>OY987327.1:62018626-67011319 GCA_963920685.1 Polydrusus tereticollis
TACCACTTGTTGGTATTATATCATCCCACGAATGGGACTTCTACCTAACTAACTACGCTCAAAGTATAAGTGTGGTCCTGAAAAGGACCGTTTTTTTGGTAGTTGAGGGAAACTAGCTAATTCGGCTGTTCCCCTCTGGCGATCTGAACAGATCGCGGTGCAATTATGCGACGCCAACGCCGACGTGGTGCTGGTGGTTCCGGCACCCCGACATCGTCGTCTTCTATCACCACGACGACAGGTGGTGGTGGTGGTGGTGGTGCTTGTACTGTCGGCTTTACGACAGCGATCGGTTTCCCTTCAAATTTCTTCTTTGAGGCTGCCCAATACTCTTCGATTTTCCTCTTCCTGGTCGAGGTCAACATCAGTCTAGTAGCGTCCATGGCTGGATGAAGAGTGATACATTCTGCTATGCGCATACGTATTTATAGCCATATTTTAGGGGTGGGGTGTAAATTTTACTATATCCTTCAAAAATGTGTAGTGTACTTAAAAACTGTGATAGTCATGTAATGACAATACCTACCTATTCTAAAAGTATATTTGTAAAATGTATATTATGTTGTAAACTGTCGGCCCTGTAAATTACGTTGTTGGGCTTTGTTGCAATAATAGATATTTACGTTATAAGTCCGGTAAATCAACTTTTACAGTATGAGTGAAATGTTTCGAGACGAGGCGACGAAGGAGCCGAGTCTGGAATTTTGAAACGAATACTGTAAAGGATTTGCCGGACGAATGACGTACAATATTTTATTTCATACTGTTCTGTTGAAAATTATAATTATGTTTTGAAATTATAATGAAGTTTTATTCTGCGTCGTATATTTGAAAAGTGCTTATATTTACTGGTGGAAACATTGTGTATTTGACATTGAATAAACTAAAACTTACAAATTTCAGTCCGGTAAAGAAATTTTACAGGACTGGTCCGGTAAAAAAAATTTACCGGACTTATTACTGTAAAACCTTATTTTCTGGACTAAATTCAAATATGTAAAGGTGTGTTTTACAATACAGTATGAAATAAATAAATCTTATTGCTACGGACACGGATGCATCGATATGGTTAGATATTAGATATTAGATCTTTATGAACAATATCCTATCTTGTGAGATGCAAAGTATTCCTTTCACTTCTTCAAAACTACAAAAACAGACTCTCCCGGTGCGCTTAGTACGTGGTTTCTTGGAGATGTTTAGTTGTTGTCGGCCTTCTTATCATATTAAAAGTCCCCAACCCTTTTATTTAATTATCTCCTTTATGGTTAATTTTGCCAGAAAAAGTGAAGAGATTTATTGGCCGATTTAAACCAAATTTGTACAGTTGTCTAAGAGTATCTTACGCACCGAAGGACGATATTGGCGTTGCCAGCTGTTTAGTTTGTCTGGAAATCAAACAAATTTTAAGTTTTTACATTTAACACTCTGTATATTTTTTCATTTATAGATTCTACGTTACATTTGTTACATTTTTGATATAACATACTTTGTTCCTAATATCAGTAGTTTTCGAGGTAACGACGTGTTTTGAAAATTATCAAAAAATTGTGTTTTATTTATTAATATACAAAACACCAGTCCTCTTTTGATGTAAAGTCATAAAAACTGTTATTTTTACATGCAAAAATATATTTAACTGAAAGTGAAAGAATTATAATTCCTATTATGAGAGGATATGGCGATAGGGTCAGGTGTTACGAAGAGGTTAAAAATGTATTTAATGACGCATTTCCAAACCGAAATCCAATTTCAAAAGCCACTGTTCTAAAAACTGTCTGACGGTTCAAAGAAACTGGAAGTTGTAGAGATAGACGACGACCAGCAATAGTAGATATTAGGAGAAATTTCTCAAGTAAGTGACGTCTGCTTCAAATCCGCCCATAATGTTTTAATAAAAAATAAATATCACCCATTCAAAATACAGGTAGTTTAAGAGTTATCAGAAGATGATTATGAGCGATGAATGGATTATTTTAATACTATATGATGTCAAGGTGGGACCAAAATAACCAGTTTTTTAAGTTTCTAGTATTTTCGGACGAAGCAACATTTATGTTAAATGGTTAAGTCAATAGACACAACTATAGGTTTTGGGTTAATGAAAATTCCCACTGGATGAGAGGTCATACACAACGCTCTGAAAAATTGAATGTGTGAGGTGTGCTTGTGGGTAGTCACAAGATCGGTCCGTTTTTTATTGATGGAGATTTGACATCAAAACGTACGCGAATTTTTGAACAACACTTTTCCGTATATTTGGATCGGTAGAGGGGGTACAATCGAGTGGCCACCTAGGTCCCCTGATTTGTCGCCTAATGAATATTTTTTTATGGGGACACTTAAAGAATAAATTTTGTACAACAAAACCTCAAAATTCGGCTGGTTTGCAGCTTCGAATTTAGGACGAATTTCAATTAATAACGTCACAATTAGCTCACTGTCAAGCTGTACAGGGAAAACAGTTTGAACATTTATTATACATTTCTAAAATTATACTCGTTATTTCGAAAGCTACTGATATTAGGAACAAAGTATGTTATATTAAAAGTGTAACAAATGTAACGTAGAATCTATAAATGAAAAAATATACAGGGTGTTACACATATAAACTTAAAATTCGTTTGATTTCCAGACAAACTAAACAGCTGGCAACAACGCCAATATCGTCGTTCGTAAGATCATCTGAGACAACTGTACCAAATTTGGTTTAATTAAATCGGCCCATAAATTGTGATGTTATTAAGCCGTTTCCAGATTTTATACACACACTGTATAAAAAGTCTGTATTATAGAAATAATGTTTTATGGTTTATAACCAATTATGTAATATTGTTATATTAATTTACCTTATAAATATAAGTGTACAGGATCATTCCGTATATTTAGACATCGTCTGCTGCGTTTGTTATAAGAGATAGAAAAAAATTTTAAATACAAAAGTTGTAGGGTTTATCCTAAATCGCCAGAAAATGTTACGCAAAATAACAAATGAATATTACAAAGTTAGGACAGAACACAAACTTGGTAAATCTTTAATGGATCACTAGATCTTTTTTCCTGAATTCAAAAATATATGATATGTTGACATTTGGTTTAGCCGTTTTCGAAATATTTGCATTTTAACAACGTGCATGATTATAATTATCGTTTAAATTGTTTTAATTATTTTCAATAAACAAAATAGAGCCGAAAAATTGAAAATATATTTTTTAATAAAATAATTTTCAAATTCACAAGTGTTGAATGTGACCGCCGTTATTTTCAATACATTTTCTGGAATCTTCCTCTAATTTAGATAAAGCATTGTCAATATACTCCGGATGTTCTTCATTTAATGAATCTATACTGCTTTGAATTCTTTGCCTTAAGTCCTCTAAACTTTGACTTCTTTCTTTGTATACTTCATTTTTTAGATAGCCCCATAAAAAATTGTCCAAAGGGGTCAGGTCAGGACTATTAGGTGGCCAGTTAATGGCCCCATGCGTTCCAATCCACTCGTTAAACCGGTTATTTAAAAAATTTCTTACGAGCATTGTGTTATGAGGCGGCGCGCCGTCCTGGTGCCATATTATGTTGTTATATTCCCTAATAGGAAGTTCTTCTAAGAAACCTTCAATGTCATTTAAAAAGTGGATGTATCTATCTCCTGTTAACGAGCCCTTAAATATAACTGGGCCAATTATTCGGTTCTTAAGAATACCACACCAAACATTTAACGACATTTGACCCTGAATTTTAATTTCAACATAAGAGTGGGGGTTCTCTGATGCCCACATGTGTGTGTTTCGTCGGTTATACACCCCTGCTGTGGTAAACATAGCTTAATCGCTCCACAAAATCTTATTAAAAAAATAGTTGTCTTCAGTTTTTGTAACCGACATACCATTACGATATGCGAGTCTTCTATTTTTATGATCATCTGTCAATTTTTGTACCGGCAACATTTTATATGGGTGATATCCAGCAGATTTCATGTTTATTTTTAAAGATTTCTTTTTTTCTTTTGATGTTTTTTTACGAAGCTTTCGTTTTAATAAAATTTTTGCAATTTCACTTCCTAACTTGTAGTTCTTGATAATGTTTCCGCTTAAAAGCTTTCGCTTTTGCTCCTTAGCGAATTATAGTTGTTACATAGTTGTGCGCTCCGTGCTTCATGCAATAGCAGCTTATCTCTTACTATTATTGAAACTTTTTGCTGTTCTAGAATTTCTTCTACTGATGTAATAGAAGAAGTTTTCTTTTTTAGCGTCGATTTTAATCTATAATATTTTGTCTTATACTTAGAGTACCTTTTTCTTAATGAATAAACCTTCTTAATTTTTCAATGGCCCTGTAGGCCCTTGCTCTATCTCTCCTAACTCTTCTTCTACCAACATCATATGTGCCCAGTCTCCGTTCTTCTATTGGGACTAAGGTGGATGGAGGAGTCATGTCTAAAAGAAATCTTTCTTCAGCTGCCTTTAGTTCTCTTTTCTTTGTCTATGCTGGCGTGAACTGTTTGCCCAATTTAGTCGTTTAATTCTTTGGTCTCTTCTATTTAAATCTTGAATTTTTTTTATTTTGTCTGACTCTACTCGCCTTTTCCATCTTTCTCGTTTCTTGGATTTCTCTTTTTCATATAATTCCGGTTTGTTTTTAAACTTCATCCTTCTTAAGCGTTGTAATTCTGTTTTTCGTTCTCGTTTTCGTTTCTTTTCTTGTTCGGACTTAGAGGCCATTGTCTGTGAAAATATATGTTTACTTTTTTCCATTGCTTTATTAACTTATTTCTACTTTATAGTAAGTTATTTGTAAAGTCACATCAACTCCGAGACACAACGTCAACACCGAGGCTCCTATATACCTCGGAGGTGATTGCCTCGGAGTTGATGTTTAAACGTTTTTATCTACAAAAATCGATATATAACTATAGAATTAAATTTTTAGGATAAACAGTACAACAAATACACCAAAACACACTTTTTATACCAGTTATATAAAGAAATAAAATAATAATAATATTTTTATGATTGGAACAGTGTTGACGCTATAAAAACATACGCTTACCTTACAGCCACTTTAAGGTTACACAAAGATCACAAAAGAACTCGAACGTCTACCCACTTTCGCTGCTCGGTCTCAACTCAAATTCAGCTGGAATCCTCACTACTTAGGTATTCTAAAACTACAACTCGGGCCATAATTTTTCGAGAAATGCATGCAGCCTCGATGTTGATGCGAAAACTTGATACAAAATTGACCCTCAAATATCGAAACATTGATTCAAGATAACTTTAATAAAGTGATCATAGAATAAGCCTCCTATATTTTGTTATTTATATTAAGTTGTCACAGATTTTTTAATTCCAATTTTATATTGGCTAACATCGAGAATACCTTGAAAAACATTGAAGTTACAGCCTCGGAATTGACTTTGGGAACCTTGTACTGCCAACAACTTAGTTATTATTATTTAAATAATTTTAGTCATAAGTAGTTCTAATAATATACTCCATTAATTAAATTATCTTCATAGGAATTAGTCGAAACAAGCTGAATATTCAGAAAAAAATTACTGTTACATGAAGTGGTTAACAAATTTTGAGAATTCCACATATGCGACGTGGGCTGCAGCAATTCATTGTTTAAGCTGCCAGAGACCAATATGGGAATTGTGATGCGTTACTACTCAGGCTAGATTAATTCATGATTCGAGCTATCAAAACTGGACCTTTCAGTTGTTCTAGCCTACTTAACGACTTAGATTTAATCTGTCCTAAAGTTTGAGTATCCTCATTTTCACGCACCTGTATGAGAACAAACAAAAATTAAAAAGATCCCTCCGATCAACGATTGCGCGGATAGCAAGTCCAGTTATGTGGTCCATGACGAAGCGACGTGCTCGAGCTACTAATAACAATGGGATGAAGTTACCGCGCCAAATCGGTACGAGCGCAAATTCGGAACTTTCCGTGACCTTTCGATCGGTGATTTACCCTCTACATAAGTTTTTAGAGCACTCTTTATGACTTATTTCAACTCAAAGTAATTTACACATGGTAATGAGTTAAAATAATGCACGTCTGGGTCAAAGCGGCACTTTAAAATCAGTTAGTAAATTTTCCCAATCCAAAAACTGAGTTCAGGTAACTTATAAAATGGTTACGAAATGAAGGATTGTGGTAATCCCAAATGTGTTTAAAATGTTGATATTTCTGTGTTGAGGCGAACCTAAAGAAGCCGAGTTATTGTAGCGTTTTTAAATAATTTGTGATAATTCGTAAGCTTAGTTTGAATAACATAGAAACGTGCGTTAAAGTAGCTCTAATACTGCAACCCACGACGACATCAGTAAATCCATTTTTGTCAGTGTATGGGTGTAAGGGGTGCAAGGGGTGATGGTCAAAATGGTCAAAGTAGTCATACCAACCCAAATGCCAACCTCGCCTGCTCGAGAGATGACTGTAGTCATCCGGTGCACCCTGCTGGAAAACAAAAGAGGCTCTGGCGACCGAGTCACGGCGGTATAACCGTTCACACCGAGAGTCAAGGAAATGAGCTCTCAAACGACCCACTACCAACCCGCACTAGCCAGCGTGGTAGTGAAACGGCTAAAATACCCCTACATTTATCCATGACAGACACATCTAGAACACGGCCCTCAGTCCCCGGCAGCTCCAATATCCCCGGCCAAGGTGGCGGCCGGAACAGAGTTGGAGCAGAGGGTGCTAAGAATCACCGGAAGAGATCAGGCTACCACGAAAAACGACAGATGCATATCGGTTCTTATAATGTCCAAACCCTCCTATCGGAAGCAAGATTATTGGAGATGGAGGAGGAACTAAAAGAAATAAAATGGGATATAGTCGGTATCAGCGAGATGAGACGCAGGGGAGAAGATCAAATAATACTTAAATCCGGCCATATGCTTCATTACAGGGGAGAAGAAGGCTCATCAAATGGCGGAGTCGGTTTCTTTGTAAATAAAAGACATATACCAGACATAATAAAGATTGAAAGCATAAGTCCGAGAGTTATCTATCTAGTTCTGAGGCTAAACTCAAGATATAAACTTAAAATTATACAGGTATATGCACCAACAACTAGCCACTCAGATGAGGAAGTCGAGGAATTCTATGAAGAAGTCAGAACTGCCCTAAGAAACACACAAACACATTATATTATGATAATAGGTGACTTTAATGCCAAACTGGGATTCAAGAGAGATCACTCAGAATTAGCTGTGGGAAATTTTGGATATGGCGAAAGAAATGAGAGAGGAAATCAACTCATTGACTTTTTGCATCAGGAAGGTCTTTATGCAATGAACTCATTCTTTGATAAAAAACCCCAACGTAAATGGACATGGATAAGCCCAAACGGAACAACAAAAAATGAAATAGACTTTATAACGACAAACAGAAAAGAGATCATTCAAGACATAACAGTTCTGAATAAGTTCTCGATTGGAAGTGATCATAGAATGGTCCGAGCAAGGGTATGCTTTGACGTGAAAAAGGAAAGAGCAAAAATGATACACAAGATCAAGAATATGAAGCGACATCCTCCGGAAAATATCAGACTATACAAGGACTCCATCAATAACAACTTAAATACCCACGAAGAAATGGATATAGAACAAATGAACACCAACATAGTAACAGCCCTAAAAGAGGCTGAGAAATTATGCCCAGAAAACAAGAAAAATAGCGAGAAATTAAGCCAAAATACGAAAAACCTTTTGGACGAAAGAAGAAAACTGAGGAACAAATATGATACAAACCTGGCAATGCTGAGAAGCTTGAACAAGGAGATCCAGAAGGGAATTCGAAAGGACATTAGACAACACAATACGAGAGAGATATCCAAAGTAATAGAGGAAAACAAAAGTTTGAAAGTTCTGAGGCGAAATATGTCAACGGGGAAAAAGAACATACGTATACTGAAAGACAAACAAGGTCAAGTTGTCAGTGACAGAGAGAAAATTTTAGAGGTTGTAGAGAGTTTTTACCGCGAATTGTATAAAGAACCAATACAAAATGAAAACCGACCGCTGACAAAGGTAATAAACCAGGGTTCTGAAGAGATGCCGGACGTAACACTTCAGGAAGTAAAAAAGGCCATACAAGAAATGAAAAACAATAAATCCCCGGGAAGTGATGGAATAGCGATAGAGGCTATAAAATGGGCTGGGAAAAGACTTCTGAGAGCCCTAGTTAGACTATTTAATAAATGTTTAAGCGAAGCGACAACGCCAACTCAGTGGAGCAACGCAGAGGTAATTTTGCTGCACAAAAAAGGGGATATTACTGATTTTTCAAACTATCGCCCTATAAGCCTACTCTCTCATGTCTATAAGCTCTTTACAAAGATCATCACGAAGAGACTAATAAATAAATTAGAGCTCTACCAGCCACGAGAACAGGCAGGTTTTAGGTCTGGATATGGCACAAACGATCACCTACTGGTAATAAAAAATCTAATTGAGAAGTGTACCGAATACAATAAACCCTTGGTGTTAATATTTGTCGATTATGAAAAAGCCTTTGACACAATAAATCAACAAAAAATGTTAGAAGCTCTAACGGAATGTCGAATAGACTACCGCTACACAAATATAATTAAACACATATACCAAAATGCTACAGCGAGTGTAAGAGTCGGAGATCAACAAACAAATAAATTCCCAATAAGACGTGGAGTACGACAAGGCGACACCATATCGCCAAGGCTATTTACTACACTGCTGGAATATGCATGTAAAAGAGCGAACTTAGATGAGAAAGGCATAAATATAAATGGAGAACGGCTTAGCCACCTGAGGTTCGCTGACGATATAGTCTTGATAGCTGACCAAGTAGACGAAGCAAAGGATTTAATAGAGAGGCTCCATAGTTCCTCCCTGGAAGTCGGACTGAAAATTAACATGGCCAAAACACAAACTATGACAAACCTCGTGCTCAGCGAAAGCATATCAGTAGCTGGGAAAACAATTGACCAAACCACATCATACAAATATCTGGGACACGAGATTAGCATAGGAAGAGACAATCAAACTACTGAACTTAACCGCCGCATAAGAATGACCTGGGTAGCCTTTGGAAAACTAAACTACGTATTCAAATCAGAGCTTCCATTGTGCCTTAAAAGGAAGACTTTTAATCAGTGTATACTACCAGTTCTGACTTACGGAGCGGAGACATTGACTCTGACCAGAAAAACCATAGACAAAATCCGTGTAGCTCAAAGGGCAATGGAACGCGCAATGTTGGGTATCTCTCTCAAAGACAGAGTCCCAAACCGCGTAATGCGACAAAGAACGAAAGTAGTGGATGCGATAGAGAGAATAGCAACTCTAAAGTGGAACTGGGCTGGACATGTTGCCAGGCTAACAGACAACAGATGGACCAAACGAATATTGGAGTGGAGGCCGAGACAGGAGGCCTATCGAAATAGGGGCCGTCCGCCAACGAGATGGACCGATGATCTAAAACGTTGCCAGGGAAACTGGATGCAGGCGGCGCAAGATCGGAATACATGGAACAGATTAAGG
The DNA here is from genome assembly GCA_963920685.1 of Polydrusus tereticollis. Taxonomy (NCBI): domain Eukaryota; kingdom Metazoa; phylum Arthropoda; class Insecta; order Coleoptera; family Curculionidae; genus Polydrusus; species Polydrusus tereticollis. Next base: position 62,028,162 of record OY987327.1, read on the forward strand.
GAGACCTATATCCAGCAGTGGATACAAGAGAGGGTTGATTGATGATGATGATGATGATGGACCTATCAGCAAATAAGTTGAAATGTGGCAGAAAACGTATCCTGGTCATGGTCAACATGTTTCATTTTTTGAAATTGATCAAATTTTTGCTCCCGCATACCTTAATGCATCTGTTCCAAATAATCCAGGGATTCAAAAAGACAGGCACTAGTGATTGTAATGTGGACGTTTTCGAAGATTACGACTTTTTGCTGGCTCCAGTAATTCATATCGAAAATACAGTTGCCGATAATGCAGTAAAGGGATCAAATGCAGCAGGTCAATATTAGCGTTAATTTACAAAAATTTAAAAATCATCAATACTTATATTGTTTGGTTACATCATTATTGTAAATGTATTCTCTTTAACACTTAACAAAAACTGCGATCGTGGTATCTTCGTTATATTAAAAAAAAAAATGTAAATAAAGTGGTTCTGGCTGCCCGGGTCTCCCCTATATATGATAGGATATGGCCTCTATCATATTTCTGAGTTTAAAGAAGAATGTTTCAATGCGAGCAATTAAAACGCATACTTAATCATATTCAGAAGTATTTCTATTAACATATGGAGCCGATTTCTCTTTGTAGTCTGCAACGTTGTTACAGCACTAAATCCGCGTTCAGATAAATACGACGATGGGAATGCTATATGCTCGAAATCGTTGAACAATCGACCATAATCCTGGGTGCAGTTGCGAGATTGGCTTCTGCAGCCAAAATTCTTGGCAGCCATTTTTGAATTTAATTTTTAATTCCGCATTTCATGTCAGTTCTATAAGTTGTTCTTCAAACTGTTCCTGCTGTGTTAACATTTAAAAAAGTATCCACCACCCAGTCTGGTATGTCCATGTTTGAGATGTCCTCGAATCGTTCCTTGAAATCACCGTGGAGGTTTTCCTAGTGTTGACAGTACCTAAACCAGCAAGTCGTCGTTGTCGAATGATACTGCTGATAGATTAAGAAAGTTATTGAATTCCCGTTTGCCGATATTTCTTTTGTATAAGAGCACTTTAGCTGCGAAAGCAGCAACAGTATTTTTTGGTTTAGTCAAGTTTAGGTCGTCGCCTTGAACCTGGGGATTCACATAGTTAAACAATTATACAGGTCTGTCAAGTACGCAATATCATTCTTTGATGAGATGAGGTTGTCGCGCAATTCTGCGTCTTTGTTTTCCGGGAACTCTATCACAGGGCCATACATATTGTAAAATCTAGTCAAACAAGTACCTGTTGACAGCCAGCGCACCTCTGTGTGAGATTTTCATCATTGGCAATGCAAAGTTGACTGTAGTGAGTTACTTATTCTGAATTTATTAGCTGTTCTGATAACATATGCAGTGATTGTAGACTAAGATTTCTCGCAACCAACGGCTGGCGATAAATGGCGCAATGACTATATAAGCACGTCAGGAACTTTATTTTTTTAAGCGCGCTATGAGGCCTTATTTGTGAGACCCTATCATAGCCGGAGTGCCATCCGTAGCAGCTGACATAATATTATTCAATGGAATTTCCTTTTCGTCACAAAACTTTTGCAGTACCTATATTAAATATTGTTTCTCCTTTTGGATCTGTTTCTAAAAATTTGTAGCAAATTAATAATAGTTCTTGGCATACTTTCTCATCTTTGATAAGCCTCACGCGTCACGTATACAATGACAATGCTTCATTGGTTGGTAAAGTGGACTCGTCCAACTGAATTGAAAATTGGCAAGTCTGCAGATGATTGCACAATGATTCTTCAATGTTTTCAGCTATCTCATCAATTCGTCTTAACATTTGTAAAAACCTTAAATTACTGGGGTCCTTAATTACTCTTGAGGGTGAATCTACCTAGAAAAAGGGTCAGTATTGTTGGTAAATGCAATATTTAAGGTTCAATGTTGTCCTTACTTTATATTTAAGTTTTGTTCTCAGTCTGTGAAATGTCATTTACTCTATTATTATTCGGTTGGTATTTCTGAAGACGTATGTCAACTGTCAGTAGTAGTTCATGTAGAAAAATGCAGAATGCAAGTTGTGTAAAATCGTGGTAAAAACATTTCCAATATTTTCACTAATAAAAGACTGGATAAATCCATAAAGCTTTTTAATTCGTTGCCCTGTGTAACCCGCTATCAAAATAACAACAGGTTATGGGCCCAGGCTGCTTCGTGTCGACGAAAAAAAGGTGAAAAGTGATTCGAGTCGTCGGTAGTTAAAAATGGCGTCAAGCGATAATTCTATTGGCGGGTTATGTGTCGAAAAACTAAAAGGCCGCGAAAATTATTGTGATTGGAAATTTCAAATGACTGCGTTATTAAAATTAGACGGACTGTGGAACTGTATAATTGGAGGTCAGCAAGGCTCAGAAACAGATACTGCGGCCAGGACTCGTCGTGAAGAGAAGGCATTATCAAAAATATTTCTGTCTCTCGACAAGTCCACCTATCCACATGTCATGCAGGCAACAACGGCACAGGAGGCCTGGAATGCCCTTGAAAAGGCTTTCGAGGATAAGGGGCTACATCGACGTTTAAGACTGTTAAGAAGTTTATGTTCTGTTAAATTAGAAAACTTCACCGACATGGAGGGTTACGTGAATCAAATTATGTCGCTCTCTCAGCAACTTTTGTCGATTGGCAAGAGTAGTGTCGTAATGGGAAGAAGCACAACCCCCCTCCACTTTTTATGACCTTGACCTTGACCTAACCCGAATGACCTTGGATGACCTTGATCTAACCCGGATGACCTTGACCTTGGATGACCTTGAGCTAACCCGAATGACCTTGGATGACCTTGACCTAACCCGAATGACCTTGGATGACCTTGACCGAACCCGAACGCCCTTGACCTTGGATGACCTTGACCTAACCCAAACGCCCTTGACCTTGGATGACCTTGACCTAACCCGAATGACCTTGGATGACCTTGATCTAACCCGGATGACCTTGACCTTGGATGACCTTGAGCTAACCCGAATGACCTTGGATGACCTTGACCTAACCCGAATGACCTTGGATTACCTTGACCGAACCCGAACGCCCTTGACCTTGGATGACCTTGACCTAACCCAAACGCCCTTGACCTTGGATGACCTTGACCGAACCCGAATGACCTTGGATGACCTTGACCGAACCCGAACGCCCTTGACCTTGGATGACCTTGACCGAACCCGAACGCCCTTGACCTTGGATGACCTTGACCGAACCCGAACGCCCTGGACCTTGGATGACCTTGACCGAACCCGAACGCCCTTGACCTTGGATGACCTTGACCAAACCCGAACGCCCTTGACCTTGGATGACCTTGACCGAACCCGAATGACCTTGACTAATCCGAATTTGACCTTGAGTAACCCGGGCTTCACCTTGAGCAACTCGACCTTGAACTTGACCTTCAACTTGGCTTTGATCTTGACCTTGAACTTGACCTTAGCATAACCCCCCACCATTATAACGTCGGCTTTATAAACCATTTCAAGTAATTTGATTTTTAGTGTAAGTCACGAGTTTTAGTGAATAACAAGTGAACAACAATAATAATTGATTACAATGAATTACGTGTGTGAAAACTGTGGAACGGCATTTACTCGTAGCTATAGTATGGAACGGCATAAAAGAGAATCGTGTGTATCAAGATTTAATAATGAAGATTGGGGTAAGCGACGTAGAGTTGATGGTGCTGCATCAACGTCGACTATGCAAACTTGCACCTTATGTAACGTAAATGTGCCACACAATCAAATGTTTGCGCATCAGAGAACATTACAGCATAAAGAAAAGTCCTGTGTGACGGTGTCCCACGGTGTTCAAGTTATACAAGGCGCATTTAAAAATAGGCTTATATCTTATCGTATAAATAGTGATGGTGAACATGTAGACTACACATTATTTTTCGAAGAAATTAAACCCCGAGTGTTGGCTTTGATGAGTGAAATATTACGTGTCCAAAAGTCCTTAAAAATAAACATGGTTGTTGTTGGTCGATACTTTCTACCATCGCAGGAAACATTTAGTGAAAAGTCATTTAATACCTCCAATGAAATAGTTGTAATAGGGAGCGACTTGGATGATGTTTACCAATCATTTGTGGAGGCAATGAAAGCTCAGTCAACCGAATTTCAGGAGAAAGATTCAGGTATTTAAGAATTATTAGAAAATGAACAGATTAAATAAATATTGTTTTTGACATTTGAATGGTTAAAGTGCTCTAAAGTAATTAATTCCATTTTTATTTGCAGGTTGGGCTCTGGAGAAAATACTTCATCTAGAAGTGAATATTAACAAGTATTCACCTCTGGGTGGTTCATCATATATACCGTTGCCGCAATGCATCAACGCCAAAAAAGCTGTGGTGAATGTAATCAATCAGGACGAATGCTGTTTTGCTTGGGCCATTACATCAGCATTATTTCCTGCAGCCATGGCTTCGACACAACTCACATCGTACCCCCACTACTCAACAGTCATAAATGTAACAGGTATGGATTTTCCAGTAAAATTGAGCGGTATCACAAAATTTGAAGAGATGAATAATATTTCAGTTAATGTATACGGTTTGGAGAGTAGTTTTGAAGATAATAAATTAAAATATGAGGTGGTCGGACCACTAAGATATGCTACAAGGAAGCTACAGAAGCACGTAAATTTGCTTATGGTTACGAAAGATTGTAATATTAAAGGCCGCAGTAATAAACATATTTGTGACGAAAGCTGCTCAACAAGTCATTATTGTTGGATAATTGATTTATCTCGTCTAGTATCCAGCCAAATTTCACGGCATCATGATAGACTATATTTTTGTGACGGTTGTCTTATATATTTTCGTTCACCAACAGCTTTAATAATGCATCAAAAAAATGATTGTAAACACATCTATTCATTGACACCGTCAACGGATCTAAAAATTGATAAATTTGGAAAGAGCATACCGGAAAATATGTTAAAATTTGAAGGTATAGAAAAGCAAATGCGAGTTCCTTTTGTCGTTTATGCGGATTTTGAATCCGTTTTAAAACCAGTCGAAACTGTCGAGCCCAATCCCACAAGTTCTTATACCATAAATAATTTCAAGCACGAACCATACTCTTTTGCATATCTGATAAAATGTTCTTTCGACGATTCAATTTCCAAGTTTGAGCTATATCGCGGAAAAGATGCTGGTAAAGTTTTTGTAGATTCCATAGAAACCGATTTAAGATATCTTTACAATACCTATTTAAAGGATATAAAGCCAATGAACCCATTAACACTTAGTGAAAAAACAGAGTTTGAAAATGCCACACTATGTGGTATATGTGAACAACCTTTTGAGGAAAGTGATATAAAAGTAAAGGATCATTGTCACATAACTGGTAGAAAAAGGTATGGTGCCGCACATTCAATTTGTAACCTAAATTATAAAGTACCTACTTTTGTACCAATCATATTTCATAATTTAAGCGGCTACGACAGCCATATGTTTATAAAAGAATTATGTAGATATGGTGACAAAATTGACGTTATAGCTCAAAGCAAGGAAAAGTATATATCATTTACAAAGAACATTTACATGCACGATTATGTAGATCAGAAAACTGGTGAAACAAAGAGAAAAAATTTAAAGCTTCGATTCATCGACAGCTTTAAGTTTCTATCAACATCACTGGAAAACTTGGGTAATGGTTTAAGTGTTAACGATTTTAAGGAAACACGTAAACATTTTGCTGACGTGCGTGAATTTAATTTGATGCGTCAAAAGGGTGTTTTTCCGTACAATTTTATCGATTCAATTGAAAAAATGAATTTTGCAACTCTTCCAACTAAAAATCAGTTTTATGACACATTACGAGAAGAGCACATAAGTGATGAATGTTATCAGAGAGCCAAGGAAGTGTGGAATTTATTTGGGTGTAAGAATTTAGGGGATTACTCTGATTTATATATAAAATCAGACGTTTTATTATTAGCAGATGTTTTCGAACAGTTTCGCGATACTTGTTTGCAAGTTTATAAATTGGACCCCGCACAGTATTTTACCCTACCAAGTTTATCTTTTGATTGCATGTTGCGCATGACCCAGGTAAAGTTAGAGCTTTTAACAGACATTGATATAATTCACTTTTTTAAAAAAGGTATTCGCGGCGGGATAAGTCAGTGTACTGAAAGGAAGCACATCGCAAATAATTCCTATTTACCCAACTACGATCCCTCAGAACCTTCTTCATTTATATCATATTTAGATGCAACAAACCTATACGGTCATAGTATGTCCCAAGCATTGCCCTTTGGTGGTTTTCGATGGCTATCAGAACGTGAAATTTTAGATTTAAATATTATGAATGTGGGTGATGAAAGTCCGCACGGATACGTTCTGGAAGTAGACGTGCATTATCCGGAAGAATTGCATGACTTACATTCTGATCTTCCTTTCTTAGTGGAAAATATAATGCCACCTACAGAGGAGGCAAAGTTGTCCAAATTGATTCCCAATCTTAAAGATAAAAAGACGTATATTGTTCATTATAGAACTTTAAAACAAGCCATCGATAACGGTCTAATGGTAATGCGGACTCATAGAATTTTAAAATTTGATCAGTCAAAGTGGTTAAAGAAATATATCGATTTTAATACGGATTTGCGTAACAAGTCAACAACAAAATTTGGTAAGGATCTGTTTAAATTGATAATAAATGCTATTTTTGGAAAAACTATGGAAAACGTTGAAAATCGTAAAGATATAAAATTAATAACACAATGGGAAAATGGTGTAGGTAAAGTTGGGGCAAGAGCATTAATTGCTCGTCCCAATTTTAATAGTAGATCCATATTTACAAAAGATTTTGTCGCGATCCACATGGATAAATTAAAAATTATTTATAATAAACCTATATATATTGGTTTTTCCATATTGGATATCTCGAAAACAGTAATTTATGATTTTTTCTATAACTTTATTAAAAAGAAGTTTGGCAGTAATGCTTCCTTACTTTACACGGACACGGATTCTTTGATATTAAAAGTGTTCACCGATGATTTTTATCGAGTAATTGCAGAGAACCCAGATAAATTCGACACCTCAAATTATCCCGAAAATAATAAATTTAATGTAATTAAGAGAAAATCAGTGTTGGGTAGAATGAAGGATGAATTTCCATGTGATCCGATAATCGGTTTTTTTGGAACTGGGGCAAAAGCTTACTACGTAAAATCATTGAACAACGAATTAAAAAAAGCCAAAGGGATAAAAAAATCAGTTATCGAGAAGGAGCTTCATTTGGACGATTACCGAAAAATCGTTGAAAACGGCGGTTTAATATTTAGGAAGATGAAAACTTTTCGAAGTGAATTACACGATATTTACACACAAGTTATTAATAAAATTGCTCTTAGTCATTATGACGACAAGCGTTTCATAATTCCATCAACCACAAAAACTTTACCTTGGGGACATAAAGATATAGAGTTTTATAGTGCGGACCCTGAAGAAAATTTAGCAAATTTACTGAAAGTAATTCAATATTTTGTATAGCTTTGTGATAGAACGCTCCACTGGCAAATCCATATTTAGTAGAACTTTAAGTTAAAAAAATAGTGATCATAACATAGGAATGTGTAGGACAGTTTGTAGCATAAGTTGTTTATTTGCCCTTGGCAAGTAGTAGTGAGGTCGAAAAGGGCGCACGAAGGTGCCCTTGTCGGTTAGAGTCGAGAAGCGGGAATTGAGAAGTGGGGGGTGGTCTTGATGTGTATAAAGACAGTCGACCCAAGAGCAGCAGATCAGTTCACAGTTGTTGTACGACTTGTGTGTGTATTACTGTCTTAGTAGTGTTAAAAAAAAAACAAAGTTGAAAAAATGGAGAGCGACTTATTGTCAGAATTTAGCTTCGGAAGTGCGGCTGAAGAAGCAATGTTGGAGGGATTTGACCCTTCGTCCCTCTTAACACCGCATACCGTCGCCGAATGGGCCATGGACCAGAGCGAACGGACGGAACAAGGTCGTGTAGAGGACGAGGCCTGCAACAATATGTTGGCCGAAATTTCTACTCGACAACATCTGGAGCAGCGGGACCAGAACGTCGTCGTTTTAAGCGATGTTGTTGTGAAAAAGGCGAGCCCAGTAGCAGGTGGAAGCAAATTAGAGAAGTTGCTGAAAATGCCAGGACCACGGAGCTTGTCGCTACAGAAAAAGAAGCCCACCGACTTGCCAGTAGTGGCGACAGCAGCAACGGCGTCCGGACATTCTGGCCAGTCTTTTAAGAGGCCCAAATCTCCTAGTGCAGGGCTGAGGCCATTGAAGAAGCGGCGCGTAGAGGAGACAACAACGACGGAGAGCGAACCTCAATGGCTGCGTGAGTTCTCGCCCAGCCAAAGAGAGGCAGTGGCTGCTGCGTTTAGCATTAGACAATCTATAGTTAGGGACATGAAAGACAGTGTAAGTGAAGTGAAGGAGTGCGAGAGACAAATTTTAGAATTAAGGAAAAGGATGGAGGCGGCACAGGAAAAGATAGCAAAGTGTAAGCAGCGGCTTAAACACTTTTGCCACTTTTCTTATGCCGCGGATATGTAAGATATGGATAAGTTAGTTGTAGGTGTTTATGTTAGATTTTAAGTCTTAGATATTAGGAATGTAAAAATTGTACACATTATACCATTAAAAAAGATTTGCGGTGTTAGATATTAGCAATGTAAAAATTGTACATATTATATTATACAAGTTATAACAATAAAAGTTATAATATTACATTATATAATTTGTTTTATTTTACTGAACTTCAGTAACAATAAAAAACACTAGGGAACAAAAAAGTATTAAACCTAAAATGTTGGACATAGTCTAAACTATACATCTCCATTTTTTTAAATTTCATTGAGAGAAAATTTAATAATTCTTCGTTTCAACCGTTTCGAATATTAATTAATTTTTTTTAGGGATTTCCGATAACTTTAGAGCTAAGAAGTATTAAACTTAAATTACTGGGCGTAGTCTAAGCTACACAGTACCATTTTTTAAATTGCAATTAAATAAAAATTGATATTTCTTTTTTTCACCCAGTTCCTATTTTCATTAATTTTTTTTAGGCATTTCCGATAACTTTAGAGCTAAGAAGTATTAAACTTAAATTACTGGGCGTAGTCTAAGCTACACAGTACCATTTTTTAAATTTAAATTAAATAAAAATTGATATTTCTTTTTTCACCCAGTTCCTATTTTCATTAATTTTTTTTAGGCATTTCCGATAACTTTAGAGCTAAGAAGTATTAAACTTAAATTACTGGGCGTAGTCTAAGCTACACAGTACCATTTTTTAAATTGCAATTAAATAAAAATTGATATTTCTTTTTTTCACCCAGTTCCTATTTTCATTAATTTTTTTTAGGCATTTCCGATAACTTTAGAGCTAAGAAGTATTAAACTTAAATTACTGGGCGTAGTCTAAGCTACACAGTACCATTTTTTAAATTGCAATTAAATAAAAATTGATATTTCTTGTTTTCACCCTGTTCCTATTTTTATTAATTTTTTTTAGGCATTTCCGATAACTTTAGAGCTAAGAAGTATTAAACTTAAATTACTGGGCGTAGTCTAAGCTACACAGTACCATTTTTTAAATTGCAATTATATAAAAATTGATATTTCTTGTTTTCACCCTGTTCCTATTTTTATTAATTTTTTTTAGGCATTTCCCATAACTTTAGAGCTAAAAAGTATTAAACTTAAATTACTGGGCGTAGTCTAAGCTACACAGTACCATTTTTTAAAGTGTAAAAAGTTAAAAATTAAAAATTTGGTATCATCCCCTAATAGCCGGTACTACCCTGAGGAAAATAATAATATGAATTTGGTATTTTATGGACAAACTATGCAATTAAGCGTAAAAAGTGTAGGACCAAAAATGAAGAGCACAACTTGTTATATCAGAATTAGATTAAAAAATAATGGAAAAAATTGAAGAAAATAGGGAAACAGCAAATATAGTACCATTTTTTTAATTTTTCTAAGAAAGGGCGACTTTGGCTGTAATTTATGAAAAAACAGTAAAAAATATCGCAAATAGTTACTGGACAAAGTGATAGAGGCAAGTTTCCTTAATATAAATCGAATTTTTAAAATCGAAAAAGAACCATTTTAAAAAAGTGAGTTTTTGGCTATTTTTAGATGTGTAACTTTGACGCCTTATTGCGTGAAAACGGTTGAAAATAAAAAAAAACGCCGAAACACGTCTAAAATATTTTAGAAAACTTGAATAGAAAAATAGGTTTTTTTCAATTTAAAATTTATAAATCGTAAAATGTAAGCTTAACGTATTGAAATAAGCGAATTAAGGAATGAAAATAGTTTGTCGGGAATATGCGGAAACGACTCACGAGACCCGGGTGGGTTTTTTTTTTTTTTAAGTCCACAAGCATGCGCATTAAGGGTTGAAGGGCTAATTTTTAATAAAACTGCCAAAATAAAATTGGAAACCGGTTCTTTGCAACAAAATAATTATTTTTGTGCTATGAAATTTTTGCGTAAAATGTCGGGAAATGGCATAAAAAAATTAATGAAAAATAGGAACTGGGTGAAAACAAGAAATATCAATTTTTATTTAATTGAAATTTAAAAAATGGTGCTGTGTAGCTTAGACTACGCCCAGTAATTTAAGTTTAATACTTCTTAGCTCTAAAGTTATCGGAAATGCCTAAAAAAAATTAATAAAAATAGGAACTGGGTGAAAACAAGAATTATCAATTTTTATTTAATTGCAATTTAAAAAATGGTACTGTGTAGCTTAGACTACGCCCAGTAATTTAAGTTTAATACTTCTTAGCTCTAAAGTTATCGGAAATGCCTAAAAAAAAATAATAAAAATAGGAACTGGGGGAAAACAAGAATTATCAATTTTTATTTAATTGCAATTTAAAAAATGGCACTGTGTAGCTTAGACTACGCCCAGTAATTTAAGTTTAATACTTCTTGGCTCTAAAGTTATCGGAAATGCCTAAAAAAAATTAATGAAAATAGGAACTGGGTGAAAAAAAGAAATATCAATTTTTATTTAATTTAAATTTAAAAAATGGTACTGTGTAGCTTAGACTACGTCCGATGGTTTAAGTTTAGTACCTTTTTGTTCTAAACTGATGAGAAATCTCTTAAAAAAATTAATATGATACTAATTTTTCAACATATTCACCTTAAGATGAATTATGTAGTAAAGAGAATCCCTTTTCTATGTGTGATGATAACAAATACCACTTGTTGGTATTATATCATCCCACGAATGGGACTTCTACCTAACTAACTACGCTCAAAGTATAAGTGTGGTCCTGAAAAGGACCGTTTTTTGGTAGTTGAGGGAAACCAGTTAATTCGGCTGTTCCCCTCTGGCGATCTGAACAGATCGCGGTGCAATTATGCGACGCCAACGCCGACGTGGTGCTGGTGGTTCCGGCACCCCGACATCGTCGTCTTCTATCACCACGACGACAGGTGGTGGTGGTGGTGGTGGTGCTTGTACTGTCGGCTTTACGACAGCGATCGGTTTCCCTTCAAATTTCTTCTTTGAGGCTGCCCAATACTCTTCGATTTTCCTCTTCCTGGTCGAGGTCAACATCAGTCTAGTAGCGTCCATGGCTGGATGAAGAGTGATACATTCTGCTATGCGCATACGTATTTATAGCCATATTTTAGGGGTGGGGTGTAAATTTTACTATATCCTTCAAAAATGTGTCTTGAATTAAAAAAAAAAATTTAGTTTGCTCCCAGCTTTGATGAGATGAAGTTTGTTGTAGTCGACATTCAAGGATTCTGCGTTCCACAATTTCAACCTAAAGAGTTGGCTATTTATGATGGAAAGGAGATGAAAAGTTACTTCTTTAAACCATCCATACCGTTTTATGAACTATCGTATCAATGCCAGAAGCAAGTGTTGTTTTTATATGGAAACCGACATGGTCTCTGCTATCCTTATGGTGAAATGGATCTCGACCAGCTTTTCCCGATTCTCTACGACGCTCTGCACGATGTCGATACTATTTATGTCAAGGGCCAAGTAAAGAAGGATTTTTTAATTAATACTTTTTCCGAAAAGAACCTTAAAACTCCTTCTATTGTTAATTTAGAATTCACTACTGGTTCTATTAATGTACCAAAATTAACAATGGATACTACGTATTGCTCATATCATAGTTTAGATATTTGTTCTTGTAGCGTTAAAAATGCTACAATATTGTATGACTATGTATATAATTTTTTACCTAAATAAATAATACAAAATGTATAAAGTGTTTTATTAACTGACACCTTAAAATAATTAAATTTTAATCATGTTTAGGGTAAGCTTTGAATAATAATAATAATACCGTACCACAATAAATTGGTCCGGAATAACTAAACTACGCTCAAGTCTTTATGTGGCCCTCCGAAGAGGACCTGGGGAAGGGGGTTCGGGTGGGTCAGGGTTCGGGCGGTCGCATAGGAAAGAGAATAGGACTTATCGTAGTCCTTCTACGGAGTGGTTGAGTCCGCAGGACCGGCGTCCATATCATCTTCAAAATCCCACCAAGACGTGGAATCGGCTGGACCCCTAAAGTCATCGCTGACTTCTACCGATCCCGCATCCGATGTGGAGTCCGCAGGTCCAGTGGTCTCAACATTTTCAACTCGCCTCGATGGTGGTGGTCTGTTGGGTCGAGGAACAATTTCAGTCTCATCGCTAAACAGCGACGAGCCACGGCTTGCAGGTCCTTCTTGGGGTCGAGGAACATATTCAGTCTCATCGCTAAACAGCGACGAGCCACGGCTTGCAGGTCTTTCTTGGGCCATGTCCAAGATGTATATGAATTAGTTGTGAAGCTCTACTCGTATTTATTGAAAAATTGTGGTAGGGATAACTTTTGAATGTACAATCCTAGATGTGGATAAAACCATATTTTCACATCAAAATACATTAGTTAGTTGCAAGCAACCATGGCAGAATATCGTTCAGACATTTTTGTTGATATCCAGGGCTACCATTGTTCTTTTGGATATTTTCCAAAAGAAATAGCAATTTACGATGGGTTTCGTGCCGCCAATTATTTATTTAAACCTCCTTTTCATAAAAGTATGTTGTCTGTTAATGAGCTAAAGAGTGTTGAATGGGCCGAAAATTATCATGGATTGAAGTGGGAGTCTGGAAATATAGAATTGTGTGAACTTAATAACATATTTAATCATATATTGAGATTGTATCAATCACCCAAGGTTTACGTAAAAGGTAGTGAAAAGATGAAATTTCTAAAGAAGTTTATAAGCGAAGAAATTATGATCAATATTCCCTGTGAACGAGAACCGAAACTAAGTAAATTTAAGAGGCTTCCACCATGTTTTTTCCATCCGACAACGCAACCATGGCACTGTGCAACATCGAACGTAAAACTACTATACAATTATAAGAATTGTTATCAATAAAAATTGTATTCTTAATATTAATTCCATTGTATTATTAGTCCTGAGTTAGGTGAACCATGGGTTCAACAGAAAAAAAAAATTAGATTTGGTTAGGAATATTACATTTTTATTAAATAACATAATATCTTTATCCATAGTAACACAATCGAGAAATTATTTCTCGAAAGTGTCGTGTCACCCTGGATATGTGACATTAAACAACTAACTACGCTCAATTCTTTATGTGGCCCTCCGAGAAGGACCTGGGGATGGGTAAGAGGGGGTCAGGGTTCGGACGGTAGTCGATTCCGGTGGTAGCTGCTTTATTTGCAATACAATTTACATTCTATTGCAAATAAGGCATGAGTCCTGATGAAAGACCGTAAACAGTCTTGCACGACAAGCACTACACCAAGAGTGATCTTGCATAGCTCTATTCAATCCTATTGTAAAATGGGTCTGGATGAAACCAACATCATGTATACCCGCAAATCTCGTTGTGTAGCAATACATACACAAGTTGACATGAAGGCCCCATTTTACATAAGATTGCACTATGCAAAATCTTTCTCTTAACCTACCACCCCTACGATGTACTCGTCTATGTTGATGACATTGAACGCGTCGTTCTTCATCGCTCGAATAACCTGCATCCGAGCTTGATGACATTTTGGGTTAGAATGAATTTCCAAATCGAAATAGGTGCTTATATACATTATCTTGCCCCACCCTCTATCTTCCTCTCTCTCTCTCTCTTTCCCACACATTTCTGTATATTCTTATCTTTAACAGTTTATGTCTTGTCAAATATCAAAATATACCCTCGATCCACAGTTCAAAACTTAAAAGCAAAGTTGTAGCTTTTGGAATAATAAAACACTATATATAATATTAAAAAATATTTATTTCTAGACTAACTACAACCTACATTGCTAACAAATTGATTTACCTTATTTTCTAATTTTATCCATATTAGTAGGGGTAAAATCGGTATTGTAAATTAGAGTTGGATGCGATCGCGCGATGCTTCAGTAAGAAATTAAACAAAGATTAAAATACAGATTTGTTAGTAACTGAACCGTTTAAGATATTATAACTTAAGAATGAGTCGTGAATAACCAATGCATAAACTTTAGTGTCTTTGGGAAATTTACTGTTTCGTGTTTCAAACTCGATTTTGACATCAACTGTGGACGATTTGATAGCTTCTGGTTGATGACTGCAATCCACGATGAAAATGGGGTTGTCAGGATAATCGACGTAATTTAACATTGGGTCCACCATTTCTCGACCGTAGTAGCTACTCTGGAAGTTCTCATAGGTATAGTAAGCTGTAGCATATAATTTTTTCCCAAATTCTAAATTCCACCGTTCATATGGGTAAACAGTGGAATTAAGGTATACTCGTATGTCACTTATATTGGCTGCAGTAAACTGAGTGGCATCTTTGGCTTTATTATCGCAATAGGTACTATTCTGGAACCCAATAATCAAATATCTCGGCTTTTCGAGACTGGTGCTAGTCCTTAAAGCCCACACGTCTGATGATGTTTGTCGCAAGGCAGGTAATTCGTACAAATCCCATTTTCGATATGCCATTGGAATATTGGCACTATTTACACCTTTATTCATGCGAGACATTATCTTTAGCTTTTGACGATCGTCGGGAATAATATGACGAACTCTCCATTCGATTTTATCAATATTAATGTCTGCTTCTACTTCACCAACATAACAATTGCTAAAATTGCGAGCGATAATTAAAATAAGCTCTTGCTTAACATTAAAAATTCCTTTGGTATAGTCCTCTGCAAAACCCATTAGATACTTTAGGGGGAGCTTTCCGGAGAATACATGACTTGTGGCATCAACAAGAGCTTGATTATTTTCATTTAGACCCCATCCACAAACCATTAGAGAATTATTTTGTAAGGCGCCGAAGGATGCCATCGTTTTCAGTGTTGTAGTAATTCCTGGTTTTCGGACAATTGCGACTTGTTCACCACCACCCATTTCATAGCGAATTTCGTCGAAAAGGAAGGCTATAGCATTATTCGATAAGTAACATTTCTTTGTTGCATCTTTAGGTTTGAAAGTACCTTCGATGTATATGTAACTTTCGGAAACATCCAATATTATGTCTTGAAAGTGTACGGGAATACGAATTTCATCAGAGTTCTTAAATGTTGGGGAACCATATGGTTTATAAGTATGTTCCTGTAAACTTATTATGGAGTTCTCGAAGATAGGTTCGGTGAAAACCTCGATCTTTTCACTAGTAGCCGTCATTTTCTAGATTTTCGTATTTTCAAACCAATTGATCGTAAAAAACTGTAATCTTCACGAGAAAGCTGCTGCTGCTGCTGCTGCTGCTGCCGATGAGGTCTTTTCGATCTTATGACTGGATTACGAATGAGCCTGGTTTGTCTACTTTGTTTACTTTTATTATGTTTAACTGAATCTTTCACAGTATGCAACAAACGTAGTTGAGTGTTAAAGCAGAAACCCATCCTTATGCTATTTTCTTTAATTCCAATTTAATAATTATCTTCTCCCCTCGAAAGTCAATCAGATCTCCGTCGTCATCCAAGATTCGCAGACTGATGTTGTCTATGAACTGACGTCCTTCCGGTATAATCGGCATATAAATAATATTCTGCGGCTCTTTCGTAATTTTATACCCTGCTTCAACGTCAATATCAAATTCAAATAGGATGTGGCATTTCGACGAGTTCAGGAATGCACCAGAGATTATATTACAATCAACCCGTATAATGCGTACTTTCATAATATCCACATTGTACACTGACTGATGCTTTTCATTTTTTTTTAACACTTTAGCGTCAAACCCCAACATTTTGGCAATACTTTTGTCACCACCCAAATCAATGTCATACTTCGATTTCATCTCACATTTTAATGTATTATTGTTGGCTGTTAACGAAAATATTTCATCACTATCGTTGCGGGTTGACTCTTTAAGAACTGTCAACATAGCTTGACCAATTTCATCAATTTCATATGCTCCTGGTGGAATGGTCAGTAGATGTGATATTTTTTCATCCTTCCTTATTTTACCAAATGAGCTGTTCTGTTCATCAATTATGTAACCAAATGAGTTGTTGTGTTCATCAATGTTAAAAATTGAATTATATGTGTAAAATCCGACAAGTGCAAGACCATATTTACTTGTTGTACTCAGTTCAATGGGTGGATAAAAGTCGGCGCTTAACACGCTCGAGGATCCTGTTAGCGTGAATGTATGCGACATGACTGACGTTAAGTAGCTATTTGTGATTGTTTTTATTATCATTTGCAACAGTTCAATGGGTTTAATACACTAGCGCTTTTTTTTTTCTTCTCATCTGATGTCGTGTTAATCGAATTTTCAGCTGTTATATTCACATCACTAATTTTGCAGTAACAACAAAATAATTTTCGAGGCAATGGCCCATCACCCACATCCTTGTTGGAATCGTCACTGTCGCTATTGTAATGTTCATAGCAAAACTGATATTTCATCATATCCTCGTCACTTTTCAGTTCATTTGACAGCTTATCCCAAACTATAGCAATTTCATTTGGCGCCATCGAAATCATTAGTTCCTTTGGCACGTTTTCTAATTCTTCGGCAGTCATTCTCAATAATCCACCCACATGTTTAAACACTTTAAGTAAGTGCAAGATCTTTGTGTAGTTATCGCGTTCAACTTGTGACGTCAAAGACATAATTATTATTATTATTTTATATCGGAGAGAAACTTTAAACACAGATGGCCACACCAAACTGAATCGAATTCTTGCTGACGATCGTATGTATAGTAAATGTTTTTCGACGCGTTCGAACCTGTTTGCAGATATCTCACCAATTCGGTAGGTGGTGGCAAATCACCAAAGCTATCATAGTATGTTACTTCAGAGTTGACTTTTCGATATGCCACCCAATGCGTCCCTACCCCCGATGCGCTATCCAAATTAATAATCGCTGCTTCATACCGTCGGGGACCACGTGCAGGTAATGAATCTCGCATATAAACTCCCCTAAAGTAAGGTATCTTAAGTTTTAACACATACTTTTCCAGATCGACATTTGATAGCGGTCTATTGGGTAGAGACACAATTAGTTTTTTGACATATTCCTATGGTTCATAAACAATCCCATACCTGAACGATATGGTTTCAGATATAATCCATTTCCACGTAGTTTTAAAGTAGCACCTGTCTTTTCTGCATTTGCCTTCTTCACGTCCTTGATGGCACGAACAATACCTGCAGCGCCACCAGCTAAGGAGCCTAAGGCTGACAGACCAGCAAATATTGGTATTAATGGTAATACTCCACCAGTTTTAGGAATCGGAATAATTCTAGGCGTGCGGACTTTTCGTTTACCACCTGCTGCTTTTACTGATTTACGGGCTGCTGCAACGGCTATTTTCGATGCATTTAGAATATTCATTTTCTTTCCACCACCTCTTAGCAATTCTGCTCGAATCGGACGTCGAACAGCAGAACCAAAAGCTACTTTCTGCACACGCACCCGCTTTCCAGCACGTTGCTTACCAGCTCGCCGCTTCCTCTTAGCAACTTTTGAGCGACTCTTCCTTTTGCTTGATGACACACCCATACCAAAACGCTGCTTTGTTTTCATAATATTTGTTACCAACCACGCAGCACTCTTTTCACCAACGCTAGCGTCTGCAGATTTCACTCGTTTCCAAGCACTTTGTTCCAACTCGTAATCTGCTCGGTGTCGCTCACTTATATCGTCTCTATTATTTAAATAAGCTAAATCGTGCTTCTTACACGCCACGTCCAAAGGATTAATTCCTTGATCACCTCTTTTCACACGTTTAATCACTTTTGTTCCGGGACCGCAATACTGATAACCGGGGATATGCAGCTCCACCGGCAGGTTATTAATTAAGGAATTAACAATTCCTCTTCCAGTCTTAGTCTGTAAACGAGACGATCTACTTCGTCCGGTGATCAGCATCGGAATGACCATTTAAGTGAAAAGTTTGCTATAAAATATTGATTTTATCAATATGCGGATAGTACATTTGAAACAAAAATTTTCCATCGACAATCTCGACGAAAAAGTTGGATGTGGACATGGAGAGAGATTATTAAGGAAACACGGTCCTTTGCTTCCATCATCCATTCGTGGAATAATAATTGGACCTTCGAATTGTGGCAAAACCAATGTTATGATTTCACTACTTACTCACCCATTGGGTCTACGTTTTGAAAATGTTTATATCTACTCCAAGTCACTGTATCAACCAAAATATGAATATTTGAAGAAAATTCTTACACCCATTAAAGGTCTTGGTTATTATGCTTTCAGCGATGCCACGAATATCATGGAACCCTCAGATGCAAGACCCAATTCAATATTTATATTTGATGATGTTATGTGTGAAAAGCAGGATGTTATACGATCATATTTCTGTATGGGACGTCACAAAAATGTGGATGCCTTTTATTTGGCTCAAACATATTCACGAGTTCCTAAACAGCTTGTGCGAGATAATGCCAACTTTATTATTATGTTTAAACAAGATGAAATGAATATGAGACACGTATTTTCCGATCATGTATCACCCGACCTGAATTTTACACAATTTCAGGAAATGTGCTCGAAATGTTGGGATAATAAATATGGATTCTTGGTTATCGATAAAGATAGTGATGTGAATTCGGGAAGATATCGCAAGGGACTTGATAGCTATATATTTGTTTAACAATGATGAATGCATTCATTTCATTGCTGTTCGGTAGTTTGTCAACACCATGAATGAAGAAATTGACTTAAAACGAAAACTAGTGGAAACGACCAATGCTGTTCGAAAAAAATTTAAACAATTCAAGGCGGCGAAGACACAAAGTGCGCTCGACTTGGATAAATTTTACGAACCAATCACTAAACCACTAACATCTATATCTAATGTAGTAAAGCAACGCCAGCAGCAGCAGCAACCCAAAACCCAAGGAAAGCAATATAGTCGTAGTACTAGCACAATGGAGGAGCCTGAGGAAATATCCGATCACATATCATCATTTCAATCGTCTACACCGCGGATAAGCCGAAAAGCTCACATCGATACAACACCGAAACGTGATACCAACGTTACATTGTTTGAGACACCTTCCCCTTCAAGTTATACAAGTTCACCACCGCTCGACAAGATTCAAGCATACTTAAATGGATTAAAAAATAAACCATCCCAATACGATACCATTTATGGTGTACATTTCGGTAAAAAGCCGAATAACCTTAAAAGATATATTGGTAACCTAGAAGTGCGTTTTCCAAATGGCAAAATTACTTTATATAAAAACGGAAAAAATGTTGCTGTATTTGATGGAACACCTCAACTTTACGATTTGCTTTTTTTAAGAAATCCACCATTCCTAACACAACACGATAAAACCGATGATGGTGTGCTACAGAAATACAAGGAAATTTTAGAATTAACTAGTGCAGCATATGAAAATTATGACAAAAATATGGGTCTACGAGAAACCAGATTATTGAAATATTTGTATATTATAAAACCCCTACTGATACCGGCGAGCACTAAATCAGGCGGTGCTGTTGTAAAAAATAACATCGCTAAAAAAATAAAAATACCCAACAAGAAACTACTTTCTTCCAAATCACCTCAATACATTTATTGGAATAAACCAAAGGAGTTGGTTGATCGCTTAAGATTGTTGTGGAGTTCAAAATTAGCTGGTAATACTGGGCATGAAAATGAGATTATGTCAATTGTTGAGGAACTTCGCGAAGAACAAATAATATATTAAATTATGTACCTTGTTTCCTTTGCTCAGTGTCTAATGAGACGTGTTCGCTTCGCTACAAAATATGGAGGCAAGCAGGGGAAAAATTGAAATTGTTAATGAACTGCACCGGACTGCTAGAAAAAACTTTATTAGAAGGCGGACGATTATTAAAGGATACAAGGATTTATGGCAAATAGATTTAGCTGAAATGCAACAATATGCTGATGAAAACGATGGTTATCGCTACATCCTTGTATGTATCAATTGTTACTCCAAATTTGTGTACACCAGAGCAATCAAAAACAAGACCGGTGCTGAAGTGACCAATGCAATGAAGAGTATAATTGAAGAGGCATCGTATACACCAGACAATTTACAAAGTGATCAGGGAAAAGAATTCTATAATAGTCGCTTTCAAGCCCTTATGAAAAAATTTAATATAAATCATTATTCTACATTCAGCACGAAAAAGGCGGCAATTGTTGAACGTGTGATAAGAACTTTAAAAAATAATTTATATAAGCAATTTTCAATTAGAGGTTCCTACAGGTGGGTGGAACTATTACCATCAGGAACAAGCGTCTATAATAACACAATACATCGCACAATTGGCATGAAGCCCAGAAATGTGTTAGAAGATACCCAAATTAGGGCATACGATTATTTAAAGGTTAGACCGAAGAAATATAAATTTCGTCTAGGCGATATAGTTCGAATCAGTAAATACAAATCCATATTCGAAAAGGGGTATACACCTTCATGGTCAACAGAACTCTTCAAAATAGTAAAAAGCAACATCACAAATCCACCTACTTACATACTGGAATCATTAGAAGGTGAACCGATTAAAGGTTGTTTCTACGAAGCTGAACTACAAAAGACAACCAACCCAAACGTATATCTTGTTGAAAAAATTCTTAGAAAACGTCAGAAAAATCACATTGATCAATTGTTTGTAAAATGGTTGGGTTTCCCTAATCAATTTAATTCTTGGATAGATAAGTCTGATATTGTATAAACAGCTTTGTATTTCCTATTACAATTATTGTATCAGTTGAATGATAAAATAAACATGTAATTTAAAACATATCAATTTTATTTATCAGTATATATTGCTATCATTTTAAAAATTGTTTTCATTGAATTAATAACCATGAAGAGCGTAACATTTGATGAAGAGAAAAATATTGTCCATAAAACATTTGTTTGGGCGTTTGCATATCGAGAAGCTCGAAAGAGCGACTTTCAACAGCTAATGCTTGATAGGTACCGTTTCCAACGGCGAATAGAGAAAATCAAAACAACTTTGGATATGATTTTAGAAAGTAATTTTAGAAATAAAATTGTTCATGAACGATTTATTAATTTATAATATAATTATAAACATAATATGAAGTACTAAAAAATGTTTTATTCACATTTAAGCAATAATACATAATGACCAAAAACACTTAGGGACTATAACCAAATTGTCTAAGTTCACTTTCACTAATACATATGGCACGGAAAAATACTTCTTCATCACTACTTTTTTAGCGCATATACTAATCACTTGAAGAATCGAGTAGTGCATTTGGTAGCGACGACGTTGGACTTGACGATGGCGACTGCGGTGATGGCGATTCTTCCATTATTTCATCTTCTTGACTTGAAGATGTGGACGTATCAGTATGTTGTTGATGCCCACCACCTAAGATAATGGGACTTTGAGGTTGGTCAGCAGGTACAGATCCTCTATTGCTCTCGTTTTGACACCAATCACATAATCCCATTGTCCCACTTAAAAATTCCCAATGTTCACAATTTGAACACATTTGATGACCGTTGATTGAAAACGGATACACTAATGTTGTTTTACTTTCCATATTGTAAATGATTGTGAAAGCAATGCTACAAATGAACTAAGTCACCATAATTTGGATACGTGTATTTATATATAACAGATGACCTTCACGTGTGACCTCTCTCTCTTGAGTGACTTTTTATTTCAACTCAGATTTTACATCTTCAAATTTCGCTCGAATTTTATCAAGGTTAATTGTAATATGGTCAATAATTCGTTGTTCAAATTTCATTTGAACTTTGTCCAGGTTAATAATTTGTTGTTCGAGAGCCAATATCATCTTCCCAACTTTGTTTTCATACTCTTTTTTTTCTTTTTGAACTTCATTGAATCTTCGAGCAACTTCTGTATTCAATGCTATGAATCGGTGATCAGTAATATCATTAAATTGTATGCGCAGATCTGATAATTTCTTAACAAATACAGCAGTTAGTTGTATACGCAGAAGATCATGTTGAGTGAGAACATATTCTTGAGTAGCAGCATCATTTGGTTTTTTAGGTGATGCAACATTCTCTAGGGATTTTCCTTGCATATCATACTGATCATCGAGAGTAAGCCTGAATCCATTTCCAGGTGGTCCACGTAAAAACCGACATTTTTCATTGGTTTTCTTACGTCCAAACTTATCAACTGTGCTGTTACTTCGACTCATCCTCAAATTAAACTAAACTAATTTGCTATTTTACCTTCTACTTATATAACTTCATAAGGTTTTCATCTTACAAACGCTTATATAGGGTTTGTTATGTTGGGAAAAATAAAACAATGCTTTTACTACAAACAATTTATTTCCTATTGGTTTTATTTATATATTAAACCATAACATTTATTTTTAAACATGACCATTATTTATAATAATACATACATTTATATATTATTTTATATATTATACTGGTTTATGGAAATATAGTACAGAACGTGTTTTTACAAATAAAAGTTGTTCCAATAATTAATTTTACTTTTCTTGATCTTCTACTTTGTCCATAATTTCACAACCATTTGCACCATCGCTGCGGATGACTACACCATCTTTTACGATATAAGTAATATCGTCGGGATCCACATAATCAACCAAATTAAATTTTGTTACCAAATCACTTGGTAGATCTGGTATATGAATGACAAACTTGGCAAGATCATTATCAATCATTTCAGCACAAAATTGACTCAGGTTTATGGATCCGTAGAGATATTGTCCACATAGATGCGCACCAGCCATAAAATTGATTGCATCACGCACATACTTTCTGTACTGACAGCCAGTTGAATCCAAACAGGAACCATCAAACATCGAAAACTGTAGTATATCTTGAGCCATACGTCTTAATTTGCATGCTAACCAACTTATATACGTATCTTGTTTTTCAACAACATTGTCACACATCTACAATAGAATAATGAGATTGTGATTGTGTTTTATGATACTAGGTATTACACTTTTATTACATTATCAATTAAAATTAAAAATATGATAAACTATAGATTAAAATATTCTTTACACAACATTGTTTACTCTAAACACCCAAAATTTATTAATGCTTTAGTATTACCCCCAGAAAATACATGTGAGCTTTGCCCCAAATATGTTAGGGTAAATTTATCATTTGATTTATTCATTATGTCAACAGTTGCCTCTGATAATGTTTCAGCAACACGCTTGGGTAAGAAAGTTTGAAATGTTACATTATGTGTTGTATCATACAAAGTAACAAGAATACTTTTACCAAAACGTGTTGAAACAAATGATATCTGTTTTATAACATAAATTTTTCCCACCGTTAGTGTTGAAATTTTTCGGTGCTCAAGAAATTCAACATCTTTGTTTATCATATTATTAATTTCAACCAAAGTCTGCTGTGAAAGACTCATTATTAAAATATGTAATAAAATACCTTTAATAACTTTCACAAAACACACCACAAACACAATTCTTCTATTTCAAGGCAACAACAAGCAATGCCTGTATGACTATGGTATTCCTTTCGAAAGAGCTCCATATTTATAATATCCAATTTCAAAGTCATAGGAGGGGGAATATTACCAGAAACAACGCATGCTCAAGGTCAAGGTGATTCCTTGAAAGTCAAGGTCAAGCTACTCAAGGTCGAGTTCAAGGTCAAGTTCAAGGTCAAGGTCAAAGTCAAGGTCAAGTTCAAGGTCAAGGTCAAATCCGGGTTAGGGAAGGTCATCCAAGGTCATTCGGGTTAGGTCAAGGTCATCCAAGGTCAAGGGCGTTCGGGTTCGGTCAAGGTCATCCAAGGTCATTCGGGTTAGGTCAAGGTCATCCAAGGTCATTCGGGTTAGCTCAAGGTCATCCAAGGTCAAGGTCATCCGGGTTAGATCAAGGTCATCCAAGGTCATTCGGGTTAGGTCAAGGTCAAGGTCATAAAAAGTGGAGGGGGGTTGTGCTTCTTCCCATTACGACACTACTAATAATATTCCCCCAGGCAGTGGCGAAGCGTGGGTTTTTTTTCTGGATAGACATAAAAAATGAAATCCAGAAAATAATAATTACTCTGCTGCCGATAAGAGCCTTTACCAAATGAAGACTAAGGTTACCTTTACCAGACTAAACAAACGAGCGAGAGAGAACACAGAACTGCAATATAGAAATAGCACAGATTTAGATTATCTGTGGAAATAGACCAAGTCGCAAGTCGCATACGATTCCGAACACCATATATCGCGCCGTAATAAATAGCTGGTCAACAACATAGACAAACGCTCAAGTGTCTTCGGACCGCCCGAAATTCGCGCTGTTAAGTCGTTGGTGCTTACAACGACAGTTTCAGCAGTGAGGGAAGCGCCCGCCTGCATGTGGCTGCAATATTAAAAGACAAATCTCTATATGTTTACCCCGGCTGCGTATTGCATTTATTTATCGGTCTCGCCGCGCCGGTCGGCCCTGTTTCTTTTATAATAGTTTGATGTTTGATACAATGCTGCAATTTGTTGGGCGTTAATAAAGTTAAAAGTTAAAGTACATTAATAAAAAATTTATAAAACTGTTTTATAATAAAAAATAAACCTTTTGTGTAGAATTTTGGGTAGACAATGTCTACCTTGTCTACTCGTACGCTTCGCCACTGCCCCCAGGTAGTTGGAAAAATTCAATTCATCATGTAATTACTGTAGAAAATTCTTATGTTACTCTACATGATACAATTAAACCGATTATAATTAATTTAAATAAAGATAGCGACAGCGAAACAGAACTAGATAATAACTTTTAAATAAGATAAAAAATTTTGCTTTTTAATGTTTCAATTTATTTAGAGAATAAATCACTCTACATGTTTCGGCTTATTAGGCCTTTTTCAAGAGCAATACAAGATGGATGAGTATTCATGATGAGTACTCATCTTGTATTGCTGTTGAAAAAGGCCTAATAAGCCGAAACATGTAGAGTGATTTATTCTCTAAATAAATTGAAACATTAAAAAGCAAAATTTTTTATCTTATTTAAAAGTTATTATTAAAATGTTTCACAAGGAACCAACCGCCGAATCAGTACAATGTATTAAGAACTAGATAAGTATAGAATAAGTAGCATTTAAAAATTTATAATATTAGTTTTTTTTTCATTTCATTATAAGTATAATTACTTAATTTCCTTAGTCCGGCCCTTTACTGCAGCATTATACTTTACTTGTTTATTGTCCACACAATGCGATCGACCCTCTAGTTTAAGTAAAAGGTCAAAACCATTTATTGTGAAAAGAACTTTACTTTTTAACGCTTGGGGGCTGTAGTTCCATATCCTTCCCCTGATTGCGCCGCTGCATTATATGGCCATCATGGCTTTAAATGGTAATTGGAAAAATGTCAATAATCCTTTTTAGTGGCATGTCTATTTCGATTCTGTAATCTTTTATAAATGTGTTTTGCCCTTATATCTTGTAATCTGTCATAGTTCAGACACAGAAGTTGGATACCCTTAAAACTTTAATATATTCTTTGATAAAACCTGCATACCTGCCTGTCTAATTATGTTTCTTTGTATACAATTTAATATGCGTCTCTCCTACTATAATTATCTGACTGCCTACCTAGAATTTGGGCCTTTACTGTAATAGTCTCTCAAAATTACTATGCCAGTGTTCAGAAATAAATTAAATTAGGATTATATATTAGAGTTAGGTTTTACAGCGAGATAATAGAGTTAGGTATACGAGGAGGTTGTATGAGATTTAAATTTTAGGAATTTCAGTGTATTAGTACAGTATTATTTATTCTGATGAATTGTATAAATTTCAAAGAACGAAATTCTTTAAGGATCTCAAAAATTAAACTCTGTTTTTAAGTATCTTTTTGACCACTTTATATGCTAAAGTTATTGAAAGAAAATGCCCTATAAAACTACCCATAATTTTTCTCTTCAAACAAGTCGCCTTTTTTGGAGGTAAACATAAATTCTATTATATAGGTTCCCACTCAGGCCCCTATATAGAGTATCGGGGGTAAATCAACCAAAATGTCTATTGTAGTTGCAAACCAATTAATTACATTCATCCACTAACATTTTTATTATATTTATTTAGCCTATTTTTACGAGAAAGGAATAATTTTGTTAAGTATACTATGGCTACATTATTACGTTGTCATGTTATTTATATTTTGACAAAGCTGCACAATGGTTGTCTATTAGAATGTTCCTATTATGGTTACGTTAAGTTTTGAGAATTCCACGAACAAAGACACACTGAATTAAATTAATGTAATATCTAAAAAATCATTGTTCGAGTTGAATGTTGATGAAATGCCATTTTTTTTAGCGTGTATAAATCGAAAAATTTCAGGGCATGCCGTCATGGGCCATATGAAACTTATTTATATAGAGTTTTAAGTAGAATCCAACAATGGAAAATAAACAGAGTTTATATTTAAAATAATAAAGTTGATTGATGTCTTGCTTGTTAGGGCCACCCTAGAAAGTACAAATTAATTGCAAAATAGTTAAAAATGAACAAAAAATTGACATGTGGGTATTTGAAACAAATTGCTCTGTTGTTCCATAACCTAAAGTGATTTTTAAATATTGAATTAATATTGCGAAAAAATTCAGGATGAGTTTCTCTGCTTAGGAATATGAAAAAAAAGTTCCTGAACTGAAAGTATGTATATCTTTTCAGTTACAATGGAGGTAGGTTTAACATTGTGTACCGGGTGTCAACGAAATTATTGTACAAAACACCACAGAGTTATGTTAAAGGATATTTCAATCAAATTTGGTAACCCAAATGGTTGAGCGGGATCTTCATTCTCACTTAAAAACCAAATTAATATCACTTCCGGTTTTACCGAAAGTTACTTCATTTTATTTTTTTTTAAATGACCACCTGTATTTTTTATTATTCAGTCGAATTCTTCACAAAATTACCTTTTCAATGCCATACAACAAATTGACATTTACTTACAAAATGGCGGCTTATGAGTCATTTTACAAAATTCAAGATGGCGTCTATAAAACAGCGTATGCATTTGATACGGGAAAAGTAGTAATAAGATCTGTTAAATTGTGCCCTTTTATAATTCTTTAAGCACTGATATTTATATTTTTTTCTTCAGTTTTTGAAGAAATATAATTTTTGATTTTTAAGAAAAATCTTATTTTCAACCCTAGTTTACACAATTTTTCAAATGATTTTATCTACTTTCCATTATCTAATATAAAAGGCCAAAGTATCCTTAATCATCTAAAGTCATTTTGGAAATCAGAATGCTTTTTGCTTCAGTTTTAAATTTGTTTTAATAAAAATTTGATTAAAATAATTAACAACGTAATGGATAGAACAATAGGTAAACAGTAAAATAATAACTAACGAAATGAATAATGCAGACAAATTAACCATAAATCAAATGTTCAAAACGACCACCATTTTGATCATGACACAAGTTTATTTTTTCAACATTTTCTCACAAAGCATTTTCTAAATTAGTTAAATTGATGGTAAAAATCGCTCTTCGAATTCTCGCTATTAGATCGTTTAATGACGTCGCTGCAGTGGCTACACTTTTGTTCCACATATCCCATAGAAAGAAATCAAGCGGGATTAAGTCCGGTGACCGGGCAGGCCATCATAAGGGCCCGTTTGTCCCAATCCATCTATCGCTTTATCGCTAAGCATTTCATTTAAAAAGTTTACGGCAATCCTTGAGTTATGCCAAGGTAAATTGTTCACAAATTCTTCGACGGTATTTTGAAGAATATCTTAATATTGAACAAAACTCAAATGATTAAAAAACAATACTGGCCCAACGATTCTCATGCCCATTATTCCCATCTAGATATTTACACCAAAACGCTCCTGAAAATCATCTTCTCTAACTATTTTGATTTTGAACGGCCCAAAACCGTGTATTAAATCTTGCCTTATCCGTTATTGTCATTGTTCTCCCCTAGAAACCAATTGCAATATTGTAGTCTTCTGACAGGGTCGTTTTCCCCAAAATGGTAATGAACCTGGTATTTAAAAGGCTTTAAACCATGCTTCTTACGCTTTCGTGGCTAACATTACATTGTTGTCTTAATTCTCGCAACATTTTATTACCAAATAACATAGTCGGATATAATGACGTTTTGATTTACTAATTGCAACTTTTTTCTTTCTAAGTTGGGTAAATTTTCATTTTCTCTTAATCTCTAACATTAAAAATTTTATCCAATGTTGGGATCTCCATATTGAAATAACAATTATGAACTTTTCTTCTTATGACACTTTACACTTCCTCATCAATTTGTACAGGCGTTCTTCCTGGCAACTGTTTAGGAGGGCATACCGTTCCAGATTTTCTTTCCCTGAGAAGCCCGTCGATTGTTGATTCACTAACTCCCGTCATATTGGCACATGCTGATACAAGGTTTCGAAAAGTACTTGAGGGTGTTCGGTGTACAATTGCGTCATGCACATTTAAAACTATTGTCTTCACTTTTACGTCAAGCACACCCTTACAAAACACTGGTGAATAATTATAAAATCTATGTAATTTAAGACTAGGTACCTGTTATTGTCACGCCTATGGTTTATTGCGGTCTTACGACTAATGCACCGCACGCCACTGGAGTACCCTGTATAGTATTGTCGAAATAATAGATAATTTAATCACAATTCACTCTTAAAATGTACTCAAATCCAAAATGCATATACCGTATAAACAAGACAAACTGCAATCTATGAGAGCATTGATTACTATTCTAATAGTTCTTGCCTGCCAAGTGGCAAGGGGTCATTGTATAAAATAATGTCGTTTATTTGCAAAAATACGACTGAAGTTCAAGAGTAAGATGTCGAATAAAGTACTTAACGGTATAAACAAATATTTAATTAAATAAATATAAGAAACAAGCCCGATATTTCATATTTATCGTCACTTTAAAAAGAAAACGCTTTGCCACCTGTACTCGAGCAGGTTTAGCTTATATTTTCAACCCTCTGACTTCAACACCTATTGGGGGTGAGTTCCCCCCCAAGAATTGTAGATAGGAATAGGGGTTAAGTGCAGATAGCTCACTACAAAGGCCATTAAATTCTCTTTTTAATGCTGCCCAGTTTTTTAAATTTGGTTTAGTAGTTTTTAAGCAAATGCATTTTAAACAAAATTAGAATTATAAATATATAGTTACTTTGATAAATGTTCAAAATGTCGACTTTCCGCATCCATATGGTAGAACAAAAGAGTGTAGAACTACATATTCTGTTCAAATCGGTTTCTAGCGTTTCGAAGCATTTCTGGAGTAATTTGCCGACATTTGTTGATGATCTGATGACGCAAATCATTCAAGGATTCCGGCTGGGTTCTATAAATATCACTTTTAAAAAAAGTCTAATGGACTTAGATCTGGTGACTTTGCGGGCCGTTCTATTGCTCCTCTTCTGCCAATCCATCTACCAGGAGTTTCATTCAGATACTGACGAACAGCTAAGACATAGTATGGTGGCGCTCCGTCTTGTTGAAATGTCAACTCGTTTTCACTGACATAATCTTCCAACAATAATTGCTAATACATTTCGGCTGTTAATTTCATTGTAGAAAAAAAGTACCAACAACACAATCGCCATAAATTGCAGCCCAGAGATTTATTTTTTTAGGATTTGGGGTGTAAACTTAACAAATTTGGACTATTAATAATCGTTTGAAATCATCTGTTTTTTTTTTATCGAATAAGGTGTTATTCTATAAGGGTGGAATTTATAGGCTTTAAAATTCTTCGAATGCTTGTACGGCATATGCCACAAACCCTTGGCATCAGCCTAGTACTTAAATTAGGGTTGAAATGAAAATGGTTTCCGCTTGGCGGTTAGTTCAGGTTATTTCAAAGAGTAACCCCTTATACAGGGTGTCCACGACAATAATTGGGATAGCATTGGAATCTTTGAAACGGTAGGAATGCCAATATTAGTTAAATTAGGAAAAAGTTGCACAATTTAAATACTTTTGACATGGTGTTAGCAAAAGTAAACTATCATTAACCGATTCCGATATTTAAAAAAAATAATTTTTTGCTATATTATTTTTTACATTATTTTAACAGATATAAAAAAATAAAAAATACTTTTTCATTGTCACTTTTTAAGCTGAACAAGATATACTTTACAGATTTTCAGCACGACGTTTCGTTTTCAAAGAAACATCAACTTCCTTTTTTTAAATACGGTTCTGTTTTTTTTTAATTGAAATCCATTTTGAACTCTAAAATAGTTGATGTATCACCTGCAATGGTTTAAACATGTTTTCAACTTTTTGGCTATCATTTGTATCCAAGGAAAATCTCCATAGTTCGGCACGAAATGCTCAAAAATCAGCAAACCAGGCCAAACCTGAACTAACCCGTTGATTATTAATATACGCATAATTACGATTGTTATTCTGAGAAAGAACAGTAGAGAAAAACTGGGCAAAACCTTCAGCTATCTGATCACAGCCCTCAAATTCATTATCCCTATAGTACGTCGAACTAGGCCTTTTATTCATGGCTTTTTTATTGTTGAAACTATACCAAAAACTTTTAGGGTCAGTAAAGAGCAGCCGGTCTAGGTCTGAGATATAGTTGTGATAACAAATGTCTGTCAAAGCTTTACATCTGGCTCTAAGATTTGAAAAAGTGAGATAATCACTCACACTACGACTACCCTGATAGCACTTGTGAGCAATTTTTTTTCTGCCTAACCAATGATCTTATAATAATATAATATAATATAATACAAATTTAGGAGAATAGGCATGTTTAAGATGTTTAATTCAAAAACTTCCCCAATACTCGCTCCTGGCTAAGGGATTAAATAAATCCTCAAATATAACAATAGCTTGCGATAAATTCAGGGTGGACCTACCTCAAGAATGCTCATTATTTGGATCCTTTAATGTAAACACAATAGATTTGAAGGGATGGTGTTTAAATTGTTCTTGGTACGCCGGTATGCGTCTTACATATTTAATGAGCATTTATTACTTCGCGCCATTTAAAGTTAGACTATATTATATATTTTTTTTTACGATCATGCAAAAAGGGACAACTTTTGTAGTCACCGTCTTATGGCAAAAGTTAGCTTTTATTGCACGCGTGCAATAAAAATACATTATTGCACGCCTGAAATAAAGTGTTTTCTTGGTTGCCTATATTCACCACAACCCACCGAAACGACACTTAACCACAGCCTACTTAACTTGGCGTTGGGGCCGTTGGTTGCCTATTCCTCAGTCAATTAGAATAAGTTCCTCCAAACTTTTACCCTTATTTATTGCTTATTTATTATACATTTACTAAAAGAAAAATTTTAAGAGACATTTAGCAACATAATATCCAACAACAAACGAAGACTGTAACAAAAGACCGTTTAATCAAAAACATTTAATAGTACTTTTAAACCCTGACAATGGAACATTATGCTGAATAAAGCTCCAAGAAACCTAACCAAACTTATTTCTTTTATTATTGTAAATTTTATTTGCTTGAAAATATAAACAAACCCTAAATTCGGCAAAAATTGTTTTATTTAATATTATTAAGTTACAAAATGAAAAGACGAACTATACAAAAATTACACTTGTACAACATTAGAAAGTGGTTATTTATTGGAATGTGTGTTTATGGTTATGTGACAATAAGTGCAATTGCTAATATTAATTGGAGATGGACCGGGCATTGATGATAAATAATTTATATAAAATAGGTTCGATCATAGAAAAAATATTGTATGCAACATGTGCAAAAAGGCTGTTTATTACACACGGCATACTTATTAACCTCGACTACGTCTCGGTGAATAAATGTATGCCTTTGTGCAATAAACAGCTACTTTTTGCACTAGTTACATAAATAACTATTTTCCACTACTAACCTATAACATCGCCATTATTGACCGATTATTAACGTTAGAAATCGTTTTTCTCTACCTCATAAGTTATTATTGACCATGGTCAATAATAAGGCATTGAAATCCATTATTGACCGATCTTCAAGAATCTATTTGAAGGCAGGTAACTTGATTTTTTGATTGTACAACTTGAATTCATAAACATGAATGTGGTTAGGCAACCAGATAATTATCATTACATATTAGATTACTTGATATTGTAAAATATCGATACAATCAACATTTTTCTGCTTCCATCCTTAATTCTGGAGGTGTACACATAACAATATCACTAACATTTTCTTCGCTCATTTTTTAAAAAAACGGAAAACTCGTGAAATCTGATGACATAAATGAACAAAAATTGATATTCACAAAGCCACCTGACAAAAAAACAAAATATTTTGCCAATAATGAAGCGCAGGTAACTTGATTAAAAAATATACTTATAATTTTTATAATAATAATATAATTTTTTATAAATAATAATACTATAAAGATAAATGTCTTATAAAAGTTTGTAGTAGTGGAAAATAGTATATTATTAACCAAGGTTTAGACAGCCATCATTATTGCCCGAGCGGCAAGTTTAAATCACGAGGAGCGGAGCGACGAGGGATTTAAGACGCGAGGGCTATAAGCTGTCTAAACCGTGGAATATAATATTTTTCCACTACTACAAACTTTTATAAGACATTTATCTTTATAGTATTAATAATTATAAAAAATGATAGGTAGGTATAAGTAAATTTTTTAATCAAGTTACCTGCGCTTTGGAATTGGCAAAATATTTTGTTGTTTTGTCAGGTGGCTGGGTTAATGTCAATTTTTGTTCATTTATGTCATCAGATTTCACGAGTTTTCCGTTTTTTTTTTTAAATGAGCGAAGAAAATGTTAGTGATATTATTATGTGTACACCTCCAGAATTAAGGATGGCAGCAGAAAAAATGTTGATTGTATCGATATTTTACAATATCAAGTAATCTAATATGTATTGATAATTATCTGGTTGCCTAACCACATTCATGTTTATGAATTCATGTTGTAGAATCAAAAAATCAAGTTACCTGCCTTCAAATAGATTCTTGAAGATCGGTCAATAATGGATTTCAATGCCTTATTATTGACCATGGTCAATAATAACTTATAAGGTAGAGAAAAACGATTTATATTGTTAATAATCGGTCAATAATGGCGATGTTATAGGTTAGTAGTGGAAAAAATATTATATTAACCACGGTTTAGACAGCTTATAGCCCTCGCGTCTTAAATCCTTTGTCGCTTCGCTCCTCGTGATTTAAACTTTCCGCTCGGGCAATAATGATGGCTGTCTAAACCTTGTTTAATAATATACTATTATAAAGCCCAAGTGATGCTTAATCAATATAAAAAATAACATACAGGGTATCCCATTTAAAAACGCATAGGTTTGGTTAATATCTGAAAAACTAATATTTTTAGAAGAAAACTAAACTCTACGTAAGAAGCATCAATATCAGTTTTTTCCTTCTGGATAAGTTAACTCATAACGGAAATACGAGGGGTGCCTAAAAAGCAAAGTTTTTCCAAATCACCCTGTAGATTAAAAACGGATATAGCTATGACAAATTTGACACAGAAATCTTTCGTTTCTTTAAAAAGTAGCACACTGACGCGAAAACCGCCAATCTCTATCTTTGATAATAACTCAAATACCCCCTGAAAGTATGATAAACGTCACCCTGTACCGGGTGGCCAAATAAGAATAGACACCGGCCATATCTCAGGAATCGTTTATCACAGAGTTTTCAAATAAAAAAAATTGTTATAAAATCGACCAAAAGAAATTGCTGAAAATTATTTTCAAGTTTATAAATTGACCGCTAGAGGGCGCTCAACCATTGACAAGGAAGATAATCGGATTTTTATCGATAATATGCCAAATAAAGTTATGTCAATAATTAAGTGGTTTATTTTTTGGAGTATTTGGGATAAGTTTGCTTTCATACATTTTGCTCCAACTCGCAAAATAGACTAAGGGGAGGAGGGGGAATCTCTTTTGACAGAAATACCCATAGCTCCGGTGTGCCTTAACCAAATTTAACAAACTTTGTTTCGTTTGAAAGAGCTTATCCTATAGTACCATTTAAAATTTTATATTACTTTTTTCTGTTATATCAGTCGCAACTAGAGGGCGCTATTTGCAAAATCGACACATTTTCCAGTTTTTTTCAAAAATTTTAAATGTAACCTTATATAAATAATAATTTATATAAAAAATAGATTAAAAACTAATAA
Source organism: Polydrusus tereticollis (assembly GCA_963920685.1). NCBI lineage: Eukaryota > Metazoa > Arthropoda > Insecta > Coleoptera > Curculionidae > Polydrusus > Polydrusus tereticollis. The sequence goes on from OY987327.1 coordinate 62,062,845, forward strand.
ATTTATTGAAAACCGCATGTCAATACCTTAGTTTAAACCAGAGATACAAGATAAAGTATTACGAAATCGGCCGCAGGTAACTAACTGATACTGATACTTTACAAAATACGTATCGTAGACTTTAGAAACACAAAAATATGATTTAAAACGATTATTATAATTATTATCCATAACAAAATTTACAGCTAGGAAGAATTTTGCCACAAAAATTACTTGCATCAGGCAACATATTACCCGAGATATTACCCATGTAATCCCTGATCAGCACCAAAATGATAGGAATGCAGCCTAGTAATAAAATTAAACAAGGTCTTACATTTTACAAAGTAGGCTTTGAAATAAAAACATCAAAAGCTGTCACTGAGAAAAACACTTGAAACCATCTGCTAATTATATTAGTTGTGTAAAAAGTTTATACCTATTTGTTACGATTTCTGAGATATGGCCGGCGTCCATTCTTATTTGGCCACCGGGTACACTGATACTGAAAATGACTTGACTATCGCATGAGGATTCTCTTCTGTTCAAAAATGATTGTTTTCAAAATTTCTAATGGCATTTTTTGAAAAATTTGCTTTATCACTAAATAAAATTTTATTTATTTTCGAAAAATGGATCTGGGTCAACATTTGAATGAATCACTGGCAAAAATTTAATCGGGGTGGAAAATCGCGTGGGAGAAGAGCTTGGACTGTGTGGATATGGTAAGGATACATCAAATTATCTATCAAAAATTTCCAAACTACCACAGATGAAATGTTTAAAGTTGCCACATTTTTTCTTTTACTCGTGCCTTGTTCATTTTCTACAGCATTCAGGACTGTTTTCTCAATTTCGACAGTTCTTAAGGAGCATTTACACGTATCCAGTAGCTGGCGCCAGTCTCACTGGCACGCCAGCACTGTCATACTAGTGGCATCGTATGAACACTTTTTCGTGCCAGTCCAGCGCTGGCCGCCAGCACTGGAGCGAATAGAGATCGCGTCCATTTTCCTTGCCAGTAGCTGCCACCCCCTACCCCGTAACACCCGCGCCAGTGTTACAGGCAACGTCTAAACACGTTGGCGTCAGTTGCTGTCATTATTGGATTGTATATTTTTCTGTTTTTCATATAAAATGGCCCGTAAATATAGTGAAAATGAAACGTTGTGTTGTGTTACCCATCTCTTCTTTTAATAACAAACACATGTTTTTTACAATATTTCTTTTTACCATTCGAATTTTTCTCGAATTCATTTAAAAAGGAATGCTGATGCGACAGTGAAAACACACGATTGACTGGACTCGTGTAAACGACTTGGGTTCAGCGCCTTGCCAGCCAAGAATTGGCAGGCCAGTGAGACTGGCGCCAGCTACTGGATACGTGTAAATGCTCCTTTACAGTGCGATATGCCCTTGCCAGTCGAATGTTCGTAAAAATTCATCAGTCGTTCTGTCTTCGATTTGGATAATGTTGCCGATAGAGTCGTTTAGCTTTAAAGGAATTATCATCGGCAAGACCATAAAAAAATGCATATATCCGCATATTCTTGGTTTGTGAACTCAACCTTCATTAAATAGCTCTAGCTAACTTTGGAAACAACAACTAACAAAATTATTTGGCACTAAACGTCAAAATAGTTAACAGACGGAAAATAAAATATGAGCTGGCCCAGCCAACTACTTTTTTTTTATTTTGTTACTCGGATAATACTTGGTTTGCATCGACGACTATTTCCGCCAATAACTGGAAAATTTATCACAGATACGTTAAAAACGTAGGGGATTAAAGAGAATGAAAAAAGAACAGGGAGTTAAAATATGATAATCAGTATTTATTAGGGATGTTAATCCCGAAAGGTTTTCTTAATCCCGGCATTTTCGAGATTTGTACGGCAAATCCCGGGATCTGATCTCGGGATTAGATGTACCGAAAAAAATCAGATAACATTCAAAAACTTTTATTGTATTAACTTAAATCACAAAATTTAACAAAAGAAACTCCTAAACGAACTTAAAGAAGTGTGTCGAAAGTTTATAGATTTAAATTTAAAAAATATCGCATGTCTAAAGTTTCATTTCCCAGCCTTGAACGTACTTTATTAGATAAAAACCCTGCAGAAGGGAAACATCTCGCACATTCCAAGTTTGTGGGCTGAATGGTTAATAAAAATTCAGGCTTTTTGAAGATTACGTCCCCGACTACCACCATTTGCGTATAAATCAATTTCTTGAGTAATGATGTCTGGCAGTCGCGTCTTATTACTTTTTTTTGTCTGCTTTTATATTGACCCTGAACAATGTTGTAATGCCTTCTGCAGTTTAACCTTTAAGGGTTCATTTTCTGCTCTCAGAATTTCCGCAATGGGAATCAGATCCTCGTCGCTGCCGTCGCTGGTTTCTCTTCCAGATGCATCTTCATTGTCTAGCCTCATTAAAAGTTTTTCTAATTCAGATTTAATTAGAGAAATATTTGATGCTTTGAAGCAATCACATGGTTCAGAGTTTATAAGGTCGGGATTTGTGAGATAACTGAGCATTTCAGAATAAATGGTTCTGCATTGCTTAATCGTTTTTCTTAATGAGTCTTGTAGATCTGTTCTGAGTGATGTTTTAATTTTGGGTAGTTCTTTCAACATGAATTTTAATACAGCATCCGCTTTATCTTTGTCGCGTCGGCATAAGGCTTCGAATGTTAATTTTATTGGCTGGAGTCTAAAATTGGTAACATGTTTAGATCAATTAGGGTCTTTTTTATGGAATTCTCTAAGGGCAAAAGCGGTGAGGTATGTCAAGGAAGCTGCTCCATCTGGTTTTACAGTTTAAGATATGTTTCAATATTTCCCATGATCGTTCCTAATTTGCTTTTGTAGTAAATCATTTTTCGTTGGCGATTCCCCATAAATGCAAACGGTTTTGATATCAATATGCAGGGTGTCCGGAAAATACGTGTACAACGTTTGGCGACAGACTCCTGACGTTAAAATAGGTCAATCTAAGCCGACTTAGTTATATCCAAAATTGTCTCGTTTAGCCGGTAAAGGGCGTCAAAAATTTGTAAAAATATTGGTTTTTCCTAAATTACGTGAAAACCTGCTAATCGATTTTAATGATTTTTAGTATGTAGACTAATACCTACTATAAAATGACGTTTTCTAGTAGTATAGTCACCGGCTGTAAATAAGTGGAAGTGTTATAAAAGTGATATAATGCGTCAACATTTCTCCTGATTTTTTATATCAACGGCGTTATGACAACCCAGATATTTTTGTCGAGTGACTGGATGTATTTGGAAGCTATTTTACCTCTTCAATATTTTTCGTTGGATGAGCTGTTTTGCCAGAAAATAAAAATTTACGATTACCTGCATACCTACATCAATTATTAACAGTAATAATAAAACAAAATTGAAAGCATGTATTAAAAATATTGTAAGAAACTAAGTAAAACGAAAACATTACTTAAGCAAATGTGTAAAATGACCGCCATCTTGCTGAATACACTTATTAACACTCCTTAAAAAATGATATTGGACCCTATTTAATGTCTCGGGGTTATTAAAATGGTTGCCTGCATTTAAAATCCGCGTCAATAAATCATGGCCTGTGTTTACCTGAGTCTTGTAAACTTCTGTTTTAATAGCGCCCCACAAAAAGAAGTCACACATATCTAACTCCGGAGAACATGGTGGCCATTTTACTGGTGCATCATTGCCCCTTCCAATCCATCGGTTGGGATATTGATGGTGTAAGTATTGCCGAACGGCGGCAGAAAAATGGGGCTTGGCACCATCATGCATATACCACATTTCCCTCCGAAGTAAAAGAGGCAAATTTTCCGGAAGAATTGGTAATGTGTCTTGCAAAAAATTTAAATAAATATTTCCATCTAACCTGTCTGGAATAACAATAGGACCAATGAGGTAGCGATCAATAATACCTGCCCAAATATTTAATTTAAATTGATGCTGATGATGTGCAACTTTAATGGCATGTGGATTTTTATCGGAATAAATATGTTCGTTGTGCAGATTGGTTACTCCAGATCTTGTAAAGCACGCCTCGTCAGTAAACAATATTTTTCTACAAAAATTTGGATAACGGATTCATTTGTTTCTAATAAATTGACAAAATGTAAGCTGCATGGGGGGATCAGTCGGTAAAAGTTCCTGGACTTTTTGCACGTGATATGGATGTAACAACTGTTCTTTTAAAACCTCATTGACAATCGTTTTAGGAGCATGTAACTCACGTTCTAAGCGACGGGTACTGGTACTGGTACTTGGTTATTCTTCAACTCTTTCCAGCATGTTCTCTTCTGTTTTCACAGTTCGAGTTGTTCGCTTCGATCCCTGCCTACAAATTTTTTCTCTCTCAAAGCTGCCCGTTTCCCGAAGATGACGCTCGATATTGGCACATGTTTAGTGGTTTGGTATTCGACGGTTAGGAAATCTCTCCATGTAAACCCTAACACTCTGACGCCCATTTCCTTAACAAAACCCGTATACCAGGAGCATGTCAACCTTCTCAGAGTTCGTATAATTTTCCATGTTTAATGGTAAAATGAACTTGTAATTCAAGAATGTTGATCGTATACTTTAGGCAATTTCATAGACTGGTGACAATTTGTCAATAATTGTCAAATTATTAAATGCCATAGCAACAAGGTCACTAAAAAAATTATTGTTACAGGTAATTTGATTTTAATTTTATTACTAATGTTAATAATTGATGTATGCAGGTAATTGTAAATTGTTTTTTCTGGCAATACAGCTCACTTAACGAAAAATATTGAAGAGGTAAAATAGCTTCCAAATACATCCAGTCACTCGACAAAAATATCTGGGTTGTCATAACGCCGTTGATATAAATAATCAGGAGAAATGTTGACTTATTATATCACTTTTATAACACTTCCACTTATTTACAGCCGGTGACTATACTACTAGAAAACGTCATTTTATAGTATTAGTCTACATACTAAAAATCATTAAAATCGATTGGCAGGTTTTCACGTAATTTAGGAAAAAACAATATTTTTACAAATTTCTGACGCCCTTTACCGGCTAAACAAGACAATTTTGGATATAACTAAGTTGGCTTAGATCGAGCTATTTTGACGTCAGGAGTCAAACGTTGTACACGTATTTTCCGAACACCCTGTATATAGGTCACGATCATTTGTGATTTCTAAAAAGTCTTTGTTTTCGCATACTTCTATCCTGTCCATGTTTTCAGTTTCTTCGCATTCAGACTCACTATCGGGTCGCTGTCGCTAAGTTCAAGAATGTCTAGATCCTCTTTGGCATATGTTGTAGAAGTTGGAGGAGGAGGAAGCACAGTCACATCGTTTTTACAGAGAACGTCGATGACAGCTAGCTGAATGCCGTGTGCAAAGCACAACTGTTGCATAGGTGCAATCAGTTTGCCAACTTTAACTCCGTCGGTTATATCAGCCACAATATCTTTAGACAGGTTTAATTGGAAAGCCAGGACTAGTTTTTTCAAATGTTCCACATACGCTGTAGCCGTCAAAGATTTCTTTAATCTTACAAGTCCTAAATTCCAAAATGTTTCCCCTTTGTGAACGTTAATACTCGTAAAATGTTTATTAGGTATCGATGTCCACTCTCAAATGTTAAACTGAATTTTTCACCGTTTATTTTTAGTTGGTGAATTTCTTTGACAACGTTGTTCCGAATTCTTTGAAAACATCTCATTACATGTGTTTTTATGATATGTCGAGATTTTGAAACATGAATACCTCTTGCGTCCAACAACTGTCTTAAATCAGATGATTTAATAAATATAGAAAACGGGAAACCATCTACTGCGGTCATACAATAGATGTATGCATATGAAATCGGTATTTATCCCGGGATTAACAGGTCTAATCCCAGTATTTCCGAGACAGTTTTTCCTTCCCGAATTTCGGGACTCCGAGATCCTGGAATTGGCATCCCTAGTATTTATACAGGGTATCCCAAAGAAAAGTTCAGGAGAGTAAAAGTGTTGGTAGCGCAAAAAATGTAACACTCTGTATAGTACCTCTAACAATTTAGAGATTTTATTGTAGAGACTCCAAAAACTAATCAGTGTACCAAATTTAAAATAATTATCTCGGAGAAAATGGGAGAAAAACGAAAAAAAAAAAAAAAATAAATAAAGCTTTGACGCCGTGTATATCAAAATAGAAGCATTTTTGACCGCATGTTTATAAGTATTTTTTCCCTATTTTGACGAGCACTATCACTAGTTGGAGTCAAGCAAATATTTGACGCGTGATACTTCCATCTTGTCATATTTGTCCAATACTAGGTTATTTCGATTTCACCAACTTTATTACAGCTGATACTTAGTCAGGGCCGGACTGACGAATATTGTTATTTATAAACCTTTACAGAAAATGATTGCTGGGGAATTGGTCTAAGAATATGAATTATAATATAAATAAATTTGTTTTGATAAATTCTGTGCATAGAAATGGTGGGATTCAGGATTGACCATTAATATCACAGGTCTTAACAAAAGGAACCTTAGTATAGTTGGGGTCAAGCAAATATTTGACGCGTGACACTTCCACATTGTCATGGGTGCCAAATACGGCAGGCAACTCATAATATAAAAGTTACTAATGGCTAATTTATATTATAATAATTACCACCCACTCGAAGTATTTGTATCTTTATCCTTTTATATGACTAAAAAGAGACATACATAAACCGAGTTACCTTAAGAAAAAATAAGAAAACAAGAAAGGAAAACACATGAATCGAACATCGAACGTAATTTTGTTTGTTTCTCCCTCTTGTGCATTTTCAATGTCATATCACTTGTCGACCGTACGTGAATTCTCGTCGATTTGGTAAAATGCAGATCCGCATTTTATTTATTCCAAAACGAGTGATGTCGTTGTCTTGTTGACATTCTGTATTTGGTTTTGGATTTTGAGTATTTAAATCATTTTATTGCCTTTTTATAGTGTTCTATTGTCTTTATTTGTGTAGTGAGTGTTAAACATTGTTTATAGTTTATAAGACTTTTATTTAGTATTATTTTTTTAGACGTGGATTTATCTTAAGAAAAGTAAGTAACTCTACTGGCATTATATCAGTAAACATCATTTACGTTGATAGAATTAGTCGGAAGTGGTCAATAAAAAAGGCTAGTGAGTGCTTGCCAACGTTTCGCTTTATTTATGTAAAGCTTCAGCAGGGCGGAAATATAATAATTTTCTTAAAAATTTTGGAGCCTGCATATAAAATACATGACAAATAAAGAACATATTATACACAATGACAATGAATATTAACGAATTGTAAGGTTAAAAACTTAAAATACATTTATTTATAGACATTTATTGGAAACACCTAGTCAAATGCAAATACATACGAAATATACAATCCCCAGGCCAAAATTTTTAAGAAAATTATAATATTTCAGCCCTAAAAGCAATGGCCTTTTGGTGTAAACCAATGAGGTACCTAATAAATAAATAAAAATAATATTAATCGTTATACACTACTAAGATTGCTTTTGTTAAGGCCTGTGATATTAATGGTCAATCCTAAATCCCACCATTACAATGCACAGGATTTATCAAAACAAATTTATTTATATTAAAATTCATATTCTTAGACCAATTTCTCAGCAATCATTTTCTGCAAAGGTTTATAAATAACAATATTTGTCAGTCCGGCCCTGACTAAGTATCAGCTGTTATAAAGTTGGTGAAATCGAAATAACTAGTATTGGACAAATATGACAAGATGGAAGTGTCACGCGTCAAATATTTGCTTGACCCCAACTATAGTGTATAACGATTAAATTAATAAATAAAATGCGGATCTGCAGCCCATATGATTTGACCAAATCGACGAAAAGGTAACTCGGTTTATGTATATCTCTTTTTAGTCATATAAAAGGATAAAGATACAAATACTTCGAGTGGGTGGTAATTATTATAATATAAATTAGCCATTAGTAACTTTTGTATTATGAGTGGCCTGCCGTATTTGACACCCATGACAATATGGAAGTGTCACGCGTCAAATATTTGCTTGACCCCAACTATATATGTCTTTCTTTTTGTTTTTTATTCTATCCATTTTGTCCCTTCTTCAATTTTTCTAAGAAACCTATGTGGTTTATTTTGGATTTTTGTCTTCCTGGCATCGTCCAAGTTTCGCTTCTGTTTTTGTTAGTTTGAGTTCTTTGTTTCTGTTCAAAAATTGTCTCTTTATGGTATTAAAGTCATCCAGTTTAGGTTATTTTCGTGTTTACAAAATGGTAAACATTTCTATTATCTACAATGTATGTTTTTTGACACTTTATTACGTATCTCATTAAATTAATACAACGTCATTAATTTGAACACAATAAGTCGTTAAAACTTATAAATCATATTAGGCATTACACTTAATGTTTACAGCTCTCCATCCGTTTTTATTTCTTCTAACTATGCAATTAATAACCTAATTGATTTTTTATGGTTAAAACCGGTATGTTCATTATCTTAGCACCTGATATGGATAATTGATATTTATAATTACCAGGCATTTACCTTTTGAAATATACACTGCGTCCATTAATTATGGAATAGGTAAAAAAGTATTCAAATTTTAAACATCCATATCTCCATCAAAATTATATCAATCCACTCAAAGTATTTCACCTTACTTTATGTCTTTTTTATACAGGATGATGGCTAAGATACCAAGCCATGTAAAATGTGCTGATTTTAAAATTAATGTTTGGAAAATACGAAGCAATGAAAATGGAATTTTATTAGTGTACTGGTTACAGCTTTATGTTAGGTACTTACTGTACAAATTACAGCGCAGTGCCGTTCGTGTTAATTAAAAAAAAATTAAAAAATCGTGATATAACACTAACTTAACAATAGTAATAACAATTTAAAGAAACAACTTAATTATAAGAATAAAAATTAATAACGCGTATTTCCTCCACGGGCATTAATGACAGCTTGACAACGATTTGGCATACTGAGAATCAGATTTCTTATAAAAACCTGATCCATATTTTCCCATATTCTTTGTAGCGTCAATCTCAGCTGAGCCAAAGTTTCTGGTGGGTTAGCTTCTGCACGAACCTCTCTACCCATTCGATCCCATAAATGCTCTATAGGGTTAAGATCTGGGCTTCGAGCTTTCCAATTCATTACGGTAATTCCCGTTTCTGCTAGATATTCCGTTACTATTCTCGCCGTATGTGGACGTGCGTTATCTTGCATAAAAATGAAGTTTTCTCCAATAAAGGGAGCAAAAGGCACAACATGCTCTTGAAGAATTTCCGTAATGTACCTGTCACTAGTTAATCGCTCTACAAATACCAATTCCGTTTTTGCCTCTAGAGATATACTTCCCCAAACCATAATTGATCCACCGCCATAACTAACCCGCTCTTTCAAATTACACTGAGCATAGCGATCACCAGGTCTTCGAAACACTTTTAAACGTCTATCATTGCTGTATAGACAAAAACGGGAGTCGTCACTAAATAAAACATTAGCCCATTCATCTTTTACCCCATGGCAAATGCTCTTGAGCAAACTGCAATCGTTCACGTCTATGGTGCGGTTCCAGCTTTGGTCCTATCGCTGCTTCGTACGGTTTCAGTTGGACCTCTTTTAAGCGATTAAGTATTGTTTGCTTACATAGTCGAACATTGTGAACGTTTGACAACCGTGCTTGTGGCTTGGTACTTGTTGTAAATCGCTCCCGAACACATTGCATTGTTAAAAACCGATCCTGATTAGCAGTTGTTTTCCTTGGTCGGCCTTGCCCTGCTCTTCTTTGATTCGATCCATATTCTCGATACCGTTTTAAAATTTTTGATATAGCCCCTTGCGTTTTATTCATGATTCTGGCAATATCAGACTGAGACCGGCCCTGCTCAAACAGTCCTCTTGCATAGGAACATTCTTCTGGAGATATGAATCGGATATTGGCATTCATTTAAAAAAAGAAACAAAACAAAAGACCTTGTCAAGAACTGCCAACAAATTTATAATCTTGATAAATTGACAAGGGCAATTGGTTGACTAGCAACGTAAATCCAAATAGAAGTAAAACGTTTTCAGTCAATATAATTTGCAATATACAGATTTTTTAATTTACACGAACGGCACTGCACTGTAATTTGTACAGTAAGTACCTAACATAAAGTTATAACCAGTACACTAATAAAATTCCATTTTCATTGCTTCGTATTTTCCAAACATTAATTTTAAAATCAGCACATTTTACACGGCTTGGTATCTTATCCATGATCCTGTATAAAAAAGACATAAAGTGAGGGCAAACACATTGTTCTAAGTAGTTCAAGGGACAGCCTACCTAATAAACTGAAAATTGAATGGATTGATGAAGATATTGATTTTAAAATTCGAGTACTTTTTTACCTATTCCATTTTTTATTTTTTTATTTTTTTTTTAATTGACACGAACGGCACTGCGCTGTAATTTGTACAGTAAGTACCTAACATAAAGCTGTAACCAGTACACTAATAAAATTCAATTTCCATTGCTTCGTATTTTCCAAACATTAATTTTAAAATCAGCACATTTTACATGGCTTGGTATCTTAGCCATCATCCTGTATAAAAAAGACATAAAGTAAGGTGAAATACTTTGTGCTAAGTAGTCCAAGGGACGACCTACCTTATAAATCAAAAATTGAGTGGATTGATATAATTTTGATGGAGATATGGATGTTTAAAATTTGAGTACTTTTTTACCTATTCCATAATTAATGGACGCAGTGTATATTCGTTAATTGGTATTTTTTATGATTTCGTGGTGATTAAAAGCTTTTTTCTTAGTAGTCTGTATAGTATTGACAAAGAAAATAAATAATTACCTATTAGAAACACACTTTAAAGATAAGGCATTTCTGGATAATTCCGGATGCATTTGTTTTTTTTTGTTCATCTGTTTTGTACTACTTTTTTAAAATGGACATTGATTCGGAGTCATGTCATGATTCGGAAATGATCTAGCCTCTCTTCCGTAAAAGAACTGAGCCTTTGTCACATTAGTTGTTTGTCTGTCAGTACAGCATTTTTATCACACACTGTTTGACGTAGAAACCTGAAATTTGGCACGGTTTACCTGGTACATTAAATTCAAGTTCCAAATTTTAGAAGTAACAATATTAGAGCCCGGGACGCAAACCTTTTCCATTAAAGAAGCAAAATGACATGTATACAGGGTGTTTCACGGTGAATGGAACGTTAGACGGGTGATACGTTTTTTTTTTAAATTTGGTTGCCCAAATAAACGACCCGGGTCTATCGTTTTAAAATATTTTCAGCAATGCGGCGTTGCCGCTTCTACCCAAAACAGGTGGCAACATTGTTGCTTTAAATGAAACACCCTATATATTTTTAAATCTTTAAATTCTACGTGAGCAACTTTTCTGAATATTACCATATTTTTTTTTTATGATAAGGCACAGCACTGCAGGAATAATCCTTTAAGGCGCTCTGGGGGTTTTAAGCGTTAAATTTAACTTGGTTACTGTCACCCCAAGACAGAATTTCTTTCAAGTCTTTGTTGAGATGTGAGACCTCTTGCTGCCTATAGAGATCTTCATTGGCAGCCGATGTCCGAGCATCCAAAGTAAAAGATCAAACAAGTGTGCTGTCATCAGCGAAGCTATATGTAGGATTTTTATTTTTTTCCAAACGATCGTTAATGTATAGTAAATGTAAAAAAAAAAACGAAATATCTCAAAAGCGGCTTACTTTAGCGGATTTTCACAAAAGTACCTTTCTTGTTTCAAAATGTACAAAAAATTAGTTCCTTGACAAAAAAAGGAAAAAACCACACTGATAAAAAAGTTATGGCTATTCTAAACCATAAGAAGTGCATTGTGAAGCGCCCTCTAATGGCCACAGTGAAAAGGTGTCCGTATTCAGGTTTCGCATCCCTAAAACCCCCGGGTACCAAGTTTTAAAGTAATACGTTAAAAAATGTTCATTAATTTTCAAAAATTCGATTTTTATTTTTTAACTTTACTACCCTGTATCTCGGAAACGGAGCAATTTCGGACGAAGGTAAGTTGCTTTAAATCGCCTTATTTTGGCCTCAGAAGTATGTGCTCAGATTTTGTACAGACCTTTTAGAGACACCCTGTATTCATTAAAAAATAGCTGAGGGCATGATGGCGGCATGCAATCCAGATAAGCTCACTTTTCAAGATGCTTTCTATTGTTATACAAGCATCCGTGTGAAGCCCAGTATTATTGGTTGTTGTATCAAATACTAGTCCTTTGATTTGAGTTTCAACGTTCCACTGCTTTATTGCTTCGATACATGTTTGTGCCTGAGATTTTCCTGTCCCTCTGTCTATTTTCGGAATTACCAGAAGCTCCCTCAAGAGACGACTCTTTTTCTTTAGCTGCTGTGTCTTCCTGTCGTAACTTGTCTCCTAAATTGTCCAATAGAGCTTCGGGTAAGTGTTATTTCTAAAATATTGTGTCCAAGCGTTTTTGCAACAGTTCCAGCAATAAATATAACTCCTCTGTCGAGAGAATTAACACTATCTACAGCTCTGACCACTTCGGTTGATGTTTTCAGTTCGTTTTGATGGTAAAGGACTGGACGTTGCTGCAGAAGACGCTATAGGTTGATATTTGATTTTTGATAGTTATTTTATTATTAATTGTATATTTCCTTTTATTTAGTATTATTAGGTACCTACTAACACTTAGCCTAGACAGATCTTCATTGTTATGGAATTGTATTATTTCTGGAAACAATAAAGAAGTAAGTAAGTAAGTAAGATATTTTTCGTCAGTTCCGGAGCCGTCTGAATATGACAAAAAGATTGATATTATTTATCTCAGAAACATATTCCCTTTTCCTTTTTTTTTAAATTGTTCCTTTGTCTTGACATCTTTCTCAAGTAGCTCTCTTTTCTTTTTTTTTTTTTGTGTTGTCTTTAAATCAGACCCACTCATGCTACATGAGAAAACATGTTCTCTCTGGGTTTTCAAGGAATCTCATTTTCTTCGGTTCTTCAGTTCTTACGTTCAATATAGCATCTTTAACAACGATATCAAACAATTCTTCCAGGTTACCTGAAATATTTCCTAGCCATCTGATTTAAAACCTTATACTATAAGGCCGTATTTGGCTAACACAGTTAGCACTACAATACTAAATTGATTGCTTAAAACTACCAAGAAAGGACCTCACGAACTCTGTCGTATTCCCCTTGACTAGTACGATGTGTCTTAAGACCTAAGTACTGTTCATACATTTTGGAGAGTTTTCTCGCACATAAATCAGTTCCCTGTTAAACACTTAAAACTGCTTTGCATGCTAAGGTTCTGCATCATTCAGAGGACGTCTACGTCACGGGGAAGTCTAGCTGTTGACAACCAGGAGACTGGCTTTTCAAGAAGCCAATTAATTGGTGCAAATCTCAAATTTGCTGCCATTATTATTTATTTCTGGTAAAATGTTAATTATTAAAAATCATACTTGTGGGCGACCACTTAACTGTAACGTATGAAGCTCAGATTTGGCACACAAGTTACTACATTAAAGTGGAAAATACTAGGCCATGTGGACGCTTGAATATCAATTGGACCACCCTATTGGGGTAGGGATAAGATTTGGAGAAAGTAGAGAAGATGCCAATACGAATTACTACAAACAAACGATATTTGTTAAATATAGGTAATGGTAAGGGTTTGCGTTGCCGGCTCTTAGAATATAATCTTTGGGGGTCAAAAAAACATTGAGTATAAAATCAGGCAGCTCAGTATAATTTTTTTAGTACTTTTTGATACGTATAGCTACTACTAACCTGTAGAACAAAACATATGTTAGATTTAGTAAAATATGCGACACGCAGTTCAGTTAGGTTAACCAGAATTAAATTTAAATATTTAACTTGGATTTTTATTCATCAACACGACATGCATCGGTAAAAGGTTTCACGTGAAATAATCGTGCAGGTTATTATTATCTTTATTGTTGGGTGGTCGAAAGTACTTTTCTAATAAAGTTAAAATACACCTAACGGTTGTCAAGAATTTAATATTGTCAACAGAACGCTTTGAATTAGACTGCTCTGAATAAGTCTTAAACAGCAGTCAGTATTAATAACTATAGGCATAAGTCTGAAATCGGGGGACCACCACCTATAATAATTACTGTGCAAGGGCTATCAAAGAGGGATGATGAAATCGTTTTAAGTCGGCGTGTTAAGAGTAATGCCATTGGTAATGACATTGCTGGCAATCACATTATGAATGCCTGTGCATGTCTGCTTATCAGTGTTGATATGGTTTTGTTGCAGTTTTATCAGATTCAGTAATATTAGCTTGGCATTGAACTTTTAAGGTAAAAGATAGTAAATACAAAATTTTGTTTGATCTGGGTACAAACGCTTTATCTTTAATGATTAAACATTACAACGGAAATGAAGTGATTATGCAGTAAATGAATAAAGTAAAATACTATTTTTTTAGGTATCTAATTGCAAAAAATAAATATTTAAGTCATGATAAATAATAATTTTTATATAATTTTATATAAAAATGATATCTTACCAAATGATTGTAAATAATGTAACGTTTTTTTCAGCTGGGTCCTTCCGTTCTTTAGAACTGGATACAAAAAAGATTTGGAGGTGAAAGATATTTATAACAGCACCAAAGATGACTTATCGGGACCTTTAGGAGATGCGTTAGAAAGGTAAGGGATTCTCCTGATCATTTTTTTTAATGACGTACCAGTTTCCTATTGATAACAAAAGCAGTAGTTCATTGTGGGGGCTAGATACAGACTAATTAATTTAATCCTTAACTGATTTATTACTGCGGTTCTCAAACTTTCGTATTTTGCGCCCCCCGTTTTTACCCTGCATAAAATGAGTAGATGAGAATAATTCAATAGATCTTGCCAGATTACACGATTAATCGTGTAATTACGATTATAGGAATCAAATCACTTTTAATTCAAGCTTAAAATGTCAACAGCATTCAATTTAGTTTATTTTAAAAATCACTACAAAAGTACCAAATTTTCTCACTCTACCGCTTCTCACGCAAGACTGTACGCACGAACTTATTTAACTCGATTTTTTGGCAATATTGGCTACGCTGCTGATGTGGCACAGCTGCGCCGTATGATTTAGTGTTACTCGGGTTTTCGCGGTAGAGACAAATGCGCGACAACTCGACTCTTAAAGCATCGGCTGCGCGATACTTAGCTATGCCGTTGCGACTATGTTAGTTTAAGAGTTTGACAGTTGGAGTTCAAACACGGAAAACATATTTACGTACACGTGTATAGTAAATATGGATAGATAGATAGAGACGAATGCGAGCCCCTTGTAAAATCAGAAACACGAAAATATGACTCAGCGTACTTAAACTTCGGTTTTACAAGTATTGAAATAAGTGGTAAAGAAAAGCCTCAATGTGCTATTTGCCTCAAAATTTTGACTGCAAATTGCATAGAACCCAATACTTCTCACAATAAATGAGAAAGCTTTATTGGCATCATACAAAGTGGCTTATCAAATACTCAAATGCAAAAAGCCACATACTATTGCACAGCAACTTATTTTACCAGCTACCATAGGCATGGCAGAAACCATATTATATGGTCAAGTCTATGCATTTATCCAGAGTTACCCACTGGAAGAGGTGCTGCTAAAGACAATGGAGAGTCATATAGGAAATTTGAACACTACTTCCAGCAAATATTGTTCCGCAGAAGAAGACATTAAATTTGTTGACTGGAATTGGGTAATAAATCCATTTGAAAGTACATCACTATACCGGGTGATGCATGGCTTAGTTGAACATAGGAAATCTCATGTAAGTTTTGAGGTGGCTAAATATTGGCTTCCCTGTACATTTTAGAGAAAAATTGTATTGTAATTTTCTGAAGAGGCCGATATAATAAACCCATGTGCCAAGTTTGAATTAATTTTAATAAGCCAATTCTAACTTATTCATTTAAATGTGATGGCAAAATTACGACATTTTTATAGTTTAGGTAATACAGCAACCATCAGCAAATTATTATTTGGCATTGACATAACGAAAAGTAGCGTCAGTGACAGCATTTTCATTGAACGCGCTTTAATTATTATAGCTAAATATGAGCTATTCCATTAAGGAAAAAGTAACTATGATTAAGTGGTAATATACAGGAAACAGTTTAAGAACAGTGTCTGAAATGTTTTCATTTCAATTCCCTGATAAGCCTATCCCTTCCATTTCATGAATTAAACTTATCTTTAGTAAATTTGAGTCCAAAGGCACTGTAATAAATAACTGCAAATGCTTAACTCAGAATGTCAATAGAGCTGAGAAAGAGATAATAGAGATCTTGATATTTTACTGCACGTGGAGGAAAATAAAATGATTAGCACGAGGATTCTTGGGCAAGCCGTAGGAAAACACCAAACCATAGTGTTGCGCACTTAAAAAAAAACATAAATATTTTCCTTAGAAGTATGAAAAACATCAAGAGCTATGGCAAGGTGGTAAAGAACGGAGAATGGTATTCTGTTTTGAGGTAATGTGAGGAGCAAATAATAATAGGGATTTTTTGAGAAAATTTGTTTTACCGATGAATGTACAGTGACGGAAATAAAATTTCGTACACTGAGGTTAACATTTTATGCCATTTTTGAATATTTTGGTAAGCTGGGCTTTTTACAATTATCTCACCTCTATACCTTGCGTTTCTTATTTCAGTAATGATACAAAAAAGGCTATATCTAAAATTATTTATTCGAAGAAAGTATTCCTAGATAGTTGAGCAAGTTGAGAAACCAAGAAGCACTATACAAAGCATCAGAACTAAATGCGACAATACAGGATCATTGGACAGAAGGGCTGGAAGTGGCAGAAGAAAAATTTCAAACGAAAATCAAGATAATAATATACAATACATGACTTCAAAATTAAATATAAAACAGATTATTCAAATATTAAAAAAAAAAAACATTGGTTTAATATTTTAAAGCGGCACCATTTTTTTCCACTAATAAGTTTAACCGTCTGGGCATTGATGCCACCAGCATTTGGGCGTGATGAAAATTGTAGGTATTCCAGGTTTCTTTAATTTTATTCCACAAATCATCACTGTTTTGAGGATCGAAATCATTGTTCTTGTTCATTTCTTTCACGATATATCCCCAAACGTTTTCGATTGGATTGATATCAGGGCTTCTTGAGGGCCAAGGAAACAATGAAATGTTATTTTCCTGTATCCAGTCCGAAATTCTTCTTACTGTATGGACGGGGCAGTTGTCATGCTGGTATATAAAATTTTCTTGTTGAAATATATTGTTTACCGATGGCAACATAACATTTTGAAGGATGTGTATATAAGCTTGAGTATTAAATCTTCCTCGAATTCGGTGGCATATTCCTAGCCCTCTGGAAGTCATATACCCCCATACATTAACTGAAAATCTTCCACTTGTTTTAACATGTTGGGTATATCTTTCTTCGTACCGTGTATTTGATGGCCTATACACTCTAATCTGCCCGTTATAATAAGACTAAAAAGTCTTCTCGTCGGTAAATACTACCTTTTCCCAAAAATCCATACCTTGCGGTAAATATTCCAGCGCAAACCCCATTATTTGCTCTTTATTCATATCGGTCAAAAACGGGTTTTTAGCAGCTACCTTATTTCTCAATTCCGAATTATTCCTTATACGATTTCTCGCCGTTCTTACCGTCCCAGGAAAATTAGTTTGGTTGTGTGCTTCTACAGCCGTCTGAAATGGATTGTTTTGCAAAAAATCTAATGAATCATTATCTTGATTTTCGTTTGAAATTTTTCTTCTGCCACTTCCAGCCCTTCTTTCCAATGATCCTGTATTTTCCCATTTAGTTCTGAGGCTTTGTATAGTGCTTCTTGGTTTCCCAAATTGCTCAGCTATTCTTCTTAGAGAAACACCGTCTTCGAATAAAGCAATTAATCTCGCCTTCTCGAGTTGATTCATGTTCACAAAATCTGTTAAAATGAAATAATATAATTTTCAAATCAGATGACACCGATAAAAATTTGTCAAAAAGTAAACTGCATTTCCAGGTGATCTAGGTATACAAAAGCCGACATCACATCAGGAAAAAATAAGTGTACGAAATTTTATTTCCGTCACTGTACAGTCACCCTCAACAACGAACGAATGTTCAAATTTGCCGGTATATATCCACAAAATATCCACGCAAATAAATGTTTGGGCGGGAATTGTAGGACATCACATTATTGGACCATTTTTTCATGGAAGGCAACCTTACAGCAGTAACCTATTTGGACTTACTACAAATTCGAATTGAACCCGCACTAGAAGAAGTTGTACGCGAAAATCAGGAGATCTGATATCAAATGGTTGTCCTGCCCATAATTCTCTCATGGTTACTTGCAAAATATTTTTAACGAGAATATTATTGGCATGCGGCATCTAATCCTTTGGCCAGAGGCAGGTCTCCTGATCTTTCACCAAACGACTTCTTTCTGTGGGGTCACTTAAAAAATTTTATTTATAAAGATATAAAATTCGAAAATCTAGAGGAGCAAAAAACTTGTATTTTTTAGAATGTGACAGAATTTCTTAATATCAACTCAGTAATGTTAGAAATAAATAGGTATGTTATGTTAAATTAAGGGCTTAGTAAGAAAAACATAATGGTGTCTTTTATTTTGGGTGTGTGATTGCCGGATTGGTGAAACGAAAATGTGTTTTTAATGTGAAATAATCTGTATTCGTTATGTCCAGGTTTACGTCAGTTTTTGACAATAGCGTCATAGAAATTATTTGCTGGTGTTTGCTGTATTACCTAAAGTATGAATATTTCGTAATTTTGCCATCACATTTAATTGAATAAGTTAGGATTGGTTTATTAAAATGTATTCAAACTTGGCATATGGGTTTATTATATCGGCCTCTTCAGAAAATTATAATACAATTTTTCTCTAAAATGTACAGGGAAGCCAATATTTAGCCACCTCAAAATTTACATGGGATTTCGCATGCTCAACTAAGTCATGCATTACCCGGTATGTCGACCTCGGTAGTCGGGTGGGAGCGATTTCGCCCGGCAATCTAGAGGTCCCGGGTTCGAATCTCGGCTTGGACAAGGACGTTTTTAAGTGTTTGTAAAAATATTATAATTGTAATTTATGAATATTCAATAAAGTGACTGGCCGCATAGCTGAACAAACTTCAAGCCAACTTTAAAAAAACAGTACACCTATCGACCTATTGCTACAAAAAGAAGAACAACTGATAGATTTTTCTTCAAATAGCGTGGAAAAAAAATTTGTTACTAAGTCTTTAACAAATTTTTCGAGTAAACTGTCTTGTAACTATTCTCTTATTAAAGCAAAAGCGTTTCGGATACTGTTACGTTTTCCTTCATCGTACCTTTGCGAAACTGGAATTTCCGCTGTAGCTGCTTTAATAAGAACAAACCTGAAACAGAAAAGAAGCTCAGAGTGTCTATCTCGAACATGAAACCAAACCTGGACAGGTTGTGTACTTTAAAGCAGGCTCATGTTAGTCAATGATTTATACCATAGATGTATTATTTTAATTTAGTTGTGATGCTCTCCTTGTGATTAAACCTATATGTTTGCATAAAATTTCAAATCAAAATGTAACATTTTGATGTCTTGTTCATTCATTCGACGCCACCCTGGAGGGCGCGCCCTCATAGTTTAGAGCCGCTGTATTAATGCAATATTGGAATAGAAAGTTATCATTTATTTAAAATAGTAAATTGTTTTATTAGGAGTAAAAGCAATACTTTTTATGACGAGTATGAAAGTTTGCCAGACGAACAAAGTGAGCCCGGAAATTACAGACGAGTCCTAACAAGTTGCTTTTACTACGAATAAAACATACTATTTTCGTCGCGTCGTTAAAATATAGGGTATCACTCCAGTTTATCGGCTTATGCGAAAAATGGCGTAAAATGAAAAACGTTTCTTGCAATATGTAGCACGTACTTTCTAAACTACAAATCCGCGAGCGGAAAACCATTTTTTTAATTGCAAATATAAAAAAAATGTGAAAATAGGGTACCCGTTTGTGACAAAAATGAAAAAAAAATGAAAAACTCTTGTTGATTTATGTAGCATATACCGAATTGGAACCAAAAAGGTGGATTAGATGCCGTGTTAGCGCCTGTTTAACCAATATAAGTCTATAATTATTACAATTTTTGTCGAGTGACTAACAGCTAGAGAAACATAACCTCACTTGTCACTCTGTGCTTTTCGGTCGACTATTTTCACATTTTTTTTATATTTCCAATTAAAAAAACGGGTTTCCGCTCGCGGATTTGTCGTTTAGAAAGTACGTGCTACATATTGCAAGAAACGTTTTTCATTTTACGCCATTTTTCGCATAAGTCGATAAACTGGAATATTACCAAATATAGAAAGATAAAAATACAAATTTTAAATTTTTTTCATTTAAAAATGTGAAGTTTCGAATTTTACCTGCTAGCGTTGCTATGAATTTATTTTATTATTGTATTGTTTGATACCGACGCATAATTCGATTTGACAAGTGTCAGTAAATCTTATTACAATCAATTTTCAAGTTTAATTTCCTGTTTTAAAAATACCATTTTTTTTAATCGAACACTTTATTTTAAATAAAAATGATAGAATCAGAATTTACCGGTACGCCCCCGGAGGTTGCCAAAATTGCAGCAGATGTCGTGGACTATTTGTTGCCAACCAAATCCAGTAGTATTTACGAAGCTGCGTTTAAAAGATTCCAGAGATGGTGTAATGAGAAAGACATCAAAGATAATAATTCTGAAAATGTACTCTTGCCGTATTTCTCTGAACTGGCGAACAAACAAAAAATGAAAAATTCAACAATGTGGTCACATTATTCTATGATAAGGTCAATTCTAAATATCAGGCAAGGCATAGACATAAGCACGTTTTTGAAGTTACGTGCTTATTTAAAGAAGCAAAGTGAAGGCTACACTCCCAAAAAAGCTAAAATATTTACCAGGGAACAATTTGAAAATTTTCTATCTGAAGCTCCTAATCAGAATACAAGTTTGTTTATGAAATATATTATGGTATTTTTAGATTGTACTTGTTATTGGTATTTCTGGTGCATGCCGATGTGAAGAAATTATAAAAATGACCGTTGATGACATACAAGACTTAGGATCTGCCATTCACATAAGAATTCCTGATAGCAAAATTAGAAAACCGCGATCGTTTACTATTGTTGGGGAACAATATTTAAGCATATTTTTATATATGTCCTATTAGTTAGAGCCGCGGTGACAAAAATGCCTTGGAACTCCCAAACGGATGAGAAGCACGTTTTTGTATAGTTCGAGTGTCGTTCTCGAATCCGTGTTGTCGAGTAGGGGGCTGGCGCTCGACGGTGAGCGGCTACAATATTTTTTCCAAATTTTGACCAGCGGTTTAAAAAAACATTTCCCAAACGGATGAAAATTACTGGGGGGCATCTAGGCACCCCCTCAATTACCGGATAAATATTTTCATCCGATTTGATCCTTGCCGTAACCTCCAGTACAATTAAATGGACCCAAACTCCGAAATTTCAAAAAAAGTCAGCCACATGCATGCAACCGGACTAAAATGAATCGTTATTATTTATGTTATTAAAAAAAAAAGTTTTCATCCAAAATGAGCCTGGCTAAACTATGCCAAATAACAAAAAACCTCGCCAGCACGCGTGATTTTGATCCCGGAGTTCTCCGTAAATTTTCTGCGAGATTTAGATGGAAGTTTCGTAAACTTATTTGTCTCTGGTTTAAAAATATAAAAAAAAATGAAATGCTCCCGAGAGGCGGTAAAATGTTGAGTGACTATTCAATGGTAAGTAAAAATTTTCATGCATGTTCTGGAAGATCTGGTCTTGGCCGCAATAAATTTGGATGAAAATAATTTTTCGATGTTCTGTAGGTGTCAAAGAACCTGTGTGCAAATTTTCATCCATGTTGGAATTACTTTATCAAATTTTGCCCATTTAAATTTTGAAAAACTGTTATAAAGCGATGGCGACACATGGAGCAAAAAAGTTTTTTTTACGTATTCTCAGACACGAACTCTAGCTCCCTGCCCAATTTCAAGTTTAAATGAGCAAATTTTTTCCCCCCCTTTTTTTCATTTTTTTTTAGCTCCTGGAAGAGCTCTTTGCAAAGATCAAATCGGATGAAAATATTTTTCCGGTAATGCCTAGATGCCCTCCAGTAATTTTCATCTGTTTGGGAAATGTTTTTTTAAACCGCTCGCGCTGGTCAAAATGTGGAAAAAATATAGCCGCCGAGCGCCAGACCCCTACTCGACACAGTATACGGAAAGTTCCGTATACTGTGTGCTCGACAACACGGATTTCGAGAACGACACTCGAACGATACAAGAACGTGCTTCTCATCCGTTTGGGAGTTCCAAGGCATTTTGTCGCCACGGCTCTAACTAGGACGCTGTAGTTTTCTTTAAATTAGCCACAGAATATACCGGTCACTGTTTAAGGAGAATTTCAGCTACACTGCTTGTAGAGGCAGGTGCAGACATTACGTGTTTAAAGCGCCACGGGGGATGTAAATCCAGTAGTGTAGCTGAAGGGTACATTGAGGAATCGATGGCCAACAAGAAAGATATTGCAAAAAAAGATTTTATTTCATACTGTATTGTAAAACACACCTTTACATATTTGAATTTAGTCCAGAAAATAAGGTTTTACAGCAATAAGTCCGGTAAAATTTTTTTACCGGACTAGTCCTGTAAAATTTCTTTACCGGACTGAAATTTGTAAGTTTTAGTTTAATCGATGTCAAACACACAATGTTTCCACCCGTAAATATAAGCACTTTTCAAATATACGACGCAGAATAAAACTTCATTATAATTTCAAAACATAATTATAATTTTCAACAGAACAGTATGAAATAAAATATTGTACGTCATTCGTCCGGCAAATCTTTTACAGTATTCGTTTCAATATTCCAGACTCGGCTCCTTCGTCGCCTCGTCTCGAAACATTTCACTCATTCTGTAAAAGTTGATTTACCGGACTTATAACGTAAATATCTATTACAACCTCATTTTACTGAACCAATCCCTATTAACATTGACATAAATTCAACAGCAAGTAATTCCAAGGAGGGTTTACCGCTAGAAAATACAAAAACAAGTCAGGATCGCAACATCGCAACACCTTATGTTAATTTTTCTGGGGCCACAATAAATAACTGTACTTAATTTGATGTTTAATAAATAGTTCATTGTTGTATTTTTTTAAAATAAATAAAGTATACAAATATCCAATATTTCTTGTATTTTTCAACATTATTTATTTATGACACACACACTTTTTCTTCCGTTCTCAGCGGAAGTAAAAGTACTTTTACTTCCGCTGTCTATAGCAACCGTCTACTGTAAAAAAAGCAAAACTTTAACGTCAAAAAATTGGTAGAAAAATATCAAGTTTATTGACGTTTGAAGAAAAACTTCTTTTTCTCGATGACGGTTCATTTTTATGTGAATCCATAAAGAGTACCATTTTAATGTAGAAGTATTTAAACTATCAAAAAATAATATCAAAAGCCCGATAGCGTGACACTTGTAAAATATTTAGGGTTCAGTGTAATCGGGTTAATCTTTATCTGGCCCCCACAATGAACTACTGCTTTTGTTATCACCCTGCTCAATGAACCTTCACTTAGTTTACATCACAGGTTACACAGGGTGGTTCAAAAGTTATCAATAAAAAAGGGGTTTTTAGGTACGGCAAAAATATCTGAACTTACGGTGTTATTTTTACTTGATCTCTCTGAATCCGAATATTGCCTACGAATCGAATAAGAAAACTAACTGTAAACTTTTGCTAAACTATAGGCAGACTTGCTAGGAAGCCAAATGAATTATTATATTATTTACTGGGACAAATCGTTTTAAGTATTTTATTTTTTAGAAATTGGCATGAAGAAGTCCAGAGAGCGCAAAAATCCAAACGGAAAAAACCTCAGAAGCCCAGTCTAAAAAGGGCCATTTTTAAAACGTTTGCCAAGTCCTATTGTTTCTATGGAGGATTTATGTTCATACAGAGTGTTGTAATAAGGTAAGCCCAGGACAGAATATTTACTAATTTTTAAAGCAACAAAGATAGTTTTACAAAGGTACGACTTATTTCTTATTATTTTAAATAATCATCGTGAACTGTTTACTTTTTTGTCTTCGACCATGAAATATATTATATTTGGCACGTTTTAGAGCCAATATTTATATCTTGCAAATAGTAAAAAGTTGTAAAAAAAGAGTTCGAGACGCGATACTTACTCAAGTGTGAGTAATCGCATAATATGTTATACATGGTGATTCACCGATTAGTCAGTGTTTCCCAAACTTATCTGAAGCGCGACCCCTTTTTGTTAAAAAATTTGTTCGCGACCCCCTATTTTCCCCTAATCATCACTTAAACCAAAATAGCCTTAATTAATTACAAGTAACTGATTGTTTCTCAAATTTTATTTTACTTTACTGTTTAAGTTTAAATTAAATAAATTAAAAATTAAATTTAACAGGTATTTTAATTGCGATCTGTCCCACTAGTAACTAGCAGTTCTTCTGCCAGACTATTACAAAAAACATTATTTAACAAAGTGCTGCCTTATTTCGGAAGAAATTCCTGACCCCCTCTAGTACCTCACCGCGACCCCGTGGTGGAATGGCCGCTTCTACTCGAAAGTAGTTGCAACTTTGATATTTTAAACGGAACATTCTATATAGGGTACAAGTGCGCGTCGGTCAATAGTTGCTAAACCGTTGAATTTATACGATTTTTTTTTAATAAAACTTTGAACGTTTTATCTCTGCTACAAATGGGCGCCCTATACCTCTATACATTTTCTTAACCGACAGATGTTTTGTCGTTGTACTTAAAACAACATTCCAGGACTATCTCGATTTTCGTTGAAGTGGTATGTTATTCTTTCTGTCTTCCCTGGTGTGAACTGGCGTCGAATATACAAGCCTCTTTAAATTTGCCCATAAAAAGAAATTCAATGGAGTGATGTCGGGCGACCTCGGTGGCCATAAAATAGTCCAACCCTATCCATCGATTACCAAAAGTATTTGATAAGTGCTGACGAACTAAATTGCTAAAATAGGGAGGTGCACCGTCGTGCATATGCCACATCTGATTTCCAATTTCTAAGGGCACATTTTCTAATAAACCATTTAGGTTTTGTTGCAAGAATTGCAAATACATGTTATCATTTAATTTGCCTTCAATAGAGAACGGTCTGTAATCTTTAAGTCCAATGAGTTGATTCCCAATAATCCCCGTCCACATGTTAACCATGAACCTTTGTTGGTGCTTTGTCTGTACTGTTGCATGGGGATTTTCTGTATGCCAGAAATGCAAATTATGGCAATTTATTACTCCGTCTCGGGTGAAACCTGCTTCGCCGGTGAAAAAAACAGTACTAGTAAGATTATGATTTTGCCTAAATTGTTGCAAAAACCAATTTGCCTAGTTGACTCTTGTAGGAAAATCAGCGGGAGACATGACATGACAAGGATGTAGCAGTTGTTCTCAAAGGGTCTCATGAACTTTGTTACATGAACTTGGACCGACAGTTTTCTTACACTATTAGAGGGATTTTCAGCAATCTTATCTAGAATCTAACTAAGGGTTCCTTGCTTTTCTTGGAGGCCCTTCTTCACCACGATGCGGCAAAAACTTCCTAGAATAGATTAGCGAAAGATTAGTTACTTTTGGCATTTTTTTTATGTTATGTCACTTGACATTTTACCTGTTTCTCTTAAGCTACGATCAACCCTTGCAAAAGTTCGGTAAACGTCGATCTGGAAATATATCTTCTCGCCTCCACAAAATTGCCGAGTGCTTGTCTATAAATTAGATGTATGTCAGAATATTATTATTCACTATAGGAATAATCCCCCATTGCTTAAGTCTTATGTACTCAATCAATTAGACAATTTAGAAAAGTTTTGTCAATAACACATTGTTAACGAAATAAAAACGACTGGTGTTTTATTGTATGAATCACCTAAGAAGAAACGTACTCGTGCAGAGAAAGTTGTAAGTGTGGCAACAGTGGATATTAGTTCTATTCGCGACACTATTTATGGAATGTACGAAACAAGTACGTTGTGTTATTCAAAAACTATAATATTTTACATTGGATATACTTAAACTCTAGCTTTCTTAGAATATCATGTAATTTTGACAACTTTAGGTAAGAAATTAAAAGACAGACAACTGTTTGATGGTTGTGTTATCTCTTTAAGAAGCCTGTTGAGGAAATAGGCTTCAGATGGAAAAAAGATGAACCGAGGGCTTATGGAACTTTTTCATGTAGCTTTATTTTTGAAAGAATATATGAAAGAAAGAGAAGAATGTTGTTTATTTATGTAAATTGTTTTTGTGAAAAGAAAAAACGGTGTAATTCCCTCACTCGGTTATTTTGGTTTAAGGTTACAATCTTTTAACACTGCTGATATCTGACGTCACTCGAACCGTATGACGTGCGACCGAAATTATTTTGCGTTAACTATATAGAAGTGTTCATTTCTCTAGTCTCACTACTCAATGATTAAAGCCATGTTAAAATTAAATTGCAATATAGATATAGTCTATTGCTTAATGCGAAAGAGTAATAAATCATGATTGAACTATAAAGCCCAGTGGTCTTCGCCGTATTTCATAGGCGTAGTCCAATTATTATTTCATATATTATTCGGAGTTGCAAAAATAGTTGAAATATGTTCGAATATGACTAGAGTCGGACAGTCAACAATATACCGACTTGTGCACGAGGATAAACGCGGCCCCATCAGGTCACCAAGGAGAAGTACAGGAAGAAAAGAAACTGTAATAAGTGAGGATGAAAAGACTGCCATCAGAAGAATTATACCGATGAATTATACACTCGTTTTACTTAAAAAATAAAATACCTACCTTGAACAAAATAATGTCTGAAGTGAAAAAATATTATTTTTTTACTACTAACCTATAACATCGCCATTATTGACCGATTATTAGCGTTAGAAATCGTTTTTCTCTACCTTAGAAGTTATTATTGACCATGGTCAATAATAAGGCATTGAAATCATTATGGACCGATCTTCAAGAATCTATTTGAACGCAGGCAACTTGATTTTTTGATTCTACAACATGAATTCATAGACATGAATAACCTGAAAGATGATTTCTTGTGGTTAGGCAACCAGATAATTATCAATACATATTAGATTATTAGAGATGCTTGATATTGTAAAATATCGATACAATCAACATTTTTTCTGCTTCCATCCTTAATTCTGGAGGTGTACACATAATAATATCACTAACATTCCAAAGCGCAGGTAACTTGATTAAAAAATATACTTATACCTACCTATAATTTTTTATAATTATTAATACTATAAAGATAAATGTCTTATAAAAGTTTGTAGTAGTGGAAAAAATATTATATTAACCACGGTTTAGACAGCTTATAGCCCTCGCGTCTTAAATCCTTCGTCGCTCCGCTCCTCGTGATTTAAACTTGCCGCTCGGGCAATAATGATGGCTGTAATAATATACTATTATTTCACCCATGGGAAGAAGAAACTATGGGAAACTTTAAAGGAAATGAATTTTTGTTATGAAAAAATTCAAAACAGAAAATCACTCTTAATAGAGAAAGACGAAATCATCTGCTGGCGACGACGATATTTGAGGGCAGTTAGACAGTTTCGAAGAGAAAACAGGAATATCTATTATATGGACGAAACTTGGTTAAATGAAGGTCATACCGTTGGTAAAATATGGCAGGATAAACATATGAAAAGCGCGAGGCAAGCTTTCATGGAAGGTTGGTTTAATGGAATAAAAGCACCCTCGGGAAAAGGTAAAAGATTAATAATTACTCACATCGATAGCAAAAATGGATTTATCGATGGCGGCTTACTAGCATTTAAATCAAAACGGACTGGAGACTATCATGAAGACATGAACGCTGTTGTCTTTGAAGAATACTTTCAACAAATGCTAGATCTTATTCCTCCTGGATCTGTTATAGTCATGGATAATACCAGCTACCACTCAAAAAAATCCGAAAAAATACCAGCGTCTTCTTGGAAAAAAAATAACATCATTCATTGGCTTACTGCAAATAAGTCGCCATTTCATAAAGATATGCTGGAAAAGGAGCTACTGTAGATTGTAAAGTTGAATAAACCTCTTTGTATGAATTTTTTTTAAATATATAATAAATAATACATTTTTATAAATATTAATATTTAAACTACCGTCAATTCGGGTGACTTGAGACAATTTTCACATTCAGTCGACGATATCTACAAAAATATTCGTCGGATCTTTAAATTATTGCTGTGAGGTTGTGAGTCTTGACGTCTAGAGTAGATCTATGACATTAAATTTGACTCCTAACCTATATAGCAATTTTTTTTTTCTATTTTTGGACTGTCTCAAGTCACCCTCTATTCCGGGTGACTTGAGACATTCGTATTTTAACGGTATCCACTCAAGTTAGAAACTGTTATGGCGACTTGAGACGCGTAAAAGGCTTTTTAAAAAATATACAGATGAAAAAATACAAAAATCAACCAAAAACATATACTGTTACATACTAGTACAAAGGTTTTTAAAAAATACGTTAAGAAAAAATACAATAATATGCAAAAAGTACCTATGTATTTTTATTTAAAAAAATTCAAAAAATATGTTTTTTATTTTAAAAAATAACATAGTATTTCTTTGGAATGCGTTATTTCGCTAACAAGACGTAGAACTAGAAACCTTAAATCTAAACGTAATAAATATAAAAAAAATTAAATTTCTACTGAAAATGAATGATTGCCTCGTTTGATTGCGAGTGGCTTTAGTCGCGTTATTATTTCTTTTTCCGATATTTCCTCTATATCGGGCACTTCTGGAAAAACGTAAATATTTTTAAGACCTGAACTTTTCCTTAAAAATTTACAAACGAATAAACCACCTTTCTTGACCTCCAGAATTTGACCAAAGAATTTTTTTTTTACGGTTTTATTTGCATGAGCGCTGTAGGAAAACTCCGCCAGGATGAATTCTCCCACCTGAAGATTCTTTAAATCGACATCTTCTCCTTGGGCATGGTTCTCGCTAAAGTCTTCTGGTGTATCTGAGCTCTCTTGTGTAGAATAACTATCGGAGTCTGAGTCGGAGTCAGAAATACTTATTTTTCGTTTTCTTTGGGATTGTAGACCTTTGATGCTGTCGGTTCTTCTTGATTTTTTTGGCCTTGAACTTCCTCTGTTTCTTCCATGTTTTGAACTTCCTCTGTTTCTTCCATGTTTGTTACGCTGGCACCCGCGCTGACACTCAGCTTCTGTTTTGGGACTTTTCGGAATTTCGTCTCAGTTTTTTGGCTATGAAGATTCTTCAAAAATATTTCAAAGGCATTATCAATTATAGCATTTTCTGGTTGAGCTGGTGCAGCGTTCCCATCGGATGGAAGTCTTTTCAAGACCACATTTCGGTCAATCGGGTAAATTCCACTTCCCCTAAAACCAGCCTGAAGATTCTGGTGGGTTTTATCGTTTTCATCAAGTTTTTGAAGACACTGATGTAACAGCGTCGGAAAAACATCCTTCGGGATAGTTCCCCTATTCTTAAGCTTCCATTTTAAAAGGCAGTTGCGCCAAGTTGATTTAAGTGATTTGAAATAAGCGACATCCAATGGTTGACAAATATGAGTGGCATTGGGGGGAAGCAAAATAAATTTTATATTGTATTGTAGACAGGTCTGAATAACATTTATGCTTAAGTGGCTAGCAAGATTATCTCCAATGAGGGCCTTTGGTTGTTCCACGGGAAATTTTTTAAAATACTTTAACGCAACGTTTAAGAACCAATCTTCAAATAATGTTTCATTGAACCAACCGGACTTACTCCTGTTGTATCGTGCTCCGGGTGGCCCTCCTGTTGTCCAAGTGGTATATAGATGCTCTGCCCTATATGCTATATAAACAGGTAATAAATCTCCTGCGGCGCTACCAGCAAACATTACAGAGTGGCTAGATTTCGACGAGTCTATGACACGATGGACATGTTTCGACCCACGTCGTGCAATTACCTTAGTCTTCCCAGGGTCATCTGAAATATTTGTCTCATCATAGTTAACTATAACGCAGGGGTCGATCCCCTCGAGACTTTTTTCGAGTTCGTCAAAATATGAGTTTACTGTAGTGAAACTAACTGCGGCTCTTGCTCTTTTGATGTTCTCACACCAACGACTGCTTAAAATCTGCCTGTGTCTATTCAAGAAACCATATACCCAGTCTTTACCTGGCCAATTTTCCTTTGGAAATTTTAGCACACCTTGTCTATCTACATATGACTTAACTAAGGCTTTCAAGTCATTCCCTGTAATAGGAAATCCCCAGCGACAAGCATGTACAATATTTTCAACAATCCTTTCCTCTTCCTGCGACGAAAATATAGTTTGACCTCCAGGGTTTTGCATATGTTTATTGTTTACTTTTCTCTGAATAGTAGCCGCAGGAATTCTATATTTTTCAGAAAGTTTTCGGTAGGATGTTCCATTCCTTCTTCTTTCTTCAATGGCTAATCGTAGATTTTTTTTATCAAAGTCTGCATAAGTTCTGCTGCCAACAGTTCTTTTATATTTTCCCATCGTTATTCTGAAAATAAATAAAAACCTAAGGTAATGTTTAAGAAATGGCGTTTATAACGACTGCGGGCGGCTTGAGACGTTGTCTCAACTCACCCTCTTGTAGAATGTTATTTATTTGTATTGCCAAAATTAAAATATTAAAATACACTTTTTATATATTGGTGGCTGGCGTCACAATCGTAATACAATGCTTTATGTATACACCAAACTATAACAACCAGCAATGCTTGGCACACAAGCTGTAGATAAAGTTTTTCGAACAACAAAGATTTTTAAAATTTCGCATAACCTAAATATTTGTCTAGCGGAGAGCTACATACCTATCAGATGTTGAAACTGCACTAAACGGGTGGCTAGATCGGTAGTCGACACCAATACGCAGCAGCGGCTTCGTGGCGGTTAAAACAGCGTTGCCAGTTATTTTAGATTATTTATCAAGAGTTTTGTCTCAAGTCACCCGGTTGTCTCAAGTCACCCGAGTTGACGGTACCTGTAGAAACGCCGCTGTTTTCATTTCATTCACCAAACTGGTCTTTGTATGCTAATTAGGGCGACGGTAATTTAGGACCGATTTTGGGTGTGTAGGTCTAAAATACGGAATTTTTAGAAACTATCATTGCAATTTACCTGAAGTTTACAATGCAACCTTTAACTTGTCCACCCTGCTTAATGGGTTCTGTCATTGCAAATTTACATTTTATTGCTCTCTCGCATTAAGAAACAAAGTATAGTACATATTATACAGGGTGTTACGTAATGATAGGCCGTAATTCCAAGGGCGCATTCCTGAACCAAATCTAAGTAGAAAAGTTCATATAAACATGTGTCCTAAAAAGTCTGGTTTTCAAAATCCAGGGTGTCAAAGTTTTTAAAAAAAATCGGTTTTTATCAATATTCAAAAAATGCTTTTGCCGATTTTGGTGAAATTTGGCAGTGTTGTTCGTTGTGATAAGACGCTAAGTTAAAACTAACTTAAGAATAAAAGCCAACTCATTGCATGTCGAAACATTTTTTCTCGATAACGAAGATACGAAAAAATATCAAGAGACAAAAATTGTATTTTTAGCTGCTGGAACTTATAACTATCATCTAGTTAGTGGTAACTTAGCGTCTTATTACAACGAACAACACTGCCAAGTTTCACCAAAATCGGCAAAAGGATATTTGAGATATTAAGATTTTTTTTAAACCTTGGCACACTGCATCTTGAAATAAATTATTAAGAATTATTATTATATCTGAACTTTACATAACTATGCTATCAAATGGAAAAAGGCGCCCTCTAAAACTAAAGCTGGATTTCTAAAAATCATCCAAATGACCCTCAAGTATTAGCGCGTAATTATGAAACACCATGTGTTTTAAAAAAAAATGTTTCCAAAGTTTCACACTCAGAAGAAAAGTATAAAATATAAGTAAACTCCATTCCACAATAATTCGTTGATTTCGCGACCGCAATAAAATTTAAATGACAACCCTCAGTCGTAATCCCAACGATAAATAAGTTGCCTGACAAATATCTATTGTGTAGGCACCGGACCTTTTGAAAGGGTTCAGGTCCTGATTACCTACTAATTTCAATAGTTTAGGTTAGCTATTTTCAACAAAACAACAAATATAAAATAATAGGTAAGTATCTTTATTTTAATCATGTAATTAAATAGCTATTAATATTTATATAAAAATACTAATCTACAATATTATAATAATACAATATTTAACTTAGCCTACTCTATATTTAGCTCTGTTTCACTATCACTATCGTCTTTATCTATGCCTAAACTAATTATTAAGGGCCTTACGTTACTACTGATTATGTTATAGGAATCTTCGACTTGGATCACGTGTCTCACAGAATTTTTCCAACTTTCTACTGGGATATTATTTACACATTTTTTAATTAATTCTATAACAGAATTACTTAGTGTAGGGGATGTGTTTTCTCTTCTAATCATCGTCTTTAACTGGCTCCATATATGTTCTATTGGGTTAAAAATACAGTAATACGGAGAAAGGCGTAAAACTGTGTGCCCATTAGCACTTGCGCGATTGTCAGAGATATATTCTTTTTTAATATTGAATGTTTTTAAAACATTTAAAAGGTCCTTTTTACTTTTTTGTATAGGTTTCCTCGAAATACATATTATTTTCCATCATATAGTTTTGAATTTCCACTTTTGTATTATTTGAATTCGGCACTTTACTTA
The DNA here is from genome assembly GCA_963920685.1 of Polydrusus tereticollis. NCBI lineage: Eukaryota > Metazoa > Arthropoda > Insecta > Coleoptera > Curculionidae > Polydrusus > Polydrusus tereticollis. The sequence goes on from OY987327.1 coordinate 62,095,751, forward strand.
GTTGGCGACTGTGGTAACTAGCGTTGTCCATCACAATAACACTATTTTTGGGCACATTCGGAAGCAGACGATTCTGAAACCAATCTTCAAACAATGTAGCATCCGTGTCTTGATGGTAATCCAAAGATAAATTGGCAATTTTCTTCGCAGATAATAATAGGACGTTCGGAATAAATCCATTTTCTGAACCTGCATGTAATATCGTAATTCTTTGTCCTTTGTTTGAGGGACCTTTAGTTTGACATTTGATTGTTGAATCGCTCCAACCTTTTTTAGGAGTGTCGTGGGTATCAAACCAAGTTTCGTCCAAGTATATAATTGAACGATTTTCTTCCCCATATTGTCTGATAAGATTCAAATAATCTCTACGCCATACTTGTAAACGCTGCGATTCCATTAGTACTTGTCGTTTGTCAATGGTACGATATTCAAAACCCATTGCTTTTACTATTCTCCAAAGGCTTGTCCTGCCACATGAAATGTCGGTTTCGTCTGCTGTAAGTACCTTTTTTAGCGTATCTATTTGACTATTGTTGGGACTATTTGTTTACTGTACATGTCATAAATTTTCCTCCGAATCAAGACTTTATCAGCTTCTTCGATGCTTCTCAATTTTCCGCTGTCACACCGTTTTTTCCTTGGCTGGATGGGTTTGGTCACTATATCTTTTACTGTCGTTAATGCAACTTTGGTCAAAATACTCGTTTCACTAAAATTTGCACTCCGGTCATACCCTTTTTCTAAAAGGGTACAGTAAACGTTCTTTATGATGTTTTTGGCATCAAGTGATAAATGTTTTTTCTTCGCTACGCCATAACTTCCGGAAGCAATATTATCTGAAGTTTCACACAGATCTGACATATTTTGGATGCTCGATAACACACACGAAAATACCTTTAACGCACAACTTGACAAACACAAAACGACTGATGAACTAAGATGCAAAGACTCTGCTTTATATTGAACACCTGCAATTTGCCATTAACCTACCTAATATACCAATATAATAAATAGTAACGTAAGGCCCTTAATAATTAGTTTAGGCATAGATGATATTATAATATTGTAGATTAGTATTTTTGTATAAATATTAATAGCTATTTAATTACATGATTAAAATAAAGATACTACTTACCTATTATTTTATATTTGTTGTTTTGTTGAAAATAGCTAACCTAAACTATTGAAATTATTAGGTAATCAGGACCTGTACCCTATCAAAAGGCACTTATGGCTGGGTTTAAATTTGATTGCGGTCGGGAAATCAACGAATTATTGTGGAATGGAGTTTACGTGGATTAACTAGATTATAAATAAATAAAACGTCATAAAATGTTCCGTGTGTTTTGTTTGGGTTCGCATAAATTTAATAAAAATACCGTGTTCTGGCAATTAATAAAGCTGTTTACTTTAGCCATTATGAAACAATAAAAACCTACTATGGTTCCTTATCTTACCATAGTATCAGGTAGACATTATTAGTAACGTGAAAGTGACTAATATAATCACAGTGCACTCTCTCAGCGCATGAAACCCATGAATTAAAGCAGTTTTCTCTAGATTTTTAATTATTGTTTTCATCGATTGCTGGAAATTCTAATGTTGTGGGAAGTATAAGTCATCAGCCATATCCTCTATTTTATAATTATTTCTACAAAATAATTAATAACAATAAAAAGTATTATGTCCAAAATATCTAATAAAATCACATATTTTACTCAATTCTTTGAATATGCAGGGTGCTCAGTCTTAGTATGGGCAATTATCTTAGTATTAGTAAAGATAGAGCCTCCCTTCCTCCTTAATTTTAACAAATACTCAAAGCTGATGGCTGATCAGGGCCGATGACGATGTTTTAACCATCTAGCTCTTCCTCCGACCCCTATAATATTAGGTATAGTCCGACGCACGATAAATGGTCATGATTTTACCTGCTTTATAACGGTGGGGTGACTTTACCGCCCATAAAGCAATTAAGGGCTGATTTGTAAGCCTTTCTCAGTAACAGGGAGGTATTTTATTTTTATTTTGATAATGTACGTATTTTAGGTATTATTAATTATACCTGTCGACACATTAGAAATTGTCAGATTATTATTAAAGCATTTGAAAATACCAACCATAAGTAGCAAGAAAGAGGTACTGCAAGAGTTCCTTAGCCAACCAAACCCAAAAATGTCCGCTAATGTAATGGAAGTGATTAAAACTCAGTGTAAATTAATACCATTGGAGAGCGTGCGTTAACCATGCACTTGAAGTCGAAAATAATTAAAAGAAATTTTGGGAAAACGTAAATCTTTAATTATATCAGTGGATGATAGTGATTGTACAGATTCAAACTATTGCGATGAATAATTTTACTCATACGGTTTTATACAGGGTGTTCCACGTAAAGTTCCGCATTTTCAACCCGGTAATTACACAGATGTCAAAAAAGCCTTTGCCATTCGTTTTTAAACAAAAAAAAATTTATTCCGATATCTCAAAAACTAAAGATATAAAGGGGGGTGGAACTTCTACGTATGACACCCTGTATAATAAACATTGTATATTACGGTTTACTACTTTTACGCGTATTAATAATTTACGTCAAATTCAGCAATACACAATAAATTTTTGTACATATACAAACATTGTTTCAATCTTCCTACTACCACCCTGGACCGGAATGATTTATTTGTCAAAATAGAAGGACAAGCAGGTATAAAGTATAAAGGCGTTAGTTAGTCAAGACCATTTATCGTGTGTCGTACTTTACGTTGTAACCTACACTTTCTAACTTAGTTTTGCGGAGGATAGCTCTACTGTTTATATTAAGTAATTCATTTTTAATGTGAGTTTTACTTTGTTCATGTTTTTTTGATTTTGTTACTTAAATGCACTAAATCCCTTACTCCCGCCCCTCTCCATACCTTTTCCTCACGATCAGTCCCAAACAAGACACACGGAAAACAATACAAGGCTTCTTTATCTGAACAACCACTAATCCACCTATTTTTTAAATAGGTGTGTGTCCTTGATAAAAAAGTCGGCCATAGGGCGACAACGCTTTTTCACAACTAATTGTTTTTCATACGTAAGTTTGTGGAACTCTCGCCTAATTTAAATTCGCCCTCTATTTCTCGCAAAAACCGTCAACAAGTAGAACAAATTACAAGAGAAAATATGAACATTAGCCCGATGATACGAATACCGAGAACTAACCGGAACTGAAATAATTTGCAGCATTGAACCCAATATAATCGGCCCTTTGTAACAAACCTGGCGGTATATATTCACCCTTTTTTAGGAACAAGTAAAGTTTTGTGGTGTACGACGGACCACTGTGGGGATATGGACTACATATTTTCTATAAATTTCTCTTTCTCTCTGATATATTTGCAATTTTATACCTCGGTTCTTTAGATTAGAGAGAAATCGGTAGTTCCAATAGCGTCGTCCGCAATTAGCGGAAACCCTATTTTGACATTTAACCTATTCCCGATCCTATTTGATAGCGCCGAAACGTTAATAACGATACCGCACGGAGTTATTTGCTAGAGGATTACTCCGGGCCGTATTAGAAATAACGTGACAAATTGGCATCCGCACATCGTGCAAAAGCAAAGTTTGAGGTTAGATATTTGAATTTGAGTGTTTATTTTCTTATGGTTTTGATTTTTTATTCAAGTCTGCTTGAAAAGCTTTTTTATGATATAAATGTAATTGCAGAACATAAATATATGTATGACTATATACATGTTTGTTTTGTAATGTACTTATTAACTATTTAATAATAATAAAACCTCGAATTATTTGAAATTTTACCTTTAATTCAGGGGTACAGAGTAAAGGTGTATAATAGCAAACGTTCTGTTAGCATATTATTTTGCCTAAGTTTACCTACATTTGGTAACCTAGGAAATGTCCGGTTGCCTAGACTAGGGATCTAGGGATATATCTGGGTCGCCAATGAGTGGTCATGTTTGATGGACTGAAATATTCGCATAAATTTTCCCCAATAGATATCTCCATTATTATTGGTTTTAGAAAAATTGTTAAATTAGCAAAGTTATAGCATTTTCACCGAACCTTCAGAAAATGAAATGAACAAAAACAACTGAGTATCGGAAGTGACAGTTTTTTGACAAGTGACAGTTTTTTCAAATGGAATACCCCCTATTTTTTCATTGTATCAGTTAAAGAATTTTATCCTCTTTTTAAATATATAGTGGTTGTTGGGTTATTTTTTACCGTTTTGGAACGAAATTAAAACATAACACAACATATATATTATTTTTATAATTGCTCAAAATGGCCACCGTTCATTAAAATGCAGGATTGGTAACCCGCTTTTAGTTTTTCAATTGCATTAGCAATCATATCTGGCCTACCGAAGCTGAGAAAGTCAATTTCAATTTGGATTTGTTCCTGCCAATCGGCAACACTATTTGGTCTAGATGCAGATATCTTGTCTTTGAGGTAGCCCCCAAAAAAATGTGTCTCATGGTGGTAAGTCGGGACTATTGGGAGGCCATGCAATCGCCCCTCCACGACTAATCCAAGTATCATAATTCTCATTGAGGTATTGTCTAACTGGAAGAACACTATGACATGGAGCACCATGTTGCTGCCATATAAAATTCCTTGCGGCGTTTAGAGAAAAAGTTTCAAGAATATCCTCTATTTCATGTGCAAGCATTTCACGATATCTAACTCCATTTAAAGATCTATCAGTAAAAATTGGAACGATGATTCTGTTTTGCACTATGCCGCACCACACATTTACTGATACCCACCCAGAACGTATCACTTAACTGTAAGATGCGGATTCTGCGATGCCCAGAAGTGTGTGTTTTTGGGATTTGGAGCTAAAGCCGTATTAAACGAAGATTCATCGGTCCATACATATATGTATTAGTACTATATGGCGCCTTGCCCATTTAACCAATGTAAATGTAGTGAAGCCGAGGTTCCTTGTTTAGTCAGGGGCATTTCGCGCAGTGCGCACGCGCGAGAAAAAATAAATAGCCGTTTATTTTTAAGGGAATAAAATGAGGTTATGCTGCTTTTTTCGTTAAATTTGCCGTTTGCAAAAAGCGAAAGGACAGGAATTTTAAATAAACGTTCACGTTCTTGGTTTGTTTAAGATTTTGTTTATTCCGATTGAGAAAAGAAAAAGAACACAGGTAAATATATTAATAAAACTTTTATTAGATATTTACCAATTATTTTTAGAGCTCAGCAGTTAAAATATAGGTTTTGGTAGGTCTCTTTGGATTACATGCAATTTTCGGTAAACATTGGTAGGTACCTAGCTATTTATATCAACAGCAGCAGAGGCAACTATAATTTTTAGAAAATGGACCACCCAGTTATTGTTTCTTCACAAAATTAACGTAAGTAAGTTAAACCAAAGAAAGAAAGAAACATCCCGTCTGGGTACATACCTGTGTAACGATAAATCTTTGTTCAGGTTTTTACGCCTGTTGCAAATAATGCAAAATATTACGTTTTGCCTCGGCTTCTGCACAAAATTATCACACTTTACACAGACATGATCAAAATGTGCAAAAAAGTAAAGATAAATAGTACACAAAAGCCGTTAATACAACTCGAAGAAACCAACTGTCAAGCAAATCAACGCTTGCTAGATATTTCGAGGTTATGTCGAGTAAAAATGAGACGTCATGTTGTCAGCCTCCAGTTATATGAAATCTTTAATTGACGCGTTTTAGTTTACAAATGAAAACAAATAATTTTAAAACACTTGTAAGTACAGACCTAATGCTTATTTTGTAATTTTCTGGCAAGATTTTTGCTAATTTTATAATTGCTCTAATGTTCTAAGGCTTACTCTTCTGCCTTGTTCTAAAGAAATAAAAGTACAGGGTCTTCCAACGAGGACTGAACAGGGGCTCATTTTTGAGCTTCCTTGTATTTTAAAGAAAAATCCAAAATAGCCAATCGATGTACTTTTTCCTGCATAATTCAAAAATGAAACCAAAAATTTATTTGAACCAGAAACAAAAGAGTTACGCTATGGATAAGGTGTTTTTTAAATGGAACATAGCTTTTTTTATACGATTTTTGGAACGAGTGATTTTTTTTTTTGTCCGTTCTGATTAAAATATTTAATATTGTGACAGCTATTTTTATTAAATTTTAATGTTTTATCCAGTATAATTTAACTTTAACCTGTTTGAAACATACACTAGGTAATAAAGGTATAATCACCTTTGAATCCTTCAAAGTCAAAAAATTTGACAAATTTACTATAATATTGCCGAAATGAAATATTCATTAGATGAGAGATTGCAGATTGTTATCTTGTTCTACAAATGCCAAGAAAATGCAAGAGAAGCAAGGAGAAGATTTATTGCAAATTTTCACAGAAATATATCCGTCAATACTATTCTAAGGATAAAGAACCTATTTGAGGAAAATAAAACATTACCTGACAAAAAAAGAAATCCAACTCTATAATAATTTAAAAAAAAAAACATTAATAATTTAATTGTTCAATGTGACCTCCGTTGTTCTCGAAACATGTGCGATAACCTCTTTGTAGCCTTTCCAAACTTGCTGTTAAACTGTGATTTTTCTGGTTAAGGCGATTTATTTCATTCACAATTTTCTGCATGATCTCTTCAATATCGTGGTTTCGCTGCTTGTATACCACGTTCTTTAAATGGCCCCAAAGAAATGTGTCTAATATTGACAAATCGGGACTATTGGGTGGCCAAGCATAGGTTCCATTTCTACCAATCCATTCTTCATGGCGTCCGTTTAAATATTGAGTAACCTCAGGCACGGCATGCGGAGGGGCCCCATCATGTTGCCAAATTAAATTTTGATATTCTTCCAATGGTAAATCTTCCAAAAAGTTCTCAATTTCGTTTTCTAAGAACTCGTAGTATCTCTGTCCATTTAAAGTCCCGTTAAAAAATATTGGTCCCAAAATTCTATTATTTTTTATGCCACACCAAACATGGATTGAAGTCCTTCCTTGAAATTTAATTGTCTGAAATTTTCTTGGATTTCCAACGGCCCAGTGATGATTATTATGTCTATTGAAAACCCCCGATGTTGTGAATGTGGCTTCGTCAGTCCATAAGATATTTCTGAATAAATTAGGGTCTTCGTTTTCTTTCCGAATCACAATTTGGGAAACAAATTGGAAGCGAAGTTCTTTTCGTGCCGGTGTTAGATGTTAAAGTGGAAGGATATGAATGATATGACAAGACTTAAATTTATGATTTCTTAAAGTCCTGTGAACAGTTCCTTGGGTAACTCTTCTGCGTCTTACACCGCCGCCGTATTGAACGTCCCGAACTGCGTCCGAAATTGATTTGGTTGGATTCAGTCGAAATAATTCACAATGGCACGGTCTCGATTTCTATTCCTTTCTGGATTTCTTTTTCTGTCATGTAATGTTTTATTTTCCTCAAATAGGTTCTTTATCCTTAGAATAGTATTGACGGATATATTTCTGTGAAAATTTGCAATAAATCTTCTCCTTGCTTCTCTTGCATTTTCTTGGCATTTGTAGAACAAGATAACAATCTGCAATCTCTCATCTAATGAATATTTCATTTCGGCAATATTATAGTAAATTTGTCAAATTTTTTGACTTTGAAGGATTCAAAGGTGATTATACCTTTATTACCTAGTGTATGTTTCAAACAGGTTAAAGTTAAATTATACTGGATAAAACATTAAAATTTAATAAAAATAGCTGTCACAATATTAAATATTTTAATCAGAACGGACAAAAAAAAAATCACTCGTTCCAAAAATCGTATAAAAAAAGCTATGTTCCATTTAAAAAACACCTTATCCATAGCGTAACTCTTTTGTTTCTGGTTCAAATAAATTTTTGGTTTCATTTTTGAATTCTGCAGGAAAAAGTACATCGATTGGCTATTTTGGATTTTTCTTTAAATTCAAGGAAGCTCAAAAATGAGCCCCTGTTCAGTCCTCGTTGGAAGACCCTGTACATTTGGCAATACCCTTACGGCGCATGCGCATAAGTCGGAATCACCCTGGATCTTCTATCTCTGTTGTTGCTTGTTGATATTCAGGGTAATAATAGCCATATAGTACTGATACATATGGGTCCTTATAATATTCTCAAACAATTGGCGTTATTGTTGAGGATGTTTGTCATGTGACGGCAAAACTCCAATCGTCTTTGCTTCTGTTCTTCTGTTAATGTTTAAACTTTTCTGAATTTAAGGTCGTGGAATTTACGCCGTTTCAGAATTTTAAAAACTACTGTGCGACATTTACCAAGATATCTTGCACAGTCCCTTATCGAATTTTGTGGATTTTTTGAAAACAAATTAAGCTTGTAAATGATACGAAGCTAATATAAAAACAAATAAAAATTACCTTGAAAATATAAAAGAACAGCAAGTTCTTCATCCTCAAGTATCCGACAATGCCTTTTCTTTCTTTACTATTACTATTTGTATTACTAAATGTGAATGTCGCCTTCTGAATTTACGTTGCGCTTCTCGCTTGTTGTGTCCACATTTGATATATATTATATATTTTAAGAATTTCGAACTTTTGCTCTTCAGAGTGTCCCATTTAGACCCTGATTTTGACAACGTTTATTAAGATTTGTCAAGAAGACAGAAGTTGCCAAGAGCAATTTAGTCAAGGTGACAGGTATTGCTATGAGTAACATGAGCCATTTACAAAACTTTAATGAGGATAATGATAATTCTATTATATTTTCGTATAATTCCAAAACGGTAAAAAATAACCCCAACAACCACTATACAGTGCGTCCATAAAGTCTTGCACAAATTCATTTAAAATTCAGGTATTTACTTTTTAAAAACGCTCGGACACGTCAATTAGTACTTTTGTTTGCGCATTTTTTAACGTAAAATGTTTTTATACAGGGTGTCGCACGTATGAGGTATGAGGTCATCAATAAATGTGTTTAAAATAAATTTTCAAACGTCAATATTTCGGAAACCGTGATTTCCAGAGGTGTTAAGTGTTCATCATAGAATTCAAAATTGATATAATATACAGGGTAGGGTGTTCCATTAAAAAAAATCCTTGATGACCTCATACCTCATACGTGCGACACCCTGTATAAAAACATTTTACGTTAAAAAATGCGCAAACAAAAGTACTAATTGACGTGTCCGAGCGTTTTTAAAAAAAGTAAGCCCCTGAATTTTAAATGAATTTGTGCAAGACTTTATGGACGCAGTGTATATTTTAAAAGAGAATAAGATTCTTTAACGGATACAATGAAAAGATAGGGGCTATTCCATTTGAAAAAACTGTCACTTCCGATACTCAGTTGTTCTTTTGTTTATTTCATTTTCTGAAGGTTCGGTGAAAATGCTATAACTTTTCAAATTTAACCGTTTCTCTAAAACTAATAATAATGGAGATATCTATTAGGCAAAATATACACGGATTGTACGTACATTCGAATAGGGAATTATAAAACTACAGTCAAATGTGTTTATTAAAGAACCCTAACAATACACTATAAGATTTACAGCAAACGATGATTTAGTGCTTTTTAAAAAATTAAGTTACCAAAAAACGAACCTGAATTGGGTGCCCCCTGAATTAACCTTATACTTGCAATTCAACTCTATTAAAAGGTATATAGACTTTATTTCTTAAAATTTCATGCATGTTTTTCATAAAATATTGAAAATCTAAATTTTAGGTTAAAAATTGTGTTTTGATTTTGTGATTAACGTGCCGTATGGAGCACGCGTGACGCTACCGCTGACGCTAACATACGTTATTCTAATAGCGCCTGGAGTAATTTACGCTAGTACGTGAAATTAGCATATATGTATTAGTACTATAATATGGCTATATTACCCTGAATATCTTGAAGCAACAACAGAGATAGAAGATCCAGGGTCATTTCGACTTGTGCGCATGCGCCGTAAGGGTATTGCCAAATGTACTTTTATTTCTTTAGAACAGGGCAGAAGAATGAGCCTTAGAAAATTAGAGCAATGATAAAATTACCAAAAATCTTGCTAAAAAATTGTAAAATAAGCAGTAAGTCTGTACTTCCAAGTGCTTTAAAATTATTTGTTTCCATTTCTAAACTAAAACGCGTTAAATAACAATTTCATATAACTGGAAGGTGATAACGTGACAACGTCTCATTTTTACTCGACATAACCTCGAAATCTTTAGCAAATGTTAATTTGTTTGACAGTTCGCTTCATCGAGTTTATTTGGTATTATTAACGGCTTTTGTGTACTGTTTATCTTTACTTTTCTGCAAATTTTGATTGTGTGTGTGAAGTGTGATAATTTTGTGACGATGCCGAGGCAAAACAGAATATTTGACATTATTTTAAACAGGCGTAAAAGCTTAAACAAAGATTTATCGTTCTACAGGTTTGTACCTAGACCGGATGTTTCTTCCTTTTAACTTACCTACGTTAATTTCGTGAGGGAACAATAACTAGGTAGTCCATTTCCTAAAGATTATTTTCCTTTGCTGCTGTTGATATACTTAGGTACCTACCTATTTTTATCGAAAATTGTATGCACTTCAAAGGAATCCTACAAAAACCTATTATTTTACTTGTTAAACTCTAAGAATAATTGTAAAATATCTAATAAAAGTTTTATTAATGTGTTTACCTGCGTTCACTACTTCTTTTTCTTTTCTCAATCGAAATAATATACAAAATCTTAAACAAATCAAGAACTTTAATATTTGTTTACAAATTGGTCCAGTTGTCAAAGTCAAATGTGATAACCTTATTTTTTTTCCGTTAAAACAAACGGCTATTTTCTTTTTCTCGCGCATGCGCACTGCGCGAAATGACCCTGACGGAACGAGGAACCTCGGCTTCACTACGTTTACATTGGTTAAATGGGCAAGATAGTACTAATACATGCAGGGTCGTTGGTATGTATGGAAACGGTCGATTATTTCTTAAAGCACAACAGCTAGCAAAAAATATTCCAGATAAAAGTTTTAGGGTTTTTTATAGTCCATTACAATTTTAAAAAACTAAGTATACAGGATGAGTTAGAAAGCCGTAGAGAAATAAAGTTACTTTTTTTTTAATGGAACACCCTATATCTGAGAATATTTTTGGATTTTACATAAAATTGCAATTATTTTTTATTAAGTACATTATAAGTCTTAACCTAATAGTTTCCGAGATATCGGCTTTTAAATAATGACATTTTTAAACTTTGACAGCTTCTAGCTTTCCAACGGTACGTCTTAGAGTAAAACGACTTACATGTCCCTATCTTAGTTTTTAACTATCTTTCTAAAAGTGTCAACTTCCGGTTAAACCAGATGTAGCTCAAATGCCGGAAATATAATACTTCCGGTTTAACCGGAAGTTGGAATTTTTGGGAAGATAATAAAAAAGTAAGATAGGGACATGTAAGCCGTTTTGCTCTATGGCGTACCGTTAGAAAGCTAGAAGCTGTCAAAATTCAAAAATGTAATTTTTTAATAATCGATATCTCGGAAGCTATTAGGTTTAGACTTATAATGCACTTATTAAAAAAGAATTATAATTTTATGTAAAATCCAAAAGTAGTTCCATTAAAAAAAAGAAACTTTATTTCTCTACGTCTTTCTGACTCATCCTGTATATTCATCTTTTTTTAATTCTAATAAACTTTACAAAACCATAAAACTTTTGTCTTGATAATCTTTTGTTGGCTGTTTCACTTTAAGAAATAATCGACCGTTTCCATACATACCAACGACCCTGTATATATCTCTCTATTGTCAGCCAGGGCGACGCCGACGATACGATCCGATTCCACCGCTGAATGTATGAACGGTTTTGTGTTAAAATTTCAGTGTTTATTTTTAGGCGTAATTTTACTATTTTCTCGTGTTTTTCGGAAAGCTTTCTTTTATTTTTCGTCTTAATGTTAAATTTTACATAACATTTAAAGTAATGAACCGTTTTTCTGGAATATAATTGTATGGATTCTAATGGAAATTTTATAGTAAAATATCTTATATTCCAAAAGCGAATCTAGTAATATTTGATCAGGTTTAATGGTTTTCCATTAATTCAAACATTTATTTTTGGTTTTGGCGAAGTCTTTAAGGCTTCGTCGGATAAATACGCGGTTTGCCCGTCGCGGTAAAGGCTCCGTCAGCCAGAAAGCGGGCGGCTATTGACAGCAAACCGCTGCGGCAACCCGCCGTTTGTGTAGCAGGGCTGTACCGCTATGTAAGGCCGCTTTCAGGCGAAGCGGGTATATCTTTGCGCGGGCCTGCTTAAACTGAAGACCACTAGGATCATTGAAAGTGTTCACACTACCTTGTGTGAAAATTTTTGGTTTTGCGCGAACAAAAATACATCTGAGTTTGTTATCGACATTGAGATCTATTTAAAACTGATGTGCTTTTTTTATTATTTTTGAGGTCATAAAAATTTCCAGTAAAATTTATTTCTCGGTTGCATGAAATTTTAATGTTATATTGTGGAAACTGTGGAAATATATTCAATAAAACGCGTTGTCATTCTGGATCTAAATATAACCACAAACATTGGATTTAATGCTGAGTAAGAAGCTCTGGAACAAAAGATATTGAGCAATCAGTTGTCTGTTATAATTAGAACGCATTATAACATCACCACTTATATATAATTGAAAATATAAAATCGTAATAATGATAAACCTTGAAAAGAATTAAAGAAATTATGGGTAAAGCCTGTCCAGAGATATAAGAAAGTTACACTTTGCCTTTGAAGGGGATTATCTAAGGGTGACCATAAACAAACAATGAATGAATGAATAAATGCAGGTAAATTATGGTCTGTACTTAAAAATGTCTTAAAGTAAACTGCAAATCCGGAAGACGTAATTTTATTATTAAAGTAATAGTTTGGTGATTTTAAACCGATTTTTACCTGATTTAAAATGAGAGGGTTAATCCCATAAAACAATGTTTAATCGTGTGTGAGTCATGGAAAATATGTGTGAGCCCAATGTATCTCAGGAGATAACCCCGTCGAAAAGCAGAAAACACTTTTCTGTGGAAACTAAGAAAGTTATAAACAATGTTTATTCAACTCTCCCATTTTAGCGAGGAAAAAAAGAAACGATACTGGCATTTTCTCGAAAGTAGATGGAAGTGATCAAGTTCAGCAAAGGCCGATTATTTACTTGGATGAAACCTGGTTTGACACATATGATACCCCGGAAAAGGGTTTAAAGGGAAAAGGGGTGTAAAACAAGCGCGCCATCAAAAAGAGGTAAACGAATTACGATTTTGCATTCTGGATCTAAAGACGGATGGATTCCAAATGGACTTTCTTTGTCTGCAAGAAATATTAAAGATTCTTCTCTGGATTATCATGAGGACACCACTGCTGATTTATTTGAATATTGGTTTGAAAACAAGCTAATTCCAAATATACCTCCGAATAGCGTAATTGTAATGAACAATGCAAGCTACCATAGTAGGCAGTTGACCAAGACTACCTCCTCAAATGACACAAAAGCAACAATCCAAAACTACATGTATGATAATCACATTTATTTTCAGGAAGATTGAGGTTTTACAAAGTTTAAAACAAAATGAATACTTCTGTGATAGTTATGCAAAAAATCTAGGGCATACAGTTTTAAGGCTTTCACCATACGATTGTATATTTAATCCCATCGAACATGTTTGGCACCAACTGAAATCTGCCATTCGTCGTAACAATATTTGCCCTACTATTAACTCCAGTGTACTTGAGCTTATAGAAACTAAAGTTTTTAACATCCCTTTAACAAAGTTTGGCAAATTCTGTTACGCATGTTGAAAAAGTGGAAAAATCCTATATTCATATAAACAATATTTATAGCACAAATAATAATTAGAACAGATTATGATAGCGATAGTGATATTGATATATTAAGTGAATAATTATTATAAGTATCGAATAATTTGTATATTTTTGTAATCATAAATATAATTTTTAATAATAAAATAACTTGTAATTTCAAATTTAAACATAAATAAAATATTATTTAATGTCTTACTTATTTTTATTACAAACCTTGATTAAATTCGAAGCAAAATACGGGCCTGTTCGGCCATATTTCAATTTTACAGCTGGCCCCGGTCTTTCCTAATAGGGATCAGTTAGTCATTTTCTTATATCTCTGAAAATACTTTACTTTTGTCAATTGGATCCATAATTTAAAAAATTCCACGTTCAAACTTAATAAAAAAATTCACTGTCACAGGCTTTTAACTTTGGCTTATCAGTAGAAGTTGTATAGGATGAACTGCCCTTGAGATTGTAAGGATGTTGGAAAGAGAAGGCGTCACTTAAATGCATTAAACCCCTTACCCGCGCCTCTCTCCATACCTTTTTCTCACTATCTGTCCAAAAAACACGGAAATCAAAACAAGGCGTTTTTATCTAAACCAACCACTAATTCACTTGTATTTTAAATAGGTGTCCTTGTTAAACTACCGTTTATAGATTTTACCACCACTTTTATCCGCAATTTTAATATTTAAATCGGGCATAGGGCGACCAGTGTGACCACGCTTTTTTACAACTAATTTTTTTTCTACGTAAGTTTTTGGAACTTATGCGAGACTAATTATTTAAATTCACCCTTCATTTTTTGTGAAAACTGTCAACAAGTAGAAGAAATGACAAAAAGAAATATAAACAATAACCCGATGATGCGAATACCGATAACTAACCGAGACTGAAATAATTTGCAGCACGGAACCCATATAATCGGCCTATGGTAAGAAACCCGGCCGTATATGTTCGATTTACATCGTCGTTTACTATTTCAAGGAGAAAATCCGCTGTCAACCTCTTTTAAGTTTTGTGGCGCTGTCAGTATTCGACCGATGCATAGAATAGGAATGGGCGGATGGCTTGATCGTGCCTATGGTTTATTGCGCCATCCTCGGTTGTATACTTCGTGCATTTGGTGTAGAATTAGTATAGTTCAGGTATCGATATCGAAATTATAATTATAGTTAGAGACAAAAAGTTGTATTTTTAGCTGCTTAACCCGAAAGCAATATAAAATTTTTAAACACGTCAATGGCGCACATTTTTTTTGTCAATATTATTCGTGAGACTGCCCCCGGGACGCCACTGGAACTCATAATTATCATCTAGTGCTAACTTACCGTCTTATCACAACGAACAACACTGCCAAATTTCACCAAAATCGGCGAAAGGTTCTTTGAGCTATTAATAAAAAACCATTTTTTTTTTCTTAAACTTTGACACCTTGTATCTTGAAAACTATACTTTTTAGGACACTATTTGAATTTGCTTCAGGAATGCGCCCTTGGAATTATGGCCTATTATTAAATTACACCCTGTATATTCACCTTTTTTTTAAAGTAGTTTCTCAACAACTTTCCTTATTATTTCCCTATACCCTGTCTGTTACCGTTTTCGAGATTTTAATTCATTTCCAATTTTTTTTTGAAAACGTTCAATAAATGCTGATATTTTTGAATTCTGGGATACTAAGGCACCGAAAGTTGATTGAGAAATACCCAATACCTGGAGGCTTTGGCACCAAATGTGATCTAAAAATACAGTTTTTTTGGTTACCTGAAAAAATGTCTGACAGTAGAATTTTTCAAATAAAACACTGTATATTTTTACTAATTTGAAAAGCATTATAAGCATTTATTTCCTAAGGATTCCCATACGGTTTTTAGTCTGTGTTCCAGATGTGTAGGTTAATCTGGGCCAGTGTGCCATGCAGTGTCATGTATTGGCCTCCCGGATTACCCAATCTTAATCCAATCGATTTTTAACTCGAATCACGTATATTTTAAGAAATAATATACAAATCACCAGTTAATTCTAGGGAAGAGTTGCTACATCAAGTCTACCAAGAATTTCAACATCTAGATCCAAATGAAATTGAATCTGCCTAGCAGAGTCAAATTAACAAACGCATTTTGTTACGTTTTGTTCAACTTGCGTGGCACTAAAAATCGAATGGGAATAACTTCTTTAATAAAATTGGTTCAAATAGATGCTTTTACATAAATAAAAAGCAAATTTCCGGAAGCTTTTCAAATCAGTAAAAATGTACAGGGTGTTTCATTTGAGAAAATATTATTTTAGACATTTTTCGAAGTAATCAAAATACCTACATCTTTAGACCTAATATTTGGCCACAGCGTAAAAAGCCCCCGGGTATTGCATAACTCTGAACTAAATTTTAGTGTCTTAGTATCTCATAGTTCAAAACTATCAGCTTTTAGCCCAGTAACCCGTAAATTATCACCCTGTATACCTTTTTTTCTTGCTTTTCAACAACTTTTTTTTCAGAATGTTAATACCAATATTCCTAGCCTACTACATACGGTTTTATGACAAACCTGAGGAAAGCTTCAAACATATGGAGAAGGGATGGCTCCTGGGTGGTGCCGTGGTCGGCTTGTCTTTCGCAAAGGTCGTTTTGGAACATTATTGTAACATGGGTGTGCAGAGGATAGGGATGAGAGTTCGAGTAGCTGCTTGTTCGCTCATATACCGAAAGGTAGGAAGAACACCATAGAAACTAGGATTAATTTACAATTTTGAAAATATTACAAAATTTACTTATTTTTAATTTAAAAATATGTTGTTATAATTGGAGTAATATAATATTTCATTAAATATCTTAATTTAAGAAATGGAGTACCATGAGAACCTACAATAATTGTGTTTTGCCTCTTCTTAAAATATACTTCTTAAGTATTTTATTTTCGATACTTTTAGGGGGTATCGAAGTTATTATCAAATATAGAAAGTTGCAGTTTTCGCGTCAGTGTGCTACTTTTTAACCAAAGCTGATATTGATAGAACTAACGTTTCGTTTAAAAGTAACGCACTGACTCGAAAACCGCAACTCTATCTTTTACTAATAACTTCAATACCCCCTAAAAGGATCGAAACTGGGCCACCCTGTACATGGGTAAATAAGAATACATTTTTAACAGTGTATTGTCAGAAGGAGATAATTCACAGACAAATGTCTTAAACTACATAAATGAAACCTAAAATTCAACTTCAATCAATATGTTTCAGCTTCTAAGACTTAATCAAGCTTCATTGGGCAAAACAGCTGCAGGCCAGTTAGTAAATCTCCTTTCGAACGACGTCATTAGATTTGACATGATCTCATGGTTCCTACACTACTTCTGGATTACCCCCATTCTGTTCATCATAGCGACGGGTATTATGTATAGTTACGTGGGCTTAGCCGCGTTGCCATCTATGGGTGCCATAACTGTTCAAGCTGTGTTAGCACAAGGTATGCACTTTTGTATACTCGTTAAAATATTCTTTACAGGGAAAACCAGAAAAAAGTCGAATTTTCGTAGACCCTAAAAGCGAATCTCGTGCATTTTCGCTGGACCCGACAGCCTTTTGACATCACGATATAATGCTTGCTTTGTATCGTTCTGTTCAGTCTGCAAACACAAACAAGCCCAATGGGCCAACAAACTCCGCGAACTCGACCTCCAGGACAATAGCATTTGGCGAATGCAAAAAGCCCTACGCACTTAATCCACCCCCAGCGCCCCCCCCCCCCCCCATTCACTCAGCCCAAGGCCTCAAGTATGTAGAAGCGGGCAAGGCGGAAGCCTTTGCTGACATACGAGAGGCACAGCAGGCTTAATGACACCGATGAGCGCACCGCCAGACTAATCAGACGCTCCCTCGAAACTGAGGAAGTCCTCAGACTCTCAGATTAGTCTCCCCCCGCGAAGTCGCAGATATCATTCGCTCGCGCAAATCTAAAAAAACCTCGGGCTCCGACAACATCTCTTACAAAATCCTCAAATTCCTCCCACGCAAAGGCCTGGCAACAATGGCAACCATCGCCAATGCCATACTCCGCTTCACCTACTTTCCCAAAAAGTGAAAAGAAGCTACTGTTTTCATGATACCCAAGCCCGGAAAAGACCACACTTTTCCGCAAAACTATCCCTTATCTCCCTTCTTAACTCCAACTTTCACGAAAACCTAAATACTGAACTCCAAGCCCTTAGACTCACTGAGTACATAGCCCAGGGCCTTAACTGGAATCAGTACGTCAGTATGATCTTTCTCGACATTGAAACAGCCTTCGACAACGTCTGGCACGACAAACTGATCCACAAGATGATTGCCCTGGTTATCCCTCCAATCTCGTACATTTAATCCAATCATACTTAGCCCGACGCAAAATCCGCGTCCATATAGGCCACTCCCTCTCAACCCCCAGAACCCAAGAGACAGGTGTCCCTCAAGGTGCCGTTTTCTCCCCACATTTCTTCAATATCTACATTCATGACATCCCCAAAGCCCCAGATAACACCCTAGCCCTCGATACCGACGTTATCGTCTTAGTCGTGAGATCACTGCGTCCGCACAATGTCGCACGCAAGCTGCAAGAAGCAGTTAACGAACTTGGAAACTTCGTCTTAATCACGACAAAACCCAAACCTCCCAGTTTGCTCTTAGAAGGTAATCACTCTTCGACGAGATCAACCTGGATGGTCGCGATGTTCCCTGGTGTGACACAGTGAAGTACCTCGGTATCACCCTCGACAAAACCCTCCATTGGCGCCCCCATTACTAAAACACCATCAACGAAGCCAGGCTTTTCTACAGCCGACTATACCCTCTGCTCAATCGACGCAGCACCCTCAATCACAAAAACAAACTCCTCATCAAATCCATCATCCGCCCCACCCTCACATACGGATCGGCAGCCTGGGGTTAAGCAGCCCCATCCAGCCTTAACCGTCTCCAATCCCTTAAAAATCGTTACATTCGTACAGCCATGGACATTCCATGGTTCATGATAAATGGTGTGACCCTGCGGAAGGAACCGCAGGGGGGCCAGGCAGGCAAGCCTAGGGGGAGTAAGCGAAGATCAGAGCTCGATATAGCTCTGGCCACCGATAACTCCTTTAAGGTGGGCTCACCATCATCGCAAGGCTTCTGTTCAGTACCGATTACTTACGCCCATCGCCGATAGCCGTGTGATTTGAGAAAATCCCGAGAAGAGCCAACAAACGAGTAGAGACAATATGACATTTGGCGAAATTAATGTAGTGGGAGGTAACCCGGACAACTGTCATAAGTTTAAGCCGGCCCGTTAGTCCGGTAGTCGATGAGTTATCGTTATCGAGTTTAGTTGTCTTTTTTGTTGAAAGAAGTGTATTGTTTAACTGTTTATTTTTGTGAGTGCTGTGCTATTATAAAACTATGACTGGTAATACCTGTGCGTTTCGAGGGTGTCACTCAAAAGAAGGTCAAGGAATAAGCATGTTTTCATTTCCAAAGGATCCCGAACAGTAAGTACAGGGTTATCCAACCAAGACTAGACAAGGCGATTTTTTGACTTTTCCTGTACTTTTATAAAAAAACTGAAATAGCCATCTTAAGTCATTTTCTCCCGCGAATTCGAATATCTTCAGCAAAAAACAATTGAACATCAAACAAAAAAACTAGGGGTCACTTTGATATTTTTTTAAATGGGATGCCGTATTTTTAATGAGCTTATCCGATTTCTCATATAAATTTTGATCTAAAATGTTGGATTTAATTAATTTTTAATTTTTTTTTTTTTTAATTTTTTTAATTTTTCCGAATTTAAAACTGAAGAAAAAAGGCGTTTTTGAATTAAAAATCCAACATTTTAGATCAAAATTTATATGAGAAATCGGATAAGCTCACGGCATCCCATTTAAAAAAATATCAAAGTGACCCCTAGTACTTTTGTTTGATGTTCAATTGTTTTTTGCTGAAGATATTCGAATTCGCGGGAGAAAATGACTTAAGATGGCTATTTCAGATTTTTTATAAAAGTACAGGAAAAGTCAAAAAATCGCCTTGTCCAGTCTTGGTTGGATAACCCTGTACATTTGCACCGCTATGATACATTTGTTTATATTTGTTTTGTTGTATTTATCTGCTGTATTTTATTACGTGAAAGGTATATGGAAAAGATCTACCATTATTTATTATGTTATTCAAGTAAAGTTGATATTAAATGTATAAAAACAAGTACCTTTTTAAGGAAAGGCGACGGGAAGGAAAAAATATCAAAGTAATCTAAAAGAACATGTTTTTCAATAAATAGTAAGAGTAGTCAAAATACGCCAAATTGTGCTATTTAATTCAGCGCTCGTTGGGGCATGTAGCCCAGAGAATAGCTGTTTTAGCATAATTTGGTTAATCCTTATTGTATAAGGTCTCAGCAAGTGGCTGAGAACAAAGTTCTCACATGTATACATATTTATATGTCAGAACATGTTTTTATTTTCCTAACGGATCTTGTGTTTTTTTGAAAAATATTCCTAAAAGCACAAGTACTTAATATCATTTAGTAGTTTTTATCGAATAATATCATATTTCTACGCGTAGATCAGGTAAAATAAGTAAAGAGTAAGTAGTAATAGATACATTATAAAAAAATCATAGGGTTTTTCAAAATTTACAACTTATTTTGTTTAAACAAAATAAAATGTCATATTATCTACCTACCGTTTAAATTCTAAGTACCTATAACTATTGTCCATGTACCTATCAAAGAATTGAAAAATAGCAGATTTACCTGTAAAAAATATCAAATTAAAGCCGCATAATGGATCAGAATGCTAAAAAATAATTTAAAAGGCAAATTAAAATAGTACTTTGTTATATATCATGTCTAATATAACCAAAACTCAAAATTTGCCAAACATTTACTTAAATTTTACGCAGTGCCTAATAGTAATCCAAAAACTTATAATTATAATAAAAATATCACAATAAACCTTTTAAATTATGACCCTTATTTGTTACGTAAGTTTCAGGACCAACAGACCTAGATATAAGATTGTTTATTTTAGTTTAGGATTGTTGATTAAAAATGTAAGAAACGGTAACAAAACTGCTGTTCAATATTTAAAAAGAAATAAAGAGATACGGGATACATAAGAAAATACTGTTTTTCTACTTCTGTATTAGTAAGAACCTACTTACGCACTGTCTACTTTATCCGTAAAACTTTAATTACACACACTATATTGTAAGAAGCCACGCTGTGCGTAAGACCAGTTACGTAATATTATAATGTCTCCATTAAAAAGGGCAATTTTCGTTAACGCTCGTACCGTAATTTTCGAAATCGTGTGTAATAGGCTTCTTACCACTCTTGGTATGTAATATACTATTTCATTTCCTTTCTAAAATGTACTGTCAGTAAGTAACGCACAATTAATAAAACATTTCAAAAATATGTTTATTTTATTTAATTTTTTTTTGATTTTACGAAATTTGCTGGAAAGCCAATTACATGAAACACAGAAGATAATCATGAAAAAATTACTTCTTACTAGGTACCCACATTTTTTATTTCAGTGTAAAGCATTTTCTTCATCGTTTTAGTGCTTCTTTTAGTGTAATAACCCGGACAACTGTCAAAATTTTAAGGTGAAGGACATATAATTTGGTCCCCATTTAATCAATGCTAAACTAGGGATTTTGCCGCTTCTCGTTTGTTGGATCTTCTCGGGAAAAACAACAATGATTTAAATTCGATGTAAGCTAATTCGACTAACTTCTGCCGATATTCCTGCTTAACTGGTTTTCTCTGTATATTGTTTTTAGAAAATGTATCATTCAATGTTTCCTTCACAAGTAATTTTATCTAATTACAGGGTACCTTTCAAAAAAACAGGGTAAACTCAGAGCTAAGATAGCTCAACTGACTGATAACAGGGTGAAACTTATGAGTGAAATAACGTCGGGAATACAAGTAATCAAGATGTATGCTTGGGAGAAACCTTTTGAAAAGATCGTAGAACTTGCGAGAAAGTGAGTATAGGTCAAAATAAACATGTTTTTTCTATGGATTAGTGGCATATCAGACGAGGTAGAAAAATATATTATTATGAAGGACATTTTTTCCTCTAACAATTTACCTAGCTCAATAACTTTCTTTACAAACGCTCATTCTCAAAAAATAACATATTTAATCTCAATCTCCAGCTCTCGGTTTTGGATTTAAGTGAATTGTACAATGCCAATGAGGCTTGAAACTATTTTTGGCAAAATTTTAAATACTGTTTGGACCTTACTTGTCCTATACTAAAAATCAAAACTAAAACAAACCCCTCTGGCATTATTTGGGTATATATTGACATATTAAAAGAAAGTAAACGTCTAAGAAATCTGCATTGGCTTCAGAAAACTCTAAATAATACTAATGAAACTAAGGAATAATATAAATATGCAAAAAAATCGTTTACAGACAAAATAAAACTAGAAAAGGCAATCAAAATATAATAAATGCTGATTTTTCTACTAAAATAATATAACAAGTTGTAAATAATAATTTAGGTCGCATAAAAAAACGTAACAGTGTTAAAGGTCTTAACATAAATAATCATTACATTACTGATCCTAGAGAAATCTGCATCATTTCTGTTCATTCTTTATTTTCAGCATTGAAAGCCTAATTTTACAATCTTTCGGCTCAAGCAAAGTTCATAACTATACCAATACTCATAATGTGCTTTGCTAGGGACAAACAACGGAACTTTAAGGATCATTTATTCTACAAGAAAGAATAATTCGTAAAATCTACTCCTTGAGCCCCCTTGAGTTATGTAGAGAAACCTTTTAACAGCATAAAATGCTCACACTTCCTAGTATTCGGATTCTTAGTGCACTGATGTTTGCTAAAAGTTCTAATATATTTCAGATATACATGACCGTAACACTAGAAACTTAAATAAAATCTATATTTCAGGCTACAAAACATTATCAAGCCGTTTCTGCTTTTGCAGATTGTATAATGCACATCATAAAATTCGGCTATTAATATTAACTTATACCTCACGTTTGATTTGAATTTTAGCTTTAAAACTGGGGAAAAGGGGTATGTTTTTTATTATGAGTTTGGTTATCTTACCTGGATTTTCTATTTACATGCATATACACGTTTTGCTCCTAGCATAATCTTTCATATTTATTTTCCTTGTATCAACTACCATATTATTTGATCCCTGGAACAGTGTTTTTCGTGGAAATTCCCGATAATTTGTCTTTGTTTTTTTTTTTTAGTTTTCGTTCAAAACTTTAGAGGTTTGCTTTCTTCTTATTTTACAAGAATATTAATGACCAGTATATCAAGTACTGTTTTTTCGAACGGGGCTGTTTGCCGAATATCAGTTTTGGTTTATTGAGTGGGAAAAATATAGCGAGGTTACGCTTTTCCTTTAATTGAAGATCTTAAAGATCAATAACTAAATTTAGGTGCCTTTGCTTTATTTTACTTGCTTTAAACACCTGCAACCGAGTTGTCAGGGCCGATTTGATTTATTTCAACGTCAAGGAAACGGTACCGCTGGTATGTGATCCAATCTACTCCTTCCTTTTGCATTTCGGTTCATGCAGTATCTCTGTCCAAGTATCCATGGTTATAGTTGTGCTCTGCAATTGATTTATCTTCTTTTTGAGGTTTCGTTCGTTAGTTCCCGTTTTTTTTTACATTTTTGACGAGTGACATTTTAGCTTCCGGTGTTTGGACCTCACTTGATTTTCCAGCAGCAGAATAAGCAAAATGCCTTTTTAAATCCAGGAATATAGAAGTCATCTTTGCTGTTGAAGTGAAGTCAAAGGTCAGCAAGAGCTAGGAGCCAAAACGTTTTGGAGCACCTATCATCCACTGTTGAGCCCCAAATCAAACCATAGGGTCCTTGAAGCTCCTAATAGGGTCCTTTTGAGCAGTGTTTTCGGTTCTTTGAGAGCCGTCTTTTGAGGCTTCTAGCCTATTTAAATCTTTCCTCATTTGGACTTGGGAGTCCTTCAATCCTTTCGATCTTGTATGTAGAGGAACACCCTCGAGCCCTCTCAGACTTCAAACATCATATCAGCTAAGTTTAACTTAACTTAAGTACAAACCAACCTTTTTTTATATAATTAAGCCATCAATGTTTTTTTATTCCCTAAGTTTTATTAATACAGCTCCACCCTTAACTCTACTCTTGTTTTGTGGTGTCAGGTTGCACAGTCAGAGCTAGCTCCACGACCACCTAAGAGGTTTCCAGCTTTTTCTGTGGCAAAGCTGGTGGCGCTTGTTAAACTCCCTCTATGTTAGGGCAATTTGCACGCGTGCTTCATTGTTGGTTCAGTTCATGTTGTCTGACCACTACTTATATTTTTATTAATCAAATCATTTATTTCATTTATTTTATTTTTTTACTTTCAATAGTTTATTTTTAGTTCTTTTTGCTTGCTCAGCGGTGCTCATCACAGCAATAATAGCAAATAATTGAATAAAACAACACTAAGTGCGCGCCGCAATCCTCTAAGCGCATTAAGATGTATCACTAGATCTCCTAGTCTTGAATTCTTGACGTTGTTAGCAGTTTACAATTTAAATTTATACAGGGTGTTCTTTAAGTACATGGCCAAACTTCAAGAGATGATTCGAGTGATTCTAAGACGAAAAGTTTATATAAACATAGGTCCGGTAATGCTTCGTTTTCAAGATACAGTGTTAAACTTTTAAAAAAATTCGTTTTTTCCTAAATATTTTAATAATCCTTTAGTCATTTTGAAAAATGAAAAGTCCAGTTGCGTCCTGGAAGGCACCTTAACTAAGATTTTTGACAAAAAAAATGTGCGCTACTGTTTTCTTGCAATTTGTGTATTTTTTTCGCATTATGCTACTAAAACTACAACTTTTTTATTTTTAGCATTTTCTTCGTATCTTGCTTCGTTTTTGAGACATGAAAAATCACTTTATTGCAATCAATAAAAATATTTTGTGTTTTATAAATAATTAAAAACTGTTTTTATTGTTGTCCATGGACATGGAATAAAGTGATTTTTATTTATGATTAAGCAACTAAAATTAAACGAAATACATCTTTACAATTTTTTCGCTCAGATTAACCGTTTTCGTGCTATTGAAGGGAAAACAATCGTTTAAACCAATTTGACTTTGGCATAAATGGCATAATAGTACTTAAACAACACCCTGTATAGCTGCTAGCTTGCAGACCTCCTACAGTTACGAGTGGTGGAAATATTAAAGGGAGAAAGGTAGGAATATAAGAAGGGGAACTCATTCGGCAAAAAGTGGATCTCGACAAACGAATAGTTAGTAGGGTGAATAAATCTATTGTAGATAAACTTTTTTTCTGTATTTTCATTCTTCGTCTGATATGCCACTAATCCATTTAAAAATTTAAATTCTATTATAGACGCTAATAACTCTTTGTTATTTCTAATGATTCTTTATCTAACACATTAAAAAATAGCCACCTGACTAAACAGTAATCAGATACCATAGTAAGCAGATTTTTTTTTAAACATAAATGTTAATAATTACTTGGTTTTACAGTTTAGGTAGTATTGCCACGAGATATCTCCCTATGTTGCATCTGTCGTTGTTCACCCACTTTTTGGGGTCATACACACTCTCCGATGTTGCTTCTTTTCGTCGGGTTCTAGCCTTACTAACTCCGGCTCCGGCGAAAGGAAGAAACTAGCCTTTAGATTTCTAAATAGTATCTATAATATTTTATTCTTAAATTTCGAAGTCGTCTTAAAATATATTTTAAGACAAGCAACACAATACAAGAACAATGTCTACCAGATTGTCTTAAAGTCGGCCCTGGATACACAAAATTATCTTTTTAGTTTTAGTTTTCGTCTGTAAACTGGCAGCAAAAACATTATTGAGTTAGCTAGCAAGATTCTCAAACAACTAACGAACTGTAGGCAATTAAATGCGGTAGCAAAATCTAAAGAAAATACTGGCGAAATAGTTTCACATTAGCCATAAAATTGCTAAATAATATCTTATTTGACGAGAATGTAATAATAGCTATAACTCATGTGAATGTTGCGACCCAGCCGAAGGCCAGTGAGTGTCGTAGTAATGATCTACTTACTAATAGTTTGTTACTTGCGAATAAAATACTACACGTTTTCCACGACCATTAATTACGTAAATTATATTAAGTTAACATCTAAGAAAAAAGAAAATATCAAAAATAATATTTGGACAATCCTCACGGCTTTTAGGTTACAAAGCAGTACTATCTTAGCATTTAGATGGCAATGGCGTTTGCTCAGACTTAATTTATTTAGCATGTTTTTTAGGTTAGAAATAGATATAGTGCAAAAAACATCCTACATAAAAGGATTTTCATTGGCTCTAATGATTTTTACGGAAAGAGCCACCCTTTATATAGCTGTGATAACCTATGTTTTAATGGATAACACAATATCAGGTTAGTTCATTTAAAAATGTTGCCCTTAAGGGCGTCTGTTTGATCTTTGTATATTATATGTAGCAATATTTGTCGATTGATTTTTAGGCGATATTGTATTTTCAATGGCCCAACTGTTAAATACAGTGCAATTGTATATGGCCATATTCTTCCCGTTGGCACTAGCAACTTACGAAGAGTGTAAAGTTTCCATAAAACGGATAGAAGATTTCTTAGCGTTGGAGGAGAACAATGATCCACCAGCGATTTTAGGTAACAATTTATCAACCCTTGAGACACAAGTTAAAAAAATGATTGAATTTTTAAAAATTTACAAATTTTTTTTTTTAATAGATCAAATCGAAAACGTAGGACTTATCAAAGTGTTGGATGGTACTACCAGTTGGTTACCGAATCCTATTGTCGAAACGCTGATCGATGTCAATTTAGAATTAAAACCGGGCACTTTGTGTTGCGTAGTAGGCCCTGTAGGGTCAGGCAAGAGCTCTCTATTACAGGTATTTTATTAAGTTGGTCAATATTTTCATTATAGGAAGGCTATATTTAAGTATCTCGTGCACTTAGTTTGGTTACCACATTTATAGCCCTCGTATGGATTAGTAGATAATTATAGAAAATATTTCCAGAGGATTCCCTTCCAAATTACATCACAAGGTAACCATCTTATAACCGTCTACAATGGTCTTAGTTATTTCTAGCTGACCTTTTACAAGTAGCTGTTTTCTCTCTCTGCTTTTTTCTCTTTCTGTCTACGTGTTTTTTTTTGTGTAAATGTCTGCCTATTCTGTATACAACTAAAACTACTAAATGTGCCCTGTATATATATACTAGAGTGCCTAATATACATGAGAAAACACGCTGATGAATATATTACACACGGGAATATACATGAGCATTACACACGAAATAGGGAACATATCTACACGAACTACCACCGCGTAAATAAAATAAAATGTGGAGTCTCCTTTTACGGTCCTAAGCTTTATAATGCTCTCCCAGCTGCCATGAAGGTGTTACCTATTAAACAATTTAAGTTTGTAATAAAACAATATTAATTAAGAAATGTTTTTATTCGTTGGAAGAATTCTACATAAACAATTTCAGTGATTTGTAATAGGTATGTAGGTACACTTATTTTGTCTATTAGTTGAGTCTCATTGTAATGTTTGTTTCAGGCAATCTATTTTAATATGTTTCATTAGCACTAAAATCTACTATATGACGTATGTAAACACTATGTGTAATTGCATGAATAAATATTGTTGTTATATTTACCTATATGCTGGGCAGCAGTGCTTTTACGTACTCTGAGGCCATTTTATTCTGTCATGTAATTGGGAGGGAAATCGTTGGGAGTGCCCTCAAGCTATTTTACTCTGTGACTGTGACTTTGGGAAAAAGTTCTCTGGGAGTGTCCTCTATAATTATCTACATACTTCCGTTTGTAACAAGTTTTTATTTTTAGGTATTTTTAAAAGAACTTCCCTTAAACAGGGGTAAATTGCAAGTGATTGGAAGTGTGTCTTATGCCTCTCAAGATCCGTGGCTTTTTGTATCCAGTGTGAGGCAAAATATTTTGTTTGGAATGCCCTATGTTAAGGAAAGGTAAGTTAATGAATAATACTTTTTAAATAGTGTCTGTTTAAGTTCAACTTAAAAAAAATTAAAATTGAAGCAAAACGCTTTCAGATTCTCGCAGATTTCACCTGAAAGCTTTCAAGTGCTCTATTATCACATTTTCTCACAAGAAATATTTAATACATTTTCTCACAAGGAATACAATGAAACACAAATTTTGAACAATTTGTGTATGATATTTATTTATATATTACATATAACGTACAACGTAGTTTGTCCGCGATGGATTCTTGCTGTCCTGGTTGGTTAGATGCGTGTGGTTGCCACGAGATGTAGCCACGTGCTGCAAATCTCGTCTGTTTATTTGCATTTCTGTGTGGAAAGCACTTTGAGGCCCCTTACCTTTTCGTCAGACCCGGAGCCTTGCCGATGAGCTGTAGACGGCGAAACGCGTCCAATGATTGGGTCTGACGGAAGGAAAGGGACAACTCTGTACACGAACTTATTTTAAGTTTGTTGTTGTTTAATACTTAGCTATAATATTAATTCCACACGCGTCATTATAATGGTGCGTAAGTAATGAAATTACAATGTAATGGTGTCTTAAGTCGTAAAATTACTTATATGCACCAGAAAAAATACTAAATTATTGTGTCGCTCCTTTAAAAGAAAAAAGCTGTGGAGCATATTTTGAGAGTGAACTAAAGTTTAGAACTCATCTGTTTAATATAGGGTTCCTTTTACGCCATGGTAGATTAGTTTCTTATTACATATTTAAATTATTGCATTTTACGTCGCTCTTTGGAGTATGGGTCGACAATTTAACACAGTAAGGCCTCGGCCACGATACGAGCGGTAAGCGGTGAGCGGTGGGCGGCTGAGCGGCGACGCAAAGTTTATTGTTTGTATTGTGCATACGGAGAACGCCCGACAGTGGCCACGACAGACGTAAGCGGCAGGGCGGCACCACACGGTGCCGCTGACCCGCCGCTAACTTCAGACATTAAATTTTTCTCCTGCCGCTCATCGCTCAGTTCATTCTGTCACTTGCTGTGTATCATGTCGGACCAAATGTTGTAGACTCCGTTGTTAAATCAACTAAAAAGGCAAAGTTAGGAAGAAAGCTCGTGGGTGCTAAATATGAAGTTCTCATTTCTGAAGCTCAGTCAAGACCTCCTCTTTGGAACGATTGTCACAATGACTTCAATAACAGCGTAGTCACCAGGAATCTGTGGAATGAGGTCGGAGCAGCGATTAACCTATCAGATACTTAAGTTATTTAAAATTATAAACATGCATGGTGTTTAATTATAAGTGTATTGATAAGTTGCCTGCATACTCATTGCATCGTTGGGTGGAAGTCTTATCTAATATTTAATAAATCACATCTTGCTTAATATGTAGTCAAAAGTTCCAATTGACATTCTGGTGTACTCAAAAAACCGGGTTGCATCTCTTCTCAAATCGGCAAACAGATGATGATATTCACCGAACCGAACTCTAAGCCTGTTTATAGGGTGAACACCGTACATTTTAAGCCTGTGTAACCTATCTAACACACCTCTTTTCAAAATGCAGTTTTCACTTAAGCACAGGAGTTGGACAACCTCGTCCGGAGACTCCATTTCGATGACTAAACAAGAATTAAACTCAAAAACACCGCTTGTATCGTGGCCACTACCGCTCTGCCGCCTTACCGCTCTGCCGCCCTGCCGGTTTACCGCTTACCGCTTACCGCTCGTATCGTGACCGAGGCTTAAGAGTGTGAGGACCACTCTTAGTCTCATATTGACTCTATTCAAAGGGTTCAGGGGAAGTTTTTAAAAGCATGTTATGCTTTCTGTAATCTGTCCTCTTTATTGTTAAATTAATTATTATTGTAATTGATATTTTGTATAACTGGTGATACGGTTAGTAATAAATAAATAATTATAATTTTTTAGGTACAAATTCGCAATTCAAGCCTGCGCTCTTAAACGCGACTTCGAGCAACTCCCTCACGGCGATCGTACTTTAGTCGGAGAGAGGGGCGCCGCCCTTAGCGGCGGGCAACGTGCCCGAGTGGCCTTGGCTAGAGCCGTGTACAGAGATGCTGACATCTATTTACTCGATGATCCTTTAAGTGCGGTGGATGCCCATGTGGCCAAGCACTTATTCGAGGGATGCGTACAAGGGTATCTGAGGGGCAAAACAAGAGTGCTAGTGACGCATCAGGTGCAGTTTTTGAAGGGAGCTGATCTTATTGTGGTTATGAATAATGTAAGTGCTTACTTTCACTTATGACTGGATTTGTATGCAGCGCTGCCACTGCTCGTAACTCTTAGTTGACCAATTTGAAAACTTTGAACGACAATAACTAATAATTTTCAGGGTATAATTGAAAGAATGGGAACGTACCAAGAACTTAAAGAGGAACTGTCGACCCTTTCAAAAGAAATAGAGGAACAGCACCAGGTCCACGCAGCAGAACACAAGAATGACAGAGAGCAAACTCCTAAAGTAGAGGATAGAGATAGGGGGCTGTCACTAGCATTGCAGTCAATTGCCTCTTTGGCGGTAAGTTAAGAAATCGATCACTTATGATGTGCTCCACACTTGTAGAGCGTAATCTACGCCAAAAATAATAATATTGGTGAACATGTAGCGAGATGTTTCCAAACAGCCTCTCAAATGGGGGTATCCTAGATGATTTTCTTTAATTAGCGCCAAAACTATTTAAGATACAAATTCCAAATTCTAGTATTATAGTAAGTTTTATATGCTTAATTTGCTTAATCTAACTATAAAGTCAAAATTGTTAAAATTTAGTGAAGGGCATTGAAAATTTGAAAGAAAAATGTTTGAGACCCCTTTAGATATGATTTTGAATTTTAGTAGGTACTAACTAGGAATAAAAATACACCTTTTACATAAAAAAAAACCGCTAACATATCTTTTGATATTTTTAAACAAAAAAAAATTTACGGCAATTTTTTCAAAATTAAAACTATTTTAACAATTACGCGCCTTATCACTGTCTATTTTTTGTTTAACAAACCGGTTTTGATTTAGAAAATAAATAGCATAATTATGCGAAGAAGGTACTTTGAATTAGACATTGTGACTCTCTACATAGCTGTTCTATCAAAAAGGAAAATGGCAAGTGGCGTACAAATTTTGTGTTATATGTTTATTATTTCGTCCACTAATTGTGTGAGTGATACAGGATATATTAGCTTTTTGGACAAATATAATAATAATGAAATCGACGCCAACGTTTCGACACTATTTCGTGCTTTTCAAAGGTCTGACTATAGAAATACAATCCTATTGGATACAAAACAGACAATATACGCAAATAAAGTAAAACAGATAGATGCCTTCTGAGCCGACGTCAATTTATTAAAATTTATAATAACTACAAGACTGCCTTGTTTACCATGTAATTACAATTGCCCCTATTCTTTACAATTTCCCATTATCTTATACAGCATAACATAATTAAAAAAATTTAATTGTTGAATTATGTATTTAATAGAGGCACGTACTGACTTGAATGTGCATGCGTTGAGTCGGGACTCCACGCAGGTTTAACGTATTTCTAGTCATCACGAACGGACATGGCCTGAGCCATCTGCTGTCTTTCTTCTTTTTAAATCCATTTATTTTCATTAATAAATTATATCTACATTTGCACGTCTACGTTTACCCAACATTGGGTCTTGTACTAAAAACTATCAATATACAACTTAAATCTAGTTTCCTAAACCTAAAGATATACAAGGATGTTTTGTAACCGGAGCCGAAGCTCCGGGGCCGTTGTTTTGGCCTTGGTAGGAGTGCAAATTTATAATTTTAAGGTAGCTAACAAGTTTCCGGTGGTGACCTTATAGCGTATTATGCAAGTATATTATTGCCCTGGCTCAAAGATATTTCACGCGTTTACGATAATCAACTGGAGTACGGCTTGGCATTAGGGGAAGAAGCTTCCAAAAAACTCCATTTACTTTATTCAGTCAAACATTATGTCCGCCATAGCAGACAACTTCGTGGGCGAAATCTCCAACCAACCAGCATAGAGTGCCGGCAGAATGAGGCCATTACAATAGAGGCGGAGAGTGTCTGTTTTGTAGGTGGGTCGAGTTGGAGGCGTCGCCAGTAGTCTCCTCCCACTGGTGAACGGCATGTGTATCGACTGTGTGAGTGTTAATGTGTTTTATTGTGTATGAGTATTTGTGGTCGAAAAAATTTTGTGGTGCTCTAGGTGTGTTGTTTTAATGTGTTTGTGTGATGATGTTTTTTAGAATTTAATTCTTTGTGTTTTATTGAATTGTGTTCGTGTTTGTTAGTCAATACCCATGCCTAAGGCAGGAGAAGGTGATACAGGGGTAATCTGGCCTAGAGTGGTTTGTGTTTTGTTGGGTTGTTTATCTCATGTCTATTGTTTATTAGGTTTGTTGTCAGTGGTGAGTTGTTTATTTTGTTAATGTAGAAATCAGTTGATATGTCTGTAATGTAGTATTATGTTCGGTGTGTTGGCCATGTAGTGCAATTCTGCTATGCGTACGTACCTGTCGGATAACCTAACACATCGCAGAATTTTGTTCTCAAATCTGAGAAGCCTCTGTAATTGGGTATTTGAAGCTGAACACCACACTGGCGCGGCGTATGTTTTTACTTGTCTTATTATCTGTTGGTAGATGAGACGTTTATTGGACCGGGAAAGGGGGGATTTTGCGGATAAGATGGAATAAGGGATTTGCATTACTGCATAGCCTTTTTTAAGGGTGGAGGTGATATGGGGCTTGAATGATAAACGCTCATCTGCTGTTAGGCGCGAGTAGGCGTTTTTTTTTAAAGAATTATTTTATATTATATCAAGTCAGTACGCGCCCTAAAATAGTTCGAATTTATGTTTGTTATTAAATATGTTATGCTACCACTATACCGACCAGATACAGGAACAATTTCATTAATTTAAAAACTCGGCTTTCACTGACCAAGATTTTTAGTGTTGTCAGTGAGAATTGTCCATTGATTTAAAAGTCATCGTTTTGATCTGTCAACTTTAATTTGTTTTCCCGTGACTAAAATTTAATCAAAATTAGGAGGTTCAAAAAGTCAAAACAAGGTATAAGTTCCTAGACGTCAAAATTTTCGTGTCTAGCGTTCGAACTGAATAATAATAACAAATATTCATAATTACTTATCGCCAACACGAAAGTACGATAAAGATGGTTTTGACAAGCGCAGTTTATAGGATTAAATTGAATTTCAAGGCACACAAATATTTAAAAACAAATTAAAGTTGACAGATCGAAATGATGACTTTGAGATCAAGGAACAAGTCTCCAAATATCTTTTGTCTCTGTCTAGCACGTTACTTTGAATTCTCGAGACGTATTGCGCAAGCCCGAAGACGCTCTATTATGTTTTTGTTCACTTTTAAAGCTATAATAAATAAAGATTGGGTGTTGTAAATCACGTTGTCTCTTGATCATTTATCCATGGCGCGCCGGCAAAAATCCATCCTACAGACCGTACAGACTAACCTGAACTAAACGGAATACACTTTTCAACACAAATGGCACTATATTTCACTGACCAGCGCTCCATTTTGACAACTCAACTATGAAAATATGTGACAACTTTCAAAGGCTACTCTTACGTACAAAAATATTGCTGTGGTTAAAAATTTAATAGTTGTTTCCTTACCATGGAAATATAATGGGTAATACATTTTGCCGGAAAGTTCATATACGCTGTACCTATACTTTCAAATTCATTTATTTCCTATTAATTACAATGCTACCCTTAGTTCTAAACTAATCTATCTTAACCTAGCTTCTTATGCTAATTTAGACTATTTACATATTTGGGCGCATATAGACTGTAAGCATACGGCCCAAAATGCGCCCAGAGTACCTGGGAGAGCCAGGCGGCCGTTGTTATGGCCTATTGGAATAGGCGCAGTACTTAGGTCATGATTTGCGCACTCGCGTTCCGGCTGGTGCTTTAACGGGTGTTATTGTGCATGAGTCGCCTCAGCGCATACCATTTGTTCGTGAGTTTATTGAGTGAATCGAAATACCAATAGCAGAGCATTCTGGGAAAAATACTAAAAAACCTAGTCAAATTATATCAGGTAGTAGACGATCAGGTACGACGTTTTATATCCGCCCATGGCGGATAATTTGATGCTAGCAGCGGATGACCCCTGCCCAACCGTCAGGACGGTGGAAAGCGGCCTTGATTCAGGGGGCGGTCCTTGTGAGTATGTCAGTCAGAGTCTCCTCCCACTGGCGTGTCCAAGTTCGTTGGCATGCATTTCGGGCTGGTTCGTTAAGTTTTCCGTAGAGTACGTCACAGATTCAGCCCGTGTGCATGCTTGTCATGTTTTATTTTAATTTTTTTTTCTTAATATACTTTAATTTACTTGTAACTGTCTAATGTACGTTCGTTCGTCCGTCCGTACATTTAGAAAAATTTGTTTTTGTTTGTTTGTTTGTATTTCCATTCAATGTTAATTTATGTTTGTTATTGCTGTTGTTGTTGTTCGTTTGCCAATGGGAGGTAGTATATAGGTAGTTTGTAGTAGAGTGGTTCGTCTGTCTATAATATTTCTTGTCAGTGGTGAGTTTGTTAGTTTGTGCATGTAAAAATTGTTTGAAAAGTCACGTATAGGGTCAATTATATTGTCTATTGCCGCCATATGGTGTAGATCCGCGACGGTGACGTATGTGTCACACATCGGAGGATTTTATTCTCCAGCCTCAGCAACCGAGTGTCGGAGGCGCTACACCATATAGGGGCTCCGTAGGTCAGAACAGGTCTTATTATTTGTTTGTATATTAGTGCTTTGTTGTAAGGAGATAGTGAGGAGTGTTTAGATAAGATAGGGTAAAGGCTTTGCGTTGCTGCAAAGCCCTTTTTTAAGGTTTCGGAAATGTGAGGCTTAAAGGATAGTCGTTCGTCAATGATCAGTCCTAGGTGTTTTAGCCGTCTATGGGGAATTATTTCCGTGTGGTGAATCATTAATGGTACAATAATCCGGTTATTGGTAAACTTTTTAGTCAAAGTTGCACAGACAGTTTTGCTCGGATTTACCGCAATCTTCCATTTTTGAAAATATGGGTTCAGGATGTTTAAATGCGACTGAAACCTATCGCTTTGCGGCTTCCGCGTAAAATGGCTGCGCGTATATCAGCGCATCATCTGCATACAGAGCGAGCTTTGTGACGGGGTACCTCGGAAAATCTGCTGTGTACAAGTTATACAATTGTGGTGACAGCACAGTCCCCTGTGGCACCCCCGCATTAACTACTCTCGGAGCAGACACTGCACCTTCTACTTTAACATAAAAAGTTCTGTCCTCTAAGTAGGTATGTAGTACAGTTATTATGTGAAGCGGTAAGTTATGTAATGTCAGTAATTTGTAGATTAGTCCGTGGTGCCAGACAGTGTCAAAGGCTCGACTGACGTCTAGTGAACACATCACTGTATTTTGTTTGTTATTGAATTTGTTTTTGACGTCAATCAGCACCTTTGCCACTGTCTGAACAGTCCCATGTCCTTGTCTCAATCCGAATTGTTCGTCGGGCAGTTTGTCAAATAGTTTTGTTTCTTTAGTTTAAGGAATATTGCTTTTTCGGCAATTTTTGATAAGGTGTTTGTTAGTGCAATAGGTCTGTACGATTCAGGTGTTTTTGGGAACCCTTATTTGGCTTTAGAAGAGGTATTGTAGTAGAATAGTAGTATAGCGTTTATTATGTACATAAGTTGCACAAATGCTTTACGAGGGAGGTTTTTAACGAGAATGTTAGAATTTTTTGCTTCCGTTTATGCTGACACAGCTCACAAAGAAATACAGTCATATCAGTTTAATAGTTTAGTTAATGTTAGTAGGTACAATACTGAGAATATTGAGGTTTATGAAGCTATAGCTGATTTGCCATGCAAGACAACTTCCGGCCCTGACGGCATCCCTGCTTTGTTTTTGAAGCTGTGCGTTAGTACATTAGCAATACCTTTAAATATGTTGTTTAATGTTTCATTGAATTCGGGTAGTTTCCCAGAAGCCTGGGGATCTAGCTATTTAAAGCCTATTTTCAAATCTGCCGAGCGCAATTTTGTTACTAATTATAGGGCCGTTTGTATACAGTCAGATATGCCTAAAGTTTTGGATCAGCTGATCAGCCGGAAGTTGGCTTGGGACTTTCGTGGTATTATTAATCCACAGCAGCACGGGTTTGTTCGTGGACGGTCCACCGATACGAATTTGTGTCTTTACCAGCATTTTATAATTAATAGTCTTGAAAACCACACTCAGGTTGACTCTGTCTATACTGACTTTTCCAAGGCTTTTGACAGAGTCAACCATAATATTTTACTGGCGAAGCTTGGTGCTCTTGGTGTTGGTGGCACTGTCCTCGAATGGATGCGTAGCTATGTGATGGGCAGAACCCTGTATGTTAGATGTGGAGGATACACTTCAGAACCTATATTGGTACCTTCTGGGGTCCCACAAGGATCTCATTGTGGACCTATCCTATTCGATATATTTTTGTTAGATTTGGTTCACTCTGTTGTGGATGCCAACATTCTTATGCTTGCCGATGGCATTAAGTTGTTTCGTACAATAGTATCCGAGAAAGATTCTTTAATTTTACAGAATGGCATTGCTAAATTTTATCAATGGTGCCACAGTAATATGATGGACTTAAACGTTCAAAGTGTAGTGTAATGACATTTTCCAGGTCTACCTCACCCATTATAATTGATTATACATTGAATGGCATGATATTAGCAAGGAAAAATGATATAAAAATCTTGGCATTACCCTTGATTCTAAGCTTTCTTTTACTACTCACATTTTAAATATTTCAATAAAAGCCATGAAGGTTCTTGGTTTCATAAAGCGCCTAAGTATTGGATTTTCCATCCTTACATTTAAGAGTCTATACAGCTCTCTCGTAACACCAATTCTTGAATATGGTTCTGTGATTTGGTCGCCAAACTACAAAGTCCACGTAGAGACTATTGAGCGGATTCAGCGCAGATTCCTAAGAACAGCTGCTTTTAGGATGGGCATCTCTCATGAGAACTATGTTTACGATGATATTTTATCGTTGTTAAAAATGAAGACTTTAGAGTCTAGACGATTTGTCAGTGATATTTGTTTTTTGCATGGCATTGTCTGTGGTCGCATTGACTGTCCTGAAATTCTGAGTCAAATTAATTTCAATGTTGTGGTCAGGCGCAATCGCCATACTAATATTTTCAGAGTACCATTTTACTCCACTAATTATGGCAGTAATTAATCACTGACCAGAATTATCAGGCAGGCCAAATGCAGTAGTTTTGGATTATGGTATATAAATATTCAGTTCCAGGCTAGTCAGTCTTAAACATGTATTAAGTGCTGTGATTTAGTATTAGTTTGCTTTACCTAAATTGATTAGTTACATTATGCAACATTGCCAGTTTGATATAGTTTATGTTTTATGTTGATTGTAAGAAAAGTTTTGTAATGGATTTTTTGCCGTAAATAAATAAATAATAAATAATAATAAAATAATAAATATTCCATCAGGCCCGGGGGCCCTGCGTAGTGGAATAGATTTAATTATGTCCCTCAGCTCCTACCTATAGATTTAATGCATTATATGATAAAAGTAGCACTTTTTTATGAGTTGGCATTTATTTATTTACAAGTAAAGTCGAGTCGGAATTTACACTGTACAAGTGTACAAGACGAGACAGAATATTGCCACTTTTACCAACAATAGCAACTACTGCCATTCTGGTCTATTGGGTTCCATTTTTATTTATTCTCTAATGTTTACAATCTTCTTTCAGAGTTGGGATGAACCAGAAGAAACAGACGAGCTGTTAGAAAAAGGTGCCTTAAAAACATCGACTTACGTAGAATATTACAATTCAGGGGCCGCTTACATTACGCTTCTATTTTTAATATTTTTGTTTATTCTTGCTCAGATAGTTTGCAACTGTGCTGATATGTGGGTAACACACTGGTAAGTTAACTGAAGGCATATAATTAAAAAAGTGTATTGTGGATATTCCCCAACTTTTAGGACAATTGAGGAAGATAAAAGAAGTAATCATACCGACATGTTTAATGATCCCATCACCACTATAAGCCCTATGCTTAGTTTGGATTATATGAGCGATCAAGCTACTACATTAAATCCCGATACCATTACAGATACAAATTCTATTTACAACAACACTTTGAATATTCCAGCGGATAATTCAGTTGGTTTAGACCGAGATAGCTATATCTACATCTACACTGCGTTGATTATATCGTCGATTTTGTTGACATCTGCAAGGTAAGAACAATAAAATTAATATACTGTGTTTTCTATTGCCCGACAGCAAGTAGCCCTCATTTTAAATATAAGAATAGACTATAATAGAATATATTACCGGTATAAAACAAAAAGTTTGTACATTGGATCATCAAATATAGAAGGAAAAATTATTTAAAACTTAAATATATTTTATGGAAGTAGTCCATCTCACAGTGGAGTAATATTTTAAGTGAGGAATGAAACACAAAGTCTGCTCAACTAGTTTAATAAAAAAGTTCAGATTAACATCCCAAACATGTTTCGAAGGTATAAACCTTCATCTTCAGTGGGTAATTATTAAGATGTTATTTATGAAGAGACCAATGACATTGTTAAATTTATTTAAACTAATGTTGCAGAAAAATTCTTTTTAGGAAGACATATATAACTTTAATTAGATAACTAATACATATTATTTAGATTAAAGTAAAATTTTTATAAAACAAAATGAATTCAAATTGAATTTGGTTTTATTTTAAATTTATTAAAAAACCCAAATTTTACTGGGAAAATGTAATAGGGTACGACCATCATGGTGGATTCGTACCATTCGTTTTTGGTACGAATCCACCATGATGGTCGTACCCTATTACATTTTCCCAGTAAAATTTGGGTTTTTTAATAAATTTAAAATAAAACCAAATTCAATTTGAATTCATTTTGTTTTATAAAAATTTTACTTTAATCTAAATAATATGTATTAGTTATCTAATTAAAGTTATATATGTCTTCTTAAAAAGAATTTTTCTGCAACATTAGTTTAAATAAATTTAACAATGTCATTGGTCTCTTCATAAATAACATCTTAATAATTACCCACTGAAGATGAAGGTTTATACCTTTGAAACATGTTTGGGATGTTAATCTGAACTTTTTTATTAAATTAGTGGAGCAGACTTTGTGTTTCATTCCTCACTTAAATATATAGATCGTCTGCTAAAAATTTCTACGCATCATTGTCTCGAACTAAATCCTAAAAAGTGTCAGTTACTTCTGTTTGGTCCTGCTCAGAGCAGGGAGCAATGTCGAAACATGTTTTGCGTTGTTCTTGGTGGCCAAACCTTATCCTGTTCAACCATTGCTAGAAACCTTGGATTGCTACTTGACGTAAACCTGAGGTTTACAGAGCATGTTAATAATTGTATAAAAAAGGCATTTGCCAATTTAAAACTTATATACTAGTAAAGGCACCTTTTAAATCCTGCTCTCATAAAATCGTTATATGATGATCAATGAAAAAAGAAAAGCACTCTCAAAATATAAGAAATTAAAAACGGATGACTCCTGGCGTGAGTATAAATCATTACGAAATTTTGTTAATCTGGCAGTAAAAAATGAAAAAAAAGCGTTTTTACAATATTCATTTAAACATAATCCTAAAAAATTTTGGAATACCTTAAAATATTTAAATATAACCTCTAACAAACACAATTTTGACTTTGTGGCTGACTCAGATGACTTCAATACTTTCTTTTTTAACAGTTTGCCTATGTCTACTCCAGATAGGGAGTTCATTGAGAGCCAGTACAAGAACAAATCATTCAGTCAAGATAACTTTACCAAATTTAATTTTAAGCATGTCACATCCCAGCAGGTTGAAAACATTATTCTTAAGCTTAAATCTAATGCAATGGGGTCAGACAAACTAAACTCAAGTATGTTGTGTTATTTAATTCCCCACTTAAGTGAGCATCTGACTTTTATTTACAATAAGTGCCTCGAATCGTCGAAGTTTCCCGTTGCATGGAAAGTTGCGAATATCAAACCGATTTCAAAAGTTACCAATCCTACTACTCTTTCTGACTACAGACCTGTTAGTATTTTACCTACCTTATCGAAAGTCTTAGAAAAAATTGTGGATATCCAGCTGAATGAATTCTTAAAGTCTAATAACGTCTTACCATTAACTCAATCTGGGTTTAGGGCCAATCATAGCACAACGACTGCATTATTAAAAATAACTGACGACTTTTTTAGGGCATGTGATGGCGACCTTAATACAATCCTTATATTATTAGATTATAGCAAGGCCTTTGACACTATAAATCACGAGACATTATTTCTGAAACTTGAGTATTTTGGTTTTGATGAATCTACTATAAATTTCTTTAAAAGCTATTTTTATGACCGGAAGCAGCGTGTTGTTTTGAGGGACGATGTGTCAGAGATTCTGCCAGTAAATAGAGGTGTCGCTCAGGGTAGTATTCTTGGTCCTATAATATTTTCTCTTTATACAGCCGATTTCTGCAATTTTTTAAAATTTTGTAATTCTCATCAATACGCTGACGACACTCAAATTTACATTTCATTTCATAAATCATCTTTAGTTCCAGCTGTTAATAAAATAAACAAAGACCTAGCTATCATATCTAAGATCTCAAATGCTCATAGCCTGGTTCTTAACGAATCAAAAACTCAATTAATGATTATAGGTAAAAACACAACTAAACTTTCAGCCAGCCCATCCGTTCAAATTGTGTTTAATGGAGTTACTTTAAAACCTGTACATACTTGCAAGAACCTAGGCTTATATATAGATGCCGACTTGAAGTTTAACACTCACGTCAATAACTTGATAAAGAAATCGTTTTTCAAGTTAAAACTTTTGTATATGCATAAAGATATATTTAGTACAGACTTGAAAATAAGATTAACTGACTCTCTGGTATTGTCTCAAATTATATATTGCAATATTGTGTACTGGCCCGCTTTACTTAAACGAAATAAGAATAGCTTACAAAAAGTCCAGAATTCTTGTCTCAGATTTTGTTATAATCTCCGCAAATTCGACCACATCACGCAAAGCCTAGTTAGGTCCGGCTGGCTCAACTTAGAAGAGCGGTTTGAGTTACAACTAACAAAAATGGTTTTTAATATTATTACGAAAGGTCAACCATCTTATCTGTATGAACTTTTTATTAGGGGTACTGACACTCATAATGTAAATACCAGAAATAGGGATCTTTTTAATATTCCACGTCATAATACTGAACTTTTTAAGCGGTCATTTTCATACAATGCAATCACATTATTCAACTCTCTTCCGTTTGAGGTTAGGTCGGCCCGAACGATTATGTTGTTTGCTGGGGGAGTAAGGGCGCGTATACTGGAGGGCAGAGACTGGGCATAATTAGATAAGTCATAGATTTAAGTGTATATTATTAAGAATATTTAGATTGAATAAAATTTAAAAAAGCATATATATTAACTATTGGTCAATCAAAATTTTATAAATTAAGTGTAAAAATAGTTCTTTCATACTTCAATAAGTGTCTTTAAAATTAACTAAGTCAGGGTGGTTGTATGGAGCAACCTGGTTGGATACCGCCACCCATTTTTAGTTTTTTATTTGTAATGTAATTCTCTGGTTATAAAAATAAAGGCATTTTTGATTTGATTTGATTTGATTTTTGATAGCTTGGTCTTATCTCTTGTACATTGACGTTGTTTTCTCTAGTACCATAATAGTTATCCTTTGACCCAAGTCTCTCAAAAAGGTTTCTGTTCTTGTTCCCAAAGATAACACCTAAAAACAAATATACATGGAAACGTTAACATATGTTTCGAAACAAATGTATTTCTCCACGTTTCCAAAGGTTGAGGGTTAAAAATCAGTCTCGGTATTCTTTTCTGAGAAATAAATATACGATCACAAGCATCAGCGCCCCCAGACACCACATTGCTGGACATATAGGCCAAGGAATAATACAACGAGAAAATACCAGACTCATTCAACATATTTTTTAAGTTCAAAATGGCAAAATTAGCGAATTTAATTAGGAAAATTTAGTTTTTTTTCTGCATAAAAGCGATCCATATTGAATCTAAATATTGAAATAAAAATTATGAACTTTTCTTCTTATGACACTTTTCACATCCACATCAATTTGTATAGGTGTCCTTCCTGGCGAGTGTTTAGGAGGAGCTACCGTTTCAGATTTTCTTCTCCTAAGAAGCCTGTAGATTGTTAATTCACTAACTCCCGTCATATTGGCGCATGTTAATACTAGGTTTCGAACAGTACTAGAGGGTGTTTGGTGTACAAGTGCGTCAAGTAAAACTTATTGTATTCGCTTTTACGTCACAAGCACACCCTTACAAAACATCGGGGAATAATTATTCGCCATTTTTATAATAGGCCCACAAGCTTTCGATAACACGTTGAAAACTAAACTAAGTAACTTTGAAATATTCTACTATGAACGTACCTTAGGGTAAAAAAAAAAGTCTGTGCGTTTTAAGAAGTCCGCTAAGCCATAAAACCTCTTGAGCATTATGTCGGTGGCTCTCAAACAATAAATTATATTGAAGGTAATTTTGGATGTTGATGAATTACATTTTCTAAATAAAATAATTTAAAGTAAATAAAAAATTAGTTTAGGTAAAGAAAAATAATAATTTTTTAGCTTTTGTAGTATTCAGACAAATTAGTTTTACGAATTCTTTTTTATAAAGTTTTGGTTCTAAAAAGAACCGATTTTGTAGTCTTGCGACAGAACGTACCTACTTGTAGATAGGTACTACTAAAAGTAGTCTTCCTCCGCATTTGAAATTTCACCCATGCTTTCAGACTCATCAGAATCATCATCATCATCATTCGTAATAATTAACGGTCTTACTTCGTCTATAACCTGTTCTGTCTCATAAGATTCAAAAATAATTTTTTCTGTGTGTTCAATGCATTTCCGCCATTCTTCTTTGCCCGCTTGGCTAAGCGCCTCCTCCCATAACTTTATAACGCTAGGCTTACCGATATTTTTACAGGCATGTTTGTCATAATAGTTCTTGCTAATACCCCATACCAATTCAATTGCGTTGTAATGACAATGGTAGGGCGGCCCATATAGGAAACCCATATGTTTTAAGATGATGGACAAACTGTTAGTTCCAATATCGCAAAGTTTTTTCTGCTTTATCTTTTCAAGAATAGCTTTGAGGGTAACATATTCCTTGGCTTTATACATATCATAAACAATATTCCTAATAGAGAGTTTTATCCCTTGGGATAAATCCAAGGTTTTTGAATGAAGTCGAACCCTTTTATATGGTCTGTCCAAATCCTCTTCACTCTTTTTTCGAAGTCTTCTTAAGGTCTTCTCTGAAATGCCGCAAGCATCAGACGTTCGTTTTTGCACTGCCAAAACAGACTCTAACGGGCCCGAGTTATCTTTTTCTAAAGTAAAATAACGTTCCACTTGTAATACCAAACGGCGTTCACCTGGAGATAAATGCCTTCTAGGCGATGTGCCACCTTGCTGAACATTTTTCATAACTTTGCTTAATAACTGATTTCAATTCACACACAATGAGAAACAAACTAAAAGTGAAAAGCACAACTACTTATTTAAAATAAAGTAGAATATACCATCCCGCACTTCAGCAAATTTTAATTATTTCTTGGAAAATAGTAATTATTATGAAGATTTAATTATAATAATCCCAAAATAATGTCATTATCGGAAAAGTATATACCTGACAAAATCTTTAACATATTTAACCATCCCGCACTTGAGCAAATTTTAATTGGTTCTTGGAAAATAGCGATTATTATATAGATTTAAATATAATAATAGCAAAATAATTTAATTATCTATTTAATTATTATTTATGCTCAACGCGTAATTCTAAGATAATTTTGTTTTGAAACCTCTGATTTCGCCCAGTAACAGAATACAGTAAACCAGTGGGATGTTCGGTGTGATCAAGATGCGAAGATATTGTAACTTAACCGACTTACTGTTTTAAAAGCGATAACATCCCTTGGTGATTTAATCCGATATCGGACTTCTTAAAACGCACAGACTTTAGAGTGCTCTAAGAGCGCGCACTTAAAGTTTACTGAGCTATATAAAGTGAACAAATAATTTTAACAAGTTACAAATCTTTATTCTAACTCTTTGGAGTATTAACACTAATACTACAAAATAAATGATAAGTTATTTACAACAACGAAGAAAAAAATAAAAAAATAAAATCATTCATTTGCGTACTCTTAGACACATGTATCTGTAAGAGTACGCACTTGGTATATGTAAGAGTGCGCAACAGGTTTTAAATGCATAAATCGCATCTGTATGAGCCAGTACCAGAATATGCAGTACATTTTTCATGCCATCATTGAGAACATGATAAGCACTCTCTCCAATCTTCTGTTGTAGGTTCTCTATATATTTCCTAGCATCCTGGAAAATTCCACATCTTCCTGTTCGGAATAGATTGTATTTTTTTTTTTTGGATTTGCCTTAGTTTTTTCTTTGGTGTACTTCGATTGAGTTCAATCTTTCTTTTTGTTTTTTTTTTTCTCTTCTGCTTCAACTAACTAGTCTTTAAATGGTAAGCTGGTGATAATCTCGGACTTCTTGCTTTCGTGTTTAGTGGATCGCATTACAATGGATTTCGGTAATGGCGAAATTGCAGTTAATGGCACATAAAATTCTTTTGATTCGTCTTCGTCATTTTTAGCCACGTCAGCTACGGATGC
Source organism: Polydrusus tereticollis (assembly GCA_963920685.1). Classification (NCBI taxonomy): domain Eukaryota; kingdom Metazoa; phylum Arthropoda; class Insecta; order Coleoptera; family Curculionidae; genus Polydrusus; species Polydrusus tereticollis. The sequence continues at coordinate 62,140,404 of OY987327.1, forward strand.
TGGCGAAGATAAGGAGGTAGCATCTAGAGGGACCTTGATGGTAGAATTTTTTAGGTATGCCAGTATCGACCCTGGTCACGGTATTGGGGATTTTAGACATAACAGTGGCAGCTTCAGGTATGGCAGTGATCTCAGGCAAGGCAGCAGCGTTTTCTGATATGGCAGTTGGGATTTCGGACATGGCAGTTCCAATTTCAGTCACCACAGCAGCGTTGTCTGAATGTTCAATCGTTTCAGGCGTGGTTGAAGGATCTGTCTTTCCGTAACTTGGCTGGCCAAAAAATCTGCCTCATTAAAAATATCATTGTTGAATGGGCATATCCCCGTAACTTTAAAAACTTTAACTGCATTTGTCATTGTAGCAGCTTTAAAGTATGCTGGGGCAAATATAGAGACAATTTGATAGACTGTTTGGGTGGTTGGTAAGCCATTTCTCGCATTCATTTGCGTAGAACTTTTTTAAAGGACTAAACAAACACCGGTCTAAGGGTTGCATACGGTGGCTGCTATGTGGCGGAAGAGTCAGTGCTTTAATATTATTTTTTCGAAAAAAATCAACAGCAGCGATTGAGCAATGGGATGTATGATTATCCATTATGAGTAATGAGTAGTACAGGTTCTTCCTTTGTTGGTTTAACGTGGTCTCTAAAATGGGTAGCATAATCAACAAAGAGTTCGGTGTTAATGAAAATACTGTCGGATACCATTCCTATGGACGATGGAGGAGCCCCATCTAGAAGCTCTGCCTTCATTCTTTTTCGGGGAAATATGAAGGCAGGGGGAACGAACTGCCCACCCGCACTCATCGCACATACCGCAGTCACATTTGTGCCTCTTTCGGCGCTAGAGATTTTATTGACACATCTTTTACCTTTTGCAGATAACACTTTTGGTGGTTTGTTGGGTGCGGTGGAAAATCCAGATTCGTCCAAATTATAAATTCTATGCGGAGGAAAATTATATGTTTTTTTATTAATCCAGATAAGGTTGTTATAAAACCTTTTGCACTGTGGTTGGTTAAACCCTATGGCTCTTGCAAGGCTAGTAGCGGTTTCATAAATCCTCGTAGCCAACCTTTACCTGCTATTTTTTCCGTTGTATTGAAACGATAAGGAATTTTGTTACTTTCTGCAAAGTCAAATGCTAAACTTCGTAACGCTCTTGTCGTTAATCCATAAAACATATTATCAATAATCTTTATGTATTTACACAGTTCATCTTCCATTTGTTTTGTCAAGGTGGTATCATAGCGTCCTAAATTTGTAGCTACCGCAGCTCTATTCAATCTTTTTCTTAACGTGTTTTCTGCCTAACCAAACGATTTTGCTATTTTTCTCTTACTCTCGCCATTTTCAATTCTTTTTTTTTTGCTGTGTCAAGTACTTCTTGGGGGCACAAAACTCGCTTTGATGTTCTTTTTCGTGTTGACATGCTGAAATATGAAGTTTTTACTAAGTTTCGAAAACTAAAAAAAATTGCTAAATCTTAGAGGATGAATATGGTTTGCAAGAGTACGCGCGCACTCTTACAAACCAAGTAAGTGCGCGCTCTCGCAGACCATGTATATTTATTTATAACGGAAAAAGTGTCTCCATCTCTCTTTATATACAGGGTGTTTCAGAATAAGATGCTGATCCTTAACGGTGTGAATCCTTAGGTGATTTTAAGAAGAAAAGTTCAAATTAACATATATCCTTAAGATTTAAGAAGTAGTCCATATTCTGTGGCGAGATTGTAAATAGAAATAAAGGTCTGTCTTTACCACCAAATAACTTTATTTGCCCCTCTAGGGTAGAAAACAAGGTTTATAAAAATACATGAAATGACGATGAGTTAAAATAAATTTCTTAATGAATGTGTTGTACTAGTTTCGACTTTAGAGAAAGTCATCCTCAGCAACTAACCATTTAAGAAATTTTATATGTAAAGAAGTTAAAACAATTGGGGGAACAGAGAGGTGATTCAATAATACAATACAATATAATGTAGATTATGCAACCTTTGGAATCGACAGGAGTTTGAATAAGAACGATGTATCTCCATGTGAAGGTAGGGGTTGATTTATACGCAAGTAGAATTAAGGATCCTAATCATAGTCGAGTAATTTAAGTGATGTTAAAGTAAAACGTGTTGAAAAATAAGAATTGTAACATATCAATTCGTTCTCTTGTAAGTGAAACTAAATTGGCGAGGGGACATGATTAATGTTATGGTGGATTGTATATTTGTTAATGAAATTAAATGAACTTATAATTCTAAAAAGGGGGTTGTCAAAATGAGACTATGTCATCTCAAATAAAAAAGGAATGCATCAAGTGGTCACCATTCACTTGTTAAAAAATAAAATAAAATAAAATTGAATTAAAGTTAGTGGAACATTATTAAATTAACGACTTTTTGTGTTTCATTTTATTGCCAGGTGAAGAAATTAATTTTAATCTTAGCCTCAGCATGCTATTCAAAGGAAATGGCCATTTCATTAATCATGTCCCCTCGCCAATTTAGTTTCACTTACAAGAGAACGAATTGATATGTTACAATTCTTATTTTTCAACACGTTTTACTTTAACATCACTTAAATTACTCGACTATGATTAGGATCCTTAATTCTACTTGCGTATAAATCAACCCCTACCTTCACATGGAGATACATCGTTCTTATTCAAACTCCTGTCGATTCCAAAGGTTGCATAATCTACATTATATTGTATTGTATTATTGAATCACCTCTCTGTTCCCCCAATTGTTTTAACTTCTTTACATTAAAAATTTCTTAAATGGTTAGTTGCTGAGGATGACTTTCTCTAAAGTCGAAACTAGTACAACACATTCATTAAGAAATTTATTTTAACTCATCGTCATTTCATGTATTTTTATAAACCTTGTTTTCTACCCTAGAGGGGCAAATAAAGTTATTTGGTGGTAAAGACAGACCTTTATTTCTATATATCCTTAACCTATCAACTTTCGAACTACAGGGCGTTAAAGTTTTAAGAAAAAAATAGTTTTTTTATCATAACTTTAACAACTTTCTATCTATTTTTATGAATTTTTCACACATGCCCTCTAAGCATCAATGGCCATTTTTTGGTGTAGAAAAATTTTAAAATTTTTTAACCAGTGGCGTCCTGAAAGGGTTTGGACTAGACATTTTGGAAAAATATGTACGCCACTGCTTTTTCTCAAGATAAAAATTATTTTTAAAATACTCATTCATTTTAGGCCAAATATAATATCTTGCCTTTTTATCGTCCGACAAACAGTTTCCGACAAAAAAAATAAAAAGCATTAAATGCGCATTCGCTATGTGCCTATGGTTTATTTTTTAACATTTATTAAAACAACTAACATTAAAAAACGTGTGAACAAAAACGAAAATAATTTAGATTAGCTGTTGAAAGTGGCCACCACCTGCAAGAATGCATGCTTCAGCTCTTCTCCTTATTGAGTCTCGTACCCTTTGAAAAATTCCTGGAGTATTCCTGATAGTGTCGAAACAAACTATTATGCGGTTTCTCAACTCCTCTTCAGTATTTATTGGGATGTTGTAAACCAACGTTTTCAGATGTCCCCACAGGAAAAAATCTAGACTGTTTAGATCAGGGGATCTAGGTGGCCACGATTGTGTTCCTCTGCGCCCTATCCATCGATTACTATAATGTTGATTTAAAAACTTCGTGCTAAGAGACTGAAATGGGCAGGTGCACCATCGTGCATAAACCACATACGATGTCGGGTTAAAATAGGGACGTCGTCTAGCAAATTTGGTAAAGTGTGTTCAAGAAATTGGCGATAATTGATTCCGTTCAATCTGGCTGGTAAAAAATAAGGCCCAATTAAATAATCACCAATAATTCCAGCCCAAACATTTACAGAAAATTGCTCTTGGTGGTGGGATTTTATAATGGCATGTGGGTTTTCTTCTGCCCAGAAGTGATTGTTATGAAAATTTTGTATGGCGTTCCTGGAATAATTAGCTTCGTCCGTGAACAAAATTCTGGCATCAAATTGGGGATTTTCGGTAACCATTTGAATAAACCATTGGCAGAAATTGATGCGTAATGGAAAATCCCTAGGAAGTAGGGCCTGGACCCGTTGAATATGGTACGGATATAACAAATAAATTTGAAGAATTCTCCAGACTAGTGCATGAGTAATATTTAAAATATTCCCAATTTTTCTGGTACTTATATTAGGGTTTTGTTCCACTAAATTTAAAACAGCTTCTTCGGTTTCCGGTGTTCGTGTGGTTTGGTGTGCCCCTTTTAAGTAGTTTTTTGTTTCAAAAGATCCCGTTTCACATAACTTTCTGTGAGTTTCTGAAATCGTTCGTGCATCCGGAACTATTCTATTTGGATAACGCTCTTGGTATAATCGTCTGGCTTCGAATGTATTGCCGTCAGCAAGCCCGTACAGGTAATGCATATCCGCAGCCGTGTACATAAATAAATAGCTGTCAAAACTATTTGGCATTAAATATTTCGTTATTGTCATTGTTTCCTTAACAAAGTTCATAGCCTACTTGTCAGAAACCATAGGCACATAGCGAATGCGCATTTAATGCTTTTTATTTTTTTTGTCGGAAACTGTTTGTCGGACGATAAAAAGGCAAGATATTAAATTTGGCCTAAAATGAATGAGTATTTCAAAAATAATTTTTATCTTGAGAAAAAGCAGTGGCGTAGGTACATAATATTTTTCCAAAATGTCTAGTCCAAACCATTTCAAGACGCCACTGGTTAAAAAATTTTAAAATTTTTCTACACTAAAAAATGGCTATTGATGCTTAGAGGGCATGTGTGAAAAATTCATAAAAATAGCTAGAAAGTTGTTAAAGATATGATAGAAAAACGATTTTTTTCCTAAAACTTTAACGCCCTGTAGTTCGAAAGTTGATAGGTTAAGGATATATATTAATTTGAACTTTTTTTTCTTAAAATCACCTAAGGATTCACACCGTTAAGGATCAGCATCTTATTCTGAAACACCCTGTATACAAGGTATGGTATGGAACTTGTATAAATACATAATTTATTGATCTAATATTAAAATATTTTAACAATATTTGCTAAAACATCAACTATATTCGATTTCTAGAATGTTAAAATATTTTAGGGAAATGGAGTAAGAAATTTAAACGTACCTGGGACCTTTATTATTTTTGTTTCTTACGTGCACTTTTATAATAATGAGTCTTACACTGGGCGCATTCGGGAGACGAAACTGCTCCGGAGCAGTTCCTAAATCGTCTTGTTGTGTCGACCGCTACTTTTACCACAATTTCCAACATGTTACGGAACGGTCGCCATTTTGGGAAGCATCTTTCACTTCCGCTGCTTAGAGAGAGCGGTTCGTTGTGTCAATGGAGAAATGACGTATGGCAACAAAAGTTTGGTTACGAAGAACGTAGTTAGGAATAAAACATATACATTAAACGGGAAAACGTACTTTTTAGCTGCTACCAAAGAGTTTCACCAAGGGATGAGTGTTGGTAAGCTTCACAAAACAAGGAAGGTTAATGTTTGTTAGGCACAGCGGCACAGCTGATATGGATTTGACATTTGAACCAAACGTGATGATCTCTTGGTCGATATCCATGGAAGCCGACGAATTGGTAGCGGTTGGATCATAATCGGTAACCACTCCGGAGTAGTTTCGTCTCTCGAATGCGCCCACTGTCTTTGACATGCATGAATTAAAAAGTAAGGTTAGTCTTGTCTGCGTTCCGGAATATGCCCCGTGCGCACTCTTAGAGCACTCTACCCTGCCTGTGTAATTTAAGACCAGGTACCTGTTATTGTACAAACCACAGGCGTATCGCGGCTTTACGACTAATGACCCGTCGCTGTGCTGTCTACCATTAAGAATTAGAGTTTAGTTTCAGTTAAAAAGTTAATTATACATGAACAACAACAAATCCTTAGTGAACAAAAATATTACTGAAAACTATGCAACTTTACAGAAATGAGAACAAAAATCGCTGCTTTCTGTTTTGAAGCAACATGAAACGTAAAAAAAAAGTTTACAAAAATCTTTAATTTCCTAACTAGGCATTAGTAATTAATACTGAGAGATGAAAAATTATATTGGTCAAAGGTGGTCATGAAATTAAAAGCGGCATCATTTTAAAATATCTCTGTCAAGCTATAATGTCAACTAAGAAATTAAAATGTTGGGTTACTTCAGGTTATAGGATAATATTGTGATACTGTATGTGTAATATTTTAAGTATTTTTAATATGTATTTGTTTTTGTTTATTGCTATTGTTAAACTGTAACTTTTTCTTTTTTTTTAAATGTAGAAATTAAGATAAGAAGAATTAGTTGCAATAAAAACTAGGTCTACGTCGCTTTATCGAGGGATTTCACAAATCTATTGAAGTGTTATAATCTTACAACCAAATATTTATATTAACAATTTGATTTTAATTACCTAGGCTTTCGGTCGATTTCGGAATAGAAAAACAATATTTGTTTTCTGTGACGTTTCGGTTTATTTTAACTTAAACCATCATCAGACTTGAGTTTCAATTAATGCACACTTGGTTTACACTGTATAACATTTTTGTGGAGTTCTTATTCTGCCCGTATTTAAATTGAAACTTGAAATTAAAATCAAATTGTTGAACTAACGGTCAGGAAAAAAATATATGAAACTAACTATAATCTATTTTTTTTTATTAAGGGAATTCCCACAGGGTTGTAATTCAAATATGGTCAACTATTGAAAAGGTTTAATAGGGGGGAGTTATTTAATTTTGTTTGGTCATTCAGAAGCAAGCCTGTGTTTTTATGACGGTTAATTTCTTTCCAACAAATTTAGTTTATGACTTTTATTTTCTGTATGAGGAATTTTAAAATTATCTACAAAAATATGGTTTTCTTCAGTGATATGATTGGTGTAGGTCGAAATATAAATCTTTGGACAAGATACACAGTTTAATTGTTATACCCCTGATTTATTCTCCTTTTTTGTCTTAGTTTTATGATTTTTTTAGTTTTTTTTTTTATCTAAAGTATTATTTGTTTTGTATGCTACATTAATTTCTTTTTGTTTTAAATAAGTTTCAATTTTCTTGGTGGGATAGCCGAAATAAGTTAGGAATCTGAAATTACTGTTTGTTATTTTGGGTTGGGGATAGACTTCTGCGGTAGCTTTTTTAAAAAGCTTTTATTAAGGATCTTATCTATCAATCCAGGATAATAACGTTTGTTACCATTTGTTTTATGATATTTAATTCTATATTAAAATCTTCTTTTGACAACGGATACTAGTAAGTCTATGTATCATACTATGATACGCGGATAATTTATGTTGTTGGGGATGACAAGAGCTATTGTAAATGGTGGTATCAGTGTGTGAGGGTTTGTGATAAATTTTGAAATCTAGGAATACTTTTTCGAACAAAAAACCTCAATACACCCCAATAACTTTATATATATAATATTTATATATCTATAAAGCCCAAATCCGACCATCGCTGGAGTACTATTCGCATATTTGGAATACATACCCTAATATTGCTAGATTCCAAAAGAAGAGCCATTCGCTTAATCGGTGACCATGATCTGACAAACAATCTGGAAAGCCTTGAACATCAAAGGCAGGTAGGCTCTATTTTACAAATATTTTCATGACAAGTGCTCAACTGACGTTGCCCGCTGGATTCCACCCAGAGCGGTGCATGGTAGAAATACACGACGAGCCACTGCAGCCCACCCGTACGTGGTTCAGCTTAGAGTCCTTCGAACGACACTGTTTAAAAACTCTTTCATCTTGAGAACGTCATCACTCTGGAAGGACCTCACTGAGGCCGTGTTCCCCAATGAGTAAAATCTCCAAAGATTCAAGACCAACGTGAATCGTTTCCTGCGCACACGCAGCACTCACAGAGCGTCATTAAGAATTAATCCTACATTGCCTATGCCTTATGATAAAAAAAAAACCTATTCCGTTGATTTTTCCCCTTCACATTGCAAATAATAATTTATATTATAATAATAATATGTTTTGGTAAATTTGGCAACCCACGCCGAAATCAAGCTATGGCCCTTACTAATGGATTTTTTTTTTATCGTATATGATATTGAATTAGTAGGGATACAAGGCACATGTTCACACCTTTAGATTTTACAGGCATTGCCGGAGTTTAAAATTATTATTATTAATTTATAATTAATCATATTTAAACGTTGATGTTTGTAAAATGAATAAATATATAAAAGGAAAAGTTATACATAGTCAAGCTAGGGCAGTAATTGCCAATAAATCAGTAGGTATTTATTCTTATATTTTACGCAATTTAAGACTAAAATAATATAAAAAAAAAATTATTGCGCACGCTTATACTGCCACCGTCATAGCGACTATTTTTATACATTTTAGCGCCCTGCCTCCTCAGGTGTTGTAACTCTAGAACCGTGTGGCGGACTATACGTTCTATTACAAAATTTGACTTTTTCGAATCCACCGATTTAACAAAATATCACACGTAAAGCGGCTGGAGTTATGTAGCATTTTAAAGTTAAAAACTAAAAATCAATATTGACACCTAGATTCTTTCGACTTCAACTATATCCGTTTGTTATTTCAGATCAACGCTTTTCATGAAAATCTGCATGAATGCTTCGAAAGCACTACATAACAAAATGTTTAATTGTTTACTGCGAGCACCAATGAGGTTCTTTGACACCAATCCATCTGGCAGAATATTGAACAGGTTTTCCAAAGATATGGGCGCGGTTGACGAAATCTTGCCAAAAGTCGTCCTAGAAACACTGCAGATATTTTTCATTATGTTGGGTATTTTGGGAATGGTAAGTTTTATACGCGTTTCTGTGTCCATAGGTCTGATAGAAACCATTTGAAGAAGGCTGTAAGCTAGAGCAGTTAATAGTTTTGGCAGAGTAAAAGATAGTAAAATATATTTTTTTTTGTAACCACAAAAACATAAATTATATTTCTTAATAAAGTAGATAGAATGTCCGTAAATGAATTTAAACGTCTCAATATTTTTTTAGGTATTTATAGTAAGTCCATGGATGATAATACCAGCTGTCTTCTTGGGATCGATATTCTGGTACGCCAGGGTCGTATATTTAACATCGGCTCAAGATATCAAGAGATTAGAGGGAGCTACTAGAGCCCCCGTGTTTTCTCACGTGTCCGCCAGTCTTTACGGATTACCTACTATTCGAGCGTTTAAAGCCCAGAGGTTGATTGTACAGGAATTTGACAGTTTACAGGTTAGTGGTTATTATAAAGTTATTATGCTGTTCTCGTCTTATTTTTGCTATATTTGCTAGGATTCTACGTAAAATGAATCTAACTCGTAGAGGGTGTGGTTATACATACAGGTAAAGCCTGTCAAGAGATATAAGAAAGTTACACTTTGGCATTGAATGGGATTATCCAAGGGTGGCCATAAACAAACAATGAATGAATGACTAAATGCAGGTAAATTATGGTCCGTACTTACAAATGTCTTAAATTACACTGCAAATCCGGAAGACGTAATTTCATTATTAAAGTAATAGTTTGGTAATTTTAAACCGATTTTTACCTGATTCAAAATGAGAGGGTTAATCCCATAAAACAAATTATGTTCTAAAGACTGTATATACTAATATAGCCACTCTAGTTAGTTTTAAGCTTAGTAGTTATTCTTACTTCGTGTGTAATACAACGTTTGTTTAATCGTGTGTGAGTCATGGACCTGTTCGGCCATATTTCAATTTTACAGCTGGCCCGGGTTTTTCCTGATAGGGATCAGTTAGTCACTTTCTTATATCTCTGAACAGACTTTAGCTACGTTCGATTCATTTCTAAATCAAGAGAGCTAGCGAAAACATTCAATACAAAGTTCTAGTTTGTGATTAGTTCTACATTTTTCCTTTATATTATTTTTACTAAAAATAGGCACGATAAGGTTTATGGTGATAACTATTTTATAGCTATATTTTTTCGCGGAATCTTTTGCTATGTATAAAATATCAGCATTTACGTATAAAACTGCAAACGTATTTCCATAGGTCTTGGTAGAATGAAAACATGAGGAGTTCACTTGCTACACACATTGGTGACTTACTCCTTGAGAATTACCCTAGTACTAAGTTTCTGAGCCTAGTCATTGATAGTGGCCTCCAATTTGAGAATCATATCAGGGCACTGAGCAGGAAATTGGCTTCGGGATGTTTTGCAGTCACAGTGGTAGTCAATGAACTTGGTTTAAATATTGCGAAATCAGTTTGCCACGCGCTTATAGATCTGGCTTGTGACTTCACTAGAAATTCTCCACAATTATAACAAAGCTTGTCAGCTATAACATCCCTAGGACATTGATAATGTACATGATAATTTTATGTCAATCGAAAGCATGCTGCCTTGGTAACAGCCCGACGCCGAAAGCCCGGAGTGTTGTTGTCAGTTAAATGTTGATATGATTGGGTGGTTTGTGCGACATGACAAGAAATAACAAAATTTAATTGGCTGTTGGAACTGTCAAAAGATTTTCAGGAGAAATTTTACGACTGCGGCGCGTTTCACTTGACATTTTCGTCGTTGAGAAAACTTTCTTAACTACGCAGAACCACTCAATTCGAAACTCAAAAGAAGATTGACTGAATAAGAAAATAAGTTTAATGTTATAAACAATCCATTTTATCTTTCTGTTTTAGAATGCACCCCTTTTAAATGGCCCCTCATAAAATTTACTATCTGCCAATATAAAAGGTGTAAGGTGGTACGTACTACTATTTTTCTCTATTATTAGAAAGGCATTGTGAAAACAATGGGCTGAACTGGCCAGTGTAAAGAATTGCTCTATGCATTTTTATTATAATAATATGTGTACGTGCTCAAAAAGGCACAGTAAGTTTTTATTTCGACTTTTTCTTACAACTGACCATAGACAAGGGAGATGCGCTTATGGTAGGGATAGATAGGCAACTTAACATACTAAATTGGTTCCCTTATAGCGCCATTCGCGTCTAGTTGAAGAACTAAATGTAGCACTGTAGGCGAGGGGCGGGGGGTCGGCGCCAGGCATGTAAATTTAAATTTTACAACTTTGAATTCAAATTTTCGCGCTTCTAACTCTGATGGAAAAGTTAGAAGTGCGAACCTTTTGAATTTAAGTCAATATATTTTGGGAGATTAAAAGGAAGTTGTAACAACGTTTCTGATATGGCGACAAGCTTTATTAATATTAGATATTTACATAAAATTAATATAATAACAAGGCAAGTTTTACCTAGGATTGTGCTGTAAAGAATTAACATAGGAACAGCGTTCAGCTTTAAATAGGATCCTCTTCTGCCATGCTCAATTTTTTGGTCAGATCCAAAATGTGTGTGAAAACTCTAGAATTTTTTTGAATGCCAATCTTGTCTTTGCCACAGAGTAATGGATTTTGAATAGCATTCACCCAACGTTTATGCGTCTAAAAATACACGGACATTATACTAAGATCGTAAACTGTCATAACTCTAAGAAAATCAGTATATTAGTAATGTTTATGATTATTCAGGGTCAAAAGGTGTCCTCCATACATTTTTTTTAGATGGCAACAATATTTTGTGTACAGTATAGGCGCAAGGTGCCTTTTTGGTTCTTCACAATACACCCTTTTTATTACTTCGCTAAAACAACAAAAAACTCACCGGGTCGCTTTTTGGATACCTGTGCATTTTCACACGTTTCTTGCTTTGTACTTTACATCCGGGAACGCAACAATAAATCACCATTTTAGCAGAATAAACTTAATAAACTTATACGTCGCTTCGTTTAAAAATTTAATTTTAAAATGTCAATGTCGCTTAGGTCCGACTCCGGTAGATGTTTTTATTATGGATCAGCCCATAAGTCATATTTTTATCTTCATCGCACCTTAGCTGGTACGGTTGAATTCAGAGAGAGATAGATAGAAAACGTTCCCCACGCTCATTCTAAATACATGTTTTGCCGCTTCCAACGTTAGGATATCAACAACCTTATAAAACAAAATCCCTACAACATCGTCTGGTTGAAGAACTAACCGAACGGGGAACAATCTTCACCATTTAAGTTATCCTAGCCTGCAACTGAGAAATATCGCCGTCGTCATAATAATAAATTAAAACACCAGTTCAAATAATTACTTTCTTTTTTTTTCTAAACAGTCTGGATGCAGCTGCAACAATATGTTTGTAACATTGTAAAATTGTCATGGAATTTAAATTAAAAAGAAAGTAGTAGTTGGTTTTTTATTTGGTATTAACACCCCATTTTGTTCTAGGATCAACATACAGGGACATGGTTTTTGTTCGGGGCAACCAGCGAATCGCTCGGGTTCTACTTGGACGTAATCAGTACCCTATTTCTAGCCTTTACAACCTTTCAATTTCTTGTTTTTGGAGACGAAAATACCAAAGCTGGCAACGTTGGTCTTGTGATTTCACAAACTCTTGCATTAACAGGTAAATAATTTTGTATTATTAAAAAATTGACTGGAGGGTTAAAATACCATTAATTAAATACTTTTAAAGTTAGTGATGAAATTTCCTTTCGTTTTCGAAGGTTGAGAATCCTTTTCTGACCTGTGTTAACTGATGTCTGTGTCTATGGTTGCAATTAAAAAAAAACATTTTAATATTTCCCAGGGATGCTGCAGTACGGCGTGCGGCAATCAGCAGAAGTATCTTCCACCATGACCAGCGTAGAGCGCGTGCTCCAATACACGAAGCTGGATGAAGAAGGTCCATGGGAACCGCTCTCGGGAGACAAGCCGCCCCTCGATTGGCCTCAGAAAGGGCGTGTTACGTTCAACCACGCCTTCTTACGTTACTCTAATGATAGTCCGGCCTCTATTAGAGATTTAAATGTGGAGTTTAGGCCGGGGGAGAAGATTGGAGTTGTCGGGAGAACTGGAGCAGGTAATTGAAATGCGTTCTAGTTTGTAAGAGTTTGGATTTAAAGCACAAAGCGAGATATGGCAGAAATTCTTATTGTGTCTTATTTCCAGGAAAATCATCTTTAGTAGCCACATTGTTCCGTCTTGCTGAAGTAGATGGTCTCGTAGCAATAGACAGTATCGACACTGGTAAAGTTGGATTAAGGATTTTACGTTCCACCATTTCAATTATTCCTCAAGTACCCACGTTGTTCTCAGCGACGTTAAGGTAATAAACCAATTTATTATTATTATTATTATTAAAGGACAATAGCTAGAGAAGCTGCCTAAAGTATGTTTATTACTTAAAGTGTTTTTATTCATTTATTAATTAACTAATTTGTTTTTGTCACAGGTAGTCAAAGTTCATTTTTTTGGTTAGCAATTTTATCACAGATCGTTTTTTAACTGATTGAATTGTCACAGTCGGCAGCGTGTTTTTAATTTCTTTTAGATTCTTGTCAACATTTTTCTTATTCAAGGATGAAGCAGTACCTGTTTCATTCTCAAGGAAATTCAACGCTGTTTGGTAGAAAGTTCTTATGGGCTATTTTAGTGTATATCTCCTTGTTAAATGTTAAAAAGTGTTCACTCAGCATGGGGTTGTGAGGAATCTTATAGGTTTTTTTTTTTAATTTATTTGTTTACGGGAATCTTCATAATAAAACAAGCAATATAAATGCTAGCCAGTTAGAAAAAAGTGTCACAAAATATGAGCATTATATATAACTAAATAATCAACAAGAGACAAAACAGATTTTATTAAAATATAAGCAAGCACACCTGGTCCCTATACTAGCTCTAACAGATTTACTAAATGCTCCAAAACTTACAAATGTATCCCAGTTAAATTAATTATATGATCGAGACATACCTACATCTTAATGAGTTATTAAAACCATAATTGACTATAAATTTTTTGGCTATTGAAAATCGATCTGCAGCTATCGGTAGGCTTTAGGTTTAATTATTATAAGTATGATGATTCGTTTTTGGACTGCAAACATTCTGTTGGACTCAACTGCATGTCCCCATAGTATGACGTTATAGTTTAAATGGCAATATATTAATGAATAGTAGACATTTATTAGAGTTTCCTTTGCGATTATATTTTTTAACTGGAAGTTTGCTGAATTAATTTTTTTGCAAATATGGGTTATGTGATGTGTCCAGGTCAAGAATTGGTCACAACTTTTGTATTTCCATATTATTTTTCAACGCATTTTTAACAATACCACCAACAAGAAGCACTTTATATACTGTGCAATTTAAGCTAACCTAAACTACGGCGATATTTGATATAATAACATATTTTGAATCAATAATTCCTACAGTACAGGTAAGTGTTGTAGGAGTTGATGGTTGAATGCGTAAACCAATAGAGTATTAACCTGCTACCGGGCAGTGCAATCCCTCGATCTGCACATAACCTATTATTAGTTGTTTTGCTAATTATTGTGTAAATAGGTGTAATATAAAATTAAGTTTTGTTGCCCACTACGCATTTAAAAGAATCCTATAAATCTCAGATGGAAGAGATATTGATCAAATATTTAATTGTTTTTTCTTTTATTATAGATATAATTTGGATCCATTTGAAAAATGTACCGATGAACAGTTATGGCAAGCTGTAGAAAGAGTAGAACTAAAGCAGAATGGAGTTTCTCTAGATACTGCGGTTAGCGAGGGAGGTGGCAATTTTAGCGCTGGTCAAAGACAGCTCATATGTCTTGCTAGGGCTATAGTCAGGTTAGCTGAGATTAAAATTGGTTACTAAATAATTGCATGGCCTTATTTTAATTTTTAATAATATTTTTAGGAATAACAAAGTACTTGTTATGGATGAAGCCACTGCCAACGTAGACAGACATACAGATTCGCTCATTCAGAAGACTATTAGAGAAGCATTTGAAGATTGTACTGTTGTTACAATTGCTCACAGGTAAGAATAATACTTTGTCTGGGAGAGGTTAAAATTATGTTTAATTACTGATTTAGTCTTCTCTTGTTTTGGACCAGTATTTTGTATAGTATCTCCAAAAAGTTTATTACATAACAACAGGCGAGGACCATATTATGTCTACAATTCTGTGGTGCCAATCAGCGCGCTACTGTCACTTTTATAAAGCCACAAGAGAGCGGCTTTATAGCTCCACGCTGTGGTACTAGATAGTCATCTAACTGTTTATTCCTAGCCTTAATGAAGAACGAATGTCGTGAACGTATTATATTCTAGCCTTTAGTTTTTGTGTAGCGAAAACTAATTTTGACAATAATAAACATTATTGTCGCGTATTCTCTTGTTACCTTTTGATTTACAAATGGTTTTCAAAATACAGGGTGTCAAAGTTTAAAAAAAATCGGCCACACGAGAGCTGGCACGAGTTGCAGCCTCTTGTTCGGTATTGAGTTTCGCAAACTTTCAGTATATTTTAAGTAATTTTTAAAATGTTTCTGTTCATAATGACGTGTAATGTAATATTCTTTGAGAACGGCTATGGTTTCAGTGCAAATCAATAAACAGTAGTTTTAATAGATTTTAATATTTCTGTGGTTATATATGGGTTATATCATCGACACCAGGAGATTTTTTTAATTTTAAACTATCAATTATATTTTCAACTTCTTCATTATTAGTTTCTTCTAAATAAAATGAGTCTATATTGTTTATTTGCTGATTTAAAAATGTGTTATTACATTTATTGATTCTATTTGCTAGATTTTCACTGACTGCAGAAAAATAGTCGATAAATCTATTAGCTATACGTTTCTTCTCCGTAATTGACTCATTCTTAATTTTAATTTCGCTTATATTATGTTATTGAATTTTATACCATACTTTAAGATATTAATGTTATAGGTCTATAATTACTAATTTTACTTAAATCTCCATTTTTAAAAATAGGTTTTATTACACCAATTTTGAAAGCTTCTGGATATATACTTGTTTTAAAAATTTTATTTATAAGAAAAGTGAATGGCCTTCTTACTGAACTCAATTACGAAATATTGAAAGTTCCATTGATCTTTGAATGTTCTGCATTCACTTCTATTTTTCGCTTCTTTTCCATACTAGTAAATCACACATAAAAACAACAAGTCAAATCAAAATACTGTTAGGAAGGTGTCTTTTAAACACGCACAAACACGTTTTAAGGACTTACGCACTGCTTTGTTTCACAACACACAGATTCGCTTCCTTCTCGTCCCCTAGGTGGACTGACTCGCGGTCGCGCCGCTAGTCTTTTAATACTCCAGTTACTGCCATCTAAAAGTGAGTGGAATACACCAGAACTTTCTCGAACCAACGAGGTTCAACGCGATTTAAGCGCTAACTGTTAGCAATGGATAGAGGGTACAGTACCTATTTCCGTGTGTAACCATCAATGTCGTCAAGTGTCGCGGTCGTAACAATACAATATAACACAATAGTAATTGAATTAGCGAACTTAGCAAGCGTATGCTCGCTCAGGGCGCGTACTCGGCGACTAGTCTAGAAATTATAGATAATGGTAGAAAAATTAAAACGGTGTTGGCCCTTGGAACTTACTGGAGTAATCAGTATGACTCTAAGGCTGGAAAGTTTGGAGACCCCTGGGTTAGATCATTAAGAGTAATACTAATTTTACGTGATTTTAACGAATAAAAAAACCATGATTGTATAACTAATCTGAATAGTGTTGTGGGTTTTTCGTAATCGGATAGTGTTCGGATGTTTTCGGGAGGTAATTTGTATTCACGCTGTCTGGGTTATTTTGCACTTAAGGTCTTTCCCAATTAACTTTTCTGCGTTAGTAAATTTTTTAAAAAACATCTGATGCATGTACATAACTCTTACAGGGATTAAACAAACTTAAAGAAGTTAGTCAACATTGGCACAATTTCCCTAGCTTGACTATGGATAACTTTGCCTTTTATATAATAATATGTATTAATTTTAAATATAATTATTAATTATTAATTGAATAATATAACTATATACTCCGCCTATGCCTGTAAAATATCATTTCCATTAATTCAATGTTATATACGATAAAAATAGACAAAACAATTATCAAGGCCTAGGTGATAATTTGTGACCCAAGAATCGGCGTTGTATTAGACGTAAGTTGCCAAAATAAAAAAAAAACTAACCTGAACTAACCTGAACAAAATGAATGATTAATTAATATTTCTTAAATATTATCTTCACCGCTTTAAGAATATAATAAATTATATAGTATAATTTGCAATGTAATGGGGAAAATAAACGGGATATATGTTTCAGGGTGTATACACTATACAGGGATATGCATACGTCTAATTGTTTTATGTAATTGATTTGAATTTGATACAGATTAATATTTTATGGAAATTTAAACTGATTATTACGGCAATAATGTTTATTTTTTGTCCACATTCCTTAAATTCGTTTTGTAGCCCACGAGCCGTGTGACGATCGTAAGTACACCGGAGTAACACATTACATTTTTTACGCCGCACCGTGCAGAAATCACATGACCGAAACGGATTTTTGTACATTTTTTTAATTTCTACTTTTATATTTACTGTCATCTGCAAGGGGTAGATTTTTGGCAACTTCGGCGTCCTGTACCGGGCCAAATATCAACTACACGATATCGCGACAATGACGAAAAATGTGTAAAATTTTAATTTAATGTATGGTTGGATACTCGGCACATTTTAAAAATATTTTGAATTGTACAGGGTGCGCTCAAGAAGTAGGGTGTCATTGAGATACATTTTTTCAATGGAACATCCTGCATTTGAATGTATTTTTAAATTCTACGTGTAATTTCATAAGTTTTTCATTATAGGTTTAATATACGAAAAAGGTATAGTTTTCAAGGTAATTCGACTTTTAATGAAAATTTTCCATTTGCAATCATCTATTTGTTATGAAAATACGACTTAAATCTTGATTCAAAGCGATTGATAATGGGATCATTTAGTATTTTATTTTTAATTACATTTTCTGAAAGATTTTGTAATTTTAGTGCGAACTGCAAGAAAATTTGATTTTCTGACTCTTTAAAGCCTCAAAAATAATTTACGAACATCGACTCGCGGAAACCGCGGTGTGACGTCACTATCTCCTATAGCAAGTAGGGTCCTTGATCTCGTATATTTCGAATACTACTTATCGGATTGACTTCAAATTTTAAGGGTTGACCTTATAAATGATTCTTAAATATTAGGTGAAGAGTGTAATTTCAGGTTTGACCAAATGACCCCATTTGTATCCTGACTAAAGTAAGTCCAGAACTCTTCAACTTTTGTAAAGAATGTCGTAGCCCTGTATCTAATAGTTTTTAAAGTATTTGGATTTTTCGGGATTTTAAAATAAATAATGGGTACTTCGTTTCGCAATAAAAGTAAAAACCTGTAGGTTACAAACATAGATATTTTTACATTTACACTAAACCGTCATGATCATACTATTTTTGTAACTGTAACCCCCCCTTCCCCACATGTCAATTATTTTAATAATATTTTATCGAACATTGGATAACATGCCTGGTGTTATTGTTTGACATATATCCCGCATCATATTCTCCATGTTCGGCCTTGTCGTACCCTATCTAGACAAAATCTTACGGGGTAAGATCACAAGACTTTGGTGGCCATTGCGACCAAACCTCCGCGATTAATCCATCTTTAAGGCTGTTGTTGATCTCTCGCTGAAAAATTCATTCAAATACAGGATCCCATTTAAAAAAATTTAACTTTGTGACACCCTGTACAATTGAAAATGTTTTTAAAATGTGCAGAATATGCGACCATACCTTAACACAAAAGCTTAGTATCGACAAATCTTGTCTTCAAAGCATAAAACTACTCCGGGCAATCGTTGGCTCACCCGGTACACTTTTGTCAGAAATATTGAAAAGTTACCAGCGATGTTTCCCTGTCTATTCACCGCTTTATACAGCCAAAAGATAACTTCCCAAATTAAACATTCTTGAGACTGCATTCAAAGAACGTATTGACGAACTGTATATGCGTGTACTGTCTAATTGTTAAATTGATGAACATTTTTGCCCCTTAGACTGAACACCGTCATGGACTACGACCGCGTGCTGGTGATGGACGGCGGACGAGCTGTCGAGTTCGCTTCGCCCCATGAGTTATTACAAAATCGTAACGGCTACTTCTCCAAAATGGTCGCCCAAACCGGTTCGACAATGGAGACGAAACTGAAGAATGTAGCAGAGAAGGCTTATGAGAAAAATAAATATAGGTAAGTTTTAATGGTTATATGAAGCCAAAAAACTGTTACCTTAATTCTCTGAAAATTCTATATTGATTAATATTAAGGCAAATACGTCCACTGTTCATACACATTTACAGCTTCTGCGAGGGTGGTTCGATATAAAAGACTACAATCTGACCTCCTGAATCACTTATACTGTATTGCACCCAAATTTATGTTTATGAAAGCAGTTCAAAGCGAATTTCGGTCAATTTATGCTGAGCGAAACGGCTTGGTACGTTATTGTGACGTGACAACACTTTTTGCCATTCCAGGGCATTTCTACACGATCGGCGCTTTAAGTCTATCCAAAAGGGATGCGATGGTTTTTCCCTTCTCGAGGCAATCGATCGGGAGAATTCCCTTCGCATTCCGAAAGACTGCTGACACCATCCATCATCTTCCCAGCCGATGAAACGCATTTCGACCGTTTGGAAGCTGTTTCTCCTCGTGTTGCTATTGTTTTAACTGTTTGCTTGTTTGCTTGTTTCCGGCACAGTAATGAATCCCAGTTTCCCCCATTGTTACAAAACGCCTCAAGAGACACTGGAACTGCAACAATTCGGTGGATATTCGCATTCAATTTCGTTTCTGCTTTAATGTGCAATTTATCATGCCAACTAAAACGATATCGTCGACTTTGTCAATGTTTTCTGTGGTCACAGCAGAGATTGGAGTCCCAGGGTGTGGCACTTGAATTCGTTGACGATCTTGTAGGAAGGGTCACCAAATCCAGGCAGAATTGTCTTATTAATTTCCTTCACTTTTTCTCCTTCCAGAAAAAGAATTGAATCACGCCACGAATTCCAATCTTATCCATTCTTGGCTTTCGCTCGAGACGCACAGAGAAGGGTTTTATAACACACTTAAGGTATGCGACCACCGCATATTGTAGCGTAGTACAGGCTCTGTGAACCAAACACAGTTTTTTATGTTCCTCTGTGCCTATGTTTTGTGTTTATGGTGTTAAAAGTGTCATTTGATTTTGTGAGAAGGGGAATTGGATAACGAGCGTGGCGTGTGACCCAACGCTTCGAACAAAATAAAACACTTTTACCACACGCATCATACAATGTTTATCTACAAACACTATTAAACCAGACTCTTGACGCCGTCGTTATTTGCTTGCGCCAAACATAAATTGTTTACTGTATTTTCCATAGGTTGCGTGGTTCAAAATATGTCACTTGAAATAAAAGGCGTTTTTCTCATACAAAATATATCTATTTACTTCTGGTATTTCATTTACTTATTTCACATCCGTTCACGTAACGGCAAATGCTTTTTACTTTTACAACTTAGTATGGTAACTACTTATTGCATTAAAACAGCTATACATTGTTGCGTCACTGACATTACATCACTAAACAAACAATAATATCGGGATACACTTCTGTATTTTTAAAACTTCGAGAATTTATCGTATCTACGAAATTGAGACTGCTTTTTACAACAGATAAACAGAACTTGAGTCGTGCTATAAAAACAACGTTAGTATACCTTCGGGTATTCACCGCGAATTGACCTGGTTATTTAGAAAAAAACTAACCTATACTTTGAATTAATACTTTCTGAGTATATTAAATTATGCAACTATAGTCTATTTCAGAAAGGTGTAGAGTAATAAAAGCTCATTAGGTATGCAAAGGGACTACAGAGTGACCTGATGAATATTTAAGCCACTTTCATAATTTGGCATTGATTTCATTGCAAAATTGTTTCTTTTCATCAAGTGCAGGTAGTACCACCCGGGTTTGGGTCAATTTATGGGTTTTGCCTATTGTTATCCATTCACAAGCACTAAAAATGGTTTGACAAAGGCGTGCCGGTAGGATATTCGTAAAAAGAAAAGAATTTTATTTTAACAGAATAAAAATTAGGCATTATGTACATAGTATTAGCTACACTTATTTTTTATTAAACATTTTTAAAAAAATACATTATACAGAAATTAAATTATACTCGTAAAAATTATAATAAATTAAATTATACTCGTAAAAAGGAAAGAATTTTATTTTAACAGAATAAAATTTAGGCACTATGTACATATTATTAGGTACACTTATTTTTTATTAAACATTATAAAAAAAATACAAAATACAAAAACTACATTATTTATACAGAAATTAAATTATAAAAAATCATAATATTCTTCGTCATCTGAGGAACTGTCATCTCCTCTTGACGTTATAATTAACGGGTCGACGGTCCGATCGATCAGGTGATCAAGATCCCACATTTTCTCCTCCTCTTTAATGACATGATGGACTGCTTTTTGCCAGTTCTCTGGTGTCACTTCCTTAATGGGTTGATCAAACAGTAGCTTAAAGTCTTTTATTTTGAATGTCGTGTTGTGTTTTGCTACAAATCCTTTCACTTGCGCCCATATAAGTTCTATAGGATTTAGTTCGCAATGATATGGCGGTGTGCGCAGCACAGTTACACTATGTTTTTCTGCTATATCTTCCACGGCATATTTCATAAAACGATGTTTGTGTAAATTTGCTATAGCTAATAGTTCCTTCTTTATCAAATTATCTTCAATTCAATACTTTTTTGGTGGTTAACCAGTCAATAATTTCTTGTTTTCTCCAAAATGAAATTGGAGTCTTCTCTGTGCGTCGTGAATGATATCTTGCGTTATCCATAACTACTAGTGAATCAGCTGGAAGATATTTTATCATTTCACCAAAATAGTCCTCAAAAACACTCGAATTCATGTCATCGTGGTAATTTCCCGTATTGAACGACTGAAAGGTTAGCAAACCTTCTTTTAAAAATCCCTCTTCGCTTCCAATATGGACGATTATTAGTCTCTTCCCTTTACCTGAAAGCACCTTAATACCCGTTGACAGGCCTTCCATGAAAGCTTGGCGAGCACTGGTTATATTTTTGTCTTGCCACAATTTTGGTGGTACTATATAACCTTCATTAATCCACGTCTCATCAAGATAAAAGATTTTCTTCTGCTCTCTTCTGTACTGCTTTATACTTCTCAAGTATTTTCGTCGCCAGCAAACAATTTCATCGTTTTCCAGTAAAAGTGATTTACGGTTATGCTTTTCCCAGACAAGATCCATATTTTTTAAAGTGGTCCATAAAAGTTTTCTAGTTATAAACGGAATACTGTCATCCTGGCCAAGCTCCATTAGAATCTTATCTAGGGTGGGTATTTCTTTTTTAAAATAAAAAGAGTGAACTTTTCTTCGAACTACACTTTTGGTGTCTTCATCAAGGACTTTTACGGATCTGTCTGGACTTTTCTTGGGAGGTTCAACTTGACCTACTGTCTTTCTCTCCCTCAATAATTTAAAAACGGTGAACTTTTCAACTTTAGTCATTCGGGAACATCGGTCGACAGTTTCTTGTACAGTAAAATTCGGATAATCGTATTTTATGCAATCATGTACATTTGAAATAATAACTTTTTCACTCACTGATAGTGGAGAATTATTGGAACGTCTTTTTGTTGGTGTGAATGTCGCCATTTTATTACTAATCTTATAATACTGCGAACACTATATACGGCTTAACAGCAAATACTGATGCGTTAAACTAAACAAATATACTTATTAAGGCCATACACACACACGATATATTATGAAGTTTATTCCAAATTACCACCTATTTATATGATCCAGCCAAAGAGACCAGAGCCAAACTCGGTACCTGTTAAACGCAAAACGTAACTTTACAATTTACTACCTAACTAATCCCTACACAATATTTCGATTTTGACACTTCACGCCAGAAAACATACCTTTCCTAATCCTCTTACGCAATTACTTGAAATTTTAATATTACAAACAATACTATTTTATCTTAATACCCGTTAACCTAATTCTCTAAAATTTTTGGGTAGTTATCATAAATAATTTAATGTACAAAGTTTCCCTGCGCCTATGGCCGGCACCGAAATTGAGCCGAACTGGACGGAATTTCCCATTATATTACTCTACACCTTTCTGAAATAGACTATAGCTAACTGAACCTTTCCCCAACACAGACTCTTAAATGAACAAAAAAATTAATACCTATTCAACTAAATTCAAACTTAAAGCCATAATAATCCAATATCAAGTGACTTACCTTATTTCTTTATTAGTTACATGGCAAACAATATGTATTGTTGGTTACGGAAAAACTCGGTGTTAATAACTTGTAAAAAGCGTTATTTTTTGAATTTGTGCGATTTTCGTGTACAGACGTATGTCTCTTGCATTTCTATTCGCAAGGCCATAGATGAAATGCATCTCAGTCATTTCAGAATTCGTAAAATTTGACATTGTTACGTGATTCTAACGAATATTTAAAACACTTTTACACCTTACAGTTTACAACTTAAACCTTTAGTTTAGAAACATATGCAGACACAAGTTACGCTATATAAAAATGTTCTTGTTTTTATATATTTTCAGGTTTACCGAAGAAGGAATTATTAAAAACGGAATAGAGAAAAAAGACCCGTAGTTAATGTTGTAAAACAAAATATGTATGTGATTGAAAACATGAAAGTTATCATGGGAACAATATTGAACTACTTATTTTTTATTGTAGGGCTTGATCAAAGTGTTGTATTAATATGAAATGGTATTTTGTATACGTCTACAAACAATGTTTTTTACTATTTAACAATCATTCATCTCTATATTAAAATAACCCAAATATTGTTGGACTAATAATGCCATCCTAGTCTATATTAGTATAAATTAATTTTCTAGGTATTAGGTATGTAAAAACCCATCGGAAGAAGGAAAACGTTACATATTTAAAAGTATGAAGCACTTGCTGTGATCTTTATAAAATAGTATATATTTTCAGTAGTAAAAAATTATAGGTATGATACTATAATACAACAAGTTGTGTAAAGTTTTCTTCTTTCCATACCGTAGTATCCTTAGTAGATAAATGTCTGCTAAATACCAAAATTTTAATAATTGTTCTTTGACTTATACATTGTGTTAGGTGCCATCGAACTATAGTACAGGGTCTTCCAACGAGGACTGAACAGGGGCTCATTTTTGAGCTTCCTTGTATTTAAAGAAAAATCCAAAATAGCCAATCGATTTACTTTTTCCTGCAGAATTCAAAAATGAAACCAAAAATTTATTTGAACCAGAAACAAAAGAGTTACGCTATGGATAAGGTGTTTTTTAAATGGAACATAGCTTTTTTTATACGATTTTTGGAACCAGTGATTTTTTTTTGTCCGTTCTGATTAAAATATTTAATATTGTGACAGCTATTTTTATTAAATTTTAATGTTTTATCCAGTATAATTTAACTTTAACCTGTTTGAAACATACACTAGGTAATAAAGGTATAATCACCTTTGAATCCTTCAAAGTCAAAAAATTTGACAAATTTACTATAATATTGCCGAAATGAAATATTCATTAGATGAGAGATTGCAGATTGTTATCTTGTTCTACAAATGCCAAGAAAATGCAAGAGAAGCAAGGAGAAGATTTATTGCAAATTTTCACAGAAATATATCCGTTAATACTATTCTAAGGATAAAGAACCTATTTGAGGAAAATAAAACATTACATGACAGAAAAAGAAATCCAACTCTATACTAATTTAAAAAAAAAAACATTAATAATTTAATTGTTCAATGTGACCTCCGTTGTTCTCGAAACATGTGCGATAACCTCTTTGTAGCCTTTCCAAACTTGCTGTTATACTGTGATTTTCCTGGTTAAGGCGATTTATTTCATTCACAATTTTCTGCATGATCTCTTCAATATCGTGGTTTCGCTGCTTGTATACCACGTTCTTTAAATGGTCCCAAAGAAATGTGTCTAATATTGACAAATCGGGACTATTGGGTGGCCAAGCATAGGTTCCATTTCTACCAATCCATTCTTCATGGCGTCCGTTTAAATATTGAGTAACCTCACGCACGGCATGCGGAGGGACCCCATCATGTTGCCAAATTAAATTTTGATATTCTTCCAATGGTAAATCTTCCAAAAAGTTCTCAATTTCGTTTTCTAAGAACTCGTAGTATCTCTGTCCATTTAAAGTCCCGTTAAAAAATATTGGTCCCAAAATTCTATTATTTTTTATGCCACACCAAACATGGATTGAAGTCCTTCCTTGAAATTTAATTGTCTGAAATTTTCTTGGATTTCCAACGGCCCAGTGATGATTATTATGTCTATTGAAAACCCCCGATGATGTGAATGTGGCTTCGTCAGTCCATAAGATATTTCTATATAAATTAGGGTCTTCGTTTTCTTTCCGAATCACAATTTGGGAAACAAATTGGAAGCGAAGTTCTTTTTGTGCCGGTGTTAGATGTTGAAGTGGAAGGATATGATAAGACTTAAATTTATGATTTCTTAAAGTCCTGTGAACAGTTCCCTGGGTAACTCTTCTGCGTCTTACACCGCCGCCGCATTGAACGTCCCGAACTGCGTCCGAAATTGATTTGGTTGGATTCAGTCGAAAATAATTCACAATGGCACGGTCTCGATTTCTATTCCTTTCTGGATTTCTTTTTCTGTCATGTAATGTTTTATTTTCCTCAAATAGGTTCTTTATCCTTAGAATAGTATTGACGGATATATTTCTGTGAAAATTTGCAATAATTCTTCTCCTTGCTTCTCTTGCATTTTCTTGGCATTTGTAGAACAAGATAACAATCTGCAATCTCTCATCTAATGATGAAATATTCATTAGATGAGAGATATTAGATTTCGGCAATATTATAGTAAATTTGTCAAATTTTTTGACTGAAGGATTCAAAGGTGATTATACCTTTATTACCTAGTGTATGTTTCAAACAGGTTAAAGTTAAATTATACTGGATAAAACATTAAAATTTAATAAAAATAGCTGTTACAATATTAAATATTTTAATCAGAACGGACAAAAAAAAAATCACTGTTCCAAAAATCGTATAAAAAAAGCTATGTTCCATTTAAAAAACACCTTATCCATAGCGTAACTCTTTTGTTTCTGGTTCAAATAAATTTTTGGTTTCATTTTTGAATTCTGCAGGAAAAAGTACATCGATTGGCTATTTTGGATTTTTCTTTAAATACAAGGAAGCTCAAAAATGAGCCCCTGTTCAGTCCTCGTTGGAAGACCCTGTACAATCTAGGTAAAAAAATAAAGCTATGAAGAGAAAGGAAATAATTAAGAACAAAAGTATCATCCATAATATCCCAAGGGCATTGATGTCTACAAAATAATTTTATTACAGATTTCGAAGCAAAGTTTTAATACAATTTTGAGTTATTTATCAATGGTTGAGGGATATTCGGTAAGAAAATTGAATGACATTTTAAATTGTAACAATTACAGAAGTGTCAACAAATTTTATTCCATGGTGACATGTGATAATAAGTGATAACTATCCATGGGCTGCTATTACTGTAATGTTATTGTCATTGGTTGCTTTTGCACACGTGATTACAAATAGACGAAATCAATTCGATTATTGTTACGTCAAAAAAATGCCTGAATAAACTATAAAAAATTAAAATTCATATTTAAATCTATTTAAAAAATATAGGGAAAGGAAAGAAAGTCGAAAAGTCTTTCTCCACTAATTTAATAAAAGAGCAATCAAAGGCTCAATTTTTCGTATTAATAAGTCTACATGTTTCGAAGGTAGTGACCTTCATCCTCAGGAGACAAAAGAAATGTTGCTGTTAGTATTAGCAGTAGAGAAAAAATTATAGGTGGATGGTGACGTTGATGGAGCTTTAAAATTTGTAAAATGTATTAAGAAGTGAATGAAACTCGATGAACGCAATCAGCATACCGAAATGTTAGATAAAATTTAGTTCCAATGTATTGGTACAAGGTTTGTCATATTTAGTAGCCTATGAAGGGAATTGATGTTCTTCCTATGAAGGTTTTTATTAAGGGATATATAAAGAGGATTTGTGGGACATTCTAGTTCATATCATGATATTGGTTTAATAGAATGGAAGGAAGATTTTGTTAGACTTTAAGTACAATTTCCATTTTGTTGAAGTCACATCTATAAAGGTTTAAAAAATACTTTTCAAAATTTTATGGGGGTACTGGAGACCTAAGGCCCAGTAACCCGTAATTAAGTTAACCCCATTTTGTAAAGAAATTAATCAAGAAACCAATCAATAAAAAATGGGGTTAACTTAATTACGGGTTGCTGGGCTCCAGTACCCCAATAAAATTTTGAAAATTATTTTTTAAAATCTGACTTCAACATAATGGAAATTGTACTTAAAGTCTCACAAAATCTTTCTTCCATTATATTAAACAAATATCATGATATGAACTAGAATGTCGCACAAATCCTCTTTATATATCCCTTCATAGGAAGAACATCATTTCCCTTCATAAGCTACTGAATAAAACAAACCTTGTACCGATACAGTTGAGCTAAATTTTAACTAACATTTCGGTATGCTGATTACGTTCATCAAGTTTCATTCACTTCTTAATACATTTTACAAATTTTAAAGCTCCATCAACGTCACTTTTCACCAATAATTTTTTCTCTACTGCTAATACTAACAGCAACATTTCTTTTGTCTCCTGAGGATGAAGGTCACTACCTTCCAAACATGTTGACTTATTAATACGAAAAATTGAGCCTTTGATTGCTCTTTTATTAAATTAGTGGTGAAAGACTTTTTGACTTTCTTTCCTTTCCCTATAATTTCAACTCCACTTTGAGAATGGATTATTTCTTTATATTTAAAAAATGCTTTTTCTAAAATTTAAATTTTTTAATATAGGTAGGTATACAAATTTACTGTGTATTTTAAACGACTGGACGTCAAAAACTTTTAGAAAAAATCGGTGAAAGGATTTTTGTATGTAATTTTGTTCTTAATATTAATTACAAGAACTTACCAAAAGAAATGGGGCACACCTATACTCGAAGTCCAAATTTTCTGTCAGTGACTCATCACTAGCATATAGAGAGCTTCGAGTTGTGCGACGTCAGGGGAATGTATTTCAGTGGCGTGTGTATTTCAAAAAATAATAAATGATGAAATTTTGTGGGAACTTCGTATAATTTTGTATAAACTAGGATTTCCTATTCCTTGCGAAAATTCATCCATAAATGCGTGCTTTGAACTTTTAATATTCAGATCTTGCCATACCTTCTCAACTGTGCACCCTTCATTAAACCCTGTTTCATCGGTGTAATTCAACTTTTTTCCGAAACTCCCGTACCTTTTTTAAATATTTTCGCCACCATACAAAAATTTAATTTTTTTCAATTAGGCTTTTTTGATTTCGTTTAATATACCTAAAATTCATTTCTTTTAAAGTTCGTTTAAAAAGTCTTAATGTTATTTTAGGTAAAGATGTGTCCTTAATTTAAGGCATAATTTTTTTTTATTGTCGATATGTCAAAATCCATGGATTTTGCAACGAATGGAGTATTTTGTGGCATCATCCAGGATTATTTTTTGCCGTCCTCTTGTCTGGGTTCCTGGACTATTTTCTTTTCCATCATTTTCTTGATGAAGGACTTTCAAAACCCTGAACATAGTGCGCGAGGAAGGTTTCGTTAAAGTGTCACATATTTTTGCAGCATCCAATGTGGTTAGTTCAAGATTTCGTTCCCGAATTCCATGGTATGCGTTCTTTTACTGTGAATTGAATTTTTTTTTGTAGGCGGACAACTAGTTGAAGGTTCCTTAATATCCATAGTTTACTCAATTAGAAGCAGTTAACGACACTATATAAAGTTTAATAACTATACCGGGTGTCCACGGAAGGTGTCTCGCCCCTATAACTTTTTTGTTTTTTAAGTTAATGGAATGAAATTTGGAGGATTCGTATGCGATATAAAACTGTATTTTTTGACGGGTGATTCAACTTTATAGAACTTCCGGTTTTACCGGAAGTGACATAAACTTTCGATTTTTCAATGAGACACCTGGTATACTTTTACTTTCTTTGAATACATATGACATTCTATATACAACCATGTGTCACTTCTCACTTTTTGTCATTAAAAAAATAAATAATTAAAAGAAAAAGAACTAAAAATCTGCATCCACATATCTATTAATTTTTAGGGTTGCAGATGTTTAAAGTGATCTCCATCTTTTTGCTGACATAGTCGTACTTTTTCTACTATCGCTCTTGAAACGTTTCTTAACTGCTGTGGTGTAATTCTATGAATAGCTGCCCTTACTTTCTCCTCTAACTCATTCCGTGTGGCAGGAGGTACATCATAAACCTCGTTTTTAATAGAATCCCATAAAAAGAAATCTAGAGGCGTAAGGTCATGTGACCTGAAAAGATTGAAAAAGGAATAAGTCTTAGTAAAGGTATAAATTAAAAACAATTCTGTTTTACCTAGCCGGCCAACTAATTGGGCCTCTATTTCCAATCCAGTTTTCGTTGTATGATTCGTTCAAATATTCTGTAACTGCCCGTATGTTGTGTGCTACTAATGGTATCTCATCCAGGAACTGCTCAATTTCTTGCGTGAGGAAACCTAGATATCCCCTTGTTAGCGAACCGTCAAAGAATATAGGGCTTAAAATTCTGTCCCCTAAAATCCCAACCCAACAGTTAAAACCAAACCGTTCTTGAAAATTTCCCTCCTGCATCAAGTGTAAATTTTCGTGGGACCAATATCGCTTATTATTTCTGTTGAAACGGCTTTCTTCAGTATAAAGAATTTTATATGGAAATGTATTATCCTCCAAATATTTTCCTAAGAACCAATTGTGATACTCTAGTCTTCTTTCATTATCGTTTGGGTACAGGTGCTGATGTAGTTGGTATTTATGTTTATTTAAAATATTGCCGGCAGAAGACTTACAAATGCCACATTCTAGCGCGATTTCCCTGAGTGACGTATTGATATTCACTTGCACGTATGCCAGAATATTTATTTCTATATCTTCACAATAATTGGATCTTTTCATTATTGGTGACGGCGCCGGCGTTCGGGATATAGCTCTGTGCGTAAACACGTGCAGCATCGGTTGAGTTTTGCCCACACTCTCCAAAAACTAATAACATATCAACTTTTTCGCTCCTTGTATAAATATTACTATATTTCATGATTTTAAACAATAACGTACACAATAATTACCTAATTTACTTTTGCAGAAGCGAAGTTTCATAAGATGTTGACTTGTCAAATTTTTACAAGACATCTTAACGTTTTTGTTTTTATCAGTTGTGTTGGTCACAGGCTACTCGATTAAATCTTATTTTATTCTCAAAAGGCGCTTTATTTTAGGAAAGTCGTACATAACGTTACAGTTTTTTAAAGGAAGTTTGTTTAAAACCTAATAGTGTGTGGTATCAAATTAATCGTAATAAAATGCTCTTTTTTCCTAACCCGACGAGCCACCATGTTGCCATTTGAAAAAAATGAGTAATACAGGTTTCAAAATTTAATTTGACACAGCAGATACGCTTTGACCGAAAACACTTAAGTTGTATTTTGTCAAAGATGTTAGGACTAAATTTAGTGATTTTAACATATTCATACCTTCTTAATTAAAAATTGAAATTAAAAAAATGGTGACAAAAAGGGGCAAGTGACACATGGTTGTATTTAGAATGTCATATGGATTAAAAGAAAGTAAAAATATACCAGGTGTCTCATTGAAAAATCGAAAGTTTATGTCACTTTCGGTAAAACCGAAAGTTCTATAAAGTTGAATCACCCGTCAAAATATGCAGTTTTATGTCGCATACGAATCCTCCAAATTTCATTCCATTATCTTTAAAAACAAAAGAGTTATAGGGGCGAGTCGCTTCCGTGGACACTCGGTATATTTACACAAAACAATATGTATGTAAACGACCCATATACTACGAGAACTTTAAAAAAGTCACAAAGTCTATCGATAAATAATTAATAAAGACACAAATTAATCAAGCAGTGTGAAAACCACGCTTATTTTCGAATCTTTGAAGTTGTCAATTCGGTCTCTGTGTGTTATTTTATTTTCTCCACAATCAGAATCCCAGTATCGGAATCGCCGTGCTATTTTAAATGCATTTAGCGGATTACGGCTTGTATGACACCGTCTCTTCTTAAGTTTACTGTAATTGCAGCGGCAACGTTTCTTTTATGGATAAAAAAAACATTTACTTCGGGTGCGCAATAGAAATTTTAATAGGTATCTCTGTCGTACACTGACGTATATCTGCCGTACACTGACTTTCCTTTCCTAGCATCTCCGCTTCTCTGAGCCCAAGCTACAATGCATGACCTGAACAATATTTTTATTCTGCCGCTTCCTAGATTTGGTGATTGGTATTGAGTCACTGACAGAATTTGGGGATTTTGGGTATAGCATATTATGATTTTAAACATTAGTAGATTATATTGGACAGTTGAACGCCTACCATTCACCGCCCTCTCGCGCATGTATGTTTTAAGCAGGTCAGTTACAAACAGGTCTGTTTTAAAGCGACCCTGTTTAAAACAGAAATATAAACATGCGCAAGAGCGTGATGGATGATGGGCGTTCAATTGTCCAATGTCATCTATTGACATTTTTTCATTATTACATAAGTGAATAAGACTTTTTACCGTTCTAATACCCTGACTAAAAAATATCGTGGAAAATCAAATTAGCTTGTCGATGTTGTCTCCTTTGGCAAGTATCTTCCTTTCTTTGCACATAGCCTTCAAAGTTTATGCCAAAAAGCTTGTTTTTGCTGTAAATAGCCCCACGCAAAACCAATACCAAAAATATGCTGGACAGTACTTACTTAAAAAATGTATTACTCTTATGTCATATTATGTGTATTAGTATTTTATTTTTACAAGTTTAAGCCGTTAAGTATTTTGTGTATAGTGTATTACTTTTTGTTGTCTCTCCAACGGATTGGCAATAATGGCTACTATATTGGTAATTATTATTAATTAACTTTAAAAAAAAAACTAAATTTAATTTTAAATAGTAATTTTATATCAATGATTTTTAATTGAATGAACTTTTTAGCATTTACTTTACCCATGCGCTGTATACTTTATTTGTCGGGTTTAGGGCGGAAGTGGATGGAAAGACGTAATGTTTAATTTGCTAACATTTCGATTTTGTTTCTACACTTCCTCGGAGATATTCCAACAATGATGATTTAATCCTATTTTAATTATTGATAATAATAAATTCCCCCCTTCTATCTCTTTGTGTAGCTCTACAACCCAGGATGGGTGATGAGTCTTGCTTGTCATTTGACTCGATTCATCACCGTTTCGTCTAATGATATCGCTAAATAGCCCAAAGCGACATTTTTAATTTCAATTTTTAAATTTGTTTGGACGTAAGGTCACTACTATTTGTATTGTATTGTATCGTATATGGTGAGGGCGTTAGACCCTTTCGCTATATTTACCAAAAGGAACCTTTTGTTGATACCCTGCATCAGTTTACCCGGAAACATCTAAACTTTTTGCATAGTTATACATTTTTCGGGGGGCGAGTTTACTTATATCTTGAGTTGTTCAAGATAAGGTAGCCGTTGGCGGGTAAGTACTTACTTTCGTTGCATTGCAGAACTTGCACCTTTCGTCTTTAGTCTTTCACATTCTTTTGAGATGGCATCTCCAAGCCTGAGCACCCTCTTCACGTGACTAATATAGTCAACAAACAGCAAATGCAGGTGGATAGAAAACAACTCTATTGTGGTATTAGGTACCTATAATTACTTTTGTGTTTAAATTGCGTAGTAATGAGTTACAATCGTTGTCGTTGGTGTGTGGTACCGACTGGCAAATATGCAAGTATAGAAACAGCAGGAAAGTTGTTTATTAAAGTGCCGAATGATATAAAAATGAGAAACATTTGGTTTCAATTTGCAAGAAGAGAACCAAAATGATCAGGTATAATTATCGAGAAGAAGTTTACTATCTACTGTATTTTTGGGAAAATCACTTCGATGTAAGTGCAATAATATATCTTGTATCTTATTATCTTTTTGTATTAATCATTAGTAGAAATGAAAGAAAAACGAAAGATAATAAAATTATTGTCATAAAATATTCGTAATTTAGAGGTTAAAGTTTCTCTTAGGGATTAGGGATGTGCAATACCCGAGCTTTGAGTTTCGATATTTGATCCTTTCGGGCCATTCGTCGGGAAGCGCCAGGTGCTCGAGCTCGTGTCGAACGGGATTCGATATTCCAGTTGTTATATCGTTGCATTGATACATCACAAACATTGAACGGAAACATCGATATAAGGTAATATAAATATATACTGTTTGCAAAACAAAAACCGATGCACGTCATACCCTTCAAGTGACGTCAGTTATCGACAGTGTTGCCAGCTTCTAACCAAAATATCCGAGTGAGGGAATTACACAGTTTTTTTTTTATAAGAACAAGACAAATATACAAAAATTTCCGATAGTTTATATATTTGTTTACTGCATAATACCTTTTACCATCAACTTTAGTAGATCTAACACTTCTTTTATTTTTATCTTGCCAAGATCGACCAATGGTACCATTCTGAAAAATCCTCCATGTTTCATCCAGAAAAACGAATTGATACAAGGATGCTTCTTTCTCTTTAATATTATTCTTTCAAAAATACCAATCGTTTGAAAGCTACGTGGGAAACTTCCATAAGCCTTCGCCTCGGTTCATCTTTCTTCCATCCGAAGTCTATTTCCTTTAAGAGGCTTCCTAAGGAGTTAAGACAAGCATCAAACAGTTGTCTGTCTTTTAATTTCTTACTTAAAGTTGTCAAAGTTACATAATGTTCTAAAGAAAGTTACAGCTTAAACATAACCAATGTAAAATACTAGTTTTTGAATAATACGACTTACTTGTTTCATACATTCCATAAATAGCGTCACGGATAGAACTTATATCCAATCTTGACACATTTACAACTCTCTTTGAATAAGAACGTTTCCTTTTAGGTGACTCCAATAATTTATTTTGCTTAACTGTTGTTGAAACTG
The DNA here is from genome assembly GCA_963920685.1 of Polydrusus tereticollis. Classification (NCBI taxonomy): domain Eukaryota; kingdom Metazoa; phylum Arthropoda; class Insecta; order Coleoptera; family Curculionidae; genus Polydrusus; species Polydrusus tereticollis. The sequence continues at coordinate 62,174,499 of OY987327.1, forward strand.
CGCTTACAGTAGACATTCAAATTTAGGGCAGCTGCTACACGCTAAAAATTAGTAAAGTAGATATAAAATATATAGACCTTAACACACTCTTTAAATCCATTTCTCTAACTACTGTCAAGGGTAATAATGGGTCATTGTTGTTAAGTTCTTCCTGAAAATAGCTTATTAGAGTAGCTATATGCTCTTTGCACCGGCTATTTAAATGTTTCGGCTTTTTTTACAAATAGTAAACAACGTAATCGACAGAGATATGTATGTGCACATTTGTTGTTCTTAAAAGAACAGTTTTTTTAATGCTATCTATGAAAGATCTCGAGTTTTTGTTAAAAAAATAGACGCACAGCAACACGGAACAATTAAGGTTAGTTTTGCATGAAACGTCGAACCAAGCCAACGAACGAGCTGGCGCCACCGCACCGTTCACAGTTCTGTTGCCAACTGTCGGCCAATAAAATTCAAATTATATTAATTTTTACAAGCTTAAATAAACAAAATATTTGCTATAAGTGGCTTTGTTTCAAAGAAGAATACTTTAAGTTTGTAGTAAATTCAATATCGCATAAAGTTTTAATATTTTTTCTCCAAATTTAATTTCCTTGTGTTTTCTTACGGATTTACAATTATCAGCTGATTGATGACGTGCATCGGTTTTTGTTTTGCATTAAGTATATAGGGGACTATTTTATAATTAACTTTTCTTCCCTTGCGTGATGCAAATTAGTCTACAGTGTCATTGTAATCGAGTTATCTCCCTACTTAATTTTCTATTGATTTTATTGTTAGCTTTGACAATCTTTCTTGCCCCATAGTCGACTTTAAATATGTGGTAATAAGTTTCAACTTGCTGAAACTTTTTTCGCATGATGCAGTTGTAACTGAATGGATGGATGGATAATGGAGCTGCTAATTAATTCATACCTCGTCGATAGAGAGAGTTCTCAGTTTGTTTATTTAAAAATATGGAGCTCTTTATCTTTTTCATTTTTTATCTTTAAACATTCACGTTCACTTGAACGGGTCATTTTAGTGATTAATCTGGTATAACCCGGGCCACTAAAATATCAAAAATATCGTATGGCATCGCCCGTATGGTGGCGGTGGGTGGTGGACGAAGGGAACGAGAACGACAAACGACAACCCTAGACTAGCCAAAACGTTAAGTTTTGTTAGGGTGGTTATTCTGCGCCCGGTGCGGGGGCACCGACAGCACCATCCTAGTTACGGCATGTTTTTTAAAAATGTAGCTCTCATAAAGGCTAGAAATAACATTGACACGTTAGCAAATGAAAAAGTTTGCCTTTTAATCGATTTTTGTCCTAAATACGTGCGACAAGTATACAAAAGCATATAATAATATTGAATATATGTCCAGGCCACAAATTTACTTTGACCAAAATATGTAAAATTCCCATTAAAAGATAATAATCCTAAATGGATTTTAGTAACCACTTTGTTGGAGGTTTAATAACTATTATGGCGCTGTAAAAGAAAAAAATATATGAAAATTGGGAGTTGGGGTTAGGGGGGATTTACGTATTTTAAGGTTGTTGCATAAAACTACTAAGTTCAATTTAGTATTATACTCGAAATATTAAATTATTAAAGTTCAAATGTATTTAATTAATTAATTATTTTACCTATATTTTTATTTATTATAGTTTATTTATATGTAAGTTTTTGTTTACTATACTCTGTATTTTAATTTTAAGAAATCGTGTGAACAAGTTTAGTTTAAAGTAACCGAAAATAAAGCTATATTTTCCAAAGAAGTGTCTTCATGTGAATTCCCTATTAACTTTAGAATTCCAATAGCTTACTAAATACCTATTTGTTTATTTTCCAAGGACTTATACAGGGTGTTTATTAAACATGCGACAAAAATTAAGGGGTTATTCCCTGGACTATTCTAAGAATATTTTGTCCTTTAATGATTTTTGAAAAGCCGCTTTGTACAGGGCGAGAATAATTTTCGATAAAACCAATTTTCTGTGTTGCGTGAACTTAACGTAGGAACCCTAAAATTTAAATTTTAAAAGCGTAAAAAATAGCCACAAACTGTTTTCGATCCTCCAAGTATGATTTAAAAAATAACAAAAAGGTGTCTGAAAATCAAAAAGTTTCAAGTTTCTGCAGCAAAATGGTGTGATCAAGCCGATCGAGAGCTTTGGAGGAATCCGTAACGTCTGTTTGGCAGCGCTGGTCAATTGCCTCGACCAAGAACTGAGTAATACACATTAAATTAGTGGTTGTCGATCGACCTTTAACAAACCCATATTGTACAGGACATAGAATTTTTAACATTTGAAAAAATAATATTATGTAACAGTAACTCAAAAACTTTAGAAAAATTAGAAATTATTGATATAGGTTTACAGTTTTTGAAACTTTAAAGCATTTCCAGATGTTTGACATTTTACACAAGTTAAGGCACTTGTTAAATATTATTGATTGAGGATGAGCAAAAGACTCCTGCGCAATCTCTGACGACAAATGCAGGTATTTTATCCGGACCAGTGGTTAACTTGGGTTTAATCTGCCTAATTGCGTTAAAAGCTTTAGTCTCGTTTAAACTGGTAATATTTATAGTAGATGTGGATAAATTCGACTCAACATCTATGAACAAATCAGAGGACACCAGATACAATCGACTAAGGAAATTGACAAAAGCATTGACACTATCATCAGAATTGAATAACGTAGAGTTGCCAAGAGCAACTCCCGCAGAGCCCCTTCTGGAGTTAACAAAAACCGTCCCCCATTTCCGAGGGAAACATGATGCGTACAATATTGGACTGGCACCGTTCTCAAACTACCCCTTAAATTTAAAACACCACCTAAACAACTTTTTTTATGCTACGCTTTGCGAGGGCTTGCTATTTGTTGGTGAAAAGGGTTAATTGAATTACCTCCGGCCAGGGAAGGCCCAGCAAACCCCTTCCAAGGGGTATAATTTAAAAATGAATACACTATTAATTTTGTAATTAGTGTGTAATTACCATGCATGTAAAAATACATTTACACATATACAAATAGCTACGAAAACATGCACACAAAAACATGTACGTAAAAGTCTTCCCGAAATCGCCATTAATTTTCAGGGGAAACCAGTGAACTCGTTAGTATAGAGTTCACTGGGGGAAACAGCCCCTTGAATGGCGTGTTTTAACCTCCGGGGTTTGGTTAGATCAGGCTAGGATAACTTAAATGGTGAAGATCGTTCCCTGTTCGATTAGTTCTTTAACCAGACGCTGATGGCGCTATTGTAGGGATTTTGTTTTATAAGGCTGTTCATATCCTAACGTTGGTAGCGAAAAAAACATGTATTTAGAATGAGCGTGGTGAACGTTCTGTATCTTTCTCTCTCTGCATTCAACCGTACCAGCTAAGGTGCGATAAAGATAAAAATATAACTTAGGCGCTGATCCATAATAAAAATATCTTCCGGATTTGGACCCAAGCGACATTGACATATTAAAATTAAATTTTTAAACAAAGCGGCGCGACCTATATGTTTATTAAGTTTATTCTGCTAAAATGGTGATTTATTGTTGCGTTCCCGGAGGTAAAGCACAAGGTGGGAAACGTGTAAAAATGCACTAGTTTCCAAAGTGCGACCAGGTAAGTTTTTTGTTGCTTTATAGCGAAGTAATAAAAAGGGTGTATCCTGAAGAGCCAAAAAGGCACCTTGTGCCTATACTGTATACAAAATATTGTTGCTATCTAAAAAAAATGTATGCAGGACACCTTTTGATCCTGAATAATTATAAACATTACTTATATATATGATTTTCTTAGAGTTATGACAGTTTACGATCTTAGCTAGTATAATGTCCGTGTATTTTTAGACGCATAAACTTTGGGTAAATGCTATTCAAAATCCATTATTCTGTGGCAAAGACAAGATTATTGGCATTCAAAAAACTTATAAAATTTGTCACACACATTTTGGAATCAAGAAAATTGAGCTTGTTAGAAGAGGATCGTGTTTAAAGCTGAACGCTGTTCCTATGTTAAACTTTTACAGCACAATCCTAAGTAAAACTTGCCTTGTTATTATATTAATTTATGTAAATATCTAATAATAATAAAGCTTGTCGCCATATCAGAAACGTTGTTACAACTTCCTTTTATTCTCCCAAAATATATTGACTTTAATTCAAAAGGTTCGCGCTTCTAAATTTTCCATCGGAGTTAGAAGCGCGAAAATTTAAATTCAAAGTTGTAAAATTTAAATCCTCATGCGTGGCGCCGACTCATAGAATAGGAGGGGACAGTAGAATACGCTTCGCGACGGGAAGCGAGTTCTATTGCCCCTCTTATTTCTATGCGCCGACTCCCCGCCCCTCCCCCATTGCTACATTTAGTTCTTCAACCAGTCACGAATAGCGCTATTAGGCTATTAGTGAACCAATTTAGTATGTTAAGTTGCCTATCTATCATACCATAAGCGCATCTCCCTTGACTGCTTGCTTGTCTATGGGTTGGACCTTTCCCGGTCAAAGGTAAATCAATTTACCCATAATTCACTCCATAGGTCTCGATCGCCAGTTCCCGGAAAAAATAGAAAAAAGGGGTGATATTACAAGTTAGGGGTAGTTTGAGAAAAATAGGGATTCTAATATTGCTGGCATGATGTGCGAGAAGAGGGTGCTCTTTCTTCTCTTCTTATAATCAATTTTCTTGAGCCAGACTGCCAGACATCAGTATTTTGCTCTTGTTTTTTGTTGTAGATATCTGGTCGATAACAATTTTGAAAGGTCTTGATTTTGAATTTTGTATTTGATTTTTTTCTCATCTTCTTTTGTTTTGGTCTTACGTGCTTTTCTTATTCTCTTTAATACATATCTGTATTATTTATCAGGGGGGGAGCCAATCTTTAGGGAATTCGTGTTTCGAGTTTGGCAATGAGTGTATGTGTGTGTCTAAAATGAGCCGATTCGTGGATGTACTTGCTCGCGTATGGTATTTTTTAATAATTTTTATCATAAAAAGTATTTAATTTGTCCATTCGTAAGTCCCTGTGCAGTACGTCTGTCGGTACATGTCTTTGAGCGTCCGTTATTATGCGTAAAACTCTATTTTGTAATATTTGTAATTTTTTCAGTCTCGTCTTGTTTACGGTGCACCACGTAGGTACACAAATGCAGTTTCGAAGCTTAAAAAACCTTAAATGTACTTAGCTATGTCGATTACGATTCGTTTTATTTTTAGCTGAATTCAATGCTGAAATTTTAAGACAGCATTTTTTTCTGAGAGGCTTGACTTTCCAAGTAAAAAACTTTAAGGTATCAAATACTGAAACTATTAGTCCTGGGGCGCTTAGTCAAGTAAAAGTTACTTGTAATCGAGCTTGTAATAGTGAAGCAGATCTACTGGCACTTGAAGATTTCTTAAATCGACCAGAACATTTCAGAAAGTTGGTAAGATTTGACCACCCATTCTATTTAAAAAGTAGTATAGTAAAACTTGATATACCTACAGATACCTATATTTATTTTAAGGTAAAATTCAATTAACAATTGAATAAGACCTTAACAGCCCTTTACGTTAGGTATTAATATAGTAAGAATGTTTATTTTTGATAATGTTTAAGTACATTTACCATTTTAGGAGTCTAAAATGTGCATATTGGCAGGAAATAATTTGCAAGCTTTATTAAACGAAGCATGGGAGCATTTATTTGGAATCACCAGGCTAAAAAGATACCAGAAAAAAAGATTTTCGCAGTTTTTAATTGCAAAAGTTATAATAAGTAAGTACTAATTTAAATGATGAAACGGAAATTGGACGTTTTCAACTAGAGGTGTAGTGTATAGTAGTCAAGTAGAGTAGGATATGAGTGTATTTTGTATCTTGATATTATTTTTATTTTATCTCCCCTAATTTTTTGTTTTAATCATCTTAAAGTTTCTTTAAAATATGGCTTATTTTATTTAGTTGACTTGTATTTGTATATACTATAAAATATTATTTTTTCTGGGTTGTAATTAAAGTCTTTTCATTTAAGATGCCCTTCTGAGAACAGAAAAAAGCTGAAATAAAAAAGAGGCAGAGCAGGAAATAGCCAAATTGCTAAGGAGGACCCCCGATTGACTAAAATATAAACAAAAAGCGAAAAATAATGATAAAGATGGGGAAACAAGTAATAATCCCGAGGTATCAGATAGATAATAATACATTCATATATACACAATATATATAGAATGTTACTAAATATTAACCAACAAATTTATTGTAATATATTATTGTAGATACTTTATCAGTAGTTATTATTTATCCATTGTAGGTACAAACAACGTACTTCTTACGTATGTAGTACGTACATAGCACGAAGTGTGCGTACATCTTTAACACGTACAGTAAATGTACGTACATTAAATATACGTTTATCGTACGTACATAAGATGTACTTGTCGTACGTCTTAATTAAGTACAATTGTGTGGAAAATTTACGTACTAAGTTTGTAAAATGTACGTACTACGTCCAATAACGTACATGCATAAGACGTACTTTATGTCCGACTAGTACGTACTTAAAACGTCTTATGTATGTATTTATGCTGGTTGGGTAACGCCTAACTTAAATAAGCCGTTTCAATGACTTAAGGTAAATAGGTTTACAGTTAAGTTATGTAATAAAATGTTTATTTGATTGATATTTATATATATTTTATCAAGCATATATTTATTTTACTTTTGTTTTACATTTATTTGCCGTAACAACAACGTTATTTAATTAAACAATTTAAGTGATTTGATTTAAATAAACCGGTAATTTCCATCAAAGTGGTTGTTTTTTTATTCAAGTACATAATTGTTTAACTTGTCTTTTATATTTATTTAGACCAAATATAAATTTATTTGGTTTAAATACCTTTTTTTAATTTTCAATAGATCAGAATGTTTATTCAAATCAGTTCCTATTTTATCCAAGTACCTACGTGTTTATACTGACGTCACATAAAAATAAGAAATATTGAAATGTTGCTATTGAATATGGTTAATTCAGTCCCTATACCATAATATTCACAAACCTTATGAAATTCTTTATAGTGTTCAAATAATAAGGCAAACCAACAGAAAAAACACATTTTTGCCGAAAATAAAGATTATGACAAATTACGCGCACGCGCACAACGATTATTACATAAAAATAACATAAGATTTAAAAGATGACCATCTCTTATTTTATTTCTTATTTTTATGTTATGTTATATGTTTCTATAAACGTCTTATGGCAGGTCTGTAGATTCAACTCTTATTTTATTTTTATGTTATGTTATCTTGCTGTATAAGCCGACCATTAGTTGTTGTTCCCCTTAAAATATACGTCAATAAAACATTATAGAGAAGTTAATAACTTTGGTAAAAAATTAAATAAAGGCAAATTTGCAAATATTAGGTACAATAATTATTAATATTATATTAATTATATTATATTTTTTACGTTTGGAGGTTTGATAGGTATTGAATTATGGTGAAAATTGAGAAAAACTGTCTTATTTGTAACCTAGATAGCCATGATTTTTCATTACATACATTTTTCTAAAAAGATTTTGTGTTCGAAATTTCAAATTAGGTATTACAAGTATCTTTTCTTTGCCTCTTATCTTACTTTTTTAACGCGTTTCATGCGTAACTAAAATATTCAAATATAGTTTCCTACCTTGAAAAGTATCTAACATAATATGGGATATACCCCTCGATATACCAAAATCTTCTAAATAATTATTATTCATATTACGTTTATTCCCCATATCTTCGTTTTAATTTTTGATGGAACCACTAACAAAGAAGATTTCACTCTCACTCATAAATTTCTACAAGACAAAATCGAACACCAATAACCAAAAACGCGATGATCAGGCCACTTTTGTATAACCAATCAAATTACTCAAAGCCCAAAGTAGGCGACTGGAGTTCATTTAAATACTTTTAATTATTAGTTTGGATGACCAAATTATTTGAACAGTTCGGCAATGGACGATTTAAATTAAAGTTAAAGGTATTTAGTTCTTAACTTGAAATGTACTTCGATTAAATAATTAGTTATTTGTAATTATTTGGTTGTTTTATATATTAAAGGATTTAATGTAAATACATAATTATTTAGTTTAAATGACCTAGACATTTAAATAGTTCTCTATTGGGTGATTTAACTAGCGATTAACGGGATTTAGTTCCTAAATAAAAATTAGTTCGATTAAACAATTAGTTATTTAGATTTTGTTATTTTAGTGGTTTTTTAGTAAGATATTTGTTTCAAGTAGGGTTCTATTATTTGACACAAATCCACCAACAGTCAAATAATTTTGCAAATAAAACGAAATACTCTCATTTATTTCAGTTAAATAAAATTTAGTTAATTAAAATCACATTTATTTATTACCAATAATTATTCACCAAAAAAATCAGATTATTTGATTAAGGGAGCACAGTTTTATCAGTGCAGTAATCGCAGTATCATCAGCGAACAAATACAATTGGGTTCGCGGATCTCGCGGAATATCACTAGTATAAATATTGTATAGTAAAGAGGCCAGTGGCGACCCCTGTGGCACTCCCGCCTTAATGTTCCTGACGCTTGAAATTGTATTTTCTGATGATACCGCGAATGTCCTGTCCTCGAGGTATGAAATCAAAACTTTTACCAAATAATTGGGCATACCCAACCTTATCAACTTTAATATGAGACCATTATGCCAAACTTTATCGAATGCTTTAGAAACATCAAAGAAGACTGCTCCCGTTGATTTTCGGTCGTTAAATCCTATCAGTATGTTAGTCGCTAGTCGCGTTGTTTGGCGCACCGTGCAATGAGCAGCTCGAAATCCAAACTGCTCCGGTGGTAAAATATTGTTGTCCAATACAAAATCGGTTATCCGATTTAGTATTAGTTTTTCAACAATCTTGCCAAGACACGATAATAAACTTATCGGTCTGTAGCTGACTGCTAACGTTAAATCTTTACCTGTCTTTGGAATTAGTACCTACCACTTTGGTTTTTTTCCAAGTATCGGGAAAGCAACCTTTTTTGAGTATAGCCTTGGGCTATGTTTACCACATCCAAAACTGTATTTTCTGGCAAAATCTTCAAAGCTGCGTTCCTAATACCGTCAAAACCGGGCGCTTTTTTTGCTTTAATATAATGTAAAGCAGACCGAACTCTCGTATCTTGCTTATCTTTAGAAATGCGAAGAAACGCTTGACACAAAAGTTTTTTGAAAAATTAGAATGCGTAAACAAAGAGACAAATATCAAATAAAGATATAGCAAAAGTCATTCATTATTTTTTTTAATTTTAAATAGAGCGTGTTCCCCAACTGGGTCGCAATACTCAATACTACTGTGTTTTTCGGTTCTTTTGCAGCTTGTGCATGAAATAAGTATTTTCTGTAAATGAATAAACAAATAAAATAAGGACTTTATTGGGAATTGCAGTTATAAATAAATGGTTCCAAAATGCAATTTAATTAATTAAAATTAAAATTAGCAATACAGTAGATAAGCAGATGTTTGCAAGCTTATGCTTGAACTGATAATAAGTGCCCTCTCGTGCACAATATTTAAACTAACACCAGCGTCATCTCTTGCTCAAGGATGTAACCATATAATTTACAAATTGAAAATCCTGAAAAAGAAAATGCCGTTTACACGAAATCTTAAACGTTGCCTTATTTTTTAAATGTAATTTATAACTGGTAACAGTGGTAACTTGCTGATTGAAGTTATATTCTTCCTCAGAACACAAAGCATTACATTTTTTTGGATTTCGAAAAAGCAAACTACATACTTATATCATAATAAACGTCATGGAGACGTCAAACTTCCTTGCTTGTCGTTTTTCCAAATTTCAATTTTCAATGTCAACAACACCGTCATAGTTGCAATTTGTGCGGTTGTTCAGTTAATTACGCCAATAATTATTATGTAAAAGTGTCAAGGCAACTAGGTCTTGTGTGTTTTAACCTCCAGACATCAAGGAGCCCTTCAGGCGGCACCCCTGCCGCGTACCCATGGTAGGTGGAAAGGCCCCTTCGGGGCGCATATCGCGCGTTCCACGAAAGGGGCTCACCAGAAAAGCAGGTAGGCGCAGTTCCAGTGACGCTGCTTCCTGCATGACGACACTGCTCTAATCTGCTACTGGCGAAGCCCCTCTAATGCTAAGTTTAACATGCTTTAGTAGTTTTTCTAATAGGCCGGTTTTTTTAAACCTGGGCAATACTTAAGTACATAGCACAGTTGAATCCTTAAATATAAGAATTGTTGTTTTTTTAAGTTAATTAATAAGGAACAAACTAAGTACCTACTGTCTTATCTTTTACCTAAGTAGTGACTGCAATGGATGAAACTTCATATTAGCCCCCTGTTAGTTGACGACCCATGTAGTTGCTAGATGTTTATATTAAAAATATAGTTGCCACACTTTCTATTCCTTTAAGACAGCAGATATACCTTCCAATAAAAATTACCCAAAATTTTTAGTTTAAGATGAAATAATCGTAGGTAGGTACCTAATCGTTTATTATTACCCTTGGGTTTACCATTTGCTATAGACTGGTAAGACAGAACATAGTTACTGCATTAAAATAAATTTAGGTAGGTAAGTAGGTAGGTACCAACTGCTGACTAGTGCTGACCATCTCCAAAAATTTTCCTATAAACAAGTTGGCAATATTTTTATTTATTAATCTTATGTTATTATTAACAGTAATAATAAGTATTAATGCTAAAACCTAGGCTGAAATGTAGAAGTGATAGAGTTGGATAAAAACCCCAGAGAACCCCTATTTAGTACCATGTAAAGTTAAGAAAGGGGCCTGCTTGATCCTTGAGCATACCAACTTTGTTAGACTCGACTCAATTAGGTATATTGTGTTCACACTTACTACACTAGGATACTATTATTGGAACAATAATATTATTTCCATTGAAGATATATTACTAATAGTACATTGCAAGGTCCTAATTATTAATGTCCTTTTAACAATAACAGCCACATAACACCCATGATGAGAATAATGACAATCCGTAGAAATTATCTCATAGTTAGCATTAGCATAATATATAGTTGACCTAAAGCCCAAATTCTTTCAGTAGTGGGGTATTTTTACACTATTGGTAAAATTACAGATAGATAGAATTTTATTTGTCCGGCAATTTGTTTTCTTCAATTAAAGAAAGTATCGTGATGGGAGGATAGATTATATGGCTATTATGGCTAGTTTCAGTGAATACTCTTATGATATGCACCAAACAATTTTCAGTAGGTATTCCATCAATTAGAGATCATTTTGCAAAAAATAGCAACTGGGGACAATTTTAGACAAGTCAGTAAAGAAAAATCAAATTCCGTTTTCAGAAAAATCATATTATATTTTGTTGCAAATGAGCAATTACAGATTAAAACAAGCTGTGACCCGTGTTAAACCTGACCATAAAAAAGAAACATCAGTAACAATGTTGTTAAAAGTCAGCCATAACATTCTTTTTGGTACATAATATAATATTTTTATGATTATGATATTAACTTTTAATTACAAGAATTAGGTAGGTTTACACGTCATAAATTTTAACAGTCGGGTTAGTTGATGAAAATTGAACTTATTATGAATAATAATACAGTGTTATGAATTTAAATTTCACAATAATTATAATACCTACCCCCTCGATCTACCTCATATCCTGGAGTAAAGGAAAATAAAATATATATTGTCCTAATTGGAAAAACAGCAACAAGATCTACCCATCAGGGGCTAAGACGTATGGAAGAACTGCATATCAGTAACTTTTCAAAACCTTCCCCCAACAGTAACAGTCCCAGCATAGATTGTGTTTTTGAGTATTTGGAAGGAAGAAACCAATAAATTGTGGGGAAATACCTATTGATATCCTTAGAAGTCATTGATATCTTTTACTGTTAACAAGATATGAATAAGTTGGGCTTTAATGTATTGTAATTTTTTTAATTTTATAGTTATAATGCATACATAAGCATAGTTAGATAGCACAAATTATTTAGCAGCCTAACAGGTAAAAGGGTAAAACTAACCTAAATTGCTTTACAGTCAACATCATTTTCTAATGCAACATGAATTTCTGGATTAAAATATAATAGAAAAGGACCTTTTATTGTTAAGTAGCACCCTCTTTGGTAGCATAGTGTGGTCAGGTTATTTGGTTAAGACTAATAGGGTTATGTTATTGTTATTTTTGTAAAGAATGCAATTCAATTAACGTGTGTACCAAATTTTAGATTAGTTGAATCACTAATTGCATAGAGGGTAAATGTCAAGCACCTAAAAACAAGCACAAATAATGTGCTTGTTATACATAGTTATTCATAGTTATTCACGGTGGATGAAACATTATTATTTACAATTTATATTTTCGACTTTGCTTCTACTAGACAAAGTAGCAATAACTTTAATATTTTAAACGGAACACTCTGTATATACGTAAACCCTGTTTTAAAAAAATTCGAAATGGCGTCGTATCTGCCACTTTTTGACATCTGTCGTATTTGATTGATTATAGCCTCAGACGAACAAATATCGTCTGAGATTATAGCGTAAATAGCTCGGCCACGAGAAATTACGTTACCGTGTAAGAAATTGGGGTTTTCCGCTTAAAAGGTCTATTTATGGGGTGAGACACTTAAAAGATAAAATTTATTAAGGAAAGTTAGAAACCCCCATATTTCCGAAACAGTTGAAAATAAATATCAACAACCATATGTTTTTGAAATCGGATCGCGAAATGCAATTCACTCGTGTGATTATTGATCAGGGTTGCCTTTTAAAAAATTCAAAGTGGCATCGTATCTGTAAAATTTGTGAAACTATATATTTTTTGACATTAAATTTGGCTTCCTTGCGGAAAATCATTGAGAAATGTGTAATTTATTTTTTATTATAGTCGGCAGGAGAATCGTCAATCGGGTGAGACACTTAAAAAAATGTCCCTGTACAAACTTTACAAAACTGAGAATAGTGAGACACTCATCTTCATGTGAATATAATAATTTACCGTGTACCGGTTGAAAGAGGCAGACTTTGCTGCTTGAAAAATGATGAACAAATCGGAAAATTTGTCGTAAACCGGCGACGAAATTTGATTTATTTTTATTTATATCAAGATACACTACAGAGAATCTCCAAATGATACACTACAGTAAAAATATAAAAGTAGATCAATACATAAAACAAAAATCAAAAATATAAAATACAGAAATCTGCTACAGACAACTGAAAAACACTTCAAAGAATCCTTGCTTCGGTCATTTATCATCTAAACAGATGTCTTCTCAGTCTTACTTTGAAGTTGAGCGATGAGCCATTGGTATCGACGTTGGATTTGACGTAGGTATTGAAATGGTTCATAATGCGGTTGATACTGCAACACATCCCTACATCGGTACGGCTCCTGTTCATTGCAAATACATTTGTAAGTCTGGTATTGTAAGGTGGTGCGTAGAAGTTCAGAGATGCAAGAAGTTCGGGATAGTCAACCTTAATATCTTTTGTCCAAATACTAGTGTTAGAAATATTCTACGCATTTCAAGGCGTTCGATATTCAGCATCTGTAAACGATGTTGGTATGTGAGGGTCGTTTTATCAATGCTTGATTTGTATAACAAAAAGTTAATAAATTTAGATTGCACTATTTCTATTCTCTTTATGTGTACATTATACTGTGGAGCCCAGACGACGCAACAGTATTCTAGGTTACTTCTTACCAATGAAAAGTAAAGTTGCTTTAAGCACTTCTACGTCGTTAAAGTCGTGACAGCTTCTCATTACAAAACCAGCCATCCTGAAGGACTTGGCCAATATGCGGTTGATATGTTCGTGGAACCTCATCGCTGTATCAAAGACAACGCCCAAATCGTCTATGATGCTTATTCATGATAAGGGAATATTGGAGAGTTGATAAGAAAATGAAATTGTGAATGTTATTGTTTTACACTTCTGCAAATTCAGTTCCATTCTATTAGTCTCGCACCATACTGATAGTCTGTCTATTTCACGCTGCAAACGAAGGCAGTCGTCATCGTTAGAGATTTTGTTGTAAATTTTTAAATCGTCTGCATATAATAGGAACTGACTATCCTGTAACTCTTCACAGAGGTCGTTGATGAAAATTATAAACAGTAGAGGACCTAGGTGAGATCTTTGAGGTACACCTGAGGTTACTGCTATTTTCTCTGAGATAGCACCGTTGAATCTGACATACTGTGTTCTTTCGCTCAAATAGCTTTTTATCCAAGCCAGCAGTGGGTCAGAGATACCATATAAGTGAAGTTTTTTAATGAGAATCGAATGGTCCACTCTGTCGAAGGCTATCTTAAAGTCAAAGTATACAGCGTCAACCTGCGATCCAGAGTCCACGGTCATCGATAGGTAACTACCATAGAGGCACAAGTTAGTCTGGCATGAACGTCCCGGGAGAAATCCATGCTGTCGCTCTGAGATTGTGTTCTTGAAAAGATGAAGCAGATTTTCAGCTACAATTGACCCAGTACTTTCCCCATACAATCAAGGCCTGATATTAGACGATAGTTGCTATATATTATAGTAGCTACCGGACCGCAGCGCCCCCCCCCTTCCGAACGAGCGTAGCTCGGGTTGTCTAAGTACCTGTTTACAAGAAAAATAAACTCATCACTACCTAAATAAAAGTAAAATTACACAAAAATTGATACAAGTCCGGCTGTTAAAAACCAAGCACCATCATTGAAAAAAGAGCGTGGCATTCAAATTTTTCAGCCCCTCCCGAACTTATTTTTTGGTTGCGTCACCGCTTTATAGTAAGTATTTTAATTTTCAAAAATATCAGCATTGTCTGAGGTTAGCCATAAACATTTAATGTCATTAAGAAAATTTGAAAAAACTTAATCTTTTGTTTAAACAGCGCCACCTAGAAGACGCGGTATGCACCAACGACCACGATCAAAGTCGGTTTTTTAATAAGTGTAAAAGTGTCTATTAAACGAGCCTAAGCTAGTTAAATTTGGGTAAAGCATATGGAAGATACCGCAATTAAAATTCCACAAGCTTCCTCACTCATATTCGAAGATAGAAATATAGCGATTATCTGATAAAATATGACTTTTTAGATCCTAATATCTGTGCCCCCTAGCGGTTATTTTGGAAACTTGAAAATATTCTCCAGCAACTTATTTTGATCGATTTAGTCAATAAATATTTTTTTCCCGAAGCCGGGAGGTTTATGGGCTTCCATAATATCGTACCTTGCCAACCTTAGTGAGACTCCCTGTATATAAAAGAAACTGTACCATATGTATATCAGAAAATAAATATCGACAATGTTTGCTATTTTACTATTGCAAGTCAAATAACATGTAAGAATACCTTTTGCAGTCCGTCATTAAAAACTATTTACCTTTCAGAAATATGGGTATATTGAAACCAAAAATATCATTAAGATAATTGAATAAGGACCAATTGTATAGGTTTTGTTTAATCTAGAGTTTAAACCTAAGTTTAATCATAAGTTTAAGCTAAAGTTAAACCAAAACTAACAACTTGTTCCTTGTATACTTTCTGGTTAACATTATAGATGTTTGACAATGATAGTTGACAGTCTCACATTTTAAAACCTGGCTTTTTGTAGTGTTTTAAGAAATGTTTTTAAAGTTTTTCTCAGTTAATTTGTTTTACGTTATGGTCCCTAGAACAATCAATTTTTCAGACCGAGAAATAGAACTTTTGATAGGGCTTGTTAAGCAAGTAATTAAATCAGAAGAAGTGATATAACTACCTGGAGGGAGAAGGATGAGGCCTGGAACAAACTTTTGGAGAATTTTAATAAAGATCCTATGTTTTGGAAAGAGAACTGTAAATGCGCTCAAAGGAAAATGGGAGAATTAAAAAAAAAATAACAAAAAAAAATGTGCCTCTAAAATAGAGGAATTGTATAAAACTGGGGGAGGAAAGGGGGACTTTTCAAAATAAACCACAAAAATGTCAAAACCTCTGACTTTCTCCGTCTGCGCATGTGTTTAAAAGAAGCTTGAAGTTTAGCTAGTGTTTACTCTGTCAGTTTAAAGTTAAACTCCATATGGTCGTTACAGTTGGGTGTACAAAGGACATCTGACACGAAACTATTGTTTAGCTTGCAGTTTAAACGGAACCTGACATCTTCTCAACCAACTACATATTTCGCAGACTTCTTAATATGGTTGGTCCATTTTGTGAGCTTTGATAGGAAGTGTTCCAGACGGATAGAAATGTGTTCTGAAGGTTCCACTGCTGCATTTATCACTAATAAACAAATTATTTCAGTTTATGTGTCATGTACAGTGACGGAATAGTTATTTATATTACTAGTACGGTATGAGCTTCATTACAGTAACGAGTGGGGAATATTGGTACGACGAGGTCGTAGACCAAGTCGTAGTAATTACACGAGTGCTGTAATGAGCCTTACCGTACGTGTGATATACAACTTTTTATATAAGACCCAGAATTTTGGTTTTTTATGATTTTTTTATGTATTCAAAATGGTTTTCATATTTATGCAGTGACATTACACAAAAAGTGGCAGTGACTGACGGAACAAAGAAAATCATAGTTTGATTAAAAGTGAGTAATGTAAGAAGTTCATTACATCACTGAGTACGATAATATAGTATATTACATAACGCAAACAGACTAAAATGGGTTATGTAATAAGCTCTTTTCGTGTGGGTCTTATATAAATAAAATTTCGTACACTTATTTTTGAAAATTATATTATTTCATTTTAACAAGTTTTGTGAACATGAATCAACTCGAGAAGGCGAGATTAATTGCTTTATTCGAAGACGGTGTTTCTCTACGAAGAATAGCTGAGCAATTTGGGAAACCAAGAAGCACTATACAAAGCCTCAGAACTAAATGGGAAAATACAGGATCATTGGAAGAAGGGCTGGAAGTGGCAGAAGAAAAATTTCAAACGAAAATCAAGATAATGATCCAATAGATTTTTTGCGAAACAATCAATTTCAGACGGCTGTAGAAGCACACAACCAAACTAATTTTCCTGGGACAGTAAGAACGGCAAGAAATCGTATAAGGAATAATTCGGAATTGAGAAATAAGGTAGCTCTGCTAAAAAACCGTTTTTGACCGATATGAATAAAGAGCAAATAATGGGGTTTGCGCTGGAATAATTACCGCAAGGTATGGATTTTTGGGAAAAGGTAGTATTTACCGACGAGAAGACTTTTTAGTCTTATTATAACGGGCAGATTAGGGTGTATAGGTCGCCAAATACACGGTACGAAGAAAGATATACCCAACATGTTAAAACAAGTGGAAGATTTTCGGTTAATGTATGGGGGTATATGACTTCCAGAGGGCTAGGAATATGCCACCGAATTCGAGGAAGATTTAATACTTAAGCTTATATACACATCTTTTAAAATGTTATGTTGCCATCGGTAAACAATATATTTTAACAAGAAAATTTTATATACCAGCATGACAACCCCCGTCCATACAGCAAGGAGAGTTTTGGACTGGATACGGGAGAATAACATTTCATTTTTCAAATTTTTCTTCTGCCACTTCCAGCCCTTCTATCCAATGATCCTGTATTTTTGCATTCAGTTCTGAGGCTTTGTATAGTGCTTCTTGGTTTCCCAACTTGCTCAACTATCTAGGAATACTTTCTTCGAATAAATAATTTTATATACCGGGTGTTGCATCGTCGAGCGGGACATAGGAAATCCCATGTAATTTTAAATGGGGTCAATTATTGGCTTCCCTAATTATTTTAGAGAAAAATTCTATTTAGGTTTATTAAAGAGCACTAAAACCCACATTCAAAAGAATAACTTTAGATATTTTTGATGAGCCCGTTTACGGGTTATCGCCGATTTCTTTTTAACTATTTCTTCTTTTTATGGCCCCGTATTTGCGGGCACCAGTCAAGGTAAAAGATGACTGTCAAATAAAGTTGTCATTTTGAAATGTATGCTTTATTGTTATAAAAACTCGTACATGTAAAATATTAGCCATGAATTACACTTCTGAAGAAAAAATATTGATGATTAAATGGTATTATCAAGGAAATAGTTATCAAAATGTGTCAGACATGTTTGCTGCTCTGTATCCGAATAGACCGATACCTGCTAAATCTACAGTCGAAAGGACTATCAAGAAATTTGAGACAAAAGGCACTGTAATAAATAACTGCAGATGTGAAGAAGGGCAGGAACAAAGAAGAGATGCAAGAAATGATAGGGACTTGCAAGTTTTATTGTGCGTGGAAGAAAATGATGGGAAGATCAGCACAAGGAAACTTGAGGATGACATAGGATTAGATCACACCACAGCGTTACGAGCTTTGAAACGACATAAATATTATTCATACAAATATGAAAAGCACCAAGAGCTAAGAGATAGGGACGAAATACGACGACAGGAGTTTTGTTTTGGTATGATGGAAAGAGCAAACATGGATAGGGAATTTTTAAAAAACATTTGTTTCACTGACGAATGCACATTTACCTTAAACAATGAACCCAATGTTCAAAATTATCGATATTGGAGCAGAGAAAACCAACACAGGTTTGTGGAAACAAGGACGCAATATCCACAAAAAGTTAATGTATGGGCTGGGATTTTCGGAGAAAATATTATCGGGCCATTATTTCTTACACGAAATTTAAATGCAGAATATTTTTTGGAACTACTTGAAGATCATATTTTACCTACTTTACATGATGCCGCCAGGGAAAATCAGGAAGTTTGGTACCAAATGGATGGCTGCCCGGCACATAGTACCCTGGCTGTCCGGGAATATTTAAACCGTGCTTTTAATGAAAATGTTATTGGCTTAAATCATACAGTAAATTGGCCAGCCAGGTCTCCTGATTTATCGCCAAATGATTTCTTTCTCTGGGGCCATTTAAAAAACAGGATATACAAAGATAAAAAATACCCAAATCTAGACGAGTTAAAAAATGCTATTTCTGCCGAATGCAATAGAATTTCAGTTTACCAACTAGCGAATGTAAGAAGAGAATTTTATGATCGCCTCGGTTATTGTCTAGCAGTCAATGGAGGAATATTTGAACATCTTCTTAAATCCTAAAGTTCTAACAATTTAATAGTACCTACCTATTAATTAGTAAAATATTGAAACATGTAAAATGTCATAATTAACCTTGTAATTGGATACTTTATTTTAGTTTTATTCAGATTAATTTATACTCATAAATACACCTTTAATATTTACGATGTACGAGTTTTTATAACAATAAAGCTGGATTTATAAACTAGAAAAGTTGGTGAGGTTGAAGTTATGGTCAAGTTGTGAGGTTAGATATTCCGAATTCCGAGCATAAAAATTGATTATCTCGAACTTCCCGGGAAGTTTTCGAACCTTACATGAGCTTTACATGAACAACATGAACGAGTGTATAAATAAAACTGAGTGTTCCCTTTAGTTTAAATTGAACTCCTGTTTCCAACACCAACTGAACCTCAACCTCGCCAACTTATCGAGTTTATAAATCCACCTTAAAGCACACATTTCAAAATGACAACTTTATTTGACAGTCATCTTTTACCTTGACTGGTGCCCGCAAATACGGGGCCATAAAAAGGAGAAATAGTTAAAAAGAAATCGGCGATAACCCGTAAACGGGCTCATCAAAAATATCTATAGTTATTCTTTTGAATGTGGGTTTTAGTGCTCTTTAATAAACCTAAATAATATTTTTCTCTAAAATAATTAGGGAAGCCAATAATTGACCCCATTTACAATTACATGGGATTTCCTATGTCCCGCTCGACGATGCAACACCCGGTATAGCCTTTTTTCTATCATTACTGAAATAAGAAATGCAAGGTATAGAGGTGAGATAATTGTAAAAAGCCCAGTTTACCAAAATATTCAAAAAAATGCATAAAATGTTAACCTCAGTGTACGAAATTTAATTTCCGTCACTGTACCATCTTTGATAAGTAATTTCCACATTAAACTCAAAATTTCCTAAAAAGTTACCTATACCCTTTAATGCAATCAGCGATACAGTTGTTAAATTATTGTGATAGAAACAAAATAGCGCGCTAAATTTAGCTGGGACGCACTTAACACCTAAGTTTTTAATTGGTAATTTTGGATCCATTTTCATAGAAGATAATCCAACTGAGAGCGATAAAGTTTTTTGTTTTATGACAGACCAGAAATATCCAACCAGAATGATAAAATAGTAAGTTTGTTTGTTTCCGGCTATAGCAAGCAAATATTTGGGCTAGGTATCATGTATTTGCCTGCAGGTAACCGCGAATATCATTATGAACTAGAATTTTGTTTGTTTAGCACTCAGCGGCATTCCGTTAGCGTTTAAAGACGTCATTATATAGAAATTTTTCGAGTGCCAGCTAACTGAAGTAATAGATACGTAATTGTTTGCCTAATATACTTATTGGAGAGTTTTTTTTTTATGAATGTTACATTATATTACGATTACCGTTTTAAGGTACCATATAAAGAGTTATACAGGGTGTCCGGTAAGTATATGGCATACTTTCGGGACCATCAAAATAGCCCTACTGTATCATAGAAAAAAAAATCCTAAAGTGCCCCTTAACGGAGATACAGAGCCCCAAAGGTGTACACAGCGACTTACCTTTTCGGCTCTAGCTTTTGAACCTCCATGTAAAGCCCGCCTATCTATCTTACAAACTCATTATAAATGCTAATCCCTAATGTCGATAAGACCCAGCGGGTGATCGAATTAAAGCAGGGACGCACTAGTTGTTGATAGAATAAAAGGTTGCGCTGCTTTAACATAATAATATACAGGGTGTTATGGAAATGACTTATTATTTTTTAACCCGTAAATATATAGGTCGAGACGAATTGGGGAAAAATTGCTATAAATGGCGCTTGAAGCTAGAAATTCGAGAAAAATGCCTTCAAAAATTTAGGTCCAAAACACCTACGCGCCAATGACCCAAACAGCTGATTTGGGTAATTGTTTACTTTAGTACAAATGTTGAATTTTTCGCTAAAATTTCGTATATAGGCTAATTAAGGGTAGCTGATCACAATTTTCCTTTTGCGTTTAGGCGGCAAATGCACTGGTTTTGAGAAAAAAAATGTTAAAGTTTTTCTAACTCACCGGTATGTTATTTTGCATGTAATCCTAAAATGTTGCTATTTTCAATAAAATATTACTTGTCGGAGTCATAGTATACACTTCTGAGTTGAAATAAACGAAATATGCCACAAGGAAACTCTGAAAAACGGGATAACTTGTAAGCGAACAGAAAACTCTACGTTATCTGGAAAAAGATGGGAGACAGCTCACTGACAGCTGGCCAAAAAAGCAGAAGCAAACTGCACGACCCATGTTGTCAGATTGTTAGTGTATTATAAATTGCCTATACTTTCAATTCATTTTTATTAATTGAATGAATCCTATTGGCTCGAGCTAGCATATCATTCTCCTGGATGGAAGCCATTAATAATTACAAGAAAAAGAAGAACAATCTGGCAACGTGAGTGCAATGAATCTGAAAAGAGACGTTTCTATTTTGTCGGCGTATTAACAACGAATTTAATTAAATTTGTGCCTTTTCCATTGTTTTTTTGCTAAAATGTTGTTCTTATTTTATGAACAGATAGTTTGGTGAAAGTTTTATCACATATTTTGAAGGGAAAACCATAAAATCTAGGAAATTGAAAGGAAAGTGAAACGCGACACCCAAAGAATACCCTAACCTGTAAGTGAAAAACTTTAACATTTTTTTTTCTCAAAACCAGTGCATTTGCCGTAAAAACGCAAAAGGAAAATTGTGATCAGCTACCCTCAATTAGTCTATATACGAAATTTTAGCACAAAATTCAACATTAATTGCACTAAACTAAACAATTACCATTCCAGCAGTTTGTCTTGTCAAAAACACATGTGTTCAGGGGCATTGAACTATCATGGAAGGCGCACATAGTCCGGTTTTAAGGTATTTTACAAAATTCAAAATACTTCCGATTTTAGAAAAAAAAACTATCAAGTGTAACTCTAGACCACCTCAGGAGTGGCCCCTTAAAATATAATAAGTCATTTCCATAACACCCTGTATATAAAAGCGTGGAAAAAAATATTTTTTTTATCTACCTGTATGCAACAAAATTGTCGTACTAATTTTTTATGTTAGAAAGAAAACGTAAAAACATATTTTAAACTTAATTTAATAATAACTAATAATAATATAACAGTATATAAGATACAATACAATTAAAATTATAACATATAGGACGGTTATTAATTAAAACAAAATATACATATACCTACAAAAAAGTACCATGTCAGAAAAATAATTATTACATTTTAACCCAAGTCAGTTTCACTATCACTGTCGTCGTCTAAGTTCACAATAATTCTTTCTCTGGGCAACAGATCTATAATATTTACGTATGATTTTTCTACTTTTTGAACATGCGCTACACAATTTTCCCAGCTTTTATTTGGAATGTTTTGCATCTCTGACAGTACTAAAGCTGTCACAGAAGAATTTAAGGTTGGCGAAACATTCCTCCTTGCCGATGCTTTCAGCTGGTACCATATATGTTCAATTGGGTTGAACAATTGAACATGCAATGATAAGGAAGAAGTCTTAACTCGGTATGACCCATTTCTGCCGCCAGTGTCACAATAATATTGCTTTTTTATTGAAAATAATTTTAAAATTTCGAGCAATTGCTTTTTTGTGTAATTTTCCTCAAAATACATATTATTTATTTCATACTGTATTGTAAAACACACCTTTACATATTTGAATTTAGTCCAGAAAATAAGGTTTTACAGCAATAAGTCCGGTAAAAATTTTTTACCGGACTAGTCCTGTGTTTTCTTTGCCACATCACAGCAACAACTATGGTATGCACTCGCCTGTTGAGAGAACATTGAGACTGATAAATTCTAAGGGTATTGAAAAATCAGGGGAATCTTTTGGTCTATTGTATGAATATGGGATTGTTTAGTATAGATGTTCCACTTGAAATTTTGATTGTGAAAATGTTATAATCTAATTTAAGTAAATGAAATATATTTGGTATTATTACTATTACTGTAGCTTTAACTTATGTCGGTTGTTGGTTAGGTATTTCTATTTGTAAATTATTAATATATTGTAATGGGGTTGATCCCGTTTATCAATAAAATAAAATAATAGATATTTACGTTATAAGTCCGGTAAATCAACTTTTACAGTATGAGTGAAATGTTTCGAGACGAGGCGACGAAGGGGCCGAGTCTGGAATTTTGAAACGAATACTGTAAAGGATTTGCCGGACAAATGACGTACAATATTTTATTTCATACTGTTCTGTTGAAAATTATAATTATGTTTTAAAATTATAATGAAGTTTTATTCTGCGTCGTATATTTGAAAAGTGCTTATATTTACTGGTGGAAACATTGTGTGTTTAACATTGATTAAACTAAAACTTACAAATTTCAGTCCGGTAAAGAAATTTTACAGGACTAGTCCGGTAAAATTTTTTTACCGGACTTATTGCTGTAAAACCTTATTTTCTGGACTAAATTCAAATATGCAAGGGTGTGTTTTACAATACAGTATGAAATAAAATAAATAAAATTGGTTAGCCAATTCAACCGCGAGTGCAAAAAAGTATTAATGTCCGGGAGAGGGGCGGAAGATATTGGTAAATGGGTTTATTTTAAGTCCCTTATGTTTCTGAGGGATAAAAACAAGCCAAAAACCACCATGGCCGGAGGAATCAATGGAGATGAAACGACTTCTGATGCTGTGGATGAAGTTTGTCAAACATGTTTAATACATTTTTCGGACACCTACAAGCAATGTTGTACGACAAATGTGAAAAGTTTGAAAACAAAAGTTCACGGTTTCTGAAACAAAAGATTAAGGCAGCTTGTTTAAAAAACAAAAGTTTATAAAACATGTTGCGTAGTATAAATGCGGCTTTATAGTCTTCGTTTTTAAATCCACAAGGGACCGTGCTGGATATATGTTTAGCAAGTTTCGTGTGATTTTTGATGTTGCTTTAGTGATTTTCTGTTGTTTCTAGTTCCTGACTTATTGTTACCAACCTAAATGCTAGTTGTCATACTCTTTACAATTTTGACCTGGCAACTTACAAAATATCGTAAACGTGAGATGCTTCAACAACTCTCTATTGGTTTTAAATAAGTAAATCTACGATATAATATTAGAAAATCATTTGCACGTTTCGTTTATCAGTCTACGTCAACGTACAGATGAATTCGGATTTTGGTACTAGGTGTCATAAACAGAGCAATAACCTTTGCGATACCTACTATGAGATATTTTGTGAATTGTTTACCTGGTAATCTACAGATTTTACCTAAACCTAAAAATGAGCTCAAAAGAAAGAGAAAACTTTTGTTTAAACGATGTAAACATGTCGGTCGTAAGTACTTTTTTTATTAATATTTTTATTGTGCGCTACAGAAGGAACATTCATACATATTGTTTTTGGTTTCGAGATGTAGGGTGCTCAGATAATGGCGGCTCTCGGCAATATCTCACAGAGTCCTGATCCTAGACTTTTAGAAAAATAAATTATCGGGGAAACCTGCAAAAAGAAAATTATGGAAGTTATTTTCAAATTTGTACAATTGCCGAAAAATTGAAAGATAAGTTAAAAACTTAAAATAAAAACAGGCAATAGAAAAAAAAACAAAAAAAAAACAAAAACAATCACCTGAATAAAATATAAATAAAATAAAACGAAACTAAAGTATGTAATCGTCACCTGGCATAACCCTAAAATCGAGTTAAGACGCGTCAAAGTTTCGGACTTCAATAAAAACTTTAATCATAAACAAAATACGTTTTTTTTTGGAATTTTAGTAATATGTTATATTTTAAAAATAATGTGCTAATAGAACCATACTATTGTAGTTGAAAAAATAGTCCATACTTTCAGTGGAGTCAATGTAATATGAATAAAACAATGCAGTCTTCCTCCACAGTTTAATAGTGGTAATAAAAATTTTATGTTCCCGACATTTTTCGAGTACTTAAGTACTCATCTTCAGAAGATACTAAAAGGACAGTACAAATTTGAGAATAAAAATGAATATAAATTAAAGATTAAGTAGGACTTACCCAACATAGAGTTTAAAATAAAAGTGAGTTGTCTCAAATTAATGAGTACAACTCAAAGGTTGAAGACTTGGTGTATGAAATGGTTGTAGGTATTTAAATAGAAGTGAAGTTTAGATATGTTTATATATCTACTATCCTAAATTTCTAAATTTCAAAACTTAATCTCAACTTTACCTCTATTTAAATACATACAACCATTTCATACACCAAGTCTTCATCCTTTGAGTTGTACTCATTAATTTAAGACAACTCACTTTTATGTTAAAGTCGATGTTGGGTAAGTCCTTCTTAATCTTTAATTTATATTCATTTTTATTCTCAAATTTGTACTGTCCTTTTAGTATCCCCTGAAGATGAGTACTTAAGTACTCGAAACATGTCAGGAACTTAGAATTTTTATTACAACTATTAAACTGTGGAGGAAGACTGCATTGTTTTATTCACATAATGTTGTAGATAGTGAGTGGTGTAAAGGCAATGTGTAATCTCACTTAGAACCTTGTTTTTAAAAAATATCCCAAAAAATGTGGTAGATACAACCTTGTTAACTTGCCCCAAAAAAAAAAACAAAGAAATATAATCTGTATATAGTGAACTAATTAATGAACGGCTTTATCACTCCACCGTCCATTCCCGTTGTCCTTGTTACCTTAAAGGGGTCATTTTTAAATCTTTAATTTATTTTCAGGTGACACTCTTAAAAATAGTTTCCAACTTCTATTCTTTGCCGGTTTCCGGTTTGTCTTGGAAGTCTAGGATGAATAACTTTTTGAGATATGGCTTAGAGCCCTGAACAATAAATTTTTAACTAATCTAATTATTCTTCCACAGTGCTAAAGATGCTCGCCGTGATGGAGGCGGGGTCGCAGGGTGCTGGCCCATCAGGGGCAGGTTCCCCCTCCCCAAGCGATCCACCTATTCAGGAATTTCTCACTTCCGGACGAACAGGACGGAGAAATGCACTACCTGATATATTAGGTAAGTTAAGAAAACCTAAATAAATAATTTTATTAATAAGTTACCTTCGAAATACGTTAATTATTAGCAAGACCACAGATTTCTCAGGTAAAAATATTAGTATGTAACCGAATTTACATTACTAAAAAAATTCACAATAACCAAGTTGTGTTGGAGAAACGCGTGTTAATCTAAATAAAATCCAGACTTAAAATTATATTTTTTTACAAAGTAAAAATATTCTGCTAAATTAAATAAAACCTGAATAATATTCAATACGCAGTTGTAAGGGGCAACATTAAGTTCGGTTCTAGGAATTATTATTTCTCGAGTTAAAATAAAAGGGTACAATATTTATTCTCAAGTAATAAATAAAATATATTTATAACTTTTGTCGGATATTATAATTGATTATTATGATGAATTGTCAAAACTCAACAAGACTGTTATGCACTCTACTCATAGCTGTCCCAAATACTAAAAACTCCAATAGGCAAACAGGACCAAGCCAAACCAAACAGTGAAGGCCCATACATGACTACATTTCTTATTAAAAGCAATACTAATTATAATCTATACTTTGGTTATAAATTATAAAAAAACAAGATTTTAGCTGGGCGCTGGAAAGCGAGAGCCAGCTATCAAAATTCACTGGAAGTACTGGGTAGACAATTTATGGTTGAGTTATGCCTTAATGCCTCTATACCCAAGAAAACAGTAATACAAGCTTAACTAGGTACTTAAAACCAGTAATTAGACACATACTGGTTTAGATCTGTTTGTTGGAGAAACATGTTCTAATATAAATTAAATCTAGACATAAAATCTTATTTTTCCTACAAGGTAGAAATATCTGCCTACTTAAAATAAAACCTCAATAATGTTCCTAACGTAGTGCATTCGGCAGGACCAATAAAGAAATCCACCTTGAAATTCTTATTTTTAAACTTCATTGCACCCAAACACCTGCAAAAGAATCTAACGGCTTCAGACGACCGTTACAATCGGTATATTTCACACAATAAACCACCACCAATATTAAGTTCAGTTCCAGGAATAATTATTTCTTGAGTTAAGATAAAAAGGTGCAATAAATATGTGATAATCAATAAAAATAAATAAAGTAAATCTATTTATAACTTAACGCATATAATATACTAACGATGGCCTTTGTGAAGCGCGTGTTGCTTCTATAACTCACTCAACTTTCTGATTGGCCCTTCAAAAATATGGCCACGACGGTAATGACGACAACGAACTACGTGGGCCGGTACCGCACATGTTTAACCACTTTTAATTGGTCCCCCACGGTAGCGCCTAGAGAAGTAGGTTGGTCACTTCAATGCATCGATGAATTTCGACAAGGACTCGCTAACAACATCTTGACGAAAGTAGTTCGCTCCGCGACGGGGTTCCCCACGACCAATTTTATTTTGAAGGCACAAAAAATGTGAAAAGAAGCAAAGAAGTGAATTTTACAAGTGAGCTAACAACTCGTCTCCTTCTGCAGTGCTCATAATAGTAGAGGAAAATATCTTCTTCGCTACTAGAATTGGACATTTTTTACTTCAAAATAATATGCTTGGCAACAAGACAGTTTAATTTTACACCACAGATCTAGCTATTTATAGATGTCTAAATCGAGAAGCTATATATACATCAAAACGGTAATAATTGGAACCATATAGCTTGGAGGTTTATATTAGTATGTAAGCTAATGGTTAAGTCGTGTGACAACATTTCATTTCATGTCTTTGTAGTACCTGGTGAACATGTATTTTAGAGACAGAATTTGAAATAAAAAAATTTTGAATTTAAATTTGATCTGTGCTGCTTATACTTCTTGCAATTTTCGTTTTTGTACAAGTGTGAGGGTAGATAAATCCAGAAAAATATTATTATTTTTCTCTCCCCACAAGCCTATGTATAAATAATCAAAATTATTGTATGTATGATCATTTCAGGCCAACATGCAGTGGTCAGTTCCTCTGACCTCCCCTCTCGGCTGCAGGCCCTCACTACTAAGGACCAGGGTCCCACTTCTCCCTCGAACCCAAAAGAACCTCAACCTGGACCGAGTTCGGCGCAAAGCTGAATGCAAGGATGAACCGTCAGGTTGATTAAAAATGAAATTGTCCCGGTACATTTCGCCCAGTGTGTTTCTGATACAATACTCGAAATGCATATTTCGGAGGTATTTCTTTTATTTAAAGATTAATGGTGGCTTTTACTAGTTCTAGATTTGGAGATGTTATTTAGTACAAACGTTCCGGTAGTTATTGAATTAAGTCCCTATTTATTCGCCTTTAATTTTTAGGTTATTTCAAGTATGCTTTATTTAAAAAGTACCTGATAGAATAGAATAGAAAGGACACATTATTTAATTTTTGACAATCTTATTCACCTTCCACATATTATGATTATTGAAGTTTGATTTATTTCATAGTATTTACGAGGTGGACACTTTCCAAATCAATTTTGTTTTATTAGGTTAGTTTAGGTTCGTTATCTGAACTAATCTATAGTAGAGATTATTTAAAAAGACCGAAACCTCAATAAAGCGTGCAACAAGGAACGCTATTCTTTGTTTTCATACAATCACAAGCAAGAATAAATTAAAGGGAATATCTATATATTTTAGTGTTCTATCTTTTACCAGGTACCCAAGCGTGTACCTGAGGGAGAGAGGCATAATGTAATATGAGGGTGTATTTTGTATCCTTTTATAAACTGATTGATATCTGTGGTGAATGCTGGTGTGATATTGGGCCAGATCCGGAATGTATTATTTCAGAAAAGTTAGGTAAAAATTAAAAATGAAACCAGTATTATTGAAATTATGTTTTATTTTACATATAATTTATAATGAGCTAATTTATTAATAATCGTAATATTTTATATTTTTGTTTTTTATAGTTTCTATGTTCAGTGGCGGCTTTAGGATTTGGTCTTTGAGGTGGGAGGGGGGGGGGGCATTAATTAATACTTTTTAATATAAATATAATAAAAAGAAAAAAAAAGAACAATACAAAACTATATTTCATATTCATATTTATAACATTTTTATAAAAAATAAAGAAATAAACATACAACTACATACAAAAAAGTTAATCTGAATCTGAAGATAAAGAAATGTCACTTTCAGAATCTGAACCAGAATCTGACACATGAATTATCAGTGGCTTAACCTGAAGATCCAGAATGTGTTCTTTTTGCCAATAATCCCTTATAATATTTTTTGTATACAATCATTCTTATTTACACACATTTATATTAATATGAAGCGTGCATTTGCATAACGTTGCTTACAACACTTATGCCAAATTATAAATTTTTCAGGACAAGTAAGAAACAGTTTGGTGCGAAACATGTTTATATCTTATGATGTAACATATTGGAAATGGATAACTTTAAAAGGATTATATAATACAAACATAACTTAAAAGAATGCGAAACAAAGCCTACCTCAAAAAAAAATTACCAAAGATCAATCTGACGTCAAAACGTTTTAAGTGCCAACAGGTTTGCAAGTTAAACCGTTGGAAGTGCCAGATTGTTAAGCATTGTTTTCTACAGCAGAAACTTGATCTGCGGGACTTAATTTCTCTTGATAATATTTCTTAGCTTCACCGTGAAGATTTGGAAGCATTTTTCCAATATCCGCTTTCTTTTTCTCCGGAATACCCAAGTGAGTTCTAGTTTTTTGAAGCTGTATGTTTTTAAAATCTTCTAATGAAACTCCAGATTTGAGAGTATTAGCCTGACTCCATCCAGAAATCTCGCTGTGTCCTGTCGCCACCATTACCGTACCAAATTTTTCTTTCATAAGACGAAGCTGCGTCGCAGATGAAATTCCTAACTTCTTTGTATTTAGTTTGTCACGGGCAATGGTTTTAAAATCATAAAAATCCTCAACCACCATGCATGTGAATGGATTTTTCTGGGCCGCACTAGTAATGATGTTAACGACATTCATCAGTGTATAAGCTTTACACACCTTTTTACGTTTTTCTATGATTACGAAGTCTCTGTCGCAACTAAGGACAGTGTGTCCTTTCGCGGGAAATTTATGAATAATTTCATCAAAAACATTATTGGCCAGCAGAGTCAAATACATGGCGCTCATGAACTGATTCTTATTTTGTCCTCCGCAATTGTCTGACCACAAAATAAGCTTTTTCTTTTTGTGGTTGCCAATTTCCTTAGTAAGGTAAGTATATAAACAGGAGCTAATTTCCAAAGAACCCCTTCCCCCAAAGTTCTCGGTCCATAAACACATGAATCCTTTTCCTGTGATGGAATCGTGGATACCTAAGTTACACACTGCCACCTGTTGTGAATAGTACAGTTCTGAGTGGGTTAATTGAGGAATATACATTTGCTGCTGCATATCAATGGAAATAACATAACATTCACTTGTACGTGCATTTTTGGTCTCATTCGACATTGCTTTTGTAGCAGCCTCTGCTCGCCGATGGTGAAGTTCCTGTTCTATAATAGCGGCTTTATCTCCTTCTTTTATTTGAACAGCCAAACTATCACATGTGGAACATGTATCTCCTCTGGGCCGTGCAAAAGATAAGTTAAATTTGGATATAAAAATTTCGTTGTACCATTGCCTAGTCACTGGTGGTTTGTTAGGCGGCTGGTATTCGGCACAGTATTTTTCTAAAAATCCCCGGTACATCCTACTCACGTTTAAATCTGGTGACAAGAAGAGCTTATCCGGGGTTTTCGCTCTTGCGTAGTGGCTCTCAATTTGTGAAAAACTTTCAATATGCTGTATGATTTTGTTAGTCCAGGCAGACTTGGAAAAAATTTGTCGAGCCCCTCCTCGTTTTTCCGACATGTCCATTTTACCATTAACAATTTTTTCTCCCAAAAGTTGCACTCTTCTTGCAGTTACGGCAAATGTACTGCAAAATGTTTTAAGGCAAACTCTTACTTCGGAACCTCCAGGCAAAACTAAATGGTAAGTAAAAGAGTGCTTTCTCATACTTTCACTGGGATGATCGTACCGTCCATGACGTCTCCTTTTGATCAGTTGTGGATGAATAAACCTTTGTAGGTAACTTTGCTGCTTACTATAATAGGACATTTCATAAAAATGGTTGAACAACTCGGCCAGGTATTCTAGTCTTATGGATCTACATGCTAGTGGACATTTGCATTTTACCTAAAAAAATTGCGTTATTTACATTTTAACAAAAACAATTATTTTAACGTTTATTTAAATAGGTATTTTACACCAAATTTACCTCAGATGGGGGAATTCTCTTTGGAACAATTATTTTAGTGCGTAGCGAAACATATTTTGCGCCAGAGTTTCTCATTTTCTTGGTTTTGTTCTTTTTCCAGCTATCCTGACATCTTTTTTTCTTGCAACGTTTCTCTTTATTCTCGTCCATATCAGCTATAACAACTAATTATGTTGAAACCCAACAAAACACCTCCAAATAAAAATAATTTGTTAAGCAATGCGTCACACTACGTTTAACACAGTTGCACAGAGGTACTTACAACGTTACGCCTTGCACCGTCACTCTAGCCCCCCCCCCCCCCCACTTTTCACGCAGGCGCTAGCGCTATTAACCCAAAATAAATTTTAGGCGATGAAACATGGCACTTACAACTGATTGCCTATAAAAAACAATAATGACGCACATTGGCACTTACAACGTTATGGAAATGCACGCTTCATATAATATAAAAATCGCATAATTTTTTGGTCCATAAACGTCTAATACGCCATCCACTGTGGGACACCCTGTATTCATATGTGAATACATTTCAAACCACTTACCCTGGGAGAGGTTCCTGTTGTATATTCCTTTTGGATCTTGGCTACAGTTTTCTCACTAATCTTACAGGCTGCTAAAGTGCATTTCACAGCTGAATTTGGCTGAAGGGTATTTTCTTTTTCATTTTGAAAATACTCCAAAACGTTTCAAATAATTTTCCGTGTCTCATCGTTAAACATTTTGCACCAAATATTCTAAGTCGAATGTCGAATAAACCCCAAAATTCCTCGCCCGTACCTGAATTTTTGGGTACCTGGGAAAAGGTTCTTTGTTCCGCTTTAATTTCTCACACCTGACAAAGAGAGGCAGTTAAGGGTTGGTGCTTGCTAATTTCATGCCTATGATTTGTTTAGAAGAAAGAAAGATGATTAAAAGCTGTAGCTTTCTTTGTTGCAGGTTTTATTGCCCTTTCGGTCTTTTGAAATAATCTCTACCATAATAAGGATATTGCGACACTTTATTACTGCTTACTACAATCGACCCATTTTTTTTTTTTTTATTTAGTAAGGGCAACCATTTATCGGTTTTTATGTAGGAGCTGTAAGGTTAAAAAACATTAGTACTTTTGTAATGAGCTCAATTTAAATTTTTTTAATTAAAAACGCATTACTATTTACCATGATTATTTAGCATGGCCACTTTTTAGAAGAAAAAAACAGTTTTTTGGGGAATATTTTGTTTTATAGGTATGTTGTATATAATTTACCCATATACAGGGTGCCCGAAATTGGTGCTGACAGTATTGCGATCTCGGAAACTAGAAGAGATAGAAAGACGGTTAAATGGGGAAAGTTTTAGGCAATTATGTAAGTAGTTTATTGGTGCTTACGGATCGATTCTGGTTCTTTTGGGTTTTGAGATATTTTGAATAAACCAAAATGTTGCATTTTCTTAGATCGGTAGTAACTTTTTTATTACACAATATTTTTTAAATCCGAAAACACATTTTCATTGCCCTTTTTACATAGAAGATGCCTACCTGATCATATCTTGGTTACAACGTTTCGGTTTCCTGGAACCATCATCAACTTTCTTTTTTCTTATGACCGGCATATTGGATTTTTTACTCATCGAAAAGTACTTAATTTTTCCTATACTATGATACTAAACACTAATACAAAATAAAAATTTATAACCTCAAAATAACAAAATATTTTATTTTCAAACATATTTGGCAACACCGACATATCGGATAGTTCTTTTCCTTAAGAATAAAGTTAATTAAATAACAATATAAGTTTATACTACAGGCGTCCCTCGTTTTACGCGGGGGTTACGTTCTTTGAAAACACCGTGTAAAAAGAAACCGCGTATATCGAAACAAAAACATTTTATTACATAAACTTTTATTAAATACATAATATGTATACATATGTACATATTATGTATGAGAACATTAAACGTATATGTACTATGGCATCATAAATACATATAAAACATCTTTAAAAATACAAACAAAAACATTAATTTTTAGAGAAATAAGACGTAATTTTTGACTGTATAGCTTCGTTGCGTAAATTCTTCTCAACTTCCTTGTATGCTGCCAATGCTGCAAAAACCTCTCGTTTAGTTTTTAAACTTTTTTCCATTGTAGGATCTTCGCTGATTAACAGCTCGGTGAGATCGTGTGCCATGGTAAAACATTTATTAAGCGTTTTCAACGTCAACTGCTTTGGTGCCGGGACTACTTCATCATCTTCACCTTGTTCTTGAGCTTCATAATTGTTCTCCGTCAGTTCTATGAGTTCTCTTTCAGTAAGTTCAACATTATGCGATTCAAATAGCTGATTTATGTCTTCCTCATTCATATCATCAAATCCCTTTCCAGGTAATGACTTTCCTAACTCAGCAATTTCTTTGATTTCGTCTCTGATATCAGGCACCTTCGTATGAGACTTTACACTTTCTGGCCATAGGTTTTTCCAGCAGCCATTTAATGTCGATTGTTTAAGTTCACCAATCGATTGTTTAATATTATGTAGGCAATCTGCAATTGTGTAATGTATGCATCGAGAAGCAGAGGCGCGCGCCCGAAAGGCGGGTACCAACCGCGTATAAGTGAACCGCGTAAAATAAATCACTGGTGTCAAAAGCGCAAACGCGTATAAGCGAAACCGCGTATAAATGTGCCGCGTAAAACGAGGGACACCTGTACTTTAAATTAAAGTTAAAATGTAATAACTTTTTTAAAAATCATAAAAATCTAGTTGGTACCTAGTACCTATCTAATAGATACCTATTTCGATAAGTCTTTTATTGTAACATTTTTGTTTAGAAGGCTTTGAACTTTAAACAAATGAAATTTTTTGATCTGTCAAATATTTTTTCTACGTTATGATAAACATCATTAACAATGGCGTTAAATTATTCTAACGAAGAGAAGTTTGATATGTTAGCGTGTTATATAAAAAATGACAGAATTGCGAATAGAACTATGGATAATTATTTTGGAATGTATCCCGAAAGACGACAACCCAGCAGAGCGTATTTTTCTAAACTGACTAGAAACTTACTAGAATTTGGCAGTTTTGAAAAGCCTCGTCCCAAAGAATATGGAATAGATAACGAAAATCGTAATAGAATAATTTTAGAATATTTTGATGAATATCCGACTTCATCTACAAGAATCGCTAACACACAGCTTGGAATTCCAAAATCCACCGATCACGATGTATTAAAAGTTGCTAAATACCATCCTTACAAGCCAACAATTGCACAAGGACTTCAAGAAGGTGATTTTGATAGAAGAGTATTTTTTTGTAATTGGTATCTTGGTAAATGTCGAGAAAATCTCACATTTTCGGATAATGTTTTATGGACAGATGAAACACATTTCACCAACTGTGGAATCTTTAATAAAAAGAATCGTTATCACTGGGCTTTTGAAAACCCGCAAGTACTCGAACCACGCAGATTGCAAGCACGATTTGGACTTAATGTGTGGTGTGGAATAATTAGTAAAAAATATTTTACTTTGGTTTAAATTAACTGCAAAAATGCTTGAATTATTTATCTTCACAATTTATTTAGCAATATTATAATGATTACGATGGATCTTTTGCATACTTTTATTATTTTTATAAAATCAGCTAATTGGTCCTTTTATTTATGACCAAACATTGACCGGTCCAAGATACCTTGCAATGTTGCAAAATCAAATTATTCCTGCACTTCAAGAAGTTGTTCCCAATGATCAATTTAATAACGTGTGGCTGCAGCAAGATGGTTGTCCCGCGCATAATTCCAGACAAGTACAAACATTTTTATCAGAAACTTTTGGTGAAAAGGTAATATCTACCAGTGGTCCTGTGCGCTGGCCTGCTAGGTCTCCGGATCTTACCCCATCGGACTTTTATTTATGGGGATTTGTCAAAAATGAGGTATACGAATTTAATCCCCCTGAAACCAAGTTCTTGAGCAGCGACCTAGGAATATTTTTAGTCATATTAACCGTAATACCATTAATCGTGTTACTAGATCTGTAAAAAAAAAATTCAGCGATGCGTTGAAAAAAATGGTCGACATTTTGAACCTTAGTATGTTTTACTTAATTAACTTTAAAGAACTTTCCGATATGTCGGTGTTGCCAAATATGTTCGTAAATATGATGTTTTTGTTATTTTAAGGTTATAAATTTTTATTTTGTATTAGTGTTTGATATCATAGTACAGGAAAAATTAGGTACTTTTCGATGAGTAAAAAATCCAATATGGCGATCATAAGAGAAAAGAAAGTTGATGATGGTTACAGGAAACCGAAACGTTGTAACCAAAATATGATCAGGTAGGCATCTTCTACGTAAAAAGTGGCAATGAAAATGTGTTTTCGGATTTAAAAAATATTGGGTAATAAAAAAGTTACTACTAATCTAAGAAAATGCAACATTTTGGTTTAATCAAAATATCTCAAAACCCAAAAGAACCAGAATCGATCCGTAAGCACCAATAAACTACTTACATAATTGCCTAAACCTTTCCCCATTTAACCGCCTTTCTATCTCTTCTAGTTTCTGAGATCGCAATACTGTCAGCACCAATTCGGGCACCCTGTATATATTTATATGAATTTACCTAAATGTGTTTTTTTTTTGATCTGGTGTTCCTCAATGAATCTGCGCACATGAATCGCTAAATTTGTGCTCCGCGTGACGGGAAGCGGTATAAAATTTATTACAGGGTTCTTACATTATATCAGTAGGCCCCTGGTATACCATCATGTAATACAACACCAGACCGCTTACCGCTGCGCGCTGTCTGGCGGAGCCTTAGGGTAGTAAAAACGACAACATAATGTCCTGTAAACTTGTATTTACCCTAAATAACAATATAAATTCTGTACATTAGAATTTAAATGTATGTAATCTAAATATGTTTATTAAGTAAGTGGTAGTAACAATAAAAATTAGTATTTTTTTACAAGATAAATTTTAGATGATCTTACACCACATTGTAACAATTTGTGATTGTTAATCTCATTTTCAAAAGCGGAATTAATCATAGTGTTTGTTAGGTCAATGGCAGTTAAGAAACAATGAAATCAACTTCAAAATTTGTCGGGACAAATGACACAACAAAGACTATGTTTAATTATCCTTATTTGCGGTTTTTTGTTCATTAGATCAAATTCCGGCGGCAGAGATTTTAATTGTTATATTATTTTCCCTGGTACCGAAATTCCTTAGATTAAATTAATTTGATTCCCAGAGGTCGGAATTTGATCTAGCGCTTTAATTATTATATTCTCAGTTTTTGATATTTCACCAAACACACAAATGTCTGAATGCGATAAAGTTTTAATTAATTTCTTTTAACTAACTGCACATATTTAGTAAGTTAATCCGATCTGATTTTTGTTTTGCTCTTTTATGGATGATGTAAATATTGGTGAGAATTGGTGTTTTTCCATGTTGGTGAAATATTTATGTGTATTTAATTTTTTTCGATATGCATCCACAAGTCCAAAATTAGTTTTTTTTGGTAAAGAAACATCTAAATTAACGCTCAGCTGTATGAGTCACAATTAATCCTAAAATAAGTTTTACCTGAAAAACCTCGGTTCGTTAGGTATTACTTTCAATTACTGTAAAGGTTGTATTATTTAATTAACTTCTAATTTAGGGTTAACTCTTATCTATACAGGGTGTCCGGTAAGTATATGGCATACCTTTTGGAGCGTATCGGCGAGGTCAAATTAACCCTAATTTGTCATGGAATAAAAATTAATTAGTCAAGTTTATTAACATAAGTTATTTAAACACAGTAACTAATAAAATAACAACCTAACTGATAATTCGCATTAAAATAATAAAATGAGTCATTATTACATTAATGATCACATACATGCATCTAACTTATGGACAAGCACTCGGCAATTGTGTGGATGCAAGAAGAACTTATTTTGACACATTTCCAAATCAAAGTGTGCCGCATAAAAGAACCATAAAAGGGTTGACATTTCGGGAATCACTTAAATGCAAGAATGTTAAAAATGTGAAAGATTGGCTTCTTGTTTACTTCAGCAGATTTCAGACATTCCAGGATTGTCTCGAATTTCGTAGAAATGGTGTGTTATTCTTTCTATCAGATCTTCCTTGGTGTGAACAAGCCTCTTTAAATTTCCCCATAAAAACAAATCCAATGAAGTGTCGGGCGATCTCGGTAGCTATAAAATAGGCCCACTTCGACCTATCCATCAATTACCAAAAGTATTTGATAAGTGCTGACGAATTGAATTGCTAAAATGGGACGGTACACTGTCGTGCATATACCACATATGATTTCTAATTTCTAAGGGCACATTTGTAATAAACCGTTTAAGTTTTGTTGCAAGAATTGCAAATATATGGCACTATTTAATATGCCTTCAATAAAGAACGGTCCAATGAGATGATTCCCAATAATCCCCGCCCACATGTTAATCATGAATCTTGGTGCTTTGTCTGTATTGTTACATGGGGATTTTCTTCATGCTTGATATGCAAATTATGGTAATTTATTACTCCGTTTCGGCTTCGTCCGTGAACATAACAATACTTGTAAAATTGTGATTTTGCCTAAATCTTTGCAAAAACCAATTTGTTCAAGTTTTCAGAAAATGGGAAAAACGCACAGCCTAGTTTTATAAAAAATTTTAAGGAACATTTATATCGTAGAGTGTATGTATATGGTTTCAATAAAGATTTTCTGACTGGTAGATTTAAGAATAAAACCCGTGATTTTAAGAAAAGAAATTAAATAAGTTGAACATATACTTATGTTGTTTTTAAAATAATTTTTTTTTTTAATTTGAAACTAATTTTTAAAATTGCAGTTTTTATAATAATAATATTCTTTTTTTGCCATCAAAATCATATACAATATGACAAAGGAAAATCAACACAAAAGGTGCCACCAGGGGTAGCTAGACTAAATTATAACTTTGGACTAAAGTGGAGATGCTTTGAATTTTCACAATATCTAAATATCTAAAGCCAAATTAAAAATAAATATAAATAAAATATGTAGTGTAAATGACCAGACAATACTA
The DNA here is from genome assembly GCA_963920685.1 of Polydrusus tereticollis. Taxonomy (NCBI): domain Eukaryota; kingdom Metazoa; phylum Arthropoda; class Insecta; order Coleoptera; family Curculionidae; genus Polydrusus; species Polydrusus tereticollis. The sequence goes on from OY987327.1 coordinate 62,212,918, forward strand.
ATAGACACATAAATGTGGAAAAACTATATAATTAACAATTAAATTTAAAACAGTAATAACATTTTTGTGACAGAAATAATTTGACTGCTTTAGTAAAGCTGTGCAGGCTCTGTATTTGCCTCAAGTCATGTGGTAGCATGTTGTATGCCTTGATGGCTCTATACTTCGGGCTATTCTCGAAATAAGTTTAACTCTGAGAAGGAATACTGAGTGCGTCCCTGCTTCTGGTTAGCATTGACATATTAGACTGATTGGAGTGATTCGTTTTGAAGAGTTCTTGATTTTTTTAACAAAGTTCACCAGTGAGAGAAAGTTAAGTGAGGGTACGGTAAGAACTCCTAACTTTGAAAAGTAGGGCCTGCATGATGTCATTGGATGAAGTCCAAAGATGCATAGAATAACTTTCTTCTAGACCTTGAATATGTTCTGAGCACACCTCGAATAGCCCCAGAAGACAATACCCTAGCTTATGATTGATTGGATGTTCGCAAAATAGAAAAATCGTATTGTGTGAATGAACAGTTGGTCTTTCAATCTCCTCAACAGACCACAGATGCTATTTATTCTGGACTCCAACGTGACAACCTGTTTCTCCCATTTCAATCAACGATCAAGGTGAACACCCAAAAACCTAATGTCGCTAGACTCTACAACTGATTTTCCATTCAGGGCAACGTATGGGGATTCATCCACGTTATTGAACTTGCTGAAAATTAAGAGGCCTGTTTTGTCGTCATTCAATTTAAGGCTGTTCTCTTGACACCAATGTCTCATTTCCTCTGCCGCAGCAAAACTGTCACTCGCGAGCTGAGGGAGTGTGGGCCTGGAAAGCAAAATTGAATTGTTGTATCATCAGCGTATTGGCAGATCACCTCAGCAGAGATCACATCATTGAGGCTATTTACGTAGAGGAGAAATAGAATAGGCCCTAAGATTGAGCCCTGCTGGGGAACTCCCTGCTCAATTTGACGTGACTCGGAGAAGAACTGCTGCCCCCTGTCCGAAATACACACCAGCTGTTCCCTCTCCGACGGGTAAGACCTTATTAGTGCTGCACAGGCACCTCGAAAACCGTATCTCACGAGCCTCTGCATCATCAACTCATGGTTAATAGTGTGGAATGCCTTTGAGAGATCAAAGAACATCCCAGAGACCTTGTGGTTTTTATCGATGTTTTCAACAATAAATTCAATTGTTCTGTAGATGGCTAATTCTGTGGAGCATATAGGACGGAAACCAAATTGAAAAACTACCAATAGTTTGTGCCTCTGTGTAGATTGATCTCTCAAATACCTTCGAAACCGCCGGAAGCAGTGACACTGGCCTGTAATTGGCGAATGAGTGAGCATCCCCCTTTTTGAAAATGGGCACCACCTTAGCCTTCTTTAGTGGGTTGGAAAACACCCCAGTTCGGAAACAACAGTCAATCACGTTATTTAAGGGTTTGCATATGTTGGCAGCAACAAATTTGAGTATACAGATAGGAATTTCATCTAGTCCCGAAGCAAATTTATTTGGAAGATTCATTATTATGTTATAGATTTCCTGTTCAGATGTAGGATACAAGAATATCGTATCATTACATATTTTATCTTTTGAAGCAGCACTATTCTGCTGTGATGTTACAGGAAGAGTGAACTGTTCAAGAAAAGACTGTGCAATTACAATTGGGTCGTCAATAATTTGACCAGTGGTTGTTTTTAGTAATGTTGAGGACGGTGAGCTTTTTTTGTTGAGTGTTGGTTTAACAAAGCCCAATATTTTTATGTAATTAACTTGCGTTGGGCTACATTCTTGGTGAAACCGTATATTATCCATTATGGGTAAAATTAAAATTGCTTGTTATGTTTCACTATTTATTCAGTTACCTGACACGCGTGTTTCGACCCTTTCAGGTCATTTTCAAAGGAGCACAAAGATAAAAATAAAGATAAAAATTATTGCTAAGGTACCTTAGCAATAATTTTTATCTTTGTGCTCCTTTGAAAATGACCTGAAAGGGTCGAAACACGCGTGTCACGTAACTGAATAAATAGTGAAACATAACAAGAAATTTTAATTTTACCCAATATTTTTAGATATTTATAATACTTGGAAAATATTGTAAAAATACTAACTTCTAAACGCCTACACAACACGAGACTAAAGCAATACCTTGCCGTAGTAACTAAACAGTACTATTTACGCTAATAAATTCGACCAGTCTCTGCTTGCTTTGTTTCCTTCAAAAACAACATATTATGTCCATGGACTTGTGCTCTTCTTAAAATAAATGAATGGACATATGTCGTTTTTATAGAAATACCGATATTTTAATCGTAGATATCTTGGGACATGTGACATTTTTAAAAAACACAAAACTTTGGGGCGATAGATTTGATTTTTAACTTTTAGACACATTGTTTTTAAAATAAAGGCCTTAATGAATGTGCTAATAAAGATATTCGGACGTGAAGGTGCCGGGCCTCAGGGGGATTTTCAGCAATCCCATCCAGAATTTCCTCCTCTAGCTGAGGGTTCCTTGTTCTTCTTGGAGGCCCTTCTCCAACACGATGCGACAAAAAGCTTCCTAAAATGGTTCAGCAAAAGATTAGCTACTTTTAGCATTTTTTTTATTTCACAGTTCTTCGGTGCGGTAAACGTCGATTCGGAAATGGCTCAGAATTAATTATTGTTCTCGCCTCCACACAATTGCCGAATGCTTGTCCATAAATTAGATGCAAGTCAGCATATTTGCTTTAGGAATAATCCTCCATTACTTAAGTCTTATGTACTCAATCAATCAGACAATTTAGAAAAGTGTTGTCAATAACACACTGTTAATGAAATGAAAACGACTGGTATTTTATTGTGGTATTCTGATTTATTATTTCAATAACGTGTTATACAAAAAATGTATTTTCTTCGAAAACGGCTAATTTGATCGAAACAAATGTAGAGTACCTTTTTTAAAGAGGAATGACTGACGATGTAAAACATCTACGGTAGTATGGTTTTATGAGTATTTTTGGCCTACATAAAATATTAATACTTCATTAAATTATACATGTCGGTTCAAAAGTTATAGCCGAAAAGGTAAGTCGCTGAGTACCCCTTTGGGGCTCTGTATCTCCGTTAAGGGGTACTTTAGGAATTTTTCTTCTATGACAAATTAGGGTTATTTTGATATTTCCCATTCCGAGAATATGCTATACACTTACCGGAAACCCTGTATAACTGGGCCTTAGCTCAGATACTTTAACGCGTAAATATCCCTGAAATGGCAGCTTTAAATTTAAAAGCATTATTTTAATTCCATAATATGCTTTCCTGAATTTATTTAATTTTATACACATTCTTTCCCGGTGCATTTTAATTATTTTAAGTAATTCCCATAGTAAAACAAGTATTTAGCAAAACATTCTGGCCTATAGTTAAGTTTAGCAACGACACGGTTTGTGATATTAAGTTATTTATTTATTGTTCGTGTGTTCTAATTTTAGGCACAGTATAAGGTTTTCTAAAAAGAAAATATATGTCATAGTGGATATGAATTTGTGTTCAGTATTAATTTGATACCTAATATTAAATTCAATTATCCAGAAAACTTGATTAACGATTTCTAGGTGTCCGAAAAGTCTTGGTATGGGCTATTAGTAAAAAAAGAGCCACACATTTTTAAATGTATCTTATTGGTCAACAAATATTCTTTCTCCTGTAAACTTTTCAAGTTCCCTAGGGCGTGAAGGTCCAAAATTGTTGATGCAACCCAATACCGAATGGTACTTAATTTTAAAGAGCAAAAGAAACACTTTGCCGCGAACCCGACAGTCTTATCTTAATTCATTTTGATAGATAGATTTAAAATCTGAAAATATTATAAATATTACAAATACTATACAGTTAAAATTTGTGAACAAAAATACAAAATTACAAAAATACAAAATTATTATTCTATTATCTAGGGCAGGGGTCTCCCAACTACGGCCCGCGGGCCAAATCCGGCCCGCCAGTGTCATCAATCCAGCCCATGACAGCTAATGGCTTATTGTTGTTGTGATAAGTTAGATAAAAAAAAATACAGAAAGATAATAACTCGGTTTTATTTACTTGCTAGGTAAAGCTTAATGACAAGTATAATACGCAGAAAATTTGACTTAAACATAACATAATAAAAAAGGGGTTTTCCAATAAGAGGTGTTATTTTGATATTCAAAGGAAAATGCCATTTTTTGAGATAAATGATCGGATGTTTATTTCATTATAAAGAGGAAGGTATGCCGTTAATAATGGAAAATAACATCAGCCAAATGACCACCACGACCACGCCTACAGGACCATATCTTTTTCATGAAATTTGCCATAACCAAATCGCAAAGTGGCTGCCCTATGTCCTCGATAGCCTCACGAATTCCATCTTTGAGGTCTTGAATCGACGCTGGGCTGTTGGCGTAGACCTTCTCTTTCACGTGGTCGCAAGGTGTTAAGTCGCAAGATCTCGGCGGCCAATTGTGATCACCTCTTCGAGAGATAACACGGTCCGGAAACTTTTCCCGTAAAAGATCAATGGTTTCGTTGCTTGTGTGGCACATAGCGCCGTCTTGTTGAAAGTAAACGTTGTCCAGATCAATACCATCCAATTCCGGCCATAAAAAATCATTAATCATCTCTCGATAGCGCAATCCATTCAGCGTAACTGGTGCTCCAGCCTCATTTTCGAAAAAGTAAGGTCCAATGACCCCGCCGGACCATAAACCGCACCAAACAGTCACACGTTGAGGATAGAGAGGCTTTTCAACAATAACTCTTGGGTTTTCCGAGCCCCAGATGCGACAATTTTGCTTGTTGACGAAGCCATCGAGGTGGAAATAGGCCTCATCACTCAAGATGATTTTTCGATGGAATTCCGGATCATTTTCATGCATTTCAAGGACCCAATCGGCAAAGACACGATGTTGTTGATGATACGATGTAATGACGTTTGTGGAATGCCTAATTCCAAAGAACGACGAGGAATGGACAAACCTGGGTTTTCTTCAACACTTTTGGCTACAGCAGCAATATTCTCGGCTGTTCTTGAGCGACGTGCACGGGTTTTATTCTTCACATCACTAACTTGTCCCAACAGCTCGAATTTTTCCACCAATTTCTGTATTGCGGTCTTCACGTCATTTTTATAGTGAATTTTAATAATTTCAATGCGTTGTTGAAGCGTGTATCGTTCTATTTTTATTAATGGCGTAGTTTCTACTTGTCAAATGTCAGAAAATGACAGCTCCAAAAGTGACATCTACCGAAATAGCGGGCTATTCAAAATAACACCTCTTATTGGAAAACCCTTGCAAATTATCAAATTATGCCAGTGTTTCCAATTCCAATAAAGATGAGTTTTGATATTTGTTTTTAATTATATTACTGCACTGTAGATCAATAATTTCTATTTGAAGTTCTGAGGCTATAGAGTTTCAATGTCGGTATCAAAACGATTTTGAAAAATCTTAATTTTATTCGCAATGACATCAAAGTCTGAGAAACGAGTATCAAAATTTATATTCAAATCACTTAAAGCTTCAATTGCAAAATGGACGCTAAACTCAATCTCAGTAGTGTAGCTGAATATTTCACATGTTTTAAAATGTGAAACATTTTTTACGCAATTTTGATTCAAACAGTATTATTTTCTGCCAGAACGATTTGATATTAGTGTATAAATCAAGAAGAAGCTGGTTGTCTCCTTGCAACCTCAAATTCAGTTCGTTTATATGTTTTGTCAAATCGACGTAGAGTGCTAACTTCCACAGCTATTCGCTATTCTGTAATTCGATTGAAGTACGATGCTTAGTATTCAAAAAAATTCCGATCACTGCTCGAAGTTCAAAGAAGCGCTGAAGGACTTTTTCGCAACTAAACCAGCGTACGGCAGTATGATACAGTAAATCATTTTCTCCAATTTCTTTAGTAAACTCGCGGAATTCTCGTTTCTTCTTTCTGGTTTTAGAACTTCAGACATATCATAACATTTTCCACACAGAGACTGTTGATGAATGATACAATGTAAGACTAACGGTTTTAAACCACCATCATTTTCTACAGCCCACACAAGAGCGACCACTCCTTTATTTTTACCACACATGTTTTTGTCTCCATCAATTGTAATAGACTTCAAGTTTTTCCATCGAAGGTTCTTTTTATTAATGGCATTTTTAACTCCCTTAAAAATATCTTCACCAGTGTCGTGCCGTGAATACTATCAGTATCAAGAAGGTCTTCATACACTTCATAGCTTTTATCGACTCCTCGAATGAAAATCAACACCTGAGCAGCATCTGACACATCCGTTGACTCATCCAAGGCCAGAGAAAACCACTTAAGATGTCCATTTTTGTCAGACAGTTGAATTGATATATTTTCTGCGATGGCTTCTACCCTCTGAGCCACGGTGTTCGCTGACAAACCGACAGATTTAAATAAATTTACCATTCGGTGAATGGTTTCCCACGTTTTGCGATTTCACGAGCCACACGAAAGCTGGTACGAGTTGCAGCTTCTTGTTCAGTATTGAGTTTCGTAAACGAAGATTGCTGCGATTTCGATCCGCGCTTCAAATTTTTCTGTTCGCAAACTTCCAGTATATTTTGAGTAATTTTTAAATGTTTCGTTTCATAATGACGTTTAATCTTATATTCTTTGAGAACGGCTTAGGTTCATTGCAAATTAAACATAGCGCCTTCTTACTGGACTCAATTACGAAATATTGAAAGTTCCATTGATCTTTGAATGTTCTGCATTCACTGTCTATTTTTCGCTTTTTTTCCATACTAGTAAATCACACACAAAAACAACAAGTCAAATCAAAATACTGTTACGAAGATGTCTTTTAAACACGCACAAACACGTTTTAAGGAGTTACGCACTACTTTATTTTACAACACACAGATTCGCTTCCTTCGCGTTCCCTAGGTGGACTGACTCGCCATCGCGCCACTAGCCTTTTTACCTTTTTATACTCCAATTAGCGATGGATAGAGGATACACTACCTATTTCCGCGTGTAACCACAAGATGTCGTCAAGTGTCGCGGTCGTTACAATACAGTACGACACAATAGTGATTGAACTAGCGAATTTAGCAAGCGTGTGCTCGCTCAGGGCGCGTACTCGGCGACTAGTCTAGAAATTATAGATAATCAGAAAAATTAAAACGGTGTTGGCCCTTGGAACTTACTGGAGTAATCAGTATGGCCCTAAGGCTGGAACGTTTGGGGACCCCTGATCTAGGAAATAGAATGATTTTTGATTTAGGTATTTTTTTATTTTAGATATAAATTTGATAGTTTCCAAATCTCTTCACTGGTAAAACATTATAAAATTGAACAGAATAGTCCGTGCCTCGCCGCGTTCTTGTTAGCCTGTGATAGTCCGGAACGATGTTCCCTTAATTTTAGGTCTGTTCTTGGCTAATTTATTAACCACTTTTATGTTAAATTTGATCAGAAAAATTCGGATAAAGATGAGAATCTGACTTTGTTGTCTTTTTGGAAAATATATGTACTGTGTATGCACTTTGTATGTAATTGTGATAATTTGTAGGTTTAGTCTCATAGGTTGTAAAGTTTGTATATTTTTTAATATTTAACTATTTTGGAAACCCCTTGCCACATTTACTGAAGGAAACTTATTCAACCATACTTTATATCTACAGTGTGTCTATGTAAGTTGGCGGCATATGGGAAACTTTTTTATTATTAATTTTACGAAAAAAAGGTATTCTTCATAAAAAGTTCTGCATGGCCTAAAACCTAATATTCAACCATCAGATATCAAAATGTATCGGTCGTATACGAGGTTTATCAAAAAATATGAATTTTGCTCATGAGTAAAGTAGCTTTATTTTTGACAATATCGAAATTTTAATAAAATAACAATAATTAATAATAAAAAAGTTTCTCATATGCCGCCAACTTACATAGACACTGCAGGTAACTTAGAAATATTTTCAAGTTCTGTAAATATCACTTCCACTCCCCAGCTGATAAAGGGATTTGTACCGCGGTAATGCAGGATCACCAGGTAGTAGGATATTCTGCTGATTAAGTTATAGTTACTTTTAGGCCTCATTAATCTGATTTTTGGGATCATATAAATCCATTTCACATTACCAATAGAGCATGACACGGATTTTCATTTTACTGCAATACATATTCGATAGTTAATTATTGAAAAGTACAAACTAACCAAATGTATTTCGTTTTAATTTCGTAGAATAAAGATCCCTCGATTAAAGGGCGAAGAAGAATTATTGTTGTTAACAAGGGTTACTGTAGCTCAAATAATATTCATGTCAAAACTAGTCCTATTACTGTCGATTCGTATACAAGTAACCATGTAAAATATTGTCAATATATTTGTATGGATTTCACAGTAAAATAAATGCTAAATTACATACCCGACTTTTTTTTTGGAGACGACGAAACAGACACAACTTATCATTTTTATACATTTATTAATATCTTCTATTTTCGTTTTATTTTACACTTAACTTCTAATATATTACAAAATCTTACAAAACTAAAATTAAATAATTTAACATTTTGTCTGTGTAAAAGGTTCTTTTAGCCTCTCGTATAATCTTGCCATAGTATTGCAGGTGTACAAAAGTCGGCCTTTTATGATAATATTGATCCACAAAAACTTAATATTATCATTATTATCAAAAAGTGTAAAGCGGAGTAAGTATACAGTGTCCGCGAAAAAGTCTACACCATGTTTTGCATTTACCAAAAGAGCTAAAACAGTCGGGAATATCTTGTCTCTAATAACTGTTTAATGTATTTTGAAAAATTCAGGTAACCAGAAATATCTAGGTATATTTATAAAAAAGTGCGAGAAAATTTCCTCAAAATTGTGTCCGAAGTTTGGTGCAACAATTTAAAATGTGATTTTTTGGAAATTTAGAAACTTAGAAATAGTCTAGGGGTGTCTTATGGTTTAAATAAAATTACTTTTTTGTCCGTAAAATCGCTTAAATTGATTTATTCGTAGGTACTTATAATTTTATCATGTTTTGCGTATAAGTCCTGTAAAATAAATATGAACAGAAAGAAAATTTCGAATGAATAAAAAATAAACCTAAATTTCAAAATTTGTGCACCAAACTTTGGATATACAATCTTAAGGTAAATACGAACAACTTTTTCTCGCATTGTTATATGGCAATATCTGGTCACTTAATATCAGGGTGGGCAAAGGAGAAGTTCTAACGACCTTATAAATATACTTTATTAAATTGCAACACAAATGATCATCCTCAGAGCTGCAGGCTCGGAAAATTCTTAGCGTAAGAGACAAGTTGATGACGCACTAAAATTACACCAAAACAGCAAAATACATGTGAAGTAAAACAAATTAAAAACAATACTCTGACTGACTGATGATTGCTATGTTGAAGAAGGAAATACCTATTGTTTTTAATTTCTGTGGCTACGTTTAATGTGAATGTATTTTGCTGGTTTGTGTAATTTTAGTGCGCTATCAACTTGTCTCTTACGCTAAGTATTTTCTGAGCCTGCAGCCCTGAGGATGGATATTTGTGATCGAAACGCGTAGGTGGTTTAATAAATTATATTATAGTTGTTAGGACTTCTCCTTCGCTTGCCCTAATATTAAAATGTCCCTTCTATATAGCAGTTACGACATCGTCTGGTTACTTAGATGCTTCAATTTTTCAAATGACATTTGACAGGTGTTAGGGATAAGATATCCCCGACTGTTTTGACTCTTTGGGTTCCTGATCTTGCAGAACCTAAGGCTGTAATCCGTTTTTCAAAATTCCTGCAAGTAAAAATAAAGTTCCCATATGTGCGGACAGGTATATGGTTATGTAAAATATTTACAAGCGGCATGCTTCTAGATATTATATTTAAAATGATTTCAAGTACTTTATACAGGGTGTTTCCTCAAATTTTGACAGCTTCTAGCGACTTTATTATTCCAGATAGAAAAAAATTGTTCAGATAAAAATTGTAGGGTATCATCCAAACAATCCGAATTTACTACTTAAAGAAACAATTGAGCGTCACTGGTGAACTTTTTGACTTATTGTATACTTTTTTTTTAAGGAACACCCTATATATTATGTGTTTATTGGATAGCGCTTAAAATTCTCTTTTCAAAAATGTTAAAGTTGCCTATAATTACTTCATCTATTGTTCAAATATGCGCTATGAAAAAATCAAAATATTACTAATTTACTATATAAAATAAATCACAGTAACCATTGGAAAACAAAGCTATCAAATGACATTACTGGCGACATGGAACACTTAGTTGTCAATTCGTTTTTAAATTTTGATAATATTAAGTCGCAAAATGGGTTATACTGAAGAGGAAAAGAGGGAAATAATTTATTTATTTTATAAGAATAATAAAAATGCCAGTGCAGCACAAGCTGAAAGAGGCACTTTCTATAACATAAAAAGACATTTTAGGATTCACAAAAATTGCGAAGGAAAAAAAGATTTGTGACGATAAATGAGGACGAAGAGTTAAAGATTTTATTATATTTTCAAGGTAAATAACTAATTCGGACTTTAAATTTAGTAATATTAATTTAAATGTGTGTTTGTAGAAAATCCTACTTTTTCAACTGAAGATGCCAGTAAATATTTCAATAGGTCTAAAAAGAGAATTAGTAGGTACTGCCCTTCGAAATATGGATGTCATCCATACAAAATTTGACCTGTTCAGAAGTTGACGGAGAAACAAAAAGTTAGTAGGCAAAATTTCTGCAGAGACATGGTTTAAAGGAAACTAAGGAATAACGATTTTTTTAAAAATATATTATGGAGCGATGAAGCTACTTTTACCAGGCAAAATAGGGAGTCATTTATGGGCATTAGAAAACCCTCGCGGAATTTGTGAAATTAAATTCAAAGGCCGAAGAGCAGTTCATGTTTAGTGCGGCATTCTCAACACTCAAGTTATAGGTCCTATTTTTTACGAATTTGATTTAAATGGTGAAAGATATTTAGAGTTCCTTGAGAACGGGATAGAAAATTATTTGGAAAATTTGCCTATTCGTCAGTATAATGACATAATCTGGCATCAAGATGGAGCGCCACCCCATAATGTCTTGGTTGTCAGCAATTTTCTCGACAATCGATACCCTTATGGATCGGTAGAAATGGCAGCATTGGATGGCCACCCAATAGCCCTAATTTAACAATTTTAGATTCTTTCTTTTGGGGTTAAGTGAAAAACACAGTTTATAAAGAACGAAGCGCATCGTTGGAGGAGTTAAGAATTAAAATTATAAATTGCATAAATAATTTAGTCGAGAAAAAGTCGCATTTTATTATGAATGCTATTGATAAAATAGAAGATGATTACACAAAGTGCCAAATAATAATAGCGGGCATATAAAAAATTTGTAAAAACTTTACATTGTTAATGTTAAATCAAATTTTTTTTATTGTTTTTAGTATTAAAATTGTTGATTATTTCAATGGTTACTGTGATTTATTTCATATAATAAATTAGTAATATTTTGATTTTTTAATAGCGGATATTTCAACAGTGGATGAAGTAATTATAGGCAACTGATATATTTTTGAAAAGAGAATTTTAAGCGCTATCCAGTAAACATATAATATATAGGGTGTACCATTAAAAAAAGTATACAATAAGTCAAAAAGTTTACTAGTAATGCTTAATTGTTTCTTTAAGTAGTAAATTCGAAATGTTTGGATCTGTAATAATAAAGTCACTAGAAGCTGTCAAAATTTGAGGAAACACCCTGTGCAGGTGTGGACAAAAAAAACGTACAGGTAGTTTAGGTTAGTCATGTCATAAGAAATATATGCGTTCATACTGTGAACTGGAAAACTGCGCTATTGTCCTCGTAGGTTAGGCTCTTTCCTCGTATTTTGACAACCTACACATTAAGTAGTGGTAAAGTTTTAATTTATTAAGTAGGTATTACATTTTTTATGGTTTTTTAAGAACGGAATTTAAATTGAGATGTAAACTTACAACTTTTTTGATTTCTCCTTAAATAAACGCGGGTGACAATGAAATCGTTGGACAGACTTCATTATTGACATTTTAGTAGTAATTATTATGGTTCAGGCATATGCAAATTTTCTATTAAAGATATGGGTATTGTCGCGTGTTTTGAATGACACCCCCTACATATTGTTTGGATTGTCGACTAGAGCTCTAAATTCCCCTTCAAATGAGATATTATAGGTTGTTATTTGTTTTTAAAATGGCGACGTAGTATTTGCGCAATTTCCTATAATGGCGACATGTTAGACGTCTGATATTTAACAACGTTGTAAAATGGTAGAATTACAAAGACAAGTTATAGTGTCTTTGTAAAATTGTAATATTTTCCTTTCAACTTTTAATAAAAATTAGGTAAAATGTTTATTTAGGGTTTACACAATACAATATAGGTACAAATTTATTGACCACTTTGAATTACATTTGCAGAAATAGGTGTTTTACTTTCTATAAAGACAGGTTGCGCCCAGATGCTTAATCACATCTGTATGGTGTGTTAGGATAGTTTTCATTTTAATTTGACATGTGCAATTTGCAAACTGATTTTTCTCCATGACTTTAAATGAAAAGCACAAAATTTCAAAATACTTTGAAACATTACCTACCAGAACAAGATATTAAATTTGAAGATGTATCATATTTTATCATATTGTAAAGAATTAAAAAAAAAAAAACATTTTTTTTTAACATTATTATAGACGTAGGTCAGATTTGTTTTTTATTTCGCAGCAATAACAACAAAATTACGACCTTATAAAATTCTTTACAATTTGATAAATTATACTTAATTCATGATCAGATAACTAGCCTATGGTATTTAAGCAAAAAAAAAACAACACGAAGTCACGGTCTCATAATACTTCCCAAGTAACACATACTTCTTTAAGCGATCTATGAGATGTTCTATTTAGATCCTTATGTGAAGTCCCAATGTGCTGTCCCAGCGATCTCTTTAGGAGTTAACTATCTGAAATTCTTGGGGACCTCTTGGAAAGATATCTTAAAGTCGTCCACTACGGGATGCTAAAAGGCAATACCTGCATAGATTTCTTTGGGACATCTTAAAGAAATCCTAAAAAGAAGTACCGATGTTACTCACAATGGAATTTCCTAAAGTGCTCTCTGCGATATCTTATTGTTACTTTCCTATTCATAGAAATAATAGGACCTCTCTGGGATTACCTACGCAGGACGTTGTTGGGACCTTAGTTTTGTTCTTAATAGGTAACGTGATCTGCTCTATGATAATTTTTGGTGTATTATAACTAATAAAACTCCGCCAATAATGATAATAATAATAATCTATATATAATTTATTCCCAAAAAATATTACACCCTGTAAATAGATCGAAGCGGTTCCCGGTGTATATTGCCTTATATTGATATTTTTTAACGGTACCTACGTTATTTTACAGCCTGAATTGTTGTGTAGTTTTGTTGTATGAATTGTATTTAAAAATATTTGTGATGTGGACAGCTTTTTATTGGGAGTTTAAAAAAAAAACCGACAAAAATATATTACCCTATATAAATTTTTTAATTTATTTATTTCCCTCTCTATTCGTTTAAAATAGCAGTCTACAGCGATTATACCTATAGGATCGGTTGTCACATAAAGGGCTCTTTGAAACATTTGTTAACCATGTGTTCTTTCGAAATACTACACAGTCAGTGTGGACAACTTATAGGTACACAGTGGCGGATCTATAATTCAATATTAGGGTGTGTTAAAGTTTGAGGCGTCTGATATCATTCTGAAAAACATATTTGCTTGTTGTTGTTTTAGTTTTTTAAATAGTTCCTTCATAAGTCGCTGGCAAGGTCTTTCCATGTCCTATTCCTGATTTTCATAATTTGTTGAATTATTTTTTAAATCGCGGCCATCTAAATTATTTAAAATGACATCAATTTTTTTACTTATTTTTCTTCTTTGACATTGCTAATTTAAAGAAATAGTTTTGTTAATATATCGTGATTCTGATGTTTAATTATTTTTTTAGCAAAACGGTAATAACCAGCACATAAAAATACAAATATTTTCCAATTTAATCGACGCCTGCGTATAGGAAAATTAGCAATAGTGCCGACTTCATTTTAAACAAGGTGCAGGTATAATACAAATTTAGATCAAAATTTTTCTTTCTAAAAATGTCTTGTGTTTTGGTTTCATTTACCTCGAATCATGTATATACAGGGTATCCCACTTTAAATGATGACAAGGTTTTGTTTTCGTTATTACTGAATTTAGTTTTTATTCCATATTAGTATGTTCACGTATGACGCTAGGGCGCACTTTCCCAACGCTTAAAATTTCAGTTCATTGGCGATAGTTGAAAAGAAGAATTTAGAGAAGAATAGTTATCTCTTTCGACATATATATTGTTGAAATCTTTAGATAATATGTCGTTAATTATTTTTTTGTTTTCAGCAATATTGCTTTTATTATTATTTATTTTATATATAGCTATTACAGAATTATTGGTCATATTATATAAGATTCCATTTTTTGGTTACGTATATATGAAAATCCTTTTTTGTAAAAAAAATGTAAGGGAAGCGGGAGCACGTATACCTATATGGAAGAAATATTTAAAACATGTTTTAATTGTTGAGATTGCACGTCTATGGATTGGTCGAGTATTTTTTGGGGTTTTTAGGTAATAATAATTTACGATCGGAAAGATCTTCGGCACTAATAAACATAAAAAAAAACTCTCAATTATGAAGTTGGGGAGGACTTTCTACTTACTTTAATTATTTCAAGCTTATACTTGGTGCAGTGCGAAGTGTTTCATACTATTTTTTTGAATTTTTGTAATTTAGTGCTTTAAAACTTTTTTAATTTTGTGATTTATGTAAAGTGCTCAGCTTTAAACAGAAGGTATAGTATTTTTATTTTTTCATCCTCGACTAAAAAAGTAGGTACTTAATATGCCGAATTATAAACATTTTGTTATGTACTTTTACAGATATTGCATCACTCAAAATAGACGTTTCATCAATTAAAAAAGATATTACGGAAGGAATGGGAGCACTTTTCCTTCGCTTAAATAATATTGAAGATGCACTTCAGACTCAGCAAGTGGTAGGGAAAAATTTTTCCACGGCAATGCGGCGATGGCAAACTATGTTTCCCTTAAAGGATGAAGAAGACCTACGAAAATGCACGGAAGTATTTGAAACCGGCGAGGCAAATATTCAAGAAGAATTGGTACGCATTTCATAATTATTTTCAATAAAATTTTGCAAAATGTATATATTGGGGTTAAGTGTTAGCATATAAGCTTATATTTAATTGTATGTATTTTTAGGTAACCTATCTTAAGGGAATTGGGGGATCTGGGCCCAAAGACCATCATACACGAATGTTTAAGGCCATGAGTAAGTAAAACATATAATTATGCTATACCTAATTCTTCAATTTATTGATATGTATGATTTTTTAAATTAATTTTAATGAATAGATAAATTAAATTACTGAAAGTAGATAGATAGGTAGTACCTACTAAATACTAAAATTAAACTTTAAGATGAACGGTTCAGTTAAGATCAATTCAGTATCAAAATTTCTAGGTGTATTGTCACAGGACTGGAAAACGGCAGAAAAGGAGTTCGAAGTGTTTTCCCAGGATTGGCTCAGACACGTACCCAACGAAAAAAAAGGGATGATTTGCAAAAATGGAAAGTACAAAAGTCCAAGTCATCCCTTAATCAAATTACAGCCTATATTATACAGTTTTTTTTCTTTAAACTTGGCATAGGCTAACTTTTTTTATTTGACAATATAGACCTATAGTTGCTTAAGCAAAGTTTGAGGAATTAGTCCAACTAAGAAAAATACTATATACAGTGTGTCTACTTAGGTTGGAACCATATCGAGAACTTTTTTATTGTTGGTTTTATGAAAAAATTTATTATTGATAAAAAGTTGTGCATGGTCCAAAACTTAAAATGTAACCATTAGATATCAATTTTTTTAAGCCGTATACGAGGTTTGTCAAAAGATATCAATTTTACTTAAGAGTAAAGTACCTTTATTTTTTTACAATACAGAAGAATGTTATAAAGTTAAGTTATTTTGAATTATAAGTTATATTCAGATATGCAATTATAGCCATTTAGCATAAAAATGAAGGTTTGGTGGTTATTTACTAATCATTCCATATTCATTATTCTGGCTTGATACAATTTATACATTTTATGCTAAATGGCTGTAATTGCATATCTGCATATAACTTATTTTTCAAAATATCTTTACTTTATAACATTCTTCTGTATTGTAAAAAATAAAGGTACTTTACTCTCGAGTAAAATTGATATTTTTTGACACACCTCGTATACGGCTTAAAAAAATTTAATGGTTGCATTTTAAGTTTTTGACCATGCACAACTTTTTATCAGCAATAATTTTTTTTATAAAACCAATAATAAAAAAGTTTCCATATAGTTCCAACTTAAGTATGACATAGTGTATAAAAAAATAAATGAGCTGTTGCCAGAAAAAAAATATTTTCTTAAATGCAAATGCCACATGTTTTTGACAAATTTTTATACTTACACCTTAAGATTCTAGATACAACATAAATAATTCAAATTTCCTTTTGAAGTGACCGTTTACGAGCTATTATTGTTTAAAATTTGATTTTGCTCCCAATACAAGTGGTAAAGTAAAAAAATTCTTCATTGGAAAAGTAGGCGATAAGATTTCACAAAACTCTTTAACTTTAATTAAGTATGTCATTAGCATGTCTATTTTTAATAGTTTGCGATTTATTTTGTTTTTTCATTTTTACCCTTATTTTTATAACGCTATAAAATAAGTTAGCTATGACAAACAAAACTTTAGGCATTGTCATTGTTAAATTTTGACATGATTTACATACTGGGCAAGGCGGAAAAAAATTGTGTTTGGCTTTATCTAAGGATTTACGGAGCGAAGTAACAACAATCATTACCCACAAAAATTCATCGGCAGGGATGGATTCATTGGGTGGCCTCTTCGATCATTGGCTGCATTTAAGATCGTGCTTATGTGAATCCCCCCACAACACCAGAAGATATGGAAAATAAGATACGAGATACCTGTAGGACAATAACCCCTTTATGCTTATAAGGGAACGTGCAGGGAAATATAGTAAAAAACTAAACATGTATATCCAAGTATAGGCGGGCATATTTTTGAACATATAGGTACTTATTACGCCATAGTAACTAAAAATTCAGTTAGTAGAAATATTATTATTATTAGTTATTTTATAGCGTCAGACCCGTTAGTGAAAACAAGGGTCAAATCAAAATAAATTGCTATAACTATTAAAAATGGGTAAGTGACATACTTAATGAAAGTTGAAGAGTTTTGTAAAATCTACCAGAGGGTGTAAGGTTTTCTCTTCGTCATCCCAATAGAGGTTTGTTCCAAATATGAGTATTCCACCTTCAGAAATAATGCGGAACTGTCAATTTTTTATAAGAGTAAAAACTAATGTTTTGTTAAAAAAAAATTAATATTAGAACTAGAAGGTTTAGGTATATAACATTATTAACAAAATAAATATAGAATTTCATGTAAAACTAAATTAAAATACAGGGTACGTGTTCCATTTAAAAAAAACCTATTTTATATTTGCCACGCTTGTTTGAATCATCCTGTATACTCAAAAAATAATTGTAAACTGTGCATCTTAACATTTTCTAAAACTTTTGTATTTAGCGTTATTTTGTATTTCCCGAAACAAATGAGATAACGAACTTTACTCTAGGGTTGACTCACCCTGTACATATTCAAAGTAATAATATTGTGTAAATTCTTATTTTTATAAATATTCTATTTGTAATTTAACTTTTATATTTAATTAATTAATAATTTAATAAAGGGCTAGCTACGCGCTAGATACGTTTGACACTATTATAGGTAGGTAAGATTTAATGTTTTGAAAAATTCAGTATTGTAAAGATACATAAGGGGCTATATCTTGTAAAACAAAACATGTTCTGTGAGTATAAGACAGATTTTAAATCATTGAGAGCAAGTGTAATGTTGAAAATTTAAATAAAATGTGGCAATAATTAAAAATAGCGTTTTATTCTATTTCATAGAATTTCCAGATATGACCCATTCAGGAGTTCTTGACAATATCCCCAGAACTTCCTAAATGTATCGTACATGTTACCTTTATGGGAACTCACCGAGATAGTTTAAGGATTTCTTTGCGACATCTATAGCACTTCTTATAGATATCTTAATAAGTATATTAAGGTTTAATTTAGGATGTCCCAGAGATGTACTTTCTAGGACGTCTATAAGAATATCCTAAATATGTCACAATGAGTATATCCCAGGGATATCCTCGTTGCGATGAAAATAAGAAATTCGCATTAGGAGTTCTCGGCGACCTCTGAAAGACTTCTTAAAGTAGCTCCCAGAAATAGCTTATCTAGGATGTTTTTGAGAACTTCTTAAAGACTTCCTACTAAGTACCTCCCTAGTACTTCTTCTTTGTGATTAAAAATAGAAATTCGCATTAGGATATCCCTGAGGCGGACATTTGGAGGTAATAGGAACCTCTTGGCGAGCTCCCTAATAAGTTACAAAAGGCGTCACATCCTCCTAAAAGTTTCTCGCCGAGATATCTATAGGATGTCTTTGTGCTGCTTGGGTTTAGTATTTTATAGAGTGGACCTTTAGAGCATCATCAGACCTAACAACTTTGGGCTGAGTTTGTTCTTTGGGTGACTGCATCCTCCCCCACTCACTGTGCCCATTACTTATTTAAAAAGTCTTATATTTTTGGTTTTTTATTATGTTTATTTTTTATGTAGGTACAGTTTTTAGTTTAAGTTGTGACTGTGTTTGTAACGTTTAGCCGTTGTTTGTATTCTAAAATTTTTTGATTGTTTTTTGGTGTACCAGGTACTGTTAACTAGGAATGCCAGATATAAAATATTAAAAAGCGGAAGATCCGGTTCTAGGCGAAAAATTTGTTGGTGCCACGCCCTTTTTTGTTGATAAATCAAGTAGGCAAAATAATAATGGTCTTTTTTAAAAAACATACTCGACTATGCCAGATAATAATATGGTCGGTATATAGTGTGAAACAGTGAAAAATAAACAATAACAAATAAAAGTAAGATAATCGACATAAAAGTGATAGTATTCGTTGGCCTTGTGTTTGGCAATATGATAGGTCAAAACTAGGTAGAGTGTAGAGTACGATTACCCTTATATAAAGCCAGTTACGTCATCGTTGTCTCGCTTAAATATATGCTTGTCACATCGTTTTGAATGTCCAGTGGCGAAAAATATGTGTACGCCCAGGGGCGTAGGCACGGTTTTTCATTGGGGGGGGGGGGGGGACATTTCACATAAATATTTCATATATATATCGTCCATGCACACGCTATATACATGTATGAAATGTGGTAGGTACAAATGAAGAATTCAAACATCTGAACGTAATAAACAATAGTACTGTATGGCAAAAATTTATTGGGAAATTAACATATGGAAGTAAGGACAAACGTAATTATGAACCACAAATCAGAAAATAATAGCATCAATTATCTACTTCCCGAAAACAGAGATTCGATAGTCATTCAACTTGACAAACTCATCGATAATTGTATCTAAATTCAAATTTTGCGCCTCTTCTTTATAGGCGTGCAAAATACATAAATGATTCAATCTTTCTGATGTCATCGTTGTGCGGAGAAATGTCTTGACTCGCCTCAGCATTGAAAAAGACCTTTCTGCACTAGCTGATGACGCAGGAATCACAATTAACATGTTTGCCAAGGTTTGAAATGTTCCAAAGAAACACCGGGTATCCGCGTGTAATTTTTTGAATTCCTTCAGAACGTCGTTCATGTTGGTGGTTGTTTTTGGGAAGGGACAAATGATATTGTGTCCCCTCCGTCATTATTTGGGGGGGGGGGGCAATGCCCCCCCCCGTGCCTACGCCCCTGTGTACGCCAATTGGCGTATCCATATTTTTTACCACTGGGTATTCAAAGCGACGTGCCAAGCATATTTTTAAGCGAGACAATGATGACGTATATAAGGCTTTATGTAAAAATGTAAGAGACGTAAGAGTATGCGGACTCTAGAACAATTTTGATCACAACTAATTACAAATATTTTAGGCTGATTCCTACTTGACCAAAAATATGTTTTCCATTTTGTTCTAATAATTTAACAATTCTTGTCAAGTTTGTGTATAGTTGTGTTTACCCATTAATTCCGCCTCCAAGGTTTTTGTGTGTGTCTTTCTTTTCTTCAGGCTATAAACATTAAACTAAAAAATCTCTGGCTCATCGCATTAGAGTGAGGAAGAAAAAAAACATAAGCACAGATTTTTAAAAAATTTGGAGAATTGTTTTTTTTTTAAATAAGAAACCCATTGTTGGTCAATTCTAAAATGTACAAAGTATTCGGGTAGGTTCTCTAAAAAAGATGAAAGTTTTATAAATTTTTCAAATAATAAATCGACATCAATGCCAATATTGAACTCTTAACTTTTCAAAAAATCTTCAAATTCTGAGTCGGAGTTGGGTCCGGATCTCAAATCCATCGCACTCAAATATTTACATTTATTGTTGTCGGTAAAGTCGTACCTAAAATTATGAATTTTATTGTTAAAAAGGATATTATGAGATTAAAGATTAAGTCAAAACTAATAAAACAATATCGTTGAGCCTGCCCCTATCACAACAACTCATTTACACGTACCATTTTTCTAAATACTCTATGGTTCTCCCAATTAACGAATCAGCTTCTTCTTTAAAAATAGTTACTTTGTCTGAATTATCGCATTTTCGTATTATAGAAAGTGCAATTGAGCCATAAAACTTCTGTTCTCTTTTCGTCATCAAGGATCGTCTTAATGTTTCCATTATTCCAAATAATTCTACCGCTAAAGCATTCTCGGATTCCAGTTTAGAAATGGATGCATTCATGGCGGTTCCTATGTTTAAAGAGTAGAGTGCGTTTTTCTAGGCGTTTTCACATTTCATTAAAATATAATGAATGCGGGAGGATGCGGGAGGTTAAAATGAAAATCGGAAGTTTGATGACTTTGTTTAAACGGCGGGAGGGTCCATGAAAAATCGGGACGCTCCCACCTAAATCGGGAGGTCTGTGTTAACTGACATCTTTTTTGGTCTGATGATGCCTTAAAGGCGAAACATGTTACCTACTTTATAAATTCAGGTCTCTTAGGCCCAATTGTATAGGTTGGGATTAACTCAAAAGTGGAGGTTAATCCAGAAGTTAGTAGTAAAATGCATTGGTATTAGCAGAGGTTACCTCCGACCCTAGGATAACCCTCAACTCGTGGATTGGGCATGAGTTAACTCACAATCTTGGAATTAAAAGGCTGAAAATGGAGTATTTTTAACATATGTTTGTTTTTGAACCTATTTTACCATTTGTACCTATTGAATCTCGACTGGTGCGTAATTATATAGCAACCCTATATGGATGTTTTCCATGTTGTAAATTATCTTCTCTAAGATGACGAAGAAAATTTAGGGATTATTAACGTAGTTGAGAATAGGCGAAGACCTCGGGTTTTTAGGCCTCGTATTGAGAATATGGACTATTGTAGTGGCGCAACCAGAAAATAAGTTCGGAGGGGGCAGGAAAAAAAAAATAGCGGCGCAGGCGAAAAATTTTTGGTTGCCACGCCCTTTTTTCAATGATGATGCTTGGTTTTCAAGTGAGAAAATTAAAAAACACAACAGAAAATCACAAAAACAGCCAGACTCGTTTCAATTTTTGCGTAATTTTACCTATCTTAGGTAGTGATGAGATATTTTTCCTGTAAACAGGTAGTTAGACGACACGAGCTACGCTCGCTCGGGGGGGGGGGGGGGCTGCAGCCCGGTAGCCCCCCCCCCCTTGGTTGCGCCACTAGACTATTGGATAGACCTAAAATTCATTGGAAGGTTAAGAATATTAAAACCTTCTGTAAGAATGCTAATTCAAGTGATTGGCCAACGCCTGCAAAGAGTAATGTGGTACCAAATCACCAAAGACATTAATGTCTTTACAACTCCTAAATGAAAAAAATATTAAATTAAAAGAAACTTGCAAAGTTAGGTTACTTTCAAAAGACATGAACATGACAATTGACAAATGAAATGCGAGAACAAAGCAATTTTGATATTCCCATCCTATTCAATTGCAACAAAAACCTACCTTAGATTAACTTTAGGTTTAATTTGAGGGTAAATACTTATATAAAGTGGTATATATATAATAATATACCACTTCACTTTGCCTTCATAGACTTTCATAAGGCATTTGACTCTGTTGAAACATGGGCCGTACTGCGTGCGATGGATGGAGCAAGGATCGATTCAAGACATTCTACCCTTCTAAGGAATATATACGGAAGCGCTACTTTCCGTGTAAAAATTACGGAAGACATGACAACCGAAAAAATTCCAATTAACAGGGGAGTTCGCCAGGGTGATCCCTTATCCCCAAAACTTTTTACGCTGGCCTTGGAAGACGTTTTTAAAATGCTACCGTGAGAAAACAAAGGTGTAAACGTTGATGGCACCTATTTGAACCATTTACGCTTTGCCGATGACATAGTGCTCATTAGTTCAGACATCCAAGAACTTAAGAACATGCTAGAACAACTAAACGAAGCTGCAAATAACGTCGGATTAAAAATGAATTTATCAAAAACAAAAATAATGAGCAGGACTGAGGAAAACATAAGAATAGCAGACAAAACTTTGGATAATGTTGATGAATACATATATCTGGGCCACGTCATTAAAATGGGAAAGGAAAACCAAACGGCAGAGGTAAAGTGAAGAATCAAACTGACATGGATAGCATTTGGTAAACTGAGTCATATAGTTAAAAACCCTGATATCCCTATAAACCTTGAACAAAAAGTCTTCAACACGTGCATCCTGCCTGTCGCAACATATGATCTTGAGACAAAGGCTTTAACCAAGAAATACACCAATAACCTTAGGACAATGCAACGGGCCATGGAACGGGCAATGCTTGGTGTTAGTTTACGAGACAAAATCCGCAACGAAGAAATAAGAAGAAGAACGAAGGTGGCAGACATAATGCAGCGGGTCGCGGAGCTTAAGTGGCAATGAGTTGGGCATGTTGCCAGACTAGTGTGGACAGATGGGTGTCAAAGCTTGTACACTGGAGACCACGGCAAACAAAGGGGAGTGTCGGCAGGCCACAGAGGAGATGGTTGGATGACATTAAAAGAATAGCGGGAGGAAGATGGTACCATGCAGCGAAAGACAGAACAACATGGAAACGAATGAAAGAGGCCTTTGTTCAGGAGTGGACAGAAAATGGCTAAGAGAGAAGAAGAAGAGAATACTTATATAAATTGTATTGACCATTTAAGGATGACGTCGCTGGGGGGCAAATTTGACAAATTTAGGTTAAAGTTTATGTCAAAGCCACCTTTTTTGATTTAACTTATGGTGTAGTATTTCAAGGTAATTTGACATTTGGTACTTTCCATTAAAAATCATGAAAAAAAATCAGCTTGCAAATTGCTCAGTTAAATAAAAACTAAAACTATCCCATATGACAATTAAATGAACATTTAATCGCATTTTTATTAAAAGTTGAAAGGAAATAATCTAATTTTACCATCGTTGTTAGATAAAAACAAATGACTTGTGATTGTGTAAAGGGAATGTGGAGCTCCATTCAAAAATCTAAAAATATATACAGGATGTCATTTAAAATACGCAACCTGGGTGACCTTACTTTCGGTTCATCCAATAGTCAAATTTATACTATTTTTGCTGGAAAATTTCTCCTCCCTGAACGATATTCAGCCCTATGATCAAGCACACAAGTTAACTCTAGACCCTAACTTCAAAATTAACTGTTTTCAACCACAGTGAAAAATTAACAAGTAGGCTTTTTTCGGTTGTTGTTATGGAAACGGTACGTTAAAAGTTAACTTGTGTGGTTGATCATACGGCTGATTTACTACTAAAATTTAAAATTCCTATTATCAACGATAATGAAGTAGGGTTCTGTTCAACCATTTTATTGTCACCCGAGGATATGCAACAACTCAGGAGGTATCGGTATATAATTTTTTGGTATAAATTATGAAAAAGTATGTCGCTTAATTTTACAGCGACTAACAATTTCAAACACCCTTACATCATTTTTGCAAATATGACACGGTATAATAATATTGTCCTTGTGGGTTGTTAATAAATATCTAAAAACGTTGGGGCTTTCATAATAGGGTGTCTATGGCGTGGATAACTCCATTCGTTGCGGGGATGTTCGGCGTGGACAGATGTTGATTATTTACTTTAATTTTGCCTAAAAATAAAAAATAAAAATCAGTTAAACGATGTTACACTAAAGGTATGTTTCCTTCCACGGGGCCGCCGCATTGCGGCTGAACAGGCGTGTTTTCCTTGGAAGCGGCCGCCGCCGCGTGGAAGGAAACTAGGTACATAAAGAAACACGGGGAGCAGTAGATTGCATATACCTTGATGGTCATTATATTTTGTTAGCCGTTGTTTTTTTCTGGTTTTGTGCCGAATTATAACTAGACAAACAGTCAAGAAAAAGAAGAAACGCAGTTTGACTAAATGCTTAATTTAAACCAAACCTGTAATATCGCTCGTTATTCAAATTAAAAGCAAACATTTTGTGTTATATATGGCACAGTTATTTCTTAGGGCCCACTCGAATTCCGCCGCGACCTTTACGGGTACCAAAAGGTTGTCACAAACTCCCCCGTAAACACTCCATAAAATACATATAAAAATTTGTAAATCAGTGGAAGAGAAATTTGTAGAATATACGACCTTGTTTTCAACCCCCTTGTAGCGAAGTTTTTCCCGAAAGCGAAATTATTGGATGCCGATTTCATCCATCCGATTCACCAAGTAGGTCTTGCAAGACAATATAAAAGCGAACCGTCAAAAATTGGAGAGTGGCTAATAGTTATTTATACTACAAGGGATGTAAATATACTTACATCCCATGAAGTATATAACATTTTTTCTCCTCCCCGCAGAATGTATTCTTGGATTTTTATTAATTTAATTCGATACTTTTCGCATGAAATTATAGACAGCTTTGACCGGTTTCTATAGCATCATAAGCATTGTTATTTTATCAACAACGTCAAGCAAGAATTTAGAGAAATTGAAATTATTGATTTGTATAACAGCCAAATGGATATAGAAGAATCAGCAAATATCGCTTGTCTGTCACTGCTGCCAGAAAAATTGAGGAAGAGGTATGAAGCAACGTATCAATACTTCAAGAAATGGTGCCAAACAAAGGCTGCTACTGCAGTTTCAGAAACCGTACTTTTGGCGTACTTTCACGAAAAATTTGCTGTATTGAAGTCTCCATCTATTATGGTGTGAATATTCCATGCTGAAGTCCACCCTTTTCATAGAGGAAAACATAGATATTTCCAAGTATCCTAAACTTCGAGCATTTTTAAAAAGAAAAAATATCTAATGTGTTTGACAGGGAAGATGTAAATAATTTCCTGTTTGAAGCCCCCGATGATATTCATTTAATAATGGAGGTTGTAATGATAATGGGAATTGCTGTAGCGTGTCGTTCTAGTGAACTCTGTGCAATGAAAATGGACAGTGTTGAATTAAGGCATGAAGTCATATTTGTTACTATTCCTGATTCCAAAAATGGAATGGCACGTATATTTATAGTGACTAAAAGTGACGATGAGAAGGTTTGTTATTTCAAAATAGTTCGAAATTACATTGATATAAGATCCCACATGACGAATTTTAATCCTCGCTTCTTCATGCGATATCAAAATGGAAAGTGCTTAAACCAGCCTGTCGGGAAAAACTCGATTTCTTCAATTCCAAGTAAAATTGCTAAATTTCTGAACTTTCAGAACTTTAAGGAGTATACTGGACACTCCCTTAGAAGAACGTCGGCCACTTTATTAGCGAATACTGGAGTTGATGTCTTAGCCCTCAAGCGTTATGGCGCATGGAAATCTGCAACTATTGCGAAAAGTTATGCAGCAGAGCGTCAACAATAAAAATGAAAAATTTTATACAATATAACGAAGCCAGAAGTCTCCTGCAGTACTTCAAGAGTAACAGAAAACTTGGTTAGAGATGGAGAAATTATGAAGTCAGAACATTTCATAGAAATTGAGAAAAAACGAGAAAACATTTATCCAAATTTTGTAAATAATGTTCATAATTGTAATAATTGTACTATTAATATTCATATCACTTAATATTACTCAATCTTTATAAATCATTGTTTTTATATGGAATAAATTATTACCACACAAGGGTTGTAAATTGACTTACAACCCGTCGTCAAGGGCAATCGATACCAAAGAACATGCCAGCTTTCACAAGAGCAAGAGAATCACGAGTTAACCACCGCAGGTCACTGAACTACGATGGCTCTGAAGAGCCATAGGCGTGTTAAAAGTTCTAAATAATTGCCAGATACCAAGTGGGATTTTCCACATACTAAGTAGAAATTTCCACATACTAAGTGGAAACTTCCACATACTAAGTGGAAACTTCCACATACTAAGTGGAAATTCCCACATCTTAACTGGAAATTTCCACATACAAAGTGGAAATTTCCACTACTAAGTGGATATTTTGACATAATAAGTTGAAATTTCCACATACAAAGTGGAAATTTCCACTTAATAAGTTGAAATTTCCACATACTAAGTGGAAATTTCCACATACTAAATTTCTAGATATTTTCTGGGTATTTGTGATTATTAGGCAAACGGCAGAATCAATTAATCAGTTCTACAGCAACACTTAGCCTGCGGTGGTTAACTCGTGATTCCCTTGCTCTGGTGAAACTTGGCATGTTCTTCATGAATGCTTTACATTCTCTGGACGGGTCTTCGAGCAGAGCTCACGCTCGCTGAAGATCCACGAGGTGTGGATCATCAGCGAGCGCTAACCTGAACATGATCTCGCTCGCTCTTGCTCGCTCACTTAGTCTCCGTCCGCATCCATTTATACATGTTTCATATGGTTTTAACTTGTCATAAGAATCCAGGTGCCATAAATAATTTGGGCCTTTGTTAGAGTACTTTCGTCGTCTCAATCTTCGTCGCTTACAAAATTCAACTCCTGTTGGATCAATTAATGGTAACGCTAGACGCACTCTTTCTCGTTTTACAATATAACTTTCATGTGTACATTTTAAATCCATCGATATCCATGAAGTTGTCCAGATTTTCTTGTTTCTTATTCGATATACAACACTATGATATTTAAATCAGTAAATTGTTTCCTCCTGTATCACCGATATTTTTTTAAAATGCGCTTTAAAGTTCTGCGACTTATTGCATAATTTTCCTTGCTTTCAAGAAAGTATAGAATTTCGCTGTGAGTTAATCACATGTCATAATAAGATTTCATACAATCATTGAGGTTCATAATATTTTTACTTCTACCAGAGCAAGAGAACCACCGCAGGTCACTGTACAGGCTAAGTGTTGCTGTAGAACTGATGAATTGATTCAGCCATTTGCCTAATAATCACAAATACCCAGAAAATATCTAAAAATTTCCACTTTATATTTGGAAATTTCCAAGTAGTTTGTGGAAATTTCAAATTAGTATATGGAAATTTCCACATAGTATGTGAAAATATCCAATTCATTTGTGGAAATTTCAACTTAGTATGTGGAAATTCCCACTTAGTGTCTGGCAATTATTTAGAATTTTTAACACGCCTATGGCTCTTCAGAGCCATCGTACATATAGGGTTGCCTTTCAATATCCTTTTAACCAAAGCTCAAAGCTAAATAATTTACCAGTTTTCTCGAAATTCCTTCATAGCTGAACGCAGGAAACCCCATTTAATTTATATTGCTGTATGGTCGGTTGCGTACCGGTCAGGGCTTGCGGTTATGGACTCTTAACGATGCTAAAACATACACCGCCGCTCAAAGTCAAGATCTTAGTTAATATTCCAAATATACAACAATTTATTTGTTATTTTCTTTATAAGTAGCTGATTTTTCACGTTCAAAATATTGCAAGTCCCATCACATGCGGAAGACATGTAAATTTATTATTTATTGCTATCTACACTTACATGGCGTCACATCACCTTTATATTATTATCTGTATAAAATCAATATATATTCTTATCTTAGTTTTATACTGTAGAAAAGGAATATTATTCTTGGAGATGACGATTTTGCACTCGCAGGATATCGCTGAATTGTGGCACATCGCATACAGGAAAATAATGAAGTGATATTATTGCTTTAGATCTACGTTTAGCTTGATGCAGGAAGTAAGTTAAATTTGGAAAAATAAGCGGTCGTGAATAATTATTATGCATGTACCAATATTTAAAAACATGTTTTATTATTGTATAATTTAGAAACGATTCAATTTAGATTAGACACATTGTTCCGTTTTTGTTTTAAGTAAGAGGCCATTTCTCTAACACTGCACTAGCACTAATTACAAAGAAAGTGAATGGGTTTATTAATGAGTGTAACGTTTTACCGCATGGCGTGTGAACAGAAAGAAATTACTGCAAATGTATTCCGTATTGCACTGTGTCTATCTATCTAGTTTACTAGCATGGAAAAACACCGGCGCTCATTGTTGGCTGTTAATTGGTAGTAATATTTTTTTGTAATTCAGTTACGAAAAGTCATTATTGTGACATTGATATTCGGTGTCAAATGTGGTTCATTTTATCACTAGTGTTAAAATAAGTCGATATTTAATCATACATGCATACACACATTGACACGCATGCATATTGAATACTTTGGCTTTGTATGAAAAATCAGCAAGAAGAACATTTTCTGATTTCATTTTGTCCATTGTTATTTTCTTCACTTCGTATCAGTCTTTGAAATTTCGATTCATAGGTATATTGCCTTCGACTTACTCGGCAACAAATTTGCTATTACAGCGTTTTTAAGCTCCTTCAACGTCGGAAGGTAAAAACCTTCAGATTCGCTCATTTTTTAGAACAGAACTATGAAATTGAAGTGGATCTTTTGGCAAATGTTAGTTGACATTGACATTGGCAGTAAAATTTGTATAGAGTAAAAAGGAAAAGAAAATACCTTTTCTATTATTTTAGGCTTTAAGCTCAGAAAACGAAAAGAAACTCTATGCTCAATCCGACCTAATTATAATTTTATTTTTATCACGATGACTGAATTACAAAAAATCTTGTTTAAAACACGACGTAAAATAGATTTTTTTTGCACACGATGTGTAGGACCACTCGCTACGCTTGTGATTCAATCTTCACGTCTGTGCAAAAACACGCTCATTTTGCAACTTGTTACAGAAAGAGCTAAATTATTTTTACATCAATTAATTGTCTGATAGCTATTTATACAACAAGTTACAAAATAAGGGTCTTTTAGGCACGCGACGTGAAAATTGTCCTACGAGGCGAAGCCGAGTTGAACAACACGTCAGAGTGACTAAAAGACATTGTTTCATAACGAATGGTATGCAATATTTTTTCTATGGGCGTTTTATAATAAAAAACTTAATTTATTTTACCAAACATTTTATTACCTGTGTTTCATTTACACCTTTCATGCCAAAAAAATTGACAGTTGTCAAAAAAAAATATAGTCTGTGTTTAGTTTTTAATTGTAAATAATTACTTTTAGGCACAGCGTGCTTAATAGTTATTTATGATATAAGTGTTAAAAGTACATTTTTAAGGCACGCATGTGGAAATTTGCAGAACGAGCGAAACGAGTTCTGCAAACCACAAGAGTTCCTTAAAAATACTTTTAACACAAATATCATACAATAGTTTTTCTACAAACGGCAATAAAAAGCATATAATAATTGAAAATTAAATGTTTAGAATCTCTTACATTCAGGTAGTTTCTAATATATTATCAAAGAGTAACACAATTGGCTGTGTTACTCTTTGATATTATATTAAATTAGATCACATTTGTCAATAAAACCTAGCAATCATTGTTGGCTGATTTGTTTACAGAAAAATTGAATATTTGAAAGGTCCTGTCAGTTTTATTAAAACGCTAGCGCCGGCTGTTGTGATTTGCCAAAAATGCAAGAAATACAAGAAGTCGATCCACTTCATCCACTTAAAGACATAGAAGAAGCTGCTAACAGAGCTACCTTGGCTTTACTGCCACGAAAATCAAGAATTCAATATGAGATTGCTCATAATAAATTTAGGTACCACTCCAGTTTATGTGCTTATGCGAAAAATGGCTTTAAATGAAAAACGTTTCTTGCAATATTATGTAGCACGTACTTTCTAAACAACAAATCCGCGACCGGAAAACCATTTTTTTAATTGCAAATATAAAAAAAATGTGAAAATAGGGTACCCGCTTGTGACAAATATGAAAAAAAAATGAAAAACTCTTGTTGATTTATGTAGCAAATACCGAATTGGAACCAAAAAGGTGGATTAGATGCCGTGTTAGCGCCTGTTTAACCAATATAAATCTATAATTATTACAATTTTTGTCGAGTGACTAAAAGCCGTATTACAGTCACGCAACTCGATGCAAGTCCATGCAAGACGCAATAAGAATTGCCCAAAGGCATGCGCAGTCGAAGCTCAGCTGATCCCTTGGTGCAACTAAGTTGCACGAAAATTTTATCGGTCTGGCGCGATATTTATTGCATTGCTCGTGCAAGTCTGGGGGAAAAGTAGTTACTTTTGTGTTACCAACAGTATTAATAGTGTATAATGATGCAGCGAGTAGTTTTCTCCGCTTTAATTTATTTATTTTGTTTATTTATTTCATTTCAAACAAAAAATATTTCACAAACACCAGAAAATCACAAAATAAAACAATACCAATAACAAGTTTGAGGTTAGAAGGTTTGTTGCAATTAAAAAAAAGTTGCATGGACTTGCACGCTGTTTTACATTGTGCAACTTTCTTTCATGCAATACTTTGAACTTGCCATTTATTGCTGCAATTAGTTGCGTGACTGTAATACGGCTTTACAGCTAGAGAAACATAACCTCACTTGTCACTCTCACTGTGCTTTTCGGTCGACTATTTTCACATTTTTTTTTTATATATCCAATTAAAAAAATGGTTTTCCGCTCGCGGATTTGTCGTTTAGAAAATACGTGCTACATATTGCAAGAAACGTTTTTCATTTTACGCCATTTTTCGCATAAGCCGATAAACTGGAAAATTACCTAAATTTATAAAATGGAGTGAAAACAAAGGCGTTTCTGGAAAGTATTCCGAAAACATATTCCTAACCTATTTTGAGGAAAAGGCAAAGGTATGGAAGTCATCTTCTCTTTGGTCCTATTATTCAATGATCAAAGCTATGCTACGTGTAAATAACGACGTAGATATCAGCAAACATTTTAAATTGATTGCCTACTTGAAGCGTCAAGGAGAGGGTTACCAGGCCAACAAATCAAAAATTTTTACTAGAGACCAAATTGACCAGTTTCTGAAGTGCGCACCGGATGATGAGTACCTTCTGATGAAAGTAGTTACAATTGTAGGAGTATTTGGTGCCTGCCGCAGGGAGGAGCTTTGTCAGTTGACTCTTGACAACGTGGAAGATATGGAGACTTCATTAGTTATTAAAATATCAGATACCAAAACCAAGATATCACGAAATTTCAGTATCGTTGAAAAATTTTATTTGGATTTTTATCGAATATATACTGATCTTCGTCCAGCAGATGTCGTACATCGTACCAGAAATCCGGTCGGAATTAATACGTTCGGAAAATTTACTGCTGCTATAGCAAGATTTCTGCAACTTCCAAATTCAACACTATACGGGGTATTGCTTTCGCCGTTCCTCTGCGAGCTTACTTGCCGATGCTGAAGCAACCTTAAACATCAACTGGACATGCTGCTGTTTCTGCTCAATCCTCCTCAACCGCGAAGAACAGCAGAACTGAGGAAGGAATTCATTTTTCAAATTTTTCAAATTGTACTATTAATATAAGTGTAAATAAATAAAATAGAAATGTTTTTTGACGTTTTTTTGAAAAAAATGACATTTTACTTTTAACACTAGTGCCTTAAAGTAGGTATTTTAAGGCACTAGTGCCCTAAAGTAACATTTTTAAGGCTAGTAGACAGTGTTAAAAGTTCCATTTTTAACACGTTTGTAGAAAAAAAAACTTTTAAGCACGCTGTGCCTAAAAGGAGGTTATTTAAAAATCAAAACGACAATCAAAAAGGCGATATTATAAAACGTCAGAAGAAAATAGTTATTTATGTATCTAGGGAATTATAATGGTCTTAATTACCGAGGGCAAAGTTTACGTCCCGAGGGCCTTTGGCCCGAGGGACAGCAATTGCCCGAGGTAATTGAGACCCTTATAATTCCAGTGATACATAGATAATTTTATTTCTGACCGATTTTAGTAACATTTTGTTCATTTTTAAAGTGGAATAAATGTTTCAATAGATGACAATCAAATTGACATTAGATGTCAATCGTTTGATTTTATGTCAAATTTTTCTTAATATCCCAAGGGAGTTATGACCCTTAAGCTGGATTTATAAACTCGAAAAGTTGGTGAGGTTGAAGTTATGATCAAGTTGGTGAGGTTAGATATTCCGAACTCCGAACATAAAAATTGGTTATCTCGAACTACCCGGGAAGTTTTCGAACCTTACATGAGCTTTACATGAACAACATGAACGAGTGTTTAAATGGAACTGAGTGTTCCCTTTAGTTTAAATTGAACTCCTGTTTCCAACACCAACTGAACCTCAACCTCGCCAACTTTTCGAGTTTATAAATCCAGCTTTATAATTCCCGCGTAACTAAGACGTTATAAGCTAATAATATACCGGTCAGAAATAAAATATTTTTTGCTCGGACAGTGATATCAGGAAAGTAGGGGTGAAAAATGAAGTCTTTTTTTGATGAAAACAAGAATAATTCAGATGTCTTAAGCCAGAAGGTTACATAAATTACGTCAACGATCTTATCCATCAATTATTACCGAAATCTATTAATACATTTATATGCCTACCAGCAAGTTCTGGCGTCCACGTAATCAATTTGTTTCTGTTGGAGAATATCGAAGTTCAAGCAATTTTTATATAATTACCTAATTTGTTTGTTTCGTTATTGAGCTATTAGGACTATTCGTTCGCCATGTAAAAGGATTTCATATCAGGTCTTTTACCTTTAGATTTATTAATTTTACACAACAGGTGCATTTCTGATATCTGAAGAAATCAAAAGCAATTCTGTAGCTAGTAGATATTGTGTATACAATATTTAAATATGAGTATCTTGAAAAAACATCTTTTTACATAACATCCATCATTTCGTTCATCTTCCTAGATAAATTTCACTTTCTTCTTGTAAACAAAAGCTGATGCCGATGGAGAATACTTCAAATCGTGATGCTTTCCGCTGGTCTTGGTGACCGACATTGAACTTAGGGAGAATCACTTTCACATTTTTACGATGTCATAAATTATTATAACTAGTTATTTCTCAATAATTAGAGATGCTGCGTGGTTTCAAGAAAATTAATTTAAAGACGCTGCAATTGTATGTTTTAAGTCTTATTGTCGAGCCTCGCTAACATTTAGCTTAATTTGCAATCCATTGTAGTTCCATTTAGAAATTGTTTCTTAAAATTGTCATATATAATTATAATATTTTAACAATCACTGGTATACAGGGTGTCCCGAAATTAGGTGACCAAAGAAAAACAGTGGAATCGGCATCGGAAAATAATACTAATTTGTTTAATAAACAAGTATCGGAAATTGCCCCCGAAGGGAGCTTCGGCCCCCTAATAGGGAACCAATGAAGATGGTATTTTTCAGATTATTCCCAAACAGTTGAACATAGAAACATAAATTTTTGGTATTTTAGTAACTTTTATATGCCGAATCTAGATCTAAAATCAAAACTGTCAAAGTTTAATCATCAAATCACAAAAACAAAAGTAACTTTTTTCTAAGTTAATGTTTTTCATTTTTTTTTTCTGGAATTATGAAAGTTTAGGGCTTTCTGGCAAAAAAAGGTACTCTTGATGTACTTCGCTCAGATGCACCATTTCTGAAAAAAAAGTCCTTAACGATAACCCCGTTTACCAAGGACCGATCACATTTTCATTAAAACTTAGTAGTAGGCCTTGAAACAAAATTCACATGTTTGTTATTTGCCAGCTTGGCATTATTTATTCGAAATTTTCTGGCATAATTGTGGTTGATTTTTTCAATATGGAGCGTTTCTCGAATAACGGATTAGCTGATATTCTCTTTATTTACGGATATTGCAATGGTAATGCACGTGCCGCTGTACGTGAGTACCAAAGACGGTTTCCGAGAAGAAGACTGCCACATCGAATTGTATTTAGCCGTGTCCATAGAAATTTAGTAGAAAATGGATCCTTTAGGCGTTCCCAGGGACAAGGCCGGCCTATGGGAAATTATGATTTCGAGGGAGCGCTAAATAGAATTGAAGAAAATCCTCAAATAGCATTGAGACCGCTGGCAAATATTATCAATATCACCAAATCAATTGTAAGCATCTAACATTTATTAGAATTGTTTTCACAGATAACAGATAGCAGCACGTCAATTGTTTAAAAATATTTTTTTGTACAACTGCCATTAAAAGTGACACTTGTAATGACAGTCAACAGTGTTAAAAGTGATTGTTTACGTGGAAGCGTGTTAAAAATATTTTTAACACTACATAGACAAAAATTAGACAAGAACGCAATTATTTAAATGACAGATGCATTTTGAAGTTTAATGTCATTCCAAATTCCCCTATTTGATTATCGTAATAGGGCAGTTATACAAAAAACATTGTATGATATTTGTGTTAAAAGTAATTTTATTTTGTTCGTGAAATTGTTCAATTCGCTCCGCTACGCTCCGCTCATTTCACAAACGTTTTCACTCACAAAATAAAACATCACTTTTAACACTCACATCATAAATAACTATTTTAGCTTGGAAGAATGACCCAAATGCAGGGACTGCATCCGTTTCATTATCAAAGAGTACATGATTTAAGAGCCGAAGATTTTCAACCTCGTGTAGAATTTTGCCAATGGATTTCCAACCACCAAAATACGTTGAGAAAAGTTTTATGGTCGGATGAAGCAACCTTTTTAAGAGGCAAGGCATTTAATAGCCATAATACTCATTTTTGGGCTCAAGACAATCCGAATGTTGTTCGAAGGACTAACTACCAACATAGGTTTTCTTTCAATGCGTATGGGCAGGGATCATAGGAGATAGGTCCTATTATTTTGCCAGATAGATTAAATGCCCATCATTATTTAAGTTTCCTCCAAAATGAGCTGGCAGAATTGCTAGAGAATGTCCCTATACGTACTCGGTTAGAGACGTTCCTCTAGCACGATGGGGCGCCAGCCAACTTTGGCCAGCTTGTAAGAAACTGGCTAAATGAAAACTTTCCCCATAGGCGGATAGGTAGAGGTGGTCCAGTAAACTGGCCAGCTCGATCGCCTGATCTAAATCCTTTAGATTATTATCTGTGGGGCAATATGTGCAATATTGTTTATGCCACAGAAGTAGATAGCCCAGAAGAGCTTTTAAGACGAATTTATACAGCTGGAAATCGAATTAAAGAAAACCGGTTCGAAATTCTTCGTACTACTCAAAATATTAGGAAACGGTCCAGACTGTGTATTCAACAAAATGGAAATTTATTTGAACATTTACTCAAGTAAATGAGTGTTGTTGTTAACTTTAAAAAAATTCATAATTTTAATTTGATCCGTCTTTGCTAAACAATGTTATCGTTAAGGACTTTTTTTCAGAAATGGTGCATCTGAGCGAAGTACATCCGAAAAGCCAGAAAAGAAAACAAAAAAATATTTAACCTACACGAAACATGCCTTAATGTGACACACTGTTACTAAATTTTAGCAGGATGAAAATATTAAAAGTTTAAGGCAAGCTTTTTTGGAAGGATTCTCCATAGGATTAAGACCGCCATCTGAAAAAAGACATCGTCTTATCATAACTCATATTATTGGAAATTCTGAAGGCTTTGTTAAGGGTGGTCTACTGATGTTCCAATCTAGAAATACAGGAGACTATCACGAATATATGAGTACCGATGTCTTTGAAGAATGATTCAAGCAAATGTTGGATCTTATATCAAAAGATGCAATAATTGTATTGGGTAATGCAAGTTATCACTCTAGGCTGACGGAAAAATTACCGACAAGTGGCGTGGCGTAAAAGTGAAATCACAGAATGGCTGAGTTTAAGACAAATAGAATTTCCATTAGATTCCTTAAAAAAGAACTATTGGTACAAGCCAATTTACATAAAAATGCATTAAAATGTAGTCGATGAAATGGCAAAGTTATGAGGAATATCTGTGCTCAGACTCCGTCCTTACTACTGCGAATTAAACCCGATCGAACTTATATGGGCTCAAATAAAGACAGATATCGCCAGAAAAAACACGATTTATAAAATGGTGGATTTAAAAAGACTTTTGATTGAAGCTATGGGTAAAATCAGTGCGGAAAAGTGGAAAAAGTATATCGATCATGTGATAGAAAAATAACCCAAAATGTGG
Organism: Polydrusus tereticollis; assembly: GCA_963920685.1. Taxonomy (NCBI): domain Eukaryota; kingdom Metazoa; phylum Arthropoda; class Insecta; order Coleoptera; family Curculionidae; genus Polydrusus; species Polydrusus tereticollis. Next base: position 62,249,534 of record OY987327.1, read on the forward strand.
CAGGTAGATATAATAATCGCAAGAATGGTTGAACCGCTTATTATGAACGATGTTAATAAAAGTTCAACTTCCGAATCGAACTCCGGTTAAGCCATAACGACAAAGTATTATTCGATTTTTGAAAATGCTTTGCTTGTAAGATTCCATATTATATCTTGTTTTTGTAATTATATTATGTAAAATAGTACCACCCATTGTTGTTTATTAGTTAATACGATTTTTTAAATGTTTTCATATGTTATAAATACCTACGAATATAATATAATCCAATTTTAGAAGAACAGGCATGTTTAAAATTTTTAATTTAAAAACTTCCCCAATACACGCTAAGGGGTTTTCCCAAAACATCCTGGAAAATCCTTAAATATAACAATAGCTTGCAACACATTTAGGGTGGACCTACCTAAAGAATGCTCATTATTTGGATCCTTTAATGTAAACACAATAGATTTTAAGGGATGGTGTTTAAATTGTTCTTGATACCCCGGTATGCATTTTGAATATTATTTAATAAGCATTTATTACTTCGTGCCATTTAAAGATAGACTATATATACTAATATTTCTTCAGTACAAAGAGGATCAAGGGAAATACCAAAGAATAACATATCAGTAAACATGATCCGACTATAATTATTACTCAGAACAAAAATATAAAAAGTATAAATACAGAAAAAAATTTTATGGTAAGATACAGCACTGCAGGATTAATCCTTTATGACACCCTGCGAGCGGTGCGTGGGCGCAGGAAACGATTCACGTTGGTCTTGAATCTTTGAAGATTACACTTGTTGGGGAACACGGCTTCAGGGAGGTCGTTTCAGAGTGATGACGTTCTCCAGATGAAACATTTCTTAAACAGTGTCGTTCGAGGGACCCTAAGCGGAACCACGTACGGGTGGGCTGCAGTTGCTCGTCGTGTATTTCTACCATGCACCGCTCTGGGTGGAATCAAGCGGACTTTAAATTTAATATAAATGACAATTTGATCCATTCAATATATTTTATTTTGAGTGACTTAGTACGAGCTTAAAATAGCAAAATTAGTGCCTATCCCAAAAAAGGCGCGATGTGGGAAACTTCTAATGACTGAGCTATTTTTTTTTTATCTCGCGAAGGTCTTCCACACAATTGACCACCAGCTGCTGCTCCAAAAGCCATACGGACAGGGATTATTGTCCACTTTTTAAATTAAAAGTGAGTCAAGATTCGCTAGAGATTTGGATATGTTCTGGAAGTATTATATTTGCAAACTTTTACAGTAGATAAGATCTTAATAAATAATAAATAGCTGTACCAACCGGATGGCACAATCAACATAGATTAACAACCAGATTACAACAAATTATATAAAATAAAAAAAAGTTTAGCCTGCAGCCGATGTCATATGCAAATATATCTAAATTTAGCTACCTACCTAAAAACAAAGTAATACAAAATTACTTTTACTTTCCTTGATTATAATTACGTACCATCACCGGTGATTTTTTTCCCTCAGATAAACTAGTTACGTATTTTTATTTAGTCTACCGTAAAAAACGGCATGTGAAAGATGTTTGCACACAATTGAGGTGAAAGGATGTAATGATCGTATACAATAACATAATATCATTGTCAAATAATGAAATAATTAACCCAAGGCTACTCAGTACACTACTTTCTTTGGAAAACTGTATTAAACGTTAAAAAATGATCATTGATCAAGACTGAACTAGTAGCAAGGACAGTGCTGTTCCAACCCGGGGGTCCAGGGGTGCGGGGTACACGGGGGGCAAGTCAATGGGGAGGAGACCGGCGCCCGGTTAAAAAAAAATTAAAACTAATTTATTAGTAAAATAATTAATATAAAAATATTATCATTATACTGGGTAACTACTTACAGTTTACAGTACATGAACCAAATCTGGCCAAACTAAATCGGCAAATATTAAATACTTCTTGCAAGAGGAAAGCCGTGGAAGATTTGACTTAGAAGCCTATGAAGATCATAACACAGGAATTACAAAAGAATATTCCCGCAAGTTTGATTTTAACCGATGTGGAGTACCTACGACATAGTATTTATAATGCCCGCCGTAGATTTCTACCTCCATTGCCAAAAAACATTAAGAAAGAGCATTCAGTTTTGGCAAATTTGGATGTTACCAATAAGAAGGAGGATTTTCTATTTATCAACAGCGAAAAACAATTTGTGATATTTTCATGCGAGTCAAATCTCCATATACTTAGTATGGTTTCACGGATTTACGTTGATGACACTTTTAATTATCGCACTAAATATTTTTGCCAATTTTTTACGATTCACGGGTTTCAATATGGACATTACGTTCCGCTATTGTTTTGTTTGTTACCAAATAAGAATAGCAGTAAATAGAAAAATTTACTTAGACTAGTAATAAATGGTTGCTTAAAGCAACAATTAAATTTAAATATTACCCGAGTGGTTGACGATTTTGAAAAGGCAATACACATCGCTATAGCGGATGTTTGCCCAAATGTCGAAATAATTGGCTGCCGTTTTCACTTGTGTCAATCTTGGTATCAAGGAATTCAGCATTTAGGATTAATTAATGATTATAAAGATGACACGAGTGAAATTGGACGCTGGATAAAATTAACTTTTGCGCTCATGTATTTAGAACCAGGAGAACTAGGGGAATGTTTTGCAGTGGACAGTGGAGTTAACAGAAAATATGCCGAAAGATGTAAGAGTAGTGAAATATTCGGATTACTTGGTAGACACATACCGGGTGTTGCATCGTCGAGCGGGACATAGGAAATCCCATGTAATTTTAAATGGGGTCAATTATTGGCTTCCCTAATTATTTTAGAGAAAAATCTATTTAGGTTTATTAAAGATCACTAAAACCCACATTCAAAAGAATAACTTTAGATATTTTTGATGAGCCCGTTTACGGGTTATCGCCGATTTCTTTTTAATTATTTCTCCTTTTTATGGCCCCGTATTTGCGGGCACCAGTCAAGGTAAAAGATGACTGTCAAATAAAGTTGTCATTTTGAAAGGTGTGCTTTATTGTTATAAAAACTCGTACATCGAAAATATTAGCCATGAATTACACTTCTGAAGAAAAAATATTGATGATTAAATGGTATTATCAAGGAAATAGTTATCAAAATGTGTCAGACATGTTTGCTGCTCTGTATCCGAATAGACCGATACCTGCAAAATCTACAGTCGAAAGGACTATCAAGAAATTTGAGACAAAAAGCACTGTAATAAATAACTGCAGATGTGAAGAAAGGCAGGAACAAAGAAGAGATGCAAGAAATGATAGGGACTTGCAAGTTTTATTGTGCGTGGAAGAAAATGATGGGAAGATCAGCACAAGGAAACTTGAGGATGACATCGGATTAGATCACACCACAGCGTTACGAGCTTTGAAAAGACATAAATATTATTCATACAAATATGAAAAGCACCAAGACCTAAGAGATAGGGACGAAATACGACGACAGGAGTTTTGTTTTGGTATGATGGAAAGAGCAAACATGGATAGGGAATTTTTAAAAAACATTTGTTTCACTGACGAATGCACATTTACCTTAAACAATGAACCCAATGTTCAAAATTATCGATATTGGAGCAAAGAAAACCAACACAGGTTTGTGGAAACAAGGACGCAATATCCACAAAAAGTTAATGTATGGGCTGGGATTTTCGGAGAAAATATTATCGGGCCATTATTTCTTACACGAAATTTAAATGCAGAATATTTTTTGGAACTAATTGAAGATCATATTTTACCTACTTTACATGATGCCGCCAGGGAAAATCAGGAAGTTTGGTACCAAATGGATGGCTGCCCGGCACATAGTACCCTGGCTGTCCGGGAATATTTAAACCGTGCTTTTAATGGAAATGTTATTGGCTTAAATCATACAGTAAATTGACCAGCCAGGTCACCTGATTTATCGCCAAATGATTTCTTTCTCTGGGGCCATTTAAAAAACAGGATATACAAAGATAAAAAATACCCAAATCTAGACGAGTTAAAAAATGCTATTTATGCCGAATGCAATAGAATTTCAGTTTACCAACTAGCGAATGTAAGAAGAGAATTTTATGATCGCCTCGGTTATCGTCTAGCAGTCAATGGAGGAATATTTGAACATCTTCTTAAATCCTAAAGTTCTAACAATTTAATAGTACCTACCTATTAATTAGTAAAATATTGAAACATGTAAAATGTCATAATTATTAACCTTGTAATTGGATACTTTATTTTAGTTTTATTCAGATTAATTTGTACTCATAAATACACCTTTAATATTTTCGATGTACGAGTTTTTATAACAATAAAGCACACATTTCAAAATGACAACTTTATTTGACAGTCATCTTTTACCTTGACTGGTGTCCGCAAATACGGGGCCATAAAAAGGAGAAATAGTTAAAAAGAAATCGGCGATAACCCGTAAACGGGCTCATCAAAAATATCTAATGTTATTCTTTTGAATGTGGGTTTTAGTGCTCTTTAATAAACCTAAATAGAATTTTTCTCTAAAATAATTAGGGAAGCCAATAATTGACCCCATTTAAAATTACATGGGATTTCCTATGTCCCGCTCGACGATGCAACACCCGGTATACTACTTTAACTCGTACAACTAACGTTTGTAAGGCATTTCATAGACAGTTTAACGATTCCATGTACAATGAACATCCAAATTTACTTGTTTTTATTGCGAAATTAAAAGAATTTCAAATTGATACATATATCAAAATTCAAAGTTTGCATATTCCTCACAAAGTTCATGATATGACAGTAAAGAAAAGGCAGGAATACATTAATTCCCAGATTACAAAATATAAAAATTACGAGATGTTAAATGTGTTTCATATCATTGTTCTATTTATAAGTAAAGAGTTGTAAATATCTAAATTGTTAATTAATTTTTTTCACCTTCCTACTTTTAGTGATGAGCTTGCAAGTGTAATAAACACCGACTCGAAGGGTTTTTTTACACATCAATGCCCACACGGTCGATACACATGCCGTTGGCCAGTGGGGGGGGGGGGGGGGACTACTGGCGACGCCTCCGACAAAGACTTAAACACAAAACAGAAAATCTACGCCCTTATTGTAATGGCCTCCTTCCGCCGGCACTCCGTGCTGGTTGATTGGAGATTTCGCCTACTGCATTGAAGTTGTCTGCTATGGCGGACATAATGTTTGAGTGAAGAAAGTAAATGGGGGCTTTTGGAAGATTTTTCCCCAAATGCCAAGCCGTATTCCAGTTGATTATCGTAAACGCGGGAAATATCTTTGAGCCAGGGCAATATATACTTCCATAATACGCTGTAAGGTACCACCGGAAAGTTGTAAATATGCGCCACTACCTAGGCCAAACCGTAGCTTAAGCGCATATGTAGAGATAAACTAGATTGTGAAAATAAATGAATTTAAAAAGAAAGAAGACCCAAAGTGTCGGTGACGAAAATGCAGGTTGGATTAAAACTCTTATTGCCTTGGTGACGAAAATGCAAACTCCCATATGTATTAATAGATATGTGTATGTATGTATTTAATATAACGTATTCATTTGGTTATTATATCAATAAATTAATAATCATTATGTTAGGTTGTAAAATTAAAAGATAAACTGAATTTATTATATTTTCTGTAATTCGTTGTTTCATTTAAGGTAAAAATATTTCTGAGAAATTTCAATTAATGCATACGATATGAAAAGTTTATCAATTACCAATCAATTAGAACAAAGATTTAAAATCAAACCTGTCTGCAAGTAGTATCAAACAAGAAACAGAGAAATTAATCCACTTGGCTATGTCTTGCAAGATACAAAACATTCCTGGAATATAAACATCAACAAAGGTTTGAAACTAAACATAATGAAAATTTTGGCTATTACAGGTAACTAAATTAGTAATTAATGTTTCAGGTGAGAGTCTACATATGTATTGTAACAATTTAAAAGCGAAAACTTAACACAGATAATCAAAGATGGAGGGGGCAAAATTATTCTCGCACACGGGCGGCAGCTACCCTAGGAATGGCTCTGAGGAATGACACACAATGCAATTGAAACTGCAACGAACAATTTTACTAATCATTTGAATAAAATTATGTCTTCGTAAGCGCTCATTGGCGTATGTACTTAAAAGAAGCCAATCATGGCAAACTAGCATTACGGCTTATGTGAGGAAGTGTCTCATACGTTGACTGTGGTGACTAACTGCCCAAATTGTCTGTGTCCATTGTAAATTATGTTATTTACCAGTTTACTATTTATTAGGTACGATATTTTAATTTTAAAAAGATGATGACTATACTCGTAAATAAGCTTTGGTAAAGCAGGATCACTTTCTGTATTATAAAAGCGCAACATGTGAAAGCATTATGTTTATCCTTGCATAATACATGTTTTTTAACAAATTGATGTATTGGTCAATTCTAATCTGTATTTAATTTAAATCTCATTTATGGTCTAATAACTAATTGATTTTTGAAGAAGTGACGTTTATTGTGATTATTATTATGTAGGTATCTATTACTCCCGGAAGATATTGATGTGCTACAAAAAGAAAAAGATATACCAAACGAGAGCAAGATGTTATGTAAAAATTTGTAAGATTTTATTATCTAAAAGCATCGATACATAATTATTGTAGATAAATTAAAGTAATATAATAATAAGCTTGAGCAGTCCGATTTAGAATTTAATTATTTAAACAAATTAAAATGGATGTTTAGAGAGATGTAGGATATAATTAGTCAACTGAATTTTACATGCTGTGACCTTAAAAGCAGAAAGCAATTAGCCAACAATTCGCAAGATTCAGATCAAAATCTGTACCTCTGAGGTAAACTGCAATAAGTCTCACTTTTGGAAAATATTGTAGACCACTGTTAATAACATTCTTGGTCTCTGAAAAAAGGTCTAGCTTTTAAGATAAGCGAAATACCCAGTGTGAACCTGTATCAAGTCACTCAGCAGTTCAGAGATAAAATGCACTATCTACTAAAAAAGCGTAGTATAATATAGGCCGCACATTTATCCACAGAAGAACGTACTTAGCCCTGCGTTAGTACACTGGGGCATCGTTTACCCTCAGCAAGGGCAGCAAGTTATTTTTTACTGCCACATTTTCGTAAATAATATGTGGTTTATTATCTTCAAGTAAGAGTCGGTAGTTTGAGTTATGTGCTGTAGTTGCAAGAAATATCAAATGATTAAATACCGGATGAAGAGATATCTGGAAATACTGGTGCTAGGTATGTTTGTGGTGCTGATTAAAAACGAAATGGATCGAAACTCCTCCAAATCCTAATATGCAGACTCGTCAAGAAAACATCATAATTCATTTACCAGGCGTTATTTCATCAAGGAATAATCGTTAGCCCTGTTAAAAGAACACCGAATGAACTGCCTTCCGAATCCCAAAGTTCGTCTTAGTATACGAAGAAAAATTTCTGATATTACAAATGAACTACCATGCCGATCTGGGACTGACGAAAAAGGTTAAGAATCTGACTGAATATTACTTTGTAAATATTTGTTTTGTTTATTTTGCACGTCTTTATTATATCTGTTTCGTTGGAATAAATTTGTATTCGTTTTTTATTATTAGGAAAAAATAAATGTTTACTTTTTTCCCATTGTTTCTTTTACAGCTGGTATTTTTGATAAATTATCACTATCGAAATAAAACCAAAAAAACATTTTTCTGAGAAAAAAATGTATGACGTTTTACAAAAAAATATATAATCTTTTAAATATGAGGTATGTCATTCCCCGATGTACCAAATTTGTACTTGTTTGCTAGTGTACTAACGCAGAGTTAATACAAAATTCGTCCGAAATTGGTCAGTGGCACGGCATTGTGCACGAGCTCTTAGTGGAGTGAGCAACAAAATATTCTATTTTTTTTTCAAATCATTTCAACATAATGTGCATTATCCAATTCTGAATAATTTTAGGCATTTAAGTTATATTTAAGGGTAATAAATAAGCGACATGATATATCCAAATTAGCTTACTTTTATTAGAGGTAAAGTACGAAAGCGTAGAAACCTAACACGAAACAAAAAAAATATTTTGTGCAATATTCCGACTTTAATCTTAGAATTCCGGGCAACACACGAAGATAGAAAAATAGTTTTTTCTTCAAGTTAGAGTTAGTTTGAGAAGCGCAGGGATTCTAATCTTGTCGGCATCGTGTTTCCCGCCCTCGAAAATAAGGAGAGGAGAAATGTTTTGCAGCACATTCACAATATTTTTGGGGTGTTTTGCAATTTTGGGAGGGTTCCTTCAATTTCAATTTTTAAATCGAATAATTATCCTTAAAACATCACTTCTCTACTCATAATCCTATAGGCGAAATTCTAGGTCAGTGGCTATGAGATTTTCAATAATTTTAATGAAAAAAAAATATTTTTTCTTCCTCTTGAACCATTACGATTTAGAGACTTAACCCAGTTTACTTCCGAAGTACAAAAATGCTTCTAATATAAATATTTCATAATAAATTTGTGTACTGCTAAATCTCGCTGTACTAAAAGCAGTGTGCGAAATGCACTGCCAATGTTGTGGTTTGAATTAGTACCACTAAAACCCTTAGTGCTTTTTACTTGTATATAATGCATAAAAATAAAGGAACTGATTGCAACTTACGTAAAACATCTATTACACTTTTCTGAGACATGCGGCGGTGGTCAAAATCACAACTTACAAATTTCAGCAATGTTCATCGATGTAGTAAAAAAGTATTGGTTAAGAAAATTGATTTTAATTATGTCCTTGGAAACAAACGATGGACAAGCAAAATTTACGAAGTGATTACCATGGCATTATTCATTTTGTTTTGATACCTACAAACTATTTTGATAAAAGCATAAAAAACTTCTTCTGAATAACTCGTAACCTTCTGTTGCGACTTGGTAAGTTTCGCTTGTCAGCCCACGAACAAATATTATACCAATATGTTTTTCCGACGTGGGTTGGTATTATAATAACAAGAATCCGGAAATACAGGAAGGATATTTTTCATACTGGTTCTCTCGCTCTTTCGGGTTCTCCAGAACTTCAATTGGTACAGGCAAAAAAATTTTTTCATTCAAATTCAAATTCATATCAGCTGTTTTTAATAACAAACAATTAGAAACATATTTTTTTTTCTTAATCCAGAAAATTTCACATTTATTCGAAGTTAAACATTACTCCAAATCGATGTTTTTTAGTTTAATTGGCAATTTGCATCGCAGCTCGCTATTTTTGAATTATAATGAATTAGGTATACTGTCATAACCAAAAAAGTAATATAAAAAAATTATTTAGAAGAATAGAAGGTCTACTTATAACAAGCAGTTATTTTGCCAATTAGTAAAAATGAGTCGTTTTAAATATAACTGGATTTTTTTTTCGTTAACCTGAATCTCTAATTTCACGTTACCAAACTCTTGAAATGGACTAAGTATGCTTATTTTGTTTATGTTTTTGTGAAACAAACGATTGATAAAACCTTTTTTTTTCGTTAAAGTTATAAACATACACAATTTTTTACAAAATCCAATCAACCTTTTTGTTTGCAATTTACTATAGACTATTATTGATATTTGATATTAGTATCCTTTTTGCTTGCCCTTTTTTTCCAATCTTTTCTCGCGCTTTTCTATCTTTGCCAGTTTTTCGTGTTTTGTAACAAATGTGCTTAAAAAGGCTACAACGTACCAGGTAACCAGATCACAATAATTAATGCATTACAAACTCCTTGAGGTACAAATTTGTTACGAAGTGATTTCCTTTGAAGAAAAGTAATTTCACTGGTGCCATATTTAACAGAGACATGAAAAATTCTTACTCATAGAGTAAATGTTCCCATAACATCAATTGTCATATCCTATAACTATACAGGGTGTCCCAAAAGGATTGGGACACAGAGCAACAGCAGACGCCTTAAGGCGAATTAATGCGATTTATTCAAACTTGCCTTATCCCAAAATTGATAACAACCAAGATACAGGGTGTCAAAGTTTAATTTTGTTTTCGTTTTTTTGCGATTATTTCTTAACGAAACGACATAGCAGCACAAAATTAAGGGTTTTTAGGTTTCGTAAGGCGAGGAATTTAAAAGTATCCATAGTTTTTGTGTAACCAGTAGAGGGTGCTATCTACGGCATGCCCCACTTATTTTAGCTGGCATAACTCTGTTTAGGTTTCTTATATCGATCCGACTAATAAAAAAATAAGTTACTTTACTTCTTTTACATTAAAAACGTATAACTTATTGAAGTCGCTAGGAGCAACCATTGTCGACATAATGGCATTTCATATTTTTAATGCTAAAATATTTAAAATAATTGTGTATTCGTATTAGTGTTATTTATCACCACTGGCCTTGATTAAAAACAACGGCGTTTCTAAGGCACAACATGTTACACAAAGTATCATCTGTCAAAGTTATTAATTTTCTAAGTACAATACGCAGATATTATTCAATTTTTTAGTAATGCCTCGACATAATTTATTTTCCAATGCTCCAATTCTTTGACAACTAATTTTGAAAAACACACGAGGAAATGCGCCGCAATGAGTGTAATTCCAAATATTACCACAGTTAGAAACGGTATAGCTAATAAAGTAAATCACCGGTTTAAAAAATTACTTATCTTACAAAAAGCCACAAAAACTACCTAAAGATTGGAAAACATGTCTATTTATAGATTAACAGTATGTTGTAAGGAACAATTTATGTAAAGTCAGTTTCTTTGAAAAGCGCCGAAATATAGTTTTAAACATATTCTCTCTCATTATTTGTACTATTTTCTTATTGCTAATGTATAACAGCATGGCTTTAGTTGTCATGACATCGTATCATAAAACAATATCTGTCACACCCTTGTTGAATCCTAATTGGTAGGATTAGGAATTATGTACAAAGGTAATTCGATTGTGTACCTTATGATTCTCTCATTACTTCTCGTCGAAGAAAGTGAGCTTCTTTCTGCCGGCTCACGGCAATTTTCGTATTCTAACACAAAGATGTGTGTTTCACCGTTATGTATGTAAATCCCAAAGATGCCTTTGCATCATAAGTGCAGTATATTCTAAGTTAAAAGTGTTGTAAAGTCTGTGCACAAGTGTTTGTTGAAATGCACTAAATATAGTACGTTTATTTTTGTTTTATTAACTACACATATTTAAACGAACCAGCCTTACACTGTGGCGAAACAGTAACAAATAACGGCCAGCAAACCTTGTTCTGTTCAGGAGATTCACAGAAAAATGTAAAAACACATATTTAGACGAAATTTAATTCAATACTTATAGATTTTGTCTGTGATTTAACAACAATGTAAATATTTTGATAAAGAATTTCAGAGTAATAATAAAATTATAGTTGTAAATTTAAAATTGCTTTTAATAATACGAATAATATTGGTAAACGACATCGGACAAGAGATTCTTGCACTTTCGCAAATTAACTAAAAAGTTGAAAGTATTTTGTGGCCCGAAATCGAATGTTTCATGCTATGATTATTTAAAAATTACTCTTTCGTGTTAAAAGAAGCCATTTTTGAATATTCGGGGGTAATACCACGAGTGCTTAAAAATTACCGATAATTTTCATGAAAGCTTGTTATTTATAATTCCACGAGTTCGAAGAACGAGTGGAATTAGTATAACAAGCTTGAATGAAAATTATCTGGTTAATTTTTATGCACGAGCGGTATTTAGGGAGAATATTTCTAGAATGAAATATATATAAAAATTTTTTTTTGTCATACAATTTTCAATTTCATATAACATAATTAAAACTGTAACTGAAATCCAATAACAATTTTTTTTTTATTTTATAAAAAAACTTAACAAATAGCAACAAACAATTGAAAAATATTAACTAATTATTGATTGAATAATAAAAATTGCAATTATTGTAATTGTTAATTACATTTTGATTTTGTGATGACATGGAACTGCTGCTGCTGCTCGTCATAGAAGAAGTTGGAGTCTGAGGAGACTGCTGAAGTTCCGTTCCGCGTTTCCTCATTTTCTCGATGATAGTTCTGTGGTGGTCTTCATCCATTTGTAAATAGCTGGATATGGATTTTGCATTGGAATGACCCGTGATTTGTATCAAGTTTTGTTCTGAAACTCCGCTTTTGGCCAGTTTTGATACAGCAGTAGCCCTAAGTGAATGATTTGTAATTTTTTTGGTAATGTTAAGCCCTGTTTTTTTTGCTTGCCTCTTTGTCCAAGCCGATATCTCATTAACCCCTACGGGGCTATTTTTAAACCAATTTCCGGATGTTTTCCAATATGGATTTGGAGTTAAAAATAGTCGGGTGTTGGTGACATTTTTTCTTTTTTCTTGGAGCTTTAAAAACATTCTGACGGGGCAAATTTTAGGATCTGTGTCATTTTTCACCAGCCACTTTGAATCGGCTAGTTTTCGGCTACCCCCTTGCGTAGTTTTTGAAAATACAGGGTTATATTCGATCCTACCTGTTTTCTCTCCACTATTGTCGGTTTCTTCTTTAAAAAATGTTGTATCGGCTCTTGCGCCCTCTCCACCTCTCCAAGCAAGTTCGTAAGACAACAAAAAAAATACTTTTTTTTGGATACCTTCTGGGGTTTGTTCATCGCAAGTTTGGATAAGTTTTTCAAACTCATTATAGGTCAAGAAATTTGCTGATTCCTTACGCTTACCATCCATACCCTGTAATTCTTTTCTTTTTGTATCTCTTGCGTCTCGGGCCACTTTAAATTCAATTTGATGGAAGGGATTTATTTTAATATTGTACTCATTAAAGTACTTTTCCATTAGTAATTTCGCTGTAACATTCCAAAGGAGTTTTACTGTATGTTCTTTATATTCTTCGCCGTTTCTTTTCCTCATATTAAAAGCCCAACATTTTAAAATTGACGCGAGCTCGGATGCCGAAGTATCACGGCCAAAAGTATATTTTTTTTCGGTGCAAAATTCCATGAACTGCTTCCAAACACTCTTATTTGATTTGATTGTATTTTTTGGGGTCGTTTTTATAATTTCTTTGTCTATTTGTTCATTAAGTGCATGACCAAATCGGTTCATTTTGACTTTTTTAATAATAACAATACAAACAAACAGGTATCTACGATACAGTATTTCGCCCGACCAAACCTGACTGTTGTCAAACTGCTTTACAATGCTGCACCTAAGGCAACTCTTCTTGAATAATTGACGAATAATATGTAAAGCCTTTGATGGCTCAAGTGTTAAGGAGTTGCGTTTCGCCAGGACGACCCGGGTTCAAACCCGGGTTGGGGTTTTTTTTTTTTAGGTAAATAATATTTATATTTTTTCATTTATGCCATAATTATATCTTTGTGGTTATCTGTTGAGAGGGTTTGTTTTTCAAAAGCAATGAATTTCCCGAAGGGAACTCATAACAATAACGATCACGTTCGCAGTAAAAAGGTAAAAAAAAAAACTCGTCAAATAGGTTCGATTGTTGTGTGTTGGATATACAACGTTGTCTAGGCAACGTTGTATATCCGCTGATATTTTTTTATTTTTAACGTTTCTTATGGGAAAATTTATACATGAGTGAAATATTCGCCGTTATACAATTCTTTTAACTTTGACCGTCATTGACGTTTAACATATTGACGCATGTGTTCTGTATAACCAAACTGTGTTATGACCAAAGTCATTCATATCCAAAAATTATTTAAAAATTACTAATGTTTGTTTGCTTACCTGAATGTTTACTTATCGTAAGCTGTGCATCGTTCTGCAGACTATCTTTAACCTGGTAGTACCTCAAGCCGTTCGTATACAGGGCACCTTGCATAATGTGCCTCAGTACCAATTCTTTTGCTAGAGCTGGATCGGTTACGGTTTTTGTGAGATCGGCAGGACTAAGACCTGCAAAGGCTTTGTCAGTTGGGGCGAATAATGTGAGAGATTTTGGCCCTGAAAATAAAATAAAAATAAGTTATTAACGAAATTATCCTAACAAGAATTTATTAAAAAAAAATATGTGTTCAGGATAAATGATATTTGCAGAAGACGGGTTTCCATTTTTTTACCTTGCAACATTTCGACCAAGCCAGATGCAAACACGGCCCTCAAGAACGACGTAAACCTCCTCTCTCTGTCTGCCTGCATGGTCTGGACTAGATCTCCTACAGGCAAAGGGAACATGACTCTGTCCACTGAGTGGGCAATACCCTGAGGAATAGGGACGTCCTGGTGTTCTTCGAGTACTCTGGCTCCATTTATAGTGGTTAACTGTTGGAAAAATTACAATATTCAGGAAAAACTTGAAGAACTTTGGGACCTGTAGGAAATGATTCCTAAAAAGACTTAAGAATCGACCCAAAATATCACAACTGACATAAGAATCGATATTTTCATGACATCTCCTCATAGTTACCTTAACATCGTTCCATTCATTATCGTGCATATTATACTGGTTGACTCTCAACTGTGTTCCTGCTAAAGAAACTCCTGTCATTTCGTCTTGGAGGGTAGAAATTGTAAACGCTCCTGGAATCACGTGATGCAGCAACAACTAAAAGAGAAACAAGAGGGTTACAAGAGAAATAATCCGTTTCAGAGCCCTGGCGAAGGCTAAGTAAATAACCAAAATATTATAAAGGAACATGTATAGTATGTCCAAAATTCTACCGTTGCCTTAATGACTCCGGTAATTGATGATTTTTTTATTATATTTAACAGTATTTTAAATAACTTAACCGGTTACAAACTGTGCAATGAATTTCTTACCCCACTTAATAATCTTGGATTTTCCTTAAATTTCTCCTCTGCCCGTTCAGGTCCTCCCAATTGTACCAATAGAGTTCTGAACGCTTTATCTGTGGGTGCAAAGACGGTGTATGGTCCTGTATCATTCAGAACAGAGTCAAGTCCAGATTGTTTAAGGAATCGTGCCATAGCATACAATCCTTAAAAGAACAAAATTGTTAAGATTGTGGATGTCTCTACCGTTTTTTTTAGAGCAAATTACGAGGGAGTAAATCCGCAGAGCAGCTACATATAACAGAGAATCAGTGCTTCAAACTTTGCACACATTATTCTCAATTTTTGTACGCCTTGGTATTTTTGATTTTTTACCGAGTCTGTTCTGTACGAGGGTAAGTTGTATTTATTGGTTGCTAATGCTAAGACAACGGTAAGTAAAATGACATAAACGAAATTCCCACGTTTGACAATGACGTGACAGTTTTTATAAAAACAGGTACAAAGAACCCAAGCAGCATTTCATACATTAACAAAAACTGTAAGAATGTTCTTACAGCAAATATTATAAGAATTTGTATAAATTGCACTCCAGAACGTTCTTACAACCAGTACTGTATTCTATAAGTATAAATAAAACAATTCAGTTTTCCTCCATAGTCTAATAATTATAAAAACAAATAAATATATCCCTACATATTTCGAACGCTTAAGCGTTCATCCTCAGGGGATACTAAAAAAGATAGTACAAAGTTAGGAACGACTAATAAATACAAAATAAAAGCTTAAGTGGGACTTACCTAACATCGAGTTGAGTGAAACTGTTAATCAGCCTTATGATCAAACACTCAAGTTAACTTTTAACAACCGAAAAAAAGCTATATATTCGACTATAATAGTAATAATAATAATAAATTATTTTGATGTCCAGGGTCTCATTATCAAAAGTTTCAAATTTACTTTAAACCTTTGAAAAGGGAAACAAGAACTAAAAATTTTGATTTATTAAATTAAAGTAAAGCTTTTTTTTTATCCAAAAGTTTATTATAAAATTGACAAAATATGCAAAAAATGCATATAATATATGCACTTTGCATATATTCCGTCCTTTAATTATAAGAGTTCTTTGCCAGTTGGAAAATAAATGACAACAATAATAATGTCAACGGGAAAATTTTTGAAGAATTTGCGAAGTTTTTTCCTATTAGTCGAACAAAAAATAGTAAAAGCTCACGTACGGTATAGATTTACTGGTCGCAGATAATATAGGAGACTAAGCGAACCAGTAAATCATCCTTACCATTCTTGATACTTCATATTATACTATATAGTTGATACTTAATATACTATAAACATCTAATTTAGCAAGCTTACCAAAATGTTTACAAAAAGGGGAACACTTACCGTTTGCTTTAAGTACATCGGTAAGTTCTGGTAAGTTCTCATTATCTTCAGTTTTAGAGTGTGACTTGACCACATATTCGGATACAGCCGGTGGTTGTGGTGTGTATGGGGTTGAGATGGTTGGTTTTGGTTGAGAAAGAATGCTGTTCTGGTTGCTAGTCGATATGGTTGATTCTTGTTTTGATTGATCGGGGGACGTAGGGAAAGCCGTTCGAGTTGTCTATTAAAAGTTTTTTTCTATGTAGTTACTTACACAGTGTTAATTTTATTGCATGATTTATTAAACAATTTACGAGAAAATGTTTCCACAAACATGTTTTCAAGATAAAATGTGTTAAAAATTTCTTTTTAATGCCATTGCAGATAGATTGTTAAAGAATAATAGGTTAGATTTATACTTTTTGTTAAAAAAATATCATTCTTTTCACGGGGGTTTAATGCCAAGTCATGAATATAATATTAGCGAAAATGTGATATAATATTAATTTAGGAGCACAATCATTGTTTTAATTTGACATAATTAAAAAACCTAACTGTACTCACTTTACTGTGTGTATTCTCCACAAGAGAATTAGGTGTGGTGCTTCTGCTGCTTGAAGCGTAAATATCGCCAGCTGTAGTATAGGCACTGCTGGTGGGCAATGGACTACTTAAAAATTGGGTCCCTATGTTTGTTCTTAAAATTGGGAAACTTGCTGGATCTTCAGGTGCTGATATGGTACTTACAGGCTTTGAAGGTGTCCGGAAATATTCTTCTTCGTTGGAGGCAAATGAATTTGGCGTTACTAAAAAGAATAAATTATGATGATCATAATTTGTTATTTTATGATAGCTATTTTTTTTTTACTTCATATAATATTATTGCGATGACCCACAAGGTACAAGGTTATAAAATTACTGAAGATTTGACAGTTTTTTCAAATTTATGTCGACGGAAAAAATCCAATACCTTTAACAAAGAGATTAAGCAATGACGTCAATCTAATTTCTAGAAGTGCTTGGAAGCCCTTGTTTGTTTACTTAACCCTAAAACAAGGCCATGTAACCATGTTTTTATTATTATTTTAGTAGTAGCAAAATATGATTCGAATTGAGATGATCTAATTGTGACGGGAATTTTATTTTATTTTTAATTTTAATTAAAAAGTAGAATTTTGAAAATAAAGGGATGTATTGTTGTATGTGGTTCTTCCGTCATGACTAGATTGGTCGATCTTCTGTGTGCCGTATAGATAAAGCATAAACTGGTGGATAATAACTGTTTGACTCTGAATGAACTTGTTTTTGAAGTCATGATTTAAAATTCACCATTTATTTTTTATAATTTATTGAAAGCATTCGACAACATTCTTATTATTTAAATTTAGTTTGATTTGGTATTATTGATTTTTTTTATTTAGAGTTTTTGATATAGCCCTGTCTGGACGGTTATGAATATAAAGAGATTTTAAAGAGGTTTTCTTTTGTTTCGAATATGGGTGTGTGTGTTAATAACTGCTTTCTCGTCATTTCTTTTAACTTGCTAATAAGATTATTGTGCACAAGCAGGTACGATTTGTGAAGCTTTGTAATCGACCAAAAAAAGTTTTGGGTAAAGTTTGTCAAAATTTAAGAAAATAGTTTATTGGTTTTATTTGCAGTAATTTCTATTATTTTTTTTTGACAATTATAAGTTAATGAATTTGCATTTCAGTAAATGAAAATATTTTAATTTAAAATATTTTTTGTTTTTCTTCCTAATTTAAAAAGGTATTTTTGCTCTACAGGGTGTTTCAGAAGTACGGTACGTAACTTAAGGGGGTGATTCCTTATGATATTCTAAGAGAAAAAGTTTATATAAACATGTGTCCAGAGTTGCCCAGTTTTTGAGTTTTTTTTTAATCGTTCTTTCATCATTTTTTTAAATATTCTTTTCCCATCCTTTTGCATTTTTTTGTATCATTATTTAAAAAAAATAATTTTATTTTTAATTTAAATGGAAGAGGAAATTAAAGTCTTACTTGTTATATTTCACAATTATAATTCAGTTGCCTGACATGTGTTTCGACCCTTGCGGATCATTATTAAAGGAGTACAAGACAATACTAAATTCTACGTGTAGTTACAAAGTTAATATATAAGTAATAGTACCTAATGGTAAACATGTCAACATATTATCATCAAAATAAAATTAGGGAGATGAAGTGAATTGACAGGCAGAGATTATGGGTTATTTTGGTCCTTAATTTACAGGTATTGGCCAAAGGTATAACTAAGTTACAGGTGTGATTATAGAGGTATTTACATCTAAGTAATAAAATTAAGAAAATGATATTGTGTATATAATTTTGGGTTTTTTGTTCATAATTATTGACAGTGTTTATTGTATATTTATCCTAAGTTATTAGACTATTAAGTATTAGATTGGCACCTGAAGGTATTTCAATTTGATTGTTAACAACATTACATCGATTTTTTAAGGCTTTTTGATTGCTAATGTTTCTAATAGGTTGAGTTTTCTACTCTTGTGTTGAGTATATATCGGTTTTATTTTTTTGGATATTGAGTGGTTATTTATTATACAGTGATCCGCTATTCCTGTTATATTTTGTTTTTTTAAAATTGATGTTTTATGTTCTTTAAGCGGGGTCTACCAAATACAATTTGATGACTGTGATGCAATCTATATAGGTCAAACAGGTAGAACTTTGTTACTAGGCTTAAAGAACATAAAACATCCATTAAAAAAAAAACAAAATATAACAGGAATAGCGGACCACTCTATAATAAATAACCACTCAATATCCAACAAAATAAAACCGATATATACTCAACACAAGGGTAGAAAACTCAACCTATTAGAAACATTATCAATAAAAAAAGCCTTAAAAAATCGATGTAATGTTGTTAATAATCAAGTTGAAATACCTTCAGGTGCCAATCTAATACTTAATAGTCTAATAACTAAGGATAAATATACAATAAACACAGTCAATAATTATGAACGAAAAAGTCCATAATTATATACACAATATAATTTTCTTAATTTTATTACTTAGATGTAAATACCTCTATAATCACACCTGTAACTTAGTTATACCTTTGGCCAATACCTGTAAATTAAGGGCCAAAATAACCCATAATCTGTCTGTCAATTTACTTCGTCTCCCTAATTGTAAAAAACCGATTTCTTTTTTTAAGCTTTAAGATTCTGTATATAAGGGGCAACTCCGGACACTTGTTCATATGAGCTTCTTCTCTTAGAATATCATAACGAGTCACCCCCTTAAGTTACGTACCGTACACTGAAACACCCTCTATAGAAATTCCAACCGTAATCATACCCTTAGACCTAAAATAATTCTAATGATATTTTGTATACGACTATAAAATTTGTTTTTTTGTGTATATGCCGGCGAAACAACAACTCCGCCATTTTTGTAAAATGTGAAAATTTACAGTTTTAATGTGCAAGACTCAAAGTATATTTTGGGTAGGTATATTATCATTTTTCTTCCTCTCTGGTTAAATTAAACCTTTTATATATTTCTGTATTTAAGAAAAAAATATTGGTAGTCTGATGATGGTTTAAAAGTAATATAAACCGAAACGTCACTCAGAATTCACCGAGTTTGATTTCAAATTGACCTAAGCCCCAAGTAAACCATTACTTAAGGTACAAACAAATATATAACAACAATGACAAAATCAACGTGAAAATTTGTATGAGTTTAAGTATCTTTCACATCTTTTTTCCGATTTTATTATGATTCAACCCGTTTGAAAGAGAATTGCAGGGTTATTTTTAAAAACTGATTTTTGTGATGAAATCAGACATTATTGCCTAAGACCAGCAAATCGTTCTTACCGTTCTTAGTATTTAATATTCTATTATATTGAGTACATAATATCATACACTTACCAGTTACAGATATAGGTTTCGGTGTTGTTACAGGAGAACGTGGTTTTTCAGTACTAGTTGCAGTTACTGTCGTAGAACTTATAGTTACTCTTGGCCGAGCCGGGGCAGAAGTAGTTGTTGAAGGTAGTTTAATCTCTCCAGCCTTAATTTTTTTTAATATAGAGTCTAAATCCACATCAGGTTTTTCTTTACCATTGCCTTTAACACCTTGAACTTTAAGAGACCCATCACTTTGTTCTTCCAGAAGGACGAAGGTGACTTTCTTTTGATTGGGTAGCTTGTTACCTATATTTTCTAATCCACCACTAGCACCTTCAAAAATATTTGTAGTAAATTTACAAATAATGGTTAAAAAGACCAACTGAAAATAATAGCTTTGGTTTTTTCTTAAAAAACTAAGTGTTCTACTTTTAATGTTGATGATTGTATTTGATATCGAACATTAATTGGTCATACATGAAGATATAGGTGCATGCCGCAATGCTAAATAGACTTGCACATTTAAAGTTTTACATACCGGGTGATGCATGGCTTAGCTGAACATAGGAAGTCCCATGTAAATTTTGAGGTGGCTAAATATTGGCTCCCCTGTACATTTTAGAGAAAAATTGTATGATAGTTTTTTGAAGAGGCCGATATAATAAACCCATATGCCAAGTTTGAATAAGTTTTAATAAGCCAATCTTGATTTATTCAATTAAATGTGATGGCAAAATTACGAAATTTTTAAAGTTTAGGTAATACAGCAAACACCAGCCAATTATTATTTGGCATTGACAAAACGAAAAGTAGCGTCAGTAACAACATTTTCATTTATATACATATATGGGCTATTCCATTAAGGAAAAGTAATTATGATTAAGTATTATTATACAGGAAACAGTTTAAGAGCAGTGTCTGAAATTTTTTCACTTATATTACAAGAGCTTAAATTATTTCCAGAAATAATTTAAGCTTGGGTGGGATTCGGTAAGAAAATTTCACACCACTTACACCATAATTTGGAAAAAAATTATTAATTTTATGGAAGTAGTCCATCTCACAGTGGAGTAATATTTTAAGTGAGGAATGAAACACAAAGCCTGCTCCACTAATTTAATAAATAGGTTCAGATTAACATCCCAAACATGTTTCAAAGGCATAAACCTTCATCTTCAGTGGGTAATTATTAAGATGTTGATATTTATGAAGAGACCAATGACATTGTTACGTTTTTTATAAACTGAAAAGGGAAGGAAAAAACACAAAATTAGACAATTTAAAAACCGCAAAGGTATCATCAATAAAAGTTTAATATGATTAGGAAAAGAAATTTAGTAAAATGTGGTGATTAACATAAAACCGCGAACATAGTAAAATAAAGTCAAGTTAGGTAAGTCTCTAACTTGACTTTATTTTACTATGTTCGCGGTTTTATGTTAATCACCACATTTTACTAAATTTCTTTTCCTAATCATATTAAACTTTTATTGATGATACCTTTGCGGTTTTTAAATTGTCTAATTTTGTGTTTTTTCCTTCCCTTTTCAGTTTATAAAAAACGTAACAATGTCATTGGTCTCTTCATAAATATCAACATCTTAATAATTACCCACTGAAGATGAAGGTTTATGCCTTTGAAACATGTTTGGGATGTTAATCTGAACCTATTTATTAAATTAGTGGAGCAGACTTTGTGTTTCATTCCTCACTTAAAAAATTATTAATCCAACGTGACATTTTAAATTAATTTCACTGTTTGTCAAGTTGGCCAGGGTATTGTTGTTTTTGACATAATATGTTGATTTGTCATTTTTGTTTAACCGGTTCTGTCACAAAGCCAGGCTAGGATAACTTAAATGGTGAGGATCGTTCCCCGTTCGTTAAGTTCTTCAACCAGACGATGATGGCGCTATTGTAGGTATTTTGTTTTATAATGTTGTTCATATCCTAACGTTGGTAGCGGCAAAACATGTATTTATAATGAGCGTGAGGAACGTTCTCTATCTTTCTCTCTCTGAATTCAATCGTACCAGCTAAGGTGCAATAAAGATGAAAATATGACGTATGTGCTGATCCATAATAAAAATATCTTCCGGAGTCGGACCCAAGTGACATTGACATTTTAAAATTAAATTTTTAAACGAAGCGGCGCGACGTATAAGTTTATTAAGTTTATTTTGCTAAAATGGTGATTTATTGTTGGGTTCCCGGATGTAAAGTACAAAGTGGGAAACGTGTGAAAATGCACAGGTTTCCAAAAAGCTACCAGGTAAGTTGTTTGTTGTTTTAGCGAAGTGATAAAAAGGGTGCATCGTGAAGAGCCAAAAAGACACCTTGCGCCTATACTGTATACAAAATATTGTTGCTATCTAAAAAAAATGTATGCAGGACACCGTTTCATCCTGAATAATCATAAACATTACTTAAATACTGATTTTCTTAGAGTTATGACAGTTTACGATCTTAGTATAATGTCCGTGTATTTTTAGACGCATAAACTTTGGGTAAATGCTATTCAAAATCCATTACTCTGTGGCAAAGACCAGATTGGCATTCAAAAAACTTATAGAGTTTATCACACACATTTTGGATATGACCAAAAAATTGAGCATGGCAGCAGAGGATCCTATTTAAAGCTGAACGCTGTTCCTATGTTAATTCTTTACAGCACAATCCTAGGTAAAGCTTGCCTTGTTATTATATTAATTTATGTAAATATCTAATATTAATAAAGCTTGTCGTCATATCAGAAACGTAGTTACAACTTTCTTTTAATCTCCCAAAATATATTGACTTTAATTCAAAAGGTTCGCGCTTCTAACTTTTTCATCAGAGTTAGAAGCACGAAAATTTGAATTCAAAGTTGTAAAATTTAAATTTTCATGCGTGGCGCCGACCCCCCCCCCCCTCGCCCACAGTGCTACATTTAGTTCTTCAACCAGACACGAATGGCGCTATAAGGGAACCAATTTAGTATGTTGAGTTGCCTATCTATCCTTACCATAAGCGCATCTCCCTTGTCTATGCACAAAGCTTAATAATTACTAGTTTAAAACGTCTGTTCGTTGAGTTTAATAAGTGTATAGCGAAATGTCGCGATTTGGTAAAGAAAATCAACAAGTAATTAGACAAGAAATTTAAAATATAACACCCGAAAATCAAAATCAATATATTTATATTTATATCATAAGTTTACCTTTTCAACTGTCAAAAAATTTTCGGGTATAATACCACTAGTGCATCAAAATTACCGATAATTCTGATTGAAAGCGTGTTGTATTGTAACTGAATGAGTTTATTTTCATTTTTGATTAAATCCGAAAGAGCCCGACTTCGAAGAAGGAGGGCTTTCTCGAGATTTAATCAAAAATGAAAATAACCGAATGCAGTTACAATACTACAACACGCTTGAAAGCAGAATTATCTGGTTATTTTTGATGCACGAGTGGTATTCGGTGGAATATTTCCCGAAAAATTGTATTGTGCTGTTGGTAATGCTTGTATAAATTTCTTTTATAGAGTGACTACCAAAACGTTCCATATCTTTAAAGAAATCTTGATTTGTAATCAATTCACTTTTTAAATGTCGCAGATTGACATAAGTAAGTTAAATAATAAAAGTTTTTGCGGTAACCGTGGTTACACTTAAATACCCATATACCAGGATATGCAAAAGACGCCTCCAATGTTGGTAAAGAAAATATAATATTATTATTATTTTTTAAATATATTTATAAATATAATGTAAAGTAACGAGTGATTTTTAATTATTTTGCTCAAGGGAGGCCATGCATTTTAAAAGCATCATGGCCGTACTGCGTAGATAAGATGACATGATTGTTTTATGACATTTACGTCTTATTTGAATTTGTGTATTTGTAAAGTTTAAAAATTGGAGAAATTTTGTAATTTTTGCAGTTATTTGAAGGTAGGTTACTATTGCTTTAACTAATATTTCTCCGGGGAGTCGTCTTTTGACTATTATAAAGTGCTATTTGCAGGATATGATTTAATTTTTTATTTTTTTTTTATTTTTCAGCGTATCAAGTTTTGGTGAAGCTTTGTTGCCGGATTGAAAGTTCTACAGTAAAAATGTTTAGTGAAGCACAAAAAATTTTTATTGTTGAAAGTTTTTTTAGAAATGGAAACAAAATAGGCGGTGTGTGGAATTACTCTATGCATGACTGCTTTGATGAATTTCGAACCGAGTTTCCTGATGTTGCGGTGACCTTTCATTATTTTCGTACTGGGTCACAATACCTAATTGATAAATTTCGTCAGACTGGTTCTGTTCAACATAAAAAAGGGGCTGGAAGACCAACGAAACGATCGAATGAGGTTATTGAAGAAGCGCGACAAATTATGGAAAATAATCCTTCAACTTCTATTAGGCATTTATCTCAACAAATTCAGCAAACGGATTTATGCTACAGTACATGTCAAACACTTTTGAAAAAGGATCTGCATCTATACCCTTATCGTGTTACGGCTATTCATGAACTCCTTCCCAATGACGTTCCCCAAAGACTTAATTTTTGTGAATGGTTTTTAAACAATTTTCAAGAAGAAAATAGTGGTGCTTTTGAAAAAACATTTTTTACCGCTGAGGCTTATTTTTATTTATCAGGCTATGTTAATTCACAAAATATGCGAATGTGGAATACGCAAAATCCGCATGTTTTTGTAGAAAGACCTCTTCATCCTCAAAAAGTTGGCGTGTGGGCAGCAATTAGTTCTAGAAGAATAGTAGGCCCAATTTACTTTGATGGCACAATTACAGCTGAGAGATATCGGATCGAAATTCTGACAACATTTATTAATGAGCTTCACGATGATGAATTTCGGGAAGGTTACTTCCAACAAGATGGCGCTACACCTCATGTAACCAGAGAAAATTTAAATTTTTTAAGTGAATTTTTTGAAAACAGAGTTATAAGCCGAAATACGCAACAAAAATATGGCCACCTCGTTCCTGCGATTTAACACCCTGCGATTTCTTCTTGTGGCCTTTTATAAAAAACTCCATTTATCGAACACCAATTGAGGATATAAATGATCTTAAACGAAGGATTTCAGAAAAAATTGCCGAAATTAATAATTCTCCAAACGTATTGGTTAATGTGTCTCTGAGGGTAAGAAGAAACATCAGAAGGTGTCTAGAAGTAGGAGGCGGCCATATAAAGTAGGCTTTCAAAGTAAGATAGCTCAGGATTTTATATTACATACCGTCAAAAAACATTATTTTAGGTTTTCAACGTGACAACGCTGCTTTCTTGCAAATTCGCCCTATGATTTAATCTACGCGCTACTGCTACACTATGTATACTGGGTCACAGCCGCCCTTGAGCAAAATAATTAATAATCACTCGTTATTAAGTTAGTATTAAAATTAAAAAAAGTACATAATAAATAATATATTTATAAACAGTCAAAAATTATGGATTTGTATGATTGTTAGTACACAGTAGTAGTAAAAACTTGATTATGATTGATAGCTACCTACTGGGGGATTATCGCTTCTACTGTGGAATTATCGCTTCTACTGTGGAATTATCGCTGTAATTCTTGCGAAAGACCACACTTCTTATGACATTTTTTATATATGAGGGAAATATTCGGGTATAATACCACTAGTGCATCAAAATTACCGATAATTCTGATTGAAAGCGTGTTGTATTGTAACTGAATGAGTTTATTTTCATTTTTGATTAAATCCGAAAGAGCCCGACTTCGAAGAAGGAGGGATTTTTCGAGATTTAATCAAAAATGAAAATAACCGAATGCAGTTACAATACTACAACACGCTTGAAAGCAGAATTATCTGGTTATTTTTGATGCACGAGTGGTATTCGGTGGAATATTTCCCGAAAAATTGTATTTCATATTAAAAAAAAAAAATTATTGTACAATAAATTACGTAATAAGTAACAAATTTATTAAAAATATACTTAAAATTAAATTAAATCTTGATTTGTAATCAATTCACTTTTTAAATGTCGCAGATTGACATAAGTAAGTCCAATTATAAAAGTTTTTGCGGTAACCGTGGTTATCACTTCTACTGTGGAATTATCGCTTCTACTGTGGAATTATCAATAGTGATATGTTAAGTGCATGTAAAATTGCTGAAAATCATGCATGAAGGTTTGTTGCCCTAGAAACAGCTTGAATGCATTTTTATTGTTATTTACCAAAAAGTGCCCGACCGAAGGGAGGGCACTTTTTAAGGTAAATAACAATAAAAATGCATGAAAGCTGTTTCTTTAGGGCAACAAATCTGAGTGCATGATTATCAAGCCATTTTACATGCACGAAATATATTTTTTAGACTATTTCCTGAATCATTTTGATAAATTGACGCGAAATTGTCAAAGCAGAAATTTCAACTTGTTGTGACAGTGACGGTTATTCTCGTAGGTAACCAACAATGAAAAACCAGAAGAGTGCAATTTTCAGCTCAATCGCGACCGAGGGCTGATTTTCACCGAAAATCAAGTGAAAAGCGCATTGTAGTTACAGTATATAAGGGAAATAGTCGCTGTAATTTTGCGAAAATTGCATTTCTCTTATGGGAACTTTAACATATGAGGGAAATATTCACTTAAATATCGTGGCGCCTCGAAAAAATTTCCGGAAATTTTTTTAGTCTTATTGGTTAAAAAGTAGAGGTGTGAAATTTTCTGTAGTAATATATTAAGGGATAGGGAAATTATCGAAAATCATTCCGAAGATTTTTTGCCGTGGAAATCGCTCGAGGGCTTGCCCGAGAGCGATTTCCTAATGGCAAAAAATCTGAGAATGATTTTCTTAATATTTCCCTATCCCGAAATGTATTTTGAAGATTATTTACCAAATAAAAAACTAACGATTTCTGACGGGTGAGATTTTCACTTTTGACAAGGGTGATTTTCACCGGAGAGCGGGAGATTATCGCTGGATTTCTGACGGGTGAGATTTTCACTTTTGACAAGGGTGATTTTCACCGGAGAGCGGGAGATTATCGCTGAATAATCAGGTGAAAATCAACCTGCTTTTATAATGGATGAGGTAAATAATCAGTTCAATTCTCTGATAAGCATATCCCTTCCATTTCATTAATTAGGAAAACATCAAACCACAGTGTTGCGCACTTTAAAAAAAAAACATAAATATATTCCTTACAAGTATGAAAAACATCAAGAGCTACGGCAAGGTGATGAAGAACGGAGAATGGTATTCTGTTTTGAGGTAATGGACAGAGCAAATAATAATAATAGGGATTTTTTGAGAAATGTTTGTTTTACTGATGAATGTACAATCACCCTCAACAACTAACCAAATGTTCAAAATTGCCGGTATAGAAGTCAAGAAAATGAACATAGTCTTGTTCATACTCGGACGCAATATCCACAAAAAATAAATGTTTGGGCGGGAATTGTGGGACATCACATTATTGGACCATTTGTAATTAGTAACTTATTTGGACTTAGTACTATAAAATCGAATTGAACCCGCACTAGAAGAAGTTGTACGCGAAAACCATGAGATCTGGTATCAAATGGATGGTTGTCCTGCCCATAATTCTCTCATGGTTACTGGCAAAATAGTTTTAACGGAAATATTATTGGCCCACGGCATCTAATCCTTTGGCCAGCCAGGTCTCCTGACCTTTCGTCAAACGACTTCTTTCTATGGGGTTACTTAAAAAAATTTATTCATAAAGATCTAATATTTGAAAATCTGGACCTGCTAAAAAACTGTATTTCGTTAGAATGTGACCGAATAGGAAATGTTAGAAGTGAATCTTATTATCGGTTAGGATATTGTTTAGGTGTTAATGGAGGGTTGTTTAATCATTTAATTAATTAATGTTTTTGTGAATATCTGTAGTCTTAGGTATGTTATGTTAAAATAAAAGCTTAGTAAGAAAAACATAATGGTGTCTTTTATTCTGGATGTGTGATTGCCGGATTGGTGAAACGAAAATGTGTTTTTAATGTCAAATAATCTTTATTTGTTATGTCCAGCTTTACGTCAATTTTTGACAATAGCGTCATAGAAATTATTTGTTGGTATTTGCTGTATTACCTAAACTTTGAAAATTTCGTAATTTTGCCATCACATTTAATCGAATAAGTTAGGGTTCTTCTTCTTCTTTATGTGCCATGCTCATTCGAGCGTAGGCGACCTCTCAACTTGGCTTATTAAAATTTATTTGAACTTGGCACATGGGTTTATTAAATCGGCCTCTTCAAAAATTTAGGATACCATTTCTCTAAAATGTGCAGGGGAGTCAATATTTAGCCACCTCAAAATTAACATGGAATTTCCTATGTTCAACTAAGTCATGCATCACTCGGTATACATAAACTTTTAGGAACATTGATGTAGAAGAAATTATTTGTACCTGTTTTAAGTAACTCAAAATCTGTCCCGGGCGGAACATGGTTTTTAGTCAATTCCTCAAAAAGGGCATTTGGTGGCGTTACTGTGGTAGTTTTCGCCAATATCAGTTTTTCTAAAAAACGTAATATTAGTCAGAACACTTTATCTTATTTGTTTTCTTGAAGCTTTATTCACAATTACAGTTTTTTTTTAAATCAACTTATGGATATAAGGCCAACAGATTTAATATTAAATAACTGCATGAGGAACCAAACTTCCTTTAATGAAACGGTTATCATAAAGAGATGTATATTTTGAAAAACAAATTAGGTAAGCAAAAGCTCTGCAATGCTCACACCGCAACGGTATAGGGATATTACCGATGTTGCAAAATATTTTCTTGAAACTCCTAAAAGATGGTAAATTGGCAATAGGGAAAATATAAAAATTTCGACCAACATCAAAAGAAAACCCACATTTTTTCCTTGTTCCCTTCAGTTTTAAATACATTTTGTCAGATATTATTGTTAAATTTATTCATGCAAAGAGAATTTTTCGCTAATATTAAGTGAATACTACGCTGAAAGAACCGAGGGTAAACACTATTGGACAAAAGTAGAGCAACAAAATGCTCTTATTTCTTTTATTAAATATATATTTTTTATTATTTATTTATTTTATATATTTAAAAAAATAAATTATAGGATTGTGATCCCCAGCTAATTTTAATGAAATAATATCCCCACAATATTAGTAATGTTTCATAACATTTTGGTACACTTGAAACAAAGTGAAGATAGACAAGCATTTATTATTATAAAAAAAGACGAAACGAACTGCGACAAAAGTAAATCAACAAATTGTGTCGACAGTATTTTATTTTACATATTACCACAAGAAACATGTATTACTTGCTGACAATTTTTTCACGAAATAAGCGAGCAACTTCCATTTGTGTCCGTGTTTTATCTCCATAACCAATCATCTGTAGAATTGTTATTTTGTGCATTTCTGTTAAATAAACTATTTTTCTGACATGCAGTTAACGAAATTCAAACGACTATAACACTGACAACTACTGTCATGCAGACAGACAACAATTTGCTAAGGTCAGGCGTTTTAAACAAAAGTAAACAAAACTATTTATACTTTTTTCTAATTTTGTCTCGAAAAATAGATATTTCGAACGCGCTAGCGAGTTCGAAATATATCCATTTCGAACTCCGAATTTTATTTTTTAAAAGTTGGCATTGGTTATATTTAAATGTTTTATTCTGTTGACGTCTGACGTTTCCTGTTATTGTGATCTATGGGAAAAGAAAGTTTTCGGGATTTCTCTGGTAAAAGTTGATTTATCGTTTTATTAGCAATATCCCTTAACTCAGGGGGAGTTAAACTTAGATTATCATGCTCCATATTTTTTTAATTATAATTATGAACAACTCTATGAAATATTAAATCACAAATTTCGTGACAATGACACAAAGAAAATATTATTTATTGTCAAGGCTACTATGATAAAAAGAAATTTAGAGTATTACCAACATAGAATTTAGACACACAAATTTACAAAATTTGAAGGGTTGATTTTCTTTTTAAATATGTATTTTCTTATTGAAAAAAATACAAAATAGAAAAAATAGTATAAAGTACGTGTTTTATAAAGCAGTTAGAGCACTTGTCCCGTTAAAAAACTCGCCGCAAGCGGCTCGTTTTTTAACATGGACGCGTGCTATAAGATGATGCTTTATAAAACATGTACTTTAATATACTATTTTTTTATTTCATTATTAAAAAACATTTTAACATCAATTTTCAACATCTTTTACATTAAATGTTTGTTTTTTGTTTTTTACATTATCAAGAAATAAACAGTATTACTTATTAGTTTTTTAGTGTGTTGTTGATTTTTGCAATGAATCAGAAATCACTTAATATTTCCCAAACAGTTGAAGATAGGTATAGGATATTGTACATGAAACATGTCTAAAATTATCTGAAGAATTAATTAGGATTAAACCCGGTATTGATTGGCCATCTTACACGCTTCATTTCATCAGAATTAAAAATTCTATAACGCGGTTCATCGCTAAATAGGACTTGCTTCCACTCGTTTACTGTGCAACTTAAATGTTGACGTGTAAATTCAAGCCTAGCGGTTCCATTTCTTGCCGAAATGAGCGACTTTTTAGTCGAGCGTCTATTAAACAACTTTGCGTATACCAACCGTCTTTGAACTGTCCGTGGACTAACCATAATTTTTGTAATTTTAGTAATTCTAGGTGCAGACAGCCAAGGATCGTTTTGAGAGATTCTTTTAATGCGTCTGTCGGTCCAAATTGTTGTTTTTCTATGCCTTCCCGATTTCGGTTGATTCTCTAAATATCCCCTTTCATTATATCATGAAATTATTTTGGATATGCTGTGTCTAGGTAAAACAACCCGTCTTGAAATTGCGGCTTGTTTTGTACCTTCTAAGCATGCATTCACTACTCTCTGCTTTAATTCTTTCGAAATTGAAATACTTCTTGGCATGATTAATCCAACACAGAAATATTAATTAAATATAATTTTTAGGAAAATATTAAACGTTGCTTTACTTTTGACGCATTATAATTCTGTATTTGAAAATTTACGTCAATGTTAGTTCATTTGCTTTGATTGTTGGAAAAAGCTATTTCCGCCGATAACAGCAGCCTACTTTGATATTTTAAAACACAATGTATTTGAATACGATATCGTACATTTAATATTATAAACTCGGGATTTTTTTCATTTTTCGAAAGTGTTGCTTTACTTTTGTCCGATAGTGTATGTAGATAATTTGCTAGCAACTAGCCCTTGAACATGTTTATAAACTGCGATTTTGTTGTGTATCTGTATATAGGGTGTTACTTAATGTTTGTACTTATTTTAATCAGTAATATCTTACACAATTTTAAATCGAATAAGGTATAGTTCAGGTTATAATCATAAATAATAATATAAATGCAAATATCTCCGAAACGGTAACTCTGGGCGACCTGAACTTACGGCCGGTATTATAGGTCGAGTTTAAACTAAAAGTTTAAGTAAACTACGTTTCTTCTTCTTTTTCAGTTTTTTTGCCGAGTTTAAACTTTACTATTTTAGTTTAAGCTACCAGTCGGATCATTCGTCAGTTAGGACGGTTTAACCCGCCAAACGTCAATTTATTTTTACTTTCTTATGGGACTTAACCTATAATTTTGTAGTTTGTGGATTTATTTTGTTTTTTGGTGTTTTTGGTACCTACTTAATTCATATTTCAAGGCAAGTAATAAAAGAAAGTTTTTTTTCTGAGTTTGAATTTTGGAAGTTGTAGAGGAGATGTGCCATATATGGAATATCATTTTGTTTTTACCTTGTAATTTTTTTGTTTCTTAAAAGAACTTTTGTTTATTTTTTTTACACATGGTTTAGTGGTTTAGTTATCAGGTTTTAATTATAAAAATGAGAAAATTCGTATATCGGGAGCCTTAAAAAATAACCTTTAAAAAAGGGTAATTTTGTACCTAATGCGGAATAGGATCCTAATATGGTATATACTATGATCCCAATATGGAATCGGGTAATGCTATTTAAAAGAAAAAAGTAAACGATTTTAAACTACATTTTTTATTTAAAAAAACATAATTAACAAAACAAATATTAATAATTCAACTTTGAACAAGAAAAATATAAAAAAATAATTTAAAAAAAAAATCAAATTAAGATTCTCAATTTTTAGAGTAGGAATAAGGTATCGGAACGTTTCGATACTCAAGAGATGAGTAGATATTGTCAAAACAAACTAATTGTCTTTGCAATACTCACAGATGAAAACATCAGTTTCACATCCCGAACAGTCAATATGACACCACTCTTTGCAGAAAATACATTCAATCCACTTCTCTCCTTTTCTATCCTCCAAAAACTGTCCATTACAATAGAAACAAGTAGCATTATCTTGCTGTGGTTTGTCTACTCCAAGGTCCTCCATGTCATCATCCTCACAAGAATTGTCTTTGAAATTAACGGATTCTGACTCTGAGGAGGAATCTTGAATGATCGCCTTCTTCTTTGAAGGATTTGCTTGACGAAGATGAAGGCCACTAGAGGATGGTCGATTTAGGGCATCTGATGATTCCGCTAACACTTTACGCTTCACTGTTTTGGCTTTTTTTGAAGAGACTGAATTTATTGAAGCTTCTAGGTCATCTTTAAATGGAGATGAAGTTATAATTGCGGCCTTTCCAGGCGCCCTTCCTCTTTGCGGCCCTTTTTTTGCCTTAAAGGTTGGCACCGGAGAAATATTCTCGGGTCCAATAAAGTCCCTTGCTTCTTCATTATTGTCGGTTATATTTTCACCTGCTGTGGCTCCTTCCTCAATATTTTGTTGTTCCTCGATATTTTCTTGTTCTGCAGCAAGGAAATCGCTATCTGTGAAAACATGACGATTTGGAGGAAATATTCCTGTTTTTTTAAAACCGTTAACGGCAATTGCCCCAGTTTGCACCTTTAGGTAAGCCTTTCCAAATAGTTCAGCAATGTCAAAATGTGTGACTGCTCTTTGATTCGATCTTAAAAATAATCTTAACTCCTCACTATAATGAGCTTTCAGAGGTCCCATCAACGTTTTATCTAATGGTTGCATGTGGTGTGTAGAATGAGGGGGCAAGCACACTATTTGAACAAAATTCTGCCTTGCCAAGTTTATCATTTCTAAATTGCGACAATGAGTATGGTGTCCGTCTAACACTAGCAACACAGGGTCGTTTTGTGATGGTTTCACCTTTTCAATAAAATGTTGGAACCACTGAGTGAAAATGTGGGTTTGAATCCACCCGCTAGAGTGACAAACAATTTTTGATCCAGGAGGAGCACCCTTTTCCAATAGAGCATTGGCATTTTTTCTAGGGAAGATTAGAAATGGTGGAACAAAACATCCTCCCGCACTCATACACAAGACTGCCGTAACTAAGGAACCTGCAAGAACATATTGTACTTTGGACTGAACAATAGATAGGCCAGTCTCATCCACGTTGAATACTCTATCCGCTGGGTATTCGTATTTTTCGAATTCTGCCTCCAAAATATTAAAAAAGTGGGTAACGTTTTCTTTATTGAAGCCTTTGGCTCTATGGATGGATGTCCCAGTTGGCTTTCTGATAGAAATTCTGTCCTTATGTCGCCTCAGGAATAAATCCAACCATTTTCTTCCAGCGCTTTCATTATCTTTGGAAAATGGGTTTGGTAGTTTATTTAATGTAACCAGCTGATAGGCCATCCTTTTGACATCACTTCGTGTTAATCCATAAAACTTTTTTTCCATCAGAAGCAGATAATCTACCAATTTCTCCTCTAACAGCTGTGGTAAAACCGCGGATCTTCCTAATTTTGTTTCAACTGCCTGGGCTGGTGTTGCATCTCGCTTTGTTGATAGACGGAATAATGTAGTTCGTGGAACATTAAATGTATCTGACGCTTTTTTGTATCCCATCTCGTGACTTCGCACAGCTTCGATTGCACGAACCATGTCTTCTTTTCTCCATTTTTTACGACCCATGGTACTTTTCTGTAAAAAAAGGTTACATAATAATTAATTTTTGGATAGTCTTTTCATAAAGATTTTGCATTTTTTTTCACTAAATTTTAAAAAACGGTGTGTACGCAATATGGAATATTCCATAATTGAAACATCGATATGTTCCATATAAGGTACCCGGCCATCTTTCTTTTTGTTGACCAAACTCATGGGTTTACAAGAAGCTAATCTTAAATTGCAATATAAGAAACTTAAACTTATGTTATACAAACATACAAGACACAATCAAACATTCCCGTGTTTATTCTAACTAGGTGTATCAAAACTTCAAATACATACCTCCAATAAATTACAATGTCGGGTAAAAACAAATCGCACTCCGAAATAACGACAGGTACGTTCGGCGGTTTATAAACGACTCTCATAAGTCACATCTAGCAGGAAGAATATTATTGGTAATGCTGTTGCGGTGTTGCCACTTTTGGTTTGTGAAATTTTAGGGTATTCCATATAAAGAACATATTCCATATATGGCACATCTCCTCTACCTACTCATCTATTTATACACATGAGAAACATTTTTGATACTGTAATAATATTTGTCTTTAGGTGGTGAAACTCCTGGTCGTTTTAACTATGGAAGAAATATTTGATTTGGTAGATCAGATTATTTCTGACGATGAAGACAATTTGGATGCAATTAATATTGTAGAGGCACCTCGTCGCCTTCGAAAATTTATACAGCTCACACTTTTCTTGGGCAAATTTCTTTTTTGTTAATTTCTTCATGTTTTCCCATTTTGTTTTAAGCTTTGTCGCAGTCCTACTGCAACCTAGCTCGAAGTTACGTAATCGCAAACACTCATAAAAGAACTAAGAACTAAGAATAAACCGGCCTAAAAACAAAGCACATAACATAACCCATAGACCAAAGAGGTTAGTTCAGGTTAGTTAACTCTGTGTACTGTGAACATAACCTAAAAAACAAATACCTAGAGTAAAGTTAGGCACGGGCCGGAAACTATAAAACGGTCCTTTGATGATCTCAGTTTAACTACAAGATTATCTTCGTTTAACCTAGAAGTTTAAACTAAAAAGCTTAAACTATGCCTATAATACCGGCCGTTTAGTATACCTTTTTTACGTAATAAATATGAAAAAAGTATTATTTTCATTAAAAACTTAAATACACTGAGGCACAAAAAAGTCATGACCTAATGAATGTGCGAAAAATATCGCAGACAGTGCCCCCTACATTGTACATTAAAATTTCAAAGAAAATCAATTTCTCATCCTAAAAAACCCTTATTCCAAATTTTGTGAAAAATCTTAGTTTTTCTCAAAGTTATTAGAGAAAAACAAAAATGAAGTTTTAACTTATCTCAGTTAATATCAACTTTCGGATATAGGTAAGTATGTTTACATAAGGAGTCTGTGGTTTTTCTATGTACCATTAATTAGCAGACACCCTGTATAGATATTATACTGGGGATTTCAAATATATAACAGAGCAATATCTTAATATATTATTAATATATGCCGTAAATAATGTAACGTAACGTAAAGGGGTTTTTAAAATAAAAGCAAATACGTGATATAAACCCCAATATTCTATTCGCCCCTTTTGAAATATAGTAAATATGTTGATCGAACAGCATCTTGGCATCAAAAATAACACCAAGATTCTTAATTTGATTAACAGTTGCAAGCTTTTGGTTACCTAATAAAGTATATTCATTCTGAAATGCATTCTTATTACGTGAAAATGAAATGTGATAGCATTTTTTTAAATTTAGAAATTAAAGTGTTATTGCGGCAGAATAGCTCAAGTTGCGTAATATCCTCCTGCAGTAAAACACTATCCTTACAGTGTTAATATTTTTTTTCCAAAATAATTAAATATTAGCTATTAAATTTGTATATCAAAAGATGAATATTTTTGTCATCCCCGGTATATATTTTCTAAGCAATAACACAATTTATTGGTTTTTAATGATTCAACAGATAAACAAGAGTTTTAGTTATTATAAGAAGATTAAGTAATTTTTTAACTATTGCTTGAGTTGTTAAAAAATTAAAAATATCCCCATTATATGTATTTATATTATATTGTGAATAATAATTATTAAGGTTCTAAATAAATTCTGTACATACCCAAATCACTACCTGGTTCCAAAGCGACTCCTCCAGGAACCAATTTTGGATCCGAAGTTTTAATCACCTCAACTTTTTGACCATTCGGAAGAGTAATTTCTTGAGACTTGTAGGTTGGAGCTGCTGAACTTGAGCTTGTCTTAAATATTTCTGCCTTTTGACCTAAAAGACAAACAAATAAGTAACTGGACATACATTTTGCAAATCAATATGAACTAACCATCTGGTAAAGTAATTTCTTGTCCTGATAAGTTTGAAAAGTCCTTTGATCCTTTTGTGGTTTTGATCACTTG
Organism: Polydrusus tereticollis; assembly: GCA_963920685.1. Classification (NCBI taxonomy): domain Eukaryota; kingdom Metazoa; phylum Arthropoda; class Insecta; order Coleoptera; family Curculionidae; genus Polydrusus; species Polydrusus tereticollis. The sequence goes on from OY987327.1 coordinate 62,285,907, forward strand.
GACCTTTCTGCCATCTGGTAAGGTTATCTCGTCTCCTTGGCTGGCTGGTTTTGATGATCTTAAAATGGGTGTGTTAATTATTTTTATTTAACTTCCATTCATAATATTTCCCTAAATGATGCTTACTTAAGTGGGGATTACAGTTTTAAAAATTAACATAAGTTCATACCTTGCTAATAGATTTGGATCCGCCTTTATCGCAAAAACTTTATCCCCATTGGGCAACGTAATTTCTTCCTCTTTTCCTTTGGGAATCAACTTAGGATCGACGGATTCAATAAGCTGAACTTTCTTACCATTGGCCAATGAAATTTCTCTGGAAGAAAGATTTTTTGGTGATTCATCCTGGTTTGTGGCACCGATCGCGGCTCGAAGTTGGGCTAAAAGATCATCTTTATTGATTTGTTGACTTCTGTATTGATTTTTTAGTGTATCCAAGTCGTCGAGGGATTGAATTGATTTTACCTGAAAAGAAAAGAATAACAATAAACAGAAATTAAACACATTGCACTAAGTTTTTCCGAGGCAGTAGTGAAATTAATATTGTTGACTTACTCTAGGAGAAGCAACTGTGTTGGGTATAATTGTGGGTAAAAAGGAAGGCTTCTGGTAAGATTTCTTAATGAGGGTTTTTCTAGTAGTGGTGGTCGGCTTGGGCGTGGTCGTTGTAGTTGTAGTTGTTGGGTGTTCCTTGAAGTACTGTCTTAGTGCTTTTTCAAATAGAGGTGTTTCTTCTGGATATATGTACCTAAAATACAATGAAAATGCAGAATACCAGCGTTGATGTGTAACTAACAAAAATTGGCTAAGTAAGTACCCAGAAGGACAAAATAATTGAAATATAATTGTAATAAATTAGTATGTAATAACAATTATATTACCTTGGCAAAGATTGTGAATATCTGTAAATATTTTCTGATCCTCCGGATTTGACTAATTTCTGATACAGTCTTTTCCTCTCTTCTTTCTGAGCTTCCACAAATTCTTTGTGTTCTTGTTGTGCCTTATTCAGTGCTTTTTCGTATTGCTTTTCAACAAACTGGTTGTGCTTCTCTATTATTGCTTTCTTATCCTGAAGTTCCTGCAATTAATTTATTAAAAGAAATGCTCAGAAATATCGTCTATATTATATAACATTGAAAGCCTGGTTTTCTAAACAAGTTAGGTAAATAAAACTAGATGAACCTATTCCAGTATTTTTACCTTAATTCTTTGTTTATGCTGTTCGGGATCCAATTGTCGGATTTGTTCATTAATAATGTCTATAGGATCTGCCGTTGGCTTTGTATTAAAAAACTGATTTCTTTGGGTAACTTGATTGTGGAATTGTGGCGTAAAGCTGGTCTGAGTGTGATGCTGAATTACTGCCTGAAATAATATACGTCTTTTAAATGCTATCCCAGTTAATGTTGATAACAAAACGAAGGAAAGTCATAGGACCTCTAGAGATTCTATTGATTTTGTATATTGTAGCCTGATGAACTCAACAAAATCGGCTTGAAAGAAACAAAGAAGCTTCTGGTTTTTTATTATTAATTGTTGACCAACCAAATACCTAAGAGCCTCCGGATTTAACAGTCTTAATTACCCTGTATTTTTTCATAATGTTGAATTCTATAATTATTTTTTAGACAATTTTCATGAAACTTGCTCTATAACACGTTACGAGAAATGTCTACACGATGATATTTTGAACACAGCATAAAGATACCAGCAGGCGTTCTCAATAAAAAATCCTTTGAAGACAATAAGTAAGGTTCCGTGCATACAGGGTGGCCGTTAAGTGCGGCAAAGTAGAATAGCTCCGTTTGTATTTATAATACACAAAAAAGGTTAATATAAGAGCTGAAGGACAGTAAGTGAGCTATAACGCAAAATTATTTTTGACTCTATAAGGTGGCTCAACAAAGAGGAACAAAAAAAAATTTGTTTAATAGAACACCCTGTATATTTTTGCACTTTTAAATTCCCCTCGATATTCCGCGTATCGTGACAAACATAGTTTTTAATTGTTTTGCAATGTTGCCAAGTTATTTAAAAATATTCGTATTGGCCGCTTTCAGACAATCAACTTTTTGCAGTCGAATTAAGCTGCAAGAATGTTGGCGTTTGTGGTCGACTGTCGCTACTTGCAGTTGCCATTTAACAACAATGCAAGGAGCGCTTCCTTTTTATACCGGCGAGATTTTTGCAGTCCACTTCGACTGCAAAAGTCGTTTGCCTAAAAGCGGCCTTAGTTCCTTGTTTATTAAAAAATTTGACAAAACTTTTCCATTAATTGCGTTATTGTCACTAAGTATACAATAAACTTTATATCCGATAGGCCCCTAATAATGATATAATTGTTTTGAGAAACTGAGAAAGCAATTCATGGTTAATTATAGATATAATGTGAACCCGAATGGGAAAAATTTCTCTCAAATTTGAAAAAGTACTGGTAATCATAACGGTAGAGGTACGCAGTTATGACTAACAATCCATTATTATTTTTACTGATGTTCCCACCATATTTTCCCCTTTATGGTCTAATAAGGGTTAACATATGAATTTTATCCATTAGTAGAGAAACTATTTGTATTACCCATTTAAATATTTAGAAATATTTTAATATTAGATATTTACAAAAATTAATATAATAACAAGGCAAGTTTCACCTAGGATTCTTTCTTTCTTTCTTTTTATTATTGGCTCTGCCCTGAGGGGCAATTCTGCCAGCACATTCCTAGTGCTGTAAAGAATTAACATAGGAACAGCGTTCAGCTTTAAATAGGAGCCTCTTTTGCCATAGTCAATTTTTTGGTCATATTCAAAATGTATGTGACAAACTATAAGTTTTTTGAATGCCAATTTTGTCTTTGCCACAGAGTAATGGATTTTAAATAGCATTTACCCAAAGTTTATGCGTCTAAAAATACACGGACATATACTAAGATCGTATAAACTGTCATAACTCTAAGAAAATCAGTATATAAGTAATGTTTATGATTATTCAGGATCAAAAGGTGTCCTGCATACATTTTTTTTAGATAGCAACAATATTTTGTATACAGTATAGGCGCAAGGTGCCTTTTTGGCTTGTCACGATACACCCTTTTTTATTACTTGGAAGATAAAACTTGGCACCTTAAAACTTGAAATATAATTGAATTACCTCAAGACATTCGAAACATTCTCGAGGATATCACAGATAAAGACTAATTCAAGACTCAAGACCCTCAGAACATTTCATATTTTGTACAGAGTGTGCTCTACAAACGTGTCAACTTTTCACATTTTAAAATTAATTTACTCTTATTTTTCAAATAGAAGACCCTGTATTTTAATATTTTATCTTGTAGAGTTTTTGCCCTCTACAACTTTTGTTAAAAGTTTCATTAGTTATTTTTGCTCATTTTGACGCAATATCCTTTTTTAATAAGAAGTCTAAGAAAAATGTTTTTTTTTTTTAATTTTCCTTATTTAAGGTGCTTTAATCAGTTTATCTAACTGCTTACATAAACTATCTAATCAAATATTTAAAGTGTCCTCCATTAGCCTCTATACACTTCTGGACGCGATCTTCAAATTCTTCGCTTAAATTACGACATATTTCGGAAGTAATCGCTGGGAAACAATTTATTCTTCTTTAGTTGTCGGATACATTTTGTACACCTGATCTTTAACAAATCCCCATATAGAAAATTCCATTTTTGTCATATCCGGCAATCCGGCGATCTAGCTGGCTATGATACAGGTCCTCCTCTTCCAATCCATTGCTGACCATAAGTTTCGTCTAAATATTCCCTAATGAGCCTTGTGGAGTGCACCGGGGCCCCATCCTGAAGAAACCACATGCGTTCTTGAACTATGTTCGGTATATGGGCAATAAGCTGTGGTAGATCATTTTGGAGAAAGTCCAAATAGATCTGTCCCGTTAGAGTTCCCTCGAAAAAATGTGGACCAACTATGTAGTATCCTACAATTCCTCCCCAAACGTTTAGAGACCATCTGTTTTTTGAGTTAAATGTAACAAAATGAGGATTTGTAGTGACATAATAATTAAAATTATGTCTATTGAAGTTGCCATTTTTATGGAACGTAGGTAGCTTCGTCGCAAAAAAAAACTAGCGGAAATTATGCTGCTCCCTTATTTTATTTTGCGCCAACGCACAAAATTCAAGTCGCCTACCATAGTCCTCATCATTAAGCTCTTGCAGGACAACTGGACGTGGTCAGGATGTAATTTGTTTGGGTTGATTATTTTTTGAGCCGCCGTTCGTCCATTGTTCAGTTGTTGTGCAAGAGGACGCTGACCAATATGAGGATTCTCAGTAATACTTAACAGAACGTTGAATTCATTTTCTTCGGTGCATACCCGTTTTCTTCGTTCATTTTTTTTATAAGCCACACTTCCTGTAGTTTTAAATATCTCCATTAGCTTTTCGAATGTTTTTTATCAGGGTGTCTTCGCTCTGGGTATCGTTCTTCATAAATTCTTGTAGCTAATAAAGCATTTTTATCACTAGCACCCAAAAGATAAATCATATCGATCATTTCTACATTTGAATAATTCATTTTTGTCACAATATAAATTTAACTTGATAAAAAGTAAGAAATGGCAGTGTCGATTTCAATGGGCAGCCAGGGTCGGATTCGTTTCGTTAGTTTCACAATATTATTTTTAACTTTTAAATTATTTACGAAATTTATTAAGAGGTTTTCAGAAATCGTAGATAACATATCATACGAGATCACAAAGTTATAGATTTAAGCAGAACTTTAGCTTAGGGTAAAAAACATACTTTTTCTGATTTTTAACTTACCATAGATGTCTCAATTGGAGCCTTTATCCAAAGATACGTCTAAATAATCTTCTGAATCCTCTGCCAGATTGATTACAAATCTATCACCACCATTGAGAAGAACTTGTCCCAATTTTCGATATTCTTCTTCATATTTAATAAGTTTTCAATTGCTTTCGTCCAGTCTTCTTGACTATATTTAAAAATTCTTCCTTAATTAGTTCCACTACTTTTTTATCGAATTTTGGAAATACATTTTTTCTAATTCTTTTTTGATATACGATTCTTCGAAAAATAGGTCATGTTTATGAAAGAAATTCTTAAATTTCCTGTTTTTTGGAAGGACATATTGGATATTTTATGGACTTGTCTAGAATGGTAGCCTGCTTTATCTAATACAATGACACTGTGAGATTCTACAATTGGAATTATTGGAAGAATTTTCAAACCACTCCTCAAAAATTAAGCCCATTTGTAACCCAATTATTTGTAGATTCACAAGGCAAAATGACCATACGAGATTATTTACTTGAAGGTACATTTTTTAATTAACATCTGCTAGAGTCATTAGTCCAACCCTTTCTCGTACTAAGATGAGTACCTTACCAGGTCTCCTCCAAGTAATTTATCTGTATTCCCCTTTTTCTAAATTCATTTATTATTTCTAAATATTCTATTCGCCATTTTACGATTCTGCTACTTTTCATTATTGCAGCTCTTTAAGTTTTTTTACTATTATTTCTATAGAGGGAACTTCATTATTTTTATATTTTTCATAATTTAAACTTCTTAATAGTTTGGCTGAAGCCAAATAAAAATCTTTAGGTTTACCTATATCTGAAAGCTTTTCTTTTGTTTATTTCCTTTGTTTACACACTTATATAAAGAACTATAAGGAATCTCTGTTAGCTTGGAAATTTTTTTTACTAGGTCAGATTTGCTGTATGCTATGTGCATAGGGTTTTATACACAATTAAACAAATTTGCTTTGCCTAAATGTTCAGAAATACTTTACGCTTTTTTTGTGACGTTCCTTCACCTACATACCCTATGAGAATTTTCCTCCCATGGTCGAAACACTGTCCTCCAATAGGAAAATCAAATCTATCAAAACCACGAAACACGAACACTGAACAAAAGTATTTTAACTTAAGGAATATAAATCCGATATGAAACACTAAATTTATAAATATTACTATTATAGTTCTATATTTATAATTAACGCAAAAGACCACCAAGCTGTGCAACAACAAACTGAACACGAAAATACAAGTCAACGCAATGTTCAGATGCCAGACCACATAGCAAATTAAAGCACACACACACTTGTTAATACTACTCCGGTTCTGGGGCCGTTTTTTTTACAAGGCACAAGGCAATCAAAGTATAGCCCAACAAAAAATCGGCAACTGAATTTAATATTTTAGTGCGGGAAAATATGCTAAATTAAATAAACTTTATACGTATTAATTTATTCTAGCTTTTGTTGAAAATTTAATAAGTCTGACAATAAGATATAGACTGATTAAAATACATTTTTTGCAATAAATTTAACAATAATTTTATAGAAATAAGGAATTTATTTTAATATTCATTTAAACTTCAGAAAAACTATGCGCCCGGTCTAAATACTGATGGTAGGTTTTAGAAGATAGAAAATATCAGTTTTTTATAGGAATTTCACTTATATCTGGCGACGACTATACGTTTGCTATTATTTGCTTTTGTCTGTCATGGCTAACTACAAAATAAAATTAAAAAAAAAACATTTTTCTCAGACTATTTATTTAAAAAAAAATATTACGCCAAAATGAGCAAAAATAACTAATGAACCTTTTAACAAAAATTGTAGAGGGCAAAAGACTCAAGATAAAATATTAAAATACATTGATACACATTTGAAAAAAAAAAGAATAAATTAATTTTAAAATGTGAAAAGTTGACACGTTTGTACAGCACACGCTGTACAAAATGTACAAAATATGGAATGTTCTGAGGGTCTTACGTCTTGACTTAGTCTTTATCTTTCATACCCTCCAGAATATTTCGAATGTCTTGAGTTACTTAATTCAATTATAATTCAAATTTGAAGGTGCCAAGTTTTCTCTTCCAAAAAATAATATTTTTAAATAACTTGGCAACATTGTAATATAATTAAAAACTAATATGTTTGTCACGATACGCGGAATATCGAGGGGAATTTAAAAGTGCAAAAATATACAGGATGTTCCACTTAAAAAAAAATCTTGTTCCTCTCTATTAAGCCACCCTATAGAGTCAAAAATAATTTTACGTTATAACTCACTTACTGTCCTTCAACTTTTATATTAACATTTTTTGTGTATTATAAATACAAACGGTGCTATTCTACTTTGCCACACTAAACGCCCACCCTGTATGTACGTGTATATTGCAAATGAAACAGCGGGAGCTGGCTAGCCAGCTCCAGACTTAAGTATGCTTTTATGGGAAATTATTATTATTGTTAAATAAAGCATACAGAATAATAGATTTATTTAGGTTTGATCCTTTCATCTACGGATAGCGCTATTCGTTGAATAATATCTATGTATTGCTGGTTTCTTTATGCGGCGATTTTGAACATCTTATCAGATCTTGTTATACCTTTTTGTTTCTCCATTTTGTCTTAAAACAAAAAAAAAAATATTGGAGCTAATATTACATTATTTAATATTGTATTTTTTTTTGTTCAATATTGAGTAAACAAATACAATTTGAAGAGTATACGAGCGATTTTTGATCAAATACGCGATAGGGTCTATATTTAAAAGGTTTCCTTACTCCAGATGGCGTTCCAACAGATGGCGACAGGGACGGAAACACTACAGAATTCTGTTGTGGTTCAGGCTTCAGCTGTGACTGTGGCGAAAAATTCGTGCCGAAATTAACAGTTGGTTTTGTTGGTGAAGGGAAACTGGAAAGTTGAGCCTGAGCAGTTGGTAAATGTAGATCCTGTTGAGCGGTGGGCGAGATTTGTTGTTGAAAGATTGCAGGGTTTGGCTGCTGAGCTTGCTTAGGCTGAGAAAATAAGCCCTAGAATAAAAAAGTTATAGTATAAGGTAACAACCAAAGTATCTAACCTTATCTAACCACACAGGTAGGAGAACCTCTTTCCTTTTATTTTTATTTTCAATTATACCTTTCATTTATCAGATTTTTATCTCCTCGATCAGCAGAAAGTCCAAGCCTGCACCCCAAGAGAAATAATTATCCCTTGGTTTTGGTACCACTTTAAGCAGTCTTTATGTGAATAGCGAATATGTGTAAAATCGCCTGTACCAGCGGGAATGAGATGGAGTGGATAATATATTTTTTCATTTAAATTCCTTTCTGTACATATTTTTCTCTACCGAATATTAGCCTAACGTTTTTCAAGCTAGGTACAGGGTGTTTCCTCTAATTTTGACAGCTTTTAGCGACTTTATTATTTCAAATAGAAAAAAATTTTCAGATAAAAATTGTAGGGTATATCGTCCAAACCGTCCGAATTTACTACTTATAGAAACAATTGAGCATCACTGGTGAACTTTTTGACTTATTGTATACTTTTTTTAATGGAACACCCTATATATTATGTGTTTATTGGATAGCGCTTAAAATTCTCTTTCCAAAATATATAAGTTGCCTATAATTACTTATCCATTGTTGAAATATCCGCTATTAAAAAATTAAAATATTACTAATTTACTATATGAAATAAATCACAGTGACCATTGGAAAACAAAGTTATCAAATGATATTACTGACAGCATGCAACATGGAACATTTAGTTGTCAATTCGTTTTTAAATTTTGATAATATTAAGTCGCAAAATGGGTTATACTGAAGAGGAAAAGAGGGAAATAATTTATTTCTTTTATAAGAATAATAAAAATGCCAGTGCAGCACAAGCCGATTATCGAGTGCCCAGGTATGCCGGTACCGTCAAGAGGCACTTTCTATAACATAGAAAGACATTTTCTCCACGACCATTACTGAATGCAATAATTCCAAAATCATTTTTGATAATAGAATGTAAAAATTCTCGCTCTTGAGTTAGAATATTTATTCTGAAACACTTGCTTCTTATGCGTTTTGCGTGTATTTTCATTCCATAACAAGATACGGAATGAATATTCTGTAATTGATCTAATCGACATAGGTTGCCATGAATTTCGAAACTGTCAGTGTCAGATAAAAATGGCCGCGTTGTAATAATTATTTTCAGACAAATTTTAGTGCAAGTCAAAAAATGAGTGAAAAATCGGATGAATCAGATATGGAACTGGATAATACTCCATGCACCTGAAATTACGAATATTGCGAATAAATAACTTAATTGCTTTGTACAGCGCTCGCGTTCGGAATCTTCCACTCGGATCGAATTTTCATTCCAACCTCGTTACAGAATCTACTATTAGGATTCACAAAAATTTGCAAAGGAAAAAAAGATTGGTGACGATAAATGAGGACGAAGAATTAGAGATTTTATTATAATTTCAAGTTAAATAACTAATTAGGACTTTAAGTTTTGTAAAATTAATTTAAATGTGTGTTTGCAGAAAATCCTACTTTTTCAACTGAAGATGCCAGTAAATATTTTTATTTCATACTGTATTGTAAAACACACCTTTACATATTTGAATTTAGTCCAGAAAATAAGGTTTTACAGCAATACGTCCGGTAAATTTTTTTTACCGGACTAGTCCTGTAAAATTTCTTTACCGGACTGAAATTTGTAAATTTTAGTTTAATCAATGTCAAACACACAATGTTTTCACCAGTAAATATAAGCACTTTTCAAATATACGACGCAGAATAAACCTTCATTATAATTTCAAAACATAATTATAATTTTCAACAGAACAGTATGAAATAAAATATTGTACGTCATTCGTCCGGCAAATCCTTTACAGTATTCGTTTCAAAATTCCAGACTCGGCTCCTTCGTCGCCTCGTCTCGAAACATTTCACTCATACTGTAAAAGTTGATTTACCGGACTTATAACGTAAATATCTACCGGGTGTTGCATCGTCGAGCGGGACATAGGAAATCCCATGTAATTTTAAATGGGGTCAATTATTGGCTTCCCTAATTATTTTAGAGAAAAATTCTATTTAGCTTTATTAAAGAGCACTAAAACCCACATTCAAAAGAATAACTTTAGATATTTTTGATGAGCCCGTTTACGGGTTATCGCCGATTTCTTTTTAACTATTTCTCCTTTTTATGGCCCCGTATTTGCGGGCACCAGTCAAGGTAAAAGATGACTGTCAAAGAAAGTTGTCATTTTGAGGAATATTTGAACATCTTCTTAAATCCTAAATTTCTAACAATTTAATAGTACCTACCTATTAATTAGTAAAATATTGAAACATGTAAAATGTCATAATTAACCTTGTAATTGGATACTTAATTTTTGTTTTATTCAGATTAATTTGTACTCATAAATACACCTTTAATATTTTCGATGTACGAGTTTTTATAACAATAAAGCACACATTTCAAAATGACAACTTTATTTGACAGTCATCTTTTACCTTGACTGGTGCCCGCAAATACGGGGCCATAAAAAGGAGAAATAGTTAAAAAGAAATCGGCGATAACCCGTAAACGGGCTCATCAAAAATATCTAAAGTTATTCTTTTGAATGTGGGTTTTAGTGCTCTTTAATAAACCTAAATAGAATTTTTCTCTAAAATAATTAGGGAAGCCAATAATTGACCCCATTTAAAATTACATGGGATTTCCTATGTCCCGCTCGACGATGCAACACCCGGTATAATAGGTTTAAAAAGAAAATTACTACTACCCTTCGTAAATATGGATATCATCCATACAACCGGAACCGCCACCCCATAAAGTCTTGGTTGTCCGCAATTTTCTCGACAATCGATATCCCTTATGGATCGGTAGAAATGGCAGCATTGGATGGCCACCCAATAGCCCTGATTTAACAATTTTCGATTCTTTCTTTTGGGGTTACGTGAAAAACACAGTTTATAAAGAACGAAGCACATCGTTGGAGGAGTTAAGAATTAAAATTATAAATTGCATAAATAATTTAGTCGAGGAAAAGCCGCATTTTATTATGAATGCTATTGATAAAATAGAAGATGATTACACAAAGTGCCTAAATAATAATGGCGGGCATATAGAAAATTTGTAAAAACTTTATATTTTTTTTTTTTTTTTTTTTTTTTTTATGATAAGGCACAGCACTACAGGATAAATCCTTTATGGCGCTCTAGGAGCGGTGCGTGTGCGCAGGAAACGATTCACGTTGGTCTTGAATCTTTGGAGACTATACTCGTTGGGGAAGACGATCTCAGGGAGGTCGTTCCAGAGTGATGACGTTCTCCAGATGAAAGAATTTTGAAACAGTGTCGTTCGAGGGACACTGAGCTGAACCACGTACTGGTGGGCTGCAGTGGCTCGTCGTGTATTTCTACCATGCACCGCTCTGGGTGGTATTAAGCGGGCAACCTCAGTTGAACACTTGCCATGAAAATATTTGTAAAATAGACTCAAGTCGCCAACCTGCCTTCGATGTTCAAGGCTTTCCAGGTTGTTTGTCAGACTATGGTCACCGATCAAGCGAATGGCTCTTCTTTGAATGGAATCTAGCAATCTCAGGGTATGTTTAGGAGCAGAGCCCCAAATATGCGAACAGTACTCCAGTGATGGTCGAATTTGGGCTTTATAGAGCATCAAAAGTTGTTGGGGTGTATAGAGGTTCTTTGTTCGGAAAAGTACTCCAAGCTTTTGCGAGGCTGCCTTAGCAATGGCCGCAACGTGGCCATGCCAAGACATATGACTATCCAGATTAACGCCCAATAAATGAATTGATGAAGCCAAGGGAATTGAGTGTCCCGCCATAACTATATCCGGTTCTTCAACATTAACTTTTTTAGAAAAAACTGCCGCCTGGGTCTTTTTAGCGTTAAATTCTACTTGGTTACTGTCACCCCAAGACAAAATTTCTTCCAGGTCTTTGTTGAGATGTGAGACCTCTTGCTGCCTATAGAGATGTGCATTAGCAGCCGATGTCCGAGCATCCAAAGTAAAAGTTGAAACAAGTGTGCTGTCATCAGCGAAGCTATATATAGGATTTTTAGTTTTTTCCAAAAGATCGTTAATGTATAGTAAGAAAAGGGTGGGCGACAATATAGAACCTTGAGGGACTCCGGCGTTGATGTTAAATGTGTCTGAAAGAAATCCGTCCATCGCCACTCGCAGAGAACGGTCTTTAAGAAAGCTCGACAGCCATGAACAAAATTGAACCGGCATTCCGTATGCTCTCACTTTAGTTAGGAGCCCCTCATGCCATACTCGGTCAAAAGCCTTGGAAATATCCAGTGCTACCGCCCGGGACTCCCCATGGTGTTCTATTGCGTTGTTCCAAACATGAGTAACATAAGCGAGAAGGTCTCCTGTTGATCTAGACTTACGGAATCCATACTGGCGGTCACTAATAATGTTGAAGCCTTCTAGGTATTTTAGTAATTTTTCGTTGATAGCTTTCTCCATAACTTTTGATATAACCGAGAGCAATGCGACTGGACGATAGTTGTTTGGCAAGGTCTTCTTGCCTTTTTTGGGTATGGGCTGGACTCTCGCAGTTTTCCAGCAAGAAGGAAATATTCCTTTTTTGTAGGATAAGTTAAAAAGCCTACAAAATACCGGTGTCAGTTCGTCAGCGCATTTCTTAATTACAATGACTGGAATATCGTCAGGACCAGAAGCCTTTTTAGTGTCGAGACTCCTCAAGATTCGCCTAACATGGCGGTGGCGAAAGACAATCTCGGGCATTCTCGATTCTACAGGGGTAATGTTCGGTGGAGTACTTCCCTGAAAATTTACCGTTGAATGTGAAGAGAATAGTTCCGCCAGTAAGTTTGCTTTTTCCTGTGCTTTGGTCGCAATGGTGCCATCAGAACGTGTTAGAGGTGGAATGGTTGACTTGGTAAAGTTCTGACTGACGGCCTTAGCTACCGACCAAAATGATTTTGAGCCGCTAGGACATTCAAGAAGTTTGTCTCTGATCCTCTGGTTGTGTGCTTCTTTGCTTTGGTTTATCGTTTGCTTGCATTGGTTTCGAGCGTTAACAAAGATGGTACGATTTTCGGCGGTAGGATTTTTACGCCATTGTCGGTAGAAATAATTTTTTGATTTAACAGCTCGTTCGCAATTTTTGGAAAACCAAGGCTTGCCGTTAGAAGGGCACTTTTTTGAGAAAGGGATGAAGGCTTCCATACCAGTAAGGATAACCTCCGATATTTCTGTTGCACAGATGGATGGATCATCAGAGGTAAAACAAACGTCCCGCCAAGGAAAGGTTCGAAAATGGTCCCTTAGGTCCTCCCACTTAGCTGATGTATAATGCCATATCTTGCGTGGTTTAGGAGGCTCTTCAGCACTAATTGGTAGTTTGTTCAGTGCCGAAATAAGGTTGTGGTCAGACGTTCCTAACGGCGGCTTCACGGTGACAGTGTACAAGTCGGGGTTTGAAGTTAAGAAAAGATCCAACAAACTAGCAAAATCACCATCTCGGTCTGGAATCCGAGTTGGTTCACCCACCAGCTGGGTGAGGCCAGAGCTGATGGCAAAGGATTCGGCTTCACGACCTTGTTCGTCAGTCATGTTTGAGTATTTGAGCCAGTTGACATTATGAATGTTGAAGTCGCCAAGGATGATAACTTCGGAATTGGGATGGTGGGTTTGCAAAAAGTCGATAGTATTAGCAAGAGAGGAGAACAAGTCTCTATAATGGGTATCGCTTGGCGGCCGGTAAAGGCAGCAAATGTTTCTCTGCGTTGATATTTTAAACCACATTACATCAAAGTCGTTAGACTCGAGTGTCTCCTCTCGTTGACAAGAAATATCACTCCGGACAAAGAGACAAAGGCCAGAATTCCGCCTAAATCGGTGATGAAAGTCGTACCCAGGATATAAATAGCTGACCGTACTAATCGATGATCTGACTTTGGTTTCGGTTAGTGCAAGTACATGAGGTTTGGTAGATTGTAGATGTTGATGGACTGCATTGATGTTGGAGTTCAGTCCTCTTATATTGCAGAAGTCAATTTGGAAGTTGCTAATCTCGGGTCTTTTAACAACTCCAGTTTTCACACCATTTCCATTTAGAATATTGTTCGAAGGACCCGCATGGCTACTGGACATAGTGGACGATTGGATAATCTCGCTTGATAAGGCGCCAGGACCCGCCCCCACCCGGAGATCCGATCGGGGGGCGTTTTTAACTCCGGAATTTATTGATCTTGGAACCATCATCACAGCATTTTTTGTATATGTCCCACCCTGGAAACCGGAGACACCGGCACAGTGACGAAACGTTAGCTCAAAGAGCAACTTCACGCCACCTAAGCCGATGCGATGGTATTTCACCGGGCGATGTCGGGTGAGCCAACATCTACCATCTGTAATATTGTTAATGTTAAATCAAATTTTTTATTGTTTTTGGTATAAGTTGTTGATTATTTCAATGGTTACTGTGATTTATTTCATATAAAAAACTAGTAATATTTTGATATTTAATAGCTTTATATAAATACATAATATATAGGGTGTTCCATTAAAAAAAGTATACAATAAGTCAAGAAGTTCACCAATGATGCCCAATTGTTTCTTTAAGTAATAAATTCGAACTGTTTGGATGATACCCTATAATTTTATCTGAACAATTTTTCTATCTGTAATAATAAAGTCGCTAGAAGCTGACAAAATTTAAGGAAACACCCTCTATGATTTAAACCCACGACACCGAAGGCTTTCTTAATCATTGCAAGCTATCCCCATTTTTGTGATTCACTCATACATTAAACGTATTTAAAACAATATCGTAAGTACCTGAGCTTGATTAATAAACTGTTGCTGAAGTTGTTGCCCAAATAATCCACTTTGTGCTAGAATCTGTTGATTTCTGTTGAATAATTGCGGCTGTTGAACACCGTTGTTTCCTTGTTGATGTAGCCCGAATCTGTGTTGGTGCTGTTGAACATCACTTAAGATTTGACCTTGTTGTTGAGGAGATAGTTGCTGAAGACTTCGATCAAGTTGGGTTGGACCGGAGAATTGCTGAAAAAATAATTTAATTGTAAAATAGCGACTTCAAAATGGTTGTTTTTTTTTTTTTAAGCGATTGTTCTGTCTTCAGTCGCGTTTTAATTATCTCGTGGTTGGTGCTTAAAGAGAATATGCTTTCGACATTGCTAAATAATTAGACTAGATCCAGTAATGTAATCTGCTTAATATACCCAGCTTTTTAATCTCAATTAGTCTTCCTCTGCTTTGAACAAAGAAGTGATTTTTTGATATTGGGATCAGCTTTTTATTTAAAAAGAAATCATTATACGCTCTTCGCGGCGCTCTAGATAGAAATAACGAAAAGTGCCAAAAACCATACTTATATGCTATGAACTATGGTCGGGCCGTTCAACATTCTATGCGACCGCGGGCCAAAAAAATATAGAAGTATGTCTAAAAACCGAAAATATTCAAGCGAGTCATTCCTAGACCAACGATGAAATAGTTATGTGAATGTGATGTGAGGCCACTAGCGATGGATCAAAGGCCGCAACGAAGTTACTGGAATATTGGAGATCTCGATTCGCGCTGGACCGCTATGCTATATATCGAACATTCGAGTGGCCATTCGTGTGCATACCTATAAGGAGGTCGAGTTTGTTTATAATTGTAGATATTTTGTTCTGTAGTGCGTTAAGTGAAATATGTGTTCGCAGAAAAGAAAGATAACGAACAAACATCGATAATAATTCAATGAAACAAAAATTGCCAAAAAATTCGAAACAGTCTCAGTGTCGCATCAAACAATGTATATGAAAATGTCCTAAGATAATGAAAGTTATCAAAAACTATGAATATTATTTAAAATAATAGTTGATTTTACAGTTTATTACAACTCATGTGCACTGCTGCATTTCCACTATTAATATCATTACCATTATTTATTATAGGTAAATTTACGTGCGAAAGAAGTGGAGGGTATACTTAAGTTTTCATTGGATAAGATGGGTTTTTGTACTACTTTGGCTATTCTCTTCTTGTCCGCTATCCATTCCTCAATATGTCCTTCAGCTACTGTCGCCGACTTCCATCCACCTTGCCTTTTTAGGCTTAGTAGGTCTCCTCCATTTTCTGCTAGGAGTGTTGCCGAGCTGCGCCGTAGAGAATGACCAGTGTAACACTCAGAATGTTGTAATTTCAGAAATTGAGCCATAACATATGGTACTTTACTAATATATAGTATTGTGCCCAATATTTTGTCTATGATGTTTAACTTTGCGGTATAAAATTAATAATTTTCTAATGCCAGTCGGCCGGTTAGTCAAGTATTTTTTTACGACGTTAATCCATTGCGGTTCGACAATGACAAATCTCCTGGATAATCCATTTTTTGAGTTAGGAATACTTATCACGATAATCCTATCTCGGATGTCCACATCATCAAGAACCATATTGCAAAGTTCGTCTGTTCTGCAAGCACCGGCTACGCCAATAATTATCACAATAACCTAGAATTTAGAGCTTATTAAAGCAGGAGCAAGAATAAGTATAATAAAATCCATACGTTTTTTGATAAAAATTCATCATCAGGGGCTTCATTTAAAAATGTATCAATTTCTTCTTTCCAGAATATACGCGATTTTTTAGGTTTATAGGCGACAGTTTTCTGTTTCAAAAATGCTACTACTTTAAAATACTTCAAAATATCGATATTTTCTTTCAGTGAAAGAGTTGATTTCAATATTGAGTAGCTTGCCCACAACGTTGATACCTTATTGTGTTCCGATTTTACCTTAAATTAGGCCAGCATGACATTTTCAGTAATTTTAACGACTTTTTTTTCTTCACATCATTTCTTTAATTGAGTGTATGCCTTCACATGAAGTCGCTTTGATTTTTCAGGCAACAAATCATGGCTCGCACTAGCCGCTGCCTCTCGGACCTCAGGCGGGCTACAATTTTCCATTTCTAAATCACTGTCGCTTTGGTCGCTAAGATTCTCAGCCATATTTTAATATTTTATTGTAAAACTTTTAGTTAAAACCTTCAAAAGGTGGCCATAATTATTTTAGAATAATCACGTTTGTCGAAACTCATCAGTTTCAATTGTTTTATTCGTTGCCTTGACAACTGAGCCCCAGGCTACTTGATATTTCGAAATGTTTGAATAATAGGAGAAATGGCTAATTTTAAAATAAAAGTGAGGTCTTTTGGTGTTAGTTCGGCTGTTAGTAGTAGAAAATAGTATATTATTAACCAAGGTTTAGACAGCCATCATTATTGCCCGAGGGCTATAAGCTGTCTAAACCGTGGTTAATATAATATTTTTTTCACTACTACAAACTTTTATAAGATATTTATCTTTATAGTATTAATAATTATAAAAAATTATAGGTAGGTATAAGTATATTTTTTAATCATGTTACCTGCGCTTTGGAATTGGCAAAATATTTTGTTGTTTTGTCAGGTGGCTTTGTCAATGTCCAATTTTTGTTCATTTATGTCATCAGATTTCACGAGTTTTCCGTTTTTTTAAATGAGCGAAGAAAATGTTAGTGATATTATTATGTGTACACCTCCAGAATTAAGGATGGAAGCAGAAAAAATATTGATTGTACCTATCGATATTTTACAATATCAGGCGTATCTAATAATCTAATATGTATTGATAATTATCTGGTTGCCTAACCACAAGAAATTATGTTTATGAATTCATGTTGTAGAATCAAAAAATCAAGTTACCTGCGTTCAAATAGATTCTTGAAGATCCGTCAATAATGGATTTCAATGCCTTATTATCGACCATGGTCAATAATAACTTATAAGGTAGAGAAAAACGATTTCTAACGTTAATAATCTGTCAATAATGGCGATGTTATAGGTTAGTAGTGGAAAAAATTCTATATATACCTCGGTTGAGAAGGCCATTATTATTGACCTCCCACATTATATCCCTAGGCGCTACGCGTCGTATTTTTAACAAATCTGACATCTCACCTTAACGAATTAAATTTGAAGCTACAAGGAAAACAGCAGAATATTGCCAATTTATATGGTCACATAAGAGGATTTAAAAATAAAATTCAAGTCTTCACATGAAAACATGATTTTTTATTTTTTCCTAGCTGTATTGAGCACTTTGAAGAAATGGAAGATTTTGATAATGTTTTATATTTACCTATCTCATATAAAATACATTGGTACAATTGCAGAATAATTCGAAAATCAATTTAGCGACTTTAATAAAATCGAAGGAGAAATTTCAGTTTTTACTCAGCCACTTACTATTTCTGTTGCGAACTGTACCTAAGTAGAGCAGACCTTTAACTGGAATTGTGTGATTTGCAGTCAGATCCTTTTTACTAGGGAAGAACCGAGATAGGATAAGGGCGAAACACGTAATCTTATTATAGTATATTAATTGAGACCTAGACTGTGGTGATTTTTGCTTCATTTTTATTATAATATTAATGATTGTAAAGAACAATAGTAAATAAAGATATCGTCGTAAATTGTTAATGAATGAAAAAGTAAATAAAAATACTAGCTGTATAGTAATTATTGTAATGCTTGAGTAATTATTTATATCTTTACGAATGAAATAATTGTATTTCTCACGGTTCCTGCTTTCCCAATAATAAATTATTTAGTTCAGTTTTTAAATGAAGTTTTCACGATTACGAAATTTATATAAGAAAAATGTTGTGCTGTAAGTCTACTGGGAAAGCTGTCAGGATTTATAAATACACTCACGTACTACTAGTAGTAAAACTTTTCTTAGCCATAAAAAAATATAGGTTTTTAGTTTATAATTTCAAAGTCAATGAAATATTTTTTTGAAAACAAAAGCTTCGAGGTTACATGGTATCGTATGCCCGATAAAGTTTTGCCACAAAACAAAAACCCAATCTTTGTCTATAACAAAGAACTTTTATTAAATGTTAACTATTTCTTATACTTAGTAGCCTATTAATGAATAAAATAAATTCCTTAAATTATACTCTGTTCCATAAGGCGCGAATTTCTTCTAACGCTATTTATAATGGTATGTGCGGTCTCCATATCAATTTCTCGGATGTTCCTGCATTATACTTGCTATCCATTTTCAGGTGAACACCCTTCATCATAAAATATACACTTTTAAAGCCAATAATTTTAAAAATTTATTAGGGGGTTGCACTATTTTGTTGTAAAAGGAAGGTTGTGCTGCCTAGGCCAATTTTGTGTTTCTTTGGCAAAGTGGCAAGAAGTCAAGTCAGAAAAAAAACATAATTTCGTCTTCAGCATTATGATCTTAGATAAAAGAGCCAAGGTGTTTGTATTGTCGATATAGCGCCTGCTGATGTCAATTACTTCTGCATCCTCTACCTGCAGGCTAACATAGGGCATACCATAAAATTGCACACCAAATAAAAATTTGGTCTGCAAATTTAGCCTTTCCTTTAAATTTCACACTACAATATAGTTTGTGTAAATTCCATTATTAGTTTGTGTTTTGGAATCCATGCAGAGTCACATAATCTCGTTTTAATCAATTTATTTAGTGGCAAAAATCGAAAACCGTTGGTCATACGAAGAAATGTGTTGGAACCGTTTCGACTAAGTGATACTGCACAATTTTGAAAATAATATTTATTTTGAAGCAAAATAGTGGCGTATAATTTGTTTCATTAAAAGTATCACAATTCGTGTTAGCGCAGGCGCTACTGGTTGAAGTAGAGCAAATCTTCTTATGAAAACAATGTGTTTTATACCTAGTTATACTCTATCTTCAAATGATGCGAAGTATCAATCAAAACCGTCTTCTCCATGGGCGTGTAAGGTTTTTCGGCATGTATAGATTTAAATAGGCCTTATTTTAAAATTTGTGCAGAATTAGTACAAGTATCGACATTAAATTCAAGTTTTGTCTTCAAACATATATTTTAATATTAAATTTTTTAAGCTTAAAATTATGTACAGCCTTACCTGGAATTTTATAAAACAATTTTATCAAAACTAATTAGAGTCTAGGTACTTATTCCGTTTCTGCTCTAATCATTTTATTCTTTTTTTTTTTGTACCCAATCCTGGTTACCAGTTTGCTAATAATGTGGTTATTATGCTTTTATGGGTGCCTCTATAGGAATAATACACCCATTAATATCTATACATACCTACCTTGGGTGCTTGTTTCTTAGTTAAACTAGCCAAAGTGTGAAGTGTCAGTGTTCCTTTAATTAAATATGGACAATTTTCAACAGTTGCCTAAACGCCCTAGAGTCGGTTCATGTACAGTAAATGAAAAAAACTTAACTGTTACGAATCTATTAAAAGTAAGAATGCGGATTTGAGTGTTGACAATGCAGTGCAATTTACAGCAAATATGCTTAACGTTGGGAAAACAACAATATATAAACTTTTAAAAGAAGAAAAAAGTGTTGGCGTCAAACCTCTAAAAACTTCTCCAGGACGACCAAGACTTGAGCTGGATGACGTTTTAATGCAGAGAATAAGGCGAAAAGTTCATAGTTTCTTTATAAAAAAAGACGCTCCCCCACGCTGGACAAAATTTTGTCCTTAATCCAAGAAGACCAGTACTGCCCATTTATATGTAGAAATACGCTTTGGAAATTATTAAAAAAATGGGTTTCGGTGGAAAAAACATAATAGGCAATTGACTTTAATAGATAGAAGCGATATCGTCTGTTGGAGGAAAAATTACTTAAGAAGCATCCGAAAAGCCAGAGAAGAAAACAAAAAAATATTTTACCTAGACGAACATGGCTAAATGAAAGCCACACTGTGACTAAATTTTGACAGGATGAAAATATTAAAAGGCAAGCTTGTTTAGAAGGATTATCCACAGGATTAAGACCGCCATCTGGAAAAGTACATCGACTTATCATAACACATAGTGGAAGTTGTGAAGGCTACGTTAATAAAGGTGGTCTACTGATGTTCCAATCTAGAAATACAGGAGACTATCACGAAGATATGAATGCCGATGTCTCTGAAGAACGGTTCGAGCAAATGTTGGATCTTATACCAAAAGATGCAATAATAGTATTGGATAATGCAAGTTATCACTCTAGGCTGACGGAAAAATTACCGACAAGTGCGTGGCGTAAAAGTGAAATCACAGAAAACAAATAAAATTTCCATTAGATTCCTTAAAAAAAACGATTGTTAAAAAAAAATGGAGTCGATAAAATGGCAAAGCTACGAGGAATATCTGTGCTCAGACTCCCTCCTTACCACTGCAAATTAAACCCGATCGAACTTATATGGGCTCAAATAAAGACAGATGTCTCCAGAAAAAACACGACTTATAAAATGGTGGATTTAAAAAGACTCTTTAATGAAGCTATGGGTAAAATCAGTGCGGAAAAGTGGAAAAGGTGTATCGATCATGTGATAGAAGAAGAAGCCAAAATGTGGCAGGTAGGTATAATAATCGAAGAAATGGTTGAACCGCTTAGTATAAACGATGTTAATAAAAGTTCATCTTCCGAATCGGACAATTTTTGAAAATGCTTTATTTGTAGGATTCTATATTATATCTTGTTTTTGTAATTATTTTATGTAAAATAGTACCACCCATTGTTATCTATTAGTTAATACGATTTTTTAAATGTTTTCATATGTTATAAATACCTACGAATATAATATAATACAATTTTAGGAGAATAGGCATGTTTAAGATTTTTGACTTAAGAACTTCTTCAATACAGGACTAAGGAATTTTCCCAATAACAATGGTAAATCCTCAAATATAACAATATCATTCTATAAACTCAGGTTGGACCTACCTAAAGAATGCTCATTATTTGGATCCTTTAATGTAAACACAGTAGATTTTAAGGGATGGTGTTTAAATTGTGCATACCCTGGTATGCGTTTTGCATATTATTTAATGAGCATTTAAAGATAGACAATTGTGCCTAAAATTCAAGATGATATCTAAAGCGGTTTCAAAAATATTAAGGAAAAACCGATCTTTTTTTTTAATTTTCAACACATGTACCTCAAAATTAAAGCGTCTGCGTACCCATGTTGACGGGAACTACTTGTCTTATTTTTGGGTAAGGAGTCACCACACGAGCGATGGCACATGTTGTTTGAAACGCCCTGCACAAATCTTATACTTTTTGAAAGCATGGTCAGAAGATTTTGGACTTTGTTGCACCTGAATTTGCAATAAATTATTTAGCGTACCTATATTCTCCAAATAAGGCAATACACCATAAATCTACGTGTTTCGACACAGACATAAAATAATGACTTGGGTCCGCTTGGCAGCATCCAAAGAAGTCCGAAGCTACCTGTGTAATCGTGTATGTGGACTTTCACTAGCCCCAAGGCGGATGCCACTCACTTCTGCAATTATTTTGGTTTAAAAATCTTTCATTCTTAACGATTATTTATAACTGCGTTTACTTTTAATTATTTTGCAATGCATAGCGGTATGGGATATTATATTCCAAAGTGATCGGTGACCGTAACCAGGTCGGTCATCATTTTTAAAATGCTTAACTTAATAAATTGACCATTCATCATAATAATGAGACATGTTGATTACAAACAAAAAATTATCTTGATTGAAGGATTATTATTATTATTATTCATTCATAATTTTATGGAATTAATGTCCAACAGCTAATGCATGTCAAGGAGAATGAATGGATGGAGAACGATGATAAGGTATAAATAGCAATGGCAATACTGATTTTTACACGCGGAAGACGAGTTTTCAACTTGACCTTAAATATTTTTATTACCTAAATGCAATGGGCGTGAGTCTCGTCAAAAAATATAAAATATGCAATAATTTGCACCGTAAAAATACATAAAATAGGTTATATTGTCAAAAATTAGGAGGCCTATTAATTTATCTTCAACTTATTTATTAAATTTTGAATACAAATATTTCTCCCATGGAATAAGTAACCATCTATATACAGGGTGTTAATAAATGTCACGGAGATATATAAGGAACAGTGCTGGTCAAAATACGAAAAGATACTTATATTATAATATGCGGTTAAAAAGGCTTAATTCTTGATATACAAAGCTAGGTACACTTATTAGTTTTTGGAATCTCTACAATAAAATGTTTAAATTGTCAGAGGCAGAGAGTGTTACATTTTTTACGCTACCAACAACTTCACTCTCCTGAACTTCTTTTTGGGATACCCTGTTTAAATACTGATATCATATTTTAACTCCCCGTCTGTTCTCATTCTTTTTGATCCCTCATATTTTTATCGTATCTGTGATCGTTTTCTAGTTATTGGCGGAAATAGCCGTCGATGCAAACCAAGTAGCATTATCCAAGTAACAAAATGAGAAAAAGTAGTTAGCTGGGACAGTTCATATTTTATTTCCGTTTGTTAACTTTTTTGACGTTTGGTTTCAAATAATTCTGTTAATTGATGTATCTAAAGTTATAGTCTATTTCAGAAAGGTGTAGAGTAATAAAATGGGAAATTCCGTCCATTTCGGCTTATTTTCGGTGTCGGCCATAGGCGCAGGTAAACTTTGTGCATTAAATTATTTATGATAACTAACCAAAAATTTTAGAGAATTATATAAACGGGTATTAAGATAAAATAGTATTGTTTGTAATATTAAAATTTCAAGTAATTGCGTAAGAGGATTAGGAAAGGTATGTTTTCTGGCCTGAAGTGTCAAATTCGAAATATTGTGTAGGGATTAGTTAGGTAGTAGAATATAAAGTTACGTTTTGCGTTTAACAGGTACCATTTAACAGGTATTGAGTTTGGCTCTAGCCTCTTTGGCTGGATCATATAAATAGGTGGTAATTTGAAATAAACTTCACAATATATCGTGTGTGTGTATGACCTTGTTTAGTTTAACGCATCAGTATTTGCTGTTAAGCCGTATATAGTGTTCACAGTATTATATTATAAGATTAGTAATAAAATGGCGACATTCACACCAACAAAAAGATGTTCCAATAATTCTCCACTATCAGTGAGTGAAAAAGTTATTATTTTCAATGTACATGATTACATAACATACGATTATCCGACTTTTACTGTACAAGAAACTGTCGACCGATATTCCCGAATGACTGGAATTGGAAAGTCCACCGTTTTTAAATTATTGCGGGAGAGAAAGACAGCAGGTCAAGTGGAACCTTCCAAGAAAAGTCCAAGCAGACCAATAAAAGTCCTTGATAAAGACACCAAAAATGTAGTTCAAAGAAAATTTTACTCTTTTTATTCTAAAAAAGAAATACCCACCCTAGATAAGATTCTAATGGAGCTTGGCCAGGATGACAGTATTTCGTTTATAACTAGAAGACTTTTATGGACCACTTTAAAGAATATGGATTTTGCCTGGGAAAAGCATAAAACCGTAAATCACTTTTACTGGAAAGCGATGAAATTGTTTGCTGGCGACGAAAATACTTAAGAAGTATAAAGCAGTACAGAAGAGAGCAGAGGAAAATATTTTATCTTGATGAGACGTGGATTAATGAAGGTTATATAGTACCAAAATTGTGGCATGACAAAAATATACCCAGTGCTAGCCAAGCTTTCATAGAAGGCCTGTCAACGGGTATTAAGGTGCCTTCAGATAAAGGAAAGAGACTAATAATCGTCCATATTGGAAGCGAAGAGGAATTTTTAAAAGAAGGTTCGCTAATCTTTCAGTCATTCAATACATAAATTCGAATGTTTTTGAGGACTATTTTGGTGAAATGATAAAATATCTTCCAGCTGATTCAGTGGTAGTTATGGATAACGCAAGCTATCATTCACGACGCACAGAGAAGACTCCAACTTCATCTTGGAGAAAACAAGAAATTATCGACTGGTTAACCACCAAAATTATTGAATTTGAAGATAATTTGATAAACAAGGAACTATTAGCTATAGCAAATTTACACAAACATTGTTTTATGAAATATGCCGTGGAAGATATAGCAGAAAACCATAGTGTACTGCGCACACCGCCATATCATTGCGAACTGAATCCTATAGAACTTATATGGACGCAAGTGAAAGGATTTGTAGCAAGCCACAACACGACATTCAAAATGAAAGACGTTAAGCTACTGTTTGATCAAGTCATTAAGAAAGTGACACCAGAGAACTGGCGAAAAGCAGTGTATCATTATCATTGAAGAAGAGGAGAAAATGGGGGATCTTGACCACCTGATCGATCGGACCGTCGACCCGTTAATTATGACGTCAAGAGGAGATGATAGTTCCTCAGATGACAAAGAATATTATGATTTTTTATAATTTAATTTCTGAATAATGTATTTTTTGTATTTTGTATTTTTTTTATAATGCTTAATAAAAAATAAGTGTACCTAATAATATGTACATAATGCCTAAATTTTATAGTGTTAAAATAAAATTCATTCCTTTTTTAGAGTATAATTTAATTTATTACAATTTTTACGAGTATAATTTAATTTCGGTATAATGTATTTTTTTTTAAATGTTTAATAAAAAATAAGTGTACCTAATACTATGTACATAATGCCTAAATTTTATTCTGTTAAAATAAAATCCTTTCCTTTTTACGAGTATAATTTAATTTCTGTATAATGTATTTTTTTAAAAGTTTCTAATAAAAAATAAGTGTACCTAATACTATGTACATAATGCCTAATTTTTATTCTGTTAAAATAAAATTATTTCCTTTTTACGAATATCCTGCCGGCACGCCTTTGTCACACCATTTTCAGTGTTTGTGAATGGATAACAATAGGCAAAACCCATAAATTGACCCAATCCCGGGTTGTTCTACCTGCACTTGACGAAAAGAAAGAATTTTGCAATGAAATCAATGCTAAATTATGAAAGTGGCTTAAATATTCGTTGGGTCACTCTATAGTTGCTTTGCATACCTAATGAACTTTTATTACTCTACACCATTCTGAAATGGACTATAGTTAGAGCTATACTCTGTTGCTTAATGCCAGAGAGTAATAAAATGTAAATTTGCAATGACAGGACCCATTAAGCAGGGTGGACAACTTAAAGGTTGCATTGTAAATTTCAGGTAAATTGCAAATAGGGTCACCCTAATTAACACACAATAGAAAGACGAGTTTGGTGAATGAAAGTAATGTGACCGCGGCGTTAATTCAGGTAGTTTATTATAATAATACGTATAATAATAATTATTCTTGATAATAATTATAGAGATAGGCAGATAATTGAGATATTAATTATTCTAATATTAAGTAGATAAGCGATTTCGTCGACAACAAATTTCGTACAAAGAGGTTTATTCAAGTTTACAATCTCCAGTAGCTCCTTTTCAGCACATCTTTATGAAATGGCTTCTTATTTACAGTAAGCCAATGGATAATATCATTTTTTCTTCATGAAGACGTTGGTATTTTTTTCGGATTTTTTTGAGTGGTTTGCTGGAAGTATTCTTCAAAAACCTCAGCGTTCATGTATTCATGATAATCTCTAGTCCGTTCGGATTTAAATGCGATCGACAAATCCATTTTTGCTCCAAGGTCACTGGGTTTTATAGTTCAATAATGGTTTATTACTCTCTAGCATTAAGCAACAGACTATATTGATGTTGGTTGAGTTCACAAACAAAGAATATGCCGATATGCAATATGTTCTCTAGTCAGCAACTGCTCGGTGTTCTGTTTGTTCTGCAGAAACGCGCAGTGAGATGTATTTGTCGGGCCAAACCCAGAGACTCATGCAGACCATTGTTCTTGCAGAAAAGAATATTGACATTAACATCATTGTTTATGTTGGAGACTGTCACTTTAATGTTTAACTCCTCCTACACGACACGACAACATCGTAATCTGCCTTTGCCAATACCATCCTCAACCCTTACAAAAAAATCGATTATATATGAAAGTGTAAAAATGTATAATCAATTACCTAATAATCAAATAAAACAACGGCAGTCTACCTCCACAATATGTATTTCAATGTATATGTTTATATCCTACATGTTTCGGACATAGAAATGTCCATCATCAGGGATACAGTAGTCGATTACGACAGCTCTATCTTGCATAAGCGATGATCAAAAGTATGTTAAAATTGAAAATTGTAGGTTCTAATGAATGTTCAAGATTGAATGAGATGTAATATTTGAAATTTTGGTCAAGGTATCTTTGAATAAGGGGATTTCCAGTTTGCAGCCTCTGAGACAGGTGATGAAGCAATTATGTTATTTGTAGCTATTTAGAGGAGGTTAATTTAAGTGAGGTGCTCAAAGATGCTTCATCTAACCGTGTCTAGGGTGTGGTCAGCAAAATACTGGGTTAGACTTGAATGGACTACTTCTTCAAATTTACCTAATAACTTAAAGGACCTACAGTCACTTAAATTATTTAAAAGGTCTGTGACGCAGATGTTGTTGGAGAAGGCTTACTATTGCGTGGGGAATATTATTCCGATGTTTTCTGAGGGGAAAAAAGGAAAAGAAGAAGAAAAATAATTACTGTGTGTGACAGATCATCTTAATCTTTGTCTAATTTTGGTTTTTTGTAATTATTTTTGTTTTTGTTCTTAATATGTATGCTTCTTCATTGTAACGCCTAACCATGTATAGAACTACATACGTCTTATTTAATTTATGTTGTATTTAAGTGTTTAAATGTTTTTGTTGTTTTCTAACTGATTATAATCGTACTTACCTTTGTCAACAAGATTAACGTTCTTAAGCCAATAAAGGATTTTTAAATTTGACATTCAAATCACCTGAAGATTGACTCCCTATTGGTGAGCCCATTGAACAGTAGGGAGGCACTAGAAATGGTGGAGAATCACTATCAACACATCACCGTCAAAAAGGAGGGTAAAAAAAGGCGCCAAAAACAAGCAGCACCAAAATCCCAAATAACCACGCTCGACACACAAAGGGATAAAGCTACTGTCGAATAACAATAAAAAATGTTTATGAACAATACCGAAAAAGTAAACGAGGAAAGAAAAGAAGTAACAGGTCTAACCTATCTTAAAAAACACATGTAAGATCTCGCAGTAACACAATTTACTCTTAAGGCTAAAAATTAAAGTAGTAAAGTAAATTGTGTTACTGCGAGATCTTACATGTGTTTTTAAGATAGGTTAGACCTGTTACTTCTTTTCTTTCCTCGTTTACTTTTTCGGTATTGTTCATAAACACTTTTTATTGTTATTCGATTGTAGCTTTATCCCTTTGCGTGTCGAGCGTGGTTATTTGGGATTTTGGTGCTGCTTGTTTTTGGCGCCTTTTTTTACCCTCCTTTTTGACGGTGATGTGTTGATAGTGATTCTCCACTATTTCTAGTGCCTCCCTACTGTTCAATGGACTCACCAATAGGGAGTCAATCTTAAAAGCAGTTTAACACAATAGGCTTTTTACGTGGTTCTGAACTTTAATTATATGAATTTAATGCAGAATGCCCTACAGCTAATTGCCTAATCAACAATGCAGAATGACTAAAACGACACTTATCTTAAAATCTAATAGAAACATGACAAGTAAACATTCACCCTTATAAAATATACAACCCATTCGTTTTTTTTTTAAATAAAATTTCATCCGAAAATCAAATATGATTTTTTTTCGAAAATTTTATATTTGAAATTTTCCCCTGGAAAATTCTATTTTAATCGCTTAAGACCTTTTAACATTCCACTATCGAATACTTATTTGGATTTATACTATACACATTTAACGGAACGCCTTCGCAAGAAGAACGTTTAAAGAATAATAATTGAAAGGTTACTTATTAATTCATTTAATAAGTTATATAGGTTCGTCAATTATGCGTTAAAGCCCCATAAATATGTTGTGATAATTTGCATTATCATTACACAACTCATATCGCAAATTCATAAATATTTAAAAGGGGACAATCGAACGATGCTTTGACCTGCTTTCGTCATTTTAAAGATGAAAACCATACCTAGTAATAAATAATTTATTATACTATATACTTACAATAAATAATAAAACTGAATAATTTGCCTTAATTATTTTCCTAAACTGCGGACCGATCTTGTGCATCGTGTCTATCATTACTGATTAACATGGATCACGATTTCAGGTTTAATTGATACAAATTTGGGTAATAAATGGTAAGTCGAGATTAAGTCATTAAAACCTGCTTTTGTTCAAATATTAACTAATAATAATTGAAACGTATAACAATGCAAACCCTTCACGGAAAAATATTACATTTTACGAAAACATAATGATTGTCATTTTCCCAACTATTAGCTATTACCATTGTTGCAATATTCGCTGTTAAATAATATCAACAAAAATAGAAATAGATACAAAAATTAAAACAGGATAAACCGTGCTAGCAAAAGTTATTAAATGCCAAAAGTATTTATAGGGTTTTATCACAGGTTTAATTTATTTGCAGAAAATATGTACTTAAAAAGGCCTTCAAGTTGTCTTTAAAGCAACTTGTTAAATATTTTTGCTCTTTAAGACCTATTGGTTATATAACCACTCAATTGCTGCATTAATCAAAACCACAATAAACTCATTAAGGTTGATAGAGGATTTTAAATCTTTTAAGTTTTGTGGTAGACATCTATAAATCTTTTGGTTTCATGGGATTTTAAAACATGGTTTTTAAGTACTCCTCACGATCAGACAATTAAACGAATAACTCTTAAGTAGTCTTACCCTTAATATATGTTATCATAAATAGTATTTACTTTGGACGATAATTGGTAAAGGCTCCTTGAAACCTAATAGTTTTCTGGTAGCTTTAGTAAGCTAAGTTAAAACCTTTTGGTTTTTTACAAAGCACCTATAAATCCTTTGGTTCCCCACTTACACCTTTAAACCTTGAGAGAGGGGGCATATAACGCATGGTAAACGCCATTTTGTGATTGCTAATTCTAGTTAGTGGCAGTGCAGTGCGGCACAAAAAAGCATTTTATGCACTTACTTAGTAAAAATGTCTACTATTTTGGATAAATCCTTAAGGATTAGGAAAAGTGGTCATTTTGAAAGAAAATAAAAATATGATTATAATTTAAACCGTGTAAAATAATGTCATAGTCAGTTATTAGAGAACAAAAACAAAGACGAACATGTGGAAAAGGAAGAATCTATTTTTATTGAGCGATGTAGTCAATATGTTATCTAAGTACAATTGTATTAGAGGTTGTCAGAGATAAGTCCTAAGTGTTTTAAAGAAGAGTAGTAAGGCTGGGTAACGTCTTACAGGTTTTAAAATTGTAATAAAGTGGAGCAATTGGAATTTAACAAAACGTTTTGCTTTATAAAAATACTTCACAAACCCACAAACTTTTAATGGGGCATTCTATTAAATAAACGGTTTTATTAATTTTCCAGCCATGCTTTTTTCCGTTAACTACGGCAGACATGTTTAAACAAAGTTAGGGCAACAGGGTTTGGTTATATTTTTATTTATTCCAACTGTTTACATTCAGCCTGCAATTATCAAAAATAGGTTAATATGTTATATACACTCCTAAATAGCCCAAAATCATACTGATTAAGCTAAAACTAGAGTCACAATTTTTTTTATTAATTGTAAATAATAATTAATAAGCTAACAAATGAAAGGCGCGTGATTTTTTTAAACGTTTTTTTATATACTTTATCAATAAAGTGGCCGGGGTTGACAATTTTTTATTACTAGGTTGTTTATTAATATCAAATTATAAAATGTTAGCACATGCAGATATTTCAATCGAGGCAGACATATTTAACTATGCTCGGTGACATTTTTTGTTATAGACAATTAAGTGCAACAAGTCTTTGACAAAGAATTATTAAAGACACAATAATAATAAAATTATTTATGATGGTTTTAAATCACGCATAAAATTTGATTGCAAGTACTAACGGTTTTAAGAAGGCTTTATAAAATGTTTTGTGGTAGACTTAAAAACATCTTGCAGATTTGGGTTCAAAAGTACTGCTGGTTTTATGACGGGTTTATTGGAGCTTTAAATAGGTTATTTAGTATAAACAGTTTTACGATTAGTTTTAATATATGCATATGCTAACTTATGCTTATGCTTAACTTGCGTTTTAAAAATATTGTTCTTCAAATGGTTCATGGAAAACAATTCTTCTTCGGGAAAGAGCCAACCAGACGCCAATTTTTTGAGGGCGCAATGTGGACTTTCCTTACTCCACATGCGTGTATTCTGAGAAATCACATGAGGAGGAACCAGGCTTCATCAGAAAAAAATGTCTGGATCAATATTTTAAAATTAAAAAAATGAAATGTTGGTTTTCCGGTTCCAACTTAATCATTGTCAAATGCATTATCGCAATTAAATAAGGTTGCTGAGCAATTTACAGAAATCATGAAATCATACAGGTTACTGACCTGATATATAATGTTTTTTTTGTTTGCATTCGTTTATGTCTGATGATCGTACAAACAGAAAAGCATATTATATTCTAAAATACCGGATTTCAATATTTTTTATTGCGTTTTTTTTATTGTTTGCAAATTACTTTATTAAGTTAAAAAAGCCGATATGTTTTGTAATGGTAAGTTTTGATTGAACTGTCGGTAGCTCTGTAGCGCATGACATGTCATTTCAATTCTACCCACATTCTTTCTTCTGAACTTTAGTGCTTGGTGACAAGCGGCTTCTTTCTTTCAAGAAGATATTTATTTAGTTATTTTTGTGTATGAAACAAAAGTATGCAGCCATTATATTTTATATCGGCTCTATCGACAAAGAAAGTACCTATAAAGATCAGCAACCACACAAATCGCATATGTTATAATTTTAAGAAGGAATTAGAACAATTAAAAGATAAGATCAAGCAATCCACCCAGATCATCTTTCAAAAACATAATTTTTATCAACTTTAAGATTGCTGTTATGAACAATTAAATTCAATTACCCGTAATAAATTATCTACTTTTGAAGTGTGTTATACGATTTCTTTTTCACTTATTTCTGCTTTGTTAACCCACTGTATCAAATAAGTGTTTAATTAATTGACCTTAATTAATTGTTTATTTGCTTGTTTTAAGATTGGGGTTTCATGGACTAGAAATTTGTATGATTCACAATTTTATCAATAATTTTACTTTTTAAAATGTAGGATCACTTAAAATGAGAACAAACTCTTCATGACAAATTAATAAAATTTTGTTAGTACATATATCCAACATACTCCTTTAAGGTTAGCAGGTAGGTTCGACGCCCTATTAAGAAAGACATGCCTTAATTAAATAAATGTTAAATTAAGTTTAAGAAATGACAAAAAAAAATTGGAAAGTTTTTGTTTAACTAATAATATTAAGTAAACAAACTAATAATGTTAAGTATGTTATAAATCTACCAACATGATTACGACAACTACACACAAGAACGAATTGAAGTAAACAACAAAAGAAAAAACGTGGGAAGAATTCTGAGAAATAGACAATAATGCTTATATGTTCAGAAAGTACTAGAAGAAATAAACTCCAGAATGTTAAACTGGAGATTGTAAAGTTGAATAAATCTCTTTGTAGGAAATTTGTTGCCGACGAGATCGCTTCAAAACGAAATATAACGGTACTTGGCCTTCCGCCATATCACTGTGAATTAAACCCCATAGAATTGGTGGGGGCGCAAGTAAAAGGGTTTGTAGCAAGGCATAACACCACTTTTAAAATGAAAGATGTTGTAAACTTCTTGCAAAAGGGAATAAAGGCAGTGCATTGTAAAAAATGGAGTAAGTGCGTCGAACATGTGATTGAAATAGAAGAAACAATATGGGAAGTTGATAACATGCTAGAAAACACTGTAGAGCCCCTTATTATTTCTCTGGACCCCAACGACGATAGTACATCGGACTACTCGGAACACGATGACTAAAGTTTAAAAATTAAATTGTTGTATTGTACATAGAAACTTTTTTTTATAAATATTAATATTTACCTGAAATTTACGAAGCAACCTTTAAGTTGTCCAATGTCCATCCTGCTTAATGGGTCCTGTCATTGCAAATTGCTCTTTGCTCTCTCGCATTAAGAAACAAAGTATAGTTAAAATATTTATTGATTTTAAAATCTTTAAAATTTAGTTAAAATATTTATCAATTTTAAAATTACACCAGACGGTTTACCATAAACACGCGCAAGCTTTTTACCTTTTTTAAATGTTAGACGAACTAGAATAAAGTTTGAACTTTCCCTAAAGTGCCAATCATTGGGTGGTTTACCCTATATTTATTTTTTATTAAAAACAATTCGTGTGAATTTGAACAAGAAGAAAAAATATTCTTTTTTATTACCGTGGAGACTTGAAACTGAAAGCCAAAAATTTTTGACTTATGACATACATTGTAGATTATAATAATTTGGTATAAATCTAAAGGTACGTGCAGGCCCTGTAAAAAGTCTCGAATTGAAATGACCACTAACTATGATTTAATACATTTTTAAGTGGTTTTCGTAATAACCTATAATAGTGGTTTTTCTGCATAACAATTTAAATTATAGATATCAGACCGCAATACATGATATTAGTGTTAAAATTAAAACCGCCCATTAGACGGTACATAACAACCGCATACCGTAACTAAAATATATGCGTGATTCTTCGTTTTTTTTCCGGACAAGTAACGAACTTTCTCAAGTCACTGCAATACTGCTCCTTTAAAAAAAGCGTCGATTTTTATTGTTTTGTTCCCACGGATTTACCATAGTTGAATATATAAAGCAACCACAATAAAAATGTACCATCGCATCGTGCCAAAAAATTTACTTTAATCATCTAGCCGATTGGATACAATTCTATCATCATATAATTAATATGAAAGTTGTCAGTTTGATTAATTAATGACATTGATTAATCAAGCAAATTTGGGCTGAGCTTAGCCAAGTTCTTGACAGGCAATTCTTATTTCCTCATTTTGTATTCGTAAATACAGGGTGTCCTAAAAGGTGTGATCAATAATCAGGGATCGGGTTAAAATAGGGTCCGAAGGTCATGTAACTATATCCCCCATAACCGAGCTACCAGGGCCTCAAAGGGGAGACCATGAAGATGTTTCTTTCTTATGGTTTTTAAAATTAACTGTTTAAGACATGGGTTCGCCCCGACCTCACAATCCTCACATAGACACTTTAAGGTTGGTTCGTCTTATTATTGCTAGACCAATTAAACACAACTTATTTTGCTATGTCTTTTTATTCTTCCACTATTGACCACCCTTACAATATTACAATTTTTATATTTACAAACACAAATACATCATCTTAACAACCCTAAAGAACTGCACCGAGATACCGTTAGGATTTCATTGGTTTTTACCGTAGAGGATGAATCAGGAATCGAATTAATTGCAGCCTCATTGCCGTCTGAATATCACGAGGGTTATTTGAAAGACATATTCTTGATAGAACGAAATATTTCACGTATTTGCGCGAACACTGAGGTGCAACTTCGTGCACGTCTAACCAAACACAAACTGTACGTTTAAAAAATGGTAACCTCTGTTACCGGGCACTCCTCCACAAAATATCACTTATTTTAACATTAGAAAATCACTTTGCCTGACACACAAGTCAGATCAAAACACGTGCTTTTATTGTTTTAGCCACGTGGAGTTTGCCCGTCGTCGGGCAAAACATCACAGAAAGTAATATAAATATTCTTGAAGCCGCAATATCGGATGAATACGGATACGGAGCAGTAATATCTCGAAAACGATACGTCTCACAGATTTGAAAAAAAGGTACCGTCGTAAAAATTGACAAGAGAAATTCATTAAAAATAATTTTAAGTTTCGAAAGTTGCCGCAAGAGTTCGTAACGGTTCATTTATTTTTAAAAGTTTATTTTAAGGCAAAAAGCCACTTAACCGTAGAAAAACAAATGAATAATTAAAACTACTAGATCATTCACTGCAACTATTATTAGTATTTTTTCGAATTTCGCCTAATTAAGGAGTGGTGGTAGTCTTTAGGACATTTAAAATAAATTGTCATAATGACGTTATCCTTCAACGGATTGTCTTGAACTTCGACTTGTTTAAAAGGGAATTCCTTGGAGTTTAAATAAATGATTTACGAATTGCCAGAAGTTTCCTAATGCAATTTTAGGCTGGCGCTGTTATTCAATCTACCTTATTTCTTGACATTTCTTGGTATTTTTGACGTGGATGGTATAACTTTTTTTGGTAGTATAGAAGACAATTTTCACTGAAAACGACTCGTCCAAACCGCAAATCAATATCACCAACTAATTAAGAGTTAATATATTGATTTCTTTTAAAAAATTATTTAGTTTTCATTTACCGGTACCCGGTATCAGTGGCGGCTTTTTAGGGGCGGCAAGGTCGGTACTGCCAATCTAGTGTCAAACAGACAACAACAACAAACAGTATATATTATTTATCTACATCAATTTGCATTTTTAATGACCCGCAAAATACCAGTGAGTAACCGTAATACTTTTTCAATCGCCCTTGTAACTTGTAATCCAGGACGTCATAGTGGATTACTTGTAAACACGCCACCATCAAATTAATTGGTATTACTTTTCAAGTCGCCTTTGTAACTATGACCGGCAAACCGACCCTACCATAAGAAGGATCTACAAATTTCCAGGCAACCAATACCGAAATATTGGAAAATCAGAGTTTTTCTCTATTTTTTTGCACCCACCCTATTTTGAGGTCGCTGATCACGAAGTTTTTATTTTGTCGGAAAGAAAAAAAAAATAGAAAATTTTTATCAAAATGTTCCCATTTCCACTAAAATATCACTTGTACGCATTTAAATATTGTTCCCACTAATGTAAATAAATTGAGAATTACTTTCAGTGCGCTTATTCTGGGAAACAGAAGGAAGTCTTAAAATTGTCTATATGTATAGGTAGGTTGCTTAATAATAAAGTGAACTTCCCTGACTTACTGCAGAATGTAACGTTCAATATTTCGTCTCCCCAACTAAGAAAAAGTTTATTGTACACCTTTTAGACATCAAATAGTTCTCAGTACTCTCCTTTGTGTAGAACGATGAGACTCGTGAATATTCATTATTCAAACTTAAGTCTAGATTTCTTTTTTTAATCTCAAAATGCGCTGATGGTGTATTGAGGAGAGCTATTTTAGAGTAGGTAACTGATAATTAACAAATATTGTATGTACTATAAATTAAACATTTCCCTCTTCTTCTTTTTTCCCTTCTTCCTTCTTTCTTTATGTTAGTCCTATTTTAAGCTGAATATTAACAGATTTGATAAAATGTAAGCATGCACAATGCATATATGCAGAGAGGCAAAAGTCGCGCATAATGCCTGTAACTTTTGAATTACCTCGTATGCGAAAAAGTGACCTTTATGAAAGTTGTTAGTAAATTAGTAAATTATTCCCCATATTTCTACTGCTTGAATTTTTTCTGTCAGACCGACTTACTTTTTTTAAATGGAACACCCTGTACATACATGATTGCATATTAGGATTCTACTAGAAAAACTCTGAATTTTTTGTATTTCAGATTTTCATCTGCAAACGTTTCCAAGATAAAGACAGCTCAAAAGTGAAAAACTCCCTAAGTATTATTATTCCTACCTAATACCAAAGAGGATAGGACAAACTAATACCCACCAGTTGAGTCAAGCTGTTTTCATGACAGCGACCTAAGAGGTGTGAATTTTCAGTTCCTGCTTAATTTTCTTGTTGTTGTCTGTTTTCTTATTTGTTTACACTGTGGTTCACCTAAGCGAGAAACAACGAGTTGAAATTTTAATAATGAGCGGTTACGGAAATATGAAGATATCGCAAGATCAGGTTTGTCAACTTTTCAATGAATTATATCCAAATAGGCCTTCAATAAATCAGTCAACGGTGTGTCGAGTGATAAAGAAATTTCGAGAAACAGGCAGTGTTAGGGAAGCCGCTAGATCAGGTCGACCTAAAACAGCAAGCGTGGGAGACAAAGCTTTGGATATCATGCTCGCAATACATGAAAATCCAACACAATCATCCAGGCCAATGGTAATGGATTTTAAAGTGTCTCGTCAGTCAGTGAAAAATTTGTTTATGCAGGAGAAGTTGCATCCCTACAAGATAAAGTTGGTGCACGAGTTAAACGAGGACGATTTTGATGGAAGAGCTGAATTTTGTGAGCTGATGATGGAAAGATGCAATAACGATAATAACTTCGCAACAAATATCATTTTATCGGATGAAGCTACCTTCCATTTAAATGGCATTGTTAATAGACACAATTATCGTTATTGGTCTGCTGAGAATACTTACTGGTTCCATGAAGGTCATACTCAGAAGCCCAAACAAGTTAATGTTTGGGCGGGCATAGTTGGTAGATATATTCTGGGACCTTTTTTCATAGATGGTTATTTGAATGGCGAAAAATATCTGGATCTCCTCCTCAGGAATCACATAATTTCTTCTTGCAGAATGGATTTACCGGGTGTAAATAATGGCATAAACGAACAGGTATGGTTCAAGCAAGATGGAGCACATGCGCATTATGCGGCAAATGTTAGACAATACATAAGCGAACAATTTCCAGGACGTTGTATAGGCAAAAGAGGTGCTATTGACTGACCACGATCCCCATACTTAACCCCGCTCGACTTCTTTTTGTGGGGACACTTGAAGGACAAAGTCTACGTTAACCGTCTAAATGACTTAGAATCTTTAAAAGTCAGAATTAGTGCTGAAATTCGGGCTATTCCAGAGGACTTTCTCTTAAAGGTTGTAGACGGGTTCAGGGATCGACTGGCGCTCTGCTTAGCAAAAAATGGTGGTAATTTTAAACACCTTATCCACTGAAAAGGTTTCACTTGTTTATTATTCCGATGTTAAGTTGTTCAATTTTTTAGGCTATTTATTTTGTTATTATAAAGTTTGTTACAATTTTAAATAAATAAAAATTTGCAATACAAAAAAATTCAAAGTTTTCCCAGTACAATCCAAATATGCAATCAAATGTAGGATGTTTCATTTAGAAAAAAAAAAGAGTAACTTGGTCTCTATGGCAACCAAACCAGAAATGACAAAAATAATTCATGCAGGTAGAAATGTGGTGAATAATTTACTGAACAACTTTGATAAAGGTCACTTTTTCGTATACGAGGTAATTCAAAAGTTACAGGCATTATGCGCGACTTTTTTGCCACTCTGTATATAAGTATATAATAATTAACTGGATGCTGTTGTCGGTTGTACCTGTTTATATCTAAAATATATAAATAAATAAATTAATTTAATCGCTTAACTTTACGTATTTCTCTAGTTACTTCATTTTCAACTAATATTTTTACTATTAGATTATTGTATTTTGTACGTTTAATTCCAGATATTTGTTTATCATTGCTATAAACACAATATCGTCTGCCTATGTGAAGTAAATCTTAAAAAGTTTTGGGGAATGGCAACTTGGCAACGTCCCTGGTTGATATGATACTTTGTTGAATAGCCTAGCCTAGCAGCTATTCTTTAGATAATTGAGATTTCTTTAAATATAAGAATTTAAATTCATCATACATTTCATTTGGATGATATAGAAAAACTAACTTAAACTAAACGTTCCTGTGACAAGTCCATTTCACATTTTACATTTTCTTTTATTGCGTATCTTTTCTTTTAGCCTAATTCATTGATAAATGACCAGAACTTTAGGCAAAAGTGGCTAATAATAACTAATGATTTTATTACACAATCTTGGCTAATGTAATAATGGTGTGCTACGATGAACAAAATTTGTTACTAGTTTTTTGTTGCAAAGCGGTAGTGATCTGTTACGTGTTAGTGGTACATAGAGGACAGGCCAAACTGCCTTGCATCTGTATCAGGTTCTAAATTGAGATATCCTTCTATGTATTAAGACATATAACCTTGCAAGAGTGCAAGAACAATACATTAATACAATTCCTACTAATTTTGACAAGACTTTTTAAGTTTTGCAAAATTTTAGGTTAGTTTAGGTTAGAGAGAGGAGAATAAATAGATTAGTTTACGAATGCCTGAATCAAAACAATTGTTGAGAAACTGTTATTTTTTCTGATTTCCAATCATGGATAAATCCGCTTCTATATATATATATCCTACTAATACACGATATAATGAAAGTTATACCCAGAAGACTAATTAGAGTAGATGTTTCTTTGCAAATATTTGGGGCTGGATTAGCGCTACGGATCCAGGAGTTGCTTCGGTCGTGAAGGGTAAACTAAATGTAGCATTAAACCGCAACATTTTCTATTAAATAATTGATTGGCGTTCTATATGGCCACGATTTTATGTTTGTGTGTGTGTGTATCTGAGTTTATTGGCACTGGTTTAAACCAACTGGCCAGCTTTCGATTTTATGTTATAACGCTTAAATACATAAAGGGCTCATAGTTCAAAATTTCAGGTTCAGAAAATCATTGCTTGAAGGAAACAAATGAGTAATAAATAATGGCATAATATCTCTGTTTGCTGAATTTATGACGAAATGCCAATCATACACCAGATGTCGTGTACATTTCCTCACAAACTCAACTGATTTAACTTGTATTAGGCTGCTACCCGTTCTAAATAATATAAAACATCCGCAACAAAACGGTTACAAAATTGCATAAATATTAACTAAACATCTTTGCGTGTATTTAAATTATTACAGGTGTTAGTAAATCGTTATTGATGTTCACTTTCTCCGAGAATCATCTCTCGGTAAAATTATCATAATGTCGAAGGAAGTGCTGATGCCGGTAGCATCAATATCTGCGAACAAATTTCTATATTATAAAATCTTCGGTATGTAATTTAAATGAATTTTTGAGAGTGATATAATGTGCAAATTACGACTTTCTTTTATTATTAATTGGAAAAAGGTGGTAACATGTAAAATATTTGATTTTGTTATGGAAAAATTACTGCGGTCGGTCTAAACCAGATGCTTACTTGGAATTTTTCCTGTCTAGATATTACGTTTTTTGTTGAATAATCTATTAATTATAATAACAATTGTTGCAAGACTTTATATTTTTGATAGTTTTCAGCAACATGTAGTGAAAGAAGACGAGTTTAAAGGTATATTTCTCATTATTCTCATAACGAGTGATTATTAATTATTTTGCTCAAGGGCGGCTGTGACCCAGTATACATAGTGTAGCAGTAGCGCGTAGATTAAATCATAGGGCGAATTTGCAAGAAAGCAGCGTTGTCACGTTGAAAACCTAAAATAATGTTTTTCTAATTTTGTCTCGAAAAATAGATATTTCGAACGCGCTAGCGAGTTCGAAATATATCCATTTCGAACTCCGAATTTTATTTTTTAAAAGTTGGCATTGGTTATATTTAAATGTTTTATTCTGTTGACGTCTGACGTTTCCTGTTATTGTTATCCATGAGAAAAGAAAGTTTTCGGGATTTCTCTGGTAAAAGTTGATTTAACGTTTTATTAGCAATATCCCTTAACTCAGGGGGAGTTAAACTTAGATTATCATGCTCCATATTTTTTTAATTATAATTATGAACAACTCTATGAAATATTAAATCACAAATTTCGTGACAATGACACAAAGAAAATATTATTTATTGTCAAGGCTACTATGATAAAAAGAAATTTAGAGTATTACCAACATAGAATTTAGACACACAAATTTACAAAATTTGAAGGGTTGATTTTCTTTTTAAATATGTATTTTCTTATTGAAAAAAATACAAAATAGAAAAAATAGTATAAAGTACGTGTTTTATAAAGCAGTTAGAGCACTTGTCCCGTTAAAAAACTCGCCGCAAGCGGCTCGTTTTTTAACATGGACGCGTGCTATAAGATGATGCTTTATAAAACATGTACTTTAATATACTATTTTCTAATTTTGTCTCGAAAAATAGATATTTCGAACGCGCTAGCGAGTTCGAAATATATCCATTTCGAACTCCGAATTTTATTTTTTAAAAGTTGGCATTGGTTATATTTAAATGTTTTATTCTGTTGACGTCTGACGTTTCCTGTTATTGTTATCCATGAGAAAAGAAAGTTTTCGGGATTTCTCTGGTAAAAGTTGATTTATCGTTTTATTAGCAATATCCCTTAACTCAGGGGGAGTTAAACTTAGATTATCATGCTCCATATTTTTTTAATTATAATTATGAACAACTCTATGAAATATTAAATCACAAATTTCGTGACAATGACACAAAGAAAATATTATTTATTGTCAAGGCTACTATGATAAAAAGAAATTTAGAGTATTACCAACATAGAATTTAGACACACAAATTTACAAAATTTCAAGGGTTGATTTTCTTTTTAAATATGTATTTTCTTATTGAAAAAAATACAAAATAGAAAAAATAGTATAAAGTACGTGTTTTATAAAGCAGTTAGAGCACTTGTCCCGTTAAAAAACTCGCCGCAAGCGGCTCGTTTTTTAACATGGACGCGTGCTATAAGATGATGCTTTATAAAACATGTACTTTAATATACTATTTTTGACGGTATGTAATATAAAATCCTGAGCTATTTTACTTTGAAAGCCTACTTTATATGGCCGCCTCCTACTTCTAGACACCTTCTGATGTTTCTTCTTACCCTCAGAGACACATTAACCAATACGTTTGGAGAATTATTAATTTCTCCAATTTTTAAACTTTACAAATACACAAATTCAAATAAGACGTAAATGTCATAAAACAATCATGTCATCTTATCTACGCAGTACGGCCATGATGCTTTTAAAATGCATGGCCTCCCTTGAGCAAAATAATTAAAAATCACTCGTTATAAACCAAACCACAAAGGCTGGCTAAGGAGAAATAAAAAAATTATTTATCTGCAAATACATAACACAGGGATGTCCTTGTCCATATGGGCAAGGTCGTGTAGCGCACGACGGCGCCAAGACCTTAAAGGCGCCAGGCCTTTAACACAAATTAACATAA
This sequence comes from Polydrusus tereticollis, assembly GCA_963920685.1. Classification (NCBI taxonomy): domain Eukaryota; kingdom Metazoa; phylum Arthropoda; class Insecta; order Coleoptera; family Curculionidae; genus Polydrusus; species Polydrusus tereticollis. The sequence goes on from OY987327.1 coordinate 62,327,585, forward strand.
AACTAAAAAACATATCTATGAATACCGGCGGTGAAATTTTACTACTCCTCGTCCTGTGAGGGCGCGAAAATCCGCGTGCGTTCGGCGCGCTGGTTTAAACTTGCAAAATTTTGCGTGTTCGTAATCGATGTAGCAGGTTAATTTTTTATTCTTGTCTTGATAAGCGCATATAACGTATAGAGTGCCTTATTTGCTATTACGTATCTACCGCAATTGTGCAAAATAATTACAAACAAGGTAAGTAAGTGAATAAGTAAATTAATTAACAGGGATGCAAATAATTATTTTTCTTTTTAATAACTTTTGTTTATGAAACAAATAAAGCTTAGTATTTAATATTTTTTATTTATTTTATTTATATGGCCAGAGAAGAAAAAAGAAACTGTCTGGTTACCAAAACTTGCTTAACAAGCGAAAACGGGAGGAAGACTGGGAGAAAACCAATTTCAAATACCTTTTTTCGAAAGGCCACACAAGACACTCCTTCTGATAACAGTGATTTTCTACATTTAACAAATTCAAACTTGCCATCAGAATTAGAAAAGCAAGCTAATGAGGATGAAGATCCAAAAGAATTAGGTCCTGATACGTTTCAGTCAGTGTCTGTACCATTATGATCGAGTAAGCAAGACGAATTATCCGAAGAAGCGCCCCTTTCTAACGATCCAGGTTTTTGGCCGAGTGTATTGTCTCGACTCCAGGTGCAAGAACTTGTCGAAAAAGGTCCAATGCATTATCAAAATAAAACGATGTATCCTAAAGGCAAAAGTGGACGTAAGTTTTCCGATGTATATTTTACTCGAATTTTGTTAAATGGTGAAAAGGTTCAGCGTCATTGGTTGCTATATTCTATTGAAAAAAATGCAGTTTTCTGCTTCTGCTGTAAAATATTCAATGACCCCAACCCTAACAATCCATTGACTTTTAAAAACACTAAATTACGTAAATAAGACCAATGATTGGCTTTATTTAAGCGAACATTTGAAAATCCACGAAAAAAGTTAATCTCATTTTCAAAATTTACGTGCCTGGTCAGATTTACTAGAAAGATTAAAAACTAATCGAACCGTTGATTCGGAAATGCAAAATTTATTAAAAAATAAAACTAAACATTGGCGCAGTGTCATTGAAAGAATAGTTTATACTATTTAGTTTTTGGCTGAACAAAACTTCGCTTTTCGTTGTCTCAGTAACAAATTATTTGAAAGAAATAATGGAAATTTTTCAAAATGTATAGAAATGATAGCAAAACTTGATCCAGTCATGTCTGCACATATTAATAGATCTCAAAAAAATATTCGACTTCATCTTGAAGATAAAATTCAAAACGAAACCATTAAATTAATAAGCGACAATATAAGAAGTAATATTTGAAACAAAAAAATATTTAAAGAAGCAAAATATTTTTCTATATTACTTGATTGTACTCCTGATGTGAGCCGCCAGGAGCAAATTTGTGTTTGCTTAAGATACGTTAATTTAAAAAACAATAAATTTAGTGTCGAAGAACGTTTTTTAACATTTTGTCCTATAAGTGATACAACAGGTGAAGGTTTAACCAACTTTTACTAAAAACTTTGGAGAATTATGGTTAAGACATTTATAATATGCGCGGCCAAGGTTACGATAATTGTTCAAATATGAAGGGTAAACATCAAGGTGTACAAAAAAAAATTTAGACATTAATCCACGAGCAATGTTCGTACCTTGTTGTAAACGCAGTTTGAACCTTGTCATAAACGATGCTGTAAAATTCAATATTTCTAGTATAAATTTTTTTCAACTGTTCAAGAATTATATATTTTTTTTCTGCCTCGGTGGTCTGTTTTGAAAGGTAACATTTCAAGTCTGACATTAAAACCTTTGTCAGATACTAGATGGTCTAGCAGGATTGATGCAATAACCCCTCTAAAATTTCAGTTGGGAGAAATTTACGATGCTCCTTATGAAATTTTATCCGGAAATAATTTTAACAATACTAAAAACATCTAGCTACCTCCCTAGGTAAAAAAATTAAAAATTATGAGTTTGTGTGTATGGTAGTCTTGTGGTACAAGATTTTAAGTAAAGTGGATGTTGTTACTACGATTCTGCAATCAAAAACATTCAATATTTCCCAGGCTTGCGAAAGTTTAAATAACTTCAATGAATTTGTAAAACAATATCGATCTGACAGAGGCTTCTGTGACTTATTAGTAGATGCCAAAGGACTAGCTTCTTGCTTAGAAGTTGATGCAAAATTTATATCCGCAGAAATTCTAAAGCCACGAAAGATTAAAAAACAATTTTCTTACGAAGGTGACGACCAGTCTATTGAAAATCAAGAAATGAAATTCAAAGTAAATAGCTTTTTCGGAATGCTAAACATTACTCCTTCATCCGTACATGAAAGATTTAAACTATTATCGTGTCATTCTGATGCTTTTAATTTTTTGTGGAATGTTGAAGATTTCGGCAAATATTCTGACCAAGATCAATTTAATTTTTGCAAAAAACTGGAAGAAACCTTAACTGATATATATAGAAACGAGAAATATATAGACGGAACAGAACTTTTACACGAATTAAAATTTCTGCAAAATGGCGACAAAAACGCGACGTCTGTAGTAGAAACACTCAATTACATTGCAATAAATAACCTAACCCACTCATTTCCAAACATTACGATTGCATTGCGCATATTATTAACCATTCCAGTTTCTGTAGCTACAGCCAAAAGGTAATTTTCTGAATTAAAATTGATAAAAAATTATTTACGATCTAGAATGGGCCAAGAGCGGTTAGAGAATCTTGCTATCATTTCTATAGTCTGACTTTTTAAAGCAACTTGTAATGAAAAATCTTGTTAATGAATTTGCAAAAAGTAAAGCTAGAGAAGTCCAATTTTTGTAAGGCCTCTCCATCATGTATTATCTGTTTCAAAACCATCGCTATTTTATTTATTTTTTTTTTAATATTTTGATTTAATGTTTTGTAACTTTGATACTGCTTTTGTTTTGTTACTGTTGTTTCGTATTCTATTAATATTTTTTGTGTACTAGTACTAAAAAGTATAGAGTTCTCTTCAAAAATTTAAACGATCAACTATGAGAGAAGGTTGGGGATTTTAGCTCAATATTATAATATTGGTTAAAGGCGCCTATCATTATTTCGCACGACGGCCCTGGAAATACTTGGCGCGTCCCTGACATAACATTGTAAAAAAAATGAATAGTACCTTTAATGGAATATCAATTTATTTTGCCAATTTCAAAAGATATTTTAAAGTATAAACCATATCTTGGGGATGTTGGGATCCCAACAATTTTTCGTTTCCACCTGAACTAACCTCGAGAAGAATGAATAAAAAATTCGTTATTTATAATACAATATTCAAAGATAATGCAAGTGTAAGTAGTCAAAGTAAAATTTCAGAAGCTTTCACAATTAATGAGGGACTATAACAGGGAGGGGAAGGCACAGTTCTATTCATGATTTCCATGAATGAAATATTATATAAATGTGTGTTAAGAGTTGGGAAATTCAGATGCCTAAGCGGAATAGACATTATTTGCTGACGATATATTGAGAGAAGAAAAAAACAATCAACAAAAGAACTTGGAGATTTAACATACAACTTTAGGTTAAAATATGAAATGGAACTAAACAAAAATCTAAAAATAGTAAACGTCAACAAGTGGAAAATATTTGGACGTGGAAACAGAAGAAAATTAAAGACAAGAAAAAATAGAACTCAACAGTAGGATAAAAAAATACTAAAAATATATCTCATAGTAACAATTTTATTAGTAAAAACGGAATCTCCAATAAAACTAAGACGAATGTCTTTAAACCCATATGCAGACCTATGTTAACCTTTGGCTTTGAATCGTGGCTTAATACTCTTTTGTTGTACTTTCGTTAATAATTTAACGAAAGCACAAAAAATATGATACAACACACAGAGATTAAGTACCTCAGGCGAGTTAAAGAATTCACAAGAATGGATAAAGTAAGAAGCCAAAAAAATAAGAGAAAACCAAGCAACGCTTGCATTTATTTTAAAAAAACAACTTAGTTTTGATATGGCACTTACAAAGAATAAGCAATAGAAGGTCAACCAAAAAGTATGGGAGGCAAAAGAGCAGAAACAAAAACAACAAAGGGTTCCAAAATACCCACCACCATTACAAATGAAAATAGCTTTTCGATAATATACACGGTCTCCGGATAAGGATACAGAGCGACCATATCTTGGAAACGATACGTCTCACAGATTTGAAAAGAAGCTACCATCATAATAATTGCTAAGGCAAATTCTATAAAAATAATTTCAAGCTTCGAAAATTATTGTCGTAAGAAGGCGTACCGGCTCATTTATTTTTAAAAGTTCATTTTACGGCAAAAAATGCCACTTAACCGTAGAAAAAGAAATAAATATATAAATTCCCTAGAGTTTAAATAAATGATTCAGGAATTGTCACAAGTTTCCGAATAAAATTTTAAAATGACGCTGTTATTCAATCTAACTTATTTCTTGATTTTACTGGATGTTTTTAAATTGGATGGTATAACTTTTTTTTTATATCATAGGATACGATTTGCATTGAAAACGACTTGTATAAATTAATCGCAAATTAATATCACCAACGGTTTAAGAGTTATTTTGATTTTTCTTTAAAAAAATTATTTAGTTTTCATTTACAGGCAGGGGCGGATGGGCTACCTAAGACCGGCCCGGGCAATCACTTGCTAAAACCGGCCCACAAATTACAACAAAAAATAATACCATTCATTATTTTGCAATGCTTATTACTAACCTAATAAAATAGTAAACAAAACTAAAAATATTTCTAATAGAATTAACTCCTTCTATTATAATTTTTTTACAACAAAATCTAAATCTAAATTTAACAACTGAGATAAAATAGTATTTGTGTAAAATAGCAGTCAACATTTTATCAAAATAGACAATTAAAAATAAAGGATATTTTAAATTATAAGATTAACAATCTACCTAAGAAACTAGATGATCCTGCTAGCTCATTAATGACCTCCTCATTGTCGATTGTCCATAAGATTTCTTTTTCAATATTCATTATCATAAATGATTCCAAATGTTCATCGCTTAAAGAATTGCGTAGTCGGTTCTTGATGTATTTTAAAATAGAGAAACTTCTCTCGCATGACACTTGGGTGCCAGGCAAAGTTAAAATATATTGGTAGACTACAGATAAGCATGGATAGGCATTCTGATGCATATTGTATTTCATTATTGCTAGATAGCAACAATGTACACAGCTTCTACAGAGACTACTAGGACTTTTTCTTGACATTTATAGGTTGTTTGTGAATCTATAACATCTGGGTCATCTTCGTCAGTTATGTCCTCATAATCTGCCAAAGTATCTTTTTGAAAGGATTCATTTAAAGTCATCTTATAAATATCCCAATTCAATACAAAATGGCACAATTCTTCCTTAATATTTGACACTTGGGCATCTTCTTTAAATTGTAAAATTTTCTTTAAAATGCTCTGCAAGCTACTTTCAGAAATACCATTGGTTTTGATTTCATTAAAATTTATAGGATTGAAAATGGACATAACAGCACATAAGTTTATATTTCTGTTATATCGGTTTTCCATTGACATAATGGCGGTATCCATTATAACATTGAACGTTTCTATTTTAAATTTGTCTTTCGAATTACTAACAGCTTCATCACTGCAATTTTCGTCGAAGAATTTCTTGACTTTTCGTATTTTCGTAACTGAAAACTCATCTTTGATGTCAAAACTAATATCTCTTTTCTTCATTTCACTATTAGCCCAAGTTAGAAAAATTGGTGTTGACTTTTCAAAAGCCTCAAAATCTCGTTGAATTCTTTTTAACTCGGCGGTTGACGTTTTAGTCATGGCATTTGCTTTCAATAAATCCAAACCTCTAGTCTGTAAATGTCTTGAAAGTGGGCCAGTGATAGAAAACAGTTTTAAAAACACCTGGCAAAGAAAGATATTTTCGTATTTAAGGAATTGCTGTTTTATGTTTTCTGCAGTAGATCGGATATCAGGATTTAGGTCAAGGTTTTGTGAAATACTTGACAATGATTCAAGAACATCTAAGTATAATGGGCTATCTCCAAAAGTCTTCTCCAACTCTTTTTCTTTAGACCACCATCTAGTTTGTTCAATTACTCCTAATTTTCTCCTTTTTTTGTCACAAGAAATCGATGACCAAACCTACTCTTTGCCTCTTATACGATTCACGAAAGAAGGTGGCGACTGAATTAAGCAAAGAAAATAGTGATGAGACTTTCACTGCACTAAACAACATGGTAACGACTATAAACTGAATTTATGCATTTCTCCATTTATATTTTCCAGAACTATCTTTGACTTCTTTTTGAGAAAAAGAATGTCAGTCTTAACATTTAGAGATCGACCGGCCCACCGGGCATTTGCCCGGTTGCCCGGCGGGCCCATCCGCCCCTGTTTACCAGTATCCGAACTTGATGGTTAGCCGGCGCATTTCGATCGAAACGTACGCCAATACCTATATTCATTATGTGAATCGTATTATTGAAAGAGGAACCTTGTTTCCCTGGTCGGCTCGTTCACCAGATCTTAGTTATCTGGATTTCCAAGAAAGACCAACAACTTGGCAAAATATGATGGAAAGGATAAGAAATTGGTCTTTTATTATACCGTTCATAGTTTATTACATAGTAGGTCATGAAATGAGTTGTTACCTTGCTTGTTGCGGGTACACCGGGTACCGGTAAATAAAAACTGAATCATTTTCTTAAAAAAAATCAAACTAACTCTTAAACCGTTGGTGATATTGATTTGCGGTTTAGACAAGTCGTTTTCTTTCAATGCAAATTTTATCTTATACTATCAGAAAAAAGTTATATCATCCATCTTAAAATTGTATTGTATTAATAAACTTGTGCCAATTCCTGAATCATTTTTTTTTAAACTCCAATGAATTCCTTTTTAAACAAGCCCAAGTTCAAGAAAATCCGTTGAAGGATAACGACATAATGACAGTTTTTTAAAAATATCCTAAAGGCATCGCCATTCCTTTATTAGGCAAGATTGGAAAAAATACCAGTAACAAAAGTTATAGTGAACGATCTACTGATTCTAATTATTTATTTGTTCTTCTACGGTCATTCTTTGCCCTAACATGAACTTTTAACACTAAATGAGCCATTACGCCCTCTTGCGGCCATGTCTGAAACTTGAAATTATTTTTAATGAATTTTCCTTGGCAATTTTTATAATGTTTTTTTCAAAACTGTGAGACGTATTGTTTCCGAAATATGACAGTCAGTGTTCAAAAATTAACATACTGCCAAAATAGTGCAGGTAATGTTTTGTAATAACCTTGTAATGACTGCTACATGGATGTGTTGTATATTTATCAATACACCCGCCTCAGTATAGTAAATCTGACTATTGAATAATTTCCCGAATTACCGTACTAACTGTGGCAGTGTCCTTCTTGTTCTGGAATATATTTACCATATATCCTGTTAATTAGGTACAGTAAAAAGAGGAATCTAAAAAAAACTTTTTTCTTGATTGAAATCACTTATGATAAAAATCTATTCTTCTTGTTTCTATATGTTAGCTTGCATGCCGTAAGTTTGTTTTGGTCCACATGCAAATAAAAACAAGAACAGCATTACTTCGCTGACCCAGGATACTTAAAATAAAATATAGCACATTAAATTGTTATAGTACCTACTTAGAACAGTAACTGTTTAAACTGATAAACTGTTTATCTTCATTTAACTTTTATGAATGCCAACTTCCATCACTTATATTTCTATTATAATTTATTTGTCGAAATTATTATTATATTTCTACACAATAAAAGGTAATAATTGTATCCCAGCTTGAAATATTATAGAAAAAACAATATTGTTTTTCTATTCATGCGGTTTCGTACGCCAGTTAATTATGGTATGCATAATTTACCGATTGAGTAAGTTTATTGAAACAACAGTATTAGTTATTGCAATTATTATTTGACATTACTAAGTTTACGTAAAGAGTATACGAATATATTCAAAGAGTATTTTAGATGTAGTTTTTGTAAGTGATCAAAATAATGTTGATTTGTTTAAAGTAGAACCACGGAAGCAATATTTTTCTTTGAAATCAGATATTTTAGTTCCACTGGATATCCTGATATATTAAAGTTAAACTAACCAAATCAATATTTTCAAGTTCCCGGCATAAAAAATCATTTGCAAAGCAAACACATCACAATAATAGTAAAATAGTACTTTTGTTTCAAGCAACACAATTACTTTCCAACAGAACTAAACGCATATAATAATTATTAGTGATTAGCTGTAATTCCTATATATCTATAGTAAAGGAGATTTAATTCTGCTATGAAAATAAACCTTTTTTTGAGAATAAAGCTTGTCTGATTTGAAAGGTTTTAGCGACCATGGCAAGTAAAAATGAATTTCTTAGACCTTTAGCGAATCTTATGGTTAAATTATTTGTGTGGCCATGGAAAAACAATTTTAATCCGTAAAAGTTGCCCAAATTGATTTATTGAAAATTAAACAAAAGGTAAGAACAATAAGGTACATAAACAAAAACACCACCTAGAAATCAAAGTGCAAAGAAAAATATCAACCATTTACTAAAATACCGGCATGACCAGAAGCTATAAAGATGAGCCCAAAATCTACTGGAATTATGGCAAGAAGAGGTATTTTGGAAAAAATCATTTCATGTTCGGCTAACAGGGTGTCTGTAAAAGGTCTTTACAAAAACCTACCACATATTATTTAGACCAAAATTAGCCGATTTAAGTAAACTTACCTTTGTACAAAGTTGCTTAGTTTGGACGCTAGACGGCGCTGAAGTGACAATTTTTAGATCGTTTTTCTGGATTAATTTAAAAACTGCTCATACTATTTTGCCGAAATTTGGTACGTTGGCATAGCTTTATGGGGCAAAAAAACCCATGTCACAATTCTGATTAATATCACTCCATGGCCGTAGAACCTGGGTTTTTTACTAATTGCTTGTTTCAGATTTCTATGCCAATAGAACAAGAGGGGTTTGGGTACAAAACTCAGATGAACCAACTCATTTGCTACAAAAAAGGTACTCTTGATAAGACTCGATTCGTCTGACGGTTTCGAGAAATTTGCATTTTATTACTTAATACGTAGTAGTTTTTACAAAAAAAGAAAACAATAACTAAATCATAAATAGAAATAAATAAGAATATCATAAAAATTGCTCAAAATGTCCACCATTTTCATGAATAGAAAGATTTATACGTCGAAGAAAATTAAAACACACTCTTTGCAGAACTTGTTAATCGCCCTTAAGAATATTTATTGCATCTTGAATACGTTGCCATAGTTGTTCTGCGTTATCTGGAGTTGTCCTGTAAACCACTGTCTTAAGATGCCCCCATAAGAAATAATCCAATGGATTTAAGTCCGGAGATCGTGGTGGACAATTTACAGGGGCCTTATCTCTACCAATCTATTTATTTGGGTACTGCTGATCTGTAATAGATATTTACGTTATAAGTCCGGTAAATCAACTTTTACAGTTAAGTGAAATATTTCGAGACGAGGCGACGAAGGAGCCGAGTCTGGAATTTTGAAACGAATACTGTAAAGGATTTGCCGGACGAATGACGTACAATATTTTATTTCATACTGTTCTGTTGAAAATTATAATTATGTTTTGAAATTATAATGAAGTTTTATTCTGCGTCGTATATTTGAAAAGTGCTTATATTTACTGGTGGAAACATTGTGTGTTTGACATTGATTAAACTAAAACTTACAAATTTCAGTCCGGTAAAGAAATTTTACAGGACTAGTCCGGTAAAAAAATTTTACCGGACTTATTGCTGTAAAACCTTATTTTCTGGACTTAATTCAAATATGTAAAGGTGTGTTTTACAATACAGTATGAAATAAAGACCTTTTACAGACACCCTGTATAGGCTGTGTCACAAAATATGTACCATCGCTCATGTGGTGATTCCTTAACCAAAAATTAGACAAATAGTTTCTATCAACATAGGTCCGCAACCGCTTTATTTTTGGGATACAGGGTGTTACAATTTTCAAGCGGAGCAAAAAATATGTACGCCACTGTCGTTTTCTCTTTTACTAACGCAGTTATGTACACCGCGTGCTATTGTCTTAGGGAAGAGTGTAAAATGAATCGACATCAAAACCACCTATTTACGCCGGACAGGCCGGATGAGATCGGATATCTCGTAGGATGAAGGTGCCGTTTTACACTCCCCAGACCACACGATTAAAGACCGTACGGTCGATGACCGGTTCAAGATGGCCTCAGATACGCCGACGAACCGTAAAAATAGTAAAATAGAAAAAATAAAAGTAGGCAGTTTACAGGTACAAAGCAAAGTGGAAACCCCCATATGTTCTTCGCGTAAATATATAGTTATAAAAATTCATTTAAGTTGTTAACTACTTTTAATTGAGTAAACTATTGATATTAACGAACCTTCAACCTGTAGTCCGCCTACAAAAAAAAATTAATTACCACTAAAAGAACGAATTATAGTTAAAAACGAATATCATGGAATTCGGAGACGAAATCCTAAACTAATTGTATTGGATGCTACAGAAATATGTGGCACTTTGACGAAACTGTTTAGAGTTTTGCAAGGCTTTCATCAAGAAAATGACGAAAAAGAAAATAGTCAAGGAGCCCTGACAAGGGGATGGAAAGAAATAATCCTAGATTATGCCACAAAAAACGCCATTCGTATCAAAATCCATGGATTTCTTTCCTAAATGAAAAATCCACACTAAAAAAAATTATGGCTGAAATGTAGGACACATTCTTATTTTAAACGAAATTTAAGGCAAATTGGTTTCAGGTATATTGAGCCAAATCGATTAATATTTGAAAAAAAATACGGGGAAAAAATTATATTGCACCGACGAAACAGGGCTCAATAAACGACATACAGTTGAGAAGGTATGGCAAGGGCTAAATATTTAAAGTTCAAGGCAGGCATCCGTGGATAAATTTTCGCAAGGACTAAGAAATCCTAGTGTAAAAGGTCGTCATCTTATGGATTCAGGTTTTAAGGGTTAATGAAATTAATTCAATTTCTAAAAAATTATATGGCTTTACAATACAATATTAATACAAAAAACAAATACAAAATTTCATCATTTATTATTTCTTGAAATGCACACGCCACTGGAATTCATTCCCCTAACGTCACACAACCCGGATCTCTCTATTTGCTAGTGATGAGTCACTGACAGAAATTTCGACGTCGAGTATATACACGGAAATTTTACCTTACGTTAATAAAATTCGGTTCAGTTTATCCGGAAGTTCATTATTAGCGGGTTCATTATAACCGGACTCCACTGTATTCGTCTTATTTTTGGGTTAGAAACCACACTAGCGATCTCACATGTTTTTTGAAATACCCTGTATATATCCAAACAAGCGCCTTGAATTGCCAAAAAATAAGAAAACTTGTATTGTTAGACAACAACCATAATTAGCGTGTGGGCTTTTATCAGGTCTGCTTTAAAAACGAACGTATATTAACAATTTTCACTTATTGCACCCTTATGTATTAGTTTTAACCTAACCTGGTTTAGCCAGAATTTACACCTGTAGCATATTATCTACTACTTAAACGCTGGAAAAATACAAATACTAATCACCAATACCATTCAAAGGACTAGTTATTGCTTTTAACAAAGTGGCTTTCTTACAATAAAACCCACTAGTATCATGCATGTTTAAGGAGAAAGTTACAAGGAAAGATTCAAAAGTCAAAGTACTTTGAGCATCGCTTCGGATATTTTGATCTTGACCTTTGGCTTTCAATAATATGGGCACAACGCAAGAAGAAAGTGACAACGCATGAGATTATTTTACAACTATTGGAATGTGAAAAATATTAGGTTTACATTATACCGTCACGCATTTTTAAACTCATTAATGCTAAATCGTGAAATCTGAATTCTATTCAAACAATTATTATCATTAATTCATCTTTTGAAATAAGATTAATTCTCAGTTCACTGATCCACCAGAAACCCAGTGGACACATTATATAGGTGTCATAGTTTTGTTAAAAATGAGAATGCTTTATTATCTAATTTATTTAGAGCATAACACAATAAAACCAAAAAAAAAACGGTTGGAGTGACATCACTCTCTTTTATACCAAAAATTAACCACTGTTTAATTGGGCAACAATAACAAATATTTTGACTATAATTTTAATTTAATATTGCCGTTATTTAATTTAACAAAAAAATATAACGGGTCAAAAAACTACAAAGTTCGTACAAGTACAAATCCTAAAAATGAGCAGAGAAAGAACTGAGTGAAAATTTATGGCTTCGCACAATATTTTTAATTAACACCAGAACAAACTACTAAAAGTACCTTAGTACCTATTGTTAACTGTTTTTAGTTTTAGCTAAGTTGTAGCTTTAAAGTAAAGCATGTTGACAGTGTTGCTGGCTTTCCTTTTAATAATTATTTATTGTACACAAATATTAATAACGAGTAAAATACAAATTAAGGGCTTCTTATATTAAATGCGTATTTTTTCTATTAAAAATAAGACTTTTGTAGGCAAGACACCCTAGCAAATATTTTTGAGACGAACAACGGTTCTATCTAAAGAATTTTTAAAATTTAACACAGTTTATGTCTTAATGAAATTAAAAATGGCATATTTAGCGAATTATACATTGTACAGGATGGCCAACTAAGCGAGGTTAGCGGCTGTATCTCAGGAACCGTTAATCGTACAGCTTTCGGAAAAAATATTGCTAGTAAATACGGCCAAGAGAAATTGCTGGAAATAATTATCAAGTTCGCTAAATGGCCGCTAGGGGGCGTAACACTAAAGGCAAATTAAAAAAAGGGGGGTTTCTTTATAATTTGCCTAGATAAAGTATACTAAAAATATGTGCAAATAAATTTCTCGTCTTTTATCTACAATTTTCTTTTCACACTTTTTTCTCTAACTGTTCAGATAAAGTGGTGGGGGTAAGGCAAACATTTATTTGAAAAATATTCAATATCTCGAGAATGCCTTATCGGAAAATACTATGCTTAGCGGTATTTGAAAGAGTTTCTTATGCCCTATCAGCTACATTACAAGACATGTTTTCATTTCGTTCACTATAGTCGCCAGATGGCGCTCTCTAAATTTTTTTTTCAATTTTATGATTTTTTTCAACAAACCCAAATGCAATGATAGATATATTATCACGCCGATTTGAAGAGGACTAAAGTCCAAAGCAAACGGTAAAGACCGGAAATTTCTATCTTTTTTCTAACCGTAGATATCATCAAATAATAAAGAAACCCCCTTTTTTTAATTTGCCTTTAGTGTTACGCCCCCTAGCGGCCATTTAGCGAAGTCGATAATTATTTCCAGCAATTTCTCTTGGCCGTATTTACTAGCAATATTTTTTTCCGAAAGCTGTACGATTAACGTTTCCTGAGATACAGCCGCTTACTTCGCTTAGTTGGCCAGCCTGTACATGATGTTCAGTTTTCGTGTGTTTTTATATACCAGCTCTCTTATTATATAAGATAGAACGATGGGGTTTGCGGCTTACTGTTCTATTATTATGAAACTTTTATTGCCGCAAACGAAATTTTTATAGCCCTCTCAATTTCTGATATACAGGGCGATTTTGATAATTTGTCATATGTGACCTTCCCCTGTATCTCGATTATTTGATAACTTATCAATAAGGCGAAAATGATTCATTATGGAGTTCTTTATGTAGAATTCAGTAGCGTAGTTAGTCTTTTTTCTAAAAAGTTTTGTTTTTGAGTTATGAACCAAATTTTTGTTTTCTTAAATGATATTATTTCTTTGCCTTATCCCTCTTTTTGAGAGGTTTTCAAAAATATTTATTTATTTTAAAAAGGGATAGTTTTAACATTTTTTGTAAAATTAATCATTTGCTCTCATATTTCTATTAGTGCATCTCGCATTATCTCTAGGTGTTTTTTCAAAATTTGCGTTTTCCTGCAACATTTGGAGGTACCAGTTGCAAAAAACTATCGTACGTTCTGTGTCACCGGAATGCAAATATTGGGCGAAATGGTATTTGCAACCATACAAACTAGGTTTATATTTTTTAGTTCTTGATTTTTTAATCCCAACTTTATCATACACTTTTCTGTATGATATGGATGGTTGTACCGTGACAGAGGCCAAATCATTTATTTCTTCTTCCCTGTTTTCCTTGTTGTAAAATTAGGCCTTGGTTCTTTAGAAGATCCGTGTTCAATGAGATTGGCTTGGCTTTTTTGAAATATTCTTTTATTAGGTTGTTGTCTTTCTGGATATCTACGAAAAATCTACATAATATGTAACAAAAAGCTAATAATAGATAACAATAATGATTAAAACTTTTTTATTTTTTAATTTATATTTTTATTATGAATTTTAATGGTACCTAGCAAATGATTTTAAAATTTATCTATTAAAATACAGCTCCGAGGCTGTGTTCGCGTCTTCATTAGCTTGGATAAAACAAACATACATATCATGTTTTTCATAATTTTCATATTTATTATTTTGTGCCGTGCTAAACAATTTTTCACAGAAATAAAAGATAAACTTACAAAATGAAACAAGTACCAGTAATATTTGACAACAATCCGTAATGGCGCATTTACAGAATTTCTCCTTCTATACGAAAAATGATTACCTATATGCCCCAACGAGCTCTGAATTAGGAAGCAAAATTTTGTCGTATTTTGACTAACACTGACTAGAACTGAAATACGAACTCAACTCAACCCTCTATTTTTTCCTCAAAATGGCGTACATCTTGAAATTTTTATGTATCAATTTTTAAAGTTGCGAGCTCTAGAGTTTTAATTTCCTAATTGGACCCGTTAAAAAAAAAAGAGGAGAAGGAGGAGAATAGTAAAGAAAAGCACGATACCAATGTTTAGTTAGCAGTTTGTAATATGGCGTCCAGAAACTTCATACCATACTGAATAATTTTACAGCAATTGAAATTGATTTTATATTGCATACAAAATGTTTTGCTACTTAAATTCTTTACGTTGATTGGTTACAAATCCGTGGTTTCATTACTGTCTTTACTAGTAGTCTAATAATGGATATGACTACTTATCACACAACACAATAGTTGTAGAAAAACAAAATTATTTTATACCCTTTCCTTATTTAATTTAATTTAGGTTAAAGTACATTTTAGTATTTCTCTGTGCAAAAACATAATTATTGAAAATATAAGACTTCAACAGGCAAGAAGGAAAGAACCCCTATTTATAAGGTGCACTGAATTAACCACGCAGAGACGAAACTTTACGATTTAATGTAAAGGCGTTGTACAAATATTAAGCATGGTGAGATCTAAAATTAAGGCATATTTCACATTATACAGTGTGTCTAAGGATAAGTGAAAAGAGAGGTGTGACAATAAACTTTCGAGGTCAAATTCGACGATTTGCCTTCGCGCCTCTATAAGTGTCCTGAATTTTAAAACTATCATACATTTTGTCCTATTTTTATTTTCCTGTAGGTTAAGTGTATTTTCTATAGAAGATATCGAAAAATTTGTTAAAAAAAAAGATGGCGAGGATTCAAAATTATGTGTCTGCCAAATTTGAAATTGTCCATACTTAAATTATCATAAAAATACATACAGTTGGTACGGTGAATCTTTGGCGGTGCGTAATGGATCAATGATGAAAAGACAACGTGATTTAAAGTACTTCCCAACATATTTCGTTTGGCTAAATGACTGCAATAAAATCCTTCATAAACTCGGCTTTCGCTTTCGTAGAGACGTATTAACCCACATTTATTTTTAATGCCAGTTTATAATAACAGTAGATAGGTACATTTCTTGATTTGTTGTCAAAATTAATAAACTGTCTAATTAAGGTTTTCTAGAAACAACTTATTTATTAGGATATTTCTCAAAACTTTTTAGTTACAGGTACCTGCTTATGTAGCTTATACAGGGTGAGGATTTTAAAGTGTTACAACGCAATATCTGAAAAACGGCTATAAAAATTTTAGTCAAATTTTGGGACGTGGATAGGGAGGTTGGGGGACAAATTTTAAAATATTTTTGATATTTACCCCCCCTCCAGATTTGATGTGGCTAGTGACAAATTTGAAATGTCAAATGGAAAGGTATTTTTTTTTTTGATAATTTGATTCCTCGTCAATAACTACGTAAGTGAGCAGAAAATTGTTACATTTGCTCTACTAGTTGCTTAGTTACGAATTTTTCAATAAATAAAATAGGAATACTTAAAAATGATAATTCCTTAAAAAATCTAACGACGATCATGCTTCAAAAAGTGTTCGAAATGACCCCCATCCATTTCTAAACATTTTGCAATTCTTTTTTGACATGAGTTGCGCACGCGAGTTAACATTTGAGGCGTTACTAAATTACATGCTTGTTGAATACGATCTTTCATGTTTTCTGGTGTGGTCGGTGGTGTAGCCATAACTTTCTCTTTTATAAATCCCCACAAGAAAAAATCTAATGGGGTTAAATCTGGTGACCTTGCAGGCCAATTTACAGGACCACCACGACCAATCCATCTGTTTCCAAACATTTCATTTAGTGTATCTCGAGCTTGTCGGGCAAAATGTGGCGGAGCACCATCTTGCTGAAACCATAGTTCTTGTTGATTTCCATTATTATTCAGAAGTTGTGGCAAATCGGTTTGTAAAAAATTATTATACATTTCTCCATTTAGGTGACGGTCAAAAAAATGTGGTCCAATGACTCTATCTCCGACTATGCCACACCAGGTATTAACCGACCAAGGATGTTGGTTTGGCAGAAATCTCATCCAGTGAGGATTTTGAGGTGCCCAATAGTGTAAATTGTGCCGGTTGACCTTAAATTAAGAAAAGCAAAATTGATTGAATCAGTATAAAATTAAAAATAAATCTAAATGTATGTGAATATTCTCTAAACACCCGTTAACGGGTGTTTAGATATGTATTTATTTATGTACACCCATCAAGTAGTGGATTACATATTTTTGATTATTAAAAGTTACATTAATCCATATTGATTTAAATAATTACCTGACCACAATTGGTAAATGTAGCTTCGTCAGAAAATACTATCTTTCTTAAAAATGCATTGTTTTCGTGAATTAAAGTTTGTAACCACGTACAAAATGTAATCCTATTTTGAAAGTCTTGGCCATACAATTCCTGATGAATAGTTATGTGGTAAGGGTGAAAATTGTGCTTGTGTAAAATAGCCAGTACCGATTTTTGGCACATTCCTGAATCACGAGCAAGTTCCCTTGAACCAACATGAGGATTTACAGCTATTACACCCAACACTCCAACGGCCATATCGTCATTATAGTTTTTGTTTGTCTTCTAACTCTGTTCTTATTTTTTAGGATTCCCGTGCTGCGGCCTCGATCTTCTAATCGCTTAAATGCCATATGAGATTTTTGAATGGCGGGAAACCTAACAGTCCACAATTGCGCCGCTTCCCGGTAGTTTTTTCTACATTCTCCCAGAATTAACAACATGTCTATTTCAATGTCATAAGATTGTTCCATAATTGCACTGAATAATGAACTTTATCAGATTATCACTACTTGTCAAAGTCAAAAGTGGTTTCCTAGGATACAACATAATTAAAGGTTTGGATAAACAATAATCATAGGTGTCATGATTTAAAATGTGTAGTTTTAAGTATTCCTATTTTATTTATTGAAAAATTCGTAACTAAGCAACTAGTAGAGCAAATGTAACAATTTTCTGCTCACTTACGTAGTTATTGACGAGGAATCGAATTATCAAAAAAAAAAATACCTTTCCATTTGACATTTCAAATTTGTCACTAGCCACATCAAATCTGGAGGGGGGGTAAATATCAAAAATATTTTAAAATTTGTCCCCCAACCTCCCTATCCACGTCCCAAAATTTGACTAAAATATTTATAGCCGTTTTTCAGATATTGCGTTGTAACACTTTAAAATCCTCACCCTGTATAAATAGTAAACATAATATTCGAAATAGATTAGTACCTATCTATTTTACTTTGAAACAGTGTGCAACAAGTTAATATTAAAAGTATGTGGAGACCTTGGGAATCTTCAGCTTATGCGATATCTAGCTACCCTAAACATTTCAGGATGCATTTATCTTCTGATGCCAAAGTGATCGTGAAGCGGCCACCCTAAAGTAATGCTATTAAAAATACCAGTGAAATCATCGACAGTTTTATATGGGTACTTTTACCAAGAAATTCTTTAAAAACGTAGGTATGGCAATCGAACAGGTAACGGGGTTTCTTTGGGTGTTTACAATTATAATAAAACTATTATTGCAGTTATTAGGTCAAACGAAATATGTTCGGATGGACTTTACCACTCCCAATCTTTATTTATTATAGCCTTAAATAAACATAATGGAGCGTTTCCGGGCTTGCGCAACAGGTCTCGGATTTAAAGTAACGTGCTAGACAGAGACAAATGATATTTTAAGAGTGGTCCATTGATGTTAAAATTATCGTTTCGACCTGCCAACTTTAATTTATTTTTAAACGTTTTTGTGCCTTGAAATTCAATTTAATCCTATAAACTGTTCTTTTCAGAGTCATTTTTATTGTACTTTCATATTGGCGGTAAGTAATTATGGATATTTGTTATTATCATTAAGTCTGAACGTTAGCCACGAATATTTTGACGTTTATGACTTTCTTTTGAGTTCTTGAATCTCGTAATTTCGATTCGATTCATATGGTTTTAGTCACGTGGAGGTAATGACGCACCGGCAAAAGCCACCGTACTTGTAAAAATGGCAAAATAATTTTTTTCTACTACCGTGCGTAAAACACTAACTTTACACAGTATGGAAGGTGTCTAAAATTTAACTTTTTTTAACTAGTGCGTAAAGTAAATTACTTTACGCACTAGTTAAAAAAAGTAAAAAATATGAATGATTAGGTACATTGATATGGATACCTGCATTTTTACTTAAAATTGGTCTGGTTGGCCATGGACAAATGGCGATTTCTGTTTGACGTATCTGTATGTTGACAATTTGTGATTTATGCCAGGTGTTTTAATGATTTTAGGAATTAGTGAAGATTTTAATACGGTAAGTTTTGAGTTGTGATATCAAATGTGTTATATTGTTATGATTTCGTTTAATTTTATTTCAGATTTTTAAATCTCAACATTATGGACAGTGATTTATCGGATTTTGAGAACACTCCGCCGAATATTGCAGATTCTGCACAGGAAGCTACTTTGAATTTGCTTCCCAACAAGTCTCGGTTAATTTACGAGCAAAAATATACATTGTTTATGAGTTGGTGCAAGAAAAATAAAGTGACAAGGTACTCAGAAAATGTTTTGCTAGCTTATTTTTCAGATGAATTAAAAAGCTATAAATCATTGACAATGTGGTCAATATTTTCCATGCTAAAGGCTACCTTGAAAATTAAAAATTCAGTAGATATTTCAACCTACCACAAGTTAATTGCCTTTCTTAAACAGAGAAGCAAAGGCTACAAAGCAAAGAAATCAGGAATATTTGAGAAAAGTCATTTCATCAAGTTTATTTTGGAGGCTCCGGATTCGAAGTTTTTAATTTTTTTTTAACATTTTATAGCGTAAATACCTATTTTATTATAAGGCCAAATTTTATCTCTGATATGGTTTTGTATGGGTTTTATTATATTTTGACTTTAGATTTGGGTAAAGTTATGTATTTATGTATCTATATGTTGTATTTATAGTTTTACCATGCTTTGTTAACAAGAACAACTGTATTCTTTAAACAATAAAGCTTTTTTCTATTCTATTCTATTCTAATGATAAAGGTAACTTTACATCAATTTAATTCTATTGGTAAGGTAAAATATCATATCAAAATTATAGAAGTTTTACCTTAGTTCTTAATACTTTTAGATTCTATATAAAATGTTTGTATTTAATAGTTATTATAGATTTTATATCGACACGATTTATTATTTTAGGTTGCATTTATTATTGGCATTTCTGGGGCTTGTCGCAGAGAAGAACTGATGAAAATGACAATAAATGATGTTGAGAACAAGGAAACAGTCCTTATTATAAGAATTCCTGATTCAAAAAATGGTATGGAAAGAATTTTTACAGTTCTAAACCCAAATAATTCCATAAATTATTTATCGTACATTATAAAATATATGACATTAAGACCTCCTAATATTGAATCATCCAGATTATTTTTAAAATATGCCCAAAATAAATGTTCGAAACAACCTGTGGGCATAAACACATTTGGTAAGATGCCTTCTGTAATAGCTGAATATATGAATTGCCAAATCCAACATGTTATACTGGTCACTCTTTTCGAAGGTCATCTGCCACTATGTTGGCAAATTCTGGAGGAGACCTTATAACAGTAAAGAAGCATGGGGGATGGAAATCATCTGCCGTCGCAGAGGGTTACATTGACAGTACACTGAGCAAAAAAATTGACATATCGAAATAAATATTCTAGACTTAAGAGCCAAGGATTAACTTTTAATAATTCTAATAGCTGTACATTTAATATTCATATAGTCCACAATTAAATTGAATATAAATTCGTATTTGTAAGTATGTACATATATGAAATTTTATTATTGTTATTGTTCCTATAACTTTTGTTCTTAATACTTTTTAGATAACTCTCTTCCTTTAAGAAATAATCGACCATTTCAATACATAACAGCGACCCTGTATAACGTCCGGTAGTAGAAAAAATTGTGTATGCAATTCGTGCGTAAAGTGCCTTTTTTTTACTCATGTGATTTGCGCACTCGCCTGCGGCTCGTGCGAAAAATTTCCCATTCGTAAAAAAAATGCTACTTTACACCCTTGTTGCATAAATAACTTTATTATATTTATAAAAGTCTATTTCAGAAAGGTGTAGAGTAATAAAATGGGAAATTCCGTCCAGTTCGGCCCAATTTCGGTGTCGGTCATAGGCGCAGGTAAACTTTGTGCATTAAATTATTTATGATAACTAACCAAAAATTTTAGAGAATTAGGTTAACGGGTATTAAGGTAAAATATTATTGTTTGTAATATTAAAATTTGAAGTAATTGCGTAAGAGGATTAGGAAAGGTATGTTTTCTGGCCTGAAGTGTCAAAATCGAAATATTGTGTGGGATTAGTTAGGTAGTAGATTATATAGTTACGTTTTGCGTTTAACAGGTACCATTTAACAGGTACCGAGTTTGGCTCTGGCCTCTTTGGCTGGATCATATAAATAGGTGGTAATTTGGAATAAACTTCATATATCGTGTGTGTGTGTGTGTGTGTGTATGACCTTAATGGGTATACTTGTTTATAACGCACCAGTATTTGCTGTTAAGCCGTATAAAGTGTTCACAGTATTATAAGATTTGTAATAAAATGGCGACATTCACACCAACAAAAAGATGTTCCAATAATTCTCTACTATCAGTAGGTAGTATAAATGTACATGATTGCATGAAATACGAATATCCGAATTTTACTGTACAAGAAACTGTCGACCGATGTTCCCGAATGACTGGAGTCCACCGTTTTTAAATTATTGCGGGAGAGAAAGACAGCAGGTCAAGTGGAACCTCCCAAGAAAAGTTCAGGGAGACTAGTAAAAGTCCTTGATAAAGACACCACAAGTGTAGTTCGAAGAAAAGTTCACTCTTTTTATTTTAAAAAAGAAATACCCACCCTAGATAAGATTCTAATGGAGCTTGGCCAGGATGACAGTATTCTGTTTATAACTAGAAAACTTTTATAGACCACTTTAAAAAATATGGATTTTGTCTGGGAAAAGCATAACCGTAAATCACTTTTACTGGAATGCGATGAAATTGTTTGCTGGCGACGAAAATACTTAAGAAGTATAAAGCAGTACAGAAGAGAGCAGAAGAAAATCTTTTATCTTGATAAGACGTAGATTAATAAAGGTTATATAGTACTAAAATTGTGGCAAGACAAAAATATAACCAGTGCTCGCCAAGCTTTCATGGAAGGCCTGTCAACGGGTATGAAGTTGCCTTCAGGTAAAGGGAAGAGACTAATAATCGTCCATATTGGAAGCGAGGAGGGATTTTTAAAAGAAGGTTTGCTAACCTTACAGTCGTTCAATACGGGAGACTGCCACGAGGACATTAATTCGAATGTTTTTGAGGACTATTTTGGTGAAATGATAAAATATCTTCCAGCTGATTCAGTAGTAGTTATGGATAACGCAAGCTATCATTCACGACGCACAGAGAAGACTCCAACTTATCGACTGGTTAACCACCAAAAGTATTGAATTTGAAGATAATTTGATAAAGAAGGAACTATTAGCTATAGCAAATTTACACAAACATCGTTTTATGAAATATGCCGTGGAAGATATAGCAGAAAAACATAGTGTAACTGTGCTGCGCACACCGCCATATCATTGCGAACTAAATCCTATAGAACTTATAGACATTCAAAATAAAACACGTTAAGCTACTGTTTAATCAAGCCATTAAGGAAGTGACACCAGAGCTGGCGAAAAGCAGTCCATCATGTCATTAAAGAAGAGGGGAAAATGTGGGATCTTGACCACCCGATCGATCGGACCGTCGACCCGTTAATTACAACGTCAAGAGGAAATGACAGTTCCTCAGTTGACGAAGAATATTATGATTTTTTATAATTTAATTTCTGTATAATGTATTTTTTGTATTTTGTATTTTTTTATAATGTTTAATAAAAAATAAGTGTACCTAATACTATGTACATAATGCTTAAATTTGATTCTGTTAAAATAAAATTATTTCCTTTGTACGAGTATAATTTAATTTATTATAATTTTGACGAGTATAATTTAATTTCTGTATAATGTATTTTTTTAAAAATGTTTAATAAAATATAAGTGTTGCTAATACTATGTACACAATGCCTAATTTTTATTCTGTTAAAATAAAATTCTTTCCTTTTCACGAATATCCTACCGGCACGCCTTTCTCACACCATTTTCTGTGTTTGTGAATGGATAACAATAGGCAAAACCCACCAATTGACCCAAACCCGGGTGGTACTACCTGCACTTGATGAAAAGAAATAATTTTGCAATGAAATCAATGCCAAATTATGAAAGTGGCCTAAATATTCGTTGGGTCACTCTGTAGTCCCTTTGCATACCTAATGAGCGTTTATTACTCTACACCTTTCTAAAATAGACTATAATAATGTTATAAAACATAATTCATGGGATAGTATTTTTCTTCATAAAGAACCTAAGAACCTACGAAGGTAAATTTTATTCAACTATTTTAGACATAGGCACTCAAGCTTTTCCGATTTTAATTATTAAAAAGAAACAATACAAAATTTTGGATATTAAATCAAAGGGTATTAAAATAAGTTCTTAGAATTTACGCTCACTTCATTAAACTAAAAAAAGATTTATCAAACAGTTCATTTATTTCATATTTTATTACTTAGTTATAAAAACACATGTAGAAAGTTATAGCCAAGAAATATTATTTTGAAGCCAAAGCAATAAATATTTCTTTTGAAAACGGAATATTTCCACGATGTCTTAAATCAGCTATTGTTATTCCAATTCATATATGCGGTGATTATAAATCTGCTTCTAATTTTCGACCAATTTCTTTACTTCAAACACATTCTAAAAAAAATTGTTAAAAATAGAATGATTTCTTTTTTAAATAAAAATAATATTTGAAATCTAAACCAAGGTGCATTTTATTTTAAAAAATAAAAATTCTAATAACGCTTTCTTCCCATTTCTTGAACATCTTTATTTTAAGCTTAATGAAGGAGGTTTTGTCGCAACAATATTTTGTAATATTTCTAAAGCTTTTAATTGTGTTATCAAAGAAGCTTTAACTTTATGGCCTTAGAGGATTATCATTAAAGTGGTTTAAATCATATTTATCTGAAAGGTCTCAAGTAGTATTGTTAAATTGTAAGAAATCAAAAAATAATCAAATTGATTGTGGAGTACCTCAAGGTTCAGCTCTTGGTCCTTTGCCATTTTTAATCTATATGAATAACTTTGCGTCAATTTGAATAAACGGTAAATTTACCACGTTTGGTGATGGTACAATAATACTTTTGCGTAAAATAATACTAAATTAATTAAAATAATTAATGAAGATTTAACATAAATTAAAAAGTGGTGTGACTCTAATATACTTTCTTTAAATATCAATAAAACAAACATTAAATTTTAAATATTCACTTAATAATATTATTTTTGAAATGCTTATTTTGCTTTAGATATTTGTGAAAAGCAGGATCTAGAGATTCTTGTAAACCCTTGTTTATCTCACAAGAAATTTTAACACTAACTTTAATTTCTATATTTGAAACCGTCTATTTGATTCAAAAAAAGCATAGAAATAATATTAATTTACCTACTTATATTACAAGACAAGACTTTAAAGGGTATATGTCAGGCCCGTATCCAGAAATTCGTTTCGGGGAGGGCTCAAGGACGAAAATCATTCAAAAATGTGAACTTATTTTAATTAATTCAGAGCAAAGCGAATCACACATTAAAACTTAAATCATTATTTTCAAATTTCGGGGGGGGGGGGGCTCGGGCTCCCCGGGCCCCCCCTGGATACGTGCTTGGTATATGTGTACCTATTCCTTCTTCAAGCCTTGTAAAAAAATGTATAAGTTATGATTCTAAAAAATTTTTTAATTATTTCCAGTTTATATTAAAAAAGTGTTAAAAATGTATCATTGAAAAAAGCTTATACCATAAATGAATATTTGGATGATAATCTGTCATAGTTATGTGAATTTTTTATTCTAATATTTGAAATTCTACTATATTATTATTATAGTTATTGTTGACTGAAATTTCTAAGAGCTTTGTCGATAAAGATATTTCTTTCAGACAATAAAGCATATTTTGTCTTTGACTTTGACATAAGAAAGAGCAGTAACATTAAAAAAACTGAAAATTAAAGTTATCTGTCCCGTTCTAAGTTTGTTAAAAAAAATTTAAGGAATAGTCACCTATTTAGTTTTTGTATGTTTAGTATAAAATTAAACAATTGCTTTGCCAGCTCTAGAGAAAAATATTTTTTAAGAAAATCCTTGTCATTTTTCAAAATTCCCAATTTAAACAACATGCCATAAGGTCAACAAAGTCCACATTTCGGTTTTGGTATTTATAATATTTTTAACATAGTTCTAAGAGAAAACAGCAGCTGGTTTGTATTATTCTGCAGACCCTTTCCTAATGTTAGATGCATAGGGATCTCGAAAAGTACCTATTAATTAATAATAATAATAATCATTAAATGTTTATTATCCCGATCAAAAAGTAAGTACCAGAAAACAAAAAAATAATGCCTGAAGGTAGTGAGAATGGGTTAAATGGCCATAATTGTAGCTTCCTGCATGTATCAATCATGCAGTTGCAGCCACTAAAAAAAATTCAGAAGACACTTTTGTGGATGGTTTAAATGCATACAATATGAGTTAATTAACTAGATTATATTAGATGGTAAAATAAAGAAGCACATACAGTGGGAGTGTGAAAGTGGAAAGATGAAGAGAAAAAGAGGAGGGAGCACAAAAAGAAAAGCAATGAAATTGCCCTGGAGATTACCCACGTCATAAAGAAGGCATATTCTAGTAATAGTTGCTGAGTGCGAGACTAAGTCTGAAGACATTGCTATCACTGTTGATTAAACAATGCAATTTTAAGTTGTTTTTTTTAAGGATACACAAGATGCTGAAAACTTTAAAGTATATTGATTATAGAGTCCGCCGACCATGCACACCAAGCCACTCCAACTCTCGAAGTTTAGGTTAGTTCCCTTCGACGTATACCAAAAATTAGCCGTAAACATGACTTCTAAAGATTCAAGAAGTAGTCCATTTTCTGTGGCGAGATTATGAAAGAAAACAAGGTCTGTCTATACCTCCAAAATATATTGGTGGTATAGACAGACCTTGTTTTCTTTCATGACTTCTAAAGTTTTTGAATTCGCCTACTATCAGACGCATTCAGACAGCGCCCATACAGATTATCGCAGTAATTTAATGGGGATAAAACGAAGGATTCCACAAAGCATTTTTTCAATATCTTGGTTTAGATACTACCTATGAGAATAAATCATTTTTAAGGTTGAATATCCTGTTCTCAATTTGGCGTTTTTATGCTCTTTAAATATTAATTTGTGATCCAGATTTGTTAAAGGTTACATTATTTTGATCCATTTGAATACTGATATTATTTAGGATATTTTCTAAAGAAAATAGCGGCTGACTTACCAGGATTATTTTTTAAAAGATGATTTTTACTTGCTTAATAAATTATCCATGCCTGCATTAATATACGTACTTGCCATAGTAATTTGGGAGGGATCAAAGGAAAATATATCTGAGTATCATCTGCGTACATATGACAGCTACAATGTCTTAAAGGTTTTTTGAAATTGGAAGGTATACAATGTATATAACAGAGGACCAAGGATACTTCCTGGTGGAACTCCGGAAACTACGTCCAGCACATTAGATTCACTTTCATTGATAACCACTCCTTGTATCCTATTGGATAAATAGGATGAAATTAATTTCAAAGCATTTTGATTGATATAATTTAATATTGATCTCAAAATATTATGATTAAGGATATCAATTAATGCCTCACTGTAATCAAGTAATATTAAAAAAGATGCCACATTATTTTCTACACCTTAAGTAATATCATCTATAACTTTAGAGAGGGCTGTCGAGCAGCTAAATCCAGCCCTGAAACCTGACTGTGTCTGATAGTATCATTTAAATTTAAATAGGTAACGATCTGGCCTTCAATAATCTTTTCCAAGACCTTGGAAAAAAGTAGGTAAAATTATAATTGAACAGAGTTGATTTGGGTTGTTTATTTTGGGAATAGGAGTCACATTGGCCTGCTTCCATGCTAAGGTAAAATAGGAATTTTCAATGCAGGTATTTTTAATGTGCTTTAACGGGCTCAATATATCCGGAAAACAAAGGAATATCAACGTTATATTTAGTCCGTCACAGCCAAAAGCTTTAGTTTTAATATTTTGTGAAATATGCAATATTGTGTGAGGCAAGAGAGAAAGAAAATTAATTTGGAGTCAACTTATTATTCAAGAGGAAAAAAATCGAGAAAACGCATGGACCCGTTCCAAGTGGGAATATTTTGATATAAAATAATTGTATACGTGGTCTCCTAAAGAGTAACACCGTCGCTAACAATTTTTTTAAGTGGAACACCCTATGTTTTATTCGGCTTTTAAAATCTACGTAACACATCCTATACCTTTTAGCTGTTTTCGAAATACTGACGTTTTATTGGTTGTCTTCGAAGTAAACAACTTTTATTATTTATTGCAGAATACTAAATTCAAAATTTGTTAAGGTAGAGGGTAGCGGGTAGTAGTTACCTTTAACTTTTTTGGGTAGTGGCTCGGAAATGTGTGTGGTTTGCGTGAATTCGTCGATATCATATTTTATGACGAGACCGTGAAAATCCTGTTCTCCAAAAAAGAACTCAATTCCTACCTGACCTTATTAACTTTAGAATGAGTACGTCATGCCAGACCTTAACAAACGCCTTGCTGAAATTTTTACGTAGTTTCAATGACTATCATGGGAAATGGGAGTCAAAACAACTTTTTTTTTTTAAATTAAGGAAATAATTTTTTTAAATTTTTTTTATGATGTTAATAACCTAGTTTTGTCGCTTAATAAATATAGTTTTTACCTTACCTTACCCTACCAGGACCCTACTAAGACCTAGGTTGCTCGACTAATTTACCGCTGCAACAATCCCTTGCCAAAATTTTATTGACAGGCTAGAAATTAAATTGTGGGACGGTGAACAGGTACGGTTTTGGTAGTGTTGGGACAAACCTGTTATTTACATCGTTGGAACCTATAAATGAATTTTACTATAGACGTGTTAAGACGACATGACATCGGCAATAGTAAGGAACAACTGGATGGTAATTGTAAGACCTTTTTCCAAAGCGTATTAGTTGCATAGCACATTAAGCGTAACATCTTATTATTTTATAATGTGAACTGAAACGTTCGACTTTAATTTATAGGTACCTAATAAACGATATAAACGTTGCATTTGATATTTGTAAAGCAACCGCAATTGGCGCCGATATAGCCGCTCTATTTTCCTTTCATTATTTTTTCCATTTGACCTACTCCAGTCTAAATAATAACAATCAGTGATGGAATGGTGAAAAACTGTTACACAACCATCATTGAATCAACAACACGCTCGTAACTAAGTTAACTCGATTGCCATCGACGGATACGTCTTAGCTTAGACGTTGCAAACAGGAACAATGCAATTTAGTTCTGCTTATATAAAGCTAATGTACCAACCAACATGATCTGGTATACCTGCGCCATTTGTTCAGGTTTGTTTAGTTCAGTATGTTGGGCAAATATTTTACCAGGAAATCTTTAAAAGAATAAAGTTAGGTACCTACTGATGAAAAACGAAGCAAAACGGTGCAGATTAGAAGGTTCACGAGGTGTAAAAATAAGCTCAACTAGCATTTTCTCGACTTATGACACGCTTTAAAAGTACAAAGTCGAATGTCTGGGTTGGTGACATTGTTGGTAAAAAGGTGCTGTCGTGTTTAGCGATAGATGGGACCAGGTTTGTGCTTTGTAATCTTACTGATCATTCAGTTTACATTTTTGGCAGCTATTTGATTACTTTAGAACGAACTTTTACCGCTGGCGCTGCTACATACAGTTATTCTTTTCCATTCTTTCTCGAAATTCGCATTAAACATTATGCGAATTGAATCAGGCATCCCCAAAAAGACTCAGGTAGTAAATTTTGTATTTTTTTAAGCTGGGTCTGAAATATGTGACCGTTTCCATACATAACGACAACCCTGTATACCAAGCAAAATAAATTATAAAAAATTTTTTAAAAAGTGAAAATAAAAGTATTTAGACATACGTTAAGTCCATCCGTGTAGTTTAACATTGAAAGTAAAGTAGGTAATTATAAGAATTCGCCTTTATTTAGAATTGGGTTGGTAATTTCAATATACAAACATACGTTAAACAATATACAAATTGGTTACATGTGGTAGTTACATATTTTTATGTTCCATGCCTAAGGAGTTGTGAATATACTTTACTTAAATATAGAAAAGGAGAGGGCTAAAAACACTCTGGGGTACACCCTATTTACTTCCCTGTCGTGTGATAGTTTATATTCTACTTGTGCGTTTTGGTCCTATTTCCCAAATACCACCATAAGGAACTAACTGCTTAACAAGAATATCATTTTCAATGGTTTTAAATAAATGCACGCAACAAGTCTACAAACACATCACCAAATACGATTTTGCCTTCATTATTAGAGCTCCTCTATGTCGCATGCACATATTGTAGGGCAATAATGTCTACTTAAATCCGCAGACAGTCCAATAAACTACAATTTATTAGCCTCAAAATAATTCCTTAGCTGGTTACCTTCCTACTATTGTTTCAATTATTTTGTTAATAACCAGGAGTAGATTAATTGACCTAAACCCAGCTGACCCATCTACCTAATTGAGTACGACTGTATTTTAGGCCTCAAGGTGGTATTTGCCATCGCAACTACTTCTTGTAGATCACCTTTCTTTGGAATTATTAAGATCGCGAATAGTTATCAGTTTTAACGCATGAGATC
This sequence comes from Polydrusus tereticollis, assembly GCA_963920685.1. Lineage (NCBI taxonomy): Eukaryota > Metazoa > Arthropoda > Insecta > Coleoptera > Curculionidae > Polydrusus > Polydrusus tereticollis. The sequence continues at coordinate 62,357,325 of OY987327.1, forward strand.
TATAGATATATCTAGATTATTTTTGAAAGTCTCATTGGGAGTACAAAAACATACCTTCCTTGACTAACTCTTAGGTACTGGTGCCACATATATGACGTATCGAAACGGGTGCCAAGACAGTGAAAGCGGACCGACTGGGATAACATCGCTACGTACTACGTTAATTAAACCTAAGAACATGTGCATTAAAAACAACTTTGTAAACGCTATTGTGGATATTATGTTAGTTGTATTTATTAGGTAATAATTTGCATTCTTTAAAATAACATGTTTTTATGTATGTAATAAAGTAAAAGGCCATGTGCAAGCTTACAAGGTGTGACATCTATACAAACCACCCAATGCTAATGATTAATTAATTATTATAATTCATAATGGGTAATTCTTCTCCTGGGTGCGTGTAGGTATTGTTTTACTATTGTAATTAGACGTATGTTTATTGTTATTGTGTTTATTTTAGAAACCTATGCATAGTTTCATAACGTGAAATACCCATACTTACTTAATTTTAATAACTAATTTCTGTCAAGTATATATAACGGGTATTATACGGTGCATAATTTGAAGGTATGGGAAACTTGATTTAACGAGAATGATGATTTTCTTTATTTAAATATGTGTTTTGTTTCTGTAGCAGTGGCGCCCCTACATCAGACATCTTAATTTACAATAAAGTTTCATTTTCTGTGGGTAAGGTTGATTATTCTTAGAATTTTAACGTCAGAACTACATTAAGCCTCATTAACTAAATAATACCTAAAGGGATCGATACGTTTTTCGATCTTAAAACGAAAGTTATAAACGTATTTCAAGAGGACGTGAAGCGATTAAAATTGCTAATCGATTGTCGATGAAGACTTCCACTGCTAAAATAATAAAGTTGTTTAATGAATGAGGACATGTACAGGATGTTCGCGTATATTTTGCCCAATAGGTATCTCCATTAATATTGGTTTTAGAGAAATATTTAAATTAGCAAAGCTATAGCATTTTCACCGAACCTTCAGAATATGAAATGAACAAAAACAACTGAGTATCGGAAACGACAGTTTTTTGACCAGTGACAGTTTTTTCAAATAGAATACCCCCTATTTTTTCATTGTATCCGTTAAAGAATTTTATCCTCTTTTTAAATATATAGTGATTGTTGGGGTTATTTTTTACCGTTTTGGAATTATACGAAAATATAATAGAATTATCATTATCCTCATTAAAGTTTTGTAAATGGCTCATGTTACTCATAGCAATACCTGTCACCTTGACTAAATTGCTCTTGGCAACTTCTGTCTTCTTGACAAATCTTAATAAACGTTGTCAAAATCAGGGTCTAAATGGGACACTGTTTAGAGTAAAAGTTCGAATTTCTTAAAATAGGGGGTAGCGGGGCAAAATGACGAAAGGGACAAGAAGACGAATTGAATTTTTAAAGAAAACTGCAAACATAAAATGGGCGACTTAGTGCTCTGCAACATCCTCTAAGGCTATAATACTACCGGGGGAAAATAGATGGCACCACTACCCCTACTTTAAGTTTAGTGAACCATAACCTATTTTGATAGCGGTTGTATATAAGATTCCTGGCGACGGAAATAACAAATTATGGTGGCAATAAATGCGAAAATAGTTCTTTTTTAAATTTGTTTACTCGCTTCTGGATATCTAAATATAATAAACGTTTAACTTTTATTTAATTATTTGTTTAAATAATTATTCGTTAAAAAGTGTTACCTGGGGCAAGTTGAGGGAGGCAAGTTGACGAATTCATAGACAATCACTCTTCTCATAGATCTCTGAAAGCAATTAATTTCTGCAGAGGTAATGGGGTTGTTATGATTGGGCTACCTCCGCACAGTACCCAGCGTCTTCAACCATTGAATGTTGGATTCTTTGGACCATTGAAGACTTTTTTTATTGTCAAGCTTGCGACAACTATTTAGTGAATCATCCTGGAAAGCCCATAACGGATAAGGAGGTTGGAGAATTGTTTGGAAAAGCGTTTCTAAAGGCTGCTTCAGTGGAAACAGCCGTTAAAAGTTTTGCAACTTGTGGTATTGAGCCTTACAACCCTCACGTATTTGGGGAAGCTGATTTTGCCCCTTTCATGTTAAATGAGAGGCACATAACTTCTGAGGACGAGCCTTCGAGCAGTGATAATGAACCACTAGCTAATATTAAGAACAAACAAGAACTTTAATCTATGACGTCAGCCCTTCCCTGTCCCTCGGGCAACAAAATCGTTAATAATTAATTAAAAATTTAGAAAGAACCTCTAGATATTACGTCATAGTGCAAGAGAGAATCATCGGTCCAATTTTCATGGATGGATCTAGTTAGATATCGTGAAATGCTTGCACATGAAATAGAGGTAATTTTTGAAACTTTTTCTCTAAACGCCGCAAGGAATTTTATATGGCAGCAAGATGGTGCTCCATGTCATAGTGCTCTTCCAGTTAGAGAATACCTCAATGAGAATTATGATATTTGGATTGGTCGTGGAGGGACGATTGCATTGCCTCCCAATAGTCCCGACTTAACACCATTAGACACATTTCTTTGGGGCTACCTCAAAGACAAGATATCTGCATCCAGACCAAATAGTGTTGCCGATTTGCAGGAACAAATCCAAATTGAAATTGACTTTCTCAACTTCGGTAGGCCAGATATGATTGCTAATGCAATTGAAAAACTAAAAGAGGGTTACCAATCCTGCATTTTAATGAACGGTGACCATTCTGAGCAATGATAAAAATAATATATATGTTGTGTTGTGTTTTAATTTCGTTCCAAAACGGTAAAAAATAACCCTAACAACCACTATATATTTAAAAAGAGGATAAAATTCTTTAACTGATACAATGAAGAAATAGGGGGTATTCCGTTTGAAAAAACTGTCACTTCCGATACTCAGTTGTTTTTGTTAATTTCATTTTCTGAAGGTTCGGTGAAAATGATATAACTTTGCTAATTTAACAATTTCTCTAAAACCAATAATAATGCAGATATCTATTGGGCAAAATATACGCGAACACCCTGTACATGTAAATGCAATTCCTAAGTCTGCTGGACCAAGAAAAATATCTTCACTAGTTGATAACTGATAACGCGAATTTGGAAATGATCCATGGAAAAATATGAGATGCCAATTTCCTGATAAAGTGTGAAACTCTTGCAATTGTTGCAATTGATTAATAAAATCATGGAAGTGTGAAAAAATTTTGCAGTTGCGACGAAATTTTATGTCATCAATGGGTCGAAGATACCTATGTAGGTAATTGCTAATACTGGTTACTTTATTATTTTTTCCTTACAATTTCCCCTCTATACATACATACATAATACTTGCACTGAAATCATATTACCAAAAAGTATTGTCAAACTATACTGTTTAGATTTTATTTTTTTTACTTACAATTGTTACTATAACGTATCTATGCCCCAAAAGTTTTCGGAAAAATAACCATTTTAATGTATTTATCTCAGACAGCATTGGATTTGGATTGCTATTGGAAACAGAAGTTAGCAAACAAAAAATCAAAGTATACAGGGTGATTTCTAAGGTGATACTTTTTTTCCAACTGTGTATACAACTACTTAAAAGAAACAACTTTTTCAAATAACTTTTTTTTTCTAATTTTGACATATAAAGTGACACTTTTTAAAACTGATTGACATTATGAAATGTCTTACTTTTTGTAACTAGTTGCATAAAGTAAAATTTTATGCAATTAGTGACGAAAAATGTATTTCAAAATTAGTGACAAAAAGAATTATTCTATTTATTAAACTGTTATAATACAAGTTAAAAACATAAATTATAAATTAATTAATTATTATAAATATTGATAACACAATTATTGCAATTATTCAAATTAATTCCCGACGACATATTTTTTTCATTGCTCGAACATGCTGTTATTTGGGAAGCGACGCACATTGCATTAGATGTTTCACCAAATATTTCTTGCGCTATAAGTTTTTTATTATTCATGGAATTTTCAACATATCCCTCCGCAACAGAGCTAGATTTCCAACCTCCGTGCCTCTTTAATTTTAAAAGATCAGCGCCACTGTCTGCTAGGAAAGCGGCAGAGCTTCTTCTGAAGCAGTGGCCAGTATATAGAACAGGATTTGAAAGACCAAGAAATTGTGCAATAACTTTTGGCAGACTGCTAAATGTGTTAATTCCCACAGGATTTCTGGTACATTTTCCATTCGCATATTTTACAAAAAATCTGTTGTGTTTAAGAATCTGGGAACGCAACTTAATATATTTTCTTAATATTTCAACAAGATTTGTATTTTCAATGTCTCCAGTGGTAATTGCACACTGCCGTATAACTTTTGTTTTTGAAGGTGGGATATTAACACGAAAATGGCTTCCTTCGTCTATAACATTTTCAACTGGAAGAAATGTTAATTCTGCTTTTCTGCATGCTCCTGCCATTCCAATTATCATTGCAACCTTAGCCATTAAGTATTCTTTGTCATCAGCTTCCAATAAAAATTTGGCAAAATCTTTTTTAATAAAAACTTTTGACTTTTTAGCACTGTACCCGTCCGCTTGCCTTTTAATATATGCTACCAAATTTGTATATTTTTTAATATCAATATTCCTTTTCAGATTTAGTTCAGACCTTAACATTGAGTAAAATGTCCATAATGTGGAAACTTTTAGATCTTTCTTACCCTCAAAATATGCAAGTAAAACTTTCTCATTAACATGTTTAATTTTCTTCTCATCACACCACGTAACAAATTTTTCGTATGCCAAATCATAAACTGCCTTTGACTTTTTGGGAATTACTGATAATAGAGCATTACCTGCTGCGTCTTCAATATCGCTTGGTAGCTCTTCAGAACTTGAATGACTCATTTTTTAAAAATAAAACTAAAAATATATCAATCTCGATAAAAACCTTCCGTCTAGACTTTTTTACAAAATGTCAAACTGACAACTAACATGAAGTAACAGCAACAATAGCTATTTATGCCATCAGATATATGTCAAAATTAGAAAAACTAAATTTATGTTTTCCAAATTTTTATCAATTATATTAAATTTTATTTTTTTATTACTTTCTTCAAAATTAGAAAAAATCTTGTATGCAATACGTTACGAAATGAAATTTTGTGTAACTTGTGAGTTTTTGCGAAACTCACTTCGTTCGTTCCGCAAAAATCTCACGCGTTACACAAAATTAGGCATTTCGTAACTGATGGCATAAATAGCTATTAAATAACTCAAAAATAAAGGAGATACCCTAATGTAAAGAGCCTACGATACGACTGTTGATAATTTTTTTTGTTGCTTTTTATTCTTTTTTATGTCAAGCAGTGAGGTCTCAATTTGTTGTCAGTTCATCGCGTGATAGATTTCAGTTAGTTTGGAAGTGTTTAAAAATAATAAAGGCTCCTGTGTGCGAAAAAAACATCTCCTTCATTTTTGAGTTATTTAAAAAAAGTTATTTGAAAAAGTTGTTTCTTTTAAGTAGTTGTATACACAGTTGAAAAAAAAGTATCATCTTAGAAATCACCCTGTATAATAAATACTAACTAATACGATTTATTAAGATGTCGTATAAGCTTCATATTTCTTATTTAATATTAAAAAATAAATATTTAATTTTTTCCGAGAACTTTAGGGACATACGTTATGTCAGATATAATACGCATACAGGGTGATTCAAAACAAATACGAAAATAACATGTAAAGCATTACATATCGGGACGGGGAAGTCTTTTAGAAAAAAAATCTAGTTGGCCGCTGTCAAACACAGTTTTATTTTGTACTAATGTCGTTAAATTTTCTTTTGAACAGTCACATTTTAAAGATAATTTATTAACAGACATTTTTGAAATTAACCTATCCTCTATCAATGCATAAAATAAATCGTTCTTTACAAAAAACATTATTTAAATATTGCAACTCAAATAAAAACACAACGTCCTACTCAGAAGCGACTACATTTTTTATAACAAGTGTTGACAATGCCTGCCTTGCGATGTAATACATGCATTTATCCTACACTGATAAAATTAATTATTTGAGTTAAAAAAATTTACAGTTGACTCAAATAAATATTTGTTTCCTATTAGCCAAACAAATATGTATTTGAAAAATACCAAGGGATTATTTGCCTCAATTAGTATCATCTGATTTGATACAAATTACTTTTCATTTGGAACTAATCACTAAATACAAAATTCAAACAAATATTTATTTCCTTAACAGTAACCTAACTTAAATAAGCCGTTTCAATGACTTAAGGTAATTAGGTTAAAAGTTAAGTTAACAAAATGTTTATTTGATTGATATTTATATATATTTTATCAAGTACATATTTATTTCACTTTTGTTTTACATGTATTTGCCGTAACAACAACGTTATTTAATTAAACAATTTAAGTGATTTGATTTAAATAAACCGGTGATTTCCATCAAAGTGATTGTTTTTATATTCAAGTACATAATTGTTTAACTTGTCTTTTATATTTATTTAAATCAAATATAAATTTATTTAGTTTAAATACCTTTTTTTAATTTTCAATAGATCAGAATGTTCATTCAAATCAGTTCTTATTTTATCCAAGTACGTGTTTATACAGACGTCACATAAAAATAAGAAATATTGAAATGTTGCTATTGAATATGGTTTAATCAGTACCTATACCTACCATAATAATCACAAACCTTATCAAATTGTTTATAGTGTTCAAATAATAAGGCAAACCAACAGAAAAAAACACATTTTTGCCGAAAATAAAGGTTATGACAAATTACGCGCACGCGCACAACTATTTTTACATAAAAATAACATAAAATTTAAAAGATAACCATCTCTTATTTTATTTCTTATTTTTATGTTATGTTATGTGTTTCTATAAACGTCTTATGGCAGATCTGTAGATTCAACTCTTATTTTATTTTTATGTTATGTTATCTTGCTGTATAAACCGACCATTAGTTGTTGTTCCCCTTAAAATATACGTCAATAAAACATTATAGAGAAGTTAATAACATTGATAAAAAATCAAATAAAGTCAAATTTGCAAATATTAAGTACAATAATTATTAATATTATATTAATTATATTATATTTTTTACGTTAGGAGGTTTGATAGGTATTGAATTATGGTGAAAATTGAGAAAAACTGTCTTATTTGTAACCTAGGTAGCCATGATTTATAAATACCTGGCTACATTTTTCTAAAAAGATTTTGTGTTCGAAATTTCAAATTAGGTATTACAAGTATCTTTTCTTTGCCTCTTATCTTACTTCTTTAATTCGTTTCATGCGTAACTAAAATATCCAAATATAGTTTCCTACCTTGAAAAGTATCTAACATATGGGATATACCCCTCGATATACCCCAATCTTCTAAATAATTATTCATATTACGTTTATTCCCCATATCTTCGTTTTAATTTTTGATGGAACCACTAACTTCTGTGCCACTAACAAAGAAGATTTCACTCTCACTCATAAATTTCTACAAGACAAAATCGAACACCAATGACCCAAACGCGATGATCAGGCCACTTTTGTATAGCCAATCAAATTACTCAAAGCCCAAAGTAGGCGACAGGAGTTTATTTAAATACCTACTTAATTATTTGTTTGGATGACCAAATTGTTTGAAAAGCTCGGCAATGAATGATTTAAATTAAAGTTAAAGGTATTTAGTTCTTAACTTGAAATGTACTTCGATTAAATAATTAGTTATTTGTAAATATTCGGTCGTTTTATATTCAGGATTTAATGTAAATACATAATTATTTAGTTTAAATGACCTAGACATTTAAATAGTTCTCTATCGGGTGATTAACGGGATTTAGTTCCTAAATAAAAATTAGTTTGATTAAATAATTAGTTATTTAGATTTTGTTATTTTAGTGCTTTTTTGGTAAGATATTTGTTTGAAGGGTTCTATGATTTGACACAAATCAACCAACAGTCAAATAACTTTGCAAATAAAACGAAATACTCTCATTTATTTCAGTTAAATCAAATTTAGTTAATTAAAATCACATTTATTTATTACCAATAATTATTCACCAAATAAATCAGATTATTTAATTAAGGGAGCACAGTTTTATCAGTGTACGCATCATTGAATTCCTAATACGCTGAAATACGCCAGGATTATTTCTTATAACATCACATGATTCAATAGTGCGATTTCTCAAATCTTCGATATCCTGTACTGGGGTAGCGCAATGAGGCCCACATCTTCCTATCCAGCGGTTCTCATAGGTAAGTAAGATTTAAATACCTTCGCAGATTTAAGCTGAAATGTGCTGGCGCACCATCCTTCATGTAATATACGTCTCTTCTAGCTCGCGGGGTTAAATGTTCTAATAGATTACTAATACCTAATACAATTATTTTTGTAAAAAATGAAGATATGACTCACCAGTTAATCTTAAAGGTAGAAAATGTGGCACAATTAAATGTAAATCGACAATTTCTATCCAAACATTAACGGAAATAGTTATTATCCTAACAAGTGCGGAAAGAGCCACTTTCCCGCACGCGACTGCCGTTACCCGAACGACGCGAAGCGGAGTTCGGGTAAGCAGTCGAGTGCGGGAAAGTGTCTTTCCGCACAAGTTAGGATCAAAATTTTTCCTACAGGCGTTGGAAAAACTACAACAAAATATTTCTAAAAATTTAATTTTACTGAAAAACAAACACAGATTTAATTTCTAATTATAACTAATATTTACATTAAAAGTACAATTTGATGCATTATGCAAATTGATTGCGGATGAAGCCATTGAAGCCAACTGATCCTGATGAGCGGATGGTTGCAAAGAAAGAGGTATCGAGCTGTTGTTAGCGCTGCTGGGAAACTGTGGAGTTTTTGCTTCTAAATTATAGCTCAAACTTGATGGACTATTGAGATTGAGAATTTTGTTAGACATGTTTTTTTTGTGTGTGATGGATTCCTCCAGGTAGCCTTCGGCAACAGACGTGGATTTCCATCCTCCTAAACGTTTAATGTTTGTTATTTCTTCGCCAGAATTAGCAAGTAGAGTGGCCGAGGAACGTCTAAAACTGTGGCCTGTGTATAATTCTGGATTTTTGAGTCCTATATAAGCTGCAATGTTGGAGGGCATTTTTCCTATGGTATTAATTCCAACACATTGGGTACTGCATTTTCCATGTTTGTAGTTCAAAAAGAATCGGCGGTGTGGAGTTTGCTGTGGACGTAAGTTTGCATATTTTCTGTATAGATTTAGAAAAATTTCATTATTGACTGCCTTAGTTATTACAAAGGATCTAGCAGAATGGTTTTTGGAGTCGTTTATTGTGACAATTATAACGTCTCCTTTGTCGTCTATGTCGTCAATGGTAAATTTAGTTAGCTCCTCACGGCGGCAGGCACCAGCCAGTCCAAAAATCGTTACCACTTTAATTAGAAGGAAAATTTCATCAGGTGCTTCTTTCATAAATTTCGCAATCTCTTCTTGTGTAAAAACTTTTGCTTTTTTTGCTCGAAAACCTACATTTTGTCTCTTGATGTACGCAGTAACTTTATAGTATTTACTGATATCTAAATCTTTCTTAACCTTAAGTACACTTTTCAACATGGAATATCGAGACCATAAAGTATTTGGCTTCCAAAGTTTAGACATTTCCAAGAAATATGCCAAAAGTACTTCTTCTCTTGGTGCTTTTACATTTTTCGCTTCACACCAAGTAACAAAATTATCGTATTGTTTTTCATACCTGACTATTGACTTTTTTGGTAGCAAATCCAAATTTGCGACACTTGCAGCTTCTAGAATATCTTCTGGAAGCTCATCGTCCGAGAAATTATCTATGGAAGACATCTGTATCAGAATCTGAACGAAATTATAAATCAAAGCCACGCTCCGGTGAAATGTTGTAAGGTGTCACTTTGACAATTAAATTTTATGTGTGTGTCGTGGTTACCATGTTAACATCTATGTACGGGGTTTTTGAAATAAACCGTTTTAAATCAGCTTTTTTAAAAATGTTTAAAATAAACGGCAAAAATTAGTGTTTCTGTAATATACCTCATTTACTTTCAATAAAAATTTATATTTTATTTATTAAAGTGTCTTTCCGCATGAGTTAGAATCAAAATTGTTTCTACAAGCGTTAGAAAAACTACCACAAAGTATTTCTAAAAATTTAATTTTCCGTGCGGGAAAAATTTTCCCGCACCGTGCCGGAAAAATTTTCCCGCACCGTGCGGGAAAATGGGTCTTTCAGAACCAAAACGAGTGCGGGAAAACGGTATATCGCGCACGCTTGTAGGAAAACTTATATTCATGTCTAGATTTCTGTTATTGAATGTGGATTATCTTTAGCCGATATATGCTTGTTATGATAGTTTTGACTAGCATCTCTTGAGAAACTAGCTTCGTCCGAGAAGAGAATTCTCGAATAAAAAAAATGATTATCGGCATTCATTCGGTGAAGCCATTGGGAAAAAATCATTCTCGGTTCAAAATCTCTTGATAATAGAGCTTGTACCCTCTGTACATGGTAAAAATATAACTGTTGCTTTTTTCATATCCTCCATATAGTTGATTCCGCTGCAATTTTCCTGGTACTTGTCTCAGGTTGCGCTTCAATAATATTTAGGATAGCAACTTCTAATCCGGGTATTCGAACTTCGCGGTGATGGCCGGTATCATAGCTTCTTTTTTCGAAAGTTCCAGATTCATGTAGCCTTTGATGAAGCCTGGTAAACATGCTGTGATGAGGAGGTCTACGATTAGGGTAAAAAGTGACAGGGGACAACTAAATTTTTTTTCTCTAAAAAATTTCTCCGTCCCGACATGTAATGCTTTACTTTCTATTTTTTTTATTTCAAGTTGGTAAGTTTTATGAAAAAAATACTAGAAATAAAAAAGTTTCTAAATAAATCAGGCTATCCAAATTTATTTTTTTCCAAGTCGTTGCGTAAGTTTTTGTTTAAATCTAGTTAACAAGAATGATAGGAATAGTCTCTTTCAACCCCTTCCACTCATTTTAAAAAAGTGAAAAAATATGCAGAAAGCTTGTTTTTATAATAGTAATTCTTCCACAAAATTTCATTATTGTATCGCTTTTCGTTTTTAAGATAAAAAATAAAATCATTATTTTACCGCCATATTTGTACCTCGATATCTCCCTAATGGTTGACTTTTGACCCAACGTTTAGATATCAAACTACCTTTTATTTTAAACAAGGAATCGCCCCTTAAGTTTTTCGCATTTGTTTTGAAACACCCTTACAATAGCGTCTCGGCAAACATTCTTGAAATGTAATAAATGCAGACAATCAATAAATATAGAAGTGACAAAAAAATATATTAAAACAAATAATATATTTACACTAACCGTTTTAATTTGAAAATGAAAAGAAATTTCCAGGGCTTTTAACCACAAGCTAAATAAATGGTTCCTAAGTTGCAAAAATATTTTTAAAATTACCTAGACTGATAAAATCCATTAAAATACCATAATATACAGGTAGGTTTCTTCGCCGTCGTCAATTTTACAAAATTTGACTGTAGTAGCAGGAGTGTCAAGTACAACTTCCTGGTATTGATTAGTTAAGAAAGTAATATTTCTTGTATTTAAAAAGAGGCATGTAAAAGCATGGCTTACAAATAAATAATCATATAATAGTTACCTACTCCTTAATTTTAAATATCTGTTTGATTTGCGTTTCTATTATGTCATTTAATTGATCTTTTAAAACGTTTAGCATTCACTTTTTAGACAATAAATTAGTTATTAGCTCTTAATTGGTACAATTTTTAAGTCCATGGATATGCTAATAGGAAAGATACAACACAGATCACTTTTAGCATAGCAAAAATGCAAAGGCCCGACGTTAAAATCACAGTGACATCGCGTAGCTTTGAGACGTAGATGGTGATACATCTGAAAACCACAAGATGTCACCTTACGTTGCATCTCACCATTAGTATTTTATTAGTGTTAGTTTTTTTTTAATTTATTAAAGGGTATAATAACAAAAGGTCTTAGAAAAATTAAATGAATTCTGCTCCATTGGATTTTGATGCCGAGGCTCAAACTATCTGCGGTACGAAATGGTGAACTTTCGTCCATTATGCAAATAACTATTGTTTGGAAATATAGAACGATTTTTGAACCTATTCTTATTATTAAGGGTTATTTTTAAATTATAAACTATAACCTGACAAAAATAAAGTTACCATTTCAATCAATTAGATTACTTACTACCTTTATTTTGTCACGTCCCAACACCTTGTATATGTACAGGAAACGTCCGAAGAGACGACAAAGATAAACTTGTTTTCTAAGATTTTTTATTAGTTACAGCCCTCTATCTGTTATATGGGATTGTTCTTCTTTATGTTGCTGTAGTATATACGATCACATAATATTTTATTATTTGCTTAAAGAGTGTAGGGCTTGGGGAAATAGTAAAACGACCAATAAAGCTTAGAATTCTATGAAACAATACATTGGTCGCAAATTCAGACCGATATCATTTTTTTTTTATTGGTATTTTTTCGGAAACATACAATAATATTACACCTTAAAAAATTGCTTTTCCCAGAGTGGTTTAATATTTAAATTATTTGATGAAAGCAGGTAGGCACATTATATTATAAATAAAACGATTTTCAAGAACGTTTGATTTGTTATAGTTTAGGTAATCGTTTACACTTTTCTGACAGCTGAGAGCTCTTGGTTCATAAAGTGTTTTTAAAAGTTTCGATAGATTAATATTAAGTAAACCTTAGTATTTTGCTCTTTGACTAACAAGTATTCGCGGTAGCAGTTGCATAAATAACTAGGTGCCTAGTCTTCCGGGATGAAAGAAAGAATAAGACCAAGTTTGCAATTTTCACATCCCTTTGAAGATAGGAAATAGTTTCTACTACTGCCCTTTGAAATTTTGCAAAAAAAGAGGCATTCCCCTCAAATTCCTCGAAATCCATTTTCGAGGGTGAAGAATCCGAATCTCCATAGTGTTATTTCCGCCACTCCACCCGAATAACCCTTAAAATGCAAAACACCACTATTTCTTCCGTTTTTTACCTGCCGAGGGCTTGTAAAAAAAGAAGGTTTCGCAATTGTTGAAAGGGATCAGCCGCCTAACTCGAAGTACCCATCCGTCTCTAGGGGGGCACGCAAGCTACCCCCCCCCCCTTTGATTTTTCTTTTGTGGTTTTAAAGAAAGTTATATGGTGAGTTTTTTTTAAATTCCCACTGCAAGTTATGTGTATTGGCGTATACCGAATGCTAGGTAGAGATTGTAGGCTCTGCTTACGCATTGTGCATCATGCAGAGGGAATACATTTTTTGACCATAATTTAGAAACGTGAAAAAAAGGTCCCATCTGAAAGTAGGTTCCGTCATATTTCACGAAATTTGTCGAAAATAAGCAAGACTTTAATGGAATCCTAGTATATGAGTCTATCACGATATATTTTTTAGTATTTATATAAAACTAAAATTATAATTTTATCTATTTATTCTATTTATCTATCCCTATCTAATCTTTATAAAAACTATTTAAAGTCAAAAACCATAAAAGAATGAAAACCAGAAAAAGACGGGAAAATTCAGGTGCAAAATTTCTAGTAAAATAATTTTTTTATATATTTTTCTCCCCTTACCTGTGGTTGCTGTTGAAAAGTCCCCTCGAAGAACTGCCCCCCAACGAACCCAAACATAAGGGACACACACAACATTGAAGATGGTACCCGTATCCGCGCCATCATTTTGGCAATATCCGCGCGATTATACTGAAAATGCATGAAGCGACCTATTGCTATTTACGTGCCCCCCAAGCCGGGAGCACCGACAGCCCCCCTTTCTCCAAACTCGCAAAGAGAGACGGTGCGCCTCTGGGTAAAGATACGTCTTGTTGCAGCGAGATGAAAATGAAAGGTGTTATAATGGCTCGTATTTTCGCTTTCTTTGGTTTGGCCGGATTACATCAAAAGGTAAAAGTTGAGGATTGTTTGTTTTGTACATGTGTATGGTAAAACAAATGTTGGATCTTTTTAATTACTCGATTGCTAATGAAATTAAACGCCTAAGCGTTTTTGGAATGTAACAAAATATTGCCAAAAAGTTAAGCAAAAAAAATTGGTTAACGGGGTAAAAGTGTAGGTAGATGTACTAAATATTTATCATTTTTCACCTGATCATAACACATTTGCTTTCAAAACTAGAGCCTTCCACTGACTTAGTGATGTAAAAAGCAAATATAGCAACGTTCCAAATTAAAGATCAAAACATACAGGGTGTCTGTAAAAGGTCTAAAAACCTACCACATATTCTTCAGACCAAAATTAGCCGATTTAAGTAAACTTACCTTAGTACAAAGTTGCTTAGTTTAGGCGCTAGACGACGCTAAATTTTTAAATCGTTTTTCTGGATTAATTCAAAAACTGCTCATATACTATCTTGCCGAAACTTGGTACGTTGGCATAGCTTTATGGGGCAAAAAAACCTATGCCACAATTCTGATTAATATTAGTCCATGGGCGTAGAACCTGGGTTTTTTACTAATTGCTTGTTTCAGATTTCTATGCCAATGGAGGGGTTTGGGCACAAAATTCAGATGAACCAACTCATTTGCTACAAAAAGGTACTCTTGATAAGACTCGATTCCTCTGACGGATTTCGAGAAATTTGCATTTTATTACTTAATACGTAGTAGTTTTTACCACGTAGTACTTGGGTTTTATGGAATTTTTCTGTTTTTGATTTCTACGCCAATGGAAGATAAGAGGTTTAAGTTTAAAATTTAGATTAAACCAACTTATTTACTACAAGAAAACCTCTTGTAAAGTTTTCTTATCATCTGCTTTTTGTTCGCACGGTATTTTTCAGGTATGTACAATTGTACAACACTACCTTTAATTACACCTCATAAACGATTGTTATTGTTGGTTATTATTAGTTTCATCTGACAACATAAGATAATTGTCAAATTTGTAACATTTAATATTGTTGCTAACGTTCAATTATTTTATCTGCTTGCATTAACTATTACAAAACTTTAATTGTCGTGCATTATCATGGCGGTGCAATACACTAATGCAGAATATACCGATATGATATTGGTATTTGGGTATTGCCAAGGAAATGGTCGAGAATGTGTCAGAGTCTACTCCGAAAGGTTTCCAAATCGTCGTATACCAAGCCACGACCCGACGCTTGTTGCTGTTGAAAAACGCCTTCGGTAAAACGGCCAATTTACTTCTAAAGCCATTGATAATGGAAGACAGCGTGTTGTAAGGGTTCCTGAAGTCAAGGAAGACATTTTAGAACGTGTTGCAGAAGATCCAGTAATAAGCGCCAGGAGGCTAAGTAGAGAAATAGGAATGTCCAAAGATATTGTTCATATTAAAGTACTTCAAGAATAGTTGCTATATCCATACCATAAGATGCCAGTGCAAGATCTTTTATCTAATGATCCTGAAATGCGCCTGGTTTTTAGTCGGTTGTTCATAGGCAGAGAAAAGAGAATCCAAACTTTGCCAACAATATTTTGTTTACCGATGAAGCATGTTTCACAAGAAGAGGGATTACAAATTTTCATAATGAACATGTTTATGCAGATGAAAATCCACATGCTATCAAGGTAAAACATTCTCAAAATGAGTTTAAAAGTAATGTGTTGACTGGAATAATTGGTAATCACATTGTTGGTCCTGTCATTATTCCACAAAGATTAACCGGGGAAATTTATTTGCAACATCTACGAAATACGCTGCCAGATTGGCTAGAAGATTTACCTTTATAACTTCGGAGAGTTATGTGGTTTATGCACGATGGAGCTTCACCACATTTTGCATTAAATGTTAGAAACTTTTTGAATCAGCAGTACCCAAATAAATGGATTGGTAGAGGTAATGCCCCTGTAAATTGGCCACCACGATCTCCGGACTTAAATCCATTGGATTATTTCTTATGGGAGCATCTTAGCTTATGTGGCGTGAAGTTGCTCTTTGAGCTAACGTTTCGTCACTGTGCCGATGTCTCCGGTTTCCAGGGTGGGAAATATACAAAAAATGCTGTGATGATGGTTCCAAGATCAATATATTCCGGAGTTAAGAACGCCCCCCATCGGATCTCCGGGTGGGGGCGGGTCCTGGCGCCTTATCAAGCGAGATTATCCAATCATCCACCATGTCCAGTAGCCATGCGGGTCCTTCGAACAATATTCTAAATGGAAATGGTGTGAAAACTGGAGTTGTTAAAAGACCCGAGATTAACAACTTCCAAATTGACTTCTGCAATATAAGAGGACTGAACTCCAACATCAATGCAGTCCATCAACATCTACAATCTACCAAACCTCATGTACTTGCACTAACCGAAACCAAAGTCAGATCATCGATTAGTACGGTCAGCTATTTATATCCTGGGTACGACTTTCATCACCGATTTAGGCGGAATTCTGGCCTTTGTCTCTTTGTCCGGAGTGATATTTCTTGTCAACGAGAGGAGACACTCGAGCCTAACGACTTTGATGTAATGTGGTTTACAATATCAACGCACCGCCAAGCGATACCCATTATAGAGACTTGTTCTCCTCTCTTGCTAATACTATCGACTTTTTGCAAACTCACGATCCCAATTCCGAAGTTGACATCCTTGGCGACTTCAACATTCATAATGTCAACTGGCTCAAATACTCAAACATGACTGACGAACAAGGTCGTGAAGCCGAATCCTTTGCCATCAGCTCTGGCCTCACCCAGCTGGTGGGTGAACCAACTCGGATTCCAGACCGAGATGGTGATTTTGCTAGTTTGTTGGATCTTTTCTTAACTTTAAACCCCGACTTGTACACTGTCACCGTGAAGCCGCCGTTAGGAACGTCTGACCACAACCTTATTTCGGCACTGAACAAACTACCAATTAGTGCTGAAGAGCCTCCTAAACCACGCAAGATATGGCATTATACATCAGCTAAGTGGGAGGACCTAAGGGACCATTTTCGAACCTTTCCTTGGCGGGACGTTTGTTTTACCTCTCATGATCCATCCATCTGTGCAACAGAAATATCGGAGGTTATCCTTACTGGTATGGAAGCCTTCATCCCTTTCTCAAAAAAGTGCTCTTCTAACAGCAAGCCTTGGTTTACCAAAAATTGCGAACGAGCTGTTAAATCAAAACATTATTTCTACCGACAATGGCGTAAAAATCCTACCGCCGAAAATCGTACCATCTTTGTTAACGCTCGAAACCAATGCAAGCAAACGATAAACCAAAGCAAAGAAGCACACAACCAGAGGATCAGAGACAAACTTCTTGAATGTCCTAGCGGCTCAAAATCATTTTGGTCGGTAGCTAAGGCCGTCAGTCAGAACTTTACCAAGTCAACCATTCCACCTCTAACACGTTATGATGGCACCATTGCGACCAAAGCACAGGAAAAAGCAAACTTACTGGCGGAACTATTCTCTTCACATTCAACGGTAAATTTTCAGGGAAGTACTCCACCGAACATTACCCCTGTAGAATCGAGAATGCCCGAGATTGTCTTTCGCCACCGCCATGTTAAGCGAATCTTGGGGAGTCTCGACACTAAAAAGGCTTCTGGTCCTGACGATATTCCAGTCATTGTAATTAAGAAATGCGCTGACGAACTGACACCGGTATTTTGTAGGCTTTTTAACTTATCCTACAAAAAAGGAATATTTCCTTCTTGCTGGAAAACTGCGAGAGTCCAGCCCATACCCAAAAAAGGCAAGAAGACTTTGCCAAACAACTATCGTCCAGTCGCATTGCTCTCGGTTATATCAAAAGTTATGGAGAAGGCTATCAACGAAAAATTACTAAAATACCTGGAAGGTTTCAACATTATTAGTGACCGCCAGTATGGATTCCGTAAGTCTAGATCAACAGAAGACCTTCTCGCTTATGTTACTCATGTTTGGAACAACGCAATAGAACACCATGGGGAGTCCCGGGCGGTAGCACTGGACATTTCCAAGGCTTTTGACCGAGTATGGCATGAGGGGCTCCTAACTAAAGTGAGAGCATACGGAATGCCGGTTCAATTTTGTTTATGGCTGTCGAGCTTTCTTAAAGACCGTTCTCTGCGAGTGACGATGGACGGATTTCTTTCAGACACATTTAACATCAACGCCGGAGTCCCTCAAGGTTCTATATTGTCGCCCACCCTTTTCTTACTATACATTAACGATCTTTTGGAAAAAACTAAAAATCCTATATATAGCTTGGCTGATGACAGCACACTTGTTTCAACTTTTACTTTGGATGCTCGGACATCGGCTGCTAATGCACATCTCTATAGGCAGCAAGAGGTCTCACATCTCAACAAAGACCTGGAAGAAATTTTGTCTTGGGGTGACAGTAACCAAGTAGAATTTAACGCTAAAAAGACCCAGGCGGCAGTTTTTTCTAAAAAAGTTAATGTTGAAGAACCGGATATAGTTATGGCGGGACACTCAATTCCCTTGGCTTCATCAATTCATTTATTGGGCGTTAAATTGCGTTGCGGCCATTGCTAAGGCAGCCTCGCAGAAGCTTGGAGTACTTTTCCGAACAAAGAACCTCTATACACCCCAACAACTTTTGATGCTCTATAAAGCCCAAATTCGACCATCACTGGAGTACTGTTCGCATATTTGGGGCTCTGCTCCTAAACATACCCTGAGATTGCTAGATTCCATTCAAAGAAGAGCCATTCGCTTGATCGGTGACCATAGTCTGACAAACAACCTGGAAAGCCTTGAACATCGATTTTACAAATATTTTCATGGCAAGTGTTCAACTGAGGTTGCCCGCTTAATACCACCCAGAGCGGTGCATGGTAGAAATACACGACGAGCCACTGCAGCCCACCAGTACGTGGTTCAGCTTAGTGTCCCTCGAACGACACTGTTTCAAAATTCTTTCATCTGGAGAACGTCATCACTCTGGAACGACCTCCCTGAGATCGTCTTCCCCAACGAGTATAGTCTCCAAAGATTCAAGACCAACGTGAATCGTTTCCTGCGCACACGCACCGCTCCTAGAGCGCCATAAAGGATTTATCATGTAGTGCTGTGCCTTATCATAAAAAAAAAAAAATCTTAAGACAGTGGTTTACAGGACAGCTCCAGATAACGCAGAACAACTATGGCAACGTATTCAAGATGCAATAAATATTCTTAAGGGCGATGAACAAGTTCTGCAAAGAGTGTGTTTTAATTTTCTTCGACGTATAAATCTTTATATTCATGAAAATGGTGGACATTTTAAGCAATTTTTATGATATTTCTATTTATTTCTGTTTATGATTTAGTTATTTTTTTCTTTTTTTGTAAAAACTAATCCGTATTAAGTTATAAAATGCAAATTTCTCGAAAACCGTCAGAGGAATCGAGTCTTATCAAGAGTATCTTTTTGTAGCAAATGAGTTGGTTCATCTGAATTTTGTGCCGAAATCCCTCTTGTTCCATTGGCATAGAAATCTGAAACAAGCAATTAGTAAAGAGCCCAGGTTCTACGCCCATGGGCTGATATTAATCAGAATTGTGGAATGGGTTTTTTGCCCCATAAAGCTATGCCAACGTACCAAATATCGGCAAAATAGTATGAGCAGTTTTTGAATTAATCCAGAAAAACGATTTAAAAATTGTCACTTCAGCGCCGTCTAGCGCCTAAACTAAGCAACTTTGTACTAAGATAAGTTTACTTAAATCGGCTAATTTTGGTCTAAAGAATATGTGGTAGGTTTTTGTAAAGACCTTTTACGGACACCCTATATTTCGTTATTTTATTTTTTTTTAAATCCTCAACAAAAGACCTAACCTACCTATTTAAAATAGCGACTGACGCCGGGGGCTGGAAATGGAACGAATTGAAATTTAAGCTCGTAGTTCACCCCTTTATAGTCTATTTCCTACCAATTGAGAGCACAGCGAAGGGTCAATAACCGTAAAACCGCAATAAACCATAAACATGACAATAACAGGTACCTGGTCTTAAATTACACAGGTACCTTATTTATAAAGTAGAATATTTTCAAGTTACTTGGTTTAGTTTTCAACGTGGTATCGAAAGCTTGTCTATTATAAATATGACGAATAATTATTAGATTTCTAGTACGCACATTTGAGTGTACGGATCTTTTTTTTTAAAGTGCAATTTAAATTAATTTTCATTAGTGTCCTGCATCTTCGCTTTTATAGCACTTTCACGTCGATAAAATGACTAGAAGTAAACTTCAGTCTACCTCTAAAGAGAGTTCAGACAGTATTTCTGAAGAACTTCTTACAAGGATTTGCAAACAACAATCCGACACAATATGAACGAATAGATACCCGTTTTGGAAAAATTGAGGAAAAACTTTCATTATTTGTGACTCAAGTAAACGAAAACGTCAAGAAGATTAACACCATAGAATCGAAGATCGATCATAATGATTAATATGCCCGCCTTAATAACTTAAGAGTTTACGGTTTAAAGGAAGAGTTGGGAGAAGATCAAGATGGTCTACTTAATGCTCTTATCGCAAAGCTAAGAAACAAAATGGATTTAGTAGCAAAGAATGATCTGGAGAGGTGTCACAGAATTGGAAGCTATCAGCGAGGCAATAATCGTCCAGTATCTTGGCAAGATTTGTTACGTATTTTATGAGATCAGCTGTGTATCAAAAAAGAAGTTATTGAAAAAAACTAGCTTCGTAATAAGGGAGAATCTAACGACCCTTCGACTTGACCTGGTAAAATCTGCAATTGATGAATATGGTGTATCTAATGTTTGGACTCAAAATGGAAGAATATTTTTTCTCAAGAATAATGCGAAACTCTGGGTAGAAAATAGTGACGACTTGTAGATCTACGATTTTATCGATGTTGTCGTTCTATACCAACAAGTAAACCTTTTTTTTTGTTTTTTGTTTATGTTAAGGCACAGCACTGCAGGATTAATCCTTTATGGCGCTCTGCGAGCGGTGCGTGTGCGCAGAAAACGATTCACGTTGGCCTTGAATCTTTGGAGATTATAGTCGTTGGGGAACACGGCCTTAGGGAGGTCGTTCCAGAGTAATGACGTTCTCCAGATGAAAGAATTTTTAAACAGTGTCGTTCGAGGGACACTAAGCTGAACCACGTACGGGTGGGCTGCAGTGGCTCGTCCTGTATTTCTACCATGCACCGCTCTGGGTGGAATCAAGCGGGAAACCTCAGTTGAGTACTTGCCATGAAAGTATTTGTACAATAGACTCACGCCGCCAACCTGCCTTCGATGCTCAAGGCTTTCTAGGTTGTTTGTCAGAATTCAGATCATGGTCACCGATCAAGCGAATGTCTCTTCTTTAAATGGAATCTAGCAATCTCAGGGTATGTTTAGGAGCTGAGCCTCAAATATGCGAACAGTACTCCAGCGATGAACGAATTTGGGCTTTATAGATCATCAAAAGTTGTTGGGGTGTATAAAGGTTCTTAGTTCGGAAAAGAATTTCAAGCTTCTGCGAGGCTGCCTTAGCAATGGCCGACTATGCTAAGACATATGACTATCGAAATTGGTGCCCAATGAATGAATTAATGAAGCCAAGGGAATCGAGTGTCCCGCTATGACTATATCCGGTTCTTCGACATTAACTTTTTTAGAAAAGACTGCTGCCTGTTTATTTTATTGTTGATATTACTGCTATTATCAACTGGTACTTACAACTCAGTATAATAGTATATTATTAACCAAGGTTTAGACAGCCATCATTATTGCCCGAGCGGCAAGTTTAAATCACGAGGAGCAGAGCGACGAGGGATTTAAAACGCGAGAGCTATAAGCTGTCTAAACCGTGGTTAATATAATATTTTTTCCACTACTACAAACTTTTATAAGACATTTATCTTTATAGTATTAATAATTATAAAAAATTATAGGTAGGTATAAGCATATTTTTTAGTCAAGTTACGCCTGCGCTTTGGAATTGGCAAAATGTTTTGTTGTTTTGTCAGGTGGCTTTGTTAATGTCAATTTTTGTTCATTTATGTCATCAGATTTCACAAGTTTTCCGTTTTTTTTAAAAATGAGCGAAGAAAATGTTAGTGAAATTATTATGTGTAAGTACACCTCCAGAATTAAGGATGGAAGCAGAAAAAATGTTGATTGTATCGATATTTTACAATATCAAGCATCTCTAATAATCTAATATGTATTGATAATTATCTGGTTGCCTAACCACAAGAAATCACCTTTCAGGTTATTTATGTTTATGAATTCATGTTGTAGAATCAAAAATCAAGTTACCTGCGTTGATATAGATTCTTGAAGATCGGTCAATAATGGATTTCAATGCCTTATTATTATTGACCATCGTCAATAATAACTTATAAGGTAGAGAAAAACGACTTCTAACGTTAATAATCGGTCAATAATGGCGATGTTATAGGTTATATAGTGGAAAAACATTATTTTTAATATGATTTCTATAAACATTATCATTGTACAGGGTGATTGTTTATATTTTACTAGACGGATATATCGGTTAATATTGGTCTTACAAATTAAGTTTAAATTAGTAATTTTGAAGTATTTTTAATGGGTATTCAGAATCCGTTATCAGAAAAAAAAACAAAAAGCATCAGAAACTTAAAATTTTTAAGTTACTTGGTATTTTTTAAATGAAACACCCTGTATTTTATATTTTTAGTCGCTAGATATCGTTCTTCTAAGTTCAAATATACCTATACAATTTTCGAAAAAAATAGACTTTTTCGTATAAATCTAAGGCAGCGGTGGAAGCCTATGCAACCATGCTGATTTGTTTTTATCAAAGTAGCCATGGATATTAAAACAAAGAAATTTATTTCTTTGACAGTTATTTCACTTCTATTTAATTTAAGAGTTGTCTTAAATTCTGAAGATACTATGATATGGGTATTCTGAGATAGAAAAAGTTAATATTGTGTCAGTTTTTATAAAAAATAATCAAAATCAATACTTGGCGCGTCAAGAATATGGACGAATTTATCGTAACAGAAGAACTCCTAACTAAGAAGAACTAAGAAAACATTTGTTAACTTATACCGGGTGTCCACGGAAGGTGGCTCGCCCCTATAACTCTTTTGTTTTTAAAGATAATGGAGTGAAATATGGAGGATTCGTATGCGATATAAAACTGCATTTTTTGACGGGTGATTCAAATTTAGAGAACTTCCGGTTTTACCGGAAGTGACATAAACTCTCGATTTTTCAATGAGACACCTGGTATATTTTTACTTTCTTTGAATCCGTATGACATTCTAAATCAACCATGTGTCACTTGTCACTTTTTGTCATAAAAAAATAAATAATTAAATAAAAGAAAAAAGATCTAAAAATCTACATTCACATATTAGTTAATTTTTAGGGTTGCAGATGTTCAAAGTGACCTCCATCTTGTTGCTGACATAGTCGTACTTTTTCTACTGTCGCTCTTGAAACATTTCTTAACTGCTGTGGTGTAATTCTATGAATAGCTGCCCTTACTTTCTCCTCTTATTCATTCTGTGTGGCAGGAGGAACCGTGTGTGATCCACTTATCGTGTCCACATTTTAATTTGATATTATAAAGTTGCCTTAAGAGTTAAAGAAAAAAGTTAAATACATAAATTTCTTGCATTGACGTAAAATTTTCATCTGTTTATTTTTTATATGTTCAGGGTGCTTCGTTTTCCCCGTCCAGGCATCAACTTTCTCATTTTAAATGGAACACCCTGTATATTTAAAAAATGAACAGATAAAATTTTACGTTAATGCTGGATAACCAGAATAAAGAATACATTTTTAATAAATCATAGGTTTATTTCTTTCCATATTGATGATTTTCACATGCAAATTTGAAAACAAATTAGGAGTACCTACTTATATATTATATCGAACTAAAAATTAGTCTACTAATAATTAGACATTCGATCGTCAACCACAAGGCATATTCTCCAGCCAAATGAGTTTTAATGTTTTAACCTCAAGATTTACCACGATGTGCGCTGATTGGGTGTTCGTTCCAATCGCATTGTTGTACCAACCGTTAGACTTTTTTGCGGGCAATTGAAAAAAAATCTTTTTTTAAAATCGTCCCGTGACGATTGAAGAACTAAACTCCCCCCCCCCCCTGTGACAAAACGTGACGCTTGTCCGGACCCCCCCCCCTCAGAGCGTCACGAGATTTATGGACGGCCTCTAAAAAATAAAAGTTTAACCGATAAAAAAAAAGCTCTTGTGGTTTTACGTATGATAAATCTCTTATTGACTGTTTTTACTAGAGAATAAAATTAACAATAACACTTTATGTAATTATTTTTTTTTAGTTTTTAGTGGCAGATAGTTATTTTAATTTAACTAATCAACTCTCACCACGTATACCTTTATATCTTTTTTAGGTAAAATACATTGAACAGAATAAGAATTTTTATAAAAGTTAAATACAGTGTGGCTCAAATAAGTTTATTTCGTTTTAAATGTGTGCAAGCAGGGGCCGCAGGTGGCGCCGTCTAAATTTTACAATAAAAATGAGAGCAGATTTTAATTTTTCACCGCACAACCCCCCCCCCCCCCCCCCTAGCCGAATATTGTGACAATACACTAATTATTAAAAAAAATATTTATGAAAACTAAAACTAAATTGAACTTTGACCGACTCCGAAATCATCCACTTTTGGACTGAGGTAAGTTGGGTTAGATCGTCATATTTAAGCCTCCGTGCTGTGTCTAAGCCTTTGTGGCAGCATTTTTCCGCACCTTTTAGAGACATCCTGTATAACTAAAGGGTTTGCGTCAATAAGCGCTCTTTAGAAGAATATTTAGGCCATTTTAATTTTTAAGAAGAGGCAATCTTTTAGATCTCCTTTGTCGCAATGCTGGTTACGCTAATAGACTAATGACGCTAATGTTTTAAGTTTCAGCATGAGTTGCATGAGTACAGTATTTAATTTAAATTTTTTTTAAGATTTGCTCTTGTACGACATCAATTCATTCTATGGCATCCCATAGGCAACTGACAACTGATAATACTGTATTGTTGCTTGCCTATGATCTTGGAAACCGGTGGTAGTGGTTAAATCGCCCGCGAAAATTAAGAATGTGCGACAACTGCGACATAACCCCACAATTAAGTTTTTGAGTTCTGTGCCCACAATCATAATCAGAATCTAAAAAATTTAAAGAAAGACTGTTTTTTTCCCTGTAGGTAGAAAATGGATGAGGAGGATATTTTAGCTGAAAATATCGAAGGAAGTATCGACATCGACGACGATGATGAGGATGAGGTAAAGTTCCATATCAATTAATTAACCTCACCATTCGTTTTTGTTATGAGTAGGAAAAAATCTCCTTTTTTCCTTTATAATGTCCCATAGTTATTATATTATATATATATATATATTGTTTTCAGAAAAGCGCATTTGTAAATAGCCAATATTTATTGCATGTCTATAGTTTCTATGCTTTCAAAATAATTTTCCAATGTTTTTTAGAATCAAATATCTCCACCCGAGCTAGTCCAGTTGATGGAAGAAGCCTGGCTTAACGAAAAGTTCTCACCGGAAATATTGCCACACAAAACAGAAGTTGTAGAAATACTACTAGGTCAGATTGCCTATATAGAAGAAAACTTAAAGAAATTAAAAACTACAGATTTTAAAAGAGGGTTACACCAAATGGAAGTTGATAGGTACAATTATTGATTAATTTAAAGAATGTGGTGGTATAGCTACTTATATAAGAGCAATGGTTTTACATTTTTAGATTAAAGTTTTTAATTACAAGTTACTTGCGACTTAGAATGAAAAAAATAGAAATATATTCCTCATACATATTGGAACAAGAGAGGTTGAGAATGCAAAAAGATGAAGATATGTATTTAAATCAGAATGAACTAGTATTCGCCCAAGAATTTGAACAGGGTTTGTAGAACTTGAACTTAAGTTGCACATTCTTTAACGTTTTTGTCCAGGCTAATCAATATTTGTTCTCATAGGTCTCAGCGAACATTTTGATTCAATAATGAGTTTTTGCCCTGAAGTGACTCCAACCCCGATAATACAACCAAACATGCACAGCATGGTTTTTGTTAAATCAAAAGAAAATGTGGAAGGTGTAGTCATCCATGATGGGACCGGAGATGATAATGAGTTAGTTGATTTAACTCGAGGGTCTCAAGTTCTGGTTAGCTATGTTAGTGTTGCTGATTTGATCAAAAAAGGGGATGTTCACCTTATTTAGGAAGGTGGGTATGTACCAACACAAAGTAGCAAGATTAAGTCAATTGATGTGGCTTAAATGGTTTTGTCGATGCACGTTGATGTAAATGGGAAAGTGTGCATAATATACAAGAATAATTTTTCTTATATTTACCATTTGTCTTTTACAGACTTAACTTTAGTTTTGTTTCTAAATAATTATAGGGCAACCTAAAAAATAGGGTTGAATACTGTAATCCTGTAAAGATAGTGATATGATCAAAATCCTTTTGTTGATGGGCAATAAAAAACGAGAGTTTAATAATATATTGATATGCAAAAAAATGTATATTTTTTGTTTAATTTAAAAAAAATTTGTATTTTTTTAATAAAAATGCAACTTTTTTGTTGAAGTGGTTTAGTTTTGTTTTATGCCATTGCTTGCCCATACTACCCAGACTAACGCCGTTACTAAGAAAATCTCTAATATATGAAAGCCTCAAGATCTATAACCATTTCAGCACAGAATACAGACAGTTCCCATACTCTCAGCTTTGAGGAATATTTTGATAATAGTCTATAGTTATTTATTTATTTATTTTATTTATTGCATCAACAACTTTACAAAAAGTCAATAACAGATACAATATTAATCCTAACTAAACCTAAAGCCCTAAAATTCTTAAAAACTATAGAAAAAAGAATCATTAGACACCTATTTATTGCAACTGCCTGCTTAGTTCATCTTTTGTTTGTTTTTTAAACATTGCATAAGTTGTATTAAATATATCTATGTTGCCGCCATATTCATTTACATAGGAACAAAGTCTTATAAGTGGGGAATTTTTATAAAGATTAGTCCTAGGTGCCGTAATATAAAACGTATCTGTAGATCTACTGTTAACTCGACCAATTCTAAATGGAAGCTGTTCTAAGAACTCCTTATTATTAATATTAGTGACCATTTTATGTATTAAAGCCATACCTGCCTCAATACGCAGCTGTTTCAAGCTGGGAAAATGCAATAAATTACACAAGAGCTTTTGATCAGTCCCTCTTCGTGGGTATACTGAAAACCTTTTCAAATGTAGAAATTTTAAAAATCTTCTTTGGACAACTTCCACACTGTACATCTTATTTGCATACTGTGGATCCCAAATAATACATGCATACTGAAGTTTTGAAATAACTAAAGACTTATATAACGCAATAATTGCATTAATGCTACTAAAATGTTTACAATTTCTTATGATAAATCCGAGAATTTTTATAGCACTGGCAGCAACACTTTCAATATGTGCAGTAAAATTTAATTTAGTGTCAAAATAAACGCCAAGATCCTTGTGTACTTCTGTTCTCTGTAGTTGCATATTGTCTATAGAGTAGTTAAAAACAATTTTATCCGTTTTACATGTAAAGGACATTACTGCGCATTTATTATTATGTATATTTCAGTTTTCTTTATTTTATTTTGTGCTAGTCTCATATTTTATGTTCTGACAGGCAGTGCCGGATTATACCGAGTGACGCCTATACGCTAAAATGGGCTTGCCGCCCACGTAAGGCTGGCATTTTCCCGAATTTCTGGTCTACCTTATCGATATATTGAGGTTACCAAGGCCTTGGTATATCATGTCTGAGTGTTCTCTTTTCGGATTGGCTAATTCGAGGAACGGGAAAAGGTGTATTTCCATTGAAGAAATAAAGATGTTTTGTTATTGAATCTACTTATTTATTTATACATCAAATTTGCTTAGGTCAATGACTAATGACATTCTTTGGTTTTTGTTGTCTATGCTCGACTAACATGTTTTTTTACACTTGCAACGAAAAAACTGATTCCACTTTTGGGCTCAAGACAGATCGTCATTCCGCCGCCGCCCGAAAGAGACAATATTTTTTTCGCATCAGTCCATGCCGCCCCACCGCCGAGTGCCGCCCTACGGTACAGCGTATTTAGCGTATAGGTTAATCCGGCACTGCTGACAGGTATTTTTATTTTATTGTTTTATTTTCTTCTTTATTAAGTATTCGCTTTGTAAACAAGATCTGGTTTTCTTATAATAAAGCATATTTTAACTTTGGACTTTGACATATGATATAATGTATGACATATAATAACTATAATAACTAATATATATAATAACTATTATATATGACATACAATAATTATACCACCCGGAACTCAGAGAGAGTTTATGTCCCTGATGGGCGCTTGACTCAAGTGCATGATGGGCCACAAATTACATCAATTAGGATTTTCAACCACTTGCCAGTTTCCTTGACAAATATTCCTAATTTCAAACGATTTAGAAAACTACTTAAGACCATACTGGCTGATAATCCTTTTTATTCCCTGGAAGAATTCTTCTCATCTGTACTGTAATTTCTTTTTATTTTTTTTTGTATTTTGTGTAATTATATTGTAATTTTATTAAATTTGTGATCGCTAGCGGGTGAGATTAATTGTGACGTATTGACTCTTGCTATAGTGTGTTTGCTTTTAATTCGTCCTATTTTGTTGTATTTACACTACTGATTAATTTTTAGTATTTAGTGTTAAGTTGACAATTCTTATACATTTGTACATGTCAAAAGAAGTATTATCATAAATAAATAAATATGTTCTGGTTTATCTCGCCCCATTTTGTCCCAGTGTTAGTCCACTTGACTTTCTCCCCATCAGATAGTAGGGTTGCCAATACGCCAGGACGTCCCAGAATTGGGGTCCTGTGTCCTGGCAAAAATGAAAACTGGGAGGGACCCAGGATTATTCCGGAATCAAGATGTCTCGGATACTGTACCATATTTTTGGTATATTGGTGAAATATGGTAACAGCAGTGTGCAGTGTATACCAAATATTTTGTTCTTGGTTAAAATATTATTTTTTAAAATCATTATTCATTTTTGTTACTGACTTGCGTGTATAATAATATATTATTATTAACATGGTACTTATTTATGTTATTTGGATTCTGCTGTAGATGGGTCTCTCTCTCTCTCATTTAAGATCGCCATCTGCTGTCCTTAGATTCTTATTTTATCTTTAATTTGGGTGTTTCTCAAAAGACGCTCACTCCTATAACTTTTTTGTATTTATAGATATTAAAATGAAATTTTGGAATTGTGCATATATAAGAGATAATCTGAAGTGCCCTTGACTTTGGTATTTTAAATGGGACAACCTGTATATTTTTACTTATTTTTATTCAGCATGATATTCTGAGTAAAATGACATCCCACTTGTCATTTTACTCAGGAGGATGCGGTCAATAACTATGTTGTAAGTGAAGAAAAAGAAATTGACGTACTATCATTAGCTAACATAAATATTACTGCCTCAGTCAGAGAAATTGCTGTTGAATGTGATATTTGTTGAGTGTCATTAACATGTATGGATAGATTTTGGAGATTTGAAATATACGTTCGTTTGTAAAATTAAAAGCATATTTTATTAAAACATGGCGCAGTCGGTAGGATTGATAATTTAACATTTGGGTTGGCCTGATCTTGCCCTGTAGATACCATCAAAACCTTTTAAAATGTATTGTGTGGGCCTTACTTTAAATTGTTTATTAACTCTTTTAAAAAATTTTAAAGGTATGACACTGATATCTGCTCCGGTATCTAAGCGAACTTTAAACTTTTTTCCTTCCAGCTCTAAATTTTCTTGGAAAGGACTTACCGTATCGGAACATTCTTTTGTGACAGCATTCACAAATAGCTCATCATCACTGTCTGACTCCTCACTTTGTCCCACATTTCGTATATTCCTTACTCTGCAAGATACAGCAAAGTGGTTTTCAACTTCATCCTGAAACAAATCTTGGGAATTCGACAATCCATAAGGTAACACTGTAAATCTATATACACCAAAAGGTGTTGCGAAACAACATTTCCAAGAAGAGGTTTCATTTAGTCTCAGGTGATGATAACCTTCAGCAAGATCAAACACAGTAAAAAAACTTTTTATTTCTAAGATTTGACGCTACTTCTTCAATATTTAAACCAAGCTTAGGTTTGCGAATAATTTGGGAATTTATGTCAGAAGGGTCCAAACATAATCTGATTTTCCCATTTAACTTTTCTACAAGAACAATTCTGTTGATACTTGCCTCAGGTCTAATTTCATCCACTTTTATGATAGCTTTCCGTTCAACTAACCTGTCTAACTCTCTTTTAAACTCGTCACGGATAGCAAACGGGATTTTGCTGGGGGGGTGGCAAACATTTTGGAAATTTTCATTGGTTGGGATGTTATGTTCCCCTGGAAATTCACCAAAGCTACTAAATATTTTAAGATTCTTAGAAATAAACTTTTCTTTTTCATCAAAATTTTCACATTTCATACTTACACTATTAACTCTTTTAATCAAATTTAAATTTACACATGCTTTGCCTCCCAACATGTATGGATAGATTTTGGAGATTTGAAATATACGTTCGTTTGTAAAATTAAAAGCATATTTTATTAAAACATGGCGCAGTCGGTAGGATTGATAATAATAGTGATGTAGAGTTTAAACGCTCCAAGTTCGGTCGTGCTATAAAGCCTCCCCGGCGTCTTGATCTTTGAGGGGAAGGTGTTGAGTGTCATTAACATGTATGGATAGATTTTGGAGATTTGAAATATACGTTCGTTTGTAAAATTAAAAGCATATTTTATTAAAACAATATTAGTAGCTCGTCTATGGAGGATCTTACATAAATACAAATATCATGCATACAAATACCAGATTCATCAACATCTCTATCAAAATGACCATGCCAGAAGCCTTGAATACTGTAACTGGTTTTTACAAAGACATCAACAAGATCCAACATTTCCGTCGAAAATTCTCTATTCGGATGAGAGTCGATTCACAAATATGGGCATGTTTAATAGAAACAACAAGCTTTATTGGTCACAAGATAACCTGCATTTAATGGAAGAAGGCAATTTTCAAGAGCGATTTGGATTCAATTGCTGGTTAGGTATCATTGGAGACAGAATTGTGGGACCAATTATTTTTGATGGTCACCTTACCGGCGAAAGATATTTAGGTTTCTTGCAAGTAGAAATAGAACAATTTCTTGAAAATTTGCCTGTAGTTGAACAAATGGCTATTATTTTTCAACAAGACGGGGCTCCACCACATAATTCTCGTGCTGTTAGGGAATACCTATGGGGAAAATTGGATTGGCACTAGCGGACCGATAAAATGGCCAGCAAGGTATTAAGCTTTTTGGTAGGTAAGTATGTCTTTTCATCCTTTAACATTTTTATTTTCTAAATTAGATCCCCCGCCCTAACTCCGTTGGACTTTTTTGCATGGGGTACCCTCAAAAACAAAGTCTACAACGTTCCACCAGTCACCCGTGCAGAACTTGAAAATAAAGTGAGAGCAGCAATTCAAGAAATGAATGTAAACCAGTTGAGAAATGTAATGAGGGCAACTGTCGAAAAAGTGGAAAATTGTTTTCATCAACAGGGAGGACATTTCGAACATTTAGAGCGATGATAATTGGTATTATAATTAAAGTCCTAAGTAGATTGATTTATTAATAATGATAAACAATTATTACTATCTACTATAGTTGTTTGTTGAGAATGAATTAGTTAACTGTTTAGTTCTTTTAGTTTAGGAGAAAGGAGAAAAAAAATCACAACTCCACTGATTTAATAGTGAGCTATTAAAGGCTCAATTTTAAAAATAAAACGTCTCTACATGTTTCGAAGGTAGTAAACCTTCATCTTTAGGAGACAAAAAAACAGTGCTGCAGTTAGTATAAGCAGTAGAGAGAAAACTGTTGGTGGAAAGTGACGTTGATGGAGCTTTAGAAAATCTTTCGAACAAAATATTAAAAAGTGAATGTAAAAGCAATCAGCATACTGAAATTTTAATTGAAATGCTTTATTTAATTCAAAATGTGTGTGAAGAAATTGTCAACTTGTGGTCGGATATAAAAGAGAATATGTTCCTCATATGAAAGTTATAATCTAGGATATATAAAAAGATCTTTTGGACATTCTAGGTCAGAAGGGAGGAACAGAGAATCACATTTCATTGTGATGTAATAAGGACCAAGGCTGGGTTATTGTGGCGGGTACAGAAGTTCTCAATTCGTCGTGCCCGCGAGTGTATCAGACTTCACGGAGCTCATGTTGAACCCTCTTATGAAGTTTGTCAATAATTTCGTTAAGGTGCCTCATATTACATCACTACGTTTTTTTTTTTTAATTTTTGTATTTTTTCGGATTAAACAACTTAAAATGAAACTTTTCTGTTGCTTGAATGACTTTTGTATCATATTTTGTTGTCGAAAAACAAAATAGAAATCATGGACTTTTTATTAAAAATAAACCATGAATTAATTTATTATTCTTTTTTTCGAAAACGGTTCACATTTTATCGACAATAAACAAGAGTACCTCTTTTTTAGTCTAATCAGGTGCCAGCTACCCAGATTTATTTTTTTTACGTCTTTATCATACAGGGTGTTAAAAATTGAAGCATTAAGTTGTAAAGCTTAGTCCGCCCCTGATAAAGTAAAAAAGCTAAATATGTTTGAAGGACACTATTTTAAGAGGTCCTTACTAGTGTAATTATATTAAGTACTTTGAAAGGTATTCAAAAACCCGATTTCCAGGGGCACATATCTCCGTACTCCGTAGGGAGCGCCTGGAAGAAAAAAATTTCCCTTTTTTTCATATTCTATCTGAATCCGAGAGATTTCCCACAGTTTTCTGGACACCCTGTGTATATATTTTTTTTTATTTCCTTAAGTCGTTTTTATGTAGATACCTTTTTAGGATTTTTAAAAACAAACGACCCGCCACTATTTGTTTTTTTTTATGCAAGCCCGTGCCCGTTGAAACATAAATAGGTACTTTTATATTGACATAATTAAGAATTCTGTCGATTTTGTTTTGTCATTATGGCAACAATGTGGTTAGGTTTTATTAGGTTATAAGAGAAAAATACTAATTTTGCTGTAACAGTTTCTCTGTATTATAACAGTTTTCATATAGGTTACAAAAATAAGTTAACATTTACTCTTATCCTAAACTAATAAACTTGTCAAAAATATTGTATATAAGCACTTTTATATAAACTTTAAACAAATCAAAAAAATATCCATTGCATATAAGTACAGTTTGTACAGGGTGTTCTTGTTGGTATAAGTTTTTATAGTAATGGTAATAGGAGTTAACTACTTAGTTCTCCATAAAAGTTTTAAGAGGAACATGGTAAATTTAAAAACCCTATAAATGAATGCAAGGATGAAGGGGTCATGCATATGATATCAGCGAGAATATAGTGTATTTGGGAGATTGAACAGTGACATTTGTGAATAATAAAAAATACATCGTCATCGATATTAGATTAAAACGTATGCATTTATCCTGCTATACTAATGTGCACTATAAGCAAAAATCGACACGCAACGTTTAATGACCGTGCTGCGTTATAAACTTAATAAGATCGCATAGTTGAGGTTCGGTTGGCGGTTCAAATAACAGTTCATTTAAAGAAAAGAGGACATTCAGTTGCAAATGATGACACTATTTTGTTGTTAATTGAGTTAATCCAAAATTAAGAAATATGCCTATTGGACACATATTTCAACAATCAAAACAAAAACTTTTTGAACTTTGCTCCTTACTTCATCAACTTGAACATTTAAACCTGAACTTCCCTAACTTTTCGAGTTTAAAAATCCAGCTTTACACGGAACTTAAAAAGTTCGAAAAGTTGAGGTTCAGTTGGCAGTTGAAACAATAGTTCAATTTAACTAAAGGGAACAGTCCGATAGTTCCTAGAGTATTCCCATGCAGTTCGAGATAAACAAGCTTTACGTTTGAGAGTTCAGAAAGTTCGTTCCGACCAATAAGAATGCACTTTAAAGTCATGTAATTAGTTACAGTCAAATGTTAACGTTTGTGTTATTTCTATTTATACAAATACCAATAGAAATTTGCTGTGTGTTGCATATTTTGGTTTAAAATGGCTAATTGACTTTATCCAAAATTATGAAATCTTTAATATTATCATTCTATTAGTCATACTAGCTACTTAGAACTAGCCATTTATAATCAACTTTATGATTACTTTGACTCTAATAAATTACTCTATATTAATCAATCAGGATATAGAAAGAACCATTCTTGTGAATCAGCAATCCAACTGACTGTCTCCACTTGGAATGAGCTCATTGACCAGGGTTGTTTTGTGCCAGCAGTATTTCTTGACTTTCGTCGCGCATTTGAAACGATTGACCATAAGATTCTATTAGAAAAACTCAAAATATTATGGTATTGAGGGTACAGATCTGAAATGGCTTGAAGACTTTCTCAAGGGTAGGCATCAGATTACCAACGTCAACAATTTTAAATCTAGCAAAATAGCAAAAAATATGGGGTACCTCAGGGTAGCGTTCTGGGGCCCTTACTTTTCGTAATATACTTAAATGATATAAGTCACTTTGTAAACCCTAATTTCCTAAATTTATTTGCTGTTGATTCGCTTTTGTCTTGTAGTGATAAAGATTTAAACTCTGCAATCAACAAAACTAATATGGAATTAATGAGAATTGAATTCTAGGTTGCTTGTATATCAAGCAATAATTCAGCCGCATTTTAATTATTGTGCTAGTCTTCTCTATACCTTCTTAACGGCAATAGCAAAGCCACATTACAAAAACTGCAGAATCGCGGTATGAGGATCATACTTCGGTGCAATCGTTATACCCCAATATCTCTAATGTTGGAATGCCTTGAATGGAAAATAAAACGAATGATTTGTGTTTAAAATTTTACATAATCTTCTTCCTACTTGAGCCAAAATATTGTGCGAACTCGAGATATACACAATCATTTCACTAGAAGCACTAATAATATCTATATCAGAAGAACTAAGTTCAAAAAAACTATGAATTGTCTATTCTTTAAGTGTTTCAACGAACTGAACAGTCTGCCCTGGGTTGTAAGAGAAAGTCTGCTGTATTAGGAGAGTGGTAGCTATATTGTGTATTGGAGATTTCAAATCTCAATCATTAGCTTGTATTTCCTGTAAATATATTGTGTTGTATTATAATATATGATAGTGATCTGTTTCTTTCTTTGTAAAATTAGGATGTACAGGGTCATTCCTCATATATCGACACCCCATCTACAGCAGTTATTTGGCGGGTTGCAAAAAAATTCTAGAGGCAAAAGATTTATGTTTAACTCTATATTTTTAGAATTCACTGTCAGAAAAGACAATGGCACATCGGAAATGTAATATTTCTGCATAACTATCATTTTTTTAAATGGAACACCCTGTATATTATTCGATATTTGGGTAGAGCTTTTTTTTCTGATTTCAAAAATATATAGTTTGTCTATGTTTGGTTAAGAGGTTTTTGAGATATTGGGACTAAAAATAAAATAAATATGGAAGTAGGAAAACCGAATTTATTGATAAATAACGTATTTACAACTGCTCAATATGACCTCCATTTCTATTGATGCACTCTCTATAATCTTCTTCTATTTTATTTATAGCATTAACGATAAACTGACTCTGATTTTCATTTGTATCATTAATGTAAAGCAGAAGTCTTTCTCGCATTTCTTCAATATTTTCACTACGATGTTCATAAACTTTATTTTTTAAAAATCCCCACAAAAATGAATCAAGGGGCGTCAAATCTGGGCTGTTTGGAGGCCATTGAATGGGTCCATTACGGCCAATCCATGTTTCATACTTTTCATTTAAATAGTTCACTACAGGCAAAACGTTGTGTGGTGGGGCTCCATCCTGATGCCAGATAAGTTCTTGGTATTGCCGTAATGGTAAGTTTTCAATAAAATTTTCAACTTCATTTGTCAATATATTAAGGTATCTTTCGCCAGTCAAGTTCCCATCATATATAATTGGGCCGATAATTTTATTATTTAAGATGCCACACCACACATGTAATGATTTTCGGCCTTGAAATTGTATTTCTCTGAATGCATGGGGGTTCTCGGTAGCCCAAAACCGAACGTTTTTTCGATTATAAACGCCTGAAGTAGTGAAGGTGCTTTCATCAGACCACAAAATTTTCCTAAAAAGCATGTTGTCTTCCTCTTTCCGTTGTAACATTTCCTGACAAAACATCATACGGCTATTTTTCTGAGCCTCTGTTAACTTCTGCACAGGCAATATTTTATATGGATGATAACCATTTTTTTTTAATGTCGTTAGAATTTTTTTTGCAGATTTTCCGAAATAATTTTTTGCGTCTTCTGCCGATCTATGTGGGTTTTCTAAAAACAAATATTCTTATTTCTAGACTTGTAATGTAACAACAAACTATCAATCTTACCTACAAAATACAACAAAATGTTTAATTCTTCCTCTTCATTACCATTCACTGTTCGCTTCTTCCTTTTAAGATCTTTTCGTTCCCTGAATCCCCTTTCAATGGTTTTAAAAGTACTTCGCGCTGGTACTGCTCTTAGCGGAAATATTTGCCTATGTTCTGCTCTCGCTGCTGATGCGTTATTATTATTTTTGTAAAATAAACTAAGAATATCACATTTTTCCTCAACCGTGTAAGGCATTTTGACAATGACATGAATGAAAATATTGACAAGCAACAATAAATTCACTTGTTTTTAAAATCTAGACGACGCGACACGGCAATGAATTATGATTCATGGCCAACTATCGTTTTTTTTTATTCAATAACGTTTTAAAGACTTTAGGGCCCAATATCTCAAAAACCTCTTAACCAAACATAGGCAAACTATATATTTTTGAAATCAGAAAAAAAAGCTCTACCCAAATATCGAATAATATACAGGGTGTTCCATTTAAAAAAATGATAGTTATGCAGAAATATTACATTTCCGATGTGCCATTGTTTTTTCTGATAGTGAATTCTAAAAATATAGAGTTAAACACAAATATTTTGCCTTTAGAATTTTTTTGCAACCCGTCAAATAACTGCTGTAGATGGGGTGTCGATATATGAGGAATGACCCTGTACCTAAAATATATATTATTATACATATATTTCGACAAATCAGACAAGATTTTTCGAACTTCGCTCCCGACTTTATATAACCCATTAAACTGAACTGTCGAACTTGAAACGTCACCAACTTGAATATTTACATCGCAACTTCGCTAACTTTTCGAGTTTTTAAATCCACCTAATGCTTCCAACCAATGATTAATGCTAGTAACATAATATGAAGTGTCAATGTTCAATCATCCGTTGCTGGAAAAGCAAATAAAATATAAATAATTCTATTGTGTAAGTGAAGCAACTCAAGCAACTGGAAATAGTTATTATGAAAAAAAAATTCAAACATTTTGATCATTTGTTGTCAGTGTAAGTCAGCAACTCGAGCAACTGGAAAATAGTTATAATGAAAAAAAAAAATTCAAAAACTTTGATCATTTGTTGTGTCATGTAATGATTGTTTTTATGTCATGTAATTAAGGAAGGTTAGTTCGGATTAGTTATGTACGAGAAGCGCAGTATGAATAAAATGATTCAAAAACCAGTCTCTAAGCAGTATAAACATATACAGGGTGCCCAAGATAAGGAGGGCCTCTATGGGGATCTCGGTTATGGTAAGAGCTACAACTTTGATTAAATGGGGAAACAGTTGCGCAATCAGAGGACTAATAATATGGCATAAAAAAAGTTTTAGTAATATTTGTAAGTTTTGAGATATTAAATAAAAACTGATATTTTGGATTTTTGATTTTATTTTTCTTTGGCGTTATTATTAAAGTTAGAGCAAAACTGACAAAACTCTCTCACAGCAACTTGTTATGAACTTAAAGATTACATCGCAATTTTTTTTATACGACGTTTCGTTTCCAAGCAAACACCATCAACTTCATTTTTTCTAATACGACCCTGATTTCTTATTG
Source organism: Polydrusus tereticollis (assembly GCA_963920685.1). Lineage (NCBI taxonomy): Eukaryota > Metazoa > Arthropoda > Insecta > Coleoptera > Curculionidae > Polydrusus > Polydrusus tereticollis. The sequence continues at coordinate 62,395,387 of OY987327.1, forward strand.
TCAAATTTTGAGAGCATTTTTTATTCTTAATTCAATGATGTACCAGACAATGTTGTTTAATTACGTTTCGAGCCTTTTTAACCATCTTTATGAAATTTTCAGGGTCCGGACCTGGATCCTAGAGTGTTGCATATGCTTTTTCAGCTTTTTTAATTAAACCTTACGATACTGTTTAAAAAAAAATAAAAACTTCCTGGGTTTATTTTCTTTTTGAAACAACACAAATCTACGCTGTTGCAAACTAAGTATTGTTCTTTTCCCAAATTAGCGAAGTAGGCATTGGAAAAAAAATGAGTAGGTATGGTGTCAGACAATTTGGCATTACTTCAGTTGAACTAAATATGGCAGGTTATTATTCAAATGAAGAAAAATTTGATATGTTATCATGTTTTATTTTAAGCGGAGAAAATTGTAATGTAGCGGAGCGGATGTATTTGGACAAATATCCGGAAAGGAGACAACCAGCTAAACGGACTTACAGTAAGTTAGTAACTAACCTTAAAGAACACGGTGCATTTAAAAAACCCATGCTCTCCCGAAAAAAAAATAGTAACCAGGAAAAGGTTTTCAGCGTATTATTAGCTGTTACTGAAAACCCTGGAGTATCAACTAGAGAAATTGATGAAAATGTAGGCGTAGCGAAATCAACTGCTCAATTTATTTTAAACAAACAAAAATTTCACCCATATAAATACAGAATTTGTCAAGGACTGAGGCCAGGTGATGCAGAAAGACGTCGATCATTCTGCGAATGGTACACCAGAAAATGCCACGAAAACATAAATTTTCCTTACCAGATAATTTGGTCTGATGAAAGCATGGTAAATCGAAACGGGATCTTTAACAGAAAAAATGTACATTACTGGTCTAAGGAAAATCCACGTGTATTCAAAGAATCAAGACACCAATACCGTTTCGGATTTAATATGTGGGCTGGAATTTTGGGAACAAGAATAATAGGACCTTTTTTCTATCAACATAATTTAACATCTGAGCATTACCTGAATTTACTCCAAAATGACTTAGAGGAGGCTCTGGATAATTTACCTCTGGCAGAACAACGCGACACTTGGTTCCAGCAGGATGGTGCACCTGCACATAATTCAAGGGTAGTTAGAGAGTACATTTCAGCAAGATTTCCAGAAAAAAGTATCAGCACTTATTCTGTAACACCCTGGCCGGCGCGTTCCCCAGATTTAACCCCGCTTGATTTTTTCCTTTGGGGATAATCGAAAATTGTGTTTATAAGCAGAATTTTAAAACAGAAGAAGAGCTTAGACAACTAGTGCTTGCAGACTTTCACAGCGTAACGCCACAAATGTTAACTAATGTCCTAAATAATACAGTTTTAAGATCCTATTTATGTTTGGAGAACGACGGAAATCACTTTGAACACCTTTTGGAAAATTAATTTTTAATGAGTTAATGTTAGTTTTATTTCAATTAAATAAAGTTTAATTATTATGGGTTCGGAATCAGTATTTTACAATGTTAAATAAATAATTAAAAATCTATTATGTAATTTTATTATTTTTTTTTAAATTCATAATGAAACTAAAAAGATTACGTTGTTACCTTCTACATCCATCATTTTCATTTTTTTAATTAAAAAAGCTGAAAAAGCATATGCAACACTCTAGGATCCAGGTCCGGACCCTGAAAATTTCATAAAGATGGTTAAAAAGGCTCGAAACGTAATTAAACAACATTGTCTGGTACATCATTGAATTAAGAATAAAAAATGCTCTCAAAATTTGACAATAAGAAATCAGGGCCGTATTAGAAAAAATGAAGTTGATGGTGTTTGCTTGGAAACGAAACGTCGTATAAAAAAAATTGCGATGTAATCTTTAAGTTCATAACAAGTTGCTGTGAGAGAGTTTTGTCAGTTTTGCTCTAACTTTAATAATAACGCCAAAGAAAAATAAAATCAAAAATCCAAAATATCAGTTTTTATTTAATATCTCAAAACTTACAAATATTACTAAAACTTTTTTTATGCCATATTATTAGTCCTCTGATTGCGCAACTTTTTCCCCATTTAATCAAAGTTGTAGCTCTTACCATAACCGAGATCCCCATAGAGGCCCTCCTTATCTTGGGCACCCTGTATAAATAAAAAAGAACTAAAGCTCACTACCCGTAAACGTCTTTAACGTCATAAAACATGTTCTTTCTTAAGTCAAATAATGTGAAAGAATGGCAGTAAATAACTATTGTAAATAAAAGTCTCTAGAATCGTTTACCTACATACAAAATTGCTTAAGCCCATTACAACATAAAGGCTTTCGTCAAGTCTTAAAAGTACAATAAAGGACTTAGGGTTTATTTCGGCGTTTTTTTTTTGTCAACTTTAAAAACTGGAATATTTGAAACCTAAGTTCTGACAGTTTTCTCTCGTAGGAACATATCTTACAGATTTTCACTCTGTACCTCCTCTTCATCCAAATCATCCACTACGTCACCGTTTAAATCCGTCTCTGACGGATTTCGTTTTTCGTAAGTCTCTTTGGCAATTTGTCTTAACTTGGCTTCCATAGAGGGCCCTGTTTGTTCCACCATTTTGCTAAAATGGCCGGTCGGTACCTGTAGAAGCTTGTGTGGCGGCGCGAATTCCACAGCGCTACCGTGGTCCATTACTAGGACATGGTCGCAGTCCATAATTGTGTTTAACCTGTAAAAGGATAAATTTAAATTTTATAACATCGCATCGACTCAAAGATAGAATATATTGCAGCGGTCAATACTATATTCAAGATATATGAAATGTTAGGTTAATTCTATTGGTATTAAAAAAAAATTAAACCGACTGACTACTCAAATGTTGAATGCCTGTTTGAGAAACATGCTTTAATATAAATTACATCCGTAAAAAAAATTCTATTTGTCTACTACGTAAAAGACTGCTAAATTAAATAAAACCTCAACAATATTAAATGCATTGACAAAGAAATTCGCCTCTGACAAACTCTATTTTAAGATATTCTTCGCTTACGGGCTAACGGTTTCAGAAGATCGTTAAAATCGACATAGTTCAAAAAATAAATCATCAATACTAAGTTCGATTTAAGGAATTATTCATTTCTGGAGTTAAGATAAAAGCGCCGAAAGAAGGTAGGTAGGCCACTTCAATGCATCGGTGAATTTCGACAAGGACTCGCTAACAACATCTTGACGAGAGACGTTTGCTTCACGACCGGATTCCACGGGACCGATTCTGTTTTGAAGATACAGAAAATGTGTTGTCACTCCGATCTGTAATAAAAATTCTTAGTGCTATTCAGCGAGTAAGCTGTTTCTCTCCTACCAATTAGTGGCAAAATTCTTGTATGTGTATCGCAAAGACGCGTTATGTTTTTCTAAGACTTCCTTAAAAAAGTAAAGTATTCTTTTTCCGTCGGCTTACGACAATTAGTTTTGTATTCCAACGCGAGATGTGTTGCTCTTCTGTTTTTATTCGGCATGATGAATAAATAAATCTCACAGAGACATAAAGTGCAGTGCATCTAACGTTAAAAGATTGTTATTCATCAAGTGTAGTATATCCGCAATTTAAGAAGTTGAAAGTTTGTAAAGTCCTGTATACAAGTGCTCATTTAAATGTAGTAAGTAGATGATGAACGGAGTTTCAATTGAATCTATGCAGTTATAAACCAACCAGCCCTGCACTGCGGCAAAGCAGTAAGCTCTAAATGACGGCAAGCTAGTAAACCTTGTTCGTTTAATGTTTAAAATTCGATGACGCCATTTTGTGTACAGCAATCACTTCTCCGACTTCGTACAGTAACGAACTAGCTGACTGTGTTGTTAGAGAGAAAAATTTTTTTTAATAAAAGTTGTAGGAATGGACCTAAATCGCCGGAATGTGTTAAAAAAAATTTTCATATTTTACTTTTTAATGTAGCACCCCGTATATTACCGAATATTTTTTATTTGTATATGCGTTTTATCAAAAGCTGGCCATTTTCAACATTTGCTTTAATTAACTATTGCATTTTTTTTGTATCATTATTTAAAAAAATAATTTTATTTTTACATTTAATGTTTTAATTAAGTACATAGGTATCTTTTTTGTACATACAATAAAGTGGTTTTTATTTTTTCTTTCGAAAACGATGCAAGCTACGTAAACAATTCAAGGAATAAAAAAGTTGTATTATTAGTTGGTAAATCAGAAAAAGTCAGTGGTGTACATTTTTTTTTGTCAATAATATTCATTAAGGTGCTCCCCGGGACGCCAATGGACTTCATAAATTTAATCTAGTTACGGGTAATTAAGCCACTTATCATTATGAATAACAATACCAAATTTCAATAAAATCGGGAAAAGGATATTTAAAAAAATTATAAAAAAGGAACGATTTTTTTTTTAAAAAACTGCTGTATAAACAGCCTGTATATCAAAAACGGAGCAACTCCGGACACATGTTCATATGAACCTTCTCTCTTAGAATATCATAAGGAATCACCCTCTTAAGTTATGTAGTGTATTTCTGAAACACCCTCTATAACACGCAAACAAATTTTGAATAAACAATCCTTAAGCGCATAAAACAATTAAAAAAAAAATAAAAATGAAATAGTTTTTAGTATTTCGGAAACGAAACGTTTCCAGACCTAGATTAATAGGACCTTTTTAAATTAGTAGTTTGTGTATTTCGTCCACAATATGTATGGGGCAAAATACAAATTATTTAGCCGGACAACAACGGTACTTTGAGCGTCTAGCATAACTTTCAGCCGGAATTTGCTCAAGTTCTTCACGAATATTTGCCTTTAAGTCTTCTAACGTCTACTTTTCAAGTATCCCCACGAGAAAAAACTGGTGCCATCAAATTAGGGGAATGAGGCGGCCACTCAATATCAATTTTTTTTAGAGAAACCTGGCAGGGAAAATTTCTCTAAGAAGAGCGACCGTTTCACGCACTGTATGGCATGTAGCGCCATCCTGCTGGAACCAGAATAATCTAAGTCAAGTTCTTCCAAGTGTAGTTGCAGAAATTCACGAATCATTGTTCAATACCGCTCTCCATCCCTGGCTTCTTCAAAAAAGAAAGGTCCAATGATTCGTTCAGATTATATTGCGCACCATACAAATGACTTTTTAATTGAACGGCACGTTCTCTTGAATAAGACGAGGGGTTTCTGTTCTCGAAAAACGAAAATTTTGTTTGTTAACACGACCAGAAAGGCAAAGATTTGCTTCGTCGCTCGTTATCAAATTTTGCCAAAAATTGGGTTCCGTTTCTACAAGTTTGTAACGATTTGTGCGTATTAAAAACGTCATTGAATATCAATTATACATATGCAAGTCTAAGTGCAATTCTTCTTTAAGTCCGCTCAGTCAACCTGAGTTGCGCCGCACGTCTTATGGAAGTTTTTGGTTTTTCCTGAACATCAGCCCGAACAAGCTCGATATACTTGTCTCATTCAAAGATGATTTTACTATTATTGACTCCATTAAACCATTTGTCTTACTACTCAGTTCAGATTTCTCTTTTTACAAATACCTATTGACAACTAACCTGGTCGATCATTGGTAAGTCCACTTTACTCTCACTCTTGAATCGAGCTTTGTTTTGTAATTTCTTTCAGTATCCCCTGATGATGGACATATCAATGTGCGAAACATGTTGGGAACAATAACATTGAATTAAATTTCAAATAAATATTGTGGAGGTAGACCGACCTTGTTTTACAGGACTCAATATTTTTGTTTACACGACCAGAACAAGGTATTGTAGAATGCTTTACATAACTTACTATGCCATTTTCTAAAAATGCGTTTGCTAAACGTCGAATTGTTTTTTCGCGTGGAGATTAAAAGCACTTTGAGTTGAAATTATTGAAGAAAAGTTTTGAAAATACAATTGAGGAATTTCTGCACGTTCTTGAGGCGAAGAACGCTCCGTAACAAAATTCTGTATCTGTCTACTTTGACATAAAACTTCACTATTGACAGTTGTCAAGGAAATAACAAAATTATAACAACATTCCATGGCTGGATCTATTTTGCCCGTACCCCATATTTATTGAATAAAAGAGATTTTCAGCTTTTTTGGACCGTCTTTATATTGGTATCAATATCACCAGCTTGCGTTTCGACACATGGTCTGTTCCTCAGGGTTTCGTGTTGGGACCCCTGCTGTATCTACTATATCTAAATGATTTTGCCATAACACAAGAGGCTGAAATTTGATACACTTATCCAGGTTCTCAACGCCAAGTTGGCATCTGGTTGCTATGCGGTTCGTGTGGTGGCAAACGAGCTGGGTACTGGCATGGCAAAAAGTGCCTATTTCTGCCTGATCGAATCTCATCTCAGATATGGAATTCCTTTTTGGGGGTTTTGCATCAGGTCTCTCTTCTCTTCTGTGTTTGTTTTGCAGAAACGGGCAATTCGATATGTTTGTAAAGCAAGGATCCGGTGTCACTGCAGGCCCTTATTTATTCAACAAAAATGTTTAACCTTGCCCTGTCTATTCATATTAGAGACAGTGCTTCTTATTCATAAGCGTTTTAGAGACAGCCAACATGCCTATCATTATCCAACGAGAAACAGCAATGACCTGCCATTGCCTATCCCAAGATCAACCCTAATTAAGAACCCACTTATGTACGAGGGCTTAAAAATGTATGTACGAGGGCTTAAAAATGTATAACCATTTGCCATCTGCTGTGAAGGAGACAGCTACTCTAGCGCTCTTTAAGAATATGATTAGAATTAGTTTACTACCAAAAGCATACTATAGTTTAAACTAGTTTTTTGAAGACAACTTGTAGTATTGCAGTGGTTCGGCTTCTTCTGTCTGTCTGTAATATTGTCTTGAGTGCGTTTGCTGCTTCAGTACTCGTGTAAGTGTGTATGTAAATGAATACTTTTTATTGATTACACTCTTAAATTTCGATTCATCATAAACCTAGTTAACTTTTTTTTATATAGTTTTAATGTTTGTTGACGTAAAACTTGTGATTTTGTCTTATTTTGTTACTACAAAACTTACATTTTTTTTCAATTATTATTGAATCCATATTATCTTTAAGATTATTTATTACATTTTACCGCTTCTGCTTTTTATGGTACATTTTATTGATCTTTCTTTTTGTTCTTTTTGCATTATATTGCCCTGTTTTTACATTTTAAACTTGATTATTTTATTCATAATTAGGTATGTTAGATGTAGGAAAGCTTAGTAAAAGAAAACTTTTTCCTTTTAGGATAATAAAACGATTTTTGACTTTGACTTCATCGTCAGGGCCAGATAATACTCTAGTCATATGACTAAATATTGAATCACCCTATATAGACTCTGTTGAGGACATAAATCTTTAGTAACGCATAAGCTGTTACAAATACAGAAGAAAATATCTTATATATAGAGTAGCAAAAAAGTCGCGCATAATGCCTGCAACTTCCCTGCATATGATTGCATATTTGGATTCTACTGGGAAAACTCTGAATTTTTTGTATTTTAAGTTTTTATTTATTTAAAATTGTAACAAACTTTAAAATAACAAAATAAATAGCCTAGAAAATTGAACAACTTAACATCGGAATAATAAACAAGTGGATCAGTGGATAAGGACTGCTAAGCAGAGCGTCAGTCGATCCCTGAACCCGTCTACAACGTTTAAAAGGAAGTCCTCTGGAATGGCCCGAACTTCAGCACTAATTCTGACTTTTAAAGATTCATTTCATTTGGACGGTTAACGTAGACTTTATTCTTTAAGTGTCCCCACAAAAAGAAGTCGAGCGGGGTTAAGTCCGGGGATCGCGCTGGCCAGTCAATAGCACCTCTTCTGCCTATCCAACGTCCTAGAAATTGTTCGCTTATGTATTGTCTTTTTGCCATTTGCCGCATAATGCGCGGGTGCTCCATCTTGCTGGAACCATACCTGTTCGTTTATGCCATTATTTACACCCGGTAAAATCATTCGGCGAGTTGAAATTTTAGCAATGAGCAGTTACGGAAATATGAAGAAATCGCAAGATCAGGTTTGTCAACTTTTCAATGAATTATATCCAAATAGGCCTCCAATAAATCAGTCAACAGTGTGTTGAGTGGTAAAGAAATTTCGAGAAACAGGCAGTGTTAGGGAAGCCGCTAGATCAGGTCGACCTAAAACAGCAACCGGGGGAGACAAAGCTTTGGATACCATGCTCTCAATACATGAAAATCCAACACTATCATCCAGGCCAATGGCAATGGCTTTTAATGTGTCTCATCAGTCCGTGAAAAATTTGTTTAAGCAGTTGTTGCATCCCTACAAGATAAAGTTTGTGCACGAGTTAAACGAGGATGATTTTGATAGACGAGCTGAATTTTGTGAGCTGATGATGGAAAGATGCAATAACGATAACTTCGCAACAAATATAATTTTCTCGGATGAAGCTACTTTCCATTTAAATGGCATTGTTAATAGACACAATTATCGTTATTGGTCTGCTGAGAATACTCACTGGTTCCAGGAAGGTCATACTCAGAGGCCCGAAAAAGTTAATGTTTGAAGGGCATAGTTGGTAGACCTTTTTTCATAGATGGTAATTTGAATAGCGAAAAATATCTGGACCTCCACAGGAATCACATAATTCTTTCTTGTTGTTTCTTCTTCAGATGAACCACAGTGTAAACAAATTAGAAATCAGACAACAGAAAATTAAATAGGAACTCAAAATTAACACCTCTTAGATCGCTGTCATGAAAACATCTTGACTCAACTGGTGGGTATTAGGTAGGAATAATTATAATTAGGAAGTTTTTTATTTTTGAGCTGTCATCATCTCGGAAACACTTGCAGATAGGTGAAAATTTGAAATACAAAAAATTCAGAGTTTTCCCAGTATAATCCAAATATGCAATCATATGCAAGGTGTTCCATTTAAAAAAAGTAATTTATGACAAGAAATAACAGAAAAAATTCATGCAGGTAGAAATGTGGGGAATGATTTACTAAACAACTTTCATTAAGGTCACTTTTTCGTATACGATGTAATTCAAAAGTTACAGGCATTATGCGCGACTTTTTTGCCACTCTGTATAATGGAAAATAACTTAAGAGTCCATGTTTTGTGCTCGATTTTATACATCTTCAAGATTTCTCGTTAGATAGATTCCTTACCTATGGGCGATTGTAATAACAGTACAATCTTTAAATGCTTCTCTAATAGTAGTTTGAATCAGTGAATCTGTATGCTGATCGACGTTAGCCGTTGCTTCGTCCATTACTAATACTTTGTTGTTCCTAAACATAAAAGAAAAACAATCAAAAATACATCGAGTGTCAACGAAATCATTGTACATAGCACCATAGCGAGAAGCGGCTAAAACTTCATACGAATCCAATAACAATATCAGTCAAGACAGGTGTTTCCCTGTCTTAAGTGTTTTAATGCCAAGTTGTTTTCCTGCTGTTAGTGTATTTTTTAAAATGCAGTGCAATAAAATATTACCTAGTTTTGTATTGGCAACGTTGGATTCGTATGGAGTTTTAGCCGCTCTTCCATAGCGTTATGTTAAAAGATATTTTATAGAGTAGGGATGTGGACACTTTTTTGAATTAAGAGAACAAACTCGACTTTTTTTCACCACTATAAATGCATAAAGCACATATTTTTTTAACATGTTAAAAAAAGTATATAAGAGTGAAAAAAAGTTTCATAAAGGTTCACATCGCATTAGGTGAGAGTGAAAAAATTAACCGGTATGGAACTTTTTTCACTCTGATCTACTTTTTTTCAACAAGATCGGGTTTCTATGACAAATTTGTAATTATTACAAATTTATAGTACGTATTTTTTAACACCGGAGCTCTCGCTATAAATAGTTTCTGATATTTAAAATAGGCCCATAAATTAAGTTGAACCACCCTATGCAGTCATTCGTTTACGATCGCAGAAAAAATATTGTATGAAACTCGTTAATAAAGCGTCTTTTTTTCACTCCTTCGGCTCATGCGCGCGAACTTCCCAATCGTGAAAAAAGTACCATTTATGCTCTTGTTGCATAAAATACTATTATTTTCTTTTTGATAAAGGTTATTTTTAATTTGGATTCTTTGGTTTTTACTCACATTGTCAGGAAACAGAAACAAGTCATTGATGAAACTCAAGTGGGACATGAACACCACAATATAAAAACTTTTTACATAAAACATTAGATTTGTGTAAAATTATATAACACACATCAGTGGTTGGCCCATATACCGGGTGATGCATAACTTAGTTGAACATAGGAAAGCCTATGTAAACTTTGAAGTGGCTAAATATTGATTCACCTGTACATTTTAGAGAACAATTGTATCATATCAACAAACAAATGTTTGTCCCTTATCCTTTCCATCAGACCCAATCTCTGGACGCGTTTCGCTGTATAACAGCTCATCAGCAGAGCTATAGGGTCTGACGAAAAGGAAGGGACTGTCTGTGACTTTCATCACGATATATAGAAACCAATATTGGGATGAAGCACAACGGCGACATCCTATAGTAATCGAGCGTACCACCGAGCGAGCCGGTGAGGTTCTATAAAGATCCATACACCGGCGCGGAGCCCATAGTAACAGGCATCTAATCTCGGTGGCGCCGAAAACCATTTCTTCGGTTTTGGTTACCGAGACCTTAAGATTTCAACAAACAAATGTTTGTCCCTTATCCTTTCCATCAGACCCAATCTCTGGACGCGTTTCGCAGAGATTGGGTCTGATGGAAAGGATAAGGGACAAACATTTGTTTGTTGAAATCTTATGGTCTCGGTAACCAAAACCGAAGAAATGGTTTTCGGCGCCACCGAGGTTAGATGCCTGTTACTATGGGCTCCGCGCCGGTGTATGGATCTTTATAGAACCTCACCGGCTCGCTCGGTGGTACGCTCGATTACTATAGGATGTCGCCGTTGTGCTTCATCCCAATATTGGTTTCTAATTGTATCATAGTTTTTTGAAGAGGCCGATATAATAAACACATGTGCCAAGTTTGAATAAATTTTAATAAGCCAATCCTAACTTATTCAATTAAATGTGATGGCAAAATTACGAAAATTTTCATAGTTTAGGTAATACAGCAAACACCAGCAAATAATTTCTATGACGCTATTATCAAAAATTGACCCAAAGCTGGACATAACGAATAAAGATTATTTCACATTAAAAAAACATTTTCGTTTCACCAATCCGGCAATCATACATCCAAAATAAAAGACACCATTGTGTTTTTCTTACTAAGCCTTTAATTTAACATAACATACCTAAGACTACAGATTTTCACAAAAACATTAATCAATTAAATGTTCAAACAACCCTCCATTAAGAGCTAAACAATATCCTAACCGATCATAAAATTAATTTCTAACATTACTGAGTTGATATTGAGAAATTCGGTCATATTTTAACGAAATACAGTTTTTTAGCTGGTCTAAATTTTCAAATCTTACATCTATATAAATACAAATTTTACATCATTATCAATAAAATTTTTTAAGTGACCCCACAGAAAGACTTCGTTTAGCGAAAGGTCAGGAGACCTGGCTGGCCAAAGGATTAGATGCCGTGGGCCAATAATATTTTCGTAAAAAATATTTTGCAAGTATTCCCTAACCATGAGAGAATTATGGGCAGGACAACCATCCATTTAATACCAGATCTCCTGATTTTCGCGTACAACTTCTTTTAGTGCGGGTTCAATTCGATTTTGTAGTAAGTCCTAATAGGTTACTGCTGTAAGGTTGCCTTCCATAAAAAATGGTCCAATAATGTGATGTCCTACAATTCCCGCCTAAACATTTATTTTTTGTGGATATTGCGTCCGAGTATGAACAAGACGATGTTCATTTTCTTGGCTCCAATACCGGCAATTTTGAACATTTGGTTCGTTGTTGAGGGTGAATGTGCATTCACCGGTAAAACAAGTATGTCTCAAAAAATCTCTATTATTATTTGCTCTTTTCATTACCTTAAAACAGAATACCATTCTCCGTTCCTCATCACCTTGCCGTAGCTCTGGATGCTTTTCATACTTGTAAGGAAAATATTTATGTTTCTTTAAAGTGCGCAACACTGGGGTTTGATGTTTTCCTATAGCTTGCCCAAGAATCCTCGTGCTAGTCATTTTATTTTCCTCCACGCGCAGTAAAATATCAAGATCTCTATTATCCCTTTCTTCAGCTCTATTGGCGTTTTGAGTTGAGCATTTACAGTTATTTATTACAGGGCCTTTGGACTCAAATTTACTAATGACAAGCTTAATTAATGAAATGGAAGAGATAGGCTTATCAGGGAATTGAACTGAAAACATTTCAGACACTGCTTTTAAACTGTTTCCTGTATAATATCACTTAATCATAGTTACTTTTTCCTTAATGGAATAGCTCATACTTAGCTATAATTAGAGCGCCTTCAATGAAAATGTTGTCACTGGCGCTACTTTTCGTTTTGTCAATGCCAAATAATAATTTGCTGGTGTTTGCTGTATTACCTAAACCATGAAAATTTCGTAATTTTGGCATCACATTTAATTGAATAAGTTAGGATTGGTTTATTAAAATTTATTCAAACTTGGCACATGGGTTTACTATATCGGCCTCTTCAAAAAATTAAAATACAATTTTTCTCTAAAATGTACAGGGCAGCCAATATTTAGCCACCTCAAAATTTACATGGGATTTCCTATGTTCAACTAAGCCACGCATCACCCGGTATGTTCTTTTTAATTTTGAAGCATTATTTTTACGCTACCATTTTGAAAGTAAATGTTCAGTTGTTGTAAGCCGTTGAAAAGATAATTTTGAGAAAATATTGTGCATAGAAAATACAGATTGCGATATAAAAAATAAACTCGGCTTGACTTCCGGTGAAACCGGAAGTTTTGGTTTATGGATAAAAATAGAGATCCCGCTGAAACAAATCAATGCTTTGGTGTTATGTACAATGATTTAGTTGACCCACGACCAGGGAGTATATTAATTTATTTCTAGAGGAATTTCCCAAGAAAAAACTAATAAACTTTGTTCATATTAAATAAATATTGACATTTCCAACTTTGCCTATTAACTAGTATTAATTGTAGATGGGCAGTATTGGCTTAAGTTTTTAAAGACAATCATATCATAAATATTAAATTTAACCTTCATTGAAGATCAAATTAAAATAATCCCCACATCATTTAAATAAATTTGCAATATCGACAAATCCCTATTAGGCGTTTAAGTCGGCAAGTAAATGTATCCGCCGGAACCTGCAATACAATCCTGAAATGTGACCTGCATATGCATGCATGCTTACCATCTAAGCTCAGTCCAAGGATTATTACCAAACGACAATCCACAGCAAATATGGGTAATTTGCAGAATAATGAAAACATCTTTGAAATAAACTTTTCTACTGACGAGGCATAGTTTTACCTCTCTGTATGTTTGTAGTTCTGAAAATCCACATTTCTTTTAATAGCAGCCTCTGCATTTTCACAAAGTCGGCATGTGGGCGGCCATATCGAAAAGAAGGTTAATTGAACAGTTTTTTTGAAGAGATATTCAAGTCCGCCTAATATCGTCGTGAAATTTTAGAAACTTTTGTAAACGCATTACACGATGAACGGCAAGACTACCTACAGCGGGACGGCGCACCACTTGACGTAACTCTTGATCATTTAAATTTTACGGAAGAATTTGTTGAAGAACGAATCATTAGTCGTAATATGCCAGTTAGGTTGTCCTCTTATGGCCACACATTAAAAACTATGTTTTCAAAACCCCTTGCGAAAATTTAGACGACCTAAGGGTTAGAATTACAAATATATTTCGATACTCGATTTTGTAAAAGTAGGTGGACGCGTCTCTCATTATAGTTATAATTTTTAGATTCTTTGGTGTATAATGTTTTTTTTTAGATTCTGTATTATGTACTGACAATGAAAATATTGCATTTATTTCTAATTAATCTTTACCTTGTACCCAGGCTATCTATCATTCAAGAGTAATAATTCAGGACATGTGTGAGTTGTGGGTTGTGGACGTTTTTTGTTTTAAATCTTACGTTATGTGTATTGTGTATGTAAATTTTACCTGACAATAGCCCTAGCTAGGCATATCAACTGTCTTTGTCCGGCACTAAAGTTAGCTCCCCCTTCACTGACCTTAGAATCGAGAGAAATGCCGTTCTGTCTCAATTCCACTCTTTCCAATGCCTTCCACAACTGTTCATCTGTACATTTTTCAAAGGGATCTAAATTATACCTAAATAATTAGAAAAAAAACTATCATTATGTATGTTCCTTCTCAAATAGTTTTGTTAAAAGTTTTGCATTATAATGTAAATAATCGCTTAAAATATAAAAGAACAATATAGATTCGGAGAAGCTCACCTTAAACTTGATGAAAACAATGTCGGTACTTGGGGAATAATAGATATAGAGGAACGGAGAGCGGTAAGGCCTACAAGAGATGTATCCAGATCATCTATTTCCACTTTTCCATCGATTGGTGCGAGACGGAACAAAGTAGCCACAAGCGAGGATTTCCCTTGTAGAAAAAAAATACCTTAGAAACTTTATTCAAATTTAAAATTCAAAAAATTCTGTGGGTGTTTAAAGGTACCGCAAAAAATCAATTCATCAATTTTAAAATAGAAAAATATACCGGGTGATGCATGGCTTAGGTGAACATAGGAAATGCCATGTAAATTTTGAGGTGGCTAAATATTGGCCCCTGTACATTTTAGAGAAAAATTGAATTATAATGTTTTGAAGAGGCCGATATAATAAACCCATATGCCAAGTTTGAGTTAATTTAACATAGCATACCTAAGACTACAGATTTTCACAAAAACATTAATTAGTTAAATGTTCAAACAACCCTCCATTAACAGCTAAACAACATCCTAACCGATCATAAAATTCATTTCTAACATTACTTATAATAAAAATTTTTAAGTGACCCCACAGAAAGAAGTTGTTTAACGAAAAGTCAGGAGATCTGGCCAATAATGTGATGTCCTATTATATATTGCGTCCGAGTATGAACCAGACGATGTTCATTTTCTTGGCTCCAATACCGGCAATTTTGAACATTTGGTTCGTTGTTGAGGGTGAATGTACATTCATCGGTGAAACCAATATTTCTCAAAAAATCCCTATTATAATTTGCTCTTTCCATTACCTCAAAACAGAATACCATTCTCCGTTCTTCATTACCTTGCCGTAGCTCTTGATGTTTTTCATACTTTTAAGGAAAATATTTATGTTTTTTTTTTTTAAGTGCGCAAGACTGTGGTTTGATGTTTTCCTACGGCTTTCCCAAGAATCCTCGTGCTAATCATTTTATTTTCCCCTACGTGCAGTAAAATATCAAGATCTCTATTATCCCTTTCTTCAGCTCTACTGACATTCTGAGTTGAGCATTTAAAGATATTGATTACAGTGCCTTTGGACTCAAATTTACTAATGATAAGTTTAATTGATGAAATGGACGGGATAGGCTTATCAGGGAATTAAACTGAAAACATTTCAGGCACTGTTCTTAAACTGTTTCCTGTATAATACCACTTAATCATAGTTACTTTTTCGTTAATGGAATAGCTCATATTTAGCTATAATTAAAGCGATTGACAGTGCCAAATAATAATTTGCTGGTGATTGCTGTATTAACTAAACTATGAAAATTTTGTAATTTGGCCATCACAGGATTGGCTTATTAAAATGTATTGAAACTTGGCACATGTGTTTATTATATCGGCCCCTTCAAAAAATTATAATACAATTTTTTACTACACTAAAATGTACAGGGGAGTCAATATTTAGGCACCTCAAAATTTACATGGGATTTTTTACGTGTAACTAAGCCATGCATCTCCCGGTATTTATTTAGTTGTTCAATGAAGAACCGGGAGATTTCACTGTATACTGAGTAAGGACGAAATAGAATTTTCGATGTCATACAATAATGAGAAAGAAATAATTATCGCGGATACGCTCTTGATTAGACTGTACCTGCTCCAGTTCTGCCAACAATTCCAATTTTCTCTCCGGCTTTAAACTCGACATTCAAATCCTTTATGGAGGGTGGCAGATCGGGACCGTACTGTAAGTATGTGTGTTTGAATTCGACGCGTCCTTGCTGTGGCCAATTAGTGGGTGGTCTGTGAGCTGGCAACGCCTCCCACGGACCTTCTTCATCTAAGCGTGTGTACTGCATGATGCGCTCTACGCTCGTCATGTTGGAAGACACTTCTGCTGATTGGCGCACTCCATACTGAAGCATTCCTAAAATACAAAGTGTTGTTTTTATTTCAATTTTTGTTCGGGATATTTTGTCAAAAAATATAGGTATAATATAATAAAACCCAGGCGGTCTACCCCTACAGTATACAGGGTGTTTCCTAACCTCTCTGAAAAAATGAAGGATGTGAATCCTCACCTTATTTTAAGACGAAAATGCGGTATAAAAGTTTATCGCATGTCGCTTCGTTTTATTAATTAATGCCAAACGATATTCTAATGATATTTGTTAAACATAAGGGATTAGAGCACTTTATTTTGGGTCAATTTTAAATTTTACAATTAGCTCATTGGCGGGGATCTGGGCAAAAGAGTATCTTAATTTTTTAGTTATTTTTCGTATTTTGTCATTATGTTGCGTCAAATGATATGAGTAGGCTTTGCTTCGTTCCATGGCAACCACATTTGTTTTCTCCGTAACATTTCTCTCCTGTTTAACATCTTTCAAATAATATCCTTTTGAATTGTTTTTAAATTTATTTGTACTACATTACATACTTTTCATAATGGCTGAGTTTACCAATCAAGAAATGCCTCAAATTCATTTTATGTACGGTTTGGCAAATGGAAATGCGCAAGAGGCGAGACGTTTATATGCAGAACGTTTTCCTAATAGACGAGTACCGTATTCGGAAACATTTACAAGATTGCACCTCAGGTTAGAGGAAACAGGTAGCTTTGCAAAAAGCAAAATAGGCGGCCGACCACCTACAGTTAGAACCGTACAACTTGAGGAAGAGGTCTTCAACATGGTGGAAGAATCTCCAGGCACTAGTACGAGGAAAATCGGGAACGAGTTGAATGTGAGTTACAAAACAGTACGGAGTATCTTAAAGGACTATTTACTTTATCCTAATCCCGTACAAAGAGTGCAAGCTTTGTTGCCTAGAGACTTTCCAGCTCGAGTTAATTTTTGTAACTGGTTTCAAGAAAATTATTTAAGGGTCCCACATTTTTCGGCAAAAATACTATTTACAGATGAAGCGAGTTTTTCCAGACAAGGCATCATAAATTTTCGCAACAACCATATTTGGGCGGAAGATAATACTCATGCTATCATTGAAGGACATCACCAGTATACATTTTCTTTTAATATTTGGGCAGGGATTATTGGAGATAGCTTAGTTGGACCGTATTTTTTTCCAAATCGACTTACTAGTGATGTCTATTACAACTTCCTTAGAGATGAATTGCCAGAATTGATGGAAGCAGTACCATTAAGAACGAGAACTTTAATGTGGTTCATGCATGACGGCGCTCCCCCTCACTTTGTTGTGAGTTCAGTACGTGTTAGAAACTATTTAGATCAACAATATCCTGCTCGTTGGATAGGTAGAGGAGGACCTCACCCATGACCGCCGGATCTGAATCCATTGGATTTTTATTTCTGGGGTCACCTTAAACAACTCGTTTATACTACTCGTATTGAAACTGAAGAAGACCTTCGACTGCGTATTATTGATGGTTGTAATACGATTCGCGCCAGTCCCGAAATTTTCCAACACGTAAGAGACAATTTAGCACGTCGTGTACATGGGTGTTTACTGGCTCATGGAGGACATTTTCAGCAATTTATTTAACTTTTGTTCATGTGAGTTCATTATTAAAAGTTTTTAAATCAATTATTAAAATGATAATTATTGCTTTACTAATTTTTTTTTAACACCCTGTATTTCAAAAAAGAAGCGACATGCGAAAACCTTTTATACCACATTTTCGTCTTAAAATAAGGTGAGGATTCACTTCCTTCGTTTTTTTAGAGAGGTTAGGAAACACCCTGTATATTGAAAGTTATTAGAGCTTTATTGTTTCCAACATGTTTCGAACATAGAAATGTTCATCATAAAGGTGATGTTAATAATGTAAAGTCATGCTTAATAAAGACCAGTTGTAAGAAAATATTGAAATTGTAGAAAGGTTTTTGTATTATATTGATGTGATATATATATATATATATGATAATCGAGAAGTTAGAGAAAAGTTTTAATTTTGTTACGGCATAGTAGAATTAGAGAGGTGAAATTCGGTTTAAATTAATGTTGAGAAATGAAGGCAGAAAGGGGTAAAATCTACCGGATTTCCAACTGCCTGGAAACGCGCTAAAGTCATTCTTATTTATAAGAAAAGCGAAGACCCTACGGTGCCGGCTAGCTATAGGGCGATCAGCCTGCTGTCGAGCCTAGGAAAAATTGCCGAAAAGATAATCTTGAGTAGGCTCAACGACTTTGTTTTCACGAGCAATGTTCTGCCTGCCGAACAGTTTGGGTTCCGGCCCGAACATTGCACAGTCAGGCAGACCATGCGATTTACTGCAAACATTATTAACGGTTTTAACAAGAGGGCACATACGGAGGCGGCCTTCTTTGACGTAAGCAAAGTATTCGACAAGGTCTGGCACAATGGTATTTTGTTAAAATTGATAAGGATCGGTGCTCTAAACTACCTAATTAAGGTGATAGCTTCTTTTTTGAAGAGTAGAAGTTTTGTGGTCGCGTTAGAGAACGCACTTTCTTTGAATAAACGCTTGAAATAGGGACTGCCGCAAGGCTTACCTCTCTCTCCGATGCTGTACAACATTTATACTCACGATATTCTGCGAGATAAATTTACGCAGCTCTATCTTTTCGCTGACGATACAGCCATTACTTCGACTACTAAATCACCGCAAATTGTCGTAAGCCGGATACAGCGTCACATAATCGAGCTGGAAAAATGGCTTTCGGCTTGGAAGATTTGTTTAAAATTAATAGATGCCAAAGGAGTTTCTCCTGACGTAAATAACCTAGAAAGGGGAAAGGGGTAAAATTAAAATTGTTGAAAGATTATTGTATTACATCGATGTGAACTAAAAGTATGTCATGATCGAGAATTGAATTTGATTGAATGAAGAGAATTTTTTAAAACTGTGGTATGGTATAGTAGAATTAAACAGATGAAGATTTATGGTTAATATGATGTGGAGAAATGAAGGTAAAATGGGGTAAAAATTAGTTTAGAAGTTTGCAAAACATTGTACAAAGAACAAAGAGGAACATATTTTCAGGGCTACTAGATTAAATTGGAACAAAACTGAAAAAGCACTTACATGGCAGAAGGTTTTTACCTGACAAGTAACTTAGACTTTTATTTTACAATTTTTGACCCCTTCTTTTCTTACAGCTGGTCTTTATTAAGTATGGCTTTACGTTATTGACCTCTTCAAAGTTCGAACCATTGGTCACAATTCAGCATAACTTCTACTTACTTATATCAATTTTAATGAGCGAAACCACTCTGGTCGATCACTGTATCCCCTGATGATGAACACTACTACGTTCGAAATATGTTGGGAACAATATAGCTCTAATAACTTTTAATATATACTGTGGAGGTAGACCGTCTGTGATTTATTTGATTGTATCGACTCCACTGCAAGCATGGACTACTTCAGTTTACAGGTATAATAATTAGGCTAACTTTAAACATTGACATTTAACACATCATATGTCGGCTAGTATTTATCGCAGGTTGGTAATATTAAGGAGAGAATCCGAAGTTAATTTTAAGGCAATGTTAATGTGAATATATTTTTTATCTTTACTAAGATCCAAAGTAAACATAAAATAAAGTCAAATTCAATTTATAAGTTCTAAAAAATGCAGAAAAGAGATACCAAGTTCTTTCCCGCCATTTGCAACTATTCTATTGGCAACTTCACGTTTCGAATGTACCACACTACCATTCCATTTTAAATTCTTTATTTCCTATTATTTGACAAATCTACCTTACAACTAATTAATAACTAGCTAGCCTAATTCCTAAAACCAAACTTAACTAATTATTTACATGACTTGGGCGCATATGAGCCGTAAGCATACGGCCCAAAAAACCTGGCAAGCCAGGCGGCCGTTATTATGGCCTTTATGGTTGTTCGCGTAGATTTTAGATAATTGTACTATTTCACTCCCGTTCCGGCAAGTGCCATGACGAGGTGTTGAGGGCGTGTATTTCGCACAGGCGAATAATATAGTTCTCAAACTATCACACTTGATTTTACAATAATTTTCAGGTATGGAAAGCAATGGAAGCACTCTGGGAAAAATTGCAAAAAACCCAGTCAGATCCACACTACCGGTTGAGTCAAAACGCTCCACTAAATTTTTGAAACCCACAGGACTGAGTGTTCACAAACGTAGGTTGTCAGAGAGACGAATGTTTCTTTTCATATTCAGTAGCTTTATGTTGGGAGCAGCGATAATTTTAGTCTTTTTTGCAGCTTTATAGCAGTTTGCACATATACTGCTGAAAATGGAACACCAAGGAAACCAGAAGCCATTGTCGACAATAATAGTTAGTGTATTATAGTAGTACTCAGTAAGTTATGTAAACGATTACATTTAATCAAATTAATAATTAAATAGTTTATCCGTGTTATCACACAAAAAGTATTTACACATGTCAGTATAATTATAAAGGTGAAAAAATATTAGATCTCACTTAATAAGATAAAATAAAATAATAGTATTAGCAGTTGTGCATAATCATGTAGTCAAAAAAATACATATGAAGACAAAATTAATAAGACTAACCACAATTAACATTGAAGAGACAATACAGTTTAAAACTTAGTTGTATCAGAGAATTAAAAAATGTATAAGACAAGATTGAAGTAACTAAACAACGTTTACCAATTAAACAGACTATAAATATTAAAATAAATTAAAGCTCATGAGTGAGGTATTCCTCATATCTATAGAAAGCCTGACTGAACAGAAAACTCTTTATTCTATTTTTAAACTCATTGTTAGGCAGATCTTTGATACCATCTGGAAGTTTGTTAAAAAAACTGTATTGTCAGGCAGCCAGGGCCGTCCCTACACCTTTCAAGGCGTTGGTAGCTTGGAATTAGGTTAGTGTGTGGGGTAATGGGTGATGTTGTTTTTTACATAAATGAAAAGGAAAGGCAGAGCCAGGATCTTAAGGCTGATAAACGCATCCACGCAGTCAGCCCTGTAAGACAGGCCGGCCAGTATGCGTACTGCTCTGCATTGCAGTCGAAAGTCTCCCCGTCCCAGAACTATGGCCCCACGCAATGATTGCACACATTATCTGGGAGTGACAAGAGTGAATAGTATGCCTGCTTTAGCACCCTCAAAGACACGCAGTCAGCCAGACCACGCAGCATCAAACAAGGCCGATACGTAAATAGCTAATATGTAGTGTGGTCTCCATAAGCTCCATCACAGCAGGTATTCGACAAGGTATCGAACTAAAGAGTGATTGGATGGTAGTTTGGGGTATGTCAGTCCATATTGTTTCTCTTGGTTGTCAAAGATCGTATTTATCGATGGCTGCATCGGGGTACATGGTAAGTCGTCGACCCATCATATCGCAGATATGCTCAATCAGCGACAAATCCGACGCCTGGGCGGGACGCGGCCAAAAAGAAACTCCATGACCTGCTGTGCTGCCCTGCGTTGTCCTGCTGAAATAGGTGGCCAGGGAACTGCTAAACAAAAGGGACTACTTCAGGTTAGTCGACGACCTCCGTTTGATACCGTTGTGCTTTACTGTATACATTTCAATTTCCATTCACAGCTGTAAACGCATTCTTAATCACAAATAACTGTCAATGTTCAAAGTGTTCGTAAATTATTAATAGATTACGGCTTACCAGTTAAAATTAAACTTTGTGCAATAACAAGACCGACGTTTCCACTTAGAGTGTGTTCAGATTGGAATACCAAAAATTGGAATGTGACTAGACATAGGAAGAGTGTACTGATGATGTCCAAATAAAAACCTAGGGTCTCACTAGCTACAATAAAAAGGTACCACGTTGAAGTATGCTGATCCTAAAATTTAAAAACTATATTGGCATATATCATATAATGTATAGATTTTAGATTACGTTTTCTTACTTTTGTAGGGAATAATATTATATTAGAATTTTATTTTTGGTTCGATTTCGGTTACCCCTTAAGTTTCTTGATATAGAAATAAACCCTGATGGGCGCAGAATGATATGCAAATAAATATCATTTATTTTTTTAACCGATAACCGTTCGTCACACGAAAAAATTTTAATTGTAATTACGAAAATAGTATTGAAAAATGTGTTTTATGTCTAGACAGTACCACAGCATAAAGAGACCAGCAGGCGAACTCAGCGTAAAAATGTAAGTGTGTCGACAGCATCCTAAGTAAGTGTGTCGACAGCATCTTAAGCAAGCGACTCGCCATTTTCTCCGGATGTCGACCGTCAGTCTCACTGAACGGATTATTGCGCGAACAATTATAATTTATTGTTTACTTAAAGATAT
The DNA here is from genome assembly GCA_963920685.1 of Polydrusus tereticollis. Taxonomy (NCBI): domain Eukaryota; kingdom Metazoa; phylum Arthropoda; class Insecta; order Coleoptera; family Curculionidae; genus Polydrusus; species Polydrusus tereticollis. Next base: position 62,417,953 of record OY987327.1, read on the forward strand.
AAATGGATTTTTTTCTTTTTGCAAATGAAATTTTTTTTAAATGACGGTAATTCCGTTCACCCCACACCTCCAAATTTTCAGAAAGTTTTCTAAAAAGTTTATTTTTATATTTTTTTTCAATGTTTCTCTTAATATTGGCCAGACTAGACATTCTAGCAGACAATAATTGACTTACGACACTCTCCAAAAAAGTAACGCAGTATTTAAAAAAATCAATAAGGCTGATTCCCAAACCACTTCTTGTAAAGGTTTTTAGAAGATTCCGTGAGAGCTTTGATAAGTGCAGGAAGGATTTGTCATCATTTTAAGAATGCCATTTTCAAGAGGTGACCAAATATTTTCCTTAGATTAATAACAATAAATAATAGTTGAAATAAATATAAACAAAATTGGTTTTAAATCGTTAAGTCGTTTTGAGACTACTTGTATTTTATATTAATTTTGTCGGAAAATCGGTTACAATATATTATGTTTTACTATAACCTATATTTAATAGTAATAACATAATTGTTGTGTCCAGCCTTTAGATCATGGTAGATATAAGGACCTCCGTAACTTTGCCCTTACATGTATTCGCAGGGAAAAAAATCCTATATTGATTCATTAATGGCAGATAAAAAAAAATCCTAAAAGACTTTGTTCTGCATTAAGTGATTTTTATATTAAATCTAACAACTCGACTGAAATTCCTAAACACCTATCTGATCCTCAACAAATCAGTACCTATTTTTAAAGTTTCTTGCATACTGTATCGAATAACTGTCGACATCAAATTGATTACTATGAATCAAATTTCTATAATGATTACAAATCTTTTAGTTTTACTATGGCTACTTCGTTCCAATGCTTATGGCGTTGATAAAATTTCTACACAGATGTTAGAAAATTGCAGCCCTTTTATTGTTCCTTACATTACTAACATAATTAATTCTTGCATTGAGCAGGGCTACTTTCCTCAAATTTGGCGTGTTGCTGTCGGCAAATCTTTGCCTAAAAAAACTAACCCAGAAAATTTCTCTGATCTGCGCGTCATTAGTATACTCCCAGCTATTTCAAAAATTCTGGAAAAAATTTTATACAAACAAATTTATAATTTTATAACTGTAAATGGGATCTTGCCGAAGTTTCAGAATGGATTTAGGAAGGGGTACTCCACAGCGACTGCCCTGGCCACAGTAGTCAGTGACATAATCGAAGCATGTGATAGAGGTGAGGTTGCGGCGCTTGTTTTGTTGGATTTTTCGAAGGCGTTTGATACCATTGATCATAAATTAATGTTAGTCAATCTCAAATATTATGGGTTTGACGATCTCGCCTTGAAGTTGTCCAAATCATATTTGATTGGAAGAACTCAGAGCATAACTCTTAATGGAGTAGTTTCATCACAGACGAGCATACTGTCTGAGGTTCCTCAGGGTAGTGTTCTTGGGCCCTTATTATTTCTAATTTATACGACTAGTATTTTAAAATCTATAGCTTATTGCAGTGCTCAGGCCTACGCTGATGATGCACAGCTCTATTCTCACTTTCATGCCAATAATGCTCATAATGCTGAGTCATTAATTAATAACGAACTAAATAGTGTTTATGAACTGTCATTGGAACATAACCTCAAATTAAATGCAGACAAGTCTTATGTGCAATTCTTTGGGGCAAAAAATAGGGTAACTTTGGTTAAACAACAGATATCGTTAAAAATCAATGCGGTTCCCGTGAATGTTGTAGATTCCACTAAGAATCTTGGCGTCATTTTGGACACGGGCCTAAGATTTCGTGAATATGTTAAAAAATTAAGTCAAAGGGCATTCATTAACCTTAAATTTTTGTATTCTAATAAACACTTATTAAACAAAACTTTTAAACGTAATTTATGTGAGAGCCTAGTGTTATCACATTTTAACTACTGTGACTTTATCTATGGCCTGTGTCTGGATCTTGAGTCCAGGATTCGTATTCAAAGAATCCAAAATATTTGTTTGCGGTCTTCGAAAATATGATCATGTGTCTTCCAAAATAAAAGAATTGGCTTGGTTAAAAATGGAGAAGCGCCGAAATCACCATTTGGTAAATTTTACCCATCAGCTTATTAAGAGTAACCACCCATCCCCTCTTAAAGCAAAGTTTATAGTGCGTCATCACAACCGTGTGCGCAGTAATCTAAGAAATGATAGCGTGTTATCAATCCCTAGACACAGGACTTCCCTGTACAAAAGAAGCTATGTTTATAATGCAGTTATGTTGTACAATTCGGTGCCACATGATTTAAAAAAACAAACATCTCATATAAAATTTAAAAATGAATATAAAAGATATCTACTTTTAATGTAAAAATGTTAGAATATAGCAAAAAAAAATATATGGTATGTAGTATTACAGTGTACCTATCTAGTAAGATCATATAGATTTGGATAATGAATAGTGTGTAGGTGTTTTTCCTTCTTTGCTGCCTTCACTTCATTGTTTTGCTTTTCACTCTTTTGTTGTAATTTACTAGTCTCTTCTATTTTTTTTTTGCTTCTAGTGGTTAAGTAGAATAGCTTGAAGCTAGACTTCGCCACACTGAAGCTTGATTCTTAGAAAGTGTAATTTTAATTTTTTGATGCTAATAAGATTAGTTTTGATTTTATTTATTTATTTATTTATTTATGGAATGTAGGTTTAATTCGGTTACTGATGTATTTTTTTTGTAACCATGTATTTCCCTGGTCTATGTATTTAAATGATCCAGACACTAAATAAAACTAATATTTTGTATGTTTTATTTGACAATAAAATTGCATTTCCTGCCGAAATGTTTTTATAGAGTCGTAATAATATAATCTCCCAAAAAAAGTATAAGTCCGGAGCTGCCCACTGTTTCGTTTGTAATACATATATTTAATATAGAAATATGATCGAAATGGACGAAACCTTACTTATCAACTTCAAAGGAATTTTTATCAAGGGATGCTGCTGGTCTCTTTATGCTGTGTTAGTACCTACTAAAATTTAAAATAATATCTAAAACGGTCTTAACCATATTGAGGAAATCTTTTTTTTTTAATTTTTAACACCCTGTACCACAAAAATAAAGAAATGATCTTTTTCTCTTAAAATCGCTTGTAGAACCATCCTCTTTATTATTAGCAAGACATTTAGGAACACCCTGTATAGGTATATGTATAGAAACAATATTCGATAAATATATTTTTGAATGATGACCCCTTTGACTTTTTATCATAAAATTATAACAATTTAAAACGAGGCTTAATTCGTAAACTTTGTTTAAAGTTTAAATTATTTTATTGGGTTAAATTGATTTTTCCTCGACTGTGTTCCAGATAATGGAGTCAAACCTTGCACGTATGATAGTTTTAATGTTAGCTATGATTCTGAATTAATATAAGAGAGTTGAGTTACGCTTTACACCCCAACTCATTTTCTTTTCCATTAATTAGAATATTTTCTATCTCCTTTTGGTATAAAACAAGGTATGAAAGTGATTTTTTACCTGTAGGACATCGAATTCTTTAATGATCATATTTTGTGACTTGAAAGCTCTGATGGTTCCCATTCCGTAAAGACTGGCAGATACGTGTGAAAATACTGGCGCTTTAGTCACTCCCTCCAATCGTTTAATATCCTGAGCTGAAGACAAGTATATTTTTCTAGCGTAAATAAATAGGTAACCCAGTACAATTGCTGGTAGTATCATCCAGGGACTCACTATAAATACCTACAATAGAAGATTATTTTTGACGCATACACCCATATTTTTAAAATTTCCGGACTTGTAAACCAAAAAATTATAGGTGCAGTTATCTTTGACAGAACAAAGTGTATATTTGCCTGCTGCCAAACAAACAATATTATTGTAAAAATAATAAAAAATGAAATAGTTCGCGAAATACAACAAAAATGCATTACAGAAAATCTATTTAGAAGTTTTAAATTCCACGCATAACCAATTACTAGAACATGTTTATAAATAAAGACAAAGATGATTATCATCTTATCCCACTATTACCAATCTTGTCAAAGGTCTGGATTTGCGGTAAAACCCCAAATTACTGAACACTTTGAAAAATCAATATTTTTCTTAAGCATCAAATAAGAACAACTACTTTTGTTATTGATTGTTGATTGTATATATCGCATAAGACTTTGATTAAGAAGTTCTCATTTTATGGCACCCAACCAGGTAGTGTAGAACTACTGGACTCTTATCTCTTAAATCATACATAGTTTGTCTGTTATAATCGAAGTAGCCTTCAAAACCTAGAAATTCGGTATAAAATGCCCCAAGGTTTTATCCTGAGTCCTTGAACCAGTCATTTTCTGACGTATGTGAACTGTGAAGGACCTAGCAAATTGTGAAGACAATAGTAGTCTCATTCTGTTTTCTGACGATACCACAACTTTCAAAAGATATCATCCCTCTCGTATCAATGAGTTCCAGTTGGTTGAAAAAAACAATAACCAACATTAAAAACTGATTTCTAGCAAACATGCTGTATATGAATGAAAGTATAACTCAAAACATCTTTCTTTTATAAGCTTTAGTCTGAGACTACAGCAGGTGAACCGTCATCCATTCTTTCTAAGTTTGCAACTGAGTAAAAAACTACAGAAACCGTGCTCTCAATTTATCATGAATACCTTCAATCAACCGTATCGTATACAACTCTGGAATGGGTCAATTTTCTCTTCAATTCAGTAAAATATTCAAAGTGCAAAGTAAATGCATCAGACATGTTGCAGGGCTGGGATACCGAGATGGCGAGCGACAAAGCAGGAGTATTTGCAAAGTTCGTTCCTGAGGTACACTCTATTAACCACCACAGTATAACGTACGTGCTCTTGGTATGGCTAAAATAAGTCAATGCTGTTCCAACTGAAGATATAATATAATTTAGTTTTTGGAGAAGGATACCATGGTCAATCAAAGGCCTTGCTTAAGTCGCATAACAAAACAGAGTTGTATGGCATTTTATGGAAGTAAAGTATGCAAGAAACAAGATCCAAGATACCGAAAATTTTTTTTCTCCAAAGCCCAAATTGATCTTCTGAGAATAAATCATTTAAGACACGTTTGATCACTAGAACAATGACTTTCGGACGAGAGGATTCGTATGAATCCTGCCAAGACGAATGCCATTTTCTTTTCGAAAAGCACGGTGAGAAGGTCCGAGACTCTTCTAAGAGAGAACGGCATACAAGTAAATTGAGTTCAAGAAGTCAAGGGTCTGGGTCTACTTTTTGATCAAAGATTGAACTTCTTTATTTTTATTTATTTTATTTATTTATTTACGTAACAACATTTTCAAGACATAAAGCACTTACAAATTAGTAATTACAAAATTAAATAAACTAACCTAATCTAGGATAGCCCTTTTGGCAAGAATTTTAAATTTATGATCAGACTGATTAAAGAAATGTTAGGAATTATAAAATTTATTGACATTTGTCGACATCCTGTTTATAGGACTATGTGCCAAATAATTCGTTCTGCTAAATGGAACATGTAGAAGTGAAGGATTACGAGTCTGGTAACTAGAAACATGAATGTAAAAAGTTTCCAAACATTCAGGGCTCTTGATAATATTATTTAATACTTTGAAGGCAAAGCAGACGTCGTAGTACTCCCTTCGGCGGAAGAGCGTTGTCAAATTTAGATAAGCCTTAGCCTGGTCGTCGGTTAGGTTTATTCCAGCGTTAAAAAGAATATGTCTGGAAAACTTAATGAACTTTTTCTGAATATTTTCCAGCCTATTGATATGAATATCATAGTACGGCGACCAAACTATGCTTGAGCACTCCAAGATGGATCTGACAAACGAAATATACAGTGTTTTTACAGCTGTTACATTTTTGAAGTCCCTACACGATCTCATAACAAACCCCAGCATCCTGTTTGCCTTAGACGTTATTTTATCAAAGTGTTCAGAAAACGTTAACTGTGCATCCAAGTACACGCCAAGATCTTTAACCACAGTCACCTCACCTCTTTTAGAACAACATTATTGATGACGTACTGATGAGGGAACAATTTTCTCGATCTGCTGAACCTCATAAAAGGCACATTTGTCTATATTCAGTGACATGCCATTGAGTTGACACCAGGAAAACACAGTGTTAATATCGTTTTGCAACGAGATGACATCTTGAAGAGATGTTACTTGTGTGAAAATTTTCAAGTCGTCGGCAAATAGTAAGTGGTCAGAGGTCAACATACCACTCAAGTCATTAATGAGGAGATTAAATAAGAGGGGCCCCAGATGAGATCCCTGGGGAACTCCCGAGGTAACTTTAAATGACTCCGATAGATAACCGTCAATCTTAACATGTTGCTCTCTGTTAGAGAGGTATGATTGCAACCAAGAGAGTAATTTGTCGGTAATCCCGTAATTTGACAGCTTAGAAAGCAGAATGGTATGATTCACCTTGTCGAAAGCCTTGCTAAAGTCTGTATATATAGCTCAGTCTATTTGTTCGTCTGAGATAGATAGCGTGGGTCTCAGCACCCTTATCAAACGCATTATTGATACGATTAATAAAAAGAAACAAATTTGTATCAACAGAGCGACCAGAGGTAAATCCATGCTGATTACTCACTACTATTTGCTGGAAGGCATTGGTTCTAACAGTTTCAATGCAATGCTCAAATAGTTTAGGCATAGCCGAAAGAATACTGATTGGTCGGTAGTTTTTAACGTTATTTTTATTACCTGATTTATGAAAACATATGACAATTCCCAGACACTGGGAAAGATTCCAGAAGTAAGAGATTTTGAAAAGATATGATACAATGGAAGGTAGAGAGAGTGGGAACAATATTTTAAAACCCTATTAGGAATGCACCCTTGTTAACATCAAGCTCAGCTAAGGCTTTTTGAATGTTAGCAGCATGTATGCTGATACTAGTGATAATCTCGAACTTCTCAGTGGAAACAGGATTAGTAGCTGCACTGTTATTGGGATTGAAGACTGATGAAAAGTATTGAGCAATATTAGCACCATTATCGGCTCTGTTCATATCAAGGTGCATTTCCTTAGGAAAGGCACCCTGATTGACTCTAGAGCGAATGAATTGCTAGTTATAGTGTCTTCTGCATGGGTTATGTAACGACTGTAACAATCCTTAGAAAGTGATTTACATTGCATACGTAAGAGATGAAAGTTATTGTAATCAGCCTCGCTCTTTGATTGTTTGTATCTTTTATGGGCAATTTTTTTACTCATTATAAGATTTTTAAGGTCGTGTGAGAACCAGCCTGGAAATCTATTGCCAGATTGAGACTGCCTTAGAGATACAAACATTTCAAAACAGTTAAATACCACAGAATAAAAACTATGTAACATTACATCAATATTAATATCTACAATTGACAGCCAGTCATAGGACTGGAAAAAATTGTCAATCAGAACAAAATTTGCATGCTTAAAGTGATAATAAGAGTAGTTTGCACAGCCCATATATTTTGTATTCTTGGAACATAGTGACAGCTCAAAAGCTGGGTGATACGGATCACAACGAACGAATTCATTGCACTTTACACTTAAGTCAAGTTCGAAGTTAAAGAAGGCAAAACATAGATCCAGGATATTATTATGATCATTCACAACACAATTGAAGTGGGATAAGCCCAAGAAAGCAGTCGTGTCACACAATAAGATTTCATTCGCAGATTTAACGTTACCTGGCAAGAGACCAAGACAGTCATCGCTGGGAGCCCAGGTTAAACACACATTTAAACGCATCACAAGCACTAGAAACTGAGCTTAGGTGGTGCTCATACACAGATACATCCATTGGTGAAATGTACACATAGCCGATACAGTAGGTTGAGTCCCCGATTGTAACCGAAATCCATATCTCTTCCACAGAAGGGTTGCCAATAGAGAGACGGCATGACTTTAAGTCGTTTTTAATAGCCAAAAGGACCCCACCACCTCGAGCATAGAGACTGTTGTTGGGGCCTCTGTCAGCTCTATATACGAAGTAATTAGAGTCCAGGAGTTCAGCATCGTTTATATTGGGATCCAACCAGGTTTCAGTAAGCGCAATAATGGAATATCCCTCAGCCTGTGCAGCACAACGAAAGTCGTTTAGCTTAGTTCTTAGACTAAACTGAACTAAAAGTAAAAAAGGCTGGAAAGCAACTGGGCTCAATTTCCTGTCTTTTAAATAAAAAGAGGATATAGAACTAAAGTAAACTTGTACAAGACTTTGGTCAGGCCAGTCCTGACTTATGGTGTGCCAACATGGTGCATGGTTAGCAGGACCGAGCAGAACAGATTTCAGATACTTCAAAACAAGGTGTTAAAAATCATTGCTGACGCTCCGAGGTAAGCTTTGAATAGGGTGTTACATGTAGATTTTGAGATTCCCACTTTAATTGAATTTTACAATAAATAATTACACCAGATACGTAAGGACATTGCTACTGAACACACTTATCAGACAAATACACATGCAATATCCACAAAGGTCCACTTATACGTACCTTCAGAACTGGCTATCTCCAGTTATAGTTGCGAAGTACTCAGCTAAAGGGCTCGACGAAATATAATATTTAAAACAAGAAAACCGGTTTCGAAAAGAAACAGCGATACCAAGAAGCAAAAATGGCCCACTCTTAAATGATAATCTAATTAGGGCATTACCCAAACCAATATCTCATGTGAAGTTCGACCCAAAAAGCCACAAATGATTGAATATATGTTAATAAAGAAGTAGAAGACAAGGAAGATATCTAGACCATTTCTCTGAAAAACTATTTTGACAGCAACTGGCACTTCGCGAATATCTCGAAGGGTGAAATTGGCCTGTAGTGAAGGATTATCTTTTTTGAAAAGTTTCAAGGTCAGTTGCACTTTGGCAAGGTGACTTTCGAGGTTGCTCGTGACCTTGAAAAAGTTTGAAGGTCGTGACCTTGAAAAATGGCTATTTTAAGTACGTAATTTTTAATACAGAACCGTTTTCTGTCGTCGTGTAAAAGTACTATTTTGATACAATTATTGGATATAAAAACTTGATTTGATGGCGGCATACAGTAGTTCAAAAGAAAAGGTAAATCCCAGTTTAATTAACTTTACAAAATAAAATAAGAATCACTTACCATGCCCAATATACCGCTCATAACCAAAAATATCTGAATAGTATCTAAAGTACATTTTGGCAATACTTCGTCCACTGCGCCTATATCCTTGGAAAATCTATTCAGTATCCTTCCAGAAGGATTCGAATCGAAAAAAGCCATTGGGGCTTTCAGTATATTATTAAACATCTTATTGTGCAGATTCTTCGAGGCGTTCATACATATTTTGTAAAATCGTATTGATCTAGAATAAAATATTAATAATCATTTTATTTGGCGAAAAAAATCAATGCCCTGCATTTTTCTCAGAAGAGTACTGAACTAGACGTCATACTAGAGCGGCTTGTGTCAAGTTTTTTTTGGCATTATAATATATTAATTAGCAATCAAAACAAACATAGTTATTTAATTTATTGGCTTGAGAGTCAATGGATGTTCTTATTTGGCGTGATGTGGTCTTCTCGAACGACAAGTCCTCCTCGACCGTTTCTTAGGTCAGATGGTCAATTTTTTAAAGTCTTCTTGCATTATGGGGTTCTAGGAGTGTATGGTATTGACGTGGTTCGCTGTGAGATTTCCCTCTGAATATTATGGAATTTTTAAGTCTTCATGGATAGTTAGGTATGACACACTTCGAATGCAAACTTGACGGACCAACCAATGCATATGTTATCAAACGATGTATGTACTTTGGATTATAGCTAAATTTGATTTTTTCAGACATTCCCAGACCAATTAGGCTTTACGATAGTATTGTAAAGTAGTCTAGGGCCATCTTGGATTTTCTGCTGATCAACCAGTAGAGTCAGAATTAATCATAAAGTACAATGACGTAGGTGACGGCGGAGGGACACATGTACTGGGATTCTTTTCGCGAGACAAATAAATGTGGCAATGCTATGCTATGAAGTGAGGCAAGTTTAGAGAGAGACGGTCAACAATTCTCTCATCACCTACGTCATTGTCATGGTTTATGGTTGATTCTGACACTACAACTCTTTATTCGTAAATTAATTTGTTTGCGTATTTTAAATAGTAGTAGCAGTTGTAGGCGAGGGGAGGCACACGGACCTGGCAAGTAGACCAAAGGCGATCCTTTTTCCCTACCTCTAAGTCTTCCCTCATCCACTCAACCAACCAGTCTCTTGCCAAATCTGCCCGACCTTCTCATGAATGTCAGGACGTCATCCCAGACAAGGGTCCTGACTTCCTCCGGTTGAATCACCACTGTCCTAAAGACCTGCCGTCTAAGTCTTCCCATGGTTTCACAGGCGAGCAGGAAGTGTAGTGGTGTCTCTTCATCCTCCAAGCGTACTCGACAAATCGGGTCTTCCTCCACGCCGATCGTATGTAGGTGTTTCCGGCACGCCTACTCCTGTTAAGAATCCACTCCAACTTAGCCTTATCAGGCCAAGTTATGAAATCTTTGGCCTGCTTGCAGCCCGGACTCTGCCGCCATTCCTCCTTGGAGAGGTTAACAGCCCATTCCATCAGGGCTGCTCCAGCCTGTTGTTTTGATATGCCTATTGCTGGATCGGGTAGGGAGCTCCGACTCCAAGTTTGGCGAGCTCGCCGGCCGTCTCGTTACCATGTACTCCGCAATGTCCAGGGACCCAGACCAAGCAAACTTGTCTCCGTTCTGCGAACCTCTCGAGTACGTTCACACACTCCTGTACGAGGGTTGAACTGCTCCTAGGTTGACAGACTGCCTTGAGGGCGGCTTGAATATCGGAGCTTATACATATTATAGTTCGCTATTGTCAGTTCATTATTTAGTATTTTGAGTAAGTGTTCTTTCCATATAAGCCTTAAATTGCATTTGTAGATATTCCGTAGCGTGGTATGCGTGTTATAGCTTCTCTAATGATTGTTTCCTTTTTTTAAATAAAAGATGTTATGAGTGATAAAAGGTTAAAGTAAGTTTATTCATGCATTCTAAGATAATATGCCACTTACGCGGATATATCTTCAACTCACTCAATAAGGTAATGTAGAAATAAGCTTTTCTTCTCATTAACCAGCCTTTACACCACATACTACGTTTCTTCTTTTGCGTCCTTTTATACACAAGGATATTTATAAGCAGCCAAAGCAAGTTGTCCGAACTAGACATTGAGCTTGTTCCAATATGCTTGTACCGTGTGGTGGCAAAGGGAAATTGCGCCAACACGTGGTATGCGAATATTGTTAAGATAGACCGGAGGGCGCTGATGTCCTTTCCTTAGCGCGGGAGTGACTTCACTGTACTAATTTTACCTCATTTATTTTTATTCTTTAATTGAATAATCATGTCTTGATCTCATTTAGGTGGCAATTCACGTTACTCTTAATAATTAAATTCCTTTTTTTTTTTGGAAGGATTTTTCAAAGAACTAATTATTAGTTGCAATATGCTAGTTAGGTCTTGCGATCTCACGCCGTGTGACGCTACACATTAAAAACTCGGGTTTTAAAACTTCTTGCGATTTAGCAGACCTACGAGCTAGAATTGAATATAAATTTCGATATTCGATTTCGTAAAAGTACAATGAGAACATGTTTGAAAGTAGAGGTGCACAAGTGGACACGTCTCTCACTTAGTTTAAATTAATAATTATAAGGATTTGTATTGTATGGTTTTTTCTTAAATTCTGTATTACGCCCATGACAATGACAATAATGTAAATTGCTTAAAAATAAGAACTTCAGAACTTATTCTATCTGATCTATTTTTCAGTCACCCTCACCTACTACCTAGGTTGTTGCCTTTTAAGAGTAATACTTCAAGGTATGCGTAATTGGTTCAACGGAGGAGGACTTTCTTTTCAATCTTACGTTAAAGTACTTCCCAATATATTTCGTTTGGCTTAATGACTGCAATAAAACCCCTCATAAACTAGGCTTTCACTTTCACATAGACGTATTAACCCCCGTTTATTTTTAATGCCAGTTTATAATAACAATAGATAGGTACATTACTTGATTTGTTATCAAAATTAATAAACTGTCTAATTACGGTTTTCTAGAAACAACTTAATTATTAGGATATTTCTCAAAACTTTTTAGTTACAGGTACCCGTTTTTTTTTTTTTTTTTTAATAATAATTTATTATTGACCTCGAAACAGTTTACAATGAAACTGGCACCGAGGCCTACAAATTGTATGGTATAATTATTAACATTCAAATAAAGTTATTCCGAAAGGCAAACAAATGTAGTTTATATTTCTTTATCCTGCCACTTAAATGTCTATACTCTATTTTCCTTTATATATTTCTTAATATTGCACGTCAGTTTCTTGGTATTTCCATGGAGTATTCTTTGTGGAATCCTATTATATTCCTGTATACTTCTATATATTGGTGAGTCCTGTCCCTTTTTAGTTCTAGCATATGAATTTCTTAATTCATGGTTTGTTCTTGTGTTGTATGTGTAAAATTGTCTGTTATTTTGTAGTTTTACACTGGTTTTAAGTTTATTATTTTGTATATCATGTATTAGTTTGGTTTGTTCAAATACTTTCAATTGATTTATTTTCAGGTATGTCACTTTTTTATATATTTCCTCACTGGGCGTGTAGTAATTCATCCCGAATATCACTTTAATCGCTTTGTTTTGTAGTCTTTGGAGCTGATCCAACTGTCTAGTACATGTATTTCCCCAGCAGGGCATTAGGTATCGCATATGTGGCTCTATAAAACTGTTGTAGAGAAGCTGTCCAGATTTTTTATTGAGTTGGTGAGCACATCTTCTAATAGAGCCCAACATAGGAACTATTTTGTTTATCACACCATTTACGTGGTTTTTCCAGGATAGATTATCTGTGATAGTTAGTCCAAGGTATTTATATTCAGTAACTCTTTTGATATTTGTTTCATTAATTTTGATTTGGAGATTGCACGGTGGTTTACTTTTCTGCCTAATAACCATAAATACTGTTTTCTGGACGTTTAAAGAAAGTTTAAAAGCCAGTTAAAATACTTTACTAGATCACTATTGACAGTTTCTTCAAGTTGTTTTTCACTTTCTCCAGAATATATTAGCACTGTGTCATCTGCAAATTTGAAATATTTTGCTGTCAGGTTGGTGAATTTCAGATTGTGCACGTATAACAAGTATAACAGTGGTCCGAGAACAGATCCCTGTGGGACACCTGTATTTAGTATCTGTTCTTCGCTATGTTTACCATTTATTGCAGTGTAGTGTTTTCTACCGCTTGAGTATGTTTTCAGGAGTCTATGGCATGTACCTCGAAAGCCCATTTTGTATAGCTTGTTCATCAAAAGTTCAATATTCACTGTGTCAAATGCCTTCTGTAGATCAACAAATACTGCTAGTACATATTTGTTTTTGTCCATTTCACTCGTTATATGTTCTAGTAGGTCCACTGTTGCCCCTTGGGTACTACTTTTTTTTTTAAATCCATATTGTTGATGATCAAACTTAAATGTTGCTTCTATGAATGTTACTAGTCTTTCCTTGATAATTTTTTCTATAACCTTTGAGAAGGTGCTTATTAGTGAAATTGGCCTGTAGTTGTTCATGTCTTCATGTGTTCCTTTTTTGTAGATTGGTATGATTTTAGCTGTTTTTAGTTCTGTGGGATAGTTTCCGGTTTGCAGTATGTTATTTGTCAGCTTGACAAAAGTGGGTCCGATGATATTGTGGGTCCGATGATATTGATCATCATTAGTAAGTCTTTTTTTGTAATTTTGTCTGTGCATGGGGCGCAGTTATTTTTCAGTTCATTTATTTTGGCTGTTATCTCCTTTATGTTTGTTGGCTCTAGGTTTATGCTTTGTGCATTTTCTTCCTCAATAACCTGTGTTTGTTGATTATGTTTTATTTTTTTTGCCAGTGCTTCCCCTACTTTTGCAAAATGTCTGTTAAACTCTGTTGCTATATCTTTACTTTTTTCTATTGATTTTCCTTTTTCGTTTTTTATTTTGTTTATATTTTTTTGTTTGCTTCTGTTACGGTTGCATATTTCGTCTATTACTGCCCAGGTTTTCTTAGAGTCTCCCTTGAATTGCTCAAATTTCATTTCTCCGTATGTTTTTTGTAGTCTTTTTCTTAGATTGTTTAGTGTATTTCTAGCTTTTTTATATTTTTTTTATATAGCTTATATAAATAGTAAACATCATATTCGAAATAGATTAGTACCTATCTGTTTTACTTTGAAACAGTGTGCAACAAGTTAATATTAAAAGTATGTGGAGACCTTGGGAATCTTCAGCTAATGCGCTATAGCTACACTAAACATTCCAAATGTATGTGAATCGTTATTAAAGAGCGGCCACCCTAAAGTAATTGCCATTAAAAATACCAGTGAAATGACGAAAGTTCCATTAACGACGGTACGAGATATTATGCTAAAAGGACATTTTAAAAGAAAATTTTTCAAAGATACCGGAAACATGAAGTGCGTAGATGATTGTGACAAAGATGTTATTCGCAGGAAAATATACCAAATGTATCGAGAAAATGTTGTGACCACGTTAGATTCTTTAAGAACACGGTTAACAACTGACGATACAACGATATCATGTAGCAGGACAACTTTTCACCGCGCTTTGCAAGAGATAGGATATAAGTATAAGACAATAAACAAGAGACAAATTATTATGGAGTCCGAAAGATTAAGAAAAATGAGATTTCTGTACCTTAGGGAATTAAAAAAATTTTGATCCGAAAAACGTTCAATAGTTTATCTGGATGAAACGTGGTTTGACACTCACGAGACTGCCAAAAAGGGATGGGTTGATTTAACTAAAAAATGCCAAAATGAAGCCCCTTCAAATAAAGGAAAACGAATAACAATAATTCATGCAGGTCGGGAGAATGGATGGATCCCTAATTTTTTATTACTGTCGGCAAAATATATAAAGGATTCAAGTCTGAACTATCATGAAGATACCAACGCCGCTCTTTTTGAAAGCTGGTTTAAAGACAGTTTGCTTTCAAATGTACCAGAACACAGTGTTATTGTGATGGACAATGCAAGCTACCTCAGCCGGCAACTGGAAAAAGTACCGAATGCATCGCGAGCACAAATCTGCAATAAAGGAGTTCATGGTAAAAAATGACTTGTACTTCGAGGAAATGTATAGTAAAAAACAGCTGTTAGAAGTGTTAAAGGCATTTAGTATTAAAAAAGATTATGTGTGTGATAAAATGGCGTAAGAAATGGGTCACACTGTGTTGCGACTGCCACCCTATTATGGCATTTTTAACCCTATTGGACACATGTGGCATCAAATTGAATCGAAAATGAGAACTGAAAATAGCACAACTACTCTTAATAGAACGAAATACATCCTCTTATTATAAATGTGGATGATAGTGATAGCGATACTGAATTAGGAATAGATTAAAACGTTTTATAATTACAATTAAACCTTGTGTATATATTTTTTTAAAAAAGATAAAGTTATTTGTGTTAATCACACAATAATTTATATTTCTGAAAAAAGTAATCCTCGAGCCGGGATCGAACCAACAACCTCTGCATATCCAACGCGCTAACCAATTGCGCCATCAAGGATGTAGGAACTCGACAGCTTATTGGGAATCACTTTAATTAAAAATTAAATCGTACTGAGAAGGGTTACTTCAGATAGCTATAGTTATTTAGTAAACAAAGATGTTATTCGCAGGAAAATATATTTTTTTAAGTAGGTATATTAATTGTTATTATTACTTTTACCTAAATGCGTGCGAAAAGTTGCCCTTTTCCGCACGCAAAGTTATTACACTTATTTTGTACTTATAATAAATTAATATACCTATAATACAAGTAATGGTAAAAATAAACATAATAAACATTGCTACTTTAAGGTATTACTATGTACGGCTTTTAATTTAACTACAAAATCCGTTCCTGTGCAAAGCAGTACCACTTATTTCATTTCATTTCAGTAATATAAACAGTGATGCCAGCTGGGACCAGATAGATTTCGCTGGTTGGCACGCTCAACGACAGTTTTATATGGGTAATTTTACCAAGAAAGTCTTTAAAAACGTAGGTTTGGCAATCGAACAGGTAACGGGGTTTCTTTGGGTGTTTACAATATAATAAAACTATTATTGCAGTTATTAGGTCAAACGAAATATGTTCGGATGGCATTTATTCTTTGCTGCTACAGCCCCTTAAGTATTTTAGATAAATTTGGTAATATAATATGTGTATGAGGTAATTTTATTAGGGTCTTTACCTTGTTTCGAAACCAATATTGATTATCAAGTGTTGTATATGGTATAGTTATCAAGATAAATTAGCTTAATGCCAAAATAGGTACCTTACCTCCACTTCCTATGTATGAAGTATGGCCTAGACTAAACCAATTATTATTATGATTACAGTATCAATTGGTTAACGACTAAAGTCCTCCAGTCTTAGTTTAATTTTAACATAATCCTATTTGATTTACTTTAACGTTATGAATTTTACCTTAACGTCCCGTTCAGTTAAACTCTTTTAGTAGAATACTGACCAATCATGAGATCGAGGCATTTTTTGAAAATAATGATATGTGAAAAAAATCAAATACTTTAACTACTTACCTAAGACTAGTAAATATGCATGCGCCAAGAATTAAAACAGTATAAATATAAATATATGTATCTCTTGACAAGAGTTGTTCTTCATCGTTCTTTAAAGGCGTAGGTAAAGTCGTACTATCTGTATCTTCCATAGTTTGAGGTAGCATTGTTGTTAAAATATCCAAGCCTGAGATGGTAGTAGTTAAACTGTCTTGGTCTAAGATTGTGGTTGGGTTGTTTATTAAGGTACTTAGAGCAGGTAAGGGGGTAGTCGTTGATTGGTCTCGAGCGTATCTAACTTCCTCTTTATTTGTCCTAAAACCATTAAAACTTAAAACATCATGACATTTTTAAATAGTTATACAAATCTTTAACACTATGATATACTCACCAGTATGTAACCCACATATCAGAAGCATTGCAAACAGTTTGGGCTAATATTAGGAGAAAAACTAAAAACACCAACATAAGTACAGAAGCACCAGCTCTATAATAATCTATGTATGTCGATGTTTTGATTGCCCCTTTTTCTAGAAGTTCTTGGGTTTCTTCAGGTTCGGAACCAATCGTACTCTAGAGGAAATAATAGACAAAACCATTTTACAAGCATCTACAATTTTATTAAGAGAATTCACTCAACAGAAAACGATAAAAGAAAACTACCTTGCAGTAAGTTAGTTTATTAGACGTGGGTTGCCAAATTAAAATTCCTTCATCTTCTCCGCTTTAACGATTATAATTTGCAATATAAGGGGGAAAATAAACGGGATATATATTACAGGGTGTAAACACTACAGGGATATGCACACGTCTAAGTGCGTGCGCGCACTAGGCGACACTGGCCGCGCGACCGTGGCCGCGCAACCACTAAATAAGCAAATTGGCAATATTTGTCGGTCGCGGGGCTAAGTTTACTCACTGTAGAAATGGACGCTGTGCAAGTGGCTGCTGTTTGGTACCTATCGAGAAAAAATCTAGGAATAAAAAAAGAATTTGGGTACATCTTCTATTGGATTGTCGACGACTAAAGGGGATGCTTAATACATTTTATCAAGATCTTTGACAAAATGAAGAAACATTTTTTAATTATACATGAATATCGATGTATTCGTCACTTAAGTAACTCCCAAATCGCTGGTCTCTTTTTGATCTCCATAATAAATAATTCGGTATCCATTTTTGTAGACATTTTGAATGTCTGCCTAACAACATCATACTGAAGCTGCGAGAGAAACGCCAACTACCTCTCATAAGAAGTATGTATTTCATTGGCCGCGGCGACACCTGAGCCGCCGTGTTGCAGTCGGGATCTCGCTAGCCGCGCGGCCAACGGGCGCTGTCGTCTAGTGCGCGTATACCATATCAAATTAATGCATTGTAATACGCGCGGCCACGGTCGCGCGACCATGGTCGCCTAGTGCGCGCACGCACTAATTGTTTTATGTAATAATAATAATAATAATAATAATAATAATAATAAAATTTATTTCCTCAATTTATAAATGTACCTACAGAAATTCAACAAGTACAATAATTGAGGAATACGTCAAACGAGAAAATTTTACAAAAAAGTCTACACAACAGTTTAAAACTACACATTTATCTTACATCTAAATAAACTACAATACATAATAGGGTATAATATTCCCAATATATTCTATGTGAAAAAGTCAGTCATTTTATAACATGTTTTGGCAATAAGAAAATCTTTTAGTCTTTTTTGAAAAACTGAGGCAGTAGGAGCCGATTTAATATTTTCACTCAGATGATTAAAAAATCTGAACCCATTAAAATAAAAGCACTTTTGGAAAGCTGCCGTGCGATGTGAGGGAGGTATTAGCTCATTGCAAGATCTTGTGTTGTGAGTATGAACGACCTGTACGCCGTCAAAAATTTCCCTGTTTTTATACACATACTTGCATACCTCCAGGACATAAACCGAGAATACAGTCAAGACTCGCTGTTATCCCTAAAAGTAGATCTACACGATTCAGTTCTTTTAAGCTTAAACAGGATTCGCATGGCATACTTTTGCAGCAGAAAAACCCTCTGTATTTGGGCACAATTACCCCAACAAAGTATTCCATATCTTAAGTGACTGTGAAAGTTGGAATAATAAAGAGCCATTAACGTTGTATGGCCACATTGTTCAGCCATTATACTAAGCCCATAACAGGATGATCTAAGTTTGGCGCATAGAGAGTTTACCTGATTGCTCCATTGAAGCTTATGGTCAATCTCAATCCCTAACATTTTAGTTGTTTCACTAGGTTTAATTGGGTGCCCTGAATCCTCAAGCAAACCAAATGTCGATACTTGCTGCCTCGATATAGTAAAACGCAGGAGCATTGTTTTGTCTGTATTTAGTTTTAAGAAGTTTTTCTCAGACCAGGTGAGAACTTTATTAAGGACTTCCTCACACTTCACCTTAAGGTTGGAATAACTGCAAGATGTGATGAGGATATTAGTATCATCAGCATAACAAAAAACCTGCACACCATCCTCCGCAATGTAGGAGATTAGGTCGTTGGCATAAATATTATAAAACAGGGGGCCCAGAATAGAGCCCTGTGGAACACCCTGAGAAATTAATTTAGTTTCACTATTGACCCCATTCAGAGAGACAAAATGATGACGATTTATAAGGTATGATTCTAGCAGCTGGTAGGGGATACCTCTTATGCCATATCTATTTAGCTTCCTCAAAAGGACTCTATGATTTACCGAGTCAAAGGCTTTGGATAAATCTATAAAAAGACCACATACATGCACACCCCTATCTAATGAGGATATAATTGACTTTACGAAGGATGATAGAGCAGTCTCTGTACTAGCATTTTTAGTGAAGCCATGTTGAGACTTTGATAGAATTCTGTTGGCGTTAAGGAAGCATAGAAGTTGGTTCTTAATAGCCAGTTCCATAACCTTAGAGATACTAGAAAGGAGACTAATAGGTCGGTAATTAGAATAGCTTTCTACATCCCCCTTTTTATGTATTGGAGTGATGCATGCTAACTTCAGCTTATCCGGAAATTTGCCCTTGGAGAACATGAGGTTTATTAAAAAACAGATTATAGGGGCTAGTTCCGCTTTACATGCCTTAAGCACATTATTATTTATACCATCCACCCCTGCAGAGTGTGTGTTCTTAAGACGCAGGAACAGTATTTCAACATCATGCGGAGACAGTGGCCGCAGGAAAAAAGATGCATAATTAAAAGTAACATGTGCTTTGAGAAAATCCTGGTCAACCCTTTCCGCATCAACATTGCCCAGGGTAAAAATGTCTATGAAAGTATTGGCCATTTCCAAATCTGAAACCCTGAGCCCATCCTCACTAACAATATCAATGCTTCTCCTCGAACAATCATTTTTCTGTTTAATAGTATTTATAACTGACCACATAGCTTTGGATTTATTGGAAGAACCATTGATAATGCTATCGTGATATTCTTTTTTGGCTATTCTCAAATAATAACGGTATTTTTGGTTATAGTACAAGCCAATAGGCCTATATCGTCTATCGATTTTTGTGGCTTCACTATACAAGGTAACTTTATCTCTCAATGAAATCAACTCTGGTGACATTCTAAACCTTTGTGATCGGTTCCTAGCATTAAAACGTTGCATGGGGAATGAGCATTCAAAATAGTAGGCCAAAATGCCTGAGAACTCATCGAAAGCTTGTGATGGGCATTCCACACTCACAACACTTATCCATTTCTCCGAGCTTAAAAATTCACGGAAACACCTGACATTATCTTTGGAGAAACAACGTCTGAAAGTAGTTTTCTGCTTGTTTTTATTTTTTTTATGAGTAATATTCTCCGTCCTTATAGATAGTAATTGAAAGTAGTGATCTGAGAGACCCAAATTTAGTACCCTAGTCACATAAGATAGATTTCTTTTCACAATAAAATTATCTATACAGGTACTTGAGGTAGCTGAAATCCTAGTCGGCTCATGAATCGTGACTGTCAGGTTAAAGCACTCCAACAGGTCACTGAAAATTGTTAAACAACTCGATGGAACTAAAAAATTCAAGTTAAAATCTCCACCCAAAATAATCGTATAATTATACTCCGACACTTTCATTAAAAGCTCCTGCAGTGCTTCAACAAACAAAATAAAGTCACTGCTAGGAGGTCTATACAAAACCAACAATCCACACCTAACAGTATCAAGCGTTACACACGCCGCTTCCAAACTCCCCTCTATACAATAAGCGGATACATTAACATTTCTAAATTTAATATGACATTCCAAACTTTGATATATTGCAACTCCGCCATGTCTAAGAGCCTTACGACAAAAATAGTTACACAACCTAAATTTATCTAGATATATTGATTTCAATTGCACCTCTTGTTGCCAGTGTTCAGAAACCAATAGAAAATCAATTTTTTTATCACAGAGTGCACTATCTAAACTTAAAATTTTATTCTTTAAGCATTGGATATTTTGATGAGCAATTACTAGAGAGCAGTTAGATCCGAAAAAACTGATTTTCATTGAGTGATTCCCCCGCCACACTATTATTGGAGTGTGGGACATGGTTAACGTAAGGGGTTTCATCATTATTATTAGTATATGTTTCAGCAGGTATATTATTGCATGCAGAGTGATCTGTGTAAGAAAAAAGTGGAGTAATTTGTGTAAGATTCTTATAGCCTATATATATAATACATATACAGAGTGGCAAAAAACTCGCGCATAATGCCTATAACTTTTGAATTACCTCGTATACGAAAAAGTGACCTTTATGAACGTTGCTCAGTAAATTATTCCCCCCATTTCTACCCGCATGAATTTTTTCTGTCATTTCTGGTTTGGTTGCCATAGAGACCAACTTACTTTTTTTAAATGGAACACCCTGCATATGATTGCATATTTGGATTCTACTGAGAAAACTCTGAATTTCTTGTATATCAAATTTGTATTTATTTAAAATTGTAATAAACTTTATAATAACAAAATTAATAGCCTAGAAAATTGAACAACTTAACATTGGAATAATAAACAAGTGAAACCTTTTCAGTGGATCAGGTGTTCAAAATGAACACCATTTTCTGCTAAGCAGAGCGCCAGTCGATCCCTGAACCCGTCTACAATGTTTAAAAGGAATGGAATGGAATGGCTCGAAATTCAGCACTAATTCTGACTTTTAAAGATTCTAAGTCATTTGAACCGTTAACGTAGACTTTGTTCTTTAAGTGTCCTTACAAAAAGAAGTCGAGCGGGGTTAAGTCCGGGGATCGCGCTGGCCAGTCAATAGCACCTCTTCTGCCTATCCACGTCCTGGAAATTGTTCGCTTATGTGTCTAAGATTTGCCACATAATGCGCAGGTGCTCCATCTTGCTGAAACCACACCTGTTCGTTTATGCCATTAGTTACACCCGGTAAAGCCATTCTGCAAGAAGTAATTATGTGATTCCTGAGGAGGTCCAGATATTTTTCGCCGTTTAAATTACCATCTATGAAAAAAGGTCCCACAATATGTCTACCAACTATGCCCGCCCAAACATTAACTTTTTCGGGCCTCTGAGTATGACCTTCATGGAACCAGTAAGTATTCTCAGCAGACCAATAACGATAATTGTGTCTATTAACAATGCCATTTAAATGGAAAGCAGCTTCATCTGAGAAAATGATATTTTTTGCGAAGTTATTATCGTTATTGCATCTTTCCATTATCAGTTCACAAAATTTGACTCTTCTATCAAAATCGTCCTCGTTTAACTCGTGCACCAACTTTATCTTGTAGGGATGCGACTTCTCCTGCTTAAACAAATTTTTCACTGACTGATGAGACATATTAAAATCCATTGCCATTGGCCTGGATGATTGTGTTGGATTTTTATGTATTGAGAGCATGATATCCTAAGCTTTGTCTCCCCCGGTTCCTGTTTTAGGTCGACCTGATCTAGGGACTTCCCTAACACTGTCTGTTTCTCGAAATCTCTTTACCACTCGACACACCGTTGACTGATTTATTGGAGGCCTATTTGGATATAATTCATTGAAAAGTTGACAAACCTGATCTTGCGATCTCTTCATATTTCCGTAACCGCTCCTTATTCAAATTTCAACTCGTTGTTTCTCATTCAGATGAACCATAGTGAAAACAAATTAGAATTTAAACAACAGAAAATTAAACAGGAACTCAAAATTACACCTCTTCCGTCGTTGTCATGAAAACACCTTGACTCAACTGGTGGGTATTAGGTAAGAATAATTATAATTAGGAAGATTTTCATTTTTGAGCTGTCATTATCTCGGAAACGCTTGCAGATAGGTGAAAATTTGAAATACAAAAAATTCAGAGTTTTTCCAGTAAAATCCAAATATGCAGGGTGTTCCATTTAAAAAAAAGTCAGTTAGTCTCTATGGCAACCAAGCCAGTAATGACAGAAAAAATTCATGCAGTAGACAACTTTCATAAAAGTCACTTTTCGTATACGAGGTAATTCAAAAGTTACAGGCATTATGTGCGACTTTTTTGCAACTCTGTATTTGAATTCCATACAAATTAAGATTTTATGGAAATTTAAACAGAGTGTTACGGCAACAATGCTGTGTTTTGGGACTACATTCCTTAAATTCCTTTCGCTGGTAGACTATACACAAACTATACGTTTTTCAAGCGGTTTAATAGGATATCTGTCACAGAGGGTATTTGGGTTCTATGGTCATAGACACCCTCCGTTGCTATCTGACAAATCGTAAGCAAAGAGTGGTAATCGACATCGTGATCGTGATATATATTTTGCAAATGTGCATTTCATTCCGAGGTTTGGCATTCTATTTTGGGGAGGGAGCACTGATGCTCACAAGGTGTTCATTGCACAAAAAGGGGCGATACAGGTCTTGAAATCCATGAAATATAGAGACTCGTGTAGAGGTAGGTTTAGGGAGTTCAACATCTTTACACTTCCGGGTTACATATGTGATTGTCTGATATTCTTCTTTAAAAACACAGGCCAGTTTTCTCATTCAGAAACGAGTCATCAGTTAAATATCAGATATCAGGGCTTGCAGGTGCCAATGCATAGATTGACTATTACGGAGAGAGGACCAGCATATGCCTGTATAAAATTCTATAACAGATTGCCTGCGAATTATAAGGCTATGACTAACTTTAATGAATACAATAAATCATTAAGTAAATTAATTTTAGAAATAGAGCCCTACTCGGTGTCTGATTTTTTAAACCAGCAATTGTAAACATTATAACCTATGTATTTCTGTGTTTTTAAAAAGTGTATTAAAAGTATTAATAAAAATTTCAAATGTAACATTTGTCTTTGGTTCAATGTTAGTAATTAGGGAGTATTATATTATTTTAAATTATTACTGTATTATATATTGTGACGCCGCATCTTTCAATTGTCGGTTTTTCTGTAAGACTGCAATTTTTGGATTAAAGAGATATTTTGATTTGATTTAAAGTAACGAAGCATCCTATTTACAGCACCCGCTGAAGGATATATTTATAGGATTTATAATATGACCAGCATAATCCAATTTATATTTATTCATAGATGAAAGGGCTCTTTACAATCTACTTATAATACAATTTAGTGTGTACCGACACGACAGTACCAGATTTGAAGAGCATTACCCAGCATTTTCTATTAGTTTTAATATTTCTGTAATACAAAAACGTATGCACAAATTTTTTGTTATTAAAGCAAATAATGATTGAATTATGAAATAGATTTAAGAGTAAATTCAACTTACAATTACTGAAGATATCGACTGTAATCGTTCTCGTATAACAGTACTAGGGGTTTCTTCCGCTTTTGCTTCTGTTTCTTGTTGCTCCTTCTGTTGCTTAACTTCTCTGGATATAGAAGAAAGGTCATTTTCTAATTCTGCAAATGTTCCCATTTTTTCTATTTGCCCCTATTAATTAATATCATCCCTTTAGGTCAGAACCATTCAATGTAAAAAAGTAAGTTTTCAAAATTCGCATATTTTTTTGTTAAATGCAATTTTTACCTTCAACATCCATAAAAATTAAAAAACAAGTTATAAAAAGTAAAACAAAAAAAAATATTTTAAATTATTAGCGTTAACTCATTAAAATACAATTAAAAACAAACTTACATTGTTCATAACCACAATAAGATCAGCTCCCTTCAGAAACTGCACCTGATGCGTCACCAACACCCGAGTTTTGCCCTTTAGGTACCCTTGAATGCATTCCTCGAACAAATGTTTGGCCACGTGTGCATCTACCGCACTGAGAGGGTCGTCAAACAAATATGCGTCAGCATCTCTGTATACGGCTCTAGCCAGGGCTACTCTGGCCCTCTGTCCCCCACTTAGGGCTGCTCCCCTCTCGCCTACAGGAGTCTTATCTCCGAAGGAGAGCTCATCGAAGTCGCGTTCGAGAGCACATACTTTCACTGTTTTTTTATATCTAAAAATATGCTTGCAGTGTTAATTTTAACTTCTAAAGTTTTTTTTATATATACAGGATGTTCGGAAGTAGTAGTACTTGACTTTAGGCGCGGATTGGTCGACTCAAAATACGACAAAAAATCATGGGCAGGCGATTGCACCCTAAGATGCCCCCTACCATCAATTTGAAATAAAGATTATGTGTATTTTTTTATAATAAAAGTGTTGTAAGGAGATACTAGTACATATGGCCAATCCGCGTCTGTCCTGTCATCCTTCCAGGTATCTCTGAATTGAATAAAAGGCGTCCTGGTGTAGAATTTTTAGGAGTCGATTTTTAAATGAGACAAGGTGAAGTTCACGAACATTCTGAGGCAACTCGTTGCACTGATATCTCGGCTCTTTCGTGTAGTTTTCTTTAAAATTTGCCGAAGTAAATGTCGTTTTCTGAGCGAGTTGAGTAGTTGTGGAAATTACTTGTGGCGAAACATCCGGGATGTTTTACAAATTAGCGATTTTACCCGACAATCTAGAGATCCCGGGTTCGAATCCCGGCTTGGACATGGACGTTTTTAAGTGTTTGTAAATATTTTAATTCTTATTAATAAATAAACAATAAAGTTACTGGCCGCATGGCTGAACAGCCAAAGCCCATTTAAAAAAAAAGAGATATTTATATCGGGTGGTTGATGACTTCTATAAAAAATTAAGTAAGTTGATTTGACTGCATTTAGGACCTGGTTTTCTGAACACCATGTGTAAAATCTTTCTATGATTAGCGAAGTTTCTCCTCCGTAGTTCCCTTAGGGTCTGCATACTAATAGAAACACTTGTATCGGCATCAAATAGCACTACATTTGATTTTTCGAGCTGGATGTGTAATTCATTAATGAACATGAGAAACAGTAGTGAAGCCAAAGCCGACCCCTGGCCACCCCAAGACGGACGTCTCGTCTACTTGAATATTAATTGTTGTATTTCACGATGATCTGCCCATACTTCGGAAAAGTTTCCAATCATCCATTGAAATGTTGATGAGCCACACAGTCGAATGCTCATGTTAGGTCCAAAAACAGTCCCCGATACTAGATTTCCCCTTGTCTATCTGACTATAGACAGTCAAGAAATGAGAATGTGGCCGTATTAGTATCATATTGTGGTCTGAACCCATGCTGACTTGAACTTAGTTGATTTATTTTACCAAGAACTGCATAATTCTAAAATAAACAACTTGTCAAATAATTTACTGAATGTTGATAATGGTCGGTCTATAGTTTTCAATTTGTTAATTATTATCTTATTTATAGATATAAATAACGTGTCTATTAAATTTGTCTCCAAAAGTGTCAGTACTAATTGAGACATTAAAAATTGGCAAAGAGGATCCGAGATATACCAAACCTTTAGGGTTGTTGGGCATCTTCTGTATCATCATGAAAATTTCTACTTTGTGACGTGCATGTATTCTTGTATCTGGGAAGGTATGTATGGTTTTTTCCGCTATTGTGGGAGGTAGTGACAGAATGCCTCGATAATTTCAATGTCATCGTTTAGTTTCGTTTTCTCTATCACAATTTTATCTGACTGGTCCTATTTCGTCCTTCCTATTTGATTGTTTATAATTTCCCATATCTTCTTCAGTGGATTATCTGCTCTTTTGATTTGGTTTTAAAAGAATTTTTGCTGCTCACTATTGTTTCAGAATTTGCCATTTTTGTTAGCAAGACCATGTATTTTAGTTTATTATTCGCTCTGATTATTTCTTTGTGTCAACCCAAATTGTATGTTCTATTCTTAGATTTTAGAGGATATGCTACATCCAGGCAATAATAAAAGATTCTCGAAAAGTAGTCCTGGGCTTGGTTTGCATCATTCGACTTATAAACTTCTGAGAAGTCACAGTTTCAGATCATATTGGCTATGTGTGCAGTGGTTTTGGAATTAAATGTACGTTTCTTTTACAGTTTTATTAGGTATTTGCTCGCGTAGTTTTCTGTAATTGGAATGTCGCTAATTGTACTTTGTGGTCAGAGAGACTAATGTCCAGATTTTTTGCCTTGGATATTTTTATATACAGTAGTTTACGCTTGATGAGCAGTTTAAAGCGCCTGGTGGGTTCTTTGGGGAGAATATTTTGTATTTCAAAATTGCCCATAAGATCCATAAGTAGCATTTGATTTCTATGATTTTTACTCCAAACCCGTGTCGTGTGAACATGCTCACTTTTTAGTGGCAATTTTTTTACAGTTATAGTTTTTAAGAAATTCAACATCATTATAGGTGATTATTTAGAGTACTTTATGCAAAAAAGGTTCTCTTAGCTTAATACTCTAAACTCAATCATTTTCGAGAAACCCCAAAATTAAAAATTCAACACAAGTTGAACAAATTAAAATATCAGTATCAACAATTTCAATCCAAATAACATATCAACAATTTTAACTCTATTTGTTGTTGTGCCTGTTGTGCCTATGTTCATACCCTCATTTATATCGGTAAACCAACAAGGGTTGTATCTAAACATCTTAAGAATAATGGTTTAAATATAGCAACCAAAAATACGTTAGGTAAATTAATAAAAAATAATAAAAGTAAAGTTAAAAACAGGACAAGTCGGGTGTTTACAGATTAAATTGTGGAACTTGTGATAAAGTTGATATAGGACAAACAGGTAGACCCTTCAAAAACGCATAAAAACACGAAATATGTTATTAAATGGTAAGAGGGATTCTAATTACGCAAATAACTTATTAATTAGATGAGGAGCATAGTTTCAATGACATTTTTACTATTTTACATACAGAACACAAAAGGTAGAAAATTAAACCTTTTGGAATCCTTAGAGATATTAATCAACTTAGAATTTCCAACATGATCAATTAGATTTAAATAGTTTGCCATTATTGAAATTGTGAATGTTTGTATTTTCCATAAATTATATCAGATATATTACGGTTAATGAAATAATAAAAATTTTGAAAAATCGTTTTGACCTAATTTAATGATAAAACAAATGATAAATGGCGTGGAAAACGTTCCCTTGATACGAAATAGTAAATTTAACGCATTTATGCATTTTTCTGACACCTTGCTGAGCTTAGTTTCTACTCTTAAAGCAATGGGCATGCAAAAGTATTTAGTCCTCAACTACCAGAGAAGATTATACAAAAACTTCCATTCAGTACCTACACAGTTGTCATGAGAAAACATGGCAAATAATGAAGGTAAACTAAATTTATATGATTTGAGTCAGTATATCAGGAAGAAAGCAGAAGCTGTCAGTTCTCAGATACTACAATGCGAATCAATATAAAAATTGTAGCATACCACTACACATCTTCTGCGATGCAAGCCACCAGGCCACATCAGTAGTTATTTATTTTGGTTTTGAGGACAGATTTAAAGATACAGGGTGTCAAAATCGCTTTTTTATTAATACCTCAAAAATCCTTTTACCGATCTTGGTGAAATTTGGCAGTGTTGTTCGTTGTGATAAGACGCCAAGTTAGCACCAACTAGATAATAAGTTTTACGTCTTATCTCGGTGTTTCTAATTTTGTCCCTTAGTGATATTCCAAGCATGTTTCGTTCCATTACCCTTTGTGTCATATGTCATCAGCAAATCTTAGATGGTTTAAGTATACTCCGTCGATGTTGATGCTTTTGGTGTCCCATTTTAATTTCTTAAAAAAAAGTTTGGGCGATATAGCGTCTCCTTGTCTTACTCCCCTTTGTAGTTTTATATGGTTTGTTTTTGTCTCGTCGTCCGTTTTTATTTGTATGGTAGCGTTTTCGTATATGTTCTTTATGATGTTCGTGTATCTTGAATCAATTCTTGCGTTGTCTAAGGATTCTAACACTGCCCATATTTCGACGGAGTCGAATGCTTTCTGGAAATCTACAAAAGCCACATGGAGCGGTACGTTGTACTCGGTGCACTTTTCTATTAGTGTTCTTACTGTGTGTAGGTGGTCTGTGGTGCTGTAGTGTTTTCTCATCTAGTTAGTGCTAACTTAGCGTCTTATCACAGCGAACAACACTGCCAAATTTTACTCGGCAAAAGGATCTTTGAGATATTATTAAAAAATCGATTTTTTTAAACTTTGACACCCTGTATTTTGAAAAGCAGACTTTTTAAGACACATGTTTACATGAACTTTTCTACTTGAATTTGGTTCATAAACGCGCCATTGAAATTACGGCCTATCATTAAGTAACACCCTGTATACCATACTTTTCCAACAATATTTGTGTTTTGAATTTCTTCGGCTCTACTTATTATCTATGTACTTTTGAAATTTTTTCCTGTACTCTTTCTGTGTTTCTTTTACTCTCTTCTCTAAATATGATAAGCTTGAAATGCTAATGGTTTGCTGTTTGGTAATATTTCTTTTTCGTTTTTCCAAATTAGGCCCGTTTCCCATTTTTCACCAGTAAAACGAGTAACATTCTCCATATTAATGGATGCTTTCTTTTCTTCTTTAGCAAACTCTTTTGCATTCTTTGTGTAAAGAATTGAGTTCTTCTTGTTCCATCTGAATGCACAATACTGGTTCATCCATTCTGCCTTTATATAGTTTAGTTCCGCTTCTTAGTAAGGTAATGTGGGGCAAGTGCAACTTTGGGGCAAGAGCATCTATTTCCTTTGTAAATTCATAAGGCATTAAATGCTTCATTTTCTTGGCACCCTTACTTTCGTTGTACTCTTAGCAACAGCGCATTCTAGAATTCAACGCGCCAAATGCATCTGCATTCAGTCTGTCGACAACGAACGTGATGTGCTGTGTTTTTGCTACTGTGGTGAGTAAACAAATAATATATTGGCGGTAAGTTTTTGTGTGCATAAATTCTAAATAGCTGGTAGAAAAAAATCTCATATGAAACTTATATGTAATGGAATAACAGCATATATAATTGATTTGGATTTTCTAGCTGGATTTTAAGTTATGTTCGGGGTCGCACTTGCCCCATAAAAATACGCGACTGGGGCAAGTGCGACTTTTACCGGTGGGGTAAGTGCGTTCTTGTGGGCGCACTTGCCCCTTGTGGATTTTTTTTCAAAAATAAAGATAAGAAAACGGAAAGTATGCCATGGGGTAGAAGTCATAACAAGCCAAGAGGCATTGCAACGACTAAACGAAAAAGACCAATTGTTACTAAAGTTCAAAAATAAAAAAAATAAACCTAATCATCAAACCGAATCAGTATCCGATGATGATGACGAACTTCCGTTGATTTACATAAAACAAAAACTGGTTAATTAAAAGAGGAAGCCACCAAGAAAACCCAAGAAGAAGAAAAAACTTCAAACGGATTCATCATCAGAAGAAGACGAATCCGTTGGTGAACTTTTAACTGGAAGCGAAGATAACTTGGAGAGCTTTGACGATTTTGAGCAAGAAGAACAAGACTTACAAAATACATCAAAAAACATAAATGACATGATTATCAATGACTGGGTCCTAGTTAAATTTCCCGGAAAAAAAAATAATTAAATATTATGTGGGTCAAGTAACTAATATGTCTGATTGCGAGATTACTGTAAATTTTGCCAGAAAAAGTATTTTTTTCAAGAGAAACTCTATGTTTATTTTCCCTGTTGTCCAAGATTGTTGGCCGGTTTCTAAGAATGACATTATTTCAGTCTTACCTAACCCGAAAATTAGTCGCAGAGGTGAAATAAGCTTTGAAGTATCATTTGATATGTACAATATCCAGTAAATAGGGGTTTGAAAGAATACTTTATATCTACCTTAGAAGATTAGTTTTAGAATAATATGTTTTTGCACTAACTGTATTATTTAAAGTTACTTTAATATATTTTTTTTGGACAAAATAAAAAGTTTTTAAAAATTTATTTTTTGTGTCTACTCTTTACCCCTGATACCAAAGTATTTAACTTGCAAAAAATTAAAGATAATCCAGATTTGTAAAAAGTTTTAGAAAATTGTGCATAAAAGCTAAGTGCTCTTGCCCCGTGAATTAATTTAATATACTTAGATGGACCCGTGATCTACAAAGACGCACTTGCCCCATCACAAGGGGCAAGTGCGTTTTTACGACTAAACATTTTTTAAAATTTATAAAAATTTAAATTTTGATCGTTTTTAATTGATATTAAGTGGTTAGCTAGAAAACCCCCACAACGGATCAAGAAAAAAAAATGAAATTAAATGGCACAAAAATAGCTTTTTTATTAACTCATAAAGCGTTACTTATGTATTTTGGGGATGCACTTGCCCCACCTTACCTTATATGAAATTTTTGTCTTATTTTAAGCTGAGCAAGCTGTCCTTAAAGTTAAGTACCACTATTTTCAAACATCCTGTATAATAATGGTTTCTTGAATGGTGGAGAATATGATAATAAATTGAAAAAACAAACAAACTGGTTACATTTCGTTATTTAGGGAATTTTATTTGAAAATAATTTGTTTATTTTAATCAAAATATATACTTACCTATCCTGAACATAAGGCATTCCAAACAAAATATTCTGTCTTACGTTAGACGTAAAGAGCCAAGATTCTTGTGAGGCATATGATATTCTTTGGGGTGCTTCTAATCGTCCCATATTTAAAGGTAACTCTTTTAAAATAACCTAAAAGACATATTTTAGAATTTGAAATCAATACGATTTTGCCATAGCTATATTCTTACTTCCAATAGAGAGCTTTTTCCAGACCCAACGGAACCTACTATGCAACATAAGGTACCAGGGTTAATTTCCAGATCTATATTCATCAGTGTATGTGCAATAGGATTAGGGAGCCAACTTGCCCGAGCTTTGATGAGTTTAATGCCCATTGTAGATTTTTCTAGAAAATTGTTAAACACTCACTACTTTGACATCCATACTTCTACCACAGCTTAATATAACAATCAGCTGGAAATCTCTGTTGGCGGGAACAGTTAGCGCCGATCTTCGCGCATGTAAAGTTAGCTCCGCCCACCTGGCGAAATCACATCATGGGCAGCGTAGACGGTAGCAGTATTCCGTATTTGTCTCGATAGCCTAGCATCGGCGTGCGTAAAAATATTTGTGTGATTATTGTAGAAAAAGTGTACAACTTGTCTACAATATAGCAAAGACCAGAAAGAGTTGGATGATTCGTCAGTATACTGTTTTCTCAAAGCATACGAAAATTCTAATAAGGATACATTTGGTAATTTAAAAATGCCCAATGACGATTTTGTTAAATTAGTTTGTAAGATTGAAACTATATTTCAAGAGCGTTTTGAGGCTCTAATAACGAAACCGAACATTTGCGCAACGTATTTGGACTTATGCAATTTATTACCTTTTATTCATCCCTGTAAATATTTTCCTACTAATTTTATAATAAGCCTTTACTTAAGAGTAAGAATTTATTATACTTTAAAAAGAATAAACGAGAACTTTAGGAAAATCAACAAAAATAAATTAATTATATGGAAAAATCAGTAAATTTAATGATATTTTTGTTCAGTCTTCATCACTTAGTTGATTTTTTTACAGTTGTAGTAAGTCCCAAGTTTCCTAAATAAGATCTAAAATACTGATGCGTAGTGCAAAAGTAGAAAGATAGGTAGACCAGCATGTTCCCCCGCGGCTTCGCCCGTGTTGAATTTTTTTTATACATTGTCATAGTATGACCTTATTATTTGTTTGTGCCATGGTGAGGTGAGAAAGAGAGAGAGTATGGATGTATAGATTATAAATTTTAATGAATACCATTATAAGTACAATAATAGTTTATTTTGTAATATATGTAGTTAGTTATTTGTTATTAAAATAGTCCCCTTGCAATTTACTACAAAAAAACCAAATTCATACCTTACAGTGACAGCACAAGATGTTGCACCAATTTTTACCGAAATTAAAATATTTTCCTATTACTTATTTACATTATTTAGAACCAAAGACGGTTTCGAATACGAATATCACACAAAAAAATTATTTATGGCAATTTTAAATAATTATCGTAAAGCCGAAGCGGCTGAAACCATAACACCCTAATTCTCGTACGCTAAACCGTTTTAAATTGACAATCAAAAGTTTAAACTGACAAGTGTCAGAATAAGACAGCTAAGTATTCTATTAATAATTAATTTTTGTTTTTCTTTAAATTTTCTTAAAAGATAATGTTTTTAAACGCATTTTTGCAATAAACAGGACCAAACTATATTTTAAAAGATGGTCCAAGGACAAGAATTTACTTACAAAAGAGGTAAGTTGAAAAATATTGAAAAACAAAATGAATTTTGAATGACGCCTAATATCAAAGCCCCAACAAAATTCACCTGGACAGCTGGAAGATCTAAATTTAGACCTGGTCTAAATCTTAAACCTTCTTCAGAATTTGGGTGTAATGTTTAATATCTGCCACAGGTAACTAAGATTCTATAATTAGGTATAAAAATTAATTCTAAATAACTTTTCTTAACAACCTTTGTACGTGTCTCTGAAAATAAAGCTACTTTACCCTTCAATGAAAATCAAATATGTGCCCCTACCCTGTATACAGTTGTATTTTTGATATTTATTTTTATGCATATTTCGGTTTTACGATATGCAGAGGCTATCTACGGTATTTTATTTTTTTTTAATCTTAATACAAAATTTTTTCCCATAATGCAACATCTTGTTCTGTCACTGTATATAGGTAATTCATGACGAGTCACTTTCGTAAACCCCACCCT
Source organism: Polydrusus tereticollis (assembly GCA_963920685.1). Taxonomy (NCBI): domain Eukaryota; kingdom Metazoa; phylum Arthropoda; class Insecta; order Coleoptera; family Curculionidae; genus Polydrusus; species Polydrusus tereticollis. The sequence continues at coordinate 62,451,642 of OY987327.1, forward strand.
TCATTTTCTCTACTAAACACAATTTAATTTTTTGTAGTACATAATGTAGTATCACAAAAAGAACTGTAAAAAAGCAGAAAAAACACTAATGCCGCTTTTTTATGGTAGGATTTGAAATAAAAATTACCTGACTCTTGAAATTTTAAAATACAATACGGTACTGTTACACATAATTTACTAACTACTAAATATTTGTAGTCCGGCCCCGACTTATAGCCCAAGCACGAGAGAGAAAATGCGCATTGCGTCCTTGTCTAGTCCAATCTAATAGATGAAAGTGCCGCCGTCGAGTCTTCGAGCTGATTGTTATATTAAGCTGTGCTTCTACTTTCAATTGAAGACATGAGATGATAAAGGTGCTATGTCCACTTTTTAAAGTTTCGAGTAAATGAGGAAAACGTGTTTTGATTTAGAACTTTTTTACTATATTTTCAAATAAAACGAGCAATATCTCGTAATCTCGGTATTTTTTTGCAATTATTGGTTTGGTATTTTATAACAAAATAAACTTTTAATTTTTATAGTTATTTTGATTTGAACGGACATAGCACTTTTATCAACTAATAAAAAAAGCACGTCATAGTGTTTATTTTAGTGGATAAAGGAGCTATGTTGCCTTTAAATTAAAATAATTTGAAAAAACACTTAGGTATAATATTGAAATAATTTTTTATTTCTTATGAAAATAAGCAAAATACAAGTTAATAGTAAAAAACTTAAAATCTAATAGGAATTCCGTTTTTTCTTAGGGTTTTTTATAGTTTCTTCCAAAACAATATCATAGTACCATCTGTAATCTGTTGGAATGAACTTAAGCTGATCTTGCAGATTTGATATTTTTTCACTAGTTAGACCACCGCATTTGGGTAACTTGTGTAAAACTACTTGTTTAACTTGTACTACGGGCTCCCTTTTTTTCTTCAAATCGACTTCCATAAATGGAGTAAATGGGTCTAAATTAGTTTTGTAAGAGTAATTGCCAAAATCTTTTACTCTGATCCACTTAACTTTATCACGGAAGTTTATTTTTTCGTTAAGAGTGTTGGTCACTTTTTTCCAAAAATGAAGTTTGACTAAAAGTGTTTCAAAGTCGTAAAAAAAATGGTCCATATTGAAACACATACTTTGTTTGGTACTGGCAGATTTTATAATTTCCCGATATTGGTCTGGTATATAAATATTCTGGTGCTTCCGAAGAACTTTCTCAATTCGTCCAAAGTCTCTGTCTGAATCGAGGTAGGAATGACCAACCTCGGGAAATTTATGGTCTATAGTTTTAAAAATCTTATTTAATATTAACTATTCGTAAAGGCTAATAATAGCAAAGTTTTTGTTTTGCTCCCCACATTGATCTGACCAGATTATTAAATGTTCAATCTCTGGCTTTTCTTCTTTAAGGGCCTATCCCAGTTTAACGAAGTTATTAACGGTCATAATTCTACCCTGGATCTCTGTTTTGCTAACTTCGAAATTGAGTCAATTGTGAAGTGTGATGGGTTGGTCAATTGTGACCCGTATCACCCAGCATTAGAACTGTCTATATCCTGTAAGAGTTTAAAATATCTTGATTGTGGAAAATACTCATACTATGACTTTAAACAAGCAAACTTTTTTCTTATTGACAATTTTTTTCAAACTTACGACTGGCTATCCATTTTGGACGATAATCTAGATGTAATGTTGAATAACTTTTATACTGTAATTTATAGCTGTTTTGAAATGTTTGTACCTTTGAAGCGGTCCCAATCTGGTAGCAGATTTCCAGCTTGGTTTACAAATGACCTTAAAAACCTTATAGTCCAAAAGAAAATTACCCACAAGAGGTACAAGCAATCTAACGAGGCGGATTATAATACCTTTCGTTCACTACGCATACAATGTAAGTCTCTTACTAAAGATTGTTATCGCCATTACATATCCAACGCTGAAAATGCTATAAACGATAATTCTAACTTCTTTTGGCACTTTGTTCGCTCAAAATGCAATCAGGGCGCTGTTCCTAAAGAGATGTACCTTAACACTGTCAAGGCTGATAATGGTACCGACATTGCGAACCTCTTTGCCCAGTACTTTTCGTCAGTTTTCAACCCCCAAGGCTTCTGCAATGCTCATCATACCCCTTCTCATAAATTTGAATCTATTTCTAATATCAGTATCAGTGCCACTACTATTGAAAAAGCCTTAGCAGAGCTAGATGTTAATAAGAGCGCGGGTCCAGATGGGGTTCCTAATAGAGTGTTAAAATACTGTTCACACTCTCTTTACCTTCCATTGTATCACATATTTCTCAAGTCACTAACCTCTGGAATCTTTCCCAAAATCTGGAAGGTGTCTTATGTATGTCCTATTCACAAATCGGGCAGCAGGAACGATATTGGGAACTATAGGCCAATCACTATTCTTTCGGCAATACCAAAACTCTTCGAGCACTGTATTGAAATAGTCCTAACTAGGACCTTTCAACAAATAATAGTGAGTCATCAGCACGGCTTTAGCTCTGGCCGTTCAGTGGATACTAACTTATTCGTTTATACAGATTTCATCAATAAATCCTTTGAAAAGGGGGTTGAGACCCACGCAATATACACAGATTTTAGCAAGGCTTTTGATAAGGTAAATCATGCCACCCTACTTTGGAAGCTTTCCAATTATGGAATTTCAGGAATACTGCTGTCGTGGCTAGGTTCTTACCTATCCGACAGAGAACAACAGGTTAAAATTGATGGCTATTTATCTACACCTTTCAAAGCTACTTCAGGAGTTCCCCAGGGTTCTCACCTGGGGCCACTTCTATTTAACTTGTTCATCAATGACTTGAGCGGTATGTTGAGCACTAATCATTTACTATTCGCTGACGACATGAAATTGTTCACACGAATAACATCATTCCAGGATATTATCGCTTTGCAGAACGATATTGACCAGGTTTTCCATTGGTGTCAAATTAACGACATGTCACTCAATATCGACAAATGTTGCCTTATAAGGTTCAGTAGATCAAAGGCTTTGTTCCCCCATCAGTATTTCATCAACAATATTGCTCTGGGAGAGGTGTCTGTTGTGAAGGATCTTGGTGTGTACTTGGATACTCATCTATCATTCACAGAGCACTTTGAGAGGTTGACTTGTAGAGCTAACCGTATGCTGGGGTTTGTGAAGAGGACATGCAGGGACTTTAAAAACGTGACTGCTGTTAATACTTTATATATCTCCTTGGTCAGATCTCTTTTAGAGTGTTCTAACTTAGTTTGGTCACCTTACTATCAGGTGCACATAAACAGATTGGAAAATATTCAAGAGAAATTCCTTAAATTTGCCAGGCATGTGCTGTATCAATCAAGAATTAATTTAACCATTGACCAAGTCAGGGTTTATTTGAACCACTCCACTCTTGCCTGCAGAAGGGAGTACTACGACGTCTGCTTTGCTTATAAAATTTTTAATAATGTTATCAAAAGTCCTGAATGCCTCGAAGTTTTTAGCATTCATATCCCAAGCTATCAGACTCGTGGTCACTCTCTTTTGCACATACCTAACTGTCGAGCTAATTACTTACTACATTGTCCTGTGAACAGAATTTCTGCAAATGTTAATAAATATTACAGTAGGCTGAGCTTCTTTAACACTACACCAGTACAATTTAAAATTACAGCTAAAAGGGTTATCTTAAGTTAATTAACTGTATATTGTAATTTATGCCTGTATCTTGTTAATGTTGTAATACGTAGACAAATAAATAAATAAATAAATAAGTAACTTGCAAAATCTTAGCAGACAACTTGCTATTTCATTGCTGCCTCTATTGGCGATATCTTCCGTCCATGTGAAAAAATATGATTTGTGGCCTGAACTGGTTATAGAGTGAACTCCAAAGTTGTAGAACCACATTTGCCTCAAGTAAAAAGATTTCGAAGTTGACAACTTTGGCAGTGGCATCGTTTGTTGGAGATCCATTGTTATGTAACATTTTTCTTTGTCAATAAGTGCCACTTCTCGGTCAACTTTCTGCAAGGCAAAAGCAAACTGGAAATTTTCGGTGTGCTCTGAAGAATTTTCCCCAGCATCACATACACTGCAAGTATCGCTTTTTGGGGCACCAAAAGACAAGTTAAACTTTGTTTCAAAAATATGCCTGTAAAAGGAAGCCTTAACCGCGTATTTATTTTCGAGTTTCCTTTTTTCGCATTGCTCTATATAAAGCTGGTAGAGTCGATTAATACTAAGTAAAGGAGAAAGGTATTTTTTATGCTGATTTTTGTTCCTTGAATAATGTGATTCTTCCGATGGAAACTGCTTGATGTGATTTTCAATACAGGTAATTACATCCATAGGTATCTTTTTAGGATTATTGTGATGGCCCTGCTTATGTGGCGAGGGAGCTACCTGACCGGATTTTAATTCATTTTGAGCTTTAAGCACTTTTTTTCTTCCAATTCTGTACAAAGAGCAGAAGGCATCTTTACACACCAGTATGGGTTCTTTATCATATGCTATTGTATATTTTAAAGTGTAACTTTTGGTTTTTAAATTTTTACGAGAGCGATGACGATTAATTTCATGCATTTTAATGCATTTAAAAATCAATACACTTTTGGAATTAATATCTAGTTTATAAAATTTTTTCAAAATTTGTTCTCTGCTTTCAACACTAAATCTCTCGCTACACTTCAGGCGGCAATTTTCTTTACATAGTATTCCTTTTTTTATTACTTTTTTTCCATGACCTTACCAGTTTTTTGAGATATATATTCTTCACCTTGTTGCTTTGTTTCTTTTCCAATTCTCAGGATTCCGTGCTTTCTTTTTAGCTACTTTGGAATTTGGTTCAGTAGTTGTTTCACTTTTGCTTATTCCATCAGCAGTAACATGCAATTTTTGTTTATTCTTGTGCATTTCTAAATTTTTATCATGTCCTAGATGTGCAGGAACATCTTCGTTTTGTGTTTCTCCATCCCCTTCAGTAACCTTAAGAATATCTTTGTCACAGTTTTTGGAATTTTCAAATATTTTTTTGTTTAGTATTTCTGCCTTTTTATCATTTTCATTGTCACCAGAAAACACTTTACGTTTAATCCTATGTATATCTTCATATTTGTATGTTTTGGGGGAAACAAATGAGTCACCAGAGTATTCTTCATCACTGGAAGGTAAATATACGCTGCCTGATGTGACGCTTTCTTCATCGCTATTTTCTATAGAATCTAAAAAAATAGCAGATATTTAGTAGGGGTTAGAAGGGGTTGGGGTAACCCAGAACTAAACTAAAGAACAATATCAGAGTTGCTATATAATAATAATGAAGCAAAGAAAAACTCTCCTGACTTTTCCGGGTTTTCCAAATCCTGAATATATAAATAATCTTCTTTTGTGCTTACCTGTTTTAGAGCTGACCTGCTTTTGAAGTCCGCTAGTGCTTGGTTGCTCAGCAGCATTCCTGTTTATGTTTTGCTGGCGATTTTGTTCAGTTGTGACTTGTATTATATTGTCTCCTTCAACAATAATTTTCTCCGTACTTGAACAGGAGTTCAAATTATTTGTAACCTCTAAAAAGAACCAAAAAACAATGTTTAATATTAAAAAAAATATGCCAAGTTTATCACAGTGCTTTCCCCATTTTAATAATCTTATTAAGGTGTACGGGTTACAGGTACAATATTTATTATTATAAGTATACTGTTGTTACAACGCTTTATTTTTTAGAATAAAATGGGGAAATCAAAAGTATAATAGGAAACTAAAGCAAACTTACCTTTGCTAGGAATACATAACTTCTTATCTGTTATCAATGCTAATATTCTTTCAGTTCTGGATTTCATGATAAACTAATATTATTTACAGTTTAAAACCGTATTCTTTAAAAAAATCTTCTTTAAAAATCCTCGATCTGGTCACAAAATATTATAAACATAACCTTAAAATATCACATAGCACCTGAACATGTAAACAGAGCTATCCAAAAATTTAGTTGATAAAGGTGCTATGCCCCCAAAATGCACATAGCACCTTTATCCACTAATAAATGGTTAAGGTATGCCTGACATAGCACCTTTATCAATAAAAATATCCCTTATTATTGAAAATATTACAATCCTGGTTCAATTAGGGGTTGTATTGGGTTAATATAGAACCAAATATACAAAAATGTCATTTTCTTAAAAAAGTGGACATAGCACCTTTATCAACTCATGTTTTCAATTTTAACTAATCAGTATTAGAACGACAAAAAAGTGTCAATTAAAAAAAAAACAATATTTTCAGGCGTTCCAGAAATAGAAAAAATAGTTAGGTAATTATTACCTTTGTCAGAATAAGCCGAGTCGTTTAACATTTGATTTTCTTCCATTATTAGAAATTCTTCTATTCTTCTGATCGACACCTTTGCTTCTTCATAGGCAGAGAGAGCCAATGGAAAGAAGATGGACATATATAATTGTATCGTGTTTAAAAGTTGAGCCATTGAAAATACCACTTCACCTGAAAGATGGCACAAAAATAAAAGTAAAAAGAACTTTAAACAAAAGAAAAAGTCTCAAAGTTTTTGCCGTTTATGAAGAAAATGGTAACAAGTTTTGCCCCTTAAGGCATCATCAGACCTTAAATATATTAAATGGTTTTAATTATTTAAATTAAAACCATTTATTTTGTTGAACGGTAAACTGTATAGTTATTGGACAGCTACGATTATTCTTTCTTTATTAGTAATTATGATTGTTATATTTTTATCTTCCAGAATATTTTTTTTTCTTAACATGTCATTTAATACTCTATACTGTCTACACCAATTTATATTCAGTGTATATGAAAAACAAATCAGAGTAACAAAAAAATGTACCAAAATGTATAGTTATGGAACAAGTACAAGACAGTGTTTGGACGGACCTGTAACCCGAACTACACATAATAAATATTAAATAGTTCATCAATTTCTGAATCTGACGAATCATCACTCTCGACTTCTTTTTAGCAAATTAGAAAACGAAATAATAATAATAATAATAATAATAATAATAAGTATATCTCAAAAAGTTACAATATAATTAACATGTTAATATGTTATTCTTGAATAAACTTTCATAAATTTCCCAGAAGACGTGCTTGTTAGGGGCAAATCTTATTTATTTAAAAGTATTTAAAATTATAAATATTTAAGAATATTTCTATAAAAAGTTGCAAGTATTCAATAAACGCTACTTTGTTGATAAAACATTATTAAATTTCTGAAAAGGATTAATTATATAATTGATTCACAATAATATTAAATAGCATTAATTAGTTATAGCATTTCTAAAAATATTTTTAAAGCGTTTGTTTCCAATATAAATGTTTTTATTTCAATTTTACATTTTTTTAATGAAATAATTTTTTTAATGAAATAATTTTTTTAATATTTGTTGGTAAAGAATCGTTTAAATAAAAGCATAAATATTTAAAAGTTTTTTGTCCTACGGACCTATTTATTTTGGGTTTTATGGATATTTCATTTTTATAACGTCTATTATGGTTATGGTCTTTAAATTGTATAATGTTTTAATTTTTAAAAATATATATTAAAATATTATAAATGTAAATTTGTCTAACGTTCATCTTTTTTGTTTCTGAATATAATTATTTTGAAGGATAAATATAGTCTTTATTAAATATAGTTTTCAAAAATCTTTTTTGTAATACTTCTAATTCTTTAACCAAAGTTCCGTTTATTCCTCCCCAACCATAAATTCCGTAATTTAAATGAGTTTCGACTAATGCATAGTAGTAACAAAAAAATGTACCAAAATGTATAGTTATTGGACAAGTACAAGACAGAATTTGGACGGACCTGTAACCTGAACTACACATAATACATATTAAATAGTTTATAAATTTCTAAATCTGACGAATCATCACTCTTGACTTCTTTGTAGCAAATTAGACAAATAAATAATTCATCTGAATCTCTCTCATCAGAACTAAAAATTGGTGTTTGCTTGGAATACTTACAATCATCACACTCTACCTCAACTGTACTGTATCTGTCTGTGACATACAAAACACTTGTTTTACTATATTTAAAAAACAACTAAAATCTAGGATTAATAAAAAAAATTTTGGAATGCTTATCCTAAACCAAAAAACTAGAAATGACTTATCTTTTGACACATGCACGTTTAAGGTCACAACAGAACTGTCAGTTTGAAAATAATGGGCATGCGCTTTAATGTAATTTAAGTTTAAAGGACACTGTTACCATGTAGCAAATAGTGCTTTAGTTAGCTAAATAAAAAAGCTTATTTTTTGGGTTTACAACTGAAATGTCCAATGACTATAGGGTGTACCCTATTGTCTATAGGTGTTTAATTAGGTCTGAAGACGCCTTTAAAAAAAAATATCAAAAAAATTCCCTTTTATACACAAAACTAAAAAATAATATAAAAGAAAAAAACACAAATGCTGTAAAAATCTTATAAACCTCTACTTTAGGTAAAAGTTTCCTCCCTTTCCTTCAACCAACTTCATAAACCAGTTAAAGTTATGCGACAGTCAGGTTCCCCCAAGGTTCAATTCAAAGAGGAGAAGATTGTAATGTAATTTTTGGTAATAATCAAAATATTTTTAGAATAGTTCAGGGAATAACCCCATCAATTTTTAACGTATGTTTAATGAATACCCTGTATATTCAATAGTTACATTCCAAGAAATTATAATTTTTTTGAATACACTTTGGCATTTTTTGTGTCGAATTTTGATATATTTTTTAAACACCTTTTAAGACTTTTTTAATCACTAAGATATTAACTTACCTGATATCTTATGTCCTAATAATACAAAAGATATTACAGCAATGTAGAGAGTGGCTCGTTCTACAAAAACGTTAAGTGCCGCAGAAAAGCCTTTTATATACGAGGTCTTTGTGATTACGCCAACTTCCTTTCTAAAAATAAATATGCGAGATGTCAAAAAGTCTACAAAATATTAACAGGGGCAATCGAAAGGCAATAATGACGAAAGTGCACTATTTCCTACACCCAAAATCGTGCACTAAAAGTTATAGTTCGCCACACGGCTACAAAATTAATTTAAGGAATGTGGGCAAAAAATAAACATTGTTGTCGTAATACTTTGTTTAAATTTCCATAAAGTATTAATTTAAATGTATTTCAAATATATTACATAAAACAATTAGACGTATGCATTGTATACATCCTGTAACATATATCCCGCTTATTTTGCCCCTTACATTGTAAAATATAATCGCTTAATATAATTTATTATATTCTTAAAGCGGCGAAGATATTTAAGAAATATTAATTAATTATTAACCTTGATTATTGTTTTGTTTCTGTCTATCGTATATAATATTTAAATTATGTATTTTACCGCCCTGTCTCCTTAGACGTCGTAGCTCTAGTACCGCGTGAAGAACTATTACATTAATTACCTTCTAGCAAACTCCACAATTTTTTCAAACGGTTTCTCCCAAGCGTACATTTTAATAACTTGAATTCCTGACGTGATTTCACTCATTAACTTTACTCTGTGATCTGTCAACTGGGCGATCTTCGATCTGTATTTACCTTGCAATTTCGATAGATAACCTATAAAATATTGGAAGTTATTTTAATAGGTTTGTTCCAACCATCAGTTTGGGGCAGTTTCAAACTGTCAAATATAATCAACCAGTTTTAGGACTTAACGAGGCATCCTGGGGTCTACATGCAATATTCATCCGAGAGATTCTATTTCTGATTAAAAACCGGTCCCGGACTACTGGTGTCAAGCCTAATATTGAAATAATAATAAATAACTTGATCCAAAATATGCAATGTTAGTTAAGGTTTGTCATAGTGTTTTATAGTAGACTATATTATAGAAAAATGGGATATTTAAATACTTGTTCGGATATCCAAAATATCTCGAAAACGGCTGCTTGTAGCGACTTTTGACAAGGATGCCATTTTCACGTAAAAATAATAGAGGAATCAATTTTTCTTCTAGAAAATGTGATACATACATGCACGAAAAAGTGGTGACTCCACAAAAGAGAAAAAGACCTGTAGGTGACGCCCCTACAATTAAGGGACAAACTAAGATCAAATTTGAATTTCTCATATTGAAAAATCCCCAAATATCAATTTTCGTCCAAATATAGACATTATTTCAAAAATTATTTACGAAAAACAAAAATAAAAATAAATTTTTAACACCCTGTATTTCAAAAATGAAGGGCTTGCGGACCCATGCTTATATGAACTTTTCACCTCATAAATAACTGAGGAATCGTCCTGTAAAATGTCGGACACTTATTAAATAACACCCTGTATAGAGTGTTCAGAATTCGAGTCTCAATGTAAGTTTAAATATTTAAAAAAATTTAATGGAAAAAGGCTAAAAAAAAACAATTTGGATTACTTTTACTTTTTAAATACTTCAGAAATACTTCAAATTTCTTACTGGCTTAAAATTCATCAAATTCCAAAAACAAAGGTTAAAAAAAAACTAACCTGTTTTACTATTTGAATATCTCAGAAACACTTCCAAATTCTTGGTAGCTTAAAATTCTGCTCCTTATATCACAGTTTTACCTTAATTTAATAGTGTGTCCCTATTGTTAGGAGATGATCCAATTTATACCGCCTAAATGAATAAATTTTGTCCCATGTCCAACAACATCCTAAATATTATCATACCTTGGCCAAACACAGCTTGTAGTGTCATAACAGCAATAGTGGGTATTGCCGCTAAACCAATATAGCTGTACATAACACAAAACCCTGCAATGGTCTGTAAGGGCATAATCCAAATGTAATGCAAGAATACCGACGCTAAGTCGAAACGGAGCACGTCATTAGACATCAAATTGACCAACTGACCGGCTGCTGTTTTACCCAGGGAAGTGTGGTTCAGTTTTAAAAGCTAAAAATTAAATTTAACAATAATGTTGCTTTGTAGTAAAATGTTAATACAGGGCAAGATGAAAAGCTATTGGCCTAACAAAGACATTGCTATCAATGTACTTGATCTGTCAAACAGTTTTCTTTATACGGCTTTTTGAAGTAGACATATTATTATTGGGTGCGTTTTTTTGACATAGATAAACTAGAAAATAGTGCTGCCATTATATTCTCGTTTTGGACGGTTTATTGCGGATGAAAATTCATCCATGGCTTGTAAAGGTTTCCAGTTAGGGAGGTGAGGGCAATATGGGTAAAGGAAATGCATGCATGTATATATGCATTAAAGAGTGTGTATTAAAAATCACTGTTATCCAGGCGCTGAATTGAGTTTTTCCTGGGGTGGGGGGGTTCACTCTGGCTTCCCAATAGATACGCCTAAGTATGTCGGCATAAGGCAGCTGTTTTTTGAAGAAATGAATTTTAAAATTGTAAAAAAGTGATAATATTATTAATTCATTTCTGCCTCTGCGTTTTTTGCAAAAATAATTGTGAATTTTATTAGGTCAATTATTGTTCGTACTTCCTTTCGTTTTTATACGCAGAACTAGACAATAACAGTTGCAGAAGTGTGCATTGCTGATTTTTAGAAATATTTGTACATTTGCTAACTATATTAATGGAAATAAGGGTGATTTTTGTTTTTTCTTGAACACAGATGAAATTTGCTATGGGTCGTCATAACTTAAATAAAACTTAATTTAATTTTGCATTAGACTCTCATGCCCGATTTAATAATAAGACAATTTTATGATATAACGCACAACAAGATATTAAAGACACAGCATAAGAGTGCAATACTGCTAACTACAAAAAAAAACTAGGATTAAGGTAATATAATAAAATTCCTAGCCAAGCTCCGAAAGATAATGATCATAATGATTAAAGTAAAAGTGATATAAACAATATACAGGGTCGTTGGTATGTATGGAAACGGTCGATTATTTCTTAAAGTAAAACAGCTAGCGAAAAATATTCAAGACAAAAGCTTTAGGGTTATTTATGGCTTATTAAAATTTTAGAAAATTAGGTATACTGGATGAGTCAGAAAGCCGTAGAGAAATAAAATTACCGTTTTTTTTTAATGGAACACCCTATATCTTAGAGTATTTTCGGATTTTGCATAACATTTCAATTATTTTTTATTACGTGCATTATAAGTCTAAACTTAATAGTTTCCGAGATATCGACTTTTGGAAAATGGCATTTTTGAATTTTGACAGCTTCTAGCTTTCTAACATACGTCTTAGAGTAAAACGGCTTACATGTCCCTATCTTAGTTTTTAACTATCTTTCTGAAAGTGTCAACTTCCGGTTAAACCGGATGTAGCTAAAAAAAAATGGAAATATAGTACTTCCCGTTTAACCGGAAGTTGATATTTTTGGGAAGTTAATAATAAAGTAAGATAGGGACATGTAAGTCGTTTTGCTCTATGGCGTACCGTTAGAAAGCTAGAAGCTGTCAAAGTTCAAAAATGTCATTTTTCAAAAGTCGATATCTCGGAAGCTGTTAGGTTTAGACTTATAATGCGCTTTATAAAAAATTATTGTAATTTTATGTTAAATCCAAAAATATTCTAAGATATAGGGTGTTCCATTAAAAAAAGGCAATTTTATTTCTCTACGGCTTTCTGACTTATCCTGTATACTTATCTTTTTTTAATTCTAATAGACTTTACAAAACCATAAAATTTTTGTCTTGAATATTTTTTGTTAGCTGTATTATATGGAATAAGAACAACATTACATAAATTTGTTTTTCTAATTTGGTTTCATAAGAAAGGTGTTTCGATATCGTTTTCTGTATCGTAATGAACTTTTTATGAAACAGTTTTCTTTATTTTTCTAAGGTTGGTAATGATGTTCACAAATGTTTTATTTTGCTGTCGTGTATGTTTGGTTGCATTAATTCAATGAAATGGAGATGAGTTAAAAAAATATCAAATAATCTTACAAAGTAACCTAAACTCATCTTGCTCCATATTTTAAAATTATGTAGGTATGTTAGAAAAATTAGACAACTTCGTGACAAAATGGCTGACGGAAATAGAATTATTTGTTGATTTTAAGGCTACTATGATAAATAATTTGATTGTATTACCCAAATAAAATGTAAGCCTAAAGTTTTTGAAAATTTGTATGCTTTATTTTCTTTTTAAATACCTATGGATTTATTTATTGAAAAAAATTCCAAAATAGAAAAAATAGCATAAAGCACACGTTTTATAAAGCTCATTTTAGCGCACGCGTTTTATGACGGACAAGTGCACTAATAGCTTTATAAAACGTGTGCTTTTTACTATTTTTTCTATTTTGGCATTTTTTTCAGTAAACAAATCCATATTTAAAAAGAAAATAAAACATAGAACTTGTACTTTAATATACTATTTTAACTAACGCTATAAACTGAGCATGGGTGCAGCCATTCATATCAATGCCATTGCAACTAGCATTAAAAATGCTCATGGACTGAAAGAGTGGGCTTTTTACTAAGAAGTAAATGGATGGGATAGGAGTGTGAAACACAAGAGGGTCTCTAATTGAGCGAAAAGGTATATTAAAGTTAACTTGGCATGAGAAATCCGAGCAGTTAATAAGTAATCTACATAATTTAAATATAAACTGACATAACATATATTTTCTGCGGTCAGACAGATGTCTATTGAGGAGAACATCATGATCAGTTCCTCTAGGAGGAAAGGCTCCGTCTATTTTAAACCACAGGAATTTAACAAATCTGCGCTGTACGTTTTCGATTTGTATTGCATATTTGTTATAAATGGGATGCCATATAATCGCTCCATACTCTAACTTCGATTGTATGTAGCTATAATATAGTATTTTCAACGTTTGAATATTCGAAAATCCCTTGGAATTCCGCAAGATGAACCCAATAGATCTGTTAGCACTGCTGCAAACGTGATTTACATGTGCTTGATTGTGTATGATTTTAAAAGTAATGTGAGATTGGAACTGACTCCCATATCGGCTAATTTGCTTAGTAAAATTGATTGATCATGTCGATCAAAGGCTTTCGAGAAATCAGTATAAACTACATCCACCTGTTGGCGGTTGTCTAATGCTTGAGCAGTAAATTGGGTAAAACAAGCTAAGTTACTTATATTATTACTGCAATTGCTAAAGAACCCATGTTGCTTTGTGTGTACTGAGGTTAGTAACACTCTAGATCCGATCTTTTGGATTGCAAGCGGAAAGAGTGTACACGCTACTAAAAAAGGTAGCGAATGCATTTACGATCGAAGTGGGATCCGAGTATTCTTTCTTCGTCGGTAAAAGTTATAGGCAGCATTGAGGAAGACTTTCTTGAATTGACAAAGGACGAAAACATTTAAGGATCGGTGGCAATAGTGGCTTCAGCTCGAGAAATGTAGTTTTTGAATGCAATGTCTATCATTCCCTTTATACTTGCTCTGATATCGCTAAATTCAGCTTTGAGATTTTGTGAGTTTGAACTTCTTTTTAGTTTTTTAAATATCCTATGCTTACGTTTTACTATTTTTATAATATCAGAAGTAAACCACACTGGGAATGAAATACGGATTTGGCAATACATGCATCGAAAACACCGTAAATTAACTCGTAGAATCTCTTGCAGGCGACATTGATATCGCTAGACTTGTAAACATCAGATCAGTTTGTACATAGCATAGAGCTATAGATCAAATGAAAATTGGCCTTTCTGAAATTATACTTGCTCTGAGATGTATTGGTTGGAAATTCGTTCCTCCTATCAGGATTAGGCTCTAGAGATATGTTAAAGGTGATGGTTATCTTCTACAACTAGTGGAATAAGTTCCCTAGATACCTCGCATTTAACATTCGCGAAGACTAAGGCAAACAAATTTGGAAAATTATTTATAATTTCTTCTCTGGGATCTCTGCCTGTCATCGGAAAAACGGGGTATATTGAAATCACCTAATATCAATACTTTACTCCCATGTAAGCAGTACATGCCTTCAAGTTGTTCGAAAAACGTAAAAAGTTCGTTATACGTTAAACCTGGTGGAACATAGATAGCAAAGATGTAAAATGTAACAAAATTAATTTTTAGTCTACAGGCAACCAAGTCCACTCTAACGACACTAGTACGAATGACTTCAACATCCACCTTCGCCGCCGCAAATTCCCCTTTTATAGCTATCGCTACCCCTCCACCTCTAGTTACGCCCAACGCATTAAGGTCTTTATCACAGTGGAAAACAGAGTATCTGTTATCAAAGAGTTCACTAGATAAAACATTGTCTTGAATCCAAGTGTCAGTAACAACGATTATGTCATAACTCTCACGCTCACGGCATACAGAAGTATAGAAATCAAACACTTTAGTATTCAAACCCCTCACGTTCTGGTAAACGCATGTCACGTCTAGAGTGGATGCAGACGAAATACTGTTAGACAATCCTATTGGTTTAAAGAATTTTTAGGTGTGACGATTTTTGGTACCCCATTGAAGTATTTTATTTTCAAATTAGTTTCCCCATTTTTTATAATATAAAAAGTATAAAAAATCAGAAGAGCTGACTTCTGACATTATTATTTTCATACTTTTTACATATAAACAAAGCAGCCTGCTAAATTGCAGAAACGAACTAATGATAAATATACAGACATAAGCATTGCCACAAATGCAAAATTTAAAAATTTGTTTTTTGAGTTGGCCGTGATCATATCTGACTTAAAAAACACTGGTCGATCAACACTTGTGATTTTACTAGACGTTTAGTAGTTTAGGGAAAAGGGGAAAAAAAGTCAAAAAGTCTTTCTCCACTAATTTTTTTTTTCCCTTTTCCCTATATTTCAACTCCACTTCGAGAATGGACTATTTCTTTAAATTAAGTTTAGTAGTTTGCTGTTTCTTAAGCGTCAGAAGTATTGCAACAAATACCGTTTGATGGAATTTTTAGTTGTTTTTGGTAGTTAATCTGAGTTCTGCAAGCAAGGTGGAGAAAAACAAGCTGTTATTGCTCAAAGGTTCTCGCCTCAGATGAACAAATTTTGTTGGTGTGAGTATGAAACTGTATGTTTTATCCTAAAATACAATAGACATACTAGTTCTAAACAAAAAGGGAACATTTTAATCACCCTGTTTAATATGGAATTCACAATACCTTTCTATACATTAGCGAACAACAGGCAATTCGGACTCTCATCCCAATACGAGCACAGTTAAGCATGGTGTAGTGCATACTCAATACGTTGATAAAAGCCAGGCCAATAACACCACTAGCGAGTAGCCATCCTGTCGAACGGGCTGCATTTGATGTCTTCTCAAAGTACTTGATGTAGTAGCCCAAAACAATAGGTTGCATCATTCTAAAAATTGTAACTAAAGTCAGTTTGTGAACTAAAAAAAAGGTCCACTCATGTTTCCTGACCCTATTTTCAAAAAAAAAATAATATTTTCCGAAAATCAATCGGAAATAATAACATTTTTGATGAAGTTTTTGAAAGAAAAAGTCAATATTTCCTTGCACAAAACTTAGTCGTTGCTAGGCAACGGAAAATAGCAGTTAGGAAATATTTATTTTTCTACTCTAAGGAAATATTATTTGTAAACTAAAAAAACCATTAAGAACAAGTTTTTTCGCAATTTAAAAATTTAAGAATTTCACCACATTATATAATACATTTTAAACTTCAAAATTTAGCTTTAACTTTGTAACAGAGGCATTTTGAAAATCAAATACGACACAACACTGTTGGCACGACAAAAATTTTGACGTAATAATGAAAGGTGACACGCGTGCACAGTTTCAATTCATATTTTGTTTTTCCAAGGCCTATTTGACTCTTAAAAAAACCTTTACAATGGCAACTTGAAAATAAAATCATAATGTTCCGTAATTATGATTATTGTTGTTGATATCTCCGGATTGAAAATAGATATTAACTTGCGGTTTTCGCTGACTTCTTAGACTTTTAATCATCCAATTGTAATCAGGTAAAATTGAATATACTATTATATTTACAATTATGGAAAAAACGCGCAATGTTTGTGAAGTTGTAAGACAGCGCCCCCTAGCGCCTAGTGTAAAACACATATTGCCGTAGTTCATAAGATGATATATAGAGTGAGAAAAACCCTTTTTAACAAAACTAAGTTTACTAAGTTATGTTAAGCCAGACCGGAGTTATCAGCATTTATTACAAATAATGTTCAACCTTCCCCCCCCCCCCCCCACACACTTTATTTGAAAAGTGACGAACACGTTCTATAGGTGAATTTTATTAATAAATCTTCGAAATATACAAAAATGTTATTTTCGGGATACCTTAACTAGGCGACTTTTGAGGAAACCTCGTGATTCATATTTACCGTTACTATTGCGCCCTCTAGCGCCAGCCTGAGAAACTTGAAAATAATTTCCAACAATTTCTCATGACCACTTTACCCAATATCTTTTTTTTCCGCAAGCCATACATACGACTAACACTTTCTGAGAAACGGCCGACAGCCATTCTTAGTGGGACACCCGGTACTATTATCAATAAAAATAAATGAGGAATTTTGATTATTTGCAATATTTTTTATTCTGTTTCATCATTGCTGAATGATTTCTGTAATCATTGTAATCACTCTTTGTCTGACAATATGAACAGATATCATTTAGCTACAGATGAAGCAAATCCAGCCACTGGTTGGGTTGCTATTTGGATGTTTTTGAAAGTGTGTATTCCTGAATGATCAACATATTTAATGAGACTGGAACTGTCGAGGAAATGCCAAAAGACGGCAGGCAAGAGAATAATAAATCAGGGGAACTAGGATGGAGCCCTCGAGAAGCAGTACAATTTGTGTTACCCCACAAACTGTTTAAAACGATTTAAATGAGACAGGTCAACATTTCTTTAAGCCTGTATCTTACAAACGAGGGGTTTCTGGACTTCCATTAATAGGAACTTTTTTCGTTATTTTTGTCAAGGAATCACCTGTTTTAATTTGTCGGTATAATATTGAAACATTCTGTATATAAAGTGCTGCTGGCGACGCCCTCTGTAAGGTACATCAAAACTAATATCAGATATGGATTTAGCGTCCCAAAAAACCCTTCCTACCAAATTTCGTGCAAATTCTGATATTACTAAGATAAATATTTTGTAAAAAGTTAAGAAAAAACTATACACTTTTGGACTATAAAGTAAGTTGGGTTAGATCGTCATTTTTAGTCTTAAGAATTTGTAGACATTTTAGGGACGTGCATAGGTAGGTATTACAAAAACAGATTGTATAATTGGAATACTAAACATTTTTGGGTGAAATAATTGTATTTGATTTTTTAGAAATGATGGCAGAAAGTGGATGTATACTTTATCAAAAGCCTTTTTTTCCTCAGAGGAACCATAATATTCTTAACTTATTTCGAGCAGTTTAGTTCAATCATAGATTTATTCCCATTTTAATATGTACTTCCCTCTGAAAGCAATGCTCTGATAACAAAAACGGTGGTAAACTTCTAACAGAAGTAGAAAAGAGAAAGTTAAATATCTTACTTTTTAAAGCACTTTTTTACTGGAAAATACATATTATACTAACATACTTACTTAACTGCCAAACAATTTATAAATATCAAAAATCCATGAAACATATAGGCCTTTCTAAATGTTTTCCATATTACTTTCTTTAGGCTGGGTGCTTTCTTCGTTTTTTGTCGTTTAAGTACTTCTTCATTCCAATTTCTAAAAAAGAGGTATTGTGATATATTCTTTTTTTCATATTTTGTAACTTACAACTGTGTGTTTAAAATGTAAGAGTTCCTAAGCACAGAATATATACACTGAACGGCAAATTTAACGGGAAAAGACAATTTTGATAAAGTTGAATTTTTTTTTATTAATGTACCACCGATTTTAATAAGAAAAAAACACGAAAAAGTGTAGCAGTATATCTTCCAATTTCGACGTTAATAAAATATACAGGAATTTGTTGTTATACAGGGGGAAACGAACAGTGTTCAATCTCACAGTAAAATCTCATAATGTCCCAACATTTTGTTTTTTTTATTCACCTCGAAACCTCTTTCCTAAGAGAAGCTATAGTCTATACTACGATCCCAAAATAATTGGCAAAACTGTTGTTATCACCATTGACGGTGTGCGGAGAAAATAATTAACATCGATTCACACACTTTTAACTGAAATAAAAGCATTCAAAACCGCTTGGGAAGATTGTGCATTAATAAATCGTTACATGTTGCCAGGTTTTAAAATATTTCATTTAAATTCTCATAAAATGTACCAAAATCGGCATGTCATTAAGGGCCTTTTCACCCTACGGCACCTGTTTTATTTAATTTGGCAACGCAGGTAGGAAAAACCCACGTCTAAAGGCGCTCGCACGCTTTCTTATCGCCTCTAACCAACGTTCAGTGTCGTAGACAAGTTTCAATCAAGAGGATATTAACAATTCAGGCGAGTTTTTTAACTGATAGTAACCAACAAGTTACAAAACGACGTCATTTAAAACCTGGGGAGCGTACAATTGTAAAAAATTTGTATGAGGGAATTCTAAGTACACACAGTGGAATATCATTCACTGATGCAGTAGAACTTTGTGCCACATTGACTAAGACATCTTGCCGTTCTGTTTATAGAACTATCAAGGACAATAGGAATACTAAAGTATCCGATCAGAAGGAAACAAGAGGACAGAAAAAGATTTTTATTGATCAGCAAACAAAGTTAGCCATTCGTCGGAAAGTGCACGTAACGCCTTTATCAATGGACTGTCCACTGGATTGAAAGCTCCTTAAGGAAAAGGTCGTCGGTTAATTATAACCCACACCGGAAGTGATTCTGTTTTTCTTGAAGGTGGGTTAAACGTGTTTGAATATCGTAAAACCAGTGATTATCATGAGGATATGAACTCGGCAGTGTTTGAAGATTGGTTTAAATCCATCTTACCGCGTATTGAACGTGGGTCGGTAATCGTTCACAGATGCGTCCCCATTTACAAGATATTCAACTGACGATGACGGATGCAATTTATAGAATACTCGGAGAACGATATGCCGGGTGTCACTCTACGCCTACAGTACAGTTTGGCTGTGGATGTGTGATGGCAAAAGTCACGAAGTCCATTTTTTTTACATAGTACTGCCAAACATACCAGGTTGCGTACCGCCAGCCTCGCCATAGGAAATCCCATGTAAATTTTGCTACCCTGAAATATTGGCTCCCCTATTAATTTTACATCAATATTGCATTAAACTGTTTTAAAGGGCTCGCACACCAAATTTCATTGTTTTCTAATAAGTGTTTATTACAGTAGTACAATCAATATTTCAAAATACTGTAAAACATGTTGAAACTAATAAAAAATAAAACGTCAGAGCGCCATAAAGGCGTTTTCCTGCAATGCTGTGCCTAAACCATAAAAAATCTCGCTTCAAATTAATATAATTTAAGTTAAAAGATAAAACCTGTTTCTTTCGAAAACTAATAATTTGGACTTAATAATTCTTGCCACAAGACCGACGATATGTGCAATAAGGCAGGAAGAAAAGTTAGGCAAATCTATGTCTAAATTTTAATAACCAAAACTTCATGTTTGTTACTAGGACACTACAAAAAAATTTCGCAAATATTCCTAAACATAAGATAAATGCTTATCTAATAGTAATGTATCTATATACAGAGTGGCAAAAAAGTCGCGCATAATGCTCGTAACTTTTGAATTACCTCGTATACGAAAAAGTGACCTTTATGAAAGTTGTTCAGTAAGTTATTCCCCACATTTCTACCTGCATGAATTTTTTCTGTCATTTCTGGCTTGGTTGCCATAGAGACTAACTTAGTTTTATTAAATAGAACACCCTGCATATGATTGCATATTTGGATTCTACTGGTAAAACTTTGAACTTTTTGTATTTTAAATTTTCACCTATCTGCAAGCGTTTCCGAGAGAATGACAGCTCAAAATGAAAAACTTCCTAATTATAATTATTCCTACCTAATACCCACCAGTTGAGTCAAGGTGTTTTAATGACAGCGACCTAAGGTGTCAATCTTTAGTTCCTGTTTAATCTCCTGTTGTCTAATTTCTAATTTGTCTACACTATGGTTCATCTGAATGAGAAACAATGAGTTGAAATTTTAATAATGGGCGGTTACGGAAATATGAAGAGATCGCAAGATCAGGTTTGTCAACTTTTCAATAAATTGTATTCAAATAGGCCTCCAATATATCAGTGAACGGTGTGTCGAGTGGTAAAGAAATTTCGAGAAACAGGCAGTGTTAGGGAAGACGCTAGATCAGGTCGACACCTAAAACAGCAACCGGTGGAGACAAAGCTTTGGATATCATGCTCTCAATACATGAAAATCCAGCACAATCATCCAGGCCAATGGCAATGGATTTTAATGTGTCTCATTAGTCAGTGAAAAATTTGTTTAAGCAGGAGAAGTTGCATCCCTACAAGATAAAGTTGGTGCACGAGTTAAACGAGGATGGTTTTGATAGAAGAGCTGAATCTTGTGAGCTGATGATGGAAAGATGCAATAACGATAATAACTTCGCAACAAATATCATTTTCTCGGGGATAGTTGGTACTGTTGGTAGACATATTGTGGGACCTTTTTTCAAAGATGGTAATTTGAATGGCGAAAAATATCTGGACCTCCTCAGGAATCACGTAATTCCTTCTTGCAGAATGGCTTTACCGAGTATAAATAATGGCATAAACGAACAGGTATGGTTCTAGCAAGATGGAGTACATGCGCATTATGCAGCAAATGTTAGACAATACATAAGTGAACAACTTCCAGGACGTTGGATAGGCAGAAGAGATGCTATTGACTAGTCAGCGCGATCCCCGGACTTAACCCCGCTTCTTTTTGTGGGGTCACTTAAAGAACAAAGTCTACGTTAACCGTCCAAATGACTTAAAATCTTTAAATTAGTGCTGAAATTCGGCCCATTCCAGAGGACTTCCTTTTAAACGTTGTATACGGGTTCAGGGATCGACTGGCGCTCTGCTTAGCAGAAAATGGTGGTCATTTTGAACACCTGATCCACTGAAAAGGTTTCCCTTGTTTATTATTCCGATGTTAAGTTGTTCAATTTTCTAGGCTATTTATTTTGTTAGTATAAAGTTCGTTACAATATAAAATAAATAAAAATTTGAAATACAAAAAATTCAGAGTATTCCCAGTAGAACCTAAATATGCAATCATATGTAGGGTGTTCCATTTAAAAAAAGTAAGTTGATCTCTATGGCAATCAAACCAGAAATGACAAAAAATAATTCATGCAGGTAGAAATGTGGGGAATAATTTATTTATTTATTTTATTTATTTACAACAATACACTACGGAAATAACATTCCAAATGGTATAAGCCTACATAAACTAAGAAAATTTATAAATTATAAATATACATTTTAAACAATAACAGAACAATATTTAAAACAATTAGAATCAGGTCGTGTTAGATATATACTTTTTGATAGAACAAATGCTTAGTCTAAATATGTCGCAGTCGGGGAAATGTCGATTGTAGTTCCTTAACATTCTGGAGGTGAAAGCATTCTGTCCATAGTTCGTCCGATGGGTTCTTTCGAAAAACAGTTGTTCCTGCCTGGTGCGTCTTACAGGAACCAAAAACAGAACAGACTCGAGCAAGGAGATGCAGCAAATGGCACCAGAGACTAGCTTGGACAGAAAGACAAGCAATGACTTTCTGCGTCTCTGCTCTAAGCTCTGCAAGCCACATAGGAGAAGTCTTGTTTCGTATGGCACGCCGTGATAGGGAAATCTTAGTTTGAATAGAAGATATTTGGCGAATTTATTCTGCACACGCTCGATTCTAGAGACGTGACACTGATAATAGGGGCTCCATACAATGGAACAATACTCCAGAATCGATCGGACTAGACCATTATAGAGAGCTAAAATTGCCGCTGTGTCGAAAATTTGCACAGTGTGCCGCTTTATGAAGCCAAGCATTCTAAAACTCTTCAAAATTATGTTATCAATGTGAGAGACGAAGGAAAGATCCTTGTCAAAGATAACGCCTAGATCGTTGAAATGTGAGACGATATCCAGGGTGGAGTTGTCAACGAAGTAAGTATAATTTGTGGGAGAATTGCCCTTGAAAAATCGAAGGACCTCACATTAAGTTGAAGATGGTTGGATCTGCACCAGACAACCAACCTGTCCAAATCAGACTGCATACAGTTAGAGTAACTTACTCGAGAGAAAAACTTCAGGTCATCAGCATACACCAGACACTCGGACCCAGTGAAACAGGATATGACGTCATTTATAAATAGAATGAATAAGATGGGCCCGATGTGTGAAAATTTACTGAACAACTTTCATAAAGGTCACTTTTTCGTATACGAGGTAATTCCAAAGTTACAGTAAATAGTGTATAGTAAAAAACTAAAGACCTTAGAAGTCGACCCCGTGTGAAATATTAATAAATAATCAAAACTTACTAAATTAAATATAATAAAATAATCCGCGTATAATGATTTTTGTTATATTCAGCTTGAGGTTAATCTTTAATATTAACTAAACAAATTAAATACCGAATAAACAAAATACTATTATTATCGAAATATTTCTGCACTGAAATCCAATAATCGAATTTTAATGCTCTACAATATTATTAGAGGGCCGATCTTGGTACACTTTTTGTTTTAAATATCCCCATAAGAAAAAATTTAGCGTGTTGCGATACAACTTTAGTGGAATGGGCAGGGCATCTATCATGTTGAAACCATGAATTATTTCGTTCTTCGAGGGCGATGTCTCTATATCTCCTATTTCATCTTCCAAGAAATTTCATTAAAGAGCGCTAGTTAAATTCTCCCGAGAAAAGACCGGCCCTATTAATTTCCCATTCAGTATACCACAACACACGTTTGTTTTTTTGATGGTACTGATTTTTGTTATCAATAATAAAATTTGGGTTTTCGTCTAACCACCTACAATGATGTTATAACGCCATTTATTTGTCGTAAAAGTAGATTCATCTACAATCAGGATCAAAGGACAAAATCACCTTGTTCTTCTATTTTTCCTTGGAGCCACATAGAACAATTTTACCTTAAATCATACTATCTTTCTTGGAAGCTACAAATAAACGTTGGCTTATATGCCGTGATATTTATTTTTCTTCACATACGTTTTTTTTTTTATCTTTGAAGTTTCAAACTGTCGTAGTTCAGCTGGAACAGACGCTGCAAAATGATCAATTTTCTTAAGCCAGACATCGGTCTCCTGCTGTTGTTTTTTGCTGTATATATTTTTATTATTTTTTATTATAGGTTTTTGACAGTAGACGGAGAATCCGGTAAACTGCCATGGATTTTTGTCGAAGTGCTGAAAGTCACTCTATGTCACTCAATTGTAAACGAAACCGACCTTCCACTTATTTACCCATTGTTACTTAAGAAAGCATCTAGTCTGTTCTTAAAGGCGTTAAGAGTGGGAGCTGTGACAATTTCGTCGGCAAGTTCATTCCACTTTCGTACCACGCGGTTTGACAGAAAATTTATTCTCGAGAGCCTATATACCCAGGTCCACCTGTTCAGTCACCTCCCTTAATTTGCGGTCATCAATGTGGTAATCCAGCAATGGGTTGTTATATCCAATATGCAGCACTGCACACTTACCAACATTTAGCCTAATCAACCAGTCCTCAATCCATCCCTCCAACCTTGCAAGATCCTCAACCATGTCACCATGCTGAATTGTGGGATCGCAGAATATTTTGGTGTCATCAGCGTACATGCTTGTTCTGCAATACATATCCTTAGCGATGTCTGAGTCTGAGACGTATATTATAAAAAGAAGTGGCCCGAGCACTGAGCCCTGGGGAACGCCGCTCACAACTCTGCGTGCACCAGAAAGGGTACCACTAATTCTCACCTGGAAAGTTCGATCTGATAGGTAATTTCGGATCCATTGCAACAGTGGGCCTCGGATACCATAATGTTCAATCTTATAAATTAGTCTCTCCAAGGGGACGCTATCAAAGGCCTTCTCAAAGTCTAGGTATATCACATCCACTGGATAATGTTCTTCAGTAGCTTTAGTCCACAGGTTAATGTTATAAAGAAGGTTAGATGTGACGGAACGCCCACGGAGGAATCCATGCTGATTATGTAGCTGGTCCCTATTGTGTGTCATAAAGAAATCTGTCCCTAACAATCTTGAAAAGTTTTGATTTTGAATTTTGAATTTGATTTTCTTCTCATCTTCTTCTGTTTCTTCATCTTACGTGCTTTTCTTATTATCTATAGTACATGTGGTAGGGAGCCAATCTTTAAGGAATTTGTGTTTCAAGTTTGGTAATGAGTGTAAGTATGTGCCTAAAATGGATGTACTTGCGCGCGTATGGTATGTTTTAATAATTTTGTCATAAAAAGTATTTAATTTGTCCATTGGTAAGTGCCTGTGCAGTACGTCTGTCGGTATAGGTCTTAGTGCGCCCATTATTATGTGTAAAACTCAATTTTGTAATATTTGTAATTTTTTCAGTCTCGTCTTGTTTACGGTGCACCACGTAGGTACACCGATACACCGTATGTAAGTACAGACTGCAAAATTAATGAGAACCAATAATGTCGCAAACTTAAATTGTTATTTTAATTCAAAGCATGCCAGAAGAAATGAGGGCAAGACCCGGAGGTAAAACCCTGGTTTTAAATCACATTTCTTTTAAACGTTTATTAATACATTTTTGAATTTTGAATGTATTTTTTATTATGGACAAATCTCCTCTTAGGAAAAATACTTAGAAGTGAATGAAAAAACAAAAGGTGGTAGTAATAGAAAAGCTAATGACAATTGAATTTCATCAAAATTTTCTTTGTCCCTTGTTAGTGTATTTTATTTTTAAATAAAAAAGTTTATATTATGAGGGTACATACCTATATTTTACAACAAGTTTGCAACCTACCTATCTAAAAGGTCACCTAAGGGTCCAGACAGATCAAATTTGGTTGTATTGTAAATATCCTTAATATGCAAATCTTTCTCATATCCAACTTTAAAAAATGGCAAAACCCAGCTAAAAGTAATAACAATTGTTTTATATAAATATAAATAGTGTCCTATATTTATATCATATAATATACCTACACATATTATCATAACATAAATAAGTGATAAAACTTTTCTTTATTTTAATTTTTTGTGGTGCAGTTAAGTACCTACCTACACCTACTAAAATGTGTTGAATTACTTATCCATGAATCTGATTAATATCAACATGATAGAAAAGGACAGAGAATTATTTAATTAACATTAGATGCTAATAAACCCACATAAAAACAATATTGCTATTAATCATTCATGTATATTGTTTTATATTCTGCTAATAAAACCAACACTATCAAGGACACACTAAGCAAATCCTATACCTACTTTTATTAGACTGAAACAGATATTTTTTTAGGGTTTTTAAAGGTTTTAAAATTAATGATCTGTGTCAAATGAACTTATTATTAAATAAAGCAGGAGCAATTTGATTAAACAGTTTCTCAGGGCTGTGTGCTCCCCCCCCTGATTTTACTTAGGTAAATTCGAGGGTAAATTGTTTTCTTAAAAAAAAAAAAATAGTTAATTATAAAAAATCGAACATTCAACATTTTTTATTAAACAAATTATAGATTCTAGCTTGAAAAAATCGTAATATGATGGATATTTATATTTGCTCTTTTAGGGGTGTGGATTTTCACATGGACTACGATCAGCATGTGGATTCATTCACACCCTTCGTACACCTTTCGCTGGCCCAGTCTGTAAAAGTTGGTGGTATTTAGAGTCTACTTTAGCTATTAATATAATTTTACTAATTTAAAATCAATTAATATCTAGGATCTTAATTATTAAAATGTGACTAGTGGTTTGTAGCCTGAAAAATTCTTCAGGCTGTACCCATACGTTTTTCTTTATAGGCTGTACAACAAATATGGCAAAATAAATACTGTTGAGGCCTGTGGTCAACACTCCGCACATCTTTAGAAAATATAAATAGCAATTTATTAGGTAATTTGTAAATTAGCAAAAAACAGCATAGGTAAATAAGGAGGTAAAATTATATTTATTTATTCAGTAGGTACTTACCAAAAAAGTAGTCTAGATAAAAATCCCGCAGATTCCTCAGGACTTCTATTGTCATACTTTTTACTAGCGTCCATTTGTGTTCCTTACAAAAACCTAAAATAACTAACACTCAAAATACCTTAATAATTTTTAATTTTAAGCCATTTTAAAATAAAAGTGGGAAATCATAATTATTTTATTATTTAAATCAAAAAGATTTGATAACTAAAAGTGAGGTTAGGCCTGGGACCTGAGATGTGGTCTACATATCGATATAATTTCAAAAAATCGATAATTATAATGTTGATGTCAATTTTCTGGGTTCAACAGAATAAAGAGAAAACTTATTTTTGATAAAAAGTTTTATTAGCTAAAGGCAGAAAGTTAGGTAACCGGTAAAGAATTATCCATACCTGTATTTGATTTTTAACCGTTAACGTAAGGTTTTCACCATTTTATTTTAAACACATTACAGACTTCCAATCCAATTTGGAATGTGGATATTTTATTGATACCGAATCTTGTTTGAGGTATCGCAGAATTGTGAGATAAAATTATTGCGTATGTTTAAAAACATTATGCAATAATACTTAATGTAGTTATTTATTATTATCTAAAATCGGCGCACGAGGGCAAATCAATTTACATTATTACAGTAGTTCACACGACACAGCATAATATATAAAAGTATGTACTTACTGAAGTTCAGAAGTTCACTTACAATCGGCTAATTTCTTTTATCAGTTGAAAAATATAATACTTATAATAGGTATAGGTACCTAAACTTACAATTAATATTATTATGACTTGCTATAATAGCAATCTGCTAATTCTATTATATAGGGTCCGTATTATCATGCTATGTGCTGTTAACTCCTACAATTAAGCGTCAATACTAGTGCTCGGAATTTCTGAAATTTAAGTATTCCAATACGCCAATACTCACTTTATTTATTCTTCAAATATTCAATATTCGAATATCATCTATGAGTATTCAAATATTCGATTTCGAATATTCAAATATTCGATATATGTGATATTCAAACATTGATTAATTTTACTATTTCACTTTTAATATCTTTAATTTAAATTTTACCTTTATAGTTAGAGCCGCGGCGACAAAAATGCCTTGGAACTCCCAAACGGATGAGAAGCACGTTAATTCTTGTATAGTTCGAGTGTCGTTCTCGAATCCGTGTTGTCGAGTAGGGGTTTGGCGCTCGGCGGCGGCGGTGAGCGGCTATTATATTTTTTTCAAATTTTGACCAGCGGTTTAAAAAAACATTTCCCAAACGGATGAATATTACTGGAGGGCATCTAGGCAACCCCCCAATTACCGAAAAAATATTTTCATTCGATTTGATCTTTGCAAAGAGCTCTTCCAGGAGCTAAAAAAAAAAATGGAAAAAAGGGGGGGGAAAAAATTGGCTCATTTAAACTTGAAATTGGGCAGGGAGCTAGAGTTCATGTCTGAGAATATGTAAAAAAATTTTTTTGCTCTATGTGTCGCCATCGCCTTATAACAGTTTTTCAAAATTTAAATAAAGTAATTCCAACATGGATGAAAATTTGCACACAGGTTCTTTGACACCTACAGAACATCGAAAAATTATTTCCATTCAAATTTATTGCGGCCAAGACCAGATCTTCCAGAACATGCATGAAAATTTTTACTTACCATTGAATACTTAGTCACTCAACATTTTACCGCCTCTCGGGAGCATATCATTTTTTTTTTATATTTTTAAACCAGAGACAAATAAGTTTACGAAACTTCCATCTAAATCTCGCAGAAAATTTACGGAGAACTCCGGGATTAAATAATCACGCGTGCTGGCGAGGTTTTTTGTTATTTATCATAGTTTAGCCAGGCTCATTTTGGATGAAAACTTTTTTTTAATAACATAAATAATAACGATTCATTTTAGTCCGGTTGCATGCATGCGGCTGATTTTTTTTTTTAATTTCGGAGTTTGGATCCATTTATAATTGTACTGGAGGTTACGGCAGGGATCAAATCGGATGAAAATATTTTTCCGGTAATTGGGGGGTTGCCTATAGATGCCCTCCAGTAATTTTCATCCGTTTGGGAAATGTTTTTTTAAACCGCTGGTCAAAATTTGGAAAAAATATTATAGCCGCTCACGGCCGAGCGCCAGACCCCTACTCGACAACACGGATTTCGAGAACGGCACTCGAACTATACAAAAACGTGCTTCTCATCCGTTTGGGAGTTCCAAGGCATTTTTGTCACCGCGGCTCTAACTATTAGCTTTATCACGTGTATTAGCATTTAGGCTGCTAAAACGTTTTATTTAAGGGGATAACGTTAACACATTTGTACAATTGTCTATGTATGTATTTTTTATTCGAAATGTAATATGAAACGGTCGTTTTGGGGTTATGTCGCTCAATGAACGCCATTACCCCATCGTGATATATATATTTTTACAGATATGCCCAGAAAACGTCAAAGGACCACTGCCATTGCGATTGAAAGAGGGATGTCTAAAAGACAAGCAGCGCAAACACATAAAATCCCATTTACTACATTGAGAGATAGACTAAAGAATCAAAACATGGGCAGACCAGAACTGGGTCGTAAACCAGTTTTTAATCAACAGCAAGAAAAAGAAATAGCTGAACAGGTTAAGCTGCTGGGATCACTATACTATGGATTAAGCGTTGCAGATTTGCGTAAATCCGTTTACGAGTATGCAGAGCTTAATAATATCAATAACAATTTTGACAAGGGGAACAAAATGGCTGGGTTAGATTGGGTGCAAGGTTTCTTGAGACGCAACCCTTCTGTGACTGTATGTAAAGCTGAAGCAACAAGCTTAAATAGAGTTTCTGCTTTCAACAAAGAAGAAATAACTCTCTTTTACAAAATGCTTGGTGACCTAATGGAAAAGCATAGGTGCCCTCCCAATAATATCTATAATGCAGACGAAACAGGTGTCACAACCGTCACAGATCCGGGAAAGGTGCTTGCAGAAAAGGGCCAACGAAGAGTAGGCGCAGTTACAAGCGGCGAACGAGGCAGAAATATAACAGTTATGTGCGCCATGAGTGAGGCTGGGAATTTCATACCACCAATGTTTATCTTTCCTAGACAGAGGATGACACAGTTATTAGAAAAGGATGGACCACCTGGTGCATTATGCATCAACTCCAGGAACGGCTGGATAAATGAGGAATTATTTGTAGCCTGGCTTAAACATTTTGCAGCATATGCCAAGCCTATACGCAAAACTCTCCTGTGCTACTAATAATTGATAACCATAGCAGTCACATCTCTCTTCCAGGGTTTAACTTTTGTAAAGAAAATCATATCGTAATGCTCTCGATTCCCCGACATATCTCTCACAGAACACAACCTCTTGACGTGTCTTTTCATGCCCCCCTGAAGGGTGCTTATAGACATGAATGCAACATGCACATGAAGACACACTTGATGGATAAAATAACTCCGTATAATGTTGCCTGTTTATTTAACAAAGCATATGCACAAGTTGCAAATATAAGCAAAGGAGAATCAGGATTTCGAGCCACCGGAATCTACCCTTTCAATCAAAATGTTTTTACCGAGCAAGATTTCCTGGCAGCATCGCTAATGGCTCAAGCTCAAGTCTCGGACCAACCCACTCAAAACGAAGACGAAATTGACGATCATATTGGAGCGACACAAACCCATGACATGAGTATCAATCAAGCACCTGCATCCCCTGTTCCTGGTTCATCGCTTGAGATGTCAAACCATCAAGATCTTGAACCTTCGATCTGCATCTGATCCACTAATGGAAACGCCAAATCAAGAACTTAAAGCTCCTGTACTTGTTGTATCTGAGTTCCAGTGCATAAAATCTAAATCACCCTTTCCTGGTCCATCTAATCAGGCACTTTTTGGCGAACAAAGACGAGGTCTTGTACCTTTTGCTAGTATAGCGATGACCCCAACTAGTGCGCCATCTTCAAAGCCACGCAGTTCAAAGAAAGAAAAAACAACGTTCGACCATATTGACATCATCTCCAATGAAAAACATTTTAGAAAAAAAAAAGAAATAAAGCAACACTGAATAGGGCTGGAAAAAAGAACCAAACAAAAACTAAACGACCGGAAAATAATAAGAATAAGAAAGCAACATCTTGCAAACGCAAAGTTTTGCAAGATAGTTCATTAGATGACGATGCACAAAATCTAAATGTCTGCGACGATGACAGTGATGATGAATTGAGCGTGGAGGGGGAAGAATATAATAAATGCAATATCTGCGAAGAATTTGGAAGAAATAAGGAAATGTGGTATCGCTGTACCGTATGCGGGTTATGGTATCATGCCATGTGCTCTGGATGGGATTCTCCACATGGATACATCTGTGATTTTTGTAACTGAAACTACAATGATGATGATGCTCAACTATGCTTAGAAGACTTTTTTATTTATTTAAGGTTGTTCTTTATAGTATTTGTTAATAAAAATTTATCTCTAGGGCTATATTTTAAAAAAGCAGATTTGAGCGTCATTACCCCTTTACCTGAAAGGCATTACCCATAGCCAGGGGCAATGGCGCTCAATTCTGTTTTTTTTTTGTAAGTTTTTCTGCTGTTGGTAAGTGAAATATAATTAGGTTTTGT
The DNA here is from genome assembly GCA_963920685.1 of Polydrusus tereticollis. Taxonomy (NCBI): domain Eukaryota; kingdom Metazoa; phylum Arthropoda; class Insecta; order Coleoptera; family Curculionidae; genus Polydrusus; species Polydrusus tereticollis. Next base: position 62,483,286 of record OY987327.1, read on the forward strand.
GTTAAAATGTTGATTACCAAAGATTTAAACTATTGTTATTTGTTTTTACTTTTAATATAAATTAAGTTTTTTAAAAATACCGCGTTTTTTCCTTAACTAAGCGGCATTCCCCCTGCTTCCCCTGTCACTATATTAAATTTTTTTCCAGGGTGTTACTTACTGATAGGCCGTAATTCCAAGGGCGCATTCCTGAACCAAATTTAAGTAGAATAGTTCATATGAACATGTATCCTAAAAAGTCTAGTTTTCCTGATACAGGGTGAAATTTGGCAGTGTTCTTCGTTGTGATAAGACGCTATAAGTTAGCACTAACTAGATGCTAGATAATAGGGACTAAAATTATTAAAATAATAAGTTTTTACCAACTTATGTCGAAAATATCGTATTAGAAAAGTCTATTTTTTAACAGATATCCGGTTAAACTTGGCTTTCTATAATATGACACACTCGATATGTTATTTAACAAATAAAACAACACATGCGATCAAAATAAACTGTATTTCGATCAACAAATAAACAAACAACAAAACACACTTATGCAAATACATAGTAAAAATAAAAAAACAACAAAAATATCACTTGAGTAAGTATAGGAACAAAACAAAAATCTAGGCAGTTAGGTATCGGCATAACAGTAATCAGACTAGCAAGTGTATGACTTCAGGAAACTTATATCCGCCTCGACGCCAAATATTCGGATTAGACAGTTTTCTCTTAATTTGTCCCAAGTTAATTAGGGGAAATGTGCCTGAGTTGGCATACATTTCTTAAGCTATTATTTGAAATAGTTATTTTTAGGGCTTACAGGATAAAATTTGGTATTTATACAGACAACATATTGTCCAAGAAAAATACAAATCAAGAGGATTATATTATCTCCAAAATATTTCTTGTTACAATTTTTTTAAAAATCGCCTTGGTATGCCATCTCAGACTGGACCGTTCGGGTGAGATGGCCATCTCGCCCAAATGGTGGAAAGTTAGTTATTAGATATAGGCAAATAAAGGTAAAATAATTTATTTATTCAACTGCAGTTTATTAATACCTAGGTATAGGCTCACAAAAAATTAAGAAAATGTAATCAAAAGAATATTAATAATAGAACAAAAGAATAAAAGAGTTAATAGCAGAGTTCACATACGTATTGCTTTGTTTTCATATCGCAACCTGCACATTTGCAGTGAGCCAATTTTTTACACGACGCGCAACAAATCCATTTTTCTCTCGATTTGGAGCGAGAAAATTGTTCATTGCAAAATATACAGGCTACGTCATCTTCATCATCACTAACATCGGATTTACCTTGCATCGTAGTTATCAAAGATTTTGCAATTGCAGCAGTTTTTCTAGAAGCCGGTTTGGTTTTGGAACCAGCCGATTTACCCTGAAAAATGATCGATTTATTAACTTTTCTCGCATCTTTTCTGAGTTGCTCAGCAAGTCAGCATTTTTCTCGGCAGTCTTTATTTCCGGTGTTGTATTTAGAATTCCGTTTTTGGACAGTGTGCTTCTTTTTCTTTTAATGCTTGTATTATCGGCTTTTGGTAACGGTGAAATATCTGACGGTAAGACCACGGTAGATGTGGATAAATTAATGTTTGATTTGCCTTTTGTTATTTGCTCGAATTTTGTGTTTTGTAGACGAGATGGTCCAGCTAGCTGCAAATTATCTTCTTTATCAGAGGTTTCTATTCTTTTCTGTCATATTGCATTTATTTTGTGTCGCTTTCTTGCTAGAGTGCTCTTCATCATTTAGTTCACATTCAAAGTTTGTGGTTTGCGCAGGTTCAAACATCCAATCTGGGATAATGTTTTTATTAAAAGGATATATACCAGTTTTACTAATTCCGTTTTCGGCATTGGTCATGGTAGCCGCCTTTTGGTAAGCTGCCTTAAATATTTCTCCGACCACTCTTAGAGGGTTATCTTTCAACCAGCTAGTTATTTCCTGATTACAGTAGGTCGACAGTGGCCCAAAGAATGTGATATCTAATGGCTGTACTCTGTGAGTACAGTGGGGGCGGTAAGCAGAATAAAATAATGCCATTACGTTTGGCATAAACCTGAGCCTCAAATGATTTATGGCTAAAATGCCCATCTAAAATCAGCAATACTTTTTCGTCTTCTGCAGGTTTAACGGTTTCAGCGAAAAAATTTCAGCCATTTCAAGAAAATTTCGGCAGAGGTCCATCCGTTCTCCTGAGCAAAACCAATTGAACCAGGGGGACATTTGTCCATTAGTTCATTCTTCATGTTTTTGAGAGGAAATATAAAACACGGAGGCAAATAAGAACCGGAAGCACTCATTGCGCAAATTACTGTTAAATGTTGGCCGCGTTCTGCACTACTTAATATCCCCACCTGTTTTTTCCTTTTGTTGCATACATCTTACAATTCTTTGAAGCAACTGTACTGAGACCGCTTTCGTCCATATTCCAAATTTTTGTAGGGTTATAATTAATTTGCTCAAGAGCCTTTTCTAACTGTTTAAAGTATTTTCTAATTTGTACTTTATTGAAGGCACGTGCTCTCGCAGCAGAGGTTGACTCGGGTAATCTACACTGAAAAAATTAAGGGTGAAATTACACAGTAAATTGTAAATTTGAAAAGCAATATTAAAGCATCTATCTTAGTAAAAATAAAATTAGTTCTTACTTTTACAAGATCTTGTGATTTTAATAATGTTATTTAGCAAACTATTGTTATTATTACACAAAAATCGGTAATTTTACTTCACCAATTAAGAATGTTACTATAGACATTGTATAAGTACAACTGAATTTTAAAGAAATTTTTATTTTCTAGTTCAAATTAACAAAACCTTATTAATTTTACAAACAAAATTGCGTTTTTACTAAAGTTATTGTAAATTTACCTTAATGAAACTAGTAACGAAGGCGAAAGGCTAGCTGCTTACTCCTTCCGGCGCCATTTATTTATTGTTAGACAACGGAGAGCATTGTCACGAGACGCCGCGGAAAATTTTTTGGTTTATAGCTTTATTTTATTTTGTGCTGATGTTGTTTATAATCGGTAAGTAAGCTATAATTTTTTATTAAAATGTTATTTTGTACTTTTTGTAGATGTAAGTTAAATTCTTTAAGAAAATATGGCCTGCACCTATATCTTCATCGTAATTCGAATGGTTTTTTAAATGTATGCATGATGGGTGTTTTATGCAATTTAGAACTTATACAGGCTTTTCTTCCCACTTAAACAGATTGCAAAGCAATAAGTATTTAAAAAATAGCCTAATAAATAACCAATTTTCTGAATGTATAAAACACGGTTGTGTCTTTAGAAGTAGTTACAGAAAAAGTTTTAACTCGCATATATATACCCATATTAGACAAAAGAAGTATTTGCAGTACCCCGTTAAAAACGTGTGTGGCTTGAATGTAGAATTTAAATCTATCCCCATTATGCGGTGGTAGATACACTTATTTTCAACACCCTGTACATTGTACAGTACTTAAATACTTAAGTAATTTAAGATTGTAAGTCTTAAATCTTGATATAGAAGTAAATTTTAATTAATGACTATAATTTCACAAAATGAAGTTCACCTCAAAAGATGTTCACTGGAATTATGAATTAACTAAACTATAAGTTAAGTTTAAATAGTTTAAGACTAAATAAGGTAAGGTACCTACCTTTTTTTATTTATAAGAATACTTTTGTAACATGTTTTTTATCGCTATAATACAAATATGTTTTAGTTTATAATTTGTTTTATTTCTTCAACTTCACTTACCCACATAGATGTTTCACATTTTCGTTTCTATAAGTAGCAGTAATAAATTGTGAAATTGTCCGCTTATATAATAAGAGGACGCAGAGAAGCAATTAAAAGATTCGGTATCAGGAATCAATAAAAAGGAGATAAGTCAAGAAAGTAAACAGAGTGGAAGGAATTAGAAAAAACACACCTTTCAATTCATTCCATACAATATATAATTAACAATAAAAAATTGCAAAACGCCGCACCGCACGACTTTTATGGGATTTTGACTCGCTGTCGAATTTAATAAAGTTTTTGTGTCATAGATGTCGACTTCTTCATAACAGTTTTTCATAGGTTCAACTTAATCCTCCGACTAGTTAGAGAAACAGGGTGTAAAGTGTTGTCTTGCAAGTAAAGAAATCAATGTTAAAAAATAAAAATTAATCTAATTACTCAAAATTAAAACATATAAAACAGTAGGTAAAAATAAACAACTTTTGCTAATACATTTTTATTTGGAGTCCTATATAGGGAGTTTCCCAAAATCTAGCAGATACACTAAATTTTAAATAATAAAGAGTATCTTATAGGAACGAGAACATGCCGTTGCAACAATTGCTTATTTTAACCTAATCTTCAACATAGGCACTTTAATTTTTATATTTTAATACTGGCTTTAAAAGTTCAATTTTTCACAACCTATATCTCTGAAACGAGTCATAGGACTCAGTTTAACCAATAAGTTTTTAAAATGTACAAGCTATTAAAATGTCTTTAAATTCGACATCGAGCCAAAAAACCATAAGAGGTGTGTAGGGTCCTTTCTTTTTTAATTTCGCAACATATTGTAAATTTCAATATTAATTTCGCAAAAGAATTGTAAATTTCAATATTAGTTTCGCAAAAGAATTGTAAATTTCAATACTAATTTCGCAAAAGTAATGTAAAATTACCCTGCGTTTTTACAAAAATGAATGTAAATTGCTTCTAAAAACGCAGTGATATCTATTGTAAATATGTGAAACATTTGTAATATCAATGTGTAGAATTACAAATTCGTTGTCTCTTTTAAGATACAGATTTACAATACTTTTGTAATAATACTAAAAAAATGTGAAATTTGTTATTATAGATTCAGCAAATATAAACAACGATTACAAAAATACAATAATAATTTTACTCGTTTCTTATAAATTTTCAGTATTTTTATGTAATAATTACAATACTAATGTGATAATTTTACCAATTGTTTTGTGATTTTAAAGCAAAAAAGAAAATAATTTACATATTTCATAAAATAATTTAGGGTGTATTTTTACAAAATTGTTAGTAAAATTATGTAACGCTAATAAATTTACTTCGATAGTAATTGGCAAAAAATAACCCACAATAGTTATAGTAATGTTACAAATTAATTTTTAGAGTGTAACTGAAATAGTTGGATTTCGCTTGGTAAATCCTTTTAGTCAATCCCAATCCCGCCATCTTCTTCCGAGAGTTAAAGGAATTTTAATGTTGTTCTGGACTCAGTGGCGTAGCCACAAAGGGGCGCAATCGCCCCCCCCTTCCACCCCTCTTGGCCTGGCGTCCCTTTACTATTTAAAAAATAATGCTTAAAAAACAATATTGGTCTTATTTTATTTTTAGTAAAGAAGAGCGATCGAAATAAACTTAATAGAACCGGTTTTGAGAGCGTCCCATCATATTTAATTTATTTCTTTTTATATAGCGGATTTTAACTTCATTTGGGGCCAGACCCCTGTTTCCTAGGGAGCATGAAGAAGGTGAATTCCTACGAAATTTGGGTGTGCCCCCAAAAATTTTTTGCCTGCGGCGCTTTACCTCCGCAGTCTACGCCCCTACGATAGTTCGCCCCTCCCGCCCCTAAATGCTGGCTACGCCACTGTCTGGACCGCAAGCTCATAAGCAAGTTTGCGTACTTCTATGGTTGTCAATCCAAAGAACCGTAGTTCCATATTTTTAATATGGTCAACGAGTTGTCTCTCAACTACCGGGTCAAATGTAACTCTTTTCCCGCCCAAATAGTCTTTTGTTGCCTCAAGACTAAATTTATTCGTATCCTTGCAGCGTCGGTGTAAAGTTCCGAAAGGCACATTAAAAGATTTTGATGCTAATAACCACCCCACGGTTCCGGATTTGACAGCTGTAATTGCTGCCCGCATGTTATCTTTATCCCACTGGAAGCGATTCCCTTTTCTTTGGTATTTCTCAACCATTTTTTAGGGCAATCTACAAAAACGAAACGAATACCTTTAATATGTTTATTATATTAGGGCGAGTTGGCATATATTCCAACTAGCCTGGTTTTAACATAAGTATGCCATCTCACCCGAAACTGCAATTAAAAAAATTATACCAATTTACACACACCCACACTACAACATCGAAACGGTTGTAGCATGAAATTGTAAGGTTATGTTAAGAAATTGCTTTCGTGTTTGTTATTATTAATTCGAAAAATAGTAGGAAATTTATATTTTAAAGGAAATTAGAAAAGCTACTTAAAACTTTCTTACCTTCAAAAATCAATGATTGATTATATTTTTGTTTTTGGTCGGACAAGAGGGCAAATACACATGGGACACTTTCAAACATAAATGAACATACGGATAAAGTCAATTGCGCCACAAAATTTCTAGCAGCCGAAAATAGGCCAGTATGCCAACTCATCTGGTGTGCCAACTCGGGCACATTTCCCCTACACTTGTGTCTTCGGTAGCAGGGAAAATAAAGCAGTTCTTTTTTTTTTCTATTGGATCTCATGAAATTCACTGCAATATCCCCGCGTAATTTTTTTAATTTGCCCTATAAAATATTTGTCGACTTTGGCTTTAAACTGCACATCGATAAAATCATTAACAGAAAGGCCTTCTATTGCAATTTCTTATGAATCACCAATTTCTTCGTCATCGGGTTCATGTTCGGATGTTGAACATTCATTAGACTTGGTTAGAGGAGAGACCGCTCGCGCTGGCTCCAATTCTTCTTCAAAGTGACTAGTTGATGGTCCAAATTCAACCGCTTCTTTAAAATCATCTTTCGAAAGGCTCTTACCTGGTTCCACAGCAAGTTTATTTTTTTTTCGTCATTGTTGGTTTACAGGCAGTTCTGCTCTCATTGAGTAAGTCTACAACTGCTGCAGGTCAAGCATTAGGATCATCTTCATCTTGAACATTTCCTATTTTCGGTAAACGTTTCAAAACTTGATTTTTATCCAGGGGACTAATTCACTAATTCCAGGTCCACGAAAGCCACTTTTAATATTTTTGCCCATAGTCTTCATCCCTGATAAAGTAGAATTTAGCAGCGATGGAAAATATTGTTTCGACAATGGCCCCTTGCATTTCTTTACAGTCCTGTAAGACAGGTTAGTAAGAGCTTTTCTATTTATTACTGCATGCTTGTTTAAACAAAAAAAATGTACCTATCTAAATGCATAGATAATTGATACCATTTAAAAAAAAATGGGATTTGAGAATACCCCCCCCCCCCATGTTGAAGAGCTGAAACCGCCCTTACCCCTGAAAGTGACATAAGAAATTAAAAATGTGTTAAAAAAAACTGTAAAGCTTGCTTATTTCAATCTACAGGGTGCCCAAGATAAGGAGGGCCTCTATGGGGATCTCGGTTATGGTAAGAGCTACAACTTTGATTAAATGGGGAAAAAGTTGCGCAATCAGAGGACTAATAATATGGCATAAAAAAAGTTTTAGTAATATTTGTAAGTTTTGAGATATTAAATAAAAACTGATATTTTGGATTTTTGATTTTATTTTTCTTTGGCGTTATTATTAAAGTTAGAGCAAAACTGACAAAACTCTCTCACAGCAACTTGTTATGAACTTAAAGATTACATCGCAATTTTTTTTATACGACGTTTCGTTTCCAAGCAAACACCATCAACTTCATTTTTTCTAATACGGCCCTGATTTCTTATTGTCAAATTTTGAGAGCATTTTTTATTCTTAATTCAATGATGTACCAGACAATGTTGTTTAATTACGTTTCGAGCCTTTTTAACCATCTTTATGAAATTTTCAGGGTCCGGACCTGGATCCTAGAGTGTTGCATATGCTTTTTCAGCTTTTTTAATTAAACCTTACGATACTGTTTAAAAAAAAATAAAAACTTCCTGGGTTTATTTTCTTTTTGAAACAACACAAATCTACGCTGTTGCAAACTAAGTATTGTTCTTTTCCCAAATTAGCGAAGTATCCATTGGAAAAAAAAATGAGTAGGTATGGTGTCAGACAATTTGGCATTACTTCAGTTGAACTAAATATGGCAGGTTATTATTCAAATGAAGAAAAATTTGATATGTTATCATGTTTTATTTTAAGCGGAGAAAATTGTAATGTAGCGGAGCGGATGTATTTGGACAAATATCCGGAAAGGAGACAACCAGCTAAACGGACTTACAGTAAGTTAGTAACTAACCTTAAAGAACACGGTGCATTTAAAAAACCCATGCTCTCCCGAAAAAAAAATAGTAACCAGGAAAAGGTTTTCAGCGTATTATTAGCTGTTACTGAAAACCCTGGAGTATCAACTAGAGAAATTGATGAAAATGTAGGCGTAGCGAAATCAACTGCTCAATTTATTTTAAACAAACAAAAATTTCACCCATATAAATACAGAATTTGTCAAGGACTGAGGCCAGGTGATGCAGAAAGACGTCGATCATTCTGCGAATGGTACACCAGAAAATGCCACGAAAACATAAATTTTCCTTACCAGATAATTTGGTCTGATGAAAGCATGGTAAATCGAAACCGGATCTTTAACAGAAAAAATGTACATTACTGGTCTAAGGAAAATCCACGTGTATTTAAAGAATCAAGACACCAATACCGTTTCGGATTTAATATGTGGGCTGGAATTTTGGGAACAAGAATAATAGGACCTTTTTTCTATCAACATAATTTAACATCTGAGCATTACCTGAATTTACTCCAAAATGACTTAGAGGAGGCTCTGGATAATTTACCTCTGGCAGAACAACGCGACACTTGGTTCCAGCAGGATGGTGCACCTGCACATAATTCAAGGGTAGTTAGAGAGTACATTTCAGCAAGATTTCCAGAAAAAAGTATCAGCACTTATTCTGTAACACCCTGGCCGGCGCGTTCCCCAGATTTAACCCCGCTTGATTTTTTCCTTTGGGGATATATCGAGAATTGTGTTTATAAGCAGAATTTTGAAACAGAAGAAGAGCTTAGACAACTAGTGCTTGCAGCCTTTCACAGCGTAACGCCACAAATGTTAACTAATGTCCTAAATAATACAGTTTTAAGATCCTATTTATGTTTGGAGAACGACGGAAATCACTTTGAACACCTTTTGGAAAATTAATTTTTAATGAGTTAATGTTAGTTTTATTTCAATTAATTAAAGTTTAATTATTATGGGTTCGGAATCAGTATTTTACAATGTTAAATAAATAATTAAAAATCTATTATGTAATTTTATTATTTTTTTTTAAATTCATAATGAAACTAAAAAGATTACGTTGTTACCTTCTACATCCATCATTTTCATTTTTTTAATTAAAAAAGCTGAAAAAGCATATGCAACACTCTAGGATCCAGGTCCGGACCCTGAAAATTTCATAAAGATGGTTAAAAAGGCTCGAAACGTAATTAAACAACATTGTCTGGTACATCATTGAATTAAGAATAAAAAATGCTCTCAAAATTTGACAATAAGAAATCAGGGCCGTATTAGAAAAAATGAAGTTGATGGTGTTTGCTTGGAAACGAAACGTCGTATAAAAAAAATTGCGATGTAATCTTTAAGTTCATAACAAGTTGCTGTGAGAGAGTTTTGTCAGTTTTGCTCTAACTTTAATAATAACGCCAAAGAAAAATAAAATAAAAAATCCAAAATATCAGTTTTTATTTAATATCTCAAAACTTACAAATATTACTAAAACTTTTTTTATGCCATATTATTAGTCCTCTGATTGCGCAACTTTTTCCCCATTTAATCAAAGTTGTAGCTCTTACCATAACCGAGATCCCCATAGAGGCCCTCCTTATCTTGGGCACCCTGTATACTTGCAGTAAACTAATACGTTCTACGTTATAGATTACTTTTATTGTTTCTGAGTAATCAAATACTGTTCTAAATACCTGTTAACTGGAGTTTTGCGCTGCCCGAAAATTCACTATATATTTTGGTCGCGTCGACATGTCCGTCAGTCCAATGGTTATAAGCAAACTGAACTAACTGAAGCGCTCACGCGCCGACGAGATGACTATCGTCCCTCTTTGCTATCGTACCGACGCGCGACGTTGAAAACCACATATAATCCGTCCCGAAAACATCGCCCAACTGGTCGAAATAACGGAATCTCTAAATTAATGTCAGTTTGTCTTGATTGACTACTTAGTCCTGATTAGCCCCGCTTGACGGTACTTTATACTTGGGTGATACCTAGCTATATATCAAAGAGGATATAGCCTATAGGCCGCAAGCTAATTCTATTGAAATGGTAGGTGTACTTGAAGCACCATGCACATGCATATCCACGACATCCTCAAAGCCCCGGACAATACCCTAGCCCTCTATGCTGATGATACCTCCTTCGAAAGGCTCTTACCTGGTTCCACAGCAAGTTTATTTTTTTTTCGTCATTGTTGGTTTACAGGCAGTTCTGCTCTCATTGAGTAAGTCTACAACTGCAGCAGGTCAAGCATTAGGATCATCTTCATCTTGAACATTTCCTATTTTCGGTAAACGTTTCAAAACTTGATTTTTATCCAGGGGACTAATTCACTAATTCCAGGTCCACGAAAGCCACTTTTAATATTTTTGCCCATAGTCTTCATCCCTGATAAAGTAGAATTTAGCAGCGATGGAAAATATTGTTTCGACAATGGCCCCTTGCATTTCTTTCCAGTCCTGTAAGACTACTCTCCAGCTTGCTTGGCTCCGGTTGCTTTTGTAGATAAGGGAGTGCAATCGTAGTAAACCATTCTTCAAAAAGAGGTTGGTCGTCAAACCAACCGGATGAATTTTTTCCATATCGGCAACCCTTTGGCCCATTTGTCAACCACGTATCATAAAGATGCTCGCTTTTATAAACGACGAAGTGGGATGAAAGGGTACCTGCCCCACTTGCTGCAAACATCACCGATGTCGATGTTTTTGTTGAGTCAACTATACGCTCGGGATTACGTGTCTTTCTTTTTATGATAACCTTTTTTCTTCCCGGGTCGTCAACAAAACAGGTCTGGTCATAGTTGACTATAGACTCTGGAAAAACATTTTCCAGCTCATCTTGAAGGCTATCAAAGAAAACATTAATTGTTTCTATGGAAACCGCCGCTCGGGCTCGTTAATATTTTCACAAAGTCTTTGGGTAAGAACTCCCCTATGCATCGAATAAAAAAGATTTGCCCAGTCAACACCTGGTAAATTTTTAAGAAACTTAGCCACCTTTACCCCTTTTCTATCCACATAGCCTTTCACTAGTTTTCGGATATCCATATTCTCTAATGGTTATCTGTCTCCTTCTGAACTGCCCCAATGCCATTTTGAATATGCGCGGGTTGTATTTTTAATAAACCTTGCTACCGGGTATTTTTTTGTACTTACGGACCATTGTCCCAATTGACCCTTGAACAAGGGCGGTTTTACAGGGGGGTAATAGGGTAATTTCCCCCCCCCCCAATGAATTTACAATTTTAAACAAGCGAAGAGCAAAAATATTTAAAAAGCAAAAAAACTATAGGTACAAGGTCCAAATGCTGTTTGTAGCGCCTCGATGACACGACGCGACGCCCGTTTGGCTTGGCATTGTCTTCCCGCTACCATGTGATGTGCAGTGGCGCAACCAATGGGGGGGGGGCTACCGGGTTGCACTCCCCCCCCCCCCGACCGAGCGTAGCTCGGGTCGTCTAACTACCTGTTTACAAGAAAAATAAACTACCTAAGATAGGTAAAATTACACAAAAATTGCAACGAATCTGGCTGTTTTTGTAATTTTCTGTTGTGTTTTTTAATTTTCTTACTTGAAAACCAAGCATTGAAAAAAGGGCGTGGCACCCAAAAATTTTTCGTCTGCGCCGCTTTTTTTTTTAACCCCCCCCCCCCCCAACCTTATTCTCTGGTTAGTTCAGGTTAGTAAGAGCTTTTCTATTTATTACTGCATGCTTGTTTAAACAAAAAAAATGTACCTATCTAAATGCATAGATAATTGATACCATTTAAAAAAAAATGGGATTTGAGAATACCCCCCCCCCCATGTTGAAGAGCTGAAACCGCCCTTACCCCTGAAAGTGACATAAGAAATTAAAAATGTGTTAAAAAAAACTGTAAAGCTTGCTTATTTCAATCTATACTTGCAGTAAACTAATACGTTCTACGTTATAGATTACTTTTATTGTTTCTGAGTAATCAAATACTGTTCTAAATACCTGTTAACTGGAGTTTTGCGCTGCCCGAAAATTCACTATATATTTTGGTCGCGTCGACATGTCCGTCAGTCCAATGGTTATAAGCAAACTGAACTAACTGAAGCGCTCACGCGCCGACGAGATGACTATCGTCCCTCTTTGCTATCGTACCGACGCGCGACGTCGAAAACCACATATAATCCGTCCCGAAAACATCGCCCAACTGGTCGAAATAACGGAATCTCTAAATTAATGTCAGTTTGTCTTGATTGACTACTTAGTCCTGATTAGCCCCGCTTGACGGTACTTTATACTTGGGTGATACCTAGCTATATATCAAAGAGGATATAGCCTATAGGCCGCAAGCTAATTCTATTGAAATGGTAGGTGTACTTGAAGCACCATGCACATGCATATCCACGACATCCCCAAAGCCCCGGACAATACCCTAGCCCTCTATGCTGATGATACCTCCTTCGTCGTAATCTTAAGATCACTGAGTCACGCGAAAACTGCAAGAGGCAGCAAACGAATTCTCCAGTTACTGTGTAAACTGGAAACTTCGTCTAAACCCCGATAAAACCCAAATCATCCGGTTTGCTCGTAGAAGGCAGCCACCCTTCGACGTGATCAACCTGGATGGACGCGACGTCCTCTTGCGCGACACAGTGAAATACCTCGGTATCACCCTCCATTGGCGCCCATTCAGAACACCGTCAATAAAGTCAGGCTCTTCTATAGCCAATATGCTCAATCGACGCAGCGCCCCCAGTCATAAAAACAAATTCCTCCTCATCAACTCAATCATCCTCCCCACCCTCACATACGGTTCAGCAGCTTGGGGATACGCATCCCCAATTAACCAACCTCAACCGTCTTCAATACCTTGAAAATCGTTACATTCGCACAGCCATGGACATCCCATGGTTCATCCGTAACGTAGATCTACACCGAGATATCAAACATACCCCCCTCAACCAATACCTCCTTGAAAGAGGAACTAAAATCCTCACCGCCACCCTCACTCACCCCAACCCGCTCATCAGACAAGCCTCCGACTATGACAAAGATACCCCGCACCGACACAAACGCCCCCGACACTACCTCCTTTAGGCCCCCCAGATATTTCTCCCAAAACCTTCTAAAAACCTACATACCCGACTTCATATGTAAACATCGGAGGTTGCTGTTAATGGTGAGACCCTGCGAAATGGATCGCAGGGGGCGAGGCAGGCAAGCCTAGGGGGAGGAAGCGGAGATCAGAGCTCGTGGTAGCTTTGACCCCGATAACTCCTATAAAAGGTGGGCTAGCCTTACTACTAAGACGAAATACCCGTTTTTTTCTTAACATTAATAGCGACATCTTAACTAAAATACGCTAAGTACGTTCCTTAACCCAAACACACCATGAATAAAACTTTCTGAGAAGATATCTTTGTTTAAGTAATTAATATGGCCGAAATTGAAAATTTCACGGTATCGCTGTTTTGTTCTGTCGGTGCATGTTTAAAAAGTGTTTATGAAGTAATTATGAAGAAGATTATTAGGGTAAATACTAAATATAAGACTCTGACCCACACAGCACAATCATGTTTCAGAAATATTTCGTATAAGTTTCTCCGAACGATTTTAAATATTCCATAAATATTTCGAAACATTTATGCTATACAGGGCGATCCTTAATTACATGGAGAAAATGTAGGATATATTTAAGATACAGGGTGTTAAAATAATTAAAAAAAATAATTGTTTTTTTTTTAATTTCGAAAGTTCTTGAAGATACGGTATTGAAAATTGGTGTCAACTGATTTTGTATTCAACTGCACTCTTTCGTTAAAAAGAGTTTTGATTACTTCCACCAGTGGCGTGCGTAAAGATACCATATGTTACCAACTTTTTTGTCTCTTAATATTTTTTCGTTTTGGAGAAAAAAAGTAAAATGCCGAAAAAGTTGTATTTTCAGCTGCTTAACCCGAGAACAATTTAAAAATTTTAAACAAGTCAGTGGCGTACATTTTTGTCACTGAAACTCATAATTACCATCTAGTTAGTACTAACCTAGCGGCTTATCACAACGAACACTGCCAAATTTCACCAAAATCGGCAAAAGGAGATATAAATAAAAAACCGACTTTTTTTTTTAAACTTTGACACCCTGTATACAGACTTTTTAGGACACATGTTTATATGAACTTTTCTACTTAAATTTGATTCAGGAATGCGCCCTTAAAATTACGGCCTATCATTAAGTATAACGCCCTATATATATTAAGAACATACTTATTAAAAAAACATATTATTATAAACTATATTATTAGGTAATAAATATGAATATACAAAATAGGATGCTTGTTTATCTCTGAAATTCTTCTTTACAGCGGTCCTGAAAGTAGAAATTTAAAAATTAATAATTTTAAGTGTGGATCATAATAACATTATGTGGGTTTAAAGGTGCATTTAAAAAACTTTTCGTCACATCAGCTCCCGCTCGTCGCCACCGTTTCCGTCGCAACTTAACCTTACGGGGAAAAAGGTATGCATTTATAAAAGCCGCAACCGCTCCCGTTTGTAGTTCCTTGTGTTATTTGTCGTTCCTGCTTTAGCCAATGAAAAGAAAAAAAAGACACTTTGATAAAAAACAGAAATATTTTTCATATTCCTATGATTTCAGCATTTATGAACAATATACAGGGCTTAACTTTTTAACAATTTAATAAATTAAAATGTTATATAAAATCAAATTCATATCTTATGGCAAAAATTTGTCAGACGAGTAGGTAGCTCTTGATGCCAGAAAATGTTTCACCCTTTCCTTATACTGCCTCATTGGTAGATCCTGTATTGTCTATTAGAGAGAAAAACATTCGTTGATCGTTGAAATTTTTAAAGAAAACTATAATAATATACTTTTTAGTACTAATGTCTATATTTATTTGTAACAAACAAAAAGTACACAAAAAATATTAATAGAATACGAAACAACAGTAACAAAACAAAACAGTTTCAAAGTTACAAAACATTAATTCAAAATATTAAAAAAAAAATAAAGAAATAAAATAGCGATTGTTTTGAAACAGATAATACATGATCATGATACATGATGGAGAGGTCTTACAAAAATTGAAATTTTCTAGCTTTACTTTCTGTAAATTCATCAACAAGATTTTCCATTTCAAGTTGCTTTAAAAAGTCAGACTCTATATAAATGATAGCAAGATTTTCTAACCGCTCTTGGCCCATTCTATAGATCGTAAATAACTTTTAATCAATTTTAATTTAGAGAATATATGACCTCTCGGCTGTAGCTACAGAAACTGAAATGGTTAATAATATGCGCAATGTAATCGTTATGTTTGGAAATTAGTGGGTTAGGTTATTTATTGCAATGTAGTTAAGTGTTTTTACTACAGAGACGTCGCGTTTTTGTCGCCATTTTACAGAAATTGCAATTCGTGTAAAAGTTCTGTTCCGTCTATATCTTTCTCGTTTCGATCTTTGTCAGTTAAGGTTTCTTCCAGTTTTTTACAAAAGTTAAATTGATCTTGGTCAGAATATTTGCCAAAATCCTCAACATTCCACCAAAAATGGCACGATAATAGTTTAAATCTTTCATGTACGGATGAAAGAGTAATGCCTATAGCATTCCGAAAAAGCAATTTACTTTAAATTTCATTTCTTGATTTTCAACCGTCTGGTCCTTCGTAAGAAAATTGTTTTTTTAACCTTTCGTGGCCTTAAAATTTCTGCGGATATAAATTTTGCATCAACTTCTAAGCAAGAAGCTAGTTCTTTGGTATCTACTAACAAGTCACTAAAGCCTTTGTCAGATCGATATTGTTTTACTTATTAAAACTTTCGCAAGCCTAATAAATATTAAATGTTTTTGATTGCAGAATCTTAGTAACAACATCCACTTTACTTATAATCTTGTACCACAAGACTACCATACACAATCTCATAATTTTTAATTTTTTTTTCTAGGGAGGTAGCTAGATGTTTTGTAGTATTGTCAAAATTATTTCCGAATAAAATTTCATAAAGAGCATCGTAAATTTCGCCCAACTGAAATCTTAAAGGGGTTGTTGCATCAATTCTGCTAGACCATCCAGTATCTGACAAAGGCTTTAATGTCAAACTTGAAATGTTACTTTTCAAAACAGACCACCGATTGGTTGAGGCAGAAAAAAAAATTATATAATTCTTGAACAGTTGAAAAAAAATTTATACTTACTAGGAGTATTGGATTTCACAGCATCGTTTATGACAAGGTTCAAACTGTGGTTACAACAAGGTAAAGCCTGTCCAGAGATATAAGAAAGTTACAATTTGCCTTTAAATGGGATTATCCAAGGGTGGCCATAAACAAACAATGAATGAATGAATAAATTCAGGTAAATTATGGTCCGTACTTAAAAATGTCTTAAAATAAACTGCAAATTCGGAAGACGTAATTTTATTATTAAAGTAATAGTTTGGTGATTTTAAATCGATTTTTACCTGATTCAAAATGAAAACAAAAACAAATTATGTTCTAAAGACTCTAGTTAGTTTTAAGCTTCGTAATTATTCTTACTTCGTGTGTAATACAGCGATTGTTTAAACGTGTGTGAGTCATGGAAAATATGTGCGAGCCCAATGTATCTCAGGAGATAACCCCGTCGAAAAGCAGAAAACACTTTTCTGTGGAAACTATAAGGAAGTTATAAACAATGTGTATTTAACTCTTATTGAACGTGCGGTCAGCAGCAAGCAGCGTTAGAAGAAACGGCCACATTAACAAAAATTCCAACATCAACTGTATGGAAAATTATGAATAATCCCATTTTAGCGAGGAAAAAAAAACCGATACTGGCCATTCGTCGTAACAATATTTGCCCTACTATTAACTCCAGTGTATTTGAGCTTATAAAGGGTTTTCCAATAAGAACGATATGATTTCAAAATGAAATAAAATTAAAATTATTTCAGATACAAAAAAACTTTTTATATTATCTTAAAGTATAGTTGATAACATTTATGTTTTGAATAACACATCGTTTAAATGTCCTCCGCGACTTCGTGTACACGAGCGAATTCGACGAACCCAATTTTCGATGACTTTATGCAGTAAATCGGGCGTGATCTGACGAATGCAGGGTTCAATGTTCAACCTTAATGCATCAAGTGTTTGTGGTCTGTTTGCATAAACCTTAGATTTCAAATAGCCCCAAAAGAAGTAATCTAAAGGAGTTAAATCACAGCTTCTTGGAGGCCACTGAACAGTAGCATTCCTTGAAATTATCCTTTCGTCAAACTTTTCTTGCAGTATATCGATAGTTTCATGAGCAGTGTGACATGTGGCACCGTCTTGCTGGAACCACATATCCTCCAAATCAAGTGCATCTATATTTAGCCACAAAAAATTTCTTAACATCTGTCGATATCGTTCACCATTCACTGTAACTGCATCTCCTGCCTCATTTTGGAAAAAAAATGGTCCCATGATGCCACCATACCATAAACCACACCATACAGTTACCTTTAGCGGATACAAAGGCTTCTCATGTGGATTGTTTTCACACCAAAAACGGCAATTTTGCTTGTTAACGTATCCACTTTAACCAAAAATGAGCTTCATCTGAAAAGATAATTTTTTTGGCAAAATTAGGATCTCTTTCAAGTTGTTCTAAACTCCAAGCAGCAAATTCTCCGCGCTGACGATGGTCCAGTGGCTTAAGTTCTTGGGTTAAAACAATCTTATACGGGTGTAAATTCAAGTCTTCTTTCAAAATACGCCAAGTTGCCGTTTTTTTAATCCTTAACTCTTGGGGATGTGATATCACAACTGCACTCATCTTTTATAAATCTTATATAAGATCCATTCTAGACTACGGCAGTATTCTATATGGATCTGCTAGTAAGACCAATTTACTTAAAATTGATCGTACTCAGTATAGGGCCCTTAGGATTTGTCTCGGCGCTATGCGTTCCACTCCAACAGAAGCATTGTTAGTTGAAGCCCTCGAGCCACCACTTAACCTGCGAAGGGAGGCCCTATGCACTAAATTTATAGCTAAACATGCATTTTTTAATACAGATATATATCAACGTATACATAAATTAAGTATATTGGATCTCGTCAATAAGTACTGGGAGCATAAAAAATCGCCACCATTATGTGAAGCCATTAGAGATTACAACAACCTCCTAAACAGCATATCTCCTTTTTCTCCCTTAGAATATGATTATCACAGTACCTTTGAAAAAATTCCGATCCAATTTCCAAAGTTCACAAATGACCGAAACATTAATACAAATATCTTAAAGGCTGACCTCGAAAACTTTAAGAAATCCATACTAATTTACACGGATGCATCCAAAACGTTGCAAGGTAATGGTGCAGCTGTATATATTCCACAACTAAATATTGAGCTTAAATTTAAATTGGATAACACCTATAGCATTTTTACATCTGAAGCTTATGCTATTCAGGAAGCTCTGAATTTTCTACTTAAAGAAGGCCAAAATGGAAATTATGTTATACTTTCTGACTCCATGTCTGTTCTTAAATCTCTGGATACAATCAAACCCTGGTCGTATAAAATTAATCCCTTTTTATGGAGTATACGGAAACATTATAGACGAGCTAGATTAAAGAATATACGCATTTCCTTTTTATGGGTTAAAGCACATACAGGTCTTGAAGGAAATGAATATGTGGATAAGTTAGCAAAGGACAGCGTTATTGATGGTACTCTCACTGGAAATAATCTTGTATTGAGCGATGCTAATAATAATATCAAATCCATAATAAAGCACAAGTGGAGGCAGAGGTGGAAAAGTTTTTGTAGAAATTCTCCCACGAAATATTCGCTTTTTGTTCCAGACATTCCAAAGAACCATTGGCATCAAAATTATAATGTCAGCAGAAGATGTATTGTAACGTTAATCCGTCTGAAGTTTGGACACGCCTGTTATCCAGCCCATTTGAATAAAATTCGTATTTTGCACTCTGACCAGTGTACTATATGTCAGGTGAGGGGAGACCTGGACCATGTATTTTTTGAATGTATTAAATACCAAGATCAAATACAAAAGCTACATGATGCTCTAATCAATAAAGTCAAAGTCCTAGCTCCTTATAATTTAAATAATTTGATATCTCTAGATAATCCCGCCATATATAATGAATTAATGTTATTTCTACGTGAAACCAATTTAAAAATTTAATAATAAAAAATAATCCTAACGGTGGTTCCTACTGTTTAATCCTTTCCATTCTGCGGTCCTCTATGTTTGTCTAAGTTTAAAAAGTCGCCCTGATGGACCCCAGAGGCGTGAAGAGTGTATCCCTGTCTATATGTCTATTCCTTCAACTTTGAAAAAAACTAACGATAGGTTACAATATATATTATTATACATTATAGTGACTGGCTGTATGGCTGATCAGCCTAAAGCCAAAAAAAAAAAAAAAAAAAAAAAAAGCATCAAGTGTTTGTGGTCTGTTTGCATAAACCTTAGATTTCATATAGCCCCAAAAGAAGTAATCTAAAGGAGTTAAATCACAGCTTCTTGGAGGCCACTGAACAGTAGCATTCCTTGAAATTATCCTTTCGTCAAACTTTTCTTGCAGTATATCGATAGTTTCATTAGCAGTGTGACATGTGGCACCGTCTTGCTGGAACCACATATCCTCCAAATCAAGTGCATCAATATTTGGCCACAAAAAATTTCTTAACATCTGTCGATATCGTTCATCATTTACTGTAACTGCATCTCCTGCCTCATTTTGGAAAAAAAATGGTCCGATGATGCCACCATACCATAAACCACACCATACAGTTACCTTTAGCGGATACAAAGGCTTCTCATGAATCTGTTGTGGATTGTTTTCACACCAAAAACGGCAATTTTGCTTGTTAACGTATCCACTTAACCAAAAATGAGCTTCATCTGAAAAGATAATTTTTTTGGCAAAATTAGGATCCCTTTCAAGTTGTTCTAAACTCCAAGCAGCAAATTCTCTGCGCCGACGATGGTTCAGTGGCTTAAGTTCTTCGGTCAAAACAATCTTATACGGGTGTAAATTCAAGTCTTCTTTCAAAATACGCCAAGTTGTCGTTTTTTAAATCCTTAACTCTTAAGCACGACGAGGAATTGATAAATATGGATACACTGCAACACTAGCTCTTACAGCAGCAATATTCTCAACAGTTCTTGCGCTTCGATGTCTTCTTGGTGTTTTTGCATCGTGAAGAGTAAAATTATTTTCAAATTTCTCAACGATGCGACGAATGGCAAGCAAAGAAGGACGATTATTTACACCAAAGTTTTCGCGAAGTGCGCGATAAGTGTTCACAAAAGATCGTCTATTTACATAAAATTTTTGGATAATAACCAAACGTTCTTGAAGCGCGTATTTAGCCATAATAAATTGTTATAGTTTACTGACAATAACTGACAACTGGTGACAGGTATAACTTTATTACCATGGTTACCATATCGTTTCAAAATCATATTGTTCTTATTGGAAAACCCTTTAGAAACTGACGTTTTTAACATCCCTTCACAAAGTTGGGCAAATTCTGTAACACATGTTGCAAAAGTGGAAAAATCCTATATCCATATAAACAATATAGCACAAATAATAATTAGACCAGATGATGATAGCGATAGTGATATTGATATAATAAGTTAATAATTATTATAAGTATCGAATAATTTGTATATTTTTGTAATCAAAAATATAATTTTTAATAATAAAATAACTTCACATTTAAACATAAATAAAATATTATTTAATGTCTTACTTATTTTTATTACAAACCATGATTTAATTCTAAGCAAAATACGGACCTGTTCGGCCATATTTTAATTTTACAGCTGGTCCGGGCCTTTCCTAAAAGGGATCAGTTAGTCACTTTCTTATATCTCTGAACAGACTTTACAAACATTGCTCGTGGATTAATGTATAAAATTCTTTTTTGTACACCTTGATTTTTACCCTTCATATTTTAACCATTATCATAACCTTGGCCGCGCATATTATAAATGTCTAAACCATATTTCTCCAAAGTTTTTAGTAAAAAGTTGGTTAAATCTTCACCTGTTGTATCACTTATAGGACGAAATGTTAAAAAAACGTTCTTCGACACAATTTATTGTTTTTTAAATTAACGTATCTTAACCAAACAGAAATCTGTTCCTGGCGGCTCACATCAGAAGTACAATCAAGTAATTTTTTTTCGTTTCGTTTAACCCTTTAAGGCTTACTGGTCGATCAAACGACCACTAATTTTGTTATACTTTACAAGTGGCGCAGAGCCTGGAAAACCACCGCTTCGAGATGTTGCGAGATGCCTAAACTAAACGCTTCTAGCATTATATTTAACCACCTTGATGCGCAACTCGCGATTGGCCTAATAAGTGGTTAATGTTCTGGTATTGGATTTTACTATAAATAGCCGACAATTTCGTATTAGATTCAGTCATTCACGGGGGTTCAAAGTATTAAGATCAAATTAGCTGCAGTCATCATATGACGTCATAACTCGAGTTGATGAGTTATTTTCACAAGATTTAAAAATTGTAATACGCATTTAACTAAAAGTTCCTAAAGCATAATCTGGGACTTTTCTGGAAGTTGTAATATCCATAGTCGGACAAATAAAAAGTTTATTAAAAGTTACAAAGTCGTTTATTTGGTGTTTTTAAGTTAGAATAAATACTTAGGCATAAAAAGTGTTATTAGATAAATAATATATAGAGTCAGAATAAGACTTATATATTATACAGAGTTAGGGAAAAAACTTGAAGTAATTTTATTACGTTTTAACTAAGCTGTTGTGAGTCAGACACATGGCCTTAAAATTCGCAGCAGCCTTAGACCGAATGCAAGACGTGCTGCTACCGTCTTCGCCGAGCGGCTTCCTGGAGGCCTGGATCATCGATGCCATGGGCTCAACGTCGCCCAATGGACAATCAGAACTTCAGGGAGTTAGCTACGACTTTTCCGTCAACGATGCGGAGGTGGCAAAGGGCCCAGACCGAGATGCCAACTGCTTGCGTGGTGTCCAGGACCTGTTAGGGTTCCCTAAACCTGTGATGCCCGATACAGGGTGACAAATTACTAAAAAATTTTTAACTTAAAATGTACTACAATATAATTTTAGCTTCACTTGAATTGTTCAGCTAACTCTCACAAAAGGTTCATTAATTGACATTTAAAATCTTTGTTTTTTTATTTAAATCAATGTCAATGTCAAAAGACAATGATTGTTTTCGTGTAGTAAATAAATAAACATAAAACACGTCACAGGCATGAAAACATCTGATATCTTTGGCTAAAGATTGTGACGTCAAACCAAAAGCTTCGAGAACAATCTAGAAGTTTTTGGTTGTTGACTTCTTTTGAACTCAATTTGGGTCATGATGATATCATTGTCACGAGCCTAGTATTGCGTTCTATTTTTGCCACGGTTCTTAAGAACAAAGGAAAAGTGCGTTGTGTGACGCAAATAGAACCTCGATTTCCAGCTATAAAAGCAGTGTGAAATTCAGAAAAAGAAGATAGATCTTAATATCCAGTTGCAGAACGAAACTCTGCCCGTTTCAAAAATTAATTACTTAATTAATTTCTTTTAAAATAAATATAATATTTTGAGACTTAGAAAAGTAACATGAGTTCAGATTAAAAAAGTTATATTTTTCAATATTTTTATTTATGAGTGAGTGGTTTCTTTAGTGAAGACTAGTTCTGTCAAAATACTTGCCAGTGTCGTACCGTACAGTGAACGAAAGAACAATGAGAAGTAAGTTTCTGGTTTCGAATAAACTTTATATTTTGGTCATGGTTTAAAAAGAAAAGGAATATATATATTTATAACTGTTACCATTTTCTGAAAGCATTAGAAAGCACATCTATTAAATAAATGTCTAAGTAGATTTTGCACGGGAGTTCTGAGATTTTCTAGTTTAATTATTATATTTTGGAGCCCTGAGAGGACGGCTAGGTTAATTTGAATTGCACTTGTTGTGGGAATTAATGGGATTGTAAAAACTATAAATATTCACTTGATTAAAGTCTTTTTGGCCGTGTGAGGTTGGCTACCTGTATAATTAATATTTTTTTTTTAGTTTAACAACTTTAATTGGTTTAATATGAATTAGGACAAAAGGTGTGCTGTAGTGTTTTATAAATGTTTTCAGGATTTGGTATTAAGTTGCTAGTTTTTGATGTTGGCACGAATTGTAAGCTTTTTGTAATCAATTAGAGAACAAGAGGTAATTATAATATTGGATTTTCGTTGGATCATAGTCTCAACATAGAGTTTTTCTTATTTTTTTGTGTCTGTTATTTTTAATTAATTTATGGTATCTATTGTGTGTAAAGTTTTTATATTTATCAATATTTTGAAAATTTCTCCAATTACGATACTTATATTTAAATAAAGGAATTATTTTAACCCTATAAATTTTCGGTGTTTTTATGCTTAAATTTAGAAAGGGATTTTTAGTATTTTGCTCTACCAAATTGATTTTGCTCTACCAACTTGATTTTGCTCTACCAAACTGATTTTGCTCTACCAAATTGATTCTACTATTCCAAACGGCTAAGAGAACGAATAGTAATCTGATTCTAACTTTTAAGTCAAGATATAAAAATTGTTCATTTTTATTCTTTCTGGTTAAAAACCTGATATCATATGATACAGGAACATCATTAATATTTGATAGTGTGGAAAATAAATAGGAAACATAGGTAAAGTGTAGTTTTGTGTTGGTGCGTGAAAGGAAGGTGACTATTTCCAAAATAGCAAAGACCCTTGTAGCTGCTGCCAGGAGTTGTAGGCCTTGATATATATATATAAACCATAAGTAAAGTAAATTACTTTATTAGAGAGGGGTAGCGCAGCACCACAATTGGTGGAGGCGCCGGGCAAGGCAAATTTGAGCGTAAAATACCCCGACGCTGAGGGCCTACCGAATTTTTTTTTAAGAAAAAACTATTTTGGCAATAGGACGAAGATTTTTGTAACCCTGTGCTAAGATGGCTACCGGTCCTACCACGACGCCAATCATTGCTACCACGACGTCGACAATGACCACCACTTCAACGGTCACGTCGCCTACACCTCGTGCTACAGGAGGAGGACCTCCTGCTAGTCCAAATATTGCCCCTGGAAACCTTGTTATAGGTCTTGATTCGTTACCAACATACGATGGAACGACCAATGTGAAAGAATTTCTAGCAGTAATTGAAGAAACAAGTGCTGTTGCGAATTGGACCGACCAACAAATGGTGTCAATTGCTCGACTCAAACTTCGTCATAGAGCCAAGCAATTTATTGACTCTGAACCCGCTCTTTTAAGCACTTCAAATTGGAACCTACTGAAAAATTCGCTAAGAAAACAATTTACCCGTCCCTGTGTAACAGGATCGGCAATGAAAAATTTTATGGACTGTAAGCAAAAAACTGGAGAATCCTGTAGACAGTACTTGACCCGTTTAAAGTTACTCGGTAATCAAACAATTACTCTTACCGGAGATGCAGCAAATGACTTACCTATACAAAGAAAATTGGAGCAAGATATTACGACTCAATTTATATTGGGACTCGTGATGCCAATAAAGCAACGAGTTTTGTCAGGAAATCCACAGACTCTTGACGAAGCGTTAGATACTGCAGAAAGAGAAGAGTCTATCGAACATCTCATTCATCCCTCCATTAGTAGAGAGTGCAGAGGAGTGAATTGGAATTCAGCAGAGAAACAAAATAGTTATGAAAAGAATTTTGCCTCACAAGCCAAGGTGTTTAAGTGTGATAAATGCAAGAAGACAGGACACACGGAGAAGTTTTGCAGGATGACCAATCAAATGGTATGTTATCAATGTAGTAAACCCGGTCATTTTAAGGCGTCCTGTCCCCAAAATAATGCTTATCAGCAAAGAACACCTGGAAATAGAGATCAGGTGTGTTACGCTTGCGGAAAACCGGGACACTTTGCAAGAAATTGTTTCAAAAATCAACAGGTGAATGGCTCAAGAGCTTTAAACACCAACGCAGCCACTTCTCAACCCCGAAGTTCGGCTGCCAAGGAAACAAATTGGGAATAGACGTTGAGAGGAGGGTAGGGATATATGCATGTTCAGGTAATAAAGCTCCTAAAGTAGGTAATGCAATTACCGTAAGTGTAAGTGGCAGAGACTGTTACGCTTTAATTGATTCAGGAGCATGCGTATCCCTAATTAAACCCAATATTGCCAAGGGGTTTATAAAAGAGTATAATGGAATTTCCTTAGTCGATATTCAAGGAAATACTATACCAACTTTTGGAGTTGCAAAAATTTCGTTAAGGTTTTCAGAAAATACTATAGTGCAACATGATTTTATTGTCGTTGATACAGACAGCTTTCGTACTGAAATGTTGCTAGGAATTGATTTTTTACAAACTCACGGGATTAAAATTGATTGGAAAAGTAATTGTATGTATGCATTTGATAATGTGATACCACTGTTTAGTGAGGATTTGGTATGTAGCAAGCAGGGCTTGTTGACAAAAGATGAAGAAGGGTTTTGTAGTCGAATTGCTAAGTTAGAATTCGAGCTAGTGCAATTAAGGCAAGTTATTGCAGGTTTAGATACCGGAGAAATGAAGACTTGGTCAAAAGATATTTCTACGCAGACTTTCTCGTTAGTACCAATAACGGAGGAAGAAAGTTCAAAGGTGATTGGTACTCGCCCTGAACTTGAACCACTGATGGAAGTTTCTACGACTAAATCTAGGAAGACTGCAGCTTCCCTGGTAAATAAACTAAAGAAGAAAAATATGGAGATTTTTAAGAAAGAAAGTTTGAATGACCTGAAAGTGAGTCAGGAGGAATTTTTTTCTGAGAGAGAGCAAGGGAAAAGTGAGATTTTGAAGAAAGAAAGTTTGAATGACCTGAATGTGAGTCAGGAGGAAGTTTTTGCTGAGAGAGAGCAAGGGAAAGGTGAGAGTTTTTTAAACCCGTATGAGGATGGATCAGATGTTGATCCTGGACTGAATATGACAGTGCCAAGCATGGGAGAGAACCTTAACGAAAGCAATTGTGAAATTTTACGAGAACGAGAAGAAGAAAAAGGTAAGCCAAGTGAATTAAAAGGAGATAACAAGTGTATGAAGGCTTTTGTGAACTTAAATCAAGAATTAGTTATTCCACGGATGAGTGAAGCTGTGTGCCCAGTAATTCTTAAAAACATGTCTGAAATTAAGACTTCGTGCCTGATTATGGAGCCTAATTCTGATCTACCAGAAGGCTTACTAGTAGCTAGGGTGTTGTGTAAGACAGAAAAATTTATTCCACTACGGATGACTAACCTCACTAATGAAGATATTTGTGTAAAGCCTAAAACGATCCTTGCACACGCATATGAGGTGGATATTCAAGAACGACCTACGTCTTTAGACCACTGTCCTTTACGTACAGTGACAAAAAGGGATACTGAGGAAATTCTAGCACAATTGCAGCTAGAAAAACCACTAACGTTAGATTTGAAAAGATTAAGGGATCTGGTTGTCAAATATATTGATATATTTCGAGCTCCTGATCAAAAATTAACCTGTACCAATGACGTCGTACATAGAATCATTACCGAAAATGTACCACCTATTTTAAAGAGACCTTATAGAGTCCCATACCACAGACAGGGGATACTGAAAAAAGAAATTAAAAAATTATTGGATGACGAAATAATTGTAGAAAGTCAGTCTCCTTGGAGTTTTCCTTGTATACTGGTGGAAAAGAAAATGCACCCAGGAGAAGAGGTACAACACAGACTGGTAGTTGACTACCGTTTATTGAATGATATTAGTAAGACGGACTATTTTCCCCTACCTAATATTCAGGAAACTTTGGATAAACTATCGGGAGCTAGTTTATTTTCTACTATGGACCTGGCCTCAGGATACTTTCAAGTTCCTGTACATCCCGATGATCAAGAAAAGACGGCCTTTTCCACGCCGGAAAATCACTATCATTTCCTTAGAAAGTCGATGGGATTGAAAAACGCTCCAGCCACTTGGAGTCGAATGATGTACCATATATTGGGGAAACTGACATATAAAGAATGCTTGGTGTATTTGGACGATATAATTGTTTTTTCAGAAGATGTCAACACACATCTAGAACGATTGCAACATGTGTTTGAAAAAATGCGGGAAAGTAATTTAAAATTCAAACCAACAAAATGCCATTTTATGAAAAATGAAATTGAATATTTGGGACACCTTATAAAAGAAGGAGGATATACCACCCATCCTAATAAAACGAAAATTATCAAGTCGTACCCTGTACCGAAAACAGTAAAAGAAATCAGAGCATTTCTTGGGTTATGTGGATTTTACCGAAAATTTGTTAAAAATTTCGCAAAAATTAGCCAGCCATTGACTTATCTTACTAAGAAACATATAAAATTTCATTGGACTACTGAACAACAACAAGCATTTGAGAGCCTAAAAGCAGCTTTAATTTCACCGCCAATTTTGAAATATCCCGATTTTAGTAAACCATTTGTAATAAATACGGACGCTAGTTCAACAAGTATAGCCGCAATTCTATCACAGAAATATGATGGTTTAGAACACCCTGTATGTTACTCCAGTCGAGTACTTAACGATGCAGAAAGGCGATATAGTGCTATAGAAAGGGAATGTTTAGCAGTTATCTTTGCTGTGAAATCCTATAGAAACTATGTAATTGGCACCCACTTTACGGTGGTGACAGACCATCGGCCATTAAAATATTTATTAACCATAAAAGACCCTAGTTCGAGATTAGCTAAGTGGGCAATGTATTTGATGGAATACAGTTTTTCTATCGAATATAGACCTGGGAAACAAAATTGTAATGTTGATAGTTTGACTCGTTTAAGAACGGAGGAAGGATTTCAGTCAACTGGACTTATAGCCAAGATTAATGAGGAAAAATATACTCCGATGACGTCAGTTATTTGGAGCATCGAAGAAATTAGACAATTACAGCAGGAAGACGATTACCTAAGAAACCTAATAAGTGCAGAGAATATAGAGGAAACACCATATTACCTAAGTCCTGAAGGTGTATTATATCAACAAAGACAAGATCATCAAAGACATGATCCGGTTATGGCACCCGCCGCCATTATACCTGAATTGCTAAAGATGTACCATAATTCTATTTATGCTTCTCATTGTGGGCAGAAGAAAACCCTAGAATTAATAAAAAGAGATTTTTATTGGCCAACTATTAATAAAGATGTAAAAAGCTATGTTGAGAAATGTCACTCATGTAACCTGCGAAAAACTAACTATCAGCCACCTACTGCACTACAGAAAAATGTAGTTCCCTCTATGCCATGGGGACGAATAAGCCTCGATTTAGTAGGACCATTGAATAGCACAATTAACGGTAACCGATATTTGTTAACTTGCGTAGATTATTTAACACGTTATCCAGAATGTATTCCTCTGCCTGACATTACGGCAAAAACTGTTGCTAGAGCTTTTGTGGAACATATTATTTGTAGATTTGGAACGCCTAGAGAGCTTTTAACAGATTGTGGGTCCCAGTTTGTAGGAAAATTATTTACGGAAATATGTAAATTGCTGGAAATTAAGAAATTGAAGACTACACCTTACCATCCAAGCGCGAACGGCATTATAGAAAGAATGCACAGAAGTTTAAAAACAATGATAAGCCATTTCGTAACGGAGCATAACGCTAATTGGGATGACATATTGCCTTACTGTTTAATGGCATATCGTAATATGATTCATGAAGCCACACAGGAGTCCCCATATTTTCTTATGTTTGGAAGAGATATGGAACTTCCCATACACTTAACAATCCGTCAACAATCGTTAAAATATGAAGTAGACGTTAATTTTGTAAGTGAAATGATGGAAAAAATGCAAGCTGCTCACGAGCTAGCTCGCGCTAACATAGAAAATAGCATAACTAAGAGATGTGAAAAACATAACGCCCGCACCACTAGAAAAGAATTTAATTTAGGAGACCTGGTATATATGTATACACCTGTTATTCCTGGTAAGAAATTATCAAGAAAATTCCATACAAAATGGAAAGGTCCATTTAGAATAATTGAAAAGAAAGGTCCAGTAACTTTTAAGGTAAAGGAGTTGAACCGACAAAAAGAGCACATGGTACATGCTGATCGACTTAAACCATGCAAAATGAGTGATGCAGATTTTAAAAAACCACTGAAGAATTCGTCAAAGGACGATAATATAGATGTAGAAGAGCCTTTATTCCATAAAGAAGACAGACAGGAATTAATTGACCAGTTTTTAGAGGAAGGACGAGGAGAAGAAAATCTACAGCAGCCTAACGAGGTAGAAGAATCAGAAGACGAGGACGAGGAAGATGAAATAATCCTAGACAACTCGGAGGGATCTTCAAGTAACTACGAATCCCCTGAGGAGAAACCAGCCGAGATAAATTTTGATATCCAAAGGCGCACTAGGACTCGAGAAGTTCGATTGCCTGAACGATATAGGGACTATCATTTAGATTAAAAAAAAAAAAAATTTTAATGAAATCAGATATAACTAAATATCTCCAACCAAGAAAAATAAGTCTAAAATAAATTCACTTGTTGCAGAAAGGCTGGGAATCATCATCATTGCGGCGCTGGTCCAATTTACCCACGCCGTATTAATTGCATACGATTGTAAGAATCCGTCAACAAATATTTCAGCTATCTCGTTACGTGAGGTAAGCGTCTGTCCAGACCCTGAAACGGGATATTTAGTCGAGGAGGGTTTCGCCCAAATTATTGAAAAACGGCAATATGAATATGTTCATGTATTTTCGTGTTTAATTGTAGTTACAAGGCTAATTACTTACTGCGGAGCATTCTCGCATCAATCGGCTGTAGATGGAGGAATATCAACATATATTTCTGAACTTGGGAGTGAGGAATGCCGAAAGACTCATGCTTTTAGAGAATTGAAAAGACTAAATGGACACACCATTAGTAATTTAAAGCCAAATTCTACCACATCCGCGTCCTTTATGATAGCAGGTTCTGTAGATTCTAGTTATAATTGCGCAGGAACTCAGTATATTGAAGATGGAGTACAGTGGAAAAATGTTATTGTGCAGGCAAACGTAAAGGCCACTCTTACGGACTATTACGCTAAAGTTTCGTTGGATACCAATGAAATATTACTTCATAATGGCGTTGGATGCGCTTTTCTGGAAGGTTATTGTGTAGACAGTGTGAATGGAGAATCGACCTGGGACAGAACTTATCCTAAGATGTGCCAACAATTTAATATTTTATACGAAGGATCAGTAACTTTTGTAAAAGAAAAAGAATCAATTATAATAGGACACCAATATGCAGTAGTGGAAGATCGGTCGAAAGTTTTTGCTATGCAGCTTCTTCGACCAGAAACTGTATGTGGAGTTTCAGTATGGCAAAGTGAACATCCACGCCTTATGTTGATTCGAAAAAACCGCGCCACCGACATGACCCCTTTCACTGAAACTTCTACAAACAGAAATGCTGACCTGATAACTTATGTTAATACGAAATTTTTATATGTGGAACAGTCCTTTAAACGTAGTCTCAATGACATGTTTTCCCAGACCATTCACCGACGATGTCTTCTGCATAGAGAAATATTAAAAAATCGTTTAATCATGGCAACGGTAAACCCAAATAGTGTTGCGTCTTTAGTAAAGAATCAATTAGGCTATGTTGCCAAAGTGGCAGGCGAGGTTATGTATTTAATGAAATGTCAACCCGTACCTATTGAAGTTCGCCGAGAAGAGCATTGCTATATAGAATTGCCAGTAACGGCGTATAACCAAAGCTTTTATATGTCGCCAGTGACAAGAATTCTGCAAAAACATGCTACCCAAGTAGATTGTAGTACTCTCATTCCGTCGATGTACTTTATCGAAAATAAATGGGTAGGTTTTGATCCTTACCCGACTTTGGGATTAGTACCGCAACAACTTCGAGTAGACGCGGAAGAGCACTTCAAATTTCAATCCATAAAAGACCTAGGAGCAGGAGGATTATATACCTATCAGGAAATTAAAAAAGCTCAGGACGCAATGGTTTTTAATTTGGAACGAAATGCCTTGAACAATATATTAATTAGGAGAATTGCTGGACAAGAAGTAAATACACAAGGATTTTCCACGTTGAGTCTATTCAACAAAGAAGAAATAGAAAATCTAACCAATTCTGCGATTCGCAAATTATATGGTTATTTTACATTGCTAGGAGAATGGACCAGCGGACTATTGGGCCTGTATATTATTTTTCGTATAATTAAGTTTGTCATTGAAACATTTATGAATGCCGTATCTATACATAACTTAAATGGTTGTACCTGTCATTTATTAGCTTCCTTCTGGGATACCTTAACGTTATTTGTCATACATCATACTCAAAGAAAACTGTTGAAAACTAAGAAACAGGAAGAAGAAGAAAACACAAAATGGACGAAATGCGGAGTCACCAACGAAGTGCCAGACAACAGAAGCCTATCAGCCGATAATGCCCAAGAGAGGCGAGTACACTTCTCTACTGAGAATGAATTAAGTATAGGGAATAATCAAAATGTTTTTTTGAATTTGAGAAAAGAACTAACAAAACTACCACCAGTAAAATGGAGCTTATTCGACCGCTCCACTAAAAGTGAAGAAGAATCAACCGTGTCGAAGATATAAGCTATCTGTAAGTTTAATTTAAGTTGTTATAGTTAAAAATAAAGGATAAGATAACTAAATTAGGTACTTGAATAGGGAGATAAAAAGCGATAATCTAGGAAAAGATAACCACTTGAAAACTCAAAGATACTTTAATTATGAGAACATGGGAAAAATTTAACACTTAAGAAACAAGAATTTTATTTTCACACGAGAACTTATCTAAGTACAGATAAGTAAAAAGGACTAATGAGTTTTACTTAAGAAAGGGAAAGAGGCGAAGAATAAAGACACCTGTATGGAAAAATTCATATAGAAAACAAGGATAAAGCAATTGTCGTTTAGGGTAGAAGGTGATAGGGTAGGATTATTTTATTTACACTTAAGCCAAACTAATGACGGAGACCGAAAGAATAAAGATATACGTTAACAAAGGAGAGCATTTGAAATCGGGTGTGTTATTGGGGTAGCAAGAATACTTATCTTAACTAATAGAATACGTTTAAGTCCCCACCACCGAGGGGTTTACAAAAATTCTTAGTGATGTAACTTACGAAATTCAAACGACCTTACAGTAAAACCTTTGAACTCTGATTGAGCGGTAGTGTGCCAGAACAAAAAAAAATTTAAAAGTTAAAAGTGCAGTTTACTTTATCAAAGTAAAGTAAAAAAAAAAACAACCATGACCACGTGGATAATTGTGTTTTTAACCTATTTGCGGTTGGCGGAGGACAACTCCATAAAGAATCTCCTGTTGCGGGCTTCCCTGGTCCATTTGAGGGACCTCTATTTCCTGTTGGGTGGAGACGGACTGTGCTATCCAGCTCTGTTTCCGATAAAGGCATTAGTGGCCTTATGGTGTGAAATGCTACATGCAGAATACAGAACTTTCCTTGTACATTGGGCCACAGCGGAAGGAAGAGAGTTGGAAATGGGAGCATGCGATTGCGCCTTATGCTCCCCACCAACCGGGGTCTCGATGGCTTCGACCTATTGGGGTTTACTAATACAAGCGGGGATCCCGCAATGTCCCTGCAACTTGTGTACTGGGGGTCCCCTAGGAGGTCAACCATCACCGCCACCCAGAGTCTCCTCCCCCCAGCCAGGGCCATCCGGCGTCCCAAGAGGAGCAGCCCGCCAAATCCTACGACCCGCCAGACTCCATGTGGCAACGGCAGCCCCACCCCCATCACCTGCAGGACGACAAGAAGCGAGGGCCGGATCCCAGTTCGTGCCCCTGGATCCTCTCCCAGTGATGCCTCAAACTCCGGAGGGCCTCGGACATGGCAGGCCCCACCGCCGGAGAAATAACACCGCCGACCCAGGACCAGTCTTGCCACAACGAAGCAGACCTACACCTGTGGGCCACGGACGACCTGTGCCCACCGAAAATGGACCCCTCCCTGATAACTATCAGGTGGAACAAACTGAGGAGTTCCGACTACGTTTCCGTAGAATCTGAATGTAGAAGACAGGTTGGGATTAAAAAAAAAAAAAACCATTGGGACTGTATATAGTTGATTTAGAAAAACGTAAGGTAAATTTAGTTATGAATTCAATTATAGTAGACGTAGGTGATTAATTTTAACTTAAGGAACATGTACGAATGTATATTCTAGTTTTTATATTCCTTTCTATATTTTTATTTAACCTTTACATTTTACAATGCATTTATTACTATTTTACAATATATATTTTATACACCCTATATGAATAATTTTTATTCGAGTAGTTATAGACCATTTTTTTTTTATTGAAGGAAATCAGATACTTATAGTAACAGGTAGCGACGACAAGTCAGTTGAAACCAACCACAAAGAGTTGTAAATCAAAAGGGACATGAACCCTTGACTTTCTTTTTCATTGAAGATTTTACCATCTGGTAATAAAATAAAGTACACATAAATTTCAATACTAAGTAGACCTGTCGAAAAAGCTCTTGAGAGCCATTTCGACTAGGTAACGGGGGAGTAATGTGATGCCCGATACAGGGTGACAAATTACTAAAAAATTTTTAACTTAAAATGTACTACAATATAATTTTAGCTTCACTTGAATTGTTCAGCTAACTCTCACAAAAGGTTCAATAATTGACATTTAAAATCTTTGTTTTTTTATTTAAATCAATGTCAATGTCAAAAGACAATGATTGTTTTCGTGTAGTAAATAAATAAACATAAAACACGTCACAGGCATGAAAACATCTGATATCTTTGGCTAAAGATTGTGACGTCAAACCAAAAGCTTCGAGAACAATTTAGAAGTTTTTGGTTGTTGACTTCTTTTGAACTCAATTTGGGTCATGATGATATCATTGTCACGAGCCTAGTATTGCGTTCTATTTTTGCCACGGTTCTTAAGAACAAAGGAAAAGTGCGTTGTGTGACGCAAATAGAACCTCGATTTCCAGCTATAAAAGCAGTGTGAAATTCAGAAAAAGAAGATAGATCTTAATATCCAGTTGCAGAACGAAACTCTGCCCGTTTCAAAAATTAATTACTTAATTAATTTCTTTTAAAATAAATATAATATTTTGAGACTTAGAAAAGTAACATGAGTTCAGATTAAAAAAGTTATATTTTTCAATATTTTTATTTATGAGTGAGTGGTTTCTTTAGTGAAGACTAGTTCTGTCAAAATACTTGCCAGTGTCGTACCGTACAGTGAACGAAAGAACAATGAGAAGTAAGTTTCTGGTTTCGAATAAACTTTATATTTTGGTCATGGTTTAAAAAGAAAAGGAATATATATATTTATAACTGTTACCATTTTCTGAAAGCATTAGAAAGCACATCTATTAAATAAATGTCTAAGTAGATTTTGCACGGGAGTTCTGAGATTTTCTAGTTTAATTATTATATTTTGGAGCCCTGAGAGGACGGCTAGGTTAATTTGAATTGCACTTGTTGTGGGAATTAATGGGATTGTAAAAACTATAAATATTCACTTGATTAAAGCCTTTTTGGCCGTGTGAGGTTGGCTACCTGTATAATTAATATTTTTTTTTTAGTTTAACAACTTTAATTGGTTTAATATGAATTAGGACAAAAGGTGTGCTGTAGTGTTTTATAAATGTTTTCAGGATTTGGTATTAAGTTGCTAGTTTTTGATGTTGGCACGAATTGTAAGCTTTTTGTAATCAATTAGAGAACAAGAGGTAATTATAATATTGGATTTTCGTTGGATCATAGTCTCAACATAGAGTTTTTCTTATTTTTTTGTGTCTGTTATTTTTAATTAATTTATGGTATCTATTGTGTGTAAAGTTTTTATATTTATCAATATTTTGAAAATTTCTCCAATTACGATACTTATATTTAAATAAAGGAATTATTTTAACCCTATAAATTTTCGGTGTTTTTATGCTTAAATTTAGAAAGGGATTTTTAGTATTTTGCTCTACCAAATTGATTTTGCTCTACCAACTTGATTTTGCTCTACCAAACTGATTTTGCTCTACCAAATTGATTCTACTATTCCAAACGGCTAAGAGAACGAATAGTAATCTAATTCTAACTTTTAAGTCAAGATATAAAAATTGTTCATTTTTATTCTTTCTGGTTAAAAACCTGATATCATATGATACAGGAACATCATTAATATTTGATAGTGTGGAAAATAAATAGGAAACATAGGTAAAGTGTAGTTTTGTGTTGGTGCGTGAAAGGAAGGTGACTATTTCCAAAATAGCAAAGACCCTTGTAGCTGCTGCCAGGAGTTGTAGGCCTTGATATATATATAAACCATAAGTAAAGTAAATTACTTTATTAGAGAGGGGTAGCGCAGCACTACAAACCTCCGTCCGACTGCCGGCCGAGTGGCTTTGAAGTGGCAAGCGACCCAAACCCCGTGGGTGACTCACCGAAGGCGTTAACAACTTTACTAAGCCTGAAGAAGAGGATCTCTGGTCATGGTGTGAAGATATACAGCCGTGGGGAATACTGGGTGAAGAGGAAGAAAAACAAGTTTATATCGAACTAGCTGATCGTCAGCATATTAGAAACTGTGGTGAACGTGCGTTGGAGCTACCTGGGAACGTAACGCGCACCTGTCACTACATTAATTGAACCACTGCGCCTTTAGTCCTTTAGCGACTTAGTTAGTTCGAAGTAAGTGCTGTGGGGAAGTTTTATTGCTTTTTTTATTTGTTGAGAGGTGATAAAATAAAAACAAGGTAAGAGAGCTGTAGAAAATGCATTCCAAAGATATTTTACTCTGTATTTACCCCAATTCTTTGAAAAATATATAGGGTTTTATTACTTATTTATAAATTTTTTCCCCATAACCTCAAATTTTCAGAAAACATAGCATGCATTTTTTATCATTTCTCTTAACATTTGAGTTTTTAGTACACATAACTATATAAATTAGACGTAGGGATAACTAAAATCCTGATTTATAATTTTACTTCTGTATCTCTAACCTCGGCTTAGATAATATACGTTCATATATCCGAAATTTGGGGTTATTTATTACTATGATAGAAAAACAGATTTTAAAATCTTTAGAAAATATAAAGAATCTAAGGAGATACAGTGTCATATTTATTATATTTGTAATTAGTTTATTTCAAAGTTTATGTTATTTCTGTTTTGAGTTTTGTTGGAACACGTATAGCCTTAGTACGGTCGTATAAGAATTAAACTTAATATTTGAATCTTCTGGTTCTGTTTATATTATTTTCGCTTAAAATATTATTTCTTATATTGCCACCCATTAATTTAATTGTAATTGTAACATATCTTACAATTATGTATACACTTCACCCTGGAACAGAGTTTGATTATTATTAATTTAATGGTTATGTTTTGAATTTTATCTCCAAGGTAAAGTGGAATATTTTTTTGAGATCTATTAATATGTGCAGACATGACTGGATCAAATTTTGCTATAATTTCTATACATTTTAAAAAGTTTCCATTATTTCTTTCAAATATCTATCAAACATCTACAATCTACCAAACCTCATGTACTTGCACTAACCGAAACCAAAGTCAGATCATCGATTAGTACGGTCAGCTATTTATATCCTGGGTACGACTTTCATCACCGATTTAGGCCGAATTCTGGCCTTTGTCTCTTTGTACGGAGTGATATTTCTTGTCAACGAGAGGAGACACTCGAGCCTAACGACTTTGATGTAATGTGGTTTAAAATATCAACGCGGAGAATTACTAAATTCATCTGCTGCCTTTACCGGCCGCCAAGCGATACCCATTATAGAGACTTGTTCTCCTCTCTTGCTAATACTATGGACTTTTTGCAAACCCACCATCCCAATTCCGAAGTTGTCATCCTTGGCGACTTCAACATTCATAATGTCAACTGGCTCAAATACTCAAACATGACTGACGAACAAGGTCGTGAAGCCGAATCCTTTGCCATCAGCTCTGGCCTCACCCAGCTGGTGGGTGAACCAACTCGGATTCCAGACCGAGATGGTGATTTTGCTAGTTTGTTGGATCTTTTCTTAACTTCAAACCCCGACTTGTACACTGTCACCGTGAAGCCGCCATTAGGAACGTCTGACCACAACCTTATTTCGGCACTGAACAAACTACCAATTAGTGCTGAAGAGCCTCCTAAACCACGCAAGATATGGCATTATACATCAGCTAAGTGGGAGGACCTAAGGGACCATTTTCGAACCTTTCCTTGGCGGGACGTTTGTTTTACCTCTGATGATCCATCCATCTGTGCAACAGAAATATCGGAGGTTATCCTTACTGGTATGGAAGCCTTCATCCCTTTTTCAAAAAAGTGCCATTCTAACGGCAAGCCTTGGTTTACCAAAAATTGCGAACGAGCTGTTAAATCAAAAAATTATTTCTACCGACAATGGCGTAAAAATCCTACCGCCGAAAATCGTACCATCTTTGTTAACGCTCGAAACCAATGCAAGCAAACGATAAACCAAAGCAAAGAAGCACACAACCAGAGGATCAGAGACAAACTTCTTGAATGTCCTAGCGGCTCAAAATCATTTTGGTCGGTAGCTAAGGCCGTCAGTCAGAACTTTACCAAGTCAACCATTCCACCTCTAACACGTTCTGATGGCACCATTGCGACCAAAGCACAGGAAAAAGCAAACTTACTGGCGGAACTATTCTCTTCACATTCAACGGTAAATTTTCAGGGAAGTACTCCACCGAACATTACCCCTGTAGAATCGAGAATGCCCGAGATTGTCTTTCGCCACCGCCATGTTAAGCGAATCTTGGAGAGTCTCGACACTAAAAAGGCTTCTGGTCCTGACGATATTCCAGTCATTGTAATTAAGAAATGCGCTGACGAACTGACACCGGTATTTTGTAGGCTTTTTAACTTATCCTACAAAAAAGGAATATTTCCTTCTTGCTGGAAAACTGCGAGAGTCCAGCCCATACCCAAAAAAGGCAAGAAGACCTTGCCAAACAACTATCGTCCAGTCGCATTGCTCTCGGTTATATCAAAAGTTATGGAGAAGGCTATCAACGAAAAATTACTAAAATACCTGGAAGGCTTCAACATTATTAGTGACCGCCAGTATGGATTCCGTAAGTCTAGATCAACAGGAGACCTTCTCGCTTATGTTACTCATGTTTGGAACAACGCAATAGAACACCATGGGGAGTCCCGGGCGGTAGCACTGGACATTTCCAAGGCTTTTGACCGAGTATGGCATGAGGGGCTCCTAACTAAAGTGAGAGCATACGGAATGCCGGTTCAATTTTGTTCATGGCTGTCGAGCTTTCTTAAAGACCGTTCCCTGCGAGTGGCGATGGACGGATTTCTTTCAGACACATTTAACATCAACGCCGGAGTCCCTCAAGGTTCTATATTGTCGCCCACCCTTTTCTTACTATACATTAACGATCTTTTGGAAAAAACTAAAAATCCTATATATAGCTTCGCTGATGACAGCACACTTGTTTCAACTTTTACTTTGGATGCTCGGACATCGGCTGCTAATGCACATCTCTATAGGCAGCAAGAGGTCTCACATCTCAACAAAGACCTGGAAGAAATTTTGTCTTGGGGTGACAGTAACCAAGTAGAATTTAACGCTAAAAAGACCCAGGCGGCAGTTTTTTCTAAAAAAGTTAATGTTGAAGAACCGGATATAGTTATGGCGGGACACTCAATTCCCTTGGCTTCATCAATTCATTTATTGGGCGTTAATCTGGGTAGTCGTATGTCTTGGCATGGCCACGTTGCGGCCATTGCTAAGGCAGCCTCGCAGAAGCTTGGAGTACTTTTCCGAACAAAGAACCTCTATACACCCCAACAACTTTTGATGCTCTATAAAGCCCAAATTCGACCATCACTGGAGTACTGTTCGCATATTTGGGGCTCTGCTCCTAAACATACCCTGAGATTGCTAGATTCCATTCAAAGAAGAGCCATTCGCTTGATCGGTGACCATAGTCTGACAAACAACCTGGAAAGCCTTGAACATCGAAGGCAGGTTGGCGACTTGAGTCTATTTTACAAATATTTTCATGGCAAGTGTTCAACTGAGGTTGCCCGCTTAATACCACCCAGAGCGGTGCTTGGTAGAAGTACACGACGAGCCACTGCAGCCCACCAGTACGTGGTTCAGCTTAGTGTCCCTCGAACGACACTGTTTCAAAATTCTTTCATCTGGAGAACGTCATCACTCTGGAACGACCTCCCTGAGATCGTCTTCCCCAACGAGTATAGTCTCCAAAGATTCAAGACCAACGTGAATCGTTTCCTGCGCACACGCACCGCTCCTAGAGCGCCATAAAGGATTTATCCTGTAGTGCTGTGCCTTATCATAAAAAAAAAAAAAAAAAAAATAATTTGTTACTAGAACCACGAAAAGCCAAGTTTTGTTCAGCCAAAAATTGAATAGTATAAATTATTCTTTCAATGACACTGCGCCAATGTTTAGTTTCATTTTTTAATAAATTTTGCATTTCCGAATCAACGGTTCGATTCGTTTTTAATATTTCTAGTAAATCTGACCAGACACGTAAATTTTAAAAATGAGATTTAATTTTTTCGTGTATTTTCAAATGTTCGCTTAAATGATGCCAATCATTGAAACCGTCTTGGTTACTTAATTTAGTGTTTTTAAAAGTCAATGGATTGTTGGAGTAAGAATCCTTGAATATTTTACAGCAGGAGCAGAAAACTGCATTTTATTCAATAGAATATAGCAACCAATGACGCTAAAACTTTTCACCATTTAACACAATTCGAGTAAAATATATATCGGAAAACTTACGTCCACTTTTGTCTTTAGGATACATAGTTTTATTTTGATAATGCATTGGACCCTTTTCGACAAGTTCTTGCACCTGGATTGAAGACAATACACTCGGCCAAAGACCTGGATCGTTAGAAAGGGGTGCTTCTTCGGATAATTCGTTTTGCTTACTCGAACATGATGGTACCGACACTGACTGAAACGTATCAGGATCTAATTCTTTTGGATTTTCATCCTTATTAGCTTGCTTTTCTACTTCTGATGGCAAGTTTGATTTTGTTGAATGTAGAAAATCACTGTTATCAGAAGTAGTGTCTTGTGTGGTCTTTCGAAAAAAGTTACTAATTTTAAAATTGTTTTTTTTTCAAGTCTTCCTCCCGTTTTTGCTTGTTAAGCAAGTTTTGATAACCAGACAATTTATTTTTTCTTCTCTGGCCATCTGAATAAAATAAATAAAAAATATTAAACACTAAGCTTTATTTATTTCATAAACAAAAGTTATTAAAAAGAAAAGCAATTATTTGCATCCCTGTTAATTAATTTGCTATAACTTACTTACCCTATTTGTAATTATTTTTCACAATTGCAGTACAGGGTTTTTCCGTATATTTTAAAGCACCCCCAGAGCCTTTATTTTAAGTGCCAGAAATAATTTTAAATTACGAATATTGAATGATTTTTCCTGAAGCGTCAAAATTTGTCATTGGATAAAACAAATGGGACAACCTGTATATTACCAAATACTTTAATAGGTCCCAAAATTCCATATAACCATAAAATATATGGTTACTATAATAGCTTCAGTGGTTTTTAAAATATTGAACTTAAAATAATCATGTTCCTTTGAAATATACCGCAGTAACCATCGATATTCACCGATAAAAGTAAACAAAAGATAAGTTTTTTGTCAGTTAATTAGCATTTTGGATGCAAATTTGTCATCAAAATGTTAAGTATCTATTGTTTACTTTTATCGATGCATCAAGACTGATGATATTATAAATTAAATATTTCAAAAACCACTGAAGCGATTATACTCAGTGGCGCAACCAGGGGGGGGGGCTGCCGGGCTGCAGCCCCCGCCCCCCCGAGCGAGCGTAGCTCGGGGTCGTCTAACTACCTGTTTACAGAAATGTTAACTCATCACTACCTAGGAGAGGTAAAATTACACAAAAATTGAAACGAGCCCGGCTGTTTTTGTTATTTTCTGTTGTGTTTTTTAATTTTCTTACTTGAAAACTAAGCACCATAAAGGCTCCAGGGGTACTCCAAAATATAAGGAAAAACCCTGTACATACGTAATAGCAAATAAGGTACTCTATACGTCTTATGCGCTTATCAAGACAAGAAGAGGAGTAGTAAAATTTCACCACTGGTACTGGTCGCCGACCGGCGGCGGTCGGTGTTGGTTCCCCTCATCCTACAATTTGCCACTGAACAAAAGGACCGTATTTTTATTGAGGGTACTTTGATTATTAGCACAACGAACAGAGATCTCAAATTAGGGTCAAGATTCAAGGAAAACTGTAAAGAAAACTTGAATGAGTGTTTGGAGGGGTATGATTGTGATTGTTAAGAGGGTTGAAAGACATGGAAAGGGTAATGAGAGGTTAGTTTCCTTGGCCCTTGGCCCAAGGGTTGTTATAGCCCTGACCCTATCATTGCCCTTTCCTGTCTCTAAACTCATGAAAATCTCTATCATTCCCTCCAAACACGCATTACCACGAAAAAATTGCGAAAAAGGGTGGTTTCGGGGATAAAAAAGGTTTTTACTATTTTTTTGGTTTTCACCACCCTCGAAAACAAGGGAGGGGGGAAGTAAGTTTCACAGCTGCAGCTAATGTTCATCAAAATGCGGCAAGATCTCAACTACTTTACAGTTTTATTGTTTAAAAATAAAATTAAACCCATACTGGCAAAAGTGGCCGCCATTTTGAAGTGAATCGATAAAATCTTTTCAACGAGGTATCACTCGACCCCATCTACCATTTAAAAATTTTATTTGAAATGGCGCCCTGCCACCATCTTTGAAAACTGAGTCCAGAATTTATACTAAAAAAGTAGTATTTTAGTTTTTATTAAACGTACCAAAATTTCATTATTCTTACATTTAATTTTGTTAATCAAAAGTTAACAGGGGACTTTAGACTCGCACTGTATAATAGTTTTTTGCTCTATTAATGCAGGTTTTATCACTTTATATTTATTGTTACCATCTATGACAATAAATACAAATTTTTAACATATTGTCAAACTGACTGAATTAAATATTAAAGCTGAAAACGTTATAATAGCCTGGAGATAGAAGTAAGATTGTGTGTCCCAGATTTTTTTGGGCGCAATGGCACAGGTTCCTGACTAAGCTTTTCTTGAATGACCTATTGCCGTTTGGTTTTTAAACAGTGTGTCATGTCACTGTTGCTATGGCAATGAGCCTCTGAGATCACCTGATCTTAATCCATTAAATTTTATTCTGTGATCTATGTAGGTTTGTATGAAAAAATTTACAAGTCGGCAATAAATTGTAAAGAAGAGTTGCTACATATGGTCAACCGAGCATTTCAAGATCTAGATCCAAATGAAATTAGTTTTGGTCCGTCTTGGAATATTTTCAAGAGACGCTGACGCCATTGGATTGCATTTAGTTTTAAAGTTGAAATGATTTGTGATATTTTTGAACTTTTCATTATTTTGTCATTTGATTTAAAATGTTCTTGAATATCTGAACTGTGAAATAAAAATCCCAAAGTTGACCTTAACAAAAAAACGCAATTCAAGTTGTACAAGCATTTCATTTATTTAAACCAATCAATAATAATGATAATAATTATAATAATTACCGCCATAGGCCTACAACAATAAATTCTATAAGTTAATATTTTTCAATATAATATCATCGTCATTTATACAATACTCTTTAAATTAAAAACAATATAAATTGCGTAGACATACAATATTAAGTAACTTAAAAGTTGTTGTTTATAGGCCATCTATCTACTCTGTAGCATAGAGTTAAATGTAAGGGTGGGTTTATAAGATAATTTTTTCACTAACTGTTCAATACTCAGCATCCTCTTGTGCATTTTTAAATGTCATGCAAACATTGTTATTATATGTACTTTCAGGCGCGGA
Organism: Polydrusus tereticollis; assembly: GCA_963920685.1. NCBI lineage: Eukaryota > Metazoa > Arthropoda > Insecta > Coleoptera > Curculionidae > Polydrusus > Polydrusus tereticollis. Next base: position 62,526,465 of record OY987327.1, read on the forward strand.
TCTAGGATTTTGTCCAGGGGGGGGGCAAAATGGAAAAGCGCCGAAGGCGCTAAAAAAATAGCGCCGCAGGCGAAAATTTTTTGGGTGCCACGCCCTTTTTTGAATCATGGTGCTTGGTTCTCAAGTGGGAAAATAAAAAATACAACACAAAATCCTCAAGAAAATCACAAAAGCAACCCCGTGCGTTTAGGAGTGGGGGAGTTAATTTTTGCGATTTTACCTATCTTCCAGAGAATTCGTTGTAAACAAACAATTTCATAAAATTTTAATTTGTTATTTATGTAATAATGCATTTGATTTGAATAATGCTGTCTAAAAAAAAAAGAAATACAAACAATTTAATTTGAAGTAATTAAGTATGCACTTAAATACTAAATTCCAATCTTGTCCTAGGGCCAGCTTTTGCAAATCTTGAAATTACTTTCTCAACATCAATGGGAACATGCCTATGGATGTGCATTAGGGCAAGACCGAGGAGGCGGTTTTCAGTCATGGTTGCTCTTAAATATGTTTTAAGGCGCCGCAACGACGAGAATGACCTCTCAGCAGATGCATTTGTCACCGGAAGGGTTGCAAGGATTAGTACAAATTCATGTATTATAGGAAATGCATCCTTATCGCAACAAGCCAATATATCCAGAGCTCTTATGGGAAGCTCTTTTCTGAAGCTCTGTTCTTGAATCCATTTCTCTCTCCACAACAACAATTCATCTTTTAGCAGAAAAGAAGCAGCGCCCTTGTCAACTTCAAGAAGCAATCCAAAGCGGTCAAGGAGGGACTTTATACTTATGTCATTTTCACCAGCAGAATTTTTGACAATATTTTCTGGAATGAAAACTGATAGCTGAAAGATGTCCAAGGTTTCGGCTGAGAATCTTTCTCGCAGATCTGTGAGAACAAAGTCTAGCAATGGTGCATAGATTGATACTCTGTAGTATTCCTCCGCTGAATTCATTTGATGGTTGGCACGATAAATTTGGCGTCCACCATGGCGAGGGATCCGAGGAATATTCAGCTCGACACCCAGTTGATCGGCTAGATTTTCTGCACGCTGCCAGATCAGATACCCTATACCCTCTTGGGAATTTGCGTTTGCGACAGTTTGCGTAGCTCTGGTCTGGGACCGCATCAATAAGTAATTAAAATTAACTTGCGGAACTGCGGAAGGATACCAATATTCTAGTGGTTAGCGCGTAGACTTTCAAGAGTTTAAAGTACAGAGTACAGAAGGTTTAAAAGTAGACTTTCAAGTCGTGAACCCAGGTGCAAAGCTGGTGAAGGGAATTTTTAGTTTGTTTCTTAAAGTTTATGCAAAAAAAGGAAAAAGTCAAAAGGTGGATTTATTGCAAAAAGGTTAAAAGGTAGATCTATTCTGTAACAGGTTAGAGTTGTTATTGGTTATTGCTTGTATACATCGTGTTACGTATGTGCTTTGGTCGGTCTCAGGGGGGGGGCAATTGCCCCCATTGCCCCCCCCCCCTGTATCCGCGCCTGTGTACTTTTGAACTGATATAGAGTGAAACCTGATTATAGATTGACATTTTAATTTAGTTCAGTTTATCGTGTTCAAGCCAAATTAAGCATTTTAAACCCACCATTATTAAATAAACATGAAACTTTAACAATATTAAAAAACACTAAATTTACGCTCTAGGACTCCACAGTCCTACACTATATCTAACAAAAAGAATTGACTACATTTTATATAGTAAACTTTTCTTAAACTTTATCACAATAACTAATAGATTTCCTTATATTTAAATATTTTAATTTAGGATCAGACTTTTCAGATCAAGTAAAAAATAATATATTTTTTTTAGCCCAGTGTACCGTTGTTAAGGTTTGATAAAAACCTACTAAAAATTAGAGAAGAATATTTACACTGCAGTGTTGAGAGATAATTATTCCTGATTTGTTTTATTAACATTATGTTAAACATTTTTTGGCTTAAAAGCGCATATCCTAAATTATTTGTTGCGTATAATTAATTTTGTTCTACTCATGTTAATAATATCTGAAAACTCTGGTCCATGTAGACTTAATTTCTTTTTGCATTTGTGGACAAGTAAGTTCGCTGTTCTAGTTTTAGGCTCTTTAGCAAGAATCTACTATTGGTAAATCATGGGTTCTATTGGATTTATAGCAATGATAAATTTTAATTTGGAAGATCAATTTTCAAAGCTTTATGCTTATTTTTAAAGCTTAGTTTTCTAGCAAAACATGTTTATTTCAAATTAAAAGCGCTTTATTTTTAAACAGATGTTATTTTACAGTAACGAAATATAATATGGCATAGGTTCAAGCACAGAAGATGTTCTAGAATTAATACCTAACATGGCTATCTCTCTGATACGCCACACACAGAACACATTTTTACGAAAAGTAGCAAATATTGAAAAAGGTTTCTAGACTGATTAATTATTCGTCAGAGGCATTTAGTGAAATTTTAGCAATGTATGTAGACAATAATTTTAACATTTAGTTCAAGTTGAGTTTTTTATGTTAGTTTAGTTTTAATAACGAAACAGGTGTGACAGGGATAAAAAGCAATACATTGCTCGCAATAATATATACAGAATGCCCTTCAATTAATGGTACCTAATGACTGGCGATATTAAAAATTAAAACAGATAAAATGAGTCAAAAATGGTTTAGTAAAATGATCCCACTAAACATAATACTTTAAAGCAATGTTTTGTAACGCTTATTTGAAGTAGATATATTAACATTGTTTTGCAACGTTGTTGTTTTGTTTTGGTTTATTATTGCTTTTAACAATGTTTTTTAAATGTATGTATTTCGTTATTTGTTTATTTGTCTTAACGTTACATTCATGTACAAATAAACGTTACATTTGTTACTGATATGTTTTTGGTAAACATGTTATATTTGTTACGTAGTTTGCAAACATAAACATTTAAAAAATGTTAAGTAACATTGCATTTATATTCATGAAACATTTAAATATTCCGTTAAATTTCTAAAAGATAATTTAAACGTTTAAAAATAAATCTTGCCGTTATGTTATTTTTCTGAAATAGTAAAGTCGATAAAAATATTAATGCAATATATTAAAATAATAGATATAAATGTGGTGGTTACCGTAAACATGTCCTAAACGAAACCAAATATTTAATTTTTAATTCTCCTGACCTTGCATACTCCTTCGTTATTTTTGGTTCCAGGAAAATAAAGGTTATAGAGGTTCCATTTGTTGTTTAGTGTGCACTAAGTGCAGTTTTTATATTCCATTTGAGTGCACCGGGCTAGTTTTTCATGCTCCATTTAAAAACAGTGCGGTTATTTCTGGTTCGAGTGCAACATTTTTAACACGGGGTCTGGTGCCGCCTCGCTGCAATTTGTGAGTTTGTTGACTTTTTAAAAAAATCGCGTGCTTCTCATCACAAGAAATCTTCATATTTTTAGTTCTGTTAACTTCCTATTATTTTACAACTTTTAAGTAGCAGCGACGGCGACTAGGACGATGAATTACTCTTCTTTGAGCGAAATAATCTTCCAAAAGTAGTAGATTATAACTTGGTTGTGCAAGAATTTAATGAAAAACAGTTCCTTCTGAGCTTCAATTAAAATTAAAAAATCCATGAAAGCTTTGCGAATTGCTGTTTTAGTTCAAGAAATATTTGAGGTTAGAAAGAGAAACAACCCATCAGCAAATTTGAAAAATCGAAATATGCTCCCAAATATCATGCTGGTAGAGCATAGTTATCTATCTGCAGAAGTCCATAGGTTATCATTTCTATGGTAAGCAATAAAATGTTCTATACACATTGTAAAACATAGGTACCTATTTATTTTTGTTAGTACTTTCTCTGATGCTCCACATAGAAATGCCTGGGTTCAGGTAAAATAGCGCTCTGGTAGCTATCATCTACTGTCTCTTTCCCTTTTTAAAAATGGAAGCGTGTGACAATAGGTGATCGCTACAGGAGTTCTACTTTTGCTAAACCCAGCCAAGAATAGAATCTCAGGTTTTATTTTTGCTGTTTACCCTATCTGTTCAATAATATAAAAAAAAGAACTCAATACTCATGATTTACAGGTCTGCAGGAAATAAAGCCACTGTGCAAAGTGCAAAGCAAAGTGTAGGGCAACAATTTAATGTGACTCAAACTTCTATGTTTCGTATCACAGACAGAGTCATAAAGTTTTTACTCGAAATGGGCCCTGAAATCATCAATCTGCCACACACTATTGAAGAAAGGAGATTGGGTGAAGCCGAATTAAAAAATGTAGGAATATTTGACTTAATTTTGAATTTTTACAGTTCTTACTAGGTTGATAGTTTTTTTCTTATAAAAAGTTATGACAGAAACACATATCATTTCCTGTTGTGTATGCTCATAACGGCAGCAACAAAAATATGTCTATTCCCATTACATAATTAGATTCTATTCTCTCTTTCTTTTTTGTTTCCAGGTATCAGGATTTCCAGGCATACCTGGATGCATCGATGGAAGTTCAATTAACATACGAGGATCATAAAAAAAGAGTCAAATCTACGTATACAAACAGACATGATTTGCTGAAACCGCAGGCAATTATTTGGACTCGACCAATCGAGCACTCTTATTGGAGATGCATAAATTTTAATGTTTTTTAAAAGGTATGAACAATATGACTAATGCGAATGCGTAGTTTTATTTCTGTTGCAAACTATACATATAAATAACGTTGCTGATACGTAACATAGTCACCATGGGAACATTGATGTTTTGGAAAAAAATGTTATATTCAAGTATGGTGTAATGTCAAAATGAAGTGACTTGGATAAAATATTGATATTACGTTCATATAGGTATAAACGTTAGCTACTTGTAACTTTTACGCTGCCTCAACGTTAATATTTGTTACAATGTAACATTACATAAACGTGATATCTATGTTTTCTAAATAGAATGTTACAAATGCAACATTTATAAGGGGGACATAAGAGGTATCATTGATGTTGAATGTTACGTTAAAATTCCTTTCAAAGAACATTACTTTGTAATTTTGCAACATTATCCAATCATTAATGTTACGTTTTTATATTATTATTACTTAAGGTAATTCGAACGCCATTTAAAATTTGGAATTATGTTTCTAAAGAGGACAGATATTAAGAGTTCTTTTAGAGTACGCCGGGTATGTCTATTATTATTTTTGGGACATCCTGTGACTTACAAATATTGCTAAGATTCACATAAGGGGCAATTTTTCTAAAACAGCCTACAAACCTTAATCAATAATTCAAATTTTGTGTGTTATAATAAAAAATATCAGGCGCATTTAATTATATTCTTCATAAGTCCAGTTATAAAATAAATAAAAAACTGAATTATTTTAAGAACAAAACATTAAAATGACAACGCTAAAATTATTTTTTTAAAGCCATACTTTTGCTTATGTAAAATATAAACAATTACGTTGAATACACACAATTTATCTACAAATGTTATAATATTTCAGGCCTATCAATTTAAAATTTAATTGTTTATTTATATAAAAAAAAATTTAGCGACATTTTGTAAACAAGCGTTAGGATTTGTCGTAAAAAGAATACTTATCGTTGATTTTTTCTATATAAAATTTCCTAAATTATAAATGATTTTGAATGTAGTTACTAGATCTTAGGTTGGTTCATTCTGCATTAATAACGGTAGTTTTCTTACGCTCGACATTTTTTTTTAAATTGTTCTAATACGTAATTTCTAAAAGAAAATACAATAAAGAACGTACTAAACGTACACCTTCCGGTTTTAAATTTGTATGCATTTAATAAAAAATAATAACTTGTTAAACTTTGAGTAATCAAATTGGTAATCAATAAAAAAGCAAGTAAATTTGCTATCATCAGTTTCAACTCTAATTGGCTTACCTGATTTGGATAAGGTTAGCGGATTTTGAAAGCTTGTTTTTCTTAGTGCCTGTCTATATTAGGCGATTCGAGTATTCCGCCCGCAGGCATTCTCGCGTTTCGTTGCTCGTGAATCTATCTATTAAATCACGTGGAATACGCGAGAACCTTGAACCGAACATCTATGTGGGCGTTTTGCATGGGACTCAAGATAAAGTCATTCATGCGTTCAGGAGAGGGTGCATTAGGAATTGACGAAAATGGAACACTGGGTTCCGAAAACTCGCGCGTTAAACGCATCATCTATAATAGTCCGCCTTACGAGTCTGTGGTTACGACGGCCGAGGAGACAGGGGGGTAAAAGGCATAAAATAAGTCAAGTTTAACTGTAGCGGCATAAGCGTGCGGTGCCTGGTTTCATATAAATATTTTATAAGTTAATAAAGTAAATTTACTTTCTCTTATTTTAATAATTAAACCACACCACTGTCCACTCTCAGTGGGAAAAGGTAAAAAAAAACGCAGTGGAACACACATTTTTTAGGCATTATTTTATTCATGTGTCCACAACAATTATTTCATCGAGTAGAAGCGGCCACCGGGAAATGCGTGGGCGAGAAAAAATTCATACGCGGTCTAATCATCATAATATTAGGTTGTTTTTATTTAAAATGTATTGATAAACTTAGCAGACCCGGTACGTTAGTCTTTTTTTTATTCGCATTCCTTCTATAGCCACAGAATCGTAAGGCGGACTATAGACACAACGTAAAAACGCGCTACTTGAATCACGCGTGAATGGTTATAGTCAAGTTTTCAAAAAAAAAGGTTTACGGTGAGAAACTTTGATGTTGTGCAAGGACGCAAAAATATAAATCTGTAGATTTACAAAATGAAAAATTTTTGAATCGAACTTTTTTGAAGCCTCAAAATGAAGAAGCTTAGAAAGAGAAATTAAATAGTTTATTCATAGTAGTTTTGGTTTGATATTAAAAATAAAACGAACTATTTATTTGTATTATGTACAGGGTTCTTTTTTTTTATAATTTGCAACCTACCTAGACCTTTTATTTTGAGAACTAGAAAAAAACTTGAAATACAAAAGTTAGAGGATTTTTCGTGTATTATCTTTTACAGTTATTATAAAAACAAAGGCGCCGTAAAGTTCAGAAAAATATAGTACAATGCGTTTTTTTAAATGGAACACCCTGCATATTGTTCGGTAATGAAAGGTCTTTGTGTCCTGGTTTCAAAAATATATAATATGTTGATATTTTGAGAAGCCGTTTTTGACATATTTGACTATAAGATATTTATACATTAAAAGTTTAAAAATCAGGGCGGTCTGGAGAACAAATTATGCTTAAAATTCGCGTTGTAACTTCAATATGGCTTCAAATAGTTTAATCGCCGCTTTCAATTTACTAATGGTAATTAGAAGACTATTTGGACGAATTTTGTAAATATAGGATAGTCCGAAGAAGAAAAACTTCAAATAATTCGACTTTTCTATTCCAATAACAATAACAATAGGGACGCAGATCAATCCATATTTGGTGAGGCATGTTGCGTGATAAGATTATTGGTCCCATTATTTTTGATGGGAATTTAAATGGTAAGAGATACTTAAATTTAATCCAAAATGGCGTTGAAAATTATTTAGAGAATATTTCATTATGCCATTATAATAATCTTATTTGGCAACAAGATGGCGCACCACCACACAATCCTATGCCTATTACGGAATATTTACAGAATTATTATAATTTCGGGATAGGAACGTTTGGAACGCTTAGATGGTCGGCGAACAGTTCCGATCTAAGCCCATTAGACATTTTTTTTTGTGGGGCTATTTAAAAAACAGGATTTACTATAATAGGCCTGAAAATATAGAAGTTTTAAGACGAAGGCTCGAACATGAAATTTTTTTACTCAACACAGATCATCCAGATTTCATTTCCAAATCTATCAATATTAAACTTAGAAGAAATATGTTTAATTTTGTAAATAACCACGGAGGATACATAGAAAATATCTAAATTAGTTTTAGTAGTTATATTATAATAATAACAATAATAGAGCATTGTTCTCCAGACCGCCTTGATTTTTAAACTTTTAATGTATATGTAGATGTTTTATAGTCAAATATGTCAAAAACGGCTTCCCAAGATATCAACATAATATTATATATTTTTGAAATTAGGATAAAAGATCTTTTATTTTAGCCAACAATATACAGGGTGTTCCATTTAAAAAAATACGATGTGCATCTTTTCTCAACTTTACGATGCGTTCTCGTTTTTATGATAACCGTAAAAGATAATACACGAAATATCCTCTAACTTTTGCATTTAAAGTTTTTCTCTGGTTCTCAAAATAAAACGTCTAGGTAGGGTGCCAAATTAAAAAAAAAAACCCTGTACTTGTAATGAAATGAAGAAATGTGTGGACGATGGAGGGGTTTAGGGTCATAGGTCCTTAAGGTACATTTTGGTTTAATAATAAAATTACGAAAACCTAAGTAGTTACTATTCTAGTAATAAGTATATAAACCTTTAGTTTCTCGTGCGCACTTTTCGTCATACACTTTTTGCATAATTTATGTGCAAAATCAGTTTAAAATTCATTAATAGTGTTGGGTGCATCTCCGTGACAATAATGTGGAGATAAAATAAGTATATCTTATTTGATGTGATTTAAGGACTTTAAATAAATAATTTAAGAACAATTATTACACTTTATGCTTTTATACGGCATAGCAAAACTTCCACTGAATAAAGAAGGGCAAAAATCGAGATATGGAAGAAAATAACTAGTAAAATAAAATAAGAATACAGAAAAAAGAGTAAAAGGGAAACGTTAAGAAGTAAGCAAATGAAGAGAAAAACAGGAATAAAAATACACTTATTGAAGACGAAATCAAGCAGGAATAGAACATACCATAGCTAAGAGAAATACTAGAAAGCAAACTATGGGGCTTTAAGAATCTTACAATAGGAGATTCTGTGGCGGTAAAATATGATAATGATATTTTCCGGATTAGTCTTCGACCAACGCAAAGATGATTTTGAAGCTAAATCTGCTTGTTGTGTTGTTAAGTATCTAGTTTATTTTTATAAATATATGACGATAATTAGGACACATATGTAACGATGCTTAGAGAATTCATTGTGAACCTTTTATATTATAAGAAAATACTGTATTTATAATCAAATGATTCACTAGATAACCAATATAATTAATAAAATATATTAAAAACTGAAACAAATATTTGTTAAAAACATTTTATGAGCATAACAGAAAAGAGGGAGTGTTATACAAAACACTTCGATTAGTTTTAAGTTATGGTTATATATTGATAACATAACCACAATTGTATCTGAACGTGATAGAAATTGGAATGAGTAGACACTTTAAGCAAACCGTATTTTTTTTCCGTATCCGTATCAGCATCCGTAACGCATTGAGTTACGTTGACCGCAAAAAAAACTGTTTAAGCATCAACAACCATACGTATACGAAACCGAACGCATCCAGCAGTAAAGTAAAACGTCACATGTCAGATTTTCTATTTCTACCCTTAAAAATTGTGATTTTTTCATTTGAATAATTTTGGATCCTTATTGATGAAGATGATGAAGATGACGACGATTTGACGGAGATCGGTCGATTGGTTGGAATGCGTTTACGGATAGGGATACGATGGCAGGCCCGTAACGATGCGGGCAACGTAACGTATTGAGTCCAACGCATCTATTCTGCACATGCGCAGATCGATGCGGATACGGATACGGTTGAAATTTAGGACATGCTTAAAGTGTCATTTCTAATATTAAATATCGAAAATTTTAATTACTTCAAGGTGTATCACAAAATCAAAGTTTCTCAATCTAATCGTACTAATATAATAAGCAAAATAAATTACGAGGAATTCATTTTTCTTTTCGAAATACTGAAATTAAAAGTATTGTTCGGATTATCCGGCATTTATAGTTTTATAATGATTTTTAAATTCTATGAAGTAAAGTAATACATTCAAAGAATTCGTCCATGATTCTCAAAGAGACCTGGTTTTAGTTATGTGGGTAAAAACAAAAATCTAAGTCACGGTCTCAATTTCAAAATTGAGAATGTGACTTAGATTTTTGTTTGTACCCACATGAAGTAATACATCTTCTAATAAATCAGGTTTGTCATTGAATAACCTTTTTTCCCCATTTATTTATTTGGGCTTGTTATTACTAGATAAACTAACGTTAAAAATGCAAAAATATCTTGTCTAAACGTACTCCTATCTACACTAAGTACAAATAAACAGCAATTAGTTTCGCATCTTAGACCTATTGTGCATATGAAAAACTACGTCATCGTTACAAAATTTATATTTAACGCTACTGGTCGATGTTTGAGAAAAACATCTTTAAGATTTAAGGTTATATACAGTGTTTTAAAGAAACAGCACCTTAAAAAGAACGGAAACAAAAGACAGCGAGAAAGAGATAAAGTTAAAAAGAAAAGTAAATAAAACTATACATCCATTTTTTAATCTTATTTAGGTGTGGAGGATTAAGCCCAATATTATCTACTGACTAATAAAGTGAATTAACATTTTGGCAATTTACTACACATACACACACTACTTTATTGTTACTGTAACATCCTCGAGTCTTAAATATGTTGTTCTCTGTTTTTGTGAAATACATATACCACGCAGGGAGACCAAAAATTGACTCTAAAGTTCAGGGCAATGTCATAAAAACCATTTTTAAAATGGCTTTCAGTCCTGGGTGCATATCAAGCTTTGCATTTGTAACACTTACCTAACCGTTGTATCTATCTACATTTATTTAATTGTAAGATATTCTGGTAACAAATTAAATACTATAGGAAAAATTATACAACCCATAGTTCGAATAGTACTAAGGAATAGCTAATGTAGCTAATTTATAGAGTTTGTACAGAATTTAATAGTAAACTATATGTTCTAGGATCTAGAACTAAAGCTTTCTAACATTACATAGTTATGTATTTAAAAAATAAATTTAAAGATAGTGAAGCAACAAACAAACCTTATATAGAAAGTTAAAAAAACAGCTTTTTTTGTTTAATGTCAAGAAATGTGTTTGTTGTTTGAGCGGGCAGAATTTGGAAATTTGCAAAGAAAACCTAACATAAACTGTTTTTCAGGATCACTATTTTTAAATTAAACAAAATATAAATGACTTTTATTTTATTCAAAAACAGTCATCATATTGTGTACAATGATAGGCTACCCTCTATTGAGAAACTGTTTAATTTTATGAAATTTCTACATAAAAATACATGTATCTGTTACTTCACTACCTTCAAAAAAAATTTGTACACGCTTTGTATAAAATAAACCATTTAATAAAAGAAGAAAGATAATAGGGATATGTACATAATGGGAAGGTAAGAGAACTAGGATTTGTTTGTATTAGATTTAATAATAATAATAATAATAATAATCATTAAGATTCGCACCATTAGTGGATATGTATGTATTGAGTAGTAAAAATGCGGGGAGAGCTTTAATTATATGTATAATAAAAAAAGTCACCGGGGAACAAATTTATATTTGAATTTTACAATATAAAAGCATTGGTTAGTTAGATACTGTGTGTGTATATTTATGTTTACAACATAATTTTAAATCAATGTTACTTGATTGATTGATTTCTGATGATTTGATTAACTTTGTCCCCCGAATTGCTAATACTACTTAAATGCGGAGGCACTAGAGTCACTAATAACTAGTCACTAGGATAGAGTTAGTTACAGTACGAAATAGTTATTTGTCACTATATTTGTAAAGTTATCGATATAAGGCAGCGAAGAGATATTTTAGCGGGGGCGTGGTTTTTTTTTGTAACGACTTCTTTTCTGAAAAATGCATGTAATAAAGTAATTGCCATACATTTTCCTATAAAGTTATGCTTTGAACGATTAAATATTTATTGACTTAATTCATAATTAAAATATAGAGTTTGTTCAACTAGTGAATAAAAAATTGATTTTTTGATTGCTTACAAAGTATGAAAATATCTTTTTAAATTTATGCTTATATCCAATATATTTTTAAAATATAATGTAACTGTTGACACTATTAACTTTATTACATGCGTCTTTTAACAAATTGTTTGTAACTTTTGGCATAAATATATAATTATGTGACATTTAGAAGGATCCAATTTGGTTGCAGTTCTACATGAAATAATATAATAGTGTTTAAACCTGGATATTTGTTAATTCTGTTTTCATAATCTATAGTTGTATGACTTTCACTATGTTGTTGCTTTCACCATTTATCTATATATGACCTCGTTTTCAATCAACTTGAGAACGGGCATATTGACGGTCTTCTAAAAGGTATAATCAATAATTATTGAGGATCAAGTCGATTGGGTTAAAATTAATAATGTACCATTTGTCTATAGCTAGCTATAGCCTTCCAAAGGACTCTGCAGATAGTTTTTTCTTAATTCAAAACCTTTAAAAATTGAAACTTGAAATTTAAATATACTCGGAAACTTTATTATGTTTAATCGAATTTTTGTCTACATGAAATAATAATAATATATTATCCTTTAAACCTGGATAAGGCGAATAAGTAATCCTGTATTCATAATCTATATTTGTATAACACTTTGTTGTTGTTTTCTACCATTTATCTATATATGACATCGTTTTCAATCTACTCGAGAAGGTGCATATTGACGTACAGGGTTATCCAACCAAGACTAGACAAGGCGATTTTTTGACTTTTCCTGTACTTTTATAAAAAAACTGAAATAGCCATCTTAAGTCATTTTCTCCCGCGAATTCGAATATCTTCAGCAAAAAACAATTGAACATCAAACAAAAGTACTAGGGGTCACTTTGATATTTTTTTAAATGGGATGCCGTATTTTTAATGAGCTTATCCGATTTCTCATATAAATTTTGATCTAAAATGTTGGATTTTAAATTTTTTTTTTTTTTTTTTTTTTATTTTTAACATTTTCCGAATTTAAAACTGAAGAAAAAAGGCGTTTTTGAAATAAAAATCCAACATTTTAGATCAAAATTTATATGAGAAATCGGATAAGCTCATTAAAAATACGGCATCCCATTTAAAAAAATATCAAAGTGACCCCTAGTACTTTTGTTTGATGTTCAATTGTTCTTTGCTGAAGATATTCGAATTCGCGGGAGAAAATGTCTTAAGATGGCTAGTTCAGTTTTTTTATAAAAGTACAGGAAAAGTCAAAAAATCGCCTTGTCTAGTCTTGGTTGGATAACCCTGTACATAATATATGGTCTTCTAATAGGTACAATCAATAATTATTGGGGATCAAGTTGATTGGGTTTAAACAATTACGTAACATTTGTCTATAGCTAGCTATAGCCTCCCAAAGCGCTCTGAAGATAGTTTTTTTCTTAATTCAAAACTTTTAAAGATTGAAACTTGAAATTTAGGTGTGCTGATAAACTTTCTTATGCTGAATGGAATTTTGTCTACATTAAATAATATAATATCCTTTAAACCTGGATAAGGCGAATAATTAATTGTGTTCAAGATTTATAGTTGTATGACTCACACTTTGTTGTTGCTTTCATCATTTATCTATAAATGACCTCTTTTTCAATCTGCTTGAGAAGGGACCATATTGACGTATACATGATCTTCTAAAAGGTATAAATTGGGGATCAAGTCGATTGGGTTCAAACAATAATGTAACATTTGTGTATAGCTAGCTATAGCCTCCCAAAAGGCTCTAAAGATAGTTTTTCTTAATGCTTTTAAAACCTTTAAAGATTGAAACTTAAAATTCAGATATGCTGGTAAACTTTATTATGCTGAATAGAATCATTATCTTAAAACATAGGACATGGACATAAGTTATATTGATTTAATTTTTTCTATGTCAAATGGTTTAAAAAAGTATACAAATCAATATAAAAATAGTTAAGGTATATTTTTATTCCATCCTCCCCTACTCTGACGCCACGTTCAGGTTCACATTTTCAACACAACAGTTTGATTCCGCGTAGGTATAAAGTTTAGTGGAATATCTAAATTTTAAGTTTTAAATCTTTAATTGTTTGGAAAATATTAAGAACCGAACATCTTCACGACCATTAATCATTAGTGACCATACCTTTTAGGACACCCTGTGTCTATTACTAAAACAAAAATGATTTTACTATTATTTTTCTCTTCTAATGTTTCCATTCATAAATTTCTTTACATTTTTAAAGAAACCCTTTTTGTTTGAATGAAGAAACCAAAAGATTCTTAGAAGTTATATTAAATTATATAAATTTATTATCCCATTGTGAGTATTCGAATAGTCGAAAAAGTATGACTACCGTAAGCAACGCTACTGTTTGTTTTCCTTGTTTATACATACAAGTCAGCCGACCAAGCTATAAATATCGACCAGTATGTCCCCTTGTCACAGCATTCTCTAAATTTATGCCCGTTCCAGAGTTATACCGGCAACCATTAATTATACAGGGAGACATCTAATTTCCCTTTATTAAGATCCTGCAGGACTCCTTTTCTGATAAACAGCCGGGAATATTGAGACTATTCGGTTCGGAAAAGATTTATATTTGAAGTTTTTATTTCAGTGGGTTCGTCGAGATGAATCCAGTATTATAGAGATTATACAATATTAGACGCTTAAAAAAATAAACCAATTTTGGTATGTTTTGTTTTATAGGTAAATATTATTAATTTATAACAGTTTGAATCTGTAGAACTGCAACTAAACCACAGTAAAATCTATCTTTATACACATGGATTTAATTTCATTTAGGTTATCAAGAAAGCAGGTACTTTGGATGTAAAACCTTGACGTACTGTCATTAAACTTTTAATATAATTAAATAATTATAAAAACATACTTTTCTAAAAGATATAGACAATATTTCGATGATATTTGAATGATATGCATAGTTGGATGATATAGGTGCGGCATATTTTATGTTTACCCTTTTATAGCATATTTTTGTTACTAATCCAATTTAGATTAACCTTAATGGCTAACAGAGAGATGCAGGGACTTTAGAGAGATGTAAAACGAAGCGACATCTCGCAGCGTTCAGACGCATCACTCAGCCCAATCTAACGAGAACTTCTAGAAGTTCAGGAATCAGAAATGAAATACCTGCAGAGACCACATTGTCAGCGATAAAATTACTGAAGTTGCTGTCAGGTAGCATCAAACGCCTATAATATTTTCGGAACCGAAAACCATTATCCAATGCTTAAGAAATCTGAGGCGAACCTTTGCTAGAAATAAATGTAATGCGGGTGATGCATTTGAACGCCACGAGATGTCGTGTTATATCTCACCATTAGTCGTCGACATTTATGCAGAAAAGTGCTCTTCTTAGTATTTTCCTTTTCAACAGATCTTGGCCTCACTAATGAATAGTGATATGGCAAAACGCATCTTAGGATGGATCTGGCGAGAGGGAAAAGATGAACCTTTACTACAAATGTAATGCATTTACATTTCGTAGTCATTGGTTAACCTGACTGATTTATTACCTAAAAAATAGCAGTAAGCAGCAACTTTTATATCTTCTTAGTATATGAGCTTTAACTTCGCTGTATCGTACGTGTGAACTATTAAAAATACATTTAAACATGTAAAACTAAACTTGGACACATTTGAACTGATTTGTTTCACAACAAATAATGCTGTAATTTTTATTAAGGTTATAAGTATAATAACTTTTTTATTATGCTATATTTTGATCAAAATGAAAGCTTATTTTTTGCTGAAGCCACACAAATTCAGTACTGTGGTACAAGAGCTGCTTGAAAATTAGAAGAACAATTTTTAATTAAATTTAAAAATAATTTTGTTTTAATTTAAATTAATATTTTTGTATTAAGAATGATTTCTTGCTGCTCAGAGTAGTTTATTGATAATATTAGTTTATTATATCAACGGCTCAAACAATGTTGAATTTCACAAAACTTAACCTTATGTTTTAGGGTAATATATTTTCTTAAAAATCTAAAGATATGTTTTATATTTCGTAACTGAGTTCATCCTAGGCCTGTTAACGACATACCAAATATTCTACCACACGTAATAAACCTTTTTTTCATCTAGTATCCAAGGTTTCGAACCCAAAGCACCACATTCTCAGTCACAATTCACAACCTCTAACAACACGTAGTTCGATCTTTTTGGGGTCTTCTAAACAGCAAAAAGCGATAGTTTTCTAAATTTCACTGCGCAACAGTGAAGTTATATCATTTCTCTTTTCTTTACATGCATTTACTTGATACAAAATTCCACTTGGTCAATTCTGCAAGAAAGTTTAACCAAATAAATAGGCAAATTTAATGATGCTTAAAAAAATTTAATTATTATTGGGCACTTCATATTTACCTTTTTTAATAGTTTTTCTACGCGAGCACGCCCTTGGCTACTCCTACTAGGAGCTGTTGAAGACAAATCATCACTCCCACAATGATCTGGTGTAGCGCTACTCGTTGTAGAGTGGCGGCTCCACTGGTACAGTTTTGTTGTGGTGGCTTCTGCTGCATTTCTACTGAAAATTGCAAATAATATGAAATCCAATGTAATTCGAATAAAACTCCTGCCACCTCTTAAATTTATAATAGAGAAATAGTTCAAATTCATATGTGTTTAAATAATTTAAGGCTTTTAAAACGTCCTGATTTGACTGTACAAAGAACGACTAAAACTTAGCTTAAGTGAAGTTGTCTGGCAATTCCGTATAAAATGCACTGCTGAATTTGACCTCAATGTTTGTGCAATAAAAGAGTTCATGTACATTTTCCGTTAATTCCAGTTGGGAAAGTTTATAAAAAATGTATTAATTTTTGTGTGAATATTTTATGACAGATGAACAAGTTTTTTTTTTTGGCGTTATCAATAATACGTTATCCCTTTATACCAATTAAAATGATCTGAAAATACCATACTCAACAATTGCTTTAATTGAATATTGTTTTGAAGTCATGTCACCCATAGGAAGGGTCTTATCATCAAATTTATAGCGAATACCTTAGTTATAAAAGTGTGATCCTAGAGTACAATCAAAACTAATCCAGTACACAAACAATATGAGATCAGTAGTATCAGTAATCCATTTTATAAAATGTAGTATAACGTATTTATTAAATACAAGACTTTAAGTATTTTTTGGTTTCTGGGAGTGGTAAATTGATGTGGTTCCCTAGTCTGTTATGATATTTTGTGCTTCGCTATGAGATTTCGTTATATGGAATTTTTAAGTCTTCATGTAGGGTTGGGTATGACATTTATCAAGGTGCACCTGTTAGCCAACGACGTTCATATAAATATTTGAAAGACCATGATTAAGCTAAATTTAATTTGCTTGCGCATACCCAAAGCTCAATACCATGTACAGTCTACAGGGTGTTTCCTAAAATTTTGACAGCTTCTAGCGACTTTATTATTCCAGAGAAAAAAATTGTTGATATAAAAATTGTAGAGTATCATCCAAACAGTCTGAATTTACTACTTAAAGAAATAATTGAGCATCACTGGTGAACTTTTTGACTTATTGTATATTTTTTTAATGGAACCCCTATATATTATGTGTTAATTGGATAGAGCTTAAAATTCTCTTTTCAAAAATATATAAGTTGCCTATAATTACTTTATCCGTTGTTGAAATATCCGCTATTAATCAAAATATTACTAATTTACTATATGAAATAAATCACAGTAACCATTGGAAAACAAAGTTATCAAATGACATTGCTGGCGGCATGCGACATGGAATATTTAATTGTCAATTCGTTTTTAAATTTTGATAATATTAAGTCGCAAAATGGGTTATACCATAGCCCCCTACATTTCCAAGCCGCGAAGTAAGAAAGGCAACGTCGCAAATCCTGTCAGAGGTAGACCGATTTTTAATAAGTAACTAACGCAACTTCCGTGCAGATTCGCCCGTTTAGGCGATAAAAATTACGGTTTATTTCAAAATATTTATTGAACTTTTTGCATTTTGCTTCAGTATAGATATGTCTAATAAGTAACAAAAATATAATAATATAATATATATATATAATATAATAATAGGAAATTTAAATTAACTTAAAAAAATTAGTGATTTTAAAACCTATTTTAAAGTGGAAAGCTTTCTTTTTTTTGATGATGTATTTTGGTGTTGAAGGTCATTTATGTTTTTTGTGTAATAGTTTAGTAATATATTGCTAAGAGTAAGTGCTACTTTATAAAACATTTTTCGATAGCTTTTTCCACAGGGACATGTCTCATTAAGCGGTATCAGAAAGCTACCACTTTCTAAACTAGCCAAACCTAGTTTAGCTAAAAGAACTTGGTGATTTTGCCGATTCAAAAATGTAAGCTTAAGTTCTTTAGTAGCTATAATAAACTGAAAAGCTGCAAATATATGAAAGTACATAATATTTACTTCATTGGTAGCAAGACATAAACCCCCCCTTTGCAAAGAATCAAAATATTCATCCCCCACATTTAAACCTATGACTCGAACAATAAGGCTTTCAAAGTTGAAAAAATAGTCCATACTTTCAGTGGAGTCAATGCAATATAAATAAAACAATGCAATCTTCCTCCACAGTTCAATATTTAAACTGTGGAGGAAGACTGCATTGTTTTATTTATAATAAGGTTTTTGCAATCCATGCATTTTAATTTCCTATTTTTGTAGATAGAATGGGCTATATAATACATATACCTATACATTTAAACATACTCATCCAACTGGTAATCCTTAAGATAATCCGATTGAAATATGTAAGAAAACTCTAATATTTCTGTACTTTTAATATCATGCTTAACAGAATATTTGATTTTAACACTGTAAAATTTTTTAACCCTGACTTTACAATACTTTGAAGTCTAATTTTTTTTTTCTGATTCGTGGATCTGTTTAAATGATACATGACAGTTACAACCAGAAAGGTTCCTATATCGGCCAAATCTTTTTTCAAGGGTATCTGTTTGAAATTTACCAGCTAAAATGTATTTTTTGTACAACTGTCAAAAAAAGTTGACATTTTTTCATCGCTATCGATACGTAAACCTTTTGTTTTTTTAACAGTGAAAAAAAGACTTTTTTTCACGGTGAAAAAAAGACTTTTTTTAACTGGAAAAATGATTTACAAAAAAAACGATAAAACATTACTTTTTAAAAAATGTATTGAATTTTTTTGTACAAATTTACTAATTAATTACCAACTACCAAAAAATCTCATTTGTTACAATAATAATTGATGGTGAAGTTCGAACAATTGCTTCCAATATTAATTCCCGAAGCTAGTCCACCTTGCTGCTGATCAGAAACGCTAGATATTCCTTGAAAAGTTGAGTCCACAATTGTATCAGTTATATTGATTTGTTTGGAAGTAGAGGAACAATTTAATTTATTAGAAATATCAATTTTATTACTCAAACTATCTTCTATATATCCTTCTGCTATGGCGGCAGATTTCCAACCACCGTGGCGTTTTATAGATGTCATGTTACCCCCTGCATTGGCTAAGAGAGTTGCAGAACTCCTCCTAAAACAGTGACCTGTGTAGCTCTTATGCAATTCTTTTCCCAGCCATTTTGCAATCAAGCTAGGAATTTCCCCTATTTTATTTATTCCCACATGTTGGTCAACACATTTTCCTCTTAAATATTTTAAAAATAATCTCTTTTTGTGTGTATGGGACGGCCTTAGTACTCTATACTTGCGATATATCTCAATATAATCAGAATTTGAAACGGTAAACATTCTTGGGCAATAGGTCTTTGTATCCGGTATTTTAACAATCAATATAGACCCGGTATCTTCAATGTCATCAATAGTTACCTTCAATAATTCTTCACGGCGACAAGCACCGCTGATTCCCAAAATTAACGCAACCTACAATTAAAAAAATATTGAAATTACTGAAATAATACAAAATTTTGATCATCTGTACCTTATAAAGTAAATTTGTTTCATCATCAGCTTCTTGAATGAATTTATTAATATCGTCTCTCGATAAAACTTTAGATTTCTTCCCTCGGTATCCGACGTTTTTGTTCTTAATAAAAGGCACCAATTTTGAAAACTTCTTTATATCAATATTTTCTTTAACATTCAATGTACTCTTCAACATTGAGTAGACACTCCATAAAGTAGAAGGTTTTACAGTTTTTGATTTCTCCTCAAAATAGCATATAAGTACCTTTTCAGACACTTTTTGTATATTTTTCTTGCCGCACCATTCACGGAATTGGTTATAATTTTTCTCGTATATAAATTTTGATTTCGCCGGTAACATGTTAGCTATAGCCGAATTTGCTATATCGGCTATATCTGAAGGAATCTCGCTATCACTATCGTAATCTACATCCATTTTAAGTACTTATACTATTTATTTAAAAAATTGCAATAAATATGAACAGCTATCAACGTATGACAACAAAACAAGCAACGTGCCAACAAACCATTTCTATAGTAACGACAGGGCTGTTAACTTGATTATGTGAAATTATATGGTAAAATTTTTATTATAATATACAATTTTACCGATTAATTCAAACTTTCAGTTGTACAAAAAATGTTGTTTGTATTTCGTTTGTGAAATTCGTGTTTTAATGGCACATTCGAGAGAATTTTTCGCCTCGACCTGCGGTCTCGGCAAAAAGTTGACACTCTCATATGCCATTAAAAAAACACTCACTTCACGCACTTAATACAAAAATAACTATTATTTCAAAATAGATAAATGAGTATTCTATAATTTCTATTAGAACTGTGGTCCTGGTACCTACTACGTTTAATAGCATCATAAGTGTCCCTAATTAAACTCACCCCCTATGGATCGTTATGCCATATATCAAGCCAAGTCACAAATTTCTTTAGCTAGTTTACCTTCAAATCATTTTTTAAATATATTGGGGTAGTTCAATCGTCCCTTTTTTAAACTTAAAAATGCCAGTGCAGCACAAGTCGATTATCGAGTTTTTCACCCAGGTATGCCGGTGCCGTCAAAAGGCACTTTCTATAACATAGAAAGACGTTTTAGGATTTACAGAAATTTGCAAAGGAAAAAAAGATTTGTCAAGATAAATTAATGATGACGAAGAATTAGAGATTTTATTATATTTTCAAGGTAAATAACTAATTAGGACTTTAAATTTTGTAAAATTAATTTAAATGTGTGTTTGTAGAAAATCCTACTTTTTCAACTGAAGATGACAGTAAATATTTCAATAGGTCTAAAAAGAAAATTAGTACCTACTACCCTTCGTAATCCATGCAAAATTTTACCTGTTCAGAAGTTGACGGAGGAAAAAAAGTTAGTAGGCAAAATTTCTGCAGAGCCATGCTTCAAAGGAAAGTAAGGGATAACGATTTTTTTAAAAAGATATTATGGAGCGATGAAGCTACTTTTACTACGGCTGGGATGTTTAACAGGCGAAATAGTCACTTATGGGCATTAAAAAACCCCCGCGGAATTTGTGAAATTAAATTCCAAGGCCGAGGAGCAGTTCATGTCTGGTGCGGCATTCTTAACACTCAAGTTATAGGTCCTATTTTTTACGAATTTAATTTAAATGGTGAAAGATATTTAGAGTTCCTTGATAACGAGATTTTTGGAGAATTTGCCTATTCGTTAGTATAATGACATATTCTGGCATCAAGATGGAGTGCCACCACATAATGTCTTGGTTGTCCACAATTTTCTCGACAATCGATATCCCTTATGGATCGGTGGAAATGGCAGCATTGGATGGCCAACCAATAGCCCTGATTTAACAATTTTAGATTATTTCTTTTGGGGTTACGTGAAAAACATAATTTATAAAGAACGAAGCGCGTCGTTGGAGGAGTTAAGAATTAAAATTATAAATTGCATAAATAATTTAGTCGAAGAAAAGCCGCATTTTTTTATGAATGCTATTGATAAAATAGAAGATGACTACACAAAGTGCCTAAATAATAATGGCAGGCATATAGAAAATTTGTAAAAACTTTATATTGTTAATGTTAAATCAAATTTTTTATTGTTTTTGGTATTAAAATTATTGTTGATTATTTCAATGGTTACTGTGATTTATTTCATATAGTAAATTAGTAATACTTTGATTTTTTAATAGCGGAAATTTCAACAATGGATGAAGTAATTATAGGCAACTAATATAATTTCAAGGTTCTGAAATGACCGATAGGCGGCGTAACTGCAATCTTGAATCTAAAAAAGTGATGTTTCTGTAAATTCCGCTATATTAACCTAATAAAAAAAATCCTGATCTTTAAAGTCGAGGATAATCTGAACCTTTTTTGTTTGACACTTTTTGCAGTATCTCTAAAAATAAAGTGGTGGGGGGTATTCAAACGTTTCCGTAAATAACATCCTGTATCTTCCAAACGGCTAAGCCGATTTGAACAAGCTTGGGCTCGTTAAAAGGAGCTATTCTTGGTCTACAAACATCATTATATTTGAAGTTTTGTAAGTTTCACATATCGCCGCTAGAGGGCTTTTTTCGACATTCCAACAGAAATGGTTAATTTTCTCAACAAAATAAAATGCATTGGTATGATTTTTATTTCATGAAAAAGTAGCTAAATGACGCCTAAACTAGCTCGCAAAAACCGCATCTCGATATCTTGTTCCTAACCCAAAATATCGGCAATAGAAAATTTTATACGAAAATCCCTTAAATTTACATTTTATTGTAACCATATTTTTCTGGAATTCTTTCTATTATGTAAGTTGTGACCCTAAAAAGGACCGATTTATAAAAGGAAGATATTTAATGCTCCCGCAAATGCTCGAAATGCTGATCATCACGTTCTATGCACAAAAAAGACAATTAATAGAAGCAGGCCATGGAAACAAAACAAATACCTAATCAAAACATAAATAATCCAAATTGTCAATAGTTGTCAAAGTTTTGCGTTACTTTGTCACCAAACGGCGATTGCGATTTGCCTGCACTGGGATTCTGATCGCCGGAAAACAAATGTGACGACACACTGATACCGAATTTACAACTTTATAGATTTGAAAATAAGTTTTTATGTTTAATAAATTTATGTTTTTATTATTAATTTATCGATATATTTTATTAGTTTTTTTTTCAGTTTTCGTAGTATATGGGTCGTTCACATAGATATTGTTCGGTATAAATATTGAGTTATTAAAGTCTATTTAGACCTGTTATCTGCTTTTAATTGAGTAAACTATGGATATTAACGAACCTTCCTAGTTGTCCACCTACAAGAAAAAATCACAATTAACATTAAAAGAACAAGTAATGGTTAAAAACGTATACCATGGAATTAGGGAACGAAATTCTACCCACATTGGATGCTGCAGAAATATGTGGCACCTTAACGAAATTTTCCTCGCGCACTGTTCAGGGTTTTAAAAGGCCTTCGTTAAGACAATGACGATAAAGAAAATAGTCGAGGAGCTCAGACAAGAGGACGGAAAAAAATTATCCTTGATGCCACAAAATAAGCCATTCGTCGCAAAATCCATGGATTTTTTTCCTAAATGAAATAATCACAATAAAACAAAATGCCTGCTGAAATTAAGGACACATCTTTACTTAAAATTACAATAAGAGTTTTTAAGCGAATCTTAAAGAAATTAATTTTAGGTGTAATACGAAATCGAGAAAGCGTACTAATGAAGAATTGTATGGCGGCGATTAATTTTTGAAAAGATTTTCGCAAGTACTAAGAAATCCTAGTGGAAAGGTCGTCGACTTATAGGATCAGGTTTTAGGGGTTAATAAAATAAATTCAATTTATAAAAAATTATATGACGTTCCCACGAAATTTCATCATTTATTATTTTTTGAAATGCAAACGCCACTGGCATTCGTTCCCCTGATGCTACACAAACCGCTAGTGATGGGTCACTGACAGAAATTTTGTAATACATTTAATATGCCGTTTTGTATATTTTGTATATTTTGTAAATTAGCAAATGAAGCTTAGACCAAAATCGATATTTTTTAAATTAGTCATAGGCACCTTATATTGCTTCGGAAGCCATACTGTATAAATTTTAAATATAATTCAAATCTCCAAAAAAAGAAGCATAAAATTGCTTAAAATTATTACTTTTGCCAAATGAAATCGGATTTTAAATAAATACACGTTCATGCTCACCCACTTTTCAAAAGCTCGATTTTGCTGCACTGGTTTTAATCATGGTATTCGGTTTTATAGTTATTTATGTACCAAGGGCGTTAAGTAGACTATAATGCCCGGAAGGCGAAAGCAACTAGCTCGAGGGCTTTTGGCCTGAGGGATAGTTTTTGCCTGATGGGCATTATAGTATAGTAACGCCTGTGGTATATGCAATACTTTATTTTTCATTAATTTTAAAATATAAATAGTTAAACTCCTGCATTTTTTTTTTAACTATTTTCGCCAATTTTTAGTATTTAATGAGCTTTGATCGGTTGTCATATAAGAAGTTTGACAGTTGCTAAGGGTTTTTTATTTTAAGCGCCTTTTACGTTTTATAAACGAAAATATGGAAATTCCAAAAAATATTTTAGAAAATGCTGAAAAAGCTAAAAAACTTATTACCTAAAGCCCTGTACGACAAGAAGTATGAAAATTTTCTACAATGGAAAGTAAAAAAAAAAAAATACGGTGATTACTGAAACAGTAATGATGGCTTACTTTCAGGCATTGGTATGTAACCCTTTTGCTCATTGGTAATAACAATTTTTAATTATTTTTACTTTATTTTAGTCGGAAAAATATACCCCAAATAGCCTTTGGACAAAATATTTCCAGGTGAATTCTGAACTTATAGGAAAGGAAAACATTAATATTTCAAGATATTGTCAATTCAAATCAAAGGGATATCTTCCTAAAAAGTCAAAAGTTTTGGACAAGTTTTAACTTTTATCAAAAATGCGCCGAATGATACCTTTCTGCTGCATAAAGTGGTACTCGTAATGGGAGTTTTTGGCGGCCTAAGACGGGATGAGATGGTAAAAATGACCATTGATGATATTGAGGATAAGGGGCCTGTTATGCTTGTCAAGGTACCAGAAACTAAAACTGCTACGCCAAAAAGTTTTACTATGAGCGAAAGAAACCAAACAGATGTCTTAAAATTGGTTAGACAGTACCTTGCCTTAAGGCCAAAAGGAATTAAGGAACGCAAATTTTTTCTTACACACTGAAATGGTAAATGCCCGTGGATAAAAATACACTAGGACGTGTTCCTTCAATCATAGCAAAATTTCTTAATTTAGAAAACGCCAAGGAATATACAGGACATTCTCTACATCGGACCTCATCCACACTTCTTATCGAGGATGGTGCTTTTCTGGCACCCCTTAAGCTACACGGAAAGTGGAAGGGTACTAGCGTATCGGAGGGTTATATAGAGGAAAGCATCACGCCGAAAAACCGAATAGCAAAAATTATAGCTAGCTCTGTTATTGAAAAAGAAAATATGTTAATTAGTGTTGAAATGGAGCAGGAATCCGCATGCGCATCGAGAAATTCAGCAATCGAGTCGCAAAATTTCATAGCTTCTTTCTCAGGAAAATTCAAGAATTGTACATTTAACAGAGGTAAAAGAGAATAATATTATGTAAAAAAATTGTTAAAAATAAATTCAAATTTTGTTCAAAATTTTTTTAATAATAATTACCGAGCATTACGAAAATCACCGGGCATTATGAACTTTATCGCCCGCTAATTTTTCCTATGATATTATGATGATGTTTATAGCAACAGTTTCTAAGGTATTATAAGTAAATAATTGATAGATGAAAAATAAATGTATATAAAGTTGGTACCTGTTAATTGTTGCAACTGTGGCAAGTACTTCTTCCAGAATGCACACTGCTTTAACCGGGGTCCTCGGCCTGTTGCCGTGCTATTCACGTCAAGTGTCAGGTACTCTCTTCCATAGGCAGTGTGTAGAGGCCAGAACGTGGCCGTCCAGACCCCGTTTGGGGCTAAAGAAGGATTGCCTAAAATTAAATAAAGATATTTTCAGTTTACGTTCATACAAACACATGTTTTAAACCATAAAAAATTAAATTGCAAATCTGCATTGTTTCTGCTCCGGTTATAGTTATTATTAGGCATTAACAGGTTTAAAATGTCTAGGACTATGTGAAAAGAAGGACATTTTAAAGTTATTTATGTATTAAGGGCATTATGAAGATGTTTATGCCTCCGAGGGCAACAATCTTTGGTTTGTAAGTTGCCCGAGGGTATAGACATCAAGTAATGCCCTTGGTACGTACAATATTTTATGTCCTACTTCAGATAACTCCAAGTTAAATTAAACAAAATTCAAAATCACGAAAGGTTTTTTACCTATACAGGGTGATTCAAAAGTACTTCGACAAACTTCGGGAGGTAATTGCCGGCAATATTTCAAGATGAAAAGTTCTTATAAACAGTGGTCCCTGGCGACTTCGTTACGGAGATACAGGGTGTTGAAATGTTAGAAGGAATGGTAATAATTTTTAAATAACTCCTTAACGAGTAATTTTTTTTTATGAAATTTGGTGAATTAAATAAGCATCTCAGGACACTTATTTTCAAAGTAAAACACATTCGTAAATTTAACCAGTGGCGTCGGTACAAAATGTGGCTATCATATTTTTTGTGAAAACTATGCCTAACCTAACCACACCACTGACTTATTTGATTTTAACTTTTTTTTTATGAATCCCCCATTCAATTACAACAAAAAAGTTCACGTGTGTTATTTTGCTACGAGGGCCAGTTTAATGTCAAATGATTATTTTATTTGACTATACACAAATATTAAAAAATATGTTTTAAATTCAAAGATTTATTATGTAAGGGGTAAGGTATAACATTTAATTTAATTATAATTAAATAAGTGCGTTGCAAAAATTAAATGATTTTTAAATAAATTGTTCAAAATGTCCACCTTCAGCCAAGATGCAGGCATCTAATCTCCTTTGCATGGAATTTCGTACGCGTGCTAAGATATCTGGTCTGTTTCTTATTGCCTCAAAACCATCGATTATTCGGTTTCTTAGCACTTCTGCATTTTCGACTGGCGTCTTGTAAACGATTGACTTCAAATGTCCCCACAAATAAAAATCAAGAGGATTTAAATCTGGGGACCTTGGTGGCCACGGTTGATTTCCTTCCTCAACTCCCCTACCTATCCATCGATTTGGATAAATTTGATTAAGATGGGTCCTGGCCACTATGCTGAAATGGGCGGGAGCTCCGTCATGCATAAACCATATACGTCTTCGAGTTTCTAAGGGCACATCATCCAGTAAGGGAGGAAGTTCATTTTCCAAAAAATGTCGGTACGTCTCGCCATTAAGCCGAAGTGGAAGAAAAAAAGGTCCTATTAAGTAATCGCCAACTATTCCCCCCCACACGTTTAATGAAAATTGGTATTGAAAATTTCGTTCACTAACGGCGTGGGGATTTTCCAAAGGCCAGATATGGTTATTGTGAAAGTTTGTAATCGCACTCTGAGAAAAATTTGCCTCGTCCGTAAAAAGTACATAATTTAAAAATTGGGGATTTTTAGCAAATTTTTCCAAAAACCACTGACACAGATTAATGCGCTGAGGAAAGTCCCTGGGTAAAAGAGCTTGTACCCTTTGAATATGGTACGGATACAACTGCTCATCGTGCAGAATTCTCCAAACTGTGGCTTGGGTGGAATTGAGAGCATCAGCAATTATTCGAGTGCTTGTATCTGGATTTTCCACTACAGCATTTAAAACAGCTTCTTCTAATTCTGGAGTTCGGGCTGTTCGCGGTCTTCCAGGAATGTCACGTGACCTCGCAAAACTCCCTGTTTCAGCTAAACGTCGGTGAAGATTTGAAAATGTTTCAGCAGCAGGCAGTACTCTGTTAGGATATCGCTCTTGATAGATTCGTCTAGCTGCTCGTGCATTTCCATCGGCAAGGCCATATACAAAATGCATGTCAGCTAAATGCGCATTATTTCTTAAGTAATCCATACCTTTTAAACAATACTATTAATATTCAATGAAAATGACAAAACTGAGAAATAAACCACATAAGCAACTAACTGTCAAATATGTTTTAATTCACGACAAATGCATTTCCAAAGCCGCCTTATCAAAATACAAAATATCAAAAAAGTATTTCCAAAGCCGCCTTGTCAAAATAGAAAATATTAGAAAATAACATACTATTCATACTAATAAATAAATATGCATGTCACTGAGAACATGTTATACTTAAATAGGCATCCTCAGATGCCTTCCTTTGGCATATACCTACATATTTGTTTATTGTAAGTATGTATAGATCTTAGTTAATATACTTAAATTAATATTTGAGTGTTTGATCAATTATTTAAAACATATTTTTTAATATTTGTGTATAGTCAAATAAAATAATCATTTGACATTAAACTGGCCCTCGTAGCAAAATAACACACGTGAACTTTTTTGTTGTAATTGAATAGGGGATTCATAAAAAAAAAGTTAAAATCAAATAAGTCAGTGGTGTGGTTAGGTTAGGCATAGTTTCCACAAAAAATATGATAGCCACATTTTGTACCGACGCCACTGGTTAAATTTACGAATGTGTTTTACTTTGAAAATAAGTGTCCTGAGATGTTTATTTAATTCACCAAATTTCATAAAAAAAAAATTACTCGTTAAGGTGTTATTTAAAAATTATTACCATTCCTTCTAACATTTCAACACCCTGTATCTCCGTAACGAAGTCGCCAGGAACCACTGTTTATAAGAACTTTTCATCTTGAAATATTGCCGGCAATTACCTCCCGAAGTTTGTCGAAGTACTTTTGAATCACCCTGTATAGTTGCTAAATAAACAAAGGTAATAAGTGTTCATTGTTGTGCTGTGTCGGAGTCAAAACTGAAATTCATATAAAATAATGGATTTTTCGTTGATTCCGGATAGAATTGCTGTGAATGCTGCCAAAGTTTTGGATAACCTTGTCCCAAAGAAGTCTAAAGACGCCTATGATAAGAAATGTTAAAGGTTTGGGGATTGGATGAAAAATAATGATGTAAAAATTATCGACGAGAATTGGTATGTTAAAATTGCTGTTGTAAATTATATTAAATTACTAATTATGTATATCGATTATAGTCTGAAACATTTACTCCTAATTCAATATGGACGAAATATTCAATGTTAAAGAAGACATTAATAGTTAATAAAAATATAATAATTATTAATAATAATAATTGTTTGTTGACGGATATATAAAACATAATAAATAATTACACAATCCATTTTTTGCATCAAATAACAATAAAACAAATTTTGATAACAAATCAATTAACCAATTTTTACATTGTAAAATAAAATAGAATATAAAATATTTTAACAAAACAACATTAAACATTAAACACTAAGCAGGAATAGTAGGTATCACATATATAATCTTATGATTATTGAGTTTGTCTTACAAGTATTCGCTTTAATAATGTTTTAAATTTACCAATTGTTATATTAAAGACATCCACCTCAGTAACAATAGAATCCATTTCCCTGCACATGCGGGATATGGGACTGTTATAGCCATAGTTTGTTCTATGGTAATTTACCGCAAATAATCTATGCTCTCTAAAAACTCTTTGTGGCGCCAAAAGGCCGACAAAGCTAAGAAGTTCGGGGATATCGAACTCAGAATTAATAATCTTATAAAGAAATACCACGTCCAGGTAAACACGCCTCACTGACAATGAAAGTAAATTGATGGAAGCTTCAATGTTATTGTATATGATCTGGTCCTGAGTGATACCCTGTTTAAATGCAATGAAGCGTAAGAACCTCTTTTGTACTTTTTCGATTTGTTCTGAATAAACATCGTAGTGTGGAGACCAAATCTGGGAAGCATATTCCAATACAGAACGAACTATGGAACAGTAGACTGATTTGAAATAGTCAATGTTCTCAAAATCTTTTAGAGTTCTCTTAACCAATCCAAGAAGTTTTAATCCTTTATTGGTAGTAATAGGTTTGTTCCAACCAACTAATTTGGTATCGTCCCCGAACGGTTATTGGGATCACTCGTACCGATGTTGTGCGCAGGCGTGGATATTTTACAGTTCCGTGATGGTGCAAAATATAGACGGGTTGGAACGATTTTGTGAACCGATTTAGGTATCGAGTTAAATAATTAAAACGTGAACATAACCTCACTATCTCCTTCGTCACTCATAGTAAAAATAAACCAAAGTCAAATTAAGGCAGTATAAAACAGAAAAATACACAGTCGAACTAAAAATCTCACGATCAAAAACCACCAATAAACAAATGGAAATGTGAAAAATATCACTAATGTCAGCCCCAGCTTACTAAAACCTTACTGTGCAGGTCATCCCAAACGATTCCAATGTATGGCCAGGGATCGAAAGGACGGTTCAAGAACGGTTCTAGAACGGTAACAAGGTTGGTTGGAACACTTAAAGAATCGTCCTGTGAATCGTCAATTCACAGTTGGAACGCATTTTATGTAATACGCATGCGCAGGACCGTTCTAGAACGGTCTTTGCTGCGGTTGGAACAAACCTAATATTAATGTGCAAATCGAAACAGCGTTTATAGTATAATTTGACACCAAGATCTTTTACCTGTTCAGTGCGTGTAATTGTATTATGATTAAGCGAGCAATCAAAGATAATTGAATTCTTCTTACGATAAAAGCTAATAACTACGCATTTAGAGATGTTGGGATTCATCAAATTTAGATTACACCAGTTAGAGAAATGGTTTAAATCTTGCTGGATACATGCGCAGTCAGCCATCTTTTCAACAATTCGGAAAATTTTCAGGTCATCCGCGTAAAGTAGACATTTACTAAATTTAATATTATCTTCAATGTCATCTATAAAACAGTTAAAAAGAAGAGGAGTAAGATGAGCCTCTTGCGGGACACCAGAAGTAACTCTGATATAAGAAGATTCGTAATTGTTGATTATCACGTTGCAATCTGTTCGAGAGATAACTCCCAATCCATTGTAAAAATAATCCATGGATACCCAAACCTTGTAGTTTATATAGCAGCAGTTGATGGTTGATCTTGTCAAAAGCCTTGGTGAAATCGGTGTAAATGGTGTCAACCTGACATCGTCTCTCCAAGGCCCTTAACAGGTATTCATCATAAATAAGGAGGTTGGTGACAGTTGAGCGGCTACCAACAAATCCATGTTGGGATGAGGAAAAAATCTGCTGAAAAAGAGGAGAGATTTTTTGCCAAACAAGCTTCTCAAATAGTTTTGCGAAAATGGAAAACCTAGCTATTCCTCGATAATTCTCAACATTTTCCCTGTCACCACTTTTGTATACTGGAGTGATATAGGTTGTTTTCCAAATATCTGGGAAAACACCAGTCGACAAAGAAATATTAAAAATATGGGTTAGCACCGTCGCGTCGCCAAAATGGACATTTTTTACGAATAAAGTAGGTATACCATCTGGGCCAGTGCCTAATTTACTATTTAGTTTAGATATAGAATTAAAAACTTCTACAGGTTCAATGCGAGGGAAGCTTAAATTAACGGATTTTTTATAATTGAAATTGCGCGGTTGACATTGGTCATTTGAGTAAACTGTTGAGAAAAATAATTTAAAAAGCTCAGCAATGGCTGATGGATTGTCAGTATTGATATTATTAAATGATATTGTGCCAGGAAGGGTGAATTTCATACTATTTGTATTCACAAAGCTCCAGAAGGACCTGATATCAATCTTTAAAGAATTTTCAATATTTGATATATATTCAAGATGCGTTTGATCATATACTTCCTTACATAATTTACGCACATTGCAAAATATTGCAAGTTAGGCCAGTATCTAAAGCAAGCATTCAAAGGATATAAAGCGAAGAAATCGAAAATTTTGACTCGAGAAGATGTGCTGAAATTCATCCGTGCAGCTCCCAATGAAACTTTTTTGATGTACAAACTGGCTCTGTTATTTGGTGGGTGACGCCGCCAAGAGCTAGTTAATATGTTGGTTGAACATATAGAGGATAGAGGATCCGTAGTAACAGTTAATATTCCCGATACAAAGACCGATAAAAAGCGTCTCTTCACAATTATTGACGAGAAAGAGATGGGTTGTTTAAAGCTACTGAGAACTTATTGGTCTTTACGCCCGACGAACTGCAACAATGTTGCCAACATCAATAGATCCTTTTTGTGTTACAGTAACGGTCGTTGTTTTTTACAGCCAGTTGGGAAGAACACCATAGGCAAGATTCCTTCCATTATTGCAAAATACCTGGGTCTAAGCGATGCGGACAAATATACTACTCATTGTTTGCGCAGAACCTCTGCAACTTTGTTGGCGGACGCGGGGGCAAACATGACCACACTGAAAAGACATGGCGGTTGCAAAAGTTCAGCTGTGGATGAGGGATATTTGGAAGACGGTATGTCTTTTAAAAACAAAATTTCGAAGTTGATAGCTGGAGTACCATCAACGAGACCATCAACATCAAAAAACGTTCAATCATCGTTAATTTTTGTTAGTGAAAATCACGAAATAATTCAAATACCGGTAAATTCGTTTTTACTGGGTCTTTTCATAACTATTCATTTAATATAAATGATAAATTAGTTATTTATGATGTGAGTGTTAAAAGCGATGTTTTATTTTGTGAGTGAAAAAGTTTGTGAAATGAGCAGAGCGTAGCGGAGCGAATTGAACAATTTCACGAACAAAATAAAATTACTTTTAACACAAATATCATAAAATGTTTTTTGTATAACTGCCCTATTTCGATAATAAAATAGGGGAATTTGGAATGACATTAAACTTCAAAATGCATTTTAATATTCAATTAATCACAAAAATTCTCCCAACCTCTAACAACTCAGCAGATTTTGGAACGTCATCATCCAATATTGTACTTCCGGTTTCTACTAGTTATGATGGTACTGGGGATTCTAGTAATGTGTTGCAAAGCTCCCTAAAGTCGCAAGGCATTAATGTTAGCAATTGTTTTAGTTGTACAGGGTTATCCAACCAAGACTGGACAAGGCGATTTTTTGACTTTTCCTGTAATTTTATAAAAAAACTGAAATAGCCATCTTAAGTCATTTTCTCCCGCGAATTCGAATATGTTCAGCAAAAAACAATTGAACATCAAACAAAAGTACTAGGGGTCACTTTGATATTTTTTTAAATGGGATGCCGTATTTTTAATGAGCTTATCCGATTTCTCATATAAATTTTGATCTAAAATGTTGGATTTTTAATTCAAAAACGCCTTTTTTCTTCAGTTTTAAATTCGGAAAATGTTCGTCTACCGTAAGATTAATACCTGATAGATGGATACCCGTTTCACCTGTTCACCCTTTAACCTGCTTTAAAGCGTCCGTCAGTTAGACAAAATAATCAAGTTTTAAATTTCTATATATTTTTCACGAATTAATTACAAATTTAGTAGTTTTTGCAAATCTATTATTGCTTACGTATAAAAAAAGTATGACATATTAGAAAAAACTATAAACTAAAGTGAATAACTTTAATCTCAATAATATAATTGTTCTATGTGTCCTCCATTATTTTCAAAACATGACCGATGCCCCCTTTTCAATCTCTCCAAAGAATCTCTTACAATATTTTGGTCCTGGTTAAGTCTATTAATTTCATTTATAATTTTTTGCTGAATGTCCTCCAGACTTCTGTTGGGTCATTGATAAACTACATTTTTTAAATGACCCCATAAAAATGTATCCATTGGCGTGATATCGGGGCTATTTGGTGGCCAATGAATTGTTCCGTTACGGCCAATCCACTGATTGTAACGCTCGTTTAGGTATGTTACCACTTCTCGAACTGCATGAGGCGGAGCACCATCCTGCTGCCAAATGATATTGTTGTAGGCTTGCAATGGAAACCTTTCCAAGAAATCCTCGATATCGTTATGAAGAAAATGGAGGTATCTTTGGCCTGTTAAAGAGCCACGATAAAATAGTGGTCCAATAATTCGATTTTCTAACATCCCACACCAAACATTAAGTGAGCTCCAACCTTGAAACTTTATCATTTCATATCTATGAGGGTTAACTGCTGCCCAGTATCTTGTATTTTTCCGATTGTATACCCCCGATGTTGTAAATGACGCTTCGTCACTCCATAGAATTTTATTATATAAATTATAATCTTCGTCTTGCTCTCTCATCAGCATTAAAGCAACAAATCGAAATCGCAGTTCTTTTTGAAGCTGTGTTAAGTATTGAACGGGAAGGATGCAATATGGTTTTAGACCACATTTTTTTAAAGTTCTGTGAACTGTTCCATAGCTTACTCTCCGGAGCCCTGGACCATACCTTACTTCTCGTACCGCTTGCGGAATAGAACTCTTCGGATTTATAGTAAAATATTGAACAATAGCTCGATCCCTTATATTTCGTCTTTTCATCTTTCTTGGCTTATCTTTCAATGTCTTACTTTCTTCAAATAGGGTCTTAATTCTGAGAATTGTATCCACTGAAATGTGTCTCTGGAAACTCTCAAAAAATGTTCTTTGTGTTTGTCGAGCATTCTCTCCACTTTTGTAATATAATTTTATTACATTTAGCCGTTCTTCTAAAGAATATTTCATTATTTGTAATTAATTCGTGAAAAATATATAGAAATTTGAAACTTGATTATTTTGTCTAACTGACGGACGCTTTAAAGCAGGTTAAAGGGTGAACAGGTGAAACGGGTATCCATCTATCAGGTATTAATCTTACGGTAGACGAACATTTTCCGAATTTAAAACTGAAGAAAAAAGGCGTTTTTGAATTAAAAATCCAACATTTTAGATCAAAATTTATATGAGAAATCGGATAAGCTCATTAAAAATACGGCATCCCATTTAAAAAAATATCAAAGTGACCCCTAGTACTTTTGTTTGATGTTCAATTGGTTTTTGCTGATGATATTCGAATTCGCGGAAGAAAATGACTTAAGATGGCTATTTCAGTTTTTTTATAAAAGTACAGGAAAAGTCAAAAAATCGCCTTGTCTAGTCTTGGTTGGATAACCCTGTACAATTCATATTAATTTTCATAAGTAATCGAGTAAGTAATGATTGTTAAATATTGATAATAAAAATTTGCGCTTCCTAAAATTATTATTATAATTTTATTTGATTTCATCATAAGAAAATGTAGTGTTAAAAATATTTTTAACACGCTTCCACGTAAATAATCACTTTTACCACTGTTGACTGTCATTAAAAGTGTCACTTTTACAGTTGTACAAAAAGTTTTTTTGTTAGTAAAAAGTTGTTACTTTGAGTTTTCCTATTTATTTCTCTTAAGAAACTTCCTTAATGCCCTATGGCCCTAGGGTATTATATACCATTTAAAGTGTCTGGTAACTATGGTATTATGAAACAATAATATTTGAGTAGGACGTAAAATATAATATTAAATATAGTCAAGAAAAAGAAATGTACCTATATCGAATGAGTGGAACCTTGCTATTATATATCCTATTTATAAGGCAGAAGACTAGAAAAACGGCAATAAATACCGAGTAATATCACTGCTATGTATTGCGCTTAACGTCTATGATAGAAAATAGATAGGAAATAATGTAGATAATATTTTTTTTATTTATTTATCTAGTTAACTTATGTAATTACATTAGTCACACAATACGTTTACGAATTAGCCTAATTCCAAAGTTCCCTGGGTATTCTACAAAAGGGTAGTGTATATTTGCCTATAAGTGTATTTCTTAAAGCGAGAGAGTAATAAATCATTATTGAACTATAAAACCCTTCTTCGCCGTACTCCTTAGGCGTAGTCCATTTATTATTATTTTATATACCAGTCGGAGTTTCAAAAATAGTTGAAATGTGTTCGAATATGACTGGAGTGGGACAGTCAACAATATACCGACTTGTGAACGACAATAAACGCGGTCCCATTAGGTCACCAAAGAGAAGTACAGGAAGAAAAGAAACTGTGATAAATGAGGATGAAAAAACTACCATCAGAAGAATCCATACACTCGTTTTATTTAACAAAAGAAATACCTACCTTGGACAAAATAATGTCTGAAATGAAAAAGGATAATTTCATTCCACCCATGGGTAAGAAGAAACTACGGAAAACTTTGGAGGAAATGAATTACTGTTATGAAAAAATTCAAAACAGAAAATCACTTTTTATAGAGAAAGACGAAATCATCTGCTGCGACGACAATATTTGAGGGCAGTCAGACATTCGAAGGGAAAACAGGAATATCTATTATAAGGACGAAACTTGGTTAAATTAAAGTTATACCGTTGGCAAGATATGACAGGATAAAAAAGCACACTCGTATAAAGGTAAAAGATTAATAATTACTCACATTGGTAGCAAAAATGGATTTGTCGATGGCGGCTTACTAGCATTTAAATCAAAACGGACTGGACACTAACATGAAGACATGAACGCTGATGTCCTTGAAGAATTCTTATGCTAGATCTTATTCCTCCTAAGCCTGTTATACTCATGGATAATTCCAGCTACCACTCAAGAAAATCCGAAAAAATACCGAAGTCTTCTTGGAAAAAGAATGACATCATTCATTGGCTTACTGTAAATAGGAAGCCATTTCATAAAGATATGCTAAGAAAGAAGCTACTGGAGATTGTAAAGTCGAATAAACCTCTTTGTACGAAATTTGTTGTCGGCGAAATCGCTTCAAGGCAAAATATAACGGTAGGTACTTCGCCTTCCGCCCTATCACTGTGAATTAAACCCCATAAAATTGATGTGAGCGCAAGTAAAAGGGTTTGTAGCAAGACATGACACCACTTTTAAAATGAGAGATATTGGAAACCTCTTTCAAGAGGGAATAAAGACAGTGAATTGTGAAAAATGGAGTAAGTGCGTCGAACATGTGATTAAAATAGAAGAAAGAATGTGGGTCACTGATTAAATGCTAGAAAACACTGTAGAGCTCCTTATTATTTCTCTGGACCCCAACGACCATAGTTCATCCGACTATTCGGAACATGATGACTAAAATTTTAACATTAAGTTGTATTGTACATAGTAGATTTCTTTTATAAATATTAATATTTAAACTATCTGTAGTAACACCCCTGTTACTACAGGTAGTTTTCATTTCATTCACCAAACTGGCCTTTCTATTGTATGCTAATTAGGGCGACCCTAATTTAGGACCGATTCGGGGTGTACACGTCTTAAATGTCTAAAATACGGAATTTCTAAAACTATCATTGCAATTACCTAAAATTTACAATGCAACCTTTAAGTTGTCCACCCCGCTTAATGGGTCGTGTCAAATTTACATTTTATTGCTCTCTGGCATTAAGAAATAAAGTATAGATGTAGGACACATCTGTATGACCGAAATTCACAACAAATCATAGCTTTAATTATTTATACAGCCAACTATATGAAACCACAATTAGAAATCAATATAAAACAACATACTTAGTTTAAAACCCGTTTCAATGTATGCTGATTTTGAATAATTGCATTCCTACTGAGTATTTTAAAGAGCCTTGCACTTTTACAACTCCTCACTTCCCCAGGTAGTAAATTGTATAATTTAGGTCCAAAACAATTTATGTATCTAAGAAAAAGATTATTGTGACTTATCGGTAGTTGTATTTGTTTGTCCAGTCTGGAACGTGTATCGCAATTATGATTACCATTGTCGATATACAGGGTGTTCAAGATAAGAATGGTATAGCATTGGAATCTTGGAAACGGTAGGAATTAGAATGTCGGTTAAATTAGGAAAAAGTTGCACAATTTAAATACCTTTTACATGCTGTTTGAAAAATTATACTATCTTTAACCGATTCCGATATTTAAAAAAAATAATTATTTTGAACTCTAAAATAACTGATCAATCACTTGAACAAATTTTCAGCTTTTTCTCTATCATAGATTTTTATTATGTAACGAATAAAATCCTCATATCTTAAGACCGTACAATAAACATAGTGGGCTTTGAAACAAACGTTCGTTTTTCTTGACAACTTACTTCTGCCATAAATACAAAATTTAATTGGGTACAAGGTCTTTCACTTCGTTTAAAAATGGTTGTCCAATTTTTTTTTGAGGAAAAGTTTGATATGTTAGAGTGTTACATTTTATGCCATAGAAATACTCGAGAAGCTGAGCAAATATATTTAAATAATTACCCACAGAAATTACAACCAAATAAAAAGATGTTTGGAAGAATTGTTGCCAATTTATTGCAGTATGGGTCATTTAATAAAGCAGTTGTTACTAGAAACAAACTATGTAATGAGGAAATTTAAAATAATGTGGCATTAGCTGTAACGGAAGACCCTACAACATCAGTTGGAAACATTGAGAAAGTAAGTGGAACGCCAAAATCTACGGCACATTTTATTTTGCGTAAGAACAAATATCACCTGTACAAATTTCGAATCTGCCAAGGACTAAAACCGGGAGACGACATAAGGCGAAGGGTATTTATTATGGTACACTAGCCAATGTCAAAACGACGAAAATTTCGTCAATAAAATTTTATTTTCTGATGAAAGTATGATAACCAACAACGGAATCTGTAACAGAAGAAATACGCATTATTGGTTTACAGAAAATCCACGGTTGTACAAAATGGCTAGACACTAACATCGTTTTGGTTTCAACATGTGGGTAGGAATCTTGGAAACAAAGATAATTGGGCCAATATTTTTTCCACGGAACACTAAATTCGGAGCGGTATCGAAATTTACTGCAGCATAATTTCGAAGAATGGTTCGATAACAACTTACCACTAGCAGAAATCAATACCTTTTGGTTTCAAGAAGATGGGGCCCCCGCTCATAATATGAGAATTGTCCAAGAATATTTAACAGATAGATTTCCTGACAGATGGATAGGTACGCGTTCAGCTGTTTCTTGGCCTGCACGATCGCCTGATCTAACTCCTTTGGACTTTTATCTCTGGGGGTACATCAAAAACTATGTGCACCAACGTAATTTTCAAACGGAGGAAGAATTGCGTCAACTGGTTTTAGAAGCATTTCAAACGATTACCCCGGATGTACTTAACAATGTTTTGAATTCCACAGTTAGACAATGTTACCTATGCTTAGAAAATAATGGCCATTTGTTTGAACACTGTTTGTAATTAAGTTCTAATTTGGTATTATGTTAATAAATGTTTTTCGAGCATTCAGTGCCAACTATGGAGATTTTTCTTCAATATTTTTAAACGATAGCTAAAAAGCTGAAAATATGTTTAAACCAATGCAAGTGGTACATCAGTTATTTTAGAGTTCAAAATAGCCTTCGTTTAAAAAAAAAAACACAGGACCATATTTAAAAAAAGAAAGTTGAGGATTTTTTTTCGAAAACGAAACGTCGTACTGAAAATCTGTAAACGCTATATTGTTCAGCTTAAAAAGTGACAATGAAAAACTATTTTTCATTTTTTCATATCTGTTAAAATAATGCAACAAATAAATAAAAAATAATACAGGACTTCACGAATATAATAAATTAGATTCTTTAATTAAGAAACAAAATTTCTTAAGTAAATTTAAAAAATCCTGAAAAATATCATTACTTAGAAAACAAAATATCTGATAAAATTTGTTTAAAAATATTTTTGATGCATAAAATTGTGATTTTAAATGTTTTAATTATTGTTAAAAGAACTAGAATTTATAATATTGTAGCAGTATTGCTAAAATAAATCTTGTTACTACTACTACTACAGCAAAAAATAATTTTTTTTAAAAAATATCGAAATCGGTTAAAGATAGTTTAATTTTGCAAACACCATGTAAAAGGTATTTAAATTGTGCAACTTTTTCCTAATTTAACCAGCATTGTAATTCCTACCGTTTCCAAGATTCCAATGCTATCCCATTCTTATCTTGGACACACTGTATACAGTGGCGTAGCGCTAATACTGTAAACGTCTGCCACCGCAGGGGGCCCGGGTCTCAAGGGGGCCCAGACCCTTTCCTTAAAACTTAGATATAAAGATATTGTCAAAGAACTTGCTAATTTTTTTATCATTGAATATAACGATTTAGCCTTAAACTTTGTGGAAGTAACCACAGCTTTGTAGTTATTTTTAACACCGCCAGTTAGCACTGCATCTGCAGAGAGATCTTTTTCAAAGTTGAAAGTGATTATTTAAGAAAAAGCTTCTCTCAGCAACGTTTAAGTCATTTGGGTCTACTTTTCATAGAGGTAGAAGGAGCTCTCATTATGGACAACCTTAATACATTATTTGCAGAAACAAAGGCTCGAAAAAAATAGTTTTTCGAACGATTTCAACTTTAGTTTTTTTTTTAAATCTAGACAGTAAGACAGCTGGAACAACTAATTCCGCGGTACGTGAAACGTATGCTCCATTCCACAATAATTCGTTGATTTCCCGACCGCAATAAAATTTAAACCCAGCCATAAATAAGTGCCTTTTGAAAGGGTACAGGTCCTGATTACCTACTAATTTCAATAGTTTAGGTTAGCTATTTTCAACAAAACAACAAATATAAAATAACAGGTAAGTATCTTTATTTTAATCATGTAATTAAATAGCTATTAATGTTTATACAAAAATACCAATATACAATATTATAATATCATCTATGCCTAAACTGATTATTAAGGGCCTTACGTTACTAATAATTATGTTATTATATTGGTATATTAGGTAGGTTATTGGCAAATTGCAGGTGTTGAATATAAAGCAGAGTCTATTCATCTTAGTTCATCAGTCGTTTGGTGTTTGTCAAGCTATGCGTTAAAGGTATTTTCGTGTGTGTTATCGAGCATCCAAAATATGTCAGATCTGTGTGAAACTTTAGATAATATTGCTTCCGGAAGTTATGGTGTAACGAAGAAAAAACATTTATAATTTGATGCCAAAAACATCATAAAGAACGTTTACTGTACCCTCTTAGAAAAAGGGTATGACCGGAGTCCAAGTTTTAGTGAAACGAGTATTTTGACCAAAGTTGCATTAAGGACAGTAAAAGATATAATGACCAAACCCATCCATTCAATAATTAATAGTAACGTAAGGCCCTTAATAATTAGTTTGGGCATAGATGAAGACGATAGTGATGTTGAAACAGAGCTAAATATAGAGTAGGTTAAGTTAAATATTATATTATTATAATATTGTAGATTAGTATTTTTGTATAAATATTAATAGCTATTTAATTACATGATTAAAATAAAGATACTTACCTATTATTTTATATTTGTTGTTTTGTTGAAAATAGCTAACCTAAACTATTGAAATTAGTAGGTAATCAGGACATGTACCCTTTCAAAAGGTCCGGTGCCTACACAATAGATATTTCTCAGGCAATTTATTTATGGTTGATATTACGACTGAGGGTTGTCATTTAAATTTTATTGCGGCCGAGAAATTAACGAATAATTGTGGAATAGAGCATACATACCAAATCCCTAATTTCTTGCGTTCCTAATAGTTTGTAAGAATAGGTTAGAGATACGATTAATTGAAGAGCTTTCATCAATTTTATACATGGTCTTCTAAATAAGGTTTCAAAAATGAGTCATTAAAAACTAATTTTTCTCAAATTTTTCAAATGGAACACCCTGTATAATTTTAACTAATGTAACGTAGAATTCATAAACAAATATTTTTTGCAATACAAACATGTAGGTTATTTCCAGCTGTTTACGAAATAATTGAAAATTTCGTAAATTCTGTTGCGTAAAAATGTAAAACGAACGTTTACTTTATCAATTAAACATATTATATGCCTAAACTAATATTATAAACTACAATAAATGTTAAAAATGTCTTCCATTTTGATCTGCGCATAAATTAATACGCTCTTGAAAAAATCTATTTACTTTCCTTTAAAAAAATAAAGTAAACCGTCATACCTTGTTTTTGGGACAACCTGTATACACGAAATAAGCTTCAAAAAAGGCACAACAAAAATAAAAAATTGACGGGTCCAAGCGTTGTTTAAAAAAAAAAACACATGCATTTTAAATGAGTTTGTTCTAACCTTTACGTTCTCACTGGACCTT
This sequence comes from Polydrusus tereticollis, assembly GCA_963920685.1. Lineage (NCBI taxonomy): Eukaryota > Metazoa > Arthropoda > Insecta > Coleoptera > Curculionidae > Polydrusus > Polydrusus tereticollis. Next base: position 62,568,351 of record OY987327.1, read on the forward strand.
GTGGAGGTAGACCGCATGTGTTTTATTTGATTATATCGACTTCACTGCAAGCATGGACTACTTCCTCAAGACTAAAATTAGTGTTTTTCTGTTTAAAATTCCCTTTAACAAGTATAATTTATGAATGAGTCTACGTATTTTGCTTGAAATGTAATCAATGTGTTGTTGCCATCTTAATAATTTATCTTTATGGCCCCTGCTAGGGGGTTGAAGTTACAGGTTTAAAAATATTAGTAAAATAATTCCACCGTGAATACAAAATGGTATCGTTCTCATTGGCCTACCCTGTAATAACTAAGCCCTGGAGTTTCTCTTTTTATCAAACGAATAGATATTAAAGTAGGTACAGTAATACAGGGTTCCCCATTTTAATATTTGAATTAAAATTTTTTTAGTTAACAAAACAAACTTTTTATTTTACTAAGTTACAGCTAACTCTTTGGGATTTATGATAACTTATAAATATTTGCCTAATTTAATTCTAACTTTTAAAAATTACGTCTTCTAAATGACCTCCACCAACTTAAATACATTTTTCAATATTAGATAAAAAGTGGTTCATTACACCGGCGTAGCAAACCTTCGTCTATTCCTTCAACTTCTTCACGAATTTTGACTTTCAGTTCCTCGATTGTACCTGAATGACTCGCAAACACTTTGGCTTTTAAATATCCTCACAGGAAAAAATCAGGTGCTGTTAAGTCGGGGGACCTCGAAGGCCAAGGCAAATCTCCGAATCGAGAAATGAGTCGGCGATTAAACATTTCTTGCAGGATCCTCATTGAGTTTCTGGCGGTATGAGCTGTTGCCCCATCTTGTTGGAATGGTAAGGCATTGTTTAGTAATCCTCGTCTATTTAATTCTGGAATAAGAAATGTCTCTAGCATATTAACGTAGCGCTCGGATGTTACTGTTACAGCGCGGTTATTTTCATTCTCAAAAAAATAAGGGCCAATAATACCAAAAGATCCTACTCCACACCACAGAACAACTTTTGGATTATGGAGGTTCTATGTAAAGATTTCACGAGGATTTTCATTTCACCAGTATCTAAAATTCTGTTTATTGCCCATGCCGTTCAATTAAAAATTTGCTTCGTCAGTCATTAGGAGACTGTGAATTGCTCCTTGATGTAAATCCAAAAATTCTTGACAAAATGCTAACCTTGCTTCTTTATCTTGATTGCTAAGGTGCTGTGCCATTTGGTATTTATAGGGATGAAATTTTAAATCCCTTTGAAGAATTCGATCTAAGCTTCCCTTCGATATTCCTAGGATAAGGGTTTGTCGATTAGCAGACCTTTTAGGACTTCTCGTAAACGCAATTCTAACTCGTTCAATATTTTCTGGTGTACGAACTGTTCTTCGACGTCCAAGCTTCTTCAAATTTTGTACAGAACCATTTTCACGCCAATGACGAACCCATAACTTAACAGTTTTACGATTTGGCGCGTGACCCCTATTGTTGTTATTAAACTGACGCCGGAATGCACGCCTAACTTCTTCTATCGAATTGCTTCTTATGTAAGTTTCTACACAAAACACACGTTGTTGGACTGAGTAATCCATGAAAGTTCAAACGGATGTTGAAATAATGTCTCAAAGCAAAAAAATTAAATAATTATTGACATTAAGACACGTGTGTGTAAAGTGAACATGGTGGTGATTTAGCACTATTTCTGTTTTTTAAAAAATTTAAAAATAAAAAGTTCTTTTTTCATTAAATGAAATGATTTCATAATTTATATATTACCATGGGCATAGCCCCTCTGGTATAAAAAATTTCAATTTTTTAAAAATTAACACGGAGCATGCCTCCAAAAATTTTATTTTAAATTTCTTTCTTCACAACTAAGTACAATGTTTTTCTAGAAAATCATCATTAAAAAATAAAATGCACCTTTTAAAATAATATATTTGCTATTCAATTCTTATATTTTCACAAAAATTTTCATTCTATAAATATACAAATTATAATTTTTCACAAGTCCACCCAATTTCTGAGGTTCCTACTCAATTTTGGCTGTACTCATTAATTTGAGGCAACCATTTAAAGTTTTTATAGTCTACTCGATTATGGTATCCCCTGAAGATGGACGTCTAGACGCCCGAAACATGTAGGGAACAAGAATTTTACCTTTATTAAATTTGTGGAGGAAGACATTGTCGTTTTATTTACATTACGTAAACTCCACTGCAAGTATGGACTACTTTTTCAATTTCAATTATTGATGAAAACTAACAAACTTCTCGTAGAAAAATGACGTTCTACGAAATTATTAATTTAACATTTATTTGTGACAGGCGCCTACTTGATTAATAATTTACTTAAATCCCAAAGACTACAGAAGATAATCCCACAGAGAACAACCTATTTAGTTATCTCGTAGGGAATTTATTAATAATATAAAATGGTTAGTCTATTATGGGGAACTCTGTATAAATTCTTAACATTCATATACCTGTTTTAGCAAAATTAGCCCAATATCGCATCATCCTCTTTGAAAGGTCAACTTCCTGGGCAGTGTAGGACTTGGCAGTATTAAGGGGTTCACCAAATACATAGGCTATTTCATCGCCGTGCATAACCCCAGTCCACGAAGGCCATGGATTCGCAACCTGTAATTAACATTATCTAAATACAAGAACTTAAAAAAAATTAAATCGAACTAACCCGAATAATTATAGTCTATCCGTAAAAGATTGGGAAGTAATAAATCAATCAAAGCCTGCTCCATGGACGTGCAAGATTATTCGACATGTGTAGATTTAACACTTTGACTACTGAGCGTACTGGCTCAAAATGATCACTACAAACTGACACATTTTTTTTTGAAAAATATATTTTATTCCACTAAATATACAATTAACATTACTTGAAAACACGTTTTTTTTAACAAAAAAATGTTATTTTAGTGTGTCCACGTGTGGCACACATAGTTTATGCGTAAAAAAAATCATCATTCTACACCGAACTACGTGTACAATATTTGGACACGCTTATTATTTTTTACGTAAATTACAGTTGTGTAAGTCAAAAAAACATTTCATGCATAAAAATTTGTCTTCACATCCTTGGCAACGCATTTTCACCCGTGGACTCTTTGACATTGCGTAAGCGCGCCCATTTCTTTCGCTGTTTTCTTTGTAACATTTTATGCATCTACCCCTTGATTCTATCTCAATCAACTTATGACTTCTAGAAGTATCTTGAGATGGAATGTTTACTACACTATGCCGCTCAGTAAAAATTTTATTAGCAATTTCCTCTCTAAATTTAGTTATGCTAATTTTTTTTTTCGTAACAGTTTGATATGCTGTATGCGCATTCACTACTGCAGTATTTGTCAGTAGTTCTACGGCTACCTTCATATACCATTTTATACCCTGCCGTACAGTAGTCGAGTACGAAGCCTTCTGGTCTGATACGTCAATAAAAGACTTAATGCTATTATACTTTACAATGGTAGACGGTTTTTTTACAACACCCCTTTTTGTTTGTACATCGGTCATTTCGGGAATCGCCTCAGTTGTCAAAAATAAGACATCTCTTTTGTCTTTCCATTTTCCTACTACCACATGAGTATTGCTTTCTCATGCAATCATGTCTCCTTTTTGAAGAGTTGCATCGGTAACTGCCCTAGGGTTAAATTTTCTATTTTTTCTCAATGTCTCGAGAAGGTGTGTTTTTCTGTCCAGAAGATCATGAGCAAGGTTAAGTGCAAGTCACGAACTAACATTGTAACAGACTGTAAACAACGTATTTATTAGGCATACCAAAATATTTGAACCGTGCTTCCATCTATGAAGCTATGGTCAAACTATTTAGCCAACCTTTTGTCATGAACTGGAGTATACGAAACATGCATTTATTTCAGTATGTTATTCGCAGGAAAATAAACCAAATGTATCGAGAAAATGTTGTGCCCACGTTAGATTCTTTAAAGTGTTTTAACCGTGTCTTAACCGTGTTGGTTAACAACTGACGATACAACGATATCATGTAGCAGGACAAGTCTTCACCGCGCTTTGCAAGAGATGGGATTTAAGTATAAGACAATAAACAAGAGACAAATTATTATGGAGTCCGAAAGATTAAGAAAAATGAGATTGCTGTACCTTAGGGAAATAAAAAAGTTTAGATCCGAAAAACGTTCAATAGTTTATCTAGATGAAACGTGGTTGGACACTCATGAGACTGTCAAAAAGGGATGGGTTGATTTAACTGAAAAATGCCACTTCAAATAAAGGAAAACGAATAACAATAATTCATGCAGGTTGGGAGAATGGATGGATTCCTAATTGTTTATTACTGTCGAGACTAAATTAGGAATAGATTAAAACGTTTTATAATTACAATTAAACCTTCTGTGTATATATGTAAATATATTTTTTTAAGTAGGTATATTAATTGTTATTATTACTTTTACCTAAGGTTTTCACACTTGTTTTGTACTTATAATAAATTAATATATACATATAATACAAGTAATGGTAAAAATAAACATAATAAACATTGCTACTATAAGGTATTACTATGGCTTTTCATTTAACTACAAAATCCGTTCCTGTGCAAAGCAGTACTCCTTATTTCATTTCATTTCAGTAATATAAACAGTGATGCCAGCTGGGGCCAGGTAGATTTCGCTGGTTGGCACGCTCATCGACAGTTTTATATGGGTAATTTTACCAAGAAATTCTTTAAAAACGTAGGTTTGGCAATTCAGCAGGTAACGGGGTTTCTTTGGGTGTTAACAATAAAATAAAAGTATTATTGCAGGTATTAGGATTTTTGTCAAGTTTATTTTTTATTTAAAAAACACATAAAAACTAATTCTAATGACATACTTATCAAAATCCCCGCACTCGCCGCTCAGCCATAATAAATTACTCTTCTTTAGATGTTGAAACACATACAAAATAATAACTGTTTTTATAACGACAATAATACCAATAATAACAAAAATAACAAAAACATAATTATTTGAGAATATTTTCAAAATGCCCACCATTAACTTCTTCACATTTTCTTCCTCTGATATTTAAATTTGAAACTGCACTTCTGATTACACCTGGTCTATTTTTTATTTCCTGAAATGAAGTGATAATGCGTTGCAAGAGCTGGTCCCGTGTATTAATTTCTTCCTCGTAAACTAAATTTTTCATATACCCCCAAAAAAAGAAGTCCAGCGGGTTAAAGTCGGGAGATCTTGCTGGCCAAGAATGGGGCCCCCCACGACCTATCCATCTGTTGGGATATCTATTGTTTAAAAGTTCGGAAACAATTCTTGCATAATGTGGAGGGGCTCCATCGTGTTGGAAATACATTCCTCTTAAATTAACATTCTCATTTTGGAGAAGATGTGGCAAAATGTTTTCCAAAAACGTGACCGAATATCGTACACATCTGTTTGAACATAGCCAATGCTTGTGCTCATATATAGACACACAGTTCGTGTATACAAGTTGGGTGTGTACTATTTTTGGCACACATAGTAGTTAAAGTGTTAAATAGGCCTAAATTTTTAAATTTGGGCCGAAACGATACAAGGACATTAAACACAAGTTTTGTTCAAATTTACCTCCAATGAATCTGCGGAAATTTAAAAAGATTGAACTTAATTACAGTAAAATATCTCAATAGCGACCACCCTCGGGGAATCAAATGTTGATCGGTTAATAGAGAAAAAATAAAACAACTGGTCTGCATTTTACAGTGTTTGTTTATTAATAAGTATCCACTAAAATTAAATGAGATGAAGTCAATTTACCAATATGTATATAATGCACGTGCATACTAAAGAATGCACCATATTATACAACGTACTGTATGTTTGCTTTGAAATTCTTATTTTTTAAAATAATCAGAAATTAATGATTGGTTCATATTTTTTATTTTATCTTTATAAAATTCAGATTCATTCACATTTTAATAGCAACTGAGAAATATTTGTAGACTTGTTAAAATTGTTAATATTATTAAAAAAGTATCTCAAACTTGTTCAGGTTTGATATTTTCGACACTGGAGCAAGTTCAGGTTCCTCTTCCTCTGTCTCAGAGTTGGGAGTAGATCCATCCGTTTCTTGGATCTCTTCAATACACTCGATGATAGGCAATTCTTCACTTTCTCTTGGCAAATCGTTATCAATAGAGGCAAATTGTTTCAAGTTCACAAATGTGTACTTAATGTTAATGTGCGAGTGGAATATTATCTCCGAAGTCGTCAATATTATCTGTTTTACACATAAATCCGGCTTCCTTAAAGCATTTTTTTATTGTCACTAAGGACAAATTGCGCCAGGCCACCGAAACCCATATCAAGGCGTTGGTTATGGTAATATTATTTTCGATTTCTTGAAGAGGGCATCCACTGTCTATACATGTTAAAAGCTTCTTAATAAGCTAGCTTGTGTAGAGCATCTTAAAATTCTGAGCAATGCCTTGGTCCAAAGGTTGGCAATGTGAGGTAGTATTGGGTGGAAGAAAAATAAGTTTGACATTATCCAGTGTAATTTTGGGATGAGACGTTGCATTATTCAGAAACAATACCACTCTTCTATTCTGCTTCTTCATCTTGGTATCAAATCTGTGAAGTCATGTTGTCATGGTGTCTGCTGTCATCTACGCTTTCTTGTTCGAGACCCATTGGGGAGGTAACTTATCGATATGTGCACCCTTAAAACTTGCCCATTTTAACTGGTTCTTCCTTCTCACCTTCTGTATTTGCACAGAACAGAATTGTAATTGTTGTTTTTTTTTTTTAGTACACTTATCATTTTTCAATGCATATGTTTTTGGTGGCAATGCACGATAGTAGAGCCCTGTCTCATCTGCATTAAATACGTCCCTTGGGACATAATCCTGAAAAATGATCAATAGCTTGTCTATCCAAACAGTTACGTCTTCGATATTGATATCGGCTGATTCGCCACATATTTTCTTGAAGGTAATATCGTGCCGACGACAGAATTTTTCTAACCATCCATTTGATGCCCTGAAGTTATGTAGTCCTAGACATTGAGCAGACTTGAGGGCTTTTGCTTGAATTATGGGCCCGGATATTGGTAAGTGCTTGTTTCGCGACTTACAAAACCAGTTAAAAACAACTTGGTTCCCTGCCAGACCTTCGGTTTTGGGAAATTTACTTTTTTGTTAACCGTTGCCACCTTCTTGAAAGAAATTTCTAACTTCTGCTTTATTTTGAAGCAACATAGTCACTTGACTATTACCCACTTTAAATTTTCAGTCAATTTTCTGGTACTTAAACCAGTTTTTTCACTTTTGTCGAATATTTCAATTTTTTCGCTTAAACAAAGACATTTCCTTTTTCCCGCCGTCGTCAAAAAATATTCATGTTAGTCCCAAAACACACAAAAACTGTTTAAAACAAAACTAATGTTAACAACCGACGGTAGCGGCTCGTGAACTCTATTAGTAGGTGTGCTGCATAGATAAAAGAAAATAACGCGGCAGGGAAAAAAAATTTTTGGGCCACGCCCATTTATAAAAATTTTAAATTTTAAGTTTTGCCACGACTTTTACCCGCAGTTTTAATATTTAAATCGGGTATAGGGCGACCACGCTTTTCCACAACTAAATGTTTTTCATACGTAAGTTTCAATGGGTCTCTGCTATTGCTGCCAGATTTAAAGTACATTTTGCGCCGCAAAAATTTTTGAGTGCCACTCTCTTTCTTGTTGACGAATCTTGCTTTTCAAGTAGGAAAATTAATAATACCTAGATAAAATATTCACATTTTTTTAAAAAAAATACTAAACTTACCTACTTTTTATAAATTAAGTCTGTCCTACGTTCTTTTCGGTTCGCAAATCTTGTAATCACTTTGTCATTAAAATTGTCTTTTTTTCAATAGTTAGCATGAAAAGAGCTGTTAAACGATCTTCGGCCATTGAATTGAACCAAAAAATAAGCAGGGAAAACACTATAAAGCATTTTTGTTGTTACATCCACAAATCCATTCATATTTTAAGTAAATGTCCCTATTAAATTTACGTGTATAGCTTTTTCCTCTACTTATACTAGATTTTTCAATAATAAGATCTGGTAATGGTCTACCTTTTGCTTATAATTCTATCTTTTCTTCGTATGAATACTTAAAAAATCTCTTCACATTAAATAAATTGAGAACCACTTTCATAGTACACTGCACAGTTACTAATAATTGTCACAGCAACACACAAAAGCCACCCCCGCACTCAATTATTATTGTTTTAAGTTCAACTCGCCGTATACTATAAACAGTCGCGTAAAAATTCGTTCGATACTATTCAATACCGTATCCCGCGAACCGAACTGCGCTGGACTAAATGCAGCGAACTCTCCAGTTAAATCACGGCTTTATTTAAGACCGTTACGGGGGAAGCGGAATGTGCGCAGGTATTCGAAGGAGCTCGCCGAGCCCGATCGTGTTGCCCAGATCAAAAATAATTCAGCGACATGGCAGTGTCGGTACGATATTCCATTGGTCGACTTTACTTTGCTGATCGCCGCGGTATGTACAGTCCGCCACACACACGAGTCTAGAGCTGGCAAAACAATCCGAGCAAGAATTAATACAATTGAAATGAAATATTTTTTATAGATTATGTAATTATTATTATTTTTCTTCATTTCTTTGAGAGCTCTGCAGCACTGCAGCGCTTATGCACCAGCCGCCACTGACAACCGATTTATCAGCCTTTAAAGCAAATTGAATGGATCTGCTTGCAATCAAGTAATCAGTGTATGTACCTATATGTCTTAAGAATTGTCGGGTCGGGTTTTATTACCCCTAATGGATGGTGTTCTTAGCATCAATGTTTACTAAAAATTCCGATGATGAGTGCCCGCGATCTTTTAACAGATGGGTCGGTAAGGAGGAGTATAAAATAATGGGATTTCCATTTTTAAATATTTAAATTCATAACCGGTCGTTTAACGCAGGTGGTCACTTTATAGAGGCGGTCGCAAACAGAGGTTTTACTGTACCTATATTCATTTTGCGAGAAATACTGTCCCAAGAGATCAAAAACAAACAGTGACTGGAGATATTTCCATACCTTTCCTCAAGCCTCATTATCCAGATTCTACATAATATGCATAATATGCATGACTTTAAATTTATTACGTTACAAGCTTTGTGACCAGGCGATGTACCAAAACATCTATGTAGATTGTTGCAAAACGATACTCGGACCTATAAAGATCACGACTTTCTCAAAAACATTATTACGTCCGATGAATCCAAATTTTTATGTACTTAATTGGCGCAACAATCATTTTTGGACTCAGGAAAATTTACATTATATTAAAAAATGTAGTTTTATTGTGTTTTGTTGTTATGACAAACTTTCAGTTTACATTTATGACGAAAAATTAACGTCTTAAAAATATCTAGAAATATTGAGGACAACTGTTTCCAACTTTTTGAATAATTTACCGCTTAATATTTCCTAAAGTTCATGGTATCAATTGAATGGAGCTCCTGCGTGTTGTACAAATAAAGTAAACAGGGAGCTGAATTTAATGTTTGAAGATCGAAAATTTCAGCACCGTTTTCTAGATTCTCCTAATGTACCATCGAGTTTGGGATACCCTGTATATACCTACTTATATTATCACTACCTAATGTTATTTATTATTTACTAAGATCCCTTAAATGTTATTTTATATCTTACAAATACCTATATATAGTAGAGATTAATTAAAAAGACCGAAAACCCAATAAAACGTGCAACAAAGAACGCTACAGGGTATTCTTTGTTTTCATACAAATCAAAAGCAAGAATAAATTAAAGGGAATATCCAGTTGACGTCCGTTAAAGAGAGAAAAATAATAAATCACATAAGTCTTAGTGTTCTATTTTTTACCAGGTACCCAAGCGTGTACCTGAGGAAGAGAGGCATAATGTAATATGAGGGTGTATTTTGTATCTTTTTATAAACTGATTGATATCTGTGGTGAATGCTGGTGGTAAATATTGGGTCAGATCCGGAATGTATTATTTCAGAAAAGTTAAGTAAAAATTAATAATGAAACTAGTATTAATAAAATTAGGTTTTATTTTACATATAATTTATAATGAGCTAATATATTTTTAATAATCGAAATTTTTATATTTTTGTTTTTTATAGTTTTTATGTTCAGTGGCGGCTTTAGGATTTGGTTCTTGAGGGGGGGGGGGGCAAATTATGCAACTTTATGTTAGGACTCGGTTTTTTCTATTTTCAATAATAAAGTGGTGGGAGAAGGTCAAACTTTTTTTCTTTCAAACGCTGATATCTCTGCTTTGGATAAACCGATTTTATTCAACTTGGACTTGAAAAAAAGCCCTTCTTTTCCTCTACACGTAGATCTATTAACTATACCATATTGATCCTGATGGTGACCACTAGATGGCGTTTTTCCGTAATTCCTCAATGAATAAGGATTTTCTCAAAAAAATCAAATGTAATGATATAACTATTTCATCATATTTTATTTAAGGCTTATAAAGGCTATTAAATAGTGGAATAAAAAATTCAGGTCCGTATTTAAAATAAAAAAGTTGATGATGGTCGCTCGAATGCGAAACGTCGGATTAAAAAACTAACCCCGTCAGCTTGTAGAGGAGGACAAGTTACTATAAGGAACTGAAAACCGCAACGTGATATCTTTTAATCAAAACTTGATGACCCATAGTACAAATTAATTTATCCACGGCATATTCTAATTTTGCTTTGTATTGTTTTACTATTTGTAGCAATTCGGGGTTGAGTGCGTTTTCCATAAAATTGATATTTTTGCTATGTAGCCAGAAAATGATATCAGCTTTTCTCGTTGAAGCATTTGGCACATTTTCGCTGAGCCGTGAATGGTACTTTGCATTGTCCATAACAAGAAGCCAGGGTTTTTCGGGCCGAGGTAAAAGCTGTTCTTCCAACCGTTTTTCAAACAATGTAAAGTTTATGTTGTCATGATAGTCAGCGCTTTTATTTTTTGTAGAAAAAACTAAGTCTGCCCCATCTATAAAGCCATCTTTGGTGCCAGCATGCAAAACTATATATCTTTTATAGATTTATGAAGTACAGTAAAACACACTTGAACTGTAAATTTCCACTATATTTAACTATGAAATTTATAACATGTTTCGCTAACACTGTAGCTTCATCAGATGACACAGGTATAATGATTGTTAAAAATAATTGATGTACAATAAGGTTCAGATAATTACAAATAACAATAAAACTAGAAATAGAGGGAAGGGTTATATTTTGGGGAAAACCATTAAGTGGTGGTTGTAATTATAATAAAGTAGGTAATGTGTTTATTACAGAGCCCTAAAGGTGTAGATAGTGGTCAACAGAATAAATTTAATAAAGGTGAACTATTTAAATCTAATTGATCATTTAATAACAGGTCCGTATTTTTAAGTTTGTTTATTTCCATAGATTCTAACAGATTAAGTTTAAAACCTTTATTTTCGGTATGTAGAATTTTGAAAGAAGGGTCAAAATTATGTTGGCTATCAAGTAAATGATTAGCATAGTTCGAGTCACTTTTATTTTTGGCAAAACTATTATAATGTTCTTGTACTCTTTTCTTAAAATATCTACCTGTTTGGCCAATGTAAGTTTTCGGACAATCCATACATTTCAACTTATAGACTCCAGATTTTTTATTAATGTCGCTTTTAGTTTTATTATTTTTTTTTTTTTTTTTTTTTTTTTTTTTTTTTATTTTAAAAATAATAAAACTAAAAGCGACATTAATAAAAAATCTGGAGTCTATAAGTTGAAATGTATGGATTGTCCGAAAACTTACATTGGCCAAACAGGTAGATATTTTAAGAAAAGAGTACAAGAACATTATAATAGTTTTGCCAAAAATAAAAGTGACTCGAACTATGCTAATCATTTACTTGATAGCCAACATAATTTTGACCCTTCTTTCAAAATTCTACATACCGAAAATAAAGGTTTTAAACTTAATCTGTTAGAATCTATGGAAATAAACAAACTTAAAAATACGGACCTGTTATTAAATGATCAATTAGATTTAAATAGTTCACCTTTATTAAATTTATTCTGTTGACCACTATCTACACCTTTAGGGCTCTGTAATAAACACATTACCTACTTTATTATAATTACAACCACCACTTAATGGTTTTCCCCAAAATATAACCCTTCCCTCTATTTCTAGTTTTATTGTTATTTGTAATTATCTGAACCTTATTGTACATCAATTATTTTTAACAATCATTATACCTGTGTCATCTGATGAAGCTACAGTGTTAGCGAAACATGTTATAAATTTCATAGTTAAATATAGTGGAAATTTACAGTTCAAGTGTGTTTTACTGTACTTCATAAATCTATAGTTATGGATTTCCACCTAGTATCGGCTGAATCTATCAATTTATATATCTTTTGCCGTCTGATTGTTTTTTATTTGTCATCATGCCATGTTCTAATGTCGCTACCATTTTGAAATATTCATGTTTCGTCTATAAAAACCACATCTAACGGAGTTTCTGATAATAGGTTTTCTGTATACTGTCTCAAAAATTTTATACGTTTTGAAACTATATCCGGTTTCTCCATAATGAAGCGCCTGCCACTGTCCCTTTTAAATTTAAATCCCAAATGTTTTAACAAATCACCTAATGTGGAGTTGCTTAGGTCAATAATTTGTTTGGCATGCAATTCCTCTTTTAGCTTTTGCCGTGTGACACACTTATGCGTGGCAATCATATTGTAAACTACGTTCCTTTTTTGAGTTTTCCTTGCCTCAGTTATATCCCTTGTTTTTGGGGCACGCTTTTCTCTATTAGCCTAAAAAGGGAATTGAATATTATGACTACATGTTCTTTTATTACTTTATAATTGAATATAAATAGTTATAATAAATTACAATCCTTATATATTATATAGTATAAAATCGCATAATTTTTTGGTTCATAAATGTCTAATACGCCATCCACAGTGGGACACCCTGTATAAGTTTCACACCACTTACCTTGGGAGAGGTTCCTGTTGTATATTCCTTTCGGATTCTGGCTACAGTTTTCTCACTAACCCACAGGCTGCTGAAGCGCATTTCACAGCTGAAATTGGCTAAAGGCTATTTTCTTTTTCATTTTGAAAATACTCCAAAACGTTTAAAATAATTTTCTGTGTCCCAGCGTTAAACATTTTGCACTAAATATTCTAAGTCGAATGTCGAATAAACCCCAAAATTTCTCGCCCGTAACTGAATTTTTGGGTACCTGGGAAAAGGTTTTTTATTCCGCTTTAATTTTTCACACCTGACAAAGAGAGACAATTAAGGGTTGATACTTGCTAATTTCATGCCTATGATTTGTTTAAAAGAAAGAAAGATGATTAATAGCTGTATCTTTCTTTCTTTGTTGCAGGTTTTATTGCCTTTTCGGTCTTTTTAAATAATCTCTACTATATTTATAATCAATTTAAAAATACTTTTAAGATTCTTAACTTAAAAATTCACACAACCTAAAGAATGGTCATTATTTGGGTCCTTCAATGTAAACACATTAGATTTTAAGGGATGGTATTCAAATTGTTGTTGATTCCCAGGTATGGGTTTTGCATATTAAATGAGCATTTATTACTTCGCATTATTTACAAATAGACTTTAACACTAACAAAAAAAAATGTTTATAAAACTTACTTACTTACTTGTAGAGTTTATTAAAATTATTATACATTTTTTGATACGATTATTAATAGTGTATTACATACCGTACGATGCTTGTAATAATACATATACACATTATTTCCAGTCTCAGCGTACCGATGAGCAAATTCATTTACATTACACGTGAACTGATAATCTCCCACCATTTTATCGAGAGCATCCCTATTGGCTACGGGGTCATCGGGGTTTAACCAGTCAGTATACTCAAAAACGATGGCTTGACGAGCTGCTGGTCCAACGTAGGGGTTTAATTCGGTTACTGCTCTGAGAAACTCTTGTCTAAAAACAAAACAAAAATAAAAGTGTAAGTAGTGTGTTTTTACTTTAATGCTTAATATCGAAAACCTTTTGTTGACCCTTCGACCTTTTTTTAATCGGAAATAATTTTATGTCATAAACACTTTTTGGGCCAACCAGTATAATGTAAAATATTTTTAAAACATGCGTCTGGGCCACCCCAATCATAATACATATAGATATTTTGGCTTTAGTTTTCGTATTGTATTGCATCGATTTTCGCTTGACCACCTGTATGTATGACTGTATGTATGACTGTATGTATGACTGTATGTATTCACATAGATAGGTCTAGAATATCACGAGGTGGAAAGCTACACAACGCAACCGCTGACAAGATTGCTAGGCCTAATTAGAAGAATAAAGCTGCAACAAGTCCAGTAAAAGGGAACTACAATAGATCTGAAAAGGTAGCAGTGGACTAGGCAGATGATGCCACCTTAGCATACTTATCTATCTATATAGTAGCGTTTCAGCATCTCAGATCTCAGATAATATATAAAAAAGATCACGTCTCGTTTTGCATGCTTGGTAATAACCTGGCTTAGTTCGGAAAATCCTTTCATTAACCAGTGTTTATTATCTCGGGCTGGAGACTCATCATTATATTTATCTTATTATTAATAGTCTTGAAATTATAATAAAATTTTTGACCTTACATGACGGTTAATCTGATCCATGGGACAATTATACTGCCAACTATATAAATAAAGATGCGAGAGTAGCTGCTATAGAACGATTAGTAGTCGCTATGGAGATCGTTGGATATTCTCAGGGCCGTTCCAACTCAGGGGTGCACGGGCGGCAAGTCAAGAGGGCGGCGAGAGCCGCCCAGTTAAAAAAAATTACTATTTTATTAGTAAAATAATCAATATCAAAATATTATCATTATATTAGGTAACTACTTATAGTTAAAATGCATTTTACAAGTATAACTGGAAATAAACAAAACAACATTGGTTTTAATAACACCACTCCACATCACAACCAGTTGGGAAATACATTGTTCGTTTCTGTTTTAACTCATCATCCCATCAAATTGCGTCACATCTCCGGCATCGCGTCGCTAAGGGCAGCTTTTGTCAGGTTGCAGGAAAATACTCGTTTATGCTCTGAGCCTATGAATACACGCATCGGGATAATTTGCACTATTAGTTTTAAACGTGTTAATCCCAACAACTAAGGAACAAAGCTTTTGGTGTCTCATTTTTGTGCCCAATATTGTGATTGCTGGTTGGGCAATAAAAATATTTCACAGGTAAGTAGGCTTGCTGATGTTAATTTCTTTTGTGCGATTAAAAACTGAAATAATACATTTAAGGTGTTTTGATATTTGTTTTGCAAGGAAAGGCGAGGATCATTACTTTATTTTAAATGTTTTAATTTTGCAAATGTAAAACTAACTAAACTGCACCTGATGTTTTTAACAGACGCGTGAAATATGGCAATTATTTTTGCAGAAATCGGGAAATACGATTTTTTTTTATTAAAGTAAACGTAGGAGGAATTAAAATATGAACAAAATTATAAGGAAATCGATTTGGAACGTTTCTTTCCAAAAGTCAATCTTTATCGAGAAGCAGTTTAACTTACATTGCGCCTTTTTCATAAGTTCTTTACAAAAAGTATATCAAATGTCGACGCATCGTTATATCATACCCTATTTTTTTTTGCAGATACCTTATAATCGAATAAAGTTAGGGGGTCCAATACAGAAAAAGAAAACTTAAAAAAGAAGAATTAGTAAAGAAGGCTTGTGGTTCACTAAAAACAACTTTAATCCCAGCAAGATCGCATGAGGCGCTATCAACTTCCCGAGATACAAATGTGACGGAGACCGAAACCACAAACCCCAAGGAAGATGTTTTAATTGCAGAAATCAATGAAACCGCGAACAAAGACGCCTTAGAAGATCGGAAGTTAGGCCCTATCCAACTTACAGAAGCGGATGTAAATTTTCCTTTAAATAAAGATAACAGAGGTTTCTCATATATGTTTAGATTATTTATTTTGTTATACATAAAGGTTTAGTTACACCTTTTTTTACCAGTCTTTATTAGCGACTGGTAAGAAAGGTGAGGTTGTCGTGATGTCAGTATTTTTGTGTGATTTACGTCAAAAAAACATTGGAAATAAATATATTGAAAAGTGTGTTTGATTACGAAATAAGAAGCAATTTTTTACATGGCCCTTCATCAATAAGAACAGCACGTTGGAATACAGTCAAAATATGAACAGAAGAAGTAGCAGCCTGTCCGATTTTAGAGGATTTCCCGAACGAGAAAATACGGTGCCTTTTTGTTTCAGAGAAGAATTAGGAAAGCAAAAGCCTTTGATTCAAAAAGAGGATAAGGAAAAGGAGACTCCCTCTAAAGTCGAGGTAACCGTTAACGAAACGACTGAAAACAGTAAATCACAAATTTCTAAAAACACAAAAGACACGAGTTCGTCTATAAGACAGCAAAAATTGAAGCAATTAGAACTAGTAAGTGAAAAAAAATTGGCGGCTCTAGAAGAAGAACAAGAAGAAAGAGAACGCCAGAGAGAAGAAAGAGAACGCCAGAGAGAAGAAAGAGAACGCCAGAGAGAAGAGAGAAAAATGGCTAGACAAAAGAAGTTAATGGAACTAGAACTAAAATATCAAATAGAAGAGATAGAAAACGCATCAATTAGTGACACTAGTGACTCACGCAGTAAATCACCTTTTGAAGAGGAAAGTTGTACTAGCAAGGTAAATCGATTTTTAGATAAAAACGATTTTACATGTAACCCTGAATGTCATAAAGATGAATCCAAACATATGAATGATGAAAATGTAGTGTTTAGGATGCCAAAGCGTGTAGACTACAATACAGTAAATAATCCAATACCAGAAACTAGTCGTCCTAACTCCGATTTAAATAATCTATTGTTGAAGCAAACCTTTGTAAAAGAACTTCCTATATTTTCTGGAGATCCTGAAGAGTGGCCAATTTTTTATATGCAATTAAAACGTTCTTCTGAAATATGTCAGTTCTCTGATGAAGAAAATATTTTTAGGGTTCAAAAGTGTTTAAGAGGCAGAGCACTTGAAACGATTAGGCCCCTATTATTATCTCCTGTTAATCTGGCGACAATAATTGAAACCTTAGAAATAACTTTTGGAAGGCCAGAAGTAATTATAGCTACGCTAGTAGAAAAGGCCAGAAAAGCTCCACCTCCGAAAGCGGAAAGCCTGATGCAATGCTCACTTTCTCCAATACCGTGTTTAATCTTACAGAAACCATGGAATCTTTACAGAATACAGGACATATGTATAACCCACAACTCTTAGAGGAACTACTACGTAAATTACCATATTTCTTAAGAATGGAATGGGGCGCATATGTATAAAAAAAGAAAAACAATATTAATTTAAAAGATTTCTGTGAATGGCTTCGAGAAAAAGCAAGAATTTCTTGTACTATCGACTTCCAAACTAGTAAACGTTTTGAAAGTCATAATAATTATACAGAAAGAAAGAAAGAAACTATTTTTTCCATCAATGAAAGGAGAACACTCAAAAAATGTGTATTTTGTAAAAACGAAAACCACAAACTAGATGAATGTGAAGATTTTAAAAGAAAGAATATAGATACTCGTTAGAATATAGTAAAAGAAAATAAATTATGTTTTTGCTGTCTAAAAAGCAATCATTCAAAGCAAGTATGTCGTTCCAAGAAGATATGTGGAACTGAGCAATGTAAGTTTTTCCACCATAAACTTTTGCATCATCCCAGAAGACTCAGCGAAGATTTGGTAGCCTCTCAATGTTCATCTGAAAACGAAAAAGTAAACTTTATTAAAAATGTAAACACCACTGTTCTTCTGAAAATGCTGCCTGTTGAAATTAGAGGTGAAACCGAGAACCTAACTGTTTTGGCATTTATAGATAAAGGTTCCACAGTATCCTTAATTGATGAAGAAATAGCCAAGACGATGGGTTTATCTGGTAAGAATCAACCTCTGTGTTATCAGTGGACGAATGGAATAATCCACGAAGACAAGGAATCACAAAAAATGAATATTAACATTTCTGGGTTGTACGAAAATGCAAAAACTAATAAACTTGTGAACGTAAGATCAGTGAAAAATATGTTACTGCCTCTTCAAAGTTTAGATATCGAAGTTATCAAGCAGAAGTATTCCAATATTGGTCAAATAGAATTATTAACACCCTACTTTAATAAACGACCTGTTATCCTCATCGGACAAGATAATTACCACCTGGTAGCTCCCAAAAAGGTAATTGAATTTTCCAATAATGGCCCGTTTATGACCAAAACAGCTTTAGGATGGGTACTACATGGAAAAATATCTGAAATAGGAAGAAATGAATCAAATTTTTTATATCACATCTGTGATGCAGAAAATAATGATGAAAATTTACATCAACTAGTTAAAAATTCTTTTAAAATTGATAGTTTTGGCGTATGTTTAAAGGAAAAATCTGAAAGTACGAGAGATATGATTCGATCTGAAGAAATAATGAGAAACACATGCAGAAAAATAGAAGGTCGATACGAGATTGGTTTACTTTGGAAGAGTGACTTTACTAGATTTCCTGAAAGTAAAAATAATGCCTTGTCCAGATTGTACTGCATGGAAAGGAAAATGGACAAAGATCCAGAATTTGCTAAACAATATTGTTCTAAAATTGAAGAAAATACAAAGAAACAGTATGCCAGAAAACTTAATGAAGAAGAAAAGTTATATAGGACGGAGAACGAATGGTTCCTACCTCATTTTGCAGTATTTAATTCAAAGAAAAGAAAACTTCGTTTAGTTTTCGACGCAGCTTCAAAAGTGAATGGAGTCAGTCTAAATACAGAGCTTTTACCAGGTCCAGATCTTCTGACATCTCTAGTGGGTGTTTTGTTACGATTCAGGCAATATCAATTTGCTTTTACTGGTGATATCAAAGAAATGTTCCACCAAGTAATAATAAGAGAAGAAGACCGACAAGCTCAAAAGTTTCTTTGGAGGGGTATGAGGAGATCTGGAGAGCCTGATGTCTATGAAATGCGAGCAATGATATTTGGGGCTACATGTTCACCTAGTCTGGCACAATATGTAAAAAATAAGAACGCTGAACAACACAAAAATCAATCAGAAGACGCCTGTAATGCGATCCTAACCAAACATTATGTGGATGATTACCTTGATAGCAGAAGAAGTGAAGAAGAAGCTATAAAGATAATAGAAGAAGTTGTCCAAATACATAAAAACGGAGGGTTTGAAATTTGTAATTTTATTTCTAATTCTAAACGTATCTTACACCATATTCCCGAAAACTTAAAAATGCAAAAAATTAAAAACTTCGAAGAATACAAAATAAACCCGACAGAGAAAGTTCTTGGCATCCAATGGAATTCTATACAAGACATATTTACGTTTTCTCTCGACCTCAAAAAAATCTACGAGAACATTTTAAACAAAAACAAAAGGCCAACCAAAAGAGACGTTCTAAAAGTCGTTATGTCTATATTTGACCCCCTCGGCTTCCTAGCTAAAATGGTTGTCACTGGAAAAATCATTTTACAAGAAATTTGGAGATTAAAAATTGATTGGAATGACGAAGTAACTCATGAAATTAATGAATGTTGGTCGACCTGGATTCAAAATTCTCTTAAACTCATACCAGATATAAAAATTCCTAGATGTTATGGTATCGAATTAGCAAATTCTTCAAAAATTGAAGCTCATGGATTTTGTGATGCTAGTGAGAAAGCATGTTGTGCAGTAATATATATTAGATATTTTAAAGAAAAAAGTTGTGGAGTATCCTTTCTCGTTGCAAAAACAAAAGTTAGCCCATTAAAACCGACAAGCATCCCAAGATTAGAACTACAAGCAGCACTTATGTTAAGTCGTCTCATGGATAATACATTAGCAGAATTAGAAATTTCTATTCAAGAAAGTTTTTACTGGTCAGATTCAAGAACAGTTCTATGGTGGATAAAATCAGACAAGACTTAATATAAAAGTTTTGTATCGAATCGAATTGGGGAGATTCTAGATTTGTCTAAAAGAAGAGAATGGCACTGGATAAATACGAAAGAAAATTTCGCGGACGAAGGTACGAGAATATTAAAACCCAACGAACTTTCTATGAACAGATGGCTTAATGGCCCAGATTTTCTAAATAATATCGACATTTCAGACTATATTAGTGACTTCCAGTTCGATAGCGTAAATGAAAAAGATTTAGAAATTAAACATACAGTTTTACTCGTTGTAGAAAAAGAAAAGAATGTTTTTCTACCAGATATAATACGATTTTCGAAATATGAAAAACTGATTCGTACATCAGCATGGGTGGTAAGATGGCTAAAAAATCTGAGAACTAAAGATAAAGTAAAATGCCCTTTACAAGTAGAAGAACTGCAAGATGCGGAAAAGGAATGGTACAAAGAAGTACAAAGAGAATGTTACAGCACAGAAATAGACCACTTAAAAAAACATGGAAAAGTTGAAAAATGTAGTAGCATCTATAAGTTGGCTCCATACCTAGATGAAGAAGGGTTATTACGCATGAAAGGCAGAATAATGGATTATTCATTAATAAATTCTCCTTTAATTTTGGCAGTAAAACACAGTTTCACTAAATTACTAATAATAAAGTACCATGAGAAAGCACAACATCAAGGACACGAATTCGTTATCAATGAAATGAGACAGATATTTTGGATCCCCAGTTTGAGAAATGAAGTAAAAAAAATATCAAGAGCATGTCAATATTGTAAAAATAAGAGAGCTCGACCAATACCTCCAGAAATGGGTCCCCTGCCAAAAGCCAGATATGACGTATTTTCGAAACCTTTTACAAGAACTGGTGTGGATTATTTTGGACCGTATGATGTAGCTATTGGACGGAGAAAAGAAAAAAGATACGGTGCTATTTTTACGTGTCTAACAACACGAGCGATACATATTGAAATAGCTTCATCTTTGAGTACAGATTCATTTATTCTTGCCCTGAAGAGATTCATTGGAATACGAGGTTCTGTTTCAGACTTGTATTCAGATAATGGAACAAATTTTCACGGTACCAATAGAGAACTTATAGAACGAGTTGAGAACTTAGATCAATCCAAAATTACTAACGACACATCAGCACAAAGAATAAAGTGGCACTTCAACCCTCCAACGGCCTCACACATGGGAGGCAGTTGGGAAAGATTAATCAGATCGATTAAAACGTCTTTAAAGGTCATGCTTAAAGAGAAATGTCCTAGAGAAGAAGTTTTGTCTACTGCCCTAGTAGAAATTGAATTTTTGATTAACTCCAGACCATTAACTTATGTTTCCGTAGATCCAGAAGCTCCAGAATGTTTAACACCAAATCACTTTCTACTGGGATCCTCAGGTGGGTCAATACCAGGAAGCAACCTGCAATCAACTAATGTAGACCTTAGGAAACAGTGGCGGCAGGTTCAATTATTGACTAGCCAATTTTGGAAAAGATGGGTTAAAGAATACCTACCGCAATTAAATAAAAGGACAAAATGGTTCGAATCTGTCAAAAATGCAGACATTGGTGACATCGTTATAATTGCTGATGGAAATCTCCCACAAAACAACTGGCCGATGGGCAAAGTCGTTGCCACTTTTCCAGGGAAAGATGGCAAAGTTAGGGTCGTCGACATAAAGACTAGAAACGGAGCGGTATACCGAAGACCAGTCAATAAAATTTGTAAATTAGACGTTAACTCTCCGGGAGATGGAAGAAATGTTTAGATTATTTATTTTGTTATACATAAAAGTTTAGTTACACCTTTTTTTACCAGTCTTTATTAGCGACTGGTAAGAAAGGAGAGGTTGTCGTGATGTCAGTATTTTTGTGTGATTTACGTCAAAAAAACATTGGAAATAAATATATTGAAAAGTGTGTTTGATTACGAAATAAGAAGCAAT
This sequence comes from Polydrusus tereticollis, assembly GCA_963920685.1. Classification (NCBI taxonomy): domain Eukaryota; kingdom Metazoa; phylum Arthropoda; class Insecta; order Coleoptera; family Curculionidae; genus Polydrusus; species Polydrusus tereticollis. Next base: position 62,590,282 of record OY987327.1, read on the forward strand.
TCTTTACAATATATTTATTACAAAAAAAAATTAAGTAACGGGAAAATAATTCCAAGAGTTTGACTAGTGTATTCTAAATAAAAATATTATGTATTTTGGTTTCCTTGCTAATTTTTTATGCCACAAATATACAGGGTGTTCTATTTAAAAAAATAGAAGTTTAGTTCGTCTCACTTTTTTCAGCAACTTTGTATTATGTAAAATATTTTTAAAACTTGGTTCTTCGATAAGGATGTAATCTTCCGTCCCCGCTTCGTTGGCGGACCCGGTATGTATTAATAGATATACACATTAAAATCGGAGAATAAAATCCCTTGTAGTATTGTCAGCCGTTTTGAATTTTTGATTTAAACTCAAGTTGTTGTTAATTCATTACAAGTACATTCTTGTACAAAGCGCATTTTCAGTTTTTCCCGGATTTTCATCTTTTAAACACGCGTACATATTTAAAATAATGCGTTGACATTGAGCATGTAAATCTTTGTTTCTTAATTCCGGACTTATTTCGCTTTCGATGGCCGACTTTGGCGCCGACTCATTATATTCCTGCGATAATTCACTTTGATCTTCTGTTCTAAGTTGTCGCCAAAAAATCATACTGATATAATAAAATATAGGTACCTACCAAGTAAAAACTTACTTGCCTGAAACCACACAGTTATAGCAGAAATTGTTAATTGTTTATTTTTTTTTCTTGAACAACAAGAAAATTCCTTTTTAGTTCGATTTAAATTATTTTTGTATAAATAATATTTCTGAAGTACTAAAAAAATTATTATAATATTCATGAATGGCTTGTTCCTTCTGTCCATTGAAAATTTCTTGGTTTAAAGTACATTTGCAAACTAGCTTTCAAAGGGAGTTACTGACTATTAATTAAATACTGGTATAAAAGAACACTTTTAATAATGAAAACTTAAAGAATATTTAAAAAAAGATCTGACATCAGAGTATGATGCCGGTCCCTTTTTTATGTCATCAAACTGACTTTGGCAAAAGTATACCAGAAGGATTAACACACATTATTTTAAAATGTATCACAAACCCTCACATACCGATACCACCATTCACCATAGCTCTTGTCATCTCCAACAACATAAACTATCCTATATACCTAAGCCGGTACGCCAGATAGTAAACAAAAATTATTTGTTCAGCTCTAAATATAAAATAACACTGACCCCTTTAAACCATTTAAAACTCAGACGGCAAAACTTTCATAAATATACTTTATTTTTATAATTAGGGTAAAAGATAATTCGCACGTGAGTGAATCTTGGGGCCGTTAATCTATTTTTGAGCTCGACGGTAGTTTTACGGCTTCGTACCGTAATCGACCTAAATGCCACCGGGAAAAAACGGATTTTAATTTATGACTTGTAACCAAGTTCGCAGTTCGGAGCACTCCTATATAAACTTTTTTTTTTTTAGTGTACTGTTTCATGTCAAACAATTTATAACAAATACTAGATTAAACGGGTAATTATCAAACGATCTTTCAACAGACAAGGAAATTATTATTTTGAAACATGGTAAAAGTATCAAATCTCTGGATGGAAAATGACCGATAAAAGGCTACTCTTGTATGCTCTAGTAGTGTCTACTCGTAATCAATCAATTAGTTGACAGGAAGGTGGCCTAAAATAATAATGCGGATCAACGCTTAAAAGAGGCGAACCGCCACCTAGGCGCCATATAATCGTTTTTAAATCGACACAGCGGAATCACCATGTATACACAGACAAATTTAGACAAGACAACAGTAAGACCAATCCTCACATATTGCATACAGACATGATGCACAATTTTATATTTATAATAAGGAAAAGCACCGCAGGGTTAATCCTTTATGTCGCTCTGCGAGCGGAGCGTGTACGTAGGAAACGATTCACGTTGGTTTTGAATCTTTGCAGATTATACTCGTTAGTGAACGCGGCCGCAGGGAGGCCGTTGCAAAGTGATGACGTTCTCCAGGTGAAAGAATTCTTAAATAGTGTCGTTCGTGGGACACTAGGCTGAACCAATTACGGGTGGGCTGCGCGCATTTTTACCATACACTACTCGGAGAGAGCCTAAATGGTCATCCTGTTCCACAAGACTGGAAAACGGCTTTTACATCATCCATTCATAAAAAAGGAAATAACCTGGACTGCAATAACTATCGGGGCATATCGGTCACAAGCACACTAAGCAGACTATACGGTAGAATCCTGCGTGATCTCATTGAAGAGGACTATAAAGAGAAAGAAGAAAAATAGCAGTGTGGCTTTAGAGCAGGAAGATCATGTACGGACAACGTATTCTGCCTAAAACAAGTAATAGAAAAGAGATCGGCTAGACATTTGGAAACCCACCTCACATTCGTGGATCTACAAAAAGCATATGCATAGTCCCAGTATCCAGACTATGGAAGGTATTAGAACAATCCGATATTAATCACAACTATATAACAGCTCTTAAAGAATTATATAAAGACTCAAAATCAAGGATTAAGATAGGCAAAGAACTCACAGACACATTCATAGTGGATAAGGGACTACGTCAAGGATGCTGTATCTCTTCTACACTCTTTAAAATATATGTAGCGGTGGCACTAAGAAATTGGAAGAGGAAGATTCATGGTATGAGTATAGAGGTAAATGACAGGTGCTTGTTCACTCTTCAGTTTGCAGATGATCAGGTTATAGATTAACAAAGAGGACATGCAATATATGGTTAGAAAACTGATGGAAGAGTACCGAGAATGGGGCCTGACAGTCAATATAAATAAAACAAAATATCTATGTATAGGCACCCAGGACGGAAATTTAGAAGTGGATAATGGTCAGGAAATTCTACAATGTCAGGAATATGAGTATCTAGGTATCACATTCGACAACACCGGAACAGATGCGAAAGAAATAGAAAAACGAATAGTTAAAGCTAAAAAAGTAATCGGATGCCTAAATGGAATTTTATGGAGCAAAGAAATAACAAAAAAGAGGAAATTTAGTATATACGAGAAAATGGTAAAAAGCAGTCTTCTGTATGGAGCAGAAACTTGGAGAATTACTGACAGACAAAAGAAGAAAGTTGAAATGGATGCCATTAGAAGATCCATGCGAATCTCACGAAGAGACAGAGTAAGGAACGACCATATAAACAACAACAAATGGGAATAGAAGGTACGATAGTTCAGGACATTGAAAAAAAAAACTTACCTGGTACGGACACGTAAAACGAATGCCAAATAACAGGTGGCCAAGAAAAATACTGCATTGGCAACCAACAGGTAGAAGGTAACGAGGAAGACCAAGACTGGAATGGCAGAAAACCATACAAAAGTCCATGAGTGAAAGAAACCTCTCACCAGAAGATTGCGACGATAGAAGAGGATGGAGATTAGGTGTCGGACAACGAAGAAAGACGTTTTAAACCGGCATATATATATATATGCTCGGAGTGAAATCAAGCGGGCAACCTCAGTTGAGCACTTGCCATGAAATTATTTGTAAAATAGGCTTAAGTCATCAACCTGCCTTCGATGTTCAAGGCTTTCCAGGTTGTTTGTCAGATCATGGTCATCGATCAAGCGAATGGCTCTTCTTTGAAATGGAATCTAGTAATCTTAGGGTATGTTTAGGAGCAGAGCCCCCAATATGTGAGCAGTACTCCAGCGATGGTTGAATTTGGGCTTTATAGAGTATCAAAAGTTGTTGGGGTGTATAGAGATTCTTGGTTCGAAAAAGTATTTCAAGCTTCTGCGAAGCTGCCTTAGCAATGGCCGCAACGTGACTATGCCAAGACATATGACTATCCAAATTGACGCCCAATAAATTAATTGATGAAGCCAAAGGATTCGAGTGTCCCGCCATGACTATATCCAGTTCTGCAACATTAACTTTTTTAAAAAAAAATTGCCGCCTGGGTTTTTTTAGCGTTAAATTATACTTGGTTACTATCATCCCAGACTTTCTTCGAGGTTTTTGTTGAGATGTGAGACCTCTTGCTGCCTATAGAGATGTGCATTAGCAGTCGATGATCCAGCATACAAAGTAAAAGATGAACCAAGTGTGCTGTCATCAGCAAAGTTATATATTGGATTTCTGGTTCGTTAAGGGTGGGCGACAATATAGCACCTTGAGACACTCCAGCATTGATGTTAAATGCGTCTGAAAGAAATCCGTTCATCGCCACTCGTAGAGAACGGCCTTTAAGAAAGCTTGACAGCTATGAACAAAATTGAACCGGCATTCCGTATGCTTTTACTTTACAAAGGAGCCCCTCATGCCATACTTGGTCAAAGGCTTTAAAAATGTCCAGTGCTACCACCCGAGACTCCCCGTGATGTCCTATTGCTTCGCTCCAAACGCGAGTAACATAAGCGAGAAGGTCTCCTATTAATCTAGACTTACGGAATCCATACTGGCGGCCACTAATAATCTTGGAGCCTTCCAGCTACTTTAATAATTTTTTATTGATAGCCTTCTCCATAACTTTTTGCAGTTTTCCAGCGAGAAGGAAATATTCCTTTTTTTTGTAAGATAAGTTAAAAAGCCTACAAAATACCGGTGTCAATTTATCAGAGTCCTCAAGATTCGTTTAACATGGCGCTGCCGGCAAACAATCTCGGGCATTTTTGATTCTACAGGGGGAATGTACGGTGGAGCTTTTCTCTGAAAATTAGCCGTTGAATGTAAAGAGAATAGTTCCGCCACTAAGTTTGGGTTTTCCTGTGCTTTGGTCGAAATAGTACCAACAATCGACAAGCCGCGATACAAAGATCTTCAGGTATTCCAAAACCAAGCACTCGAAATCATTCCGAACGCATCAATATATACACCGACGCACGTACTACAAAACGATTTACAAATACCAACAATAGCAGAACACATTCACAAACTACTAGTGAACTACTACAGAAGAGCAGATGTGCCATAAAACAATTTCGTCACACAAATTAACATTCAGGCACCACCAAACACATGTTAAAAATTTCTACGGAATTGGCAACCTCCATGAACGGACACTTAATTAAAAAGAAACCTATTACAAAGAAACAAGAAACAGAAAGCCAGTGAAAAAATTAACCAATCAGGACAAACATAGAAGCTCTCAAAATCCAAACAAGTCTAACATATTGTGTCAAAGAAAAAAACACGAATTTTAATAGAAGTAATAGACCTGGCTTAAATAAATACATCTATTAAAATGAAAATATTATTTCGAGGTTTGCAAACAAATTAAAAAAATAATATAGCATAATGTAAACATAATGCTCATGATGTTTTAAGAACATTTAAGAACGGGTTTTGGACACCTGTGGATCCGGGACCTGTAAGATGGCCAACAAGATCGCCAGATCTAAACCCACTGAATTATTTTTTGTGCGGCTATCTAAGGAACATTTTGTTTATGAATTAATTGTCTTATTCTACTAGTCAATTCAGACTGGTTTTAAGTTTAAGACTGTTTAGTAAATCACGTTATTCAATTTTTTTTTTGGCATGAAAATAGTTATTTGGCCTTTTTCTCGAAAACGTAAAAAGAAATCTTGAAATCTTTAAAGAAAGCTGCCTAAACTAAGTAACAATGACAAATTTCATGTGTACAGGTAAAGTACAAAAAAATATTAAAAGAATATTAGATTTATTATTGTAATAATTTTGCTTAAAAAGTATATTTTGGGACATCATATACATGTTTTTAAAAAAATTAAAAATACCTACAACTTGATGTACTTGTCCAAGAATTGAGAAAGACATGGCAAGGTTTGAGTGGCGGACCCAGTATAGTAGGTATTAAAAAACGTGAATTTCTTAGGGCGGGTTTTCAATGTGTACTTAACTATAAACTATGTAATATTACAAAATACACCTATTTTATAACCTATGAATACCATAAAACTGCCAAAACCTAAGTTTAATCCTAACTTGTACTATAAATGAACCATAATGGTTTAAACTAGAAATTATCACACTTTTGCCAAAGTATAGGATAGAAATAGACATTTGAGAGATAGTTAGTGAGAAGAACAGGTCCACAGATTAGGAATAAATCTGTAACAATGGCATTGACAATATTGACAATACATGTACGGGTAACAAAATATTGTAAAAAAATGGACATTCTTGTGTGGTTTGATTAACCAAAGATTAACCACAAAAGAATCTATAAATTAGTTTCGCATTGAAAAATTCGCCATTAGTGGTATATAGAATCAAAATTATATTATTCAAGCCACAAAATTATGTGGCATTACTCTTGCTTGAAACATTCTACTGTTGGGTTAGCCAATAAATTAGAGTAGGTTTATGGATCTCGTTCTAATTAGGAATTTTATAGCTTTGCTGTAAATCAATAGGAGAATATTTTAACCAGCTATAACGTGTGTTCCACAAAGGTTCGTTAGGACATAACTTTTTGTACACTGACTGGTTTCCGATTAGTTTCCAATAAAGAATTCTATAAAATTTCGTGATAACATCAGATGTCCTAAATTTTTAAGTAAAGTTTCCTATATTTTATTTTTAGATTTTATTGGAATTACTGCGCGCAAATTTCCTATAGTTCCTAAGAATTTAGTGATTCCGCAATAGAAACTTGATATTTTACATCAATATATTAATGCGATTTTTATTTCAAATAAAAATATTCGGCCGTTTGAAACAATACCTAAATTAAATATTTTTTTTAAACTCTTTATTTATAAATGAATTTTAGGAAAGCTGTATATTGTACATTAAGGTATTGCGAATAATCTCCAACCTCAGAATTTGAGGTTTGTGTGAAACTGTTGTTAAAATATCCTACTTTTTGAGTGGAAACACATTATTGAGTAACTTATCAATTAACCTCATATACAATGTGTCCCCGGATCTATGAATGAATAGGGGGAAAAACTGAATATATGAAAATATTTTGAGTTAAACTTCATCTTCTGGGGTTCAGTCCTGCTTGAATAGAAACAAATTTGTATAATAATTTTAAATTCGAAAAGTTAAGTATGTCTTAGAAATTTACAAAAAACTTATACTATTATTCTGAGAATTAGTATGCTATAGAAGAAAAAAGAATGAAATAATGCCTTGACACTTCTCAAAAATAGTTAATTCTAAAACTTACCTAAAGTTTTGAAATCGTAACTGTGAAAAATCAAAAAAGTTATGCTTACTATACCAGAACGAATCTACCTAATTCAATTAGAAATCTAAATGTTAGTTGCTTCCTTTCGCCGGATTAATCCCCAGACGCGTCTCGCTGTATAACAGAGCTTCTCAGTGAGGCTATAGAATGCGACGAAAGAAAACAACACCGTAGAGCCTACTTGACCCTAAAAGATGGATGAATAACGACAGATGTAGCTTACAAGCGACATCTCGTGGCAATCAAATGCATCACCTGGCCCGTCTAACAAAAATCAGCCTGAAACGAAGAAGCAAACTACTGCAAAGACCAGACGAATCGGCCATTCTTACAGGAGTCGCCGCCATTAGCGCAGCATTAAAAGCCAATTCGGTATACGGACCGAGTACCAACAATTAGAAATCTAAGGTTAGTTATTCTATAGCCGCACTGAGAAGCTGTTATACAGAATAGAAGCAACTAACCTTTACACTTCTATAATTGCTGGTACTCGGTACGTATACCGATTAGTAATAGATTCATTACGCAAAAAGCTCAAGCTCTTCATTGATTTTACTTACCACTGGACAATATTTGAGACGAAATAGTATTTTAAAGATCGAAAAAATCAAAACACTGTATTCTTTGACATTTTCATCGTTTCGATGCAGCACGGTCTCCAAGAGCACGTGCGGAATCGATTGCACTCGGTTGCTTCCCAATGGTTTACAAATACATGCACTGAAATGTCCAATGGTTTTCAAATTCTGCACTCGTGCCGCACTTTTTTACAAATGGAATTCGCTATAAGAAAGCGGTATGAGGAGACTTGCATTAAGAAACCACATTTGCACTACATAATTATATTATTTTCTCAGATGAGTCGACTTTTACAACTAACAATGTACCTTCATCACAGAATTGTCGACATTGGTCTGAAAATAATCCAAATTATGAAATACATTCTAGACAGCAGTATTTTAGAAATGCTAATGTTTGATATGCTATTTCTTATCATTGTAATAATTGTGCCATGTTATGTCATTGAGGGAAAACTCAATCAACATACTTATTTAAGTATTTTGAATCAGTTTGTGGATGAACTATCAAACGACCGAATATTTTTTTTCATATTATCGGATATGTGAATGGCTGAATGAGCATTTGGATAGCCAATGCTGGTCTCACTTTGATGCCGCCCTGATCTCAGGATTATGGATTTTTATTTTTGGGGTCGGATAGAACAAACATTATATTTGAATAGGCTTCCAATTGACGTAGAAGTATTGAAAAATCACATTAGAGGTGCGATAAATTATATTCACCCTTAGGAGATAAGAGTAGTTTTCTCTGCATTTTGAGAAAGCATTGAGGAATGTGCGAATAAAGGCGGCGGACTTATTGAATGTATAAGTATCTCAGTAAATATTACTATTTCAGTATGGACTCAATTTATTTCTTGATGTTTAAATTCTCTTACTTTATGTCCTCATTTCTTTAATGATCTAAATGTCTATTAAACGGATGAAAATAAACCGATTGTGTTTAATTTATTATTTTGAAGGACTGCAAATTCTTCATCAACACCTCGTATAAAAATAGCTAACTGGACTGTGTCAGATAAATCTGTACTCTCATCCAAAGCAATCGAAAATGCTTGAAAATCAGCCAATCTATCAGTCAATGTTTTTTTGGATATCGCTAGCCATCATATCTATAATACGTCGAACAACAGCACGTCGCGATAAGCTCACTTTCTCGAACTCTTTCTTCTTTTCTGGGAACAAAACTTCTGCAACATCTACTAGGCACTTTTTAACAAACTGTTCCTCAGAAAATGACTTCGATGTTTTCGCTATTTTGGAACTAATTATAAAACTAGCTTTAACAACACTGTCTAGATTTGATCTTTGTGAATGGAACATTTGTTGCTGTTTCCCTAAATCGGTAATAATTTGCTTGAATATTTCCTGCGTCGTACTCTCGATCGTACGCGAATATGCTATGCGAACTTTATCAGTTGTTAACATAGATAAAGGTTTATAGGGGGAATAGAATGGACTCTCCCGTACTAATGAAACTGTGAAATAACTTGCGCCACCTATGGCGCTGGGTACAAGTTTTGACTGTGACATTTGAAAGAAAACTGTTCAGATTTTATTTGAAGTTTGATATTGGAACCACACCTCCACGCCACTAGATCGACTACGGTGACTTTCGGCGGGAATTTTAAAGGATTTTATTTTTTAAAATATTTAAATGATTTATTATTTTCGTATTTTTATGACACGAACGTTCATATTAACAATCTATAGTCAAGCCTATATTTGAATTCAATAATTATGAAATAACCATGACTTCAAATAATACATTATAACTATAACTTGTAACATTTATGTCATAAAAATAAGGAAATATATAGATTATTTTGATATTTTTACAAAGAAATATTTTCTATTACATTTGAAAACTTTACGTGACGCCAATTCATATTATTTCTAAAATTAATATTAGACAACAATAGTATTTTATTATTTATTTAAATAATTATACTGTACATACTGTTTTCTTTCTCTTAATTTTATTGGTATACATTTTTTTCGCCATCACAAACTAACCTACAATTCTTAAAATACTGCGGTTTTAAACTTACCGCTTAAATTAATTATCACAATTCTAACAATTTTAACAGTTCAGTATAGTGTTCAAATGTCTTCTAGATATTATAAGCACTTATAATAAGTCACAAAAAAGCGTCTGGTGGCAAGTGTACAACTAAATAATGAAACTTGAGCGGCTAATTTGAAGTGCGCAGACCATGGTTGTTAAGAAGTAATGAGGTGACACGCGCGCTGAGCGGTTTATATATTACCATAACTGTCCTAATTATCTTTGCCATTACCCCCAATAAGCAAATAGAACTAGAATACTCTCGATCGTACGTAAGCGCTTCAAGCGCATCGGGCGGGCGGCTTCCCGAATGTTAATCCGTTCGTCTTTTTCTAATATAACGAGTATTCTGACTCGATCTATAAGCTTAACAATAATTTGCACGTTATTTGAATTTTCTGAATCTCTCGCGGGCCGGATTAAAGCTGGTGGAGAGCCGAATCCGGCCCGGGGGCCGGGCGCGTTACCCATATATATTCTAAAAGATAAAATCAGTTTTGACAAAGAAACTTATAGCTATAAATAGAAATAAAGGTCTGTCTTTACCACCAAGACAGACCTTTATTTCTATTGACAATCTCGCCACAGAATATGGACTACTTCTTAAATCTTATATCTATAAGTTTTTTGGTTTTGATAATCTAGAAAATTCAGCGCATTACAATTGCAATGGATATAAACAATTTTGATAACAAAATTTTATAATTGGATGTAGATAATTTTGAAACAGTACGTGTGATGGATTAAATAGTTTTGGAACTATAGACAAGGTTTATATGCAATTTTTAATGGGATCGAAGACGTTTTGACAAACCATATTTTACACATAGACAAATGCCATTAAAAAAAAAAAAAAACAGCGTCACCGTTAACTCATTTATTTTCCTTTGTGGATTAAAGCAGTTTTCAAATTGGGTGCCTCAATTAGTTTCTATCTAAGCAAGACTAAACCCCAAGAAGATAAAGTTTCAACTCAAAAAATGTCAGTCTTTTTCTCCTATTCATGCGTCAATCCGGGGATATACTAAACACTTACCTGCTTATATACACGTTTTCTTCTTTTCTAAACAGTTCTGTTAGGTAATACATAATGAAGTAATATCCCTCTTCTGTATCAGAACCCATGAGAATATTCGTTTTCTTAAAGTTTTTGTTGGACATTGCGCGGGCAGGATGCTCGTCAAGAAAAGCACCATCTATGATTGGGACAAATGGGAATTCACAAATACCTACAAGAAAAAAAAGTGATATAATCTAAATGTTTATATGGTGAAAATTTACCAAAATTGTCTATATATTTGTTGAAAAGGTCCAGAACGAGATATTTTGGTTAGGTTAGGAACGGACTTTCCATCACACTCGTTGGACCAAAATTTTGATAGGTCTCATTCTACAGAGCAGAAAACTGATTTTTTAAATACTCTGGTGGTTTCTCTTTAAAAAAGGCAATCTACATTTGTTTCGAAAATTAACCGCTTTCAAAAAAATAATTGACCTTCGAAATCTCGGAAATGACTTAAACGCAAGAATGTTAAAAATGTTAAATGTTTGCTTTTTCTTGTTTACTTCAGCAGATTTTTGAAATGGACGCCCTGTACCTCTATACATTTCATTAGCTGACGGATGTTTGCTCGTTGTGCGTGAAACAACATTCCAGCATTGTCTCGAATTTCATTGAAATGGTGTGTTATTCTTCCATGATCTGAACTGGCGTCAAATATACTTTCTCTCTCTCTCTCTTCGTCAGCCTTCTCTGGTCCACTCCTGAACATAGGCCTCTATCCGAGCCTTTTCCATTCCTATCGACTTTGCGCTAGTTGTACCATCCAGCCAACGTCTCTGCCGTCTTACTCTATTTCTTTGTGTTTCTCTGGGGCGCCAGTGAATCACTCTGTTTGTCCATCTATAATCTTCCTGTCTTGCAACATGTCCCGCCCACCTCTATTTCATCTCGGCCATGTAACGGATCACGTATTTTACCTTTGTTCGTCTTCTTATTTCTTCGTTTCTGATCCGGTCCCTTATGGAGACTCCAAGCATTGCCCGTTCCATTGCCCTTTCTGTTGTCTTCAATCGATCTGCACTACCCTTTGTGATTGACAGTGTTTCGAGGTCATATGTTGCCACCGGCAAGATGCACATGACATAAACTCTGCGTTTTAAATGTATTGGAATATCTGGATTTCCTAGAACGTACTTTAGTTTTCCAAAAGCTGCCCATGTTAGCCTCACTCTTCGCGTTATTTCCGCCTTTTGATTTTCTATTCCTAGTTTAATGAGGTGACCTAGGTATACGTATTCGACAAGGTTTTCGATGTTTTCGTTAGATAGTGATAACTAAATGTGATTGGGTGACATGAACTTGGTTTTATTGATGTTCATTTTTAGCCCTATTTTTCTTGATGTTTCATTCAATTGTTCCATCATTTCCTTTAGCTCTTCTGGATCTTCGGAGATGAGAACAATGTCGTCCGCGAAGCGTAAGTGACTCAGGTACGATCCGTCGATTTTCAAGCCTTTTTGTTCCCAATCCATTTCTTTAAATATCTCTTCCAGTGCCAGAGTAAACAGTTTTGGTGATATCGTGTCACCTTGTCGGACTCCTCTATTTAGGTTTATTTTGGACGTTTTTATGTTTTCGTCAATTTTAACATGCATTGTGGCGTGTCCTTTAAAATTGCATTGTATCTTGAGTCGATTCTGGCATTATTCATGGCATTTAGGAAAGACCATGTTTCGATTGAGTCAAACGCTTTATGGAAATCTACAAATGCCAGATGTATGGGTACGTTGTATTCAGTTGTTTTTTCTATTATGGTGCGTAGAGTTTGCAAATGGTCCATGGTACTGTATCTACTACTAAATCCTGCCTGTTCGACGGGTCAAATATACAAACCTCTTTAAATTTCCCCATAAAAAGTAATTATCGGTGGCCATAGAATAGACCCACCTCGACCTATCCCTCGCTTATCAAAATTATTTGATAAGTGCCGACAAACTAAATTGCTAAAATGGGGCGGTGCACCGTCGCGCATATACCACATCTGATTTCTAATTTCTAAGAGCACATTTTCTAATAAACCATTTAAGTTTTGTTCATCATTTAATCTGCCCTCAATAAAGAACGGTCCAATGAGATGATTTCCAATAATCTCCGCCCACATGTTAACCATGAACCTTTGTTGGTGCTTTGTCTATACTGTTGCATGGGGATTTACTTTATGCAAGATATGCAAATTATAGCAATTTATTACTCCGTCTCGTGTGAAAGCGGCTTCGCTCGTGAACAAAACAAGAGTAGTAAAATTATGATTTTGCCTAACAAAATAAAACGACTGGTGTTTTATTGTAGTATTCTGATTTATCATTTCAATAACGTGTTATAAAATAGTATATTATTATATTAAAATAATAATATATTAAAGTATAAGTGGATATTGGATATGGATATATTCCGAGAATATTAGCAGTATTAATTTGAACAACATTTCTTGTGATTTTAAAAACCGAGGTATTAATATTAAAAATATTCATTTCACTTTTCACATTTATTTAAAAAATTTAGATTGTTAAATATTTGAATAATGGTGGATTTATAAACTCGAAAAGTTGGTGAGGTTAAAGTTATGTTCAAGTTGTGAGGTTAGATATTCCAAATTCCGAGCATAAAAATTGATTATTTCGAACTACCCGGGAAGTTTTCGAACCTTACATGAGCTTTACGTGAACAACATGAACGAGTGTATAAATAGAACTGAGTGTTCCCTTTAGTTTAAATTGAACTCCTATTTCCAACACCAACTGAACCTCAACCTCGCCAACTTTTCGAGTTTATAAATCCAGCTTAAAGCTTCTCAAACATTTGCTAGTTATATTTTATTTGACGTTAAAAGGTACTTCGGTCAGATCAATAATTAATTAAAAAGTTGACATTTTGACTGTTGTTGATGTTGCTATGGTAACTTTAAAACACGCGCGTTTTTAAAAGTTTGGTTTAAATACGCTGAGGCGTACTGTAAATAAGCAAAATAGGGTACCAATAAAAAAATAGTTATTTATGATGTGAGTGTTAAAAGTGATGTTTTATTTTGTGAGTGAAAAAGTTTGTGAAATGAGCGGAGCGTAGCGGAGCGAATTGAACAATTTCACGAACAAAATAAAATTACTTTTAACACAAATATCATACAATGTTTTTTGTATAACTGCCCTATTTCGATAATAAAATAGGGGAATTTGGAATGACTTTAAACTTCAAAATGCATTTTAATATTCAAATAATCACAAGGTTGTTGTGAATAACAAACGTTGCCAACGCTATGGTTACTAACAAATGCTTGTTTACAAATAAAAAAGATCCTGTCATTTAAATAATTGCGTTCTTGTCCAATTTTTGTCTTTGGTTCTTGACTGCTTAATATGTTTGTCGATAGTGGAATAATTAATAAAAGTGTTGATTTGGTTGTTCCTGTGGATATTGAAGAGTCTGCAAGAAGAGCAACTTTAGAACTCCTACCTAAAAAATCAGCTCAGCAGTACGATATTGCATATGCCAATTTCCTGGCCTGGTGTAAATTGAAAAATGTGAAAGGGAACTTCAGTGAACCTGTTTTCTTAGCATACTTACAAGAAAAATCAAAAATATGGAGCTCATCAGCTTTGTGGAGCAAATTTTCAATGATCAAGTCAAGCGCCCTTGTTAGTTGTACAATTAATATTAATGTTCATAAGTAATCGAGTAAGTAATGATTGTTAAATATTGATAATAAAAATTTGCACTTTTGATTTCATCATAAGAAAATGTAGTGTTAAAAATAACTAACACTAGTGTTAAAAATATTTTTAACACGCTTCCACGTAAACAATCACTTTTAACACTGTTGACTGTCATTAAAAGTGTCACTTTTAATGGCAGTTGTACAAAAAATAATTTCTTATCAGTTTTCAATTTTATCAAAACAAATGTAGAGTACCTTTTTTAAAGAGGAATGACCAGAGTATTTAAAAAATCAGTTTTCAGCTCTGTAAAACGACAGCTGTTAAAATTTTGGCCCAATGAGTGTGGAAAGTCCATTCCTGATCTTCCTAAGGATGTAAAGTATCTTCTTTATGAGTCTTTACGACCCACATAAAATGTTTAAATTTCATTAAATTATACACGTATCGGTTCAAAAGTTAAAGCCGAAAAGGTAAGTCGCTGGGTACCCCCTTAAGGCTCTGTATCTCCGTTAAGCGGTACTTTAGGATTTCTTTTCTATGATAAATTAGAATTGTTTTCATCTTACGCTCCCGAGAATACGCCATATACTTAAAAAGAATAGATAAAGATCCGAAAATTGAACATTTTTCCAAATCTGTTTCTACTGAAAGTTATGCTAATTTTTAAATACTATAAAGTGAAAATCCAATTACAGCTTTACCTAGCGTTCCCCATTCACTGTTAACCATATCAACAGGATCCTTTTTCTTAAGGCAGTCTACAACTGCTCCTAAGTTGCTCCTGTCATAAGGGCATTTTAGAGCTTCTGCCATTCTAAGCCCTCTGAGTATACTCTCTTCTCTTGATATGACCGCCCATGGAGCTGTAGCGCTTCCAGATTGCATTATAGCCTTCCATCAAATGAAAAAGTTAAACTTATTACAACATTTACCTACTCATATTTTGTATCTATTGAAAAATGACTCAATATAGCTTTAGGATTACTCAACTTATAATATTATGGATATACTTCTTGCAAAACAATTTCCGATGCACGTCATTAATCAGCTGATAACTTTTATATTAACATTTCGTGCGATATTGAATGTACTAAAAACTTAAAGTATTCTTCTTTGATACGAACCAACTTATAGCAACTATTTTGTTTATTTAAGCTTGTAACAATTAATATAATTTGAATTTTATTGGCCGACAGTTGGCAACAGAACTGTCAACAGTGCGGTGGCGCCAGCTCGTTGGTTGGCCTGTTTTAACGTTTTGTTTACGTTTCGTAAAGAACTAACCTTTATTATTCTGTGATTTCGTGTTGTTGTCAGGCCCGTATCCAGAAATTCGTTTCGGGGGGGGGGGGGGGGGCAAGGACGAAAATCATTCAAAAATGTGGATTTATTTAATTAATTCAGAGCAGAGCGAATCACACATTAAAACTTAAATCATTATGTGACGTTTAATCCATTATTATTTATAGTGCAATAAAAAGATGCAGTACAAGGTGTACACTGTACAGGGTCTTTGATTATATTTACGTGAGCTCTAGAGCCTTTATTATTACAGATGGAAAAAAATCTTATATACAAAAGTTCTAGGGTTTTTCTTTTATTATCTTTTGAAGTTATCAGAAAAAACAAAGTTGCATCGGGAAATGAAAAAATATAGGCAACTTCAAGTTTTTTAAATGGAACATCCTGTATATTATGCGCTAAAATGAAAGATCTTTTTTCCGTGATTCTAAATATATATATGTTGATGACATTTGGGTGAGCTATTTTTGACATATCTTAGCTTAAAATATAAATAAATTGAAAAGAAGGTTGATAAACTTGTCAAGCAAACCATGGAAACAATTCATAAAGCGTAATAAATAACTTAACAATTGTAAAAGAGAAACCCTAGAACTGTTGCATATAAGATTTTTTTCCATCTCTAATAATAAAGGCTCTAGAGTTCACGTAAATATAATCAAAGACCCTGTACAATAAACAAAAATTTTTCGAATTTCGGGATTTTGGGGGAAGGGGCGGGCCCCCCGGCCCCCCCCCCCTGGATACGTGCTTAGTTGTTGTGCGTCTATTTTTTAACAAACACTCCAAATCTTTTCATAAATAACATTAAAAAACTGTTTTTTTAAAAACAACAAAGGTGCACATACATATCTCTGTCGATTACGTGGTTTACTATTTCTGAAAAATGCCGAGTTATTTAAATAGCCTAAACTGCGAAAACAGTGTAAATCTGTAAATCCCTTACTCGGTTATTTTGGTTACAAGCTAGCAACACTACAGACAACTGACGTCACTCGAAGGATATGGCGTGCAACAGAAATTGTTTTGCAAAGAGTATAGGTATATTATTTGATTTTCAGTTATTAGCGATATTTTAAAATTACAAAACGTATAAAAATTTTTTTTATGGAATTTGATGTAGTGTTTTATTTTTAGTTTCTACGGATAAAAAATACTAAAAGAGAGATTTATTTAGGTTTTCTAAACCTTACAGATTTTGAAATATTTTGTATTTTGTGAAAATGTGATTCAATTATCAACATTTATTTTATTTTTTGGACCAAATTCACTCTAGGGTCTACTAATTGAAACTACTATAAAAAATTAATTGTGAAATAATGAAAATACAATGATATATGCAATGATAAACCTAAACACATTAGTTTTTAGTAAAACAAATACAAAATTAATTTAATATTAAAGTTTTAAAAAGTAAGATTTTTTGTCTTTACGTCACAGGTAGTGAAACGATTGCCGCATGGTATGACGTCATAGTATAGTATACAATTAGTAACGATAAAACATTGATGTATCGGACTTAAAATTCGATATTTTTCCATTGATTTTTAGGTTAGTAATTGCAGTGCTGCCAATCGGTGCATAATTGTGCGATTTTCGCATCTTTTCACCTGCCTGCATCCTAATGCAATTAACATAATTTCGCATAATTTGATAATAAAATTGATAATGTTAGAATTTTACAGCTTACATATTTTAGAACATCAATAATGTTTAAAGCAAGTGATTCCCAAGGCAATATGCGCTAACTTCATGGTAGTTGGCACGTCAATACCTGTCGATTTGTCAGCCGCTGCCGTTTTATTACATATATACCGCTTGAACTTCGTTAACAAGTTTTAGGTTTAGGAAATTATAATCCGTTTCTTTTTTGTCATAAACATATTTTATTCAGAAACTCAAAACACTTTCTTGCGCGGCACGTAACCAGCACAAAAATGAAGGTAAAGTAGAAATTTGTGGTCCTTTGGAATTCCAAAAAAATTCATCTTGGTACATAAAATCGCATATTTTGCATCCAGGCGTCGCACAATTTAATATTTTGGTGTTGGCAACACTGAGTAATTGGTGAACGATATGATACGATATCTACCTAATATATGTTTATTAAATATTATGAATATATTGACTGCAAACTACAAATAACTTTAAATATAAAATAAATATTTTTAAAATATGTATTTTTTTATATTGCGACTTTAAGAAACCACAATATCTTTAAATATTACGAAAATGTCGACAATATTACAAGTTTGATTGTAGAAACTAAAAATGAAAAAATATATTTTTTAAAATATACATCAAATAATAGTCATTCCTTTAAAAAAACATTTTAAAGTCAAGTAATAATATTTCGTGTTAAATAACGCGAAAAACCTGTTACAGAGTGTATCGTATGTGTATAATGATAGATAAACTTATAACCTATAAGTCGACAATCAGTCCTATGATCAAGCACACAAGTTAACTCTAGACGCTAACTAGCTGTTTTCCAACAGAGTGAAAAATTAACAAGTAGGCTTTTTCGGTTGTTGTCATGGAAACGGGACGTTAAAACTTAACTCGTGTGTTTGATCATAGGGCTGTTTGGCAATTTAATTGTTTGTCCAAATATTTTTAGATGAAGGCCAATATCAGTTTTTGAAGTTAATTGCTTGTGTTAGATAACAAACAAAGACTTAAAATTTTTAGAGTTTCAGAAAGTTGAAAGTTATGCTTAACTAAACTGTGGAACCGCTTCCCCAAGTAAGATTAACCTTTGAACAACATCGGTTCTGTGTTGTTCAAGCTGTCATATGTTTGTGGGTAGGAAAACATTTCAACATCAAGCAAACAATATTTGCAGAAACTTGGCCAACAATGTTGCCAACTATTGCGGCATTAGTTCATTATAAATTCTCAACATTTCTATTACCTGAGAGAACAGATTCCTCGTTAATGGTGATAATAGATGAAGTGACACCGAAACGGCTCCTGCGCTTTCTCCAAACAACGTTACATTTTGGGGATTCCCACCGAAGGCTGCCACGTTGTCATGTACCCACTGCAAGGCCATTAGCTGATCAAATAGGCCAGTGTTACCGGGCGCGTCTGCTGTCCCGAAATAAAGGAAACCGAGTGATGCCACGCGGTATTGCATGGAAACTAAAATTACATTTTCTTCTGATACCTGATGAAAAATAATGATAATAATTTAATTCGGTTTTTTGAGGTTTTAAGTTTAATACAAAATGCTACATTCCATTAAATTACCTAAACAGTTTAAGAAGAGGCTAGATTAAAAAGTTATAATGGCTATGAACAGAACAACAACTCTGACAATGGGGTATTTTACTGTTTTTCCTATTCTTTTCTTCGTAAGCGGTATAATGAACTTTTGTTTCGGTTATTAACTTTAACTATACGTCACACTCGTTTTAAAAAGTCTAATATTGAACATAAAGCAGGGCTATTAATTTAAACTAACCAACATATGATGATTATAAACGTCCAATGTATTGGTTCCGGAATAGAATCCACCTCCAAAAATCCACACCATCACAGCTGCATTAGTAGGCCGTGGTCTGGGAACTACTACGTTAATGTATAAACAATCCTCACTTAATGGTGTGTTGGGGTTCCACACTGCAGCACCTAAAACAACAGAAATGCAGCATTACCTTAAGCAATTTTTATTATTTGACAAGCATTATTCTTAATCTTAAACTTACCC
Source organism: Polydrusus tereticollis (assembly GCA_963920685.1). Lineage (NCBI taxonomy): Eukaryota > Metazoa > Arthropoda > Insecta > Coleoptera > Curculionidae > Polydrusus > Polydrusus tereticollis. Next base: position 62,609,786 of record OY987327.1, read on the forward strand.
GGAAAATCTCCGAATAAAGTATCTATAATCTGAACACAAGAATTTGGTTGCTTAGTGGTGTTGAGTATGTCGTCCCATCTCTCAATTGGACGTGGATGCCTAAACCTTAATTCACCGACTGGCTTTTGTGCGTAAGGAATACCTAACCAGGCATCTACCTAAAAGGTACACAAAATAATAATTATTAAACTTTTTTGTTTCTTGATTAAGTGAGCAGCTTCGTTCAAGTTTCTGATGCTTAAACTATGAATGAATCAAATCAAATCAAAAATAGTTTCATTGTCATGAAAATTAGGTAATTTTGTTGGCAAAGCACCTACATACTAAAACTGGCATTAAAAGACACAAAAGAAGAAAATAGAGAAGCAAGAAATACAAGTAAGATAAATGGTACAAATGAACAATTATGAAAGGTAATATAATATAAACAAACTTGCACAAAAAAGTTAAAATATGATTAGAGATATCAATTAAATCAAATCAAATCAAAATAAGCTTAATTGTCGGAAGTTTAAAAAAACGACTTGTTGACAAAGCCGTATAAAAAAATTAAAATTAAAATGTCTTAAATCCAAATGACAACCTAACATGATTGTTTAACATTCATTAAAGAAATCAAAAAATAACAGATACAGTTAAGAATATGTTAGGGCATACACTATCGGACAAAAGTAGAGCAACATTTTCGAAAAATGAAAGAAATCTCGATTTTTATCGGCGGCAACAGCTTTTCCAACAATCAAAACAAATGAACTGATATTTACTTAAACTTTCAAATACAGTATTGTAATGCGTCAAAAGTAAAGCAACATTTTAATATTTTCCTAAAAAAGAAAGGTTTTAGTGAAAGTAAAGGGTAACTTATTTTTGCAGAGTTTCATTTTATGTTTAATTAATATTTCTGTGCTGTATTAATCATGCCAAGAGGTATTCCTATTTCGAAAGAATTGAAGCAAAGAGTAGTGAATGCACACTTGGAAGGTACAATACAAGCCACAATATCAAGACGGTTTGTTTTACCAAGATACAGCGTATCCAAAATAATTTCAAGTTACATTCAAAGAGGACATTTAGAGAATCTACCGAAATCGGGAAGGCCAAGAAAAACAACAATTTGGACAGACAGAAAGTAGTGAATGCACACTTGGAAGGTACAATACAAGCCACAATATCAAGACGGTTTGTTTTACCAAGATACAGCGTATCCAAAATAATTTCAAGTTACATTCAAAGAGGACATTTAGAGAATCTACCGAAATCGGGAAGGCCAAGAAAAACAACAATTTGGACAGACAGAAGCATTAAAAGAATTTCTCAAAACGGTCCTTGGATGTCTGCAGTAGTCTGCACCTAGAATTATTGCTGAAATTCCCGAAATTATAGTTAGTCCACGGACAGTTCAAAGAAGGTTGGTAGACGCAAAGTTATTTAGTAGACGCCCGGCTAAAAAGTCCCTTATTTCGGCAAGAAATAGAGTGGCTAGGCTTGAATTTGCACGTCGACATTTAAATTGGACAGCAGACGAGTGGAAAAAAGTTGTATTTAGCGATGAAACGCGTTATAAAATTTTCAATTCCGATGGAATGAAGCGTGTAAGATGGCCAATCAATACAAGGTTTAATCCTAAATACGTTACACCCACAGTTAAGCATGGCAAAGGCATCAAGAAAATAACGTTCGGGTTTTGCAGTGGCCGGCACAATCCCCAGACCTTAACCCCATTGAAAATCTATGAGAAGAAGTTGAACGTGGAATTCGTACACAATTATTTCCAAATAAACAATCATTGGTAAATAAAATCAATGAAGTTTGGACAAACCTTTCCGAAAATACTGTTCAAAAACTGATTGCCTCAATGCCGCGACGTTGTCGGGAAGTAATAAAAAATAATGGATATTCTATTAACTATTAACATAATACTTTTAGCTATTGTAATTATTAAATGTGTTTAATGTTTTTTTTTATCGTAATATGTAAAATAAAATACTGTTGACACAATTTGTTGCTTTACTTTTGTCGCACTTCATTTCGTCGATTTTTATAATTATAAATATTTCTCTACCAGCATTTTGTTTAAATTGTACCAAAATATTGTGAAATATTACTAATATTGCGGGGATAATATTTTATTAAAATTAGCTGGGGATCACAATCATATAATTAATTTTTTAAATTCAAAGAAATAAAAGTACTTTGTTGCTCTACTTTTGTCCAATAGTGTATACAATAATATTAAATCTAAGCAACAGGAAGACAAAGTTGATTATAAAAAAAAACCCAAACAAGATCCAGTAAGATTAAAAATATGTTATTAAACATTAAATAAGTCATTTATATCACATCACATTGTCCAAAAAATACTCCTCTAAAGTGTAATAAGCTTTTGACCTCCTTGTCCTCCACCTAAGACACTTATATTCTGCAATTTGCCTAATGGCAATAGGTAAATTATTAAAAATATTTTAACTATTAAAATGGAATTCTTAGTCAGTGTAAAAGTAGGGATTGGTAGTCCTATGATAAACGAACTTCTGGTGGAGCAGTAGGGGAGTATTTCTTGTGCATAAGAATATAAAAATGCTTGTCAGGGTTAAAATTTTTCTATTCACAAACAAAGTTTTGTAGAACTTTTTAAATGTGTCATGTGAAAGTAATTAACAACAACAAACATCCCTGCCTAAATTTGGCGCTGACTCTCAATATCAAAAAGTAGGCCATCTTTTGACGGCCACAGCTTCGTTATAAGACATTTATCATATCAAATATCCCCTTAAAATACTCCAATGGAATTTCCGGACACCCTCTAAAGTAAATGTTGAAAACGTATTTGAAAAGATCTATTTACTTTCTTAACATTTCAAGTGAAATCCTAGCTAACCGATTCATTAGTACGGGTTTTGTGAAACTCTGTGGTTATGCCTAAAATCCATGGAAGGTTTTAAAATCAAATAGTGATTGATTTATTTCTCATAATTTAATTCATTAATTAATTTTAAAAGGTTGTAATTTAATACTAGTAGTACCTTTTTTGCACAATAAATTATAAGACAAGTGAGTTTTAATATAGATGAACTGTTTGGTCTGATATTTGTACTTGGTGTGAGCGAAAAAAAATGGGTTGTAAATAAAGTAGAATGCATGTGCCAAGTTCTCCAGAGCCAGAGAGAAGGCATCCAAAAGAAAAAAGTTTTAAAATATGGTTAGTAAGATTTGTTAAAACAGGAAATGTATATACAATAGAAGAAATGAATTTGCGATGTTGTTGATACTGTTGCCAGTTACTTAAGCCAAATTAAAATCGGGAAAGCAATAGATGTTAAGGAAAAATCTATAAAACGAATTTTAAAAAACGTCGATTCCATGCCTATCATATCCAGTTTCATTAAGCGTTCAGCGATGGAGATTTACAAAATTGATCCGAGTTTTGGGCCTGGATAAGAATCATGTTTGTTGAATATTTTTCAGTTGTGTTTTATTTTCTCACGAGGCAATATTCGGCAACAACGGTTGTTTAAATAGATATAACTTCCATTACTACTAGACAGAAAATCCGCGATATTTTAGACAAATCGATCAGCGGCATCAGTGGTCATTGAATGTGTGGGGCGAAATTATTGGTGATACTATAATAGGCCCACATTTTTGTAATGGTCATCTTAATGAGCCCTTATATTTAGACTTTTTATAAAATGATTTACCCGTTTTATTGGCGGACCTTCCTTAATATACATAATGGAAATGGAAAGAGGATATAGTTGCAGCAAGATGGTACTCCGGCACATTTTTCACGATAAATGATTTGATGATTCAGGAGTCAGCAGTAAAATGCATTGTATAACCAGAGGTTACCTCCGACCCTAGGATTAACCCTCAATTCGTGGATTGGGTACGAGTTAACTCGCAATCTTCGGATAAAAATGGCGTATCTTTAACATATGTTTGTTTTTAAACCTATTTAACAAATTGTACCTATTGAATCTTGACTGCTGCGTAATGATATAGTAACCCTATTTGGACGTTTTCGATGTTGTAAATTATCTTCTCTCAGATGACGAAGAAGATTTGGGGATTATTAACGTAGTTCAGAATGTGAGAAGACCTCGGGTTTTTAGGTTTCGTATTAAGAATATGGACTATTGGGTAGATCCAGAATTAATTGCAAGGTTTAGAATATCAAAACCTTCTGTAGGAATGGTAATCTAAGTGATTAGCCAACGCATACAAAGAGAAATGTGGTACCAAATCACCAAAGACATTAATGCCTTTGCAACTTACAAATCAAAAAAATATTACATAAAAATAAAGCTGCAAGGTTAGGTTACTTTTAACTGACATAAACATTACAATTAACAAATTAAATATAAAAACAGAAATCAATTTTAATATTCTCATCCCTCTGAAATTAGTAGTTTTATGAATTAACCCTATCATATACAATTGCAACAAAAACCTACCTTAGATTAACCTTAGGTTTAATTTGAGGATAAATCTTCATATTAATTTTATAGTTAATTCCAACCTATACAATTGGGCCTTAATAGTTTTTCACCTGAAATGTTGAGGTATGCTCCATTCCACAGTAATTTGTTGATTTCCCGACCGCAATAAAATTTAAACCCATCCATAAATAAGTGCCTTTTGAAAGGGTACAGGTCCTGATTACCTACTAATTTCAATAGTTTAGGTTAGCTATTTTTAACAAAACAACAAATATAAATTAAGCTGGGAGGAGCATATTAACTTGTTAATGAAGAAGGCTGAAAAAAGCTTAAATGTTCTTAAGGCGGTAGTTTCAAGATCTTGGGGCTCTGGCCCAAAAACTTCTTTAATTTTTTATAAATCCTTCACTCGTTCGATTTTGGATACTGGGTCCATTTTCTATGGTTCAGCTACAAATTCTAGACTTAAAAGGCTGGATACAATCCAATATAAAGCTCTAAGACTAGTTGTAGGGGCGTTTAGGTCATCTCCTACACAAGCATTATTATCCGAATGCAATGAACCCCCACTGTCGCTAAGAAGACAAATGTTGGCAGAAAAATTTGTTATAAAAAATTTACAATACACAAACAGTTCTATTGTCAATAAAATCGGAAAACTAGGCATTGCTAACTTAATATGTCCTTTTTGGATAAATAAAACTAGTCCACCCTTAGCTGATGCTTTTACTAAGACAATGTCCTTTGAAAAATCGGTTGAAAGAAGGGAAAAATATTTTTTATTTGAATTTGCTTACGAAATTTCATATGTTAGAGTGAACGCCACATTCCCGAAGTACACTCCTTTTCCAAGCTTAAATCGTGCTATACTTAACCAGTGCCTAATAAATTTACAAATTACTACAAGATTTATACGGACGGCTCAAAGAGTCAGATGGGAGTTGGCAGTGCTTTTGCTATACCCGAAGCTAATATTGTGTATAAGTATAAGTGCGATGATAGAGCATCAATATTCACCGCCGAGGCCCAGGCTATTATAAAAGCCCTAGAATATGTAATTGATTCTACGATATGTCAAAGGGTAGTTATTTTGTCAGATTCGCAGTCAGTGCTCCAAGCAGTATATTGTAACAACGGTTGTAATCATCCTCTTATTGCAAGAATTCTAAACCTTACTCTCTATACCAAAAAATTCCAGGTAGAGTTGATTTGGGTCAAAGGGCATACGGGATTAAAAGGCAACGTGTGTGGTGTCCCCGTGCATATTCCTATGTCATGTACCCTGCCTACCTTATTTCAATATAAGCTTTTGCTTTTTCATATTTTAACTTTTATATAATAACAATAATAAATTCTGCTGTGGCTAAATGAGCAATGCTCAAGGCAAAAAGAAGAAGAAAAAAAAAAAAAACAAATATAAAATAATAGATAAGTATCTTTATTTTAATCATGTAATTAAATAGGTATTAATATTTATACAAAAATACTAATCTACAATATTATAGTATCATTTATGCCTAAACTAATTATTAAGGGCCTTACGTTACTATTAATTATGTTATTATATTGGTATATTAGGTAGGTTAATGGCAAATTGCAGGTGTTCAATATAAAGCGGAGTCTTTTAATCTTAGTTCATCAGTCGCTTGGTGTTTGTCAAGCTGTGCGTTAAAGGTATTTTCGTGTGTGTTATCGAGCGTCCAAAATATGTCAGATCTGTGTGAAACTTCAGATAATATTGCTTCCGGAAGTTATGGTGTAACGAAGAAAAAACATTTATCACTTGATGCCAAAAACATCATAAAGAACGTTTACTGTACCCTTTTAGAAAAAGGGTATGACCGGAGTGCAAATTTTAGTGAAACGAGTATTTTGACCAAAGTTGCATTAACGACAGTAAAAGATATAGTCACCAAACCCATCCAGCCAAGGAAAAAACGGTGTGACAGCGGAAAATTGAGAACCATCGAAGAAGCTGATAAAGACTTGATTCGGAGAAAAATTTATGACATGTACAGTAAACAAATAGTCCCAACAATAGATACGTTAAAATAGGGACTTACAGCAGACGAAACCGACATTTCATGTAGCAGGACAAGCCTTTGGAGAATAGTAAAAGCAATGGGTTTTAAATAACGTACATTGACAAACGACAAGTACTAATGGAATCGCAGCGTTTACAAGTATGGCGTAGAGATTATTTGAATCTTATCAGATAATATAGGAAAGAAAATCGTTCAATTATATACTTGGACGAAACTTGGTTTGATACCCACGACACTCCTAAAAAAGGTTGGAGCGACTCAACTATCAAATGTCAAACTAAAGCTCCCTCACACAGTTTTACGCCTCCCTCCGTATTACTGTATTTTTAACCAAATAGAACATATATGGAGCCAGTTAAAGACGATGATTAGAAGAGAAAACACATCCCCTACACTAAGTAGTTCTGTTATAGAATTAATTAAAAAATGTGTAAATAATATCCCAGTAGAAAGTCGGAAAAATTCTGTGAGACACGTGATCCAAGTCGAAGATTCCTATAACATAATTAATAGTAACGTAAGGCCCTTAATAATTAGTTTAGGTATAGATGAATACGATAGTGATAGTGAAACAGAGCTAAATATAAGGTAGGTTAAGTTAAATATTGTATTATTATAATATTGTAGATTAGTATTTTTGTATAAATATTAATAGCTATTTAATTACATGATTAAAATAAAGATACTTACCTGTTATTTTGTTAAAAATAGCTAACCTAAACTATTGAAATTAGTAGGTAATCAGGACCTGTACCCTTTCAAAAGGTCCGGTGTCAACACAATAGATATTTGTCAGGCAACGTATTTATGGTTGGGATTACGACTGAGGGTTGTCATTTAAATTTTATTGCGGCCGAGAAATCAACGAATTATTGTGGAATGAAGCATAAGTAAAAGACCTTTGCAAAATTGTTTCTTGAAGATATTAATTTTTTCTTGAAATGTGTCTATTATTCATAGTTAAAGCATACACTTGAAGCGATGTAAATGCCCGACACACTGGACTCTGTATAAGAAGCTAAATTATTCTTTTCAATTCTTAAAACCTCGGAAATAAAATTTTGTGTAACAATTCACATATTCACTACTATCCATTTCAGCCGACCGCGGTAGTTCGGTGAGTAGCCTGGCAACCGATAGGTCCCTGGTTCGAATTCAGGTCAGGGCATGGACGTTTGTAAATGTTTTTATACAAGTTTTAATGCATTATACAGGCTGTTCAATTAATATTGCAAATGAGTTTCCTTGTTTAAGAATAAGAAAAAATGTTCCTATAAACCTATGTGCGGAAATGCTTCGTTTCGTAGATATAGGCTGTTGAAGTTTTATTTTTGTTTTTTCTAAATAATTTTTTAAATAATGTCGATAGTTGAACTAAAATTGGCATCTGGGGGTTTTTGAAATGCGAAATTTGAATTTGATGTTAGTAGGCTCACACTTGTAGAGGGCGCCACCTACATGTCTTTTACTCTTTTGAGGAGTCATAACTTTTTTATACGTACTTGTATTACATTCTTAAGCAAAATAAATGAATTTCTCTATTATTTTTACGTGAACAAGGCATACTTGATAGAAGTCGCTACGAGCAACAGAACTGTTCTCGAGGAAAGAATGATAAAAAAATAAATGCCATTTATTTGCTTATTGCCAGGGTCGTTCCAACCCGGGGGTGTCAGGGTGCGGGGTACACGGGCAATAAGTCAAGGGGGAGGCAGAAGGCGCTCGGTTAAAAAAAAAGTTTAAACTAATTTATTTAGTAAAATAATCAATATAAAAATATTATCATTATACTAGGTAACTATTTAGAGTTAAAAATGCATTTTACCAGTATAACTGGAAATTAACAAAACAACATTGGTTTTAAGAACGCTACTCCACGTCGCAACCAAGTGAGAAATACATTGTTCGTTTTTGTTTTAACACGTTTTAACCCATCTTCGCATCAAATCGCGTCCTATCTCCGGCATCGCGTCGATGCTGGCGGTTTTTGTCAAGTTGCAGGAAAATACTCGTTTATGCCCTGAGCCTATAAATACACGCACCGGAATAATTTGCACTATATTAATTTAACTTGTCAATCTCAACAACTGAAAACTACGAATGTAAAAATGAGGCTCCAAAATATCCAGAAGACCAATTCAAAATTAATTTTTACTTTGTAATATTGTACACTGCATTATTAAAAATAGAAGGTTTCGTTCGAACAAATAAGACAAAATCATACAATTTTCAATTTTCTCGATGACCTAAATAATTGCCCTAAAACAGATAAATCAAATAGGTCTACAAAATGTAAATCTCTGGAAAGTATGTTACATGATCCATCTAAAAATGAAAAAGATATTATAGGTAAAGATTCGTACGATAAAATTGACAACGTTGCACCCTATATTTCCTCGTGAGTGAACGCGTTAAATGTGATTTACAAATAATAACCTCATCTGTCTGTTTCCAAATTTAGTGATTGCCATACGAATTCTTTAACATTACCTGTGACTGTGGCTAGCGGATAAAGAAGCTTTTCAAAACTTAAAGTAATAAAAAATTTCAAGGTTTCAGATTTAACTATTATTAGCACCGAAAAGGACTGTTCGGAAGATATAAATGTATCAGATATTATAACAGAATTGGCATTATAATGGACAAGAAAAGAAAAGATTATTTAAGCTTTTTGACTGACTTATTAAGTATATGTACTAATAGATATACAGGGTGTCCCACGATGGATGGCGTATTAGACGTTTATGGAGAACTAAATAACGGATCATTTTGAAAATTTGGCAACCGGGATAAACGATCATGATCTACAGTTTAAAAATATTTTTGACCATGCGGTATATCTCTCCCTCCTATTAAACAATTTTGAGCTGAAATTTGGGTCATACCTAAACAATTCATCTAGGCATTTGATCTTTTGGTCACAGCTTAGTTTAAGTATACAGGGCGGTACAGAAATTAATAATGTCGGTAACTTACAAAACTGCCAGAAAAAATATTTTATTATATACGGATTTGAAAAGCCAATAAAAGTAGTGTGCTATGGAAACAAATTTTTTATTACATAGTCACCATGGCAATTTGTTTTATAGAAATGTCATTCTTTTAATAATTGTGATTTAAGTACCCACGATGGCGGAAAATAATAATTACTCTAATACAGTTTTAATGACTTTATTCATTTTCCATGGACAGTGTGATCAAATAATTAGCAGAACCTGCAGAAAATTCAATGAAATGTATCCGAATTTGCCGCAGATAAATAACAAAAAATTTATTCGGCTTCAGAACAATTTTAGACAGTTTGGATCATTTTAAAAGCACCAAGAAACTTACCCAGACCCGTGACTTCTAATGAAGAGAATGAAATTAATGTTCTGGCATACTTTTTTGCATATCCCCACGCTTCCGTGTGCAGCGCCGAAGAAGACTTAGACATTGCACATTCATCGGTAAAAATAATTCTAAGGAATCATGAAATGCATGATTATAAATTTACCAGGGTTCAAGCTCTTAAGCCTCAAGATAGTCAAAAGAGAGTCGAGTTTTGCGAAATGATGCTAGTGCATATTCAGGAAGATCCAAATTTCTTAAGCAAAATTATATGGACTGACGAATCCAAATTTTTGAGGGAGGGCATTTTCAATCGTTACAATCGCCACTTTTGGGCGAATGAGAATCCCCATGTCACAAGAGAGGCAGGTATTGGCAAGTTTCTTGGTGCTTTTAAAATTAATACAAACTATCTAAAATTGTTCTGAAGCCAAATAAATTTTTTGTTATTCATCTGCGGCTAATTCGGATGCATTTCATTAAATTTTCTGCAGGTTCTGCTAATTATTAAATCACACTGTCCATGGAAAATAAATAAATTCATTAAAACTGTATTAGAGTAATTATTATTTTCTGCCATCGTAGGTTCTTAAATCACAATTATTATTAAAAGAATAACATTTCTATAAAACAAGTTGCCATGGTGACTATGTAACAAAAAATTTGTTTCCATAACCCACTACTATTAAAACCGTTGACAGTTTGTCGATTTATGAAGTATTATGAATAAACGCTAATAAATCGAAAACTTGAAGTTAGGTATTAGGCAAAGTATACATACTCTGAAAGCAAGTTTTATTGGCTTTTCAAATCCGTATTATTATACATCCATTCCATTTAAAAAAATAATTTTTCTGGCATTTTTGTAAGTTATCGACATGAATTAGTTTCTGTACCGCCCTGCATACTTAAACTAAAATGTGACCAAAAGATCAAATGCCTAGATGCATTGTTTAGGTATGACCCGAATTTTAGCTCAAAATTGTTTAATAGGAGGGAGATTTTAAAATTTATTGGTCATTTTTTCGTAAAAAAAAATTAAAATTAATTTATTCCCGAAAAACGGCAAATATTAAGAGAAGTTGTTCATAATTATATGCGGAATTCGAAAATTGAAGAATATACAGAGTGTTCTATTTAAAATAGCGATGTTGCCACCGGTTTAGAATAGAAGCGGCAACACCGCATGGTCAAAATATATAACTGTAGATCATGATCGTTTATCCCGGTTGCTAAAATTTCAAAATGATCCGTTATTTAGTTCTCCATAAACGTCTAATGCGCCATCCACCGTGGGACACCCTGTATGTATGTATGTATGTATTTATTATAATATTATAATTAAAATATATAATTAATATGCATTTGGTTATTATATCAATAAATTAATAATTATTATGGTAGGTAGTAAAATTAAAAAATAAATATTATATTATATTCGCTGTCATTTTAGGTAAGAATATTTCAGAGAAATTTCATTTAATCCATACGGTATGAGGGGGGAGGGGGCAAAATGGCCCTGCTTATCGCTATGCCCATATAAGAGTTTAAAAATAAAATTGCAATTATCTTCTAAAGAAAGCCGAAATCAAAAAATTATCATAGGGTACAAGTCGCCCAAGATAGCGTGAGATATGAAAATTTTGAGGGTTGCGTATAAACCAGAAAAAGAACGCATTCGGAGGAAAAGAGAGGCATGGTGGCGCGACCGATCGGTGTTGGTGCTTCGTGGATAGTACAGTTCAACTTGAAAGAGTTGTACTTCGCATTAGCCATTAAACTGCCTAGAAAAACGGCAGTGGTGTACATATTTTTTGTTCGGCTTAGAAATTCTCAACCCTGTATCTCTAACGCATTCGGAGGAAAAGAGAGGCATGGTGGCGCGACCGATCGGTGTTGGTGCTTCGTGGATAGTACAGTTCAACTTGAAAGAGTTGTACTTCGCATTAGCCATTAAACTGCCTAGAAAAACGGCAGTGGTGTACATATTTTTTGTTCGGCTTAGAAATTCTCAACCCTGTATCTCTGAAACGAAGCATTTCCTGCCATAGGCTTATAGAAACTTTTTTCATACTTTTAAGCAGGGAAACTTATTCTGAATTTCGCAATATTAATGAAACCCCTATATAAAACTGTGCATAGCAAAATAAGTTAAAAGCCAAAAAGAATCATCCATCTAGCCTTTTTCTATTTAAGAAAAATCGGTTTCGATTAAGTCTGAGCAGCCTGTTGTGGAGACTGCTGCGTTTAATTTTAATTGAACTCTATGTTAGACATACCCGATGTTGAAGATTGGTGCGTAAAAAAGGAAGGTTCATGCACTTATGTACATTACAGAGTTTGTCATTGTGTTCTATCACATTATTTATCGGTGGTTTTCTAAGAGACGAATCTCTCTTTCAATAATGCTAAAGTTTAAGATTAATTTCCAGATTATTGAGCAAACCATTCTCTCAAGTTCCTACCTTTTTCCCTGTAGCCGCAGTAATGGTAAAACCCCTTACTTTTCCCTTGGTGGTTCGTATAACCATGGGATCTTCTTCTGTAGATGCTAGCCTACTGGCAAAATCTCTTTTGTCATCAGGGGCATCTCTAAAAAAGACTTGAGCACTTTACCTATTCCGTTAAATAAACGTCACAAAAATGGGGCAGAACCTTTAAAACAAGAGATCGTGTTATATGTAAATGACAAGAGAAAAAAGGTTTCCATTTCTTTTTATATGAGGTTACTTGTAACCAACCTACTGAGATGTTTATGATACGGAATGTGTATTGGACTTATATCCACTAAATCTAAGAGATCCCCGTATTTAAATGTAAATAGTTGGCACCTTCTAAATTCTTCGGAATCCTTATGGGGGTCAAACGGATCCCTCCTCTGGGTGTTGAGCCCCTGTTGCGCCATAAGAGGTTCCGCTCTGGGAGCTTCAGGAACGCCTCTGTGCCTTCCACGTCTAGGAGAAGGGGCTGCGGGGGCCACCACCGCTAGCAGAAGCCCCATCAGGGGCCAGCAGCCCCACCGCATACCCCAGGGGCTAACCGGACCAGGCCGGAGCTGAAACAAATAATGCTTTAGGTATAAAAATATTAATTGTGGTTTGTGTTTGCATAAACTATTTATAATAATAAGAACGCTATCATTACAATCTGATCTACAATGATTGAGATGATCAAGGAGTAATTTTATTGTAACTTAAATTACTACGTTTGAAAAATATTAAAATACAGGGTGTCCGGATATGACGATGACAAATTTTAAGGAATGATTGTGTTTAAAAATATATAAAAAGAAGTTCATATTATCATGGGTCCGCAAATAATATCTAATAATAACCTAACTACACTAAGATTAGCATACAGAGCTGCCGCAGTTTTTTTCAATTTTACTCAAATGGGTTTACTTTCTTAAGTCTTCTATCGAAACCCGTGTTACTACCATAGGCCTGTCCAGACTGGTTTAGCATTTCTTTGTACAGACAGGAGTAACTTATTGTAGTTTGACAGGTCAGAATGTGTTCTCCTTTTTTCACCTTGCGTGCAAAGTATTACCCAAATAGTTTGCTCTATCAGCGTATTAAATTTATATGTATAAATTCAGTTTTATCGAGCTTAATTTGACATGATGACATTTAGTGCACTCAGAAATTTTATTGGCAGAGTTCTGCACTTGTCTATAATAGCTAATCTTCATGATTTTCTCCTATTGCCAGGATAGCAGTGCCATTTGCAAAAGTGGCTGTTGTATTATACCGTAATTCAGGAATACAACTATTGTATTCTAGTAGATATAGCACATTTTTTTTTGGTACTTGTATCATCGGGCATCTCGATGTGCCAAATTATAAAATAACTTGCTCACCTAACCCGCTTTGATCTCTCTCAGTTCGGAGTCCGGAGCAAGATTTCTAGTGGCGGCTTTTCATGGGCGGCAGGGTCGGCAGTCGACCCAGTGCCAAACAGACACCAGATAGTATATTGTATAATTTATCTTACATAAATTTGCATTTTAATGACTTTTAAACTGCCAACGAATAACCGCTTCACTTTTTAAACCGCCCTTGTAACCCAACGTAGTGGGTTACTAGCGAACTAGCTACCATAAACCAAGGTTTAGACAGCCATCATTATTGCCCGAGCGGCGAGTTTAAATCACGAGGAGCGAAGCGACGAGGGATTTAAGACGCGAGGGCTATAATAAGCTGTCTAAACCGTGGTTAATATATTATTTTTTCCACTACTACAAACTTTTATATGAGATTTATCTTTATAGTATTAATAATTATAAAAAATTATAGGTAGGTATAAGTATATTTTTTAATCCAGTTACCTGCGCTTTGGAATTGGCAAAATATTTTGTTGTTTTGTCAGGTGGCTTTGTCAATGTCAATTTGTGTTCATTTGTGTCATCAGATTTCACGAGTTTTGCGTTTTTTTAAAAAATGAGCGAAGAAAATGTTAGTGATAATATTATGTGTACACCTCCCGAATTAAGGATGGAAGCAGAAAAAATGTTGATTGTATCGATATTTTACAATATCAAGTAATCTAATATGTATTGATAATTATCTGGTTGCCTAACCACAATGAATTGATGTTGTAGAATTAAAAAATCAAGTTACCTGCGTTCAAACAAAATTCGGTTAAGGTCAAAGATCGGTCAATAATGGATTTCAATGGCTTATTATTGACCATGGTCAATAATGACTTATAAGGTAGAGAAAAACAATTTCTAGCGTTAATAATCGGTCAATAATGGCGATGTTATAGGTTAGTAGTGGAAAAAATACATTGTTTTACTTTTTCAATCACCTTATAACCCGGGCTAGGGCAATAACACCGACAATACAAGGACTCGGTGCTGTGACGTCAGAGCCGTATGATGTAGGCACAGCGAGGTGTATATTTGTACATGTCGTGCCTAATTACCTTGTCTCTCAGTCATCCGACATTATTTTTTCGTGCGCGAGAGTGAAGGAAGCGGTTACTTTTTGTTCTAGTTTTAATTGCTAAAGAAAATATATTAAATTGCGATGGATTCAAAAGCCGGCAAAACTATAACTGTAATTTTAAAAACTCCCAGACTAAACCGCGATGCTCAGTTCCCTAACTGTCTCTCTTACTTATCTAAAATTGTAAAAATGCGCTCAAGCCGTAAACATAAACTCCAGGAACTGGAAAATCAAAATTTGGCAAAAACGATTAAATATAGTAAAACTGAGTTTGAATCAAAAAGCATTTTGGTCTACCAATTTTAAAGAGTTTCTTGTTGTTTTTTAACTCGTTTGAGCTACCCGAATGCTGGTTTAAAATTAATGATGTTCAAAAAGTTACATTATTTAAGTTAAAATATTCTTCTGGGCCTGTAATAACATATTCTGTAATCATGTGTTTTGATTTAAAGGTAGAAACATTTTTGTATGGCTACAAAATAGAAATACTCCAAAATGTCACTAAACCTGATGTAAAGACAACGCTTAAAGATTTGTTATTTAATACAGACAACTCGGAAAAAAATGTGTCAGAAAAGCGTGATGAAAATAAAAGTGTTTTAAACCATATTTTGAACGTATTAGATTCCTTGGTGCGAAATATGTCAGATGAGAGGAAATAGTGTTCACAATAGTTCTGCTTTAGCTTATATATCTGAGGAACTAAAATTACACATAGCAAGCAAGGCAGTCGTTATACGAATAATAATATTTTACTCTGTATTGTTTAAACGCAAAAGAAATAACTGGCCTTATTACAAAAAAAAAAAAACATTATTGTCCCGATTTTGACAGTGGCGTTGAAAAAGCAGCTGCTTTCTTAATCTCTCACTTTACCAATGCGAAAAAGGGCTCAGTTGACGACTGGCACCATTTTTCAATCAACCCCCCTTTAAAAGTTTTAACATACCAATCCTTTAATGCTAAAACAGCGAAAAACTCATAATAAAGTATGCGATCTGCATGGGCTGTCGACTCAACGCGCCACCTGCCTGTGTTGACGTCACGCGAGAGCACCAAGTCCTTGTATTCTCGGCGTTGTTGGCTGGGGTTGGCACGCCGAGCCTATCGCTAGAATTTCAGCAACGATGACTAAGAATTTCAGACTTGAAGGTAGGCATCCGAACATACACCATTCACCATCTCGATTCGAGCCTGCCGCTAAATTTAAAGTGAGGTTAAGTCTTATACTAATAATTATAATAATTTATAATTCATTTATTTACATTCAGCATAAATGTGTACAATTTCAGTAATAAATCACTAACAGTCATTCCTGTTCATTAATATCTCTTGCTATGAACAAGTTGAATATGAATAATCGGATGGAAAGATTTTGTTTTTGTTATTAACGTTTTGTTTTGGAAGTTTCCAGTGATTATTTTTGAAAAAACAGGACTGAATTAGCGTAAAATAAGTTAGAGTAAGTGTTGAAAAGCAAAACTGTCGATTTGTTTTTTTTTCAATTAGAACCTCTGGTAAGTGTTTTAAAATTTAAATAAAATGTCTTGTTTGGACAGTCCGAAAAAATTGAGGGTAATGCACGCCATAACATGAAAAACCATGTTAAAACTGAGGTAAAAAATGATCTTATATCTTATTCAATATATTTTAAACTTAAAATATAAATACTCCTCATGGGATGAAGGAATTAAGTTAAAGAGCAATGGTTGTCCGACCCATAAAATGTTGAATTTAATTAACACTGAAGGCAAGGGGAGTAATAAGGCATTTTCAGAAAACTGGTATAAAAAAATGCATCGCTTACGGGCAGTGAAACCACAGGTCTATGTAGCTATAATAGATTTGTGGTGGAACCAAAACTAAACTGTTTTGCTGGCTAAACATTTTATTTTCAAATGAACATGGAAATAATCAAAATCCGTACTGCGAACCGTTTTGGGCTCTCCAAAAGTTAATTGTTTAGTCATTAGCATATGCAGCTAATGACTAAAGCTACAGCAATGCTTCACAATTTTAGTATATAGTCAATATAGAGCTGGTTAACAACTCCAATTTTCTGAATATGTGATTCATTTTCCATATTTTAACTTTAATATGATAAAAAACAAGGAATTTAACGTTATAAACGTCCATTTCCCGCTAACCAGTTCCTTTTGAGTTAATTTCGCCGAGCAAATTATAAATTTTGTGTGGCGCGTATTTATTTATTAAAGACCGAGAGCGTCGGCAATTAAGGCGTCGTGACGCTCCCGGCGAGTTTATTCTCTAAGCGTAGATCCCATAATAGTGTCGGAGACGTTAAGCCTTTAATATTATCTTGAAACAGATTAATAGTTCTGCAACGCTGCAATTCACAGGATTTAATTGGCCAAAAATACATTTTTAAGGAAAATATTATAAATGTATTAATAAGTAAATTGAATGACTACTACTAGTCAGAAGATAGTTGAACTGGACGATAAGTTAGTGGATCCTTATCTAGCCAATAGGGTAAAGTACGGATAATTACCCCAGTGGGATAGTAGCCACATTTCTCATCACTCCAAGACGAAATCAGCTGCCGCGGTAACAAATACTGCGTAATATAGTGTGTAGGCACCGCTTAAGTCTAGTAACAAAGCGACCGTCGCGAAGTGTGTAAGTCCGTTTTATCACAATTTATAGAACTACGTTGTGTAAAAATCAGTACGAAAGTTTTTTCAACTTCGGACAGTCTGCTATATTACGAAGAAACTTTGAGACGAGATGATATTTTTTTGATTTTCGTGCGTGAATTGCTTTTCAAATTTGTGCATTAAAGCATTATCTAACCTAATTCTCTACAGAGCTAATAAACTCGAAGCGAGGCATCTATTCGTACCAAAAAGTATAGTTTCCCCAGTTCAGCGTACGGATAGATGCCCATAGAGGATAGACTAGTTGCAGTGTGGGTATGTATAGATGTCTTTGCTCTTATTTGTTTGTAAGCGCAGTTATGTTCTTTACTAGTTAATTGAATTTTTGTTACAAGATGTCGAGACGTTACATACGGAAAGGGGACCTCCAGAACGAGCAACCTGGATAGAACAGGCGTTAAAAAGTACTGCAGACGCCATTGGTGCAGAGACAATGGGCTTAGATGAAGCGGCTCGGATGTACGGTACTCCACCTCGTACACTTCGAAGACGTATCAAAGAAAATGAATTTACGACACGTGGTCTCGGAAAGACTCCTACCTTGGGTTATGAAAATGAAGAAAAACTGGTTTGCCACAAATTAAAATTATAAAAATGGGTTACCACCAGGGTCAAATGTATACATGAACAAGAAATCTGCATACATAAATTCAGAATTGTTCCTAAAATGGCTAAGTGAACATTTCGTTCCGAGAAAGCGACAAGGAAAGGTGTTATTACTCTTGGATAGACATAGGTCTTACACCAACGACATTGGAATGCGAAAAACGGCAGCTGATAATGACTTCCTTTGAAGACTCATTTTTCTAGTGAACTTCGTCAAACCAACAAAGAGAGAAAGGTTACCAGGTGCCAAGCCGGTAAGCTAATTTAAGCTGCTTGGGATCGTGCAGCAACAACTTTGAATGCAATATCCGGTTTTGAATCCTGTGGAATATATCCTTCCAACCCTAACATTATTCCTGAACAGTATTTTCATATTTCTGACATGGGGGCTAATGCACCTATAACTACCAATATACTCTATTAGTCTACAACTGGAGTTAACTCCCTCTACTGGTCAGCAACGTGTGGTAACCCCCTCCATAGGTGAACAGCGAGAGCCAATACCCTCAACTAGTCAGCAACGTGATACACCTACTTTCACTAAAGATATAACTCCTTCAAAATTCTTATCAGACATATCACCTGTACCAGTTGTGACCAAGGAAGCAGTTAAACGCTTGAAATAATCTGTTAAGCTTTCGAATTCGAAAATAGAAATAGAAAAAGGCAAAATAAAACACTTGAAGCTTTGAAATAGCAACACTAAAAAGAAAATGGCAAGAGAAAAATAAATGGCAGACAATAAAGATGAACAAGGACGAGGAAAAAAGACTGTAAAAGGAAAGATAAGAGACGATAAAGATTGCACGTGTTGTGAGTGCAAAGAGGCATACGCTACGACCAGATCAGCAGCTGATTGGATTCAGTGCGTCTCATGCGACATGACTGCATGAAGGCTGCACAGATTTGCGGAGATTATTGCAACAAATGTGGTCGCAGCGATAATTCGGAGGATGATTAGTTTGTTCATAATACATTATAACCAAAAAGTCTAAAGAAATTCTTTTTCTATTATAGAACAGAAATGTTTATTTTTCTCAATAAATAATGTTTCATAAAAGAATGTGAGTTTTCGCTTCATCCAACTTAGCCGTTGTCCCGGTCTGCTTATCACGTCGTAGTTGTTAAGCGTTATTTGTAGTGATTGCCAACGACGAGGTTACAGCTAGCACGACAACCCGTGTGTCACTAGTCAGATTTAAGTATCGGCATCTATCCGTACTTCGAAAGGCATCTATCCCACCCCAATAGGATAGATGCCCAATTGTAACGTCATAGAATCTTATTTCTAGTTGTTTATCTATCAGCCGTATGAAAGTAAATGGTAGGTAGAATGAACATGAAAGACAACGTAAGCATATGCGTATTAAGTACCTAACCATTTTATACAACAACAATTTAAATAGGATTTATTAAAAACTAGGGCATTTATCCGTACTTTAGCATAACCAAATATCAAAATTGTAACCTACTATGATTGAAAGGCCATGCTATACAGGTTGCTCGGAAAATGCGTTACGAGTTATACTCGGGATCTTCTTTGGCTTCTAAGTGAGGCAGTGTCTTTAACTTCTTTAAATCTTTGATGTTCGTGTCGGCTAATCTTCGTATCATTATTTGGTTTGGGCAGAGCCCTAAGTTGCTTATTGTGTCATGTGTGTTGTTAATTTATGTGTCATTTTGGAAAGCTGGATAATAGCTGGGGGTAGCCAATTCTTCGGAAACTTGTAGGTGGAGCTTGGCGGAGATTGTACGTGAGTTTGTAGCGACGTCCGTCCATCTGTAGTAATCCGTTATAATTTTGGCATACAATTAAGTCAATGTTGGTATGTCAAAGTTCCTATGAAGTGCTCTAGTTACAGCATACCTTGGGGCATCCGCAATGATTTTTAAGGCCCTATATTCTGCAGTACCTGGAACTTGTTGGGAGCTGTCCCGCTTATTGTGCACCACGTTGGTACACCATAAGTCAGGATCGACCTAACCAAGGCTTTGTACAAGTTAATTTTGGTTCTACAATCAATTTTACTTTTCTTGTGAAGCAAGCAGTAAATTGAACTTAGCTGTTTGGTAGCCTTGCAGTTTAACCTTGCGTCAAAAACCAGTCCCAAGTAATAATTGACTTCCTGTACCCAATTCACCTTAATGCCATTTACCGATAAGTCCTGGTCTCAGGTCTTCTCACTCTGCTCTTCGAGAAGAAAATGGCTTTCGTCTTGGCCGGGCTCAAGCGAATCTTCCAGTCCGAAAGCCACTTTTCTACAACTCGGATCTGCTTCTGCAGTCTTGTCACTACCAGCCACGGTTGTTTTGACATCAAAGTAATTGCAGTATCGTCGGCGAATAGATACAGCTCATTTTATCTGTCCTTCGGGATATCATGAATATATACATTATACAGCATCGGAGCGAGAAGAGATCCTTGCGGGATTCCTGCCTTGATGTGTTTTGGCTCAGAAATCGCGTTCTCTGACGAGACTGCAAAACTTCTGTTCTTCAAAGAGGAGGTAATTATTTTAATAAGGTAGTTGGGAACCCCCAACCTTATTAGTCTTAACGTCAGACCGCAGTGCCAGACCTTATCAAACGCTTTTGAAATATCGAAGAAACCCGCATCCGTGTGTGCTCTGCTATTGAAACCTTGCAACACTCTGGTTGCCAGTCTAATTGTATGTCATACCGTGCAATGCCCTCCCCTAAAACCAAATTGTTCATCAGAGAGAACATTGCGCTAAATGACAAAGTTGACCAAGCAACTCAAAAATATTTTTTTAATTATTTTGGCAAGGCTGGACAGCAGGCTTATCGGCCTGTAGCTGATAACCTGGGTCGGATCCTTATTTTGTTTGATTACAAGCACCACCTTTGCTTTCTTCCGCACACACGGATAGTGACCCTTTTCGATAATCGCCTGAGATAGGTTTATTATGTCCCTGATTCTATTGTTAGGCAGATTGCGTAATGCTGCATTTCTCATGCCATCTAAACCTGAGGTCTTCCTGATGCTTAAATTATTTAAGGTATCAGCGATCTCCTCCGTCAAGACATTTGACACATTCCGGATCAGGTGGTCAATCCTGTGGTATATTTGCACCGTCCTGGAGACCCTTGTGTTTCTCCCTGGATCGGCAGATGGGTTTTCGCTAAACTGTTCGAAGAACTTTTCCTTGCAATCCGAGATTATTTCATTTTCCAGGGTTCTGACGAATGACATTGGTTTCCTGGTGCCCTTCGTCAGGGCTCTCAACATTTTATAGATACTGCCATCTTCTATGTTTAAATCCCTTATTCTGCCTTTCCAGAGAGTGGATTCGGGCTCATTAAGTCGTGGCTTAATAAGCTTACTAAGTCTTTTCGCTTCAGCTTAAATTTGCGGATCTACTTTTCTTTTCGTTTTTTTCCCTGATTGCATATTTCAAATTATCAGAAATGGACCCTCTCGTGACCAACGTGCTTGCCAGAGCTAAATTGATATTTTTAGTCAGTATTGTGCGTACAGCGCAGGTATGTGCTGGATTGTTTAACCTCAGTCTAATGTTGCATACTGATTTAACTTCTCAGCGCATGCGTACGCTAGTCTGTACGCACCATTAGATAGTTTTACGTGGTAAAATAGCGGTTAGTTTACCAGATCTTTATGAAATATCTTCGATAGGGTAACACGCCCCCTGAATTATGTAACAAAAAGTTGAAAATTCAATTTTATTTCCTTCATTTTTAACATATTGCCATTATTTCTTATCTAATCATATAAATATTTGACACCAGGCTTTGTTTGGTGATTTCTCAGGTGATTTCTATTACTCTGTTATACAACTCTTATTCTACTGTAAACACCTAAAGCCGCTCATACACATTAAAACATGCGGCGACTCCACGAATTATGGAACTATGCCTCAGCCCAGACCAGGCGGCTTGAAGCAGAGAAAAACGATTCTTGACCTCTTCTTCATGTGCAGCGTTTTCGGTTCAAACATCATAATTATTTTGTTTGCTGATTTAGAAATTAATACACTGATATTATTAATAGAAGACGTTAAACGTCTGTATGGATGAATGATTATTTAAAGAAAAGGAGTAGTCAAGGGGAGTTTATCATTTTAAAGGAATTAAATAATAATCAGACGACTTTTTCCCATATTTGGTTTTTATATTTGGCTCTCATATAATCTTTATTATTTATGTCAATAAGAACTTTATGCGACACACAAGTCTGTGGCTCAAAAGAATGCGAGCAAAAACACCTTCCTAGATTTACGATGTTGCCACATCCAGTTACTTAATTATAATTTAATATTTGTTAGCAAGGGAACCGTGAATTTTAATGTATTCATTGAAAATAAATAATAATATATTTAAGAAACTAAACTAAACCATTTTATTATAATTATGATAATAATAAAGCTCGTATTATACATAGAACGCCCTCCTGACAAAACGGTATTTATATTAAAACGAAACATTACCGCATTATTTTCCGGCCAACTAAATTAACCCCTGTGACACCATTTGCTGTGGTAATTTAGCAACATAATCCTGCACAATGGCGGCATAGCCAGCCACTTTGGGGACCATTCGGGCCTTATCTAGCCATCGTATTATTTGTCGCTTATGCCACGGTCCACGTCATCATTATAGCTGCGGGCGATTTTGCAAAATCAGCTTTTGTCATTATTAGGCTGCTGTGCTGCATTTATGAACAGATTGGAAGATTGATGCTTCGTTTATGCGTAGATGGATTTACTGGCATCAGTGGATACTTGCACGCAAGTTTTTTGCATGTGAAAACGGTAACTCGAACCTGACTAACAATAGATGAGAAGTTACAGTATGAAAACAATTTTTAAACGTATTTCGTAATATTAAAATTCATAAGTATTTTTGTAGGTTATTACGATGATGGACGCATTTGTTATTTTTTTAAAGATTAATATTTAAACAGCTTCTGCAGCATGTGTGTTGAAGATAGAAAAAAACTTTTTAAATAAAAGTTGTAGGAATGGACCTAAATCGATAGAATCTGTCATAAGAAAAACAATTGAATACTGCGCATGCGTATTTTTAACAATAAAATTTAATATTTTTTTAAAAGAAACACTCTGTACATTACTAAATAGCGTTTAAAATTCTCTTTTCAAAACATATACAAAGTTGCAAAAAAGTCGCACATAATGCCTGTAACTTTTGAATTACCTCGTATACGAAAAAGTGACCTTCACGAAAGTTGTTCAGTAAGTTATTTCCCACATTTCTACCTACATGAATTTTTTCTGTCATTTTTGGTTTGGTTGCCATAGAGACTAACTTACTTTTTTTAAATGAAATGCCCTGCATATAATTGCATATTTGGATTCTACTGGGAAAACTCTGAATTTTTTGTATTTCAAATTTTCACCTTCCTAATTATAATTATTCCTACCTAATACCCACCAGTTGAGTCAAGGTATTTTCATGACAGCGACCTAAGAGGTGTCAATCTTGGGTTCCTGTTTAATTCTCTGTTGTCTAATTTCTAATTTGTGTAAACTATGGTTCATCTAAATGTGAAACAACGAGTTAAAATTTTAATAATGAGCGGTTACGGAAATATGAAGAGATCGCAAGATCAGGTTTGTCAACTTTTCAATGAATTATATTCAAATAGGCCTTCAATAAATTAGTCAACGGTGTATCGAGTGGTAAAGAAATTTCGAGAAACAGACAGTGGTAGGGAAGTCGCTAGATCAGGTCGACTTAAAACAGCAACCGGGGAAGACAAAGCTTTGGATATCATGCTCTTAATACATGAAAATCTAACACAATCATCCAGACCAATGGCAATGGATTTTAATGTGTCTCTTCAGTCAGTGAAAAATTTGTTTAAGCAGGAAACGTTGCATCCCTATAAGATAAAGTACGTGCACGAAATAAACGAGGACGATTTTGATAGAAGAGCTGAATTTTTTGAGCGATAATAACTTCGCAACAAATATCATTTTCTCGGATGAAGCTACTTTCCATTTAAATGGCATTGTTAATAGACAATTATCGTTATTGGTCTGCTGAGAATACTCACTGGTTCCAGAAAGGTCATACTCAGAGGCCCGAAAAAGTTAATGTTTTGGCGGGCATAGTTGGTAGACGTATTGTGGGACCTTTTTTCATAGATGGTAATTTGAATGGCGAAAAATATCTGGACCTCCTCCGGAATCACATAATTCCTTCTTGCAGAATGGTTTTACATAAATCATGGCATAAACGACCAGGCATGGTTCCAGCAAGATGCAGCACCTGAGCATTGTGCGGCAAATGTTAGACAATACCTACATAAGAGAAAAATTTCCAGGACGTTGGATAGGCAGAAGAGGCGCTATTGACTGGCCAGCGAAATCCCCGGACATAACCCCGCTCGACTTAGTGATGACTTAGAATCTTTAAAGGTCAGAATTAGTGCTGAAATTCGGGCCATTCCAGAGGACTTATTCCTTTTAACCGTTGTAGACGGGTTCAGGGATGGACTGGCGCTCTGTTTAGCAGAAAATGGTGGTCATTTTGAACACCTGATCCACTGAAAAGGTTTCACTTGTTTATTATTCCGATGTTAGACTGTTCAATTTTTTAGGCTATTTATTTTGTTATTTTAAAGTTTGTTACAATTCTAAATAAATGAAAATTTGAAATTTGAAATACAATACAAAAAATCCCAGTAGAATCCAAATATGCAATCATATGCAGGGTGTTCCATTTAAAAAATGTAAGTTAATCTCTATGGCAACCAAACCAGAAATGACAGAAAAAATTAATGCAGGTAGAAATGGGGGACATAATTTACTGAACAACTTTCATAAAGGTCACTTTTTCGTATACGAGGTAATTCAAAAGTTACAGGCATTATGCGCGAGTTTCTTGCCACTCTGTAGAGGTATCTAGCCTATAATCGATTCAGCAGGTTTTGAAATATTTAGCTTAAACTAAACCAGTATATTCTTTTTATGTGAACTGTAACAGAGTAGCCATGTACCGTCATCGTAAATCAATTATTAGCATTTCGGATGCAAATTTGTCTTCAGAATGGGTTATACCGAACAGGGGCGTATACACGGGGGGGGGGGGGGGGGGGGGTAATGTGGGTAATTACCCCTACCCAGGAATTTTATAGACCTAACCTTTCACTGAAATTATAATATTCCAAAAAGTATTATCAGATCAACTGCAGCAATTTTTTTGTTCGATCTGGCAGCAGCGCTTTTTTACTTTCGTCAACAGAGCATCGCGCCAGGACGTGCTACGTGCCACTAACATGAAGACAAGCCGCCAAGCGTCAGAGACAAACGCATCGCCCCAATATATCTGCAGAAAATGACGAATCTTATTTTAGAATTAACATATACACTATTGGCAAGCATTTATTTTACATGCGGAAGTTTTCAGTGTGATAAAACGGTATAGGCAAAGGCTCGAGAGAAATAAAGACAGACAAAATCATGCTCTAGCCGATTCCCCTTACACCGACCAATACGCTTTTATGGTAGAGGGGAATACTAGCGGGCACGGTAGGTGGGCGACGGGCGACGGCAGTATCGTATCAGCCAGATATTGGAGCAGTAGTGATTGTCAATCGCATTTTGTGCGATGTTTTACGACGTCGTTTTTTTGCGGTCATGTTTATCACTGGTTATTAATACATACAACTAACAGTAATTTTAAGGTGTTTAAATTTTTATCGGCCTTAAGCATAAAAGTAAAATAAAACCTGTTATTCTAAAAAAAAATAAACTCATGAACATTCTTAAAAAGAAATAAAATTAATGGTAATTCTAATTAAAAAATAACTTTAAACAATAAGTATTCTTAAAATGGTATAAAACTAAAAAAGTCATTTTAATAAATGCTCGAAGACATTGCCTTGCTGGGCTTCGCAATACCCGAGCCGATTATAAAACTCCGTCCTAACATTCGACAATACCTCCGGTGTTATGGAATTAGTAATGTCGAATATTTTTGCTCTTAGGTCAACTAAATTTACAGGCCTCTTATGTAGATACCTGTAAATTAGTTGAGTTAAGTGGCCCCACAAAAAAAAAGTCGAAGGGAGTCAAATCCGGTGACCTTGCCGGCCATGGTATGGTACCTCTGCCACAAATAAGCCGTTCAGGAAATGTCATACTCAAAAACTCCTGAACTCGCCTTGCATTGTGAGCAGGGCAACCATCCTGCTGAAACCAAATTTCTTCGAAATTAACATTCAAGGCACGCACAGCTGGTATTATTTCCTCTTGCAGCATCTGCAAATATTTTTCCCCATTTAAGTTGCCGTCAATGACAAAAGGTCCTACAATATTGTCGCCCAAAATACCCGCCCAACAGTTTAATTTTTGGGGATATTGTGTCCGCAAAGGCGCACTTAAATGTTTATTTTCCCGTGACCAATATCTGGCGACTGCAGGATTATGATAACCATGAAGAGAAAATGATGATTCATCCGTAAACAGAATATTTTTTAAAAAATCTTAATTTTCATCAATTTGCCTTCTCATGGTCTCACAAAACTCCATTCGCCTCATAAAATCATCTGGAAAAATTTCTTGGGTAGTTTTCATTTTATAGGATTTATACCCATGCTTTTTTAAAACATGTCTAACTGTGCGGTCTGGAATGCCAATTTCTTGAGAAATATGGGTGCTGGAACATGGCTCACTTGCTTCCACAAAAGCGCATACATTTTCGTCCCTCTCGACTCTTTCTTCAAGAATAGGACGGGCTTGTTGATCCTCGTGATAGCATTTACCACATTGGTTAATGTACCCAGATTTTTTAAAACGATTATAAATATTAATAATCGTTTGGCGGGAAGGAACCTGTTGATCAGGGTACGCAAATGCAAATTGCCCAACAACACCTTCGGCACTTTCAGCTTTGGAATACCATAAAACTATATTAATTTTCTGTTCACGCGAATACATTTCTTTTAAATATTAATTTACTCCTTTCTATGCAAAAGACTCTGTGAATATGAGCCTTGCCGTAGCCGCCCCCACCAGTCCTTACAAGTCTTGCATAGTACCGCCACCCGCGAAAGCAAAGGGCAGGGTTTCGATCAACCAGTAAAAATGAAATTATTTATGTTGTCTTCCCCAATAAAATATTAAAAACTTAGGTTCGAAAAGTCTACGTGACAACGTCGCAAAATCCAGCAGTTCCGAGGCCGCGCGAAAGGAATACTCTCGTTTGTTCTCGTCGTATTGGAAGGGGAATAGGGGAAATCGCTGTCGTTCTCTTTTTAATCTTAGGCATTTTATAACCATACTATTCTATTGCATTAAAATTGGCCTGCAAAGTTTTACTTTGCCGATAGTGTATATTCCTCTGTTAGATAATATATTACAAGATCTCCAATTTCGTTTTAACGAGGAATCTTTAAATACCTATGAGTTTAATATATTTTTTCTTTCCATTTTCATTTCAAAAACGGAGACTGAAATTACTCAGTCGATTGAAATAGTTGCGGAGTATATAAGCAAACTTGAAAATACCCAAAATAAGGACTTAATACTTTTAAAATTAAAATCGGAATTTAGTATTTGGAAATACATAAAAAAAGCATTACAGATGGTATAGGTTTATATTCGTCCTGCGATGAAGATATTTTTCAAATAATAAAAAAATGCCTACAAGTTTTGGTCACTCTACCCGTTAAGCCGCAAACACACTGAGCTCACGTCATGTGAGGTCACGTGCTATCATGTTGTCATGATTTAACCGTGAGAGCATACTAGAAACACACTACCATCACGTTTTATGATGTGGTATACAAATTGATATATGAATTCGGGCAGTCTTTCTTTGATTTCACTGTGTTTGTTTATTTTGCGTAAATTTTAATTTATGGAAAGCGCCAGCTCAATCAATTCTTCGGACTGGGAAGAGGAAATAGAAACTGTGGCTGCCTTTATCGTTCTTCTGTAAACTTTGCCTTCAATCAGTGAAACAACAGCAAAAACCAAGAAAATAATGTGCTTACCTGGTATTTCTAACTCCTTTCCAATTTCCTCCCAAGCGGCTTGGCGAATATGTTGATCACGATATTCAGGCAATCCGTGAATATATAAAACAGCATGTTCTCTTACTTTTCTATCAAAACCTCCTCCATTTTTAAACATAAATTCACCAACAACACACCAGCTCTCTACAAAACCGCCTAAACGAGTGCTCACGTGAGACGAAAAGTGTGGATTTGCAGAAAATAAGCACATGCTAGCACGCGTGCCGTTGGGGATGTAACGTAATACGCATGAGATGACTTCAGTGTGGTTCTGATGTATTAACATACTATGTAAAACAGCGCTTCACACTTTTTGTCTGTAACGTAATAGCACGTGAGCTTACGCTTAGTGTAGCCTCAGCTGAAAGAAGTTTCTCCTCTCTGCGGCGCCTTAAAACGTGGCTTCGTTCAACAATGGGTCAGGATAGATTAGTTGGGCTATCACTTCTGTTTATACACAGAGACATCCAAGTAAATGTAGACCACGTCATAAAAAGATTTGCTAATAATAAAAATAGACGACTTGATTTTACATTATAATTTTTTTTTTAATTTCATGTTTTCTAGCCTTGCGAGTAGGTACCTATGTTTTGCTTCAGGGAATATTTTCTTATTTTTTGCTTTAACATGTTTTTATTAAATTTATCATTTTTTATAAAAATATATTTTTTGATAACTGTGTTAAGTATTTGCTATTTCTTTCATATGTATTTATATCTATTTATTAATATAGTATGTAAAAGTTATGGTATATTTAATTTTACTTGTTTTATATGTTTTTTACACAGAATAAGAAAATTAAATTATATCTTGTCTGCATTTCTGTTACCTATACACTTGTTCAATGCAAATATTAGAATTGTGGACAAAAACGAAATTTGGGCGTGGCTCCTAAAATTTTTCGTGAAACTCTGGATGCGCCACTGATACCGAACAAGAAAAGTGTAACATAATTTACTTATCTTACAAGAATAATAAAGATACAGGTGCAGCACGCGCAAAATATCGCGATATGTAGGTATCCTGATAGACCAGCGCTATCAAGAAGCACTTTTACTACGTAGAGAAGAAGTTTAGAGAACGTAAACATCTCCAAAGGAAAATGAGGGTGAAGAATTAAATATCCTACTATATTTTGAAGGTAAAAATAATAAATATTATAATGTAGTTTATCAAACTCATTCTTTATGTTTCCCATCCGTAGAAAATCTGACCCATTATATTGCTGATTGCAGCAAGCATTTTCTAAAATCGATAAAGAAAAATTAAAAGAAATGTCTCATCAAAAACTTGAAGATAATTATTTTTTTCAAAAAAATATTGTGGGGTTGTGTAATAGGATAAATAGTCACATAGTCACGTACTATGGGCCTCTTTAAATCCTTATGGAATTACTGAAATCTAATTTCAAGGTCGTAGATCAGTTCACGTTTGGTACGGTACTACGGTTAACAGTTAACGGTACCCTAAATGATAAAGTTGTTGACCCGATTTTTTATGAAGTATGAAGGTTCTCTGAATGGAAAAAGATGTTTACATTTTCTTGAAAACAACATCGAAAATAGTTTAAAAAACCTTCCTGTTCGCCAATATTATAACTTACTTCTGACATGGTTATCGTTTAATTCTTTGGTTAGTCTGATATTATTTCGAGTGCAACTTAATAAGGTAGTTTCAACCATTTTGGAGACAAATTTGTATTCGAAATGCAAATAATTAAATAATTGACAAAAAAACATACATTTTGTTTATTTTTATCGGTCCATGGCTAGTGCGATTTATTTCAAATAAAAAGAATACACTTGTTTACTTTAAGCTAACTATAGACATGTTAAAAAGTTGCTAACAATCCATTATAGGCATATAAGAATAGGTAAGTTGTAAAGGAGTTCTTCTTAACATAGAGAGGTATCTACATTTTTGTTTAGTTTACCATACAAACAAGCAATTAAAATTGAAGACTTCGCAAAATAGTCTGCACTACCCACTCAACCTTTAGCACGTCACTATTCAAACATCAGGAAAACCAACTTCTTTACCTAATCATTCCTAAATTTTTTTAAAAGAAGACAATATAGTAAAAAGCGAGCCTTATAGGCTTTAAAATCACATACAAATCAAAAGGATGGACCTATAGTAAGAGTTCAGGTTAAGAAAAGGATAGTCTCTGCAAATGCTTCATTCGCTCCACTCTTTTTCATCTACCCCTTCCATATCGTCTTGCTCGAGTTTGAGATTGACTTCCAGCCTATTACTTACCGATTTTTGGATCTGAATGGGCGAAAAAGTCGTTTTAATTTTGAAAGTTTTTCAATTACACTTCCATTCACTTTATTTTATATGAATTGCAATGGTTCTAATAGTAACTATCTCCAATCGTCTACAGACAAAAACGGTATTTATCTGAAGACTACTGGAGACAGTTACCAAACGATTTATACAAAATGAAGATAAGGCAAGTAAAGGTAAAGTATATTTCAAAAAAGCCATTGTGTACATACCGTAACATAACTATATATATTTCAAAAACTACTGAAGCAACTATAGGCAACATATATATTTTTGAAAAAAGAAGTTTAAGCGTTATCTAACTGTTTAATATATATATTAAAAAATACTAAATCGTTAAAAATACGTATGCGCGTTATTTAATTGTTCTTCTCTTATAACAGACTCTGGCGATATAGGTCCATTCCTACAACTTTATTTAAAAAGTTTTTTCCTATCTTTAACAACAAACTTAGCAGAAGCTGTTTAAATATTAGGAATGACCCTGCACCTAATTTCAATTTTTGCATTTACAAATGTAGTATGTGTTATTGTTATACTTACGTAATAATTGTCAACAAATTACGATCAATCGGGACATTTTATTCCTTAAGCAGAAACTAAATGCCTCAGAGTTCAGACACCTGGAACAAAGAAACAGTTTTTAAAAAATTTTTCATTCAGTTATGCATTTTAAGTTGTTATATGATTAAGGGGCACTAAAAACGTTATTTCTTTTACAAAATGTAATAATAATTAATTCTGCAATCATCCGTTTCAGATTTGTTTACTTATTCTACAATTGACTCTTAATCTTGAGGTTCAAGTTGTAATGAAATACGCTGATAATCGGCGGCTTGCCGTCGATCCACTACTGCCTTAACTCTCAAATGTGTGTAGTATGTGGGAAATAGCAGAAAACATGAAATATTACCAACCAATTAATTATTATCAGTTATTGAGTTTAAATGAATGCTTATCAGCAGTTTTCAGTAAATTGAGCAATATTAGTAGAATCTCTAATCTAAAAACTGTAATTAAACGTTCAAATTTAGATTATTTTAATGAAGATACGGAAAGGTACTTGCTTGGACAACATCTAATATTATGCGGTTAGTTTCAGTGAGCTTCTAATTACTCTGCAAATTAAAATCTCTAGTTTGATAGTGCATGGCTGTCAGCTGGTTGTTGAGAAAATTGATTTAGATATATTAATAAATCAGTGTGTTTACAATTACAATGTATGCTATAATATGTGTTCATTCGACATTTAACAACATGTCTAATTATAGATTAACAGCCTTTATTATAAGCCGAAAGATACGTTTCGAAGATAATAATATGCAAATTAGGTTTCGTAGAACAAATCCTATAGCCGCAATAACAATAACACTATGAGTACTTTAAAATGCTGTTGCTTCTTTCTAAAGTATATTTATGTGCTAGGAAATCAGCGAAGCAAAAATTGTTCCAACTTTATAATTTGATTTTAGTTCATGTTGGTGTAATATTACATTTTTGGACTGCTGAAAATCCGCACGCCATAATTCACAACAAGCACCAACAAAGGTTTATGGTAAATGTGTCCGCTGGCATTATCAGAAATAACCTTATAGGTCCATTTGTTTTAATATGAAACAGGTTGAAACAGGTATGAATCGATGATGTTTTCCTATTCCGATGAAACAGTTAACTAACTGCGATCGCGGTTCGCAGTCGCTTCGTTTACTTCTTGCCGTTCCAGCTGTGCTGGTCTGTTGCAGCAATCCAGTCGGATAACCTCTTATCTGCTCTGTGAGTCCGATATTTTACCTCCTCTGCTGCGACGCTTGCGACAGAGAATCTATTCTCAATTTCTCAATTCTCTGGCTGCGACGATCGGTGCATAAACGATAACCCGTGGCTGGCCCGGGTGATGTTGTCGATGTTCATTTCATTCATTTTTTAGAAAATACACAAAAATAGAAACATATTTATTAGTTTTTATAACAAAAATATTAAATAAATATAGAATAAAAACTCTTTGGATAAAGTCCATAGTATTAGGTACATATTGCTACACAATAGAAACATAAAAAAAAAGAACATAGAAATAAAAAAAATCATCCTTGTAACAGTTAAACTATTAAGTACATTAGGTTTTACCATAATGATAAAAGCGCATATTTATAAACTGAGTGGAGTAAACAACGGAAACTAGCAAGTATAGGAACTTAATTTTCTCAAAATTTATAATAAATAACTAAATACAGTCTACCTAATTATCCAATAATCGTGTTTTTTTAAGATTGTTATCCAAGATTTATAAGACATTTGCAATTTGCAAATTTGCACTGTGCATTTGTCTTATCGATGACTGTAAAAAAATTTCACACTGGGCTACTTTTATTTCGCATTATTAAACTTTTTATTAAACTCATAAGACATTTTATTTAAGAAAAAAAAACTGTTGTACTTGCTTAGTTACTTAAATCGGCGACATTAATATAGTCGGCACAACACGACTTACTACGTACGACGTATAGAACATAAATAGTAAATATAACAAACAAATAGAAAACAGCGGGGAGTCGCTAAATGCGAATATTTTAATTCAACTCTAAACGTTCTCTGTTATTAACGCCACAACCGGCAACCTTGTCTCGAACAACGGACACCGCGTGATCGGCGTGATCAAAACAGGATAAGAGGAGCGTCAGCCGCCAGCGCGAAACAGGAAGTTATCTGTTTTGTAACAGGGAGGTATAATAATTAATTATCTACGTTTTGGAACAGCTTGGAACTGAAACAGGTTTCTTGAATGAAAAAATACCTCGGGTAGATGATGTCTAAAGAGTAGGTGATCGACCTTGGTTTTTTTCCAAAGTTTGAGGTTATGTTCCGAAGCCAACTTAACGGGGAAAGTACGCATCGTAAACTTTAAGACTGTTTTTCTTATTGTATGGAAAAGCAGAATTTTGAATATTTTAGATTGCGTCTCGAAAGAATTACAGAAATCAAAACAAAATATCGAAAAAGCTGCTATAATGTTGAATGGAGCCTATGTAAATATGACAAATTTGCGTAAAGATTTTGATAGTCTGAAGAAAACAGCTGTTGATTTGGCGAAAGAATGGGGAACTGCGACAGAATTTACCGTCAAAAGAAAGGGTCGTCCTAAAAAACAGTGATAAAAAAAGTGGTAATTTCATTATTGAAAATGGAGTGAATTATTTCAGAATAAATGTCTTTTATAAAACTGACATTGTAATTACGCAGTTACGAGATAGGACTGCGAGCCTCAGAGAAATCGTGCATGTTTTTCGCGTTGTTTCTCCTGCTTTTCTGTCTCAATCGACTGTCGATGAAGTATTTAGCGCTGGAGAAGATTCTTATACTGAATATTTAGAAGACGTTTCAGATCAATTGCCTCACCAATTGTTATCGTTCAGAACTTGCTTTAGAGATGATTTAGTGAATATGAAAACGACTCAGGAAATGTTTGAATGCCTGTTGATCCAAAATTTTCCTTCGTGCAGTAGTTTCACAGAAATAGTAACTGCTTTCTTTTTCGAAATTGAGACTGATCAAAGATGATCTGAGAAAAACTATGGGACAAGAAAGGTTAGCCATTATTTTTATTGAAAACGAAGAAGCAAGAAATCTAGACGTTTCCAATCTTAACAATGTATTTGCGAATATAAAAGTTTGCAAGAAGGACTTTAGTAATTTATAACGTCTTTTCAATGTACAAAAATCAGAAAAATATGCATTGTATGAATAAATAAGTTTCAGCGCAAAAGAATATCCGTTTTCTTTCCTTGTTGTAAAATTAATAGGAGGGGAGGGGTCCAATAGAGGTGAGGGGCCCATTTTCTCGGTGGAACACACCTAAGTCGACAGTAGTTACGCCACTGGTAGTATGACTTAATGGCTATGGCCTCTATAAAATATTAAAATTTCATTAAATTATACGAGTCAGTTGAAAAGGTAGATCCAAAGAAGTAAATCGCTGGGTACCCCTTTGGTGCTCTGTGTCTCCGTTAAGGGGTACTTTAGGAATTTTCTTTCTATAACAAATTAGGATTATTTTGACCTGCTCCCCAGAAACTAGGAGGTAAAGCCTGTCCAGAGATATAAGAAAGTTACACTTTGCCTTTGAATGGGATTATCCAAGGGTGGCCATAAACAAACAATGAATAAATGAACAAATGCAGGTAAATTATGGTCCGTACTTTAAAATGTCTTAAAGTAAACTGCAAATCCGGAAGACGTAATTTCATTATTAAAGTAATAGTTTGGTGATTTTAAACCGATTTTTGCCTGATTTAAAATGAGAGGGTTAATCCCATAAAACAAATTATGTTCCAAAGACTGTATATATAGCCACTCTAGTTAATTTTAAGCTTAGTAATTATTCTTACTTCGTGTGTAATACAGCGTTTGTTTAATGTGAGTCATGGAAAATATGTGCGAGCCCAATGTATCTCAGGAGATTACCCCGTCGAAAAGCAGAAAACACTTTTCTGTGGAAACTAAGGAAGTTATAAACAATGTTTATTCAACTGTTATTGAACGTGCTGTCAGCAAGCAAGCAGCGTTCGAAAAAACGGCCACATTAACAAGAATTCCAACATCAACTGTATGGAAAATTGTGAATAATCCCATTTTATCGAGGAAAAAAAGAACCGATACTGGCATTTTCTCGAAAGTAGATGGAAGTAATCAAGATATAATACGGCGTAAAATTTACAAGTTATACGAGGAACAAAGCGTGCCTACATTAGATAATTTAATTAAGAGGCTTGAAAAAGATGAAACCAGCGTTAAATGTGGCAGAACAACGTTATTGAAGTATATCCAACACATGGGTTTTAGATTTAAAAAAATTAACAAAAGATAAGTTTTAATGGAATCCAGTAGAATTCGGGAATGGCGATCCGAATATCTACAAGAAATTAGGATTTACAGAGATCAGCAAAGGCCGATTATTTACTTGGATGAAACCTGGTTCGACACATATGATACCCCGGAAAAGGGTTGGGTTAACTCAAGCGGCAAGTGTAAAACTAGCGGGCCATCAAAATGCCTGCTGGATCTAAAGACGGATGGATTCCAAATGGACTTTCTCTGTCTGAAAAAAACACATAAGATTCTTCTCTGGATTACCATGAGGACACCACTGCTGATTTATTTAAAGATTGGTTTAAAAACAAGCCAATTCCAAATATACCTCCGAATAGCGTAATTGTAATGGACAATGTAAGCTACCATACTGCCTACTATGGTAGCTTACATTGTTACATTGACCAAGACTCCCTCCTCAAATGACACAAAAGCAACAATCCAAAACTACATATATGATAATGACATTTATTTTCAGGAAGATTACACCAAAACGCAATTAATTGAGGTTTTACAAAGTTTAAAACTGCAAAAGGAATACTTGTGTGATAATTATGCAAAAAACTTGGGACATACAATTTTAAGGCTTCCACCATATCATTGTATATTTATATCAACTGAAATCTGTCATTGGTCGTAACAATATTTGCCCTACTATTAACTCCAGTGTACCTGAGCTTATAGAAACTGAAGTTTTTAACACCCCTTCACAAAGTTGGGCAAATTCTGTTACACATGTTGAAAAAGTGGAAAAATCCTATATCCATATAAACAATAAAGCACGAATAATAATTAGAACAGATGATGATAGCGATAGTGATATTGATATATTAAGTGAATACTTATTATAAGTACCGAATAATTTGTATATTTTTGAAATCAATATAATTTTTAATAATAAAATAACTTGTAATTTCACATTTAAACATAAATAAAATATTATTTGATGTCTTACTTATTTTTATTACAAACCATGATTGAATATTGAATATTGACTATGATATCCAGACTTTGGCGCCAAATATTCATAACTTTGAGGAAGTCCATTGTCAAAATAGTTTATATGTGAGGTTAACATCCGAACTAGAGGTGAGAAATGTTATTTGCGATTTAAAACGTAAATCTGCACCAGGTCATGATCAAGTGACGGTCTATGACTTATGTAATTTGGGGGATGA
Organism: Polydrusus tereticollis; assembly: GCA_963920685.1. Lineage (NCBI taxonomy): Eukaryota > Metazoa > Arthropoda > Insecta > Coleoptera > Curculionidae > Polydrusus > Polydrusus tereticollis. Next base: position 62,646,184 of record OY987327.1, read on the forward strand.
TTTGATTGGTATTCTTACAAGATTGACAAATGATGTTCTCACTTCCGGTATTTTTCCGGATGACCTTAAGATTAGTAATGTAAGTCCCATTTTTAAGTCAGGTTTCAAGGAGGAAATGAATAATTATCGACCTATTAGTGTTATAAGCGCTTTTTTTTTAAATTATAGAAAAAATATTAAAAAAACGTATGTTAGGTTTTATAGATAAGTATATTAGCGTAGATGAGTACCAATATGGTTTTATTAAAAATAATAATACTTTAAGTGCAACTATGGATCTTGTAAATAGAATATCAACTGAATTGGATAAAAAAAAAATAGTGGTGGCTGTTTCCGTTGACCTCAAAAAGGCGTTCGATGTTGTCAGCATAGATCTTTTACTAAAAAAGTTTTAGGGTTTTAGGGGAACAATATTTACTTTAATTAAATCCTATCTGACCAATAGGCAGCAATATGTAAAATTGGATGGGTGTTGTAGTGGAATGGAGACAAATGAGTGTGGAGTGCCGCAGGGTTCAGTACTTGGACCTCTGCTGTATTCCCTACATGTGCTAAGTCTTAGATGTGCAAGTTTAAGTGCCCGATACTACACCTTTGCTGATGACACAGTACTGCTATACACAGACGAAAACGAAACTAACCTAGAGCGATGTGTAAATGAAGATCTTGAATTATATAATAACTGGTTATTGAACAACAAACTTAAAATTAATGTAACAAAAACAAAATTTATTTTATTTAAACAAAAGAATAAGGTCGTTCGAGAACCACGAATTAAACTAAATAATAATTATTTAGAGAGAGTTTCTAGTATAAAATACCTTGGCTTAATCCTGGACGAAAATCTTAATTGGAAAGAGCATATTATATGTCATGTGACGAATAAAATTGCTCCAATGGTCGGTGCTGTGTACAGATGTCGGAACTATTTGTCTTACAAAAGTACAATGGATATATATAACGCTTACTTTTTATCTCACTTTAGGTACTTAATCCCAGTTTGGGGAAATTGTAGTAAGACTGACTTTAATACAATGCAAATACTACAGAATAAAGTTTTAAATATCTTGTTCGGTTATGAGCGCCTAGCACACACAGATAATGTGTATAGAGAGCTATGTATTTTTAAGCTAAAAAACTTAATGCAATTGGAGCAGGGAAAATTTATTTTTAAGGTTGTAAATAGTGAACAAAAATCTAACTCTAATATTATATTCTCTGAGAATGTTTACGATTATTGTACAAGAACACATTCTAATATTTATCAAGATATTATAAGAACAAATGAAGGGTTATATAACCCTATATATGAGGCGTTCAAGGAATATAATAGACTACTCCAAAACATCAGGTCGGTTGGTAAAACGATATCGTTTAAAAAGTTACTAAAACAACATTTAAGTTAGGTTGGGTTGGGTCCTTTGAATTGAATTAATTTGAATTAATAAAAACATGATTTGTAAATTATTAGTAGATGGTAGAAACAATGTATAATATGATTGACTAGACTGTATTTTTTTTTTTTTTGCGTTTTCACTGTTGCTTTAGTTATAAGTACTATCCTTGATACCAGTGTCCAAGACACTGTCTTAAAGGGTTTAAAATGTAAGCATATGTATGTAATTTAAACTTTGATTATAATAAAGTATTGTTTCGAAAAAAATTCTAAGCAAAATGCGGACCTGTTCGGCCATATTTCAATTTTACAGCTGGCCCGGGTCTTTCCTAATAAGGATCAGCTAGTCACTTTCTTACATCTCTGAACAGACTTTACTTAACGAACACCCTGTATTCTTTGTGTGTTGAATAATAATAATATTGCCAATATAGGTGACTAAATTTGGAACAGCCTAAACATAACAAAATTTTGACGATGTTTCTGCTCAACTAAATGCAATTGGCATTGTCTAAGGGGCATAAATTCTAATAAACTGTTAAATTGGAAACAAATGTGACCTTTTCTAAATGGTTTAATTTGCTCAAACTTGAACCTAGTTATTCTTACTGTCGTCTTTTATAGCCCTTTTAACTCTTAAGAGAGCTGGTGGCTGCATATTTTATTTTCCTACTTCATAACAAGTTGTATATTTCACCAGACCGTTTAAAAATAAAAGAACCGAGGGCACTTGTGTCAGTCCGGGGTCTTTCCGGACTCAGGCAAAGGCACGAAAATAACTCATAACTTTTGAATAAAACAGAAATTGAATCGATATGTTCACGCCAGGTTTTTCTTTCTCGCTCGCACTCCTTGCTTGCAGGATGTATTTTGCTAAAATATACCTGCACAGGTTAAAGCCATTAAAAATGTTTTTTTATTGGCGACCCAATTTTAAATTTCATTATTTTCTTTGGGGAAAACATTTATATGGTCTGGCAAAAAATAAGGGGCATCATAAAATATACGATATATTATAGCATGGTTAGTCAATCCACGCAACATAGCAAATCCCATGCAAATTTTAAGGTGGTCAAATATTGTTTGTTGTAGATCGATAATTTATTTTTATTTATTAAAGGGAATAATTTGACGTGAAATTTTTGACGTGATTTATTAAGTAACTCAGGAGTTATTAAAAAAATGTCAATCTAAAATTGGCGAAAATGAAAATTATGATTATTTTATAATAAAAGCCCCAGTCAATATTTATAACTGACACGAAGGATGTTTATGACATGACATTAGAATTATTTTTCAGGCAAATAGGTTAAAAGTTGTTACGTTTTAATTTTGCCCAATCAAATTTTCTAAAAATTTTTCCCATTAAACTAGTTTTCCCAAATGACGATACCGCGATTACCGCTATCGCCAAACAGTCAAGGTTGGTAGTCTCAAAGCTGCAACGTCAGATAAACCTTATCTAGGCGTGATTAGATAAATGGAAAATTCGCCTTAGTGATGCCAAAACCCAAGCTATCTACTTTTCAAGAGCCAGAAGCAAATTTCCACAGACCAGACTGAAAGTCAAAAACATCAGTCTAAGCTGTTGTAAGAAAGTTAAATATCTGGGACTGAGCTTCGATAAAAGCAAATGGTCAACTCAGTGCCATTTACTCTCTCATCAACAGTAGAAGTAGACTATGCTTACGGACAAAGATATTACTTTACAAGACTATTATTCGGCCAGCACTGATTTACGGTGTCGTCTCCTGGTACACCTTAAATAAGTGAGCTTTCCGCAAATTTCAAACTTTTCAGAACATGTCCTTAGCATCATGACGGGTGCTCCACGCTTCACGGTGGTGCATACTCTACACAATGACTTACAAGTGCCGACAATCACTGAACACTTAGACAAACTCATTATCGATTACTACAAACGGACGGACGTTTCCCTGAAGCCTTTCATTACACGATCACACATCCACTCCAATCCCAACAAATCATACATACTACCGAGATAGTGGCTTACTGTTGTGCCACCTCGTCGCCCCCTTCCGCTATAATAATCAATTAATATAACACTGAACCAAAAATTATTTAATAGTAATACTTCCTGCACCCCCCCCCCTCCCTTTAAATTAACTATGAAGCTATATTCTGCAATCAATTCCCAAATTATGTCCTGCTAAGCAGCAACATATAAAGAAATAGAAGTAATAGTCGCACACTCGCTTAAAAAACATTCGTGATCCACATAAACCCAAATACATATAATTTCATTTAAAACACATAAAATGTTAATTTTATAACACTTTATTTAATATTTTATAATACATTTTGAATAAAAGGCATTTAAGGAAGACTTGGAGATTCTTGAGGCCAATTACGGTCCTGAAGCGGTCAATTAGAATAAATCTGAAAGAAAAGAGTTTTATTGAAAGAACCAGTTTGTACTATAAGTTTAAAACTCATTAAACAGGCAAGCCAGTTAATCAAAATAAACGTTATTAAGAATAAACAAAACATTACCTTTACTATAGTCTATTTCTTAATGCAAGAGAGTAGTAAATCATTATTGAACTATAAAAGCTAGTGATCTTCACCGTATTATATAGGCGTAGTCCAAATATTATTTCATATGACTGTGACAATCCGATTTTGTCACAAATGAACTAATTTAATCTAATGTGTATGGTGTCTTTTAGTCTTTTAACAAATGACCCTGTATAAAGTAAATACATACCTAAGGTCAACGGCCTCTGTTTTCGTTGTCTTTGACCGAGCAAAGCTACATTATCCTCCCATTTTAAATCACATCTCCCTGGAATACACTATCTGAGACTTATTCTGGTGTTTGATTGTGAGATTCAATTAATAGATTTATTTTATTTGTTTTACCATTTTTATGATCACCTGTCAAATCGACTAATGAATTTTCTAGGTTAATATTCTTCTTCTGCACATGTGTTGGCCATAACATTAATGGCCGTTTGCCCCGAGAATGGCAGGGATATCTTAGGACTTGGGTTTTCTTTAAATAATTTTTAGTGAATTGTAGGATTTTCGAATTGACTTCTTATGTAAAACTAAATTTGGGTGCATCTGTTTCATTTCTCTTGGCTTGGAGCATCTGCAATTGAATGGGCATTGCTCTAAACACTTCATTCCGTGTCGCCGCCAGTGTGTGAACTGGTCTCTCTCTTTCGGAGCGAGCAGGTAGTTCTGCCCTAACCTTTATTGCTCTGTGGTTCTAGCCGGAAATGGGTCGCTCTTTCGCTTTATCTCTCTCCACCCCTCTCTGGCGTTTCTCTTCTCTCTCATATCCTGTTAACGGCAGCAAGAAATTTTATTCTTAACCGTCCGCCCGAGTCCTACCGCCTACCGAGTCCTGACGATTTACGCTTGCTCTTTTTGTACGGAATGGCAAAACTCTTTCTCACGACAATCCTAACCTAACCTTTTTAAAGAAATTTGTGTATTTGTTCTTGATTTGTTCTCAAATTTTGTTTACGGTTTACCTACACACAGAATATTATTATTAATTGTTTGCCCCTTTTATAGACTTATATTGGTTAAACAGCGCTAACACGGCATCTAATCCACCTTTTTTGTTCCAATTCGCTTTTTTGAAGTTCACCAGGGAATATTATTATTAATTGTTTGCCCCTTTTATAGACTTATATTGGTTAAACAGCGCTAACACGCATCTAATCCATCTTTTTGGTTCCAATTCGCTTTTTTCAAGTTCACCGGCCAATTATTTACCAGCCCTTTTTGATTCGATCTACTTTAAAAAAGACTAAGAGTCATAAAAAAACTAAAAAAAATCATAAAAATACTAAAAAAAGTCATTACAAGAAAAAGTGCCCAATGTGGGAATCGATCCTGCGACCTATAGCATGGAACCCAAACGCTATGTACACTACACCACGGAATAACTAATAAAATTAAGTTAATGTAGTAACAGTAGAATGAAAGCAGCGGCACAGCCAATCAGAACGTCTTATTTTTGAAAGAGTTTTGCCATTCGGTACGAAAAGAGCAAGCGTAAATCGTCAGGACTCGGTAGGCGATAGGACTCGGGCGGACGGTTAAGAATAAAATTTCTGTTAACGGCACGTTTTTTAACTTTTAACCTGCAATTCTTCAGTGACTTCACTTAACTTCCAGCGTTCAACGAGGCAGCAGGCGTTTCTAGATCCAGGGCTATTCAAGCCATCTGTTCTGCAGGATTTTGGATCTGAAGCGATACTTTCTGTGCCCCCTTAGTTTTCTTAAATTTGCTTTAGTTTAATTTGGTTTCCGGGGCCACAGAAAGCCACATCGTGGGATTTTTTTTGTCGAAGTTGTTCGCTGTTTGGAGCTGAGTTTTTTTTTAATATACCATGCCGTTTTTTTGTCAATTTTTCAACTTTTCTCCTGAAAACACCATCTGGGGCTCTCTTTTAGTTAAGTCGGGTCACTAAGACCATAAGAGGCCGACCATTTGGAGCACACACCAACGTTGGAACCTCATATTTCAATTTTAAAGACCCTACAGCTCCTTAGGTAAGCATAATTCATTTTTCTTTCATATTTGTCCCTGTATATTGCTTCAAAATGGCTATAATTTAACACCACATGCTTTGTTCAGATAAATGTGCTTCCGTACTTATGACCGAGTATAACTGGCTTCGTTAGCTGAGTAAATATTTCTTGACACCATTTAATTTTTTTTATGAGGCAATTGGACATCTCGAGTAGTTCGACCCCATTTTTATTCATGTAATGTGAACTATCGAGACATGTATTTAAATAGAGATTCATATTTTCTTTCAGTTGCTGGTGTACTGTCAATTTGTATGTATTTATTTTTAAAGTTTAATGAAAAGTAATCAAGGGGTCATGACCTTGGAATTTTTAATTAATTATCTTATCACAACACCAGTGTTTTTTTTGTGTTTTGTTAATTCCTTTATAAAGGGGTCCAATTTGCCTCGTTGTTCACATATCTGTTTTATATAGCACAAGTTGCTTGGAGGCCAGTGTGACATGGTATCCTAATTTTTGCCATACAGGGTGTGCCCTAAATATAAATATTTTAAGTGTTTTAAAATCAAACTAAATATAATTGATTGTCACAATTTAAATCATTTTAACATCTACAAAATTAAAATAAATTATTTGATCAAATTTGAGTTATATTGTATAATGGAGCCTTGTTTGTTTATAATTGGTGTAAATCCACCAATTTGTCAAGGTGGTTCTTGAATAGACATTTTAGTTTGTAATGTTTATTTTAAATGGTAACACTGGAGTCTGATGATCTCTCTTTTAATAGCGGCATATCCTGATTATGTAATTATTTTTTTTTATTTTGTCTTAGCTTAAATAAATTATCGATTGGTCTGCTGTTTGATAACCTATATGTTGAGATGACTTGTGCTAAATTTTATATAGTTGTATATTTCCCTTATGTGCGTACATAATTGATTATTTTCTATTTTATAATGTAACCTTAGTACGTAGGCGTACGTGCTGGCTTAATAAATTAATTTTATTTTAAGTTTTTGGCTCTTCAAGCTTAATTAAAATATTTAATCACTATATATTAACGCCCCTGAATATAATTTTATAAATTTATTTTTGTTTACCTTAAACCAAAACTTGATTTCTGACTAATTATCTTTATTGACATTTTTCCAAATTATTTTAATTCAAATTTAATTCAAATTTAATTTAATTCAAATTTAATCTAATTCAAATTTAATTTAATTCAAGTTTAATCTAATTCAAATTTAATTTAATTCAAATTTAATTTAATTCAAGTTTAATTTAATTCAAAATTTGATTTAATTCAAAATAATTTAAATTTAATTCTTGCTTATGATTTGACATTTTTATAGTTGCTTTATTTTTTTTATATAGTTCCTTTTTCCTTTTTGGTTATTTTCAATCAGTTGGTTTTGCCATTTTAATTTAATTACTTTATTATAAATTTATTATACAAAGGGAAAAGAAACTAGGTAATTTTTTTGTTTTTATTTAATAAGCCATCAGCTAATGCTTTCTTTTTTTAACAAGGTCTTTCTTCTTCTTTTCTTCTCCATCTTCTTCTCTTCAGATCTCTTCTTCTGATCTTCTAATCTTCTGATCTTGATTGATCTGTCCTTTTGGACATCATCCTTGGGACGTCGTCTGTATTAAACGCCTTCATATCAGGTTTTTTTTATTTTTAAGTACTAACCCCCCATATATATATGTCTCTATTTTTATTTCTATTTAATTAATAAAGCCAGCATTAATTTTAATTAAATCTTTTGTTTGATTTATACAGCTCCCCCTGTGGTTTTCTTTTTTTTTTTGCTCTTCTACCTAAGTTGTGAAGTCCAGTTGAGAGTGAGGCCCCAGCACCATCTTGGAGGTTTCCGTTTTGGCCTGGCTGCAAAACGGTGGCGCCCTATTTAAAACCCCCCCTTACTCTCTGGCAATAGAGCTAGGGCATTTGCACGCGGTCCCTCAGCCTCTCACCTCAGCTTGGCTTCACTTTTTTTTATTTTTACTTAATTTATTTTCTAACTTAAAAAAAAAATAATAATTAATTTTTTTTTATAACTAAATTTTATATAACAGCGAAAGACGCGTTGCATGACATTTGGAGTTGCAAAAATAGTTAAATGTGTTCGAATATGACTAGAGTCGGACAGTCAACAATATACCGACTTGTGCACGAGAATAAACGCGGCCCCATCAGGTCACCAAAGGGAAGTACAGGAAGAAAAGAAACTGTAATAAATGAGGATGAAAAGACAGCCATTAGAAAATCATACAGTTGTTTTACTTAAAAAAAGAAATACCTACCTTGGACAAAATAATGTCTGTGAAATGAAAAAGGATGATTTTATTCCACCTATGGGTAAGAAGACACTATGGAAAACTTTGAAGGAAATGAATTTTTGTTATGAAAAAATTCAAAACAGAAAATCACTTTTAATAGAGAAATACGAAATCATCTGCTGGCGACGACGATATTTGAAGGCAGAACAGTTTCGAAGGGAAAACAGGAAACAACCTATTATATGGACGAAACTTGGTTAAATGAAGGATATACCTTTGGGAAAATATGGCAGGATAAACATATAAGAAGCGCGAGGCAAGCTTTCATAGAAGGATGATCCCACTAGAATAAAAGCACCCTCGGGAAAAGGTAAAAGAATAATAATTACTCACATTCGTAGCAAAAATGGATTTGTCGATAGCGACTTACCAGCATTTAAATCAAAACGGACTGGAGACTATCATGATGACGTGAACGCTGATGTCTTTGAAGGATACTTCCAACAAATCCTAGATCTTATTCCTCCTGGGTCTGTTATAGTCATGGATAATGCAAGCTACAACTCAAGAAAATCCGAAAAGATACCAACGTCTTTTTGAAAAAAAAAATGGCATCATTCATTGACTTACTGTAAATAAGAAGCCATTTCATAAAGATATGCTGGAAAAGGAGCTACTGGCGATTGTAAAGTTAAATAAACCTCTTTATACGAAATTTGTTAAATATCACTGTAAATTCAACCCCATAGAATTGGTGTGGGCGTAAGTAAAAGGGTTTGTGCGTCGACCATGTGATTCAAATAAAAGAAATAATGTGGGAAGCTGATAACATGCTAGAAAACACTGTAGAGCCCCTTATTATTTCTCTGAACCCCCAACGACGATAGTTTATCGGACTACTCGGACATGATGACTAAAATTTAAAAATTAGGTTGTTGTATTGTACCTACATAGTAGATTTTTTGTTATACATAATAATATTTAAACTACCCGTAGTAACGCCGCTGTTACTACAGGTAGTTTTCATTTCATTTACCAAACTGGTCTTTCTATTGTATGCTAATTAGGGCGACGCCAATTTAGGACCGATTCGGGGAGTGTAATCCGGGATTTTTAAAAATTATCATTTCAATTTACCTGAAATTTACAATGCAACCTTTAAGTTGTTCATGCACCCTGCTTAATGGGTACTGTCATAGCAAATTTACATTTTATTGTTCTCTCGCATTAAGAAACAAAGTATGACTAATTAATTTCAAGGACGCTCCGGCTACTTCATATGGTTGTGGTCCTGACTGGGGCCTTATGCAACATTACCAACTAAAATAAATAAGATACAAATAAGACTCTTATAGAACGTCAACCAACACTAATTATATTTAACACTATTAAAAATTAGAACTTAATTATTTTTATTTTTATTTTACTTTTTTACGGTTCGTCGGCGTATCTGAGGCCATCTAGAACCGGTCATCGACCGTACGGTTTTTAATCGTGCGGTCTACCGACTGGGGAGTGTGAAACGCCACCTTCATCCTACGAGATATCCGATCTCATCCGGCCTGTCCGGCGTGAATAGGATGGTTTTGATGTCGATTCATTTTACACTCTTCCCTAAGACAAGAGCACGCGGTGTTTCCCAAGCGGTCACCCATCCAAGTACTAGCCGCGCTCGACACCGCTTAACTTCGGTGATCTGACGGGAACCGGTGCTTTAGGTGTCGCTAGGCCCTTGCCCAACTTAATTATTATAGGGGATAATGTTCTACCTTGTTGCACTGTCATCGATATTCCCTCTTATTTATAAATGATATTCTTAATTGCATTTTGATTATCTGTTGTTGTTGGTTAATTGGCAGTGAGTGACATTAGCTACTACCAACCTAATTAATTTAATAAATAATAACTAATTTAATCAAATAAGGTTCCTATATAGGTTTTACCGAAAGTTGCCAACTCAATTTAGCACCAATTCACGCTAATATAAATTTTACCAAAATGTGTTTGGCGCGTCATATTTTTGATTCTCAATTCTCTTTAAAAAAATCACTGTTACTAGGCTTACTTCTTGGCTGCGAAGGCCGAAGTGAACAATATTTCACTAGTGTGGATTCTTTTTTGTGAAACTGGAATCTTCAAATTTCTGATTGTAGCCCCTGTAGGATGACCTACTATTAGGCAATCAATAAATGTGTTGGATCGTCGAAGAATTTTGAAAACAATTCCAGGATTCCATTTTATCGCCATAGAGGCACATTTTTTAAAGTGATTTCTTATGCTAACGGCCAACCCAACACCTCGTGGCAAGTTACCCAACCCTTTACTAACCTAATTTGGCCATTTAATGTTTTACCTATATTTGATTAAAATATCAGTTACCTACTCGCTTTGAAAATAATCCAGAGGTAAACTATATTTTTTTATAAATTAATTTAATAAGCTTACAAACTTACCTCACTGTTAAATCCATGAAAGAGCACTAGTGTTTAGACGCATTCATCTTCTAGGCCGTTTTTACGTCACCCACCGAACTGCCATTTTACTTCATTCACCGAACTGCTGTTTTTGCCTCACCCTCCAAATTGCCGTTTGCTGTTTTTGTGTCACTTTCTTAATTGCGGTTGCTGCTCCTTAACCTCCTGATTGAACTGAGGTACTTGAAGTCTTCCCGCCGTTTTCTCGGTTGCCGTGGAATATTGTATTTCGGCTTCAACCCCCTCGTAGAATCTTGGATCTGAGAATGTTCACATCAACGCAGAGGTCACCTCGTTACGGCTGATGGCAAGTACTATGGACTTGTCTTACGGTAGGTGGCCTTTATATTATTTTATATTGGACACTTTGTCCTTTTTAATTTCATAATTTCATTTTGCAGGCCCAAATAATATTATTATAGTTCACATAAATTTCATTTTTCACATTTCATATACGTATACCCGAGGTTTTATTAAGCAAGGGCTCATTATTTATTGGACTGAATTAATACCATTTTTATATAGGTAATCGACCATTTTCACTCGGTAGTGTATTTGCGGCCCCAAAATATCCACAAATTTAGGTACTGACTTGACAGTTAAGAGTCCATTAACGTACTCCCTTACCGGCACGCAACCGGCCATACAGCAATGTAAATTAAATGGGGTATCTTGCGGTCAACTGTGAACGAATTTCGAGAAAACTGGTAAATTATTTAGCTTTGGTTAAAAGGATATTGAAAGGCAACTTTATTTGCTAAATTAATCATGTTGCAGATTTTTCTATTTGGCTTTCGTTTTCAAAATGTATGCAGTAATACATTTATCGCTGTTAGAATTGCAACTTTATGCATGATTTTCTCCACATGTAAGTCCTTATTCAAGTTTTTTGTTGAGGCTTTGTGTTTTATATTATATTTAAGAAATATAGACATTTCTGTTCCTTTAACGGCTGTGTGATTTTTGTTAGAACTAGAAACATTGAGAGCAATATTCTGCAGAGCTTTTTTTAACATTGAAAATGTTTATATTATCGCACGGGCACGTAAGTATGGGTACCGAATTCGAAATTCTTGTGTTGCATTTGTCCCTGACGTCACACCACATTAAAATGATCGGGATCAGACCAAGTCGGGAGTAATCGTATGGTTTCGCTGAAGCAGTCAGCGGGTGCGTTTGGCGTTCGCGATCGAGCGTAGAAATTGGCCGTCGTCGTCGCAGGGTGGTTTGGCTGGCGTAGCTACAGCAGCGCGCTTCAGATCATATTCGTATTTCGTAGTGCAAGCGCTTATGTATGATTTATAATGAACGCCGATAACATTAGTAGTTGCATACTGTTGTTGGAGGAAGAAGATGAAGAGGAGATGTTAGCCCAAATTCCTCCATTTCGACAAGCGTCATATTAACACTTGAATTTATACTATACCATATTTAAATAAGAGCTGCAGCATACCAAGTAAACAAATCAATTTGGATAAAACGTCAAAGTATCAAAACATTTTAAAATTGTATCATTAGTTGGTATATCCGGAAAAAATATCAAAATTAGAAAAAAGTCAGTGGCGTACATTTTTTGTCAATAATATCTGTTGAAGTGTTTCCCGGGACGCCACTGGACTTAATAAATTTAATCTAGTTAGGGCTAATTAAGCCTCTTATCATTATGAATGACGGTACCAAATTGCAATAAAATCGGGAAAAGGATATTTACAAAAATAATAAAAAAAACGATTTTTTTAAAAATCTTACGCACCCTGTACATCAAAAACGGGGCAACTCCGGACACATGTTCAGGTTAGTTCAGATTAGTACTTCTGAAACACCCTGTATACATTCAAATACATGGTCAAAGACACAAATATTTATATAAAAATATTGACAACAAACAATAACACCAAACGATACAATGCAATAATGCGAAAATCACCGGTAAACTAATTACAACTCTGTGGCCCAGGACCTTTTAGTTTTATTGCCGCTTGACCAATCGAAATAGGATTACGGTTGTCATTAAGTACTGATCAATGTGTCCTTCGTATGCATAATGTTGGATTTGAATATGGTATAGGGTAGACTGGGGCAAGTGTAAAACTGGGGTAAGTGGAAAATCAGAGCGCCAATCAGGCAATATTGAAAGTTTACTTGTCTGTGTGGTCCGAGGCAACTAACTATACATTAGCACTGTTGAATTATCCACTCCCGGCGAGTTACCAGGTGTTTTTTTCTTTCTGAGTAGTCATTTGTAACATAATCTCCGAATCGGTTTGTTGAATAGTGTGTGATATCTCCATAAAAAATTGGTCAAAGGTAAAAACTTATAATATACTTTTAGTTTTATTGCATTTTCTTGTGTTTAGTCAATTGTTGTAGCTTTAAAATCCTATATACCGACCAAATCTAAAAGCGGTTTTTACTCACAAACAGGTTTGCACTTCCCCCATAAAAACATAATGTGGGGCATGTGTGAAAATTGTAATGAGGTAAGTGTAAAGGTTAGTTTACACTTGCCCCATTTTCCTGGGAATGCTAAAGTTCGTTGGCACTGACACCTAAAGCTTTTATTCTTTACAGAGAGTTGGCGTCATGGTACGAAATTATAAAAGAAAGTCCGATAGGGCTGCCTATGGGGAGGAGCAATTAAATGCTGCAGTAAATGCCGTCAATCAAGGTCAATTAACCATGTCGATGGCTAGTACCGAATTCAGAATCCCATACATTACAATCTACTGTAGAGTAACTGGCCGCCGTGGCGAAAAAAGCAAGACACAGGGCCGACCTCCAATACTTTCTTGGCAAGATGACTTTGTAACTTTAAATAATATTTCCAGTCCTTTTAAGAACAATATGCCAGGCACAGACTGGCTAATAAAGTTTAAACAACGGCACTTTTTGAGTATGAAAAAACCACAAAGCTTAGAGTACTGCAGAAAGAAATCTACGGACCCATTCATAATAGACCAATATTTTGTTTTATTGGAAAAGGCTATATTGGAGTTGGGTCTTCAGGATCGTCCTGAATGGATTTACAATTTAGATGAGACTTCAGTGTGTAGAGATCCTTCTCGTCTTAAAATTTTTGGCGCGAAAGGCAACCCCTCTTCAAGAATTATTGCTGAATCGGCCAGAGAATATATAACCGTCCTGGCAAGAGCAAGTGCTAGTGGTAGGAAATTGCCACCATTGATAATATTTAAAGGCAATAATGTATGGAGTTTCTGGAATTCAGAAAGAAATGAAGACCTCTTCAAAGACACCGTATATGCAGCCAGCGCCAATGGATGGATGACCTCCGAAATATTTAGAAATTACTTTCTAAAGACTTTTATTCCTTTGGTTCGTGATTAGATCCTTTAAGGCAATATGGGAGAGGGAAGTAATAACATGGCAAAGACGTCATCAGGGACAACGACTACCAAAAAGGGAATTCGCCACATTGCTAGTGAAAACCTGGGCTGAAGTAGATTCCGGAATCATAAAAACCGGATTCAGAAAGGGTGGTATTGTTCCATTTAATAGACATGTTATTCCTAAAGAGAAGTATGACATCGATGCCCTAAAAAGATGGGAGGAACACTTTAAAAATCAAGGATCTGTAACAGATTTATAACCGAGGCCAGGACGCATTGATATTGAAAGAAATGCTGTAGCACCGAATGTAACAGAAAAAACCGCTACTTTCGAACAGTCAATGTTAAAAACAGAAAAGCCTTCTACATCTGGCGCCTCACTTAAAAGGAAACTAGCATCTAATGCAGAATTACTTACAGCTCCTTCATCAGCATCTAATAGTGCCACCAATCTCAAAGTAATTGTCAGCTCTGATCAAAATGAACAAAGTATACTCAATAATCATCAGGATCCTATAACTGAAGCTGTATTACCAGCTACAACCGAAAATCGGCAAGAAAAAAAGACAAGTTTTGATGATCTACTACTTGATTCGCTCCGACAGACTCCTTCTTCTAATCCAAGGAAACGAAAGCGCTTAATTCAAGGTGGCCAAACCATTGGAGGTACTATCGCAAGTAGTCAGTAAAAACTCTCTACAAGTTCATCTACTATATCTAAACCAGCTATGAAAATTGACCGAAAGAGTAAACAAAGTCGATCAAGTCCATATCAATTTGAATCCAGCTCCAGTGAATCAGATAATGAAAGTGTAACTTTTATGGAATCGGATCAAAGTTTCACTTTAGAATCGCATTGCGAAGATCAGATTCCTGAAATAAACAAAGACAATATTTCCATTGGAGACTGGGTACTGGTTAAATACACATTACCAAAAGCAAACAAACATTTCATTGGCCAGGTAAATACTGTTGACAACGGCTTTGAAATCAAGTTTACTAGAAAATTAAAAGATAATTTTTTATGGCCACTCACCAATGATGTCAATGTAGTACAGCTAGACGATATAGTGACTCGTTTACCTGAACCGGTAGTAATACGCCGAGGAGGTTTTCATTTTAATGTGAAATTTGCGGGATACAATATTTAACAAGTTCCATAAAATTATTCGAATTTTTAAACTTTAAGTTTCTTTTCTGTTTTAGTTTCTCCTTGAGAATAATTCCTACTGTTTTAGAGATTAAAGCCAAACATTGGGTTTTGAACGGATAAATACGTTTATAAAAATATTATTCTTGTTATTAGGACTTGTTTGAGTGTTATTTTGGATTATTTTTCAGAATAAATAATCAAAAAAAAAAATAATCATTCAAATCTCAAGATCTCAAAAATAATTCATGTGTGCCCTATGCAGTATGAAAAGTAAACATATTAAACTATTACTTTCTTACAAAGACATTTTTATAAATATTGTATATTTAAAGTAGGAAGGAAATAAACTTGAACTATTAAAAAGGGCTTCGCACTTGCCCCAGTCTACCCTAATTATATACTTTGTAATGTAATGCTGAAAAATAAACAAAATGGTTTGGTACACTTAACCATTCTTCCCTACACTTGCTGCCACTTCTTTTCATGCATTTTCTTTCATTACAACATTTTTGTAATTTTCGTTCTCGTAGTTGTATAAAGGGGACTACTTTTGCACCTCCTCTATCAGGGGATGGGACTATTCGCCGTCGCCGTTTCGCCGTCGCCGTTTCGCCGTCGCGACAATTCGCCGGCAGCCGATTCGCCGTGGGCCGTTTCGCCGTCAAATAGAATATAAGTCTATAATTATTACAATTTTTTTATATCTAGCATATACCGAATTGGACCCAAAAAGGTGGATTAGATGCCGTGTTAGCGCTGTTTAACCAATATAAGTCTATAATTATTACAATTTTTTTATATCTAGCATATACCGAATTGGACCCAAAAAGGTGGATTAGATTAGAAACGGCGACGGCTGAACGTCCTAGACCCGAATTCCAATAACCCTAATTATTATTATTGACTTGCCTATGTAGGTATATTTTTATCAAACAATTTTGTTAAAATTTAGCAATATATATTATAACCTTTTTTACGTATTTTATTAATTTCTATTTGACGGCGAAACGGCCCACGGCGAATCGGCTGCCGGCGAATTGTCGCGACGGCGAAACGGCGACGGCGAAACGGCGACGGCTAAATGTCCTAGACCCCTCTATCAAACACTCGTCAGCAATTGCCGAGAACGGTGGCATTCTGCTGAACGATCGGCGCTGGACTGGTCTCTCTAGCAGTCCGAACGCAGCCGCTGCAATTGACGGCGAACGCTGTGTCGCTGAGCTGCGGCAGTGAAACCGTGTACATACAAATCGCATTAAACCAGTAACGAGCTACCAATCGCGAACGCCAGCCGCGGCCGCTGACTGCTCCAGCGAAACCATACCTTAGAGGCGCGTTCGAGTTTATAACCTTTATTTTACTATTTTTTATATTATGAATCAATAAAACTTATATCAACTACCTAAATATTACATTCAAATCTATTAGTTTTCGCAGATCTCAAATCTCACAATAGTCACAAGCGTTGCACTCTGCTTCGGCATTTTCAATGTCTTCCCCGGTTGCATCTTTGTAAAGGACTGTAAATTTTTTATCAAGATTCCGTTTATTATTTATTTAACGTTATTTTGATTAGACACTGTATTAATAAACGATTTGATACGGTTTGTTAATATTTTGGCGCCGACTAAGCAATAAGCAACAAAAAATAAGGTATTGGATCTGCTTATTTTATTTTATTGTGATGTTGTATGATTGTTTAAACGATTAAAATTTTTTTATGCGCTTAAATATTCCAACATATAAATGCGAACTTATAAAGACAAGAACCGTAGAGAAGTTACACAAGTTTTGTTCAACTGTAAATAATACTTGGGTTCTGTGTAGAGACTGGTCTGACCATAGACATATAATAAAAGAGAGACAAAATTGTTTACCTTTTAACCCGATCACACACCGTTTTAATCAGAAATTAATGTTGGCGAACTTCTGCGGATTGCCCTAGATCTACCGCCTGTGTTTGAAAAAAAAGGGTATTATTACTTATATTAAATGCATCCTTTTTGTGTGCGTAAGTAAGAATATTATACTAAATAATTTGCGTGTTCTTTTCCTGAATTAAGATACATAATTTCTGCTTTTCAAATTATTTATTGTTACACATAATATACATAATTACACGTGCGACGCGAAATCTTATATGATTCATTCATGTTATTCCTTTTGCGTGGAAAGATAGTATTACAGTGTTGTACTGCTGTGTTTGTGCCCTTTTGCGATTTTTGATTTAGTAATAGAACTATTAAGAGTCTTATTAGCAATCTAAAATGGTTCGCCAGTGCGTAGTTTGTAAAAAAGGTGACTGATGAACCCCGGATTGATATTTCGGCGGCAAGTAAGGTTATGTTTTTTTTAGCTTAAGCACTGCGGTGGTTAATTATTGTATATGATTTATTATATTAAACTGCAGAGACATTTTGTTTGTCAAAAAAGAACAATAAGAATAATTGTTAATCTGGGCGTAAGAGAATCATGCAGAGGCAAATTTAAACAACATAAACTGTTGACAGTGTATGCAGGCTACATATTAGAGAGTATATTGTTTTTCGTTAGACATAAACAACTTTTTGAGATTAGTGAGTCACAAAGAACTTATGCAAGACAGACTCTAAACTACACATACCCTAGACATAGGCTAGCACTGTATGAAAAGGGTGCATATTAGCAATATATTAAAATCTATAACTCTTTGCCAAATTTATTTCAATTAGTAGTTTAATTGTCAACATTATGGAACTATATACCGCTGAAGAATATTATAGACATTTGAGTAATTAGAACTTAAGATAGCCCATATTTTGTGTGACACTATACTGTTAAAATAAAAAGTTTATTTATTTGTTTACTGCTACGCAGTGACGTGTGGCAATTAAAATGCATTGGCCACCAGGTTAAATGCGATAAAATAGAGTAAATATGTGTTAAGCAAAACTGCTAATTAAGCATAAAGACAAAATCTAGACCTAAAAAATATATAGGAAATAAAATACTTGAAGTCTTCCTCCACAAAATTTCCTATCGTATCAACTCCACTGTAAGAATGGACTACTTTTTCAAATTAAAAAATATATGTCGGGGAGTCTAGATCCAGTAATTATTGTTTTTCAACTTTAAGTTTTGTTTATGGTTGGATATTGATGCGACCGGGATCAATAAATTTAGAGTTAACAGTTTTATAGATTGTTCAGTCTAGAATAACGGAAAAGGAACGCACTTGATATTATTAAGAAGGTAATATGTCAAGTTGGGTGGAACGGAGCCGGTAAGTGAAAATAAAAAAAAGGTGAGGGGATTAACTGAAAGGTATTGAACTCGGTATTGAACGAAGTACGACCGGCTCCGGATCGCTAGTTCTTTGTTTCTTTATTTCATTTTTTTTTTAATTGTGCTAAGTATTTGGATTATTTTATTATGAATTGATATCATGTTGTCGAGCGTGTTGTTTGTTGTTTGAACTTGAATAATTTACATATAACAAGACAGTTAATTAATTGCAGTGTTTAAGTGTTTGTTTTCCGTGCTTAACAATATTAATGTCTGAACAATAGACCTCCTGTTCTCTATTTCCGACATATACTTAAGAAAAATATAGGCTGTAAGAAAATAAATAAAAGCAGCTCGGCTTGTATTAAAGTTTATTTTGTTGTTTTCCTGCCCTGTCCTTCGCTTAAAAATAAATCTAATATAAATTAAAAATACATTGTTTCTTATCATCCTTAAAAAAAACCGCACGTCTCTGGCCAAGATAATAGGAGAAGGAGACCGGCAGATTACAGCGTTGCCATTTTTTAAAGCCATCTTTTTCCAACTTATTTAAAGCTATGAAGTTATGGATGATCTCTCCTCTTTATATGTCTATGGGTCGAACCCATAAAGTTTGTCTACTAGTGCTTATTTAAATGTAGTGATTAGATGTTCATTTTTGCTTTAAATGGTATTTAATTGAATCTACGCATATTTAAATGAACGAGCCTTATACTGTGGCGAAACAGTAACAAATGACGACAAGTCAGCAAAACCTTGTTCCGTTAATATTGTGTTTTTCCAAAAAGTCGACTCCTTTTTTACTCAGCAGTGAACATTTTTTTATTATGACTACTAAAGTTATACAATTATGAGTCTATGCAGTAGCAGAGAATTTTATTACACCTTATACTGGAGATATATAGGAAAGGTTAGTTAGACTATTTCGAGTAAATCAATGAAATAAGCCACTTAATTTGCTGAAAGTATTAAATTGAAATGTATTGATATATTATAATCTATATTTTATTTAGGTATCCGGGTGTTGCATCGTCGAGCGGGACATAGGAAATCCCATGTAATTTTATATGGGGTCAATTATTGGCTTCCCTAATTATTTTAGAGAAAAATTCTATTTAGGTTTATTAAAGAGCACTAAAACCCACATTCAAAAGAATAACTTTAGATATTTTTGATGAGCCCGTTTACGGGTTATCGCCGATTTCTTTTTAACTATTTCTCCTTTTTATGGCCCCGTATTTGCGGGCACCAGTCAAGGTAAAAGATGACTGTCAAATAAAGTTGTCATTTTGAAATGTGTGCTTTATTGTTATAAAAACTCGTACATCGAAAATATTAAAGGTGTATTTATGAGTACAAATTAATCTGAATAAAACTAAAATAAAGTATCCAACTACAAGGTTAATTATGACATTTTACATGTTTCAATATTTTACTAATTAATAGGTAGGTACTATTAAATTGTTAGAACTTTAGGATTTAAGAAGATGTTCAAATATTCCTCCATTGACTGCTAGACAATAACCGAGGCGATCATAAAATTCTCTTCTTACATTCGCTAGTTGGTAAACTGAAATCCTATTGCATTCGGCAGAAATAGCATTTTTTAACTCGTCTAGATTTGGGTATTTTTTATCTTTGTATATCCTGTTTTTTAAATGGCCCCAGAGAAAGAAATCATTTGGCGATAAATCAGGAGACCTGGCTGGCCAATTTACTGTATGATTTAAGCCAATAACATTTCCATTAAAAGCACGGTTTAAATATTCCCGGACAGCCATGGTACTATGTGCCGGGCAGCCATCCATTTGGTACCAAACTTCCTGATTTTCCCTGGCGGCATCATGTAAAGTAGGTAAAATAGGATCTTCAAGTAGTTCCAAAAAATATTCTGCATTTAAATTTCGTGTAAGAAATAATGGCCCGATAATATTTTCTCCGAAAATCCCAGCTCATACATTAACTTTTTGTGGATATTGCGTCCTTGTTTCCACAAACCTGTGTTGGTTTTCTTTGCTCCAATATCGATAATTTTGAACATTGGGTTCATTGTTTAAGGTAAATGTGCATTCGTCAGTGAAACAAATGTTTTTTAAAAATTCCCTATCCATGTTTGCTCTTTCCATCATACCAAAACAAAACTCCTGTCGTCGTATTTCGTCCCTATCTCTTAGCTCTTGGTGCTTTTCATATTTGTATGAATAATATTTATGTCGTTTCAAAGCTCGTAACGCTGTGGTGTGATCTAATCCTATGTCATCCTCAAGTTTCCTTGTGCTGATCTTCCCATCATTTTCTTCCACGCACAATAAAACTTGCAAGTCCCTATCATTTCTTGCATTTCTTCTTTGTTCCCGCCTTTCTTCACATCTGCAGTTATTTATTACAGTGCCTTTTGTCTCAAATTTCTTGATAGTCCTTTCAACTGTAGATTTTGCAGGTATCGGTCTATTCGGATACAGAGCAGCAAACATGTCTGACACATTTTGATAACTATTTCCTTGATAATACCATTTAATCATCAATATTTTTTCTTCAGAAGTGTAATTCATGGCTAATATTTTACATGTACGAGTTTTTATAACAATAAAGCACACATTTCAAAATGACAACTTTATTTGACAGTCATCTTTTACCTTGACTGGTGCCCGCAAATACGAGGCCATAAAAAGGAGAAATAGTTAAAAAGAAATCGGCGATAACCCGTAAACGGGCTCATCAAAAATATCTAAAGTTATTCTTTTGAATGTGGGTTTTAGTGCTCTTTAATAAACCTAAATAGAATTTTTCTCTAAAATAATTAGGGAAGCCAATAATTGACCCCATTTAAAATTACATGGGATTTCCTATGTCCCGCTCGACGATGCAACACCCGGTATAAAAAAGATACCTATTACACACTTTATTCACTGTTAAAATTAATAATCTTTAAAAATTGAATACAAACTACGTCACCTTAAAATAGGTGCCGCGAAGTTGCAGCCCAACTGCAATTGTTTTAATAGGTACTCTCTATTATAACTTAGTCATTCATCATGAATAACAAGCGTGTTTAATTAAATTTAATTAAATGATAAAAATCTACAATCTAAAAACATAATAAAGATTTAAGCATTAAAATATGCACAGTGAACAAGTGCACCGTTATCGCGTGCTGTGTCGATTTGTTAAGGGCAGCTCTGCACCACTCGGACAACTCAAATCCCATAATTTTATTATTAATAGCTGGTTAGTGTGGCATGCGATTCACGCATTCCAAGCGAATTGCGGACACTTTTTATATTTTATTTGACGCGATTTGACGTTTCATTTGCGGATTATCAAGCATTTTTATTTCCTTCCCTTTTCACTGTGAAATTTATTATATATTTAACTTCAGGTGTTCATTCTATCTCAGAGACAAGTGTTCAAACCTGGTGGTATATACAAATTTGTTTACAGCGAATAATTTGAATACTAGAAAGCATCTCTATTTTTGACTTCACAGTTTGTTTACCAGCAATATTATAGAGGCTGTATGTTAAAAAAAACTATCGAAAACATGTTCGACCTAGAGCACTGATCACTAGTAACAGTATTTGGAAAACACACAAAGGCGAGCCAGAATAATAAAGTATTAAAAATAAAATTAATTTTGGCCATGTGCCAATAATCTGCCAAGATAAACAGAACAGTGTCATGACGCAGAAAAAAAGTATTGTACTAATTAAGATTTTTCCAAATGAAGTTAGGAACAGCCTCTATACAATTTTTTTAAAACATTGAAAACGTAAATAGCTGAACTAAATGTACCAACATAATAATATTTATATTAAATTAATTTTGGTAAGAATTTTTTCCACTAGCGCATTTATTTTTACGTTCACTATATTTTATTATTTTTTATTTACATGACATATAAATATGTAAATATGTAAGAAACTTTGTTCTCTAGCCATTTGCTGAGACCTTATACAATAAGGATTAACCAAATTATGCTAAAACAGCTATTCTATTCAGCTATAGTATTATAGTATCATTCGGTATCTTTCACTTCAGATTGCTAGAAACTACTGAAAGATGGCGCTACCTATATTGTACTACCTACGCAGATCAATACTGCAGCTATAAGGTGATTTTCCAATGATCGGTATGCTCACTTGTCATGCATGCCCTGTACTGACGAGAACCAAACAGTTCGAAACCGGTCTACAGGTAGCAGCAGTAGCAGTGTAGTATCCATGGTCTGCGCACTTCAAATTAGCCGCTCGAGTTTCATTATTTAGTTGTACCCATACCACCAGACGGCGCAATCTATCACGGCATCATAGAAAAACGTTTATAGGGGGAACACGGCAATTCAAACGACAACCGACGTGTGACGTGACGCCAACCACCGTTGTTGTTTTTGATAAACTATTGTTTGATTTTTTGTTAATACTTTGTGCTTTTTTGTAAAATAAAGTGCTTATATCTAGAAGACATTTGAACACTATATATACTGAACTGTTAAAATTGTTAGAATTGTGATGATTTAAACCGTAAGTTTAAAACCGCAGTATTTTAAGAATTGTAGGTTAGTTTGTGATGGCGAAAAAAATGTATACCAATAAAATTAAGAGAAAGAAAACAATATGTACAGTATAATTATTTAAATAAATAATAAAATACTATTGTTGTCTAATATTAATTTTAGAAATAATATGAATTGGCGTCACGTAAAGTTTTCAAATGTAATAGAAAATGTTTCTTTGCAAAAATATCAAAATAATCTATATATTTCCTTATTTGTATGACATAAATGTTACAAGTTATAGTTATAATGTATTATTTGAAGTCATGGTTATTTCATAATTATTGAATTCAAATATAGGCTTGACTATAGGTTGTTAATATGAACGTTCGTGTCATAAAAATACGAAAATAATAAATCATTTAAATATTTTAAAAAATGAAATCGTTTAAAATTCCCGCCGAAAGTCGCCGTAGTCCATCTAGTGGCGTGGAGGTGTGGTTCCAATATCAAACTTCAAATAAAATCTGAACAGTTTTCTTTCAAATGTCACAGTCAAAACTTGTACCCAGCTACATAGGTGGCGCAAGTTATTTCACAAATTCATTAGTAGGGGAGAGTCCATTCTATTCCCCCTATAAACCTTTATCTATGGTAGTATCCTATCATTGGAAACAGAGATCATAGACAAGGGAGATGCGCTTATGGTAAAGATAGATAGGCAACTTAACATACTAAATTGGTTCTCTTATAGCGCCATTCGTGTCTGGTTGAAGAACTAAATGTAGCACTGTGGGCGAGGGGCGGGGGGTCGGCGCCACGCATGTAAATTTAAATTTTACAACTTTGAATTCAAATTTTTGCGCTTCTAACTCTGATGGAAAAGTTAGAAGCGCGAACCTTTTGAATTAAAGTCAATATATTTTGGGAGATTAAAAGAAAGTTGTAACAAAGTTTCTGATATGGCGACAAGCTTTATTAATATTAGATATTTACATAAATTAATATAATAACAAGGCAAGTTTTTCCTAGGATTTTGTGCTGTAAAGAATTAGCATAGGAATAGCGTTCAGCAGGCTCCTCTTTTGCCATGCTCAATTTTTTGGTCATATCCAAAATGTGTGTGACAAACTCGTTGAAAACCGTACGGTCGATGACCGGTTCAAGATGGTCTCAGATACGCCGACGAATCGTAAAAAATAGTATAAAAAAAAGAAAAGTTTTTTGAATGCCAATCTTGTCTTTGCCAGAAAGTAATGGATTTTGAATAGCATTTACCCAACGTTTATGCGTCTAAAAATACGCGGACATTATACTTAGATCGTAAACTGTCATAACTCTAAGAAAATCAGTATATTAGTAATGTTTATGATTATTCAGGATCAAAAGGTGTCCTGCATACATTTTTTTTAGATAGCAACAATATTTTGTGTACAGTATAGGCGCAAGGTGCCTTTTTGGCTCTTCACGATTACACTTTTTATTACTTCGCTAAAACAACAAAAAACTCACCGGGACGCTTTTTGGAAACCTGTGCATTTTCACACGTCTCCCGCTTTGTACTTTACAGCCTGGTACGGTTGAATTCAGAGAGAGATAGATAGGGAATGTTTTCCACGCTCATTCTAAATACATGTTTTGCCGCTACCAACGTTAGGATATGAACAACCTTATAAAACAAAATCCCTACAATAGCGCCATCATCGTCTGGTTGACGAACTAACCGAACGGGGAACGATCTTCACCATTTTAGTTATCCTAGCCTGACAGAGATTCAATCTTTTCTTTCCGGTAGTTTGTGCAATCTGAGTTTGTATTTAGGTACTAACAGTGCCAGTCAAAATACGCCAAATTTTGCTAATTTGGTTAATCCTTACTATATGAGGTCTCAGCAGCAGTGTGCGAAACACATAAAGGGATAGTTTCGATCTTTAAAGTGGACTGTATTAAAAGTTTAGGTAGACTGAAATCCGGGAATACTCTGATTGGGAAACAAAATGGAAACTCATCTTTGAACGTATATACACCTTTTATTTACACTTGTTTAGGAACACTGAACACTATTTACATAACGGTTGGGTGTTGGGTGTAGGATGGTAAGAAACCAGAGCTCACTTAGATGCCCAAAAGGCAGAGCTAGTTTTTGTAACATTTATATAAAATAACTTTAGGAAAAACATATTATTGAGAGAGAGTGATATTGCGTCACCAGTCGTGCCAATACAATTTTTGACACTTCCGACGCGTATAAAAATGGGGAGGCAATTCTGCAGTATTGCCAACATAAAAATAGATTTAATCTAAAAAAGGTGTTGGATATTGTTTCCAACATGCTGGGGGCCTAGAGTTTCACATGAAACCTAGATAATAAAAATCCAGCAAAAGAAAGCAATCTTTTCTTAAATATGTTAAGTCTTAACATAAAATAATGAAACACTTCGCATAAAAAGATCTAAACACTTCTAAAGTACGTAAGTTGGTACATAACATAAGTATTTCCTACATAAGACTTCAACATAAATATTTTTGAAACCCCACACCTGATGTTGTAGTAGTTATAGCTGTTTTGTGATAACCTAACGCCTACAAAACATATAAAAGTTTAATTTTTTAATTGCAAAAAATATCATCAATCGGTAAGACAGCAACCTTAGTCACTGACCTTAAATAAATACCTTTTTGGGTTTTTACTTCTACAACTCGTACTTTATTGTCTTTCCCAGGTATAACTTTAATAATGCGAGCCATTGGCCACTTATAAGAAGGTACATTATCCTCCCTTAAAATTACTAACATGCCTTCCTTAAGGTTAGGCATAACATTACGCCATTTGGGCCTGCTTTGAAGTTGTGTTAAGTAGTCGTGATACCACTTCTTCCAAAAATGCTGCTGCATTTGAACACACAACCTCCAAAATTTAAGTCGATTTTGAGAAACTTCTGTTAAGTCGGGCTCAGGAAAGCTCGTTATCGGAGCGCCTACTAAAAAATGACCAGGGGTTAAATAATCCAGATCTGAAGGATCTTGGGATAGGGCTGTAAGTGGTCGGGAATTTAAAATTCCTTCTACTTGGATAATTAGTGTATTAAATTGTTCATAGGTAAGTTCATTGCTACCCATTACTCGCTTGATGTGAAATTTTGCACTTTTAACTCCGGCTTCCCATAAACCACCAAACACTGGAGAATAGCTTGGTATAAAGTTAAATTTAATTTTTTGATCAAGACAATAATTTTCAATTTTTTCAGTTTCCTTATAAAATTCTTTAATTTTATTATCAGCTCCCTTAAAAGTGGAACCATTGTCGCAAAAAACATTTGCGGGCTTCCCCCTCCGCGAAATAAAACGCTTGAAAGCAGCTAAAAAATTTTCAGTTGTTAAATCTGAAAGAAGTTCCATATGAATTGCTTTAACCGAAAAGCACACAAAAAGTGCTATATAAGCTTTGGAACTTACGGATTTTCGAATTCGAGATTGTTTAACGAGGAATGGACCACAAAAATCTACTCCGACATTTTGAAAAATTCTAGCTGAACAAACTCTTTTTTCAGGTAAAGAACCCATTAACTGAGAGGAACATTTTGCCTTGAACTTAAAACAAGTTACACATTTATGTAGCTGTTTTTTAACTAATCGAATTCCGTTTATAATCCAATAATTAAGATTTAATGAACTCAAGACTTGTCTTGGTCCTACGTGCAATAAAGTTAAATGCTCTTTTATTATAATTAATTTGGTAATATTACTCTCTTTTGGCAAAATCACGGGATGTTTTTGATCATATGGGATGTTTGCATTTTGCAATCTACCACCTACACGCAATAATCCATTACCATCTAAAAATGGCGATAAAGAATTTAATGACGATTTCAAAGGAACGTTAGAAAGTAAAAAATTAATATCATCAGAAAAATAAAAGTTTTGCTCATATTTTATAATTACCTTCAGAGCATCTTCTAATTCAAAAAGCTTTAGACTTCCTTTAAGTCGATCCTTAACATTCTTTCTAGAATTATGCAAAAATCTAAGTATATAAGCGACAACTCTTTGAAGCTTGGTAATGGTAGAAAAATCTTTAAAAAATGAATTTGGTTGAGTTTTTATAAAAGTTATTATTTTTTCTTCTGGCAAAGAATCAGGAATTTCTATAGAAACCTCATCATGATAAAAATTAATATTAGAAAGCTTATTTGGGCCATAAAACCAAAGCTCATTTGAGTGAATTTCTAGAGGCTCTAGACCTCTTGACAAACAATCAGCAGGGTTTTCCTTGGTGTTAATATACAACCGTTTAAAATTTGAGGTTGAATTTTGAATTTTAATAACCCTATTGGCTACATAAGGGTTTAATTTTAAAGGGTCTGACTTCAGCCAAGCCAGCACAATGGTTGAGTCAGAATAAAGAAATGCTTCGTCAATCTTACATTGTAATAAATAAAAAACCTTTTCAGTCAAGTTTGCTAAAAGTAGGGCACCATTTAACTCCAATCTAGGAATGGTACATTTTTTATTTAAAGGGACTATTCTTGACTTTGAACAAATTAGATTTACATTGACTCTATCAGGAAAAATTGTTCTTGCATAGATGACTGCACCATAAGCTATCGTGGAAGAATCACAAAAACCTACAAGTTCGATTCTAGTTGCGTCCGTAAAAAATAAATTACGGGGTATTTCTAAAGTTGGCATATTAATAAAACCTGTTACAAAATTTTGCCAAATTTCCAACCAATTATCGGGCAATATTTCGTCCCAACTGAGCTTACACATCCAAATTTTTTGCATGATAACTTTAGCTGCCACCAAAATTGGACCTGCCAAACCCAAAGGGTCATAAAATTTTGAAATTAAGCTAAGAACTTGCCTTTTTGTTAGACACTCATTATGATTTATAATTTCAGGAGTTGATAATTTAAAATTATCACTAATAGTATCATAAGAAAGACCTAAAGTTTTTGTCGTAAAATTATTTTTACTCATATCAACTTCGTCAAAATTTTGTTTTTCTTTAGGGATATCACTTAAAATTTTTGTTTCGTTAGTACACCATTTATGTAAGGAAAAAGATCTTAATTTTAATAAAGAAATTAATTCATCCTTAAGTTTTATGGTGTCATCTATTGTGTCAGCACCTGTCAAAATATCATCTACATAAGTATTATTTAACAACGCCTTTGCTGCTAAAGGAAATTTGTCACCTTCTGTGTGAGCGAGCTCAACCAAACACCTTGTTGCTAAAAAAGAAGAGCTTTTTAAGCCATATGTGACTGTTTGTAATTGAACGTATTGCAAAGGACCGTGAGGCTCTCTCCACAAAATGTTTTGAAATTCCCTATGTTTAGGGTTTATTAGTACCATTCTGTACATTTGTTTTATGTCAGTCGATAGAACAAACTTGTGTGTTCTAAAAAGCACGAGAATATCAAAAAGCTCATTCTGTACAACTGCTCCATTGTATAAAAAATCGTTTATACATTTTTTGCTTTTTGACTTCATGCTGCCGTCAAACACGACCCTAAGTTTCGTAGTCTTTTTGTCTTCCCTTATTACGGGATGGTGAGCCATGAAGTAAATTGAGCCACTATTTAATTCATTTGGATTATAATTAACAATTTTAGCATGATTTAAATTTAAATAATCATCAATAAAATTTTTGTATTGAAGAAAAAGATCAGGGTTAGCTTTAAACCTTTTTTCAAGATTTTCAAATCTCTTTATTGCAACAGAGAATGAATCTCCTAAATTTATATCAATTTCTTTTAATGGCAATTTTACTTGATATTGATTATTAATTACTTCAATCGAGTTTTGGAAGGAACATTCACAAGCTTCCTGTTCACTGGGGTATTCTGGAAAAATTTCAGGAACTTTTTCAGTTTCCCAAAACTGAGTTATGGTTTTGTCAATATCAGAGTAGGTGGCATGAAGTGCAACAAAGTTGCAGGCAACATTTACAGGAATGGACCCACTCACAATATACCCAAATAGGGTGTTTTGAAAATATAAATTGTTACATTCAAATTTATCAGATAGCAAAATTTCAAACGCTACGTTTGCACCCAGCAAAAAATCAATTTGACCTGAGCTATTAAAACTATCATCAGAAAGCTGAATATTTTTAGGAATTTTAAATGTAGAAATATTAAAATTATTATTGGGCAAATCACTAGAAATGGTATCAACCACAGCACATTTTATGTTTTTTGAATAGTCATAAAATAGAGATTCAATATTTAAATTTACAGATTTGTTACTTGTACTTTTAATTTCCGATATACCAATAATATTCAAAGAATTATCAAAAGTTTTTAAATTTAATTTTTTAATTAAAGTACTTGTAATCAATGAGATCTGAGAGCCTGTATCGACTAGACCTCGAACGTATACATATTTCCCATTTGTGGATTTAATTTTAACCTTAACAGTGGGTAAAAGAACATTGTCATGTTGAAGATTAAAATGCATTACTCTACTTTCACTTGTAGGTTTTTCCTCGGAAGGTTGTTTGTCCAAATGCAGCAGTGTATTATGATCCCTCTGACACGTACCACACCTAAACAACATTTTACACTTACCAGAGTGATTATTTAGACATAATTTACAATAATTGTGCTTATTAATAAAAGAAATTCTATCTTTTACAAGAATAGATTTAAACTTTATACAATTATATAACCTATGACCAGCAATGGAACAAAATGGACATTTTACACTGGAATGTTTGGCTAACAAACCAAAAACTTTTTCCTTATTTTTATTAGGTTCAAAGACACTACTACTTGCCTCTAGAGCGATAGCCCTATTTTCTAAATAAGCTAGAAAGTCATTTAAAGTTGGCAACTTGGAACTATCTCGGTCAATCTGATATGCCCTGTTGGTAAACTGATCTACCTTTCGACTCAAAATACAAACCAAAAACATATCCCAACTATCGATGGGTTGATTTAAATTCTTGAGAGCTCCAATTTGTTGCTTTATGCGACTTACAAAGTCACGAAGTGCATAGGCAGTTCCCTTTTGTATATTGGGGATGTCCAAAATAGAAAAAATGTGAGAATTTATTATCATAGTCTCATTATTAAATCTATTGTTTAAAATACTTAAGGCCTCTTGATATGAGGAATTAATTAAAGGTAAATTATTTATTAAGCTTAACGCTTCGCCTTTTAAATAATTTCTTAAATAAAATAATTTTTCAACATCTTTGAGCTGTTGATTTTTATCAACCACTGCCGTAAAAATGTCTATAAACGATTTAAAATTCGTTAAATTTTTTCCATCAAACGTGGGAATTTCAATTGGAGGTAATTTATCAGAAGAAATCAAATTACCACTTTGATTTGAAACAGGTTGGACCTGAGGTTGAGAGGTACTGGCTGCCAAACTACTACCGTTTTTAGGCAAATTAGGTTTGGGTAAACACTCTTTAATACTTACAACTACGTCAACATAAAGGGTTTCCACATCCTCAATTGAATCATCATAATTGCTATCCAAACATAAAATTTCAATTTGTATGTCTTTCAGTTTTTCATAGTTATCCTGTAAAATTTCCTTACGAGCTAAAAATTGCTCAATTTTGGTTTCATTACTTGGGTCACCTTTATGAGTAGAGATAAAGCGACCTATTCTAACCATTGTATCGATTGCTTGCTTTTTCTTTGATAACAACTTTTCTATCTGCTTTTTAGTCGACATTTTGGCAATTTAAATATTATAAAACAGTAAAATAAGTCAAAGTAATTACAAATCAGATTACAAACAAATTAAAAGGATACTACATACAAACCTTGATGATCAAGGAGATCAAAACAAAAATATTATATACTATCAATCATCAATAACAATCAACCACTTTATTTTGAGGTTAAATTGACGTAAGACTATATTCACGACACTACTCCGGCACCACAGAAGACAAAACGACAGAACCAAGACCTAGAACATTGAGAGAACTGGAGCACTTTTGATAGTGCATTGTTTGGTTAGGTGGACAAACCGGTAAAGTAGATTTCTTACTCTCACTCCGCTATTTTGCTGGTGGCGCTGATGACACTAATGACAGTACAGAATGCCTCGTATAACGCACAGGAAAAAATGAAACTTTTGGCGGGATTTTTGGTTTCAACACCAAAAACGACCACACGGGACTAATAAAACAGACAAAACGGCACTGTAACATCGTTAACCGATAGATTAACACGACCACATGAGACACTGCGATATTTTCACTACTTTCGCGGTACTTTGTTACTCTTTCAAACTCTTCAAACTAGTCAAAGTTATTCAGGATTCGGTTCGAACTGACCATTTTTATGTGCGAAACACATAAAGGGATAGTTTCGATCTTTAAAGTGGACTGTATTAAAAGTTTAGGTAGACTGAAATCCGGGAATACTCTGATTGGGAAACAAAATGGAAACTCATCTTTGAACGTATATACACCTTTTATTTACACTTGTTTAGGAACACTGAACACTATTTACATAACGGTTGGGTGTTGGGTGTAAGATGGTAAGAAACCAGAGCTCACTTAGATGCCCAAAAGGCAGAGCTAGTTTTTGTAACATTTATATAAAATAACTTTAGGAAAAACATATTATTGAGCACATGCTCACACCTCCTCGCGAACGAGAGAGAGTGATATCGCGTCACCAGTCGTGCCAATACAATTTTTGACACTTCCGACGCGTATAAAAATGGGGAGGCAATTCTGCAGTATTGCCAACATAAAAATAGATTTAATCTAAAAAAGGTGTTGGATATTGTTTCCAACAAGCAGTGGCTAGAGAAAAAAATTTATTTTTTAGACTTATACATATTTATATGTCATATTATGATTGTCACTTGTCAAGTAGTGTTAATTGCTATGTTTTATTAATTTCAAATTTTTAGTCCTCGTCTGGTTAGTTTAACATTTTCCAAATTTCCAAACCCCGCGAAAGCATGTCTGTTCATTGATTTATTGGGATGCCAAAAATAACAAACAACACTCACGCCCTTTCTTAGAACTAAATAAAATTAATTTTAATGTCATCCTATCCAGCCTCGGGGTGTTAAAAATATCCTTCGGACGCCCACACATTTGGTCTTATATATAAAATAGACTTATTTACAACAAAATGTCTAAGTGTTCTTTAATGACAATGGTGATAGGACTTGCCGCCTTAACAATGTTATTAAACAACTATATTCTTCGAAAAGATCCAAGCAATACCGACAGTTTCATTAAGCTCGGTTTTCCAGCAAAGTCAGATATAGTATTTCCCTTTGTAACTTTTTAAGATCCAAAGTTTATCCACATCAGTTATTTTAGATTATTTAGACATTCATAATATTCTAGATATTATTTCCCCAGAAGCTCTGGTGGATGCGTTCTATGGCAAATATTAATAAGTAATCTAATATTCACTTATTAAATCTTCTAATTATTTTCCCAGAACGGCTATGCCATCAAGGCACTTCTCACAATAATTATTATCTTCCGCTTCAGTCACTTCTCTACTGATTCTCAGAAAACTTGTTGTCAGATTTCAATCCAAACACGGATTCTCGCAATGTTTAAAAATAGATTTTCTAGAAACTTGTATATACTGTAAGGTTAGTTGTTGGTTAAGGCATTGCTAGAATCACCTCTCTTTTGTTTAGTTATAAGTAAGTAGATAAAGTGAACTAATCTGAAATATGTATCAAATATTTGACTTAGACAAAATGCAATTTTTTTTAAATTTTTATATAATAATTATTGTATTTACTTAAATATTTCTGCAGCTTTGTTAACATATTATAAAGTTTAAAATCGGTGTGCATGTTAATAATACAATACGTAATAAGACCGGAACGTACTAAATTACAGGCGAGTCCTTTAAACGTACTTTTCGGATGTGTAACGTACAATATTTTTAAAAACTGAAATACTTAAACCAAATAAAAACAAATTAAATAAAAATTTGAATGATAATCAAAGAGGGACCGATAAAGTACTTTACCGGTCCCTCTAGAAAGTGCTTGCCTTCGGTCGATTTAAAAAAATCAGTTTAAAACCGGTTTCACGTAATCTTCAAGGATATGATTGTTGTTTACCTTTTCTCGTTGAAGTTATGGCGTAAAAAAATATAACCCACTAATCACAGATCCACATACGAGATCTAGACAAAACACGACATACAAACTACCAGAAGACTGGCTCCCTGTTGGTCCAACTCCAAATCCATAGTAGAGAGGCACTATATGATATACACTGTGGCTCAAATTAAAGGAGTACAATTTTTAAATGTGAAATTTTTTTTTCCAATAGTCCAGACTTAAACCCTGTTGACTATTCCATATGGGGAATATTAGAGGCAAATGCTCACAATGTTTACAATGGTTTAACACCATCGAAGAGCTACAGGAAAGGTTACAGTTCTTTTGAAATAATTTTAACCAGGACATAATCAATGCAGCCATTGACTTATGGCAAAGGCGACTACAATCGGTGATAGAAAATCATGATGTTATCCTGTAAATATTTAGACTACTTTCGATTTTAAGTGATAGTTAGTCTTGATATCATTAATTGTTAATATTATTAAATTTGTTAATTAAGATTGAACAAAATAAATTTTATTTCTTGTATTTTAGAATCTTCTACAATGAGACCTATACTGGAGAATTTTCGATAGTTAAACTACAAAAAAAAACGTATCATTTGAAATTTAAATAAATCAGTTTCCGTTTGCAACGAACATAAGCGCACGTTTGTTAAAAAAAACTGCCAATCCGACCCTGTTCAAAATATTTTGATAAAAATTATACATTTTACTGAGACGATTTCAGTTCATCATCACTTCAAAAAAAATTTTCACAATTAAAAAGTGTACTCCTTTAATTTGAGCCACAGTGTATAATAGAAAAAGGCGCCAAAACCTTGCAGACAAAAACTTTTAAAAGAAAACGCACGAACCAAAATTAATTAAGACAAAAGCCGATTTCAAAATTTCTATCAACGACAATACCTAAACAGTACACAATGAATAACAGATGTCAAAGGATAAAATCCTGACGTAAAATGCATTCAAGAACCCGAAGGACGTAAAAATAAGTACCCGAGTTTTTTTTTTAATATAAAGTAATAACTGGCGGCATTTTTACTGTTAAATTCAGTTTACAGTGGATTTTATCGGTGCAAAAATAAGAAAGTTACTGAAGATTGAATTTTAATTCAATTTTCTTTGTTCGTTATTTTTTGTCCACGCGGATAGAAAATATAAAAAATATAGAAAATCTTAACAGACTTAAAATTAAATTAAAATAATATAGACTAACCCAGTGGGATAGTCTTTGATTCAATTCAATAAATTGTAAATAATTAACGATTTGATTTCATGAGTGGGTAATGTTTTTGGACATGAGTGTTATGAGTGGATTGTTATGAATGTTAAATAAGGTATTATTGGTGTTATTGTGTGACTTTATAGTATATACATTTTTGGTAGCACATTTTCTTCGTTTAAATTCATATTTAAAAGTATGAAATATCGTAGTTTGTATATTTTCTCATGTTGCATTATACAGGTTCTCATGGAATCAATTACCAGCGAATATTGATTTATGCCCTTTTGGCAAGAAAACATCCGGAATAATTAAAGTTTTAAAAGTAACTAACTCATGGTTTATTTGTATAGCTGTTTTCTTAAAAATAGTGCTTTTGTAAGGCGATCTATCTTTCTCTCTAAAAATTTCATTATTAGTTCTTCATTTTTAATATTATAACTTTGGGGTAAGAAAATTATTAATTTTCCTTGAAATTACGAATAACTTAGTTTTAACTTGAACTTTAAATTGAAAATATGTTTTTCTTTTTCTGAGATTATTAAATAGTAGACGCATGTCGGTTCAGAATATCTGAATAACACCTGAAATTAATTAAGGTCTAGTTGGGTTTATCAATTCTTCTTCTTCTGTTTTCCCGTTGACCTGTGAATTGGAGTTTTCTCAAGGCTAAAAATAAATACAGAACGACAATTAGTATTGAGCAAAATTACTCTTTCTATGTTAATTTGTCGTGTGAGACCGGTTCCTGCCTAATTGTTTATTGTATTATTCTAATTATGTGTGAATGTCTATGCTCAAAAAAATTGTCTATAATAATAATAATTCACAAGATAACATAGAAAGAGTAATATTGCTCAATATTAATTGTTGTTCTGTATTTGTTTATAGCTCTGAGAGAGACCCAATATAGGTCGAATCGTCGGCAATTTTGAGGTAACAGAAACTGCTTCATTTTTCCCTTAATTCACTAATATTGTGCTAAAATTCTAAGTTGAGCTAATATTTACAATGGTTTTCCCTCTAACCTGATCATTCTTAAGAACAATGGAGTCATCTAGCATTTTTTTAAATTACATTTTTTGAAAGATTTTATAATTTCAGTGCGTACTCCAAAAATGTTAATTCTGTGACAACTCTAAAACCTTCAAAATAATTTACGAACATCGGCTCGCGGAAACCGCTGTGTTGGGTACTAAGTCCTATGGAAAGTCGGGTCGCGTTCGCTGCCGTTCTTTACAAATAAAAATACAGGTGGCCATGCAAATCGCTGTTCCCCGTTGCTGGGTAACGTAGTTGCCGTCGACAGGAGAGAACAAAATTATCTTTAATAATTTCTTTTTCTAAAATAGTGTTAGAGAGAATATAGTCTAGA
Organism: Polydrusus tereticollis; assembly: GCA_963920685.1. NCBI lineage: Eukaryota > Metazoa > Arthropoda > Insecta > Coleoptera > Curculionidae > Polydrusus > Polydrusus tereticollis. The sequence continues at coordinate 62,681,799 of OY987327.1, forward strand.
ATTCGTACGAAATGGCATTTTCTACTTATAAATAAAATATACTATTAAAAGAAATAATAATACCGAATAATTATATTATGGATAATAAAACTGAGGTAAGTCTCGATTTTAATAAGAGGCATATTTATAATTTTAGGTTAGGTTTATTTTATGATTCTCCCCACTTTCGTTTATTTATTAAACTTGAGTTGTTACTGTTGTGAATTAGAATAATGAACAGTGAAGGGATAGAAGAAGAATGAAAAATTTTTAAATGGCAAAAACATCAATAGGATAATAAAAGATACAGTAAGGAATTATCTCCCTCCGGGGCAGAAAAAATTGTTGCACTGTGGCTGTCGCAGTGCAAACTTCGTTTGTCCCGTGAATTGTAGGAACTTTAAATACCTATGTAAGTTGACAACAAATTCTGGCTAAACATTCCTGTCTTTATAATGGAACAATACCTTGATATATTAGAGATTGGCAGTGGCCTATTTAGAATTGTCACACGTGGGGAGTACAACTTACTCTTCTTCTTAAAAAATGCGCCGCAGGCAAAAATGTTTTGGTGTCACCCTTTTTTGGAATATCAAACTTCTACGTAAAGAAATTTTTAAATATAAACGCCAATATTTGTGTTTTAAATATTAGTTTTTTGAAGGTATGTATAACGTAAATTATTTCACCCAAGTAGAAAACACGAAGCAAACAATAGAATTCAGCAATTGCAACAACTGCGGGAATCCCCAAACATAAACATTCAAAATTCAAAACCCGAGTTTACCCACCCGCGGCACAGGCGGATCCCAACGTTAAGAGGAGTGCGACAATACTACTTTTCGCACGGGGGGGGGGGGGTGAAAACAATAATAGGAATAACACTAACCTGAAATAACATAACTAACCCGAACAACTGTATATCAAGATTTTCCAAAAAAGAAGAATGACAAAGAAATGGAGTAAAGAACATTTTTCAACTTAAAGAGTAAATATGTCATCATCATGAATCCCCGAACATCTTATTTACACCACAGTCCAATACCAATATCATCTTTTTGAGTTTGTAATTAATTTAAATCTACGAAGGCGTAGAAGGGCCACAATAAAATGTTCTTAATATTTCGACTTATAACACGAAATTTTTAAAATTTCGACTTATAACACGAAATTTTTAAAATTTCGCCTTGAAATACGAAATCTTATTTTAAAATTTCGAGTTATAAGTAGAAATTTTGAAATTTCGTCTTATAGCATTTTAAAAATTTCGTGTTATAAGTCGAAATTTTTATTTTATTATTTTATGTGGCCCTTCTAGGCCTTTGTAGAAATGAAATCGATCTGGAAAATTTAAAATATTGTTTCATGTTGTTTATTCCAAATGAATGAATGTGATTTTCGGTTTTCTCGGGCCCACGGGGGGGGGGTCCAGACCCCCGGACTCCCTCCCTCCCAAATACGCCACTGGAGATTGGTATTTTTGCATCAGGGACTTATAATATAAAGGTCGGTTTGTAAAACTTTTCGCTCGTTGTCACCGTTCTCGCTCGTAGCCACCGTTCTTAGGGTGTTTATAAAACACGAACTGCACCGTTGTAAATTCCCGAAAGCAGAATATTAATTTTCTTTGAAAAAGTGGATAATGTGACCAGTATTTAATATTATTATCTATGAGATAAGTTAAGCCCTGTGTATTGTCTATTAATGCTAAAATCGTAGGAATATGGAAAATATTTCTGTTTTTTTTCAAATGTATCAAATTATTTCTTCACATTGGCTAAAGCACGAGCGACGAACAGCATAAGGTCAGCGAGATCAAAATTGGTCATGTTGGAACTACGAACGGGAGCGGTGGGGGCTTTTATTTAAATGCATGTACATTATTTCCCTTTAGGTTAAGTTGCGACGGGAACGGTGGCGACCAGCGGCAGCGGTGACGAAAAGTTTTATAAATATAAATGCACCTTTATACTCATATAATATTACTGTGATTCATACTTAAAATTATTAATTTTTAAACTTTTAGGGCCCCATATAAACAAGAATTTTAGAGATAAATAAGGATCCGATTTTGTATATTCATATTTATTACTTAATAATAGTTTATATGTTTTTTTAATAAATATGTTCTTGATATTGAATAATATATTATTCCATTTTATACAATTTCAGAAATATTACAAGACATTTTTTTGAGACATTTCTGAAAAGGATTTTCCTCTTATTTGAAATATTTCAGAATGCAATTTTTTTTTTTTTTTTTTTTTTTATGATAAGGCACAGCACTACAGGATAAATCCTTTATGGCGCTCTAGGAGCGGTGCGTGTGCGCAGGGAACGATTCACGTTGGTCTTGAATCTTTGGAGACTATACTCGTTGGGGAAGACGATCTCAGGGAGGTCGTTCCAGAGTGATGACGTTCTCCAGATGAAAGAATTTTGAAACAGTGTCGTTCGAGGGACACTAAGCTGAACCACGTACTGGTGAGCTGCAGTGGCTCGTCGTGTACTTCTACCATGCACCGCTCTGGGTGGTATTAAGCGGGCAACCTCAGCAACCTCAGTTGAACACTTGCCATGAAAATATTTGTAAAATAGACTCAAGTCGCCAACCTGCCTTCGATGTTCAAGGCTTACCAGGTTGTTTGTCAGACTATGGTCACCGATCAAGCGAATGGCTCTTCTTTGAATGGAATCTAGCATCTCAGGGTATGTTTAGGAGCAGAGCCCCAAATATGCGATATGTAATGTTTCAGAAACATAAAATGAAATATTGCTAATATGGGATATTTTCGGGTTTCTGAAAGATTTCATTAATATATCATAAATGTTTTAAAATATTTAAAATCTTTCGGAGAAACTAATATGAAATATTTCTGAAAAATGATTGTGCTCTGTGGAAATTCACCGTATTTTGACGGCCGGTATATGACGGAGAGAGAGATTCAAGGAAACCTCAGCTTAACAATTGTGTTATATATAGTTAATGCAACACAATTTCCAATGCACGTCACTAATCAGCTGATAATTGTAAATTCGTAAGAAAACATGAGGAAATTAAAGTTGGGCAAGAAATATTAAAACTTTATGAGATATTGAATGTACTACAAACTTAAAGTATTCTTCTTTGATACGAACCCACTTATAGCAGATATTTTGTTTATTTAAGCTTGTAAAAATTAATATAATTTGAATTTTATTGGCCGAAAGTTGGCAGCACAATTGTGAACGCTGCAGTGGCGCCAGCTCGTTGGTTGGCCTATTTTGACATTTCGTGCAAAACTAACCTTAATTAATCTGTGGTTTCGTGTTTGCGTCTATTTTTTAACAAAAACTCCAGATCTTTTTATAAATAACGTTAAGAAACTGTTTTTTTAGGAACAACAAAAGTGCACAACATAGGTATCTCTGTCGATTACGTTAACTATTTGTGAAAAATACCGATGCATTTAAATAGCCGGTGCAAATAGCTAATAGCTTCTCTAATAAGCTATTTTCAGGAAAAACTTAACAACGATGGCCCATTGTTACCCTTGATAGCAGTTAGAAAAGTAAATTTAAAGAGTATGTTAAGGTCTATATATTTTATTTCTACTTTACTAATTTTTAGCGTGTAGCAGCTGCCCTAAATTTGAATATCTCACTGTAAGCAGTTTCAACAAGAGTTAAGCAAAATAAATTATTAGAGTCACCTAAGAAGAAACGTTCTTATTCAAAGAGAGTTGTAAATGTGTCAAGATTGGATATAAGTTCTATCAGTGACACTATTTATGGAATGTACGAAATAAGTAAGTTGTATTATTCAAAAAATAATATTTTACCTTGATTATGCTTAAGCTGTAATCTTTTTTAGAACATCATGTAACTTTGACAACTTTAAGTAAGAAATTAAAAGACAGACAACTGTTCGATGGTTGTCTTAACTCTTTAAGAAGCCTTTTAAAGGAAATAGACTTCAGATGGAAAAAAGATGAACTGAGGGCTTATGGAAATTTCCCATGTAGCTTTCAAACGACTGGTATTTTTGAAAGAATATATTAAAGAAAAAGAAGCATCCTTGCACCAATTTGTTTTCTTGGATGAAACATGGATTTTTTAGAATAGCACCATCGGTTGATCTTAGCAAGATAAAAAAAAAAGAAGTGTTAGATCTACTAAAGTTGATGGTAAAAGGTATTATGCAGTAAACAAATATATAAACTATGGAAAATTTACCTAGGTAAAACATATTTTTCTAGGTACATAACACTTCATGCTGGTAGTGAAGATGGTTTTGTTGAGGATGCAGAGGCAATTTTTTCTTCTAGAACTAAGCTGAGTGACTACCATGGAGAAATAAATCAGCAATATTTTTTACAATGGTTCAAAAACCAATTATTGAAAAATTTAGCAATTCCATTTGTGATTATAGTAGACAACGCTCCATACCATAGCATGTTGTTAACAAAAATACCTAACACATCATAAAATAAAGCTGCAATTCAAGAATGGTTAACTACCAATAAAATTAAATTTGTCATATTCAAAGTCAAACTTTTACGAATCGTTAATAGGTTGATACAAGACATTTTGTATGCCCTTTTTTAACATATTCTTAAATAATAAGCTTAAATTCTTTTCAGACATAAGCCACCAACATATTTAGTTGATGACCTGGCTGAGCGATATGGTCATAAAATTTTACGGCTTCCTCCATACCACTGTATGTTCAATCCGATTGAACATATTTAGGGGATTACCAAAAACTATTATAATAGACATATTGGTCGAGATGGCAGTACAGAAACTGACTGTATGAATATGTGGAAAGAATCATTGCGTACTGCTACTCCTGATGTTTGGAAATATTCAATTCGGCACACAGAAAGCGAGATATTAAAATGGTACGAAAGAGAACATGTATTAGATAGATTGAACCTTTAACCCATTCTTATTGAAGTAAATGAAACGAGTAATTCAAGTGATTTGGAGGATGATTGAAGATCCATCTTTGTATTATTATTTTTATTATTCAAATAGCCAAAGCATATATAAAATAGTACCAATAAAATTACATGCATATTCCACTATAATTTAGGTATATATTGTGATCCTGAAATATTTTACAAATGAAGTGAATAAATTTGTGTTTATTTTTATAATTTTATCTTGTTTTTATGAAGAAAACAAAACCACTATAATTCCCTCACTCGGTTATATTGGTTACAAGCTGGCAACACTGCCGATAACTGACGTCACTCGAAGGGTATAACGTGCATTGGAAATTGTCTTGCATCAACTATACAAAACCACATACCACAATGGCACCGGCGTGGTAAGGATTGATTGCGACACATGAACTCTGTGATTCTGTGCCATACGATAACCTACCATTTTCTTTCGCTCATAGTAATTGCGCTTTGTTCTGCGTACCCGGTATAAAATTTTTTTTTCGTATACGCCCCGGTTCAATTTACCATATTCGCCGTAAAGTTGTCAATAGCATCCGTGCAAATGAGAGGCAGTTGCGAAGTGTCGATTTTATTATTGATGGGTTTTGCGGATGCAAAGTTGAGTGGCGACGGGCGCAGTTGTGCATTTGCCAGATGAACTATAAATTTTACGGCATCATCACCTCCGGCATCCAGATCGGCTCATTCGTATTCAGGGGGTATCGAGTTTATGCGGAACTTTAGCTGGATTAGAACCATATACATAATATGTATGAGTCGGTATAGAGCGCCTTGCCTTTAGAACTATGTAAACTAGGCCGGACAAAGATATCCTTTTTTTTAGTGTTTCGCAAAAGGGGAAACCATATAAATGAGCCTTTTTGTCAGTTTGACTGTCCATCCAGGGTTTGACTCGCCTATCGGACAATCGGTCCGCCGGCGCGACATTCTGACTTATTTTCCTAAAGGGATATAGATTGTATACAAATTATTTCTTGTTTTAACTAAAAATTATTTAGATTCAAGCACCGGTTCCCGTCAGATCACCGAAGTTAAGCAGTGTCGAGCGCGGTTAGTACTTGGATGGGTGACCGCTTGGGAAACACCGCGTGCTCTTGTCTTAGGGAAGAGTGTAAAATGAATCGACATCAAAACCATCCTATTCACGCCGGACAGGCCGGATGAGATCGGATATCTCGTAGGACGAAGGTGCCGTTTCACACTCCCCAGTCGGTAGACCGCACGATTAAAAACCGTACGGTCGATGACCGGTTCAAAATGGCCTCTGATACGCCGACGACCGTAAAAAATAAAAAAAAAAAATAGTAGCTACTCCGTTATTTAGAGTGTTTGAAAATAGCTTTAAGGGCAGATAAGACAATATTTCATATAAAAATGTGTTCGTGAATGAACTCCAAGGTATCTAGGTCCCTTTGATTTTTTAGAATGAGATTAAGAAAAGTTATACCATTTATTTTAAAAATACCGGAAAGATCAAGAAATATGTTAGACTGAATGACAGAGCAATCTAAAAATTTTATTAGGAAACTTGTGACAATTCTTGAATCATTTATGTGAACTCCTAAGAATTCCCTTTTAAATAAGTCGAAGCCCAAGAGAATCTACTAAAGGATAACAATAAAACGACAGTTTCTAAAAATGTCCTAAAGGCTTTCCCACACAACAGTTATAAAGTAAGTTTACAATCTTGTAATTTAAATATCTGACTCATAGAGTTCTTACTTTCATAGATATTCAGAGAGAAGGCAATCCAATCAAGTAAGATTTTTAAGTTTAAAAGTTAATCGATTTATTTATAAAGTCAATACCTAAATTATATATAATAAAGAGAATCGCGAAAGGGACGAAATGAACGTTGGCTTTTGAAAAGGCAATAGAAGTTGGTGTAAAGCCATAGAAAAAGATCTGGGAGTAATAAAATATTGCCTAAAGAATTATTAAAGATATGGGTCCCCATATTATCTCATATTTATTTTAGCAGTAATGACATATTCTTTTGTTTGTTTCAATTTTGTTTGTTAATAATAACTATCAACTGTTATACAGTATGTCCACGGGTTTACAAGAGGACAAATGGACTAAAAATTGAAAGATACGAAAAAAGTCACTCTTAATAAACGTTTTTGCTTCTCTAGAAAATACGATTCATCATAAGAAACTCCAATTTTTTTTATACAGGGTGGGTAAAAACTGCAAAAATGTTATTTTGCTTAAGAGTAAACATACTTTATTTTAAAAGATACAAAAAAAATCCACTCTTAATAAACGTTTTTACTTGAATAATGAGTAGGTGATACTTGTTGTCAATGTCTTTATTTATTGAAGTAATTATAATAATAATAATAATACGAACATTTTTATTAACATGAAAAGAATACGATAACGATTTCATAATTCAAAAACTCCACCCTCATACTCGGCACATTTTTCTAGTTGCTTTCTCAAATAAGTGAAAGAATTTCTGATTTCTTCCTGAGATATCGATTGGACAGCCTGGATAATTCTGCCCTTCAGCACTTCAATATCATTTCGTACTGCGGTAGCAAAAACAATTTGTTTTACACGGCCCCATAAAAACATATCCGCCAAGGTTAAGTCGGGGCTTCTTGGGGGCCACAAAACTGGGCCATTCCTGCCAATCTACCTTGGACCAAATCTGCGGTCAAGCCATTCCCTAACCTCACGAGCGAAATGGGCTGGACAACCATCTTGCTGAAAATATTATTACTTAGATGTAAATACCTCTATAATCACACCTGTAATTGTTGTACCTTTGGCCGATACCTGTAAATTAAGGACCGAAATAACCCATTATCTGTCAATTTTTATTTTAATGACATGTAGAATTTATTATTGTCTTATATGCCTTTCACAAATCACCGAAATAATAATAATATTTCGGTGATTTGTGATGCCTTTGATAATAATCCGCAAGGGTTGAAACATGTGTCAGGAAACTGAATTAAATTGTGAAATATAACATGTACGACTTTAATTTCCTCTACAATACATACATAGATTGCTAAACATTCCTTTATCCAAAGATAATTTTGATAAAGACCTAAATAATATCATTAAACAAATTGCTGTAAATAACGATTTTTAACACAGTTTAATTGATAAAATTCTCCAAAAAAAGCAATATAAAATATAAATGCTGCTTATCCTTGTATTATATCACGTAAAGATAACAATATCTTTTATACCCTTACTTATACCGACAAATCAACTGAGGAGATGTCTAAACATCTAGAAACCATAGTTCAATACTAGCATTCAAGACTAAGAATACCTACCTTAGGTAAATTAATAAAAATATTTAAAAGCACAGGTGAAAAACAGGATAAGTCGGAAGAACATAAATTAAAATATTTGATGCAAGATCAACGTAAATCGTTTTCTGCCCGCACGCACTGCTCGCAGAGCGCCATAAAGGATTGATCATTCAGTGCTGTGCCTAATTATAATTTTTTTTATTAATAATAAATAGCCCTAAAACAGTAACGAGAATCCAAACCCTAGATTCATATCGATCTGCCTATAATTAATTAAAATAGTTTGTTTTAAAAAAGCTCTGAAACCGAAAAAGAATTTTAACAAAATATAAAACCACAATCATATTATGCACGAAAATTGTGTTTAATCATTTTGTAGATTGAAACTTAAACATGTTCGTGTTAATCAGATTTATGTAATTTTCGTTTCAAACTACAAATAAGCAGATAAAAATCTTTTCCCCCGTGGGGAAATTATTTATTTTAAACGGCATTTCGTCTGGGCTCGCACGACCTATCGAACCCATTACCACCAGTCGGAAATAATCAATTTCTACTGTAAAGCATGGACATTTAAAATACTAAGATAGAATAACAGGAGGTTCTGGAAAATAGCAACTCTTATAGAGATCAGAAACGTTTTTTATATGGTAAGGATACAGTAAAGTGAGAAATGTTTAATTGTTGTGCAATTTTGCGTGTACTTGTATCGCGGCTACGCTCAACTTCATGTAAAACTGTTTCCTCCACCTCCACTTTCTTACTGTTGCAGGTCTCACAATAAGAGCAGCCGACCTTTGATGAAAGGTGCCTGATTCGTACAGCCTTTCATGTATTCTTACAAATGTTTGTCTATTTCGTACAATGCGATGAGGATATCTTTCTTGATAAATGCGTCTAGCCGCTCTGGAATTGCCTTGGGTCACTCCATAGACAAGATGCATATCGGCCATTTCTGAGTTTGTAGAACATTTTGTAATATCAGTAACGATTTTAGAGCCTAAAACTCCTAAAAACACTTTAAATAATTACGATAAAATAATTTGTAAACTGTTTAAAGTTATGTCAGTTATGCCAAAGTCAAATTTATCTGAACAATTGTTTTTCCTTCCATGGCACTCTTTGTTACTTTCAAAACACTGCAGTAATAAATAATAACGTTATATGTTTGATCGAAAACAGTTAACCTGAGCGAAAAATTATTGTCCGAGCGGCAAGTTTAAATCACGAGGAGCGGAGCGACGAGGGATTTAAGACGCGAGGGCTATAAGCTGTCTAAACCGTGGTTAATATAGTATTTTTTCCACTACTACAAACTTTTATAAGACATTTATCTTTACAGTATTAATAATTATAAAAAATTATAGGTAGGTATGATATTTTTTAATCAAGTTGCCTGCGCTTTGGAATTGCCAAAATATTTTGTTGTTTTGTCAGGTGGCTTTGTTAATGTCAATTTTTGTTCATTTATGTCATCAGATTTCACGAGTTTTCCGTTTTTTTAAAAAAAGAGCGAAGAAAATGTTAGTGATATTATTATGTGTACACCTTACTTATTAATATTATTATTTGTTATTGATTGTATCGATATTTTACAATATCAAGCCTATGAATTCATGTTGTAGAATCAAAAAATCAAGTTACCTGCGTTCAAATAGATTCTTGAAGATCGGTCAATAATGGATTTCAATGCCTTATTATTGACCATGGTCAATAATAACTTATAAGGTAGAGAAAAACGATTTCTAACGTTAATAATCGGTCAATAATGGCGATGTTATAGGTTAGTAGTGGAAAAAAACAGTTTTCAATTATTTATAAAACGCAAAATTTTTTTTATTGATTGTAATAAAGTGATGTTTTTTCTGAAGAACAAAGCAAGATACAAAAAAATTGTTAAAAATAAAAAAGTTGTAGGTTTAGTTGCCTAATGCGAAAAAAGTACAAAAATTGCAAAAAAAAACTGGTGGCGCACATTTTTTTGTCAATAATCTTAGTTAAGGTGTTTTCCGGGACGCCACTGGACTTAAATATTTTATTCTAGTTAGAACTGAATTAGTCCCTTAATACCTTAAATAACACTGCCAAATTTCAACAAAATCGGCTAAGGGATTATGAAGATATTTACGAAAAAACGATTTTTTTTTTAAGTTGGACACTTTGTATCTTGAAAACAATGCATTACCGGACAATTTGGGGCGGGGAGATGGGGCAAACATTTAGGGGGGCGTGTTCTGTTTCTTAGGACCATCATTATTTTTAATACAAACACTTAATAAAATTTATTTTAAAAGATATGTGATTCAGAGGAGAAAAGAAAAAAAATATTAGATTCTAAATAGAAAATCAAAAATAGAAATAAGAAACACTGCCACTAGACTACTAGACTATATCAAATTTATTCTGCAACCAAAGAATAAAAATAAACAACCAACACTTTTACAAAATAATTTTTCTATTTTCAATATTATTATCTCTGTCTCCTGCGTGGTTATTGACACAATTTCTTCTAAGTTTCTAATTTTATGTTCGAGCCTTTATCTTAAAACTTTTATATTTTCAGGCCTATTATAGTAATTTCTGTTTTTTAAATAGCCCCGCAAAAAAATGTCTAGTGGGCTTAGATCGGCACTATTCGCCGACCATCTAAGCGCGCCAAGCCTTCCTATCCAGAAATTATAACGATTCTGTAAATATTCCGTAATAGGCATAGGATTGTGTGGTGGTGCGCCATATATTATGTCGATAGTCGATATTCAGATTAAACGCCCGCCGCGTCGGGTCACATGACGCAGACCTTTTTCACGGTGGTATCGAGTTTGAAGAACGCCGGCGCCCTAATTTCCCAGTAAAATAAAAATGTATTTGTACTAGCATTATTTTTTTAATCGGTATATTGGAAACTTATGGTGCTATTTAATAACTTCGCTGTATGGCACTGTAATTGTACATCGCTCTAAAGATATAGTTGGATGTAAGGACCAAACTTATAGTGGACTCTAAATCTCCTATTCTGTAACGCCAGGTTTAACTTGCCGAAATATATTGTATTACCTGTCTGAAGCAAACTTCGTACGATGACCGATTAACTTTAAAAGAAGAAGAAAGTCAAGGAACCTTAAACTATTTATTTAATTATTTATTTAACTTTACGAAAATTTTTGGAAATTCATTTCTAGTTTCTATCAGGGGTCTCCAAACTTTCCAGCTTTAGGGCCATACTAATTATTCCACTAAGTTCCAAGGGCCAACACCGTTTTAATTTTCCTGCCATTATCTATAATTTCTAGACTAGTCGCCGAGTACGCGCCCTAAGCGAGCATATGTTTGCTAAATTCACTAGTTCAATCTATTCCACTCACTTCTAGATGGCAGTAATTGGAGTATAAAAAGGCTAGCGGCGCCACCGCGAGTCAGTCCACCTAGGGAACGCGAAGGAAGCGAATCTGTGTTGTGAAATAAAGTAGTGCATAACTCCTTAAGACGTGTTTAAAATACATCTTCGTAAGAGTATTTTGATTTGACTTGTTGTTTTTGTGTGTGATTTACTAGTATGGAATGCAGAACATTCAAAGATCAATGGAACTTTTAATATTTCGTAATTGAGTTTAGTAAGAAGGCGCTATGTTTGATTTGCAATTAAACCATAGCTGTTCTCAAATACTATAACATTAAATGTCATTATAAAACGAAACATTTTAAAAATTACTCAAAATATGCTGAAAGTTGGCGGACAGAAAAATTTGAAGCTGTTAAGCGCGGATTAAAATCGCAGCACACAAGAGGCTGCACGTTTATCATTCATGATACATCATTTTCTCTAACTTTCAAACAAACACAAGTCAGGAGTGGTACAGTGGAGCCAAAACCATAATCCATTGAGAGAGATGGGCGACATACTGTGGTAAAACTTAGAACCACGCTACAAATTACATTTCTAGACCAGCATATAGGTATAATAATATAGGCAATATGCATAGCATGTGTGACCTTTGAGGCCAGTGGCCTAATGGACGTGAATTACTGCTACAAATCGCTATGCATATTGCTGCAGCGTGCGTGCTTGAATCTACAGTTGACAGGGGTTTAACTAATAAATTATTTGCTTGATTGAAGGTTTGGGTTATTTTAGAAGGTTTATTCCGGCCCTTGATAGATTTAAATATTTAATATTTGTATTTAAATTAAATGTACCTATTTTCTCTTGTCTACCTACTAACTAAATATATCATTAAATTAAAATATCCACTTTTCTCGCTGTTTTATTTATTAAATACGTCTGTACAATTCCAAATATTCTTATCTCCAGTTTTAGGCTTGATAATTTTTTTTTGCCGGGACAAAATCAACAAGGAAGCGTAGTAGCCTAAAAAATCCTCTTTGCTGCCGGATATAAAAAAAAAATGTAAACAGACGGGACCCGGACTGTGAAAATGGAAAAATACCAATCAATAAAGTTACAACGCAGCTCCAATACCAATTAAATGAGAATGGGAAATTGTTTCTCGTTTCTTTTATATAGGCCACAAATCAGACAGATAAGACAGAGGCTTACGTTTAGTACAGTTTAGAGGTTTTTTTTTTATATTTTTAATACAGTGTTTGGAAAGAACATCCGGAATTTTACCTTTCTAACTCAGTAGTTTATTTATCAATCTTTAGAAAGGCCTTTTTAATTATTTTCTGACGAAATCATGTACAGTAAAGTCGCCTAATGTGAAATAGGTTCACAATATGGAATATTATGTTTTATAGTCGTCGCCAGATATAAGTGAGATTCCTATAAAAACTGATATTTTCTTATCTTCTAAAACCTACCGTCAGTATTTAGACCGGGCGCATAGTTTTTCTGAATAGTTTAAATAAATATTAAAATAAGTTCGTTATTTGTACAAAATTATTGTTTATATTTATTGCAAAAAATGTATTTTAATATGTTATTTTCAGAATAATTAAATTTTTAGCAAAAGCTAGAACAGTATACTAGGTCTAAAGTTTATTTAATTTAACATATTCTCCCGCACTAAATTATTAAATTCAGTTCCCGATTTTTTGCTGTGCTATACTTTAATAATTTTATTGTGCCTTGTAAAAAAAACGGTCCCAGAGCCGGAATAGTTATTAACAAGGGTGTGAGTGTCTTTTAATTTGCTATGCGGTCTGGCATCTCAACATTGCGTTGATTTAGTATTTTCATGTTTAGTTTGTTGTTGCACAGTTTGGTGTTTTACAGTTTGGTGTTCTTATGCGTTAAAGATAAATATATATAATAGTTATAATTATTAATTTAGTGTTTCATTTAGGATTTATATTCCTTAAGTTAAAATACTTTTGTTCAGTGCTCGTGTTTCGCGATTTTCATTTTTCTATTGGAGGACAATGTTTCGACCGTGGGAGGAAAATTCTCATAGGCTTTGAAGGCCATGGAAGGAGAATTATTGTGAACCTAAAGATGTTCTAAACGAGCCTGCTGCGAATTTGGTTGAATCCTTTTATTTAGATTTAGGCGAGTAATTAGGTAAAGGAACGTTACAATAAAAGCGTACAGTATTTTTGAGTTTTCAGGCAAAGGAAAATTGTTTAAATATGTATAAAAGCCTAAAACAAGACCCTATGCACATAGGATATAGCAAATCCGAAGTAGTCAAAAAAGTTTCCGAGCTAACAAAGGTTCCTTATATTACTTTATGTAAGTCTATAAACAAAGAAAATTAACAAAGGAAAAACGATCCGATGTAGGTAAACCTAATGGACTAGAAAACCATATGGATTTGGCTACAGCCGAACTATTAAGAAGCTTACTTAATTAAAAATATAAAAATAATGAAGTTCCCATAATCGTAAAAAAATTTCAAGAGCTCGAAAAACTTTGTTGAAAAAGCACTTCACGACGAAGGCTTAAAAAACTGGGAGTCAAGTTTAAAATTGTTAATAAGCATGCTGCAATAGTGGAAAGTAGCAGAATCGTAAAATGGCGAATAGAACATTTAGAAAATATAAATGAACTTAGAAAAAGGGGAAAACAGATATATTAAATATAAAAAAAGGTTAGTTCAGGTTAGTTGACTGATGATTCTAGCAGATGTCAATTAAAAAATATACCTCCAAGAAAAGGATCTCGTATTGTCACTTTGCATTGTGGATCTACGAATGGTTGTGTTATAAATGCGCTTAAATTGTGCGGTGAAAAGTTGGAAGAATATTATGTAGAATACCGAAAAAATATAGATTCAAATATTTTTGAAGAACGGTTTGATGATTCTTTTATTCCAAACTTAAAAAATTTTAAAAATTTACAATGTCATTGTACTAGATAATGCAGCTTATGATTCTAGACAAATCCATAAATTACCCAATATGTCCTTCAAAAAACAGAAAGTTCAATAATTTCTTCTTAACCATGACCTAACTTTCGAAGAATCGTATACCAAAAAATAATTGTTGGAAGTACTTCATCTTAAACAATAGGAAAAACAGTATGTTATTGACAATATATCTATATAATGCCTTATTTTTGTATTTTTAACACCATTGAACTTATGTGGGCACAATTAAAAATTTGTAGAAGAATATCGAAAATTGCGACAAGTTCTCTCAATGGTGGTGATAGATTTTGTTATCAATCGGGCAGAGGATGCAGAAGATTATTTAGACGAATCTTTGGATGAAAGCTCCAGTTGAGACATCTAGGGTAAGTTAAAAATCAGAAAAAATATGTTTCCTACCTTAAGCTAAAGTTCTGCTTAAATTCATAATTTTTTGATCTCGTATTATATATTATTTACGATTTCTGAAAACCTCATCATAAATTTCATGAATAAATTAATTAAAAATTAAAAATAATATTGCAAAACAAATGAAACGAATCCGACCCTGGGCTACTTATTAAAATCGATACTGGCGGGCTCTTTGTCGGTATTTACGAGTTTTTATAGTTTTTTTTAAAACTCACTTATAGTTGGCGAGGAGTATATGCCAAGCTATAAGCATCATCTACCTACAAGTCAAACGTCACTTGTATAAACTTTTCGTAAATAGATCACTTTAGTAAGATATTTACAGTTGTTCGTTGACATTGAACCAAACGAGGTTTAGTCACGGTCAAGATTCTTGTCTTGTCTTGATTGGCTCTGCTCCTGTGGGGCAATTCTGCCAGCTCATTAGGGGTGTCCGTGACCTTGTCGGGCTCGGGGCTCTGTCACGGTCACCAACTTTAAAAGGTATTGCAACTGTGCGATACGCTAAAAGCTAAATTTATTTCATACCTTCCTTAGTTTCTGCATACCATGTAAATATAGTTTCGACTATTAGTTGCCAATTATTGCTATGTAACAAGAGGGGTTAGTATTTAACATGCACAACACAGGCAAAAACTCTTCTCGCTCCCGCGCAGTGGAGGAGCTGTCACAAAAGAAAACTGCGTCGGATGGGATAGGGGAAAGCGTTGTTTAGTGAGTTTTTCCTAAAAAAAGAAGTTTACAGTTTAATTTTATTGACTTTCAAGAAGAGGACTATGAGCTTGATGCTTTTATTATTTAAGTTAGTTAAGATTGTCTTGACGTTTAGGGGGAGAGGTAGTCCGGTTTTTCTAAGTTCTTCATACAAGTCAAAATCCGGGAATTTATTTATGGAACACTGAAGAAGTATATGTTCTAAATCTTCCACTTCCCCGCATTCGCAATATGGATCATCTTTTATTCCAATTCTATAGAGGTGGCTCTTAGTAAGGCAGTGTCCTGTTCTCATTCTAATTATTGTTGTGATGTGCCTTGTGTCAATAAAAGTGAATTTGTTGAACCATTTGGTTTTGGGAAAATCGTTCACAATTTCGGTATAGCTTTTCCCTTTATTCCTAAGAGAGGCTTTTCATTGTGTATTATGTTCTGTGGAAATTTTCATTTTTATTATTGGAAGAGTTTCTTGTATATCTAAATCCATTTTTTTTGGGAACTCTTAAATCTCTGCCTATATTTGCCAGGGTATCTGCCATTTCGTTACCTGCAATTTTTGCATGTCCTGGGACCAATGTTACTTTTATATCAAATCCATTGTCGTTAGCTTCCAGTAATAATCTATTGGTGCGTAGGCACACATAATTATTTCTGGGATTGATTTCTGTTTTATTAAGTTTTGATATGGCACTGAGGGAGTCTGTGAAAATAATTGATCTTTGAATATTTTTCCTGATGAGGACTCTTGTGGCCTGATTAATAGCTATGATCTCCGCTGTACAGATACAGAGTTCCTCTGGTAACCTAGATGAATATTTATATTTTATATTCGGTATATATATATACCAAATCCCGTTCTGGAGGCGCTTTTTGATGAGTCTGTGAATGTAAAAACATGCGACTGTTTGTATCTGTCTGTATTACATATAAATTTGTCTTTAGTCAGTAGATCCTCCTTCTGCAAATTAAACTCTATAGTTTTGATGTTTCTAATTTGGTTATTAAACTCTACATCAAATGTTTCTAATTCGGTTATTAAATTCTATATCAAACGTTGGGTAGATATCGGATTTGAATAATTCTTAAATGTGTGGAAGGAGATAGTTCAGACCCTGAATCAGGTAGGGACAGAAACTCTCTTCTGATGGATATAGATAGTTATCCAACACCAAATTCTTTAAAACAAAAAAGTTTCTCGCTTATTGAAAAAAGTGTTGCAATTAAAGTACATGTTCAAGTTTCACCAAGTTTTACAACAAAACTAGAATTTTAAAAAAAAACAAAAATTATCTCGATAACCTTTGCTTACATTTCTTCTACCGACTAAAAAAATATAATGGCATTATCTCGATTGGGATGGATTGGGATTGCGAAGTGGGAATCAGAATATGACATAATATAAATATTCGAGAAACGTTGTTCTCTAATCACTTGTCGAGATCCTATTCAATAAGGATTAACCAAATTATGCTAAAAAACAGCTATTTTGTGGAATATATGCCCCAACCAGCGCTGAATTATAAAGCACAATTTCGGCTATTTTGACTAACACTGTTAGTACTACAATACAAACTCAGATTGCAGAAATTACCGGAAAGAAAGGAATGTATCTCTGTTTCCAATGACAGGATGGTACACTGGTGCTACCGGTAGACCTGCTTCGAAATCTTTGGTTCTGGTCAGTACAGGTTAGTTACGTAAAAGTACAGGTCAGTAGCAAAAAAAAATTAACAAAACATCAACTGGATAATATATAGGGTGTCACATTTAAGAAAATATAACTTTATGCAATATTCTGTATATGAAGTGACTATAAGGGAATTTGTGAAAACCCCTGCAAAACATTTTTAAAATACCCTATATGCTAATATGTATTTTATATTTTTACCTAAGTAGAAATAAAAATAAAATAGTTAGAGTGGTGCACAGAGAGAAATTTCTTTCTTGCCGCTATTAAACGACTTAATTGGAAAAAAAATATTTACTGAAATAAAAGTTTATTTTACTTAACTAAATATAACTTAAGACAATATTTTAAAAGATTTTCATCGAATTCCGGAAAGTACACGATTTAATTGAAAAATATATAATGAAACTAATTAACTTTTAATTGCATCAACAACACCTTCCTAATCTTATTAATTGAAGAACTGTTTTAATAAATATTTTATTAAATTAATTTAAAATTATTTACCTACAACAATAATGCACCGTTCAGTAATAGCAATAATAATTTGGTATTGTTAATTATAGGGATTATAAAATAAATTTATTTTGCCATAATTGAGCGAACTAAATTTTACTTTAAATATTTAAACCAGGTATTCCCCGAAGTATAATAACATGTCGGTTCATACCGCGTTTTGCATGCTACGAAAGAACAAAGACATTGCAGTTTGGTGCACTTGTGATGCGTATTATATTTGATGATGGCTGAGATTAATGTACTTTTGAAACTTTAGGACATGGAAATGTTAACAACCGTGTTTGAAGGTAAGCAAAAAACGTATAACTATAACTATATCTACACTTATTGCATAACTTAATATTGGCCGCATTCATTGTAAATACTTTGCCGTGCGTATCTAATTGTTCGTAGTGGCCGCGCCATATTGACGTCGATAAGTTAGTTTCTAACTTTTGTTAAGAGCTTACATTAATACCGGTAATATTAAGTATTAATTATTGTTTTTTATAACATATTTTCAAGATTTTGAATGAAATATACTAATTATTTAGATATTCAAAGGGGCAAATTTAAGGAAATGTCTGTATAGACGCTTACATGTTTTTTTGACATTACTATCTTCTTTACAGTCTCAATACGACTGTAGCTACTGCGTACAGAATTTATATATTTTTATTTTACTCCTTGATTTGGTACCTACATAAAATGCAATAAATCTAAAAATTTTCCTAGTTCTTGCTAATTAAAATAAAATGATATTTTACATTAGGCGACTTTACTATGATACTTTAAAAAGTACCATTTTAAGGATGCTTGAATACAAAATATTAAAACGTTTAGTATTGCTTTAATCTTCACAAATTTCAAGTTTAATTTGTTACGGATTTTGTTCAAAATAAATATAATTAGGTAGCGCAATTACAATGGAGGTTCCTAAAATATTCTCGTTATGTACGTTATTGTACAATTGCGATTTTTTTCCTACAATGCAATATTTGCATACATAAACTACTCTTGGTCTCTCAAGCAGAACATACTTCTTCGAATCGACAGAATTACCAACAACTCTGAAGGCATAACGAACGCTTGAAGCCGCTCTTTAACTGGAAAACGAGATTCAAAATGCCTAATTGAGTGCTGGAAAGCGGAAACCACATCAAATCACGAACAATTGGACCGCCATTTTGAAGCTGCTATTTTCCTGAAAATCAGATTTAACAAATCCGTGGAAAATATGGAAAACGTGAAGTATTTACGGGATATTTTTATTTAGCTGAGATTGATTGAAAAATTAAGCGAAGTTTTTGTTTTGAGTAGTTTGGTTATTTCAAAAATGTATTATTCATTATTTTGCCTATAGTGAATGAATAAGGAGTCTTGAATCATTAGCTTTTAGGCGATTTCTTTCTTCAGTTATACATACCATACAATGGATAAATCGTTGATAAAGAATGATCATCACCAATATCCACACTAAAAGTTTCATACATTTCGAAGAAAGAAACATAAAAGAAAACTAGGTGCTAATATTATTTGCTTGAAGTAGGAAATCAAGAAGAATCATATTTTTGGGAAAAATTAACACAATCTCAATGATTTTTTTTTATATTCAGGTTATACGTTTCGTGAATTTAGGTTAGAGAGAATACTTACTTATTCTTAAATGTTTCCAAAATATTACATTTAATAACAATGAAGATCTGTCTAGGAGTCTAGGCTAATGTTAGTATCGTATTAATAAAGGTAAAATAAAGGAAAAAGGAAAAAAGCTGTACAGTACTAGTGTGAAATGCAAATACTGGAAATAGATGTTTACATATATTGAGAGTAGCAAAAAAGTCGCGCATAATGACTGTAACTTTTAATATACCTAGTATACGAAAAAGTGACCTTTATGAAAGTTATTCAGTAAATTATTCCCCACATTTCTACATGCATGATTTTTTTCTCATTTCCGGTTTGGTTGCCATAGAGACCAACTTAGTTTTTTTTTTAAATGGAATACCCTGCATATGATTGCATATTTGGATTCTACTGGGAAAACCCTGAATTTTTTGTATTTCAAATTTTTATTTATTTGAAATTGTAACAAACTTCATAATAACAAAATAAATAGCCTAGAAAATTGAACAACTTAGCATCGGAATAATAAACAAATGAAACCTTTTTAGTGGATCAGGTGTTCAAAATCACCACCATTTTCTGCTAAGAGAGTCGATCTCTGAACCAGTCTACAACGTTTAAAAGGAAGTCCTGCTGGAATACCCCGAATTTCAGCACTAATTCTAACTTTTAAAGATTTTAAGTCATTTGGACGGTTAACGTAGAATTTGTTCTTTAAGTGTACCCACAAAAAGAACCCACTGGCCCCTGTCAATAGCACCTCTGCTGCCTAGCCAACGTCCTGGAAATTGTTCGCTTATGTATTGTCTAACATTTGCCGCATAATGCGCAGGTGCTACATCTTGGTGGAACCATACCTGTTCGTTTATGCCATTATTTACACGCGGTAAAACCATTCTGCAAGAAGAAATTATGTGATTCCTGAGCAGGTTCAGTAATTTTTCGCCATTCAAATTATCATCTATGTAGAAAGGTCCCACAATATGTCTACCAATTATGCCGGCCCAAACATTAACTTATTCGGGCCTCTGAGTATGACCTTCCTGGAACCAGTGAGTATTTTCAGCAGACCAATAACGATAATTGTGTCTATTAGCAATGCCATTTAAATGGAAAGTAGCTTCATTCAAGAAAATGATATTTGTGCAAAGTTATTATCGTTATTGCATCTTTCCTTCATTAGCTCACAAAATTCAGCTCTTCTATCAAAATCGTCCTCGTTTAACTCGTGCACCAACTTTATCTTGTAGGGATGCAACTTCTCCTGCTTAAACAAATTTTTCACTGACCGATGAGACACATTAAAATCCATTGCCATTGGCCTGGATGATTGTGTTGGATTTTAATATATTGAGAGCATGATATCCAAAGCTTTGTCTTCCCCGGTTGCTGTTTTAGGTCGGCATGATCTAGCGGCTTCCATAACACTGCCTGTTTCTCGAAATCTCTTTACCACTCGACACACCGTTGACTGATTATTGGAGGCCTATTTGGATATAATTTATTAAAAAGTTGACAAACCTGATCTTGCGATCTCTTCATATTTCCGTAACCGCTCATTATTAAAATTTCAACACGTTGTTTCTCATTCAGATGAACCATAGTGTAAACAAATTAAAAATTAGACAACAGAAAATTAAACAGGAACTCTAAATTGACACCTCTTAGGGCGCTGTCATAAAAACACCTTGACTCAACTGGTGGGTATTAGGTAGGAATAATTATAATTAGGAAGTTTTTCATTTTTGAGCTCTCAGTATCTCGGAAACGCTTGCAGATAGGTGAAAATTTGAAATACAAAAAATTATTAGTTTTCTCGGTAGAATCCAAATATGCAATCATGTGTTCCATTTAAAAAAAGCAAGTTGGTCTCGATGGCAATCAAACCAGAAATGACAGAAAAAATTCATGCAGGTAGAAATGTGGGGAATAATTTACTGAACAACTCTCATAAAGGTCTCTCTTTCGTAGTTCATTCAAAAGTTACAGGCGTTATGCGCGACTTTTTTGCCACTTTGTATATATAAATAAATATAATAATATGATGACAAACATTACGACAACAACTAACCTGCAACGTTGGGGAAAAAGTAGTAGGTAAGGGTGGTTAATAATATTGTTAGATCTTTGGATTTGGGGGAGGGTATACGGTGTAATGATACCAGTACAACATTAATTGACGTTAAGTGTTAAAAGGTCCGTGAAGGGTTATTATTTGTTGAGTAATCCTAGGTACCTCGTAAACTGTAACGTAGTTCGGATGCTTTAGGAGTTTCACATCAGAATTTTATGAGACTTATTTAAAGATCTCTGTATGATGAACTCGCCCACCAAATTTGATTATTATGAGATTTCCTATGGCCAGTCTGGCGGTGTACTACCCGGTATGGGGAAATGTCAAACGGCCAAGGCCCACAGGTATTTTTCTGATTTCCCAGTTTTGTAGTAGCATTATATCAGAACCGCAATTGGCTTTCAGTGACAGCGAAAGTCTAATTTACGTGATAAAAACCCAAAACAAAATAATAAATTCTTTAGATTAAAATGTTGTAATTATCTAAAAGTTTTTGTTGTGCAATTTTCAGTATATTTCCTTCTATAACCATAACAAGGTATAACCTTATTCAAGTTAAACTTTCTAACGAATTCCGGCAGCTACAGAAATTTCTCTGCGAAATTAAAGTGAATATAATAACCGGCAAAGTTTTCTTTTCAACTTTTTATTGAGTTACAACTTTCGGTAACTTAAATAATAAAAGGTCTGGAAAGATTCGCAAAGGCAGTAATTGAAATAAAATTTCGAGGTAAAACTTTTCTGGGTCATTTTTTTTAAATATTTAACTTTTTTACGTTTTCTCTTATTTAACTGAAGATATTTTTTCTCGGTAAGAGTGTAACAAGATCTGTAAGATAACGTATTTTGAAGAGTATTAAATATCTTTAAGATTCTGGATAATTTAGTTTTTCTTTTTGGTACAGCGAAAAACGGTTAAGTAACTGTGCATGTGGTGATGTTTGGTAAGTAACGTGGCCACAACTTATTGCTACTGGCAGTGGCGTAAAAACCGCCCCCGCAGGCTCAGCATTGCGGGGGGGGGGGAGGGGGGCGCCCTCAACTCCCTTGATGAAAATAATAAATCAAATGGAAATCGACGAAAATAATAATTTCATTATCACAATATTAAAGTTAAAAATAAACAATAATGAATGAAAAATAATGTAATATGAGTCGATATAATTTATATAATCATATATTTTTACAACAAAAAATTGTTCTTTGTTCTCTACAATACTTTATATCCTTCTATATTAAACAACTCTTACAAATGACAATATATTTTACTATAGTGTAAGTGTGAAGGATTTAGACAGGTGCACAATAGCAGGGCGCTTTTAAAATTTTGCGGGGGGCGCACATGCCCTTGGTTACGCCACTGGCCACTGGTCTCCAACATAACGTAAGATAAAAAAAAATAGAACTATCAAGTTGTCACAAAAATCACATTGTTGTCAATGCATAATACAGAATTTAAAAAGAAAAACAGTAAAACCTGTGTTTGCGACCGCCTCTATAAAATGACCACCGGCGTTAAACGACCGGTATGAATTCCATTAATGCTAAAAACACCCTCCATTAGGGGCAGTAAAACCCGACCACACAATTCTTAAGAAATATAAGTGCATACACTAATTACTTTATTGCAGGCGGATCCATTCGATTTGCTTCAAAGGCTGATAAATCGGTAGTTAACATTAGTTATATTTTTTGTGTGTTTTGGAGCTAACGTGAATATTTGAAGATGGCGGGAAGAAGAAAATGTCTTTCTTTAAGCGAAAAAATTGAAATAATCGAGGAAAGTGAAAAAACTGGTTAAAGTTCCAGGAAATGGTCTGAAAAATTTAAAGTGGGTAAGACCAAAGTGAGTATGTTGCTTCAAAATAAAGCAGAAGCTAGACATTTGTTTCAAGAAGGTGCATGGCAACGGTGAACAAAAAACAAAATGTTTCAAAACCGAAGGACCAAGTTGTTTCTAACTAGTTTTGTAAGGCGCGAAACAAGCACTTACCAATATCCGGGCCCATAATTCAAGCAAAAGCCCTCGAATCTGCTCGATGTCTAGGACTAGATAACTTTACGGCATCAAATGGATGGTTAGAAAAATTCCGTCGTCGGCACGATGTTACCTTTAGGAAAACATGTGGCGAATCAGGCGACATCAATATCGAAGACGTAACCGCTTAGAAAGAAAGGCTATTGACCATTTTAAGGATTACGCCCCAATAAACGTATTTAATGCAGATGAGACAGGTCTCTACTATCGTGCATTGCCAATAAAAACATATGCATTAAAAGATGTATGAAGACAAGTATACTGGAAAAGATAACAACAAAACAACTTTACAATTCTGTTCTGTGCAAATATGGAAGGTGAGAATTAAGAACCACTCATAACAGGTAAAAGCAAAAATCCTCGATGTTTTAAGGGTATATATGGACAAGTTACCTCTCCAATGGGTCTCGAACAAAAAAACGTGGATGACAGACATCATGACAATATGTCTTCACAGATTTGATATCAAGATGAAGAAGCAGAATAGGAGAGTGGTATTGTTTCTGGACAATGCAACTTCTCATCCCAAAATTACACCGGATAATGTCAAAGTTATTTTTCTTCACCCATGCAAGACCAATGCATTATTCAGAATTTTAAAATGCTCTACAGAAGCTATTGTGTATAGACAACGCCATGGCGCAATTTGTCCCCAGTGACAATAAAAAAAATGCTTTATGTAAGTCGTTCAAAGCAAGCTACAGTAGGTACATTGTATAATATACGGGTGTTCCTTAATGACATCCTAATATTTAAGGAGGTGATTCCTCGATACATTTTAAGAAAAAAAACTTTATATGAACATATGTCCTAAAAGTCTTAACTTTTGAGATACAAGGTGTTAAAGTTTTCAAAAAAATAATCTATTTTTTAATAATAACTGTGATACTATTATAATATCTTTATGAAATTTGGTACACATCTTCTATGCATTAAGGAGCATTTTCTGATGCGCAAAGAAATTTATTATTTTTACTAGTGGCGTCTGTACGGGTTTTGCATTTAATAGTTTTGGAAAAATTTTGTTCACAGATGAAGCAAATTTTTCTCGGAATGCTATTCAAAATTTCCATAACAATCATGTATGGGCGGAAGAAAACCCCATGCCATAACCGAAACCCATTTTCAGCATCAATTTTCGGTTAATGTGTGGGTAGGAATTATTGGTAATCATCTAATAGGCCTATTTTTTCTACCAGGACGCCTTGATGGACGGTCTTATTTGTATTTTCTTGAAGAAGAACTACCTGAGTTGCTTGAACACGTGCCGATTGCGTTAAAAAATCGAATGTGGTACATGCACGATGGGGCTCCTGCTCATTTTAGTGTAATTGTCCGAAATCATATAGATATAGTTTATCCTGATTGCTGGATAGGTCGCGGAGGACCTCAGCAATGGCCAGCAAGATCCCCCGATCTCAATAGTTTGAATTACTTTTCATGGAGGCACCTTAAAACTCTAGTGTATAAAACTCCCTTTACCACTTTAGAAGATTTAAGAGAGCGAATAGTTGCCCCGTGTGAAACTATACGGAATACGCCGGGAATATTTGAACGAGTGCGCAATTCCATGCGTAGACAGGCGGAAGCATGCCTATTAAGTGAAGGTGGCCACTTCCAACAATTTTTATAATCATTGTTATTATTGTCAATAATTAATAAATTTAGGCCGTTTATGTGAACCTATTTTCAAAAAATTAAATTAAACTCTTTGTGAAATCAGTTACTTATTACTGAATTAATTAACAATTGATATTAAACAAACTCAATAGCTTAAAAAAGGAAAAAAAAACACGATATCAGCACAACAGTCACCGCTTCAGATTTTCAGCGATTTGACCCTGAAGTAAAACGATTTTTATATTTTTTAAGCGAAAACCATGCATCGGACGAAAGAAAATTAAGAGATCAATGCAAAACCCGTACAAACGCCACTGGTAAAAATAATAAAATTGTTTGTACATCAGAAAATGCTCCTTAATGCATAGAAGATGTGTACCAAATTTCATAAAGATATTATGATAGTATCACAGTTATTATTAAAAAATAAATTATTTTTTTGAAAACTTTAACGCCCTGCATCTCAAAAGTTAAGACGTTTAGAACATACGTTCATATAAAGTTTTTTTCTTGAAATGTATCGAGGAATCACCTCCTTAAATATTAGCATGTCATTAAGGAAGCGTATATGTTAATATGCACGTGCATTATATACATATTGGCAAATTGGCTTCATCTCATTTAATTTTAGTTCTGACAAAATTAAATAAAAATATTTGAAATTATTTACATATATGTAGATAATTATTAATAAACAAACACTGTAAAATGCAGACCAGTTGTTTTAATTTCTTTTGATTTCCGAGGGTGGTCGCTATTAAGAGATTTTACTGTACAACAAAGAATCTAAACATTACAAATATAAACTAAATAAGAGATGCGTCCACCTTCTACTTCCATACATATTCTCATTCTTCTTTTTACAGAATCGAAAACATTGGTAAGCAGTTGAGTGGAGTTGCTAATGTTGCGTGACAGTACCTGACCTAATTATGACTAATTTCTCGAAATATTCTTTGAAAAAATTGAAATTAATTATCAAAAGATACGTGAATTGGTGCGCCGTCGCATCTTTAATCTCTCTCTTATGGTCTAATGCGATTATAAAATTTTCTAAAATTTCATGACGATATCGCGTCGAATTAAGAATCCCTTCAAATAAATCGGACTAATTAGCCTCTTTTCTGATATGGCCACCCACACCTTATAAATAAGTTATTCTCCATTAATTTATTAAGAATTTAAATTTCCAGAGAGGTTAAACTATGTCTCGTCATTAAAAAAGGGGGTTTTAAAGACGTTTCCATTATTACAAATTACCCATAAACCGCTGCAGATTGTTGTAACAATTAAAGACCTGAGCTTAGACGATAAGCGTGCGTATGCAGGTCACATTTCAGGATTGTATTGCAGGGTCCGTAGGATATAATATTTACTAGCTAGCTTAAACTTCGATTAAGTTCCGTGGGTATTTATTAACAATTTGTCTCAATGGGGTCATTTAGCATTTTTTATTACATTTTCTGAAGTATTTTGTAATTTTAGTGCGAGCTGCAAAAAATTTTAACTTTCTGACGCTTCTAAAGCCTTTAATATTATTTACGAACATCGACTCGCGGAAACCGCTGTGTGACGTCACTGACTCGCGCTCGTTACCGTTGTTTACAACTAAGAAGACAGGCGGCCATGCACATCGCTCTTTCTCCGTTGCTGAGTAACGGAGTTGACATCGACAGGGGAGAAAAGAAAATTATAATAAGTTCCTTTTTTTTAATAATGTTAGAGAAAGTATAGTCTAGAACTCGTATTATGACATTTCCTACTTGTTTTAGAATATACTTGTTAAAAGTATTAATAATAAGCTTCTGCACATCTCCTCACGTATATGCACAGAAAAACCGTTGCACAAGTTCAAAGCGGATGACCTGTGGGATGTAGTGACATCACCGCCTCGCGAACGTTTTATTGGATTTTGATCTCGTATATCTCGAAAATTACTTATCGAATTGACTTCGAATTTTTAGGGCTGACCATACCTTACAAATGCTCCATAAAATTAGATACAGAGTGTAATTTGAAATTTGACCTGATGAGCCCATTCTTTTACTTTTTAAACAGTTTGGGAAAAACTAAAATGAACTGACAAACAACTTGGAAAGCCTTGAACATCGAAGGCAGGTTGGCGACTTGAGTCTATTTTACAAATATTTTCATGGCAAGTGCTCAACTGAGGTTGCTTGCTTGATTCCACCCAGAGCGGTGCATAGTAGAAATACACGACGAGTCACTGCAGCCCACTCGTACGTGGTTCAGCTTAGTGTCCCTCGAACGACACTGTTTAAAAATTCTTTCAACTAGAGAACGTCAGCACCCTGGAACGATCTCCCTAAAGTCATGTTCCCCAACGAGTATAATCTCCAAAGATTCAAAATTTTATTCATGTCAATACATTAAAGCTTACACATGTCAATATAAAAGTAAAAGTTCCTAGCCTATACATTTAAACTAAAAATGCTAAAATGCAAATTTAATAGGTATATTAAAACTATACAGTCCCAATTACATTTCTCAGAAACTCACTGAAGTTAAACATTTACAACAAATTAAAATTAGAATTTAGGTATTCGTCGAGGGAATAAAATGCATTTCCCAGAAAATTTTTGATTTTAGATTTATATTGCTTTAAAGGCAAATTCTTGACATGAGTCGGTAATACATTGTAAAATTTGATCGCCCAATAACCCGGGCCATCCTGACACCTTCTCAACCTCCAGCAGGGATCAGATTTTGTCTAGCTCGAGTACTATAGTTATGCACATCTTCATGGGTTAGAAACATGTCCGAATTCTGTTTTACATACATTAGGCACTCAAGCACATACAAACACGGCACAGTCAAGAATCTCAGGCCAACGTAAACCGTTTCCTGCGCACACAAACCGCTCACAGAGTGCCATAAAGGATTAATCCTGCAGTGCTGTGCCTTATCATAAAAAGAAAAAAGAAAGTGCGAACTATTCATACTTCCTGTTTTTCTATACAAAGGAACCTGAAGTTAAATGTTATGAATATTTATAAGCATTTAGCTACATTTTTTTATTAACTTTTTAACAATAATATCCCAGAAAAGACGTCTTAAAAAAGTTATATTTTAAAAATAAAACCATTTGATCTGGGTAAACTATGTATAATAATACGCAATAATAACTAAAAGTTTCTGTTTCCTTAGCTTAACAAACTTAACTTTATTATCCAAATATCTTTCCAGTAACGTAATGGATCGCTTATCCAGAGTCGTAGCCGAAGTTATGAGCCTTGAGCTGCCACGTGTCGGAATTGCTCCGGAAACCGATCTGGCCTAATTGGAGACGGCCAGACAATGATGTTCATGGAATACACTTATTTGCACTTTCCGTGGGTTTTTTAACAATATTATTTTTTACTTTGATGTTTATTATATTGGTATTAAACAGGGAATTTTATGTAATTTGAACATTTTATTTTCTGACAATTTCACAGATTAAATTAACCTTTATATTTCAGTTTTAATGACTAAAGCGAAAAAAGGAAGAATCCAAATAATTTTTAAATTGTTGTCAACAACATTCCAACGTCGCAAGAGTATCTGGCGGCATAACTTGTTGTTGTATAATGGCTATCATCGTCTGGTTTGTACATCCCTATGTCCTAAAGCTTTAATAAGATTGAGTATGTCAAATTACGTAATACAAGATATTCGCTCTTTTTTGGAGGACAGAAAATGCGGAATCGACATTAAGACACGTCGAGCCGGAGTATGGCGCCAACCCTGTACAATATCTATACCTGCGATGTTTTTGGCAAATTTGGAAAACACAGTTATAACTTTATAAAACAACAAACTAAAAATAAGTTCGTGTACAGAATTGTCCCTTTCGTCAGACGCAATCCTTGGACGCGTTTCGCCGTCTATGACTAATCGGCAAAGCTCCGGGTCTAACGAAAACCAAAGGGACCTCAAAGTGCTTTTGACACAGAAATGCAATCAAACAGACGAGAGTTGCAGCAGGTGGCTACATCTCGTGGCAACCACACGCATCACCCAACCAGAACAGCGAGAATCCATATAGGTTCAAATGCTGGCAAGGCGGCCCATCGCGGGCAAACTACGTTGGGTGGAGCTGGAATTTAATGTGTCGGTTTAGCAATCAAGAGCTAAATATTATAAAACAACAGACTTAAAGTAAGTTCGTGTACAGAGTTGCCCCTTATCTTTCCGTCAGACCTAATTCTTGGAAGCGTTTCGCCGTCTACGGTTCATCGGTAAGGCTCCGAGTCCGACGTCCCGAGATGTAGCAACGTGCTGCAACTCTTGTTTGTAAAACTTTCGTGATAATATTAAATACCTGGGACTCTGCTTTGACAAGCGGATGGCTTGAAATAGGAATGCTGACCAGTGCACAGCGCTTGAAAAAAGTCAATGGTCAACGCGGTGCCATCTTATCACTCTTCAACAAACGAAGCAAAATCAACTTACGTACAAAGACAAACATATACAGTGTGTGTATAAAGTTTGGAAACGGCTTAATAACATCACAATTTATTGGCCGATTTAAACCAAATTTGGTACAGTTGTGTAAGAGGATCTGACGCGCCGAATGACGATATTGGCGTTGTTGACAGCTTTTTAGTTTGTCTGGACTTCGAACGAATTTTATATTTTTAAATATAATACCCAGTATATTTTTTCATTTGTAGTTTTTACTTTAAATTTGTTACACTTTTGGTATGACATACTTTGTTTCTAATATCAGTAGTTTTCGAAAAAACGACGTGTTTTGAAAATATCAACAAATTGTGTTTTATTTATTAATAATGTCAAGGTTTGACAAAAATAACTATTTTTTTAACTTTATAGTATTTTCGGACGAAGCAACATTTATGTTAAATGGTAAAGTCAATAGACACAACTGTAGGTTTTGGGCAAATAAAAATTTCCACTGGATGAGAGAAGGTCATACACAACGCCCTGGAAAATTGAATGTGTGGGCTGGGCTTCTGGGAAACCACAAGATCGGCCCATTTTTTATCGATGGAAATTTGACATCACAACGTTACCTTGAGCTCTTGGAAACGCAAATAGTGCCTACTATACGAAATGTAATGGGTCCAAATTATGCAAGTACATTTTTCCAACAGGACGGAGCTCCTCCCCATTTTGGTCGAAACGTGCGCGAGTTTTTGTACAATACTTTTCCGAATAGGTGGATCGGTAGAGGGGGTACAATCGAGTGGTCACCTAGGTCCCCTGATTTGTCGCCTAACGACTACTTTTTATGGGGACACTTGAATAACAGAGTTTATACCACAAAACCTCAAGATTTGGCCGATTTGCAGCGTCGAATTTTGGACGAATTTGAATTATTAACGCTAGAAATGATTTACAACACAATTGAAAAAATTTATTTTCAATTATCACACTGTCAAGCTGTACAGGGAAAACAGTTTGAATATTTAATATAAAAAATATATTTTTTCTAAATAAAATTGTACTCGTTATTTCGAAAACTACTGATATTAGGAACAAAGTATGTTATACCAAAAATGTAACAAATTTAAAAGAGTCTTACATTTAAAAATATAAAATTCGTTCAAATTCCAGACAAACTAAAAAGCTGGCAATAACGCCAAAATCGTCATTCGGTGCGTCAGATCCTCTTACACAACTGTACCAAATTTGGTTTAAATCGGCCAATAAATTGTGATGTTATTAAGTCGTTTCCAGACTTTATACACACACTGTATAAGACTATCGTTCGACCAGTACAGACCTACGGAATCTCTGGCTGGTGTACTCTTTTCAGACACACTCATGTTTTACACAACGACCTACAAATGCTGACTCTGACAAAACATTTTGACAAATTGATTATAGACTACAACTGACAAACGAGTTCATTACATGATGGCATATTCATGCAATTTCCAACAAACCATATAAAGTATGTAGGGGTTAGATGCAATAAAAAATTTAATATAATAATTTAAAGTAGCTACTTTTTACAGACTTTTTCAATTGAAAAAAAATTATTTCCAAACTAAACCCTTCTAAAAAAGATCTACTTAAGACGTAGTATATGATCCAATGTCCTAAAGCTGCTGTTCAAAAATTGGCAGCGATGTTTCCTGGCCCATTCATTGCTTAAATGATACCCACATATTTATCGAAATAAAACGCCCACTAAGCGACTATAATGGGATCTTGTTTTGAAATTCGTTGAGTCGCAAATACCAGCCCTTTCATGTTACCACAGTGTTGGTTTATTGTTATTAAAATGAAATAACATTTGATTGTTTTCATGATAGTCTTTTTAAAGGTATTTGTTTATAATTTTAATTAATAATAATTAAAATCAATAATAATTATCACATTAATGTAAGGTGTAATCTTCATATTTAAATTTTAAGTGATGCTTTATATTATTTATTTATTTATTTCATGACCTCTCATAAGCTTGTCAGTTTATTTTGTTTTTTTTTAAAGATTTCATATATTTAGACCCTCTTATAAGTAATAATCAAAAGAAAGGTGTGATGTCTGGGGTGTCACTTTGCAACAAAATTACAAGAGAGAAATGGATCCATTACATTCTTCAAAATTTGACGTAAATCCCTATCTCGGGGTTAGTTGATAAGAGTGTGCGAAAGCTTAATTTCAGTTGTAAATGTTTAATTTTTGATACAAATTTTCAATTTTGATTCGGCTTTATTAAAAAAGGACAGACCCTTCATTACACCAACATTATTATTTAGGTTGTATCTTGACTGTAGATTTTCATTATATAAGGTTTAAAGATTTTTCAAGCAAAAACGAAAACCAATTTGCATTAAAAAACAAATTGTGACGAATTCGATTCAGATTGGTTTATGCTGTTGACAGTAATTACTTTTTTGTGTTTACAATTCAATGAAAGGGTCAAATTGCCTTCATAACAACATTTTTTGACATGTAGGGTTCCAACCTTTCAAAACATTTTAAAACACATTTAATATATTCTTTATTTTTATTGTTATTTATTAATCTTTCAGTAGATAAAGCTATAGGAGTTCGGGCATCAAAGGCCATAAGAAATAACATGGGACCTAAAACCTGCATTTTTATCGCCATTTTAGGGCGTGGCACTTTTCCTGGAAGTCGCCACCCTCTCTTAACCCGAACGGAACCCAGCTACTATAGCCATCTAGTGTCTGACGTCATAACTACTCGCAGTAGATACAGGATCCGTATTAACCTAAGTGGCCCCCCTGGTATTACCAGGGGGCCCCATTATTTGAAGATTCTAACCTAACACTATTCCCCATGGAACCCAAGTACCAGCGGAGCCCCCCAAATCCCCTTTAGTACATGACTGTGAACGATTAATTGTAGAGGCGCCACCTAGCGGAGGAGAGATGACATACCACGTTCTCAATAGTACCCAAACCCAAGTACCTAACCTGAACATCCATTTAAATAATCAATATTGAACAACATAATGAATAAATATTAACAGAAAAAAAGTTTTTGTCCTCGGCGGGAATTGAACCATAAACCTCTGGGGCCGAACCTCAAAGCCTTGCAAAATACGCTACGAGAGCATATAGATTAAAATTGCTAAACAATGTTTGACAACGTGAAACCACGGGGGCACATCTGATTAGATTGCTGGAACAAAAGGTCCTTAAGTGGGGTTATGGAGGTGTTTTCTACATGTACAAAATTAGGGTAAACCATACACATATACTTAGTAAAACAAACTAATTGATATCTGAGTACTACCTGAAGTTAGGCAACCAGTGTTTCACATAAAAATAAATATTATAAGCGTAGGAAAATATTAACAATCTTGTGCATTCACCTATCTGCTATACAACACAAACATCAGCTTTCAATATTATTTTACAATCATTTACCCCGAAAGGGCTACAACGTCTCTTATAGATGGATAGTATAAACTAAAAATCAGTAATTAGTCGAAGCGTCAAGTCTTTTAGCCGATTATTAAAATCAAAGACATCAGATTTAACAAAAAAAGTATTGTAATATAAACTGCTCCGTGTGGAATCAGATTAAACGTATTATGAACCCTGTCCAACAGACCCTGTTCACCCGGAACAGACCCGATGAACAGACCCTGTTCCCCCAGGAACAGACCCCGTTCCCCCAGGAACAGACCCTGTTCCCCCAGGAACAGACCCTGTTCCCCCAGGAACAGACCCTGTTCCCCCAGGAACAGACCCTGTTCCCTCAGGAACAGACCCCGTTGGCCTCTCTATCACAGAAAACAGCCCCGATAAAGAAACAAAACAGTTAAGTACATCAAACAAATTTATTACCAAAAATATATAGGTATTCACCAAACAATACATACAATACATGTCATTAATGAACATTGTTAGAGGCCGCGTGGTATGTAATTAGACAACCGGGGATCTAGTATGTCCTTTTGGCAAACAGTATTTTCAGACGCCATCTATAATTACGTTCGCGCACACTCCCGCTATCTGGGTACTACCTGAACTTATACAACCAGAAGCCCCTATCAGCAAATATTGCCTTCACCAATTTATTAACAAACCTAAGTGTGGTGATGACAACAAAATGGCGGTAAACCTAGCTTTTATAATGCACTCACCATTTTATCGACAAACCAGTACTAATGGCGTTGTCAAACCAATATTTCCCCTTATTCAACATAAAAATTGTCGAAACGACAACACCGCCGTTCCAATACTGAAAATTTAAGAAAATACGCTTAGGTCCTCTTGCAATACCCGTCCGCAACAGTAACTAGGTAAAACAAAGAACCTTAAGTGTGGTTATAGGGATATATTCTTATCGACGTCAATTTATTAACAAATCTTAAACCTTCCATCAGCTTCAGGATTGCATAATTAAATGAAAATCAATCAATTTTAAAACTTTTTTATTTATAACATAAAAATATCACTTACTACCGCCCTGGTATATTACATTAAAGGAATAAAAAATCGGGCGTAAATAAAAAGACATATCTGTAATCATTTAACAACGTTTTATTTCAGAAATATATACAGTTTTCAAGTCAAATTCACGATTATGGTAATATATATATAAAGGTCATATCGGTGAAAATAAGATCTTTTCCGAATTTTATTATGTTTAAGGATATCTTTACCGAATCGTACAATAAAAACAGAATACATAATTAATTATCTTTCAATAAAATGATCATATAAAATCGAGTCACAACGCGAGGTAGAAGTGGTTTTATATGTAAATTTTATCAACATTGTTGGTCTATTACATATACAATTTTGCATTGAAAGTAATTTTCCTTTTAATAAATAAATAATGTATAATGTGGGCGAATAAAAGCAAGCATATATTACTACTAATGGGATCTGTATACAGGGGGTATGAAACACTTTTAACCGTTAAATTACGCCTTTAAATTATAAATTATATCTATAAAGAACCATAACATTCGACCTAAATGGTATATTTTAGTACAATGACGTAGCTGAAGACCAACTACATTTTAACTGATTGTACGTATTTGGGTGATATATTTAAAATTAATCTTGAAAGAGAACATTTAATAATTATTTTTCGTCTCCCTAAAGCCCCAGCTAGGCGGATCAATCTCCCGTTAAGCCGTCTAATCCGCCATTAACCCCGTTTAAAATATCCCAACAGAGTAGTTATTACCAGCCTCGTATATGTATTTAAAATCAGTGTAAAGAATAAACAAGCCCATTATCTACATTTTCAAAATGCCCCGTATATGATGATATTATATTAGTGTTTGAATTAATTAGTACGTACTCCAATCGACATATATTTTTGCATCATAAAAATTAATTCTTTACTAGTAGGAAAAATTAGTACGTACTCAAATCGACATATATTTATGCATCATAAAAATTATTTCTTTAATAGTAGGAAAAACTTATATAAATATAGATTGAACACCCGTTTACTTGCAAACGTGAAAATATGTCTGGTAAGTTCTTTTTATTATAAATTTTTTAATTTTTTAATTCGGGGTTTTCTTTTATAGCAGTATATCAAATCATCGATTTTATTGAATATTTGGTGGGGGAGATGTTTCCCGGCGAGGCGGTATGATTTTAAAAAATACAATTATTTTTATATGCCTAATTACGGCATTTTCAGATGATATACATATTCCACAACTTTCATCCGGAGTATGCCATCCTGGAGGGGTATGTCGAGTTATGGCATGGCCCCCTCCATGGGAAGGGGGTGATCGTCTGGGTGGACCCGGATGAAAAAATAGTTTATGGATATATTTATCATTAAATATTCAAAATTAATTTTTGTGTTTCATTTCAAAGGGGCCGTGGGAAAATTAAAAAAAAACATTTTGAAATCCCAAGGTATATTGGTAAAAATAAGTTTACAATTTAAAACGTTATATCAATTTATAATAAAACTAAAGATATTGGGTCGATAAAATAGCGATTATAATAAAAGGCAGTTTGCATCTGAAAAAAGAATGGGCTAATGAATAGTGAATTGATATAATATAAAAAAACTTACCAGAACTTCAAAATCTCTAAAATAGGGGTAGTGCATCCGTATTTCTCTACAAAATGTTTGCCAGTACGGACAAGGCCTAATTGGCTGCAACGTATGGTAGCCACTTCTGCCTCGGTTTTGGTCATCCTTTTAGGGAGATATACCATTTTATCGTCTTCTAGATAGACAATTGTGGAAATGCCAAAGGGTCCGTCCTTGTTCTCGATGTCAAGAATACGGTAAAGTTTACCCTCTTCCAGGTCTAGACCGTTTACAACAGCAATTTTAGCAGCCATTTTTAGTTTTTCAGGTTCTTAATTCGAGAAAAGAAGAAATCGGTGAACTAGCTTTCCTGCAGTGGTTTCAGATATTTATAGCTATACCTCACCATAACAGATAATATTCTAGAACGATCGAGAAGTAAAAATTCAAGTAGCCCCACTCCAACAAAACGCTCAAGGATTTAGCGTCACTCTAGAAGGGGCTTATAAATAGTGCAGAAATGGTGAGAGCACTTAATTGTTTCTGCTATAAGTTTGCAACAGGTAAGTTTTTGAATTTTATTATGGTGTTGGGGGGTTTTTAAACTGACTTGGTATTTTTATTCAAAGTGTTTGTATCTTTTGGTTTTCTTTTTGCATACGTTTAAAGCGTGATGCTCAAAATTGTATGCCTATATGTAAAATCTGTATTAAAACGTTCAAAAGTTAAGGTAATCTTTTTTATTTTGAATAAAATTTTTTATAATATTTCCCTAAAACGATATCAGTATACCTAGGTAATTTTTAAAATGTGTCTCATATGGACACGCACCCACATAAGCCATTGTTTTTATTACGAATTCACGAACCCTTCTTCGTTATTATGTAGAACACAACTACTTTATATAGGCATTTGCACCAAGTAGTTTGGGTATTAGTTTTTCAAAACAACCATAAAGAAATGAAAATTGTTTTTAGCTTTTTTTCATACCTGTATAATCGTTTGTTTTAACATTTCATCTACATGTGGGTTTTTATCAGTATAATATCAGACACATTTAATATTATATTGTTTTTTATATCTTTTTTAAATATTATAACTCAATTCTTGTAGCTTGAGTATGTACGTCACAATATCTGTGCAATCAAACTAGCACTTAAATAAGGCATTATTTAATAGGGTCATAGACCAAATAATCCTGCAAATATAATTAATTTTAAAACAGCTGCTCTACGCCACTGTGTCGTAAAAGTTAATTTAACAAGTGATAGCAAGCTAGTAAATTACAATGACCATAACACTCCGTATGCATCGAAAAAGATATAGGGAAAGTAATTTATTTTACAACTTGTATAGGACTTGGAACATAGGTCGATTAAAGAAAACGGGTTTGGCATAGGTTGTTTAAAGAAAACGAGAGCTCTAATAATAATATATTTTTATTGGGTTTATAATAATATACATTCTATTTATTTTACATAACTAAAATTTTATATTACGAGATATAATCTTATGTAATAAATCTTTAAGCTGCGCCAAAACGCCTACATTAGGGCAAGATATACCAAAAAATGAAAGATCCATTTTACCGATGCGAATTAAACTCATGGTAAATTCATTATATTCAAAAAACATGTCGTTTTGAATAAAATAAAGGCGGCCGTCGGTGTAACGAAATACACTGTCTATCTTTGCGGGAATCCCGTTAAATAATTCTGACGTTATATGATAATTGTCTGGTCTAAACATGCACTCATTTATGCCCCATACTAGAATATCATTGAAAAATAAATAGGTTTTTCCCTTGTTTGTGTTCACGACAGCTTGAACTCTGGTTTTTACATTTGTGGCAGCGAGACTATCTATTGATTCCGTTTTTATTAACGTGAACGTGCCGTACTGTACAAAGTAAATCAGATCATCGGCAAACAATACAATGTCACCATTAGGACGTTCATATATAGCAGTTATTTTCCTAAAATTTTTTGGCAAAAATTTAAAATAATCTGTTAATAGAAACGGGGTATTAGAAATTTGTTTTGTCTCTAAATTCAACATCCAAACAAATCTCTCATAAAAAATAAATAATTTGTTTTTAACGATTAAATAAGCTTTATTTGTTTTCGAGTCCAAGTCACATAGAGTCGGAAACTGTGCCGCATCGGGTACCGAGGGCGCGTCAGGGGTCGGGTGTACGCTGGGGATTGTTGTTGCAGCTTTTGTCTGTATAGTTGTGGTTCTTGTCTGTGGGGTGGTTGTAACTTTTATTGGCATAGTTGTGGTTTTTATCTGTGGAGTGGTTGTAACTTTTGTAGGTATTGTCGTGGTTTTTGTCTGTGGGGTTGTATTCGGTGACGTGGGTATTTTTGTTGTGGCCAAAGATTTTTTGCCATAAAGGTACTCGATACCATAAATATCGTCCTGAGTTATTTTCACATTTTCCGCTTTGTAATACGGGTACATGATCGCGCTCTCGTCAGCTGTGTGGGCTAAACCTAGAGTATGTCCAATCTCATGTATTAAAACGCTTAGTAAATTTGTCCCACCATTTTTGGAGGAAAGACTCCATGGCTCTTTTGAATGCATGTGGATCTCTACATTGAAACTTCCATCCGGAAAAAATGCGTGCGCTAAAGTAGGTTTATCTAATTTGTAGGGACACCACGTGAGGTCATTTTTCATTTTATGCCGTTGGTCGGCAAACGAAATTGTAATATTATGGGTGTTTCTATCATATTTAAAGCGGAAATTAGAAACATCCTCCCATGCTTGAAAAGCTCTTTCAGCAACTGCTCTATATGGATATACTGAATAATTTGGGGGGTAGATAGACCAGGATAGCTTTAAATCTTTCCATAAGTAGTTAGAGCCTCTTCCCCAATCTGCAATATCTTTGACGCCACAGCGTGGTCTTTGTATTAGAGCAATAGTTTCATTATTTAAGGTTCCATCTTCAGGGAGACCATAAGTTTCTTGAAATGCCCGTAACCCATCTGATATCGACACTAAGGCATTATCTGTAGCATTTTCTTCCAAGTAACTATAGTCTGTTAAATATTGGCGGGCAGCTGTTTCGTCTGTTGCCTGTACAGCTGTAGAAGTAACAGTGAGAAATAAAATGAGGTAAATTAACACACCCATTCTGCTCGAGGGGTAGATATATACTGAAATCATAAATAAGGGGCAGTGTATTTATTTTAAAAATTCGATTACACAAAGTTTTTCCAGTTCTAGTAATATAGACCATATTTTATCGTCGTTTTTATGATTAAAATTGTCGCTCTCTAACTGTTTAAACATTTCCACTAGCTTGTTAACGTCATTATCGTAATCAAGTTCTAAATCATTCAAAGTAGGAGGAATAGTACTGTTCAATTTAAGGTTTTTCTTTATCATGCTCACTCTGCTTTTCTTTAAATAAGTCCTTTTTGGTGGAAAAAGCTTAGAAATAATGTTTGTATACTTCCAGCTTCTGCTAGAATTTATGTGATTTTTACTATTAAACCCCCTTCGGTGCGCGCTTGATAAAAGAAGGATTTCTTTATATTTATCCAGCTCTGTATTGGAATAGCCTATAGGGCGTTCTTTTGTCAATAAATTCAGAAGTCCTACAGTTAAAGTATATTTCTCATTATCAATCACTAGGGTGTTATTTTCAAATTCTACGGGCTTATTCCCAATAAAGCAGCCATTTTCAACCATTTTAAAACCAAAATCTAGGCCGTTCGGTAAAGACAAAAGCGCTAATTTAATTTTTCGGTTCGCCATCTTATCTCGCAGAACTCTGACATTCGAATGACGTACTCATCAACGGAACGGGTGTTTAAAACACTACCTAAAACACAACACTAACATAACAATATCTTAACTGAAACAAAACAGTGTCTTAACGGAAACAAAACAAACATATAACGCTTATATATCAATCACAACGTCAACACTGAAAAAACAAAACAGGTCTTATATACCTATAATATTGTTTCAGATCATCTGAACACAAACAAAAACACTAATATAACACTGATACGTCAATCATAATGATGACGCTGTATACCCATAAACAGGGTGTAGTTCTGAGAAGCCCTAATATATTTTCTAGTAAAACACTGTTTCTTTTAGGTAAAAATGATACGTATGTAATAATATTAATACGATTGTAAATATGCATAATCTTTATTAAATACATCTAGATACACTTCTATGAATAATTTTCCTTTAAGTTTATCTGAAGCTTTTGAAAAAGAGACTGTTTTTGTTATACATTTTTACGGCGATTAAACTTATCGCAGGTTTCACTTTCAGTCAGTAAAATATTAATGTTTTCGGCAAGTAATATATTTTAAAACGTGTAAAACCGCTTGTTGTATGTACATCTACTGCATACTAAACCTTGAATATTAATTCTGAACGCACCTTATTTTTTCGAAGGCATGTTACTTTTCTGAACGCACCCCAACCGAGGTTATAAATAGGGGTGCATTATAAGCAGAACGCAGGAGCTCCAGAGCCCATTCTGTCTTTGTACGTTAGAGAGAGCATACGTATTTTGAGCCATATTTATTTTGTTACAGAGCAATCATGCCTTTTGCCAGTGATATAGTTCAAGCGCTTAGGATTCAGGTGCAGAATCCTAATTTAACTGTTGAGATGTGTAGCAATGTTTTAAGGGAGTGTACTCGTGCTCTTTGGAACTTGAATAAAGTCCTAAAACGTGCCAAGTCTGTGTCCGAAAAGACACACATCTTAGCCTGTTTGGGGCAGATTAAGGGTTTTCAGCGATATTTAAAGGATAAAAAGGTTGGTGGAGGAAGCGGTGTACGTCGGGCTGAGACAGCTACTCATAGGGTTAAATGGGACGACTTGGGCTCAGCATTTCAATCGAGAGTTAGAACCGGCGTTATAACCAATATACACCATACCGATGTGCTACCGTTTCTCGAGGACTGTGCTGCTTTGTTTAAGCGTAGAATTAAAAATGCCTTAAAAAAGAGTGAAGCTCTCAAGGTCAACGCGGTTCTCTGTGGGGAATTTCAAATTTCAAAAGCTGACGAAATTTTGGAGGAGACTAAATATTTAAATACTGCTAATGCTCCAATTTATCAGAACACCGATTTAGATGCATGGTTTAAAGATAAAATACTAGATATAATTCTTAACGATTTGGAAGAGTTCCAAGAAAGAGATTCTGGGTGGGCGTTAAGGAAAGTAGTAAGTCTAACGGTGAATATCAACCAATATAACCCCCTTAAAGCCGGAAGTTACATACCTCTACCAAAAGAAATTGCATTGAAAGAGGCATGTATTAATGTTCAGAATACTGATGACATGTGTTTTGTTTGGGCCATTGTGTCCGCTTTATATCCAGCTTTCATAAATTCTGAGCGAACATCATCTTATCCAAACCCGCAGGATGTTTTAAATTTAAAAGGGATACATTTTCCCATTACACCTGGTTTAATTCAGCGATTTGAGAATCAGAATAATATGTCAATAAATGTTTATAGATTACAGAAAATGAGCAAGGGTTTTCAAATTTTACCAACATATTTAACTCAAAATAAACAAACCATACATATAAACTTGCTTCTTTTACAGGATAGTTACGTAATGGCTGACGAGTTAGATAATAATTTAGCACCTGTTAGGTTTCATTATGTTTGGATAAAAAGTCTCTCACGACTCTTATCACGTCAACTGAGCAAAATGAACGGACAAAAGTTTATCTGTGATAGATGTTTACATTATTTTTATTCTGCAGATAAGTTGGCACGTCACACTAAAGAGTGTATTAAAATTAATAATTGTGTAGTACCTGAAATACCTAGTCCCGAGTGTGCACTTATTAAATTTAAAAATTATTCGTTTAAAGAAAAAGCACCATTTGTTATCTATGCCGACACCGAGTGTCTCTTAATACCTATCGAGGACGACAATAATAAAAACACCCAAAAGTATCAGAAACATGTGCCCTTTAGCATTGGGTATTATGTCAAATGTAGCTATGATGACAGCCTCTCGTTTTATAAGTCATATACCGGTGCGGATTGCATAGAGTGGTTTATGCGTGAGCTTCAACAGTTTGCCGAAGATGTCGAAACTGTGTTCCTGTGCCCTTTGCCTATGGCACATTTATCATCAAAAGAGTGGAATGAATTTAATCACGCTACACATTGTCATATTTGTGAGCAGCCGTTCACCGAAGAACATAAAAGAGTTCGAGACCATTGTCACTTGACTGGAAAATGGCGCGGAGCTGCCCATGAAACTTGTAATTTGAATTACCAAGATGCACGGGTTATACCTGTTATATTCCATAATCTTAGCTGCTACGATGGGCATCTGCTGATAACAGCGTTAGCCAAAATACCTGGAAATATAGATGTATTACCAGTGAACAAGGAAAAATATATTTCATTTACAAAAAAAATACCCAACAGTCTAATAGAATTCAGATTCCTTGACAGCTTTCGATTTTTGGCTGCTGGACTTGATAAATTGGCTTCTTATTTAGAGAATTATCCTATACTTAAATCAGAATTTCAGGACTTGTCAGAGGAACACTTTAATTTGTTAACTAGAAAAGGTGTTTTCCCTTATGAATATATGGACGGTTGGGAGAAATTAAAGGATGAATGTTTTCCACCTAAATATACTTTTTATAGCAGTCTTGAGGATAGACATATAACTAGCAGCGATTATGAGCATGCGCAGCAGGTGTGGGCTGCATTTAAGTGTAAAAATATTGGTGATTATTCAGACTTATATTTAAAAACCGATGTTTTACTACTGGCTGATGTTTTTGAGGAATTTAGATTTATTAGTCATAAAACATATGGTCTTTGTCCTACCCATGCGTATACATTGCCCGGATATGCATGGCAAGTAATGCTATATAAAAATACGTATGAACTTGAACTTCTAACAGATTATGAGATGGTTTTATTTATTGAAAAGGGCATACGGGGAGGCGTAAGTCAGTGTTCTAAACGATATGCTGAAGCAAATAATAAATACATGCCTGATTATGATCCTTCCAAGGAATCGAAATATCTTTCATATCTAGATATTAATAATCAATATGGCTGGGCGATGTCGCAATATCTACCATATGGAGGTTTTAGATGGTATTCTCAAGATGAAATTACTCAGTTAAATGTTCTAGATATTTTAGATGATGCTCATGAAGGCTGTATCTTGGAGGTTGACCTCGAGATTCCATATGAGTTACACGATAAATTTTCTGATCTTCCACCTTGTCCTGAACATAAAATCCCCGTTGGATCAAAATGTTCAAAGCTTTTGACGACTTTGTATAATAAACAAGAATATGTCATTCATTACCGCAACTTAAAACAAGCCTTAAGTTTAGGTGTGAAATTAACGAGAATACACCGGGTGCTTGCATTTAAACAAGCCCCTTGGCTTAAACAGTATATAGATCTAAATATCGAATTACGTCAAAATGCTAAAAACGATTTTGAAAAGAACTTTTTTAAATTAATGATTAATGGTGTTTTCGGTAAAACCATGCAGAATATTAGAAAGCATTCGACCGTTAAATTAATAACTAAGTGGGATGGACGATATGGCGCCGAATCGTTAATCGCTCGTCCAGAATTTCGAAGCGCTGTTATGATTAATGAAAATCTGTTGATTATAGAGCTTGCCAAAACCAATTTATATTTTAACAAGCCTATTTATGTGGGTATGTGCATTCTAGATCTTGCTAAAACAACTATATATGATTTCCACTATAACTATATGATTACCAGATTTTCTGAGTGTAAGATCTTATACACAGATACGGATTCTCTTATTTATGAAATAACTCACCCCGATATGTACGAGGTAATAAAAAACGACTGTCGTCAGTATTTTGATACTTTTGATTACCCAGAG
This sequence comes from Polydrusus tereticollis, assembly GCA_963920685.1. NCBI lineage: Eukaryota > Metazoa > Arthropoda > Insecta > Coleoptera > Curculionidae > Polydrusus > Polydrusus tereticollis. Next base: position 62,725,362 of record OY987327.1, read on the forward strand.
GATAACATATATGGAATTCCGAAAGTAAATAAGATAGTTCTTGGGCTTATGAAAGATGAGAACAGTGGGCGAATATTGACTCATTTTATTGGCCTTCGTTCAAAGATGTATGCCACTAAAGTACAATATTCACCAGAAGAGTTTGAACAAATGCGGCTAAAAATGGAACTCGAAAATAAAGAGAAAGCCGATATTGAGAGAACCTTATTAAATGTAGGTGTCACCAAAAAGATAAAGGGTGTTAAAAAGTCTGTTATTAAAAATAAAATTACTTTTGATGACTATGTTGCATGCTTGGAATCATTTATAACAAAGCCTGTTACTCAAAATCTAATTCAGTCCCGAAAGCACGAGTTACACACTATAAAACAAAATAAAATCGGTCTCAGCCCTCATGATGATAAACGCCAAATATCTCAAACTTCACCTGTCACATTACCATGGGGACATTGTTCATCTATGGATATTTATTGATTGTCGGCCTAAAAAGAACCAAAAATGTAGCAAGCGATACTTATAACGTTTAAAAGAGCCGTTACACATCGTAATTAAGAGTAAGTTAAAAGAGTCAATTGTGGTCTGCTCTTATGATTTTTAAAAGAACCATAATAGATCATAGAGCATAAAAAAGAGTCATATAAACGCTATACAATCTAAAAAAGAGCCATAATATTCGTATAGCAATTAACTGTTGTCTGATTTTAAAAAGAGCCATCAAATCAGATGACAGAAAAAAGATGCCAAAATTCCCCCTGTATAACTTTAAAAGAGCCCATGTTGGTTATACAGTAAAAGAAGGCAAAAATTCCCCCTGTATAACCAAACGAACCAAATTATACCACAAATGGTTCTATATATAACATAATATACGGCTCTTTTTAAGTTTGGTTTTGCTTTGAAAATTCGTTTTTCCATAAAAATCGAATGGGGACAATATGGGCCACGTTCACGTCGTGTCCCTGTTTAAACCGAGTGCCCTCTGGTAAGTGTAGTATTTTTCAGGTAATTTTGCTCTTGCCCTCGTTTCAAGTTGTATGTATAAGTTAAGGATAATATTCTATCTATAAGCGAATATTGCACATTACTCCTACTCTGTTCAAATGCCCATACCCGCCAATGCCTTTTTCCATTCATTTTTTTTGTTAGTTTTTAAGTTTGTATATAGATATGCCTTCTTGTGCGGTAATGTTCCTAATATAAATGTTGCTAGTCCTAGTTTTTTAATTGTATGTAGATATGCCTATTCTTACACGGTAAATGGTCCTAATATGAATGTTTCTAGTCATAGTTTTTTAATTGTATGTAGATATGCCTATTCTTGCACTGTAAATGTTTCTAAACCTTAGTTTTAACTGTAAATATTTTTCGCTAAATTTTGAACTTATAATATATTGTACCTATATACAAGATTGGCGATAAGTGTCTTGTGCCAAATTTTTATTTTGTTCAGGTATTATTTTTGATGCAAGATACTTGTCTTATTTAAATATTTTTGCTAACTAGTGCTGTAATAGTGTATTTGACTTGAAAACTGCATATATTTCTGAAATAAAACGTTGTTAAATGATTACAGATGTCTTTTTATTTACGCAGATTTTTTATTCCTTTAATGTAATATACCAGGGCGGTAGTAAGTGATATTTTTATGTTATAAATAAAAAAGTTTTAAAATTGATTGATTTTCATTTAATTATGCAATCCTGAAGCTGATGGAAGGTTTAAGATTTGTTAATAAATTGACGTCGATAAGAATATATCCCTATAACCACACTTAAGGTTCTTTGTTTTACCTAGTTACTGTTGCGGACGGGTATTGCAAGAGGACCTAAGCGTATTTTCTTAAATTTTCAGTATTGGAACGGCGGTGTTGTCGTTTCGACAATTTTTATGTTGAATAAGGGGAAATATTGGTTTGACAACGCCATTAGTACTGGTTTGTCGATAAAATGGTGAGTGCATTATAAAAGCTAGGTTTACCGCCATTTTGTTGTCATCACCACACTTAGGTTTGTTAATAAATTGGTGAAGGCAATATTTGCTGATAGGGGCTTCTGGTTGTATAAGTTCAGGTAGTACCCAGATAGCGGGAGTGTGCGCGAACGTAATTATAGATGGCGTCTGAAAATACTGTTTGCCAAAAGGACATACTAGATCCCCGGTTGTCTAATTACATACCACGCGGCCTCTAACAATGTTCATTAATGACATGTATTGTATGTATTGTTTGGTGAATACCTATATATTTTTGGTAATAAATTTGTTTGATGTACTTAACTGTTTTGTTTCTTTATCGGGGCTGTTTTCTGTGATAGAGAGGCCAACGGGGTCTGTTCCTGAGGGAACAGGGTCTGTTCCTGGGGGAACAGGGTCTGTTCCTGGGGGAACAGGGTCTGTTCCTGGGGGAACAGGGTCTGTTCCTGGGGGAACGGGGTCTGTTCCTGGGGGAACAGGGTCTGTTCATCGGGTCTGTTCCGGGTGAACAGGGTCTGTTGGACAGGGTTCATAATACGTTTAATCTGATTCCACACGGAGCAGTTTATATTACAATACTTTTTTTGTTAAATCTGATGTCTTTGATTTTAATAATCGGCTAAAAGACTTGACGCTTCGACTAATTACTGATTTTTAGTTTATACTATCCATCTATAAGAGACGTTGTAGCCCTTTCGGGGTAAATGATTGTAAAATAATATTGAAAGCTGATGTTTGTGTTGTATAGCAGATAGGTGAATGCACAAGATTGTTAATATTTTCCTACGCTTATAATATTTATTTTTATGTGAAACACTGGTTGCCTAACTTCAGGTAGTACTCAGATATCAATTAGTTTGTTTTACTAAGTATATGTGTATGGTTTACCCTAATTTTGTACATGTAGAAAACACCTCCATAACCCCACTTAAGGACCTTTTGTTCCAGCAATCTAATCAGATGTGCCCCCGTGGTTTCACGTTGTCAAACATTGTTTAGCAATTTTAATCTATATGCTCTCGTAGCGTATTTTGCAAGGCTTTGAGGTTCGGCCCCAGAGGTTTATGGTTCAATTCCCGCCGAGGACAAAAACTTTTTTTCTGTTATTATTTATTCATTATGTTGTTCAATATTGATTATTTAAATGGATGTTCAGGTTAGGTACTTGGGTTTGGGTACTATTGAGAACGTGGTATGTCATCTCTCCTCCGCTAGGTGGCGCCTCTACAATTAATCGTTCACAGTCATGTACTAAAGGGGATTTGGGGGGCTCCGCTGGTACTTGGGTTCCATGGGGAATAGTGTTAGGTTAGAATCTTCAAATAATGGGGCCCCCTGGTAATACCAGGGGGGCCACTTAGGTTAATACGGATCCTGTATCTACTGCGCGTAGTTATGACGTCAGACACTAGATGGCTATAGTAGCTGGGTTCCGTTCGGGTTAAGAGAGGGTGGCGACTTCCAGGAAAAGTGCCACGCCCTAAAATGGCGATAAAAATGCAGGTTTTAGGTCCCATGTTATTTCTTATGGCCTTTGATGCCCGAACTCCTATAGCTTTATCTACTTCTTTCCATTATTATTGTTATTAATTCAGGAGGATGGAAGATGCGTTTTATATTAGATCTCTTTATTGAGAGTTCTACTAGTATTTAACGTTTATTACCTTCTCTATTTCTTTAAGCATTTTCATGAGATGTAGTATTTTGTATTTCTCGTCAGTAACGTAGTATTGAAATATTTGTATACATATAATATGATTTTAACCACGGTAACCCTGGGATATACCCACGGATCTCTCAGTTTTATTGCTCAAATCTATGGGTATATCTGACCTGACCTGACCTTACCCTACGCGGTGAACAGTAGCCACAGCTCCAGTGTATGAATAGATAATTTCTGAAAAATTTCTTTTAAATCGATTGTTAAATTCAGGATTTTTTCTATCAACTAGCGTTCTCCCCTCGTCGAAAAATATGATGTCTAAACTTTATTACAATTTGAACATTATATTAAATAATATGGTATACAACATACAAAGTCGACATCATTTATTATGATATGATACACCACTTTAAAAAACTTCCTAACAATTAATTCAAAAGTTTGCGACCAGCAATCATCTGCATACCTGTGTTAAAATAGTGGTATCATTTTTTTTTAAATTGCCGAAAAGCAAATAGCACAAGCTCTTAAAACTTAATCAGTCAAACAGGTACGTCAAGCGGTAAGGCATGCTAACATGGAGCTAGTACCTATTATATCACTTGATGATCAAACCCTTTGAACTAGGGTAGTTCTATAATACAGTACGCCAGTGTATATACGTATTTTAATGGGTAATTCCATAGCCCCCTACATTTCCAAGCCGTGAAGTAAGAAAGACAACGTCGCAAATCATGTCAGAGGTAGACCGATTTCTAAAAGTAACTAACGCAACTTCCGTGCAGATTTGCCCGTTTAGGCGATAAAAATTACGGTTTATTTCAAATTATTTATTGAACTTTTTGCATTTTACTTCAGTATAGATATGTCTAATAAGTAACAAGAATATAATAATATAATATATACAGTGTCACCATTAAAGTCCGCACCATATGGAACTTTTTTTTTATTAATGAGGTTAGTTAAAATTAAATTTGGGCAATCGTTTTTGCTTCAAATTAAACTAAAAATTATATAATCAAATGTCACCATCTGTCATTCGGTATCTGTCAAAAATTACATTTTAATCAAAAAATGCTGAAAAATGGCATTGTTTTACCGAATTTCAAAAAATGTTATTAGAAAAAGTTGTTTCTAGTACAATTCTTGGCCTAAATACAAAGTTTCAGTTTTCTAGCTTAAAGTTGATTTTTTTTCCATTTTTTCTATTTAACTTTTTTTTTATTTAATGTAAGTTCGCTTAATGGATATTAAACTATTTGCTTATACCATACTCAATATTTTATTTAGTTTGTATGAGCTCTTTTTTACTAGAATGCCATTTTTTTTCGAAATTTAAAATTAGAGGCAAAAAAATTTGACACAGGTGGTGCAAAGTTATCCTAATTTAAAAATTTTAACAGATAGACGTCAGATATTCCATTTTTTGATAGTACATACACCTAAGAAGTTTAAAAAACTTATAATAAATATATAGATAAGATATCAGATTAGTTCAAAATTTAGACACATTTTCTTTTTATCCACAATAAAATATCAAGGCAATTTTGAATTTTATAGGTAGGCTATGGAAAAAAAACGAATTAGAGTGCCGAATAAATAAAAGAAATGTCATAAATTTGAATATTTTCGCAAGTTATAGTTTTCAGTGTTATCACCAATGTTGTCCATTCAAGAAAAAATAGAAATTGTCTTAATTTGTGGAGAGAATATGCCTCACCGGCAAGTATCTGCCATTTTTAATGAGAGGCATCCAGAAAAAAATTTGCAGCATAGCACTGTTTCAAGAATAATGTCAAAATTTAGAGAAACTGGATCTGTTCAAAATAATTTTAAGAAACCTCACGCGGCAAGTAAATACGATGAAGCAGCACAACTTGATGTTTGTTTAACTGTTATTGACCACGGTCAAACTAGTGTAACCAAGATAAGTGATTCAACAGGGTGCAAGAGGGAAAGCGTAAGAAAAATTCTTCAGAAAAATCGATTTCGGGCATATAAACCCAAGTTTATAAACACATTAAAAAAACGCGATTTTGATATCCGACTTGATTTTTCGTTTTGGTATCAGGGACAATAGGAGGAGAATATTCTTTTTCCATACAAGATATTATGGACAGATGAAGCCACTTTCTCTTCGAATGGTACCGTGAGCTCACAAAATTGCCGATGGTGGTCCCAAGAAAATCTTAACTTCACAATTGAATGTCGCGACCAGTATCATTTTAAACCAATGTTTGGTGTGGAATTTAGAAAGATGAGCTTATTGGACCATACTTCTTTAGAGTAAACTTAACTGGTGAAAGGTACCTGAATTTTCTTGATAACGAGATTACCGAAGTTTTGGATAACATGCCCTTACACCATAGACATAACTTATGGTATCAGCTTGATGGTGCACCCATACATCAAACTGTAGCAGTGAAAGAACGCATAAACCAATTATTTCAAAACAGAGTTATATGGCGTGATAGAGAATGTCACTGGCCACCCAGGTCGCCTGACATAACCCCACTAGACTTTTCTCTGTGTGGTTATCTTAAGCAGAAAGTTTATAAGAATCGACCGTTTAGAAATATCGAGCATTTGGAACAAACGATAAGACAGTGCTGTGCCGATATAAGACCAAGCTTTTTACAAAATGCTGTCAAAGACGTTTATAGACGGACGGGTGTTTGTATAGAGCGAGAAGGACGTCACACTGAAATGTGAAATTTATATTGCTTTTGTGTTACCTATTTAAAATGATTAAAGTTCCTTTTTGTTGCTTTTAATAATAATGATAGTTTTAAGTATAAAATAAAATTTTTATCAAATATTTAGATGTATTTGTCATTTGAAAAACGAAACATCTGACGTCTATCTGTTAAAAATTTTAAATTAGGATAACTTTGCACCACCTGTGTCAAATTAAATAAAAAAAAAGTTAATTAGAAAAAATGGCAAAAAAATCAACTTTGAGCTAGAAAACTGAAACTTTGTATTTAGGCCAAGAATTGTACTAGAAACAATTTTTCTAATAAAATTTTTTGAAATTCGGTAAAACAATGACATTTTTAAGCATTTTTTGATTAAAATGTAATTTTTGACAGATACCGAATGACAGATGGTGACATTTGATTATATAATTTTTAGTCTAATTTGAAGCAAAAACGATTGCCGAAATTTAATTTTAACTAACCTCATTAATAAAAAAAAGTTCCATATGTTGCGGACTTTAATGGTGACACTGTATATATAATATAATAATAGGAAATTTAAATTAACTTAAAAAAATTAGTGATTTTAAAACCTATTTTAAAGTGGAAAGAGCTTTCTTTTTTGTGATGATGTATTTTGGTGTTGAAGGTCATTTCGGTTTTTTGTGTAATTATTTAGTAATATATTGCTAAGAGTAAGTGCTACTTTATAAAACATTCTCGATAGCTTACTCCACAGGGACATGTCTCATTAAGCGGTATCAGAAAGCTACCACTTTCTAAACTAGCCAAACCTAGTTTAGCTAAAAGAACTTGGTGATTTTGCCGATTCAAAAATTTAAGCTTAAGTTCTTTAGTAGCTATAATCAACGAAAAGCTGCAAATATATGAAGGTACATAATATTTACTTCATTGGTAGCAAGACATAAACCCCCCCCTTTGCAAAGAATCAAAATATTCATCCCCCACATTTAAACCTATGACTCGAACAATAAGGTTTTCAAAGTTGAAAAAATAGTCCTTACTTTCAGTGGAGTCAATGCAATATAAATAAAACAATGTCAATCTTCCTCCACAGTTTAATTATTATTAAACTGTGGAGAAAGAGTGCATTGTTTTATTTATAATAAGGTTTTTGCAATCCATGCATTTTAATTTCCTATTTTTGTAGATAGAATGGGCTATATAATACATATTATACCTATACATTTAAACAGACTCATCCAACTGGTAATCCTTAAGATAATCCGATTGAAATATGTAAGGTAACTCTGATATTTCTGTACTTTCAATATCATGCTTAACAGAGTATTTGATTTTAAAACTGTAAAATTTTTTAACCCTGACTTTACAATACTTTGAAGTCTAATTTTTTTTTCTGATTCGACGATCTGTTTAAATGATACATGACAGTTACAACCAGAAAGGTTCCTATATCAGCCAAATCTTTCTTCAAGAGTATCTGTTTAAAATTTACCAGCTAAAATGTATTTTATTTCAAAGTGGATAAATGAGTATTCTATAATTTCTATTCGAACTGTGGTACCTACTACGTTTAATAGCATCATAAGTGTCCCTAGTTAAACTCACCCCCTCTGGATCGTTATGCCATATATCAAGCCAAGTCACAAATTTCTTTAGCTAGTTTACCTTCAAATAATTTTTTAAATATATTGGGGTAGTTCAATCGTCCCTTTTTTAAACCTTGCCGTACGCAAATAAAAACATTTTGCCAGTTAAACAAACATTGGAACTAACCTTAAGATTTTCCTATAATGATAACATTGATAACTAAAACTCGGGAAAATAAGAAACAACGTATGCGTCAAGACTTGTCGATGCACTTCACAATCACAAGCACAAGAGCACAAACAAAAATAGCGAATCATCGGTCTACCTGCAACGTTGCCAGACTTTGTCCTTCATAGCTTGGAAGTAAAGGAAGCTGTGGTAATGCTTATACCAATTTTAGGTTAAAAAGTCCGCGTTAGATAGTGCCAAGGTTTTTAATCTTGCCGAATATTTTGAAGAATATTTCAATTATTATTTTTTAAATGGTAAATTTCATGACAAAAATAAAGAAACCTTTTTTGTTTAGAGGTGATAATGGTAAAATAATAGTGATTTATTATCTTTAGTGGCATTTGTTCGTTCTTTCAATAACTTACAAAGCAAAAAATATATGCGACAAATAAAATATGGGTTTTTGGTAAAGTTCTCTCTGTGACATAGTAAGGCAACATATAATAGACTAATAAGAATCATGAACTATATTTATTTGAATATTTTAAAAATAATCGCTTTATTATGTTAAAAACATGGGCAGGCTGTAAATCGGAAAGTATTGTAATATTAATTTCTTGTTACACTACTTACTACCTTACTAATTTATCACGTAGTATCATTCCTTTAAGGTTCGTAATGCATGTTCCGGACACCCTGTATTAAGCAGTTTACATCTAAACAAGTAATTCGGAAAAAACTCTCGTCAACACCGTTTTGGCCATCTGATCGTTGGCGGTTGTTTTGGGGGAGAATCGGCATAAAAGCCCTCCACCTCTGCCGCCGCCAGCCCGATCGATGAACCGCCGTACTATGCGGCCTTGGCTCTTCCGCCCCTGTCTTTACCCCCGCGCCCTCCCCCCCAACCTCTCCCTCCGCCGTACACTTTGTATTTCTTACGATTGCCGTTTCCTAATCCATAACGAGTTAAATATTCCAAAACAATTCGCGAAGTACGCGATAAACTTGAACCATATTTTAGAGGTGTCACCCAATAAATTAAATATTATTATTTGTCTAGATAAAGTTCATATTTTAGATGGATGAAAGGCAGAAAATTTTAGACAATATTGTCCAAAATTAAGTAAGGCATTGTCTATTAACTATTAGTGTTTCTTGATCATAATGGGGGGAGCTAACCTAACCCAATTAATCCCCTTATTGATGCCCTTGCTCACAACTCCAGTATTGTACATACCAAGTAATGGTTCGTTAATAGTGGCGTACCTAGAAATTTTTTTGGGGGGCCTTTATTTCTTTTTTGCAACAAATTTGGTATAATTTGGTTGAAGTGAACAAATTTTATGATGAATTATCAATGTACAGCTAGTATACAGAAGGTCAATTTAAAAACGAAAAACATATAATATTGGTTCGGCTGATGACACTCTCAAAACTTGGTAAAATACGTCAATTTAAATCTGAAGGGGAACAACTTTAGAGGTATTTGTTGTTATATTAAATTAAACCCGCTGACTCCCAGGGCACATACCCCTAATATCCTTAATGGCAACTCCCACTGGTTTGATCATTTTTGAATTCCTTATGTAATTTTAGAGCAGTATAATTTTTTTTCTTATTGCATTCAGGAGCGATAATAATACAATCCCCTTTTTTTTTTCGCAAAGTGTCAATTTATGCATTAGATGTATTGGTTCGATTAGTGTATATGTCGTAGGCTGATAGTGAAATCCGTCATTTCATGATAAGCCTAGTCACTTCATGAAGCGTCGGCAGATTGTGTAAAAGCACGTCAATTCATCGCAAATTTTTCTATATTTTTCATGAGTACCATAATTACTTAATCCTCTTCCTTGAAATACCAAAATTGGAACCAAAAAGGTGGATTAGATGCCGTGTTAGCGCTGTTTAACCAATATAAGTCTATAAATCTTCTGTTTTAATTGTAACAATATAGATAGTGAAATCCGTCATTTCATGAAAAGCCTAGTCTCTTCATGAAGTGAAGCGGCAGATCGTGTAATTTCATGTTTTTACACAATCTGCCGACGCTTCATGAAGTGACTAGGCTTTTCATGAAATGACGGATTTCACTATCAGCCTACGACATATATAAGTTCTAGCAGGTGTCATCATCAAATCATTCAAGTGTGTTCAGAGACGAAAATTATGGGTCTCACGACTGATACAACTCTGAAATACAATACTCACCTTAAAAAATTAAACCGTAAGTTAAACTTAATCATTTATTCCTAACGCTGCTCGAGGGACATTGTCTCGACATCAAGAAGTGGGCCTTATGGCTACTTTCACTCTTGCATGTGCAATGCAGTACAGTTTTGGGGTGGTCAGAGTGAAGGCATTAGCATTCTTTGTGCTAGATCCATGCCATCCACGCCATGTCGTGAATATTAAAAAAAAACTCTTAAGTAATGAGTCAGCCATGTTCTGAATGTACATAAAAATAAAATTAGAGGGGGATACCCATCAGGTTTTAATACTAACACATATAGCTTTCGGAAATATTTGATACGCCCTTCCTTTCCAGATTCCTCACAATGTTTGTGAAGCCCCTTTTACCGCGGTATCATTCTCTATGATCTGTTACCGGCGTCCCTTCAGGATAGTAGCATTAATATATTTAAGAGAAAGTTAAAAAAAATTAATAATACATTGTATGATTTAAGAGAGATTGAAAACCATCTGCATCATATTTAGCTTGTGTATGATCGACGCAATGTCTTATTTATATTCAGCATATGATTCTGATAAAACTATAAATACGTTTTCCCACTACTAACTCATAACATCGCCATTATTGACCGATTATTAACGTTAGAAATCGTTTTTCTCTACCTTATAAGTTAATATTGACCATGGTCAATAATAAGGCATTGAAATCCATTATTGACCGATCTTCAAGAATCTAATTGAAGGCAGGTAACTTGATTTTTTGATTCTACAACATGAATTCATAAACATGAATGTGGTTAGGCAACCAGACAATTATCAATACATATTAGATTACTTGATATTGTAAAATATCGATACAATCAACATTTTTTCTGCTTCCATCCTTAATTCTGGAGGTGTACACATAATAATATCACTAACATTTTCTTCGCTCATTTAAAAAAAAAAACGGAAAACTCGTGAAATCTGATGACATAAATGAACAAAAGTTGACATTAACAAAGCCACCTGACAAAACAACAAAATATTTTGCCAATTCCAAAGCGCAGGTAACTTGATTAAAAAATATACTTATACCTACCTATACTTTTTTATAATTATTAATACTATAAAGATAAATGTCTTATAAAAGTTTGTAGTAGTGGAAAAAATATTATATTAACCACGGTTTAGACAGCTTATGGCCCTCGCGTCTTAAATCCCTCGTCGCTCCGCTCCTCGTGATTTAAACTTGCCGCTCGGGCAATAATGATGGCTGTCTAAACCTTGGTTAATAATATACTATTATAGCATTGTTCTATTTGACAGTAAATTCCATTTAATTCCAACAAATTTGAAAGTATACTATTATATAAAATTGGTGGGTAGTATATGTAATTCTATGTATTAAATTACTTGCCAAAAGCTATATGCAAAAGTGACGGTGAATGTTTTTGACTTTGAATTTGACTTTGTGTGCGATTTCAATAGTTATCGATTTGTTAGTGCTGTATCTCTTTCTTAAAATAGTTTAAACTACTGCTAGACGTGTAGAAATGATTTTTTTTAGGAGTTAAAAATCGTTGCTTTGCAAGGACGGCGACTATATTTAATGATAGATATCCAGGAAAAAATGTTCAATACAAGTACATCCGAGAGCCAGTAGCAAAATTTGAAGAAACCGAATCTGTTTCCAATAGAAAAAGTAATGAACCGAGTTTGCTCGATGAGGCCACTCAGATTAAATTTCTTGACTAGTTTACAATGGCTCCCACTATGTTGCTTCGTGTAGCTGAAACGGCAACCGGATTATCCCATGAATCAATTAAAAAAGAATTTAATCTTCACCAATTTCACCCATGTAAGCTACAAATTATCCAAGAATTTGGTGATAATGATCCGGAGAGACGTATTGAGTTTTGTGAACTTATTTGCTCAGTCCTAGTTAACGAGAAATTATGGACCTGGCAAGGTCAACAAAATAAACCATACAAGATATCCTCAAAAAATAAATATGTGGGTAGGTATATTAGGCGATACCATTATTGGTCCTCTTTTCATACACGGAAATTTAACTGGTAAAATGTATGTGCAAATGAAACAGAGAATGAAACCAGATGGCTCCATCTCGTGGTGCTGGTAAAGAACACCAATTCTTAAATACACCTGCGCCCTCTGACATGAACTTACAAAGCCACAAATGTCAGAGGAAATCCTGGAAAGACAAAACGTCACAATTGCAGTAGTACTCGCTAGGCAGCGCTGTGCCCGTCTTGTCGGTTTAGTAACCGAAAACTAACAAAATAACAAGGGTTTGCATTTTCCTAATTTAAAAAAAAAGGCAAAGCTTTGTCATTATGTGCAAATGTTAGATACAACTATGGAACCTCTTGTAATTCATGCGGTAGAAAATCAAAGGAACGTTAATGGATATGTTGCTTTGGATGAACATCTGCTACGGAGCACCTCACTATTACATACGTCGAGTATTAGAGTGGTTGGATAATCATTATCCGGGGCAATGGATTAGTAGAAGAGGACATATTGAATAACCACCTAGGTCACCAGATCTGACACCACTAGATTTCTTTTCGTGGGATCTTTTGAAATCTATTATTTTCAAGATACAACCAGATTTAATTAAACAACTCCAACATCCAAGAATGTACGGTTATTTGACCCTTCAAAGGGTCCGCGAATAGCTTGAAAATCGGCTGTACTTGTGCTTACAAAACAAAACAAAACAATGGTCCCCATTTTAAACAATTCATAAAGTAACACCCAGGTAAGGATTTCAAAATTTAACTTCTTTCGTTATCATACTTTTGAGGATGGATGCTTAGCTGTTGGTATGTTCCTATACCTTTCAAAAGCCTATGACTGTTTAGATAGGGATATATTAAAAATAAAATTAAACCTGTATGGTATCAGAGGTAATGCTCTTTAGTGGTTACAATCTTATTTCAATAATAGAATTCAGTATGTAAATGTTGTTATGGGGTTATAGGTAGGTCACATCCCCTAAGATCACAACACGGAATTGCACAAGGAGGTATACTGGGGCCCCTTATATTTGTTATTTATTTTAAAATGTGCCGATCATACACCTTCATTAACAGGTAAAAATAATCTTCCTGATTTATAGGGCAATAGTAAAATATTCTTTAATGAAGTGAAACTATGGTTTAGACGAAATAGCTTGTCGCTGATTGAGAAAAACTAAAAGTCTTATTTAGAACCAAGCTATAAAAAATTAGGAAACCGAAAAAGTGTAAAAGCGGTGAGGTGACACTGCCCTTTTCCAAACAGACAAGGTTTTTGGGGGTTCAAAAAAGCGTGATCAGGTTTATCAAAAAACTGAAAACTGAAGTATGGAAACTTGTAAAACGTCGTTTAGAAATAACGGGATCTTAACGGTATATGGCTTATATATACCGGGTGTTGCATCGTCGAGCGGGACATAGGAAATCTCATGTAATTTTAAATGGGGTCAATTATTGGCTTCCCTAATTATTTTAGAGAAAAATTCTGTTTAGGTTTATTAAAGAGCACTAAAACCCACATTCAAAAGAATAACTTTAGATATTTTTGATGAGCCCGTTTACGGGTTATCGCCGATTTCTTTTTAACTATTTCTCCTTTTTATGGCCCCGTATTTGCGGGCACCAGTCAAGGTAAAAGATGACTGTCAAATAAAGTTGTCATTTTGAAATGTGTGCTTTATTGTTATAAAAACTCGTACATCGAAAATATTAAAGGTGTATTTATGAGTACAAATTAATCTGAATAAAACTAAAATAAAGTATCCAATTACAAGGTTAATTATGACATTTTACATGTTTTAATATTTTACTAATTAATAGGTAGGTACTATTAAATTGTTAGAACTTTAGGATTTAAGAAGATGTTCAAATATTCCTCAAAATGACAACTTTATTTGACAGTCATCTTTTACCTTGACTGGTGCCCGCAAATACGGGGCCATAAAAAGGAGAAATAGTTAAAAAGAAATCGGCGATAACCCGTAAACGGGCTCTTCAAAAATATCTAAAGTTATTCTTTTGAATGTGGATTTTAGTGCTCTTTAATAAACCTAAATAGAATTTTTCTCTAAAATAATTAGGGAAGCCAATAATTGACCCCATTTAAAATTACATGGGATTTCCTATGTCCCGCTCGACGATGCAACACCCGGTATATACGAATGTTTATTATTTTTCCTTAAAAACAGGCAGCTGTCTGGTACGTCATCTGAACATCAGTACAATACAAGAACCCAAAATGTAAATTACCCTAGGCACCGCTTAATCTTGAGTGAGAAAAGTCCGCATCATATGTGTATAAAATTATTTAATAAGCTTCCTAATACTACCTTGAAAACAATACAGACTGAGAAGAAGTTCAAGAAAAAAATTAAAAGTTTGTTGATTGACTTGGAACCATATAGTGTGGATGAGCTTTTAGATATGTAAGGTTAAGTGTTGGGTAGTTTTTGCAATTTAATTTTATGATTTAATAATTTGTTGGTATAGAATAGTAACTTTGTAATTGGCGCAATTTGAGCGGCTTGTATATACATGTCATGTGAGATTTAAATACATAAATAAAAAAAAATAAATACTCAATTATTTGACAAACAAAAAAAAACGACCATACTTGTCTAAGATTACATGAGGAATTCAAAAATATTCAAATAAGTAGGGGTTGCCATTTAAGATTTTAGGGATAGGTGACCTGGGAGTCAGGGGGTTGAATTTAATACAACAATAAATACGCCTAAAGTTGTCCCCCTTCAAATGTAAATTCACGAGTTTCACCAAATTGACAGTGTCATCAGCCGAAGAAATATTACAAGCTGTTCGCTTTCAAATTGACTCGTATGCATATCCTGGGTTGTGATTTAATAACGGATAAATTCATTACAAAATAAATGGGGGCGTGTTCGGAAAAACGCTCAAACCCGTCGGTTCCGTTTTGGGAATGCGCATATTTTTACATAAAATGTAGGTATACTGTCCCACAAAAGTGTGGCAGAAAAAATATTTTTTTCTTAAATATAAATCCCTATATATTAACGCTTTTTCGGATTCTCCGGAAAATTCTAGACATGTTTCATGTATAATATCCGAAACCTAACTTCAACTGTTCACGAAATATTTGCGTTCAAATATTAAAATAACACTTTATTGAAGCTAAATTACATTTTTTAAAATCTCAAAAATTATTTTAGCAAATGCTGGAAGTGTCCGCCATTGACAGCTCTGCAGTACCCAGACGAACAATACATTCCTGCTGTATTTTTTCTACGGTTTCTGGAGAAATATTCCTAATTACGTTACGAATGCTCTCTTTAAGAATATCAAGCGTGCGTGGCTTATCTTAATACACTTTATTTTTAACATAATCCCAAAGAAAGTAGTCCAGTGGAGTAAGGTCGGGTGACCTAGGTGGCCACTCTATTGATCCACGTCCGCCTATCTACCGGTTTGGGAAAACATTATCTAGGAATCTTCTAACAATCGCAGCATAGTGGGGCGGAGCTCCATCCTGTTGAAACCATAACGTTTGGTTTGGCATGTCTGGACTATTTTCATCAGGATATAGTGTCGCTAGTGCTGGAATCAAGTCGTTTTCTAAAAAGTCATGATAACGTTCTCCCGTCAAAGTTCCTTCAATGAAGTATGGTCCTATTACTCTGTTATTAATAATACATGCCCATACATTCACCTTTTCATAATTCTGAGAATGACTTTCCCTAAACCAGGGTGGATTTTCTGGCGCCCAGTATCTAAAATTATGCCTATTTACTTCCCCATTCAAGGGAAACCTTGCTTCGTCTGAATAGCTTATCTGTTTTACTAGTCTAGGGACATTATCAGTTCGCTCGGTCATAGTCTGGCAAAACTCGTTTCTGCGGTCTGGATCATCTTCAGATAGCTCTTGAACTAATCGAATTTTATATGGGTGCCACTTTGCTTTCTTTGAAAAATTTTGTTACAGTCGACCTATGAATCGTGTTATCTAAAGCCAGCTGAGTACTTGAGAGGTCCGGATTTTCGTGTAATGAAACAAAGATGTCCAGTTTTTTGTCATTAGGAACGCCAGGCCTTCCAGGTTTGCCAAGATCCTTAACAGTGCTAGTCTCTCTCCACTTAGCCTTAATTCTACTGATTGTGGATTGACTTACAGGTTCTCTGTTCGGATATTTATTGTTGAACATTAACCGAACTTCGTTGTGTGTTCTAGTTTTCTCACCGCAGGCAAGCATAGTTAATATTTCGATTCTCTGAGTCTCGGTTAAGCGCATTATAAATATTTTCGAATATATAAAGTGACACCTTGTCAAATAATCACAAACAGAGGTGTAATTTATTTCGTAGACAGTTAAAGATAGGTTTAGGACATTATACATGAAACATGTCTAGAATTTTCCGGAGAATCCGAAAATGTAATAATGTACAGAAATTCCCATTTAAGGAAAAAATATTTTTTCTGCCACACCTATGTGGGACATCCTGTATACCTACATTTTATGTGTATATGCGCAATCCATAAACAAAATCGACGGGTTTGAGCGTTTTTCCGAGCATGCCCCCATTTAATTTGTATTGAATTTATCCGTAATTAAATCACAACCCTGTATATATGTAAGTATTGGCAAAAAATATTCCACATTTCAGTATTTCTCTTTTCAGCAAGTTTGCTCATCAAATTGAAATAAAAATGCTGATAAAATGGTGTTTTCTACAAATAATCGGATTCAGCAGTCAAAGCCGATTCGATTTGGCCCAGAATCGGACAGCAAATCTCATTGATTTACCGACTGAGGATAGAAAGCTACTATGGAGCGATAGCGAAAATCAAAATGAGGTCTTACTGATTGGTTAATGGTATATTCTTTTTGATATTTTCTATTACAGCGTATTATTTAACGACCATGCAATGTTGGCAATTCCTCATAAAGATGAAGTTTGCGAATATTGCGGTTCAAGCGGAAGACCAGTACAGTAATTCATCCGAATGAGTATTAGCCACTTTGAATTTAAAAACTTGCAATGACAGCTATACAGTATGTCCACGTACACAAGAAGATAAATAAACGAAATAGTGAAAGGTATGAAAAAGGTAATTAATCGATGATGCCAAAGATTTGTAGCGCATCCAATCATGGAGTACCTACCAAATAACGTAAATCATAAATTCTTTAAAATCCAGCTCTTTGAATAACAGCCAACGCACCTCGCAATCGCACATGTACTGCACAATGACCTAGAAATAACGACAATAAAATATTTTTTCTAATTTGGTTTCATAGAAAAGCTGTTTTGATATCGTTTTCAGTATCGTAATGAACTTTTTATGTAACAGTTTTCTTTATTTTTCTAAGGTTGGTAATGATGTTCACAAATGTTTTATTTTGCTGTCGTGTATGTTTGGTTGCATAAATTCAATGAAATGGAGATGAGTTAAACAAATATCAAATAATCTTACAAATTTACTATATTATAAAACATAGAATTATAAAATTTACCGCAATGTCCCTTAACTTTGAGGGAGTAAAACTAAATTCATATTGCTCCATATTTTAAAATTATGTAGGTATAGGTATGTTAGAAAAATTAATTTCGTGACAAAATGGCTGACACGGAAAAAATAGTATATTATTAACCAAGGTTTAGACAGCCATCATTATTGCCCGAGCGGCAAGTTTAAGTCACGAGGAGCGAAGCGACGAGGGATTTAAGACGCGAGGGCTATAAGCTGTCTAAACCGTGGTTAATATAATATTTTTTCCACTACTACAAACTTTTATAAGACAGTTATCTTTATAGTATTATTAATTATAAAAAATTATAGGTAGGTATAAGTATATTTTTTAATCAAGTTACCTGCGCTTTGGAATTGGCAAAATATTTTGTTGTTTTGTCGGGTGGCTTTGTTAATGTCAATTTTTGTTCATTTATGTCATCAGATTTCACGAGTTTTCCGTTTTTTTAAAAAATAAGCGTAGAAAATGTTAGTGATATTATTATGTGTATACCTCCAGAATTAAGGATGGAAGCAGAAGAAATGTTGATTGTATCGATATTTTACAATATCAGGCATCTCAAATAATCTAATATGTATTGATGGTTGCCTAACTGTTTAAAATGTTTATGAATTCATGTTGTAGAATTAAAAAATCAAGTTACCTGCGTTCAAATAAATTCTTGAAGGTCGGTCAATAATGGATTTCAATGCCTTATTATTGACCATGGTCAATAATAACTTATAAGGTAGAGAAAAACGATTTCTAACGTTAATAATCGGTCAATAATGGCGATGTTACAGGTTAGTAGTGGAAAAAATTATTTATTGATTTCAAGGCTACTATGATAAATAATTTGATTATATTACCAACATAAAATTTAGGCCTAAAAATTTTGAAAATTTGTATGTTTTATTTCTTTTTAAATATGGATTTTTTTCTTGAAAAAAATGCCAAAATAAAAAAAATAGTATAAAGCACACGTTATAAAAAGCTATTAGCGCACTTGCCCGTTATAAAATTCGCCGCAAGCGGCTCGTTTTCTAACATGAACGCGTGCGCTAAAATGAGCTTTATAAAACTTGTACTTTATTATACTATTTTAGCAAAACTGATAGTAAATTACCGCATACAAGAAGACGTTTGGACAAACAAACTAATGACACAAACAGATAATACAAAAAATATAAAATTATAAAATGTTGTGAGAGCAAGCTTACGTTTCGTAGTGCCGGTTGTATAAACAGTTTGAACTGTAGTTCACTGTCGAACTGCAGTTTAAAGTAAAACGTTGTACCAACAGTATTTTACACTGATCTTAGTTCAAATCCGGAGTTCAACTGAACGCCCACGTTCGGGCGTTCAGAAGTTGAACTGTCGACCTAAGTGATTTTCAAATCTCACAATGTTGTGTTGTATTGTACCAACGAAAATTATAGCTTGATATTTTAGTCTATAAAAAGGTATTAACGAAGTTATAACTTTATATAAATAAGAACTGTTTTAAAGTTGTGTCCACTTCTTTAATGTACAGTGTACGACATATGTTTCGCTATACTATAGCTTATTCGGGTACACAAACTAAGCTTAAAACAGTTAATATAACATTATAAATATATCCATAAAATTACTCTATTATTCTTATTTCTAATTGTTATTGGGTTTGTTTCTAATTAGCCATTTAGGAATTTTCCTGCATTTTTAAATCTGTTTATGTCTAAACTTTCAGGAATGCTAGTCTTCATTAAAATTGTGGGTTTCTTGTATGAACCGGTTTGGTCTATATAACATCTCTGTGTATTGTCGGATTTTATATATTTGTAAACTTTTCCAGATTATTTACCATATTATTTAATGCATTTCGATATATCGTTTTTGTCTGTGGGTTTCTCTTGATTGGGATAAATTAGATTAATCGATTTTTTTTGAGAGTTTATTTTTTAGTATATGTCAATCATGTCTGCCTGAAAACCGTTATTGACTGTCATCTGTTTAGTCTTTAGATTTTGTTCATTGTCAAAATTTTCTTTACTTAGTGGGATATTGACTAGCCTATGTAACATACTATGGTAGGCAACTTTCTTATGACAAGTTGGATGTAATGTTGAAGTTATATCTGATCATTGATCAATCATATTTTGGGTCTTGTGGATGTTGTAATGAATGCTAGGATACCACGGGCATTCAGTGATTGTCCTGAATATTTTACTAAATGAAGTAAAGTAGACACAGTCTTCTCCACTGCACTGAAAGAATGGACTTCTTCTTCAAATTTTACTAAATGAAAAGACAATACATTTTTGTAACAATTTCGCTTAACAAAATTCGAATAGAAAGTGTTTCTCCAGCCATCTCTTCAACAAGCATAAGGTAAAATTAGTTTTCTTTTATTCATTATAATACGTTATATATACATCTTTCGGCTATTGAATTAGGAAATATTGCTACACCTTTGGCAGGAACAGGTGTTGAGAGTTTTACCTTAATCAGCCTTTGTTAGATTATGCAGCACACGCAGTTAGTAGTTGGGTGATGTATAAAATGCAATATTTTAATAAAAAACATTTTGTTAACTTATTTTATATTCCGATAAAAGCATTTTCACATGTAAAATTGACTTGTTCTTAAAATCGGCGAGATCAAATGAAACTTAATTTAATATTGATTTAGACCTCGCTGGTCTGGTTAGGTGGATAGCTCGATTCCTACGAGATATCGCCACGTGCAACATTTCGCATATGTATATATTAATTTATTACCTGCAAGTAAGCCCGTCAAACAGCCCAAACCTTTTTTAAAAACCTATCGGGATTTTGCATATTTCAATTATAATGATTTCCTGGCGGATGTTAATGGCATTCAGTGGGATGACTTGTCTTGATGATGTTGATGACAAGTTGAATTTTTTAATAGTAGGGTTGTGCAATTATTTAATTTTCATGCACCATTCAGGACGGCTACAATAAGTAGACCTAAGAAGTTGAACCGGAGGAAGACATTATTTTTAATTCCTGTGCTTCACAGTCATATAACTTATATCGATAATTAATGTCTTTCTACTTACTTCATCTCCTATCTGGATCATTCTCCTCCAGTTCCTGTAGGTATTTTGTTGGAGTGGCACTTGTATACTTTAAGAATGTTTAGTACAGAGCTCTGACATATACTAGAAATTGTCAATGTGATTCCCATTCCTAAAATTCCCAGTCCAACCGTATGATCACATTTTAAACCCATCAATATCCTCCCAATCATGCCCAAAAGTTAAAAAAAAACTATTGCTGAACAATTTGGTACCTTTATAAATCAAAATAATAT
This sequence comes from Polydrusus tereticollis, assembly GCA_963920685.1. Taxonomy (NCBI): domain Eukaryota; kingdom Metazoa; phylum Arthropoda; class Insecta; order Coleoptera; family Curculionidae; genus Polydrusus; species Polydrusus tereticollis. The sequence goes on from OY987327.1 coordinate 62,746,456, forward strand.
CCTACCAACAATCCAGTTGGGCTTTAGAAGCAACCATTGTACCTCAACAGCACTAGTAAATGTCACTGATGATATATTCAGACCTTGCGATCACGGGGAAATTACATGTTTAATACTTTTAGACTATAGTAAAGCATTTGACACGTTAGATCACAATTTACTAAACATTAAACCTAAACACATCGGTGTGTGCGATACGTCACTGGAACTCTTTAAGGATTATTTCAACAGTAGATGCCAATGGGTTGTTTTTGATGATGCATTTTTGCAATGCTTGCCTATTAAAGAGAAATTTGCACGGGGTATTATGATTGGTCAAATGATATTTTCAGTTTATACCTCTGATTTTCCTTAAATGTTAAAATATTGTTCTTCCCATTTGTTGGGGAAACATGCATATGCATTTTAAGACTAATTAACATAATTCAAACTCCTAATATTGCTTAATAATAATTAGACCAAAACCATAATCGCATTTCAGTGAAAAGTTAATAATCATCGTCAACGCCGCATTTGGGTTATGTTCTACAGTTTTAAAGAAGTAAATAAAACTAATCTTTTAAAATATTATAAAAACTTAACTGCGAATCTACGTCGCATTTAATAATCCTTTCGGTGAAATAATACAATAGAAAAGCCTTAATAACAAAACAGCTTGTTTACGTTTTTATACACCTTCAATTTGCGTCTAGCCAGAGAGCAGTAGATATATGACTATTCAATTCAATTGAAGAGCGGTAAAGATGAGTGTTCGGCGAAGCTTTCCCAATTATCACAAAAGGCGGCTGGCGGGAGTTGAAGACGTCGCGTACGTGCTAGACAGGTCAGTTGTTCTGGGTTGCGGAATGAAAAGTGATTAAGAGGAAGCGGTGTTGCAAATGGTTTTCGCGTGGGAAGGGTGATCAACAAAGCGAATGTTTTCATTTTTAGTGACAGTAGGTTTTAGAATTCTGTCCGTGGTGGAACGTTTTCTCCTCACGGATGTCTCGGGCCAGCAGCGCTTAGTGTTTTTAAACAGTGAGTGGGGTTACAGATTCTTTTCGTGGCGGAACGTCTTCTCCGCACGGACTTTCTCGAGCTATCAGCGCCTAAGTAGTCGTGAGATTTCAACCTTTTGCAGAAATTGTAGAAGTAAAGTATAATAGTTTGTTGCGGGTTACATGAACCCCTTAAGTGTGATTAGTCAATGTGGCCATTGATTAGTTAATCGATATATAAGTCCTGTGAAGTAGTAGTATGATTTCACAAGTTATGTAAACACCTGACATTATCTGTTCCAATGGCACAGTTTGGTAGATTAAAGAAATGCTTTTGTAAAGAAAAGTGTTTTCTTGAGAGTAAAAGTAGAAAAAAGAATCAGTAAATCACCCTATGGCGAACTAGTATCCTTTGTTGCTGAGAGTGGGATTTTAAAACCCAGGCTCGCACACCATTAGTATATAAACGATACCCAAATATATTTTTTAAATAAATCGACCACGCCTTTGCAAAAATCAACACTGAGTTAAGGGTTATTAGCAATATATGAGCAAACTAGGTACTTAATGAAAATTAAATAAGACGTTGGTTGTATTCTTTAAAAAGGATAGGGCAAAGATTTGTGGTAATCAGCATCTCAATCTTAAAATTAATAATGAATATTAAATCCCTCCAACATCAGAAAAAACCATGGACTTTTTATTAATGATATTTTTCATTCTGAAAACCACCTTTCTATATTAAAAGTTTCTGCGAGCTGCTTATGTCAAGTTTAAAGTACTTTATATTCATAAAGATATATTTCGTACTTTTATCAAACTTCAGCTTATTGATTCTCTGGTTTTGTCACATATTTTTTTTATTGTTATAATATTTCTTGGCCGACACTTCTTGAGAAAGACAAGCAAAGTCTTCAGCTGCTCCAAAATTCCTGCATACGATTTTGTTTCAACCTTCGCAAGTTTGACCACATCTCTTATAGATTTAATTATTGCAGATGGTTTAATTTGGAAGAGCGATACCAGATACAGCTCCTCTGTCTTGTCAATAAGATTATCACTTCATATATTTACGAAGAACTATCTACAGGATCCGATATTTCTATGCGCAAATACCCGCCACAGAGATCAATTTAGCGTTCCTTGACTAGTACAGATTAGTTTCAGCAGTGTTTCAGCTACACCGCTAGTAAAAATTTCAATAAACTTCCCGACGTTGTTAGTTGTTAGGAGGACTTCCAGGCTTCAACACAGTCCGCTTTCAAATCTAGATTAAATAATAAATTAAAATGGCTCCGTTGCTCAATTCTTTAAGTTATGTTGTTATTTAATAGCTTAATCATTATATCATGTTAGTATAATGTTCCTTAGTATTTGTTTATTGGATTATATATATGAAAAAAAATATTAGTATCATATTTTATTAACTTGGGGGTTGTATAAAAGTAACGTTGCTGGATACCGCCCTCACATAATATACTATATTTTCTAAAATTCCTTCATTATTCTTAATAAAGATATTATTATTATTCTACTAGTAGACACATCAAAAATTTGATAATATTTTGTCTTTACGAAACGATTTCATTTTTATTTAATATACAGTAAGAACCCGAAGGTTTGACCAAATTCATTTAAAAGTCATGTGTTTTTTTTCGAAAAAACGCTCGAACCAGACAATGTTTTATTTTTGTTGTGCATTTTTTAGGATTATTACGTCATGTATACAGCTTCTCCCGAAAACCAGTTATGACGGTTTACTTTATTTTTTTTAAATGGATAGCCCTATTATATAATATTTTTGTGGATTTTGCATAGAATTCTAAACATATTTCATGAAATATGTGATATACCTAAATTTAGCCGTTTGCGAGAAAACTGTGTTTTAAGTTAAAACAACAACACATTATTTATTAGCGAACAGAAAAGAAAACTGAAAATAAACTAGAAGTCACTTCATCAAATATTAGAAATAACCTTCACCAACAGTTTGGCAGTACCCGAGACGATCTTCAAATTGTTGCAGAACGTTGCTAACGACGCGCGACGTAATCTTCTATCAATCTAATTTCGCCTCTTATTCTGTTCTTTAAATCTTCAATATTGCTTGGTCGTTTCCATACTCGCACACGGCGAGTGTAATGGGCCGGAGCTCCGTCTTGCTGATACCACAAACAGTTGTTCGGTGCATCAGGATCTTCTGGATTAGGGTATAATGTGGTAAGGCACGGTACTAGATGATTTCCTAATGATTCTAAATATGTTTCATCTCTCAAATTTTCGTCAATAAAAAAGGGTCCCAAAATTCTATTTTCAACAATGCCGGCCCAAACATGAACTTTTTGAAGATATTGGGTGTGACATTCCATAATCCAGTGCGGATTTTCTGTAGCTCAATACAGTTTTATTTGTTTACACTCCCATTCAAACAAAATGTTGCGTCATCCGAAAATACAATTCGTTTAAAAAATATGTATAATTATTGAACATATTCATCATTATCTCGCAAAATTGGACTCTTCTGTCTGTCATCTTCATTGAGTTCATGAATGAATTGGACTTTGTAAGGATGGAATTTATTTTGTCTAAATACTTCAGGATGTTCGTTTTGCAGATATGATTTTCCAAAGCAATAGTACTATTCGCGTTATGGTGGTCTTCTTGAACCGACAATAACACATTTAATTATGTATCTTCTAATACCGCAACTTTTCCTATAAATGTCCCTATCGTGACCTAAATCTCTATATTTTTTCTATTTTACTGAGAGTAGATCGAGATATCGGTTCTCTGCGAGGATACTTGTTATTGAAGAGTTCGCAAACTTCCATTTGTGTGCGCATTCTATCTCCATAACCAATCATTATCAGTATTTCTATTCGCTCTCTTTCACTTAAGCGTGCCATTTTTTAAAATTACAAGATTATCAAAATAACATTTGCCAGACACTTTGACTTGTGGTAAAACTACTCAAATCAGGGGACAACCGTCACTGTCACTGTGACAACCTAACAACCAAAGGCTTTATTTACAACAGTTTTCATGATTTAAGTAATAATAAAAAAATTGTCTGTTAAAATCCGAATATCGATTTTCTCGCAAACGGCTGAATTTAATGACATGACTAATAAGCCATAGTTAATGAAATATGTTTAGAATTTTTTCAGAATCTAAAAAAAATATTATAAGATAGGGGTATCCATTTAAATAAATAAAGTAAACCGTCATAACTTGTTTTTTGGGACAACTTGTATACATGAAATAAGCTTTAAATAATGCACAGCATAACTAAAAAATTGACGGGTACGAGCGTTTTTTCGAAAAGCAAACACGTGAATTTCAAATGAATTTGTTCCATTGAATACGTTCTCACTGCGAAGCAGGACTTTTGAGCGAGGGCGTTTAGGCTTAGGCTTTTGGGCGCCGGCGGTTAGGCGCGGTACATTTGGGCTTAGGTTTTTTTGGCGCCGGGACTTTTGGGCGCCTATCGTTAGGTTATGACTTTCATAGAAAATAGCATTGAAAAAATGCATCTGTGAATTGTCCTTTATAAATAATAAACCAAATTTACATAAAAGTTAGGTATTTAATTTCATTTGCCATTATTATTAATACAAATTATACCAAGAATTTACTTAACCATAAGCTTTAATTCATGTGTTTATAGCATAAGCTCCTAAATAATATTTTATTTTTTACCCTTAATAATAATTAAAAGTAATAATGAATGTTTAGGTATTTTATGTCATTTCAACATTCTCAATGATGTCAATGTCAATATTCAGTTATAAATGAATGTATATATTAATAACATTGAATGTACCTTTTCAGAACATTTAATAACTTTGTCAATACCTTTTCCAAAACCTCATGATAATATACCGTACTTAGCATTAGATACCTATTATATTCTTTAACTTTGTTGAAATAAATATAATAAAAAATAATACATTCTGGTTTTAATTCATTTAGTTCGACAGTGACAAATTCATGGGCGCCTAAATTTCCTTACGCCCAAATGGACGTCGCCCGAATGCCTTGCGCCCATACGCCGGCGCCAAAAGGCCGACGCCAAAACGCCTGCGTCCAAAAGTCACGTACCGTTCTCACTGTATATGCGACTTTAAACACTCGTCCTTCAAAATATTACTTCTCTGTCGTAAATAACTAATACTTATTAAAAGTTATAATATCCACTGTTAAATGAGCATAAAGAACGTAATTTCTAACTAAACCTTCCATTATCACGTTTCTTATTAAAGCAAGTTATTTCCTAGACCGTTATAAAAAAGAATAAGAAAAGACGAAGAAACAATAAAGAGTGTGTAAGGGCCAAGAAAATTGAGCAATCTTCTTTCTCTTCAACGAGTGTATCCTGTTAAAATATGCAAACCACGCGTCCGCCGGACAAATGCAGGAATTTATGTAAAGCGTCTGCTTTTCCTGCTAAATGGCTCAATTTGTTTCTGTTTCGCGATTCCAAAGACAAATTGCAGTGGAAGTAGAAAATGCCAGCTTTTGATTTTCTGTCTGCCTTAATTTCTTGTTAAAATAATGGGTTAAAACGTATTGCAGACCAAAGGTCTGCACGTTAGTTTAGATTAAATGAAATTATTAATATTGAGTCAACGATTTTCGTTTTATTATGTCATAGTTTATAAAGTAGATTTTGCTCAAATACCACTACCCACTGGTTTTACACGCTGAAATTTTAGCATATCATTAAGTAAGACCCTGTATTAGACACGATAATATACAAATACAAAAAATTTCGACATCATATTTTACTATATGATTTACCAACAGAAAAGCAAACTACATGCTGCACTCAAAAATAAATTAAGGCAGGCAGAAAGCCGATATCATCCATTAACGTTGACCTCATTGTAAATTTTAAAATCTCGCCATTTGTTACGTGATATAAACGAAATAAAACAGATAATGCTGCAGGTGGCTCAATGTGAAGGTAGGCACACATCGGCAGTAAAGCGAGGCAGGCAGGCATAGTGCCGGTGCCGCAGAGGACCCGATGCGATTTGGCGCGATGCCCGTGCCATCGATTCACGCCACCAATGCGACGGCAGCGGATCCGCTGTTTTTGAACTTTATTGCACGAATATCAAAATAAATACTTGAAACTTTGGATTTTGTTTGTTTAAGGTAAATACGTAAATACACGAATGCAATATTATTCTTTCCACTTGGATCATTTGATGATTATTTATTAGAATATTGGCACGTATAAAAAGGAACGGGGGTTGCTTCCGCTTAGTTCCTTGACGTGTTCTAATAGCCTAACTACTGGGCGCTTCTTCCAAGGGCGAATAATCAAACATATATATCTACAGGGTGATTTCTAAGGTGATACTTTTTTTTAAATTGTGTATACAACTACTTAAAAGAAACAACTTTTTCAAATAACTTTTTTTAAATAACTCAAAAATAACGGAGATATTTTTTCATACACATGAGCCATTTTTATTTTTAAACACTCCCAAACTAACTGAAATCTATCACGCGATGAACTGACAACAAATTGAGACTTCACTGCTTAACATAAAAAAAAATAAACACCAACAAAAAAAATTATCAGCAGTCGTATCGTAGGCTTTTTACATTACCGTATCTCCTTTATTTTTGAGTTATTTAAAAAAAGTTATTTGAAAAAGTTGTTTCTTTTAAGTAGTTGTATGCACACTTCAAAAAAGTATCACCTTAGAAATCACCCTGTATACAGGGTGACAATTTGAAAACGAACAGCATTTAATTTTGCCTCTACCAATGATAGTATGAAAATTTGGCGAAACACGTCAATTGATATATCAAGGGGGAAATTTTTAAGGCATTTATTGTCGTGTTACCTTCAATCCCCTGACCCCCAGGACACCTACCCCAAAAATTTTAAATGGCAACCCCTATTTCTTTTGCCATTTTTGTGTTCTACATAAACTGTATTAATTTTTTTTCAAAATTGTGATTATTAACACCACAAAAAAATAATGAAATGTATTTAAATAAACATTTAAATAATGCAACTCCTTGAAAAATTATTATAATGCTAATGAAATACTGGAAAGCTCACCTTTCCTACTTTATGAATTATTCAAAATGGGTTCCATTCTTCTCCAAGCACAAGTATAGCCGGTATTCAAACTGGTTTCGGACGTTTTCAAGAGTTTCAGGTGAAATAGCTCTACACTCCTGTACAATTCTTTGTTGTAATTGTTCAATGGAATCTGGTTGAGTTTCAAATACAACGGATTTCAAGTGACCCCATAAGAAAAAATCCAGCGGTGTCAGATCTGGTGACCTAGGTGGCCATTCTATGGGATCCCTCCTACCAATCCACTGTATATAATTCGTTTACAACGTTCTCCGATGTCATCCGATTTTCAGTCTCCATTGATCTCGGTCTTGCCAGAGGTCTTCCCCCTGCTCTCCCAACCTGATCTCCTTGTCTATCCCCTCTTTCCAGCTTTTCCTGAGTCTCCCTCCTTTTCGTCTTCCTTGTGGGGTCTATTTCAGTATCTGTTTTGGGAGTCGTTCCTCGTTCATCCGTTGTACATGTCCATACCACTTCAGTTGTTTGACCCAAATATCATCCATTATGTCGTGTGTGACTCCCATAATCTCTCTAATCCTCTTGTTAGTAACTCTATTCATCCTTGATCTGCCCGCTGCTCGTCTCCAGTAGTCCATCTCCGTAGCCTTTAGTTGTCCTTCGGCTAAAGAGCCCTTAGTTGTCCTTTGCTATTTCATTCGTCATAGATCTTCTTCCCTGCATGTTCCTTTCCTTAATTGCCCTGTCCAGTGTACCATCATTTATGATTTTTCAATCAAACAACAGACTACAAAACAGTTATTTTATATATTCCAAAAACGTTACAGCATGTCTCAAGTTCACCGAAGAGGGTCTTGCCGAAACGGTAGCAAATTAGTACGCAGGGTGTGACGCAGCTTATGCAGCTGAAGGTGTCGTCTCCTGCATTTTCACGACAAGTGCTGATATTTATTTGTATAAACTTTGCATCGATTGACCCAGTGGTTTATTATCTCAATACGCTGCTGCTTAAATTTGTAATAGTGTGGGGCACGACGTTTAGTTGACTGTACTGGAACAGGACTGGAGTAGGCGACTTACTTTCAGCTTAACGAGCCGAATGGTAATAATTGTTAATTGTAAAAACGTCTTTAGGCCATTGGAACACCTCAACGAGCTAAGCGGAAGTAACCACCATAAATGACAATATGATATACAACATACAAATTTATACACGATTGATTTAGATATGATACACATTTTTCTAAGGTAAAACTTTAGAGTTGGAATGTTCTAAAATGAAAAGTCCCCGATAATAAATCTGTACATAATAAGCAACAAGGTCAAAGTGAAAGAAACACTTTTGGCAGAATATGCGGTGTAAGATACGGTTGCATAATATTATCACCGCAGCTATTAACCGTATGGGTAAAATAAAAATAAGTTAAATAAAGATAATTACAATGCCTTATGGTATTTTAACCAGCGCCGCATTCTCCTCTATCGACTTTGTCAATTTCCGCACGGTCACTTCTCCGACTTTGGCTACCGAGCTGCAAGCTAAACAAACTACGATTCGAAGATAACAGCATTTTGCTGGTGAATTCTGAGGATGAAATCCACAACTTAACGTGTTGAAAATAAAAGTAAAAAACTTGGATTAGAATTCAACATTTCAGAAACCAAAATAGTGATTCATAGGGAAAATACCAATAGACTAGATTTCCAAGAGATATACGGTTTTAAAAGGTTGTTGACAGCTACTTATTACTAGGTATATTTGGGATCTGTAATGACAATACAGCGATATCAAAAGAAAATGCGAATTAACAAAACTAGCGCCAGGAAAGAAGAAAATTGAGGCAACCGACATGTTCTAATGGAAAAATTGCAATAACAAACAACAACTAGGAACACTCATATATTTTATACATATCGAAAAGTACTCAAATCACAAATTTTATAACTACAATGGCACAAGTAAAATAGAGGGAACAATTAAAAATAAAAAATCCCTGATAGTTATTAAAAGTTAGATGGACTCATCAAGTATTTCCCAGAACATTATTATTATTACTATATCCCTTAATATGTTATTTTGAAATCTTTGGGTGATATTTATGTTGCTTTGTTTGATACAGTATTGTATAACATAAGTCCATACAGGTTAGTGCAGATGAGTATTTATGTGTATAGTAGAAGAACAGAGCGGAGTTTCTCTCAGGCCATGCATGTTTCTATATCCTCTCTGACAGATGAAAACACGCAACAAGCTGAATTAAAAAAAACAGTGAATGCAAAATATTCGTGTGTTTGATTGTTGCAAAAAGTATTTCTCTAACGTTTTTCAACTACTGGATTATATTATTCAGTTCAGGTGACCTGTTATATCGAACTTTTTACTATTACTAAAAAGACATAACCAACTTTTATTTAATATTTATATGCCCTCAATATTAAAAAAGAAATTAAATCACTAAATTTTGAAAGATATTGGCGAAATTGGATTTGACTGTGACAATAATAAAATATTAAAAACACGCGAGCACATAATGAAAAAAGAGATAAAAGAAATTAATTCGTACTTGCCATTATAGGTATTAGGTTGATGACGTTGCGATGTTTACCAGCCAAATTGACGCCTAATAAATTAATTAATAAAGCCATGGAATCAAGTGTCCCTCAATAACTATATCTGGTTCTATAACATTACCTTTTTCGGAAAAAATGCCGCCTGTGTTTTTTAGTTTTAAATTCTAGTTGGTTACTGTCACCCCAAGACAAAATTTCTTTCAGGTTTTCGTTAATATGTGAGACTTCTTGGCAGCCGACGTTCGAGCATCCAAAGTAAAAGATGAAAGAAGTGTGCGGTCGTCAACGAAGCTATGATATGTCGAATTTTTAGTTTTTTTCTAAAAGATCGTTAACGTATAATAGAAAGAAGATGGAAGATAATATACAACCTTGTCGGACTCCGTCATTGATGTTAAACATTGAGCAGTTGACAAGGCAACATGTATTTTGCTATTAAAGGTTTATGTGCATGATTACTTAAAAAAGTTTTGGAAATGTTGGTTTCATTGTACCTACATTTGATTATAGGTCATGTTCATGTAAACTTAGTCTTTTTTGTTTGATTTGGCTTACTGCTGCATCAATAAGGGTGAGTAATATATTATGGTCAAAAAGCATCGACCATTAGGGAAATAGCGCAGATCCTTTTGAATGATAAGAGCGCAGCTGCGCTATTACCTTGAAATGCAATAATAGGGTTATATTTATTTCAAATGTCACGTTCTTATCAGAGCATTGTGAAAGGTCGCGGATCTAAAGAGCAGCGTTTATGATGTAACATATAAAAAAATTAATGTAAATAATGCAAGCATTAAAAAAATTCTACCTAGTTTAGAGGAAATTGATATTGAGAAACTATCAACAACTCATTAAGGAGTTGTCAGTTCTCTACATATTCTTAATAATCCTTATATTGATTGTTAAACGAATTTTTATAATTAAATGAAATAATTTTAAAAATTAAATGAAAAATTAGAATGATAGGAGAAAGAACCTCTGAAACCCGCCACCCTTCTCAGTCTTACATCATATATGTTAGTTTTTTGTAATGGGCTAGTTTATGCAAATTTATAATTTCTTATTAGGAGCAGACAAAATTAACATCGTACCTTTTTTCCATTCTGACCCATCCAAATATCAAATATTATAGGGTAATATTCGCCCCCTTAGTGCAACAATTAGATAATTTAAAATATATTCATTTTAAGATAACTATTTAGATAAATCTTATTTTTTATAATAATCATTTAGATATGCGAAAAACCTTGTTATGCAAATATTAATTTTAGATACTGACCTTTAGTGATATGAAGTATTATTAAACTAAAATTGTCAATAAGCATTAATTACAGTTACTTTTTAAATGCCATTTGCGTTTTACTGTAACGTTTACATGTAGATAACTTTTATTTGTCGACTTTTTTCCTATAAGGTAAAGTAAAGTAAAGTATTTATTTCGCTTCTCAAAATTACAATTATAGTTATTGGATTATAATACGCACCGTCATCCAAATTGGGTACCTACATACAAATACCATAAGAAATAGCAAACATCGATAAGAAAAAAGAAGGAAAACAAACAAACCAGAGTACGATTGTTTACAAACATTAAATATGGGTCATGACCTCAAGAGGTCATTTACATGTTATGAAAAAAAGAACTCATCTATCGCGGAAGCATTTATTGACAAAAAATATTCTTAAGTCATCTATCGTTAGGAAGCATTTATTGACAAAAAATATTCTTACTTTATTTTTAAATGTGGTCGAACTGTAGGCTTCTTCGAAGCAATTGTGGTGAGACACAGCCCAATTATAGACTTTGGGGCACATATATCTAGGACGTTATTTTCCGATAGTAAGTCTAGAAGAAGGCATGTTGATATTATCTCTGTGTGTTGTTTATAGTGATTATGAACGAGTGATCTTTTGTCCCATAACTCCGTTTTGTTTTTAACACACAATAGAAGGGAGTACAAATACAATGATGAAAATGTTATAATTTATAAGTTTTTAAATAATACAAGAGTTTCGACTACCCCCTTTCCTCCACCGAGTCATGTATCTTATCGCCCGTTTTTGGACTATAAATGCCCCAATGTATTATCACGTAGGCAAGTGTTGACTGGAAAAGCTCATAGTACAGGAGTTTCAATGCCTCGAATGCTCTGGATTAAAAATGAGCAAGAACTTGGTCGATGGTTACACCAAGAAATTTTATAGGATCCAAACAATGCAATGATTATCCTTCTATCCTAAGCAAGAGACGAGAATCTATACTAGCATTTTTTGTAGTGATTTCCATCGCTATCGATTCAGATTTCTTCAGCTTAGTGCCATTACCTTTACACCAGTTATTGACGTGGTTGATGCCATTGTTAGAATGCTCTACGAGGTCCAATCTAATAACTAGTTATCCCAAATTTGTATTAAAATATTGCAAAACATAAAATACAATTTTTACCAGATTAACAAATTATTATTAAATATGTAACACGACTGTATAGATAATTATTATTTATATTTACTTATAGGATATATTTTTTTTGTATTGATAATCTTTAAAATCCATTTTCTTCAAACTATTTCTTTTAACTTATCTAATTGTGGCACTAAGGAGGCGAAAGTGATCCTTTCGTCCGAGTTGTATTCTGTGTCGGTATTGGCCTTGCAGACATTGACCATACACATAAGAATAGTTACTAAGAAATAAACTAGTAAACTCAAATTAGTTTGAGCATGTAGTATCTATTTAGATTTGTAGATATGTTTTAATCTACCAGAAGCTAATAAATAGTACTAACCAGCGTTTCAACCTCGGTTTCAACCTATATGAATTTCCGCTGTCCTGGTTGGGTTGATGCGTGTGGTTGCCACGAGATGTAGCCATGTGATGTCATATGTTTAGTACTAACATGTTCATTAATATTATCATTTTGGTCAAGAATAAATCCCAAGCTTTTTAGGAATATTTTCAAAATTAATTACTTCGACTTCTAAATCACCGCGCATTGTCGTCAGTCGGATGCAGCGTCACGTTTTTATTTGACCAAAGGCTTAACTGGAGGCTCAATTTAATTAATAGAGTAAAGCTTGCATTGCGTCAATTAGGCTCTATCTACCCCCTGCTTCACAGGCGGAGTAGACTTTCAAATAGAACTAAGGTCAACCTCTACAAGGTATTGGTCAGGCCGGTTCTCACTTATGGTGCACCTTCGTGGTGTAACATAAGCAGGACGGAGCTTAATAAGTTCCAGGTAATTCAAAACAAGGTGTTAAAAACTATCGCGGACGTACCTAGATATACAAATACATCCAACAGAGTACTTCACCGTGACTTTCAAATGCAGACGATAAACGGGATTTACTTAAAAATTATTAAAGACTATTACCGACGCACAGACGTATCGACAAACCCACTAATCACAGACTCACATACGAGATCTAGACGAGACATGACATATAAACTACCAAAAGACTGGCTCCCTGTTGGTCCAAATCCAAATCCATAGTAGAGAGGCACTATATGATATATAATAGAAAAAGGCGCCAAAAATTTGCAGACAAAAACTTTTAAAAGAAAACGCACGAACCAAAATTAATTAGGGCAAAAGCCGATATCAAAATTTCTATAAACGATAATACCTAAACCGTACGCAATAAGTAACAGATGTCAAAGGATAAAATCCTGACGTAAAAATACCTTCAAGAACCCGAATGAATTTAAACTCCCTTCAACAAAACGGCAATCTACTTGGCACGTTGTCTATCTATGCCAATAAGCATAGAAGATATTTTTCCAGGATTCTGTAGTTCAAGTTTGGATTAGTGTGGGCTAATAAGAGACATTCATTTTATTATTATATAAAAATGACAAGTACATTTGACAATCATCAGCATTAACGCTAGTTTCCCCGCTCTTATCGTCTATCTGCTCAAATTTGATCATCGCTGCTGGCATACCCAAACCATAATCTGCGATTAATTAGGCCTCAAAAATTAATACGGTATATGGAGCCTCTTCGTTCGGAAAAGTATTCCAAGTTTTGCGAGGCTATTTTAACTATGGTGGTAACGCGACTATACTAAGACTTCTTTTTTTCCTTAACGTTAGCGAACGTCAAGTTTATATCATCTCCGTAAAATAGTCAAATAAAGAAGAGCACGATAAAACTGTCTTAAGACGGTCTTCACGGCAATGCGCATCCGCCTTTCCGCGCAATATAATTATTAGTCCCACCATCTTCAACTTATACTAAACCTTTCAATTTTAATTAAAATGTCTTATAGAACACACCGCGCCGTACCTATACCGTTTAAGTAATCTTCTTAATTGCGAAGTGCCTATGAAATTAAAAACAGTTTGTAAACGAAGCTTTGACGATCCTAGCGAATGGCTGTATATATATAGCAAAATAAAAGAAATCGATCGTCGGCGCTGGGTAAAAACTTTGTTGCTAGGGAGAAAGAAGTTTGATTTTTTAGGTACAGTAAGCTAGAAAATTGCCCAACTTTATATGATTTTCTGGAAAAAATACCTGGCTGGCGTTAGCACGTTATTAAAGAATATGTCTGTTTAAATACTGACTATCCGAATTGGCTTGCTCTTAGATATGTCTACAGGTATAAAATCGAAATCGAGGACTATTTCCTGTTACTTTAGTGTAATATGAGGGAAATCTAATTAAGGTATCACTGGACTTAATAGTACGTGAAATCATTACAACTTACATAACGGTTTGATTTAAGTGAGTTTATAATTTACTCAGTAATCTATTCCACATAAAAGTAATAATTGCGGGTGATTTTAATTTAAATTTTGCTGATGCAGAATCGTCGACAACACAGTCACAATGCAACATTGTTGCTTCATTTAACTTTAAAATTCAACTCTTACTATAAAATTCTCTGCTACAAGCTGATTGTAATACTATCAATTCAGCATTATTGGTTCATGAGGCTGTACTGCTTTTCTATTCTGCAAATTAAGGTGTAAATTCTACAAAATAGATTTAAGAAATCATGTAATATTGTATTATCGATCAGTGTTTTGAAGTCGAACCCCCCCATTTGAGAGTTTTCATAATAAGTTATTAAATGTGTTAAGACTTTTTAAGGATTTCCCACTTCAAAGCTTAAATGTCAGAAAACACTTCTGGCATTACAACATCTACAAGGAATTTAAATTTACTACAATTTATAAAGCATTTCAATCAATATATGCATATTTTTCTAAATGCAAATAACAAAACAAAAAAAAACTGGAAAAAGAATTAAAGAGTAAGTATTATGCGGGTTATGATGGAATTTCTGTAAAAATACTGGAGAGACGTGTGCACTCCATTCAGAACGGGTGAATTTCTATTATACCTTAAGCGAGCGATGATTATTCCATTGTTTAAAGGAGGTGATTCTACTGATCCTTCCAGTTTCCGACCAATCTCTCTTGTCAACACTTTCAAAAGTAATTGAAACTCTTGTTAAAAAGAGGATAATGATATTTTTGGAGGATCAAAGCATTATGAGTTCTGTTCAATTTGGCTTTGTATCAGGCAAAAATATACATGACTCCATATATTTTCATTGCTTCACGATATTTATCCTAACGTAAATGGTGGGAGGACGTTGGGGCTATATTTTAATTTTTCGAAAGCTTTCAGTTGTGTATACTATAAAATATCGCTACAAAAGCTACATCGCTATGGATTTGATAAGCTCACAGTTTTCTCCTCACAGGTTTCTTCCTATCTTTATGAAAGAAAACAAGCGATAAGAGCGGGCTCGACATGCTCTGATGGGTACCTCTATTTACAAAAATGAGTGCCTCTGTAGTATGGTACGAAGACACCCTTTATAATAACACAATATATTATGCATCATTTAATAATAGTAAAGTAAACTACGAATCAGCATACGATCAACTTGCTGACTCCTACTATTTCATAAAAGTACAAAAAGAAATTGTAAGTTGAACGAACAGACAATATACAGAGTTCAATAGCAAAGCATGGATTTTATTACTCATTAGTTAGAACAGAACCTAAATTATTACATGGCGATCTTGGCAAAACCTAAATTATTACACCTCAAGGCTCGGTATTAGGACCCATTTTATCCCTGTTGTATTTGAACAATTTACGATTTTTAGAAATTTAAGATGCGTTTGCCTTATTTACAGATGCCAGTAGATTTTTGTGGCATGGTAAGAATATGGATGATTTACGATTGGTTATTGACAATGAGTTACGTGAGGTTAAAAAATGGTGTGTTACAAACATATTATGTTTTAACTTTAACAGAACAAATATAATGACTTTTGGTTCCAGTTTTAGTGATTTAAATGTTAATGATCAACCAAATTAAAATAGGCTACTTACAAAATCTTTGGTAAACCCAATTGTTGACATTGAGCATGTAAATCTTTGTTTTTTAATTCCGGACTTGTTTCGCTTTCGATGGCCGACTCTGCCACCAACTCATTATATTCACATTGACCTTCTGTTTCAAATGGTTGCCAAAAAGTCATACTGATACAATAAAATATAGGTACCAAGTAAAAACTTACTTGTCCAAAAACACACAGTTATAGCACAAAATCAAATATTATTTAAATTCCAGCAAATCGTTTTAACCAGTCACGCCACTGTTCGATTCACAATATCGCACACCTAAAACATCAACTGATCTTAAAGCTGATAAGGAATAACTCAATTGACAGACCTAAACCTATTTGCTGTAATTGTCTACAGCATATAAATTTGTATTTCTATGCTGATATAATAATTGCCTCACTCGGAAAAAATAGTTCGCTCTTTAAATTGCGAGCGGGCCTCGACGTTATATCTCCAGGGTGTTGCTGGCTGATAATGTAAAATTTGAGCAACAAATTGGCAGCTGTCTGATATGCAATACGGATTGTCTGTAATGAATTAAGGAACTCAACCGCTATATCATTCCTTATTTGAGTCACACGTGCTTTACGTTGTAGTTTTTTAGGGATTTGCAAGCAAGCAGTTGTTAAACTGTATATTTTTATTACAGAAAAGAGCAGTTCCATATTTATGCAAACCCATAACGGTGAACATTGTCAACCTTTATTTAGAGCAGACGAAATATTAACTATATCATCTTTATTTATTTTGGAAATTGTTTGCTGTTTGCATAAAAGATGTTCTTCTTATAATCAATTTTTCTGAGGCAAACATCGGTCTTTCGCTCCTAATTTTTGCTGTGGATATCTTATCGATAATAATCTTGAAAAGTTTTGATTTTGAATTTGATTTTCTTCTCGTCTCCTTCTGTTTTGGTATTGTGTGCTTCTCTTATTTTCTATATTACATAATATCTATATTATTTATCAGTGGGGCAGCCAATCTTTGGAGATTCTATGTTTAAAGTTCGGTAATGAGAGTAATGTGTCTAAAATGAGCCAGTTCGTGGATGTACTTGCTCGCGTATGACATTTTTAAGAATCTTGTCATAGAAAGTATTTAATTTGTCCATTCGTAAGTCCCTGTGCAGTACATCGGTCCGTACAGTTCTTTGTGCGTCCGTTATTATGCATAAAACTCTATTTTGTAATGTTTGTAGTTTTTTTAGTTCCGTCTTGTTTACGGTGCACCACAGCCATACACCGTATGTAAATATAGGTCTTTATATTGTCTTGTAGATCAACATTTTCGTCTTATTTTGCTTTTCTTGTTCAATAATAAATGAACTGCACTTCATTGGCCTTGTGCCTTTGCAAGTCTCTCTGTGACGTTGTCGTTCTACAATCATTTCCAACGTGAGGCCAAGATATTAAATATTGTTTCTCCAATGCGAACGCCTCTAATTAAAGCCTTTAAAATAACGAACATTGGCTCGTGGAAACCGCTATGTGACGTCATTATCTCCTACGGCAAGTTGGGTCGCTCTCCCTGCCGCGGTTACTTGCTGAGACAAATGGCCATCCACATCACCCGTTTTCCGTTGCGGGGTAATGGAGTAAACACCGACAGGAGAGGAAAAAATTATTTTTAATAATTTCTTTTTTTTTTCTAAAATAGTATTAGAGAAAGTATAGTCTAGAACTCGTATGGAATTTCCTACTTGTTACAGAATATATTATGAAAAGTAGTAATAATAAGCTTCTGCTTTAACTGAACAAAGAAACAGTAAGCGCATCTCCCTTGTATATACACAGAAAGACCGTCGCACAAGTTCAAAGCGGATAAACTGTGGGAGGTAATGACGTCACCGCCTCGCAAGCGTTTTATTTGATTTTGATCCCGTATATTTCGAAAATTACTTATCGGATTGACATCAAATTTTCAGGGCTGACCATGCTTTATAAATGCTTTCTAAAAATTAGGTGAAGAGTGTTATTTAGATTTGACCAAATGACCCCATTATTCTACGCTTCGTATATGTGCTCGAAGATTCTACGCATTGCTCACTCTTACACCTGTTCTGGGTAGTTTTGTGATAGCTTTTGAAAAGTAAATTACTTGGGCCTTGCCATCATTAAGGCAGCGTTGCAGACAAAACATTTATCATATAATTGAGCATACCCAACCTTATCAACTTTAGTATGAGACTATTGTGCCAAACCTTATCGAATGCTTTAAAAACGTCTAAAAATACTGCTCCGGTCGATGTGCCGTCGTTAAATCCTCTCAGTATGCTAGTCGCTAGTCACGTTGTTTGGCGTACCATGCAATGAGCAGCTCAAAATTCAAACGGCTCCAGTGGTAAAATATTGTTGTCCAACACAAAATCGGTTATCCGATTAAGTACTAGTTTTTCAACATAATAAACTTATCGGTCTATAAATAGCTGACTGCTTACGTTAGATATTTATCTGTCTTAGGAATTAGTACCACCTTGGCCTGTTTCCAAGTGTCGGGGAAGCAACCTATTTTAAATATAGCCTGAGCTATGTTTACTACATTCAAATTTCTATTTTCTGGCGAAATCTTCAAAGCTGCGTTCCGAATACCGTCGAAACAGGGAGCTTTTTTGCACTAATATAATGTAAAGCAGACCGAACTTCCTCAGATGTCACTTGCGCGATGGTCCATGGTTCTGTATGTTTGAATGGTACTAGCAATTCCCGCATCTTTGTCCGAATCGTTACTCGAAAATTCACTAAATTATTCGCAGAGACTGTACGCAAAAACTTCAGTTTCTTACTCTGGATTTGCGAGTATCCTATGTCCAATATTTCGATTTTTGATGAAGGACATAGGTCTCTTCCCTCCTTTAATTAAGGAGCGAGTGAATTTGTATATTGTGTTATCATCGATTTTTAATCCTTCAATTTTTTAGACCAAATTCTAGATTCTTTTGCATTGAATGTTGTTCTAATAGCTGGAGTCATTAGATTAGCCTGCATTTTTATGCGCGGATCACCAGTCCTATATGCTTGCTGTAGCATCCTGTTATTTAATCATCTCAGTAACTTCGTGTCCTATGGTGCCTCGTTTCGAAAATCTAGACGTTTTCGTTGTAGATGTCTTGATTGTGGCCGAGATAATTATACTAGTTAAATTTGCGACTACTTCGTTTATCACACATTCATGTTTATTGGCTGTAGATTACCAGACGCTTAAAGCTTTCTCGCAACAACAGGCCAGTCCGTCCTTGTTTTTGTAACGTAGCTATGACCTTTCTCTGTGGGATTGCCAAACTCAATGAAAACAGGTCTGTGGTCAGAAGTCAGTCCAGTTATAACAATCGGTTGAGACAATCTATCGGTATTTTTGATGAGGGAAACATTTAGAATTTCAAATAGCAACCCAGTTTGAAAATGGGTGTACTCAATCGGCGGTAATATGTAATAATTTAAGTCAAGTGACTTGTTGAATAGGGCGAGACCTCGCAAATTCCAAGTCCGGCAGCCCCAAATTCGGGGCTTTGCGTTGATGTCTTCCCCTATTATCGATGAAATCAGATAAAAGATGTTAAAGACCAGATGCTGAGGAATTTATCTACAGTACAAGAACCAGTATACGTAATTCTCGTCTACCTATCTAAAGTTTCTAAAGGACTTCTTTTGCAGGACAATCGGTATTTTATGACAGTAAAAAGAGTTTCAATCATCTAAGTAATGAGATGAAATCAATTGTAAACTTGGGCAGTTTCGTACAAGACATCTAATTAGCTTATATAATATGTAACGTTTTATAGTTGGTTTGTGATATCTTTGTTGTTATTGACATTGTATTTTGTGTATGTGCATACATACAGTGTGGCCAATTTAAACCAAATTTGGTACAGTTGTTTAAGAGGATCTAACGCACCGAATGACGATATTGGTGTTGTTGCCAGCTTTTTAGTTTGTCTGGAATTCGAACGAATTTTATATTTTTAAATGTAACACCCTTTATATTTTTTCATTTATAGTTCTTACTTTAAATTTGGCCGTTTTAGTTTTTACTTTCAAATTTGCTACACTATTGGTATAACATACTTTGTTCCTAATATCAGTAGTTTTCGAAATAACGAGTACAATTTAGGAAAAATATATTTTTTATATTAAATGTTCCAAACTGTTTTCCCTTTTTTTTTTCCCCTAGTTTAACAAAAGATATCACGTTGCAGTTTTCACTTCCTCATAGTAACTTTTCCTCCTCTACAAGCTGATGGGGTTAGTTTTTTAATCCGACGTTTCGGATTCGAGCGACCATCATCAACTTTCCTATTTTAAATACGGACCTGGATTTTTTGTTCCACTATTGAATAGCCTTTATAAGCCTAAAATAAATTATGATAAAAAAGTCATATCATAACATTTGATTTTTTTTGAGAAAATCCTTATTCATTGAGGAAGTACGGAAAAACGCCATCTAGTGGCCACCATCAGAATCAATATGGTATAGTTAATAGAACTACGTGTAGAGGAAAAGAAGGGCTTTTATTTAAGGCCAAGTTGAATAAAATCGGTTTATACAAAGCAGAGATATCAGCGTTTGAAAGAAAAAAAGTTTGACATTCTCCCACCACTTTATTATTGAAAATAGAAAAAAAACGATTCTTAACATAAAGTTGCATAATTTTATGAAGAATACAATGCTTATATTTTTATTAAGAAAAATCAAGAGAAAATCGGCATTTCTATTTTGAAAGTTCTCTTACGCCCCCTAGCGGTCATTTTTCAAACTTGAAAATAATTTCCAGCAATTTCTCTTGGCCGCTTTTATCGATATATATTTTTTCCCAAAGTCCTAGTGTTATTACTTTCTGAGATATAGCCGATTACCTTCTTAGGTGGAACACCCGGTACAATAATTGATTGATTAATAATTTAATTTAATTCAATTTATTAATGAAAACTCCTTCCTTGTATGTCGACCTACACATCGTATCTGCACGCGACGTATTCGTTCATCCCGATAAAGTTTCTTAACGGGCCGAACGGCTGCAACTGATGCTCCGTCATAAAGGCTTATATCACCGTGTCAAGATGTTATGGAAGCCACAATTTAATGAACTGCTTTATGAAGCGGAGGCGCCGTCAAGCGTTAAAGAGGAAATAACGAGTTTAATGAAACTTACAGTTTATTGTAAATTAATTTAATTGAAAACTATTCACAAAATTTGTTTTCAAGAAATTTGAAGAAATGTGTAAAATAATATAGGTAATATTCGAATCAGCCAGGACTTTTTTCTTTCACTGAACAGCAATATTAACGCACCACTAAAAATTTCCAACAATTTTGATGTTATATATCTTCCAAACCTATTGTCCGATTTAAATGATTTTTTTGCACATGATAGGTTTATCCTTTAGGAATATTACTGTACTCGTAATTTTTGTAAGGAAGTTAATTTTCATGGTATACCGGGTGTCACAAACATGTTGTGTTTTTTTCCCAACATTTGAAACACCCTGTGGAATATTCTAAGATTCGTACAATATTGCATAGTAATTCTAACGTGAGCCACGTGTTTTCTCAACGTTTTGTTTTTTGGTTCAATAAGTGGTGTTCAATATTAATGAAAATAGACGATTTTATATTCTAGTATACATTTCTATTAAAAAACCATAAGAAGTAACTTAAAAAAAAATGGCACTAACAAAAAATAACAAATAAACAGATTAATAATTATGTTATAAAAATAAAGATTAACTAGTAGCGTGTGCGCCTCTACTTCTAATAACGGCTGCACATCGGCGTGGCATACTCATAATTAGGTTTTCAATTTGATTTTGTTCAATTTCATTCCAAATTTCAACAACTATCCTTTCTATGTCTTGCAAGGTTGCTAGGGGAGGCCGACGACGTCTTAATTTTCTGCCAATAACGTCCCACATATGCTCGATTGGGTTAAAATCTGGACTACGCGATGGCCAATGGAGAATCTGAATATTTACCTCTTGCAATACAATACGCGCTACGTGTGGTCTCGCATCAACAAAAAGTTATTGCCGATATAAGGAGCAAAAGGTAGAACGTTCTCAGATAAAATATCAAAAATTTACATTTCGCTGTTTAACGAACCTCCACGTAGAGGAACAAGATCTGTCCGCGCTGCTAAGGAAATTCCTCCCCAAACCATCATATAGCCTCCATTTTTTTCAAAAAAAAATTTAAAGTCATAAAAGTTGTCATTTTTACATGCAAAAATGTCTTTAACTGAAAGTGAAAGAATTACAATTCTTATGATGAGAGGATATGGCGATAGGGTCAGGTCTTACGAAGAGGTTAAAAATATATTTTATGTCCTACTTCAGATAATTCCAATTTAAATTAAAAGAAAATTCAAAATCACGAAAGGTTTTTTACCTATATAACTTTGGATAATCTTGTTCCAAAGAAGTCTATAGTCGCCTATGATAAGGAATATCAAAGGTTTGGGGATTGGATGAAAAATAATGATGTAAAAATTATCAGTGCTACTCGGATATTTTCAGGAATTGGTATGTTAAAATTGCTGTTGTAAATTATATTAAAATACTAAATATGTATATCGACTATAGTCTGGAACATTCACTCCTAATTCCCTATGGACGAAATATTTAATGTTAAAGAAGACATTAATAGCTAATAAAGATATAGACATTGCAAAATATTGCAAGTTAGGCCAGTATCTAAAGCAAGCATCCGAAGGATACGAAGCGAAGAAATCGAAAATTTTGACTCAAGAAGATGTGCTGAAATTCATCCGTGAAGCTCCCAATGTTTTTTTTTTTATGTACAAAGTGGCTCTGTTATTTGGTGTATGTGGTGGGTGCCGCCGCCAAGAGCTAGTTAATATATTGGCTGAACATATAGAGGATAGAGGATCCGTAGTAATAGTTAATATTCCCGATACAAAGACCGATAAAAAGCGTGTCTTCACAATTATTGATGAGAAGGAGATGGGTTGTTTAAAGCTACTGAGAACTTATTGGTCTCTACGCCCGACGAACTGCAACATCAATAGATTCTTTTTGTGTTACCGTAACGGTCGTTGTTTTTCACAGCCAGTTGGGAAGAACACCATAGGCAAGATTGTCATTGTTTGGGGCGAACGCGGGTGCAAACATGACCACATTGAAAAGACATGGCGGTTGGAAAAGTTCACCTGTGGTTGAGGGATATTTGGAAGACAGTATGTCTCCTAAAAACAAAATTTCGAAATTGATAGCTGGAGTACCATCAATGAGACCATCAACATCAAAAAACGTTGAATCATCGTCAACTTCTGTTAGTGAAAATCACGAAATAATAGAAAACATTGACTTATCAAAAGCTGGTAAATTCGTTTTTACTGGGTCTTTTCATAACTGTTCATTAATAAGTTTATAATTAATCGTTAATCGTTAATAAAAAGTTGTTACTTGGATTTTTCTTATTTATTTCTCTTAATGCCCGAGGGCATTAGAAACTTCCTTAATGCCCTAGGGTATTAAATACCATTTAAAGTATCTGGTAATTATGGTATTATGAAACAATAATATTCGAGTAGGACATAAAATATTGTATGTACCACTGGCATTACTTGATGTCTATACCCTCGGGCAACTCTTACAAACCCTCGGGCCAAAGGCCCTCGGCTTTGTAAGATTGTTGCCCTCGAAGCCATTAACATCTCCATAATGCCCTTAATACATCATTAACAATAATGACGCATTTCCAAACCGAAATCCAATTTCAAAAGCAACTGTTCTAAAAACTGTCCGACGCTTCGAAGAAACTGGAAATTGTAGAGATAGGCGACGATCAGGACGACCAGAAGTAGTAGATGAAGAGAAAAGTTCAGAAATTTTACAACATGTTGTTGAAACCCCTGTTTCTTCATTAAGAAAAATTTCTCAAGTAAGTGACGTCTGCTTCAAATCCGTCCATAATGTTTTAATAAAACATGGTTCAAGAGTTATCAGAAGATGATTATGATGATTGAATTTTGTGATATTATGATGTCAAGGTTCAACCAAAATAACCAGTTTTCAAATTTATAGTATTTTCGGACAAAGCAACATTTATGTTAAATGATAAAGTCAATAGGCACAACTGTAGGTTTTGGGCAAATGAAAATTCCCACTGGATGAGAGACGGTCATACACAACGCCCTGGAAAATTGGATGTGTGGGCTGGGCTTCTGGGTAACCACAAGATCGGTCCATTTTTTATTGATAAAAATTTGACATCACAACTTTACCTTGAGCTCTTGAAAACCCAAATAGTGCCTACTATACGAAATGTGATGGGTTCAAATTATGCAAGTACATTCTTCCAACAGGACGGAGCTCCTCCCCATTTTGGTCGAAACGTGCGCGAATCTTTGAACAACACTTTTCCGAATAGGTGGATCGGTAGAGGGGGTAAAATCAAGTGGCCACCTAGGTCCCCTGATTTGTCACCTAACGACTACTTTTTATGGGGACACTTGAAGAACAGAGTTTATACCACAAAACCTCAAGATTTGGCCGATTTGCAGCGTCGAATTTTGGACGAATTTGAATTAATAACGCCAGAAATGATTTAAAACACAATTGAAAAATTTTATTTTCAATTAGCACACTGTCAAGCTGTACAGGGAAAACAGTTTGAACATTTAATATAAGAAATATATTGTTTCTAAATTGTACTCGTTATTTCGAAAATTACTGATATTAGGAACAAAGTATGTTATACCAAAAGTGTAACAAATTTAAAGTAAAAACTATAAATGAAAAAATATACAGGGTGTTACATTTAAAAATATAAAATTCGTTCGAATTCCAGACAAACTAAAAAGCTGGCAACAACGCCAGTATCGTCATCGGTGCGTCAGATCCTCTTACACAACTGTACCAAATTTGGTTTAAATCGGCCAATGAATTGTGATGGTATTAAGCCGTTTCCAGACTTTATACACACACTGTATAAGTGGAAAGGGTTATGATAAAAACAAAATTTCACGATAAGTTCTAATAAAAATACGAAAAATAAAGAAGCACCTGCTAAGACGGGGGTAGTTACCACCCCCCGGCAGGCGGGTTGGTGCATCAAAGGTGGCATCGCGGAAACGCGAAAACTCCGTTCCTTGAAGTTCTCCCAAGGTTAACTGGCAAAAAACGGAGAAAAATTGGTTCTTTACATTGTAAGGATTGTCCGGGGGATGGCGGTATCTAGTAGATTTCGTCGCATCTCATGAAATTAGATGAAAAAAGCAAGATTTCAATGGACTAAAATGAGTTGTTTATTTCGAGAAACTCTAAAAGGAAAATGGACTAAGACTAATTATTAAAAACAAAGCTATAAAGACGTACGGTTAACGGAAATTTATTCAAAAGAGTATGTAAATGGAGTTTTTGATGAAAGAGTTTCCAGTCGACTCTCGGAAATAATTTGAGATGTTACGACGTAGTGCGCCGGGTTAAATTTAATTAAACGAATAATTTGCAAAACTAACAAAATAATTTAGTGCTCTTTGAAACAAACTTTGATGTCTAATTATTTTGTAAATTATCGTCAACTTTTATGAAATAAATGCACGTGGAGGAATATACAGAATGTTACTTAATGATAGGCCGTAATTCCAAGGGCGCATTTCTGAACTAAATTCAAGCAGAAAAGTTCGTATAAATAGTTGACCTAAAAAGTCTGGTTTTCAATATACAGGGTGTCAAGTTTAAAAACAAAATCGTTTTTTTATTAATATCTCAAAGATCCTTTTGCCGATTTTGGGTGAAGTGTGGTAGTGCTATTCGTTGTGATAAGACGCTAAGTTAGCACTAACTAGATTATAATAATTATGAGTTTCAGTGGCATCTCGGGAGGCAGTCTCGCGAATAATGTTAACAAAAAAGATGTACGCCACTGACCTGTCTAACCAGGGCCGTAGCTAGGCGTTACCCATGGGGGGGGGGGGGGGGGGTTAGGTAAGAAAACTCTGGCAATTTATTAGAAGTATTATTAAAATTTACGGTGGTTAACAAGGTAGAACTGAACATTCATTGTTATGGGGGGGGGTTTGAACCCCCTAAACCCCCCCCTTATCTACGGCCCTGTGTCTAACAATTTTATATTGTTTTCGGGTTAAGTAGCTAAAAATACAACTTTTGTGTCTCTTGGTATTTTTTGACATACAATGAAAAATTTTCAGCGAAAAAATATCATACAAAATAATATCAAGCTCAGCAATATCAGGAATGCTCCCTTGCATTGGGGCCTATCATTAGGTAACCCTGTATGTATAAGAGGTTTAGTTTTTAATTTACTAAGAAATGTCAAACCTGTTATTCCAATTAAATGATCTTACCTTGAAGAACAGAAAAAATCAGGACATATTTCTCCTTGTACCTAGCCAAAATTAATTACTGGAAATTATTTTGACTTTATTAAACGCCATGTCACATTATCATATAAAATATAATATTATTAATCCTTGTGTAAATTTAGAGGCTGCTTCTTTTTATTTATGTATTAGAAAAAATACAGGGTGTTTCAAAAAATATATGTATCGCTTGTTGTAGCATTCATTTTTGCTATAGATGTATATTTATAGGATGCTACATGGTTTTGTGTAAGATATTTGTTTACATTACATTTCTATATTTTCTGTGGATTTTAAGTTTAATGCTTTGGTGCAGATGTTCATGTTTTACAGGCCACGGTCCTATCAGGAATATTTTCTTTGTACATCCTTCATTCCTTTTCTTTTTGATTAACTCGAACGAAGTAGATACCTATCTGAATATTTAAATATTTTTATTGTCAAAATCTGGGGTTATGTTCATTTATGATAATCGGTCAATAGTTCATTTGACTTATAGTATGTTCGTTGCGTTGTTCCATTTGAACCTTAATTAGTCTCGATAAATTGGTATGCCATTATTTGGTTCTTAAATTGCATATTATGAAGTGTAAACTGCTAGTAGTTTTCCACATGTCAAGTTTGTTTGGTTTTGTCATTGTCTGAAAGTACCAATTTTTCGAAATGACAGTTAAGGGACACCTGTCATTGGATCTTTACCTTTCTCGAAGAGGTGTTGACTTTACTCGACTTAATTTAAGATCACCCCGCACCCGTGAAGGTGGAAGTCGGCGGTTTTTAAAAGGGGCCCACTATTATGTGATTTGAAAAGGTCCGCCGCCCCAACTTTAGTTGGCACCTCAGGGGTAGTAGAGCGTCCTCATCTCTTTGATGATTTGCACATGAGGCCTGATTTCTTTGTATTTTTTTTTTAGATGGTAGCACCGGACAACCAATGAAATAGGGTATATTTTCGATTTAATTTAACCAGGTATCTAATTCGCTGTTTCGATTTTAGGATTTTACATTTTAGTTGAAATTTTCGTTTTGCTTCTATCGAAGCGTTTATTGTTGAATACGTAACAGACGTTATATATTCACATTTCTTCTGTCCACGTGTTGGGATTGAATCTTCGTTCAAAGACCACATGGCCTGTAACCTGTAAATAGGTGCTGTCTTGTACTGTTCGGGTCCACCAGACTGGAGGCAGGGTGTCTATTAATTTGAAACAAAAACCACATGGGATTTGGAACATCTGGGAAATAAGGCCAGTGTATTGTGATAATTTTAAATTTCTTTATAACCTTAACACCATAAATTTCACTCTAAAATTAACTTTAATTTGTAATACCACCTTGGTAACATTTAGAAATAATCTAGGTATTATGACCATACAAGTATGAAGGTTCTAGAACATTCTCTTTTCCCCTTTTCATAAACTATAGGTGATAACCCGTTACCAGGCGAGAAAAAACCCTTCAGGTCTTCCCATGAGTGTATAATTTTTTTAACTTTAATATTTAATTTAGTTATTGATTTCAATATTTAATCTCATTGGTGAAATCCAGTTTAGTGATCCTAGTAATTTAATTCCCATTGTTATTTTAAATATCTGTGTTTTATTGTTACTCACTGTACTGCAAGACGAACTATTAGTAAGTTGATTTTTGCCATTACCATCTTTAGAAGCAAGCGGTTTTCTTATTTTAAAACGCTTTGTAAGTATTAAGTTTTTTAACCATTTAAAATAGGTGGCGTCCAAGACATCAAAAGAGTGTACAACTGCTAAAGGCAAGAACTCCGAGCCTCCGACACAAGAGCTGCCGTTCGCACCATGGTACGAAAAGTTGCCTTGTAAAGGTAGTTTTACGGCACATCGTGTGGTAATTCTTTACCCAAAAATAAGACAAATAGTTACTATCAACATTGGTTCGCAACCGCTTTATTTTTGAAATACAGGCTGTTACAACTTTTAAGCGGAGCAAAAAATATGTACGCCACTGCCATTTTCTCTTTTAATAACACAGTTATGTAGGCAGTTTAATGTCTAATGCAAAGTACTTTTTGATTTTGGGTTTTTTAGGAGATAAATGCAATTTTATCAAACTCTGATATGGGCAATACGGGTATAGCGATATGCAAATAAATGTCATTTATTTTTTTAATCAAAAACCGTTGGTCCTTAACGATTAACATTGACAAGAAAATGTACGCCACTGAGTTTTTTCTAATTTTGATATTCTTTTTAGAATTTACCAACTAATAATACAACTTTTTTGCTCCCTGAATTATTTTCGTATCTTGCTTCGTTTTCGAGAGAAAAAATAAAAACCACTTTATTGCATATACAAAAAAAATACCTATGTATTTCAAAGTTAATTAAACCATTTCAACATTTTTGAGGTCCTGCACATGAAGGTGGACATGTTGCTCATTTTTTAGACTGTGGTGCCCACTGAGACGCCACTGGACCTAATAAAGTCCTAGTGTTATTACTTTCTGAGATATAGCCGATTACCTTCTTAGGTGGAACACCCGGTACAATAATTGATTGATTAATAATTTAATTTAATTCAATTTATTAATGAAAACTCCTTCCTTGTATGTCGACCTACACATCGTATCTGCACGCGACGTATTCGTTCATCCCGATAAAGTTTCTTAACGGGCCGAACGGCTGCAACTGATGCTCCGTCATAAAGGCTTATATCACCGTGTCAAGATGTTATGGAAGCCACAATTTAATGAACTGCTTTATGAAGCGGAGGCGCCGTCAAGCGTTAAAGAGGAAATAACGAGTTTAATGAAACTTACAGTTTATTGTAAATTAATTTAATTGAAAACTATTCACAAAATTTGTTTTCAAGAAATTTGAAGAAATGTGTAAAATAATATAGGTAATATTCGAATCAGCCAGGACTTTTTTCTTTCACTGAACAGCAATATTAACGCACCACTAAAAATTTCCAACAATTTTGATGTTATATATCTTCCAAACCTATTGTCCGATTTAAATGATTTTTTTGCACATGATAGGTTTATCCTTTAGGAATATTACTGTACTCGTAATTTTTGTAAGGAAGTTAATTTTCATGGTATACCGGGTGTCACAAACATGTTGTGTTTTTTTCCCAACATTTGAAACACCCTGTGGAATATTCTAAGATTCGTACAATATTGCATAGTAATTCTAACGTGAGCCACGTGTTTTCTCAACGTTTTGTTTTTTGGTTCAATAAGTGGTGTTCAATATTAATGAAAATAGACGATTTTATATTCTAGTATACATTTCTATTAAAAAACCATAAGAAGTAACTTAAAAAAAAATGGCACTAACAAAAAATAACAAATAAACAGATTAATAATTATGTTATAAAAATAAAGATTAACTAGTAGCGTGTGCGCCTCTACTTCTAATAACGGCTGCACATCGGCGTGGCATACTCATAATTAGGTTTTCAATTTGATTTTGTTCAATTTCATTCCAAATTTCAACAACTATCCTTTCTATGTCTTGCAAGGTTGCTAGGGGAGGCCGACGACGTCTTAATTTTCTGCCAATAACGTCCCACATATGCTCGATTGGGTTAAAATCTGGACTACGCGATGGCCAATGGAGAATCTGAATATTTACCTCTTGCAATACAATACGCGCTACGTGTGGTCTCGCATCAACAAAAAGTTATTGCCGATATAAGGAGCAAAAGGTAGAACGTTCTCAGATAAAATATCAAAAATTTACATTTCGCTGTTTAACGAACCTCCACGTAGAGGAACAAGATCTGTCCGCGCTGCTAAGGAAATTCCTCCCCAAACCATCATATAGCCTCCATTTTTTTCAAAAAAAAATTTAAAGTCATAAAAGTTGTCATTTTTACATGCAAAAATGTCTTTAACTGAAAGTGAAAGAATTACAATTCTTATGATGAGAGGATATGGCGATAGGGTCAGGTCTTACGAAGAGGTTAAAAATATATTTTATGTCCTACTTCAGATAATTCCAATTTAAATTAAAAGAAAATTCAAAATCACGAAAGGTTTTTTACCTATATAACTTTGGATAATCTTGTTCCAAAGAAGTCTATAGTCGCCTATGATAAGGAATATCAAAGGTTTGGGGATTGGATGAAAAATAATGATGTAAAAATTATCAGTGCTACTCGGATATTTTCAGGAATTGGTATGTTAAAATTGCTGTTGTAAATTATATTAAAATACTAAATATGTATATCGACTATAGTCTGGAACATTCACTCCTAATTCCCTATGGACGAAATATTTAATGTTAAAGAAGACATTAATAGCTAATAAAGATATAGACATTGCAAAATATTGCAAGTTAGGCCAGTATCTAAAGCAAGCATCCGAAGGATACGAAGCGAAGAAATCGAAAATTTTGACTCAAGAAGATGTGCTGAAATTCATCCGTGAAGCTCCCAATGTTTTTTTTTTTATGTACAAAGTGGCTCTGTTATTTGGTGTATGTGGTGGGTGCCGCCGCCAAGAGCTAGTTAATATATTGGCTGAACATATAGAGGATAGAGGATCCGTAGTAATAGTTAATATTCCCGATACAAAGACCGATAAAAAGCGTGTCTTCACAATTATTGATGAGAAGGAGATGGGTTGTTTAAAGCTACTGAGAACTTATTGGTCTCTACGCCCGACGAACTGCAACATCAATAGATTCTTTTTGTGTTACCGTAACGGTCGTTGTTTTTCACAGCCAGTTGGGAAGAACACCATAGGCAAGATTGTCATTGTTTGGGGCGAACGCGGGTGCAAACATGACCACATTGAAAAGACATGGCGGTTGGAAAAGTTCACCTGTGGTTGAGGGATATTTGGAAGACAGTATGTCTCCTAAAAACAAAATTTCGAAATTGATAGCTGGAGTACCATCAATGAGACCATCAACATCAAAAAACGTTGAATCATCGTCAACTTCTGTTAGTGAAAATCACGAAATAATAGAAAACATTGACTTATCAAAAGCTGGTAAATTCGTTTTTACTGGGTCTTTTCATAACTGTTCATTAATAAGTTTATAATTAATCGTTAATCGTTAATAAAAAGTTGTTACTTGGATTTTTCTTATTTATTTCTCTTAATGCCCGAGGGCATTAGAAACTTCCTTAATGCCCTAGGGTATTAAATACCATTTAAAGTATCTGGTAATTATGGTATTATGAAACAATAATATTCGAGTAGGACATAAAATATTGTATGTACCACTGGCATTACTTGATGTCTATACCCTCGGGCAACTCTTACAAACCCTCGGGCCAAAGGCCCTCGGCTTTGTAAGATTGTTGCCCTCGAAGCCATTAACATCTCCATAATGCCCTTAATACATCATTAACAATAATGACGCATTTCCAAACCGAAATCCAATTTCAAAAGCAACTGTTCTAAAAACTGTCCGACGCTTCGAAGAAACTGGAAATTGTAGAGATAGGCGACGATCAGGACGACCAGAAGTAGTAGATGAAGAGAAAAGTTCAGAAATTTTACAACATGTTGTTGAAACCCCTGTTTCTTCATTAAGAAAAATTTCTCAAGTAAGTGACGTCTGCTTCAAATCCGTCCATAATGTTTTAATAAAACATGGTTCAAGAGTTATCAGAAGATGATTATGATGATTGAATTTTGTGATATTATGATGTCAAGGTTCAACCAAAATAACCAGTTTTCAAATTTATAGTATTTTCGGACAAAGCAACATTTATGTTAAATGATAAAGTCAATAGGCACAACTGTAGGTTTTGGGCAAATGAAAATTCCCACTGGATGAGAGACGGTCATACACAACGCCCTGGAAAATTGGATGTGTGGGCTGGGCTTCTGGGTAACCACAAGATCGGTCCATTTTTTATTGATAAAAATTTGACATCACAACTTTACCTTGAGCTCTTGAAAACGCAAATAGTGCCTACTATACGAAATGTGATGGGTTCAAATTATGCAAGTACATTCTTCCAACAGGACGGAGCTCCTCCCCATTTTGGTCGAAACGTGCGCGAATCTTTGAACAACACTTTTCCGAATAGGTGGATCGGTAGAGGGGGTAAAATCAAGTGGCCACCTAGGTCCCCTGATTTGTCACCTAACGACTACTTTTTATGGGGACACTTGAAGAACAGAGTTTATACCACAAAACCTCAAGATTTGGCCGATTTGCAGCGTCGAATTTTGGACGAATTTGAATTAATAACGCCAGAAATGATTTAAAACACAATTGAAAAATTTTATTTTCAATTAGCACACTGTCAAGCTGTACAGGGAAAACAGTTTAAACATTTAATATAAGAAATATATTGTTTCTAAATTGTACTCGTTATTTCGAAAATTACTGATATTAGGAACAAAGTATGTTATACCAAAAGTGTAACAAATTTAAAGTAAAAACTATAAATGAAAAAATATACAGGGTGTTACATTTAAAAATATAAAATTCGTTCGAATTCCAGACAAACTAAAAAGCTGGCAATAACGCCAGTATCGTCATCGGTGCGTCAGATCCTCTTACACAACTGTACCAAATTTGGTTTAAATCGGCCAATGAATTGTGATGGTATTAAGCCGTTTCCAGACTTTATACACACACTGTATAAGTGGAAAGGGTTATGATAAAAACAAAATTTCACGATAAGTTCTAATAAAAATACGAAAAATAAAGAAGCACCTGCTAAGACGGGGGTAGTTACCACCCCCCGGCAGGCGGGTTGGTGCATCAAAGGTGGCATCGCGGAAACGCGAAAACTCCGTTCCTTGAAGTTCTCCCAAGGTTAACTGGCAAAAAACGGAGAAAAATTGGTTCTTTACATTGTAAGGATTGTCCGGGGGATGGCGGTATCTAGTAGATTTCGTCGCATCTCATGAAATTAGATGAAAAAAGCAAGATTTCAATGGACTAAAATGAGTTGTTTATTTCGAGAAACTCTAAAAGGAAAATGGACTAAGACTAATTATTAAAAACAAAGCTATAAAGACGTACGGTTAACGGAAATTTATTCAAAAGAGTATGTAAATGGAGTTTTTGATGAAAGAGTTTCCAGTCGACTCTCGGAAATAATTTGAGATGTTACGACGTAGTGCGCCGGGTTAAATTTAATTAAACGAATAATTTGCAAAACTAACAAAATAATTTAGTGCTCTTTGAAACAAACTTTGATGTCTAATTATTTTGTAAATTATCGTCAACTTTTATGAAATAAATGCACGTGGAGGAATATACAGAATGTTACTTAATGATAGGCCGTAATTCCAAGGGCGCATTTCTGAACTAAATTCAAGCAGAAAAGTTCGTATAAATAGTTGACCTAAAAAGTCTGGTTTTCAATATACAGGGTGTCAAGTTTAAAAACAAAATCGTTTTTTTATTAATATCTCAAAGATCCTTTTGCCGATTTTGGGTGAAGTGTGGTAGTGCTATTCGTTGTGATAAGACGCTAAGTTAGCACTAACTAGATTATAATAATTATGAGTTTCAGTGGCATCTCGGGAGGCAGTCTCGCGAATAATGTTAACAAAAAAGATGTACGCCACTGACCTGTCTAACCAGGGCCGTAGCTAGGCGTTACCCATGGGGGGGGGGGGGGGGTTAGGTAAGAAAACTCTGGCAATTTATTAGAAGTATTATTAAAATTTACGGTGGTTAACAAGGTAGAACTGAACATTCATTGTTATGGGGGGGGGTTTGAACCCCCTAAACCCCCCCCTTATCTACGGCCCTGTGTCTAACAATTTTATATTGTTTTCGGGTTAAGTAGCTAAAAATACAACTTTTGTGTCTCTTGGTATTTTTTGACATACAATGAAAAATTTTCAGCGAAAAAATATCATACAAAATAATATCAAGCTCAGCAATATCAGGAATGCTCCCTTGCATTGGGGCCTATCATTAGGTAACCCTGTATGTATAAGAGGTTTAGTTTTTAATTTACTAAGAAATGTCAAACCTGTTATTCCAATTAAATGATCTTACCTTGAAGAACAGAAAAAATCAGGACATATTTCTCCTTGTACCTAGCCAAAATTAATTACTGGAAATTATTTTGACTTTATTAAACGCCATGTCACATTATCATATAAAATATAATATTATTAATCCTTGTGTAAATTTAGAGGCTGCTTCTTTTTATTTATGTATTAGAAAAAATACAGGGTGTTTCAAAAAATATATGTATCGCTTGTTGTAGCATTCATTTTTGCTATAGATGTATATTTATAGGATGCTACATGGTTTTGTGTAAGATATTTGTTTACATTACATTTCTATATTTTCTGTGGATTTTAAGTTTAATGCTTTGGTGCAGATGTTCATGTTTTACAGGCCACGGTCCTATCAGGAATATTTTCTTTGTACATCCTTCATTCCTTTTCTTTTTGATTAACTCGAACGAAGTAGATACCTATCTGAATATTTAAATATTTTTATTGTCAAAATCTGGGGTTATGTTCATTTATGATAATCGGTCAATAGTTCATTTGACTTATAGTATGTTCGTTGCGTTGTTCCATTTGAACCTTAATTAGTCTCGATAAATTGGTATGCCATTATTTGGTTCTTAAATTGCATATTATGAAGTGTAAACTGCTAGTAGTTTTCCACATGTCAAGTTTGTTTGGTTTTGTCATTGTCTGAAAGTACCAATTTTTCGAAATGACAGTTAAGGGACACCTGTCATTGGATCTTTACCTTTCTCGAAGAGGTGTTGACTTTACTCGACTTTATTTAAGATCACCCCGCACCCGTGAAGGTGGAAGTCGGCGGTTTTTAAAAGGGGCCCACTATTATGTGATTTGAAAAGGTCCGCCGCCCCAACTTTAGTTGGCACCTCAGGGGTAGTAGAGCGTCCTCATCTCTTTGATGATTTGCACATGAGGCCTGATTTCTTTGTATTTTTTTTTTAGATGGTAGCACCGGACAACCAATGAAATAGGGTATATTTTCGATTTAATTTAACCAGGTATCTAATTCGCTGTTTCGATTTTAGGGTTTTACATTTTAGTTGAAATTTTCGTTTTGCTTCTATCGAAGCGTTTATTGTTGAATACGTAACAGACGTTATATATTCACATTTCTTCTGTCCACGTGTTGGGATTGAATCTTCGTTCAAAGACCACATGGCCTGTAACCTGTAAATAGGTGCTGTCTTGTACTGTTCGGGTCCACCAGACTGGAGGCAGGGTGTCTATTAATTTGAAACAAAAACCACATGGGATTTGGAACATCTGGGAAATAAGGCCAGTGTATTGTGATAATTTTAAATTTCTTTATAACCTTAACACCATAAATTTCACTCTAAAATTAACTTTAATTTGTAATACCACCTTGGTAACATTTAGAAATAATCTAGGTATTATGACCATACAAGTATGAAGGTTCTAGAACATTCTCTTTTCCCCTTTTCATAAACTATAGGTGATAACCCGTTACCAGGCGAGAAAAAACCCTTCAGGTCTTCCCATGAGTGTATAATTTTTTTAACTTTAATATTTAATTTAGTTATTGATTTCAATATTTAATCTCATTGGTGAAATCCAGTTTAGTGATCCTAGTAATTTAATTCCCATTGTTATTTTAAATATCTGTGTTTTATTGTTACTCACTGTACTGCAAGACGAACTATTAGTAAGTTGATTTTTGCCATTACCATCTTTAGAAGCAAGCGGTTTTCTTATTTTAAAACGCTTTGTAAGTATTAAGTTTTTTAACCATTTAAAATAGGTGGCGTCCAAGACATCAAAAGAGTGTACAACTGCTAAAGGCAAGAACTCCGAGCCTCCGACACAAGAGCTGCCGTTCGCACCATGGTACGAAAAGTTGCCTTGTAAAGGTAGTTTTACGGCACATCGTGTGGTAATTCTTTACCCAAAAATAAGACAAATAGTTACTATCAACATTGGTTCGCAACCGCTTTATTTTTGAAATACAGGCTGTTACAACTTTTAAGCGGAGCAAAAAATATGTACGCCACTGCCATTTTCTCTTTTAATAACACAGTTATGTAGGCAGTTTAATGTCTAATGCAAAGTACTTTTTGATTTTGGGTTTTTTAGGAGATAAATGCAATTTTATCAAACTCTGATATGGGCAATACGGGTATAGCGATATGCAAATAAATGTCATTTATTTTTTTAATCAAAAACCGTTGGTCCTTAACGATTAACATTGACAAGAAAATGTACGCCACTGAGTTTTTTCTAATTTTGATATTCTTTTTAGAATTTACCAACTAATAATACAACTTTTTTGCTCCCTGAATTATTTTCGTATCTTGCTTCGTTTTCGAGAGAAAAAATAAAAACCACTTTATTGCATATACAAAAAAAATACCTATGTATTTCAAAGTTAATTAAACCATTTCAACATTTTTGAGGTCCTGCACATGAAGGTGGACATGTTGCTCATTTTTTAGACTGTGGTGCCCACTGAGACGCCACTGGACCTAATAATTTCAATCCAGTTAGGGCTAAATAGGCGCCTTATTACTTCAAATAACTGAACCAAATTTCAACCAAATCGGTTTATAGTTATCAATCAATCAATCAATCAAAATATGCTTTATTGTCTAAAAAGTAAACTTTCGTTGACAAAGCCTAGAAGAAACAGTAAATAAATGATACAAAATAAAGGTACAATTACACTATAAATACTATGATAACCAACAAAGTCAACAATTAAAAATCTCAGCATTACACAAACAAAAAGATATAAAAAAAAAAAAAGAGGATGAAAGAATTAAATTATTTATGTATTAGGGGCATTATGAAGATGCTTATGCCTCCGAGGGCAACAATCTTACAAAGCCGAGGGCCTTTGGCCCGAGGGTTTGTAAGTTGCCCGAGGGTATAGACATCAAGTAATGCCCGTGGTACATACAATATTTTATGTTCTACTTCAGATAATTCCAAGTTAAATTAAAAGAAAATTCAAAATCACGAAAGGTTTTTACCTATATAGTTGCTAAATAAACAAAGGTAATAAGTATTCATTGTTGTGCTGTGTCAAAGTCAAAACTGAAATTCATATAAAATAATGGATTTTTCGTTGATTCCGGATAGAATTGCTGTGAATGCTGCCAAAGCTTTGAATAATCTTGCCCCAAAGAATTATGTATATCGATTATAGTCTGGAACTTTTACTCGTAATTCTCTATGGACGAAATATTCAATGTTAAAGAATACATTAATAGTTAATAAAAATATAGACATTGCAAAATATTGCAAGTTAGGCCAGTATCTAAGGCAAGCATCCAAAGGATATGAAGCGAAGAAAGCTGTGTGAAGCTCTCAATGAAATTTTTTTACAAAGTGGCTCTCTTATTTGGTGTATTTGGTGGGTGCCGCCGACAAGAGCTAGTTAATATGTTGGCTGAACATATAGAGGATAGAGGATCCGTAGTAATAGTTAATATTCCCGATACGAAGACCGATAAAAAGCGTGTCTTCACAATTATTGACGAGAAGGAGATGGCTTGTTTAGAGCTACTGAGAACTTATTGGTCTTTACGCCCGACGAACTGCAACATCAATAGATTATTTTTGTGTTACCGCAACAGTCGTTGTTTTTCACAGCTAGTGGGGAAGAACACCATAGGCAAGATTCCTTCCATTATTGCAAAATACCTGGGTCTAGGCGATGCGGACAAATTTACTGGTCATTGTTTGCGCAGAACCTCTGCAACTTTGTTGGCGGACGCGGGGGCAAACCTCACCACATTGAAAAGACATGGCGGTTGGAAAAGTTCAGCTGTGGTTGAGGGATATTTGGAAGACAGTATGTCTTCTAAAAACAAAATTTTAAAATTGATAGCTGGAGTACCATCAACGAG
Source organism: Polydrusus tereticollis (assembly GCA_963920685.1). Lineage (NCBI taxonomy): Eukaryota > Metazoa > Arthropoda > Insecta > Coleoptera > Curculionidae > Polydrusus > Polydrusus tereticollis. The sequence goes on from OY987327.1 coordinate 62,784,595, forward strand.
ACCATCAACATCAAAAAACGTTTAATCATCGTCAATTTTTGTTAGTGAAAATCACGAAATAATGGAAAACATTGACTTATCAAAAGCCGGTAAATTCGTTTTTACTGGGTCTTTTCATAACTGTTCATTTAATATAAATGATAAATAAGTTTTTTCGTTCATAAAAAGTTGTTACTTTGATTTTTCCTATTTATTTCTATTCATGCCCGAGGGCATTATAGAAACTTCCTTAATGCCCTAGGGTATTATATACCATTGAAAGTGTCTGATAACTATGGTATTATGAAACAATAATATTCGAGTGGGACATAAAAGTTTTTTTCTTTACGTCAAAATATTACAGGGTGTTTTCTAATTACGGTACGAAACTTCAGAGGGTGATACGTGAGGTGGTTTTAAGAAAAAATGTTCCCATGAGCATTATGTCCGGAGTTGCTTCGTTTCTGAGATACAGGGCGTTGAAGTTAGTTACGGTAAGAAATTAGCAAAATGTCCACCTTTACGTGCAGGACCTCAAAATTGGCTAGCTTGCAGTCCTGATCCTCTAGATTTCTATTTATGAGGTAATCTGAAGGCTCTTGCTTATAAAACTCCTGTACTAAATGTGAATGACTTGAGGAATCGGATAATTCATCATCATCATCTGTGGCTTCACAACCCAGGGTGGGTTTTTGCCGACTCGACCACACGTCTCCATCCTTCTCTACCAAGCATCCGATCGGGGCCATTTTCGATTTTCATGGCTTTTAAGTCCTTTGTAATATTGTCTCTCCATCTGAGGCGGGGCCGACCTAATGGACGTTTTCCCCCTGAGACCTCCTTCCACACCAGTTTTACCATTCTATCATCTGGCATTCTTTTAACGTGTGCTGCCCACTGTAGCCTCCTGGCCTTTATTTCGTTTATTATGCTGGTATCCGTGTGGAGTTCTTTAAGTTCTTGGTTGGTTTTTATTCTATATTGCCCTGTGTTTTCATCTCTAGTTGAGCCAAATATTTTTCTTAGCACTTTCCTTTCAAAGACCTTAAGCCGTTCTTCGCTTGCAACCGTTAGTGTCTTTAGTGTCCGGATTAATGACAATTGCAATGTCATAAGGAATATTTCAGGTATTTTTGAACGTGTCAGACAATCAATGACAAATCGATTGCAGTCGTACATTTTATCAGAAGGTGGACATTTTGCTTATTTACTGTAAGGTCGAAATTGTTTATTTTTTATTGGGTGTTATTTTATGTTGTCCACGGATAGCTTTTAGAATGAGTTAAAGTGATTTTTATTTTTTTTCTCGCAAACGAAGCCAGATATGAAAAAAATACAAGACACCAAAAAGTTGTATTTGTAGTTGCTTAATCTGAACAAATAAAATAACTTTAAAAAAAGGCAGTGGCGTACTTTTTCTTCTCAATAATAATTGGCTGTGGTGCCCACTGAGACGCCACTGGACCCAATAATTTCAATCTAGTTAGGGCTAAATAGGCGCCTTATTACTTCAAATAACTGAACCAAATTTCAACCAAATCGGTTTAAGGATATTTTTTTTTTTTAACTTCAATACCCTGTATCTCAGAAACGAAGCTACTCCGGACATATGTTTATAGAAACTTAAAACGGCCTTACGTATCACCCTCTGAAGTTTCGTACCGTAGATAGGAAACACCCTGTAGGTATATATTTTTATTGTTCTAGGAAACAGTCCTTCAAATATCTAACCTGAACAATTTGCATTTAGATTTGTTGCCTTAGATAAACAGACCAACAGGAAAAATGTTCTAAAAGTTCACAATATGCCCTTTCATTACTAGAGAATATTAGTTTAATAGCCAATTTGAAACTGGTTAGATTTAAGTGGCTTTTTAAATATTTAAGTACTAAGTATGTATCGTTGGCTAGATTATATTACACAGAAATTCTACATTACCTTCACTAGGTCAAAAAGCATTTAGTTGACTATAATTTGAACTGGAAGAAAGGGATTTCAACTAAAATTTATATGTATTCGGGCCGCTATTTTAATTGAAATAATTGTTAAAATATTCTCATGGAAAATAGTCGCGAATTGAAAAAAAAATAATATGAGGTATTAATCAACATTACCTTAATTAAAAAATCCGACAATAATTAGCATTTTATATTTTTTCCACATAAAAAGAGCAAAAACACTATTATCATAAGAGCCACAGTGACCCACATTTTGAAGTGAATCGTTAAAATGTTTTTAAACTTGGGGCAATTAAAAGATTTCAAAAGCTACACTGAAAAAATTATCAAATACCTGATATAAAATATATTATATCAGTTATTAGAATTCCGCATACGTATTTGGACAGCGCGACAGTTCGCTACTGTAACTAATCTCGCTTTGCTAAAATGTGGTTATAGTGGTAATAATTTACTTTGTATACCGTTTATAAGAATTGCTAATATCAGTGATAATTCACCTCACTTTTATTGAACCAATCAAAACGCTCATTTTCATAGCAACCACCTTGGTAACGGTCGTCTTACCCGATAAGACTACCGCTAGCTCGAAAAGACGCTTTCGAAAAGACGCTTGTAGCTTTTTTACTTAAATAAAAAATTAGTAACACCTCTAACTTGTATATTTACCTTTATCAGACGGCCTTCATTTTTATGTTCAGTAAATTATCCAATAAAATACACCTCTAGAGGCGGTTTCTTATCTTCATACCTTCGTTTTTCACTCGAAACTCGATTTTCCAAGAAAATTTTCACTCAATGTAATTTTTACTTATAATCAAAGATAAGACCCTCGAGCTAAAGCTCTCGGGATCATATCAGATTATAAGTAAAAATTACATTTCGCAAAAATTTGTCAGAAAATCGATTTCTTGTTAAAAACATCGGTATTACCGATAAGACGCCTCCTCTATCGGTATATTACTGTTGATAATCTGAATAATATCGAATATCATACTGTTTTTTCCACTTAAAAGATAGTTTATACCCAATATAAGAAAGGTTCTAATACGTATTATAAGAAGGTTCTAATACTGTGTATTAGAATATCTGATATACTGGGTGGTCCACTTACGAAAGCATATTTTCCATGAGATATGATTAGCCAGATGTTCCTGATTTTGATATGGCTCTATCATAGTTGATTCTTTTTTAGCAGAAACAACCTTATTCAGATGAAAACTATCCAAAATATAATAAATAATATATTATATGGCGTTAATGGAATTAACTTATGATTGTATTTCCTAGAATTTGTCGACACTAGAAGGCATTCTATAATATTCTATATACAATTCTATATATAACAAGAAAAGATACCTATATTAATATATTACGAACATATCTTTATTAAAACGAAAATAAAAAGAAACATGTAATTATTAGTTATAATAACACACATATTTGGTTAAGGTTTTGAAAAAAAAAGGTTATAACAGGTATATAGAATTTTAAGCTATACATATCAACAAATAAAATATATTAAATACTCAAAAATATAACTCACTTATAAAAGCGTTTAAACAAAAAACTACAGCTTAAAAGAAAAACTATATAGTTTTTATAGAAATTATATTTCTCAAAAAAAAATTACTAGGTTTATTATATTTTTCGGAATTTCGGGATTAGGGATTTCGGAATGATTTCCAACGATTTCTGCGACTATGGTAGTGCTTTCGATAATTTCTAACGCTAATTTCGGGATTTCGAGCGATTCCCGGACAATTTGTACAGGTGTTTCGGAGAGTAGTTGACCTCTCGACTAAAATGCTTTAAAATAATATATCATATTATATATTATACTATATAGAATACATACTTACTTACTATTGTGCACAGTCTTATCAGTTATCACTTTATTACTTGGTCTTAGGCATTTGTTTGTTTGTTTAACACAGAAAGCACGTGCAACGACGCGACAAGGTCGGCATTCGAGAACATAATAAAACATAAATGACTGGTACCAGGTGGGGTGACGAATATCAATCGGTTTATTTGTGAATATAAGATTTCTAATAACACGCAGTCGTCGACAAATTGCTGCGACTATAATGCTGACTTTTATAAATGTCTGTATTATAAGTGCGGAAAACTGATTTGTTAAACGTCTAAGCCTTTCTTATACAGACAATAAGAAATGTTTAAATAAGCGAGATTGTTACCGATAGAGAATATTTTTATAATTGTTCTGATTACTCTAATAGTGCTAAGCGAAAATCTTGCTGTCGGTGCAAACTAAGGATTTACAAACTTTCTAATGGTTCAATTATTTTCAGTGTAGCCAATCGAAATTCGACCCCTTAAAAATCATTTCGCGAATTGACATTTAAAAAGATGTATTTTAGGCGTTATGCAACATACAATTTCAGTTATGCAATATACAACGAAACTACAATAGTTTTTAAAAAATATCAATAACACAAATGTCCCCAACTTTATGACGGACACTATAGCATCATTATAACATTATTATAAAAACGTTAGACAGCTTCTATCTATCTCAATGGATTGTGGTTCTTCCCCCACTGCACTGAAGCTCATGGCTTATTGTGCTCCTTTGGTATCTACTCCAACAAACGACTGTCCCTAATGAATTTAAGGACAATGTTGATGGGGGCGTTGGCTATTTCTTCGGGTTCCGGATAGGCTTCCTCGAAGTGCCGTAATCTTTTCCTACTTACTGCCGGACAATGACATAGTAAGTGGTGAGGGGTTTCCTCCTCTTCTTCGCAGGCTCTACAAAAAGGTTCTGCTTCCAGTCCCATATTGCTACGGTGTTTTTTCATTTGACAGTGTCCCGTGAGGAGACCTGTTATTGTTTTTATGTTTTTCCTATTAAGCTGCAGTAGTGATTTGATTTTGTTTTTGTTTGTCTCCCTGATGAACAATTTTGATTGTCTTAGCCCTGGGAGTCCCGCCCAATATTCTTGGTGTTGCCGAGTAAGTCTTTCTCGTATGTTTTTTCTTGCCGTTCGATACGAAAGTCCGCATGCAGGCTCCGGCCCGATTAGGTTGTCTCTCGCCCCTTTTTTGGCAAATTTGTCTGCCTCTTCATTACCCTCTATACCGTGATGGCCGGGTACCCATTCCAGGTTAATCCTGTTACGTTGTGCCAGGCCTTTTAGCGTTGTAAGACATTCCTCAACTACTAAGGAGTTTATAGTTGGTTTTTCGAGCGCTTTGAGCGCTGCCTGGCTATCGGTTAAGATGTGGATCTGTTTGTCTTCGACTCCTTTCCTCATCATAATTTGTGCACAGGTCGTAATTGCTATTACCTCTGCCTCATACACACCCGCTCCCGTGCTGTTTTCTGTCTTTGAGCCGTCTGTATACCAGACTGAGCCCTTGCGGTTTTTAAGTTCCTCCTTTCTCTCTTCACCTCCCCTTTCTGGGAATTTTATTTTAAAGGGTTTGTCGAAGTCGAAGGTGGTTTTTGTGCGATCCGAATAAATGTTCGTTATATATTCCCTGTCTCTTATCTGAAATATTTCGGTATGTGCTTTGATGTTGTTAAACTTCCCATTTAAGTTGTTTATTTTCATTCTGTACGCTGCCATAAGTGCCTCCGTTTCCACTACTAGATGCAGTGGTGGGAGCCCCAGAAGCATCTCCATGGCTGCAGTAGGCGTTGTTTGCATTGCCCCTGTTATACCTATACATGCCAGTCTTTGTATTTTACTTAGTTTATTTCTGGCTGTTATTGTTTTGGTTTTATGCCACCATAGCAAGGATGCATAAGTTACTGTGGGTATCACAACGGTGGTGTATAGCCAGTGCATCATCCCAGGTTTTAATCCCCACGTCTTACCTATCATGCACTTGCATGTCCAGAGAGCTCTTATTGCTTTGGTTTTTACCTTTTCGATGTGTTGTGCATACGTGAGTTTGTGGTCAATAATGACCCCCAAATATTTTACTTCTGTGCTTCTCTGTATTTCCTGTCCATACATTATGGGATTCCTCAGTTCCCGAAGATCCCTTTTACGTGTGAACGCTATTACAGATGTTTTTGATGGGTTTACCTTGAGGTCTTCCCTATTGCACCATTCTTCAACAGTGTTTAGTGCAAGTTGCACTCTATCAGAGACAACACCCCCAAATTTACCGTTTATCAGAATGGTTATGTCGTCTGCATACCCTTGTGCGTAGATGCCTTTTTGTGTCAGTTCTATCAACAATGTGTCCACAACCAGGCTCCACAGAAGTGGTGAAAGGACTCCACCCTGAGGACATCCCTTTGTGATCCTGATAGTCCTGGTTGTTTCTCCAAGCGAGGTTGTTATATTTCTATGTCTCAGTGCTGAGTTTATCCATCTTGCGATGGATTGTTCCACTCCGTGCTGTTCCACTGCTCTGATCATTGAGTTGAACGATGTGTTATCAAAAGCGCCTTCTATGTCTAGAAAGACGCCTAGTGCTATCTCCTGGTTATATACGGCTAGCTCTGCTCTGCTAGTAAGTTCGTGCAGTGCCAACTCGCAGAATTTCCCAGTTTGGTATGCATATTGATTTTGGTGTAGTCCTCTGATCGTCAGTTTTTCATCTCTGATGTACCTGTCGATCAGTTTCTCCATTGTTTTCAGGAGAAATGATGTGAGACTTATTGGTCTATATGCTTTAGCCTGGTCGTAAGATACACGTCCTGGCTTTGGTATGAATATTACTCTAACCTTACTCCAGCTGCTTGGTATGGTTCCGGTTGGGAGGCTGGCCCTGAGCAGTGTACAGATTGGTGAGGCGAGTTCTTCGATCCCTCTTTGTAATAAAGCTGGAAATATACCATCTGTGCCGGCCGACTTATATGGTTGAAACGTTTGTATCGCCCATTTCAGTTTTGTTTGATTGATTATTTTATTTGCGAGTTCCCAGTCCTGCCTGTTTGCCCTTAATTCTGGTATCCTTAGGCTTGGCTCTGTATCTCTTGTGTTCTCCAGTAGGATTGTGCTACCTGGAAAGTGTGTGTCTAATAGTACCTCAAGGGACTCCTCCTCACTGGAAGTGTGGATTCCAGACAGCTTACTTCTTATAGGGGGATATAAAGCTCACTTTTGTCAAACTTTTTCAAAATTTGAAAATTAAATATTTGATTTAGAAAATTCTATTGTTTTTAAAGATGTTTCTGTAACATTTTTTACATGTTGGTTTATTACCGTATTCTTAAGATGTTAAATTTTATCACTTTTAAGTTTCAGCTTTATATAGCACTATAAAAAGCTGACCCAAATGGGGTCGAAATTTTTACATGCCTCGAAAAAAACGCACTGTGCTATCTAGTAGAATAATTTTGTTGCCAAATTGGTTTTAAGATAATGGTAAAGGCTAGTATTTTCTTAAGATATACAACGGCAAGAAGGATCACCATTATGTATTCAATTTCTTCTTGCCATCAACGCAAGAGCACTCTTTATCTCGTTTCATTTTATGTTACAAATTTAACACCCCGTATCTTCATCTAAAGACAATAAACTCGTTATCCTATCTCTTCCAACCCCCGACCGTTAGCGGCCTGTTTAAAAATCCTCCCCCAAAAGTTAATAATAGCAGCGTCAGCACCTTCCTGTACAAACGCTGATTAAAAGCAGTTCCTGAAATATTTAATACTAGGCCCCAATTAGACCCTTCTTTTTAAGGCTAATTTAAGGGTGGGATATGATAATTATCAAAATTGCAATTCGATTTCGAAGCTTAAGTTCTGTGAAATAATGAGCAAACATTTCTTTAAGTAGTGAGGTATAATTAAACATCTAAAAGTTAGTTGCTTACTTTCGCCAGCACTATCCCTAGACGCGTATCGCCATATAACGGTTCGTTAGTAAGGCTACAGAATACGACGAAATGAGGCAGCACCGTAGAGTCTACTTGGCTCGAAAAGGTTGGTGAGCAGTGGCTATAGCTTAAAGCGACATCTCGTGGCTATCAAATGCGTTATCTAACATCTAACAAGAATCACTCAGAAGAGAAGGAAACTCGTGATACGACCAGACGAACCGGTTAGTAATTAATTCTGCGTTCCTTACCGTGACTTCTGTAATATTTAACCTTGAAGTTAGTAAATCATTACTGCCAGACTGCCACTGACTCCCGAGCTATTAAAGCTTTAATTAATTAGTTTAACTTAAATAACTCATAACATAACCACTCCGGGATCAGGTGGTAATCACTGAAAATCCTTTGGAATCGCATAAATATTTGATAATCACTTGTAATACTTGGATTTTGTCTATCAAGATCCCACATACTAACTAAATAAAGTAAACATTAAAATTTTACCGCGTTCCATATATAGTTTGTCCAAAATTATACCGTTGTATTTCAGGCTCATAAATCAACCACCTAATAAAATACCATTTCGTGGTATAATGTTCCGTAAAATACGAAAGAGGGCTACAGGGTCGGACTCTTCTCAACTGTAAAGTAGCTATGTATTTCATTTACAAGAAACTAATTCATGAAATAATGTATATCATATCGTTATTTCATTTTTGCATATTTCAATAGAGCTTACAGTGTTATAATAATTATTGAGACTGAGGCAACATCAGTTTAATATCTGCATAATTTATTCGTTAAACGGAAAACAAAATCCTACAAATTTTACAGGCTTACATGGTGAGTTAATAATATTAAACTTTATAAAATATTAGCAATTTCATTCTGTTTCGCTATCACTGTCTTCACCTTGGATAATTATAATAGGTTTAAGACTATTGACTACAGAAGAATAAGAATTTTCTACTTTTATTATATCTTTCATTGAATTTTTCCAACGGTCAACTATAAATCGACAGTGAACACGTTTTCCTGTTCTCATTTTAACTGTGTCCGTCTCCCTGTTTAGTCTTTGAGGGTATATAAAATAAAGATCTAAGAATATGTTTTTACTAATTTTTTTAAAAATCTAACTTTCATTTGTTTCCTTTTCCCTACAAAATGGGACGAACGTAACTAAGGTTGACGGGACCTTCGGCCCACAAAAATTTTTTTACAAATGAAATTTCAACATTATGTAAGTACAGACATTATTATTAATTTTATTTTATTACTAATTACAAATTTATTTCTTTTTACAGAATTTCTCATAAACTCTAACAAGAATTTTTCTTCTCTTCCACAAAAATTTTTATAACATGACCTAGAATGTCCAAAAGATCTTTTTATATATCCTAGATTATAACTTTCATATGAGGAACATATTATCTTTTATATCCGACCACAAGCTGACAATAATTTCTTCACATACATTTTGAATTAAATAAATAAAGCATTTCAATTAAAATTTCAGTATGCTGATTGCTTTTACATTCACTTTTTAATATTTTGTTTGAAAGATTTTCTAAAGCTCCATCAACGTCACTTTCCACCAACAGTTTTCTCTCTACTGCTTATACTAACTGCAGCACTGTTTTTTGTCTCCTGAAGATGAAGGTTACTACCTTCGAAACATGTAGAGACGTTTTATTTTTAAAATTGAGCCTTTGATAGCTCACTATCTCGCTCACTATTAAATCAGTGGAGAAAGACTTTGTGATTTTTTCCCCTTTTCCCCTATATTTCAACTCCACTTCGAGAATGGACTATTTCTTTAAATTAATGACATTTTTGTCAAAAAATTCTGAAAAATGGCATTGTTTAACCTAATCTCAAAAAATGTTATTAAAAAAAGTTGTTTCTAGTAGAATTTTAGGCCTATATACAAAGTTTCAGATATCTAGCGCAAAGTTGAATTTTTTGCCATTTTTTCGAATTAACATGTTTTTTTTATAATGTAAGTTGACTAAATGGATATTAAACTACACTGCGCAACTTATTTAACGCACAATCAAAAATTTGTCTCAACTTTGATCTTATGTATTTTCGTCATTTTTTGTTCATTTTTATTGATTTTTTTGTTAAATTATAGGTTTTTCTATTGAGAGTGTCACTGCGTTAGTTGTTTTGGTTAAAAAAGTTGTTGTGGTATCATACCGGGTGATAAGAAAATGTTATTTTTTTTTTGGAAAATTGCAGACACCCTGTAGGGTATATTAGCTATTGCGAGTTATTCCAATTATAGCTAAATTGAAGCCTCTAGTTTTGTTTACATTTTCTTTTTTTATTTTTTTGTTTATCTCTGATACTTTATGAAATACACTGTTTTGAAACACCACGTGCTGTTATTACCTGAAATACACTTTAGAAAGCTATGGAAAATAAAGTGAAATCTGTGTTATCGGTTTTTTGTTGGCAGTCCAGCAAGAATTATAGATATTTTTTGTTTATCTCTGTAATTATTGCTAAAAAAAACTAAAAAAAAAACAACCTAAAATGTACGAATTGCTTTAATAATTAAGGAAACAACAATAAATAACTTAACAAAAAAAAACAAATTCATTACAGAATCAGTATCTGGTGTTTCCACCCCTTCCGCGAATGACCTCCCGACATCTGTTATTCATACTTAAAATGAAGTTTCTTATTACGTTTTGATCTAAGCCATCCCATAATTCGACTAGACGTTCGGCCAATTCTTGTAAATTTTGTGGTTGTCGTCCTTCACTTCGTAACCGCCGACCAATATAGTCCCAAAAATTTTCGATGGGATTTAGGTCGGGGCTACGGGCTGGCCATTCTATGTAATTTATTCCAATTTCTGCAAGATAATTTCTTACGATACGAGCCGTGTGGGGACGCGCATTGTCGTGCATGAGCAAAAAATTAGGCCCTATATAGGGTGCATAAGGCACAACATGTTCTTCAAGAATATCTGTGATATATCTTTCAGAATTAAGATTTCCATTTACAATTGCCAACTGTGTTCGCCCCGTCAAAGATATTCCACCCCATACCATGACGGATCCACCTCCATATAAAGTTGTGTGCAAAAAATTGCATTGACTGTATCGCTCACCTGGTCTGCGGTAGACGCGGATACGTCTGTCACAGTTATACAAGTTAAACCTCGACTCATCAGTCCAGAGAACACGTTCCCAATCTGCTTCCAACCAATTAACATGCTCATTAGCAAAATTTAATCTGGCTCTTCGATGAGCTACTGTTAATGCGGGTCCTCGAGCAGCAATCCTGGGTCTTAAATTTTCTTCTCTTAGTCGTCGACGCACAGTTTGAACACATATGAGTGGACCACCTGCACCTTGAAGTTCTGATCTTAAATTTCTTGCAGTTGTAAATCTTTGTCGTACAGCGCTTACTCTTAGAAAACGATCCTGGTTAGGAGTTGTAACACGACGTCTACCTTGACCGGTCCGCCTGGAATGCTCTCCTGTTTCTGCGAACCTTTCAATTACCCTCGCTACAGTTGTGTGCCACACTCCCAACCTACCAGCTATGCGGTTGTAACTCCACCCTTCACCATGTAATGTAAGCGCCTGAACACATTCATCACGTGTTAAATTTCTGTTTTGCCGTTCCATTATTAACTAATTCTTGCTGGACTGTCAACAAAAAACCGATAACACAGATTTCACTTTATTTTCCATAGCCTTCTAAATGCATTTCAGTTGTCACTTGATTTTCCATAGCCTCCTAGCTGTTTAAGGTTTCCGATAAATGCATTTCAGGTAATAACAGCACGTGGTGTTCCAAAACAGTGTATTTCATAAAGTATCAGAGATAAACAAAAAAATAAAAAAAAAAAATGTAAACAAAACTAGAGGCTTCAATTTAGCTATAATTGGAATAACTCGCAATAGCTAATATACCCTACAGGGTGTCTGCAATTTTCCAAAAAAAAAATAACATTTTCTTATCACCCGGTATAATACCACAAGAACTTTTTTAACCAAAACAACTAACGCAGTGACACTCTCAATAGAAAAACCTACAATTTAACAAAAAAATCAATAAAAACGAACAAAAAATGACGAAAATACATAAGATCAAAGTTGAGACAAATTTTTGATTGTGCGTTAAATAAGTTGCGCAGTGTATTTGCTTATACCATACTTAATATTTTATTTAGTTTGTATGCTTATTTTTTTACTAGAATGCCATTTTCTTTCGGTATATAAAATTAGAGGCAAAGAAATTTGACACGGGTGGTGCAAAGTTATCATAATTTAACAATTTTAACAGATAGACGTCAGATGTTCCATTTTTCAACTGACAAATACATCTAAATATTTGATAAAAACTTTATTTTATACTAAATATAATTTAATATAGCTAACCTTATTATTCAAGGGAATTTCACATTTTAGTGTGACGTCCTTCTGGCTCTATACAAACAGTCGTCCGCCTATAAACGTCTTTGACAGCATTTTGTAAAAACTCTTGGTTTTATACCGGCACAATACTGTCTGATCGCTTGTTCCAAATGCTCGATATTTCTAAACGGTCGATTCTTATAAACTTTCTGTTTAAGATAACCCCACAGGAAAAAGTCTAGTGGTGTTATGTCAGGCAATCTGGGTGGCCAGTAACATTCTCTGTCACGCCCTATAACTCTGTTTTGAAATAATTGGTTTATGCGTTCTTTCACTGCTGCAGTTTGATGTATGGGTGCACCATCAAGCTGATACCATAAGTTATGTTTATTGTGTAAGGGCATGTTATCCAAAACGTTGGCAATCTCATTATCAAGAAAAGTCAGGTACCTTACACCAGTTAAGTTTACTCTAAAGAAGTATGGTTCAATAAGCTGATATTTCAGAATCCCACACCATACATTGGTTTTAAAATGATACTGGTCGCGACATTCAATTGTGAAGTTGGGATTTTCTTTGGACCACCATCGGCAATTTTGTGAGCTCACGGTACCATTTGAAGAGAAAGTGGCTTCATCTTTCTATAAGATCTTGTATGGAAAAAGAATATTTTCCTCGTATTGACCCTGATACCAAAACGAGAAATCTGGAGGATATCAAAATCGCGTTCTTTCAATGTGTTTAGAAACTTGGGTTTATATAGCCAAAATCGATCTTTCTGAAGAATTTTTCTAACACTTTCCTTCTTGTACCCTGTTGAATCACTTATCTTGGTTATACTGGTTTGACCGTGGTCAATAACACTTAAACAAACATCAAATTGTGCTTCTTCATCGTATTTACTTGCTGCGTGAGGTTTTTTAAAATTATTTTGAACAGATCCACTTTCTCTAAACTTTGACATTGTTCTTGAAACAGTGCTATGCTGCAAATTTCTTTCTGGATGCCTCTCATGAACAATGTCAGATACTTGCCGGTGAGGCATATTTTCTCCACAAATTAAGACAATATATATTTTTTTAATGGACAACATTGGTGATAACAGTGAAAACTATAACTTGCGAAAATATTCCAACTTATGACATTTCTTTTATTTATTCGGCACTCTAATTCCTTTTTTTTTCCAAAGCCTATACTTATAAAATTCGAAATTACCTTGATATTTTATCGTGGATAACAAGAAAATGCGTTTAAATTGTGAACTAATCTGATATCTGAGAATTTTATTATAAGTTTTTTTTTTAACTTTGTACGTGTATTTACTATAAGAAAAAATGGAACATCTGACGTTTATCTGTTAAAATTGTTAAATTATGATAAGTTCGCACCACCCGTGCAAAATTTTTTTGCCTCTAATTTTATATTTCGAAAAAAAATGGCATTCTAGTAAAAAAATAAGCATACAAACTAAATAAAATATTGAGTATGGTATAAGCAAATAGTTTAATAACCATTAAGTCAACTTACATTATAAAAAAAACATGTTAATTCGAAAAAATGGCAAAACATTCAACTTTGCGCTAGACATCTAACACCTTGTACATGGGCGTAAAATTATACTAGAAACAACTTTTTCTTATAACATTTTTTGAAATTCGGTTAAACAATGCCATGTTTCAGCATTTTTTGACAAAATTTGACAGATACCGAATGACAGATGGTGGCAATTGAATATATAATTTTTAGTCTAATTTGAAGCAAAAACGATTGCCGTTATTTAATTTGAACTAACCTTATTAATAATAAAAAGTTCCATATGGTGCGGAAGTTTAATGGTGACACTGTATATATATACAATATACATATAGATATATACAGGGTGATTCAAAAGTACTTCGACAAACTTCGGGAGGTAATTGCCGGCAATATTTCAAGATGAAAAGTTCTTATAAACAGTGGTCCCTGGCGACTTCGTTACGGAGATACAGGGTGTTGAAATGTTAGAAGGAATGGTAATAATTTTTAAATAACTCCTTAACGAGTAATTTTTTTTTATGAAATTTGGTGAATTAAGTAAGCATCTCAGGACACTTATTTTGAAAGTAAAACACATTCGTAAATTTAACCAGTGGCGTCGGTACAAAATGTGGCTATCATATTTTTTGTGGAAACTATGCCTAACCTAACCACACCACTGACTTATTTGATTTTAACTTTTTTTTTATGAATCCCCAATTACAACAAAAAAGTTCACGTGTGTTATTTTGCTACGAGGGCCAGTTTAATGTCAAATGATTATTTTATTTGACTATACACAAATATTAAAAAATATGTTTTAAATTCAAAGATTTATTATGTAAGGGGTAAGGTATAACATTTAATTTAATTATAATTAAATAAGTGCGTTGCAAAAATTAAATGATTTTTAAATAAATTGTTCAAAATGTCCACCTTCAGCCAAGATGCAGGCATCTAATCTCCTTTGCATGGAATCTCGTACGCGTGCTAAGATATCTGGTCTGTTTCTTATTGCCTCAAAACCATCGATTATTCGGTTTCTTAGCACTTCTGCATTTTCGACTGGCGTCTTGTAAACGATTGACTTCAAATGTCCCCACAAATAAAAATCAAGAGGATTTAAATCTGGGGACCTTGGTGGCCACGGTTGATTTCCTTCCTCAACTCCCCTACCTATCCATCGATTTGGATAAATTTGATTAAGATGGATCCTGGCCACTATGCTGAAATGGGCGGGAGCTCCGTCATGCATAAACCATATACGTCTTCGAGTTTCTAAGGGCACATCATCCAGTAAGGGAGGAAGTTCATTTTCCAAAAAATGTCGGTACGTCTCGCCATTAAGCCGAAGTGGAAGAAAAAAAGGTCCTATTAAGTAATCGCCAACTATTCCCCCCCACACGTTTAATGAAAATTGGTATTGAAAATTTCGTTCACTAACGGCGTGGGGATTTTCCAAAGACCAGATATGGTTATTGTGAAAGTTTGTAATCGCACTCTGAGAAAAATTTGCCTCGTCCGTAAAAAGTACATAATTTAAAAATTGGGGATTTTCAGCAAATTTTTCCAAAAACCACTGACACAAATTAATGCGCTGAGGAAAGTCCCTGGGTAAAAGAGCTTGTACCCTTTGAATATGGTACGGATACAACTGCTCATCGTGCAGAATTCTCCAAACTGTGGCTTGGGTGGAATTGAGAGCATCAGCAATTATTCGAGTGCTTGTATCTGGATTTTCCACTACAGCATTTAAAACAGCTTCTTCTAATTCTGGAGTTCGGGCTGTTCGCGGTCTTCCAGGAATGTCACGTGACCTCGCAAAACTCCCTGTTTCAGCTAAACGTCGGTGAAGATTTGAAAATGTTTCAGCAGCAGGCAGTACTCTGTTAGGATATCGCTCTTGATAGATTCGTCTAGCTGCTCGTGCATTTCCATCGGCAAGGCCATATACAAAATGCATGTCAGCTAAATGCGCATTATTTCTTAAGTAATCCATACATTTTAAACAATACTATTAATATTCAATGAAAATGACAAAACTGAGAAATAAACCACATAAGCAACTAACTGTCAAATATGTTTTAATTCACGACAAATGCATTTCCAAAGCCGCCTTATCAAAATACAAAATATCAAAAAAGTATTTCCAAAGCCGCCTTGTCAAAATAGAAAATATTAGAAAATAACATACTATTCATACTAATAAATAAATATGCATGTCACTGAGAACATGTTATACTTAAATAGGCATCCTCAGATGCCTTCCTTTGGCATATACCTACATATTTGTTTATTGTAAGTATGTATAGATCTTAGTTAATATACTTAAATTAATATTTGAGTGTTTGATCAATTATTTAAAACATATTTTTTAATATTTGTGTATAGTCAAATAAAATAATCATTTGACATTAAACTGGCCCTCGTAGCAAAATAACACACGTGAACTTTTTTGTTGTAATTGAATGAGGGATTCATAAAAAGAAAGTTAAAATCAAATAAGTCAGTGGTGTGGTTAGGTTAGGCATAGTTTCCACAAAAAATATGATAGCCACATTTTGTACCGACGCCACTGGTTAAATTTACGAATGTGTTTTACTTTGAAAATAAGTGTCCTGAGATGCTTATTTAATTTACCAAATTTCATAAAAAAAAATTACTCGTTAAGGAGTTATTTAAAAATTATTACCATTCCTTCTAACATTTCAACACCCTGTATCTCCGTAACGAAGTCGCCAGGGACCACTGTTTATAAGAACTTTTCATCTTGAAATATTGCCGGCAATTACCTCCCGAAGTTTGTCGAAGTACTTTTGAATCACCCTGTATATATACACTAATTCGTTTATTGCAGGCAGATCCATTCAATTTGCTTTAAAGGCCGATAAATTGGTTGTTAACATTAGTTTTGTTTTGAACAGTTTTTGTGTGTTTTGGGACTAACGTGAATATATTTGAAGATGGCAGGAAAAGGAAATGTCTTTCTTTAAGCGAAAAAATTGAAATAAACGAGAAAAGTAAAAAAACTGGTTTAAGTAGCAGGAAATTTTCTAAGTAATTTAAAGTAGGTAAGACCCAAGTGAGTATGTTGTTCCAAAATAAAGCAGAAGTTAGAAATTTGTTTCACTTACCAATATTCGGGCCCATAAGTCAAGCAAAAGCACGCGAATCTGCCCAATGTCTAGGACTAGAAACTTCAAGGCATCAAATGGATGGTTAGAGAAATTCCGTCGTCGGCCCAATATTACCTTCAAGAAAATATGTGGCGAATCAGCCGATATCAATATCTAAGATGTAACTACTTGGAAAGAAAGGCTATTGACCATTTTAAAACATTGTGTCCCAAGGTACGAATTTAATACAAATGAGACAGGTTTCTACTATCGTGCATTGCCAACAAAAATATATGCATTAAAAGATGAAAAGTGTACTGGAAAAAAAAACACCAAAACAACGATTTAAAACTCTGTTCTGTGCAAACAGAACGACAGTGAACGACACTGTTTCAAAATTCTTTCATCTGGAGAACGTCATCACTCTGGAACGACCTCCCTGAGATCGTCTTCCCCAACGAGTATAGTCTCCAAAGATTCAAGACCAACGTGAATCGTTTCCTGCGCACACGCACCGCTCCTAGAGCGCCATAAAGGATTTATCCTGTAGTGCTGTGCCTTATCATAAAAAAAAAAAAAAAAATATATGAAAAGTGAGAAGGAAGGACCACCTGCAAAAGCAAAGATCCTCGATGTTTAAAGGGCGCACATATCGGTAAGTTACCTCTCCAATGGATCTCGAACAAAAAAGCGTGGATGACAGCAGACATCATGACAACATGGCTTCACAGATTTGATACCAAGATGAAGAGACAGAATAGAAGAATGGTATTATTGTTTCTGGATAATGCAACGTCTCATCCCAAAATTGCACTGAATAATGTCAAACTTATTTTTCTTCCACCCAATACTATCTCACATTACCAACCTTTGGACCAAGGCATTATACAGAATTTTAAAATGCTCTACAGAAGCTACCTTACTAAGAGGCTTTTAACATCTATAGACAGTGGTTGTTCCCTTCAAGAAATCGAAAATACTATTACCATCCTTAGAAAAACACAACTGAAAGTCAATCTTACTAGATAGACAAGATATTGTTTTTTGGAGACGGCAGTATCTAAAAAATATTGGTAGATATAGGAGTGAAGAAAGAACATTTTTTATTCAGACGAAACCTGGCTCAACGAAGAACACTCAGTGCAAGATATAGGGCAGGATAAGAATATTCAAAGCTTCCTTCAAGCATTTATATAGAAGGTTTGCCTGCTCGTTTAAGAATACCTGCAGGTGAAGGTCGCAGGTCAATAATAACGCATATATGTAAAAAAAATTGATTTGTAAACGGTGGTTTTTTTGTACTTGAGTCAAAATGAACTAATGATTATCATGAGGAAATGACTGCTGACGTCCTTGAAGCGTATTTTGAGCATCTGAATTAATTTCCAAAATTTCTCTCATAGTTTTAGATAACGTCAGCTATCATTTAAGGCTTTTAGAAAAACTACCTACGACTTCTTGGACAAAAGGGATATTATAAATTAGCTGTTTGAGAAAAACATTTAAAAATAGCGCGAGAACATAAGTCAAGTTTTAAAAAATGTGTAATCGACGGAATTGCTAAAAAGTGTGGTATTGTTTTACTTCGACTGGCACCCTACCATTGTGAATTAAATTAATTGAGTTGATATGGGCATAAATGAAAGGTTATGTAGCAAGAAATAAGACTACATTTAAAATAAAGGATTGTCAACAAAATGGCGAGCTTCACATTATAATTATATATTTTACACCTCTAGACCACTGTGCGTTGAGGTCGCGGACCACTGTGCCACCCAATGTCAAGATTAAATAAACAATAGTCAGCACTTTCGGTGTATAAATACCCAAACATTAGGTGGACACAGTACCTTCGTCTTTCTGACTGGTCAACTCTCCTACGATCAGGAGCGCCTATGTGTCCTATAGACTCAATTCTCTCCTGATCTTCATTTAGCCGACCACCTCCCCCGAAGACGTACTCTGGGTAAAGCCCGTTAGGCGCATCCCCTTAATGGGCGGTGATCCGTGTGAAACCGCTGCCAGGTTTATGTATATTTCTTTATCGTGTAGGTATAGGTCGGACGTTGGGCTTCATCTGTTTTTAATGAGTAGGACCGTTTTTAATTGGAACTGGTATGGTTTTTTTGGGGTCATTCTCGGAAATGTCAATTCTACAGCTTGCTCGCCGTTGTCCATATTGTAGTCCTTTGCTGCTGTGACTTTATATTTGTTTGCTTCCGCTTCTACTGAGATGTTACAAAGGGTAGAAATCGTCTGGTTCTTATTTTCGGTGTGTTTTTCTTCTTCTGGTATATATAGACTGATGTTGTTTGTATCCTTAAAGACGTACTATATCATTTGGAAAATTCTTCCGGCGTCCATTCTATATGCTTTAGCTGGCATGGATACGTGTTTGTCCTTTGTTTGCTGGATGGCAGTTCTACACTGACAAAAATGGATTTACCGATGTCTTGGGTTGCAGAATTAGAGCTACTTTAACGCACGTTACTATGTTATTCAAACTGAGCCTACGAATTATTACAACTTATTTAAAAACGCTACAATAACTCAGCTTCTTTTGGTTCGCCTCAACACAGAAATATCAACATTTTCAACACATTTGGGATTACCACAATCCTTCATGTTGTAACCATTTTATGAGTTACCTGAACTCAGTTTTTGAATTGGGAAAACTTACCAACTGATTTTAAAGCGCCGTTTTGACCCAGACGTGCATTATTTTAACTAATTGCCATGTGTAAATTACCTTGAGTTAAAATAAGTCATAAAGAGTGCTCTAAAAACCCATGTCGAGGGTAAATCACCGATCGAAAGGTCACGAAACGTTCCGAATTCGCGCTCGTGCCGATTTGGCGCGGTAACTTTATCCCATTGTAATTAGGACTTGCTATCCGCGCAATCGTTGATTGGAGGGATCTTTTTTATTTTTGTTCAGAGTTTGTTCTCATACAGGTGCGTGAAAATGAGGATACTCCAACTTTAGGATTAAATCTATAGTCGTTAAGTAAGCTAGAACAACTGAAAGGCCCAGTTTTGATAGCTCGAATCATGAGTTAATCTAGCTCGAGTAGTAACGCATCCAAATTCCCATATTGGTCTCTGGCAGCTTAAACAATGAATTGCTGCAGCCCACGTCGCATGTGTTCGTCAAACGCAGTTACGATTAGCTAAGCTAGCTAGCTAAAACAACCTGTCTTTAAGGCTGTTATAACTCATGAACAGTGATTTGATGCAATTTCTTCGATTTAGTTGCCGTATTTCAGAGGTCTGAGCTGTCCCCTATTAGTAACACGCGTCGGTCTAGGATAACTCATATTTGAGCTACTTCAACTCGATATTTCGCTCAGTGTAAGCTCAAGTTGGTGACTAGGCCATATGTTTTGTTGCTTTGGTTTCCCGTCACTACGGCTTTTCCTCTTTCCAACTTTTCTGTGCCTGTCCATCTGCCGAAGTTGTTTCTTTGATTCATATCGATTAGTCTGTCCTAGGCTAGGTATTGGACTGTTGACGCTTGTTTTCCTTTGCTAATTAGTGTTGTTGGTATTTTTCGGCTGTCCTGCCCTTTCTGGTACTGGATGTATCCGTTATACTGGCTTCCCCAATCTTCTCGTGGTGTGACTTTTCCTGTATAGGTCATGACTGAGGGTATGTGCTCCTGGAGCTGCCGGAGTGGTATCGTTTTTCCTTTTTCCAATGTAATTTTCTTCTCTGGTATGTTGATAACTGCCTTATGTTATGTCAGGAAGTCCATTCATAGTATTAGTGGTATTGAAGATTCGGCTATGACTCGTACTGCGTAGGTAGTGCGATGTGCTTCTTTTGTAGTCGGGATTTTTAAATGTAATGTGTTCAGGCCCATAACCTGGATTTTATGGCCGCCTGCTGTCAAAAGGACCGCGGAGCTGCCTACCAGGGGATCTGTTGGTAATAGGCTCTTTTCTGCTATACTATGTTCTCAATTGTCTCATTGTCCGCTGGCGTTTGGGTGCGCTTCTGCAAATTGCTGCAAAATAGCCTGGTTTGTTGCAGTTATGACATCTTGGTCTGTTATCGTGGGTCCTGGAGGTTTGTTGTGGCGGTGGGCTTCTTTTGAACGTGAGTTATTGAAATATTCATTAACAATTATCAAGAGAGAAAATTGGTAAGAAGCTATAAAACATGTAATTAAAAAGGAAAAGAAATGTGGGACTAAGACAACATAATGGAAGAAACGATAGAACCACTAATTATTTCAGTTGACTCACGAACGAATCCTACGACGTTAGTGACGGTGAAGACACCTTTTTAGACCTCTAATATGTAAAGTCTTCTAAATGTTATCTGTACAGTTTTTTTTTATTA
Source organism: Polydrusus tereticollis (assembly GCA_963920685.1). NCBI lineage: Eukaryota > Metazoa > Arthropoda > Insecta > Coleoptera > Curculionidae > Polydrusus > Polydrusus tereticollis. The sequence continues at coordinate 62,805,689 of OY987327.1, forward strand.
TGAAAATAAAGTCAACAGAGTTAAATAAATAGCATTTTCTTATACACCAAAAAAATAGAAATATTTTAAATTTGCATTTATAATAAGGGTTACTTGCTGTCAGGCAATAGGAAACACAGTATAATGAAAAGCACACATAAAATTTTAGAATTCATCATTCGCTTGGGGAGACTCTAGCTCATCAGCAGAAATTGCTAAACGTGCCCTGCGTTTTTTATTATAAGAACAAACAACTACCTATATCTTAGAGGTTTATTGCTGGTTAGTTTAGTACAGTAACTAAAAACGATTTGCGATGAGTTCAAACCCAAACTGCGAACCTGGTGTGTCAATAACAATAAACATAACCCCGGAAATTCATGATGTCTAGGCTGATTAATTTTATAGATATATTATATATTAGATATACAAAAAATTGTTCAGAAAAGACTTATTTTCTTAAGAAATCGAGATCGCCTCCTTAAAAATTCAATTATCAAGATGATGTCTCTTTAAAAACTGTTTTTAATACACAGTTGTAAATTAGTCTTTATCTCAGCGTTGCAGTAGGGCGTAAAGTTATACAAACTCGCAAGGGGCTTAAGAAGGCGGGAAACAACGGCACGTTCATACGCCGTAATCGCCATAATTACGGCGAAGTTTGTCTGCCAAATTAAAAGCGGTAGCGCCATATTTCATGCTCTACTTGGCGCTAAAAGAACTCGGGATTCTACAACAACTTCTTTCATATGACATTGAAGCAAAATATTGAAATAATACTACTTGTAATATATTTTAATGGCATATTTAAGGCTGGTCATATGGTAACTAGTAAATAACTGCGCAAGTATTTATATAAATAAAATGAACTAGATAATATTGTTGGGGTGTGCATAAAGTGATAGGTTATTCTTTAAAGTTTATTCCAAGCCATTGGAAATCTTTATTGTAGAAATATTTAAGGATCATAATACGGATGTTAAAAAGTTTATTTTTAAAATGTAGTTTTTGTCCTTGTACAACAACGTTAAATTTTAACTTTGCCCTAAGAACATTTAACGAACAAGGGTTCACTATAGTTTGCCGTCATTATAGATACTATTCGCCATAGTACAAGGTTGGTTTATAACTGGATAGATTCAACTGAAAATCAAAAAAATAATATCTATTTACTACATTTAAATTACCACTTGTTGACAGGATTTTACAACACGTTTAACTTGCGGAAATACTGCACTTGATAATTAAGAATCTGTTATTATTACACATACTGCAGTACTGTGAGATTTATTTATACATCACTACGAAAAACAGAGGAACACATCTTGTGTTGCCGCATACTAGAATAAATTTCGTACATCGACGGAAAACAAATACTTTACGTTTGTAAGGAAGTCTTAAGCCGCGTAACGACTACACGCGTCAAACCCTCGAAGATTGGATTGCGCGGCGGCCGCGTTTAATGGATAACGTGTTGCCGCGCGAGCCAATTCGAACCGTGCCGCACTCGAACACGCCGCTAAGCGAGCCATTCTCTGTCGATTTTTACCTTAGTCTTCATTGGTTTTTACAAAGAAATTTATAAGTTTCTTTGGCTTTTCCTTCCGCGGTAAAGACGCTTGAGTGTTTTGCTCGCGCGCAGTTGATACGGTGTGTCGTTACCTCACAGGTTATCTCTCTCGGCAATATATTGAAAACGACGCGACCTATCATAAATAATAAGAATTGTCACCGTCTTTCTGTAACTGAAACCGTCTCTCGAAATTAAGTGGGCATTTTCTATACTGGTTATTCCGCGAAAAAACTGCCACTGGATCGTCTGCCGCGCGTGGTTGTGCGCCTATGCAAAAGATGGTGCCAAAAATAGCTCGCGTGGCAAGTAAACAGAACTGCCGCGGGAGAATACATAGCGCGCACGGCAGCCTCGCATAATGGATACGCACCTTTAAAGAAACATGAAACGTCATTGCGTTAAAGAATGAGACGTTTGTCACTAGCAGGAGAAAAGCAGGTTACTCGCTGAATAACATTAAGAGAACTGTCATTACAGAGCGGAGAAACAACACATTATTTGTGCCTTCAAAAAAAGAATCGGTCCGCGGAATCCGGTCGCGAAGCGAACTTCTCTCGTTCAGATGTTGTTAGAGAGTCTTTATTGAAATTCACCAATGCATTGAAGTGGCCAACCTACCTTCTTCGGCGCTACTGTAGGGAACCAACTAAAAATGATTAAAAATGTGGGGTTCAGGCCCAAGTAGTCCGTCGTCGTCACTATTATCGCCACCATGTTTATACACAGCCAATCAGAAAATAGAGTGAGTTGTAGAAGAAACTGATATTACTGCGGTGTGTCGGCGCTTCACAAAGGCGCTGTAATTATCGTTTGGAAACGTATCTTTCTTAAAAACAAAGATGGTTAATAGGATGGGAAAGGTTACTCATTCACTATCAAACAACATTGTAACCATTTTTACATTCTTACATCATCACATATTGTGTGACAAGATTAAATATACTGATTAGAAGGATATCTCGCAGCAAAACATTTTGTGTCTGATGCCGACAGCGAAGAACCTTGGATAGTCATGGGCGTACATGTACTCTTTTGTTTTTTGGTGAAATAAATGTGAAAATTTGTTTAAACTATCAATAAAAATCGATATTTTGCATAAGACAAAAAGAGTATAGTACCATCGTAGGCTATATTTAAGCAATCTTTATAACTGCAAACATGTCCTGACTTTCTCTTTTTTTTATGGCAATACTAGCATAAAATAACAACAAATTCACAAAAATGATAATATAAAATCTATGAAACCACACAGCGAAAACTCAAAAGACAAAATAAAATGTAAACATCTAAACTTGTAAAGTTTTTTTTTATGATAGGGCACAGCACTGCAGAATTAATATTTTATGGCGCTCTGCGAGCGGTGCGTGTGCACAGGAAACGATTCACGTTGAATCAATTGAAAGTATTATAATACAGCCCATACCTCCGCTCGTATTGCTACGACAGCACTGACACTTTCGGGCGAGAATTTCGGGGAAAATACGCTTCAAGGTCAACCGCTTATACGCTTATTACGATGCGTTATTCAGAAAAATCCTTCTGGTTGTTATATTTATTCTTCTGATTGAGTATCGTCAGATAAAAGCTACTGACCAGTTGATTTCAAGCCGAAAATTGTTTTAATTATTGGAGGGTTTTACGTCTGTAAATTATTAAAAATTAGAGAGTTAACAGCATATCAGACAAGGGAGGGAATATTCAGAATAAAGTCAACCTCCGAGCAGGACTCGAACCTGCAACCTCTGGTTATCTAGACCAGTGCGTCGTACCTGATAACCTCGATACCGCAATTCGCAGCGCACTGGTCTGGATAACCAGAGATTACAGATTCGAGTTCTGTTCGGATGTTGACTTTTTTCTGAATATTCACCCCTTGTCTAATATTATGTCGCTCACCTTCTAATTTTTAACAAATTACAGACGCAAAACCCTCTAATATTTAAAGCAATTTTGGAAACGGCTTGGAATCAACTGATTTCTATCTGACGATACTCATGTTACAATATGTTATGAACGCTATCTGAAAGGTAAAAATGATTACAATGGTCATTGATAGTGAATGAGTAACCTTTTCCATCATATTAACTTACTACCGCGTACATAACCGCCGTTGGTTGTGTGCGGTACACTAACAACGGAATTTTCAGATCCGACTAAAAAGATGGTTAAATTATAAATAGATTTATTTTAAAATATTGGTCTTTTTATATACACTCGAGAAATAATAATTCCTAGAGGCGAACTTAATATTGGTTGGTTATTTTTTCAACTATGCCGATTTCAACGGTTTTCTAAAACCGTTACCCTAGTTTTGTGAATTTTTAAGCAGAGAATATTCTTAAAATAGGGTTTGTTAGCGGCGAATTTCCTTGCTAATGGCCGCTTGTAACTGCTTATGAAATATTGTTGAGGTTTTATTTAATTTAGCAAAGTATGTTACGTCGTAAAAAAAATAGAATTTTATTTATGGATTTATTTATATTAAAACATGTTTCTCAAACAAACATTTGCAATTGGTGTTTAGCTCAACGATTTATATATTATACTACAAATGTCAAAGTTCCAAAAACTTTTGATCGTCCCCAAATAGGTTTCTCCCTGATGATGAAAATTACAAGCTTAGAATAAACTTTAAAGAGTACCTTATCGTTTGCTGCACACCCCAATATTAGCTAGTTTGTTTCTGTTAGATCTCATTCCTCGTGGCTCTGTTATAGTCATGGATAATGCCAGCTACCACTCAAAAAAATCCGAAAAAATATCAACGTCTTCTTGGAAAAAAGAATAGCATCATTCATTGGCTTACTGTAAATAAGAAGCCGTTTCATAAAGGTATGCTGAAAAAGGAGCTACTGGAGATTATAAAGTTGAATAAACCTCTTTGTACGAAATTTGTTGTCGACCAAATCGCTTCAAAGCGAAATATGACGGAACTTCGCCTTCCGCCATATCACTGTAAATTAAACCCCATAGAATTGATGTAGGTGCAAGTAAAAGCGTTTGTAGCAAGGCATAACACCACTTGAAAAATGAGAGACGTTATGGAAACCTCTTGCAAGAGGGAATAAGGACAGTGGATTGTGAAAAATGGAGTAAGTACGTCGAACATGTAATTGAAATAGAAAAAAAAATGTGGGAAGCTGATAACATACTAGAAAACACTGTAGAGCCTCTTATTATTTCTCTGGACCCCAACGACGATAGTTCATCGGACTACTCGAAACATAATGACTAAGATTTAAAAATTAAGTGGTTGTATTGATGGTACGTTACTTCTATATAAATTGTTGTCTACTTAGTATTAGAATAATTAATATCCTAATTATCTGCCTATCTATCTCTATACTTAAGCAAGTATAATTCTTATTATACTTTTATTCTAATAAACTACCTGTAGTAACGCCGCTCTCACACTACTTTCATTCACCAAAGTCGTCTTTCTATTGTAGGCAAATTAGGGTGACTCTAATTTAGTACCGATTCGGGGTGTGTAGGTCTGAAATACGGAATTTCTAAAAACTCTCATTGCAATTTACCTGAAATTTACAATGCAACCTTTAAGTTATCCACCCTGCTTAATGGGTCCTGTCATTGCAAATTTATATTTTATTACTCTCTCGCATTAAACAACAGAGTATAGGGTCTGGCTTTATTTGGATAATCTCTGGTCTTTATTAATCTTGACAGCTCGCATTTGAAATCGTAACTTGTGTCTGCATGTGTTTATAAATTAAAGGTTTAAGTTGTAAACTGTAAGATATAAAAGTGTTTTAAATACTCGTTATAATCACGTAACAATACCAAATTTTACGAATTCAAAGGTTACTTTAGTTTTTTTAATCATAAACAATAAGTTGGGGTCAAAAGAATACTAAGATTACTAAAACAATTACAAATAAAATTGAATGCAGTGAAAAATCAGGTGCAGCGCTTGTAAAAATTTAATAGCAACAGGAAATTAATGAAAGAGACAAAACTTTTTCCTTATTTTAAAATACGACCTCAACCCTAAAAGAATGTCAAAAAAGAAATAATAAATTCAATAAAAAATGTTTGATCAGTGCTTTTAAGATGTTTATTTCGTGTTTTCTGTCAAATAATCGATATATTTTCCTCCTCCCGTAATTTCTAATTAGGCCAAAATCTTTCTTATTTATTTATCTTCGGGGAAAAACTCAACCGAACACGACGTTTCTTCGTCGTTATTAAGACGTGGCGCACAATGACGTTGAAATATAACCCCCATCAGCGGCTTTAATGGACTTCTTAAGCAGCTTACTTTGTCACAGTTTACTTCTTAATTTTAAATTAGTTTCTTGGACGATGCTAAAGTTTTAGCGTTCCAGTTTTTTTGCTGAATGAGATTAAAAAGGATTTGGATTTATTTGTCATTGCAGTGTACAGGGTGTCCATTTTTCGATGTAATTGCAGGGCATCTCGGTATCTAGTAAAGATGGAGACTTGCAGTTTTTACATTACTGCGCTACATTTTCGTGAAACAAAAAATGCTATATACAGAATTGTCATAGCTTTCTTAGTTTTTAAGCTACAGGGTGTTTTCGAAAATGTTTGCTTCTTGACCAGACTCTGTATTTCGATTATCCATTAACTTATCGAAAAATTTTTTAAGTAGAATTCAGTGGCGTTGTTTGTTTGTTTCAATGATTTCATAGCCTACTGCCCCAATTTTCTAAATTTTTCTATTTGTGCGTTAATTGTTAATAATAAACTATGAACTATTATATATTTTTGTAAAGCTTAAAAATAGTTTAATCAAATAAGATAACAATATACAGGATGTCCCATTTAAAAAATCATATATTTGCTTTAAATCTCGAAAAGTAAGACTCCCAGAAAAAAGTAAGCACGCCACTGAATTCTACTTAAAAAACTCTCCCAGAAACAGTTTCCGTTATTCGTAGTTTTTAAGCTACAGGGTGTTTTTGAAAATGTTTGCTTTTTGACCACACCCTGTATTTTGGTTATCCATTAACTTATCGAAAAATTGGAAACTGTTTCTGATCGAGTTTCTTAAGTAAAATTTAGTGGCGTGCTTACTTCTTTTCTGGGAGCCTTACTTTTCGAGATTTAAAGCAAACATATGATTTTTTAAATGGGACACCCTGTATATTTTTATTTCACTTCATTGGGCTATTTTCAGGCTTTTTAAAGATATATCATAGTTGATAGTTACTATTAACAATTAACGTACAAATAGAAAAATTTAGAAAATTAAGGTAGTAGGCTATGAAATCATTGAAACAAACAAACAACGCCACTGAATTCTACTTAAGAAACTCTCTCAGAAACAGTTTTTAATTTCTTGATAAGTTAATGGGTAACCGAAATACAGGGTGTGATCAAAAACAAATTTTCGAAAACACCATGTAGCTTAAAAACTAAGAAAGCGATGACTAATTCTATTTGCGGCATCTTTTGTTTCACGAAAAGGTAGCGACGTAATGTAAAAACCGCAAGTCTCTATCTTTAGAGTCAGAATCAATCATAAAAGGTACAATGACGTAGGTGACGGCGGAGGGAAAACTGTAGTTAAAAATGTCTGTCGTCACTCGTTTGGTGGCGAAATATCCAACAGTGCGGTCAGGTGGAAAAAATACAAATCGCTAGAGGTTAATTGCAAACTATTATTTCCAAACAGTTATAAACATACACTAAATACATAATAGATAACAATATAGATACACATACCTACCTAACGTCATTTTGACTAAAAGTTGTGTAAGTACGAACCAAATCTTAAGTTTTTTTAAGTACCTATTTAAAATATTAAAAATTGGTAAGTTTTTTGAAACAATCTAAAAAATACCAGAAAATTAACTTTTACGAACAGTTTCTTACCAATAACCAAAGTATTCATAAAATCACCAGCTCTGGAGAAATGCCGCCAAACCTGGCAACACTGATACAAATTCGGTCTACTGGAGACGCGACGTTAGAGAGAGTCGCTCAACAATCTCTCCGTCGCTCGGTCACTTACCTTTTATGATTGATTCCGACTCTACTAGTTACCGAGATACCCTGCAATTACATCGAAAAATGGACACCCTGTATATTAGGCTTTAGTATCATATAGGGTATTCCAAACTCGATGATACATATTGTGCTAAAATTTTGGATATGGCAATAAGACATAGCTATTCAGACATTTTAGCCTCTAAAAACATTTTTGAAAATGTGGCGTTGCCAGTTGTATTAACCATGTCCTGTTTCTATCTACCATTGTTCCTGAGATTGAGGCTAAAACAAGAATAACAAAAAGTAAAATATCGTAGGTATCTATGGATCTAGCGATCTCAAATTTTCGAAATATTTAAACAATATACAGGTATTTTGGTTGTATAACAAACTTGGATAATATTTTCTACAGGGTGCCCAAAAAATATATTTCGGTGGGCCTTTCCAAAAAATTACAAAAGTCACTTTTTTCAAATGAAACACCCGTATTTTGTAGCTTCTCGTTGTTTGCTTTTCTCGGGTAAAGTCACAGTCATATTTGTTTAATTTTTGACAGTTTACATTAACTTGGGGGCCTCATATCGGTACATCATTTATTTTAATCTACCAACCCTTAAGGTTAGGGGACTCCCCTACACAAAAATACATTTTGATGAAGAAGACTTGTCTCAAAACTCACAGGGTACTAAAATAAGTCCGCAAAAAAATGCACTGCCATTGCGTGATCCCCAGAAATAAGAAAAATTACTTGTGGAAGCCCGACAAATTACCAAATAACAATAAATAAAATCGTATAATTTAATTTATTTTTAACCTAAAACATAACAACACGTCGCGACGGCGGCGTCGCGGCGTCGATTAGAATCTGGTGCCCTGAATAACATTAACCTTGTTTTCTTGTGTGGAAATTTATGAAACCGGGTGTTTGGGCCACGTGCGTGTCTGGCCCGTCTCCGACGACGCTCGTTTATCTTCCGGCAAGCCGGAAACTCTTCCCGGGAATCGAACCCCGGACATACACCGACGGTCACGCGAGCCAGTGACGGCGACCATTGCCAAAATGGAATATAATCTTTAAAACATCTATAAATAATGAGGCTATACAGGGTGATTCACGTAAATGGCGTATTAGACGTTTAAGGCTAACCAGTTAATATGATTACCCAAAGATTTGGGTTTTTACACAATGATCTAATAACTATAGGTGCAACAATAACAAATAAACGAATTAAGATCAACGTATTTCAGTCTAAAGTAAATCAGCATGCTAGTTGTGCCCCTCCACTTGGTTTACGAAACTTTTTCTGTTAAAAGTATTAACATGAATAACATGATGTGGAATAGTAACGCGAAAACTGCAAGATGCAGCAAACGAATTTTCCAGTTACTTTGTTAACTGGAAACTTCGTCTAAACCCCAAACCATCTAGTTTGCTTGTAGAAAGCAGCCACCCTTCGACGTGATCAACCTGGATGGACGCGACATCCCCTGGCGCGACACAGTGAAATACCTCGGTATTACCGTTGACAAGACTCTCCATTGGCGCCCCCCTATTCAGAATATCGCCAACAAAGCCAGGCTCTTCTATAGCCAATTATACCCACTGCTCAATCGACGCAGCGCCCTCAGTCATAAAAACAAACTCCTCCTCATCATACGGTTCAGCAGCTTGGGGATACGCAGCCCCAACCAACCTCAACCGTCTCCAATACCTTGAAAATCGTTACATTCGCGCAGCCATGGACATCTCATTGTTCATCCGTAACATAGATCTACACCGAGATATCAAACATATCCCCCTCACCCAATACCTCCGTGAAAGAGGAACTAAAATCCTCACCGCTACCCTCACTCACCCCAACCCGCTCATCAAACAAGCTTCCGACTATAACATAGGTGCCCCGCGCCGACACAAACGTCCCCGACACCAACTCCTCTAGGTGTAGCATACACACCACCCCTACCCCAGTGCCTTCCCAGATATTTCTCCCAAAACCTTCTAAAAACCCACATACTCGACTTCATGTGAACAGCGGAGTTTGCTGTTAATGGTGGGACCCTGCGGAATGAACCGCAGTGTGGCAACGCAGCATTAAGGGATCCATCCAGAGTCATCATTCTCGTCGGCGTCCACATCGACTCGGCGATACTCGGCACGACGATGTTTCATTCATTTTTGACAGCGTTATTCTGTTGGTTTTTTTTTACTTCGAGTGTTTACCGGTTTTGTGAAAGTATTGCTGTGCTTTTAGTGTTTTGTGGTTTAAAAGTTTATTGTAAGGTCGTTTTAATGGCCAGACAAAAGAATCCCAAGGCAACATATTTAAGATATGCATATAGCTCATCAGAGTATGCATTGTTCGCATTCAGCTATCGTCCGATGTATAATTATTTTGGAAATATTTTCATTTCGAAAAATTCTGTGTTTATGACTTTGGCGCTCTGGATGTTTTTTCACCAAGATGAAATGTATGTGTCTGTGGCCTTGAGCTACTGCATCCACACATGAAAGTTGCCTAAATTTGGGCTTGGAATACATCACTGGCACACCAGCTTTTTTTTGTTTCTTACGATCAAGCACAGCACTGCAAGATCAATCCGTTATGGCGCTCTGCGGGCGGTGCGTCTGTGCAAAAAACGATTCACGTTGGTCTTGAATCTTATATTTGTAAAAGAGGCTCAAGTCGCCAACCTGTTCAAGACTTTCTAGGTTGCTGGTCAGATCATGGTCGCCGATTAAGCGAATCACTCTTTTTTGAATGGAATCCAGCAATCTGAGGGTAGCAGAGCACCAAATATATGAACAGTATTCCAGCGATGGTCGAATTTGGGATTTATAGAGCATCAGAAGCTGCTGCGGTGTATAGAGGTTCTTAGTTCAGTAAAGTATTCCAAGCTTTTTCTTAGCAATGGCCGCGAGGTGACTGTGCCAAAACATATCATCCGAATTGACGCCCAATAAGTAAGTTGATGAAGCAACAGGAATTAAGGGTCCCGTTATGACTATATCTGCTTCTTCAACATTAACTTTTTTAGAAAAAACTGCCGCCGGGGTTTTTTAGCATTAAATTCTACTTGGTTATTGTCACCCCAAGACAGAATTCCTTTCAGGTTTTTGTTGAGATGTGAGACCTCTTGCTGCCTATAGAGATGCGCATCCAACGTAAAGGATGAAACAAGTGTGCTATCGTCAGTCAATTTTTAGTTTCTACCAAAAGATCGTTAGTATGTAGTAAAAAGAGGGTGGGTGACAATATAGAACTTTGAGGAACTCCGGCACTAATGTTAAATGTGTCTGAAAAAAATCCGTCGATTGCCACCAGCAAAGAACGGTCCTTAAGCTATAAACAAAATTGAACCGACATTCCGTAAGCTAAAATTTCAGTTAGAAGGCCCTCATGCCATACTCGGTCAAAGGCCTTGGAAATGTCCAGTGCTACCGCCAGGAACTCCCCATGATGTTCTATTGCCTTGTTCCAAACGTGAGTAGCATAAGCGAGAAGGTCTCATGTTGGTCCATACTGGCGGTAACACGGGACAACATGCCGGTTTCGAAGCCTTGCATGGGTATTTGGGCAACTAACCTGAACTAACCTGAACTAACCTGCTTATTAACAAGTTTAGATCGGTCTGTAGTCTGTCTGAATTAGTGCTGGGAAGTTTAGTTCACTTTGCCGATTTCAATATTTCGATCTCGTTCAATAAAGTGAATAGTACAAAAAACCAGTTCGTTTAGTTCATTTAGTTCACTGATTTATACTCGCACATGCACAGTGAAGCAAAAGAAATATATAAGGGAAATATTTTAAACTAATATTATAAATAACAATGAAACATAGTAAATAAATAAAAAATAAGCATGATGCTCGTGGGTAGTACAGTGCAACTATACCGTTCTTTACTCTATGAAAGTCTCAATAAATATGGCAAACTTTGTCTCTAGCCACGGCGCGTCGAATGAGCTGTAGATATTTGATATTGTCACATCTCAGCCTATCTTGGCCGAGTTGTATACGTGAGGCCGCAATCCACCTGTCCGACAGCCGACACTATCGGTCGGTCTCCAGGCTCCAGGTAGTTCAGGTGCGTTTTGCGTATAGTACAAGGCTTTAGTTCGCGTTGATCCAATCTTTAAAGAATTGGTGATTAAATCTTTTAGTTCAGTTATCAGATTCGATCTTTTTAACTAGTTCGTTCGCGAACTACACACTGTCTGTATACCACATATTTTGAGGGAAATATGTAATTTATTTCCATTCTCTTGCAAATTATAATCCTAAACGACTTATATATAGGTACGTTTGAGGATTTGTATTGGAGGTAAATAGGTTGGAATAATAGGACATTTTGGCGCCGGACTTCAATGATACGGGCAAATTGGAAACACAAAGCTGGCTAGCGCCAATTCAGCCAGTATAAGGCTAATTTAAAGTATAAAAATTGAAAAAATATTATTAATAATTAGTCTTGACACTAAAACGGCTGACGCCAAAATGTCCCGTACCTAAATAACTCGGACAATATGACACTAAAGTATCATTTTAAAGTAGTTAGTTATAATTTTTTACCAAAATTACAAATGAAACTAAAAGAATTGAAAATTTTAGTTTCTCCAGAAGGTGGGTACTTTAAACATAATTTGACAAAGATCATGAAAATTTGTCATATCATATGAATTATAAACAGAAAACAATTACTGAAACAACGACAGAAAGCATCTATTAGTATAGGTATCCAAAGACTGTTCAGAAATATTATTTTCTCCGGCACTGTGTTCGGAGATAACAAAGAGTCGTTGGGAATCTTCATAAAACCTACTTTTGAAACATTCCATGTAAGTCACGTACTTCGTTTCAATTATTTAAATTACCTCATAAATTTATTTGTGAATGTGAGTCTTTAATATTTAAACGCGGATTCTCTGGAGACGAACGGGCCAATGAAATGAATTTATTTCAAATAGGTAAATGAAGTTCGCATCATACAGATAAAATTTTGATTAAGGACATAAAAGTTTTTCGACAAAAACAATATTTGACTACCTACATAATTATATAAATATTAGACATAATCAGTTCTACTGTTAAGTATTAGACAGTCCATATTTGAAAATACCATGGACCTTCATTTATAAAGTTGAAAATGGGTTATATCCCAAACATTTATTGATGAACACACGATTGGTGACTGATGTGCATGATTACCCATAATAGAGACAATTTTTATGTGAACACGGTATCCACCAACTACAGTCAAAAATATATTTCTCATAATGGTGTAATTAAGTGCATCAGCAATCTACCCTCATAAATTAGAGTTAAGAAACAGTGCAATGTTCAGAAATAAGTGTTTTAAATACTCTATAGATAACATAAAGGTTGATTAGCTGGGAAAACTTTAAATTTTTTATATTTCAAATTTCTATTTATTTAAAATTGTAAGAAACTTTATAATAACGAAATAAGTAGCCTAGAAAGTTGAACAACTTAACATCCGAATAATAAACAAGTGAAACCTTTTCAGTGGATCAGGTGTTCAAAATGAATCCTCTGGAATGACCCGAATTTCAACCCTAATTCTGATTTTTAAAAATTCTAAGTCATTTGGACCCTTAACGTAGACTTTGTTCTTTAAGTGTCCCCACAAAAAAAAGTCGAGCGGGGTTAAGTCCGGGAATCGCGCTGGCCAGTCAATAGCCCCTCTTCTGCCTATCCATCGTCCTGAAAATTGTCCGCTTATGTTATATTTGTTGCGAAGTTATTATCGTTGTTGCATATTTCTATCATCTGCTTACAAAATTCAGCTCTTCTATCAAAATCGTCCTCGTTTAACTCGTGCACCAACTTTATCTTGTAGGGATGCAACTTCTCCTACTTAAACAAATTTTTCACTGACTGATGAGACACATTATCCATTGCCATTGGCCTGGATGATTGTGTTGGATTTTTATGTATTGAGAACATGATATCCAAAGCTTTGTCTCCCCCGGTTGCTGGTTTAGATAGACCTAATCTAGCGGCTTCCCTAACACTGACTGTTTCTCGAAATTTCTTTACCACTTGACACACCATTGACTGATTTATCGGAGGCCTATTTGGATACAATTCATTGAAAAGTTGACAAACCTGATCGTGCGATCTCTTCGTATTTCGCGGTTACCGTTTATTATTGAAATTTCAACTTGTTGTTTCTCATTCAGATGAACCATAGTGTAAACAAATTAGAAATCAGACAACACAAAATTAAACAGGAACTCAAAATTGACACCTCTTAGGTCGCTGTCATGAAAACACCTCGACTCAACTGGTGGGTATTAGGTAGGAATAATTATAATTAGGAAGTTTTCATTTTTAAACTGTCATTATCTCGGAAACGCTTGCAGATAGGTGAAAATTTGAAATACAAAAAATTCAGATTTTTCTCAGTAGAATCCAAATATGCAATCATATGCAGGGTTCCATTTAAAAAAAAGTAAGTTAGTCTCTATGGCAACCAAACCAGAAATGACAGAAGAAATTCATGCAGGTAGAAATGTGGAGAATAATTTACTTACTTTCATAAAGGTCACTTTTTCGTATACGAGGTCATTCTAAAGTCACAGGCATTATGCGCGACTTTTTCGTATTTTTGCGTATTTCTTATTTCATTTTTGAATTTTGCATCGAATTCTAAGTATGTTTGATATACATTTGAAAAATTACGATTGAACATATCAATAAGTAAGACCGTATTTCTGACGATTTATTTGTAAATCGAGCAAAACATTCCGTTGTGTGTTTATTTTGTTTTATTATCTCAATTTTGGTATTTCTGAATGCTGACTTGTCACCGTTTACTCCCATAAACCCTTGTATGACAATTTTACTTCAAATAAGTAATTGTCAAGCGTAGTTGCAAAATTGAGATTTTTACAATGGTGAAGGTAATGGAACCAGAAAAAATTGGACCTGATCGTCCTCCCATATGTGAAAAGGTGATGAGTAGAATAGAGGCTAAATTTAGAGAATTCGGTCATCTTAGAGATTTGCCTAAATTTGGTCATCCTGCTCGAGATGAGAATGATCAACTTGACGTTTTGCTTTCCTTGGAAGAAAATGCATGTAGTCCTCTGTCGCACATTGGTGCTAATTTACAAATGCGAAAATCTGTTGTTATAGTTCAAAAGCACAAATATCACCCATACAAAGTTATTCCAGTGAATGAGTTATTTGAAGATAATATCGACAGGCGAAATAAGTTTTGTGAACGCATGCAAAATATGTGCATTTAGTAAAAAATACTATTTTTTCCGACGAAGCTATATTCCGTTTGAATGGTAATTTGAACAGACAATCCGCATTGGATGATGGAGGTTCACAGCCAATAACCTTAAAAAACAAATGTGTGCTGTGAATTAGTGCGCGAAAGAGTAATTGGTCAATTTTTCTTTGAACAGTCTTTAACTGAATTAATTCCAGCATTAGTGGCTTTATTTTCAAATCCATTGAACCCAGACTCCCCTGACAAATAGCTGATATTCCAGCCAGACGGTGCTCCTCCGCACTATGCTGCCACTGTGCGTACATTTTTGGATGAAACCTTTCCCAATCTGTGGATAGGAAGGAGAGAGGACCATTCGATGGCCTGCTAGGTCGCCAGATCTAACTCCGCTGGACTTCTTTCTGTAAGGTTACCTCAAATCGCAAATATTTGTTGATAGGCCAAACAATCTGCAGGAGTTAAAAGAGAGGATCCGAAGAGAAGTGCGTGCCATAACTCCGGAAATGGTCGAAAATGTGCAAGGAGAGTTTATTGATCGCCTTGGATATTGTCAAGAATTAAATGGCACACATTTTCAACATTTAATTTGAACTGTCAAGTTTAGGTATAGGACATGGTACATGAAACATACCTAGAAGTGGATGCAAAGTTGATGGTCGTACCTAATTTTTTGGCTACCCTTTACACATGAATTTACCATAAGAAAAACCATATTAAGAAATAAAATAGACGGGTCCGAGCGTTTTTCAAAAAAGCACACTGCTGAATTTTAAATCAATTTAGACATTACTTCTGTATAAAATGTGCAAAGTGGCTATTAGCAAAGATATTTATTTATTTTATTAATCACGACTTACTGTTTGTACTGTAACTACTGTAAGTAAGTAAATAAAATGGCGTCGCCACTTAATTTGCTGCCAAGTACACCTGACTAGATCCAGCTGTATACAGCTCTGTTCATCACAAATGTTTTCTGTTATCTAATCATCGACTGATTTTTGCTATCTCGCTATCTGTAAAGTTGTTAAGTTCCAAAGTTAATGTAACTATTGATCCGTATCGTTTGATCTCTTGAAAGTTCGGCTTTCGACTTAATCGTTCTAGTGGAAAGTCTAACTTTAATCGAATTAAAGAGTTAAGCAGCTAAACGATCAAAGCTCTCTAAATTGGAAAACAGCTTCTGGTTAAATAGAGCTGGGCAATTATCGAATTTTTATTGGTACTAAGTAAGTAAACCGGACTACATAGGACCTAAAGGTTAGTACAGTTGTGTTCTAATATAGTGATATTGCCATTTGTCGAATAAGAGTTGATTTTCTTAAAGGCTTGATAATTTAATAATAATTTTATTTGTGGACTCTGAATAGCGGTGGAGCTTATTAGAAGAGTATTGAATAAAAAATTGTACAATAGACAAAGACAGTTTTACTGTTACTTGATTGAGAGGAGTTGCCTGGAATAAATGATAAGGAATTACTTTTTCTGATAGGTTAAAATATGGGTTCATTTCAACTAAGGAGGATTTTGCAAGCTTGAAGAAAGTCAGCCAAGAACTAACCCCTTTTTTTACTTTCATTAAGGGCTATAAAAAAAAAACACTATAAACGGTTTAGAGACCTTTTTTGGGGGGCGGGGGAAATTGGACTTGACTTTTACTTTTGGATTTTTCTACTATAAGTACTGGCAAAATCTAAGAATTCTGAGGTTCTAGGGGGGGGGGGGAATTTCCCTAATTTCCCCCCATGGATCCGCCACTGATCATGTCATAATATGAATTTCACACAATGTTAACCCAGATATGGTTAGATATATTGTCCGCTTATAATTGTGATCTATACCAAGCCTTACGTGTTTCACTAAGACCATAATATATACTCTTGCTATCAGAAGTTCCATTAAAAAGCTTAAGAAAAAATGTAGAGAAAAACCACTGAAACATAAATAACATACATTGTTGGAAAACAAGTTCCAACACTAGAATCATATTTTTAATTTATCATTTTTTTTTATAAGCGCAAATAAAACTTAAATTACCACTGGTCAGCCTATTGGGGTTGCGTCGATGTTGTTGCCACGGTAACGAAACAATTGAAACGCGTTGTTATGACTGCGGTTGTCAGATTAAAACTGGTCACTCTGTTGCGGTTGCGCTGTATGTTTTTTGTGATCCCCCAAAAAAAAAATGTGTTTTTAAGTAAGGTCTATTCTCTGACTATTAAATATTTTGCTGTTGACAGTGATCGTGTACTCAGTGAAGTTCATACTCTCCTTGTATATATATATATATATATATATATATGTATATATATAACTCGTGTTCGTGAATCCAGTTGCCGACTGTAGAATTGAAGCGTTAAAAAAATACGAAGTTCGCAGAGCCAGGTAGGATCTATAGCTTGGTGGTCTAAACCCCTAATTGATTTATTTGGAGTCAAAATTGGATTTATTCAACTCAAAAATATTGTTTAAATTACTATGTTACAGAAACTCTTTTTTTTTATTGTTTCCCATTGATATTAACAGTGACATCTGCTTGATTACCAACTTTAGTGTTTTTGTTATGTGACGTGACAGATATGTTATATTTCAATTTTGATTAATTGTTTTAAAGGGTATAACTTTTCATATTTAAAATAGTTTCCACATTTTAACCTAAACCTGTTTACTTCGCCCAATTTTATTATTAGTTTGTCATGTAAAAAATAGTTTACCAACCATTGTAACTTGCGGTTCAATATTACTACTCAGTGTAAATTTCATAATCTAGACGGAAGATCCAGTAATATACCTAATTTGTTTATTTAATATTTAAGGGGCAGACAACTAGCCACCCTTCTTTGGTTATGTCAGAGACGCGTCAGTTTCTCCACATAATTAAAAGTGGTCCTTCGAGCCGGATAAATAATAATTAAAGTTTTTAAAGAAAATATGTGTTACTGAATCTTCCTCGTATGTAAAAAAACTTTGCTCTTACTCTATTGTTTTCAGGTGACTCTATTATTATATTATGTTAAAAAGCAAGAACAATATTAGAACTAAATGAGAAAATTAAAGAAGTAACTGAGCAAGCTGCTAACTCTGGACTTGATATTGAAGAAACGTAAAGTAAAATCAAAGGCGCCGTTATGTCAGTTGCTGAAAATAAACTAAGACCACCAGATAAAATGACAAAAAAACAGAAGTGGATGAGTGACGAAATATTGAATCTGATGGAGGAGAGACGAGGTTACAAGAATATAGCCCAATCGAAATACAGGGAAACTGACAAGAATATACTTAGAAAGATAAAGGAGGCTGAAGAGTTATGGTTTCAAAAGGAATGTGAGGAAATTGAGAAAGTGCTACAGAAACATGATACCTTTAATCTGCATAAAAGAATTAAAGAAGCGACTGGGATGTCTACAACAATCCACGGGTTCTTGTTTGTTATTTTAAGTAAATAAAACCTTTGAACTTTTCAGCATTTTCTTATTTTTTTTTTATTCAGCAGAAGCTTTGAATGTTCGTGGTCCTAAAACTATATTATCTCTAAAAGGGATAGGAGGTTTTACAATTAAAAAGACTACATGGAGGAACTTTTTAAGAAGCAACGGAGCATGGGGAACATAATTGGTATAACATCGGTCTCAAAAAACACGCAAGACGAAATATGTTTAGCAATTAAAAGATGAAAGAGCAACAAATATCCTGGATCAGACCACGTATATGGAGAGTTGTTGAAGTTGCCTGAATATTATTTTATTATTATATATTAAAACCAAGGTTCTGACTAGCTTACTCAACAAAATATACGAGACCGGACAACTGCCACTTGAATGGCTGGTATCAACATTCATACCATTCCTTGCTATAAAATGTGAAGATCGTAGTCTGATAAGTCATGCTTTAAAGATCATTCATTTACGAATCTATATAAAATTGGAGGAAAATATCACGGAAACACAGTTCGGTTTCAGGAATGGCTTAGGGAGGGACCAGGGAGGCTCTTTTTAGTATTTAAGTTCTAGTTCAAAGAGCATGCTACGTTAACTGTGATTTGTAAAAGGCCTTACATACCGTGTCTTGTCGAGACTCTACTGAAGTCTGGCATAGATCATAAAGACATAGCCTAAATTAGACATTTGTATGCGATATACCGAGCAGTTTTCCGGGTAGAACATGAACGGTCCCCTGCTTTCGGTAGGAAGGGGAGTCCGTCAGAGATGAATTGACTCTTCAATGCATACTCAGGGGCTTGTTCAGAGAGGCACTACGAGATGTTGTAGGGGAAATCTCTGTTAACCGTAAATTAATTAACAATCTGAGATATGCATATTACACGGTTCATATCTGGTAGCGCTGAAGGACTTCAGAGGTTTATAGACCGTGTAATGTTGACTGGTGATCAATATGGTATGACGCCTAATTGAAGAAAAAAACAAATATTTTTATAATCAGCAAGAACAAAATTGCAAGAACTCGTCATTTCCTTATAAACAACAACAACAACGAACAAAGCAAATCACGTATCTCGGATGCAATTTTAATCAGGGCTGGAATCATTCAATGGAAATAGTGATTCGAATGGAGGAAGCCAGAAATGCATTAAACAGCATAAAGAAGGTACTCTGTATGGTAATCCAGGCTTTAAAATCATAATAAGGATTCGTGTGCTCCGATGTTTTTTCTGTACTGTTGTATGGTACAGAGGCTTGGATCCTTACTGATGATTCGTACAATCGTCTTCAAGCCTTCAAAATGGTGTGTTATCGCCGCATGCTCAGAACATGACGGACTTATCACATTACTGATAATACAGTACTTGAGTGAATGGGGAAAGACCAAAGACCTATAATAAAAGAGAGACAAAATTGTTTACCTTTTAACCCGATCACACACCGTTTTAATCAGAAATCAATGTTAACGAACTTCTGCGGATTGCCCTAAATCTACCGCCGGTGTTTGAAAACAAAGGGTATTAGTACTTATATTAAATGCATCCTTTTTGTGTGCGTAAGTAAGAATATTAGACTAAATTATTTGCGTGCTCTTTTCCTGAATTAAGATACATAATTTCTGCTTTTAAAATTATTTATTGTTTCCTAATTACACTAAGCAATAAGTAGTTTGTGGCGACCGCAGCCTAGTGGTTAGTGTGTCCGACTACTAAGCCGAAGGTCCCCGGTTCGATCCCGGGACCATGCATCGATCTTTATTTATTCGGTCGTCACCTCGTGGAAGGCAATGGCAAACCACCACGTAGTAATTTGCCTAGTACAACCTCTCAAATAGTGCCGTTCGGAACCGGCGATAAACTGTAGGTCCCATATACCTGTGAAAAATCTGAAAAAGGCACACATCACAGGTATATGCGAGAGGTCGCCTACGCTCGAATGAGCATGGCACATAAAGAAGAATAAGTAGAAGGAAATACCTGTGGCAACGCTGTACGGACGTATTTAACACGTGCGACGCGAAATCTTATATGATTCATTCATGTTATTCCTTTTGCGTGGAAAGATAGTATTACAGTGTTGTTCCACTGCGGTTGTGCCCTTTTGCGATTTTTGACTGATTTTCAGTGTTTTTTTTGGTAATAGAACTAGTAAAAGTCTTATTAGCAATCTAAAATGGTTCGCCAGTGCGTAGTTTGTAAAAAAAGTGACTATTCTAACCCCGGATTGATATTTCGGCGGTAAGGTTATGTTTTTTTTAGCTGAAGCAGTGCGGTGGTTAATAGGTTAATTATTGAATATTGTATATGATTTATTAAATTAAACTGCAGAGACATTTTGTTTGTCAAAAAAGAACAATAAGAATAATTCTTAATCTGGGCGTAAGAGAATCATGCAGAGGTAAATTTAAACAACATAAACTGTTGACAGTGTCTGTGTCTGCAGACCACATACAAGAGAGTATATTGTTTTTCGTTAGACATAAACAACTTTTTGAGATTAGTGAGTCACAAAGAACTTATGCAACACATACGCTAAACTACACATACCCTAGACATAGGCTAGCACTGTATGAAAAGGGTGCATATTAGCAATATATTAAAATCTATAACTCTTTGCCAAATTTATTTCAATTAGTAGTTTAATTGTTAACATTATGTAACCATATACCGTTGAAGAATATTATAGACATTTGAGTACTTAATTAGAACTTAAGATATTTTGTGTGACACTACCTATATTGTTAAAATAAAAAGTTTATTTATTTGTTTACTGCTACGCAGTGACGTGTGGCAATTAAAATGCATTGGCCACCAGGTTAAATGCGATAAAATAGAGTAAATATGTGTTAAGCAAAACTGCTAATTAAGCATAAAGACAAAATCTAGACCTAAAAAATAAATGTCGGGGAGTCTAGATCAAGTAATTATGTTTTTCAACTTTAAGTTTTGTTTATGGTTGGATATTGATGCGACCGGGATCAATAAATTTAGAGTTAACAGTTTTATAGATTGTTTAGGATAACGGACAAGAAACGCACTTGATTTTATTAAGGTAATATGTCAAGTTGGGTGGGGAGCCGGTAAGTGAAAATAAAAAAAGGTGAGGGGATTCACTGAAAGGTATTGAACTCGGTATTGAACAAAGTACGACCGGCTCCGGATCGCTAGTTCTTTGTTTCTTTATTTCATTTTTTTTTTAATTGTGCTAAGTAGTTGGATTATTTTATTATGAATTGATATCATGTTGTCGAGCGTGTTGTTTGTTATTTGAACCTGAATAATTTACATATAATAAGACAGTTAATTAATTGCAGTGTTTAAGTGTTTGTTTTTCGTGCTTAACAATATTAATGTCTGAACAACAGACCTCCTGTTCTCTATTTCCGACATATACTTAAGAAAAATATAGGCTGTAAGAAAATAAATAAAAGCAGCTCGGCTTGTATTAAAGTTTATTTTGTTGTTTCCCTGCCCTGTCCTTTGCTTAAGAATAAATCTAATATAAATTAAAAATACATTGTTTCTTATAATCCTTAAAAAAAACCGCACGTCTCTGGCCAAGATAATAGGCGAAGGAGACCGGCAGATTACAGCGTTGCCATTTTTTAAAGCCATCTTTTTCCAACTTATTTAAAGCTATGAAGTTATGTATGATTGTAAACAAATCGTGTTTTATGAATGGGATGTCCTGTCTCCTCTTTTTTATATGTCTATGGGAAAGACCTGGAAATCCTAACTACAGTCAAATCTAGGAAGCTTGCTTATTTTAGACATGTGATGCATCATGATAAATATCGCCTTCGCCAACTGATACTGCAGGGTAAGATAGAGGACAGGAGGGATTCTGGACGTAGGCGAATATCCTGGCTAAAGAATATCGAAGAAATCTGGAACGCTTTACATAGCATCAGGGACAGCATTATGGATATTATTACGTACAAAATTATTTTGACATCCGACGTAATGTGGTATTCTTTCTCCTGAACGATAAAGTTCGAGTTTACGACACGGTTTTCAGCCAGTTTCTGATTTGGTGATTTTGATTTATTATTGCCCATTTTTTTTTCTTATTGTAGTTCTTTGGGCAGGATCGCCATGTAGATAATTGAAGATTTAAATTAAAGACCTTTTGATTAACTGTTTGACTTGTTTATTTCTTGGTCTCTTGAATACAAGTGATCTGGTAAAAAATGGCTCATTCAAATGTTTACATGTTAAATGTATAATGATAATTACTTGCCTAACAGTATACTAACCTAATATCCTACAATAACATTACGCAAGCTGAGTCCGCACAATAACTAGATCTAGGACGATGCAATAGTTGTTAATATGTTTAATAATCGAAATAAGTAGTTTAATAACATACACTATTACAGACTGTAATAACTTCCACCCAGTGGCGTAAAAACCGCCCCCGCAGGCCCCGCATTGCGGAGGGGCGCAGCAAAGCCAGGGGCGCCCTCAAGAACCTTGATGAAAATAATAAATCAAATGAAATTCGACGAAAATAATAGTTTCATAATCAAAATATTAAAGTTAAAAATAAACAATTATGAATGAGAAATAATGTAATATGAGTCGATATAAAATAAGGGTAACGTACTCTACAATACTTTATATCCTTCTATATTAAACAATACTTACAAATGACAATATTTTTACTATAGTGTACACTGAGAAAATTCATGCTATTAGATTTTCGAATAGAATTAACTTTAATAGCAGTAATTCGATATGTCAATACACACTATTAGTTGACCTAATTGCTGCTAAAGATCTCGTCTAATAGAGCGTTATGCAGATAATTTTGCTGTCATTATCATAATTTATACTGTAACTATTAGATACTTTAATAGGAATAATATGCTATCACAATAGAAATTCTTTTATTAGATAATCATATTATCCCTATAACTATACCTTATTGTAGGTATTAGAAAAAATATTAATGAAATAATATATAATGCCCATAAGATTGCTGTATAACTCTTATCTAAATAGCCAGAGAGCCGTTTGATTTTTTGAAACCTCCGACCATTGCCGAAAGCGTATGTTTCTCTCCGACCTACCCCGAGTAGCAGGTACTCAAGACGGATTCAATGCAGTCCGCAGCGATTCTTAGCACCATTTGAATTTCGCTAATCGCGAATCTAGTGTGTGGTTAAAGCTTCTCGGGTTAAAGTGATATCTTGTTATCATAGGAAGAATCCTCCAAAAATAGAAGGTAGGTATTACAACATTTATTCTGTTTCGTAGAATTAATCATATTTTCGCTATACCTAATGATCATCATAACTAATAATTGGGATATTCCTTGCCTTTCCTTTACCGCTATGTCGCCATGTTTAACCTTTAAACAGTAGTTGTAACCGAAGCGATGCCCAAAAATTTTAAAATGAAATTAATTATCTGTGGAATTGGTTACCTATATCATTTAAAGAAAACATTTGCTGATTATTTTTTGTGAGATTATCTATGGAGTTACTAAACTTCTATTTCCGTTCCTTTAAATTGGGAAATACTTTTCTGTAAATTTTTAAGAGGCCCTTAAAAAAAATGTGTCGATTTCTGAAATTTCCTGCAAGCAAAGGAATATTTATTTATTTACGTATTCATTTAGCTACTTTTATAGGAATCCCATTATGGCAGAGTATAAGTTTAAACTGATAGAATGGGGTTTGGAGGCATTCATTGAAAAATTTGAAGGTAAGAAATACTTTGTAATCAAGTGAGAGTTCACGTCCACGACACAAAACCCAGCCTAGACAGAATTTATATTTTTAGTTGCCTATAAACATTGAAGTGCCTAGGCAGACCTTAAGAAATCGTGACCTAAGACGACATAAAAGGTGCCTCAATAAATACTACCATGAAATTGATCAAGATTTTAAACAAAAGTGTTATTTTTTCACCAGCAATTTCACTTATATGTCAAAGTAACACTCGGCAAACTATGAAATTCATATACAGAACTTATAATTTTGATAAATTTCATCCTGGTATTCCGGTTGACTGCTTTGTCATAAGCGTCTAATACGCCATCCATCGTGAAACTACTATTGTTTTGTTTGAAATATTTTATGTTAAGTTATATATTTTGGTTAAAGCTTGTGTTCCCTTTTTTTTTCTTTAATTTCTTTTACTACGTTGTTAACATAATAAATAGGTTTTAACTTTAAGAAGTGTTTTTTTTTACCTTAAACAACGACAATAAAGTATTAAGGCAATGAAAAAAGCAAATAAGGGCAATAAGAAAAGCAAATAGGGACTATAAAGTGCATTAATAAGGGCAATAAGAAAAGCAAATAAGGACAATAAAGTACATTAATAAGGGCAATATAGTATATTAATAAAGACTATAAGAAACTTGTATGGTGGTTATTCTTTTTATGAATACTCACAATAAAAATATTGTATAGCCGCTATTAGAAATCTGTATAAAGGTATTGGGACACTTGTGTTATGGCTAGTTGTTTACAATATAGCCGTTATTAGAAGTCTGCATAAAGGCAACAAAATACTTTTATAATGGCTATTTGTTATTCTTAATACCCTATTCGGAAATCTAATAGCCTTTATTAGACAAATGTATACTAACTAATAAAAAATAATATAAAAAATTCTATTAGAAAATCTGA
Source organism: Polydrusus tereticollis (assembly GCA_963920685.1). Classification (NCBI taxonomy): domain Eukaryota; kingdom Metazoa; phylum Arthropoda; class Insecta; order Coleoptera; family Curculionidae; genus Polydrusus; species Polydrusus tereticollis. Next base: position 62,830,554 of record OY987327.1, read on the forward strand.
TAGTAGCTATTAGATGGTTTCTATTAGACAGAACTTATAACCAGTATTAGACACTTGTATTGGAGCCTATTTTATGCAGAAATCTGAGTAAAGGCTATGCAATTTCTATTAGTGGTTATTAGAAAATTCTCTCAGTGTAAGTGTGAAGGATTCACACTGGTGCAAAATAGCAGGGCGCTTTCAAAATTTTGCGGGGGGGGGGGGGGGGCGCACAAGCCCTTAGTTACGCCACTGCTTTCACCACACTATGATCTCAATATTTTCTAAGATTCCATCAGTCACCGTCTGTAAAATCAGTTTTTATTGCATATATCATTTACAATAAATTTCCTATTGGTACACTACATAGATACGCGTTTTTTTTTTCGTGTTATTTTTAAATAATATTTTCATACAATTCGGATAACAGAAATTATGTGATTAAATCAATCACCTATTTCTACCAAATGTTGCATTAATTCAATTTATCGATACAAACTTAAAACTTTTGTTTGTTATTTGTTTACTTTCCATTGTCTGTATTTTAATTCATTGATGTGGACTGAATAGTCGTCTTCTGTCATTGTATTAGTTAGTTTCTTTAAAGTCATGAACCTCTGGCGGCGTCCATGCGAACAATATTTCGACTAGCATCTTTACTAACTACTTAACTTTCTATCGATATAGTTTTTCATTCCTAATAGCAGCACTCTATGTCGCTTCCGATAGATTACTCATATTTTGCAAATCCTAGCGTCTGTTTCTGTCGGGATACGAGCTAATTTGTGTTTTGTTCCTTTGCGATGCTGCACCGTCTACCTACTTGTCGCAGATTAATTTAAGCTATTAATACAGTAATCCCATATGTGATATTGGAATATTACTAATAGGAACGCATGCAATCTGGAATGGAAATAATTGAATAGAGCGCAGACGTAATACCGACGATCTTCCAGCTTGTTAACAAGTATTATTAGACAAAATTACCAGTATGTGAAAATTTGTACCATTGACAAAGCACGTTGGTGGGTGAAATTGAAATATTTTTACAATTAATTTTTTTTGTTATTTCTGTGACCAACCCATGCTAAAAACTGGAACACATGTATGTCTGGCGATGTGGTTTACAGTGTTTCCCAATTCAAATAGACGGCGGAACACTTACAAGCTGACATAAGAACGCCGGAACAGTACCTCTTATTTTTATACATACCTACTTAAAATGACTGGATTTATTTACTTAAAATAATTATTACGATATTTCATTAATATAAAAATGAAATGAAAATAATTAGAAGCAAGTAATTTATAATACATTTTGTTTAAAAATTTAAAATAACGAAAAAAAAAAAACTGAAAACATCACTAATCAACGCAGAAAGAACTAATGAGAACAGTGTTATTTTTTTTTATTCTTACAGATTTTTTTTATATCAGGCTTAATGGTTGACAACTGTAAACGCAAATCAGGAGCAGCATTTATCATATTTCTATATTTTGTCTTTGTAAAAACATAATGGGAAAATCCAGATTCGCACAGGTAGGTGGTGACAAAAGGCAACATCACAAGCATGGCACGTTTTGAAAGTTCTGGATATTCGTTTCCTAAATCTCCCCAGAAAGTAATAAGAGGAACTTCTTTAAACTTTTGTTTTAATTGGCTATCTGATCCTATTTCAATAAGTTCCTCAAAATTCAATCCAGAAAAGTCATTAGGTTTTTTTTCTACTTGAAAAGGATTTTGAACCCATGAGTTGAGGTTTTCAGTATCATTTAGGAACGAGAAATACTCCTTTAGTGATTTTGCTAGTTCCTGAAGATGCACCAAAATATCCTGACGAACAGTTTCTTTCAATGTCAGCTGGTTTTCATGAAGGAAGTCCATAAGAAACGGAAAACTATCAAACTCGTTTTGCTCCACAGCAGATCGTCAATGTTCCAATTTCCGTGACAGAGATATACACTGAGAGAATTTTCTAATAACCACTAATAGAAATTGCATAGCCTTTAATCAGATTTCTGCATAAAATAGGCTCCAATACAAGTGTCTAATAGTGGTTATAAGTTCTGTCTAATAGAAACCATCTAATAGCTACTATCAGATTTTCTAATAGATTTTTTTATATTGTTTTTTATTAATCAGTATACATTTGTCTAATAAAGGCTATTAGATTTCCGAATAGGGTATTAAGAATAACAAATAGCCATTATAAAAGTGTTTTGTTGCCTTTATGCAGACTTCTAATAACGGCTATATTGTAAATAACTAGCCATAACACAAGTGTCCCAATACCTTTATACAGATTTCTAATAGGGGCTATACAATATTTTTATTGTGAGTATTCATAAAAAGAATAACCACCATACAAGTTTCTTATAGTCTTTATTAATATACTGTATTGCCCTTATTAATGTACTTTATTGTCCTTATTTGCTTTTCTTATTGCCGTTATTAATGCACTTTATAGTCCCTATTTGCTTTTCTTATTGCCCTTATTTGCTTTTTTCATTGCCTTAATACTTTATTGTCGTTGTTTAAGGTAAAAAAAACACTTCTTAAAGTTAAAACCTATTTATTATGTTAACAACGTAGTAAAAGAAATTAAAGAAAAAAAAAGAGAACACAAGCTTTAACCAAAATATATAACTTAACATAAAATATTTCAAACAAAACAATAGTAGTTTCACGATGGATGGCGTATTAGACGCTTATGACAAAGCAGTCAACGGAATACCAGGATGAAATTGATCAAAATTATAAGTTCTGTATATGAATTTCATAGTTTGCCGAGTGTTACTTTAAAATTAAGTGAAAAAGCTAGTGAAAAAATAACACTTTTGTTTATAATCTTGATCAATTTCATGGTAGTATTTATTGAGGCACCTTTTATGTCGTCTTAGGTCACGATTTCTTAAGGTCTGCCAAGGCACTTCAATGTTTATAGGCAACTAAAAATATAAATTCTGTCTAGGCTGGGTTTTGTGTCGTGGACGTGAACTCTCACTTGATTACAAAGTATTTCTTACCTTCAAATTTTTCAATGAATGCCTGCAAACCCCATTCTATCAGTTTAAACTTATACTCTGCCATAATGGGATTCCTATAAAAGTAGCTAAATGAATACGTAAATAAATAAATATTCCTTTGCTTGCAGAAAATTTCAGAAATCGAAACATTTTTTTTAAGGGCCTCTTAAAAATTTACAGAAAAGTATTTCCCAATTTAAAGGAACGGAAATAGAAGTTTAGTAACTCCATAGATAATCTCACAAAAAATAATCAGCAAATGTTTTCTTTAAATGATATAGGTAACCAATCCCACAGATAATTAATTTCATTTTAAAATTTTTGGACATCGCTTCGGTTACAACTGTTTAAAGGTTAAACATGGCGGCATAGCGGTAAAGGAAAGGCAAGGAATATCCCAATTATTAGTTATGATGATCATTAGGTATAGCGAAAATATGATACATTAATTCTACGAAACAGAATAAATGTTGTAATACCTACCTTCTATTTTTGGAGGATTCTTCCTATGATAACAAGATATCACTTTAAACCGAGAAGCTTTAACCACACACTAGATTCGCGATTAGCGAAATTCAAATGGTGCTAAGAATCGCTGCGGACTGCATTGAATCGCGTCAAATCGTCTTGAGTACCTGCTTCTCGGGGTAGGTCGAAGAGAAACATACGCTTTCGGCAATGGTCGGAGGTTTCAAAGAATCAAACGGCTCTCTGGCTATTCCGAATTTAGATAAGAGTTATACAGCAATCTAATGGGCATTATATATTATTTTATTAATATTTTTTCTAATACCTACAATAAGGTATAGTTATAGGGATAATATGATTACCTATCCAATAAAATAATTTCTATTGTGATAGCATATTATTCCTATTAAAGTATCTAATAGTTACAGTATAAATTATGATAATGACAGCAAAATTATCTGCATAACGCTCTATTAGACGAGATCTTTAGCAGCAATTAGGTCAACTAATAGTGTGTATTGACATATCGTATTACTGCTATTAAAGTTAATTTTATTCGAAAATCTAATAGCAGGAATTTTCTCAGTGTACGACACGGTTTTCAGCCAGTTTCTGATTTGGTGATTTTGATTTATTATTGCCCATTTTTTTTTCTTATTGTAGTTCTTTGGGCAGGATCGCCATGTAGATAATTGAAGATTTAAATTAAAGACCTTTTGATTAACTGTTTGACTTGTTTATTTCTTGGTCTCTTGAATACAAGTGATCTGGTAAAAAATGGCTCATTCAAATGTTTACATGTTAAATGTATAATGATAATTACTTGCCTAACAGTATACTAACCTAATATCCTACAATAACATTACGCAAGCTGAGTCCGCACAATAACTAGATCTAGGACGATGCAATAGTTGTTGATATGTTTAATAATCGAAATAAGTAGTTTAATAACATAAACTATTACAGACTGTAATAACTTCCACCCAGTGGCGTAAAAACCGCCCCCGCAGGCCCCGCATTGCGGAGGGGCGCAGCAAAGCCAGGGGCGCCCTCAAGAACCTTGATGAAAATAATAAATCAAATGAAATTCGACGAAAATAATAGTTTCATAATCAAAATATTAAAGTTAAAAATAAACAATTATGAATGAGAAATAATGTAATATGAGTCGATATAAAATAAGGGTAACGTACTCTACAATACTTTATATCCTTCTATATTAAACAATACTTACAAATGACAATATTTTTACTATAGTGTAAGTGTGAAGGATTCACACTGGTGCAAAATAGCAGGGCGCTTTCAAAATTTTGCGGGGGGGGGGGGGGCGCACATGCCCTTAGTTACGCCACTGCTTTCACCACACTATGATCTCAATATTTTCTAAGATTCCATCAGTCACCGTCTGTAAAATCAGTTTTTATTGCATATATCATTTACAATAAATTTCCTATTGGTACACTACATAGATACGCGTTTTTTTTTTCGTGGTATTTTTAAATAATATTTTCATACAATTCGGATAACAGAAATTATGTGATTAAATCAATCACCTATTTCTACCAAATGTTGCATTAATTCAATTTATCGATACAAACTTAAAACTTTTGTTTGTTATTTGTTTACTTTCCATTGTCTGTATTTTAATTCATTGATGTGGACTGAATAGTCGTCTTCTGTCATTGTATTAGTTAGTTTCTTTAAAGTCATGAACCTCTGGCGGCGTCCATGCGAACAATATTTCGACTAGCATCTTTACTAACTACTTAACTTTCTATCGATATAGTTTTTCATTCCTAATAGCAGCACTCTATGTCGCTTCCGATAGATTACTCATATTTTGCAAATCCTAGCGTCTGTTTCTGTCGGGATACGAGCTAATTTGTGTTTTGTTCCTTTGCGATGCTGCACCGTCTACCTACTTGTCGCAGATTAATTTAAGCTATTAATACAGTAATCCCATATGTGATATTGGAATATTACTAATAGGAACGCATGCAATCTGGAATGGAAATAATTGAATAGAGCGCATATGTAATACCGACGATCTTCCAGCTTGTTAACAAGTATTATTAGACAAAATTACCAGTATGTGAAAATTTGTACCATTGACAAAGCACGTTGGTGGGTGATATTGAAATATTTTTACAATTAATTTTTTTTGTTATTTCTGTGACCAACCCATGCTAAAAACTGGAACACATGTATGTCTGGCGATGTGGTTTACAGTGTTTCCCAATTCAAATAGACGGCGGAACACTTACAAGCTGACATAAGAACGCCGGAACAGTACCTCTTATTTTTATACATACCTACTTAAAATGACTGGATTTATTTACTTAAAATAATTATTACGATATTTCATTAATATAAAAATGAAATGAAAATAATTAGAAGCAAGTAATTTATAATACATTTTGTTTAAAAATTTAAAATAACGAAAAAAAAAAAAACTGAAAACATCACTAATCAACGCAGAAAGAACTAATGAGAACAGTGTTATTTTTTTTTATTCTTACAGATTTTTTTTATATCAGGCTTAATGGTTGACAACTGTAAACGCAAATCAGGAGCAGCATTCATCCTATTTCTATATTTTGTCTTTGTAAAAACATAATGGGAAAATCCAGATTCGCACAGGTAGGTGGTGACAAAAGGCAACATCACAAGCATGGCACGTTTTGAAAGTTCTGGATATTCGTTTCCTAAATCTCCCCAGAAAGTAATAAGAGGAACTTCTTTAAACTTTTGTTTTAATTGGCTATCTGATCCTATTTCAATAAGTTCCTCAAAATTCAATCCAGAAAAGTCATTAGGTTTTTTTTCTACTTGAAAAGGATTTTGAACCCATGAGTTGAGGTTTTCAGTATCATTTAGGAACGAGAAATACTCCTTTAGTGATTTTGCTAGTTCCTGAAGATGCACCAAAATATCCTGACGAACAGTTTCTTCCAATGTCAGCTGGTTTTCATGAAGGAAGTCCATAAGAAACGGAAAACTATCAAACTCGTTTTGCTCCACAGCAGATCGCCAATGTTCCAATTTCCGTGACAGAGATATAACCTTATCTTTGGCGCGAAATATATTTACGTCCTTTCCCTGTAGCGATAAATTTGTCTGGTTTAATTTTGAGAATATATCAGCAAGGTACGCAACTCTTGACAACCAGGTAAATGAATTTAATTTATGCGATAATCGGAATTGATAATCTTGGAAAAATGCAAAGAGTTCGTACCGCAATTCAAAAAGGCGCACAAGGATTTTTCCTCGCGAAAGCCACCTAACTTCGGTATGAAGAAGTTGCGATGTGTGGCGACTTCCCATATCAACACACAATATTTTAAATAATCTTGATTTCAATGGACGACTTTTTATAAAATTTATCATTTGCACTGCTTCATCCAAAACTTCTTTAAGTGTTTCTGGTATGCGACGACATACAAGTGCATGCCTATGAATAATGCAGTGACTACTAGTACAATTTTCAGCTACACTCTTTATACGAGTTACTTCCACTTGGCAAGAAAACGTGACTTTCATGTATAATTTTACGTCAGACTGAAAAACGTTAGAATACGAATAAACGTGTTTTCAATGTGTAAAACACGCTTAATGTTACGGTGTTCTGACGTTGGTAAAAATAACGTTACTTATTTTAACGTTTTTATAACGTATTATATTATGATACAATACTGCGTTTTTGTAACATATTTTTAACTTATAAAACTAAATTTTTCCTCAGGAAAGCAGCGTATTGTTTCATACTTTATTATTTGGATACTTATAAATAAACAACAAAACATTCAAGTTATGAACTTTTATTTTTTCAGGTTGCCTTAGGTTACCGTATACAATTTACAAATTTTAACTTATTTTAATTTAAAATCTAGTAGCTATATAGTATAAGTTTTCATTTTTTTGTTTCTTCAAACGGTTCGCGGCATACCTGAAGTGGTCCATTATTATTTTTTCCATCGAGTAGGTACTCATAGTTTCTCCAAACTGAACTTGCGCTATTTCTAAATTAAAAACGAAACATTTTTTAAATATTGTTCCAACAACCTAATTACACGAGATATTACATTACATAAGAAACATTTTCAAGGGTCCACAATAGTAAAGAACTACAATAATATTTTTTTGTAGAGGTTAAGGTGTAGAATCTAGAGAACTATTCCTAATTAATTAAAGGAAAAAATAGAGTGGCGTATCTTGTTCTATATTTGGAATTAACTTCAAAAGGCTGGTATTTTTGTTACATTAAAGGAATTCTTTTAGCATTTTTTTTGTAATGACAATAAAATTTACAAGACGCCATTTTGCCCTTCAAACGTTAGTGGTAAAGAACAAAAGAACTCGTGAAATATATAAAGAATAAACAACAGTTATTTCACAAAGACTACACTGAGAGAATTTTCTAATAACCACTAATAGAAATTGCATAGCCTTTACTCAGATTTCTGCATAAAATAGGCTCCAATACAAGTGTCTAATAGTGGTTATAAGTTCTGTCTAATAGAAACCATCTAATAGCTACTATCACATTTTCTAATAGATTTTTTTATATTGTTTTTTATTAATCAGTATACATTTGTCTAATAAAGGCTATTAGATTTCCGAATAGGGTATTAAGAATAACAAATAGCCATTATAAAAGTGTTTTGTTGCCTTTATGCAGACTTCTAATAAGGGCTATATTGTAAACAACTAGCGATAACACAAGTGTCCCAATACCTTTATACAGATTTCTAATAGGGGCTATACAATATTTTTATTGTGATTATTCATAAAAAGAATAACCACCATACAAGTTTCTTATAGTCTTTATTAATATACTGTATTGCCCTTATTAATGTACTTTATTGTCCTTATTTGCTTTTCTTATTGCCCTTATTAATGCACTTTATAGTCCCTATTTGCTTTTCTTATTGCCCTTATTTGCTTTTTTCATTGCCTTAATACTTTATTGTCGTTGTTTAAGGTAAAAAAAAACACTTCTTAAAGTTAAAACCTATTTATTATGTTAATAACGTAGTAAAAGAAATTAAAGAAAAAAAAAGAGAACACAAGCTTTAACCAAAATATATAACTTAACATAAAATATTTCAAACAAAACAATAGTAGTTTATGACAAAGCAGTCAACGGAATTACCAGGATGAAATTGATCAAAATTATAAGTTCTGTATATGAATTATATGAAATAGTTTGCCGGGTGTTACTTTAAAATTAAGTGAAAAAGCTGGTGAAAAAATAACACTTTTGTTTATAATCTTGATCAATTTCATGGTAGTATTTATTGAGGCACCTTCTATGTCGTCTTAGGTCACGATTTCTTAAGGTCTGCCAAGGCACTGCAATGTTTATAGGCAACTAAAAATATAAATTGTCTAGGCTGGGTTTTGTGTCGTGGACGTGAACTCTCACTTGATTACAAAGTATTTCTTACCTTCAAATTTTTCAATGAATGCCTGCAAACCCCATTCTATCAGTTTAAACTTATACTCTGCCATAATGGGATTCCTATAAAAGTAGCTAAATGAATACGTAAATAAATAAATATTCCTTTGCTTGCAGGAAATTTCAGAAATCAAAACATTTTTTTTAAGGGCCTCTTAAAAATTTACAGAAAAGTATTTCCCAATTTAAAGGAACGGAAATAGAAGTTTAGTAACTCCATAGATAATCTCACAAAAAATAATCAGCAAATGTTTTCTTTAAATGATATAGGTAACCAATCCCACAGATAATTAATTTAATTTTAAAATTTTTGGGCATCGCTTCGGTTACAACTGTTTAAAGGTTAAACATGGCGGCATAGCGGTAAAGGAAAGGCAAGGAATATCCCAATTATTAGTTATGATGATCATTAGGTATAGCGAAAATATGACACATTAATTCTACGAAACAGAATAAATGTTGTAATACCTACCTTCTATTTTTGGAGGATTCTTCCTATGATAACAAGATATCACTTTAAACCGAGAAGCTTAGATTCGCGATTAGCGAAATTCAAATGGTGCTAAGAATCGCTGCGGACTGCATTGAATCGCGTCAAATCATCTTGAGTACCTGCTTCTCGGGGTAGGTCGGAGAGAAACATACGCTTTCGGCAATGGTCGGAGGTTTCAAAAAATCAAACGGCTCTCTGGCTATTCCGAATTTAGATAAGAGTTATACAGCAATCTAATGGGCATTATATATTATCTTATTAATATTTTTTCTAATACCTACAATAAGGTATATTTATAGGGATAATATGATTATCTAATAAAAGAATTTCTATTGTGATAGCATATTATTCCTATTAAAGTATCTAATTGTTACAGTATAAATTATGATAATGACAGCAAAATTATCTGCATAACGTTCTATTAGATGAGATCTTTAGCAGCAATTAGGTCAACTAATAGTGTGTATTGACATATCGTATTACTGCTATTAAAGTTAATTCTATTCGAAAATCTAATAGCATGAATTTTCTCAGTGTAAACCATAAAATTAAGAACAACTTACGCTTAAAATAAACGAAAACTCACAAAACTTAAAAGAGATTCGATGCTATCCAAAATTTTCACCAACTGCTCCTTCCACTATACACTCACAACACAACGACACAACGTCAAACGTCTATGACAGACGTGACAATCGCCGATCGCTGGGTTTTAGGCGCGAAATTTAAAAATGTTAAGATAAAGTGAAAAATAGGTTACTTATTTCGACGTTATAAAACATAACGCAAATTGAATGTTTTATAAGTAACGTTACTTTTATTTACATAAAATTAATGTAAAAATGTAACACAAATTACAACGTGAACAAAAATTACATTAAAATAACAGTATTAAAAAAAAATCACGTTTTTAAAACGAAGTTTTTGGTAGAGGGAAATAACATTACCATATTCACGTAAAAATAACGTTTTTCCTCAAAATATGTCAAGTGGGTTACTGCACCAGCTATAGTTCCAACCATCGCTTTGGCTCCATCGCTGCACACATCTCTACATTTGTTCCAAGGAATTTGATAGTCTAGTCCAGTCAAATTAGTTAATACGGTGTTGACTTTAGTCCAGTGATTTAAGGTTAGTTAATTGGTTTTTTTTAGTATTTTAGTATCTAATACGTAAGATATTTGGCGGAACACCAAGCACGTCATCGCGGTACACTAGTGTACCGCGGAACACCATTTGGGAAACACTGTGGTAGACAAAAGAGCAAACGTACCAAAAATTTAATTTTTCAAGGAAAAGTCATTCTTTATAAAAAATGTTTGCTTGCTGAAAAATACAATTGTCGATGAAAAAAAAAATATATTTAATACAGGGTGCGTAAAAATTCATACTTTTTACAAGAGTAAAGTACCCTTATTCTATAGTTTTTAGCAAAATCCTATTTAAGGGAATTGTTTCAAATAATCACATCTTCTAAGATATTGGTTTTCATTATAGAAATATTATTTTTGCTGCAAGTTTTAGAATAAGGGTACTTTGCTTTTGTAAAAAATTTGAATTTTTAACTTTTTGGACACCCTGTATACGATTTTTTTTTCATCTACAATCGTATTTTTTCAGCAAGCAAATTGTTTATAAATAATTTCTTTTCCTCGCAAAATTAAATTTTTGGTTCGTTCTTTCTCTTGTCTACCACATCGCCGGACATATGAGAATATATGTCCTAAAAGTCTTAACTGTTGAACTACAGGGTACTAAAGTTTTAAGAAAAAACCCTTTTTTTATGATAACTTTGGTATGACCCTATATATTTTTATAAAACGTGGTACGCATCTTCTATGCATCAAAAGGCATTTTCTGCTGTACAACATGATTTTTTATTCTTGCCAGTGGCGTTCGTGCGGGATTTGCACCGAATCATTTTAAAGAGAAAAGTGATACGCCACTGCCTTCCCTTAAAGTAAAAATTATTTTAAAAATCCTCATTCCTTTCTGAGCAAATCTAGTCTCTTCATTTTATTTCGCTTGACGTATGGTTTTCGCATAAAAAAATAAAATTCATTCATTTGCACGTTTTGTTTTGTAAACATAAACAGTTTTGACAGTTGTCTACCTAGTCTAGTTGTTACGTATTTAAGTTATTAAAATTAATAATATTATTAAAAAAACATGGTCTATTTCACGAGTTTGCAGATATGCAATATATGTATGGGCTTGCTGATGGTAACGCACTGGAAGCCAGGCGGTTGTACGAAAACCGCTTTCCAAATAGAAATATTCGGGATGACACGAACATTTTCAAACATTCATAGAAGGTTGTGCCAAAAGGAGTACAACGTACTGTTACAACACAAGGAATTGAGGTAGCGGTTTTGAATTCAGTCGAGGAATAACCCGAATTAAGTACACGAAAAATTGGAAACAATTTGGATATCTCATATATTCTTGCTTGGAAAATTCTCATTGACTTTTTATTATATCCGTACCATATCCAACGTGTTCAGGCTCTACTCCCACTCATGCGACTTTTAATTACGGATTAACTGTTGCCAATGGTTTCTTCAAAAAGTAATTGAAAATCCATTATTTGACACTGAAATTTTATTCACCGATGAAGCCAATTTTTCTAGAAACGCCATCCAAAACTTTCACAATAATCAATTTTGGGCTGAAGAAAACCAAACATACCATCTTGGAATCCCGTCACCAGGAGCAGTTTTCTGTTAATGCAGGGCCGTAGATAAGGGGGGGTTTAGGGGGTTCAAACCCCCCCCCCCCCCCATAACAACGAATGTTCAGTTCTACCTTGTTAACCACCGTAAATTTTAATAATAATTCTAATAAATTGCCAGAGTTTTCTTACCTAAACCCCCCCCCCCCCCATGGGTAACGCCTAGCTACGGCCCTGTGTTAATGAATGGGCTGGAATATGCGGTGATTATTTAATTGGACCCTATTTTCTTCACGAAAGGTTGAAAATGAGCATAATTACCGGCAGTTTCTCGAAGAAGAATTGCCAGCTTTGATGGAAGATGTTTCCATTTTAGTAAGAAATCGACTGTGGTTTATGCACGACGCCGACGGGGCGCCAGCCCACTTCAGTGCTGTGGCGCACGAACATTTAAACCAAAATTACAATAATCGCTGGATAGGTCGCGGAGGACCGCAGGCATGTTATTATTCTGTAGTGTATTATCATGAAATAAATGAATAAATAAATAAATAAGCAGGTATCTAATGTCAGGTGCCGCTGAAAGCCAATTTTCGGTTTCTGCGAGCCGAAAACGCGATATAAAAGAAAGAAGTTTGTCCCTTTAGTTTCCGTCAGACCCAATCCTTGGACGCGTTTCGCCGTATTCTTGCTTCTCGGCAAGGCTATAGGTCTGATGATAAGGAAAGGGACGTTACATTGAATTTCAACACATAATGCAAGATGTTGCTTTGATGAAATGAAAATAGGTCTATATTTTATTGATACTTTGGAGAATAACCTAAGTCCCCGGACCCCAATAGTTTAGATTACTTCCTGTGGGGTCATCTTAACACATTGGTTTACAGCACATCAATTCATACCGAACAGCATTTTCCAAAGAGTACGTGAGCCCATGAGAAAAAGAGCAGAGGCATGCATATTTGCAGAAGGTGGACATTTTCAACATCTGATTTTATTTATTTCTTTGTGCGTTCAGGGTAATTTTGTGTTAGCATTCCAAAATGTATTTAGATTACTAAAATTTCATAGTTTTACGGTTTAAAAATGATTCTCTTCAATAAATTATTGTTTAAACTTGCATAAATTGTTTTTTCTCAACAAATGAATGAATTCTATTTTTTTATGCGAAAACCATACGTCAAACGAAACAAAATGAAGAGACCAGATTTGCTCAGAAAGGAATGAGGATTTCAAAAATAATTTTTTACTTTAAGAAAAAGTGGGGCCTATCACTTATCTCTTTAAAATGATTCAGTGCAAATCCCGCACGAAGGCCACTGCCAAGAATAAAAAATCATGTTGTACAGGGTGTCCAGTTTTCGTAAGTTTTACGGGTTATCTGCGTTAAATAATAAAAATAGAGGGAAAATGGCAAATCTGTGAAGAGATAAATACCCACTTTGTAAATGTTGGTGAGATCTTATCTAGCAAAATTCCAAATATATCAAATACCAGTTCTGACCGACAAAATGAGCAGTCGATGTTTTTGGATGTAGAAAATATTAATAACAAAGATATTGAAGACATCATTGATGGAATTCAAGTGAAGTGTTTTGACAACATAAATATTAAAATTATAAAACTTGTCAAAAATGAAATTATTCCTATTTTACTCTGCTTAACAAAACTTTCTTTTAACATGGGAATTTTTCCAGATAAATTAAAAATTGCAAAAATAACACCAATCTATAAAAATGGTGAAATGTATAACTGTAACAATTACCGACCTATTTCTGTATTGCCGGTCATCTCAAAGGTAATAGAAAAAATTATGAATATCAAATTATCAGAGTTTTTAGAAAATAAAAATTTATTTTTTTCTGGTCAATACGCTTTCGTCAATATAGAGATACTGAAATTGCAGTAGCAGATGTCATAACAAAAATTCAATCTCACGTTGATAATAATAAAAAATGTTGTCTCTTATCACTAGACTTATGCAAAGCCTTTGATACTGTTAATCATAAAAAATTAATGCAATGTCTGTATAATATTGGGGTAAGAGGAATGGTTTACTGTTGGTTTGAAAACTATCTTTATAATCGTAAACAATTTGTCCAAATTGAAAATAACAAAAGCAATAAAAAAACTATAACTTGTGGAGTACCACAAGGCTCTGTATTAGGACCGATCCTCTTTTTAATTTACATTAATTCAATAGGAAATTTAAATTTAAAAGGGAATATTAAACTATTTGCCGATGATACGACTGTAATATATTTTTCAGATAATATTTTTCAACTGGAAAATGATATAAAATATGATTTAAATATTATTTTTGCATGGCTTCAATCGTATAAATTAACTCTAAATTTCAACAAGTCCTCTTACATGCTGATGAGTAAGAACAATTCAAATAAGGAACATATTTCACAATTAATGTTTAACGGCCAAATTATCAAGTATACAAAGACAATTAAATTTTTGGGATTATATTTAGATGAAAATCTAAGTTGGAAGTACCACATTCAAAAACTAAAAACTAATATATCTCCATTAATAGGAATTTTATATAAAATAAGATATTTTGTTCCCTTAAAATATTTAAAGAATATATATTTTTGTCTTATTTATTCAAAAATCCAATATTTAATATCAATCTGGGGCTCTGCCTGTAAAACTAATTTAAAACCATTACAAAAATTACAAAATAAAGTAATTAAATGTATACACAACTTACCATTTTTAGAACCAACATTGAATTTATATAGACCAAGAAGATATCTAGACCTCAAGCATTTGTATAAATTAAAAATTAGTATATTAATACAGAAAATTAAACTTAAAAATAAAAAATTCAAATATAAAATTATTAAAATCAATTAGCGTTCACCAACATTATACAAGACAATGTAATGATTTCCAAATTACCCAAATTAGATCGAATTTTGGTAAACGATCAATTTTACATGAAGGAATTATTATTTATAATCAATTACCAACGTTTCTTAAAAATATTCAAGTAATCAAAAAATTTAAAAATAAACTAACAAACATAATTCTGGAAGAATGATTTTGTTAAAGGTTTGTGAAACAGATATTTTATTGTGAAATTATTATTTTAATTTTAATATTATTTTATCTATCGTTATGGTTAATCGTATTCTACGTTGTACTATATTCCCTGTAATGAACTGTAATAGTTAGTTGGGAATAAACAATTTAATAATAATAATATTAGTAAAGATAGAAGGTTGCGGGTTTCGCGGCACTGTGTTACTTTTTTGAGAAACAAATGATGCCATAAACAGAATTTTCATAGCCCCCTTAGTTTTTCAGATACGGGGTGTTTTTGAAAATATTGCATTTTGGGACGCAAAATTGTTTAATCTTATTTAAATTTATACGGTATACCGTTTAAAAAAATGTAAATTTGTTGAAAACAATTAAACATAGAAAAAATCTGACTAAGTCACTGGATTCTACGTGAAAAAAACTAATAAGTTCATTTTTTACCTTTTTGATAAGTTGCAGCGTAACCGAGATACAAAATGCAGAATGTTCAAAATCACCCCGTATCTAAAAAACTGAGGGGGCTATGAAAATTCTGTTTGTGGCATCATTTGTTTCTGAAAAAAGTAACACAGGGCCGCGAAAACCGCAACCTTCTATCTTTACTAATAACGCAGATAACCCGTAAAACATATGAAAGCTGGACACCCTGTACAGCAGAAAATGCCTTTTGATGCATAGAAGATGCGTATCACGTTTCACAAAAATATATAGGTTCATACCAAAGTTATCATAAGAAAAATGTTTTTTTTTTTAAACTTTAGCACCCTGTAGTTCAACAGTTAAGACTTTTAGGACATATATTCATATGAAGTTTTTTTCTCAAAATAGACTCAAGGATAACCTCCTTAAATATTAGCATGTTATTAAGAAACACCCTGTATAAAACCCCAAAGTTTTTGTAAAAATGTTCGGTCAACTCCATTTGACTTTTCGAGAGATATTTCGCCCACACTCGACTGCAATTATCTACTCTAAAGGTCAATGTGAGTAGTGAGGTTTTACAACATATGTCAGCACTCAATAGTAGTAAATAATTGAGTGGACACAGATGTAATAAAACATTTTATTTTACGCGTATACATGATTTAGTAGTGACATTAACCTAAGCCATTTTCGTGTTTAAAAGCTACCAAGCGACTAATCGACAACTAACTGGCCGCTAATTCTTTAGAAATAAAACAATAACAAACTTTTTTTTGGAGATCCTCAAAGTATACCGTGGAATCAATCACACATGTCTTGAACTATATTATTACTATTGAAAAGTAAAAAGCAAAGGGGAAGAAAAAACAGAAGTTCTGAAGTTTTTTTTTTAAGAAAATTACATTATTTTTTTTATTGTTATTGCATAATACAGAATAAAAAAAACAAACAAAGAAGAAAGATTATAAATTTAACTAAATGAGAGAATCGAAATCACTAGTAAACACTCAGAGGGAGGAAATTATTAATCTCCTGTAATAGGCCCGTTCAACATTTTTTTTTATTTTAGAAATTGAAAGTAGAATAACTTTTAGGGCAATTTCTAAATTTTTAGATTTTTATTCGGACGAAAACGGGGCAGAGCTTCGCGTGACGACACTTTGAAGATGCTGATAGGATGACGGTCGAAATTTACTAAGCGTGTGGCGCGCGTTATTGTGTTTCTGTATGAAAACGGCGTTTGATTGTTAAGTTATCATTGTTTTATCTTATTGCTGGTTTAAAATAAGTGAGAAAAAGCTTCTAATAAATATTGTGTAGTTCCTGAGTGCCCTATCACTTCCAGAAATGCTCCAGAAAAACTGTTTATAAGCGTACCTTCTGATCCTGCAACTAGAAAAATTTGACAGAAAGCTATGCGTCTGGATGTTTTTGTTCCTGACGAATTTTACGTTTATTGCTGTGAGGATCATTTTAACGTAAGTTTAAATATATGCCAATGTAAAAGCAATATATGATATTTATAACCTATTCTAGATAAAAAGAAGACATAGAAAACTATATGTACATAAAGACAATGAAAAAAGGAAATATCAGACTTAAGCCAAAAGCAGTTCCAAGGTTTTTTGATTGTCAAAAAAATCGAGTTACGACTCACAGGTCTAAACCATAGTCACGATTTTTACAAAAAAAAGAACAGTAATCCTTGATTAATAACTTGTTACTTCCTGAGACTTTAAAAATTTCTATTCTATAAAATCGAACGAAAGTCTAAAGATATGGGTGTTCAAGTGTTGTTTAAGACCAAAGTTCGCAGTGTACACGTAAAGATTTGCCATTGTCAAAAATAGAAATAAAGAGAAAATGTCATTTTAAGGAAAGGGTTCCGAAGAAAATGCGATTGGAAGGAAATAGTGCCGATTTAGTTTGTAGTAGTAATGGCTCTACAACAACATTTATTTCATTAGAACTAAGCTGCCAGATTCAGATTCCGATAGTAGAAAGCATATAGATATTCCAGAAGAAATTAAAAAAAAAACATTTTTCTTGATAGAAAAAAATTCAAAACTTTATTTAGATATGCCTAGTCATTCATTATTTACTGAAAATATGCTAACCCAAAAATGTAAATTGGATATATTGGATATTTCGTTAACCCTAAAGAAGATCAAACTAGATTTATCCTACGGAATATTAGCTGACGATTTTAGTGTAAAAGTTGCATAAGTATATAATATTATTTAAAAAAACAGTACCTTTACTAGCGGGTTACCTTTATCCATTTGTTCAGTTTAAATCATTATCTAAGGTTCAAGAAAAACTTCCAATTCCCTTTAGGCACAGATATGAAAATGATCAATGTATTATTGACTGTTTTGAAATCTCAATACAAAAACCAAGTGACCCGATACTACAGTCCCTTTCATGGTCAGAATATAAAGGTTGTAATACCATGAAATACCTAATAGCATGTACACCAAATGGTTTCGTTTCTTATATTTCTTCTGGTTTCGGTGGTACAAGCACTGACAAAATGATAGTCGAGGAATCGACATTATTAAATAGATTTAATCCAGGGGCCGAAGTAATGACCGACAGAGGCTTTAAGCATCTATAAGACCAACTTGTTAGACCACTATCTGCGTCTTATCCAGCCAAAAAAATTCTAAGCTTCTAAGCAAGAAGTTAAGGAATCAAAAAAGATTGCAAGCTTAAGAATAAATGTAGAACATGTAATTTCTAGAATAAAGTAATTTGCTATTCTTCAACCACATGCTATGATTTATTTAAGTTTGGTTAAATATTTAGATTTAATAGTGCAAATAGTTTGTTGGTAATTAATTTACAAGATTATTTAGTGAAATAAATAAAAATAATAATTTACTTTATTTTATTAAAAACGTTTTCTCAGCCAAAATTCATGTTGTTTTATTACAGATTTTTCAATAAAATGCAATATTTTATTGTAAGTTTTTCTGATTTTTCAAAATCCGGATGCGACATGAGATTTGAATTTGATATCAGCATTTTTCCTTAATATTTCCATCTAAATCTATGTAATTTAAACATGCTTTTTCTGTTGTTGGACTTTTAATCTCAACGACAAATTCTTTATTAATAGCTTCAGGGGAGGCACCTTTTATGGGATTTTGTTGGGAAAGAAAGATTCCTGCTTTAAAAAGCTTTTGACCTGTTTGTTCTTTTGATAATTTTTAAATATTACTTTCCAGATTTAATCCCCACATCATTGCTTTTGTTTGAATCAATTTTGCTCCTAAAATGCAGGCAGATGATCCTAATCCTAATCTTAAAAAAAAAAAAAGTTTTATTTTTCAACAAGTACACACTAAAACTTATTTTACACTAATTCAGTCCTTTTCTTCCAAGAATAATCACAAAAACTTCAAAAACAACAGATCGATACACAACATCTGTTTAGACATAACCATAACCTTACTTTAAATTTAGCGGCAGATACGTATTTGCCGACCTAGGTTTTAACTTCGATCGTTGTTCGATATATGGTACATTTGGTTGCCTATCTACAAACCTAAAAAGACGTGTTTTATACTAAATATGATTTTTGAAAAGGAAATTTTTTCTTAGTAGGCACTTCAACATTCGCTCCTTTTAGATAAGGGCTAAATGTCTGCAAAATTTCAGCTTCCTGGGCCTTATCGTTTTTGAGATATCGCTTTTTGTAAATATTGACCTTAAATTAGGGGCAGCTTTTAGTCTTTTTATTAATAATAAATGATATTTTCCAATTAATCCTCTTGCCGACTCTGGCTTAAAGGTCCTTTGACTACTTGATATCCGGAATCTCTCATATTTGATTTTCTTAAATATAAAAACTTCAGAACTTATCAGTTATATTTTTCATTTACTTTTACCTTTTAACTAGGTTACCTTTGAAGATTGATTGCACCGCATACTTTGAAGACGTTTTCTTTTATTCGTATCTTAACGATATGATGTTAAAACTATTTTCACAGGAACCAACTTAGTGAAAGCCATTTATAATCTGACTCTAGCCTACACTTACCGTTTTTATTCTATAGAGGCATATTTACTAATTTTCCGTTCGATTCTGGTGCTTTTTACTGTAATTACGTTAGCTCTCTCTTTTAACGTTAACAAAAAATTGATGAGGTAGGGCTGTGTACACTTTTTTGAATTAAGAGGGAACAACAGTCGTTTTTTGTATTAAGTGTATAATTTTGAAAATTAATTTAAAAAGAGAAGAGCGCTTTCGGCCTTAGGCCATCTTCAGTGCTTCTTTGTCAGGAAACAGGAAACTTCATTGACAAAATTAACTTTTTTCTCGAGTGGGCCATCAACAGCACAATGTAAAAAACTTATTATGTAAAAACAAGTAACATGTAAATTCATAAAAGAGGAACAACTGGGACGAACCACTTTCTAAATTTCAGTTAATTAACCATCGTTTTCCTTTTCTTTTTCCATATTTTTCTTTCTCCACGTGGAACTTGGTCTTGAGTCGAAATTTGATGGTTATTTATAACAATATTAACAAAATTACAAATTTACGTGTTAATTGTTTTTACATAATAAGTTTTTTACATTGTGCTGTTGATTAGGGGGAAGGGCAGGGGATCTGGCACAATGTCACTACTTATAATTCGTGGAAATTCATTGTCTCTGCATATTTTATAAATTAATTAAAATCCCTGGAAAAAATGTTAAAATTTTTATTTAACTTACAGTTTTTGTTCCTTTATTGATAATCAAGAACAAGGCAATGTATTTAAATAATAACCTTTTATGCCCAATATCATTGGTTCGGAATACTTTCAAGGTTACAATTTAACTTAAGACTGGGCCAATGACAGAGGTGCCATTCCATCAGTAAAAGTGAGATTGAAGTTAACAGTTACCTAAAATACAGGACATTGGAGTGTAATAATTCCTATGTGTGGCCACTTGTAATAAAGCAGGGGCTCAAAAATCCCCCAAAAAAAAGCGACGTCCTTTATGGATTGCCCATTTGGGCGAGTAGCTACTTACGCAAATTGTCTCCCGTCAAAAGCATATTATATCGGATATTTCATCAATATTCCTGATGACTTCCTATTACATATAATTCGTAATACTCTTACAACATTAGAAGTACACTCAACTTGTTTATATTTAAATTACTGGTTGTCTTAACCAAATTTAAAAGATAATGTCGCAGTTAACTTGTTTAAAACCGCAGTTACTGCAACCCAACGTGCGTGTTGGAAACTATAATTTAGAGAGACTGTCGCTGAATACGAGCCACTTAAGGAGCACCGGAAATAAGAAAACGGCACAAAGAAATTGTGAAAAAGTTATGAAAAAGTATGTTGGTTCATAATTCGAGTTGTTGGACAAACGTACTTCTGCTAATGTTTTCTGTGACTGGAATAAAGGTTGCTCTAGCTTGTAATAGAATAATAATTGCGACCCACCGTTTTGGACAAAAAGTTTTGGAAATGTAATTCTGGATTTTAGGCTTTAGTTATTTGTACTCTGCTGATTAAATGCATTTTATATAGTGTATTCAAGATGTATAGATTATTCTAAATATATTAAAGATTTTTTATATTCCTATTTGATATTATTGTATTAAATCTTAAGTCTAGTTGGGTTGGTCGAAGAATCTATTTCTTTATTCCGTTTTCTCAAAGATTTTATCTTAAAAATATATCCCAAAAATACCGTTGCGGTGCGCAAAGTTTCTCAAAATCTATTGTCCAATCATCCCAGGGCCAAAATGAACGAACAAGGGTTTACTAGCTTGCAGTCATTTGTACTTTATCCGCCATAGTGCAATACTAGTTGGTTTATAACTGCATAATAATATATAGATTCAATTGAAACTCCGTTTAACAAAAAATAACATCTTGGTACCTCATTTAAATATCAGTTGTAGACAGGATTTTACAACACTTTTAACTTCTCGACTTGAGGATCTACTACACTTTATAAATAAGGATCTTTTGACGTTAGACACACTGCAGTGTATGTATCCGCGGGATTTATTTATACTTTACTACGAAAAAACAGAGGAACACATCTTGGATTACACATAATAATAATTGTCGTAAGCCGATGGAAAAGAATACTTTACTTTTCTTAAGCAAGTCTTAGAGAAACATAACGTGTTATTGCATTACAACACGAGAATTTTGCCACTCTTAGCCGTAGAGAAAAACAACTTGTTAGAAAGCGGAGTAACACATTTGTGTGCCTTCAAAATAGAGTCGGTCCGGTGGAACACGGTCGCGAAGCGAACTTCGCTCGTCAAGATATTGTTATCGAGTCCTCGCTAAAATTCACCTATGCATTGAAATGGTCAACCTCAGCGTTACCGTGGAGGGACCAATTAAAAGTCATTATTCATGTGGGGCACCGGTCCACGTTGCCCGTTGTCGTAACTACCGTCGCGGCCATGTTCGTACACGGCTAATCAGAAAGTAGAGTGAGTTGTAGAAGCGACTGCTGTTACTGCGATGTGTCGGCGCTTCACATTTTTTTTTTTTATGATAAGGCACAGCACTACAGGATAAATCCTTTATGGCGCTCTAGGAGCGGTGCGTGTGCGCAGGAAACGATTTACGTTGATCTTGAATCTTTGGTGATTATACTCGTTGGGGAACACGATCTCAGGGAGGTCGTTGCAGAGTGATGACGTTCTCCAGATGAAAGAATTTTGAAACAGTGTCGTTCGAGGGACACTAAGCTGAACCACGTACTGGTGGGCTGCAGTGGCTCGTCGTGTATTTCTATTATAAACCGCTCTGGGTGGTATCAAGCGGGCAACCTCAGTTGAACACTTGCCATGAAAATATTTGTAAAATAGACTCAAGTCGCCAACCTGCCTTCGATGTTCAAGGCTTTCCAGGTTGTTTGTCAGACTATGGTCACCGATCAAGCGAATGGCTCTTCTTTGAATGGAATCTAGCAATCTCAGGGTATGTTTAGGAGCAGAGCCCCAAATATGCGAACAGTACTCCAGTCATGGTCGAATTTGGGCTTTATAGAGCATCAAAAGTTGTTGGGGTGTATAGAGGTTCTTTGTTCGGAAAAGTACTCCAAGCTTCTGCGAGGCTGCCTTAGCAATGGCCGCAACGTGACTATGCCAAGACATATGACTATCCAAATTAACGCCCAATAAATGAATTGATGAAGCCAAGGGAATTGAGTGTCCCGCCATAACTATATCCGGTTCTTCAACATTAACTTTTTTAGAAAAAACTGCCGCCTGGGTCTTTTTAGCGTTAAATTCTACTTGGTTAATGTCACCCCAAGACCGAATTTCTTCCAGGTCTTTGTTGAGATGTGAGACCTCTTGCTGCCTATAGAGATGTGCATTATCAGCCGATGTCCGAGCATCCAAAGTAAAGGATGATACAAGTGCGCTGTCATCAGCGAAGCTATATATAGGATTTTTAGTTTTTTCCAAAAAATCGTTAATGTATAGTATGAAAAGGGTGGGCGATAATATAGAACCTTGAGGGACTCCGGCGTTGATGTTAAATGTGTCTGAAAGAAATCCGTCCATCGCCACTTGCAGAGAACGGTCTTTAAAAAAGCTCGACAGCCATGAACAAAATTGAACCGGCATTCCGTATGCTCTCACTTTAGTTAGGAGCCTCTCATGCCATACTCGGTCAAAAGCCTTGGAAATGTCCAGTGCTACCGCCTGGGACTCCCCATGGTGTTCTATTGCGTTGTTCCAAACATGAGTAACATAAGCGAGAAGGTCTCCTGTTGATCTAGACTTACGGAATCCATACTGGCGGTCACTAATAATGTTGAAGCTTTCCAGGTATTTTAGTAATTTTTCGTTCATAGCCTTCTCCATAACTTTTGATATAACCGAGAGCAATGCGACTGGATGATAGTTGTTTGGCAAAGTCTTCTTGCCTTTTCTGGGTATAGGCTGGACTCTCGCAGTTTTCCAGCAAGAAGGAAATATTCCTTTTTTGTAGGATAAGTTAAAAAGCCCACAAAATACCGGTGTCAGTTCGTCAGCGCATGTCTTAATTACAATGACTGGAATATCGTCAGGACCAGAAGCCTTTTTAGTGTCGAGACTCCTCAAGATTCGTTTAACATGGCGGTGGCGAAAAACAATCTCGGGCATTCTCGATTATACAGGGGTAATGTTCGGTGGAGTACTTCCCTGAAAATTTACCGTTGAATGTGAAGAGAATAGTTCCGCCAGTAAGTTTGCTTTTTCCTGTGCTTTGGTCGCAATGGTGCCATCAGAACGTGTTAGAGGTGGAATGGTTGACTTGGTAAAGTTCTGACTGACGGCCTTAGCTACCGACCAAAATGGTCTTGAGCCGCTAGGACATTCAAGAAGTTTGTCTCTGATCCTCTGGTTGTGTGCTTCTTTGCTTTGGTTTATCGTTTGCTTGCATTGGTTTCGAGCGTTAACAAAGATGTTACGATTTTCGGCGGTAGAATTTTTACGCCATTGTCGGTAGAAATAATTTTTTGATTTAACAGCTCGTTCGCAATTTTTGGTAAACCAAGGCTTGCCGTTAGAAGGGCACTTTTTTGAGAAAGGGATGAAAGCTTCCATGCCAGTAAGGATAACCTCCGATATTTCTGTTGCACA
Source organism: Polydrusus tereticollis (assembly GCA_963920685.1). Taxonomy (NCBI): domain Eukaryota; kingdom Metazoa; phylum Arthropoda; class Insecta; order Coleoptera; family Curculionidae; genus Polydrusus; species Polydrusus tereticollis. The sequence goes on from OY987327.1 coordinate 62,854,744, forward strand.
GATGGATGGATCATCAGAGGTAAAACAAACGTCCCGCCAAGGAAAGGTTCGAAAATGGTCCCTTAGGTCCTCCCACTTAACGGTTAACGGTCGTCTGAAGCCATTACAGTAGTTTTGCAGGCGGTTGGGTGCAATATAGTTTAAAAATAAAATTATTCTGGGGTGGATTTATTTGTTAGTTGTCGCTTACAACTGCGTATTGAGGATTTATTTAATTTAGCAGAATATTTCTACTTTGTGGTAAAATAGAATTCTATTTAGATTTTATTTAGAGTAACACACGTTTGTCCAACAATCTCTTCAGAATGCAATACTAACGCAATATTTATCAATTTTGATTTGATTAGGACTTACGGAGATATCTTCTTGTTCACTACTATAAGTAGTGATGTAACAAAAAGGTATTTTGGAAAAGATGTCAAATTTGCGTTAATGTTTTCGTTTTTTTTTTTGATATAATATGCAAGTACTGTTACTCATTATTAAAATTTCAACTCGTTGTCTCTCATTCAGATGAACCATAGTGTAAACAAATTGGAAATCAGCCAACAGAAAATTAAACAGGAACTCAAAATTGACACCTTTTAGGTCGCTGTCATGAAAACACCTTGACTCGACTGGTGGGTATTAGGTAAGAATAATTATAATTAGGAAGTTTTTCATTTTTGAGCTGTCATTATCTCGGAAACGCTTGCAGATAAGTGAAAATTTGAATTACAAAAATTCAGAGTTTTCCCAGTAGAATCCAAATATGCAATCATATGCAGGGTGTTCTATTTAAAAAAAGTAAGTTACTCTGGCAACCAAACCAGAGAGTACAGAAAAAATTCGTGCAGGTAGAAATGTGGGGAACAATTTACTGAACAACTTTCATAAAGGTCACTTTCTCGTATACGAGGTAATTCAAAAGTTACAGGCATTATGCGCGACTTTTTTGCCACTCTGTACTATATTATATTGTATTAATATTAAATACTTATAAATCTTGCAATAGTTTAAAACGAATAATAAAACAAAATTACCATTACTAGTTATTTAGACTTTAGAATTACTAGATACTATACCATTACTAATTACTTTTAGACATCTAATAGTAATTACGATTCGATACCTGAGTGGAACAATTATTTTTCTTTTTATATCAGATTTTATTGACATTTAAACTGCTTCATAAAAATATAAGTTGTTCTGTAAAGTGCCAGAAATATTGAAAATAAAGAATAAGTAATTGCACTAGTTAGTCAAGGGCCACTTCTTAATATTTTTCTGTCAAAATTGTACATTGAGTAGCCTCCTACTGTCATCTTAAATTTCCGGGTCTATATTTAAGTGCAATTATTGATCGGTAATATTATGATCAACCGGTGTATCATACATTCCTAGATAATAAGAAATGGCAATCGTAGTGGGTTAAATTCTCGGACCACCGACTTCAACCTCTCTCGAATAATTTTATAATAGGTACGTAAACTTCTCTGTAATGCCTCCACAGAAGCTCCGTAAGAAAACAGACGACGAGCGAGCGCCTGGTTTTTATCGAATTTCCCCTTTTTGTCTGTGCCGATCTTCGACCCAATAAACCGCGGGGGAAATAATCGATGCTCCCCCAGGAGGGAAAACTCGGGATCTGGGGAAAGGTCTTCACAATAAAGCCCCGAGCATACATACAGTGTACAAGAGGAAAGGCAAACATGCCGCGTTTTTTATGCTCATGGATGATACTGGTTCTTGTGTGTGGTTTTAAGTTAGGTAAAACCTTTGACTTCTTTCCAGTCATCGTTTACTTTTCAGCATTTTCGTATAATACGTTTTTTGTTTATTCAGCAGAAGCTTTGAATGTTCATGGGCCGTGTGTGTGCGTTTCTTCTGAATTTTTGTACTGCTTTCTTGGCGCCTTTTTCCTGGTCACTTGGACAGTGTCGGGCAGTGCTTCTCCACTATTTCTAGTGCTTCTCTACTGTTGATTGGGCTCGCGCATAGGGAGCCAGTCTTTAGGTAATTTGTAAGTCGAGTCAGGTCTAGCTCTTGTATGTGAGTTTGTTATTAGTTCGTTTGTCGATACGTCTGTTCGTCTGTAATAGTCCGTTATGATTTTCAAAAAGAACTCATTTATTGTTGGTATCTTAAAGTCATTGTGCAAAACCCTATTCATGGTATACCTAGGAGCATTTGCGATCATTTTCAATGCCCTATTTTGAATTACCTGAAACTTATTCAGCTCCGCTCTGCTTATGTTGCACCATGATGGCGCACCATAAGTAAGAACTGGCCTGACCAAGACCTTGTAAAGGTTAACTTTAGTTCTGTTGCTAAGTCTACTCCGCCTGTGAAGCAGGGGGTAGATGGAGCTTAATTGACGCAGAGCGAGCTTAACTCTGTTTATTGAATTCAGTCTCCAGTTCAGTCTTTGATCAAAAATAAGTCCCAGGTATTTCACTTCCTGACACCAATTCACCTGAACCCCGTTGACTCTGAGTCTAGTCTCAGGTCGTTTAACGTTACTTTTCGAGAAAAATATGGCTTTCGTCTTTGAGGGATTTAAACGAATCCTCCAAGCTGAAAGCCACTTTTCAAGCTGAGTTATGTGGCGTTGTAAACGAGTGACGACTAGCCACGGCTGTTTGGAAAAAGCAGTTATAGCAGTATCATCAGCAAACAGATAGATCTGCGTCTGTCTATCTCGCGGTATATCGTGCGTGTAAATATTGTACAACATAGGGGACAGAGGTGAGCCTTGCGGCACTCCGGCCCCGATGCGTTTTGTCGCGGAAAGCGCGTTCTCTGATGATACTGCGAAACTTCTATTTTCTAGGAATGAGCCCACTACCTTGACAAGGTAGTTTGGAGCACCAAGCCTAATTAACTTTAATAGTAGACCGTTGTGCCAGACCTTATCAAAAGCTTTGCTAACGTCAAAGAAAACCGCCCCCGTGTGTGCCCTTCTATTAAATCCCTTTACTATGTTTGACGTTAGTCTTGTTGTTTGCCTAACTGTGCAATGTTCGGCTCGAAAGCCGAACTGTTCGTTAGGCAAAACATTATTATTAATAACAAAATCATTAATTCGAGACAAAATTATTTTTTCCACAAGCTTACCCAAACCTGATAACAAGCTGATAGGTCTATAGCTTACTGGTATCGTGGGGTCTTCCCCTTTCTTCTGAATCAAAATAACTTTCGCATGCTTCCAGGTGCACGGGAAATGGCCTTCTCTGATAATTGCCTGGGATATGCTTATAATATTCCTCAAAGCTGTGTCTGGCAGGTTTCGTAATGCCGCATTTTTAATACCGTCGAAACCTGGGGCTTTTCTAGTATTTAACACACTCACCAGCGATCTTACTTCATCTAAAGTTACTACAGGGAAATTTTGCAATGGATGTTCGATTGTTTTGTAAATGTTGATCGTTCTGGAGACCCTCTCATCCCTGAGCGGATCCGTAGTGGGATTTTCGGTGAATTGCTCGCAGAGTTTCTCTGCGAGCAATTCAGCTTTATCCTTAGCGTCCGTCAGTATAAGACCTGTTTCCTGATTTTTTAAAAATGACATTGGTTTTTTGGAACCTTTGGTCAGAGTTCGGGTCATTTTATATAGTGACTTGTCTTCAATATCCAAACTCTGAACCTTGTCATCCCACAGGTCTGATTGACGTTCGATAAGCATCTGTCTTATCGCTTCGGCTTCGCGATTCGCCTCAGCTTTGATGCGAGGATCTCCAGTTCGATATGCCCTGTTTTTTAAGCGGTTCTTTACTCTTATGCGTTGCTTAATTTCATCTGTTAAAGCCCCGAATTTCGAATACTCCGACACTTTCGTGACAGAAGATTGAGCAAAAGCCATACTGATGTCATTTGTGATCCTACTCACCGCGTTTTCGATATCGTCCGAGTTACGAAGTGGACCTAGTGGCTCGATATTTCTCAAAAAATGGTTGTATCTCAGCCAGTTCGTGGTGGTCCGAGATACAAAACCTCGGCCCTTTTCGAGCGGGTTGCCCACTTCTACGACAACCGGTAAATGGTCTGAGCTAAGATCACAAATGACTAATGGCTGTGAAATTTGAACAGAGTTCTTTATCACGAAAATATCCAAAATATCCGGAAGAGCTCTCCCGAACAAGTGGGTGGGCTCCTCCGGCGGCAAAATGTGAAAATTTAGCACTTCAGAGAACTCATATAGGGCGCGACCTCTAGGATTTGAGACTCTGCAACCCCAAACTGTATGCTTTGCATTGAGGTCGCCCCCTATAATTGTTCTGTTATTATTATTAAAGATTTTGCTAAGACAGTTGCCTGTGAAACCTACCGACGGACTACAGTAAACCGATCCCAGGTGAACACGTTGGTTATTCTTAAAGTTAATTGAAATAAATGTCCCTTCAATATGGGCGCAGTTATCAGGACCTGGCACAACTTGAGCAGAGATGTGCCTCTTTACCAGGATCATGGTGCCTCCCCCTCGTCTATTTAGGCGATCGTTTCTAAATATAGTATAGTTTGGGAACGAAAACCTCTCTCCCTTCAGCCATGTCTCTTGTAAAAGAAGCACATCTATTTCATTTCTTTCTACAAAGTCAATAAGTTCGTTTCTCCTGTTTTTAATGCTATTTACGTTTAATGTGGCCAATTTGAAATACGCCGTCTCCGTCTGTACCACCACTAAACCGCGGTTTTCTCAAAAGTACTAACGATGGTTTTTAGCTGAGCTTCCATAATTTTAGTGAACTGTGCGAGAAAGCTCTGCATAGTTGTTTGCAGTGCCGCCTCCAGTGCATTTGACGCTGGTTTTGCATCCTGCGGAGTGCCTTTGTTCATATTGCTATCGCTGACCAACTTACTATTGTTTTGCTGGCCCCAGCGGAAGTTTGGATTAGCCTTTGGTACATTGTTATTATGTGTATTTTTGCGCAAATTGTTGGGGTGACGCGGGCATCCCAGGTAATTTGCTGGGTGTTCACCCCCGCAATTCGCACATTTTGCCTTCTCCTCACGAGGTTTAGGGCATTCGTAGGAGAAGTGGTCCAAAGCACACTTTAGGCACTTGACAGGAGCATTACACCTGAACTGTGAATGTCCGTATAATTGGCAACGATGACATTGTGAAAAAGACGCGCGCGCTTTCTGTGCTTCGACTTTAATAGACATTGAATCTAAAGCTCTCAGCTCATAAATTGATTTTTCAGTACGCGGTAGGAAAACCAACACCAATGGCAGTGGGGCGCCGCTGCGACTACTCCAGCGAATCACCCTGGTCGGATGGAACCCTAATTCAATAAGATCATCCTTAATTTTGGTTTCTGACCACGTTTCCAGGACGCCTCGGAGCACCACGTGGAGCTCTTTTTCGTCCTGGAAGCGAAACGAATAATGATATAAATTATTTTTAATTAGGAATTTAATAATTTTATTATAATCTGCAGGTGTAGGAGGGTGTATTTTTACACCCTCCGCCACGGTGACCGCTCGACCATAATCGATTTTTTCCGATCGCAAATGTCTAGTTATATCATTGTACTTTTGTTTGTCACGGATAACGATAGGGGGGACGCGTATTTTGGGCACGCCGGTCCCCTGATTGGTATCATTAGAATCGTTTTTGTTATCTTTATTCGGGATAACTGTCTTGGGAGCCAACGATTTAGTTTGGCTAAGCTTTTGAGAGCTGTTTTGGCTATCCTGTGACACCTTTTGCACCAAGTATGTGCTTAGGGCTTTGTTATTGGTTTTCGGCAGGTTGGGCCATGCGGAATCGCTGGCCACCTTCTTGTTACTTGGACTTTTATTATCAGGGTTTAAATTTTGTCTTTTTCTGTTTCGTCTTTGCTTTTGCGTTGACCACTGTTCCTTGTCGCCTGATTCAGACATGGATTCATAATCCATGTCTGAACCGGTGTTGTCAATTTCGATTGAATTAACATTAATTTGCAAGCTATTCTGTTTGCGCTCAAAAACGTTGTTAGTAATGTCGATACTAGTAGTTGTCTCTGGTTTGTCTGCATTAGCATTTAAATTTGAAATTGATTTACTGTCATCGGTGCTGTCACGGTACCTACCTAATTCGATCTGGAGATCTTTATGCGCTTCCTGCAGCTCTTGCAGTGCCCTCGCCTTCGCAAATCCAGCCTCTTTTTCTTCCCGGAGTTTATTCATCCATTCATGCTCCTTATCGTTAAGCAGCTTCTTCCATCTCGCCTCCATGCGTAGTTCAATGGCTTCTATTCTCTGCTTCATGGTTTCTTGAACCTCTGGCTGCATAGGTTCATCGTCAGACGGTGGCATTAGGACATCTTCTGGCCGGGGGGCATCCCCCCCGCCTTGTTTTTCCATTTAAAAGAATAAATTCAAGAATTAATATATTTTTGACTTTGACAGAAAATAGTTTTAGAAAAATTTCGAAAATCAGACAGGAGCAAATTAGTGTCACTGTCAGACGACTGCTCGCTCCAACGGTTGAAACGAGACTATTATGCTCATGGATATTGTACCGTGTGTACATAGTATGATCTCTTAATAAATAAGTTTTGTATTAATTTGAAATATACACCTATTTTGAAAGTCGGGTAAATACCGCGACCCAACTGTTAATCTACTGCAGCGTGCGGCAAAGTAATAACAATAATAATAAGAATAATAATAAACGTCTTTTATTGTTATTTCACTCCATAAGTAACAGCATATTTCAGAATAAGGAAAACAGAACCCTGACAATAAAGGCGAAGTTTAGCCATTGGCTATTCTTCCACTTAACCTCTAAGCGAGTGAAAAAGATTTAAGCTATACCTATGTAATATATCAACTTCTACAATAAATCTTGTATACATAATAAAGTTAGCTACTAAATTATGCCTACTCGAGTTCTTATATATATCAGCAAGTTCCCCATTCAGAATAAACCCCGCAGCATGATACTCGTACGGATGGAAACCATACTGAAGTTGAGTATCATCGGCATATGCCTTATATGAGCATGTTCTAATAGAGGTTAAGATGTCTGCAGTATATATATAATGAACAGCAAAGGGCCCAATATCGATCCCTGCGGCACTCCTGACATCACAGGCTGCAATGATGAAACGGAATCAACCACAGACACTCTTTGAGTTCCCCCTGAGAAATACGATTCAATAAGCCTCAAGGCAACCTCCGAAAATCCATAATATCTCAATTTGGCACACAATAATCTATGATTTATGGTATCGAACGCCTTAGAAAAATCAAGCAAGATCATAATGGACACCCTCCTCGAATCAAGGTCTCCAGCGATTTCATCCAAGACACTATAAAGCGTAGACGAGCTTTAAGCTGGATTTATAAACTCGAAAAGTTGGCGAGGTTGAGGTTCAGTTGGTGTTGGAAATACGAGTTCAATTTAAACTAATTCGAGAGAGGTTGAAGTCGGTGGTCCGAGAATTTAAGCTACTACGATTGCCATTTCTTATTATCTAGGAATGTATGATACACCGGTTGATCATAATATTACCGATCAATAATTGCACTTAAATATAGACCCGGAAATTTAAGATGACAGTAGGAGGCTACTCAATGTACAATTTTGACAGAAAAATATTAAGAAGTGGCCCTTGACTAACTAGTGCAATTACTTATTCTTTATTTCCAATATTTCTGGCACTTTACAGAACAACTTATATTTTTATGAAGCAGTTTAAATGTCAATAAAATCTGATATAAAAAGAAAAATAATTGTTCCACTCAGGTATCGAATCGTAATTACTATTAGATGTCTAAAAGTAATTAGTAATGGTATAGTATCTAGTAATTCTAAAGTCTAAATAACTAGTAATGGTAATTTTGTTTTATTATTCGTTTTAAACTATTGCAAGATTTATAAGTATTTAATATTAATACAATATAATATAGTACAGAGTGGCAAAAAAGTCGCGCATAATGCCTGTAACTTTTGAATTACCTCGTATACGAGAAAGTGACCTTTATGAAAGTTGTTCAGTAAATTGTTCCCCACATTTCTACCTGCACGAATTTTTTCTGTACTCTCTGGTTTGGTTGCCAGACTAACTTACTTTTTTTAAATAGAACACCCTGCATATGATTGCATATTTGGATTCTACTGGGAAAACTCTGAATTTTTGTAATTCAAATTTTCACTTATCTGCAAGCGTATCCGAGATAATGACAGCTCAAAAATAAAAAACTTCCTAATTATAATTATTCTTACCTAATACCCACCAGTCGAGTCAAGGTGTTTTCATGACAGCGACCTAAAAGGTGTCAATTTTGAGTTCCTGTTTAATTTTCTGTTGGCTGATTTCCAATTTGTTTACACTATGGTTCATCTGAATGAGAGACAACGAGTTGAAATTTTAATAATGAGCGGTTACGGAAATATGAAGAGATGGCAAAATCAGGTTTGTCAACTTTTGAATGAATTATATCCAAATAGGCCTCCAATAAATCAGTCAACGGTGTATCGAGTGGCAAAGAAATTTCGAGAAACAGTCAGTGTTAGGGAAGCCGCTAGATCAGGTCGACCTAAAACAGTAACCGGGGGAGACAAAGCTTTGGATGTCATGCTCTCAATACATGAAAATCATCCAGGCCAATGGCAATGGATTGTAATGTGTCTCTTTAGTCAGTGAAAAATTTGTTTACGCAGGAGAAGTTGCATCCCTACAAGATAAAGTTGGTGCACCAGTTAAACGAGGACGATTTTTATAGAAGAGCTGAATTTTGTGAGCAGATGATAGAAAGATGCAACAACGATAATAACTTCGCAACAAATATCATTTTCTGGGATGAAGCTACATTCCATTTAAATGGCATTGTTAATAGACACAATTAAAGCGGATTTATAAACTCGAAAAGTTGGCGAGGTTGAGGTTCAGTTGGTGTTGGAAATAGGAGTTCAATTTAAACTAAAGGGAACATTCAGTTCCATTTATATACTCGTTCATGTTATTCATGTAAAGCTCATGTAAGGTTCGAAAACTTCCCGGGTAGTTCGAGATAATCAATTTCTATACTCGGAGTTCGGAATATCTAACCTCACAAACTTGGTCATAACTTCAACCTCACCAACTTTTCGAGTTTATAAATCCAGCTTTATCGTTATTGGTCTGCTGAGAATACTCACTGGTTCCCGGAAGGTCATACTCAGGGGCCCGACAAAGTTAATGTTTGTGCGGGCATAGTTGGTAGACATATTGTGGGACCTTTTTTTATAGATGATAATTTGAATGGCGAAAAATATCTGGATCTCCTCAGGAATCACATAATCCCTTTTTGCAGAATGGTTTTACCGGGTGTAAATAATGGAATAAACGAACAGGTATGGTTCCAGCAAGATGGAGCACCCGCGCATTATGCGGCAAATGTTAGACAATACATAAGCGAACAAATTCCAGGACGTTGGATAGGCAGAAGAGGGGCTATTGACTGGCCAGCGCGATCCCCGGACTTAACCCCGCTCGACTTCTTTTTGTGGGGACACTTAAAGAACAAAGTCTACGTTAAGGGTCCAAATTACTTAGAATCTTTAAAAATCAGAATTAGTGCTGATATTCGGGCCATTCCAGAGGACTTTCTTTTCAACTTTGTAGACGGGTTCAGCAATCGACTGACGCTCTGCTTAGCAGAGGATGGTGGTCATTTGGAACACCTGATCGACTAAAAAGGTTTTACTTGTTTATTATTCCGATGTTAAGTTGTTCAATTTTCTGGGCTATTTATTTTGTTATTATAAAGCTTGTTACAATTTAAAATAAATGAAAATCTGAAATACAAAAAATTCAGAGTTTTCCCAGTAGAATCCAAATATGCAATCATATGCAGGGTGTTCCTTTTAAAAAAAGTAAGTTAGTCTCTATGGCAACCAAACCAGAAATGACAGAAAAGATTTATGCAGTTAGAAATGTGGGGAATAATTTTCTGAACAACTTTCATAAAGGTCACTTTTTCGTATACGAGGTAATTTAAAAGTTACAGGCATTATGCGCGTCTTCTTTGCCACTCTGTATAATATCAATGTTTTTTTGCGGATTTAGTAAGCCATTTAAACCAAAGCTTATTCCTATTCCCATTATACCTACATTATAATTCAACATTATTACAAAGTCAAATGACTTAAGACCGCTATCACAACTTGAGTTTGACCTAAAATCGTGAGTTTAAGTTATACAAGTAGCCAGTAAGATACTTTTGGTAGGTATGCTATAAACTTAAGATTGAACTTTAAACGCAAGTTGCAAAAGCAGTCCTTAACTATTGCTTGTTGCAACAGATGCATTAACAATGTTTATTTTATACATTTTTAAAGTAACGGTTGATATTTTTTTTAGCTGAGGAAATAAAGAAAAAAATACGTCCCAAAAAACAAAAGAAAAATCAGACAGAGCGTTTTTAGAAAAATTATTAACCAAAGAATTAGTAACGTACTTATAGAGCGTGACGTCACAGATATAGATGTTAGCGTGCCAAGACAGCATTATAGAAGGAAATAATCAAGCAAATACTTATGTTATGAATTTAGAAAACGTAGACAATATCTTTGTTGCTACAGTAATGTTACTAATTATTGCTAAGTAGAGTTTTTGTTTCCATCTGTTGATTTATTAATTTTAAAACGATAAACAGGGATGATTGTTCTTGTTAAGATTCTAGCACAGTAAAATTGGGAGCTCTAATCTAATTGTTTTATATTTTAAAAACATACCGATTTTAGGACTGCGACAATCAAAACTTCGTTGTGTCTGCAAAAAAAAGAAAAATTAATTAAAATACTACTGAAGAAAATAGGTAAATAAGAGCGTTACAGGCCTATCTTTTTTACTACAAAAATTCAATGCTATTATTTAACAGAAGCGCGTAGTGATGCAAAATGAATAAATTCGCATTCGCAAGTTTTTCAAATCTACTATTTTTTTTTTCCTGAATGCAAAATGTGATTTACATATAAAATATCCTGTTAAGGGGAGACAATGCGTCAATTTATAGGATGATTAACACCGTTTTGTTAATGTAACATCCTGGAAAGGCTATTTGAAATACATGTCGGGACAAATTAAATTTAAGTAAAGAAATGTTTATATTTGTAAGGTACATAGCGATTTTTTGAAAAAAAATTATAAAATTTATGAAAAAATTGTCACTCAAGGTAGGTATTTTTAGCCATTGTTCGAAGGTTAATATCGTTGCTAACATTTGTTTTTCAAAAAAAATCGCTATGTACCACACAACTTCCATGTCTTATCTTTACTATTCTAAATATTGAGACATTACAATTTCGTAATAAGTCCGTTATCGTGTAACGCGCGGAGCATGTTTCAGGTAACATAAGGTTAAAATGTATTAGAAGTTGACTACGCAAAGCTTTATTTATTGTCGGCCGACGTGAAATAAGCGATGGCGAGACATACTTATAATACACTGGGAAAAAGGAAGTTAGGTTAAACTAGAAGTAATTTTGGGTTGGGAGTTTAGGCAATATTTTATGTTTTTTTTTTCTATTGTCGGTGACGATAACAGAATATCTGCATTTATTATGGAATGCGTATATAGCTATTCGTTTTGCTTCTAACTGTTAGATCTAAAATAAAGGTGTAAAGGTGGATAGGTTCAATAAAATAAAGCCGAGAGCGTAAAGAGAACTGTTACCTAGCGATTTTATTTTCAGTAGACGGGTTGCTAAAACGACTTTTTTTGATATTTATGCTTTTTAGGTTATTTATTGTTTCACGTTAATTTTTATACATAGCATGTAATATGTAACGGATTGTTTATAGTTAGGGTATTTCTGGGGTAGCTAAGAACTTGTTAAATATAAATCCAACAGTATGCCATACGTGGTATTGGATCACATGAGATTTCTTTTAATAGATAAAATAAATTATTTTGAACTGTCGTAGTTATAGCATCCTCGCATGTTGCTACATATTATTATAGTATTATTTGACGAAATAGAAATATCAACCTATTCTACAAATGTTAGCGCATTTTATATGGCCTAGTTGTTAGAATACCTCTGAACTGTAACCTAAGAGACTCGGGGTCGATTTCTTCTGCGGGCATGTTCTTTTTGTTAAGTTTATATACAGGGTGTTATGGAAATGACTTATTATTTTTTAACCCGTAAATATATAGGTCGAGACGAATTGGGGAAAAATTGCTATAAATGGCGCTCGAAGCTAGAAATTCGAGAAAAATGCCTTCAAAAATTTAGGTCCAAAACACCTACGCGCCAATGACCCAAACAGCTGATTTGGGTAATTGTTTACTTTAGTGGAAATGTTGAATTTTTCGCTAAAATTTCGTATATAGGCTAATTAAGGGTAGCTGATCACAATTTTCCTTTTGCGTTTAGGCGGCAAATGCACTGGTTTTGAGAAAAAAAATGTTAAAGTTTTTCTAACTCACCGGTATGTTATTTTGCATGTAATCCTAAAATGTTGATATTTCCAATAAAATATTACTTGTCGGAGTCATAGTATACACTTCTGAGTTGAAATAAACGAAATATGCCACAAGGAAACTCTGAAAAACGGGATAACTTGTAAGCGAACAGAAAACTTTACGTTCTGGAAAGACGGGAGACAGCTCACTGACAGCTGGCCAAAAAAGCAGAAGCAAACTGCACCCATGTTGTCAGATTGTTAGTGTATTATAAATTGCCTATACTTTACAATTCATTTTTATTAATTGAATGAATCCTATTGGCTCGAGCTAGCATATCATTCTCCTGGATGGAAGCCATTAATAATTACAAGAAAAAGAAGAACAATCTGGCAACGTGAGTGCAATGAATCTGAAAAGAGACGGTTCTACTTTGTCGGCGTATTAACAACGAATTTAATTAAATTTGTGCCTTTTCCATTGTTTTTTTGCTAAAATGTTGTTCTTATTTTATGAACAGATAGTTTGGTGAAAGTTTTATCACATATTTTGAAGGGAAAACCATAAAATCTAGGAAATTGAAGACATCCTTACAAAAGAATACCCTAACCTGTAAGTGAAAAACTTTAACATTTTTTTTTCTCAAAACCAGTGCATTTGCCGTAAAAACGCAAAAGGAAAATTGTGATCAGCTACCCTCAATTAGTCTATATACGAAATTTTAGCACAAAATTCAACATTAATTGCACTAAACTAAACAATTACCATTCCAGCAGTTTGTCTTGTCAAAAACACATGTGTTCAGGGGCATTGAACTATCATGGAAGGCGAACATAGTCCGGTTTTAAGGTATTTTACAAAATTCAAAATACTTCCGATTTTAGAAAAAAAACTATCAAGTGTAACTCTAGACCACCTCAGGAGTGGCCCCTTAAAATATAATAAGTCATTTCCATAACACCCTGTATATATATTACTTTAATATTTATTTTTGCGCTAGTACGTAAATATCATTTTTTTTCAGAAGAAAGTTATTGTTTAGTAGTCGGCCATGCCTATACCAGAAGTCGGCCGTTACATATTAATGGTTATTTAGCACAGGCCCGGGCTAGCAATTTTTATTTTGTCAATAAAAAGGGGAAAAACATGTTATAAAAAACTACAAAAATTATATTTCCAAAAATATAAAAAAAAATCATCCAAATGTACCTACCTAAAATACATAAAATGTGCAAACACATTTTTTAAAAGTATAGGTCAAGTTAAAAAAGCATTCGCAAAAATCGCAGTTATAGTCTAGACCTTGCACCTCTTTATATGGCCTTCGTGTAAGCGTCTAAGTGAAACCACTTGGGACACCAGTCACATCCCACATTCGTATCACCTTCGGCTTCTGCAACGCTATGTAGTTCATTTTTACATTTAGCACTATATTTGTTTCAAAGCATTCTTCTAAAATCTCGCTTCTTTCGTTGGGTCTTTCTTTTTTTTATTAGTATTATTAACCATTTCGCTTTTTTTTTTGTTCTAACTCGTCCCTTTTCCTTCTTTCTCATTTTGTACTCTATCCTTCTCCATGTCATATGTTTTCCAAACATTGGACGAAATGGCACTTGTGGAAGGGTCCAGCTTTCAGGTGTTTTGTTTATGAAATTGACTTAGAGTATTTAAGATATTTTTTAAAAGCATCGGTTGGGGAGGTGGACGTCGGCATCGGCTCTATGGCATGCAAGATTATTGATGATCATTAATGTGCTTATATGTGGATCTGGTGCCCATGCATAAAGGCTTATTGCTTGTGACACGACCTGCGGGCCGGTCCTGCAGAGTTGCACGTGGTATACTATAGTTTCGGCAAGTTTCTCGAATTTTAGCTCCATTTCTCATAGAATCTAAAGCTTTCTAAGGAATATCTATGGAACTTTTTTTTGGCCCGCATGGCATCGTCTATCATGTAAAGAAACCATTTTTTCGTTAGACTAAAGTGCTTTTATAGCCAAAAAAATCTTCTGATCGAGTACTAGCAAAATCATCGATTTATGACTTTGCCAGTGGTCGGTCCACTAACTTTAATATCCCTAGGGACTTTATCATTCATTTTAGACCCGGCCGACTACTGATACGTACGTTTTTGATACATCATAGTACATGATGGCAAAGGAAGATTCTGTTTATATGTATTTGTAAATTATAAAGTATAAATAAAATTTTTCCAGTAGTCGGCCATGATGGCCGATGACTTGCAACTTTAGCTGTGCATTACTAGACACAATAATTGTGAATTGATTCTCCTTCATAGTAGAAATATCTTTATTTAATTCTTGCTGTTGGGTTTGTACCCCATAACAGCGGAGCCCTATTTTATTTCGGCTATAGAGAACTCACAAGCTGTGCATTACTAGACACAATAATTGTGGATTGATTCTCCTTCATAGTAGAAATATCTTTATTTAATTCTTGCTGTTGGGTTTGTACCCCATAACAGCGGAGCCCTATTTTATTTCGGCTATAGAGAACTCACAAGCTGTGCATTACTAGACACAATAATTGTGGATTGATTCTCCTTCATAGTAGAAATATCTTTATTTAATTCTTGCTGTTGGGTTTGTACCCCATAACAGCGGAGTCCCATTTCTTTCTTGGCTATAAAAGATCGTACACTGCGACCTGACCTGGGTGCGATTCTTTATAATAGTAGAGATTCTATTTTATCTAATTCTTGCTGTTGGATTTATATCCCATAACAGCGGAGCCCTATTTTATTCTCGGCTATAAAAGATCGTACACTGCGACCTGACCTGGGTGCGATACTTTATAATAGTAGAGATTCTATTTTATCTAATTCTTGCTGTTGGATTTATATCCCATAACAGCAGAGCCCTATTTTATTCTCGGCTATAAAAGATCGTACACTGCGACCTGACCTGGGTGCGATTCTTTATCATAGTAGAGATTTATTTAATTATTGCTATTAGATTTACATTCCTTAACAACAAAACTTTATTTTATTTTGACTACAGAGAACTCACAAGCTAATACTTTACCAGACACAATATTGGTTCTGAACCTACAGGAATTAGAAGACATACATTCAGTGACTGGACCAACGAACAGATTGGAGTCATTTTGAAGAGGCCAAGATTGGAAGAAGGATTTTTTTTTTTTGTTTATTTTAGTCATGTGGACTGAATATTGGATTTATAAATAAAAGAAATTGTCAAAGTTAAAATTGACTTATTTATGAGTGAATCTCCACTGAATACTACCCAGGTATTGTGATAGACAGTTATTGACGTTAATAATTTATAACCACAAAATAATTGTTGTCACGTAAGGAAAATGTAACCTAATCTGTTAACCTTTTGACAAAACGTCATTTCTGACAAATTCATGTAGAAATCCAATCTTTCCTGGTCCTCCTGTATAACAAACAATTTTGATAGCAACCGACGAGTATAAAAGGAGATGCAGCGCGACGGAACATTCATTCGAGCTCCAGCTTTCAGAGAAGCAAGAACTTGAAGTTTCCTGAAAGGTGAGATCCTGAAAAGGTTATTTATTTAGGGTTAACGAGTATAAAAATTCGTTATTTTCTGCTGTTGGATTTATATCCCATAACAGCGGAGCCCTATTTTTTTTCGGCTATAGAGAACTCACAAGCTGTGCATTACTAGACACAATAATTGTGAATTGATTCTCCTTCATAGTAGAAATATCTTTATTTAATTCTTGCTGTTGGGTTTGTACCCCATAACAGCGGAGCCCTATTTTATTTCGGCTATAGAGAACTCACAAGCTGTGCATTACTAGACACAATAATTGTGAATTGATTCTCCTTCATAGTAGAAATATCTTTATTTAATTCTTGCTGTTGGGTTTGTACCCCATAACAGCGGAGCCCTATTTTATTTCGGCTATAGAGAACTCACAAGCTGTGCATTACTAGACACAATAATTGTGGATTGATTCTCCTTCATAGTAGAAATATCGTTATTTAATTCTTGCTGTTGGGTTTGTACCCCATAACAGCGGAGTCCCATTTCTTTCTTGGCTATAAAAGATCGTACACTGCGACCTGACCTGGGTGCGATTCTTTATAATAGTAGAGATTCTATTTTATCTAATTCTTGCTGTTGGATTTATATCCCATAACAGCGGAGCCCCATTTTATTCTCGGCTATAAAAGATCGTACACTGCGACCTGACCTGGGTGCGATACTTTATAATAGTAGAGATTCTATTTTATCTAATTCTTGCTGTTGGATTTATATCCCATAACAGCGGAGCCCTATTTTATTCTCGGCTATAAAAGATCGTACACTGCGACCTGACCTGGGTGCGATTCTTTATCGTAGTTGTAACGAAGTTACAAGTTTTTCAGTCATTTTTGCATATTTAAATAGAGCTCCGAACCAATTAAACGAGTTTTGTTTTAACTCCGCTTTTCTACAACAGAAAATTTTGATTTTTGGGACAACCGGTATAATTATAATTTTAAAACAATATGCAACTACCAATTTAATTAAATTAATCCTTTAACGCAATTAAGCAACCGCCTTATTCAATTTTAATCATTCCGTTAAAACTTAATCAAATACCGCCCAGTATATTCAGCTCGATGATAGAATCGCGCTCCAGCGGCCGGAGAAATACGGCGCAGCCTGGAGGGAGTACCGGGGCCCAGCGAGTCCAGCTGAAAAGCAGTACGGAGTACGGATGCAAAATGGACTTCTGCTCCGAATATCGAAGCCATCGCCTGTAAATATTGTGCACCGAAGAAATTGTTTAGTTAGAAAGGTAACAAGTTTTTATTCATGTTTTTTTTATTTTGAGTGTTTACTTTATCCGAATTCTTTACTGATAAGAGACCGTTCTACACCGTATTTTTGCATTAAAAGTTATTTCAGTTTTAATAAAAATTAAAATTTAAATCCGTATCCTAAAATATTAAGTTGAAAAGTGTTTAAAATAATATAAGATCTGGGAGGTATATAATTTCGTAATATTTATAAATTCAGGGCATTATTTTTGATCTTTCTTTTTACTAACCGACGCCGACGTTTAATCAGGATCCGAACGTTGATTCACATGTGAGCAATTATTCGCTGGCGGAAGTCCGGTAGATAATCGCCTGGTACGTGGCATTTTTGAGGTGGCTAATCGCCCATCGGTGTCAAGTGAATCAGCGTTTTGCCTGGTTAAATAACGCCGTTACCTGTGTCACCTTAACTCTCAATTTCATTTTAAAATTTGTCGTAAAGTCCAACATATCCTGATTTTCACCGCTGAACCACGTGTGAGCTATTACTTGCTGGCGGCCCAAGTCGGTGGGTAATCGCCTGTTACGTGGCACTTTTGCGGTGGCTAATCGCCCATTGGTGCCAAGTGGTTCAGTAGTGTACTTTTGTGAAAAGCCGATTTATTTTAAGTCCGTTCCACGAGATCCTTAAACTTGAGTCTATAACTTAACGCCGCACCGGAGTTGAACGTCTCTTATCGTAATTACTGCATCATCATATATTGTGCACTACTTATCATTACCATCCCGCAATCTTACCTGGCTAACGAAACAGTTTTATTTTTTTAATCATTCCCGCTTACGCTTAACGCTTACCGCCGTTACCGCTTAACATTAATCTTTTCATCCTGCTTTACTAACTACCACCGCTTACCGTTCACCGCTCACCGTTCACCGTTCGCCGTTCGCCGTTCACCGTTTTCACCCGATTTAACACCGCCCGCTTGATTAACTTACCGGTACACGTATACCTATGCAATTTAGACTAGGATTCACCTATTTTCCGTCATCTTAAAAATATTTGTTGGCTTCTAGAAATTGATTTTTTTTTGTTGGTACATTGTATATTTATATTGAAATAAATCTAGTTTACAAAATTAGTTGTTTCTGTTCTATCACCCATCCCTGGCTATAGGATACCGTCAGAACTCGCCTTTTGAACAATAACGAACTCTGGTAACATTTCTCCTCTGTTTAAAGGCTACCCGATAGGCATAGTGGATCCCTTTACCACTTGAAACAATAAAGGGTGGCGCCCGAGATATAAACAAAAAAAAAACAAAAGTCAATAACTAAGCGCCAAATAACAATCCGCGTTACAAATGGCGCCCGAGCAGATTTTTTTTAGAGCCTGAGCAGGTTTTTTAGTTCAAAGGAGAGACAGATATTACCGCAAATAATTTTTTTAAAATTCATTAACCGTACTTTTCGATTTTTCTGTAATAATAAATTAAAATATAATAGCCAGTGGGTCTGATAGAACAGCAACCAGTCTTTTTCATGTCAAAAGTCATTAACTTTTGAGGGATTTTTTTTTAAATTTTAATTTTCAGTTAATTTTTTTTAAAAGAAAGAAATAGTTTTATAGTAGTAAGCAATATTTTCGATAACAGTCACCGAGTGAAAGCAGATCAATACTTAATAATAATGGCATCCACAAATAATAACGTTACCGAAACCCAAACACCCCAAACCGAAACCGCACCGTCCCAACTTATTCCCCCTGCACCGCCCCTACCGTCCGGTTTGTCGGAGAACTGGAACAATCCACGCACCGGTTGGATTTATTTGTTAAGGAAAAGCGAATTAGTATCGCAGTTACAGGAGTTTAACTTGGATACGACAGGTTCAGTAGACGCAATGCGAAGACGACTAATTAATGTCGTTCGCGAAGGGCGAACCTCACCGCAACCGATAACCGTTGGAGATACAGTTATCGACAATCAAGAACAGCGGTTGGCAACACCAACACCAACGTTGTCGCTAACGACTATAACGACAACTACAGTTACAACGACAATGTTGGAGATACCGCAGCATAGCCGTGTTGGGTTTAGCACCACGCCAAATTATTTACAGGCAACGATAAGACAGTCACCTACTTTTAATATACCGATATCCAGCACCGCCTATCAACCGCCACCGACCGCCTATCAACTACCACCGACCGCCAATACACCGCCACCGACCGCATATACACCGCCACCGACCGCATATAATCCGCCACCGACCGCATATAATCCGCCACCGACCGCCTATAATCCGCCACCGACCGTCTATCAACTGCCACCGACCGCCAATACACCGCCACCGACCGCATATAATCCGCCACCGACCGCCTATAATCCGCCACCGACCGTCTATCAACTGCCACCGACCGCCAATACACCGCCACCGACCGCATATAACCCGCCACCGACCGCCTATAATCCGCCACCGACCGCCCATAATCCACCACCGACCGCCCTTCAACCGCAACCGCCACCGACCGCCTCTCAACCGCCACCGACCGCCAATCAACCACCACCGACAGGCTACCAACCGCCGCCGATAACATATCTGCCGCCATCATCCCCTTTGCAGATATATAAGTGGGGTCTTCACTTTGATGGACAGAACGACCCTGCAGCATTCTTGGAAAGACTGGAAGAAATATGCATATCACAGAATGTTAGTGCCGACCAAGTACTACCGCATTTGCCAGACATTCTTAGAGGTCAAGCTGCCCTGTGGTACAGAAATAATCGACACACTTTTAGAGTGTGGAACGACTTCAGGGAAGCATTCCAAATATTCTATTTTCCCATAAATTACGAGGTAGACCTGGAGGCAGAAATTAGCCGGCGTATCCAAAAATTGAACGAACCAGTTGCCAGATACGTTACCGACCTGCAAACATTAATTCGCCGCCATGGGAAAATATCCCAGGAACAAGAATTACAGTGGCTATACCGAAACCTATCGCCAGAATACCGACAGTACGTCCGACGAAGCGACTTCCACGATATTAGCTCATTTCCCAAGGCTGTACGTGAGCACGAGCTTCTTAGCAAGGAAATTGAAGATTCTCGTCCACAACAGAACCGTTCCACCGTACATCAATATCGGACCTTTGCAAATACACAAACACCGAACCGGCCGACATATCAACCCCGACCGACGCTTACGCCGCCGCCCGCACCACCGTATATACTCCCTGCTAATCCGATAAACAACTCAAGACCGATTCCGAATACCGCCGCCTCGACAACGAACACTCCACCACCGGTCCGTCAACAAACCGCCTCGGCACCGACACAAGCAAGGCCAATAATAGACAATGTTCCAAGTGGCTCTGGATTGAGATGCTGGAGATGTGGCCGCGCTGGACATACAAGAGGATACTGTAGATTTCCCGCAAAGTTGTTCTGTTCCCGATGCGGACAGGAAGGAATTATGTCCAGAAACTGCCCATGCCGAAACCAGGGAAACTAGAAAGGCGCTGCACTGCCGCGAGGCCAGCCCAGAACCACGCCGAAGCCCCGCATGACCAAGTAATGTCAATAAATAGCGAAATTAGACCATTCGTTTCCGTAACCCTGGAAAACCGGGAATTTTCTGCCCTTATCGACACTGGCGCAGCTAATTCATACATAGGGGATTTAGCAGCTGAACATTGCAGAGATTCCAAATGTCCGACTTGTGGCTGCCCCAACGCCATAAATAGGAAACCGAACCGACCCCGAATTTAGGAAGCACTGTCGAAACCGTTAATTTAAATCAACATTTTTTTTTCTTTTTCTCGCTAAAGGATCAAGTTTTTTATTTTGGGATAAATGGTTAAATTTTTGAAAGGAAACTATAAGAAAAAAAAATAAATAGATGAACTAAATTTATTTTTTTTTACCGAAAGAAGAGGGGGTGTGTAACGAAGTTACAAGTTTTTCAGTCATTTTTGCATATTTAAATAGAGCTCCGAACCAATTAAACGAGTTTTGTTTTAACTCCGCTTTTCTACAACAGAAAATTTTGATTTTTGGGACAACCGGTATAATTATAATTTTAAAACAATATGCAACTACCAATTTAATTAAATTAATCCTTTAAAGCAATTAAGCAACCGCCTTATTCAATTTTAATCATTCCGTTAAAACTTAATCAAATACCGCCCAGTATATTCAGCTCGATGATAGAATCGCGCTCCAGCGGCCGGAGAAATACGGCGCAGCCTGGAGGGAGTACCGGGGCCCAGCGAGTCCAGCTGAAAAGCAGTACGGAGTACGGATGCAAAATGGACTTCTGCTCCGAATATCGAAGCCATCGCCTGTAAATATTGTGCACCGAAGAAATTGTTTAGTTAGAAAGGTAACAAGTTTTTATTCATGTTTTTTTTATTTTGAGTGTTTACTTTATCCGAATTCTTTACTGATAAGAGACCGTTCTACACCGTATTTTTGCATTAAAAGTTATTTCAGTTTTAATAAAAATTAAAATTTAAATCCGTATCCTAAAATATTAAGTTGAAAAGTGTTTAAAATAATATAAGATCTGGGAGGTATATAATTTCGTAATATTTATAAATTCAGGGCATTATTTTTGATCTTTCTTTTTACTAACCGACGCCGACGTTTAATCAGGATCCGAACGTTGATTCACATGTGAGCAATTATTCGCTGGCGGAAGTCCGGTAGATAATCGCCTGGTACGTGACATTTTTGAGGTGGCTAATCGCCCATCGGTGTCAAGTGAATCAGCGTTTTGCCTGGTTAAATAACGCCGTTACCTGTGTCACCTTAACTCTCAATTTCATTTTAAAATTTGTCGTAAAGTCCAACATATCCTGATTTTCACCGCTGAACCACGTGTGAGCTATTACTTGCTGGCGGCCCAAGTCGGTGGGTAATCGCCTGTTACGTGGCACTTTTGCGGTGGCTAATCGCCCATTGGTGCCAAGTGGTTCAGTAGTGTACTTTTGTGAAAAGCCGATTTATTTTAAGTCCGTTCCACGAGATCCTTAAACTTGAGTCTATAACTTAACGCCGCACCGGAGTTGAACGTCTCTTATCGTAATTACTGCATCATCATATATTGTGCACTACTTATCATTACCATCCCGCAATCTTACCTGGCTAACGAAACAGTTTTATTTTTTTAATCATTCCCGCTTACGCTTAACGCTTACCGCCGTTACCGCTTAACATTAATCTTTTCATCCTGCTTTACTAACTACCACCGCTTACCGTTCACCGCTCACCGTTCACCGTTTGCCGTTCACCGTTCACTGTTCGCCGTTCGCCGTTCACCGTTTTCACCCGATTTAACACCGCCCGCTTGATTAACTTACCGGTACACGTATACCTATGCAATTTAGACTAGGATTCACCTATTTTCCGTCATCTTAAAAATATTTGTTGGCTTCTAGAAATTGATTTTTTTTTGTTGGTACATTGTATATTTATATTGAAATAAATCTAGTTTACAAAATTAGTTGTTTCTGTTCTATCACCCATCCCTGGCTATAGGATACCGTCAGAACTCGCCTTTTGAACAATAACGAACTCTGGTAACATTTCTCCTCTGTTTAAAGGCTACCCGATAGGCATAGTGGATCCCTTTACCACTTGAAACAATAAAGGGTGGCGCCCGAGATATAAACAAAAAAAAAATAAAAGTCTTAACTAAGCGCCAAATAACAACTCCCGTTACATAGTAGAGATTTATTTAATTATTGCTATTAGATTTACATTCCTTAACAACTAAACTTTATTTTATTTTGACTACAGAGAACTCACAAGCTATACTTTACCAGACACAATATTGGTTCTGAACCCACAGGAATTAGAAGATATACATTCAGTGACTGGACCAACGAACAGATTGGAGTCATTTTGAAAAGGCCAAGATTGGAAGAAGGATTTCTTTTTGTTTATTTTATCCATGTGGACTGAATATTGGATTTATAAATAAAAGAAATTGTCAAAGTTAAAATTGACTTATTTATGAGTGAATCTCTACTGAATACTACCTAGGTATTGTGATAGACAGTTATTGACGTTAATAAATTATAACCACAAAATAATTGTTGTCACAATTGATACCCCCTCGGAAACGATAAAAAAAAAATTAATTTTAATAACAATTAATTGTTTTTTTTGAAAGAATAAATTATTGTTTAACATGTGCTATTTTTAAATCTTTTATATGAACGTGTTTGATCTCTTGATTTTGTTGATTTTGCAGGTTATATATGTTTGGTGAAATAACTTTTGATATAATAAAAGGTCCAGCGAATTTCGGAGCTAATTTGGATGCAAAACCTCTAGCTCCTGATGACAAATAATGTTCTCTTTTCATAACATTATCCCCAACTTTAAACTGAAAATGTCTTCTTTTAAGATTATAATAATGACTTTGTTTTCCAAATGATCTTTCCAAGTTTAGACGAACAAATTCGAAAATTTCTTCCATTTTAGATAAATTTAACGCACGATTTCTAATATCTTCCTGACTGTTTGGTTCTATATTATCTTCATTCCTATATATTCCCTTAGGTAGCTCCAGTTCTCTTCCAAAATTTAGGAATGCTGGACTGTACCCAGTAGATTCATGTACTACTGAGTTAAGAGCGAAATTAAGTTCGGGTATAAACTGATCCCATTTTCGATGATCCTCTTCACAATATTGAGAAATAACGGTCCTAATATCTCTATTTCTTCTTTCAACTGGATTTGCTTGAGGAGTATAAAGACTTGTTTTGTGATGTCGAATAGATAAAGTTGACAAAAATTTTGTAAACTTCTTACTGCTAAATTGTGTACCATTATCTGTAATTATAACTTTTGGACAACCGAAAGATGAAAGAATCCTATCTCTAAAAACTTGACAAACTTTTTCAGTAGTTGCTTTTCTCAACGGTTGAACTTCAGTCCATTTCGTAAAACGGTCTTGAAATACGATTACGTAACTATTTCCTCTAATGGATCTTGGTAAAGGTCCTATTAGATCTGTACTGACTGTATCCCAGGGTCCATTTGTTGGCGAAAAAGACATCAATCCCGCAGTTTGTTGCTGCGACTGTTTATACCGCTGACAAGTTAGACAATTTCTGACATATTCAGCAATATTTCTGAACATTCCTGACCAATAATACCTCTTGGCAATTCTTGAAATTGTCTTTGCTATTCCCATATGTCCTGCAGTAGGTTCATCATGATTTTCTTTCAAAACATTTGTTCTTAAATTTTCAGGTACGCATAATTTCCATGGATTAGTTAATTCAGGTTCAGTAAAATCGGTTCTTTCAAAAAAAATGTTTATATAATTTACCTTTCATTATTTTTAAATCAGGATAATTTTCTGGATTTTGTTGAACTTCGGTCATTTTTTTAATATACCAGTTACCCGCTACTTCTTCAGTTAAACAAACATCTTGATAAAGCATCTGCTAATTTATTAAGAACACCCTTTTTATATTTAATATCAAAAGAATATTGTTGTAGATCAATCACCCATCTAGCTAATCTTCCTGTAGGATTCTTAAGAGATTGTAACCACTTCAATGATTGATGATCTGTTTCAACGGTAAAATGATACCCTTCTAAATATGAACGCATTTTCTGGATTCCCCAAACAATTGCAAGACATTCTTTTTCTGTAACTGAATAATTTTTCTCTGGATTTGACAACGTACGACTGGCATAAGCAATAACTCTGTCATTTCCGTTTTGTTTTTGAATCAAAGCTGCTCCGATTCCATCTTGTGAAGCATCAGTTTGGAGTGTGAATTGTAAATTAAAATCAGGACAAGCCAAAATAGGAGCTTCTGTTAAAACATTCTTGAGTTTTTCAAATGCTTCCTGTTGTTCTTCTTTCCATTCCCATTTCCTTTTCTTTTGTAATAATTTTGTTAATGGCGAGACCAATTTAGAATAATTCGGGATAAAACGCCTGTACCATGACGTTACTCCAACGAAACTACGAATTCCCCGAATATTCTTTGGCTCTTTCATATTTTGAATTGCACTAACTTTATCGAGATCAGTACTAATACCTTCTTCTGATACATAATGTCCCAAATATTTTAAACTTTTTTTAAAGAATTTACATTTTTCTGGATTAATTTTTAAATTCGCATTCCGTAATCTTCGAAGAACTTCTTTAACATTTCCCATATGTTCTTCAAAATTTCTTCCCAAAATTATAATATCATCTAAATAAACAAAAGCTTTTGAATCTAAATCTGGTCCAACGATCGAGTCAAGTAAACGTTGAAAAGTAGCACCTGCTGAGTGTAAACCAAAAGGCATTACTCGAAACTGAAATAATCCTCTTTCAGGTACTGTAAAAGCTGTTATTTGTTTACTATCTTCAGAAAGTGGGACTTGCCAATAGCCTTGTTTCAAATCCAAACTTGTAAAATATTGTGAACCACGTAGTTTGTCCAAAATGGCTTGAATAAATGGTAAAGGATATGCATCTTTTTGAGAAACTTCATTTATTTTTCGAAAATCAATGCAAAATCTAGGTTTTCCATCATCTTTCTTCACTATAACTACTGGCGAACTCCATAGACTATTTGAAGGTTCTATAATGCCATCATTAAGCATTTTGTTAACTTCTTCATTAATTATGGCTTGCATTGCAGGATTTTGTGGACGATATCTTTGTTTAATTGGTTTATTATTAGTAATATAAATTGTATGTTCTGTCAATCGGCAAGGTCCTTTAACTTCATTAAATTTTGATAATTCCTTGTTTAAAAATTCTTGAATTTTAGTTTCTTCATCTTGTACTATATTTTCCTCTACTACACAAGTGTCAATTATATTTACATTATCAGAATTCTCTAACCAAACGATCTTCTTTAAAACGGGATCTATTAATATTTTTCTTTTACTAAGGAAGTCAAGACCTAGTAAGACGGAAAAATTCATACCTTGTAAACACCAAAAATTCTCCGAATCTTCTTGATTTTCATACTTAAAGGGAATGGTAAATGCTTCAAAAATTTGAGTAATTTCTCCGTTAGCAACTCTTATAAAATTATTACAATTTCTTATCTCGAAATTCAATTATTTACATAATTTGGCAACATTTTCATTTATAAAAGATTTAGTTGATCCTGTGTCAACAACTGCTTTGAACATAACATCTCCAATAATTATGGAAACATAAATTAACGTAGAATTTTGAGAAACATTTTCTTCTGATACAGGACAAACATTCACATTAGACGCGTTAACTTCCTGGCTCTCAGAGGTTAAACTTGTAGAAGGATAGTGAAACCTCAAAGAAAGACTATCCTTTTTTAGTTTTCCGTCATATTATTTGACTGACAAATATCTTCTTCACGTCGCCCCACCGTAGTAGTATTAACTTGATTAGAATTATTAGACATACTTCTCTGATATGTATTTTGAGGAAGAGTAGCTTGATTTCTATTATTGTGAAAATTTCCTTGTACATTCCTATTTCTTCGACAATTACAATCTTTAGTCAAAATACCTATACGGTGACAGTTGTAACATTTAATTTTCCTTTCATAATTATTATTTCTTGGTAATTCAAACCTACGGTTATTGTTATAATTTTCATTTCTGCTCACATTAAAATTCTTTATTCTATTAACTTGGTTCTCCTCATTTTTAATTTTTTCGAAATTTTCTGTTAATTTTATTAAATCCTGAACACTTTTGATATCGTCTTTCCTAATATAGTATTTATATTCTGGTTTTAAATTTCTATACATTATACTTAATTTCCTTAGTTCCATGACGGGCAAACAATGTTTGAATTTCTAAAACATATTGTCGTCCCGTTTCATATTCTTTCTGTTTTCTGTCCAGAATTTCTTCTTCCAGTTCATCCATATAATCTGATTTGAAAAAGAAAGATTTAAAATCTTCTTCAAAAGTATACCAACAATCCCAGGGATATTTACTCATTTCAAACCATTGATATGCTTGATCTCGTAAAAGTTCTGGCATTGCACTCAATATTATTTCGTCTGGAATTAAATATTCATTTTTCAAAATTTTTAATCTGTTAATGAATAAAGGTGCTTCGTCGAAAGATTTACTATTAAAAAATATGCCCCATCTTCTGACTTGGTTCAACATATCTCTTCTCTTTTCTGAAGAATTATTATGTTGAAAAGTATTATTTATTTGTTCTGGAAGAACAGGTAAGTTAATAAATTTTTGTTTATAAACATCTAAATACTTTCGTCGTAATTCTTCAAGTGTCCCTTCACTGTTTATACCCCATTTATTTAGATCCTCAACCAAAATATTTCTCTTTAGTTTAGAAATCCATGACAAACGAGGATCTTCAACTTCTGGTAATTGAGATTCTTCTGATATTTCTTCTGGTTCTATTGGGGCAGAACGACGATTACGATTTCGGTTCGGCATTATTAATTATTATTTAATAAAAAATGTATCTTCTTTCGAAAATCTTAAAATCTTTTCACCTTCTTTCTAAGATTCTCTTGGTCCCTTTTCTCAGGTTCCTTTTCCTCAGGTTCCTTTTCTCAGGGTCCCTGCTCGGGCGCCAATTGTGACAACAATTATTTTGTGGTTATAATTTATTAACGTCAATAACTGTCTATCACAATACCTAGGTAGTATTCAGTGGAGATTCACTCATAAATAAGTCAATTTTAACTTTGACAATTTCTTTTATTTATAAATCCAATATTCAGTCCACATGGATAAAATAAACAAAAAGAAATCCTTCTTCCAATCTTGGCCTTTTCAAAATGACTCCAATCTGTTCGTTGGTCTAGTCACTGAATGTATATCTTCTAATTCCTGTGGGTTCAGAACCAATATTGTGTCTGGTAAAGTATAGCTTGTGAGTTCTCTGTAGTCAAAATAAAATAAAGTTTAGTTGTTAAGGAATGTAAATCTAATAGCAATAATTAAATAAATCTCTACTACGATAAAGAATCGCACCCAGGTCAGGTCGCAGTGTACGATCTTTTATAGCCGAGAATAAAATAGGGCTCCGCTGTTATGGGATATAAATCCAACAGCAAGAATTAGATAAAATAGAATCTCTACTATTATAAAGTATCGCACCCAGGTCAGGTCGCAGTGTACGATCTTTTATAGCCGAGAATAAAATGGGGCTCCGCTGTTATGGGATATAAATCCAACAGCAAGAATTAGATAAAATAGAATCTCTACTATTATAAAGAATCGCACCCAGGTCAGGTCGCAGTGTACGATCTTTTATAGCCAAGAAAGAAATGGGACTCCGCTGTTATGGGGTACAAACCCAACAGCAAGAATTAAATAAAGATATTTCTACTATGAAGGAGAATCAATCCACAATTATTGTGTCTAGTAATGCACAGCTTGTGAGTTCTCTATAGCCGAAATAAAATAGGGCTCCGCTGTTATGGGGTACAAACCCAACAGCAAGAATTAAATAAAGATATTTCTACTATGAAGGAGAATCAATTCACAATTATTGTGTCTAGTAATGCACAGCTTGTGAGTTCTCTATAGCCGAAATAAAATAGGGCTCCGCTGTTATGGGGTACAAACCCAACAGCAAGAATTAAATAAAGATATTTCTACTATGAAGGAGAATCAATTCACAATTATTGTGTCTAGTAATGCACAGCTTGTGAGTTCTCTATAGGCGAAATAAAATAGGGCTCCGCTGTTATGGGGTACAAACCCAACAGCAAGAATTAAATGAAATAGAATCTCTACTATTATAAAGAATCGCACCCAGGTCAGGTCGCAGTGTACGATCTTTTATAGCCGAGAATAAAATAGGATTCCGCTGTTATTGGGGTACAAACCCAACAGCCAGAATTAAATAAAATAGAATCTCTACTATTATAAAGAATCGCACCCAGGTCAGGTCGCAGTGTACGATCTTTTATAGCCGAGAATAAAATAGGGCTCCGCTGTTATGGGATATAAATCCAACAGCAGGAAATAACGAATTTTTATACTCGCTAACCCTAAATAAATAACCTTTCAGGATCTCACCTTTTAGGATACTTCAAGCTCTTGCTTCTCTGAAAGCTGGAGCTCGAATGAATGTTCCGTCGCGCTGCATTGTCCTGGCACAGTTCGCCTTCGCTTCCTCCTTCGAGGGGCTTATCCCTGGAAGCACCACGGCTAGCTCCAACCATATTCTCAGGGGCGGCGGTCTGTGTAGGGCAGTTTGAAGTCGACCCAGGACCCTTCCTGGTGTCGGCCTCGGTAGTCATGAGCATGTACGGTTGTTCTTCGCCCTCAGCCGTCTGGGCTGGGGAAGTTTCGCTATTTAATTCTTTGTCTTCACTCATTTTGCGGTTTGCCACACTTGGCTTCGTCTTCGCCGACCTGGGGCAAGGTGTGCCCAGGTGGTGGGTATTCGTATTCGCTCTCTAGGCTCTGGCACTAGCTGCTAGAGGCCTGGCCTCGTCGTTCAGCTCTCGGCGTCGCTGATTCTTCACTAATTCGCAGTTTTTTACACGTTGCCACGTGGTTCTCTCACTTTGCCGACCTGGTGCAGGTTATGCCCAGGTGGTAAACACTCGTACACGCTTCTCTGGTGATGGCGTCAGTCGCAGCAGTTATGGCACTGGATGTCCAAAGTCGGCAACGTCGGCAACGTCCAGTTCTCGTCGTATTTCGCCTTAAAATTATTTTGCCAATAGGTTTTCTCTTCTCGCCGACCTGGTGCAGGTTATGCCCAGGTGGTAAACACTCGTAGTCGCCTCTCTGGTGATGGCGTCAGTCGCTGCAGTTATGGCACTGGATGTCCAAAGTCGGCAACGTCGGCAATGTCCAGTTCTCGTCGTATTTCGCCTTAAAATTATTTTGCCAATAGGTTTTCTCTTCTCGCCGACCTGGTGCAGGTTATGCCCAGGTGGTATGCACTCGTAGTCGCCTCTCTGGTGATGGCGTCAGTCGCAGCAGTTATGGCACTGGATGTCCAAAGTCGGCAACGTCGGCAATGTCCAGTTCTCGTCGTATTTCGCCTTAAAATTATTTTGCCAACAGGCTTTCTCTTCTCGCCGACCTGGTGCAGGTGATGCCCAGGTGGTAAACACTTGTACTCGCCTCCTTGGCGATGGCGTCGGTCGCAGCGGTTATGGCACTGTATGTCCAAAGTCGGCAACGTCGGCTGCGTACAATTCTTATCGTTATTCTTCTCAACTTTATTTCTCTAGGTGGCAAAGGTGCTTGAACGATTGGCCCTCCTCCGAAGATCGTAAGCGGACTCTTTCCCCTAGGTGCGTGCAAAGCCTGCCCGTATTCCAGGTACAAACTTCTAAGACGGTTAGGAACCACTGCCTCCTGCAGTATCGGGTTCGACTACGGCGTCCTCCACCGGTGCCTTCCTCAGCACACCTTGCTTTTAACTTCAGGTTCAACGTGTACCCACGTGGTACACCCAGGTCTCGGAATCTCCAAGAACAACTGGCGACTTGCTCGGTGACGTTCGTCCAAAAAAAAGACTTATGCAGATTTTAAAAACCGGAACAAATGCTCAACAATACTTTTACTTGTTGACTGTCTTATGGTTCTGCACCGACTCATCGTTCCTTGCGAAATCGCGCTATTTATAGCCGATTTCCACGCTTGAGCGTCAAAACAGCATCTCCTTTTATACTCGTCGGTTGCTATCAAAATTGTTTGTTATACAGGAGGACCAGGAAAGATTGGATTTCTACATGAATTTGTCAGAAATGACGTTTTGTCAAAAGGTTAACAGATTAGGTTACATTTTCCTTACGAGGAAAAAGAAAACTATAAACGAATTATTAATCGTCAGAAGTGACATTGTGTCAAAAGGTTAACAGATTATGTTACGTGTTCCTTACGAGGAAAAAGAAAATTATGAACGAATACGAATAGAAAATAAAAGATTTGGGAGTATCGTTACAATATATTATAATAATTTAATGTCAGTAACCGGCCGTATTATTTTTTTACCTAAAAATAAAAATGAATATATTTGGGAAGTATGGAATTAGTTTAACTTACCCTTAAAATTGCCCGGTTTTATCTTCACTGGCTTTAGTAAACTGTTTTCGGAGACACAATGACTAACATCTAATTTTTCGCCCCAATTTATGGAACTAAGGTTCGACTTACAATAAAGAAATATTGATATATGTGTTCTTAGAAAGTAAAAGAAGATAGCAAATGTAAGAAATAGAGCTAAACTTGCGCGAAATTAAAATTAGTGATTAAAGTTATTTTTGATCGACTACTAGAGGTGGCCAGCTTACTGGCGCAAGCACTCTTCTTCATTACAAAATTTGTAATTGCATGTATTGTATAAAACTTTGTATGTTGTTTGTATGTATGTCGATCGAAATTGTTTTTCAATTGTATTTATTACAATAATATTAATATGTACCTAGGTACCTACTGATTATTCATCTTACTATCTTACTAATCTTACTCATATAAAATGTATGATCGTATTCTATTGTCCACGCCTCGCGGCGCGGTGCGGAGGCTGCTAAATTTTTGCAAACGCAAAAATGGAAATTATTGTTTTTAATTTTATGTATTACAATAATAATAATATGTACCTAAGTACCTACTAAACAAGTTAAACAACATATATGTATACTAAATATGTAGCTACTAACTAGGTATTTGTATTGTGCCTAATTTTAAACACAGGTATTTTTTTGCATACAATACATATTTTTCTTCCGAAATTAAACCAAATTACCGCTAAATAACAACGCGAGACGCGAGCCATCCACGGAATAAAAAGTAATAAAAGTATATCAATTTGCCGAATTCAGCCCGGTCTTTAACACAGTTGGATCGTCTCGCCACAGCATAAAGATCTCGCAGTATATAAGTGGTGTTTAGGATGTATTTTGCAGCACGTGTGATCTCGCTAGTCTGTCCAGCTCAGGTCTGTTGCAGTGGCCGATAAATTTTTTGCTGAACAAAGTCCCTTAAAGGGTTTACAATCTGCTCTCTACTAATTTCTCCGTATGACCCCTTAAAGAGTTCATGTTTTTGTTTCGGTAGAGTCAAGGTAAATTAGGTTAGTTCAGTTTTTGTTGGCAAAAATTTTAAATAATTTAATTGTAAAGTAATTGGTTCATATTTTCTTGCCATTCGTTTTATTTAAGTATCTCAGGGGTGTAAGAGGCGAAGGAATAAATAAAGACTAGTCATAAACGGAGTGGCGTACCTAGAACATTGAGCGCCCGGGGCATAGAATGATTCGCCCCCCTCCCTTTTTAATAAAAAACGTTTTGTACGACAAAAAATGTTCGAGTATTGTTTCTTAATCCCAACAAACACCAAAGATCGTTTTGCCGTCCCCAGGGCGTTGCGCCCGGAGCGACCGCCCCCTTTGCCCCCCTTAGTTATGCCACTGCATAAACGATAACCTCGCCTGCACGTGATACATCCTGCTAGATAACTAAAGAGGCAACGTCGACCGAACTATTGCCGAAATAAGTAGTACCCTCTTACAGGCCAACGGGTGGAAGAGCTAATAAGAGAAAGGGCACCTTCTTGTCTTTCATGACATGGAGATGCAGAAGGCAAGGGGAAACCACTACATTAAAGGTTCACATGGACATTCCCTAGTATAATTATCATGGTTGCTACAATCATAATGTGATGGCAAGATCCGGCAAGGCCTCCTTGGTCGTCAACCTGCGAAATCCCTACCAAGAAGCTAACACTGGCAGGATGATGAGGATTGGCACGTGAAACGTCAGGAGTATGTATCAAGCTGGTTAAATGCACAATATCGTACAAAAAACCGAAAGACTAATGATTAATGTCCTGGAAATGAGCGAAGTAAGATGGCCCAACTCTGAATATCTATCGACGGATAACTTAATACAATATCTTACTCCGGAGGCAATGACGCCCAATATAGGTATGAAGTAGCAATAGTGCTCGACAGAGAATGTACCAAAGCAGTGGAAGGATTTCTTTCAATTTCAGAAAGAGTCATGATAATACAACTAAATATATTGCACGCCAAACTAAATCTAATCCAAATATATCCTTCGACCACAGAAGAAAGTGAAAAGGAAATAGAGAGATTCTATCAATAAATTAACGAGGCTTTACAGATAGCAAAACATAGAAATATCACAATTGTAATAGGCGACTTTAACGCAAAGATCTGTCCCAGAAATGACTATATACATGGAGCTTTCCCACAGATAAAGCAGATAAGATCCGAAACCAGACTATATTCTGATTGATGAAAGATACTGAAACTTCGCTAAATCCGTGAAAACATATCCAGGAGCTGATGTTACTTCAGATCACAACCCCTAATTGCTAACGCCAAACTGGCTACCAAAAAATAATAAAGAAACCAAGAAGTAACTCTGAGAATAAAATGAGAAAACTATAAAACCAGAAATATAACAGAACGTTCAACAAAAAATACACGAGAACAAGGATACGGAATGAACAAGGACAACAGCGAAATAAAAAAACAGTGGGAATTACTAAAACACTGGCTACTTCAGCCATGCAAAGAAATACTGACGGGACAGGAAGAAAAACGGAAAGGTTGGATGACTGATGAGATTCTGAATATGATCGAACAACGGAGACAATACAAAAACCAGAACACAAAGAAATATACAACAAGCAATGATGAAATAAAAAAGAAGATCAGAGAGGCCAAGGAAAAAGCTTTAAAGAGAAATGCAAGGAAATCGAAGAGCTTCAAAACAAATATGACATATTCAACTTATATACAAAAATTAAGGAACTTGCACGTCTGCAAAGGAAAAACTCAGCCACTGCACTCTTGGGCAAGAATCGAAGTATCCTACTCAACACAGATCAAAAACTACGACGTTGAAAGGAATACACTAAGGAACTGTTTGAAGCGAACGAATCCAGAGGAGATATTTACAATACAAGATGAACCATACTGTACGCCTTCAAAAACCACCGCACCATCAGCTTGATGTCTCACAGACTAAAACTAATCCTAAAAGTAATTCATAATCGAATATATCAAAGACTTCACTATCAGAGGAAATAGAAATAAGAAGAGAAGTAAGGTAGGGATGTATCCTATCGCCAATGCTTTTCAATGCATACTCCGAAGAAATTATCTAGAAAGCACCAAAACGAGAAATATCCGGAATAAACGTCAACGGAACACCCATCAATAATATAAGGTATGCAGAAGATATCGTGGTCTTGGCGGAATATATCGAAGACCTGCAGAGATTGATAAGCAAATTGGTTGAATGCAGCGAGGAATATGGACTGACGCTGAACATCAAGAAAACCAAGTTTATGTTTTCATGAGCGCGACAAAAAAATCTGACAGTAAATGGCAAGAACAGAGAGCAAGTTGAGAACCACACATACCTCGGAACATTGATAAACACAACAAATGACTACATCAAAGAAATTGAGAGACGCATAGAAATAGTCCGATCAAATTTCATCAGGATGAGAAAAGTGCTCAGCGCCAGAGGCCTAATCTTGAACCTGGGGGTCAGGTTGGTGAGAAGTTACTTCTTCTCTGCACTTCTTTATGGCATGGAAGCTTAGACGTTAAACGCAAAAACTACCAAGAAAATTGAATCATTCGAAATGTGGGTCTACCGAAGAATTCGGAAAATTCCAGGGACTGATTACGTAACAAACACTGTTATGAAGATAATGAACAAAGAGAGGGAGATAATAGAGACTATTAAGATCCGAAAGTTGCAATACCTTAGACATATCACACGAGGGGGGGGGGAATATGCTATGCTGCAACTTATTATGCAGGGAAAGATCTGTGGAAAGAGAAACGTAGGAAGGGGGAGAATATTCTGGCTGCGAAACTTGATGGAATGATTTGGATGCACCTCGGATGAACTCTTCAGAGCAGCAGCCTCCAAAGTTAGTATGGCCATAATGATTGTCAACCTCCATCGCTGAGATAGCACTTGAAGAAGAGGAAGTATTCCAAAATGAACCCTGTATATAAAATCTGATTCATCTCACAATGTTTTTCTTCCTAAAGCCGTTCTATAGAAAAATTCTTAAAATTTAAATCTACCAAATAGGGATTTCCCTAAGCAAAAAAAAAAGAAAATTTCAGGCGCAATAGTTGTGTTGTGGATAATATGTATTATATGTTGTATGTTGGTCTGGATCGGAACAGAAACGGATTAATAGAAATGAACCATTTAAGAAGCTTATGTTTCTGCTTATCTTTAACTTCCTTTAGAGTTACAAAAAAAAATTATTTATTAAAACAAGGTCAATCTGATACTATTCACAATTAATCATCTTTAAGATTTAAGAAGTAGTCCATGTTCTGTGGCGAGATTGTAAATAAAAATAAAGGTCTGTCTTTACCACCAAATAACTTTATTTGCCCCTCTAGGGTAGAAAACAAGGGTTATAGAAAATACATGAAATAATGAAGAATTAGAATAAATTTCTTAAAGTTGTACTAGTTTCGACTTTAGGGAAAGTCATCTTCAGCAACTATTCATTTAAGAAATTTTGTAATGAAAAGTAGTTAAAACAGTCGGGAGAACAATGGGTGATTCAACAATAAAATACAATGAAATGCAGTTTATGCAACCATTGGAATAGACAGCAGCTTATTATAAGGACGAAGTATCTCAACGGAAGGAGATGATTAAACGCAAGTGGAATAAAAGGCCTTAACCATAATACAGTGATTTAAGAATGTTGAAATTAGAACATGTTGTAAAAGAAGAAATTATTTATTAATTTAAAATGAGACTGACTTAGTGAGGGGACATGTATATTGTTGTGGTGGATTAGATTTTATGTAAATTAAATTAAATGAAATTGTTTCTCCTTAGAATTGTCAAAACAAAAATTATGTCCTTTCTGGTAAAAATTTTTTTTTTTTGGGAATACATCAAGTGGTCATTATTCACATGTTGTATTATAAAATAAAATAAAATAAAATAGAAATTTCTTTTAGTTAAATATACAAAACATTACATTAATGAAGGCAATTCTTAGTTTTTGATTTTCTTCCTGTTACCAGGTGAAGAAATCATTAGGTGAATTAACTGTAACATTAAAATGGATGCGTGCTATTCGAGCCGAATGGCGTTGCAAAATGTTTTGCAACGCCATTCGGCTCGAATAGCACGCATCCATTTTAATGTTACAGTTAATTCACCTAATGATTTCTTCACCTGGTAACAGGAAGAAAATCAAAAACTAAGAATTGCCTTCATTAATGTAATGTTTTGTATATTTAACTAAAAGAAATTTCTATTTTATTTTATTTTATTTTATAATACAACATGTGAATAATGACCACTTGATGTATTCCCAAAAAAAAAAAATTTTTACCAGAAAGGACATAATTTTTGTTTTGACAATTCTAAGGAGAAACAATTTCATTTAATTTAATTTACATAAAATCTAATCCACCACAACAATATACATGTCCCCTCACTAAGTCAGTCTCATTTTAAATTAATAAATAATTTCTTCTTTTACAACATGTTCTAATTTCAACATTCTTAAATCACTGTATTATGGTTAAGGCCTTTTATTCCACTTGCGTTTAATCATCTCCTTCCGTTGAGATACTTCGTCCTTATAATAAGCTGCTGTCTATTCCAATGGTTGCATAAACTGCATTTCATTGTATTTTATTGTTGAATCACCCATTGTTCTCCCGACTGTTTTAACTACTTTTCATTACAAAATTTCTTAAATGAATAGTTGCTGAAGATGACTTTCCCTAAAGTCGAAACTAGTACAACTTTAAGAAATTTATTCTAATTCTTCATTATTTCATGTATTTTCTATAACCCTTGTTTTCTACCCTAGAGGGGCAAATAAAGTTATTTGGTGGTAAAGACAGACCTTTATTTTTAATCATCTTTAAGTTTTGAATAAATTTAATTGATGTTGTTAACTTAAAAAAACGTTATCTATAAAGACGAGATAAAGATTGAAATACGGTACATCTGCTAGTAGCACGTGTCACATTTATTTCAAATCAATATCACACTCGGTACAAATAAAAAATTACAAAGCAGAGACTCTATATCACATGGTTACAAACGATGAACCGGCACTTTAAAATGTTTTAAAAAGTTTGTCCAGATAATATATTTGTATACATATACAAGAAGATAACTACAACACAAAAAATTAAATATTGGTAATTGGGTCAAGGTGAGAAAGCTAAAGGCTGGATCCCAACTTGTCAAAGAAGTGTATATTATTATTACTTAAATTGTTTCAATTTTCTTATTAATTGTATAAGTTTGTTAACAAATATAATATCAGAACAATACTTTTTTTTGTAGTTAGGCTCTCTACCAAAGACTGGATACAGGGTGTCCGGATAGGGATACGGAGCGACCATATCGCAGAAATGATACGTCTTACAGATTTAAAAAAGAAGCTAACATTTTAAAAATTGCCAAGAAAAATTCATTTAAAATAATGTCAAGTTTCGGAAATTGCCGCAAGAGGGCGTAAAGGCTCATTTATTTTTAAAAATTCTTTTTACGGCAGAAAATGCCCTGTTCATACATTAACGCTCAATTTAACTTGTTTCCGGATTCCACGGTATTCCACAGGATTTTCAATGCTCTAAATATGTTCATTTCGTCTGTTGAATATTCCACAATTGGTAAAGTTAGTTTCGCCTAACCAAATAATACAGTTTAAAAAATCAGGATTAAATTTATTTGATCTTGTAGCCATACACTAATATTTATTCGCCTTTCTGGGTCGCCTGGATGGAGTTTCTGTGAGATACTTACTTTGAAAGGTTTGTAACTACTAGCTTTTAAAACTCGCCATGCTTTCATGTGGTTTACGGATGGAAGATTAATGGTACTTTTTATTTGTCTAGCTGCCATTTCTTTTTGCACCCATGGCACAACATAATATTACTATTTTTCTCTCTATTATTATTATGACGCTTGAAGAAAAGAATATATGTCACTTGGAGTAAAAGGTCCTTTACGTATTTCGCCCAGTGTGCAGCCCAGCTAGCGCCCCAGCGGTGAAGGTCCTGGGCTTAACAAATAATGTTCGCTTTCTACTCCTAGTAACATATTGTACTCTTGTTATATGGAAAGAGTTATATTAAACATATCTATATTATTATCAAGTGTTTGTTTTTTAAAGAAAATTCATTGTTTGACTTCGTCCTAAAACTTCTCGAAAATATACTATTTTACTTTATCGTGTAAACATTGAATATGGAAGTAACTAAAAGGTAATAACAAACTGGATTTAAAACCCTATATATATACAAGTATTGCTAAACAGGCTTTGCAAAATACATCGGCTTCAAATTGTCATGTTTTATGATACACAGAGCGGTTGTATTTCCGACAATAAAATATTATTTCGAATATTGTTAAATGTCAAAGGTCAAATGAGATGGTTAGCCGGCATTGATTCACAAATAAAAATGTAATAAACGACCCAATTATTTATATCCATTTTGAAATCATTTCCTCGCTTTTTTACGCTTCTGCTAAATGAAATGCATATGGGGAGAAGGGGGGGGGGGGGGGGGAGACTTTATAACACGTAACGTTCCGTTTTTTCCTGAAACCATTAAATTAGTTTTTAGTAATTTTCTTCCTAAATTTTGTTTCTAACTGTTTAAACAATAAAAGAGATTGCTACAGTGTCAAGAAAGGTATACTCCGGTACCAAAATAATTGGCAGTGACTCATTTTTACCGGGGTGTGCAAGACGTAAGAGGAACGCCAATTCCAGAGGCGTGTCATTTTAAACAATAATAATTCAAAAAAT
Source organism: Polydrusus tereticollis (assembly GCA_963920685.1). Classification (NCBI taxonomy): domain Eukaryota; kingdom Metazoa; phylum Arthropoda; class Insecta; order Coleoptera; family Curculionidae; genus Polydrusus; species Polydrusus tereticollis. The sequence continues at coordinate 62,893,642 of OY987327.1, forward strand.
ATATGAATTTTTCCTTTATTATTATAATATATTTACATTTACTATAATAAATATAATATTATAAATTAAACTAAAAAATAAATTAAGCTTTTACGCAATGAACTTGTGTTCTAATGAAGTAATTAGAGAAACTAAATTACGCAGGTATAAAATCCAAAATTAATAATAAAGCAACGGTATATGTTATTTTCATAATGTTTTTATTCGGTATACTACATAATAATTGAAACATATAATAGTGGATTAAGGGCAAAACCTAAACCTAAATTATAAATGTTTATAAATTTCCTAACTATTGTTACCTAATGAACACTAATTGATAATAGTTTGACAAATTATATTCCACGCCGACATTAAAAAGTGTTACAATGACAATACGTTACAATTTTAAATTCATTATTACCATTACAGCAATTATTCACTATCTGACGATGAACACATTTGATTACTTTCGCTACTGCTGTCATCTGCAGGATTTATAATAATAGGTTCTACCATAACTTCAACGCGTACATCTAAGTCCCACATTTTTTTTTTCTACGCCCTCGATATGTAATACACACTTATGCCAATCTGCTGCTTGTACATTCGCTATTTAACAGTTCTTTAACATCTATTAATTTAAAAGTTTTATTTTCACGCGCCACTTCGCCTTGTATCTGTGCCCATATAAGCTCGATTGGATTTAGTTCACAATGGTAAAGCGATAAACGTAATATTGTAACATCTCGTTCACGAGTCATTTCATCCACTACATATTTCGTATATTTTCTTTGTGAAGTCTTGCAAGATCGAGCAACTGCACTTTTAGCATTTTTCCGCCAAATGCAATACTTTTTTCTTCGAGCCAGTCGACAATCTTTCCTATTCGCCACGCAGAAGTTGGCAAAGCTTCCACCCGACGGCTGTGGTATGGTGCATTATCCATCCCGATTACCGACCCACGTTTAATACGCGGTAAGATGGATTTAAACCAATCTTCAAACACTCCCGAGTTCATATCCTCCTTCAAAAAACCAAAATCACTCCCGATGTGGGTTATAATTAACCGACGACCTTTTCCTGAAGAAGCTTTCAATCCAGTGGATAGTCCATTGATAAAGGCGTTACGTGCACTATCCACCAACTGTTTTCTCTCTACTGCTAATAATAACTGCAGCACTGTTTTCTGTCTCCTGAAGATGAGAGTTACTACCTTCGAAACATGTAGAGACGTTTTATTTTTAAAATTGAGCCTTTGATAGCTCACTATTAAATCAGCGGAGAAATACTTTTTGACTTTCTTTCCCCTTTCCCTCATTTTATTTTGAGTTTTGAACATTTTTTTAAAGTTATAGAATCTTCACTATAGCGGTCGCTCACAGGGTGGGAGCCAATTTTTCGGGCATTTTTGTTTGTTTCTATCTGTAGATCTTATGTGTGACTCGGTAAATAGCCTGTTTGTCCAGTTTTAGGCGCGCTTATGGTATTGGCTAGATATTTTATTAAATAATTCTTTTATTGTTTCGATTCTGAAGTCTAAATGCAATAAGTCCGTTAGAAAATATCTCGGCATGTTTGTAATTATTTTTAGTGCCTTTTTCTGCGCTCTTTGTATTTTGAGTTGATTTGTCTTACTTACGGTACACCAGGCTGGTATACCGTATGTAAGTACAGCAGGTCTCACTATTGTTTTATAAAGAGTAACTTTTGTTCTCAGACTAATTGCGCTATTTTTATTTATTAGAGGGTAGATGGCGAATAATTGCTTTTGCGCTTTTCGCATTCTATCACATGCATTGCTTTCCCAGGTCATTTTCTTATCAAAAATTATACCCAGATACTTGATTTGAGGTGACCATGATATTGATCTTTTTATAACTTTTACTGTTGTTTCTGGGATCTTTAATCGGGCTTTTGAAAAGAAAATGGCCCGGGTTTTATCCGCGAGACGGAGCTTCCAAGAGTCCAATCATCTCTGAAGAAGAGCTATATGGCGCTGAAGCCTTTAAACTACAATCCTGAGGTGGCGGTAATCGCAGTATCATCTGCAAACAGATATAATTCTAATTTAAAGAAATAGTCCATTCTCGAAGTGGAGTTGAAATATAGGGAAAGGGGAAAAAAAGTCAAAAAGTCTTTCTCCACTAATTTATTAGTGAGCTATTAAAGGCTCAATTTTAAAATTAAATTGTCTCTACATGTTTCAAAGGTAGTAACCTTCATCTTCAGGAGACCAAAGTAGTGCTGCATATTATTAGCAGTAGAGAGAAAACTGTTGGTGGAAAATGACGGTGATGGAGCTTTTTTTATTTAAAAATATTTTGACAAGATATTAATAATTGAATGTAATCAGCATGCTAAAATTGGAATTGAAAGTGGAATGTTATATTTAAATCAAAGTTTATGAAAAGACACTGTCAATCTGTGGTCGAATTCAAAAAGGGAAGATATTCGTTATTTGAAAATCATACGTCAGGATATATAAAAAGGATCTTTTCTACATTCTAGATCTTGTTAGAGAAAGATTTTTGTTGGTGATTTGTTTTATGAGAAATTATAATGTTGAAATTTCATTTGTAAAATTAGTTATTGGAGACCTAAGGTCCCGTCACCTTGCGTTATGTTCGTCCCATTATGTAGGGAAAACAATAGAGTTTTATTTAAAATAAAATTATTAAAAAATTAAAAAACAAAAAAACAGATCTTATATTTTATATACCCTTAAAGATTAAAATAGGGAGACGAACACAGTTAAAAAGATTGACAGTGTCTTTTTATAAACTTTGATTTAAATATAACATTCCACTTTCAATTCCAATTTTAGCATGCTGATTACATTCAATTATTAATATCTTGTCAAAATATTTTTAAATAAAAAAAGCTCCATCACCGTCATTTTCCACCAACAGTTTTCTCTCTACTGCTAATAATAACTGCAGCACTACTTTGGTCTCCTGAAGATGAAGGTTACTACCTTTGAAACATGTAGAGACAATTTAATTTTAAAATTGAGCCTTTAATAGCTCACTATTAAATTAGTGGAGAAAGACTTTTTGACTTTTTTTCCCCTTTCCCTAGATATAATTCTGTTTGCGGGTGCGTTGGAATATCACTAGTGTATATATTGTACAAAATTGCAGCTAGCGGGGACCCTTGAAGGACTCCCGCTTTTATTTGGATTACTCCTAATAGTATGTCTTCAAATGATACCACGCAAGACCTGTCCTCAAGGAATGAGATAATAGTATGAATTAAAACGTTTGGTATTGGTTTGGTATTATTAGCTTAAGTATAAGATCATTGTCAAATGCCTTAGAAACGTCAAAAAGTACTGCTCCTGTTGACAGGCGTTTATTGAACCCTATTAGTATGTTGGTTGTCAACCTTGTTGCTTGGCGCACCGTGCAATGATCAGCTCGAAATCCGAACTGTTCCAGTGGTAAAATATCATTGTTTAGTACAAAATCAGATATCCGATTAAATATTAGAAACAGAGTGACATGCAAGACATTTTGGAAGTATTACAGAAACTATATTTTATTTTACTTTAACAAATGCTTCTATAATAGTAATATCAAAACTTAATACACACTACGTGCCAAAGATGTATATCCAATATCTTTCTTAACTCTATGACTATCGTAAACCGAATCCCCTCATGACTAATCTTATTATTCTTTCTCGCTGCGTGATGATGATCAATGAGTCGTCGGTATCGGTTTCCACAGTCCCTTCTCTTTTTTCAGCTTCAGTGGTGACACCCTTGGATCTGTAGATTTGTCCTCTTTCTGATTCTGGATTGGCTTCTTAGATGTTGGGTGATCGACGTCCTGTTCGGTTGGTTCAGTGGAAACTATTAGCAAGTGAATCTATCCTCCTGGTAGCTTCTTCACATGTGTGATGTGGCGCTTGAAAGTCTTTCCATCTATCATCACTGTTACTTCATTTCCTTCTATCTTTGTGACTTCATATTCTTTGTTTCGTAACCTGCTTTCCAGTTTTTTTAAGGTTGTAATGTTTTGTACTATTACTCTCTCCAAGTTGTATATTGCTTTTTCTTGAACTTCTAGCTTAATCTTCTTTGTTCTTTCCTTTTTGTTTGCTAATAATGTCGCTGTCCCTCGCTTATTCAGCCCCTTCAATCCTAGCTAAATCTGTTACAGATGAACATACATCCCCAACCTGGACCTTAAAGCTACTTCGTCCAACAGTCCTGCTAACTGATTTTGTAGAAAGGCCAAATATCTCTCGTTGGTTAAATTATTGGGCATTTCATTTGGACCAATTAACTGATTTCCAATTATTCCCGCCCACAAATTGACGGAGAACCTATATTGACAATTAGTTCTTCGGACTGCTATTGGATTTTTGTCGTGCCAAAAGTGAGTGTTACGAGTATTAAACACTCTAATTCCACTAAATGTTGCCTCATCAGACCACAAAATTTTGATTAGCAAATGTTGATGTCCTAAAATCCACCGACATAACTTGATTTAGGGTGGGAAATCTCTAGGCAACAGCTCTTGAACCCTCTGGTAATGATATGGGTGAAGACCTTGCATTTGAGTCATTCTTCCTATTTAAAATATATATTCGTTATAATTATGGATAGCAATATGGTATGTTGACTTCTGTAGCCAATGGTCTGCGTTATAATTATGGATAGCAATATGGTATGTTGACTTCTGTAGCCAATGGTCTGAGTCCAACTTGAGGATTATCTACTATTTGTTGAAGTGCATTTTCCAAATCATAGTCCCCCCTAGGTCGTCCTTGCCCACGAAGGCGTTCAAACGAACCATTCTCCATTAAATTTCCATAAACCCTCTCAAATACTTTGCGTCCAGGAAGTCTCTCTTACGGAAAGCGTCTGCGATATTCCTGTACCGCAACAAAGGAACGTCCATTACAATATCCGTATACAAAATGGATATCGGTAAGCTCGTGGTTTGAAAAATATTGCATTTTCATATTTATTATGTCTAATTTTACAACAGTAATAACAGCAGACAATATCTGACATAGAAATGTCAAAGGAAACAAATATCAATTTGAATCCATGGCCTTGTACGTGACTTTTTTAAAACGATTTTACTCAAAAACTGTATGTCCTATCAAGGTGAACTAACGCAGAATACTTTGATATTTGATAATTATTAAGAAAATATTAAAAAAATGGGATCATTTTAATCCTTAACCACGCCGGTATGTGACGCGTATGACTAAATTTTTGAAATTCCGAATTCAGAAACTAATTTATCGTTTAAAGCTTATAACCATACCTAGTTTCAAAATTTAATTATGAACGGGTTCGAAAATATTTAAAAAAAAAAACGATTTCAGGGTTCCCCATTCGATTAACTGCACTTATGTCCATATGAAAAAATTCTATTATTTTTAGCCGGAGAATATGGTGGTAAAGTATTGCCCCTTAAATTCGGGACACCCTGTATATAATAATTATAAGTTAATAGAAAATAAGTTTCTAAATCAACACCTCTCTATTTTTGAAATTTCGGCGTCTATGTCGATTTAATGCAAATTCAGCTGTATCCATTTTTTTTTCGTTCCTTTGCATGTTACGCCAAATCCGTCCCAATTTGCAATTTATTTAACTGGATTTCCATATTGGGCCTCCTAATTGCCAGGCCGGTAGCGCAATCGGTCTGATTGACTACATACTGTTACAGGACCGGCATGGCCAATTTGCAGATCAAAGGAAATTTTTTGCGTGGTTAGTTGGGATTTGTATAGCAAATGATTTTATTTATGATAATACGATTTATATTCCCATATGGCTGCTTCTGTGTGTTTTGTGTTTTCTTAACAGCACAATTAAACAACTGAAGAATTACAGTACTTTTTCTTCAATTTATTAAAAATTAAATTATTAGATATCAATCTTAGGTACTGAGCAGGTTAGTTTGGGACACAGAACTTGTAAAAAAAATTCACTGCAAAAGTGGTCATCTCATATATTGGCGTATAGGTAATGGCGGAGTAAAACACAAGGCAAAAGTCGTTTCCTTTTCGATTTTATTTTTTTAATGTTATAATAATGGATATTGCATGTTACTAGACAACACAGAACAATAAAGGTTAGCTAGACAACCAGTTGAGATACGTGATATACGAGGAGACATTAACGCATCAATAAACTACCTCCATATTTTGAGAACAGTCGAAAATTTTGTCGATAATCTGCCACTTGAAAAATATCGAAGCTGTTGGTATCAACTCGACGGAGCTTCTGCACATTGTACAGAAGCAGATACCTCGGAACTGAATAGGCTTTTTGATGATCGTTGGATAAGGCGTTTAGGATCATGGAATTGGCCTCCGAGTAGGGATGCGCAAAATTTTTAAAACATCGATGTTGACATCAAATGATACATCGAATACAGAAAATCGATGTTGTAAAAAAATCAGACAGAAAATATCGATATTTATAAACATCGATGTTGTTATAAATATCGATAAATTTGTTTAAAATAAATTATACATTTTAATACATATATAATAAATGCAAATATATTTATATTAAATAAAAATATAACCATTAAAAACAAAAGTAGAAATACGTTTGTCTATCTGAAAACGAAATAAGAAATTATCAAATATGCAAAAAAAAAACTGTAGTCTACCTAAAATACAAGTAAAATCCATAAAATCGCAATAAACCTGGGCGTTTCACCTACGAAATGCCAAAAAGAGCGTAAAAACTATATAAAAACTGGATTCAAAATATCAGTAGATACCAAAATTCAATAAAATCGGGAAAAGGATATTTAAAAGAATGATAAAAAACGATTTTTTTTTAAACTTTACCACTCTAATATGTATATAAAAAACGGAGCAAGTCCGGAAACATGTTCAAATAAACTTTTTCTCCTAGAATATCATATGGAATCACTCCCTTAAGTTACGTACCGTGCTTCTGAAACACTCTGTATAGCTGATGGAACGTAAAATTATTTTCTAGAAAATTTAGTCGATAAAAGCGTATTATTTTAACAAAAAATAAATATCTCTATTTAATATTTTAAAAATAAAGCTTTGTAAAGGATAGTACAAAGTTTAGAACGAACAGTGAGTATAAAACAAAGTTTGAGAAGGACTTTACGGACGAGTACATTTCTGCAAAACTCTATGTTAGGTAAGTCCTTCTCAAACTTTGTTTTATACTCACTGTTCCTTCTCAACTTTGTACTACTCTTTTCGTATCCCCGATGATGGGTGCTTAAGCACTTGAAACATGTCCGGAACTTATAATTTACATTAATCATTAAACTGTGGATGAAGACTGCATTGTTTCACTTACATATTATTATAAGGTCTTTGCAGTTTGCTTTACACTGATAACGCGTGCCGCACTTGTGCCAATTAAAGTAAGTTTTTAGGCTGGAGGATTACAATAAGTAAAAAGTCAAAAATATACATAGTTATTTGATATGAGTAAACAATAAATTTGGACAACTAGATGTAAGTAAATTAAAATTTCTTTTTAATACTTAATTTACTAATTTGGTAATTATTGTGGATAGGTCAATTTTATTTGTAATACTTTTTGAAATAAAATGTCAAGTTTTAATTGAAAAAAAAAACATCGGAAAGAACATCGCAAAAAGTATCGATGTTAACGAATAATATCGAATAAAAAAACATCGATATAAACATCAAAAATCGAAACACAAAAATCGATGTTTCAAAACATCGATACATCGTGCGCATCCCTACCTCCGAAATCCACCGATCTTAATCCATTAGACTTTTAATGTAGGGTATGTTCAAAGACAAGGTTTACGAATCACCAGTAAATTTGCGAGAAGAGTTACTCTAACGGCTCAACCAAGCACTTCAAGATCTAGATCCAAATGAAATTAGATCTGCCACGGCGGCTGCAGAAACGCATTTTAAAGTGTTCAGAAGTAACCAGCAGCATTTTGCGCATAACATTTGAAATTTTATTTAATAAGTTTATTGTTTTAACATTTGATATAATTATTATTCTTTCTTCGCCCTTTTAAAGTTGCACCAAACGCAACGTAATGGTTTTGAAATCGTAGTTTTTTGTTGTTCATTGGCGGTAGATTCGTATACATCTCATTAAACTCTCTGCATGTCCTGCTTATAATTTTATCACATTCTCCAAACAGAACAAATAAATTCATTAGAACTGCGTTTGAATTGTTCGGCTGACAACGGCTAGAGCAGCCATGTCAAACTCAAAATCACTGGTTGGCCAAAAGCATGAAGACCATAGACTAGGTGGGCCGCAAAACCTAATCTTAAAGAAGACAAACTACTGAAAATCTTAACGAAAAAAAGTACTATTATGTTAGATTAGAAGTATATTTATTAAATTTCCAATAAAAAGGACATTACAAAAACTTACAAACATTAACTTCTTTTGCCAGATATTTGACATCTTTTGTCTTTAATTAAGTTGTCTATTTGTGGCGTGAATTTATCGGCGGAAATAACTTTTAAAACTGCGTCCAAGTGTGCGTCCGTCAATCGCGATCTTGCGGGAGATTTGTTTCCTTTCATCAAAGAAAATAATTGTTCACACTTATAGGTACTTCCAAACATTGACAGGATTTTACAGGCAAATTTTCTCATTTCTTGGTATTGAAAAGGCAAGTACTTATAAAATTCGAATGTACCAACACTATCAAATTTTTCTTTTAAATGGGTTTGACACTGAATCTCAATCACTTTCATCTGCAAGTGAGGGGGAACTTTATCAATATCGATAGTGAAAAGACCAGTAAATAAAGAAAAATTGTTTTCTTGGGACTTAAAATCCTGAAAACGCTTTTCAAATTCTGACAGAAGGCTTCCCATTTTCTCTGTATACATTTTGTATGATATTGGGCCACTTGTACTTTCCTGATACGCCTTGCAAGTCGGAAAATGTGACAGATTATCCACCGCTAACTGGTTTTTCCACAGCATCATCTTACACTTGAAAGCTTTAACAGGATCATGCATATCTGTTATAACTTGACGTGGTCCTTGCAATTTCGTATTTAAGTCCGACAAGTGTTTTGTGATGTCTACCATAAATGAAAGATCTTGTAAAAAAGGTACGTCGGATAATAAGCTGACATCTTGTTCTTTCACTTCCATGAAAAGGCGTATTTCTTCTTTGAGTTTCCAAAACCGATCGAGAACCATAGAACACGAAAGCCATCGCACTTCTGCATAATAAGGTAAACCAGTGTACTCACTTTCTAAATCACGTAAAAACGCAGAAAACTGTCGCTGATTCAAGCCACGTGACCTTATGAAGTTTATCATTTTTTTCACTGACTTTAAAACGCTTTCCAACTTGATCACTTTTGAGCATAAAACTTCTTGGTGGATTATGCAATGAACATGATGAAAATCTGGTTTGTCACTGCCCGTTTCTCTGATCTTTGTTTGTAATATTTTAATGAAGCCATTATTTATTCCAGTCATTGAAGGAGCTCCGTCTGTTGCAACGGAACACAGTGTTGACAAATCTAAATTGTACTTTTGCAGAAGTCCATAAACAGCATTGAAAATATCCTCCCCAGTTGTTGTATCATGCAATGGTACTAATTCCAGTAATTCTTCATAAACGTTGATATCTCTATCAACAGCACGAAGAAAAATAGCGAGTTGCGCCACACCACACACATCTGTACTTTCGTCACAGGCAATAGAAAATGCAATGAAAGAGTCTGATTTTGTTTTTATCTGTTCGCTTATATTGGCAGCCAACTCGGTAACTCTTTTAGCGACAGTATTCCGGGACAAGGATATATTTTGAAAAGCCTTCACGCTCCCGGGACTTACAATTTCCGCGGCCTTTACAAGGCACTCTTTTATAAATTCACCTTCAACAAATGGTTTTGAGTGTTTTGCGATCAACTCCGACAGTACGTAGCTCGCTTGAACGGCAGATTCATTTTCTTGCTTTGGACGTGTAAACATAAGCTGTTGATCTTTTAACCGTGATTTTAACTCTTTTAACTTTTCGTTTCTAATCATGCCTGTATACTTGTCAAACTTAGTTTTATGACTATCATAGTGACGTTTTATATTATATAATTTTGGGACACCGACTGTACTGTTACAAATCAAGCAAATAATTTTGTCTTTCACTTCACAGCAAAAAAACTCTAATTCCCACTTTTCTTGAAAGATACGATGCTCATCTCCAAGTTTCCTCTTACTTCCACTTGGTTTTGAAACAGACATGTTAAAAACTTTATCCGAAATAAATAACAATAAGTACTGTTACGTGTTGTAACAATAAGTACGCAACTAAACTCGCAATTCTATCGCAACTGACTCATAACTAACTGAACAACTGAACTCAATCGAGCGGTATTGGCTTATATACGGATTGTGATTTCTCGACAGTTCTTTCCAGAATGTTCAGGTAGCGTCATCTGTATTCTGCGCGATAGAACTTTCCGGAACAAGCCAGGCTTTTAGGTTGAGCGCGCATCTTAGTTCATGCTCCTAAACATAGATGGCACTATTTGGGCCATTTTTTACCAATCGTAACAGTACTTTATTTTCGGTTTTTAACAGGCTCGCGGGCCGCATTACATGGCTGTTTTCAAAATTGATTCGGGGCCGCAGGAAAATGCTCAGTGGGCCGCATGTTTGACATGGCTGGGCTTGAGGAACTAAAATATCGAAACCATAACAACAATGACAGAACATAAAACATATGAGAATGCATGGCACACTAACTAAAAAATTCATATGAATAACTATTGCAAGAAATCTTTTCAAATAAAAATGCTTATAAATCAGAAACTTGACTAGTTAGGTATAGGTATGATATATATAAATAAATAGCAAGTTTTATCAGCTTTTTAAATCAGTAATAATATACAGGGTGTTTCATTTGAAGAAATCTACTTTTACACATTTTTTCAAGTAACCAAAATAATTGGATTTTTAGACCACCCTACATATTGCAAATAAGCATTGGCCACAGCATAAAAGACCTCCGGGTATTGCCTAACTACCAACCGAATTTCAGCATCTCAAAATAAAAAATATCACCATATATTGCAGGTCATGTTTTTCGAGAAAAAAATGGAAAATAATTAATATCTCAAAAATCGGCAAGAGATAGGTATAGGGAAGTAATAAGGAAATGTGTTAAGCAACTACCAGCGATTGCAAAAATAAGTTAATATACAGGGTGTTCCATTTAAAATATCAAAGTTGCTACTACTTTCTAGTAGAAGCGGCGACACCGTATTATTCAAAATATTTTAGCTGTATAGAGCATGTCCTTTTATGAAACAAACCAAATTTTTGGATCATTCCATTAACTGATTCGCCAGAAACGTCTAATACACCATCGTCGTAAATCACCCTGTATGTATAAATATGAATAACGATTCTATAAAAAATATAAATTACCAGGAAAATACTGGCTTATTCAGTTTCTTGTTGTACAACACACATGCAGGCCATGTTGCTAAGTTGTACTTAGTATTGGGATGATTAACATTTGATACTTTTGTCTAGCGCGTACTTTTGCCCCACTCTAATATAATCGAAATATTGTCGAAACCGAGCTGGTTTAAATTTTAGCTGAAACATGCAACATCGTTGTCAACTTGTTGCTGGATAGACCTTGCTGTATTTCAAAAGTTGCCGTAAAACATCGCTTGTTGCTGTGTGACGCTGATTATCGTCCGGTGGGTAGGTACTCCCCTGTCAGGTTAGTTCAGGTTAGTTAGCTCAAGTTAGCCTCTATGTATCGCCAGGCCTTCGAGGACTCCTCGACGGATGAAAGGGTGCTAAGCCCGGGTATTCAGCAAAGTGACCGCAGGCACCAGCGGTATGCCAAAAACAGCAGCAAAGAATACAGCAGAGTGGAAAGCAGGATCATGCAGTCCAAAACAACATATACGTATGCCCAAGGTAGGCAGGAAAGCAGGACAGAAGAGGTGAAGAACATCAAAAAGCGGGATTAAATAAAGCAGTAACGTAAATTAAAGTAAAGTGAAGTATATAAAGGCCTAAGGTGGTAGTTGGCCTTTCTCGTAGAAAATAAATTGAAATTTGAGGAGAAACCCGAAGCAACTAAAACAGCAAAATAGCTTTCGGCGCTGAATATACTTGGCCACCGATAAAATACTTGGGCCCCCAAATTTCTCACTAAGTGGCGAAAATGCAGAATGGATTCACCTATGTTAGACAAAATTGTGAATCCAGAATAGATAGGACATATATAGCACAGGAACATACTGGCCTGCTTCATAACATTCAGAATATACCGGTGGCTTTCTCTGATCATAATGCTTTACTCTTATATCTAAAAATAAATAGACTACAAGTAAATTCGCATGGTTGGGGTTACTGGAAAGCTAAGCAATCATTAATTAATAATATAAACATAAACAAAAATTTTTTAGAACTTCTTAGGGAAAAAAAATTGTCAGACTTATCGTAATAATTTAATTCACTGGTGGTTTCATACAGGGTGACTCGGATCTAAATGTACATACATCACCAGGAGATAGTGGACATCTTGGGGGTTCTAAGTAATCTATCTTTACTGGGTCTATCTTTCCTCGTTACTTAGATACAGAGTGTTTTATAAGGTTTGGCTCATTTTTGTTTTTGCCATAATTCCTTTAGCACCCGGTATAAAATGTTCATATTCGGTGAAAATATTTTGAGTAGCTATCGCTTCAAAATGTCAATTTTATTTTTTATTTGAAAAACACATAAAAAACTAATTCTAATGACATACTTATCAAAATCCCCGCACTCGCCGCTCAGCCATAATAAATTAGTCTTCTTTAGATGTTGAAACACATACAAAATAATAACTGTTTTTATAACGACAATAATACCAATAATAACAAAAATAACAAAAACATAATTATTTGAGAATATTTTCAAAATGCCCACCATTAACTTCTTCACATTTTCTTCCTCTGATATTTAAATTTGAAACTGCACTTCTGATTACACCTGGTCTATTTTTTATTTCCTGAAATGAAGTGATAATGCGTTGCAAGAGCTGGTCCCGTGTATTAATTTCTTCCTCGTAAACTAAATTTCTCATATACCCCCAAAAAAAGAAGTCCAGCGGGTTAAAGTCGGGAGATCTTGCTGGCCAAGAATGGGGCCCCCCACGACCTATCCATCTGTTGGGATATCTATTGTTTAAAAGTTTGGAAACAATTCTTGCATAATGTGGAGGGGCTCCATCGTGTTGGAAATACATTCCTCTTAAATTAACATTCTCATTTTGGAGAAGATTTGGCAAAATGTTTTCCAAAAAGTGTAAATATTGGTTTCCATCTAATCTTTCTTCAAAGATGTGTGGACCAATCAATTTACCATTGATTATACCTGCCCAAACATTTATGGAAAATCTATGTTGCTATCCACCCAACCAGACCAGCGAGATCTTAGAGAAGACCAAACGCTGGAATGGATCCCGCATAAGCAGGTAGCTCGATTGCTACGAGATGTCGCCACGTGTAACATCTCGCATATGTATTTATACATTATGTGTTGAAAACACTGTAAGGTCCCTTTCCTTTTCGTCAGACTCTATAGCCTTGCCGATGAGCCGTAATACGGCGAAACGCGTCCAGGGATTGGGTCTGACGGAAAGAAAAGGGAAAAACATCTTTCTTTATATCATGTTTTCGGTTCATTGAAACCGACGATTGGCTTTCAGCGCCACCTGACATTAGATACCTGCTTATGCGGGATCCATTCCAGCGTTTGGTCTTCTCTAAGATCTCGCTGGTCTGGTTGGGTGGATAGCTCGATTGCTACGAGATGTCGCCACGTGTAACATCTCGCATATGTAAAAATAATACAGTTTATGTAGAATTTTATAAGGAACACAAAAATGGCAAAAGAAATAGGGGTTGCCATTTAAAATTTTAGGGGTAGGTGCCCTAGGGGTCAGGGGGTTAAAAGTAACACGACAACAAATGCCTTAAAAAATTTCCCCCTTGATATCAATTAACGTGTTTTGCCAAATTTTCATACTATCATTGGTAGAGGCAATATTAAATGCTGTTCGTTTTCAAATTGTCACCCTGTATATTGGTGGACGTGTGTAAATATAGTTATGTAAGTACAAATACAGGAAAGAGCTATGGAGTGTTGAATTGTTGCATTGTGTATGAAGGGCTAAAACAAAGGTCTAGGAATATTTCAATTAAGTTTTATAACCTGTTTAGTTAGTTAGTTGATAAGTAGATAAAAAAAAAACTTGGCTGCGATGTTTCCTGGTCTGTTTAACGCTTAAGAGCACTGGGTTAATACTTAGGGATTACTTTTCATTTACTCAACCTTTATACCAAAATATAAAAAGTATCCCTAAGTAAAATTTGAATCTTGTTTTTATCGAAACTGGTTTTATTCGCTTAAAAGAGCAAACTGATAACGCCTACGTGCATTTCCACCACCGATTTCATTTGAAAAAGGTCATTGTCAGAAATTGCGTTGGCGTAAACTCTCTCTAATAATAGAACCCTTGATTCATTGTATTTACCCTTTCAATTGAAAACATAAACCGAAATGGCATTTTATTGAAAAGTAATTGATTTTAAATTATACTTTCTAAAAATACCAGGTGAAACTTTAAACCATCTATATGTACTTTGCAGGGTGTCCCAAAACTAAGGGGCCATACGCACGCAGCAACAGGAGATACCGTGCGAGCTAAAATTATTATCATCAAAGTGTGCTTTGCACCTAAGGTCGTACTGCTTAACGATTGAGCTTAATACCTGTTGGGTGTCAGTAAATACCAGCATTATCAATCAATCAATTATTCCGTCATCTTTAAGAGTCGTTACAAGTAATTTGATTCATCGCTAATTTATCCAATTTCTTGACTAACTCACGCAATGGGTTTTATGGAACAGCACAAAGAATTTATGGTTGAAGCGTATTTTTGAAACAGGGTTAGAGTAAATGGTGAGTGGCAATACAATCAGTGTTCGTGCATGAAAGATTTTCGCGAAAGTTTTCCTAACGTCGCCGTCGCTTTTACTGCTGGAGATTTTTATCATTGCCTGAGAAGAAACATTGCTCTGTTTAGGGAAACAGGTTCTATACAACATAAAAAAGGCACTGGAAGACCATCTGCAAGAAAAAAAGAACTTGTTGCGACGTTCGTGAAATAATGCACAATACGCCAACAAAATATGTAAAACGCCTGTCTCAAGAAGTGGGAAGATCTTACGGAACATGCAGGACTATATTCCTAACCCAAAATTTATTGAAAAGAAATGGACCTCACATTTTTTTCTAATGAAGCTTGGTTCCACCTCACCGGGTGTGTGAATTCTCTGAATACACCAATGTGGAGTAGTCAAAATCCCCATTTTTTTGTAGAGTCCACATTGCAGCCTCAACAAATTGATGCCTGGTTGGCTGTTTCCTTAAGACAAATTGTTGGTCCTATTTTTTTTCATGACACAGTTATAGCAC
The DNA here is from genome assembly GCA_963920685.1 of Polydrusus tereticollis. NCBI lineage: Eukaryota > Metazoa > Arthropoda > Insecta > Coleoptera > Curculionidae > Polydrusus > Polydrusus tereticollis. The sequence goes on from OY987327.1 coordinate 62,909,098, forward strand.
AGCGGTATAGGGACAGTAATCCGGTTAAAACTGCAACACTTTTTGACTATTGCTCACAATCTTTTTCGACTGTACATCTTTCAGGTTAGAGCCTGTCTGTTGCCACTGCCGCCACCCTCCCCATTCCTACCGCTGCTAAGTGTAGGTACTGTTGTTATGTCAAGTTGTCGCTTCACTCTGTGCTGATCACATGTTGTTTATGGTTTTATGAAGTGATGTTGTTTTTTAAACAGTTTTGTGGTTGATTCATGAACAATGGCTTTCATAGGATGTCGTAATTCACCAGATTGTTTCTGCTATATTTGTGGTAACTATACAGTCAAACAAAGAAACGTTTCCGGCTTTGTTAGAAAAGTGTACATCGCATATTTTAGCATTAAGTTAGGTGATCAAGATAAGCCTTGGGCTCCGCATAAAGTTTGTTCCATCTGTGTCGAAGAACTAAGGCAATGGTTTCAGGGTAAAAAACAGTCCTTTCGTTTTGGAATACCAATGGTTTGGAGAGAGCCTAAAAATCATGGCGATAACTGCCATTTTTGTTCTGTGCAAGGTTTCAATTTAAAAAATAGATTTCTTATATTGACATTCCATCTGCCATCCGCCCTATTCCTCATGGACCCGAAGTACCAATACCTTCTCCTCTCCGAACCGACTTTTTTTCACTCACTCTGAACTGAATGATTAAGCTAGAGACTTAGGGCTTCCAAAGGACTCAGCAGAACTTCTAGGATATAGATTAAAAGAAAAATAATTGTTGGCTCCGGGTACTTCCTTTTATTGGTATCGAAGAAGAGAAAAATAATTTGTGCGTTTTTTCTCTCAAGAAAGTGACCTTGTTTATTGTAGTGATGTTTCTGAAGTTATGGCAAGTTTTAAAATAGAGTATAAGCCAGAACAATGTCGAATTTTTATTGATTCGCGTAAAAAAGCCTAAAAGCAGTTCTTCTACACAACGGCAATAAGTATGCTTCGGTGCCAGTTGGATTTTATTTGAAAGAATGCTATGAAAATCTTGACCTGATCTTGAACACAATTTGTTAGTTGGATCACAAATGGACGATATTATGTGATGATTTAAAAGTGATTTCCATGTTGCTTGGCCAATAAAGTAGCTACAGAAAGTTTCCTTGCTTTCTCTGCGAATGGGATAGTCGTGACAGAAAGCAACACTATGTCAAAAAAGAATGGCCACTAAAAAAAACCTTGCAGGCCGGAGTTAAGAATGTTGGGGGGGAGAGTCTCGTAGATCCTAAAAAGGTGTTACTTTCACCATTTCACATTAAGTTGGGGTTAATAGAACAATTTGTAAAGGCATTACCAAAAGAAGGAGAATGTTTTACATATCTTTGTCAGCAGTTTCCTGGTTTATCCGAGGCAAAACTACAAGAAGGAGTGTTCACTGGACCTGACATCAGGAAACTCATGAGAGATGGTACTTTGAGCAACAAATGAATGTAAGACAAGAAGCAGCATGAGTATCTTTCAAACGATTTGTTAACAATTCTCTGTGCAACAAAAGGGACCCAAACAACCAAGCAATCGTCGCTGACATGCTGGACAACTTCAAGAAGCTGGGCTGTAATATAAGCATAGAAGTTCATTTTCTCCACTAACACCTTGACTACTTTCCTTCAAATCTTGGTGATGTCAGTAAAGAAAAGGGTGAAAGATTCCATCAAGACGTCAAGGAAATGGAGAGAAGGTATCAAGGAAGATGGAATGTCAACATGATAGCGGATTACTGCTTAATGATAAAAAGGGACGATCCTGAACGTGCCCACAGCAAGAAGAGCACTAAAAGAAGCTTTGATAGGAAGCGAAAGCGTTTCTATAAGGACTTTTGACTTATGAGAATTTAACATTTTTCAATATTCTGTTGTGTAAAGTCCATCCGAACATATTTCGTTTGACCTAATAACTGCAATAATAGTTTTATTTTATTGTAAGCACCCAAAGAAACCCCGTTACCTGCTCGATTGCCAAACCTACGTTTTTAAAGAATTTCTTGGTAAAATTACCCATATAAAACTGTCGATGAGCGTGCCAACCAGCGAAATCTACCTGGCCCCAGCTGGCATCACTGTTTATATTACTGAAATGAAATGAAATAAGGAGTACTGCTTTGCACAGGAACGGATTTTGTAGTTAAATGAAAAGCCATAGTAATACCTTATTGTAGCAATGTTTATTATGTTTATTTTTACCATTACTTGTATTATATCTCGTATTATATGTATATATTAATTTATTATAAGTACAAAACAAGTGTGAAAACCTTAGGTCCTCTATCCATTCTCCCAACCTGCATGAATTATTGTTATTCGTTTTCCTTTATATTATGAAGGGGCTTTATTTTGGCATTTTCAGTTAAATCAACCCATCCCTTTTTGACAGTCTCATGAGTGTCCAACCACGTTTCATCCAGATAAACTATTGAACGTTTTTCGGATCTAAACTTTTCCCTAAGGTACAGAAATCTCATTTTTCTTAATCTTTCGGACTCCATAATAATTTGTCTCTTGTTTATTGTCTTATACTTAAATCCCATCTCTTGCAAAGCGCGGTGAAGACTTGTCCTGCTACATGATATCATTGTATCGTCAGCTGTTAACCGTGTTTTTAAAGAATCTAACGTGGGCACAACATTTTCTCGATACATTTGGTTTATTTTCCTGCAAATAACATCTTTGTCACAATCATCTACGCACTTCATTTTTCCGGTATATTTGCGAACTTTTCTTTTAAAATGTCCTTCTTGCATAATATCTCGTACCGTCTATAATGGAACTTTCGTCATTTTTATGTTTGATATTAGTGACCACAGTTAGGTATAGATGATGGTAGTTTGGTTTTGTAGTATGTAGTATGTAGTTGTAGTATGTTGTTTTGCATTTATATATATATATGCAAGTTAAATGTTGATTTAAATTACTATATACTGAATGTTACTATATTATTTTAACCGTATATTGTTTTAACGGGCTCTATACAAGCCTAATACTTAAAGAAAATGTTTAAATATGTACCTTCACAATACCCTTTCTATATTTTAGAATCCTGAGGATGACCTAATATAGGTCGAAACGTCGATAAATAAATAATTTGATCTTCTAAGCCGTTTTTATTTTGACCATTATCCAACCAAACTACCATCATCTATTTCGTCATTTTATTGGTATTTGTAATGGCAATTACTTTAGGGTGGCCGCTCTTTAATAACGATTCACATACATTGTTTACGATCACTTTGGCGTCAGAAGATAAATGCTTCCAGGAATGTTTAGGGTAGCTAGATATCGCATTAGCTGAAGATTTCCAAGGTCTCCACATACTTTTAATATTAACTTGTTGCACACTTTTTTAAGGTAAAATAGATAGGTACTAATCTAGTTCGAATATTATGTTTACTATTTATATAAGCTATATAAACAGGTACCTGTAACTAAAAACTTTTAGGAAATATCCTAATAATTAAGTTGTTTCTAGAAAACCTTAATTAGACAGTTTATTAACTTTGATAATAAATCAAGTAATATACTTATCTATTGTTATTACAAACTGGCATTAAAAATAAATGTGGGTTTATACGTCTCTGCGAAAGCAAAATCCGAGTTTATGAGGGGTTTTATTGCAGTCATTAAGCCAAACGAAATATGTTGGAAAGTACTTTAAATGTAAACTTTGAAATCTCTTACCTGTTTAATAAAAGCTAGAATCTTAAGAACAACTGTAAAAATTGCATTAAATTTAGTTTGTTACCCAAAAAATGGGTTCATTTTCGACAAATCAGCTATCAAAATACAAACAATTTTGAAAAAGTTTTATTTTGCAGACCTGTGTTATGATAATTAATAAGCATATCGCGGTGTAAGAATCTCTGAGGTATACATAGACCCTAGACCCATAAGATCAAAATCTTTTGGAATGTTTAGAAAATTAAATATTACATTCAGAATAGGTATCTTGTGCTGGCCTTCAGGGCTGAATTTTTCTTATAAGGTTTTAGGTTTATTTATTGCAATAGAACAACAACTCTTTTTTAATTAAAATTATGCAAAGAAAACAATTTTTTCGCATTAAATTAAATTCGATTCAAAAAGGTACTAGTAAAGTAAAGATTGCAAACAAACGGATACGAAATCTAAATTTAAAAGTTTTATAATAACTATAGTAATTTTTAAAACTAACTTTCGGGATCGGGATATTTACTTACATTTATCGAACACTTTGATGATAACCAAAAACTAACGTAATATGACAGAAATTTTAAACAAATGATGTAAATGTTTTCTCATATATACGATGAAATTATCAATGTTAAAATAATAATAGTTATTTGATAATAATTATTTCGCAAATATATTTTATGGAGATGTATTCTCGACATCTAGAAGTTCTATAGTTGATAATTATACAAAATTTATACAAGGGTAGTCATAGTAATAATCAGCATGGAGGTAGGTTCTATCACTCGAGATTTGCGTCAAAAATTATTTTTTGGTTAAAAGAATTGGCACTGTAAGGGTCCCTGTGTAATTACTCTAATTTTATTATATTTTATTTAAAAATAATAATAATAATAATAATAATAATTATGCCTTTATTGTAATTAAAGAAAAAGAAAATTACAAAAGGCGAAGTTGAAGCAAAGCTTCCTCACTTAACCTAATATTCTAAACTATGACGTAAGTAGTAAACACTAAGAGAACAATAAATTTATTGAATTTATAAGACAAGCTAACAATTAATGTGCAATAACACGTAATTTACCTAATTGAAATAATATAATTAAATAAAAATTAACTATAGCTGGCAAGGTGGCGGGCACTGAGTGACAGCAACATAAATGTAGACTTTTTATTGTGTACCGGAACATATTTGTCGGATAAGAAGACGAATTGCATTTTTAAATAGATTAGTTGGAGCAGATTTTAAATGAACGGGAATTTTATTGTAGATTAAGGAGACGTGGCATCTACCTCATCGATATTCCTGGACATACGACAATATCAATTATAATATATTAGTAAAAAAAAAAAAATGTATGCTTTAGGTATTCCAGAACAGATAATTAAGAATTTATATTCTCTTTACAATAGTCGCCGAATTTTTATTAGAACGGATGAGGGACTTACGAACCCACAGATAGCAAAAATTGGCCTCCCTCAAGGCAGCGTACTAAGCCCTATTTTATATATTATTTATACTCACGACTTGGAATCAATTTTTAACAACACTATCCGGATATTACAGTTTGCTGATGATGTGTGTTTATATACCACGAATAAATCAATCTAAAATAGAACAAGCGAACTCAAACATAAGTTTATGAAAACGCAGACCAGTCACGTATACGCCAAAGTGACAACATCGTGATTTTTTGCGCTAAGAAGTAGAAAAGAGTTTTTTCGACTAAAAGCGCTTTTGGGGATGAATCCCTCAAAAGAGAAGCCGCCTATCCCGCCGGGGGACCCTATTATCAATGACGATTTTTCTTCAGAAGAAGAGAGAATACAGGAGGAGGATCCTCCACTACCCTCAAGTTTAAGGGAGAAAATGGAAAGAAGAGCCGAACTTCAGGAGAAGAAATGGGCTAACGTGCTCCAAGAGCAGCACAAATCTTGGGAGAGAAAATTGGAGGAGGCAATTTTAAAAATACAAGGGGAAAAAGACGAGCAAATTTTGAGACTGTCAAAACTAAATAAGGATCTTCAATCTAAACTGGACAGGTATGAGAGCCAATCTCACACAAACACTAATACACTTCTAAACATGAACACAATTACAGAGAAAACACAAACACAAACATATAAACCAACAACAGAACAAAATACCGGGATTCAAAGTAACAATAACGAACAAAATACCGACATAGACATGCAAAGCGAGAACACTACGGAGGACGAGAATGACGGACAAGAAGCATACAGAGTTATAAACAGGCAAAGAAAGAGGCAAGCGACAAAAATGACTAACAGTGACGCCAAGCGACAAAACTTACAGGATAAATTTCCGGCACTGAAGAAAGTAGAATCAGATAAACTAAAAGTGTTCAAGGCAACAAGCCAACCTAGTACCTCAAGTGCCGGAAATTCGGCACAAAAAACATCGATGAACAAAACTACAGGGAAAGCAGAAAGTGAACAAAAACCAAATTCCACAAACATAGATGAAGACGAATTAAAACAGAGAGTTCGCGTCCCCCCCATTATAATAAAAAACAAGAGCCTTTATACAAAGTTAACCAAATATTTTAAAACACAAAAGTTTGATTTTGGCAATGGAATCACGGTAGCAGAGGGGGTGAAAATACATCCGCCCACCCCTGTGGACTACCGTAAAATCCGTAATTTCCTGATCGACCAAAAAATTGAACATTTTTCTTATAAATTCGGTGAGGAAAAGGAATTACATGTAGTTCTCAGGGGTGTCCTTGAGACCTGGAGTGAAGAGAAAATCAAGGAAGATCTTGAGGATCTAGGTCTCACCCCTTCAAAGGTGATACGGTGGAAAAGGGCCGATGGCACTGCCATGCCAATGGTGCTTGTTATGTTGCCGAAGGCAGAAAAAAGAATTTACACTCTTAAGTACTTAGACCACATTAAAATAAGATTTGAAGCCCAAAGAACCAGACCACAAGTCATGCAGTGCCACAGATGTCAGTTATTTGGACACTCTCAGCATAAATGCACATTTGAAATTAAATGCCTGAGGTGCGCAAAAAATCATAGGCTAACAGAGTGCCCGAATCCTGACACCCCAACCTGCGCGAATTGTGGGGGAGAACATGCGGCTAACTCCAGGGAATGTAAAAAACATCCTGATACAAAAAAAGAAGAGCAACGAAAAATTAACAACACAGCAAATAAAAATTCAAACAGAATAAGATCGAATCCAAATTTTACTTGGGGGCAACAAAATAACGCCAATCTCAGGGAAAATAGCAATAACAATGAGAACAATGTAAGAGAAAACAGTCAGGCACCAGGGGCATGGCAAGCTATTCTTCAGAAGTCAATGCAGTCGCTTCTAACGGAGTTTCAAGCTAAGTTGCAAATGGAAGTCAAAAATATGATGACGACTCTAACAAATGCGAATCGTTAATGACATTACAGGTAGAAGTTGCTTTTTTCAGCTTGGCGACAATCAACATAAACGGTATCAGGGGCGAGAAACTTGAAATTGCTGATTTTGTAGAGAGAAACGGCATTGACGTACTTCTTATACAAGAGACATGGCTGAAGGGTGAACGTTTTACGTTCCCTAATTACAATGTTTTTAGGAATGATCGAGAAATCAGACGGCTCGGGGGAACCATGATTCTTGTAAAGAAGAATGTGATTGCCCAAGTTGTGCCAGGTCTATCGAATTGTACCCATATCGAAGGTACTTCCATTAAGATAAAAACTAAAAATAAATGGCTAACACTGGGTTCTGTTTACACTGGCCCTAATGTTAAATTCAATGAAAACTGTCTGGCAAAAATTTTTGACTGCCGTGATTCGATAATTATAGGGGGAGACCTCAACGCGAAGCACAGAGTTTGGGGCTGCCGCATGCAGAATCCGAGAGGTCTCACCCTGTATAATAAATCATTAACATATGATTATCATATATTGCCGCCGGAAGAGCACACTCATTATCAAACAGGGTCGCTACCGGAAATCCTGGACATCTTTGTAATTAAAAACACTGGCAGAATATCTCAGCCAGTAGTTTTGTCAGAGCTAACATTAGATCATAGACCAGTTATGGTAGAATACGGCAATCCTGAGGAGAAGGGGCAAGGCTTCGTCTCAGTGACCAGGACAAACTGGAGTTTGTTTAGGCGAAAGCTGGAAAACGACGAAGCATTGCCCCCAATTCAAACAAGGGAAGACATTGCAGTAGCAGTAGAAAATTTAACTACAAAAATAAATTCTGCCATGACTGGATCTTCGGAAACAAAGGTGTCCAGATTTTCAAAGCAGGGCGACTTAGGGCCCGAACTTTCTCAGAAAATTAAGAGTAAAAACAAAATTTTAAGATTAGCATATAGAACTGGCGACCCGCAGATCAAAGCTCAAGCGAATCGAGAGTCTCTCGAAGTAAAAAGGCTGCTAAGCGAAAAGGAATCGAGCCTTTGGCAAACAACGGAAGATAATTCCGTGTACAAGTTTACAAGGGCACTGTTAAAAGGGGGAAGAAAACCTGTTTCCTATCTGAAGACACCAAAAACAACAATAAAATCGCCTCTGATCCAAGCGAAAAAATTAAACTGTTCACAGAAAGCCTCCGCGAACAGTTTAATGAAAATGAGACAGGAGACCCAGAGAGAGATCTGCGAGTCGCCAGAACAATTGAAATTTACAAAGCAATGCAACATCCGCCAGCGGACCTGCAAAGGGTTACATCTGAGGAAGTTTGGACCATAATGCAGAATATCAACGCAAAAAAAGCGCCTGGCTTTGACGGCATACGGAACAAGGCAGTAACCGAAATTGTAAACATAGCCCAGGTAATTCTTGAAAAGGGTTGCTTTCCGGATACTTGGAAGAACGCCAAGGTGGTATTAATACCTAAGACCGGCAAGGATCTTACATTGGCTGTCAATTATCGGCCGATAAGCCTCTTATCGTGCCTAGGCAAGATTATTGAAAAATTAATACTGAATCGGGTAACCGATTTTGTACTTAACAATAGTGTTTTACCACTAGAGCAGTTCGGTTTCAGAGCTGCTCATTGCACAGTGCGCCAAACAACAAGGTTGGCAACCAATGTGCTGAGAGGTTTTAATAGACGCATGTCCACAGGAGCAGTCTTTTTTGATGTCTCAAAGGCATTCGATAAAGTCTGGCACAACGGCTTGATACTAAAATTAATAAGATTAGGTATGCCAAACATTTTAGTCAATGTAATTATCTCTTACCTTGAAGATAGAACATTTGTGGTGTCATCAGAGAACACAATATCTGAAAAGACTCAGATCAGGGCTGGTGTCCCACAGGGTTCACCATTGGCTGCTATTTTGTACAATATATACACAAGCGACATCCCTAAACTACCACACACACAACTGGAAGCTTTGTTTGAATGCAGACAAAACCCAGGCCATCTTTTTTTCGAAAGCAAGAATCAATTTATTTGAAACCAGGGTAAGGGTTAACAATAAATTAATAGAATGGTCAAACAAGATAAAATATCTTGGATTGACTTTTGATAAAAAGATGGCATGGGGAGACAATGCAGATGAGCGAGTGGCAAAAGCTCAAAAACAGTTTCACGCTATATATCCCCTAATAAATAAAAATAGTAAATTAAATTTAAAAGTAAAAACAACGTTGTACAAAACACTAGTACGCCCGGTACTTACTTACGGTATACCGACATGGTGTACCGTAAATAAGACCAAAATGTTAAAAGTACAAAGAGTACAAAATAAAATTCTAAAAGTAATGGTGGGGGCACCAATGTACATGATGAACAATGCATTGCATCTAGACCTAAAAATTGACACACTCAAACAATTTACAGACAAAATAATAACAAAATACTATAGCAGAACAGACAATTCACCAAATAGACTAATTGCAGAATCTCACATACACTCGCACGAAAACGATAAACATAAATACCCAAGAGATTGGCTCCCTCCTTAACAGATTTAAACACAATTCAATTTCTGAATTTATTTAATCAAAATATTTTCAAAATTCATAAAAATACAAAAATCAAAAATCTTGAAGACAGCAATAAAATAAACACAAACAAATAAAAGAGTTCAAACAAAAAACTTCCAACCAAGTAATCGAAAAGAAATCCCTACAACTAAAAAGAAGTAAAGGAAAAGGATTCCAACTTAAGAAACTACTATTACTATATATAAAACGCAGACCTGCATGGTTGGAAAACAATGGCCTTACACTTTCAACGGAAAAATCGGCGGATTGTATTTTCTCAAGAAATAGAAATCCCCCCCTCAATCAAATTAGAATCGAAGATATGACCATTTCTTGTAAAAGTACTGTCAAATATCTCGGCATCCATTTAGACAGGAAGCTATTATGGAAAGATCAAGTTCACTCACTAATAAAACGGACCGAAAATGGTTTAAACCTATTGAGAGCATTTAGTCATCATAAATGGGGGGCTGATCCTAATACATGCCTCCTATTTTATAAAGCTTTTGTAAGATCCATATTGGATTATGGATGCCTATTTTTTGGCTCAGCATCAGAAACCCATTTAAAAAAGTTAGAACAAATTAAAAACAAGGCTCTACGCAAATGTATAGGACTTCTAAATAGCGCACCCATTAATGTTCTTGAAGTTGAAGAGGTTGAACCTCCACTATCATTGAGACGAAATTATTTAACAGATAAATTTATACTTAGACTTATTGCCAAAGATAACATACTAGTAAACAAGATACATAACCTAACAGTATTAGGTTATACACACCCATACTGGAGGGTAAAAAAACTCCCCTTGCTAGTCTGAAGTTACTCCTGGTTAACACAAATCAAGGACAAAATATATCAATCCTCACTTTCACCATTTTACCAATTAAACCTATCAAGTATTAACACAATACCCAAAATAATAATTAAATGCCACGGAAGCAATGATCAAAATGTAATACGATCAAAATTTCTTGAAGATCTTGGTACTCTATGGCAAAAACATGAGCATATATTTACGGATGGTTCCTTGATCGACAAAGAAACCGGATGCGCATTTTATCATAAAAATTAAAATTTTTGGAAACAATTTAGACTACCTAATGAAGCGTCAATTTATACAGCAGAATTATGGGCTATCTTGGAGGCATTGAAATATTGCTTAGATTTTAAACATAATAACTACTTTGTAATCTTTTCAGACAGCAAAAGTGCGCTGGAAGGAATAGCAAACTCTGTAAATATTGCACTTAATAATCATATCATTTTAGAAATATTAAAAATGTATCTTAATCTAAAATCCAATAATATTAATATATCTTTAGTTTGGATAAAAGCCCACGCGAGAATACCATCCAATGAAATAGTTGAGAAACTAGCAAAGGAAGCTACGAAAATGCAAAATGTCAATTGTAACGTTAAAATTCCTTTCTCAGATATTGTAAGAGACGCTAAAGAAATAATGTTTTATGATTGGCAAGTGCAATATAATGATTCTAGCAAAGGATTATTATACAAAGAAATATTTCCCTCTATCCCCAAAACTCGTTGGTTTAATGCAATATCGAATTGAAGCTTTATTAGAATTATTTCAAGAATACGAACATCCCATGCATTATATCCAAAACATAAAAAAATAATAGGTGTAACTCTAAATGAATTCTGTAGCTGCGGTGAGATAGGGGATCTGGAACACGTTATTCTAAAATGTAGCAAACTACAAAATAATTTAACCTTATTATTTGACAATTTTAGAGGATTAGTATATCAACCATTTAATCTAAATTATCTTATCTCATTAAATAATTTAAATATTTATGATATATTGTATAAATACATCATAAAAAGCACAATAGAATTATAAGATTAGTGGAAAAAAAGCAAAAAAGGAGAGAAAAAAAAACGAGCATTTGAAAAGTTCTAAAAGTATTTAAAAACCAAAAAAAGAAAAAGAAAACAAAAAAAAAAAAAATATGAAAAGAAAAAAAAAAGAAAAAAAAAAACGAGGAACAAATATACATATTTAAACACATGAATACCGGAAAGCTATAGATAGATGATAGTCAGAAAATTGAAATACACAGAGTTTGGCATAGGAAACAAAAATGTAAGGGACCTTAATTAAATAGAAAAAATAATCCATAATAAGCTGTAACAAAATATATTCGCGAGCTGGCCATTTGGTTTCAACCAGAGCCATTGACTTAACACACACACACACAAGGAGACGTGATAATTGAATGATCTTTCGAACAGAGTGGTTTTGTGCAACGGGGGGGAGTGATAGTAGATTTTTGCCGAAGGTCTAAGGCATGAAAGTCATATCTAAATTCTATTTTTTGATATAAATAATCCGGGCATTTTTAACGATTATTTTATTAATCATTATTAGGCTATAAAATATTCTTCTCTCTCTCATGTTAAACCATCCTATTTCTCTCATTGTAGCACTCACCCCTCTATCATACTTTCTTATTCCACCTATCATACGTATACAGCAGTTCTGAATCATCGGAATACGCCTGGCACCCCTCTGCAAGTAACTGGCACTTCTTAGGATTTAGTTCGAGACAATGTTGCGTCGAGATTTTTACCAGACGATCTAGGTCAGCTGATAGCCTGTCAATAGCCTTAAGAAAGTTTTCAGGGCGAAAGGATAAGTACAGCTGGGTATCATCCGCATACATGTGTGCAGTGGCGTATCCTAAATTACCGATAAGTTAGGAGGTGTATAGAGTTAAAAATAAGGGGCCCAGTATCGATCCCTGAGAAACACCACATGAGACCTCCACACGACCCGAGGGTTCCGAGTCGAGTTTTACAGACTGTGTCCTTCTTGTAAGATAACTTTGAATTAGTTGACATGCACCATCATCAAAGCCAAGAAACCTCAGGATAGCCAATGGCTTAGGCTGTCAAAGGCCTTAGAGTAGTCAAGCAAAGCCAAAGCAGTAAGTTTACCGCGATCTGCCGCCTTCAGAACATCATCAGTGACCGTAAGAAAAGCTGTGGCGCAACTATGATCTCTACTGGACATCTGGCAATAACATGTGCGCTTGAATAAAGTCACGAATCTAACCCTCCAACACCCTTTCCAAGACCTTTGACAGGGTAGGTAGTATGCTTATAGGTCCTTTAAGTCATTGGGGACCGAAACTTTAGGTAACAGAAGTAAAAAAGAATTTTAACAGATTTCGGGGAAAGAGGACGTCTCTATGCAGGAATTGACAATATGTGAAATAAACGGGAGAATGAGCGGACAGCCTGAGATCTAATAAAGAACAGAGCTGCTCGTACCACCTAAGGAGTTACGAGTCTGAATTGAAAAGCGCCAGTATCTTGCTTTTTATTAGGTATATGTGTAAAAATTTAACAAGTCAGGATCAGGAATTAAAGATTGCGTATTATTACTGAAGAACTGGTTAATATGATCCACATTACCAAAGTGTTCAGGAATGAGTTTCGCATCTCTCGAGTAAACACCAATTTCCTTAAGTAACTTCCAGTTACTTTTTTGTGTATTATTATTTAGATTAAACTCAAGAATACGCTCTTTTTCAGTCACAATGTCGTTGGTAATTTAATTGCGTAGCTGCCGATATGGCTCCCAGTTTTCTGTTTTTTTTTGTTTAAACTTAGATTAAGCAATAACACGAAGTTTTATTAGAAACCTGATATTAGCAGTGATCCATAAACCTTTCTCTTTGTGAGCTGTATGTGAGCATTTCTAATGGAAGCATGTTTGTTAAATAAATCCAGAATATATGTATTGAAAGTTTTGAGTTTATCATTGACATCCCGTAAATGTAGCAGGTTGTAAAAAAGGTACATTCTGAAGATCTCCATAGAATGCCTCATGATCAAGGTGTTTGAAATCCCTATGAGTAATGAGAGTTGGTTTAGGTTTGAAGACCTTTATACGTAATAGGCACTTAATAAGATAATGATCTGATACATCAACAGTAGGGTGAACATTACTACTCAGTAAAAGATCAGTATTGGAGCAAAGGATGCGCCTAGAGGGCTCATTTATGACCTGAATTACATTGTATGCATGAAGCAGGGAGACAACCCGTTGAGTATATGTAGAATCGAGGTTTAGTATGTTAATGTTAGTCCTCAAGGCAAACAAGATTGGCACACATGCAGTAGTAGGTTTTTAGAAATATTACATTCAAACTCATCTAAAAATTGATTAAAGTTTATATTGCTTGGAGGTCTGACAACATCCACAATGGTTTTTACACAGTTGACCACAAATTCGATCCATATCTGTTCAGCAAAATCAGAATTAACATCACTTAAGACAGAACATTTAATTGTATTGCGTATGTACAGGAGAACTCCTCCGCCACGTCCCAATCCACCTCTTAAATCACGATCACGTCTAATCAACCTGTAGCCATCAATGCGCACCACCTCGTCAGCAATTATGTGTGTTAGCCAAGCCTCTGTGACTGTCAGAATATCAAAGTTATTAAATGAAGCGCAATGTTTTATATCGTTAATTTTTAGTACAATTGACCTAATGTTAATATGACCTAAGTTCAAATTATTGTTGTTATTGATATTCTTATTTACATTATGAGCCATTGACCTTCAGAGAGATATAAACGATTCCCGAAAAGAAATAAACATTTTTAGTTTAAAGATAAGGATTGTTTAATGTTCATTTTTTATGCCATCGATTTGTGCCGCAAAGATAAGTCGAATTATTGAGCCTCCATCGTCTTTTCTCACCAACATGTTCTCGTCCTTGCACCATACATATTTAAAACCATGCGTTTTAAGTTCCTTGGCCTTGAAGAAAAGGTCGCTGATATTTTTTCGAAGTTCAAAAGTAGAAAATTTCTCATTATTAAGCCAAGAGCAGTCCTGATGAAACCATTAATTACAGTCTCCAACACATTGAATTTTGTAATGCAACTTCGTAATATTACGCTTTCAATGGAGACAGGCCAGTGTTTTCTTCTTGTTTTTATTCGACATCCTACTAAGACTTAGTTATAGAGTCCGACTCTGGTACCGTGCTAAATTTGAGCGGGCAAAAAATGGTATGTTAATACTATCACCGTCAAATTATCAGTCGGAATATCAAGTACGCTGATATATATCCTTCGGTTAAATTGTTAACTTCGACTAATCTATAGTTCAAAAACAGGAGCTTCCTGACTGAACCAGGATCTTTCACTACGTACTGCAGCCTCAATTAACCACTATGGACGCACCGAACTTAGCACTACACTAACAGTTTACGCAAAAAACGGGTTTGAAGACAGAGCCCAAACAAACACGTGCAACTATACGCTCACTTCCACCGCTATACCTGTAAATCAAAAAGTTTATTTTTCATTTGTTGCATACCTTTAAGAGACACGCTGTAGAAGAGTCAAATAATGAAGTCCTAATCGGACCAAATTGTTCAGAGTAAACAACAAAAGCGTTAATATTTAGTTTAATAATTATTATTAGTCAGTTGTAGTGGGGCATCTATTCTAGACATTTAGATGTTTTTTTATGTTTTTGTTAAACAAATACGGACGATTTCAAGAATTGTAAAAATAACACTGGGGAACAGCAAAAATGTTTCCGAGACCAAAATAGCAAAATCTTACTTATTTTATTATACTAACTAACAATCTGTCTTGCAAAAGTCTCAGTTAGCTCCGGTTTTATGGATCCATGCTAATTATGATAATTACCTACCTGCCCGTAATGTATGGGAAAATTCGACTATTAAATGAAATGTACCTGAATTTATTATAGCAGGTGTACTTTATAAGGGGTTTAAATACATATAACATAAATCCTAAATTGTTAGTTAGTTGTATTTCAACCACCAGTTGATTGAGAGCTGTTCGTATTTGAGAAATTAGAAAGTTTTGAGCAACAAGTCGCGAGTTTGTTTAAATAAGCCGGATCATTTTTGTTATATATGTGATGAAGTGACTTTTGTAAAACAAAAAAGCACACTTAGCCCTTTAATACAAAAGGCTTACCACTTGTATTTTGGCTGTAAAATTGGAGAACAGAATACAAATTGGGCTCCCCAAATCTGCTGCTACAAATGTGCGTCCAACATTCGCGGCGGGCTAAGTGGAAAAGCGTAAGATGCCCTTTGCTGTTCGTATGATCTGGCGAGAACCGAAAGACCACGTTACTGACTGTTACTTTTGCTTGACAACTCCCATCAAAAAAGGCTTTTCGGAAAAAAAAGGCTGCAATACAGTATCCAAATTTACAATCCGCCATACGCCCGGTGACGATAGTGACGAGTTGCCTGTACCTAATTCACCTCAGGAATATAGCCTTGATTCTGATGATGATCCAATGGATTCAAACGGTAGTGTACTGGAAAATGTCGCCGGCCCATCAACCTCGCAAGACTCCGATTTTGTCTGTGAACTTCCCAGTAAAAAGCCTCACAAAATAAGTCAAAGTGAATTAAGTGACCTTATAAGGGATATGGATTGACTAAGAAAAAATCCGAACTATTGGCCTCTCGATTGCGACAATGAAACTTAATTTAAGATGAAGTAAAAGTTTCTGTGTACCGAAGCCGTCAGAAAAACCTAACACCATTTTTTAACATGGAAAACAATTTGGTAGCCTGTAGGGACATTGAGGGATTAATGGCAGCTTTAAATCTCGACTAAAATCCAAAAGACTGGAGACTTTTCATTGATTCCTCAAAAGTAAGTCTTAAAGCTGTGTTACTCCATAATGAAAACAAGTTGCCTTCAGTTCCAATAGGTCATGCAGTCCACATGGAAGGAACGTATAGCAATTTGAAATTGTTACTGGAGACCATACAATATGAAAAATATAATTGGCAAATTTGTGGAGATTTAAAAGTTGTCGCGATTTAGCTTGGAATGCAGCTAGGATATACGAGATACTGCTGCTTTCTCTGCGAATGAGATAGTCGAGCACGATCGGATCACTACATAAAGAAAATTTGGCCACCGAGAAAAAAATGTAGCCAGCGCGCCATTAGTTCCCCCAGAAAAGATTTTACTACCGCCACTTCATATAAAATTGGGACTTGTGAAAAATTTTGTGAAGGCGTGACACTAAAATTAAAGAGGGAATATTTGTGGGTCTCCAGATTAGGAAACTTTTCGGAGATGCGCAATTCGATTCCATACTTGAAGGCAAGGAAGAGGACGCTTGGAATGCCTTTAAAATGGTTGCATCAATTTTTTTGAGAAACATGGAAGCAGAAAGCTATAAAGACCTGGTTGCCCAACTTCTTTTATGTTACCAAAATCTAGGGTGTAATATATATGTTGTTGAATATTAATTTTCTAGATTCTCATCTGGATTACTTTCCGAAAAATTGTGGTGCTGTAAGTGACGAGCACAGTGAGAGGTTCCACCAGAATATTTCAAACATGGAAAGAAGGTATCAGGGAAAATGGAACTGTGAAATGTTAGCCGACTACTGTTGGACTATTACGAGAGATGCCCCCGAGGCTGCTTTCAAAAGACAAGCTGAGGAGCGTAAAATGAGTGACTATACTTTAGACTCGCTGATAAAGATGTGCTTTTTAATTACTATTGTTGAACCAACAAGATATTGTTTGTATATTCATTGTAAATGCCTATAAATTAAAGTGTTCATTGTATATGAATAAAATTAAAATTTTGTAACAAATAATCCAGATATTTTTTGCGAGCTAACTAAAATCTATAATAGGTATTTTTTAGTTACTTGGGTGTAGTTCAATAAAAAAAAAATAGGTTTTGTTCAATAAACAAAAAAGTTGAAATTTGTTCCCCAGTGTAATTTAACTTAAGCAATTATTTCAATAAAGTAACTGAATTACCACAGGAATTATCTACAATAAAACATACAAAAGTAAAGATATTATAAACATATACAGGGTGTCCGGAACTGACGATGAAAAATTTTAAGGTGTGATTCTACATAAAAAGATATGAAAAAAAAATCATGTTAACATATGTCCGGAAATGCTTCCAGACGGAGCTACAGGCCCTTGAAGATGGTGTCATAAAAGTGGTTTTTATTTAATTTATTAGGATCTACTTACAATAATACAGGAATTAACCTCTACGTATAAGTTAGAGTGATTGGAGGTCACTTTTTGAAAATATCAGGTGACCCATATTGCAACCAGTGGCGTGGGAACAGAGGGGTGGTTAGTTATTTAGGATCATATTTTTTTTCGCCGAGTGTATTTTCGCTATCTTTTAAATAAATTATGATTCTTTGAACATTTTTACGTAAAAAAGGTTCCCTTGGTATAAAGTCGTATAGTCGACCGTTTTCGAGATAAATGGACTTAAAAGGACGACTGCAGTGCGTAAATACAGTAAACAAGGTATGTAATAAAAATAAGAAGATGCTTGAATACTATTTTAAAATGTAGTTATTCTTTTACACCCATTGCCAAAAAGAAAAACGAATTTACTGGTACCTACTACATTGGGTACATTTTTAAATTCACCTGTGGATTCCACCAAAAACTTCATTTAAAAATGTAACGCATAGGATACTAAGCGCTTCGCAACAAATCATAGTTGGCTTAATTCAAATGCATTTGAACTTGTTTAATAAGCAACTTCACTTTGTCACTTTTTGAAGTTTTAGTTGAACAACCCGTTATTGTGACTTGTGTGTTTTTACTATTTAAGAATTTTACTAAAAAGCTGAAAAATGAATAATTACTCATTTCAAGAAATGGCACAAATGCATTTTCTATATGGAAAAGCAAATGGTAACGCTCTCGAAGCGCGAAGATTATATCAAGAGACGTACCCTGACAGGCAAGTTCCATGCATTCAATTTTTCATTAATGTACATAGAAGATTTTGTAAAAAAGGATCTTTTAAACCAGATTACTCAACTGTTAGACCACGTACCACTCGAACTGTCGAAGCTGAAGAGAGAGTTCTTGAAATAGTCGCAGGTAATCCAGGGATAAGCATTAGAAGGCTAGCTACGCAAGAAGGCATTTCAAAGAGCTCGGTTTTAGAAATTTTGCATGAACAGTGTCTCTACCCATACCACATTCAAAGAGTTCAGGCTCTAAAACCCAAAGATTTTGAACCCAGGATGCAATTCTGTCGATGTCTAAGACAAAAATGGCAACGAGATCCCGACATTATAAGTAAAATATTTTTCACTGATGAGGCCGGATTTACTAGAGACGGAATTATCAATTTCCATAATAACCACGTATGGGCAGACGAAAACCCACATGCGATTTTTGAATCAAGGCACCAAGAAAAATTTTCCATTAATGTCTGGGCGGGAATATTAGGGGGCTATTTAATAAGGCCCTACATTTTACCAAATCGATTAAACGGTGAATCATACTTAGAGTTTCTACGAAATGTGCTACAAGACCTGCTTGATGATGTGCCTTATGCTCTAAGGACAGATATGTACTTCATGCAAGACGGGGCTCCACCACATTTCAGTCTTAATGTGAGGGCACATTTAAATGAAGTTTATCCTGAGCGATAGATAGGACGAGGGGGCCCTGTAGCTTGGCCACCTCGTTCTCCAGATCTAAATCCATTAGATTATTTTTTATGGGGTTACCTAAAATCCTTAGTATACGAAGTACCAGTTCGCAGCGTTGAAGAATTAGAGCAGCGGGTGTTTGCTTGTTGTTGTGAAGTTATAAGAAATAAACCTGGTATTTTTAGAAAAGTTAGAAGATCTATGAGAAAACGAGTTCGAGGATGCATTGAAATGAACGGAAATCATTTTCAACACTTATTATAAAATTTATAATAACTCTAAAAAGGATTTAAAAATTTAGGGACAGCGTTGTTTATTATTTTGTTATTGATTTGTTGGTATTTTTATTAATAAAATTATTATTCAAAAAAAAATCTGAGCAATAAAGTCCGTTTATCTCGAAAACGGTCGACTATACGACTTTTTTACGTAAAAATGTTAAAAGAATCATAATTAATTTAAAAGATAGCGAAAATACACTCGGCGAAAAAATATATGACCCTAAATAACTAATCACGCCACTGGTTGCAATATGGGTCACCTGATATTTTCAAAAAGTGACCTCCAATCACTCTAACTTATACGTAGAAGTTAATTCCTGTATTGTAAGTAGATCCTAATAAATTAAATAAAAACCACTTTTATGACACCATCGTCAAGGGCCTGTAGCTCCCTCTGGAAGCATTTCCGGACCTATGTTAATATGAACTTTTTTTCATATCTTTTTATGTAGAATCATGCCTTAAAATTTTTCATCGTCATTTCCGGACACCCAGTATAAATGGCAAATATTTTGAAATGGTAAAAAGTCTTATAAGTAGTGTTAATCGAATGTTGAGGGGTTTTTGATGAAGGCATGCATTGTGTTCCGTGCTACAATATTCATTGCGGTCACGGCAATTTTAACCAAAATGACGGTCTGGTGATTTATACTAGGACTTTGGTTGACTCAAAAATAAGCGACGTAAAACTACAAACATCGGAAATCACGCTCACTAAATTATGGTTTGCAATGAATGGTGTATCATTCGGGGTTACTTGCTTGTACAGACCACCCTCCTCATCCACTCTGCTCTTTTTGAATGATTTTGAGAAGTACTTGCGAAAAAATCCTATAAACGACATTGAGATCCTTTTGGGCGATATTAATATTGACATCTTAAAGAAGAATGATAACGATTGTAATACTTATGTCTCCCTTCTGAAGTCATATGGTTTCGAATCTATCATAAATGGTTATACTCGGGTTGGTTTGAATTCATGTGTTGGTTCATGCATAGATCATAATATGTTTGTCAGGAACAACATCACAAATAAATATAATATTAGATCCTTAATTTTGGAGGCTGATATAACAGACCACTTTACTATAGTACTTAGCCTACATGATGGAGAACACATAAATAAACCGAAACGAAAAACTGTAACTAGAACTATAAATAGCTTAATTTACAGACTTTTGAAAATTTATTTAAATGTGGAAATTGGCATAGTTTGGTTAACAACACGAACGTCGAATTGGCGGCATGTGAATTTTCTGAGATTTTATCAAACATCATAAAAAATTCCTCTGAAAAAAAAAACCGTTACTCTCAAAGATAAAAGCAACTTAAACCATGGATAACGAATGGTATAATAAATTCAATAAAAACTAGAGACTCTATGAAAAGAAAACTTCTAGTGAGATACAATGCACACTATGAAGCTCGATACAAAAATTATAGAAAAACCCGAAATAATTTTATAAGAAGAACCAAACACGAATACTTCAAAAATAAAATAAATAATGATTCTACAGATTTCAAAAAGATTTATAAAATAATTTCTGAGGCTACCGATCAAAAAGAATCTAAAACAAATAAGGAAAAAATGATAATCTTTAACCTTTTAGAAATGATAAAGATTTGTCCAATTATTGTAATAAATACTTTAGTAACATAGGTGTCAAAATGCTTAGTAAAATCGATGAACCAAAGAACAAATCTAATCCACAATATAATGCTCTATCATCTATGTTTTTGACACCGGTAAATGATAATGAACTTATACACCACATCAATTCCCTGAAAAGCAACTGCGCATCCGGTCCTGATCGGATTAACTCGAAGATAATAAAAAAATTTCATTTATACTTTATCAAACCACTAAAATACATTTTTTTTTTTAAAGGTTTTTATTATATAAATCATCTAACAAAATATAATTTACATTTAAAGATTCTCTAAGCAGTGCTTTAAGCACTGGTACCGAGAATATTATCTATAAATTAAATGGCCAATTATATATAAAAAGACAAAGAAATAACAATAATAATATATAGGTATCTATCTTAAAACAATTTAAACATTTTGGTTTATAAACATTTTTAGTGATTTAACAAATTTTGTACATTTATTTAAGTTTTTAATATTTTCCGGTAGTTTATTATACGAATATGATGCCAGTGATATAGGATTGTTTAAACCTTTGTTGGATTTTATATTGCACATATAAATATTATTTTGTGCTCTTGTGGGGTAATTGTGTACGTTACTTATAAATGTAATGTCTGTGTTACACTTTTGGGTTTTATTTATTATTTTATAAATAATCTTGCACTGTTCCAATTTTAGTAGCTGGTGCATTTGGTAGACCCCCAACTCCCTATACAGGTCATTCGTGTGCATCATCCAATCAAATTGAAACAAAAATTTCAAAATCTTATTTTGAAGCCTTTGAATTTTTTCAAAGCTAACCTTACCACACGTACCCCATACAGGAATTAAGTATCTAAACTGGGACGCAAAATATGCATTATATACAATAGTTCTAATGTCTTTGATTATATATATTTAATTTGGTCTTGTGAGTTAGATAATTTCTAGTTTTATACAATGCACCAATCATTGATGAAATCTTGCCCCTTAATTGACTAATATGTTTATTCCAGTTTAAGTTTTCATCAATCATCAGTCCTAGATATCTTGTTTTATAGCTATATTATTAATTGCAATTTTTGGTGTTAGTACATTTTTATTTTTTTGCCTGAACAATATTAACTTCGTTTTATCCTTGTTTATTTTAAGTTTATTACATAACAGCCAATTATAATACGTCTTTAAATCATTGTTTACAAGCGTCTCCAAACTTTTTTCATTTTCACCAGTATACAGTAGTACCTACAGTATCATCTGCAAATGTGAAATATCTACTATTGAGATTTGCATATTTTAAACTTAGAAGTGAATATAACAAAACAAGGGACCAATAACTGAACCTTGAGGCATACCGCAAGAATTGGTTGCAGTTTTGCTCCTGTATTTGTCGAATCTAACATATTGGCTTCTGTTTTCTATATAAGACCTAATAATTGAATACATTTTACCTCTAAAACCCATATTACTAAGTTTTTTCATTAATACATTTAAACTAACCACATCAAATGCTTTGCTTAAATCTACAAATACCGCAATGACTAGCTTACCACTATCGAGCCCTGTTGATATCTTATCTATAAGGTCAACAGTACCACTCAATGTGTTACTATTTTTTATAAATCCGTATTGAAATTCATCAACGCTAATGTATTTATTTATAAACGATAACATTTTTTTTTTATCACAAATTCAATAATTTTCGAGAACACATTGATTACAGAAATAGGTCTATAATTGTTTGACAACTCTATGGCACCAGATTTAAAGATTTATTTTGCTTTTAGCTCTTGCGGAAAGCTGCCCGATGAGAGTACGTTGTTTGTCAGTCGAACTAGGATAGGCACAAGGTATCCTTTTAAGTTTAAAATATCTGTAACCGTAACCTCATCATGTCCCAGCGCAGAGTACCTTTTGAGGTTCGGAATAATGTCAAGAATTTCTTTATCATTAACAGGTGTCATGTATATGCTGTTGTCAGCGAATACTTCAGTAAAATCGAGGTTATGCGCATTTGTACGTACTTCACAACTAATTTCTTCAATAATTTGTTTACCAATTTCCGCAAAGTGCTTATTTAGTTCGTTTGCTACAGCTTCCGGATTATTAATTTTATTGTTATTAACCAATAAAGTATCTATATTTGTTTCATTGCTATTTTTTTTCAGCATACTGTTGACAAGTTTCCATTGTTTCCTGACATTGCTTCCCGCCTCATTAAATTTTTTTTGAAAATATTGGTTTTTTAATACTTTAATTGTGCTATTAATTTTGTTTTTAATTTTTTTTTAATTCTTCTACTAGATTTGTATCACCAGGGTTCTTAATTTTTCTCTTGTATATTTTATCACGCTCTTTAACTAGGTTAAGCAATTCTGTTGTCATCCACATATTATTTTCTTTACATTTAATGATTTTTGTTCTTGTTGATTCTGTTTTACATGCGCTTATTAATTCTATTAATTGTTGAAATGTATTTATTGCAGTACTTATAATTTTATGTTTAAATAATGTTTTAAATTTGTAATGATCTACAATTTTAACTTTGAAATTAGTTTTTGGTCTATATATTTTTATATTTTCGTTTTGGATAACAAAAGCCTATTATGATCAGACAATGCATTTTCTTCCACTATTATTGAGCAGTCTTTCTCATAAGTTTGATTCGTTAGTACATGGTCTATTAAGGTCTTTGTGTTATCAGTCACTCTAGTGGCGTTTTCCTGGTTTACTGGATTTATAATATTATAATTGCTCATTGTTACAATGTTCATATAGTTATGGGCTATATTTGAGTCTTTGTTTAGTAAATCAATATTAAAATCTCCTACTATAACGTGCTTTCTCTGATACTTTGACATTAAAATTTCTAAAGTGTTAAGAAACTGTTCAAAATTGTAAGATGGCGGTTTATATAATAGACTTATTTTCATTAACTTATCTTTTAAAACAGGTTCTTTGTCCTCTTATTTTAATACAGCCATAATTACTCCAATTTTTAAATCTGGTTATCAATGTCTTGTTAGTAACTACCGCCCCATTAGCATAATTATTAACTTTTCAAAGATTT
Organism: Polydrusus tereticollis; assembly: GCA_963920685.1. NCBI lineage: Eukaryota > Metazoa > Arthropoda > Insecta > Coleoptera > Curculionidae > Polydrusus > Polydrusus tereticollis. Next base: position 62,933,233 of record OY987327.1, read on the forward strand.
TCGAAAAATGTATTAAGTCCAGACTCCAAAACTTTCTCCAGTCAAATACCATACTAACTGATAATCAATTTGGTTTCCGTGAAGGTCAGAGTACAACAGATGCTATTTTTAAACTAATCAGGAACACTACAGATTGTCTTGACAGTGGAGTCAAATGCTTGGCTGCTTTTTTGGACCTTGCCAAGGCTCGATACAGTACCTCACTCAACACTTCTGAGTGTTCTCAACTCTGATGGGGTGCGTGGAGTTCCCCTGAGCTTAATGTCGAGTTACTTGAGTGGCAGGAAACAAATTGTCAAGATTGATGAAACCTTAAGTGATCCAGTCAAGGTTCAAATTTGTAGACTACTTTTCATCACCTATATAAATTTCTTAACAGAACTAAAAATTAACAACAGTATACTGTCATATCATACGCCGACGATACGGTTATTCTCTTCGGGGGATCCTCGTGGCATGATGTTAAAGCCTTGGCGGAGGAATGGCTTCTAAAGATTTTATGCTGGTTGCAAACGTTTAAGCTGACTCTAAACATTGATAAAACGAACTATATTGCCTTCTCGCTTACCTCTGCCGGTCGACCGCATTTTACAACTGTGAAGTTGGGAGATGGGTGGATTGGGGAGGATGAGTCTACCAAATATCTGGGCATTACAATTGATAGGCATCTCAGATGGGACAAGCATGTTACACGACTTACTAACAATATACGAAGACTCATATACAAATTCTACATTTTAAGCGATAAAGTCATAATACTGGTGTATAAAGCGCTGGTGGAATCACCGATAAGATACGACATTCCGATCTGGGGTGGTCTGTACAACAACTCTCTTAGACAATTAAATGTGGTGCAAAATTTTATAATTAAAGTTATATTTGGAAAGAATAAAATGTACTCTACAGCCCTATTGTATTCCGAAGCTGTCCCTAATATTAGAACATTATACATTCACTCTGTATGCTTGTTTGTGTATACTAGACCATTTTCTATGAAAACAGTAAATCACTCCTATATATAGTACAAGAAATAACGTCAGTAGACATCTCGTTATACCAAAAAGTAATTCCGATATTAATTTAAGATTTTTGAACTACTTAACGTCTATAATCTTCTACCTGTTGTCATCAGAAGGACTCATAAAAAAACGCCTTTAAAAAAGAATGTCTAAAATTTATATTTCAAAATCTGGATTTGTTTCTGGTGTTTCTAATAGACTGTTTATGCCTATACGATGATTTCTGTACTTACAATAATTTATTATTATGGTTACATATACGTTTATGTACGACAGTATAATGTTCTCTGATCTTAGCAGCCCATACAGATATATATGTCTAGGTGATAAATGAACCTCATTACAACATACTAAAAACTAACAAAACATAAATTAAATGTATTTCTGTGTCAGTAATATATTTATTTATTTAATAGATTAACACTCCTGTACAATAATTAATAGTTTTCAATACATCTCGGGGGAAGGGGGGGGGGGGGGGGCGTCTAAATCCACCGCTAATTCAAGGGGTCAAAACTATTGACATTTTACTACAGAATCTTAATTATCCAAAAAGAAACTGTTAGGTATAGGTATAGAGTATGTTATATCAATGATGAACTGAAGAATCCAATAATCAAAAAAAAATGTCCCATTTAAAAAAAACCTAGGCTTGGTCTGTACCTCTCTCTTTCGTCACCCTGTACAAAGAAAAATATTTTTAAAATATACACGTCAGGTGTTCGCACAACTCTTGTATCATTTTTTTTTCTAATGTTTAAAATAGATCAGAAATTGGACTTTATGGCACTAATGAACCACCATGCATATGTGTATTCTTTGAATTCATCCATTTGCTCCACTAACCATTTATTATCGTCAAACAGTTAGTAGTAAAATAAACATATTGAAACAATTTTACTATCGTTTGACTGAATCCTTATAAAAAGTGGTCACCAACTTAGTAACCCACTGACAGTCTATTACAATTAGCTTAGTTTAGACAACATACTTTCAGAATTTTCAATATGGTTAAGCTTTTCAGAAGAAGCAAACATTTTTATAAATGATTACTTTTTTCCTCAAACGCAAGATACGAAAGTTTGCAAGTATATGTAGGTCTAATTTAATGACACACATTATAGTGTATAGTGGCTTTTGCTTTTTATATTTAATGTATAATTCCTAAACAAAATATTTCACACATTTTAAATATGGCTTAAAGATGATTTTCGTATTTCTCTAAACATGTAATGGATGTAAATTTGAAGCTCTTGAAATGAGCGACTTAAACATTGCTTATATTAAATTTTAATAAAATTGTTTTCGTCAGGTATGAGAAGACGAAATCGTATGAACAGGCATCTATTTAATTGCTTTATGTTATTGGTTTTCTATAAATTTCCAGCATCCGTATTCTGATCCCCTAATAAAAAAGTAATAAAATATACATCCCCTTACCTTTATGTCTTCCTTTAACGCTACAAACTTTAAATCTCTCAACGCTGCTCCTTAAAAACGCTCGAATTAACGCTTCAAAAATCAATCGAGATATAAAATTATATCACCGAAAACCCGTAAACCGCAAACTAGTATATGTCCCAACCAGCGAATCTGCAGCAGAGGATAGAATCCCTGTGGTGAGCTGCAGGGTTGGCAGGACTGTGGCGGGACGCAGGCAAGCAACGGGCTGGCAGGATCGAGTGCGCCGCGACGCCGACCCGGCAATCTCCGGGACGCGGCTTGCCCCAAGCGCCAGCGCGCGCCCCCCAAAAACTGTTCTTTTTCTCTCCCTGGGTTTACCTTCTCGCGACTCTCTTTTTTGCTACAAATTCGTGTTTGTTATAAACTGAACGACGAGCGAAAATTAAAAGTTTTAAATCTCCCTAATATGCACAAGGTTTAATTATATGTTTAAAAGTTGCATGCGAATCAAATTTAATTAAGGATAACTTTTCTCGGACTTTTCTGTTCGTTTGTTTTTTTAATCTTCAGGCACAATACAGAAAAAATCTTTAATAGCGCTCTACGAACTATGCGTGCAAAGGAAGCGATTCACGTTGTTCTTGAATCTTTGGAGATTGTATTCGTTCGGAACACGAGCTCAGGAAAGTCATTTCTCGAAATAAGGGAATTTTTGAACAATGTCGGTCGAGGAATTGACAAAAATGGATTTACCGATGTCGTGGGTTGCAGAATTAGAGCTACTTTCTATGGTATTCAAACTGAGCCTATACGAATTATCACAAATTATTTAAAAACGCTACAATAACTCAGTTTCTTTTGGTTCGCCTCAACACAGAAATATCAACATTTTAAACACATTTGGGATTACCACAATCCTTTATTTTGTAACCATTTTATGTTATGAGTTACCTGAACTCAGATTTTGAATTGGGAAAACTTACTGACTGATTTTAAAGTGCCGTTTTGACCCAGACGTGCATTATTTTAACTCATTACCATGTGTAAATTATTTTGAGTTGAAATAAGTCATGAAGAGTGTTCTAAAAACTCATGTCGAGGGTAAATCACCGATCGAAAGGTCACGGAAAGTTCCGAATTCGCGTTCGTGCCGATTTGGCGCGGTAACTTCATCCCATTGTTATTTAGTACCTCGTGCACGTCGCATCGTCATGGACGACATAACTGGACTTGCTATCCTCACAATCGTTGATCGGAGGGATCTTTTTTTATTTTTGTTCAGAGTTTGTTCTCATACAGGTGCGTGAAAATGAGGATACTCCAACTTAACAGATTAAATCTATAGTCGTTAAGTTAGCTAGAACAACTGAAAGGTCCAGTTTTGATAGCTCGAATTATGAGTTAATCTAGCCCGAGTAGTAACGCATCACAATTCCCATATTGGTCTCTGGCAGCTTAAACAATAAATTGCTGCAGCCCACGTCGCATGTGTTCGTCAAACACAGTTACGATTAGCTAAGCTAGCTAGCTAAAACAACCCATCTTCAGGGCTATTATAACTCATGAACAGTGATTTAATGCAATTTCTTCGATTTAGTTGCCGTAATTCAGAGGTCTGAGCTGTCCCCTATTAGCAATACGCGTCGATCTAGGATAACTCATATTTGAGTTGTATCTACTCGATATTTCGCTCAGTGTAAGCTGAGGGTTCATTCTTCTTCAAGTGTCACCTTCGCGAAGGAGGTTGACAATCTTCATGACTATCCTGACTTTGGAGGCTGCTGCTCTGAAGAGTTCACCCGAGTTGCATCCAAACCATTCCCTCAGGTTTCACAGCCAGGATTCTTTTCCTTTCTATGTTTCTCTTTCCACGGATCTTTCCCTGCATAATCAGTTGCAACATAGCATATTTCTCCCCTCGTGTAATATGTCCAAGGTATTGTAACTTTCGGATCTTAATAGTCTCTATTCTCTCGCCCTTCTTGTTCATTCTCTTCATGACGTCAGTGTTTAGTCCAGGGAATTTTCAGCAATCTTCGGTAGACCCACATTTTGAATGATTCAATTTTCTTGGTAGTCATTGCATTCAACGTCCAAGCTTCTACGCCATAATGAAGTGCAGAGAAGATGTAACATCTCACCAACCTGGCCCTCAAGTTCAATGTTAGATCTCTGGTGCTGAGCACCTTTCTCATCCTGATGAAATTTGATCGGGTTATTTCTATACGTCTCTCAATTTCTTTGGTGTAGTCATCTTGAGTTTATCAATATATGTTCCGAGGTATGTATGGTTCTCAACTTGCTCTATGTTCTTGCCGTTCACTATCAATTCCTTTGTCCCGCTGGCTTTTTGATATTCTCATAAATTTCGTTTTCCTGATGTTCAGCGTGAATCCATATTCCTCGCTGCATTCAACCACGTTGTCTCTGCAGGTCTTCGACATTTTCCGCCAAGACCACGCTATCGTCCGCATACCTTATATTATTGATCGGTGTTCGGTTGACTTTTATTCCAGATGTTTTTCGTTCTAGTGCTTTCTGGATGATTTCTTCGGAGTATGCATTGAGAAGCCTCGGTGATAGAATACATCCCTGTCATACTGTTCTTATTTTTATTTCCTCTGATAGTTGCTTATGGCATCGCTGGACCAGGACACCGAATGCGAATAGGGCCCACGAGTTCCTAAGCTTTTGCGAAATCTGAGCTGTGTTTCACTGACGTCAATGTCAAGTCTGTCAGGAACTGTTTGTGTGTGAGACATCAAACTGATGGTGCCGTGGTCAGTACACTCTCTGGTCCTATACTTTTTTGGTAAGCAAACATCGATAGCAACCATTCCCAGACATGCATCCCGATTGATAAACTTGATTGATGGTTCATTACCGTTAACTTTTTTAGAAAAAGCTGTCGCTTGAGTTTTTTAGCATGAAATTCTACTTTGTTACTGTTATCCCAAGATCCAAATCTTTGTAAAGATGTAAGACTTGCTGCCTTTAAAAATAGGTGTATCGGCAGCGGATGTTCGAGAGTCCAAAGTGAAAGATGAAACAATAAGTATGCTGTCACATGTCTGATTTTATGTGAAGTAAAGCTCTAATAACTTTTGTATTCTATGCGGCCCTCAAACAACCAACATGATTGAAAAACAATTGGTTTGCCAATATACTGTAAGGTGGGTTTATGCAGGCCAATAATAATTATTATGTAATTTGTCACCTTGTGGATCAAACAAATGGAAATTTTATTATCTGTTGCATGTATTGTTAATCTGTGTCAATAAGAATAAATATTGAATTTTTCTCTCGATAATAAAGCACTTTAATAATATGCATAATTTTATTAACTGTTAGGTAATGTGCTACCATAGCATCGTTAATCTTATACCAATTTAATTTTACTTAATTGGTCATTCATCAATAATTGTATCAATCCGTCAACATTTCATGTCAGTTTTCACTCAGCATGGTCACAACTATACAGGGTGTTTCTTAACCTCTCTGAAAAAATGAAGGAGGTGAATCCTCACCTTATTTTAAGAGGAAAATGTGGCATAAAAGTTTTTCGCATGTCGCTTCTTTTTCGAAATACAGGGTGTTAAAAAAAAATTAGTAAAGCAATAATAATCATTTTAATAATTGATTTAAAAACTTTTAATAATGAACTCACATGAGCAAAAGTCAAATAAATTGCTGAAAATGTCCTCCATGAGCCAGTAAACACCCATGTACACGACGTGCTAAATTGTCTATTAGGTGTTGGAAAATTTCGGGACTGGCGCGAATCGTATTAAAACCATCAATAATACGCAGTCGAAGGTGTTCTTCAGTTTCAATAGGAGTAGTATAAACGAGTTGTTTAAGGTTACCCCAGAAATAAAAATACAATGGATTCAGATCCGGCGAACGGGGTGGCCATGGGTGAGGTCCTCCTCTACCTATCCAACGAGCAGGATATTGTTGATCTAAATAGTTTCTAACACGTACTGCAAAATGAGGGGGAGCGCCGTCATGCATGAACCACATTAAAGTTCTCGTTCTTAATGGCACTGCTTCCATCAAATCTGGCAATTCATCTCTAAGGAAGTTGTAATAGACATCACCAGTAAGTCGATTTGGAAAAAGATACGGTCCAACTAAGCTATCTCCAATAATACCTGCTCAAATATTAAAAGAAAATGTATACTGGTGATGTCCTTCGATGATAGCATGAGGATTATCTTCCGCCCAAATATGGTTGTTGTGAAAATTTATGATGCCTTGTCTGGAAAAATTCGCTTCGTATTTTTGCTGAAAAATGTGGGACCCTTAAAGAATTTTCTTGAAACCAGTTACAAAATCAGCTCGAGCTGGAAAGTCTCTAGGCAACAAAGCTTGCACTCTTTGTACATGATAAGGATAAAGTAAATAGTCCTTTAAGATACTCCATACTGTTTTGTAACTCCCATTTAACTCGTTCCCGATTTTCCTCGTACTAGTGCCTGGAGATTCTTCCACCATGTTTAAGACCTCTTCCTCAAGTTGTACGGTTCTAACTGTAAGTGGTCGGCCGCCTATTTTGCTATTTGCAAAGCTACCTATTTCCTCTAATCTGAGGTGCAATCTTGTAAATGTTTCCGAACACGGTACTCGTCTATTAGGAAAACGTTCTGCATATAAACGTCTCGCCTCTAGCGCATTTCGATTTGCCAAACCGTACATAAAATGAATTTAAGCCATTTCTTGATTGGTAAACTCAGCCATTATGAAAAATATGGAATGTAGTACAAATAAATTCAAAAACAATTCAAAAGGATATTATTTGAAAGATGTTAAACAGGAGACAAATGTTACGGAGAAAACAAATGAGGTTGCCATGGAACGAAGCAAAGCCTACTCGTATCATTTGACGCAACATAATGATAAAAATACGAAAAATAACTAAAAAATTAAGGTACTCTTTTACCCAGATCTCCCCGCCAATGAACTAATTGTAAAATTTAAAATTGACCCAAAGTAAAGTGCTCTAATCCCTTATGTTTAACAAATATCATTAGAATATCGTTTGGCATTAATTAATAAAATTTAAAAAAAATACAAACTTTTTTTTAACAACCTGTATTTCGAAAACGAAGCGACATGCGAAAAACTTTTATACCACATTTTCGTCTTAAAATAAGGTGAAGATTCACCTAGTTCATTTTTTCAGAGAGGTTAGGAAACACCCTGTATATAAAAATTTAATTATTTATCCAACACTTACATATAAAGTGAACATTATTTGTTCGATTTTCAACTAATAAAGTAGCTTATAACTCACACGTGGGTTATAACCATAACTCACTAGTGGGTTATGATTATAACTCACGCAGGCGCATCTTCTTTCACAAAAGACGTTATCTATTATGTGCTTTCTGATAAATGAACATATCCATTACTTCACGGATTTGCGACAAATCAACACACAGAATTTCACTAACAAAATCATCTTATACAGGGTCCTGCAACTCGGATCCCTTGACCTCTAAATTTGATACCATTGGAGATAGAGATACAGAATAGGGGACTACATTTGGAAATTATTTTCGAATCTACAGCGTGTTTCACAAAAGTAGGACCACTTAAAATCAAATATTTTTAAATAAGGCACCCTATTATTTTTACACTGAATCTGTGTCCTTCTTTATTGTTTACGTAATCCCAATTTTTTTTTCAAATTGTTGCGGTGTTGCCAAGACATATATAATGTTCCTTTTTTTTTTGCTTTTGCACGATTTCAATTAATGTGCCACAATTTATTTCTTAATATTAATTTGATAAATATTTTTTGCAGACAGTTGCATTACAATCGATCAAAGATACAAACACGTAATTTTGGAATGAGTGGTGTGCCACATCGTAGGACTTGTGTTGCTGCAACCACATTGTAAATTTGTAGGTAAGGCAAAGTAGAAATGTTTAGTAAGATTTGTCTAAAGACATACATGCGAAATCTGCGTGTCACAATAAAGGCATTTGCATCACTATTATCCTATATGAACACAAAATATTTTGATTTAACACATAGTAGGAATTTTTTCAGGTGTAATTTATTGGTTATGTTTTCATTATTATTTATTGCCATACTTTGAGACGTTAAAAGAGCTTTTAACTGCGGGTTGATTTGATAATTATAATAAATAAACAAGAAGATGAAAATGAATTTAAAGCTGCACTTGGTGGATATTTTTCAGATGAATCAAATTCAGCAGAAACTGATGGAATTAATATTCGTCAAAATGTATCATTTCTGGAAGAGCTGAGAAATTGGATTCTTTCATTTAAAATTTCCAATCGCGCTGTTAATGGTTTACTCTCAATACTTAAAACTCTTAAAAATTTTAAATATTTGCCCGACATTAGACGTTGTTTTTCTAACGTTTTTTTGATAATAATCAAATAAATAATATTGTCACGACCGGCCACCACGCAAACACCAAATGCCGGCATATAGTGAGATGTCAGGGTTGACGCGTTAAGACATGTTACAAATAAGGTAAAAATTGGGAAGCACGTTGCCAATATTTCCGCAATTTATAGTAAACACACAAATTGGGGAATTGTGTCAAGATTCCCTATTTGTGTTATTAATAAAGAATAGTAGGAATTGTGTGACGCAAGATTCCCTTCTTGTGTTATTATTAACGAATAGTAGGAATTATGTGACACCGAGAATAAAGTGCGTCACACATTACCCAGATTTCGTCGTTTTACACATATGGGCAACAATTAGGGAATTTTGCGTGTAATCGCCATATTTTCTGTATTATTTTTCAATATTTTTTTTTAACCCATAAGATAAAACGCCAATTTTGTTAATATTAAAATAAAAATTATAATTAATTTAAATAAACCAAGTTTAAACATTACTTATTAAACGTTTTTATTGGTCAAAATTTAAAAATTTTAAAATTATTATTTTTTTAATGTTTTTTTTTGAGATTTTTTCTTATATGCATATTAATTATTTAAAGGCCCCTTTTACTATTGTAAGTATGCGAAAAAAGTAGACGGAACAGCTGTCGTCGCAAGTAAAAAAATCTTTTGTAAGTTTAAAAAAGTCATATTATAGTATATTTAATATTATTCATCATCAAATGGTGTATATAATATACACATCAACTCTGGGCCGATGTAAAGCACAATAATTATAACAGAATGCATGCGGTACTCTAAAAGAAACATTAAGTATAAAAAAATAAAAATAATTCCTAACTTGTGTAAAGCAGTTCACCTCATAATTTTTTAAATAATTTAGGGGGAATTGTGGCAGACAATTACGGGTTTGCAGCAGGCATATTTTCGCAATTGTGTCGGTCATGTGTCAGCAATGTGTCAATTAAGCACTTGGCAGAAAAGGCGCAAGTATCAGAATAAAGCTGGATTTATAAACTCGAAAAGTTGGCGAGGTTGAGGTTCAGTTGGTGTTGGAAATAGGAGTTCAATTTAAACTAAAGGGAACACTCAGTTCCATTTATACACTTGTTCATGTTGTTGATGTAAAGCTCAGTAAGGTTTGAAAACTTCCCGGGTAGTTCGAAATAACAAATTTTTATGCTCGGAGTTCGGAATATCTAACCTCACAAACTTGATCATAACTTCAACCTCACCAACTTTTCGAGTTTATAAATCCAGCCTTATTCCCACATTTGTCGAAACAATAGTGGCATGAGGATTTTCATCAGCCCATACATATGTGTTTTGTAAATTGGTGATACCATTTTGGGTAAACCTTGCTTCATCCGTGAAAAGAATAATGCTAATGAAGTTTACATTATTTCGTTGCTGATCCAATACCCAGTTTGCAAACTGCATTCTACGAGAAAAATCTTCAGAAATCAGTTCATATACTTTTTGCAAATGATATGGATATAACAGTTGTTCTTAAAGAACTTCATGTACTATTGTTTTCGTATGTATTAAACTGTGCTGATAATTTTCGAGTGCTCGTTGATGGAGTGTGGAGATACAGCATTTAAAATACTTTCCTCTAATTGCGGTGTATGTACGGTTCTTCTCAGAGCAGCATCAGTACTGTCTTATCCAAACTTTCCTAAAATTATGAAGAAAGTCAATAATATGTATGACCTTATTAACTGGAATCGCCCACCATTCTCCCTTAGATGTTGGTCAATTCGTTGAAATGTCTTCTTGTTTGGCATAATATGATTAAGAAACATAAGTCTTCTATAACTATTCGTTTATTATTTTTTTTTCTCGAAAACGGTTTATTTTAACGACAATAAACAACAGTACCTTTTTTTTAGTTTGCTACCTAGATTTATCATACAGGATTTTAAAAATATAAGCATTAAGTTGTAATGCTTAGTCCGCCCCTGGTGAACTAAAAAAGCTAAATATGTTTCAAGGACACTATTTTAATCCTATTTCCTGAGGATGTCTTCTTTTCTCTAAATGTTTAGCAGTTCCCATGACTTTTCCAAGTATAAACCATATTTATTAATTCTTCTAGTAAATAATGTGGTTAAGTGGAATTATACAAAACAGTATCAACAAAATGTCAAAAAATCAGTTAACAGTCGAGTATTTATCAAATTAATATCACTAAATAAATTGTGGCATATTTATTGCGATCGTGCGACAGCAAAAAAATGAAGAAAATAATAGCTTGGCAAACCGCAACATATTGGAAAAAAAGTTGGGGATTACATACAATAAAGGTATTAATTATTGTTTGGTGGCTAATACTAACTGTGTTAAAAAGGTTTTTTCTAAATATGACAGAATATAATGCCGTTATCTTTTTAAAACAGGAAATTTATTTCTTAAAGTAGTCTTGTATAAACAAAAAATAACAGCTATTACTGATACAGTACAGTTTTTGGTTACCTACATTTATTCTGCTGCTTTGACTAGGGCTTCTGATACTTCAATGGCGACTTCTGCTTCAGCTTTAGCCTGAAAGACAATATAGGGTCAGTTATAAAGTTTTTACCAATGGGAGAGTTTACAACTCTCTTTTCTACAGGACGGGTCAACATGATGTTCGTCGTCGATAGCACCTAAATTACGAGGGATACCGAGAAAGTTATGTACAAAATACAAAAATTGCAGGACATAATGTAAAATTTTTTTACAGATTGATTAGTAGCCAAAAATAAAGTTATTATACAGGGTGTTCACTTAAGGGCTCTCGGCCGTATCTCAAAAAGTATTGGACCTGGACTTTCAGAAAAACATTTGATTTAAAGTTGTTCGGTTTCCGCTAAAGGGCGTAACTGCTGAGACAAAATTGAAAATTCAAATTAAATTATAACATTACCCCATTAAGGTGTTGTTTTGATTGCGGGAATGGAAAGCTTACTCATTTTTGCAGTCGTAAAGTTTCTTTTTATCAAAAATCAAAAGAGTAGAATTGTAAGGGCCGTCAAATCCTAAAATGGAAAGTATACTATACGAAAATAAATAGTTTCTTAAATAATATGAAAATAATTTACCAGTTTCAGGCTATATGCTTAAGCAAAAAACTTTACTTATTTATGCAGTTAAAAAAGGCAATAAGAACTTTATTGCAAACAACGCGCGACGGGTGGTTGCAAAAATTTAAGTGACGATATGGAGTAAGACTTTTAAAAATTGCGGGTGAAAAACTGTCATCACAGCCAGAGCAAAAGAATTAGCTCGATGAAGACTAGAACATAAACTAAACGAACACCAAATCTACACTGGATTATATTGAAAGCTTCTGCTCTTATGTTTCACTTTCCAAAAAGACTGCACCTGGTCTAAAATTAGCCAAACAGCGAATAACGGTTCTGGGATGTGTAAATGCATCAGGTTCACACAAGCTGACACGTCTAGTAATTAGAAAAGCCACCAAGATGTTTCAAGAATTTTGATATTCCTGTAGTCTACAAAAATACCAACAAAGCATAGATGACGCAAAATATTGTCAAAAATCGGTTGTTTAGGCACTTTGTTCCTGAGGTAAGTAAACCGACCAGTGGCGGCTTTTCAGGGGCGGCAGTGCAGTGACCCAGTGTCAAACAGACAAATTACCTACATCAATTTGCCTTTTAATTGACCCGCAAACTGTCAGCGAATAACCGATCCACTTTTTAAATCGCCCTTGTAACTTGTAACCCAGGACGTCATAGTGGATTACTCTCAAACACGCCACCATCAAAAATTAATTGTTTTACTTTCCAAGTCGCTTTTGTAACCAGAACTAGGTCCGGCAAGCCGACCCTGCCATAAGAAAGAATTTTAAAATTTCAGGCTTTAGGATAGGCAACCAAACATACACTAATGTCACTACTATATATGTGAAGATGTCACACACCATCAACCATCATTGTTGCAGCCCGACCAAAAAACCGTACCAGTACAATCCCCCGAACGGTAGTACTGATTTTATCCCTGCAGTCGATTGTCAAGTTCAAAGTTTAATCGGCAGGCTGGAAATGATCATTCGGGCATAGAAAAGTGGGTTAAAACAAACCTTTAAAAAAAGTGAGGTTAGTTAGTTAGATATTGTTATTATTCGTTGGTTATTATACTCCTTAAATATCGGTTGTTTGTTATTATTCTTAAAAGAAAAGGACTGAATTAGTGTAAAGTAAGTCAGGGTGAGTATGGTCTGTTGAAAAACAAAACTTTTGGTTTGGTTTATAGGTTTGTTTAGGATTAGGGCCTCAGGTAAGTGTTCTAAAATTTAAATAAAATATCTTGTTTGGACGCACGCACCACGTAATGACATAAAAAGTCAAGTTGAAACTGAGGTAAAAGGAGCCTATTTATTGTATTTTTGTCTTCTCTTTCATTTGACGAACAAAAAATTAAAATAAAAACAATGGTACTGTCTGCGGACCACTAAAATGTTGAATTTAATTAACATTGTTTTGTAGGCCATAATATGCATTATATTTTCAAATCAAAAAAGAAAAAAGAAAAATCCGTCATGCGGCTGTACGACAATTTAAAAGAACTTGATTCATTTGGCAAACAAAAAACATTTTTATATGATACGAAGGAATTTGTTGAAAAATCTGTTGTCAATGCTATCAATAATTTTTTTAACATGGAGAACCAGTTAGAAATGCAAGGCTGATCAGCTAATTTTTGTAAATTGGGAAAAATTTATTATGGTATTTAGGTATAACGTATAACAATTTATTGCAAAACACCGTTCCGGAAATTTATAAATTATTGTCATGTTCACCCACAATCTGCGTCAAATGACCGAGGTTTTTCGTGACTAAGGTTTATCACTTAACTCTGTATTTATTTTACTAGTAGTTATTTATTTATTTATTCAACGATTACACCATTTTTACATAACAAATACCTGTAATATATTAACAATAATTTAAAATAATTTAAAATTTAAAATAATATTGATAAAGTTTAAAATAACATTAATAAGGTTTGTTGGCCAATTCAGAATAACACAGATGAAACTTGCCCAGAAGAGAGAAAAAAAAATGCGAAACTATATTTACATGGCAATACATTACATTTGCAGAGAACTGCATACATCTTAATAAAACTTACAGTAATACATGACTTTTTAAGAGAAAACAATCTATTTTACCTGAGATTTAAACCTGCCTATGGACACACCCATGAAATCCACGTCTAGGCAATCATTAACATATATTACCAGCCTATTCATAGGCATATTTTGTGCATGGCGCGTATTGCACACATTCGAGGACAGCAGAGAGCACCTTCTCAAATTGCGACTTGAAACATGAAATTTTACCATACTCAAGATATGTGGTGCATCAATAAAGGAATTAATTACCTTCAACAGAAAGCACAAATCCAGGTACTTCCTGCGTTCCTCCAACGTGTGCAACCCTAAGCGGCTTCCCACCTGGTCAGTACTCATATTATTGCCCTACCCCATTCGATATCTAAGACGAGACAGAAATCTGCGTTGAATCGATTTAATGCGACTGTTGTGAGTTTCATAGTATGGATTCCAAATTGTAGAACCATACTCTAGAATAGATCTGACATATGATGTATAAAGCGTAATAACACAGTTTAAATTTTCAAAATCATATGACATTCTTAAGACAATCCCCAGAACTCTATTAGCTCTGTCCATAACTTGCTGAACATGACCAGTAAAGCGAAGCCTGCCATCAAAGTGGACACCCAAGTCTCTCACCAGTGTTACCCTTGGCAATTCTGCATTACCCAGTCTATAGCTATATTCAATAGGTGATCTACCCCGAGAAAAACGAATATAAGAGCACTTCGACACATTTAAGTGAAGGTTGTTTATATCGCACCATTTCATTAAGTTGTTTAGATCTTCCTGCAGACTTGCACAATCATCGTGTGACTTAATGCAGCGAAACAACTTAAGATCATCAGCAAAGAGTTAGTAATTTGACTGAAAATGCTCTCCTATATCATTCACCAGTAGCAGAAACAATTTAGGACCCAAATGAGACACCTGAGGGACACCCGACATAACCTCAAAACCAGATGAAAGCATAGAACCCATCCTTACCTGCATCGTGCGATATCTCAAATAAGAACTCAGTCATGACAAAAACAACCCACCAATTCCAATGTTCTTCAGCTTATCCACCAAGATATCCTGATCCAAAAGGTCGAAAGCCTTACTAAAGTCAGTGTAAATAGAGTGTACCTCATATCCAATGCATCAGATATGAAACTAGTGTACGCGAAGAGGTTTGTCACAGTTTAGTGAGCGCCTACAAATCCATGTTGGAATTCTATAATGATATTCCTAAGGCAGTGATCCATAAGGGGCATGGCCATCCTCTCTAGAATTCTTGGAATAGCCGACTGTATGCATACAGGTCTCTAGTTAGCGACATCACATTTATCCCCCGACTTAAAGATGGGGGTAATATAGGAATGTTTCCATTTAGCAGGAAAAATACCCTGAGAGAATGTTTCCATTTAGCAGGGAAAATACCCTGAGAAAGAGATTTATTAAACACAAATAACAAAGGTTTACAAAGTGACACAGCACATTATCTCAAAAACAAGTTTGGCAACATATCCGGACCCGCAGACAAGAGCATGTTCAGCAGATCATGGAAGGCAAGCTCAATTACATTGATTGGATTCGCCATATTATAACCTGTGCTAGAAGCTTCCCACTTATTGCTGTTTTTAGTAAATTTTTCATATGTAGATCTAAAATTTAAAGCAAAAAGCTCAGCTACCTGCTCACCTCCCTCAGCCTGCTGGTCTTGTAGGAACATTGATTGAGGAAAACTACTGTCTTTCTTCTAACTATTCTCTAATTCTATTTCCAACAAATTTCCAGAATTCACCAACATTTTCGTTGATTCTTTGCTCTATATTACTTATACCGGGTGTAACAGGATCATGGTACACCCCCCGTATCTCCGTTAGTTTTAAAGGTAATTGATTGAAATTTGGGATATCCCACATACATAATAAGCGGCACTTTTTGACCTACAAATGATTTTTTTTCCCTTGTGAGATGGCCTCCAAGGTCACCCGACTTAACACCTCTTGATTTCTTTGTTTGGGGTCATTTAAAAAACATTGTCTATGCAACCGCCGTTACAACCCGCGAAGACCTGGAGTTGCGAGTAAGACGTGCAATTAATAGTATAACGGCCCAGCAATTAGCGAACGTTCTTCAAGAAACAGCTATGCGAGTTCAGAAGTGCATTGACGTTAATGGCCAGCATTTCGAACAATTATTGTTGTAATGTTTTGTGTTCATTTTTTGTATTCCAAAGCCACCTTAGTAACTTCTTAGCATTAAATTAGAACAAAATAATTTGTTTTCGAGGGGGACACAAAATTGGCAAAAAATCACGTTAACACGTGCAGCCCCCTGGGCGGCGGTGGCACCACCCCTAAAATCTTAAATGGAAAGGGGGGTCGAGTGATACCTTATTTTAAAGGTCCTGCAATTCCCTTTATAATGATGTAAAGTTCATGTACTTCAGTTCAGTAGTTTTGAAGATTTATTGATTTAAAGCTTAAAGTAGACTTTAATAGGTACATCAGATTAGTTTGTACTACTTTCAGAAGAAATTTGAGTAAAAGCATTTACTTAATAAGTAAATGCTTTTCTTCACTATACCCATGATTTGTTTATCATTTTGGTGTTGAAAATAGCGATTTGTGGCAAAAAAAGTTGTTTCTTGAAGAAAGATAAGAAGGGAATGTCTCGTACTTATTTTAAATAGGAATTTAGTACATAGTTTGCGATTGATTCGACCAAACTTTGTTGTTACAATACCTTTTAACGCTTTATACATAAATTAACCATGGTATATTCCACGGCAGAAAGGGTTGAAATTATCGAAATATTTTCCGGAAATAATCAGTGCGCTTATAGAACAGCAGAAATATTTAATGAGCGACATAAGAACAGTAACGTGCATCGAAAATATGTTCTAGAACTTGTAGCTAAATTTCGGGAAACTGGATCAGTCGCCAATAAAAAACGCAACATTGAAAATCCCATAAGGAACGAAGCAATGGAAATGGGGGTTTTAGGGCAAGTTTATGTAGATCCTACGTTAAGTACCCGCAAATTGGATACTGTGTGTGGTGTTAGTCGACGTAGTATCCAACGGATTCTAAAGGCCCATAGTTTTCATCCGTATAAAATTCACCTTGTATAAGAACTTAATGAAGACGATTTTGATCGGCGATTACAATTTTGTGAAGATATGAGTGAACGAATTATAAACGATGCACATTTTCTATTCAACACTTGCTTTTCCGACAAATGTTCCTTTTTCTTAAATGGCGTAGTAAATCGTCATAACTGCCGATATTGGTCCGATTCTAATCCCAGAATTTATCGTGAGGTACACACACAGCAGCCACAAAAATTAAATGTTTGGGCTGGTATTTTTGGCGATCATTTAGTTGGTCCTTTTTTCTTACCTGGAAATTTGACCGGTGAAATGTATTTGGAATTACTGCAAGACGCCATAGATCCTGCATTAACAGCCATAATTGAAAATCAGAATGATCGGCGGTACATTGCGAATAGGTTGATGTTTCAACAGGATGGTGCCCCACCACATTACGCATTGCGTGTTCGACAATATTTAGATCGGACGTTTCCAGGTCGATGGATTGATAGAAGACGTGCCATTGAATGGCCCCCAAGATCGCCAGATTTATCACCTTTGGATTTCTTTCTGTGGGGTCACTTAAAAAGCAAAATGTATGCTACTCAGCAAACATCGTTAGAATATTTGCGACAAAGAATTATGAATGAGTGCCTTCAAATTACTCCTCAAACATTGCAAAATGTGCGGCAACGTTTTGAGCAAAATTTTTATTACTGCATGGAGAGTCATGGTGGTTATTTCCAACATTTACTTGGCTGACGGGTCAGCTCATTTTTCATATTTACACTACTTTGCTGCCAAATGTATTGATCTCCACTAATGATGATGTATTAGAGTTTTATTTATGCTTTAAATCAATAAATCTCCAAAACTACTGAACTGAAGTACATGAATTTTACATCATTATAAAGGGAATTGCAGGACCTTTAAAATAAGGTATCACTCGACCCCCCTTTCCATTTAAGATTTTAGGGGGTGGTGCCACCCCGCCCAGGGGGCTGTACGTGTTAACGTGATTTTTTGCCAATTTTGTGTCCCCCTCGAAAACAAAATCGACGGGTCTGAGCGTTTTTCCAAAGAAGAACTGAGTTGCCAATAAATTACTCTGTTTCGTTTTCGATGCGCCACCCTGTATTATAGAAAAGGCTAAGTTCTGTCATAGCCAAAGGTGAAGGCATTGTAGATGCACTTAAAGCAATACCTCTAAAAGTTGCTGTTATACATTTGCATATGGCCTTAGTAATTGAAAAATGTTGGCATAATATTTTGGGAAAAAACTCTTACCTTTAAGAAATTTTAAACAGTGAAAGAAACGAAAATGTAATAAAGGATACTATAGATTTGTTGCAACCAGTTGAACCAATGAGTACATATGTATGTAGTAAAATTTAGAATAAAATATTACAAATGTGACAACAATGAAAAGTGTGACCACTCTACGAATGCCAAATTATGCGTTAAAATATTTTTTACGGACCAAACTTATGCATTTTTTTTATGCTGAATATACTGCTAAGGATGTTGAGGAATGGAATAATGACATCATTATTCAGACCGATTTGGACGATATTAATGAATGAATGAATGAATGAATAATGAAACTCATGAGGTAGAACCAAAAAAAATCGCGCTCTCTCGAGGTTATCAAAGCACTGAAGGTGGTCCTCCAACCGTAGCCCTAAAAATATAGAAAGAAAAGGCTATGGCCGCCAGTTTAACATGCAAAAAAGTTCAAACAAAGATTATAATTTTCCAAAGTCAGTTTGATGAATAAAAAACTCGATAAAAGAGCTTCGACCGGGCTTGAAAGGGACCGGCATCATAATCGGGGTTGTCAGATCCTTTTTTCAAAATTCTTTAGGTTTTTATTATTAAAAGTGTTCTTTTATATCAGTATTTAATTGATAGTCAATAACTTTCTTGTAAGCTAGTTTGCAAATCTACTTTGAACCAAGAAATTTCCAATGTCAAAGAAAGAAAGAACAAGCCATTCATGAATATTATAATAATTTCTTAAGCACTTCAAAAATAGTATTTATACAAAAATATTTTAAATCAAACTAAAAGGAATTTTACTGATGTTAAACAAAAAAAATAAATATTTAACAAACCCTTATGTTCCTCCTACACTTACGAAAATTTTGCAGAACTGGCAACACCCTAACGATAGATCGTCGAGGCTCACCAGCAATTTAAAGTGCGAACTGAGACTCCGACTGAGAAAATTAAAACAGCCGCATATAAATACAAATTTATATGCTGTAGACAAGAACAGCAAATAGTTAAAGGCGGTGCCAATTAGGTGATCCCGTATCAGCTTTAAAATCAGTTGATGCTTGAGGTATGCGATATTGTGAATCGGACAGCGGCGTGGCTGGTTGCGTCGTTAAAAAAAGAAAATCCGGGAAAAACTGAAAATGCGCTTTGTACAAGAATGTACTTGTAATGAATTAACACAACTTGGGTTTTATAAGAATTTATAACGTTATTAATTTGGGGACTGTACCTAATCGGTCATTCCATAAAGCGCAAATCAATAAATCAAAAATTCAAAACGGCTGACAATACTACAAGGGATTTGATTCTGCAAATTATTTACTTTATTAACTTTTACGATCATAATATAGTGCCAACTTTAGAACTGGTTCATGATAAATTGCGAGGTTACAAGTTACAACAACATTGCGTGATGTTTTGTTAAAATGTGGCTTTAAACATAAAAAATTAGATAATCTAAAATTACGACAGGACTATTTGCGGAAAATAAAGGAGTACTATGAATCCGATGAAAGTATAATTTATTTAAATGAAACCTGGTTTAATACTCATGATGTTAAGTATGGTTGGGTAGACAGTATCAATTGTACTTTTGGTATACCTTGTTCGAGAGGAAAACGCGTTATCTTGCCGGAAGTAAAGATGGTTTTGTACCTAATGTGTTGATGCTCTTGTCAGCAAAGAATATCACTCAGTAATCAATCTCCAACTTTAAGCGTAGTTGTCCTTGATAATATTCGGCAGGTAATAACGAAATGAATAGCGATGTATGGAAAAATTGCGTAGCTCACGTTAAAAAATTAAAAAATGGATATTCTGTTTCACTACCTATAGCGCCAGTAGTAATCTAACCTGGAAATGATTCTACTTCTGAAAGTTCCGACGATTCCAATCAATAAATTGTTTATAAATTTTAAATTAATTATGTTCGTTTAACACGTATCTTAAAAACTTGTTATATTACAGAACGTTTACTGTGATTCTGCTCATGCGATCAATTTGTTGTTAAAATATATATAGTGAATTCTAACTACTAATTATATATTCCAACTAACATAGTACCTGCCCCTATCCTTTCTTGGCAAGGAAAACTCATATCTCCTGGCGGTCCGGGCTGGACAAAGACAATTTTTTTAAATTGTTTTCGGCAAAATAAACATTTTTTTTACCGAAAGACCATTCTAAAAATATTAAATGCATGTGTTCATTGCAGGCGAAGTCACGGGTACAAACCTCTTATCGATATTAACTATATTTTTAAATTTCTTTTGGCAAAATTAGCATTTTTCTTTACAGAAAGACCATTTTAAGAATATCCTCTGCACGCGAAGTCACGGGTACAAACCTTTTATCGATATATACTATATTGAACAAGCTATAATATATACTATTTAATCATATTAAAAATTTATAGCAATCCGCAATTCAACTATCTGGTAGAAGCGACGCCTATGGTCAGGAGTTTAACGCTTTTTTATGTCATCAAATTAGGCTTGGAACAACTATACCTCATATTTTAAATTAAAAAAAAAACCTTAACAGTTTTGTATTATACACTATTGGACAAAAGTAGAGCAACAAAGTGCGTTTATTTCTTTGAATTTAAAAAATTAATTATATGATTGTGATTCCCAGCTAATTTTAATGAAATATTGTCCCCACAATATTAGTAATATTTCACAATATTTTGGTACACTTTAAACAAAACGAAGGTAGAGAAATATTTATAATAATAAAAATCAACGAAATGAAGTGCGACAAAAGTAAAGCAACAAATTGTGCCAACACTATTTTATTTTATATATTACGATAAAAAAGCATTACACACATTTAATAATTACAATAGCTAGAAGTATTATGTTAATAGTTAATAGAACATCAATTACTTTTTATAACTTGCCGACAACGTCGCGGCATTGAGGCAACCAATTTTTGAACAGTCTTTTCGGTAAGGTTTGTCCAAGCTTCATTGATTTTATTTACCAATGATTGTTTAATTGGAAATAATTGTGTACGAATTCCACATTCAACTTCTTTCCATACATTTTCAATGGGGTTAAGATCTGGGGATTATGCCGGCCACTGCAAAACCCGAACGTTATTTTCTTGAAACCACTCTTGAACAATTCGTGAAGAGTGTTTTAGATCGTTATCCTGTTGGAAAATAAAACGAAACGGCATTTTCCACTCTGCATAAGGCAACATTACATCTTGCATTATATCTCTATAGACAAATCAATCCATGGTGTAATTAATGAAGTTTAGAGGACCCACCCCATTCCATGAAAAACAACCCCATAGAAAAACACTGCCTTTGCCATGTTTAACTGTGGGTGTAACGTATTTGGGATTAAACTTTGTGTTGATTGGCCGTCTTACACGCTTCATTTCATCAGAACTAAAAATTCTATATTGCGTTTCATCGCTAAATAAAACTTTTTCCCACTCGCCTACTGTCAATTTGAATGTCGACGTGCAATTTTAATCCTAGCCACTCTATTTTTTGCCGAAATAAGGGGCTTTATAGCCGGGCGTCTACTAAATAACTTTGCGTCTACCAACCTTCTTTGAACTGTCCGTGGACTAACCATAAATTCGGGAATTTCAGCAATAATTCTAGGTGCAGACATCCAAGGATCGTTTTGAGAAATTCTTTAAATGCATCTGTCTGTCCAATTTGTTGTTTTTCTCGGCCCTCCCGATTTTGGTAGATTCTCTAAATGTCCCCTTTGAATGTAACTTGAAATTATTTTAGATACGCTGTATCTTGGTAAAACCAACCGTCTTGAAATTGTGGCTTGTATTGTACCTTCCAAGTGTGCATTCACTACGCTCTGCTTTAATTCTTTAGAACTTTGAACACCTCTTGGCATGATTAGTCCAGCACAGAAATATTAATTAAACATAAAATAAACTCTGCAAAAATATTTTAACCTTTATTTTCACTAAAACCTCTCTTTTTTAGGAAAATATTAAAATGTTGCTTTACTTTTGACGCATTATAATACTGTATTTGAAAGTTTACGTCAATATCTAATTATTTGTTTTGATTGTTGGAAAAAGCTGTTGCCGCCGATAACAGCAGCCTACTTTGATATTCAAGACACGATGTATTTAAATACGATATCAATCATTTAATATTATAAAATCGAGATTTCTTTCATTTTTGCAAAGTGTTGCTCTACTTTTGTCCGATAGTGTATATGTACTTAAATACAATGATATAAATAATTAAATATGTATTTAAAAAAATAGATTGCGTTATTTCATTATTAGATGCCAGATATCAGCCATCACATACTCTCAGTAGTGTGAACAATCTCACTAATATGAACAGGGTCAAATTATTTGTGTTCACGTTAACGCGAGTCTACTGTAGTTGTAAAAAGCATAATAGTATTTTTCTACGCTCGTTATAAAAACTCGACTTTTCTCACCATTATAATTGCATAAAGCATATATTTTTTTAAAATATTAAAAAAAGTAGATAAGAGTGAAAAAAAAGTTCCATAATGGTTCATATTTTCACTCTCACCTAATTTATTTATTTATTTATACATACACTGTTTTTCAATTACGAAACAGGTACAAACGAAAACTTACAAATTAACCTAATTTTATTACACAATTAAATCCATTTTATTTAACACAAAGCGATTTAGATTTACATAATATGTGTATGAAAAAAAAAAAAAAAAGATTGATAATTAGAACACTGTAAAGCAACAAAAACATTTACGAAAAAAAACAGGAAATCAAAAAATCTCTTGTTGATAAAAGTTATTAACATTAGTACAAAACGGTGGTAGGTAAAAAATATCTGTGTTCTTACTTAACGTAGGAACCCTAAAATTTACTTTTGCCAATAATTCTTCACAAACAATACTACCGTTGACAAGCTTGTACCAAAAAGACTGAGAAAGGTATTTACATCTTCTATCTAAACTTATGAGTGAAAATCTTTGCAACAGCTGGCCATGGGAAAACTTTTGAATCGGATAAACACCATCCGTTCTGAACTACAGAGCAAATCGTCTCTGCACCGACTCTACAGAATTTATATGAATATTGTAATAAGGGGACCAAACAACCGATACGTATTCCAGCTTAGATAAGACGAAGGAGAAAAATAAAGTTTTAATAGGCACTGTATTGTGGAAATCCCTTGTGGTGCGTATAACAAAACCAAGTACTCTATAGGCAGCGGAGACGGTATGTTAAATGTGAGGAACAAAGTATTCATTGTCAAAGACGACCCCCAAATTCTTAAATACTTCAGGTCGCGCTAGTGTATTCCTATTAATGATATAATTAGATAAAATAGTGGTATTTTTATTTGTGAATGACATACTTAACATTACATATAGAGACATTCAAATTCAACCTATTCTTATTACACCAGTCATTTAAAATATCCAGATTACGTTGTAAGTTTAGGCAGTCAGCTTTATTAGATTGTAGAAAGCATCTTTAAATCATCAGCAAACAGCTGACAATGAACTGAGAGTATGTCAACAATGTCATTAATGAAAGGCGTAAAAATAGTGGTCCCAGGATAGAGCCTTGGAAAGATGTTGCAATATAATGCGATGTGGACGCGCAACGAGATAAAATTAAGTTATTTATGGAAAATTAAACGAGGTCGGGTTTCCATGACAAATCTGTCATTATTACAAACTTATAGTATAGTTGTTCCAAGTTTAATCTGATTACATAAAAAAGCATTAAACTCCTGACCACAGACATCGCTTCTAACTACCAAATAATTAAAGTGCGGATTGTTGTACCCGTGACTTTGCCTGCAAAGAATATTTTTAAAATGGTCTTTATGTAAAGAAAAATGCTAATTTTGCCAAAAACAATTGAAAAATATAGTTAATATCGATAAGAGGTTTGTACGCGTGACTTCGTCTTTTGGTAAAAAAAAGGCTAATTTTGCCGAAAACAATTTAAAAAATTGTCTTTGTCGAGCCAGGACCGCCAGAAGGTATGAGTTTTCCTTGCCAAGAAAGGATAAGGGTAGGTACTATGTTAGTTGGAATATACAGTTAGTTAGAATTCACTATATATATATTAACAACAAATTGATCGCATCAGCAGAATCACGTCCTGTAATATAACAAGTTTTTAAGATACGTGTTAAAGGAATATAATTCATTTAAAATTCATAAAGAATTTAATGACTGGAATCGTCAGAACCTTCAGAAGTAGAATCGTTTCCAGGTTGAATTTCTACTGGCGCTATAACGGTGAAACAGAATATCCATTTTCTGTTTTTATAACATGAGCTACGCAATTTTTCCATACATTACTACTCATTTCGTTATTACCTGCCGAATATTATCAAGGATAACTGTGCTTAAAGTTTGAAATGGATTATTGAGTGATTTTTTTTGCTGACAAGAGCAACACATTAGGTACAAAGCCATCTTTACTTCTGGCATGATAACGCGTTTTCCTCTCGAACAAGGCGTACCAAAAGTAGAATTTGTTGCCTACCCAACGATACTTAACATCATGAGTATCAAACCAAGTTGTCTAAATAAATTATACTTTTATCGGATTCATGGTACTCCTTTCTTTTGCGCAAATAGTCCTGTCGTAGTTCAATGATACGCGGGTATTCCATTATAACCATTAAATTATCTAATTTTTTATGTTTAAAGCAACATTTTAACAAAACACCACGCAATGATTCTAAAGATTGGTGATAATAATCAGGGTAACCTCGCAATTTATCACGAACCAGTTCTAAAGTTGGCACTATATTATCCTTGTAAAAGTTGTAAAGAGTTCGCAGAATAAAATCCCTTGTAGTATTGTCAGTCGTTAT
Organism: Polydrusus tereticollis; assembly: GCA_963920685.1. Classification (NCBI taxonomy): domain Eukaryota; kingdom Metazoa; phylum Arthropoda; class Insecta; order Coleoptera; family Curculionidae; genus Polydrusus; species Polydrusus tereticollis. The sequence goes on from OY987327.1 coordinate 62,958,363, forward strand.
GAATTTTTGATTTATTTCTTTGCGCTTTATGGAACGACCGGTTACAGTCCCCAAATTAATTACGTTATAAATTCTTATAAAACCCAAGTTGTGTTAATTCATTAGAAGTACATTCTTGTACAAAGCACATTTTCAGTTTTTCCCGGATTTTCTTTTTTTAAACACGCGTACATAATTAAAATAATGCGTTGACATTGAACATGTAAATCTTTGTTTCTTAATTTCGGACTTCACCTTCGATGGCCGACTCTGGCACCGACTCATTATATTCCTGCGATAATTCACTTTGACCTTCTGTTTTAAATTGTCTCCAAAGAGCCATACTCAAATAATAAAATATAGGTACCAAGTAGAAACTTACTTGTCTGAAGCCACACAGTTATAGCAGAAAATGAAATATGTAAATTATAGTAAATTGTTTCAACCAGTCACGCCGCTGTCCGATTCCCAATATCGCATACCTCAAACATCAACTGATTTCAAAGCTGATGAGGGATCAACCAATTGGCAGAACCTTTAACTATTTGCTGTTCCTGTCTACAGCATATAAATTTGTATTTATATGCTGCTCTATTAATTTTCTCACTCGGAAAAAATAGTTCGCACTTTAAATTGCCGGTTGGCCTCGACGGTCTATCGCCAGGGTGTTGTCAGTTCTATAGTTTTAGTAAGTGTAGGAGGAACATAAGGGTTTGTTAATTCTTTATTTTTTTTGTTTAACAACAGTAAAATTCCTTTTTAGTTTGATTTAAATTATTTTTTATAAATTATATTTCTGAAGTACTAAAGAAATTATTATAATATCCATGAACGGCTTGTTCCTTCTGTCTTTGACATTGAAAATTTCTTGGTTCAACGTACTTTTGCAAACTAGCTTTCAAAGAGAGTTACTGACTATTAATTAAATACTGGTATAACAGAATACTTTTACTAATGAAAACTTAAAGAATTTTTAAAAGAAGATCTGACAACTGACAACCCTAATTATGATGCCGGTTCCTTTGAAACCCGGTCGAAGCTTTTTTATGACATCAAACTGACTTTGGAAAAAGTATAATCAACTTTTAATTATGCCTAACTTCACAAATGAAGAAATGACCTAAATGCATTTTTGTTATGGATTGGCAAATGACAATTAGGCGTTACCCAGATACGTCCCGTCCCGTCTTGTTTACCCAAGTTGAATGCATAGATATGACAATGATTTTTTAAATGAGTCACTTAAAATATGCCTTATTCGAAAATAATTATTTACTTGGCAGGGCTGCAAGCAAATTCAAACAACAAAATATGGGTACAAAGATCCTTCTTCATTGAATCAACTAGCAAAAAAAATATACAAGGTGTTTAAAAAAAAAAAACATGTAGGTATATTTAATATCTTTTTTTTGGGATGGGTACTGGGAAATATGTTTTATGAAATTAACTATGATAAGCCCTACAACTTTAGTATGCCTGGAATATTTTTTTTGTATCCCTTGTAATTTGGATGCTATCAAACCATATTAACATAACCTGTACAGATTTAAAAAAAAGTATAGAGGTTATTTTTTAAAGGTTTATTGGTAGGTATCAATGTGCCGAGTTTATACTCCTAAAATTTATGAAATATAAAGTAGGTATGTTTAACACCACCCAACTAATACCTTACCTGCTCATTGGCAGCAGATGACAGCTGACTTTGTGATTTACTCAGGAGGTCTCTAGCAGCTGAGACATCAATGCTTTCTACAGGATGAGCCTCTTCAGCCAAAATCTAAACCAAAAGTCTTCAATAACAACCTTATATCAATCACGTTATTAAATGAATAAAACATATATTTAGAACAATTTCATTTTCTCTGAAAATCACATCATAAACTTTCTTACTTGCACTGAGGAGTCTTCATTAATGGTGACAGTCCCACTGGAAACAAAGATTTTCTTAACAGTGCCTTCATTTTCATATACGGAGACTACACCAGGCTTGAGAACAGCTAAAGTTGGAACATGCTTGGGCAAGATACCAAAACTTCCAGAGAATGATGGTACATCAACTTGCTTTACACTGGATGAGTCATAAAAAACCTAGATATAAAAAAAAAGTTCATCATGGAGATCACAAGACAACATACATAATAAACTTGCTTAAAAGAACAATACTTGATATTTTAAATTTTTTACTTCTTAATAGATTAACTAGGTATACTATTATAGTTTTTCATTCATAACAACCAGTTTTTTTCTATATAAGGCTGCTTTAGTGTACCTACTTACTTGATTACCAGAAGCGAAAGTAAAACTCATCTCTTCAGCATAACCCCTTTTGATGGTATTGTTTAAGGCCCTGCTGGTCAAAAGACGAGACATTGATCTTATCGCGGCCATCGTAACTACCAAAAAATTAAAAACTAATTAAATCCTTTTCTACAAAAAAGAGGGTGACATAACCTTGTTTTTCAGGATTACATAACTGTGATTCAAAGGTTTAAGATCTTTTCGAAAGCCAATAATTTTCTTTAGCACTGGTTATAATGGATCCTTTACTTACTTTTTTCTGTTAAATTTCCTTTAAAAAAAATCCTAAATTTTTGCTCTAGAGAAAAAAGTACAAGAGGACCGACCGGACAAAATTTGACAGATGACAGATGTCAAGTAACTTAAAACGCTGAAAAGTACTGAAAACTCAAAAATAAAAGGCCGGGTTCCGTCGAAGTATATCCATCCTTTTTCTACGTTTATAATAGTATATTAAAGTACATGTTTTATAAAGCATCATCTTATAGCACGCGTCCATGTTAAAAAACGAGCCGCTTGCGGCGAGTTTTTTAACGGGACAAGTGCTCTAACTGCTTTATAAAACACGTACTTTATACTATTTTTTCTATTTTGTATTTTTTTCAATAAGAAAACACATATTTAAAAAGAAAATCAACCCTTCAAATTTTGTAAATTTGTGTGTCTAAATTCTATGTTGGTAATACTCTAAATTTCTTTTTATCATAGTAGCCTTGAAAATAAATAATATTTTCTTTGTGTCATTGTCACGAAATTTGTGATTTAATATTTCATAGAGTTGTTCATAATTATAATTAAAAAAATATGGAGCATGATAATCTAAGTTTAACTCCCGCTGAGTTAAGGGGTATTGCTAATAAAACGATAAATCAACTTTTACCAGAGAAATCCCGAAAACTTTCTTTTCTCATGGATAACAATAACAGGAAACGTCAGACGTCAACAGAATAAAACATTTAAATATAACCAATGCCAACTTTTAAAAAATAAAATTCGGAGTTCGAAATGGATATATTTCGAACTCGCTAGCGCGTTCGAAATATCTATTTTTCGAGACAAAATTAGAAAAATAAAAATATCTGTTTTCAGATTTTATACTGGCTGAAAACTGAAAGAGTTCTGAAAAGTTATTTTGCACTAGGTAATGTAAGGACATCAGTGTATTTATGGCAATTTTAAGAGGCTACCAAAGGAAAAATAAATTCATGTGTACTGTGACTGTGATGTAAACACCAACGGTTTGAGAATAGGCATTAACGTCATTACTGCGTGCAAATAATAAAAAGGCTTCAAAAATCGTCGCGCAGCTGACCGACTTGTCAAATGTCAAAAAAAGGATGCCGGTTTATTTTCGTTGACGTACACATAAACGAAAACTCGAAAAAATATGAATTTTCTACAAATTTAATACGCTTTTTAGTTAAAACATGAATATTTGGTGAAAGCAGTGCTGGTTTAATAAACTTCAGTCCAAAAACTTTTTAGTGTGCCAGTTTTCTCCCTTAATTTCTGCCGCCTAACCTTACTTGGGTAGGCGTGAAGATGTGGTTTATTAACAAAAAAGGGGCCCAAGTTTCTTTTCAAGACCTCAAAAAGCAGGAAACATTGCTTACTATTTCTATTTTGGCACTAGCAGCAATTCTTTGTAAGTTATCATGTTTGATAGGTTATAATATTAGGACAATTATTATTAATTTTAAAGTGAACTAAAAGGGCAGCGACTTACTGAATACTTTTTTTTAGCATTTGCCACTCGCCTTTTTTCGGTGCTTCGTTTTGAATCAGTAATTCATGAGTTTGATCCCTATTTCAACTACCGTACTACCAAGTTTCTAGCAGAAAATGGTTTTTATGCTTTCCATAATTGGTTTGATGATAGAGCATGGTATGTAAACAACTTAATAACTTTTAGGTGTAAGCAGTTTTTAAAAATTATATTAATCAACTGAACTAGACTCTATTTCAAATGTATGGAATGTTTAAAAACATAGGTCAAATTCAATTGGCACTTCGTCTGAGATTGGCACCATGTATTATCAAACAAGAAATGATCTCTCAAACTGTAAAAATTTTTTGGATACCTGCATTCAATTTTACCAAGAAATTAACCTAGGATTTAAAATATTTCATAAATTTTGAGTAGAGTAGGTACCACCTACCTATATTATGATTATACATTTTTGAAGGTATCCTCTGGGCAGAATTATTGGAGGAACAATTTATCCAGGCCTAATGCTAACATCTGTATTTCTGTTTAGATTAGGACAATTCTTACATGTTGATATAGATATAAGAAATGTCTGTGTTTTTTTGGCACCTTTGTTTTCATCATTCACTACTTTGATTACTTATATGCTCACAAAAGAGGTAAGAAAAACCTTACAGGTTCTATCTATAGTACTTAAATTTAAGAAATAACTAATTTTTAGATTTTTGATAAAGGTGCTGGTTTGGCTGCAGCAGCATTTGTAGCAATAGTTCCAGGCTATATAAGTAGATCTGTAGCTGGCAGCTATGATAATGAAGGAATCGCAATTTTCTGTATGTTGCTAACTTACTATGCTTGGATCAAAGCTGTCAAAACTGGAACTGTTAGATGGGGAGTGTTCGCTGCATTAGCCTACTTTTATATGGTAAAAAATATATATTCTGTGGCATATTGTTTTGATAAATTCAAAAGAGAATGGAGGACCCCCTTCTTGACAAAATATTTAAATACCTACTTATTTTTTATAAATTCAATTGTTTACTTTAGATACCTCAAAGTACCATAAATTTATTTTAAAAATTACCTATTTCTTACCTGTCTAAATCGGATTCTCATCTTAAGATGAAAATAAATGGCTAAAGTAAATACTTCAGCATACCCAACAATATACCGGGTGTTGCATCGTCGAGCGGGACATAGGAAATCCCATGTAATTTTAAATGGGGTCAATTATTGGCTTCCCTAATTATTTTATAGAAAAATTCTATTTAGGTTTATTAAAGAGCACTAAAACCCACATTCAAAAGAATAACTTTAGATATTTTTGATGAGCCCGTTTACGGGTTATCGCCGATTTCTTTTTAACTATTTCTCCTTTTTATGGCCCTGTATTTGCGGGCACCAGTCAAGGTAAAAGATGACTGTCAAATAAAGTTGTCATTTTGAAATGTGTGCTTTATTGTTATAAAAACTCGTACATCGAAAATATTAAAGGTGTATTTATGAGTACAAATAAATCTGAATAAAACTAAAATAAAGTATCCAATTACAAGGTTAATTATGACATTTTACATGTTTCAATATTTTACTAATTAATAGGTAGGTACTATTAAATTGTTAGAACTTTAGGACACAAATCACCGAAATAAATTTAGATACGCAACTGGACTCTTAGAACTGTCAAAAACTAATTGGCGCTGATGTCCTAGTATTTGCGATCCGAAACACGCGAGAAAGAAAGGAATCTGTTGGGGCAACTATGGGTAAAAATAAAGAATACTGTTTTACCAACTTTTGATAAAATCTGTTTTATCGGTAGGTATTGGTGCCGCTTTAAAATTTAAAATATTCCTTGGTTTAAATATTCATTATTTTCTGCTTTCATTTTTAGTTCAGGGATACACGTTGTTTGTAACTCTAATTTTTAAGTTTGGAGTAAATACCTTGTTGGTAAAGTAACAAATAACGTATATCTAAAAGCTCAAATAGAAAGCAGCAAGAAAGGAATTATTTAAACCAAGCAATACATACCTATTTAAAAAAATACAGCAGCAGACTAAAATAAAGCGAAATAGGTAATAAAACATTATTTTTATGATCAAAAATTATCGGATCTCTTTTTGGCAAGCGGTGTCGCATGCCATGTTTATTTAAACAGTTTGGAACACAACATTTTTTAGGTTTTAACGGAGGTGCGTAGTCTTCCATAACGGAAATAAATACGCGAACTTTAACTAAACAAACTGAAAACACACTAAAACTAAACAAAAAGTCAAAACAACTATCAAAAATCACGCTAATAGTATACACAGAGACCGAACGATCACAAACTGCATTAGAATTCAACAACACTTAAATGAAAATCGAGAATAGAAAATTGACAATACACTTCAAATTCTTGACAACAACGAAATCTGGGAGGGTGCTTCTTCTCGATCGCAAATCGCAAATAAACGTGGTGCCCTCATACGAACTTAACTAAACCAAATTGTGCGATGCCACTACCGACGCCATCTACGAAATGCGATCCAAACAAAATAATAATGTTTGGCGGGAACGCCCAGCTTACGTATCTAAATTTATTTCGGTGATTTGTGCTTTAGTTTTTAACTAAGCTTTATTGTTCTGTGGTTTTTAAGAAGATGATCAAATATTCCTCAAAATGACAACTTTATTTGACAGTCATCTTTTAAAGGGGCTCATCAAAAATATCTAAAGTTTCTTTAATTACTTTCAGATGTCATTATCTTCTATTATCATACTTAAATAATATGTTCTACTTATCTACATTACAAAACTTATTTTTAACTTTACTTTTCATTCAATTCATTTAACCATTTGATGCACCAAGTTCCAGCCTTTTGTTGTACTCATTTATTTGAGACAACTTATTATTTCGAAGTTAAACTCGATGTTGGGTAAGTCCTTCTTTATCTTTTCTTTTCATTCTCAAATTTATAATATCCTTTCAGTATCCCCTGAAGATGAGTACTTAAGTGCTCGAAACATGTCGGGAATCTAATAACTTTTATGTCAACAATTAAACTGTGGAGGAAGACTGCGTTGTTTTATTTCATATATCCAAAGTTATTCTTTTGAATGTGGGTTTTAGTGCTCTTTAATAAACCTAAATAAAATTTTTCTCTAAAATAATTAGGGAAGCCAATAATTGACCCCATTTAAAATTACATGGGATTTCATATGTCCCGCTCGACGATGCAACACCCGGTATGGTTTAGAAGAAATGTAGCTAAAGAGTTTTAAAGAAAAGCATATTAAGAAATTCTCATTTTTATTCCTTGCAACCCAAAAAGGACGTCATATTTCTTTTCACCTTTTTTCACCCTACTAAGTAATATTTTTGGGGCATTTCAAGTCCTTGTACCTAACACTCCTTAGGTCATCTATCTATATTTCAGAAATTAACAAAGTTTTATAAGAAAAACTTTACATAATAGTTCCTTGTTATATAAAGGAATTTATAATATTATAAGTATATCTTGCTAATATATAACAGGGTGATAAATAAAGTATCCTATTTTATTTTTGTTTTTAGGTCTCTTCATGGGGTGGATATGTCTTTCTTATTAATTTAATCCCACTGCATGTGTTAACCCTTATGATAACAGGCAGGTTTTCCCATAGAATTTATGTTGCTTACACTACTTTGTATTGTTTGGGTACTATTTTGTCCATGCAAGTATCATTTGTTGGATTTCAACCTGTGCAGAGTTCGGAACACATGTTGGTAGGTTAAAAAATAATCTTGCAAAAGTGAAGTTATACTCTCGGTTATACTACAGCTTAAAGACAAGGGCTTTGATTTTACCTCTTAAAATATTTTTAAAATTCGCCATGGCAATAGCTCAGAAGTGTAGAAATGGATTTGAATATAATGAAATTTTATAATTGTTTTTGATAAAGTCATAAGCAGGGCAATAGAAAGTTTAAAGAAATATACCCAAATCTACCAATGAATGTCACAAAATGTATAGGAATTCAAAATAATTTCCTTGAATTTGGTTCAGCTTTAAAAGCGGCAAGAAGCAATAATAATTAAAGTTACTAAAACAATTAAGCAGAATATTTAAGTAAATGATGTCATGGCACACTGAGGGAATAATTCTTTCAACCAACTTACAAATAATTATAATTAATGCCTACATGTCAGAAACTTGAGTAGTTAGGTATAGGTATGGGGTATGGTATACATAATGGAACAAATTTCAGCAGCTTTTCAAGTCAGTAATAATATGTGTGGGGTGTATTGCAGTATTTGGAAAAAAATCTACTTTTAGAAATTTTTTCTAGAAATCAAAATGCCTGTATTTTTAAATCAACCTCTATATTGCAACCGAGATTTGGCCATAGTGTAAAAAGCCTTTAAGCATTGCCTAACCCCAGAAAGTCGCCTAACTCTCAACCAAATTTTAGGGCCCTAAAATATCAAAGTTCAAAATTTGAGCATTTGTTGCAGGCCATGTTTTTCGGCAAATTAATTAATATCTCGAAAATCAAAATGGTAACCGATAGTTATAGGAAACCACTACATTCTAGTAGAAGTGGCCACACTGAACATTTTAAGTCTGCTGTTTTATTTTCAGGCACTTGGCGTTTTTGGTATTTGCCAAATCATGGCATTTATAGATTATGTGAGAAGTAAGCTTAGTCCAGCAGACTTTGACACGCTTCTCTCATTTTCTCTTAGTACGGTGGGGGCTATTTTGGCCATAGGATTAATTCTGCTCTCCTTATCTGGGAAGGTAGCCCCTTGGACAGGAAGATTTTATGCTTTGTTAGATCCTTCATATGCAAAAGTAAGTACATAATTGAAAGTCCTCTATCAAATTAGCTGTTATAAATGTAATAATATACATAATCTTTATATTTTACTTTTGTGTGCTTACTTTTTGTTTTAGAATCACATTCCAATCATCGCCTCAGTATCAGAACATCAACCGACGGCGTGGTCTTCCTTCTTTTTCGATCTGCACTTGCTTGCCATGCTCTTGCCAGCTGGGTTATACCTGTGCTTTAAAGACCCTAGTGATGCTAAATTCTTCCTTGCTCTCTATGGTGCTACTGCTGTATATTTTGCTGGAGTTATGGTAAGGAAATTATATTGTTCTCTTGTTATCAATTAAATTTATTTCATTAACTCTTAAAACCTGATTCTATAAGACGACGACCTTTACTACTAGGATTTCTTCGTTTCAGAATACGACCTTTTAGTTTTAAATTTGGGATCATAACCCGCTTATTTGCCATCAAAATTTGGGCATTATGTTAAATAGTTTATTTGGTATGTTTTAGGTACGTCTTATGTTAGTTTTGGCTCCAGCCGCTTGTGCACTGTCTGGCGCAGGTTTGAGTAGACTTTTAAGCAGATTTTTAACTCCATCACCAACGACCCAGCGCCGACAAAAAGTAAGTTTAGTTTTTTGTTAATAAATATGCGTTTTATCTGTGGTTTCCAAGATTTGGCGGTAACTATCTAACCATTGTAGTCGTGAAATCCTCAAGTGTTATGAAATGTACAATAAAAATAAATCGCCCCAAGGCCTTTGACGCAGTAGACCATCACCTAATATTATTAAAATTTAACAATTTTGGAATCCGTGGCATATGCACCCAACTTATTAAGTCATACCTTAGCAACAGTACACAACAATAAACAGACTCTGGGGGTAAGGCAAACTGTAGAACAGTGTTACTCTAAGACTACAGCCATAAATCAGGTGCTCAATCCTGGGCCCTATCCACTTTTTGTTATATGTTGTCGATCGAAACCTCGGCTGCAACGGAGAGAATGAAACTTTGATGTGATCTAACTATCTCAAACTCAATCAGTGACGGATTAACCGTAGATGCCGCCCGGGGCTAACAATTTTTGCCGCCTCTACCCGGATCTTTTTTAGTTTTTTTTTTTTTTTTTTTTTTTATTTATTTATTTATTATTACAATGTACAATAGGTATTGGTGATATAACAAAAAATATATGTGCAATATGGACTGTGTGTCTGTGTGTGCACAAGGAGACGATTTTTCTCTTGATTAACAATAAAGAAAGAGAAAAAAAAAAAGCAAGAACAAAAAAAAATATATGCATAATCATTATGAATAATTAACCTAGTAGTAGTAGCATGTTTGTTAATGCCTATCTATCTATATTACAGATATAAAATCCTACTTAAACTAGAACATGTATGGTAAGATATCATGCTAAAAAGGCAACGGCATTCCTAATTCTTAGAGTGTTATTTTTAATCCATTCATTAAGATCCCTTTTAATTGTTCGAAATCTACTGGTTCTGAATTTCATTGGCAATAAATTTAAAATTTTGGGAGCCACATAGGAAACACATCTCTGTGTGGCACTGAAGTGTGTGTTAGGTAAAGTTAAATTATGATTAAGGTTAGCTCTTGTTAAAATATTATGACTTATGAAATTTTGAAACATATTTCTAGTAAGAGCAAATCTAATTACACTATTAACGTACAATTGAGCAATAGTGAACAATCCAGATTGCTGAAATAGCAACAGAGAACAAAAACGTCTAGACTTAAAAAGAATTATTTTTAAAATATATTTTTGTGCGAGGACAGCATTCTTTAGGGCATTTTTATGGGCTGAGCCCCAACATATTATTCCGTAATTAAGGCAGGATTCTGTCAGTGACTTATAAATTGTGATAATTAAATTTCTGCTGAGTATGTTGCGTAGTTCATAAAATTTATAGATTAGTTTTTTTAATTTATTTTTTACATATTCGGTATGAGTAGTCCATTTTAAAAACTGATCAAAATATACACCCAAGTATTTCGTGCTTTCTACCGATCTAACAATACCTGAACACGCAGATCTCTCAGAAAAATCACATCCATTGGAGTGAATCTTAATTATATTTTTTTTAGGCAAACCTTTCTTATTCATTGCAAAGCACATTCACGCGCATATTAGTGTTATTTTATTAATACGGAAAATCGGCCTATGAAAGGATATGGGTAATCGTTCAGCCCGCCGCGTCGCTCCTCTAGTTTCAACGCCCGGGGCTTAAAGCCCCTTAGCCCCCCCCCCTTAGTCCGCCACTGAACTCAATGTTGAAAAAACAAACTAAATCACGTTGAAAAAAGCGAGAGTTCCTGATGCTTCTTTATATGTTCCTCTTGGTGGCAAATCCCTTAAACAAGCCAACCAAACTAAGTTTCTGGGACTCATTATTGACCCCAATTTAAATTGGAGTACACAAATACATTCAACTACTGCTAGTATAAACAGCCATTGTGCTGCTAAGGCATAATCTTAGTATTGACAGCATAAGGTCATTCTATTATGCAACTGTTCAGTCTGTAATATCTTATGGTGTACTTTTCTGGGAAGCAGCGCCAGGCGCGAAGAAAGTCCTTAAGGCGCAAAAAAGAGTAATCCATTGTATGCTGAAATTGCATCCGAGAATGTCATGTAAACCTTATTTCAAAGAACTTAAAATTTTAACTACTCCAGCACTCTATTTTAAATCTCTTGTAATTTTTGTGAAAAACACCAGGAATTATTTTCAAAGTAACAGGGACAATGCATCTGAGGCAGATATGATCTTGCCATACCCCCACATAACTCACCATTTTTGGAAAGAGGACCATACTATACTTTCAAAGTACGTATTATATTCAAACATAACGTGGCATTTAAATTAAGCATATGACTATAAAATTGGATAACGTTTGCAATTGTTTAAATCATTAAATTTGTTTTGATCTGTCACCTAGTTACAGACCTGTTAGTGTTAACTTTGGTAATTGTTATTGTTAATTTTTAATTCTTGTATTGTGTATTAAAATTTAAAATAATACTAAATAACATTATTCTTACGAAAAAAAATTTGACAGTATTTGTTGTTACATCTAGAGTCATAAGAAATGCCTCTAAAAAAAAATTATAACCCTGAATAGGTAATTACAGTTTTGCTTGCTGTAGGAGGTGAATCTGTCATACTTTGCTTTCCGGCGATGTACCTAGTGTATAAGAAGAAACTGTAAAGCATATTTTATTTTAAAAGTGACAGTGATAATGGAATCAGGGTTAGAACACAATCACGAACCAGATTTACAAGAAGGAATAACTGAGCAATTACTAAGCAATTCCTCAAAAAAAAATAGCACTTTGAATTAGTTACGATGTATATCAAGCTAGATCAGCTGTTCTTCCAACATTACTAACATATATTTTGGAACTTCACAACCTAGTTGGAAAGCTTGATATTGCCAGAAATGATTCTATTACCAATATAGTAATAATTTGCTCTAAAACAATTTTGCAGTGCTTGGTAAATTCAAAGGAAATATATGCTGATGAATCTTTGAGTACTGTCCTAAACTGTTTTTGCAAATATTTACCATCTGTGATTTATAAAACGGCCATTATATTCCTTTAGTTTTCTGTTTGATGCCAAATAAACTTTAAAAAACGTATTTTTCCACCTTTGAGTATATAAACAAAAAATGTCAATGGTTATTTAAGGTGTTGTTAAAGCCATTACAACTCACTGTAGATTTTGGAATTGCTATTCATGAAGGTTTGTTATTAGGTGTTTTTTATTATGTGCCATAATGTTTAGGATTTACGCATTTGTAAATAAATTAATAAAAAAACAAAGTTGATGATTGTCGTGAAAGAACTAAACGTCGAATTGAAAATTTAATTACATAATCTTCAAGAGGAGAAAAGATTAGTTCAGGTTAGTTCGTTAAATCGCAAAAATCGGGTTTTCCCAAATATCTTCAGAAATTTTTTAAATTTGAAAACATGACCTTGTATGATTCAGTAATGCGCATCTTTTTCTTAACTTCATCATCTCTATGCCCTATGATTTACGAAATTCCTGTAGAGCACATTCTTATCCTTATCACCCTGTATAAAATAAATTGATTAACGACACACGGAAATATTTTAAAGCTTGCAACAAGGAGATTTCTGTTTTCACTATCCTTCATAGCTATAGTCTGCCTTACGAGTCCGTGGCTAAGACGACTAAGGAGACGGGGTTAAAAGGCGTAAAGAAGTCAGTTTGGTGCGGTGCTTCGTTTCATATTAATATTTTATAAGTTATTAAATTCGTAAAGACATAGAATAGAAAAAAATTCTCTATATTTATGTAACATGTTTCAAGTAGTGCGATTTTATTTTGACAAGCACAGCTACATACGTTTAAATGTAATTATTAATTATAAATTAAATAATATTTATATAAATTTTTGTATTATTTTCTTTACTGGCAGCTTAATTTGATGCCATTAGAAAGTTTCATGCTGGCAGGAACCTTATTATAAAGTTTGGCAACATTAAAACTAAAGGATCTTTCAAAATTTGTTGTGTAATGCAAAGGTGTAGTAATTGTAGATTTTTGTCGAATATCCAGATTATGTTCATCATCGCGGAATTTAATTTTTTGATATAAATACTGAGGGCGTCGTTTCAAAATAATTTTGTTATAAAGAACAAGTGCATGCAAAGCTCGCCTTTAATCCATTCTCAGTAATTCAATATTTCGGAACTTAGCAGAAACACCACGCTCTCGTCCTCTTAAACCTCCAATCAGACGGACGCAACAGTTCTGGATAAGCTGGATACGGTACACATCTGCACCCACCAGGCATGGCCCATAGACCAGTGACAAAACAATCGAGTCACAGTATTTCATACTTTCATTTAAAATATCTTATGACCATAAATCAGTTTTAAATTAGCAAAGGCTCTCTTCATACAGAGGTTAACATGCTTGGAGAACCTCAGGTTTGTATCGATAATAACACTCAGATTTCTTGCTTTGTCGACCAGTTTTAAATCTACATTGTTTATTTTAATTGGTATTCCTTTCTTATTTAACTTACACATATTTGTCAGCTACCGAAAAATAAAACTTGAGATTTTGTAGGATTTATACTAAGGCAATGATACTGTGAGGCTCTGAGGACAGCATTTAAATCAGTATTTATCTTATTAGATTTTGCATAGTCCGGGGGCAGTAAGAGTTTTCCGATTCCAGCGAAGGGCAACCAGCCTGAAGATCTTAACTCTCCCATCTCTTTTCATATACGAAAACCTTACTCACATAAAAACCAACCTAACACACTACACAACTCACGAAGACAACCATAACTACGAGACTCGACAGAGACGAAATTTGATTCCAAGCTACCAGCGACTCGAAAGGTGCAGGACTGGCCCGGACTGTCTGTCAATCCATTTTTACAATAAATTACCTAATAACTTCAAGGATTTATCCATTCAGGAAGTCAAGAGGAAAATAAAGAGCTTTCTCATTGGTCAGTCCTTTTACAGCCATGAGGAATATTTAAACTATCAATTTTAGTTTTGAATTTTGTTTTGTCTGTACGTATGTTCATCTGTGACCTGTTTTTTTTTTATATCTTATTTTATTGTCATTGTATAGTAATAGTTTTGATCCATTTTGAATTTTTTTGTGTGAAATTGTTTGTATGTCTTATTTTATTGTCATTATCATTGTGTAGTAACAGTTTTTGACACATTTTAAATTTTCTTAGGTTGTAGTAAAGTATTGATATTGTATTTTTTGACTTGTGTAAATACTTCTAGTATGTTGACACTAATAAACTATTTGATTTGATTATCAGGCCTAAAAGAAAAGTAAAGTTGCGTGTCGTTCGCGTAAAAATGAGATTGCAATGTTTTACATACGTTACCACTTCGATATATTCAGAGCAAAAAGTACAGGTCATAAAGTTTATCCCTGCGAGTATTTATTTTCGCGAAAATCAAGAGAGCTCAAAATAGCTAAAAGAAGCGTGTGATTTATTTTATCAAACGCCTTCGAGTAATCTAGGAGGGCCAGTACTGTTAGTTCACCATGATCAGTTGCCTCAAAAGCATCATCTGTTACCTTTAATAAGGCGATATTACAACTATAGTCCTGCCTACATCCAGATTGCACATTGGGCAGAATACTGCATGGACCAATGTAACTTTTAATCTGATCTAACAGCGAAGTATCATCCACTTTAAGACTAACTTCCGGTGTCCCGCAAGGGTCTGTCCTTGTGCCGTTGCTTTTTTTGATTTATATCAATGATATTGTAACTTTGAATGTATCGGGCTCATTCACTATGTTCGCGGATGATGCAACCATCTTGTGGCATTTCAAAAGTAATGACCATGTGGAAGATGTTATTAGTGACGATTTGGTAAGTCTTAAAAACTGGTGCGACGCAAATTTCCTGACTATTAATATATCAAAGAGAAATATTGTTAGTTTTAAATGTGAGATGGAGCAGGTGTCTTTGAATGCAGAGAGGATAGGGAGTGTAGGTTATTGTAAGTTTCTGGGTTTATTTGTATAATAAATTAAAATTTGATCAGCATATTCTGCAATTGTCCACCAAACTGTCTAGAGGTTGCTATGCTTTGAGGGTCATTTCTCAGGAGATGGATGGTCCAACTACCAGGAGGGTTTACTTCGCTCTAATAGAGACTCACTTGAGGTATGGCATATGTTTTTGGGGTGCATGCTCGGGTTACTTGTTTAGGACTATTTTTCTTCTTCAGAAAAGAGCTATCAGATTCATGCTGAAGATTAAACGACGGAAGTCTTGTCGGCCTCTGTTTGTCCAGAATAATCTTTTAACACTCCCTTGTATTTTTATCCAGGAGACAGCCTGCCTCATTCATAAGAAATATATACATGAAATTCGAGCCACACCGTTTTACTCTGCGAAGTACGCGCACCACTGCACTTCCTATACCAACCTCTACTTTAGTTAAAAACTCTTTTGTTTATAATGGTAAAAAAATATTCAACCACCTTCCACGACAAGTTAGAAAGGTCATGTATGCTGGTGAGTTTAAAACAAAAGTCAAGAGAGTGCTTCTAGATAAAGCATATTACTCTGTCTCAGATTTTTTTGCTGATTCCTTCTGAAAACACTTTCTATACCTTATTCGTGTTTATTTTTTTAGTATTATCATGTATTGTTTATGGGCAAGGTTGTATGTTTTACTTTTTTATAATGTGATAAGTTATGTTATTAGTTAGGATATTGTTTTATTTTATTGAACTTCCTTTTTAAACATTTATAACGGTTCCCCATTACGATTTGAATGGTCTTTATAAGTATGTTAAGTATAGTTGTATTGTATTTGTATTTGTAGTTTGCTTTGTCAATGAATGGGATTGTCGTCTTATGATAATAAAGCTGTTTTTGATTTGATTTGATTGTTAAGTATCTTTTCTATAATTTTAGACAATACTGACAAAATAATGAGCGTCGTAACTTTAGGTAGCGTAATTAATTATATAAGACTTTTTCCAATTATCTGTAAATGTGAACGTTCTAATACAGTAGTTTACCAGGTGCGTCACAACCGGAAAACAGTACAACAACATTTCTCCACCATTGCCCAAAACCTTTGACTTAATTAAAAATATTGCTGCCCTTATTTCCTCAATAGTCGCCATTCTAAAGTCAAAGTCGGTAACATTATCACGTTGGCCACTTGAGTAAAAATTGAATGTATCGGGGTCCGGAACAATCTGAGGAATGTTGACGAAATAATCATTAGTCTCGTCAATCGTCCCTAGAGTATCTGAGACCACCGATTTCTTCCCACCATAAATCGCGAGTTCTTTAAATAACTTCCAGTTTTTCCTAGCAGCATTGCGACGAATCCTTTCCTCTAGAGATGCTTTTTTTCCCTGCCCACAGACGCAGTGACAAAGCTTCGCAATTGCCTATAAGACTCACAGTTGCCAATAGTTTTGTTCTTTTTGTATTTTGACAGGGCCCGATTCCTAAGTGTCATAATAAACTTTGAATTTCCAATAGTTGAAGATATCTTCAAATTTCCAATAATCCGCGGTGATATTCTTTTAACTCGCCGGTATATAATTCTAAATAAACTCCGCCAATGCCTGTAAAATTTCTGAAAATGTCCTGATAACAAGCATCTTCCCAAAAATTCAATATTATATAAGATAGAAAGAGACAAAACCAATGTCAAGGCACAGGTGATAATTTCTGGCCCAGGAATCCGCGCTCTATTAGACGTGGGTTGCCAAATTTACCAAAATAAAAGATAAATTAATATTTCTTAAATATTATCTTCACCGCTTTAACGATTATAATTTGCAATGTAAGGAGGAAATTAAACGGGATATATGTTACAGGGTGTATACACTATATAGGGATATGCATACGCCTAATTATTTTATGTCATATATTTGAATTCCATACAAATTAAGATTTTGGAAATTTAAGCACAGGATTACGGCAACAATGTTGTGTTTTGGATTACATTCTTTAAATTCCTTTCGTGTAGACTCGTGCGTCGGACTATATTGCTTATAAAAAGTCATATGGTTATTTATTTTAGGGCGTTACTCCGACTGCACCCAGATCATACGTTGCCACATGTTTTGCGTTATTGTCAGTTGGACTCTTGTCAGCTTACACTATGCATTGCACGTGGGTGACCAGCGAAGCGTACAGTTCACCTTCAATTGTTCTAAGTGCAAGAGCCCATGATGGATCTAGAATTATTTTCGACGATTTCAGGGAGGTAAGGAATATTTTTGGGTAAATGATTATACAGAGTGGCAAAAAAGTCGCGCATAATGCCTGTAACTTTTGAATTACCTCGTATACGAAAAAATGACCTTTATGAAAGTTGTTCAATAAATTATTCCCCACATTTCTACTGTCATTTCTGGTTTGGTTGACATAGAGACCAACTTACTTTTTTAAAATGGAACACCCTGCATATGATTGCATATTTCGATTCTACTGGGAAATCTCTGAATTTTTTGTATTTCATATTTTTATTTATTTAAAATTGTACCAAACTTTATAACAACAAAATAAATAGCCTAAGTATAAAATTGAAGAACTTAACATCGGAATAACTAACAAGTAAAACCTTTTCAGTGGATCAGGTGTTCAAAATGACCACCATTTTCTGCTAAGCAGAGCGCCAGTCGATCCCTGAACCCGTCTACGTTTAAAAGAAGGAAGTCCTCTGGAATGGCCCGAATTTCCGCACTAATTCTGACTTTTAAAGATTCTAAGTCATTTGGATGGTTAACGTAAACTTTGTTCTTTAAGTGTCCCCACAAAAAGAAGTCGAGCGGGGTTAAGTCCGGGGATCGCGCTGGCCAGTCAATCTGCCTATCTAACGTCCTGAAATGTGTTATCTAACATTTGCCGCATAATGCGCAGGTGCTCCATCTTGCTGGAACCATACCTGTTCGTTTATGCCATTATTTGCAACCGGTAAAACCATTCTGCAAGAAGGAATTATGTGACTTCTGAGTAGGCTGAGATATTTTTCGCCATCCAAATTACCATCTGTGAAAGAAGGTCCCACAATATGTCTACCAACTATGCCCGCCCAAACATTAACTTTTTCGGGCCTCTGAGTATAAACTTCCTGGAGCCAGTGAGTATTCTCATCAGACCAATAACGATAATTGTGTCTATTATAATGCCATTTAAATGGAACGTAGCTTCATCCGCGAAAATAATATTTCTGGCGAGGTTATTATCGTTATTGTATCTTTTCATCATCAGCTCCCAAAATTCAGCTCTTCTATCAAAATCGTCCTCGTTTAACTCGTGCACCAACTTTATCTTGTACGGATGCAACTTCTCCTGCTTAAACAAATTTTTCACTGACTGGTGAGACACATTAAAATCCATTGCCATTGGCCTGGATGATTGTGTTGGATTTTCATGGATTGAGAGCATGATATCCAAAGTTTTGTCTTCCCCGGTTGCTGTTTTAGGTTGACCTGATCTAGCGGCTTCCCTAACACTGCATGTTTCTCGAAATTTCTTTACCACTCGACGCACCGTTGTCTGATTTATTGGAGGCCTATTTAGATATAATTATTTGAAAAGTTGACAAACCTGATCTTGCGATCTCTTCATATTTTCGTAACCGCTCATTATTAAAATTTCAATTCGTTGTTTCCCATTCAGATGAACCATAGTGTAATCAAATTAGAAATCAGACGACAGAAAATTAAACAGGAACTCAAAATTGACACCGCTGTCATGAAAACACCTTGACTCTGGTGGGTATTGGGTAGGAATAATTATAATTAGGAAGTTTTTCATTTTTGAGCTGTCATGATCTCGGAAACTTGCAGATAGGTGAAAATTTGAAATACAAAAAATTCAGAGTTTTCCCAGTAGAATCCCAATATGGAATCATATGCAGGGTGTTCCATTTAAAAAAATTCAGTTAGTCTCTATGGCAACCAAACCAGAAATAACAGAAAAAATTCATGCAGGTAGAAACGTGGAGATTAATTTACTGAACTACTTTCATAAAGATGACTTTTTCGTATACAAGGTAATTCAAAAGTTGCAGGCATTATGCGCGACTTTTTTGCCACTCTGTATAATAATAATATGTGAGAGGTATAAACTTAGATTAAAGGTTTTATGCCGGATTACTTTCAAGATTACAATCTAACCTAAGGATAGGCCATTTCACTGGTAAAACTGGAGATTGAAGTTAACGGTAACCTACAATACCCCGCATTGGTAAAATAACTTGTCCATACACACCATGGATTAAATGAGCAGGTGACGAACAAAAGTAAATTGGTTCACACAATATAGAATTTCGTTTTGTACTCTACAGGAACATGTTGATTGATTCCATGTAAATTCTATCGGTAAGATGCAACATGAAGTGACGTGGTGTTTAGACTAGGGCTAATTAGGCGAATAGTCGAATAATTCGAATAGTCGAATAATTCGAATAGTCTAATAATTCGAATAGTCGAAGAGGTAATTCGAATATTCGAATATCTTTGAAAAGTCAAATAGTCGAATATTCGAATAGTCGTCTCTTTAAATATCGAAATACAGTTGTTTAATCACGGTAGAAGTGGTTTAACTGCTTAAACATAATAAAGGAACATTTTTAAGTATTAGTCATTTTTAATATCTAAATTATCGAATAATAATAATTTGCATTTTGTCGAATAAAGTAAGATGACAAATAAATAATTCTGTTAAATTATTTCAAGATATGAGAACTTGGGAACTCTGTAATAAATAAAAAACTCTTAAACAAAATGATTATTTACTGAACACAAAAAATCAATAGAATCAATTGAATAGATAACTGAATAGTCGAATATTCGAATAGTCAAATATTCGAATTTCGAATAGTCGAATATTCGAATAGTCAAATATTCGAATTCCGAATAGTCGACTATTTGAATAGTCGAATATTCGAATAGTCGAATTTTTTAACTAACAAAAAATTCGAATTTAGAATAGTCGAATATTCGAATTATTCGAATACAATTCCGAGCCCTAGTTTAGACACATCACCTGATCCAATCTGACAGGAACTTATACAGGGTCGTTGGTATGTATGGAAACGGTCGATTATTTCTTAAGGTAAAACAGCTAGCGAAAAATATTTAAGACAAAAGTTTTAGGGTTTTTTAAAGTCTATTAAAATTTTAAAGAAATAAGTATACAGGATGAGTCGAAAAGCCGTAAGGAAACAAAGTTACTTTTTTTTTAATGGAACACCCTATGTCTTAAAATATTTTTGGATTCTACATAAAATTACAATTACTTTTTAATAAGTGTATTATAAGTCTAAACCTAATAGTTTCCGAAATATCGACTTCTGAAAAATTACATTTTTGAACTTTGACAGATTCTAGCTTTCTAATGTTATGCCATAGAGCAAAATGACTTCCATGTCCCTATCTTACTTTTTTATTATCTTCCCAAAAATATCAACTTCTGGTTAAACCGGAAGTATTTAATTTCCGGCTTTTGAGTTATATCCGGTTTAACCGGAACTTGACACCAGTAGGAAGATAATAAAAAACTAAGATAGGGATATGTAAGCCGTTTTACTCTAAGACGTACCGTCAGAAAGGTAGAGGCTGTCAAAGTTCAAAAATGTAATTTTTCAATATTCGATATCTCGGAAACTATTAGGTTTAGACTTATAATGTATTTATTAAAAAATAATTGCAATTTAATGTTAAATCCAAAAATATTCTTAGAGGGTGTTCCATTAAAAAAAAAGGTAACTTTGTTTTCCTACGGCTTTCTGATTCATCCTGTATACTTATTCTTTTAAAATTTTTGTACACCTTAAAAACCCTAAAACTTTTGTCTTAATTATTTTTTGGTAGCTGTTTTACTTTAAGAAATAATCGACCGTTTCCATACATACCAACGACCCTGTATATGTCGAGATAGAGGGACCTCCTGCAAAGATTATCGGTCATAATTGCAGGAGTCACCGCCAGGGAGCATTAAAAGCCTGTCGTCGATTGGAAAACCGAAAAAAATAATTATGAAATGTAAATATTCGTTTATTTTCCTTTGCCAAATCCCTACCCAGGCCCATTCTACTCCCTGGTTTTCAGGAATTGGGTCCCTGAGGTCGTGTTTCCAACGAACATAATAATAATAATAATAATAATAAGTTTATTTCAAATAGTTACAATAGATATAATATACATGTTGATATTCTTGAATAAACTTATTCATAAATTCACCAAAAGACGTGCTTGTTAGGGGCAAATCTTATTTATTTAAAAGTATTTAAAATTATAAATATTATAGAATATTTCTGTATTTATTTATATTATATTTATTCAATAAACGCTACTTTCTTGATGATAGATTATTAGATTTCTAAAAAGGATTTATTATATAATTGATTTACAATAATATTAAATAGCATTAATTAGTTATAGCATATCCAAAAATATTTTTAAAGCGTTTGTTTCCAATATAAATGTTTTTATTTCAATTTTATATTTTTTTAATGAAATAATTTTTTTAATATTTGTTGGTAAATAGTCGTTTAAATAAAAGCATAAATATTTAAAAGTTTCTTGTCCTACGGACTTATTTATTTTAGGTTTTATGGATATTTCATTTTTATAACGTGTATTATGGTGATGGTCTTTAAATTGTATAATGTTTTTATTTTTAAAAATATATATTATAAATATAAATTTGCCTAACGTTCATCTTTTTTGTTTCTATATATAATTATTTTGAAGGATAAAGATAGTCCTCATTAAATATAATTTTCAAAAATCTTTTTTGTAATACTTCTAGTTTTTTAACCAAAGTTCCGTTTATTCCTCCCCAACCTAAAATTCCGTAATGTAAATGAGTTTTGACTAATGCATAGTATAATATTTCTATATGTTTTATATCCAGAAATTTTTTAATGCTTTTAAAAATTGGTAATAAACTTCTTAATTTTTTAATCAAATATTCTACTTGAAAATTCCAATTTAATTTACTGTCAAAAATTATTCCTAACTATTTTACATGATTAACTTTTAAAATTTGAATATCAGCGCTTATGTATATTGATGCTATTTATATTTTGTGGTACATTGTTTAGGTTTAAAGTAAAAGGAAGATAATTTGTTTTATTAAAATTAATTGTTAAGAAATTAGTATCAAACCAATTTTTTATAATTTTAAAATCTTTTTTAATTTTCTTATTTAAATTTTCCCAATTTTTATCGCTATAAAAAATAGCAGTATCATCTGCAAAACTATGAATTTTCCCATCGCAATTTATACTTAATAAATCATTAATACAAATATTAAAAAATAATGGTCCTAAAATTGTCCCTTGAGGAACACCATATTTAAATACTTTTGAATAGCTTTCTTCTTTATCTATTTTGAGATAAGTTGGTCTATCTTTAAGATAGTTTTTAATTAATTCTAATTGCTTTCCTCTAAATCCAATATTTTCAATTTTTTTTAATAGTAAATTATGGCTAACCGTATCAGAGGCTTTTGCTAAATCCAAAAAAATACAAATACAAGGTGTTTTATTATCTAATGCATTATATATTTGTTCTGTTAGATAGCAAATAGCATCTTGCGTCGATTTATTTTTTTGAAACCCAAATTGTTTTAGAAATAAAATTAATTTTCTCTAAATAATTATCAATTCGCATTTTTAAAATTTTTTCAAAAACTTTAGCTAATGAAGATATTATATTTATACAGGGTGTTATGGAAATGACTTATTATTTTTTAACCCGTAAATCTATAGGTCGAGCCGAATTGGGGAAAAATTGCGTTAAATGGCGCTCGAAGCTAGAAATTCGAGAAAAATGCCTTCAAAAATTTAGCTCAAAACACCTACGCGCCAATGACCCAAACAGCTGATTCGTACTACTTGTCAAAAAAAAATTGTTGACAAAAATCTGACAGTTACTGTCAGATAGTCTTTAGATATCGTCAGCCCAAAACATGTGTTTTGACCAGTGTTGCCACATTTACTACATCAGTTTCATCAGATAACCTTTTTTGAATATTTAATTTTTTCTACTTAACTTTAATATGCTTTAGTTTCTACCCTATTACACGAAAAATTGTCTACGTATTGCTCTAGTTTTATTTGTACATACCTTGAAATAAAAAACATATCGGCAAGAAATCCACGTTATACCGTTACCATTTCAAATGATTCTAGCGGGACATTTATTCACTTTAACAACACATTAACTGTTCGGGACATTATCAAGTTATTAGCTCTTTAATTCTGTGTTATTAATACAAGAAATTACTAGTTATAGACTTAGAAATACTTTATAACAAAATCCGGATTGAAAACAACGCGACACACGTTTGATACGGTTATGTTCTTTCTCTTCTTCTGTGACTTCTGTTCTTCTTGGTAATGATAATAGCTGGCTCATTGTCGTCAAGACAGGTGGCCATTGCAATTAAGAATAATAATTACGGTATCCAATCCAGTCCTCTTAACTGGACACACAACATTTAAACACGATAGTCCAGGGGGCGGGAAATGTGATTTGTTGCTGTTCTGTGATTGGGTACTGAGCAGTTCAAAGTCAATGAGCGCATTCGGGAGACGAAACTGCTCCGGAGCAGTTCCTAAATCGTCTTGTTGTGTCGACCGCTACTTTTACGACACCTTCCAACATGTTACGGAACGGTCGCCATTTTGGGTAGCATCTTTCACTTCCGCTGCTTGGAGAGAGCGGTTCGTTATGTCAATGGGGAAATGACGTATGCAACAAAAGTTTGGTTACGAAGAACGTAGTAAATAGAATGGAGGAACAAAACATATACATTAAACAGGAAAACGTACTTTTTAACTGCCACCAAAGAGTTTCAACCAAGGGATGAGTATATTGGTAAGCTTCACAAAACAAGAAAGGTTAATGTTTGTTACGCACAGCTGATATGGATTTGACATTTGAACCAAACGTGATGATCTTTTGGTCGAAATAGTCGAAATCCATGGAAGCCGACGAATCGGTAGCGGTTGGATCATAACCGGTAACCACTGCGGAGCAGTTTCGTCTCTCGAATGCGCCCAATGGCTTCATATGTGGCTTCATAAATTTGTTTTTAATATCATTTCTTATTATTCATTTACTTGCAACGGCATAAAATTTGTTTGCGTTTTGCTGCTGGAGTGTATAGTTGTTGAATAATGTGATACACATGTGATGGGAATGTTTTGTGATGTGATAGTTTATCTGTGTAAATTTCCAGACATAGGGCTTGTTGTTGGTATCTACGATTTTTACTCAGCGAAGTATTATGATAGCAATACAATTTTATGGGGTGAGTAAAAACTATACCTATTGAATAAGGCTTGTTTAATTGAAATCGCAGTATAGTTTTTGATTTAATCTTTTTTAAAAAACCTAAAAAAAAGATTTTCCCGAATACTTGGCAACGTCGCAAGGTAATCAGCTGTCTGTAGAAATTCCGCCAATTTGTCATGTCAAAAACACGTGTTTAGGGGTAATGAACTTTCATAGAGGCACAGATGGTCCGGTTTTAAGGTATTTTACAAAATTCAAAATACTTCCGATTTTAGAAAAAAAAACTATCAAGTGTAACTCTAGGCCACCCCAGGAGTGGCCCCTTAAAATATAATAAGTCATTTCCATAACACCCTGTATATATTATAGGCCTATAATTACTAATTTTACTTGAATCTCCATTTTTAAAAATAGGTTTTATTACACCAATTTTGAAAGCTTCAAGGTTAACGTGAATCGCTTCCTACACTTTCCTGAACAAACTTGTGCATTTTACCGTATAAAAGTGATACGAAATGGCATATATAATTTTGGCACTTGATGATTGTTTGGAAAAATATGGCACGCCCTCATTTTTGGGTCGTTGACTTCACTAGAGTTCCAACCAAAGACCTTAGAAACTATTGGAAGGTCTTTGGTTCCAACCAATGCTCACCTAACCTAACCTTTGTTGTTATGCGACGCTCATAACAATTAAAGGTGGTCTGACCCTCAGACGAACAGTCTGGCCTAACTTTTTTTTTTTTCTCGTATTGGCATGGGCTGATCAGCCATACTTGAATGTCCTTACTGACGTCATCAGCAGGTGCATTAACCTGTCTAGCATAAATGGGGTGTAGCGCATTTTAGGGATGTAACGGGTAGCCCTTTTTAGGATCCGGCCAAACCGGGTACCCGGTCAATTAAGACCCGGCAAAACCGGGTACCCGGCCGGGTACCCGGTCTTGCGGAATATTACAGGAAGCTATTGGCAACATCGTGCCGGTAGGCCGCGCGTGCTATCCGTTCCGGGGAAGTCTCATATTATAACACAGGTCTTTGAGCAATAGAACTGTGTGCTTCTAATGTTCTAGCTCGTATTATTCACTATTCTGTGTGTTTAAACGCAACACGAAACCATTAATCTACGTACGTATTGTGTCAAAAAGAAAACAAAAATAATGAGTCGGGTTTGGAAGCATTTTTATCTTGACGAAGACGATGAATCAAAGGTAATATGTAATATATGCAATACTAAATTGGTACGAGGTATCGGAAAACAGGCGAGCACATCATCTTTGTGGAAGCATTAAAAATATAAACATTCCCATATTTTAACAAGTTCAGAACGTGGACAAACTGAGGCATCTTCAAGCTCTTCACGGAATTTGCCATTAATTGATTTTAGATATTAAATGTTTTATTTAACAAAGTTTGTTGTTATAACCTTTTAAAATCTGTTTTTTTTTATGTATTTTTTATCATCACAAAAATACACTGTTTCAGTTCTTTTATGTTTTATTTTACCAAAAACAGAAAACAAAATAAAAACCCGGGTACCCGTTACATCCCTAGCGCATTTTACCAACTAAAATAATTTATTGTGATGCCGTCTTAAGTGCTCGACAAGAACAATACAACGGCATTATATTTGTGGCTATAAGATATAAATTAATTTTATTTTTTATACCCTCATTGCTCTTGTTGTCACTTAGTTTCAAAAAATATTAACTGTAATTTTAACTTATATTTAGGCTTATGGTTGGTTAAGATCCAACACCCCGCCAGACGCCCGTATCATGTCCTGGTGGGACTATGGCTACCAAATCACGGCCATGGCGAACCGCACTGTTCTGGTCGACAACAACACGTGGAACAACACGCACATCAGCAGGGTGGGGCAGGCGATGGCCAGCGGAGAAGAGAAGGCTCTGGAGATCATGAGGGAGCTGGATGTGGACTATGTTTTGGTTATATTCGGTGGGCTCACTGGGTACTCGTCAGATGATATCAATAAGTTTTTGTGGATGGTTAGAATTGGTAAGTTTAATGTTTTAAAGTAGATACGTTCAGATTTCTGGTCTTAATTGTTTACTAACTTATTATTTATAAATAATGTTCTTTTTTCTATGTTCCGATAAATTCATCCAATTTAGGTAAAATTAGATTTTTAAAATTTTTTAAGGCATGTTGATACCAAATTACTTAAAAAATTGAATTTATTTAATTTAACTTAAGGGGTTAGTTAAGGTAAAAAATGTTACGAAAACTGCAAACAAATTCTTGTCATAAAACATTTTGGTTATGGTCTGACCAAGCTGATGACGATGATAGGGAAATAAAATAACTAAGTATAACCGATGTAAAATTTAATAAATTCGAGTTAATTGTCAACAAAACACAAAAGCACTTCAGATTGGAGGTTACAACTTTACATATACTCTTTGCAAAACTAAAAGCGATGCACGTCATACCCTTCGAGTGACGTCAGTTATTGACAGTGTTGCCAGCTTGTAACCAAAATATCCGAGTGAGAGCATTACAGTTTTTTTTTTCATAAAAACAAGATAAATATACAAAAATTTCCCATAGTTTATATATTTGTTTACTGCATAATACCTTTTACCATCAACTTTAGTAGATCTAACACTTCTTTTATTTTCATCTTGCCAAGATCGACCTATGGTACCATTCTGAAAAATCCATGTTTCATCCAAGAAAACGAATTGGTACAAGAATGCTTCTTTTTTTTTAATATATTCTTTTGAAAATACCAGTTGTTTAAAAGCTACATGGAAAAGTTCCATAAGCCCTCGCCTCAGTTCATCTTTTTACCATCCGAAGCCTATCTTCTTGGAAGAGGTTTCTTAAAGAGTTAAGACAACCATCAAACAGTTCTCTGTCTTTTAATTTCTAACTTAAAGTTGTTAAAGTTACATAATGTTCTAAAAAAAGTTACAGTTTATGAATAATAGATGTAAAATATAATTTTTAAATAATACAACTTACTTGTTTCGTACATTCCATAAATAGTGTAAATGGATAGAACTTATATCCAATCTTCACACATTTACAACTATCTTTGAATTAGAAGTTTTAAGGTGATTCTAAAAATTTATTTTCCTTAACTGTTGTTGAAATTGCGCTTACAGTGGAGATATTCAAATTTAGGGCAGCTACTACACGCTAAAAATCAGTAAAGTAGAAATAAAATATCTAGACCTTAACATACTCTTTAAATTTACTTCTCTGTACTGCTGTCTTAGAAAAGCTATTAGTTGTTGGCACCGGCTATTTAAATGCTTCGGCATTTTTCACAAATAGTAAACAACGTAATCAACAGAGATGTATGTGCACTTTTGTTTCTCTTAATAGAACAGTTTTTTAATGCTATTTATGAAAAGATCTGAAGTTTTTGTTAAAAAATAGACACACAGCAACACACACACACAACAATTAAGGTTAGTTTTGCATGAAACGTCAAACCAAGCCAACGAACGAGCTGGTGCCACGCGCGCCGTTCACAGTTCTGTTGCCAACTGTCGGCCAATAAAATTCAAATTATATTAACTTTTACAAGTTTAAATAAACAAAATATTTGCTATAAGTGGGTTCGTATCAAAGAAGAATACTTTGAGTTTGTAGTAAATTCGGTATCGCATGAAGTTTTAATATTTTTTAAACTTGAAGAAGTAGTCCATTACAGTGGAGTTGATATGATCAAATAAAACAACGGCATTCTACCTCCACAATATGTATTTAAATGTTTAAGTTTATATCCTACATGTTTCGGACATAGAAATGTCCATCATCAGGGATACAGTAGTCGATTACGATAGCTCTATCTTGCATAAGCGACGATCAAAAGTTATGTTAAAATTGAAATTGTAGGTTCTAATAAATGTTCAAGACTGAATGAGATGTGATATTTGAAATTTTGGTCAAGGTATCTTTGAAGAAGGGGGTTCCCAGTCTGTAGCCACTGAGACAGGTGGTGAAGCAATTATGTCATTTGTAGCTATTTAGAAGAGATTAATTTAAGTGAAGTGCTCAAAGATGCTTCATCTCACCGTGTCTAGGGTGTGGACAACAAAATACTGGGTTAGACTTGAAAACACATTCTTAGGAGATAAACAATAAATGAAATAAGAATTATACTACTTTTAAGGTTGGAATTTATTAATTTGAAGCCAATGGGCAGGTGGTGAAGCAATTATGTAGCATAGGTAAGCATTTCCTGCACGCCAGCATGGTGAAGTGAAGTATCTTTGAGCTGTAATATCCTCTAATTAGCTAATACAATGTAATTTCAACATAAATACTTCACTTCTAGTCGAGATGGTGAGAATCCAGTTTTAATTTTCTTAATCTTCTTTTTCAATCATAAAATTATGTTCATTTTCTACCCCCCTTTAACCTAAAAATTTTGTTAGCCAATACTCCAGGCATGGTTGGATGAAGCATCTTTGAGCACCTATCTACATTATTTTCCTCTAATTAGCTACAAACCTACATAATTGCTTCACCACCTGCCCATTGGCTTCAAATTAATAAATTCCAACCTTAAAAGTAGTATAATTCTCATTTCATTTATTGTTTATCTCCTAAGAATGTGTTTTCAAGTCTAACCCAGTATTTTGTTGTCCACACCCTAGACACGGTGAGATGAAGCATCTTTGAGCACTTCACTTAAATTAATCTCCTCTAAATAGCTAAAAATGACATAATTGCTTCACCACCTGTCTCAGCGGCTACAGACTGGGAACCCCCTTCTTCAAAGATACCTTGACCAAAATTTCAAATATCACATCTCATTCAGTCTTGAACATTCATTAGAACCTACAATTTCAATTTTAACATAACTTTTGATCGTCGCTTATGCAAGATAGAGCTATCGTAATCGACTACTGTATCCCTGATGATGGACATTTCTATGTCCGAAACATGTAGGATATAAACATAAACATTTAAATACATATTGTGGAGGTAGACTGCCGTTGTTTTATTTGATTTAATATTTTTGCCCAAATTTAATTTCCTCGTGTTTTCTTACGGATTTACAATTATTAGCTGATTGATGACCTGTATTGAAAATTGTTTTGCATCAACTATACTTTAAAGCGAGTCAAGATCGTATGAAGCAAGTGAAGCAGCGTGAACCGTTTATATCATGGTTTGAAACCACTTGAACAAAGTCAACCCCAATGATAATTAGGCTTGACTCGAATAATATCTGAAATCGGATTCGAGCTCGTTTATTTCAGTTTTTTCGAGTCACTTATAAAAGCCGCTTTAACTCAATCCAGCTTAAAGCCATCGATATAAACGTAGTAACTAGCAGCTCCGCCATTAGCTAACAGATACCGAATTTTGGCTAAATCGAAGAAACGGTATTAAAGATTATTTATTTATTTTATCCTCAAACATAACACCAAAAGGTAATTACAATGTAAGAGTGCCTCCTGATAAGTTCAGGTACATACTAAAACTAAAACTAAATACACCTAAAAAAGCGAAACAAAAACAGTAACCATAAATAATAAATCCATATATACATATAATATATATAATCCATAAATAAAAAAAAACAGTAACATTTAAAACTCTTAAAATTACATTACAAGTGATTTAAAACAATTTTTTATGGCCTTGGGCGAGGTATTAAATATATCTATATTGTATTTGTGGATGAATTTGTTGCATTCCTCAGACGAACATTATATTTGTTCGTCTGAGTTGCATTCACACAGCATCTGATTCAAAGGTAAACAAAGCAGAGGATTAATATAGAACAGTTTAGGTTGTATAAGCCTAAGCATAATTTTAGGAACATTAAAAGCAATGTTATTGATCAAACCGCAGTCTGAGTATTTAACATTATTTACCATACAAAAAACAAACAAGATACAGTGCATACATCTTCTATCACTTAGCTTTTCTATTTTAAACATACTGAGCATGGTATTATACGATATCATATAAGGGTATATATTAAACTGCTTTACATATAGATATCTAAGGAACCTTTTTTGCACCTTTATAATGTCATTACTGACAGACTGAGCTTGTGGGGACCATATTACAGCAGCATATTCCAAGTGAGGTCTGACTAATGCATTATATAATTTTTTTTCTTTTTTTATTTACTATTTTTTACGGTCGTCGGCGTATCAGAGGCCTTCTTGAACCGGTCATCGACCGTACGGTTTTTAATCGTGCGGTCTACCGACAGGGGAGTGTGAAACGGCACCTTCATCCTACGAGATATCCGATCTCATCCGGCCTGTCCGGCGTGAATAGGATGGTTTTGATGTCGATTCATTTTACACTCTTCCCTAAGACAAGAGCACGCGGTGTTTCCCAAGTGGTCACCCATCCAAGTACTAACCGCGCTCGACACCGCTTAACTTCGGTGATCTGACGGGAACCTGTGCTTTAAGTGTCGCTAGGCCCTTGCCTAGATTATATAATTTAATAATGGTATCTATTTTGAACATTTTTGAATTCCTAATTACAAAGCGCAGGGCTTTGTATGCTTTACCTATTACAGTCTGACAATGACTGTTAAATTTGAATGTTGATTGTAAACACACTCCAAGATCCTTACACTCTTTTTTTCTTTCCACTATAGAGTCAGTTATGGTATATTTATACACAATATCATTTATTTTCCGCGGAAAAGATATCACATGACACTTATTAACATTTAATGACATTCTTCTCTCGCTAAACCATTGCGTAACACAATCTATGTCCTCTGTAATTTCTGACAGTCCTCAGGTGTAGAGATTATTTTAAACATTTTGAAGTCATCCGCAAACAATAAGCTTTCCGAGTGTATTACCGATGACGGTAAGCTATTAATAAAAATCGCAAACAACAGGGGTCCTAGGTTACTCCCCTGCTGTACTCCAGATGTTGCAATAAAACTATTTGAAATACTTTTTCCTATTTTAACATTTTGTTCTCTGGAGCGTAGATAAGTTGCCATGAAGGAACCAAACTCGCTCAACCTATCTATTAATATACCATGGCCAACCTGATCAAGAGCCTTTGCGCAGTCTGTCATGATGGCATCAAGTTGAAGCTTATTTTCTATTGCCTCTGAAACTATATTTGTTAAAAGTACAAAGGTTTGTCATAGTGGACCTGCCTTCTAAGAAGCCATGCTGTTCCATGGTAAAACTATTCTTGAATGTTTGCAGTATATCACTACAAAGTATGAACTCAAATATTTTGGCTATAGAATTTAGAACACTTATGGGTCTGTACTGATCTACTGAATTTACATTGCTTGCTTTTTTATAAACAGGGGTAATTATTGCATTTTTTAGTTTTTCAGGAAACTCATTGGTTTTAATTAAAAGATTAAAAACTATTGCCAAAGGCTTGGAAAAAATATCGACACAACCCTTATAGACATAAGCCGGAATATTGTCAGACCCAGTGGCCTTTTTTGGTTTTAAATTTTTTATACTATTTTTAATTTGTTCTTCAGTAATATGAGAGAAAGAAAAATTGCCTTGATATTCCCTTATAGTTGGTAAGTCAGACTTCAAAAAGACGGTACTAAAGTACTGCGCAAAGGCTTCAGAGATATCTCGGGGGTCACTAAATGATTCTCCCCTATAGCTAACTTCTGACGGAATGCCATTTCTCTTTGTTTTTGATTTTATAAATGACCCAAAAGCTATTTGGATTATTACAAATGTTGTTTTCTATATTTTCATTATACAATTTAAATTCTTCCTTGGATTGCGCTTTTACAATACACCTCAATCTCTTATAAGCAGTAATTGTAAGGTGACTAGCCTTACCTTTTCTAACCTGTTTATGCAACCGATTCTTTTGCTTTATTTTCTTAACCAAATCCAATATATATAATGTTAATAAAACAATCCAGTCATACTCCACAGTTTAATATATGAGTTTTTTTTTACTGGTATTTTTCTAACAATGTACTAGCCTTTCTAGTATCCCCCGAGGATGAACGTTTAAGCGTTTGAAACATGTAGGGAACTAAATACAAATTTTCATATATTATATATTATATTAGACTGTGGAAGAAGACTGGATTGTTTTATTTACATTATACTTTAACTCCACTGAAAGTATGGACTTTTTCTTCAACTTCATATCAGTTGGTATTAAAGATATTTAAAGCGTTCCAAACCTTTGTTACATGCTAAGCTAAGCTAAAAGGTTACTTAGCTCTTAAAAAATGTGCACAGATTAAAAATTAACATACTGATGAAATAAAAAAACTGAGAAACAAAGAATTCGCATATTATAT
This sequence comes from Polydrusus tereticollis, assembly GCA_963920685.1. Lineage (NCBI taxonomy): Eukaryota > Metazoa > Arthropoda > Insecta > Coleoptera > Curculionidae > Polydrusus > Polydrusus tereticollis. The sequence continues at coordinate 62,991,262 of OY987327.1, forward strand.
TATCAAAATCAAATATAATTTACAACCACAATACAAGACACTGTAAAACTGGTCAAATCAATAAAATTTGTTCAAATTTTTATAAAATATCAATCTTACATGAAGGATGTAAATAGGTATAAAAATATAAACATTTAAAATTAATAATTGATATGTGATGGGCTACATGCTTGGTGAAATGGATATTCCATAGTAGAGGAAATTAAAGTCGTACTTGTTATATTTCACAATTTAATTCAGTTTCCTGACACGTGTTTTAACCCTTGCGGATCATTATCAAAGGCATATAAGACAATAATAAATTCTACTACATGTCATTAAAATAAAAATTGACAGATGATGGGTTATTTTGGTCCTTAATTTACAGGTATTGGCCAAAGGTACACCTAAATTACAGGTGTGATTATAGAGGTATTTACATTTAAGTAGTAAAATTAAGAAAATGATATTGTGTATATAATTATGGGTTTTTTCGTTGGTAATTATTGACAGTGTTTATTGCATATTTATCTTAAGTTATTAGGCTATTACGTATTAGATTGGCACCTGAAGGTATTTTAATTTGATTGTTAACAACATTACATCGATTTTTTAAGGCTTTTTTGATTGCTAATGTTTCTAATAGGTTGAGTTTTCTACCCTTGTGTTGAATGTATATCGGTTTTATTTTGTTAAATATTGAGTGGTTATTTATTATACAGTGGTCCGCTATTCCTGTTTATTTTGTTTTTTTCAAAATGGATGTTTTATGTTCTTTAAGCCTAGTTTTAAAGTTTCTATCTGTTTGCCCTATATAGATTGCATCACAGTCATCACATTGTATTTGCTAGACCCCGCGCTATGTGTTAATTTGTCTTTATTTTCAATTTTTGAATTAGCTATGTATTTACCTAGGTTATTTTTATTGACTTGTATGGGGATTAGTTTATGGTTTTTGGGTTTTTTGGAGATTTTTTGACTTGTTTGACCTGTATATCTGATTGAACTGTATTTCGCGTTTGAAACCATAAACTAATCCCCATACAAGTCAATAAAAATAACCTAGGTAAATACATAGCTAATTCAAAAATTGAAAATAAAGACAAATTAACACATAGTGGGGTCTAGCAAATACAATGTGATGACTGTGATGCAATCTAAATAGGTCAAACAGGTAGAAACTTTAAAACTAGGCTTAAAGAACATAAAACATCCATTTTAAAAAATAAAATAAAACAGGAATAGCGGACCACTCTATAATAAATAACCACTCAATATCCAACAAAATAAAACCGATATACACTCAACACAAGGGTAGAAAACTCAACCTATTAGAAACATTAGCAATCAAAAAAGCCTTAAAAAATCGATGTAATGTTGTTAACAATCAAATTGAAATACCTTCAGGTGCCAATCTACTACTTAATAGCCTAATAACTGATAACTTAAGATAAATATGCAATAAACACTGTCAATAATTACCAACGAAAAAACCCATAATTATATACACAATATAATTTTCTTAATTTTATTACTTAGATGTAAATACCTCTATAATCACACCTGTAATTTAGTTGTACCTTTGGCCAATACCTGTAAATTAAGGACCAAAATAACCCATTATCTGTCAATTTTTGTTTTAATGACATGTAGTAGAATTTATTATTGTCTTATATGCCTTTGATAATGATCCGCAAGGGTTGAAACAGGTGTCAGAAAACTGAATTAAATTGTAAAATATAACAAGTACGACTTTAATTTCCTCTACTATTTAAAATTAAACTAAGAAAACAATTAGGAGGTATTAGGACTTTCTAACAATGTATATTTATTGTCTACTTCCAGGTGGAAGCACAGATAAAGGAAAGCACATTCACGAGTCAGACTATTACTCGCCGTCTGGCGAATTCCGGGTGGACAAGGAGGGGGCGCCGGCGCTGCTCAATTGTCTCATGTATAAAATGTGTTACTACCGGTTTGGAAAGGTGCACACGGAAGGAGGACGTCCGGCCGGCTGGGACAGAGTCAGAGGTAAGGAGTAACAAACATCATAAAATTGTGATTATCATTTATCCTCTAAAACTTCTTTCTTAAACTAAAATTGTATTTTTCTGCATCTTCTTAGAGTACTCAATGTCGATCGTAAATAATTTTTAATCAACTTCAATTTGGGGAAGCTTTTAGAGCGAGCGAGATGATTATGCTCACCCAACGACAGGAAATTCGCGCGTTCGCTCAAGCCCCTGGCCTTGACTAACCCACGTTCACCATTTTGAACTTGATCGAAGTCTACTAGGCGAGCGAATTAAGAACCTGTGCTAGTTGAGACCAGGGGTAAGAACCCCTGAGCAACAACAGCAAAAGCGAGCGAGATGGTCATATTATCTGAATGAACTAAGACTACTATAAAACCAACCAGTAAATACATGAATGAGAAGACACTCAAAATATTGTATTTCGCCAATTTTCAGTCTGTTCTGAGTTACGGAATATTTTTTTGGGGTCCACGAAGCCAAAATCAGAATATATTTGTAATACAAAAAAATAGTCATTAGTAAGGGCGGAATATACCGGGTGTTGCATCGTCGAGCGGGACATAGGAAATCCCATGTAATTTTAAATGGGATCAATTATTGGCTTCCCTAATTATTTTAGAGAAAAATTCTATTTAGGTTTATTAAAGAGCACTAAAACCCACATTCAAAAGAATAACTTTAGATATTTTTGATGAGCCCGTTTACGGGTTATCGCCGATTTCTTTTTAACTATTTCTCCATTTTATGGCCCCGTATTTGCGGGCACCAGTCAAGGTAAAAGATGACTGTCAAATAAAGTTGTCATTTTGAAATGTGTGCTTTATTGTTATAAAAACTCGTACATCGAAAATATTAAAGGTGTTTTTATGAGTACAAATTAATCTGAATAAAACTAAAATAAAGTATCCAATTACAAGGTTAATTATGACATTTTACATGTTTCAATATTTTACTAATTAATAGGTAGGTACTATTAAATTGTTAGAACTTTAGGATTTAAGAAGATGTTCAAATATTCCTCAAAATGACAACTTTATTTGACAGTCATCTTTTACCTTGACTGGTGCCCGCAAATACGGGGCCATAAAAAGGAGAAATAGTTAAAAAGAAATCGGCGATAACCCGTAAACGGGCTCATCAAAAATATCTAAAGTTATTCTTTTGAATGTGGGTTTTAGTGCTCTTTAATAAACCTAAATAGAATTTTTCTCTAAAATAATTAGGGAAGCCAATAATTGACCCCATTTAAAATTACATGGGATTTCCTATGTCCCGCTCGACGATGCAACACCCGGTATGGAAAGTGCATATACAGGGTGTCTCTAAAAGGTCTGTACAAAATCTGAGCACATATTCCTGACGCCAAAATAAGGCGATTTAAAGCAACTTACCTTAGTCCGAAATTGCTCCGTTCCCGAGATACAGGGTGGTAAAGTTAAAAAATAAAAATAGAATTTTTGAAATTAATGAACACTTTTTAACGTATTACTTTCAAACTTGGTACCCGGGGTTTTTTTGGGATGCGAAACCCGAATACGGACACCTTTCACTATGGCCATTAGAGGGCGCTTCTTATGGTTTAGAATGGCGATAACTTTTTTATCAGTGTAGTTTTTTCCTTTTTTTGTTAAGGAACTAATTTTTTGAACATTTTGAAACAAGAAGGTACTTTAGTGAAAATCCGCTAAAGTGAGCCGTTTTTGAGATATTTCGGTTTTTAGTGTTCGATGCCGCACCGGAATATTTAAATTATTCTGAATAAAAAATGTTTGCTGTTATCTTTGAGGATGAAATGTGGTCAGTGAATTAGCGGTGGAAAATGTATTTTTTTTAGATACTTTTTTGGAGTGTCGCATCCAAAAATCCTCAGATTTTTTACCTGTTTGATGAACACCTTTAAAATTTTTTTTGTAACAGACTATTTAAATGTAAACATTTTTCGTATTTTAAGAATTTTCGCTATCAGTGTCTATGTTGTTTACAGTAAGTGTTTCAGTAAGAATTTGCCAATGTGAGAATCAATAAGGTGTTTGAAACGTGTTAGTTAAATTTTAAAGTGACTGTAAAGATGGCTGAACGATACAGTTCTGCAGAAATGACGGATATGCTATTGGTTCTTGGGTATTGTGAAGAAAATAACCGCAAAAGTGTTAGGGTATACAGGGAAAGATATCCAAATCGGCGCATATCAAACCATCAAACATTTGCTGCTATTGAGAGACGCTCTCGCGAAACCAGTAGCTTCACTCCTTTAACTGCCAATTATGGACGGCAACGTGCAATAAGGACTCCTGAGGTTGAGGAACAAATTTTGGAAAGAATTGCTGAAGATCCAAAATTAAGCACCAAACACTTAGGTTTAGAGTATCCAAGGATATAGTTCATAGAACATTAAAAGAACAGCAGCTACATCGATACCATATCCAAAAGGTACAAGACCTTTTGGCTCCGGATCTCGATCAACGATTGGACTTCTGTCGATTCATTACCGAACAAAGACGACAGGATGTGAATTTTGCTAAGCACATTTTATTTACTGACGAAGCATGTTTTACAAGAAGTGGTGTAACCAACTATCATCATTGGCAATTTCATTATTGGCCCTGTCATTTTACCGCCACGACTAAATGGCGTGGATTATTTAGAACATTTACAAAATACGCTGCCACATTTATTAGAAGATTTGCCATTACAACTTCGACGAGATATGTGGTTTATGCATGACGGTGCTCCACCACATTCTAGTTTAAATGTCCGCAATTATTTGCATCGACAGTATCCAAACAGATGGATCGGTAGAGGAAATGACGCTCCTGTAAAGTGGCCGCCACGCTCACCGGATATGACTCCATTGGATTCTTTTTTATGGGGAGAATTCAAAGTGCAGTCAACATATTAAAGAACGATGCGGAATTGATGCAAAGAGTAAATTTAAACTTTTTACGTCGTATTAATCTTTGTACTTATGTTATCGGAGGTCATTTTGAACAATTACTAAAACTTTATGCTAATTAAATTTACTTTTAAAATAAAATTGTTCCTCATTTAATTAAAAAAAAAAATAAACCCATACTCAAATTCTTCCTGCAAAAGTTGCTGTAACTAACCCAAGTGAAACATTTTTTCTTGCCGAAAATTTACTAATAGCGGAATTTTTTATTCAAAATAATTTGAATATTCCGGTGCGGCATCGAACCCTAAAAACCGAAATATCTCAAAAACGGCTTACTTTAGCGGATTTTCACACACAGGAAAAAACTACACTGATAAAAAAGTTATCGCCATTCTAAACCATAAGAAGTGCCTTGTGAAGCGCCCTCTAATGGCCATAGTGAAAAAGTGTCCGTATTCGGGTTTCGCATCCCAAAAAAACCCCGGGTACCAAGTTTTAAAGTAATACGTTAAAATGTATTTATTAATTTCAAAAAATTCTATTTTTATTTTTAACTTTACCACCCTGTATCTCGGAAACGGCGTCAGGAATATGTGCTCAGATTTTGTACAGACCTTTTTTGCTTATTTTGTCAATTTTATAATAAAATGCATATTTTTCCCAAATTATTATTTTATGAGCATATTTTTATGTTTTCGGCGTTATCGAACAATTAAAAACGCCCGGTCATGAAAACTCGTAGACTAATAGGTTTAATATCCAGTCCGGCACTTGTTTCAGGGATTTTCCAATCTGAAGATAATTATAAGATAATTAATATTTACATTTTTGTAATACCCAAGGTATATATTGGGGGTTTCCGGGGTTTGCAGGTATATTATCAGGAGTTATTTATTGTCATTTAAGAATGCCTTATTATTACCTGCTTAACAAACTGTATTTATATCGGGTTAAAATACGTACTTCTGTTTTAGTTTGTCGAAAGATTTGAGTATTTTCAGTGTGAAACTAGTGATTTTAAACGACTAGTGTGTACAAAATGTCTAAAATGTGCCAGAGTTAGAGTTTAGTGGAGAAAAAGTCTTTTGTAAAGCTTGTGCAAAAATTATTGTTTGTGAAAAGAAATTCCAAATCGATCAACATTTGAAAATACCGCTGCATAAATCAAAGTTACAAAAAATGAAATCTAAGCCAGTTCAGCTCAGTGTAAAAAACGCATTTTAAAATATTGGAGAAAAATTGAAATCTGAAGAGGAATTTTTTCAAGAAGACTCATGCAAGGCTTTGGTCGCAGCAAACATACCCTTAAAAAAATTGCAAAATCCGCAATTTAGAGGATTTTTGCAAAAGTATTGTCAACAAACCGTTCCTGACGAATCCACGCTTAGAAAGAAGAATGTCCATTCAGTATACGAAACCGTTTTATAGATGTATATATAGAAATATCGCACATCTTATTATTGGAGCACTTCAAGAATATAAAGCATCAAGCCCATATTTAATAGCTTCTAAGCAGCTAGACAAAACTAATAATGTGACCGTAACCCGATTTATTCAGCAGTCCCTATCGAGCTTTTTCTTACTAAATCTAGTCCCAGATGAGAAGTTTTTAGTGCTTTTGTCTGATACAGCACCGTATATGGTAAAAGTAGGCCAAAACTTAAGAATCTTTTACCCCAATATGGTACATGTGACTTGTCTTTTACATGGAAAAACCGAGTTGCAGAAACCGTCAGAACTGAATATCCTTAAGTAAATAAATTAATTTCAAATGTAAAAGATGTGTTTCTAAAACTAAGAGTGCAGATCTATAAGGAGAGATTACCAGGAGTTAGTTTAGGTTAGTTTCAATTTGATACCGGATATAATATCCTCGTTAGAAAGTAGAAATTTAAGTTTAAGAGACTCAATTAGTATTGTTGAAACTTTTTTCGCTAAATGTAACAACATTCCCGGTTAAGTAGGTGGTCAAGTAAGGAACAAATTGGATGTAACTGTAAAAAAGAATGAAGGATTCAAATACTTAATTGCAGTAAAAAGCATTTATGAATTGAACAATCTTGGTCTTATACTTATTGTCCGATTACATCAGCAGATGTTGACAGAAGCTTTTCCTTGAATAAACATATTTTACTGATAGAAGACAATCCTTTTTAGTTGAAAATTTTGAAAAATATTTAGTAATAAATGCCTTTTATACAATTTGAGGTTAAAAAATTGTTTACTTTTATTTTTCTTTGTTTTTTGCATTTTTTTTAAATAAACAACTTTTTTAGAATTAAGTGTGTTTCTTTACCCTATTTTACTATAATTAATTAAGAAATATTGCATACCAGTATGCATATTTGGTAAAAAAAATGCATATAACTGCATATTTTAAAGGCAAACAAGGCATATATATGCGCATATTTTGGCTGAAATTAAGTGCATATAGGCTGCCCTTTAGTCATTAGGATTAGCAACAAAATGAAGTACCTCGAAACTTGTAGAACGTCATTTAAAAATACCGCGATCTTAACGGTATATGGCCTATACATTTACGAATGTTTATTATTTTTATTTAAAAACAAGCAGCTGTTTGGTACGTCCTCTAAACATCACTACAATACAAGAACCCAAAATGTAAATTACCCTAGGCACAGAAAATATAGCTACGCAACAGAACTCTGAAGAGCATAGGAGAAAACCCAACGTGCAAAAATATATATAAATATATTATTTTTATTTAGCGCATTCATGTCGCCATACCACCAACCAAGTATTGTCATATCGTCTTTACCGCTCGAGATTCGATTATTGTAAAAATGAATAATATTTTAGTTAATCGCATTATTTGAAGGGTTTCGACCAGCGCCGGCGGCGCACTTCTTGTTTAGGTGATTGATCGGGTAGGCGGCATTGACTCAAAGACGTTTATTGTCGACGTTTTTATTTTATTATTTATTTTATTTGAGGTAAATTGGAAGCAGGCCAGTTGTAGAACATAGTTTGAAAACAACCTAATTATTTTATTGCGATCCTATAGGGATTTCCTTACTTTCTTATTTTTCTTTCTGTAATATGGCTACAAGCAGTGGTTCAGCAGGCAAAAAATGCGGGTATTTTAATAGCAGTATGTATTATAATAGAGGTGGCTCGGGCGCATATTTTAAAATTATTTTACATTGCACATGGTGATCCAAAAAGTTTTTATGAATAAACTTAATGTTTTTTTGTTTTTTTAATATAATCCCTTGTATTTTATGATTTTAAATTATAGCTGCCATTGTCATGATCATTTAAATAATTAACTATAGGAGTATGGGGGGTCAAATGTTAGTCGCTTTTACAGAAAGGTAACTTCTTTGTGAGAACGTCTTTCTGACATTCCCGGAATACCTAAAAACAAGTAAATAAAATACATGCTTATAAGCAGAATAGTTTTCTTTCCAACTCTTTTACTTTTATACAAGGTGTTGAAGAAAATAAAAACCATAACTTTTCAACAAATTTTAAAATAATAGATATTTACGTTATAAGTCCGGTAAATCAACTTTTACAGTATGAGTGAAATGTTTCGAGACGAGGCGACGAAGGATCCGAGTCTGGCGACGAAGGATCCGAGTCTGAAATTTTGAAACGAATACTGTAAAGGATTTGCCGGACGAATGACGTACAATATTTTATTTCATACTGTTCTGTTGAAAATTATAATTATGTTTTGAAATTATAATGAAGTTTTATTCTGCGTCGTATATTGGAAAAGTGCTTATATTTACTGGTGGAAACATTGTGTGTTTGACATTGATTAAACTAAAACTTACAAATTTCAGTCCGGTAAAGAAATTTTACAGGACTAGTCCGGTAGAAAATTTTTACCGGACTTATTGCTGTAAAACCTTATTTCCTGGACCAGGTTCAAATATGTAAAGGTGTGTTTTACAATACAGTATGAAATAAATATTTTTACAGTAGAGTCGCGTTAACGTGAACTGAAATTTTTTTACCCTGTTCATATTAATGAGATCGTTCACACTACTGAGAGTGTGTTGTTTAAGAAACCGTTTGTATAGTATATTTTACATTTTTGGATTTTCACTTTTTCTCAAATGCGTTTCTGAATTTTATGTGGCTTTAAACTTTGTCTCACTACCCTTACAATTCAACTATTTGTTTTTATAGAATATATAATATGGATTTATCTACTCGATATTTCTTGGATAACATTGTTATTATTTTTATATTGACCCTTTTGAAACGCACAATAGACAAAACACAAACAATCACAACTATTTGCTACGACAAATAAGCTACAAATGGTAAGTTATGGTTTTTGCAGGTAAATAGAAGTTATTTTTTAACACTGTTTACATTATCGAAAGTGTCGCCTGTTCACACTACAGAGTATTAATGGACATATTTTGCTGTTCACGTTATTGAGTAGTTTACATAAGTTCACATTAACGTGAGTCTACTGTATTATTATTATTATTATATTATTATTTTGAAAGAAGCACCTTTAAATAAGCTTTCATTACATATACCACTTAGCATATCTAATATCAGCCGTTTTTCTGGAATATCAATTCAAACTTCCTTAATTACATCATTTATGGTACTAAGCAATAATTGCATGGTCCCGAAAAAAAATTACTCCAAAATTTTTTCTGTCGCGCCAAAGCCGCTGACATCGCATTAAGAACTCCGCTGCCGCCAGGCGAGCTCTTTTTCTGTGGGCAAATTGCTGCCACGTCTACAGAATTCTGGCAGCTATATTCTCTGTGCCCTAGGCATCGGTTAGCCTTAAGTGAGAAAAGTCCGCAATATATGTGTTTAAAATTATTTAATAAGCTTCCTAATACTTTGAAAACAATACAGACTGAGAAGAAGTTCAAGAAAAAATATTTTGTTGATCGACTTGGAACCATATAGTGTGGATGAGTTTTTAGATATGTAAGGTTAAGTGTTGGGTAGTTTTTGCAATTTAATTTTATTATTCAATAATTTATTTGTACACTATTCGCCATAGTATAAGGCTAGTTGGTTTATAACTGCATATATTCAATTGAAACTTCGTTTAGCAAAAAATAACAGCTATTTACTTCATTTAAATATCACTTGTAGACAGGATTTTACAGCACTTTTAACTTCACCGACGGGAAATGACTATTTTACTTGTTCGGGAGAGCCGTACAGAATAATAATGCACCTTTGCGTTAAACACACGAGAATTTTGCCACACTTCTCCGTAGAGAAAAACAACTTAGTAGAAAGCGAAGTAACAACACATTTTTTGTGCGTTCAAAATAGAATAGCTCCTGCGGAATCAGGTCGCGAAGCGAACTTCACTCGTCAAGATGTTGTTAGCGAGTCGTTGCCGAAATTCACAGATGCATTGAAGTGGTCAACCTACTTTTGTTGGCGCTACCGTGAGAGATCAATTAAAGGTGATTAAACATGTGGGGTACCGGCCCACGTAGTCCGTTGTAGCTACCGTCGCGGCCATGTGTATACACAGCGAATCAGAAAGTCGAGTGACTTGTAGAATAAATTACTGTTACTGCGATGTCTTGGGGCTTCATAAGGGCCCTTATTAGCATACTATAATATCCGACAAGGGATTCTAAGTTATAAATAGATTCGCTTTAGAATATTGTACCTTTTTATCTTAACTAGTAGAATAATAATTGCCACAACCAAACTTAATATTTGTGGTTTATTTTTTGAACTATGCCGATATTAACGGTCTTCTGAAACTGTTAGCCTTGTTGATTTTTAAGCGAAAAATTGTCTTAAACTACTACTTCTCTACACTGCTATCGAAGCAGTCGAGTCGCAACGATTGCACCGGTTCACGGCTAACGCATGCGGCTGCCGCGTGATAGGAAACAAGTACTTAAAGAAACACGAGGAGCAGTAGATCGCAGCGGCCGCGTGGAAGGAAACATACCCTAAAACACGTTTCTCCAACACTATCATATTCACCCAACAATAGGGAATAATGCATTGTTTATTAAGATCAGATTAAAAGAAAAAATTAATTAAGGTTACTAAGCATTAGACGTGACCTTACCTTCTTTTTGTTTCGATTCAATTATTGCTTAATTTATTATGATTAATAATGAATAATTTAGGCGCTGAAATTGGCAACAAAGACTTCGAATTGGACGTTCTAGAAGAGGCGTATACGACTGAACATTGGCTAGTTAGAATTTACAAGGTAAAAGATCTGCCCAACCGAGGATCTTTGTAAGTATACACAAACCGATTCCTGACCATTTTTTTTTGTTATCGTAATAATCTCATGCGTAAAAAGTTGTTTCTCAATACCTGTTAATATTGTTCCTAAGTTTAAAAAAAGATTGACTATTTTACCCCAGAAATAATCTGCCCCTTACATGGCCATCGCAACGATAGTTAGATTAATCTAAATCGTGGATATTATAGCGGCCGTACACGCAACAGTATGTCTGACAGTGTATATCGAACCTTCAACTAAAGAGAAATATAGTACGCCAACCGATGTGTAAGGTAAATAATATTGTAAACGGTAAAAGGTTGTTTAACTTTACCTTTCTTTAAGCAATATCGTCAGGTAGAAAATATCAATGTTCAATTGTGTTCAGGTGGCCTGTACACTGCACAGTTTTGTAACGTACACGGTCCAATTTAATTGTGATAGTAAACCTGTTAGGTATAATAACACACCGTTGCGTGTATGGCTGTTATTAGGAAAAAATGATCAATAAGCTGTATTTTTGTGTTCATGTGAGAAATCTCATCCGCTTACCATTAATTTTAAAGAGTTAAATGGTCTGAAATTCGGTTTCTGCTATTTTTTTGAAACCTATCAATTTTTCGGAAATAGCAGAAGAAACAATTATTATTGTAAAAATTGAAATGCTTCTTTTTTACGATAGAAGTATTTTAATTATTACATGAAAACGATTTGTTCTCCGAGAAAACTCACGACACTTTTCTTTTAAGAAATGAAAAAGGTAACTTTCAATTTCTCTCATTTAAATAATTTTATTTATTAGAATTTGTCCACTCACAAGTTGTCTGCTTTTCTTTTAAATTCCTGGATTCTGTGCTGTTTTTTTTTTAATTACTGATGAAACTTACACTAACCTATCTTTCCACCACGGTATCACAAAATTTTGTCCAAAAAGATGACAAGAAATGTGTAATTCTGTTTGAAATCTAAACAGTTGTAACGGAATTACGATATCACAATAATTTGGCATTTTTGACATATCAAAATGTGCGGTGCTGCAATATTTTCATGTTTTTTTTTTACTGAGGTGTAGATTATTTTCACTACACGAAATTTTCTAAATTTTACTTGAAAGAGCAAGTTGATGAACTCCTATTTTCATCAAGGAGGAAAAAAGGAAGAGCAGTAACACTAGCCACCCTTTCATCGAATCTGCCCCCTGGTGTACCCCAAATAGTTCCATTTGTATTCAATTTTATTTAAGAAAACTTTAGACAACGTAGCCTACCCTTAAGCCAACATTCCTCCGAGTACGGCGTCGCGTGCCGTATCGACGGAGCGGTGCGACGCGTTGGGACAAAAATTTTATTTAACATGATGCCTTACAAACCTCCATCTACCTATAGTGCGTTCAGTGAGTGAATGCGCATTTGTCATTAACCGATTATGGTCTATAGTAAGTTGTGTGCGGCGCCCGATACAGTGACTTGAGCATCAGTTGAGTTCGACTTGCCGTAGCAGTAGCGTCTGTATTTGATAATTTCTTTAGCTTTTGTATCTTTTAGGATGCTGTGCAATTTCTCAAATTGATGTACATATCTTCATACGAGAGTAGAAAAAACATCTTTCGGGATATATTTCTAGTTCTTGGCGTAATCTGTGATGTTCACCATACTGCAGTCTCATCGAGTTAACTGGATGTATCTAATATTCCGATTTGCTTCTCCTTAGTACCAGTAACGCTAAAGCCTGTTTCGAATTTCTCGCCGTTCTGATCAACCTCAAGCAAACTACTGACGCGTACTTCAGCTGCAACTTGTGGGATGTATAAATACGTTATTTAATGCTGCGGCATTTGAGGGCGCAGCGTGTACGTTAATCCCGTGTGCGGCCAACAACACCGACATAATAAGGACTCGGTCCTGTCGCGTAATGCCTGAGAGACAAGGCGATCAGGCGCGACGCATGCCTACGTCATGCGACTCTGACGTCACAGTACCGAGTCCTTCTAATCTCGGTGTTATTGGTTCGGCACCGTACTCGGCGGAATGTTGGCTTTAAACAGGCGCTAACCCGCATCCAATCCACCTGTTTGCTACCAACCCGTTTCGGCGCCGAATTATCTTCCAAGAAGCTCTTTGAAAAAATAGGGGAACTCACCTCTATAACTAGAAGGTTAAGTAGATATGACCGTTTATGTATAGAATAAGAACAATGCAAATTAAACGAATGAAAATCCATTCATTTCGGAAAACCTTCCTATTTTTCTTATCGGGTGGAATAAAAAAGGAAAAAAAGATCATTTAGAGCACTTGAATCATTTTAAAACAGGAAAAACAAATATTACTTTAGGTAAACATGAAATAGTGCACTATACAGGGTGTTACAAATTCGACATACGAGCATTGAAATCTCGGAAACCATAGGAGTTAGAGAAACGGTTAAATGGGGGCAAAGTTGTACAATTCGGTGCTGAATAAAATGCCGCTTTAAAAGTTTTAAAATTCCGAATACTTCCGATATTATTCGAAAAAAAACGAAGTTTTGCAAAATCGTTTTTATTTTTTCCTGAGCTCATTTGAATAGCTATTTAAAAATAAATGACACTTTGTTATTGCAACTTTTTCTCCTCTACAATATGACGTTACTAAACTAAAGATCTGACGTTTCGTCTCCGAGCGGCCAACATCAACTTTATTTTTTCAAATACGGACCTGGATTTTTTTAACCGATTTTTAAACTCTCCTACACTCAAAATGTAATGGCAGTATTACTTTCTCATAATAATGAATTGCCTTTGCTTATTTTTTTTAAATTCATATTTTACATTTGTCAGTCCGGTCCTGGCAAGTATCCGAAATTTTAAAACTTTTAAAGCGGCATTTTAATCAGCACCGAATTGCACAATTTTGCCCTGTACTTTGTTGCTTAATGCCAGAGAGTAATAAAATGTAAATTTGCAATGACAGTACCCATTAAGCAGGGTGGACAACTTCAAGGTTGCGTTGTACATTTCAGGTAAATTGCAATGATAGTTTTTTAAAATTCCTTATTTAAGATATTTAAGCCTACACACCCTGAATCGGTCCTAAGTTGGGGTCATCCTAATTTGCATACAATAGAAAGACGAGTTTGGTAAATGAAAGTAATGTGACAGCGGGGTTACATGAAAGCTTGCCTCGCGCTTTTTCTGCCATATTTTGCCAACGGTATAATCTTCATTTAACCAAGTTTCGTCCATGTAATAGATATTCCTGTTTTCCCTTCGAAACTGTCTAACTGCCCTCAAATATGTCGCCAGCAGATGATTTCGTCTTTTTCAATTAAAAGTGATTTTCTGTTTTGAATTTTTTCATAACAAAAATTCATTTCCTTCAAAGTTTTCCATAGTTTCTTCTTACCCATGGGTGGAATGAAATCATACTTTTTCATTTCAGACATTATTTTGTCCAAGGTAGGTATTTCTCTTTTTAAGTAAAACGAGTGTATGATTCTTCTAATGGCAGTCTTTTCATCCTGATTTATTACAGTTTCTTTTCTTCCTGTACTTCTCTTTGGTGACCTGGTGGGGCCGCGTTTATCCTCGTGCACAAGTCTGTATATTGTTGACTGTCCGACTGCAGTCATATTCGAACACATTTCAACTATTTTTGCAACTCCGAATGTTGACTTTTGGTGGCGAAGAGCGTTGAAGACATTGAGAATAATAATTTTTTCATTTTTGGAAAGCGCAGTTTTACTAATCCGTTTCTCAGCAACAAATTCAGAAACGCTAGCCATTCTCAAGAACGAAGTTTTCCAACAACTGCCGGAAAGTAACTAAACATTTCAAATTTTTGAAACAGTGAGGCACAAGTAGGTAAACTACCTGTGCCTCTACCTACCCGATCTCGAGACCCCTGACAATAATAATAATTGGATTACACCTATGGAATACGGCGAAGACCACTAGGTTTTATAGTTTAACCCTTCGTTAGGCGCGTCTAATTTTGTTACGTGGATAGACGCGTGGGTGACATATGTCACCCACATCCTACATGTTGAAATTATGCAAAAACACTAGATTTCTATCAAGTGTTGTTCTGAATTACAACTAATTTAAATAAATAAAAATACAAAAGGTAGTAAAAAAGTTTTATTTATTGATAACATAAACAATTCTAATTTTCGAAACAATTTACGCATATTTCGCGTAGATGCTCTCCACAGATCCACCGCTGACATTTAACGCACCATTTTCTGGAAGTTCTGTCTCTTTGGCGTCCACAATAATAACATCGACCACGCGATCCAGTCTGACGAGCAACCTCAACTTCAGCTTCCTCTTCACCTAAGAGCAATTTCGCTCGTCTTCGCAGTTCTCTGGGAATTGATAAAATATTTGACCTTCGTGCCATTTGTGGTTTAATCAATTGCCAACTTATATTTTGTAAAAAATCGACCCTCTTTACTGGTTTGTCAAAGTGATGAGAATTATAAATACATGCTGCGTTAATTCCTATTATATTTAGCAAGTCAAAAAAAAAATTCACTAGTTGTATGATCAATCGAAGCATCATGGTGCGTAGTTGAAGAAGCTTGTATCTTGTTTTTGTCTGGTAGAAATTGCTTTGGTATTTCGCGTTTGTTTTTTCTCATCGTGCCAATATATGTTAATTTTTTATTATTTAGAAGTGTTCTAGCCAGAGGAACGCTTGTGAACCAGTTGTCACCCGTAATGTTTCTGTTACTACCTTGAACGGGCTCCACCAAACGTAAAACAATTTCTTCGGCCGAGTTACTTCGTTGGAATGGGCCATCAGATTGTATTCCGACATAAGGCTCTAAGTTAATGGTGTAGGCAGTCTTAGAGTCGGCCAAAGCAAATACCTTTACCCCATACTTCGCTGGCTTACTTGGAATATATTGCCTGAAGCTGCATCTACCTCTGAATGCCAACAATTGTTCATCAACAGTGAGATACTCACTGGGAGAATAATACTTTTGAAAGTTACTTATTATTAGCTCAAACAGTTCCCTAATTGGTGCAAGTTTATCAGTGGCTTTGCGATTTTCCCTATCTCTTATGTCATCAAAACGTAAACATCTTAAAATAAATCTGAATCTCTTCTCGCTCATGGTTAAATAACAAGATTCTAAACCATTACCTTTAGAATTTTCCCACAAATAACGTAAATTTTTTCTTGAATTTCCCAAAGATCCTATGAGGTACAGCAGACCAATAAATCCTTTTATTTCTATTATATCTGTAGGCCAAGCATCACGATCACGTTCGAATTCACCGCGGATATTTTCGATGTAAATATTAGTTGAATGACAAATTATACGTAGAACATTATCATCTAAAAATAAATTAAAAATATCGATTTCAGTTTTGATTTCACGGGCATTATTCTTGGGGCTAGGAAGGTGCGTTATAATATTGTGACCTCTGGTACGAACATTTGTAGGAGGGTGTAATTTACGCCATTTTGTCAAACAATATTTTCCTATGTAAAAATTTTGTGACTGATTGAAGTAATTTCCACTTTCTGTAGGCTCCACCACATCTTCTGTTTCGCTTGCTTCCTGCTCAGAATCTGTCATATGTTCACTTTCGAAATCGCTTTTATCATCAGCCAAGCTTTCATTATCACTTGGTTCTTCAAACCACTTCAGCCACATCTGAGGATCTTTACTTATCTCCATTTTGCGTCTTTTGTCCTTTGGCTCAGACATCTTTTCTAAAATAAACATAATCACGAATAGAGTAATAAGTAATAGAAGAAATAAAAAATATCCAGTATTTTTCTAAAATCCTTATAATATGATTAATATGCCCGTTTATGGGGCGAAATAATAAAGCAAATCATGACAAACGGTTCGCTATGTATATGTATATTATAAAAATATACTAACTGCAATCGCACAAAGGTCATACAAACAAAAAATAAATATGCCATACCTGCCTTATGGAGTAACGCGAATGGGCGCGCGGGTGACCCTTGTCACCCAAGCAAGTTATTTGTTTATAAATTTCACGCTAAAACCACTATAACGTCGCCGATCACAGAGATGCATGCTCTCTCATGCCACGCTGGAAAGGTACTAAAAGCGGCGGCTGCACAAATGTAACGGATATTATTTTGCATCGTCGATTATACGCATGGGTGACAATAGTCACCCGCGCGCCTAACGGAGGGTTAATAATGATTTATTACTCTCTCGCAATAAGCAACAGACTATAACCAAAGAACGACTGGTGTCCCTTCACCGTCAACTGTTTTTTTCATTGGTTTGCGTTTGGTAAAATTTTAAGGATTACATGCAAATCTCGTACCTGTAAGTAAAAAAAAATTTAATAATTTTTTCTCAAAAACTATTAGAAGCCGCGCAAAAAAAAATTTTGATTTGCATGCAATAAATACCCTGGTTCCACGTTTTCGAATAATTAATTACCCTTTTGTTTCGTTGTTTGATAGTTTTCGAGTTAATTGCACAAATCTGAATTTTATCCTTTTTCAATTAACAAGTAATAAATCGCCTAGTATCGATTGGGAGATGCGCACAAAACTGCAGCTTATGAGTAAATTTTTTCAAACTTATTTTCTTGAGATTAAGGAAATCTAGGTAAATTGTTAAATTCCTGAAAAAACACATTTTTAGCACTTAAAATATTCCAAAATTCGTTCAGTCTATTCATGCTTGAATTTGCTGAATGTTTGGGTAATCATTTGTCCTAATTTATCGTTATTTTCCAAAAAATGAATAGTCCTTTGCCATGCTGTATAGATCTGTTAGTCATTTACATCGAATTACACATTATTTTAAGCATTTTTGTGTTTCGTTTCTCAATATTCAATAAACTAGAGAGTAGTAGTCCACATCACTTATAAAATCATGTTGCTATACAAGGTGTGCCTAACTAGATGCCGTATTATAAATATTTGAAAACAAAAAGATACATTTTCTAAAACTGTTCTTATCTCGAATTAGTAAGTGTCTGCCCTCCAAGGACAGATTATTTGTGTGAATTTTTTATTTTTAAATAAGAAAATTGAGAGTCCTAGTACACATTGTTTTGTATTTCTAATGTCTTGTCTTATTTTTTTTATAGTAGAAAGTATGTTTTATGTCTCTGGTAAAATTTGTTTTCTAAATACTTTAATGCGTCATCAAAGAATTTTGTATATGCAACTATAAGTATAAACATTATTTCTCTAATAGGCCTGTGTTTATTTAAAGTATTCATTTTTACTTCCTCAAATATTTTTTTTATATATTTTTTTATTAATTTTACTAAGTTCCCAAACTATAATACCGCTCAAGTACGTGAATTCCCTAATTTTAAATGAATATTTTTGTAAATTTTTTGTAATAAGGTACTAATATATCGAAATAAAACAATTACTTTCAAACCTTTAATATTTTATTTGTGTTTTCTAGAGCGCAAAATTTACTGCTGGTAGCCCTTTAGTCCCTAAATTAGTAACTCTGTAGATAGATCCGTTATTTGGAACTGAAAGCTGCCTGTTATTTATTATAAACCTTCCGGTGGTCACGTATAGTTCGTCCACATTCACACCTCCCCATGCCACTGAAGTTACCTTAAAATAATAATACATTAATAATTTTTTAATTAACTTAAGAGCTTGCCCGCAAGTCGGGCCAGGTCGAACGAGTATTCGTATTTTATTACTTATGATTTCTTTTAACATAGAGTTCCTGAACTGAAGCATAATCGCGACGGTTGCATAAGTTAATTTTAATACCTCGAACGACAGGTGGCGCTTTGACATTTAAATTTAGGTTTGCATCAATGCTGTGTTACGGCGGTACAAGAAATATTATTTGATTAATTGATTCGATGCATCTCTCATTTTAACCTTGGCATTCTTTTTTTTTTTTCGTTTGCATTCGGCTAAACAGCCAGCCACACAGTCAAATTTGTTAACATTTCAAACATACATATATTATATATACATAAAGACCCAGCCCCAATCCTTGGACGCATTTCGCCGTATTACGGATCATCGGCGTAGATGCCTGCTTATACGGGTTCCATTCCAGCGTCTTGTCTTCTCTAAGTCTTCGCTGGTCTGGTTGGGTGGATTGCTCGATTGCCGCGAGATGTCGCCACGTGCAACACGTTACATTTTGTGTTGAAATGCCCTGTGAGGGTCCCTTTCCTTTTCGTCAGACTCTATAGCCTTGCCGATGAGCCGTAATACGGTGAAACGCGTCCAAGGATTGGGTCTGAGGGAAAGAAAAGAGACAAATTTCTTTAAACCATAACAATTTCTTACTGTAACTTTAAAGTTTATTTCCTTTTGACGCTTTAATTTTTACCATGGTAAAAGCTTATGCACTTGGGCACAATATGTACCACATGAGATATTCTAAAAAGTCGTAGGAAACTCGCAAAAAAATAAAAATAGTTGATACTTTGTATTTGCTCGAAGACACCCCTAAAAGGCTGTTTTATTGGCTTTTCAGGGGTTTTGTACCCCTCGGATCACTCCGAGACTCCGCGCATCGTGTTGTACCGTTAGGAAGGATTAAACCTGGACCAAGTTTGGTCACCCGCCTGTATAATTTGATTGGGCTATAATTATTATGTATGAGTTTTGCTCCGCTGCCGCGCTGCATTCCCAACCTACCTATAAAACCCACAAAGAAACCAGTTTATTGTCCAGAAATAGTTTTTATACAAACAGTGGAATCTGCATCGGAAAATAATACTAATTTGTTTAATAAATAAGTATCGGAAATTGCCCCCTAAGGGAGTTACAGCCCCCTAATAGGGAACGAACCCATGGAGATGGTATTTTTCAGATTATTCCCAAACAGTTGAACATAGAAACATGAATTTTTGTATTTTAGTAACTTTTATATGCTGAATCTAGATCTAAAATCAACACTATTAAAATTTAATCATAGGCGTAGCATTTGGGGGGGGGGGGGGGGTTGAGGAACAAAAACAAAAGTAACTTTTTCCTAAATTAATGTTTTACATTTTTTTTCTGGGATTATGAAAGTTTAGGACTTTCTGGCAAAAAAAGGTACTCTTGATGTACTTCGCTCAGATGCACCGTTTCTGAAAAAAAGTCCTTAACGATAACATTGTTTAGCAAACACGGATGAAATTAAAATTATGAATTTTTTTAAAGTTAACAACAACACTCATTTACTTGAGTAAATGTTCAAATAATTTCCATTTTGTTGAATACACAGTCTGGACCGTTTCCTAATATTTTTAGTAGTACGAAGAATTTCGAACCGGTTTTCTTTAATTTGATTTCCAGCTGCATAAATTCGTCTTGAAAGCTCTTCTGGGCTATCTACATCTGTGGCATAAACAATATTGCACATATTGCCCCACAGATAATAATCTAAAGGATTTAGGTCAGGCGATCGAGCTGGCCAGTTAACTGAACCACCTCTACCTATTGGGAAAATTTTTATTTAGCCAGTTTCTTACAAGCTGGCCAAAGTGGGCCGGCGCCTCATCGTGCTGGAAGAACATCTCTAACCGAGTATTTATTTATTTACGGTATACACCATGTACAAAAGGAAATAACAATGTAATTTATATATACAATAAAGTTGAATCTAATAACACAATAGATTAAAGATAAATATTTCATATTTCATAAGAATCACAGAGAGTTGATCAGTATCAGTCAGTCAAAGTGGCAATACATTACTACGAATTTTTCTCTTAAGGTCTAATTTAAACTTAGAATAAGTGGCATGAATATCAAAGTCATGCCTATCGAAGTTACGCTGCAGCCTGGTCAAAGAACGAAACATGCCATAATTGGTAGAATGGAAAGGTAAACAGAAGAGATTTCTGCTGCGAGTATTGTGTCTGGTATTAAAATATAATTCAGATAAAAGATAGTCACAATCTATGTCACCCGTAATAAGCTTAAATAAAAAACACATATCCAAGAGGAAACGTCTATTTTGTAGAGAACATAGATTTATACTGTTGAGAATGAGTTGATAATCTACAGTGTCACCATTAAAGTCCGCACCATATGGAACTTTTTTTTATTAATGAGGTTAGTTAAAATTAAATTTCGGCAATCGTTTTTGCTTCAAATTAGACTAAAAATTATATAATCAAATGTCACCATCTGTCATTCGGTATCTGTCAAAAATTACATTTTAATCAAAAAATGCTGAAAAATTTTTACCGAATTTCAAAAAAATTTATTAGAAAAAGTTGTTTCTAGTACAATTCTTGGCCTAAATACAAAGTTTCAGTTTTCTAGCTCAAAGTTGATTTTTTTGCCATTTTTTCTATAACTTTTTTTTATTTAATGTAAGTTCGCTTAATGGATATTAAACTATTTGCTTATACCATACTCAATATTTTATTTAGTTTGTATGAGCTTTTTTTTACTAGAATGCCATTTTTTTTCGAAATTTAAAATTAGAGGCAAAAAAATTTGACACAGGTGGTGCAAAGTTATCCTAATTTAAAAATTTTAACAGATAGACGTCAGATATTCCATTTTTTTGTAGTACATACACCTAAGAAGTTTAAAAAACTTATAATAAAATTCCCAGATATCAGATTAGTTCAAAATTTAGACACATTTTCTTTTTATCCACAATAAAATATCAAGGCAATTTTGAATTTTATAAGTAGGCTATGGAAAAAAAACGAATTAGAGTGCCGAATAAATAAAAGAAATGTCATAAATTTAAATATTTTCGCAAGTTATAGTTTTCAGTGTTATCACCAATGTTGTCCATTCAAGAAAAAATAGAAATTGTCTTAATTTGTGGAGAGAATATGCCTCACCGGCAAGTATCTGCCATTTTTAATGAGAGGCATCCAGAAAAAAATTTGCAGCATAGCACTGTTTCAAGAATAATGTCAAAATTTAGAGAAACTGGATCTGTTCAAAATAATTTTAAGAACCCTCACGCGGCAAGTAAATACGATGAAGCAGCACAACTTGATGTTTGTTTAACTGTTATTGACCACGGTCAAACTAGTGTAACCAAGATAAGTGATTCAACAGGGTGCAAGAGGGAAAGCGTTAGAAAAATTCTTCAGAAAAATCGATTTCGGGCATATAAACCCAAGTTTATAAACACATTAAAAGAACGCGATTTTGATATCCGACTTGATTTTTCGTTTTGGTATCAGGGACAATATGAGGAGAATATTCTTTTTCCATACAAGATATTATGGACAGATGAAGCCACTTTCTCTTCGAATGGTACCGTGAGCTCACAAAATTGCCGATGGTGGTCCCAAGAAAATCCTAACTTCACAATTGAATGTCGCGACCAGTATCATTTTAAAACCAATGTTTGATGTGAAATTTTGAAGGATGAGCTTATTGGACCATACTTCTTTAGAGTAAACTTAACTGGTGAAAGGTACCTGAATTTTCTTGATAACGAGATTACCAAGTTTTGGATAACATGCCCTTACACCATAGACATAACTTATGGTATCAGCTTGATGGTGCACCCATACATCAAACTGTAGCAGTGAAAGAACGCATAAACCAATTATTTCAAAACAGAGTTATAGGGCGTGATAGAGAATGTCACTGGCCACCCAGGTCGCCTGACATAACCCCACTAGACTTTTTTCTGTGGGGTTATCTTAAGCAGAAAGTTTATAAGAATCGACCGTTTAGAAATATCGAGCATTTGGAACAAGCGATAAGACAGTGTTGTGCCGATATAAGACCAAGCTTTTTACAAAATGCTGTCAAAGACGTTTATAGACGGACGGGTGTTTGTATAGAGCGAGAAGGACGTCACACTGAAATGTGAAATTTATATTGCTTTTGTGTTACCTATTTCAAATGATTAAAGTTCCTTTTTGTTCCTTTTAATAATAATGATAGTTTTAAGTATAAAATAAAATTTTTATCAAATATTTAGATGTATTTGTCATTTGAAAAACGAAACATCTGACGTCTATCTGTTAAAATTTTTAAATTAGGATAACTTTGCACCACCTGTGTCAAATTTTTTTGCCTCTAATTTTAAATTTCGAAAAAAAATGGCATTCTAGTAAAAAAAAAAGCTCGTACAAACTAAATAAAATATTGAGTATGGTATAAGCAAATAGTTTAATATCCATTAAGCGAACTTACATTAAATAAAAAAAAAGTTAATTAGAAAAAATGGCAAAAAAATCAACTTTGAGCTAGAAAACTGAAACTTTGTATTTAGGCCAAGAATTGTACTAGAAACAACTTTTTCTAATAAAATTTTTTGAAATTCGGTAAAACAATGCCATTTTTCAGCATTTTTTGATTAAAATGTAATTTTTGACAGATACCGAATGACAGATGGTGACATTTGATTATATAATTTTTAGTCTAATTTGAAGCAAAAACGATTGCCGAAATTTAATTTTAACTAACCTCATTAATAAAAAAAAGTTCCATATGGTGCGGACTTTAATGGTGACACTGTATATGAAAATTATGAAAACGAATTCATTGGTTGGAATATGTATAGGAACATCCTCTAGCAATTCTGCCAGCTCATTTTGGAGGAAACTTAAATAATGATGGGCATTTAATTTATCTGGCAAAATAATAGGACCTATTAAAACATCTCCTATGATCCCTGCCCATACATTGAAAGAAACCCTATGTTGGTAGTTAGTCCTTCGAACCACTTTCAGATTGTTTTGAGCCCAAAAATGAGTATTATGGCTATTAAATGCCTTGCCTCTTGAAAAGGTTGCTTCATCCGACTATAAAACTTTTCTCAACATATTATAGTGGTTGAAAATCCATTGACAAAATTCTACACGAGGTTGAAAATCTTCGGCTCTTAAATCATGTACTCTTTGATAATGAAACGGATGCAGTCCCTGCATTTGGGTCATTCTTCCAAGCTAAAAAAATATTTTTAAACAATTCACGTGCTGCTATCTGTTATCTGTGAAAACAATTCTAATAAATATTAAATACTTACAATTGATTTGGGGATATTGATAATATTTTCCAGCGGTCTCAATGCTATTTAAGGATTTTCCTCAATTATTATAATAATAATAATAATAATAATATGTCTTTATTAAGAATATCTAGTAAATTTTACAAAAAAAATAGTAAATATGAGGGCGGTATCCAACATTGTTGCTCTTATACAACCCCCATTCTATTTAGCGCTCCCTCGAAGTCATAATTATTACCCATTTGTCCCTGGGAACGCCTAAATGATATACTATTCGATGTGGCAGTCTTCTTCTCGGAAACTGTCTTTGGTACTCACGTACAGCGGAACGTGCATTACCATTGCAATATCCGTAAATAAAGTGAATATCAGCTAATTCGTTATTCGAGAAACGCTCCATATTAAAAAAATCAACCACAATTATACCAGAAAATTTCGAATAAACTATCATGATAAATGTTAAGCTGGCAAATAACAAACATGTCAAATTTGTTTTAAGGCCTACTACTAAGTTTTAATGAAAATGTAATCGGTCCTTGGTAAACAGGGTTATAGTTAAGGACTTTCTTTTCAGAAATGGTGCATCTGAGCGAAGTACATCAAGAGTACCTTCTTTTGCCAGAAAGCCCTAAACGTTCATAATTCCAGAAAAAAAATGAAAAACATTAACTTAGAAAAGAGTACAAAAGTACTTTTGTTTTTGTTCCTCAACCCCCTCAAATGCTACGCCTATGATTATGACAGTTTTGATTTTAGATCTAGATTCAGCATATAAAAGTTACTAAAATACCAAAAATTCATGTTTCTATGTTCAACTGTTTGGGAATAATCTGAAAAATACCATCTTCATTGGTTCCCTATCAGGGGGCCGTAGCTCCCTTAGGGGGCAATTTCCGATACTTGTTTATTAAACAAATTAATATTATTTCCCGATGCAGATTCCACTGTTTTCCTTTGGCCATCTAATTTCGGGACACCCTGCATATATGCGGCATTCGTGTAATGAGCTTTGCTAAACATATCGAAATTATGGCGTACAAACCAGAATTTGGAAATGTTTTTATTAAATTTACCGTTTCAGTGCGTTAATTATTGTCCGGAAGAT
Organism: Polydrusus tereticollis; assembly: GCA_963920685.1. NCBI lineage: Eukaryota > Metazoa > Arthropoda > Insecta > Coleoptera > Curculionidae > Polydrusus > Polydrusus tereticollis. Next base: position 63,016,401 of record OY987327.1, read on the forward strand.
GAGTGAGTTTCGTTTAAGTCGGTGTCATTTTTTTTCAAATTGTTGTTAATATTTGTTAATTAATATAATTGTTTTAAAGCCGAATTTTTACTTCAAAATAACTACAGTAGACGCTTGGTCTCGAATTTCTTGACTGCACCCTCTTGAAGGAAATCGCCCCTCATAACACTAGTAATTCGATTCAGAACGAAGACACTCCGCCATAAAACAACTCGGTCCTATTTTTGACCATTGCCTGTAGAATTTCTGTTTTTTCGTTTTGAATAAAGCGATTCTTGAAATTTAAACGAATATAATATTCCATTTTTTCCTGTTGCCTAGCATACAGTGAGATCAAAGAGTTTTGAATAAATTAATTTAATATTCAGTTTTTTTTTTCGAAAAAACGATAGGACCCGTCAATTTTCTTTTTAAACTAATTTTTAATTTAAAAAAATTGAAATGTAGCGTGAAATCTCTTTACATGGATTGTTGAAAAGAAAATTTGACATTGACTTTTGAAAGATATCTGGAATTTCTAGAATTCGATTTGATAGCTGCATTTACTGTAACATATCCAAATTCAGAATACCCGGACGTTCCTAATACCTTATGCTTTTGCCGATTTCTTTAGTCGCTCGTATCTGGTGTCCTCTGATTCGTCCACAAATGAGTCGAATTTATCCAAGTTAACCACTGGTCCGGATAAAATACCTGTGTTTGTCGTCAGAGAATGCGCAGGAGTGTTTGCTCATCATCTATCAATAATATTTAACAAATGTCTTAACTTGTGTAAAATGTCAAACATCTGGAAATGCTCCCAGGTTTGTCTAGTCTTCAAAAAAGGTGATAAAATGAATATATCCAACTATATGCCTATCTCAATAATTTCTATTTTTTCTGAAGTTTTTGAGTTACTGTTACATAATATTGTTTTTTTAAATGTTAAAAATTCTATATGTCCTGTACAACATGGATTTGCTAAAGGTCGATCGACAATCACTAATTTAATGTGTATTACTCAGTTCTTGGCCGAGGCAATAGACCAGCGCCGCCAAACAGACGTCATATATATTTTGCTACAGAAACTTAAAACTTGGATTTTCAGACACTTTATTGTTATTTTTTAAATCATACTTGGAAGATCGAAAACAGTTTGTGGCTTATGGTGGGGTTAGATCTATTGATTATACTGCAACATCTGGAGTACCCCAAGGCTCTATCCTGGAACCACTATTTTTTACGCTTTTCATTAATGACATTGTTTATACACTCTCAGTTCATTGTCTGCTGTATGCTGATGATTTAAAGATGTTTTCTACATTCTCTAATAAAGCCGACTGCCAAAACTTACAACGTAATCTGAATATTTTAAACGACTGGTGTAATAAAAATAGGTTGAATTTGAATGTCTGTAAATGTAATGTTATGTCATTCACAAATAAAAATACCACTATTTTATTTAATATGTCATTAATGGGAATACACTAGCGCGACCTGAAGTATTTAAGGATTTGGGGGTCGTCTTTGACAAGGAACTATCCTTTATTCCTCACATTCAACATACCGTCTCCGCTGCCTATAGAGTACTTGGTTTTGTTATACGCACCACAAGTGATTTCCACAATACGGTGCTTATTAAAACGTTATTTTTCTCCTTCGTCTTATCTACGCTGGAATACGCTTCAGTTGTTTGGTCCCCTTATTACAATATTCATATAAATACTGTAGAGTCGGTGCAGTGACGATTTGCTAAGGCTCTGTGGTTCAGAACGGATGGTGTTTATCCCATTCAAGGGTTTCCGCATGACCAGCTGCTGCAAAAATTTTCGCTTATAAGTTTAGATAGAAGACGTAAATATCTTTCTCAGTCGTTTTTCTGCAAGCTTGTTAACGATAGTATTGTTTGTGAAGAACTATTGAAAAAAGTAAATTTTAGGGTTCCTACGTTAAGTTCTCGCAGCACGGATACTTTTTACCTACCACAGCATCGCACTAATGTTTATAAGTTTGCACTATTAACTCGATGTGCGCCTACTATATATGTAATGTTAATGCTTATGATATTTTTGCCTGCAGGTTAAGCGTAATCAAGAGTCACTTTTATCAACAAGAGATTTTTTGAAAGTGTTTTTGTTGCTTTACAGTGTTCTAATTATCAATCTTCTTTTTTCTTTTCATACACATATTATGTAAATCTAAATCGCTTTGTGTTAAATAATATGGGTTTAATTGTGTAGTAAAATTAGGTTAGTTTGTAAGTTTTCGTTTGTACCTGTTTTGTAATTAGGACACTGGGCGGTGGATTGGTTTACGGGGCCCAATAGTGGAAGACTGATTAGATCTCCCGATTTGACCCCGTTAGATTATTATCTGTGACCTCTGTGGGGCTGCCTAAATTCTACAGTGTGTAGTAACAGATCGAACAATATTGACGACCTTAAAGCCCAAATAAAACAGGCAATTAGATTGATAAAACTTTAAATAGGGCATAATGTTTTGCAAGACCTGGGGGTTGTACTGTAGCTACAGGGGTCTTTTTCGGGGGTTGAAGGGCTTAAGAAACAGGGTACCATATATTTAATGCTTACTCTTATTATGCCCTTTACCGGGGAGCCTGGAGGGAGCCCAGCATGTTCCCTATTGGGATAGTCTTTTTTCAAGTGCCACACGAGCGTGGCACTGGGGCCTAGGATGGGATTCCGGGTAGGCTGATGCCAAGTGGCCAAAGCACTCCCGGGAACTGTAGGTGGGGAATCTCAGGCTGGCCGGTGCCAAGTGGCGCTCCTAAGGGTTGAGGGAGGATCAGGTAGGCTGATGCCAAGTGGCCAAAGTGCTCCTAAGGATAGGGTAGGTAGGTAGGGTGAGACCAAGTCGCAAAGACAAAGGTGCTTTGTCCACCCAATACTCAGGTATTTATACACAGAAAGTGCTGATGATTGTTTGAATAAACTTGACATTGGGTGACACAGATCTTAACGCACAGTGGTCAAGAAGTGTTAAAATGTAATTATATTGTAGCGTGGGTGTTGACAATATCGCCCCGGATGTTGCCAGGATATTGCTGATGGTTAATTCCAACATTTAATAAAATTATTTTTAACAATTTTGTCGTTGAGAAATTTGATATTTAAAATAAATTAATTAAATTGCTTTTTTAGAAGACAACTTAATTTAGACAAATGTTATGATACATTAAATATAATCAAAATTTCACGTAAGAAATTAAAGAATGCCCATAATGCTCGATGGGTCCAAGGGTTTTTTCGGAAAAAAATTCTGAATTTTAAACTAATTTATTCTAACCTTTTTGAGCCCACTCTATGTTTATTTTAATAGCGCAAATACTTTTTGGCATCACTTACTGCACCTACCGTAAGTTTCCCAAATGTTTCACACGGTTTTATCTTCTTTCTTTTTTTGTTGACGCACAATATTATCTAACTTTTTTCTTTGTATTCTTTTACTCTTAATTACTGTAAAATTATTATGGTGGTCCTCTAATTACATCTTATTAGGTCCTGTCAATAGTGTGTATTGATAAGTAATTAATTGTACAGGGTGTCCTTTTAATGTGCCGGTGGACGATATCTCGTTAACGGTCGCGACTTAGGGAAAAAAACTTTCATACAAATGTTGTACAGGTTAACGCCGTGCACCTTTTAAAAATAATTTTGAATATACAGGTTGGCTCAAAAATCCAGGGTGGGCCAAACATCTTTTTTTTAAGTAGAACACCATATATTTTTTTTATTATATTGAAGCTTTTAGTAGTTCTCTATTCTTCTTTAAAAAATTTTGATCATCAAATGCAAAGTTGTCAAGATATGGATTTTTAGCTAAAAATGATTTTACATAAAAATCGTTGGATTTTAACTATCTTTACAAATTTTTTTACTAAAATTTTGGAAAGAAAAGATATAACATCTAAAATCACCTAACTGTTATTAGAGTTGGTATAAGTACTACAGAGTGTTCAACATTTTGGTCCAAACTTAATGAATCTAAAGCCAAGTTTTCGTTTTTTTTAAATAAAACATTCTGTGTTTTACATTTTTTTTTTGATACCAATATCTGATACTTACCTTATTTCAAAAAGTTGTTGAAGGAAACATGATTTCAAAAAATTGTGTCTTAAAAAACCTTAATATTATGAACAATTTTGATGTTTGCTTATTCATTTTTAAATTTACTTCCAAAAAAATTGGGAACTGAATAAATTAGGGTGTAATTCATATATAAGTAGTTATAAACAATTTTACAGAAGAAACATCTCCAATTTTGAAAATATCTTTCACCAATTTAAAACGAATACATATTAACGCATTAAGTGTTCAAAGTGTCTACCACTTTGCAAAATGCTAGCGTCAATTCGTTTGAAGAACGAGCCCCTCATATTTGTAAATATTAATGGGGTAATTCTACCAAATGATTGTCGGATTCGTTCCATCATGTCCTCCCTTGTTGTTGCTGGTGTGCTGTAAACATCGACTTGACGTCCCACAAAACGAAATCCATGGCCGTTAGGTCAGGTGACCTTGCTGGCCAACTGATCGGACCTTAAAATAATAAAAATATTAGGTAAAACAAATTTCATATTATTGGGTTCGCAATAACCATTCCTTCCTATCCACCGCTCTGGAAACAGTGCATTTAAATGTTCCCGAACATATCTGTTGTAGTGAGGGGGTGCCCCATCGTGCTGAACCCACATCCTGTTCGTTATGAACTCCGGGAGATTATCAGTCAGCCTAACAAAGTCATGTTACAAGAATTCCAAAAACAAGCGACCATTCAAGTGCTCTTTAAAGAAATAAGGTCCAGTGACACATAATCGTGGATAACACCACCCCAAACGTTTAAGCTCCACTGATGTTGAAAATTATTTTCTAGCAGAGCATGTGGATTTTTGGTATCATAAAAGTGAAAGTTATGTCTATTGACGAACCCATTTCTATGAAATGTCGATTCGTCGGTGAACATGACATATTTAAAAAAATCTTCATCTTCAGCAGTGGTATTTTGGGCCCATTGACAAAATAATGTTCTTCTTTCAAAATCATTGTCGCTTAATTCTTGATGTAATTGAACCTTATAGGGATAAAATTTGTTTGCTAATAAACAATTATTCACTGAAGATTTTTTCATTTCCAAATTAGAACTAATTTTTCTGACACTTATTTCTGGATTTTCCACCACCGCCAACGCAATGCCTAGCTGGTTATCTTCATAAAGCACTGTTTTGGTCCGAGATGTTTTTTCATACTCTACGCTCCACGTTCTCTCAAATCGATCTTTTAGTTTAATTATTGATCTTTCGTCCGGACATCGAGCTTCTGAAAACTTCTAAGCATATAAACGTGATTCCATAAAACAATTTCCATCAGTTTCTTCAATTGCGTAAATCATATTTACTAACTCTACTCGAGTGTAATTAAAATTCATTTTGAAAATTAACGTAGACAAGGCCACTTTATATATATAACGTCAAATAATTGATAATTATTATGTCTGCCATTTGCAGAAAGGTTGAATTTAATAGAAATGCATGGCCAACTAGTTATTAAATTTAAAGCATTACGAAATTACGCTTGCTTGTAAGACACAATTTTTTGAACTCGTGTTTCCTTCAACAACTTTTTGAAATAAGGTATCAGATATTGGTATCAAATTAAAGGGAATTAAAATATCTTTTCGAAAAAAATGTTTTATTTAAAAAAAAACGAAAATTTGGTTTTAAATTCATTAAGTTTGGACCAAAATGTTGAACACTCTGTAGTACTTATACCAATTCTAATAACAGTTAGGTGATTTTACATGATATAACTTTTCTTTCCTAAATTTTAGTAAAAAGTTGGTAAAGATAGTTAAAATCCAACGATTTTTATGTAAAATCGTTTGTAGCTATAAATCCATTGAAAAACTTATATCTTGACAACGTCGCATTTCATGATCAAATTTTTTTAGTGTTTAAAAGGTGCGCGGCGTTAAACTGTACAACTTTTGTGTAATAGTCTTTTTCCTTAAGTCGACCGTTAACGAAATATCGTCCACCGGCACACTAAATGGACACCCTGTATAAGCAATTTTGGAATATACCTCAGAAAGCAAAAGTGAATTTAAACTATTACCTGTTCCGCTGGAATTTTCACTGTATCAAGAAGAGTTTCCGGTTTCCTGGGGTCAATTTTAAGGACGCAAGAACCGCCAAAAACAGCAACCCATAAGTTATCATCCTCGTCAATAGTCATGCCATCTGGCCTGCCTTGTATGCCATGCTTGCTTGGTGTAAAAATTGATGTCCTATTTGCTAGAATTTTTCAAACACCTAAATTTTACTCAAACTGAAATGCGTTGTTTAAATTAGAACATAAAATTCCTGTCAATATCATTTTTGGCTTCCTTTTTGCGAGCCGCTCATTGCAGCTTTTAGTAGTTCGACTAGGTAGATAGAGTTGGGACATTATATCATAGAAAAGTGCCTTAAATGCGTTTCATTGGACAAGCTGATATTAATTACTTACATATTCCTTTTTCTAAATCAAAATCAAATGCATCAACTGTATCTTTGAAAGTGTCGATGTAATAAAACTTGTCGTCCTGTTTGTTCCAAGCCAGTCCATTTGAACATCCTACATTATTAACCTGAGTGGAGATCTTTTGACCATCTAACAAACTCAAAATACCAGATCTTGGTTCCACCCTTGCCATATCGGCAGTTCCTATAAAGGTTTATACACAAAATGAAATATGTGAATTCCGCGTAGATCTATTTAGTACAATATTAACAGTCGGAAGGACGTAGCCACGGTGGGCAGGGACGAATGGGAAGGCAGAGAGAGCGGGAAATTTCCCGATGGGCCTCTTACTGTATGGTACCCTGGAGCCCCTTTTGGGCTGGGGTCCCTACTGCTACAAACTACAGATGGGCCATAGGCCTAAAAATTAAATACCGCAATCCATCATTCATCCCACATTAATCCGATTTTAAATAAAAAAATGGAATACTAAGCTGTACAAATAATATTAATACTCATGTTTTCTTGCAAACTTTAAATATAAATTTGCGAGATGTTGCACGTGGAGGACAAACTTCTTTCTTTTAAAGATTGAATGGTGTTTCAGGATCTCGAATGGCCAGGGCCTTAATTGATACTGGTTCGCAGAGGTCATACATCCTACACAATACACAATACAGCGCACCTTTCTTTTAAGCTATGAGTCAAAAGATAATGTGGTACATTGCTTGTTTGGAGTGTTGTTCAAGGATGACTAAGCTGAACCACGTACGGGTGGGCTGCAGTGGCTCGTGTATTTCTACCGTGCACCGCTCTGGGTGGAATCAAGCGGGCAACATCAGTTGTAAAATAAAACATAATTTAAATAATTCTGGTTTCATTTTTAATTTTTACTTAACTTTTCTGAAATAATACATTCCGGATCTGACCTACCCTCATATTACTTCCTCAGGTAGACGCCTGGGTACCTGGTAAAAGATAGAACACTAAGACTTATGTGATTTATTATTTTACTCTCTTTGAAGGGCGCCAACTGGATATTCCCTTTAATTTATTCTTGCTTTTGATTTGTATGAAAATAAAGAATACCCTGTAGCGTTCTTTGTTGTACGTTTTATTGGGGTTTCGGTCTCTTATATACATAACTTAAAGAAAATATAATTTAGAATAAAAATATTCACTTTTAAATTTAAAAATTTCGATATATCTACGTTTTTTCGGGTTGGGTTCTCGAAACAAAGAATTTCTAAGTTTTGAGAGTCAAAAAAAGGGCGTGGCACCTGAAAAATTTTTCCCTGCGGCTCATTTTTTAAGAAAGCTAGAATAGGATGGGAGGCCCCTTAAGGCAACTTTCCCGGGCCAGTCAATTGCGTCCCATCTGTCCCTGACTGTGGGGCTTTTGAACTTCTCCCCCACAATCTTTAATGATTATTATGAGCAAAAGAAAATGTCAATTAAGGAAGTTGTTGTTTATATTTTCACCTTCAAATTCAAATTAAAACCTTTTGTAAAGAGAAATGCCCAAAGTATTTTTTAGTTTTACAAAAATTACACCTATCAAAATTTTGACCCTACAAGTGCGGTGCTAGTTCCGTTCCTAACTTCCCTGCCTATGCCTAGAATGATTCTAGTATGATTTAAGAAGTAGTCCATGTTCTGTGGCGAGATTGTAAATAGAAATAAAGGTCTGTCTTTACCACCAAATAACTTTATTTGCCCCTCTAGGGTAGAAAAAAAGGGTTATAGAAAATACATAAAATGATGAAGAATTAAAATAAATTTCTTAACGTTGTACTAGTTTTGACTTTAGGGAAAGTCATCTTCAGCAACTAATCATTTAAGAAATTTTGTTATGAAAAGTAGTTAAAACAGTTGGGAGAACAATGGGTGATTCAACAATAAAATATAATGAAATGCAGATTATGCAACCATTGGAATAGACAGCAGCTTATTATAAGGACGATGTATCTCTATGCAATGGTAGGAGATGATTTAAACGCAAGTAGGATAAAAGACCCTAATCATAATATAGTGATTTAAGAATGTTGAAATTAGAACATGTTGTAAAAGAAGAAATTCATTCTTAATTTAAAATGAAACTGACTTAGTGAGGGGACATGTATATTGTTGTGGTGGATTAGATTATATGTAAATTAAATTAAATGAAATTGCTTCTCCTTAAAATTGTCAAAAAACGAAACTATGTCATTTCTGGTAAAAAATTTGGGAATACATCAAGTGGTCATTATTCACATGTTATATTATTAAAATAAAATAAAATTTTTAATAAATTAAATCATTGTATTAATGTGCTGTTAGATACCGTAATAGTCCAGTCGAATCTAGCTTTAAGTAGCGCATAAAAACATTCTTTTGAGGCGAGCCTAACGTAAATTTAATGCGACAGCGACGGGACTAATCTATTAGATGCAACGCCGACGCGCCGGTATTTGGCGACATGCTATTTTAAGATGAACAGGTTGTTCGTTGAAAGTTTAGAGTTTAGAGAGAGTGCATAGTACGTGGGCAGTGATTTTTCTAAAATATTAATATTACATTACTTTTATTACTTATTAGTTTATTTGTTTTGGGCTTATTAGCGAAAAATGGATTTAGCGGGACCTAGCACAGCGTCACAATTTCCACAGGTAAATGTAAACATTCGCAATCCTACTTGTGATCTTGTTAACTTTTTAGTAAATGAGCAGAATTTTTCAAGTCCTATGAAGATAAATTGTACATAGTAAAAGAAGTAAAGCGACCTGTTCCAGATTTAAGTAAACGTCTTGTTACTATCGGTTGAAGTTCAGGGGGTGGGTAAAATCACACGAAAATTCCAAAGAACATATTAAGACTTCTGTGGCGCTTACGAGAGTACAGCAAAATAGAGACACAATAGCGGATGCACTGAGAGAAATTGACTCTGACCTTGTAAATCGAATATTTTTCTCGTGAAACCTAGTATTTCAAAATAATTATATTGCTGGTTGAATTCCTAGCTATTCATTTTAAGCCAATAACCTTGAAATCGCGAAAAATTTTGGTCTGCGGCGCTATTTTATAGCCTCACCCCCTTATACACACACGAGCCGCCACTGTATGCAGTTATGAAACACCCTGTATAATTTACTATTTGACTGTGTTGATTTGCCCTCCCTAGCAAAAGTCCTGGTTCCGTCTTTGACCAGCAGACATAAGACACGTTTAGTACATTTTATACAGGGTGGCCATTTGAAAACGAAACAAAGCCAATTTTGGGCACTCCAGGTTTTTTAAAATAAAACGCTCGGACTCGATTTTTGATTATACGGGAAAAATTTTTTTTGCCATTTTCGCCCCCTGAAAGTCAAACCCCTAGAGAGGGTGACAACTACCCCCAAAATTTTAAATAGAATGGGGGGTCGACTGATACTTTGTTTTAAAGGTATTTTTGTGTATAGTATTGCCCCAGAGTTTAACATCGCTACTATCTACCTAGCTTGTACAGTGGCTCACCAAAAGTACAAAAACAGGTTGTTTTCACATTTTTTTATTACAAAAAAAATTCTTACAAGTCATTTCAGTAAATGCTGGAAATGCTGCTCCTGGACCTCCATGCAATAGTAGAGATTTTGTTCACAAGGTTCTCGTACATTTTGAAGCATCTGTGGGATTATTTGACGACATTCATCAATTATCCGTTATTGTGGGTGTTCCAAAGATGTCGGCTGGGTGGTATAAGTTTTAGTTTTTAAGTGGCCCCATAAAAAAAATCTAACGGGCTTAGATCCGGAGAACGTGGGAGCCACTTAATACTTCCTCTCCTTCCAATTCATTGTCCTGGAAGCGTTTGGTCCAAATAGTGACGAACAGTGACTGCAAAGTGAGGTGGCGCACCGACTTGCTGGAATATTAAGTGGTTTTCCATGTACTGATCGTCATTCTCAATCATTGCTACTAACTACTGATAAATGCCGTTTTGTAATAATTCCAGATACATTTCGCGTGTTAAATTGCTAGGTAAAAAAAGGGGCCTATTATACGGTTACCAAAAATGCCAGCCCAAACATTCAGTTCTTCCGGATGTTGCGTATGCACCTCACGAAATATTCTGGGATTTGAATCAGACCAATAACGAGTATAACGACAGTTGTGACGATTCACCGTACCGTTTAGAAAAAAAGAGCATTCGTCAAAAAAGCATACGTTGAAAAGAAAGTTCTGATCATTTATTGCCCGTTCACTCATAATTTAACAAAATTGCAATCGCCTATCACAATCGTCTTCGTTAAGTTCTTATACCAAATGTATTTTGTAAGGATGAAACTTGTTTTTTTAAAGAAAACAAGGTCTGTCTATACCACCAAAGTAAATATATTTGTCCCTCTAGGGTGAAATCAGGGTTAAAGAATATACATAATTTAAATTTGACAGTTGGGTGTACTAGTTTCGACTTTAGAAAAAGTCATCTTCGGCAACCCAGTAATTAAGAAATCTTTTTTTATTTTTTAGGATATACCTAAATAAAATAACACAAATTGGAAGAGGGGGAAGAGTGGTTCAACAATATACGGTCATAAAAAGTACTGTGTGCAGCCAATGGATTCGTTGTTGTTGTTTTTTAAAAACCAGTTACGTCATTAAAGTAAAATTGGTAGTCATCTAAAAAGAGAAAATATTTCCATTTAAAACTGGTTAACGGAAATATCACAACATGTGGTCTCACAATGTAGACTTTAGTTTTTTGTATGTAGTAATATCATCATGTACTCACCAAATTGTCAATATTCCATAGCAAAATTCGTTAATAAAATAAAATTTTGATGGTTTAAATAAATAAACTGAAGCCTAAGAAGGCGATTTTCTTTTCTTCATTTTGGCAATTGAGAAATAAATTAGCAACATGAGTTAAATTTGATGCTGTTTGAAGCAAATGTCGTAGTCAAATGGAGGATACCTCAGATATCAGTACTATAGCTTCATTTACTACTGGATTTTCCACTCCCGAACTTTTTGCACCAATCAAAAATGTACTTTCGATGGGCTTGTCGATTTTGATGTTGATGGTTAAACAGTTGGGCAATTCTATTAGCACATTCATTTTTCACAAGAAAATAATATGATTTTCACCCTATTGGCAATTAAGTGAACCATTATCACTTTTATGCCAATTCTGTAACGAAACTATTTAAACCTTACTACTTTACCGCGACCGAAGTATGTAAGTATATGATCTGCAACAATAATTGAAGGCCAAAGGAATAAAACTAGAATTGTCAAAAAAGCAAAGTTTTACATCAGCAAATGCTACTTATATCGTTGTCATTTTTTGTAATAAAAAAGGTAAAAACAACCTGTTTTTGTACTTTTAGTGAGCCACTGTACAGGCTAGGTAGATAGTAACGATGTTAAACTCGAGGGTTATACTCTACATAAAAATACCTTTAAAACAAAGTATCACTCGACTCCCCATTACATTTATAATTTTGGGGGCAGTTGTCGCCCCCACTAGGGGTTTGACTTTCAAGGGGCGAAAACCAAAAAAATGTTTCCCCCTATAACCAAAAATCGATGGGTCCGAGCGTTTTTTTTTAATAACCTGGAGTGCCCAAAATTGGCTTTGTTTCGTTTTCAAATGGCCACCCTGTTTAAATATTACACGTAATAATTTAAATTAATATTTTGCATTTTTACAAAGGTTTTCTGTATTATTTTTTTGCATTTTGGATTCCAAGGGTGCAACCACATTGCGTTTGTTAGACATAACTTTTTGTTAGCTCATCTCGATGATATCCTTACCTATCCACAGGCGTCCTTTAGAGTCACACTTGCCATCATTTAGATTATTATTAGTTTCTGGCCCCACTTCGACAATTTTATCTATTTTTGATACTGTCTCTGACTGACCATCCCATGTGATAATAACTATTTCTTTCTCTATTGCCACCACAAATTGGTTTTCTTTACCCTTTACTGGAATAATTATGGATGCTTGTTTTTCTAAAAAAATGCATATTTTGTTTATACATGGACTATGGATGTTAAAAAAAGTAATTTACACAAATTACCTAGTTTAACTTGTGTATGCTGACCAGTAGACGGCGTATACCTATTGATACTTTTGCCTAAAATATCGACAAAATAAAGACTCTGAGTTGCAATATCCCAGTGTGGACCTTCCCCTAGGTTCAAACTGGGAACATCAGTTATCCATTCTACAGTTGGAGCCATTAGTACTTCTTTTGGACCTCAAGATTAGATTAATTTTATCAAAGGATCAAACACTTACTACGAGGGGCACTAAAAAAGATTTCTCCCTGGAACAAAAGGCGTTGGTAATTTTATTTTTTTAAATAATCTCTTAGGCTTACTGCGTACTACGATTTTTTACAGCACGGTTATAAACAGATTTAGAAAAACTCGTCGCAAATTTCGTAAAAATTTAATATGGCTCTGATACATACCCAATGAAACCACTAGTAATAATTATTTATTTATTTTATTCGCACCATGGATCTATGCATAGACATCTGTCGTAATTATTATAAAATAAAATTTAAATTAAATTAAAATTGAAATTAAAGTTAAAATGAAATTAGTGATCGACCGATATGACTTTTTTAGCCGATACCGATAATCGGTCGATACCGATAATCTCTTGGCCGATAACGATATATATCGGCATATCGGCCTTTTTTAATTATAACATTATTAATGTCTAAAATCTGAATATTCTGTAATATAATTTATAATTCTTTAACGTTCAATTTAAAATCACAAAAATAACAACAAAAATTGCACTTTGGCAACACAGCAATATGCGGTAATTTATGTGGCTCAGCGCCAAGTCATTGGTGAAGTCCCTTAATTTGAATTTCTCGGTGAATCCCGTGCGTTTATTGCCGTGCATTCAGTATTGCATTCTTAAAGCAGATCGTTTTAAGTTCGAATATTTCTTGGCGTAATTCAGTTAATCTTTAACAAAGACATAATATTAATAGTTAATAATAATCCTATTGGAGTTTGGTGGAGTGCAAAGTAGCGAAATGGATGGAAAAAGTATTTATTTGAAATATTACTTTAAATTTAAATATAAACAAAATGTTTTAAGCTGCTATGGTTGTTTTTATACATCGGCCGATATAGCCGATATATATTTACATCTATCGGCCGATACCGATAATCGGCTCTCGGCCGATATATCGGTATCGGTCGATCACTAAATGAAATTAAATCAACTGACATTAAAAACAAAGTTTGACCTAAAAATAGAGTCAAGATAGTTGAATAAAGCTACAAACTTATTTAGGACAAGGAAAAAAATCAATAAATCTCACTATTTAGGAGAGAACGCTGTATAGTGAGGCAGACGACGCGACTGGCGACCAGAATTTTGGAAGGATTCAATAGAAGAGCACACACAGGAGCGGTTTTCTTCGACGTCTCAAAAGCTTTTGATAAAGGTCTGGTACTGCGGCCTGGCCTCAAAATTGATAAAAGTGGAGGCTCCCAATTATCTTGTTAAGATTGTTGCTTCCTTTTTGGAGAGAAGAAGTTTTGCAGTCTCGTTAGAAGGCGTGCTTTCTGAGACCACACACATTAGAGCGGGAGTCTCACAAGGGTCTCTCTCGCTATGCAACGTATACGTTCATGATATCCCGAGGGACAGATTTAACGAGCTGTTCTTATTTGCTGACGACACTGCAATTACTTCAGTTTTAGATCAACCGCGGCTGGTAGTGACTAGATTGCAGAGGCACAAACGAGTTTTAGAAAAGTGGCTTTCGAGGTGGAGGATTTGCCTGAATCCTGCCAAAACGAAGGCCATTTTCTTTTCGAACAGTAGAGTTAGAAGACCCGAGACTACGCTCTTGGTTAACGGCATTCGGATAAACTAGATCCAAGGTCAAGTACTTGGGACTTGTTTTTGATGGGAGACTAAACTGTAGAAAGAACTTCGAAATGAAATTAAAAAAAGCTGCCAATCAGCTTCGTTTTAAATAAATAAATAAAAATTTAGTAAAAAGTTTAGAAATATTACAAAAAAGGTTTTTAAAAATTATTTATGATAAAGATTATTTATACTCTTCAAAAAAATTATATGCAGAAACAAAAAAAATGGATGTGAGACAAATTTACTTTTATAATATTTTAATATATATTTTTAAAAATAAAAATAACATTGAATTTAAAGAGCATAATTATAATACAAGATTTAAAAATGAAATTTCTATTAAACCAAAAATAAATAAATCTATTGGACAAAAAAGTTTCAAAATTTTAAGTTTATACATATTCGATTGTCTAATAAATAATATTAAAAAAATAAAATCATTTAAATTATATAAAAAAGAAATTAAATGGTGGTTATTAAATAAAAATAGTTTAGATAATATTTTAGAAATGCTATAATTATTAAATAGGTATTAATATATTAATATATTAATACCAAATCTAAATAATATTAAATAAATTTATAAAAATGTTATCCTCAATTATTTACATAATAATATATTAACCAAATATTTTAATAAAATTAACCCCTATACAAGTTAACCTTCAGGGGTTTTATTCCTAAGTTTATTTTTAATGTAAAATATATTAAAATGTATTGTATTTATGTAAATATTTTGAATAAACTTTATTATTATATTATTATTATTATTATACTGTTTGTTAAATAAAAAGAGCACGATAGGATAGAACTAAAGTTAATTTATACAAGACTCTCGTCAGGCCGGTCCTGACTTATGGAGTGCCAACATGGTGTACCATAAGCAAGACAGCGCATAATAAGTTCCAGGTGCTACAAAATAGAGCTCTAAAAATAATTGCGGACGCTCCGAGATATACTGTAAATAGAGTACTACACAGAGACTTTGGAATACCGACACTGACGAAATCTTATGACAAAATATTAGCGGATTACTACAAACGTACGGACGTATCCACCAATCCACTAATTACTAGTTCACATATACAATCACCGCCGAATTCCACCTACAAGTTCCCTAAGAATTGGCTGCCTCCAACAATAGTGGAGAGGCACTAACGATGGAAGCCTTGACAAATCAAGCGTTTTATAAGCTGAGAGAAGAATGAGAAGGACGCTCATACCCCTTTTTAAACGATCCAGGGCTTCGCTTAACTCCTTTTCCTTATTTGAAGTTTGGCCAACAAAGGTCCCAATGACTGATAGAAGTTAAAGGCAATTCCTGACTTGAAAAAGAGAGAGATCCAAAAAGAAGAAAGAAACCTCAATATCTATTATTTCTTACTACCCCTCAAGCTGAAAATTCATACTAAAAACTCTTGCAGATAATAAATTGCTTGCCGCAGCAATAACCTCTTTAAATTTATTCAAAATTTGGGTAGACCTTTTATGTCTTTTAGAGCCTTAGGGATATGATTGTAAATCTTAATTGGCCTCACTAAACTGCTGAGCAGAAAGTGTCACCATATGAGTAGGCACCCTCGGGGTGTCACCACCCCTCGCAGGGCATATTCAGTTACATCATTTGTAGTTGTGAAATCACGGATATTTTTCTTCACGTGAAAAGAGCACTGTAAAATGTATATGGAGATAACATTCAAAATATTCAGTTTCCCTGTAATAATATTTTATTATATTATATATTTGAACTAAATGAAGGGTTGGTGGATTTGGGCAGAACCCATTAATAATACACCTTTTAGTTCAGGTCACAACTTCAACCTATATTTTATATATCTTTTTACAATATTCGACCCATAGGTGCTGAATAATCATAATTAATTCAATTCAACTTGCTGACATTAATAATATTATGGATGTTATGATTTGCACTAAACTGCTAAAATAAACACAATTAAAGTTAATAACCGAAAGCAACATTTTCTAAACATTTCCTGTTATATGTCTCATACAAACAGGTCACGACATGAGGGCCCTGGACCCTTGAACAACATGGTACGGATTATTCGTTTCTGTTATATCAAGACTTCATCCATTATCAACAAGCATTGCCCCAGCTAACGATTGCATAGGATAACACAGATCCAGCATAAGTATGATAATAGGAAACAAAAATGCATCTATTCACTTTTTGTCTAAGCTGCCATATAACGTACTGGCCTAGCGCTAATTTTTCAGAATATTGTCAATATAAAAGAAGGAAGTCTAAGTCTGTCTCTTTTCTTTCCGTCAGAGTCCAGTGTTGCCAGATTTGAAGGATTTTGACCGAAAATTTTAACTATTGAAGGGTTTTATTCATATTTGAAGGATTTTTAGGCAAAATTGTATATTTAGCAAATATTTCAATAAGTTTACCGTGAAAGTAACAAGTAAATACTAAAGACTGCTGTGGTGTGGTAGTCTACTCGGCTCATTTATTATACGGTGCTGCATCGAAGCGGCAAAACCATAAACTATATTCGGTGCAAAAAAGAGGCAGCTCCGGAGCTGTCTCGTTTTTGCACCGAATAAAAACTGGGTATTTCTATTTTTACTATATAACAACTATGGAGGGCCAATAACAACCTTAATACTATAGGGAGCTGCCTCGTTTCTTCACTAGATGATGCGGCACTTAATTTGGAATCGTTTAAGCTGAAAACCTTAAAATTGACAAAAGGTGGAGCGCTGCCTCCTTTTTGCACCAGAGTCTTCAATTGATGAATAAGTACATTAAAGCTGTACCATATTAACACAAATGTATTATATTACAAATATTTGAAATAACAAAAACTTATGCCTAGTATATGAATGGAACATACTTTTTGGAAACAAGGACATACCAAGAAGGTGCGTTATTTTCATACATTACCTACTACGAAAGTTCTAAGTATATGTTAGGGAACCCCATTTTTATATACCATACATGTTCTGATTATGTGCTAAAGTATTCAAGAGGAATATACTAAGAATTAACTTTAGAATCGTGGTCGGTAAGTTCATGGTATGCACTTTAGAATGTTCTAAGCAGGTTCCCAGATATCAGATGAATGGAACATACTTTTTGGAACATACCAAGAAGGTGCATTATTTTCATTCAGTACCTACTACGACAATTCTGAGTATGTGTTACAGAACCCCATTTTTATATACCATACATATTCTGAGTATGTGCTAGAGTAGTTAAGAGGAATATACTAAGAATTAACTTTAGAATCGTGGTCGGTAAGTTCATGGTATGTACCGGGTGGTCCATTAATAAGGGACGCCGGCGATATTATCTCCTGCACCATTACAGATAGCGGAAAACTTTTGACGAAGCTTATTAAGGGTTAAGAGATGCGTCTTTAGAATTATCTTCGTCTATACAGGGTGCTCCAACGAAGCGGACGGTAAAAATGTACCATTTTTTGAAGAGTAGGTAGGGTCAATGGGGGCAAATGTAAACAGGGGTAAATGTAAACGCACCTAAAAAGATGAAAACGAAGGAATATTCATTTGAAAAACGGCGCGAAATCGGCGACGCTATTCGTTTGCCCTTCGTAACCGTTCGGCTCGCAAGGGCAGCTTAACGTTTTTCTGCATTAATCACGTCATTTTTAAGACGCTGCATTTATTAACATATGTTAAATTGGTAACAAAGTGACTTTTTTTGTGCTGCGCCTTTATAATTTAAGGTAAGTACTTCCTAAGGTGCAATATTAGTTAGGCTTGGTTTACAGATATGTTTTAATAAAAAATAACTGGAAAATTACTTTTTTCTAGATTTTTATGGAGGTGTTTACATTTACCCCGAGGTTTTTGTGTTCATGGGGAAATGTAAACGCACTTTCGGGGTAAATGTAAATAACATTTGAACGTTAATTAGAGTATAAAAACAAAAGATTTAACATACAACCAACCCATTTTGATACGTTTATTTTCATTACAGTGCTTACAATGCCACGGAATTATACTAAGAAAAAAGAAGGACCTTTGTATTCTGCCGAAGACTTTGCACATGCTGTTGAAGATGTTGCCAATCGAAATAGGAGTTAGGCAGAGGACCCTCGGCCATCAACGTCATCTGCAGAGGACCCTAAGCCATCAACATCACCTGCAGCTGATATTACCTTGTCCAGTATTTTTATTCCTGGTAATGTGAAGCCCTTAAAACCTGATAATAAACGAGAAAAATTGGTAATCCGCAGATTAAAACAACAAATATATGGAGAAGTTTTGACCTCAGGTGAAGTGCTGAAACGACTAAGGGAAGCCGAAGAGAGACAGAAACCAAAGCTGAAACGTAAAAAACAGGAAATAGCTATAGAAAAAAATGCCTTCAAAGTAGGGGCACAACCCAAGAAAATAAAAAAAAAAACAAGAAGAATCGACAGATAATGAAAGTGAGATAAGTCTTCACGAGAGCGATGAAGATTCGTGGAATGAAACATTTGATGAAGATATAAACATTGAAAAGATAGAGAATATTTTGCAGCTATCAAAAGGACAATTTGCGTTGGTTTCCTTTAAAGGAGGAAAAAGAAATGCCACGATATTCAAATATGTTTGTGTGGTTGAAGATATTGATTCAAAAGAAATAAAAATCACAGGTCTTAAGTCCTGCGATTCGTCAAAAATGTTGTTTGCCATTAATGAAAGCGACGTTAGCTACATTTCTATAGATCAGGTTGTAGGAATACTTCCAGATCCTGGAATTCAAATGAAAGGTGAAATAATTCTGTATAAGTTTTTGTCAGCTGTGCCAGTACAGGAGATTCATTACCTTATTATTAAAGCTTTACATATTTGTATCACTTATTTTAATAAAACAATAAAGTACCTAAACAAATTACAGGACTTCTTAAATATTTTTTTAATAATATGGGGTAAATGTAAACATGCCTTTAAAGTGTATATGTTTATCTGAAAATATATGAAAACCACTTTGTTCACATTTTCCCCTGAAATTTAAATCATGCAATGCTTAGTTAAAGTGTTACTGGTTTACATTTACCCCGACAGGTCAGGGGTAATCGTAAACCCGATATATGTTAAAGAAACATTTTTTTTCTAAAAATATACCGATTGTAAGGGTAGGCAACCCATAAATATTATATAGGTTAAGTGTGTTGAATGCCTTAGCTTGGTATAGCAGGGTTGTTCCTTCTGTATATTTTGCAGTGGCGACACTGACAGTGATATAATAGATAGTTAAAATGGTTGATGTCTTTTATTATTCGCTCACATAATTAATTACACGAAACTAACTTACATGGCGCAGTCGGTAATTGTTCATGGGTAAATACAATCACCAATAATTTAAACTACGGCCGAGCCAATATAATTTCTAAATACAAATCATAATGGGCGACAATCGTGGAATTGCTCCATTGTCCTTGAGAGGTAACCTTTCCGAAAACTGGAAGCTATGGCGGGCACGCTTTGAAAATTACTTAATAGCTTCAGAAATGTACAAAAAGGACGAAAAGACGCAGTGTGCACAACTTCTTCACTACATTGGAGATGAAGGGTTTAAAGTCTACACGACATTTAAACTGGAAGATGACGAAAAAAATAAATTGAATCCCCTCCTTGGGAAGTTTGAAAGTCACTTTATAGGCAGGGAAAATGTAGCCTATGAGAGGTACAAGTTCTTTACATACAGACAAGAGGAAGGTCAGACAACCGAGGAGTTCATAGTAGAAGTTAAGAAAAGGGCTAACAAATGCAAATTAGAGAGTCTACAAGAGAGCTTAACATTGACGGTGATTACCTGTGGAATTAAAAATGATGCTGTGCGCGAAAAACTACTACAGGAAGATGACCTTAAACTGGATAAAGCCATAGAGTGGTGTCAAGTCATAGAATCATCAAAAGCCAGAAGCATAGCAATGAGTCGAGGACCTTTAGTGAAAAATGAAATTGATGTTGTCTACAAGCAGCCAAATTCAACATATCAAGAAAAAACTGTGAAAAACTGCAACAGGTGTGGTAAGGCAGTACATCCTATAAATAAATGTCCTGCGTTTGGCAAAACATGCTCATTTTGCAAAACACCAAATCATTTTGCTGGGGTTTGTTTTAAAAAGAAGAAAACAGAAGCAGGAAGTAACAGAGGAAGAGTGTATGAAGTTACAGAGCAAGAGGCAGATAATGGGATAAATTCAATAATTAAAAATGATTCTGAAAGTAATTACCTATATGTTGGCAGCATAAACAAAACCATACAAGTAAACGAGGTAACTAGTAGGAACCAGTGGCGTACGAAGCTATACTTAAAAGATAAAGAGGTAGATTTTAAAATAGATACGGGAGCTATGGCAAACATTCTGCCATATAAAATTTTTAAAACTCTTGGGTTTTCTGATAACAATTTGATCCAATCTAATGTAGGGCTTCATTCGTACACAGGTGACAAGTTAAAGGTTGTTGGTAGTTGCATGATTTCATGTGTTAAAAATAACAATACATATAAAGTTAATTTCTTTGTTGTAAATTCAGAAACAGAGGCAATATTGGGACTGGAATCTAGTATTAGTTTAAATCTAATTATGAAAATTGACAGCTTGCAATCAAAAAACACCCAATATTCCCAATTAGTAAAAAAACATGAAACTTTGTTCTCAGGTATAGGCTGTTTAAAGACTCCGTATCATATTGAAATAGATACTACTGTTAAACCAGTGGTACATCCTACAAGGAAGGTCGCTTTACCTCTTCTGAATGCATTAAAAGAAGCTTTAGACGAGCTTGAAAAGCAAAAAATAATAGAAAAAGTTCAAGGTGCTTCAGACTGGGTAAACGCCCTTGTAATTGTTAAAAAACCTAATAATAAGCTACGTATTTGTTTAGATCCAAGAGACCTTAACATGGCTATAAAGCGTGAGTACTATAAAATACCAACTCTTGATCAAATAACTAGTAAATTGGCCAATGCAAAGTTTTTCAGCACACTCGACGCAACACAAGGCTTCTATCAAATACAACTTGACGAGGTAAGCTCTAAATTATGTACGTTTGGGACACCTCATGGTAGATACAAATTTCTTAGGCTTCCGTATGGGATTAAGTCCGCCCCTGAAGTATTTCAAGCCCGGTTCAGGGAAATTTTTAATGTAGAGGGTGCCGACACCTATATTGATGATGTGTTGGTTTGGGGATCCACTAAGGAAGAACACGATAGAAGGCTGAATAAAGTGCTAGAGTTGGCTGAAAAACATAATGTTAGATTTAATCTTGAAAAGTGCAAATTTGGCCAGAGTGAAATTAAATACATGGGACACATAATTTCGTCTCAAGGTATCAGTCCAGATAATACAAAAATCGAGGCAATAACAAAAATGCCAGCACCTGAAAACAAGCAAGATGTGCAAAGATTGTTGGGATTTTTGACATATGTTAGCAAGTTTGTTAAAAATTTCTCTATAAAGACGGAACCTTTGCGCATTCTTCTTAAAAAAGATAACGAATTTGAGTGGCAGGCAGAACAGCAGCTAGCTTTTGAATGTTTAAAAAAAGCTCTAACGAGTAAACCAGTTCTACAATTTTACAATGTTAATGCTGAAACGATTGTATCGGTTGATGCTTCAAAATCTGGCTGTGGAGCGGTAATCTTGCAAAATAACCTTCCATGTGCATATGCCTCAATGGCTTTTACAGAAACTCAATGTCGGTACGCACAAATCGAAAAAGAATTGTTGGCAATACTGGTTGGTCTTGAAAAATTTCATCAGTTTATATTTGGTAAAAAAGTGATGGTCGAAACCGATCACTTACCACTAATTACAATTTTTAAGAAACCTTTAAATAAATGTCCAGCACGCTTACAGAGAATGTTGTTACAAATTCAAAAATACGACATTGAGGTTAAATACAAAAAAGGTAAAGAGTTGATAATTGCAGACGCGCTGTCACGTGCTTATATAGATGATGATCAGAATGTCAAGTACGATACTGAAATTTTAGATTATGTTTGTATGATTGTGTCAGAAATTAATATTACAAAACAAAAATGGTCAGAATTTCAAGAACATACTAACAATGACGAAGAACTACAAGAGCTTAAAAAAGTAATTTTTAAAGGTTGGCCTAACAGTTCAAGAAAATTACATAATTCTATTGTAAAATATGCTCAATACAAACACGAGTTAACAGTTATTGACGACTTGATCTTTAAGGGGAAAGCTCTTGTTGTTCCTAAGTCTCTTCAAAAAGATATGATGTCAAAAATACATTACAACCACATGGGTATAAATAAGTGTTTGACTTTGGGAAAAGAATCACTATTTTGGATTAACATGACCAATGATATTAGACAAAAAATTCTTAGTTGTCATTTGTGCTCAAAATACTCAAATTCTCAACAGTCAGAGCCATTAAATAGTCACAGTATTCCAAAATTACCATGGAACAAAGTGGGATGTGATCTTTTTGAACTAATGAATAAGAAATACCTTTTGTTAATAGATTATTACTCTAAATTTATAGAAATAGAAGACTTATGTAATGACACAACTAGTTTGCATGTAATTGAAAAGCTTAAAAGTATTTTTGCACGACATGGCATTCCCTTAACATTTGTTTCAGATGGTGGAACACAATTTACTTCAAAAGATTTCAAAACTTTTGCTAGGCAATGGGAGTTTGACCATGTAGTAAGTTCACCAACGTTGGCACAATCCAACGGAATGGCTGAAAGAAATATACAAATAGCAAAAAATATTTTTAAAAAAACTCTTGAAGATAATAATGATACTTTTATGGCTTTGCTTTTATACAGAAATATGAAAATAGATGGTAACTATAGCCCAGCTGAAATTCTCATGTCACGTTCTCTCCGGACAATTTTACCAACGAACAGTTTGAACCTTAAACCTAAACAAATAAATTTTGGAGAATTTAATAAAATCTTAGTCAACAAGCAAGAGACGTGTGAAAAATATTATAACAAAAATGCGAAAAATCTAAAACCTTTAACAGTTGGTATAAATGTAACAGTACAAACAAAACCTAAAGGCATATGGTTACCAGCTGTTATAGTGGATAAAATTAGACCTAGAACATACAAAATAAAAATCAACCAAACCAAACCATCAATCTAATACAAAAACGGAACCGAAAGTACACCATTCTTCATTTTTATCTCCTTTAAAAGGGGAAGAGGAGAGTAAGAGATGCTATCTAGAATTAGAGATAGATGATAAGAGTGCTGGTGAAACTGTGCGTGAAATGGAAAGTGAAAACGACAACGATGTTCGGAGTGTGCGAATTGGAAACTTATCGAATACACAACAGGAATCCACCAGCCAAGACGAAAGTGAAAGTGAGGACTCGGAAAGTGACTCAACGTATTCAGACTGTAAAGATTCTGAGGAAGCTTACGTGTTAAGCAACAAGACTACCTCTTCAGGTAGATCAGTTAAGCCACCGCGGAGATTAGATCTTTAAAAAGGGGGATGTAAGGGTAGGCAACCCATAAATATTATATAGGTTAAGTGTGTTGAATGCCTTAGCTTGGTATAGCAGGGTTGTTCCTTCTGTATATTTTGCAGTGGCGACACTGACAGTGATATAATAGATAGTTAAAATGGTTGATGTCTTTTATTATTCGCTCACATAATTAATTACACGAAACTAACTTACACCGATCTTAAAAAAAAAACTGATTGCAGCATTAAAGGAAAAGGTATAACTTATTTATATTAAAATTTTTGATTTAAAAAAACCTCATTTGTATTCAAAAACTAAACTAGAATTTGAAAGTGTAAAAACCGTTTCCATTTACCCCAATTGACCCTATATTTTTAAATTTTCAGATTCTACATAAAATATAATAATTATTTTTTGTTAAATGCATTATTAGTCTATACTTGATAGTTTCCGAGATGTTGACTCTTGAAAAGTGACATTTTCGAACTTTGACAGCTTATAGCTTTCTAACTGTACGTCTAAGACCAAAAGGGTTTACATATCCCTATCTTCCAATTTTATTATCCTCCTAAAAACTTCCGGTTAAACCGGATGTAACTCGAAACTACTCGAAAGCAGCAAATATATAGTTCTTCCGGTTTAACCGGAAGTTGATTTTTTTGGGAAGATAATAAAATTTATTATTACATATTATATGATTGACACGTGGGATCACCATCGGCATCATCAGAGAAATGAGCACTATTGCTGGCCCCTTGCCTAGTATCTCGTTGAAAACTTGTAATAACAGGGGCATACTCTTTAGAAATATCTAAGGAAATTTCAGGTGGCATAAAAGTACATGAACCTTGACTTGGACGTGAGCAATATGTAGCTAAGGTTCTTGCAATTCTCTCCCGCTTTTTTTTCTTTCTAAAAGACAAGCTATAGCCTTCCCGAACACGTTTCGGAGACATATTAACCTACTGTTTAAAAAACCAAATATTTGATACTTATAATCATTTTTTCTATGATGTAAAACTTACCCACGTGAATTTCAGAAGTTTCTTTTTGTGGGATATACACGACACACACCTAACAAAATCAGCTGATCAGCTCATAGAAAAAAGGACGCTTCCCCGCCAAAAAACGCATAACCTAAAATAATAATAAGCACAGAAATATAAGGGAGTGACTCGAGGGTCGACGCACGTTCTCTGATGAAAGACCGAACGATGTTAGCGTGTTTAACCGTACGCCATACGGAACTGTAAGGATTTTTTTTAACGTTGAATTTAGTTCCACGGGAGTAACTGGAAGCTGTTAACGTGTTAATTAACCGCACGACATATATAACGGTAATATAATTTTTAAAAAGCAAAAACAGAATTTTTTTTACACATTCTAGAAAGTAGTTCTTAGCATCTGCTTCTCAGATTGTTCTAGAAATATACCGATAAAGTACATGCGAAGTATGTTTTATTAAATCACATTCGCGATGGGACATTCCAAGCATGTACCATTTCGAACCTATACCTTCTATGGACATACCACGTATCTACTAGGAATCTGCAAAAAGGTACATACCATAAGGAACTTTATAAGCGTACGTGCGTGGAACATTCAATGTACGTTTATGTTATCTGGGATCCCATACGATTTTTAGTGCAGGTCAAGTTTTTTACAACACCTCATTGTCAAGAGAAGTCTGTACCTAATTTTACGAGAAAAACGAATTTTTGGAACATCCCGTTGGCTACTTCCCCCTAAACATCTAATGCGTCATCACCCTGTATATTAACGTTACCAAATTAAACTTTGTTTCTGTTTGATTTTTAATAAGGTAGTGGACTAACTTTAAATAGATTTATCAATCATCTTACTGCAGACATATTAACTTGAACTTACTGCTAGATTTCGTTTTTACTTACCTATAGCAACTACTAACCTAATGTAATGACTGATTCAACGTGATCAAGATGACTTGCTTGAGATTAATTAATTAATTAAACCCACTTCAACATGCTTTACTTAAAAAAAGTTGTTAAGTCACGTTTTGCTTATCTACTTCTACCTACTACTATAAGTTACAATTTATAATATAATAATAACCATGCAGATTAACCTGATAATTAAGACTGTATCCTTGGATGCCCCTGCTTTTTTTAACGGATGACAAATCAATTTAGACGAACAATAACAATGATTTAACATTTTTTTTATCGGTGATATACGTATTATATCTTATACTTTTAATAATGTGTAGGGGAGAACGAGGGAACAACGGTCATGGGACAATTATGGTCGCCACGTAGGGGAGAGCGGGGGGGGGGGGCGGTCACGGGACGACGGTCACGGGACAATTGCGGTCGCCACAATATCTGAAAATTATTTTGAATTAAAATGAGAACTAACATCATGGTGCTCCCTAGCGTGCAACCTTTAAGTTACGATGGACACCTTTTAGTACTCACTACTCAGTTGCATCGCAAACGGTGAGGACTCACTTGTGTTTTTCGTGAAACTACATCTATATATATACAATTCGGTTTACAACGTTCTCCGACGTCTTCCGATTTTCAGTCTCCATTGATCTCGGTCTTGCCAAAGGCCAGAGGTCTTCCCCCAACTCTCAACCTGATCTCCTTGTCTATCCCCTCTTTCCAACTTTTCCTGGGTCTCCCTTATTTTCGTCTTCCTAGTGAGGTCCATTTCAGTATCTGTTTTGGGAGTCGTTTCTCGTTCATCCGTTGTACATGTCCATACCACTTTAGTTGTTTGACCCTAATATTATCCATTGGCATTATGTAGTGTGTGACTTCCATAATATCTCTAATCCTCTCGTTAGTAACTCCAGTAAAACCAGACCTGCTTGATCCACTACCTGTATATTGTTGCTCATACTAAAAGATTTTCCAACATCATACATCGTTATCCAGAACCGGGTCATAGTTTCCTACCCTGCGATAGAAGTTTCGGTCTCATTGAAAAGGAGAAAAAAAAGAGGAAAATAATCATATTGCCAGAAGAATGGGTAGCCTTGGTGAAAAATAATATAGCAAAAATTTTACTGTACCGGTGTCCCAAAATATGTTTTTAAACTATTCAGATTATTTTAAACCCCAATTTAAGAAAAGCGTCATTAACCAGCGTAAAGTTAAATTTGCTGTGGTTCATAATAACATTGCACTAGCTACAATACTGCACCTGATTGATCCACCAGAATATTCTATATTTTAATATTTATATTTAAATTCTTGGACCTTCTGTTAAATTTTAAAAATGTTTTCTTTTTTCTTGGGTATTAGGTCCCTTGATAACTCTAATCAAGAATTAAAATGCAACCATGTAAGTCTTGAAAGTTCTTTAATTGTAATTAACATAACGTTTCGGCCGTAGCGTGGGCCTTCATCAGATTAAGAACATCTTGATATGAAGGATCGTCGTCATTTATTAACACAAGTTGGACTTGGACAGTCACATGTACGCCACAACATTTAGTTTAAAATTACAGCGGTTAAAACTTTATACACACTGAGAAAACGGCTCCAAATAAACAGTGCTTCTGAAAAAAGTTCATTAACTCTAGGTATTTTTTTATTTATTTCAAGACTAGAGGTTATTGAAAACAAGTAAACCAAATTTTCTAAAAGCGGTTTATTTAGATCTATTAAAAACGTAAACTTATTTTCGTTGATTTTATTAAACCATTGATCATTAATATACTGTATATTTATTCTAGCAAAACTGTTTACCTATTTTAGGTAGACTTGCTTTTTGAAAAAAGTTTATTTGTAATAGGTAAACTAATAAATTAGTTTAGCTAACCTGGATACCTAAATCTAATAAACAGTTTATATATTACGCACATCGTGACCACTGCGTCGTGTACGAATGTACGATGCGCCCCAACACAAACGGCCATTTTCACTTCGTTCGGCTCGGTTTGAAAGTGGTTGCTGCGTGCTGCATGTGTTAAAGTATTCTATTCCGTTGTTTAATTTATACCCATAATGGATTATAAAGTGTTAGTTCGAAATTGGGGTTTGGACGAATATATCCCGGCATTTGAAGGTAAGAAATTCAAATTACACCAGCTTTTCATCCATCCATATTTATAAAATATACTTATAGTGGTTTCCATGCACACGACACGACCTGGTTAGGTCCGCCATTATGGGCTGCGTCACTGCCGTCTCGATCGAGACGGCAGTGGCTGCGTGTTCCGTTAATTATGCTGCGGTATGCGCAAAACTTTTCATCGAACCATAAAAATATCGACTAAACCTTTAAGATCGATCTTTTGGGGAACATCTCATTAAAAACATTTATTCTAATTATTTCTTAAAAAATAACTAATTAAAAAAATACTTTCTTTCCTCGGGTTTACCGATGAGCAAATTTATATTAATTAAGTTTATTTTTGGTAGGTATTATTATTCATATCTTTGCATGCAGCAGGTTTATAAATTGTACTTTTATATCCCAGTTTGTAGTACTTATACCTAATTTGGATATCGTTTTGCCACATATACCTAATATTTTCTTTCTTCTATTATCAATTTTTATTTTAGAAGAAGGGATAAGTGACGATAGCTTCACACTATTAGACGATGAAACAATGAAGGGAATTTTTAAAAAAAAAGGACCTTTACTTATTTTTAGGAAAAAGTTTAAAGAATTTTTGGCACAGCCAAATATTAATATGGTAAATATATATTTTGACTACCTACTTCTTTAAACCTTCTAAACTTCTAAAACCTAAACAAATATTTTGCATCAACTGTATTGTTTAAAAACAGTTTTTCGATACTTACCTTACTTAGGTACCAGAATATTATCTAAATTAGGAAAAAATATTTTAGAATACCATGAATAAATAAAATATGACATACATTTTTGAATTTTAGCAACAGATTCAGTTCGATAATATCTCGGATATATCCACTAGCTCAACTTCAGAATCTATAGAGAGCAATGCTCTACAATCCTATGAGTTTGAAGTTGATGATTCGTTTTTAAGCGATTTTACCAACACTCGTAATGAAAATACGGAAAGTACTGTTCCACTTTTTAGAGTGCCCCCCATACCGCCAGGCCTCGCGCCAGGCTCTGGAAATAAACAGAAATATGAAATAGTGCAATATGAATGCGAAACGGCAAGAAAAAAAATTAAAGAGGATAGTATTTTTCCAAAAGTAAGATTATTTCGAACTTCTTTTAATACATTTAGGTTTATTAACAATTTTTCCTTTTTTAGGGAATAAAGGGATTTTTGTCAGACTGCCCTGAAGGAAAAATGGCACTGGCATGTAAAAACAAACTGTCGGGCCATCTAAGGCAGAAGCTGGCAAAAGTTGTTGTTAGCTACTTAGTGTCAAAAAATTTTTCCAATCCAAATTATGAGTAAGTTCTATGCTCATTTAATATTATGCATTACATATTATGTAAATATACAAAATTTTGGTCATCAATAACGTGGAATTTTAATATCTTTATGTGAACCAAAATATATTTTGATTCGAATTTAACAACAGTTCTGTCTCAAAAAGGAGGTACCAGATAGATATATCCGGTACAGAGTTAGAAAAATAACAGTATGAAATTATTACCTACTAATATTATTGACTAACCAATAAGTAATTAACCTTAAAAAAAATATTTATAAGTGCACAAATAAATAAACATAAAAGAGGGTAAAAATACTTATTTTTGTATTAAGTGCGCAAAATGGGTGTTTTTTTAGTGGCACATGAGATTGTCAATTCTTACCGAGACCGTAGGTCGAGGATAAAAATTCAATCAAATGTGCCATAAAAACACTTTTGCGCGCGAAATACAAACAACATTTTTTGTACTATTGCCTATTTTATTAATTATATGGATAAATATTAGACTATTTTTATTAACTATTTATCATGTTTAGAACAAAAAATTTTTTATTTATATTTATATTTTCGCATAAATTAAGAAAAATTACATTACAAGATATGAATTTTGATTGTTCTAAAGATGATAAATAGTTAATAAAAATAGTCTAATATCCATGTAATTAATAAAATATGTAATGGCAAACTAGAAAAAGCGACCCGACGAGGGTGCAGTGTCGAGAAAACGTCGCGATCCAACTTCTCTCCGTCTAATAATTCCTTGAGGGTGTAGAGTTCACTATTGACCTCAAGTTTATTCTGCTTAATCTTGGCTGGAAGATTTTGAGACCTGGCAGATCGTAGAAACCTTGCCAAATCTTTTCTTTCCTCCAGCTCGGCCCTAGTTAGATCATCTCTTATTACTACAGAACTTCCCTTGAGCTTGCTAAAAGTTTAGTTTGTATGAAAACACGTGTTTTATTTAATTGTTGGTCGACTCGATACAAAAAAGTTAGCTTTTTGTTTTTTTTTGTACTCCATCATTACTCTAAACACATATTTGTCAAGCGATGTGACATAGTACATTTTTGACCAGAATCTTTTTTTCACTTTACGTGATAGGTGCATTTATTAAACTATAGTCTGCGACCAAAACTGATGATTGCAGTGACGTATATTCTAATATTAGTTCAGAAATCTAAGTGGCTGGCATTTTCACCCTACAATCGCGGCAATTTATTGCGAGCCGCTTTATAGATTTGTGACTAATATAGAATTTGAGTCACTGCCATCATTTTTGATCGCAGCGTATAGTGGCCGAAATAAAATTTCACCGTATTTTATAAATTTTGCGAAGGAACCATTAAATAAACTGGTGACCTAGTTTAAGTAAACAAGTTTACCTAGTCTAAATAAACTAATTACCTAGGTCAGGTAAAATCCATCTTCTATTTTAAATATACTAGATACCTATCCTGAGTAAACCCGTTACTTAGTCTAAAAAACTGTTTACTTCTTCTAGGTAAACAGTTTAATTGGTATGAATAAACGAATTTAATTGGTCTTAATAATTAAACTGTTTATTTCTAATAAACCTGTTTATTTGGCCTAGGCAAACTGCTTATTTATTTTAGGTCTATTAATGTCACTTATTTTAGTTAAACATTTTAATTACTACAAGTAAACTGTTTTCAAATAAACTAGTTTATTTGTCTTAGGTAACTGGTTTTACCATTTGTCGTTTAACTAGGCCAAATAATCAGTTTATTTGTCACATAGTTAAATATACTTTTTATTTGGGGTAAATAAAATTTCACCTAGACCAAATAAACTTTTTCCTCAGTGCACTTAAGCGTGGCCATGCTGTTATCAACTGAATAGTTGAATAATGTTACCCAAGAAAAAAGAAAACATTTTTAAAATATTCTATTTTTCGATATGAACGGTTCATATCGAAGAATAGAATATCCTGGTGGATCAATCAGGTGCAGTATTGTAGCTAGTGCAATGTTATGCGAAGAATTTGTTTTGCAAAAGCCAGGAGTTACCTTAACGTTACCAGGTCCCAATCAGCTATTATATTCTGGACCTCTTCCAATAAGAAAAGCAAAATATTTACAGGTACTGGAACTTGCCAAAAAATATGTTTCACCAGGCTGCATGTGGTTCTACGATAACCTATAAGAAGTGATGAAGATGATGGAAATGCAAATAATTCGGATGGAAGCGTCACCGGTTAATAATAATTAATGCCTTACTTGTTTACATTTTGAAATAAACATTCGTTCTCAAAGAAATATGTAGTTTTTTGTTAATCTTGTATGTACGGTGCAAAATGGAGGTAGCTCCACAATTTTTTTATACAAACATCATGCAGCTCGAGAGAAAAAATTACGTATAAAGTACCGAATTTAGGATAATAAATATGGGACTAAACGACTGATAATTTAAAATAATATAAAAATCTATAATGTTTTTAAATAATCAGTTTTTTTGCATCTCCTGAAAAATTTATAAAAATGGAGCTGCCTCTTTTTGCACCAGTGTCAATTGTGAAGTATATGAGGAAATATATTTTTGTTTTTCAGATGTTGACGATATCAGCTGTATTACAAAAGATTAGCTGATTGGGAAAAGCCACCCTCAAATGTTAAAATATAAAAATAAAAGCTGTGTGTTTCTCTAAATTTAATAAGAACTTAAGAGGCTATGACCCTCATTTCCGTTATTACCCAATACCATGCGTAATCGCGGTCACAAAGTTTCAAAAGTGAATTGCATTTTAAAATTAGGTGAAAGTTATGTTTACATAGATAATGGGAAGCTAAAATAGATATTTAACAGATCTTAAACGACGAAAATTATGAATCGCATTCCTTAATTCCCCACTATATAATTATATTATATTGAACATATATAGATGTTATTCTTGGCAAAGCATTTTATCTTGCAATTTAACCTCGATGAACCGGGACTTCAGACATTTTTGTTTGTGGTGCAGCTGTGGGAGTTATGTATTTCACGGGGCTCCTTAATCCATCCGGACCAGCTATATATTCCAACAAAGCCAAATTATAGTCCCCGAACGATCATTTCCAGTCTGTCAATTAAATTTTTAATTTGGCAATCGATTGTTGCAGTGGTAAATTAAAAAAAAATAATAATAATAAGGTTATTTTAAATATTTATATTATAATAAACATGTTAATATGTCATTCTTCAATAAACTTATTCATAAATTCCCCGAAGACGTATTTATTCAATATTATAAATATTTAAGAACAATTGTTTATAAAAAGGTGCAAGTGTGCAATAAACGCTACTTTCTTGATGTTAGATATATTAAAATTCTGAAAAATATTAATTATATAATTTATGCAAAATAATATTAAATAACATTAATTAGTTAAAGCATTCTCAAAACTATTTTTAAATCATTTGTTTTCACCATGGTGGTCCCAGTACGGGTTTTGGTCGGGTTGGAGCAAGCCTTATGTTTCTTCAAAAACAGACCATTATCCTCAATATACCGACGATTCGTTCAAAGAACTGTATACCACTTTGCTATATAATAATGCCCAATGAAGACTAAGGTTAGTATAATGCCTGAGCCTGTAACTTGTAAAAGTAAAATTTGTGGGGTGAAAACCGGCAACATCATTTGGTGGAGTACAGGGTGTCCATTTTTCGATGTAATTGCAGGGTATCTCGGTAACTAGTAAAGATAGAAACTTGCGGCTTTTACATTACTGCGCTACTTTTTGGTGAAACAAAAGATCCCGCAAACCGAATTGTCATAGCTTTCTTGGTTATTAAAGCTACAGGGTGTTTTAGAAAATGTTGGCTTTTTGACCACCCCCTGTATTTCGGTAATCCTTTAACTTATTAAGAAATTGAAAACTGTTTCTAAGAGAGTTTTATAAGTATAATTCAGTGGCGTACTTTTTTTTCTGAGAGTCTTACTTTTTGAGATTTAAAGCAAACATATGATTTTTTAAATGGAACACCCTGTATATTTTTCTCTTATTTGATTGGGCTATTTTTAAGCTTTTCAAAAATATATAATAGTTGATACAGATTATTAACAATAAACGCACAAATCGAAGAATTTAGAATATTAGGGTTGTAGTTACTGCGTTTTAAGAATCTGATCCGCGAATTACAAAAAAATATTCAAATATTAATTTTCAATACGTTTATTATTGTTAAACTCATAATACGAAGTTATCTCCAGAAAGTCCGCTGGTTCCCAAATTGGTCACCTTGAAAGTAGCTCCGTGATTTGGGGGCAGTAGTTCCTCTCCATCAATTGTAAAACTAGCACTTGTGACGTACAAGATGTTTAAATCTATGCCTCCCCACGCCACTGAAGTAATCTAAAATTTAATATTTATTGATCTATACGTACAAAATCAACAAAACTTTAAAAAAAAATACAATAGCTTAATTTTGAAAGTTACTGGAAAAAGGTGCTAGTTTCTAGCTACCAGCTCTTTATGAGTGCCAGTAGTTAAGCTACACTTCGTTCTTCGCTGCGTCTATTTAAAGGTAGTTCAGCTTTTCTTGCATTTCTTTAGCTTTTTTGGCTTATTTATGTGTGTTGATTTTATACAGGGCTGAAATAAAGTCATTGAAAAATTAAGAGCCTTTAACCAAGCCAATTGTACCTATATATTTTATCGTTTACACTAGAGCGATGTTGGATTAATATTTCGTAGTTTTCGTTTCAAATTATATGATTGAGTTAAGCAAAATTTATATTATAAATCGGAAAATATGAAGAACTATTTTTTTTTCTTACATATTTTACAATAAAAATAAAAATTTATTGGTAGAGAAAGGCCAACTGTGTTCGAAATTTTACATATACAGGATGCCCAAAACTTTTTTTTAAATTTATGTGTGGTTCAAGGTTTTCAGGTTTGAAAAGTTTGTTTCTCTTCATCATAAAGGATTTTCCTGCAGTGCTATGCTTCATTTTAAAAAGAATTGCTCAGGAGAAGAAAAATCATTTTCCACGAATAGAATATATTAGATAGAAAGATATATTTATTTGTACTTTTGCCAAATACATGGATGTACACGTCAGATAATTACAGATATTATGTATATCACATCGTTCTAAAATAATTAAAAATCTACAAAACAATTATGAGAAACACAGTTTTACCAAAACAAGAAATATAAATAAAATAAAACAATCAATTAGACAATTAAAGCTATCTGACAAATACTGACTTACCCAATAATAGTGTACAAGTGATTAAATCCGCAATGACAGCTTATTATATAATTTTTTTGTACAAGGGATTTTTGTTGAATTTTTTTAAATTATGCTTATCTAAAACCAACGCTTATGTGTTGAGGGTATTATAAGGGGTATATTGGGTATTATAAGAATGAAAATCTGCATTCGTATTAAAATCACTTAAATTCTGTTTTATATACAACAGATTCTTGTAGATATACAGGGTGGTTCAACGAAAACTTAACACCTCGATTTTCCTGCTTTAAAATAAAATGTGGAAAATCGCTCGGACCCGTCGATTTCTGATTCGAGGGAGAATAACTTTTCTACTTTTTTCGTCTCCGTAACTTCAACCCCCTAACGGGGGTGAGCACAACCCCCTGATTTTGAATAGGGATGAGGGGTATTGCGATACCTCATTTTGAAGATCTTATCGAGTACTATCTGAACCTAAAATTTCGCTTCAAAATTTTCATCTTTAACGAAATGGCAGCTAAAATAGTGGAAGACTACTTACTTTTGTGATTAGTTTATTAAATGCTGATAGGTATCGTCAGCAAACATAATAGTTATGCCATTTGATATGAACTATGGTATTTCGCTGACAAATATTAAAAATAGTAGAGGACCCAGAACCGAGCCCTAAGGAACCCCTATGTTATATTCCGTTTCGTTGCAGTTGATAGCTCATATTCTTCAGGGTTGAAGCCATAAATAAACAACCGTAAACCATAGGCGTTGGTAATTAGTATATTATTATTATAATAGTAATTACCTACTATGCCTTATTTAATAAGAAAATTGGCCTCTGCCCATTGTCAAATATACATTAGGAATATTAGGGTTAAAGTAGGTACAACAGGAGTAATTAGTAATTAAATTTACCTATTTTTGCCTGCTTTAGGATATTATTACGCCATTTGATGTGCGTTTATCAAACTATGTTTTTAGTGTATTTAGATACTGAATTATCCCAAAGTTGAATTATTTCCTATACTTGTGACAATGGCTTCAAGTTTTTCGCCAACGTGTCTTCGTCAAATTAGCAAGAGTGCATATTCTCTCCGAGAAAAGACATTAATATTAAACGTGCATGATGCTCTAGTGCACCAGAAACCTGCAAGTGATGTTCGTAGCATCATTGCAGAGTGTGCCAATATGGTAGGAGTTGGAGAGGCTACTATATATAGGTTCTTGCGTGAAAGAAAATCTAAGAACCTCAGTAAGCCAAAACCACTCCCAGGAAAGAAACCGTTAGAAATTGACGATTTCATTAAAAATGGTATTAGAAGAAAAGTACATAGTTTTTATTTTGCCAAGGAAATACCAACTATAGACAAAATTTTACAATCCATTAACTATGACGAGGACTTACCACAGCTATCACGAACGAAAGTATGGAAAATGCTTCATGATATGAACTTTCGTTGGGAGAAGCAAAACATAAAATCTTTTCTTATTGATAGAGCAGATATTATTTGCTGGAGATGTCAATACTTAAGGTCCATCCGAAAATACCGCAGAGAAGGCAAAAACATTTTCTATTTGGATGAAACTTGGCTGAACGAAGGGCACACCGTATCTAAAGTCTGGCAAGATGAAAATGTCCTAAGTTCTCGACAAGCTGTCATGAAAGGCTGGTCAATAAGACTTAGACCACCATCTGGAAAGGGACGCAGACTTATTATAACTCATACAGGAAGTTCAAATGGCTTTTTGGATCAAGGATTATTAGAATTTCAGTCGAATTCTACAAAAGACTACCATGAAGAAATGACTGCTGATGTTTTCGAGGAATATTTTAAGCAAATGATAGAATACATTCCCGCTAATTCTGTAATAGTGATGGATAATGCCAGCTATCACTCTAGGCTAAAAGAGAATTTTCCCACAACTTCATGGAAAAAGGCGGAAATCGTAAACTGGTTACAACGGAAGGAATTGAGTTACGATAATACCATGGTAAAAAAAGAACTTTTGGGTATTGTTAGGCTACATAAATCGCAGTATAAAAAGTATGTTATTGACGAGATGGCAAGAGATCGAGGTATTATAGTGCTCCGTTTACCACCTTATCATTGTGAGCTAAATCCTATAGAACTAATATGGGCTCAAGTAAAAGGATATGTTGCTAAAAATAACAAAACTTTTAAAATGCAAGAAGTGCGACAACTCTTGCTTAATTCTTTAGCAAATGTGTCATCAGAAAATTGGCAAAACGCCATAAAACATGTTATAGTAGAGGAACAAAAAATGTGGGAACTTGACAACGTAATTGACACAACTATGGAAGCCTTTAGTAATAAGCGTAGGACATGATGACTCTTCAGATTTTTCTGAGGACGATTTTATCGAGTTATAATTATTAAAATTGTCAATATTTTTTTATCTGTAAATAAATTAGTTTTCTTGTAAAACATTGTATTTATTCTAGAATAAATCAATCAATGGTTATAATTTACCAAAATTCATAAAATCATAAAATCTATTATATTTAAATAAAATAATAAGCGGTTAGATTATATTAAAACCCAACTCTCCGACCATGGTGGGCCGTTTTAATCATTATCCTTTCATTTCATTTTATGGCTCTATTGTTACTTTATCTGTTACCGGGTGGAATAGGTCAAAATTTCTTCATCCTTATGCTAGATGTACGTAAAAAGACCATTTTATAGGTAAAATATTTTAAGCCACCCGAGCCTTGTTTTGAATCTTTAATGAGGGTATCGAGCTATCAACGGCAACGAAACGGACTTTAGTATCCTTACTTTCCGAATACACGTCCTCAAATTTAATCATGAATTGTCTGCCCTTCAAATACGAACCCAGAAGATCTACTATATTATCCTTAAAGCCATAACAATTTCTTTAGAATAAACTCATGATTCAAGCTGTCAAAAGCTCTGGACAGATCAAAAAAGAGACCAGAGACATGACACCCATTGTCCATTGTATTATAAATTAATTCTACAAGGTCAGCCGCTGCTCTCTCTGTCGATCTACCCGATCGAAAACCGTATTGGCAATTCGTCAAGACACGGTTTACATCCAGAAAGTCGACCAATCTATTATACACTTCTCTAACACCTTCGACAGCACATTTAGAATTGTAATAGAGGTCTATAGTTACTGACCATTGAAGTATAGTATTTCGACACAGGACAAGAAACTCTTAATGCGCCATGCATACTGAACATTGAGGACGACATTTAGGCAAAATTAGATTGCGAATCTATCATCACCAAATCCACGAAATGTTTTACACAATTTGAATAAAAAAATTTACTAAAAAATAATTTTATTGTTTAACAAATTCATAACTACTCTCCAGAAGGGCCATAGCTAACTAAGGAATCAAATAACGTATCGTCCTTCAACCTTCTTTATTTTAATAATAAAGAAGGTTGAAGGACGATACGTTATTTGATTCCTTAGTTAATTTTATTGTTATTATAAATGTATGCATATAGGGGCGTGACTGATTTTGCGGCCTAGGATATTACCTGACCAAGATCCGCCTCTGAGCACTGTGCACCTCCTAAGAACTGTGCACCTCCTAACTGATCAAATCACCGAGATCACTGTCACTGAATTGAGACGATACTGATGTGTGTAAATTGAACCTAATAAAAATCATTCAAGCATCTCACCTGTTTGGCTGGAATTTCTACTGTTTGCAAAAGAGTTTCCGTTTTTCTAGGATCAATTTTGATCACTCTGTAAGCATTGAATACAGCTACCCATAAGTTACCATCGACATCTATGGCCATACCATCCAGAAATCCTTTAATGTCGTGTTTACTTAAGGTAAAAATGGGTCTTCTATTAGCTGCAATATTAAAGACAATTAACTATAAATACCCATCTGGTGGTTAAACGTATAATATTATGCACTCACAAATTGTTCCATTTTCTATATCAAAATCAAATGCATCAACTGTTCCCGCAAAAGAATCAATGAAATACATCTGTTTTAATTCCTTGCTCCAAGCAAGACCGTTGGAAATTCCCAACTCTGTAACGTGTGTGGTAATTTTTCCTTTAGTAACGGAAAAAAGTGATCCACACGATGGTCTGACGTATCCGTACTCTGGTTCTGGTCCCATAGTTCCTAACAGAATGAGATTTTAGTGATTTTTAGGGATAATTATTATTTATTTAAAAACAAATTACAGTAAAACCTCTGTTTGCGACCGCCTCTATAAAGTGACCACCTACGTTTAACGACCAGTTATGAATTATTCATATTAAAAAATGGAAATCCCATTATTTTATACTCCTCTTTACCGGCTCATCTGTTAAACGACCGCGGGCACTCATCATCGGAATTACTATTAAACATAAATGCTAAAAATACCCTCCATTAGGGGCAGTAAAACCCGACACGAGAATTCTTAGGAAATATAGGTAGGTACATACACTAATTACTTTATTGCAGGCGGATCCATTTAACTTGCTTTAAAGGCTGATAAATCGGTTGTTACCATTAGTTTTGTTATGAACAGTTTTTGTGTGTTTTGGGACTAACGTGAATATTTAAAGATGGCGGGAAGAAGGAAATGTCTTTCTTTAAGCGAAGAATTGAAATAATCGAGGAAAGTGAAAAAAACTGGTTTAAGTACCAGGAAATTGGCCGAAAAATTTAAATTGGGTAAGACCCAAGTGACTGCGTTGCTTCAAAATAAAGCGGAAGTTAGAAATTTGTTTCAAGAAGGTGGCAACGGTTTTTAACTGGTTTTGTAAGGCGCGAAACAAGCACTTACCAATATCCGGGCCCATAATTTAAGCAAAAGCCCTCAAATCTTCAAGGCATCAAATGGATGTTTAGAAAAATTCCGTCGTCGGCACGATATTACCTTTAAGAACGTGACGAATCAGCCGATATTAATATCGAAGACGTAAATGCTTGGAAAGTAAGGGTATTGACCATTTTAAAGGCTTATGCCTCAAGGGGCGTATTTAATGCAGATGAGACAGGTCTCTACTATCGAGCATTGCCAACAAAACATATGCATTCAAAGATGACAAGTGTACTGAAAAAAAAAAACAACAAGACAACGATTTACAATTCTGTTCTGTGCAAATATGGAAGGCGAGAAGGAAGAAGCACTTATAATGGACAAAAGCAAAAATTAATGTTCTAAGGGCGCACATATCGAATAAAAAAGCGTAGATGACAGCAGACATCATGACAACATGGCTTCACAGATTTGATACCAAGATGAAGAAGCAGAATAGAAGAGCGGTATTGTTAATATTACACTGGAAAATGACAAACTTATTTCTCTGCCACCCAATACTACCTCACATTGCTAAACTTAGGAGCAAGGCATTATTCAGGATTTTAAAATGCTCTACAGAAGCTACCTTATTAAGAGACTTTTAGCATGTATAGACACTAATAGACAGTGGTTGTCCTCTTCAAGAAATCGAAAATAATAATACCATAATCGACGCCTTGATATGGGGTTCGGTAGTCGGGCGCAATTTATCCCCAGTGACAATAAAAAAAATGCTTTATGAAAGCCGGATTTATATGTACCTAATAGGAAGTACAGATAATATTGTTGACTTCGAAAAAAAAAAACTATCATCGAGTGTAATGAAGAGATCCAAGAAACGAATGAAAGAGGAACCTGAATTTGCTCCAATGTCGAAAATATCAAGCCTATCTAAAGTCTGCGCAAGTTTGAGAGACTTAGAAAACTTTTTTAATAATGTTAACAATTTTGACAAAGTCTACAAATATTTTTCAATTGCTATTAAAATGTGAATCTGAATTTTATATAAGTAAAATAAAAAATATTAAGCAATCATTAATTTCTGATTATTTTAAAAAATAAGAATTTCAAGGCAAACATACAGTACATTATATAATATACAGTGTGTCCGCTTAAGTTCTGTACATATGGGAAACTTTTTTAATATTAATTTTACAAAAAAAGTTACTCTATATAAAAAGTTCTGCTTACTGAAAAAATAATATTAGACTATTCAAACTTGAGATAGTATGTACAGGATGATCAAAAAGTAAAAAAAATCAGAATTGACCTACGAGAAAAGTACCCTTAATTTTAATTTTAGAGCAAAATGGAATAACAAAATGTTGATTGGCATTAAAAATTATATCTGTTTCTACTCTTAGTAGACTATTATTGAAAATAAACTTAACAATTTAAATCTTAATTCTTAATGGCATGTCCATTATCTTGCCACCATTTCCCAAATGAATTTGAATTTTAACTGTCAGCTATGTTATGTGTCTAAAACATCAGTTTGAATATTTAATTAGATAAATGTGCCGTTGAAATTGAGTATGCAAGATAAAATTGAAATAATTTTAATTGTTGGTGAAAATTACAAAACGTATCGGAAAACTGCCGAAATTTTTAACTACAGACATCCTGATAAAATGATTTCTTTTACAACAATAGGGAACATAGTGACTAAATTCAAGACCGTTGGAAGTGTGGAAAATAACTACAATAAGAAACGTAGACCAAGGGTTGCAAATAATGAAACTGTGAACCAAGTAATGTTGTCTGTAGTAGAAGATCCTAAAAAATCATTGCGAAAAAGGTCAACAACATTACCAAATGATGTAGGGAAAACTACGATTTCAAAAATATTAAATGAAAACAAATTTCGGCCTTACAAACCAAAATGTATACATACCTTAAAGCCAGGTGATTCTGAGCGACGCGACGCTTAGAATTTTGTTTCTTAATACAAGGAGAGTTAGAAGATAACCTTTTCATGACAAGAGATATAATTTTTACCGACGAAGCAACCTTTACCTCGAACGGGACTGTAAGTTCACAACATTGTCGTTGGTGGAGTGACGTTAATCCAAGTTTCACTATACAGACACATGATCAGTACTCATTTAAAACAAATGTGTGTGGAATTTACAAAAATAGAATAATATGACCTTTTTATTTTTGACAAAATTTAAATGGTTAACGTTACTTGCATTTTTTAAATAATTATTTGTTTAATTTTATTCATGGACTTCACATACCCGATAGACTACGGATATGGTACCAACAGAGATGGTGCACCATGTCACAGTACGAGGAATGTCAGACAATACTTAAATACCCTTTTTAATGGAAAAGTTATCGATAGATATTCTGACCTTTTTTGGCCCGCTAGGTCTCCGGACTTGAGCCCTGCTTTCGATTATTTCTTGTGGGGCTACTTAAAACAGAATGTATACCTACAAAGGCCATTTCAAAATGTTGACCATTAAGAGAGGGTAATTAGAGAGACGATTACAAATTTAACTCCTGCCATGATTAGAAATGTTTTAAGTGAATTTTCTGCAAGAACGGCTAAATGTATTGAAATGGAGGGAGGATATGTCGAGGCAAATGTACAGTGAGGAAAAGTTAATGAATATTTTTATTTAAATTCATATTTTAATGTTTATTATTATAATTGTATTTTTCCAAAATAAATTATCATGTGTCTATCAATTATTTAAATGCGTCATAAAATTACTACAAACCAGGGATAAAAAATCAAAGGTTACGCTTTGAATAAAAATAATTGATAAATGTTTGTTAGCTTCAATTGCATAATAAATACAATTAAGTATTAATTATAAATCATTTAAAAAAATGATATTTCTTGAAATGCCAAATTTATTTTCAATAATAGTCTACTAAGAGTAGAAACAGATATAATTTTTAATGCCAAGCCAATCAAAATTTTCTTATTCCATATTGCTCTAAAATTAAAATTAATTAAGGGTACTTTTCTCGTAGGTCAATTTTGATTTTTTTACTTTTTGGTCATCCTGTACATACGATCTCAAGTTTGAATAGTCTAATATTATTTTTTCAGTAAGCAGAACTTTTTATAAAGAGTAACTTTTTTTCGTTAAACTAATATTAAAAAAGTTTCCCATATGTACAGAACTTAAGCGGACACACTGTATATGTTAATATGCACGTGCAGATTATACATATTGGTAAATTGGCTTCATCTCATTTACTTTGAGTTCTGATAAATTTAAACAAAATTATTTACATGTAGATACTTATTAATAAACAAACACTGTAAAATGCAGACCAGTTGTTTCAATTTTTCTCTGTTAACCGACCAACATTTGATTCCCTGAGGGTGGTCACTATTGAGAGATTTTACTGTATCAAGGTTCAGTCAAACTTTAAACATTTGCATGTCAAAATTTCACGCGAATTCGTACCATTTTGGTGATAAAATTCAACTTAGCAAGAAAATAATACTGTCGTACGAGTGAAAACGATACTTTTCTCACTTTTTGGCGAAAATTTTACAACAACCTTAGATAATTCGATTCGCAGACAAAATGCATAAGTTTTAAAAATTAATACATTTTTACTTATTCACAAATGTAAGTGTTTAAAGCGAAGCGAATAAGATGCAACATAAAGCGTTATCCTTACCCACCCATAGCCTTCCACTAGGATCGCATTTGCCATCGTTCATCCTGTTTTGCGTGTCTTGATCTACATCTCCGATTTTCTCTATTTTTGATACTTTATCTGATCGCCCATCCCACGTGACTATGCTGAGTTCCCTTTCAATACTGACCACGAACTGATCTCGTTTGCCTTCTACAGGAATAATGATGGACACTGGTGCTTCTAAAATTATATTTTAAAAACTTAAATTATCCATGATTGATATTTATTATCGTAATGTTTCGTAAATTCTTTCAAGAGCAGTCACACGGAGCTGAAAATCGAATAGTCTAGACCGAGCAGGTATGCAATTTCTTACTTGTACAATTCACAATAAAGCCTTACCCAATGTTGCCTTGGCATGTTGGCCAGTAGATGGATTGTACTTATGAATACTTTTGCCAAAAATATCTACGAAGTAAAGACTTTGGGTGTTACCGTCCCAGTGTGGGCCTTCTCCAAGCTCCAAATTAGGAATTTCCTTGATACGTTCTACTATGGGAGCCATTTTCCGATTACACTTAGATTTCTTAAGCTGAAAGGCTAAACACACTAAGAAAGTAAGATTTTTATAATGAACCATTATGAGTATTTGTATTTGGAATTTGGGTTATTTGCATTTACGCTAGTTAGGTTAGTCAGGCTAAAATTTAGTATACCACAACTTTTATAAGGGGTATGTTGGGGAAATGTTCAGTTAGCTAATTGCATAATTAAATAACAACAAACAGGTATCAAGTCAGATAAAGAAAGAACGGCAACGTTGCTGTCTGCAGTCTTTCCTAGGACACGCCGTCTTCAACACCCAGACTAAATTCCAAGAAGATCCGCCATCTACAAAACAAGCGGTCGCCCAGGCAACGACGTGTTAAGCCTACGTGACAGAAAGCCGGGTTTGAAACCGCATGACAGAATGTTGCTGTGTACGAGAGGGATGGATGATATATCGCAAGTAAGACTTGACGTGTTTTAGGTTTTTTGGCGGACGAGAGTTCTGTAACAGTTCGCGTGGGAAGCGGACGGTTTCCCTCGCGCAATTAGCGGTTTTTAGTTTTTTGATAGCACTCAAGCCAAGTAATAAATTCGGTCAGTTCGCGGTGTTATCCCGACGATATACATATTTAATGTGATTAATATATCCAGACTTAAGTAGAGTTCCACATCACGCCTTGCAGAAAGCAAACGGGCTTCTCGCGGCATTTTGCGCGATTTTAGTTGATTTTATGGTATTCAAGCCATGAAATAGGTTGGAAAATTCGCGGTTTTTGTATCCCGAAGGTGTACCTAATGTGATTATTACACCCCAACTCAAGTTCTGTTTATCTGTTGTAAAAAGCAGTCTCAAGTTCGTATATATACGATAAATCCTCGAAAATTTAAGAATACAGTAGTGTATCCCGATATTATTGTTTGTTTAGTGATATAATGTTAGTGATGTAAAAATGTAGAGCTGTTTTAATGCAGTAAGTAGTTACT
Organism: Polydrusus tereticollis; assembly: GCA_963920685.1. Taxonomy (NCBI): domain Eukaryota; kingdom Metazoa; phylum Arthropoda; class Insecta; order Coleoptera; family Curculionidae; genus Polydrusus; species Polydrusus tereticollis. Next base: position 63,060,746 of record OY987327.1, read on the forward strand.
ATACTAAGTTGTAAAAGTAAAAATCATTTGCTGCTACTCAGAACGGATGTGAAGATGAGTAAATGAAATACCAGAAGTCAATAGATATATTTTGTGTGAGAAAAGCCTTTTATTTCAACCGAGATTTCAACTGACATATTTTGAACCACGCAACCTATGAGAAATACAGTAAACAATTTATGTTTGGCGGAAGCATATAACGGCGGCGTCAACAGGGTATCATAGGACGAAATAAAGGCTGAGGAATTTTGTCAATATATTTGTGACACTGTACAGGGTGTCCAATTTTTCATGTAATTGCAGGGTATCTCGGTAACTAGTAAAGATAGAGACTTGCGGTTTTTACATTACTGCGCTACTTTTCGTGAAACAAAAGATCCCCTAAACAGAATTGTCATAGCTTTCTTAGTTTTTCTCGACCACCCCCTGTACTTCGGTTACCCTATAATTTATCAAAAAATTGAAAATTGTTTCTAAGACAGCTTTTTAAGTAAAATTCAGTGGCGTTTACTTTTTTCTGGGAGTATATGCCTTTTTAAATGGGACACCCTGTATATTATTCTCTTATTTCATTGGGCTCTTTTTAAGCTTTTCATAAATATACAATAGTAAATAGTTATTATTAACAATAAACGCACAAATGAAAAAATTTAGAAAAGTAAGATAGGAGGCTATGAAATCAGTGAAACAAACAAGAGAATATATCACTACTGCTAAAATTAATGTTACGTAAAAATACACTATTATTACATTAACAATCTGGGGACCGATATTTTGTTCATAATCTTTACTTCATGGGGTTTCATATGATATTTATTTAATAATTTGTTAGACAAGATTTTACTCCTCCGACATCTTTTTCTATGCCTTTACTCGAACTTCTAGTGCCTCTACAAAAGCCATAACGTTCATTTCGCAATTCTCTTTTATTATATATGATTTAGGACATTTAGTTCTTGGTTTTATAGATGATCCATCCTTAATTAAATTAATTTTTAAACTTGAAAATGTTACTTGATAGAGCTGCCTTCTCTCTGGATATCTATGAAAGTAAGAAATCTTATAAGTTAGATATCTAAATTATAAGATTGTAAGTTTACCTATTTTCATGGCACTCTATAAAGCAAACTTAACATGTATTTTTCAAAATTTCATTGTCTTTCAAATTCGTTCTACTACTGCTAAAAACAAGAAGCAGCATATCCACGATGCTATTGATAGAAAGTTTAGATTAGTCTAGAAAGTTTGTTCCACTTTTAATGACAACTTCAATGAATTATTGATGCTTAATTAGAATAGTAGCGCCCACCTTCTATCCTCAAATGGGTATTTACTGTCTTATGGCTTCATCCCTCGAAGGCGGCTACTAAAATCCTCAAGCGGGTTTACACTACCAGTGTGTTAGTCTATGGTTATATCAAATACATCCAAATTGTAGTTGAATCGAAGTAGTGTATATTTTTCTTTTAAAGGGAGCAATATTCAAGACGCGGTATGTACTATAGCGAGCGACCACGAAGTCGTCTTTTTAATAAGTATAAATGTGTCTATTAAACGAGCTTAATTAAGCTGATTAAATTTGGGTAAAGCATATAAAAGATACAGCCATTTAAAAAGATGTTTTTTCCACAAGCTTTCCTCACCCATATTTTTGAAGATACAAAGTCTTAGAAACAAGTTTCCGCAAAAAAATACCTTCACTTTTTAGTTCCGTCATTAAAACGGTACCTTAACATAGCGCTTATCTGATAAAATTTGAATTTGTAGATATATCCTAGTAAATGTGCCCCCAAACGGTCACTTTCGAAACTTGGAAAATATTTGCCAGAAGCAGTAAGGTTTATGGCTTCCATAATATCGTACCTTGACGACCTTAGTGGGACATCCTGTATAGGGTGTTTCATTACCATTGCGAGAAAATTTAGAATTAGTTTCCCTGCTTAAAAATAGGAAAAAGAGTTCCTATTAATGTCCGAAAATGCTTCGTTTCGGAGATACAGGTATAGAATATTTTATCTTATTTTATTTGTATTTAAAAGGCTTGCTTTACTGGAAGAAACTTTCCCAAGAAATACGTTTACATGTGGCTCGTATTTGGGGAAAGCAAGGGTTTTATTGTCTTTTAAAAAGCTAAATATAAAATCAAACTATAGAACATCTTTTCTGTAATATAGACTTAACTCCTTTTTGGACCTAATTTCATTCGTTACGGCACTTCCTGACTAAAAAGCAATAACCATAAATATTTCTAAGATATCGACAGGTTTTGAATTTAAAAGAAATATTCTCTATGGATACTTAAAACATAAATTTGCTCGAAACGGTACCGTTCTTGAAAATTATCCTTAACCACTAGGGTTTACTTTAAAAAGTTGGAGAACACATGGTTTTTTTTTATTACATGCAACGGTTCTCCAAAACAAAGAATGCGCGGGAATTGAATCATATAGTATGATATTAAAAGAAAAATAGATAAAGCTGCGACTTTGAGACTGAAACCAGTATCTGCCCTATACACGTTGTACAAAAGTTTTAGATCTGTCTATTTTTCCTACTTAACACTTGAATAACACAGGAAACAAGCAAAAACGACTTTGTGGTTTTTTTTTTATCATTTCTAACTTCGTCTAGGCATAATTAGATTAGGACTTTGTTGTTTTATATAAATTATAGGTTTAAGTCATTTTCTATAAGAGGAAATCAATATTTTCAATTATATCCTTTCCGTGGATTAGGTGACCCATCTATCGGCGAACAGCCTAAGAATATTAAGGGGGTGGTCAATAAGGGTTTAAAACGTTAGAAGTGCAATTACACTTGTGATTGGTTAAGTACCATCACTCATATGGGACGCGGGAACGACCATTACTTGTTTTGGGAGTTTTAATTGGTTTACAGTTAAAAGGTTGGGATTTTGTGAGCCAAGGGGTGTGGTATTAAGACTTCTTCTCAAGAACACAGTAAAATCAGTTCCGAGATTTTTACCGAACTCTCTGGTCGACTTACTAATTCTCGCGTAAAGTGATCCTTTTCTTAATTTTAAAAAGATCAATTTAATCTTTGCTGACCAGCTGACCAGAGGAATAAGGGATCCTTCCCCTAACTGCAATTGACTGTTAGATTCAGACGAAGTCCAGGTGGGTAAGTGCACCTGAATAGGTACTAACAATATTAATTAATGGCTACATCCGACGATATCAGAATTTCGAGAGACGTCTAGATACCATCTGATCTTCCAGATTCCATCAAAAACTATTTACGAAAGACTAGAGACCCTGAAACTTATTTTAACCCGACTACAAGAAAATGGAGTTTGTCTTAAACTTGAGAAATGTCATTTCCTAAACGATGAAGTTGAATACTTGGGTTATATTATTAAAAATGGAGAAGTGCAGCCAAGCCCTACTAAACTATAAGCAATTCAACAGTTTCCTGCTCCAAAAGATATTCATCAAGTCAAACAACTTTTGGGTTTAATTGGACACTTCAGAAATTTTGTGCTCAAATTCGCTCAAAAGGCTAAACCTCTTACCTTGCTATTAAAGGAAGGAAAAGAATGGAAGTGGTTAGAAGAACAACAAAAAACGTATGAATGCCTCAAAGAATATATGACTACAGCTGCTATTTTAACTTTATTTGACAACACTAAAGATATTATTTTGTATGCCGATGCCAGTCGAATTGGATTAGCTGGAATGCAGGTACAAATAGAGGATGGTGACGAAAAACTCATTAGCTACTATAGCAAAACTACATCTCCAACGGAACAACGATATCACTCGTTCGAGTAAGAAACTCTTGCAATTGTAAATTCTGTGAAGAGATTTAGGCATAATTTAGTTGGCAAGAAATTTAAAATTTTTACTGATTGTGCAGCTGTCAAGAGTGCTATGACAAAAAAATGTCTTAATCGCAGGATAGGCAGTTGGGTTTTAAATCTACAAGAATATGAGTATGAGATTTTCCACCGATCAGCAACCCGAATGAGTCATGTAGATGCTCTAAGTAGAAATCCAGTTAGGCAATGCAATCAAGGAGTGTATGCCACGGTTCTTTCTGAAAATGACTGGTTATTAGCAGCTCAGGAATCCGACAAAGAAATCAAAAGTATCAAAACGATACTCCATTCTGGCGAACGTTATCAAAATAAGGACATTTTTAATGATTATGACCTTCGTAGAGGAATAGTATATCGCAAAACTGATCATGGGAATCGTGCAGTTCTTCCTAAAGCATGTAAATGGCAAATCCTAAGGTACAATCATAATGATATTAGTCATTTTGCTGTTGATAAGACACTAGAACGAATTTCAAGTAGTTTTTGGTTTCCTAAAATGCGAAAATTTATTAAAAGTACGTTGATGCATGTATCAGTTGCATGTACCATAAAACAACAGCTGGAAAACGACCTGGATTGTTACATCCAATAATAAAAATCCCTCGCCCATTTCACACAATCCATATTGATCATCTGGGACCTTTTTGCAAAAGCAAGCAAGGCAAATGTTACGTTATTGTCGCTGAAGAAACGTTTACTAAATTTTGCTTTATCAAGGCTGTCAAGAACACGAAGACCAATTATGTTATAAAGGAAGTAGAGAGCATCATTAAGGTATTTGGAGTACCTAAACGCATAATTACCGATAGAGGTAAAGCATTTATTTCTAAAAGTTTTAAAGAGTTTTGTGCCCAAAGGCAAGTTCAATTACACCTTAATGCTGTTGGAATGCGCCGAGGGAACGGTCAAGTTGAACGTTATAATAGAATGGTACTAGACTCATTAGCAACTATGGGTGCAAACCGAGAAGATGATGAATAGGATGAGAATGTCACGAATATTCAATTAGGATTAAACAACACCATGAATAAAGCTATTGCAACTATTCCTGGTGAACCGTTAATGGGATATCGTTCAGGTTCACAAAATGTTGGATTTTTTGAGTCAGAGGAAGATGTAAATGTTCTTAATCTTCGTAAGAATATTAGTGCTCAAATAGAAGTTAGTCAGCATCGTCAATAGGTCAACTTTGATACCCGCATCGAGCAAATCCAAAAGCTTATACGAAAGGTGAACTAGTTTTGGTAACGGTATCCTCAATCGTCAGCACGGTTAAGAGTAGGAAGTTGGCTCCAAAGTGGAAAGGACCATTCAAGATGTCAAGGGTTCTGGACAATGACCGGTATGAGGTGACCGACATTTCAGGGTCCAAGAGGTCTAGGGCTTCCTATACTGGCGTGTATGCTGTAGAACACACTAAGAGATGGATCACCTTCGGTGATGCTTAATAAGGTAAATATCATAAGTAATGTTAAGAAGGCCGTCGATACGTTGCGATATATCTGTGCCATGTTGAAAAAGCCGTCGACACGTTGCGATGTGTCTGTGCAATGTAGTGTTTTGCCGTCGATACGTTGCGATGTATCTGTGCAATGGTTATAAAGTCGTCGATTCGTTGCGATGAATCTGTGTCATGTTGAGAAAGCCGTCGACACGTTGCGATGTGTCTGTGCAATGTATAGAGTTTTGCCTTCGATTCGTTGCGATGAATCTGTGCAATGTTGAGAAGGCCGTCGATACGTTGCGATGTATCTGTGCCATGTTGAAAAAGCCGTCGACACGTCGCGATGTGTTTGTGCAATGTTGAGTTTTGCCGTCGATACGTTGCGATGTATCTGTGCAATGGTTTTAAAGCCGTCGACACGTTGCGATGTGTCTGTGCAATGTAGAGTTTTGCCGTCGATTCGTTGCGATGAATCTGTGCAATGTTTGATAAGCCGTTGGAACCAATCTCTATGCAATGTTAAGTTTTGCCGTCGATACGTTGCGATGTATCTGTGCAATGTTTGAAATGGCATCGAGATTGGAAGACCCTGTGCACACTAAAATTGAACGCTGTTTAGCGAAGTACAAGAAAAGTTTCTGCTGGCACTGTTGTTTTTAGGTGAATGGTCGACGATCATCCAGTCAGGATGGTCGATTGTGAGCACCCACCTTAAATGCGGACCACGGAAAAGATAACTTAATCTTGGTGTTTACTAAGAATTGTTTTGGATGATGTCGACTCCACGGAATATAAACATTGGGCTAATTTTGAAGAGAGTGTGATTTTAATGGGACTTGCCTTGAGAATTCGGTGACAAATAGATCGATTGAATTGTAATTCGTTTTGTATGTAAATCGACGATAATTAAATAAAGTGTGTTTTTAATTAAAGTGTTTTACTTGGTCGTCCACTAAACCAAGTGTTTTCACAAGTAAATATAGGTAAAGTCCGTTCACAGATTTAAGAGAATGACTTACTGACTCGTGTTGACGCCTGTTTAAAACCAGACTGGGGTCTACACAGGCCCGCACCGAGTTGTATTTCAAGCATGGATGATTTGACACAAATAACAAACAATTTGATAGAATATATTATAATTATATATTATAATTAATTAATGCAACTACAGTTTACTCATTTAATTCATTTTCACTGTTACTATCAACACCTATGTTAATAATAAATCTTTCTGTAATATTCCCAATTTGAATGTATGAATTTTCAACAGTTTTAATATGCGAAACACAATTTTTCCAGCTACTCACAGGCACTTTGTCCACTTCAGTAATAATAATATCCAGTACACAAGCGTTTATAGTGGGTGATACATTATTACGTCTAACGGCAGATTTTAATTGATGTCATATGCGTTCTATGGGATTGAATATTCAGTGATACGGCGGAAACCTTAGCACTGTAGGGGAAAGGCGTCGAAGATAGCGCACTTAAGCAAAATACTGTATTACATACAGGATATAAGTTTAAATCAAAACTTCATTGCGCCAAATTGTAGCTTTATATGTATCCTAACGATATTGTTAAACAATTCTAATAAGTCTTAAAAAAAAAAATTGTTGCCAATTGTTTCATGTATGTGTTTTTGCGCCATCTTTTCCAAACACGCGGGAAAGATAGCGCATAGAGTAGGCAAAGATGACGCATGGAAGATTTAAAGGAATAGTACGTTCTATATCGTTCCTAAATTTTATTATATATTGTAGAAGTCTCTAAAAAAAGTAATATACTTTTTATAGTATACAATATATTGCCTTTAAGATAGAAAACTTTAACTAAGCCATAGATATTGTCATACCAAGCAGAAAAAAATTAAAATAAGTAAACAAGTGCATGAACTAAATTGAAAAAAAGTAAAATATAGTTATTGTAAAATACGTTTAGTGTCTACAGAAGTCACATGTATAGTCTTTTGGAGCGGATTGACCACTGCAGGCTTTATGAGACCAATCAGCACATGACACACATCGATACCATATTTCTCCAGATTTGCCGAATTCTCCACATATGTTGCAATAGTTTTTATCTCCTTCATCAATATCGTCCAGTTCATCATCATCGCACAGCCCCTTCCCATTTAAGCTTCCTTCACTTTCACTGTCTGTTTCTACAAATACTTGTTTTTTAACTTTTTTTTTAGCTTTTAAGGTAACTTTTTCAATTTTCTTGGATTTTTTTAATTCTTTTTCCTCCAGCATTGTTTTCAAAGGAGTAGCCGTCAATATTTCAGAATGTTGCTTTGCACGACTACCCTTTTGTTGAGCTCTTTTCTTCTGAGGTGCTGGCACTGGTGAAACAACTTCAACACTAACATGATCTGATGGTGATTTTTTTTTAGTTTGTTGAAGTCCGCTAGATGATGGCTGAGGTGAATCTGGCCCAGAAACTTTACTTGTGGTAGCAGTGATATGTTCATTTACAGCATTATTATTTTCTATGTCATTATGTTCACGGCTTAATAAATTTTCAGCTGGAGCAAAGTCGTCTTCCGAAAATTTGCCAGGGTGTAGGGGATAAATTCCTGCTGACCGAAAACCTGAAATGGCCTTCTCCATATTTGCTGTATCACAATATGCTAAATTAAATATTTCAGCGATATCATAATGAGACAGCTTACCATGATTGTCCACAGAGTTTAATTTAGTTTTAAAAAAAATATTACACTGTCGGCTGTAGGCATTTTTGAGAGGACCAAAGAACGTTAAGTCCAAGGGCTGGAGTCTGTGTGACGTGTGCGGAGGTAAGCTTAACATAACAATAAAATGTTGCTTGCAAAACGTATAAATCTGAAGTGAGACATGACTGCTGTGGTTGTCCAAAATCAGTAAAATCGGATTATTTTCATCTGACTTCACTTTTCTTTGAAAATGATTTAACCATTGGAAAAAAACTTCCTCATTACTCCAACCGTTCTTGGTGCAGGTGTATACAGCTTCTCGTGGGCCATTTTTTTCTAGCAGTGGAGACATCCTTGCTCTGGGAAATATAAAGAGCGGTGGAATGTAGTTTCCACTTGCGCTCATAGCGCATATTACAGTTACATTCTTACCTCGTTCCCACGAGGAGATAACTCCAAATTGCTTAATGCCTTTTGGGCCAAGTCTCTTTAAACTTTCTTTGGGCACTGTAGATATGCCGCTTTCATCGACGTTATAAATCCGGTCAGATGCGAAATGATACTTTGACAGTACATTTTCCAAATTTGCGAAAAAACGATCAACCTCCATCCTATTGAACGCTGTAATTCTGTTTATACTGGTTGCTTCAGGTTTTCTAAGGCTTATTGTAGGATTTCGTCGAATAAATCCAACATACCAGTCCTTTCCAGCCATTTTTTTCTCCACATTAAAGTTGTGTTTGATGTGGTTGGCCTCAGCATAGTCGTAAGCAATACAGCGTAGTTCGGCACGTGTTAGCCCAAAAAATAATTTACCCAACTTAAGTGTGTGTCTGGTAAGTTCCTCTTCTTGAGTCCTTGTAAAAACAGGAGCTCTGCCCAAGGAACTTGAGTATAACTGCCTGTCATCATTCTTTATTTTCAGGTGTCGCCTGAGAGTCGCTTCTGGCACATTAAACCGTCTTCCTGCCTCCCGTTTGCCCATTCCATCGTTAACAGCATCTAATGCTGCGGATAAAGCTGCTTTGGAATAAGACCTTCGCTGGGTCGTCCTTTTATATTTTCACATCTAGAAGAGAAAGAAGGATCTTAAAAATAATTTTTTTATTAAAGCGGCTAAGATGGCGCACTGCGCCATCTCGGCCGCATTTGACTTTAATTTAATAACCTCAATTTATTTTTGTTATTAACAATTTTTATATAAAAACGTAATATGACAAAATAAGTAATGTTCATATAATTAAACCTGCAGTAAGACAATATTTGTATTAATAAAAATAAAATACTTACTGCTTAATTTCTGAAATGTAAAAATAAGATCGCGAAAACGGAAAACGCGTTTCTTGCTCTTCGCCGAACTAAACATGGCGCTCGCGGCATACAATGTTGCCAGTTATCTATGTACAGCATGGAATTAGAGCAAACGTTAAAATAATTTTCCTAAATCTTTAAGTATACGAGTTATTGAGGTGCGTCATCTTCCCCGCTGCGCCGTCTTATACGCCTCTCCCCTATGCCCCTTACTTTTAGCGTAGCTGTCCTTTTCTAGGTTCAGAAATTTAAGCACATCAAGTAACTCTCTTTTAGTGTAACTTTCATGAAAATATATATCATTCTGATACATAAATTCCTGTATTGCCATTTTCGTATCTTTTGAACAATAATAATAATAATAATAATAAATGCCTTTATTTAATGTATGAATGAAATGTACAAAAAAAAATCATTTCAATTCGAGTGGCGGTATCCAACTGCTGCTGCTCATACAACCACTCCAGTTTAAAGAATTATTTACAATATTACTACATACTTAAACTAAGATATACAGATTAACTGATATAAGGAAAGATACAAAAATAATAAAAATAAATGATGTGCACAAAAATAATAATAAAGGAAATAAATTAATTAAATTAAAATAGAGCACGATCCTCAGTACGCATTCCGACCCGCAAGCAAACGGCCCTTAACTCCCTTACAAAACACGGAAGAACTAGAAGCTATCTTCAAGCTATCGGGTAAAGAATTAAAAACAGTAACTGCTGTGTAGCTAAATGAACGCTGGAAGAATGCATGAGTATGCCTGGGAACACTATACAAGTCCCTGTGTCGTGTCAAAAGGTTATGCAGATCTGAGCCCTTAATAAGTTTATCATAAAGATATTTAGGAAGATGGTGTTGTCTAACTTTGTAAATAAGATGCAAGAGATGTAGTTCGAATCTTTCTTTAATGGTGAGCCACCCAGACTCGTTCAATGAAGCAGTAATATGATCAAATTTACGTACATTGAAGCTAAACCTGAGGCATGCATTTTGAAGTTTTTGCAGACTATCTCGGTCCCTCTGCAAGAGAGCAGGCCAGTAGACAGTATCGCAATAACCGAGATGGGATAATATAAGCGAGTCAGTTAAGCGTAACTTAGTAGCTGTATCAAATATGTCTTTATGCATGTATAAAAGTTTTAATTTAGCGAAAGTCTTTTGAATTAGAGACGAGACATGATCAGAAAATCTCATTTCAGAATCAATAACCAAACCCAGGTTTTTGCACTTATTGATGGGGTTCAGCACTGTGCCATTAACAGTAATTTTAAATAAAGGATTCTCAACCAGGGTAGATTTAGATGCACCAAACACCACCAACTGGGTTTTTTTTTCATTCAAAACTAAAGAGTGGTATTTAGAGATACCACCAATAATTTCAAGATCCTGGTTAATTCTTTCAACAGAGACAGCGACATCAGGGGGTGTAAAAGAAAAGTATAATTGTGTATCATCTGCATATTGATGAGATGTACAACTTTTGAGAAATTTGGAAAAGTCAGAAGTATAAATGGAGAAAATTAGTGGTCCTAGAATACTGCCCTGAGCTACACCCCTGCTAATATTAGAGAGTTGAGAAGGATTATTACCAATTAAAACACGCTGACATCTGTTCTGAAAATAAGATTCAAAGAAATTCAAAGCCACATCTCCCAAGCCGAAAAACCTGAGCTTAGCCTGCAAGATATCATGACTTATAGTATCAAAAGCCTTACTATAGTCGAGCAATATAAGGCAAGTGCATTGATTGTTGTCCCAAGCTCTCAAGAGGTCATCTGTTATATTAAGTAAGGCCGTAGTTGTGCTATGATTTTTACGGAATCCCGATTGAGTTGGAGGGAGAATATTATGGGCATCCAAAAAAACGGTTAATTGATTTGCTACAACTCTTTCAAGGATTTTAGATAAAGTGGGCAGGATACTTATCGGCCTATAATCAGAAAGCTGCTTAGGATTCGAAACCTTTGGCACCGGTACAATTTCAGCGAGCTTCCAGCAACTAGGAAAATAGCCAGTGGAAAGGCAGCTATTGATTATAAAGGATATGTGATCAGTTAAGTGGGGGGTTAAATAAAGTAACATTTTTAAGTTGATGCCATCAGTGCCAACTGCGTTACTTTTAAGGCTGTTGATTATTTTATTGATATCGTCATTAGTAACATTAATAAATTTAAATTTATCACCTTGGTGAGAGTTTTCATTTCTATAGTGTAAATTAATAAAAGCACGATCATTGGGACCAACGGGAGGAAGAGAGTTATTAAAAAAGTTATTGAAATCGTTAGGATTTCCGACATTAAGCAAAGAATTAGAATCTTGAGAGGTAGAGCTTAAATTTAGATATTTTATCATCCGCCAAAAGTTCCTGGGATCTCTTTTAAAGGTGTGTTGAAGAAAAGCTTTTTTTTCTGCCCTGACAGTAATATTGACGCGATTACGCAAGGCTTTGTATTGTATCCAAGCTACGTCACTCTTAAGTTTTTTATATCTTGAGAATGCTTTGTCCCTGAGTTTCATCATGAATTTCAAATTAGGAGTTATCCAGGGGGCAGGAGATTTAGTAATTTTAGAAGTTTTGATCGGAGCATGTATATTGAATAATTCATTAATGTTACAATTAAAATAGTTCAGCATTAAGTCGATATTAGTTAAAGAATGTATATATTGCCAGTTGATTTTGCCCAGGTCTCGCAAAAAATTATTATAATCGAAATTAGAATAATCTCGATAGGTTCTGAATGATGGCCCAGGCTTAGCTTTTGTTATTTTAATCTCAAAGTTAACCAACTTATGGTCAGATATGTCGTCCATATTAATAACGGTCACATTTTCAACAAGATTAGAATCTGAACACACAAGTACATCTAGAAGGGTGCTACTTACATTAGTGACGCGAGTAGGATCTTTTACACATTGATGTAATCCATATTTATTTAACAAATTAGTAAAATTCAAGGTACAAGGACTATTAAGATTGCTGAGATCTATATTAAGATCTCCACCAAATGCAACGAAGTCATATTCAGGTAAGATACCAATTAAAGTATTTTCTAATACATCCATGAATTCATTTAGATTAGAGCCAGGGGGCCTATACAATGCACCCAAACAGACTCGCCTTCCACCTGACTTAACAGATATCCAAACTTGTTCCAAGGAATTAGCATTGTTTGTTTCTACCAAGGAATATTTCAAATTATTTTTTACATAGAAGGCGACTCCCCCACCACGTCCATCACGATCGTTCCTAATTAAATCAAAACCCTCAATCCCAATACCATCGTTTCCCATGTTAGGGCTGAGCCAAGTCTCTGAGAGACCGACAACATCAAAGCTGCCCCCAGTCAGAACATCCGCAAACAGGTCGAAACCAGCGCATAAGGATCGCACATTAAAATGAGCAAAACCAATCCATGTATCCCGCATAGAACCGTTTTCCCCAGCTTATGGGTTAAAAGAATGAAAATTAGTCCCCCGCATGTAATATATAACATAATTAGGAAAAATCAAAAATTTATAAAACAATAACCTGCTAACTAGAGAACCGATACCAGTTGTAATCTAAGTATATTATAACAAGGCATGCCACAAAAATCAAAAACCAATCCCAACTTTCCCTTTAACACAGGTAAAAATATTTATTATTTAAAAAATGTATTGATAGAACATTATCAATTATATTGGATTTGAAAGATCATGCGATAAGAAATTTGTTCACACAGATATAAAAAATATGTTCCTATGCTACGTATTGTTCTGACTCTACCGCGACGACCAAATACTGACCGTCAATAAACAATAAACGATATACAATATACATTAACAAGGGCGCTTGTTTAACTGTCTACTGTGGTAACTTGCGTTGTCCATAACAATCACACTGTTTGGGGAAACATTAGGAATTAACTTATTTACGAACCAATCCTCAAATAACTCCGCTGTGGTATCGTTATGGTAATCCAAACAGGAGTCATTTATATTCTTGGTTGCCAATGAAAGTGCATTTGGTACCCAACCATCTTCGAAGTATTTTCAGTAAATTATCCAGTGTTGGTACCGTATGCTCTTCATACATCTTATAAATTTTGCGTCGGACTAAATCTTCATCGCTGCGATCTAATTTTTTGCAAGTCCCAGAATCTTTCCTTCTTTTCCTTTCGGTGATGGGTTTATTCACATTTTTTCATACTGTTTTTTCCGAAATTTTAGTCAATGTGGCTGTTTCTTCAATATATTCCATTTTACTCAACTTTTCACGTTCTATGAGAGTTGTATATACATTTTTTATCATCTCTTTAGAATCTAAAGATAAGTGTCTTCTTCCATTTTTATTTCCACACTGTGGTTGTACCTGTGCCCCCTCCGGCTGTTCTATACTAGATTCACCAATCCACGGACGCCACATATTTGGATAATCAAAGCTGCGTTTTTATTTCACACGAACTAATAAAATGACTGGTTTTGCAACACTGATTTGTCTACATATTTTTTTCCCATTATTTAATAAGGCTTTGTAAACTAATTACGGCCAAGTACGGTCCCTACCTGGATAATAAAATCATTATCTCTATGATCCTTGAAACCCTTCCAACAAAGAATTTTATGATGGGTGATAACTAAAGGCAGGTAGTCATTCTCTTAAATCTGTGAACGGACTTTACCTATGTATCGATTTACTTCAGGTGAATTTTCAAAATACTTACCCTATAACCCTTTGATAAGCAATCTGACTGTTTCGAACATTATCGCACGTAATGCACATATTATGTTATTCAAATTGCGAGATGTAAAACATTTTTGTACAACCCTACCTGATAAATATTTGTAAAATAATGCAAATAAAATAGTACAATAATTATAAACAAAAATATACTTTCTGGCATCTTACCTTAAAGATAATTTCAACGTTGCACAACAAATTCACTATACAAGTAAAAATTTTGCCACAAACCTATTTCTCCTTATCGGGGACCTAATGGTTGTTTTTATTTGTTTGACCCTGAGAGGTTAACACCGCCGAAATCAGTTATCATAATATGATAGTAGAATCCATATAATATTAAGGAATCAATTTTTATTCAAGGCAGATAGGACAAAACATAATAAAAATGTAATAACTTTATTTATGTGTGTACCTATACAAACTATAGGTACAGGTTATTGATACCGGTTATCTTGGTTTCTGTTAAAATACCGCCGTGACCATCTTTACCAATAAAAATAATGATTATGGTTCGTTCCTTTATTGGCTCTTATGTAACAGTAGGTACACAACATTCAATTAAACTATTAATAAATTTTCCATAGGCGTAGCTTTTTACTCATTGAGGTCAATGATTTTACTTAGTGAAAACATAATAACGTATTTCACTGATATAATAACTTTGCCTGTAGGCAAAAAAAAAGAAAAAAAAAACAGAATTTAAAATATTCAAAAAGTACAGAACCAAACAAAAGTTAACCATTATTTTTACTAAGCTGTGTAACTATTGCTGGATGTATTTGATTCCTTTATTCATTTTCAGGGGTCCAGAAAAATAATTTTAACATTCACAAACTTTAAGTAATAATAAGTAAACATGCACGAAAACCAAACATTTACAAATAACAAATAAAAAATATATACCTACTTATTTTGAGTAAAATATTAAATACAAAAAAAGAGTGAGAAACTTTAAAGCCAGGCTCAGACGACTCGTGCACTTGGCGAATATGCAAATAATTGAACAAGTACCTATCCAAGTAAGCAAGTAAGTTCGTTTCACACGATTTACTGACAGCCGATGGTAAAAAAAAATAGTGCCGAATAATTGACCAAGTACACGAGTCATCTGAGCTAAAGATAAAAGCAAACAAAATAAGTTATACAGTTATCAGTGCGCAACTCAGGATTTTGTGACAGAATGACTTGGTGGTGATAGACTTGGTCTAGAGAACTTGGTAGCGTGGAGACCAAGTCAGTATCATTCCGCACAATTTAATAAAAACGTTTCCCCATCTATCCTATAATCTGAATAGGGGCAAAAGCACTCTTGAAGAATCTGGAAGATCAGACGGTATCTAGTTCTGATATCGTCGGATGTAGAGCCATTAATTAATATTGTTAGTACCTACCTATTTAGATGCACTTACCCACCTGGACCTCATCTGAATCTAACAGTCAGTTGTAGCTGGGGGAGGATCTCTTACTCCTCTAGTCAGCTGGTCAGCAGGCACATGCATAGTATTACCCGCGTCCGCGAGACTACCGCGAACCGTAGAATCCTCGTTAAGTGAACCTTATAAGTAGTTTGGTCAATAATTGTTATTAGCCAAATAAAACAACTTTCTCAAAACACTTAAAATATATTACTAAGAAAAGAAAGTGATACTTTACAAAAGAGCACAAAGGAATATTTACATCTAGCGAGAAAGAGAGGTTTCGAAACTAAAGCCCAACTAGATAATTATTCAGTATTCAAACAGAATAATCGACATGCGTCTAATGAAAATCCCCAATAAAAAGAGAATAAAGAAATAGAACAGAATGTACTACCAGATGGTACACATCTTACCCCTAACCACTGATTAATAAATGATCGAGATTAAATTGAACTTTATTATGTTCTGTTCGTCATAGAAAATTTCGAACAGAACAGAACATAAAATTAAGAAAAGGATCACTTTGCACGAGAATTAGTAAGTGGACCAGAGAGTTCGGTAACAATCTCAAAACTGCGTTTTCGAAAAAAAACTTGTGGCTTTAGTACCACACCCCTTGGCTCCCAAAAACTCCAACGTTTTAACTTTAAACCAATTAAAATTCCCAAAACAAGTAATGGTCGTTCCCGCGTCCCATGACTGATGGTACTTGACCAATAACAAGTGTAATTGCACTTTTAACTTTTTAACCATTATTGACCATCCCCTTAATATTCTTAGGCTGTCCGCCGATAGATGGCTCACCTAGTCCACGGAAAGGATATAATTGAAAATTTTGATTTCCTCTCATAGAAAATGACTTAAACCTATAATTTATATAAAACAACAAAGTCCTAATCTAATTATACCTAAAAAGAGTTAGAAATGTTAAAAGAAAACCCTACAAAGTCGTTTTTGCTTGTTTCTTGTGGTTTTCAGGTATTAGGTAGGTAAAAAAGCAGATCTAAAACTTTTGTACAAGGTGTATAGGGCAGATACCGGTTTCAGTCTCAAAGTCGCAGCTTTATCTATTTTTCTTTTTATATCAAACTATATGTCTTATTTCTCGCGCATTCTTTGTTTTCGAGAACCGTTGCTTGTGATAATAAAAACCATGTGTTCTCCAACTTCCTAAACTAAACCCTAGTAGGTAAGGGTTTTTCTAAGAAAGGTACTTTTTTTAGCAGATTTGTTTTAAGTATCCATACAGGATATTTTTTTTTTAAATCCAAAACTTGTCAATCTTAGAAATATTTACGGTTATTGCATTTAGTCAGGAAGTTAGGTCTATTATATTACAGAAAAGATGTTATATAGTTTGATTTAGTGTTTAGCTTTTTTAAAAGACAATAAAACCCTTGCTTTCCCCAATACGAGCCACATGTTAACGTATTTCTTGGGAAAGTTTCTTCCAGTAAAGCAAGCTTTTTAAATACAAATAAAATATTCTATGCTGCTAGAAATTCTAATTAATTTTAATAGGTACCTTTGTTTCGCAAAAGTAAATAATTTACCTTTCCTAAGGTAAGTGAAACACCTCGAGAGTGATGATTCAATAAACTAACCAAGAAAAAGTAGATATTATGTTACCGAGTTACGGTGAATGGGCAAGAGGAATTTCTGATAACAAAACTTCTGCAGCTCTGTGCAGGAATTTAAGGGAGTATGGCTAATGGAAAATTGCTCCAAATGATGACTATACAGCACAAGTTTTACAGCAAGTTGATGATTATCCTAATTTAAAAATGTTTTATTTTTCTTCTGTCCCTTTACTGTTCAACATTCTAATTCACAACAGTAACAACTCAAGTTTAATAAATAAACTAAAGCGGGGAAAATCATTAGTAAATGCAAATATACCTATTTTTAAAATATAGACTTTCTTCAGTTTTATTGTCCATAATATAATTATTCGGTAGTAGCACAGTGGACGGAAGTAAATTGGTCGTCAAGATAATCCCTTCACCTGCATTTCGAAAAGGGTCGCTACTAATGACATGTAAATTCGTTCCCGGCGTTTTTTGAGTACCTACCTGCATCGGTAGGTACGGAACAATAGGTTAATGGTTATTGGGCTAATTGGGCATATATACCTCAAATCTGAAATCTATTTGTTTTTAGTATCCTGTCAATTTGCTTTCATTCATTGCTATTTCTACCTTCGAGCGAAGTGAATCATAGTGAAAAATGTCGGTGTCAGTTATTGAAAGTGAACGTGGGAGAAGTTTAATTTTGTGCGAAAATTTTACGTTTTCCAAAGACAAGATCTTGAAAAGTGAAGAAACATCATGGAGGTGTTGCCAAGAAAAGGAAGTGAGCAGAAAAGCTATTTCAAGGGCACGCAAGAGGAAGGCAAGAGAAGATATCAGTGAAAGGCCTTCAAAAATAATTTGAAGAGCTTTAGCAACAAATTTGCCACCATCTCTTACAACTACTGATGTTGGCTGCATTAGAAGAAATATCTATAACAGTCGCCGCAAAATCCTTCCAGGTCCGATTCCTAAGAACATAGAAGAAGTGCAACAATTTTTGTTTATTAACAATATGGAAAAAAATATCATTGTGTTTACATGCATGTAACATACGTGTTTTGACCGATGGATATCCTGTATATGGACGGAACGTTCTCATTCTGCGCAAAGTTCTTCTTACAGTTTTTTACTATTCACGGACTCCAAAATGGCCATTATGTTTTATTAGTTCTTTGTTTGCTACCAAGTAAGACAACTGACTGCTATAAAACATGCTTATACCTACTAAAATGCAAGATTTAGGAAAAGTATGGTCTTACTTTTGATCCACGGCAAATTTTCGTTGATTTTGAAAAGGCCATCCACCTAGCATTAAGGTGGGTTTGGCCACATGTAAAAGTAAGCGGTCGCCGATTCCATTTACATCAAGCATGGTATCGAAAGATTAAGGCAATCGGATTGAGTTCTGATTATGAATCAAATACCGAAATAGGAATCTGGCTCAAAAACACTTGCGGGCTGACTTATTTGAATCCAAATGAAGTGGAGGACTGTTTCGTCTTCGATTTAATGTCGTAGAAACCAGAAAGTGAACTTTTGGATACATTTTGTGACTATTTGTTAGAGACATATATCGTCGAAAACGCAAACTTTCCTCCTACTATGTGGGCGGAAGAAGATGCCTCGGTTACAAGAACGACTAATTGTTGCGAATCGTTTCATGCAAAATTTAATTCTTCCTTTTACGCAACACATCCCTCCATATATGTCTTCCTTGAAAAGTTAAAAGAATGTCATACTGAAACGTATGTAAAAATACAAAGTTTTGATGTTAGTACCAATTTCAAAGACAAAAATGTTAAAGCTAAGTTAGCATCACTTAAAAATTTGGTCAGAAGATATAAATCAGGGGAAATAAATCGACTGAATTACGTAAAATGTACATCTTACTTATAATAACTATAATATACATAACATGCGCCTTTTCAAAATTGTGTACTAAAAATGTACTTTGTATTTTTAATGTGTTCTATTATTGTATTATTTATACATATTTTTTATTGTTGAAACTTATTCATTTTATAATGTATATAACATGTCTTTTTGAGACTGCGATAATGTACTTGGTATATTTAATGTTTAGGTATTATTATATAAATGTTGCTTTTGAATAATAAACTAGTCAAAGTAAAGTGCACCATTTGTTTTTCTTTTTGTTTCCGATATAAAAACCCGGCGACCAATTTACCTATAGGGATTAAAGGAACCCTTAAATTCCGGCGACCAATTTACATGTCGGATTAGTGGAGCAGGTAATCTTGGCGACGAGTTTACCACCGCCGAGCACAGTTCACCCACAAATAATAATGCCTAATAATAATTATTGTTACTGAACATTACACGAACAAAACATAAAATAAGGAGAACTCGTGAGGGGAACAGGCTAGTTTTTCTGCATCTGGTCCGCCAAGTGTCAAAGGCAGGGTGTGTGGACTGTCATTTTTGGTGTAATTGTAATGAACCTAAAATATTGCAGAAATATTGATATGAAACGTTATATTTTTAAGACATTCCAAATATATCAGAGATATTTCTAAAAGCAAGTGTGCTGTGTGTGACCTTGTAGGTATACGAAAAACATTATCGAATAGCCAAATGCTCCAATGTAACAGAATATTTGAAGAAAGATCTGCAGAACTCAACTTTTTATGGCATATTTTAAGAAAACAAAAACATTTTTAATAAATAAAAAAAACGGTTTATTTTCCTACAAAGAAATATCACAATAATAATAACACATCAAAAACTATCTACGTATGTTTTTTGGAATGATTCTTGGAATGAGCATTATTGGTTTCGAGTTTTTTGAGATTCACTCGAGCCGATTTAAGATTCGGGTCGAGCTTTAAGGCTTTGAGGTACATTTGTTCCGCTTTATCCCGTTTCTCCCATCGATGATATAAAACACCTAAAAATTAAAAACGCACTTAGGAACAAAACTATTCAATATTAGTATATTTTTCTTCCTGGGCCGTTTGAATGCAAAGTTCTTGAGTATTTTATTTTTTGGGTGTTTAGGTCAGTTTGGATTATGTTGACAATCTGTTAAGTTTTAGAACTACAAAGAATATAAAAACTATCTATTGTCTATTTTAGTTTCATACCAGCTGTTTTGACATCGTTTTCAGAACAGTAATATACTTTAACTGAAACAATTTTTTTTTTTAATTTTTCAAAAGTTGGTAATGATATTGGCAATAAAATGGCGGGCTCCACACTACAATTATATTTTTCACACCTCTAGACCACTGTGCCATCCAATGTCAAGATCATAATCAGTACTTTCGGTGTATAAATAATAATAAATATCCGAACATTGGGTGGCACCTTCGTCATTCCGACCAGGTCACCTCCCTTACCCTCAGGAGTGCTATTGGCCGTTATGGGAAAACGCCATTCTCCGGATCTTCCTTAAACCCCCCGAGAGTGCTATTGGCCATTACGGCAAAACCTCCTTTTCCTGGGTCGTCCCTCACCCCACTTAAGGCCCCACGAAGCATGCTGGGTTATCCCTGGGCTACATAGTAAAACTGTATTTATAAAATGATAAATATAAGCGTATTGACGCATGAACGCGTGCGCTAAAATGATGCTTTATAAAACTTATACTTTAATACAGGGTGGCCGGGAAGTATAGGGCAATATTTCGTGTCAGCGGTTACGGGAGGTCAAAATAATACTAGTAGTTCATATAATCACTTTTCGTAATGCCCCTCCTAACAAAGATATCGGGCCCCAAAAACGCATGAAATACTACCTGATTTATTAAAACACATTATTACTTTAACATGTTTCGCTTATTCAACGATTTAGTAACTTTTGATGTTTACATAAATTTAACCTTGTATTATTTTCAGAGTAACAACTTTTTATGTCCATGTTGACACGTAAGACACCTTTTAACCGAGGTGAATTTAAATACCCCTGGGATATAGTTTCATTTATGCCATAATGGCGAATCGACGCGTATTTGTTTTATTTCAATTCAGAACTGAACGAAAACGTCCATTTTAGTTTGATGCTGGAGTAAATGATCACTTTTTTATATTAGAAAATAGAATCAATAAACTTCTGTATTATTATTTCTGAGAACTAAACTACAACATCTTTCTTTTACTAAGATGCCAGAATAACTTATCACTGTCGTCGGGAAACTGCAATTCTCGCCCTTTAAGAAAAAACTATGATATGCAAGCTCATTTCATACCCAAACACACACAACGTATTCGCCCTTTTTGGCCAAAAGAACACCTTTTAATATCACTTTATTGTGATCGAACTAGAGTGAAACCTTGTGTCAGAAACACACGTGGATCCCTCTACCCAGCCACGTGGAGCAGCTTTACGTCTCGAGTATTGAACGATACTACTGTTTGATTCCTTCGCGCCGAAGCCGCTGTCAGCAATAAACCAATAAGCGCACGATTCGTTGAACCAATCAAAAATCATTAGCTGTTGTGATACTCAGTTGAAATTAGTATGACAGGCGGTGTTTTTCTTTTGTTACAGCGCTGCCGATTTGCACTTTAAGTTGTATTTATGAATTTGATGTAAGGTGTCTTAAATTAATAAGTACAACTTAACAGGAAAAGGAAAGTAAAATTGAAGACCTAGTGTACTAACTAGTCATATTATTTGTATTGAGATTTGGATATAAGTGAAGTTTTTATTATAAATATGAAATTTTAATTAGTTAAAAAACCTAATAAAGAAAAGATAATAAATTGAATTATAACATTGTTGGAAGAGTAAGGTTTTTTATTTATAGTTTTTAAATTTTCTATGTTGAAATTAAGAAAAATTTGTAATTAATTTTTTTTTGTAGTATGCCTCATATTTGAAAAATAATACAGTTTCTTCATTTTAGGAAGTTTCTTAAAAAAAAAGGGTAGGTGGTTATAAAAATTAAATATAACCCGTGCTAACCATGACCTTCGAGCTTCCTGAACATAACCTAGTCTCGCCATCCAAAAATAAAAAACAAGACCAAAACGAATAGACAACGGTAAAACCGCGTAGATCACGAAATAAAACATCAGAACGGCCCGAGCCTATCATGGGTTCAAGTAAACAGACCAGGCAACTTCAAGTGGCTCAAAGACTTCACTGGGTTTTCATATCGGGTCTATCAAAAGGAACTCAAACTGAGGATATCATTCAGATCCTAAATGAGCATCAACTGGACACAGATTGCGTCAGTGAAATAATGTCAACAAGATCTAGACAGGTAAACTCATTTCAACTAGGTGTCCCTAAAGAATATCAGCAGCAAATCATGGACCCAGAGCTATGGCCAGAAGGGGTTAGAATTAACCATTTTCAGAAACTTCAACGCCGGTCGTCCGACAACTACACTCTGAAAAGAGGAGATCGGACAACAGGGTACTAATGGGCGACGTAAATCACATCAAGAAAGAGATGGCTATCTTACATCAAAATGTTCCGTCACTTGGGAACTGCATGGACGCCTTACAAGACTTAGTAAATGAGCAAAGAGATTGCATTGCTGTATGTCTCAGCGAGCACTGGAAATTGGCAAGTCAAATATCAAACTACAATCTCTTGGGCTACAAACTTGCTTCAACTCACTGTCGGGTAGAGGGGGTACATGGCGGAGTAGCAATATATGTGGACGAAAGAACAAAATGGAAAGAAAGAAGCGACATCACTGCCAGTTCTGAGGAGAGTGTGTTTGAGTGTGCTGCAATCGAGGTCAGAGTAGAGGATAGTAGAGCAATTATTTTGTGTGTCTATCGTTCACCATCTTCATCACTAAATGATTTTATGTCAAAAATTGAAAATGTATCGAGCAATATTTTTAATGAAAACTGCTTAGTCATATTGCAGGTGATCTTAACGTAGATATTAGTGACAACCAACGTAGGGGCTCTATTGATTTTGTTTCATTGCTGCGTTCCTTTTGTATTTTTCCATCTGTTTTAGGGTTTACACGCATATGCGGGGATGCAAAATCTTGTATTGATAATATCTTAACAAACTGTGAATCTGTTAGATCAGAGATATTAGAAACTCACATATTAGACACTCACATATCAGACTACACAGCTCAGAAAGCAATTATTGATGTAAAGGTAAGTAAGAACACAAACAGGGTAAGAAGACGCATATTTAGCGCCCAAAATAAAGAATACTTCAAAGGTAGTTTATCTCAAGAAAACTGGGAGAATGTTTTTGCACTACCTGAGTCTCAGGTCTTCATGGCTATAATCACTCCTGTTTTTAATCATTGCTTTCAACACAAAACACTAAATCTGGAATATAAAAGAGTTACATACAATACTGAAGAAATAAAAACAATCAAACAAGAACTTGATGTTCTCTTGATTCTAAGCAGATCTGAGGATGTATACATATATAGAGGCATACAGGACAAAAAAGCGCCAATATAACAATCTACTCACCGAGGCACGATCCCTACAATACAGAAATCGTATTATCAACAGCAATAATAAATCTAAGTGTATTTGGAAGATAGTTGGAGAAATAAAAAATGGGGGCAAGGGAAATGGAGATTGTCAGATTGTGGGCAACCCAGATCAGATATGTAATGATTTTAACGATTTGGTTCTAAATGCAGCACCGAACCTCAGACCCTTCAGTTGGGAATTCCCCAAGGCAGTATGTCGGGGCTTCTGCTGTTTATCTTTTATGTGAATGATTTAGCATTGGACATTCTTGGCCGGAACACTTATCTTGTCTCATTTGCCGATGATACAAATATTTTAACTATTGGTTCAACTCTCTCTGAACTTTTTGATATATCCAGTAACAAGCTGAGAAAGGCCCAAGACTGGTTTTCTAGGAACAGGCTGGTCCTAAACAATAAAAAAACGAATTGCATGTGTTTTAGGACAAAACAACAAAACACTGACTTTCCAAATGAGGTGCAGCCTGCTGCAAAGGATGTAACCCTAACCAAGAGCATACAATTTTTGGGTATACACATAAATCAACATCTCGATTGGGTAAATCAAGTAGCAAACGTATGCAAAAAGGTTAACTCGGCCTGCTATTCTTTGAGAGTCATGGCAAGGTATTTGGATCACAACACACTTCGCGATATATATTTTGCAAATGTGCATTCGATTCTAAGGCTTGGCATTATATTTTGGGGAGGGAGCACTGACGCTCACAGGGTGTTCATTGCACAGAAAAGGGCAATAAGGGCCTTGAAATCTATGAAATATAGAGACTCGTGTAGAGGTAGGTTTAGGGAGCTCAAAATTGAATATATACTGATATTCTTCTTCAAAAACAGAGACCAGTTTTGTCATTTAGAAACAAGTCATCATAAATACCAGATATCAGGGCTTACAGGTACCAATGCATAGATTAACTATTACGGAGAGAGGACCAGCATATGCCTGTATAAAATTCTATAAAAAATTACCTGCGAATCATAAGGCTATGAATAACTTTAATAAGTACAAGAAATCATTAAGTAAATTAATTTTAGAAATAGAGCCCTACTCGGTGTCTGATTTGTGTATTTCTGTGTTTTTAAAAAAGTGACTTTTACATGACCTGTTAATATAACTTATTGTTTATGTAAATTTTAAATGTAACATTTCTCTCGATTCAATGTTAGTGTAATTAGGGAGTAATAATATATTGTTTTACATTGTTACTGTATTATATTATAGTGACGCTGCATCTTTCAATTGTTGTTTTTTCTGTAAGACTGCAATATTTTGATTAAAGAGATTTTTTGATTTTTTTTTTATTTGACCGTGTTATCTACTGTCATGTGATTGTTGAGGTGAGGTTAATTTAAAGGAAATAATGACTAACCCTCTAATGTAAAATATATGTGTATCACATTTACAGTTTCACTCAACTCGATGTTAGGTAAGTCCTACTTAAACTTTTATTTTATATTTACTGGTCGTTCTTAACTTAACGTACAATCCAACTTTTATTTGTTTTTACAATGATTAAACTAGGGAGGAAGACTGCATTGTTTCATTTACATATCTATATTATTATGTTCTTATATCGGTGGGTTACTAGAACAAGTGCCGTCTAAGAAAATGTTTGGGGGATACACAAAGTTATAAACCAAGTACATGTAACTAACTTTCTGTCGACTATTTTAAAGCCCTCTAAGGTCAATTCAAAGCTAAATTTACAAGTCGTAGGTATTATGTAAACCAAATTTAATTTAATTATATCAAGAAACGACTGAGAAAAAAAACTGTAACATCCTTAAACGCTAAGCAATTTGTAACATATTTTATATTATTTATATGGAATTTTTAGCCTATGAATCTAATGAACCGATAATTCAAATAATGTATAATATATTGGGTTGTGTTATAGCTGAAGAATACTTTTTTTACACCAAGGGCCTAGCGTCACCTAAAGCACCGGTTCCCGTCAGATCACCGAAGTTAAGCGGTGTCGAGCGCGGCTAGTACTTGGATGGGTGACCGCTTGGGAAACACCGCGTGCTCTTGTCTTAGGGAAGAGTGTAAAATGAATCGACATCAAAACCATCCTATTCACGCCGGACAGGCCGGATGAGATCGGATATCTCGTAGGATGAAGGTGCCGTTTCACACTCCCCAGTCGGTAGACCGCACGATTAAAAACCGTACGGTCGATGACCGGTTCAAGATGGCCTCAGATACGCCGACGAACCGTAAAAAAAAGTAAAAAAAAAAAAAAAAAAATTTACACCTACCTAGATTGGAGTAATAGAGGGCAATACTTGAATTTAGCTTAATAGCTTGTAGGAAATGGTACTCCGCTTCTGGAAATCTGAAAATAAAGAAAGAACACTCAATAATCTGTTGCTCAATGTATCTATCTTCTAACAACTAGAATTTAATTTGTATATTAAAAAAACCTTTACAGTTAAATAAAAGGCTCGTACTTAGGAAATATCTTTTGAAAGTGATAAAATCCTCGCCAATCCATTAAAGTATCAGTCTCCTTTACAAGTAGATCTTTCGCGATCATTTTCGTAATTTGACTAAGGAGAGTGACTAATAGGATTTTTAATCCAATCATATTAGACTACATTTAATAACTGATGAACTTACCTGTTAAGTTGTCCCAGAGCATTACCCATCGCAAAATAAATTAACGGAGCTCGAGGGACATGCCTCAGGGCTATTTCACCCAATTCAACGGCTTCGGATGCCTTTCCATCTGAATCTAGTAGAGCCAGTGCGTTGCCCCAAGCTGCAGCATGGCTCGGTCGCAGACGAACTGCTTCCTTCCAGGAAATGAGTGCTTCCTAAAAATGTATCATAAATAGCCCAATATATTATTCTCTTAAAAAGTCAAAGTGGAAAACAGCTTACTTCTATACGGTTTGTTTACCAGCAACAGTCGAAGCCCACGCATAAAAATAACAATGAAGGGGAACCCAAATTACTAGTAAACGTAACAAAGGACAAAGGCATTGCAAAAAGAGGGTCATAAAAATCATTGTTAGAAATTTGTACGATTTAGAAATTTTCATAAAAAACTATTAAACATTTATCAAATCAAACAAATATGCAGGGTTGCACAGTTTTTTACATAATTGAGCAAATAGTGTCAACATTATATTTCTATTCGAATAATAAAAATAACACAAAATAAAACAAAACATCAACAGAATATTACAAATATTAGGCAGTTACATTGTACTTAAAATTAAAATCATAAACAAAGAGAAGAGCTGAATTAAAAAGAATCAAAGAGAACAAAGTGAAAAATAAAACGTGTAAGTTATATAAATGATATGTGATGGGCTACATGCTTGGTGAAATGGATATTCCATAGTAGAGGAAATTAAAGTAGTACTTGTTATATTTCACACAATTTATTTCAGTTTCCTGACACGTGTTTCAACCCTTGCGGGTCATTTATCAAAGGCATTATAAGGCAATAACAAATTCTACATGTCATATTAAAATAAAAATTGACAGATGATTGGTTATTTTGGTCCTTAATTTACAGGTATTGGCCAAAGGTACAACTAAATTACAGGTGTGCTTATAGAGGTATTTACATCTTAGTAATAAAATTGAGAAAATGATACTGTGTATAATAATTATGGGTTTTTTCGTTGGTAATTATTGAGAGTGTTTATTGCATATTTATCTTAAGTTATTAGGCTATTAAGTATTAGATTGGCACCTGAAGGTATTTCAATTTGATTGTTAACAACATTACATCGATTTTTTAAGGCTTTTTTGATTGCTAATGTTTCTAATAGGTTGAGTTTTCTACCATTGTTGAATATATAGCGGTTTTATTTTGTTGGATATTGAGTGGTTATTTATTATACAGTGGTCCGCTATTCCTGTTTTATTTTGTTTTTTTAAAATGGATGTTTTATGTTCTTTAAGCCTAGTTTTAAAGTTTCTACCTGTTTGACCTATATAGATTGCATCACAGTCATCACATTGTATTGGGTAGATCCCGCTATGTGTTAATTTGTCTTTATTTTCAATTTTTGAATTAGCTATGTATTTACCTAGGTTACTTTTATTGACTTGTATGGGGATAAGTTTATGGTTTTTCAGTTTTTTGAAGATTTTTTGGCTTGTGTGACCTGTATATCTGATTGAACTGTATTTCGCGTTTGATGGAAGGGGACGTCCTCGGTAGAGTAGTTTTTGTGTTTTTTGTCTGAGTTTTTTCTTTAGTATTTTGTTTATGATTGTTGTTGTCTAATTATTTATTATATGAAGTTTCTGAAAGTGGGATGTTGACTAATCTGTGGATCATGCTATTGAACGCAGCTAGTTTGGTTTGTTGGGGATGTTTTGAGTCTGATGGTATAACTATAAAAAATAAAATCAGATGAAGTTCTTTTTGCATGGCAATGGCAAAAATGATGTATGCAAATTTATTGGTACAATATTGTTGAAATACGAAAATTCTTTATTCTTTAAAAAAC
Source organism: Polydrusus tereticollis (assembly GCA_963920685.1). Classification (NCBI taxonomy): domain Eukaryota; kingdom Metazoa; phylum Arthropoda; class Insecta; order Coleoptera; family Curculionidae; genus Polydrusus; species Polydrusus tereticollis. The sequence continues at coordinate 63,088,655 of OY987327.1, forward strand.
AGGTACCTAATTAAAAATAAATTTCATCTAAAATATTTTGTAACGATTTTGAGTGGCTTTAGTGTACCGGGTGTCCCAAATAATATTGGAGTTCAGCAAAATTCATCATATAAATCGGAAAATAAATGAAGAACTTTTTTTTACCTATTTTATAATAAAAATAAAAATTTATTGGTGGAGAAAGGCCAATTATGTTGAAATACGAAACTTTACATACATATACAGGATGTCCCAAAAAAAAGTGTTTTTTTAAGCCCAAAGTTTCCAGGTTTGAAAATTAGTTTTTCTTACATATCCTTAGTTTTTTGGTCTCATTTCTGTGTGTTGATTTTATAGAGTCACGGAAAAATTAAAAACCGTTAACCAAGCCAATTGTATACGATAATATTTTGTCGTCTTACACTAAAGCGACGTTACTTTAATATCTCGTAACGTGTTTGACAGTTCTTAGTGTACCGGGCATATATGTATTAGTACTATATGGCGCCTTGCCCATTTAACCAATGTAAACATAGTGAAGCCGAGGTTCCTTGTTCCGCCAGGGTCATTTCGCGCAGTGCGCATGCGCGAGAAAAAGAAAATTGACGTTTATTCTAGCGGAAAAAAAATGAGGTTATCACATTTGACTTTGACAACTGGACCGAAATTTGTAAACAAACATTAAAGTTCTTGATTTGTTTAAGATTTTGTATATTATTTCGATTGAGAAAAGAAAAAGAACGCAGGTAAACATATTAATAAAACTTTTATTAGATATTTTACAATTATTCTTAGAGTTTAACAAGTAAAATAATAGGTTTTTTGTAGGATTCTTTAAAGTACATGCAATTTTCGGTAAAATAGGTAGGTACCCAAGTATATCAACAGCAGCAAAGGAAAATAATCTTTAGGAAATGGACTACCTAGTTATTGTTCCCTCACGAAATTAACGTAGGTAAGTTAAAAGGAAGAAACATCCGGTCTAGGTACATACCTGTAGAACGATAAATCTTTGTTTAAGTTTTTACGCCTGTTTAAAATAATGTAAAATATTCGGTTTTGCCTCGGCATCGTCACAAAATTATCACACTTCACACACACAATCAAAACTTGCAGAAAAGCAAAGATAAACTACACAAAAGCCATTAATTACCAAATCAACTAGGTGAAGCGAACTGTCAAACAAAAATAACATTCGCTAAAGATTTCGAGGTTATGTCGAGTAAAATTGAGACGTTGTCACGTTGTCACTTTCCAGTTATATGAAATTGTTATTTAACGCGTTTTAGCTTAGAAATGGAAACAAATAATTTGAAAGCATTTGGAAGTACAGACTTGATGCTTATTTTACAATTTTTTAGCAAGATTTTTGGTAATTTTATCATTGCTCTAATTTTATAAGGCTCACTCTTCTGCCCTGTTCTAAAGAAATAAAAGTACATTTGGCAATACCCTTACGGCGCATGCGCACAAGTCGAAATGACCCTGGATCTTCTATCTCTGTTGTTGCTTCAAGATATTCAGGGTAATAGCCATATAGTACTAATACATATATGGTACCGGGTGTCTCAAATTGAGTTAAGCCAAATTCATGTTAAAAATCGGAAAATTTAGAGTTTGTGTTTTGTGTAAATGATTGAAGTGATATATATATATCCCGGAAAGTTTTTGACAGTCTCCGGTTTTATGATACTTTAAAAATCATCCAAATTAAAAAAAAAGGTGCTCTTTCATAAAATAATGAACTTTTTTCATCTAAAATATTTCCTAACATTCTGGAGTGACTTTAGGGGACCGGCTATCTAAAATTTTATTTAAGTTTTGCAAAATTCATCATTTAAAAAATAAGTAAAGAACTGTTGACCCTAGGCCTTGCACAGTTACACCAAATAAGTAATAACAAAGGCTACGCATAAAACAGGCAATCCTTACTTGATACTTAGCCTGAAAAAAGTAATGATTGCTTATGCGTACGCCAGAGTTTAGTTCAGGTTAGTTGGTGATATTCTCGTTTTAAATAGGGCTAAATATAGATCTTATAAACATGTATGAAGTGTTAACAAAAATCCTTGAATTAGAAACAAAAAAATTAACGTTTTGTATTTCGAAAACAGATTTTTAGGACATGTGTTCATATAACATATTTTCTGATCTAAGAAATTACCCTTTTTAATTAGGCAACGTACTCAAAGACCACCGTGTATAAATGTAAAAAGGATTATTTCCACCACAGACCGACAGACGCAAATGGAGTAATATCGAGGTTTTCAACCTTTACATAAAAAAAATCCTGTTCCAGACTATTTCTGAACGTATTTTTGCCGATGATGCACCATTGTCTATAATTTGAAAACACTTTAATTAACAAAAATACAGAAATATTCCTAATATTACACCTACATTTTCTTCACGACGATCGTCATGGCTTTGTAACGAGATTTTCATGAATTTCGTGAACTCTTGTGTAAAGTCAGAATTGCAATATCAAAGAATGGAAAATAAATAAAGTTAGGCTTATTCAGCTGCTTTCTGATATGTTTATCTCCCACATAACCTCACAAATATTTTTATACGTTGGTACAATGGTTCACTGACATTTCAATTGTCAAAAACTTTAGGACGGTCGTCACTAGCGTAAAGCCAACACGAATTAATGAAGGTATATTACCTGTGTAAGAAACGATAACTGGCCATTTGGTTTCAACCAGAGCCATTGACTTAATACACACACACACACACAAGAAACGATAAAATTATTTCAAAAGCTTGCGTTATTGCACGTTCATAGTTTCAGCGTACATTTATTTACCAAGGATTACTATTTGAATTCTATTTTTCCCCTAACCCCTTTGGATCTTTCCGGGAAAAAAAAAACCGCCGTGAAACGTTAAGTAAGTCACTCTGGACCACCCAATAAGGAATTCGATGAGCAAGGGTCCCAGAAAAGCAAACAACGAGAAGCGACAAAATCCCAAGTTTAGCATTGATTAAATGGGGGCCAAATTATATGTCCTTCACCTTGAAATCTTGACAGTTGGCCGGGTTATTACACTAAAAGAAGCACTAAAGCGATGAAGTAAATGTTTTATACTGAAATAAAAAAATGTAGGTAGGGGAAAGGCGTCGAAGATAGCGCACTTAAGCAAAATACTGTAACATACAGGATATAAGTTTAAATCAAAACTTCATTGCGCCAAATTGTAGCTTTATATGTATCCTAACGATATTGTTAAACAATTCTAATAAGTCTTAAAAAAAAAAGTGTTGCCAATTGTTTCATGTATGTGTTTTTGCGCCATCTTTTCCAAACACGCGGGAAAGATGGCGCATAGAGTAGGCAAAGATGACGCATGGAAGATTTAAAGGAATAGTACGTTCTATCGTTCCTAAATTTTATTATATATTGTAGAAGTCTCTAAAAAAAGTAATATACTTTTTATAGTATACAATATATTGCCTTTAAGATGGAAAACTTTAACTAAGCCATAGATATTGTCATACCAAGCAGAAAAAAATTAAAATAAGTAAACAAGTGCATGAACTAAATTGAAAAAAAGTAAAATATAGTTATTGTAAAATACGTTTAGTGTCTACAGAAGTCACATGTATAGTCTTTTGGAGCGGATTGACCACTGCAGGCTTTATGAGACCAATCAGCACATGACACACATCGATACCATATTTCTCCAGATTTGCCGAATTCTCCACATATGTTGCAATAGTTTTTATCTCCTTCATCAATATCGTCCAGTTCATCATCATCGCACAGCCCCTTCTCATTTAAGCTTCCTTCACTTTCACTGTCTGTTTCTACAAATACTTGTTTTTTAACTTTTTTTTTTAGCTTTTAAGGTAACTTTTTGAATTTTCTTGGATTTTTTTAATTCTTTTTCCTCCAGCATTGTTTTCAAAGGAGTAGCCATCAATATTTCAGAATGTTGCTTTGCACGACTACCCTTTTGTTGAGCTCTTTTCTTCTGTGGTGCTGGCGCTGGTGAAACAACTTCAACACTAACATGATCTGATGGTGATTTTTTTTTAGTTTGTTGAAGTCCGCTAGATGATGGCTGAGGTGAATCTGGCCCAGAAACTTTACTTGTGGTAGCAGTGATATGTTCATTTACAGCATTATTGTTTTCTATGTCATTATGTTCACGGCTTAATAAATTTTCAGCTGGAGCAAAGTCGTCTTCCAAAAATTTGCCAGGGTGTAGGGGATAAATTCCTACTGACCGAAAACCTGAAATGGCCTTTTCCATATTTGCTGTATCACAATATGCTAAATTAAATATTTCAGCGATATCATAATGAGACAGCTTACCATCATTGTCCCCAGAGTTTAATTTTGTTTTTAAAAAAATATTACACTGTCGGCTGTAGGCATTTTTGAGAGGACCAAAGAACGTTAAGTCCAAGGGCTGGAGTCTGTGTGACGTGTGCGGAGGTAAGCTTAACATAACAATAAAATGTTGCTTGCAAAACGTATAAATCTGAAGTGAGACATGACTGCTGTGGTTGTCCAAAATCAGTAAAATCGGATTATTTTCATCTGACTTCACTTTTCTTTGAAAATGATTTAACCATTGGAAAAAAACTTCCTCATTACTCCAACCGTTCTTGGTGCAGGTGTATACAGCTTCTCGTGGGCCATTTTTTTCTAGCAGTGGAGACATCCTTGCTCTGGGAAATATAAAGAGCGGTGGAATGTAGTTTCCACTTGCGCTCATAGCGCATATTACAGTTACGTTCTTACCTCGTTCCCACGAGGAGATAACTCCAAATTACTTAATGCCTTTTGGGCCCAGTCTCTTTAAACTTTCTTTGGGCACTGTAGATATGCAGCTTTCATCGACGTTATAAATCCGGTCAGATGCGAAATGATACTTTGACAGTACATTTTCCAAATTTGCGAAAAAACGATCAACCTCCATTCTATTGAACGCTGTAATTCTGTTTATACTGGTTGCTTCAGGTTTTCTAAGGCTTATTGTAGGATTTCGTCGAATAAATCCAACATACCAGTCCTTTCCAGCCATTTTTTTCTCCACATTAAAGTTGTGTTTGATGTGGTTGGCCTCAGCATAGTCGTAAGCAATACAGCGTAGTTCGGCACGTGTTAGCCCAAAAAATAATTTACCCAACTTAAGTGTGTGTCTGGTAAGTTCCTCTTCTTGAGTCCTTGTAAAAACAGGAGCTCTGCCCAAGGAACTTGAGAATAACTGCCTGTCATCATTCTTTATTTTCAGGTGTCGCCTGAGAGTCGCTTCTGGCACATTAAACCGTCTTCCTGCCTCCCGTTTGCCCATTCCATCGTTAACAGCATCTAATGCTGCGGATAAAGCTGCTTTGGAATAAGACCTTCGCTGGGTCGTCCTTTTATATTTTCCCATCTAGAAGGGAAAGAAGGATCTTAAAAATAATTTTTTTATTAAAGCGGCTAAGATGGCGCACTGCGCCATCTCGGCCGCATTTGACTTTAATTTAATAACCTCAATTTATTTTTGTTATTAACAATTTTCATATAAAAACGTAATATGACAAAATAAGTAATGGGCATATAATTAAACCTGCAGTAAGACAATATTTGTATTAATAAAAATAAAATACTTACTGCTTAATTTCTGAAATGTAAAAATAAGATCGCGAAAACGGAAAACGCGTTTCTTGCTCTTCGCCGAACTAAACATGGCGCTCGCGGCATACAATGTTGCCAGTTATCTATGTACAGCATGGAATTAGAGCAAACGTTAAAATAATTTTCCTAAATCTTTAAGTATACGAGTTATTGAGGTGCGTCATCTTCCCCGCTGCGCCATCTTATACGCCTCTCCCCTACCTAGTAACCTTCTTCATGAATACTTTTTGTGTTTCATGTAATTAATTGGCTTTCCAGCAAATTTCGTAAAATCAAAAAAAAAATGAAATAAAATAAAAATATTTTTGAAATGTTTTATTGATTGTGCGTTACTTAGTGATAGTACATTTTAGAAAGGATATAAAATATTATATTACATACCAAGAGTGGTAAGAAGCCTATTACACATGATTTCGAAAATTACGGTACGTGCGTTAGCGAAAATTGCCCTTGTTAATATAGACATTATTATAATTTTACGTAACTGCTCTTATGTACAGCTTGGCTTCCAACAATATACCTAGTGTGTGTAGTTGGAGTTTTACGGATAAAGTAGACAGTGCGTAAGTAGGTTCTTACTAATATAGTAGTAGAAAAACAGTATTTTCTTATGTATCCTTCTATTTCTATTTAAATATTGAACAGCGGTTTTGTTATCTTTCCTTACATTTTTAATCAACAATCCTAAAGCGGTGCAAATGTACCCACTGTTCAGGATCCTTTGGAAATGCAAACATACTTATTCCTTGACCTTCTTTTGAGTGACACCTTCGAAACGCACAGGCATTACCAGGCATAGTTTTACAATAGTACAGCACTCACAAAAACAAACAGTTAAACAATATACTTTTTTCAACAAAAACGACAACTAAACTCGATAACGATAACTCATCGACTACCAAACTAACGGCTGAAACACGGCAGGCTTAAACTTATGACAGTTGGCCGAGTTACCTCCCACTCCAATTATTTCGCCAAATGTCATATTGTCGCTTCTTGTTGTTTGCATTTCTCGACAAGGGTGTTGTTAAGTGACTTTTTCTTAACCATTCAAAAGAAAATTAAATTTGATTTATCTATATATCAGATAAGGATATTACATCAGTTTTATTAGTAATATAATATTTTGATTTTCTAAACATAATAAATCTGCTTGATTATTGTGGAAATGTTTTAAGACTTGAGTACTTACATCATATCTCCCCAGTTCCAAATATAAATTCCCTAAATTATATTGAGCATCTGAATATCGCTTACGATGTTGCAAAGCCGTTTTGTATGCGGCTTCAGCTTCATCTAATGAACCCAGTACACTAAGAACTATTCCCAAGTTCATCCAAGCAGCTGCAAAATTCGGTCTGACCTACGAAACATAAAATATGCTTACCTGTAGAATGGCAAGAAATAAATTACCTAAACATTGTTGACATATGCGTTCGGCAGAATCGAATCTAGGAATTGGAGTTAATTCACGCATGGACAGTCACACAAAGACGTTTAGACTATCTAGTGATTATTACCTTAACAGCTTTCTTTAATAATACTGCCGCTTCCTCTAATCGCCCATGCTCCCTTAACAGATTGGCTAAATTGTTCATAGCCTGTTCATAATCTGGATGTAACTCTAAAGCTCGGCTATAACTTTTTAATGCTTCATCATTTTTACCTTGGTCTGCTGCAATCTGGAAAAGATCACTTGGAATGTATCCTGTGTTAGTTTTTAAGTCGAAATTTTATTTAAACAATCCTTCAATGTATTAATTCGTCAGTACTTACTTTAGCAATGTTGTAATGCACCTTTGCATTTAAAGGACAAACATGCAATGCGGATTTAAACAATCTTTCTTCACTGATCCACTCATAGTTACGATATATACTTCTAAGCACAAAAGTAGCAATTAATAGAATATAAAATGTTGTGAATACCTACAAACAAGTTATTATTTGCTTTTTACTGTTTCAATATACATGTAGGGTGTTTCTTTAAGTTCAGGAGTTTTCGCATTAATACAAGTTAGAATTATTAAGCATATTTTTTTAATCTAATCCACCCTAAAAAAAGCCCAACAAAAATTTTGGAAATATATTTCTTTTAAACTTAATATGCCACAACAAACCTATTTTTAGTTGGAATCTAATATTCAACCTAAATTGTCAAGGCCGGAATCTGAAGGACCTTAAAATGCTGTACAGTTTATTTATTACATACTAATGATATCTGTTCGCTTTTGCTGATTACAATAGGTTTGCATGTTTCCTCAAGAGAGCTACGTTGATATCAAAATATTTTTTTATCCAGGTTGGCTAGGCTGGCCAATGAACATCCTGGATTTAACTTTTTTCTTGAGACACCTTGGGAATATAATTTGAAATTTCTAATTTGTAAAACAGGCTGTTCATTACTTACAATATTGTTATGTTTAAATTGTTCTATTTCCTCACTATACAACGCGCGTCTAAAGTCTTTTTTCCCTTGTTACATTTTGATTAACAAAAAATATGAGAATAATGAATTTTTTGGTAGTTCTTCATAACAACTTTTACTTTTACTTTTACGTTACAAAAATTTCTATATTTTAAGAGTAAATTCTTGACTCAGTTTTTAAGGATGGCGGCAGAGCACCATATTTAAATGGTAGGTAGGGTCAAGTGATTGAAAACGTATTTTTAGTCCATAAAGGATGCCCAAGTCTTTATCGATTCATTTTGAAATAAAAATATGCAACTAATTAAACGAGTATACGAGATATAGCCAGATGGTGTAAGGGAAATGGACTTCATTTTAACAACCTTAAGACAAATTTTGTGGTTTTTACCCCCCTCGGAGTAATTCAAGATAAAAGCCTGCCGGGGTAACGATCATTGAAGCAGCAAGAATATGTCAAATTCCTCGGAGTAACTATTAACCAACACCTCTCATGGAATGACCACATTGAAGAATTGTGCAGGAAACTTGCAAGTAAGAACTATGCGATCCTGCTCTTGAGCGATCATGTTGATCAAACCACACTCAGGACCTACTACCACTCATCAATATGTTCCATACTAATATACGGACTGCATGCATGGGGAAATTCCAGTCAAATTAACAAAGTACTCATCCTGCAGAAAAGGATCATCAGAACCATGTTTCGACTCCCCTTCCTTTTCTCATGCCGCCAGATATTCAAAGAAAAGAGAATCCTCACCATCATCAATTTCTATATCCTCCAATGTGCTTCCTACGTCCATAAAAACCTGAAAAGCTTTATCACATTCGGCGATGTTAATACATATGTCACACGAATCTCCGAAAACCTTTACATACCTAATGCTAGACTGACTCAAATACAGGAGGGCCCTGAAATAATCTCAATTAAGATCTTCAACCACCTGCCAGCTGATATGAAAGCCACCCACTCACATTGAGCTTTTGTGAGACAACTTAAGAATAAACTAATAGCTAATCCATTCTATCATCTATAGGAATATTCCATATCTCATTTGTAAACGAATATTCTACAATTCACTTATTGTTACTGTTCTATTCTCACTACACCTTTTTTCTTAACAATTCCAAAACATGTATAGGTATATGTCTATATGGAAATAAATAAATAAATAAATAAATTCTACTTGCCCAGAAAAAATCACATTATAGCCTAATTTATTACATGTGGATAATTTACCCAAAACATTCTTTTGGCAGGAACAGACTTAACATAAATTAAAAGAATTGAATTTTAAAATAATTTCTGAATTTCTAAAATGTGTTATTTGAAACATTTCCCTACTTGTTGTTGAGAAAACTCCAACTAAAAACACACCCTGTATGTTATTGTTATTGGTAGGATTCTTAGAACAAAGGCATTTGATTGTTTGCTTTAAATTTAAGGTAATGTCCGAACCTTTTATTATTCTAATTATTGTAACTAAAATGATATTATAAATAATGCTCACTATTTTTAAACTTTCATATCGATTTTTTAGCTTTTCCAGCCCGACTGCCACCAATAAACAGTACCCAGCACTGGGAAGTAGTAATGTGCGTTCTGCTATGACAAAACCTACTTTAAAAAGAAGGTTTAAAGCAGGAAGGAATGGAAAAACCATTACACTTAGAGCCATCACTGTTATATCACTAAAAGACAAAATTTCTATTCAGTACTTTTTTTTCATTTGCGGTTAATAACTTCCTAATTACAAAAAAAAAAATTGGTTGAAACTTACATTTTTTCATCTGTGACAATATTTCTTAACACTCTGTATAATATAACTATACCCAGCAGCCAAAAAACTATTACTGTACAAACTCGAAAATCCCAAACACTTTTCAAGAGAGGTATGCACCCCATTGACCAATCAAAGCACAACCATTGTGGCCATAAAAGCAATATAATATTTAATAAATAGATGTAGTTGTAAGAGAACACCTAAAAATTTTAAAATGTATAGAGAAAATCGAATTTTCAAATAAACCTCTTGTGCCTCAAGGGAGTTCATCTATGTTGTTATGATGCTGTTTCTAAAATATCCTAAGTAGTTTTTTAGCTATTTCTTACTTACCCTAGTAAACAGACTGTCTGTAAAGGCGGCAGGGTTATCAGTTGGGCTAAATGTGGGTCCCTCAAAATTCATTACACTAAGCCTTAAAAACATAATAACACCACCAACCAACATCAGTAGACAACATCTTGTTAACAATTTCCTTGATATTAATTCAGTCCAAGTTTTTGAGGGCTTTTTCCTTAGATATACTTCATACATTAAACACATCGCCTACAAAATAGATTGAATAGGTATTAAATGAGGTTAATTAATTTAAAAATTTTACTTTATCTTTCTTTTAAAGCAGACACTACCTTTTCCGTCACTCTATCTCTAAATCCTTCTCAAATGTTTAAGGCAAGCAGCATTCATATTTCAAACAAATAAGTTTTGGTATGTTGTATCAACTTATCTAGTTTTTTTTAGTGTAAGAATAAGTAAATTTCAAATGACCTGTAAATATTGAAGAGGAAAGAAAAATCCAATATTCTTCACAAATATTTAATATTTTGCTCTACGCATTTCGGTTTCTTAACCCATTTTCAAGAGCTGTCTAAAAAGTTTATTTATATAATAATCTCAATTCAAAATCAAAAATTATTAGGTATTACTTACATAATATAATCACAAACTTTACATTAAGGACACAAACAAGTTCACCATGGCGAACACAGGTTAACTAACTATATAAAATTGATCAACGGGATAAACCCAAAAAACATTTAAAAAATAAAACAAAATATACCGAACCAGAGGGGCATCTAGGTTGCACAAAAAAGAGGTACGATTATTTAAACAAGCATTCACTACTTAAACTCATTCACAATTTTCGCTGCTTCTCTGTAGTGGGCGTTGACAGGATCGTTCAAACACTCAATCTGATTATTAATCTCTAATTTGGCTATTTCTATATTTTCTAAAAAATTTAGGTTCGCATTATGTAGCATTTTAAAGTTGTCTTTAGTATTAAAATTATGTAAATTCTCTCTTAAATGTAGGCCAAAAGCTGATCTCTTGTCATTAGGCGATTTCTGAGAGTTCAAATGTTTTTTTATTATAATAATAATAATAATAATAATAATAATGTCTTTATTGTAATTTAAGAAAAAGAAAATTACAAAAGGCGAAGTTGAAGCAAAGCTTCCTCACTTAACCTAATATTCTATAATATAATATCTATAACCTAATATTCTATGACGTAAGTAGTAATCGCTAAGAGAACAATAAATTGACTGAATTTATAAGACATAGACTAACAAAAAATTTACAGTTAATGTGTAAGAACACGCAATTTACCTAATTGAAGTATTATAAGTAAATATAAGTTGACTATAGCTGGCAAGGTGGAGGCCACTGAGGGACAGCACCATACATCAAGACTGACTTTTTATTGTGTAGAGGACGAATTGCATTTTTAAATAGATTAGTTAAAGCAGATTTTAAACAAATGGGAACTTTGTTGTAGATTAAGGAGACTTGATAACTGAATGATCTTTCGAACAGAGTGGTTTTGTGCAACGGAGGAGTGATAGTATATTTATGCCGAAGGTCCAAGGCATGAGAGTCATATCTGAATTTTATTTTTTGATATAAATAGTCCGGGCATTTTTTAACGATTATTTTATTAAACATTATTTAGCTATGGAACATTCTTCTCTCTCTCATGTTAAGCCATCCTATTTCTCTCATTGTAGCACTCACCCCTCTATCATACTTTCTTATTCCACCTATCATACGTATACAACAGTTCTGAATCATCTGAATACGCCTGGCATCCCTCTGCAAGAGACACGGGCCGTACAGTGCATCACAAAAAGTGAATTGAGATAAGACCAGGCTATCACATAACGATTTTTTGAGATCAGCATTCAGAAGGTGCCTTTGGTAGTATATAAGTTTTAAATTTGCAAATGCCTTTTTTATGCAGTTATTGACATGGTCGGTAAACCTCAGGTTCACGTCAAGTAGCAATCCAAGGTTTCTAGCGATGGCTGAACAGGATAAGGTTTGACCACCAAGAACAACGCGAAACATGTCTCGACATTGCTCCCTGCTCTGAGCAGGACCAAACAGAAGTAACTCACACTTTTTAGGATTTAGTTCGAGACAATGTTGCGTAGAGATTTTTAGCAGACGATCTAGGTCAGCTGAAAGCCTGTCAATAGCCTCAAGAATGTTTTCAGGTCGAAAGGATAAGTACAGCTGGGTATCATCCGCATACATATGTGCAGTGGCGTATCCCAAATTATCGATAAGTTGAGAGGTATATAGAGTGAAAAATAAGGGGCCCAGTATTGATCCCTGGGGAACACCACATGAGACCACTACACGACCCGAGAGTTCCGAGTTGAGTTTTACAGACTGTGTTCTTCTTGTAAGGTAACTTTGAATTAGTTGACATGCACTATCATCAAAGCCAAGAAACCTCAGGATAGCCAATAGGAGCTGATGGTTTAGTCTGTCAAAGGCCTTAGAGTAGTCGAGCAAAGCCAAGGCAGTAAGTTCTCCACGATCTGCCGCCTCCAGAACATCATCAGTAACCTTAAGAAGAGCTGTGGCGCAACTATGATCTCTAGGAAAGTCAGATTGGACATCTGGCAATAACATGTGAGCGTGAATATACTCACGAATCTGACCCTCCAACACCCTTTCCAAGACCTTCGACAGGGTAGGTAGTATGCTTATAGGTCTGAGGTCCTTTAGGTCATTGGGGACCGAAACTTTAGGTAACGGTAGTAGAAAAGAACTTTTCCAGATTTCAGGGAAAGAACGTCTCTATGCAGGAATTGACAATATGTAAAATAAACGGGAGAATGAGCGGGCAGCAACGGCATAGCATAGATAATCCAATTTCATCAGTACCCACAGCCTGAGACCTAATAGAGAACAGAGCTGCTCGTACTTCCTCAAGAGTTACGAGTCTGAACTAAAAAGCGCCAGCATCTTGCTTTTTATTATATGTGTAAAAATTTAACAAGTCAGGATCAGGAATTAAAGATTGCGTATTATTACTGAAGAAGTGGTTAATATCATCCACATTACCAAGGTGTTCGGGAATGGATTTCGCATCTCTTGAGTAAACACCAAGTTCCCTAAGTAATTTCCAGTTATTTTTTTGTGTATTATTATTTAGATTAAACTCAAGATACGCTCTCTTTTCAGTTACAATCTCGTTGGTAATTCGATTGCGTAGCTGTCGATATCGTTCCCAGGTTTCTGGTGTTCTTCTTTGCTTAAACTTAGATAAAGCCCTATCACGAAGTTTTATTAAAAACCTGATATTGGCAGTAATCCATGGAGCCTTTCTCTTTGTTATGCGAGCATTTCTGATGGGAGCATGTTTGTTGAATAAATTTAGAATATATGTATTAAACATCTTGAGTTTATCATTGACATCCCGTAAATGTAGCAAGCTGTAAAAAGGTACATTCTGAAGATCTCCATAGAATGCCTCATGATCAAAATGTTTGAAATCCCTATAGTTAATGACAATCGGTTTCGGTTTTAAGACCTTTATCTGTAATAGGCACTTAATAAGATAGTGATCTGATGCATCAAAAGTATGGTCTACAGTACTACTTAATAAAAGATTAGTATTGGAGCAAAGGATGAGGTCTATGAGGGTTGCACTATTATGACTCCGCCTAGTAGGCTCATTTATGACCTGACTTACGTTATATGCATGAAGCAGGGAGACAAACCGTTGAGTATATATAGTATATTCTAATATTAAAACTACGTCCTGTCTGTCCAGCATATTTAGCTGTGCATGAGTTACAGGACAACAAATATACCCCACTCTTGTCAAGCAGGTTAATTGAATCCTTTACTCTCGAGAATAAGCTACGTACATTTTTTACTGATTTGTAAGCTATTTTAAAATTGTTGTTTAAGGGCTTCAATACATTACCCACCCTCAGAGAAACAGTGTCCAAAAAAGTTAGTGTTATGTACCTAACTAGGTGGTTGAAAAGACGTCATGGTGTTATCCAAGGGGTCAGTCAACACCTTCCTAAGCATGCCATTAAATTTTTTTCTTATAAAATTATTGATTAATGATATCTTGTATCCGTTGTTATAAGCAATTTGAAATTTGATGTTCTTTACCTTCTCAAATTCCAAAGGTAAGAGTGGGATGGTGAACAAACGATGGATCAAAGAGTTAAACGCTGCCATTTTATGAGCTAAACAATGATTGGAGTCAGCTGGTATAACATTGTCTGTATGTGTGTTTTTCCGATAAATAGCATACTCAAAAAAGTTATTCACCCTCTTTATTGTTAAATCTAAAAAATTCAGACAACATTCAGATTATATTTATATTGTAAATTTGATGTGGTTGAATATATTGGAAACTTTTTTCAATTTTCTAATTCTAAAACACACATACAGACAATGTTATACCAGCTGACTCCAATCATTGTTTAGCTCATAAAATGGCAGCTTTTAATTCTTTGATCCATCGTTTGTTCACCATCCCACTCTTACCTTTGGAATTTGAGAGGGAAAAGAACATCATCTTTTAAATTGCTTATAATAACGGATACAAGATATCATTAATCAATAATTTAATAAGAAAAAAAATTAATGGCATGATTAGGAAGGTGTTGACTGACCCCTTGAATAACACCATACCGTCTCTTCAACCACCTAGGTATATAAGACTAACTTTTTTGGGCGCTGTTTCTCTGAGGGTGGGTAATGTATTGAAGTCCTTAAACAACAATTTTAAAATAGCTTACAAATCAGTAAACAATTTACGTAGCTTATTCTCAAGAGTAAATGATTCAATTAACATGCTTGACAAAAGTGGGGTATATTTGTTGTCCTGTAACTCATGCACAGCTAAATATGCTGGACAGACAGGACTTAGTTTTAATATTAGAATAAAAGAACATTTAAACTCTCAGAAATCGCCTAATGACAAGAGATCAGCTTTTGGCCTACATTTAAAAGAGAATTTACATAATTTTAATACTAAAGACAACTTTAAAATGCTACATAATGCGAATGAAGGCCATAAGCTGAATTTTTTAGAAAATGTAGAAATAGCCAAATTAGAGATTAATAATCAGTTGAGTGTTTGAACGATCCTGTCAATGCCCACTAAAGAGAAGCAGCGAAAATTGTGAATGAGTTTAAGTAGTGAACGTTTGTTTAAATAAGCATACCTCTTTTTGTGCAACCTAGATGTCACTCTGGTTCGGTATATTTTGTTTTATTTTTTAAATGTTTTTTGGATTTATCCCGTTGATCAATTTTATATAGTTAGTTAACCTGTGTTCGCCATGGTGAACTGGTTTGTGCACTTAATGTATATTATGTAAGTAATACCTAATAATTTTGATTTTAAATTAAGATTATTATATAAATGCACTTTTTAGACAGCTCTTGAAAATGGTTTAAGAAACCAAAACGGGTAGAGCAAAATATTAAATATTTGTGAAGAATATTGGATTTTTCTTTCCTCTTCAATATGAATAATTTTCACCCCAGAGATATCTATGATTCAAGGACCTGTAAATAATGCACCAGATTGTGAAGCAGATAGAAGGAGTAATACTTATTCCAACCAATAATATACAAGAAAGGTAAGTATGTATATTTACTTACCAGTACGGTAATAGCAGTTTCTTTGCAAAGTACTGCTGCACCAGTCATACCAAATACCATGAGAAACCAGGATACATTGCTAGTCTGAGTTTTGTATAAAATAATGAGTAATAAAAATAGTAAGGCTGCCAAAATGTCAGCTCTACCAACCAATGCTGCCACAGCCTAAAAACCGAAGGATAATCTGATAGCTACCTAGCAAATGATTTGCTCCTGCACAAAAATACTCTTACTTCACAGTGTATAGGATGAGTAGCAAACATCAGTGCTCCAGTAAAAGCTGGATCATCCAAAGGTGAAAGTGATTTCCTATGTTTTCTTCTTTTTAGCAAACATTCAAAGAAAGGTAATGCCATGATAGATAAAAGTCCATGGAGAACTACATTGGCAGTGTGAAATTGAAATGCATCAAGTCGGTTATTGGAAAAAAATATGTTCAATCTAAAAGTATTTCAACACAATATAAAATAATTCATATCCAAATGTAAAAACAAGTTTCGGATGCTACAAGTACCTACCTACCTAATTGAAGATTAACTGAAAAAAAATTCCCTGGTAAATTTTCTATAGGTTACCTAAGTAGGTACCTATCTAATGATCAAACCTATTTCAAAATTTATAAAGAACTGTGAGAAAAATAACTTAATATAATTTAAGCTTTACAATAGCTTAACACAGCTCTTTCCTTTTGTAATTGAGAATATGGAGGTATTTTATTTATATACTTTTTAATAAAACCTTTACCTGTATGACAATACTGTAAGTGGCCTGTAGCTTTTGTGACTACTATTTAGAGCAATATTGGTACCCCAAAAATCGTTTTGAAACACTGTTTTGAGCGGCGTGTGTGGCATAATATCCTTGTTTTTCACTATAGCTTCTGAATCATCAAAGACAAAACCACCCCATAAGGAGAGGAAATGGCTTGCCCAAGCACAGGAGGCAATGGTAATAAATTTTTTAGAATTTACATTGGGTTCCTGAAAGTTTGGTCACATAACTAAACAACATAGTTCAGGTAAAATAAGAAAAAGTGGATATTTCAGTTTGTTTTCTTGGAAAATATAATATGTTAACTGTTCATACCATGTTATAAACTTTTTTCTTAAAAGCTAAAGCTTTTAACACATCATGAGCAATATAATAGTTGCACTCCTAACTTTTAAACTACATTATTACATAGAAATTTAAATTGGGCTCAGTCATTTCCTTTTTGTAAACTGAAAATCGATTTTTTCATGAATCAAAACATTCAGTTGGTTGACAACCAAACCGAATGACAATTTTCTAACACAATATAAACTAACCTAAAAAACCGTGATGGTATGAAGTTTTGCCTACCCAGAAACTTCTTCATAGCCGCTGCCACCGAGCAGCAGGAGATTTGGGACAAATATCTAGCCCTGATAGCAAAAGCCTAGAATGGCACACATTTAAAAGAAGACAGTTTGTTGGTTAGTTTAAAAAAAGTAAACAAATGTGAGATCCGTGGTCTATATCCATTAATTTATTAATTTAATTAAAATAGTGAAATAAAAATAAACTAATAAACAGCCCTGTAAAATGGAAACTCATGAGTAAGGTTTTTATTTTAGTTATTGCTATCTTAAGGCTAGAAAATTCAAACTTTATTTTAGGCCCGATTCAACAACGCCAAATACTTTACAAGTATCCTCATCAAAATCCTCTCACAATTGGGTAGAAATCACTAATATATTTACCGAAAGTGTTAAAGGTACGTATTGACCAAAGGGTTCACCAGTTCTTTTAGAAATGTTCAACCTATATTTTAAATGAGCTGTGAGCAATGAAACAATACTATAATAAAATAAAAAACAAATAATATAATCAATTTTATTTGTTTTTTTTTTTCTTTATTTTTAATTTATTTTATTTCTAAATCTAAAACCTGCCTTTGCAAAAATGTAAACTTGTTTCAGTGCTAGTTTGGACTGTTTCATTTTTTTTTTAACTTATGCTGGTTCCACTCTGTAACATTCATTTGGCCAACATTCCCTATGGGGGTAGATTAACCCTACCCTGTTTCAAAGGTTATTTACCTATAGCACTCTAAGTGCTTATAATTCATTAGGACCATGTCTTGTAAACAGAGTTGCTGGTGTGTCGATCTTGAACAGGGGTTGATTTCAAATTTCTGATATCATATTTTATTGAAGTAGAGGTGGGGGGTGGGGTGGGGGGCAGGCACAGGGTAATTGTTACTTTTAAATCGTTTTTTTGGATATTATTGTTTTTCAATTTTGTTGTTATAGTCTAGTTCAGTGGGGTACCTACCTATCTAAAGCTAGACTGCACGAGGCTATATCAATACAGGGGATTAAAGGAATATATTTTTTGTTTGTGTACCTATGTAGGTATCACACAATTGTAAAACCTCTCTTTCTCTGTAATATAAAGGCATTATTTATTTAATAATTTATTTATTTATTTATCAACGAGCAATAGCCCAATTAAAATACAGAGTAGAAGTAAAAAATAAATCAATACTAACCTAATCTGGATAATATACAAAACAAAAATAAATATAAACAATTTTAGAGAACAATAAACAATAAAATAGCACATAACAAAGCAATATAGTATATAATAATACTGCAGATAACACAGATAAGGTAAGGCAACCTTCAAGGGACATCAAAACATCACTTACACGATTTAAGCTGGGACCTAAAGACTCCTTGATTATTGAAACAATCCAACTGGTCCGAATACTGGTTAGCAAGTCTAAGAGACCTTGATAGGAAAGAATTATAACCATAGTTAGTACGATGATGGCCAATATGGAAGGGTTGATTGAGCCTTGTTTGCCTCGAAGGGACATGAATATCTATTTTCCTCAACAGCTCAGGACCAAAGCTACATGAGTGCAGTATATTATAGAAAAGGGCAAGGTCCCTATGCATGCGTCTGATCTGAAGAGTGGTTATATTTAGGGAATTCTCGACATTAGAGTAAACGATGTTTTCAACTCCAATATGTTCCTTAAATGCAATAAACCTTAAGAACTTGTGTTGAACTCTCTCAATAGCCTGGATATGTACATTGTAGTGTGGTGACCAGACACATGAACAATATTCCAAATGGGGCCTCACAATTGAACAGAACAATATTTTAATGGAAGCCATACTGAGAAAATCCTCGGAGCATCGCTTCACAAAGCCCAGTAATTGCAGCGATTTCGAGACCACCATCGATATGTGAGGTCTGTATGATAAGGTGGGATCGAGGATAACACCTAGATCTTTAATTAGGGACACCGTTTCCAATGGCGAACCATTTATACTATATATGTGATTTATGGGATTTCTGCCGCGAGTAAATACCATTAGATGACATTTTTTAACATTTAACTCCATTCCATTGATTTCACACCAGTGGCTCAGGCGGTCCAGATCGGACTGCAGTCCTATGCTGTCCGTACTATTGTTGATTCTCATATATAATTTTAAGTCATCAGCAAACATTAGGAAGAACGCAGAGGCAAAACAAGATGCAATGTCATTCACATATAGGTTAAAAAGAAGAGGGCCCAGGTGAGAACCCTGTGGCACACCCGATGGGACCTCAAATCCGGCAGACTGGAAGTCTTGAATGCGCACCATCTGCATTCTTTCTGTAAGGTAAGAAGATATCCATTTTAGAAGTTCCCCCTGAATTCCCAGACCTTGAAGTTTGTCTATCAAAACTCGATGATTAACCCGATCAAATGCCTTTGCAAAATCTGTGTACACAGCATGAACCTGGGAACCCCCCTCCAAGAGATACTCGGTAAATGTTAGCAGGTTGAGCTCAGCGGAGCGATGAGAAATGAATCCAAACTGCTGGTCGACAAAACAGCCCCTCAGGGAAGAGGTCAAATAATCACAAACAAGGCCCTCAAATACTTTAGGAATACAACTCAATATGCTAATGGGTCTATAATTGTCAACCTGAGAGTTATCTCCAGACTTCAATATAGGGGTAATAAAACTTGTTTTCCAATAGGCAGGGAAAGTCCCGCTTTTTAAGGAAAGATTGAAGATATGGAAAAGAGGTCTAGAGAACAAAAAGCTAGAATGTTTAATAAAGCTTGGAGGAAGGCCATCCGGACCTGGTCCTTTATTGCCATCCAATCTGGATAGTTTCTCGTAGATAGAGGAGATAGATATGTTAAGTTGAGATAATTTATGTACTTCAACAAAAATAATTCTTTTTTAGATCTTCAGTTAGGTGAACTATTACATGATGATATGTTTGGATTGTTTGAGGCCATGTCGGCCATTGAAATGATGGACCCCAAAATGGATGCTGGGATGTTGTGCAATCGTGGTGCTAGAAGGATTACATCTTTTGAGCAAGCCGTCAATGTAAGTATTAGGCGAGGTATTAGGTATTAGTATAAGGTAACATTTTTTTCATGATTTGTTGCTTTTCTGGATATAAAGTCCGATTTCAATAATTTTGGTGGCCATTCCATCACCGAAATGGCTACTATAGCCTAACTTGCAGGACATAAAATGAGAATGTTAAGAAATGATGGAGCTACAGTCTAATTTTTCACACCCGGTATGAAACGAAAATGAACGTTTTATCAAAGATAACAAGCAACTGCCATATTGTCAAGGAATTAACCCACAATACATATAAAAAATCACTCAATTCGGACTTTTAGTTAAAAAAAAAATAGCAACACATGTTTGGCATATAGTTTATTTTAAAAATTACTGTATGTTTAAGGATGGTCTACTACCGTTAAATGAGTTAGCTGCACCAACGCTTCTAGGTGTTATTGATGGTACCCTAGCTAGATTAGTTTCATGGCTAGAAGGACATTCATTAGCACAAACAGTAGGTATAGTAGTATAGTGTTACATTGTTAATGGAACATATTTTATTCTTATATACAGTGTGCCCACGACAGGGTTGTTATGTTTAAAACAAAATGTTTAAAACATTTGTTTTAAACACTTACTAGTGTTTTAAACAGATTTGTTTAAAACATGTTTAAAACAGTGTTTTTTTTAAGTTGTTTTTTTTGTCAAGCTTTACTGAAAATCACATAAAATCTGTTAAAACAAAAAAGATTAAATTAAAAACAAAAATAGCATTATTTATATTATATCATATCTAACATTTAATATTAAAAGTACCTACATTATTATAAAAACACGTTTAAGACTAGCTCTAGGTCTTAGTTTATCTACCTACCTACAGTCTGTGTACCGTGTTCCAATAACATAACCAAATAAAAAATGTAAACATATAAAAGCGCCTTATAAAAGTAACAAAAGACAAACAAACTAAAAACTAAACAAAAATTCTCCTAGTCATTCTACTGAACTTAACTCTTGATTTGAATTAAGCTGTTTAAATATGGTTACAAGTTTCGCGGCATTTTCTGTTCCTAATCGATTTCGAAGCTTACTATGAATTATGCCAAATGCCGAGAAAAGGCGTTCGAGTCCTGCAGATGGAGCTGAAGCTGAGTGAAGATAATAATTTAGTAAAAAATATTATTTTTTTCGATGAAGCTACGTTCTCTTTGATTAGTAATGTAGACAGAAAAAATTGTCGTCATTGGGCAACAGAAAATCCGCATTGGATGATGAAGGTTCACAGCCAGTATCCTCAAAAAACAAATGTGTGGTGTGAAATAGTGCGCGGAGGAGTAATTGATCCATTTTTGTGTAACTGGACCAATATATCTCGAATTTCTCCAACTTAATTAATTCCGGCATGTCCCAAAAAACTATTGAACTCAGCTCAGAAGCCTTCTGGCGACATCGACGAACATCGCTTGATAACCATGGTCTATCAAAATGTGAGAGGACTAAACACAAAGATTCAAGAGTTTTATACTTCAGTATCAAGTGCAGAGTACAGCATTGTGTCATTGTCTGAAACCTGGCTGCAGAGCAGTGTGCATAATGGAGAACTTTTCCATGACAACTATACCGTGTTCCGAAAGGACAGAGACCTCAATGCACTTGAAGTTACGAGAGGGGGAGGTGTGCTGCTAGCTGTGCGGAATGATTTTAAGTGCTGTCAACTTGATCTATCTTGCTTTCAAAGGTTAGTTCCAAGCGTTGATGTTGTCGGATGTAAAATATTTCTTAATCATCAACCATATTATTTCTTTGCAATCTATATTCAACCAAGTACTGTCATAGAGCGATATGTCCAAGTGTTTGAATGCTTTGAGTCATTAACATACCTCCATAATAGCAATACTGTCGTGATTGGGGACTTTAATACACATTTTCAGCCATTGGAGGTAAGTCATAATATTAATTTAAATACTAAACTCTCAACTTTGCATGAATTTTTGACCCTATTTAATCTCACACAACAAAATAATGTCTCAAATAGATTTAATAGCATGCTTGATCTTGTTATAACTAATGTTCCATGTGAAGTCTCCAGGGAAGCATCACCACTGGTTCTGGAGGATGCCTATCACCCGGCCCTTCAAATATCATTGCATGTCGCAGGTCGCTTATCTCAAAAAAATTTTCCTATTACAACCTCAAATAAAAGGTACAATTTTGGTAAGGCCAACTTTGCTCTTCTTTATAATTTAATATTGGATATTGATTGGGAGCATCTTTATCTTTTACAAGATATTGATGCAGCAGTTGAATGTTTTTACTCCAAGCTAACAGATGTGTTTGATCGTTCAGTTCCCATCCTGAGGTTGAGAAAATCGGGGTACTCCTATCCAGCCTGGTACACAAGGGATTTAATTCAAAGTATAAAAGAAAAGTCAGCATTGCATAAAAAGTGGAAATCCACCCATTTGGAATATTATTACGAAAGATTTAGCATGGCTAGGTCATATACAAAACAGCTAACAAACAAGACTTACAGAAATTACATAAATTCAATTCAAAACTCTATCAAAGATGATCCAAAAAACTTTTGGAAATTTATTCAAAATAAAAAAAGGAAATCACGAATTCCGTGTTCCATGCTGGATGGCGAGACTGAGCTGGACTCACCCGAGAGTATTGTGCGGTCGTTCTCCAGATACTTTAAGAGTGTGTTTTCACCTGCCAATGATGACTATGAAGCTCCTAACCCAGAACCCGGAATATGTCAGAATATATCATTAAAATGCTTAAACGAGGAGGAGGTGCTCAAGTCTTTCAAAGGAATAAAGCCCAAATTAACCTCTGGTGTAGACCAGATTCCAGCATTTATCATTAAAGATTCTGCCCATGTCCTGGCTAAGCCGCTCTGCTTTTTATTCAATCTGTCTCTCAGAACCTACAAGTTTCCAGATTTGTGGAAGATAGCACGTATATGCCCCATATTAAAGTCAGGTCAGTCCAATCTTATTACTAACTATCGACCGATTGCATTGCTTTCGAACTTTGCTAAAGTCTTCGAGATGTCTGTATACGAGCGCATTTTCTATCAAATCAAAAATCTAATTTCCTCAGAGCAACATGGTTTTTATCAGCAACGATCTACAGTGACAAATTTAGCATGTTTCACACAATTCATTTATCAATCGTTTCATGATAGGAATCAGGTGGATGCGATCTTCACAGACTTCTCTAAGGCGTTTGACAGATTGGACCATGGCATAACGCTAAGAAAAATGCGGGAGTTGGGCTTTGACGAGGGCTTGGTTCAGTTTTTTAAATCCTATTTAGCAGATCGACATCAATTTGTTGAGTATTCGGGCTACAGATCGGACATATTCGTCGCTACAAGTGGAGCACCGCAGGGCAGTAACCTGGCTCCGCTTATTTTCTCAATATTTATTAATGACATTACAACAAACATAACGAGTGAGAGGCTGCTCTTTGCCGATGACTTCAAGATATTTCGCCAAATTTCAGATCCCAGGGACTGCATTGAACTTCAAAAGGATTTAGACACGATATGCGAGTGGTGTATGAGGAACAAACTACCCCTAAACATAGGTAAATGTAAACAGGTAACATTTTCTTTAAAACCCGATGACTTTAACTTCCACTATAGATTAGATGGGATGGATTTGGAGAGGTGTGATGGTATTAAGGATTTGGGTGTATATATGGATAAAAAAATGTCGTTTTCCCAACACATTCAAGACACAACCCAATCAGCTTTAAGAGCTCTAGGTTTTCTAATGCGCTCCGCTAAATCATTTCACGATGTGACCTGTTTAAAAGTTTTATACACTGTCCTTGTAAAATCGAAATTGGATTATGCATCTTTAATATGGTCTCCAAATTACAAAATCCATATAGACAAATTGGAGTATGTACAGAGAAGATTCTTGAAGTTTCTGTGCCTCAAGATGGATGGTTACTACCCAGTCAGGGGTTTTAACCACGTCACTCTGCTCGAGCGCTTTGATATGAGTTCCTTGGAGGATAATCGAAAATATTTCTCTTTGATATTTCTATTTAAGCTAACTAATAATCTAATAAACTGCCCTAAATTACTTCAGCAGATTAATTTTAATATTCCGGCATATCGCTCTAGACAGCATGATCAGTTCTACCTTAATGTACCATATACAAATGTTGAGAAAAAAGCACCATTATATCAGGCTTGTAACAACTTCAACAACATTGGGGCTGGTTCAGATCTTGATATCTTTGGCAATACCCTCGATACATTTAAGAAAACAGCAGCACGCCTTACTTTGCGTCGAGTTGTTTAATTTCCACTTATTGTTACTACTATACTGTAACATTGTCAAACCATTACAAAAATTTCTTGTTTTTCCTTTTTTAAAACTAGTCTATATATACACACATTTATAATGAATGAAATTGTCATGTACTAATAATGCTCAGTTTGTTGAGTATTTAGTTTTAAGTAGATACCTTTTGGTTTAGTTTGATTGGTTTGATTCTTAGCTTAATTTAGGTATATTAATTACTTTAATACTATGTTGTGGCATTTACTGATAAATTATCTTATCATTAGGTAGGTTTTCTACCTGTTGGATAATAAATGATAAATAAATAAATAAAAAAAATAAATAAATAAAATTAGTGGCTTTACTTCCGAATTCATTGAACCCAGACTCCCCTGACGAAGAACTGATGTTCCAGCAAGATGGTGCTCTTCCGCACTATGCTGCCACATGTTTAGATGAAACCTTTCCCAATCGGAAGGAGAGGACCTATCGAATGACCTGCTAGATCGCCAGGCCTAACTCCGCTGGACTTCCTTTTGTGGGCTTACCTCAAATCGAAAGTGTGTGTTGACCGGCCAAACAATTTGCAAGAGTTGAACGAGATGATCTGAAGGAAAATGCTTGTCATTACTCTGGAATTGGTTGAAAATGGCGCACATTTTCAACATTTAATTCGATTTGTTGTTCTGTTATTTTTAAAAAGCGGGTCTTACTAGATGGATTTTTTTATTCAAACCTTAAATTAATTTTGGATGTGATTAAAACACGTTTTAAACATGTTTAAAACTTGTTTTTTTTTCATGAACAGTTTAAAACAGTTACAAAAAAAAACAGTTTTAAACAAAAAAAACATGTTTTTAAGTTTTTTTTTAAATAAACATGTTTTTTTTCAACCCTGGTCCACGACACATGGACTTACCTATGATGGTAGGTGCTTGTAAAAGAATGTTATTTTCAGTTTTCTGTAAAAAAACCTCCACAATTTCTTTTAAATAAATAAATAATGTCTTTATTACCAACTAAATCATTAAAATGACAAAGCAAGGTCAAAAACTTGAGGATGGAAAATTTTTTTAAAAATAGATTTACTTTAGCTAAAATAAAACAAACAACCTTAACAGATTAAATCCTGGTTTTTACGTTTTTTTTTTTCACAAGTCAGGCAGGGTTGAGATGATTAAAATCACGATTAAAATCATGATTAATTTAAAAAAGAGTTTTAAAATTTTAACACTTAAAATGTATTTGTTCATACAAAAAATAAATCCCAGACGCATTTTTATGTGGAGTTATTTATTATTTTATTATAATAATCGAAGAGAAGAGCTGGTTATCACAAAAATAAAACTAAAAAAACTTTTTAATACAAAAAAATACTTAATTTAAACAAAAAAAAAGTATAAAAAAACCTAAGTGTTATAATGCTTAAATAGAAATACTAGTTTAGCTGCTTTGTCACTGCCAAGTCTGTTTCTTATATCTGAATGTACGAATCCATAAGTAGAAAACATCCTTTCGATATCAGCAGACGATGCACAGGCACACAAAACAGAAATTACTATAGGGAGCACTTGCTTAATTTCTAAAACATCTTCTTGAGATCTCCACCACTGTACCTACTGCTGTTACATTTTTGATTATATCCTCTGAAAACAGTGTTTTGTGAAAAGGGTCCGACTTAGCTTCCAACTTAATTAGTAATGGTAATAATCCTGTGTCTGCAAAATATGTTGAAACAATGTGTAGAGCATCTGTCTTTTCTTCAGCTAGTAATGGGTATTCTTTTTTGTTTATTGTAGCATTCAAAATATACGCCAAAAAGTGAAAGGGGGTTAGAGCTTGAACATATAATGTTCTTAAATAATTGATATTGACGCAAGCTTTTTTCTTCTTCAAATTAAAAACTGTCAAAAATAACCTGTAACTTTTTCCATATGTAAACTGCTTGATATAAAAATGCACCTTTTTGTTGCATTGCATCCAGTGCTATAGAAATTGGTTTTAGCAACTGTAGAAAATCTTCAGCCATCCTTTTAATTCAGATATCTGAAACTTTTTTAAAAATCACTGGATCTTTATGCTCTCCACATATTAATAACAATCTTGGCCACTCATTTACATAGATCTCAAGACAATCTGAAAGTGTATTCCATCGAACATCCTGAGGTAAGACCAATTTCTTGCCCCCTTTTTCTTTATACCAATCATTTGGCAAATGGGTATTTCTGAAGAATTTCACAATATTTACTATATGTTATTAACCCCTAAAGCAAAAATAATACTGATAACTAAAATAAGTGCGTATCGTTTATATAGCCGGGCGTTTTCTGCCAGTTATTACAAGTTTCGGCAAACTTGCAGAACTGCGCGGACGAAATTTTCACGTTAATACAAGTTTCGATAAAGGCGCAAACTTGCGAAAACTACTCGAACGAAATTTGCATGTTAAAACTTTTTTAAAAAAATTCATGATTTTTATCAACCCTGAAGTCAGGGTGGCTTAATCAGACTTCACATATAGGTACGTCACACTGTGTCATACATTGTCAACATAAAGTTTTTTTTATAAAAAGTCCTGAGGAATAGCTACTTGAAATATTTTAGATGACTTAAGAAACTGTATAAAGTTAAGTCTATCAGTGGACATACTCTATTTATTTAATTTTTAACTATAATTTTTTGATAAATAGAATTTTTTTTTTGGTGTCGTCAGTGACAGAATTTACAGTAACACAAACTTAAAAATAAAATTTATAGTAAGCTAATTTTAATGTCAATGGGATTTTTTTTCAGGTTTTTACATGTCTGTATTTACACAGACCCTATGCTCCTCAAGACAGAGCTCTCAAAGTATTTTGTCTAGCTGCTTATAAAATCTTAGATGTCATAAAAGATCTTTTGCACAAGTAAGTATTTGTACTATAAGTATGCCTAATAATGATAAGTACTACACTGACATCTACGTATTGTTTTACATAAAACTCCCACAAGAAAAAAGAACACTTCGATTTAATCTTTAAACTGTACAGTGAAGTAAAGTCCGTTCACAGATTTAAGAGAATGACTACCTGCCTTTAGTTATCACCCATCATAAAATTCTTTGTTGAAAGGGTTTCAATTTCAAGGATCATAGAGATAATGATTTTATTATCCAGGTAGGGACCGTACTTGGCCGTAATTAGTTTACAAAGTTTTATTAAATAATGGGAAAAAAATAAGTAGACAAATCAGTGTTGCACAACCAGTTATTTTATTAGTTCGTGTGAAATAAAAACACAGCTTTGATTATCCAAATATGTGGCGTCCGTGGATTGGTGAATCTAGTATAAAACAGCCGGAGGGGGTACAGGTACAACCACAGTGCAGAAATGAAAATGGAAGAAGATGCTTATCTTTAGATTCTAAAGAGATTATAAAAAATGTATATACAACTCTCATAGAACGTGAAAAGTTGAGTAAAATGGAATGTATTGAAGAAACAGACACATTGACTAAAATTTCTGACAAAACAGTATGGAAAATTGCGAATAAACCCATCACTGAAAGGAAAAGAAGGAAAGATTCTGGGACTTGCAAAAAACTAGACCGCAGCGATGAAGATTTAATCCGACGCAAAATTTATAAGATGTATGAAGAGCATACGGTACCAACACTGGATAATTTACTGAAAAGACTTTAGATAGATAACACGGATATCAATTGCGGTAGGACAACGCTGTGGAAGTGTCTTCAACGAATCGGCTTTAAATTTAAAAAAGTCGATAAACTGCAAGTTATCATGGATTCGCAACGACTTAAGGCATGGCGATTTGAATATTTGACAAAAATCGCTCAGTACAGAAGTGAGAACAGACCTATTATATACTTAGATGAAACCTGGTTTGAAACCCATGATACCCCATCAAAAGGTTGGGTTGATTCTAGTGACAGGTGTACAACAGAGGCACCATCAAACAGAGGAAAAAGAATAACCATAGTACATAATGCAGGGTCCGAAGATGGTTGGATACTAAATGCACTTTCATTGGCAGCCAAGAATATAAATGACTCCTGTTTGGATTACCATAACGATACCACAGCGGAGTTATTTGAGGATTGGTTCGTAAATAAGTTAATTCCTAATGTTTCTTCAAACTGTGTGATTGTTATGGACAACGCAAGTTACCACAGTATGCATGACACTGGAAATCAGTTAAACAAGCTCCCTTGTTCAAAAGATACGAAAATGGCAATACAGGAATTTATGTATCAGAATGATATATAGTTTCATGAAAGTTACACTAAAAGAAAGTTACTTGATGTGCTTAAATTTCTAAACCTAGAAAAGGACAGCTACGCTAAAAGTAAGGGGCATACAGTGCTAAGGCTTCCGCCGTATCACTGTATATTCAATCCCATAGGACACATATGGCATCAATTAAAATATGCCGTTAGACGTAATAATGTATCACCCACTATAAACGCTAGTTTACTGGATATTTATTTATTTATTTACGGGAAAACCCCATTAACAGTTTTACAATTTACAAAATATATTATCAGATTATGAACATAAACCTGTCCTAAATATTATTACAAATAAACAATACAACCCCTATTCCAATCACTAGTCCATTAGGTAATTACTAAAACTAAAGAGTAACCCTACCAAATTGCCTTTTAAACATCCCTAAGGATATACCAAAAATCTCAAGGCGATGATCATTAACAACTCTAGAGTATCTATCCATAGGTGAATTCAAACCATAACTTGTACGGTGAAAAGGAATATAGAAAGAGCTAAAATTCTGTCTTCTATTTCTAGTTACTATTTCAACATTAACTTCACCTAACAAATCAGAACAATCAATCGTACCGTTAACAATGCCATACAGAAAAGTAATCCCAGCAAAAACTCTCCGGTCTGATAGTGTCCGCAGGTTCAATTGGTATTCTATCAAAGAATAATCATGATTTTCAATCACCACTCCCAGCCTAAATGCACAAAAACGAAGAAATTTATGCTGAACTCTCTCCACAGTGTACTTATGAACTGCATAGTATGGAGACCAAACTACTGCACCATACTCTAGCCTCGACCTCACCAATGAACAGGATATATTATTACTGAAGTGGACAAAGTGCCTGTGAGTAGCTGGAAAAATTGAAAATTCATACATTCAAATTGGGAATATTACAGAAAGATTTATTATTAACATAGGTGTTGATAGTGACAGTGAGAATGAATTAAATAAGTAAACTGTAGTTGCATTAATTATAATTTATAGTTATAACACATTCTATCCTCGATTCTATCTAAAATTGTTTATTATTTGTGTCAAATCGTCCATGCTTGAAATACAATTCAGTGCGGGCCTGTGTAGACCCCAGTCTGGTTTTAAACAGGCGTCAACACGAGTCGGTAAGTCCTTCTCTTAAATCTGTGAACGGACTTTACATATTATATAATGCATCATTTTGGCGCACGCGTCCATGTTAGAAAACGAGCTGTTTATTTATTTATTTTTATTTATTAAATATACAGAGTGGCAAGAAAGTCGCGCATAATGCCTGTAACTTTTGAATTACCTCGTACACGAAACATTTATGAAAGTTGTTCAGTAAATTATTCCCCACATTTCTACCTGCATGAATTTTTTCTGTCATTTCTGGTTTGGTTGCCATAGAGACTAACGTACTTCTTTTAAATAGAACACCCTGCATATGATTGCATATTTGGATTCTACTGGGAAAACTCTGAATTTTTTTGTAATTTAAATTTTTATTTATTTACAATTGTAACAAACTTTATAATAACAAAATAAATAGCCTAGAAAATTGAACAACTTAACATTGGAATAATAAACAAGTGAAACCATTTCAGTGGATCAGGTGTTCAAAATGACCAACATTTTCTGCTAAGCAGAGCGCCAGTCGATCCCTGAACCCGTCTACAATGTTTAAAAGGAAATTCTCTCGAATGGCCTGAATTTTAGCACTAATTCTGACTTCTAAAGATTCTAAGTCATTTGAACGGTTAACGTAGACTTTGTTCTTTAAGTGTCCCCACAAAAAGAAGTCGAGCGGGGTTAAGTCCGGGGATCGCGCTGGCCAGTCCATAGCACCTCTTCTGCCTATCCAACATTGTGTTGGATTTTCATGTATTGAGAGCATGATATCCAAAGCTTTGACCCCCCCGGTTGCTGTTTTAGGTCGACTTGATCTAGCGGCTTCCCTAACACTGCCTATTACTCGAAATTTCTTTGCCATTCGATACACCGTTAACTGATTTATTGGAGGTCTATTTGAATATAATTCATTGAAAAATTGACAAACCTGATCTTGCGATCTCTTCATATTTCTGTAACCGCTCATTATTAAAATTTCAACTCGGTGTTTCTCATTCAGCTAAACCATAGTGTAAACAAATTAGACATCAAACAGCAGAAAATTAAAGAGGAACTCAAAATTGACACCTCTTAGGTCGCTGTCATGAAAACACCTTTACTCAACTGGTGGGTATTAGCATTTTATAAATGGTATTAGGTAGGAATAATTATAATTAGGAAGTTTTTTATTCTTGAGGTGTCATTATCTCGGAAACGCTTGCAGATAGGTGAAAATTTAAAATACAAAAAATTCAGAGTTTTCCCAGTAGAATCCAAATATGCAGTCATATGCAGGGTGTTCTATTTAAAAAAAGTACGTTAGTCTCTATGGCAACCAAATCAAAAATGACAGAAAAAATTCATGCAGGTAGAAATGTGGGGAATAATTTACTGAACAACTTTCATTAAGGTCACTTTTTCGTATACGAGATGTTTCAGAAGTTACAGGCATTATGCGCGACTTTTTTTGCCACTCTGTATATAAATTATATAACTCGCCCAGTCTGGATTTTGTCAGTCCTGCATGCGTACACTACCCAATTTGCAGGGTCCCTACAAATTTGCCCCGCAGATTAGGTCGTGTGTAGGGGCTTTAAATGAATTTTAGTATAGTGCTGTATGTAACCACTTTGGATCGATTTAGGCCCACTGATTTGTGTTTTTTTGCAAAAATATCACTTATTTTCTTCCAAAGTGATTTATAACTAAAGCAGTTGCAAAACAGGTTGATTGAGGCTTAGTTGAATGTTTTGCTGTTGAGTCTGGAGAGGTTAGAATATTAAGTTTGGATATTTTCTTCGAAACAAAGTTATATTAGTGTTGGCTTATCGATCCAATTCAATTGAATATGGCGTGAGTACGGATTTTGTTCGGGTTTGAATCAACCTTATGGTCACAACTATTTGATAAATAATATTATTATCAACCTTTAAAAAATAAAATTTCATTTTGTTTTTTGCGTTTCATAAAGTAGTAATTACCTTAGAACCCCAAATAGACGAAAAAAGTTATAGAAACATTTCTGTTTATAATTACCCGTTTTTTTTCTTGAATAGGATCAGTCTATAAGTATTTGTTTTAAATATTTTTTTTTACTTGAAATTAGAGCAATGGTGTATGAAGAGGAAGATTTTCAACCAATGCAGTACGGTTTTCATTTAAATCCTGACATATCTGAACAAAGAATGATCGGCATGCTAAGAGAGGTTGAAGAGGAATTGCACAGAAAAACTAGGAATAAACAATCTGAGGTACAAATGATTATTTACAGAAATTTCTCATTAGTGGATATACAGGGTGTCCCACTAAGGTTGGGGAGGTATGATCTAAAAGCCATAAACCTTACGGCTTAACTTAAAGATATGTAAAATTTACAAAGAAAACATTACATCAATGTAGGTAAAATCACATAAATACATACAATCAATATAATAACAAACGCATTAATAAGAAAACATATATAAAAATGATTAAATTGACTTAAATGCTACAAGAATAAAAGCATCTATCCTTAGCAAATCTGATGGCTGCCTTTTTGAATCTCTCAATTCCCACCACCTTTTTAACATCCGCAGGTAACAGTTTGTAGGCCTTAATGCCTCGATGAAACGGGCTTCTTTGAAAAAAAGTGGAATTATGAAGGGGAATTCGGAGTTCCTCTTCACCTCTGGTGGATATAGCCATATTGTCAGCATAGATTTCTTGCTTGCTTGTGATAAGGTGTAGGTTTTTTCCTGACAAATACCACATAGTAAAGTCTAGAAACAGTAGGTAAATCAAGTTCTTTGAAAACTGGCTTACAAGATGTGCGAGGGTGGAGACCAAGCATACATCTAACTGTTCTTTTTTAAGTTTCAAAGATAAATAAAGATATTGTCTTAGGATCTGTATGATCCCCAGATGGATATTCCATAATTAAGGATTGATTGCACACATGCAAAGTAAAAAATTTGAATTCAATGAGGTGACACGCGATCAAGGCACACGAACTATTTAGCTTTTTTTGAAGTGTGGCAATTTGATGTTCTGAGCCCATACCAGAGTCAATAGTGATGCCTAAGAATTTTATGGATTCTGCGTTGGGTATAGAGACTTTGTGGTCAGCCCTGTATATATATTATATGTAATTAACAAAATTTTGGCAGTTGTTCTATAATATTGTATTCGAATTTTTGCAATGGGATAATTAAAGTAATTAAGCTTTAAAAAAGGGCGATTTAAATGGAGCACCCTGTATATATGAAAAATGATGACAAAACAACCTTTACATTCCTTGATTATTGATTAATTGTTTTAAGTAAATGAAATTATATTGATATACGGGGTGGGGTGTTTATTACTAAGTGTTTTAGTAAAGAAAAAGGTCTTGCAAGCATCGTCGCATACTTTAATGTGTTTTTTTGTCAGTAATTAAAACAATACCTTAATGTAGAGATGTTCAGAAAATATGGAATTTTAGTTATATCATAGTTATAGCACCCCCACGCGGTCATTTTGGAATCTTGAAAATATTTTAGGTCAATTTCTCTTGATCGATTTAGTTAAATTATTTCCCAACATATTTCGTTTGGCTTAGTGACTGCAATAAAACCCCTCATAAACTCGGCTTTCGCAGAGACGTATTAACCCACATTTATTTTTAATGCCAGTTTATAATAACAATAGATAGGTACATTACTTGATTTGTTATCAAAATTAATGAACTGTCTAATTAAGGTTTTCTAGAAACAACTTAATTATTAGGATATTTCTCAAAACTGTTTAGTTACATCATGATTTTAATCAGTATGATTTTTTTCTTCTAAAAAATCATGATTAATTTAAAAAAGAGTTTTAAAATTTTAACACAAAATGTATTTGTTCATACAAAAAATAAAACCCAGACGCATTTTTATGTGGTGTTATTTATTATTTTATTATAATAATCGAAGAGAACAGCTGGCTATTACAAAAATAAAACTTTAAAAAAATTAAAACTAAAAAAACCTTTTTAATACAAAAAAATACTTAATTTAAACAAAAAAAAAATATGAAAAAACCTAAGTGTTATATTGCTTAAATAGAAACACTAGTTTAGCTGCTTTGTCACTGCCAAGAATGTACGAATCCATAAGTAGAAAACATCATTTCGATATCACCAGACGATGCACAGGCACACAAAATAGAAATTACTATAGGGAGCACTTGCTTAATTTCTGAAACATCTTCTTGAGATCTCCACCACTGTACTGCTGTTACATTTTTGATTATTTCCTCTGAAAACAGAGTTTTGTGAAAAGGTTCCGACTTAGCTTCCAACTTAATTAGTAATGGTAATAATCCTGTGTCTGCAAAATATTGGGAAACAATGTGTAGAGCATCTCTCTTTTCTTCAGCTAGTAATGGATATTCTTCTTTGTTTATTGTAAGATCCAATATATACGCCAAAAAGTGAAAGGGGGTTAGAGCTTGAACATATCTGGTCTTAAATAATTGATATTGACGCAAGCTTCTTTCTTCTTCAAATTCAAAACTGTCAAAAATAGCCAGTAACTTTTTCCATATGTAAACTGCTTGAGATAAAAATTCACCTTTTTGTTGCATTGCATCCAGTGCTATAGAAATTAGTTTTAGCAACTGTAGAAAATCTTCAGCCATCCTTTTATTACAGATATCTGAAACTTTTTTAAAAATCACTGGATCAATTTGATCTTTATGCTCTTTACATATTAATAACAATTTTGGCCACTCATTTACATAGATCTCAAGACAATCTGAAAGTGTATTTCATCGAACATCCTGAGGTAAGACCAATTTCTTGCCCCCTTTTTCTTTATACCAAGCATTTGGCAAATGGGTATTTCTGAAGTATTTTACAATATTTACTATATGTTATTAACCCCTAAATCAAAAATATTACTGATAACTAAAATAAGTGCGTATCGTTTATATAGCCGGGCGTTCTCTGCCAGTTATTATAAGTTTCGACAAAGCGGCAAACTTGCAATACTGCGCGGACGAAATTTTCACGTTAATACAAGTTTCGATAAAGGCGCAAACTTGCAAAAACTACGCGAACGAAATTTGCATGTTAAAACTTCTCCAGTTTTGCTTCGTATCTGTACTATTCCTGCCTAAAAATATTTGTTTACTTAACAAAAAAAAATGTAAGCAGTTAGAAATATTTAAAAATAGTAATATTTGTAAAAGCTGGTAAATTTTTTTAAAAAATCAAAATAATCATGATTTTTATCAACCCTGCTTTGAAACAGTGTGCAACAAGTTAATATTAAAAGTATGTGGAGACCTTGCGGAATCTTCAGCTAATGCGATATCTGGCTACCCTAAACATTCCAGGAAGCATTTATCTTCTGATGCCAAAGTGATCGTGAAAAATGTATGTGAATTGTTATTAAAGAGCGGCCACCCTAAAGCAATTGCCATTAAAAATAGCAGTGAAATGACGAAGTAGATAAAGCAATGTATGTTCTGGCATCAAATCCCATAAGAAATAACATGGGACCTAAAACCTGCATTTTTAGTGCCATTTTAGGGCGTGGTCACTTGGTCCGGCGCAAGCCCAAGACCCGCGGCGGAGGAAGCCTCCACAACAGGCGTTGAACGCGCATGACGTTAGAAGGCGATCCCGCGAGACCCTATGCATAATTCGCGAGGCTAGCTCAGGCAGGTCAGCGACCCCGAGCGGTGGTGACCCGATGGTTACCCGATGATCGCCCGAGGGTATCCGATGCCGGTAATATGGGCGAAAGATTGCAAATACATATCGCGTGTTTAGGGTGATGAAATAAGTTGTTTAAAAAAGAACGGGGTTGATCGGGCCAAATCACAAAAGTATTTTGAAGATCCCCCCTGTATTTCAAATTTTATTATATCCTTCAAGCTTTTAATTGAATTTTAATAATCGATTGTCAGTTCAAAGGATGGAAAATAACCTTAACGAGTGCGATGCAAATGTAGTATCATTATGCAAAACACTAATTATACACGAGGCTTGTCTAGATAATGATTTATTTATGCTAATTGACTACTGCTAATTTACAACAATATATTGTGTCATTTATATGCAAAAGTGCATTTCTTAAACAGATAATTACTTGCAT
Source organism: Polydrusus tereticollis (assembly GCA_963920685.1). NCBI lineage: Eukaryota > Metazoa > Arthropoda > Insecta > Coleoptera > Curculionidae > Polydrusus > Polydrusus tereticollis. The sequence goes on from OY987327.1 coordinate 63,124,517, forward strand.
AATTTTATACAAAAATCTATATAGGGAAGATGTAATGTAAGTATACAAAGACCTCCCAGGCCCCCCCAAATTCCCTAAAATATATATTTCCGACGAAATTGTAACCTTAGTATAGCTAATACATGTCGCGTGTTTAGGGTGACGTCATAAGTTGTTTAGAAAAGGAACGGGGTTAATTGAGTAAATAGAACCAAATTTAACAGTCCGCATGTGCGAGAAAAAAATTGTTTCGCGGATATGGGTTATATATTAAATAAAAGAAAAGACATCAAAATTATAGAAAATTATTTATTTATCTATACCTTGACTTAATAAAGGTATGCAATAGATTAATTAGTAAAATGGTACAAGATACGCATATAAATACAATTAAACTAAGCACACCATGTGTTCCAGCATATCCATCCACTATTGGAGAATTGTGAGAAGCATTTTGGTTTATTAGCGTCCTCCACTCGGTTTCGCCAAAAGTCAGGTCTCTAAACTGAAACCTAACCTTATATCGCAAATCACCAACTGTTGGAGCGTTTGATTTAAAAACAGCCGTATGTCTATTATCAATTTGTTCATATGTCATTTGAAGCCATGTGTTGTTTGCAGAAAAGGGTGGAGTTCCCAACATTACCGATGCATTCAATACATTATACGGAGCGTAAACGTAAAACACATTTTGCACTAAGGCAGTCAAGAGAATATAGGATGAACTTAACGCCGCCATGACTGTAGGTAGAATGATCTAAACTCCATTCCCTAAAACCTTTATTACTTCACGAGATTGGTACCAGACGCTCATAAAAATTATAAATATTACTAGCATACAAATGGCGTCGGTATATGAGAAACTCTTGTTTTTCTTCTCTTTTGTACACTTTATCGGTTTATTTTTTCTCAATTGGCGGCATCTCCATAAGACTTTAGCTAGCTCACAATGCTTGACATTCTTATAATGATCTTTCAAAGGATCATCTCCCACATACCAACTATCAAACTCACAATGACAAAATGAACACCTGACAATATCCAATCTCTCAGTGTAATAAAACCCCGCACTTGCCAACTCTTCAGGATTGAGCTTGCTAGGCCAATTAGCGAACGTAATTAGCCTATCTTCAAAATTACGAAGCAAACTATAACCATCATCTCCACACATTTTAGGAGATGTTGCTATCTAAAGTGTTGTAAGAATACTATGAAATAAAACCAATAAAACGGGTTAATATACATTTATTATCATCAAATATTACACATTTGTATTCTATCAAACTCATCTAGTACCTTCTTGGGATTAAAGTGTATTAGTTCCAACATGTAAATAGCTTGTTCAGACATGTTTAAACTACAAATATTTTTAATAATCTCAAAAAAGTTTCCTTGGATGTCTTCATTAATGTTCATATAATTTAAAAAGTTATCATAAAATGTCATAAAATCTAAATTTTTTATCAGGTTCAATCTATAATTAATAATGTGACTTATACTAACAAATGAGGTTATGTCGTGAGAACAGAAACATAACGTTGTATTATTACACACAAGATTTATTATTTTTTCACTCAACAATGTAACGGACGACACTGTAAAATTTTCAGTTTCAGAATCAATTCTTAATAATGTATCATCTTCAACCATTTTGGACGCGATTTCGAGAAACTCATGCCACTCGAAATTGGCTAGTGATGCTGCAACTTTTTCCTCAGGTAAATTTAAAACAGTATTTATTAACTTCACACTCGGCACCATTCCTCTAGCTACACTAAGGCCAACGATTATCTTATAATTTCCAGCGGAATAATGTACCTCGTTCAACAGCTTTTTCTCATTCTTAATGTCTTCTCTACTTCTTAATATCATGCTATCAAGATATCTCCAAGGAGACAAACTTCTTGAATCTTCTTCAACAACGTATTCGCCCATGACTAAATAAGTACTGAAACCATCCAAGCAATCTATCGACTACACTCTGACTACCCCACTCCTGAATATTTATTAATATTAAGTTCTAGGAATAAAAGTTGCGACAAGGCCCACCCGCTACCCATCTCGGTAAATTCTAAAGCTTTTTTAAGTAGGTTATTTTTATATAGTTCAAACACATGTTCTAAATTAGTACCTGGATGAATCACACCATATCTCGAATTATGATTTAATTTCTTGTTCCTGCGTTGATGGTTGTAGACACCATAAAGTTCCATATCCATTGATATAGTTCGATGAAGACTCAACTGCTCCGCTAACACCGTTAGAACCTTATGTTTCAAGTCTTTCAGGAACAGCTTAACATCAGTCAAATTATTATTTGTCGATATGTGATAGGTATTCACTCTATTCTTAAAAGCTGTTTGAATAAGTTTAATACCAGAGCCTACAATCTCCCCACAGTTTTCCTTATGTTTCGTTGTACGATTATGACCTTTAATCACCTCACAGCGGCACTGTTTGCAGTATATCTTATACTATAATACTAGCTGATTATTACGAAATATGACGTATTTATCCAAATGAGTCTGCATAACACTCAATTCTAGCAAACTAAACAACATCTTTTATCATGTCCACCCAGCTGTTGTGTGAATTATCAAAGCCAAGCCACTTGACAAACATTTTCTTCCCCTTTTTCCGTATAATTCTTTCAATAAGAAATACATCGGGCTGTTTAGTTTTCTGTAATTCCGCTTCATAAAATCCTCCACTGATTGGTCGTCCCTGCATATCCTCCAATATATAGGTTGTAGGATTTGTTATATTAACCTTGGAAATTTTGAAAAGCTCGGTTGTCCAATTAGGTACATAACCCTTTTCAAAGACATGCTTGGATTTACTTATACGAACAATGTCCCCAACCTCAAATTTTCGTTTCCCCACAACCTTTAGATGTGTATATACAGAGTTTAATAACTTATCCGCGTTACTCTTATTAACATCCAACGGCTTCATGCCAATCGTGTCATGTTTAGTAGCATTGTATGTATTCACGATTTCCTCCAACAAATCAATCCATCGATGATTTCCATTTAAAGTAAACAATCTAAAAAGCTTTTCTTTAATTGTTCGAATTACTCGCTCCGCAATTGAAGCCTTCAAGATACTGAAAGTGCTATAATGATGTATTTTATGCATCATCATAAGATTTTGAAAACTTGTATTGTAGTACTCCTTTCCATTATCTGTAACTAACTTTTTCGGGATTCGCTTGGAGTGTCTAAAAATATTTTCCATCGCTTTGGTTACTTCTTGAGCAGTTTTCGTCTTTATGGGTCTTGCCCAGAGAAATTTCGAAAACGAATCGATAACAACAAGTATGTATTTATACCCCCTATTTTCGCGTGCATATTGATCGAGTTGCGCAAGATCGGATGCAAATGTATCATCTAAACCATATTGGATAAATCTACGACGTTTAAATTTCGAACGAGCTGGGGCGTGTAACTCTTTAACAACCTGTTCTCGCGCCTTAGTGATGATACCCTTGGGCATTTTGTTAATAAAGTGAAATATTTGAAACATGTTAGGCAATTTATATACCCCTATCAACTGTATCTGCTAATTTAGTTACTTTTTCATCAAGTTTCTTCAAGTCTGCAGCTAAAGGTGCAAAAGAATTTTCGATTTTTACATGCATGTAACTATGTAAGAGGTCCTCGAGTTTATCGAACTCTGGTTGCACTATTTTCATGGCTTCTTGCTGGTAATTGTCAACTAATTTCAATTTAACATCAATTGTATTAAAACGATCATTAATTGTTGAAATATCTCTTGTTATTCTTGAAATACTGGTAGAAGACTTTAACAAACGATCATTTAAATCGCGTAATTCTGCAGATACAGCCTTCATGCGACCTTCGATGCTATTGGTAGTATCGTTAACCAGCTTAACACACTCGTTTGAAGAAGCAATAATTTTCATGTAAATAACAGAAATTGCATCATCTAAAAATTTTTTATTAACACCATCTGTATCATCTGTTGGGGGACTGACGTTACAAAGCTTATGTTCCCTAAAATTGTAATCACCATCCCTAGTGAAGGAAAGTATGGTGGGTGCTGGTAAAACTCTCGGAACCCTGTAGGGGGAAGGTAAAGAACGTCCAAACTTATTCATGATTAATACTTTAATGATGCTTTTAAGGAATTACATGTTTATTTATAGAATTCAATAATTCCAAGTCTCTGCAATTCCTGTAAAATATTCTGAATCTCGTTCCAATTATTATTATTACCAACATGTTCGGAGGCCTCAAGCTTCTTCATTCGCTCAACTAGCTCATTTACATCGTCGTAATATACAAATTCCTTTGGTCTTTCGTTGTACTCCATTAATGCATTCCCAGATTTCAGTTTAGATCTTGTTACAGGCATTCTACTAATAGGCGGTGTTTTGTTCGAAGAACTTCTAAGATTTCTAGCATGAGAAGATGCTGATGATTGCAACAAGGATGTTGATCCTCGTGTTGAAGATGTTAGTAGCGGTCTATTAATATTTTTATATTTTTCCGATTTGCTACCTTTTAGTTGACCATTACTTAACCGCCTATATGCATTAGTGCGCACTAATATGTCTTTATAATGCACATCATCATCTTTCTTACGATTGATGGGATTCTTTAAAAACAATAACTCATATAGACCCTGACTTCCTGGATAAGCGACATCGCCTACTTTAATGTCTCCATTTTGCAAAAAGTCCACAGACAGAGAACCCATTGTCCATTTACCATTTTCAAAATTGTATGTTAGACCTTGTGAGTCATCCAAATCAGGGGAACTTGTCCAATACATTTTTAAATATTCGTGAGAAATTGGAGGATATTGACTGGTAAATTCCTCGAAAATTGCCGGATTCGTTCTCATAGTAGTTTCAAATACCTCCTTTAAATCTTGTGGGGTATTCTCTTCAAACACATCATCCTCGATTTCCTCATTATCAACCAAATCTCCATACCTAACTTCCGCTTCTCTGGGTAAAAATTGAACTTCTTCTGGTTTTGTTTTTACAATCGTCTCTGTCGGTTCAGTTTTAATCTTTGGCTTCTTGGCTCTCTTTTCCATAAGCGGTACAAGCATATCTAGGGTTCTTATTGTATTAGAGGCATCAATTATTCGACGTTTAACATTCTTATCATAGCTGTTAAATTGTCGAGACATTGCGACTAAATGGTCTATGCTTTACAATGATGACGGTGATACTAACTACATATGATGACGTTATAGTATTATATAGGTATCGAATTTACTACGATATCTGCCTTTATTAAAATGACTAAAAACCCATATTTATCATTCCAACATTCAGAGCAAATGCGTTTAAACGAATCGAAAGACATGTCCGTGTTTACATGATCGCTATAAATATGTTTCAAGTTTAGCTCGTCTTGTTTAAACAAAACTAACACGTTGGCATTATCGCGAATCAACTGTTTGGGTACTTTTGAATATGTTTGCGAGAGATAGAATGAGTCGATATCATTATGACGACCCATACAGAAATAATTTCTAATTTTATCCTGTTTCTCGCAAGCCACATCGTCAAAGATGAATACAGAGTCGGGTTGAGCAGTTGACGGGTCTATTACATCATCATTCTCACCATATGTGAAATACCCCAAACGACAATGTTTCAATGTTTCTCGGAGGAAATCATATTTTTCCTGTTGTAAAGATTTCGAATAAACGTACACATTTTGAAATTTTAAACCATTGGCGTCAGTTAATAGACTCATCATTACATTGGTTTTTCCACAATTACTCGGTCCACATATTAACGCCCTAATGGTGTTTGGAAAAAGCTGCCCGTGTTTGTTTGTTTGTTTCTGTTTGGGCATATCGAAATTTTGAATATTTAGGTGATGTTTTTGTTTCTGCTTCCGCATTACTATAAATACACTCTTTTCTCTTCAAGAACTTTATTTGTAATGACAACGTTGCAGGGTGCAGGTGTCTTAAATAGTACCATAAATCGACTCCCGTTTGAACTTCACTTACCTGGTTATTCATATTGTGGTCCCGGCACTCGATTAAAAGAACGTTTAGCTCGAGGTGATCCCCCAAAAAATAAATTGGACAGTTTTTGTCGAGATCACGACATTGCATACTCTCAGTCTCAAGACTTGAAACAAAGACATCAGGCAGATAAAATACTTGAAAATAGAGCGTGGGAGCGCGTGAAAGCCAACGACTCCAGTTTTGGCGAAAAAACATCAGCTTGGCTAGTCACTAACGCTATGAAGGTTAAACGTAAGTTGGGGGCGGGGTGCAAAAGCTTGACTTCGATTGTGAATAAGCTTAGTAAACACGGCGCTGGTGATATAACCAAGAAAAAGACCTTGAGTAACTTACTAAAAGCAGCACGCATGTCGATAAAGAAAGCCGGTGGACGTAGAAAAATTAGTATACCGAGGGTTATACCACTCCCTAAGACTGGCGGGATCCTTCCTTTGATACCAATATTTGCCGGGCTTAGTGCTTTGGGTGCTCTCAGCGGCGGGGTGGCCGGTATTGCAAAAACCGTCAATGATGTTCAAAGTGGGAGAGACAAGCTACAAGAAGCTAAACGCCACAATGAAACGATGGAAGCCATTGCTTTAGGGAAAAAGGGTAGCGGTCTATATTTAAAGAAGTATAAATCAGGGTATGGATTATATCTAAGAAAAATGCCAAAAAACTACCACTGAAGCTGCCCAAACGCCCGTTAACCGATGAAGACATCAAAAACTATACATCTCAATTAAAGATACCCAACTTTAGGGGGGTCTTTATGCGAGATACTCTTCCAAAATCACCTAACCATACTGAGTGTGGTGTTGTCAATTTAGATCGAAACGTCGGATTCGGAACACATTGGGTAGCTTATAAGAAACGCGGTGATAAAGTTGTTTATTTCGATAGTTTTGGCAATTTGAAACCACCCAAGGAATTTATAAAATATATGAAAAATTGTAAAATTTGCTTTAATTACGATCAGTATCAGGACTTTGGATCATCCAATTGTGGACATCTAGCATTGGCTTTTCTCTACAATAAATCTCTATAAAACATATCATTCAAAGTCCCTTACAACAGTCATGTCTCAGACGTTTACGCTAAAAGGTCGTTCTCACCAGCTTGAAGCACACTTTGTTCCTCCAATAGAACTTGACCCAAACTACGAATACTCTCTTGCACTTATATCGCTGAATACTTGGAATACTATTCCAAACATTGAATCAGGAAAAAACAAGATTTACTATACTGAAAATAACGTGGAAAAGATATTGAAGATACCTACGGGGTCGTACGAACTGCAGGATATCGAAACGTTTGTTCAGAATCGCATTCTTGATTCACACGCTACTTTAGACGAGCGCAATCGCGCCTTTTCGTTGAAACCTAATAATAATACGCTAAGGTGCGAGTTGAGAAGCCAATACGACCTAAATTTTCAGCCAGAAGATAGTATAGCAAGATTATTAGGTTTTTCTCAACGTAAACTATCAGCAGGTGTTGTGCATGAATCAGATCTACCTGTAGAAATAATACAAGTTGTTACTATACGCATAGAGTGCAATATTATTTCCGGCTCGTATTATACAAATAATCCTTCACATACCTTATACGAATTCTCTCCAACAGTCGATCCTGGCTTCAGTATAAATATCGAGCCAAGAAAATTTAATTTTTCTACCGGTAAGAGAAACGAGCATTTACAATATTTCCCTCACCCTATTGGATCAAGATTCGAGGCCGGTTAATTTTAGAGGTGAAGAAGTTGTAATTAGACTAGAACTTAGGCGAAATGGTTCTAGTATTTAAAAAATTTTTAAACAGTGGTGCTTCATTAGCAGAGTCATTCGAGCATCGAAAGCCGGAGAGACTCACTCACGTTTTCAGCTATAACTTATTTGTATTCTCGCCAAAACTATCTACGGCTATCATGTCAGAAAACTTCAGGTTTTTAATCCAATACATAGTGATGAGTCAATCATTCGAGAAGAATGGCATACATACCATCCGTTTACCACTTCTTTCAACAACAATGACGTAATTGGATTGTCATCAATCAACAAGATGTATTTTTGGATATGAGCGAAAGCCCAACTCTACATTGAGGGTGAATTTAAGGAAGAAACAACTGCTGGAAAAACCGGCAATTGTTCTTTAACAAATAATGCTGGTGCATTCCTTTTCGAGTCCATATCTTATGAAGTCAATGGCAAGGAGATTGAAAAATTTGAGATCCTGGTAATCGTAGTATGGTTAAAAGTTTGCTATGTTTAAATGACCAAGAAAGTCGTGCTTTAGAGATTGCAGGATGGAATTGCCCAGTGGTGTACTAAAAACGTTAGAGGGCACTACAAACGAGTTTAATATACGTATTCCTCTCTCTTTCTTGCTAGGTGTTTTTGCTGATTATAAGAATGTAATTATGGGAAAACAAAAAATTAAGCTTGTACGTGCTCGACATGATGATAACTGCTATAGAAATGTTACTGCTAATGGCGATAAAAAGGCTGCCATAACTTTAAAGTCTATCGAGTTGAAAGTTAGACACATATATCCGAGCGACGCAATAAAATTGAGACTTTTAGATGACATTGCTGAAAATAAACCGATTTTTATCCCTTTTCGAAATTGGGAAATACACGAATTACCCGCATTAAAAACAACTAAGAAAGATATTTGGACCGTTAAAACAATGTCTGAACGTGCTCGATATGTCATTGTATTTTTTATGGACAATCGTAAGGATAATTTTCAGTCCGACTGTACATATTTAGATAATTTGAATATCACAGATGTTAAATTGTTTCTAAATTCCGAAGTGTATCCATATGAATCGTTAAACTTAAACTTTAACAATAGACAGTTTACGGAAGCTTACAGGATGTACACGGAATTTCAAAAATCATATCTAGGCAAGCCGACTAGTGAACCACTAATGGATTTTGCGGCGTTTGCCAAAAGGACTCTTTTTGTAATTGATTGTTCTAAACAAAACGAGAGCATCAAGAGTGCAACAGTTGATGTCAAGTTAGAATTTCAAAGTTCTGAAAACTTTTCGAATAATGCGCGTGCCTTCTGTATCATTGTTCACGATCGTATTCTCGAGTATCAAGCTTTAACTGGACAAGTAAGAGACCTTATGTAATCAGTTTGATTTGAGTCTTCAGACAATGAAGTTCGTTGTAGTCGATATTCAAGGATTTAACATACCTGAATTTTACGCCAAAGAATTGGCTATTTACGATGGGAATAGTATGAAAAGTTACTTTTTTAAACCAGTTAAACCATTCGACACCTTAAGTAAGGCTTGCAAGAAACAAGTCAAATATCTATTTGGAAATCATCATGGTATCCTTTATAATTATGGTGATACCGATTACAAGGAACTACATAATATCATATCCAACAATCTGATAGACGCAGACATTATTTACGTTAAAGGACGTGTTAAAGAGGAATTTTTAGATAAAACATTTTCGGAATTCAACTGCAGGATGCCATATATTATAAACCTAGAAGACAGCATTGATGTACCAAAATTGGAGAAGGGAGAGAGAGTTGATGGTTGTAAATATCACATTTTAGATATTCATGTTTGTAGTATTAGAAATGCCAAAGTGTTGTATCAATATATTTATAGTCTTTTACCTTAATAAATATTTAAATTTTTCAACAAGCCAGCTTTTATTTATTTCCCACGTAGCTCAAACGTTTTTGTTTCTTTATCGGTGTTGTGTTCTGTAACAGAGAGGTCAACAGGGTCCGTTGAACAGGGTCTGTTAAACAGGGTCCGTTGAACAGGGTCCGTTGAACAGGGTCCGTTGAACAGGGTCTGTTGAACAGGGTCCGTTGAACAGGGTCTGTTGAACAGGGTCCGTTGAACAGGGTCCGTTGAACAGGGTCCGTTGAACAGGGTCTGTTGAACAGGGTCCGTTGAACAGGGTCCGTTGAACAGAGTCCGTTGAACAGGGTCCGTTGAACAGGGTCCGTTGAACAGGGTCCGTTGAACAGGGTCCGTTGAACAGGGTCTGTTGAACAGGGTCTGTTGAACAAAGTCCGTTCACAACGGATCTATTTAGAATTAGGCTCTGTTTCGAAACTGTCAGTTGTTCTCGAACCTATGACGAAGGTAGTTGAAGAGAAGATCAAAGATCATTTAAGTAATATTCATGCGCTGAAGAAACGTATAAAGCTTTACGAAGACCGAAAATCTTTGGTTAAGTTACTGTCAAGACTTAATATTCAAGATGAGTGTTCAAATCAGATATGAAGTTGGAGATGACGTTACAGTAACATTTTCTACTGCAGACGAGCGAGTTATCGTTGAGATTGCTGAAGGAGAGCTATATTTTTCCAATTATGATTTTGAGGAGTTTATAACTACCTACAGCGGTGTTCATGGATACTGGCCTGAAACTACTATTATAATTGACAACTACAATTTGCGTTTCCATACATACTTCGGCAGCCGATGTTTAACATTTGAAGAAAATGAGCAATACTTGTTTTGTTGGGATGAAAGTCTTATAGATTTATTCTCTAAACACATTGAGAATTTATATAAGATAAATTGTGTTTGCTTTAAAGATTAATATACTTGAATCTTTTTGTAATAAATGAAACTATGATTTAAAAACAAAGCATGTTTATTAAAAACGCAACAAGAACAGCTAAAATCAATAAATATATTAAAGTATAACTAGTCTTTTATTTGGTATAAAACAACTTTACTCGGGTCGACATTTTGTAAACGACTCATGACGTCACCCTAAACACGCGACATGTATTTACAATCTTTCGCCCCCCTGCCGTTAGGGCATTAGCTATACTAACTTTGGCCCTATTGGCCCGATCAACCCCGTTCTTTTTTAAACAACTTATTTCATCACCCTAAACACGCGATATGTATTTGCAATCTTTCGCCCTCCTGCCGTTAGGGCATTAGCTATACCAACTTTGGCCCTATTGGCCCGATCAACCCCGTTCTTTTTTAAACAACTTATTTCATCACCCTAAACACGCGATATGTATTTGCAATCTTTCACCCTCCTGCCGTTAGGGCATTAGCTATACCAACTTTGGCCCTATTGGCCCGATCAACCCGGTTCTTTTTTTAAACGACTCATGACGTCACCCTAAACACGTGACATACATCAGCTGTCGATTTTGACATTTGACAGGTGACATCTGACAGGTGACAGTTCTTAATTGACAGGTGACAGGTGTCGTTTTCGGGTCACGCGCAAGAACCCATTTCATAGACCCCAACTTCGCATGCGCAATATCCTAGGCCCATTGGTTCCGGAGATATGAGCCATAAAAATCCCTCCGAAAATTAACATTGGAGGGTCCAGCTTGGTTTACCCTAATTTTGTACATTATAAAACACCACCATAACCCCACTAAGGACCTTTTGTTCCAGCAATCTAATCAGATGTGCCCCCGTGGTTTCACGTTGTCTAACATTGTTTAGCAGTTTTAATCTATATGCTCTCGTAGCGTATTTTGCAAGGCTTTGAGGTTTGGCCCCAGAGGATTATGGTTCAAATCCCACCGAGGACAAAAACTTTTTTTCTGTTATTATTATATTTTAAAATATTTTAACTGATTTACAACGTCATACCTACCATCGCGGTAAACAAGATGCCTTATATGAAAAGCAGGTGGCGCTACAGGTCTCAAGATTACAGGTACGTACATCTCTCCCCGTTAGGTGGCACCCCTACAATGATGTTACTATATAATCGGGGTAACACGTGATCTGGGTTCCGTTGGGACAAAAGTTAGGTTAGAATAATGTGTGGGGGGTTAGGTGACAGCAGTGGAGGGTTCCACACAGGTCAATAGGGCCCTATATTACCGGCATCGGATACCCTCGGGCGATCATCGGGTAACCATCGGGTCACCACCGCTCGGGGTCGCTGACCTGCCTGAGCTAGCCTCGCGAATTATGCATAGGGTCTCGCGGGATCGCCTTCTAACGTCATGCGCGTTCAACGCCTGTTGTGGAGGCTTCCTCCGCCGCGGGTCTTGGGCTTGCGCCGGACCAAGTGACCACGCCCTAAAATGGCACTAAAAATGCAGGTTTTAGGTCCCATGTTATTTCTTATGGGATTTGATGCCAGAACATACATTGCTTTATCTACTTGACGAAAGTTCCATTATCGACGGCACGAGATATTATGCTAAAAGGACATTTTAAAAGAAAAAATCGCAAAGGTACCGGAAAAATGAAGGAAGGAAAATATACCAAATGTATCGAGAAAATGTTGTGCCCACGTTAGATTCTTTATAAACCCGGTTAACAACTGACGATACAACGATATCATGTAGCAGGACAAGTCTTCACCGCGCTTTGCAAGACTTGGACAAATTATTATGGAGTCCGAAAGATTAAAAAAATGAGATTTCTGTACCTTAGGGAAATAAAAAAGTTTAGATCCGAAAAACATTCAATAGTTTATCTGGATGAAACGTGGTTGGACACTCGTGAGACTGTCAAAAAGGGATGGGATGATTTAACTGAAAAATGCCAAAATAAAGCCCCTTCAAATAAAGGAAAACGAATAACAATAATTCATGCAGGTTGGGAGAATGGATGGATCCCTAATCGTTTATTACTGTCGGCAAAAAATATAAAGGATTCAAGTCTGGACTATCATGAGGATACCAACGCCGCTCTGTCTGAAAGCTGGTTTAAAGACAGTTTGCTTTCAAATGTACCAGAACTTGTAACTTATAATAAATTAATATACATATAATATAAGTAATTGTAAAAATAAACACAATAAACATTGCTACTATAAGGTATTACTATGGCTTTTCATTTAACTACAAGATCCGTTCCTGTGCAAAGCAGTACCCCTTATTTCATTTCAGTAATATAAACAGTGATGCCAGCTGGGGCTAGATTTCGCTGGTTGGCACGCTCATCGACAGTATTATATGGGTAATTTTGCCAAGAAATTCTTTAAAGACGTAGGTTTGGCAATCGAATAGGTAATGGGGTCGTATCTCCCCTACTTTAGTGCAACACTCTGCATAATAAAGTAACATATTTTACTGTTTAACCCTAATCCAATTTTAGTTATTCTGGCGTTATATTATTATTTATTTTGTAGCCAGAAGCTCAAGCAATATTTGCAAGAATCAAATTTCTACGGATTTTTTTGCAAGTATTAAATTCTCTGAGAAAGGAAGACCAGCAGCAAACTTCTTTAAACGACTGCCACAGATTGTTGCACAGCGCCTTGGAGATGTTGCAGGCTATTAGGGATACTGTGTCTCTTGGAGAGGGAGCCAAAGATGGTAAATGTTACTTTATTTGACCCGCGGATAAAAGATTAAATTTTTTAAAGTTTGCTGGAACCAACGGATCTAACAACAACTATTTTTCTAGGTGAAGAAGAAATGGCATGCTTTGAACCATCCATAAACCAAAGATTATTGCCTCCGACTTTTCCACGATATACAAAAATAAAGAAGAGGGAGGAGGCCATTGTCCATTTCATGGAAATGATGGAGAGGTTCAAAGTGGTATGTCGTGCCCAGGGTCTCACGTCGTTTCACCAAGCGTTGGTAAGTAGTTTTAAACCATCTACTTGTTTATTGGTAATTCATGTTAATGAATAATAATTTTATACTTAAACACCCCACAAAAAAGAATAAAACGTAAAAATAAACCACGTAAGTGTTTATCCTACTGAACATTTTTTAAAAATTATTTCAGACAGGTAAAATATTTATATGTTTGGTATAAAATAGGAAATATTCACACTGTGATTTATCAATATAAAAGAGAATACAATAATTTATATCAGAGTACCAAACAGCTCTCAATGAAAGTAAAGTAATTAACTCTAAATATTACAAAAATCACTTGGAGCATCTTTAACGCTGACACTAATAATGCCAACAAACACACAAACATAACACTTTTCCCTTGATGGCCGATATATTATGTCAAAAATTTAATATATCAGCAGTGCCATATGGGTATCTAGATGCCTGGGCCCCCACAATGTTTATGTTCCCGGTCAACGTTCTGAAAATACACACATCCTGTCCAATCAGCCCACCCAGTTTTCTGCGGGTCTGGAAGAAATTCTAGTGATTGCTCTAAAGCAAATTTTTGGGTATATTTGTTCACCATTGTTAGACGTCTCTATTGTCATTGGTGTGAAAGGGCCAGGCTAGGATAACTCATAGACCAATGATAACTTGAATGGTGAAGATCGTTTCCCGTTCGTTTAATTCTTCAACCAGTCGCTGGCGGCGCTATTGTAGGGATTTTGTTTTATAAGGTTGTTCATATCCTATAACGTTAGTAGCATGTGTTTAATACACTCGACTGTTCGTTGTACCAGTTGGTTAAATTGTTATGTACAGGGTGTTTCATTAAGGTCGGCCACCGGCCATATCTCGGAAACTACTGGGCATAGAAATTCAGGAAAAAAAAATTCATTACTTACGTGGCCATTTGAAAATCCTGGAAATAACTTTTAAGTTCCGTATTTTGCCGCAAGGGGGCACAATTGAAAAGTGTGTGTGTGTATCCGAGTTTTTTGGCACTGGTTTAAACCAACTGGCCAGCTTTGTTTAGTCTTTGTTAATACACTGTTACAAATATGTTAAAAGCAGTCACGTCAGAGAGTCAATTAAGTACTCTACTTAGGAATTAATTTCTTTTAAGGATAATTTTAACCTATTCACCCATTTTTTACAACTCTGTCAGGCTATGTGTAACTTCGCTAAATGTAATTTTTATATAATTCTTTTTTGTTTCTCTTTTTTTTTTGCTTTTTTTCTTTTTTTTTCCTTTTTTTTAATCTTTTTTTTTTCCTAAAAACCTAATATAATAACTAAACTAAGTATATACTTGGTTTTTTACCTCCACCAATGGACTAAAGTTGTAAGTTGAGTCTTTTGATGTGACCGTATAATAATCTGTAAATATGCAAATTTTCGATGGCTAGTAAGTATTTTAGATTCACAGGCCATGAAACCTGAGTTTTCATATTGGCAAAAAATACATTAATTTTATTTTGTTTTAACGGACATTCTAAGACACAATGTTGTATCTCTCCTATTTCCCCGCATTCACAGTTACTATTGGTAAATTTTAAAATTTTAGATATCTCCGAAAATTCCACATTATATACCTTTGATAACACCATTAGAAAGCGTGGACAATTGTGCATTATTTTGGATCTAGGCTCATTGGCGTACCGACTTTAATAAGAGTGGGGAAGCTATTGAAATTGCAATAATTTAAATCATTGTAACTTATAAACGACTTATCCGATTTTAGCAAACTAAAGATTGTTTGGAAGAGAAATGTAAGTACTTTTAATATTCGTATTCGGTGGTCCATGATAGTTCTCAATAAAAATGCTAGAGGGTGCAATTTGCAATAATAACAGATTTTTAGATTTTATTCCGAAAACTTAAATCATACAGTATAATTATGATATCATAATCGAAAAGTAGATGAAATTTGCTGGAAATAACGTAAAAACCGCAGTTCGATACCTCCGTTCGTTTCAAAGTTGTTGCCAAAAGAATAATTTTTAAAACTTTAAATATGAAGAAGCGATTTTTTTATAGTTTCGTGGCCACTCATTATTCCAATGGCCCAGAAACCACTCTAGAATTAATGGTATAATCATGGACAACGTGTAATTTAGGCATAATTCTAATAATATGGTGTTTTAAAAAATAAATCTAGATTGCTGTAATAAATTCGGAAGCTTTCCATGGAGATAAACAAATGGGAATAGTTGTCAACTGATTTCATTTTGTAAGGTGTTGTGTTGACAAAAGTTTCTCCCTAATTCGTCTTAAATTTCTTGATAAAAATTTGTGGTACATGCCCTTCAAAAATGGCTTACACCAATGCCGAGGCTTAAGATATGCTTGCAGTATATTTTGAATGTTTTAAAAATGCGCCTATAGCAGAATGCGAATATGCTGCTAGATATCCTCAACTAAGGCACTATGGTAGAAGAGTATTTCGGCGACTGGCAATATGTTTAAGGCAAGCGGGAAGTGTACGACGCATTCCCGTTCCTATCAGAAGACGTCCGGTAAGGAATGAAGACAATATTATAAACGTTCTTGCGTGCGTGGAAGTCGATCCGCATTTAAGCATAAGAGAAATTCGGTTAGACCTAGGCATAAGCTGCACTGCAGTGTTCCAAATTTAATGGGATTTTAAGCTGCATCCCTATCATGTAGTTTTACATCAGGCCCTATCAGAAACTGATTTTGACAGACGGCTTGACTATTATTGCTATTGGCTAAGAGAGATGTGTAACGAGAATCTTTAATTTCTCTTACAAGTTTTATGGACTGATGAAGCCACTTTCAGTAGCTGTGGCAGAGTTAATTTACATATTATGCACTATCGGTCACAAAAAAATCCTCATTGGATGCGTGAAGTGGATCACCAAAACTATTTCTATTGGTCTAAGAACATCTATGTGGTATCAACATGATGGATGCCCTGCACACTTTTCGCAAGGGGTCCGTGATTTTTTAAATGTTAGATACTCAAATCGCTGGATTGGAAGGGGTGGTTTGTTTGCGTGGCCACCTAGATCCCCGGATTTAACTGTGTTAGATTTTTACTTGTGGGGACGAATAAAAGACATTGTTTATAAAACGCGACCAACCACACGAGACAACATGATTGAGCGAATTGAAAATGCAATAAATTCAATTTCACGAGTTGGAATTGAAACAGCTGTCTCTAGTTCTAGACCAAGAATTAATTGTTGTATTTTGCAAAACCGAGGTCATTTTGAACATTTATAAGGTCTTTCAATTGTTTCCTTTAGAAGTTTTCCATTTCGATTGTTTCCTTTAATAGTTTCCCATAATTATTCCAATACTTTTTTATTTTGTCTTCTACATGATTTAGACTAGTCCTAAGCGTAGATAAAGTGTAAAGGAAGGCACGGAATATGACAAATCAAAACCCGTCATTACTAAATCAACCTACACACCTACGAAACTATAAAAACAATCGCTTCCTTATTTAAAGTTTTAAAAATTATTCTTTTGGCAATAACAGAGGTATCGAACTGCGGTTTTTACGTTTTTCTAGCAAATTTCATCCACTTTCCGGTTATGATATCATAATTATATCGTATGATTTAAGTTTTCGGAATAAAACCTAAACATCTGTTATTATTGCAAATTGCAGCCTTTAGTTCTAATTTTTATTGATATTTATTAAAGTCGGTACGCCAATGAGTCTAGGACCAATATAATGCATAATTGTCCAAGCGTTTTAATGGTGTTATTAAAGAAATACCTTAATGTGGAATTTTCAAAGATATCTAATAATAAATTGTAAAATTTACTTTTTAATTGTGCCTCCTTGTGGCAAAACGCGGAACTTAAAAGTTATTTCCAGGATATTCTCATGGCCACTTTGGTAATAATTTTTTTTCCCTGAATTTCTATGCCCAGTAGTTTCCGAGATATAGCCGGTGGCCGACCTTAATGAAACACCTTGTATAGTTCACAGATTACAGAATAAATTTAATCTGTGGTATAATTGCCACAATTTATTATTTAATGTCATGCTGAGTTCCACTTAAATAAAGCCGAAAGGTAAAAGCATTCATTATAATTTATTTAATAAAGTAGCTTATAACTCACACGTGAGTAATAACCATAACTCACTAGTGGGTTATGATTATAACTCACTAATGGGTTGTGGTAAAATATGCATTAATCTCGACAATCATTCTATATTTATTACACAAATAAAACTCACGGAAATAAATAATAATAATAATAATAATATAATATGTATATATATATTTCGGAATAGGTAAATACATCCTAATAATACAATTATAATAAATTATCTTACATAAAATAGAAATAAAAATACAAAGAACAATGGATTATCATACATCACAATAAAATAGAAATAAAATACAAACAACAATGGATTATCTAACTTAATCACAATAAAATAGAAATGAGTTCATTTTAGGTAAATACCCCAGTAGCACAACAATATTGGTAAAATATTATATTAACATATTGGCCCAACGATGGAAACGTCAGATTTTTTATTAATGGCCCAATGTATATTTTCAATATGAATCCGATATTGAAGATAAATATTGTCCCAATATTACGATTCAATAAATGCGTAATGTTTATTTTAAATATAGTGCCAATATTTGTTGTTCAGATTGTCACAATATATACTTTATATATAGCACCCATATACTTTTTTAACATATATATATATTATATATAAAATATAAATATATAATGTAAATCTATATTGGGCCGTTATAAGAGAATCTGACGTTTCCAACGTTTGACCAATATGTAAGCACAATATTCGATATGCAAACATATTGATTTGCTACTAAGGTCAGATATTGGTATAAAAAATTAAAGACAAAATTGTTTGGTAAGAATTTTTTTAATTATTTTAGAATATAATTTGTACAGAAAATAAAACTAAAAAACTTTAACTCTACAAATGAACGAAAATAAAAATAAAAAAATATCAAAAGTAGGCTGTATATAATATTTCGTAAATAATAAAAGGTTTAAGGATGAGTCGGTCTATTTTTCCGTCCGCCTTCTCTGTCCCCGGCACCCGCCAAATATGCTGAAATTGACCTCTCAATTTCCTTATCGGAGGCACTGTTGAATCGTTTTCGGATAGCTTCTAAAAATCGCGCACACGTATGTAGGTAAATTTATATGGTAATTGTACAGGGTGTCACGAAAAGTGAGACTGATCATCTACCAAATTCTTTGGGCTAAAATATGTTAATTCACAAATACAAAAGAATAATGTATAAACTTGCGATGACGCCACGGCGAAGCTATAATCAAACATCGGCAAATCATATTTGACCAATATTGGTTCAATCCGTCTATTCCGAAATTCAAGACCTATCAACAAATACTATATGTTTATGTTTAAAAAGTTAAGATTAATTTTGGAAATATTTATTTAAATGTACCCATTATAAGTGTAGGTGGATCAACCTTTACCCTTCACTTTAGAATTAGATATTAAAATGGTTGAAAACACCAGAAATGATTTGGTAATGTATTAGAGGTTAACGTCAACAAACTGCTGCATGAATATGAATATATATGAATATCACACAATAATTAATAAAACAACTGAAATACTACAGTTACTTACCACTTCTTTTTGCTTTTCTGTATACACACTTGCAATTCGAGCTGCACTTATTTTCACTAATATTCATAGGCAACAAAAAACAATTTAAAAAAAGCGCAAGACGCTTGTCGTGATGAGACCGGGCGGCTCGAGCGATTCAAAATGTCTGCCAAGTTGACGGTGCGCTGCCGCCTTGCGGCAATATAAGTAATTAATATGACACTGTGGCGCCAAATGCAAAATCCAGCTATATATAGCGTTTAAGGATACAATTTCAATAATAAATAATGCATTAAGCACCAATTTTTATTTTGATTTCAAGTCTGCTTTTCGGATGACGGAGTATTTTTTATGAATATTGGGAGAATATTGGATAAATATCATAGAAGAAGGGTGCATTTCTTATATATAACCAATATTTTTTAAATATTACATGTATAAATAAAAGTTTACTGACAAATATGTTTTACCAATATTGGATCAATATTGGACAAACCATTATATAAAAATACGGGAAAAAGTTACACCTCCTATATGTTACCAATATTGGCACATATTACATATAAATATAAATAAAAGTTTATTGCCAAATATGTTTTATAAATATTGGACAAACATTATATAAAAATGTGGGAAAAAGTTACACCTCCTATATGTTACCAATATTGGCACAAATTATATATAAATATAAATAAAAGTTTATTGCCAAATCTGTTTTATCAATATTGGATTAATATTGGACAAACATTATATAAAAATATGGGATAAAGGTACATCTCCTATATGTTACCAATATTGGCTAAAAATTGCCAATATTGGGCCAATATACAATATTTTACCAATCTAGAATCAATATTGGGCCAATGTGTTGTGCTACTGGGGTAGCTAATGTGTGTTTAAAAACAGCGAGGCTGCTACTTTCTTTTACCCTAGTAGGCAATCCATTATATTCATTAATACACTTAAAGAATAGAGAATTCATAGTCCTTTTAAAGCTTGTTTTCCTAATATATATATTTGTACTATGTCTAGTATAATGATTGTGAATCTCATTGACCCGGGTAATGGTTTGACTTAAAATGTAACAAAGTTTAATATTATAATGTAAGAATTTAATATGTGTAAGTATTATATTAAGGGAAGTCGAGTAGTCAACATTTATTTCCTACCTTAACATTAATATTAATATTAAGAACAGTCGAGTAGTCATCATTTACCTTTACAGATTTATTCATATTAGTGATTTGAATCAAATTTGAATTTTGATGTTAGTTATTTTTGGACCCAATCATAACTATTTCTTGACTGACGGGGAATAATATGTTTTGAATGTTTTTGAATTTTGGCTGGAGTTTCTCCCATATTTTGAAAAACTGTCCTCGAAAATCGCAAAGATAAATATGTAAGCTGGATTTATAAACTCGAAAAGTTGGCGAGGTTGAGGTTCAGTTGGTGTTGGAAATAGGAGTTCAATTTAAACTAAAGGGAACACTCAGTTCCATTTATACACTTGTTCATGTTGTTCATATAAAGCTCATGTAAGGTTCGAAAACTTCCCGGGTAGTTCGAGATAACCAATTTTTATGCTCGGAGTTCGGAATATCTAACCTCACAAACTTGATCATAACTTCAACCTCACCAACTTTTCGAGTTTATAAATCCAGCTTTAACTTGCACTTTGTTTCTGTTTTCTGTGCTGTCTTCAAATTTTTGTTATTAATCAATTCCATAACAACAATAATCACCCATAAAGTTTGTCATTCAAAAATATGTCAATTAAAATATAATACAGGGTTTTCCAGTTTACATTGAAGCAATATAATTTTCTATGTTTTATTAAAATCTATCAAGTGTTGGATAAAATTTTGTTTGGCACTCTAAGTCACTTCGAAAACATTTCCCAGCGTGACTTATATACCGGGCGATGCATGGCTTAGTTGAACATAGGCAATCCCATGTAAATTTTAAGGTGGCTAAATATTGGCTCCCCTATACATTTTAGAGAAAAATTGTGTTCTAATTTTTTGAAGAGGCCCATATAATAAACCCATGTGATAAGTTTCATTTTAATAGGCCAGTCCTAACTTATTCAATTAAATGTGATGGCAAAATTACGAAATTTTCATAGTTTAGGTAATACAGTAAACACCAGCAAATAATTTCTATGACGCTATTGTCAAAAACTGACGTAAAGCTGGACATAACGAATAAAGCTTATTTCACAACACATTTTTGTTTCACCAATCCGGCACTCACACATCCAAAATAAAAGACACCATTATGCTTGTCTTACTAAGCATTAAATTTAACATAACATACCTAAGACTACAGGTTTTTACAAAAATATGAATTAATTAAATGTTCAAACAACCCTCCATTAACAGCTAAACAATATCCTAAGTGATCATAAAATTCATTTCTAACATTACTGAGTTGATATTGAGAAATTCTGTCACATTCTAACGAAATACAGTTTTTAGCTGGTCTAGATTTTCAAATTTTACATCTTTATAAATAAAATTTCAAAAATTGAAATTGAAAATTAAAAAAGTGACTCAACAGAAAGAAGTCGTTTGGCGACAGGTCAGAAGACCTGGCTGGCCAAAGGATTAGATGCCGTGGGCCAATTATATTTTTGTTAAAAATATTTTGCAAGTATTCCCTAACCATGAGACAATTACGGGCAGAACAACCATCCATTTGATACCAGATCTCCTGATTTTCGCGTACAACTTCTTCTAGTGCGGGTTCAATTCGATTTTGTAGTCCAAATAAGTTACTGCCGTATGGTTGCCTTTCATAAAAAATGATCTAATAATGCGATGTCCTACAATTTCCGCTCAAACATTTATTATTTGTGGATATTGCGTCCGAGTATGAACAAGACGATGTTCATTTTCTTGACTCCAATACCGTCAATTTTGAACATTTGGTTCGTTGTTGAGGGTGAATGTAAATTCATCGGTAAAACAAATGTTTCTCAAAAAATCTCTAATATTATTTACTTCTTTCATTACCTCAAAAAAGAATACCATTATCCGTTCTTCATCACCTTGCCCTAGCTCTTGATGTTTTTCATACTCGTAAGGATAATATTTATTTTTTTTAACTGCGCAACACTGTGGTTGATGTTTTCCTACGGCTTGCCCAAGAATCCTTATGCTAATCATTTTATTTTCTTCCACGTGCAGTGTCTCTATCCCTTTCTTCAGCTCTATTGACATTCTGAGTCATTTACAGGTATTTATTACAGTGCCTTTGGACTCAAAGTTACTAATGATAAGTTTAATTAATTAAAATGAAGGGATGGGCTTATCAGGGAGTTGAACTGAAAACATTTCGGACACTGGTCTTAAACCGTTTCCTGTATAATACCACCTAATCATAGTTACTTTTTCCTAAGTAGAGTAGCTCATATTTAGCTATAACTAAAGCGCCTTCTATGAAAATGTTGTCACTGACGCTACTTTTCGTTTTGTCAATGCCAAATAATAATTTGCTGGTGCTTGCTGTATTACCTAAACTATGAAAATTTCGTAATTTTGCCATCACATTTAATTGAATAAGTTAGGACTGGCCTATTAAAATGAAACTTATCACATGGGTTTATTATATGGGCCTCTTCAAAAAATTAGAACACAATTTTTCTCTAAAATGTATAGGGGAGCCAATATTTAGCCACCTCAAAATTTACATGGGATTTCTCATGTTCAACTAAGCCATGCATCACCCGGTATATCAAACTACCCTTTATTTTGAATAAGGAATCGCCCCCTTAAGTTTTTAGCATTTGTTTTGAAAATAAACACGTCAATACTCTAATGAATCTTGCTGCATTATTATAATTTTATCTATTGTACATTGTGGTTTGAAAGCATTTTAATTTATTTTAGGAGTTATTTGCAGACTTCAGTCAATCAGGTCCTTGTCTAGTATCTCGGAGCGCGCTCCAATTGGTTGGACGAAACTCGGGCTCTTCCAGGGACGCACTTAGAGAAGCTCTAAGAAATTTTTGCGGTCCCCATGCTTTGAGTAAGTATACAGGATGTCCAAATCGTGCACAATCAAAAATATTAGGGTTTAAAATAGGTCAGATCTTAAAGTTTATGGTCAGATTTGATCCAAGTAAATTTCAATGCTGTTGTTTTAAATTTTTACCGGTTTTCATCTCTAGGTGGCAGAGCAATTCCTGCAGCACGCTCAGCTGCAGACGCATTTCTAGCTAGAGCTGCGAGGCCCGCAGCTCTGCTTTTGCAATTAAGTGGTCATAATAGAGCTAGGCAAAGGGACAAGTTAGCTATGCTGTTGGATGAACTGGCACAACTTCAAGATGTAAATATTAATTAATTAATTAATTATATCTGGCGTTACAGAATATGAAACTTGGAGTCCACTGTCATTTTGGTTCTTACATTTAGCTATAACATAGCGATGTACTATTACAGCAGCGAAGTTACAATGTATACAGGGTGTTATTTAATAAGTGTCCGATATTTTACAGGACGATTCCTCAGATATTTATAAGGTGAAAAGTTTATATAAGCATGAGTCCGCAGGCCCTTCATTCTTGAGATACAGGGTGTTATCTTCATTTTTGTTTTTCGTAAGTAATTTTTAAAATAATGTCTTTATTTGGACGAAAATTGGTATTTGGGGATTTTTTAATATGAGACATTTAAATTTCATCTTAGTTTGACCCTTAATTGTAGGGGGCGCCACCTACAGGTATTTTTCTCTTGGGGAGTCACAACTTTTTCGTGCATGTATGTATCACATTTTCTAGAAGAAAAATCGTTTCCTCTATCATTTTTACGTGAAAATGGTATGCTTGTCAATAGTTGATACAAGCAGCCGTTTTCGAGATATTTTGATTTAAATTAATCGATGCATGTGTTCGTCAAAAAGTGAAATAATTTTAAAAACTTAAAAATAAAAGTATCAAGTAGGCTAGTAAGTATATTCCAATGTTTATTTTGTGTGATGTCAAGAATAATATCTTGACGCATAGTTAAATAGTTTTATTTATTATTATTGTGAAAATTTCATAAATTTATTTTCAACCAATTAGTAGGCTCCTTTTTGTTTACGTTGCTTATAGCAACGGGAGATTATAGCGAATATTTCCCTCATATATAAAAAATCTCATAAGAAGTGTGGTCTTTCGCAAGAATTACAGCGACTATTTCCCTCATATACTGTAACTACAATGCGCTTTTCACTTGATTTTCGGTGAAAATCAGCCCTCGGTCGCGATTGAGCTGAAAATTGCACTCTTCTGGTTTTTCATTGTTGGTTACCTACGAGAATAACCGTCACTGTCACAACAAGTTGAAATTTCTGCTTTGACAATTTCGCGTCAATTTATCAAAATGATTCGTTTTTAGTTTTTCATTCAGGAAATAGTCTAAAAAATATATTTCGTGCATGTAAAATGGCTTGATAATGATGCACTCAGATTTGTTGCCCTAAAGAAACAGCTTTCATGCATTTTGATTGTTATTTACCTTAAAAAGTGCCCTCCCTTCGGTCGGGCACTTTTTGGTAAATAACAATAAAAATGCATTCAAGCTGTTTCTAGGGCAACAAACCTTCATGCATGATTTTCAGCAATTTTACATGCACTTAACATATTACTATTGAATATTTCCCTCATATATAAAAAATCTCATAAGAAGTGTGGTCTTTCGCAAGAATTACAGCGAATATTTCCCTCATATATAAAAAATCTCATAAGAAGTGTGGTCTTTCGCAAGAATTACAGCGATAATTCCACAGTAGAAGCGATAATTCCACAGTAGTAGCGATAACCACGGTTACCGCAAAAACTTTTATTATTGAACTTACTTATGTCAATCTGCGACATTTAAAAAGTGAATTGATTACAAATCAAGATTTAATTTAATTTTAAGTATATTTTTAATAAATTTGTTACTTATTACGTAATTTATTGTACAATAATGTTTTTTTTTTAATATGAAATACAATTTTTCGGGAAATATTCCACCGAATATCACTCGTGCATCAAAAATAACCAGATAATTCTGCTTTCAAGCGTGTTGTAGTATTGTAACTGCATTCGGTTATTTTCATTTTTGATTAAATCTCGAAAAAGTCCTCCTTCTTCGAAGTCGGGCTCTTTCGGATTTAATCAAAAATGAAAATAAACTCATTCAGTTACAATACAACACGCTTTCAATCAGAATTATCGGTAATTTTGATGCACTAGTGGTATTATACCCGATAATTTTGTTAGTTCCTATTAACTTAATGGAATTAATAAGTGATAATTTTTCTGTCAAAAATGAAGTGCTTTATATCTATTGGCAAAAGTCACTCAGAATAAAATCAAAATACATTTTGATGCTAAAGTGTTACTTAACGTCAAAGTAAAATTCTTAACGCTTACAACATTGTTGGCGTCAGTAACCTCAGATGTAAAGTGTCTGTCCTACTTTTTATAAACATATTATCTTATACAATGTTTTAAATGATTGAAGGATCATTTAACTGGTTAGATCGTGACATCAATTTTAATGTTAGAACTTTTTATAGAATCAAAAATGAAATGCAATGGAAAAGGAGCAGTATCTTTTATTTTTACTTTATTTCTTAGGAAGCAGAGCGCGCAGACGCAGCGTGTGGTTTAGCTTTGGGAATTCCACCCAGACCTCATTTTGCTACTTGGGCGGTCTATCATACTCTTAGGACGCAGGCGCTCTATTTGTTGGCAGGATTTGAACTAGAACTCTATGCCGAACATGAATACTACTATGTATACTGGTAAGTCATGTCTTCTCCTTAAAATTATTGTAGATTTATTTATTTAACATTTCTATAAATTTAAAGTATATAAATTATATGGAAACAAATTTGAGATATTAAATTGTCCAAATACAAAAGGAAGGCACAAAACATGAAATTAAAATGAATACAAAGCCTAAGTGAAGAGCCATGCTCCATTGTTGCTGGTTCAGACTAGATCAGATTCGTATCTGATGTAAGCAAACCTCGAATTTTATTAACAAGTGACTACACTTATTCATTCAGACTGTGATAGATTTTACCAGACACGTACATGCATAGGTAGACACATTTATCTATAGCTGGCGAAATATTACGGACAAAAAACGTTCAGTAGTTTACGATGACGCCATATACCGTTACTTAATTATAATTTAATAGTTGTCAGCAAGCGTAGTCATTGATAATTAATAATTTTATATTTAAGAAACTAATAGTCCTTTAATATAATTTCAACATGTTTAAAATTTCTTCTTATCCTATTAATTTTGATATTGAAATGGCATGGAAATATGACCTCATAGTGCACGATTAAAGGGAATAATTTAATTGGTTGACACGGGTCGCGTGCCTCTTGCAATCGATATTTGGGCAAAAGTTACATCGGCGTTGTGTCGCAAAACTTTAATTCATACGTCTTTGATATTAATATGACCAAAACTAAAAAAATATTGAATCAATCATATAGCTGCTTCTTTTCATGCATTAATTTGCTTTTTTGGTGTTACTAAAAACCTAGTTAAAATATATATTAGTGTTTCATTTCAATTTTCAAAGTTGGTATTTGTTATTTTACTCTATAATTAATATTATATTTGGGCGTGATTGATGATGTCAGTGTCGCATCCAAACGCACCTAAAAGTTAAGACAGTCGTTTTTCATTTCATGACCAAGATAATTATTCATATCTGGCTATATGGGATACACCCAGAAATTCCAAAAAATAGAAATCAAAGCGAGCGTCGTCATTATATGTGGACCATTATAATATGTCAGGTGAAAAGTTGCCAAGCCACCCACACAATCTTTGTTTGTAAAGTAAAAACGCTAGCGTTGGTGAAAAGGCTGCTGCTTGATCGGTAAGAAACATGAAAACAAAGCAACGTTTTGGTATGGGTATGTTCTCGAGCAAAAGCAATGGTCGCTTAAAAATTACCAAGAGAAAGCGGCGAGCTGGTAAGCGACGTGCTAGAAAGCATTTGCGTCCGCAGAAAGTAGCGTTCAGTTCTGCTGTTCGAAGACCAATTTGAGCACAGTTGTTACGAGGTGGCGGAAAGAAAATGTTTAAAAAACATATTCTGAATGCATCGAAAATAGCCGTTACAGTGGCCCGTAAATCAGTGTAAGCAGCAGGTGGTAAACGAAAAGTTCGCACACCTAGGATTATTCTGATTCCTAAAATTGGTGGAGTATTACCATTAATATCAATATCTAGTCTATCAGTATTGGGCTCTTTAGTTGGTGGCGCCGCCGGCATTGTTCGTGCTATCAAACATGCAAAGAAGGCAAATGCAGAAAATACAGGTGCTTTAAAACTGAGAGGAAATGGATTATATCTGAAACCATATCGTTCAGGTATGGGATTTCTTATGAACCACAGGAATATGTGAAAAACCGAATTGAATCTACCTATGATTGTAGAGCTGTAGGGTATCGAACATTTAAGTTATGGATAAGTTTAATTATTCGTCTTTGGCCAATAACCAAAGGATTTAAAGTATGATTGTAGGCTGCTCCCCACCCACTAATACCATGAAACAAAAGTGACTGAACCAGTGGAAAATAAATTTGGCGAAGATATTTGATTAGGTTTGACAGGATAAAATCTATAGTCTACAAAACTCAATAAACAAATCAGTGCATGTTACAATACTTGATAAAGACGACACCTAAAGACAAAACATTAAAATATTTGAAGCTACCCAGAGCAGTAATGGAACTTTTAATAATAATCAAATATTTACTATCATATCGTACACTTAGGTTTGATCCTTTCATTTACGGATAACGCTATTCGTCGAATAATGTCTATGGAAACAATTGTCGACACAATTGAAACCATAGCCATTATTCTGAGCATAAAGATATTCGGACGTGAACGTACCGGGCCTAAAGGGTGGAATTTATACGAGATAAAACATTAAAAATCTTTTAATATAGTGAAATGCAGTTTAATAGGACGGATGCAATGGTCATTTATATTAATAATTACTCGCCAGAGTGGCGCCAGTCTTTTTTCTGATAGAGGTGATTTTTTCGGAAATTTTAAATACTTTTCTTTTAATATTTGGCTCTCGTGAAAGTCTGGTATTGTTCAAAACTATTCAAGCTTAATGATTTCGGCGAAGGACGGGTTAAGGGATTTTTTTTATGAAAATTATAGCGGTGGTGAGTTGCCGATCAGTCGTGTGGTGGTTTTCTCAGAAGTACCCACTTTATTGTTTAAAGAACAATATTCTTGTTGACCAAGTAAAGTCTTTATTTGCTAAGACAATAAGCACAGACATAATCTAAAGGTTCTAAGCAAATGTCAATAAATAAAACTAAAACAAAAACAAAACATGTACTCAATCATAATATACTTATATTAGCTATATGCTATAGTATTTCCAAGCTGTTAATCATATGTACATATCGATGGTCTCAATACCACGTATATCAAAATCAACCGTTTTTGGGAAATTGAAATAAGCTATTTTTTTGATATACAACTTGATGATATTAAGATTTTATTTTACAGATGTAATAAAAATCGGATCAGAACTAGTAGGTAACACTATGTGTTTTTCAAAAAAAAATATTTTTTAATTTTAGTGTGTATTGAAACGCAAAAAAGTAGATTTACTAGGTATTGGCAAACTTTTTTATTGTTAAGAAATTGACAAATACATACTAAAAAAATTAAAAATAGCGTAAACAATTATTATTTCTAAAACGCAATAACATAAAAAAAAAAAACGAATTATTATTGGCGAGGCAAATTGTCATAGAATGACCAAACATCTTCAGGAAGGACAGGTTTTAACTGTTGAAGATGATCAAATTTAGTTTTCTTGATTTTAATCCTTTCTTTGTGAAGTGGTTCATAAGTGACAATCTTGACATCAATAGTTTTGTTTTTCCTTTGAGGTAATTCGTTGTACTTTTCATAAAAGTTTAATTTATAAAGAATACTGCCTCCTTCAGGGCAGTACTTTAGTGCCCTTAAATCTACCACGTTAGGATCGCCTGGCTTTTTGCCAGGTCGTATGGATGAGTACACTTGATTTTTATTATTGTAATTATTAAAAAACTGGAAGTTCACAAGATTGGCTTCGTACTTTTCAGACTGACGGCTCTCCTCACAAATTCTTACATAATCACTTGGCAAGAATATTTTTTTTGTTTGTTATTTTTTTTTCGATGGCCGCATGATCACTGTCACACTCCATTTAAGTGTGACCTTTTATTAGATACTTTTGTTTAATAGGAACTATAAGTTCTGCTGATAAGCACAAAAGGGCATTTGCCATAATATTATTTCGGTTCTGACAAGTACAGCCATCTGAATAAATAATTATAGGTTTGCCACCATTTAAGTACCTTTTGATATAGTCAATAACGAAAGAAATAAATGTAGAGGCTTGAAGGTCAGAATGGGTTTCGTCAAACCAATAGCATGTGCAGTGCCTAGTAGCCACATTCTAAATAGTAAAATTGTGGACACACAGTTTAGTTTTGAAATATAAAGAACTAGCCATTAACGATGGACACACCTTTACAGCCTGAAGATCCATAGTAATCGCCTTTTAAACCTCCGTTCCTTATCTGATGAAATTGGATTATCTATGCTATGCCGTTGCTGCCCGTTCATTCTCCCGTTTATTTTACATATTGTCAATTCCTGCATAGAGACGTCCTCTTTCCCTGAAATCTGGAAAAGTTCTTTTCTACTACCGTTACCTAAAGTTTCGGTCCCCAATGACCTAAAGGACCTCAGACCTATAAGCATACTACCTACCCTGTCGAAGGTCTTGGAAAGGGTGTTGGAGGGTCAGATTCGTGAGTATATTCAAGCTCACATGTTATTGCCAGATGTCCAATCTGGCTTTCGTAGAGATCATAGTTGCGCCACAGCTCTTCTTAAGGTTACTGATGATGTTCTGGAGGCGGCAGATCGTGGAGAACTTACTGCCTTGGCTTTGCTCGACTACTCTAAGGCCTTTGACAGACTAAACCATCAGCTCCTATTGGCTATCCTGAGGTTTCTTGGCTTTGATGATAGTGCATGTCAACTAATTCAAAGTTACCTTACAAGAAGAACACAGTCTGTAAAACTCAACTCGGAACTCTCGGGTCGTGTAGTGGTCTCATGTGGTGTTCCCCAGGGATCAATACTGGGCCCCTTATTTTTCACTCTATATACCTCTCAACTTATCGATAATTTGGGATACGCCACTGCACACATGTATGCGGATGATACCCAGCTGTACTTATCCTTTCGACCTGAAAACATTCTTGAGGCTATTGACAGGCTTTCAGCTGACCTAGATCGTCTGCTAAAAATCTCTACGCAACATTGTCTCGAACTAAATCCTAAAAAGTGTGAGTTACTTCTGTTTGGTCCTGCTCAGAGCAGGGAGCAATGTCGAGACATGTTTCGCGTTGTTCTTGGTGGTCAAACCTTATCCTGTTCAGCCATCGCTAGAAACCTTGGATTGCTACTTGACGTGAACCTGAGGTTTACCGACCATGTCAATAACTGCATAAAAAAGGCATTTGCAAATTTAAAACTTATATACTACCAAAGGCACCTTCTGAATGCTGATCTCAAAAAATCGTTATGTGATAGCCTGGTCTTATCTCAATTCACTTTTTGTGATGCACTGTACGGCCCGTGTCTCTTGCAGAGGGATGCCAGGCGTATTCAGATGATTCAGAACTGTTGTATACGTATGATAGGTGGAATAAGAAAGTATGATAGAGGGGTGAGTGCTACAATGAGAGAAATAGGATGGCTTAACATGAGAGAGAGAAGAATGTTCCATAGCCTAATAATGTTTAATAAAATAATCGTCAAAAAATGCCCGGACTATTTATATCAAAAAATAAAATTCAGATATGACTCTCATGCCTTGGACCTTCGGCATAAATATACTATCACTCCTCCGTTGCACAAAACCACTTTGTTCGAAAGATCATTCAGTTATCAAGTCTCCTTAATCTACAACAAAGTTCCCATTTGTTTAAAATCTGCTTCAACTAATCTATTTAAAAATGCAATTCGTCCTCTTATCAGACAAATATGTTCCGGTACACAATAAAAAGTCAGTCTTGATGTATGGTGCTGTCCCTCAGTGGCCTCCACCTTGCCAGCTATAGTCAACTTATACTTACTTATAATACTTCAATTAGGTAAATTGCGTGTTCTTACACATTAACTGTAAATTTTTTGTTAGTCTATGTCTTATAAATTCAGTCAATTTATTGTTCTCTTAGCGATTACTACTTACGTCATAGAATATTAGGTTATAGATATTATATTATAGAATATTAGGTTAAGTGAGGAAGCTTTGCTTCAACTTCGCCTTTTGTAATTTTCTTTTTCTTAAATTACAATAAAGACATTATTATTATTATTATTATTATTATCTTTGTTCTTTTCCTCCCTTGCTCTTTCTTTTTGTGCCTGACGCTTATTACAGTCGTCTTCTGATAAGTTTTTTTCTTCATACTGGCAGCATGTATCACACCTGTCTTTTTTTGGTTGGTAGATACTGATATTTAATTTCTTTAACTCATTACAATTTCGTTATTTTCGTTACAACTTCACTTCACTTGTTCACATCCAAACATTTTCTTTTTTTCGATTTCTTACAAAAACTTGATGCGCATGGTGGTCCAATTTGTGTTTCTTTCCTTTGGGTATCGTGACACGTATTTGATTGACGTGGAGGTCTTCTGTACCCCAAGTAAGCTTTTCCTTTCATTCGGAACTTCTGATTTTGGTTTTTTCTGTTCATTCGAAACACGCGTTTTTCTTTCTGAGTAAGCATATTTTGGTCAACTTTATCTGAGGAAGATTGAATATCTTGATCATTACTATTATCAGAACTGGAAATAGAGCTATGTGATTCTAGATTTTCATTCTCGCTTAAATGGAATTCTTCATCTCCGGACACACTGTCCTTTTCGCTCTCACAAATTGCTGATCCCGTGGCTTCTCTTTGTTTTTTATCAATGCTTTTTCCTTTACTGTTTTCGTTATGTTCTATTGACGTTTCTGAAGTTTTAGATCACACGTCGCCCGTATGAATCCTATTTTGGCCTCTTAAACAACTGATGTCAAAACTTTCATATAGTTGCATCACGCCAGAACTTGAATGAGGTTCTAGGTTTTCTTGGAGATCAAGAGGAATCTGTTGACCACTGCAATCTAGGCTACATTCATCGAATGTGTTTAAAAAAACTATCGTTTACATCCATAGTATCGACTGGCAAGTCCAATATATTAAAATCCAAATTATTTTCTTTATTGTCCAATACGATTTCAGATAACTACTTGTGCTCTCTTTAGCAATTTTCTGTATTACGGCACATTTTAAGCATTCTTTTGCTCCTTGAATACATTCTCGTACACTGAAATAAAAAAAACAATACATACCACGTAAGTCAAAAAAACACGCAAATTCAATAACACGTAAGTCGAATTAAAAATAAAACATTCTTATTAATGCAAATTATGAAAACTTTAAAGGCATTTTTCTATACATTTAAGCATTTAGTTTTACTTACGTTTAATTCCATAGTTTTTGACAAAAATATTGTAATAATACACTAATAAAATTCGACAAAACATCACCACTGTTGTATTCAAGCCGAAAATAACCTAACAAGATGACGACTTCCGAGTTATTGAATTGACATTTATGGATTTAGAGATACGTGGTGATTTCGCGCCATTTCCGGGGTAACGAAATTTTGTAGTTCTAATACTTTTAAATAGATGACGCCTGTATGTCTAAGCAAGAAAAAAAAAGTAAAAACCTCAAAATCGCCAATTTCGGACTTACGAGGTATTGATTTGAGACCATCGATATGTAAATATGGAGGTAAGGAACGGCCTAAAGACACAAAAACACTTTTAAAACAAACTTAACATATTCACTAAGATAATCACAGGATGGATCATTAAAAAATTCATCCAGAGTATAGTAAGCTCTCTTCATTAAGAAACGTATAGCCAGGTTTTTAAACCTCTTTATTAAGAATTTCTTGATTTATTCAGAATGAGGAATAGGTAAGTTTAAAAGGAAATATTGGGCGTATTATAATGACTAGGCAACAACATCTCACTTTTATATTCTTTTATGAAAAGGACATGCAGTCTCCAAAATGAAGATACAGCAAAGAGTCAATATCGCATGCTTTATAAATATTGGGCTACAAGAATCCCTAACTTTAGCGCTACACATATATCTTATTACTCTCTTTTGCAGAACAAACACAGAGTGAGAGCATGAACCCCAAAAGCAGATTCCATAACTTTATTAGAGCATATAAGAGCTCCTTGCTACAGTGAGGCATAAGTTGTTTGACATTACCATCAGAGCATAACAGTTAGAAGAAATTTTGTTGCATAAATTGTTAATATGAGTTTCAAATTTAAGAGAGTTGTCTATTGATAATCCTAAAAATTTACTTATAGAAAGTGTTGAAAAATTTCTTATTCTCTATAAAACATTATCTATAACACACTTAAAATTCAATACATTTGTCTCTTAGATATTAAAGGATAACAGATTAGCATCGCACCGTCCTTTCATCCTGTCCAAATCATTACTCATACCAATTTCAAGCTTGCTAAAGAATGGTGGTATCATGAGCGAAAATAGTGAATTTTCTAGATATTGGCAAATAAGGCATGTCGTTGAAGTATACTAAAAAGAGTGGCACACTGGCCCTTGTGGAACGCCCGTGTCAGTGCTCAGCTCATCAGAGCTGTTGGTAATAAACACGACTGTCTGCACACGGTTGGATACGAGCGAAACCACTCCAAGGCGATTCCTTTTACCCCATACGCGTCCAACTTCAACAGCAGTATTCGGCAAACCACGCAATCAAATGCTTTCGACAAATCACAGAAGACAGCCGCAGCAGCCTCACCAGAGTTTAAGGACACCTACAGATACTCTAGGAATCCGAAGATGGCATACCCTTCGAAGCTTTAAATCCAAACTGTTGAAATCACATCAACTGCAGTTTCGCAATCTTTTCTTCAATTTTGGATAAGGTAGGAAGTAAGGCAATTGGTCGAGAATTTGAAGGGGTATTATAACCACCATTCTTTTGAAGTGGGACAACTATAGGTTTCTTTAGACGGAAAAATGCCCGCGAGAAAGAAATGTATTGCTTTAACCAAAACCTGCAAGACCCTTAATGGTAAGGCGAAAGTATTTTCAGAGAGAGCCCATCCCAACCCGCAGCATATTTATTTTTGATTTGACCAAACATCGCCCTAATCTCGCAGAGGTCGATCTAAAGAAAAATGTATTAGACACAAACATTTGACCCAAGTAACTCCTAGGATCATTTGCTGGTGTTATTTCTATTGCCAACAGGCTAGCAGTACTTCAGATCATCAGCGTTGTTTTTCCCTCTCAAATCATTTACAATCCTCCACGATTCTGATAGTTCTTCTATATACCGGGTGTCCATTTAGTGTGCCGGTGGACGATATCTCGTTAACGGTCGACTTAAGGAAAAAAACTTTTATGCAAAAGTTGTACAGGTTAACGCCGCGCACCTTTTAAAAATAATTTTAAATATACAGGTTGGCTCCAAAATCCAGGGTGGGCCAAACATATATTTTTTTAAACGGAGCACCATATATTTTTTTATCATATTGAAGCCTTTAGTAGTCCTCTATTTTAAAAAATTTTGA
The DNA here is from genome assembly GCA_963920685.1 of Polydrusus tereticollis. NCBI lineage: Eukaryota > Metazoa > Arthropoda > Insecta > Coleoptera > Curculionidae > Polydrusus > Polydrusus tereticollis. The sequence goes on from OY987327.1 coordinate 63,159,392, forward strand.
TCATCAAATGCGACGTTGTCAAGATATGAATTTTTCAATGGATTTTTGGCTATAAACGATTTTACATAAAAATCGTTGGATTTTAACTATGTTTACAAATTTTTTTACTAAAATTTAAGAAAGAAAAGTTATAACATGTAAAATCACCTAACTGTTATTAGAATTGGTATAAGTACTACAGAGTGTTCAACATTTTGGTACAAACTTAACGAATTTAAAACCAAGTTTTCGTTTTTTTTTTAATGAATCACCCTGTATTTTTTTCGAAAGATATTTTAATTCCCTTTAATTTGATACCAATATCTGATACTTTATTTCAAAAAGTTGTTGAAGAAAACATGATTTCAAAAAATTGTGTTTTAAAAAACCTTAATATTATGAACAACTTTGATGTTTGCTTATTCATTTTTAAATTTACTTCCAAAAAAATTGAGAACTTAATAAATTAGGGTGTAATTCATAAGTAGTTATAAACAATTTTACAGAAGAAACTTAAATTATTACCTATCGAAAAGTATGTAAATCTCCAATTTTGAAAATATCTTTCACCAATTTAAAACGAATACATATTAACGCATTAGGTGTTCAAAGTGTCTACCGTTTTGCAAAATGCAAGCGTTAATTCGTTTGAAGAACGACTCCCTCACATTTCTCAACATTAATGAGGTAATTCTACCGAATGATTGTCGGATTCGTTCCATCATGTCCTCCATTGTTGTTGCTGGTATGCTGTAAACATCGACCTTGACGGTGCCCCACAAAAAGAAATCCATACCTGTTAGGTCAGGTGACCTTGCTGGCCGACTGATCGGACCTTAAAATAATAAAAATATTAGATAAAAAAAATTTCATATTAGCTTTTCAACAACCATTCCTCCCTATTCACCGCTCTGGAAACTGTGCATTTAAATGTTCCCGAACATATCTGCTGTAGTGAGGGGGTGCCCCATCGAGCTGAACCCACATCTTGTTCGTTATGAACTCCGGAAGATTATCTATCACTTAGCCTAACAAAGTCATGTTGCAAAAAATCCAAAACCAAACGACCATTCAAGTGCTCTTAAAAGAAATAAGGCTCAATGACATAATCGTAGATAACACCACCCCAAACGTTTAAGCTCCACTGATGTTGAAAATTATTTACTAGCAGAGCATGTGGATTTTGGGTATCATAAAAGTAAAAATTATGTCTATTGACGAACCCATTTCTATGAAATGTCTATTCGTCGGTGAACATGACATTTAAAAAAATCTTCATCTTCAGCAGTGGTATTTTGGGCCCATTGACAAAATAATGTTCTTCTTTTAAAATCGTTGTCTCTTAATTCTTGATGTAATTGAACCTTATTGGGCAATCCAAACCAGGTCATGTTTTCCTGCCACGGTCGTATTGGAGTCACAAAGTGCTTCCAATATTGCCGTCGACGGCAAACGTCAGAGAAACTAATCTTTATTTTTGCGTGTATATCAGTTTGACGTGTAAATCGCGATTTTGGTTTTGTGTATTTTATTAAGTTATTGTTGTTCAATATGCGTTTTTTTCTGTTATTTATATTTAATAATACTTAAAGTTGATGATGTTATTGGAGATGTTAACAATGGCAAGTGTATATCTATACATAGCACAGGACTCGACTGTAAACTAAGCATTGAATCCGTGTATATTTGCCACATATTTGCCTTCAACGGCCATACTGAATTGTTCGTTGAATGTTTTTGAGTTCTGTGGAACGAATTCAATATGGCCGTGGCAGGCAAATCGTAATTTGATACATCGTTGGATTGCCTAATAGGGATAAAGTTTGTTTGCCAATAAACAATTATTCACTGAACATTTTTTTATTTCCAAATTCCAAACTAACCTGAACTAATTTTTCTGACACTTATCTCTGGATTCTCCACCACCGCCAATGCAATGCCTAGCTGGTTATCTTCATAAAGCACTGTTTTGGTTCTAGATTTCATACTCTACGCTCCCCGTTCTCTTAAATCGATCTTTTAGTTTAATTATTGATCTTTCGTCCGGACATCGAGCTTCTAAGCAGCATATAAACGTGACGCCATAAAACAATTTCCATCACATTCTCCAATTGCGTAAAATCATATTTACTAATTCTACTTGAGTGTAATTAAATTGCATTTTGAAAATGAACGTAGCCAAGGCCACTGTAAAATGTCAAATAATTGATAATAAATTATGTCTGCCATTTGGAGAAAAGTTGAATTTGATAGAAATGCATGGCCAACTAGTTATTAAATTTAAAGCTTCACGAAATTACGCTTGCTTTTAAGCCGCAGTTTTTTGAAATCATGTTTCCCTCAACAGCTTTTTGAAATAAGGTATTAGATATTGGTATCAAATTAAAGGAAATTAAAATATCTTTTCGAAACAAATGTAAAATACAGGGTGTTTCATTTAAAGAAAAAAACGAAAACGTGGTTTTAAATTCATTAAGTTTGTACCAAAATGTTGAACACTCTGTAGTACTTATACCAATTCTAATAACAGTTAGGTGATTTTACATGTTATAACTTTTCTTTCCTAAATTTTAGTAAACAAATTTGTAAGAATAGTTAAAATCCAACGATTTTGATGTAAAATCGTTTTCAGCCAAAAACGTATTGAAAAATTCATATCTTGACAACGTCGCATTTGATGATCAAATTTTTAGTAGAATAGAGGACTACTAAAGGCTTCAATATAATAAAAAAAATATATGGAGTTCCATTTAAAAAAATATATGTTTGGCTCACCCTGGATTCTTGAGCCGACCTGTATATTTAGAATTATTTTTAAAAGGTGCGCGGCGTTAACCTGTACAACTTTTGTATAAAAGCTTTTTTCCTTAAGTCGACCGTTAACGAGATATCGGCCATCAGCACACTAAATGGACACTCGTTATACTGCGATATCTGTTAAAATAATTAACAAAACTAATATTATCGTTGGGGTTAGTTCAGGTTAGTTTTTAATAAATTATCTTGGAAAATGGTTTAGAAAGATTACCTTTTTACAAGTAGGACTTTAAGAGCAAAAAATATTTGGATGAACCAATTTTTCCACACATAATTTCCAAAATAAAAAAGAAATCACCAGATAGTTTACATTATATTTACTCACTTGATGTGATATAAATATTGCATATCATAATTTTTATAGATTTATCAAAATTTAAGCTTTACATTACGTGGCATTTTATCATCCAAAAATTGCTATATTTAATAAAAGATTAAATCCATTCGTAATACACACTTCCAACGTTGAAGCTCGTTGACTGGGCTCTCAGTCTGGTTAATCTTTTGAGGCCCCAGCTATGGCAATCTGTTTGTGGGTCGGAAGAAAAGACAACTGGTTAGCACCTTTGTTTGATGTAAAGTGTGTTCACAAATATAAGAAACCGACCTAAATGCTGCTATTATTAGGGTATTCAAAATATAATAAACAACAATAAACCAGTTCTGTGAAATGATATAGACGTAATAAATTTTAAGTACCTTAGATACTCAGGTAAATAAAAATGCGGATATACCAAGGTCCTTTTCCTAGTTTAGTTTGTTTTTTGAAAATGTTTCGTCCTTGGTGTTCTCGTGAGATTTGTGAAAGCAATGAAACTGAAGTAAATAACAGAGTGCATTTATCAACAGATGCAAAAGAGATTATAAATAATGTGTTTTTGACATTAATGTCGTGCGGAGATTTGTGCCCTAAAGAAGTTGTAAAGGAAACGGCTTTACTTACAAAATAATCATTTTCCACAGTTTGGAAAATTACACAAGGGCCAATTTTGGAACGCAGAAAAAGAAGTGATATTGGAAAATCAAGAACGTTGGACCAAGGGAACGAGGAACTTAATACGACGAAAAATGTATAAAATTTATGAAGAGCAAAGTGTACCAACGTTGGACAATTTAATGAAAAGGCCGACCACAGATGAAACAGAAATTAAATACTCAAGAACGACATTGTGGAAGCGCCTTTAACACAAGGGCTTTAAATTCAAAACGATTAATAAAAAGCAGGTTTTGATGGAGTACAAGCGTCTTTAAGAATGGCGGTGGGAATATCTGACAAAAATAAATGAATACAGAACTGAAGGTAGGCCTATCATTTATTTAGATGAAACGTGGTTTGACACCCACGACACCCCGTCAAGTGGTTGGGTCGATTTTAGCGGCAAATGTGTGACACCTGCCCCGTCAAACCGTGGAAAAAGAATAACAATCTTACATGCTGGTTCTGAAGATGGATGGTGCCGAATGGTCTATCTCGGCAAAAAATATTAGTGAATCATGTGTTCACTATCATTAAGACACAACAGCGGAGTTATTTGAAAATTGGTTTGAAACTAAATTATTGCAGAACATTCCACCAAATAGTGTCATTGTTATGGAATGAATAACGCTAGTTATCATAGTAGACAATTAAACAAAGCTCCTTCTTTAAAAGACACTAAAGCCAAAATTCAAGAATATATGTTTGATTATGATATATATTTTCACGAAAACTATAGAAAGAAAGACTTATTAGAAGTGCTTAGAAGTATTTCTAGTAAAAAATAATATTACTGCGATGAACTTGCGAAAGGCATGGGGCACATAGTATTGCGGCTACCGCCTTGCCACTGTATATTTAACCCTATTGAACAAATATGGCACCAACTTAAAGCTGGAATTCGTCGCAATAATATTTTACCCACACTTAATTCTAGTGTATCAACTCTAATCCATGATAAAACTAAAAAAAATTCTGAGGTGAACTGGAAAAACTGCGTACAACATTACGTAAAGAAAGTAGAAGAAAGTTACATTTGTATTAGGAATGCAACATAAAGGTTTATTATTACTTTAGATGATGATAGCGATAGTGAAGTAGATTTAGTTGGGTAATTTATTAATTAATATAATAATTTAGCATTATAAGTGTAAGTGTAAGACCATAATTCTATTTTTATATTTTGAATTTAATAAACTTAAATAAATATCAGTTTCATATTTATTTGCTGCTTAATTAAATATTTCAATACTATGTATTTTCTAAGACGGTCCTAGCTCAGTAAGCATTTTGTCAATACCCCTATTTAGGTAGAAATAAATAAGAGTCATTTGGTCAGTTTCTTATATTTGTGAATACACTTTAAGTCTAATTAAAGTACGATATTTTCTGAAGTAGTATGACAGACATGTCCAGTTTGGCAACACCGTGGTACATTTTCACTTATTAACACAATATTAGAGAGTTTTTGCTTTGAATATAACCTAGTTTTTGAATTGAATTTATGTATTTATTGACGACTATATATAGTGTTTCATCCAACAATTTTTTGATTTAACTCTTCGGAGGCCAACGCAGGTGTGCTCCTACTATTTCATGCACTCATTTTGTACTATCAACAACAATTTCACTGATATTAATCTTTGAGTAGGATGATATTTTCATTTATAATCAAACTACTGCCTACATTATATCCGGAAATCTTCCGTAAGAAAGGTTTCTTATTTAAATTTTTTAGTTTTAACAGTGGGTTTTATTCACTATCACTTGAGTAGCTATTCATTAAACACATTCTAGCAACTACCCTGTTTATTAAGGACATTTAACATGCCTGCTATAAGCTAGTGCGAAATAAAACTAAACAGATATGTAGATTACATTAATGAATAGAATTTGATATCCTAATTAGTTTGACTATTTCACATTATTCTAACCTAGTTGTTGCTTTGACTATTTTCAAAAGCAATAAAATACGTTGCACAACAACTAAACAACGAAATTAACGTTGTGCGTTCAATTACGAAAAATCCAGCAGCAGTAAATCCGCTTTTTAAGGAGGCTATTTTAAAACACAAACAATCCATTGCTTTATAGTGCGGCGATTTTTCTGCAAACGTTTCCTTTACTTTTAGGCATGCGGCTGTGAGGTTGTCCTTTTCTCTCTTCGTGAGGTCGCAGACGTAAATACACACTGCAACGGGCATCTGAAAATTCGATATTTATACGTTAGCTATTTTTTATTTTATTTTCTGAACTAAATGGGTGTACATTTCTAAATTTCACAATACCTGTTGGTATCATATTAAAAAATAAATACAGCAGACCCGCAGAACTAGAATATTCAAGTTCTAAAAAGAATATTAGTCTATACGTCACAGGTAGTGACACACTAGCCGCCATGATGGTTTTGGATGTGACATCACTATCCACTAGTAAACAACCACAGGATATTTTTTTTAGTAGTATTCCTAACTACGACGGTATAGTAAAGCCACACCCGGTAAAGTCGGCACGGTGAATCTTTGCCGGCGCGTCATTACTTGCACGTATCTAAAATTATAAATCTAATCAAAATTATGAAATGCAAAAGGTCAAAACAAAGTCTAAGTTCATTTTTCATCATTTTTTTTTTAATGGCCCAATGGCTTCCCTTCCCTAATGTGTGAATGTGAACGCGCTCCAGTGATGTTGTTGCCCAGCCACCCACCACAGCCACAGAGTAGAAAGTAAAAATAGATAAGTTAGACTAGTTAGAGGAATAGGTTCTGCTGTTGGCACATGGCACGGCACCAACCACGCCACGCTTAGTAGCGTTTCGGCGTAAAGCGATGAAGACACAAGAAAATTAAGAATTGCTTATTTTTAGGAAAGTATATAAAATATATAAATAGGTTAAATGTAATAGATTTTTTTGAAATGTAATATTGTAATAAATGTTGTATAAATGTAATAGATTTAGTACAATTGTAATAAACTGGCAACACTGTACGCGTATTCATATCTAGCGAACTTGAACGGAGCGTGTCTATACAGACACGAGCCAGCACCGGGCAGCATTGTTGACAAGAATATTTTGTCCGTAACGGCGCATGTATGTCGACGTCTGTTTATGTCTGGTCGGTCAGTACGGTTAGTAATTCTACTAATTGTTAGTATGTTAGTATGAATGTAGTCGCCGACGTGCATGCACCGACAAAGAACAACTTGACGATTGACCATCAGAAAAATGGATAACGAAATAGCTATTTATACAATAAGTTGCGAAATGAGTGTCTTTTAGGCACGCGACGTGAAAATTGTCCAACGAGGCAAAGCCGAGTTGGACAACACGTCTAGTGGCTAAAAGACATCGTTTCGTAACGAATTATATACAAGATTTTTTGTGAAAGCGGAGAATTTGATAATTTAAGCTTTTATTCGTATTTACACTTTGAAAAGTAGGCAGGCAATCTGTTTCTTAGGCATTGTTTATGCATTATTTAATGTCAAGTGTATTGCCAAGTTCGAACGTCGCGTTTTGCCTTTTTTCCCGCAAAGTTTTTCGAAAAAGTTACTTCAAATGAGTGATATTGACGAGTCTTTGGATATTGAACAAGCTGCTGAAGCTGCGCTATCCACGTTAGTACCCGAAAAATCGAAACATTTATACGAAAAAACCTACGACAACTTTGAAACCTGAGCCAAAGAAAAACATATTGAGAACTTTACAGAAAAGGTATTACTAGCCTATTTCCTCAAGCTATCCACCACCTTAAGGCCGTCAACTTTGTGAAGCAAATATTCGATGCTCCGCACCATGATTTATCTGAACAAAAACGTAGATATTTGCAAATTTACAAACCTTATTGCATTTTTAAAAAGGAAAGCTACCGGATATCAGCCAAAGAAATCAAAAATATTTACAAAGCTGGAAATAGAACGCTTTATAAAACAAGCTGATGATAAAGAATTCCTGTTAGCCAAAGTTGTTTTAATCGTTGGAGTATTTGGAGCATGTAGGAGGGAAGAAATCACATTTTTGAAATTAGATGCCATCAAAGATTGTCAGTCGTTTATCAGTGTCAAAATTCCGAACACAAAAACTCATGTTCCAAGAATGTTTACGATTACTGAGGGATCAATAGATGGCATCAATTTTTTAGATCTATTTCGTAAGTACGCAAAACTTCGTCCACTGAATACGACACATCAGCGACTTTTCTTGACCCATCGAAGTGGTAAATGCTGTACCCTGCCAGTTGGAATTAATACAATTGGAGGTATGCCAAAAAAAATAGCAGAATTCCTTGGACTCCCCAACACCAATGAATACACTGACCATTGCTTCCGGCGCAGCTCTGCAACAATGTTGGCAGATTCTGGAGCGGACATGACACTTTTAAAGCGTCATGGAGGTTGGCGATCAAGCTCAGTTGCCGAGAGTTATATAGAAAATTCCATTGAACAGAAAAACGAAATAGCAAAAAGAATCATAGGGCAGAAAGATACGCCAAATACAAAAATAAAAGAAGTTCACTCAAAAGCAGAAGTTAGCATTGTCAGTACTAGCAGTTTATCCATTCCGACTACTAATAATTACATTGCTCTCAAAGAAGAGAAGCTAGATGCCTCTAGAATTCAGTTCAACAGTTTACATAATTGTACATTTAACATATATAATAAATAGATATTTTCATTGATTTTAATGTTTCATTTTTACTTTTAGGCACTAGTGCCTAAAACTGTCACGTTTAGACACTAGTGCCTAAAAGAGTGTCATTTCGAAATTCTAATCAATATCGAAATATGTCTATTTTGAAACGGTTTCACAAAAAATTAATTGAATTAGTTAGAGTATATACCTTTCTCTATGATTTGAGTGATCGCAGATACACTGACAATCAGCGCAAACTTCCGTTTCCTCTGTTGTATTTCTACATAATCAGATTTCCGTTCTTCTTCCAGTAAAATTGCTATCACAGTTAATTCTTCAATAGAAAAATTTCAAAACATATTAACAACGCGGGCACCTTTCTAGTTGGTTTGCCTGTCGGAGACTGGTTGTAGTGGTTGTCGCATGATATGAAAACTTGTGTCGGTTCCGTGTCTGCCACGTTACGTGCTGGACACGCTACGTGCTGGTAGATATGAATCGAGCTTTAGGGTGTATGGGCGTCTTTCTCTGATATTGACGTCGTGTAGCGATGCGCGCCACGAGATCCGAGCACGAAGGTATTTTTGTTTGCCAGTTTGCAGCATACGATGTATAAAGTTTACCATGTGTGTTTCCCAAATTTTTGATATAGGTAAGCCCTTCTAAAGAAAGGAAAAGCAACGGAAATGTTAAATTACAGACCAGTATCACTCAATTCTAATATTAGTAAAATAATTGAGAAAATCATTAAAAAGACGGATAGTAAGCTTTCTTGACAGGTGGTTTCACATACTCTCAGACAGACAATTTGGGTTTAGGAAGGATGTGTCCACAGAAAATGCATTAATATATCTAACTAATGCAGTATATCATAATCAAGACATAAATAAGGCGGTTGTTGGGATATTTATCGACCTGACCAATTCAGGTTAGTGAACTTGAAAATATAAGATTTTGGGGTAATCCTTTAAAGTTGTTAATAAGCTATTTAGCTAGTAGAATCGAGCATGTTAAAATCGATAATGCTCTTAATTCGTCAAACGAGATTGAACACGGTGTCCCACAGGGTATTAGGCCCGATATCATTTACAATATACAGGGTGGCGCAATAATGTGACAAAGTACCATTATCTCCCTTACATTTTATAATTGAAACAAAAAGGTATGTGTATGTTATATAAGGCAAAGGGGTCTGCAATTTAAAAATATTCTCAATGATACAGGGTGTTTCACAAAAGCGAGTAGCTTAAAAATTACCTTTTTTTAGATGGTACACCCTTTATACTTTTGCATATTTGTATTCCCCTAACAATTCTCCATAAGACGCGATAATTAGTTTGGCATTTTATTGCGATGTTGCCAGCTTATTTAAGAAAGTCCTCAAATCGTTAAAAAAACTTGGTCTTATAAAACTTGCTATAACTTCCAATCTACAGCAATTATAGTAATGAAAATTGACACGAAAGAAGACAGTTATTTATTGAAGAGTTTAAACTTGCCCGTAATTAATTAATTTATACAGGGCGTTTGCTACAATCCTGCGAAGTTGACGAATTTTAAACTAATCTTTCTTTGATTTTTTAAATGGAACATCCTGTATCTGACACCTCTATCGTTTACAGTTGTTGGTTCTCTATAACTTTTAGTAAGGTTTTCCTTCATTTTTACGAATTAAATCCTCAAAATTGCAATAAAACCCATTTCTCTTCTTTTTTGTCTAGCTAGCCATGAGAAATAAATGTCAAAGTAATGCTCCTTTATCTGTCGTAGTAAAAATTACTGTTGTAAACTGTTTTCTAAAGTATATTTGAGTTTTAAAATTAAATAATGGATTTTACACAAGCCGAGAGGATTGATATGATTTTTGTTCTGGGAGCTATTGACAAGAATACACTATTAGCCAAAAGATTGTATCAACAACGATTTCCTGAGCGACGCCAACCTGAAACAAGGGCATTCGAAAAGCTTATGGAGTATTTTCGAACAACTGGTAGTGCGTCGTACAATAAACATAATAGAGAAAAACGTGCTCCAACTGAGGAATATCAATTAAATGTACTTTTAGCCGTCATTGAAAATCCGCATATTGGACAGCAGGTTGATGTTGAACGAAGAACAGTTCAGCGAATACTTAAGGCTAATAGCATGCACCCGTACCATGTTCAGCTACTTCAAGAATTGTTTCCTGAAGATTATCAGAGAAGATTGGAATCTTGTCTGTGGGCTCAAAACAAAATAAGTAAAGAAAGAAATTTTGCTCATTTGGTGCTATTCGGAGATAAAGCTACGTTTCATGGGAATGAAAGTGTAAACAAGCACAATTTCCATTACTATGCAGCAAAAAGGCCACATTTTGTAAGATATAATTCTTAAACTAGATGGTCCTTAAATGTTTGGGGAGGTGTTGTTGGTAATTACGTAATTGGGCCATATTGTTTTGAGCAAAGAGTAACCGGGGAAGTTTACTTAGACTTTCTGCAAATCCATTTACCTGACCTAAAAATACCAATGTTGTTTATTAATGTCATTTTGGTACGACTCCACCATGATGGTCGTACCCTATTACAATTTCCCAGTAAAATTTGGGTTTTTCAATAAATTTAAAATAAAACTAAATTCATTTTAAATTCATTTTATTTAGTTAATTTTTACTTTTATTTTAATATGTATTAGTTACCTATTAAAGTTACATATGTTTTCTTAAAAAATTTTTTCTGCAACATTAGTTTAAAAAATTTAACAATGTCATTGGTCTCTTCATAAATAACAATATCTTAATAATTACCCACTGAAGATGAAGGTTTATACCTATTATTAAATTAGTGGAGCAGACTTTGTGTTTCATTCCTCACTTTCAATTAAAATATCATTTAAAAAAAAACAGTAAATTAATTTTAAGATGCGAAAAGTTGACACGTTTGTAGAGCACACCCTGTACAAAATATGGAATGTTCTAAGGGTCTTAAGTTTTGAATTAGTCTTTATCTTTGATACCCTCGAGGATGTTTCGAATGTCTCGAGTTAATTCGATTATATTTCAAATTTTAAGGTGCCAAGTTTTTCTTCCAAAAAAGAATATTTTTAAATTACTTGGCAACATTGCAAAATAATTAAAAACTATGTCTGCCACGATACGCGGAATATCGAGGGGAATTTAAAAGTGCAAAAATATACAGAGTGTTTTATTTCAAAAAAAAAATTCTTGTTCCTCTTTGTTGAGCCACCATATAAAGTCAACAATAATTTTACGTTATAACTCACTGTCCTTTAACTTTTATATTAACATTTTTTGTGTTTTATAAATACACACGGGGCTATTCTACTTTGCCAAACTAAACGGCCACCCCCGTATAAGCATACCATATCTCGCATTTCTTCGTTAGAAAATAAGTTATGCCGTGGCATTTTTAACTTAACTTTTAATAACAATTTCTTTAAAAACTCTTTCAAGACACCCACAATTCTGACAAATCACAAGGAAGTTTGACGGAAATGAAGTTTCAAAGCGCTTTCTTTGCATTTGTTTTTTTTTTGCACGGTTGCAAATTAAAACTTAAACGAATGCATTAGAAATTGTAAATATAAAAATCTCGAAAAGCGTTACTCGGAACGACATTGGCAAAGTACACCTTTATTGCGTTAAATTAATGAGAAAATGGATATTCTTATTAAACACATAAATAAAGTCTGTGCGTTTTAAGAAGACCGCTAAGCCATAAAACCTCTTGAGCATTATGTCGGTGGCTCTCAAACAATAAATTATATTGAAGGTAATTTTGGATGTTGATGAATTACATTTTCTAAATAAACTAATTTAAAGTAAATAAAAAATTAGTTTAGGTAAAGAAAAATAATAATTTTTTAGCTTTTGTAGTATTCAGACAAATTAGTTTTACGAATTCTTTTTTATAAAGTTTTGGTTCTAAAAATAACCGATTTTGTAGTCTTGCGACAGAACGTACCTACTTGTAGATAGGTACTACTAAAAGTAGTCTTCCTCTGCATTTGAAATTTCACCCATGCTTTCAGACTCATCAGAATCAACATCATCGTCATTACTCCATTACTTGCACGGGTACTTGAATAAAAATGCTTTGAGTCATCCTGCCAAGACGTTTTTGTTGAAGTTCCGTTTGCAAATACCCATGTTTCGTCAAGAAAAACAACTTGTCTTGACAATTCCGATTTTTTGTTGTTTAAATAACCCCTTAAAAATTGCCATCTTTTCGAAACAACATTGGACAGCTCGCAAAGCAGTTTTCTGTTGTTCGTTTTTTTATATTTGAAACCCATATGTTTTAAGATGATGGACAAACTGTTAGTTCCAATATCGCAAAGTTTTTTCTGCTTTATCTTTTCAAGAATAGCTTTGAGGGTAACATATTCCTTGGCTTTATACATATCTTAAACAATATTCCTAATAGAGAGTTTTATCCCTTGGGATAAATCCAAGGTTTTTGAATGGAGTCGAACCCTTTTATATGGTCTGTCCAAATCCTCTTCACTCTTTTTTCGAAGTCTTCTTAAGGTCTTCTCTGAAATGCCGCAAGCATCAGACGTTCGTTTTTGCACTGCCAAAACAGACTCTAACGGGCCCGAGTTATCTTTTTCTAAAGTAAAATAACGTTCCACTTGTAATACCAAACGGCGTTCACCTGGAGATAAATGCCTTCTAGGCGATGTGCCACCTTGCTGAACATTTTCCATAACTTTGCTTAATAACTGATTTTAATTCACACACAATGAGAAACAAACTAAAAGTGAAAAGCACAACTACTTATTTAAAATAAAGTAGAACATACCATCTCGCACTTCAGCAAATTTTAATTATTTCTTGGAAAATAGTAATTATTATGAAGATTTAATTATAATAATCCCAAAATAATGTCATTATCGAAAAAGTATATACCTGACATAATCTTTAACATATTTAACCATTCCGCACTTGAGCAAATTTTAATTGGTTCTTGGAAAATAGCGATTATTATATAGATTTAACTATAATAATAGCAAAATAATTTAATTATCTATTTAATTATTATTTATGCTCAACGCGTAATTCTAATTTTGTTTTGAAACCTCTGATTTCGCCCAGTAATAGAATACAGTAAACCAGTGGGATGTTCGGTGTGATCAAGTATAGCGAAGGTGCGAAGATATTGTAACTTAACCGACTTACTGTTTTAAAAGCGATAACATCCCTTGGTGATTTAATCCGATATCGGACTTCTTAAAACGCACAGACTTTACCAAAAATTCTTAACAAATTTAAATTTCTCGCCCCGAAAAACCCTCAATCACAAACAGGGTTGGGTTGATTTAAATCAAGTGATTTAAATCACGATTTAAATCATGATTTAAATCACTTGATTTTTTTTTTTAAATCATGATTTAAATCACTTTATTTAAAAAAAAAATCATGATTTAATGAAACTATTTATTTTTAATTCAGAACAATGAACAATATAACATATTAAAAAATATTTTCAAAAATCAACAGTATATAGAACTCGCGCTTTTAAGAAATAAATAAGTAGTAGGTATATAACACATATTATAAACTTTATGTTTCTGTATTTTTGTTTTCGTTGTATAGTTTAAACAAAAATACTAATTTTCCTCTTTTTTCTACACCCATCCTGTTCCTAATATCAGAGTGTACAAAGCCAAAAGTGCTAAACACTCGTTCTACTGATGCTGAGGAAGCAGTTGCGCACAGGAATTTTCTTGCAAGAAGCGCGTGCTGACAATATTTTGGGTAGAATTTAGACCTACTATATTGTTAGACCGACATTAAGATAATTTGTATTAATTTGAAATTTTTAATAAAATCAATAAAAATCAAAAAAATCAATGATTTTTGATTTTTTTAATAAAAATCAAATTTTGCCCAACCCTGAATTCACAAACGTTTATGTGTAAATATTTGTTAAAAAAAGGTAATTGGGAAAATCCAAAATAAAATTTTCACTGGGACATCCTGTATCCAGGTTTTTGTCAATTTTTCAACTAAGCTAAGCTTGGCCAAATCGCAATATTTTTACCCATGAGTACTGCAGTTTTACTATGTACCATTTATTATGGGACACCCTGTATACAGGGTGTTTCATTAATATTGCGACAAAATTCAGGATGAGCTTCAGGGAGACACAGGGTGTTACAGTTTTTAAGCGGCACAAAATATTTGTACGCCACTTCCGTCTTCTCTTTTAATAACACCGTTATGTAGGCAGTTTAATGGCTAATGCTTAGTACCCTTTGATTATTTCTTGATTTCGGCTTTGCTTAGAAGATAAATGCAATTTTATCAAACTCTGATATGGGCATAGCGACATGCAAGTAAATGTCATTTATTTTCTTATTATTCTATTTTTTGGGAGCGGTTGCTCCCAGTAACTTCTATCAAGTATGCCTTTTTCACGTAAAAATGATAGAGAAATGTATTTGTTTGCCTAAAAATGTAATACAAACACGTATAAAAAGTTATGACTGCTTAAAAGAGTAAAAATACATCTCGGTGGCGCCATACTTACATCAAATTCGAATTTCGCATTTCAAAGAATCCCTAAATACCAATTTTAGTTCAAATGTCGACAATATTTCAAAAATTATTTAGAAAAAACAATGTTAACACCCTGTATCTTATAAACAAGGGGTTTCTGAACCTCCATTAATGCGGGAATTTTTTTCATTATTTTTTGTCAAGGAATCACCTGTTTCAATTTGTCGGTATAATATTGAAACACCCTGTATACAGGATTCTCTTGGAGGGCCGTTAAGAAAGGTGCGAAACAAGACCAAATAAAGGTAAAAAACTGGTTTGACAAAATGTCCCTAACTATAAACTTTGAAAAGCCTAACTACATTGCCTTTAGCTTCAATCAGAAAATACCACCTAACTACAATGAAATGTATCAAAATCAACAAAATATTTGCATAAAAAAGGTGTTGACATCGCAAGGTGCTAAATTATCAAAATTATTTTATCACTAAAGTCAAATTTGTTTAATTTAGGAAAATGTAATCATTGTGTGTCCCCAAGGGAGGAGATAATTTTTGAAGAAGTAGTCCATTACAGTGGAGTTGATATAATCAAATAAAACAACGGCAGTCTACCTCCACAATATGTATTTCAATGTATATGTTTATATCCTACATGTTTCGGACATAGAAATGTCCATCATCAGGGATACTAAAAGAAATTTACAATGTAAGTTAAACGTTTTAAGTAAAATGAGAGGACTTACCAGTAGTCGATTACGACAGCGCTATCTTGCATAAGCGACGATCCCAAGTATGTTAAAATTGAAAATTGTAGGTTCTAATGAATGTTCAAGATTGAATGAGATGTAATATTTGAAGTTTTGGTCAAGGTATCTTTGAATAAGGGGATTTCCAGTTTGCAGCCACTGAGACAGGTGATGAAGCAATTATGTTATTTGTAGCTATTTAGAGGAGGTTAATTTAAGTGAGGTGCTCAAAGATGCTTCATCTAACCGTGTCTAGGGTGTGGTCAGCAAAATACTGGGTTATACTTGAATAACACATTCTTAGGAGATAAACAAAAAATGAAATGAAATTATACTATTTTAAGGTTGGAATTTATTAATTTGAAGCCAATGAGTAGCAAGGTGAAGCAATTATGTAGGTTGTAGCTAATTAGCACCTATCTACATCTTTTTCCTCTAATTAGCTACAACCTATATAATTGCTTCACCACCTGCTCATTGGCTTCAAATTAATAAATTCCAACCTTAAAATAGTATAATTTCATTTCATTTTTTGTTTATCTCCTAAGAATGTGTTATTCAAGTCTAACCCAGTATTTTGCTGACCACACCCTAGACACGGTTAGATGAAGCATCTTTGAGCACCTCACTTAAATTAACCTCCTCTAAATAGCTACAAATAACATAATTGCTTCATCACCTGTCTCAGTGGCTGCAAACTGGAAATCCCCTTATTCAAAGATACCTTGACCAAAATTTTAAATATTACATCTCCTTCAATCTTGAACATTCATTAGAACCTACAATTTTCAATTTTAACATACTTTGGATCGTCGCTTATGCAAGATAGAGCTGTCGTAATCGACTACTGGTAAGTCCTCTCATTTTACTTAAAACGTTTAACTTACATTGTAAATTTCTTTTAGTATCCCTGATGATGGACATTTCTATGTCCGAAACATGTAGGATATAAACATATACATTGAAATACATATTGTGGAGGTAGACTGCCGTTGTTTTATTTGAAGGAGATAATTACCTAAAGCCTAACATTCTTTCTTCGAGCGGGTGACTGAAAGGCTGAATATACTATTGTTTTTACTAAATTGGAACAATATTATTATAATAAATTAGAATTATTACCATTAATAAAATATTGAGTAATGGTTGTAGGTTCCTAAATTTAAAATATAATAATTTTCTAGTAATACCTATTTAAATATAAAATCTTACGGTTTTACTTACAAAGTAGCAGAGGAACCAGATGACAACATCTAGGTAAATTTCGAGTTCATGCATGTAAATAGCAAAACTCAGAAATGTATAAAATCCGTTGGCAATCATAAGAAACAAACGGAACTCAAAGAGATCTTTAAAGAGAGCTACTGTGTTGTGAAGGTGCAGAGCTGATATTTCGATTACTTTTAACTTTTCCAGTATGTTATTTTCAAATTTTACCTCAAACACAAGTTTCTTTACACATTTGTATCTCGTTGTAATAGCTAACAATAAAGTTAATATAATGGTTTGTTCTAATAAAAAGAAACTGTTTAAAATCATAGTTGTTGCTGGAAATACTGTTAGATTTAAAATTTTATTTAGTCTTGTAGTTTCGTTTTGAGCCCAACGAGCATAACTGGTATATAATATAGGAAACAGTATTAAATTAGGTAATATTAGATAGTATCGTCCGTTTTTGGACATACTTTTCTCAAATTTTGATTGGTCAACAGACAATATTTTATCAATTACGGAGAACTCACAAAAGAGCTTACTCCACGTCATTATTTTCCTGTAAGTGTTAACACTCGCTGTAAGTGGTATTATATTACTCAACGTTGTTAATATTGAGACAATTTTTAAAGTCAGTGATGTATTTAATTTAGGTTCTCTTAAGGCTTCCCAAATTGATACAATGTTCAGAATTGTAATAAAAACAGTACCAAGTAAAACTTGATTTTTGTACCGACTTTCTCTTACTAATGTATATTTTTTGAAGTCAAAATACGGCACGATTCGATAAAAACTTGCAAATCTAGCAATTGGAACGAAAAAAAAGTTTGATGTGTTGAACCCATTTTGTTTAGGCTATTTAGAGAAATATGTTAGTAACCGGTCGGTGTCGTGTGATTGTGACGTTTTCTTTCTGTTAATTACATATATTCGTTTTTTATGTTTGTGGCTTCGAGCATTTAAGCAAATTAAAAAATATATTGATTGCCCTTATTATATAAATTGGTAATACATGCTGTTTAGAAAACTTGTAAAGATGATTCTGTGGTATACTTAATTTCAAATTCAAAAGCGTCTTTATTAATAGTATGTACAGGGTTATTGATTATGAATGGACCGCCCATCTGTATGAGTAAACTTCATTCCACAATAATTCGTTGATTTCTCGACCGCAATAAAATTTAAATGACAACCCTCAGTCGTAATCCCAACCATAAATAAGTTGCCTGACAAATATCTATTGTGTAGGCACCGGACCTTTTGAAAGGGTACAGGTCCTGATTACCTACTAATTTCAATAGTTTAGGTTAGCTATTTTCAACAAAACAACAAATATAAAATAATAGGTAAGTATCTTTATTTTAATCATGTAATTATATAGCTATTAATATTTATACAAAAATACTAATCTACAATATTATAATAATACAATATTTAACTTAACCTACTCTATATTTAGCTCTGTTTCACTATCACTATCGTCTTTATCTATGCCTAAACTAATTATTAAGGGCTTTACGTTACTATTAATTATGTTATAGGAATCTTCGACTTGGATCACGGATGTGTTTGGTCACTATATCTTTTACTGTCGTTAATGCAACTTTGGTCAAAATACTCGTTTCACTAAAACTTGCACTCCGGTCATACCCTTTTTCTAAAAGGGTACAGTAAACGTTCTTTATGATGTCTTTGGCATCAAGTGATAAATGTTTTTTCTTCCTTACACCATAACTTCCGGAAGCAATATTATATGAAGTTTCACACAGATCTGACATATTTTGGATGCTCGATAACACACACGAAAATACCTTTAACGCGCAGCTTGACAAACACCAAACGACTAATGAACTAAGATGAAAAGACTCTGCTTTATATTGAACACCTGCAATTTGCCATTGACCTACCTAATATACCAATATAATAACATAATTAATAGTAACGTAAGGCCCTTAATAATTAGTTTAGGCATAGATGATATTATAATATTGTAGATTAGTATTTTTGTATAAATATTAATAGCTATTTAATAACATGATTAAAATAAAGATACTTACCTATTATTTTATATTTATTGTTTTGTTGAAAATAGCTAACCTAAACTATTGAAATTAGTAGGTAATCAGGACCTGTACCCTTTCAAAAGGCACTTATTTATGGCTGGGTTTAAATTTTATTGCGGTCGGGAAATCAACGAATTATTGTGGAATGGAGTATACATAAAATATTTAAGTATAAGAGTTGTAGGTTTTTTTATAAATTGTTTTATGGTGTTACACAAAAAACAATCGAGTATCACATTTGTGAGATATGACATAAAGATGTTAGTTCTTAAATGGAATCGTATATTGTTTTTTAGTTTTATAAAACTTTTAATTCTATATTCATCTATATACAGTTTTATTATGTTTTTGTGTAAAGTATAGAAGATAAAGCGTTTTTAAATTTTGATAAAGTTGGCCATGCACGCACTGCAATCTAAAAATGACGTCTGTTTATATTAGAAATTTGGACTTAACCGAACTTTAGTAAATGTTAATTTAACAATGAGCTTTTCCGATAGTTGACACGATGACTGCCAAAGCCATATTCACTTGTTTTGGCAACGG
The DNA here is from genome assembly GCA_963920685.1 of Polydrusus tereticollis. NCBI lineage: Eukaryota > Metazoa > Arthropoda > Insecta > Coleoptera > Curculionidae > Polydrusus > Polydrusus tereticollis. Next base: position 63,178,868 of record OY987327.1, read on the forward strand.
AGTCATGCAAAAAAAGTTTTCTTTTTCTCAGATGCCATTTGTGACATTGCATAAAGTAGGACAAAATTAAATAACCTCTCGCTTCAATTTAAATAAATAAGAATAAATAATAAAATATAGTCAAAACTGAGTGGTGCAAAATTGTCCCATGCGCCAGCTCGGTCTATCACCGCGAATAATCCCCGAGAGAATAGACAGACAGTGCTGAGGAGCTAAAAATGATCTCGGTCTAATGGACCTAGTTAGCGAGTGGGACATATTGCACCTCGGTCTAGTAGGCCATGTTTTTAAAGAATCCTTTCTTCTTGGTCCTAGAGACCGACATGGCAGTCAACGTGTTAAAAACGAGATATAGGACCAATAGTTTTTGATTGAAACCTAAATGGCGAACTATACTTGGTATCCAAGCTTAATTTGATGACATAGAAAAGCATCAAACTGGTGACCATAGGCGTCGCTTCTACCAAATAATTAAAATAATATACGGATAAAATAAAATACGGATTGTTGAAAATTTTTAATGTGATTAAATAGTATACAGGGTTGGGCAAATGTTCCGGAACGGCTTAATTACAAGCGAACGAAAAGTGATATCGAATCGGGGTTTTGGGCAATCTATAGGACAAAAATTTTACTATTTGACTGGTATACCATATGTCAGTAATGTCACCAACTGTCAAGTGTCGACGATATTTTTTTATTTTTTTAAATGGAACACCCTGTATATTATCAGATATTCTAGATCTTCAATAAATTACAAATATTTTTCATATAGCATACCATATGATTAAATTCAACTGTTTCGGAAATACGGGCAAATGAATGTAGTACATTTTATTTAAACAAAACCAAGGTAATAACTTTAAAACACAATAATATAAAATAATGGTAATTTAATTAAATGTTCAAAATGTCGTCCTTCAGCCACCTGACAGTGTCCAATCCTGTCGGAAAATTCAGAACGCACGTTTTGCAAATGTTCACGAGAAATAACATGCACAGCATCTAAAATTCTGTTTTGAAGATCCTCCAAAGTCTTAGGTTGTGTACGATATACGACAGTCTTTAAATGACCCCAGAGGTAGAAATCTAGAGGTGTTAAATCTGGAGATCTAGGAGGCCATTCAATGGACCCTCTCCTACCTATCCACCTTCCAGGAAAAGTTTGATCTAAATAATTTCTGACATGTATACCAAAATGAGCTGGCGCCCCATCTTGCTGAAACCAAATGTCATTCGCTAGTATTTGATCGTTAACCTGATCATGATATAAATTAATCAAATTTGGTATAATTCTATTTCGAAGCAGATCTAAGTAGTAAATAGATGTCAAGTTTCCATCAAGGAAGAAAGGCCCAATAATATGGTTTCCAATTATACCTGCCCACACATTTAATTTTTGGGGGTGTTGCGTACGGTGCTCAATCATCCAATGGGGATTATGGTCTGACCAGTATCGACAGTTGTGCCTATTGACGAAACCATTAAGACAGAATGTAGCCTCGTCAGAAAATAAAATACGACTTACAAAGTTAGGTTGTAGGTCTATGTAGTCCATTATTTCTTGACAAAATTGCATACGCCTATCAGGATCGTCCTCTGATAGTTCTTGAAGCAAGCTGACTTTATAAGGAAACATTTTATTTTTTTTGAGGATTCTTCTAATTGATTTTTCGCTGTTTTCATGTGCAAGAGCAAGCTTTGGAACTGACGTCTGTGGTTCTTCTTGCAGGGCAAGCAAAACATCCAGGGATTTCTCGTCATTTGTAGCAGTTTTCGGACGACCTGTTTTTGGCAAGTTTTTTACCGTACCCGTATGCTCAAAGTTATGGAATATTCTATTAGCAGTTGATTTAGAAATGGGATCTCGAACAGGAAAACTTTGATTGAAAAGGTCGGTTGCTTCTTGAAAAGATCTCCGTCTATCCCCATATCCTATCATCATAAGCAGAGTAATCCGTTCTTGTTCAGTTAGCTGAACCATAGTTTTATCAGTTATATCAGAGGTTTAGTCGATAAATAAAAAACTCGCACAACTCACTTAATACAAATAAATAAAAATTAAATAGGAAATGTGTCAGAGTGACACTTGGGAGTCATGGAAACTAAGACTTTTATTTGGAATGTCATAATAAAAGAAATATGCTGCTTGATTTTTAAACAAAATGTAATATGGGCTTTCTAGATTCATTTGCCCGTATTTCCGAAACAGTTGAATTTAATCATATGGTATGCTATATGAAAAATATTTGTAATTTATTGAAGATCTAGAATATCTGATAATATACAGGGTGTTCCATTTAAAAAAATAAAAAAATATCGTCGACACTTGACAGTTGGTGACATTACTGACATATGGTATACCAGTCAAATAGTAAAATTTTTGTCCTATAGATTGCCCAAAACCCCGATTCGATATCACTTTTCGTTCGCTTGTAATTAAGCCGTTCCGGAACATTTGCCCAACCCTGTATACACTGCGTCCATAAAGTCTTGCACAAATTCATTTAAAATTCAGGGGCTTACTTTTTTTAAAAACGCTCGGACACGTCAATTAGTACTTTTGTTTGCGCATTTTTTAACGTAAAATGTTTTTATACAGGGTGTCGCACGTATGAGGTATGAGGTCATCAAGGATTTTTTTAATGGAACACCCTGTATATTATATCAATTTTGAATTCTATGATGAACACTTAACACCTCTGGAAATCACGGTTTCCGAAATATTGACGTTTGAAAATTTATTTTAAACACATTTATTGATGACCTCATACCTCATACGTGCGACACCCTGTATAAAAACATTTTACGTTAAAAAATGCGCAAACAAAAGTACTAATTGACGTGTCCGAGGGTTTTTAAAAAGTAAATACCTGAATTTTAAATGAATTTGTGCAAGACTTTATGGACGCAGTGTATTACAGCCTGTTCATTCTAGTTTATATCGATAAAAGGTTTATACCCGTGACTTCGCCTGCAGACAACATTTTTAAAATGGGCTTTTGTTAAAAAAAAGTATGCTCATTTTGCCGAAAACAATTTTAAAAAATTGTCTTTGTCCAGCTAGGACCGCGAGGAGGCATGAGTTTTCCTTGCCAAGAACGAATTGGGGCAGGTACTATGTTAGTTGGAATGTACAGTTAATTTAACAACAAATTGCGGATCGCATCAGCAGAATCACAGTAAACGTTCTGTAATATAACAAGCTTTTAAGGTACATGTTGAACGAACATAATTAATTTAAAATTCATAAATAAATTAATGACTGGAATCTTCAGAAGTAGAATCGTTTCCAGGTTGGATTTCTACTGGCGCTATAGGCGGTGAAACAGAATATCCATTTTCTGTTTTTATAACATGAGCTACGTAATTTTTCCATACATCGCCACTCATTTCGTTATTACCTGCTTAATATTATCAAGGACAACTGCGCTTAAAGTTGGAGATTGATTATTGAGTGATATTTTTTGCTGACAAGAGCAACACATTAGGTACAAAGCCATCTTTACTTCCGGCATGATAACGCGTTTTTCGTTTCGTCTGAATAAATTATACTTTTATCGGATTCATGTTACTCCTTTATTTTGCGCAAATAGTCCGGTCGTAGTTCAATGATACGCTGGGATTCCATTATAACCATTAGATTATCTAATTTTTTTATGTTTAAAGCCACATTTTAATATAACACCACGCAATGTTTCTAAAGATTGGTATTCTTATAATCAGGGTAACCTCGCAATTTATCACGAAACAGTTCTAAAGTTGGCACTATATCATCCTCGTAAAAGTTGTAAATATTTCGCAAAATAAAATCTCTTGTAGTATTGTCAGCCGTTTTGAATTTTTGATTTGGTTTTTGATTTATTGATTTACGCTTTATGGAATTTACAGTCCCCAAATTAATTACGTTATAAATTCTTATAAAACCCAAGTTGTGTTGATTCATTACAAATACATTCTTGTACAAAGCGCATTTCCCGGATCTTTTTTTTTTTAGTAGGCGTACATATTTAAAATAATGCATTGACATTAAGCATTTCAATCTTTTTTTAAATTCTGGACTTATTTCGCTATCGATGGCCGACTCTGGCACCGGCTCATATTCCTGTGATAATTCACCTTGACCTTATGTTTCAAATTGTCGCCAAAAAGCCATACTGATATAATAAAATATAGGTACCAAGTAAAAACTTACTTGTCTGAAATCACACAGTTATAGCAGAAAATGAAATATGTAAATTATAGTAAATCGTTTCAACCAGTCACGCCGCTGTCCGATTCCAAATATCGCATACCTCAAACATTAACTGATTTTAATGCTGATAAGGATAATCACCCAATTGGGAGAACCTTTAACTATTTTTTGTTCTTGTCTATAGCATATAAATTTGTATTTATATGCTGCTCTATTAATTTTCCTACCCGGAAAAAATAGTTCGCACTTTAAATTGCGTGTGGGCGTCGACGGTCTATCGTTAGGGTGTTGCCAGTTCTACAAAGTTTTCGTAAGTGTAGGGGGAATATAAGGGATTGTTATATGTTTATTTTTTTTGTTTAACAACAGTAAAATTTCTTTTTAGTTTGATTTAAATTATTTTTGTATAAATAATATTTATGAATGACCTGTTCCTTCTTTCTTTGACGTTAAAAATTTCTTGGTTCAAAGTACATTTGCAAACTAGCTTTAAAAGATAGTTACTGACTATCAATTGAATACTGATATAAAAGAACATTTTTAATTATAAAAACTTATAGACATTTTAAAAAAAGATCTGACAACCCCGATTATGATGCCGGTCCCTTTAAAGCCCGGTCGAAGCTTTTTTATCGAGTTTTTTATTCATCAAACTGACTTTGGAAAAAGTATAACAATAAGGGCAGTAATCGAAAATTGGATACAAAATTATACAGAAATAATTTGGCAGCAGAACGGTGCTCCACCACACAACATCGTAGCAATAACTGCCTTTCTTAATAAAAATTTTCCTTTATATATTAGCATGATATCGCACATTGAGGTTGCCGTCAAATAGCACGGATTTACCATTATTGGATACTTTTTTAGGGGGCTACTTAAAAGACAAATTAAATAACGAAATACCTTTAGCTATTAATACAATAAAAAAAATACTTTATACATACAGCAAATTGATTTTCAAATATTGATGCCTAAAGCATTATTTTAGCTGCTGTAGAAAGACAGAAGAATAACAGAAAATGTGTCTAACAAAATAGTGCGCACGTTAAGCATTTACTATAATGGTTACTTATAATGTTCATTAAGCTTTGTATTGTAAAATTAATATTACTAAATTAAATTAAACATATTTCAAATATATCTCGTTTTAATTTCACTATCGGAGAAGCTCATTATTAAATCAGCATTTACTAAAAGCTAAAAGAGACGTCATTTTTAGATCGCATTGCGAGCATGGCTATCTTTATCAAAATTAAAAAAAAAAACGTTTTTATCCCTTATTTTACACAAAAATATCATAAAACTATATATAGCCGAATAGAGAATTAAAAGTTTTATAAAAGTAAATAACAATACAGGGTGTTATTTAAGTACGTGGCTGAACTTCAAGGGGTGATTCTTTGAGTGATTCTTAGACGAAAAGTTTATATAAACATAGGTCCGTAATGCTTCGTCAAGATGCAGGGTGTCAAACTTAAAAAAAAAATAGTTTTTTTGTAAATATCTTAATAGTCCTTTAGCCGATTTTCTTATAATTTGGCAGTGTTATTAAGTGTAATAAGGGGCTAATTAGGCCCTGACTAGATTAAAATTTTTAAGTCCAGTGGCGTCCCAGAAGGCACCTTAACTAAGATTTTTGACAAGAAAAATGTGCGCCAATGATTTTTTTGCAATTTTTATATTTTTTTCGCATAAGGCAACTAAAACTGCAACTTTTTATTTTTAGCATTTTTTTCGTATCTTCTGTAACATATAGTCCGTTTATTTTCCCCCTTACATTGCAAATTATATTCGTTAAAGCGGCGAGGATAATTTTTAAGAAATACTAAGTAATTATTTATTTTGGTAAATTTGGCAACCCACGTCTAGTAGATCGCGGATTCCTGCACCAGAAATTATCACATGTACCTTGAAACTGGTTTTGTCTCTTTTTTATAGGCATTGACGAGGTTTACAATTATATTATTTTATCCTTTAAAGCTGTTAGAAAGCTAGTTAGCTAGTAGGATAGCACGTTAAAATCGATAATGCCCTTAGTTCCCCAAACGAACAGTATTAGGCCCGATATTATTTACAATATATATAAATAATTTGTTTAGTTTTAGGAGTACTGGGTCATTTTCTTTCTTGACACCGCGATTATATATACAGGAGATTCGAGGGCCGTTAAGGAAAGTGCAGAGCAAGACCTAATAAAGGTAAAAAACTGGTCTGACAAAATGCCCCTAACTATCAACTTTGAAAAGATTAACCACATTGCTTTTAGCTGCAATTAATAAAATACCACCTTACTATAATGAAATCGATCAAAATTAACAAAATATTTGCATAAAAGAAACGGATCATACTAGATATCGAGAAATAGAACTGGATTAAAAAATTATAGTCAATTTGATATAAATTTAATAAGTTATGATCTATTTTATGCTTGAAATACAGTTGGGTCAGCGCCCGGATTTTTTTACGGCAATAAAGTGTTGACATCACAAGGTGTAAATTATCAAAATAATTTTATCACTAAAGTCAAATTCGTTTAATTTAGCAAAATGTAATTATTGTGTGTCCCTAATGAAGGATATAATTACCTAGTTTAGCCTTACTATTTTTGTTTGCGCGGGTGACTGAAAGGGTGGATCTACTATTGTTTTTACTTAATTGGAGCAATATCATTATAATAAGTTAAAATTATTACCATTAAAAAATATTGAGTATTGGTTGTAGGTTCTTAAATTTAAAATACAATCATTTTCTATCTAAATATAAAATCTTACGGTTTTACTTACAAAGTAGCAGAGGAACCAGATGACAACATCTAGATAAACTTCGATTTGGTGAATGTAAATAGCAAAACTCAGAAATATATAAAATCCGTTGGCAATAATAAGAAACAAAGGGAACTCAAAGAGATCTTTAAAATGAGCAACTATGTTGTGAAGGTGAAGAGCTGATATTTCGATTACTTTTAACTTTTCCAGTATGTTATTCTCAAATTTTACGTCAAACACAAGTTTCTTTACACATTTGTATCTCGTTGTAATAGCTAACAATAGAGTTAACATAATGATTTGGTCTAATAAAATAAAACTGATTATAATGATACTTGTTGCTGGAAATACTGTTAGATTTAAAATTTTATTTAGTCTTGTAGTTTCGTTTTGAGCCCAACGAGCATAACTGGTATATAATATAGGAAACAGTATTAAATTAGGTAATATTAGATAGTATCGTCCGTTTTTGGACATACTTTTCTCAAATTTTGATTGGTCAACAGACAATATTTTATCAATTACGGAGAACTCACAAAGGAGCTTACTCCACGTCATTATTTTCCTGTAAGAGTTAACACTCGCTGTAAGTGGTATTATATTACTCAACGGTGTTAATATTGACATCATTTTTGAGGTCAGTGATTTATTAAATTTAGAATCTCTTAAGGTTTCCCAAGTTGATACAATAGCCAGAATTGTAATGAAAACAGTACCACGTAAAACTTGATTTTTATACTGATTTTCTCTTACTAATGTATAATTCTTGAAGTCAAAATACGGAACGATTCGAAACAAACTTGCAAATTTAGCAATTGGAACGAAAAAAAAAATTTGATCTGTTGAACCCATTTTGTTTCGGCTTTTTAGAGAAATATTGGAGTAACCGGTCGCTGTCGTGTTATTGTGACGTTTTCTTTCCCTCAACTAAATATTTACGTTTTCTATGTGTATTGCTTCGATCATTTAGGCAAATTAAAAAATATATTGATTTTCTTTAATACATTAATTGATAATACAGGCTGTTTAGAAAACTTGTAAAGATAATTCTATGGTATACTGAAGTTCAAAAGCGTCTTCATTAATAGTATGTATATACGTGCAAGGCGAAGTCTTGCTTCTACCGGAGTGCTATTCTACTTAAACTAAGTGCCTAGTTCTATTTGACCTAACATTTTAGGCAAGGAGCGTGTTCTTTATATTTCTCTTGTTATAAATAATTATAAGATTTAATTAAAACAAGTATATTAACTAACCCAAGTTATTATACTGTTATTAAGCGTTGCTGCTGTATATGAGAAATAATGTCAGAATGCTGTTCTGCGGCCGAGGACATTTAGGGTGTATGGGCGTCTTTCTCTGATATTGACATCGTGTAGCGATGCGCGCCACGAGATTCGAGCACGAAGGTATTTTTGTTCGCTAGCTTGCAGCATACGATGTATAAAGTTTACTATATGTGCGTTTTCCAAATTTTTGACATATGTTAGCCCCTTTTAAAGAAAGGAAACGTAACGGAAATGTTAAATTACAGACCAGTATCCCTCATTTGTAATCTCAGTAAAATAATTGAGAAAATCATTAAGAAAACGGATAGTAAGCTTTTTTGACAGGTTTCACATACTCTGAGACAGACAATTTGGGTTTAGGAAGGATGTGGCCATAAAAAATTCCTTAATATATCTAACTAATACAGTATATCATAATCAAGACAACAATAAGGCGGTTATTAGGATATTTATCGACCTGACCAATCCAGGAACTTGAAGATATAAAATTTTGGGGCAATCCTTTAAAGTTGTTAAAAAGCTGTTTAGCTAGTAGAATCCAGCACGTTAAAATCGATAATGCCTTTGTAGTTCCCCGAACGGGATTGAATACGGTGTCCCACAGGGTATTAGGCCCGATATTGTTTACAATACAGGGTCGTTGGTATGTATGGAAACGGTCGATTATTTCTTAAAGTAAAACAGCGAACAAAAAATATTCAAGACAAAAGTTTTATGGTTTATAAAGTCTATTAGAATTAAAAAAATATAAGTATGCGGGATGAGTCAGAAAGCCGTAGAGAAATAAAGTTCCTTTTTTTTTATGAAACACCCTATATCTTACAATATTTTTGGATTTTACATAAAATTAGAATTATTTTTTATAAAATGCATTATCAGTCTAAACCTAATAGTTTCCGAGATATCGACTTTTGAAAAATTACATTTTTGAACTTTGACAACTTCTAGCTTTCTAACGGTACGCCATAGAGCAAAACGGCTTACATGCCCCTATCTTACTTTTTTATTATCTTCTCAAAAATACCAACTTCCGTTAAACCGGAAGTACTATACCTCCTACTTTTGAGCTACATCCGGTTTAACCGGAAGTTGGCACTTTTAGAAAGGTAGTTAAAAACTAAGATAGGGACATGTAAGCCGTTTTACTCTAAGACGTACCGTTAGAAAGCTAGAAACTGTCAAAATTCAAAAATGTCATTTTTCAAAAGTCGATATCTCGAAAACTATTTGGTTTAGACTTATAATGCACTTAATAAAAAATAATTGTAATTTTACGTAAAATCCAAAAATATTCTAAGGATAGAGGGTGTTCTATTAAAAAAAAGTTACTTTGTTTCTCTACGGCTTTCTGACTCATCCTGTATACTTAATTTTTTAAAATTCTAATAGATTATAAAAAACTCTAAAACTTTTATCTGGAATATTTGTTGCTAGCTGTTGTGCTTTAAGAAATAATAGACCGTTTACATACATACCAACGCCCCTGTGTATGTATATAAATAATTTGTTTAGTTTAGGCAGTACTGGGCCAATTTCTTCCTTTGCGGATGACACCGCGATTATGGGTTAAGTGTTAGAATAGCTCTATGACATGGGTTAAACTTTGCCCTTAATATTATAATCTCAATTTTAATTAATAGTACTAATATATTACAGAAGAATCTTGGAGGGCCGTTAAGAAAAGTGCGGATCAAGACCTAATAAATGTAAAAAACTGGTTTGGCAAAATGTTCCTAACTATCAAGTTTGAGAAGCCTAACTACATTGCCTTTAGCTGCTATAAGAAAATACCACCTCACTACAATGAAATGTATCAAAATCAACAAAATAATTGCATAAAATAAGGTGCTGACATCACAAGGTGCTAAATTATCAAAATTATTTCATCACTTAAGTCAAATTTGTTTAATTAAGCGAAATGTAATTATTACTAATTATTATGTGTCCCCAAAGAACGATATAATTACCTAAAGCTTAATATTTTTTCTCCGCGCGGGTGACTAAAAGGCTAAATAAACTATTGTTTTCACTTAATTGGTACAATATTATTAAAATAAATTAGAATTATTAGATTATTACCATTAATGAAATATTGAGTAATGGTTGTAGATTCTTAAATTTAAAATACAATAATTTTCCAGTAATACCTATCTAAATATAAATTTTTACGGTTATACTTACAAAGTAGCAGAGGAACCAGATGACCATATCTAGATAAACTTCGATTTTGGGAATGTAAATAGCAGAAGTCAGGAATGTATAAAATCCGTTGGCAATCATAAGAAACAAACGGAACTCAAAAAGATCCAAAAAAAGAGCAACTATGTTGTAAAGATGAAGGGCCGATATTTCGATTACTTTTAATTTTTCCAGTATGTTATTTCGAATTTTTACTTTAAACACAAGTTTCTTTACACATTTGTATCTCGTTGTAATAGCTAACAATAAAATTAACATAATGATTTGTTTTATGGAAGTAGTCCATTTTTTAAATTGTCTAATTTTGTGTTTTTTTCCTTCCCTTTTCAGTTTATAAAAAAAAAACGTAACAATGTCATTGGTCTCTTCATAAATAACAACATCTTAATAATTACCCACTGAAGATGAAGGTTTATGCCTTTGAAACATGTTTGGGATGTTAATCTGAACCTATTTATTAAATTAGTGGAGCAGACTTTGTGTTTCATTCCTCACTTATAATGATTTGTTCTAATAAAAGAAAACTGATTAAAATCATGCTTGTTGCTGGAAATACTGTTAGATTTAAAATTTTGTTTAGTCTTGTTGTTTCGTTTTGAGCCCAACGAGCATAAGTGGTAATATAAGATAGAAAACAGTATTAAATTAAGTAATATTAGATAGTATCGTCCATTTTTCGACATACTTTTCTCAAATTTTGATTGGTCAACAGACAAAATTTGATCAATTAAGGAGAACTCAAAAAAGAGCTTACTCGACGTCATAATCTTCCTGTAAGAGTTAACACTCGCTGTAAGTGGTATTATATTACTTAACGGTGTTAATATTCAGTGAGGTATTAAATTTAGGTTCTCTTAAGGCTTCCCAAGTTGATACAATAACCAGAATTGTAATAAAAACAGTACCAAGTAAAACTTGATTTCTATACTGATTTTCTCTTACTAATGTATATTTTTTGAAGTCAAAATACGGAACGATTCGAAAAAAACTTGCAAATTTAGCAATTGGAGCGAAAAAAAAAGTTTGATCTGTCGAATCCATTTTGTTTCGGATTTTTAGAGAAATATTGGAGTAACCGGTCGCTGTCGTGTGATTGTGACGTTTTCTTTCTTTGAACTAAATATATACAATTGATATGTGATGGGCTACATGCTTGGTGAAATGGATATTCCATAGTAGAGGAAATTAAAGTACTACCTGTTATATTTCACAATATATATATTGTGAAATATAACAAGTACTACTTTAATTTCCTCTACTATTAAATATATACGTTTTTGGTGTTTGTGACTTTGAACATTTAGGCAAATTAAAAAGATATATTGATTGCCTTGCCTACTTTAATTGATAATACAGGCTGTTTAGGAAACTTGTAAAGATGTTTTTATTTTATACTGAAATTTAAATTCAAAAATGTCTTCCTTAATAGTATGTATATACGTGCAAGGTGAAGTCTTGCTTCTATACAGAAGTGCTATTCCACTTAAGCTGAGTACCTCGTTCTATTTGACTAAATATTTTTGGCATGGAGCGTGTTTTCTATATTGTGAACAGGGATAGTAAGCTTTCTCAATAGGTTTCAAATACTCTCAGACAGCCAATTTGGGTTTAGGAAGGATGTGTCCACAGAAAATGCCTTAACATATCTAACTTATACAGTATATTATAATCAACAGAACAATAAGGCGGTTATGGGGATATTTATCGACCCGACCAATCCAGGAACTTGAAGATATAAAATTTTGGGGCAATCCTTTAAAGTTGTTAAAAAGCTATTTAGCTAGTAGAATCCAGCACGTTAAAATCGAAAATGCTCTTAGTTCCCCAAACGAGATTGAATACGGTGTCCCACAGGATATTAGGCCCGATATTATTTACAATATATATAAATTATTTGTTTAGTGTAGAGTGTAGGGGGTACTGGGTAAATTTCTTCCTTTGCAGATGATACCGCGATTATGGGTTAAGTTAAGTGTTAGAATAACTGTATGATATGGGTTAAACTTCGCCCTTAATAGTATAATCTCAATTGTAATATTGCAAGTAAATACGTTTACTAATAATAATAATAATAATAATATGTACAGAAGAATCTTGGAAGGTCGTTTAGGAAAGTGCGGAACAAGATCTAACAAAGGTAAAAAACTGGTTTAAGAAAATGCCCCTAACTATCAACTGTGAAAAACCTAACTAGATTGCTTTTAGCTTCAATAAGAAAATACCGCCTTACTATAATGAAATCGATCAAAATTAACAACATATTTGCATAAAAGAAACGGATCATACTAGATATCGAGGAATAGAAGTGGGTAAACATTTAAAATTGGATAAGCACATAAACACATTAATTAAAAAAGTATAGCCAACTTGATATAAATTTAAAAAATTATGATCTATTTCATGCTTGAAATACAGATGGGTCAGCGCCCGGATTATTTACGGCAATAAAGTGTTAACAGCACAGGGTGTAAAATTATCAACATTCATAACAAAGTCAAATTTGTTTATTTTGGAAAAATGTAATTATTGTATTTCCCCAAGGAAGGATATAATTACCTAAAGCCTAATTTTGTTTCTCTGCGCGGGTGACTGACAGGGTGAATATACTATTGTTTTCATTTAATTGGAGCAATATCATTACAATAAATTAAAACTAATACCATTAATAAAATATTGAGTAATGGTTGTAGGTTCTTAAGTTTAAAATATAATTATTTTCTAGTAATACCTATCTAATAATTCTTACGATTTTACTTACAAAATAGCAGAGGAGCCAAATGACAACATCTAGATAAACTTCTATTTCTTGCATGTAAATAGCAAAACTCAGAAATATATAAAATCCGTTGGCAATCATAAAAAACAAAGGTAACTCGAAGAGATCTTTAAAAAGAGCAACTATGTTGTGAAGATGAAGAGCCGATATTTCGATTACTTTTAATTTTTCCAGTGTGTTATTTTGAAATTTTACGTCAAACACAAGTTTCTTTACACATTTGTATCTCGTTGTAATAGCTAACAATAAAGTTAACATAATGATTTGTTCTAATAAAATAAAACTGATTATAATGATACTTGTTGCTGGAAATACTGTTAGATTTAAAATTTTATTTAGTCTTGTTGTTTCGTCTTGAGCCCAACGAGCATAAGTGGTATATAACATAGGGAACAGTATTAAATTAAATAATATTAGATAGTATCGTCCATTTTTGGACATACTTTTCTCAAATTTTGATTGGTCAACAGATAAAATTTTATCAACTAAGGAGAACTCACAAAAGAGCTTACTCCACGTCATAATTTTCCTGTAAGAGTTCACACTCGCTGTAAGTGGTATTATATTACTCAACGGTGTTAATATTGACATCATTTTTGAGGTCAGTGATTTATTAAATTTAGAATCTCTTAAGGTTTCCCAAGTTGATACAATAGCCAGAATTGTAATGAAAACAGTACCACGTAAAACTTGATTTTTATACTGATTTTCTCTTACTAATGTATAATTCTTGAAGTCAAAATACGGAACCATTCGAAAAAAACTTGCAAATTTAGCAATTGGAACGAAAAAGAAAATTTGATCTGGTGAACCCATTTTGTTTCAGCTTTTTAGAGGAAATATGTTAGTAACCGGTCGCTGTCATATGATTGTAACGTTTTCTTTTTGTTAGCTAAAAATATACGTTTTCTTTGTTTGTGGCTTCGATCATTTAGGCAAATTAAAAAATATATTGATTGTCTTTAATACATTAGGTAATTGATAATACAGGCTGTTTAGAAAACTCGTAAAGATGATTCTATGGTATACTGAAATTCAAATTCAAATTCAAAAGCGTCTTCGTTAATAGTATGTATATACAAGCTAGGGATGCGCACGATGTATCGATGTTTTGAAAACATCGATTTTTGTGTTTCGATTTTCGATGTTTATATCGATGTTTTTTTATTCGATATTATTCGTTAACATCGATGTTTTTTGCGATGTTCTTTCCAATGTTTTTTTTTCAATTAAAACTGACATTTTATTTCAAAAAGTATTACAAATAAAATTGACCTATCCACAATTACAAGTTACTAAATTAAATATTTTAAAAAAATTTTAATCTACTTACATCTAGTTGTCCAAATTTATTATTAACTAATATCAAATAGCTATGTATATTTTCGACTTTTCACTTATTGTAACCCTCCAGCCTAAACAACTTACTTCAATTGGCACAAGTGCGGTACGCGGTATCAGTGTAAAGCAAACCTTATAATAATATCTTTCCAGAACTTCCGAGGCCAATGGCGAAAGAATTCGGGGTAATGCTGTCGGCAGAAATACCTACAAAGCTTTAGTTTCCCATTTTAAAAATATTAAGCAGATATATTTATTTTTTGTTAAAATAATACGCTGTGGTCGGATAAATTTTCTAGAAAATAAGTTTACGTTCCGTCAGCTATACAGGGTGTTCCAGAAGTACGGTACGTAACTTAAGAAAGTGATTCCATATGATATTCTAGAAGAAAAAGTTCATTTGAACATGTATCCGGACCCGTTTTCGATATACATACAGGGTGTCCCAGAATATGTGGGCAATCTCCCGGATTTGGATACAATATGAAAAAATATTATGACAAGTTCCCATAAAAAAATTTCCTACAGGCGCTCCCTACTGAGATATAAGCCCCTGAAGGACGTCTCTGGAAATCGGTTTATCTTGAATAATTCTTAAATTACTTGGTGTAATTTAATAATTTTTCAGTATAATGGTTGCTAGGTAAGTCTCCTCAAAATGAACAATTTTAATTTTATTCGGCTTATTTAGTTTTCCAGGGACGGGACTAGCTTTAACAGAATAATGCTTATTTTTTTTTCATCCTGTATGATAGAGGCATATCAATAATACTATTGAACAGCTGAAACCTTAAACTAAAAAAAAGTACTCTTCATCGACATCGATAAAGTAAACCGTTTACGAGAAAAAAATTTTTGTTCCATATGCCTTTTTTTATGAAATATTCGATAAATACCGTATTTTTACTGATTCATTTTGTACGTCGGTTCAGGTAGAGCTCCTTCTACTGCAATGCATTCCCTACATCTTTTAATTGCAGATTGTTGGATCCTCCACAATGCGCCAACATTATTCCTTATTTCGCGACAATGGAAGTTAATCAGTTCCAATAAGTGTTCCCGATTTTGTATTGGATTGGCGTATACTAAACATTTTAGATAGCCCCACAAAAAAAAATCTAATGGATTTAGGTCTGGTGATCGAGGAGGCCAAGCCACTGGTCCTCCCCTTCCCATCCATTGATTTTCGAAGACCCTGTTTAGGTGTTCTCGGACTACTAGACTAAAATGTGGCGGAGCCCCATCATGCATGAACCACATATTATGTCGTAGTTGCAGAGGTAGATCTTCTAAAAGTTCTGGCTGATTGTTTTGAGGAAATTCCAAATACCTTTCTCCATTTAACCTTCTTGGCAATACAAATGGTCCAATTAAGTGTTGTCTGATAATTCCGGCCCACACGTTGATGGGTTCAAATTGGTGCTGATGATGCGTTACAATAGAAGCATGGGGATTTTCCTCTGCCCATAAATGTAAATTATGAGAATTTATGATGCCGTTTTTGGAAAACCCAGCTTCGTCCGTGAAGAGAACTGAACCAATGAAATTTGCATCGTTTCTGTGCCGATCTAAAACCCAGTTACAAAATTCCATCCTTCGCGGAAAGTCTTCAGGAAGAAGCGCGTGGACTTTTTGAAGGTGGTATGGATGTAACTGTTGCTCTGTAAGGATTGATTTTGAACAATCAAATCCGGCAGCCAATTTTTGAACACTTGCAGCAGGATCTACTTCTACGGCATTAAGGATGTTTTCTTTAAGACCATCAACGCGATGGTTTTGATTTCCACAATTGTGACTGGCTTTGTCAAACTTTCCTAAAATTATTTACGACCTAAATACTTTAAATCAAATCTTTATCATCCGATAAGTACAAATTAAAAATAAAACAACTTAGTTTTTACCTGTCTCTCTTAAACGACGATCTACTCTTTCAAAGGTTTTTCTGTCAGGAATTCTTCTGTTTGGAAATTGTTCTTCATAAAGCCTTCGGGCTTCTAAGGCATTACATGATGCAAGCCCATACATTAAATGCATGTCGGCATATTCCTCAAACGTAAATTCCATACCAAAACGAAGCAGAAGAAATAAGATCAAAAACTTAAACACACTCAATTTCCAACTGACACTGTCGTAGTTATTATTTATTTTAACTGGTACATATCAACTAAACCATATCAACAAAATAAGGTATTTATCGAATATTTCATAAAAAAAGGCATATGGAACAAAATTTTTTTTTTCGTAAACGGTTTACTTTATCGATGTCGATGAAGAGTACTTTTTTTTTTAGTTTAAGGTTTCAGCTATTCAATAGTATTAGTGATATGCCTCTATCATACAGGATGTAAAAAAAATAAGCATTATTCTGTTAAAGCTAGTCCGTCCCTGGAAAACTAAATAAGCCGAATAAAATTAAAATGGTTCATTTTGAGGAGACTTACCTAGCAACCATCATACTGAACAATTATTAAATTACACCAAGTACTTTAAGAATTATTCAAGATAAACCGATTTCCTGAGGCGTCCTTCAGGGGCTGATATCTCAGTAGGGAGGGCCTGTAGGAAATTTTTTTATGGGAACTTGTCATATTATTTTTACATATTGTATCCAAATCCGGGAGATTGCCCACATATTCTGGGACACCCTGTATAATAGGGTGGTTAAGTTTCTTTAAAAAAAATCGTTTAGCGTTCGTTTAAATATCCTTTTCCCGATCTTATTGAAATTTGGTACCGATATTTTGAATCCAGTTTTTATATAGTTTTCACGCTCATTTTAGTATTTTGGTTTTATATACCCCACAGGTTTTTTTTTTCGTAGTGAAACGCCCATGGGTTATTGCGATTTTATGGATTTTACTTGAATTTTAAGTAGACTACGGTTTTTTTTTGCATATTTGGTAGTTTATATCGTCTTCAAATGGACACATGTATTTTTACTTTTGTTTTTAATGGTTATATTTTTATTTAATATAAATATATTTGCATTTATTATATTAAAATCTATAATTTAGTTTAAACATGTTTATCGATATTTATAAAGACATCGATGTTTATAAAGATCGATATTCTCTGTCCCATTTTCTGTATTCGATGTATCAGTTGATGTCAACATCGATGTTTTAAAAATTTTGCGCATCCCTAATACAAGCAGGCGAAGTCTTGCTTTTACGAGTGCTATTATTCTACTTAAACTAGGTACCTAGTTCTATTTGACTGAACGTTTAGGGCATGGAGCGCGTTCTCTATATTTCGAACTCGGGGGGTTTTGTTATAAATAATTATAAGATTTAAAAGCAGTATATTAACTAACCCGAGTTAATACTGTAATAGAGCTTAGCTGCTGTATATGAGAATATGAGAAAGAATGTTGTAAAAGTGCTGTTCTGCGACCGAGTGTAGCGATGCACACGTGTGTTTCGCAAATTTTTGACATAGATACGCCCCTTTTAAAGAAAGGAGAAGCAACGAAAATGTTAAATTACAGACCAGTTTCTAATTTCTAATCTCAGTAAAATCATTAAGAACTTCCCCCTGTGGGCACCACCTGCCACTAGACCCGCCTGATTCTCGCCCAGAAGAGAGATGCCCATAACCCTGTCCTTGTCCTGTGTTTCTGGTTGCTCTTGTAATGGAAGTAGAGGAAGTGTTATCAAACGCTTCCTCAATCTCTAGGAGTGCTCCGATCATGACCGCGCCATTTTCTAACGTGCTCTTCACACTGTTTACTAATTGGTGGAGTGCCGTTTCTGTTGGTCTTCCTGTCCTGCAGACATGCTGGTCTTGATAGAATGGAATGGTCTGTCGCCCATCACGTAATGCCTTATATATTTATCTAACAGTTTTTTTTTAGCGTTTTAAGCCCAAATGACATTAGGCTAATGGGTCGAAATGCCTTGGCGGTCGAGTAGTTTAGGTGCCCATGTTTTGGTATGAACGCTACCTTGGTCAGCCTCCATGTTCTCCGAATGTATCCTAACGCCAAGCTGGCTCTGATGGAAGGCTTACTTACTGGAGTATCTGCAGCCATACGTCTTGTGCTAATTTCCGGATTCTCAGTCACGCGAACTAGTATTTCCTCTTCCTGCTCGGGTGTAATAATCTTTGAACGTCCCCCACTATTACATTTGGGACACAACGATCCTGTTTCTCCCAGTCTGTCGGCTGTCGTAAAAGTTCCTAAAAAATTTAAAATCTGACTGCCTTCGATTTGGATACATTTCCAAATATCGTCGATGTGCTCTCTGTCCGTGAAAATTTTCTTGTGCGCATAAGCACACCATGTCTCGCATTTCTTCATTAGAAAATAAGCATAATTTTTAACTTACCTTTTAATAACAATTTCTTTAAAAACTTTAAACACAACTTAAAAACACCAACAATTCTGATAAATCACAAGGAAGTTTGACGGAAATGAAGCGCTTTCTTTGCAGTTGTTTTTATCAAAGCCTACTTTAAAAAATTGCACAGTTGCAATTCAAAACTTAAACGAATGCATTAGAAATTGTGAATGTAAAACTCTCGAAAAGCGTTACTACATTCACTAAGTACACCTTGCACAATTGCGTAAAACTAATAAGAAAATTGATATTTTTAATAAACTGTAACACTTTTTTGTGCTTATTTTATTTTGAATGATCTTTAGTAAGGCTAATGGATGTTACAAAATTTAATTTTTTTCTGTAATATAAGAGGACTGAACTCGAACATCAATGCAGTCCATCAACATCTACAATCTATCAAACCTCATGTACTTGCACTAACCGAAACAAAGGTGAGATCATCGATTAGTACGGTCAGCTATTTATATCCTGGTTACGACTTTCATCGCCGACTTAGGCGCAATTTTGGCCTTTGTCTCTTTGTCCGCAGTGATATTTCTTGTCAACGAGAGGAGACACTCGAGCCTAACGACTTTGATGTAATGTGGTTTAAAATATCAACACAGAGAATTACTAAATTCATCTGCTGCCTTTACCGGCGACCAAGCGATACTCATTATAGCGACTTGTTTTCCTCTCTTGCTAATACTATCGACTTTTTGCAAACCCACCATCCCAATTCCGAAGTTGTAATCTTTGGCGACTTTAACGTTCATAATGTCAACTGGCTTAAATACTTAAATATAACCGACGAGCAGGGTCGCGAAGCCGAATCCTTTGAACCAACTCGGATTCCAGACCGAGATGGTGATTTTGCTAGTTTGTTGGATCTTTTCCTAACTTCAAACCCCGACTTGTACACTGTCACCGGGAAGCCTCCGTTAGGAACGTCTGACTACAACCCTATTTCGGCAGTGAACAAACTACCAATTAGTGCCGAACAGCCTCCTAAACCACGCAAGATCTGGCATTATACCTCAGCTAAGTGGGATGACCTAAAGGACCATTTTCGAACCTTTCCTTGGCGGGACGTTTGTTTTACCTCTGATGAACCATCCATCTGTGCTAGAGAAGTATTGGTGGTTATCCTTACTGGCATGGAAGCCTTTATCCCTTTCTCAAAAAAATAGCCTTCTAACGGCAAGCCTTGGTTTACCAAAAATTGCGAACAAGCTGTTAAATAAAAAAATTATTTCTACCGACAATAGCGTCAAAACCCTACCGCCGAAAATCGTACCATCTTTGTTAACGCTCGAAACTAATGCAAGCAAACGATAAACCAAAGCAGAGAAGAATTACACAACCAGAGGATCAAAGACAAACTTCTTAAATGTCCTAACGGCTCAGGATCATTTCGGTCGGTAGCTAAGGCCGTCAGAACTTTACCAAGTCAACCATTCCACCTCTAATATGTTCTGATGGGCACCATTGCGACCAAAGCACAGGAAAAAGCAAACTTACTGGCAGAACTATTCTCCTCACATTGAACGCTTAATTTTCAGGGAAGAATTCCACCGCACATTCACCCTGCAGAATCGAGAATGCCCGAGATTGTTTTCCGGCACCGCCATGTTTAACGAATCTTGGGGAGTCTTGACACCAAAAAAGCTTCTGGTCCTGACGATATTCCAGTCATCGTAATTAAGACATGCGCTGACGAATTAACACCGGTATTTTGTAGGCTTTTTAATTTATCTTACAAACAAGGAATATTTCCTTCTTGCTGGAAAACTGCGCGAGTCCAGTCCATACCCAAAAAAGGCAAGAAGACATTGCCAAACAACTATCGTCCAGTCACATTGCTTTCGGTTATATCAAAAGTTATGGAGAAGGCTATCAACGAAAAATTATTTAAGTCCTGAAAAGCTTTAATATTATTAGTGACCGCCAGTATGGATTCCGTAAGTCTAGATCAACAGGAGACCTTCTCGCTTATGTTACTCACGTTTGGGATAACGCAATAGAACATCATGGGGAGTCCCGGACAGTAGCACTGGACATTTCCAAGGCCTTTGACCGAGTATGGGATGAGGGCTCCTAACTAAAGTGAGAGCATACGGAATGCCGGTTCAATTTTGTTCATGGCTGTCGAGCTTTTTGAAAGACTGTTTACACATTTAACATCAACGCCGGAGTCCCACAAGGTTCTATATTGTCGCACACCCTCTTTTTACTATGCATTAACGACGTTTTGGAAAAAATTAAAAATCCCATATATAGCTTCGCTGATGACAGCACACTGGTTTCATCTTTCATCCTCGGATATCGGCTGCCAATGCACATCTTTATAGGCAGCAAGAGGTCTCACATCTCAACAAAGACCTCGAAGAAATTCTCTCTTGGGGTGACAGTAACCAAGTAGAATTTAACGCTAAAAAAACCCAGGCGGCAGTTTTTTCTAAAAAAGTTAATGTCGTAGAACCGGATATAGTCATGGCAGGACACTCGATTCCCTTGGCATTGGGGCATCAATTGAGATACTCATATGTCTTGGCATAGTCACGTTGCGGCCATTGCTAAGGCAGCCTCGCAGAAGCTTGGAATACTCTTCCGAACTAAGAAGCTCTATACACCCCAACAAGCTTGGATGCTCTATAAAGCCCAAATTCGACCATCCCTGGAGTACTGCTCGCATATTCGGGGCTCTGCTCCTAAACATACCATGAGATTGCTAGATTTCATTCAAAGAAGAGCCATTCGCTTGATCGGTGACCATGAACTGACAAGCATCCTGGAGAGCCTTGAACATCGACGGCAGGTTGGCTATTGAAGTCTATTTTACAAATATTTGCATGGCAAGTGCTCAACTGAGGTTGCCCGCTTGATTCCACCCAGAGCGGCGCATGATAGAAATACACGACAACCCACTGCAGCCCACTCGTACGTGGTTTAGCTTAGTGTCCCTCGAACGACACTGTTTAAAAATTCTTTCATCTGGAGAACGTCATCACTCTGGAACGACCTCCCTGAGGCCGTGTTCCCCAACGAGTATAATCTCCAAAGATTGCCGTGCCTTATCATGAAAAAAAAATAAATCAAGAAACATAAAAGCCCCTTTACAGCCCAATTATTCATGGCTCCCTCTAAAGTCAATAGTACTTTTAAGAATTACAAGACAGTTCATGATAAGCCTCAATAATTAGTCTGCATGGGTCTGTATAACACTCAAATTAATTCAAAAGCAAAACCTGAAATTATTGAAATTTATTGTAAAAGCTCACAAGGATCTAGCAGTTGTCAGAAGGTTTACCTATACAGGGTGAGTCGGGAGGAATGAGCTTAACTCTAAAGGTGTAATCTATACATCAAAATAATAAGAAAAACTCAAATGTTGTTATACAATATTCATTTGTTGTCAAGTTATAAGGCAAAAACAAAATATTGCATTAATTTAGCTTTCCTGTAATAAATGTTATTGTTTGCTTTTTATTGTTGTGCTGTCACTATCCTATTAGTGTCAGTATAAAATGTTACATTGATTCACCGTTAACTTTCGGATTTGTATCTTTTTAATTTTATAAAATGCCACACATTTATTCACATCTCGAAGGCGCCAATATGGTTTTTATTTATGATTTGTGTAATGGGAATGCTACAGCGGCTGCTGAAGAATATCGTGAACGATTTCCACATGAAAGAACACCGAACAGAAAGGCCTTTATTAGAGTTTTCAACAAACTCTGCGAGACCGGAACGCTTCCAAGTGCTAATGTAAAATCTGAACGAGCCATGTAACAGAATTTAAAAGAAATAGAAAATGTTCTAGTTTTAGTAGAAGAAGATGCGACGACAAGCTCACGAAGAATTGGAATTCAGTTGGGGATTTCCCAAAAAAGAGTATCAATACGCTTCCCGAGCAAGGCTTATATCCCTACCATGTACAGAATCTTCAACCTGTAGACTATGCCAAGCGTATGCAATTAATTAACAATAATAATCGTCATCTTTTACCGCACATAATTTTTACTGACGAAGCTACATTTACCCGTGACGGCATCAATAATAATCGAAACTACCATGTATGGTCGGACGAAAATCCTCACGCAATAGTCGAAAGTGATTTTCAACATAGGTTTTCAGTAAACGTGTGGTGCGGCATCATCGATATGAATTTAATTGGCCCTTTTCTTTTGGAAAATCGCCTTACAGGGGATCACTACTTAAGTTTTTTACAAAATAAATTGCAAGGACTACTGGAGGAGATTCCTTTAAACATCAGAATTGAAATGTATTATCAACACGACGGAGCGCCTGCCCATTTCGATCGTCGGGTCAAGCAATATTTAGACCAAAGGTTTCCAGGGGTTTGGATTGGTCGCTGTGGTCCTATTAGTTGGCCTCCTAGATCGCCAGACCTCACGCTGTTGGACTACAATTTATGGGGTTGGTTAAAAACTGAGGTTTACAAAGTAAAAGTAGATACTAGGGATTCATTAATTAGACGCATTAGAAATGCTGTACTCAATATTAAAGAAAGGCACGAATCAATTAGAAGATCCACGCGCGCCCTTCGTAAACGAAGCAGGAAATGTTTGGAAGTCAATGGCGGTATTTTTGAAAATTTACTAAGCCAATTATTTATTTAAAACAATGTTAATGTTGGATATTTTGGTTTAACAATATTATTATTTTATTTAACGCTGTAACTTGAAAACAAATGAATATTGGATAACAACAATTTCAGTTTTTTCTTATTATTTTGATGCATAGATTAGACTCCTAGAGTTAGGCCCATTCCTCCCGACTCACCCTGTATAATAATAAAACTTACATAATATAAGAATCTTAGTTGATTGGCAATGATAGGCCTCACCAATAATCCTTCCCAACTAATGACCTTTTCTTTAAATTGAAATTTACAAGAAATTTACACGAGTTACTTATTCATAAATTTACAAGATAATTTTACAAGCAATAATCAATTAAAATTTACAAGATAGTTTTTACAAAATTGATTATTTATCAATTCAAGTAATAGATACTTCAGGAATTAATATTTTTGCAAGAAATTTAATATATAGGTACTATCCAATCTTGGCTATTCGAATAAATTACCAAAATGAAATTTAAAATTTCATAAGGATTACGTAGCTATACTTTATCTAGGTGATAACATAAATTTTTGGTTGATCAGACCAACTGTTATTTAACTCAATTCAACAGAATAGGCAAGGTATAGATATGTAAGATGCAATAGGTAAGATAAAGATATACAAGATAAGATAGATCAAATAAGATATATATTTGATACGCATAGATAACACCTAACTATTGTGGTTTTAAAAATGTTGGTATAAATTATGATATGAGACATAATAAAACATGGACTTATCTGTAACATTATTCATCGGGAGCACCGACGCTCAGAACTCGTTAAACGTTCCACAGCAATGGTGGTACCAACCATGAGGACTCCGACTATAACGTTTCCCCACCAACCACTGATATCGGCCTCTTTAAAAGGATTGAGTGCAAGGAAGGCTCCTTTATATCCTATCTTCTCAGTTATGCGTAATCCACAATAGATAAATGTGCCCATTTGATACTTAAAGTCCCCACAGCTTAGATTTTGAACGGTTGACTTACAAGGTTAAAATTTTGGTTGAAGGAGGAACTATTTGATGATTGACGACTATTAAACAAGCATTTTGAGGAAACATTGGAGATTGAAGCGTCTACATACAAAACCTTGGAGGAAAATTTGGAGTTTTAAATCCAGATTTCGCAGGAAATTTTGGAGCCTGAAAGAATTCACTCTATGAAGAAACCCCAAGACGATGACCACGTGTTAGCACGACATGATTATCAATAAAACTAATCTTTACCTGATGTTGTTGGCTCCAATTATCTCGTTGCTTAGACCATTCTCTCTAGAGACTTTAGACAACGAAATTGAATTAAATCCGGACTGGCCGCTTCTAGTTTATTTAAAACAAGCTATCACATTATTTCGCTGCCTTCAGGATCGGTCCATCACAACGATTGCTCAGGACAAGGTTCAAGTATCAAAAGGGACTCGAACAACGTTCAAACCTGCTTTTTATAGAGTCGGTTTATAAAAAATCATTTCCGTTCCAATGACTTTAAGCAGTCATACCATCACAAAAATGAAGGTCATTTCAAACACACCTAGCCAAAACCACGAAAATCTTACCCATTAAGATCATTGGATTGGCAAAACCACAAGAGAAGTTGAGGTTACATCAACCTATTGTCGGCCCCACTTCAAATCTTACATAGTATCAAATTAGCTTGCTAAAAATTACTACGAAACAAGAAAATTATCTCTGGTTGCCTAACCTCAATCAATTAAATATTAATTTTAACCATTTCACAGTGAACGAACTCCAGTGACGGGTGCTTGATCACCATTTTTAATATCCCAACTTCCAATGGCGTCGGGATCTTTATAGATAAAAAAAATTAAAAAAACGTTTTTAATTTTAAGATAAACGCAAATTATGACCTTGTAACGAACATGTCCAAATGCTTGTTATAAAACACACAAGACGCAAAAAAGTTACACTATGTACCTAGAGTGCCGCAGAGTGCGCCCTCTACAATCTACATCGAGATTCTTAACTAATTTGAATTTTTCGCCCCAAAAAACCCCCAATCACAAACGTTTATGGTAAAATATTGGTTAAAAATAAAGTTAATTAGGAAAATCCAAAATAAAATTTTCACTTGAACACCCTGTATCCAGGTTGTTATCAACTTTTGAACTAAACCACTTTTGGGCAATATTTTGCCCCAAGGACTCGTCAGTTTTACTATGTACCATTAATTATGGAGGGTGTCCCGAAATTAACTGACAATATTTTAAGGGGATAAAGTACAGGGTTATCCAACCAAGACTAGACAAGGCGATTTTTTGACTTTTCCTGTACTTTTATAAAAAAACTGAAATAGCCATCTTAAGTCATTTTCTCCCGCGAATTCGAATATCTTCAGCAAAAAACAATTGAACATCAAACAAAAGTACTAGGGGTCACTTTGATATTTTTTTAAATGGGATGCCGTATTTTTAATGAGCTTATCCGATTTCTCATATAAATTTTGATCTAAAATGTTGGATTTTTAATTTTTTTTTTTTTTTTTAACATTTTCCGAATTTAAAACTGAAGAAAAAAGGCGTTTTTGAATTAAAAATCCAACATTTTAGATCAAAATTTATATGAGAAATCGGATAAGCTCATTAAAAATACGGCATCCCATTTAAAAAAATATCAAAGTGACCCCTAGTACTTTTGTTTGATGTTCAATTGTTTTTTGCTGAAGATATTCGAATTCGTGGGAGAAAATGACTTAAGATGGCTATTTCAGTTTTTTTTATAAAAGTACAGGAAAAGTCAAAAAATCGCCTTGTCTAGTCTTGGTTGGATAACCCTGTACATCCAAAAATAGGACTGAAACCCTCTATTAATATACCTTCAAAAACGCTTCGCTATGGGTCTAGATCCCCCCCGAATGTCCTAACTTTATAAACATTATAAAAAATATATACGATAATGCCTCGGTACAAATCAGATCATCAGATGGCCTGACCAATCCTTTCCAGATAAATACCGGTGTTTTGCAGGGGGAGTCTTTAAGTCCGACCTTGTTCAATCTTTTTATCTCTGATATCGATGAATATTTTGCGGATCGCTCTGCTCTGGGTCTTAGCATCGACGCGCTTAATAATGTGCTATTGCTTCTATATGCTGACGACCTTGTTATTCTGGGTTCATCAGAGATTGACCTTCAGCGAAAACTTAAAATTTTGGAATCGTACACTCGAGATAACCATTTAAAGGTAAATGAATTAAAATGTAAAATAATGTGTTTCAACCGTCCAGGGAAGCCCTATACCGGGAATTTTAATTTTAAAATTAACAATAATGTTTTGGAAATTGTTAGCGAATTTACCTACCTTGGAGTTGTTTTCTCTTCTTCAGGATGCTTTAGAAAAATGACCGAATCAATAGTTTTGAAGGCGAAACAAGCTGCAGGTGCATTAATGAGTCTGACCTCAGGATCAAAACCCGGCACCTTTTTTGCAATAAAAAATTATTTCAAAACACTATTCTAAACTCATTTTCCAGCTGTCTTCCTGTTTGGGGTATCAGATATGCAGACATTTTGGAGAGTATTCAGACCTCTTTTTACAAATCGCTGATAATGCTACCACGAAATACTTCTTCAGCGCTGATTAGACTGGAAACTGGCTCTATCCATCTTTCCTATTTTATGATTGACCTTGAATTTTTTAATTAAAATACTTTTTATGAATAACGGTAGACTGCCCAAAATCTGTTTGAAACGTCAAATACAACTACTTCCTCTTAATCCTGGTCTGAAGTACAACTGGGTTTTCCCAATTAAATCGCTCTTCGAATCTAATGGACTTTCTAGCTTCTGGTCCCTGAACCCCCATGTCTTACAAACTAACAGGAAAATCATCTTAGAAACATATCGAGATCGATGTTTTCAGACAGATTTGAGAATAGCTAAAGATTCCGCTTACACTCTCTTTTATAACTCCTTTAACTTGTCCTGCACTGCAGCAAAATACCTTCACTTTAACTGCCCTTTTTATATTCTCAAATTATTAGCACAAACGCGCATGTGCACCAAATTTTACTGTAAACTTATTTGCAAAGGAATATCCTACCGGATAAACCAAGAAGAAGTTTGTTCTGTTTGCAATATGTACGAGTTTGAAACTTTCGAACATGTGTTTTTTAAATGCCCACTTTATAGCCACCTACGCCCACCTAATTGGCAAAATAATATTCTTGATTTCGCTCAAGTTCTTGATGGATTGACGCCTGACTTAGCCAAAGATACTTTTAATGCCATGTTTAGCATACTTAAGTTACGCGCTTTCCTGAGGAACGAATAAAATTACCCTATTTTTCTATAATTGTCTTAATGGAATTTTATTTATAATTTTATACATTTATTTCCAGTACCCGCTTTTTTTCAAACACACGCATTTCTTTTTATTTTATTATTAATTGTATATTTCCTTTTATTTAGTATTATTAGGTACCTACTAACACTTAGCCTAGACAGATCTTCATTGTTATGGAATTGTATTATTTCTGGAAACAATAAAGAAGTAAGTAAGATCCCCCCCGAATGGGAGCTATGACCAGCGTTTTCTTCACAATATCTCAGAAACCGATTAGGGTATCAAAACAAAATTTGATACATGTTTTACCCATGACAAGACGCAATAAACGATTTATTTAGCTTAACTGTATTTCTTCCAGTGGCGTCCCACTGGGTAGGTATTGAGGAGAATATTACCCAAGTTTTTTATTTGTAGGATTTTTTAACTTCAGGTGCAATTTTTAGAAGCCTTGAAGTCTTTCGTTGAAAAAAGGTACTCCTGTTTCATTTCGGTAGGATTCACCATTTTCCAATAAAATCGATTTTAAAATTATCGGTTTTTTGAAAGTCGTTCAAAAGGCTAAGGTGTTTTTTTTTGCATATCTCAGCATTCTCAGCAAACACTTGATATTAAAACATGAAATTTATTAGAAGTTCTATTAGCGACAAGGCATATTTATTAAAGGATGTTACTTTAAAATATTTTTCCAGTGGCGTCGCACGGGGTGGAGCCTAAAGTAAATATTACTATTATTTTTTTTTTTTGCAGGGCTTTCATACTTTTAATGTAGGTAATTTTTTTAAAATTTTAAATTTTTTGTTAATAAAACCTTCTATTATTGTAATATGACAGAATGTAACGTCTTCAAGTTAAACAGATTTTTAGATTACCTTGTTTTTAAATATTTATTTTCATGGAGATTTTAGGAGACTTTTAAAATAAAACAAAAAAGAATAACAAATTGCAAATCAAATTTGATTGTAAAACCACACGGGAAACTAATTCTTAAGCAAATGTTCGAAATTATTTCCATTTTGTTGGATGCACAATCTAGACCTGCGTGTTATGTTTTGTTAGGCACGGAGAATTTGAAAATGGATTTCTCTTCTCTTCTCGCCGCGTTATTGATTCGCTGCCTCAGTTTTTCTATTCAGTCTACTTCTCTTGCTTACACCATACCAGTCATATGTCCCCAAAAATAATAATCAAGGGGATTAAAATCAGGTGATCTTGGTGGCCAGGCTATGGGACCACCTCTACCAATCCACTTGTTACGGTAATTTTCTTCAAGCCAATTCCTGACTTGACGCCCGTAGTGAGCTGGCGCCCCATCATGTTGAAAGAAGTGCCCTAAACGTAAATCCAGTGGCACATTATCTAATAAATCCCCAAGTTGATTATACAGGGTGTCCCAACTTTATTTATACACGAAATATCTTCTTCCCTGTTCATGATATAAAAAAAGTTTCAAGAGAAATAGTTCTTGGTTTAAAGAACTACTTCTACAAGAGTACGTTTAAATGTACAGGGTGCCTCAAAAGTACAATTTTTAATATCAACTTTACTTTTTTAAATAGGACACCCTATATTTTATGTCAAATATTGCTCCTTCAATCAACTCTTTATCAAAAATCTATGATATGTTCTATGCCTAATGTGGTCCGTTTCCTAGATAATGGTAAGATTAAATTAGTATCAAAACTTTCAAAATGCTGTGAAATATTAGGTAAACAATAATTACCTATTACTATAGTAACAAACTAGTGACATTTTAAAATAAATTTTGACATTTCTAACAGTGATATAAATTTTTAACTAGAAGATAAAATGTCAAAGTAGTAAGTAATTTTTATAACTATGCCATCACTTTTTACTCCAAACGAATATGTTGACATGCTGTTAATCTACGGCGAGTGCAAGAAAAAATCGCGGGATGCACAAGGGTTATACAGTATGCAGGGAGCGGTTTCCAGATCGTCCAACACCATCGCTTTGCACTTTTGCAAATGTGGAAAGAAAAATGCGAACGGGTTCTTTTCCTACCTCGAGGGGTTCACAACATGCTCGACCAGTAAGAAACGAAACTAACATAATAAATGTCCTTGCACTCATAGTACTAAACCCTCATGTGTCAGTAAGAGGCATATCAGAAGAAACGGGTATTAGCAAGACTTCAGTGCAGCGAATTCTAATTAACAACGGATACCACCCCTTTAAAGTTCATCTGGTACAAGCTCTACGGCCTAATGATTATAATAGACGATTGGAATTCATCGTCTTTTTGACTACACAGTTAAATGAGGATCCACGGCTTCTGGAAAAAATTATGTGGAGTGATGAGTCGCGATTCCACAATAACGGAATCGTGAATCGTCATAACATTCATTATTGGTCGGTTGAAAATCCACATTGGGTTCGAGAAACTCATTTCCAAAATATCTGGGGAGTAAATGTGTGGTGTGGTCTCTTTAATGGACGATTAATTGGGCCACACTTTTATGAAGGTACATTAAACGGTCAAAGGTATTTAAATTTTTTAATCGAGGTCTTACCTACGCTTTTGGAAGAAGTTACCATAAACGAACGTTTTAATATCTGGCTTCAACAAGATGGTGCTCCGCCACATAACTCCCGGATTGTATCAGATTATTTAGACAATAATTATGGGATAAACTGGATTGGGAATCGAGGACCTGTCAGGTGGCCAGCACGATCGCCGGATTTAATACCTTTAGATTTTTATTTGTGGGGATATTTAAAGCAGGTAGTTTATACTGAAAAACCAAACAATTTGGAGGATTTAAAAAATAAAATTTCACGTGCCTGTAGAGAAATTCCAGCAGAAGTTATAAGGTTTGCCTGCACTACGGAACTCCTCAAAAAATACGAGATATGTCAGACCGAACATGGTCGTCACTTTGAGCGTCTCTTATAATATCATTGTTATTTTTTTTTATTTTACGTTCATTTTAAATGTATTTTAATTAGTAAACAAACACATCAGAAAATTGTATTTGTAATTATCTCGAAAACGGACAACATTATGCATAGAACATATTATACATTTTTGATAGAGAATTCATTGAAGAAACAATATTTGACATAAAATATAGGGTGTCCTATTTAAAAAAGTAAAGTTGATATTAAAAATTGTACTTTTGAGGCACCCTGTATACTTAAATGTACTCCCAGTAAAAGTAGTTCTTTAAACCAAGAACTATTTCTCTTGAAACTATTTTTATATAATGAACGAAGATATTTCGTGTATAAATAGAGTTCAAATACCTTTCTGCATTTTAATTTTGTGGGATTTCAATTGGGCCAATTAGGTGGTTTCCAATATTACCTGCCCATAAATTAATCGAGAATCTATGCTGGTAATTTGTCTTTCTTACAACCCTTGGATTTTCTTGTGCCCAGTAATGTGTATTATGTATGTTGAATGCTTTGCCCCTAGAGGAAGTTGCTTCATCAGACCACAAAATATTTCTTGAAATATTGTCATTGTTTAATATCCAACGAGAAAACACAACCCTGTTCTGAAAGTCTTCAGGTTTTAAATCTTGAACTCTCTGGTAATAGAAAGGGTGTAAATCTTGTATTTGCACCATTCTTCCTATCTAAAACAAACAAGAAAATGTTAAGTTGCTGTTCTAGAAATTCACCTGTAATATTACTTACGATTGACTTCGGTATATTGCGGCGCCGAGCTAGCGTTTCTTGTTGCTATGTTTGCGGTCCTCTTTCATAAAATTTAGTGCATTTTCCCAGTTATAGTTTCTAATCGGCCGACCTTGTCCACGAGCCCTTCGAAATGATCCATTTTCAACTCTGTGAACCCTAGCAAACTATTATAGCAAGTCCAACGACTTGGTATTCTTCTTTGTGGAAATCTCCTTCGATATTCCACTAACGCAGCAGTAGAAATGCCGTTACAGAACTCATAAACAAAATGTATATCTGCTAGTTCGTGATTTGAAAAATTTTGCATTTTGTTGTAATAATAATACAAAATTATTAATCTTATGATTTTTCACCAAAAACATCAAACTGCTGACAACAAAAAATTGATACTTATCAAGTTTTATTGTGTTTTCGTGGTATCAAATCATCCATAGCCGCCTATAATTTTATAAATTATTACTTGCCTTAGCCTTTTCAAGGGCTTTTAAAAAACCGAAAATTTTAAAATCGATTTTATTGGAAAATGGTGAATCCTACCGAAATAAAACAAGAGTACCTTTTTTTCAACAAAAGACTTTAAGATTCTAAAAATTGCACCTGAAGTTGAAAAATCCTACAAATAAAAAACTTGGGTAATATTCTCTTCACTACCTACCCAGTGGGACGCCACTGGAAGAATTACAGTTAAGCTAAATAAACCGTTTATTGCGTCTTGTCATGGGTGAAACATGTATCAAATTTTGTTTTGATACCCTAATCGGTTTGTAAGATATTGTGAAAAAACCGCTTGTCATAGCTCCCATTCGGGGGGCTCTAGCCCCATAGTGAAGCGTTTTTGGAGGTATATTAGAGAATTATGGCACGTTCAAATAGCGACAGTCACTAATAAAAGCGTCCTTATTTTGACATTGGTGACAGCTACGCATGCGTAGCAGGGGCTAAAAATAGCGGCGGTCAGTAATAAAATAAGACCTGGCCGTATTTGTGACTGGTTAGTGGAAGGCAGTATTTATGGCAGTATTTTTTGCGACATGCGCAAAGTAAAGGAAAGCGCCATTACTGTCATTTGTCAACTTCGTGTCGTACAAATTTTTCAGGTTTTTCCAGTTCCAGTTTTAATTTTGTTTATGTTTTGAGAGCTTGTCTGTGTGAATTCGGTGTTATTATTCTAATTATTTATTACAAAATGGAAAAAACAAAACCAACAAGATTGAGATTTACGTATGAGGACGACCTCGTGCTATTAAGAGAATTTTTAAACTCCAATCCAATTTTTAACCCAGAAGGTTGGAACGTAATTCAAAATAATGTTTCAATTACCACAGGGAAACTATTTCTTATAAAAACCCTAAAACAACACTTGCAATTATTGCTTGAAATATTTCTGAAAAAAGTAAAAGTTGATCAGATTAGGTAAGTAAAAATATCTTCATTTTATAAACCTGCATTTCCTTACAACTGATAAGAAGCACTTCCAACTATAAACTAAAAATATTGTATTGTTTGTCCTGTATTTGCATTGTACATTCACAATAAAGAAGGATATTGAAGTGTTAAGATTTTATCTCATTGCGAGGGGAATGTAGATATAAGCTACTGTGTTATTTAATTTGTATTTCTATAGCAACTACTTTATATAACATGTGTTAAATTAAAATATATAAAGTAAACTATTGGGAACCACAAATTACAATAAAAAAACACCATATAATATTTTAGATCAGGAATTGAGGAGCCTTATTGCGAAAAGAATGTTTTACTGCAAGAGGTAAGTTCCATTTGTCAGGAACACAATTATGATTTTAAACAAAAAAAGAAATCTGTCAGTAAAGAACAGAGGATCATGGAGTTGGGAAAGAGGAGCAGGGATGAATATGCACAAGCATATGTGAGCTTACAAGAATCTGAGTCTGAGATTATTATTACGGAACCCACCGAGGAAGTAACAACAATGCACATAGACCACGATTATTTGCGTGAGTATTAAAAAGCATAAATATATTCTTACCGTCTATTCAGTAAAAAACAATTTGCATTAAGTTAGGATGTAATTAATACATACATAAAATAGTCCACAGATGTAATTATTTGTTTGGTGAGACCCCATAAGTATATTATAATTTCCTTTTTAGTAAACAAACACATCCCTCAACAACAACAAATAGTCATAGATATTCCCGGAGAGGAAATAGAGATAGCAGCAAAATGTGAAAACCTTCCGCTCCTAACACCATCAACACCAGTACAATCGACCTCCTTTACTCCTGCTACCTCAAAACAAATTAATGTTCCCCTAAGTGACTGCAAGAAAGTACTAGGTAACTACCATACATGCACAAGCTTCTCATTCATCAGTAAAGTCAAGATAGTCTTTATCTAAACACACTTTGACAGCAAGTTGCCTATATTCTATAAATATTTTAATTATCAATAATAATAAATTGTAAATTTTGCAGGACCAATGAGAACTAGAACAAAAAGAGGCGAGCCTTTGAAAAAAAATGCCCTGCTCTATTTAACGGAGAAAAATGATAGAGACAGTAAAATTAAACTAAAAGAATTGGAATTGGAGGAAACAAAAATTGCCATTGAAGAAAAAAAATATATTTGAAGGAAAAGG
Organism: Polydrusus tereticollis; assembly: GCA_963920685.1. Taxonomy (NCBI): domain Eukaryota; kingdom Metazoa; phylum Arthropoda; class Insecta; order Coleoptera; family Curculionidae; genus Polydrusus; species Polydrusus tereticollis. The sequence goes on from OY987327.1 coordinate 63,213,003, forward strand.
AATTAAAAATAACAGAAAAAAACATGGATCAACGTCATAAAGAAGTCATGTTTAAACTTGACATTGAAAAAAAGAGGGCTGATGTTGAGGTGGAGGAAAAAAAACTAGCAAACCAACTAATGTTGTCACAGCAAAAACTTATCGACCAATTACTCTTACAGAGACAGTAGCGATAGTTACTGCTCAAGCATATTTTCGAAGGAAGGTGTCTGCGCATTGTTTATAAATAAATTAGTTATAAATAGGAATAATTATAATAGGAAGTACAATAAATATACATTTTTATGAAATTAGTCGTTTTATTATTATTATTATTAAACATCAAAGTATTCTTCTAGGGTTGGTGGTACAATATTAAAATATGTTGCGGTTTGACTGTCATAAAGACAGGTATGACAATTTGTTAAGAGAACTGCTACTTTATACATTGATTCTACATCTTGCATAAGAAGTTTTTGATTTTTTCTAAAATCAATAAATGCAAACTGTGCAACAACTTTTTGGAAACCCCACTCGACTGAAATTCTCAATGTCTTCATTGACTGGTTAAATAGCTGTTGATGATGTTCCAAATTTTCATGCCTGCCTTGAAATGGGGTTAACAGCAGCTCCATTAGACCATATGCCTGATCTCCATACAGACGGAACTTCATATTTTCTCCAAATACAGCTACTCGTTCTAGCTCATTATAAAGTAACGACTCCCTAAATATACCTGCATCATGTCTTCTGCCCATATATGCTCCTTTTAGGCTGGCAATTATCCCATCTGGACACAGCACAGACTGGTATTTAACACAATGGAACCTTTTATGGCCAGAGTAATAATTTTCTTGATCTATTGACGGGCGACAGATCTGTCTGGCTGTGCCATCAATAAACCCCCAACAATTTTCCATTGCACCACCTTTTGCATGAACAGCCTGAAAAATTTAATAGAATACAAATAAATAGGTCTTTCTAGCATATTATGGAAACCACAAGTAACAATCAAAAGACAAAACCTACTTGCGAGTAATATATCAGTTTATTTCTGTTAAGCCACTGCAAATTTTGTAAATGGTCCAAGAGTCTTCCATTATTTGCCATTATAATATCTATTGTTGTTTTTATTATTTCGGATATTGATTGTGGAGATAAATTAAATATTGGACCAATATCTTGCAGTCGGTTAGGATATGCAAGTCTTCTAAGTAGGATGCAGAGTGCAGTTACATCTAAAAATGTTAAACATTATAAACTAAAATAAATATAGGTAGGTACCTACCGAATGTTTAATATTTTAAACAATGTCTTTCTTACACTACTTACATACCATTAACTCTAATCCTTCTTGCTGTCCTTACATCCTCTGGTATACCCAAAATGTTAGCTAATCGTAGAATATCTTGCCTTTCAAATCGAAACATTTTTTTGATTTCTTCATCAGAAAAATTATCTAAAGTAAAATTATTCACACCTCGGTTGTTATTTCGGTTTTGTATATTATTATTGTCCCTGTTTATTAAGACATTTTCCACTATCACAAACTCTATATCGTTGTCATTTGCACCCCCAAGAATGGCAGCTTCTAATATTTCTTCCATTAGTATTTTAATATGTTTTAATAGTTTTAAAAACAACCCTTTCTATAAAGTCTTTCAAAATATAAAAAATAAAAACAAGAACTAAATCTGAGGTTAAAAAAGAATCAAAACAGACCACCACGCCGGCGCGGGGAAATAGTGCCGAAAGTGCCGTCGTAACAAAAATCATGTGCCATAACTCTGTTTACACGATAAAAATAGTGACTGACAGTAACAATATAAGACTGATCAGTAATAATTCCAGTCAGTATTTAGGAAAGTGCCATAATTCTCTATTAATACAGGGTTTTAGTCTTATTTTTTTATGTACTTTATCCCCTTAAAATATTGTCAGCTAATTTCGGGACACCCTGTATACAGGAGAATCTTGGAGGGCGGTTAAGAGCAGAGCAAGACCTAATAAAGGTAAAAAACTGGTTTGAAAAAATGTCCCCAATTATCAAATTTGAAAAGATTATCTACATTGCCTTTAGCAGCTAAAGTTTAGCTGCAATAGAAAAAATACCATTTTGCTATAATGAAATCTACCAAAATCAACACAATATTTGCATAAAAGACACGGATCATACTAGAAGTGGATAACTATCTAAAATGGGATAAACATATAAATACATAAATTAAAAAATAACGGTCAATTTTATATAAATTTTAAACGTTATGGTCGATTTTATGCTTGAAATACAGTTGGGTCGGTGCCTGGATTTATTACGACAATAAAGTGTTGACATCAAAAGGTGCAAAATTATCAAACTTATTTTATCACTAAAGTCAGATTTGTTTCTTAGTTTAGCAAAATGTAATTATTGTGTGTCCCTAAGGAAGGATATAATTACCTAAAGCCTAATATTTTTTCTTCGCGCGGGTGACTTAAAGGGTGAATATACTATTGTTTTCACTTAATTGAAACAGTATTATTATAATAAATTAAAATTATTACCGTTAATAAAAAGTATTGGTTCAAGGTTTTTAAATTTAAAATACAATAATTTTCTTGTAATACCTATCTAAATATAAAATTTTGCGGTTTTACTTACAAAGTAGCAGAGGAGCCAGATGACATTATCTAGATAAACTTCGATATTTTGCATGTAAATAACATAAGTCAGAAATGTATAAAATCCGTTGGCAATCATGAGAAACAAAGTGAACTCAAAAAGACCTCTAAAATGAGCAACTATGTTGTGAAGATGAAAGGCCGATACTTCGATTACTTTTAATTTTTCCAGTATGTTATTTTCAAATTTTACCTCAAACACAAGTTTCTTTACACATTTGTATCTCGTTGTAATAGCTAACAATAAAGTTAACATAATGATTTGTTCTAATAAAAGAAAACTGATTAAAATCATACTTGTTGCTGGAAATACTGTTAGATTTAAAATTTGATTTAGTCTTGTTGTTTCGTTTTGAGCCCAACGAGCATAAGTGGTATATAAGATAGGAAACAATATTAAATTAAATAATATTAGATAGCATCGTCCATTTTTTGACATACTTTTCTCAAATTTTGATTGGTCAACTGACAAAATTTTATCAACTGAGGAGAACTCACAAAAGAGCTTACTCCACGTCATCATTTTCCTGTAAGAATTAACACTCGCTATAAGTGGTATTATATTACTCAACGGTGTTAATATTGACATTATTCTTGAAGTCAGTGATGCATTAAATTTAGGATCTCTTAAGACTTCCCAAGTTGATACAATGACCAGAATTGTAATAAAAACAGTACCAAGTAAAACTTGATTTTTATACTGATTTTCTCTTACTAATATATATTGTTTGAAGTCAAAATACGGAACGATTCGAAAAAAACTTGCAAATTTAGCAATTGGAACGAAAAAAAAAATTTGATCTCTTGAACCCATTTTGTTTCGGCTTTTTAGAGAAATATTGGATTAACCTGTCGCTGTCGTGTAATTGTGACGTTTTCTTTCTTTGAACGAAATATATGCTTTTTTATGTTTGTGGCTTTGAACATTTAGGCAAATTAAAAAGAAATATTGATTGTTTTTACTACATTAATTAATAATACAGGCTGTTTAGAAAACTTTCAAAGATGATTCTGTTGTATGCTGAAATTGAAATGCAAAAACGTCTCCATTAATTGAAGACCTCGGTGCAAAAACCAGGTAAGTCACATTATAAAAAGTTTTGAGAAATTAAAAAAAAATTATTATTTTGTTTAAAAATAGGAAAAAGAAAACCATTCTATTTTATTGTGTAGGAAAGGTTATTAAAAATACGCTTAATATGAAATGACATAAAAACATCAACGCAAAATTTTAATTTTTTTCGTTAAAAATTTGGACTTACCTGGTTTTTGCCTCAAACATAGAAATAAAATAATGCAAAAAATGGTTTAAACAGTTCTATTAATCAAACGGAACAAAAAGCAGTACCACTTAACAAAGAGGAGACAAAAATAAATCTACAGTTACATAAATAAAGAATCAGAGTCGTACGCATCATCACCTGTAACAACTACTTCTTCTAGAACTGCAATATTTTCGGGTTCTCCGAAGATCATTCGATAGTACCAATAGTACCATAGATCGGCGGCCGGTACGTATTTTGTTGATAGAAGTTTAACATTAGCAGCCTTTCTTTCATTGAGCGGCAAAGGATAAGGTTGTATCATATGCGAACTTGAAAAACACAATGCCACATTTTTCTTTTCAATATTTTTTTTTATTTTACTTTTTTACGGTTCGTCGGCGTATCTGAGGCCATCTAGAACCGGTCATCGACCGTACGGTTTTTAATCGTGCGTTCTACTGACTGGGGAGTGTGAAACGGCACCTTCATCCTACGAGATATCCGATCTCATCCGGCCTGTCCGGCGTGAATAGGATGGTTTTGATGTCGATTCATTTTACACTCTTCCCTAAGACAACAGCACGCGGTGTTTCCCAAGCGGTCACCCATCAAGTACTAGCCGCGCTCGACACCGCTTAACTTCGGTGATCTGACGGGAACCGGTGCTTTAGGTGTCGCTAGGCCCTTGCCCTTTTCAATATAAAACCTTGTAAAAACTGGGATGGATGTTGCAATACTGCATTTCATATATTTAAATCATTTTTGATACTGCAAAATCATGTCCTGACGTTTACAGCTTTAAACTTTTTTGAAGTTAAACGTACTAGTTCTTCCATCCATAAGGAATATGGACCCTTTCTTTGCGCCTTTTGGTCTTTTCAATCAGGGCAAACGATCGGTCGCACGGTAAAACATCTTTTTATTGACACGGCTAGGACCCGGACTATTTTCATCACTCGGTATATATTCGCTCCCTGACGACATTCTCGCGCCAAAGATGACTTGTTGCAGCGCGAACAATACTTTGTTAGAAGTGGCAATAGGTAAAAAAAAACGCAGTGGAACACACATTTTTTAGGAATTATTTTATTCATATGTCCAACAATTATTTCATCGACTAGAAGCGGCAGCCGAGAAATGCGTGGGCGGGAAAAAATTTATACGCGGTCTAATCATCATAAAATTAGGTTATTTTTATTTAAAATTTATTGGTAAAATTAGCAGAGCCGGTACATGAGTGTTTTTTTTATTCGCATTCCTTCTATAGCCACAGAACCGTAAGCTATACCTGATTTTAGCACCAAACGATCCGCAATAATCTAAATACTTACAATATGCACAAAAGCAATTTTTCATAAAAATTGGACTTACCTGGTTTTTGCACCGAGGTCTTCAATTATTGTATGTACGTGCAAGGCGAAGTCTTGCTTCTACAGTAGTGTCATTCTACTAAACTCAGTACCTAGCTCTATTTGACTGAACATTTTAGGCATGGAGCGTATTTTCTATATTTTGAACTGTTATACATAATTATAAGATTTAAAACAAGTTTATTAACTAACCTGAGTTAATACTGTTAATAGAGCTTAGCTGCTATACAAGGTGATTTCTAAGGTGACACTTTTCATCACCCTATATATGACAAAGAATGTTGTAAAAATGCTGTTTTGCGACCGAGAATATTTAGGGTGTATTGGTGTCTCTCTGATATTGACATTGTGTAGCGATGCGCGCCACGAGATCCGAGCACGATGGTATTTTTGTTTGCCAGTTTGCAGCATACGATGTATAAGGTTTACCATGTGTGTTTCCCAAATTTTTGACGTAGGTAAGCCCTCTTTTAAAGAAAGGAAAAGCAACGGAAATGTCAAATTATAGACCAGTATCGCTCATTTCTAATATCAGTAAGAGAATTGAGAAAATCATTAAAAAACGGATAGTAAGCTTTCTTGGCAGGTTTCACGTACTCTCGGACAGACGATTTATCTTTAGGAAGGATGTGTCCACACAAAATGCTTTAATATATCTAACTAATACAGTATACAAAAATAAGGCAGATATGGGGATATTTCTCAACCTGGCTAAGACTTTTGATACAGTCATGAAATATTAATCCAGAAACTTGAAAATATAAGATTTCGGGGTAACTCTTTAAAGTTGTTAAAAGGCTAGTTAGTAAAATGCAGCACGTTAAAATCGATAGTGCTCTTAGTCCTCCAAACGAGATTGAATACGGTGTCCCACCGTGAACAGTATTAGGCCCGATATTATTTACAAAATATACAGAGTGATCCTCAAGTACATGAAGAAAATCTAGGACATAATTTCTGACAATATTTTAAGACGAAAAGTTAATATGAACATATGCCCTAAAATGTGTTAAAATATTTTTAAAAAATAATTCTTTTTTTAAAATTTCGAAAGTCCTTGAAGATACGGTATTGAAAATTGGTGTCAACTGATTTTGAACTTACTTCCACCAGTGGCGTGCGTAAAGATACCATCAATATTTTTTTTGTGAAAATATTTGATACGCCACCGATTTTTTTTAAACTCTGATTCATTTTTATGCATTATTGATACAAGCTGAACAAAAATTGTCTCTACTATGTTTTTGAAAAAAGCAGTAGTTTTAACGAAAAATGGAAAAAATTGTAAACTTGTAAAAAAAAACTATGTTAAGACTATGGAGGACTTTAGGAAGGAGCCCGATCGAGTATGGCCGAATTTTAAATTTACATCCCTGTTTTTCGTTACTTCGCTGGTTGGCCGTCGAGGGCGCCACTGCACGCTTACCGGCTATTTTTTGCAGGTTTTGATAGGCGAGTACGGTATTTTTTTCGAATATCTTGAAAAATAAGCTTTGGAATCATTTTTTTGCGTTAGTAATATAAACAATGAGTGGCGTACAATGTTTTACAAGTAGCGTTTGCTTCGTGCCGGGGTGTAAAACTGGATATTCGTCTGATAGAAAGCTCAGGAAAAATCGTGGTGAGAAAAATCCTAGTCTCTTTCAAGCCCCTAAGGTAAGCAAAAACCACAAAAAGTTCACAATATTGTTTATTAATAGTGGTCTTTCGTTACTCGTCTGTCTGTGTCGTCTATCCTTGATTTTGTCATCATAGATCTTCAAGATAGATTATCCGACAATGGACGTATTTCTATTAACCAAATTTTTGATAATGTTAATCAAAATTTAATTAAAATTTATTCATTGTTACGAACTGTTAAACTAACTTTAAAAAGGTATTAATAATTTAAGAAATAATATTTCTCCTTTAATTGGTATTTTATACAAATTAAGATTATATTAGGTACCTACTTACGTCCCCTTAAAACTTTTAAGAAATATTTACTTTACAATATAGGTAGGTAGGTACCTACTCAAAATTTCAATATTTAATATCAGTTTGCCAGTTCGTCGAATATTAAATCCTTTAAAAAATTACAAAATAAAACCATAAAATGCATTCAAGGCCCCCCGCGCCTAATTATATTACCTACCTACAATTTTGGAAAACAATCAATTATAGATATCTACCTATTGTATATATATGATAGAATAATAAAAGTTTATAATTAATATTCCAGAAACAATTAAAAATACAATCAATACCTATAAAAAAGGTTTAAATATTTATTATAAAAACATTTATTGAAAATATAAGATATATCTATTTTTGTTATACTTTTTAAAAAAAGTTTTAGAAACTTATTAATATATTAATTATTTTATTGTTAAAAAAAAATTTTTAATTTAATTTTTTGGTTGTTAGTATACTATAATTTTTATTCAGTTTCTTTTCAATTTAATTTTAAAATCCCCATTTATAATCTTTTGTAAAGTTAGTTGGGAAATAAATAAGTTAAGAATCTTCTTCTTTTCAGGTCTGTTAAAAGGTGTAGGTACTACCTATAATGAACATATGTTAATTTATTTTTAGTTTGAATTTAAATAAAAACTGTATATAGTAACGCGCAGATTGTGTAATTATTTCCTTTCCAAATGAAAAGTTGTTTGAGTGTCTATAAAGAGTAAAGACCGCCAGTATTTGAAAAAATTAATCCTCCTGGTAATAATAATACAGTGTCTTAGAATGCAATACACCCTTTTACGTGCTAGAATTATGTATCTAGGGAGTATCCCGCACCCGCCTCTCACACATATCTCGGTCTGTAGACTGTTTAAATTACCTAATTTCGATAAAACAGTTAATTCTCCCATAAGAACCCATGAAATTTGCAGCGCTAATGGAACAATGCGATCCTGGCGGCAGTTTTTGAAGCAATGCAAAAGTGGGACCGGAATCGATGTATTGCGATCCTTCCTAAAGCCCTCCATAGTTAAGACATCGCTGATTCGACTTTTTTTCAAAGTATGCTTACGTCACAGACTGTAAATAATTGTGGATATGTCACAAAATTAAATGACAGAAAAATCATTGGAAAGCTTTAGTGCGTCGTTTTTGTGAATTGTTTATCGATTCAAAAGTTTTAAAGCTGATTTACAAAACACTGCTCATATGGTAGATATGCATTTTGTTTATGGTCCTGCTGATGGAAGTGCATACGAAGCAAGACACATTTACCAGGTAAGATATCCGAATCGTGCAGCACCGTGTTCTTAGACCTTTGTAAGTCTCCATCGCCGTTTATCAGAAACAGGAAGTTTTGCAAGAGTTTCTGATATTCCCTGCAGACCAAGGACTATAAGAACACCACAATTAGAATTGAGGAAGACCCAGAAACCAATACTCGAAAAATTGCGCATGAGGTAAACGCTAATCAGCAAACCGTTTTGAGGATTCTTCACGACCATCAAATGTATCCTTACCACATACAACGTGCTCAGGCCCTTTTAACACGTGATTTTCCTCAACGCGTTAATTTTTGTCAATGGTTTTTTGAAAGGTTGGCCAGAAATCCACAAGTTTTAGATAATTTCTTTTTTACCGATGATGCTAATTTTTTTAAGAATGCCATAACAAACTTTCATACCAATCACGTTTGGAGTCAAGAAAATCCACACGCTATTAGCGAAAGATATTTCAGTACCAATTTTCTAGAAAATGAGCTGCCAATATTATTGGAAGACTTGTCATTAGCTCAGCGAAACCTGTTGTTTTTTATGCATGACGGAGCTCTCGCCCATTTTAGTGCCACAGCCAGAGAATATCTAAATGCTGTATACGGAAATCGATGGATCGGTAGAGGCATTGCACTACCTAATCAACCGTGGCCGCCAATGTCCAATGATTTAAATGTATTGTATTTTTATTTCTGGAGAAAATCTCTAGTTTACAAAACTCCAGTTGAAAACCAGGAAGATCTTAGAAACCGGATAATAATGGCTTGCGAAAATATTAAAAACACCCCAGTTGTTAGAGAATGTTAGAGATTCAATGAGAAGACGGCTTGTATTTTAGCAAAAGGAAGCCACTTTCAACAGTTTTTCTAAGTTCAGTTTGTTTTGTGTTTAAATTTAGATTAAAAAATAAGTTAATTATATTAGAAAAAATTTTAAATAAATTACTTGTTGTATAAATAATTCAATCATGTTTTGTATACTTATTTAATTAGTAAATTAATTTTGTTTAGTTTATATCCGTACTGCATCAGAGTTATCTTTAAAACTACTGTTTTTTCAAAAATATAGTAGAGATACCTTTTGTTCAGCTTGAATCAATAACGCATCAGAGTTAAAAAAAATCAGTAGCGTATCAAATATTTTTACAAAAAAAATATTGATGGTATCTTTACGCACGCCACTGGTGGAAGTAAGCAAAATCTTTTTTTAAAGAAAAAGTGCAGTTTAATACACAATCAGTTGACACCAATTTTCAATACCGTATCTTCAAGGAAAAACAATTATTTTTTAAAATTATTTTAACACCCTGTATCTTAGAGGGTAAGCATTTTAGAGCATATGTTCATATGAATTTTTTGTCTTAAAATATTGTCAGAAATCATATCCTATATTTTCTTCATGTCTATACATGGTGTTACAATATTATACCGACAAATTGAAACAGGTGATTCCTTGACAAAAAGTAACGAGAAAAGTTCTGATTAATGGAGGTCCAGAAACCCCTCGTTTGTAAGATACAGGGTGTTAAACTTTTAATTTTTTTTTCGGGTTTTCCTATTTATTTTATGCGTGCTTAAAGATTATTTATTCGAATTCTGTACTTTTGTTACATATTAAAGTATCTAAAGAATTAACCTTTTGTCATTTAAAACCATCTACAGGGTCTTATTTTTTTAGGCGTCACGACCACTGCGCCCCCCCCCCCCCAACTTTTTTTCGATACGACTCTGACTATCCCTTAACAGCTTCTTTGGTTTATTATTTACCTTTTTTATTTCTTGCACTATTTTGATATCTTATACGGTTCGGCTGATATTTGGTAAAATATGATTTAAAGCAGGGCTACATTTTTAATACAGGGTGCCAATTTAAAAACTTTCAATGCAAATAATATCTCGAAAACTACAAAAGTTAGAACAACGCGATTTGGTATAAATGTTATTTGGCTAGGAGGAACTAGAACCACCCTACTTTAGTCAAGGGGTCAGTCATCCCCTAGGCGCCCCACACTACCACTTTAAAATATCAATTCAATTTTGTTTCTGCGAGTAAAAAGAAGCAGATAATAAAACCCTGGAGTGAGTTGACGTATTATATATTGTGTTTTTAACAAGGTCTGTCTCTTTTTAAAGATTAATATTATTAGAGAGAGAGATACTCGACAGACTAATGTTTCCGAAAAGAGCACATGGTAGTGACCGTTTGTATAGCCATCTGATGGACTGGTGGTTCTAACTATTCAAACTAGGTTTTGTAACGTTTTTTTGTTGTGATGTCACCCATATGAGTTTCACCAATGTGGTCCAGAGGTAGATTACTTCCTAAATGATACGATAGTGTCAAGAAACGCAATACTGAAAATACTGACTTACACCACTCTGGGTTGTATAGGCTCATATATGCCCGCAACGTTACCACTGTGAAGCTGGAAGGTATAGAGTTACGATGGCTGTTTTGAGTCGTAAAAAATCTATTGCATTTTGGCAGCCATTAGAAGCATCATTGAAATTATAGTAGTAGTTTGCTAAAAAAGTCAAAAACTTACAATATCCGGCGCAAAAAAGTACATTTCGTCTTGTAAACTTATATTTGTTTCTGGGTATTGAAAAAATAATATTTTATTTGTGTGGTGTTGAGATTAGATTTTGTTTATATTAATTATGTTAAAAAGTGAATTTGCCGCTGTTTTAATTGATTTTGGATAAAACTATAAAGAAGTGATAAGACATCTTCGTTTACGGTTACACCTTTTAAGCCAGTGTTTTTTCAGATGGATTTTAAAATAAGTGTTCGTTAATTTCCAGGTACTTGTATGAATGTATTTATGGCTGGCTAATATCCACACTGTCCAGAGCCGATAGTTTGTTGCAAGAGGCATGGAACGGAGCAGTGGTGAGTGGAGCTGGTAAAGGGGGGCGACGGCAGAAACCTAATAAGGCAGCCCGTAGGCCCCGTCCTCACGCTAGAGATGCGATAAGGCTTCAAGCTTTACAGCAATTATGTGGTGGATATTTCAAGGTAAGCTGTTTAAATTAAATATAAATAGTTGTATCTTCTTCTTAGGATGGATATTATAAGTTTTGACAAACTCTGCTCTGAATGGCTATATGGACGTACATCCATACCAATCCCTGCATGCAGCTCTTTTACCCCTCTTTTTTATTGCATAATGATTGTAAACTATTGTAACATTCTCCCCGCATGATGTGGCCAAAGTATTTCAGTTTCTTAATATTTTGTTTTTGTGTTGTTCTTTTCAAATGTTTAGGTTAGTTGTTGCATACTTTTTCTATCGGTGTTAGGTATATGTTGATGTTTGTATAGACAGGCTTACTCTGCCATGGATAGACACACAAACTACATAGTTCATAATGACAGTGTGATAAAACCCGAAATATGAGTGGCTGGAGGCGGTTGAAGAGACAATAGGCTTGTTACCGATATTTTTTTTGATAATTTTTTTTTATGGTATTCAATAGAATTAAATAATCTAGATAAGCTGTTAAAATTTCAGCTCTCTAAGTGTATCCAATTCTTAGGGTTTCAGTAAAAAGCGCCTCGCCGACTCGTGACTTCATTCTGCATAATAACCACGGCGCGCTGGTCGCCAAACGCAAACGAGTTTGAGTTTGCTAATTGCTACACATTAGTCAGTAATCCATTATAATCCATCTGAAGGAGATGTCTGTTTTCAATGTACATGTTTGTTATTATTTAGAGAATTTGTAGTTTAAGATTAAAAGTCCAGCAACCGAAAAATCATGTTTAAATTACATAGATTCAGATGGAAATATTAAAAAATGCACATATTAAATTTAAATACAAATGTATCTTAGTAAAAGAATGCGTTTTTGTCATGTCGCATCCGGATTTTATAAAATCAGAAAATTTTACAATAAAATATTGCATTTTTTATGAAAAACTTGTTAAATCTGTAATAAAACAACTACAATGACAAACAATGAATTTTGGGTGAACATTTTTTTAAATACAATATTGTTAATTATTATTGGCTTATTTCGCTACATGTTAATTACTTCACAAACTATTTGCACTATTAAATCTTAGTATGTAACCAAACTTAAATGAAGCGTAGCATGTGGTTGAAGAATAGCAGATTCCCTTATCCTACAAATCACTCGTTCTGCATGTATTCTTAAGCTTGTAATCCTTTTTGATTCCTTCACTACTTGCTTCGAATTTTTTCGGCTGGATGACGCTGGTCTAACAATCGCTGCAAGTTGGTTTTCGAGATGCTTAAAGCCTCTGTCGGCAATTACCTGGGCCCCTGGATTTAATTTATTTCAATAGTCGATTTCTCAACTATCGAATTATCAGTACTTCTACCATCAAAACCAGAAGAAATATAAGAAACTAAACCATGAGGTGTATATGCTATAACGTATTTCATGGTGTTGTAACCTTAATATTCTGACCATTACTACCACAAACTGAATCGATACTATTTCCTTCGAAACCTTTTCCTTAAAAGGCTATTTTCTCTTTTCTCCCATTTTTAACAATGGCAAATCTTTAGTAGTACAAGGGAGTTCAGCTTGCTGCGAACTTCAGCCTTAAGCTGCAACACTCGAACACCCATATCACAAAACAAATAAGACACCCATATCTTTAGACTTTGCTTCGATTTTCATCCCATTTTCCTGCTCGACATCCTCATTCTCAATATAAATTTCTGAAGTTTCAGGAAGTAACAAGTTATTAATCAAGGATTTCTCTTGTTTTTTTTGGAAAGATCGTGGCGATGGTTTCGACCTGTGGGCCGTAACTTTGACAATCAAAAAAACCTTGGTACTACTTTTGGCCTAAGTCTGATATTTCCGTTCTTCATTGTCTTTATGTACATATAGTTTTTTATGTCTTCTATCTAAAATAGGTTATACATATCATATATTTTGTAGTCTGCTTTGACATTGGTATTTAAACTTACGTTAAAATGATTCTCACAGCAATGACCGTGGGATTTGTCAAAAGCAAAAACATTCCGACGCATAGCTTTCTTCCAAACTTTTCTAGTTACAGGATCAAAAGGTACTCTTACAAACAGATTTCCTCCCTTATCCAGCAAGAAGATAAAAAATATATAATTCAGCTATCCAACGTCGTTTCCATACAGAAAGACAATAACGCGCGCCACACGCTGAGTAAATCTCGACCGTTATGCAATCAGCATCTGCAAAGTGGCGTCACGCGAAGCTCTGCCCCGTTTTCGCACAGTCCAACTTTTGTAATTTATTTAAGGGCTTAAATATCCGAACAACAAACTAAAAATTTGGAAATTACCTTAAAAGGTAGTTTACTTTCAATTTCTAAAAAAAAAAGAATGTTGAACGGGCCTATTATCGGAAAAATACGAATAACAAAATAATAATTATTATTATATTTCAACTTCTAGCTTCATGACATCTGGCAGCTTCTCAAGCGTTACATCACAAATATTTTCTTGTCACTTTACAAATAAATTTAAAATGCCGTAATATGCAACACTATGGATTCATTTTGTCGTATACAGTTCTAATTTACTCTAAAATATTTTATATTTTTATATATCGGACCCGTCGATTTTTGATTATAGGGGGAAACATTTTTTTGACATTTTTGCCCCCTAAAGGTCAAACCCCTAGCGGGGGCGACAACTACCCTCAAAATTTTAAATGGAATGGGGGGTGGAGTGATACTTTGTTCTAAAAGTATTTTTATGTAGAATATCGCTACTATCTACCTAGCCTGTACAGTGGGTCACCAAAAGTACAAAAACAGGTTGTTTTTACCTTTTTTATTACAAAAAATGGCATCGATAAATTGCATTTGCTGGTGTAAAACTTTGCTTTTTTGACAATTCTAGTTTTATTCCTGTGGCCTTCAATTATTGATGCAGATCATTATTCTTCGGTCGCGGTAAAATAGTAAGGTTTAGTTAATTTCGTTACATAATCGGCATAAAAGTGATAATGGTAATATAATATCAAAAGGTTTTACGAACGAGCGCCATTAAATTTAGGCTGATCCATTTTTAAGTATAAGTACAGGGTTATCCAACCAAGACTAGACAAGGCGATTTTTTGACTTTTCCTGTACTTTTATAAAAAAACTGAAATAGCCATCTTAAGTCATTTTCTCCCGCGAATTCGAATATCTTCAGCAAAAAACAATTGAACATCAAACAAAAGTACTAGGGGTCACTTTGATATTTTTTTAAATGGGATGCCGTATTTTTAATGAGCTTATCCGATTTCTCATATAAATTTTGATCTAAAATGTTGGATTTTTAATTCAAAAACGCCTTTTTTCTTCAGTTTTAAATTTTAAATTAATTAATTTTAAATTTTAAATTTTTTTTAAAATCCAACATTTTAGATCAAAATTTATATGAGAAATCGGATAAGCTCATTAAAAATACGGCATCCCATTTAAAAAAATATCAAAGTGACCCCTAGTACTTTTGTTTAATGTTCAATTGTTTTTTGCTGAAGATATTCGAGTTCGCGGGAGAAAATGACTTAAGATGGCTATTTCAGTTTTTTTATAAAAGTACAGGAAAAGTCAAAAAATCGCCTTGTCTAGTCTTGGTTGGATAACCCTGTACATATTTATAATCTCCGTTGTTACAATAATTTGGTTCTAAAATTCTGCATTAGAATAGAATATCTCAATAAATTATTGCTATATCAGAGTATATTAGGTACACAATCACTATACAATATTTTTGTAGGACTTTTTGTACAATATTATTGTATAAATGGGTAATTCTCGTTAAAACCAGAACATTTTTATTTCGATTTTTTTTTAAATTTTATTTATTTTTTTTATTTATTAATATACTAAAAAATAGAGCATTGGATATTTTATTAATGTTAATATGTTTCCCAGCTCCCAAATAAGAAGTACTTATAAAAATACAAAATTTTAATATTTTCACCTAACGGAGTAGAGGTTAGCTTTAACGGAGGAGAGAATCGTAGCAAGAACAATGCCACAAACCCAGGAAAGAATAGGATCAACGAAATAAGGAATACGATAAAAGTATAGCTAAACTAACGATTTATTATATACGCAAAAAATTATCAAATTAAATTAAAAACCTAACCTAATATAAATGATTGAAACCCTCTAAACCATTTTCAAAAAAGTAAGTGTTTTTTAATTCGTTAGAATGCGGCTTATTAAGAATTTTCATAATGTCACCCAGTTCTATTATAGATATATCGGGTTTTTCCGGGAATTCAAAGTGGCGACTAGCGACTTTTTTCATAAACGAGACTACGTACTCATTATTTTGGTCCATTGAAATTATTTTTGCTACATAATGCCTAACTATTTTTTTTCCACAAAGTTTTACAACAACGAAAGAATCTGTAGTAATGAGTCTTGTTAGTATTTTCTTCCGATAATACTTTTGAAGTGGAATATCTTCTTCACTGGAAGTGTCTTCTTTTGCTTCAGGGCCTTCCTCATCTGAGGTTGGGTAGACGTCATCATATCTTAACCGATCCCCGGTACTTGCGGAATCGTCTATAAATAAAAAATAAATATTAACTTAATCCCTTATATCGTGTTGTTTCTTACCTTCACTAAATGGCAGCAGAATTTGACCTAAATCGTAGTGGCAGCAAGTTTCATCTGGCCTACAGCTCAAGCAGGACAGATTTCTTACTAACATAACATTTGGAGAAGATCGAGACCAACATATTTCGTGGCATTTCATTGTACCTTTGAATGTAGGTAGACTTATAGGTAAAAGACTATCAATCGCAAGAATAGTGCTTTTTTCTAATCCCAAAACTTTAGTTGAAGATTCATTAAAAACTTGCAACAATGCTTCCAAACTAGAGATATCTTTTCCTTGGGCAACAAGTCGATCCGCGTGTCGTTTTATATAACCCCCAACCCCATCGGGCGCCCCTTTGCCATGTCCACTTTCACTGTAGTGCCATCTCAAGGTATTAACCTTTAGTTGTTTGGTGAGATAACAACCCATTAGATAAAACATTTTCTTGTTCCTGTACTGTGTTGTTGGACCGTCACTTAGAAAGTGCACTGTAGTCAATTGAGGAACTATTTTTTTAATTTCTGCTATGACTAAATCTAAGTGAGCGCAAATAGCAACTGGATCATGCCGTAGATCATCCGACATGGTACAAAAGGAAAGTGGAATAATAGCTGTATTGCTTAAGGGTCGGTAATACACGATTACAGTATGCAAAGATATTTGAGGTTTCGAACCTCCAAAGTGCGCCGACTGAACTTCTTCCCCATATTTACACACGTAATTTTCGGAGAAGTCGACGTGAATTAATACCTCTTTTGCGGATAAATTTTTCTTAATAGTATCAATTGTTTTGTACTGATGTCTTATATTTCTAACATGTAATAAAAATTTGGAAATAGAGTCCTGTAGAATAGAGCATAGTTCCTCTTTCTTACACAATATTCTCTCCTTGACAGTTCGGGTACAGATTTTCTCCTTTCCTTTTATCATCAAAGTTTCTTTTTTCATCATCCATTTTTGATAGCCACTACATTCATTTTTATTGTATTCCAGGAACCTTACTTTCTTATCTTTGCATTCGAAACAATTTCTTTCCAAGCATAGTTCATTATTACTTGTGCAACACAAAGTATTTATTAGTTCTTCTGAGCTTCCTTCATTATTTATTCTTAAAAATTTTAGTTTTGAAATTAACAAAGCTATGTTGGCATGAGTCATGCACATGCAAGTGTTACGATCTTTAACGTTCGGTTGTAGCACCCAAAACGGACGAAACTTACAAAATGTTGGATATGATATTTTACTTGCAGGATAACAACGTTTGAAACTGATATACAGGTTTTTGAGAGAATCATTAAGATATCTTTTCTGTTTTTTCATCTTTTTAAAGGTTGTATCTCTTTTGCCAGGGCATAGTCGACTATTAACATCTTGCGTCAAAAAGTCAATTACTAGCTTTTTAACACGCGAGGCTTTATCAATAATAGTATTGCCTTTAACTTTTCGTTTGCTGTATAAAATATTTGTCGAAGCAATTTTGCAAAGATATCTTGTATATCCACGTTGATGCATTATATTACCAGAAATATTTTGCATAAACTTTTTTTTATCTTTTACTTGGATTTGTTGTCTAAAATTCGCTTTAAGTTGAGAAGTAAGTACTTCTCCAAACAGTAGTCTTTTCTTAATTTTTTTGTCAACTTTTAGAGAATCAACCAGCTTATTAACTTGCCGTTTCTCAGAACTCTCTTCTTTAGTTTCATTATTAGCAGTCTTTAGTCTATAATAACGTTTTCTATATTTCCTCGCACGCTTTTCTGATTCCCTTAGTTTTTTTGTAAGCAAATCAATTTTCTTATTTATTTTTTGTTTATTCTTACGTCTAACTTTTTGACCAGTCAGGCTTTGTCTACTGCCTGATCCGCAAGCACCTGAAACTCCGTTGTCTAGATTTTCCCTTGGAGAAATATTTCCAGCTAATAACGGACTGTGCCTTGGAGTACTAGGGGGCGTGGATTCATGTAGAAATATCTCTAGGCGTTCCGTTTCTTTATTTTTTTGATATCGCGCCTTGAATTTACTTCGCCATACTTTTCTGATGTGACGCTGCTCTCTTGTATTCATATCATTAATGCTTTTAATTTTTCCTGTTGCTCGTCGGGCATGATATCTTTCTCTTTCTTTCCTTTTTGATTCCTCATACTTAATTGGATCTCTTTTTATTTCTTCTCGAAGTCGACGCATTGACTCTTTGCAATTGTCTCTTTTTTTTTTAATTTCTGATTCGCTTTTATTCTTCATCTTTGTCTTTGCCATTCTGTAATTTAAAAAAATCACCACACACATTAGGGTAATACGATAATCGTAAACATACAACCGAGCTCCCCTCCGTTATTACTACTCCCCTCCGTTACCAATAAGAATAACGGAGGGGAGACTAACGGAGGAGAGAATTTTTAAAAATCGCGCCATTTTTACCTAAACGATACAGGTTATGTATATCCGCAGATTATGTCGCAAGGGTTGTTATAAGTATTTTTGAAATTTATGATTAAACATTGTGAGGCTACTTCAATTAAATAGTTACATAGCTTAACGGAGGGGTAACGCATGCTTGACAATTATAATTTTACTTACCTTTTTACTGAAAATCTTGAAACTTTTACAAAATAACACAACTGACCCAACACTGCACGTTGACAAATATAAAATGGCGGAACACTATAACCGACTGGTAGATGGCAGCACATTTCATTTCTTTTAAATTTGTTTTTAAAATGCTCTAATGGAGGAGAGACAAGTGAGATGAGACAAACTATATTTATTATTTTACCGAAGTATTTTTTCAGCCACATCTAAGATACAAAGTATAAAATAAACTTTGCCATTGTGTGATATATTTGGCAAATTTGGAAAATTGTAATAATACAATTACATTTTTAATGAGCAACCACATGATTATTTTCACATTGTGAGACAGTTAACGGAGGGGAGTGTTAGGGTACTTTATCTACATTTTTGACTAAAACCTACTATTTTTAATGAGTTTTAGTATATAGATAAAATAGAATAAACATTTAAGGTTCTAAATTACTGTATACAAAAGTTGTTCGACCATTTTTTACAATAAAAAGTGAGAGAGACTTAAATGTTTTGACTTTTACGAGAATAACCCAAATATTACCAAATACGCATTACAAAACAATTTTTTAGTTGTTGCATAAAATTACTTTAAACGTGTTGTATACACTTTCCATAGAACTCTTATAGTAAAGTGTGTTCAGAGATATAAGAGAGTGACTATCTGATCCCTATTAGGAAAGACCCGGGCCAGCTGTAAAATTGAAATATGGCCGAACAGGTCCGTATTTTGCTTAGAATTTAATTAATCATGGTTTGTAATAAAAATAAGTTAGACATTAAATAATATTTTATTTGCGTTTAAATGTGAAATTACAAGTTAACGTTAACGTTGTTCTGCCACATTTAACGCCGGTTTCATTTTTTTCAAGCCTCTTAATTAAATTATCTAATGTAGGCACGCTTTGTTCCTCGTATAACTTGTAAATTTTACGCCGTATTATATCTTGATCACTTCCATCTACCTTCGAGAAAATGCCAGTATCGGTTCTTTTTTTCCTCGCTACAATGGGATTTTCCCCAATTTTCCATACAGTTGATGTTGGAATTTTTGTTAATGTGGCCGTTTCTTCTAACGCTGCTTGCTTGCTGACCGCACGTTCAATGAGAGTTGAATAAACATTGTTTATAACTTCCTTAGTTTCCACAGAAAAGTGTTTTCTGCTTTTCGACGAGGTTATCTCCTGAGATACATTAGGCTCGCACATACTTTCCATGACTCACACACGATTAAACAAACGCTGTATTACACACGGTGTAAGAATAATTACTAAGTTTAAAACTAACTAGAGTGGCTATATATACAGTCTTTAGAATATAATTTGTTTTATGGGATTAACTCTCTCATTTTGAATCAGGTAAAAATCGGTTTAAAATCACTAAACTATTACTTTAATAATGAAATTACGTCTTCCGGATTTGCAGTTTACTTCAAGACATTTTTAAGTAAGGACCATAATTTACCTGCATTTATTCATTCATTCATTTTTGTTTATGGCCACCTTTGGATAATCCCATTCAAAGGCAAGGTGTAACTTTCTTATATCTCTGGACAGGCTTTACCAAAATGTTTTATAAAAGTGAAAATTTTATCGTATAAGGGTATTTAAGCACGTTATAGGAATTTAAAGCTTCCATAAAATTTATTTACATGATTTAATACATGATACCTCCTTGTCTAACTCCTGTCATTATTTCTATGTCTTTCCTTCAGAGTTGATTTACCGCAGTTTGGTTCCATAATTCCGTATTTGTATAACTGCAATAAATAAGAAAAAACATAACTGCCTATCGATTGAGTATAATGATTGTTTAGGCAAATTTAGACAATTGACAAGACACTATAATTATCATTAACAAATAATAACCCTCTTTTATACCGTAAACATTGAAAGCACTATACGGTTTATGTTTTTTTAGGCACTTTTAGGACTACTTCGCGAAGGTCTTCTTCAGGCACCTCTGCCCGGCTTTGACAGAGAACGAGTCCGCTTTGAGCACCGTTTCAGTGCCTTTACGCGCCTTCCCGCACCTCCTTCCGCTGCGTACAGGGACTTCAGAACTGCAGCGCAAGCCGCAGCATCTCAGGTAAGGCTTATTAATAAAAATGTGGATTCGTCAATTATATGTGAATAAATACTCTGGAAACTTCTGAAACACGATATAAATTAGACAGGTCACTTATATTATTAAAAATGACCCAGGGTTGGCCAATGAAAACCAACCAATATTTATTATCACATAATTGATATGTGATGGGCTACATGCTTGGTGAAATGGATATTCCATAGTAGAGGAAATTAATATCGTATTGTTATATTTTACAATTTAATTTAAAAATTGACAGATGATGGGTTATTTTGGTCCTTAATTTACAGGTATTGACCAAAGGTACACCTAAATTACAGGTGTGATAATAGAGGTATTTACATCTAAGTAATAAAATTAAGAAAATGATATTGTGTATGTAATTGTTGGTTTTTTCGTTCGTAATTATTGACAGTGTTTATTGCATATTTATCTTAAGTTATTAGGCTATTATGTATTATATGTAAATGAAACAATGCAGTCTTCCTCCACAGTTTAATGTCAAAATAAATTTTAAGTTTCCAACATGTTTCGAATGCTTAAGCATTCATCATCAGGGGATACTAAAAAGATTGCACAGGAATGAGAATGAACAGTGAATATAAAATAAAGTTTTAGGACTTACCTAACATCCAGTTTAACAGCGATGTAGGTTGTCTCAAATTAATGAGTACAACTTATAATGTGATATAATAATATGTGAAAGTTGAAGACTAGTTCATACCAAACTAGCTAGTTGACATATTATTATATCACATTATAAGTTGCCTACGCCTACGCAACTTACGTATTTTATGAAAATTTAAACAGAATATTACGGCAACAATGTTCCCCATTCCTTAAATTCCTTTCGTATCTGTAGACTTGTGCGTCTAACTATACTTGAAGGGTTTCGACCAGCGGCGCACTTTGTGTATAGGTGATTGATCGGGTTAGGCGGCGTTGGATCAAAGGCGTTAATGTCAACGTTTTTATTTTAATATTTTCTTGAGTGGAGAACAGACGCCAGTTCTAGAACATTGTCTAAAAAAGCCGAATAATTATTGGGATATACGCATTTCCTTACTTTCTTATTTTTCTTTCTGTAATATGGCTACAAGCAGTGATGGATCAGCATGCAATAAATGCGAGTATTTTAATAGTAGTATGTATTATATTACGGGTCGCTATATTTTAAAATTATTTTACATAGTACAGGGTGACCCAGAAAGTTTTTTTTATAAAATAAAATGTTTTTTTTTTTAATAGAATACCCTGTATTTTATGATTTTAAATAATAGCTGCCATTGTCCTGATCATTAATATATAGGAGTATAATGGTCAAATGTTATTAGCTTTTACAGAAAGTTTGTGAGAAACTTCTTACATTCCTGTAAGACCTAAAAACAAATAAATAGAATACATGCTTATTAAAGATGATTTGAATGTTGTAGTTTATGAGCATACTAGTTTTGTTTCCAAATATTTTACTTTTATACAGGGTGTTCAAGAAAATACAAAAAATAACTTTTAACAATTTTTTTAAATGAATATTATTATTGTTATGATTTTCTGACAGGTCGCAAGACCTGTCATGCACTCCCTCTACGGGGAACATTCACTCATCCCAGATATCACCGATATCAAAAGGATTGAGCTCTGTGGGGACTCTTTGCGTGTTATTGGGCCCGTGGGGTTCTTCTTTGGTTACCCATATACTTTTTGATTGTTCGGCTTGTTGAAAGTAGCACTGCTTTCTGCATATCCTTGTAGAGATCTTGAGGTACGTCTAGTGTTCTAAGGTTTTCCAAAAGCTTGTTTGGGAAGACTCCTGTTGTTGAAACAATAATTGGCATGGTTTCCATGCTATCCATATTCCACTGTGTTCTTATTTGCTCCTGGAGGTCTCGATTCTTCGCTATCTTCTCAACATGCTTCACTAGAAGGTTGTTGTTATTTGGTATAGCTACATCTATCAAAGTCGTTTTCCTGGCCCTCTTGTCTACCACTACAAGGTCTGGTCTGTTATGGGCCACCGTCTGAACAGTAAGAATAGTCCGATCCCAGTACATCTTATAGTAGTTGCTTTCTAAGATTGTCTGTGGTGTATATTTATAATATGGGATCTTCTCGTTTTGGACAAGCTGTAGTTTCACCGCTAACTCCTGGTGTAGGATCTTGGCTACTGCATCATGCCTCTCCTTGTATTCTGTTGCAGAAAACATCTGGCATCCTCCCGTGATGTGTTGGATCGTTTCTGCCGTTTGACATCCATATCTGCATTTATCTGCCTGTACTGAGTCGTCTCTAATTATGTATTTCAGGTAGTTTCTAGTTGGTATGACCTGATCTTGGATTGCCAGTAGAAATCCCTCCGTTTCAGGAAACATCTGTCCAAAGATGAGCCAGTAGTTTGACGCAAGACTGTCGACGTGATCCTCGGCTGCCTCGTTCAGGTGTCGTCCTTGCAGAGGTTTTTCCTTCCATATCTGTAGCTTTTCTTCATTGGTCTTGTGGTGTTGTGGGACATTCTGATCCCTCAATCTTAGAGGAGTGGGGTGGTCTGCTTCGCAAATAGCATGGTGTAGGTCTAAAGCTTGGGCTTCATTGCGAAAGTATTCCCTTAAGTTGGTTATTTGTTAATGCATTATTTTCCCAATATCTGCCAGACCTCTTCCGCCTGGATGTCGTGGTAGAGTGGTCCGCTCTACCGCACTTCTTGGGTGATGTTTAAGTATTTTGGTAGGTTTGGTTCTGATTTTGCGCTGTAGCCCTTCGATGTCAGTCACGCTCCAGTCTACAATGCCGAATGAGTAGGACTGAACTGAGCAGGCGTAGGTGTTAATTGCTTTGAACAAGTTCTTGCTGTTCAGTTACGTTCTCAGAAGCCTTTTTGTTCTCTTAAAAAACTCTTTTCTTATATCTGTCTTTATCTAATGCGTTCATCCCCAAGTATTTGTAGTGCTCGCCTTGTCCCATTGCCTGAATCTCCTGACCCTCTTGCATAACGAACGGGCTTTGCAGTATTTTTCGCTTTATCATGGTGAGAGTACGACATTTATCCAGGTCAAACTGCATTCCGACATCACTGGAGAATTCCTCCACTATTTTAAGCATCTGATCCAGTTGGTTTTTGGTAGCGGCCATTAGTTTAAGATCATCCATATATAGAAGATGGTTAACCCTACTTGCTTCTTGGTTGCCGTTTTTGATAGCGAATCCGTATCTTGTGGAGTTTAGTCGGTTCGAGAGAGGGTTCATAAGCTAGACAGAATCACAGAGGACTCAAGGAATGACCCTGGAATATTCCTCGTTTTATTGGAACTATATCGGTGGTCCCCTCATTAAGATGGATCTTGGTCTTCCACATCCCTATTGTGTGCTGTAGAAGTAAGGATCGATTTCGTAGATCTTTAATAAGCAAAGGACTCGTGCGGTAAGGCAGTATAGAGGTTTCTTTGCTTAGAATAAGCTTGATTGCTGATGACTGAATTAATTATTAGTTGTTCCTTGCATCCCATGGCTCCTTTGGTGCACCCTCTCTGTTTTGGGGCTATAATTTAAACATTTTGAATTAGCTTTCTCATAGTCTTCCTCCCGATCCTCGTTTGACCACCCCGTATACCTATTTTATGTTTTAAAATTGTCACCCTGTATGAATTAAACACACACCAGAACTTAGTCCAATTTTAATTAGAGACGCATGGATCCAAGTAACCCCAATTTTAGCTGACTTCTTTTATTTAAATTTTCGCCGCATTTACGAACACAGCAGTAAGTTCGGCAACATGGTACTTATCAAGAACTCGATTTATCGGCCTCATGTAAGTCTAGGGAGGCAATTTGTTGCCACGTCTCCAGAGTTCTGTTGCGTAGCTATTTATTCTGGGGTGCAGGCAATATTATCCATAATTATTTTAAAATAATATCTATCCCACTGATATTTTTACTTTTGAGAGTATTATTTTGAAATACCCGTTTATTACCTGACATAAGATGTCTATTGGCATTTTTTAAGTTGTCGCTTAGTTTAGGAGAAAAATTATATTTTATTAAAAATAACGCCATATTCATTGTCAGATTTCTTTTAATAAATTAGTAATAAGAAGCATTTTTGTCTACATTTAAATAATGTCCCCTCTGATAAGCAGTGTAATCGATGAAAGCTTGATAAAAAGAACACATTCCGTTTTTAAGATAATTAACAAAAACAAATTAAAATTAAAATTTCAATACCCTGTATTTTGGGAACTATACCCAAAGTCCACAAGTTTTGTCAGTGACTTATTTAATACCAATCACTAAATCTAGTTAGCGGCAGAGTAAAAATATTGTACAAGTTAAAGTTTTTTATGCATATAATACTTTTTGCCACTATAATTACAGTAAACTTAATAGGCGAGAGCTAAATGCATTTAGAATAGCACGGTGATTCCAATAGTGGGATTCTGATTGCGGAAAAAATAAATGTTTACGACTTAAAAGATTTGAAAATAATCGTGTCGGCTTGATTAATTTGTGTTTTTATAATTAATTTATGGATAGATTTGGTGAGTTATTTTCAGTTTTTATAGTATATGGGTCGTTCACATAGATATTGTTTTGTGTAAATATATAGTTATTAAACTTGATTTAGTGTCGTTAACTGCTTCTAATTGAGTAAACTATAATATGGATATTAACGAACATTCAACTAGTTGTCTACCTACAAAAACTACTCTGAAAATAACAACGATTAATTGTTAAAAACGTATACCATGGAGTTCCGGAACGAAATCCTGAACTTACCACACTGGATGCTGCAGAAATATGTGGCACTTTAACGAAACTTTACTCGCACAGTGTGTTCAGCGTTTTAAAAGGCCTTTATCACGAAAATGACGAAAAAGAAAGTAGTCGAGGAGCCCAGACAAAAGAACGGAAAATAATAATCCTGGAGATGCCACAAAATACGCCATTCGTCGCAAAATCCATGGATTTTTTTTCCTAAATAAAATATTCACAATAAAGAAACTGATGGTTAAAATTAAGGGCACATCTTTTTCTAAAATATCATTAGAAGTGTTCAAACGAACTTTAAAAGAAATTAGTTTTAGGTAAACAAATAAAACGCAGGCGGTCTACCTCCACAATGACATGTCACCCGAACTAACCTCCTTTACTCTGTGCATGTCACTTTGTAATCTGACAGGTACGTCACTACGTGCTTGCTCTGAATTGCTTTTAATACTCTCACATTATGAGACATAAATGACTACAAACTATAGGCTTTGAGGCCCTTCAACGCTGCAGATCTGTCGTTTTTGTTAAATCTTCTATAATTTTCTATTCATTCTGACTTCTACCCTATTCTACCTTCACTTTTCTAAATTGGCTTTGGACCTTCTTTTCTAGTGAATTAATTAATATCAACACTAAAACAATTTTTTTCCCTAATTTTCCGATCATCAAATTTTTCATTTCACATCAATAATCGCACTATGCACCAATATTTTAACTATATCAACATCTACTACTCTCTAGTGCTATTTTACAAAATTAAAATTTAACTCGACCCAATTCTTTTGATTCTACTATGCTGTAACAAAATTGAAATATAAACTTCTCTTCATAATATACCTGTATTTCACATCAACCTTTCATCAATTGGTCTTTATTAAGCAAGACTTTAGATTAAGGACTACCTAAAAATTTTGAACCCATGGTCACAATTCAGCTTAAATTTCTACATATCAACTGTGTTGGAGAAAGGTTCAGTTGTCTAGTTGCTTAATCTAATAACAACAAACAGGTATGAAGTCAAAGTAGAGAAAGCACGGCAACGAGGTGCATCGAGGCGAAAAATCCGCATGGAAACAAGACAAGACAGTTGAGTTCTAAAACGTATACCCAATAACAATTTCCTAGAATACGCCGTCTACAACGCCCAGACTAAATTCCCAGAATACGCCGAAGTAAAGCAAGCATCTAGCTTCGCTGAAGGCAGAATAAGCCTACGTGACTGAGCGCAGGGTTTGAAATAGCATGACAGAATGTTACTGTGTACGAGAAAAAGGGATGATATATCGCAAGTAAGACTTGACGTGTTTAGCTTTTCGGGCGGACAGTAGAGTTCCGTATCACGCCTTGCAGAAAGCAGACGGTCTCCTCGCGGCATTTTGCGCGGGAGTTGATTTTATGGTATCTATTCAAGCCATGATATAAGTTGGAAAATTCGCGGAGTACTATCCCAAAGGTGTACTAATGTGATTACTACATCCCAACTCTAGTTCCGTTTATCTGTTAAAATAACGTGCTCAATTCGCGGTGTTAACGCCCGAAGGTATGATAACGTAGTTATTATACCACGACATGAGTCCTGTTTATCTGTTGTAAAAAGCAGTCTTAAGTTCGTAGATACGATAAATTTTCAAAAGTTTAAGAATACAGTAGTGTATCCCGATATTATTGTTGTTTAGTGATGTAATGTTAGTGATGTAAAAATGTATAGCTGTTTTAATGCAGTAAGTAGTTACCATACTAAATTGTAAAAGTAAAAAAAGTGTTTGCTGCTACGCAGAACGGATGTGAAGATGAGTAAATGAAATACCAGAATTAAATAGATATATTTTGTGTGAGAAAAAGCCTTTTACTTCAACTGACATATTTTGAACCACACAACCTATGAGAAATACAGTAAAAAATTTATATTTGGCGCAAGCAAATAAAGGCGGCGTCAACAAACTGTAATTAGCAAACTACTCTGGAATATCACTGGTAAGTCCACTTTATTTTTTCACTTTAGTTTACTTTTCCATGTTTCAATCTATTCTAGTATTCCCTAAGGATAAACATGTTGGGAACACTGAAGTAATTAAAAATAAAAATAAAGGTCTGTCTTTACCACCAAATAACTTTATTTGCCCCTCTAGGGTAGAAAACAAGGGTTATAGAAAATACATGAAATAATGAAGAATTAGAATAAATTTCTTAAAGTTGTACTAGTTTCGACTTTAGGGAAAGTCATCTTCAGCAACTATTCATTTAAGAAATTTTGTAATGAAAAGTAGTTAAAACAGTCGGGAGAACAATGGGTGATTCAACAATAAAATACAATGAAATGCAGTTTATGCAACCATTGAAGTAATTATTTAAATATGTATAGTGGAGGTAGACCGCCTGTGTTTTATTTGATTATATCGACTCCACTCTGCAAGCGTGGACCGCTTGTTCAAGTTTAATCTTAGGTAACTATATTAAACAATATTTGGAAAAATTACGGGAGTTTTAGAAAAAAAGGAAAAAAAATGCATATACTGACAAAACATGGTTTAATAAAGGGCACACAGTTGAGAAGGTATGGCAAGATCAAAATATTAAAAGTTCAAAGCATGCATTTATGGATAGATTTTCGCAAGGATTAAGACATCTTAGTGGAAAAGGCCGTCGTCTAATAGGATCAGATTTTAAGCGTTAATGAAATAAATTTATTTTATCAAAAATTAGGTATATAACGTTCCGACGAAATTTTATGATTTATTATTTTTTGAAATGCACACATGAATTCTTCACTGTCAGAAATGTTTGGACTTGTAGTATAGACAATTTTTGACCTATGTTAATATGAAGTTATTTAAAAATCCCTGAGAAGAATAGCTGCTTGAAATATTTTAGATTACTTAGGAAACACCCAAATAACTATTTTTCGTAATGGTTGTCCAGCCAAATGACGGCACGTAAATTTCTACAACACCATTTTTTTTATTACAGGGCTCTGAGCAACTGTTCCTTTCCGCAGGGCGGCACTTTGCTCAAGCTGGCCAATTGCTAGCGGCCGGCGGACCTGCTGAGGCGCCTCTGGCCCGCTCCTCCAAGACCAACTTTGTGCTGCTTCGATTGCTGGCGGCGGGCCACAGGCCCAAAATACGACCCACCTTTTGCTTCAACGAGAGTAAGCACTTCCCAGTTATTTGTTTAACCGAAGGACAACTGACTCACGAATAAGCCCTTTAACTTAAAGCAGTATTGTACATTTATGCTCATAAGTGTACAGGTTTACTTAATATTCCCGCTTGGCATGTCAAGGGATATGCAATAATTGTGAATGGCAGACGTTTGCGCATTAGCGCAATAAAAATTGCCGCAATTGCTGAAAAAAGTTTTCAAGTGGACTTAAGAAAACTAATATGGCTTGTTTGTATGGCGTCACTTAATATTATGCAGATAACGTCTTAATTTTATTTATCTGAGTAAAAGAGTAAACCGTATCTGTAATAAACTGTATGTAATATATTATCATTAATTTAAATTGTACATGTTTTTTTTTGTCAGTGACTTATGTAATAGGTACTAATTACCAAATTCTGGAAAGCGACAGAACAAAAATATTGTACAGGGTGTTTATTTTTCGATGTATTTGCAGGGTATCTCGGTAACTAGTAAAGATAGAGACTTGCGGTTTTTGCATTACTGCGCTACTTTTTTGTGAAACAAAAGATGCCGCAAACAGAATTGTCATAGCTTTCTTAGTTCTTAAGCTACAGGGTGTTTTCGAAAATGTTTGCTTTTCAACCACCCCCTGTATTTCGGTTACCCTTTAACTTATCAAAAAATTGGAAGCTACTTTCTACAAGTACTGTACAAAGATCATAACGTTTTAAAAAATTAAATTGAACTCTTTGGAGCATTTCGTCATCATTTCTCGAAGCGTCAATTCCAGTTTAGATACGTCTCCTTAATTCATCTTTTGTATCTACTGGCCCAGAATACACAAGGGGTTTCAAAGTTCCCGATAAAAAGTAATCCATCGGTGTCATATCAGGGGATCGAGCTGGCCAATTTGCGGGTGCACCATTGCCTCTACCTATCCATCTATTTGGATACTGTTCGTTCAAATAATTACGCACGTTTAACGAAAAATGTGGAGGAGCACCGTTATGCATATACCACATTCCTCTTCGAAGTTCCAAGGGCAGGGGACCTAATAAGTTTGGTAATTCGTTTCGCAGATGTTCCAAATAATTTTCGCCATTTAGTCGAGGTGGTAAAATGAAAGGACCAATTATGGAAGTGACATTGATCTTAAACTAATGCTGATAATGGGTTACTTTAGTCGCATGTGGATTTTCTTCAGCATAGACATGTTCATTGTGCAAATCAGTTATGCCACTCCGCGTGAAGCAGGTTTATCTGTTAATGAAATTCTTCGTGTAAAGTTCCTATCTTGATTTCTGTGTTCTTGGATAAACCGGCAGAAAGCTAGGCGTTGTTCAAAATCATGGGGAGAAGATCTTGTACCCGTTGAATATGAAATGGGTGCAATAGTTGTTCTCTTGTCGCCCTATTAACAGTATATTTGCATACCCCTAGCTCTATAAGCCCAATAGTCTGCTGCAGAGTTTAGGATTTTCTTCAATCCGATTTAGAATATCTTTCTCAACCTCAAGACCTCTTTCTTACCTTACGTGCACGACCATAATTAATAGAAACAGGGGCAAACCTACCCGTTTCACAAAGACGTCTTTCAACTGCCGCGAAGGTTTTATGATTTGGTAAGCGACGATTCGGAAATCCTTCACTGTATACTCTGCAAGATTCTAAACCATTTCCTTGGCAATATCCCAAAAGCAATAACATATCGGTCATTTCTTCGTTGGTATACTGTACGGCCATGACGAATAGAAATTTGAACATTGTTTGACATTGAAATGTATGCTTGAATTATTTTTTAGATTCGATTTGACACCAGTCAGTTTTTAGTGTCAGTTGTTGTAATTTAACGCCTTCGCTTAAAATTGTGTACAATTATTACAACAATTTAGACCTGGCCATACACGAAGTGAATTTTTTAAATCCAGATATCTCAAAAACGGCTGCGCAAATCAACTCTACCACGTTTAAAAGTTAAATACAGGTTGGCTCAAAAATGTTATTTCGTTTTAAATGTGTGCAAGGTACCGCAGGTGGTGCCTTCTAAATTTTACATAAAAATGAGAGCAGATTGTTTTGACCCCCCCCCCCCCCCCTAGCTGAATATTGTAACAATACACCAATTATTAAAAAAATTATTTATGAAAAACTAAAACCAAATTGAACTTTTGATACTCTTTATCCGAAATCATCCGCTTTTGGACTAAGGTAAGTTGGGTTAGATCGTCATATTTAAGTCTTAGGAATTTGTGGTATCGTTTTTTCCGCACCTTTTAGAGACACCCTGTATATTTTAAATATCAGTTTATTTACAAGAAAACATATCAATGAGTTTTCCATAAATGAGCATTACAATACAATACAATACAATACAATACAAAATGTCTTTATTGATAAATTAAATAAATATTACAAAAAGTTATAGAGCGATGGCGACGTTCAAATGAATGCTCTTCCACGCAACCATCAGAAAAAAGAAAAAAAATTCTTAATAAAATAAATTTAGTAGGTACTATAAAATTACGAAAATTATTAATGGTATATTATACAAAAGGCAAACACTATTTTAATAAAATGAATAAATGACACTCTACATACTATGTTGTAGAGACAAATTTATTCAAGTACTATGGGCATTACTATAGCAATATGATTTCCAGGGGGCACAGCTGCCTTAGCATTCCTTGGCGTAGAACCAGAATGTTTGAAAAAGGTCCGCATTTGAATTGCATTTAGATTTTAACGGCTTACTGAATCATACTAGGGATATCCATAGTGAATGGATGTTTAGAAGGAGGCTACGATCGTTTCTATTGGATAAGGTGGATTTTTGAATGCGGTTATACACGGTGTCCCATATAAGAACGCACACTACAGGGATCTCGTAAACCACAGGAGATACAGAGATGGTTAAATTAGAGAAAAGTTGCGCTTTGCTAAACCCCTCAAAGTCGAAATCTAAAAAAATCCGATTACTTCCGAAGATATTTGGGAAAAACCGAATTTTCCCGACTTCGTTTTTATTTTTTTCTGTCTCTATTTAAAAACATATGACAAAATAAATTTTCACATTCTCATTGCCACTTTTTGTGCTCTACAAGCCGGCGATCTTAGATTTTCAATACAACGTTTCGTTTCTTCGCAACCATCATTAACTTCATTTTTTTAAATAGTCGGAAAATTTTGTGTTCTGCCTAAAAAATTCTAACTTTAATTCTAAATCCCACGACATCGTTTCTTACATTTATCCGACGTTTTGGACGAAAAACTTATCATCAATATTATTTGATGATTATTACGAAGGAACGAAACGTCGGATCAAAAATTTAATTACGTTATCATGTAGAGGAGAAAAAATTACATAGGAATGTGGTTTTTATTTTGATCTGTCTTCTTTTGTGAAATCAGAAAAAAATTAATTGCCAAAATGTATGTTTAAAATTTTAAGAATGCGTAGATTTTTTTCTGATTCTACTGTAAGAGATATATTAAAATAAATTTTACATTTTTATTGTCTTTTTCTCCTCTACAGCATGACGTCATTCAATTCTTGATTCTACGTTTTGGCTTTTCTCAACCATTATATCAACTTTTTTTTTAAATAATCCCAAAATTTGATGCTTTAACTATTATCAGGGCAAGTAGGTAAGCAAAATGTTATTATCAAAAAACAAAATATTTATTTTTACGCTACAAAATGTTCATTGAAACAATCTTATTTAATCATATGTTCAAAAAGTCCTCCCTCATTCTCTAAACAAAAGTAGCAACGGTAAACAATTTCATTAATTACGTTCTCTAGCATCATTGGAGTTATCCTTGTAATAGCGGCTTGAACCTCGGCTCTAAGTTGTTCTACATTTTCGTACGTTTTCCAGTACACTTCATCGTTGAGAAAGCCCCACAAGAAAAAATCCAACGGAGTGATGTCGGGAGATCGTGCAAGCCATCTTATGGGGCCATTGCCATTAGTGGCGATTACTTTGTTCTGGAAACGTTCTGTTAGATATTCAATGTTGTTTCGAGAATTATGGGGAGGTGCCCCATTTTGCTGAAACCAAATACTTTTGTTTTCTGCCAGAGGAATGGTATCAAGAAAATCTTCAATATCGTTATTCAAGAACTGGAAATATCTTTCTGCATTTAAAGTACCTTCATACATTATTGGTCCGATAATCCTTGTTCCTAAAATACGACACCACACATTAAAGCCAAAGCGTTGCTGGTGCCTCAATGGTCGTACACGATGTTCATTATGCTTTGCCCAATAATGTCGATTGTGTCGATTAAAAATTCCATTGTTACAAAAATAACTTTCGTCTGACCAAAGAATAGTTCTTGGAAATTCACGATTTTCATCACACATTCTAGTCAGCCACTCGCAGAAAATCATTCTGCGCTGTTGATAACCAGGTACTAAACTATGACAAATCCGGAATTTAAATGGACGAAAACCTTCCTTGTGAAGTATCCTTTGAACTTAGGAACATTGTGCTCTTTTTCGATTGATCTTAATTCCACAGTATCTTCTTCTTGTACAGCCAACAAAACGGTTAATGTTTCTTCTAGATCGTTCGTCTTCACTCTATGCGACACTGGTTCTTGATATGCGCCATATTCCCTTAGGTTTGTAAGAAGTCTTTTGAAAATTGATATATTAGGTTGGCGTCGCTCTGGATATTTGAGCAAATATTGCCTTTCAGCGTAGAAACAATTTTTATGGCTTTCAATATACCAACATAACATGTCCGATTTTTCTTCATTTGAAAAATGTGCCATCATTAAAAAACACTCGCACTATCACAAGACAAGAAAAAGTTTAAATTCAATCGGTAATTTCCGAACTAAATCTACTTCTTTACGTAAAAATTTCGATT
Organism: Polydrusus tereticollis; assembly: GCA_963920685.1. Classification (NCBI taxonomy): domain Eukaryota; kingdom Metazoa; phylum Arthropoda; class Insecta; order Coleoptera; family Curculionidae; genus Polydrusus; species Polydrusus tereticollis. The sequence continues at coordinate 63,246,495 of OY987327.1, forward strand.
TATCGGCAATACTGACAGATCGCCATGATTTATTTAAACAAATGCGTTTCAAAGCCTACTATTTCATGACGCTGTAACTGGAATAACTCGCAATTAATTATTTGATAATAACATTTTGCTTACTTGCCCTAATAATAGTTAAAACTTCAAATTTTGGGATTATTTTAAAAAAAGTTGATAATGGTCGAGAAAAGCCAAAACGAATCAAGAATTGAATGACGTCATGCTGTAGAGGAGAAAAAGACAATAAAAATGTAAAATTTATTTTAATCTATCTCTTACAGTAGAATCAGAAAAAAATCTACGCATTCTTGAAATTTTAAACATAAATTTTGGCAATTAATTTTTTTCTGATTTCACAAAAGAAGATAGGTCAAAATAAAAACCACATTCCTATGTAATTTTTTCTCGTCTACAACGTAACGATAACGTAATTAAATTTTTGATCCGACGTTTCGTTCCTTCGTAATAATAATCATCAAATAATATTGATGATGATTTTTTCGTCCAAAACGTCGGATAAATGTAAGAAGCGATATGTCGTGGGATTTAGAATTAAAGTTAGAATTTTTTAGGGAGAATTAAGTTAATGATGGTTGCGAAGAAACGAAACGTCGTATTGAAAATCTGAGAACGCCGGCTTGGAGGGCAGAAAAGTGGCAATGAGAATGTGAAATTTATTTTGTCATATCTTTTTAAATAGAGGCAGAAGAAAATAAAAACGAAATCGGGAAAATTCGGTTTTTCGCAAATATCTTCGGAAGTAATCGGATTTTTTTAGATTTCGAATCGTGACTTTGAAGGGTTTAGCAAAGCGCAACTTTTCTCTTATTTAACCATCTCTGTATCTCCTGTGGTTTACGAGATCCCTGTAGTGTGCATTCTTATATGGGACACCGTGTATTAAAATTTGGTTATTTCTGAATTCACCTGGACTATCTAAACTCTAAACTCTCCACAATGCTATAGGTTTTTGTGAACTGAATCAGTTCGAAAGTTTTGATGGAACCATGGAACAGTGTCTGTACTTATTTAATTTTTAAACTGTTAATGTCAGTGTCCATTTCATTTTATTTTACTGATTTGATCTGTTAAGGTTACTTATTGTTTGTTTCATTTTATTTATTTAAGGTTACTTTTAACCTGTATTTAAAACAAAAATCTTTTAAATTGTGATAAATACTGATATTTACTATTGTTAAGGAGTTGTTTGTTATTGTCGATCACCCACTTTTTAATGTTGCTTTGTCACATTTGGCAATAAATAAAAAGACATTATTAAAGTTTCAAGAAAGACGACAAAGCTTATGGGATACCATAATATGTAGGGTTAATAATAATTATTGATTAATAATATTTGCTACTTCCTTGGCATAAGTAAACGTAAAATCGTAAATAAGAAATTGTGTTATAAATTTCTTTGGTGTATTTTCAGTTTTTTAAGTAGAATTCATTGGCGTGCTTACTTTTTTTCTGGGAGTCTTACTTTTCAAGATTCAAAGCAAACATATGATTTTTTAAATTAAATTTAAAGTAAATGTTTTTTTGTGCATATAATAAATTTTGCCACTACAATTACAGTGAACTTAAGTTGTCATACAAGCCGTAATGAACTGAATGCATTGGGATTAGTCTGCACTGGGATTCTGATGGCGGAAAATATAAATGTGGCAACACACAAAGACCGAATTCACAACTTGAAAGATTTTTCAAAATAAGCGTGCCAGCAGGATTCTCGCTGCTTGATTAATTTGTGTTTTTATTATTAATTTGTTGATAAATTTTGTGAGGTTCTTTCAGTTTTCGTAGTATATAGGTCGTTCACATAGATATTCTCTGGTGCAAATATCTAGTTATTAAACTTTATGTAGTGTTATTAACTACTTTAAATTAAGTAAACTAAGGATATTAACGAACCTTCAACTAGTTTCCCGCCTACAAAAAAAGTCTCAATTAACATTTAAAGAATGAATAATGATTAAAAACTTATACCATGAAATTTGGGAACGAAATCCTGATCTAACCACATTGGATGTTGCAGAAATATGTGGCACTTTCGCGAAACTTTTCTTGTGCACTGTGTTTATTGTTTTAAAAGGCATTCATTATAACTTAAGGGGGGATTCCTTATGACATATGAATATGTGTCCGGAGTTGCCCCGTTTCTGTTATACAGGGTGTTAAAGTTGAAAAAAAAATCGTTTTTTTTTTAAAAGTAATTTTTTAAAATATCCCTCGAAATATCCTTTTCTCGATTTTATTGAAATTTTAGACCGTTATTCATAATTAAGTTTTATTAAAAATGGGCACAATGAAATAGTCACAGAACCCGAAGAATTGTTGCAAATCTGGAGAAAATATAGAATTAGTATTTTCAACGACGACAGACCAGAGAACCCCACAACGGAAATATCCACTCTCATCAGGACCAAGCATACTAAAAAGTGAAATCATACACCACGCCATCAGTTTAATGAGAAATAACAAAGCTTTAGGTCCTGATGATATGTACTCGGAAACGTTTCACTTAATTAACGAACAAAATCTTAGAACGATCTTCAATAACATCTATGACACTGGACAGTTCCCTAAAGATTGGCTCCGCTCCACGTTTATCACCCTACCAAAATCGAACAGCGCAACCTCGTGTAAAGATTATCGCCTTATCAGCTTAATAAGCCACTGTCTGAAACTTTTCCTCCGAGTTCTTCTTCTTCTTTGAGTGCCTATCCGTTCCGGATGTTGGCTATCAACCCAGCAATTATCACCTTGTTCACCGCAGCTCGAAAGAGACCAGTGGTGGTCATTGCAAACCATGTTCTTAGATTTTTTAGCCATGAAGTTCTTCTTCGTCCTGGTCCGCGTTGTCCAAGGATTTTTCCTTGTAATATCTGCTGAAGTAACTGGAATCTGTTCGGGTTTCTCATAATATGTCCTAGATATTCGAGCTTTCTGGACTTTACCGTGATAAGTACTTCCTTTTCCTTGTTCATCCTCCTCATCACCTCCTCGTTGGTAACGTGATCGGTCCATGATATACGTAGCAATCTACGGTAAAGCCACATTTCGAAAGACTCCAGTTTTTTGCTTGTAGCTTCAGTCAGCGTCCACGACTCCACCCCATACAGAGGAACGGAGAGCACATAGCAGCGCAGTAATCTTATTTTCGTTGTTAGTGTTAGATCCCTGCTTCTAAAAACATTTCTCATTTTTAAGAATATCGCCCTGGCCTTCTCTATACGACATCGAATTTCTTGTGAGTGGTCCCACTTGTCGTTAACGATGGTTCCAAGATAGGTGTAGTTACTAACTCTTTCAATCTGCTGCAGACCTATTGTTATTCTTCCTGCTGCCACTGCGTTCTTACTGATCACCATAAATTTTGTTTTACCAATATTCAGATCAAGGCCATATTGCTCACTTGTTTGTGTTATTTTGGTCATGATTTCTTGGAGATCTCCCAGGTTGTCCGCGAGCACCACAGTATCATCCGCATATCTAATGTTATTAATGCGGTTCCCGTTAATTAGAATACCACATTCCGTTTCCTCACAGGCCTCTTTGAATATTTGTTCCGAGTAGATGTTAAATAATAATGGTGAGAGTATACAACCCTGCCTTACACCGCGCAGTATCTCTATTGCTTCTGTTTTCTCTCCTTCCACTCGAACAAAGGCGGACTGGTTCCAGTACAGGTTGATAATTATTCTAATATCCTTGTCGTCCAAACCAACGTTCTTCAGTATTTCAACCATTTTTCCGTGTTGAACTCTATCAAATGCCTTTTGGTAGTCTATAAAACAGGCATAGACATCGCAGTTAACATCTCTACTTCTCTGGACCAGCACCTGTATGCAAAATAATGCCTCTCTTGTTCCAACAGCATCTCGGAAGCCGAACTGTGTATTTGACATTTGCTCTTCACAAAGTTTGTATACTCTTCTGTGTATGACCTTTAGAAATACCTTTAGAAAATGGCTCATCAGACTAATGGTCCTGTATTCGCTACATTTCTTAGCACCAGATTTTTTGGGAAGCGTAATGAATTCTGATACGAGCCAGTCTTGAGGGAGATATTCATTATCATAAATGTAATTAAACAGCTTTGTGAGCCACTTGGTGCCTTCCCAGTCGAGGAGTTTCAAGAATTCAGCCCTAATATCATCCGGTCCAGGGGCTTTTCCTACTTTCATTTGCGTGATGGCATTTTGAACTTCTTCGATGGTGATTGACGGTCCGGTTGTGCAAGTCTGCAGTTGTGGGGGGTCTGGTCTGTTGTCTGCAAAAAGTTGTTTAATATATTCTTTCCATGTAAGTATTCGAGTTCGTTTGTTTATAATTAATTTCCCCGTGTTGTCTACCAGCATACCCGTAGCTCGGTGTTTGTAGATACCAGCGGCTTCCTTAACTTTCCGATGAACATTAAAGCTATCGTATTTTTGTTGAAGAGTTTCTATCTCTTGACATTCTTTGGCAAACCAGATTTCCTTAGCTTCTCTAATTTTCCTTCTAATTTGTTTTTGCAATTCCTTATATTTAGTCTGGTTGACTGTTTTTTGTGCTCGTCTTTCTTCCATCATCTAAAGAATCTCGTCTGTCATCCACGTTTTTCTTTTAGTGCTTTTTGCTTTTAGGTATTTCTCACTGATTGTGCCAATAGCTCTTTTCGAGTTCTAGTAAAGCCATATTTAGTCTCCGGACATTGATCCAAGACCGCCAGGATTAAAGAAAAGATGTCTTTATTTGTTTCATTGACTATGAGAAGGCATTTGACAACGTTAAGCACAATCTCCTGATAACATACCTCAGAGATTTGGTACTGGATGGAAAAGATATAAGACTAATCGGTAATCTGTATTGGCACCAAAAGGCAGAAATTCGAATAAGCAACGCCGGAACAACTGAAGGTTTTAAAATTTAAATAGGCGTTCGCCAAGGATGTATCTTATCCCCAATGTTATTCCAGCTGTACATGGAAAGAGCATTCTCCGAGGCCACCTCAGATAGCCCCTTTGGAATTAAAGTAAACGGAATCCCCATCAATAATATCCGATATGCGGATGATACCGTGATATTGGCAGATGATGCACATGATCTCCAAAATCTACTAAATCGGGTCAATGAAGAAAGCCAAAGACTAGGCTTAAAAATTAACATCAGTAAAACCAATAGTAAGAACGATATTCCACACACTCGAATACATATTAACGAAGAGAACATCGAACAGGTCACATAATTTAAATACTTGGGATGCATGATTAACCAAGAATGGGATCCGGATCAAGAGATAAGATGCAGGATCGAACAGGCTAGAGCAACCTTCATAAGACTTCGAAAATTCCTTATAGACAAGAACTTGAGTTGCATCCTTAGATATAGGATGGTAAAGTGCTATGTCTGGTCCGTTCTCCTGTACGGTGTTGAGTCGTGGACGTTGAAGGTATCAATTATCAACAAAATTGAAGCCTTCGAAATGTGGATCCTACGGCAAATGTTGAAAGTGTCTTGGATCGTTCACGTGAGAAATGAGGACGTTCTCCAGAGAACCGGTCTAGCAGAACGAGAACTTTTCGAAAATATCAAGAAAAAAAAATAGGTTATCTTGGACACATACTGCGCGGAGAGCGATACCACTTTCAACGCCTCATTCTTCAAGGTAAAATTGAAGGGGGGAGAAGAGAGTTAGGCAGAAAAAAAATATCGTGGCTGAGAAATATCCGTCAATGGACAGGAATAAAGGACTTCCAAACACTACAGAACGCTGCAATTAATAGAAGCATATGATAAGAAAAAGATGAACGCCTACGCAGGAATCTGCACGGCACTAAAAGAAGAAGAATTCATAATGATAAGGGGGTTACTTAGCCCTAACCAGATTAAATTTATTGAGTTCAGTGACGTCCCGGGGAGCACCTTAACGAATATTATTCACAAAAAAATGTACGCCGCTGAGTTTTTTCTAATTTTGATATTCTTTTCGGATTTACCAGCTAATAGTACAACTTTTTTGTTCCCTGAATTGTCTTCGTATCTTGCTTTGTTTCCGAGAGAAAAAATAAAAACCACTTTATTGCATGTACAAAAAATACCTATGCATTTCAAAGTTAATTAAAATATGAGGTAAAGATAAGTTTTGATGTCTAATTTACCTGTTTTGTTAATAACGATTTAAAAATGAATCCTTTACTAACGCTGAAATGGCCCAGATGCATTTCCATTATGGTCTAGCAAATGGAAATGTGAAGAAGCTCGGCGAATTTATCAGGAACGTTATCCAAACATAGGTACTGCCGTGCAGGGCCGTAACTAGGTATAGGCAGAGTAAGCCCATGCCTATGGCCTAGAGGCGCAAAAATCATAAATACAATTATTCTGAATAATAATAATTATAAAAATGTTTATTAGAATAGATCCATCTGGCCAAATTATAAAAACTTCTATTAGAACAGATGGCAGATGGCAAGTCAATATCAAGGCGTACAAGCTAGGATATTGCAAGAAAATCCTACTGCAAGATTTGTCCCTTGCTTTGCACATAGTTTAAATTTAGTGGCATTACACAGTGCTTCAGTTAGTCCCGAAATAATAACCTTTCTTGAAATTATTCAAAATTTATTTACTTTTTTTTGCGCATTTCACGGTACGGTGGAATAAATTAAAAAATACAATAAATATTACTTTAAAAGGCTTTAGCGATACTAGGTGGTCATCCAAAGCATTAGCGTTGAACGCACTTATCACTCAATTTAAATTGGTTTTGGATCTTTTAGAAGAGATGACTGATGTTTCAAGTAGAAAAACGCCCATTATGGGCGACACTTCGCCTTTTCAGCCAGAGCATGTATATATTTCTAGTAATTTAATTTTGTTTTTATAATATCTCAAAAAAGCTGTATAAAGACGATTTATTATTATTATTATTATTATTATTATTATTATTATATATTCTGGTAAAACAGTAATTGGGGCAAAAAATTTTCAAAAACATCTAAAAAATTTCGACTTTGTATTTCTTTTAGTTTTTTGGTCATCTTATTAGATAAAATTAATAAAGTAAATCTCTAACTTCAGAAAAAGCATGCAAACACATTAAAAGGTTATTGGAAGAAATCATAGCAAATAAAGATGGTTATTTTAAAAAATCTGAAAAAATAGCTTTGCAGATTGTCAAAATTGCAATATTTCAAATGAATACACGGAAGTTCGAAAAGAAATAAATTAATTTTAAGATTAATAAAAAGAGCGGTGAGCTTGTTAATGATTTTTATTTAGACCCAAAAACAAAACAAAAACAACTATTATTTCATGTCATCGATTCAATAATAACGCAGTTAAGTAACAGATATAAAGGTTTACATGAGATTTGCTTTTTTTTCTGATACTGAAAAATTCATTAAAGATTTGTGCGCTAAATATCCAATCGACTTCAATTGTAACGAATTTATCACTGCGCGACCAATTTCTCTTTAATGTCATAAGGCTCTAAACTACTTTTTATTAACTGAAAAAGGCTCTCTGCTGTTCTATCATCACTGACGTCAAAAGATCCTAAAAATCTTTCTTTTAAAGATCCGTTTGTTACATACCTAACTGTTATCGAACACTCAGATTTTTCCATTATATCGGTACTATCATCCGCTATTACGCCAAAAAAAACAACAATCTGTATCATTAATTTCTTTTTGAATATGTTCTTGAATATATTCCTGTATGCAACCAATCAGTTCATTTTGAATAGTCTTAGACTGTCCTGTAAAAATATTATTAAATTTTGCACAATGTTTTCTCTTTATTAAACATGTAAATATTTCTTTGAAATTTCCGCGGTTAGATGAATCTGTCGTTTCATTGTGGCCTCGAAATGCTAACTCCTGTTTTCCTAACGTTACAGTAACATCAACTAAATAAGTTAATAATAAGCGACTTTTACGCACGTTTTCATTATAAATAATTTTTTCCACTACTAACCTATAACATCGCCATTATTGACCGATTATTAACGTTAGAAATCGTTTTTCTCTACCTTATAAGTTATTATTGACCATGGTCAATAATAAGGCATTGAAATCCATTATTGACCGATCTTCAAGAATCTATTTGAACGCAGGTAACTTGATTTTTTAATTCTACAACATGACTTCATAAACATTTTAAACAGTTAGGCAACCAGATAATTATCAATACATATTAGATTATTAGACATGCTTGATATGTAAAATATCGATACAATCAACATTTTTTCTGCTTCCATCCTTAATTCTGGAGGTGTACACATAATAATATCACTAACATTTTCTTCGCTCATTTTTTAAAAAAACGGAAAACCCGTGAAATCTGATGACATAAATGAACAAAAATTGAGATTCACAAAGCCACCTGACAAAACAACAAAATATTTTGCCAATTCCAAAGCGCAGGTAACTTGATTAAAAAATATACTTATTCCTACCTATAATTTTTTATAATTAATAATACTATAAAGATAAATGTCTTATAAAAGTTTGTAGTAGTGGAAAAAATATTATATTAACCACGGTTTAGACAGCTTATTGCCCTCTCGTCTTAAATCCCTCGTCGCCTCGCTCCTCGTGATTTAAACTTGCCGCTCGGGCAATAATGATGGCTGTCTAAACCTTGGTTTATAATATACTATTATTAACGCCTGCATTTTCTCTCAGTGCATCCGCTATTGTGTCTCTATTTTGCTCTACTCTCATAAGCGCCACAGAATTCTTAATATGTTCTTTGAAACTTTCGTGTGATTTTACCGCCCGTGAAAATTTTTTAAAATCAGAATACCCACCCCCCGAACTACAATCGTTTTTTACGCTGCCTAATAAAATACAAGGCCAACAATATAAGCTTTCCTTATAAATACTTCCGCACAGCCACTTATAGGTTTCGTACCAAGTTACCTGAACAGCTCTTGAATATTGCTAACTTTGTCTCTTATGGTTGAATATTGCCGAAATTTTTGGTGTCGGACGACTACATAATATCTGTCTTTTTTCCGTTTCGTTTCTCCTTAAAAATGGCGTTTCAATGACTGAGAGAATAATATCATGAACAGGGTTCATATTTTTTTAAAACAATAAAATTTAGCGTTTAATAATTAATAACATAATAAAGAAATCTTAAAACTTACCGGATTTTGAGAACATAATCTTAATTTGCCGAACGCGAAATTATAAATTGCCCAAACAAGCACTGCCAACACTTCTACTCTTCTACATTTCCTGCATCGCACCTGTATCCTGACTACCCTGCACAGTCACAACAATATTAACATAAAATAAACCAATAAAATATGACAATTTGTAATTTTCCTAAATTAAACCAAACACCAAACACACACAGTTCACACACCTGCTACGATATACGCGGGGCGGAAAATAAAATTCAAAAGAAATTTTATTTTCCAAGTAAAGCAAAGTTTGAACCAGTCGACTTGTGAAGACACAGGTTAAAGTTTTTAGTGTCGCTCATTGTTACAAGCGTGGGTCGTACACAAGCCATGATCGGGTGTATCATGTATTACGCCATCGTTTATTTCACAAAAAAGTGGTATAGGTTTGCAAAAACCGCATCATTTCATGTGTACTAATAACGGAGATACTCTTCAAAAGTGTCGAAAGCTGGACATATTGTACACACGAACTTCCTCAAAATGTCGCATACTGGGGACAATTCTGTAACACCTCATTAACAATATATTCGCTATAAATAATATGTCGGTACGTGCTACTCGTCGGGGAGTAGGAGGTGACATTTTCTCAGGGTCGATTTTCTCGCTGTTTGTATTTGCTTGCTTTATACGTTTCGATTCAACGACTTTTTCGATTCGCTATTAGTACCTATTAATCATCTTATTCCTACGCACGCGGATGCATAGATAAGGGAAAATAGTCAGCACTTTCAATATGGAAAATTATTTATATGGAAAAAACGAAATATTATACGTTTGTCCTCTAAAATATAAATAGGGTTGTTGTTTAGTTCATTAGGTAAATAGGTTCCTAATTCCTGTTAAAGTAAGTGCCACAAATATAACATTATTGTTTACATTAAATGTCTGTATGAAAACTCCAGCAAAAAATGTAACGAAGAAAGCGACAATACCACGGGTTAATATTTACACAGATATGTATTCAATAAATTTAATAATTGATATACAGTGTGACCAGTAAAGTCCGCATCATATGGGATTTTTTTTTATTAGTAGCTTTCCTCGAAATTTGACTTTGGCATCAGTTTCTGCTTTGATCAAGATGAAAATTTACCCAAAGAATAGTAGTCACGTGATTCGGATTATCGGTCAAATTTTAATTTTTTTCCAAAAAAAATTAAAAAGTGGGTTTTTTAACATTGAAAATGTTTATATTATCGTACGGGCACGTAAGTATGGGTACCGAATTCGAAATTCTTGTGTTGCATTTGTCCCTGACGTCACACCGCATTGAAATTATCGGGATCAGACCAAGTCGGGAGTAAACGTATGGTTTCGCTGGAGCAGTCAGCGGGCGTTCGCGATCGAGCGTAGGGCGTGTAGCAATCGGCCGTCGTCGTAGGGTGGTTTGGTTGGCGCGGCTGGAGCAGCGCGCTTCAGACCATATTCGTATTTCGTAGTGCAAGCGCTTATGTATGATTTATAATGAACGCCTATAACATTAGTTGCATGCTGTTGTTGGAGGAAGAAGATGAAGAGGAGATGTTAGCCCAAATTCCTCCATTTCGACAAGCGTCATATTAACACTTGAATTTATACTATACCATATTTAAATAAGAGCTGCAGCATACCAAGTAAACAAATCAATTTGGATAAAACGTCAAAGTATCAAAACATTTTAAAATTGTATCATTAGTTGGTATATCCGGAAAAAATATCAAAATTAGAAAAAAGTCAGTGGCGTACATTTTTTGTCAATAATATCCGTTGAAGTGTTTTCCGGGACACCACTGGACTTAATAAATTTAATCTAGTTAGGGCTAATTACCAAATTGCAATAAAATTGGGAAAAGGATATTTACAAAAATAATAAAAAAAAACGATTTTTTTAAAAATCTTACGCACCCTGTACATCAAAAACGGGGCAACTCCGGACACATGTTCAGGTTTGTTCAGGTTAGTACTTCTGAAACACCCTGTATACATTCAAATACAACGGTCAAAGACACAAATATTTATATCAAAATATTGACAACAAACAATAACACCAAACGATACAATGCAATAATGCGAAAATCACCGGTAAACTAATTACAACCCTGTCGCCCAGGGCCTTTTAGTTTTATTGCCGCTTGACCAATCGAGTTACGGTTGTCATTAAGTACTGATCAATGTGTCCTTCGTATGCATAATGTCGGATTTGAATATGGTATAGGGTAGACTGGGGCAAGTGTAAAACTGGGGTAAGTGGAAAATCAGAGCGCCAATCAGGCAAAATTGAAAGTTTACTTGTCTGTTCCGAGGCAACTAACTATACATTAGTGTTATACCCCGCGACCTGGTCATATTGGCTGTGCACGAAAGGGAGCGAAACTGCAGCGTGGTAAACGGTTTTGTTGTAATTTTGAGGTTTATTGTAGCGCTGTATTATGAGTTATTCGGGTCTTGAGATAAGAAAAAAACACTTGAAAGGTTTTAAACTACTCTATTTTTAATCTAAATATTCATAACAGTTAACAATTAGGGTAGCAACAAATGTACGATAGTCATACAGGAGTTATTCAACTATTTCTGGCAATATTCGGTGGTAAATTATAATTTAATACGGTTATGTCAACATCATTGGTACAATTCGGTTATAAAATTATATTTAAAGTTGTAAAGGTTCAAAACATTGTTCAGGGCAATTTTTACTTACAGAAGTAAAAGATGATTATATAAGCTAGCATATCTCTCTCTTGCTCTACTCGTGTTCTTCTCTCTAAAGATCGAATGGTTTTTTAACGTCGGCGGGTTAATTAGGTCATTGGCTCTCTTTTACGTTAAGAATATGATTTTCACTTGCAAATGTTTCAGTTTATTTAGCACTAAGAGTTTGAAAGTTTTTAAATAGATATTTGTCACTAGGGTTCTGGAATTTCGACTGGTATTTGATTTTTATGGAATTGTCTTTAATAATTAGATTAATTATTACTTTTAAAATTATTTGACTAATCCGGGGTCTTAGTCTGGATAAATAAGAATGATTCGAATGGTGTTCTTTTGACTTGATTGTTTAAATTCTTAAGAAACTTACTGATTTTTCGGAGTTCACGGCACTAATTTAACTTTACTTTATTTCACTGACTTTTCTTATTAATCTGGAACTATGTGACGTGCCTTAGTTAGGTCTTGTTGTTTCTTCAATTATTCTGTTCGAACTCCCTGAAATGACGGCATGTTAGAGTTTTTATATTTTCGCAATTTTGCAGGGGAAAATTGGGGATATTCGTCCAACCTATCCGAGTCAGTTTTTGGAAGTTTTGGAGCTTATTCTCCGCCTCTAAGAGGTGTATCGAAGTGGCTGTCAGATTTGATTAATAGGCGATGTGATCACCGATGACATCGCTTTTTACCAAGAATTATTGTGAAATACGACAAAATTTCAATAAAAACGATAAATTTTTATTACCTTTTTCCGTTCTCAGCGTCTATTTTAAAAGGTGAATATCCGTAGATGAGATGACCTCGTTTTTGTGGGAGGGCATTTTATTTCTTGGTTCTCGGGGATTGATTGCTTTGTCCAATGAGAGAGTACTACGTTTTGGATAAGTTATATTCTGGGTTGACTTTTAGCTTGCGATTCTTTTATGGGCGTGGAGAGTTATGCGCACTGATATGTTAATTTTTCATTAATTCTGGACGTTCGTGACTAACGTATCTCGTGAAGCAATTTGACTTAGAAAAAGATGACGAACATTATTTTACTTTGAGAGTTTTTAATTCTTTCTCATTGTTTTATTTTATGTGAAATATTTTTATTTAGAAATTCTATCGTGACTCCGCGGTCCATCACAATCGTCCATCCTTACAATAAAACAAGATAGTTTTTTACTATTTTGTTTTAACTGACAAAATAAAAATTTTCATTTGAAATTCAAAAGTATCTTCTAACTACTAATAGGAAACAATTAACCATGAGTATGAGATAAGGTTTGATTTTTTTTTTTTATATATATATTTATTATATAAGTGACGTACAATGGCTTACAATTTTTCCTCTTTTTGTAACATAGGTATGCTAGGTTAAATTGCTATAATTCTTAATTTAATTGAAATGGGTCCCTAATAAAATATTCTTTTTATGACACATTATTCTTTTAGAGTGTAATTTACATTATTATACGAATTCATGATTATCCTACATGTTATGGTTATACGAGTAACTCTTATAGTAGGTATATCTAATTAAATAGTATGATTCCTTGTTTATTTTTAGACCTTAAAATTTATATTTGGGGTTATATGTAATAAAGGCTAAAAACTTGTGTTAGTACAATTTTCTTAATTTTAATGTACCTTTTGGCATAGTTTACCTTGATTCACTCACTAAGATTGAGTTCACTTTTCACTCGTTTCGCGGGTGACATCACTGATTGGTCCATTTGTTCTCTGGCTTCACTTCCTTGGTGTTCTCTGACATTTTCTGGCACAGTGTCTTGCTGTGGACGTGGACGGGGTCGTCCGTCTGGTTGGGGTATTCTCATCGCTAGGGATGTTGGGGTGATCTGGGCAGCTGGTAGCACTGTCCCTGGGATGATTCGATGTTGGACTGGCATTCCAATAGGAATCAATGGAGCTGGTCCTCGTGGTGCTTGGGTGGTCAGCAGTGTACTGACGTGGTGAGTGTGGCCAGGTGGAAACGCTGTCGACTGACCTTGGGTTGGTTGTGTGACTGTACAGGTAGTGACAGTCTGGTGCTGTGGAGCTCTAGTTGGTAGGATGTTGTGGTGCTGTGTCTTCCAAGTGATGATTTGCAATCGTCGGCAGAAATTGCATTGACAGGGTAGGAGGATCTCCGCCAAAAGATTATGCTGGATGGCTCGTTGCGTCAATCGTCTCAGGTATTCGAAATGTACAAGGTGAATGTGCATTAAGTTTAGGCTTCGTAATTTTCGGAAAACTTCACAAGTGGGAGGAGCCGCGCCTCCTAGTCGTTCGTGAACATTTAGTAGTTCCGTTAGAGTACCTTCTAGCAGTGGAATTGCGAGGCTGAAGTGTGATAAACTTCCGACGAACATTAGAAAATTTTCAATTGCGTAGTTAATCATTTCGGTTGTATGAATTTTCGTAGACTGAAGTCCCATTTGGCTGACTGTGGTTTTTATATTTTTCTGGCATAATGAAATTTCTTTTGTAATCAAAATTCTCTCGGTAGGGGAGGATAAGACTATGTTTTACTTTCTTAACCAATGTAATGTCATGTCCCATGCTGAGTTTTGGTATTCTTTGGTTCATGATCTCGAACTTGCTTATATTTTAAATACTCGTGTACCTTCAAGGGTAGTTTTGCTTTATACGCAGGGTCGGATTTATTTTATTCTCTATTTCGGGGATATCTCTTCATATTGGGTTTCTGTAATAGTTTGTAATTTGCTATTACATAGTAAGTTTCTGTAGTTTATATTTTGATAGATGATTCTAGTATTTGCGTTCGTTTTTCTTGACGGTCCTGCTTCTGGGCTTTTCATCTCCATATACTGGTTTTCTTCTGGATTCGCCTTAGGTGGGGGCTGTGGAGGTCGTGAATACATATAACTTGGATTTTCTAAGTCTGTGGTAGGTGGCGTCCATCTTATAAATCGTCCAGTTGTAGGTTCTCTGGGTCGCAACTCTAATTCTTCTGTGATGCAATTCTGGGTACTGGGGCGTACTGGTTGTGTTCTTAGTTTCACAAGGTTTAATATGTTGAAAGTGACGCTTATTGAGGCGACAATTGCAATTAAAATTATCGTTATTATCAAAGGTGTAGGGCCAAAGGTTTCTGCGGCTGGTTCCTGTGTTTCTTCTGCGTCACAGTATACATAGTACAGCAATATGTCCGATTCACTGACAATATTAGTTTCGTTATCTAAGTGTTTTAGGTAAACTAGATAGTTTTCTCCACAATTTAATATTATTTGTGCTGTATTTGATTTTGGAAATGACATGGTGATTTTTATAAAAGTGTTCATACTAATCCATCTGAGGTCGGTTGATTCCTTAAAGCTAGTTTCTGTGAAATTCCATTCTATTTTCGTTAGAATTTGGTGTCCAATCTTTGCTTGAGTGGTAAACCTGGGTTGCCATCCCTCATTTTCTTTGAAGAGGGTGGTGGTATGTCTTGATTCTCCTATTATAATCACTGAAAGTGATAGAATAGTGTTTTAAAAAATTTTCTCTTCTCTTTTTTTTTTTTTTTTGTATATATTTTTCTTTCTCTTTTTTCTTTTCCCTTATACTTACATTAGAATTTATAATTTATATCTTTCCTTAATATTATCATTATTTTTTCTTAGTTGCTATGTGATTTCTTTTTTTTTCTTCTTTGATTTTCTTAACTTACGAGTTATATATATGTCTGTCTAAGCGTATATGTTTTCCTTACTTAATCTAGGTTGATTATTTATGCAATTTCCATTATATACTAATTCTCTTATTTTAGTTTTGCGAATATTCGCCGTAAAAATCAGGTTTTCTGATTATTCGTCCACTTCGAGTTCGTAGTAACTTTTCCTCTGCTGATGTATCATCATTCTCAATTTCAGATTCGGGGTCGAAATTCATGAAGGCAGGGGGTACTTCGTCATCGCTTTCGGAAAATGGGGGTAGTTCATCGTCCAATTGATTTATGCGGTTTTCAAGTTCTATATCAAATAAATCATTATCATCAGGATTTTGTATTTTTACTTCGGTGATAGGGGTTTCTTCCAAATTTTGTTCAGGCGTTTCGTCATTTGGAACGTCCTCAAGGTTTTGTTCTCGTTTTTCTTCTGTTGGTATAACGTTGGGTAGTTTTTCTTGACTAGGTATAATGTAATGTAAGTGAGCGGGCTGTGGCTCTTTGGTTTTTCTTGTTTCGACTCTCGGTTCCTCTTCGGTTTCCTCTAGAAGTTGTTCGAAGTGTTTTTCTGGGCAGCGACATATCTTTAGTCTGTTTGAATGAACCACGTGTTCTCTTTTTCCATTTATTTCTTTAATTTTGTAGGTAACTGGTCCTTTTACTTCTATTACTCTATACGGTCCTGTATAGTAAGGTCGTAGTTTAGTTGCTAAGTTTGGTTTTCCTGATATTGCAGGAGTATAAAGATATACTCTGTCTCCTTCTTTATATTGTCTTGGCTTTGTTTTCTGGTTGTATCGATTGCATTGCTTTTCCGCGGTAATTTCCAGATTTTCTTTGGCTTGATTAAGGGCATAAGTCATCTTTTGTCGCATTTCCGTGGCATAATTTTCATCGAGATCGTATTTACATCGTTTTGGTTTAAGACTTAAGTGTTGTGGTAATTCCATGTCTCGGCCATACATAAGATAAAACGGACTTTCTTTAGTGGATTCTTGAACATTATTCCGGTAAGCCATAAGTGCAAATGGTAAGTATTCATCCCAAGAATTGTTTTCGTTGGTGACATAGTGTCGTAAGTTTGTCTTCAAAGTTGCATGCGAGCGCTCCAAGGCTCCATTTGATTGTGGGTGGAAAGCAGTTGTATTGATTTTATCTACATTTAGAATTTTACATATCTCAGCGAATAATTGTCCTACGAATTGTTTTCCTTGATCTGTCAGAATTTGTCTGGGTACTCCGTGTCTCGTTATAATGTTTTCTACGAAGGCCCGCGCTACGGTGCTAGCGTGTATATCAGGTAATGCAACAGCTTCAGCAAATCTGGTGAGATAGTCCATACAAGTCAGTATATATTTATTTCCAGATCTTGTCCTATTTAAAGGTCCCACTATATCTAAACTAATCCGTCCAAAGGTTACATATGGTACTGGTATTTTCTTCATTTCATCGGGTGGTTGATACGTCTTTTTGTTTATGCTGCATGAATGACATTGTTGGCAGAAACGTTTAATATCACTTGTCATTCCGTCCCATATAAAATCTCGTTTTATTAGTTCTAAAGTCTTTTTCTGTCCTCCGTGACAAACCATTGGTGAGTTATGGTATAAATCCAAAATTTCGGGTATCATGCTTCTAGGCGCAACGACTTTATCGGTTCTTTCGCAATCCTTTCTAGTAGCATATAGGATTCCATCATTGTCTTGGTAAAAATATCCAGAATCATCAGGTAAATTTTTAATAATTTCCTGTAGTTTTTTATCTTCTTGTTGTTGTCGTAATATATCCGCGCGTGTCCATATTATGTTGGTCATAGGGCTTCCTTCTTTGTGAATATCTACTCTCGCTATTTTTTCTGGTGTTCTGTCCTTGTGTAGCTCTAGTGTTGGTTCCTCGTTGATGCTCTCGCGTAGTCTGGTAAGTGCGTCTGCGTTTGCATTCTTCTTTCCAGGGCGGTAATCAATGGTAAAACTGTATTCCATTAGAAACATGGCCCATTTTGATAAACGTGAACTGCTATCTTTTATATTCAGAATATATTTAAGTGGTTTGTGGTCACTATATATGAAAAAATGTGTGCCTGTGATATAATATCTGAATTTTTTCACACCTTCTATGATAGCAAGACATTCCCGTTCGATGACAGAATATCTTCTTTCAGCGCTCAAAAGTGATCTACTGTGGTAATATATTGGGTGTTCCATGTCTTCATATTTTTGACATAGTATTACTGATATACTAGTATTGCTTGCGTCGGTGCAAAGGATAAATGGTCGATTAAAATCGGGATATTTTAATATGGGTGGTGTTATTAAAGCTGTCTTTAAAGTTTCAAAAGCTTCTTGTTGTTTGTCTGTCCAAATGAATCGCGTATTTTTCTTTGTTAAAGCTGTCAAGGGCTGTGAAATTTCTGAAAATCGGGGTACAAAACGTCTATAGAACCCGCATAATCCTAAGAAAGCTCGAATCTCCTTTACTTTTCTTGGTACAGGATAGGTCTCAACTATTTTGGTTTTTTCCGGATCTGTACTACATCCTTTTTCACTTATTACATGGCCCAGATATTTTGTCTCTTTCTTCAAGAAATGACATTTTGTTGGTTTGAATTGTAGGTTGCTTTGTCGCATTACCTCGAAAACTTTTCTTATTTTTGATAGGTGTTCTGGTACTGAATCTTTTGAGTAGATTATGATGTCATCTAGGTAGACTAGTATGTCGGTACCTATTAAACCGGAAAAAATGCTGGAAACAAAACGTTGGTATGTACTAGGACTATTTGCTAAACCCATTGGCAATCTTTTGAATTGATAAGTTTTTTCAGTTGTAACGAAAGCACTTTTTTCTCTGTCTCTCTCATCTAGTTCTATTTGAAAATACCCACTTGCCATATCAAGTGTAGAAAACAAACTTGATCCAGTAAGACTATCTAGGGTCTCTTGTATGTTTGGGAGAGGCCAGTAAATCGGCTTCGTAATACTGTTGAGCATTCGGTAATCTACTACAATCCTGTATTGAGGCTCTTCTCCAGGGTGTAAGTGTTTTTCTACTAATATAACAGGGGCTCCCCATCCACTCTCCGATTCTTCTATAATACCATCTGACTCTAATTTTCGTAACTCATTGTCTAAAATCTTTTTTCTATGGAAAGGAATTCTATACGGTTTCATACAAATTGGTGGCACATCCTCTGTGATTATTCGATGCTTTACTTTAGTAGTGCAAGATAATTTCTGAGTGGTTGCTTTAAATACGTCAATATATTCTTGGACTAATGCTCTAAGTTGCCATTCGCCCGGTGTAGTAGGTGTCATTAAGTGTAGATTTTCCAATATTTCATTATTGTCTCGCGTACTTATTTTTCTTATCCTGTGTATATGTTTTTCGGTTGGTAGCGTTTTTTCCGTTTCAGCAGCGTAAGCATAAGCTATGATAGTTTTCTTTGGTAATGTTACTTCATACGGATTGGTATTCATAATCCTAACAGGTACTTCCTTTTTATTTTTACATGCTATCCTGGCAATTAAAATTCCTGATGGATTCTCGTCATGTGGTTCTATTATGATATTCTCAGTTACTCCGGCCCTGTATTTGTAAATTAGCGCTTGACAGAGGACTTGAGTTCGAGGAGGTATTTTGATACTTCCATATAATCGTACCGTACTACATATTGAAGGGTCATTGCTCCTGACGTCATAGTCTGGCGTTTGTGTCAACGAATTTCTATCCGTGGAGTTTCCGTTTGTCTGCTCATTTGTTTCTGATTTGCTTTGGAAAATTTTGTTATCTTTCTGTCCTTCTGTGGTATGTTGGGAAACTGTATTCTTCTGGGAAATTTTTGTTTTCTCCCGTGTATCTCCTATATCTTCCTGAAGTGTTATCTTTTGTAAGACTTCTGTACTTCTTTGTTGTGGAACTTCTTTAGTTTTGTGTTCCGGTTTCCTTTGTGAAACTCTTGTAGTTTTCTCTTGTGAAACTTTTTTCTTTTTCTTTTCCGTTTCTCTTTGTAAAACTTCTTTTTCTGTACTTCTATGTTGCATAACTTCTTTCGTTTTGTGCTCAGGTTTCCTTGGCGAAACTTTTGAGGCTTCCTGTTGTGATACTTTTTCCTTTGTATTTTCTATTTCCTTTTGTAAAACTTCTTTATGTTCCTGACTTTTTCTATGTTCTTTTGGCGTGTTTTGGGAATCTGCAGCTTCCTTTTCTTTGTCTGTCTCACTTGTCGTAGGGTCTGTTGGTTCCTGAAAATCAAGATGGCGGCCAACCATCTGAATTTCTAAGTCCGTCGTTATTGGCCGTAACAAAGAACTTTTTGTACAAGTGTTTCCTGACAACGCTTTTCCCATGTCAAAATGACATTGTATATTTTGTTTGAGTAAGGTAATGACTTCCTTTACTTCATTTCTAAGTAGCTTTACTTCTTTTTCAATACTGTTTTCCGCATCTTGGTGCATCTTTTTTCTATGTATTTCTTGTTTCACTGTGGTAATAGCTAGGTTATGGTCAATTTCTTCTTCTAGAGCAATAACTTCATTAAATATGTACATTAAATTTTCTCCCCAATCTATCTTCACATTGTGGTTCGCTAGGAAATCTAACCCTAGTAATATGTCAGCGTCAAAACTCACAGACTCGGTTATCAAAAATCTTTGCATAACTGTAGTATGAGTCCCTATCTTTACAGGAATATGAACACTGCCATATTGAGGTATTGTCTTTCCTTGGATATCTTTCAAGTTACTATCTATTTTTGTATTTATATTAAACCCCTGGGCAATTTCAGGCGTGAGGAGGCATACTGAGGCGCCACTGTCTATAAATGCCCGTACTTTCTTGTTATTTATTTCTAGAGTAATTGTATTTTTATTTATATTTTTACATTCACACATTCCCCTCACGTTATCTGATAAATTTACCATTGGGACTCGTTGGCAGCCGCACTTTGGGGTCGCAAGGTGACTGCGTTGGCATTTAAATTTTCCGTATCTTTTCTCGGAATATCACGATTCAAAGAGCTATTTTCTGGATAATCACAATAGGTATGCCTGTTATAATAGTTCTGTGGTTCTTTATTTCTGTCGTTTATATCTCTCGGACTCTCTTGCTGTGGGAACTCGTTTCTTTTACTCTCGCGTCTAGGTGGCTCATAGGATCGGAATCTATCTCGTGGTTGTCGTGTATATATTTCATTTCTTCTTTGCTGGAACTGTGATATTTTTGGGCAATTTATTTTAAAATGTCCCGGTTCCTTACAATTGAAACAGCGCCTAATATTGGGTTCAGTTTTATTCCTACAATTATCTATGTCATGTCCTTTCATTTTACAGTGCGTACAGTATTTGTTTTGGAAACCTGGGTGTAGTCTTTTTCTACATACTTCAAAATCATGTCCCTTTATTTTACAGAAACTGCAAAATCTATGCTGGTATTGTTGGCTTTTCATTTTCCTACAATTTTCTATAGTATGTCCCGTTATGTTACAAAATTTGCAAAAGATATTTCCTGAATGTTCTTCCAATTTCCTACAATTTTCATAATCATGTCCCCTTAATTGACAAAAATTGCAATATTTCTCATATGGATGTTTAATTTTTATTTTATTTAAATTGTCGATCATTTCCTGCAATTCTGCTGTATACAACGCATCCGCAATTGTCTTTGCTTGTGCCGATAATACCTTGTCTCTTATGGTTGGTAACAGACCTAACACGAAATGCCTAAGTAAGTTTTCTTCGAATTGTCTCTCTAATGCAGCAGCAGCTGTTTTATCGGGGGAAGTTACCCTAATTTTATTTCCTGCTATTTTTATCCTAGTTAAATATTCCCTACACGATTCTCCGTTTCTCTGTTTACATTCCACAAAATCTTTTAATTCCTGACCTGGTACCGATTTTTTCTTGAATTGATCCCTAAACTGAGTAGTAAAATTTCCCCAATCCTTAGTGATTTTTAAATTGTTGTTTGAAAGAAAATATAGCTTTGCTAAGCCTTTTATTTTGAGTGTAGCAACAGCTACTTTTTGTTCGTCTGTCCATTTTGCAATAAGACCCGTTGTGTTTATGTGCTCGATAAATTCCTCAATGTCGGTGGTACCGTCATAATTTGGTACAGTTTCAATGCCACAAAATATAGTGTTAACAGCAGCAGGCGCAGTTTCTTCTGCCATTTTTCTGTCTATTTATTTTATTTTTTCTTATCTCTTTTGCGAACAACCCTTATACTTGCGCATAAAACCTCACACATCTGACACCATTGTTATACCCCGCGACCTGGTCATATTGGCTGTGCACGAAAGGGAGCGAAACTGCAGCGTGGTAAACGGTTTTGTTGTAATTTTGAGGTTTATTGTAGCGCTGTATTATGAGTTATTCGGGTCTTGAGATAAGAAAAAAACACTTGAAAGGTTTTAAACTACTCTATTTTTAATCTAAATATTCATAACAGTTAACAATTAGGGTAGCAACAAATGTACGATAGTCATACAGGAGTTATTCAACTATTTCTGGCAATATTCGGTGGTAAATTATAATTTAATACGGTTATGTCAACATCATTGGTACAATTCGGTTATAAAATTATATTTAAAGTTGTAAAGGTTCAAAACATTGTTCAGGGCAATTTTTACTTACAGAAGTAAAAGATGATTATATAAGCTAGCATATCTCTCTCTTGCTCTACTCGTGTTCTTCTCTCTAAAGATCGAATGGTTTTTTAACGTCGGCGGGTTAATTAGGTCATTGGCTCTCTTTTACGTTAAGGATATGATTTTCACTTGCAAATGTTTCAGTTTATTTAGCACTAAGAGTTTGAAAGTTTTTAAATAGATATTTGTCACTAGGGTTCTGGAATTTCGACTGGTATTTGATTTTTATGGAATTGTCTTTAATAATTAGATTAATTATTACTTTTAAAATTATTTGACTAATCCGGGGTCTTAGTCTGGATAAATAAGAATGATTCGAATGGTGTTCTTTTGACTTGATTGTTAAAATTCTTAAGAAACTTACTGATTTTTCGGAGTTCACGGCACTAATTTAACTTTACTTTATTTCACTGACTTTTCTTATTAATCTGGAACTATGTGACGTGCCTTAGTTAGGTCTTGTTGTTTCTTCAATTATTCTGTTCGAACTCCCTGAAATGACGGCATGTTAGAGTTTTTATATTTTCGCAATTTTGCAGGGGAAAATTGGGGATATTCGTCCAACCTATCCGAGTCAGTTTTTGGAAGTTTTGGAGCTTATTCTCCGCCTCTAAGAGGTGTATCGAAGTGGCTGTCAGATTTGATTAATAGGCGATGTGATCACCGATGACATCGCTTTTTACCAAGAATTATTGTGAAATACGACAAAATTTTAATAAAAACGATAAATTTTTATTACCTTTTTCCGTTCTCAGCGTCTATTTTAAAAGGTGAATATCCGTAGATGAGATGACCTCGTTTTTGTGGGAGGGCATTTTATTTCTTGGTTTTTGGGGATTGATTGCTTTGTCCAATGAGAGAGTACTACGTTTTGGATAAGTTATATTCTGGGTTGACTTTTAGCTTGCGATTCTTTTATGGGCGTGGAGAGTTATGCGCACTGATATGTTAATTTTTCATTAATTCTGGACGTTCGTGACTAACGTATCTCGTGAAGCAATTTGACTTAGAAAAAGATGACGAACATTATTTTACTTTGAGAGTTTTTAATTCTTTCTCATTGTTTTATTTTATGTGAAATATTTTTATTTAGAAATTCTATCGTGACTCCGCGGTCCATCACATTAGCGCTGTTGAATTATCCACTCCCGGCGAGTTACCAGGTGTTTTTTTCTTTCTGAGTAGTCATTTGTAACATAATCTTCGAATCGGTCCGTTAAATAGTGTGTGATATCTCCATAAAAAATTGGTCAAAGGTAAAAACTTATAATATACTTTTAGTTTTATTGCATTTTCTTATGTTTAGTCAATTGTTGTAGCTTTAAAATCCTATATACCGACCAAATCTAAAAGCGGTTTTCACTCACGAACAGGTTTGCACTTCCCCCATAAAAAACATGATGTGGGGCATGTGTGAAAATTGTAATGGGGCAAGTGTAAAGGTTAGTTTACACTTGCCCCATTTTCCTGGGAATGCTAAAGTTCGTTGGCACTGACACTTAAAGCTTTTATTCTTTACAGAGAGTTGGCGTCATGGTACGAAATTATAAAAGAAAGTCCGATAGGGCTGCCTATGGGGAGGAGCAATTAAATGCTGCAGTAAATGCTGTCAATCAACCATGTCGATGGCTAGTACCGAATTCAGAATCCCATACATTACAATCTACTGTAGAGCAACTGGCCGCCGTGGCGAAAAAAGCAAGACACAGGGCCGACCTCCAATACTTTCTTGGCAAGATGACTTTGTAACTTTAAATAATATTTCCAATCCTTTTAAGAACAATATGCCAGGCACAGACTGGCTAATAAAGTTTAAACAACGGCACTTTTTGAGTATGAAAAAAACCACAGAGCTTAGAGTACTGCAGAAAGAAATCTACGGACCCATTCATAATAGACCAATATTTTGTTTTATTGGAAAAGGCTATATTGGAGTTGGGTCTTCAGGATCGCCCTGAATGGATTTACAATTTAGATGAGACTTCACTGTGTAGAGATCCTTCTTGTCTTGTTGGCGCGTACAGAATTATTGCTGGATCGGGCAGAGAATATATAACCGTCCTGGCAGGAGCAAGTGCTAGTGGTAGAAAATTGCCACCATTGATAATATTTAAAGGCAATAATGTATGGAGTTCCTGGAATTCAGAAAGAAATGGAGACCTCTTCAAAGACACCGTATATGCAGCCAGCGCCAATGGATGGATGACCTTCGAAATATTTAGAAATTACTTTCTAAAGACTTTTATTCCTTTGGTTCGTGATCAGGCACCAATTATTATTATATATGATGGGCATGTCTCGCATGTGGATTGCTTATTAATTCAAGCCGCAAGAGAAATATTCATATACTTAAACTGCCAGCCCATACAAGTCATTTACTTCAACCTCTCGATTTGAGTGTGTTTAGATCCTTTAAGGCAATTACCTGGGCTGAAGTAGATTCCGGAATCATAAAAACAGGATTCAGAAAGGGTGCTATTGTTCCATTTAATAGACATGTTATTCCTAAAGAGAAGTATGACATCGATGCCCTAAAAAGATGGGATGAACACTTGAAAAATCAAGGATCTGTAACAGATTTACAACCGAGGCCAGGACGCATTGATATTGAAAGGAATGCTGTAGCACCGAATGTAACAGAAAAAACCGCTACTTTCGAACAGTCAATGTTAAAAACAGTAAAGCCTTCTACATCTGGCGCCTCACTTAAAAGGAAACTAGCATCTAATGCAGAATTACTTACAGCTCCTTCATCAGCATCTAATAGTGCCACCAATCTCAAAGTAATTGTCAGCTCTAATCAAAATGAACAAAATATACTCAATAATCATCAGGATCCTATAACTAAAGCTGTATTACCAGCTACAACCGAAAATCGGCAAGAAATAAAGACAAGTTTTGATGATCTACTACTTGATTCGCTCCGACAGAGTCCTTCTTCTAATCCAAGGAAACGAAAGCGCTTAATTCAAGGTGGCCAAACCATTGCAGGTACTATCGCAAGTAGTCAGTAAAAACTCTCTACAAGTTCATCTACTATATCTAAACCAGCTATGAAAATTGACCGAAAGAGTAAACAAAGTCGGCCAAGTCCGTATCAATTTGAATCCAGCTCCAGTGAATCAGATAATGAAAGTACCTTTTATGGAATCGGATCAAAGTTTCACTTTAGAATCGCATTCCGAAGATCAGATTCCTGAAATAAACAAAGACAATATTTCCATTGGAGACTGGGTACTGGTTAAATACACATTACCAAAAGCAAACAAACATTTCATTGGCCAGGTAAATACTGTTGACAACGGCTTTGAAATCAAGTTTACTAGAAAATTAAAAGACAATTTTTTATGGCCACTCACCAATGATGTCAATGTAGTACAGCTAGACGATATAGTGACTCGTTTACCTGAACCGGTAGTAACACGCCAAGGAGGTTTTCATTTTAATGTGAAATTTGCGGGATACAATATTTAACAAGTTCCATAAAATTATTCGAATTTTTAAACTTTAAGTTTCTTTTCTGTTTTAGTTTCTCCTTGGGAATAATTCCTACTGTTTTAGAGATTAAAGCCGAACATTGGGTTTTGAACGGATAAATACGTTTATAAAAATATTATTCTTTTTATTAGGACTTTTTTGAGTGTTATTTTGGATTACTTATTATTTTTCAGAATAAATAATCAAAAAAAAAATAATCATTCAAATCTCAAGATCTCAAAAATAATTCATGTGTGCCCTATGCAGTATGAAAAGTAAACATATTAAATAAACTATTACTCTCTTACAAAGACATTTTTATAAATATTGTATATTTAAAGTAGGAAGGAAATAAACTTGAACTATTAAAAAGGGCTTCGCACTTGCCTCAGTCTACCCTAATTATAAACTTTGTAATGTTATGCTGAAAAATAAACAAAATGGTTTTGTACACTTTACCGTTCTTCCCTACACTTGCTGCCACTTTTTTTCATGCATTTTCTTTCATTACAATATTTTTGTAATTTTCGTTCTCGTAGTTGTATAAAGGGGACTACTTTTGCACCTCCTCTATCAAACACTCGTCAGCAATTCGCTGCCTGAGTACTACAAGGTTGTATGTTACAAAATTGGATAATACCAAATTATAATGTAACATGGTTCTATGTATCGCCAGCTGTTCATAGAACCGTGTAAAATTCACATTGCCGTTCAAAATACTTCACAAAACCCAAAAAATCAAAGGTGTATGTTTTTAAAATAGGAAGTTTGATAACCATAGTCCTATGTTTAACATAAAACTATGTTATTCAAATATTTTTGTCATAATAATATAACAAAGTTGTATGTAAAACATAGAACTGTGGTTCATTATTTTAAAATATTATTTTCAGAATAACGGGTGTATGTTGTAACATACACCTTTGTGTTTTCAACTTCATATGATTTTTATAGGTTATGTGCAAATAACAAAAGTTAATAGTGCTCGAACTTTGTGTATTGTTTTTGTTTTAAAATGGACCAAAATAGTGACAATGAACAGTACTGGGATGGGTATGATTCCGACAAAGATGAGGAGTATGTGCCAGAAGAAATGCCTCCTAAAAAATGTATAAGGTAAGTAATTCCATAATTTGCGGTGTAATTTAAGGTTACATTTTTGTAAAAATTCTAAAAAGTAATTACTTTAGTACATAATTTAGTAAGTTATACCTTCATATAATCCGTTATCCAAAGCACGTAATTAAGTTGTTGGAATTCGGGATTTTAGCCATATTTATAACAAATCACTTTTTTTTTAGTATAAAAATTAGAGGAAAACTAATTAGAATACCATCATGTGAGTCAAACGAGCAGAGTCCTTCATCTAAACAAACCAGGTTAGTAGTGTTGTTATTAAGATGGTTGGTTGGTTTGTACCTAAAATATTTTTTTTTGTATACAGGGTGTGCAACTTAAAATGGAAACAAGCTTATATTTTCGTTATTAATGTATTTATTTGTGAGTGTTTACATAATATGACCCCAAGCCGAACTTTTCCACGGCTATAATTTTAGTGAAATCATAGGCGGACAGTTGTACACGGGTTTTTAGCGAAAGATTTAAAGAGTAAAGTATAGTAAAGAGTAGCGATAATAAATAGTTTCATATTGTTTGACTTAAGGTTGGCCGTAACTAAAACTGGGAGGTCTGGAAAAGAGGACGACAAAGATTATGCATTACCTAAAATCGATGAAAGAGTTGGAGATGGAGGGCAAGATGATGCGTTACTCAAAATTATTGATATAGGAAAAAATAAAGAACAAGACAGTAATCGTGCTTCTAATTACTTGAATGAGGGTAATGCATTAACGGACGCTGATCCTACAAAGTTAGTCAATAACAGGTAATTAATTTGTACGTTAGTAGTTGATGCTAATTAATAAGTTGTTATTTTCAGTTCAGTAGAAGATGACGATCATGTAGACTTGAACGTGGGGATTATAAACGAGAATGAAGACTTGGAAACTATAGAAAACCAGGAAGAACTTCCAACTGAAGGTACAGAAGTACAGGAAAAAAAGGTTTCGCGGAAAAGACTCAGAAACCCAAAGAAATGGGCATGCAACATACGCAAAGAGAAATTTGATAAAGGCCTAGAATACGTCAGCTCGAGGAAGAAAATAACACCTGCTAGAAAAATTCAAACAAAAAAAGACTGCTATGAAAAATGCATTTATAAATGCTCCAGAAAATTAAGTGAAGAGGATAGAAAAAAAATATTTTCTCACTTTTATGAATTAAATGCAAGAGAAAAACAAATTTATATTTTGAATACAACAGAATCAAGTAATCCTGAGCGGAGACGAAAAGGAAGGACTTCTGATAATTCGAAAAAATCTAAGAGTTATAGATATTTTTTTACCTTAAATAACAATAATATCCAGGTATGCAAAACTTTCTATTGTGGGACGCTAGCAATAAGTCAAAAACCGATATATACTGCGCATAAACGTTCAACAATATCGAATACCCTCCAAAAAAGTACTCAGGGAAAACATAGAAAAAAATATACCTCAGATGATGCAACAAATCTAGTACGGAAACACATAAGTATGTTCCCTAAAGTTGAAAGCCATTATTGCCGCGCAGATTCTAAAAGAGAGTACCTTGAAGGAAATCTTTCCATTATGAAGATGTACGACATGTATAAAGATTTTGCGAGAGAAAATGATGCGAATCCCGTAAAAATACATGTGTATCGTAAAATTTTTTGTACAGAATACAACTATTCCTTTAATAAACCATCCAAAGATAAATGTGATTTATGCGCAGAAGTAGATCTTCAAAAGAAAGAAAAAACATTAAGCCAAGAAAAGGAAAACGAATATGTGAGACACCGCAATGAAAAAATTTTAATGAGAGAAGAAAAAAAAAAGGATATTGACTCGGGAAAACCAATTTTATGCTTTGATTTGGAAAATGTTTTGACTTGTCCCAAGGGAGATGTAAAAAACTTTTTCTATAAAAGTAAGCTAAATGTCTATAATATGACCGCCCACTTTTCAGTAAATCGCAAGATCTACTGTGCAATCTGGTCTGAAGCCACACGTGGGAGGTCTGGTAATGATATTGCCAGTTCTGTATACAAAATTTTAAGAAAAGTCGTAGAGGACCACCCGTTGCTAGAAGAATTAATATTGTGGAGCGACAGTTGCGTGCCTCAGAACCGTAACAGTATTATGAGTTTGGCGATTGCACATCTGCTACAAACAAGTACAAATCTTAAAAGCGTTACCATGAAATTTTCCGTGCCAGGACATTCTTGCGTACAAGAAGTAGACTCCATCCACAGCGTTATAGAACGGAGTTTAAGAAAGTCTGAGTATTTTTCTCCTGTGTCCTTGCTACGATTTCTATTAAAAGTAAATACAAAAAAACCTTACACAATTATTCAAATGCAGGAAAAAGATTTTTTGGATTTTAATTTCCATTCTTCTAAACTGAAATACAGTTTAGTTCCTTTTGCGAAAGTGGTATCGTTACAATTCACCAATTCTTTTTTTGAAATTAAGTACAAGACGTCTTTCTCTGAATACGAATTCACGTCTATTAATTTAAGACAACGTAGTGTAAGAAAACATGTTACAGCAGCTGACAGTGATGGAAATATTCCAAATTGCATTAAAAAAAATGATGTCAAATCTTCCTTGGGTAAAAACAAGGTTGAAGCCCTAAAATCGATGTTCAAGTGGATGCCCGAAACTGATAAGCAGTTTTACGAACAAATATTTTCAAAACTATAAATTATTCCAAAAAAGAACTGACAATTCTATAAAAATTCCATAGTTGTAAGTTACATTTAGTAAGACTATATTTCAAAATGGAATAACAAAGTTGTATGTTTTTTCTATTTTTTTATAAATAAGGATAATATTTAAAAAAAAAATTGTTTCCTTTTGTATGCTATCCCAATAACCCTTTTAGTATCTGCAAAAAAAAACAAAACCATAAAAAAGTGTTACCACAACGATAATCCATGGGGCACAATATTTAACATAGCTTTTCTCCATTTCATGTTTTTGTATCATACAACCTTGTAATAATCAGGCAGCGAATTGCCGAGAACGGTGGCATTCTGCTGAACGATCGGTGCTGGACTGGTCTCTCTAGCAGTCCGAACGCAGTCGCTGCAATTGACGGCGAACGCTGTGTCGCTGAGCTGCGGCAGTGAAACCGTGTACATACAAATCGCATTAAACCAGTAACGAGCTACCAATCGCGAACGCCAGCCGCGGCCGCTGACTGCTCCAGCGAAACCATACCTTAGACGCGCGTTAGAGTTTATAACCTTTATTTTACTATTTTTTATATTATGAATCAATAAAACTTATATCAACTACCTAAATATTACATTCAAATCTATGAGTTTTCGCAGATCTCAAATCTCACAATAGTCACAAGCGTTGCACTCTGCTTCGGCATTTTTAATGTCCTCCCCGCTTGCATCTTTGTAAAGGACTGTAAATTTTTTCTCAAAATATCGAAAGAAGTTTTTCTAAATGCCATTTTTAGCCCTTTTCAGTTGCATAAGATAATTTTGATTTTTTGTCCATATTTTGTAAATTACACCACTGTTGCAAAATAAAACTCAATGCAACCTACATAAAACTTCTTAGTTGTATCAATGTCTTATTCCAGACACATTTCCTTTAAACTGGCCCCATTTTAAATCTGTGTTTTTCTACAAAATCCAAATAGAGCTATTAAAATTTCGTCACATTTGATGCAAAGTTTATTTGTTTTTGACCCTCTATAAGGTAGCTTCATAAAATAAGTATTTTTGAAAAGGTAGTTTGTGTCTAAAAGTAAAACAAATTATAATTAAGACAAAACAAGTACACAGTGTCATCAGTAAAGTCTTCACAAAGTGTAAAAATGGCATTTAAAAAAACTTTTTCTTATAACTTCTTTTGATATTTTGAAAATGAACCACACTTTTTAATTTTTTTTTGGAAAGAAATTAAAATTTGCGAATCACGTGACTACTATTTTTTGGGTACATTTTCATCTCGATCGAAGCAGAAACTGATGCCAAAGTCATATTTCGAAGAAAGCTACTAATAAAAAAAAATCCCATATGATGCGGACTTTACTGGTCACACTGTATACAGTATGTCTGTAGACAAGAGGGCAAACGGACCAAAAATTTCATTTTTTAAGGAAAAGTCAATCTTTATAAAAAATTTTGCTTGCTGAAAAAGTACGATTGTCAATGAAAAAAAAATTGTATACAGGGTGTCCAAAAAGCTAAAGTCCGGCAAGTCCGTCCCTAAGTTTCCTGACGGTGTAAAATATTTACTTGAGTATGGTTTTATGCTCGGTTTTATGAGTCTTTATGGCCTACATAGAATATTAAAATTTCATTAAATTATACATGTCGGTTTAAAAGTAGTGTCAGGATTTTTTTCTATGACAAATTATTGTTATTTTGACCTCCTATATAAACGGGTGTAAATTAACAGTGGGATATTTTTATGAACAATTTTATTACGATTTTTAATCATTGCTTTCCACTTAAGTTAACTAACTTGAATTATATACCTAAAGAAACTGCGGATCCTAGAGTTTCAGAATGCAAGAATGAATTAAATATTCTTTTGACATTGTTTAGAGTAAATAATACATTCAAACATCAGTATTAAGAAACAAAAAAGAATATGACAAGTTGTTAAAAGTAGTGAGATCAGATAAACGAAAAGCGTTTAAGATTATCAGATAATAAAACAAAAAGTATGTGGAATATTTTTAGAGAAATCATAGGCAATGGAAGCAAAGATTCTGATGTGGCTATTGATGGTAATGTTGAAGACATTCCGAATAAATATAACCATTATTTACTGTTAATAATTCCTAAAATGGTGGAAAAGTTAAATGGGTCTGTAAATAACTGTCAAATTGCAGGTAACAATCAATCCATGTTTTTGAAACATATTTTCTCGCAAGAATTATGTGAACTTTCTAAGAAAATTAAAAATAAGCACAGCAGCGGAATAGATGAAATACCTGCCAGTAATGTGAAAGTAGCAATTCCTTCAATTTTCGATGTCATTTGCTATTTAATTAATAATTCTTTTAGACAAGGAATATTTCCAGACCAGCTTAAGATGTCAGTCTTAAAACCGCTATTTAATAAAAGAGATGATAAGTTAATGGAAAATTATAGACCAATATGCCTTCTACCATCCTTTTCGAAACTCTTTAAAGCATCGATGGGTCAACGTCTTCCGGAATTTATGAAAATATGTAATTTATTAAACCGCAAACAACATAGATATGTGGTAGGTCAACTCATATGGATGTTTTCCAGCTTCCAAGAAAAAATCTGGATATCATTGAGAGAGGTGATATGGCACTCAGCGTGTGTTTGGACTTAGTAAGGGCATATGACTGTGTTGATCCTTAATTGTTGTTAAAGAAGCTAGAGTTATACGGCATAAGAGGAAACGTTCTTAGTTTATTCAATCTATATTTATCAAAAAGAGATCAAGTACTCAAAATAACAAAAAATAGAAAGGCTTATTTGTCGGAACCATTAAAAAATCATGTAGGAATTGCACAAGGAAGTATAGCGGGACCCATTTTGTTTGTGATTTTTCTGAATGACCCTAACTGTGTAATAACCTCACCCAAAGAGTTTGTAACCTGCTATGCTGATGACAACAACCTCATAGTTGGTGAAAGATGTATTGCAAAACTATCAGCTATGGGTCGACATCTATTTGAAAGGGCAAACAATTGGTTCTCAGAAAATAAACTTGTACTTAATCAAGATAAGACTAAAGTCATATTGTTTGGAACTAAACTATGCAGAACTGCCAGACCTGAGGCATTGGAAGTAGACAATGGTAGTATAGAGCTTGTCGAGCAAACGAAGTTCCTTGGAGTCCATTTGCACTAAATTCGGTCTGCTATTGAGTTAGGGTAATTTCCAATTATATAAATGAAAAATGTCTAAAAGTAATATATTATGCAAACTTTGGATCCATCATAAAATATAGCAATATGTTTTGGGGTAGTAATAGTTTGATGATGAAATTATTTGTTACCCACAAATGCGTTTTGAGAGTGATGAAGAAAATGGGTCATAATGACAGCTGCAGGGGTATCTCCAAATCATTTGGAATCTTAACTTTCTGGACTTTATATATATGAATGTCTGATATTTTTTTTAAACATAGAAATATGTTTGAACCTCAAATGTGTCATAACTATACCTAATACAAGAACCATGAATGTGAATTATCCAATACACAGATTAGCACTGACCGAAAAAAGTCCAAGTTATGCCTGCCTGAAATTTTTTAATAACCTACCAACTCATTTAAAATGCATCACAAATTTAAGATTGTTTATTAAAAGACGATAAAAATGTTATTGATTAAAATGGAACCATACTCCATTCATGATTATTCTACTAACAATCAAGAATATAGAGTGAGATAGTAAGCTGGTTCTCTTTCCTTGACGCCATTTCGTTTTGTGTGTGTATGCGCAAGAATTGTATAATTCATAATTTGAAATAAAGATATTTTTTATTATTATTATATACGTTTCTGAGAATATGTCATATACTTATTGAACATCCTGCATTAATAAGAGTATAATGATAAATAACACTTTTAAAAGACGGAATGATATTGATACAGTAGTATTTGAAAAACTAGTCAAACAACTACGTCGGTTAGGTTTTATTGTATACCTACTAATTATTTTTTATAATTTTAGTAAATAATTACATGGTTTATTAAGGTTTTTATATCCCCCCGTGGCGAACCCGTGGTTTGAGTCAGGTGAGTCCGAGACTCACTAGCTTGCTTAAATCAGATAGAAATACATAAAAAAGGTCATAAAAAATTAAATGTGGGGACGAAATTTATGGGTAAAATTATGTGTTTTCCATCTTCTAAACATTTAATTTAATTTTGTACATTTAAGACTTGGAAGCAATAGAAAAGTAACATCAATTATTGTTTTAAGTTATAACAACCAACAACAATTATTGTTGTTAACTGAAATTTTGACATTTTGTTGATACCCACTGTCACGAGAAAAATGAATTAATTTGGTTGGTACTTTGGGAGAGTAATGGGAACTTTCCAGGAAAGAAGACATCCTCAGGAAATATAATTAAGTGGTTAAAATATCGTTTTAAGTGTACATGGTGTTCCATAAATGGACTCGCCCCCCTTTAACCTTTTGGTATAAACAAAAATGGTAAATGCAAAAGTTGTAGGGTACAATATAAAGTTTTAATAAACTAAAAATACTAGAAAGAAGCATGACTTCTATTGTCAGAGGCAGTATACAGAGTGTTACATTTTTTGCGGTACCTTTACTCTCCTGAACTCTTTTTGGGACACCCTGTATAAATACTGATATCATATTTTCACTCCCAGTTATTTTCTGATCCCCCTACATTTTTATCGTGTCTGTTATCGTTTTATAGTTATTGGCGGAAATTGCCGTCGATGCAAACCAAGTATTATTCAAGTAACAAAATAAAAAAAAAAGTAGTTGGCTGTGAGCTCATATTTTATTTTCCGTTTGTTAACTTTTCTGACTTTAGTTTCAAGTAATTTTGTTAGTTGATGTTCTCAAAGTTAGAGCTATTCAATGATGGTCGAGTTCACAAACCAAAAATATGCTGATATGCATGTTATTTATGGTCTTGCCAATGGTAATGCCTTTGAAGCTAAACGACTCTATCGGCAGCATTATCCAAATCGAAGACATCCTGATTCACGAACTTTTTGCACAGGTACACTTAGACTGTGCGAAAATTGAACTTTCAAGAAATCCACTCATTTAACAGGGGTACATCGTACTGTAAGAACTGTCGAAATTAAGGAAGCAGTCCTGAATGCTGTAGAAAACGAACCAGGTACAAGTACAAGAAAAATTGCTGTAACTTTAAACATTTCATCTGTGGTAGTTTGGAAAATTTTGATGGATAATTTGATGTATCCTTACCATATCTAGATAGTCCAAGCTCTTAATTTTATTTAGTGATGAAGCAAGTTTTTCGAAAAAGCCATCAGCTATAGACTCCGCCAGTAGTGGGGAATGGGTGAACTGAGTAGCTCAGGAACCACCACTGCCGGTCCCAAGCCCGGATAAAGGAGGAGGGTTGAGCGAGGGGCCAACAACCCCTCCTCGTAGAAAAACCCATTGTTATGAAAACTGGAAGACAGCCTCGGAATAGGACAGAACACATAAAAAGACGACCCAAGCAACGAAAACGGTATATGAATATAGGAACATGGAACGTACTAAGCTGGTATAGACCAGGAGCAGCCCTTCACGCTATAAGACAGCTGGAGAAAAACAAAATGGACATTACAGCTATACAGGAAGTAAGGTGGCCCGAATCTGGAAGCGTAAAGATTAGCATGTCCACGGTTTACTTCAGTGGCAGCCAACAAAGCAGGCACATGTTCGGCACGGGTTTTGTAGTGGCGGACCATCTCGTGGATTCTCTCATCACATTTCAACCAATAAACGAACGCATATGCTACATCCGTTTCAGGGGCAGGTGGTATAATATCAGCATACGCACCAACCGAGGAACATGATGAGGACAACAAGGATGTTTTCTACGATGATTTGGAGAGAGTAATTGCGAACGTCCCAAAACAAGACCGACTAGTACTATGTGGTGACTTCAACGCTAAGATCGGTAAGGAGGATTTCCTGAAACCACATGTGGGCAGTTACAGCCTTCATGACATATCAAATGATAACGGTTTGAGACTAGGCGGCCTAGCAACAGCTAATAATATGATGGTAAAGTCTACTATGTTTGACCATAAGAACATACACAAACAAACATGGATGTCAAATGACGGAATCACAAGGAACCAGATTGACCACATTTTGATTAATGCTAGACACGGGAACAACATCACGGACGTAAGAAGCCTTAGAGGAATAGATGGAGACACTGACCACTTTTTGGTGCGTGCCAAGGTTACGGAGCGAATATCAAGCACAAGGAAGGAAAAGACCACTTCTGCAATAAAATGGGACACGGAAAAACTACGAGAACCTATCCATAAACAAGCATACCAGGACCATATAACCAACCTCCTAAGTAGAATTGAACATCGAGAAGAAGTAGAATATTCCTGGACATGTATCAGGGACGCGGTGAAGAGCGCAGCAAGTGCCACACTAGGAACAAAAACAAAGAGTAAACGGAAAGAATGGTTTGATGAGGAGTGCAGAAGAGTACTGGAACTTCGTA
Source organism: Polydrusus tereticollis (assembly GCA_963920685.1). Lineage (NCBI taxonomy): Eukaryota > Metazoa > Arthropoda > Insecta > Coleoptera > Curculionidae > Polydrusus > Polydrusus tereticollis. Next base: position 63,282,424 of record OY987327.1, read on the forward strand.
ATCAGGCAAGAGGGCTAATGCTGCAAGATCCGACAGAACCAAACAGGAGACGTTATAGAGAACAAAGAACTGAAGCAAGGACAACATTGAGACGGAAGAAAAAAGATCATGAACTGCAGAAATTCCAAGAACTGGAAAAGGAACGCCTAAACAACCGTCCAAGAAAATTCTATCAAGAATTGTCAAATATCAAAAAAGGCTTCCAGCCTAGAGGAGAAACAATGATCAGGAAGGAGGACGGCAACTTAACAAGCGACAATAATGAATTGCTTCGAGAATGGAAACAGTATTTTGATGCACTTCTAAACATTAACAACGACAGTGGTCATAGCCCATCAATATACCACTCAGCAGAACCGCTCATGGAGGACCCTTCATACGAGGAGGTGACAAAAGCCATAAATAAGCTTAAAAACAATAAAGCCCCCGGAAATGATATGATCCCTTCCGAGTGTATCAAAAATGGGGGAGAGACATTGCACAGACACCTGCACAGACTCATCCTATCGATATGGGAAGAAGAAATAATACCAAATGAATGGAAGGAAAGTATAATCGTCCCTATACACAAAAAAGGAGATAAAAAGAAGTGCAGTAACTACAGAGGAATCTCTCTCATAAGCACTACATATAAAATTCTAGCCAACATAGTCCTGGAGCGCCTAAAACCAATTGCAGAAGACAGTATTGGAGACTATCAGTGCGGCTTCCGAAGAAGCAGATCAACAGTTGATCAAATTTTTACCATAAGGCAATTACTAGAAAAATTCTGGGAGTTCAATCGAGACGTACACCATCTTTTCGTGGACTTTAGACAAGCATACGACAGCATATTGCGTGTGAAACTATGGGATGCAATGGTGGAAATAGGAATTCCTAAGAAACTTGTAAATATAACCAGGATGTGTGTAAACGGTTCCCGAAGTAGAGTGCGAATCGGTGATGTGCTTTCCGACCCTTTTGAGGTAAACAGCGGGCTTCGGCAGGGGGACGCGATATCTCCAATTTTATTCAACATTGCTCTCGACAAAGTAATAAGAACCGCTGAAATAAGCGTTGAACTTTTTGGTCGGGATGGCCCAAGACTATTGCTAGCCTTTGCCGATGATATCGACGTAGTGGGTAACTCCGTACTGACAGTGAAAGACCTCTTTTCGAGAGTAGAAACCCAGGCTGAGCAAATAGGGCTCAGAATAAACGAAGAAAAAACCAAGTATATGTACACCAGCAGAACGGAGCGTAGAGATAGAGTGGGCCAGAATGTCACCATGGGGGAATACAATTTCGAGAGGGTCGCAACTTTTAAGTATTTAGGAGCCACAATTGTCCAGGATAACAATCTGACGGAGGAAATTAAGGTACGAATTCAGAGTGGAAACAAATGTCTCTATGCACTGAAGTCAGTGCTAGCATCGAAAAACATCTCGCGAAGAACAAAAATCACAATTTATAAAACCGTCATACGACCGACTGTTATGTATGCTAGCGAAACCTGGACCCTAACCAAAGACAATGAACGGAAATTGAGAGTTTTTGAAAGAAAAGTCCTACGCAAGATTTTTGGGCCGCTACATAGCCCAGTAACACAACAGTACCGGATAAGAACCAACCAGGAAATATCAGATTTATACAAAGACCCAGATATTGTCAAAGAGATAAAGGCAAGAAGGCTGCAATGGGCGGGACATGTGCAAAGACAGCCTGACACACGGACGTTAAAATTGGCTTGGGAAGGAGCACCAATGGGACGAAGGCCTTTGGGGCGCCCCCGAATGAGGTGGCGTGACAACATCAGAGCGGACCTAAGGACCATTGGAATAGAATACGACCCAGCAGTGATGGAAGATCGGCAACAATGGAGGCGAATAGTACAGTCGGCCAAGACCCACCCCGGGTTGTAGAGCCATGGAGTAAGTAAGTAAGTAAGTATAGAGGGCGGAGAATCGAAAAAAAAGATTAAATAAATTTACAAAATTGTATTAATTGTATTATAAATGTATTAAGGGCGAATTCTTCACGAAATTTCAGTTAGGTCCTAAAAAATTGTTGCCTATGTAGTCCCTCCTTTACATCATCCTAGATTCGCCACTGATAGCGTTATCAATAAAGGGCGGAATATATGCACTTAAATTCAGTTAAAATATGCGCATATATATGCCTTGCTTGCCTTTAAAATGTGCAGTTATATGCATTACTGGCATACTGGTGTAAAAATAGCTCGTAAGGAAAATGAATTACTTTATAAATTTGGTAGAACTGAATGGACTGTATTTTTTTAAATTATTATATGAATTGATGTTAGAATTGATATTAGTTAATTTATTGTATTTTTAATTGACTATTAGACACAAGTAAAACAGAATAAATAGCAATTAGGTACTTATACTGCGGTAAATCGACCAGGGATTTATTCGAAATATCAATGTGTATGGTGACTTACCTTTATCTTGTAGTCTTTTTGTCATAGGGGGACCCCCGCGATCAGCAAGCAACCAATAAGTTCGCTGATATTTTATGGATTTTATATCTGCGTTAGCGGCGTAATTGTAGAATCAACAAACGAACACTTAAGGTAATGTTTATAGACGAACGGCGTGTCCGCTACAGCGTCACCAAGGGTATGATACCTGAAAAGAATCACCTGGGTACGCGCATATTATTTATAGTAAGATAATGGTAAATGGTAAAACGAAATTTCTACATCTAATTCCTGATACTATTTTAATAGAAGGTAAATTAATTTAACTATACTAAATTACGGGTTTAGATGAGAACTAAACATTCCGGCCCCCAAAGATGCTACGCATCTTGAGACTCGGAGTCATAAGGTAAAGGGCATAACTTGAATAAAGGTCGCTTTAAAATACCATTTGTGGTTTTGAAGGTGGCAACTCTGGCAATACCGTCACCTCCAGGGTGAAGAGACATAATGCGACCTAGCCGCCATTGAAGCGGGGGCGATAACTCGTCTCTAATTAGAACTAACGTTCCAACAGCGGAAGTCACTGTGGGGTCAAGCCATTTACCACGTTGCTGGAGAGTATGTAAATACTCCGAATGCCACCGTCTCCAGAAATCTTGATATAATCTCTGAAGAAGTTGCCATCTGGATAAACGATTAAGTTTAATATCCGCTAAAGAAGCATCAGGAACAGAGCTTAATAGTTCCAAAGTTAAAAAATGGCCGGGCATTAATACCAGCAGATCATTCGGATCTGAACTAAGTGGGGTGAGAGGCCTAGAGTTCAGGATCGCTTCAATCTGACAGAGCACCGTTAAAAGTTCCTCATAAGTTAATAATTAAGCTCCTATTACTCTAACAAGATGGGTTTTAACGGACTTTACGCCGGCTTCCCATAATCCTCCGAAATTCGGACTTTGGGGTGGTATAAAATGCCATTGAATAGGTTGGGTAGTATCAATCTGAAGAAGTTGTTTATTAGCGCTAATAAAATTAGTAGCATTATCGCTATACAAATGGCTACACCGACCGCGTCGGGCTACAAATCGGCGTAATGCCGCAACGAAGGCATCTGCGGTTAAATCACTAATGAGTTCTATATGTATAGCCTTAGTGGCCATGCACACGAATAAACCGATATAGGCTTTAAGTGTTTTAGCGCCGCGGATTTTACCCATGGTTATATTATAGGGTCCCGCTAAATCAACTCCAGAATGGGAAAAGCACTTTAGCTGAGAAACGCGAGGAGTGGGTAGGTTACCCACAAAAGGGGTTAGAGCTTGGGGCTTTACCTTAAAACATTTAACACATTTGGAAATAACCGAATGTATGACCCTTTTGGCGGAGAGTAGCCAAAAATTTTGATTAAGTAGATAAAGTATGGATTGAGCTCCAGCATGTAGATATTTGTTATCTAAGTTGTCAATAATCATATGGGTTAAACGATGCGATTTTGGTAATAAAATTGGATATTTCTTATCATAAGAAAGTGAGGAAAAGTGTAGGCGACCTCCTACTCTTAGTATATTTTGAGAATCCAAAAATTAATTAAGTTTTTTAAGAGATTTTGAAAGTGGTTGGTTGTTTTTTAATTTTTTTATTTCATCAGCAAATACCTTGGATTGAACTTGTTTGGTTACTTGAAGCAAGGCATTATGCAACTCGGAATAAGCAAAAGGCTGAGCGTTACATGGTGGAGAAGCAGGTTTTTTCCGAATTTTAGATTTTAAATTAGAAATAAAACGGAAAACATTAGCAACGATCCGTTGCAATGTAGCTAAACGAGAACATTTATTAAGTAAAATATCAAACATATGATTCGAAGTATCCGAAACAGAAATAAAAACATCCACTTTCCTCTCCGCTTCCAAAACTTCAGAAGTTGGCGAATAGGCTGTATGGGGCCATAAGTTTTCCGGGAGTTGAAGAAACTCAGGGCCAGTATAAAATAGCTAATGATCTAATAATTCTGAGGGGAACACTCCCCGAGAGGCTACATCAGCGGGATTTATTAGCGTGGGTATATAATGCCAGTTAGCAGGAGCGATTTTTTCTTGAATGAAACTCACTCGATTGGAAACAAAAACTTTCCACCGAGATGGATGTGACTTAATCCACGATAAGGCGACAGTCGAATCTGACCATGCGTACACGCGATTTATAGCAAGACGGTTTTTGTAGGTTTGCAGAACGAAATCCGTAAGTTCGGCTAATAATAAAGCCGCACATAGCTCTAATTTAGGTATAGAAATTGTTTTTAAAGGTGCTACGCGTGACTTTGCACATAGAAAATATATACAAATATTATTATTCTGAGTGACACGCAGGTACGTTACGGCGGCATAGCCACGAATACTCGCATCAGCAAAACCGCAAACGTCACAAACCGCTTTGCAAACGTCACAAACCGCTTTGTCGTGGTAATTTAAATTCGTTTAAAAGGGGCAATTCAGATTTATACCGATTCCAAATACTGGTAATTTCGGGCGGAGCTGCAGTATCCCAATCTAATCCTAAAAGCCAAAGTTTTGATATTAAACATTTTGCTAATAGTGTAATTGGAGTGAGATACCCTAAGGGATCAAACACCCGCGCCAGGGCAGATAAAATATGACGTTTTGTGCAATTGTTCGTCATAGGCTCAACGACAAACGCAAAATGATCGGACCGGGGTTGCCAACGCAAGCCCAAAATTCACATAATTTTAGTAACGTTATCAAAATTTAGACACATCGATATCGGATTAACAAGCGCCTCGGGTAAATCATTAACTACCGACGGATAGTTGCTTGCCCGTTTGTGAAGCTCAAACCCACCGCGTCTTAAAAGTTTGATTAAATCGTCACGAAGACTGCGAGCCGATTCGACGGAATCACAACCGGTACAAATATCATCAATATAAGTATAATTTAAAATACAGTCAGAAGCGAGGGGAAAATTAATTTTCTCCGTCTCCCCCAAATGTTGTAACACTCTTAAGGCCATAAATGGTGCGGAAGTGGTGCCATAAGTTATAGTTTTAAAGCGATATTCGGACACGGGTTCGTCAATGTTAAAGCGAAACAAAATTCTTTGATAATCTTGATGATCGGGAGAAATTAAAATCTGACGGTACATTTTTGAAATATCCGCGGTCAAGACAACGTTATGCAAGCGAAAATTCAAAATAACTGAAGAAATATCCTTTTGTAACTTTGGTCCCTTTAATAGGGTCTCATTTAGAGATACATGGTTTCCAGTTTTAGCGGACGCGTTAAAAACAACCCTTAATTGGGTAGACAGACTATCGGGTTTTTCTACAGAGTGATGCGGAATATAAAATGACCTATCGGCAACATCAGCGTTTACAAGGCGTTCCATGTGATTTAAATCTAAAATTCCTGTAAAAAAGCCGAGTAGTTTTTACAGAGAGATGGCGATTTTGATAATCGTCTTTCAAGCGATAACAAACGTTTATAAGCGATATCCCGACTACCAGTAAAGGTAGGCTCTGAATCACGGAAAGGTAAAGCGACAATATAGCGACCTTCCGAGTTTCGCTGGACAGAATTTAAAAATCTCTTTTCACATAATTCGTCTTCAGGTGATAATATTTCTTTATTAGGTACGTTTTCCAACTCCCAAAGTTTGCGTAATGAGTTATTTATATCGTTATAATTAACTTGGCATAAAAAAGAAGTATACGTTTTCGCGGGATTATTATACTGACCCATTATTACATAGCTAAAAATTGTGTTGAAAGCGGTCGGTTCATATGGCTTGCCAATAATTTTACCGTCTTGTAAAATATAAGGCATTCAATCTACCCCTAAAAGTAAATCAATGGGGGCGGGCTTATACCAATAGGGATCAGCTAATTTTAAGTTTTTAATGTGATCGTAATTATTACACAATATTGGCGCTGAAGGTAGCTCAGAACATATATGGGGTAATACTAGGGCGCTTCCCTTTAGAATTGGGCCAGCCATGTCACAGGGACGAATATTTATGTCGACTTTGCCCAACTGAGAGCCGACACTAGTTTGTCCAATGCCCTGTATATCGGACGTGAAGCGTTGTCTAGGAAAATTAAGTTGATTAGCGCGTTTTTGGGTAATAAAACTAACTTGAGACCCAGAATCCAATAAAGCCCGTATGGGTTGATAATAACCGCAATGATCTAAAATTAATAAATTTACGGTCGCGAGAAGAATGCAATATTTCTTAATTTATTATAGTATAATAATAGGGTAAAGAAACACACAGTGTTCTAAAAGAGATGTTATTTAAAAAAAGAAAATAAAAGTAATCAATTTTTTAACCTGAAATTGTATAAAAGGCATTTATTACTAAATATTTTTCAAAATTTTCAACAAAAAAGGATTGCCTTCTATCAGTAAAAATATGTTTATACAAAGAGAAGCTTCTTTTAACATCTACTGATGTAATTGGACAATACTGCAACTTAGGTAGTAAAGTATAAGGCCAAGATACAACTTCGTTGGATGGTTAACCTTCACAAATACTTTTTACTGCAGTTAAGTATTTAAATCCTTCATTTTTTTTTACAGTAACATTCAATTTGTTTCTTACTTGACCTCCTACTTTACCGGGAATGTTGTTACATTTAGCGAAAAAACAACAATACTAATTGAGTCTCTCCAGCTTGAATTTCTACCCTCTAACGAGGATATTATGTCCGGTATAAAACTGAAATTAACCTTAATAAAAACAAGATTTTTAACTACACTTGCACTTTTTAACAACTCATTACTTTGCACAACACACTGCGAAACGTCATCTAAATCCAAAATTAGTTCTTGAATGGCTTCCAAATGTTCTGCGTAGAATATTGCGGCCTTAATCCATGTTTCCCACCGGGTAATTAAAGGTTCTAGAGGTAAACTAACTCCTGGTAATCTCTCCCTATACATCTGCACTCTTTGAGGTGCTTTTAGAAACACTTTTTTTACATTTGAAATTAATTTATTTACTAAAGGATATTCAGTTCTGGTTTCTGCGACTCGTTTTATTCCATGTAAAAGACAACTCACATGACAATGTACCATATTGGGGTAAAAGATTCCTTAATTTTGGCCTACTTTTACCATATACGATGCTGCATCAGACAAAAGCACTAAAAACTTTTCATCTGGGACTGCATTTGGTAAGAAAAAGCTTGATAGGGACTACTGAATAAATCGGGTTACAGTCACAATATTAGTTCTGTCCAGCTGCTTAGAAGCTATTAAATATGGGTTTGTTGCTATATCTTCTTAAAGTGCTCCAATCATAAGATGTGCGATATATCTGCCACAAGCATCTGTGCTTTCATCAACAATAATGTAAACATTCTTATCACCCAGTGAAGCTCTAATTTCTTCTAAAACGGTTTCGTATACTAAATGGACATTCTTCTTTCTACTCGTGGATTCGTCAGGAATGGTTTGTTGACAATATTTTTGCAAAAATCCTCTAAATTGCGGATTTTGCAATTTTTTTTAGGGTATGTTTGCTGCGACCAAAGCCTTGCATAAGTCTTCTTGAAAAATTTCCTTTTTAGATGTCGATTTTTTCCAACATTTTGAAATGCGTTTTTTACACTCAGCTGAACTGTCTCAGATTAAGGCAGCGCTGTTTCCAAATGTTGATCGATTTGGAACTTCTTTCACAAACAATAATTTTTGCACAAGCTTTACGGAATACTTTTTCTCCACTAAACTCTAACCTTAGGAAATTTTTAATCCACGAAGACGTTTTTGCCACTTTAGACAAATTTGAAATCACTGGTTTCACACTGAAAATACTGAAATCCCTCGAAAAACTAAAACAGAGGTACGTATTACAACCCGATATAAATACAGTTTGCTAAGCAGGTAATAATAAGGCATTATTAAATGAAATTAGTGCCGGACTAGACATTAAACCTATGAGTCTACGAGTTTTCATAACCGGGCGTTTTTAATTTTTTGATAACGCCGAAAACATAAAAATATGCTCATAAAATAATAATTTGGAAAAATTATGCATTTTATTATAAAATTGACAAAATATGCAAAAAAAGCATATATATGCACTTTGCATATATTCCGCCCTTTATTAATTATAAATTATATATAATTATAGTTTTAAACTCCTTCAATGCCTGTAAAATTTCTCAAGGTGTCGCGATGGGCTTTGTTTGCTGCGACCAAAGCCTTGCATAAGTTCTTGAAAAGCTTCCTTTTTAGATTTCGATTTTTTTCCAACATTTTGAAATGCGTTTTTTACCCTCAGCTGAACTGTCTCAGATTAAGGCAGCGCTGTTTTCAAATGTTGATCGATTTGAAACTTCTTTTCACAAACAATAATTTTTGCACAAGCTTTACAGAAGACTTTTCCTCCACTAAACGTTAACTCTGGGAAATTTTTAATCCACGAAGACGATTTCGCCACTTTAGACATTTTGAAAACAAATTTGAAATCACCAGTTTCATGCTGAAAATACTGAAATCTTTAAACAAACTAAAACAGAAGTACGTTCTACAATCCGATATAAATACAGTTTGTTAAATAAATAACCCCTAACAATATACCTGCAAACCCCGGAAGCCCCCAATAAAAAGCTTGTGTATAACCAAAATGAAATATTAATTATTATACAGTGACCGGCAGAAAGTACGCACCAAAGGGAATTTTTTTTTTCAAAACTTACCAAATTTTTTTGACGGTGGAAATGTTCTGCATGTTCTTAAACAAAAAAGAGCATAAACAAAACTAGTAAATATTGCGTCATATACAAGGGAGAGGTAAAAACGTTAAATTGACTCAAGAATAAAGTGCCCTTATTTTTCACCGTAGAAAAATTTTTTATTAGGAAATGTTGTTTGCATTTAAAAGTTATCCATAAATACCAAATTTTAGCTCGGTAGCACAAAAAAAATGTTTTTACTTTTTTTCTTGACGCCCCCTCGTATAACGAATCGATAGAAGCTATGCAACCTATAAATTCAGGTTAGTGAACAAGTAAAAGTGGCATAAAAGAACATAGTAATTTAACGTTCTACATGCCCTCCGCCGTTTTCGATTCACTTTATGGTGCTATGAATAAGCTCCCTTGTAACATTTCGTAGAATGATAGGATTGATTTGTCTAATGCATTGCCTGATGACTTCTAAGTGATCTTGATTTCGAAATGGTCGAAAACTTTACTTTTAAGGTAACCCCAAAAAAGAAGTCCATTGGTGTGATATCGGGCGATCTTGCGGGCCAAGGGTTTTCAAAAAAGCAACCAATCCACCGATTAGGAAAGTAGTAATCTAACCATTCCCTTACTGCAATAGTACTATGGATTGACGCGCCATCTTGTTAAAAATAAAATTCCTGACGGACTTTTAATGGCAGATTCTCAATGAAATCACTTACAACCAAAGACCTATATTTTTTATATGTCTATGCTTACAACGGTTTGCAAAAAGTCCAAGTACGGCAGTCCCCTGAGACGTCACTGGACGTAATAATTTATCGCTACACGAGCGTTTTATCACTAAAATTATCATAACCAAAATTTAATTAAAATCTGCTAAAGGATATTAAAAATATTTGTAATTAAAATACTCGTTAAAATTATTTTAATAAAAAACTTAACCCCAAATATCTCCGTTCATGTTGGATTTATCAAAAATTTTTATGTGACATAATTTGATCAACAATTAATTATCTTTAAGAACCACAACATTTAAAAGTTCCTGTCATCAAAACAATTCTTTGCACCACGGCGCTACCTACATCTTGTATTATTTAAACATATTTTTTACACAGTTGTGAAGCCAATTATAGAGGCTAAAAACTGGCGTTTACAGAACTTACATGTCACTTATAGTTTTCGAAATAATTGGCCTGGGAGTTTTTATTGAAACACCCTGTATGTATATACACTTTGCATATATTCCGCCCTTTAGATATCAATATTAATTTAATTATAATGTGTCATATCAAATAATATTCTAATGAACATGGTACATTCGTACTCTACAGACTCTGATAACTGATTGGTATTATTTATATTTGCTTTATGGAAAAAACAGGAGTGTAAAGAAATATTTGTTTAAAATCGTCAATTATTCGTATTGACAGTACACTACGAACAGTGTTAAATTAGCAATAATGAAATCAGGTTTTTGAATTACGGCCCCTCCTGTGTTGTTTCGCTTGTTTGGATGGTAAGTCGCTATGTTCTTGGTTGCTCCTCTTAAGAAAGGGATACTGACGGACATCAACATGTTGCGAATGAAGATGGTGTGTAATTTTTATCAATTTTTAATTGTTGTCAACTAAGTATTCGTTTTAAATATAATGTATTATGTAACATTTTTGTAATTTAAAAAATATTAACTTTTAATTTAATATACTGGGCAGGGATTTGAAATGGAACACTACTAATACCGTATCTGAACATAAGATGTCTCTAAAATACAAAAATACATTGTCGAAGAGTCTTTATGGGCTTCGCTTCTGTCATGTAAAAAAAATTGAGGCCTCAAATCCACACAGCACAATCATGTTTTAGAAATATTTCAAATTAGTTTCTGCGAAAGATTTTAAATATTCCATAAATGTTTCTAAACATTTATGATATATTGATGAAATCTCAGAAACCCGAAAATGTCCCATAAAAGTAATATTTCGTTTTATGTTTCTGAAACATTACATAATTGCATTCTATAGTATTTTAAATTAGAGGCAAATACTTTTTTTTACATAATATTTATTCTAGCAGTCATGACATATTCTTTTGTTTATTTCAATGGTTTCATGGCCTGCTACCCTAATTTTCTAAATTTTTCGATTGGTACATTTATTGTTAATAGTAACTATTAACTACTACATATTTTTGAAAAGTCTAAAAATAGCCTAATCAAACAAAAGAAAAATATACAGGATGTCCCATTTAAAAAATCATATGTTTGCTTTAACTCTCGAAAAGTAAGACTCCCACAAAAAAAAAGTAAGCACGCCACTGAATTCTGCTTAAAAACTCTCTGAGAAAATCAGTTTTTTGATAAGTTAAAGGATAACCGAAGTACAGGGGGTGGTCAAAAAGCAAACATTTTCGAAAACACCCTATAGGTTAAATACTAAGAAAGCTATGACAATTCTGTTTGTTTGCGGCACATTTTGTTTCATGAAAAAGTAGCGCAGTAATGTAAAAACCGCTAGTCTCTATCTTTACTAGTTACCGAGATACCCTGCAATTACGTCAAAAAATTCACCCTGTGTATAAATAAATATGTTTGTATTTTTTAAGTAATTTTTCTTTCTACATTTTGATGATCCTATGTACAAACTTTGTATTTTATTCTATTCTATAAGAATGCAAAAGAAAAAACAATTTTGTAGGCATTTCTGTCTATACCTGGCCTATATGTTTGTATCCCTATTTTCTTTATATAAGTTATATTATTTTTTCTTTTAGTTATGGGCGACTACAAAATAGTAGCAGCATCCATCTAGGTGTTCGTTAAGGAGTATTTTAAAAGCATGAAACTGATTAAAATTACATCTAAATTAAAATAAAAACCAAAACACCTCTGTGATACGCTGGAAAGTAGTAAAATTATTTGCTTTGAAGTAATCAAATCGAGTACGATAAAGATAATCAAGAGATAATACATTTATTTATCTTTCCTAAAATTAGTATTCTTTAAGGAACATGCTATTATATTAGTTTAAGATTAGTTTAACATTATTACTATAAAACAGGAAAATGGACCAAGGTTATTCACCAAATGAAGAAATAAATCCCAGGGAAACTGCAAGTATCTTTTCAATAATATCTTTTTTGTGAGTATTTTTAATTTATAATCTTATTAATAACACTTTAGTTGTTTTTAGTAATTTTTCGTGAGTAGGTACAATCATAAATGGTTTTAAAACTAGCACAGGATAATTTTTAATGGAATTTAACATTGATTGGCCACATCTTAGTCAAACTATTATATTTTAAAACATCATCAAAATTACTTTTCAATTGGTACTTACCTTCATATCAAAATGCAAAAAATCACGACATTTTGTTCTCTAACCACTTCGTATGCAACTTTATCAGTGATTTGTAATAAGTCCAAAAAAACTTGTAGGTTTGTATCATTATTTTCATTAATTTAAAGGAATGAAAAATATAGAAAAAAAATTAGTATGGGACGTTTGGTGATGTTGGTTTTCACTAACCAGCGTATCAATATTAACATTTAATTTTTTTGTTTGATGTTGACAAACGTAGCAACTGACACAGACAACAGACAGGGAACACCTTTATTTTGACTTTATACATTTAATGATGTCCAAGCATTGAGTCAATTATAAGGCCCAAGTTTCGCAAGTTGGGGTAACGTTCTCCTGGGGGTAACTTAAAGAGTCCAATCATACTTCTGTTTTTCCCTTGTAAAACGGATCTTAGTGTCATCACACAATTCCAGTTGAACAGCTAACCTGCTCTGCTTACGTTCTCAACAGAAAGGGTAAAGCTGGATTTATAAACTCGAAAGTTGGCGAGGTTGAGGTTCAGTTGGCGCTGGAAATAAAAGTTTCAATTTAAACTAAAGGGAACACTCAGTTCACTTTATAAACTCAGTTCGTGCAAAGTTCGTAAGTTTCGAAAAGTTCGATATAATCAATTATTATTGTCGGAGTTCGAGACTTTCGTTTTGACCAATGAAGACGCTATTTTAAAGTTATGTGATTACAGCGAAATGTCAAATGTCTTTTATTTGTCGCGTTTGGGCTCCTCAGTGTTTACGTCGCCCTTCCGTCAATTGTATTTGGATTTTCTGTTTGTTGTAAGCTTAGTAGGTATTGTATTTTGCGCCAGAAATTGGAAAACCAGAAATGGATAGTATAGAGAATGATGACACTAATTTATTGTTAGTCGAGTTAATCCAAAATTAAGAATTTATCTACAACTTAGGCCATAGAGATTATAAAAGTAATATATAATATAATATAATAATATCATTTATTAAAAAGTGGAACAGTCATTCTTGTATATTTAAAAAACTGTGGTGTACCCCAAGACCTTATCTTTTTAAAATAATCCTATCCACCTGTCTCTATTCTCCTCACATTTATTGGTCGCGTATTAAAGCGGCGATTGCTACGCCTTCTCCTATAAGCCGCGTAAAACAAAGATGTGGCCGCAAACAGGGTGTAATAATATAACATTTTTACCACAGCATGAGCTCCAAAGCGATTTAATTTTTTGGAATCGAACAAAATTATAAAGAAAGAAAATAATAATTTACAATCTGTCAAAATTCTCAAAGTTAAATTTAATGTCAGTATTCTGTATCATTCTATTGGACAAAAGTTTCAACCAATCAAACAACACCTTTTCGAACTTCGCTACTGACTATAAATGCCATATGCTGGACTGTCGACAAAATCGGTTTTCGAACCATACTGCAACTCTGTCAATGCATTTTATTGCAGTTAAATATGAAATATGAAAGCTTAATTTTATTTGTGAATCCTCTTATGTGACCAAATAAATTTGCAGTATTCTGCTGCTTTCCTTGTAGCTTCAAATTTAATTCGTTAAAGTGAGGTGTTAGGTCTGTTAAGAATGCAAGGTCGGGTAGAAATTCTGCATCTACAATTTGATTATCCAGTTCCGTAGTATTACTAGTGTCGGACTTCACTTCATTTTTAAGAAAAATGAGAATCTCCATGCGTTGAGCGAATACACGTTTCAAGCAGTCTCCGGCGCGTAACCAACGAAATATCGGTGTGAAGTAACAAGTCCCCATATGTAGCATCTACTTCCGCCAAAAAATTACGAAACTTTTAGTCAAAGCACAATTGCACCCTCTTATAATATCAGTTATTTTAATAACCACTTTACGACATTCATTTGACGTAAGGATTTTCCACAGGGGTGAGCAATACAGTTGATATTTTTTGTTTCAAGAGTCCTACTGCAATTCCAATTTCAGTTCCTACCATAGCTCTGGCTCTATCAGTGACAATAAAGGAACATTTATCGAACCCCCCATAGTCTGATATCATCTTATTTACAGCTTTAAAAATTTCCGTACCGTTGGTTGTACCATGGAGAGGAATAAGATCAAGCATCTCCTCTGCTACACTGAAGTCCTCTTGAATAGTTCGAACAAAAATTACAAGTTACAAAATGAAAAATATTTACATTTTTCAGCTGTGCCGTGCAATTTTTTGGATATACATTAATAAATGTGATTTTTCGAATTTTACGGCAATTTGATTCATTCAATTGTTTTGCCATTTTAATTGCACAATTCTTAATAAGCACTCTCTCACTTAAAGGTTTTTTCGCTTCCAACCGGGAGGGGGGGCCTCAGCTGTGAAGTGACCCCCAATCCCTTCAATTTGCCATCGTTGGCGTTGGTTAAATGTCTACAGGGTGTTACTTAATGATTGGCCGTAATTGCAAGAGCGCATTTCTGAACCAAAATCAAGTAGAAATGTTCATATAAATATGTGTCCTAAAAAATCTAGTTTTCAAGATTTTATTAATATCTCAAAGAACCTTTTGCTGATTTTGGTGAAAAATGGCAGTGTGATAAGGCGGTAAGTTAGCACTAACCAGTGGCGGCTCGTGACGGAAGTTTGTGGAGGTTCACAAGCATCAAGCATGGCAAAAAAAAAGAACGAAATTTTGCGCATATCTTCGCCCACCACTACCCCTTTCTTTTATTTCACCCCTCCGTTCCAACCACAAGATATTGTGTAGTTAAGCGTCAAATTTACGAGTAAAAAGCTTTCCTAATTTTTATGTTCTTTTTGTACGTAGATACATATGTTAATAAAACAAAATATAAATTTAAATTGAAAACTTACCAATATTCAGCATACTTGGGAAGCAGTAACTAGAAAAGTCAACAACGACAACATAAAAAAACTAAAAATATTTTTAAAAAACAGAACTAATTAAACAAAGTGTATAAATAAAAAATGCATTCTTCTGTCTTTAAGTTCAGCAAATTTCTCAGTAACTAAGTCATTAAAGTTAGGAATATCTTGCAACATTTTTAAAAGAATAACAGGCCTGAGGGCAAAAGCAGGAGATCTTCTGTTGAAACAGAAGGGTGGCAACACTGCATGACATACACAAGCTATCCCGCGCTTATGGAGGGTTTTACCGCACTACACGGATCAGCAAAACATATAAAACGATCTCTCAAAAACCATCCGAAAACAAGGCGAAGGCATGCAGCACAGCAAAAGCGTGCTCATGTGAGAGGAATGGAAGCCCATTTATAGCCGTGCGCTAGAAAGAGATGGGGACGACAAGGCGCATTTATTACAGGAAGCGAACAGTCCATATGAAGTAGCGATAGCCACGGAGCACATTTTTCCTGCGATAAGCATTCGGGATTAGAGACCTGCTACAAAATATTTAGTTAGCGAAACGATAATTGGTTAGGGAGCTTATAAAATCATGTTAGAATTGCTTTGTAACAGACATTGTATTGTAAACTAAATATGTAATTTATAGTGAATATTGGTCGGTCGATGTGGGGCTGAATCTTAGGGAGGCACGTGCTCAAGTGCTCCTATACAAGAGCCGCCACTGGCACTAACTAGATTATAATGACCGCTATATAAAATGCGCGAGTGGATGCTACCGCAGTAGACATTTAAAAGTTGCTGTTGATCCAACCAAACAAAGACTATGTAATTTCGCGGACAATATTCTTCTTTGGGACACTCACTGCAGTGCACTTTCTATGACAATGTGTCCTGGAGGGTATAACACCGAGAAATTTAACTGATGTTTCACAGTTTATGTGTGGCTACACCTATAGGAGTTGGTGTCTGGGGCATTTGTGTAGAAGCATAGGGGCATCGATGTCGTAGTTGGAGGCTAGTCTGATGAGGGTTGGGGCAATTGGAGGCGGAGGTGAGAATTTTGGTACCTCTTTCTTGGAGGTATTGTGATAGGGGGTGCGTTTCATATCGCGATGGAGGTCTACGTTACGGATGGACCATGGGATGTGCATGGCAGTTCGGATGTAACGATTTTCAAGAGATTGGAGGCGGTTTAGGCTGCATAACCCTATGCGGCCGAACCATAGGTTAGTGGATGATGGCTTGACTAAGTAGAAGTTTGTTTTTGTGGCTAAGGGAGCTGTGGCGGTTGAGAAGGGGGTATAGTTGGCTGTAGAGTAGCCTGGCTTTGTTAAGGGTATTTTGGAAGTGGGGTCGCCAGTGCATGGTGTTATTGAGCGTGATACCGAGGTATTTCACTGAGTCAGACCAGGGGATATCGCGGCCATCCAGGTTGATCTTGTCGAAAAGCTGTTGAATTTCAAATTTTTTTATACAGCCGCCTACAGGTATAGCTTTGATTTTTTTTTATATATACAGGGTGGTCAAAATATTATATTACTTAATAGTATTTATTCTTGAAGACTTGTGATTGAGAGCGCTCGATTTCATTGTGCTTGTCTGATTTCTTTTCTCGATTTGTAGAATTTTTTTTGAGCCTTCACATTTACTTACAATCATGGCAGAGTCAATGCAGCCTAATCATTTATTAGATTCTGAATTAAGCTACGAGTTAGCAATTCGCGCGGTTACATCTACTGGACCTGTTGCAGACAGGCGAAACATTTTGAGACGACTTTTAGCTAAAGAGACTAGCAGTAATAGATCCGAAAACGAGCAAACTAGATGGTTTGTGTGTTGTCGGTAGTGAGACGAAGTTTCATGTTTACGCACTAACTAAAGAATTCGTTTGTTGCATTATGCAGTTTTCTGGTGACTATGTGGGGCTCAGTGACCTTACGATGAAGGCGGTATCATCTGCCTAGAGGAGTTTTCGGGAGATATTAAAATGTCATGGATGAAGATGTTTAAAAGATGTGGGGAGAGTACGGCGCCTTGAGGGACACCTGCCTCTAGGGCTCTGGGGTTTGATATGGAGTGACCTATGCGGACGCGGATCTTTCGCCGGGAGAGATAGGATTGGATTAGACGCACGAGGATGGAGGGATATCATCTTGTGAACCAGTTCATCATGACATACGGTGTCGAAGGCTTTTTCAATGTCAAAAAGGATCATACCAATGTACTGGTTCCAGTTCAATCCCTGGGTTATGTACTCGGTTAGTCTAAGGGCTTGGAGCTCGGTATTGAGGTTTTCACGAAAGTTGAGCTGTTCGTCAGGAAGTACGTTCAGTTTAGTGGTATTTTCTTTGAGGCGGTTAAGAATGTGGATTTCCATGATTTTGGAGTTTAGAAGTTAGATTGGGCGATAGTTTTAGGGGAAGGTGTGATTTTTTCCGGGTTTGGGGATCATGATTACAGTGGCGTTTTTATCCACTTTTGCGGGAAGTATGTGAGGCGGAGAATGGCGTTGGCGATGGTTGCCATGCCTGTGCCTAAGAGGCATGAGGATTATCTCAATTTCGTCGGAGCGTCTGATAAGTCTGGTGGTGCGCTCCGCCAATTCTTCAAGGTCAGGGTCAATGTCGTCATTATCATTTAGTCTGTTGTGCATTTCGTATGTGTCAGCAAGAGCTTTCGCCTTGTCTGCTTCCATATATTTCAGGCCCTGGGCAGAGTGAATGGGGGAATTTTTGGGGTAGTCGTAGTGCGTAGGTCGTTTTGCATACGTCAGATGCTATTGTCTTGGGTGTTTATTTTGCGATGTCTGTCGGCCCATTGTGTCTGTTTGTAGTCACGGAGGGCTGTCGTGGACGTTGTATGCGTGTTTGTCATGTGGGCTGCGGGTGAATTGAAAAAGTCTGCGAGCTCTATGTTTGTCTTGTATTAGTTGTTTGAGGTGGGCTGGGAGGGTTGAGTGATAGGGGGTGGAAGTTAATTGGATTGGATTGCCTGATTAAGGTCGTTATCTATCCATTCAATCTTGCATGTAGGTCATTGGGGTAATGGGGGAGAGGTCCCTTTTGCCTGCATGGCGCTGTCCTATTTATATGCAAGGGGGACGGTTGCGAAAATATAAATATAGCGTCACTTGACGCGTGGTGGGTCAGAATTTGGCCTGAACAATGCTTTTCCGCCCTTAAGATAGTCAAAGTTACACTTGTCGACTGTTTTAATTGCTTTTAAAATTTGTATTAGTTGTATGCTCGGTTGTGTGTAAATATCATAATTTAAATTAAATATTTATATTCTTGACTTATTACGCTATTCCTTTGCTAATTAATAGACCCGGGGTTGGGACGAAAATTAATACTTTAGCCGTACCTACTTATATAAACTTTTCGACATAAATTGGTTTAGGAATCAGTCACTAAAATAAGTAAAATAACATACGTAACACCCTATACACAGGGAAACGCCTTAGTTATAAATCTGGTAAATTATTAAAAACGCTATATCTACACAAACATAGGTACTCGTAATCTTCGATTACAACTACTGTTGATTAGAAAATACACATACTATTAATACCTGTTTTAAAACAACAATTCGTTGTTATTATTGTTTTAAAATGACAAATCAAAAAGTGGTTTTATGAAGTGTCGACACAGTCTGTTTCTAAAAAGAAAATTTCGTTTACTATCTAAAATATTTTATATTGTAAACCCGATAGTTACGCAATATAAAATTGATAAACAAAATTTTAAAAACATTCCCTAATTAATGATTTTTTTATTTTTACCAATTGTTTTCTATGGACTAACCTTTTCCTACCAGGTTGAAAATAATTTTTGGTGCCATTTTGACATCAGGATATTTTGATGATGGATTTTTTTTTAAGCATGTAAGGCTAATTTAAGTACCTCAATAACAAATTATTCAAATTAAGTAATCTGCTAGGTTAGGTTACTTCTGGTGAGTCAGCACAATAATTCCAAATTACTTTTTTTAAATTGGAATTGGAAGCAACAAGGTGGATTGGAAACTGGTTTTCGCCAATTCAGCAACTGTACGCTATCTGTATGCTATCTGATTGTAACATATGTATCTATATTTTGGGCTGTGGAGCAAAATATTTCAATTTTGCGCTTGCTATATATTGTTTTCATGGCCACATTAGCAGTAACAATAACCCAACAACCATAGACATAAGGGACAGCGCCATCCGTATGTTAGGAATTTAAATGAAGTGGCCATCAAGAATAGAAGAAATACACCAGCTTCTGTCTGCCTTCCAAGCTCGTGGTGCACTTTGCAGAAAGGAATATAATTTAGTTGTAACGTCCTTCAATTCTTTCTCACTCTTGATGATCATGCTCAAATTCGCTGTGCGCTTGTCACTCTATGTGGTGTAACCAAGTAATAACAAAGAACTGTTCGCAGACGTACGTGTTTAACGTGTGCATTATAACATCAAATAATTAAAGGTTTATAAAAATAATTAAAACTGCTTTAAACTATATAAAAATCAAATTTGACTAGGTAGTTTATTAATTTAAAAAAAAAAATCGACATTTCTTCTATACATCGATGTAAAAACATAGGGCACATTTAGCGAACGTAACTCCATCTACTCAGCCCAGGGCCTTAAGTATGTAGAAGCAGACAAGGCGGAAGCCTTTACTGACACATATGAGAAGCACAGCAGGCTGAATGATAACGATGATATCGACCCTGAACATAAACGTCTGGTGGAGCGCACCGCCAGACTAATCAGACGCTCCCTCGAAACTGAGGATATCCTCAGACTAGTCTCCCCCGCGAAGTCGCAGATATCATTGGCTCGCTCAAATACAAAAAAGCCCCGGGCCCTGAAAATATCTCTTATAAGATTCTCAATTTTCTTCCACCCAAAGGCCTGGCAACAATGTCAAACATCGCCAATGCCATACCCTGCCTCACCTATTTCCCCAAAAAGTGGCTGCCAAAAAAAAAGTCCAGCACCGGCTTGGCGCTAAAGAGGCCGCGGCCAAAATGTCCTGGGAACAAAATGTAACGTATCGATAATTTTAGCTATAATTATCAAATACTCAAAAAAGGCAAAGGAAAAGATTTGGAAGAAAAAGATGTCTACAAAGTTATACCAGCCTTCGAATCTGAGAGATTGGGAGACAAACTCGAATTACAATGGAAAAAGGACAAGAAGGAAAAGAAACGCGCCTCTATAACCCGTTGTTTGATAAAATGTTTTGGATGTACTTATGCTTTCTACGCCTGCATTCAATTAGTATTTGGAACTGCAGTAATGTAAGTCACTCAGGCTAGGCTCTATACAGAGTGTCTCATATTACATAAACGAATAACTGTAAAAATATAAAAATTTAATCTACGACGGTTTTATTATGACACATTTAGCATGCTAACTTGGATACCATTATGGCCTTCAATAACACCATTAAGAATTCAGAATAACACGCGAATGTTAAAATGAAAAGTAAACAAAAAGAAAGTTAGTCACCACCTTTATTTTTTCTAATTAATTTAAAAAAATGCAATAACATTCATTTATTGGAAGTATTAATTACAAATTCAATATCTGAAGGGGCACTCTCGGAATCGGAATCTCCCATTTTAATATTTTTTTTCACTAATACTGTCAACAAGCGCGGTTACCATGACTTCAACTAATATGGGCACCTGATAATTTTGAATTTTAATTTATGAAAACGTTTTGAGTATTTTAGGATCTATGCAAAAAAGAAATCTGCCGTAGATTAAATTTTGAATGCTGCACGATATGAAGTTCGTCAATGAAATGCGTGTAACCGTTGAATCAACGATGTAACGTTAAACTCCAAGGCGTTAGCCGAGTCGTTGATTGAAATACACAATTAACGACCCAGTGGTTTAGTGTTCATATCGAATTAGTATCATTAATAACTGTAAATTGTATTAGGCTTGTTCCAATCAACAGTCCGGGACTAGTTTTTAATCAGAAATAGAGTCTACCAGATGAATATTGCATGTAAACCCCAGGATGCCTTGTTCTAGCCTTGTCCTACAACTCACAACTGGTTATTTGTATTTGACAGTTTGAAACTGTCAGGGACTGATGGTTGGAACAGACCTATTGTGGTTGATATAATAAGACGATAATAATTTTTATTTTTAGTTTACTAAGACCAATTGTATTTTCTAAATTCGTCGCGTATTTCCAACCAGGACAAACGGTTTTAACAACCAAGGATGCCTATATGTATGGTTTAGCAGTTGTTGGTCTCAATTTGGTTAATACAGTTTATAATTATAATTTTCAACAATTGATAACGGAGTACTGTATAAAAGTGCGAACGGCAATTTGTTCGCTAATCTTTAGAAAATCGTTAAAACTCAGTCCTGTAGCGTTTTCGGAAATATCCATAGGTAGGAACACATATTTTATTTTTTTTATGATTTCACTTACAAGGAAGTTATTCTATGATAAACAGCAAGGTTTCAAAAGCTTTAAAATATACAAAGTTTTCTCAATATGAAAGTATACTTTTAAGAAAACGCTTTGAATTCTGTACAATTTTTTTATTTTTAGGTACTAAATTTGAGTTAGCTACTGTAATATTTCTCATACCTAAATCAGTTCAATCAGAAATAAAAATTCAAAAAATATTTTTTTTTTACATTTTTTGAAAAAATATCCTGTGCTTCTTTCATGTTCCCATGAATTTAACGAAAATGTGTTAAATAATCGAAATTTTAGGTACTAAACGGTTAGTTAAATATTTTTCTTGTTTTATAAAGTATTTATTTGTTAAGATTTAAAATTAAGCTTTTTACCATGTACCTATTTGAGTGTGGTCAGCCCCTGTATCTGTCAGCCATATTACCATTTATAATTATTCTTGGAACAATATGCATGCAAAGTATCGTTTTACCGTATCTCCTAACTTCATTCTTACAAATTAAAAAATAAGATAAAATCTTCAATTTAATAAACAAAAAAATGAACAAAAATATTTACCTGGCAGTTTAGTACCTAGGTTTTTGATCTTTCAACACATTTTCATTAAATTCATGGAAATATGAAAGTAATATTGGATATTTTTTTCAGGAAATGTAGAAAAAAATATATTTTTTGGACTTTTGCTTCAAACTTTTCCAACGAGCATAAAATTTTAGTCTAAACCATAGACATATATTTATTATAGGTCTTTGGTCTAAACACTTTTTCAAATAACTTCAATATCTGATCTTTCATTACAAAATATATTTTTTGCCATTTTCCTGTCGAACCAGTAGCCACGTGACAAATGTCAAAATTAATTTTCAAGTTACCCATTATGCAGAAATAATCGGCACAAAATATGGCAAACTTTATGCCTGTCACTGTATATAATATATCCAACATATTGGGTCACAGAAATGTCCCCCGTATCCGGCGTTTTGCGGAAGCTTTGCGTCTGCGCAGTTCGCGTGTACGTGAGGTTCGGCTTTAAACTTATTTAAGTTCTGTTTTCTGTGTAACGTCTGATGATAATAATCATTTAGAGCAATACGCTGACTTTTTTTTTAAATTGTTTAAAGTTGTCTTGGGCTGTTCAGCCATGCGGCTAGTCACTTTATTGCATGCTTATAAATTGCAATTATAATATTTACCAAAACTTAAAAGCGTCCATGTACAAGCCGGGATTCGAATCCGGGACCTCCAGATTGCCGGGCGAAATCGCTTTCACCCGACCACCGAGGACGTTGACTTGTTTAAAATTCTATTGACTGAATAATTTTTACTGAATACCTATCGTGCTATGTAAGCACGCCAAATTCATGGAATTGTTCATTTTATTACTAACAATATGTCATTCTAAGTGACTTAATAAAGTTTTTGTAAACTAAGTTTTTTTTTAGAGAAGGGAAAAATCAATGCGATTAAACCACTGAAATAAATTATTTTTTATAATATCAGGAAACTAAAAACTAATAACATAACAAATGTAGTTCAAATAATCCGCTGCCGTATTGGATACATTTCCTCAGTCGGTTTTGAAATGACAGTCTTACATTATTCGGCATTTCTCTAGGAACACTTCGGAAAATATATCTTATTCTAAGTAGGGAATGTCGGTTTGTACGCTGGGTATGACAATAAAACTAAACTATAATCTGTATTCAGCGTATTATTTTGGGGAAGTTCAGCCAAGCGCTTTCGGCTCAACACTGAGTTATCATCAGGGCTTAGGCTACGTCATGGTCAGAGGTCACGTCATGGTCAGAGGTCACCTAAAGTAGGAAAATATCGACTCGGGAATTTTCTTTTTCGCAACATTATTGGAAAGTTCTATTAAAATGATTTTGCTTTTTCATTGATAACGAACGTCGATATCTTTCTACTTTAGGTGACCTCTGACCATGACGTAGCCTAAGCCCTGATGATGACTCAGTGTTGAGCCGAAAGCGCTTGGCTGAACTTCCCCAAAATTCTACGCTGAATACAGATTATAGTTTAGTTTTATATCTTATTCTATTTTTCATATCCTCCTCAGTTGTTAGAGAAATGTCACAAACGGTAGACTTTACATAACCCTACAAAAAAAAATCTAAGCTTTTCAGATCGGGACCATGTGGTGGCTATCTCTTTTCAAAATGAGCGGTTGCCCCATCCAGCTGCATCCATGTTTTTCTAACTATATTAAAAGGAACATTATCTAAAACATCCTAGAAACTTTCCTGAAGGAATCTTAAAAATTCTGCCCCGGTTAAGGTCCTTTCAAAGAAAGAAGGTCTAATTAAGTTATTTCCTATTATTCCCGCTCAAACATTTGCTGACCATCTTCTCTGGTTTTCCACTGGTATAACCACGTGTGAATTTTCATTCGCGTAGTAGTGGAAATTATGCCTATTTATTCCTATTTACATGGCCCGTATTGCAGTGGCATTTTGGGGCGGGGGAGGGGGGGCAAACTACGGGAAGGCGGAGCTAAAGCGCCGCAGGCAAAAATTTCTTGGGATCACGCCCAAATTTTGCAGGAATTCATCTTTCTCATGCTCTCTTAGGAACGGGGGTCTGGCCCCGAACAAAGTGAAAATCCACTATATATACAAACAAATTAATATAATGTGGTGAGACCCTCTCTAAACCGGGTTTATTAAGTTTATTCCCCTCGCTCTTCTTTGCTAAAAATAAAATAGTACCGATTTTGTTTTTTTATAATTATTATTTGAGTAGCAAAGGGCGCCAGGTCAAGGGGGGCGATCGCCCCCCTTCGCCCTCTCTGTGGTTACGCCACTGCCGTATTGTGAAAAGTGCATTCGTCTGAAAAAATAAAAAGTTCAAATCTTCTTCCAGTTTCCAGTGCCCATTTACAAAATAATTTGTTTAATTTACGGAAACTTTATTAAGTCACTTAAAGTCACCTAATAGTAACAAAATGAATAATTGCCATGGATTTGGCGTCCATGGCAATTTAGAAAAAGAGCGTTGGACGGACACGGTGCGGCACTCAAGGCATTCTATGAGAAAGTTAGCATTAAGTTTATGTGGTAAAGGGAAAATCAGTTATTTTAAAAAGATAGGTATAGGTAAGCCTACTAGAATTAAAATTGCATTGAAAATGCCTTTTGATTAGGCATAAAAAATTATAGGCTGTATTTAAAGTATCAGACTTTTAGGAAGTTTTAAGTTTTTAAAACTGTTACATTTAGGAAGGTAAATATTCTCATTTTTTAAGGTATGCTTTTGTCGCTACTTAACAATAATATTCCATAACCCAAATCCATGTATTACTGTTTCTATGCTGTTTCTCTGTACTACCGACAGGTGCATGTTTTTTAACTGTTACAAAACACCAACTTTTTGAAAAATCGTTAATAACTCAAAAGCTATTAAATTTGAGCATATGATATGCTATACAATATATTCTCAGAATTAATTAGGCAATCCAAAAATATCCCTATAAATCTGTTTGTAAAAGATATTAAAAAGTTGAGTAGTTTATATGCTATGGAATCCTGCGTTGAGAGTGGGTCACCCGGTAAATTTTGGAAACCCTCAATGCAGCGCATTATAAAAACTGTAAAACAGTAAAACAAACAATTATACTACTAATATAATAATTATTTATATTAAAAACTAGGGTTAAAGTGTACTAGTCAGAAAAAATTTTACTGTTCAGCAAACTAAAAACTAACAGCGGTAATAAAATTAGTATTTGGATGTAGTATAGTCTGCCTTGCGAGTCTTTGGCTACGACGGCTAAGGAGACAGGGGGGGGGGGGGGTAAAAGGCATAAAAAAGTCTGGTTTAACTGTAGCGGCATAAGCGTGCGGTGCCTCATTTCATATAAATATTTTATACGTTAATAAATTAAATTTACTTCCTCTTATTTTAATAATTAAACCATACCACTGTCCACTCTCAGTGGCAATAGGTAAAAAAAAACGCAGTGGAACACATATTTTTTAGGCATTATTTTATTCATACCTATGTCGACAACAATTATTTCATCGACTAGAAGCGGCCGCCGGGAAATGCGTGGGCAGGAAAAATTTCATACGCGGTTTAATCTTAGGTTATTTTTATTTATAATTTATTGGTAAACTTAGCAGAGCCGGTACATGAGTCTTTTTTTAATTCGCATTCCTTCTATAGCCACAGAACCGTAAGGCGGACTATATGTGATCCTTTAACAAAAAGAAAGTTTTTTTACTATCAAACATGGAGGCAACAGTAAAATAGCAGCCGTATTGGTGAGTGAAACAAATAATCTTGATGCATAATCGGATATACGGTGAATTATTTTGGTGGTAAGAGCACTTTTAAAATATTTCACTAATTTGCAAAAGATTGAATCACCAATGTGCGCCGTGAATAAGGATGGCATCCACAAATTAACACTGGGAAGTACATAGGCAACCATAGAAACAATACATTTAAAAACCGCTATCCCAACTAAACTTAATTGGAAGTACGCGTGTGATAAATATATCGGTAACAAACATTTTTTAAATTATTTTAAGTAGGTAGGTACCTACTTACCTGAAAAATTAAGTATTGGTCGTTAGTCAACAATTGTTGCAAAGCAACACCATGCACTAGCTTTTTATAATGAACTTACACTAAAAGGCACTGCACTATAACCTACAAAAACCTAAACTACAAAAGTCTAATCTGTTTACCAGTTTTGAACGGAAGTTCTACAAAATACAATAAAAAACTGAAAATATCGCTCACAAAACTTACAATACACACGCCAACCACTGTATAAATAAAGAATTAAGACACAATCGGCTCTGGACAAGATAAACGTCAAATTTAGAGGAATATACTGCGCATGAATAACGCTTCCGCGAAAGGAAATTTTCAGTTGCATACCGGGGACATTTTTGGATTGCTTGGTAATTGCCTTTGTTTTTTACTGATGGGAGTTCACTACAGAAACCGCACCTCTCTATCTTTACTAAGACCTTACAAAAACATCCAAATCTGGGCACCACAATATTATAGCAGAACAGCCTCATTTAGTCCTAAATTAAATTGCTTTTGATCAGACTCTATGTTTACTAGAGGTATTAAAGATTCTTATACTTATTATAACTAATAGTTTTTAATTTTTTTAAATTTTGCCATGGAGGGATTGTTTACTTTAAAATTTCTCTATTTTTTTTTATACTATACTTATGTAACATTTTTTTAAGGGTTCGTTCTTCGCAATAATTAGAAATACATTAGCCAATTTATTAATCTTGTTATTCTTGTTTCTTTTTAGGTAAAATTTTAACTTTAATGTCCAAAGATGTATTTTCAATTGATGGTTCCTTGACATTTTTAAAAGACATGTTCATCGGTGTCTTGCAATTGGGGGTGGTGACGTATATTTTGTATGAACGCGTTGGCATTTCTGCCTTTCCTGCCATTGGCGTTATTGTAGGTATTATACCTATCCAAGGTAAGAAATCTTTATAAAATACAGTAACTCATAAATAAGTAGTAACGTGAACAAAAAAATGGAGATATTTGATCCATTTCAACAAGCAGTTAATGACAACAGTTAAACGTAATTAGACGTTTCTGTTCTATGAGTAACTAGTAGACTCTATTTGTAATTTTTTTTTGAATAATCTGAACATTAGTAGTTATTCAGTGTCCGGCAGAAAGTGCGCAGCATCTGGGAAATTTTTTTATCTTTGAATTAAGTAAATTTATTTTATTTCAGAAAAGTTTTGCATATCCTCAAACCAAAGTAACACCCATTAAATTCCGTAAAAGTCTTATCCTTACGGTATACGAGGGAGAGTCAAAAATTGGAAATTCAGATAGAGCAAAGTATCTCCACTTTTCAATTTAGAAAAATTTTATTAAGAAATATTGTTTCAATTTCAAAGATATACTCAAATACCAAGCTTCGCTAATTTTCGACAAAAAATAGGATTTAATGTTTCTTCTGAATTAATAATTAACGGTAAATAGTATGTTAGGTTAGTTAGTTTTAACAATATTATGGCCGTTCGAATTAAAAACATAAAAATATTAAATAGTTTTGCTGCACACCGTATTTTATTTTTTGAGAAAACAGAAATTAAATCTAACTGATATTTTGTTATACACTTTAATTTAAGGCACCTTTCAAATTGTATATTTATACATAAAAGTATAAAGTTTTTTTCCTTATTTGGATTTTAATTTTGATCGTCATACGAAAAGAATTAAAAAATTAAAAATATTTTTTGTACGGATTTTATTTGCTACGATAATTAATAATAAGGATCAATATATTTTTGTATACATTAAATCGAAACATTTGAAACTCGTATATTTCTTTACAGTCGAATTTAAAGCCTAAATAATAATAATACAAATCATTTTCTTTCTCATAATCAATACCACTGTACAGGGTCTTTGATTATATTTACGTGAACTCTAGAGCATTTATTATTAGAGATGGAAAAAAATCTTATATACAAAAGTTCTAGGGTTTTTCTTCTATTATCTTTTGAAGTTATCAGAAAAAACAAAGTCGCATCGGAAAATGAAAAAATATAAGCAACTTCAAGTTTTTAAAATGGAACACCCTGTATATTATGCGCTAAAATGAAAGATCTTTTTTCCGTGATTCCAAATATATATATGTTGATGACATTTGGGTGAGCCATTTTTGACATATCTTATTTTACTCTCAGCGGAATTTCCAATTTTGACTCTCCCTCGTATACCATAATACTTTTACCGGATTCGATGGGTGTTATTTTGATTTGAGGATATGCAGAACTTTTCTGAAATAAAATAAATATACTAAACTAATAGAGAAAAAATTTTCCCATATGCTGCGCACTTTCTGTCGGTCACTGATAAAGAAAAATTATATTATCTATTAAGACCAGTAAAATTCATGTTATTATTCTATTCTCTCCACAACAAAGCAAAAGTCAACAGGTATTCCGTCGGATAGCTCTGGGTACAATGCACAAAAAAAGAAGCGAGGTATAACCAAATGGGACCTTTACCATTTCAAAAAGCATGTTCTTTTACATAGGAAATGGAAATTGACGACTCTCTCCATTGGTCGAGACTAAAGATATAGGCAAAAAACTGGAAAAAGTACAAAAATTTTAAATTTAAAACCGCATAACTTTTGTTCCAAAAAAGATAGAAGCAATGGTATAAAGAAACCAGCAATATTTCAAAAAAGAAAAAAAAAACTCAATATTTTTTTTAATTCACCTTCCTTCCTTCCTTCCTTATGTGAGAAGCTATTTAATTTTCTAAAAACTGCTTTAATAGGCTTTATTTTGTATTAATTAATATTGGGTCTCTTATAATAAACCGGTAGAGGCTTCTAAATGTGTGGGCGCGGCGGGGTAATTTTTTTTTTTAACTTTAACACCCTGTATATCAAAAACGGGGCAACTCCGGACACATATTCATAAAAACTTTTTCTCTTAGAATATTATAAGGAATCACCCTCTTAAGTTACGTACCGTACCTCTGAAACACCCTGTATAGTAGAGAAAATAGTTTTATAAAAATCCCATCCCAAATCGCTTTAGACGAGCTTAATGGTATGAAACAACAAAAGCTTTGTCAAATAAAGAACATTAGACAATTTAAATAATTATATATTAATAAAACACAATACTTCTAATACAACAAATAAGCCGTAAATATAATTTATAAATATTTAATCAGAATCGGTTTGTAGTTTTTTTGCTGCTTGTAATGTTTCATCTGATTTAAACCCATTTTAGAGGCAAACAAAAGCTCATTAGTCTCAAACTCTCTTAGCGGTTGGATTATTTTATATTTTGCAGAGTAAGATTCTCAAAGTTACCCTTGGCCCTGCCACCTTTACCCAAAACATAAGGCGAGACAATGTTCTTTTCCATCCACAATCGATTTTTTCTTAATACATTCTAGTTTTATTCGGCAAGCTCTAGCCAATCTTTGTCTGAATTGCATAATAAAATTCTTTGCTGTTTGTCGTATTTTATCTTCATTTTGCTTTTGACAGCTTTGATAGCACAAAGACAAAAATATATAATAATAAATAGTTTCATACCTTTTTCTGCTGTCTTGACCCCATTTAAAAATTTCTCGAAAAATTTGATTACTTCTTGGCTCTAGAAATTATATAAAGATTAGAAAATTTCTCAGTCTTCAAGATATTTACTAAAAAAAGATTCATCAAAATAGTCTTTATTTTCTTCTATATGTATTAGAAAAAAGTCACTGAAATGACCCTTATCTTTGTGTACCAAAATATTGAGCACCATACTTGTCAAAACCACCTTAGCGGTTTCACTGCGTATATCATCATCATCATCATCATCAGCCTTTTTCGGTCCATCTCTGAACATAAGCCTCTCCAATTCGTCGCCATTCGCCTCTGTCGATCATCTGGCTCATCCATTGTGTACCCGCCAGTTTCTGGATGTCATCTTTCCATCTCGTTCTTGGCCGTCCTGGGTTCCTTTTAGTTGTTCTTGGCCTCCACTCAGTTGTTTTTTTGGTCCATCTATTATCACCTGTTCTCAGTACATGGCCAGCCCATTTCCATTTTAGTCTTGCCACCCGTTCTGCGATGTCTACAACTTTTGTCTTTTGTCTGATCCATTCATTTGTCTTTCGGTCTTGTAGTCGAATTCCTAGCATTTTCCTCTACATTTTTCTTTGGGCAATCCTTAAACACTCCATGGTACCCTCATTAAGGCTCCATGTTTCTGCGGCGTACGTTAAGGTCGGTAGGACACATTGGTCAAACACTTGTGTTTTAAGGTATTGTGGAAATTTGGAATTAAAGTTATCACTAAGTTTTCCATATGCTGTCCATCCAAGCTGAATTCTTCTGGATATCTCCGCTCTCTGACTGTCCTTATCGAACGATATTCTTTGTCCAAGGTACACGTATTCGTCTACGGCTTTAATTGTACTGTTGTTCTCAAGGTCAACATCTGCAACATCATTGGAGTTAGACATTATTTTTGTTTTTGCTACGTTCATTTGAAGGCCGTAGTTTCTGGCTGCACTGTTTAACTCCTGTAGCATGGTCTTCAAATCATCCATATTATCGGCAAGAAGTACAATATCGTCTGCAAAGCGAAGGTTGTTTAGTTTTTCACCATTGATGTTAACACCCTTGGCCTCCCATTCGAGTGTCTTAAAGACATCCTCCAGAGCTGTAGTGAATATTTTAGGGGATATTGTATCTCCTTGTCTCACGCCTCTCCGCAAATTGATTGGATCAGTCCCCCGAATACTTGTACTGTCATGGTTGCGTCATGGTAGAGAGCGTTGACCAGCTGTACGTATCGGGTGTCTATACGGCATCTTCCTAGAGCATTTATAAAAGCCCATTTTTCAAGTGTATCGAACGCTTTCTCAAAGTCGATAAAAGCGAGGAAGACCTGTTGATTATACTCCAGTGTTTTTTCTATTATTTGCCGTAATGTGTGGATATGATCGATCGTACTGTACCCCCCACGAAAACCGGCTTGTTCCACTGGCTGGAATTCGTCAAGCTTGTTGGTAACTCTGTTCGTTATTATTAATGTCAGGAGCTTGTATGTATGAGATAGCAATGAGATCGGCCTGTAGTTTTTAATATCTTCCTTGTCTCCTTTCTTATAGAGGATAATTACGTCCGCGTTTTTCCATGCTTGAGGTATTTCGCCTTTATCCAAGCAGTCATTGAAAAGTTTTTCTAGATATCCCAATAGTTTTGGGCCTCCCAATTTGATATATTCGATTATTATATCATCCGGACCTGGTGCTTTGTTATTTTTCATTTTCTTGAGTGCCGATTTAATTTCATATTTGCTTATTGGTGGCAGATCTTCGGTGTAGTGCTTAGTTAATTTTGCTCTCCTATCTGTTCTATCGCGAGGTTTCTCTGATACTTTTGTGGAGTATAGGTCTTCGTAAAATCTTTTCAAATACTGGAGAATTTCAGTTCTTGTCTTAAGTTTATTTCCATTTTCATCCTTTAATGATGTTATTTCGGATTTCCCTGGCGATATTCTTTTCTTAAATACTTTTGGCCCCCTGTTATTTTCTATAACTTCCTTTATTACCCTCTCGTTATACTTGGAGACATCAGCTCTTACTTGTTCCTTGATAAGCTTGTTTCTTTCCCTCAGTTCGTCATGTGTCATGGATATTTTAATAATAATAATAATAATAATAATGTCTTTATTGTAATTTAAGAAAAAGAAAATTACAAAAGGCGAAGTTGAAGCAAAGCTTCCTCACTTAACCTTTATGTTTATTTCTATCTGCAATAAGCTTTTTAGTATCCTCAGAGATTTTGTTATTCTTATTAGTTTTCCTATCGGCTGGAAGGGTTTTTTCAACAGCTTCCTTAATGCTCTCTGATATGTAGTTACTAAGCTGGTTTACCTCAGCAAAGTTTTCTATGTCTAGTGTAAGAATACTATCGAGGATCGTTCTATATTCGTCTTCCTTTTGTTGTATGTATTCTACATCTTTCATTCGTTTTTGTGCGGACACTAGTTTTTGCCTTTCGTGTTTTAAGTTGATCTTTATTTTTGCTCTCACAAATCGGTGGTCGCTTATGTGTATATTATTTAGAACTGTAACATCTTGGATTATATCTGTTTTGTTTGTAATAATAAAGTCTATTTCGTTCTTTGTTTGGCCGTCTGGGCTTATCCATGTCCATTTACGTCCTGCCTTTTTATGAAAGAACGAGTTCATTAGTTTCTGTTGATTTTCTTCTAGAAAGTTTACTAGCATCTGGCCCCTCTCATTGCGATCGCCCACCCCATGTACTCCCAAACAGGTCTCTCCTTTCCGATGTTTTCCGACCTTAGCATTGAAGTCACCGCACACAATCTGGAAGTGGGTCTTGTTTTCATCCATTGCTCTAACCACCTCATCGTACATTTCCTCTACTTCTTCGTCTGTATGTGTGGTGGTTGGTGCGTAAACTTGTATTACTTTTAGTTGCGTATATACACTATACAAAGTGGCAAAAAAGTCGTGCATAATGCCTGTAACTTTTGAATTACTTCGAATACGAAAAAGTGACCTTTATGAAAGTTGTTCAGTAAATTATTCCCCACCTTTCTGCCTGCATGAATCTTTCCTATCATTTCTAGTTTGGTTGCCATAGCAACTAACTTACTTTTTTTAAATGGAACACCCTGCATATAATTGCATATTTGGATTTTACTGGGAAAACTCTGAATTGTTTGTATTATGTATTTAAATTAAACTCTATCAGACAATTGATTCTGGGATTGCCACGGGTCGCAGAAAACGAGAGAAAGGTATATGGGTTTTATTATATTTTGTTTTGTTTTGTTTTTAAGTGTTTTGCCTATATCTTCTGTCTCGACCAATGGAGAGGGTCGTCAATTTCCATTTCTTATGCAGAAAAACATGCTTTTTCAAATGGCCAAAGTCCCGTTTGGTTATACCTCCATTTTTTTCTTGCTCAAAAACTAGAAGGCTTCTCGCGCTCCGTCCGACGGACTAAGGTAAAATTATTTGATTTTAGTGTTCGTCGGAAAGAAAACCATGGATAGTCGAATAAAAACTGCCAAAAAGACTGATGAGCGATATCGACTATTACAAGAAACATTAAGTGCCATAAGAATTATTAAAATGTATACTTGGCAGAACTATTTTGAGAAATTTATACATGCTGCCAGATTGTAAGTACCTATAGTACAAGTATCGTAAAATCCAATGTATAGGCAGGTAAATGTTTTGATTAATACAATCAATGTAGGTACTTGTTTAGTAGTATTTCGCACTAAATATGTGGTATCAATTTTAAAATTAAAAGATGACAAAAATTAAATCAACAAATATTCAAGAATTTCTTATGTCCACTTTAGTAATGTAGTAGCTTCCAAGATATGGTTGTTGGCTACCCTTAATGAAACACCCTGTCTTTTGTGACAATGTTGTTAATAAAAGTAAAAAATAGTAAGGGCAATTAATTAAATAGTGTATGTATTAATGTTATTTGGGTAGGGGGAACTAGAACCACCATACTTTAGTCAAGGGTTCAGTCACCCCCTAGGCGCCCCACACCAACACTTTAAAATTTGAAATGGCACTACCCCCTTTGTTATACCTCAAATGAAAGGTCTCACTGAGTAGTATTTAGCTGCACAAAAAATATCGATTAAAAGGAAAATTTGAAATTTGAATAAATCAAAACTTTCTAATTTATAAAAATATTGAAATATTGAATCTTGATGAAAATGTAGCAAATTTTTATCTAAGTTCTTATTTCCGGCAATATCCAGCTGATCTTTGGCGATTTATTCGATGTTACCAGATTTCTTCCCAAAATTGATCAAATCGAAAAAATAACTTTAAAGTATTACTAATGCAAACTAAAAAATCAAATTTTATGTATTTATAAATCCTAAATCTATCTAGAAATATTTTGTTCAAACGCAACATCAATATCTTATCCTGGGTGTTTTTTAAATCGTTACAAATGTAGCAATCTTTAGATTAATAAAATAAATATTACTAAATTTTTTCAAATGGACCCCCCTGTATATTATTGAGTCACTAATGTCACTATAGCTATTAGTAAAATATATAAAATATAGTAAACAGATTTTTTTTAAAAACACACATGTTACGCTCAAATATCAAAAAACGAAATAACTGTCTTTAGCGAAGCCACTCTAGACAATTATCGTCAAGAAAATGTACGATAGGCATAAACACTAAGCCGTTATATTATAGACCTCAAGTTCTTCGGTCACTGGAGTACTGATGTGACTCCGCGCAGATGTCGAATTGCATGTAAAGATCTATACCATATTCTTAGGACAAGGGCCAATTACTTTGGTACAAAGAACTTTATCTTTGTTAAAAATACCATTTTAAAATGTTACAATTCCAAAGACGCAAGCTTTTAAACAAGGAATTTTACCGCTAAGAACATAACCAGAAATGACCAAAGACTTAAAATCATATAGGTATTAAGAACACATTTATCAGTGTAGAAGAATGCATAGCGCTTCAACAAAAAAACAATCTTTGATCTACAATAATAACTTTTTTTTATCACTAACTTGAGAAATCGCCATTATTTACTCCATTTCTCTATTAAGAATGAAAATTTCTCTACCCAGGGAAGTAACAATAATAAATATCTAATCAGCTAGGTAAATAATGAAAACCTTTCTGTGTAATGAAGCTAAGTTACACACGAATGAAGCAGAAGTGTGCTAAATGCATTAAATATGTAATATTTTAGTGTTAGTAGTAGAGAAAGATTTATATATACCTTAGTTGAGAAAACTGTTATATGCCTCCCACATTATATCTCTCGTCGTTTCGCGCCTCAGGATATAAAAGCGCTCGCTATATAACAGCTCACTTCTCAACCTAGGTATATAATGTACTACTTTTGAAACACCATAAAGTTGTTAGACAAAATATGTCAGAAATCTAAATTTATTATAAGAGTACGAATTGTTGATTTTTCTTCAACTACTGGCCAACTTATTGAAAGTGACGATATTTTTACATTTTTTAAATAAAATATGAAATATTAAAAGAACGTCGCATTTCAGAGCATATTATAATTGCATATTTGAAAAGGTTGAAACTATCTGTAAAGTGATTTAATAATATACAGGAGGGTCCATTTGAAAAAATCAAGTAATGTTTATTTAAAGATTGCTACATTTGTACCGATTAAAAAAACACTCTGCATGAGATGTTGATGTTGTGCTTCAACAGAGTAATTTTAGATAGTTATAAGGTTTGTGAATACATAAAATTTTATTGTCTAGTTTACAGTAGTAATATTTTAAAATTATTTTTTCAATGTGTTTTGCAAGAAAATTTTAGGAAAAATTGAATAATCTGGCAATGCCGTTCAAATCGCCAAAAAAAAAATAATGTATCATATGTAAAATATTATACCGAATTAAATGAGATAAAAAAAATGGATGGTACTATTTAGAAATAATTACCCTCATAATGCCTCGCTCTTTTAAATGTGCACTTTTGGTTATCCTAGAACATTTATATTAATAATTTTCGATATTTCTAACAAAAACCGAAATCAGCTACCCTATGTACAGGGTTATCCAACCAAGACTAGACAAGGCGATTTTTTGACTTTTCCTGTACTTTTATAAAAAAACTGAAATAGCCATCTTAAGTCATTTTCTCCCGCGAATTCGAATATCTTCAGCAAAAAACAATTGAACATCAAACAAAAGTACTAGGGGTCACTTTGATATTTTTTTAAATGGGATGCCGTATTTTTAATGAGCTTATCCGATTTCTCATATAAATTTTGATCTAAAATGTTGGATTTTTAATGTATTTATTTATTTTTTTTTTTTTTATTTTTAACATTTTCCGAATTTAAAACTGAAGAAAAAAGGCGTTTTTGAATTAAAAATCCAACATTTTAGATCAAAATTTATATGAGAAATCGGATAAGCTCATTAAAAATACGGCATCCCATTTAAAAAAATATCAAAGGGACCCCTAGTACTTTTGTTTGATGTTCAATTGTTTTTTGCTGAATATATTCGAATTCGCGGGAGAAAATGACTTAAGATGGCTATTTCAGTTTTTTTTATAAAAGTACAGGAAAAGTCAAAAAATCGCCTTGTCTAGTCTTGGTTGGATAACCCTGTACAGGGTGTCCGGGAAAATGTGGCAAATCTCTCGGATTCAGAATATGAAAATTTAAGACGACAAGTTCCTACACATTTTTTACAGACCCTCTCTACGGAGATATGTGCCCCTGAAGGACGCCGCTGGAAATCGTTTTTTTTTAATAACTTTCAAAGCACTTAATATAATTTAACAAACATTTAATGTGATAGACGCTAGTAAGGGCCTGTTAAAATAGTGTCCTTGAACCCTTATTAACCACATTAAGCTTTTTAGTTTACTTAGGACTAGAGACGGACTAAGTTTTTCAACTTGATGCTTAAATTTTTAACACCCTGTATGATTAAGACTTAAAAAAAAATTCTATTTTGCTTCTCGGCAACAAAGTGTGATACGAAAGTCATGCAAACAACGGAAATGTTTCATTTTAAGTTGCTTAATCCGAAAAAATAGAAAAATTTAAAAAAACGCAGTGATGTAATAGGAGTCAACTTAACGACAATATTGAAAAACTTTATAGGAGGGTTCAACATGGGCTTCGTGAAGTCTGATACACTTGCGGGCACGACGAATTAAGGACTGCTATACCCGCCACAATAACCCAGCCTTTGTCCTTATCACATCACAATGACACGTG
Organism: Polydrusus tereticollis; assembly: GCA_963920685.1. Taxonomy (NCBI): domain Eukaryota; kingdom Metazoa; phylum Arthropoda; class Insecta; order Coleoptera; family Curculionidae; genus Polydrusus; species Polydrusus tereticollis. The sequence continues at coordinate 63,319,459 of OY987327.1, forward strand.
ATTCTCTGTAGAAGTTCCTTCCTAGTGCCGACTAGAATGAAATACACTAAGCGTTTCAGGTGTTCCCACAGGTAAAAATTCAACGGCGTTAGGTCGGCAGATTGAGGAGGCCAGGCAATAGGTCCTCCTCTACCTATCCAACATCCAACGGTTTGAATAGACAGTATTCAGATGATCCCGCACACCAATGCTGAAATGAGGTGGTGCCCCATCGTGCATGAAGTACAGGGAAATTTTTTTAAGTGTCTCACCCGATTGACGATTTTCCTGCTGACCATAATAAGAAACAAATAAGATATTTCCCACTGATTCTCGACATGGAAGCCAAGTTTAATGTCAAAAAATGTATAGATTCACAAATTTGACAGATCTGACGCCATTTTGAATTTTTTTAAATGGCAAACCTCATAAATAATGCACGAGTGAATTGCATTTGCCGATCCGATTTCAAAAACATATTGTTAATATTTATTTTCAGCCGTTTCGGAAAAACGGGGGTTCCTAATTTGCCTTCATGGATTTGGTCTTTTAAGTATCTCGCCCCTATAATAAATAGGCCTTTTGAGCTGACAGCTACAATTTTTTTTACAGTGGCCTAACTTGATTTTTTTTTAAATGGCAACCCCCATAAATAACCATACGAGTGAATTGCATTTGGCGATCCGATTTCAAAAACATATATAGATCGCTTGGTCACGGGAAGTTATGCCACTGTGGAAAAATTGGGGTTTTCAGTTTAAAAGGTCTATTTATCTATCTATAGGGGTGAGACATATAAAAGACCAAATCGATGACGGCGAACCCCCGTATTTCCGAAACGGCTGAAAATAAATATCAACAACAATATGTTTTTGAAATCGGATCGCCAAATGCAATTTACTCGTGCGGTTATTTAGAAGGGTTGCCATTAAAAAAAATTTAAAATGGCGTCGTATCTGGCACTTTTTGACATTTGTCGGATTTAATTATTGCGTAGATAGCTAGGTCACGAGAAATTATGCAACTGTAAGAAAAATTGGGGTTTTTAGTTTAAGAGGTTTATTTATTAATGGGGTGAGACACTTGAAAGACAAAATCGATGAAGGCAAATTAGGAACCCCCGTATTTCCGAAACTGTAAATAAATATCAACAACTATATTTATGTTTTTAAAATCGGATCGCCAAATGCAATTCACTCGTGCGGTTATTCATGAGGGTTGCCATTAAAAAAAATTTAAAATGGCGTCGTATCTGTCACTTTTTGACATCTGTCGGATTTGACTATTGCGTAGATAGCTAGGTCACGAGAAATTATGCAACTGTAAGAAAAATTGGGGTTTTTAGTTTAAAATGTCTTTTTATTAATGGGGTGAGACACTTAAAAGACAAAATCGATAAAGGCAAATTAGGAACCCCCGTATTTTCGAAACAGCTGAAAATAAATATCAACAACTATATGTTTTTGAAATCGGATCGGCAAATGCAATTCACTCGTGCGGTTATTTATGAGGATTGCTATGTAAAAAGATTCAAAATGGCGTCTTATCTGTCACTTTTTGACATCTGTCGGATTTGAATATAGCGTAGATAGCTAGGTCACGAGAAATCATGCAAGTGTGTAAAAATTGGAGTTCTCAGCTCAAAAGGTCTATGTATTATAGGGGTAAGACACTTAAAAGACAAAATCGATGAAGGAAAATTAGAAACCCCCGTATTTCCGAAACGACTGAAAATAAATATCAACAACTATATGTTTTGGAAATCGGATTGCCAAATGCAATTTAGTCGTTTGGTTATTTATGAGGGTTGCCATTAAAAAAAATTCAAAATGGCGTCGTATTTGTCAAATTTGTGAATCTATACATTTTTTGACATTAAATTTGGCTTTCTTGTCGAAAATCATTGCGAAATATGTAATTTCTTTTTTTATTATGGTCAGCAGGAAAGTCGTCAATCGGGCGAGACACTTAAAAAAATATCCCTGTATATGTTTCGGCGGGTTTCAAGTGGTAATTAAATCTTGAAAACCGTGCTGGAGGAACTCCAAATAAAGTTATCCTTTCAAGCGTTCCGGCAATACGAATGATCCAATCAAAAAATTGCCAATAATTCCTGCCCAGATATTAATTGATTCGAACTAATGGTGATGATGCGAAACAGTGGTGATTGGTGATACCATTTTTGATAAACCTTGCTTCATGCGTGAAAAGAATAATGCTAATGAAGTTTATATTATTTCATTGCTGATCCAATAGCCAGTTTGCAAGCTGCATTCTACGAAAAAAATCTTTAGGAATCAGTGCATGTACCATCGTGCCGATAAAAAACTGGGACAGGAAATTTTTCTATTTTCTCCTAGACTATTAGGAATAATTTTACATCAATCCTGGTACCAGTAAAATGTCATGAAAATTTGCATTTCAATAAAGATTGTCACTTTATGATTGACTCGTCAAACATACAATCATATATTATTTGTAAATATGCCACAATTAACCCCCCAGCAAAAGGCAATTATTTATAGTCGGTTGCGAGATAGTGTTAATATTAGGGATATTGCAGACGAACTGGGAGTTAGCAAGAATACCGTGCTATTGGCAAAACAAAAAATAGCAAGACATGGGGCTATTATTAGGAATGCAGGTTCTGGTCCCCCTAAAATTTCTACTGATGATCATGATAGAAGACTGGTTAACTACCTAAGGGATCATCCCTTCGAAACTGCAATCAAGGCAAAAGAAGAGACGAATTTTCCAGGTTCTGTAAATACCGCTAGAGACAGGGTTCGAAATTCCGATATACGAAGCCGTTGTGCTGCCAATAAATTTTTTTTAACGGAAATAAATAAACAGGGCAGGTTAGAATTTGCACATGAATATATTAATCAAATAAACTTATGGGAAACAGTTATATTTTCTGACGAGAAAACTTTTCAGTCATGCAATAATGGGAGAATTCGGGTGTATAGGCCTTCCGGCATGCGCTATGATGAGAGATACACCCACAAAACCAACCAAAGTGGGCGTTTCTCCATAAATGTTTGGGGCTGGATTAGCGCTAGAGGACCAGGACTTTGCCAAATCGTCGAAGGAAGACTAACTGCAGCAGTATACGTTAATATACTAAACGAAGTGATGATACCATCGGTAAACGCTATATACGGTCAAAATTACACATTTCAGCATGATAATTCTCCAATACACACAGCACGCATTGTACAAAATTTTCTCCAAGAAAATAACATAGCAGTTCTTCCCTGGGCTTCGAAGAGTCCCGATTTGAATCCGATAGAAAACATTTGGGGTGCCATGGTCAAATCTATGTATAAACATGATTTTCGACCTAGGAACAGGGATGAATTACGCCACAGGATAAATCAAGCTTGGGATGAAATAACTGGCGAATTATGCAGACCCCTAGTTTTAAGTATGCCACAAAGGCTTCAAGAAGTAATAAACAGAAATGGTTCTATGACCAAATATTAATTTTGTGTTGGTTTGACAAACTTTGTGTTTGCAATTTTTTTCTTTTTAATAAATGTATTTTATTACCTGTATTAGCTTTATTTATTATTTTGTGGTAATGGTAAATATAATAATTTATTAAATATTTGACTTGAAAAAAAAATCTAATAAATTTACTTTATGCATATTATAGAATGTCTCGAAAATTTAACCACCCCGTATCGCAAAATACAAAACGTTCCATTATGTAACCGAGGTGACTTTTTAAATTTTGGATGTTTTTACCTTTTCAGCTCTAGACACCTTTTATAGTCTAGGAGATATGTATTTCTTACCTAGTTTTTGTAAATCTCTTGTCCCAGTTTTTTATCGGCACAATAGTACTTTCTGCAAATGATATGGATATAACAGCTGTTCTTGAAGAACTTTAGGTACTTACTATTGTTTTCGATGTATTAAACTGTGATGATAATTTTCGAGTGCTCGTTAATGGAGTGTCATCATCAGTATTTAAAATATTTTTCTCTAATTGCGGCGTACGTACGGTTCTTCTCAGACCAGCATCAGTACTATTTTTTCCAAAATTTCCTAAAATTATGAAGAAAGTCAATAATATGTATTACCTTATTAACTGAAACCGCCCACCATTCTCCTTTAGACGTTGGTCAACTCGTTGAAATGTCTTCTGGTTTGACATAGTACGATTAGAAAATCTTTCGTGATATAACCTTCTGGCTTCTAAAGCATTGCAAGACGCAAGAATCAGATCCATATCTGCATACTCAATAATAAACGTGTATTCCATAGTTCCAATTAATTCACAATTAAATTCACCACGAAATTCAAAAATCAGTTAATTTATATGGAAGTAAATTAACAATGTGTCAGCGATGTGAAGGATGACAAGTTCTACAATGCAGAATATTTTATTTATTTCGTACAATAGTAACGTTTGCAACAACAATACGTTTTTTGGGTGCCGATAAATAAATAAAATGCACATTTTTTGCTAACATAGGTCTTCTACAACTCAATTCCAAACAATTCCAACCTCATTTTAGCGTTGGTGTGTGGGAGCACTTGAAAAATGTCTATCCAAACCGTTGGATAGGTAGAGGAGGACCTATTGCCTAGCCTTCTCGATCCCCCGACCTTACACCGTTGGATTTTTACCTGTGGAAACACCTGAAAAACTTGGTGTATTTCACTCCGGTCGGCACTAGGGAGGAACTTCTATAGAGAACCACGTTTCATTGTGATGTGATAAGGACCAAGGCTGGGTTATTGTGGCGGGTACAGCAATCCTCAATTCGTCGTGCCCGCAAGTGTATCAGACTTCACGGACCTCATGTTCAACCCTCTTATGAAGTTATTGAATAATTTCGTTAAGGTGCCTCCTATTACATCACTGCGTTTTTTTAAATTTTTGTATTTTTCCGGATTAAACAACTTAAAATTAAACTTTTTCGTTGTCTGAATGACTTTCGTATCACACTTTGTTGTCGAGAAACAAAATAGAAATCATGGTCCTTTTTATTAGACATGAATCATGGATTAGTTTATTATTCTTTTTCTCAAAAATGGTTCATTTTATCGACAATAAACAAGAGTACCTTTTTTTTTAGTCTAAGGGGCAAGCTACCCTGCTTTATTTTTTTTTTAATCTTTATCATACAGGGTGTTAAAAATTTAAGCATTAAGTTGTAAAGCTTAGTCCGCCCCTGGTAAACTAAATAAGCTGAATATGTTTCAAGGATACTATTTTAAGAGGTGTCCATCACATTAAATTTTTATGAAATTATATTAAGTATCTACTTTCAAAGTTATTCAAGAAAAACCGATTTCCGCTTTCAGGGGCACATATCTTTGTAGGGAGGGCCTGTAAGAAAATATTTTGTATTAACTTATCATCTTATTATTTCATATTCTATCTGAATCCGATGGATTTCTTACATTTTCCCGGACACCCTGTATATTAAGGTACGCGTCCACTAGGCGGGTCGCATTGCATCGTAAAAATCCGGCTATCATATATTCAAATAGGAGCGCGACTCTAATAAACACATTTATAAAAAATTGCCTCGATTGACGCCCACCTTTAAACTTCACTTTCTTCAACCATTTGCGGGAGGGAAGTAGTACTTCTTAAATCTCATAGGTATCTTAATTTTTAACTTTGATATTGTTTCGCTTTTTATTTTGGTCAAAAAAGTTTAGTTAGGTGGTATAAAAATCATATGAAGTTTACTGGAGTAAAGTGCCACTTCCTCCCTTGTAATGCAAATATTTTTCTCTTTTTTATAATTAATAGGACTAATGACCTTTGTCCTTACCTTATGACGGCATTTGAACCGTAGTTTTAACTTTTATCGTAGATTTGTATTCTCAAAAGTAACTTTTTGTTTTTTTAATTTTTAGGAAGGAAACTGATAAAATAAAGGTAGTTTACTACCTCAAAGCTTTCATAATAGCTTTTGGGGCATCTACTATAAATCTAGCTTTCTATATTTTACTTCTTTCATTTGTCGCTAGAGGATATACTATACAGGCGGAGACAGTGTACTTTATACAGCAATGTCTAGCACAATTAACAGTTGGTATAGGCATATCTATACCTTTTGGTATAGCGCAAACTGCTGATGCGATGGCTGCCTTGCAAAGAATACAGACATTCTTAGGTATTTCACAGTTTTTTTTTTTTTATATAAATTTAATATTTGTTATTTTTAAAATGACGCCGAGACAAAATTTAACACCCTGTATTTATGAATGATAGATGTTTTTTTTGGACTTCATTAATCATTATTTATTTCGCACCACCGAAACATATCTGCTCGCAAAAGATTTGAACGTTATGATTACCCCAAAACAATCCCAACTATTGGGTATAATATTTGCGTAGCAGACTTACTAACCATTGAGCGCCCAATTTCAATGGAAAGTCTCAGAAATTTAAAGAAATCCAAGTATCCCAAGCCAAACATTGAGAAAAAAGAATCAGTTGCGTAAATACACGAAAATCAAGATTCTGCCTGCAGATAAGAGAAATGCAACGGTCTAAATTTATGTTGAAAATCCTAGAAGTCTTAACATGAAACTACCAGAACATCACAAACGACCCCACAACTACCATTGATGGAAGAGCAAACCGTACACTAAATAAGCATCAACGATAGATTCCAGTCAAGGTGCGCACAGTGATGAAGACACTTGAAGTCAACAGAACGAGAATACCAGAAGGAAATCCAGCAGTGTTAGGAATAGGTTCTAGGATCTTTGTAGTAAACTTTTATTAACATGTTTTTAGTTTTGCAACTTGGTTCTATCGTCCTACAGATGGCGCTGGTAATTTAAATCTTTCAAAAAAATCCAAAAGGAGTACCACACTTTTGCTTTGAACCAAAGGTTACTCGAAGCGAGTAAACTGGGTCCATCAGGATTCACCTTAACCTTGTGTTATAGTAAGGATCCCATTTTGATGGTAGCTTTTGACCTTTCTGGGTCTCATCAGTTAGGCGATAAAGCTAATTTAATTATATGTTAATTTTGTTGGTTCAAGAAGTAGTTCTCAAACGCAAGGAACAATGTTTGTTCATTTTGCCAAAGGCACAAAGGTTGTACCAGTGTCAGGCATCTGCGGAGTTCTACTAATCTTGTTTTCTGCACATCTTTCGATGTTTTGCAGTTTTCGAAACTTTTCTGTCAAATATTTGAATTTTGGTGCAAGTCGATTGTAGAACTTTTTAGGTTCTCATAATGGTAATATCTCATTTTTTCAACAATGGTCAGTTGGTTCCTTATTGCATTACGGGGTCCCCTTATAGTCTCTGTTATATGCTGCTAGTGCTATCCCTTGTGATATAAATTATATTATAACTTGTTTAGTATTCACCGGAAGACGTTAGGAGATGTTTACTAGTTAACCAAATAACAAATATTGCGATAAAATAAATAATAACAATATAAGTCCAGAACACTTCTATTACTTATGATTTATTATTGTCTCTCTAACCTTCAAACAAACATCTAGTTTAACAAGCAAAGCGTGCCTGGGTTATGTGTCGATACAAGTATTTTAGGCAGCGCCCCTAAAATTATTACTAATGAAAAATTACTTTTAGATGCCGAAGAATTTAAACGAGACAACACTGACACCACTATCACTATCAAGCCCAAGGTGTACCTAAATAAAGTGAAGTTGGCCATTAAAAAAACAGAAATATTAAAATCTGTATCCGTTAACCTCGACCATGGTCTCCTATTGGTCACAGGCAACGTAGGAAGCGGCAAAAGTGCTTTGCTGAAGACCATTCTAGGAGAATATCCCATTTCTGGCGGAAATATGAATGTAAAAGGGTCATTTTCATATGCTACAGAAGAACCTTGGTTGTTTCCCTCTACCATAAGGCAGAACATTTTGTTTGGGCAACGCTACGATAAAAAAAGATATCAAGAGGTTTTGAATGTTTGTGCGTTAACGTATGACATTAATAAGTTTGAAAAGTCAGATCAAACTATTGTAGGGGATAAAGGTATTAACTTAAGCAAAGGACAGCAATCTAGGATAACTCTAGCTAGAGCTATTTACAGGGACAGTGACATTTATTTACTGGATAACTGCCTATCTTCTCTAGATAATCACGTAAACAAACATATCTTCAATGAATGCATTAAAGGACTCTTGAAAAATAAGATTTGTATCCTGGTTACAAACAACGTAAGCAATATAAGATCAATGAATAATAATAACGTACTGTTTTTGGAAAACGGCAGTACTTTGACCTTGGAACAACAACAAGGTGCTCTGGACAAAAGAATTACATATTATATGGACGAAGATAGTGATAATTATTATAAGACGTTGTCAAAACTAGATGATATTCCAGAAAATTCTGAATCTGCAATTATTGCAGATGGCTCACAAGAAACAGACGCATTGTTGCAAGATGCTAAGGTTGTGAGCAACTTATATAAAGGAAATTTATATCATGAACAAAATAAAATAGGAAGTGTAATGTGGAATAACTACGTGAGATACTACAGGTTTATAGGAGGAGCGTTTGTTACCAGTTTTCTGTTTATTGTATTTATTGCCGCACAGTTTTCCATATCTTATTCAGAGAAGCTGATTAGTATGTGGTGAGTGCATATTAAATGTTACATTTTTAAATGGTTTAGGTTTAATATCGGATTTTTTGCATTGGAACGGTGGTTCTTTTGATTTATAATTATATTTTTAAGGGTTAATTTGGAACCAAAAATAACTCAACTAATTACCAACAATGAAACCAACACCACGGAATATGAAGAAGGAGTTAAAAAAAGGGATCAGTACTTGAATATCTACTCAATACTTATGGTAGCAAGTTTGTGTCTAGCCATTCTAAGATCGTACTCCACTTTCTTCTTTTGCATGAACGGAGCAAGAAAACTACACAAAGCTATGGTCAGGGCAATGCTACATGCATATATGTACTTTTTTGACGACCACTATATTGGAAATATCATTAACCGATTGTCCAAGGATTTTCATGTAATCGATGAATATTTACCGTTTTTGATTATGGAAAGCTACAGGGTAAGATAATATTCACCACATTATTATATAGATTTTTGGCCATTGCGCTACATTTTAGTATGATTTCCAAATGTCAATATCTCATAAACAGTTAAAGGTAGGTATAGGATATGTTGCATGAAAAGTATCTAGGGTTTAACGCGAAAGCAAAAATGCCCATGTTCCATTTAAAACAGAAAAGTTCAGATATCTAGGAAAAACTACAAACTAGGCAACGTTACTTATAACTAAAGGGCGGAATATATGCACTTAAATTCAGCCAAAAAATGCGCATATATATGCCTTATTTGCCTTCAAGATATGCAGTTACATGCATTTTCTTGACCAAATATGCATACTGGTATGCAATATGTCTTAATTTATTATAGCAAAATAGGGCAAAGGAACACACTGTGTTCTAAAAAAGATGTTTATTAAAAAAAAATTAAAAAAAAAACAAAGAAAAATTAAAGTAAACAATTTTTTAACCTGAAATTGTATAAACGGCATACATTACTAAATACTCTTCAAAACTTTCAACTAAAAAGTATGGTCTTATATCAGTAATAATATGTTTATACAAAGAAAAGCTTCTTTCAACATCTACTGATGTAATCGGACAATACTGCAACTTAGGTAGTAAAGTATAAGGCCAAGATACAGCTTCGTTGAATGGTTTACCTTCTTAAAAATGCTTTTTACTGCAGTTAAGTATTTTAATCCTTCATTCTTTTTTACAGTTACATCCAATTTGTTCCTTACTTGACCTCCTTCTTTACTGGGAATGTTGTTACATTTAGCGGAAAAAGTTTCAACAATACTAATTGAGTCTCTTAAACTTAAATTTCTACTCTCTAACGAGGATATTATGTCCGGTATAAAACTGAAATTAACCTAAATAAAAACAAGATTTTTAACTACACTTGCACTTTTTAACAACTTTTTACTTTGCCCTAAATAAAAAAATTAGTTCTTTAATGGCTTCGAAATGTTCTGCGTAGAATATTGCGGCCTTAATCTATGTTTCCCACCGGGCAATTACAGGCTCTGGAGGTAAACTAACTCCTGGTAATCTCTCCTTATACATCTGCGTTCTTAGAGGTGCTTTTAGAAACACTTTTTTTTTACATTTGAAATTAATTTATTTACTAAAGGATATTCAGTTCTGACGGTTTTTGCGACTCGGTTTATTCCATGTAAAAGACAAGTCACATGTGCCATATTGGGCTAAAAGATTCTTGAGTTTTGGCTTACTTTTACCATATATACGACGCTGCATCAGAGAAAAGCATTAAAAACTTCTCATCTGGGACTAGACTTGGTAAGAAAAAGCTCGATAGGGACTGTTGAATAAATCGGGTTACAGTCACATAATTAGTTTGATCTAGCTGCTTAGAAGCTATTAAATATGGGTTTGTCGCTTTATTTTCTTAAAGTGCTCCAATCATAAGATGTGCGATATATCTGCCACAAGCATCTGTGCTTTCATCAACAATAATGTAAACATTCTTATCACCCAGTGAAGCTCTAATTTCTTCTAAAACGGTTTCGTATACTAAATGGACATTCTTCTTTCTAAGCGTGGATTCGTCAGGAATGGTTTGTTGACAATATTTTTGCAAAAATCCTCTAAATTGCGAATTTTGCAATTTTTTTAAGGGTATGTTTGCTCCGACATTTTGAAATGCGTTTTTTACACTCAGCTGAACTGGCTCAGATTTCATTTTTTCTAACTTTGATTTATGCAACGGTGTTTTTAAATGTTGATCGATTTGGAACTTCTTTTCACAAACAATAATTTTTGCACAAGCTTTACATTACATTCTCCACTAAACTCTAACTATGGGAAATTTTTAATCCACGAAAACGTTCTCGCCACTGTAGACATTTTGAACACAAATTTGAAATCACTAGTTTCACAGTGAAAATACTGAAATCTTTCGACAAACTAAAACAAAAGTACGTATTACAACCCAATATAAATACAGTTTAGCATTATTTAATGAAAATATCAATTATTATACAGGGTGATTCAAAAGTACTTTGACAAACTTCGGGAGGTAATAGAATAATATTTTAAGATGAAAGTTCTTATAAATAGTGGTCCTTGGCGACTTCGTTACGGATATACAGGGTATTGAATTGTTAGAAGAAAAAGTAATAATTTTTAAATAACTCCTTAACGAGTTATTTTTTTTTTATAAAATTTAGTGAGTTAAATAAGCATCTAAGGACATTTATTTACAAAGTTTAACATGTTCGTAAATTTAACCAGTGGCGTCGGTACAAAATGTTGCTATCATATTTTTTGTGAAAACTATGCTACACCACTGACTTATTTTATTTTAACTTTCTTTCTATGAACTCCCCCTTCATTTACAACACAAAAGATCACGTGTGTTTTTTTGATACGAGGAACGGTTTAAGGGTAAATGATTATTTTATTTGACTTTACACAAATATTGAAAAATGTGTTTTAAATTCACAAATACCCTCAAATATTTATTAAAGTATTTTAACGAATACATACATACTTAATAATAAACAAATAAGTATATGCCTAAGGAAGGCATCTGAAGATGCCTATTTTCTAAGTATAATACGTTCTCAGTGGCATACATATTTATTTATTAGTATGTTATTTTTTAATATTTTGTATTTTAACAAGGCGGCTTTGGAAATGCATTTGTCGATAAATTAAAACATATTTGACAGTTAGTTGCTAATGTGGTTTATTTCTTCAGTTTGGGTTTCTTGGTTGGATATTATTAGTATTGTTTATAAGGTACCTACTATGGATTATTTAAGAAGTAATGCGCATTTAGCCAACATGCATTTTGTATATGGCTTTGCCGATGGAAATGCACGAGAAGCGAGACGAATTTATCAGGAGCGATATCCTAACCGAGTACTGCCTGCTGCTGCAACATTTACAAATCTTCACCGCCGTTTAGCTGAAACAGGGAGTTTTACAAGGCCACGTGACATTCCTGGAAGACCACGAACAGCCCGAACCCCAGAATTAGAAGAAGCTGTTTTAAATGCTGCAGTGGAAAATCCAGATACAAGCACCCGAATAATTGCTGATGCTCTCAATTCCACCCAAGCCACAGTTTGGCGAATTCTGCACGATCAGCAGTTGTATCCATACCACATTCAAAGGGTACAAGCTCTTTTACCCAGAGACTTTCCTCAGCGCATTAATTTGTGTCAGTGGTTTTTGGAAAAATTTGCTGAAATCCCCAATTTTTAAATTATGTACTTTTTACGGACGAGGCAAATTTTTCTCAGAGTGCGATTACAAACTTTCACAATAACCATATCTGGTCTTTGGAAAATCCCCACGCAGTTATTGAACGAAATTCTCAGTACCAATTTTCATTAAACGTGTGGGGAGGAATAGTTGGCGATTACTTGATAGGACCTTTTTTTCTTCCACTTCGGCTTAATGGCGATACGTACCGACACTTTTTGGAAAATAAACTTCCTTCCTTATTGGATGATGTACCCTTGGAAACTCGAAGACGTATATGATTTATAGTGGCCAGGACTCATCTAAATCAAATTTATCCAAATCGATGGATCGGTAGGGGAGTTGAGGAAGGAAATCAACCGTGGCCACCAAGGTCCCCAGATTTAAATCCCCTTGATTTTTATTTGTGGAATTTTTTTTACCGAAAGACCATTTTAAAAATATTTTCTGCAGGCGAAGTGACGAGTACAAATCTTTTATCGATATAAAGTATAATGAACAAGCTGTAATATATACTATTTATTCATATTAAAAATTTACAACAATCCGCATTTTAATTATTTGGTAGAAGTGATGCTTATGGTCAGAAGTTTAATGTTTTCTTATGACATCAAATTAAGCTTTGAACAACTATACCAGATTTTATTAATTTACGTTTAATTGCTTTTGAGATCTTAAGTCCTGTATAAAAAAAGTTGTAGAAACTATGCTGCTTGCTATTTGATGTTTTGAGGGGTGTTCAACAATTTCCAAAATAATTTGCAAAATTAAGTTGCATAAAAACAGCACCGCTAGCGAAAAGTAGAAAATTCATTGCTCGATATCTGCAAGAAAAATTCTTTATATTTTTCTTTAGAATAACATTATTTGAGAGTATGTTAATTTAAAAAGTACCGTTTATTAATTTTACTTTTAATTTTCTTATTTTTAGCTAACTTTTATGATCATTGGGGTCTTCGCTCTAATAGCGTCAGTAAATTTGTTCTTCTTCATACCAGGAGCTATTTTGATTGTGAAACTATATTTTGTTCAAAGATTTTACTTACCAACTGGCAGAAGTTTAAGGAGATTGGAAGCAGCAAGTAAGTTTTAAAAATTTGATAACTTGTATTATTATTTTTTTTTAGCTGTTTTATTATTTATAAACGAAGAAGCGATAAACAATTTTTTTTTTAATTTTTGTTAAAGTGGAAACGTATAATGCCAATAATTACATTTATTAACATCGCTTCTATTTTTTATTGACTTTTAATCATTCTTTATATATCTACATATTTTTAGCTAGGAGTCCTATAATAGGCTATATAAATTCAGCTATGGAAGGTTTGTCGGTTGCAAGGGCTGCTGAGCAGGAAGATCTACTTAGGGAAGAATTTGACAGACACCAAGATTTGTATACATCAGCATTTTACATGAATCAAACCACCTTAAGATTCTTTTCATTTGTGCTCGATTTACTTGGCATCACTTTCATCATAGGGATCATTTTGAAGTTTCTTTTATTTTCCGAAGGTAAGTTTAACATAATTCATCTGAAAATTAGTTCAATTTCCTTGGCTAACAACATTTTTTTGTGATGCAGGGGAATCAAAACCTTTTCTAGGGAAAATTAGGCCCGCTTGAAAATGACGACAATCTTGCACAATCAGCTTATGTTCTTGTTGTTACAATAAAACATACGCAAAAATTAAAAAGTAGGTTTTTTGGATTTAAGTCGGTCGTAAGAATCAATTGACATTAATTTCTATAGAAGCTGTATGCGCCCAACAAATAAGTAAACTAAATAACCCTCACATTGTTTATGAGAAAATTTATTGAAACTAAGCCAAGCAAAACGATTTTTTAGCTAAAATTCCATGTCTTCTTCCAGAATATAATTATTCGGTAGTTGCACAGCTCACCTACAAATAACAATTCCTAATAATAATTATTGTTAATTAAACATTACACAAGCAAAACTTAAAATAAAGGGAACCCGTAAGGGGAACAGGCCAGTTTTTCTGCATTTGAGCCATCAAGAGTCAAAGGCAGGGTGTGTCAACTATCATTTTGGGTGTAATGAATCTGAAATATTGATATGAAAGGTTATGTTTTTGAGACATTGGAAATATATCAGAGATATTTCTAAAAGGAAGTGTGCTGTGTGGGGTTTTTGTTACAGTTGTTGGCCACCTAAAATTACCGGCAAAAATTTAATCTATAAAAGTTCTTGATATGTAACGATTAACTTAATTAAACACCATAAAACAACTATATGCTAACTATAATAGAATAGCTTACCTTGTTAACCAAATTCACTGTCAATCACATATGACTTGAGATACGCTTAATGACACCTACCATAAACTTATGTTCGATGACACTGACACAAGACACAACGACCGTTAGAGAACGATATACATCCAAGGTTGCCATGCAGAGTTCAATACAAAGAGATTAATTTCCTAGTTGGTGACTAATGACTGTACCGCTTTTCCTATTATAGTAATTTTAGTACATATTAGCTCTCACTTGCCAGGACTTAATACAGGTTCAAACTGGGTATTTCGGTTATCTTACAAGCTAGATCTTTGAATTTTTGAAAGTGTTTGTTTAAAATAGCACTGAAACCTTATTTTCTGAAAAAAGTGACATGATACCGTTTACGTCTGATTTACAGGTACATTTTTTATGTGTCTCACCCGATTGGCGATTTTCCTGGTGACTATAATAAAAAACAAATTACATATTTCTCAATGATTTTCGATAAGGAAGCCGAATTTACCGTCAAAAAATACATAGATTTACAAATTTTACAGATGAGATGCCATTTTAAATTTTCTTAAATGGCAACCCCCATAAATAACCACGCTATTGAATTGCATTTGGCGATCCGATTCTAAAAGTATAGGGTAAAGTAGGGACAGATGACGCACCTTTTTTTAAATTAATCTACAATGGTTAATTTTGGTTTCATTGGAAAATAATAGATAAACATAAGTTGGTTGTTAATACATTTATGTAAAAAAATAAACAAATTAACTTAAGTTTATTCATTAAACAAAAAAAAAGAAAAAAAGAAAAAAATCTGTATTTGGCAATCTATCCCACATTGTATAGGTGGGACGACGCATCAGCTATGGGGCACATTGCTTATGAAGAACACATGAAATTAAAAGAAAAAATATTCTTAGGCTAGATTGTCCACCCATGCTTCCTTTTTTAAAATTGTTCTTTATTACGCGAAATCTTAAAGTTCGTTCGGGAATGTTATTTTCCCTAGCTGCTTGCCTAATGGGAACCTTATGAATAACTACAGCATCAGCAGCTTTACGGATATCGTCTTCTGACCACTGACCCCTACTATTTTTCCTTGGGCCGTAAAGTGTTTTATCTAAAAAGAAAAAAAACACACATGATATTTACTTTCAACTAACCGCGTCATCTGTCCCAAATTAACATGCGTCGTCTGTCCCAAAACCAAGGGATATACGACGCACCATATTGTGATACATTCCTAAGTGTAAACTGAGCTTAAGTGACTGTAGGCACTCCCCAACCTAACCTATTTTTTGGAACATTACTCAATATTGTATTAAAATCGCTATTTTTTCTTTTACAAACGTATAATTAACATTATTGAAAAATTTTGCGGTACTTACCAAACTATAAATTTATCGCTACTACTTTATTTACGCATATTTTATCAATATTTTCACACTAACAAGTAGCGGCTATTGAGAGCTTTTGACTAATATTTAAACCACCTGATATTATGAAAAATCGCGGCTAATTTAAACGGTGCGTCGTCTCTCCTGCTGCGTCATCTGTCCCTACTTTACCCTATAGTTGTTGATTTCCGAAACGGCTGAAAATAAATATCAACAACTAAATGGTTTTAGAATCGGATCGCCAAATAATGCAATTGAATCTTGTCTTGTAATTTATGAGGGTTGCTATTTAAAAAAATTCGAAATGGCGTCGTATCTGTCACTTTTTGACATCTGTCGCATTTGACTTTAGCGTAGATCGCTTGCTCACGGGAAATTATGTCACTGTGAAAAAAATTAAGGTGTTCAGCTTAGAAGGTCTATTTATTAAAGGGGTGAGGCACTTAAAAGACAAAATCGATGGAGGCAAATTAGGAACCCCCGTATTTCCGAAACGGCTGAAAATAAGTATCAATAACTATATAAGTTTAGAATCGGATCGCCAAATGCAATTCAATAGTGTTGTTATTTATGGGGGTTGCCATTTAAAAAAATTCAAAATGGCGTCGTATCTGTCACTTTTTGACATCTGCCGGATTTGAATATAGCGTAGATCGCTTGCTCACGGGAAGTTATGTCACTGTGAAAAAAATTAGGGTGTTCAGCTTAGAAGGTCTATTTATTATAGGGGGGAGACACTTAAAAGACAATATCGATGGAGGCAAATTAGGAACCCCTGTATTTCCGAAACGGCTGAAAATAAGTATCAATAACTATATAGGTTTAAAATCGGATCGCCAAATGCAATTCAATAGTGTGGTTATTTATGGGGGTTGCCATTTAAGAAAATTCAAAATGGCGTTTCATCTCTCAAATTTGTAAATTCATGTATTTTTTGACATTAAAGTCGGCTTTCTTATCGGAAATCATTGAGAAATATGTAATTTGTTTTTTATTATAGTCAGCAGGAAAATCACCAATCGGGTGAGACACATAAAAAAATGTCCCCAGGCATGGTAATTTATGTAAACGATTTTACTTTTTACAGCTAGCAATACATTATATGTAAGTTTCAGGCAATGCCAGTTTCATGCAATGCAAGTTAGTCGTTCTCTTGCATACCACGCTATATTCCATCTAGTTAATGATGTCCTCATCAACCTGCACCGTCTTGCTTTTACTCTTTTCCACTATTTTAACACGACGAGAAAACTAAGCCACAGAGCACTACAAAACATACCCACAAACAAAAATTTAAGAATTTTTTTATGGCTGTCATGAAATAGTAAATGCGTCAAGATACACCAACAATCCTGTTTACGAACTAATAAGACAAACTCACATACGATCTAGACCAGACCATACCAAAATATTGGCTTCCTGTTAGGCACTTAAAGATCACGACAAAGGGGCAAAAAGGCACAAAAGCACAGCGCCATCGAGAAAACACCCTAAATCAACAAAGTACAGCTGATTTAAACAAAATTTAAATGAGAAGGCACAAATGCAAAAGAAGACAGAAGAGTAAAAAGCATTGCCTGACTCAAGAAAACAGGGAGCAGTTTATTTTAATATTTGTATGTGTTTTTGTATCATATTATCTATTCAAAAGCTTAATTTAAAATTTCTACTGTTTCCCAGAGTTTTGCTAAAAAGTGAAAAAAAGATAAAACTTTAGCATATCGAAACCATCTAATCCTATCCTATTAAACATCTTAGGATATTAGTATAACAATATATGAACCCATATATAAGTAACGCCCTGTATTTTTGGAAAGAATAATTTTATTGGTAAAAAAAATAGAAGTTATTGTTTTATTTTTCGTTGTAGGTGTTAAAGCTGGTGATGTGGGTCTAGCTATTTCACAAGCCTTTATGTTATCGGGGCTGTTACAATACGCAGTTAAACAACTAACAGAGATAGAAAACGTTATGACGTCGGTGGAAAGAGTACTCGAATATTCTGACACAAAATCCGAACCAAGTGTCGGCCAAGTACTTGAAAACTGGCCAACCAATGGATTTATTAAATTCAACGACGTATCTTTAACCTATAAATCTGACGAAAACACTGTGTTGAAACACATTTCCTTCGAAATTGAAGGAAAAAGTAAAATTGGCATCGTCGGAAGGACTGGAGCAGGAAAATCTTCAATGATATCAACTCTGTTTAGATTATACGATTTTGATGGTCAGGTTCTTATTGACAATGAAAATATAAACAACGTATCTCTTGATCTTCTGAGGTCTAGCATCAGTATCATTCCTCAAGATCCTGTTTTATTTTCTGGAACGGTCAGAACAAATATTGATCCGTTCAAAATATACTCTGATGCCGACATTTGGGATGCTTTTGAAAAAGTTCATATGAAAATGTCAATTACAAATTTAAATCAGCCAATTAACGATTCTACGTCAAACTATAGCTCTGGACAGAAGCAGCTCATCTGCTTAGCGCGCGCTTTAGTTCAACGCAATAAAATTATAGTTCTAGACGAGGCTACCGCGAATTTGGATCCAGAAACGGATCAGTTGTTGCAGAAGACTGTACAAGAGTGCTTTAAAAATTGTACTGTGATAACTATAGCACACAGATTACATTCTGTGATGTCTTGTGATAACGTGCTTGTTTTAGATGCTGGAAGGATAGTAGAGTTTGACAAACCAAGCGTCCTTTTGGAGAATAAAAATGGATTATTTTATAAGATGGTTAATGAAGATAATTAGTTAATAAAATGGAGTAATGCTTTAAAATAAATAATT
Source organism: Polydrusus tereticollis (assembly GCA_963920685.1). Taxonomy (NCBI): domain Eukaryota; kingdom Metazoa; phylum Arthropoda; class Insecta; order Coleoptera; family Curculionidae; genus Polydrusus; species Polydrusus tereticollis. Next base: position 63,338,165 of record OY987327.1, read on the forward strand.
TTTGATTTGTGTAGCTATAAAGTACTTATCAATTCAATATTGTTTTATCTTTAATCCAACTTTAGGGTTTTGTACCGTTCTACTGGATCCTGTTATTAAATTATTTATTAAATATTGCCAGTTTCAATCGTCTGTTTTTATTTATTATTGATAAGGATACCCAGAAAAAAAAGCTGCACTCGAAGTTGTGTTTACCGTGCTAGTGACTTTATTAAAAAAGTTCTAATAACATTTACCATCTGGTAAAGAATATTGGAATTTACGGGCAGAAAAATGCAAATATGTCATTCCAAATCGGAAAGTTTTATGAAAAAAAGACAAGAGGTAAAGAAGTTTTTGAATAAACCAGGCTATCCAAATTTATTTTTTTCCAAGTCGTTGCGTAAGTTTTTCCTTAAATTTAGTTACAAGAATGATAGGGGTCTTTTTCAACCCCTTTCACTCATTTTAAAAAAGTTAAAAAATATGCAGAAGGTGTGTTTTTATAATAGTACTACTTTCACAGAATTTTATTATTCTATCGCTTTTCGTTTTTAAGATAAAAAAATAAAAACATTATTTTACCGCCATCTTTGTACCGCGATATTTCCCTAATGGTTGACTTTTGACCCAACGTTTACATATCAAATTACCCTTTATTCTAAACGAGGAATCGCTTCCTTAAGTTTTTCCCATTTGTTTTGAAACACCCTGTATATTTCATTGATAAGAAACTAATTTATAACATTACGTACAGTTGACGACATTTAATTTCGTACACTAAATGCAACTTTTTTACCTTTATTACCTTTGTAACGTGTTAATAATCGTTATCATGATATCTGTCAAAGTATTGTCATCATCTTATTTGATTGAAGAAATGCCTCATTTAAGTATTATTGAAAAAGCAAGAATAATATGTTTAGAAGAAATAGGGTGGTCTTATGGAAGAACAGCTGATCACTTTAGAGTACCTAGAATTACTGTTCAAGGAATTGTAAAAAAATGGCGCTATCATCAAACACTTGAAAGGTCCGTTGGGTCAGGTTTAAATAATAGAAAATCATCAAATGAAGAAGACCGAAATTTGGTAGAGTATTTAAGGCACAATCCATTTGAAACTGCAGTATCCGCTATGCACAGTACAGGGTTCCCGGCTTCATCTAAAACTGCGTAAGACAATGTTTCGAATTAAGAAATCGAGCAGCTGCATCCAAACCGTTTTTAAAAAATAGTGATAAGGAACAAAGAATTGGTTTTGCTATGCAATATTTACCAAAAAATGATTTTTTTTGGCAAAATATTATCTTTTCCGATGAGAAAACTTTTCAGTCTACATACCGGGTGACAACGAATGTTGTTACCCCCCCTATTTATTCCGTAGTTTTATTAATACAAATTTTAAAATTTTAGGAGATTCTAAGTGTATATTTTGCTACTTTTTAGTGAAATCGTACTTTTAAAATCCCTTCCGGTTTGACCGGAACTGGTATCAACTCTTTTGTTTTAAATGGAAACCTATTATTTTTATTTGATATTTGAATTCTACGGCCAATTTCCTTTAAAATGACGTATCACACATCGTCGGCTTTATGACGAAAAGGCGTAACTCAATATTTACAACTTTACAGGACAGCAATTTTAAAAAAATGACGACTTTTTATTTGAGGCTGGCACTAAGTTTTAAGTTTTTTTGAGGTTTTTTTGGAGCGATATGTTGGAGTTGAAGTAAAACTAGAACCCTATGTTACTTATTTGATGTATATACTCTAAATATTAGTAATATTAATTATTTATTCAGATACGCCCTTTTGTCATAATATTAATAATTGGTATGGAATAGATACGCCCTAATAGTATCAATCAGAAAGTACTAATAAGGTGCTATTTAATTGAAAAAACGTTTATTAGTATTGTTATTTTACTACAACGTAGGTACTTATAAACTAAACATACAAAAAATCAAGAAAATAAATACAAAAAAGATTAAAGTGAGTAGCTGGGTAGGTAATAATAGTAAGAACTTTTTATTATTTTAAAATAAAAGTTTACACATTGTTATTTTTACACTAATCTAATTAAGTAACTTAAAGTCAACCAACAAGTAATTAACAATTCGGCAAGTTTACCAATGCGAATATCTTTAATTTACAAAATAAGACTTTATCTAAAGTAAACAAAAATCAAAAATGGTTTTTGGGACAAAGATCCGTATTAACTCATTTATTACTCAACACAAAATAGGCAACAAAATAAATGTTTAGACTTTGTAAGAAAATAATATTTTAATATAACATCAACAAGGAAGAACAAACAATAAAGAAGATTAATATTACAATATTTTTAGTTATTCTGTGAAGTGCGGCAAAGATTTAAAAAATAGAAGGTCCTCTGGTGATCTGATTACAGGTTTGTCACCAGAGCAAAGCGATAGTAGGTCTTGGTATTTTACTAGTGAAATTGGTTTTGGGCCATTATTTAATTTAAAAAGAGGCATGGAAGGTACTAATTGCCGTTTTAAAGTTATTGTCCTATATTCACCCAAGTGGCTGGTTTTAAAGAACATCTTATCAAGGCTTTCCTTTTTTACTAAAATCTCGTATATTTCGGGCCACTTAAAAGATTTTCCATCATCATCAATGGTTTTAAGTGACCTTAGTCGTACGTCTTCGGAAAATTTTTTGTAATCCGAAAAATCGTCGAAGTTTAAAGAAAATACTTGATAAGGATGCTTTTGCCTTGCTAGGCGGAATACAGGTACGAGCTGGTTCGGAGTAAACAGTTCGCCTGTCTTTTTTAGGGCATATGAAATTGCACTATGTGCCGAGTCCCCTTCACTTTGGCCATGATTCGTAGCAAAAAAACGAAGACTGATTTCTATTAAATTTTTGACTTGGCAACCGTGTATAGAAGGGCGGCGGCCATAATGGAATTTTTATTTTGCCCTGGACAACCATCAGCAAATAAATGGGCGGAATTTATACTTTTTTCTTCGTCGTACTTTTGCAAAACCCTAACAACAGCAGTTGCAATTTCGGAAGATCCTCTTGCACTAACACATTCGTGCCACGTAAAACAAAAGCAGTCTTTGGAGGCAAGATCGTACACGGTAAAATTATATACTGAAAACCTTCTTTTGTAGTATACGGCACTATCGTTTGATATAGGGAGAGATATTACTTGCTGAAGATCAAAACAACCGCAGAATAATTTAGAATCTGCTTGAGCAGAAGTTTTGTAATTTTGTTTTATCTTCCGCACTGCTTCTTTTTCCTTGGTATGCTTTTCATAATTATCTATTAACTTTATTTTTTCGTCCGCAGATCCTTCATGGTACGTTCGACACAATCCACACTGATCTTTTTTTGGTCGGTGGAAGGATATATTCATACTCTTGAAAATTAACCGATATAATGAGAAAGAAGGTTTTTCTATGCTAGGTCCCAATTCATTTAACAACATGTTGTACATTTTCATTAGGGATAAGTCACCATGCAAATATTCGCGGGAACTGTCCTTACGGCAATAATGCGACTCGAGACGGGGAAAACGGTTTATTTGGTTAGTTATAATATCTCCTAATGTTTTATCTTTTAAAATTGCTGACTGAACGCGGCCACCACGGTGATCTTTGTCAACTACCCCGGTAATTTCTATTTTCTTAAATGTGGTGCGTAATACCTTTTCGCTTATACTAAGTGTATTCATGAATATTTTTCGGCAAACTTGGATTTTCTCACCTTCGAATGGAAGATAAAATAAATTCGTATTTACACGTCGCGAAGTGTTCTCTGTGGTACTAGAATTCTTTGGTTTTTGTTGTGTAAAACGGGCGATATATTCGCGCTGCAATTGTACGTCGCAAAGTTTGTAAAAATCGTTTAAAATACCTTGTCTTATTTCTTCTGTAAATTTTTTACAGTCTCTGCCACCTTTCTGGCACCATGCGGAATTACACTTTGGGCCTAGAGTCCGCTTATTCAATAATTTGTTACTGTGGACGGAAACGTACTCTTGGCCACTGTTTCGTAAGTTTTTAGCATTTTTTTTTATTTACCTTAACAGTTTCCTCTTTATTATATTCCCTCGGAGCACCTTCTACTATAAACTGTTCAGGAATTACCTTTTCTGTTTTGTTATTATTTTTAACATTTCTTTTAACGCGCACATTTACTACTGCTAAATCATCATCACGATCCTTATTGCGATGCCAGTCACAGGTTTCATATTCCTCCTTAAAATGATCCCAACACATAAGTATGTAACAACGGACACACGAACTAAACACTTCTTTTTTACATCGAGGGACTTCACATGTTTGTATATAGGTCGGATCATCAATATCACTCAAGTCTATATTGGCATACGGCTCATCGTCACTTATATCATAATTAACCTTTTTTTTTAACGTTTCTGTAGCTTCCTTCACCAACTCCAAATTAGGTTCTTTAGTGGATTTTTCAGTAGCTTCGCCAACTGCATAACTTTTGTCAAAAACTGACTTATCTAATAACTCAACCATCGGTACGTTGTCATCAGAATTTTTGTCCTTATTTACTAATTGAATATCAGAATTTTTTAAATATTCGCCTGTAGTTTGTCCGATACTCTTGGCAACAGTGGGCGAGCCATTAACTTCAATTTTCTGAAGAAGTTTCTTGCAAAGCGGTTCGTCATCTGATGAATCGAAGTCATTCGTTGTAAGTGTGAATTTCTTTTCGACCATAATGATCTTACCATAATACCACTTCTTACCAAAAAGCATTTTGACTCGAGTTCCCACTTTAAATTCATTATTTTTTTTAATAGTTTTTAATAGGCTAGTATCAACACAGTTCAAAGTTTGATCCTTCCACTTAACCAGCACATCCATTTTAAAGGTAGATATCTAAAAAATATATACAAAATAAACTTTCTAAATGTAATAATATTAAATCTCTTCCTTACCTTACGGTTTTATTATTCTCAGTACACTCGTAACACGTGTAAAATGACACGAAAACGACTTACGCACGCACGCACACTCCTTGCCAGTGCTAACGGCCGACTGATTTGGAACGCATAGTATTAAGTATTAATTAGGCGTCTGTATAAATATTGCAGTGACGCCAAATGTACAGATTAGCAGATTAGACCGCAAGGGCCTATGTCGAGAAACACGCTGCCTGGTTAAAAAAAGAATATGACTAATAGGCGTAACTTGAGGTACGCCTATTTGTCATAATAAAATGTTGCAGTATTTGAGATAGGGCTTTTTTTTTTGTCTGTACAATACAAACGGTTTGACTTTGAGGTACGCCCCTTCGTAACAACAAAATATGAGCTATCACGGGTTTAAAAATAGACAAAACTCATTTTGGCCAAATATTGAGATACGCCTTTTCGTCATAAAGCCGACGACATTATCATTTGTTTTTAAAATGGCTTCCAGGCTAACTTTTCAAGGAAATCCTTAGATGGCCATGGATTCGCTAATACAACATGATTCTTTGAGAGTGGGCCATGGAAGTTTTAAAATGGTCTATTTTAACCTACATGTTTTATGTTAAACAAGTAGGCCATGAAATATTCTGTGAAATGGCAAATCTAGAAACAAACGGGGACAACTTTTTCTGTCATAAAACTGCAGTTCAAGATTTTGTGTGCAACTCATATAGTATTTTGTAGTGTTTAGTTAATAAAGTGGTTTTCTACTCCCAAAATGAAAAAGTTGATATGCTGCTATTCTACGGTGAATGTAGGCGGAATGCCCATGCTGCCGAGCGATTATACATTGAGAGATATCCTGGACGTGAAGGTCGCCATCCAAGCAGGCAATATTTTGTAATTTTGGAAACGAAGTTTAGAAGTGCTGACGAAAATCCCCAAGTAGACAGGTATATTATTAGTGAGGAGACCGAAATTAACGTACTAGCATATGTAGAAGTTCACTCAACAGTTTCAGTAAGAATATTGGCCTTAGAACTTAATATCAGTAGGGAATCTGTGAGGAAAATTTTAAAGAAGTATAACTACAAAAGTTTTAAATTTCAATTACATCAACATCTTTATGAGAATGATGCGGAAAGAAGACTTAATTATTGTATTTGGTTTAGGGAAAATTATAATTTACATGATAAAATTTTGTTTACGGACGAATCACATTTCAGCAACAACGGAATTTTTAATAGACATAATACGCATTACTGGTCGACTGTGAACCGCCATGAAATGAGAGTTGGAGATCGTCAACATAGATTTGGATTAAATGTATGGGCTGGTATTGAGTACTAGGTCCCATATTTTTCGAAGGACATTTAAATGGCGAGCGTTACTTAGATATGCTGAGAAACGAGATCGAAAATGAAATAGAGCAACTTCCTCTAGACACTTCTAGAAACTTGTATTTTCAACAAGATGGTGCACCACCTCACAATAGTCGCATGGTGCAAGATTACCTAAATGCAAGGTTTGATGCTAGAGTAATATCTACACACACCCAAATAAGGTGGCCAGCAAGATCACCGGATTTAACTCCAATGGATTACTTCTTATGGGGTGATATAAAGGACAAAGTTTATGAAACACCTTCTAACACTTTGTATGAACTCCAGGACAAGATACGAAATGCGTTTTTGTCTGTTACACCAAGGATTTTAGAAAATGTCATGCGAAAAACCCGCACGGTTGTAAATAAATGCATTGAAGTGGAAGGTGGGCATTTTGAACATTTGTTACCTTGATTGTTATTGTTTTACTAAATAAAAAGTGTTCGTAACAAACATTTAAGGATTCCATTTTATTTTTTATTTTTGTGAAATATGACCTATCTCGATTACTTTTCTATTTTGGCCGCTCCATTAAGTATAATACCATACTTATGATACATTTTCAAAAAGGTAATTTAATAGGCTATTTTTTGGCCCTAAAAAGATGCCTTGTTGCCATTTAAAAATATTGAGTAATTCTTCCTCATTGTTTAAAAAAAAATGACATATCTAAAATATTTTTGACAGAAGCATCTTTCGCAAAGAATGTAATTGTTCAACATAAAACAGGTTAAAATAGACCATTTTAAAACTTCCATGGCCCACTCTCAAAGAATCATGTTGTATTAGCGAATCCATGGCCATCTAAAGATTTCCTTGAAAAGTTAGCCTGGAAGCCATTTTAAAAACAAACGATAATGTGTGATACGTCATTTTAAAGGAAATTGGCCGTAGAATTCAAATATCAAATAAAAATAATAGGTTTCCATTTAAAACAAAAGAGTTGATACCAGTTCCGGTCAAACCGGAAGTGATTTTAAAAGTACGATTTCACTAAAAAGTAGCAAACTATACACTTAGAATCTCCTGAAATTTTAAAATATGTATTAATAAAACTACGGAAAAAATAGGGGGGGGGGGGGTAACAACACTCGTTGTCACCCGGTATAATGGAAGGATTCGAGTATATAGACCACCAAATTCCCGATATGAAGAGAAGTATACTCAAAAAATACAAACCAGTGGACGTTTCTCGGTTAATGTGTGGGCATGGATAAGTGTTCACGGTGCAGGTGTATGCTGGAATATTGGTGGAACATTAAACAGTAATATATATCTTCAGATTTTGGAAAATGTTTTTCTTCCTTCTGCCGCGATAGTTTTTGAAGGAAATAACTTTATATTTCAGCAGGATAACTGCCCTGTGCATACTGCAAGAAATGTAGGTAAATGGTTTAGAGAAATCAACGTAACATGTCTGCCTTGGTGCTCAAGAAGTACTGATTTAAATCCAATTGAAAATGTTTGGGGATTGATGGTAAAAGAAATGTATAAAATAAATTTTAAACCACAGAATGAAATAGAGTTATTTAATAAAATAGAAGAAATTTGGGAAGGGCTAACTCCGGATTACACCAGAAGTATTATTTTGTCAATTCCAAGAGGATTACGATTAGTGTTAGAATCCAATGACGCAGCAATTAAATATTAGTATTTTGTTTGTTGTTTGTTAATAAATTTACCCTTTTTGGCTTTATACTTTTGTAGTTTTCCTGGTATTGTTTTATAATTTTATAATTTCGCGGCTGTAATTTAAAGACAAAAATATTTAGAAATATCCATTATTAGTTATGGTAAAACATCGTACATACAATTATTTACAGCTATGCTGCAGCTGGTGTTCTATCCAGGTATTAGCAGCAAGGTGAGAAACCCGTTTTACCCAATTTTGTTATAATTGGGTTATGTATGGGTGGAGTGTATGAATTTATATGTCGTTAACTGTATACCTATACGATTATTTTATTTTTGCATATTTCAAGATACAATGTTATAATAATTATTGAAACTAAAGGAATATCAGCTTAGTATCTGCATATGTTATTAATTAAACCGAAAACAAAGTCGTATACATTTTACAGACTTGGATGGTGAATGAATTAGCTTTGCAAAATTACACATCCAGTTCTGTTTCGCTATCACTGTCTTGTTCCTAGGGTAATTATAATGGGTTTAACATTACTGACCACCGAAATATAGGAGTTTTCTACTTTTATTATAATATGCTCCACTGAATATTTCCAGCTCTCAGTGGCTTAGTTATTTATATTTTTCCTAATTAAATCTACAATGCTAGAACTTAAAGTAGGATACATGGGTTGCGAGCGTACCCTATTATGCTCTATGGGATTGAAAATACAATAATAAGGGGGATGATTATTAAACGGGACTACCACAAACAAAATATACAGTATCTGTCAGATAGTCTAGCTGCCCTTAAGGCTTTGAATTCTCATCAATTCATATCTAAGGTCACGACCGTGCCTGCACGACCTAAAAGATCTATCATCCAGAAATAACAAAATTGAACTCAAATGGGTTCCTGGCCACTCTAGGATAGCAAGCAACGAAGATTCAGATAAACATGCCAGGACTGGAGCTACTCACAACCTCCGGGATCCTGAACTCGCCCTAGGCATATCCAAACAGGTGGTAAAGTCAGCAATGAACAGATGATCTCTACAACAACATCTCAACCGGTGTATGGTAGAAATACACGACAAGCCACTGCAGCCCACCCGTACGTGGTTTAGCTTAGTGTCCCTCGACCGACACTCTTTAAAAATTCTTCCATCTGGAGAATATCATCACTCTGGACCGATCTCCCTGAGGCCGTGTTCTCCAACCAGTAGAAGCTCCAAAGATTCAAGACTAACGTGAATCGTTTCCTGCAGTGCTGTGCCTTATCATAAAAAAAAAACCCATAGAATGCAGACTATGTGGTGAATAGGAAGAAACCGCCTTGCACATAATTTTTAACTGCGATGCGTTAGCTCAAAGAAGACTCAAGATATTTGGAGCAATTCAACCTTAGCATCACTCTCTCACATGAAATTCTTAAAAGGAAGCTACTGGATGTCACCAAGGGAACTGAACAAGACGGAGGAGCACAAAAGTCTTAAGGCTGCAGTACAATCAACTAACCTGACCCCCGCCTTTAACCAACCCACCAACCAACCAGAGAAACCAAAACAAGAGTACGTTGGAAATATTCTGTAAATAGTTATACTCTAACAACATTCACAATGTTTTAATTTTTATCAAAACACCCATCATTTTTAAAGTGTCGTGTACATTTTTTAACCGACTGGAGAAATTACATTCATTTTTTTCATCAAAGGTAAATACTGAAAACCATATGTCATATCTTGCACACCAAGCAAACACAATTAAGTAGTCCGTTTTCCAAAATGGATGAACATTACGATACATTTTTGTTGCTGCGGTGCTTCCATCGGTTCTATGAACTGCGACTGCAGATTACCCTCTACGAAGCATTGTTCAATAATTCTGTCCCCAATTGATCTCTGACCTCCCCCCCTCCCCTAATGAACCCATGGCCAAGAGGTTTGTACAAATCAGTTCACGAGGAAAAGACTAAAATCCGCTAGTAATTAGTAGTAGTCTAATGTCTTTGGTAGTAGTAGTAGTAGTAGGTAAGCAGTGGCGTAGCCAGCATTTTGGGGGGGAGGGGGCGAACTATCGGAGGGGCGTAATTTTTGAGACCGCGCCCAAATTTTGTAGGAATTCACCTTCTTCATACTTCCTAGCGAACAGGGGTCTGGCCCCATATAAAGTTAAAATCCGCTATTTAAAAAAAATAAATTTAATGTGATGGGACGCTCTCAAAACCGGTTTTATTAAGTTTATTTCCATCGCTCTTCTTTACTAAAAATAAAATAAGACCGAACTTGTTTTTCAAAAATTATTTTTTAAGTAGTAAAGGGGTGCCAGGCGAAGGGGGGCGGGGGGGGGGGCAATTGCCCTCCTTCGCCCCCCTGCGGCTACGCCACTGAAGCACACGATCCTGGCAAGTTGACTAATAGTGATCAAATTTGATGAATTAGTCCATACTCGCAGTGGAGTGTAGGTAATAAATTAAAACAACACTTCCGTCTTCCTCCACAAATATTACATATTTTCAAAATTTTTAACGATTGTCCCTACATGTTTCGACTATATACATCATCCTCAGGGGAACTATATTGAGTGTAAATTGGGTTCTAATAGTTGTCTCAAATTAATAAGTACAACATTTAAGATAATCATAACAAGTGAAATTTGTTTAGTTATAGACTAACTTGAGGTAACTCAGAGTTGTGGATATGTAAATCAGCACATTTTAGTTTATTTTAAATTTGTTAATAAAAGTAAGAGAAATTAATTATTTTTGATGAGTATGGTGTAAAATAAATTTTAATGATTAATATATGAGCATTTTTTTTTAAATAAAAATATAATATACATAAACCGAGTTACCTTCTCGCCGATTTGGTCAAATCATATGGGCTGCAGATCCGCATTTTATTTATTAATTTAATCGTTATACACTACTAATCGTTATACACTACTAAGGTTGCTTTTGTTAAGACCTGTGATATTAATGGTCAATCCTGAATCCCACCATTACAATGCACAGAATTTATCAAAACAAATTTATTTATATTATAATTCATATTCTTAGACCAATTTCCCAGCAATCATTTTCAGCAAAGGTTTATAAATAACAATATTCGTCAGTCCGGCCCTGACTAAGTATCAGCTGTTATAAAGTTGGTGAAATCGAAATAACCTAGTATTGGACAAATATGACAAGATGGAAGTGTCATGCGTCAAATATTTGCTTGACTCCAACTATACAATACATTATTTACTTTCTGACATTTTTTTATGTTTGTATATTTTAATGTAAGTGCCACTTTTGACAAATGGAGATGTCACCTTTCTGTGGTAAAGGAAAAACAACACGAAGGATTTAAAAAAATAGTTTGATAACAGACACTATTATAGAAGTAACATGTAACAAAAAAGTTTATGCGTCATCTTCTTTCTTCTCTGCAGTGTTCATGATATAGTCAAATCTGGTCTTATCTGGCGGGTCCAAAGGTCACCGATTATATGAATAATTTCGAAAATTCCAGAGCTCATCAAAATGTTGTAAATAAAAACCAATATGGCCGTATATGGACAGCTGATTTTCCAGAAAATTGAATGTTAATAGGTTAACCGTTAACTTGAAACTATCAGTCATAATAAAAATGACGGGTCTCGTTCCAAAATTAATTTCTCAGGGGTGCATTCGTATTATTGCAGACGGTTAACACAATAGTTTTACATTCAACAAATTTAATAACCAAAATGATGGTTCATTTTGTCACATTAGAAAATTAGATAAACAATATACAGTAAAACCCCTGACTAGCTACCACCAAAAATGTCGATGAAATGTTAAATAAATTAAACAAATTTTAGTTTATTTCAGCAGATAATAATAAATTAAATATAAAAAAAAATCAAATTACACATTGGCTAAATTTTTGTTGTGTAATATCAGGCTAAAAAAATATTTCCAATATAATAGGTTACCTACTTCAAAAGTCAACGAGAAAAAGCTACTAGAGCCGGTGAGGTATCAAATCCCAAATTTATTTTACACGTATTTTGCCCCTGTTAAGCCAATAAGCGCCCCGCTAAAAATAAGTGGGAGAAAGAAACGTATAAAGTCTAAACCGGTCTCAAAATGCGGGTCCAAAGGTCACGGATCATATAAATCAATTCGAAAATTCCACAGCTTATATCAAAATGCCGTGAGACTATGTAGGTATCAATATACCCGGAGAAAAGATACATAGTTTTATTGTTTTAACTGTCGTGAAGTCGTGATAAGCTTCTGTTGTAGGGAAAATCAGTTTGATTATAGTGCTTCTTAGTCAACATGTATCTATTACAGGACAATTTATGAATTCTCTATGAACTACTTCTTGAAGTGCAGAAATAGTGAAATGACGAAAAGAGGAGATGGCAAATGGATCTTTTATTACCACCAAGTTTTTCACAGGCACTTAGGCAAGAGTTTTTGTAAAATTGTTGCCGCCAGTTTTTTAATTTTTTGAAACCCGAACAACTGAGAATTTTTTATCAACATTCTTCGATGCTTCAGGGATAATTTTGATATATTTCTGAACAGTTTTATATCTCTCATGCATGCATTTCAACTGCCTTTTAATTAAATCAAAGTCTCGGTCACATGGCCTAAATGAATGATCCCTCATTGGAAAATAAATTTGCATTTCATTAAATCTCTTTAGTTCCACTAAACTCAACTTTATGTGCTGCAGAAAATATACATCTCCCGGACATGTCCCGTTTTTGCAGTAAACGAAAATTTTATCTACCTTCAGCGTCACTACCGTTAATGCAACCTATCCTGTTTCCGCAGCAAAGATGGGCTTACATGTCTAGATTAAGAAAATGTGCAATTGTCATTTTTGGAAAAAATGCACATGTCCCCTTTCTGCATTTAGCGATTCAGTTACGAGAAAGGATTATCCAAGAATGTGGTAACCAGAGATTCTGGTCAACGCTTTTGAAAATATGAAGAGACGTGTGAATTTATGCTTGAAGCATGGCTATATTCTTACCTTGTTCATTGTGTATGCAACAAAAATAAACAACAAAGATAAATTTGTATCTATAGTCAAATCTGGTCTTATCTGGCGGGTTTACGATTTAACAAAGACATACTTTCAATTTTTCTTTTTTTTTTAGCCTGATATTACACAACAAAAATTTAGCCAATGTGTAATTTGATTTTTTTTTATATTTAATTTATTATTATCTGCTGAAATAAACTAAAATTTGTTTATTTTATTTTACATTTCATCGACATTTTTGGTGGTCGCTAGTCAGGGGTTTTACTGTATATTGTTTATCTAATTTTCCACCATCATTTTGGTTATTAAATTTGTTGAATGTAAAACTATTGTGTTAACCGTCTGCAATAATACGAATGCACCCCTGAGAAATTAATTTTGGAATGACTGATAGTTTCAAGTTAACGGTTAACCTATTAACATTCAATTTTATGGAAAATCAGCTGTCCATATACGGCCATATTGGTTTTTATTTACAACATTTTGATGAGCTCTGGAATTTTCGAAATGATTCATATAATCGGTGAGCTTTGGACCCGCCAGATAAGACCAGATTTGACTATATTTACTTATTTTAATATTCATTAGTTTGGCATATCATGTCATTATATGAATTTGACACAATTTTTACCTAGATTTGGTTAGATAATATATTGTCTCTTTAAGCTGAATTTATAAACTCGAAATGTTGGTAAGGTTGAAGGTATGATCAAGTTTGTGAGGTTAGATATTCCGAAATCCAAGCATAAAAATTGGTTATCTCGAACTACCCGGGAAGTTTTCGAACCTTACATGAGCTTAACATGAACAACATGAACGAGTGTATAAATGGAACTGAGTGTTCCCTTTAGTTTAAATTGAACTCCTATTTCCAACAACAACTGAACCTCAACCTTGCCAACTTATACCTAGAATAAATATTAACAAATATTTTATTATTTTTTTATAAACCCAAAGATTAAAAAAAACTAACTTAATGTTTTGAATTTATTATCACTAGTTACTTACGAAATTTGGTCATTTATAAGTTTAGTTATCTAAATGTATTTTTATATACCTTGTGATATTAAATACAAGCATTTTATTAAGACTTCATTAGTCTAATATTATTCGCTTTTGCTACTGAAGTTAATTAACGCTATGGGCGATTGACTAGGACTTTCAATAAATAATAAGGTAAGCGACATAATGATATATTTGATTAATTGCATGATATTGCACAGGGTGAGATGACCTGAACCTTTTTTCGAAAACTGTAAAAGTAAAGTAGCCTGTATACAGTGGCGTATTTAGGATTGTGACACGGGGGGGGGGGTCCACTTATCTTTCTTAAAAAAATGCTCCGCAGGCAAAATTTTTTTAGGTGCCACGCCCTTTTTTGGACTGTCTAAACTTACAAATTTTACGTTTTGATAGCCCGGCTCAAAAAAAACGTAGAAATAAAGCAATTTTTAAATATAAACGCCAATATTTGCATTTGAAATATTAGTTTTTTGAAGGTATGTATAACGGTATACTATTTTAATCACCTGAATTAGAAAACACGGAACGAAAAATAAAATTCAACAATTATTAAACTAAAAGCCTGTGGAAATCCCCAAACATCTGGAAAATTTGAAATAGTGTTTCATGTTATTTATTGCAAATAAATCAATGTGAATTTCAGTTTTCTTTACTACCGAGTCCACGGGGGGGGGGGGGGGTCCAGACCCCCCGGACCCCCCTAAATACGCTACTGCCTGTATATTATGTATACTTAATATAGTTCATGGAAGCTTCTTAGGGGGGCTATATCAATATTCTAATATCTTTATCAATAGGATAACATATGTAAGAAAACAATTGTCGCAACTACTGTAGTCATGGAACTTATGCTGCTGTTACCATTAACAGGACATTGATATAGCCGGCCTTAGTAGGATAGGTACTTTATCAATCATGCAGTACTTAAAAATAAATTAGAAACAATCTATAACATTAACCAAGATAAGACTACATAAGTATATAAGAAGTGATGTTATCTCAAAGAGCAATGTGCCTTTCGCAATAACGAAATATATTTGTATCTTACTAGTTTTTAGGCTTACTAATGGAACAAAAAATCCGAAAGAATGCATCAAAAAATCCCCGAGAAAATGCTAATATTTTTTCGATAGCAACATTCTTGTAAGTAACAATAATTCCATGTTTTTTTTTAACAATTTTGTTATAAATACAATGCTCACAATGTATTTTAAGCTATTAGCGTTAAGCAATCTATATATTAATGGTCTAATGTCCCTGCACGTATTTATGAATATCCAGTGAATCAATTGCTTTTATATCAGTGGCGGCTCGAGGATTGGCAATCAGGGTCGGTAGGTCGGTACAAACGCGGATCCAGGGAAAAGTGTCAGCGAGGGGCAGGAAGAGCCGCAGGCGAAGATTTTTGGAGACCACGCCCAAATTTCGGTTTTGTCTACTATTTTAATACTTGAATTAAATAGATGTATGATTATTTATTTAATTTCACGGCCATTTTTATTATATTTCTATGGAAAAAGTAGGTTTGAGAAAATGTAAATTACATAATTCTTTATTCATGAAAATATTATTATATAGTATCACTTTTTGAGGGCGAAGGGACATGACTTCCATAACGGGGGATACACGATATACGTTATATCTAAATAAAATAATACATTTGCACAAGTCTTTCCCAATTTACAAAAACTAGCTGATTCTATAGTATCTTAGGTTCCCTATATTAAAAAATGATTGAGAGCGTTAACAACAGATTTTCCAACAAATACCTACTTAGGAATATCTTTGGTCTTAACCTTAACCTACTGTTATTAAAAATATAGAAAAAAATTATTTTTTAAAATGCTTGTTTTAATTTGCATCGTAATTGTGTCAAGAATTTCATAATAAATTATTTGGTAAAAATCTTAAAAAATACGATAGTCGCGCAAAACAGATTGAATGTTCTATCTAGGCAACTTCGTTTTCATTGTTTTTTATTTTACTTTGTTCATCGAGTAAAAGAGAAGACGAAAATCCACATTTTAAACTTAAAATACCGAGGGTCAACGAAATTATTGTATAAATCACCACAGAGTTATATTAAAAGATATTTTAATCAAACTTGGGTTAGTGCAATGGTTAAGGGGATCTCAATTTTTACTTAAAAACCAAATTAATATCACTTCCGGTTTTACCGGAAGTTACGCCATTTTATTTTTTCTAAATGACAACCTGTATATTTTATTGTTCAATTAAATTCTTCTCAAAATTACCTCTCCAACGACATGCAAAAAAGTGACATTTACTTTCAAAATGGCGGCTTATGAATGATCCATTTTACAAAATTTACATTTTTTCTTTAGTTTTGAGTAAATATAATTTTTGATTTTTAAAAAAAATTTTATTTTCAACCCTACTTTACACAATTTTTTCCAATCTACTTTTCATTTTCTAATATGAAAGGCCAAAGTATCCTTAATCATCTAAAGCCATTTTGGAAATCAGAATGCTTTTTGCTTCAATTTTAAACTTGTTTTAATAAAAATGTGATTAAATTAATTAACAACGGAATGTTAAGAACAATAGGTAAATAGTGAAATAATAACTAAAGAAATAAATAATGCAGACAAATTAACATTAAACCAAATTCAAAAGGGTTTGCTGAATGTGTTAAGTTTTCGGTTACTAAACCGACAAAACGCATAGCGCTGCCTAGCGAGGACTCCTGTAATTGTGACGTTCTGTCTTTGCAGGTTTTCCTCTGATATTTGTGGCTTGATAAGTCCATGTCAGAGGGCGCAGGTATGCTTAAAAGTTGGTGTTATTTATCAGCACCACGAGATGGAGCCATCTGG
This sequence comes from Polydrusus tereticollis, assembly GCA_963920685.1. NCBI lineage: Eukaryota > Metazoa > Arthropoda > Insecta > Coleoptera > Curculionidae > Polydrusus > Polydrusus tereticollis. The sequence goes on from OY987327.1 coordinate 63,354,965, forward strand.
CTTCATTCTCTGTATCAAATTAAACCAAATGTTTAAAACGATTACCATTTTGGTCATGGCACAAGTTTATTCTTTCGACATTTTCTCGGAAAACATTTTCTAAATTACTTAAATTAATGGTATTAACCGCTCTTCAAATCTTCGCTATTAGGTCGTCCAGTGACGTCGCTGCAGTGACATACACTATTGATTTCACATATCCCCATATAAAAAATCAAGCGGAGTTAAGTCCGGCGATCGGGCAGGCCATCGTATTGGCCCGTTTCTCCCATTCTATCTATCGCCAAACATTTCATTTAACAAGTTTATAACAATCCTTGAGTTATGCGCAGGAGCGCCGTCTTGCTGGTAATAAATTTCGTTTATTGCATTTGAAGGTAAGCTGTCCACAATTTCTTCGACGGTATTTTGACGAATATTTAAATATTGAACAGAATTCAAATTATCAAAAAAGGATACTGGACTAACGATTCTAGTTCCCGTTATTCCGATTCAGACAATTACACCAAAACGCTCCTTAAAAGCGCCTTTTATAAGTGTATATTTCGAACGGCAAAAACTCGTGTATTTTTCCTATTAGACATATCCATGTTTATATATCTTGCCTCATCGGAAAAGATTATGTTGCGATGGAAACCGTTATTGCCATTGTTCTTCCCTAGAAACCAATTGCAGTATTGTAGTCTTCTGATAGGGTCGTTTTCTCCCAAATGGTGGTGAACCTGATATTTGAAAGGCTTTAAGTCATGCTTTTCTAATACTCTTCTTACGTTTTCGTGGATAATATTATTACATTGTTGTCCTATTACTCGCAAGGAAGATGTGGGATATATAGCAATGCAAGCCAATACATTTATTAAAATTAATAGAAAGCAATTTGCTATTTATATATTGTTAAGGTATTTATACCTACTTAAATTGGTATAGCAATTAGAGATGCAGGTAATTTGTACTCCGGCTCTGCCCGAAATAACGTAAATCTGGGTATTTTATGACCAGAGAGATAATTGGGGTTTTATGGTAGTCAAGGAAACAACGGAATAATGTAAACTTTACTATACTAATCAAAATAAGCGTGAAGCAACAGCCCAAGCGTCTACTCCTTCCCACTCCTTCACTTACGAGAGGCTACGGACTAAGTAGTGCTGGTCTCGATTACAAGCAATTTAACAAGATGGCGTTAAATTTAAGACCGTGCCGGATCTTCTAAATGATTGATTACAGTTACCACTTTTAGCAATATTGTTTATACGACTAACCTTAGTATAAATGTTGCTATTAGTTACATTTACACGCAAAGAATGCAGGTATATAAATTTAAAAAAATTGCAACTTTTAACTTCTCTTCTTACATTAGTGGGCCTGGCGATAAAAATTAAGCGATAAAAACAAAAACTGGTATGAGTAGCGATTAAAAAAAAAAATTTCGCTCCACCCTCTGATTACTCCTGCATATTTAATACAAACATTACTGATTTTAAATTCAGCTATAATTACCCTATATTCAAAAAAGGAAAAAATAATGACTTGGAGGAAAAAGATTTGTATAAAGTACTACCAGATTTTGAAGCACACAACTTGGGAAATCGACTCGAATCGCAATGGCACAAAGATAAGAAGAACAAAAATGGTAAATTATGGAAGTCATTAACAAAGTGTTTTGGATTAACTTATTTATTTTATGCCGCAATGCAACTGTTGTTTGGGACAGGAATGATGTAAGTATGACAACATAGTTTCAAATAAATATTTTATACAGGGTGTCCGGTAAGTATATGTCATACTTTCGGGAGCGTATAGTGAAGGTCACAATAACCCTAATTTGTCTGTGAACTTTAGCCCGTAAGTACTACTACCGGGTCCCTGGGACCCGAGCATTTATTTGTTTTGAAATATTTTGAAGAATTTGTGGAGGGGGGTACTGAGCGGTCAGTGATATCGTTATCGTTAGAATCAGTGTGTGCAAAGACAGTAAAGAGCGCAGACGTATATCCGTCTTATATTAACGATTTTTCGAGAGTTCGGGTCCTGTGGACCCAGTAGTAGTTATAGTGCGACTTTTTAGAACATCATATTTTGGTAAGTATCAGTTATGTTATTATAGTTTTTTCACAAATATAAAATATTGCCATTGGTTATAAGGTCCGTCATTACTTACAGATACAAATGGGTGATAAGTTGGAGAACAGACCACTAACGGGTGCAGAGTTGCTAGAAATAGTAAACAATGACGAATTTTGGGAGGAATCTGATAACCGAGAAAGAGGTAGTAATGAAGTTCGAGGGACGGCAATAGTGACGGATTGAGGCAAATTTTGAACAGCGCCGAACAAAGTGATTTTGAAGAGGAGGACGAGAAAATATTTAGTGATCATGACTCTGTAAGTAGTGTGAGTGATTGTGGTTGGTCGTCAGATCAGTCAGATGATGAAAATATACTCTTGAGTGCTTTTGTAAAATAACAAGGCAACGTTCTGGAAGAAGATGGATCGGAAGTCGAGGCTTAGACGATGGATGTTAGTGGAGATAAATTAGAATTGCAAAGTAATTACTACCATGGAAGAAATAATACTTTCAAATTAGCGATGGGCTTATTCGTTCTTTTTACTGAACTAGTTCGCGCGAACTAGTTTGCAATAGCGAACTAGTTCGACGAACTAGTTCGACGAACTAGTTCGCGAACGAACTACTCTAGCGGAATTTGAAAAACCAAGCCGTGTGTTTTAATCAGGTCGGCGGTCGGCGGTAGTGTCAGCCAGTGGCGTAACTAGCCCTCTGACCTGGGGGTGGCCTAGGGTGGGCCTGCTATTGTGACTTGTAGTGGCGGCTTGTGTAGATGCGGGGCGGCGGAGAGTCCGCCGCAGGCGAAATGCGCCGCAGACGAAATTTTTTTTGTACCACGCCCAAATTTTAACAAATTTGATCAATAATCGACAGTAATATCACAAGACCTCGTTTTTTTATCGGTTAGATTTTTCAGCTGTCACGAAAACTTTTTTTGGAAATTTTTCGAGTTGAATTTGGACATGTTTATCCTGATTAGATCCCGAGAGCGAAGCTCGAGGGATTTAATTTTTGAATAAACAAGCCCAAAGTTCAACGAGTATTGCTAAAAAAGTTTGAGTGAAAAATGGAAAATTTAACCAATAAAAAAATGATGGTCGAGTGATATTTGGCAAGATTATTTCGTACATCTTTGAATAAACATGATCGGATCGGAGAATCGGATTGGGTCGATCGGAATCGCCGCGCATGTACGTTCATTGTTATGTGAAAATTGATGCTATATTTGCAAGGCGAGTAGCGAGCTTACAAAGTCAGCCTTTTTCTGGGGGGGGGGCTAGCGACGCCTGGGGGGGGCCCGGCCCCCCTAGGCCCCCCTGTAGTTACGCGCCTGGTGTCAGCCGAACGTAGAATGTTGCAATATACTTGGCAGCGCACATATGCGGGGGATTCACAATATAGTCACAAGTCGCAGCAGGTATTTTATTACGGCTCCGGGAGTTTTTAAATTTATTTGTTTGTTTGTTACTTTTTATTATAGAAAATCAATATGAATCTTTGTTGTCGTAGTGATATATGAATTATGCTCAATTTTTGACCAAAGAGTTTAAAAGTTTTGTTTTTATTTTTTGAGATATTGTTTTTCAGCTGATATAAGTAGGTATGCATATTATTTTTTACCAAAGAAATTCCTTGTTTTTTGGTTAGAATTGTTTTTTAGTAGGTACTATGCGTATGTCATAATGCAATTTGTTATTCTTGCTTTGTACCCTTTTAAAATACCTTATTTTTCTTATTTGTTTTGGTAAATATAATACGTTTATATTGTCTAGTCTATTCCCAGTCTAAAGCATATTCAACTATTTACTATTAATGAAAGCAACTTGAACTAACCTAAACTAACCCATTACCGATTTCCATTTATTCAATTTCTTAATGTAGTCCGCGAGAAATCATCAGATTGGCATGCCGAACATGTCGATGTCGCCGGGCTCAATCGTTCGCACTTCTTCCACAAGACCATAAACCCAGCACGGTAACACGCCAAATTTATGTGCTGTGTTGCCAGTGCTTCAGTTTCTGCCTATATTCTTATTATAGCAAATAATATCACATCAGGTGTTGGTGTTATGATGTCATGCGGATAATTATGTTGGTTTTCAGGCGCTAACACGGCATCTAATCCACCTTTTTGCAATTCGGTATATGGTAGATATAAAAAAATTGTAATAATTATAGACTTATATTGGTTAAACAGCGCTAACACGGCATCTAATCCACCTTTTTTGTTTCAATTCGCCTTTTTCAAGTTCACCGGCCAATTATTTACCAGCCCTTTTTGAGTGGATCTACTTAAAAAAAAATAAAAGAGATAAAAAAAAGTCATAAAGAAAAAGTGCCCGGAACGGGAATCGATCCCGGGACCTATGGCACCAAACCCCTTCCCCTTTCCTTTTTAAACTTGTATATTTTCCTATTGGTTAACAAAGCCAACTTTGCACTTAAAGCTACCCTAGGGCTTAGTGCCCCTACACAACTAAGAAATCGCACAGTAACACATATTCCCTAAGATAGAGTATTGAACAGTTTTGGGCGTATACGGACCGTAAGCATACGGCCCGAAATATGCCCAAGAAACCGGGCTAGGAGCCCGGCGGCCGTTGGAATGGCTCCACTGAATTGCTTACGGACTTTAGTTAATCTAGTAACCGTAGAATAAAAGCCAGCGTATCGAGCTGAATGCTTCCGAGGCTGTTGCAACTTCAAATACGCAATTTGGCAACACAGCACATAAATTTAACGTGTTACCGTCAGTGTTGCCAGAAGTCTTCGATTAAAAGTAATAGGTTGACGGTTCAAAACGTAATAGATATCAGAGAATAGTAATAAAAGCGAGCCAGAACACCGAAAGAGAAAGAAATATTCTGGCACATTCACCAGTTCGCAAAAAAAAAAATATGCAAATTATGCATAATTATTAGTTATTTACACTATTATTTTATATATCGATCATACCCACATAGCAAAAAGATATCCTGTGGATATATGAAATATATTCTCTTTCGGATATGGATATTGAGTGGCACATCCTCTGCAGATTCATAGAACATACATATATGTACTACGTATATGCATACGACATGCGTTTGGCCACAAGTCGGACATGCTGAGAAAATGCGTTTCCGGACATTTAGCATATCCTCCGCACATTCACAGAAGATTCGTATGTGTATACCAATGACATGCACAGTATATTCGTTTTGCCCAAAATAGGAATGACCCGATTTTTACTTTTAAATTTCTGGTATTTAGACCAAGAATGAAAATGAAGATAAAATAAAAAAAAATAAAATAAAAGTAGAAATCTATGAGCCAGACTCGAACCGACGACACTCGGTTGTAGGGTTAGTAGTACATCTACTTTTCATTCTTCATCCGAATGCCACAAATTCGCGTATCTAAAATTAAATGATTATTTTACAGTTTCTGCTTGTAGGCAGGTATGGTATGATGCCCATTCTTGCTTGGAATTTTCATCGAAAATATTGTAAATGTAAATAGGCTATACTATATACCATTCCAATGCAAACATCATTCAGTAGAGCCTTTGGGAAGCTGGCAAATAATAATTTTTTGTAACTACCCCTACTAAATTTAAGAATCCAGAGTATTTTGCCCACATGGCCACTATGGCCGCCGTATCTCGAAATGTTGGGTCAATCGACGTTTCAAATACTTAATATTGAAGTGTCAGTCTCATATTTATTTAAATCAAATCAAGTAAACATAAAATATTAAAAACAGGCTTTATTAGAGCACAATCAAACTCTTAGAAAACAATTACAGACATAATTATAAGTTTTTAAATTAAGGAGTTACTGCTTTATAACGTCAGTTTCGTTTTTCCTGAAAAGAAAAACATAAATGAATGGTCGAGAAAATATTTACCTTAAAAAAATGTAGAGTAATGTCTGAGCACTTTAAAAACAGGTTTCTATTATATTATTATGTCTTGCAGTTTTTAAAAAATTAATAGGGAATTCTTACTTGTCAAGGTTGTTTTTCTTTTTATTGTTAAGCATTTTCTTCGGTTTGACAAGCCATTTTTGAATGTGTATCTACTATGACTTCGTCCTCACATGCGTCCATTGTCGTTATTTTGACGCACAGCATCTAAAAAATTACAGAACTTATTATTACAGTATCTTAACATTTCAGGAATTTGTTAATCTATATTTTTTAGTAAATTATAAATTATTTTAATAATGAATACCGAAAATTTCTGGACGATTTTAAATAGGTACCTCAAAACTTTTTTTTAATTGAATTGTTAGTAAACACCTTTAAACTAAGACATTTTCTGCTAATGAAATATCATCTGCTATTACACCTTCGGGTGAATGGCTCTAATACTTCTAATGACAGCAAATCATTATGTTTTTCTGGATATACACATACGAAATGACATCTAACTTTTGCTGCTTGAAGACTTATTTAAGAGAGTAAAATTTCGGCTGTTGAAAGCAATATGATTAGGTACGTTATAAAATTATACTTATATATATATATTGTTCACTTATTGTTTACAAACTCACACACCAAAAACACTTTAATAAACAATGAACATACTTACTGAACTGTAAGAAAATGAAAAACAAGCCATCAAAAGAACTTACACAACACGAGCAGAGAAAATGACAAAAACTGAGGTTATGTACGTAATGTCTTCCCAAGCGCGAAGTGTTGTATCTGCCGTGCGCGAAGTGCGGGCGCAGGACTGCCAAAAGTTGGAGATTTAAATACCAACCTGAGCAATCGCATTGCCCTAAATTATATTATTTTAAAAATACTAAAGTAGGAAAATCTTTTTAATACTATTTTTAATTTCACTTTTTTGACTTATGATTTTTATACCAATTTCTAGATATGACTTGGATATGCTATGGATATATCCAAACTAACATGATTTTAATCAATTTTTAAATATGACATGGATATGCTATGGATGTACCTAAACGAATGTGAGTTGTGGGCTGTCGATAGCATATTCTCAGGATGTGAATATACTTTTTTTGCTATGTGGGTATCGGTCTTAAATTTCTGTTTATACATTTTTTTCTTTATCTTTGGTTCAGACTCTGACTCACTGACATCAAAGGTTAATTCCGAATCCAATTTAGACTGACCAGTTACACATGCAGAACTTGTACTTGGTGTGGGAATAAAGTGCTGTTTTACTGCCTTTTCAGATATTAGTTATATATTTTCCTCGTGCTTTTTTGGTATCTTTATTACAAATCTAAAAAAAGTTCATACATACAGCTATATATATACTCTGGTTTAGCATTAAAATATTCACCATTTAAAAAAATAGTACCCAATAACAATTATTGTTACCTACCTGTCCATGTTTGCAAACTGCAGATATAACAAGTTTTATAATAAGCACTAAATCTAACAAAAACTAAAGATATAAAAATGTATTAAGTATGTATTAGCGTCAATTAACCACCGAACAAAATTCAAATTTTCAATACGTTACCGGGGACGGGGAAGTACGTGCCAAGAACTACTCCCTGCGCGTGAATATATCTGTATCATATTCTTATAGTGAATATATTAAATGAACCAACCTACCAATCAGAACTTCTTAAAATACTAAAAAAGAATAGAATTATCTGAAACCGTATACATAAAAGCAGGACAACCGATTTATACGATTATATACATATACAATATACAAACGATCTTATTCGTTTTAATGAATATTTAAGTTGGAATCTCAGACGAACAAATGACATAGAAAAATGTTTTTTTGCGTTCAAAGCAAGGTGTTGGCCACAAGGTGTTGGCAATATAGGAAAGTTACTGAAAATTAAAAATAGTAATAGATTTGGTGAGCAATGTAAAACCGTAATAGAATTGTCAAAATAGTAATAGATCTATTACAATTGTAATAGACTGGCAACGCTGGTTACCGTGCTGGGTTTATGATCTTCTCACTTCTTCCAAGCTTCCCACTCCCCACTATTCTACTATCCTCGCGACTGATCCTCGCATCAGCCGATCGACGCCGGGCGCTGGTCGGATCTCGGATCCCTTAATAGTTCGCAGCGAACTAGTTCGTTCTAAGGTTGAGAACTAGTTCGTATAGTTCACCATAAAGAATAGTTCGTTCGCGAACTATCCATCTCTATTTCAAATGGGCTAAAATTCCTCCATTATTACTCACCAAAACCCCACGACACAATATTATTACGGTTAAACGAGGATTGCAAGGACCATCCAGAGTAAGCCCTCCCAAAACTCCACTTGAAGCGTGAAACGTTATAAAAAATTTAGTGTGAGGAAAAATTGCCGACAATCATTTCTACCTACTTTATCGAGAACACAGATATGCTTGTGAGATTCGTGCCTTTATCGGACTTTTATATCTCCAAGGGCTTTTCAAATCAAACCACGATGATCTTAGATCATTATGGGCTACCGACGGCACTGAAAAAGATATTTTCAGATGTACAATATCACTTATACGATTTTACTTTTTACTAGTTTGTTTGCGGTTTGATGATGCCTCCACTAGAAAAGACCGGATTCAAAATAGCAAACTTGCAGCTTTTGAAAATATCTTCAATAAATTTGTTGAGCACTCAAAAAATAATTACAGCCCCGGAGAGCACTGCACAATTGAGGAAATGTTGGTGCCATTTAGGGGTCGGTGCTCTTTTTGAATGTACATCCCAAACAAACCCGCCAAATATGTATTGAAGGTACAGCTTTTAGCTGATTTAGAGACTCAATACATGATTAATGCAGAGGTGTACACAGGAAAGGATATCAATTTGGAAAAAACTTCTAAGCTAGATAAAAAGAAATTATCTCATCCATCACAAGTCGTGCTTCGCTTGATAGAACCTATAAAAAATACGAATCGCAATATTACTGCGGACAATTGGTATTCATCCCTTGAATTATTGAAAGAGCTTCAAAAATGTGGTTTTACCTACGTGGGCACATTGGAAAAAAATAAACCGCAGATTCCACCACAGTTTTTGCCAAACCGAAGCGTCCTGTCGAATCCTCGCTATTTTATTTTACAGCACAAACCACCATAGTGACATATGTCCATAAACAAGGAAAAACAGTTATTCTACTGTCAACTATGCATCATGACAATAAAGTGGATGAGAATATCAAAAACAAACTCGATATCATTCTGTTTTACAATAGTACCAAAGCAGGCGTTGATGCACTGGACGAAAAATGTGCCACCTATTTAACCTCCAGAAGGACCCGTCGATGGCCTATGGTACTTTTTCATGCTCGCCTTTACATTGGTATGGTTAATAGCCGTGTCTTGTACGTCCTAGCAAATGATAATAAAAATATTAAGATACTCATTTATAAAAACAATTATGTGAACCATACTTGAGAATTCGCATGACCATGATTCACGTACCTCGAAAAATTCGAAATATGTGTGCAAATTTACTTGGAGAGGTATTAGCGGAGCCTTTATTACCTCCTCAACAGCTTGCTAAGTCGAAACGTCGCCGGTGTGGAATTTGTCCTAGTGCAAAAGACAGAAAAACCAACAATTCAACTGTTCAAAGTGCAAAACTCCTATTGTTTGAAATGTGCTTCATTGGTATATCCAAACTGCATTTAGCGGTATATTATATGTAAGAAACTATTAGAAACAAATCCAGGTTAAACTTTGTGTAACCAATAAACCGAGTTTTTTTCTTTTCATACAGTTTTTGGATTTTTTTTTTCATGGGTCCCCGAGACCCGATAGTAGTACTTGTATTACTATATTCTGGTAGTAGTGCTTACGGGTTAATTCTAAAGAGCCCCTTACCGGAGATATAGAGCCCAAAGGGGCATCCAGCGACTTACCTTTGGAGCTCTAACTTTTAAACCGACTTGTATGCTTTAATGGAATTTTAGTATTTTATGTAAGCCATAAAGAATTATAAAACCATACTACAGCAGACGTTTTATTTCGTCAGGGAAGTCAGGAACGGACTCGCTACCACACTCGTTGGGTCAAAATTTGGACAGGTGTCATTTTACAGAAAACCGAATTTTTAAATACTCTGCGGTTATTCTTCTTTAAAAAAGGTACTCTTCAGTTGTTTCGATAAAATTAGCTGTTTCTTTCGTATTTATAACACGATATTGAAGTAATAAATCGGAATACTACAATAGAACACCAGTCGTTTTTATTTTGTTAACAATATGTTGTTGATAACACTTTTGAAAATTATCTGATTTATTAGGTACATAAGGCTTAAGTAATGGAGGATTACTCCTATAATTAATATGCTGATATGCATATAATTCATGTGTAGAAGTGAGAAGAATTTATTCTGATACATTTTTAAATCGACTTTTAACGTACCAAAAAACTTTTGAAAGGAGTGATCGTAGCTCAAGAGCAACAGGTAAAAAGTCAAGTGAAATAAAAAAAATGGTAGTAGCTAATTTTTTGATAATCCATTTTAGGAAGTTTATTTGCCGAATTGAGCAAGGAACCCTCAGTTAGAGGAGGAAATTCTGGATGAGATTGCGGAAAATTCCTCTAATAGTGTAAGTGCAGTATTTTCTAAAAAAATTAATGTCGAAGAACCGGATATAGTCTGGCGGGACACTCGAGTCCGTCGGCTTCATCAATTCATATGTCTTGGCATAGTCACAGAAGCTTGCAATACTTTTTCGAACTAAGAACCTTCATACACCCCAACAACTTTTGATGCTCTATAAAGCCCAAATTCGACTATCGCTGGAGTACTGTTCGCATATTTGGGGCTCTGCTTCTAAACATACCCTGAGATTTCATTCAAAGAAGAGCCATTCGCTTGATCGGTGACCGTAATCTGACAAACAACCTGGAAGGCCTTGAACATCGAAGGCGTGTTGGCGACTTGAGTCTATTTTACAAATATTTTCATGGCAAGTGCTCAACTGAGGTTGCCCACTTGATACCACCCAGAGCGGTGCATGGCAGAAATACACGACGAGCCACTGCAGCTCACCAGTATGTGGTTCAGCTTAGTGTCGCTCGAACGACTTCTTCTTCTTCAAGTGCCTTGTCCTCTTCGAACGTTGGCAATCATCAACACTATCTGCACTTTATCCACTGCTTTTCTAAAGAGACTCGCCGTGGTCTCACCATACCACTGTCTCAAATTCTTTAGCCACGATATTCTTCGGCGTCCAGGGCCTCTCTTTCCTTCGATTTTACCTTCTATGATCAGTTTGAGAAGTCCGTACTTGTCATTCCTAAGTATGTGTCCGAAGTATTCTAGCTTTCGCTTTTTAAGTGTGAACATGACCTCTAGATCTTTTGACATTCTCCTAAGCACGTCTTCATTGCGCACTCTGTTCATCCAGGAAATTCTTAACATCCGTCGATACGCCCACATTTCGAAAGCCTCCAGCTTTTTGCGCATGGCGTCTGTCAGAGTCCACTCCTCAATTCCATAGTAAAGAATGCTGAATACATAGCAACGTAGCACTCGAGTGCGAACGGAGAGCGACAGATTTCGGCAACACACCACTGACTTCATTTTCACAAATGATGCTCTGGCTTGCTCAATTCGGGCACGAATCTCCTGCATATTATCCCAGCTTTCGTTGACCTGACATCCTAGATATTTGTATGATTGGACGCGTTCGATTTGTTGGTTCTGTACCTGAAGTATACCTCTATCAACTTGGTTCTTACTAATCGCCATCCATTTAGTTTTTTTTGGTGTTTAAGTTTAATCCAAACTCTGCACTCCCAGCTGCCACTCTATTAAGTAAAATCTGGAGGCCCTCCAGAGAATCCGCGATTATAACAGTATCGTCGGCATAGCGAAGGTTGTTAATATTTACGCCATTAATGAAAATTCCCTCAGTGCAATCCTCTAACGCTCCTTCAAATATTTCGTTTGAGTATATGTTAAAAAGAAGCGGTGAAAGAATGCATCCCTGCCGAACACCTCTCTTGATTCGTACTTCGTCTGACATTTGTTTGTCTACTTTGATGTGTGCGGTTTGGTTCCAGTATAGATTTGCGATTATCTGAAGGTCTCTATCTTCCAAGCCTATATCTTTAAGGATTTCCATAAGCTTTTCATGGTGCACCCTATCAAAAGCCTTCTCGTAATCTATGAAGCAGGCATAAACAGGGGCCAAAACATCCCTGCATCTTTGAACTAGAACCTGGATACTAAACAGGGCCTCTCTCGTGCCAAACCCCTTACGGAAACCGAACTGGGATTCGCCCATGAATGACTCGCATTTTGTATATATTCTCTTATGGATGATCTTCAGGAATATTTTTAGGAAATGACTCATCAAGCTGATGAGGCGATAGTCGCTACATTTCTTTGCAGAGCTCTTTTTTGGCAGCGTTACAAATGTTGATCTAAGCCAGTCGGAAGGAATGATGCCAGATCGGTAGACCATATTAAATAGTTTCACGATCACGTTTAGTGGTTCCTCATCCTTCAATATTTTAATTACTTCCGAATGCATACCATCTGGACCTGCCGCTTTTCTGTTTTTTGATAAAGAGATTGCATGTTGAACTTCTTCCTTAGTTATATCCATTCCTTCTCGTGTGTACTGTTCCGGAGTGTTCGACCTCTCATTCTGAAAGATAATTTCGATGTAGTTACACCATTGTTTCACTTTGTCGTTGACGTCAAGAATGATCTTATCTTGGCTATCCAGCAGGATACCAGTTTGTCGAGGTTTATATACACCGGCAGCTTCCTTGATCTTCTTGTGCATGTTAAAACTGTCATATTTGGCTTCAAGATCCTCGATTTTGCTACATTGTTCATTGAGCCACTTCTCTTTAGCCATTCTGATTTCGTTCTTTATTCTGCGATTTAACTGTTGGTATTCTGGTTGATTCTTTTCCGAGCGCCTTTCTTCCATCAATTTGAGAATTTCATCGGTCATCCAAGCTTTCCTCCTTATCCTAGTATCACTTGGCAATAATTCCGAGCTTGCGCTAATGAAAGCTTCTCTAATATCGGTCCAAACAGTTTCTACCTCGGGACTACCTGTCATGTCAATTCTGTTCAGTTTATTGTCTAGTTCGTCTCTGACTTCAGCTAACGTTGTTGGGCTTTTCAGTTTTGTCAGATCCGGTCTTGGGCTGTTCATTCTAACTGTACACTTTTTCAGTTTTAACTGGATGTTTGCTACAAGTGGATTATGATCAGAACTTATGTCTGCGCCAGGGTAAGTTTTTACAGATTTAATGCAGTTTCTGTAGCGTTTATTTATCAGTACATAGTCTATTTGGTTTCTGACTATCCTCTCCGGTGTATGAGCGTTAGAAGTCCAGGTGCACAATCGCCTTGGTGGGAGCTGAAAGAAAGTGTTTGAGACTATAAAATCCATCTCTTGACAAAACTGAAACAGCCGGTCGCCACGTTCATTCGCAACACCCAATCCACATCCACCAACTACATCACCCCTCGCACCATTGCCAATCTTTGCATTAAAATCACCCATGACAATCGTGATTTCCGACATTTTAGTAAGTTTTAAGGTGCTCTGCAGTTGCTCATAAAAAGTTTCAACAACTTCGTCCGAGTAGTCGCTCGTCGGTGCATATGTCTGTATAATGTTTATATTGCATGGCTTGGAATTTAGCTGTAGAAGTGCCATTCTGTCAGAAATCGGAACAAAAGACCTCACCGCTCTCTGTACCCCCGTGCTCACTATAAGCGCCACGCCGTTGGAGTGATTTACATTATCACTTCCTGCATAGTAGACGTGATTGTCGCCGATGTGACATTCTCCGGAATTAGGCCATCTCATTTCACTGATCCCTAAAATTTCGATCTTCATTCTTTTCATCTCTTTAATGGCGTTGTGGATTTTTCCTGCTTGAAACATACTCTGAACGTTCCAAGTAGCAATCGTCTTCATGACTGGTCCGGAGATTCTTAGCACCCTCTGGTCATTTAAGACCTGCCGGGGACTGAGGGCCTGGGCTTTTGGTTTTCCAGTCATGACCCTTAATGCAGTGGTTTCCCGTTGCCTTCTGCATCTCCATGCCGTTGAACTTGTGGACAGTTTCATCCGTCTTTAGGAAGGATTTCTCCTTCCAGGGACAAGAAGGTGTCCTCGCTCTTGTCAGCTCGTTCACCCGAAGCTGTTGGCCAACAAGAGGGGATTACTTATACCGGTAATCATTCGGTCGACAGAGCCTCGTCAGTTTCTAGCAGGGTGCACCACGTGCAGGTGAGGTTGTCATTTGGGTCAGCTATATGTATGCTGTCACCCCTTACACCCCCCGCGAATGACACTGTTTAAAAATTCTTTCATCTGGAGAACGTGTTCACTCTGGAACGACCTTCTTGAGGCCGTATTTCCCAACGAGTATAATCTTCAAAGGTTCAAGACCTAACCAACGTGAATCGTTTCCGGCGCACGCGCACCGCTCGCAGAGCGCCATATAGGATTAGTCCTGCAGTGATGTGGCTTATCATAAAGAAAAAGAAAACTGTCGGTCCAAGGTCATGCGACAAAGTGGTTATTCATGAGACCTTTCGAGAATAATTGTTACATCCTCATCACGTCCAAAAGGTGAATGCTATGCCTCCCGCTGATTATTCTGCAGGATTGGGTTTTGCAACGATTTATGCAAAATTATAATTTTACTAGTATTGTTTTGTTCACGGACGATGCCGATTTCACCAGAGACGGAGCAATGATTTGCCGTAATTTGCATAACTGGCATGAAGATGAAAAAAATCCCCATGCAACAGTACAGACAAAAACCAACAAAGCTTCATGGTTAACATGTGGGCGGGGATTATTGGGAATCATCTCTTTGGGCCGTTCTTTATTGAAGGCAGATTAAATGGTGTTATATATTTGCAATTCTTGCAACAAAACTTAAACCGTTTATTAGAAAGCCTGCCCTTACAAATTGGAAATCAGATGTGGTACGGTGCACCGCCCCATTTTAACAATTTAGTTCGTCAGCACTTATCAAATACTTTTAGTTATCGATGGATAGGGATAGGTACTTGCGTTTAAGTGATTTCCAAAATGTCGACCCTTTCAATACTTCCTTTATGCGACACACTTCGATTTGGAAATTAATCAGAATAAATTCTTGCATCCACACAATTGTCCATATGTTAGATGCAATAATGACAAATTTTGTTATTTTAATGCGAGTTATTAGTTACGTTGTTGTTTGATTAGTTACTGTGTTTAAATAACTTATGTTAATAAACTTGAATATTAACCCATTAGTGCATAAGGTTATAAACGTCAAAATGAACAATTTTTTTTTATTACACATGCATCTTGGGTGGAGTATAATTAAGTTTTCTTAATAAAATTTCTTGAAATTTTTAATATTAGAAAAAATACAGGATGTTCGTTTTATCGAACGTTATGCATAAGAGAACATACATATAATTTTTAATTACATAAAACTATACACCTAATAATCATGTTTTTATTTCAATAATTTTAGTGTTCAGATTTCTATGTTACTTAAAACAAATTTAAAAAAATTAAGGTGTGTGTTATATTGAAGAAAACAGTTTTTTGGATGCAGTGCGCTCTGACACTTTATGCAGATAAATTTGGAATTTTTTCCAAACTGAGCAACTGAGCACATCTTTTTTCTTTTTTTTATATATTCTGGCATGTGGTTCATTTGATCAAACCTAACATCATAAAGTGGAGCAGGTGTTATTTTTCCTTTTGTTGATTTTTTACCTTGACTTTTTAAAAGACTCGAAGCCGAATATCTTCTAAATTTCAATAAACCAGAATACATTTCATGAGATGGATGAATTTTTCGAAACAAAAACCAAGCGTTGACAACAAATACGTCAAATAAATTAAAAAATATAGGTCACCACCATTTGCGTTGCCTCATTCTAGTTTATAGACTGCAACCAAGCCATCTAGTATATCCACTCCTCCCATGCCTCTGTTATAATTTTGAAATATTTTAGGCTGCAATACCGCAATTTTTGATTTACGTTCCCTACAGTACCGTGGAAGGTCTTTGATTTCAGATGATTCGAAATTCGACGCTGCAGTGACAACTTTGTTATCTTTCCATTGAAATACAATTACTTTCCGCTGCTTGAGAATACATGAGCACCTCGTTTTTCCTTGGTTAGATTTTTTTCTGATTTCTTAGTGGACAATCTTCTAACCTATTATCTCTAACAGTACACGTTGAGCAATAGCCTAATGAAAACAGATGATTTAGAAGTTTCATGTAAGGGAAGTAATTATCCATAAAAATTTTATTATCAGAATTAGGTGGTATTTCAGCAGATCTTATTAAATTTAATACAACAGTCCCTCCTAGACCGAATAAATGTGATTCATTTTGTGTATTTCTCTTTTTTCCTGTATATATATCAAAGCTGATCATATATTCATCATTTGTGCACAATTCCCAATTTTTGAAACCAAACCGTATATGTTTACCTTTTATGAATTGTTTCGCAAAATGTTTTTCATAATATGGGATCATGCTCTCGTCAATACTTATGTATTCATCTAATCCACCATAATATTTAAAATTTCGATTTAGTTTATCAATTAGGGGCTGTAATTTATATAACTTATTTTCATTATTAATTTGACTGTTGTCGTTGAGGTGTAGATGTCTCAATATAAGCTCAAACATATTGAGTCGCATGCT
This sequence comes from Polydrusus tereticollis, assembly GCA_963920685.1. NCBI lineage: Eukaryota > Metazoa > Arthropoda > Insecta > Coleoptera > Curculionidae > Polydrusus > Polydrusus tereticollis. The sequence goes on from OY987327.1 coordinate 63,371,667, forward strand.
TTCAGATAATATTTTTGGAACATCGTTTTCATTGGACCAGTACATCCGTTTATTTGGATATTTACCATATCCTAAAAGTAAGAGCCCTCCAAATATAACAAGCAGTTCACTTCTGGCCATTCTCAAGTCCAGATTTTTCTGCTGCGCATAAATATTGGTCTGCTCCTCTATGTTGGATAGCACTTCTTCATCAAAAAACAGGTGAAAGAATTCCAAAAGCGTAGTTTTACCATATACTTCTTCCGGCGGATTTTTTTCTGTGCAATCTTTTCCTATATTGAAACTGCTTTCCTGATTAGTTCAAGATTCTGTTTTTCTTTTCTTAGAAGATGAAGGCGTGATATCATTTGATAGCCAATTTAGAGCTGCATTTGGAAATAACGTTGCTAGTGGTATATTACCATCCCAATCATACTCTTCCGCACTGGGTATTATTCTATTACAAATGGTAGCAGGAACAAATTCACTTTCCACCCGCAGCATAGCTGGACCTAGGTGGGAAATATCGCCCTCATGATCGTCATCGGACTGATCACTATCGATATAAGTGTCTTCACCATCTCTGGGTGGTGTAACATATATATCGCCACCCTCCATGTTACTATCTTCTAAGGCAGCCATACTCAACTTTTTCTTTATAGGGGTCACAAAGACGTTTTAGTTATGGTGCCGCGGGTCACAACATAAATTTATTTAGATGTTAATAAAAAACGTAATTTAAATCCAATGATTTATTTATTTTAATGGAAAAATGTGGTCTTATAATGTAAGAGCTTTTACAATCAAAAACTTTAGTTTTAATGACATTTCTGAAATTGTGAACACTTTTTCAAAACTTTGTCAAGATCTGGCTTGTTGCTGCATGCTAACCTTATTACATCATCCACATGGGAGTCCGTAAGTTTGTTTCTGTACACATTCTTTGCGTATTTCATTCGCGAAAACGATGATTCGCAAACGTATGTAGATCCAAACAATGTTAATAGAATTTGGGCACTTCTTTGAACGGTTTTATATTTTTGCGGGACAATGCTCCAAAATTCCACGTATTCCCCTTTTTCCCTTTTTTCTTTAAATAGAACTTCTAGGTTGGTATCGTTTTTAAAATCGATAAACTCATCGAACAACTCTGCGTAATTACAATTTAAAGCTGAAGCCAGCTGTGAGATGGTCGTCGTTTTCAGATGCCATGGGTTTTCTACAAGCAATAAACATTTTTTAATTCTCTTAAAACTTGGAACCTTTTTTAAAATTCGTCTAACAGTGCAGTTATATAATTTAAAATTGTTTTCCTCGGAAATGTTGATACGGTCGTCCGTAGCCTTTTCACAGTCGGAAAATTTTGCAGCTGTTTATTTTGTATTTCTCCATGATAAATACTTAGCTTTCCTTAAAAGCAAATATTTTATTGGCCATCTGTGAGAATATGTTATTTTCACCTTGTAAACTCCGATTGAGGATATTCAGTTTTTCTGTGATATTGCATAGAAAGGCTAAAAGACACCACCATCCATCATTTTGCAATTCAGGGTAACCTTTATTATTTTGCTGTAAAAACAGTCTTACTTCGTGGCGTAAAGAAAAAAACCTCTCCAAAACCTTTCCTCTGCTCAGACATCGCACCGACGCATGCAAAAGAACGTCGTCATGTTCGCTTCCCAGTTCTTGCAAAAGTCTTTTAAATTTTCTGTGGTTCAATTCCCCCGCTTGAATATAATTGACAATATTGATAACAATCTTCATCACAGCTTCTATTTCTGGATTGACAGTACGCGCCGCCAAGTTTTCTTGGTGTATAATGCAGTGAAATGTAATTAAATTTTTAAACTATATATTTTTTTAAACAACGTAATAAATCCATTTTCGGATCCAGTCATTGAAAGACAGCAATCCGTGCACACACACACGGTTTTTTCTATGTCAATTTCATTCTGCTCTAGGAAATTGGAAATAGAATCAAGGTAATCTGTGCCTCGGGTTTGACCTTTCATTGGAAGGAATTTCAAAAAGTCTTCAAAGATTGAATTCTGTTCTGTGCAATATCTAACAAACACCGAGCATTGTGATGTAGCTGAAATGGCGGTGCTGGAATCGAAAGCCAAGCTAAAAAACTTGCAGTTTCTTAGGTTGCCTATTATGTTATCACGAATATATTTGGAAATGTCTTCAATACGCCTCACACAGGTTGAATCGGAGAGCTGCAGTTTTTTTATTTCAGACAGTATTTGTTTTTTGTTACTAAATTTATCAAACAGTACATTGGCAGCGCTAACAAAACATTCTTTTACAATTTCTGTATCGGTAAACGGTATGCTTACCAAGAATGTAACAAATTTCATAAGATGCCTTAGTTATCGCGGAGTCTTGTGATAATGCCACGGACATAACATTTTGTTGTTGTTGCAATGGCCTCTTAAAAAAAAGTAAATTTCTCACTTCTTAATGGTGATCCAGGAGGTAAAATTTCGTTGAAAGATTTGTGTTTTGTAGTAAAATGACAAGAAATATTAAATTTCTTTAATATAACACTTTCGCGGCATATTAAACAAGTAGCTGCGTTGTTTTTGTTAGGCACAACAAAATATTCTGTTTTCCACTCGTCTTGAAACGATCGATTTTCATCAGATATTTTTCGTTTCAACTTAGAAGGCACTCCAGACATTATTCTTAAATTGAAATAACAGTTTTATACTAAAGACAACACCAATTAACTGCAATCATGGAGCGAGATCAGTTAGTTAACTTTGATTCATATTAGAAGTTTAGTAAACAAACAAATTCATAACACGTCGCGGCCGGCAAGCAAGGCGACTCGTTGGGCGACACCATAGGCATCGTAACTATAGATCCGGCACCCCATTCATAAATGCTATAAAATTGTGATGCCAAAATCGTTTGGTGGCGAGACGCTGTGGTGGGGTCGGGAGTGGGGATTACGCTGCCTTTACATATGAATGCGACAAAACCACAGAACAATAAAGGTTAGGTTGACAAAACTCCAGAAAAACCCACAGAAAAACGCTGTCACAAATGAATGGAACATCCGCTATGCCGAGTATTGCCAAGTCGATGCGGACGGCCACGAAAATGATGGGATCTGGGCGGATTCTTTTTTGCTGCGTTGCCATATTACAGATTTTTTACAAGGTTATAGGTAATGTTATATATTTCCCACATCATGTTATTCTAGTAAATCACAGAAGTTAATACTTAAGCCCAGAAAACTACGTTTTCTGTGGCGTAAGTCTGGCAAACCAAGTGGAGGGGAGCAGCTTGGATGTTGATTTACTTTACACTGGAATACAATGATGACAACACGTTTATTTGTTATTGTTCGGTCTAATAGTTACGAGGTCTATGGGCGACACGCACGCACGCACGTGGAGGGGTGAAAGAGGAGGAGGTGTCCCGTCTTGCTCCCGCGACTCGCCCACTGCAACGCAACGCGCGATAGGTTTATCTAGGTATCTATTTTACTCACTGCGCCCACACCTTCGCTGGATCCGCGAGAAATTGAAAATAATTATATAGATACAAATTTCAAGGACAAAGAAATTTAAAAATTGCTTTTTTATAACAGGTATTGATAACGTACTAAGTTAGGTATATTGATATCAAATTTCAATGGAACGTTTGTCAAAAACGTAATCAATATTCTACAAGAACTTACCCGCCGCGACGTTACTGTACAAATTTGGATCCATCACATTAGAAACAATAAAATAAACACGTTTACTGCCTTTTACGTACGCTAAAATGAATCAACCGATGTATTTGACCGTATACAACCTATTTATGTCAAAAATAATTGACACATTGTTATGTAGAGTGCCTTCTTTTAAGAGGAATGACCAAACGCCAGTTTTTGGCTCTGTAAAATGACACCTGTGTGTGTGTGTGTGTGTGGTGGCAAGTCCGTTTCTGACTTCCCTGTCGATGTAAAACATCTACTGTAGTATGGCTTAATGACGCTCCCGTGAGTATGCCATATACTTACCCGACACCCTGTATAATTTAGTTACTTTTAGTTGTAAGTGTTGCTAAAGTGGCGCTTCAGCTATAAAACTGTAATTTAATGAAAATTAGAAAACACATAGATACTTATCAAGTTAAGTTGTCTACCTGTCACCTTCCTTGCTACTAGAAAATAAATACCTATATTACCAAAACTGATTTTGTTGTTTTAGAGTGTACCAACCCAAAGTATTTTCCAAATTCGTAGCATACTTTCAGCCCAACCAAACCGCACTTACTACAGAAGACGCATATTTATACGCATCTTCAGTTATACTTCTAAATCTCCTAAACACTTTATACACCCACAATTTCGTTCAGCTGGTAACCGAATACTCATTAAAGGTACGAACAGCGGTGTGCTCGTTGATTTTTAGAAAAGCTTTGAAGATCAATCCAGGGGCTTTCTCGGAAATAACCGTTGGTAAGAATGATCACAATTTCGAGTATTTGGTTAGTGGCATTTTTGATCTTAAATCTCTTATAAAATATTGATCATAAAATATTTATTTCGCTTAAAGCTAGCCAGTTTTGTTGTTCAACGTGAATTGCATTTTAAAGCTGGAATCACAATGACGTTGTAATAACGTTATTATCCGGTCGAAGTAGTTGGTACGGACTTTGGAAACATTATTAAAAATAAAATACTAAAAGTCCCCATCGATCCCACATCTGCAAAAAAAGTTATCCAAGGTCAAAGGTAAAGAAATGGTTTCTCCAATTTTTCCAGTAAACGGTAAGTTTTATTATATTATTAGATCAGACAAAAGTTGTAGATTATGATATTATCTACAAAAATTGTTCTTATACTTTTTTGTTTTTAAATCACCACCACATTGGAGCAAGACTGGCTTGGCAATTAGTACATACGGGTGAGCAAAATAACCCGACAGGGGAAGTAAAGTTTGAATTGGCTCCAAAGTATTATCTACTAATTTCTAACCCCAGTCTACTGGGTCCAGTTGATTGCCTAGCTATACTTGAACTTGATAGTATACTCGACACAAGTGTTGACTAGCAGAAGCAGATGTTGAATGAAGACACGATAACTGCGCTCTTTTATTGTTCCGTGTATTTTTTACAAAACCTAAATATCTATACTTGTCTAAACAATCAATTTCTTTTGGAGCTCCATATAGAGCAAGAAGAAAGCAGGGAATCCCGTTTGTGATGATGTCTTGTGGAGAAGAGTCGATCTTTTGAAATACTTTTGCGCAATTAATTAAATCATGTTCTTCAAATAATTTAAATACTGTTGTTTTCCTCTTCTGAAAAATGCTGATGCAGTATCGCAGCCAGTTATTGCATGTTAAAATAAGATATGATTTCGACATTTTGGATAAGCAGATATACTTTTTGATGAATATATTTCTGTTGGTTGTTGAGCTTTCCCAGATTTCAAAAAGCAAATAATCTTATCAATTGGAGTCCGTGCAGTCAGTGTACTAATGGGTCAACATCTTCACCGACAACGATAGTTGTATTGGCTAAATTGGATTGTTCTGTAGCTGTTTTAATTATGTGGATATCAGCGTCATTTTCAGCTTGCTTCACTGAAGTATTTGCAGCTGTAAATTTTTCGCATATCATTAAAATTTTGTAAGGAATTGTTGTTGGTTTGTTGGAACTGTCATAAATTGATCAAAAACGACATCAGAAGATGAAGATGTTTTTGTGGTTCGACGACGCTGTTCTGCAGCTTTAATGTTTTTCTTATAATCAGTATAACCATCAAATACTATAGATACTCTATGACCAAAATATCTATGTACATACTAAACGTATTTATTAAAAATAACGTTGAACGCTTGTTCTCGATCCCACACAACGCGAGGTAATAAATATCCTCCATCGATGATGAAAGTAGTATTTGTGTTCGAAGAGTGATAATGGATATGGGCTAATTCATATTCAAAGAATTTTTCAATTTCATCCTCAAATGTCTTAGTAATACTCATACGTTGAAATAATAATACAGGATCTACAGGTACTTTCTTATCACGACCTTTTATAGTGCTATTAATGGTTAAAAGAGGAAGTACTTTATCAGCGCGTTTTAATTTTGATATTATTAAATGTTTCTCCTGTCATTCTAGACATAGAAGCAATTCCAACTTCACGAGCTTTATGACAGTTTATTTTATTATCACCGACGACTCCACTGCCAATTGATATGATTTCTTTAACTTTAGGGAAAGGATCATGTAATGAAAACCACTCAAGAAGTTTTTCAACATCTCTAGCATCTTTCTTTACTCGTGAGTCACTTGCATCTACATGCTGATCTGTTGTATCCATTCTAATATCAGCGAGATCTTTTAATGCGGGTCAATAAAATTAGGGACTGAGTTCCTTTTATGTGTATATTCTCATAATCGTATAATTTGTATGTATAAGTTACACAAACCAATATTTTTACTCATATTAAACATCCGACAGTGTGCATAGGCGGTTCAGCTTACATAATATTGTTTTCGGTGATTTAGAATCGCAATATCTCAGGAATGGTGATTCTTAAAAAAAAAGTATAAAGACAATTCTTGTAGATAATTTCATGATCTACAACTTTTGTCAGATCTATTTTTATGATAAAACTTGCCGTTTACCAGAAAAATTGAAGAAACCATTTTTGCTGACTTTTGACCTTGAATAACTTTTTTTGCAGATGTGGGATCGGTGGGGACTTTTAGTATGTTATCTGTAATGATCTCTCCAAGGTCTGTACCAATTTTCAGTTCTATGCGAATTAATATAAACCTACCACTATTTTTTCGACTACTTTGAACGGATAATTAATTGTAGCGATATTTAACAATGTAAAATAACGCGAGCATTAGACGTCATTCTGGTCCCAGCAAAAAAACAAAACTTTTGCAATAATTGTCACGGGTTTAAAAAGATAATTTTTTTGTTTATCCTGAATTAGCCAGAACTAATTCAATTTACAGACATGAATTCATTTTCAGGTAATATTGTAACACTTGTTACAAAAGATGTATTTGCTATTGATGCAGCATTAACATTTATTAAGGATATGGTGATAGGATTCCTACAACTCATTGTGGTAACTTATATACTGTATCAGAGAGTTGGTGTTGCTGCTTTTCGACCTATAGCGGTAATAGTGATGATCATTCCGATCCAAAGTAAGTGATATTAAATAATAATAATTATTATTATTATTATTATGTGTGCACTAAGCAAGTCCCATTGCAATAATCCGAAGTAAAACTTGTAAATCAGTAAAGCTAGATTATATCACAAACTCGAATTATTATAAATTAACAAATTGAAAAAGAGACTCTCCTATTTATATTTTCAACTTATTATAGTATTTACGGGAAAGAAGACTACAAAAACAAGACTAAAGACTGCGAAAAGGACCGATCAGAGATTTAGTCTGATTCAAGAAACATTAAGTGCAATAAAAATAATCAAAATGTATACGTGGCAAGCGTATTTTCAGAAGCTAATTAACAATACTCGATTGTAAGTAATAAAATGTAATTCTTTTCACATTCTAATGCAATAAATTGATTGAGTGCTTGTTTTAAAGTTAGAGACAATGATGTACCATGAATGACGTATTTTGGACGTCCAATATAACCATCTCCAGTCGTCTCCAGGTGAAGAATGAAACTAAAATAATAATTTATACCTACTACCTATTGTTAGCAGAGCATGACCGAGATGGGTCATTCATTATTGGTGGTATTTTATGTACTCAACAACAGTTTTCAAATATTTCTTACATGTAATGAGGGTTTAATGAAGTAGTCAGGATTCTAGCTATTCAAGCTGTTTTTTTAAATTTTGTCTTTCGCTAACTTTAAGAATACATTTTGCCTCTGACTATTGTTGGCCTTGGGTCCAAGCGTGATCTGCTGCACCGGATTTGTCTGTTTCACTGTGAGGTCCTTTCCTTTTCGTCAGACTCTATAACCTTGCCGATGAGCCGTTATACGGCGAAACGCGTCCAACGATTGGGTCTGACGGAAAGAAAAGGGACAAACTTCTTTAGGTTTATATTGTTATACTAAAGCGGCTTGACCGCTGAACCAGAATCGGGAATGGAAGGCTAAATCCATCAACCCCCTGGGCGTTGATACAATCATCAACGGCGCCAGGCTAAGGACAATGGTAGAACATTTAAATATAATAATATCACCCAACATGAGAGTCAATGCAGGAGTCTGACGAGTCTAGTGGAAGAATCGAAACGTTGCCGTTTCATTTTAAGGCAACCCTGGAACCGAACACAGAGTTAAATGACAGACCCGGGAGGGACTCCATCAATCTGGAGTCACTCCGCCATCGAGCGTCAAGAGATATCACGCTGGGATCTGGGATCTTCGTCGTCTATTCCACACAGCCACCTCGGCCTAACAACCGGGTCGGAGGGTTATTGGTGTACACCGTTCCCCAAAGGTCTTGGACTCATCAGTAGCGCTCTCCCGATGGGTATCGCTAGACACTCTACCGCGTTGTTCAGTTTCACGTTTACCCGTCCCCCGATGGGTGTGTGGAATAGACGACGAAGATCCCTGCGTGGTATCTCTTGGCGCTCGATGGCGGGCCCGGGTGAATCATTTAAAAAATGGCAATGTTTCGGTTCTTTCCTCTAGACTCGTCAGACTCCTGCACTGACTCTGATGTTGGGTGATATTATTATTTCTTTAGGTTTGTTTAATATCGTGTTCTCGGTATTCTTGAACCAATAAATTGGCTTTCGGCGCCACCTGACGTAATACCCGCATATGCGAGTTCCATTCCAGCGTTTGGTCTTCTCTAGGTCCTCACTGGTCTGATTGGGTTGATTGCTCAATTGCCGCTACGTGCAACATCTCGCATATGTACCATCTGTGGTTTCGATATTCTTAGATCCTTGTTCCAAGGGGTTTCACCAACATAGGATTGTCCGCATCTACAAGATGTTCTATATAATATAATTCTTCTGCTGTTCTTGTCACTTACTGGCTTTGTCTTCGTCAGTAGGTTACTAGCTATGGAATCTTTGGAGTTAGATACTGTCCGATGATTGTCTTAATCCTCTATTTTTTTCAGAAATTCAGAGTGTTTGTGAGTTCTTGCGTATGAGTTTTATATCGATAACAAAGTGTTAATGCTCTATCTACAAGTATTTTTACTATTCCATGTTTGGCGTTATTTGAATGGTTTGAGGCATAATTAACACATGTAAGTTTTTGTCCTGTATATCAATGTTTAAATGGCATTTCTGTTTTTCTGTACAATGACGTCTAGAAACCGCAATATCTTGTTGTCTTCCTTTTCTATGGTAAACTTGATTGTTGGCGCCAGGTTAGTGACTTGGAGTTTGTCAACACTTCCATTCCAAATGATGAACGTGTCGTGTACGTATCTAAACCATATTTTTGGTTTTATTTTTGCCTTTCAGTTGCGTCATTTTCAAATAATTTAATGTAAATGTGGACAATCACTGGTAAGAGAGGTGAGCCGTCTACATAATCCTAGGTAGTAGAAATACGCTTCTAGTAGTATTCACCAAATATGACGACTTGTTGAAATTTGTTAAATGCTAGAAGAATGCAACAAAAAATTTTTTCAATTTATATTATATTTTAATGTAAAATGAACATATGTTTTTCATTCTGTTTTAGAAAAGAACTCCAAACACTAAGAATAGTCTACTATTTAAAAGCCTTTATAGGTTGGCTAGGAGCATTTACCATTAATATAGCTTTCTATATTCTCTTAATTTCATATATTGCTCAAGGTCATACGGTGCAAGCAGAGACCGTTTACTTTATTCAACAGTGCCTTTTTGCCTTGCGCACTGCCACCATGGTGTCAATACCTATGGGTAAGCAATATTGCTAGTTTTAAAAATACTCTAAAAACCGAGTAGGTAACTGCTTATCATCATCATACGCCTCTTCACACTTACTCATCTCCGTTCATTTGCTCGCCTACTGTGTTACCTCAACTCTGTGGATATAGTGTGCATCGACTTTTATACGGGATAGGTCTCCACTTAGTCAGTTTCCTTGTCCCACGGATATCCTGTGATGTCATGAGTAGACCTGCCCATTATCATTTTTGCCTTTTGATGTTGTCTCCAATGTTGCTTTCATTCTGCCCTGTGGCACCCTCACTCTTCAAGTCCGTCTGTGACTGTCCAGCTTTCAGTGGCGTATGTGGTTAGTAAACCACACTGATTTTATACTCTGGTTCTTAGGTGTTGTAGGAACGTTAAATTGCAGATGTGACTAAGTTTACCACATAGAGTCCTTTTTACTACCGTATCCATCTGGTAGAGCCATGTTGTTGGTTGTTTTTTAAGAAGGATACTCGATGCCCTAAGTCCATCGACAATCTCTTTTAGTACAAATGTATCAGAGCTACTACTGTTTTAGACAAATTCACATTTATTCTAGTTTGTTGGGCTGCTGTTTTAATGTATACAGAGTGGCAAAAAAAGTCGCGCATAATGCCTGTAACTTTTGAGTTACCTCGTATACGAAAATGTGACCATTATGAAAGTTGTTCAGTAAATTATTCCCCACATTTCTACCTGCATGAATTTTTTCTGTCATTTCTGGTTTGTTTGCCATAGAGACCAACTTACTTTTTTTAAATAGAACACCCTGCATATGATTGCATATTTGGATTCTGCTGGGAAAACTCTGAATTCTTTGTATTTCAAATTTTTATTTATTTAAAATTGTAACCAACTTTATAATAACAAAGTAAATAGCCTAGAAAATTGAACAACTTAACATCGGAATAATAAACAAGTGAACCCCTTTCAGTGGATCAGGTGTTCAAAATGACCACCATTTTCAGCTAAGCAGAGCGCCAGTCGATCCCTGAACCCGTCTACAACGTTTAAAAGGATGTCCTCTAGAATGGTCCGAATTATAGCACTAATTCTGACTTTTAAAGATTCTAAGTCATTTGGACGATTAACGTAGACTTTGTTCTTTAAGTGTCCCCACAAAAAGGAGTCGAACGGGGTTAAGTCCGGGGATTGCGCTGGCCAGTCAATAGCACCTCTTCTGCCTACCAACGTCCTGGAAATTGTTCGCTTATTTATTGTTTAATATTTGCCGCATAATGCGCAGGTGCTTTATCTTGCTGGAGCCATACCTGTTTGTTTATGCCATTATTTACACCCGGTAAAACCATTCTGCAAGAAGGAATTATGTGATTCCTGAGGAGGTTCAGATATTTTTCACCATTCAGATTACCATCTATGAAGAAAGGTCCTACAATATGTCTACCAACTATGCCCGCCCAAACATTAACTTTTTCGGGCCTCTGAGTATGACCTTTCTGAAACCACACTGAGCGAAATATCGAGTTGACATAACTCAAATATGAGTTATCCTAGACCGACGCGTGTTGCTAATAGGGGACACCTCAGACCTCTGAGTTACGGCAACTAAACCGAAGAAATTGTATCAAATCACTGTTCATAAATTATAATAGCCCTGAAGATGGGTTATTTTAGCTAGCTAGCTTAGCTAATCGTAACTGGGTTTGGCGAACACATGCGGCGTGGGCTGCAAGAAGCAATTCATTGTTTAAGCTGCCAGATACCAATATGGGAGTTGTGATGCGTTACTACTCGGGCTAGATTAACTAATGATTCGAGCTATCAAAACTGGACCTCTCAGTTGTTCTAGCTAACTTAACGACTATAGATTTAATCTGTCCTTAATGTTGGCAGGGAATCTTAATAGAGCCAAGAAACACAAGGAATATTTAATAATATGCACTTTAATTAACAAACACTTGTTACAGAAAACACATGCTAGGTTTACTGACATATCTAACAACATATGATAAACGTCAAGTGTAAAAGAACTACTTTATGAACGAAGCTAGGCACAATAAGGTTTGGCACTTTAAATATATTTCAACACTAAAATTGAATTATTCTCATTTTCACGCACCTGTATGAGAACCAAAGAGGATGAGAACAAACTCTGAACAAAAATAAAATAGATTCCTCTGATCAACGATTGAGCGGATAGCAAGTCCAGTTATGTGGTCCATGACGACGCGACGTGCACGAAGTACCAATAACAATGGGATGAAGTTATCGCGCCAAGTCGGCAACAGCGTGAATTCGGAACTTTCCGTGACCTTTCGATCGGTGTTTTACCCTCGACATGGGTATTTAGAGCACTTTTTATGACTTATCTCAACTCAAAATAATTTACACATGGTAATGAGTTAAAATAATGCACGTCTGGGTCAAAACGGCACTTTAAAATCAGTTACTGACTTTTCCCAATCTAAAAACTGAGTTCAGGTAACTCATAAAGTGGTTACAAAATGAAGGATTGTGGTAATCCCAAATGTGTTTAAAATGTTGATATTTGTGTGTTGAGGCGAACCAAAAGAAGCTGAGTTATTGTAGCGTTTTTAAATGATTTGTGATAATTTGTAGGCTTAGTTTGAACAACATAGAAACGTGCGTTAAAGTAGCTCTAATTCTGCAACCCACGGCATCGGTAAATCCATTTTTGTCAGTGCAGTGAGTATTCTCAGCAGACCAATAACGATAATTGTGTCTATTAACAATGTCATTTAAATGGAAAGTAACTTAATCCGAGAAAATTATATTTGTTGCAAAGTTATTATCGTTATTGCATCTTTCCTTCATCATCTCACAAAATTCAGCTCTTCTATCAAAATCGTCCTCGTTTAACTCGTTCACCAACTTTATCTTGTAGGGATGCAACTTCTCCTGCTCTAACAAATTTTTCACTGACTGATGAGACATGTTAAAATCCATTATTATATTGGCCTGGATGATTGTGTTGGATTCTCATGTATTTAGAGCATGATATTCAAAGCTTTGTCTCCCCCGGTTGCTGTTTTAGGTCGACCTGATTTAACGGTTTCCCTAACACTGCCTATTTCTCGAAATTTCTTTACCACTCGACACACCGTTGACTGATTTATTGAAGGCCTATTTGACCTGATCTTGCGATCTCTTCATATTTTCGTAACCGCTCATTGTTAAAATTTCAACTCGTTGTTTCTCATTTAGATGAACCATAATGTAAACAAATTAGAAATCAGACAACAGAAAATTAAACAGGAATTCAAAATTGACACCTCTTAGGTCGCTGTCATGAAAACACCTTGACTCAACTGGTGGGTATTAAACTGATACAGCTAGGAATAACTATATAATTAGGAAGTTTTTCATTTTTGAGCTGTCATTACCTCGAAAACGCTTGTAATAGAAAAAATTAGAGTTTTCCCAGTAGAAACCAAATATGCAATCATATGCAGGATGTTCCATTTAAAAAAAATAAGTTGGTCTCTATGACAACCAAACCAGAAATGACAAAAAAAATTCATGCAGGTAGAAATGTGGGGAATATTCTACTTAACAAGTTTCATAAAGGTAACTTTTTCGCATACGAGGTAATTCAAAAGTTACAGGCATTATACGCGACTTTTTTGCCACTCTAACCGTTTTCCCTACTACCTGTATTCAATTTGATATGAAAAAATATACTGGTGCATTCCCCAAGCCTTATTTACCATTTTAGGGATCTGTAACACAGCTGATCTTATTGCTGCTTTTACCAGAATTCAAAAATTCTTAGACGCTGAAGAGGTAACCAGTCAAATAGCACAGGAACCAATGCCTTATGCCCCCAAGATCTATTTAAACAGTGTTAATGTAGCCATAAAAAGGACAAATATTTTAAAATCCGTATCTATAGCTCATGATAAGGGCCTACTAGTGATCACTGGTAATGTAGGAAGTGGCAAAACTGTGCTTTTAAAAACAATTCTTGGGGAATACCCTGTCTCAAGTGGGCAAATGGAAATAAGAGGATCTCTTTCTTACGCTCCTGAAGAACCATGGCTATTTCCTTCCACCATTAAACAAAACATACTTTTTGGACAACCCTACGATGAAAAGAGATACCAAGAGGTGGTGAATGTGTGTGCGCTAACATATGATTTAAATCAGTTTGAAAGATCAGATCAGACCAATGTAGGTGATAAAGGAATTAACCTAAGCAAGGGACAACAAGCCAGAATTACTTTGGCTAGAGCTATCTATCGAGACAGCGACATTTATCTGCTTGATGATTGTCTATCGTCTTTAGATAATAATGTCGCCAATTACATTTTTATGAACTGTATCAAAGTTTTTTTGAAAAACAAAATTACAGTTTTCGTAACCAACAATATTAGTATTTTAAAGCAAGTAAGCAACAGCCACATGGTGTTTCTAGAAAATGGAGTTACACTTACCTTAGAGCAGCAAAATCAAAGCTTGGACAAAAGAATTACTTATTATATAGATGAGGAGGATATAGCGTCAGCCAGAAGATATAGAGAATCTATAATAAATAAACAGGAGGATACTTTAACCGCTCAATGTAATTCTAATGAGGATGATGAACTTCTCGGAAGCAAAAATGAAACTAATTTAAAAGAAAATCTTTATCATGAAGAAAAGAGAGATGGTGGCGTTTTGTGGACCAACTATATGACTTATTATAGATATATGGGTGGTTTCTTTGTGATGGTATATTTAGTTGTAGCTTTTGCTGCAGCTCAAGGTGCCCTATCTTACTCAGAAAAGCTGATTAGTTTGTGGTAAGTACCAACCTAAAATAAAAATTAACAACTCCAGGATCTTCTTCTGAAAAAATCGTCAGAACTTTTTTTGTGACTTTTTTAAGGGTGAATTTAGAACCAAAAATAACCAGCCTTGTAAACAACAAACAGAGAAATATTACCGAATATGAGGAATCGGTAAATACTAGAAATCAATATCTTCATCTCTATACGTTATTCATTATAACAGCTATGATTATATCCATAATTAGATCTTATTCCACCTTCTATGTATGCATCAATGCGGCTAAGAGCTTACATAATGCCATGGTTAAAGCAATGCTGCAAGCGTCCATGTACTTCTATGACAGTCACTATATTGGAAACATAATAAATAGATTGTCCAAGGACGTTTATGTCATTGATGAGAACATGCCGTTCTTGGTTTTTGACTTTCTAAGGGTAAGTCTTGTAATTTAAGAATCACATAATTTTGAGGGTTTGTAATGGTTCGTTTATTTTCAGCTGATTTTTAGTTTCATCGGCGTGATTGTTTTGGTGGCATCAGTGAATTTGTTGTTCTTTATTCCAGCAGCTATTTTGTTAATCAAATTGTACTTCATCCAAAGAATTTACATTCCTACAGGACGAAGCTTAAGAAGACTGGAAGCAGCAAGTGAGTACTTTTTTATATGCTGTGTTTAAGTCCCTGACCACATCTCGAAAACGAAAATATTTTGAATAAGGTTTATAGATCGTTTCTTAGTCTATATTATTCTACAGCCATGTATGTAATATTGACATTACTGACTTTATTGAAGGTCGGGAAGTATTACATTACATACCTCTACTTCTTAACCTCTCATTTTCAGCTCCCTAAAGCAAGAAAAAAGCAAAATAGGTATATAAATATCTTTATCGACAAAGCTTCTAGATATTTTAATCAGCAATAAATTAGAATAAAAAATGCAAATAATTATTAATTAATAATTAATGATTAATTATTAAGGTGGCACCGCTTTAGATAACAGGGTGTTAAAGTTTCTTTAAAAAAAAAATCGTTTTTTATAATTTTTTTAAATATTCTTTTCCCATCCTTTTGCATTTTTTTTGTATCATTATTTAAAGAAATAATTTTATAATTAATTAAAATGTTTTAATTAACAAAAAAGTTGTATTATTAGTTTGTAAATCCGAAAAACAATATCCAAAGTAGAGAAAAGTCAGTGGCATACATTTTTCTGTCAATAATATTCGTTAAGGTCCTCCCCGGGACGCCGACTTAGGAAATTTAATCTAGTTAGAGCTAATTAAGCCCCCTACCATTATGAATAATGGTACCAAATTTCAATAAAATCGAAAAAGGGATATTTAAAAAAATTATACATATAAAGCCGATTTTCTTTAAAAAACTTTAACACCCTGCATATCAAAAACAGGCAACTCCAGACACATATTCATATATACTTAATGCAAAACAAAAACCGATGCACGTCATACCCTTCGAGTGACGTCAGTTATCGACAGTGTTGCCAGCTTGTAACCAAAATATCCGAGTGAGGGAATTACACAGTTTTTTTTTCATAAAAACAAGATTAATATACAAAAATTTCCCATTAATTTCTAGGTTAAAGTTGTTAAAGTTACATGATGTTCTAAAAAAAGTTACAGCTTATGAATAACCGATGTAAAATATTATAATTTTTAAATAATACAACTTGTTTCCTACATTCCATAAATAGTGCAACGGATAGAACTGGTATCCAATCCTCACACATTTACAACTCTCTCTGAATTAGAACGTTTGTTTTAAGGTGATTCTAATAATTTATTTTCCTTAACTGTTGAAATTGCGCTTACAGTGGAGATATTTAAATTTAGGGCAGCTCTTTGCACCGACTATTTAAATGCTTCGGCATTTTTCACAAATAGTAAACAACGTAATCGACAAAGATATGTATGCGTACTTTTGTATTTCTTAATAGAACAGTTTTTATTGCTATTTATGAAAAGATCTGGAGTTTTTTTTTTTAAATAGACGTTCAACACGAAACCACAGAACAATTAAGGTTAGTTTTGCATGAAACGTCAAACCAAGTCAACGAATGAGCTGGCGCCACCGCACCGTCTACAGTTGTGTTGCCAACTATCGGCCAATAATATTAAAATTATATTAATTTTTACAAGCTTGAATAAACAAAATATTTGCTATAAGTGGGTTCGTATTAAAGAAGAATACTTTAAGTTTGTAGTAAATTCAGTATCACATAAAGTTTTAATAAATTTAATTATCAGCTGATTGATGACGCGCATCGGTTTTTGTTTTGCATCAACTGTAAACTTTTTCTCTTATAACATCATAACGAATCACCGGCTTAAGTTGCGTACTGTACTTCTGAAACACCCTGTATAAGCTTTTTTTAATAATATATTTTTACAGTTTGTTTTTTATATACCATCCGAGATAAGAATGGTATAGCATTGGAATCTTGGAAACGGTAGGAATTAGAATGTTGGTTAAATTAGGAAAAGTTGCACAATTTAAATACCTTTTACATGGTGTTTGCAAAATTAAACTATCTTTAACCGAACTTTTTCATTGTCACTTTTTAAGCTGAATAAGATAACGTTTACAGATTTTCAGTACAACGTTTCGTTTTCGAAAAAACATCATCAACTTTCTTTTTTTAAATGTTTTTTTTCTTTAATCGAAGGCTATTTTGAACTCTAAAATAACTGAGCTATCACTTGAACAAATTTTCAGCTTTTTCTCTATCATAGATTTTTATTATTTAACGAATAAAATCCTCATATCATAAGACCGTACAATAAACATAGTGGGCTTTGAAACAAACGTTCGTCTTTCTTGACAACTTACTTCTGTCATAAATACAAAATTTAATTAGGTACTTAAACTTCGTTTAAAAATGGTTGTACATTTCTCTTTTGAGAAAAAGTTTGATATGTTAGAGTGTTACGTTTTATGCCATAGAAATACTCGAGAATGTATTTAAATAATTACCCAGAGAAATTACAACCAAATAAAAAGATGTTTGGAAGAATTGTTGCCAATTTATTGCAGTATGGGTCATTTAATAAAGCAGTGGTTACTAGAAACAAACCATGTAATAAGGAAATTGAAAATAATGTGGCATTAGCTGTAACGGAAGACCCTACAACATCAGTAAGAAATATTGAGAAAGTAAGTTGAACGCCAAAATCTACAGCACAGTTTATTTTGCGTAAGAACAAATATCACCCGTACAAATTTCGAATCTGTGAGGGACTAAAACCGGGAGACGACATAAGGCGAAGGGTATTTTGCGAATGGTACACTAGGCAATGTCAAAACGACGAAAATTTCGTCAATAAAATTTTATTTTCTAATGAAAGTATGATAACCAACAACGGAATCTGTAACAGAAGAAATACGCATTATTAGTCCACAGAAAATCCACGGTTGTACAAAATGGCTAGACACCAACATCGTTTTGGTTTCAACATTTGGGTAGGAATTTTGGGAACAAAGATAATTGGGCCAATTTTTTACCACGGAACACTAAATTCGGAGCGGTATCGAAATTTACTGCAGCACAATTTGGAAGAATGGTTCGATAACAACTTACCACTAGCATAAATCAATAACTTTTGGTTTCAACAAGATGGAGCCCCCGCTCATAATTCGAGAATTGTCCAAGAATATTTAACAGATAGATTTCCTGACAGATGAATAGGTACGCGTTTAGCTGTTTCTTGGCCTGCACGATCGCCTGATCTAACTCCTTTGGACTTTTATCTCTGGGGGTACATCAAAAACTATGTGCACCAACGTAATTTTCAAACGGAGGAAGAATTGCGTCAACTGGTTTTAAAAGCATTTCAAACGATTACCCCAGATGTACTTAACAATGCTTTGAATTCCACAGTTAGAAGATGTTACCTATGCTTAGAAAATAATGGCCATTTGTTTGAACACTGTTTGTAATTAAGTTCTAATTTGGTATTATGTTAATAAATGTTTTTCGAGCATTCAGTGCCGAACTATGGAGATTTTTCTTGAATATTTTTAAACGATAGCTAAAAAGCTGAAAATATGTTTAAATCAATGCAAGTGGTACATCAGTTATTTTAGAGTTCAAAATAGCCTTCGATTAAAAAAAAAACACAGGACCGTATTTAAAAAAAGAAAGTTGAGGATGTTTTTTCGAAAACGAAACGTCATACTGAAAATCTGTAAACGCTATCTTGTACAGCAAAAAAGTGACAATACAAAAGTATTTTTCATTTTTTTATATCTGTTAAAATAATGCAACAAATAAATAAAAAATAATACAGCAAAAAATAATTTTTTTAAAAAATATCGAAATCGGTTAAAGATAGTTTAATTTTGCAAACACCATGTAAAAGGTATTTAAATTGTGCAACTTTTTCCTAATTAAACCAACATTGTAATTCCTACCGTTTCCAAGATTCCAATGCTATCTTATTCTTATCTTGGACACACTGATAATTAAAAAATTATTTAGAACCATAAATTATAGATTTCCTTAGAAGACTTCTTAAAGAAGGAATAGGTAAACATATTTTAAAGTCTTGTCTTGTATTATAAGTAGGTAAATTAATATTATTTCTATGTGTGTGTTTTTCAATCAAACAAACGGTTCTTATTATAAAAAGTTTGTGTTAAATTTTTTTATGAGATAAACAAAGGTTTACAAGAATCTCTAGATCTTGCTTTGCACAAATACCTGATAGTTCTTTTTTTGTAAAATGAAGATAGAGTTAAGAAAATATTGACCAGAATTACCCCAGAAGAAAATTCCATATCTCGAAACGGATTCCATTAAAGCAAAATAAACATTTCGAAGAACTGTATCATTTACTTCATGAAAAAGTCCTCTCAGGGCATAACAACCGGAAGCTGGTTTTCTACATAACTTTTCTATATGTTCATTAATAGAAAGGTTTTGAGTAAATTAAATTCCTATTTTTTTTTATAAATTTGGGGTTGTTAACCATTAGATTTTGAAAAATAATATTATTAAGTAAACATTTAAATGTTAACATGTTGGTTTTAATAATTTTAAAAGAGGGTAAATTAGAGTCATACCACTTTTTAATTTTTATTAAATCTTCATTAACTATTTTAATTAATTCAACACAATATTTACTATGCCAAAGTATTGTTATATCATCAAAAAACATAGTAAACTCACTATTTATAAAACCTGACCCAAGGTCATTTATATGGATTAAAAATAGCAAAGGACCAAGAACGGAACCTTGATATACGTACTCCATAATCAATTTTATTATTTTTTGAGTTCTTAGCATTTAACAATAATACTTGAGACCTTTCAGATAAATATGATTTAAACCACTTTAATGATACACCTCTAAAGCCATAAAGTTCAAGCTTCCTTAATAAATATGTCGTGCTTAATAAAATCAAAAGCTTTAGAGATATGACAAAATATTGTTGCGGCAAAATCTCCTTCATTAAGGTTAAAATAAAAATGTTCAAGAAATGAAAAATAGCGGTATTAACATCTTTCCTGGCTCTACATGCAAGTAAGAGACTTACCTAATGTTGCAGAAAATTTTTTAAGAAAACATACTATGTAACGTTAATTAAATAACTAATACATTTTGACTAATAAAAGTAAAAGATTTGTAAATAAATATGAGTTTAAATTTAATTAAATTTTAAATAAAATTAAAAAATTTTCTGCAACATTAGGTAAGTCTCTTACTTGCATGTATTTTACTGTAATCGCGGTTTAATATTAATCTCCAAATTTTACAAAATATCTTTTCCCATATATTAAACTTTTATTGATGATGCCTGTGTTGCTTTTACATTATCTAATTGTATTTTTTTCCTTCCCCTTTCAGTTTAAAAATTTTAACAATGTCATTGGTCTCTTCATAAATTAATAACATCTTAATAATAACCCACTGAAGATGAAGGTTTATGCCTTTGAAACATGTATGGGCTTTTAATATGAACTTATTTATTAAATTAGTGGAGCAGACTTTGTGTTTTATTCCATAAATAAAATATTACTCCACTGTGAGATGGACTACTTCCATAAAAAAAAATAAAATATATTTGAAATATTTCTTTATCACATGAGACGTTTTCGAAGTATCGGTGTGGTCCGGGACCTTTGAAACACAGTAAATGTATAGTGTATAGCTTTAAAATTGTATATTCTATAACAAGTATGGAATGGATAAATTTCGCACGAGCAAAAAATTTGTAGTTTACGGTTTCGCGAGGGCGGAAACGCCATTCCATACGAGTTATAGACTATTCTTTCTCTAACACTATTGGAGAAAAAATAATTTATTATGTTATAAAATCAATATTTTGTAATAAAACTAACCTACCTTGAATAATCAAGCGCTGTCAAAGTTGAATTATCGAATTAAAAAGAATGAAGCCGTTCTATAACACTTTTTTAGTTAAGAATTTGTTTCAAAAACAGTGTTAGAGAAAGGTATATTTCCTACGATCACTATTTGAAGTAGGCTTTCGCTTCGAAAACTTACCGCAAAGCTGACGTTTTCCCCAATCTGTTATAATTTGACATTATTGACGCTCTACAGCGCTAAAATAACTTTGGCACTTGCGCCTAACTTTATTTACAAACAAAATAAAGGCAGTCATTACTTTAAAAGAAACTTTAGCCTAAAAATAAATATTTAGTAAATTTTCTAATATTTAAACCATCCACACAGCACTTTTCAAAATAATTAAACGATTAAAGCCTTCTAATAATATATAAAATTGCCGAGAAAAATGATCATAAGTAGGAAACACAACTTACACAACAGTGGAATATTATTGCGTTTGTAGGTTCTAAACAATTTTTCGCTTTTAATCAAGTGGGCACATGTCAAACAAAGCGGTAAATAAAAAAGTTGTGTCATGTCAGGTTTTACAAAAATTACACTATATTTTTCATATAATGTGTTCGTAGAAAAAATCTAGTGTGTATAATTTAAGCGGGAAGTTCTTTGTCGCTTTCGACAGAACTTTCTGTCTCAAGGGGCAAGGTATCACTTTCCGCTCTTCTTCTTATAATCAATATTCTTGAGCCAGACATCAGTCTTTTGCTCTTGTTTTTTGTTGTAGATATCTGGTCGATAACAATTTTGAAATGTCTTGATTTTGAATTTTGTATTTGATTTTTGTTCGCATCTTCTTCTCTTCTGTTTTGGTCTTACGTGCTTTTCTTATTCTCTTTAATACATATCTGTATTATTTATCAGGGGGGTAGTCAATCTTTAGGGAATTTGTGTTTTGAGTTTGGTAATGAGTGTATGTGTGTGTCTAAAATGAGCCGATTCGTGGATGTACTTGCTCGTGTATGGTATTTTTTTTAAATTTTATCATAAAAAGTGTTTAATTTGTCCATTCGCAAGTCCCCGTGCAGCACGTCTGTCGGTACATGTCTTTGAGCGTCCGTTATTATGCGTAAAACTCTATTTTGTAATATTTGTAATTTTGTCAGTCTCGTCTTGTTTACGGTGCACCACGTAGGCACACCGTATGTAAGTATAGGTCTTTTGTAGATCAACGTTTTCGTCTTAATGCTTATTTTGCTTCTGTTGTTTAATAATGAATAGACTGCACTTAATTGGCCTTATGCCTTTGCAACGTTGTCGTTCCACAATAATTTTCTGTCAAACGTGAGGCCAAGATATTTAATCTTGTTCCTCCAATTAATTTGTGCATCGCCCACTATTACGCTTGTTTGGGGTAGTTTTGTAATAGCTTTTGAAAAGTAAATTACTTGGGTCTTACCATCATTTAGACAAAGTTTCCAAGAGTTCAACCATCTCTGAAGGAGATTGATATGGCGTTGCAGACAAAGGACTACAACCCAGAGCAACTTCGAGGTTGCAGTAATCGCAGTATTATCAGCGAACAAATACAATTGGGTTCGCGGATCTTGCGGAATATCACTAGTATAAATATTGTATAGTAAGGAGGCCAGTGGCGATCCCTGTGGCACTCCCGCCTTAATGTTTCTGACGCTTGAAATTGAATTTTCTGATGATACCGCGAATGTCCTGTCCTCGAGGTATGAAATCAAAACTTTTACCAAATAATTAGGCATACCCAACCTTATCAACTTTAATGGGAGACCATTATTTTTTGCTTTAATATAATGTAAAGCAGACCAAACTTCCTCAGATGTCACTTGCGGAATGTTAATCAATGTTACCTGCACGACGATCCATGGTTCTGTACACTTGAATAGTCCTGGCGATTCGTGCATCTCTTTCCAAATCGTTACTGGGAAATTCACTGAATTGTTCGCAGAGACTGTCTGCAAGCAATTCGGTCTTTTCCTCTGGATTTGTAAGCATCTAGCCTGTATTTGGATCTTTGATGAATGACATAGGTTTCTTTCCTCATTTAATTAAGGAGCGAGTAAATTTGTAAATTGTGTTATCCTCGATTTTTAATCCTCCAATTTTATCAGACCAAATTCTAGATTACCTACAGTCATTTGATTCGCCTGCGTTTTTATGCGCGGATGGCCACTCCTAAATGCTTGCTTTAGCATTCTGTTTTTATTTTTGATCATCTGAGTCATTTCGGGTCCTATAGCGCCCCGTTTCGAAAATCTAGACGTTTTCGTTGTAGACGACTCGATTGTGGCTAAAATTATTTTACCAGTTAATTTTGCAGCTGCTTCATTTATTTCGACATTCGTATATATTGGTGATAGATTACCAGACTCTTGAAGCTTTCTCGTAACAAGAGGTCAATTTGTCCTTGTTCTTGTAACGTAGCCATGACCTTTCTCTGCGGGATTGCCCCACTCGATGAAAACAGGTCTATGGTCAGAAGTCAGTTCAGTTATAACAATCGGTTGAGACAATCTATCAGTATTGTTGAAGAGGAAAACGTTTAGAATCTCCGGCAGCGAGCCCCTTTGGAAATGGGTATGCTGGATCGGCGGTAATATGTGATAATTTAAATCAAGTGACTTGTTGAATAGGGTGAGACCTCGCAAATTCTGCGTCCGGCAGCCCCAAATTCGGTGCTTTGCATTGAGGTCTCCCCTATTATTGTTGAACTATCAGAGTTAAAGAGTTTTGCCAAACAGCCCTCAACAAAATTGACGTTAGGGCTGCAGTAAACAGAACTCAGTTTGACCCAACAATTTTTTGTTTTAATTTTAATGAAAGTACCTTCAAAATGGGTACAGTTCAGTAAACCTGTCATGGCTTGCGCTGCTATGATATTCTTTTTGGCAAGAATCATAGTTCCTCCCTTCGGTCGGCCTTCCCGATCATTTCGGAAAATATTGTAGTTAGGGCATGTGAAGCGTTGTCCCTTGAGCCACGTTTCTTGCACAAGAAGAACATCAATGCTGTATCTTTCAAGAAAGTCGATAATTTCGAGCTTTTTGCCCTTGATACTATTAATATTAATTGTAGCCAAGCTGAAGAATGCGGCATCTGTCTGCAAGGCCATTAGTGACTCAGATTAGCTAGTGTCGACATCATATATTGGACTTGTTTCTGCATTTTTTCTTGAAACTTTGACAAGAGTGACTGCATAGACTTTTGCAAAATTATTTGCCACGTCGACTGATCGCCGATACCTTGTAAAATGGTATTTTTGTTAATATTCTGATTTTTGAGGCTCGCGGTGTTTTGCTGGCCCCATTTAAAATTTGGATTTGAATTCGGTCTATCAATAGGTTCATTATTCTGCTGAATCGAAGTCAAGGTGCGTTTATATTCTGGATGTTTTATACAATCGCGCGAATTTTCCGCGTGATCACCGTCACAGTTACAACCTTTTAATATTTCCGCTCTTAATACACAAATATCTGTTTTTGATTACACTGTTCGCCACCATGAAAGTACCTGGGTCTTTAAATATTTTATTTTTAGCAAGAAGTCCAGTAATCGGTTATCTCAATTCAACCTTGGAAGGACTATCAGTAGCCAGAGCTTCTCAGCAAGAAAACAAACTAACATCAGAATTTGACAGTCATCAAGATCTGTACACATCAGCGTATTATATGAACCAAACCACCATGAGATTTTTTGCATTTTTGTTGGACATTCTTGGTGTTTTTTTTGTTATGGGCGTCTTATTTAAGTTTCTGTTCTTTTCAGAAGGCAAGTAAAAAAATCTTACAACTTTTCAACCAACTTTTATGTTTAAATTATTCTAGGTGTTCAAGCTGGCGATGTTGGTCTAGCCATATCACAAGCAATGATGTTGTCAGGTATACTTCAATATGCAACTAAACAAATAGCAGAATTAGAAAACGTTATGACATCAGTGGAAAGAGTGCTAGAGTATGCAGAAGCAATTCCGGAAAAAGAATCTGGAAAAATCCTTTCAGACTGGCCATACAAAGGGAATATAAAGTTTAGCAGCGTTTCGTTAACCTATAAAACTGATGCACATCAAGTTTTAAATGACATAAGCATTGAGGTAGAAGGTGGCAGTAAAATAGGAATTATTGGACGGACTGGCGCTGGAAAAACTTCGATAATATCAGCTCTTTTCAGACTATACGATTTCAATGGTAAAATATTTATTGATAATGAGGATATAACTGATTTGTCCCTAGATTTTTTAAGAGCAAATATAAGCATCATTCCTCAGGATCCAGTGCTGTTTTTGGGAACAATTCGAACAAACATAGATCCTTACGATAGATTTTCTGATGAAGACATTTGGAAAACTTTAGAAAAAGTTCACTTGAAGTACCTCATTTCCGATTTAAAGCATCCAGTTAATAATTCTGGAACCGCTTTCAGTTCCGGACAAAAGCAGTTATTGTGTTTAGCTAGAGCAATTATTCAAGATACTAAAATTGTAGTCTTGGATGAAGCAACCGCCAATCTGGACCCAGAAACTGATTTGCAGCTCCAAAAGACCATTAGTAGCAGTTTTGAAAAGTCTACTGTAATAATCATAGCTCACAAATTACACTCCGTGATGAGTTGTGATAAAGTTTTAGTGTTAAAAGACGGTAAGACAGTGGAGTATGATGAGCCCAATACTTTGTTAAAAAACAAGCAAGGTATGTTGTATAAAATGATTAGCGAAGAAAATTTTGAAACTTTTGTTAGACTAACACATATTTAAACTAATAAATTGATTGAACTAGCACTAACAATTTTCATATTTATATCGACATTATCACCTAAGAGTAGTATTTGATTCGAATGGATACCCATCACAAGGTTTATTTGTTAGTCTGGTTTCAAAAGGGTTACAAATACAAATACAAATACAAATATTTTATTAATGTTATCATTGCAATAGCAACTTACACAGGTCAAGTAAAAAATAAAATAGAATAGTACAATTACAAATATGCTAATCTATGCTTCAAAGTACAAGTCAAAATTAAAAGACAAGTATTCATTAAAACTATAAAAACTATTGACTATTAAACATCTTTTAACCTTGTTTTTAAATAATGGTAGAGGTAACACTTTAATGTGTTCTGGTAGAACATTAAAAAATTTTATTGCCCAATATCTTAGGCCGTCCTGACACCTATTCAGCCTACAGTAAATGGGAGCAATATTAATACAATTTCTTGTTTCATAACTGTGCACTTCCCGGTGAGTTGTATATGCACTGATATTTCTCCTGACATATAAAAGATTCTCCAAAATAAAGAGAGACGGAAGAGTAAGCACCCCCAAACTCCTGAACGCCATCCTGCAATCCTCCCGAAATCTCAAACCACTCATGACTCTAATTACCCTTCTTTGTATCCCAAACAAACGCTGGGTTCCAGTGGCATGTCCCCACGCAAGTATTGCATAGGAAACGTGGGCATTGAAAGTTGCATAGAATGTTGTCCTGAGAATCGGGACAGACACCCTGCCGACTAGGTTACGAATCAAGTACAGGTCCTTCAAAAGTTTGGATGCTATATGGTTTATATGCGTGTCCCATTTCAGCTTGGAATCGACATACACCCCCAGGAACCTAGTATCACCAGTATCAGAGTTCACATCCGCCAACTCCCTCATCGAAAATACTACTCGTGTTGTTTTATCAGCATTGAGATACAATCTGTTAGTATTGAACCAGCTTTCGGCCCCGCCTGTGCCTCCACGGACCTAGTCAAAGAATCCTCAAGAGTTCCCGCACCTACGGATACGGTCGTGTCATCGGCGAAAAGCGTGAATTTTGAATTAGTATTAATTAGTGGTATAGGTTATCAGATTAAGAAAAAATACAGTTATTTGGTTTTTATTTTTTATTAATGGGAATTATGTTTAATAATTTTGGTATAACAATGACAAAATCTTCTTGGAAACTTTGGCACACAGCAAAGAAAATTTTTACATAAATTGTTAGGTGTATTAGTCTGCACCACACTTACAAAAGTCATCAAGTGCAGGTTCCACGTAATGATATGAGCGGGAAAAGTATTATCAATATTTATTTTCATAAGACTTTTTCAAATGCTTAAAATTAAAACATAATTTTTATAATTTTATAAAGGAGGTTTTGCCACAAGTCTTACCATGTATTAAGCATGCTGGTAGTTTTATTTGATAGGTTTAATATAATCTGCTTAAATATTGTTCAAGTGTTTCAGCGATGATTAACATAAATTCCAAATTCTGGAAAGTTGAGAAGACTTGTCACAAAACAATAAATTTACTCTTATTAATAACAGACCAACAAATTCAATATACTTAACATATAAAATTTAATATTTAATTCAAAATTTTTGCTTTATTATATTATTATACCATTTTAATAAATATCTAAAAACGTCCATAGGGAATTTTAAGATCGTAATATAACAGAAAAATGTACAAATCCTATCCGGTAACATTCTTAAAATTTATAAATAATTAGCCTTAAGCAATGTACAGGTTTTTAAAATACACTTCTTAGAACACAATACATCTACAGGGTGTAATTTAATTGAGTGCCGATACTTAAGGGTGATAATCTATGAATGATTCTAAGATAAAAAGTTCATATGGACATATGTCCTAAACCTCTTCATTTTTGAGCTACAGTTAACATTTTAAGAAAAATATAACCTTTTTATATAAATCACTCTTAGATATTTTTATGAAATTTTGTACATACCTTTTAATCAATAAGGAGCATTTTTTGACCTAACAGATTTATAAAAATTTTTACCAGTGACGTCCGTACGGGGTTTGAACTGAATATTTTTAAAGAAAAAATGGATACGCCACTGCTTTTTCTAAAAACGAAACTTACTTTTGAAATTCTCATTTATTTTAAAGCAAATTTCGTTTATAGACTTACTTTTGTACGACGCACCGTTTTCGCGTAAAAAATAAAAACAAAAAAAAATAAAAAATTTTATTTCAAAAATCGCGATTAATTTAAAAGGAAAAATTCCAAACCTTAAATCGAAAGCGAAATGACAAGAGAAGATAAACAGAATAAAGAACCCACATTATTTACAGTAGTTGTTCGAAGTGTCGTCCACCCACACGTATGCAAGCATGGACTCTTCTTCCCATAGACTGACGCACATTTTCGAAGATTTCCGGGGTGTTTCTTATGGTTTGGCAGCATACTAATATACGATTTCGTAACTCTTCTTCGGTATGAATCGGCACTTGGTACACTAAGCTTTTCAGATGCCCCCAGAAAAAATAGTCTAAACTGTTAAGGTCCGGAGATCTAGGTGGCCATGGCTGCGTTCCTCCGCGACCTATCCACCGATTGCGATAGGTGTGATTTAAAAATTCACGCACTCGTAAGCTAAAATGTGGAGGCGCACCATCGTGCATTAGCCACATCTGGTTTCTTAATAATAATGGAAGGTCTTCAAGCATTGGCGGCAGATCTTCTTCAAGAAAGTGTAAATATGATTGTCCATCAAGTCTTCTTGGGAGAAAAAATGGGCCTATCAAATAATCATCAATAATGCCAGCCCAAACATTTATTGAGAACTGTTCTTGATGATTTGATTCTACAATTGCATAAGGGTTTTCATCCGCCCATAAATGGTTATTATGGAAATTTCTTATTGAGTTTCGAGAAAAATTAGCTTCGTCGGTAAAAAGAATGTG
Source organism: Polydrusus tereticollis (assembly GCA_963920685.1). Classification (NCBI taxonomy): domain Eukaryota; kingdom Metazoa; phylum Arthropoda; class Insecta; order Coleoptera; family Curculionidae; genus Polydrusus; species Polydrusus tereticollis. The sequence continues at coordinate 63,400,344 of OY987327.1, forward strand.
CCTGTCAAATAACGGATTTTCCATCAGGTTTTGAAGAAACCACACACAGAAATTAATGCGCATCGGGAAATCTCTAGGGAGTAATGCCTGGACTCTTTGAATGTAATATGGGTATAATAAATTTTCGATGAGAATTTTCCAAACAAGAAAATGTGAAACATTAAATGTTGCCGCGATTTTCCTCGTGCTACTTTCGGGGTTCTCCTCAATTTCGTGTAAAATTCCTTCTTCAAGTTCCGGTGTTCTTACTGTTTGATGGACTCCTTTAGCACTGTGGTCTACTTTTAAAGTTCCGGTCTCGTGGAGACGTCTATGAATCCTAGAAAATGTTCTCGGATCGGGTAGTACGCGATTTGGATACCGCTCTTGGTATATCCGCCTGGCTTCGTATGCATTACCGTCTGCAAGCCCATAAATAAAATGCATGTCAGTTAATTCACTGTTTGTAAAATTTACCATTCTTTTATTATAATTTAACGTCTTACTGTAATAATAATTATTTAATAATGCAAAATCAATGCCAGGCCTTTTGTCTTTATGAAAAGAAACGTCAAAATTGATGTAGCTTTACCCAGCCTACTGATTTTTATTTGATTTGCTTTAAGAGGGCATTTAATATGGTTACCGTTTTTTTCTTTTCAAACGTTCAGTTGAATGTCACTGGTGAGTAGAAAATAAATTGTTGTCCCAGAAAAAGTGTTTCCACTCATGGTGGGTGCCAACCAAATTCAACAAAATAAATAAAAGCAGTCTCAATGAACCGAAGAAAAAAATGTTTTTTTTGTTTTTATTTTTTTACGCGAAAACGGTGCGTCGTACAAAAGTAAGTCTATAAACGAAATTTGCTTTAAAATAAATGAGAATTTCAAAAGTAAGTTTCGTTTTTAGAAAAAGCAGTGGCGTATCCATTTTTTCTTTAAAAATATTCAGTTCAAACCCCGTACGGACGTCACTGGTAAAAATTTTTATAAATCTGTTAGGTCAAAAAATGCTCCTTATTGATTAAAAGGTATGTACAAAATTTCATAAAAATATCTAAGAGTGATTTATATAAAAAGGTTATATTTTTCTTAAAATGTTAACACCCTGTAGCTCAAAAATGAAGAGGTTTAGGACATATGTCCATATTATGAACTTTTTATCTTAGAATCATTCATAGATTATCACCCTTAAGTATCGGCACTCAATTAAATTACACCCTGTATATCAGAGAAAGATAAAATTGTTTTTATTTACCAGAAAGCTACCTCCATAGTTTATTAGTAGATAATATTATGAAACAGTTAAAACCAATCTCCCCTGGTTAGTTAGAACTAGTTTTGACTAAATTTATTATTTGTTCAAACTAGTGGAAACTAACATATTATATAGGGTGAGTTATGGTGGATAGCATACTAGACGTTTATGGCGAACGACAAATTTGGGTTTTGCATAAAAGGGCATGCTCTATCCAGCTAAAATATTTTCGACAATGCGATGGTGCCGCTTTTACTAGAAAGTAGGCATTTAGATATTTGAGATTATCTTCTTATGGTATTGTCGTTAAGACTGTTAACTACCTGAACGATTATTGTCCCTGTACATACCAAATTTATCACTGATCGAAGGTAAATTTCAAAATGCTCTTAAATACCTACTCTAAATTAGTACAGTTTTGAAAAACAAAGGAGAAGCAGATATAATAAATAGGTAACTTTATTTCGGCGAAAAAGCCGTTGTCCAATGTTCATATGGTATTTCTTATCTTTGAAAAAAGTTAGTTGAGGTTAGACTTTTATGATATGTGTCACTTTCTAGTACTAAAGAAGGCAACCCTAAAATGAACAAAGTCTGTTGTTACAAACATCCGAGTCAGCTGACATGACATGGCTTTCTGTCTTTCTTTCCGTGCAGCATTAACCATTCCATATCTCGATCTTTATTCGCATATCAGTGAGTTGAATCCTACTTTACCGGTAAAGTACAAACTAGACAGAATCGTTTTCAGGCGTATTTTATTTATTTCGTTTGTTCTTGTTGATTGTTTCCATTTTCAATTCCGCAAATTTTTAAGGCATTTCTTAATATTTTTGGTGGTTTCTTGGGACAGTTTCTTTGCTTGATATTATAGTTAGTGGAAATTAGAAAATTACTTATGAATTACGATTACTGTGCCTATAGTACCTCCGGAAGAAGAAATGAAGTAAACACGGTAATTTAACCAATTAATATTTTAGGCATGTATGTACAGTTTTAATTTAAAGTCAGCAAAACTACAGAAGTAAATATTCAAAATTAAGTGTTGGTCTTTTTGTTTTTAATAAGAGCTGCAGGACTGCAGCACGACCTAAAATAATTGTTATTGTTCTGTGTTTTAAATGAATATTCTACAATAATATGTATTTTTAATACTTCTCTATGTACGAACTCATCGGCTATGTTAATTCGCACACCTCGTTGTCGCTACAATGCATGCATCATTAATAATTTTGTGAATTTAAGAATACACGTCCAAAAATATGTTGGTTTTATACAGGGTGTTTCATTAATATACAAAAAAATTCAGGGTGAGTATTCCTGCTTAAAAGTATAAAAAAAGTTCCTATAAACTTCTGTTTCGGAGATACAGGGTGTTACAATTTTTAAGCAGAACAAAAAATATGTACGCCACTGCCATTTTCTCTTTTGATAACACTGTTATGTAGGCAGTTTAATGGCTAATGCGAAGCACTTTTTGATGATTTTTTGATTTTGGCTTTGTTTAGGAGATTAATGCATTTTTATTAAACTCTGATATGGGCATAGCAATATGCAAATAATAGTATATTATTAACCAAGGTTTAGACAGCCATCATTATTGCCCGAGCGGCAAGTTTAAATCACGAGGAGCGGAGCGACGAGGGATTTAAGACGCGAGGGCTATAAGCTGTCTAAACCGTGGTTAATATAATAGTTTTTCCACTACTACAAACTTTTATAAGACATTTATCTTTATAGTATTAATAATTATAAAAAATGATAGGTAGGTATAAGTTTATTTTTTAATCAAGTTACCTGCGCTTTGGAATTGGCAAAATATTTTGTTGTTTTGTCAGGTGGCTTTGTTAATGTCAATTTTTGTTCATTTATGTCATCAGATTTCACGAGTTTTCCGTTTCTTTAAAAAATGAACGAAGAAAATGTTAGTGATATTATTATGTGTACACCTCCAGAATTAAGGATGGAAGCAGAAAAAATGTTGATTGTATCGATATTTTACAATATCAAGTAATCTAATATGTATTGATAATTATCTGGTTGCCTAACCACATTCATGTTTATGAATTCATGTTGTAGAATCAAAAAATCAAGTTACCTGCCTTCAAATAGATTCTTGAAGATCGGTCAATAATGGATTTCAATGCCTTATTATTGACCATGGTCAATAATAACTTATAAGGTAGAGAAAAACGATTTCTAGCGTTAATAATCGGTCAATAATGGCGATGTTATAGGTTAGTAGTGGAAAAATGTCATTTATTTTTTATTATTCTTTTTCTCGAGAACGGCTGCTCGTAGCGACTTCTACCAAGTATGTAAAAATGATAGAGAAATCTATTTTTTTGCCTAAAAAGCTAATACAAGCACGTGTAAAAAAGTTATGACCCTCAAAAGAGTAATAAAACATGTAAGTATCGCCCTCTACAAGTGGGAGCCATACTACCATCAAATTCGAATTTCGCATTTCAAAAAAATTTCTAGATATCAATTTTAGTCCAAATGTCCATATTATATTAAAAATTATTTAGAAGAAGCTAAAAATAAAACTTATTGATGTTAATGAAACACCCTGTATTTTGATTGGTTTGCCATAAACGTCTAATACTCCATCATCCTTTATACTGTACCTAATAGATATAATATAGGCAAACTTTTACGTATTTCTTAATAAAGATTAAAAAACGATTTAAAAGTTAAAAACTTAAATGAAATAAATGTTGCTAACCAGTTCCATTTAAAGTACCTACTGTTCAAATTATTTTGAATATTAGTGTAAAGGCGAATTTGGAGCTGGTTAGCACCTTTTCTTGATTTGAGCTTATTTTACGTAGATTTTTCTAATGTTTATTCAGAACTTTAATAAAATATTGCCTAGGTATATTACATTCTATTTCTACTCGTAACTTCCTGTAGCACCAAGCTACATTTTTGTTTCCTGTATATTTTAAACAAAGATTATTTTATATTTCTCCTATACTGTTTTACATAGCGTACATAATTGTTTTTTTATCAAGTAGTGTATTTTTCACAAAAATCTTAACTTACTTGGTCTGTAGGGGGTTAAATTTACTTCTAACGTATTAAATTACACATCAAAGTTATCTTTAATTTAGATAATATAGCTGCGGTCTAAAAAGTTATACAAATCATTTACAGTCTAAGCGCACGATACGATATCTACTTATTGAGTTGATGTGCTTAGAATCTGCTCAATCTATAATATTCCTTTAACCGCAAATATTGACTCATATTGATGCAATTTTAATTGAGCTAAAGAAAAGAACAACAAGCTGACAATATATATTTGACCCACGTATGCTACACTATCCAGTACCTACCTACGTTTAGGGTTTAGGCGCTTAAAAAGTGACAGTCTTACAATTCTTTGACCGTGACTGTACATTGTACATTATAACATTTAGTTGGCACATAACTATATATTGAAGCAGTTTTGGATTGAGCTAAAAAATTGCATTTGAGCTAACATCTGTGCGAGCTTCAGTTGACAACAAATATATAATGTGTTTAAAATATATACAGGTATGACATTCTGTGCACCGTGCACATAAGTCTATGTTATTAGTTTAAAAAGGTTAAAAAATTGATGTTGCCGATTTGCCGGACTCTTTAAATAGACCGCGTACTCGTGCGGTAAAATGTCTAGGTATGTTTTCTTCCACACGGCCGCCGGCTTGGAAGGAAACGGGTACCTACATAAAGAAACACGGGGAGCAGTAGATTTCGGCCACCGCGTGGAAGGAAACATACCTTTACTTTTTCCCCAAGCGCAACGCCGGAAAGTTTTGACCAGTGTCGCATTTTAACCGGTGTAAACAGCAACATCGCCGCTCCCCGTCTCTGTTGATTACACGTCGTGAATGCTTTTCTTACTTCCACACATTTAAAAGCACCCCCTAGATTAGATGCTGCCGAGCCTGTTTGTTAACAAGACTGTTACCATATATGTAATATTATGTTACGGGCAGTACCTATTGTAAATTGGACCCTAACGATATTGACGAGAATTAACGTCAGTAGGGGAGGAGGGGGCACAGGACACCGGCGGGGCATAGAGGTCTCGGCGATTTCTTGCATTATAGGGAGCGCCACCAATAATAAATTTCTGTCAGTTACTCATAATTTAAAAAAAATAATAAATAATGGAACTTCGTCAGAACTTCATATATATTTAAGATTCAAGAAGTAGTCCATTTTCTTTCATAAATATTTTTTTTAAATTTGTTTCATCAACATCAACATGATATTTTAGGTAAAGATGTGTCCTTAATTTCAGCCATAATTTTTTTTATTGTGGATATTTCAATTAGGAAAAAAAATCTATGGGTTTTGCGACAAATGGCGTATATTGTTCGTCACTGTCTTGATAAGTGCCTTTCAAAACATTGAACACATTGCGCGAGGAAAGTTCCGTTAAAGTGGCACATATTTCTGCAGCATCCAATGTGGTTAGTACATAATATTTCGTTCCCGAATTCCTTGGTATACGTTTTTCCCTAATATTCGCTGTTTAAATGTTAATTAAGAATTTTTTTTGTTGGGGGGCAACTAGTTGAAGGTTCGGTAACATCCATAGTTTACTCTATTCAAAGAAGTTAATATCTCACTAAATAAAGTTTAATAACTATACAGCGTGTTATTTACTAAGTGTCCGATATTTTACAGAACGATTCCTCAGTTATTTATGAGGTGAAAAGTTCATATAAGCATGGGTCCAGCTTTCTTCATTTTTGAGATACAGGGTGTTAAAAATTTATTTTTATTTTTGTTTTCGGTAAATAATTTTTAAAATAATATCTAAGTTTGGACGAAACATAACAGTGTTATCAAAAGAGAAAAGGGCAGTAGCGTACATATTTTTTGTTCCTGTTAAAAATTGTAACACCCTGTATCTCAAAAATGAAGGGCTTGCGGACCCATACTTATATGAACTTTTCACCTTATAAATAACTGAGGAATCGTTCTGTAAAATATCGGACACTTATTAAATAACACCATACACAAAACAATATCTATGTGAACGTCCCATATACTACGAAAATTGACAGAAACTCACAAAATATATCGGTAAGTTAGGTAATAATAAAAACACAGATTAATCAAGAAATGCGAAAATCCTGCCGGTACGCTTATTTTCAAATCTTTGAGGTTGTGAATTCGGTCTCCGTGTGTTGCCACATTTATTTTCTCCGCGATCAGAATCCCAGTGCAGGCAGGCTATTCGGAATCGCCGTGCTATTTTAAATGCATTCAGCGAATTGCGGCCTGTATGATAACGTCGCCTCTTAAGTTCACTATAATTGCAGCGGCAAAGTTTATTATATACATAAAAAACATTTACTTGTACAATATTTTTATTCTGCGGCTTCCTAGATTTGTTGATGGTATTAAATGAGTCACTGATAGGAATTGTGGACTATATAGTACAGCACTCTTTGCTGTGATTTAGTTACGCCGCTGTCGTTGCCAAGTGTGGGCAATTAGAGGAAAGATAGTGATATTTATGGTTGGTGTTGTAATATTTTGCATGCAAATCAAGTGTGATTCCCGCATAATTGATATCTATCAATTAACGACTTTTAGCTAACAAACCAGTAAGGTTCTGTAAGTGTAAACAGATGTGGTTTCTAGCCGTGGCCATTTAAAAGTTGAATGTGGCGTTGGGGCACAGAGGACATGTGAAATTGTGTGCCCCGCGTTTATTTTACATAACCTAACCTAACCTCTGTTTGTTCAGATGGTTCGTAAAGAAAATGGCAATAGCTGTCAAAATGGTGAAAAGGACGCCACTTTCTGCTCGAAAATCGTTAGAACGTCTGGGAGTCGAAAGTGTACAAGATGCCCAGAGCATCATACCCAAAGGAGTTGTGAATAGTCTCCGATGAAGCTGCTACTAAGCCACCCTTGCCAAAATCAAGTTGAAGAGCAAAAGGTCGAGCAAAAGGAAATTTAATGCGCAAACAAGAAACTATAGACGATTTAATAAACAAGTTCAAAAGCGGTGAAATTTCCAGGTTTCATTTTCTTAAATGCGCGTCGTAATATTGTTAAATTAACAAATAATACTTAACTGTACAGATTTTTAAATATTTAATATTTTAAATACCTAATATTACTATACCTATTGTTTTGTATTATTTTTAATCGTCTGTTATACAGGGTGTTATTTAATAAGTGTTCGATATTTTACAGGACGATTCCTCAGTTATTTATAAGGTGAAAAGTTCATATAAGCATGAAAAGTACATATAAGCATGAGTCCGCAAGCCCTTCATTTTTGAGATACAGAATGTTAAAAATTTATTTTTATTCTTGTTTTTCGTAAATCATTTTTGAAATAATGTGAATATTTAGACGAAAATTGGTATTTGGGGATTCTTTAATATGATAATATATAATAATAAATTCATTCAAAAATGAAGGGCTTGCGGATCCATACTTATATGAACATTTTACCTTATAAATAACTAAGGAAGGTCTTGGAAAATATCGGGCACTTATTAAATAACACCCTGTATAGTAGGTACCCTAAACATAAATACTAGTATGTTTTAGACATGGTTTTTTTGACTATATGCTTTAGGATACCATGGCTGTTTTCGTCTATGGATATTGGGGCAGGTAATTGTGGCCCCGGCTCAAGAAACAACACTCTCCCCTACCTACGTAAAATAAACTAAAATCAAAGAAAATGTGCTAAACAATTACACATTCGCCTTATATACACTATTTAGGTAGGTATTTATTGTAAATTTTCGTAAAATGAGCCGTATTTGTTTCCTTGTGAATTGAAAAAAAAGGCGGACTAGAAGCTGGTTAGCACCTTTATAGCCAATATAAGTCCACTTCAAATTATGAAATTACGCTATAAAACTGAAAATACCCGAAAGCTTAACCTACATTTTGATTTTATCATGACAACCTGCATTTTATTAGGCAATTACGATAACTGCCAGGCAGTTGAAAAAAAGATACTTATTTTATTTGCGGGTTATCCATACCGCCCAATTTATTTGGATTTCTATTTTCTATTTCAATAGTATCCGGACATGTTCGGTGATGACCGGACAAAGTGGGCTCTGCCCGTAACATAATATATAAAATCTTGTTGGGCAACATAGTTTATATTGGCCATTATCTAAAACAATCTCTTGAGCAACAAAGGATTTTAATAATTTGAAACAATTTAATAATATTTTTAATTGATTCTTGGAGTAGTTGGAAATTAAAATACAGAAGAAACACAAGAGTCAAAGTACCTTCGATTAACCAAAAACAAACATGAAGCTACAACTCGAATAATATCAGTTCCTTTTTTTTATATAATTAGAGATAACTTGATTTAGCACTTTTTTCTTAATATGCAAACTCTTTAAATACTTTTTGCACTTTGTAACTATAGGAAGGATCTGTAAAGCGACATTTTTAGAATGGCTATTCTTTAGTTACTACCTAAAATGCTACAAGTTAGCTAAGAATTTTATTAATAGATAGTTGATGATGTAAAAACCACCATAATATAGATTATTTTCTCACATTGTAAATTGATCCGATTCATTCGAGTATGTGATGCAGATTAAACTTATAAATAAAACGTTTTTTAAATCACAAATATTTTTGTAAAAGAAGCAGCAGGAAAATTTTAAGGAGAAATAAATATGACATGCTAGAGGCCACCAAAGCTAATTATTACAGGTATGTTTTGTCTAGTTGGATAATACCGAGTTGGACACGTGTTGTGGTTTACAGAAAATCCTACTTAACAGTTGATCGCGAATCAAAACTTGAAGACAGTAGCATAAATAAGCAATAATCAGTGTTTTGGACAAATTAAACCTCCTAGCAAACAAATCATTTCTCCATTCATGAGGAATATGCGTCTGTCAGCGTTCCATTTTTACAATTTTTCTTAACTGTCTCGAAAACAGGTCAGGATGAAATGTTTAAACTTACCACAAAGTTTAACAACTGTTTATGGTATCCAGGGGCGGTCATATCAACATTTTGAGGGGGGGGCCATGCAGTGGCGGCTCGTGCCAATTCAGAGAGGCGGTGTCAGGAAAAGTCTTAGCGCCGCAGGCCATGCGCCGTAGGAGAAAAATTTTTGGGTGCCACGCCCTTTTTTGCTGATGATTCTTGGTTTTCAAGTAGGAAAAATACGCAAAAAACGTCTAAGTAAATTTTAAGAAAATTATAGATACCTATATTATATTATACCTACTTACTTAATTATTTTTATTAATATTTTTTGCGTTAAAATATTTTTAAAAAAATAAGGGTTTGACACGATTGGTCAGTTTTGTCACACGCGCCAAGCGCTGTTGCTGTAGTTCATAAAATTTGTAATGTAAATCGACGACATGGCCCCCCCGTATGACCGCCCCTGATGGTATCTATTATTAAAAAATTGGAATATAAAGGGTATTTTGTTAAAAATATATTAAGTGATATACACTGCGTCCATAAAGTCTTGCACAAATTCATTTAAAATTCAGGGGCTTACTTTTTTTAAAAACGCTCGGACACGTCAATTAGTACTTTTGTTTGCGCATTTTTTAACGTAAAATGTTTTTATACAGGGTGTCGCACGTATGAGGTATGAGGTCATCAAGGATTTTTTTAATGGAACACCCTGTATATTATATCAATTTTGAATTCTATGATGAACACTTAACACCTCTGGAAATCACGGTTTCCGAAATATTGACGTTTGAAAATTTATTTTAAACACATTTATTGATGACCTCATACCTCATACGTGCGACACCCTGTATAAAAACATTTTACGTTAAAAAATGCGCAAACAAAAGTACTAATTGACGTGTCCGAGCGTTTTTAAAAAGTAAATACCTGAATTTTAAATGAATTTGTGCAAGACTTTATGGACGCACTGTATAAGTGACAATTTAATGTTGTGTCAAATTTGAACTGTATTGGTATTGATACATTTGAGTTAGTCAAACGATAAAAAACCTATAAAATAAGAATCCAGATCGATTCTCTACTGATGTTTCCAAACCCTAGTGAACTTTAGCAATATCGGAAAATAGCAGGTATTTCTTTTAATTTTTTTGAAAATTCCCAAATGCGCATTTTTGGTACTTACTAACTCGTAAATAAAATGTTATACCGATAATATACGCTATTGACCAATTAGATAAATCGCCTCAGAAAGCATAGACCATAATAAAGGCTAATTTTTCACTTTGGTACACTGAAGAACCACAATCTTGATCATCTTCTAAAAACAAAAAAAAATCTTATTTAGGGGAAGAATTCTAATTTTTATATTTATTTACTATAGGACTGTGGTTTTTACAACATTGATTTTTTTCAAACAGAGGGTTAGTTGTAATGAGACATGTATACAGCGTGTACCACAATTATTACCACATTATTTTATATAGGTTCACTCTGTATATACAGTATAATACTAAATAAATTTAAAGACAGGTTTTTAAAGAAAATTAAATATAATAACAATTTTGGAAATAAAATTGGTCGTTCTGGTATGTACTATTTAGCAGTTTTACACCACGCACGAATGGTAGTGTTAAAGGTAAAACTCTTGTAACACCATGTACGTCATACAATATTTTTTAAACAAACTATTTTTGATGCTAGATATCTAGCGACCATTTTTAGGTACCTATACCGGGTGTCCACGGAAGGTGACTCGCCACTATAACTCTTTTGTTTTTAAAGATAATGGAATGAAATTTGGAGGATTCGTGTGCGACATAAAACTGCATTTTTTGACGGGTGATTCAACTTTATGGAACTTTAAGTTTCACCGGAAGTGACGCACTTTCGAGTTTTCAATGAGACACCTGGTATATTTTTACTTTCTTTTAATCCATATGACATTCTAAATACAATCATTACTTGTCACTTTTTGTCACCATTTTTTTTTATTTTTTTTTTAATTAAATTTTTTAATCTTTAAGAAGGCTATGAATACGTTAAAATCACTAATTTCAGTCCTAACATCATTGACAAAATAAAACTTAACTGTTTTCGGGCAAAACCTATCTGTTGTATCAAATTAAATTTTAAAACCTGTTTTACTCATTTTTTTCAAATAGCAACAATGTGACTCGTCGGGTTAGGAAAAAAGAGCATTTTATTACGATTAATTTGATACCACACACTAGTAGGTTTTAAATAAACTTCCTTTAAAAAACTGTAAAAATGTTACGTTATGTACAACTTTCCTAAAATAAAGCGCCTTTTGAGAATAAAATAAGATTTTATCAAGTAGCCTGTGACCAACACAACTGACAAAAACAAAAACGTTAAGGTGTCTTGTAAAAAATTGACAAGTCAACATCTTATGGAACTTCGCTTCTGCAAAAGTAAATTAGGTAATTATTGTGTACGTTATTGTTTAAAAATCATGGAAAATAATAATTATACAAGGAGCGAAAAAGTTGATATGTTATTAGTTTTTGGAGAGTGTGGGCAAAACTCAACCGATGTTGCACGTGTTTACGCACAGAGATATCCTGAACGTCGTCACACAATCCGGCATTATTATCCAAAACTGGTTCAGAAAATGCGAAGTAAGCCTGATAATAATGAAAACGATCCAATTATTGTGAGTGAAGAAATAGAAATACATGTTCTGGCATATGTGCAAGTGAATATAAATGCGTCACTCGGGGAGACCGCGGTAGAATGTGGCATTTGTAAGTCTTCAGCCGGCAATATTTTAAATAAACATAAATAGCATTCATATAAATACCAACTACATCAGCACCTGTACCCAAACGATAATGACGATGATGAAAGGAGACTTAAGTATTGCAATTGGTTTTAGGAAAATATTTGGAGCCGTTTCACTAATTTGGGACATTTCAACAGAAATAATAAGCGATATTGGTCCCACGAAAATTTACACTTGATGCAGGAGGGAAATTTTCAAGAACGTTTTGGTTTTAACTGTTGGGTTGGGATTTTAGGGGACAGAATTTTAGGCCCTATATTCTTTGACGGTTCGCTAACAGGGGCAAGATATCTAGGTTTTCTCATGCAAGAAATTGAGCAGTTCTTGGATGAGATACCATTAGTAAATCGAGTGGGACTATTTTACCAACAAGGTGGTGCCGCACCACACATGACGGCAGTTACAGAATATTTGAACAAATCATACAACAAAAACTGGATTGGAAATAGAGGTCCAGTTAGTTGACCGGCTTGGTAAAACAGAATTGTTTTTAATTTATACCTTTACAAAGACTTATTCCTTTTTCAATCTTTTCAGGTCACCTGACCTTACGCCTCTAGATTTCTTTTTATGGGGTTCCATAAAAAACGAGGTTTATGATGTACCTCCTGCCACACGGAATTAATTAGAGAAGAAAGTAAGGGCAGCTATTCATAGAATTACACCACAGCAGTTCAGAAACGTTTCAAGAGCGACAGTAGAAAAAGTACGACTGTCAGCAACAAGATGGAGGTCACTTTGAACATCTGCAACCCTAAAAATTAATAGATATGTAGATGTAGACTTTTAGATCTTTTTTTTTTATTTATTTATTTTTTTTATGACAAAAAGTGACAAGTGATACATTGTTGTATTTAGAATGTCATATGGATTTAAAGAAAGTAAAAACATACCAGGTGTCTCATTGAAAAATCGAAAGTTTATGTCACTCCGGTAAAACCGGAAGTTCTATAAAGTTGAATCACCCGTCAAAAAATGCAGTTTTATATCGCATACGAATCCTCCAAATTTCATTCCATTATCTTTAAAAACAAAAGAGTTATATGGGCGAGTCACCTTCCGTGGACACCCGGTATATAAGACTTATGTTAAAAGTAACATAATATCTTTAACACTTGGATCCATCCATTATTACATTTTAACATTAACAACGTTATACAGACACTTTTAATATTGTGTGTTAAAAAAATAATGCTGCAGATTTTGATTATTTTGTGAAATTTTCATTTATTACTTATTTATTTAGAGCTAATATCTAAAAGGTTCTGGTAAGCAAGGTTGGGACTAAAATGCAGCAACATTTATTTTTAAAAGCTGTCTGTTTAAAGTATGTATAATGATTAAATACTACAATGTTCTTGCATTTTAGAGACCATTGTAAAAGTTTTTGTAAATAGTACATACGACAGTAACCTTAATAGATTGTAATAAATGTAATAAATGATATTAGTCCTAACATGTTTGTTAAACCCGTAACTCAAAATTCTATGTACAGTGTTTTATAATTTACAGCTAATTGAATAAGTCATAGTACCATGTTTGTGTCGAAAGGCATGTTTAAAAAGATATATTCTTTATAACGTATAATATCAATAGTAATAAGGTATAGTGACAAATCAGAAATACCTTTGTAAAATGAGAGATAGAATGACAATAACACACAAATAATAGCTATTTATACAACAAGTTACGAAATAAGGGTCTTTTAGGCACGGGACGTGAAAGTTGTCCTACGAGGCTAAGCCGAGTTGGACAACACGTCAGAGTGACTACAAGGCATTGTTTCGTAACGAATGGTATGCAATATTTTTTCTACGCGCGTTTTATAATAAAAAACTTAATTTATTTTACCAAACATTTTATTACCTGTGTTTCATTTACACCTTTCATGTCAAAAAATAATAATCGAAAAATTTTTTTTCTCAAAAACTGCGGCAAATATTAAGTAAAAAATAAGTGGTTTAGAAGACTCAGACATTAAAAATGCCGCAAATGAGGCAATGGAGAACCTTGTTCCCCAAAAATCAAGGAGTTTGTATGAGGGCACATACGAAAAATTTGCTGTTGCAGATTCATTTTCTATTTCTAGTTCAAATTCCTCATCTATTTTATAAAGAGAAATATCTCAACGTACTGTTTTAGGTTACCCAAGCATTAATTTTAATAATATAAGTAACTGTACTTTTAATATTTATAATAAATAGGTAAAATTATAGTCTGTGTTTAATTTTAAATTACTTTTAGGCACAGCGTGCTTAAAAAATTTTTTCTACAAACGTGTCAAAAATGGAACTTTTAACACTGTCTACTAGCCTTAAAAATGTTACTCTAAGGCACTAGTGCCCTAAAATACCTACTTTAAGGCACTAGTGTTAAAAGTAAAATGTCAATTTTTTTAAAAAGGCGTCAAAAAACATTTCTATTTTATTTATTTACACTTATATTAATAGTACACTTTGAAAATGAATTCCTTCCTCAGTTCTGCTGTTCTTCGCGGTTAAGGAGGATTGAACAGAAACAGCAGCATGTCCAGTTGATGTTAAAGCATCATCGGCTGATGTCGTTTGTACTGTAAGCAATTTTCGAGAATAGAATTTTTATTTTCCAAGGAATCCACGATGTACCCTTCCGCAACGGTTAAGGATTTCCATCCCCCATGCCGCTTAATTGTCGTCAAATTTGCTCCAGCATCGGCAAGTAAGCTCGCAGAGGAACGGCGAAAGCAATGCCCTGTATAGAGTGTTGAATTTGGAAGTTGCAGAAATCTTGCTATAGGAGCAGGAAATTTTCCGAACGTATTAATTCCGACCAGATTTCTGGTACATTTACCTTTAACATATTTTAAGAAGAGCCGCCGATGCCGCGATGTACGACATCTGCTGGACGAAGATCAGTATATTTTCGATAAAAATCAAAATAAAATTTTTCAATGATAGTGAAATTTCGTGGGTACCTTGGTTTTGGTATCTGATATTTTAATAACTAATAAAGTCTTCATATCCTTCACGTTGTCATGAGTCAACTGACAAAGCTCCTCCCTGCGGCAGGCACCAAATATTCCTACAATCGTAGCTACTTTCATCAGAAGGTACTCATCATCCGGTGCGCACTTTAGAAATTGTTCAATTTGGTATCTAGTAAATATTTTTGATTTTTTGGCCTGGTAACTCTCTCCTTGACGCATCAAGTAGGCAATCAATTTAAAATGTTTGCTGATATCTACGTCGTTATTTACACGTAGCATAGCTTTGATCATTGAATAATGGGACCAAAGAGAATGACTTCCATACCTTTGCCTTTTCCTCAAAATAGGACAGGAATATGTTTTCGGAATACTCTCCAGAAACGCCTTTGTCTTCACACCATTTTATAAATTTATTATGAGCAATCTCATATTGAATTCTTGATTTTCGTGGCAGTAAATCCAAGGTAGCTCTGTTAGCAGCTTCTGCTATGTCTTTAAGTGGATCGATTTCTTGTATCTCTTGCATTTTTGGCAAATCACAACAGCCAGCGCTAGCGTTTAAACAAAACTAACAGGCCCTTTCAAATTTTCAATTTTTCAGTCCAAACAAATCAGCCAACCATGATGGTTGCTAGGTTTTATTGAAAAATGTGAACTTATTTAATATAAATATGCGATGCTATTAGAAACTACCTGGATGAAAGAGATTCTAAACATTTAATTTTCAATTATTATATGCTTTTTATTGCCGTTTGTAGAGAAAATATTGTATAATATTTGTGTTAAAAGTATTTTTAACACTTATATCATAAATAAATATTAAGCACGCTGCGCCAAAAAAACTTTTAAGCACGCTGTGCCTAAAAGGAGGTTATTTAAAAATCAAAACGACAATCAAAAAGGGGTTATTATAAAACGTCAGTAGAAAAAGTCATTTAATTAAAAATAATCGTTGATTAATAATATTAGACACTTTAAGCAAACCGTATTTTTTTTTCCGTATCCGTATCCGCATCCGTAACGCATTGAGTTACGTTGACCGCAAAAAAACTGTTTAAGCATCAACAACCATACGTATACGAAAACAAACGCATCCAGCAGTAAAGTAAAACGTCACATGTCAGATTTTCTATTTCTAACCTTAAAGATTGTGATTTTTTCATTTGAATAATTGATAATAATTCGGGATTGTAAAACAGTCTTTTTTTTTTAGGAACTTGAAACATTTTTGTAAAATTCAGTTCAGAAAAATAACAAAATAATAAAAAAATTAGGTTAAGTGACAACTGACAAAATCATAGAAACCAGAGATCGGTCGATTGGTTGGAATGCGTTTACGGATAGGGATACATACGATAGCAGGCCCGTAACGATGCGGGCAACGTAACGTATTGAGTCCAACGCATCTATTCTGCACATGCGCAGATCGATGCGGATACGGATACGGTTGAAATTTAGGACATGCTTAAAGTGTCTATTATATTAAATTAAAATCGTACTTTCCGTATGTCACGTAACCGTCAATGTCAATCACAACGCGTGGCGTCATTTTACCCGAGACCTTGTCAAAAATAACGTAATATTATAAACTTACAACCATTATTTTTCTGTGAATTGCATTTATTTAAACTTCTTCCTTTTGTTGTGTAGTTGGTGAAATTTAGTAGTTCTTCACAAAAATCAAGTTAAGAAGATTAAGATTTGGCAAAAAAATGCATTCACAAAATATTTATAATATAATAAACATGTTAATATGTTATTCTTCATTAAACTTATTCATAAACAATACAACAAAGTACTGTTTCTCGGTACTGATATAATTATGTTTTAAATTAGTTACATATTAATTCACAACTCATAAGTCTTGTTCTGATTTCGTTTTTATCTACTTATTTATTATCAAACCATTATCAGCAATACCTACATATGCATTACATAGGCATAGGTTATAATATATTCAACACACGTTTTTCCTAATATTTGGTTAAAAAACTAAACTAAAATGTGTTGTCTCATAATATTAAATATTATGAAATAGAGGTATCTTTCACAATTTAAAAATATATGAAATACTGCTTGACTTGTTAATTAAAAACGTTAGAAATCCCAATATTGATAAAATATGTTATTAAAGAAAATGATCTGTTAAAAACCGCCTTTTAAAAGTTATTATGTACATTTTTCGAACACATGATTCTACACCAATGACTTTGAAGCACCATTAAATCCATTTGCAACACTTATAGGAGGGCGATTCGTTGCCATTAAATATGGCTAATTCCTTTTTTACATATTTACATAATTATAATAAATTATTATTTTAAAATAGAATATTTACATGGAACAATGTTTCCACCTAAATATGGAAAAAAAAATTATAATTGTTTTGTTTTTATTGATATAGGACAAAAATATAATACTATTTATAAACAAATTGTTTCAAAGGCTTCACTTATAGGGTTTTGTATTAATGCTAAAATGATTTCTATATTGTGTATAAATGATGGAAATTGGTTGCAACATTTTTACACCAATTTTTATAAGAAATGTGAGTTTAAAGAAATTACTGTTTAATAATAGTTTAAAAGGCATTAAAATTATTCCATATTATTTTTCTCTAGCAAGCCAAATATCTTGTAACCAAAAATATCTACGGAATAAGTATCCTTTCGGAGCCGATTTGATGCCATATAGGTATCCAAAATACGGTATATTCAAATGGCACAATTTTAACATAATATTATTGAATAAAAAAAGCCAATTCTTATTTATTTGAATAGATCTTCACGATCACAAGATTTTCTGTTTTCATAATATTGTAGGTATTTTAAAATTTTTCCTGTGTCTTCTGTAATAGAAATAAATATATTTATTTGGAATTTTTTATTATATATGCTAAAAAAGTTTATGTTATTTGCATTTAATTACAATTGACCCATTTCCAAATAAATTCTTATATCTCAAGGAAATCTACTGAAAATGATGGTTTTCCGAATTTTCTTAATATTTTTTTATCACACGTAAATATTTTTAAGACTTGGTAGTTTCACAGTAAACACTTTTGAGATTACCCATGGGTATTTCCAAAGTTATATATTTGTTAAATCTTATAGGTTCTCTGATTATTTTTCTAGATATTTTCAGGCCTAAATAAGAAACAAATACAGTTTTTAAAATAAACGTTTCACATATATAATATCCAAGAAATAATTAAATGGATTAAAAAAGACACAAGATTATTACAAAATTCTTATTTATATCATTGCAGTTCAATTTCTAAAATTTTTTAAAGTTCATATTTTTGGCAGTCAATATGCGTCTCAGTAGAAAACGTTCGAAATATTAGAAATTCACTAAAATGTTCTTTAGTATTTACATGGTTTTTAGTGCGTACAGATAAATACCTCCTCGCATTTTTGGCATGTTCCATATTTTAAAATTTCAGATGCAAATGATTGTTGATGATATATGGTAGTATATGTGGTTCTAGGTGGGGTAAACTTCGGGTTATTATCACTCTTAATTTATCAACTCTTAAGTTTCAGCAATATCGCCCAAGGCAATGTAGTTGATCGTTTTCCTATTTAAACAATTTCTGGGTGATATTTTGCAAAAGATTAAATTAATACTAAATACACAGACCGACATAGATCTATAGGCTTTGGATCATCGTTACTCTTCTATGAAGACGACTATTTCTTAATTACTCAGCTGAAAATATATTTTTTTCTATCAAGTATAATTTTCGAAAAATTTAATTTTTAAAAATCTGAAAAAACAAATGCTGAAACTTACGTTACGTTTATTAACTATCTAAGGTTGAAATGTGTTTAATAAAGCATTAATCTTATTATATTACTACTTAATATTGATGTTGTTTTACAGACGTACATATGACATTTAAAATAAAGCAGTGTTTTTATGTTGTAATTATAATAATTTCTTACAGAATTTTATTGATTTATAAGGAATAATAATATGACATTTATTTCATACATACATAATGTTTCAACCGCCCAGACAATTTTTTGTTATTTAACGTGTGGCTAATACTCGTATGGTATTCAGAAGCAACGAAGCCTGATTTCGTAAACAGGCATTTCTTTTCGGATTGACCTTGTAATTTAAAAACTATACATGTTACAACAAAATAGTACTTTTAGAATGTGTGAATGCCTGCTCAATATAATTGCGCCAAATTATTTAAAACACAGACAAAAAATGAAATTTTGCCGGAATATGGATTATACAGGGTGACAATTTAAAAACTTGAAATGGCCATATCTTAGGAACGAAAAACTGAAAAAAAAAACGCAAAAAACAGTTTCTATAAAACGAACGGGGAACAAAAACAAGTGTATTATCCCACCCTTATCTGCAACCCCTTGGACAGGGTGAGATACACCCTAAAATCTGAAATAGAAAGGGGGGTCGAGTGATACATTATTTTGAAGCTCTTGAAAAATGCTTTCCAATGGTACCATGGAAAGCTACATTTCAGAAAATTCTTCTCTGTTTATTAAGGACAATAATAAATGAAAACACAATTTTGAAATTTTTTATTATTATTTAATTAAATGTTCAAAATGATTGCTACCAATATCCTGGCATATTATTATTAAGAGATATCTCTTAAGAATTCTAAACATTTTAAGCCTAGGTATTTTGTTTTGGTTTATTTGCTATGGTTTTTTTGTCGAAAAAAAAATTTGTTTATAAATATTCGCATTTCATTATCACAGAATTTACTTTAAAAGTAACTTGTACTAGTATTAATATTTTAATAACAGTTTACTTTCGGTTCAGTTTAAACGAAAGGCAGCACCTCTTATCTTTAAAAATGGTGTGCAGCACAGCTGAACGTGTAGAAATTATTTTCATTTATGGTTCCCAGGATCAATGTTTCTTAAGGACAGCTCAACGTTTTAACGAAAGGCATCCAGGTCAAAATGTAAGCCCGGAGTATGTTTGCCAACTAGTAGCCAAATTTGAAGAAACTGGTTCTGTCGCGAATAAAAAGAGAAATCAACCGAGACTAGCCGACGAAGCAGCGCAAAATGAAATTCTGAGGCAGTTTGCAATGAATTCAACTTTATCAACTCGTGAAGCAGCTGTAGCAACTGGATTATCTGGTGAATCCATAAGAAAGGTACTTAAATTTCATAAGTTTTATCCCTATAAACTGCACATACTGCAAGAACTTTGTGACGACGACCCGGACAGAAGAATTCAGTTTTGTGAAATAATGACAGATAAAATTACGGCAGAACCTCGACTAGTTAAAAATATTTGCTTCAGTGATGAGTGTACCTTTTATTTAGATGGGCATGTTAATAAGCAAAACTGTAGTTACTGGAATGACGAGAACCCCCACGTATTTAGAGAAGGGCATACCCAGTACCCCCCGAAAATTAATGTTTGGGCTGGTATATCGGGAGATGGTATTATCGACCAGGGGCGTGCGGTCCATGGAAGCGATGGGAGCACTGCTTCCCCTACCGCTTTCATAAGACATAAGACAAAACAAATTTTATATTAATCTATACCTATCTATACAATTAAAATACACAAGTATTTATTTCTATCTAATTTTCAAACCAAATCCGGCCCTGTATGCATCCCTGACCAACGCAATATTAAATGTATCGAAGAATCGAAGTGATCTCAATACGTGTATACTACACTCTATACGCGTATACGAGTAATAATTATTATGGTCTGTCGTGCCAAGTAAAGGGTAAATCGTTAGACTTCGGTATTTTCTTCGCCGCGATGCGACGCCAGGACGGAGCCGCCAAAATATTTAGTTTCCACGTGTTTGTACTCGGCAGTTACGATTGTTTGTCGCGATTTTTCGCCAGGAATAAGCGCTACACGGTAGAGGATCTGTGACTTGACTTTGTTTATCTTACTTCTTGATTTATTTTGTCATGGAGCAACCAATTGCCAGCCCATCGAGTTCGGGAAATGTAAAGTGTATCTGTTCTGTATGCAAGTTATTGGAAAAAGAATTTTCAACGCTTTTTTTTGATGAAAAAAGGAATATTATTGCAACAGGTAGGCCTACACCAGATTTTAATTTAAAGACAGAAGTGAAGGCGGCTAAAAAATCCGTTTAAAATTAAATCAAACTGTGAATTCAAAGTAAAAATGTATAGATAGTTTTCTGTATTAGTTTCTGTTATGAAATTTTGTTAACTTGTTTTTAACGACTATTAGGCAGGGTTGGGTCACTAAAGAATTGGTTTTCGACGGGCAAATTACGTAAAAATTAATAAAAAAAAAACATAGGTACCTAGCCATTTAGAAAATAGAAGAAATATTAAAAAATCATAGGTACATAATCACACATTTTCGACAGTACCTACATGACAGTATTCTACCTGTATTTAAACGTCGAAAAATTGCCAATATTTGGGCGTGGTCCTCAAAAAATTTTTCGCCTCCGGCGGGCCTACCGGCGTTGCTTCCCCTTCTTTATAACTCACCGCACGCCCCTGTTATCGACCCAATATTTATACAAGGAAATTTAAATGGCGACAGGTATGTTGAAATGCTACAGAGGTCTATCGAACCACTAATAGTGCGAGAATTAGAAAATAGAGGGACATACTCGGAAATTTATCTTTAGAAGAACGCTTACTACATTTCCAACAGGATGGAGCACCTCCGCATTATGTAGTTCCCGTTAGGCAGTGGTTAGATGATAATTATCCCAACCAGTGGATTGGAAGAAGAGGTCCTGTTGAATGGCCACCTAGATCCCCGGACCTAACACCTCTTGACTTCTTTTTGTGGGGTCACCTAAAATCTGTGGTTTTTAAAACGCAACCTGAGTCACTAGAGCAACTTCAGCATAGAATAGTTCAGGAATGCCGTGTTATATCCAGAGAAACATTTGCAAATGTACGTGAAGAATTTTAAAGTAGGCTTTATTATTGTCTTCAAAACAACGGAAATCATTTTGAACATTTAATTAAATAATAATAAAAAATTTCAAAATTGTGTTTTCATTTATTGTTTTCCTTAATAAACAGAGAAGAGTTTCCTGATATGTAGCTTTCCATGGTACCATTGGAAAGCATTTTTCAAGAGCTTCAAAATGATGTATCACTCGACCCCCCTTTCTATTTAAGATTTTAGGGTGTATCTCACCGTGTCCAAGGGGTTGCAGATAAGGGTGGGATAATACGCTTGTTTTTGTTCCCCCTTCGTTTTATAGAAACTGTTTTTTGCGTTTTTTTCTTCAGTTTTTCGTTCCTAAGATATGGCCATTTCAAGTTTTTCAATTGTCACCCTGTATAATTTAGTAAAAATCGAAACCTGTCTCGTAAATAACTTCATCTAAACTACCTATTACTACTGACTAACAGCAAAACAGATTTGTTCCGATTTTCTATTTGAGCACCATATTTAAATTGTCTTGTGTATGCGAAAAATCCAACAACTTGAAACCCTCAACTGAAAAATAATTAAAAACAAGGAAGTTGTAATAAATTTAGGAATAATTTAATATATCCAGAATTAAATGAATCTATTTTTGGAACAACTTATAACGGTTCGATGCAATGCAGCTATATTGCAACCAGTATTGACACGACGAGTTATCGAACAATTATTTTTCTTCATCTGAAAAAAATATTTAAGCTCAAGTCATATGCGATCTTCAAAAATCGGAGAACTACACTGGAAGCGTGCAGCAGAAAATACAGGGAAATGGCAAGAATTGAGAGAGTTGCAATAGCATAAATAATGTAGAAAAAGAAGAAAAGTATCTCAGGTCGAGAGTCGTTACAGATCCCGCCCGATATTTAAATCTGGGAGTGTATAAGCAACTATAGACCAATATCTGTACTAAGTGTTTTCTCCAAAATCGTAGAAAAATTAATTAAAAAACGAATGTTACCACATATACAGAAACATATAGAAGTAGATGAGTACCAATATGGTTTCCAAAAAATAGCAGTACCTTATGCGCCACGGCGGACTTTGTGAATTATATCTCTAGATCCTTGGATAATGGAAAGATCGCGGTTGTTGTTTATGTAGAATTAAGAAAGGCTTTTGATGTGGTATGTTTGGATTCTGTATTGGATAGTATAGAAACCAGTATGTTAAGGTAAATAGTGTCAGTAGTGATATAAAATCAAATAAGTTTTGTGTTCCCCAGGGATCCGTCCCTGGCCCACTGTTGTACTCCTTATACGTTCCTAATTTAAAATGTGCAAATCTTAAAGCACGTTACTTTACATTCGCGGATGATACGGCTCTAACCTATGTAGGAGACTGCAGACGAACAGTGACCTAGAGAGATATGTAAACTGGCTATACTATAACAAGCTGAAGAAAAACATTGACGAAACAAAAAGCATGGTGTTTAAACAAAAAAATAAACATGTAGAAGAAATTAAAATTGAAATTAATAATATGAAATTAGTCTCCAAAATCAAATATTTAGGGCTAATTGTTGATGATAAATTAGATTGGCGGAACATGTATTATATATAGCTGATAAGATTGCTCCTGTATGTATTCAGCAATGTTTAAATGCAGTGACTATTTAACTGCAGTGTCTTCCTTTTGTCTCACCTTCGGTATTTGTTACCCATTTGGGGTAGGTGTGGTAAAGCAAACTTTAATAAAATAAAGGTACCTATTACAAAATAAAACACCTAATGTACTGTATAACTATTATAGACTAACCAATACAGATGCTTTGTCTAGAAAATTAAATAATCATTGAATTAATGCCTTATTGCGAATAGAACAGGATAGGCTTGTATATAGCATACTAAAAAAGCATCAAAAATCGAATTCTTATATTTTATTGGCAAATGAAGTTCATAACTATAATACTAGAATTATAAATGATACATATAGAATACAAACTGGAACAAATATAGGTTTGCATATAAATGGTCTATAAAAAATATAAAAAGTTGGAGTACTTTTGTAAATAGTTTTAAAAAGCATTTTCTAATGTTTAGGGATACCTAATTTAGGCTAAGCAATACTGTACACTGATGTATATTATATTCATATTCTCGAGACCAGCGCTTTTATGCACTGTTTAGAGAGTATAATGTAAAATATTGCATGTAAAATGACTGCAATATATGATGGTTTCAAAAAAAAAGATCAAGGTTTACTAGAAATTTTTGAAATGAACCCAGTAATCAACATAATAAGTTTGTAAGTCTCAAATTATCTGAATTCACATCATTCACTCATCCATTGAGAGTTATAATTCCTTTTAATTTAAGTGCTTACTTTCACCCCATTTTACTTCATACATATAATAATTAAGGGTATTATTAATGACTATTACTATGAGAATAAACGTTTGTTAAATCATCCGAGTAGGCAATAAAATAATTACCGCGTGTAGAGTACTACATTTCTTTAAGAACTAACTAAAACTCTATTACCTTATTAGATCATTTCTGTGACATTTGAAAACAATTTAATTTTGTGAGCTCCATAGCCTTTCTGCTTTTCTAATATAATTACCTCCTTGCCAGGTTTTTAGGTTCAAATTATAAATTATAAAATAGATCTTTTATGACTGGTTAAACAAAGACCCTAATTATAAAAGAGTTAATTAGGAGTTAAGTTCTTTGCTTGCTTTCTTATTATGAAAGAGTAAAAAAGATAAAATTTTTGTAAGATAAATTGTTATTGAAACATTTCCCGGTTAAAATATAAAGCCTTATCCGATAAGGGTTTTAGTTCTTTTGTTAAAATCTTGAAAATGAATAAATTTCACACAATAATCTCACATAACATTCATATACCTATAATGGGTGTTTCAAGAAACATGTGCCATCGCTCATATTATGGTGATTTATTTCCTAAAAATAAGACAAATGAAATCAAATGTAATGCAACATGCCCTTTGATAATTTTTCGATTTCGGCTTCGTTTAGGAGATTAACTGCAATTTAATCAAATTATGACATGGCCAAGGGCATAGCGATATCCAAATGAATGTCATTTATTTTTTTAATAGAAAACCGTAGTCACACGAAGAAAAGTCTTGGACTGGTCTTGCTAAGTGATTAGGCGTAATTTTGAAAATAATATTAATTTCGAAAAAAAATAGTGACGTATCACTTTTCTCGTTAAAAATATCAAAATACATGTAAGCGCGGACGCCACAGTAGCAGTAGGTAGAGCAAATCTTTATTATTAAAAAAATATGTTTTTATGCCTAGTTAGTATCTACAAAAATTCAAAATCTAAGCGTCTCAAAAATATTAAGGAAAAACGTTTTTTCAAAAATTAAACCATCTGCAAACCCATGTTGATAGGAACTATTTGTCTTATTTTTGGGTAAGTAATTACCTTACCACACCAGCAATAGCATATTATGTTCTTTGAAATACTCTGTCCATATTTTATTTCTAAATGATAAGGACAGATTTTGACAAAAACATCTCTATAACTAGTACATCGATCTAAAAGGTATAATTGTGCAGTTTTTAATCTTACTTTTAAAATAACCGCAAGGTTTGTTTGATTTGGAAATAAGCAGTGCGAGGGACGCAGGTATTAGAATTTTGTCGGGAAAGTAGAACTTCCAAATAAAATACTTACATTTTGTATTATTTAATATTGCTCTTTGTTTTCTTGTCAGGCAATTGCTACCTAATGAAATTCGGCTTGATGTAATAGATTGAATTTAGTAAATAAATCAATAAAAGTTTTATTGATCTTTGCTACAATTTACATAATGTAGATAGACAAGTCACATTAATAATAAATATAAAAAATGTAAGAATTTAATTTAATTACAAGAAAAAAATGTATTTAAAAGAAGGCAGTGCAACCTATCGCACTCACATTGAACAAATTAGGCCAAAGTACATCACAATAGAGTCAGGTATTTAAAGAACTACACAAGCTGGTCAACAACTCATCTAAGGAGTAGATATAATGAGAAATTAAGAATTTCTTAAGTTGAAGAAATAGTCCATACTCAGTGGAGTCAAGGTAATGTAAATAAAACATTCCAGTCTTCATCCATAATTTAATATACGTAAAATGTAGTTCCATACATGTTTCAAATGTATAGACGTTCATGCTAAGAGGATAATAACATTGAGTTGAGTAAAATTTTAATGTATAGTTGTCTCAAATTAATAAGAATAGCTTACCTACAAAGATAAGGAGTATAAAATTGAAGATATAGTGCAATAACTAGTCATAATTTATGTTAACATATTAATTGTATGAAGATTTTAATATAGGTAAAATTTTTAGTCGTTTTGTTAGAAATTTGAAGCGATTGTTATCATTTTAAAAGTAAACTGCACAGGTTACTTTCATGTCATAATACGCTAGCACAGCGAAAAAATCGTGTTCTTTCCTCTCGTATCGGAGCGTCTTATTTATCGACAAGAAAAATGCAAATGAATCTAATCAAGCTATAACCCACTAACCCGCATTCATTCCATCAGGATTCGTCTTTCTCGCAGGAAAACCGCCCGTGTATGCCCAGCTAATATTGAACTGAAAGGATTGGAAAAGGTATGTATACATACGGAACAAAAAGTGTTTATACACACATTAGTTGACATGTAGGTAATGATATTTTATATTAATGGAACTGGTCTGGAACGGAAACGGTAGTTATAGTAACAGTCAACCTTAAACTGGAGATCATAAGGTATTGCTATATTATTTTTTGTGAAAGGTGGGAGCATATTCGGTGTCATGTTTATGAACTT
Organism: Polydrusus tereticollis; assembly: GCA_963920685.1. Lineage (NCBI taxonomy): Eukaryota > Metazoa > Arthropoda > Insecta > Coleoptera > Curculionidae > Polydrusus > Polydrusus tereticollis. The sequence goes on from OY987327.1 coordinate 63,427,021, forward strand.
CAGAATTAAGAAAGTATGAGTTTTTACTTTTTTTCGATATGGGTTAAAGCTTAGACAAGTCAGTTAGTAAAAGTTTTATCTCAGGAAATTGCAATTTGAGACATAGGACGGTAACGCAGTTATTATTTTTTTTGTGGTGTCAGTCTTCCCAGACTGAGTGAGTGTATTTATTTATTCATGGTTTGTTACATAAATTTATTTAAATAAATAGCCGCACATTCAGAAACTCGTATATAAGAAAATAATATCACATCGGGATATCAAATGTTAAAAATTGTAGCAGAATGCCATCGTACATTAGTAGTAATTTAGCATTGAAACTTAACAACTCAAATTTTCTCTTTTTGCAGTTGTTTTTAAACTTAAGGCTCGCGCGCACTATACCGGTCCGCAACGCGACAAACGACTACGGAACGTGAAATTGTCTATACCTTGTACTTAAACGAGACAGCGCGCACTACACGGAATTTCGTCGGCAAGTTGTAATATTACTTTATATTTAATTTAATTGTATTTTGACGCTTAAGCTACACTACGACCTTGATAACAAACAGTCGAAATTACCACAAAAAAAGTTAATTTATTTATAATCGGCAACACTGATCCGCTATATTGAAAAAACCAGAATCGATGCCTCTCTATTGTTCTCTGTCTTACGTCGACCATATCGGACATTCTCGCGACTTCGCGAGAAGTTCCGATTTATCTCGAACATTCTAGAACGTCTGCGCGGCGTATATAAATGCTGCATCTCGTTCAGTTTCAGCCTGTCTCAGTAGAGTCGATCCTTGTGTGCAGTGAATGTTGTAATTTGAGTGTTATCTGCAATTAACGATATTCAAGTAGCTCGTACAATTATACAGAATAATGGATAGATATTTGAGTGGCCGTAAGTGAGCATTAGACGATAGTGAAGCATCAACAAGTGCACAGACAAGACTGGTTCCGAAGATAAAATCAAGAAAATATTTTCAAGAATATTTAAATTTTGGGTTTACCAGCACTGAAGTAAATGAAGAAGAAAAGCCCCGGTCTGTCATACGCTCAAAAATTTTGGCAGCAGACAGCATGAAACCTAATAAACTGAAACGACATTTGGAAACGCTTCATAGTGAGTACGTTGGCAAACACCGAGAATTCTTCGAATTAAAATTAAAATCATATGAAAAGCAAAAGTCATTTTTAAAAAAAAACTATATCTGTGAATGAAAAAGCTTTACTTGCCTTTTACAAAGTTTCGTATCAGATAGCCAGAAGTAGAAAGCCACACACCATTGGCTAGTTCCGGTTATTCTGCCAGCTGCATGATACTGTTGCCCGTCGAATTGGTGATATAGCTGAAGATGTACAGCGTCCACTTTTCGGGAAGTTGCGTAACAATTTTTTCTCAATTCAGCTTAATGAGGCAACATATAGCGATAAGGATGCTCATTTAATTGCCTATGTTCGATTTTGTGATGGTATCTCAGCGGTAAAAAAACTACTATTCTGCAAACCAATAGAACTCAAAAGCAACAGCATTATTTGCTATCTTAAAGGATTTTCCAAAGTGGAAAAATTGCGTCGAAATATGCACCGATGTTGCTCGGACACGTCGATTATAATTTTTTCTTCCGAATTTTTTGCCTCAAAAAGAAATTATACAGGATGTGTCAAAAAGTAGATGTAGCAAAAATTTTTTGTATTTTAAATATAACCCTATTTTTTTCAGTCGAATTTTGAATTCTACGTCAAATTCTGCACATAATTCATGTGGCATACCCTATCCTTATCTCTAACGGTTTTAGAGAAAAATTACATCATAAAACGAAATTTTTCTTTAAAAAAAGTTACATGTACCTACTTAAAGGTAAACAGGTAAATTTAAATGAATTGTCACTACGATAGTAATTCATGTGTCAATCAAAAATAATTTTAGGTATAATTTTGAAAAACGGTGATCATGGTGCATTTAAATGAAACTCAAAGAATCAAAATTTTAATTTTAATTGGATGTGGTAGAAGTTTGTAACTTGTTTAGCGCTAAGTATCCAGAACGACCGATTACAAGATCTACAGTGAGTAAAATTGAGAAGAAATTCAGGGAAACAGGGAATGTAAAGGATCGTCTACGGCCAGGTCGTCCAAAAATTAGTGAAAACACAAAATTGAACATTTTGTTAGAAGTTGAAGATAATCCCCATAGTGCATCCACTGAAGTAGCCCTTAATAATGATGTGAGCCGACGATCTGTTTTGCGGGTATTGAAACAAGAAAAGTACCATCCGTACAAAATTAGGTTGCTGCACGAGCTAAACGAAGATGATCCCGCCGCCGACTACAGTTTTGTGAAACTATGATGGAAATTTGCAACTTAAATCTATTTTTCCATCGCAACATACTTTTTAGCGATGAAGCCACGTTTTGTTTGAATGGTTCGGTAAACAGACAAAATTTTCGGTATTGGAGTACAAATAATCCCCGTTGGATGAGAGAACAGCACACGCAAAACCCACAAAAAGTAAATGTTTGGGCAGGGATATTAAATGATAAAATTATTGGACCTTTTTTCTTCGATGGAAATTTTACAGGAGACCGGTATTTACAATTTCTTCAAAATTAATTAATTCCCACACGAGCAGCGGATTTTCCAAATCCGAATCAGCCTAATCTACCAGAAGCGTCTATTTGGTTTCATCAGGATGGTGCTCCGCCTCATTTTGCTCGACAAGTACGAGAGTATTTGAATACTGTATTTCCCGAACGATGGATAGGTAGAAGAGGACCCATAGAATGGCCTGCAAGATCTCCCGATCTTACACCAATGGATTTCTTTCTTTGGGGTTATTTGAAATCAAAAGTGTATAAGGATAAACCACAAAATTTGGAAGACTTAAAATTTAAAATTAGATATGAAATTAGACAGATTAATGAAAATACTGTAAATAATGTTTTAGAAGGGTTTTTAAGTAGATTGGCATATTGTCAAGAAGTTAATGGTTGGCATTTTCAACACTTAATAAAATAATTTTCGTTTTATAATGTATTTTTTCTCTAAAACCGTTAGAGATAAGATAAGGATAGGGTATGCTACATGAATTATACGCAGAATTTGACGTAGAATTTAAAATTCGACTGAAAAAAATAGGGTTCTATTTAAAATACAGAAAATTTTTGCTACATCTACTTTTTGACATACCCTGTATAATTTCTTTTTGAGGCAAAAAACTCGGAAGAAAAAATTATAACCGACGTGTCCGTCTGTTAGCCAATCAACATTTAATTCCCCGAGGGTGCTCGCTATTGAGAGATTTTACTGTAGTACAGAGAATTAACCACTTGATATGCTGTAACGGTTCAAAACACTGAAATCACTGCATTATATGGGGCGGTCTCTAGATATAACCCCATTGTGCCTCTGGGATAATTTCCTACTGCTTTCCAAGCAGAATTTCATCCTTTTGAGGCGTGCCTACGGGAGTGTTTTGAAAGGGGTTACCGGAACAGGGTAATTTTAATTTTTACTAAGCCAAACGGATACAAAAGTATTAAATATGGATCAAAGAAAGCTTTTAGAGTACCTAAAAAGCATAAAAGTAGGCCTTCTTAGGGTAAATTAAGAAGGATATATTATCAGTGAGTAGGTAGTATACTGGGTCTCCCAAGAGTCCCGCATAAAATTAATATCAATTAATGGAAAACGATCTAGGAAAAATGCTCGGACCCGTATATTATTATTTTTAATTGTGCATTTTTTGACATAAAAAAATATTATACAGGGTGTCTCATAGAACAGTTGTCACGTCCTTGACAATTTTTTTTAATGAAATGCCCAATTTTTTATTAGGTTTTCAAATTCTACGAAAAATTCTAAATATTTTTTATGTAAGACTTGCTATCCCGATTTTTAGCTGTTTCCGAGATATTGACATTTAATTTTTTTTTATTAAAGGTAATACTTTTAGTACATATTGTATTTTATATTAGAACATGTTAAATAAATCAGGTATCTTACTGTCATCAACTGTTCTTAATTATGTCAAAACGACTGGCGCATCGAAATTTTAATTATGTTGGGGTGTGGGGACAAAATAAGAAGTCAAGCTAAGGTTTGTACTTTGTTTAACGAAAAGTATCCAGAAAACCAAATTACTCAGTCGACTGTAAGTAGGGTATTCCATAAATTTGAGGAGCATGGTACAGTTAGAGATTTACCTAGAAGCGGTCGACAACTCGTTCTAACCGAGGATAAAAAAATCGATTTAATGTTATTTCTTACTGAAAACCCCCACTCTTCAGTTGTTACTTTGGCGTTAGATAATGAAGCTACTTGTAATACAGTACATCGATTTTTTAAAAGCGCAAAATTACATCCTTATAAACCTCTTCTTATACAGGAACTACTAGAAGATGACTATGATAGACGGCTTGAATTTTGCGAAGAAATAATGATAAGGATTGATACTAATAATGCCTTTTCAAGTAATATTTTATTTTCTGATGAAGCTATACATTTTGCCTGAACGGGCAAGTTAATAGACAAAATGATCGATTCTGGTCTCATGATAATCCGCGATGGTTACTTGAGATGCACACTCAATATGCTGGTAAGGTTAATGTCTGGGCAGGCATAATAATCAATAGAATTTTGGGACTTTATTTTTTTCAAGAGAACCTTACCGCTGAAGGTTATTTGAATTTTTTAACATTTGATTTAATTCCGGCATTAGCAGTTTTTTTTCCTAACCAGATGGATCCAGATATTCCAAATGAGATGGTATGGTTTCAAAAAGATGGTGCCCCTCCACACTTTGGAGGTCCCAAGGTACCTAGATGAAACCTTTACAAACCGTTGGATTGGTCGTAGGGGTACTATTGCCGGATTTAACACCGTTGGACTATTTTCTTTGGGGTTATTTAAAGGAAAGAGTGTTCCGAAACAGATCTAACAACATTGAAGATCTCAAAGAAAGAATAAGGACAGAAACAAATAGAATACCTCCTGATTTTATAAGGAATGCAGTAAACGGATTTTACCATCGCCTAGGGGCGTGTCAGGTAGAAGGCGGTGGACATTTCCAGCATTTGTTGCACTTTTAGAAGTTTCATTTTAGTAATACATAAGAAATTTTAATGGATAACCTTTTTGTTTCAATTTTTAAATTAAATGTCAATATCTTGGAAACAGCTGAAAATCGGGATAGCAAGTCCTACATAAAAAAAATTTAGAATTTTTCGTAGAATTTGAAAACTTAATAAAAAATTAGGTACCTATTTCATTTAAGAAAATTGTCAAAGACGTGACAACTGTTCTATGAGACACCCTGTATAATATTTTTTTATGTCAAAAAATGCACAATTTACGGGTCCGAGCATTTTTCCTAGATCGTTTTCCTTTAATTGATATTAATTTTATGCGGGACTTTTGGGAGACCCAGTATATATACTTCCAGGAATTTTATTTAAGGATAATAATTTATTTAAAAATTAAATAATAGTTATTTACGTAACGATACGCAGAATATTTTAATATTGTTAACGCAGGCATATGAAAACTTGCATGTGTGTGTAATCACATAATATTAAGTGCTTTAATAATATAGGACCCTATACGTACACAATTTTATATACAACTATAACTTTTATTATTATTATAATGATTATTTTAGTAAAAGTATAACAGGTAATAAGAATTCTAATTACCTTAGCAACAGACATATGTAAGGTTGTCACTAAATTGCTACTCTCAATCACTGTCACAGTTGTGCCTGAAAATTGCACATTTTAAAATTACTTCAAGCGATGATCTGTCATCTGATATTGAGAGCGAAGCTTTCAATGTTGTTTCGAATCTTATGTCAGATAAATCAGGGAGTTAATATCAAGAAGCTTTTGATCGGTACGAAAAAGAAAAGATACTCAACATAACAAGCCAGAAAGGATTATTAGTATATTTCAACGAATTAAGCAAAACACATCTCTTTGGTGCTTTTCATCGATGTTAAAAATGGAAATTTCAATCAAGAAGAATGTTGACATCAAGAAATATGTAAATTTGACATTTCTAACGAGTCTTGTGCAGTATAGGTCAGCTCAACTATATCAACGATTTCGATATTTCATGACTTCCGCGCAGTATCGACGAATCGTAAACCTCAAGTAAGTACGAAAGCTGATTTAATGACATGCACGGACATGAGGCATTTTAACCTTCTCTGACATTTCAAGCAATGTGTCGACAAGTGTTGTGTTTTAAAATTACAACGGTCAAATGAAATTTGACGTATTGATAAAAATCTGTTCGGAAACTGTTAATTAAACGCCCGTTTGCAAGTGTGGACGAGTTTTTCAAACTTGAAAAATAAATCGACAAAATAACTTATCGGAAGAAGAAGCAGTAACAGCATTCACTGTGGAAGATGAGGGCTGTTCGTTGTGTTATGTTGCGGTCATGTGATGGAAAGGCATCGTTCCACTATAAGTTATCTGGTTGAAAGATTTAACGAGAACAGACAAGGTTATGTATCTTTGCTTTAAATTTTGGATAATTTCGATATTTTTGAAGTTTGTTTTTCGTAGATACTCATTATACGCATGCGCGGAAATCATAAAATATCGAAATCTCTGCTACAGTTAGACGCCAGTGTAAATTTGATGGAAACACAGAATACCGACTCTGATGATGAGAGGAATATTTCTCTTACTCTGAACCAATAGCTAATGAAAATACTAAATACGATTCTTCTAAGGGAAAAATAATTTTGTTGCAAAAAGAACTCAGCTACCACGTCAAAAATTTTCATCTCACAATGTTGATAAAGAAAACAGAAGAAAATAGTAATCAGTATTGAAGATTTCATGCACGTATAGTCTCTTGACAAAATGAAATCATCATTTGTTGTCATTGTCTTTGGAAGATCAACTTGCATTATTGTAGTTTTCTTTAGAGAGAGCTGTCTTTTTGATGAGGCTAGATCAATTCTTTTTTCCCAAACCCCCCAAAATATTATTCTTCCCATTCCCAATAAGAGGTCAGCTTTCTTCAAAAATTTATTATTATGTTTCATATAAATTGTTGCTTTCAATATTATACTTTTATGGGTTATTCTAGTTAACTTTTGTCTTTTTACACCATAACTGTAGTTTTCTCATCGCGTTTATTTGATATTTATATTTTCGTTAAAATACTTAAATATATGTATATAAATATGTCCAGCACAAAAAAAAAACCCTTATTAACGCTATTAATAGGTGAATTGAAACAAAATCTTTGATATTAAAAGATCGTAGGTATGGCAGTTTCTCTGGTAAACCTTAGATGCATGTCCTAGTTTAGCGACAGTGACCCATAATGGTTATCTTATAGAATTTTAAACGAAAGTACATTGGTTCCAACTCTCCAAGACAAATTTCGCTAATCAAGTGTTAATAAAAATGATATTAAATAAAATATTTAAAAGATGACTGAAAAAAAATATAGAGAAAAGTATTTTGAAGAATATGAAACAATTATCTAAAAATTTTAAAATCATTTCGGGTACCTAACCATCCACACCATGAAAAGAAACAACGATTTATGAAGAAGGGAACCTATGTCTGCACCCAGTCAACCCCCTTACACACGCCCACATTTATGGTCGATATTAGGCATTCTTAAATAATTTTATTTTAGCATATTGTAAAGTACGTGTTGCGATAGTATTGAGTATTGATCCCTTATTAGATAATAAACGATCATTTTTAGATTTCGCTTGTTCTGCTCCATTTCAAAGCCAAGTGTACCTACGCGTGTGTATCAAGTTCGCGTATCGTTCTAATAATTCTTCAATGATTAGGGAAGCCTATGGCAGTTTATAGAGGAATTATCTTTTCTGTCAAAGCCAATTTACATGGAAGGTGGAGATAGTGATGGGTTATTCGTAAAACAACATCGTAATTAAGCTCGACTTATTAAAATTATTTCTTAAAATTCTTGCTTCCACGGAGTTATTACTTTATTGTTGAAAATATCCTAAAAGCTCAAAGTTAATGAATAACTACAATATTTATCAAAAATAAGAGGGGGCTTTTACTTGTACACACTTTCACCATCAAACCTCGAACACTAATATAAGAACGATCGCTCTTCAGCACTCTTCTCACTAAACACTTGAGTAGTAGTAGTCTCTCGAGGAGAGGAGAGGGAGGAGTGTCAAATCCGCGCTCCGGCCGTCACGCGACGAACTGCACCATGAGGGAGGGGTGCGCGCGCAACGCGTGAGGCAGCGCGTCCAGCCGTTAAATAATGCTTTCTCGGTTCCGTTCCAGGTCCTCTTGCTCTAGCGAACTGGTCGATCGGGACCCGCAGATTTGCATCTCTATTTCAGCTAACCTGAAAAAATTAAAATAATATATTAACCCAAAACAATGCTGATTAAAAATGAATAGTTTCTAAATAGCCATCAAGATGTTATCATAAAAATACCAGAAGGATTTCTTACAGAAAATCCTTTTGAAACCGATGCCGACAGCGAGATACCTTGGATTTCGAGGAACAGCCCTGCTCCATAGGCCTACCTGTACTGTTTTGTCTCTTGCTGAAAAAAATGTAGTAATGAATTTAAACTATCAAGAAAAATTAATATTTTGAATATTCCAAAAAAAAGTATAGCACCATCGTAGGCTTTATGTAAGCAATCTTTATAACTGCAAACATGTCCTGCTTTTCTCTTTTCTTCTTCCATGGCAATACTGACACAAAATTACAACAAATTCATAAGACTCTTAATATAAAGTCAATGAAACCACACAGCAAAAAGTATTATAAAACAACACCTACCTTCGTCCGTATTGCTATGACTGTACTGACCCTTGCGGGCTAGAATTTTGGGGTAGATAGGCAATGCGGTCATCAGAGAAATCCTTCTGATCAATATATTTATTCTTATGATGTTATGATATTATAGTAAACAAACTTGATAAAGTAACGCAGTAAGTAAATGAAGCACTTTAACAATTGACAAAGTAATTGACCCCAGCTGGACTTAAACCAGGAATCTTGAGGTACAAACTGGAGTCAATATCGCCAATTTAATAGAATTTCTATCATTCCTCAATACACAGATTCTTTACCTAAAGTAAATTACCAGAAAAATAATTATTGTACTGCGTAGAATAACATAGTTATGATTTTCTCTGCTGCAGTTATATTTTCTCTGGTATAACCAACCATTAATTAGAAAATTAATGTGTTAAAGACTCAGTTTCTGACCAACTTGGTGCTGAATAACAACATAAACGTCGGGAATTTAACTACTAACTCACGTCGTAGATCAAAAGGTAAAAACTAGGTGTGTTATGAATTTATCATAGAGAAGCATAGTGTTGTCTTGCTCAAACCAAGGTTAAAACGGCATTATAAAGATATCCGTAATATAAACGCGATAAACTTATTGGTTATTTATGAATCGGAGAGAGAAGCACATCTAATTTTCAGTAATTATCAAAATGTGTTGAAGAACACTCCCGTATTACATAATGTCGTGAATAAGCTCCCTGGTTTTGACAAATGTGTCATTTATTAAAAATATTGTGACATAAAATGACGAATATAAATCGGTTTGCAGGTTTCTTGCATCCCCAGGCGAAAGAAATGGTTCTCAATTTAATAGATTATTTTAAAAATTAACAGGATTATCATCATTATTTAAAAGATATATTCAAGATTCATATTAGATGCAACCTTTTGCAACAATACGAATGCACCTTTGTGACATTAATGCCCGTATTCTCCGTTATGTAGAAAAGCTGGCTTAACTAAAGTTGACTTAATTTCTTAAACTCGCTTAACTAATTTAAGGTAAGCACCGAAACAATTATTGTCGGGCTTAATTAAGCCTCCTTAAGATTTGGCAACGTCACATTTTTCTCTTCTTTTTTGCTCAGAGACTGAGGCCGTCAAGTGGTAGAGTACAGAGGAAGAAATTTGTAACATTGTAACCTTATTTTTCGTTTCATGTGCTTTGTGTAATATAATTGCTGTATGCATTACTTGTATATGTATATTACCTGATACCTTATTTACGTGTTATATATTGTAACCTGTTTGTAATCTATTTATTAGTTTATAAGTCACAGTCATGTCAGAATATTTTTAGCCAAGTTCTGCTAATTAAAGCCTACAAAAGCAAAAGTCTATTATTACACTTTGTGCTGTGTTTGAGAATAATTGTTAAAAGTTTTGGATTTTACCGTTTGTTTTTTTAATTTTATAAAAAGATGGATGGGAAAAAGAGATCATCTAATTTTACTTATGCAGAAAAATCGTTTTTATTTGCATTAATCGCCGAAAAGTATGGAGGAATTTTAGAAGATAAAAAAACTGACCGTCTCAAAAGGGTTTTGACGTGCATAAATCCTTCTGGGAAATCCCATGTCAATGATGTCTAAAATGTCCAAATCATCTAGGAAAGTTTCGTCTTCAAACTCCATTAGAATGAAAAAAATTGTCGTAGAATCTCAGCAACGATACTTTTGTGATACGATAGCACTAAACTACAATTCCACATACAGTACAACCACAAAATTTAAGAGATTAGAAAACACCCTCTCGATTTCTGTCATCAAAGCTAACCACTGCGCAGATGCAAATTTTAAGCCCGATATTAGGCCTCCACTATTGTGGGCTTAAAATTAAGTAAGCTTACGGTTCTTAAGGTTAACGGTGCTTAAGAAAACGGCATCTTAAAGCGGCTTTCTTTTTAAGCCAGCTTAAAACATTACGGAGAATACGGGCATAATTTCATCAGTATCCATGATGAGTTTGAATTTTGCCTTAAAAACAATTGCAACTGAAAAGTTTTCGCGTGTTTTGGGGCTAACGCGAATTTTTGAAATTGGCGGAAAGAAGGAAATATCTTTCTTTAGATAAAACTGAAATAAATTTTTATTTGTTTACTACTACCTAGCTTACTGCGTCGTGTATATAGTATTTTATATATTTTTTATTTTTGTGATTTGTCTAAACATATTGTATGTATATGTACCAATAAATTATTTGTATTTGCAATAATATATACATTAGTTTAGTTGAGATAAATGTACACAAAAACATTAAAAATTATATACAATATAAAATGCAGACCAGTTCTAATGATTTAATTTTTCTCTATTAAACAACCACCTCTATTTACCGACCAACATTTGATTCCCGAGGGTGGTCGCTAGTCAGAGGTTTTACTGTATATTGTTTATCAAATTTTCTACCATCATTTTAGTTATTAAATTTTTTAAATAAAAAATTATTGTGTCGACCGTGTGCAACAATAAGAACGCACCCCTGAGAAAGTAATTTTTGAACGAGATCCGTCACTCATCATTTTTATTATGACTGATAGTTTCAAATTAATTGTTAACCTATTAATATTCACTTTTATGGAAAATCAGCTGTCCATATACCGCCATATTGGTTTTCATATTTTGAAACATTTTTGAAACTTCTGATTCTACTGATTTGTGGAAGTGGAAGCCGACTTTATCTTGGTCATAGAATTAGGATGGGCAGGAAAAAATCAGTTTAACCACTAATGCCCGTATTCTCCGTTATGTAGAAAAGCTGGCTTAACTAAATTTGACTTAATTTCTTAAACTCACTTAACTAATTTAAGGTAAGCACCAAAACAATTATTGTCGGGTTTAATTAAGCCTCCTTAAGATTTGGCAACGTCGCATTTTTCTCTTCTTCTTTGCTCAGAGATTGAGGCCGTCAAGTGATAGAGTACAGAGGAAGAAATTTGTAACATTGTAACCCTATTTTTCGTTTCATGTGCTTTGTGTAATATAATTGCTGTATGCATTACTTGTATATGTATATTACCTGATTCCTTATTTACGTGTTATATATTGTAACCTGTTTGTAATATATTTATTAGTTTATAAGTCACTGTCATGTCAGTATAGGTTTAGCCAAGTTCTGCTAATTAAAGCCTACAAAAGCAAATATCTATTATTACAGTTTGTGCTGTGTTTGAAAATAATTGTTAAAAGTTTTGGATTTTACTGTTTGTTTTTTTAATTTTATAAATGCGCAGATGCAAATCTTAAGCCCTATATTAAGCCTCCAATATTGTGGGCTTAAAATTAAGTAAGCTTACGGTTCTTAAGGTTAACGGTGCTTAAGAAAACGGCATCTTAAAGCGGCTTTCTTTTTAAGCCAGCTTAAAACATTACGGAGAATACGGGCATAAGAGTTGCTCAAGGAAAGATGGATGGATGCTCGGATTATCCTTAAGAGACCAAGTTTCTCTGGGCGAGCCACCTAGCTAGAATGACTGACAACAGGTGGATAAGAAGAATAGCAGAATGGAGTCCTAGACAAGAGCCTTACAGAAATAGGGGATGACCTCCCAGCCCGCTGGTTAGATGATACTCCAGGAGTCGCAAGAAACTGGATGCAGGAGGAACAAAATCGACGAAATTGGAATAATCTATGAAAAGTTAACCAATCCCCAGCGGTGGATTTTGACAGACACTTGATAATGATGATAATGATGATAATGATGAACCAACAGATGGTTGAACTCAGAAAGGTACTGACAAAAAAATCTGGCGCCGCATAATACCTTCTTAATAATCTCCTTTAGTTCATATACAGGGTCCGGCAGAATGTAGTATCCATTTTCAAAGTTATTTCATTTCATAATATAATGAGATATCAATTCAAATCAAGTCGTTATGTTTTTGCGATAGATGGAAATTTAAGGCAGTTGTCAACGTGTTTGCGAGAAATGTCAGTTAAGCTGTGAATATGTTGCCTTACAACAATTCTGTTGTAACCACCTGGCGTTTGTTTCGTCGTCACTTTTATTTAAATACACGAAATCCAGTTTATAGTCTAGTAACAATTAAAAAGTGGGTACACAAGTTGTGCAGTACTGCATCGTGTGTTAAAAGAAAAACCAAAAGGAAGAACTTGTTCTTTGACGTCATCAATCGGTGTTGTTAAACTTTGAACAGCAACTTTGTAATGTTGGTTTGAGTATGCAAAGAATGTGATTTCAACAGGATGGAGCCATTTCCCACACTGCTAGGGAGTCTATGACAATTCTGCAAAGCGAATGATTCCTGGTCGTGTTATTTTGAAATTTGGGGGCCTCAACTGGTCAGTACGGTCACCGAATCTCTCAGCTTGTGATTTCTTTTGATGGGATTACTGAAAATCAATTCTTATTGACTGCAAACTTTGGAACAACTAAAACATAATATTCGAACAGAAACTAGCGCAATCCGTATTAAAATGTTGGATCGGGTGACGCAAAACTTTCGTGTTAGGCTTTAAGAATGCCATGGGCGAGGAGAAGATCATTTGAATAATATAATATTTAAAAAATAAAATATCCGTGTATCCTTAAGAACTCTTTGTCTGATTTGTGAAAAAAAAATGAGCTATTAATAAAAAATTTTAATTTAAAATTGATAATTCATTCTGTCGGACCCTGTATTTGTAAATTATCCTGTTACTTCGTGCGGCACTGAATAAAAATCACCAGAAAACTAGGTATAGCGCTAAAAAATTGTTAAGACAAAATCATAAATAAAGTAATCAAACAGAAAAGGCATTAAGGGAATGGTACACATACATAATTATCCTGGTAACCTATACAGAAAACAGGGAACGTGAAAGTCAATAATTACAGAGCTATCACTTTACAAAGTACCTTCCTTAGCAAAAGTATACGCCAACATTTTGATAAGAAGGCTAAGGAAAATTTGGAAGTCAACGTTCCCAGGTGGTTTTTAAAATTAATTAGAAAACTAATAAGGGAAAAATAAAAATTAAGAAGGGTTAATCCAATTAAATTCCATCGACTTGGAGAAGGTTTTTGATAGAATTATAAAAAATAACTTGTGCGTGAAGAATAACATGACGCGATGAATATGGGTATAATATTATACTTTATAGGAAAAGGATTGTAGTAGTATTGCGGGAATAATTGCAAAACGTTAATTACAACTTAAAAGTTCCTCACTCGGAGATTGTGAGAAACGCCAAAGAAAGAATGTTTAATGATTCACTAAATAATATTATTTTTGTGACTTTCATAATTAACAACCCTAAATATATAAAATGTTTGGGAATTTACATTGCTTAAAATTTTTCTTTTAATGAACATATAAAAATTTATGTAGAAATGATACAATTCTTCGAAATCTTTATTTTGCTCTAATCCCAGACGGCACCCTATATTCCTGGAATATTCTCCTATCTGCCAATAGGCCATAATATCTTGCAATATTCCTGGAATATGCACTGAATATCTGAAATGTATCTTATCTCATAAGAATATTCCATATCTATGCCATTGTATATATGCCTGGAATATGCCCCGGGTATATTTAAAGGATTGTGGAATATATTCAATTATTTTTTTTAATACTTATTGATAATAACATATATAATATAAATATCTATACAGAGTGATTGCGGTCTTAAATTTTATTTTAACATAACTTGATATAAGTACCTATAGGAACTATTTATTTATAGATAATATAGAGGAAGGTGCATTTATGTATGCACCTAATTAAAAAACAATATAAATATAAAAAATGTTTTAGACTTCATAGAGTTTTTGGGTAGGCATTTTCTGCACTTTATTAGTATTTTGTTAAAAATGAAACTTGATTTTTTTTTATTATATTTATTAGTCAATTTTTGGATTCGAGCGATGATAAACAAATTTGGCGTTTTATATAGTGTTGCTAGATTCCGCGTTTTAACCCTAAATTAAATTCTAAACTAACACATACATATTTTGATTGCAAATAAATTTATACTAAAAGTTTATATTTTATATTTTATATATATGTGCTATTGAGGACTGCTCTTCTAGAAAAAAGTTAGCAATCGTTATTTTTTTATAACAATTTTTTTAACACAAGTTTAACTAATTTCTGTTGCGTAACTCGGAAACGCTGCCTGTACATCACAGAACTGACAGAACATGCTTTAGTTAATTTTTTTTTACTTTGTTTTAAAGAGTATCTAGTTTTTAGGTTTTAATTTTTTTTATTTATAAAAATAAAAAAAATATTATCTTTAGTGATGTTTTATTATACAAAATTTCTAACTCTACCTACTAAACTAACTGACCTGACCTAGATTAAATATATTTATATGAAAAAGAAAAAAAAATGAATATTCTTAGCATATATGCCATAAATATATTTTGGCAGATTAAAAGATATTGCAGGCATATATTTCATGGTGACCTGGAATATTCATACCATGTGCCAGTCATATGCCCTGGCAGATATGGAACATTTATGGGATATTCCAATATGCCAACGGAATATTCATGGAATATGTATGGCATATGTTTGTGCCGTCTGGGATAGAATTTTTTTTTAGATATGGAATTTGCTTATGCAGAAACTCATGTCAATATCTCCCTAACTCTATTTCTATTTTACAAAAAGAGCTACCAGGTATTTGTGCAAAGCAAGTTCTATCTTATCTTATCAGTAGAGGAAAACGGAGAGAGCGAGATCAGGTGGTGCTGGTGGTGCTGGTGGTGCAACTAACCCAGGTGGTGCAGGTGGTGCGTTTTACGATCTAACCCAAGTGGTTCGGTGGTGCGTTTTATGATCTAACCCGGGTGGTTCGGTGGTGCGTTTTATGACCTAACCCGGGTGGTTCGGTGGTGCTGTTTACAAAATAACCCGAAATTAAACCCGACTTTTTACGACCTAACCCGGATGCTTTCATGAGGCGGCTTCTTATCTAACCCTAACTTGAACCTGAATATTTATGAACTGACCCGAGATAAAACCCGACTTTTTACGACCTAACCCGGATGCTTTCGCGAGGCGGCTTCTCATCTAACCCTAATTTGAACCTGAATATTTATGGTCTGACCCGAGATAAAACCCGACTTTTTATGATTTAACCTTAGTGAAACGCCGCTGCTAAAGCGGGATAATTAAATCCCAATTTTTATAAGCCATCCTTAAACCCAACTTTTTACGATGCGACCTGAGCCATCCTTAAACCAGACTTTTTATTATTTCCCCTTAGTTGAAACGCCGCTGCTAAAGCGGGATAATTAAATCCCAATTTTTATAAGCCATCCTTAAACCCAACTTTTTACGATCCGACCTGAGCCATCCTTAAACCAGACTTTTTATTATTTTCCCTTAGTTGAAACGCCGCTGGTGGGTAGTAAAGCGAAATAAATCCCTAATTTATATGGTCTAACAAGATAAGTATAATAATGCGGTGCATTTGTCACCCCGCAATAATTATTTATACCTAAATGACCCTTCCTTTTATGGTATGCTCAAACCTTAATTCAAAATTCGATTAGTTAAGGTAAAATAAAATCCATAATATAATTTAATCATAATTTATTCAAAATTCAGGATTATACAAACTACATAATATGTTATGTTCTATACTACTATAATTCTTAACTATGTTATTAAGCTAAACTAATTACTTAGTATAAATTTATCTACCCAAAAAATTACACCCGGTTCGAACAGAACCATCTAAAGCATTATAGCTTAAAAATGCATCGTGTAACACCAATGCAAAAACTTTAATGTTTTTTGCAAATTTGTTACGCGTTTCAAATTCAATTTTTATGTCTACTGTCGAATTTTTTATGTTATTATCCGCTTGCTGACTGGAATCAATGACAAAGACCGGATTTGCGAAAAATTCATCTAAATCAAGTAGGGGACTACAATCTTGTCGATTATAGTAACTACGCTGAAAATTTTCGTATGCGTAGTATGCAGGACCACAAAGCTTTTTGCTAAAATCCAAGTTCCATCTTTCATAAGGAAATACGTTGCTATTTAAATACACGCGAATATCTCGAATACCCGCGTTTATAAAATCTATCGCATTCTTTTTATAGTTGTCCAAACTATCGGCGCTTATAAAGCTGAGAATAAGATATCTTGGTTTTTCAAGATTGGTACTAGTTTTTAAAGCCCATATATCTGAAGTCGTTTCTCGTAGTGTTGGAAGCTCATATAGATCCCACATTCTATAAGCTATATTTACTTGAGCATTATTGCCACCTTTATTTATACGAGAAAGCAGTTTAAGCTTTTCTCGATCTTCGGGAACAATATGACGAACTTTCCATTCAATTTTGCTTACATTAATAGTTGCTTCTACTTCGCCGACGTAGCAGTTAACATATGATCTAGATAAAACCATTATTAATTCCTGCTTTACATTAAGGACTCCTTTCAAATAGTCTTCTGCAAAACCCAATAGATATTTTAAGGGCAGCTTTCCGCTAAATATATGGCTTGTTTTGTCCAAAATAACTTGACATCCCTCATTTAAACCCCATCCTGTGATAAGTAAGTTTTTACTATGCAGTGGATTAAATGATACCAATGTCTTTAACGCTGTGGTGATTCCAGGTTTTCTGACTATAGATACTTGTTCACCACCCATTTCATATCTAATTTCATCAAATAAAAATGCCAAACAATTATTTGACAAATAGCATTTTTTTGTAGCATCACTTGAATTAAATGTGCCCTCAATATATATGTAACTATCTGCAATATTGAGTATTAGATCTTGAAAATGAATTGGTATACGGATTTCATCAGAATTGCTATATGTTGGTGACCCATAAGGTTTATATGTATGCTCATTTAAACTGACAAGTGAATAATCAAATACAGGATCATCGAAAACCTCCAATTTTTCACTTGTTGAAATGGTGGCCATATTTTCTTAAATTTTTAGTTGTAAACCCAAGGATTTCAAAAAATCGCGATCTTCGATGCTTATATCACTTCCTTTCAGATCAACGTTTCTTTTTAGAATGCGTGCTATAGTTTTAGGTTTACTGCTTTTATTATCTTTTATTATCTTAGACGATTTTTGATATTTATAAATCTGAGAATTATATTGAAATCCCATTATGTAATTTTCTTTAATTCTAATTTAATTATAATTTTCTCTCCTTGGAAATTAACCAAGTCTCCTTGATCGTCCAAGATTCTCAACGTAATGTTATCTATAAACTGACGACCCAAAGGTTGTATGGGCATATATATTATATTATGGGGCTCCTTAGAAAGTTTGTAACCAGGTTCAACGTCAATATCAAATTCGAATAAAGTATGAGATTTTGTTGAATTCAGATATGCTCCAGAAATAATATTACAGTCAACTCGTATCATTCGAACTTTCATTATATCCACTGGTAGAGTGGATTCATGAAGCTTATTGGCTTTAAACACTTTCTCTGCAAATCCAAGCGTTCTTCCTAAAGAGGATTTTATTGAAAAATCTAAATCCAATGTAGATTTAAGCTGACACTTTAAAGTGTTGTTATTAGCCTCCAAACTAAATATTCTATTCATATCATCAATTTCATTATTATTTTCTAAATATTTCTTTTTCTTGATTTCTTTCTGAATTTCTTTATGGATTTCATCAATTTCATATGCACCTGGTTTAATTCTAAAGTAAGTAAACTTTTTCTGATCAGGCTCGCCAAATCCAAGTAAATTATTATTTTCATCTATGTTAAAAATTGAATTATAAGTGTAAAATCCCAACAATCCTAAACCATATATTGAATTCTTCTCAAGCTCAAGCGAGGGAAAAAAATTAGCACTCAACACGCTGCTATGATCTGATAAGGTAAACGTGTACGACATGACTACAAAAAATTTAGATGTATTTCAATATTTATTGTAATATACAACGTTTATCCGATGGTAAAACCTCAATTTTATTTTCTGTTGCTATATTTATATCCTTCATTTTACAATAACAACAGAATAATTTTCGCTTCGGAGGACCATCATTTACATCTCCATCCTCACTATCATCCTGCTCATGCTCAGTACAAAATAAATAGTTTTTTAAATCTGGATCTTCCTGTAAGTGTTTAGGAAGCTTAGACCAAATAAACGGGATTTCTCGAAATGCACAATTTATAATAACTTCTTTGGGCATATAAACTAAATCCTCCTTTGTCATATTTAATAAGCTTCTCGATTTGAAAAACACTTGCATAGATTGAGAGATCTTTTTTATAGCATCATTCTCCATTTCTTAACTTTTTTTAGCAAGAAACTTTAAGCATAAATGTCCACACCAGACTGTATCAAAATCTTGCTCGCGAATGTAGTTATAGAAGATATTTTCTGTTTTATATCGCCCAGTATACAAATAACTAACTAACTCACTTGGTGGAGGTAAATCTCCGAAGCTATCGTAATAATATGTTTTATCATTTTTCTTCTTATATGCAACCCAATGCGTCCCTACCCCCTCGGCATCATCCAAATTAACAATTCCACTTTCAAACTTGTTAGGACCTGTTTTTGGCATAGCATCTCTCATATATACACCTCTAAAATATGGAATATTTAGCTGTAATGCATACTTAGACAAGTCGAAATTTGTAAGCGCTTTTGGAGGTAGGGATTTTATTAGTTTTTTGAACTTTTATATGGTTTTAGATATAGCCCCAAACCACTGCGATATGGCTTAAGATATAATCCATTACCCTTTTTTCCTTCATCTATATTTTTATCATAACGCTTTCCCGATGAAACATCTTTAGCTGTTTTTATCGCTCTTATAATTCCAGCGGCCCCGCCAGCTAACGAGCCCAAAGCAGAAAGTCCTGCAAATATAGGAATCAGAGGTAAAATTCCTCCCTGCTTTGGTAATGGTATGATGCGCGGAGTTTGTATTTTTCTTTTACCTCCGTGAACTTTTAATGTTTTTTGCGCCACTATTATTCCCATTTTTACCATTTTTTGTATATCAGAATTTTTCGGGTCTAAATTTAAACGTTTCTTTAAATTTTTACGAATTTTATTTATAATCCCGCTACCAAAAACTATTTTTTTCTGTTTTTTATTTATTTTAATACTCTTTTTACGTTTAGGTAATGCTTTTTTACATCCCATGCCAAGCTTTCTTTTTATTTTCATTCCAGTCGTTACTAGCCAAGCTGCAGTTTTTTCGCCAAAACTAGAGTTTGCCGACTTTACACGTTTCCAAGCACTTTGTTCAAGTTCGTAATCTGCTTTATGTCGTTCACTTAACTTTTTATGTCTTGCATAGGCTATATCATGCTTTTTACATGCAATATCTAATGAATTTATTCCAGGATCACCGCGGGTGAGTCTTTTCTCTAACTTTGTTCCAGGTCCGCAATACTGATATCCAGGTAAATGTAATTCAATTGGTAGCTTATTTATTACAGTATCAACTAAGCCTTTACCACTCGCCTTGGTGCTGCTGGAGCGAGAGGATATACGTCCTAATCGTTTGGTGGCTGACATTAAAATAAAATATAGTGTGCAAGTAACGTATATTTACAGCAATATGTTTATTGAAAAATCAGGTTATGAATTGGAAGTTGACAATCTGGATCAGACCGTTGGAGCAGGGTTGCCGACTACTAAAAGGAATGGACCTTTATTACCAAATTCAATAAGAGCGCTTTTAATAGGCCCTTCAAATTGTGGGAAAACAAATGCTATGATAACCCTTCTAACTCATCCTAAAGGACTTTGTTTTGAAAATATATATATTTATTCAAAGTCCTTATATCAAGCAAAATATGATTATATTCGCAAAGTACTCAAGCCGATTAAGGAAATTGGTTTCTATACTTATGCTTCCAATGAGACAATAGTTAATCCCGCGGATGCTAAACCTAATTCTGTTTTTATATTTGACGATGTAATTTGTGAAAGACAATATACTATTCGTTTATATTTTAGTATGGGGAGACATAAAAACATTGACTGTTTCTACTTAGCTCAGACATATTCTAAAGTTCCAAAACAATTAATTCGTGATAATGCAAATTTTCTTATTCTGTTTAATCAAGATCAAACAAACCTTAAACACATTTATTTAGATCATGTTTCTCCAGATATATCATTTTCTGAATTTCTAGAAATGTGTGCAGAGTGTTGGAAAGAAAAATATGGTTTCCTAGTTATTGATAAAGATAGCGATTTAAAGAGAGGCAGATATCGAATAGGATTTGATAAATACATTTATTTTTAAAATTTTATATCATTTAACATTGAGGCAGTAAAGGGAGAGGAGTAAAAAAAAAAAATGAACGATACTTCAGAAATTGAGCTTAAACGCAAACTGATTGAAGCAACTGATGCTGTGCGTAAAAAATATTATAGCATTAAAAATAAGCAATTTGAAAACAAGAGTGGACTTGAAGAATTTTATCAGCCTGTTACAACTCGTTTAAAATCTATTTCTGATGCTGTTCAAGTTGCATCAAAAAAATCTAATATGCAGCCTCCCTCAGCTAACAAAAGCCAAACCACTATTGTAAAAACAACTAGCCAGCCTTATTCGTCTGATGATGTCGATGTTCATGATGCCAGCTTTGATGAGACATCTGACGCTGTTTCACCGCATATCAGTACAATACCTGCAGAAGATATTTTCTCAACACCGGATTTAAGTGATACACCTCCTATTATCAAACATGATAAACAGCTAAAAACAAGAAAGATAGACTTTTCCTCGCATGCTAGTCCACATTCAATTTCAATGAGTTATGTGGAAAAAATAAAACGTAATATATCCAGGTTTGATGTAAGATATGGAATTCGCGTAGATTCAAAAAATAAACTTCACATGGGGAACACTGAGGTTAGATTTCCTCCTAGTGAGATTTCCTTTTGGCGCGGTAGTACAAATATTGGAACATATCCAGCATCTGCAGAACTTTTGGATATACTTTTTTTGAAACATCCAAAAGCGTTAGAAAATCCTGATGCTATAAGCGAGCAAACAAAGGGTATATATCAAGAAATTCTACATAAAACAAATGTAATTTTTAATCAATATAATCCAACTCAAGGACTTAACCGCAGTAAATCAAAAAAATATTTATACTTAATAAGACCTCTTATTTTTAAAGAAGGAAAATCAATAGCAAGATTACCGCTAAATACCAAACAACTAAACTTTAAAAATAAAGAATTTGTTTACTGGAATACTCCCCAGGAATTGATCGAACGTCTCCGCCTCCTTTGGGCGTCTAAATTAGCTGGAAGCACGGCACATGATAATGAAATTATATCCATTTTAGAAGAACTACGAGAAGCTAATATAATATATTAAACGCCTTATAATACGTAACATTCCAATTTTCATCTCAGTTTATACATAAAATGATGAGTGTTAACACAATAGATAAATTTGGTCGTAAACGTAAATGGAAAGACTCATTCCAGTTTAAACTTAGAGAAACCCCTATAAGCGCCTACAAACTAACTTCCGACGGAAATTATGATTTACAAGGAAAACGGCTAACCAATGTTTCGCCACCTACAGACTTAAATGATGCTGTGACAATGAATTATTTGACTGAAAAAATGAAAGTATTGGAAGAAAAAATGGGAAATAAACTATCTGAAACCACTGAACGAATAAACAAAAATCTAAGTACATATATTGGCTTAAAAATGGAAGAAGATTTAGCTAAAACGCTAAAGGAGATTAGAAAACAACTTGCAAATATAATAAACAATGATGTTATACCATATGTTCATAAAACGGTGATTGAAGAGCAAAATGAGACTCTGGAGAAACTACTTACAGAATACATAGATAAACATATAAACAATTTATTAGATAAAAGTAATATCCCAAAAGAGATGGAGCGAATCATAAATGAAAAAATAAAAGATACTAAACATTCAAAAGTGGTGATTAAAAAATAATGTTGAAATAAAAAATGAATTTAACGCGCTGTATATTGGAAACCTTTCTAGTTATCAAGCTACTCTAGTCACGTCAACAATTTACAAGATGATCTCTAAAGAAAAAAGACAAGTCGTTGAAGAACTCCATAAACCTACACGTCGAAATTTTTCTAGGCGTAAAACTGTAATACGAGATTATTATGACTATTTTCAAATTGACCTAATGGAGTTTCAACCTTATTCACTTCTTAATAGAGGTTTTCGCTATGTATTAGTGGTTATAAATTGTTTTTCTAAATTTGTTTGGACTAGACCGCTTAAATCGAAAACTGGAAGCGAAGTTACTAAAAGTATGAAAGATATACTTGAATCAGCGGGATATTCACCTAAAAATATAGGTTCTGATATGAGCTCAGAATTTAAAAATTCACACTTTAATTCTTTAATGAAAAAATATAAAATAAATAATTTTTTTATCTATAGTAATAAAAAAGCGGCAATTGTCGAGCGTGTTATACGCACATTAAAAAACCGAATATACAAATATTTCTCTTTACGTGGAACTCACATTTGGTTCGATATCTTACAAGAAATTACAGACGATTACAATAATAGCAAGCATAGTACCACAGGAATGAAGCCTTGCGATGTAAAACCTAATACACGGCTAAACGTATATAATGTTCCAAAAATAGCTGTGAGAAAAAAGATACTAAAAATAGACGATATTGTCAGGATAAGCAAATATAAAGGTGCATTCAGTAAAGGATTTGAAATTAACTGGTCCCCAGAGTTATTCAAAATAGTTAAAGTGAATATTAACAATCCACCAACGTTTCTTTTAGAAGATATGAATGGTCAGCCGATAAAGGGTTGTTTTTATCAACAAGAACTACAAAAAACCAAACTTCCTGATGTTTATTTGGTGGAGAAAATTATAAGAAAACGAACAAAAAATGGCGTTAAGCAAGTTTTAGTTCGCTGGCTAGGATTTCCCAAACCTACATGGGTTAATGAAGCTGATGTCATATTATAGTATTATTAATTCTTAACCTAACTTATTACATATATTTGTATTTGTAGCTTAAAGGTAAATAAAACAACTTTTTAATAAATACTTTGTTTTTTATTTTTAGGTTATTCATTTCATATACAAAATTTTCGTAATATCACATAATATTTGGTGATAATTAAAAGCTAAATATTCTAACATGCAATAATTCTGAATAGATAACTGTAAACTACATACATTTTTAATTTTTTCGGAATATGTTACATCACTATCATAATCGGTTACATATAATAAAATACTAGTATAATGACTTGAGAAATCAATTTCTTTTAAAATTTTTAGTTTATAGTCAATAACATGAGAATATAATTTAATTTCCTGAAGCCATTCTTTACAAAAATATAAAATATTATTATATTTTTCCAATTTTAATAATGTTTGCCCTTCACATGGTATACTTGTAAGTTTAAACTGCTGAAAAATCATTACATTCTCAGTCAGTGTTCCGTCAACATTAACTAATGGAGACATATTCAGCATATGTTCAAATAGTTCATGCCAATCTATATCCATGAATGATATAGAAATGCTATCCTTAGAGCAGGGAGCAACATATGTTAGCTTGACTGTCGGTAGAAAGCCCTGCATAGTACTTAAGCCTGTAGAAATTTGTATGGGAACTGTGAGGAGATGTATAATGCTCTCGTTAATCAAATATTTTTCTTCCTCTATTTTTTCGCTATAATTTGGTAGCAACATATTCATATATTCAGGATAGCAGAAATCTGATGAAGTCATAGAAGATTGACTAGCCATGTTATAATCTTAGTTTCTTTAATAGATATATAACCTGCTTCTTTTGTTCGTATTGTTTAATATCTTTTTTCAGTTTTCTGATTTTTTTAGAAAAATTATTTATTTCTCTTTGAAGATGCGGTGACTTGCTCATCTGGCTTACTATAGCTTAAACCATCTGCTTTAAGTTCTTTTATAGTTACAGTCTCCCTACCCATCCCACCCTCGTTTACAAACAAGTTTCGACAAGTCGAAACAGCTGCCAACCAATGGAAACAGCCTTCGGCAATATGAATCAGCTTTCAACGTCTCGAAACAGCTTTCAGCTTTAGGCGAGTTGAAACAGGTTTAGACTTGTCGAAACATGTTTATTCTTGTCGAGATACGTTTTAGCATTATACCCAACTTGAAAAATAGCATATGGTTAATATTTTTGAAAATATAGTATAATTAATAAAAAAATATTAAAAACCTTCATGTATAGCATTTAAAAAGTCGATTTTATAATGACCCCACGCAAGAGTACTTATTCCATCAGGCAAAATGTATCTCTTATCATCGTTTGCAGACAAAGCTATTTTATTAACCGTTTCTGTATGTATGACATGTTTTATTGATCGAAATACATTTTGTCTAGCTAAGACAATATTCTTGCTAAAGAGGCAATTTTTATAAGCACTATGCTTAAGTCTTTTAATAACAGATTTTTTAACTCCTTTTCCTTTTTTAATTACTTCACCATAGTATCCACTACTTTTTTTAGGCTTGGCTACAACATAATCATATAATTTGGGTCTAAGGCCGACAAATTCAAGAATTGGTAGACCTTTCGCTTCGTCTTTAAATACTCCCAACACTGCTTTATTTACTAATGGTATTGAATACGGATTGTTTAAGTCATAATTGGAAGTATCAAATTTATTGAGATTTTCTTTTATGTCTGAATAAAAATCTTTAGTATCAATTTTATATATTAATGAGTCAGTATCAGTATATAAGAGTTTTGCATTATCTTTATATTTTTCTTTTACAAAATCATAGTGAAAATCAAACATCACAGTTTTGGAAATATCGAGAACGCTAAAACCTACATATATAGGTTTATTGAAAAGAACTTTATCTTTTTTAAGTTGAATGGCAACAAAATTTTCATTAAAAACTTTAACGCTATCTATTTTAGATTGTGAAATAAAAGTTTGAGCACCCTTTTTTTCACGAATATTTTCCCATTGTTTTAGCAACTTGACGCTTTTTCGGTTTTCGACAGCTTCCATACATTTACCAAAAACTGCGTTATTAGCTAATTTATACATATCTTTAGCGAAATCATTTGTAGCCGCTTGCCTCATCGCCGTATTTTTATCAACATATGTTTTTAGCCAATCTGACTGCCTGAATTCAACAATTCTATGGATTTTTTCCAATTTTAGTCCATGTTGTAGAGCCTGATATAAATTTCTATAATGAATTACATAACGTTTTTTATCATTTAAATTAGGTATTAGCTTAGCTAAACGACTTTTACCATTAGGCGCAACTATATTTTCAGGACAGAAAGGAAGCTCATTGTGTAAGTCGTGAAGTTCTTCCGGATAAATTAAATCTACTTCTAAAATAAATCCTATTGCGCTTTTTTCGTTTGAACATTGTGTTAATACATTAAAATTTTGAACTTCTTCATCTTTAAGCCATCTGAAGCCTCCAAAAGGCAAGTACTGAGAAAGGGCTTGTCCATATAAGTTGTTGGCATCCAGATACGTGATGTATGAGGTAGGTTTAGAAGCATCATATTTTATATAATTAAAATCATCTTCCAAGTCGTTTGGTATGTACTTGTTATTTGCCACAGCATGACGGTGCGCACATTGTACAACGCCGCCTCGTATCCCCTTTCTAATTAGGTGTAACATATCTGGATCAGTAAGTAGTTCCAGCTTTACCTAAAATAAATAATTTTTATGAGTAAAAATATTTTTTTTTTAAGTTTTAAAGTTTAAAAAATTTGTTTTAATAATAATGGGAAATACCTTAGTAAATGACAGCATACATGACCATGCCAACGCTGGTAGGGTGAAATAGAAGCAGGCTTCTAGATTGTATAGAGATCGAAATAGCTTTCTGAATGATTCAAATATGTCCGCCAATAAAAGCACGTCTGTTTTTAAATATAAATCTGAATATTGGCCTAAGTTCTCGCAATTAAATAGTTGCCAAACTTTTTCTGCGTGCATGTAGTCTTCCAAGCTAATGGCTTCTTCACATAACGTGCTGTAAAAATCTGCCATTGCTGGTAATTCTTGTGTAGATTCTAGTTTATCATATGAATCCACAAACTCGTAGGGGAAAACTCCTTTTCGTCGCATTAAATTAAACTGCTCATCATCTGTAAATAGTCTTCTGGTTTCAATTAGTTGGTTTTCATTTAAAGTTTTCGCTAGGCTATCTAAGCTGGAAGGCATAAAGCGGAACGAATCCAAGAAGCGTAAGTAAAAATACCTTTTCTTCTCGCTTTCAGCATTCAAATTTTTGCCATCGCTCGGACTTAGCGCAATTTTCGCTGTAAATGCGATATAAAGTTCTTTATTTTGTGGGATGACTTCTATGGACTCGGATTTTTTTAATAGTTCTTCGATACATATGTGAAAGTCGTAATGTGAGCCGTTATGGAAAAATATAGGTATAAACTGTGGCGTTCTATATTTTAAATTGCACTTGCTATGTGCTGCACCTCTGTACAAACCTAAAACAACGATATTTCATTAGCATCTATGTATTATTAAATTTTATAACTAAAATAGTTTGTCATAATTAAAAATTATTTAAATTAATAGTATCTACTAACCTGAAAAATGACAGTGGTCTCTCACTTTTTTTAGTGAGACGTCTTCAGTATTAGGTTGGAATATGTCTTGACATAAAAAGCAGTTTTTTGCATTTGAAAATTTTTCTTGTTCTCGAGCTGTTAGTTTTTTCATAGGCTTCGGCTTTGCATAATATGTTTCATGTATTTCTCTGACATCTTGGATAAGCCACTCTGCAAAAACTTCGGCGCAATCCAAGCCTCTATATTGTTTCAGAAATGATTGTGAATTATCATGTTCGCATTTCACAAAATAGGCAAAACTGAATGGTTTGTGTACATGCGTATCCACTGTATATTTCTTGGATGGGTCTGGATTTGCTATATGGATAGGCTCGAGTAAAGTTTCAAAATCTGCGTATATGCAGAACGGCATAGGAAATGCCTTATGATGATCCTTAAATTCGAGAATATTATTAAATGCATTTGGAAGCTCTGTTCTAACTTTTAGGCAGTCATTTAGATCTAAATGCATTTTTAATTTATCTTCGGCCCGAAATGATACTAGACAGCCGTCGCATACATAAATTTGACCATTATGATTAGTTCTTTGCTTTGAGATTAGTTTACTTAAATTTTTTATGTAACAAAAATGTGATGCCCCCGTTGCGGGATCTTCAATGTATAGGAGATTTACATGATTATTTTTTCGTTGCTTAGTATGATATAAAGGTCCTACAACATCATGTTTATCCTTTTTCTTACTAAGCCCAAAAACGTTGACGCTTATATCCATGTTTTGTTTTTCAAATTTTTGAATATTATTTAATTCCATAGGAAATGATAAATTATTAAAATTTAGTTTATCCAAATGTTTTTCATAGTTGCTAACTCTAACAACATTGTCGGCAGCAGGATGAAGATGGCAGAGAATACTATAAGCAAAGCACTTATTATCGGTATTTTTAATATTGATAATAGCCTCTTTATTTTCTATATCTTTAGGGAGTGGTATATAAGACGATCCTCGAAATGGTTCAAATCTGAGCATATTTACTTCTAAATATAAAATTGCGAGCATTGACCATCCGGAATCTTTTTGCTAAAATAAAATAAATTTTTTTTAGATATAAGAAATCGAATAATAATATTTGTACAACTTACCTGGAACTCTTCGCTTTTCACTTTTAATATTTCTGTAAATTCAGAATACATGTCTTCCAAATCCGACGATACTGTTACGATGCGATATTTGCTATTAAATGATTTTGTTTCATTTTGCACATCATTCCCATCTTCATTTTGTTTCGTCGATAGCATATATGAGGCAAAAAGCTCAAAATTAACTTTAAGGCCATTTTCTTGCTCGGTAAGCTCTTTTTTTATTAAATTTAGGGCATCTGCTTTAATTACTGTCATAAACTCG
This sequence comes from Polydrusus tereticollis, assembly GCA_963920685.1. Lineage (NCBI taxonomy): Eukaryota > Metazoa > Arthropoda > Insecta > Coleoptera > Curculionidae > Polydrusus > Polydrusus tereticollis. The sequence continues at coordinate 63,455,761 of OY987327.1, forward strand.
TTTACATTTTGTATTGTTTCTTCCGCACCGCTTATTCTATATGTACAAATGTTTTTTTTAAAAGCAGAATTAATTAATTGCACATTTGTTCCAATGCTAACACTGCAATGTTTTTTGTGGTATAATGTTTTTAAGTGAGCGCTCATATTTTTTCTATTGACATCTATCTGGCATTCCTGACATCTAACAGTAGATGATGATGTCGAGGCTCCATCATTTATTTTAGCTTGTTTTTCATTTGTCTGATTAATCTGTTTTCTATTTACATTATTAGCTAAAGTGGCAGCTTTTTCGGCTTTTTTTGCATCGCTTTTTTCATGGGTTTTAAGATGTTTTTTAAAAGTATCCTTTCTATTGCTAGTTAGCGGACATAAATGACAACTAAATTGTTTCTGACTACTTGAATGCTGCTGTTTTTGATGTCTTTTTAAAGCTGACAGCGTTGAATAACTTTTATGACATGTAATACATTCCATTTTAATGTAAATGAAATAAAATAAAAGTTAGCAAAATTTACTTTGAAATTATTAATCTTGTAAGGTTAGTTTAGTTTTAACAAGTTGCTTCGGTATCAAGTTTAACTTGGAACTGAAATCTCTATGCGACCAAAGTGTAGTGTTGCAAGACGTCTACGTTCCCAGGTAGCTCTGACGCATGCGCACCACAGTTTCTTATACGCTGACGATCAGCTAATTCTATATATTCTTGTTTTTCTTCCGCTTCACCCAGCATTCCCCACGGCTGTATATCTTCACACCACGACCAGAGATCCTCTTCTTCAGGCTTCGTTGTTCTTGCCTGTTGTGAGTCACCCACGGGGTTTGGGTCGCTTGCCACTTCTTTGCCACTCGGCCGACAGTCGGTCGGAGGCTTAGAGAACCCTAACAGGTCCTGGACACCAGGTGCAGATGTGGCATCTCGGTCTGGGCCCTTCGCCACCTCCGTAACGTTGACGGACAAGTCATAGCGAACTTCCTGGAGCCCTGCTTGTCCATTAGGCGACGTTGAAGCCATGGCATCGATGATCCAGGCCTCCAGGAAGCCGCTCGGCGAAGACGGTAGCAATACGTCTTGCATTCTGTCGAAGACTGCTGCGTAATTTAAGGCCATGTGTCTAAATCACAACAGTCTTGTTGAAACGTAAATAAAATGTTTTAAAACTTTTTCCTAACTCTGTATATTATAATGGTCTTATTCTGACCCTTTATAATATCTGACTATTAACACTTTTTATGTCTAAGTATTTATTCAACTTAAAAACACAAAATAAAACGACTTCTGAACTTTAACACTTATTTTATTGGTCCGATAAATATTTGGACAACTCCCAAGAAAGTCCCAGATTATGCTTTAGGAACTTTCCACTGAAACTACGTATTTACAATTAAATCTTGTGAAAATAACTCATCAACTCGAGTTATGACGTCATATGATGACTGCAGCTAATTTGATCTTAACACTTTGAACCCCCGTGAATGACTGAATAGCATACAAAATTGTCGGCTATTTATAAGAAAATCGAATACCAAAACACCCCCCCCCTTAGAGATCAATTTAGCTGTTGTCGAATAATCAACAACAACAAAATTATTTACAGTTACAATACCTAACTAATATATACACTGGTCTTCCATCTGTTTCTTCGAGGATTGTCCTGGTGTTGATCGCCATCCCTCTGGCCGTAGCTCCATTTCTACTCTATGCTACGCTTTAGAACATTCGAGTCTGGAGGATCGTCTTGGTGTTCATCACCATCTCTCTGGCTGTGGCTCCGTTAAATGCATCTCTGCAGCTCCTGGCTTGGTTCAGCAAGGACTGCAACTGTAGAGGCCATTCGTCTCTGGTCAACGCTAAAATCCTGGTCTTCATTCTCTCAAACGGTATCAATGTGGACACCATTGATTTCTCTGCCGTGCCAACCGTTGTTATGTTGGTTGCATGGGCTATTTTTTCTCTATACTTCGCCACATCCGGCGCTAGCATTAACAAAGTGGGTGTTCCCCATCTGCTAATCACTTCAGCTTGTATAAATTCTATCAGCGAAGCTGGGTGAATACTTCTATGTGGTCTTGCTTCTACAAAGCCACTGAATATATCAACTGCACAGTAGAGGGCTGTAAATCTGCTGTGTCTAGTCCTGGGTAAATCTTCAATGATGGTAATTAAAACTGTGCCCCACGGTTTTAACATTCCGTGGCACAGGTCATCTTCTTTGAAATGCTGACAACACAAACACTGACTAAAGTGCGTGTCCACATCCTTGTCTATCGTCGGCCACCATAACCATTTCGTGATAATCTCCTTCATTCCTTGTCGAGTATTGTGGCGTATTCCATGAGCCAAGTTGAGAATATTTCGCCTGTGGTTCCTTGGACACCACACCGCCACTCCGTCTTCCTCCTGACGCCCCACAACACCAAAGCGGTCTACCAGCGGCACCTCAGCTCCTCCTTGGATACTTTCTCGCAGGTCCCTGGCAACCGGGTCCATTGCTTGCGTCCCAACAATCCCTAGGAGTGCGGTTATCCACCGCCCATCTCCTGGGGCCTCCTTCTCCAACTTGCTATGCAGCCACAAGACTGTCTCCGCATCTACTTCTGTTTGATGTGACACCACTTCAGGCATGTCATATTTCAAAACTTCGTTTTCTTCTTTAAACTCCTTCAACTTCAAAACTTCTTTAATTTTATTGATATGGGTCTTTGACCTAGGCGCATCGAAGGGCTTTAAGTCTTCCTTGCCTTTAACGGTCTTTCGCTCGGGCGCCATGTAGTGTTGCAAGACGTCTACGTTCCCAGGTAGCTCTGACGCATGCGCACCACAGTTTCTTATACGCTGACGATCAGCTAATTCTATATATTCTTGTTTTTCTTCCGCTTCACCCAGCATTCCCCACGGCTGTATATCTTCACACCACGACCAGAGATCCTCTTCTTCAGGCTTCGTTGTTCTTGCCTGTTGTGAGTCACCCACGGGGTTTGGGTCGCTTGCCACTTCTTTGCCACTCGGCCGACAGTCGGTCGGAGGCTTAGAGAACCCTAACAGGTCCTGGACACCAGGTGCAGATGTGGCATCTCGGTCTGGGCCCTTCGCCACCTCCGTAACGTTGACGGACAAGTCATAGCGAACTTCCTGGAGCCCTGCTTGTCCATTAGGCGACGTTGAAGCCATGGCATCGATGATCCAGGCCTCCAGGAAGCCGCTCGGCGAAGACGGTAGCAATACGTCTTGCATTCTGTCGAAGACTGCTGCGTAATTTAAGGCCATGTGTCTAAATCACAACAGTCTTGTTGAAACGTAAATAAAATGTTTTAAAACTTTTTCCTAACTCTGTATATTATAATGGTCTTATTCTGACCCTTTATAATATCTGACTATTAACACTTTTTATGTCTAAGTATTTATTCAACTTAAAAACACAAAATAAAACGACTTCTGAACTTTAACACTTATTTTATTGGTCCGATAAATATTTGGACAACTCCCAAGAAAGTCCCAGATTATGCTTTAGGAACTTTCCACTGAAACTACGTATTTACAATTAAATCTTGTGAAAATAACTCATCAACTCGAGTTATGACGTCATATGATGACTGCAGCTAATTTGATCTTAACACTTTGAACCCCCGTGAATGACTGAATAGCATACAAAATTGTCGGCTATTTATAAGAAAATCGAATACCAAAACAAAAGCCGCTTTTATACCTCTTTTTTTCCCCGGTCACGGAGAAATATGTTAGGGGAAGTTTGGGTATCCTCAGACGGTTATATGCAATGATTCAAACTTCTAAAAAAGTACTAAGACAAGTAATTATCAATCTTAATTTACGTATGTCGAAAGTAATGTGTTACTCATAAATATACATGATGAAAACATTTATTGTTCGATTGCATCTAATTTTTAAGAGTCTAGAAATAAGCAAATAATGTTCTTTAACGTTTCTTTATAAACATCTCGAGTTACCTGTCCTTCCCCTGCATCATAGAAGGGTATTTGCCGACAAAGTTTGACCATTTTTTTATGATTCGAGAGTTGGGTATTCTCTACAGATGTAAACTGACAAGTTTCAACTTGTCGAAACTTGTTAGATTTTAGCTTATATTCTTATTATGAGATTTTAAAATTATGTATGCGTTTGTTTAATTCATTGTACAGGATTTGTTATTATGCTAATTTCAAAAGTTAAATGTTGATGAGAATATTGAATTTTTTTTATTAAAATATCTAAAGTAAATATCTAATTGATTTTTTTTTAGCGCTAATTGGGATTTTAATTAACTACCTCAGAGTCGGTATACACTATATTTTGCAGCGCAATTGCTTTCACACCCAGTAATGTATTATGATTTTTTTGGATGGTCGTTATATTGTGAGTTTCTTAAGTTAGCCAGATTAATAATAAATTAAAAAACCAACGTGATTTGCTTATTGTTGCCATTGAGAATTAGGGTTGTAAAATATTTAACAACCCTATATTTTTATGCTCGTGTTGAAAATAAGTTAAGATTGCTACTTTGATGCCTACGCCTAATATTCATAATTTTATTGGGGGTTCTACCTGATGACAAATACAGCTTATGATACCTATCTAGTGGGTATTTTCAGTTTAAGGACCGAATAATATAGAGTTATTGTGCATACATCATCGCAAACAAAAGGTAGCTTTTTATATTATTTCGTATTTACAATCCATTTAACTACAATTTTACACCGTGAATTAATTTTTTTTTTACTTTTTTCCTGAAATTGTAGCCTATTTACTTATATTATGATATTATCCGAAATTTTTATAAAAGCATTATGAGGGCTTTTACCTGATGGCGAACACAAGTTGTATAGTACCTATACCTGCTTGGTATTTTATACGTATTTAAGTTTTATTTACTTTTTATTACTCTGTTCTCATTACAAGATAGTCCTATAATTTATCCACTTCGAGTACAAAGAAATCGCTAGTTAATGGTTCTAGATGGTAATTATTTTATTGTATTTTATATAAGTGGTGCAAAAATTGGAATCAATTATTAGATATGCTACTGAATTTTAATGAGGGTCCTTCGGAATAATAAATAAAGGTTTATGTCCCTTTCTTTTTAAATCGAGTCGGCAGAGGGTTTGAGAGGGTTATTTAGGTATAAATAATTATTGCGGGGTGACAAATGCACCGCATTATTATACTTATCTTGTTAGACCATATAAATTAGGGATTTATTTCGCTTTACTACCCACCAGCGGCGTTTCAACTAAGGGAAAATAATAAAAAGTCTGGTTTAAGGATGGCTCAGGTCGGATCGTAAAAAGTTGGGTTTAAGGATGGCTTATAAAAATTGGGATTTAATTATCCCGCTTTAGCAGCGGCGTTTCAACTAAGGGGAAATAATAAAAAGTCTGGTTTAAGGATGGCTCAGGTCGCATCGTAAAAAGTTGGGTTTAAGGATGGCTTATAAAAATTGGGATTTAATTATCCCGCTTTAGCAGCGGCGTTTCACTAAGGTTAAATCATAAAAAGTCGGGTTTTATCTCGGGTCAGACCATAAATATTCAGGTTCAAATTAGGGTTAGATGAGAAGCCGCCTCATGAAAGCATCCGGGTTAGGTCGTAAAAAGTCGGGTTTTATCTCGGGTCAGTTCATAAATATTAAGGTTCAAGTTAGGGTTAGATAAGAAGCCGCCTCATGAAAGCATCCGGGTTAGGTTGTAAAAAGTCGGGTTTAATTTCGGGTTATTTTGTAAACAGCACCACCGAACCACCCGGGTTAGGTCATAAAACGCACCACCGAACCACCCGGGTTAGATCATAAAACGCACCACCGAACCACTTGGGTTAGATCGTAAAACGCACCACCTGCACCACCTGGGTTAGTTGCACCACCAGCACCACCAGCACCACCTGATCTCGCTCTCTCCGTTTTCCTCTACTCTTATCTCACAAAAAAAGTAACACTATTCAATTCTTATATTATTGGATACTGTTTGTTTGATTAAAAAAAAAAACAGAGAAATACTATTAATTTACCTACTTGTAATACAAGACCAGACCTAAAATATGTTTTTCTAATTTGGTTTCATAAAGAAGCTGTTTCGATATCGTTTTCAGTATCGTAATGAACTTTTTATGAAACAGTTTTCTTTATTTTTCTAAGGTTGGTAATGATGTTCACAAATGTTTTATTTTGCTGTCGTGTATGTTTGGTTGCATTAATTCTATAAAATGGAGATGAGTTAAAAAAATATGAAATAAACTTACAAATTTACTATATTATAAAACAGAACTATAAAATTTACCGCAATTTCCCTTAACTTTGGGGGAGTTAAACTAAACTCGTATTGTTCCATATTTTAAAACTATATAGTATGTTGGAAAAATTAGACAACTTCGTGACAAAATGGCTGACACGGAATCAAAATTATTTGTTGATTTTAAGGCTACTATGATAAATAATTTAATTGTATTACCAACATAAAACTTAGGCCTAAAAATTCTGAAAATTTGTATGTTTTATTTTTTTTTTAAATATGGATTTATTTATTGAAAAAAATGCCAAAATAGAAAAAATAGTATAAAGCACAAGTTTTATAAAGCTACATGGACGCGTGCGCTAAAATGAGCTTTATAAAACTTGTACTTTAATATACTATTACCTATTTCCTCTTCAAGGCGTGTAAAGAAATCTATAGTTTATGATTCTAAAAAAAAGTTTAATTATCTTCCAGTTTATATTAAAAAAATATCAAATTTTAAAAAGTTTAAAAAACTGTTTAAAACTTATTATTGAAAAAAGCTTATTAGGTGTCCCATAAATGAATATTTTCATAATAATTTGTCATAACTATTTGCATTTTTTATTCTAATAATTAAAATTTTACTATATTATAATTTATTGTTGATTAACATTTCTGAAATCTTCGTCGATAAAGCTATTTCTTTCAGAGAATAAAGCATATTTTGACTTTTTTTTACTTTGGTTGGAGAGTGCAATATAATTATTTCACAAAGGAATATTTTCCTTCATCCCGAAAACTCGATGGTTTAATACAACATCGAATTTTTAATAGAATAATGTCACAATTCAAACTTCCCGTGTTGTATCCAAATCATGAAAAAACTAATAGGTATAAGTCTAAGTGAATTCTGTAACTTGTGGCGATTTGGAACACGTTATTTTAAAATGCAGCAATGTAAGAAATTATTTAACCTCGTTATTTGACAACTTGGGAGGATCTGTACCTCAACCATTTAATTTAAATTACCTTATCTTATTAAATGGTGTAAATAATTACAGTGTATTATATAAATAAATTATAAATAGAACAATAGAACCGTAAGGAGAAAAAAAAAAAAAAAAAAGGAAAAAAAAGGAAAAAAAAAAAAAACAACAACAAAAAGAAAAAGAAAAAAAAAAGAAAAGAAAAAGAAAAAAAACCAAAAGAATGAGAAAGAAACGGGAAAGGAAAATATTAAGAACGGAGAAGGAGACAAAAATTACAAAACGAAAAAAAAAGTCATACGGATACTCAATTAAATAGCTTTAAATATATGAACGAGTGTAATAGAGCTACACAAAATAAAATCTAATTAATCCCTAATTACACGTCACGACCTTTAAAGAGTCGATAAACAAGCTAATTTTGGAGATGCTGTTATTTACATCAAAGGTATGACTTCAAAGCATACAAAATTAGATATGTTTAAAAATAAAGCAGAAAGTGACATCAACCCTGCATAATAAAAATAATACAAGAGAAAAAAAGCTTGGAGATGAATTACCTATGTTCTAGTTCCCATTGTTGTTGACTAAGCTTTACACTCATGGCAGCATTTTCAGATTCCACTGTCTGGAGTCTCTCCCTTAACCTCTTAATTTCGCTTTCCAACACTTCGTGTGATGCCATTAAAGGCGTAGTTCTGCCCGAGACTAGTTGCGTCATGCTTTCACCTCCATTGATAGTGGTACCTGCTGAAAAAGATTGTGTGAATTAGTAATATTTTGAAAACTGTCGTTACTATAGGTCATTTAGTTTCGATATCTCTGGAGTACGACTGACTTACTATTTAAGAATCGGGATAGGCTCCTAAAATCATAAGCTGTTAAAAATGTATTTGAACTTTTTTGGGATTCTTTTTTTTATCAAAAAATATGAGCCTACTCACGGGTAGTCGGGGTAGTGCCGGGAAGTTTAGTTCACTTTGCCGATTTCAATCTTTCGATCTCGTTCAATAAACTGAATGATACAAAAGACTAGTTCGTTTAGTTCATTTAGTTCTCTGATTTATACTCGCACACGCACAGTGAAGCAAAATAAATATAAAGGGGTTTTCAATTAGGACGGGTCGAAGTTGGATGACCTGTGGCGGCCATGTTGTTTTGACGGCATTTGTTTAACCTGTTGTTTATTATTCTGTCACTAATGCCAAATCACCATGACAAGTTACACGATTGAGCAACACGTCCAAATGATAAAATGTTATTATCAAAATGAGTGTTCGTTAGTTCTAACGTTGCGTCCATTTTACGGCAGACGCGGTGGCCCTTCAAAGTCGACTCTCCAACGTTTGGTGGCCAAACTCGAGACGACCGGTTCCGTAAACAATTAGCCAACACCTGTACTTTAAAAAAACGCCAGATAGGCCGAGAATATCGCTGCTGTCCGTAAAAGTGTGCAGGAGAACCCGAGGCAGTCAATTCCTCGCCGTGCACAAGAACTTCGCCTTTCGGGGACTTCAACTTGGCGAATTCTGCGTCGAGACTTGGGCCTGCACCCGTACACGATGCAATTGACCCAGGAGCTCAAAGTTAATGACCATAGACAACGCCGTTTGTTTGCTGACTGGGCTCCGGAGCGTTTGGAAGAGGATCCTAATTTTGGCAGAAAAGTCATCTTTAGCAACGAGGTGCATTTTTGGATGAATGGCTTTGTAAACAAGCAAAATTGCCATATATGAAGTGACGCCAACCCACAAGAGGTTCATCAGGTGGCAATGCATCTACAAGAAGTTACCGTCTGGTGCGGATTGTGGGCCGGAGTCGTCATTGGTCCGTACTTTTTTCAAAATGACGTTGGTGAAGCCATCACCGTCAACGGCGACCGCTACATAATGATGATTACCGATTTCTTTTGGCCCAGACTGAACAATATGAACGTGAACGACATGTGGTTCGAGCAGGACGGCGCTACGTGCCACACAGCGGACGCCACGGTGAACGTTCTGCGTGAACGATTTGAGGGTATGGTTACCTATCGCAGAGGTGACACGAATTGGCCACCACGATCATGCGATTTGACCCCGCTGGACTATTTCTTGTGGGGTTTTCTGAAGTCTCAGGTCTATGCCAATAAGCCGCAATCGACCTATGCCCTTAAAGTGAATATAACCCAGGCTATCTCTCAAATTCAGCCGGATCTATGCGGCAGACTCATTGAAAATTGGACCACTCCGTGAGAAGCCGCGGCGGACATTTGAACGATGTCATATTCCATAAATAATGGCATACATAGACCTTCCAATTAAAAATAGAATTTGGTTAATACCTTACACACATCTTGTTTTATTCCATTTTAAAATCGACCCGTCCTTATTGAAAAACCCTTTATAAGGAAAATATTTCAAAGTAATATTATAAATAACAATGAAATCTAGTAAATAAATAAAAGAGAAGCATGGTACTTTGTAGAGAGTGCGGTGCAACTATACCGTTTTTTACTCTATGAATGTCTCGATAAATATGACAAATTTTGTCTCTAGTCACGGCGCGCCGGCGCATCGAATGAGCGGTACACATTTTGATATTGTCATTTCTCACGCTATCTTGGCCGAGTTGTACGTGAGGCAGCAGTCCACCTGTCCGACAGACGACATTATCGGTGGGTCTCCACTCTCCAGGTTTTGGGTAGTTCAGGATCTGCTTCACGGTCGTTTCGCTCCCGTTTACGTTTTGCGTATAGTACAAGGCTTTAGTTCGCGTTGATTCAATTTTTAAAGAATTACTGATTGAATCTTTTAGTTCAGTTATAAGATTCAATCTTTTGAACTAGTTCGTTCGCGAACTACACACCTCTATACACGGGCCAACAGCCTGAGCACTAACGATCACAAACAAATATTTTACGAGTACTGACAAGCACGAACGATCATTGAAGAACAAATTTTTAGTTGTTCGCCAATGTTGTAGTTTTTGTACTGGCCTTTTAAATTCGAAATGATGCTTTAAAATAATATACAAATATGTCTATAATTATTCTTCTGGTATAATTTATACCTTTTCCTTCCTGTAATAAATTCCATTTTTTCTTTACAAATTCAGAACCTTAAAAGAAGCTAAACGAAAAAAATGGCGGAGCTACTGCATGCCTCTTAATAAAATATCTCACATTATAATACTCTAGTATTAGCGATGTTTCTCAAATAAAGGCAATTTTCGGCAAAAATCAGCAAATTATTTTTGTTATAATAATAAGAAATATAATGTTTTTATAGAAAACCAGCTGTACGTGATAGAGACAAGCGACCATTGGTTTGGTTATAAGTACGTCAAAACTAACTTAGAAAACCTAAAACTGTCTAATCACAAATTCGCCGCAGGCCTGTGATAATCAATAATGAAAACACAATCTACTTTTTAAAAATTCTGGAGGAATCTCTTAAAATATTTGATTTTATTGCTTTAGGCCTTTTAAAAATATGCAAATGACTTTTCCCGCAACCTAAATTCGTCACACTATCCATCTCTTCAGAAATTTCTCTTAAAATTCCGACCTTGCCACTTAAAATCCAACCAAAAACTGCTTGCTGCGCCATTGTATTCCCGCAATATAAATTAAGATTTGCTGTAGTCCGAACATTCATCTTTGTTACGGTTTCTATGTTCCTTAAGCCTCTTAACCGTTGAGGAATCAACAAAGCTAAGAAAGGGTTAAGAGATTTAGAAATTGAGCTGAATAGAAAGGTGAGTGCAATAGATGCTTTTGGTTAGCAGAGATTTACGGGATATGTAGTAAATTCTAAGCTTTCTAAAAATTGGTTGGCACTTTTTAAACGTCTAAATGATATAATATATTTTAACACATTGAGCAGAGGAGCGTAGAAGGAAATTGGACAGTTGCATATGGACTAAGCACCTAGGTTTATTTGTAAAAACATAAAAGTATTAAATTTTTTCTCAGATATATAGACCCGATTTAACAAAAGCTAAAAATATACTAAAAAACTCCCAGTTATCCAAATAGGTAGCCGAGAAGATCGGCTATGAGAATCGTTTGTTAAGAATCACCCCTTTGAGTCAGACTATAATACTATATCAATGAAAAGTTTTAAAAAGTTCCCAATAAAATATTGTTTAATATTGTACTAAATAAAATAGAATCTGATTCGTGGAAAGCGTGACAACTAAAGTGAAGGGTCTAAAGGACCGGAAATTTCTTTCATCTGTCAAGGGACATGATGAACGGCGGAAAGTTTTTTAGTTACTTACTCTTGAAAGGTCGAAATATTGCTGAACAGTTTTATCACTTTCAATCAATAATTCTTCTTAAAAAAATTAATTAATCATTGGACAAACTTGAACCCGATAGAGGACAATTAATTGTGATCTTCATTTTCAGCATCTTTTGCATTGAATGTAAAGATATTTTTTCAAGTATCGGTTTATTTCAGACTACTAAAAATGCCGCCATTTCGTTTTGATTAAGATATAGACTTGTTATTACTTTACGGTAAAAAAGTACTCGTTAGGAGCTAAGTGTATAAAAAGGTGCCCGCTCACTTGGGCGAAGCGGCGCGTCGCGTCGCGAAGCGTAATTTTTCCGCAGGGGAAAGTTACATGTAAGTAAATGTATACTCGCCCACTTGCGCGGCGCGAAGCGTGGCGAAGCGTCAGTCGACGCGGGAGAAGTCTTGAGAGCAACCAGGCGAAGTTTTACGCGACGCGACGCTTCGCGCCGCGCTAGTGAGCGGTGCGAAGCGACGAGAAGATCCGAAATATTTGTTATTCGTTACCTTTCGCGAGTTGTCGATCGTAACCCAATTGTATGGTGTGTTTTTTTACTATTGCCCAGCAATTTTTAGACAAATAATAAAATCCAGGAATACTCTGTAATTTGGGTGGGTATAAAATGATGGACTTTCTCTTAAATGGGTGTACATATAGCTCTAACCAGTTATCTTAATGTTAAAGTTATTTTGTATTTAGAAGCCTAACGTACGTTCGTACCATACGCTGGGTTTTATTTTATTTTAATTATTCTTTTGGTAAATGCGTTTATACCAAGAAGTTCGAAAAAATTTTCTTCAGACATCCGAAAGTATTTAAAAAACTTCTTTTTATCATTTCGTAAATCGTTAAAAAGGTGATGGAATTCACCAAAAGTACCTCTCTTTTTATTTATTTCATGAACCCAATTTTTTTTTGTCTCTTCCTCCATACTGCCAATAAGGCTGAAAAAGCTCCTCGTCTGATGAAGAACTACTCATTGCACAAACTGAACGGTAGGTACAGTAAGAAAATATTAAATAAATCTTTTGGGTAGTGTATCAATCAACAACGCGACTCTTCGCTACGCTTCTCGTCGCCTAAGTGCGCGGACCATACCTAAGCGACGCTTCTCTTCGCCACGCTTCACGACGCGACGCTTCGCCCAAGTGAGCGGGCACCTTTTATTCTGTGGTTAGAAGGTTCAAAATGATGTCTCGAAATCTTAGACCATATAATTATAACAATAATAATAGTAATAATATGCCTTTGTTTCTAACTCATACAGAAGTAAACAATTTACAAGTGTAACTTACATAAAAGTATAAAGTAAGATACACATATCTACAGTGTGTCTACTTAAGTTGGCTACATATGGGAAACTTTTTTATTATTAATTTTACGAAAAAAAGTTATTCTTCATAAAAAGTTCTGCGTGGTCCAAAACCTAAAATGCAATCATCAGATATTAAATTTTTTACTTAAGATTTTTTTTTATTTTTACAAAATTTCTCTAATTACCGATTCAGAACATTTATCTTTTTTATTTATTAAAAACATGATAACCATTCCGTTTCGTTCAGAAAGTAATAAGTAAATTTAATTAATTAATCAACACACCAGTGAAATTAAATGAAACATTTAATCTAGGATGCACTGACAAGAATTGTTTGACAGTAATTTCAAAAAATCAGTTATGTTTATAAAATTTAGTAGAAATGCCAGCAACGTTAAGTACTCAAGATAAAATTGAAATTGTGTTAATTGTGGGTGACAATTATAAAATAAATCGAGAAGCTGCAGACATTTTTAATACCCGACATCCAGAGAAAAATCTTCACTATACCACAGTAAGGAAATTATTAAACAAATTTAAGAGTTTTGGAGACGTAAGAAATAAGTTTAGCAACAAACGCCAAAAACGGGTCGCCAGTGATGACATGGAATTTGATATATTGCTCTCAGCTATTGAACAATCCTATAAATTCCGTGCGAACACGGGCAGCTTCGATACCGAATTCTATAAGCAAAGATACGGTTCCAAAAATTTTAAAAAAGAACAAGTTGCACCCATACAAGCCCCAATTTATTCATACGTTAAGACCAGGAGATCATGATAGACGCTTAGAATTCTGTTGTGATATCCAAGGAATGTTAGAAGATAACCCATTTATGGGAAGACATATTATTTTTTCGGATGAAGCAACATTTACATCCAATGGAACAATCTCTTCCCAAAATTGCCGTTGATGGAGTGATACTAATACAAGTTTTACCATCAAAACTCGGGACCAGTATACATTCAAAACAAACGTGTGGTGTGGAATTTATGGAAATACAATAATTGGACCTTTTTTTTTCCATGAATCTTTGAATGCAGACCGTTATTTACATTTTTTAGAGAATGAATTAGACAATTTTCTTGACAACGTTCCCCTCCTTCAACGTCAACAGATATGTTTCCAACAGGATGGTGCCCCTTGCCACTGTAGGTTAGATGTAAGGCAATACCTTGAAAATCGTTTTAATAGAAGAGTTATACATCGGTTTTCGGAAATATCTTGGCCACCTCGGTCTCCAGATTTGACCCCACTCGATTTTTTCTTGTGGGGTTACCTAAAACAAAAGGTGTATCTTCAAAGGCCATTTACAGATGTTGCCCATTTGGAAAGAGTCATTGCAGGATCGGTTCAAAGTATTACTCCGGCTATGGTTAGAAGAGTATTGAAAAAATTTTGCGATAGAACAATTACCTGTATTGACAGAGAGGGCGGATATGTTGAGGCGTTTGTGAATTGAGGAAGTTAATAATGTTTGTTAAAATTATTACAACAAAATGAATTATTATGGTATTATTCATTTAAATGCATCGCTAAAATGTTACAAGACAGGCATTAAGTAATTGAAAAGTTATCAAGTGTTAAAAAAAAAATAAAAGATTACTGTTTATTATTAATTATTGATAGAATTTCGGTAAATTTTTTAAAAATGTTTAATTTGTAGTATGTAAATTTAGTCATCAATTAATTTTATGGAAGTAGTCCATCTCACAGTGGAGTAATATTTTATTTATGGAATAAAACACAAAGTCTGCTCCACTAATTTAATAAAATAAGTTCAAATTATATGCCCATACATGTTTCGAAGGCATAAATCTTCATCTTCAGTGGGTTATTATTAAGATGTAATTAATTTATGAAGAGACCAATGACATTGTTAAATTGTTAAACTGAAAGGGGAAGGAAAAAAATAGAATTAGATAATGTGAAAGCAACACAGGCATCATCAATAAAAGTTTAATATATGGAAAAAAGATATTTTTGTAAAATTTCGAGATTAATATTAAACGGCGATTACAGTGAAATACATGCAAGCTAGAGACTTAAGTACCTTATGTTGCAGAAAATTTTTTTTAATTTTTATAAGAAAACATATGTAACGTTAATTAAATAACTAATACATTATAACTAATAGTAGTAAAAGATTTATAAATAAATATGAGTTTGAATTAAATTTTATTTTTATTTTATTTTGAACTTTTTAAAAAACCCAACTTTGACTGGGAAATTAAAATCAAAGGAGAAATAGGGTACGACCATCATGGTGGAGTCGTGCCAAATGGTAGGTAAAAATTTTTATATAGCTAAAGTGTGAATGGATTATTCTATTTTATTTTTTATATTTTATTCAAAAAAACGGTCAAAACCGTCGCAATGCGACAATGTCAAAGGTTAAATCGATTTAGACAAATGGAGTAACAACTAAATAAAGAAGGAAGATATACACTATATGTTAAAAAAGGTGTGATGTGAAGTAATATAAAATCTTAAAAACTAAAAACTTAAAAAAACATAGGCCTCTGTTAAAGCATTATAATAAGATCATAATGGATGAACAAGGCAAAGTTTGGACGCCAGTCACAAGAGAGAGTAAAGTGTTTATTTTATAGTAACCGAAAACTGTTTATAAAGGTAAATTATGTCAGGGAACTAGGATGTGTGAAATACGAGGTACCATTAACGGATAAAAGATGGAGCGGTATGACAGGGTAGTTATGAAAACCGTAAAGACATAGGATAAAAATGATAGTTTAAAAAATAAGGTTGTTTTAAATATTCAAGAATTTAAGAGCATTGAAAAAAGATAAGCAAGTAAAGTTAATCTGATCATTAATGCAGTGTAAAGAGGGATTGTTGAGAGCCTTCTGGATTTCAAGGATCTCTAAAAGATTCATTGTAGTCCCCTTTTCACAATCATGGAGCACCTTAGTACTAGTAGGGAGATCAAAAGAATGGTTAGAATTGATAACGCGATTGGCGAAAGTGGATCTAGAGTTTATATCAGTATGGGTTTTGTTTTTTTCAATGATTTTGAGATGTTCATTGACTCTGGTTATGATCTTCCTACCACTCTGGCCTATGTAACAGATATTGCAACCTGGATGAGAACAGGATATGGAATATATACCTGACCTGTCCAAAGTGGATATCCTGTCCTTGGATTGTACTACAAAACTGCGTAAGTTCGATTGAGTTTTGAAACTAATGTTAATATTATATGATCGGAAGATATCTTTAATTTTGTAGGATATATTATTGAAGAATGGTAGTGAAAAATATCTCAATTGTTGTTTTTGGATTGGTAAACAAAGTTTCCTGTTGAGAGATCGAGACAGATGTTTATAATAAAGTTTATTTATGAAATATGGTTGATAATGGGTTTTTTTTATTTTATTTTTTTTTTACTTTTTTACGGTTCGTCGGCGTATCTGAGGCCATCTAGAACCGGTCATCGACCGTACGGCTTTTAATCGTGCGGTCTACCGACTGGGGAGTGTGAAACGGCACCTTCATCCTACGAGATATCCGATCTCATCCGGCCTGTCCGGCGTGAATAGGATGGTTTTGATGTCGATTCATTTTACACTCTTCCCTAAAACAAGAGCACGCGGTGTTTCCCAAGCGGTCACCCATCCAAGTACTAGCAGCGCTCGACACCGCTTAACTTCGGTGATCTGACGGGAACCGGTGCTTTAGGTGTCGCTTGGCCCTTGCCCATGGATAATGGTTATTAAATGCTATTTGTTTGATCAAATTAAGTTCGGTTATGAAGTTTTCATGGGAAAGAGGGATATTGAATAATCTATGAAAGAAACTATTGAATGCAGCTGTTTTATGGCTTACGCAGTTTTGTAGTACAATCCAAGGACAGGATATCCACTTTGGACAGGTCAGGTATATATTCCATATCCTGTTCTCATCCAGGTTGCAATATCTGTTACATAGGCCAGAGTGGTAGGAAGATCATAACCAGAGTCAATGAACATCTCAAAATCATTGAAAAAAACAAAAACCATACTGATATAAACTCTAGATCCACTTTCGCCAATCACGTTATTAATTCTAACCATTCTTTTGATCTCCCTACTAGTACTAAGGTGCTCCATGTTTGTGAAAAGGGGGCTACAATAAATCTTTTAGAGATCCTTGATATCCAGAAGACTCTCAACAATCCCTCTTTACACTGCATTAATGATCAGATTAACTTTACTTGCTTATCTTTTTTCGATGCTCTTAAATTCTTGAATGTTTAAAACATAACCTTATTTTTTAAACTATCATTTTTAGCCTATGTCTTTACGGTTTTCATAACTACCCTGTCATACCGCTCCATCTTTTATCCGTTAATGGTACCTCGTATTTCATACATCCTAGTTCCCTGACATGATTTACCTTTATAAACAGTTTTCGGTTACTATAAATTAAACACTTTACTCTCTCTTGTGACTGGCGTCCAAACTTTGCCTTGCTCATCCATTATGATCTTATTATAATGCTTTAACAGAGGCCTATGTTTTTTTAAGTTTTTAGTTTTTTAGATTTTATATTACTTCACATCACACCTTTTCTAACATATAGTGTATATCTTCCTTCTTTATTTAGTTGTTACTCCATTTGTCTAAATCGATTTAACCTTTGACATTGTCGCATTGCGACGGTTTTGACCGTTTTTTTGAATAAAATATAAAAAATAAAATAGAATATTCTATTCACACTTTAGCTATATAAAAATTTTTACCTACCATTTGGTACGACTCCACCATGATGGTCGTACCCTATTTCTCCTTTGATTTTAATTTCCCAGTCAAAGTTGGGTTTTTTAATAAGTTCAAAATAAAATAAAAATAAAATTTAATTCAAACTCATATTTATTTATAAATCTTTTACTACTATTAGTTATAATGTATTAGTTATTTAGTTAACGTTACATATGTTTTCTTATAAAAATTTAAAAAAATTTCTGCAACATAAGGTAAGTCTCTAGCTTGCATGTATTCATATATGTATTAGTACTATATGGCTATTACCCTAAATATCTTGAAGCAACAACAGAGATAGAAGATCCAGGGTCACTTCGACTTGTGCGCATGCGCCGTAAGTGTATTGCCAAATGTACTTTTATTTCTTTAGAATAGGGCAGAAGAGTGAGCCTTGTAAAATTAGAGCAATGATAAAATTACCAAAAATCTTGCTAAAAATTGTAAAATAAGCATCAAGTCTGTACTTCCAAGTGCTTTCAAATTATTTGTTTCCATTTCTAAACTAAACCGCGTTAAATAACAATTTCATATAACTGGAAAGTGACAACGTGACAACGTCTCAATTTTACTCGACATAACCTCGAAATCTTTAGCGAATGTTATTTTTGTTTGACAGTTCGCTTCACCTAGTTGATTTGGTAATTAATGGCTTTTGAGTACTGTTTATCTTTACTTTTCTGCAAGTTTTGATTGTGTTTGTGAAGTGTGATAATTTTGTGACGATGCCGAGGCAAAACCGAATATTTTCCATTATTTTAAACAGGCGTAAAAACTTAAACAAAGATTTATCGTTCTACAGGTATGTACCTAGACCGGATGTTTCTTCCTTTTAACTTACCTACGTTAATTTCGTGAGGGAACAATAACTAGGTAGTCCATTTCCTAAAGATTATTTTTCTTTGCTGCTGTTGATATACTTGGGTACCTACCTATTTTACCGAAAATTGCATGTACTTTAAAGAATCCTACAAAAACCTATTATTTTACTTGTTAAACTCTAAGAATAATTGTAAAATATCTAATAAAAGTTTTATTAATATGTTTACCTGCGTTCTTTTTCTTTTCTCAATCGAAATAATATACAAAATCTTAAACAAATCAAGAACTTTAATGTTTGTTTACAAATTTCGGTTCAGTTGTCAAAGTCAAATGTGATAACCTCATTTTTTTTCCACTAGAATAAACGTCAATTTTCTTTTTCTCGCGCATGCGCACTGCGCGAAATGACCCTGGCGGAACAAGGAACCTCGGCTTCACTATGTTTACATTGGTTAAATGGGCAAGGCGCCATATAGTACTAATACATATATGCATGTATTTCACTGTAATCGCCGTTTAATATTAATCTCGAAATTTTACAAAAATATCTTTTTCCCATATATTAAACTTTTATTGATGATGCCTGTGTTGCTTTCAAATTATCTAATTCTATTTTTTTCCTTCCCCTTTCAGTTTAACAATTTAACAATGTCATTGGTCTCTTCATAAATTAATTACATCTTAATAATAACCCACTGAAGATGAAGGTTTATGCCTTTGAAACATGTATGGGCATATAATTTGAACTTATTTTATTAAATTAGTGGAGCAGACTTTGTGTTTTATTCCATAAACATCAATTA
Source organism: Polydrusus tereticollis (assembly GCA_963920685.1). Taxonomy (NCBI): domain Eukaryota; kingdom Metazoa; phylum Arthropoda; class Insecta; order Coleoptera; family Curculionidae; genus Polydrusus; species Polydrusus tereticollis. The sequence continues at coordinate 63,474,953 of OY987327.1, forward strand.
ATTGTAACTTTGGAAAGAGTAAAAGATAAGTTGAGGTAGATGGATCTGATTACATTGTACTTGAACGAATTTTTATTTTAATGGTGTATTAATTAAATTTTTAGAAATAAATTTTGTTTTGTTAGAATTTACTTATTATTTTCTGAACGACACGGAAAGGTTATCATGTTTTTAATAAATACAAAAGATAAATGTTCTTTATCGGTAATTTGAGAAATTTTGTAAAAATAAAAAAAAATCTTAAGTAGAAAGATGTAATTTCATATTAAAATATAGTTTTTCATTCCGAACAACTTTTCATAATTACAGTTTTCGATATCGTCAAAAAAAACGGTACTTTACTCTCGAGCAAAATTCATATTCTTTTACACCCCTCGTATACACTTGGAAAAATTTAATATCTGATGATTGCATTTTAGGTTTTGGACCATGCAGAACTTTTTATGAAGAATAACTTATTTTCGTAAAATTGTTAATAAAAAAGTTTCCCATATGTAGCCAACTTAAGTAGACACACTGTATATTATTATGAATAAAGTGGTGAGACTATAAAGTGAAAATTATACTAAAAATATAAAATGTCATTGTGTGGCCGAAGGTCGCTAAGAAAAGTTATATAATCGTTTTATAGAAAACAAATAAGAAGATAAAATCATCTATTCAAAAAAGTTATCAATTATTAAGCAAAATATTTCTATACCTAGCTTTGAAATGAGCACACGACAGATCTAGCAAATTTGCTAGAAATCTCATTAAGGAGACTGATGGATGTATAGCTAAACGAATGTTTAAATAGACTTGTACGATGCTTGGGAATTTGATAGCAGTCGTTATACCTTACGATGATGTAAGGCATTCCGAAAAATCAGCTTTTCTCGTAAATATTGAGGAGTTCCATTTTTAAAAGTTTATGCAGGAAGCATCCCTGCCTCGACAAATCAAGCGTTTATTTAAGCTGAGAGAAGAATAAGTCCAAAAAGACGCTCATAATCCCTTTTTAAACGGTCCAGGGATTCGCTTAACTCCATTTCCTTATTTAAAGTTTGGTCAACAAAGGTCCCAATGACTAATAGAAGTTAGGCAATGCCTGACTTGGAAGAGAGAGACATCCAGATTAAGAATACCAGATGCATCTTTCCTCGGTCTTTTAAACTTAACGACACACTTTATGACTGACATGGTCTAATTCTCAAGTCAAAAATAAAACGAGTTTTGAATTTTCTGGAGTTTAAATTTTAAATTGGCGCCTAAGCAAGGGCCATGTACAAAATTGTAGTAATTACTGTGGGAAAGCACTAATGACTCAAATAACTGCTTTTGTAATTTTAGGTTTAGAATGTATTGTTTGTATACAAATTACGTAAAGAACAGTATGCCCTTTGAGTAACCCTTGCGACTTTACTTCTAAATTTTAATTCACTATCAAAAATAATTCCTAGGTTTTTATATTCGCTGACAATTGGAATTTTGACCTGCGCCATGGCCACCCCTATGTTAGTTTTAGCCCACTCGCTGCTAGCTCCAAAGAACATCACGGCTGACTTTTCTGGGTTAATTTTCAGTTCATTATTATTGGAATATTATGTGTAAATAGATTTCAAGCAATTATTGTTGTTTCACTTAAAGAGCATTGGTTTTTCTTAAAAGTTGTAAAGATCTGACTGACGTCTGTATATTGATTTAGGCTACACCCACTAACATGACTGTGTATCTGCACGGCAAAAATACCAAATAATAAAAGCCCCAAAATTTAAAAAAATAAAGTTTTGCGATTACAGATGACATACTGTGATCTACCAACCAGCCTCTACACAAATTTATTGAATCTTTCTGGAAACCATAGTTTGGCACATATAAGATTAGGATCGAGGGTGTCAAAAGCTTTGCTATAATCAAGCATTACCTTAAAAATATGCGTTTACTAGTGGTATAATTTAAATGTTTAAATTCAAGAAGAAAGATTGATAAACAGATTCCTGTAATCTTTTGTAAAATGGATTATAGAAATCTTACCTGTCTTTGTTAATTCGATTCGCATTCACGGCAGGCCTTGGCGCATTATCACGAATAATTTTATTAGGGAGTTTTCCGTCTAAACTTTGCTTCTGTTTTCTGTTGTTGGGGTTAACCCCCCCTCCCCCGAGGCTAAATAAATGTTTTCAAACAACGTTTAAAATATCGTTCTTTACTACCTTTCTGTACTCCTTGTTGTCAACCCCCCCGGTCCCAGAACCTATTCCGCGCCACTGGACTTTATATTAACTTTACCATGATAGATGCTTGACCGTTCGCTATCTTGAAAGCTTAGTCCATGTTTTTTTTTCCAAAGTCAGTTTAATGACATAAAAAAGCTTCGACCGGGCTTCAAGGGGACCGGCATTATAATCGGGGTTGTTAGATCTTTTTTTCAAAATTCTTTAAGTTTTTATTATTAAAAGTGTTCTTTTATATCAGTATTTAATTGATAGTCAATAACTTTCTTGTAAGCTAGTTTGCAAATCTACTTTGAACCAAGAAATTTTCAATGTCAAACCAAGAAAGAACGAGCCATTCATGAATATTATAATAATTTTTCAAGTACTTCAAAAATAGTATTTATACAAAAATATTTTAAATCAAGCTAAAAGGAATTTCACTGATGTTAAACAAAAAAAATAAACAATTGACAAACCCTTATATTCCTTCTACACTTACGAACATTTTGCAAAACTAGCAACACCCTAGCGATAGACCGTCTATGCTCACCAGCAATTTAAAGTGCGAACTGAGACTTCGACTGAGAAAATTAATGGAGCAACATATAAATACAAATTTATATGCTGTAGACAAGAACAGCAAATAGTTAAACGCTCTGCCAATTGGGTGATCCCTTATCAGCTTTAAAATCAGTTGATGCTTGAGGTATGCGATATTGGGAATCGGACAGCGGCGTGGCTGGTTGAAACGATTTAATGTAATTTACATATTTCATTTTCTGCTATAACTGTGTGGTTTTAAACAAGTAAGGTTTTACTCGGTACCTTTATTTTATCATATCAGTATGGGTTTTTTGCGACAATTTGAAACAGAAAGTCAAGCTGAATTATCGCAGGAATGTAATGAGTCGGTGCCAGAGTTATTTTAAATTATTATTGTTTTAAATATGTACGCGTGTTTAAGAAAGAAAAAACTGAAAATACGCTTTGTACAAGAATGTAGGTACTTGTAATGAATTAACACAACTTGAGTTTTACAAGAATTTATAACGTTATTAATTTGGGGACTGTAACCGGTCCTTCCATAAAGCGCAAACCAATAAATCAAAAATTCAAAACGGCTGACAATATTACAAGGGATTTTATTCTGCGAACTATTTACAACTTTTACGAGGATAATACGGTGTCAACTTTAGCATTGGTTCGTGATGTGGCGGGACGGAATTATTCTAAAGATTTAAATCGACAAAAGTTTTGGTAGCGGTGTGACCGAAGTCTTCAAGTCTTAAATTCCGCATCGCCTAATTAATATCTAAACTATAAAAAGATCGCATGGCAAAAACACTCTTGTAGAATCTGGATGTTTACACGATGTCTTGTAGATTCTTGAAGATATCTCAGCAACGAATTAGTAATTTTAGCAATTATATCTTATACACTTACCAAACTGGACCTTACTCAGCAACAGCTAGTTTTTTGTTGTGGCAACCTCTGATGTAGAAGGGCAGCTGCCCTAACGATTCACGATTCGCGTACGCGATGTTCGTGCGAATTGTAAACTCTTCTGTCAAGTGACCCTTCGTTTAGTATGGTTGGTAGAAATAAGATTTGTTTTCAATAAGATAACTTCTCTTCTCAAAACACTTAAAATTTATTTACAAAAGAAAATTAAATAAGAGAACTTTACAAAGGTAAAACTTAAGTTATCTATGGTAAATCTTATATCCAAAAAGAAAGAGAATTTCTAGAGATTTTTATCCCCACTATAAGTTACTCAGTGTTAAATTAAACTGATTAACTGACATGAGTTCACGTTTTTATGGATAAACCCCGCAACTAGGAAAAATAAATTAAATTATTTTTTCAATCAAAGTCCCTGATTAAAATAAATTAATCAACCTTTGCCCAGGGTGTTTGGTCCTTTGACAATAGAAAATATTTACAAAGAAATTAATCTTTAACCAAATAAAATCCTAATAGAATATATGAACAAGTCTGTCCAGGGTGATCGGCCCTTTAACAAATTGTAAAATATTATTTAATTCTTACCAAAAATTTAACAAAAAGAAATAGAGAAATTTAGTTTGCTTTTTAAGAAGAGTCACTTCACTAGAGAGCACTAACTGAGCCAAATGGATAGCTTAAGAAAAACTTCGGAACTGAACTTAGTGACTCTGTGAATTTAACTGCTAACCTTAGGGATACACCCCCGAAATATTATAATAAATATATTATTTCTTAAAAGCCAATTACATTTCTCAAGCTTAAATAAGGGTGGGTTTCACATCTCCAAAATCACATTGTGTCGCCAATTAGAGCTTTATGCGCCCCTCTGTCTTAACGACTAAGATCCCGCCCTCATGTATTGTGATTAGCTGTTTAGCCGTAAGATGGCTCACCTAATCCACGGGAAGAATATATTTTAATTCTTCTGTATTCTCTTAAAAAAATTTACTTAAAAATTAAGTTTACGTAAAAGGATTAATACATAATAATAAATATCTAAAAAGAAAGTTAGAAATGTTTAAAAAAAACCTACAACGTAGTTAATACGTGTTTCTTCGTTTTCGGGCTTTAGTTGTTATTAAGGTAAAAAAAAAACAGATCTAAAATCTTTTGTACAATGTTACAAAAGCTTAGGTCACAAAGTGCAGTCTTAGAAATTAGAGTATTATCTATTTTTATATTAAAATATATGATTCAAACGGTTGAACAATTTCTTTGTTTCCCATGACTATTCCAGATGCTTTATGTAAAGCGAGACTCCCCCATTTCGCACCAGATGGGTCGAGGGTAGTTAAGGATTATTTATACTTCAGTTATTTAAAGAGTAAATTTTTTGGGTGGTGAATCGTAATCAAAATAGGCGTTCTTAACTTTTTGATGTTTTGTGTAATATAAAGATAAGATGCAATTCTTGTTTAGGTTCTTAGACAACAAACTATCCACTTGAACATTGACAAAGACAATACGGGTGTTTGAAAAGTTTTGGTTTCATAGATTCTCTGTTTGTTTTTGCAATGTTCTTATCCTCTTAAATGATGCAATATGTGGATACAGCTGTTTCTTAAAAGCTTCTTTGTTTAGCAACTGATTTTAAAATATTAAAATATCTAACGGAATATTTTATGCTGTTACAGTGATAAATTGCGAGGTTACAACAACATTGCGTGATGTTTTGTTAAAATGTGGGTTTAAACATAAAAAAATTAGATAATGTAATGGTTATTATGGAATCCCTGCGTATAATAATTGAACTACGACAGGACTATTTGCGCAAAATAAAGGAGTACTCTGAATCCGATAAAAGTATAATTTATTTAAATGAAACTTGGTTTGATACTCATGATGTTGTTAAGTATGGTTGGGTAGACAGTACAAATTGTATTTTTGGTACACCGTGTTCGAGAGGAAAACTCGTTATCTTGCCGGAAGTAACGATGACTTTGTACCTAATGTGTTGCTCTTATCAGCAAAAAATATCACTCAATAATCAATCTCCAACTTTAGGCGCAGTTGTCCTTGACAAACTACTACAAGAAGACCGAGACAAATTTAAGGAACCCGAGCGGAATGGAAATAACATACATGTTTCAGCCTCACCCATCAGAATATCGATAAAAGAAGTTAAAGACGCATGCAAAGGCTTAAAAAACAAAAAGGCCCCCGGACCAGGTAACATACCAGCTGAATTATTAAAGTTTGGAACACCAACACTATACAAACACTTAGCAAAGTTATTCCAAAAATGCATTATCACTGGGGAGATTCCAGAAGAATGGAAAGAATCATATCTTACCCCAATACACAAAAAGGGTAGTAAAGATGAATGTGGCAATTACAGGGGCATTGCAGTTGCAGGGTCGATAAGTAGACTATACGGCAAAGTACTTAAAGCCAGAATAGAACAAGAATTTGCCGCCAATGAAGCCGAAGAACAAGCTGGATTCCGGGCAGGAAGATCTACAGTGGATCACCTTTTCTGTGTAACACAAATTCTAGAGAAAATGTCAGCTTTTAACAAAGAAGTCCACCTATTATTCGTAGACCTAAAAAAAGCTTACGACAGCGTTCCAATGGTTAAATTATGGGAAGCCCTGGAGACAACAAACATCAATATAACTATAATCAACGCCATCAGGGAAATCTACAAAAACTCTCATATAAAAATAAAAGTTGGAAACACACTCTCCAACGGTTTCTTTACAAACAAGGGCTTAAAGCAGGGATGTTGTCTGTCTCCTACACTATTCAAAATATTCTTAGAAAAAGCGCTACTACAATGGAAACGCAAATGTAGCAATATGGGTATCCCGCTTAACGATAACACCATCTATGCCTTAAGCTTCGCAGACGATCAAGTGGTAATGGCACAAGACACGGACGATCTTGAATATATGACCAGAAAGCTAGTGGAAGAATATGACAAATGGGGACTACAGGTTAATATATCTAAAACCGAATACATGTGCGTCGGCGGACCCCAACAAAACCTACCACTGGAAAATGGCCAAACTATTAAGGGTTGCGAAAAATACAAATATCTGGGAGTGAAGATGTCAAATAGTGGAACGCTAGATGAAGCTATTAAGGAGAGAAATACCCAAGGGAGAAAAGCAATATCTATGCTAAACAGTGTTCTATGGGACAACCATATCTCTAAAACTAACAAACACCGAATATACAGCACAATTGTGAAAAGCATCATCTCCTATGGAAGCGAAGTATGGCAGCTAAAGGACAGAACCATACGTACCCTCGAAGCGACAGAAATGGATTTCTGGAGGCGTGCCGCAGGTAAATCTAGAGCGGAAAGAATAACTAACAACAGAATTCGAGAAATCATGGGTATAAATAGGACAATTGTTGACGACATAAGAACACAACAGCTAAAATGGTATGGCCACGTACAAAGAATGCCTCGCGAGAGACTGCCAAAACAGATCCTAGACTGGAAGCCAGCAGGAAGACGAAAAAGGGGAAGACCAAGAAAAAGCTGGAGAGAGGGAATAGACAAGGAGATAAGCGACCGGGGACTGGAAGAAGATCTCTGGTTGGATAGAGATCAATGGCGACTGGGCATCGGAAGACGTCGAAGAACGTTCTAAAACCGACATATATATATATATATATATATATGTCCTTGACAATATTCGGTAGGTAATAACGAAATGAATAGCGATGTATGGAAAAATTGCGTAGCTCATGTCATAAAAATAAAAAATGGATATCATTCTGTTTCACCACCTATAGCGCAAGTAGTAATCTAACCTGGAAATTACTCCACTTCTGAAAGTTCGGACGATTCCAATCATTAAATTGTTTACGAATTTTAAATTAATTATGTTCGTTTAACACATATGGGTAATTATCAAGAAATTCGGGAAAGTTGATAATATTTTGTGACAGTTGTTAAATATCAAGTTCTATAAAATATTTTTATGTAAATGTATGCACTATTACTAGGCAATCAAAACTGTAAAATGTACCCTCCCATATTTTTGCTATATTTGAAAAAAATAACCAAAAACGGCATGGTAATGAGATTTAGTTACACGGTAATGTCAAGGAGAAATGGAAATGTTAATTAGCTGACATGGTAATGTCAGAAGAGAACAATAAACACCAATTTTTAATATATTTATGGAATAAATTTATTAACAAAACGTGTGTATTAAAAGTTACACAAAAACTCAACGCAACTTAAAGTTCTGTTTATTAAAAAAACAAAAAAAAGTAAAAAAATGTATGGAATCTAGCAAAAAAAAACTTAAACCATCTCATTTATTTTTTTGTATTCCGGAACAGAAAAAAGTCGTGCAGAGCATGGCACAGGTGGCTTTGAAAGTTTTAGTAAAATTTCGGCAGCTGGAATAATCTGGATATCTCGTTCCTCCGGCCAAAAGAAATTTTCACCTTTTCTGTCCATAAACTGGATTTCCAGAGATTTGCGTTTCAGTGATAGAACTACACCTAAAAAATACAACAAGTTGATCCGATAATAGACACTTATTATTTAAACTTTTACCTGGATACCAGAAGTCGTTAAACAGGACTGCTACCCAGTCATCAGGTTTAATCTCGGACCTAGTCTCTGACTGAATGTTAAATTCAAAATCTTCTGCTTTATCAGAGTTATCAGTGGACTTTATAATTTTATTAGTAGGCAGGACTCTAACTTTAAGCTTTCCTTCTGTTTTTCTTTTTAGGTAACGCTCTTTCTCTTTTTGTTTTTGCTTTTCATATTCTTCTGGATTATTTTTTATCTTTTTTCTCCTAGCTCTTTCTCTTTCTCGCTTTTTCTTCAAAACATCTTCTTTATGTCGTTTCAATGATTCTTTTGGTAGCTGACTTTTCTTTCTCGAATTGGGCATCTACAATTATTAAGAATAAACGTAAGAATAGTAACTAAAATCATTTCCGTGTCATAACAACATCACCATGTCACTGAAAAGACATGGTAATGTTGGGAATTTTTGACACGGTAATGAGCAAAACATCAAAAAAAAATGAAACGATTACATGAAAATTAAGTTATGTATTTTTCTTACCTTGGTGTATTATAACACTAAAATATTAAATATAATTTAGTTCTTCCCAAAACATACAACAACACAAATTTTAAGACACGGTAATGTCGTCAAGGTGGTTACACTCTGTGATCTGGGCGATAAACCTACTCACTCCGCGGCTAGGCAAAAACTAATCTCAGATCAGGGACTTGCCAAATTAACTACGTATATAGGGGAGTCCCCCGAATCCAATAGATCTGATAAACGCTTTTCATTGTTGCCAGACTATGCAAGATTACGGAAGACATGGTAATGAGCATTAACTTTACGTTACAGATTTTGGATAAATTTTTCTGAAACACCAAAAGGGTTAATCGATTGCAGAACTCAACAAAAGATAGTCAACCGATCGCAAAAGCAAATCTTACTATCTGTTTATTTAAATAACATTTTATAGTTACAGCGCTTCAACACTTTTCAAGGAATTATTGTATAACCTCGACATGGTAATGTTTTTTTTCTGTTAATCTTTTCTTTTTTTTTCTATTGTTTTGACTTTTTTCTAAAATCACTATTTGTACATATAGAGTATAGTAAACTACTTATTCTAAAAATTAATACAATTTTGAATACTTAAAAATACTAACGGGGGATCACAGAAAGTAACTTTCCCTCTTTTTTTGATAATGACCCATATCTTAAAAGCTTGTTATATATATATGTTTACGGTGATTCTGCTGGTTCTAATTTCTAACTACTAACTGTATATTTCAACTAACATATTACCCACCCTTTTCTTGGCAAGGAAAACTGATAGTACCTCCCCGCCGTCTTGGCTGGACAAAGAAAATTTTTTAAAATTGTTTTCGGCAAAATAAGCATTTTTCTTACCGAAAGACCATTCTAACAATATTAAATGCATGTGTTCTTTGGAGGCGAAATCACGGGTACAAACCTCTTATCGCTATTAAATATATTTTTAAATTAAATATAATAATAAAATTGACATCTTTCTTTACAGAAAGACCGTTTTAAGAATATTCTCTGCAAGCGAAGTCACGGGTACAAACCTTTTATCGATATATACTATAATGAATAAGCTATATATATACTATTAATTAATATTAAAAATTTACAGCAAACTGCATTTTAATTATTTGGAGAAGCGACGCCTATGGTCAGGAGTTTAACGCTTTTTTATGTCATCAAATTAGGCTTGGAACAATTATACTATAATATGGTCTAAGCTCGAGGGCCCCCCTTCCATTCATTATTTTCCACGATTGACGCACACTCTCCATCACCAGATTACCAGATCTCCAGTTTTATTTTCTTAATTTGATTCATTAATGGTGGATTTATACAGACAAATAAGAAATAAGAAATAACATAACAAATAAGAAATAAGAGATGAATGTACACACCTGTCGTAAGGCGTTTATACAGACAAATAACATAAAATAAAAATAAGAAATAACCTTGAAGTTGGTTATCTTTTAACTTTTATGTTATTTCTTATTTGAAAATAAAGCTGCGCATGCCCGATCTGATTTAGTTGTCAGTTTTTTGGGTTTTTGTGGTTAGAATCGTAAAATATTATTATCTTTTTTAAAAAATATTATTACCCTTTATTTTCCTTGGTATTATTGGATTGGAAATCGCTTATTTCCTGAATTTCCACTTCTAAAATTTGCAAAAATGCCTAGAAGCCGATGTGTTGACACTGTTGACAGTCCTTATTTTATTCTTATTTTATTTGCTGTATAAATGGTAACTAGCTCTGTTATTTTATTTCTTATTTCTTATGTTATTTCTTATTTCTTATTTGTCTGTATAAATCCACCATTAAAAAATAGAATGGGAAATAAAGAAAAGCAACAGTAAATTTTACTAGCGCGAGTTGGAATAAATAAATTCTAGTTACCTACTTTGATAATGACTAAAAAATCTAAGAAAAATCCGAAGCCCTTTTGTTATTGGCAATAAAAATACTAAATTCACAATGCGATGATAATTTTTGATCATTAAAAGCAGGTCAGAAACAGGGCGATGTAAAGGGAGCGAAGGTCGCTTAATCCCACGCAGACAATGTTTATTTTTGTAATTAACGCAATATACGAATCGGATTAAAAAAACTGGAAAAACGAACACCGGAGAAGGTAGGTGTTTTATTTAGGTGCTTAGTTATGATCTGTATTGTTTGCAAATAAACACGTTATTTTTTTCCGATCCCTTACGATTGACAGAATCAGGTTTATATATAAAAACCCTTTTCTTTTGTCTGGATATGCCAGAACTGTCTGTACTCGAGGCACATAGGTTCTCGAAACCGTTTATATAAATTCACTATTTGCACAAAGTTATTGTATAAATTTGTTGCAAACAGTGGTCTTTCATCATTCATTCATCATCACACTTTTTAAAGTTGTATGGAAAACTAGAACAGGACAACAGTTAAAATAGCTATTTGTGTATTAAGAGCGCAAAGCGCTACACTGCCGCTCTGGTCGAGAAGGATATCTCGCAAATAGTAAAAATGTTTGTTAAAATGTATTTATTGCAAAATACAAATTGTATAAGTACATATTATTTATTTAAATACCCCACCAATAAAGGGCCCCTCTCCGCCGTTCCTGGCGGTTGAACAATGGTATTTTCGCTTCTTCATTAGGATTGCCTGCCACAGGTGTTCCAATATATTCATCGATAGTCTCTGCAAACTGTTCCAATTACACCCCCCGGGGTAACAAAACCTAAACCGCCGGAAAGCGAGTTATGTGAGAAATGTAGATCTAAGTGGTGACACTTCCAATAGGCCAAAACAACGGCCACCGAGCCTGCTCGGTCTCTTGGGCGCATTTTGGGCCGTATACTGACGGTCCATATGCGCCCAAAACAATGTAAATAGTTTTAGTTAGTTCTAGGCTAGATAAGACTATATAAACTGCTGATCAATTGCGTGGCACGAAGGCAAAGTATGGGTTTAACTTAAATCCAAGTAGCTCTAGAAATTCTTGGCCGATCTTAACGCGGTTTCCAGATTCTTAAAAAGAAAATGTTTGAAAACGAGACTTTTAGACTCATCTACCTCAACATCATCATATGTCTATAATACAGGAAGTTTCACATTTACCTCGCATCATTTATAAATTTTAAAACGTTCCCAAATTTACGACCGTTAATTTTTTTCCAATTTTTTCTTAAAATTATTTTTGCTGGGCTCTTATATCGGGACGCTTTTCTCGATATTGCTCTAGCGATGACAAATCAAAAAATACGAGGGTTTATTAAAAAATTGCATTTATTGATAATTTAATTTTATTAAAGTAAAAAACTATCAACATTGTACTATAATTTTTGATGTTTCCATGATAAATGTTATGATAATTAACAAATTGTTATATACAGAGTTGACTCGTTAGCTTCAGACTATAGTATGGTATCCCGATAGTATTATTTGTTTATTGACGTAATATTAGTGATGTAAACTGTATAGCTGTTTCAATGAAGTCCCATATTAAGTTGTAAAAGCAAAAAGCATTGGTCCGACGCAGAACGGATGTGAACATGAGTAAATGAAATACCAGAAGTAAATAAATATATTTTGTGTGACAAAAAAGCCTTTTATTTCAGCTGACATATTGTCAACCAAGCAACCTATGGAAATACAGTAAACAATTTATGTTTGGTGTTAGCAGATAAGAGCGGCGTCAACAGCTTTTTATTCTATCTTGCACACCAAGCGAAAACCATTAGGTATGGACACACTACACCAGGTTTTCGATAAAACAATCACAAAATATTATGCGCGGATCGATGTATCGTATAATATTCTAATAACACACTCACATACACATGCGCCCCACCAGCCAACATATAGACTTTGTTTTACCCTGAAGATGATAATCAAAACACCCAGAAACTTTTAAAACTCAAAATTCAAACCACTCTATAAGCTAAAGCATACCATGAAATTAGCAAAGCCGAATAATAACTCTATTTCAAGATATCCCAAAAAAGAAGAACGATAAAGAAAAGGAATAAAGAACATTGTTCAACTTAAAGAGTAAATATGTCATCATTAATTAGGTGGTCTGTTATGACAGTGGCAACCTTTTGTCATGGACAATAGGTTGTCACTATCTGCTGACGGTAGCTCTTCATGTGGAGGCACTAGGTCATGGTCCGTTATACTTACACCCTCCCTTCGTCGTTGGCTTGCCTTGGGCGCCACCTGGTTTAACAGAAGTGTAAACCAGGAAAAATATATCAATGTTAGTACTATTGGAAATCTATGCAACAAGTAAAACCAAAGTTTCTCCATACGACCAATAAAATGTTTATTAAATAAAAAAATTACTTGACAAAAAAAAAGGGTTATAATAGGTATATGATCAGTGCTAAATTGAAAAATCACTCTGAAATAAGATTATTTATGTTTAGCAATAAAGTATAAAAAAATTGAACTGAGCATTTCATGGCTCAAGGATTTATAAAAACCATGCGTTTATGTATCTATATAACCTCTGAAGATTCTAGAACCTTTCATACTTTAATTTGTTATCTTTGGTTATATGTGGAATCTGACCTCAAGTCAAGACGTTCTGCGACTTGACGGGAAACAGAAACGGAAATACATGGCCAACCTATTTGCGGCGCCTGGTGCCACAACCAACAGAAAAGCAGAAGTAGTGCGTTCGCCACATATTTTGACTAATGTTCTGTAAACAAAGATGATACAACCTAATAAACAATTTTTGGACCAAATATCTATAATAGATGCACTTTGTGAAAATGTGACTGTAAGAATCAAAGGTAAGTATAACATTCCCCACAAAGTCAATAGTGGCAATTTTAAAATTGCTATACTGTTTTCCAAAATCGATAAACCCAACGATAAATTTTGTTGTTTCGTCACAAAATCATATACAAACAATCCCAAATATAAAGAAGTAGTTCCTGTAATTCGGTTAAAACTTTAATAGATCCGATCGCTAAGGTGACCAACCGTCCTGATTTATCCAGGACGGGTTCAGGTTTCCTGAGTATTATCCTGGGAGCGGACCTCGTCCTAATTTGTCGTGATTTTTTAATGTTGTCTTGGTTTTTCCTAATTCTAGACAGCCAGCGTACCTAAAAAATTTTTTTCAGTTCGGCAACATGGCTTGTAGGCGGGGCCAAATCAATCTTCGATATTGATTATTTTCATATGACGTCACAGGGTCGGCGGCCATTTTGCTTGGAGGACAAACAAAGTAAATAAACACAAGCGTTTGGGTTATAAATTCAGGCTTTTTTTACAGTTTCCCTTGAAATTTGAGATCTCTGTTCGTTCTGCTAATAATTAAAGTGTCCTAAATAAAATGCCGTCCTTTTGTTTAGTGGTAAATTGTGGGATGAAGGGGAAATAGGTACAATGTACGATCTTTTGGAATTCCTGTAGTGTTTCAAAACGCCAGAGAAAACCTTAAACGGCTCTTACAAAAACGTCGTGAAATGTGGATAAAAGCTTCAAAAAAGGGATCTTTAAATGACAGCCAATTAAAGTATGGAAGAATTTGCTCCAGATATATTATAAGTGGTAATATTTGATTTTTGGTTTAATAATCTAATAAAATGATCTGATCGATTTAAACATTTCTAGGAGCTCCATTGATTTTATACAACATTTGAATTTGAAAACATGAAACTGTGGGTTTAGGCCCCAATGAAACGGTAACAGAGTTATCAAAACCTAAACCTTATTATAACTTAATCTTACCTTGCCGACTACTACCGACAACATACGCATTGGGATTTCTTTCCCTTTGCATTAATATTTTGAACTGATCCAGATTCATAAAATTTAAATGCTTGCAAGCCTTTGTATGCTTTCAGCTACTAACTGGTCTATGTAAAAAATATGTGTTAATTAAGGTAGTTTATTAAATCCATCATTGCTACTTCTGGCAAAGACACTAAATTTCCAAAATCAGTCTCTATAAGCAGATAATGATCAATGGACCAAAAACTTTTAAATTTTGCATCGCATCTACATTTAACATCGCACTTTGAAGTCTTAAATATTCACTTCTTTCCGTGTTTTGAAATTTTAGATTTAGAATGTAAACAAAAGCTCGACGCATACACTAAGAAGTTCAAATAAGTATTACGATATCAATACAGTTGGAACACGAAAAAGTATTTAAGTCCATGTAGCACCCAACAAACATATTACGTAATGTAGACCAGAATGGAAGGAAAAGAATCCTAAATTGGCAAATATTTGCTTATTTTTGCCTTAAATGTTTTCTTAAAAGTCACAAAAGATTCGAACTCTAAAATTAATGTCAAAATTTGGATATCTACAACTTAAATAATTTGTTATAGGAAAATCTAATTTTAGTTTAATTACCTAGTTAAAAATTACAATATTAGAGAGAGACAGTGAAAACGAATCAGGTTCATATTATCAGACAAAGGCTGCAATGGTCCAGACTACGCCGGACGATACTACACTACTCAAAATTTAAAACGAATAGATCGGTTCCGGTATTGGGTAGCGCGGATCCTATAAATTGCCCTAAATTTAAGTTTGACTGATAACTAGAAATGTCTTATTCAGGGACGATTTAACTTTAAATTCGATAAATTATTGCCAATTTAACAATATTAAAGGGAAAAATAACTTTAAGGTTAAATATGAAATAAAACAATGCAGTCTTCCTCCACACAAAGGTTAAAAATATAAAAACGGCCATATTTAATAATTATTAGTTTTCCTGTTTATCGACAACTATAAAAAAAACAATAATTAAAATTTTAAGAATTACATAAGGTGAGTGGAAAATCCATTAGACTACGATATCTTTCGTCAACGAAATTTTTTTTTTAAACTTAAAAATGTATAAAGTTATCTTAAGAATACATAAAAAACCGCATATTTTAAGGGCGTGTTTTGTTTTTCGAAGTATCATCACCATAATTCACAAACACAATTCTTTTGCATCCATATTTCGGTCCAGAAAAATGATAAAACTTAATTATATCACTTTATTGTTGAAGTTAAGCGGCCATTCCAAATATGTACTTAAGTCGAACTCCATTTCATAATTTATTTTGTCCTGTTGGAAGTGTTGGCATAAGTTGTTGTATTTTCTTTGTAACGCCAGATATAATATGTTTTCTCTGTATTTTTGTCTAGTGTCTTATTGCTTCTATTTAGGGTATATTTAGGTTAAACGGTTGGTCTCACTTTCCACATTTCGACGTGAAATAGGTCTATATTTATTTCACTTCGTTCCAACTTATTGGACAAAAAAACCCTATCAACCTATTTTCGACCTTCAAATTACTTTAGTTTCTTTCCTCACATTGGGCAATAGGAAAACAAATGTAGGTAAATTATCCCTATATATAATTGGTCATGCAAAATATTTGACCCGTTTAGAGGTCGAATAAAGGCAAATTTAACTTAAAATGTTTGCTGGGACAGGTATAGATAGTTCCTAGAAATGGTCATAAATGAATCGTAAAATTACTTGGAAACTTATTAGATTACACCAAAAGAGTCTAATAAGTCATTAACGTAAACGGTCATGAACCTTTGATTGTCCTCCAATCCGGTCAAGTTCGAAGAGATAACGCTGTCTATTCACAATTTAACAAAAATCCATTGAAAAATTCATATCTTGGCAACGTCGCATTTGATGATCAAATTTTTTTAAATTAGAATAGAGGACTACTAAAGGATTCAATATAATAAAAGAAATACTTGGTGTTCCATTTAAAAAAAGATATATTTGACCCACCCTGGATTTTTGAGCCAACCCGTATATTTAATATTTAACTTTTGTAGAAAAGTTTTTTTCCTCAAGTCGACCGTTAATGAGATATCGTCCACCGGCACACTAAATGAACACCCTGTATAATTGCTGTAGTATAAACACGGACGAAATAAATAAATAAAGTTACTTATTGCTATTGGTACAACTGGTTGTTAAATGCATATGCAATGCAATAAATGCTATGATAGTATAGTTGACATACTTACAGAACGTCAAATATATAAATTATATTTAAAGGGGAAATAAACCTAAAATATATAGAGCGCCCATTACTCTTTCTTTGTTATAATCCAGCTGGCCATTTGGTTTCAACCAGAGCCATAACTCAAAACACACACACACACACACACATTTATTATAATCCACATACATAGTTTGCATTTTTCTAGCAGCAACAAAAAACAGTTGACTTATTTCCAACCGGGGTCACATTATAATATCCCAAATCCCAAAAAATGTTAAACAAAGCCTTATCAGGCTGAAAGCACTCTATTTGTAATACCGTCGCACCCGGATCCAAGCACACTATTTCGGATTTAGCAGGCATTAGGCCGGAACGAAAGCAAATATTTGCAAATTTGACACAGCAGCTGTCCCGGATACTATTTTTATATTTGCTGGGGTAGGTCAAATGAAATCGAGTCCAGTTTTGATCATTTTTTTTTTGCCTCAATTAATTATACCAGAGCAAAATCTTAAACATATTAAGCAAACAAGTGAATACTTCAAACAATAGTTTTAACTACTAATATATGAAACAGTCAATTAAGAAATACAAATTTCCAAAATGTTTATCCGAAAATTAAAAATCAAACATCGGAATGTGCCAAGTTAGTGAAAAATATCATACATTTTTTATGCAGGGTGTTTAAAAATTCACTACAAAGATCTTAAGGGTGTATTATTGAAGTCAAAATTTTTTTTCCTCTCCTCTCGTTCACCAGCGATTTTCTCGACAACGGTTAGTTGTTTCAAAAAAGTGCAAATTACCAAAATTTTAGACTTTTCCATGCCCAACTGGATGGTGTTGTTTAATTTTAGGATTTATCGGCGGTAACATCAAATTTATGCCATTAAAACTGTAGATCCCCCTGAATCCCGCCCAAAATTAGGTATACCCCATTTTTGAGGCACAAAATAAACAGAGCGCCTAAGTAACCAAGTCTTTAATAAATCCCATAGGAAAAAAATCAAGTTTTGTTAGATCTGGTACCTTGAGGCACACGGAACAGGTCCGCGTCGTCCGCTCCAACGGCCTGGAAATTTTTCATCCAGAGCTTTTCGGACTCGAATTCTGAAATGAGCAGGCGCCTCATCTAACTGGAGTCACATCTTTTGTAATAGTCGTAGTAGTATAATATTTAGCAGCTTTTCAAGATCCTCGTTTAAAAAATTTTCAAAAATATTTTCATTGAGGTGTTCATCAAAATATTGCGGCCTCTCCAGACAAACTCCACCTATATTGCTGGTCAACAGTCCTTATAAAACGTGGATTGACATCGGCGTCAAAGCGTAAATTTTGCCTGTTTATATGACCATTATTGTGGAAGGTCGCATCATCGGTAAACAATACAATTTTAAAAACTCGTACATTACGTACATCTTCTCGAATTCGAACAAGACCCCAATTACAGAAATTTATCTTATAAAAATGTGTAATAATAAGTATAATAAATAGAGTTAGACACGTCCAAGGGAAGTGACAGGTAAAACTTGGATGTAAAGTCCGCCTATCTATCTTACAAAGTCATTATAAATGCTAATTCCTAAAAGCCTCTACACACGACTCAATCTGCAGGGTCCAATCTGTAGGGACCCTGCAACTTGGGTAGTGTGTAGGCATGTCGGACCGACAAAATCCAGATCGGACGGTTGGTTGAGCACGGTTGGGTCGATTTCATCGATATTTGAAGGGGCACGTCATCTATTAATTATGACAGATTTGCCACAATTTTTTTGTATTTTGAATCAAAAATGTCTGAAAGGGAGATGCAAGCTTGGAGAGAGATTTTTGAGCTTATAGGGAAATGCCCTGCCTATGGGATATTTCCAACGCCTATTATACAAATAGTGACAGCAGTTCCTCAAATGTCTCGGTATTCATTCTCAAAAAGCTTTTAAAGGAAATTGGTCCTAATTCTTTAAAAATAATTTTTTTTTTATTTACTGTTTTTTACGGTCGTCGGCGTATTAGAGGCCATCTTGAACCGGTCATCGACCGTACGGTTTTTAATCGTGCGGTCTACCGACTGAGGAGTGTGAAACGGCACCTTCATCCTACGAGATATCCGATCTCATCCGGCCTGTCCGGCGTGAATAGGATGGTTTTGATGTCGATTCATTTTACACTCTTCCCTAAGACAAGAGCACGCGGTGTTTCCCAAGCGGTCACCCATCCAAGTATTAACCGCGCTCGACAGTGCTTAACTTCGGTGATCTGACGGGAACCGGTGCTTCAAGTGTCGCTAGGCCCTTGCCTTTAAAAATAATATGGCTAAAGTTTTTCCTGTCTAATAGCCACTTCTTAACCCAACATTTTCTTCTCTTTCTTCGCGAATTATTTTCTAATAGCAAAGTCAGCGCAATTCCGATTTTTTGATATTTACTAGGAGCCATTTTCACAACTAACCTTTTTATATTCTGTGACTTTGACTTTTACGACTCAAGACTCGAAATAAGGTAAAGTGGGGTAGGTGTGTAAGCGGGGCAAGTGTGTAGGCAAATAATATCCTAATTTCATTCTTGAAACAGCGACATCTATAGAAAAACAACTCGATTAAGTATTTATAAGTATCTATTATCGAAAACTGCAATCAGATTAATTCAGGCAGCCGCACTCTTAGGTTAAATGTGTTTTAGGCAGCAGCTATAGATTGAGTGGCTCACGGAAATCGGTGATTATCCATCTTGGAAAGTTATTTTTTATTGGTATTTTGCGGTATATCGATAGTAAAGGTAAAGATTTATTAATGTTTATAATTATTTTATTAATATTTTATGCTAAACCATAACATTTTCATTACTAACGACTCAAGACTCGAAATAAGGTAAAGTGGGGTAGGTGTGTAAGCGGGGCAAGTGTGTAGGCAAATAATATCCGTGCTAATTTCATTCTTGAAACAGCGACATCTATAGAAAAACAACTCGATTAAGTATTTATAAGTATCTATTATCGAAAACTGCAACCAGAGTAATTCAGGCAGCCCACATGGGTGAAACTAATATGGGGAACTTCGCAACAAGAAAACCGTTACAAAAACCTAGTGGGCCACCAGTCCACCAGAGGGCTCTTCGAACGGTCACTACCATGTGCTCCTGGTCAAATCAGACTTGCATATTAATCTGTCGACTATCTCTCTCTCTCATAATATTACCTATAAAAAGAGACAGACCTTGTTAAAAACGAAATATATATTACGCCAACTAACTGAAGGGCTTTATTATCCGTTTTTTGGATAAAAGAAGAAGAAGAAGAGAAGTTCTGTCAATTTTGTAAAATGTAAACCCCGAACGGATTGTTGTTAAAAACTTGATTTTTTTTTTAATTTTTATATCATAATTACCGTTTTAATCCTTTACGTTTTACGAGGTTTGAAGAATTTTAGGATTGTTACGCGACCTTATATCACAGGTATGTAACCTAAATGTAAAATTTACGCCTTGAAGGTTAGGTTTGCTGAATTTTCAAATTAATTTTCTAATATTTTTAGCATACTCTTCAAAAAGGTCTACCAACCATAGTTTATAGAAGAGGTACATATCCACAGCCCAAGCGAATGCAAATAGAACTGTATGATAAGTTATGCCGAAGGAGTTTTAATGTTCAGCCTCGTGTAAGTTTTTCATTTTGTTCCTTGCCATTTAATACTTAGTGTTATATTTAAGTGTATGCTCCTTATTTGCCTCTATCAGTATCTATGATGGCCTGTGTCGCCCATTTAATAACCAATATCAAGTTTTACTGTAAATATCCCGGTTGCAAGAGTGCATTTAGATCTTTATCTGACCCTAATAATTGTGTCAATAACCATTTTTCTATACATTTCCCCTTACTGATGATGAAAGACTAAGAGTGTGGGAGAATAAATGTAATATTAATCCTGGACATCGAGTGCAAAAACTTCAGGATTTGTGAAAATCATTTCAATGTTTGTCAATTTTAGAACTCAGTTTGAAAAAGGCTTAATTGGAATGCTGTTCTCAAACTGTCCCTGAGCTTTTACCACCTGATGTTTTAGGATCACTTCCACATTCTCTGTAGAACTATGGTAGTTCAATTCTTTTTTACTGGCTGTCTAAAACATTCTGCTTGTTCCTCTAAATGTATCCCTTCTACTTTTGACACATGTACACATTCCACTTTATATTATCGAATTTTTTTTCACTGCTTTCAGTTTCTCAGTACATAATTAAAAAATTACGTTTTGTTCAGTGTGTTAGTCATTTTGGTAATAATCATTAACATTTTTTTTCTGTTGCATGGACACCTTATCAAGCCCAAATACTGTGACAATTTAACTCTGGCTGCAACATTTGACCTATACCTGGCTAAGACATCATGCATCTGGCTACGAGATTGCTATTTTGTATTAATAGTCAGTAGAGTAACTAGAAGACCTGGGCTTGATATGAAGCAAACATTTTTTTTGGGACAACGCCCAAATGTCAAGAATTCACCTATTTGCCTCGAGCAAACCCTGGTTCATTAAACACTTGGAACCATTTTAGTCACGTCGCTGTTATTAGTTACATTTTTGGTTTATTTTTTACAGAATGTACCTATAAAGTATTTCTATTGTTTCGATACCAATTTTTGTCAGAATTTGTTCACATTATGTTTTATGGTAAAGTTTAAATAAATTTTGAATTTTTCTTCATAAGCTTTGTTTGTTATTTACATCGGCATTCATAAATAACAACAATATTTGGTTTTTAATGACTTTTATTGACTTTTTGGTATAATTTGATATAAAATACATACATTCATTAAATTCTGAAATTTAGTGAATACATGGTATTTTAGAGTGAATTAACTCAAAAAGCGATAAAACGTCTTTAAAAATCTCAAATATTGTTTGAACAGTAAACCAGTAATTTGAAAACGAGTTATTTAAACTACCCGCCACCCGCAATAAATTTCCTACCGTAGCGCTCGGGGTGGACTGGTGGCCAACTTGAATCTTTGTTTCTCTGGTTTTCTACGTAGTTTGCATTTCTAACCTCTTATCTGTTTTGTGAGGCAGCCGCACTCTTAGGTTAAATGTGTTTTAGGCAGCAGCTATAGATTGAGTGGCTCACGGAAATCGGTGATAATCCATCTTGGAAAGTTATTTTTTATTGGTATTTTGCGGTATATCGATAGTGAAGGTAAAGATTTATTAATGTTTATAATTATTTTATTAATATTTTATGCTAAACCATAACATTTTCATTACTAAACACTTTCCCCCTCAGAAAAGCGTGTTGGGGGAAGTGCGTAGTAAACAGTAAGGGCAAGAGTGTAGTTACTACACACTTGCCTCCACACCGAAATGTGAACAAAGAAACAGTTGTTTTTTTATTTTCATACAAAATTGGTGAGAAATTATAACAGAACATCCAATAGAAGAACTGCATATACTGCAGAAACACTGACGAGGGCCTTAGATGAAATTAAAAGAGACATTATAACTCAATACGGACCTGGCTTCAGGAGCAGAAGTCATAACGTCGGATGATGTAATGCTACGCATCTCTTTAAAGAACACTATTAATATCAAAATCAAAGGAACGTTTGAACAAAATTCTCGATGAAAAATCTGTAAACAAAGTACAAATTATTTTTAACAGCCGTGACGATGATGTCGAGGAAGAGATAAGGGAAGCAGAAGCCCTGGATGCTTGTATGTCTGAAATTAATAAACCACTAGATGATCCAATATCGGATGATTAGGTGTTGGTATGCCCAGCAGGGAAGAAATCTAAAAAATACTGTTGGACAAATTATCACCGTTAATAAGAAAGACGATTTGTTAGACATAAAATTTACAAAAAAAAATACCTACATTAGATCCCTTTTCTTCATCAAAATTTTCTTGGAAAGATCCCGAAGAAGTTGCTCCTGTTAGCAAAAGTGATTTGGTATACTCTCTTCCAAAGCCAACATTGTCTGGAAGGAGAGGATTGCTAAAATTTGATGTGGATTTCTCGGCTTATAATATACAATAACCCATATTTTTGCTTAATATATTTAATATTAAGGACACATTTTTCTGTTAAAATGCATTTATGAAAAGTTTTGAATGTGCGGTTTCATTTTGATAAACAATTTTTTTATGTAAATTCTAAGTGTTTAGTTTTTTTTTTGACCACGTGGCTTTATAAAGCTCACAGTTAGGTATTACATACACTCTTGCCCCTGGCGCTTGGGGAAGTGTGTAGCATGAAATTGTAATAAAAAAAATTATTCTAAATACTAAATTAATGACTTTTTCTGCTAAATATCTGTTGGAACATATTGCCTGAACCCTAAAGAATAAACAATAGACGGCGGAGTGCATTACGTTTTTATAGTCGTCTTTTAGCACCAT
The DNA here is from genome assembly GCA_963920685.1 of Polydrusus tereticollis. Taxonomy (NCBI): domain Eukaryota; kingdom Metazoa; phylum Arthropoda; class Insecta; order Coleoptera; family Curculionidae; genus Polydrusus; species Polydrusus tereticollis. The sequence continues at coordinate 63,498,055 of OY987327.1, forward strand.
TCGAAGCTAAATTACTGTATTTATACTACACCCTTACGCCACTTCACCTTACATTGACTTTATTTCTATTTTCTGTGCACACTGCGAGATCGGGTGGTGTGGAGAGCAGCCCCCGATTTTCCCTTTCCTATATGCTCTGCAAATCGGACACTGCAGATTGGGTCGTGTATAGAGGCTTTAATGCCGATGTGACCCAGCGGGTGATCGAATGAAAGCAGGGACGCACTCGTTGCTGGTAGAGTAAAAGGTAAACGGATAATCATACAGCGTGTAACAGAAGTATGGAACGCTTTAAATATCTTTAATACCGCTTGTCCGATTTATCTAAAATTTATTATCCGTATATAAGAGGTTATCGCGGAGCTGCTAGTGACATTTGCAATTTTGCCAAATTTACAGTTTTTTAGCAATTTAAAATAATTTTTTTTTAAATGGAACACCTTATATATTACAATATTTTTGGATTCTACATGAAATCACAATTATTTATTAGTAATTGCATTATAAGTCTAAACGTAATAGTTTTTGAGATATCGAGTATTGAGAAATGGCATTTTTGAACTTTGACAGCTTCTAGCTTTCTAACGGTACGTCTTAGAGCAAAACGGCTTGCATGTCCCTATCGTACTTTTCTACTATCTTTCTAAAAGTGTCAACTTCTGGTTAAACCGGTTGTAGCTCAAAAGCCGGAAATATATTACTTCCGGTTTAACCGAAAGTTGGCATTTTTGGAAAGATAACAAAAAAGTAAGATAGGGACATGAAAGCCGTTTTGCTATATGGCGTATCGTTAGAAAGCTAGACGCTGTCAAAGTTCAAAAATATCATTTCTCAAAACTCGATATCTCAAAAACTATTAAGTTTAGACTTATAATGCACTTGTTAAAAAATAATTGTAATTTTATGTAGAATACAAAAATATTGTAATACACTCACAGGCAAAATAATCGATCCACGCAAACTTTCGATAAAATTAAATCGCTCATAACTTTTTTATTTGATGTCGGATTTAAACGCATTTAAAAGAATGTTGTAGATAAATAAATGGATACTCTTACACGTGTTAAAAATTTACTAAAAAATGGACGTACGTTTATAATATACAGGTTTAAACAAAAAGATGTTTCTTTACCATAAGTTCAAGACACTCTGTGGAGTGGCGAAACAGTATAATATTGTTTTAAATTATAGATAATTTGATAAAGAAGGAACGCCATATCATTGCGGACGAAATCCTATAGAACCTATATGAGCGCAAGTGAAAGGATTTGTAGCAAGACACAACACGACATTCAAAATGAAAGACGTTAAGGTACTGTTTGATCAAGCCATTAAGGAAGTGACACCAGAGAACTGGCAAAAAGCAGTCCATCATGTCATTAAAGAAGAGGAGAAAATGTGGGATCTTGACCACCTGATCGATCGGACCGTCGACCTGTTAATTATAACGTCAAGAGGAGATGACAGTTCCTCAGATGACGAAGAATATTATGATTTTTTATAATTTAATTTCCGTATAATGTATTTTTTGTATTTTGAATTTTTTTTATAATGTTTAATAACAGATAACTGTACCTAATACTATGTACATAATGCCTAAATTTTATTCTGTTAAAATAAAATTATTTCCTTTATACGAGTATAATTTAATTTATTATAATTTTTACGAGTATAATTTAATTTCTGTAAAATGTATTTTTTTAAAAATATTTAATAAACAATAAGTGTAGGTAGTACTATGTACATAATGCCTAATTTTTATTTTGTTAAAATAAAATTCTTTCCTTTTTACGAATATCCTACTGGCACGCTCTTGTCACGCCATTTTCAGTGTTTGTGAATGAATAACAATAGGCAAAACCCATAAATTGACCCAAACCCGGGTGATACTACCAGCACTTGATGAAAAAAAAAGAATTTTGCAATGAAAGCAATGCCAAATTATGAAAGTGGCTTAAATATTCGTCGGGTCACTCTGTAGTCCCTTTGCATACCTAATGAGCTTTTATTACTCTACACCTTTCTGAAATAGACTATAAGTCTTAATGATCAAGTCACATCTATTTTTAACATTTTTGTTTTCAGTTTACCACGATATCTTTGTTTTTGTGGAAAGTATGAATTCTTTAAAGAATCATTGCAATTTTCAATAATTTTTCTGTACGAAGAACTAAGGTTGCTATGGAGGATAACAGTGACAGTTTTTATTTTTGCAACAAATACGATTTTTTTTTAAAGACACAGTACAAACTTGTTTAACAAAATTTAATTAATCCCCTATAAAGTTATTATAAAACTTTAAACTCAAAGCACGAAAGTGGCACACGCGAGTTAAATAAAAACAAACTTAAAAAAATAACAATGACAATAAACAATAACAGTAACAAATAACTTAGTAATAAGTGTTTATTCCGCATGCTTCAATGACAGCCTCCATACGCCTTGGCATCACTTCCATGAGGTTCCGTATACAATGATCTTGATCTTGATCAACTTGCTGCCATTCTTCAATGAGTATTTCTATAAGCTCCTGTAAGTTGGCTGGACCAGGTACCCCCGACCGTACTTTTCTGTCCAATGTGCCCCAGACATGTTCGATCGGGATTAAGTCGGGGCTGCGGGGGGCCGATTCATTTTTGGGATTTCCTGATGGATTCTTTTACGACCGTCTGGTGATTTCAAACAAAACCTAGTTTGTAAATAGGATATTTTTCCACAATGTCCCAATTTTAATGTTCCCCAGCAAATCTAACGCGTTTAACCCTGTGGTTTCTTAGCAACTCGGGAGCGGTTGCAGGTCTCCTTGCGTGTAATCCAATGTCAGATAACCTCCTTCTTACCGTTCACTCGCTTACTTGGACCTGCCCTACGTCCTTCAATCTGTTTTTTACCTCCACAGAAGTTACTCTTCGGTCACGTAAAACATTTAGTGCAATAAAGCGATCATTTCGTTCATTCGTACACCTCTTCCTACCACATTGACTCCTTCTACTTCACTCGCGATGCTGATTAAACCGATTTACAGCTCTTTGTACTTTACTTCTTGTGACGTTTAAAACTCTTGCTACGTAATACTGTGACCGTCCATCCTGGATTAAAGCAATGGCTTTGGCAACATCAGTCGGAGACATAGCCATTTTTAAAAGTAAGAAGACACCTTAGAAGTAACACACATTCATTTACAAAAAATAATTTGATAGCTTTTGAAAGCCGTATGACATGTCCAAGTATGGAATGATTCAACAAAACTGTCACTGTCATCCTCCCTAGCAACCTTAGTTCTTCGTACAGAAAAATAATTGGAAATGGCAATGTTATCTTAAAAAATCCATATTTTCCATAAAAATAAAGATATCGAGGTGAACCAAAAACAACAATGTTAAGAATATATGTGACATGATTATTAAAATCTAATTTAGAACAATATACTGTCTCGCCACTCTACAAACTGTCTTAAACTTATGGTATAAAACATTTTTTTGTGTAAACCTGTATATTATAAACGTACGTCTACTTTTTAGTAAATTTTTTAAATGTGAGCGATTCTCCATTAATTTATCTACAATATTCTTTGAAATTCGTTTAAATCCGACTTCAATTAAAAAAGTTATTTGCGATTTAAATTCATCGAAAATTTGGGTGGGTCGATTATTTTGCCTGTGAGTGTATATAGGGTGTTCCATTAAAAAAAAATATTTTAAATTTGGCAACATTGCAAATATCACTAGCAGCTCCACGATAACATCTTATATACGGATACCAAATTTTAGCTAAATCGGACAAACGGTATTAAAGATATTTAAAGCGTTCCATACTTCTGTTACACGCTGTATATATAAAAGCTTAGAAAAAAATATTTTTTTATCTATCTGTATGCAACAAAAGTGTCCTAAAGTCTGTGCGTTTTAAGAAGTCCGATATCGGATTAAATCACCAAGGGATGTTATCGCTTTTAAAACAGTAAGTCGGTTAAGTTACAATATCTTCGCACCTTCGCTATACTTGATCACACCGAACATCCCACTGGTTTACTGTATTCTATTACTGGGCGAAATCAAAGGTTTCAAAACAAAATTATCTTAGAATTACGCGTTGAGCATAAATAATAATTAAATAGATAATTAAATTATTTTGCTATTATTATAGTTAAATCTATATAATAATCGCTATTTTCCAAGAACCAATTAAAATTTGCTCAAGTGCGGGATGGTTAAATATGTTAAAGATTTTGTCAGGTATATACTTTTCCGATAATGACATTATTTTGGGATTATTATAATTAAATCTTCATAATAATTACTATTTTCCAAGAAATAATTAAAATTTGCTGAAGTGCGGGATGGTATGTTCTACTTTATTTTAAATAAGTAGTTGTGCTTTTCACTTTTAGTTTGTTTCTCATTGTGTGTGAATTAAAATCAGTTATTAAGCAAAGTTATGGAAAATGTTCAGCAAGGTGGCACATCGCCTAGAAGGCATTTATCTCCAGGTGAACGCCGTTTGGTATTACAAGTGGAACGGTATTTTACTTTAGAAAAAGATAACTCGGGCCCGTTAGAGTCTGGACAGAAGAGGATTTGGACAGACCATATAAAAGGGTTCGATTCCATTCAAAAACCTTGGATTTATCCCAAGGGATAAAACTCTCTATTAGGAATATTGTTTATGATATGTATAAAGCCAAGGAATATGTTACCCCCAAATTTCAAATATAAAAAAACGAACAACAGAAAACTGCTTTGCGAGCTGTCCAATGTTGTTTCGAAAAGATGGCAATTTTTAAGGGATTATTTAAACAACAAAAAATCGGAAGTGTCAAGACAAGTTGTTTTTCTTGACGAAACATGGGTATTTGCAAACGGAACTTCAACAAAAACGTCTTGGCAGGATGACTCAAAGCATTGTTATTCAAGTACCCGTGCAAGTAATGGAAAAAGGTATATTATATTACATGCTGGTAATGAAGAAGGTTTTGTTTTAAATGCCAGTTTGATATTTTCATCAACAAAAAAAACTGATGATTATCACGGCAATATGGATGCTGAAATTTTTGAGCATTGGTTCGAGGAAAAACTTTTAAAAAGTTTAGAAAAACCTTCCTTAATTGTTTTAGACAATGCCTCTTACCATACGAGACTCGAAGAGAAATTCCCTACAAGCAGCTGGAAAAAGGAAGAAATAAAAGAGTGGTTGTCAAAGAAAAACATAAACCATGAAAATTTATATTTAAAAGGTGAACTTTTAAGCAAGTGTAAAGAGCAGTCATTTAAAAAAAAGTATGTTGTTGACGAATTAGGCCTCAAATATGGACATCAAGTTTTGAGATTGCCGCCCTACCATTGTCATTACAACGCAATTGAATTGGTATGGGGTATTAGCAAGAACTATTATGACAAACATGCCTGTAAAAATATCGGTAAGCCTAGCGTTATAAAGTTATGGGAGGAGGCGCTTAGCCAAGCGGGCAAAGAAGAATGGCGGAAATGCATTGAACACACAGAAAAAATTATTTTTGAATCTTATGAGACAGAACAGGTTATAGACGAGTAAGACCGTTAATTATTACGAATGATGATGATGATGACGATGATGTTGATTCTGATGAGTCTGAAAGCATGGGTGAAATTTCAAATGCAGAGGAAGACTACTTTTAGTAGTACCTATCTACAAGTAGGTACGTTCTGTCGCAATACTACAAAATCGGTTCTTTTTAGAACCAAAACTTTATAAAAAAGAATTCGTGAAACTAATTAGTCTGAATACTACAAAAGCTAAAAAATTATTATTTTTCTTTACCTAAACTAATTTTTTATTTACTTTAAATTATTTTATTTAGAAAATGTAATTCATCAACATCCAAAATTACCTTCAATATAATTTATTGTTTGGGAGCCACCGACATAATGCTCAAGAGGTTTTATGGCTTAGCGGACTTCTTAAAACGCACAGACTTTACTGATTTTTTATGTTAAAAAGAAAACGCAAAAAAAAATTTTAAACGTAATTTAATAATAAGTAATAATAATAAAATAATAATATAACAGTATATACGATACAATACAATTAAAATTATAACATATAGGACGGTTATTAATTAAAACAAAATATACATATACCTTCACTGTCACTGTCGCCATCCAAGTTCACAATAATTTTTTCTCTGGGCAACAGGTCTATATTTACGTATGATTTTTAAACTTTTTGAACATGCGCTACACAATTTTCCCAGCTTTTGTTTGGAATATTTTGCATCTCTTCTGACTGTACTAAAGCTGTTACAGAAGAATTTAAGGTTGACGAAACATTATTCCTCCTTACAGAGGCTTTCAGCTGGTGCTATATATGTTCAATTGGGTTGAGCATGCAATGATAAGGAGGAAGTCTAAATACGATATGACCCATTTTTGCCGCCAAAGTGTCACAGTAATATTGCTTTTTTATTAAAAATTATTCTAAAATTTCAAGCAATTGCTTTTTTGTATAATTTTCCTCAAAATACATATTATTTTCCATCATAATAATATAGTCCTGGATGGTAACTTTTGCTTCATTGGAACACGGAACTTTATTTAACCTACGACTGTGGTAGCTCGCATTATCCATCACTATCACACTATTTGGTAGTATATTTGGTAATAATTTGTTTTTAAACCAGTCTTCAACTAGTTCTGCCGTAGTATCATCGTGATAATCAACAAGGGAGTTCTTTATATTTTTGGCTGTAAGGCCAAAGCGTTTGGTAGAAATCAGTTTTTTGTTCCAGCATGAATTATTGTTATACGCTTACCTTTATTTGATGGAGCTTTGGTTCTGCATTGACCCGATAAATCTACCTAACCTTTATCTGGAACTTCGTGTGTGTCATACCACGTCTCGTCCAAATTAATAATAGCCCTTCCATCATGTCTATATCTTTGGACTGCAATTATCCATCTTTTTAACCGGAGCGATTCCATAATTACTTGTCGCTTGTTAATTTTTTTAATTTTAAAACCGTTTCTTAAAATACATTTTCTTAGAGTCTTACGACAACACTTTATTCCTGAATAATCTTTTTTTAATCTTTGCAATAGGATTTTTAAAGTGGGGATCATTTGTTCCCTGTAAATGGCATATATTTTCTACGAATTATATCAATGTCCGTCGCGTCCAGTTTCTTAAAAGTAAAAGAGTCTTTCCTCTTTCTTCTCTCCGCTATGGGTTTATTTACAACAAACCACACTGTGCTCACTGGCCTGCGTGTCAAAGCTGCCTCTGCATGTAAACGTCGAAGATTATTCTTTTTGTGTCAACTGATAAAATATCACGCTTTAGTTGGTTTTTATCACGACCCGTAGATCCACTTGGCGTACTGGTTTCTTCCCACGGACGAAACATTCTTAGATATCAGGTTTAATTGGCAACAAATAACTTCTTGCCTAAATCAATACAAACATCTAATTGAATTTTAAAATCGACGTTTTTAAATAACTAAAATAAAACTATTTTATTTTACCCTCATTATTTTAAGAGGATTACTGAGAAAATATAATAATATATTAGTCTTTAAATAGATCCGTACCTGTAGTCCACAGGTCAGGTGGACGAATTTTACACCTCACACAATAGGTTACTATGACGGTAGGGGATTAGCATTTGTAATTAGTTTGTAAGATAGATAGACGGACTGTAGACACAAAAGGTGTCATTAATCATAGGTTAGTTAATATACTGCCTTAATAATAATAAAACGAGCTGTTTTATTATAAAGTACCAATTACAATAATAGGAGGAGTTTGCAAATTTTCAGGAGATTTGATGACTAGACTGTTCAAAATAATTAATCCGCGTAACTTACGATGGCTGTAGCTTGGAAGTGGCGCCTTTTAAGGTACATGTTTATAGGAAAAAAATGTTCTATTTTGGCCTTAAAAATACGTCCTTAAAATCTTTGTAGTGAATTTTGAAACACCCTGTATTATCAGGAGAAAACTTAACGAATGAGTAATATGGATTTAAAACAAGGGCAGACTTACAAGGTAATAGGGGTGATCACAAGAACTAGCAAAAATCAAAAACGGACCGATTAAACTAATATAAGGGGAGGGGGAGATGTTGAGTCTCTGAGTCCACCCTTCTTGGGAGCATTAAAAAAGTGAATTTATGACCACCGCCAATAAAAAAAAGTGACATCTTGGGATACCTAGTCCAAGGTCTTTTGTATAGGTTAATAAAGGTAAATAAATTATCTATACAGGGTATAACACATTCGTTTATAACTACAGGGATATCGTAAACCGTCAGAGATACGGAGACGGTTAAGTGCGTAATTTGATACTTAATAATAATCCAGAAAGAAAATACTTAGAATCCGAGTACTTCCGGCGATATTCGAAAGAAACCGGTGTATTTTTCTGGAACCATCATCAGTTTCACATTTTTAAATACCCAGATTTTTTAAATTTTTAAATAAAAGTCCTAGGGCATGTTTATTCAAAACCTTGGTTAAACGTTAATTTCGCAGTGAGAATTAAGGCACATATTTATTTTTTATTTCGATTTTTCTAGTCCGGCTCTGCGTCTTACAAATACAATGGTCTTATCTTTTTAATAACCACCTATTCTTTTGTGTTATAACAAAAACGAATGCTAAAATAATAATTAACAAAAATCCAATGATCTTCTTAAAAGGCCATATTTTATAATATTAAAATTAAAACATTATAAGAAATGTAGTATTAAAATATAAACACACTCTTTCACTCTTCAACGAGAGTAATTTCCGTTTAATTATAAACAGTCCAAAATGAAAGAAGAATTTAATTATTGATTAGATGTTCAAAAATATTTTCCTGAGCAGCGATACATTTTCGAATTTTTTCCCTAACCTTACCCATTGTTTCTTGCATAGATCTGCGCCTATTTCTGTGGAAAGATTTTTGAATTTGTATAATCAATTCTTCCATAAAATTTATTTTCCATTTTATGAATGGTGTTTTTTAAAGCACCTCCATAAATAAAAATCAAGTAGCGACAGATCCGGAGATCTTGCTGGCTACTCTACAACGCCTCTATTACCTATCCATTTTTGAGGAAACTCATTATTTAGAAAATCTCGTACTCTAAGGGCATTATGGGGAGAAGCCACATCTTGCTGAAACCACAGCCAGAGGGATTTCAGCTAAATATTTTTTTTTTATTTATTTATCTATTTACAGTTTGATCAATAATTCATGATATTTGCTTTGTCACAAAAAAAAATAAAATAAAATGTGTCTAAAATAAAATAACAATTCACACATTCACACCCAGAAAATATTTTGCATTATTATTCCACGATAGTAGCGAGCCTAATGTCATCAGGCCAGTTTTCGGTTTTATTAGTAGGCTATATTTATCTTGTAGAAAACATCATCGTCCTTTTGAAAATCTGTACTTAAAAACTTAATATACGTTTCTACATTTAAATATTCATTAAAAATGTATGATCTAAATATTGTATTGCCACATACATTAACGCTAAATTTAAATTGTTTCCGAATTTTACGGTTTTCAATAGGACTTTCAATACTCCAAATATATTCATTTTGTCCGTTGAATATTCCACAATTGGTAAGTTTAGATTCGTCTGATCAAATAAATAATACAGTTTAAAAAATCAGGATTTAAATTTATTTGATCTCCGTCTTTTTGGGTCGACTAGACGGAGTTTTTGTGAGATACTTATTTTGAAAGGTTTGTAATTATTAGCTTTTAAAACTCTCCATACTTTCATATGCTATAATAAATAATTAGAAAAAGACAACGATGTTGTTGGGGACATTCTGGGTAAGTCTCAAAGTATATTTTCGCAGCTCTTGCACTATTTCTTTGACAAATGTAATATATTTTTAGCATATTTCTCTTTTCTTCCAAGGAAAACTTTATATTTTCCATAACTTCTTGAAATGAAGTGACAGGTAACTAAGAATTCCGGATAGGCAGGTTTTATTTTTTTTGTTCTTTCAGAGCACTCTTCTAAATTATTCCGTCAAATTTGTTTAGTTATCCATAAGTAGTAATTATTTAATCTGCGTGTTTTAATGTGTGGACTAATCGTATTTTTTTTGTTTAATTTAATGAAAACCATGCTAATAAATTCAATGTAATATCTCTACGCCTTTTTAATTTTTTTTCTATTTGATGTTTATAACTCGATCGGTAATTTGTGTTAATTTTTTTTAAGTATTCTTTTGAAATGAAATTGACGTAGGTATGCTACGTACAATATTATTTAAAAGAATTTCGAATATTTTTCAAAAAATTGGAATTAATAATGTAGTTTGAAAATTGTCCAGCATTGCTATATTTCCTTTTTTATAGAGGTGTACATAAAACTTTTGCACAATTAAAACTGCCTGGAAAAGTTGCAGTTACGATACAAACACTAAAATAAATGTGTTAGAAATTGAGTTAGTACATCTCGTGTGGTTTTTACAATTTAACTGTTAAGGTTGTATACATCACCCTTTATAGTACTATACACATCTATTACATCATCACAAATATCGTTTTCCAATTAAAGTATTGCCAGGATCGTTTCCTGATTAGATCTAGTCACTTCTCTGCGCTATCGCCTCTCAATCTAATTACATGATTCAATGATTATCTTAATTAGCTCCTGGTGCAAAGCCATTGAACTATTAACTGAGCACAGGAAAGCAATAAATAGACTAGATATCTAAAAGTCTAAAAATAGCTTATTTTCTGCTGTATAGTTGCTATAAGAGAAAATATTAGAAAAATATGTTTAACGTAATAACAAAACCAATACAATAAAGCTTACTTTGAATAAATTTCTGGGCTTTCCTCATGCAGGATTATTACGCTATTTAACACGAAACATTGTGGCCATATCATTTGATTTTAAAAAAGTTTTATTTTCGCCGTGGGGTTAAAATAGTCCATATTCGTCAAACAAGGTGCCCTACAAGGAAACCCAACTTGTTTATGCACACTTTTTGACCCTTCATCAAAAAAATTGCTAAGAAAAGCTATACAATAGAGATAACCTGATACCTAACTACCATAGACTAGAGAGGACACGTAGAGGCACAGACTACTATGCCATCAAGTTTTTTAATGCTCTTCCAGCAGATATTAGATCCCTTGGAGAAAATATATACAAAAGGAAAATAAAAAAATATCTCATTGAAAACGCATTTTATTCCTTTGAGGAATACCTCAATAGCAGCTTTATATTTTAAACTTTTAAAAATTGTCTTCTGTTAGTTTAAATGTATTTTAATCATCCAAACGTTTATTACAAATATGTGTGTTCTGGTTTTTATATTTTAAATATTTTATATTTTAAGTTTTTTATATGTTTATTTCTCTATAAATAATACTCAGTAGTGTATAATTAATTAGCTGTGCGTAGTACTTGTTTTACTATTGGCACTGAAATTTGTCTAAATTTTAAGCTTTTCTATTTTTTTTTGTACTGACCTGTAAAAGCACTATTGTGTAATGTTACCAATAAATAAACTATAGTGTCCCGTATCGTATGTGCTGTTGCAGCGAGCTGCTGAAAATAGCCATGTTAGGGTTCATCATCATGTAGTTGTTAAACAAATTCATTCAACTGCCATTAAAGTCCCAATTTTGGAATTGTCAACGCCTTTTGCACATTCTCATGTCAAGGCGCTTATTTGCGCCCTAACTAGATTGAAATTATTAGGTCCAGTGGCGTCTCAGTGGGCACCACAGCAAATTATTATTGAGAAGAAAAAGTACGCCACTGCCTTTCTTTTTAGTTTTTTTATTTGTTCAGATTAAGCAACTACAAATACAACTTTTTGATCTCTTGTGTTTTTTTCATATCAGGCTTCGTTTGCGGCAAAAAAAACATAAAAATCACTTTAACTCATTCTAAAGGCTATCCACGCATCAATGTCCACCTTCTGATAACATGCACGACTGCAATCGATTTGTCATTGATTGTCTGACACGTTCAAAAATACCTGGATTATTCCTTATGACATTGCAATTGTCAATTATCCGATTCCTTAAGTCATTCACATCTAGTACAGGAGTTTTATAAACAAGAGCCTTTAGATGCCCCCATAAATAGAAATCTAGAGGATTAATATCAGGACTGCAAGCTGGCCAATTTTGAGGTCCTGCACGTCCAATCCAGCGATTAGAAAGTACAGTCTAAAACTCGTATGAATTTCCTACTTGTTATAAAATGTACTAATAAAAGTAGTAGTAATAAGCTTCTGCTTTACAGGAGCGGATCCAGAACCTCGTTTGGGGGAGGGTCATTCACAGAAAAGTAATATATTTTACTTTTGTGTATTAATGCTATTATTGTATAATAAATCTCCAAAATAATAAGAGAAGTTTTCATAAATACATTTTATATGAGACCCACACGAGAAGAGCTTATTACATAACCCATTTTAGCCTGTTTGCGTTATGTATTAAACTATATTATCGCACTGAGTGATGTGATGAACTCATTACATCACTCAGTGATGTAATGAACTTACTACATTACCCATTTTTAATCAAACTATTTTGATTTTTTTTGTTCCGTCACTCACTGCCAGTTTTTGTGTAATGTCACTGCATAAATATGAAAACCATTTTGAATACATAAATAAAATCATAAAAAACCAAAATTCTGGGTCTAATATAAAATGTTGTATATCACACGTACGACGGTAAGGCTCATTACAGTAACGAGTGGGGAATATTGGTACCACACGAGCTTATACCGTACTAGTTATATAAATAACTATTACGGATCAATATAATTAAATTTTGTCATGCATTGGAAAATAATATGATCCCCTACTTTCTTAACACCCTTAATTAAAAATATTCTCAATAAAGTGGAAAACCATATGAAATCCAGACAGTCATACAAACACTTACATTCATGACATATATACCTACAGGTAGGTATAAAAATACATACGCCTCAAAATATAAGTATATATTTTATTTAACAGCTGCTCTGTTACTTCTATTCCAAATCCTTAAGTATTTAACTATTATATATTATTAACCAACGTTGACATACGCTCGCGCTTTCAGCGAAAATATCGTATCATAATGCCAATTTTATTAAAATGTGGACTATAAGCTGCCGTACACAGTAGACAATATTGGTTTAATTTACAAAAGACTGTTGTTTTTTTATTTCTTTTAATAATAGGTTATTAGATCCGCTGAAAGCATTCCTCTACGCTTATTGAAAATTATAGAGTAATTTACCATAAAATTTCTAAATGCTTTATGCTCTGCGGCTTAATACCAAACTACACAACATTTTACTATTCCCTATCTGCCTAAAAACAATAATTAAACAAAGGACTAAAACGACTTCAACCGTTCAACACAAGCAAAGTGGCGAATCCAGAATTATGGTCAAGGGGGGGGGGGGGGGGGGTGCATACCCACATTGAATTGACTGAAGACGAAACTCTCCAAGAATTTAAAAAAAAACCTTGAAAACTCGCCGAGAATTGAAAATTTGCTTTTTAATTTTGAATAAATCATGTCATTAATAAATAGATGAAGTTTTGACATTTTCTATTAAAAAGTTATACCCATCGACTTAACCCAAGATGGAGGTGCCAGGCATTCCTAAAAGGTCTATCGTCTGTCTCAAGCAATCAACAGGAAAGGGGGGTAAGGGGAATTTACTGCGGCTTCCACTGCTGGACTCAAACTGCGATGAGAGAAAAGGCGCAACGCTGCACACATCGTTGGTTATACCCAATTGTGATTATATAATTCTTTTTTGTGTTCCTCTGTTTGTTTGGGGGGGGGGGGGTCATGACCCCCATGACCCTCCCCCTGGATCCGCGCTTGCTGCTTTAACTGAACAAAGAAACAGTAAGCGCATCTCCCTTTACACAAGTTCAAACGGGACGAACTGTGGGAGGTAATGACGTCATCGCCCCGCGAGCATTTTATTTGATATTAATCTCGTATTTTTCGAAAACTACTTATCGAATTGACTTCAAATTTTCATGGCTGATCATACCTAATAAATGCTCCATAAAAATTAGGTAAAGAGTGTAATTTGAGATTTGACCAAATTAAATACAATACCCTGTATTTTATATCAACAGCAGATGTAGAATTTAATTGTCTACCGACCGACATACTTTTCTATGACATGACATTCCAAATTTTACACTCACAAATTTCAGACCATACAGCTCGAAAGTTAACATTTCATATTGGGAAACAAGCTTCCTTAAAAAAAACTTTAACACGGCAAACAAATTAAAATTTTAAATGGTTCCGCAAGAACTAAATTATACAATTGATAGACATTTAGTAAATGAGCAATGGGACTTTCTTCAAACTATTTTTAGACAAGTTTAACCAATGTTTCGCTCTTACGAAAGTACCAACAAGAAACCTTAATAAATCTAAATATATCTCCCACAGTCCTGAAACTACTGCGTGTAAAAGTCAACTATAGACGTTCGTTATACATATAGTGAAAAATGTATATAGTAGACCCAAGGCCTTATACAGGGTCGTTGGTATGTATGGAAACGGTCGACTATTTCTTAAAGTAAAACAGCTAGCAAATAATATTTTGTATAGACGCTTTAGGGTTTTTTGAAGCCTATTAGAATTTAAAAAAAATAAGTATACAGGATGAGTCGAAAATCCGTAGAGAAACAAAGTTACCTTTTTTTTAATAGAACACCCTATATCTTAGAATATTTTTGGATTCTACATAAAATTACAATTATTTTTTAATAAGTGTATTATAAGTCTAAACCTAATAGTTTCCGAGATATCGGCTCTTGAAAAATTACATTTTTGAAATTTGACAGATTCTCTAGCTTTCTAATGTTATGCCATACAGCAAAATGGCTTCCATGTCCCTATCTTACTTTTTTATTATCTTCCCAAAAATATCAACTTCCGGTTAAACCGGAAGTACTATATTTCCGGCTTTTGAGTTACATCCGGTATAACCGGAAGTTTACACCAGTAGGAAGATAATAAAAAACTATGATAGGGATATGTAAACCGTTTTACTGTAAGACGTATTGTTAAAAAGCTAGCGGCTGTCAAAGTTCAAAAATGTAATTCTATAATAGTCAATATCTCGGAAACTATTAGGTTTAGACTTATAATGTATTTATTAAAAAATAATTGTAATTTAATGTTAAATCCAAAAATATTCTAAGACAGAGGGTGTTCCATTAAAAAAAAAGGCAACTTTGCTTTTCTACGGCTTTCTGACTCATCCTGTATACTTGTTCTTTTAAAATTTTTATCTACGACTAATGTATAATGTAAGTATTATTGTTGTGGTTTTCGCAATATAATGCCACCTATTAATCCCTTAGGGAATAATGACAAGGGATTAATAGTCCTTAATCCCGCTCCAATCACAAAATTTCTCAAATCAAATAATACCATGGAAACAAAATACACCAAGTCAAAAGTGTCACTGTCAAACGCGTAGTGTTTATGTATTCGTATTGGGATGGATGAAAATGAAGAGGCTTTTACTTGTACACCTCCAGAAATTGTACAACTAGCTACAGCAACAACATCTACCTTAATACCGGAAACATCGAAATATATTTATAAAACATACGCAACCTTCAACGAATGGCGTCTTCGAAATAACACAAATTCATTTTCCGAAAATGTTCTACTAGCCTATTTCGCTGAACTAAGTGTAAAATACAAACCATCTTCATTATGGTAATTTTATTTAATAATTAAATCTAGGTTGAGAATAAACCATGACGTTGATCTGGAAAAATATGGAAAACTACGAGCGTTTTTAAAAAGAAAATCTGAAGGATTTCAAGCAAAGAAATCTTCCACTCTGACCTCGAAAGAAATTAAGACATTTATTGACAAAGCTCCTGATGAAGTTTTTCTTTTACATATTGTAAATATACATAGGTATTTAATCTAATCTATTAAAAAACTCATATTCTTATTTGCTTCAGGTTATATTAATTATTGGAATTATGGGCGCATGCCGGTCAAACGAGCTTTATGAAATGAATATAGAAGACGTAAAGGATCTTCAAACAAACTTCTTAATAACAATACCCAAGACTAAAACCAAAATTGTACGAACATTCGCCATAAACAGTACGTTTTACAACATTATAAAGAAGTACATCGATCTCCGCCCGTCACATGTAAAAATCAATTCATTCTTTCTAAATTATCAAAAATCCAAATGTACTTACTATACAACGTATAGGAAAAAACAAATTTGCAGACATTGGTAGACAAATTGCCAAATATTTAAACTTGCCAAATCCTCAAACTTATACCGGCCATTGTTATCGTAGATCATCTGCCACTCTGTACATTGATGGAGGAGGCGATATAACTGGATTAAAGCGTCATGGGGGCTGGAAATCTACACAAGTAGCTGAATGTTACATTGATCAGTCTATGAGAAACAAGACAACTACAGCAGATACTATTACTAAACAAATAAATAGTAATGAAGCATCTTCTTCCTTTGCAGCAACCGACATTCCAAATATTTGTATTGAAAACTCTTCCAAACTTATTCATAGTTCTCGACCAATACAGTTTATTAATTGTACTATTACTAATTTTAATGTTATTGACAAATAAAGTTGTTCATTAAAAATCTCAAATTAATAAATTAGTCGTAGATAAAGTAGAGTATACTACTCACAATAATGGCTATTATTACCTCAGAATATTTACTCCCTCGCCGCTTACGCGGCTCGGTTCGTAAATATTCCTCGGGAATAATAGCTATCATTATTGACTCGTGGTATAATCTACTATTATAGACTTTAAAAAACCCTAAAACTTTTGTCTTAATTATTTTTTGTTAGCTAAATAATCGACCGTTTCCATACATACCAACGACCATGTATATTAATAAAAATAAATTATTAAAGCAAACAAAAAGAAAAAATTATGCAAATAGGTTAAACAACTCGTATAATACAGTAAGAGACAATCAATCATAAAAGAGTTAACAAGCGAAGACGAAATGTTGCAAATTGTTAGTAAAATGAAGAATAAGTTCGGCTGCCGGTATGATGAAGTCTCAAGAAGCATAATAAAATTTATCATTGCGGTAATTTTGGAATCACTCGTCTTTGTTATCAATAACCCACTTACATTTGGTATTTTCCCGGATGAACTAAATCATGCAGTTATGGTGCCCATATTTAATAATAATTTATAAAACTACCGTCCAATCAGTTTCCTACCATCATTTTCTAGGATATTTAAACATATTTTGTGTAGGTAAATGAATTTTAAGTTTTATAAATGAAAATAAGTTATTTACCGCATAGGTACAGCACGGATTCTTACAAAGAAAATCAATAAAAATTGCATTTTTTAATTTTGTACATGACATTTTGGATTTTGGGAGCCCTGGAAAGGGGTGATGTCTCTTTAAGGCTATTCCTTGATTTGTCAAGATCATATGACACATTGAGTCATGATATTCTTAAAAAAAAATAGAGTATGTATGGTATCATGGGAACAGTTCTAAAGTGAATTAAATTATATCTCCTAGAAAGCCACCAGAAAGTAGTTATAGGTAAAGGTAGAAACAAAGTCTTGTCCAAAACAAAAAAAAAATCTTTAATTGGAATACCACAAGGTTGCGTTATTGGCCCAATTTTATTCATTGTTTACTTCAATAACATAACTACTACTACTACCTTTGTAGTCGACGTCAGAGAGTAACAGTTAACAACACTTTTTCTGATATGTTAAACATGAGCCGTGGGGTGCAGAGGTTTCAGTTACATTTATGTACTTTCGTGTTTAAGGTAAAAAAATTTCATCAGCCTGAATATCTTCACGAAAAACTTGTTAAGGGCTCTGACATTCATGAAAGACGCGTTATAACGGTCTTCTTTCTGTCCACAGACAAAGGACAGCCTTGTTTCAGCGATCATTTACCTACAACTCCGTAAAATATTTCAATCCCGTTTCAACTAATGTAAAAAGCTGCTCAACAGTTAATACATTTAAAAATATATTCGATCAATAGAACAAATTAAAATTTACTTCTTCTATTCTATATCTATCTTTTAACACCAAACCAAGCACAGTGGTCGCCATGATTGACGCTTTGTTTTTTTTTATTCTTATATGAATTATATTTTAAAAGATTTATAATAATTATTTGGTTGTGTAACAAGGGTAAGCTTATATATGTTTCCCTGTATTTTCAATTTTTGTATTATTTTTTCATTGTTAAAATACTTTCTGCACTAAGTGGTTAGATGAGTAGCTCTGCTAGATCTCGCCACTCTTGTCAAATATTGTATTTGTATATGTGTTGAATATTTTAAATAAAGGCTATCTATTATTATTACTATTATTATTATTATAACAGAACTCTACTTTCTGAATAATACTTGCAAAGTCATTAATTATGCTGATGACACTAATGTTCTTTTGACTAGGAGAGATGTTGGAATTTTACTTCAGGGTTATTTTGACTACTCTGTATGCTCTCGAGTGGCAAATAAGTCGCGCATAATGCCTGTAACTTTTGAATTACCTCGTATACGAAAAAGTGACCTTAATGAAAGTTGTTCAGTAAATTATTCCCCACATTTCTACCTGCATGAATTTTTTCTGCCATTTCTCGTTTGGTTGCCATAGAGACCCTTACTTTTTTTAAATAAAACACCCTGCATATTATTGCATATTTGTATTCTACTGGGAAAACTCTGAATTTTTTGTATTTAAACTATTTATTTATTTAAAATTGTAACAAACTTTATAATAACAAAATAAATAGCCTAGACAATTGAACAACCAGTCGATCCCTGAACCCGTCTACAAAGTTTAAAAGGAAGTTCTCTGGATTGGCCCGAATTACAGCACTAATTCTGACTTTTAAAGATTCTAGGTCATTTGGACGGTTAACGTAGACTTTGTTCTTTAAGTGTCCCCACAGAAAGAAGTCGAACGGGGTTAAGTCCGGGGATCGCGCTGACCAGTCAATAGCACATCTTTAATTCTGCCTATCCAACGTCCTGGAAATTGTTCGCTTATGTATTGTCTAACATTAGCCGCATAATGCGCAGGTGCTCCATCTTGCTGGAACCATACCTGTTCGTTTATGCCATTATTTACATCCGGTAAAACTATTCTGCAAGAAGAAATTATGTGACTCCTGAAGAGGTCCAGATATTTTTCGCGATTCAAATTAAAAAAAGGTTCAACAATATGTCTACCAACTATGCCCGCCCAAACATTAACTTTTTCGGGCCTCGGACCTTCCTGGAACTAACAATGCCATTTAAATGGAAGTAGCTTCATCCGAGAAAATAATAATTGTTGCGACGTTATTATCGTTATTGCGTATTTTCATCATCAGCTCACAAAATTCAGCTCTTCTATAAAAATCGTCCTTGTTTAACTCGTGCACCAACTTTATCTTGTAGGGATGCAACTTCTCCTGCTTAAACAAATTTTTCACTGCCTGATGATACATATTAAAATCCATTGCCATTGACCTGGATGATTGTGTTGGATTTTCATGTATTGAGAGCATGATATCCAAAGCTTTGTCTCCCCCGGTTGCTATTTTAGGTCGACCTGATCTAGCAGCTTACCTAATGCTGCCTGTTTCTCGAAATCTCTCTACCACTCGACACACCGTTAACTGATTTATTGGAGGCCTATTTGGATATAACTCATTGAAAAGTTGACAAACCTGATCTTGCGATCTCCTCATATTTCCGTAACCGCTCATTATTAAAATTTCAACTCGTTGTTTCTCACTCAGATGAACCACAGTATAAACAAATTAGAAATTAGACAACAGAAAATTAAACAGGATCTCAAAATTGACACCTCTTAGGTCGCTGTCATGAAAACCTTTACTCAACTGGTGGGTATTAAGTACCAATAGTTATAATTAGGAAGTTTTTCATTTTTGAGCTGTCATTATTTCGGAAACGCTTGCAGGTGAAAATTTGAAATACAAAAAATTCAGGTTAGTTCCCAGTAGAATCCAAATATGCAATCGTAGGCAGGGTTTTCCATTTAAAAAAAGGAAGTTGGTCTCTATGGCAACCAAACCAGAAATGACAGAAAAAATTGATGCAGGTAGAAATGTGGGGAATACTTTACTGAACAATTTTCATACAAGTCACTTTTTCGTATGCGAGGTAATTCAAAAGTTACGGGCATTATGCGCGACTTTTTTGCCCTTCTGTATATGTTATATACTTTTTAAATAAAGAGGATTTATCATTATTATTATTATTATTATAATAGCTAATTGTTAAAGTTTTCATAAAAAATAAGATTTTCATAATATAGACTAATTTTACCCACAAAATTAATATTTATCAAGTTTAGTGACCATAACATTTTGGTTTTTGAATAGTTGTTTTGAGTTAATGTAATTTAATTGATTCTTAATATCACTTAGAAAAAATATCCAAATAAACAAGCTGAATCATGTATTAATCATATTAATTGATTTTCTCAATTTATTTTTAGTTTCATATTTTGTAACAGTTATTTCGCTTTGGTATAAGGAAAATAAACTACCAAAAGGAATCGAACGCGCTGTAGCTCCCCTCCAGTCAGCGTAAAATGTAATCCATTCATCCTGGTATTTTTAATTAAGTTTTTTTTATTGGGAATACCAAAGCTTCGAATATTTATTTGAAAATGTTTTAGGTAGTGAATATCCGAAACGTGATTTTCAAAGGGGAGCTTAAAATTTGCCTGATAAAATTTTATTATACGACGGGAATAAAAAAAAATTTTACTGATGATTCAGGTATTTGCATTATAAATTACAAGAAGGAAAAATGTACTTTTTAGTTTAGGTTAGTTTTAAATCAAACAACACCTATAGCCGAAACACGAGGCTTGCCCCATGAAAAGAATCAGAATCACACAGTTAGGCATGTTTAACTTCCATAATAGAGTGAATGAAATATCCTGGACTTTTATTAGAGAGGATGGAGATGTAAATGTGATGTTTAAAAACTTTTTAGGTATCCTGGAATATGCATATGTTGGATCATTCCCCCAAAAAATATATAATGTAAGATCTGACCGTGTGACATTAGGTTTGACAATAGATTAAGGGGCATGCGTGAGCATTTGCATTTGCTGGGTGAACTCAAACAGCAATATAATTTTCCCGATATCTCTGAGCAATACTCAAATTATAAAAGGCTGTACCGTGTTGCCATTCAGGAGTCTAAAATTGCACACAATAATAATCTCATCCGATCATCCCCTAATCCCGCAAAAACCTTATGGCAAATAATAAATTCTCACAGAAATAAAAACAAAGACCCTTCAAAGGCCACTAATATATCATCAAATGAGTTTAACCACTGTTGCTCAGGAAATTGTGCAGAGCATTCCGGTTAGTGATTCTGACCCAGTGAGCGGCCTGCCACATGTTAGAACACCCAGGTTTAACTTCAGGGAGGTAACTTTTGTTGAGGTAAGAGATGTAATTAATCATCTGAAAAATAAGCCCAGCAGGGATCTATATGGACTTAACGTAAAGCTTATTAAATCCAATAAAAATCATATAATAATTCCACTGACAAAATTAATTAACCTCTGTTTCAGAAGAAATACTTTCCCAGACTGCTTGAAACTTGCTCTTGTTAGGCCAATTTTTAAAAAAGGTGACCCGTCGTTTCCTGAGAATTATAGACCAATATCTCTCCTTCCTATAATTTCCAAAATCCTAGAAAAATGCATGGCGACCCAAATCACAAAGTTCTTTGAAACAAATAATATTTTTTCAGACAGGCAGTTCGGCTTTAGGGAAAATAAGAGCACAATCCATGCGATTCTGGATTTAATATCTGACATCTTGAACTCCTTTCATGACATGCACTACAGCACGGTATTGTTTTGCGACCTCAGTAAAGCTTTTGATTGTGTCGATCACAATATTCTCCTGCGGAAACTCCAACATTACAACTTTTTCCCACACAGCATTGGAGTGCTTCGTTCCTACCTGTCGAATAGGCACCAGATGGTGGAGATAGCCGGCGTGAGGTCAGCAAAGAGTGAAATTAGGATAGGAGTACCGCAGGGCTCTATTTTGGGGCCTATCTTGTTTTTGATATATATTAATGATCTTCCAGACTCTGAGTCACCTGCGAGATATTCACTCTTTGCTGATGACACGACGATCTCTCTCTCTGGCGAGTCTCTGGAAGAGACAATGCGGGAATCCAGGGTGGCACAGGATAGGGCTCAGCAGTGGTTCATCTCAAATAAGCTTAAGCTGAACGCGGAAAAAACCAAAAATTTGATCTTTTCGATGAGGGACCTGCATGCTCAGGATATGACGGAAGTAGAGTTCTTGGACATAACCATGGGTCCTGGACTCCAGTGGGGACCGCATGTTGATAGACTGTCAAAAAAACTCTCCAAAAGCCTATATGACTGAGGTGCTTCGCACATCTTATTTCGCAATATTTCAATCACACATTGCATATGCGATTGTTGCATGGGGACATTCGGCAGCAGTACGACGAGTATTTGGTTTGCAGAGGAGGGCTGTGAGAGTGATATCGGGGCTTGGATGTTGGAAGAATGCTTTTTATTCTTTTGACGAATACTTTAATCATATATTCTGAATTAATGTAAATGTTTTTTTTTTAATTTTTTAGTATATTTTAGTATGTTGTTGCAAATATTTTAATTTTATAAGTACTTTGAGCTGTTGTGACTGTTGTGGGGAATGACTATTTTAACCTGTTGTAACTGTCTTGAGGATTGTATGAATATCTTTTTTTTTATATATATATATATATAGTCTTAAGTCCACTTTTCACTTGACGAATGTTAACATTTCTGTAATTGACATGAAATATATTGATTGATTGAATGTAAATCAAAAAAGTGCCATATTTCCGATTTGACCAGCATAGATATAGAGTGTAGCTACGCTGTATCCGTAAGGGGGACGCAATGTCATACATCAAGTTCATTGACAGGGACAATCCATGGGCGTGTACGAATATTTTAAATTAAATCTAAAAATGCTAAGAATCTCATTTTTTTTTAATAAACAGTAAGTACGTACCACCAAAGAAAATTATAGCTATTATAGAAGTGTAATCCTTATGAGCGGCTTAGAACCTCGAGAGGCGCTGCTGTACCAGGTTAATAAACAGACGATTTTGCAGCAAATTTCAATTCGCGCTTCCCGTGCTCAGCTTGATGGAGAGCTACGTTGCCAATAGTTGTATACTTTCTTAAAAGTTTAAAATTGAAATATAGAAGTTACAGTTATTGCATCTTTTATTACCTTAATTTTAATAATAAGAATTAAAACTGGCTACAGTCAGTGAATCAAGACACTGAATACAACCACACGGAATTAGGTGTTAAATTTTCTCATCGGATCTGGGGGCGGGAAGAATTACTAATCTATTTCATTCTATTAAAATATGCTTGTGGCGTAGTGGTTAGGGCGGCATCTTTTAGATAAATATTGTTGTACCAGTCGCGAGTTCGATTCTACTTCCTGGGTCTCTATGGCAACCAAACCAGAAATGACAGATAAAATTCATGCAGGCAGAAATGTGGGGAATAATTTACTCAACAACTTTCATAAAGGTCACTTTCTCGTATACGAGGTAATTCAAAAGTTACAGGCATTATGCGGTACTTTTTTGCCACTCTGTACATTATATTACACTACTTATATAATGATTATTAGGCTATTTAAGACTATTTAAATATAGGTATATTACAAAATTAAGTGAATTTTTATCATATCAATCTATTAATTAATGAAGAAATAATTTGGTGTGCTCTGCATCTGAGAAGGGTCTGGCTTGTAGGCATGTGCTGATTGTTCGTCATTAGCGTAGCATTGTAAATGCGATTTTCAAAATAAAGGTGTACGCGTATTACGCATTGTAATTTGGTAATTGTTGTAATGTTTATAAATTTAGAGACGGCTCAAGTGAGCTGTTGCATTTAGTTTATTTTCACATAGTTCCATATTTTCTTTTAATAATACCTGAAATCGACAAAATCATGCTCAGAAAACTTATAAGCACGTCTATGACACGCTGCTTAAAACTCCATATTTTTGGTTTTTCATTCCTCGCTCTCTTCATACGTCATCGTGGTAGCCTCGTGCGGCGGACTATACTGAAGTTTTCGGACCTTTCTCTGAATTATTTTCAATACTTTTTAATGAATTATTTTAAGATTACAAAGTCCCAAATATGTACTCTCAATTAGCATGAATCTCTCATCATTTTAACATAAATCTAGTTATCCGATGCTCTACCGCCCCGAAACCTAATTACACAACTCAGTGATTACCTTGATTACAACAACGAAGCTATTAGACGTATTAAGCGAGACAAAGCAATAAATAGATTGGAGGGTATCTGGGCTATAATTTGTTTCTAAGTTTAAATTATAGTGTACAAGGTGCAGGATGTCCCTTGTCCATGCCATGCAAACTCAGAGGCCAAAAAGGATTCGGCGCAGCTTATCCGGCGAGAGTCCAACTTGGCGCAACATACACACAACCAAACTTATATGGAATCACCTAATATTTTTTATTATGTATGGAATATATGAAAATTATTTATTTAGAAATAAAAGTCATTCTTTACCCAATATTTTAATCAAAAAATTTTCACATACGAATTAAAGAATTAATTATAATTGACAAAAGAAACATGAAGTGTTTTTTTTTAGGTTTCTGAAAATTAATAATAGTAAAATTAACCAGTAAAAAACGAGAAAAAATATAAAATTATTAATTTTAATAATCCTTATTGCCACCTCTAGCCCTTATGCAAGCTTCAATTCGCGCTGGCACGCTTCTGATTAAATTGGCAACATTTTCTTGTGGTATGTTTTCCCATTCTCCCAACGCTGCTTGAATGAGCTGTCCGATATTTCCTGGATTATCCCGACGAGCTCTAATCCTTCTTTTAAGCTGGTCCCACAAGTTTTCAATTGGATTTAAGTCAGGCCAGTCTAAAAGTGTGACACCTTCCGTTTCCAGAATTTCTTGAGCCACTCTGCTGGTATGAGGAGGTGCATTATCTTGCATAAAGATAAAATTATCCCCAACTGCACCTCGCCAAGGCCTAACTACCGGCTCTAGCACCAAATCAACATACCTCCGACCGGTTAAAGTTTGTTCGAGTGGTTGTAAAGGAGTTTTTGCTCCCATCATAATACCTCCCCAAAACATTACGGTTCCTCCTTTATATTTTGGGATAGATCTGGCAGCCTGGAGTGTAGCTTGTCTTCCTGGAGCTCTGAGAACCCGAGTTCGACGATCATCTGACCTAAGGCCAATTCTGCTCTCATCTGAAAAGAGAACATTTTGCCAATTTTCAATTGTCCAGTTTTGATGTTGAAGGCACCAATTTAGCCGGTCAGTTTTGTTTTGCCTGGCCAACTCTGGAACCCGTAACTGCCTCCTGCTGTACAACCCTCGAGCACGAAGTCTTTTTCGTATAGTTTCAACTGAAACATTTACACCTGTAGCTTCCAGAAGTTGTCTTTTCAGCTCTGGATGAGAAACATTTGGATTTCTTCTAGCAATTTGGCACACAAAGCGGTCCTGTTGTTCAGTTGTAACTCTTGGACGACTTTGTCTAGGCCTATTCTTGAGAGTTCCTAATTCCAGATACCTTGCATACGTTTTTGATACAAGACCCTGGGTAACGCCTACCACCTCTGCTACGTCTCTTTGGGGCATTCCTTGTTCAACGAGAGCAACAATTTTTCCTCTCTGCACATCTGTTAGTCCCACATAAGGCATTATTATCTTCTTTGGACCGAAACAAAATTACCGGATTAAAGTGATTTTACTACTGAATACAAAATTTAAAAGATTATTATAATATGCAGTCGTTTATTTTTTGTTATCATGTTTATTTTTACAGCAAAAACCTTTATCTTCGACAAGCGTACCAAGTTTTTTCCCTACAAAATATTTTAGTCACAAATCCTGAGTGATTCCATATAAGTTTGGTTGTGTGTATTTCTAAAATTTATAGTTACCCAGACATACCTATAAGAACTAACGGTGAGAACACAAAAATAAGTTGAAATGAAAGTACATTTATTTTAGTATAAGTCAAAATGTACACGGTGATCATTTATAATGTCCCCCCTCTTAACTTTTTTGTTTTTTTGCATTAGAAAAAAATGTTAAATATAAAAGTTGTACAGAATAATGTAAGCTATTTGCAGAATAATATATGAATATACAGGGTATTGGAGAAATGAGTCACAGGTTAAAATATTTAGAAAAATGGTACACCCTATATATTGTTAGCTTTTTAGAATCTCCCAAAACTTCTGAATATTTTTCTTATAACATGTCCTATACCTAAATATAAAAGTTTTCGAAATAATCGCATTTTAACTAAGCGGCTACATTCAAAAATAAATATTGTAGATTTCAGTAAAGTTCTTAGGTGGCTGTGAATTATGCGGTCACGGAGCAACAAAAACTATGTTACTATATTCATATATTATTCTGCAAATAGCTTATATTACTCTGTACAACTTTATATTTAATATTTTTATCTATTGCAAGAAACAAAAAAGTTAATAGTATTATATAAAAAGAAAAAAAAACAAAAAACAAACAGAAAGCAAACAAAAAACAACATAGAGCATATTACTTATAATATATAAAAAAAAAAGAAAAAGAAAGAAATATAAAAATAAAAATACAACATCGCAAATCTCAAATAAATATAACGGTATTATAGAATAGGTATGTTATAATAGAGTTTATGTAAAAAAAAACACAGAAATATCGGAAAATTGGATATAAACGCGATGATTAAAAGTCCAAGAAGTCAGCGAAAACCGTAAGTTCATATCTATTTTCAATCCGGAGATATCAACAACAATAATCATAATTACGGAACATTATGATTTTATTTTCAAGTTGCCATTGTAAAGGTTTTTTTAAGAGTCAATAGGCCTTGGAATGGGATTGGGATGTTTAAAAAAGTAAATTATTTAGCTGATATATTGAATTTAAATTTTAACTAAAATTTCATAATTTAGCGCTAAAATAAAAGAAAAAGATATTTCACTCTTCGAACAATAAAATGTTTGGTCCATTTATCCTCTTGTGAGCTCTATCCGTGGATATACTGTATAATAATACATAGATATTTTTTTGCGTATCGAAGTATAAACAAGAAGTGGAAATTTTAGGTTGTGTTATTTGTTATAGCCGCTGTAAGGACTTTATGTCGCTGAAATCGGATCTATAAAGTTATAGCGGATGTAAGCAATATTTACAGATATTTACAGATACAGAATACCAATATTTTATATTGGATGTAATATGCCATGCTTACATCGTTCTAATATTCAAATAATGAGTTATAGAATGACATAAGTCTTATGAAAAAAATAAAAAAAAATATGAACATGAGTCAGGAAGCGTTATACAGGGTATTGAAATAAGTTTTTTTCTGAAAAGAAATCTAAAAATTAAAAATAAAAACAAAAACTTTTGTATTTGAACTTTTTAATTCCTCTTCAAATGGATGCTTCAGAGGAGATGTCCAATTGTCTATATAGCGAAGAACTATATTTTAATAATAACAAAGTAAGAAATGCAATAGTCCCAACTTAATTTAAATCAGCCTGTAGGTATATTTTTAGTTATTACAATCTTAAGAAATTCTATCAATAAACAACATGAAACATTATTTCAAATTTTCCAAATCGATTTCATTTCAATTCATCATAATCCCAAAAAAGATGATATAGGTATGACATTATTGAAGTATTGACCCGGGACTGCGGCGTGTATAAGATGTTTGGAGGTTCCCGCAGTTATTGCAATTGTTGCATTTTATTGCTTGGTCCGTGTTTTTCAAGTCAGGGGGTAAAATAATATACGTTATGCATACTTCAAAAGACTACTATTTGAAATGAGATTTCTTTGTTTCTACGTTTTTTCGAGCCGGGCTATCGAAACAAGATAGTTTCGATATTTCAAAATAGGGCGTGGCACCAAAAAATCTTTGCCTGCGGCACATTCTTTGGCAAAAAAAGGATGTTGGACCCCCCCCCCCCCCTCATGTTACAATCCTAAATACTGCCTCTAAGTGTAAGAACACTTGAAATTGTGGAAGCGGTGCTACACCATGTCGAAGAACATCCTGAAATGAGTAGGAGGAAGATTGCTAGAAACTTAAATATTTGTATTGTTATATCAAATTGTTTGGAGAATTTAGTGAATTTTTCATTATATCCGTATCATATTTTAATATTTTGTCAGTGGTATCTTCATAATATTGCAGAAAGTCCGCAATTTCAAACACCCATTGTGTTCACGAATGAAGCTAATTTTAAAAGAAATTCTAGTCTGAATTTTCACAACAATCATTTGTGGGCAGAAAAAAATCCCTATGCCGTAACCGAAATTCATTTTCAACACTAAATTTCGGTTAACGGTTTAGAATTATTGGTAACCACATTATTGGTTTATTAAATTAATAATAATTATTGAAAATCAATTTTGATTTTAAGTTTTTTTCAGGAAAACTCATATGTTTCAAATTGAACGGTGAATTCAAAAATACTTTTTATTTAGGAAAAGAAACCATTGGCGTACCATTTTTTACTAACGTACTAAATAAATATTACGGAAATATCTGAAGTAGTTTAATAGATATTTATGTTATAAGGATCATAATAACGATCATTATGGTACTAGCCGTGAGTATTATTGGACGAGGCGTCAGCCGAGTCTAATAACACGGCGTGTACCATAATGAATTGTTTGTATTGTCATTGTCAGAATTGAATTTTTAATTTTAACGTTTATATAATATAATATGGATAATTTGCCATCAGAAATCGAAGAATTGGCCAATAAAGCAGTTGTTGGTTTGTTGCCCGAAAAGTCTAAAGGCATATATGAAAAAACTTATGCCAATTACAAAACTTGGTGTTCCCAGAAAAAGGTTATCAATATCGTACACGAAAAGGTAAAAAAATAAATAATAAATTTTTTCATTTTTGCGTCTATTTTTCATTATAGTACTCAGTCCTATAATGAAATCATTATAGTACTCAGTCCTATAAAGTATGTCATTTTGACACTGAAAATGAAATCCATAATAATGTCATTATGACACGTCGGAATATAAAAAATGTTAATTAATTTCCATTTTTTTCCTAAAATTTAACACCTCGTATTTTCGTAACGGAACATTTTTGCAGCACAGTTTATGAAGCAAGATATCATTAATTTTTTATGTAGATTCACATCCTTAAATATTCGCATTTCATTAAGTAACACCCTGTATATGTATTTTTGAAATGAGAATATTGCGAATTTAAGAAAAAATAAACCCACACGGAGAAAAAAATTGTGATTTTTACTACAATTATTGTAGATAAATTTACTACAAATTGGTGTAAATATAGGGACAACAAAAATTTGTTGTGAATTTCTATATCATATTGTTTCTTTTTGTAGACAAATTGTCCAACTATCCGACATAAGTTGTACAAAAAAGTTATACAATAAGTTGTTGAATTTAAAACTCTTGTAAGGAATATATTGAAATAATAGTTTGGCGCTTTATGCTATAAGAGTTTATAAATAATGTACACATGTTTAAAGGAGAAATTAAAATGTCTTGTTAACAATTTCACAATATTTTGTTGGATACATTTCAAAATACTATTACAGGAAAAGTTTAAATGTCTTGGTGAACACTTCACAAGTGTTTGTTGTAAATGTTTTGTGTTAAACATTTCACAACAATTTGCAGGAAATGTCTTACAGAAACTAACGGAAGGGATAGAATGAATCTCAGAATCTGTTTCCAATGGTAGGATGCTACACTACTGCCACAGAACTATAAAGGTTAGAGAAATGTTACAACAATGTTAGAGTTTCGAAACATGGGCCATCTATGAACCAACTGCATGACTAATTTGGCCGGCATAATAGAGTATTATTTTGCCGATAATGTCATGATGACATTATCGCTATTATAGAAATCTGACATACCGACTGATAGAATGCGCGGGAATATTTGAAATTGCATTATAATTATTAAATCAATTTAGGTTTTGATTCTAACATTATAGTTGGATTTCAAAAGATATATGTTTGGCTTAAATATACAAGTTGTTTGCTTAATAAAGTAAATGTAAGCTTGTGATAATTTCTAACCCATTTAAAATATTATATCTTCTGAAATACAATTATACTGTAATGTTACAACCGAATTGAATCAAAAGCTTAAAATCGATTAAACATTAGTTGTTTTTATTATTGTTTAAGTTTATAATAATGAAACAATGCCTAGTGAAAGAAATATCATAATAAAACAAAATAATATGATCAAGATATATTTATTTGGACTATTTAAGTTAAGAAGATATACTTACATAGGATTTAAAAAATACAATATACAACACTAAAGTCATGATATTCTTAAGAAATATGATTTTCTCACTCATAACTACAGCTAACGAGGCCTAGGAGTGTGGTTAAACTAAAACAGAAAACAAATCAGTATTTTTAATTAAGATATAAAATGCAGTTATAATAGGTACAAAAACTTTTATTTTCCCTATTAAGTGTGAGGAGAGAAACATTGGCTAGTTAAATTGCATGGCAGGTACAATGTAGTAATGCTGGTATAGTTGGAGTCAAGCAAATATTTGACGCGTGACACTTCCATCTTGTCATATTTGTCCAATACTAGAGTTATCTCGATTTTACCAACTTTATTACAGCTGATACTTAGTCAGGGCCGGACTGACGAATATTGTTATTTATAAACCTTTGCAGAAAATGATTGCTGGGAAACACTACACAAATAAACACAATAGAACACTATAAAAAGGCAATAAAATGATTTAAATACTCAAAATCCAAAACCAAATACAGAATGTCAACAAGACAACGACATCACTCGTTTTGAAATAAATAAAATGCGGATCTGCAGCCCATATGATTTGACCAAATCGACGAGAATTATTAAAAGGATAAAGATACAAATACTTCGAGTGGGTGGTAATTATTGTAATATAAATTAGCCATTAGTAACTTTTATATTATGAGTGGCCTGCCGTATTTGACACCCATGACAATATGGAAGTGTCACGCGTCAAATATTTGCTTGACCCCAACTATATTAGATGTACCCTTCCCGAGACGAATACATGTAACGACTTACATACTCGAGTACCTGTTGCTTGCTAAAAGATATCAATTCTATATTGGTACCATTAGTAGAATAAATTATTCTTCAAGAACTTTTTTATAGGCCAAAAATAAGCTGCAGGAACAATATTAACAAACAATGTAAGCAAATTAATGAAACCACCCTATTGTTGTTACCTAAAATATTAAGCCTGAAAGATATATGAATAATAGGTTTCAATTACTGTATATTTGGGGTTCAGGTTAGTTCGTCAAAATAGGGTGTTTGGTCAAAATCGGGTAAAAAAGCATTTCATGATTTCTTAATTTATCAACCTGTACATCGGCTTACCAGATATGCATAGTTTTGTTTCTCTCTAGTTTTAACTTAATTTGAAGGTTTTTGGTCTGATGGTAGCAAGAATGACTAACCCACATTTTTTTTAATTTGTAGATAAAAATTATTGTTGAGAACATGACTTGGACCTGTGTTTTCTTTATTAAATTAAAACAGGTGAGATTATGTACAGTTTCTTTGAATTCTGTATCTGATCTAACATTTTTATATGGTAAAATCATTTTGTCAACAAGCAGAATATAACTATTCAATGTTGAACCAATAATAAAGAGTTTTTTCCTCTTGTCAACTACATTCGAGAACACTGTATATTCTACTGGATAACCCCATATACTGTAAGAAAACAAGTACAACACAATAAAAGGAACATATTCCAGTAAATACTGTATACCTATCTCCATACTTGCAAATGAATCCATGGAAAAAATAAAACAAGTATGTTTTTTTCCTACATATATTGAATTTTAATTTATAAAATGTATTTGTTTTATCAACTCATTTATGCCCAGGTGTTTGGGTTCTAGTTACCTTCATTCTCCAGTTTAACAGTACATCCTCAGATTAAACTGTATTTTTGAAAGTAAACCGAACCTATAGAACTGAACGTAAGCAAACTTAAGAATATTGCAAATGGCATTTGTTTGATAAAGCTACAATGTAGCGAAACATGTCACATTAATATATAATCATATTAATAAATACTGGAGAAGAGTATGTAAATAGTATTTTACATTATTTCCTAAAAACATCCTATTGTTATAGATCTCCAGCAAGTATCGGCTAATTCAATAAAATTAAAATAGGTATCTATAAGTATGTATTTATTTTAGTTAGTGGCTGACTCTATTACACAGCTACCAGTTATTAGAAACTACAAACCACAAAAAAATAAAGGTTTCTACAAGGTGTTAAACATAAGGGATGGTGTCGTGTAGGTGTATATAAAAATATTCATAACTTAACTGCAAGCATGGAGGTAAGTAAATATAATAGTGACTCAACAGTTTTGAAAAATAAGGAAGGAACTAATTAATACCCTTTTTATCCAGACACACTTCAAAAGATGATTATTTTAAAGTTGTGAATGTGAAATATACTTACAATACCTGTTCAAATCAATCCCAAAGCATGGTTGACCAGGAAAATGCAGCTAAAAAATATCCCAAGGAAGTTATTTCCTTCCGAAAAAATAAACTATACAAACTTAGATATCACTATAAACTTACCAAAAAACACCACTAATTGACTCCAAGATGTAATTAAAGTAATTTTTAAAGAAAAATTCGTGGAAAGAAACACTAACGCGCTGTATATCAGATCAAAAGAAACTGTCATTATTGTCATATAAGAAATCAGTGCGGCAAAAAAAAAACACTAGATGTTTAGTGGTTTTGTAAGATTTTAACCAAAAATGCTCAAGTATGAACTTATATTAATTGCATATCTAATTAAATCATCAAAACTCATTAAAAACATTCGATTAGTCACGATTTTTAATGAAATCTTAACATAATATAAGAAAAGCAAAAGTTACGAGCAGAAATGTCAAACCCTCCCGCTTCCCTGATATGAACTGCCCACAAATTGTTTATTGCCCTACTCTCGTGACTGACTACTGCTACCTGTAGACCGGTTTCGAATACTATGGTTCTCGTCAGCACATAGCACAATTATGACAAGTGAGCATACCACATACCTAATCCCGACCGTTGGAAAATCGAAACGGCTTAAAGCTGCGATATTGTTCTGCGTAGGCAGTACAATATAGGCAGCGCCATCTTCCAGCTATTTCTAGCAATCTAAAGTACTTAATATCGTATGCTGGTTTATTATAGTGTAGTAAATACTACAAATTGTTGAAGATTTTTATATTTCGATATGTATTAATCTCGAAAATGGTTTAAGTTTCTGCAGCAAATTGTTTTAAATTACACATCTTAAAGTAGTGTAGTAAATACTGCAAATTGTTAAAGATTTTTATATTTTTTTATGTGTAAACCATTATAATTATTGTTGACGGTTCTCCAACAAATTGTTTTAAATTCCACAATTTAAACTAGTGTAATAAATACTACAAAATATTAAAAATTTTCATATATTGATAGGTATTAATCTTGAAAATTGTTTAGGTCTCTGGAACAAATTGTTTTAAATTACATATTTTAAGCCAGTGTAATAAACACTGCAAATTGCTGAAGATTTTTATATTTGGATAGGTATAAAACCTGATAATTGTTCAAATTTCTGCAACAAATTGTTTTAAATTACACATTTTAAGCCAGTGTAATAAATACTGCAAATTTTCTGCAGATTTTTATATTTGAATAGGAATAAAACCTGACAATTGTTCAAGTTTCCTACAACAAATTGTTTTAAATTACAAGTTTTATACTTGGAGTAAAGTTGCATAGAAATTGTAAAAAAAATTCACATATCATTGTGTATTTTACACAATAAGATTTAACGATTAATAGTATAGTCTTGTCTCACTCATATTGATAGAACGTATATTAGATTTTACAAGTATCAGTTTAAAATTTTACTACAAAATGGCAAATACAAATCGGTAGTAAAAATTTCAACAGGCACTTGAGATTTTTAAAATATTTTTAGTATTTTTTTTATTAAGTATTAGGATAAATGTTACAACCTGCAGCCAATAAAAAGATACATTATTGTTGACATTTTTTGTTTTTCATTCTTTTCCGTGCATACCTATAAAGGGCGTTTCACATAAAAAAAAAAAAAAACAGGATTATTCAGAGGTGTCCTTTTCTCCTTCGTCCTGGCACTTGCTTAACCCGACCTAACCTGAACTAACATCGAAACCTTCCACTTTTCCAATTTATTTAACCTTTTGACTTATACTCTTTTACAAGATATTCTGAGCAATACTGTTTAGTAGTAATGTTTCTTCTGTTATTTTATTCATACAAAAACAAGAAACCCTCGATACACGTGTTTGGATTTCGGATGTAATATTTGCCGTTTGTTTTTTCTAAAGCAAAATTTGGCCACTAGAAAACCTTCCTCTACCTTCGTCTTTTCCCTTGACGTGTTCAAGAAATGCCTGGCCCTTCGGGCTACTTCATTTTTCTTATCCCGCATCGACGATGTCAGTATCTATTTTACTTTAGTCGGGACGTGAAATAAAGTTCATTGGGGAATTACAGAAAGATAGACTGGGAGGAATATCTATTTCGTACTTGTCATCTTTTATAAACGGCTTTATTAGCTGTTTTGGTTAAAATTAATACCTTCGTATTTCTCCTGTCAGTTTACTTGGACATAGCTATATTGTCAAATTTATTAGCTTTAGTAATACGATGTACAAGGTGTCCAGTTATCGTGTGTTTTCACATACCAGCTCCCTTATTATAAAAGATAGAAAGATGGGGTTTGCGGCTCACTGTCCTATTATTTTTTGAAACTTTCTTTACCGCAAACGAAATTTTTATCGCCCTCTCAGTTTCTGATATATATAGGGCGATTGTGAAAATTTATCATTTTTGACGTTCCCCTGTATCTCGATTATTTGATAACTTATTATTAAGGTAAAAATCGGTTATTATAGAGTTCTTTTGATGTAGAATACAGTGGCGTAGTTAGTTTTTTTCTAAAAAGTTTTGTTTTTGAGTTACGATCCAAATTTGCGTTGTTTTTTTTTAAATAAAACACCCTATATATTATTTTTTCATCTTGTCCCTCCCTTTAAGAGCTTTTTAAAAATATATAATAGTTCGTATTTATCTCTTTCAAAAAGGGATAATTTTAACACTTTTTTTTTAATTAATCATTTTTCGTATAGGCTATGCCCGCAAATAGAAATCAAAATTAACAACACCATTTTTATTACATAACTTTATATTATTACATAACTTTAAACTAACAATAAAATAAATATATTATTTTATTAAATTAGAGAAGTTGCTCGAATTGAGCTCCGTTGTGTTCTAAATACTTTCGACACACATTTCGATGCTTCACAATGCGTTTAATAAAATAATTTGCCTTCCCTGCAAAAGCCTAAAGGTATGATGGGTATCTTCTCGAAGTTGATCAATATTGTGGTATTGTCTCTTATATAACTGATTTTTATACCCCCATAAAAAAAATCCAACACAGAAAGAGTAGATGATCTTGGAGGCCACCTGACAGGTCCATTGGTACCAATCTATTTATCGGAAAATGTGGTTTCTAAATATTCTCTCACTATATGAGAATTGTGGCTCGGAGCGCCATCTTGCTGGTAATAAATATTATTTAAATCGACCAAAGGAACATCCTCTAATATTTCCATTAGTGCATCTCGCGTTATATCTAGGTGTCTACTTCCGGTTAAAGTTCCTTTATAGATAAAATACTTACCTTTAGTGCCAAAAATGAAGCATGACACGCTAAATCCAAACCGACCTTGACGTTCTCGTGAAAATATTACCTGTGGGTTCTCTTGGGACCAGTACCTTGAATTATTTCGGCTTAAGATACCAGAACTCCCAAAATAAGCCTCGTCGGAGCATCGGCCTATACCACCCTTCTTTCAAAATTTGCGATTTCCTGTAACATTTGTAGGTTAAGTACCAGTTGCAAAAAACTATCCTATATACGGTTGAAAAAATAGTCCATACTTTCAGTGGAGTCAATGTAATATAAAATAAAACAATTGTTCTAGTTTCTATGTCGGCCAAACAGAGAGAAAGTTCAAAACCCGTATCACTGAGCACTGTAAAGAGATAGTAAGAGCTTCTAATCTTAACTTATCCCCTTCCAAAATTAAATCCAATTTTTCTAGACATGTATCTACAAATAAACACAATTTTAATCCAGACACAGATACAAAATTCCTGCATTTCTGTATCAAGGTCAATAAATTAGACCTCCTTGAGATACTTGAGATACACAAAATAATTAAAAATCCAAACATAGATTGTGTCAACGACCAAATCATTCATAACAGTACTAACTTTTTTAATGCTTTAAATCTAGATGGTCTATAATTACAATAATATTTTCTTTGTCATAATATATACCTCTTCCTATCTCTGCTCATACCCCTTTAACAACCCTTATAAAATCCCATTGTATCCAACATTACCCTGCCAAAAGAGTCCTATAAAATCTCATAAAAAAAAAGTATGAGTTTCGAGGAGATTCTATATAGAAAATGTGTTGTGCTTTTATGAGCAACGATGAGATTCTATATAGGGAAGTGAAACACCTTTTCCTCCTGAAAACTTATAAAAACGTTTATAAGTTTTAAGGAGTTTCAAGTGGCAGTGTTGATTCAAAACATGTAGATTCTTATTAGTTTTTATACGACAATTCCTAAACAATTTATGAGGTTTTATGGTGAATTAATAAGATTTTATAGGTTACATTTCGTTCAGTTTATATGCTTTAGATGATTTTCTGTGTGACATTGATATGTCAAATACGCATCAAAACTTGTGGATACTTTATAAGTTTGGATAAGTTTTGAAGATATATGAGCAATGATGAGATTCTATATAGGGAAGTGAAACACCTTTTCCTCCTAAACACTTATAAAACGTTTATAAGTTTTTAGGAGTTTTCAAGTGTCAGTGATGATAAAATCAGATAGATTCTTAAAAGTTTTTATATGACAATTCCTAAATAATTTATGAGGTTTTATGATGTATTAATAAGAATTTATATGTTACATTTGGTTCAGTTTATATGTCTAATATGAGTTTCTATGTGACATTGATATGTCAAATACGCATCAAAACTTGTGGATACTTTTGAAGATAACTTTTAAGGGTCTTTTTTTGCCAGCTGCTTCGCTACCCAACCTGAAAATCTTAGCAGTCTCTGATAGGCTCAGGTTCATCTGTCTATATAATCCACTGATGGTGTTTCTATCTTCTTCTATCTTCTCCTCCAGGTTGTTTTTTTTTTATTCATCCACACCAAAAAACAGGATGTTGCCAGCACGGCGTTCTCTTTCCCTGATCTCAAAAAGTGTGAGCTCGACTTCAGGCTCGGCCACTTTCACCTCCGGATTTTCTTTTATAGTGTCTACTCTCTGGTCCAGCTTTTTAAGTGCATCTGCATAGCTGGTTTCAGGAATTTTTTGGTCAACCACCTTTAACTCGTTTCTAAGGTCTTTTATTTCTGTTTTTATATTTTCATTCTCAGTTCTCCTATGATCCATGGAGCTTTTTAACGAGGCTACCTCACCCTTAAGCTTTTCGAACTTTTTAGCTGTTTCATCTCCTTGTTTTTGTGTTTTCTTAAGTTCTTCTTGTGCTGTCCTAACTATAGAGTGTATCTCTGGGAGTTTTTTAATTGCATCCTTACAAATCGGGCAGAAATAACATGTTGTTCTAGAGGGACTTGGAATGACCCTGATCTCCCCTGCCAAGGCACCAGTACAGTCTCCACAAATAATTTTTTGACAGAAATCACACGGAAAACCGAACACTTTGCCCTTTTCCTCCTTCAAAACGCAAGGTTTCCTACACTTATAACACTCTTGTGACATCTTAACCCCACTTTTTTTCTGATTATATAGTTTTTATTTGATCTTTAACGGAAATAACTGTCTCAACGCGTAAATGTACCTGCACTCTATCGTTTCACACCAAAAACGACCGGAAAACTCCACTACTTTTCACGATGATTAAAGATTTCTCTTTCCGACTTTTCCGATGCTAATCTCGCCGACGCGCGCTTGTAACTCAATGTATATGTTAAGTTAAATAGTTTAAAAACATATAAACTTATAAACACGTTTGCTTTGGAATGTCCTATAAAATCTTATGAACAATTTATATGGTTTTACATTATCAAATGTTGCTTAAATTTATACCCATGAAGTCTTATAAACCAATGTGATTTTTATTTTCAAATATCCCTTAAATGCGCATAAAGAGATGGTGTTCTTTAAACACTCATAAAATCTTATATAAAAAATATTCTCTGTCCCATCAAATCTTTTCAATTCTATAAAGAATCATCAAATCTTATATATTTTTTATATGTTTTTATGCGATTTTTTTGGCAGGGTATGCAGGGTTAATATTTTTTCATTATTCAACTTATACAAAAATATCCACATCTCCTATATTTTACAGTGCCAATAAGTGTCAGTGTCTTCACCAACCCTCACAAGTGTATTTTTAGTGCAATGTTACATTTCCCTCCGATAAACATTTAAAGAAAAAAAAACCCTTTTCGACATAACCATATATTTTGTTCATTCGTTGACAGATGTCTGATTTTACCATTCTTAAATACTTTATATATCTAGTGATGACAACATTTGAGATGTTTGATCTTGTATGGATTTTGTAAACCTAACATCGAGCTGGTTCAAATCTTCTTTTCCTATTTTTAAAAATCAATTTTAATTTTGACATTTCTAATGGTAATACCGGATTGTATTAATTGGTTGTCACTTTTTCTCTTTAATTTATCCTCATTTCATTTCCCACGTTTTGCGGAAGTACCGCGGTTGTGTTCGCACAAAGGTTGTATGGAATATACTATTTTACTCACCTGAATTAGAAAACACCGAACAAAAAATAAAATTCAACAATTATTAAACTAAAAGACTGTGGAAATCCCCAAACATCTGCACGAAAAAAAAAAAATTATAAGAATATCCAAAAATATAATAGAAGTAACTATATTTTATAGTTCTATATAGGACAGCCATATGGTATATTAAGGAAGACTATAAAATTATAGTAAAAACGAGTTAATATTTTTAATAGTTACTACAAAAATATATAGGAATAAAAAATTCGTTACAGTAAAAACTATTGAACAGGAGTGCAAGTAATATAAAAATATGTTGTTGTTTTTTCTAGCTTCTGTTGTTACGGTTGTAGTAATTATTTGTAAAAACTACCAAGCAGTTTTGCACATTTTACTAATGAATATTGTAAAATTTGTAATATTTTTTCGTAAATTCTATTAATTTTAGTCGAATTTCTACCACCAACTTTTGTTATACTAATTAAATATTTTAGTAAATATTTAAAACTCCTTTTGTAGATTTTTGTAACATTTTTTATTTGCTTTTACACGTGGTATAATGCAATATATTTGGTCTTTCTTTCTTGGTGGCGAAACTAAGTCTTCCAGATTCCATTCTGCTAATAAATCCTCCAAACTCCACATAACAGCACCATAATAATACCATAAACACAAAATCAGAGACAAAATTAATCAGTTTGAACTTAAAACACATAAGAGTAAGAGTTAGAGGTCCGACCCCTTTGATGGCATAACTGTAAATGCGACGGACTATTGCTGTAAATTATTTAGGAGTTTCTACTATATTCATTTAGTAAAATACGAATTTTCCTACGAAAATTTTATAAGCGCTTCTATGTTTTTTGATATTTTGCAAATATAGTGTTATAAAAATTCGATTAGTTTATTGTTAAACAGTCTTACTATAATTACACCCTTCTAAATTCTATTAAAAATTTTAGTAAAGAAATATAGTAATTTTTACTAAGTTTCCTTTATAACCATTTTTTATGCTTGTCTGTTAATGTAATAAAAAATAATAAAAACCACAAAAGGATTTAGTAAAATTCACAATACAGTTTCTTACTTTTGACTAAAAGAAATAGTTATTCAATTTAACCAAATCGCATTTGTAAAATGTAATATACAGGGTGGCTGATTAGTGCGAGAAAGTCCAATATCTCCGTTGTTCTTTAAAATATCGAAATTTATTAAATGCAAAGGTTCTAGGATAAACAAGAGCGCAAATTTTAAAAATATTTTTGGATATACAGGATGCGCCAAAAAAGTGGGGTTTAGCAAAAATGTATTTTTTTAAATGGAACACCCTATATGTTATATTATTTTTGGATTCTACATAAAATTATAGTAATTTTTTAATAAGTGCATTATAGGTCTAAACTTAATAGTTTCCGAGTTATCGACTTTTCCAAAATGACATTTTTGAACTTTGACAGCTTCTAGTTTTCTAACGGTACTTCTTAGAGCAAAACGGCTTACATGTCCCTATCTTACTTTTTAATTGTCTTCAAAAAAATATCAATTTCCGGTTAAACCGGATGTAACTCGAAAGTCGGAAATATACTACTTCCGGTTTAACCGGAAATTAATATTTTTGGGAAGACAATTAAAAAGTAAGATAGGGACATGTAAGCCGTTTTGCTCTAAGAAGTACCGTTAGAAAATTAGAAGCTGTCAAAGTTCAAAAATATCATTTTGGAAAAGTCGATAACTCTAAAACTATTAAGTTTAGAACTACAATGCACTTATTGAAAAACAACTGTAATTTTATGTAGCATCCAAAAATAATATAACATATAGGGTGTTCCTTTTGAAAAAATATATCTTTGCTAAACCCCACTTTTTTGGGGCATCCTGTATATTCAAAAATATTATTAAAATGTGCGCTTTTGTTTATCCTAGAACCTTTGTATTTAATAAATTTCGATATTTTTAAGAACAACGGAGATATTGGACTTCCTCGCACTAATCAGCCACCCTGTATACCTTAGTAGTGGCATAATTATACTATGTTATATAAAAAAGCTAACCATATTTTTTTATAAATTTAGTTTACAATTTTATTTTGGAAAAGACTGGTATAGAGATTTATAGTTATTAAGAGGTTTTATAGAGAAATATACTATAAAATTCTTACTAAACTAAATTTACAATACTGTTTTTTCCGTGTGGAAAATTTGAAATAATGTTTCATGTTATTTATTCCAAATAAATGAATGTGAATTTCAGTTTTCTTTACTACTGAGTCTACGGGGGGGGGGGGGGTCCAGACCCCCAAATACGCCACTGATAGATTATAATTATAAATTGATGCTATTTTTGCGAGGCGAGTAGCGAGCTTACAAAGTCAGCCTTTTTCTGGGGGGGGGGGGCTAGCGACGTCTGGGGGGGGGCCGGCCCCCCTAGGCCCCCCTGTAGTTACGCGCCTGCCAGTAAAGTGCTTGATTTCTAGCAGATTCAGAAAAATTTTATTAAGAACAAATGTTCGGAAATAATAAATGAGTAAGAATACAAAATTTTAAAATCCTATGCCTACTTTGATGTTTTGCATTATTTTTATTGCACGCACTTCCCTATTAAAGATATTAAAAAATTTCGTTAAGAAAAGTTGTTCAAAATAATAAATTAAACACGATCGGTTTATTTTATTCCCTTTAATAGGCATTTAGATAATTAAAGAAATGCGAACATAAAAATAACAAGCAATTCACTTCCTTCAAAATATGAATAAATTTGTTTCAATGCTATTCAGAAAAAAATAGTATGCTATGGAAGGAAAAAGAATAAAATAATATTTTGACAGTTTGTTGTCAAAAATAGTTTGGTATTTTTAATATTGTTGTAGTGTTATGGTATAGGTGAATTATCAACAGTAATATACCGATAGAGGAGGCGTCTTATCGGTAATACCGATGTTTTTAACAAGAAATCGATTTTCTGACA
This sequence comes from Polydrusus tereticollis, assembly GCA_963920685.1. Taxonomy (NCBI): domain Eukaryota; kingdom Metazoa; phylum Arthropoda; class Insecta; order Coleoptera; family Curculionidae; genus Polydrusus; species Polydrusus tereticollis. The sequence goes on from OY987327.1 coordinate 63,540,060, forward strand.
AATTTTTACGAAATGTAATTTTTACTTATAATCTGATATGATCCCGAGAGCTTTAGCTCGAGGGTCTTATCTTTGATTATAAGTAAAAATTACATTGAGTGAAAATTTTCTTGGAAAATCGAGTTTCGAGGGAAAAACGAAGGTATGAAGATAAGAAACCGCCTCTAGAGGTGTATTTTATTGGATAATTTACTGAACATAAAAATGAAGGCCGTCTGATAAAGGTAAATATACAAGTTAGAGGTGTTACTAATTTTTTATTTAAGTAAAAAAGCTACAAGCGTCTTTTCGAAAGCGTCTTTTCGAGCTAGCGGTAGTCTTATCGGGTAAGACGACCGTTACCAAGGTGGTTGCTATGAAAATGAGCGTTTTGATTGGTTCAATAAAAGTGAGGTGAATTATCTATTCCAGAGGTTATCAAGCGATTTAATATGAAATTTCCGAACACAGCTTTAGTCAAATCTATAGTATCCAGACTGGTTAAAAAATTTGTTACTACCGGTACTGTACATAATATACTAAGAAAAAAGAAGAACTTTGATAAAGATGATGTAGGTACTGTGTTAGCAATGGATTCATTACGCGAAAATCCAAAGCTGTCACTAAGAAAGCTGTACGAGGAGACTCGTGTTAGCAAATCACATTTGCAACGCATGTATGAAGCAAATAAGGTAAAACCATATAAAGATAGATTTCGTCACACGTTAGAAGAAGGGGATGAATCCCGAAGGTTGGAGTTTTGCCTAACTTTAGGTGAGAAGATTCTAGAAGATCGAAATTTCCATAAAAATATTATTTTCTCAGACGAATCGACTTTTACCACTAACGGTGTACCTTCATCACAGAATTGCCGATATTGGTCTAAAGATAATCCAAAATATGTAATAAATTCTAGGCGGCAGTATTTTAAAAAGGTTAATGTTTGGTGTGCCATTTCCTATCATTGTGGTGTAATTGGGCCATATTTTATTGAGGGAAGACTTAATCAACATATTTATTTAAATATCCTAAATCAGTTTCTTTCTTGACGAACTACCATACGAACCAAGATATTTTTCATATTTTCAACACGACGGCTGCCCTGCCCACTCGACATTTCGGGTATGTGAATGGCTCAATGAGCATTTTCAAGAAAGATGGAAAGCTAATGCTGGTCCCAATTTGTGGCCGCCCAGATCTCCGGATCTAACAATAATTGATCTTTAATTTTGGGGTCGAATAAAACAAATTGTATATTTGAATAGGCTTCCAAATGACGTAGAAGTTTTAAAAAATTGCATTACAGATGCAATAAACTCTATTCCCCTGGAGGAGATAAGAGCAGCTTTCACTGCAATTCGGGAAAACATTGAGGAATGTGCGAATAAAGGCGGCGAACTTATTGAATAAATAAATCTTTCAGTTGATGTTAGTATTGAAATAAATTAATTTTTTGATGTATCTTATAAACCGATCGTATTTAATTTATTATTTTGAACAACTTTTCTTAACGAAATTTTTTAATATCTTCAATAGGGAGGTGCGTGCAATAAAAATAATGCAAAACATCAAAGTAGGCATAGGATTTTAAAATTTTGTATTCTTACTCATTTATTATTTCCGAACATCTTTTCTTAATAAAATTTTTTCGTATCTCCTAGAAATCAAGCACTTTACTGGTGGGAAAAACAAGTTTTTTGAAAATTTCCAAAGCACAGTTGATTTTTCGAAATTAAAATTATGCCACAAATTAGTTTCTATCCAAGCAGGGCTGAACCCCTGAAGATAAAGTTCCAACTCAAAAAATTTCAGCCTTTTTCACCTATCGTTGCGTCGATCCGGGGACACACTGTATATCTTTAATAAAAGAGTCAGAACCTCATTCTCTTTGGGTTACACCGTGCCAGATTGTGGGACTGCCGAAGGCATATAAATGTGCGATTGGATGTGATGGAACAAACACAAACTATACAAAATATAGTGGAGTGATTGACATAATGATAAGTACTTGAAACATATTTAGAAATGCCACTTCAGTGGATCATATGCCTTCTATATTAATGAATTGCCTCTTCCTCATTTATTCCAACATCTTGATGGAACTACATCAGGACTGAAAACATTCTTGGGCCCTTTAAGAAAATTACTCGAGACTTGTGAGAAAAAACTAATCGTGTCATCCAAAAAAATACAGGTCCGGTAAGTACCTCCTAATTTCTCGGGAGCATAACCGAGACATAGAGCATCCAAGGGGTACCCAGCAAATTACTTTTTTGCCTCTAACTCTTGATCCGAGCTGTATAATTTAATTAAATTTAGATTCAATATGCTGATATGCATTTAATTTTTGGGAAGCGCTTTCCAACTCCTCGAAGGCAAGAAGACTTTATGCTGAAAATTTTCCAGCTTAGACATTGTCAAGTCCAAAAACCTTTCAATTAATTTATAATATTATTAAAATACAAAAATAATGAAAACGTCAAATGTTATTTTGGCAAATGTTCATACTGGGCTCCACGTACTTTAATACATTTTCTTACTCTTGGAATATTTTTCCGCTGCATTGCAAATAATATTCCGGCATAATTACTGTCTTAATTTCGCTAGTAGTTCTTCTCTAGTATTTACTGGTGTTGAATAAATTAGTTCTTTTAGATGTCACCAGAAGTAAAAGTCTAAGGGATTTAGGTCTTGAGACCTTGGTAGCCAGAAAACACTATTTTGCAAATATTTCTTTATATTTCTAACACAATGCGAAACTTGAAGATCAGGTACTATTTCCTTCAAACTCTACAATTATACTGTTTTCATGCAAAGGCGACATGATTTTACTATTAGAAATTTAAAGCGCAATATTTTTTCTTCTTCACACAAAAAAGATCCCCCCTATTTGGGAATGCCCTACTTACCTAAAAAATTTCGATACTCGGGTATTGCTGCTTCCATTAGAAATTAGTATTAACTTTGACATTTTAACAAACAAAAATCCCTCTAAAAATACGGGTATTTACGTTACTTGAAAAAATATATAAAATAATATTTTTTAAAATGAAAGACCCTGTATAATATTATTAATTCTTTGAAAAGATGTTTATCGGATAATAAAAAATAATAATAACTTTTGTTTTGCTATAGGAGTGAAAAATTGTTCTGTCTATTTAAGTTATAATTTAACTAAGAATTTGTTTTGTAGTGTTTTAAATTAATTACACAAAACAATTATTCTTTCTTAGTAGGTTATATTAAGGCGCTGATCCAGGTTGTCCTTCAGATGCCCCAGGCGTAAAAATGAGCGCAACCGAAATTTTTTTGGTACCATGCCCAAATTTCTTTAGGAATATACCTATCTTCTAATGCTCTCAATAAAGCGGGCACGCTCAGCAGGTGTGTTTAATTTTCTTATAATTTATGGAAAGTTTTGGTTTTGTTTTGACTGGTGCAATTAACCATTTAATTGCATTGTTTGTAAATACAGCTTACCTTTGGATTTTAGTTATATTTTATACAAAACTAGCTTAACTCCCGTAGCTTCGCTTACCGGCATACACTACATGAAACGGTACGCAATATTTGGGCCTAGATAACTTAAATTTGGGTTACTCCGTTTGGGCGCCAGTACGTTTTGGCTCCAGGTCGTTTTGGCTCCCAGGCGAATTATTATTGACTTTTAATTTTTATACTGTTTATTGAGGTGCGGATTTAAATTTACCTTACATTGGCTAAATTGGCGCTATCAGCTTCTCATCCACCTTTTTGCTAGAAAAAAAAGTATAGCACCAAAATGTCGCGGCGCAAAATGATTGGCGCTAAAACGGCGGCGCCCAAATAACATACAATTTTATATCGCGCGGCTTAACACAGCTTTTTAACAAATTTAAAATAGTGTTCAGGTTTTCCGAGCAAGGAAGACAGGATTTCCTCTTTAATAGAATTAAACGTCGTTTCAAAATTTTATGGAAACATTTTTTTTTGCATTAAAATGTTGAAGGGGATATTATTGGTCTTTGTTTTATTATGAAACCAACATACATAGGCAATTTTGCCCCAAATACGAAATCAATAGCAAAAAATCGCTGTAATTCATTCAGGGAAACGCAAAAACGTGACGTCCTTCCGTTTGATTCGGGCTCGCAAATATAAAAATAGCACAAACACAGCTGCCGGTATAAAAATTTCAAATATTTACCTTCATCCCTGACTAATGCCCGCTAATCCGGAAATGTAGCGCGATGTTACAATAAATAGAGTGTTTTAAGGCTGATAAGCTTTTATTTATTACTTTATGGAATTTTAAGAATTAAAATTTTTTGTCGCCGTTAAAGTAGTTATAAAGCATCATTTTAATGCACGCGTAACGGGAGAAGCGCGCTAATAGCTTTATAATATACGCACTTTATACTATTCTTTTTACTTTCTATTTTTTTGCAATAAAAATCCGTATTTAATACGTTGACTGTCACGCTGGTCCCATGGGATCAGCTTAAATTACCTGTCTCTAGCCGTGCTGGTCCTATGGGACTTTCACGTAGATGTGGAGCCGCTGGCCGATTTTATAATGTAATGATGGTGTTTTGGGGACCAACACGGCCTTAGAAAAGATATCTATAAGCATAGTTTTTAAATTAACATTTTTTTTGGTGAGTGGCCCACAAGTAAGTAAAACGATTGACAAGTCTTTTATGTTTTTGACAGAAAGCCACAAAGCATTTGAAACTCAGTCTGCCTCTGACCCCGCGTGTTAGATAGTAATTAATTATTTTACCTTTGCTTCCGGTAGTGTAAAGATTACGTCCGCGATGAAACGAAGCTTCATACTCACGATGCGCCATCAAAAGGTTGGTTCGATTGGTCTAATAGTTGTCATTGAAAGAAATCGTCCATTTTTCTCCAAGAGGCCTGATAATTCATTAATACGTTAAAAAACGTTAAAAAACCACAAAGTCTCGGCTTCAAATTGATTTTGTTAGCAATTGGTTACATGTTTCGCTCTTGAATGACCATCTTCAGACCTAAAGAATATGATCATAATGATAAAAATATAGATTAAGCACCGAAGATTTAATGTAGGACTTAAAAAATATAACAACATTACATGAGAAATAACAGCACAAAACTAACAATTACACAGAACAAAAATGTAAATTTAAAACTTCTTAAAAAACTATCTTACATCATACAAAAATATTTAACACGTCACTATTAATAAAAATTAAACAAGTAAGACGAAGTTGACTGGTTGCCTATTTATATGTTTAACTGAGCTTGGCCCATGTACTTAAGTATATTTATTTATTTATTTATTTGAACTACAATTTACAGGTTGATACTTAAATATCATTAACCCACTTACAAATGTAGTGATTAAATTTGTGTCGCCCAAGAGCGACTTAATATCTAAAATCTCATTATAAAAAATCTTAAAATTAGCAAAATATTTTACTAATGCTCAACTAGTGGTAGTGGTACTTAGTGCCGATTTCGGTCAGTCATGTCAAGTTGGTTTTGTTTGTTTATTTGCATCAACTTAACCATCATTATTATTACTAATAGTGTTGAAAATTAAATGGGGTTCAAAATTAAAGACATTGTTTATGCAAGTGAGTATAGGACTCTTTTTTGCTCTAGTAATTTCCATTGTTTCCAGTAGATCCAGTTTTTTGCCCTTTGGACTTTCGTGTAACACAGAAACTTGTTTTTTTTTTTTTTAGGCGAAGAAAAACTATGCCCAGATGTCAACAAATTAGTCGTGAATGAAGACCTTGTCTCAGTTATATCTGTGTTTTCGTACTTATTATAAAGACTCGGGTGTTCGCGAACCCTGGTAGAAATCTTTCTCCCTGACTGGCCGACGTAAACAGCTGGACAGTCATCACAATGTTATCCAGGGAGAAAGATTTCTACCAGGGTTCGCGAACACCTGAGTCTTTATAATAAGTACAAAAACACAGATATAACTGAGACAAGGTCTGCATTCGCGACTCATTTGTTGACATCTGGGCATAGTTTTTCTTCGCCTAAAAAAAAAAAAGTTTCTGTGTTACACGAATGTTCAAAGGGCAAAAAACTGGATCTACTGGAAAAAATGGAAATTACTAGAGCAAAAAAGAGTCCTATACTCACTTGCATAAACGATGTCTTTAATTTTCAACCCTATTTAATTTTCAACAACATTAGTAATAATAATGATGGTTAAGTTGATGCAAACAAACAAACAAAACCAACTTGACATGACTGACCGAAATCGGCACTAAGTACCACTATACTTAAGTACATGGGCCAAGCTCAGTTAAACATATAAATATGCAACCAGTCAACTTCGTCTTACTTGTTTAATTTTTATTAATAGTGACGTGTTAAATATTTTCGTATGATGTAAGATAGTTTTTTAAGAAGTTTTAAATTTACATTTTTGTTCTGTGTAATTGTTAGTTTTGTGCTGTTATTTCTCATGTAATGTTGTTATATTTGGTAAGTCCTACATTGAATCTTCGGTGCTTAATCTATATTTTTATCATTATGATCATATTCTTTAGGTCTGAAGATGCTCCTTCAAGAGCGAAACATGTAACCAATTGCTAACAAAGTCAATTGAGGCCGAGACTTTGTGGTTTTTTAACGTTTTTTAACGTTTTTTAACGTATTAATGAATTATCAGGCCTCTTGGAGAAAAATGGACGATTTCTTTCAATGACAACTATTAGACCAATCGAACCAACCTTTTGATGGCGCATCGTGAGTATGAAGCTTCGTTTCATCGCGGATGTAATCTTTACACTACCGGAAGCACCTGTACCATTATTAACACTTTGCCATGGACGCCATATTTTAGAATAATGGAAATTAAATACCTATATCTATTTAATTGCCAAAATTTATTAAAAATCATTGTTTGAGTACCTGCTGCCTTCGACCTAATGTTAGGGTACTTGTCTTATTAAATACATTGAATCATTATACCATTACTAAAAAATTTAAGTATTTTCTAATTTACTGCTATATAATCTACCTTCTCAAGATGTTTTATAAAGAACCATATAATTTAGAAAATAAATGTAAATATATAACCTGCCAATTATGATCCGACCTTGTCTGGTACAATAGCGGCCGCTTATTGTTGATTACCGGAGTCATTAAGGCAACGGTAGAATTTTGGATATATTATATCAAAACTACAAAAATATCTGAAAACTCTGCGAAAGAAAACTCATTTACTACAAACGGTAAATATTAATTGTTTTAGTCGTCAAAATAAAAGAAAATATAAACTGGAAAAATTAAGGAGATTTGCTCAAAAGTGTTGCCAATAAAACTTTAAACTTTTACAGTTAACATACATGGAGGATTTGGAACAAGAAAAAAATCGGTCGACGTTTTCAACTCTTCACAAAAGATAGTGATAAAGCTACTTATTGTGGGATTTAGTTAAGTATACCCAGCGCCTCTCTCTATTTAAAATTCGTAAGCTAATTAGAAATATAAAGATATCCTGCAGAATACTTTGTCAAAATGCTTTGCTTTAAATCTAATAATTTAATTTTCTTACCTGATCTTACATGCTGGTGCCTACTTTGTCTGCTTTGTCTACTCCTATCACTACTGGTAGATCCTGCCGGACTATCGGGAGTGGGAACGGTCCTTATACTTTGCGGTGGAGAAGAAGGTGCGAGAGACCGGGGATAAAGAGGAGTCAAGATGCCGAAGGGAACTGGTGATACCCACATATCTTCTAATGCAACTTTTCCTCTCGATTCGACCAATCCTGGGGTAGATTGACTTCGACCCATTGCAGCTATAAACAAAGAATAAATTGAAGAATAGTATATTATTGAACAACCATAAAATGGTATTCTCAAAATGGTGACAAATATAATGGCGAAAAATCACTATCAAAGTATTTATTCATTTTGAAGTAAATTTTTCATTTTGTGTTATTGTTTTGCAATAATAGGGTAATTTACCGTTTTTCGGAAAGTCGCTGTAATTGTTTATAATAATAATATAATAGTTATGATTTAACTAATTTTTTTTTCAATAAAGTCGCTTAAAAAAGTGAAACGGTATTTTTTCTCTAAAGTAATTAATGCAGTAAATAATGTCACACAATGTACCAAATATATCAAATTATATACAAACAATCAAAATGATCAAATAAATCAAATGAAATAATTTGCAGACCGTACCCCCAGTGATATTAGAAAAAGAGTAAGTGCCTATAATCAGGTAATAAATTAGTTTAAAGAGAGTATACAGAAGCAACGTGTAAAGGTCATCCGAGCAATATTTCTACGCAATAACTACTACCCACTTAGCTTGCTCTAATATAAAAAAGTAGAACTATATACACATTATGCAGAAAGTATCTCCTAACCAGTTTCAGGTAGCAAGACTGTAAGTATTTGTGGGAGATATGATCGTACTTGAAAATCGCAGACATGTATCTTGCAATTTTCGTAAGCTATACTCAAAGCCCAAAATTTCTGTCAGTGACTCATTATTAGCATATAGAGAACTCCTGGTTGCGCGACGTTAGAGGAATGAATTCAAGTGACGCGTGCATTTCAAAAAATAATAAATAATGAAATTTCGTTGGAACCTCATATAATTTTTTATAAATTTAATTTATTTCATTAACCCTTAAAACCTGATGGTTTTTAAAAGAAATTAATTTTCCTATAATTTTTTTAAATATCCTTATCCCTATTTAATTGAAATTTGGTACCATTATTCATAAAGATAAGGGGCTTTATTAGCCCTAACTAGATTAAATTTATTAAGTCAAGTGGCGTCCCGGGGAGCATGCACCTTAACGAATATTATTGACAAAAATATGTACGCCACTGACTTCTCTAATTTTGATATTTTCTTTAGGATTTACCAACTAATAATACAACTTTTTGTTCCTTCAATTGTTTTCGTATCTTGCTTCGTTTTCGAGAGAAAAAATAAAAACCACTTTATTACATGTACAAAAAAAAATACTTATGTATTCCAAAGTTAATTAAAACATTTAAATTAAAAATAAAATCATTTTTTTAATTAATAATACATCATAAACGGGGCAATTCCGGACACATGTTCATATAAACTTTTTTTCTTAGGATATGATAAGCAATCAACCCCTTAAGTTACGTACCGTACTTCTGAAACACCCTGTATATTTCATAAAAACGCTATCTATGTGAACGACCCAGGAAAACTAAAAAAGAAACAAAATATATCGCCCCGTTAATAATAAAAACACAAATTAATCAAGCAGTGCGAAACCCTGTCAGCACGCTTATTTTCAAATCTTTGAAGTTGTGAACTCGGCCCTTGTGTGTTGCCACATTTATTTTCTCAATGATCAAAATTCCAGTATCGGAATTGCCGCGCTATTTTAACTGATTGAGACTTGTATGACAACGTCGCCTCTTAAGTTCACTGTATTTGTAGCGGAAATAATTTCTATATGCATAAAAAGTATTTACTAGTAAAATATTTTTGTTCTGCCGCTTGATAGGTTTTGTGGTTGGTTATAAATGAGTAACTTGCGAATGAAAGTATAAACGATTCACAGAGCCTTAGTTTTAAATGTCTTTATAGGGAAAAAGAGTTTTTAGCATGCCATAACTTTTTGCAAAATATGAGAAAAATGCTTGTCAAATCTAAGTGCGAGTTAAGATGATTTGATACTGCGTTTTCTATTGCCTGACAGCAAGAAGCCCTTGTTATAAATGGAAAAGACAAGTGTTGGGTTATAGTGTGAACATATTTTTTTTAGAGTGAAAGTATATTTAGTTACAATACAGGTAGTTTTAGCATTGTATAGATCGACACGCCCGTAATTCAATCTTTCACAATAGAGTCGAAAAATTAACAACAGAGTAAGCCAATAATTTAGGATAAATCTTACGACACTAGTGGACGTTTGGGTTTTTATTAATATGTATGCAACTTTTATGGTGTACAAAAAAAAGCTATATATCTAACTAATTTTATTTTCTTAACATAAAAACTGTACAGATTACATTTACAAGAATTTGCAAATTAAAGGTCTAAAATGGTATCTTCACCATCACTAAATTCGAGTGGAGTTAACTGAAATAATGAGAGGTTCTACCGTTTCCTCCATCATGTTGTCTAATTCCCACATTTCGTTTTCCTCTTTAATTACATGTTTTATAATTTCTTGCCAATTTCCTCTCATGACAATTGTAAATGAGAATACTGGGGAATAATTATTCGACATACAGGACATAGTTTCCGTCATTCCTCGGCTACCATGTTGGCCAATTCTGGAGCAGAAATCACTACTGTCCCCGAGAGCTACACATCAATGTAGAAAATCGAAAAAAGGATATATCGAATAACATATTGGCCACGAAAAACTGCCTTTCTGCATTAAGTCAACCTTCATCAAGCTATAATATTAACTTCCCTTCCGCGCTAAGTCAGTGTTCATCAAGCCACACCATGAGCCACCAGTGTTGCCAGGTCCCACAGAAATAATGCATGAGAAATCTTTCTAGAAAGCATGGGATTTCAAAAAAAAAGCATGAGATGATGGCGCGATAGTCGCTGTAGCCTTTAGCAAGGTTCAATTATTATTGCAGGTGTTTTTTTCATTTAAAATTTTTCAGTACCTATTAAAACGTGATTTGACTTGAATAAGCAATTTAGAAACAAAGTACTCAAATACTTAGCACTTTAATAGGCTGAAATAAAAACTAAATAATCTAAGAAAGTAAAATCACTTTCGTTTTTAAAGAAAAATATTTTGTAAAAAAAAAATTAAGTGACTACTTATATAAATATAACAATATTATGATATCCAAAACTACTTACCACGCAAACATTGTTCCCTTTTTACTGCATTCTACCCAATAAAACTCAGGTAATTTCGCCCAGTCTTTTTTAAAATGTTGTTTATAAATCTTTCCCTTCTTAGCAGAGCTAGGTCCGGGCAGATTTTGATCAGTTTCACTACCACTGCTATCGCTATCACTTTGCACCATAGTGCTAATTTATTTGTTGACAGTATAAATTAATCAAAAGCAATTACGTAAATATCAGACGTAGCCATAGCCAATATTTCGATCGATTATGGTTTTCGGGGAATAACAAACACATTGTTAGGTGCATTGCTTTGTTTACATGATGAATCCCAGCCGCGGTGTTGCAGTTTTACGATTATTAAACACGATCCAACGATTCCAAATACATTTTTGTCGACACCTTTTTTGCGACGTAAGTCGAATTCTTTTATGATTTATGTTATGGTGATTTGTTACTTATGGTTTATATTTACATTTCTAATTAATATATATAATAATTTATATTTGTCACCGTAAGCTAAAAAGCAAGAGATCTCATGCAAAAGCATGAGACCTGGCATCACTATGAGCCACCCATTCAATGAACTAACCGGATCTGCAATCAGTTTGCAGAATATCAATAATTGTTCTTTTGTTATAAATATTATGAACAAATAATTTAATTTTCTTTACTATTTTTATTGTTATGTAATTTTTCTGCACGCGAAATCTTATCCGAACTCCGCCTCGCGTCGTTCTGTATTTGCGTGTGGAAAAGCAACACTTTGCGCCCTTGTTAGGAAAATAAATATAGTTATAGCAAAGTGAATGATTAGGGTGTTCAAAAACTTTTTCGATTCCGAAATGCAATTTTTAAATTCGATCGAATCTAACTGAAATTTCAAATTATGGATGATAATTAAAAGTCAAGTGAATGTTTTATTGGGCATTTTAATAAAGTATGTGAAATAAAGGTATTTTCCCCTTCAACCAACATTTCGAGTTTTTGCCCTCCCTGTAAATATAAAAACGATTCTTTTGGAATATGAAATTTTTGGTCCATTACACCTATTGTAAAGTTCATTTATTCAAAGTAGTACTTTGCGCACGCATTTCCGTGTGCAAAGTTACACTTTTCCACACTAGTGCGGATAAGATTTTTATCCGCACCGGGTGCGGAAAAGTAGCACTATTCAAAAATCTCCTTGGCAGGGAATATTTATATTTATTTTAGCAGCTGTAGACAATTTTATATGCAATGGTCGAAGTCGTTGCAAGTGTATTCTCTTTTACCTTTTAATCGTAATTCACGATATTCGTATTTCAGCCTAAAACGAAAGATAACTCTATTTTTTAAGTACCTCGTATAGTGATAAATGATTATAATTTTGCCAAGCAACAATAAATGTATATGTTAATTTTGGCACATGATGTCAGATTTTTCCTCCGTTTCTATGTCAACAAGAATCTACAAACACCGACACTTTTCTTTCCATCAAATCCTCAAAAAGTATAAACGCTGTTAAAATGAGCAGCTCTGACGAGGAGCTACCAGATTCCATTCCAGAGGCCGCAAACTCTGCAAATTTAAATTTATTGCCCGCTAAATCCCAAGAAAAATACGAGAAGCAATATAAACGTTTTGAATACTGGTGCCGCAACAAAGGGATAAATAGTTTTAAGGACCAGGTCTTCTTAGCGTATTTTGCAGAGTTACGAAAATCAGTTCAGCCAAATACTTTATGGAGTAAGTAGGTACTCTATGTTAAAAAGTGTCCTTAAAATCAAAATAAACTTTGATTAAAGTCAATATTTCAAGCTATTATTGTTTCTAAAAAGCAAAATGTGGGATATTGTCCGAAAAAGACCAAAATTTTTGACAAAATTAAAGTTTCCAGATTTATGGAAGCACCTGATCAAATTTACCTTCTAATAAAAGTCGCCACCATTTTTGGGTTGGCCGGTGCTTGCAGGCGCGATGAGCTTTGCAAGATAATAGAGGATAAAGCTGGATTTATAAACTCGAAAAGTTGGCGAGGTTGAGGTTCAGTTGGTGTTGGAAATAAAGGATAAAGGAAATTTGATAGTCGTGAAAATTCCTGACAGTAAAAACAATACTTCAAGAATCTTTGTAGTATCTAATGAAACAAATAAGGGATATTATTTACAACTCTATCATAAATATGCAAATTTGCGAAAACCATCCACTCCGCACAAGCGCTTTTTTGTGCAGTATCGACAAGGAACATACGGTACTCAATGTATTGGAATAAATTCATTCAGTAAGATGCCTTCGGAAATAGCTGCATATCTACAATTGAAAAATCCAAAGCATTATACAGGACATAGTTTCCGTCGTTCATCGGCTACCATGTTGGCCGATTCTGGAGCAGGAATCACTAATGTCAAGCGACTCGGAGGCTGGAAATCGACGACTGTCGCCGAGAGCTACATTGAAGATTCGACAAATCAAAAAAAGGACATGTCGAATAAAATATTGGCCACGAACAACTGCCCTTCTGCATCAAGCTACATAAATCCTTGTGAGTTTACACCTTCATCGACCTATTTAAACAACTGTCCTTCCACGCTAAGTCAGTGCTCATCAAGCCATACCATAAACCACCCACTGAATGAACTTACTGCATCGGCTATCAATTTGAATAATGTCAGCAATTGCTCTTTTATTATAAATGTTATAAACAAATAATTTAGTTTCCTATTATTATTTTTTATTGTTATGTAATTTTTGAATTTTCTATTATTATTTTTTTCGTTATGTAATTTTTAGTTGTACCATACCTAGTTCTTTTTTTAAAGATAAATTAAAAATTATTGAATAAATTAACATATTTTTATATTTGTTGTTATCTGATATGAAGCTCGTAGGAAAACTGTTGTTCCTAACACGTGCGCAAAGTGCTTTTCCGCACGCAAGAATTTATCCGAACTCCGCTACGCGTCGTTCGTCCAACTATACTTGCGTGCGGAAAAGTATCACTTTGCGCACTGGTTAGGAAAACAGCAATTTTTTTGTGTGTGACTGGCTGTATGCCAACAAAGCGAGAAATCCAAAAAAAAAACAGTAAAATACCTACTTTTTTTTAAATTCAAACCCTTGTTAAATTTTTATCTGTTAAAACTACCAATTTAAAATAAAAAAACGTTGCAATGAATCCTAGTGTAAGTAAATACAATGGTATACTTTTTCCAAATTCAGCTTGATGACATAAAAAAAGCTTCGACCGGGCTTCAAAGGGACCGTCATCATAATCGGGGTTGTCAGATATTTTTTTAAAAATTCTTTGAGTTTTTATTATTAGAAGTGTTCTTTTATACCAGTATTTAATTGATAGTCAGTAACTCTCTTTGAAAGCTAGTTAGCAAATGTACTTTGAACCAAGAAATTTTTAATGTCAAAGACAGAAGGAACAAGTCATTCATGAATATTATAATAAATTTCCTTATTAGGTACTTCAGAAATATTATTTATACAAAGATAATTAAAATCAAAATAAGAAGGATTTTCACTGCTGTTAAACAAAAAAAAAACAATTAACAGACCCTTATGTTCCTCGTACACTTACAAAAACTTTGTACAGCTGGCAACACCCTGGAGACAGAACGTCGATGTCCGCGAGCAATTTTAAAGAACGAACTATTTTTTTCGAGTGGGAAAATTAATAGAGCAGCATATAAATACAAATTTATATGCTGTAGGCAAATAGTTTAAGGTTCTGCCAATTGAGTAATCCCTTATCAGTTTTAGAATCAGTTGATGTTTGAGGTATGCGATACTGGGAATCGGACAGCGGCGTAACTGTTTGAAACGATTTACTGTGATTTACATATTTCATTTCCTGCTATAACTGTGTGTTTTCAGACAAGTAAGTTCTTACTTAGTACCTATATTTTATTATATCACTATGACTTTTTGGCGACAATTTAAAACAGAAGGTCAAGGTGAATAGTCGCATGCAGGAATATAATGAGTTGGTGTCAGAGTCGGTCATCGAAAGCAAAACAAGTCCGGAATGAAGAAAATAATTTATTTAGACGAGACTTGGTTTGATACTCATGATGTTGTTAAGTATGGATGGGCAGACAGTACAAATTATACTTTTGGGTACACCGTGTTCGAAAATATAACGCGTTATTGTTCTTCATGCCGGAAGTAAAGATGATTTTGTAAAGTAAGCGCCACAAATATAACATTATCGTTTACATTTAAATATTGGCATAAAAACTCCAGCAAGAAATGTATCAAAGGAAGCGACAATTCCCGAGTTAACACTTTAAGAGTCAACGTGGACGCGAAGAAAGTTCTTCTAATTACCTCTCGTGGGTATTCTATTGGACTTCAAAGCCCATTTTCCGTTTCTCATTGGCTAAATCAAATAGAGATTGATATCAGCATGTAAAACTCGACCTATTGACAGTATTTTTAATCGTTACGGGTGAAGCGCCATGTATCGACAATTTCAAAAAGCAATCTTTTTTAAACCATATTTTGTAAACCTCAGCTGTATTTATTTTTTTCTACCAACTGAATTTAAAAAATACAAATTCCAGATTAGCCCATTAGATAATTCTCGAGCACACTCGCTTCGCAAGAAATCCCTGCAAAGTGTGTAGTTTCACAAAATAAACAAAACTGTGACTGCGGACTTCTAAAATTAGCCGAGCTCGGCCGTCCCGCTGCGGGGCCATTATAAATTTACGGGGCGCAAATAAGGCGCAGACCGGGCCGGGCAAATAGACTTTTTGACCCTCGAGGTTTGAATTTTGACGGAAAACTCAGGGAAGTACGCATAAGTTCAATTATTTGAAATTTTTCTATTTTTGCTGCTATTTGATCTGTGATAAAGAATTCCTTAAATGATTAAAAACATTTAACTTTATTTGCACGGTTTGCCAATACAGTTATAATGTTACCCTTAAACGGAAGCTAATTTTGATTACCAATATATAAAAAATGCTGATAAATGACGATTGATGTCAAGAGCTTTCGCTACTTACTTTGTTTTTATTATTATTAGAAAAGAACGAACTCTTTCAAGGTTTTAATTTTTTTTGCCATTTAAAATACGCCAGCAAGCTTTCTTATATGAGAACGAGTGTCGTTAATCATGTTCAACAAATTGTTATCAGAATTTGCAGAAAAATATGAAGTATTTGAAAGCAAAAACTAAACAAATCAAATTTAAGGGCCGCCCATAATAAAAATATTTTAAATATAAATTTATTATATTCAGAAATAAAATAAGAAGATACTAAACAAGAGAGGCCTTTGATAGAGAAGGAAGTTATTTATTGCTTCTGTTCCTCGCTCTTAGTAAAGCGGATCATCTTTTCATTTTTGAATCAACTGTTCCAAGAACGCTTTAGACTTATTTTTTTCTTTGGAGAAAATAACATCAAAAAAACTGCTTATACCTTCAGTCACAAAATCTGATTAATTAGTCTTGCTTAACAATTTTAGATTCTTTACCATTTTTTCAAGGATACTCTGACATTTAAAAAAGGCCAAGGCTACAAACTGCTCAGAAAGAAACCAAGGATGCCGCGCAAAAGCGGTGTAAGCTCTTGCATTAACTATTCGATTAGTATAGCTTTTTAGTTGATGCAGAAGCTGGATTATATAGAGCTCTAATTGCGAGAGGAGCTTCATTCCAAAATCTCACATATACAAGACTGACAAACGAAGTCAATCACTGCCAGTTCCTCCACCAAGAAATAAAGAGACAGACGCACGTCTTCTCGTAATATGCTTATTAGATCTGCGGTATAATTAGTGTCATTAATAGTTGGCCACAATTACTTGAATCGGTTAAATAGCGCAGTCTCTGGACCACGAGTAGAGCCAAATATGCATAGAAAAAATAGCTGAGAGCATAATCGTCGTAACATGATGACAGCATGCAATCCAGATAAGCTTACTTTTTAAGTTCTCCCTAAGCTTCGTGTAAAGTCCAGTGTTACTGGCTCTTGTATCACATACTAGTCCTTTATTTGAGTCTCAACTCACATCCTCTGTCTATGTTTGGAATTCTCAAAAGCTTTTCTTTGCCATTTCAAAGTTTGCCGTCCTAGTGCGAAAGGAGATGTCCCTCAAGAGACGACTATTTTCCTTCAGCTGGTGCAGATTCCTGTTAAATTTGTCTCCTAGATACCAGATTTTTATAGAACTTCGGAAGAATATTATTATTTCTGAAATATTGTGTTCAAGCGCTTTTGCAGTAGCTCCAACATGCTACTCCTCTGTCGGGAAGATTAACAGGTTTGAAAGCTTTGACAACTTCGGGTGATTGGAATATTTTTTTTAGGTCGTTTTGATAATAAAGGGCTGGACGTTGCTGCAGAAGTTGACGCTATTGGTTGACATTCTTGGTCAGTTCCGGAGCTGTCTGAAGATTGAAAGAAATTGATATTGTTGGCTCAGAAACATATTTCCTTTCCGTTTTTTTTATGTTGTTCTTTTCCCTTAACACCTCTTTTATGCCGCCATATCTTCTTGATTTATTTTTCTGTTGTCTTTAAATCAGACAGATGCTAAATGAGAAAACGTCTTCTCTATGCTTTTTAAGGAATATCTTATGTTCTTCGGTTTTTACTTTCATTGTAGTATCTCTAACGGCGATATTAGACGATTCCTCCAGGTTACCTAAAAAGATATCCTCGTACACTTTATCACGTTCTACTACTTATGCAATTTGGAGTTTTCTCACACATGAATCAGTTCGCTGCGTTGGTATGCTCTCACGCTGCCGTTTGGCTTTGCATGTCAAGGTTCGGCCTTCTTCTAAATTATGAAAATACCATTCCGAGGACGTTTAGACTACGGGGAAAATTAGCTGTCGAAACCTGGAGACTGGCTTATCAAGAAGCCAGTTAGTCGGTGCAGATCTCAAATTAGCTATTATTAGTATTTATTTCTGACAACAATGTTAATTATTAAGAATTATACTTCTGGATGACCTCTAAACTTTAACGTATGAAGCTCAGATTTGACATTCAAATTACTACATTAAGTGGACAAGACTATACCATGCGGACGCTTGATAGACACAACTTAATTTTTTTTTCAATATAAATTGGACTACTCTAGAAGGGATGAGAAACATAGAGCCCGGCTCTAGAAAGAAACATGTTCTTCGGTTATATTTCTTCTATGCCTTGAACCCTATATTTCTACTAAAATTTAGCATTTTCCGTTTCCATCACCAAAATAATTAGTCATTTTAATGTTGTAAATTGTAAAATACTGTTTCTATTTCATAACTTTTCCCGAGCTCATCTTATCGTATTTTATTTAGAACTTTTACACAACTTTTGATTGTCACTATACCAGGATGTTGCAAATACACAAAATCCAACTATTAGGAATTAGGGAAGGATAAATAATATTCAATAAACAAAATTTTAGTGGACATAAAAAATTACAATTTTCTTAATATTTAAACGATGGTGGAAGGCAAAAGACGTATTCCTGCCGGAAAATTATTAACAAACTGTTATATAAAAAAAAAACACAAACAATTAAGTGTTATAAAAAACCAAATTACGCCCTAAACAATAATTGGGTGCCAGTATTCATCTTAGGATAACCTAAAATGAACTGCGACAAGGCAACCTATCCACTCTTACTCAGACACCCCTTAGCTAGCTCAACTCAGGGTAGGTTCGCTATTTTGTCTCTAGGTTGAGAGGTTTAGCACTATTATATAAGTAAGTTAAAGTCAAATCATGAAGGCGCTACCTTAGTTTTATTTTACTTAAAAGCCTCTAAAGGTTCTAGTGTTTGGCCTAGGAAAACTAGGAAAAAAAACACTTATGTCACCATCGGTATACACTAGCTTCTTATAAGCTCTCATTCACTCAAGCCCTGAAAGTCACTCTATTTAAAATAAAAGCCAAATTTTCGCAGCAGAGGCCAATACAAATATTTATTCCTAAGGTGGTGTTAAGCCCTTGGTTACTTGGCTTTATAAATGCAAAATAATTAGTCATCCTCTTACTTTGGTGGACAATAAATACTTAAAGTTAAAAGATAAATAAGTGAAATGAAATATTAAAGTGATAGTACTAGGTTTGACAATAAAATTTCTGAAGGTTTAAATTTATGAAGTTATCGATAAAAGAAAGCAAAAAGTCAAACCCTGTTTGACAGGGTCTTGCACAAGACGACAACTGTCAGACCTACACTGTAAAAATGACTGTTCAGTCTGATCTGGCAGCCACATAGACCTACATCCAGGACATTGCCTCAGACTAGAAATTTCCGCAAGGTCTGTGCAAGAACCTCTCACAACTAACTTAATTTACCATAAAATCTCTGTTAGAGTATAATACAATATCTTACAAGTACCTGTGGTTACTCAATAAGCATACTAGCCACTCGGCCATAGATAAGTTAAAATATTAAAGTTACAAGTGTTATCAGAAGAAACAAATGGCCCTTAGCCGGGAAACAAAAATATTTACATTATAATCATAAATTGTAACTATATTTACAACAAAAGTAGTTGTAACAGACTACTTAACGCTCTGAACTACTAGAGACTCTTGTGACGTCTTAACGCTATGTCGACATACGCTACACGTTTACATTGCATAAGCTCTGTACATAACATGGGCGCAAAACTTGATCAAAATACTGTATATCAAACAATACGCAAATGCAGAATATTAAGATTTTAAGTTGACTACTTTTTAAAGAAAAATGAACATAGGGTAATAATACTTAGCTGCAACATTACGTGCTACCCAATCTTCACATACACTAATGGTCCCTGAAATAGCTAACGTGGATACTACTACACAGCTAGTCTCCAAGAATTCCAATAGTGCACGGCAACTGGCACGTCCAGCTTCCAGGCATTTCCAACAAAAGTAAACTAGTACTCCAATTTGTACTCGGACTTTTAGCCCCTACCAAAAAAAGAACCCTAAAATCGAATTTTAGATATACAACATAAAAGAGAAATCTTTCATAACACCCATCGAGGGTAATTGAGATACTAATGTTTAAACCTACCTCAAATACCTAACGAGGGTTCCAATTTACCAAATGACCGCTGTTGAAGTTCATTAAAGCATTTTAAATCGGCATTCCGCCCAAAAGAATAGGCAAGCTACCAAGCCATACCCTTTTTAAAACATTTGTGGATGCTTTATCGGCACTACATTAGCCTGCACGGCCCAAAAAAACTAAACTTGGGGAGTTTTTCCACAAACGTGCTTTAACTTCCAGTGTCCATGGTCGAAAAGGCCGATTCTTATTTTTCTCCAACGTACATAGTTACCAAAACAAAACAATGACAAAAATTAGTCAACCCTATCTACGGAAACTAACCTCTTATAATAACATAGAAGACTAACGGCGACCGAAGTCAACCCACGCGACCAAGCAAAAATTAACCAGAAGTGGCTGTGAAAATGCCCAGAAACTGGCAGTCTGACACTGACCTATTATCGATTTTCTTAAAACACAGCTGATTTACAACATTCGAGACATTTAACCTACATCTCAAATAGAAGAAGTTATTTTTATTGATAACTTGAAAAGTTTATCAATTACCAATCAATTAGAACAAAGATTTGAAATCAAACCTGTCTGCAAGTAGTATCAAACAAGGAACAGAAGAAATCAATCCACTTGGCTATGTCTTGCAAGATACAAAACATTCCTGGAATAATAAACATCAACAAAGGTTTGAAACTAAACATAATGAAAATTTTGGCTATTACAGGTAACTTAATTAGTAATTAATGTTTAAGGTGAGAGTCTACATATGTATTTTCACAAATTAAAACCGAAAACTTAACAGAGATAATCAAACTTATTAAATGCAATTTTCGAACTGTAACAAAACTTTCTTTTTGGAATGACTGACGGAAACTTTCGTCAGCTATTCCAAAAAACAAAAATAGATAAGTTTTAAAAATAATAATTTTCCGGCCTACCACAGGCAGCATATAGAAATTTTACATTTAACTAAGCTGACTCGAATATTAGTCCTTGCAAGAAAATTTGTTAAATAATTGTAAATACTTTATAATGAAACTCCAGAATAATTTCCATCAATAGCACCTGCAATCATTTATCCTAGGTTAAAAGCACACACAAAAGTGTACGATCAAAAGTGTTTGAAACTGCATCATTTTACTTGGAAATTGCGTTCGTAAAATAGCGATGAATTAGCATATCGAAAAGTGCGGAACCACAAAAAACAACGCTTAGTAAAAATATACGAAGTTGAATGGAAAATGGAACAAAATCAAAATGGTATGGAAATAGCGCCATGTAAAATTAGGAATCGGGATAGATTTGAATAACTAGGCAATTTGGATTCATGACGACCAGGGTAATTCCTCGGAACATTGTTACGAAACACGTTCTGGATATTGTGGGAAATAACAGGTGATTGAGATTTTTGTAGTCGAGTGATATAATAGCATAGTATTTTACTCGCAAGTAATTAATAACTATATCTCATTGCAGAAAATTATAGCACTCGCCTTCGGCTCGTGTCGCAAAATTCATCCAGGTCGGTTATAGCTACTGTAATATGTTTATCAAATAATATATAGTAAAACCTCTGTTTGCGACCGCCTCTATAAAGTGACCACCCGCGTTAAACGACCGGTAATGAATTCCCCTTATTTAAAAATGAAAATTATTATTATTATTTTATACTCCTCTTTACCACCCATCTGTTAAACGACCGCGGGCACTTATCATCAGAATTTCTAGTAAACATTAATGCTAAAAACACCCTCCATTAGAGGCATTACTTTATTGCAGGCGGATTCGTTTAATTTGCTTTAAAGGCTGATGAACCGGTTGTTAACATTCCTTTTGTTTTGAACAGTTTTTGTGTGTTTTGGGACTAACATGAATATTTGAAGATTGCGGGAAGAAGGAAATGTCTTTCTTTAAGCGAAAAAATTGAAATAATTGAGGAAAGTGAAAAAACTGGTTTAAGTACCAGGAAATTGGCTGAAAAATTTAAAGTGGTTAAGACCCAGGTGACTATGTTGCTTGAAAATAAAGCAGAAGTTTTTGGTGAAGAAGGTGGCAACGGTGCACCAAAAACAAAATTTCCCAAAACCGAAGGACTGGCAGTGGACCCAGTTATTTTTAACTGGTTTTGTAAGGCGCGATATAAGCATTTACGAATATCCGCGCCCATAAGTCAAGCAGAAGCCCTCGAATCTGCCCAATGTCTAGGACTAGATAACTTCAAGGCATCAAATGGATTGTTAGAGAAATTCCGTCGTCGGCATGATATTAACTTCAAGAAAATATGTGGCGGATCAGCCGATATCAATATCCAAGACTTCAAAGAAGAAGGTAATATTCCTCTCACACAGCTGTTTTCTAACGTTAAGGACACATTCGTGAACTTAAAACAATTTGCCTCTATTGATAACGATTTGTAGGAATCAGAAAGTTCAGAATTGACTATCATCGAGGGTATTGAAGAGATTCAAGAAACGGATGAAGCAACTCCCCCTCTGCGAGAGAGGAAGAGGAACCTAAACTTGCTCCAGTGTCGAAAATATCAAGCCTATCTAAAGCCTGTGCAAGATTGAGATTAAGAGACTTACATATATGTAGATACTTATTAATAAACAAGCACTGTAAAATGCAGACCAGTTGTTTTAATTCTTCTCTATCAACCGACCACCCCTGTTAACCGACCAACATTTAATTACACGAGGATGGTCGCTATTGAGAGATTCTACTGTATTATTTTATTTACCTCAAGATTGCGCATTCCAAATTTAAAGCAAAATTTTTAATTTTAATTTTTTGTTCTCTCCCTATAATGAGAGCTATTATTTTTTCGTGTGTCATATTTATCTTACGGGCCTGAATTTTATTGGGTTGACATTAATTATGCGCAAAACACGGTAAAATGATACGAAGAAAATCGATATACATATGCAAGTGATGGTACGACAACAAAAATATGTTTACTTTAAAACCATGAGATGATCTTCAAATTTCTGAATTTTCCAAACTAACCAAAAATCAATTATGCCAAGGGAGTAAAATGCACCCTCTTTTCTTTAAACCTTCTTTTTGCATGTTTATAAAATAATACAATTGTCTTTTACTTGAATTTTGCAAATGCCATTTAACAGGTGTGAGACTATTTGGGCTGTTTGGTTACCTCTGCATGCAGAACATAAGGCTCAAAATTGTTGTTCAAAAATTTTACTAACCAAACAAAATTCCCAGAGGTATGATGCACAGTTCCTTGCACACACTGTACACGGAATGACTACGTATAAACTTGAAACAACTAATTTTCTTGTTACTTTTTATGGAAATATCTGTCTAGTATAAAAATAGTTTTGTAGTTTTACGACTACTGTAGGAAACTGCACTTTACCAAATTGCACTTTGAAAATTTAAAATCAAAACAGCGGAAAATCAACATATTGAAAACCGGCGTCATAAAAGAAAATCGGCTATTCAAACACAAATATGAAACAAAGGCAACACGCTATGAAACAGTGCAATCTAACATTAGAAATTCGAAACGATTTAAATAAATATGCTCGTAGAATTCATAATAACATGGCACCAGAGTCGTAGCTGGGAACTATGGCGCACAGAGTAAGCTCCATAATTTTGCGCCCCCCCCCCCTTAATGAAGTCCTATATTTTTGATTAAAAGAAAGGATCTACCCGACCTACTAATGGCAGACGTTATTTTTGCTAAAATAAATGCTTCTTTTAAACTAAGCCCTTTAAGAAATTTTATATTCGAAATTAAGAATTTAGCTACCATGGTACTTTACAGAAATTTAAAGACACCATTTTTAGATTCAATGTATATGCTAACCAGTGGCGGATCCAGAAATGACTTGTGGAGAAGGTCAAATAGCGCCGCAAACGAAAATTTTAGAGCGCAACGCCCAAATTTCGTTTTTGTCCACTATTCTAATATTTACATTGAACAAGTGTATAGCAATTATTTATTTTTGTTATATTATTTAAAGTAAAACACTTTTTTACTTCAATTTCCACTTTATTTGACAATACAACATGTTTCACTGCACTGCAGCTTCGTCAGGTAATGTACAATTAATTTTAAGTTTACGCTATTTAAGTGCATGGCTAATGACAGTGCCAGTTAGGTATTGTAAAAGATGGGGGTTTTTTCGATAATTAGTATATTCTACAATCTAATTTAAATATCAAATAAAATTGGCCTTTAATATGGAAAAGGTTGGTATTTTCCTAACTTAATTAGTATTATAAAAGGGGGTGGGTTATTTACAAATTTAATGTGTCTTGCTTGAAGTTTTATTGTCCTATTGTGAGAAGAATATTAAAATAAGTTTAGTAAAGGTGAATTGTTTAGGTCTAGTTGATTATTGTCAAATAAAGTGGAAATTGAAGTAAAAAAGTGTTTTACTTTAAATAATATAACAAAATTATTATGGATTTCCACCAAGTATCGACCAATAATATTAAAGTATTAAATTATTTATTTGATTTCCTATCCAGTTTTTTTATTTTCTATGCAAAAGATGAGGCAAAGGCAAGATATCTTCAAATAACCGCGGAAATTTTAAAAACGATTATGATATTCTCTAGTTTCAGCACTATTTCTGATATGTTGTAGTAAGTTGGATTGAATAATCATATTATTATTATGGATAAATAGAAGCAAGAGAGCAAGAAAAATTTCGAATAAATTTAAAAGTTAATATTTTCTGAACCAGATATGATATCGACATCCGGTTTTTAATGGTTGAAAGACTGCCAAAAAAATGTATATACAGGGTTTTAAAGAAGACGACGTTTCTTGCTCCAATTTCTATAGCGTGTATCTTTCACAATCATATTTTTAAATTTTATCACTGAACGTCAATTAAATCACTGGTTCAAAGCAAATAAAGTAAATTATCCAATTTTTGATATCTGCTATATTTTAAGAGATACCGATTCTTAGAAAAACCTTGCTTTCTTTCAACTTTTTGGTAGCTAGATCCCACTGTACGTTATATCGTGCAAACTTTGCAAGTGATTATTATATCTTATGAAAAGCTTGTTTATGTTCAGTAACAACAATTGTACCTAAATGTTCTGATGTGCAGTGGCGTACTTCTAATCACTTATATGCCTATGTTTTATGAATATCTCACAATTTTTCAGGATTGTTTTGTATTGAAAAGTTCTCGCCCCTAGATTAGGCAAGTTCTTTCCTTATTTTTTAGTTTTTCATATCACACCTACAGGTATAGTATACAGTGTGTCTACAAAATTTAAAAAAATATAATTTTTTAATTTAATTTTTGAAAAAAATGTTTTTACTAATTTCTAACTTCCTAACACAGCACTACTCCTAAAATTAAAATTAACAATTATTATTGTTGTTACTGAACATAAACAAGCGTTCTATAAGGTATAATAATCACTTGCAAAGTTTGCACGATACCAAGCGCAGTGAAATCTAGCTACCAAAAAAATTAAGAAAAACAAGGTTTTTTAAAAAAATCAGTATCTCTTAAAATATAGCAGATATCAAAAATTTGACAAATTACTTTCTTTGCTATAAACCAGTGATTCAATTGACGTACAGTGATAACATATAAAAATATTATTGTGAAAGTTATATGCTATTGAAATTGGAGCAAAAATCATCGTCTTCTTTAACACCATGTATATTAAACTTTCTGTCAGTTTAAGAAAATCCAACATTGGCAATTGTTTCCTAAGGGATAAATCTATCAACCATTAAAAGATGACCCCCCCCCCCTTGACGTACGTAGTTCAAGAGTCAAGCGGCGTGATTTATCAGCCTGCGATTTTGCGCCCCCGAGGCTTGCGCCCCTGGCGTGGGCCCCGGTTGCCCTGCCCTAGCTACGCTACTGCATGGCACTTACATGGATTGTTGTTTAGGGACTAAAATTTAAATCGTAAAAGACATAATGAATAAAGTTAAAATTGTGTTACCAAAACACTGTACAGGGTGAGCCTAATTAAGTACTTTTAAAGGGAACTCCTATTTCTGAACGAGATACATGGAATCTGATTCCGGTATTTCGAAAACGTGCATTTGCAAGCCCTGCTCGTTTTTCTTTATTTTTATGAAAATCTTTCCAAAGCACTTTTTTACGTAGGATTAAATGCTGTTAATAAAAATTTTTTCTAGTGAATATTCTAATAAGTGCTAATAGAAAAAACAACTTACTAAATGGGATATCCTGTATTTTTTTACATATTTTAATAGAGCTTTAAACTACCATTCCAAAAATATAATACACTTGATAAATTGCTTAAATTTTCTTTGGAAAACAGAGGTTTCCATGTTTCTAGGGGCAGCACTGCAGGACTATCCCTTTATGGCGCTCTGCGAGCTATGCGTATGCGTAGGGAACGATTTACGTTGGTCTGAAATCTTTGGAGATTATAATCGTTGGGGAACACGGCCTCAGGGAGGTCGTGCCAGGGTGACGACGTTTCCCAGATGAAAGAATATTTTTAAACAGTGTCGTTCGAGCGACTCTAAGCTGAACCACGGACGGATGGGCTGCAGTGGCTCGTCGTGTATTTCTACCATGCATCGCTCTGGGTGGAATCAAGCGGCAACCTCAGTTGAGCACATGCCATGAGAATATTTGTAAAATAGACTCAAGTCGCCAACCTGCCTTCGATGTTCAAGGCTTTCCAGGTTGTTGGTCAGATCATCAGAATGAAATCTAACAATCTCAGGGTATGCTTAGGAGCAGAGCCCCAAATATGCGAACAGTACACCGGCGATGGTCGAATTCGGGTTTTATAGAGCATCAAAAGTTGTTGGGGTGTATTATAGAGGTTCTTAGTTCGGGAAAGTACTTCAAGCTTCTGCGAGGCTGCCTTAGCAATGGCCGCAACGTGACTATGCCAAGACATATGACTGTCCAAATTGACGCTGAATAAGTTAAATTGTGTTTGGACCGACAAAGCTTGTTTAAGCAGTGTCGCGTCAACTATTATACTTGGGACCAACAACATTTTCGTGCTATTATGGAACAGAGAAGGCAATAAAGATTTGGGTTTAGGGTGTAGGCCTGTGGACAGGTGTTTTTAGGGGTAGGATTATTGATCCGTTTAACATTCTGAATGTACTTGCAAATTTTAAGGAAACAAATAACGAGTGATTTTTAATTATTTTGCTCAAGGGAGGCCATGCATTTTAAAAGCAACATGGCCGTACTGCGTAGATAAGATGACATGATTGTTTTATGACATTTACGTCTTATTTGAATTTGTGTATTTGTAAAGTTTAAAAATTGGAGAAATTTTGTAATTTTTGCAGTTATTTGAAGGTAGGTTACTATTGCTTTAACTAATATTTCTCCGGGGGGTTGTCTTTTGACTATTATAAAGTGCTATTTGCAGGATATGATTTAATTTTTTATTTTTTTTTTATTTTTCAGCGTATCAAGTTTTGGTGAAGCTTTGTTGCCGGATTGAAAGTTCTACAGTAAAAATGTTTAGTGAAGCACAAAAAATTTGTATTGTTGAAAGTTTTTTTAAAAATGGAAACAAAATAGGCGGTGTGTGGAATTACTCTATGCATGACTGCTTTGATGAATTTCGAACCGAGTTTCCTGTGCGAGTTGCGGTGACCTTTCATAATTTTCGTACTGGGTCACAATACCTAATTGATAAATTTCGTCAGACTGGTTCTGTTCAACATAAAAAGGGGGCTGGAAGACCAACGAAACGATCGAATGAGGTTATTGAAGAAGCGCGACAAATTATGGAAAATAATCCTTCAACTTCTATTAGGCATTTATCTCAACAAATTCAGCAAACGGATTTATGCTACAGTACATGTCAAACACTTTTGAAAAAGGATCTGCATCTATACGCTTATCGTGTTACGGCTATTCATGAACTCCTTCCCAATGACGTTCCCCAAAGACTTAATTTTTGTGAATGGTTTTTAAACAATTTTCAAGAAGAAAATAGTGGTGCTTTTGAAAAAACATTTTTTACCGATGAGGCTTATTTTTATTTATCAGGCTATGTTAATTCACAAAATATGCGAATGTGGAATACGCAAAATCCGCATGTTTTTGTAGAAAGACCTCTTCATCCTCAAAAAGTTGGTGTGTGGGCAACAATTAGTTCTAGAAGAATAGTAGGCCCAATTTACTTTGATGGCACAATTACAGCTGAGAGATATCGGATCGAAATTCTGACAACATTTATTAATGAGCTTCACGATGATGAATTGCGGGAAGGTTACTTCCAACAAGATGGCGCTACACCTCATGTAACCAGAGAAAATTTAAATTTTTTAAGTGAATTTTTTGAAAACAGAGTTATAAGCCAAAATACGCAACAAATATGGCCACCTCGTTCCTGCGATTTAACACCCTGCGATTTCTTCTTGTGGCCTTTTATAAAAAACTCCATTTATCGAAAACCAATTGAGGATATAAATGATCTTGAACGAAGGATTTCAGAAAAAATTGCCGAAATTAATAATTCTCCAAACGTATTGGTTAATGTGGCTCTGAGGGTAAGAAGAAACATCAGAAGGTGTCTAGAAGTAGGAGGCGGCCATATAAAGTAGGCTTTCAAAGTAAGATAGCTCAGGATTTTATATTACATACCGTCAAAAAACATTATTTTAGGTTTTCAACGTGACAACGCTGCTTTCTTGCAAATTCGCTCTATGATTTAATCTACGCGCTACTGCTACACTATGTATACTGGGTCACAGCCGCCCTTGAGCAAAATAATTAATAATCACTCGTTAGATATCCTTGTTGAAGGTTTGAGACTAATGACGCGGGAACGTATTTTTTCAGCAAGACGGGGTACCGCCTCACAATTCTGCAATCGTCAAAAATTTTTGGCGGCCAATTTTGGAAATAATTGGTAACCTACCATGGTCCAAACAGTCGGCGAGGTTACCGAATCTAACGCTAATGGACTTTTATCTTTGGGGAAGGTTGAAAAGCCTTGTTTTTAAATAACTAACGAATACCCGACCAGATTAGAAGCCACGGTGATGCACAAGGTTTTGCATCTCTCACTCTTATTAAACTGATTAACACAATAAGAAATTTTAAGAAAAGGTCTGTGCATAGGGGAAACCGATCGATATTCCGAACTCCTCCTGAAGGGAATTATCGTTCTTATTTGCTGTTCCTTATTATTGTTGTTTCGTTTTTTATTAGTTAGTTTTTTTTTTATTTAGTTTAAACAATTGATTGTTATATCATGCCTGCGTGTTCATTGTAAACATTACTTTTACTTACCGCTGTGAACAGCTTTATTAAAATTTGACAGCTGGCAGTAAACATTTACACCATTTGTCGCCGCGTTGTCCAAAGCCTATAGTTGTTCAATGTGCACAGGTAAAAAACTTTAAACATCTATGTTTCAAAGCAAACTTAAGCAAAACACCAAGTGTACTATATTTTGGTAATTTTACGCTTTATTTAAATATGCAAAAATATACAGGGTGTCCTATTTCAAAAGTTGTTTTTTTCTATTGACAACTATTAAGATATCCGTTTGAAAAGTGGAAAAAGTCACAGAAACTTTCCGAAAATGCACATTTTCTAAAAACACCCTGTATCTCCAAAACGGTAATAGATATCGATATACGGTTTTCATAATGAAGTTCGTCATTAAAATTAAGCCTCAGACACCGACACCCGTTTTTATATATTTCGTTTAGAACTAGGAGTTTTCCTTTAAAAGTGTTCAGTTTGGCACACCCTGTACAGGGTGGAAACGATAGTTTTATGCATCTTTAGATACATTTTCCCAAAAAACTATTACGCCATACAATATGGTTGGTAAATGTGCACATTTTAAAAGTATTGACTGCTATATAGGGTAGACCAAAGAAGTGTGTCCGAGTAAAGTTCTATTTTTCAAAAGGCACACCCTATATGTTATGATATTTTTGGATTCTATGTTTTGATATAGAACTTCTGTACTGTATGATGCAGGATGTTTTATTTATAATTCCGAACATGAAGAAGTTTAAATTAAAAAAATTGTGCGGACTCACGTTTGTAACAATGAGGTACACAAAACTTTAATCTGTATCTCCACAAATCGACTGGTTCAAATTTGTTGAAAAATTGGAAAATAAAATCCTTTTTGAATTTTACTGCATTATTTCTTTATTAAACGACTAATAACACTCCTCCTCTCTTCACCCTAGCATGGGCTACAACAGATAAGAACTTTTAACGTGATGGCTTTATCCACTCACTGAGCGGCGACTTAACTTTCTAGACTTTCGCATGACACTTTAACACTTTCAACTACTTTTACCAACTTTTAACGTGATGGCTTTATCCACTCACGGAGCGGCGGCGACTTAACCCTGTAGAATTCCACCTGACACTCTTTAACCACAACTAATAACTTTTTAACGTGAAGGATTTATCCTCTCACGGAGCGGCGGCGACTTATCTCGTTAAAATTCTGCTTGACACTGATTTGTTTACAAACCACAGAATATAATATAACCCTATTTAAACACTTTGACCAATTAAATCTTAACACGTCAAAACCAAGATGGCAACGTCTATATCAGGCCACTGTCGATCGGCCAATCAAATAGCTTCTCCTGGTTACTACGCACGTGGCTTGTGTCGTACTTAGAATTGCGTTTTAGAGAATATTATAAAATAGCAGACAGTTTTTTACATTATAGGATTTTGTTTGAACGTGTATTCTTATGGATTTGTAGAACGTTGCCACCACTTTGATATGCGGTGTTGCCATTTATATTGCATGTGAAATTAATGTATTTTTCTCTATTTTTTAGCATTTAGTTGTTGAAGAAAAATATAGTACTCTTGCACGAATGTGACGTTGCCGCTTGGCTTAGTATTACATTACATTATATCCCCTAAGATTGATTTCAACATTTTTACTTTACTTTCCTACTGGGTCACGACAGAAATATGAAGTGTGTCCCAAACAAAAATGATGACCGATAAATCTACAACTCTCGTTACGTATACCCTATATTTATCCTAAATGGTTTATAAAATGCAAAGAAATATTGATAAACACTTTTTATTTACAATTTTATATTAACTGAAATAATAAAAAAAAATGTTTCATTTTCCTAAAAGCAATTAAAACCAGGGTATTTTTTAAGTATATACGGAGAAGTTTTATTTTTATTTATTTATTTATTAATCCATTCACAGTTTGATTAATAATTCATGATATTTGCTTTGTCACAAAAAAAATAAAATAAAATGTGTCTAAAATAAAATAACAATTACACAACATTCATAACCAAAAAATACCTTGCAGTGTACTCCCTCAGCAGCTTTTATACCCCATGCATACCAACCATTCACGCCATACAAACAATAATAAAGTAAAACTGAATAGACACCTAAAATGTATAATTAAAATATTCCCGCAGAGAATAAAAGCTGTTATTTAACAACAATTTTTTGAGTTTAAGTTTAAAAATATTCCTGCATTTGACTTCTCTAATGTGCTAAGGCAGATGGTTATATATCTTGATAGGCTGTATTATATAACTGCTGTCTGCTATGCAACTGCAAGCTTGACAAGCATGTATGATCAAAGTTATTGTACAAACAGGCTTGAGCGTATAGGATAATTATGCGTTACAACATTTTAATTGCACAAGCTGCTTGATAAACATACCACGTAGGCTAGTAGTGGTAGTAGTAGTAGTAGTAGTAGTAGTAGTAGTAGTAGCAATAGTATAAGTTAATAATAGTTAAGTATCCACTTAACCACCCAGGCCCTCGCCAAACCTGCCCGACCTTCTTATAGAGCCATTCTAGGCAAGGATCCTGACTTCCTCCGGTTAAATCACCACTGTCCCAAAGACTTGTCGTCTGAGCCTTCCCATGGCTTTACAGGTGCACAGGAAGTACAGTGGTGTTTCTTCATCCTCCAAGCATCCTGGACAAGGCGGGAATTCCTCTACGCCCCTCGTTTGTAGGTGCTTCCTTAACTTGCAGTGTCCTGTTAGAATGTGGTTTATGCACGATAGTGCTCCGGTACATTTTAACTTAAGTGCAGTGCTACGTTACCAAGTCTGTCGTGGCCTGCAAGATCCCCTGATTTAAATCTATTGGATTTTGTTTCTGCGGGGCCAATTAAAGATATTTTTATACAAATCCTATACAAAATCTGGACGGTCTTAGAAACAGGATGATTTTAGGATGTGATAGAATACGAAATACTCCAGGTATTTTTGTACATATGCCAGAAAAAATTAGGAAGAGGGCTGCAGCTTGTATCATGACTGAAGGTGCTAATTTCTAGCAATTCGCTTGATATGCTATGTGTTTCATAAAACTATCGTAAATGTTAATAAAAGAAAATACTTGTAAATGGTTATCTGCAGGAAAAATACAAGATGCAGTTTTCGCGGAGAAAGGCATATGGCTTTGATAAAAAAATAAATTCTGGAAATAAAGCAGTGGCGTATTACTTTGTTGAGATAAGCAAGATATCTGGTATAGCACATATATGCATGCCACTAGTCAATTGAGAGATTCTTAGTGTAGTGTAATTGATGGCTTTTAAGGCCCTATAAATGCATTCTAAATTTAAATAATTTATCTTTATGAGCTTCGTAGATTTTCGCCAAAAAAGGAAATTTTTTACAAACTTTGATACTCTCTATATAGGAAACGGAGCATTTTAGACATGTTTATATAAACTTTTTTTCATAACATTGGGTCAAAAATGCTCTTAAATTTTTTGTAGTGACTTAGAAAATACCCTGGTGCAATGTACAGTGCCATTAGCACAATATATCATCTGCATGAGTTAGGCAAAGAAGCTATTTACTTAGTATAATGTTTTAAAATAAACAACGATAATTGGCTACTTAAAATGAAGCTTAACCAACAACTAGTTTCGTATAGATACCTGAATCGCTCTTATAACCAAACGACTACTCAAGGAAGACATCAAGAACATGGATTTTCCATCTGCTTACGTGTTGTAAAACATGTCAATGCCGGAGTAGCAGATGTAAAAGAGCATTTGACCCTAAACCAGGAAAATATTTGATTTTTGAAACAAATATAAATTTAAAAGTAGAAAAAAATATAGACTTAACAATAATTGTACAAAAGAAATAATTTATTTGTCAATTTCTTAACAACAATTTGGTAATATTTTAGTTACATTGGTACCTATATTGTGGTTTTCCACAAGAATATAATAAATTAAAAATCACTACCAACAATATACCCTCTTATTATTGGATATGTATCGCGAAATTAGAGGCTTATTTATGTTTAAGAATTTTAATTACGTGATAACGTCAACTGGAGGTAGTATTGTTTCTTATAAAATAAATAACCCAAGATTATTTTCATAAAATGTATAATAAAGGCTGACGAACGTTATTCCAGAAATTTTCAGCACCCTGCGGGCTTTTACAAATAAGACAACTGACACTTGATAACCGCTCAAGTAAATTGGCTCAGATAAGAAATTATTATGTGAAATAATAATATTGCGTAAAAAAAAATAAACCTGAATAAATAACGCTGTTTCAGAGAAATCTTCGAAATCAATAACTAGTAGTGATATGATTATATCTAAAAAAGTAATATGTCATAATTAAATAAATCATATTAAATAAATGTCTAATTTTTGAAAGTCTTGACTATATTTTAATAATTTCATAAGTTTTGTCAGGGTAAGTAAATTTTATAATACGAAAATAATATTATTCAATATTGAAGTTAAACTCGCATCATAAAATCTAAGCTTTAACGAAGAACGGGTCACAAGAAGAGGGCCGGAAATTAATGGTGTTAATATAAACAAACCAATATCGATGCAGATATGATTTTGTAAACATTCTGTTTGGGACTTCACGAACCATTCGGGTGTTGGCTATATTATTTTATGCTGTAGGTAGAATTAGAGGTTAAACGACTTACCTTAAGGAAGTTCAATCCTCAATTATACGAGATAGCCCCGTCCGAAGAGATCACACTGTAGTTTATGCTTCTCAGCACTTCTCGGCGTAATGTTTACAGAAAGGAATTCGGTGCTTCACAGCCGCTGCCCCGCGCCCTGCCCGCCAGCTTATTCATTATGTTTCCATTCAGAGCGTGGAAATTTGGGCTTTTGTGGCGGGTGGGTGTGATCTCTTCGGACGGGGCTATCTCGTATAATTGAGGATTGAACTTCCTTAAGGTAAGTCGTTTAACCTCTAATTATACTTCGATAGCCCCGTCCTCGAGATCACACTGTAGATGTTGAAAGGTTTTCCCACGATCTGAATGAGGGGTAATATTTGACAAATTGTAAGAAAAAACAGGTTGAAATTTAAAAGTATAATATTGTCAAAACAATAGGTACAAATTAAACTTGTAATTGTAATATAATATTAAAAGATTTATTGCAATCTAACTAATGCAATATAATAGTGTATTTGATAAAAAATATATATATAATTTTTATTTTTTTTAAAGTATAGAATAATCGTAATAAAACCACAAAACATAAACATGAAAGAAAAATGATTGTTTAGTAATAGAACTTAAAGTACCTGTAGCATGCCCTTTTAAGTTATTTTGTTATTTATTAAGCATTTTGCGAATTTTGAGTGTTCTAGAACTGGTTTATTATAAAATTTGTTAAATGTATTTGACTTTGTACTCCACCCTGCTGTTCGTCTAATGTTTTCAATATTTAAGCCACGTTTGAAAACTGCCGAGGTGGCTGCATGTCGGGTACTGTGTGATTTAAAAATTGAGGTGTCTACACCCCCCAAGGTTAAGCCTTTTTTAATCCATTTTGACACAGTTTGGGATGTAGCTGGGTGATGTGGCTTTTTAATGGTAATAAAAAGTTTATCATGTTTTGTTCGTAGCGTGCTTGTAAAATTTATATAGTAGCTTAAGAGGGATGCTATACACAGATTTGGTTTTTCGTGGAAATAAGGAAGTACTATTTTTGGTTGGCACTTCCCTGGCTTTGATGTTTTAATAATATCTGTAATAATTATTTCTATCCTGTCATCAAAGTGGCTTATGTTACTTAGTTGTATTTTTGTGAGTGTTTGTACACGTTGACTGGATGTTAGGGCTAGTAAAACTGCGAGTTTATAGGTCAGTTTTTCCAGAGATAATGATGTAAAGGGTGTTAGAGTCTCGAGGTAATCCAATACAGAGTTTGGGTCCCATATCTCATTATATCGCGGAAAAACTGGTTTTGTCCGAAATACGCCCTTCATAAATCTAGATATATTTGGGTGATCACTGATTTGTAACAAAGTATTCAGGGCAGATCTATGTTGGTTAAGGGTGTTATAATTACCGCCTTTTTTAAATTCGGTATTTAGAAAAGCAATAATACTATTTGGATTTGTCGTGAATACTTCATTACCGTGGCAGAACAGCCACCATTTTTTGTAGGTACAATTATATTGTTTTAATGTATTTTCAGATAAGGAAGATATTAAAACATCAATGGCGGCTCCTGGAACTCCTTTTTCTATGTAAGCTAGCCGCATAATATTGCGGCACCCAGGGTAAGGCTTTCCCACAAGGGATGTGGTTCCCTAGAAGGAGAAAGTAATAAGTATTTGTGTTGTGGCAAAATAATCAGTTCTGATACCCTAAGGTCCTCTAGCGTAGGGAACCAGGGTTGAGATTTCCAGATAGGAAATACTAAGATACCCTTAGCCTTTTCGGTTCTTATTTTATTGATGACTCTAGAGAGGAGACAAAATGGTGGAAAAGCATAAAAAAATATTTTGGACCAGTTTATTGTGAATGCATCTACGGAATATGAGAGTGGATCTGGGTGCCAGGAGACAAATAATTCGCATTTTCTATTTTGATGTGACGCGAATAAATCAATTTCTGGCCTACCGAAGGATTTTACAATCTTATTAAATTCTGTGATATTTAGAGAGTATTCTGTTTCCATATTTTTTTGTCGAGACGCCTTGTCGGCTAAAAAGTTATCTTTTGTGTTTATATAGGATGCAAAAATGGTAATTTTTCGCTTTTCACACCATTGCCAAATTTTTTGAGTTATGTTATTTAATTCTGGATATTTTATACCCCCCATTCTATTTATATGGGATATTGCAGTTGTGTTATCTATTTTTAACAAAATGTGACAGTTATTATATTTTTTCCCGAAGGATTTTAAACCATTAAAAGCAGCTAGCAATTCTAAGTAATTGATATGACAAGTTTTTTCTTGGATGTTCCAGAAACCCCAGGCAATTGTTTTTCCGCAAGATGCGCCCCATCCAGAGCTGCTGGCATCCGTATAGATGGTTAAGATATATGATTTTTCAAATAAACTTATTTTACTTTCGGTAAGATTTTCTAACCACCAAGAAAATTGAGTTTGTAGGTATTTTGGTAATTCCATTGTCCTGTCATAGTTGCCAAAAGACTGTTTTAGGGCCTTGTATTTTTCTATTTCAAAGTATTTTAGATGTGCCCAGCCATAGGGAATGGCAGGACAGATTGATACCAAAGTTCCTATAAATTTTGCAAAATCTCTTATTTTAATTTTTGACCTGGTCTTAATGGATTTTATTAGTGATAAGATCTTTTTACATTTTTCTATTGGTACTGACATTGTCAGCGTTTTACTATCGTAATCGAAGCCTAAATATTTTATACTTTGAGTTGGTTTTAAATTACTTTTTTCTGTATTTATCAAGAAACCTAGTGAGATGAGTAATTGAGTGGTATACTGAATGTTGTTAATACAAGATTGTTTGGTTTTTCCAAAGAGTAAAATGTCATCCAAATATATAACTGAAACAAACCCTAAAGATCTTAGGTGATTGGCAATAGGTTTGAATATTTTTGTGAAGACAAATGGAGCAGTAGATAAACCAAATGGTAAGCATGTAAATTCATATATGTGGTTTTTATATTGAAATTTAAGATATTTTCTATAACTTTTTTCAACTGGTAAAAGAAAATAAGCGTCTTTTAGATCTATATTTGCCATATAGCAGTTATGAGATATAAGGTTTTTAACCGTTCGGAAATCTTCCAGTTTAAAATGTGGACAAGTTAGGTAAGTGTTGAGTTTTTTAAGATTTAAAATAAACCTGTTTTTACCATTTGGTTTTTTCCTTAAAAAATAGGATGATATGTATTCGTTTTTGCAGTGCCTGCTTTTTTTAATTGCACCAATTTTTTCGAGTTCGGCGATACTTTTCTTAAATTTTGAATCAGAGTTTATTTTTGGGTATATTTTCTGCCTGGGTCGTTTTATAAAAGGAATTTTGTACCCGGTGACCCACGATAAAATTTTTTTGTTTTGAGTAATTAATTTCCAGTTATGAAGATAGTTTTTAATTCTACCTGCATAGCCTACCTCTAGTACGGGCGGCGACTCTTGTCTTGGGATTTCGGAAACCTCTCTGATGTGTTCCTGTTGGATCTCCACGACTTCCGGTTCTGGTGTTGTGCGACATACCTGTTCCCCCCTCCTCTTTTTTCTGGGTAGGTCTTCTTCTTGAAGGGTGGACGTTGATGGGCGTATAAAAAACGACTTTGGGAGGGGCGTGGTTGAGTTTCCCTTTTTGGTGGAATAAGCAATTCTAAGGCTGTTGCCTCCACTGTTTTTACTGATTTGCATTTTTCTGCGAAGTCCGTTCCAAAAAGAAGGCAATCTACATTTTGTTGAATGGCAATTTTTTTGACTTTATCAGAAAAAAATTTATGAAATTGAAATTTTCTGTGAACTGACATGCTGTGAAATAAGTCTGATAAAATTTTACCCGAATCTGCTAGAGCTTGGGTTGTTGAGGCATCCACAGAATCTCGGTTTTCCAAAATCTTTGTTAGGGCGATGCCCGTGGCACTAAGGCCTTTTCCGAGTAGGTCTTGCAAATTTTGTAAAAATTTGTCTCTTTTGAGGTCAGATGGAGTTAATAAACTCTGAACCTCGGGATTCAGACCAGGAGCAGTCAAAAGTTTGCAGTTACTAGGAACATTCCACTGTTCCAGTAAGGACTTTCTAGTCTCTTGATCCAAACCTAAAGATAAATATGACTCCCAACGAACGGCTAAGTCAGCCGCTATGGCAGGTCCTTCAATGTTTTCTTTTGTAGGACGGGAACCCAAGAGAACTTCTAGCGGGTCTTGTGTTGGGTCTTGTTGGTCTGCAATTTCAAATGCCGGTTGTATGGTTCCGGTATTCTGGTCTGGCAGTGATTCTTCTGAATCCGGTGTTATTAAGCCTTCCTGTGAACTGTCTGAATCACTATCGCCTGGTGAAGAAAAATAAATTTCAATAGTAAAGATAATATTTTTTAAAATTATTTTGTTGCACCCTGTACTTCTTTCAAAGCTTAACGAGAACCCATAAACATTTAATGTGTTAAAAGCAAACTTCAAATAACATTGCGTCATCAGCACCAACGTCGCGTCCACTGACGATATGCTAAGATAAACATCCGAATGTTTATAGTGAGATGTTGAGGAAAGAAAGTAATATGATATTATTCCTGATACTTTTGACTTGTGAAAAAATTAATTTTGGTTCAGGTTAATTATAATTAGATAAATATATGTGAGGGTTTATGCTCACTATATATTTAAATCATTTGTATGTGTTGTGGCCGTAAAAAGATTTTACTCATTTTTACGTGCCACCCTTGGCCAGGCTGTAAAAAGATTTTACTCAGTTTACTTGTCGCACTTGGCAAGGACAGATTTTTTGGGGTAGTATGTGGAGTGTTATCTCCACAGTGGTGTAAAAAGATGTTACTCATATTTACAAGCCACACCCACGTATATTGCTGAAGAAAAACCTACGTTATGAATTTGCTGTGAAAACACCTAAAAAAACAGTTTCAAAAAGCACAAAAAATTAGTAAGTGTACTTACTTGACGAAAAATTTTCCAACAGGTCGGTAATTTTTTCCATTTTTTTCTGTATTTTTGTTTTAAAGGCTTTTAACTGTCTTTTTCTTGATTTCGGCATCACTTTTCACACTTTTTCACTTTAACTTCCTGCAAACGTGTCTACACCGTCAGCGTAAGAAACATAATGAATAAGCTGGCGGGCAGGGCGCGGGGCAGCGGCTGTGAAGCACCGAATTCCTTTCTGTAAACATTACGCCGAGAAGTGCTGAGAAGCATAAACTACAGTGTGATCTCGAGGACGGGGCTATCGAAGTATAATAGGAAATAAAGGCCAAAATCGCTTATAATGTCTTTTTCATACCAGCTCGAGTTACGTTGCGTTGGTCCCCAGTTTCTTTTATAGGGTTATCATTATTAAATAGAACAAAGTCGTGTTAAGTACTCTAACGAAAGTGTTGTGATCTATTTTGTGGAAGTTAAAGGATAAGATCAGCAATAGCCTAGGTGAGTTTATCTCACGGGGTAACCAATTTATATTATTTGTGCTTAATTGTGGATTTGTTTATTTATTATAACTGTTTTCTTTTCATTTACTCTCTCAACTGGTAAATAGGATTACACCTATATATATTAAATAACACATAAAACAAATAACATATTTCTGTAATACGTCGCGAGTTGACCCTTCGTACTAAACTAGTTGAAAGGAGTGGATACTTTGCGAGTTGACCCTTAGTATCTTAGTGAAGGCCTATATATTATACACTGTTATCATGATAATACTCCGGACTAGTAATGTTGAGTTCTTGGAGAGGTATTTTGCGAGTTGACCCTTAATACCAACGACCCGAGAAATGCTTGACTTTTGTTGTAGGTTAATGTGTTGTTTGTACAATAATTATAAAGTATATCATTTTATTTATTGGGTTTTAAAGATATCTATGTGAACTATGGATTACGCTAGATTGACATATCGTACTTTTGGAGAGGTGAAATATACCTAGGACCCGAAAGATTGTTTTGATATGTGATTTGGTAGGGTTCATGTGTTTATATAACACTAACTGTCTTGTTTGTGCTGGCAATCATGTTATTATCAAAATTCCGTATTATTCTAAACTTATGATTTTAATTTCATAATTTGTAAATTGGTTACTCAGGTATTCTTTTCTATTTATTTCCAGGTGTGTCATCTCGAGCGCTTTTCCTGACAGACGCTAAATTTTTAATTTAATGTTAAAGTAGAAAAATAGTAAGTTTACTCTTCGTATATTTTTCTAAGATTGTTTTATTTTTATGTTTGTTTTTATTTTCTATTTTTATTTCTTTTATTAAATTTTTTTTTATGAGGTTATTGCTCGGAATGTTTATTTTAACCTCTTACAGTTTAAACTGGTATATTTCTCAAATAGACGAATAATTTAATGAAATTTGTACCTATGGTTAATGTAAAATTAAAACCGATGCACGTCATCAATCAGCTGATAATTGTAAGTCCGTAAGAAAACACGAGGAAATTAAATTTGGGCAAAAAGTAAAACTTTATGCGATATCAAATTTACTACAAACCTAAAGTATTCTTCGTCGATACGAACCCACTTATAGCAAATATTTTGTTTATTTAAGCTTGTAAAAATTAATATAATTTGAATTTTATTGGCCGATAATTGGCAACACAACTGTAAACGGTGCGGTGGCGCCAGCTCGTTCGTTGGTTTTGTTTGACTTTTATACAAAACTAACCTTTATTATTTTGTGATTCTGTGTTGCTGTGCCATCTATTTTTTAACGAAAACTTCAGATGTTTTCATAAATAGCATTAAAAAACCGCCCTTTAAAGAACAACAAAAGTGCACACACATTAAGAAGCCTCATCAAGAAAATAGGCTTCAGATGGTTAAAAGATGAACTGAGGCGAGGGCTTATGGAACTTCCCATGTAGCCTTCAAACGACTGGTATTTTCGAAAGAATATATTAAAGAAAAAGAAGCATTCTTGTACCAATTCGTTTTCTTGGATGAAATATGGATTTTTCAGAATGGTGCCAAAGGTCGATCTTGGCAAGATGAAAATACAAGAAGTGTTAGATCTACTAAAGTTGATGGTAAAAGGTATTATGCAGTAAACAAATATATAAAGTATGGGAAATTTTTGTATATTTATCTTGTTTTTATGAAAAACTAAACTGTAATTCCATCACTCGGATATTTTAGTTACAAGCTGGCAACACTGTCGATATCTGACGTCACTTAAAGGGTATGACGCGCATTGGTTTTAATTTTGCATTAAGTATAGTTTAAGTGTTTACCAAGATATCAAAAATTATCTTCGTCAATCATGCTGATCATTGAAATAAAATAGGATAAAAAGGAAGGAATAAAAGTCGTCTAAACCACAAAATGTTAATAGAAATTGGAGGGGGTAGGGATCTTTACATCTTAGAGTATGATCTCCTAAATAGAGGACATGTTTCGACCTTAGTGAAGGTCACCTTCAGCAATTCATGGTAAGAAATTGAAGTTCGAGGCACAGTTCAAGAAATTGGAGAACAATTATTATAGCGGACGCCTAGTTATAATTTGTACAAATAGAAGAGAGCTGGTTATTTATACATGTTAAAGATAGCAAAGTTATACAATATACAGGGCGTCAATTTGAAAACATTCAATGCAAATGGTGTTGCTTTGCAACCCAACGACCCAAATTCAGTCCTTCAGGCCAGTACCTAGACTACTTAAAATATTTTATTTATTTATTTATTTTCAATACATGATCATTACAATATACCCTTTTAGGGTATAGATCGTGTCAACAAGAGCAAAAACAAAGATAACCTAATTAGACTTAACTAAACATATTTTACTAAACATACAACTAATTATTAACATGTTAAAATAATTAAAAATGTTAAAAGCTAACAGACAATTAACATTTTTTTTTTAAAAATCATGCATCAGAACCTACGTAATTGCAGGCATCCGCCGCTGAAAAGCACTTATTTAAATATCCTGGAAATCTTTTTCGTTCAGGAACTCAGTGACACTGTAGTAGCACTTTTTGACTAAGAACTTTTTCAGCCTTATTTTTTTTTATTATCATTTAATGTTTTAAAAGATATGGGCAAGAGGTTCCAAACTTTTACTAGCATATATACAATGTT
The DNA here is from genome assembly GCA_963920685.1 of Polydrusus tereticollis. NCBI lineage: Eukaryota > Metazoa > Arthropoda > Insecta > Coleoptera > Curculionidae > Polydrusus > Polydrusus tereticollis. Next base: position 63,581,862 of record OY987327.1, read on the forward strand.
TTTTTGAAGATAAGAAAAATTAGGTCGATCAGTGTACAAGAGATCCCTATTTCTAGTATTATATATGTGGTCATGATTGAAATCTATGAGGATAGAGTTGTTCCTTACCACAAACAATATACACTCCTGGATGTAAAGGCTATATAAAGTTAATATATTATTATTAATAAATGCTTCCCTACAAGATCCATTGGTTTTATTTTAAATATTGTTCTTATACACCTTTTTTGCAATATAAAAATTCTTTGACTATCTACCGAGTTTCCCCAGAACAATAATCCATATCTCAATCTAGACTGAACAAAAGCATGATATGCCGACAGTGCCGCAGACACACCAATACTATTGGCAATGACAGAAATGGCATAGCAGTATCTTGCAACACTCCCAGCCACCAGATTCACATGAGCCTTCCAGTCCAACCGTTCATCAAGAGTCACACCCAAGAATGGCAAGCTTGCAGCAGAATCAATCTCACCACCACCAAACTCAATGCCAAGCTCCCGCTCTCTCCCCGCACCAAATATCAAGAGCTTGGTGTTGTCAATGTTTAAGAGCAAATTATTAGAGAAAAACCATTCATTTAAATGTTTGAATGTTATTCTTACACTCCTCCAGACTATCCGCCCCAAACAGCACAGAGGTGTCGTCCGCTTAGAGTACAATTTTGTTATTTGTGATATTCACTACGTCATTTGTGTAAATCAAGTATAGAAGGGGGCCCAGAATTGTACCCTGACGCACCCCTCTCCCTATAAGTCCCACTCGTTGGGTTCGGTTTGAAAGATATGACTCGAAAAGCTGAAGCACGACACCCCTGATACCATACCTCTCCATCTTCCCCAGCAATATCCCATGGTCCACACTGTCAAAGGCCCTGGAGAGATCCAAACGCAGGGTTGCAGATACTTTCATATCATATAATGTTTTACTTATAGTTTTTAATGTATCAAAAACTGCTGTCAATGTAGATTTGCCCTTTCGAAAGCCATTTTGTAGATTTACCAAGATATGATTTGCCTCAATAAAGCGAATAAGACGATCAAATATTATTTTCTCAAATATTTTATTGATGTTCGACAGTAAAGATACTGGTCTATAGTTGCTAAAGTTATCTTTCCCTTTTTTTTGTGTATAGGTCTCACCAAGGCCTCCTTTAGTAGTTCAGGATACCCCCCAGTTGGAAAAGCTTAATTTAACATGTGAGCAAGGTGCGCCACTATCAAGACGGCCACAGTTTTAATTAATTTGACTGGAATCTCATCACAACCAACTGACTTTTTATTTTTCAAACTCATTATACAGTTAAACACATCCTGTTCCACTACGGGCTCCAGGAAAATACTGCTATGACATGCCTCAATAGACGAGCACTGAAATGATCTATTCCCGCTAATCAATCATGTATTTATTTAGGTAAGTATTTTTTTTAGAATATTTAAGCTGTCCGTAGTTATACCTACCATAACGTTTAAGTACTTTACAAAAATAATCCAATTTGAAACTGGACACAGTTTAAACTAGGGATAATAATGTGTTATTTGTGCCTAACTTATTTACTGATTTTTGGCAAATTAAAAGAAGCAAATCCGTTACATTGCTTTTAGTGGTAAACTAACCTGGACTAGCAGTTCAGATTATCTTGTAAGAGATTTGATTTACTCAGTGGATAAAAGGATCTAAAGTCTTGCGATATCCTTTTATAGTAAAAAAAAATTTTCTAAACATTGTTGCTTGTCAAGGCTAGATCATTTTAATTTTTCGCCTAAAATGCAATGTAGAGACTTAAATATTATGAACCTATGTACCCATATAAAGACATTTCCATGCAGTGTCAATGTAAGGATACCATCCTTATTCACGGCGCACATTGATTGGTTATTGAATGTCTAGTAGTGAAATACTTTAAAAATGCTTTTCTCTTCTTGCCACCCTAAGAAAATAGTTCACAGTATTTTATCTAATTATGAATCAATATTATGTGTTTCGTCAATACGGCTGCTATTTTACTGTTGCCTCCATATTTCAACGTAAAAACTTTTATTTTTGCTTAAAGATTACATAATACATCCAAATACTACTTTTATTACCACTCATTTATTTTCTTTTTAGTGTGCGGAACATTAACATTTTTTGTACTAAAACCTTAACTGTACTTTTATAATATAAATAAATATATTAATGGCATAATTGTTTGTTTCACTGTTTTATAGTTTTTATAATGCGCTGCATTAAGGCTTTTCAATATTATATGATAACACAAAGTCTACTATAAACATTTAAAACCTCCGTTCTGACTTACTTTTATTCTTTAAAAAAAAAGTAATTTTCTGCAACTTTTGTCGTATGTTGTATAGAAAATGATAGAAGGAGACCAAGCGACAAATGGCACCTGTTACGGTGTTAAGAGCAACCAATATTACTTACGGAACTATGCCAGAAACTAAATTGTAATTCGAAATTTCAATTTCTGTATTTACGCCCAAAATACGCAAATCCTGAAATTTTCATTTTTTCTTGCAGTGTATTGTTTCGTCGAGAAAATTGATGCCTTACATCTTCTTATATTTCATATTATATCAAAATTTACTATAGTTGCCTTTTTTTTTATAAATCAATAGGTGCCTATTCCAACACATTAAGTTAAATAATGTTAAAGCCGGACCTGACGTACACGCGAACTACGCAGGCCCAACAGTTCCGGAAAACGCCGCATGCTGGGGACACACACCACCACTTTAAAATTTGAAATGGGACCACCCCCTTTGTTATACCTCAAATGAAAGGTCTCACTGAGTAGTATTTAGCTGCACCAAAAATATCTTGAAAGGAAAATTTGTAATTTGAATAAAACAAAACTTTGTAGTTTATAAAAATATTGAAATATTAAATCTTGTTGAAAATGTAGCAAATTTTCATCTAAGTTCCTATTTCCTGCAATATCGAGCTGATATTGATTTAAAAATAGTTGTTACTATGTAATCAAATAAAATAATATTAAATTTTTTTCATTTTCCATTTTATTTAAATTACAAATTTTCTTTTCTATCGATTTTTTTTGTGCAGCTAAATACTATTCAGTCAGACCTCTCTCTTGAGGTATACCAAAGGGGGTGGTGCCATGGGTGACTGACCCCTTGACTAAAGTATAGTGGTTCTAGTTCTCCCTACTCAAATGACATTTATACCAAATCGCGTTATTCTAACTTTTGTAGTTTTCGAGATTTGCATTGAAAGTTTTTAAATTGACACCCTGTATAAGAAAATGAGAAAATGATTGTCATGGTTAGTGTTTAAATTTTGAAACACTCGATTGCACCACTGCCTTTTAAGAATCAAGATGACGGCCAAATTTATAAACATATAAATTATTTGTAGTTGAACTATAGTGCGAAAATTAGTGTCTAATATACACTATCGGACAAAAGTAGAGCAACACTTTCGAAAAATGAAAGAAATCTCGATTTTATAATATTAAATGCATGATATCGTATTTAAATACATCGTGTCTTAAATATCAAAGTAGGCTTCTGTTATCGGTGACAACAGCTTTTTCCAACAATCAAACCAAATGAAATGATATTGACGTAAACTTTCAAATACAGTATTGTAATGCGTCAAAAGTAAAGCAACATTTTAATATTTTCCTAAAAAAGAAAGGTTTTAGCGAGGGTTTTAGTAAAAGTAAAGGTTAAAGTATTTTTGCAAAGTTTATTTTATGTTTAATTAATATTTCTGTACTGTATTAATCATGCCAAGAGGTATTCCAATTTCGAAAGAATTAAAGCAGAGAGTAGTGAATGCACACTTGGAAGGTACAATACAAGCCACAACTTCAAGACGGCTTGTTTTACCAAGATACAGCGTATCCAAAATAATTTCAAGTTACATTCAAAGGGGACATTTAAAGAATCTACCGAAATCGGGAAGGCCGAAAAAAACAACAATTTGGACCGACAGACGCATTAAAAGGATTTCTCAAAACGATCCTTGGATGTCTGCACCTAGATTTTTGCTGAAATTCCCGAAATTATGGTTAGTCCACGGATAGTTTAAACAAGGTTGATAGACGCAAAGTTATTTAGTAGACGCCCGGCTAAAGAGCTCCTTATTCCGGCAAGAAATAGAGTAGCTAGGCTTGAATATGCACGTCGACTTTTAAATTGGACAGTAGACGATTGGAAAAAAGTTTTGTTTAGCGATGAAACGCGTTATAAAAATTTCAATTCTGATGGAATGAAGCGTGTAAGACGGCCAATCAACACAAGGTTTAATTCCAAATACGTTACACTCACAGTTAAACATGGCAAAGGCAGTGTTTTTATGGGGTTGTTTCTCATGGAATGGGGTGGGTCCTTTAAACTTCATTAATGACACCATGGATCGATTTGTCTATAGAGATATAATGCAAAATGTAATGTTGCATTATGCAGAGTGGGAAATGCCGTTGCGTTTTATTTTCCAACAGGATAATGATCCAAAACACTCTTTACGAATTGTTCAAGAGTGGTTTCAAGAAAATAACGTTCGGTTTTGCAGTGGCCGGCACAATCCCCAGACCTTAACCCCATTGAAAATCTATGGGAAGAAGTTGAACGTGGAATTCGTACACAATTATTTCCAAATAAACAATCATTGGTAAATAAAATCAATGAAGTTTGGACAAACCTTCCCGAAAATACTGTTTAAAAATTGATTGCCTCAACGCCGCGACGTTGTTGGCAAGTAATAAAAAATAATGGATATTCTATTAACTATTAACATAATACTTCTAGCTATTGTAATTATTAAATGTGCTTAATGGTTTTTTATCGTAATATGTAAAATAAAATACTGTTGACACAATTTGTTGCTTTACTTATGTCGCACTTCATTTTGTCGATTTTTATAATTATTATAAATATTTCTCTGCCTTCATTTTATTCAAAGTGTACCAAAATATTGTGAAAAATTACTAATATTGTGGGGATAATATTTCATTAAAATTAGCTGGGGATCACATTCAAATAATTAATTTTTTAAACTCAAAGAAATAAAAGCACTTTGTTGCTCTACTTTTGTCCAATAGTGTATGTATTTCACTTCATAGAATGAAAGTAAAATATTATTAAAACTAACCTACGCACAAATTAATGTGTTACGAATTTCTTCTACTTGGGTCTTATCATACAGGGTGGCTCGCCGCACCCAGGTTTATTTTCTCGTTAGTAAATAAATCAAAATTCGCTCGAACACGGGAACCTTAGTTCTCAGGGGGACATATTTTCTTGCTATTTTCACCCCCCCCCCCCTGCTTTAACCCCTACGACGGGGTGGCTTTCACCCTTAAAATCTTAAAAGGAAATGGGGGTCAAGTGATACCTTATTTTAAAGGAAATTCAATTACCTTTTCCCAACGCGATCTTGCTCGTTTAAATCGAGTGAATAGTTGACCGTATTATTGGGCGGTATTTTATACCTGGAAATTTAACAGGTAAAATGTACCTAAACCTGTTGGAAACCACTATTAACCCTGCTTTAACGAATGCCAGAGAAGAAAATTACCGTTATCGGCCAGAAAATATTTACTTTCAGCAAGACGAAGCATCCCCGCATTATGCGTTCTCTGCTGGACAGTTTCTGGATGAAATTTTCCAGGAAAATGGATTGGAAGAAGAGGTCCTATTGAATGGCCTCCAAGATCTTGTGATTTGACGACACTGGACTTTTTTTTTGTGGGGACATTTAAAGTCTAAAAGTTATGCAAGCCAACCCAATTCTTTGGAAGACTTGCGACAACGAATAGTGTACGAGTGCCGACAAATAGCTCCCGCAATGCTCCATAATGTCCGCGAACATTTTGAACAGTGCCTTTACAATTGCATGGGGGTTGAAGGTGGACTTTTCAACATTTACTTGATTGATACAAGCGGTAATAAATTTGATTACTTTTAAATTTTCTTCCCTTTTTGGCCCTATTTCCCAGGAACTATTTACTCTATTTAAACGAGCAAGGTCGCGTTGGGAAGGTAATTGAATTTCCTTTAAAATAAGGTATCACTTGACCCCCTTTCCATTTAAGATTTAAGGGTGAAAGCAGGGAGGGGTGAAAATAGCAAAAAATATGTCCCCCTGAGAACTAAGGTTCCCGTGTTCGAACGAATTTTGATTTATTTATTAACAAGAAAATAAACCTAAGTGGAAAGTTTTCGGTGCGCCACCCTATTAATATATATATTATGTTTTTTGGCACGTATAATTCCAAAAAAGTAAACTAAATTATTAAAAGGATTATACTTTATTAGTTTAAAAAACAGAATAATGTGTTTCATCAATAACTCCAGCACATAGAAATAGGTCTCAAAAACTACTCTAATCATCATCATTATGATCTTCATCATTACTTTGAAATAATGTTTCCTCATCATCATCATCAGTAAGGGACCAATATTGTCACACAGTCCCGGATCACATTTCTGTGCTCTGGATTGGTTTGCAACACAAATATATGACTGGTTATATCTTCTCTGCTTGAATTCGCACCTACTGACTTCCAAAAGAAATGACGGAGCACAAGGTTTTGTACACATTACAGGCTCGAACTCATCATCGACTTTCTTTCAGCTATGTTCTTCTGGAGATGGTAATATTGGGCATTGAATTAAAACTTGGTGCCATATTATTGCCTGCAGATTTGCTCTTTCTATTGCTGGTTGAAGTGCTTCTCTCATTGGTGGTAAACGTTTATAAGAAAACTGCTTTTTGCTAAATAGTCACAATCTTTCCTCGACAATATCCACAATAAAAGTATTGGTATATATACTTGACAAATTAACTTCTCAAAGGTGGCCCCGGTTTAAGCTAAAATAACTGGTAACGTACTAAGTTTGGCTAAACATTCTTCAGTCAATCAACAACATTAGTAGTAGCACATTAAAAAGCTTTCCACTAAGTCAGTTTGCCTTTGTTTACAAAAGAACCAGTGGTATCACAACCAGACAAGGAATGTAATCCCAGTAATGCGGATGATTGTAAAGCGCTCATAGTATTGTAAATAGGTCGTAGACATATAAATCTGTTCATTCCTTGTCTACAGTAAATGCTTGTGTCTTCTGGAAGAAGGGCGTATTTAGCTAGAGACAGGATCTTCACGTCTGAATCTGGAGAGTAGATATGCAAGGTTTTGATCTCTTGTTGAGTCACATAAGCAGCATGAAGAATTATTTTAATGTCTGCTCTCTCTTGATTTGGTTGCGCACATTTATGTAAGTAGCTGCAGCTTGTTCTTGACAAGTAAAAATAAAATTCTTCTTATGCTGTTCACCATATATTATTATGTAATAACATATTCTGCTAGAAATGTGTCTTTTGTTTTTTCATGTGACAATAACTTTTTCATTATGTTGCTAATGTTTGTTGTAGGCAGAATCTTGTTCTGGGTTCTACCTGTTATCTGGCGATGGCAATATGAGATGAACTTCTTAATAACCATGGTATTCTTGATCAATAAATTGACTTCCATCAGGAGCAAAAAAGGATCTAGGAACAGGGAAAAGTTCATTTTCACTTAGACAACGCTTCATATTTACATCGGATCTTGATCGGGAAGCTAATACAAGTTTGGCGAATAGAAAAACATTATGCTTCATTTTAATCGCTTTTAATCAATGTTAAGTTTAACAAGTCTTATAGTTTCGACCGTTACTTAATGAAAATCAATATTTAACATATGAAAGAAAACACTAATTGTTTTTTGATTTTCACTTTAATATGTCAACATGACACGTGTTTCACCGTCACAGCGGCTTCTTCAGATGTAAGGTATTAAAAATAGATATCTTAATATATAGGTCTAACTAAAGGTAGCGATGGAAAAACCTAAGGTAAACATTAAGGTATTAATTAATATATTGACAATAATAACTAGACGGCCTAACGACAAAGCTTTAAATTTAACAAAGGAGAGGTATAAATATCTTGTTTATCGTTTAATAAATATGGGGAATTTTTCAGTTTGTTAATTTCCAAGGATTCAAAGAGATTTAATTTTAATCCTTTTGGTTCCAGATGTAATATGTCATAGTCTTTATCAAAATTATGATTTTCTGTTATTAAATGATCCGCGTACGTGGAATGTTTATTATTTTTGGTAAAAGAATCAAAGTGATCTTTAATTCTAGTTTTAAAAGACCGACCAGTTTGACCAATATATGATTTTTCACAAGAACCGCAATTTAATTTGTAAACTCCACTTTTGTTATCTCTCGCTGTTTTATCCTTATTATTTTTAATGATCTTGCTCAAGTTATTGTTAGTTTTATATGAAATATTAATGTTTTGTTTATTAAGTAAACTTTTTATGTTATCGCTAGCTCTACCTATGAATGTTAAAGTTGTATATTTAGATTTTTCTTTTGTTATGGGCATAATTTCATTTATCGCTTTTTTTATATGACATTCTAGAGTGTATTTTATCTATTATTTTATGATTGTAACCGTTATTGGAAGCTATTTGTTTTATTAAATTAAATTCTTTATTAAAATTTTCTCGCCACATAGGGACATTAATTAAGCGGTGGACCATGCTATTATATGCTGCTAGCTTATGTTGAATAGGGTGATGTGATTTATAGTTAATTGTTAGATCAGTGTGGGATGGTTTATGATAAATTGAAAATCCAAATTTATTATTGGTTTTAATAATGGTTAAATCTAGAAAATTGATGGAATTATTATTCTCGGATTCTAGTGTGAAATTAATTTTTGCATGTATAGAATTTAAGTAATTAAAAAAGGTAGTAAGTTGTCTATTAGTTCCAGAGAAAGAAACTAGAATGTCATCGACATATCTAAACCAAAATTGGCAATATTTAAAAAGATGATGTGACTCAATAATATTTTCAAGATTGTTCATAAATATTTCGGCTAAAATCGGGCTTAGTGGGTTACCCATAATTAATCCGTCTTTTGCGGCATAAATTGTATTATTAAATTGAAAGTAATTCTGGTCTAGACATATTTCTAGCAAGTGAATAATTTCATTGATTATTATTATGTTAACATTCTTAGAGTAAAGCAGTTTTTTAACTAGTATAATAGTTTCATGAGGTATACTAGGAAATAAGTTTGTAACGTCAAAAGAGATTAATTTAGAATTATTCGATAAGTTAATATTTTTAACTTTATCGATAAGTTCAAAAGAATTTTTAATACTATATTTGGGTTTAAAATCACAATACTTATTAATTAGATAAATTAAACGATTAGATACTTTAGTAGTAGGTGCTGTAACAAAAGAAACCACCGGTCTAATTGGATGGCCTAGTTTATGTAAATGATAAAACAATAAGGATAAAACAGCGAAAGATAACAAAAGTGGAGTTTACAAATTAAATTGCGGTTCTTGTGAAAAATCATATATTGGTCAAACTGGTCGGTCTTTTAAAACTAGAATTAAAGATCACTTTGATTTTTTTACCAAAAATAATAAACATTCCACGTACGCGGATCATTTAATAACAGAAAATCATAATTTTGATAAAGACTATGACATATTACATCTGGAACCAAAAGGATTAAAATTAAATCTCTTTGAATCCTTGGAAATTAACAAACTGAAAAATTCCCCATATTTATTAAACGATAAACAAGATATTTATACCTCTCCTTTGTTAAATTTAAAGCTTTGTCGTTAGGACGTCTAGCTATTATTGTCAATATAATAATTAATACCTTAATGTTTACCTTAGGTTTTTCCATCGCTACCTTTAGTTAGACCTATATATTAAGATATCTGTTTTTAATACCTTACATCTAAAGAAGCCGCTGTGACGGTGAAACACGTGTCATGTTGACATAATAAAGTGAAAATCAAAAAACAATTAGTGTTTTCTTTGATATGTTAAGTTTAACGTTATTTTAATTTTATAAATAGGGTTGAGCGATAGACAATTGTATTCTGGTTAAAAAGTTCATTGGCAAGTAAAATAAGAATCCAGGTCCGTATTTAAAGAAATGAAGTGGGCCATGATAACTCAATTATAATAAGTTATATAAAGAATGCAAAAATGTTATTCGATTAAGAAAAAAAATCTACAAAGTTTTTATTTTAAGAACGTTTTTCTAAAATTGAAACCTTTTGAGTTGTTAAAGAAATTAATTTTAGACGTTTTTAACAAATTGTCCTGTATCTCAGGAATCAAAAACAATTAGGCAACGCAGTTAGTGAATCTTAAAAAAGCTTTAAAAATGGCACATTTCCTTTAATGTATTCAACTTCGTAGAAGTTACTGTTTAAAAGCAACCAATAGTGGAGAATTAAATATTTTCCACCCTGCATAATGTACTATTTCTTTTCTATATTTATCTAGGTTGTTTATTCACAAGTATTATTTAAAGTTTTCGTGAATTGTCTATAAATTTTTCTTTCTTTACGCCCATGAAATAACATCGTATTGTGAAACCGGTTTACCTCCCTCAAATAAAATATTTAAACGCGATGACTCGCCATAATTCTTTTATTTCAAAAGTTAAGCCCCTGCGGCACTAAAAATCAGAGTGAAGAAAAATTGCGTCATGAATTATACAAGTGAGATGTATAATCTTCGCCGCCATGAACTTCAATTTAATTCGCATATATAAAACACGACGCTGCGAGTATTTTGTCTTCTTACATTGGCGTCGTAAAAAAGGTTTTTTATTTTACTTTTACTGTTCTGTTGGAAAAACAGGATTTATAAAATAATCGCAGTGTCTGTCTACCTGCCAGTACCTTTTTTTTAGAAATTCACCATTGTGATGCAAACTACATATACTACAAGTCCAAAATTTCCGCGAAGTGGAGCCTGCACTTCAAAAAATAATAAATTATGAAATTTCGTCGGAACGTCATATAATTTTTCATAAATTAAATTTATTTTATCAACCCTTAAACCTGATCCTATAAGACGACGACTTTTTCCACTAGAATTTTTTAGTTCTTACGAAAAATCCATGCATGTTTCGTCGGTGTAATACAATTTTTTCCCTGTTTTCCGAAACTCCCGTATTTTTTCCAAAAATTTTCGCCGCCATACAATTATTTCATTTTTTAATTAGTATACTTTTTTGATTTTGGTTAATATACCTAAAATTATTTCTCTTAAAGGTGGTTTGAAACTATTAATGATACATCTGGTTAAGATATGTCCTTCTTAATTTTAGCTACCTTTTTTCTTAATATGGATTTAGGCAAAAAAAATCCATGAATTTTCTCAATGAGTGGCGGATTTTGTGGCATCATTCAGGTTTATTTTTTTCAGCCCTCTTGTCTGGACTCTTCGGCTATTTTCCTCTCGTCATTTTTTTGATAACTCTGAACACAGTGCGCGGCAAAAGTTTCGCTAAAGTGCCACATATTTCTGCAGCATCCAATGTGGTTAGTTCAGGATTTCGTTCCCGAATTCCATTGTATACGTTATTAACTATCATTCGTTACAATATCTATGAGAACGACTCGTATATTACGAGAACTGAAAAGAACTCTAAAATCTATGGATAAATTAATAATAAAGACACAAATTAATCAAGCAGTGCGAAAACCCTTCCATCATGCTTATTTTCAAATATTTCAGGTTGTGAAACAGTTGTTCGTGTGCTGCCACATTTATTTTCTCCGTGATCAAGATTTGTATTAAAGAGTGACTGACAGAAATTAAGGACTTTTGGTATATTGTATGTTTTTCTGTAAGTGCCTTGTCCGTCTCGGCTCTTGTAAGCATAACAATTCTTATTTCGTTAGCGGTGTAAGTTTTCCAATCACGACTATCTTCATCTACATCGACCTCCTTTTAGCTTCAAGTTTTCCCTGAACTGTTAGTTGAAGTAGTCTGTATTTGTGATACCTCATTAATAAAAACCGGATTAAATGCATTCGAAAAGAAGCAAAATATACCACACGTAATTTAAAAATATTGCAAAAATTATAAAAGTATGCATATCATATGCATAACATTAGTAAATAATCGAATTCGCGCTATGGCGGCGGCGAGCAAGCAAATATTGAAGATGTACATACTTTTTTGTAGTGTACGAATGATGTCAAAACAATATCACAATCAAATTAAACCTGAACGATAAATATATATTTTAGATTGACAACCTCTGTAAGTTTCTGAAGGAAATACTTTTTATAATTTTAATGATATTTAAAACCTTTAAAAATAAAACAAAACATCATGTTTTACTGGGATTTAACTTTCTAACCTGACCTACTTATAAAAAATATAATATATATTGGACAGGTTATAAAACGCCCTTATAACCATGTGACTTCCAAGGTATTTTACCAATTTTGACAATAGTTTAGGATCAATATTGTTATAGTCCAGCACTTAATGCAGTTTTGGAAATATTTACTGAGAGCTTGTAATCCCGTTGTTTTTTATATACTTTGCAAAACCTGCAGTACCCAGTATACACTATACAGGGTGTTCATAAGTACGGTACGTAATTTAAGCGGGTGATTCCGTATGACATTCCAAGAGAAAAAGTTCATATGAGCATGTGTCCAGAGTTACCCCGTTTTTGATATACAGGGTGTTATAGTTTAAAAAAAAAATCGGTTGCAATCGTGCGTTTTATCAGAAGGTGGCCATTTTCAACATTTGTTTTGATGAACTGTTGCTTTTTTTTGTATCATTGTTAAAAAAAATAATTTTATTTTTAATTTGAATGTTTTCATTAACTTTGAAATACATAGCTATTTTTTACAGGCAATAATAGTATATTATTAACCAAGGTTTAGACAGCCATCATCATTGCCCGAGAGGCAAGTTTAAATCACGAGGAGCGAAGCGACGAGGAAATTAAGACGCGGGGGCTATAAGCTGTCTAAACCGTGGTTAATATAATATTTTTTCCGCTACTACAAACTTTTATAACACATTTATCTTAAGAGTATTATTAATTATAAAAAATTATAGGTAGGTATAAGTATATTTTTTAATCAAGTTACCTGCGCTTTGGAATTCGCAAAATATTTTGTTGTTTTGTCAGGTGGCTTTGTGAATGTCAATTTTTGTTCATTTATGTCGTCAGATTTCACGAGTTTTCCGTTTTTTTAAAAAATGAGCGAAGAAAATGTTAGTGATATTATTATGTGTACACCTCCAGAATTAAGGATGGAAACATAAAAAATGTTGATTGTATCGATATTTTACATGTCAAGCATCTCTAATAATCTAATATGTATTGATAATTATCTGGTTACCTAACTGTTTAAAATGTATATGAATTCATGTTGTAGAATTAAAAAATCAAGTTACCTGCGTTCAAATAGATTCTTGAAGATCGGTCAATAATGGATTTCAATGCCTTATTATTGACCATGGTCAATAATAACTTATAAGGTAGAGAAAAACGATTTCTAACGTTAATAATCGGTCAATAATGGCGATGTTATAGGTTAGTAGTGGAAAAAGTGGTTTATATCATTTCTCTCGAAAACGAAGTAAGAAACGAAAACAATTTAAGGAACAAAAAAGTTGTACTGTAAGTTAATAAATCCGAAAAAAATATCAAAATTAGAAAAAAAGTCAGTGGCGTACATTTTCTTGTCAATAATATTCGTTAAGGTGCTCCCCAGGACGTCACTGGACTTAATAAATTTAATCTAGTCAGGGCTAATTAAACCCCTTGTCATTGTGACTAACGGTACCAAATTTGAATAAGTCGGGAAAAGGATATTTAAAAAAACTATTAAAAAACTTTAACACCCTGTATATCAAAAACGGGGCAATTCCGAACAGATGCTCGTATGAACTCTTTCTCTTAGAATATAATAAGGAATCATCCTCAAGTTAGGTACCGTACTTCTGAAACACTCGGTATATCGCACTTGCTTACGCCGAACAATAAATAAAATCGTTTATTTACAAGCGTGCGGTAAGTAACTACTTACGCACTAGTGCTGTAACTAATTATATACTATAAAAACAAGTTTTTATATTATCTAAGTGTATTTTTTATTTTTAAAAGAAACTCTATTAAACATTATATGTATAACAAATACTTGCATATTTAAATTTCTAAACTAATCCAAACTTATAAATTAAGAAATATTAATATTAATTGTAGAATTTGTAACATTTCCAAACGATATTCATGAAGGAAGTGTTTTACTATCCGATGTGACACAAGAATTGATATTTACAGATTTACTAAAACATGAGGTTATCTCTGCATATTCTTTTACACCATTTATTTGCTTTGCAATTCCTATTTTATTTTGCACCGAAATTTCAATATAGCCCTCCGCAACACTGGAGGACTTCCATCCACCATGTATTTTTAAACTCGTGATATCCCCGCCAGTTTCTACTAATAATGTAGCTGACGTCCTTCGATAACAATGTCCCGTATATTCTTTGGGAATGGACAACTTTAAATATGATGCAATTTGAGAAGGTATTTTTCCAAAAGTATTTATACCCAGTGGTTGGATAGTGCATATTCCTTTTTTATATGCAATAAATAACCGTGTATGGGCAGTATGATCGGGTCTAAGAGCTCTATACTTCCTGAAAATTGAAATATTATTAATTTCTTATGAAAATCCTTCCACGTAAACCACGAACTGTCGATCTACATGTGTCTTTGTATCCGGGACAGTTACAATAAGGTGGGTTTCAAATTCCTTAATATCTCCAATTTTCATTTTACATAACTCCACTCGGCGACATGCCCCAGCGATGCCCACAATGAGTACCACCTGAAACAAGCAAATAAGTTTAAAAATAGATTTAAAAAAAATCGCAATTAAGTACCTTCATTAATAAAAACTCCTCATCTGGTGCCGTAAAAAGGAATTTTACAACCTCATTCTTGGAGAATGCCTTTGATTTCTTAGCTTTGTATCCCACAGACTTCCTTTTTAAATATGCCATGAGTTTTGCATACCTGCTTATGTCGACATTATTTTTGATACTTACAGTAGATCTCAGCATTGAGTAATAACTTCATAAAGAGGATGATTTACTGTCCTTAAATTTATCCACAAAATAGGCAAGCATCACATCTTCACTAATTGCTTTAACTTTCTTTGATAAACAGCAGTCCATGAAGAGCCCATATTCCTTCTCATATCTATGCCGTGATTTATCCAGCAATAAATGAAGGGTAGTTAGTTCGGAATTTCATCAACACTGCTGCTACTGACTTCCATTTAAAGGAAGTAAAACACACTTTCGCGAAATTGTTACAAAAATAATTATTGTTTATTCCGTTGTCAAGTTTTACATCTGTCATATAAAAGCCAACTAATAAATTTCTATAATTTATTTCCCTAGCAACCTGATGGTAATGCATTATTGATAACGACTTACGAGGCACCTACGGGGTAAATTAAAACAGTGCTCTTTTAGAGTTTTTAATATTGGTGCCCTAAAACATGCTTGTAGATAAAATATCGTACAATACACTTACGGTAGGTGTCTTTACCGCATTTGCGTGATTTACCAAACTCGCCTTCGGCTCGTTTTGTTAAACATCACGCACATGCGGTAAAGACCTACCTACCGTACTTGTATTGTAATATACTATTATCATTCCTAATGGCTTAATTAGGATCGTAGAAGTTGTAGTATTTTTCCCGGAACTGCACTTTTTATAAACGAGTTGTTGTTCAATACTCGAAATTAGAAGTAGTGCCTTGGATATTCCAACATATTGTGAATAATATTATTCAAGTTTTAAAATAATTTCTTTTAGGTTTTGAAAGTGATCCCCATAAAAATTTCTGCTCAAATTTATATTACCCATCTGGTTATCGCGGGTTCAGGAGACAATGACATTCCAGGGGATCTGTCTTTATACAGTTGTATCTGTATATAGAAATATTTTTTACGTTGGATATCAAACTATTGAATGAAGGCAGAGGAAATACAGCTGTGACATTGTATAGCAGTATTCAAAAAAGTCTCAAGCGCCAACGTATTTACAGAGCCCCCTGTTGACGAGAGGACCAAGAGACAATGCAGACTATATACAGTAAGAATTTATCGAAAAGGAACCAAGTAACAATATCTGTTTAGAAGTTTACTTCTATGAATGAAGAAAAGAAACTTATAAAATATTTCATTTTGAAGAGAAATATTTTTTAACTTTAATTTTTTGGGTAAAACCTTGATTTTTTTTTTCTTGATGATAAGGCACAGCACTGCAGGTACACTAAGCTGAACCACGTACCTACTGAGGGGCTGCAGTGGCTCGTCGTGTATTTCTACCATGCACCGCTCTGGGTGGTATCAAGCGGGCAACCTCAGTTGAGCACTTGCCATAAAAATATTTGTAAAATAGACTCAAGTCGCAAACCTGCCTTCGATGTTCAAGGCTTCTCAAGTTGTTTGTCAGATCATGGTCACCGATCAAGCGAATGGCTCTTCTTTGGGTATGTCTTGGAGCAGAGCCCCAAGTATGCAAACAGTACTCCAGCGATGGTCGAATTTGGGCTTTATAGAGCATCAAAAGTTGTTTGGCTGTATAGAGGTTCTTACCTCGGAAAAGTATTCCAAGCTTCTGCGAGGATGCTTTAGCAATGGCCGCAACGTGATCATGCCAAGACATATGATTATCCAAATTGACACTCAATAAATGAATTGGTCAAGATTCGACATTAACTTTTTTAGAAAATACTGCCGCCTAGGTTTTTTTAGCGTTATATTCTACTTGGCTACTGTTACTCCAAGACAGAATTTCTTCCAGGTCTTTGTTGAGATGTGATACCTCTTGCTACCTATAAAGATGTGCATTGGCAGCCGATGTCCGAGCATTCAAAGTAAAAGATGAAGCAAGTGTGCTGTCATCAGCGAAGCTATACAGTGTGGCCCAAATTGGGCCTACATGTATGGGGATCTTGGAAACTATAGAAGATAGAGAAACGGTTAAATGGGGAAAGTTTTTGACAATTATATTTCTAACTGAAAACCGTTTAGTACGCGGCCCTATCTTTTTTGGTTTTTGAAATATGTTGAAAAAACCAAAAAGATGTATTTTCGAAAATATGCTGTAGATTTCTTATTATTCACTATTTTGGCAATCTGTAAAAACATTTTTAAAGCAACTTTTTAAGTAGATTTCAGTTCTGCAATTTAATTTTGAACACGACGTTTCAGTTATTTTATACCATCATCAGGTTCATTTTTTCTTATGGGCACCATATTGTATTTTATACTTAAAAGGTAGCTTATGACGTCAGCTTTTCAACGATGTATTATTTGTTGGAAAATAAATGAAATTGACTTGAAAAATAAAGAAAATTAATTTTCGCAACACGTCAAATTTGACAACTGCACTATAACTCCCTAAATTGAATACCCATTAAAAGGTTTACATTCTGTAGTATTCACAAAACACTGCTTGCATTGTTTCAATCAACAATATTACAATAACCTATGAATCAAAAATAAAATCCAGTAGCCTATGACCTTACAATAACCTATGAATCAAAAATAAAATCCAGTAGCCTATGACCAACCACTACCGTTTGAAAATGAAACAAAAATATTACTTATAAGAACGAGTAAAAGTATAATAGTTTTTATTATTATTATCTAATAATAACGATTTATTTGTGTATTCTGAATTTAAAAGAAAATGGCATTGCGTTTTTTTCACGAAGAAAAATTTGATTTGCTAGAATGTTACATTCATTGCAACAGAAATGCAAACCTTGCATAAGAAAGGTATTTTGAAAATTTTCCTGAAAGACCGCAGCCAAGTGTCAGACTTTTTCCAAAAATTGTTATGAACCTGAGAAACCATGGAAGTTTTGAAAAACCGCGGCCCAAGAGTTACGAAAAAGCAGGTAATAACGAGCGTGACGAAAATGTCAGAGCCTATTTTAATGCCGCTCCGACATCATCTACAAGAGCGTCGGCAAGAGACTTACCAACTCCGCGAAGTACCATACAAAGAGTCCTTAAGGAAAATAAATATCGACCATACAAGCCAACTATAGTTCAGGGTTTACGAGAAACGGATTATCCAAGAAGAATGCCGTTTTCAAATTGGTATGTGAATCAATGCGAACAAAATCATGATTTCAGTCGTCTTGTAATTTGGACCGATGAATCACATTTTACCAATTGCGGGGTATTTAATAGACATAACCATCATTTTTGGGCAACAGAAAACCCTCACCAATTGGCTCAACGAAGACTGCAAACCCGATTTGGTTTTAATGTATGGTGTGGTATGTAGGCGTATGGTAAGTAATGTCACCTAGCTTGCTAAATACATAGCAGGTATTAAGTAACCCAGCTTTACTTTTCTCCTTATATTTTAGATAACAGACTTATAGGACCATTCTTTTATAATCATACGTTGAATGGCCAAAGATACTTGGAGCTGTTAGAAGATCAAATATTACCGGCAATTAGAGCAAGAGTTCCTCAAGATCAATTGAATAATATTTGGTTTCAACAAGACGGTTGTCCCGCATATAATGTTCGGGAAGTTCAAACTCTCTTAAGACAGATATTTGATGACAAATTAATTTCAAACGGCGGACCAGTTAATTGGCCTGCTAGATCCCCTGATATAACTCCTCTCGATTTTTATTTATGGGGTTATGTAAAAAATGAAGTATATGAGTTTGAACCCCCAGAATCTGTACAAGAATTAGAAGAGAGAGTGAGGAATGTGTTTACGAGCATAAATGGCAACACGCTTCGCAGGGTCATCAATATTGTGTTAAAAAAGTGTCAAAAATGTATTAATAAAAACGGCCAACATTTCGAATAAGTATAGTAAGTTAGATATTTTTTCTTATTTTCTTTTCAAAACAATAATTATTATTCATTGCGTTTTTAGTTTTCTTTATTTGAAATGTTAATATGAGATTTTTAACCATAAGGAAAAAATAAAATAATGTATTATAATATTATGATATTTTAAACAAATTTAACCCTGCCTAATGTGTTCTTCTCAAATTTGACGTGTTGCGAAAATTAATTTTCTTTATTTTTCAAGTCAATTTTATTTATTTTCCAACAAATAATACATCGTTGAAAAGCTGAAGTCATAAGCTACCTTTTAAGTATAAAATACAATATGGCGCCCATAAGAAAAAATGAACCTGATGATGGTATAAAATAACTGAAACGTCGTGTTCAAAATTAAATTACAGAACTGAAATATACTTAAAAAGTTGCTTTATAAATGTTTTTACAGATTGCCAAAATAGTGAATAATAAGAAATCTACAGCATATTTTCGAAAATACATCTTTTTGGTTTTTCAACATATTTCAAAAACCAAAAAAGATAGGGCCGCGTACTAAACAGTTTTCAGTTAGAAATATAATTGTCAAAAACTTTCCCCATTTAACCATTTCTCTATCTTCTATAGTTTCCAAGATCCCCATACATGTAGGCCCAATTTGGGCCACACTGTATAATAATATGTATCATTGTACCAAAGGAGCAGTGGTCAACGTTTAAAAACCTAGACATTATAAGAAGAACGTGAAAAGAGATCAGTGAATAGAAATCCCGTCGATTTTATGATAATGGTAATTTTATCATATTTTTGCTAGAAGCTCCTAAGAAATCACAGTCGATATACAAAGTAAAATATATTAACCTTTTTAACTTGGAACTTCATTTAATCTGTCTCAATCTTCTCCTGGAACTGGCTTCACTTTCTCGTTTTCAGCTAAATAGCTGTGTTTTTCAAAGGAATTTCCACCATTTACCCTTGCGGGGATTTGTCTTCTTTAAACAGAAATCGAGAGACTTTATTCACTGCCTTAAATCGGCAAGGAAATCTTTTCGAGTCTGATTAATTGAAAAACTTTTTCGCTGTTTACGGACTGTATTTACTTAAATTACAACAGATTTAAATACTAAAAGGGTAAAACGACTTTCAAATTTCTCTAAAATTGGACGGTAAAATGAAAAGAAATCATTTTCAAAGTAAAACGAGTAGCAAATACTTTGGTAATTGACGCAGTAAAGAACCCGGTATCTAAAGATATCAGCAATTAATACATCGACGCTTTTGGACGAACGAAATCTAAAATATATTTGTAAAGGTCGGGACCCAAATATCCGCACTGAGACCTGCATCTAGTGATGGGAGTACTCGAGTACAGGAATCGAGTAATACTCGATTCTTAAAGGAATCGGTAGTATTCGAATACTGACCACAAGCGCCGGGATCGATTCCGATTCTTAATATTAGGCTGAGTCGGAATCGGGCCGGGTTCGAGCGAGGTTCGAAGTTCGAGACCGAGACGCTGGAATCGCTGGAAATATTGGATCGGTGTTCGGTGTCGGTACTCGTCGTTTTACTCGGGTGATGCGATTGAAGGAATACGTGTTTTGTTAGGTTAGGCTTTGTTTCTTTGTTTATAAACGTTTCGACGCGGCAAATTCTATGCTTATTTTAATAGTTATTTCCCTTTTAGTTAGGAATTTAAAGTAAGTGTTATGTTGCGTGCTATTATTCTTTATTATTGATGTATGTTTTCTGAAGCATTAAATAAAAATAAGGTGGGTTTAAGACATTTAACCGGAGTTCTCTTCAGAACGAGTATTTTCTAAAGGAGGACCATTAATAAATATACGTCGAAATCGCTTATTGTCAAAGAACCTTAACCAAATATTTTTTAAAATAGTTTTTATAGTTTATATTAACAATTTGTTTAAAATGTTTTATTTAGTTTATAAGGTTATTTATTTATTTTAGAATGTTTTATTCTATGTAAAAAAATATAGTTAAACCTGAGGTTTCACCGTTTAAAAACACGTAATTTAAACATGTAATTCTTATAAAAAAATTCAAGAAATAATCTTTTGCTGTCTTTTTTAATTTACAGCGATTTTTTTGCGGGAAAAATAAATATAATTCTAAAATATCCTCATAAAAATCTCACTCGCTTAAACCATGAAAACAAATCGCTAAGTACTCAGTACTCGGTATTCAATAAAATATCCGATTCCGCGAAGTACTCGATCCCTTAGTACTCGATTCTTGAAAATACCCGATTCTTCCCATCACTACCTGCATCGCACAACAGTAGAAAGTCTTGGCTGGTCTATATATTCCACAAATCACACATCTCCTAGTCACGGCCTCTGAGGCATTCTGATTACTATACACTGTGGCTCAAATTAAAGGAGTACACTTTTTAATTGTGACTATTCCACTCATCATAATTTGAACCAATCAAAATGTAGCAATTTTAGATATTTATCTGTTTTTAATCGGAAAAACCACTACCTTCATAATTTTGCCGACCCCACTGACCAATCAGAATTTCAGAAAATAGCTAGCAACATAGTTTTTAATCGGCAAAATTTTGTTACCTTAACTGTTGTTCACTGTTAAGATTGGTAATTAATGACTGACAGTAGATTGTCACTGTTACTTTTGAAAGGTTGTAATCTCACGTAAATTTATTTATTTTTACCAAAGTATGTGTAATATTATTCGTGAAATAGTCTTACGAATACCACTCAAGAAAAAATTTTGTAGGTAAAATTTTCTCTCTTGTGGTATTATATTCAAATAATTTTTTCATTTTGCACTGATTTAATTTATTTGTATATATTGAGTGATGATGAACTGAAATCGTCTCAGTAAAATGTGTAATTTTTATCAAAATATTTTGAACAGGGCCGGATTGACAGGTTCTTTTTAACAAACGTGCGCTTATGTTCGTTGCAAACGGAAACTGATTTATTTAAATTTCAGATGATACGTTTTTTTAGTAGTTTAACTATCGAAAATTCTCCAGTATAGGTCTCATTGTGAAAGATTTTAAAATTCAAGAAATACAATTTATTTTGTTCAATTTTAATTACCAAATTTAATAATATTAACAATTTATGATATCAAGACTAACTATCACTTAAAATCGAAAGTAGCCTAAATATTTACAGGATAACATTATGAATATGACCACCATGCTTTTCTATCACCGATTGCAGTCTCCGTCGCCATAGGTCAATAGCTGCATTGATTATGTTCTGGCTAAAATTATTCCAAGAGAACTGTAACCTTTCCTCTCGCTCTTCGATGGTGTTAAACCTTTGACCATTGTGAACATTTGCCTCTAAAATTCCCCATATGGAATAGTTAGCAGGGTTTAAGTCTGGACTATTGGGTGGCCACATCTCCGGTTCGATGCAATCGGGGCATTGCTCAAACAAAAACATTCTTGTACTCCGAGAGGTATGGGAAGGAGCACCGTCTTGTTGGAACACGTAATCGTGGCAGATTGCTTCAATTTCAGGAAGCAAGTGATGTAAAATTTGTTGCTGATACGCATCCGAGTTTTACTCCGACATCTACAACAATAAGACTTGACTTCCCCTATTTGGAAACTGCCACAGAGACCATTACGCCAGGTGAAAAGTGACTTCTCTCGATTAAAATATTTTCCAAAGGGATTTCCCTCTTTACTCGCACATTTGCGTATATCCGATTATTTTGTGTATTCTTTGGCGGCCTCAAGTAAAACATCTTCTCATCTGAAAACCATATATTTGCGATATTTTCCCAACAACGGAATCTTCGTAGTAATAGATTACATATTTCTAATTATTTCTTCTTCACATTGTCATTAAGTTTTTGACAGTGAACTTTTTTAAAGACTTTAAGTTGGTAATCATTTTTTATAATTCTTTGAACTGTAGAACGGTAAATTCTTGTTCTTTTCGCTATTTTTCTGGTACCTGCAGATTCTTCATAAAGTTTTCTTCCTTCCCCTTCCAACTTTTATTTTCTCTAAGATGTCTTAAAAACTTTCCTACTGTTCCAACATACCAATTTTTTTCAGGAAACTCCTTTACAATTTTTCTTGCACCGTAATTATGTTTTAATCGAAAATATTTGATAAGAATTCTATCCTCTTTACTTAAGACTGCTATTGTATACGGATTAGCTGTCACGAAGCGTACAAAACATCAAAAATAACATTGTTTATTATTTTGATAACAGTCACGGATACTCTGATTTTTAATAACAGTCATGGATACTCTGATTTTTAATAATGGTCATGGATGCTGCGATCATGGTTCAAACGACTTTAAATTTCCGAAATGATAACCGCAATGTTTTAGTACATCAATGAACAAAATAAATTGTATTTCTTAAATTTTAAAATATTTCACAATGAGACCCTATACTGGAGAATTTTCGATAGTTAAACTACCAAAAAAACGTATTATCTCAAATTTAAATAAATCAGTTTTCGTTTGCAACGAGCATAAGCGCACGTTTGTTGAAAAAAACTTGTCAATCCGGCCCTGTTCAAAATATTTTGATAAAAATTACACATTTTACTGAGACGATTTTAGTTCATCATCACTCCAAAAATAAATTAAATCAGTGCAAAATAAAAAAAAAACTATTCACAATGAAAAATTTTACTTTTTCAATTTGAGCCACAGCGTATATAGAAAAATATGATAGTTGGCTTCATAATTTATGGGAAAATGACCAACTGGCTTCCTTTATAAGCGTTTATAATATGTCTATTTTAATTGGAAATAATCGAAAAAATGGTCCAAATGAACAGCAAATCAAATTTGTTGATAAGAGCCCATAGGCCTTAATAAAAATCAATCGAAATAACTCGGACGATGCGGTGTTGCTACTTGGATAGCACTATCCACCACAGAACAATAAAGATTAGAGAAATGTTACAACAATGTTAAAGTTTCGAAACATGGGCCATCTATGAACCAACTGCATGGCTAACCCACCGGCAAAATAGAATTATATTTTACCGATGTCATGATGGCATTACCGGCATTATAGAAATCTGACATACCGACTGAAGAAATGCGCGGGAATATTTGAAAATATATTATAATTTTTAAATAAATTTTAGTTTTGATTCGATTTGACTGTAACATTACAGTTGGATTTCAAAAGATATATGTTTGGCAGGAATACACAAGCTGCTCGCCTTATAAGTAAATGTGAGCAGCTTGTAATAATTTCTAACCAATTTAAAAATATATCTTCTGGAATACAATTATATAGTAATGTTACAACCAAATTGAATCAAAACCTTAAAATTTATTACACATTAATTGTTTTTATTACTGTTTTTTTAATTATAAAACAATGTCTAGTGAATTATCATAATAAAAGAAAATATGATCAAAATATATTTATTTAGAATATTTAAATTAAAAAGATACCTACATATGATTTAAGAATACAATATTCAACACTAAAGTCATGATATTTTTAAGAAATTAGATTTTCTCACTGATAAATATTACAGCTAAGGAAGCCTAGGAGTGTGGTTAGACTAAAACAGAAAAAAAAATTCTTTTCAATAAGGATATAAGGTACAATAGGTACGAAAACTTTTATATTTTGCCCAATTAGAGTGAGGAGAGAAACATTGGCCAGTCAAATTGCATAGCAGATGCAATGTAGTAATGCTGGTATCAGCTGTATATACGCTCCCCGAGACACATGTAAAAGCTTACACTCTCAAGGACTGCATTCGAGGACACTAAATTTGCAAACAAAAGTAAAACCCAATTAAAGGAACATATTCCAGTAAATACTCTTCATACCTATCACTAAATTTGCAAACAAATCCATGGAAAAAATATAATACCTATGTTATTCTTCCTATATTGGATTTTAATTTATTAAATGTCATTTTTTTATTAACTCATTAATGCCCAGATTTATAGGTTATAGTTAACTTCATTCTCCAGTTCATCTCAGGCTAAACTGTATTTTTGAAAATAAACCGACCTAACCTAAACATAAGTAGGACTAAAGAATATCAATAACGGTAGTATACATATATCCAATGTTTAACTACAAACAAAATGTTTGTCCTGTACCTAGACACAGACTAATTTAATAGTATTTGTACCAAAAACATTTTCTAAACTTGTATTTTATAGAAGGCAATGCAGTAAGTACTTAGGTGAGATACATACCTATAAGTATTTATTTCAGTTAGTGGCCGACTATATTATGCAAGTGATATCAGTATATTGATACATTCACAGACAGTTATTAGTAATTACAAGCTACAGAAAAATAAAGATTACTACAAGCTGTTAAACATAAGGGATGGTGTAGGTATATGTAAAATATTCATAATTTAACTGCAAGGAAGGTAGGTAAACAGAAGTGATTCACCAGTTTTGAAAAATAAGGAAGGAACTAATTAATAACATTTTTACCCAGACACACTTCAAAAGATCATTATTAGAAAGTTGTGAATCTAAAACTATACTTATCAACTTACTTTAGTATAATACTTACAATAAATATACTTCCAAAAATCATCAATCCCAAAGCATGGTCGACAGCGAAGTTTCAGCTAAAAAAATATCCCAAGAAGGAACTTACTTGCTCATGGAAAAATAAACTAAGGACTTAGATATCACTATAAACTTACCAAAAAGCCCCACTAGTTCATTCCAAGATTAAATTAAACCCATTTTATAAAGAAAAAAGTCGTGGAAAAAATCACAAACGCGTCAGAAGACCAGACGAGAAGTAAACTGTCATTGTCATAAAATAAATCAGTGTTGCAAAAAAAAAACACTAGCTTTTAAATGTTTTTGCAAGATTTTAACCGAAAATGATGATAGTATGAACTTAAATTAATT
This sequence comes from Polydrusus tereticollis, assembly GCA_963920685.1. Lineage (NCBI taxonomy): Eukaryota > Metazoa > Arthropoda > Insecta > Coleoptera > Curculionidae > Polydrusus > Polydrusus tereticollis. The sequence continues at coordinate 63,607,480 of OY987327.1, forward strand.
ACATATCCAATTAAATCATTAAAACTTATTAAAAATATTCGATTAACGAAGATTATTAATGAAATCTTAACTTAAAATACGAAAACCAAAAGTTACTAGCAGATATGTCAAACCCTCCCGCTCCCCTGACATGAACTGCCCATAAATTGCTTGTTGCCCTACTCTCGTATTTTAGTGACACCCCCCTGCTATCCACTACCCGTGGATGTGAAAACTATTGCATATAACTTACCTAACAAACTTACAAAACACGAATGTATATCAAATACTACGCTCACTGAATATCTGCAATATAAGATATAGAGTGTTTTAAATAATTCTAGTTTCAAAACTGAAAACCATTTTTTCAAATGGATCGCCCTCTACATTTTTTTGGTGATCTTTAAGATAAACCTATAAGTTTGCTTAAAGGGGTAGTATACCTGAAAGCATAAAAATTATAAAAAACTAATAACAAATTTCTAAACCGCAGTTTCCTGCGATAAGTATAGTTTTTGAATTATTAGCGACGGAAGTTTGAGCCGCGTTACGCGTGACGTCATCTCGATTGCAATAAGCAGATGGACAGAGCTAACAGCCTGTAGGATCTCCAAGCAATTGTGGCCCCTATTTGATAACAGGAAAACCGCAGCGTTCTTACAACACAGTCGGCAGGACCTAAGAAATATCACTGCCGTGGTTACCGAACACTGTCTTTTCGGTAGACATGCTGAACGTATGCAAATACCAGCTAACGACTTCTGCAGAAGTTGCAGAGACGAAGAAGAGGAGGAAAGTATTCAACATTTCTTATGTGAATGCCCAGGCCTCGCAAGAAGAAGGTTTATTGCCTTGGGCGAACCATTCTTCAATAATTTGGAGGAAGTAAGCAGCTTACAACTGGGTCGACTTACTAGGTTTATTAACAGTAGTGGCTGGTTTGAGTGAGCTGCCAAGATGCTTCTACCACAAGAATAAATAACAACCCAACCAGAAGGATTACAGAAAGAGAGATCCGATATTCAGGTAGATTTTGCCGCTCGGGCTTTGGAAGAAATTGGAAGAACTTATCGGCCAGTGCCGCGACGACTAGTGTAGCGATAAGTTGTTCTGCCAGTGCCGTAGTATTTTATTAAAACTTTTCAAAATATGGAGAATAAATCCAAATCCCACAATGTTTGTTGTGTGAAGAATTGTGGTAATAAAAGTTACAATTCCCCCAATCTAAGTTTTTCTAGATTACCAAGTGATCCCAAAAGGTAAGGATAATTTTATATTTAGAGGTATAGTGCGGAAATTAAATTCCGAACAGCATTTCGTTATATTGAACCTATTACTTTTCTGCCTATTAATTATCTACATTATAAGTGTATTAAGTGTGTTCAATTTTCGAAGGTATACGTTTCTACTGAACCTTCCATACCTTTGTGTTGTCTTAATAAAATTATAAATATACAGAAAATATACCAAAAAGTGGCAATTTCACTCTGTCACTCATATTTTTAATAATTATACCACATATTATATTAAATGGTAAAAGCTTAACCTACTAAATTACACATAAATGTCATAAAATGTCAAATTGATGTCAGAATCTTAATCAACGCAACTGTACGTAGACACAAAATTGCTCAATAGTAAAGGCCGATTCATAAAACTTTTCGTCGCTGTTCCCGCTCGTCGCCGCCGTTCCCGTCGCTATTTAACCTAAGGGGAAACAGCGTATACGTTCAGAAAAGCCGCCACCGCTCCCGTTGGTAGTTCTGAATTGGCCAATTTTTAAATCGCGTCGTTCCCACTGACCTTGGTCGTTCGTCGTTCCCACTTCTGGCCAATGAGAAGAAAGAAATTTTCGACCATATGGTTTGAAGTTTTAAAGGAAGTAATTTTAGGGTTAGAGTACTTGGAGTGTTTTGCTGTTTTGTGGATTTTACTACAAAAAAACATTAATATCATATAATAAGGTACTTACATCACGCTTTTTAAAAGAAAATACAATTATTTACTTTGTTTTTCTAACCTTAAACCTTCTTTTGTTATTGCGGCGCAGTTCGTAGTTCGACTTTTTTATAAATACCTATCCAACGGCGGCGACGAGCGGGAGCAGTGACAACGAACGGGAACAGCGACGAAAAGTTTTATAAATCGACCTTAATCTATGTAAATAAAAGTTCCCACATTACATGTCACGCATCCCTTAAATATTCTTTCGATGTGACACAATTTTAAATTAACTTCGTTTTTTTTTATTCGTTGTAGATCTAAGTCTTGGGCTATTGCTTGCCAAAGAGAGGATTTGTTAACTGATCTTAAAAAGGCGCATAACTTCCAAGTCTGCCGCGCACATTTTGAGGATATACTTTGTCCAATAAGAGGAGGGTTATCTCTACTGCAGTTCCGACGGTATTCTCAAAGTTGTTCTCTAGTGAACATATTTCCCAACAGTACAATAATTGTACCAAGGCCAAAATTAATATTTTGCAAGATTTGCAAGATCTTGTAATTCGTCTAGGTATGATGCTTTTTTAAACTATTAACAATATTAAGAATTTGTATTAAATAGGTGTGGTTACCTGTATCACAATATGAGGGTTTCAGAATTTCTTAATTAAATAAAGTTTAGCATTTACACTGTTACTGTAATTTTTCAGGTACTTCGAACACTTGCCAAACAAATTTGGAGATAAAAATTCCGGAATACACGACAGTTAATAGTGGAGCATCTACTGATGTCACCAGTAAGTACCCAAACATTATTACCTTATTTATGCGAGTTAAATTGTTTTACACTTTAAAATATATAAATAGAAACTTTAAAAATATTAATAAAAATAAATTAATAGTTTGGGGACATTTATCAACATTTATATGTAGGTAGTGTATATATTTTAGTAGATATGTACTATTGTGTATAAATAGTAGGAATATGTATAATAATGCGCCATTGTTCATATTTTAAAATTAACCATTTCTAACCAAATCTGTGAATAAATAATATTTAGTCATCTAATATTATGTATGATTTGACCATAATTATAACCCAAAGACGGTCCTGTCGGGCAACGTTGAAATATTTGGTAATATATCTGAGACCGGCCCCGGTTTTTCATAAATCACGCGCTGCCAAGGTCATAGAAGATCGCATCGGATCTCTCTTTCTGTTATCCTTCTGGTTGTTATTTATTCTTGTGCTTCTACTCCGTACTTCGCACTAGCTATCAGGGAGCCGATGCCGATAGGTTCCGCAGAACAGCGGTCCTCATAGGACTACGTGAGACTGTCTGGACAGACCAGAATTCTGCCACTCTAACCTAACCTAACCTAACGTCATCTGTACATCACCGAGTCCGGGGGCAGCACCACAGACTACAGACTACCCGGCATTGGCGTTTCGTATTACGATCCGTATCCGAGACGTTACGACGTGTTGGGATAGAGCTGCGACTTGAAAGCAAATGAAAATTTGCGAGTTTATAAAATATAATTTTGCAGGCAAGTGAATGGCAGTGAACTAATGTACAGCAAGAACGAATAAAGCGAACTGAAGAAGAAACATGACAACCGAAATAACGACGAAAACGTGGCAAGGTTAAAAGAAATAAATTGGTGTAGGTACACAGTAAAAAATATCCACCTGGTAAAAATCATTTCAGGAGTGGTAAAAAAAGTAGTGTTAATGATAACACCCGGATCAACATAATTTACCACATTTTTACACTCATATGGGATCAAAGTTGTTGTATTAAATTTGCCTATGAATTTAACTATCTAAAAAGTTAATTTTGTTGAATGGGTGTTATTTATTTGATTTTACACTATATCAGGAAATTTAAATACAAAGACAATTAATAACACCATATTAGCGTGTAAATCGACCCCGCTAGAAGGTAATTTTAACACTTTGAGTGTAAAACTTATTCTTTAATCGTTTTTTTACACGGCCCCGGGTAAAAATACCTAAACCCGTGTTACCGAAAAGACAGGCGGCAACAAGTGGTGTGAAATTCTAGGAATTGACACATGACGCCGACGCTACATGCAAATTCAACTTTCAAGTCAGTCTGAGTGTGCTCTTTGAACGTGATATAGAATAATGTTATACAAAGTGTTTCAGAATAAGATGCTGATCCTTAACGGTGTGAATCCTTAGGTGATTTAAGAAGAAAAGTTCAAATTAACATATATCCTTAACCTATCAACTTTCGAGCTACAGGGCGTTAAAGTTTTAAGAAAAAAATCGTTTTTCTATCATATCTTTAACAATTTTCTAGCTATTTTTATGAATTTTTCACACATGCGCTCTAAGCATCAATAGCCATTTTTTGGTGTACAAAATTTTTTTAACCAGTGGCGTCCTGAAAGGGTTTGGACTAGACATTTTGGAAAAATATTATGTACGCCACTGCTTTTTCTCAAGATTAAAAATTATTTTTAAAATACTCATTCATTTTAGGCCAAATTTAATATCTTGCCTTTTTATCGTCCGACAAACAGTTTCCGACAAAAAAAATAAAAAGCATTAAATGCACATTCGCTATGTGCCTATGGTTTATTTTTTAACATTAAATTAAAACAACTAACATTAAATAACGTGTGAACAAAAACGAAAATAATTTAGATTAGCTGTTGAAAGTGGCCACCACCTGCAAGAATGCATGCTTCAGCTTTTCTCCTCATTGAGTCTCGTACCCTTTGAAAAATTCCTGGAGTATTCCTGATAGTGTCGAAACAAACTATTATGCAGTTTCTCAACTCCTCTTCAGTATTTATTGGGATGCTGTAAACCAACGTTTTCAGTGTCACCACAGGAAAAAATCTAGACTGTTTAGATCAGGGGATCTAGGTGGCCACGATTGTGTTCCTCTGCGCCCTATTCATCGATTACTATAATGTTGATTTAAAAACTTTCGTGCTAAGAGACTGAACCGGGCAGGTGCACCATCGTGCATAAACCACATACGATGTCGGGTTAAAATAGGGACGTCGTCTAGCAAATTTGGTAAAGTATGTTCAAGAAATTGTCGATAATTGATTCCGTTCAATCTGGCTGGTAAAAAATTAGGCCCAATTAAATAATCGCCAATAATTCCAGCCCAAACATTTACAGAAAATTGCTCTTGGTGGTGGGATTCCGTAATGGCATGTGGGTTTTCTTCTGCTCAGAAGTGATTGTTATGATAATTCACCTCACTTTTATTGAACCAATCAAAACGCTCATTTTCATAGCAACCACCTTGGTAACGGTCGTCTTACCCGATAAGACTACCGCTAGCTCGAAAAGACGCTTGTAGCTTTTTTACTTAAATAAAAAATTAGTAACACCTCTAACTTGTATATTTACCTTTATCAGACGGCCTTCATTTTTATGTTCAGTAAATTATCCAATAAAATACACCTCTAGAGGCGGTTTCTTATCTTCATACCTTCGTTTTTCACTCGAAACTCGATTTTCCAAGAAAATTTTCACTCAATGTAATTTTTACTTATAATCAAAGATAAGACCCTCGAGCTAAAGCTCTCGGGATCATATCAGATTATAAGTAAAAATTACATTTCGTAAAAATTTGTCAGAAAATCGATTTCTTGTTAAAAACATCGGTATTACCGATAAGACTATTTTTTAATACGTGCATTATAAGTCTAAACTTAATAGTTTCCGAGATATCGACTTTTGAAAAATGAAATTTTTGAAATTTGACAGCTTCTAGCTTTCTAACGGTGTGTCTTAGAGTAAAACGGTTTACATGTTTGTCCCTATCTTAGTTTTTTATTATCTTCCTAAAAGTCTCAACTTCCGGTTAAACCGGATATAACTCAAAAGCCGGAAATACAGTACTTCCGGTTAAACCGAAAGTTGATGTTTTTGGGAAGATAATAAACAAGTAAGATAGGTACATGTAAGCCGTTTTACTCTAAAACGTATCGTTAGAAAGCTGGAAGCTGTCAAAGTTCAAAAATTTCATTTTTCAAAAGTCGATATCTCGGAAACTATTAGGTTTAGACTTATAATACACTTATTAAAAAATAATTGTTATTTTATGCTAAATCCAAAAATATTCGAAGATATAGGGTGTTCTATTTAAAAAAAGGGTAACTTTGCTTCCCGACTGGTTTCTGACTCATCCTGTATACTTATTTTTTTTAAATTCTAATACACCTTACAAAACCCTAAAACATTTATCGAACATATTTTTTGCTAACTATTATACTTTAAGAAATAATCGACCATTTCCAAACATACCAACGACCCTGTATTTTACTGCATAGATCTCTAAATAAATATTCGATTAATATATTACTCATCATTTTCATTCTCTTATATTGTTCCAAAACATACTTTTATTTAGTTGTTTAGTGTTCTAAGTATACATATATTTATTATGTTATTTGTTTTGTTAAGCGTAACAATGATGTATATTAAACGTAGATATACAGGGCTGCCCAGAAGTCCGGAATAAAATTAATATAGCCCTAACCTGTAACTTCTGGGGAAAATGCTCGGGCACGTCAATGTAGTTTTATATATGCTCACATTTTGATGTTATTCATTTGTTTTTTATAAACATTTTTCAAAGATATGACGACATCGATCTTTTTTTTAAATGGAAACATACAGCTTGTGATACATCATTTAAAAGCTAATAACGCGTACAGTATTCTCATAAATTTTGACGCGATTCTGTCAAGCTATTTCAAAATGGCGACTATTAAAAGTTTTAAAAAAATCCCTATTTAAATAAGCGGAAATGATAAATCATTGATGTTTTTTTACCTTTCAAGGTAAGGAATCTTCATTGTTTCACGTTTTGACATTTTGTGACATTGTGACTTAACAATAGTTATGGTTTATTAACGAAGCAAAACAAAACACAACAAAAAGGTGGTTTAACGTGGCAAATGCTGGAAATGTTCTCCATCCTCTACTTGGCATGCTCCCAGACGATGGTAAAATCTGTCGACGGAATTTCGAATGGCTTCAGCTGGTCTGTTATGTGTCTCCAATCTAATTTTGTTTTTCAAATCTTCAATATTATTTGGCCTATTTTGGTAAACTTTTTCTTTTTAATATCCCCAAAGAAAATAGTCTAGAGGCGTTAAGTCTGGGGACCTCGGTGGCTATTCAATCGTTCAATCCAGCGACCTGGAAATATCTGATCTAAATATCTTCTCACATTGACACCAAAATGCGGGGGAGCACCATTTTGCTGAAACCAAATTCTTTTATTAGGTTAATCTGGATCTACTTCGTTGGGAAAAATTACAGCTAGAGCAGCCCTCAACTCGAAGGTTTAGAAATCCAGGTACCGTTCAGCTGTGAGGTTTCCTCCCAAAAAGAATGGCCCTAAAATTCGGTTATTAATGATATCTGCCCATACATTACTTTCTGGGGCCGCTGAGTATGCGCTTTAAATATCCATCGTGGATTTTCTTGACTCCAGAAACGATAATTATGTCTGTTAACCACCCCGTTTAAATAGAAAGTAGCTTCATCCGAAAATAATATGTTCTTTGGAAACCTATTATTCTCGTCATACCGTCTCATCATTTCTTCGCAAAATTGCAAACGCCTATCATAGTCATCTTCTAAAAGCTCTTGGACAAGACATACTTTATAAGGGTGGTATTTTTCTGCTTTCAAAAATTTTCCAATAGTACCTCTAGATGTATCATGATTTTGAGCCAATGAAACTGTTGAAACATGCGGAATATCCAATTTTTCATCATCGCCTAAAACACGTGGCCGTTCATTCCTAGACAAGTCCTTTACTGTGTCATGTTCATCAAATGTCAGACCATCGCTTTTATCAGAACCGTCACTTGGTTGGTTCAATACAGTGTAAACATCGTTTTTAGTTTGCTCTGCCTAAAAGTAGCATTTTAACGCGATATAGTTGGAAATAAAAATAAATATTTTAGAAAACATGACTTAATAAGTGTCCGGAGTGAACTGTGCCTTAGAAATTAAAACCAATTGTGTAATGAGCTTGTAATTCACTAAAACGTGGAATAAACTGTAAGTACTCTTGCATTAAGACTAAAATCGCTTCACAGTGCAATAATAATATTAACAATAAAAACTTTTTGCTGTACTGCGGACCATACGTTTTGCACCACGGGTATATATACTAGATACCATGTCGTTGCTTACAGAAGAAAAGCTTCTAGATATTCTGAAGAAAGCTAATGAAGAACAATTGAAAAAAATTCAGGAAAATAGTACAGAACAAACAAAACTATTGAGAGACGAAATCCAAAATATATATAAAGTGGTAAATGATAAAACTGATTTGAACAATATCGAAATCTCAAAACTAAAACAAAGCAACCTATACGTGCAAAGGAAACTGCGTAAAAATAACATTATTGTGTTTGGTCTTGGTATAAAACGGAATATTCCGCGAGAAAATCTCTTAAAAAGCTGTCTGGCGAACCTAAATAAATTATTACCAATTATTAACCTCTCCGAAAGTGACATAAACAATATTTCACTAATTGGGAACAGTGAACATCCCCCAATATTAATCGAGTTCATCTCGTATCTTAAAAAATCTAGTATATTTCCAAATCTAAAAGGCCTTAAGGGTACCAACGTTTCTATCTCAAATGACCTATGTCTCGAAGATCGACAAATTCAGAAGACACTCGTGACTCATCAAAAAACTGCTAGATCTCAAGGGCTCCAGACGCAAATAAAAGGATCTACCTTATTTATTAACAACCAACCATATTCAATTGAAAAATTGAAGGAACTAGAAAACCAAGTAAGCGACTCGGAACCGGAAGAAGATAACGAAGAATTTGAGACAGCAAACTCTCAGAAAAAAGGGGCCAGTAGTCCAGAAAGAAAATTAAGCGAGCAAGATAATTCACTCAAAAGGAAAAGGAGAAAAACAAATTATAGCCCAAGTAACGTTGGTGCAAATATCGCCACCGGAAATCGAACAAAGTCACTTCAAAAAGACTGAATTTATTTTGGTATCTATATTTAATAGTCTTAGAATAATCAATATATATTATACAGAATCTTTTTTCTTTTTTTTTTAATTTTTGTAGCTATTAATATTTGAATTAGGCCAAAATTTGCTAATGAGGGCGAACCAGTACATAGACGAATTACCATTTCTTGAAATTGAAGCAAAAGATATTTATAATGCTGACCAATTATTACCTACATATAAAACATCGAATAATAAGGGTTTCTCTATACTTCACTGCAACATACGGAGCATAAATAAGAATTTTGACGAGCTACTAATAATGATGCACGAGTTTCAGTATTGTTTTGACATTGTAGTACTCAGTGAGACGTGGAGGGTGCAAGATATGGGATTCTTTAAGATTGACGGTTTTTTCGCAATTTATAATGAGGGTGACATTAATAAGAATGATGGGGTGATAGTTTATATAAAGAATATCTACAAAACATGTTATTCTATTGAACACACTAATATCGGAGAGATTAAGGTGTTAAATATAATGATTAAAAAATTAGGTCAAAAAATTCTTATAAATGCACTTTATAGATCACCTGCCACTTGTCCAAACACTTTTGTACAGAACCTACACTCATTTTTTGAAAAATTCATAAACCAAAATTTAAACTTTCATTTTTTTGTGGGGGACATTAATATTGATATAAAATCAAACAAAGAATGTTCTCAAAATTATCTTAATATTTTAAGTGAGTTGGGATTTATGTCATTAATTAATAAACCTACGAGAATACAAAATGAATCTAAATCGTGTATAGACCATATATTTCTTAAAAGCTGTGAAAGTGCGAATATAAGCTCTTTTATTATAAATACAGACTTAACCGACCACTTTCCTGTTGTTGCCCTAATAGAATGTGAAAAGCTAAAACAAGAAAATCAAGCATATGTGACAAAAAAATTCAAAATAAATGAAAATGAACTTCTCAATTACATTAAAAATGAAAATTGGGAGAAAATCTACAACTGTACAAATGCCGAAGAGGGTACCAACTACCTAATAGAAAAAATAAAAAAAGGATTAGAACAATCTAAAATAGAAATACAGTATAAAACTAAATATAAGAAGCGAAACCCGTGGATTACTTTGGGGCTGATGAAATCTATTGAAAATAAACAAAAATTATATAGAGACTACAAAGATGATGCTGGAAACAATGGAAAAGAAACGAAGTATAAAAATTATAAGAATAAATTAAATAAATTGATATTCAAAACAAAGTCGGATTATTTCAAACAAGAAGTGGAAAAAAATAAAGGGGACAGCAAAAATCTATGGAAGTCAGTAAATAAATTTACAGGTAAGTGCCGGGAAAAAAACGATATTACAGAAATAAAAGTAGAAAATAAGGTAATTAGGGAAAAGAAAGAAATGGCAAATTACTTTAATAAATATTTTGCAGAAGTAGGTAAAAATCTGGCAAATAACATTTCTAAACAAGCAACTGTAGATAATAGTAAGAGCCATTATACGGAACATTCAATATTTTTTTTCCCCACGGACCCAGAAGAAGTAGAAAAATTTATCAAGGAACTGAAAACGAAGAAAGCTCCAGGAAATGATGGAATTACATCTGAGCACTTAAGATTGATCGCTCCATATATAAAAAATCCATTCAGCCATCTTATTAATAAAATATTTCAAGAGGGTACATTTCCATCTATTCTTAAAATCGGCATTGTCAAACCATTACTAAAAAAGGGAAGTCCTATTGAAGTGACTAATTATAGACCTGTATCGTTAGTATCTAGTGTAGCAAAAATTGTGGAAAAAATAATTAAAAAGCGTATTGTTGACTACTTAGACAAGTATAGCCTGCTTTCTAATAAACAGTTTGGGTTTAAAAAAGGATATTCTACGGAGGATGCTCTGATTTATCTGACAAATAATATATATAAAAATCTAGATGAAAGCAAGCCTGTATTAGGGATTTTTTTGGATTTAGCAAAAGCTTTTGATACTGTCAAGCACAATATATTAATTAGGGTACTCAATAATATAGGATTCCGGGGAATAGCTTTAAATCTAATGGAAAGTTACCTAGAAAATCGACAGCAATATGTTCAAATATCGGAAAAGCTAAGCGAGCCAACTAATATCGAATACGGTGTTCCACAGGGGACGGTTTTAGGGCCAATATTATTTTCTATATATATTAATGAGTTGTTCAGTGTGAGGTGTGCTGGTTCTGCTTCGTCCTTTGCAGACGACACCGTAGTGTTATACAGTGGAAATTCCTGGAAAGAAGTGAAAGAAAGTGTGGAAAAAGATTTAATATTATTGAAGAACTGGTTTGACACAATGTACCTAACGATAAATTTCGAAAAAACAAACTATATCTCTTTTAGTTGTGATAAAAGAAAAATACCATTTTTTAAGGAAATACGGCTTAAGCAGGATAAGAAGGACATAATAATCAAAGAAGTTTCGCATACTAAATATCTTGGAGTACAAATTGATAAACATCTAAAATGGGATGAACAAATTAAAATATTAACAAAAAAATGCAGAGCAATATTATATAAATTTAAAAAACTGAAAAGCATACTATCCCAAGAAAACTTAAAAACAGTATATTTTTCATTAGTATACTCGGTCATACAGTATGGAATATGTGTATGGGGAGGAGCTTATAAACATCACTTAACCAAACTACAAGTTATTCAAAAAATATTCATAAAAATTATATACAATAGAGACACAAATTATTCCAGTGATTCGCTATTCGAGGAAAGTAAACTAATGGATATATGTCAAATTTACTGTTTTAAAATTGTTTGTTTACAATACAAGGGAAAAAATAAACTAGAACCAATTTCTCATGAATACAATACTAGACACAAAAAAACAAAACACACTAGAACACTTAGGGCAAAAAAAAACAATTGGACTAAGATCTTTTCAATTTTTAGCCACACATATATATGTATCAGTTCCAGAAAATATTCGCAAGGCAAACAATTATATACGTTTTAAGAAACTTACAAAACAATGGTTATGTTCAATACCCCGACAAAAAGCCAGTGATCTTGTGGAACTACGCTCCTAAGGTTGATGGCAGTGTCAATATTACTGAGCTCGCCAATAAAGACTTCTATGAGCCAATGCTCTCTCAGAATATACATTTGAATAGGTAATTTTGACATAACGATTCGATCTTGTTCATTTTATCTTGCTTTTAAATAAAAATGTCTTTGTACTGATGGTTCGCCTAATTAACATAAGTTACTTATATTAAAATGTTTTTTTAAATTTATTTTAATTAAAACAAAAGTATACACTCTTAACGGTGGTAGTAATGATTGAAATTAACTAGGCATATATATTTAATTTATTATTTTCATTATATTTTTATTACAACATGTAAATGCAATAGAACCTCAAAAAATATATAAGATATAAGTTAAATTTTAGACAAAACATAGGTATTATATTATGTATAGGTATTGCTGCCAGGGTTTTAGAAAGTGAGACAGAAATATCCGCGCACGAGTCTTAAGTGATTTTAGCGGATATATTCTTCTTATATTTCCAATCACCTTGCAGTTTTAGATATAAGGAAGTTAATGTATTTGATTTATTTTTGGAAATATATATATATATATAATAAAAAAAAAAAAAAAAAAAAATGTGTGGAATATTTTACTAACAGTACCCTGTGAAATTTGATTTTCCGGATATTTAGCATTAAATAAAGTGCACACTTAACTTTGACTTCTTATTTTATCTCCACATCCTAACAATATCAAGACTTCGATGCGCTGCCTTTCCGACAAAACCATTTTTGTTTAGAAAATTGTAAAATAATACTTCGGAAATACCTAAATTAATTTTACAAGTTCACAATGTCACAAAATGTCAGAACGTGAAACAATGAAGATTTTATACCTTGAAAGGCAAAAAAAACATCAATGATTTATCATTTCCGCTTATTTAAATAGGGATTTTTTTAAACTTTTAACAGTCGCCATTTTGCAATAGCTTGACAGAATCGCGTCAAAATTTATGAGCATACTGTAAGAGATATTAGCTTTCAAATGATGTATCACAAGCTGTATGTTTCCATTTAAAAAAAAGATCGATGTCGTCATATCTTTGACAAATGTCTATAAAAAAATAAACGAATAACGTCAAAATGTGAGCGTATATAGAACTAAATTGACGTGTCGAGCATTTTCCCCAAAAGTTACAGGTTAAGGCTATATTAATTTTATTCCGGACTTCTGGGCAGACCTGTATATATGATTTACTAAATTGTAAACTATATAATAGGTGTGTCATTTGGTTCAACTAGTTATAATAATAAGTGTAAAAAAAATCACAGGGTTTTCCAGTTCTGTTGTAACCATAATTTTGTTTATAAATACACAATAAATAATACTCAATATTTTCATTCATTTAACAAACATTTTCCAAGCGATCTGAAAATTTATATATATTAGGGGCTACTACTTTCGGCTTTGATTAGGTCATGCAATTATGTATCAAACTAAGCAGAGGTTAATAATGTAAAACATCTTGAATGCATAATTTTTTACATTTTAATTATAAACGCCCAGTTAGCTTTATACGGGATTAAATGACTTAAATAAAGTGAAAAGTATTCTAGCTCTTGGTAGATTATTTAATTACACTCACTATAGTAATGTCACACCCAAATAAAATAAAATTTACACTACAATGATATGATATTTACACTAATTAATCACAAACTACCATTAAAAAATGGGTTACTTACACCTCGTAAAAAAAACATTCAAAAATATCTTTTTTACCATATACTGATTGGTTAATATACCGTATTGAGCGTGGTCCTATAATGTACCTAATGTACCACCATTGAGTGTTAAATTTAACACAATTTTTTATATACCGAAATTGTGTGGTAACGCCAACACCATGAGATAGTTTGTGTTGTGTTGAGGATACCCTAATAAACATTGTGAGAAACGAAGACGCCCGGATTATATATCACGATGCATTTGAGAACCTAGTTTTAGGATTAGATTCTTTAAATTTAAAAAGAAAAGGTATTTAGCTGAGTCTAATAGATTGTGCCGTCATCTAGCTTTCAAAAAGTTTAATTCTTAGATTAATAGTTGGGCATCAATTAAGCGTCATAATAGACTTGTAATTCCATTCCGAGATTACACAGAGTTTAGAGAATATTATGATAATGATATTTTACAATAACCGTAACTTAGTGAAGTTTTTATTTTTTATACAGAAAAATGCTTGACTTGTTTCTTGGCTTAACTGAAGTTTCATTAATATCTTGAAAAATGCTTAGTTTTTATGTGAAGAAGGAATCGCAGCTTTTGATAAACGACATGGTTATGATTAGGCTGAAAATGTTGCCGGTTTATTCGATTTGTCCAGGCTTTGTATCGCGGCGGTTCCTATTTATGTCTTGGGAAAGTATGCAGCGTCACGTTCGAATTTTTTAAATTATTGGTACAACGGTACAGTCGACAACACAACTGTTAGGCATTTTTGGGCAAAATTGCAACAACCGCAAAAATACAGTCACAGACTGAACGTAATCTTAACTGTAGTCCCCTTTCTTTTTGATTTCTTATAATCGGTTCGCGGTGGAGTGGTCCACAGCTATTCCGGCTATGTGGTACGATAAAATTGGAATATACAGGGTGTAAAAGTGATAGTCGAAATTTAGAAATGACCCAATGTCATTCGATATAGGCCAAAAAGTTTAATAAATTAAAGCCTTCGTCTTCGGAACTGTATAGTTTTTGAGCAAGATCGGAGAATGGTAAGTATTTTTTTTTAAATTTAAAATGTCTATTTTTCGTAACTCGCAAACAAAAAGTCGGATCAAAATGCGAATTGAACCGTCGGATAGACCATCTCAAATATTTTGTTGCTACAATACATCTTTCAATACCCAAAAAATTTAGAAATTGTAGATTTTCGACAAAAACTAAAAATTACATATTTTTAAATTAAAAATTAAATTTTTTATTTTATTTGTAGGTTTAAAAAAACGTCATTGGAAAGCGCTCCTTTAAAGACGTAAAATGTATATTTTGAAAATTTTTATAAAAAACTAAAACTTATAAAAGTTCTCTTTAAGATAAAATATTTTATAGGAAGATTATTTTTTTACATCCATATTGGGTTTATTTGATTCCCCATTATTTTTTGAACAATTTTCACTAAAAGAAAATTAAAATATTCCCACTAATATTAACAGATATATAAGTTTACCACGAAAACTGTCAAAAAATCACGGGTTTTCAATGCCAAATTTGAACAGTGGGCCATGAAAAACACGTGTTTGTAAATTTAATTAATTAAATGAGTTAATTAAAAACGCCAAGTTGTCAGTCAAACAATGCGACTTAGTGAGATGTATTAATAGTGAATAAGATTTGGAATAAATAACAATTAAAATTTATTTCTGAAACTTATGATTTACCAAGCTTGTACTGTACATCCTACATTTCATAGATCAGTTTCGGTGGTTTGTTCCGCAGTCTGTAATCAAACTGACAACTGTTGTTCTCAACGTTCCTCTTTGAAGTAATAATCGGTGAAGAGCATATACTTGGTGCAATTAGATCAACTCCTGCATAACTAGATAATCGTAAAACTTGATCATCGCGGGATAAAAATCACATATTGGGTTTAATAATCCATTTGCAGTCAAAGCCACATACAAATTTATTTGGTTTACTCCATACACATTAGGGCGAAATGAAAACTTAAACGTTTTTTCCAAATTTCAACAGTACGCGGTACGTGCCTTTTGGGTCACATATGAAATCCTTAAAATCTGGAGGACATATGACATTTCTTTCCAGTGCCCAACAGGTTTGTAAATTAGTAATTTTTAACCCAAAAACAATTTTTAATACGCCTCCTGTTATAAGTCGCGGTGGGTATACTGATACGCTTGCACCGATGAAATAAAAAAAGTGAAAAGCATAGAAATCTGTTAAAACCTTTGTAAGGGTAGAAAACATTACGACAATCATAAATTAAAAATATCAAAATTTCAAGACGATGCCAGAAAGAAGTTGTTTGATATTGCAGCTTGCAATTGCAAATATTTTTCTGCGTGCAGTTGTGAAAAATGTCGTAAAGTGCCTGAGATGAGCCATTGTTTCTCATTGACCAACGAACTGAGAGAAAAATGATTATGGGATATGCTGATCTTAATGCAAATAGGCAAAATCAGGAAAGAATGGGAAGAGAACGGACAGAATTAAGACTATTAAATTATAAAGAAACAGAATCAAATCAAATACAGTCAAAAATAGTTCGGTTACTGAAGAAATGTCTATTGAAAGTACAATACTGATACCGTAATGGCACCTGAAAGGGGCGAAGCTTGAACTGCTCAAAAGAAGAAAGAAATCCAAATGAAAGTTTCATTGTCTTAGCAAGAACGGGCGGTGGCAATAATTGCGAGTTCTGTACTAGAAGATGTTGGCTTGGTTTTACAAATAGATACAATAAAAATATTATAAATAGAATGAAAGTTCGAAGACGAAAACAGGAATTGGACAAAAACGTTTTGGTTCACGAACCAGGATCAATGTATATATAAGACACGTAATACCGTTGTCTGAATCAGCTGCAAATGTAATATTAAGCATAATCAGATATTTAGAAAAACATTAGATTGATACGACAAAAGGCGGAATTTTGAGGTTGCTAGAGGAAAACCATTGCAATGGTTTACCTAATTGCACGGCAACAATCTTCCATTACGGCATCTTTTCAAGCATTTAGATGGTCTTACAAGTGAACTGCGTGAAGGACCGATTGTTAAAAAAATGGCTAAGTAATAAACTTTATCCAAATTGAATTAGATTTACCTGAAGTTGATAAAACACAGTTAGGTAGGTACGGACCAAAAATATTTGTTAGAAATATGTTCCTGTTATTGCCCGTAAATGCATTAGAGAATCTCAAAATAGTGGTAGAATATGTTGTAAAAGTATATACTCCAGTCTAAAACGCACTATAAAGCCAGTAATCCAGAGAAATGAGTACTTCGGCCAACCCCAAAAATATTTTTTTAACGATGTTATGTGACGAGCAAAAACATATTAGAGAACTTGCTTTAAGGAGAAATCTAAAAGCTCAGGCAAATCCAAGGTCGCTTAACAAAATTAGGCGATAGCAAATCCCACATCTAAATTTTGAAGCCGAAGACTACGTCCAGCTAGTATCCCGATTGCACTTTTAAAAACATAATGTGCGGACAGTCGCATTACATAAATGGTGAATATATTACAACACATTTCATGCTGCATGGGGCAGTAGAAAATGTTCTTTGATCTCATTCATTCAAGGGGGCATAGTAGAGTATCCTAATAGGAAACTTTTCCGAAGTACTATAAAATAATATTATATTAAAAATAACAAAAAATTCATCCTTTTCGTTCCGTTCTAATACATATGGATAAATAGTAATACCTTGTTGGAAATATTATAATATCTACACTTTTAACTTGGTAAACGGAGAACATAATTAAACGTTTTCTTGTGAATGCAACCCTTTGGAAATATTGAAACAGGGTGAGTTTCTAGACATGATTGCAAACGCACCACTTAGAAATTGCCTTAGGAAGCTTCCTTGTTTGGCAGTCAACGACAAAACAAAAAACAAAACTTTTTTATGGTATAGCACTGCAGAATAAATCTTTCATGGTACTTTGCAAGTGATGCGTGTGCGCAGAAAGCAATTCATGTTGATCTTGATTCTTTGTAAATTATACTTGTTGGAAAACAAGACCTCCGGGACGTCGTTCCAGAATAATGATCCTCTCCAAATGAAACATTTTTTCGAGAGATACTAAGCCGAATCACGAAATAGTGGGCTGTCGTGGTTTGTCGTGTATTCCTACACATTTACCACGAAAAAGATTGTTAAAAGGTTAAAGTCAAAAACCTGTTTTAGGCTTTCAAGGTTGTTTTATTAGCTCATGGTCGCGGATCAAGCGACTGGCTCCTCTTTGAATGGAATTCAGCAATCTAAGGGTATGCTTAGAAGCAGAACCCCAAATGTATGAGCACAACATTTCACGTTTTACACGATAACATAACGAGTAGGTACCGAATTTATTTAATTCATCTCTTTAAAAATAAACGTAACGCGAGATGTCGCCACGTGCTATATTTTACATATGTTTATTTATATTATGTGTTGAAATGACACTTTGCTGATTAGTCGCTGTACGGCGAAACGCTTTCAAGGATTGGGTCTGATGGAAACGAAGAAGGACGAACTTTTTTAA
This sequence comes from Polydrusus tereticollis, assembly GCA_963920685.1. Taxonomy (NCBI): domain Eukaryota; kingdom Metazoa; phylum Arthropoda; class Insecta; order Coleoptera; family Curculionidae; genus Polydrusus; species Polydrusus tereticollis. The sequence continues at coordinate 63,625,719 of OY987327.1, forward strand.
GTTTTTCTAACAACTATTATAGCAATGTTATAATTTTTGTAAGATATGACGACCCTGTCCTTCAGTAGTTCCATTATGTTGCTGTTTATGACCTACGTCATGCCATGGGACACTATTTTAATTGGCTTTTATGATAATTTTGTGAATCTCACGTAGACCTGTGGAAAAAATCATACGATAGTTTAGGTTAGAGTACAAATGCCTGTTAACGAGATATCTTACATTGTGTCTTTGAAAAATGTAATTTTTTTACTTTTTCGATATTTATTAATGTAATTAAGCTCTAGCAGTTAAAAAAATAAAATACAATGTATCATTTAAAAAATAACACGTTATTTAAAAATTTTAAGTTTATGTTGCCTTTTTGATTTTTCTGATAGCGGACTCAAAATGTCCATAAAAAAATACTTTAAAATTACTGATGGAAACTTCATTATAAGACCAATATTAACCGAAATATCCATTAAGTAACACATAAAAAATCACCCTGTACATACATACATGTACCTTTTTTAGGGAAATTCCCAGTGGTTCGGATTTTACTGAAAAAAAAAAACGGCGTATGCCAACTTTAAATTTAGATACCTCCCTTCGAGCTGTAAATTGTCACACTTGCTGCGTTGTCTATACCTAAAATCCACAATATCTGTCAGTTACTCATCTGATAGCAATCACCAAATCTACGAAGCGGCAGAATAAAAATATTTTGCAAGTAAATATTTTCTTTTATCCATATAAGGAACGTTGCCGCTACAAAAAATGCGAACTTAAGCGGCGACGTTGTCATACAAGCCGCATTCAGCTAATTGCATTTAAAATAGCACGGCGATTTCAATACTTGGATTCTGGTAGCGGAGAAAATAAATGTGGCGACACACAGACCCGGAAGTCACAACTTGATGTGTAGATGTGAAATAAGCGTGCCGGCAGGGTTTCCGCACTGCTTAATTAATTTGTGTTTATTATTAATTTTTTTTTTAGTTCTCGTAGTATATGGGTCATTCACATAAATATTGTTTTGTGTGAATTTATAGTGATTAAACTTTATTTAATGTTGTTAATCACTATTAAATGAGTAACCTATGCATATTAACGAACCTTCAACCGGTTGCACACCTACAAAAAATTTCAATTAACATTAAAGGAACGAATAATAGTTAAAAACGGATACCATGGAATTCGGAAACGAAATCCTGAACTAACAACAAAGGATGCTGCAGAAATATGTGTCACTTTAGCGAAACTTTTCTAGCGCACTGTGTCCAGGGTTTTGAAAGACCTTCATCAAGAAATGACTAAAAAAGAAAATAGTCGAGGAGCCGAGACAAGACTTTTTTTCGTAAATAAAAAATCCACAATTAGAAAAAAGGATGCCTTAATATTAAGAAGGACATATCTTTACTTAAAATATCATTAAAAGTTTTTATTTCTGACCGGTATATTATTAGCTTATAACGTCTTAGTTAGGCGGGAATTATAAGGGTCATAACTCAATTTGCTTGTCATCTATTGAAACATTTATTCCACTTTAAAAATGAACAAAATGTTACTAAAATCGGTCAGAAATAAAATTATCTATGTATCACTGAAATTATAAGGGTCTCAATTACCTCGGGCAATTGCTGTCCCTCGGGCCAAAGGCCCTCGGGACGTAAACTTTGCCCTCGGTAATTAAGACCATTATAATTCCCTAGATACATAAATAACTATCAAACGAACTTTTTAAAAGAAATTAACTTTAGGTATATTAAACGAAATCGAACCTAATTGAAAAAAAAATTAAATTATCGTATGGTGGCGAATATATTTTGAAAAAATACTAGAGTTTCGGGAAAAGGGGAAAAACTGTATTACACCGACAAAACATGGCCTAATGAAGGGCACACAGTTTCGAAGGTATGAAAAGATCTAAATATTAAAAGTTGAAGCCAGGCATTTATGGATTTTTGCAAGGAATAAGAAATCCCAGTGGAAAAGATTTTATAGAATCAGGTTTTCAGGGTTAATGAAATAAATTTAATTTATAAACAATTTAATGAAAATTTGATCATTTATTATTTTTTGAACTGCCTACGCCACTGGAATTCATTCTCCTGACGGAGCTCTCTATATGCTAGTGATGAGTCCCTGAAAATTTAGACTTGAAGTATAGTATATAATTTTTAATAATTGTACTAATAATGTATGATTGTAAAGTACGTCGATAAAATCTGTAGCTACGGGGCATCCGTAAGAGGGAAGCGACGCCATAAGTCAAGCTTCTTCCAAAGGGACAACCCCTGGACGTGCTATCTTAATATACACATTCTTTAAATAGCTTTGGTAGACGGCCTATATGTGCTTTGGTGTTTTTTGTGGCCTTGACAGCGGTAAGCATACATTTATTGAAAATTTTTCATACCCTCTTAATTAGCCTCCAAAATTTTAAATATATTGTTCTCGAAACAACTTTTCTGTAATTGGCGGCATGGATAAAAAAAACGATTTGCTCGATCATTGTCAATAAATGTATTTTTAAAAATTGAGCATAACTTTTTATATTATTGAAAACTTTTGAAATCATTAAACACATTTTCATAGTCACTTTTTATATAACACACGAATATTTAGACGTTCTTTAATATTATAATAGCAAATCCCAACTGTCAATTATTTTTTTAGTCGTCTAAGTGAGATATTCACCTTAGGGTATTCCCTATGCACGTATTTTTTTATCAACTATACTTTAAATATGCCACTTTTGCCAACTGTTCATTGACGAAACATTTGGGCTGCTTTAAAGTTATAAATCATGGTCGAGGCTGTACGAGCACGTCAATTATCGTTCGAGCAAGGATTAGACCGAATCAATCACGAAACGAATACTTAACGAACAGGAAAATTGAATGTCGAAGACGGTCTTAAAACGAGGTATTTTAAGCATCTTATACTTAGGTATATGTATTTGTTAAACCTTGATTTCGTTTAAAAAGATATATCTGATGTGCCCAAGAAGTTTTTATATAGGCGTAGGTTATATCAAGTATAGAACTTACCCCGACTATAGAGATTTTAATTATGAATGTTTCTTAATTGACTTGAATGATATTTATTTTAATGTCCCATTTTCCATGGATGATATGGATAATATGTTGGACTTCTTTAATGGAACTGTGTGTTCTCTTCTCGATAAGCCTCACATTATTCAGAACATTCCGAGAGTAACTCTAGAGGAGGTTCGTTCTGTTGTAAATGCAATAAATCCGAAAAAGGCGCCTGGTTTAAACAACGGCATCAAAAGTAAAGCTCTCAACAATCTACCAGAAAAAGCAATGATAGACGTAGTAAACATATCCCAACAACGGCATCAAAAGTAAAGCTCTCAACAATCTACCAGAAAAAGCAATGATAGACGTAGTAAACATATCCCAGGCTATACTTGAAAGAGGTTGCTTTCCAGAAGACTGAAAAAAGGCTAAAGTGGTGTTAATACCAAAGACTGGTAAAGATTTAACGTTGGCTGTCAGTTATAGGCCGATAAGCCTATTATCATGCCTTGGCAAAGTAGTTTAAAAACTAATATTTAATAGGGTGATCGATGTCGTATTAGACAATGACGTTCTACCACCCGAGCAGTTCGGATTTAGAGCTGCTCATTGCACCGTGCGCCAGACAACACGACTGGCAGCCAACATACTCAGAGGTTTTCCGACGTTTCTAAAGCGTTCGACAAAGTCTGGCACGATGGCCTCACACTTAAATTGATAAAGCTAGACATGCCGAACTGGCTAGTTCGAGTTATCATATCATTCTTTGAGGGCAGGAAGTTCGTGGTGTCATCTGAAAATGCTACATCTTTTACAAGAGTAGTGAGAGCGGGGGTCCCTATCGCCCCCATACTATAATATAATATTTATACATCTGATATTCCGCATCATCCACAAATAGAACTACATATATCTGTTCGCCGATGACACTGCGATCACCGCCACCTCAATGGGATCCAAAGTCGTGGTCTCGCGTCTGCAACGCCACATTTTTATCCTCCAAGAGTGGCTAGATAAATGGAAGTTGAAATTGAATGAAGATAAGACTCAAGCAATCCTTTTCTTGAAGCGGAGGACAAGACTACCAAGATCGCGAGTAAAAGTTAACAATAGGTAGATAGTTTGGATAGTTGCTAAGGCACAAAAGCATATGTGTGCAGTATACCCGCTGCTTTGTGCCAAGAGCAAAATTAATTACAGAACTAAGACTGCAATATACAAAACAATTATCAGAGCAGTTTTACCTTACGGTATACCGACTTGGTGCACCGTAAACAATACTAGACGTAACAAGATACAACTTTCTCCAAACAAAGTACTTCGAATTATTATGAATGCGCCAAGATTCATGCCAATAGACGTATTACATAGAGACATGCACATCGACAGGACCGACGATTACTTTACAAAATTACTGACAAAATACTTTCAAAGAATTGACATACACTCAAATGAACTACAAAAACATAAATATCCAAAAGACTGACTCAAAATCATCCCGACCCAATTAAATCTTCAAATTCAAAATTATAATCAATAAACCAAACAACTTCCAATAATAATCCATAGATAAGATATTCACAATAAATAATTAGATCAAAAGTTTAATCAGACTAACTCAAGAAACTAGCCTTACGATGATGATAGGCATGCGCCCTATCGCGTCTTACCAAACCTCCACTTGGAAGATAAGGTCTACTTAAGGTACAAAAAATGCAAGGTTTTCGCTACTAGGGATAAGTACAAACAACGGAGAAATTTGGTAAGGTCAGCGGTAAGAAACGAAATGAGGGCATAAGTTTAGAACAGATCCTAAAGGTTTCTGGCGTATGTTAAGGTAGTTGAATATTAATTCCTCTGTGGAAGGTCACCCTGAACTGTGGCACTTCAGATGAATTTATTGAACATTTTGTTAATAGCATTTCTGTTCTTGATGCTGCCCCTCAACATAAGGATGCGTTTTGGACCAAATATAGTAACACTCTATTTCGGGACTTTCAGTACGCCTTTCATTACACTCAAACTAATGAAAATTAAGTTGGTCAACTAATTGATCAGATTAAATCTAATGCTGTGGGTATGGATGATCTTGACTTATAAATATGTTGCCTCCTCCACTGATTCACATTACGTTCATTCTTAACTTTAGTATTTCTTCCAAAAATATCCTTCCAATTTTCTATAATTTTAAACCGATAAGTATTTTATCAGTTCTATCTACCTAGGTATTAGAAAAAAAAACCAAGCAAATGTGACAACAAAAATTAAGGTAGATGGAAATAAACTTCAGAATTATATTCAAAATGAAAATTGGGAAAATGTTTATAGTTGTACTAACGTAGAAGAGGGTAGCAACTTCTTGGTAAACAATAAAAACAGGATTAGAACAAAAAAATTATAAAACATTCAAAAAATGTTTATAAAAAGCATATACAATGCAGACATATATTATTCGGGTGGTTTGTTATTCCAGGAAAGTATACAAATGGACACAAGTCAAACCTACTGCTTTAAGACTGTCTGCTTACAATATAAAAGGAAAAACAATTTAGAAATTAGTTCTCATGAACATGATACTAGATACAAAAAAAAAACATACTAAGACCCGTAAGGGCAAAACAATAATTGAACAAAGATCGTTTCTATTTTTAGCTTTATATATATACACAGTGTGTAAAAGTCCCGGAGCGGTCAATTATTTAGAAAATCGTGCACAATATAAAAAAACTTCGGGTATAAAAGTTGTAGGTCTTAAAAAAATCTATAAAACTAGGATACTTGTAATTATACAGGGTGCCTCAAACAGTCATCGTAAACAAAACTTTGTTTTATTTAAATGAAATGACCCCTTTTTAATCGCGCTTTCTCATTCCTCTAAACATTCTAAACAACAATTATGAAACATGTCATATGGTTAAACCCATTAGTTTAAGAAATAATTTGAGTTAAAGAACATGAATACAACAGGTAAGATATTACTTACATTTTGCATTTACAAGCTGGCACCAGAATGTTTTGTTAAAAATTTAATAACCATTAAATTATATACAAGCAGTGAAATTAGTAACAAATTTACAAGAACAAAAATAAATTTAAGTAAGTCGTTATTTAATTAAATGTTGAAAATGTCCCCCTCCCACAGTTTGACAATGAGCTAGGTTATATTAAAATTTGTCGATGACGTTTTGCAACATTTCTTGGTTAATATATTCACATTCTTCAATAATTTTTTTTCTCAAATTCGTTTAGATCTGCAGGTTTTATCACATACACTTTATTTTTTAGTTGTCCCCGGGGAAAATAATCAAGGGGCGTTAAGTCTGGCGACCTAGCGGGCCATTCTATGGGCCCCCTTCGCCCTATCCAGCGGTAAGGAAAAGTATTATTTAAGTACACTTTTACAGCTCGCCCAAAATGAGGAGAAGCTCCGTTCTGCCGAAACCACGTATGTCGTAATAGTGGTCCTACTGTATTGATTATTGCTGGCACAATTTTATTTTGCAGCATGTGGAGATAATATTCTGCATTCAAATTCCCCTCTATAAAAAAAGGCCTCACTAATCTATTGCCAATAATACCGGCCCACACATTTACTTTCTGGGGGTGTTGAGTGTGTGCTTCTTTCATCCAATGTGGGTTCTGATCAGCCCAGTAATGACAATTATGTCGATTGAAATTCCCGTTTAACATGAATGTTGCCTCATCCGAAAAAACTATTTGATTAAAAAAATTGTTATTTTCTTCCTGTTTTTGCATCATTACTTGGCAAAATTCCATTCTACGTTCGAAATCGTCTTCTGATAATTCCTGTATTAAAGTTGTTTTATAGCGGAAATAATTACTGTTTTTTAAAATAATTTCAACTGATTTAAAACATATATTAACTTGGGTAGCAGCTTTTCTCAACGACAAATGTGGATCCTGAACAAAATGAAGTAATGTCTCCAATTTTTTTTCATCACTAGTTGCTGATTTTGGTCTTCCGGAACGAACTTTATCTCTGCAACACCCGGTTTCTTCGAATCTTTGAACTGTTCTCACAACTGTTGATTTTGATATATAGGCTTTGGAAAAGTTATATTGAAAAATTGCTTTGTTTCGGTAAATGATCTTTGTCGATCTCTAAAACCTCTGATCATTAGTAAAGTTATACGTTCCCTTTCGTTGAGAGACATTTTCAGAAATTAATATGACAGTGACGAAAAACATTCTGGTACCAGCTTGTAAATATGCAAAATGTAGGTAATATCTTACCTTTGTATTTATGTCCTTTAACTCAAATTATTTCTTAAACTAATGGGTTTAGCCATATGACATGTTTCATAATTGTTGTTTAGAATGTTTAGAGGAGTCAGAAAACGTGATTAAAAAGGAGTCGTTCCATTTAAATAAACCAAAGTTTTGTTTACCATGACTGTTTAAGGCACCCTGTATAATTACAGGTGTCTTACTTCTATAAATTTTTTTAAGGCCTACAACTTTTATACCGGAGGTTTTTTTATATTGTGCGCCATTTTGTAAATAATTGACCGGTTCGGGACTTTTTACACACTGTGTAGTGTATACATATCGGTTCCCGAAAATATAAGATTAGAAAATACCTACACACGTTTTAAGAAACTTACAAGGAAATGGTTGTTATTATTACCCCGACAAAAAGTTCGCAATCTCATAGAACTCTCCTGGAATAATGTTAACATTACTACCTAACTAAACATATTTTTTCCACTACTAACCTATAACATCGCCATTATTGACCGATTATTAACGCTAGAAATCGTTTTTCTCTACCTTATAAGTCATTATTGACCATGGTCAATAATAATCCATTGAAATCCATTATTGACCGATCTTTGACCTTAACCGAATTTTGTATGAACGCAGGTAACTTGATTTTTTAATTCTACAACATCAATTCATTGTGGTTAGGCAACCAGATAATTACCAATACATATTAGATTACTTGATATTGTAAAATATCGATACAATCAACATTTTTTCTGCTTCCATCCTTAATTCGGGAGGTGTACACATAATATTATCACTAACATTTTCTTCGCTCATTTAAAAAAAAAAAACGCAAAACTCGTGAAATCTGATGACACAAATGAACACAAATTGACATTGACAAAGCCACCTGACAAAACAACAAAATATTTTGCCAATTCCAAAGCGCAGCTAACTTGATTAAAAAAAATACTTATACCTACCTATAATTTTTTATAATTATTAATACTATAAAGATAAATGTCATATAAAAGTTTGTAGTAGTAGAAAAAATAATATATTAACCACGGTTTAGACAGCGAGTCTCGCCGCTCGGGCAATAATGATGGCTGTCTAAACCTTGGTTAATAATATACTATTAAACACTTGTATGATTTGATTCTCCTCCTTGGATATTTAAACAGCTATGGTTATTTCATGTTTCGTCATTATTCACTTTTTCTTTTATTTTACTTCTGAAAGTGGTGATGATTCATCTAATTAACTGGGATTACTTTTTAAATCAATTGTTTTAAATTTTTAATTTTATTTTATATTTATGTATGTCTTTTACAGGGTGTCCAGTTTTCCTGTGTTTTCATATACCAGCTCCCTTATAAAAGAAGATAGAAAGATGGGGTTTGCGGCTTACTGTTCTATTATTTTATGAAACTTTCATAGCCGCAAACGAAATTTTCATAGCCCTCTCAGTTTCTGACATACAGGGCGATTTTGAAAATGTGTCATTATTGGCGCTCCTGTATCTCGATTATTTGATAACTTATTAGTAGGTAAAAATGGGTTGATATAGAGCTTTTTATGTAGAATTCAGTGGTGTAGTTAGTTTTTTTCTAAAAAGTTTTGTTCTTGAGTTATGACCAAGATCTTTTCAAATGGGACACCCTATATTTTATTTCTTTGTCTAATCCCTCTTTTTAAGAGCTTTTAAAAAATGTATAATGGTCCATATTTATTTTTTTTAAAAGGGATAATTTTAACATTTTTTGTAAAATTAATCATTTTTCGTATAGAAGGCTATGCCATGGTCAATCACGGATAGCCATGACAGAAAACCAAATTCTGTAAATTTGCCATTACGGATTGTTGTCAAATATTACTGGTATTAGTTTGATTTAGTGCGTTTATTTTTTATTTCTGTGAAAAAATGTTCAACAAAATAATAAGTATGAAAATTTCATACCTGTTTTCTTAAGCCAATCGGATGCCTTGATTTTGACAGGTTGCTATGACGACAACCTGAATTTTCTGAAAAATTTTTCGGTCACGTGACCTAGCTGCATAATTAATAAGTGATCATTTCCCTGGCTTCACAGCTTTCACGTGCAGATGCCAGAATAACAGAAGCGTAGACTATTTTTGACAAATATTTATTTTCAATTTAAAAATAAGTACATGTTATTTATTATGGACAACATCAATTATTATTTGCAAGTATTTTTGAAATTTATTTTCCACTTCTTTTTTCGTCAATGGCGAATAAAGTAAAGAGCTGTGGGTTTTCTTCACTGAATGTCTATGTTTCATGAAATAAAAGTAATACTTCGATATGATTTTGTTCTTCTCAACACTAGATAATTTATGGGTGAAATATGGTATAATTTCACGAAGAATATTGCTCATACCTTTGAATAGATCTTCTTGTTCGGGATTTAAGCCGAAATTGTTCACCAAATGCGTTAAATATTTTATATTTTTATGATAATTTTGATTATGTTCAGATTCCGTACAAAAGGAACAAAGATTGTATGATTTTCCATTCATTTTATGATGTTTTCTTTGCGACTCTAATTCTAATATGGCGAATAACGTGAAACGTCATTCCATCAAAGCGCTGCAGTCACAGCCAACTTCACAGATTTTATGTTACCGCGTAAAATTGTCATTGATTTTGCATGGGTCATTATTATTTTTCCTTTTTCTCTAGTACTATAAAATTATTTATAGTATGAAGAAATGTATTTATTTAAGACTCTGATTCCTACTTTATTTTACTAGGGCAAAGGGAAAGTAAAAAAAAATAAAATAAATAAATAATTTTAATTTTAAAATAATTTTTGGTATAAAATTTTCGTACCGAATATCCCGCGAGCTTGAATTATTATCCGTAAACTTTCTCTCGGTTGCGAATTATTATAAGAAAATTTGTCGAGGCCCCAGCCGAGGGAAACTTTCAAAAAAGTCGCACCTTGAAAAAATTTTCGGAAATTATTCAAGCTCTAGGGAAATTATAGCTGAAGATTATGAAAAACACAATATGTATGTTTGTTTTATCCACGCTAATTAAGACGCCTCGAAGCTGCAATTTAATAGGTAAATCGAGCAATTTTTGTAATTTAATAAAATAATATATTTGTTTTATTGTTGGTTTGAAGCCATGTAATATAATTAAGTTGTATAATAAAAATACTTTTGTTTTTTTATTTGCGGGCATAGCCGTCTATACGAAAAATGATTAATTTTGCAAAGAATGTTAAAATTATCCCTTTTTAAAAGTTTGGGTCATAACGCAAAAATAAAACTTTTAAAAAATATATTAACTATGCCACTAAATTCCACATAAAAAATTCTAAATAACCCGTTTTTACCTTTTTGATAAGTTATCAAATAATCGAGACGCAGGGGAGCGTCAAAAATGACATGTTTTCAAAATCACCCTGTATGTCAGAAAGTGAGAGGGCTATGAAAATTTCATTTGTGCTAATGAAATCTTTTATAATAAGGGAGCTGGTATATGAATTACACGAAAATTGAACACCCTGTACACTGTACATATATACATACATACAATATTATATTTTCCTACGCATTTCCGTGTGCAAAGTTACACTTTTCCGCACTAGTGCAGATAAGATTTTTATCCGCACCGGGTACGGAAAAGTAGCACTATTCAAAAATCTCCTTGGCAGGGAATATTTATACCTATTAATTTTAGTAGCTGTAGACAATTTTATATGCAATGTGCGAAGTCGTTGCAAGTGTATTCTCTTTTACCTTTTAATCGTAATTCGCGATATTCGTATTTCAGCCTAAAACGAAAAAAAATTCTATTTTTTAAGTACCTCGTATAGTGATAAATGATTATAATAATGCCAAGCAACAATAAATGTACATGTTGATTTTGGCACATGATGTCAGATTTTTCCTCCGTTTCTATGTCAACAAGAATCTACAAACACCGACACTTTTCTTTCCATCAAATCCTCAAAAAGTATAAACGCTGTTAAAATGAGCAGCTCTGACGAGGAGCTACCAGATTCCATTCTAGAGGCCGCAAACTCTGCAAATTTAAATTTATTGACCGCTAAATCCCAAGAAAAATACGAGAAGCAATATAAACAATTTAAATACTGGTGCCGCAACAAAGGGACAAATAGTTTTAAGGAGGAGGTCTTCTTAGCGTATTTTGCAGATTTACGAAAATCAGTTCAGCCAAATACTTTATGGAGTAAGTACTCTATGTTAAAAAGTGTCCTTAAAATCAAAATAAACTTGGATTTAAGTCAATATTTCAAGCTAATATTGTTTCTAAAAAAGTAAAATGTGGGATATCGTCCGAAAAAGGCCAAAATTTTTGACAAAATTGAAGTTTCCAGACTTATGGAAGAAGCACCTGATCAAATTTACCTTCTAATAAAAGTCGCCACCATATTTGGGTTGGCCGGTGCTTGCAGGCGCGATGAGCTTTGCAAGATAATGGTTGATCACATAGAGGATAAAGCTGGATTTATAAACTCGAAAAGTTGGCGAGGTTGAGGTTCAGTTGGTGTTGGAAATAGAAGTTTAATTTCAACTAAAGGGAACACTCAGTTCCATCTATACACTCGTTCATGTTGTTTATGAAAAGCTCATGTAAGGTTCAAAAAATTTCTCAGGTAGTTCGAGATAACCAATTTTTATGCTCGGAGTTCGGAATATCTAACCTCACAAACTTGATCATAACTTCAACCTCACCAACTTTTCGAGTTTATAAATCAAGCTTTAAGGAAATTTGATAGTCGTGAAAATTCCTGAAGTATTGTTTTTCAATACTTCAAGAATCTTTGTAGTATCTAATGAAACAAATAAGGGATATTATTTACAACTCTATCATAAATATGCAAATTTGCGAAAACCATCCACTCCGCACAAGCGCTTTTTTGTGCAGTATCGACAAGGAGCATGCGGTACTCAATGTATTGGAATAAATTCATTCGGCAAGATGCCTTCGGAAATAGCTGCATATCTACAATTGAAAAATCCAAAGCATTATACAGGACATAGTTTCCGTCGTTCATCGGCTACCGTGTTGGCCGATTCTGGAGCAGGAATCACTAATGTCAAGCGACTCGGAGGCTAGAAATCGCCGAGAGCTACATTGAAGATTCGACAAATCAAAAAAAGGACATGTCGAATAAAATATTGGCCACGAACAACTGCCCTTCTTCATCAAGCTACATAAATCCTTCTGAGTTAACACCTTCATCGACCTATTTGAACAATAATTGGACGTAGTTATGCAGAAACCTACCAACCCACAACTTCGCCAAAAATGAGTTAAGCACATAAGGAACTTTTTCTTACTGTATTCTGTGATTTACAGAAACCTACCATCTAATTCAAGGTCCCGATAATGAACAGCTGGGTTACCTACCAATCCATTTATATTTTATTCGATTATTTAACATACGCAGAAGAATATCAACCCACTTGGTAGCTATATCTATAATATTTAAAACAACCAAGTGGGTTGGTACGTTACTGCAAAAAAGATATTTTCACCAAACGTCAAACTGTTATATGCACAAGTGGGTTGGTAGCATTCTGCATAAAAGCATGCACAATACGCAGAAGAATATCATCCCAAGAATAAAGTTAATTTTCATTATATGCAATGCTTTAATTAAATAAATGACAGTTTTAATTTTGCAGAAACTTACCAACCCACAAACTTCAGTCGATTTAAAAAAATTTAATTTTGCAGAAACTTACCAACCCACAAACTTCAGTCGATTTAAAAATTTAATTTTGCAGAAACTTACCAACCCACAAAATTCAGTCGATTTAAAAAAATTAGTCATTAAATTGTTTTCATTCTCGGAAAGCATGCGAATGCCCATTATATACCAAAAGCTGGATATTAAATTTTGCTTTGGTACCGATTTAATAACAAATTTATCTTAAAATCTTTAACATCGATTTTCTCAGAATAATGTTTTTGTGGGTTGGTAGGTGTTGTGTCCCGACAATTTAGCTACCCGCTAAAGTACGAAACACTGAGTTCGATAATTTAAATAGTGTGCTTTTCATCTAAACTGCATTTATTATAAACTTTTAAAAACTTTACAACTTTTCTCAAGACTACATTATCTTTCATCTCATCTGATACTGTCAAAAACTAGTGTTACCAATAGCAAAAATACTCAATATAAAAATAAGCAAACGGCGCTAAACATTAGGCAACCCAAATAACACTTCAGAACAAATTGCCAACTTACAGTGCAGAAGCGTTCTAAGGCCATTTATAAAAATCATTAAAATTATTAATGAAACAAGTTACAAGAAATATTGTTTTAACAAAGAAAAAAGGAAACAATCACAATAATTATGTACTGTCTCCAACATTCTCCCACCAGAGAAGCATTTATTAAGCTTCTCTCAAATAGAGACAGGACAAGACGTTAAAATGGCTTAAAAACTAAAATAAAGTCCCTACTCACAATACTTCCGGGGAAACTTAGAAATACGTCCACTACGAGTCAATTTTACAGTAGGAGTAAATACGCGCGCACGTGCGTTATCATGCTGCAGATTTTCATTAACAACTTCTTGTTCCTCGTTTAGGATAGTTTCAGGAGTCTCTAGAATAGGAACATTCGTAACTTCCGGAACCGTATAAGTCTCTTTTAAACGTGAAACATCGGGAGAGTTTATTTTATCACACTCAAGCGGAAATAATCGTTGAACGGGTCTTTACAACTGACCTTTACTTGTAAGGACACGCACTAAACGAGTGTTGCCGTCTCGACCAGGTAGCAGTTCGATCACACGCGCTAAGGGCCAGTCCAATCGCTTCGCGGAGTCGTTACCAACAAGCACTATTTCTCCGGTTCTTATATCACGGCTTCGCGGCTTGCGTATATTGTTCGCTCTTTCTAATTGTCCAAGATACTCGTTCCGAAAACGACGCCGAAGGTCATCTCGTAATTTTTGTCTATATCGGATTTTTCGGCACAGTGAAGCTCGTTCCATTGCGTCACAATCAGGCACTCCAAAGTATTTTGAATCGCGGAGAAACATTGACGGAGTCAACGCGACCAAATCTGACGATTCACTTGAAATATACGTAATTGGTCTCGAGTTTATAATGCCTTCACATTCACAAATTAAAGTCAACAGTTCTTCGTATAAAAGCGAGGCCCTGCCGAGGACCTTACGTAAAAGTGATTTAAGAATACCAATTAGGCGTTCCCAGAAACCTCCCCACCAAGCCGCAGTGGGAGGGTTGAATCGCCAAGTTATACGTCGACTTGAAGGATAGTCTTGTACACTATTCCAGTCCACTTTAGCTAGGAGATTTTCGGCTCCGACGAAATTAGTCCCGTTATCCGAATAAACAGTCGTAGGGCGTCCGTAGCGAGCTACAAACCGACGAAACGCTTGTAGGAAGCACATGGTAGTCATAGAAGTAGCAAGTTCTAAGTGCACTGCGCGATATACTGCACAAGTGAACAAACACACCCACACCTTTTCTCCGCTTTTCAAGTACAGCGGCCCAGCGAAGTCCATGCCCGTTACCTCAAACGGAACTGCGTCACGCACTCGGTCAATGGGTAGCGGAGGAGCGGAGACACGAAACGATTTGGCGGACAGTTTTCTACACGTAATACACGAAGAAATAGCCGCTCTGATTACGCGTCGACCACCCGTGATCCAGTACTTTTCACGAAGTTTTGATAACAGACCTTGGATCCCTACATGCAAAAATTGTTCATGTATGTGAATGATTAATGATTTTACCAAAGCGTGTTTTCCAGGTAGAACTACTGGATAACAAAAGTCCTCCACATCTTTCCTATTTGAAACCAGCGTACGCACACGGTACAGACCTTCTTCGTCCTTGAACACATCAAGAGAAAGAAAAGTTTTGTTATCTGGAAAGCCCTCCGACTGTACAATTTTTAGAGGGAACTTTTCTGCTTGATTAATTTCATTGGCTCCCAATGGTCCTGTGATATGCTTTTTATGTCTGGCGTTATCAATGAAACGGAAAATCCAAGCTATCATTCGTAATGTTTTATTATACTGATGAAAATAGTGTAAATGCCAGAAATCAGAGTTATTGTTCAACATCATGTTTACCACTCCCTTCTTGCGTTCTAGATTTATTTCATGTTCATCATATATAAGCTGTTGTCGAGGCCAGTTTGAAGATTTTTCACAAAGCCAAGCTGGGCCCTCCCACCATCGGGATTCAAACAAATGCTTGGGAGAGCAGCCCCGTGACGGAAGATCTGCTGGATTAAATTGCCCAGGTACGTGTCTCCAAACTTCAACCATTGACAAACAACGAATTTCCTTTATTCTATTACCCACAAAAGTTGCCCATTCTTCAGCTCTCCGTATCCAAGATATCACCGTTGTGGAATCGCTCCAAAAATAGACGTCAATATTGTCGTCAAATTCAGCTTTTAAAGAATCACATAACCTTGCACCAATAGTCGCAGCTAAAAGTTCCAATCTGGGAGTAGTGAGTTTATTTTTCAATGGGGCAACTCGACTCTTTGCTGCTAGCAAAAATAGTCGTACCTCTTCCTCAACTTCGACTCTTAAAAATACAACAGCAGCATATGCCTGTTTGCTGGCATCACAAAAAGTATGCAAACTGAGGTGATGAGCTTCTTTTGATCCAGATTGTATCCATCTTGGAATTTCTATCTTCAGTAAATACGGCAATTCCTTTTCCCAGTTCCAAAAAATGTTACGTGTTTTCTCGTCGACTGGCATATCCCAGCTTAATCCCGCCTCACAGGTTTGTTGTAGCAAAATCTTTGGACATAACGTTGCAGCACAGGTAAACCCGATGGGATCAAAAACTTTCTGAGCTCTGGATAATATAATTCTTTTTGTAACGGGTTCGCTCGTGACTTCACTACTTTTTTGAACACATTCTTGACGGATTTTCAACACATCTTTGTCAGTGAACCACGTTAATCCTAAAACTGATATACCATTACATGCTTTATTTTTTTCAGTGTACTCCCACCCTCTCAGATCCATTTTTGCTGCACCCAGCAAAGCAACTGATTCATTTATGAACTGATTCAGAGTATTCTTGTCTTTTACACTAGCAACGCAGTTGTCTACATAGAAACCCTTTTCCAATTTCCCTATTGTTTCAAGAGAATATGCAGAATTTTCAACATCTACACATTTTTGTTTACACAAATGTAAGTGGTGTTCAATAGTAGCCCCTAATAGAAATGGACTCGAGCTTACGCCAAATACTACGCGCCTATGTCTATAAATCAGTTCCTTCTTGTCAGGCCCAATCCAAAAAAATCGCAAAAAATCTCGATCTGACTCATCTAAAGTGATCTGAAGAAACGCCTTTTTAATATCAGCTACAACACCTATTCTAGAATGCCGAAATCTAAGTAAAATTAAAGGTATGCTCTCGATCAAATTTGGTCCAACTTCCAGGCAACTGTTTAATGATGGTTTACCTTTTTCACTCGCAGAAGCATCGAATACTGGTCGAATCTTGGTAGTACTAGCCTCTTTTATTACTGGGCGATGAGGTAAATAATGGGCTGGTTTGTCTATTTGATCGGGAGGTACTAATTCAATGATACCTTCTGTTTGCCATTCGTCAAAAATGTGACCATAGTCTTCCAATAAATGATCGTTTTCCAATTTTTTCATTGTAGAAATCAGTCTCCTTCTTGCTATATTTTGGCAGCTTGGTAAAGGAGGATGACCTTTTAACCATGGCAGATTGACTTTGTAGCGCCTTTCTGGATCCACTGATACTGTTTGTATAAACATTTCTTTTGCCGCCACAGCCATTTCTTCACGAGTTTTTCTCTCTGTAGGCTCAGTAATTCCTAAAACATCAAGTTTCCATAAATCAGGCAGATCTTTCGCAAACATGGAAAAGGTAGTCATTGCCAAATTGTCGTCTCGGTTTTCTGATGGCATTTAACCCATGATGGTCCAGCCTAACACAGTTTCTGATGCTACTAAACCACAACTTAACACATGCATTCGACCGGTGTATAGCTTTGCAGCAACATCTGCACCTATCAATAATTCAATTGGTCCAGGTTCAAAACAATCACTCAACTCAACTCCTAAAGACTGGCACTCGTCGATCCAACTACCGTAAATTACAGGTGGTATGTCACTACATATTTGCGGCTGATCCAAAACCTCTAGCGTACATGAATAATCATTTTTACTCAGTTCAACCTTGTAGCAATCGTGACTTTTCTCGGAGGTACAATATCCTCCAAACAGAGAATGCGTTAGCCTCTCGCTCCTTAAAGCATCAAAACATAATTCTTGAGCTGTGGACTTCAAAATATAGGATCTATGGGACCCAGAATCAATTAACACCCTTATTTTCTTAGATTTTGGCCCATTACTGATATAAATAGACAAAGTTTGAAGAAACACTCTCGCATGTCTAGAAACATTAGAGTGTGTAGATAGCGCATGCTCGACAGGCTTAGAATCTTGTGTATTACCTTTGTGATTCTTGGAGTGCTTTTCCTCGGAGTCATTAGTATCTTTGTTGGAATCTTTGTGCGAAGGTAGATCTGGACACATGAACGTAACATGAGACCTTGAACAAACTAGACACCTTTGACGCCCTTTGCACATTCGAGACTGATGTCCTTTCTTCAAACACCTAAAACAAGCTTTTGAATCTGTCAATACCTTTCGTTTTCGATCTAAACTGTAATTTTGAGCTTTAAAACAATTTTCAGGTAAATGGGTAGCTTCACAGAATAAACATTTTACAGTATTTTTCTCATCAATATTGACTAAACCAGCTGCAGTGGGTACATTGGACTCGTATTGTCTTATTCTGTTTTTACGTGACTCCTTTTCACCTTTATCTGAGACTTTGTCGGAGAGAAAAGAACTAAGACCAAAATTTTCAGCGGCCAAATTTATTCTTTGTTCACTTTCTACCTCTACCTTTAGAAAACTCATCAAACTATCCAACTTTTTCTTCAGAGGTATAACACCACCAGAGTTTTCTTCCCCTAGCACTTCGAAGTTACTTGAATAATCTGGTGAACGCTGCCAAGCCCTTAACAAGTACTCGGGAAGACAAGACTCTATAAGAGGAAATAGCATAGCAACACAATTACCTTTAGTTATTCCGAGTGTCTCGAGTGCTCTGAGCTGTGTTTCTATTTTATCGTACAAAGTGGAAATGTCAGTTTTTGTCTTTGCCAGTGCATTACCCAAAATAAGCTTTAAAAACTCTCTAATGTACCTAAACCTCTATTTGCAGATCCTCTCTGCCAAATCGAGATTTTAAACTATCAATAATTTTGTTGTAGTTTCCGGGCACTGCAGGGAAACTCTCGACTAATTGCCTTGCTCGGCTGCCTGGCACAGTAGCTTGAATTAAATATGAAATTTTGTCATATTCGTCAATATAGTTGTCCTCATCTATTTTGCGAAATTGTGCCCAAAAACTTAACCATTCACGGATATCTCCACTAAATTTTTTAAACTCTATAGTAGGAAGTTTAAACCGTCTACCTAATTCTAACTTATTGCTTACTTGACTCGCATTGTCACTGTACCTGCTACCATTGACTGAAGCGTTTTCGTCCTGCTGCTGTGGTATCTTTTCCCATTGTAAACGGAGTGCCGTAAACCTTTTTTCATAACCATCAGAACCATCCATTTCAGAAGCTAAATCCTCTTCCTCGGCGTTTGCCTCCAACAATCCAGCATAAATTTCCTCGTCCAGGGCTCGTAAAGTCGCATGCTTTTGTTGTAACATGTCGTATTCAACGTTAATCAAGTCAATTTGCACTAAATCGGCCGACAACAAACGTTTTAACACATCGAAACATTTCGTGAAAGCCGCACGAACCACTCGGCGATTTTTCTTACAGCTTTCCATCGCGTTAAGACAAACCCGGTCAAACCACCGAACTTTTAAACAACAAGAAACAGTCGGTAAAAGTTTGTCTTACATTAGTCGCGTGAAGAAAACCACGCAGTCCTGCGAAAAAACACACACAAAGTCCTGTCACGGTCGCCAATTAATGTTGTGTCCCGACAATTTAGCTACCCGCTAAAGTACGAAACACTGAGTTCGATAATTTAAATAGTGTGCTTTTCATCTAAACTGCATTTATTATAAACTTTTAAAAACTTTACAACTTTTCTCAAGACTACATTATCTTTCATCTCATCTGATACTGTCAAAAACTAGTGTTACCAATAGCAAAAATACTCAATATAAAAATAAGCAAACGGCGCTAAACATTAGGCAACCCAAATAACACAATTCAGAACAAATTGCCAACTTACAGTGCAGAAGCGTTCTAAGGCCATTTATAAAAATCATTAAAATTATTAATGAAACACGTTACAAGAAATATTGTTTTAACAAAGAAAAAAGGAAACAATCACAATAATTATGTACTGTCTCCAACAGTAGGTTTCTGCATAACTACGTCCAATTGTCCTTCCACGCCAAGTCAGTGCTCATCAAGCCATACCATAAACCACCCACTAAATGAACTTACTGCATCGGCTATCAATTTGCATAATGTCAGCAATTGCTCTTTTGTTATAAATGTTATAAACAAATAATTTAGTTTCATATTATTATTTTTTATTTTTGTGTAATTTTTGAATTTTCTATTATTATTTTTTTTTGTTATGTATGTAATTTTTAGTTGTACTATACCTAGTTCTTTTTTTAAAGTTAAATTAAAAATTATTGAATAAATTATCATATTTTTATTTTTGTTGTTATCTGATATGAAGCTCGTAGGAAAAATGTTGTTCCTAACACGTGCGCAAAGTGCTTTTCCGCACGCAAGAATTTATCCGAACTCCGCTACGCGTCGTTCGTCCAACTATACTTGCGTGCGGAAAAGTATAACTTTGCGCACTTGTTAGGAAAATAACTATTTTCCTGAAGGTGTTGGTAAAGGGACTACTATTTTTTTTCCCCTTTGTTATTGTATTACTGCTTTATTTGGGTGTAACATAGTTTTCATTTCAAAAGATTATACTTTATAAATTTTAGTTTCAGGTTTGATTAGCTGCCAATGTTTATGAAAATAGAGAGGAGCCATCCACGCACAAGTCTAAAATGACTTTTGCGGATATTCTCTTATATTTCCAATGATCTTGACATTATCCGTAGAAAATCGAATCACGATTTTTGCCAAATTATAGCTATTTTTATGCTCTGTAGGCTTAGTAATAAAAATGCATCATGCCTTTTAATTTTATTAAGAACATTGGAAAAAAACTAAATCTTATTTAAACAGCGCTACCTAGAAGACGTCGTCTGTAGTAGCGATCACTACCAAAGTAGGTTTTTTAATATGTGTAAAAGTGTCTATTAAACGAGCATATAGAAGATACAGCAACTTAAAAAGTGTTTTTTCGACAAGCTTCCCCCATCCATATTTTTGAAGATACAAAAAAAGTTTTAGGAACAGGTTTACGCAAAAATTAACAAATCTTTTATTTCCGTCATTAAAACAGTTACCTTAACATAGCGATTATCTGATAAAATTTAACTTTTTAGATATATTCTAGTAACTGTGCCCCCTAGCGGCCATTTTGTAATCTTAAAAATATTTTCCAGCAATTTCTTTTGGTATTTCCACACTTTATTTCTTGCCGACCTTAATAGGAATTTTAGTATGTCTCATCCCATTTAGTAATATCAAATTACCGAATATAAATGAAACGGTGAAAAAGATATCTAGCTTGGTGTGAGCAAAAATCGTTTTAATCAATTGTCAACTTAGTCCCGTCAGCGAACAGGCTACGATTTGCCGATCGTTGCTTGATGGATTATTTGAATGGTTTAAAGTTGTAAATCATGGTCGCCGCTGTGCAGGCACGTCAATTATCGTTCAAGCATGGATTAGACGGAATTAATCTGAAACGGATATCTATCGAACAGGAAAATTAAATGTCGAAAGTATGTTTGAAATGGATGATGTTTCGGTCAAATATTTACGGTTTTTAAATTAAGTGGACTGCTCTTGAAGCTTCAGTTATAAACTGACCATGTTAATTAAGCAAGGCGTGAGATTAGGCAAAGGTTGATTCATATGCACCTGTTATCCGACAGTACGATGTCCGAAATTTTAAAAAATTCGTATATGAATATATCGTATACGAAAAAGTGATCTTTATCAAAGTTGTTCAGTAAATTATTCCCCACATTTCTACCCGCATGAATTTTTTTTTGTCATTTCTGGTTTGGTTGCCATAGAGACTAACTTACTTTTTTTAAATGGAACACCCTGCATATGATTGCATATTTGAATTTTACTGGAAAAACTGTGAATATTTTGTATTTCAAATTTTCTCCTATCTGCAAGCGTTTTCCAGATAATGACAGCTCAAAAATGAAAAACTTCTTAATTATAATAATAATTATTCCTACCTAATACCCACCAGTTGAGTCAAGGTGTTTTCATGACAGCGACCTTAAATAAGATGAATTGATGAAGAGATCGCAAGATCAGGTTTGTCAACTTTTCAATGAATTATATTCGAATAGGCCTCCAATATATCAGTCAACGGTGTGTCCAGATGTAAAGAAATTTCGAGAAACAGACAGTGTTAAGAAAGCCGCTAGATCAGGTCGACCTAAAACAGCAACCGGGGACGACAAAGTTTTCCCAGTAGAATCCAAATATGCAGGTTATTCTATTTAAAAAAAGTAAGTTAGTCTCTATGGCAACCAAACCAGTAATGACAGAAAAAATTCATGCAGGTAGAAATGTGGGGAATAAGTTTCTGATCAATTTTCACAAAGGTCACTTTTTCCTATACGAGGTAATTCAAAAGTTACAGGCATTATGCGCGACTTTCTTGCCATTCTGTATAATGAACTATCTACTTCAGTGAACACACAAATATTAACATCAACCTCTGAATAGTTAATAAATAAAACTTAGCTAACGCGAAATTGCACGCATAGAAATAAAAAAACGTAAAATCAATAACGTCGCACTTGAACCAAACGAAATTGGAATGAGGAAGAAGAAAACATCCCTTTAAGTATTTTAAAATTACGATTAAACGACGAAGATCCGGAATATGCAGAAGTTGAAATTATAAACAGTTTATAGGTCATGAACACCAGTGTAAGTTAAAAAATAAAAAATCTATGCAGCTAGGTATATATCTTTTAAAAATGGCAATTTACAACCCAACTAGCAAAATAAATTTTATAAGGGTAGTATAGACTGCCACACAATAAATTTTATAGAAGCTTAAAATTCCTATAACGTGGTTAAATACCCTTGTATGATATTTATAGGATCAAAAAAAGCCCACTTTTATAAAACATTTTGATATTATAAGGGTTCAATAAAAGTTGTGTACAACAATTTTAAAGCAATTTAATGCAACCACTATAAAATTATCTTGTAGTGTGTATTTGGTGATATTTATACAACAATATTTTATCGACACTTTAAAAGTCTTACACAAATATTATATAGTGATTGTATAATGCAATCTAAAGAAATATTAAATTTTTTGTGCAGAGTTTTAGAACCAAATTATTTTTAAAGGGTCGTATAAGAACGTAGACTATAAATATATACCTACTTATTTAAAAATTGATCACCCGAAATTTAATGGCGCTCGTTCGTGAAAATCATTGATATTATATTACCTTTATCATTTTAACAATCTCGGATTAGCGTTAATAACTCAAACTTCATTGCGCCGGAAATTTTATTGATAAACTATGTATATGTTTGTGGCACAAATAAGATGCGCTGTAGTTTTGGTCACGTTTGCTTTAAAATAAAAAAAAATATAAATATACATATTTTTTTTTTATTTTGATATGTTTTATATATAATATTAAGTTATTATTTTATTTACTTTTTACTGCAGAACTATGGGCTATTTGGGAGGCTCTTTTATATTGTATAGTTTGTGAGGGAAACAATCATTTTGTTATATTTTCCGATAGCAAAAGTTCATTACAAGCAATATCAAATTGTAGATGTACGGTCCCTGCCAATTATATAGTTAAAAAAATAATTAATACCTGTAAAATATTAAAAAATTTTAATAAACATATCTGGATTAAGGCTCATATCGGAATCTTGGAAAATGAAATTGTCGATAGTTTAGCTAAAAACGCAACAAAAATTACAAATTCTGTTAAGAACTTCTATATACCTTATACATATTCTCACTTTAAAAAAAAAAACATGTATGGTAATTGGCAGGACCAGTTTAACCAATCAAACAAAGGTTATGTCTATAGAACTATGTTCCCCCAAATTAATAAAAAACCTTGGTTTGTTGGTGAATCCAATCGTAGTTTTAACAGAACTATTTCACGCATTCGAAATGGACATGCACTGTACCCAAAATATAGGAAAAAAGAAGGACTACAAGTGAGTGAGGATTGCGAATGCGGATAGTTAGGAAATTTAGAGCATATCATATTGGGGTGCCAAGAGCACGAATTAACCTTAAATATATTATTCAACAAATTAAAAGATATTGTGAACTTTTCATTTAATTTGGAAAGTCTACTTATTAGTAGTAATAATAATGTGCACAAAACACTATATGAAAAAAAAAAAATATCGTTAGAGAATAGTCAAGAAACTAATAATATAATGTTAAGACTACACTGAGAGAAGATTTTTGCTGGGACGATGAAAAAATTAGCTACTGCAGTCAAAAAATCTAGTTGCATAGGCGCTTGCAAAGAACTTTGCTACGAGAGTAAAATCCACTTTGCTACATTGACTTTGCTGCTATACTAAGTTTACTTTATAAAGTATCACTTGACAGGCACAGTAATATAACATTGCTGCGCGAGCCAAAGAAACTTCTTATGCTTGAAGATTACCTACCTGTCTTAGCAAAGAAACTTTCCTGATACAGAATTATATATTATAACGCCACCAATATTTTTTATAGTGACAACTAAGTTTCTTTACTGCGACAGGTAAGTATTTTTATTATGATAGCAAATTTATTTTGTTATGACTATTACTTCACTTGCCTATCATTGTAAAGCCTAAAAGCTATACCAGTAACGTGTCTTTGCTTAGATAGCAAAAAAATCTAATTGTGCCATAAAGGTTTTGACCAGTCATAGGTATATTTTTGGCTGTAATAGCAAATAGTTTATGTTGTGCAAAACAAATACAATGTGTTTGCAAAGTCTTAAGTCACTTAACATATTTCTGAATTTTGATAGTTTTAGTATTTTTGGCATGGAAGTTTTATTTCACATTATATAGGGACCTGATAATTTTACGTTACATTGCGAATTATTGCTAATTAAATAAATCCAAACTTTTCTATGCCAAAAATGCTTAAATTGATCAAGATAATAGTACATTATTTAACGAGCGTATAATGAAGGCTATATTACACGAGATTTTAAAACACGAGCCGAAGGCGAGTGTTTTAAGGATCCGAGTGTAATATAGCCATTATACGCGAGTCAAATACTATACTTTATCTACGACTATTCAGTATTCAAGAAGTTAGAAAATGGATTCAGAGCAACACATTTTATTACAATAGGATTATTATTAATGGTATTTCTTAACTAAAAAATACAATTCAACGATGTTAACCATAATTAAACAAAATACAATTGCAGCCCGAATTTCTGGAGGGGTACTTTGGATTTCGTTTTCGTCATCCGAAATCATGATATTTTACTTTGAAATCAACAACAAAATGTCACAGCGAAACTTAAATGACTGAGGAAAAAAATGATTCGTTTACTTGTCAATCGGTTGCTATGGTATTAATACCATTCACGCCTGCTTAAACTAGATCTGGTGCGTTTTTATCGTAATTCAGGTAACTTTGTTTTGTTGGGACCGTGGAATATGAAATCTCATATTCCACGGCTGTGGAATATGAGTAACTATGGTAATATGAACCACATTATATATGTACTAACAAACACATTATGCTTCTATTATTAAATAGTCGTAGATAAAGAAATATGTTCAATGACTTGGGACTTCACCTTCAGATACATGCACTGCATTTGTTAAATTGCAACAAAATGACCTCAAAAGGGTGCATGGTATACTGGGTGTTCATATTAGAATGCACCGAGGAAGAATGGAATATTAGAAGTAAACAGCTTTATATAGCCACATTGTAAAAAATATTAAATTTAACCTAACCTGAAATACCATTCATCAGTTGTATTGGTAAGATCGATAAAAAAGTAGGACCAATAATTAATGGTGTTTAAATAAAAAAAAAATATATAATTGTTAGTAAGTATTTGTTTATTAAGAAATGATAAACATAGTAAAACTACCTAACTATTATGTTATAAAAATATTTAGAACATTTAGATACAGATATATAGATATAAACTTTTTTAACACTTATTAAAAAACGTAACATCTTAACATCTAAATAATACATTTTTAAAACATATTATGCAGGGGGTGTTTTAATAATTTAAACCCTGCCATCCTCTCCTCTTTTTAACATATTAATTAAGTAGGTATATTAGCGTTTAAATATTACCATTATTGACTTTTTCACAGACCAACACAAAATCACTACTTAAATTCTTATACTGATACTTAAACCAATCACACGTATTCCTTTTGCGCCGCCAACTCGCACATCAAACCCACTACCTCACGGAACAATAATGCGCCAACTGGAAAATATTGCCGGTTTCGACAGAATTGGGCTTCCGAAAGATGTACCGACAGGAGTCGAGAACAACCGATGAGACGATTTCAGCATAAAATGTTGCCAGCACAGCAAAGTTACTTAGCTGCCGTTGAACAAATTTCTTTATAAACTTTTTATTTTACTCATTACAAAGTATTTTGCTACTACAGCGAACTATATGTTAATAGCAGTAAAGATATTTTTTTAAAGAAATACTTGCCTGCGCTAAAATATTTGCCTTGTTACAGTAGGAAAGTTTTTTACAACAGCCATAAAGTCGTTTCAGCAAAGTGACCTTTACTGTGAAAGAAAAGTGATCTTGCAAGTATAGGTAGAAATCTGATTGGCGCAGCCAGAAAAACCTTAACAAATATTTTTTTGCTAGAGGTTTTCTCAGTGTACATTTCTACGTCTCCGACTTAATTTTACATGATGGCGGCAGTCGCGAATCCAACAAATCATTATTTAAACATGGCGTACTATAATACAACCATTTTATATCAAATAAAAACGTTTAATAATATTGAAGTATAAATTAGAACTGTATACAATAATGGTTTTATAGTGGTGCATATTACGGCGTTTTAAATTTTTTTGTAACGTGAAAGCAAGATGTTGGTGTTGCAACGCTTTAGAAGTTGCCAGATCTCGTAAAGCCAAGACTTGAAATATAATAATCGTTATAATATTCTTATTAATATGTTTCCCTACATACAGCGGGGCCCTAAGTGACCAAACATTATAATTATTAACTATGTAGTTTGTAAGCCTGTCCATGACAGAAGGAGCCAAACCATTTGCGTCCAGTGCGGGAGGGTTATTTTATTTATTTCTTTATTGTGATAAGATTATACTTCAAAAATTCGACTTCGATAACTATTACATTACAACATCAGAGCTTGAGATGAAGGGAGAAATTTCTTTTCTACCTAAGATTTTATTTCATACAAGGTACTTTTTTACATTTTTAAAACTTCGGATTGACTTTAATTCAAAGATTAATTAGTTGTCTTTGTATAAACCTTAGGATTAATATTTATAAAACTCACTTGTACCATTGTATTTTCAATTAATCTGGCAACACTGTTATCAAAACTTCGATAAAACTATATAAAGCATAATTAAACTTTGTTACAGAAAATGGTTGTCCTATATGAGCACAATCCAATATTTCTGTTCAATAACGTTTTAATGAACTTCATAATAGGATAAATTTAAACCTAACCTAAAAAAAGATATTTATAAAAGATTAAGCATTTTTCTAGATTAAACAAAGCTATAAAACCATTTTATAAATAAGCGCATATCAACGTTGAACAATAATTTTATCATTTCCCTTATATAACCTTAATAAAACAACAAGTAAAATTGTTCGCCGCTACGGTCCACTTAGATCAAAAAACGTTGAGCCAACTGTCATAGTGACACCGCTTTCAATATGACGGCAGCGCTATCTTATGTTACCACATCTTACATATAAAATTACATTTATCTGATAATCAATAAAATAATAGTATACTTTCAGCTAACTAACTTCAAACCAACCTGAATAAAAAACTCGATAAAAAAGCTTCGACCGGGCCTGAAAGGAACCGGCATCATAATCGGGGTTGTCAGATCATTTTTTAAAATTTTTTTAAGTTTTTATTATTAAAAGTGTTCTTTTATATCCGTATTTAATTGATAGTCAACAACTTTCTTGGAAGCTAGTTTGCAAATCTACTTTGAACCAAGAAATTTCCAATGTCAAAGAAAGAAAGAACAAGCCATTCATGAATATTATAATAACTTTTTTATTACCTCAGAAATATTATTTATAAAAAAATTATTTAAATAAAACCAAAAGGAATTTCACTGTTGTTAAACAAAAAAGGTAAACAATTAACAAACCTTTATGTTCCTCCTACACTTACGAAAACTTTGTAGAACTGGCAACACCCTAGCGATAGACCGTCGAGGCTCACCCAAAATTTAAAGTGCGAAATGAGACTCCGAGAAAATTAATAGAGCAGCATATAAATACAAATTTATATAATGTAGATAAGAACAGCAAATAGTTAAAGGTTCGCCAATTGAGTGATCCCTTATCAGCTTTAAAATCAGTTGATGCTTCAGGTAGGCGATATTGAAAATCGTATAGTGGCGTAGCTGGTTGAAACGATTTACTATAATTTACATATTTCACTTTCACCACAACTGTGTGGTTTTAGACAAGTAAGTTTTTACTTGTTACCTATATTTAATTATATCAGTATGACCTTTTGGCGAAAATCTGAAACAGAAGGTCAAGGTGCATTATCGCAGGAATATGATGAGTCGATGCTAGAGTCGGTCATCGAAAGCGAAATAAGTCCGGAATTAAGAAACAAATATTTATATGTTCAATGTCAATGCATTATTTTAAATATGTACGCGTGTTTAAAAAAGAAAATCCGGGAAATACTGAAAATACGCTTTGTACAAGAATGTACTTGTAATGAATTAACACAACTTGTGTTTTATAAGAATTTATAACGTTATTAATTTGGAGACTGTAACCGGTCATTCCATAAAGCTCACACCAATAAATCAAAAATTCAAAACGGCTGGCAATACTACAAGGGATTTTATTCTGCGAACTATTTACAACTTTTACGAGGATAATATGGTGCCAACTTTAGAACTGGTTCGTGATAAATTGCGAGGTAACAACAACATTGCGTGATTTTTTTTTTAAAATGGGGTTTGTTAAATTTAGGTTTGAGATTATCGTCCCCTGTCTGTTCTTAAGCTTAGTTATTCTTGTCCTTCTGCGGGAAAGTGTTGATCTTAGCACTTTCATGTTTGAGTTGTTTTCAATTGCATTTAGAATTATGTCGGTTTTGTTTTTCCTTATGTCCCTTCTGATATTTTTCTTTATTTGTCTGTTGAGTGTTTTATATTCGTCCTCACCGCACGTCTTCTTTCCTCCATCATTTCTCTGGTGTTTGCACTTATTTTTGGCTCTTGTACATATTTTATTTGCTGCTGTTTGGATACCTATTTTGATTCTCTCGTTCAGTTGATCAACGCTTGTTTCTCCAGAGTTAGTAGGTTCTAGGTGCTTTTCAACTTCTCTTTGTTATTCCTCCTTGTTTATGTCCAGCATTTTAGCTGTTGGGAATTTGGGTCTTATTGCGAGCTTACTTCTTTCGACTCTCGAATCCAATCCATTTGATTTCCCCGGTACCACCCATATTTGGGAGGCATTCCCCTATCCGCCACCTGGGGGGCGCCCGATGGAGGACTAGCAGAACCCCTCACTAGTGTTAATAAAAACCGGCATACAACTTTCAAGTTGGTTTATACCGAAAATAAACCTAATACATCTCTTCTGCAGTATCGAAATTCTCTGTACTTCTGTGAAATTACCCCAAATGTAAGACTACATTGTATTCTAAAGTGAATAAAAGCATGATAGGCAGACACTGCAGCATCAGTAGCAATATTCTCATTTATTATTCCCAATACGTAACAATACCTAGACACACTCGCGCCTTGCAATTCAGTCTTCTATCAATTTCAAAACCAAAAAAGAAACATGTTGTGTCGATTGGATTTCATTATTTTTGTATGAAAAAGTTAAGGCGCTATCTGCTCGATTGCCAAAGACAAGACACTGTCTTTTTGAAACATTTAAGAGCAGGTCATGGGCTGCAAAGTACCTGTCAAGAATATGTCATGTTTTATGCACACTCATTTGCATTACCCCACAGTCCTCTTAACTAAAAATCAAAGTAGTATCATCAGTAAAGGGCGGAATATATGCACTTAAATTTAGCCAAAATATGCGCATATATATGCATTACTTGCCTTTAAAATATGCAGTTATATACATTTTTTTGACCAAATATTCATACTGATATGCATGATTTCTTATTTTATTATAGTAAAATAGGGTAAAGAAACACTCTGGGTTCTAAAAAAGATGTTTATTAAAAAAAAATTGAAAAAACAAAGAAAAATAAAAGTAAACCATTTTTTTAACCTGAAATAGTATAAAAGACATTTATTACTAAATTTTTTTCCAAATTTTTGGATTGTCTTCTACCAGTAAAAATATGTTTATACAAAGAGAGGCTTCTTTCAACATCTACTGATGTAATCGGACAATACTGCAACTTAGGTAGTAAAGTATATAAGGCAAGATACAACTTCGTTGGATGGTTTACTTTCATAAATTTTATTTACTGCAGTTAAGTATTTAAATCCTTAATCCTACACTAGTACATCCAATTTGTTCCTTAGTCTTTCCTCATACATCTGCACTATTAGAGGTGCTTTTAGAAACACTTTTTTTAAATTTGAAATTAATTTATTTACTAAAAGATATTCAGTTCTGACGGTTTCTGCAACTCGGTTCATTCCATGTAAAAGATAAGTGACATGTACCATATTGGGGTAAAATATTCTTAAGCTTTGGCCTACTTTTACCATATACCGTACTGTATCAGACAAAAGTTCTAAAAACTTCTCATCTGGGACTGGATTTGGTAAGAAAAAGCTTGATAGGGACTGCTAAATAAATCGGGTTAAGGTCACATTATTAGTTTTGTCTAGCTGCTTAGAAGCTATTCATATTTAATAAATTAGAAATACATAATAAAAGTTAAATTAAAAAAAATGTGTATTTTATATCCCACACCTTTCAGAAAAGTTACACAACATGACTCCTTGATATATTAGACCTGCATTTCTGTAGGTATTTAATCTGTTTAAACGTACTTAAGTTTGAAAATAAATATTTTACTTTCGCATTTTAGGATTTTAATAATGTCAAGGTTCAAGTAATATTTTATACTTTTAAAGGTCAGGCTCAGAATGGGATATTATTTTCTATGGTAGCTGTAATGATATACAATAACGCTTTTTGGTATAAAATATACCTAAAAGGTTTTG
Organism: Polydrusus tereticollis; assembly: GCA_963920685.1. NCBI lineage: Eukaryota > Metazoa > Arthropoda > Insecta > Coleoptera > Curculionidae > Polydrusus > Polydrusus tereticollis. Next base: position 63,656,582 of record OY987327.1, read on the forward strand.
GTCGTTATTATCTAGAAATATTAAATTTGTTTATTTAATAGAGTATACTACACGGCTTAAATTGACACAATTTTATGTTTTGCAATACTAGTATTTGCTTATCTTTAATAGTATAATAAAATAATATTGTAGCAAATGGTTGATTAAATTAAAAGTTAATATCGTTTTTAGAACTAGCCCTATTTAATATTTATATTAATAATATTTTAAACCTAGACAAGCTGGGATCGGCTGTGTGCCTACATTTTACAATTTAGAACTTCACCGTTGATTTCCAGCATATGGAATGCATGGCTTCGTTCAACATAGGAAATCCTATGTAAATCTTAAGGTGGCTAAATATTGGCTCCCCTGTACATTTTAGAGAAAACTTGTATTATAATTTCTTGAGGCCGATATAATAAACACATGTGCCAAGTTTGAATAAATTTTAGTAAGCCAGTCCTAACTTATTCAATTAAATGTGATGGCAAAATTACGAAATTTTCATAGTTTAGGTAATATAATAAACACTAGCAAATAATTTCTATGGCGCTATTGTCAAAAATTGACGTAAGCTGGGCATAACGAATACAGATTATTTCACATTAAAAACACATTTTTGTTTCACCAATCCGGCAATCACACAACCAAAATAAAAGACACCAGTTGTTTTTCTTACTAAGCCTTTAATTTAACATATCATACCAAAGGGGGCATTCCGATACAAGAGACCGCGACCAGCGACCGAGACCGAGAGACCGCGACGTGCGACCGCGACGTACCGCTTTAACGGATTTGTATGTGGTGCTTTCCGATGCAAGCGACAGCGACGCGAGACGGTAGGCGTGGCCATCGTGCGACCAACGGTCGCGCGACCACACTGCTCTGGAAGCAGTGATACGCTGCGACCTGCATAGTTTATTTTAATTATTTTATACCTAGAGAGGGTTGAATGGCGACTGTTATTGATGACCCATTTCTTTTTAGTTTAATGTCTTCATATATTAAACTGAGTACAAAATGAAACTGTTTTTGATTTAGTCTACAATATTTCCTAAACTTTTCATCCTTATAATTTAAATGTCTTTTTATAAGCAGTTGGAAGCACCCCTCATTTGATCTTGATGTGTATATTGAATCAATTTTTTGTCTTTTTTCTTGCGGTATATCTTCGTCCTCGTCTTCCAATAAACGTTTTAGTGAATGTTTTCTTACTTTAAGATTGTTAGACATGGTTTTCTGAAACGTACACAATTACTAAATTAAACAAAATGGACCTAGCCAAAGTCGCCACGTCGTCTGTATTTGTATGCTACTGGTCGCCGCAGCGACATGCGACCTTTGGTCGCTTGTCGCTCTGTCTCGGTCGCTTGTCGCGGTCTCCCGTATCGGAATGCCCCCTTTAGACTACAGATTCTCACAAAAACATTAATTCATTTAATGTTCAAACAACCCTCCGTCAACAGCTAAACAATATCCTAACCGATCATAAAATTAATTTCTAACATTACTGAGTTGATATTGAGACATTCTTCACACTCACATTCTAACGAAATACAGTTTTTTAGCTGATCTAGATTTTTAAATTTAACATCTTTATAAATAACATTTTTTAAGTGACCTCCACAGAAAGAAGTCGTTTGGCGAAAGGTCAGGAGACCTGGCTGCCAAAGGATTAGATGCCGTGAGCTAATAATATTTTCGATGAGGTAGGGCTGTGTACACTTTTTTGAAATAAGAGGGAACAACAGTCGTTTTTTTGTATTAAGTGTATAATCTTGAAACTTATTTAAATTAGCAGAGCGCTTTCGGCCTTAGGCCATCTTCAGTGCTTCTTTGTCAGGAAACAGGAAACTTTACTGACAAATTTACTTTCTTGAGTGGGCCATCAACAGCACAATGTAAAAACTTATTATGTAAAAAACAACTAACATGTAATTTGTAAAAAGACTAACAATTGGGACGAACCACTTTTAAATTTTTTTTTAAAAGTGGTTCGTCCCAATTGTTCGTCTTTTTACAGGTTAATTAACAAAATTTTTATTTTTAATATAATAAACTTATAAGGAAAATATTTATGTTTTTTAAAGTGCGTAACACTGTGGTTTGATGTTTTCCTACGGCTTGCCCAAGAATTCTCGTGCTAATCATTTTATTTTTCTCCACGTGCAGTAAAATATCAAGATCTCTATTATCCCTTTCTTCAGCTCCGTTGACATTCTGGGTTAAGCATTTACAGTTATTTATTACAGTCCATTTGGACTCAAATTTACTAATGATAAGTTTAATTAATGAAATGGAAGGGATATAATTGAACTGAAAACATTCGAGACACTGCTCTTAAACTCTTTCCTGTATAATACCACTTAAGCATTGTTACTTTTTCCTTAATGGAATAGCTCATATTTAGCTATAATTAAAGCCCCTTCAATGAAAATGTTTTTACTGACGCTACTTTCGTTTTGTTAATGTCAACTAATAATTTGCTGGTATTTGCTTTATTACCTAAACTATGAGAATTTCGCTATCATATTTAATTGAATAAGTTAGGATTGGCTTATTTAAATTTATTCAATTTTGGCAAAACTCAAACTCAAACTCAAATATGCTTTATTGTCCAATAATAAATTCTTATTGACAAAGCTCAATTAAATATAAAAATACAACAAAACTATTAGCTAAAAAGTCATACAAAGTCATAAAAATATTACACCAGAGAACAATAACTAGTACTCACTTACACAATATTCAATCAAAGGAATCGCAGAAATTCGACAATGTGTAAATGCATACACTACAAATACAAAATACACATTAGCTATAAATACCCAGAAAAAATTTTTGCGGGGGAACACTGAAATAATACATTATAATACCATTAGCACATACATAAAAGTATATATCCAATGTAAAACCTGCGCAAAACCGCAAGCAATTAATGAAATATAGACCAACAAACCTATCCAAGGTTACAACTAAGTTCAGTCAGTTTAAAAGGAAAAGAAAAATAACAAAACCATTAAAATTACCTACCACCATTCTAAAAAATTATAAAAATAACATATTTAAAAGGTGATGTATGATTAAAACAGATTATCACAGTAATACTCAGTCAAAGTGTAGTAAGCTTTACCAACTAATAACGTCTTTGCCTTTTTTCGAAACAATTTCAGGGATTGTTCCTTTTTCAAAGCTACTGGTAAATGATTGAAAATCTTTTTGCTTTCATAAATTATTGATTTCTTAGTTAAAAATTATGTAGGTATAGGTGAAGGTATATCCAAACTACGTCGAGTGGCATAGTAACGATCAGGATCTATACATTTCTCCCTTTTTTAAATATTAAAATAACCGTCTCCAATATGAAAATCGATACAAAAGTCAAAATTTTCCCCGAGATAAAAAATGGTTGACAAGATTCTCGATGCCCTATGTGGTAAAGGGAGCGGAGAGCCCTTTTTTGCAACACAAATATAATATTTAAAAGTCCCTGACCACACATTCCCCAAAAAGCAATGCCATCTCGAAGGCGCGATTCAACCAGGGCGTAGTATACGCTTTTGGCTGTTACCAAGCCAAGTTCTCTCGAGACAGTTCTAATCGCATAACATCCCGAAGCTATTTTTTTGCTCAATGTGGTTATGTGTGGTCCAAACCTGAGCTTCTGTCAACATCAAGACCCAAAAATTTAGTATGGGACAGGTTCAAGAAGGAACAATCCCCAATGCTTAGACCACTCATGTCACATTTGAAACCAAGAATATTTGTTTTTTCAACATTTAGGGCAAGCAAATTAGAGTCGAACCAACCCTTGACTTGAAGAAGATCAAAGGACACCATTTCATATAATAATTAGGCGTTATCACTATGCCAAAGGATAGTAGTATCGTCTGCGAATAGGGTAAATTTACCCTTTATGTCCACATTTATTAAATCGTTAATATACGTGAGAAACAGAACCAGCCCCAATACCGAACCCTGCGGAACGCCGAACTTAATCAACCTGCTATCAGACCTTGCTGAACCCGTAGCAACGACCTGGCTTCTATCCTCTAAGTATGAGTGTAACCAGTCCATCATGGGCTTATTATATCGGCCTCTTTAAAAAATTACAATACAATTTTTCGCTAAAATGTACAGGGGAGCCATTATTTAGCCACCTCAAAGTTTACATGGGATTTCCTTTGTTCAACTAAGCCATGCATCACCCTATACATTTAAGAAGGATCCAATAATTTTTCGGAGAAGTATAAGATATTTAAGCCTTGGAGTTAATATTGAGATGGATGGGACCTTGATGGATATGGGCAATGCTAATGATTCTATTAATTATGTCCAAAATTCTTTGCCAAATCTCACATCAAATAATGATGAGTTTATTAATGATAGATATCTCGGTAATCGTCTCGCCAATACGAAAAATTTAATTTTTCTTAAGTTTTCACAGAATCCGGTTGTACATATATTGTACAAGTACATATAAAATAAAGTCAAATGTAATTGGGAATGACGGCATCAGTCTTGAAATGTTACTTTATATGCTTCCACACTTAAACACAGTAGTTCGGTTCGTGCTGCTAGCTGCACGTCGTTCCGGATTGATTAATATAAGTACAGTTTTTGGTGGTATAAAAATAAAAATAAATACCGATTTCTTATCGACCGATAGTGAAGATAATAACAATTGTGTTTTAAGGCTTACTTGTTGGTACTTTGTTTATAAATTCCTAAAATGACCAGTAAATTGTGTAAGGATTGCAACGAACCAGTCAACAGAAAAAAGCCGGGCCTTCAATGTAGTGGTTTTTGTGAAGGTCACTATCACGGACGCTGTATCGACATTATCGGCAGTCAGCTCGATGCGATACGCATGGACGGTGTCCAGTGGATTTGCAGGCATTGTCGCGGGGGTGCGGCTGCGGCAGATCGACGCATGAGTCGACCATCCCTTGGAACTAACACTCTGGCGGGTACTGTGTCGCCTCCCGTACAGCTTGTTCGAGACCCCACTGTATCACCGGCATATCTCATTCAGGAATTTCGAGACGATATGCGTGAGATGAAGGAGCGCCAAAGGGAGTTACTCGATTCGGTAAATTTCTGCAGTGCAAAAATTTCTGATTTCGAAATAAGGTTGTCAAAGTTCGAGGAATATATTAAGAAAACGGATTTTCTTGCAGCCGAAAATAAAAAATTGAAGGCTGAGTTGCAGACACTGGATTCAAGAGTTAATGACCTGGATCAGATTTCCAGATCAAATAATCTTGAAATTCAGGGTGTATTCGAAAAAGAAAGCGAGAATTTGTACGATGTTTTCGGTAAAATATGTAATTATATTAACTGCGACATCTCAAAAGAAAATATTGAATACATCCATAGAGTCCAGCTGAACAAGTTTTCAAAAAACACTACTAAGAATGTAATTGTACGGCTCTCATCAAGAAATTACAAAGACAAAATTTTAGCCGCTGCTAAAGAAAAACGTCATGACGTCAATAACGGATCCCCCAAAATGAAAATCGTAGGAATTTCCGAAAATCTTTATATAAACGAACACTTAACACTTTCAAATAAATTGTTATATAAAGACGTACGAGCGGCCGCTAAGGAGAAAAATTATAAATTCGTCTGGACAAAAAATGGTGACATATTTGTCAGGAAAGATGAAACGAGCCGTATTATGTTGATTAAAACAAGGGACATGATCCAAAAAATTTAAATTCTTTACTTTGAGATACGTGCAGCGTTAAGATAAGATCCGTTAATGGGTGATAAGTTACGCATATATTATCAAAATACAAGGGGTCTTAGGACAAAAACCCTTGATTTTTATCACGCAATGGCGTCTTCAGATTATGATGTAATATGTTTATCAGAGACGTGGCTACACAGTGGAGTGTTATCATCTGAACTATTTTCTAGTGATTATGATGTGTTTAGAAGAGACCGAGAGAACTCGGCCTCCTCTAAAGCGGACGGCGGTGGAGTTTTGGTGGCAGTCAAGAGTGTTTTACAGTGCAAAAGGTGTCCTGAACTTGAGTCTGACGCTGAAGATCTTTGGGTATCCATCGATTCCAAAAACAGTGAAAAATTGTATTTGTGTTGCGTTTATCTCCCTCCAGGTGACAATTCTGCTTTCTCATTATTTATAAATCAACTATATTTTCTTGAGAATTATCTTTCGGATAAGACAGCAACCATTATCGGAGACTTTAATCTTTCAGCTGTTTCTTGGAATTCCATTAAAAAAGAAGTTTATTTTCAGCCTTCAAATGTCGATGTCAGGTCTGCCGGTATGGTTGATGCTTTCTCCTACTTTCAGTTTATGCAGTACAATAATATAGTAAATAATAATAATAAAATACTAGACCTTATTTTGTGTAATCAGGATTGCATCAGGGATGTGACTAAGAGTAATGAATGTCTAGTAAGGGAAGACCTTCATCATCCGGCACTAGAGTTTAGTTTTATCAATTCTGCTTATGTTCCACTACGTCACAATACACTTAAAATTCTGAACTTTAAAAAGGCCGATTATGTGGCCATAAATGAGAAATTGGCCAATTTTAACTGGGAAAATATTCTTACCTCATCTGACACAAATACTACGATAAACAAATTTTACTTAGTAATTGATAAGCTCATTGATGCACATGTACCTTCCTTTACCGTTAAATGTAACTTTCCTGCCTATTTTAAGCCGGACACTGTTAAAATAATTAAAAATAAAAATATCTATCATAAGAAATACAAAAAACTTAACAATGCAGAACACTATAACGCCTTTTCCCGGCTAAGGGCTCTTTCTAAACAACTAATTAGGAGAGATTATACCGATTTTGTAAATGGTATGGAGGTCGAAATTTTAAACAATAATAAAAGATTTTGGAACTACGTTTCATCTAAGAAAAAAACACAAACTTCCATACCCAGTACAGTTCGTTATGGGGATCGGATCGCTAGAACTGGACAAGATATATGTAATAGCTTCGCGGACTTTTTTAAAAGCGTATATATTCCAACCACAGTATCGTCTTGCCCAGTTTCTTTGTGCCCAGGTCGTAGTGTTACAATTAATAATAATATAATTTTAGACCTTATTAATCAATTGGAGCTAAAAAAAGGTGCAGGACCTGATCGAATACCACCTATTTTTATAAAATCTTGCAAGGAGAACTTGGTTTATCCACTGCGAATTATATATGAGTCGTCGTTAAAAACAGGAATATTTCCAGAAAAATGGAAAATATCTCATATAACTCCTATATATAAAAGTGGCCCAAAAGATGACGTTGCGAACTATAGACCAATAAGTAAAATCTGCATCTTTGCCAAAATATTAGAAAAAATAGTCTATAACGATGTTATGTCAACTGTCAAAAGTACCATTATTGATCAACAACACGGATTTTTTCCTGGCAGGTCTCTAGAAACAAATTTAATGTCTTACTCTCAAAATATTTGCAGCCTAATAGATCGTGGCATTCAGGTAGACTCTGTATACACCGACTTCAGTAAGGCTTTTGACAAGATAAACCATAAGCGGCTGATTGAGAGACTTGCTGAGGTTGGTGTCTGCCAGCGTCTGCTCAGGTGGATATGGTCCTACACCTTAAAGCGTTCCCAGATTGTTTCCATAAACGGTTATCAATCCGAAACTTTCTCGGTCAGCTCGGGGGTTCCTCAGGGTAGTCATTTGGGTCCCTTATTTTTCATAGTTTATATTAACGATATTGCAAAGTGCTTTCACCACACAAAGTTTTTACTATATGCAGACGACCTAAAAATATATCGTCCCATAAGGGAGCTGCATGACTGCCTGAAAATACAAGCGGATCTCAACCGATTGTCCGAGTACTGTGACAGGAATAGTATTTTCTTGAACATAACAAAGTGTTGTTTTATAACATTTACCAAAAATATTTATACTTGGGAATACTCATATAGTATCAATAATTCAAATTTAAAGAAGGTAAATCAAATAAAGGATTTAGGAGTCATTCTGGACACCAAATGGTTATTTCAAGAACATTTTAATAAAATAATTACCGAGTCAAACAAAATGCTAGGCTTCATTACTAGAATCTGTAAAGACTTTCGAAATCCCAAAACAATGATCGCACTATATTTTGCTTTCGTTCATAGTAAGCTCTCTTTTGCCTCTGTCATCTGGAATCCTCAATACGTCACATATATTAATAGACTAGAAGCAGTACAAAACAGGTTTCTCAAAACTATTGCATTTAAAGCGCATTGCACAATAGATCTTGTAAAAGAAAAATATAAATTTATTCCTCTGTCTGACCGCAGAAAAATTTCTGACATATCTTTTCTATATAAAATAATTAACTCGAATTTAAACGTCCCAGAACTATTATCAGCACTGAGTTTTAATATTCCCAACAGAGAATTAAGACATGCAACCCTATTTAATTTACCTTATAGACGCACTAACTTGGGTTTAAATATACCATTGGATAGACTGCAAAAAACTTTTAATTCATACTGCCACGAATTTGACATTTTCAGTGCAACCTTGCCTAGTTTTAAAAGACTTTTAAAAGGATATTTTGTCCAACAAGTATTTGGATAGCTGTAGGTAGAGTTAGTTAGGTTAAGTGCATATTGTTATGTAAATCAGTAAAATGTTACCGCATAAACTGTTTATTGTATATAGTGGATGCTTCTTTGGAACTTCTAGTTCTGTCTGCATCCCAAATGTAATAAATAAATAAAATAAATAAATTTGGCTTTTGTTATTAATGAATGCCTAACGGACTCATGGAAACATGCCAATGTGGTTAGTACCAGAGATATCCTTCTGTGCTGTCCCACTTTAGACCAACAAGTATAGTGCCAACCCTCTCTAAGATTCTGGAAGGAGTAGTAGCTGATCAATTAAACCACTTCATAAACTTCAATATTCTTACTGATTACTTAATCTGGGTTCCGCTATAAACATAGCACAACAAGAGCTTTACTAAAAGTGATTGATGATATCTTTGACGCCAACGATAAAATCTTTTGGACTATAGTAAAGCTTTCAACACTATAGACCATGAAGTTTTGCATATGAAACTTAAGTATGTTGGATTGGGTGACACTTCTTTAGAGAATACTTTTGAAATCGACGCCAGAGGGTTGTAATAAATAGTAAAGCTTTCCAGCTGATCTCAGTTACTAGAGGTGTTGCCTAGGGTAGCATAGTAAGCCCACTAATTTTTTGTCTTAATACAGCAAACTTCTCAAAATTTTTAACATATCACATCAGAATGCAGATGGCGCACAAATATGTATGCCATTTTCTTTTGATCAACTTGCTGCATCTGTAAATAAAATCAGCAATGACTTGGAGATGATCCCAAGCCCATAAGCTTACTTTAAACGAAACCAAAGCTCAGCTAATATAGTGTTTGGTAAGCATGAAGAAGCTGTAACACGAATGTAATTTCAGTTAACAATGTAGCGCTTTAACCCTCCATGACTTGTAAGAATTTTGGTTTGGTTTTCTTACAAAAAAAAACTTACGATACACTTAACTAATTGTATATGCACAGAAGAGACAGTTCCGATAAAGATACCCAACTAGGGTTATTTTCCCTTTTACTATCTTAGTTGAGGCATTGTGACGTAGTCTATTGGCCCGCTTTACTTCAGGTTGACAAGAATAGCCTTCAAAAAAATCAAAATCCGTGCCCAAGATCTAGTTATAGTGTCCGTAAAGGCGCGTTTACATTATTCAAGTGAGTGGATCAAGTCAGTTGAATTTAAGTGAGTTGCATTCAATTCTTTGTTTTTTCAGTATTTTTAAAAATGGTATATTCAAAATGATGAAAGCGCTAGTTTACAAAGCTCTTCTCCAAATAATTTTAATTACAGCTAATGAATTCAGAGAAAATATTTATAAGAAAAAACAACGGGGAAAGAGAATATGGGTAACAGAGTGGATTAGGTGCAGAGGAGTATAGGGTGCCTCACAAAACCTCCAATGTCAGCTTAAATTGGAAGATCCAAAGAAGTTAAAAAATGTCTACAGATAAGTAAGGAAGTTCAATGATCTATTAGTAGTAAAAGTAAGAGTCAAAACCAATAAAAATGATACTCATATGCATGAATCTCTTTTTCATCGTGTAAAGCAAAAATCTTTATGAGACCTAACATTAGAAGATTCATTTAAAATTTAAAACATCTTTACAAAGTATTGCAGTTGAATCAAAAAGTTAAACATGTTTTAGCTCGGAATTCATTTAATTCGCGTGATCAAGTGAAATAAATAAAGGGGTTTAGATATTCAATTCGCTTTCGAATCACTTGAACTCAACTGGCCTGGTCAACTCACCTAAATAATGTAAATGCGCCTTAAGTACGATCATATAACGGCAGCTTCTTGTAAGTCTGGTTCGTTAAGTCTCTCAAAGAAATTGTTGATACATATAGTCAATTTAATCTTTTTCATAAAATATAACAAGTTGCCTGCATATTTGTATAATGAACTTATTAGAGGGGCCGATGTACATGATCGACAAACACAGTACAGGGATTTGCAGGGGGCCAAGACATAAGTCAGCCCTCTTTCAACGCTCTTTTACTTATAAGGCCGTTGATATTTTTAATTCGCTTCCCAATGATATCAGAACAGTCTCGAATTTCGTTACATTCCGAAATCGAATGAAAAGTTACATAACTGCTAATCGAAGTTGGCTTTGATGGTTTCCTTTTCATTCATCTACGTTTTTTCTACATGTACTGGGTGTCCACGGATGGCGGCTCGCCCCTATACCTCATTTGTTTTTAAAGATAATGGAATGAAATTCGGAGGATTCGTATGCGATATAAAACTGTATTTCTTGACGAGCGATTCAACTTCATAGAACTTCCGGTTTTACCGGAAGTGACATAAACTTTCGATTTTTCAATGAGACACCTGGTATATTTTTACTTTCTTTGAATCCATATGACGTTCTAAATATAAATATGATTCGTTCAAATATTTTGTAACTGCCCTCATGTTGTGTGGTGGGGCACCATCTTGTTGGTATAATAGTCCCACTCGATTTACTAATGGTATCTCATCCAAGAACTGCTCAATTTCTTCCATGAGGAAACCTAGATATCTCGCCCCTGTTAGCGAGCCATCAAAGAATATAGGGCATAAAATTCTGTCCCCTGAAATCCCAACCCAACAGTTAAAACCAAACCGTTCTTAAAAATTTCCCTCCTGCATCAAGTGTAAATTTTCGTGGGACCAATATCGCTTATTATTTCTGTTAAAATGTCACAAATTAGCGAAACGGTTTTCGTCAGTATAAAGAATTTTATATGGAAATGTATTATTCTCCAAACATTTTCCCAAGAACCAATTGCAATACTCAAGTCTCCTTTCATTATCTTTTGGGTACAGGTGCTGATGTAGTTGGTATTTATATGAATGGTATTTATGTTTATTTAAAATATTGCCGGCAGTAGACTTACATATGCCACATTCTAGCGCGATCTCCCTGAGTGACGCATTGATATTCACTTTCACGTATGTCAGAACATTTATTTCTATTTCTTCACTCACAATAATTGGATCATTTTATTATTATCAGGCTCATTTCGCATTTTCTGAACCAGTTTTGGATAATAATGCCGGGTTGGGTGACGGCGTTCAGGATATCTCTGTGCGTAAACACGTGCAGCATCGATTGAGTTTTGCCCACACTCTCAAAAAACTAATAACATAATATCCACTTTTTCGCTCCTTGTATATATATTATTATTTTCCATGATTTATAAACAATAACGTACACAATAATTACCTAATTTACTTTTGCAGAGGCGAAGTTCCATAAGATGTTGACTTGTCAATTTTTTACAAGACATCTTCACGTTTTGGTTTTTATCAGTTCTGTTGGTCACAGGCTACTTGATTAAATCTTATTTTATTCTCAAAAGGTGCTTTATTTTAGGAAAGTCGTACATAACGTAACATTTTTACAGTTATTTAAAGGAAGTCTGTTCAAAAGCTAATAGCGTGTGGTATCAAATAAATCGTAATAAAATGCTCTTTTTCCCAAACCCGACGAGCCACCATGTTGCTATTTGAAAAAAAATGAGTAGGTAATACAGGTTTCAAAAGTTAATTTTATATATCAGATAGGTTTTGACCGAAAACAGTAAAGTTGTATTTTGTCAAAGATGTTAGGACTGAAATTAGTGATTTTAACGTATTCGTAGCATTCTAAATTAAAATTGTAATGTTGTAAATATTTGCTTGATCGTTATATAATAATATAACTAGCTTCATTAAATGTTTCCTAAATAACGGTAGTCGTATGGGCGAGTTCGGCTGCCCTATTTAAGAATATTTAATTTTAAACTGTTCCGCTTTTGTAAAACACCCTGTATCTTCAAAAATAATTTTAAAATGTAGTCTCCTATCTTAGATATCACCCTGTAGCAAATCGAAATATCTTTCTCTATTAGGATAGAATTTAGAGGCCAAAGAAGCTGAGTTGTAGAACCCTGTATATTATTTTGTTGTAGATTTGGACCTTGTTTGCATTGGTTGGAGCATAATAATATTATAGCAATTAAATATTAGTATAAAAATAAAGTATTTCTATTTATTATTAATATTATTGCACTATTGCATAGATACACAATACACATAACTAGCAACCAATTCTGGTTGCAGTGAAGTATCAAATTGTGCAAATGAGCCGATTGCTGTAACTGTTTTAACTCGTAAAGATACAGTTTTATTCTTTCTTATTTAATTCTTATCTGATTGCAGTAATTATCGCTTACCTTTTTCCAGTGGTGCTCGCTTGTACTTTTCCAGTCTTTTAACGGCTATTGCTTCTAGGCGAACTCTGGCTGCGGGATATTCCTTCAAAACGTCCCACATGTCCTTTTTGCTTAATACAAACAGGTCACTATAGCCTACAGAGCGTACACTAGCCGTTCTCCTGTTACCTAAAGAGAAAGAGCATTAAAAAAAGGTTTTCTTTTACATTGAGCTACCAAAGAGTACCTATATATTTAATATGATACAAGATGTTAAAGAAAATACTAAAAAGTACACCCCTCAAAGTAATACAATATTTATTGCGGATATTGTATTACATTAAACATATAATTATTATAACGGATTGCTACTAGTAATACTAGAAAAATGTTCTCCCTAGCTATTAAACAAAAGGGATATAATTTTGATTGCAATTTTATTTATGAAATTGAAAGAAGTCGTCCATATTCTCAAAGAGACCTGATTTTACAAATCTATGGGGTTGGTATTTATTTATGACAACCTATCTTATAAAGACTTTATTCCATAAAATGAAATTATTCCTGTTGACCCTTAGAAAGGTGCCAAATATTCTTTTTCAATTGGTTATCGTATGCAGAACAACGTGTTCTTCAAATTCCTTTTAGTCAGGCGGAGCCAAATCCAAACTATATGGCGGATGGTTCAGCTCAAGCACTTGAGGAGGATGGGTTGAACTTTGAATGCTTTATGATCCCAACTGCTTTGAAGAAGGAAGATATTTTCGTGCACAAACCAGGATTATTTTGATCAATATTGGCCCTATCTAGTTATTTTGATTATATTTTTCCTAACTCTGATGTGAAGTGTGAACGATGTTTAAAGTTTCCCTGAAGGAAGTACATGATTTAAATGATTCAGTTTTGATTTTATGAAATTTCATGTGAGGTGTTACCGTATTAATGTAGATTCTCCTCCTTTATTATGTTTAACTGTTACGAAGAATAGGTCATAGAATATGCCTTCTAGGACGCGGGAGCCTCTGTAGGAGACAACAACGTTTTAAACCTAAGTTACGCAGAAGATACAATTATATTAGCCAAGGATAAACGAAAAACGTCCCAACTTCTTCAACGAATAGAGGAGGCAAGCATAGAATCTCAATTGGACGCCGTTATGCAGAAAGCTAACAATCCACGTGTACATACATCAAACTGATATAAAAGCTCCAAAGATTTCCCGTAATAAAAATTCTACTTTATTTGAAGCATAATTTTTATTCTGCATACTGATTGGAAAACACATTAGAAGTTTTTCTTAAATATATATGCTTTTAAATTTATTATTAAACATTGAAAAGTAATTGTTTCTTGTGGGTTAAGAGGCTTCTGCAGAAATAAATATTGAGTAAAATGAAACTGTGTAGTAGTTGCGTTTAGGTTTAGTGTTTTATTTACGTTGGTGGATTGGTAGGTTTTTACATAACAGTAATACATTCTAAAGGGTATCAAGATATTAGTCTAACTCAATAAAGGGTAGGTTGTGGGTTGGTAGCTTTCTGCATAACGCCGTCCAATTATGGCTAAATACGATCAATTCCTACCTGATAATTGTTTTTCAATAAAAATAAAACCAATTCAATATCCAACAATGGAGGATTTAAACAGGAGATAAAACTTATGATTTAACTGGCAAATATAACTCTAGATGTATTAGAGAAAGTCTGGAAATACCACAATATCCGAAAAGCTAGCCAACATATGGGTAAAAATTCTGGACTGAAACCCTGTCATCGTAGGATGCTGATAAGTCCTTGGACAGCATGCCTCACGAATTCAGCTATTCGCACAGGAAAGATACAAGATCATGAAATATTACTTACTCCCAACTACCCAAAGGTTTTGTTTTGTTAAATTTCATCGGGCATGCAATAAGAAAAGATGGTATGGAGAAAATCATGCGCCAGGAAAAAGTAGAAGGTAAAGAAAAGAAACCCGAGGCAGATCACCGATAAGATTCGTGGACCAATAAAGGACCTTATACATAAGTTTCTTTTAAGCAACTGAAAGATTGATGAAAGGCTGAAAATAGGATCACACGCTTCCAGGACGTTCGGAACGGAACATCGACTGATGAGAGAGATTACAGTAGGCAACAGATGTTATTGTAGTTCCCTTTATCATGTAGGTACACAACTTAAATAACTCCTGCTGGGACTCTGTGTATGAACTTCCGAGCTAAATATTCCATGAGGTTAAGAACTCTTATAAAAGCGAAAGTAACGACTTGCTGCACCCATACACATTCTGAAAGTTAAACTTTTTTGTACTAGTGCGCTGACGCGAGAAACAATACATCAACAATCACGAACCTATCCCGTATCTCACATTTCACAATTTTCCACACACTGTTAGTGTACTATACCGGGTGTTGCATCGTCGAGCGGGACATGGGAAATCCCATGTAATTTTAAATGGGGTCAATTATTGGCTTCCCTAATTATTTTAGAGAAAAATTCTATTTAGGTTTATTAAAGAGCACTAAAACCCACATTCAAAAGAATAACTTTAGATATTTTTGATGAGCCCGTTTACGGGTTATCGCCGATTTCTTTTTAACTATTTCTCCTTTTTATGGCCCCGTATTTGCGGGCACCAGTCAAGGTAAAAGATGACTGTCAAATAAAGTTGTCATTTTGAAATGTGTGCTTTATTGTTATAAAAACTCGTACATCGAAAATATTAAAGGCGTATTTATGAGTACAAATTAATCTGAATAAAACTAAAATAAAGTATCCAATTACAAGGTTAATTCTGACATTTTACATGTTTCAATATTTTACTAATTAATAGGTAGGTACTATTAAATTGTTAGAACTTTAGGATTTAAGAAGATGTTCAAATATTCCTCCATTGACTGCTAGACAATAACCGAGGCGATCATAAAATTCTCTTCTTACATTCGCTAGTTGGTAAACTGAAATTCTATTGCATTCGGCAGAAATAGCATTTTTTAACTCGTCTAGATTTGGGTATTTTTTATCTTTGTATATCCTGTTTTTTAAATGGCCCCAGAGAAAGAACATTTGGCGATAAATCAGGAGACCTGGCTGGCCAATTTACTGTATGATTTAAGCCAATAACATTTCCATTAAAAGCACGGTTTAAATATTCCCGGACAGCCAGGGTACTATGTGCCGGGCAGCCATCCATATGGTACCAAACTTCCTGATTTTCCCTGGCGGCATCATGTAAAGTACGTAAAATATGATCTTCAAGTAGTTCCAAAAAATATTCTGCATTTAAATTTCGTGTAAGAAATAATGGCCCGATAATATTTTCTCCTAAAATCCCAGCCCATACATTAACTTTTTGTGGATATTGCGTCCTTGTTCCCACAAACCTGTGTTGGTTTTCTTTGCTCCAATATCGATAATTTTGAACATTGGGTTCATTGTTTAAGGTAAATGTGCATTCGTCAGTGAAACAAATGTTTTTTAAAAATTCCCTATCCATGTTTGCTCTTTCCATCATACCAAAACAAAACTCCTGTCGTCGTATTTCGTCCCTATCTCTTAGCTCTTGGTGTTTTTCATATTTGTATGAATAATATTTATGTCGTTTCAAAGCTCGTAACGCTGTGGTGTGATCTAATCCTATGTCATCCTCAAGTTTCCTTGTGTTGATCTTCCCATCATTTTCTTCCACGCACAATAAAACTTGCAAGTCCCTATCATTTCTTGCATCTCTTCTTTGTTCCTGCCTTTCTTCACATCTGCAGTTATTTATTACAGTGCCTTTTGTCTCAAATTTCTTGATAGTCCTATCGACTGTACATTTTGCAGGTATCGGTCTATTCGGATACAGAGCAGCAAACATGTCTGACACATTTTGATAACTATTTCCTTGATAATACCATTTAATCATCAATATTTTTTCTTCAGAAGTGTAATTCATGGCTAATATTTTCGATGTACGAGTTTTTATAACAATAAAGCACACATTTCAAAATGACAACTTTATTTGACAGTCATCTTTTACCTTGACTGGTGCCCGCAAATACGGGGCCATAAAAAGGAGAAATAGTTAAAAAGAAATCGGCGATAACCCGTAAACGGGCTCATCAAAAATATCTAAAGTTATTCTTTTGAATGTGGGTTTTAGTGCTCTTTAATACACCTAAATAGAATTTTTCTCTAAAATAATTAGGGAAGCCAATAATTGACCCCATTTAAAATTACATGGGATTTCCTATGTCTCGCTCGACGATGCAACACCCGGTATATAATACGTTGAACAGTTAGTTTTTTCTACCATGCTAGGTATAAAAATTTTCTAGTCGCCCTCGGACAATTTAATGAAATAATTTATTATATTCTGGGTGGTACTTTTCAGCTCTTTTTACATGCCTAAATCTGCCTAAAAAGGTTTTTGTGAGATTACTGCATTCATTGACTATATCAGACAGGGTTATAAAGGTACAAAAATAGGGGGCCAACTTGACTAGAAAGCTTAACTCTTTTTACTTTTTAAGAAATCTTTTAATAGTGTTTCTTAATGTTATAGTATTGTGTTGTGTTAGAGTAGTACCTATACGATTTCGATTAAGTCATGTTTTACACTCATCGACTATTTCGAATCCTTTAGCCTCATGCAGTTGTAGAGAGTACTGGGACCAGATTCCGCAGTCGACGACACAACGATGATTCAATTTAAAAACTGGCGTAGTTTCAAATGCAAAAAGGTAGTCTAAGTTTGATTGGCTTGGTGTCACACGCTCACGCCAAAATTACATTATAACCAACCAAAATGTGGTTTGCCTTTCCTTATTTGCAACTACGCCAGCTTTAAAATTGAATGGTTGATGTGTCGTCGACTAAGGAATCCGGTCCCCTGGTCTATAAAACATACCCATATTTTTCGTTTAAAACTATGATAATTTCGCCTTTTAAAATATCGCGAATTTAAGAGATAATAGATCTTTACTCTTCCAATGGGGATGAAGGTCATACGTTTTAAAAAATATTTTCCCGGACTCCTGCTAATGTTAGAAAATGCATCCCTTTTATTAGCAGTAATACAGCCCTATGATCAAACACACAAATTAACTTTTAACGTACCGTTCCATGACAACAACCGAAAAAAGCCCACTTGTTAATTTTTTACTTTGGCTGAAAACAGGTCATTTTGAAGTTAGCATCTAGAGTTAACTTGTGTGTTTGATCATAGGGCTGACTATGCCAGAAACTAAATTGTAATTCAAAATCTCAATTTCTGTATTTACGCCCCAAAATACGCCTTAGTCCTGAAATTTTCATAATTTTTTGCAGTGTATTGCTTCTTCGAGAAAATTGATGCCTTACATCTTCTTATATTTCATATTATACCAGGATTTATTATAGTTGCTTTTTGTTTTATAAATCAATACCTATTCCAACACATTAAGCTAAATAATTTTAAAGACTGACGTACACGCGATCTGCGCAGGCCCAGCAGTTCCGGAAAACGCCGCATGCTGGAGACAGTTTTGTAACAAGGTATTAGCAATATATTGGTTATATACAGGGTGTTTCAGAACATGTGTGCAATATCTCGGATTTATATAGATCAGGGGAAAATGACATCGTAAGTTCATATAATTTTTTTTCCTAAGAGCCCCCCTCGAGGAGATATACATGCCCAATTACCTTACCTACCGCTGTGTCGACGGAAAATACATCTTCAACCGTAAGACATGCCAGGGCCGGAGTCCCACAAGATTGCGCCGGTCCTGTATAACGTTTATACTGCAGACATAGCAAACACAGCTCTATCTATTTGCCGACGACACGGCGATAACTGCCACTTCCAGATCATCAAACTACAAACAATACTCCAAAACAAATCTCTTCTAGAATTATCGTGAGCGCACCAAGATACGTACCACACGCGTACTTAACAACGACTTCCAAATACCGACAGTAACAGAGCACATAGACACACTTATAGTGGACTATTAGAGAAGAGAGGACGCATCTCAGAATAATCTTATTTTACAAAGACACATACGAGTACCGTCAAGCACTAGATGCAAATTCCCACGAGATTGCAAGCACCATAAACGACAAACCCAATTTCAGCAGAATAATGAACATCCAAATCATCGAAACAAGTTTAAAGAAACAAGAAACATAGAACAATAGGAAAAAAATAATCAACACCAAGGGGAAAGAAATCTCAATCAAACTATAACCATAGAAAATACACAAGCAACACCAAGAACAAAAAAAGTAAAGTACCAATATCCCACTTAAATAACATTTTGATAATATCTTCTATTACTTCAAAATGAGTAAAGTAATCGAATTATGATAAATGACAAAAAAAAGTCTTACAATTTAAAGAATCTCGATCGGAGTTTTAAGTGAAAACCCCTGTGTAATTTACAAATTAACTAAAACTAGATCAAATACCGTTTGCTACTGGATACTTTCATCGCAGCTCAACAAACAACGTGAACACACAACCAAAACTGATTGATTGTGGTCATAGTAATCCTGTTTTGCAGTTCGTTTAGCTGAATTAATTAAATTTTCGGCAGCAGGTTCATATTTTAACAATAAAACTGATCGTCAAAGCTGTTGATCCCTTAAAGAATGACCCTAGTAGTTAACGAAAAGAAAGACAAAATATCTGAGGTTGAAATACATCCATCACGTATTTTTACGACGTGCAATGAAGTAAGACAAACGTGAACCCCGACCCAGCGTGAAATAATACAAAAAAAAAGAAGTGGAATCAGAGCCAGAACGACACGACTGCAGCCGTCATTAAGCCCCAAATCCGATATTAAAGCGCTTTGCGACTCCGCCAGCTTCATATTTATGGTGCGGACGAACGAGCATTACAAAAATGTGTGTTGGACTGTGGCCAACCGGTCTAGGCGGCATTGTCTGTTCTCTTGGTATGTGTCAACTAAGGAATATAATATATTTCATGGTTGATATATTATATTATATTCCGATAAAAATATTAATATATTGGTAAGTTTATTTGACTTGCTATCAGCAGATTAGCTTATTCCTGATTAAATGACTGCATTAAGGGATCCAGCAGATGACCGATCAGGGTTGCAGGCGCGGGTTGTCCATAAAGTCATTAATTTGATCAATGACCCACCTAATAATTTCTAGTCTAATTTATTCTTTTAGTTTTTAGAAATAGTCCATTCTCAAAGTGGAGTTAAATTATAGAAAAAGGCAAGAAAGTCAAAAAGTCTTTCTCTACTAATTTAATAAAAGAGCAATCCAAGGCTTAATATTTTCATATTATAATAATTTATATTATTTATATGAATTATATTATTATATATTATATAATATTTCCCTATTATTTTTTTAAGCCAAGAAACAATGTTCCTAAAAAGGTGCATTTTCATACGTAAAATCAATAAAGAATCGAGCTAAGCGAAGCACCAATAATTATTATTATTTCTATGCTTGCTCCGGGCTGCATCTAGACATTCCGCTATAGGATTCGGCACCCGTCTCTATTCTGATTGGATGATTTCAAACGTCTCTATTCTGATTGGCAAAACTCTTTCAAAAATAAGATGTTCTGATTGGCTGTGCCGCCGCTTTCATTCTACTGTTACTACATTAACTTAAAGTTGTTAGTTAGTGTGTGGGGTAGTGTATATAGCGTTTAGGTGCTATGCTGCCGCCAGAAAACGACAACTTCAATCACCGCCACCAGAGAATAACCCAGTAAAAATCTCTAAAAACTTTGGAAAGGCATTTAGCTTGAGTCAAATGATCAAGCCCTATCAACCCCTCACAAAAACAAAAAATCGCTTCACTCCAATTACTCCAAATGACGTCCCAGAGATACCAACAACACCACAACTCGACAGCGACGATGAACAAGAAGACATACCTGTACGTACACAAATTCAACAAAAAACACAACAAACAATTAGACAAGTACAGACGCAAGACAAAACACAAGACAAAACACAAGACAAAACAATCACAAAAAAGCAAATACCGCCTATTGTCATTGACGGCAATTTTGGCGGCAGAGAAAATTTTTCAAAATTCAAAGAACACATTGAAACGATCACTAAAGACTTCTCCATAAAATTCGCTAAGAAAACGATAATATTGCACTTTGGCAATATAGACTCATACAATACTTACCTGAGACTGCTACACACAGACGACAAAAATTTATTTCACACTTACGCACCAAAATCTGAGAAAACAAACGCGTTTATAATCAGAGGGTTGGACAATGAGCCAACGCCTGAGGAAATTCAAACAGAACTGACAGACAAATACAAACTTAACTGTAAACAGGTCTATCGCTTAAGAACCCAGTTCAAACCTCTGTATATGGCGGTATTTGCTGGAGACATAACTCTTACTAAACTCCAAAAAATTACATACCTACAATACGTGACAATCTCTTGGGAAAGAAGAAAAGCGCTGTGACTGTACTGAAGCATATGTTCCAAAATGCGCCAACTGTGAGGGCCCCCATACATCAAACGATGAACACTGCCCCGTATATATTTTTAAAATACGGAAAATGACGCAAAACTCCAAACAATACCAACCTGAGTACATAGACGCACCTCCTCCAACCACAAACCCATGGACTCAAGCACAGAACAACACCTGGGCAAATGGTGTCAACTCGGCCAGGGCAAGTGGCCCAACTCTAAATGCCAGTAATTTCCCGCCACTACGCTCCAGAGGTCCACCAACGCAGCAACAGCCCCCACACCAAAGCCAACAACAGCCCCCTCAACATCACCAACAGCTCCAACAACAACAACAACAACACAGGCAACAGCCTTGTGCCATCACTTCCAACAGTAACGCGAGTGCCGAAAATAATCAGGTAGGTGACCTCTTGAGTATTTTCAGTGATTTAAAACAATTTAATTTAACAGGAATTATCAACATGCTCAGAGACTTTGTCCAAATTCTTAAAAACTCCCCCACTATGGAGGAAAAATTAATAAATGTTCTTACATTTACACAATCATGCGCAAAATATGACGTTTAAATGGCGTATAAGCAAAATAAAAATATAAATTCAAATAACAAAAATAATAAAAGCACTGAGACAAAGTCTCTGTGCCTGAAAATCATGAACTGGAATGCCAATGGCATAAAAAATAAGACAGGGGAATTAATACAATTTTTATCTAAATACAGGGTGGATGTGGCTTGCGTCACCGAAACTCATTTGACGGAAAATGATAAATTCAAAATCAGGAATTTTACGATCTATCGTGCGGATCGTAACTTTCGAGGAGGGGGCGTAGCCTTAATAATAAGGAACGCCCTCCCTCATTCACAAATACCAAATGTTATTTCACAAATCGAACATGTCTCAATTAGACTAAAAAACAATTCAATAATAACGACTGCATACGCGTCACCGCGTATGCAACTCACTAATGCTGATTTGAATCCATTTTTCGCCAATTTTGAGCAGGTTCTCATGGTTGGCGACTTAAATGCAAGGCACGATATGTGGGGTAACCACCAAAATAACCATTATGGAAACCTAATTTATGACTATTCTCTTGATCATCATTTACAGATAATTGCCTCAGAGACGCCCAGTCATTATCCTCCTAACAGGATGACTCCGACATACATTGATCTCTTCATCAACAAAAACATACTGGGCCTCTCTGAGGCAACTATTTTTAACGAATTATCTTCAGACCACCTCCCCATGATTGTACAGTGGCATGTGCGGATGTCGTACGAGGCACCGACAACTACTCACTTACTAAAAAACATCAACTGGCAAAACTATAGACAAATACTTAACGAACGTACAATAATTAACAATAACATTAACAGTATCACAGAACTTGAAAAAGAAGTTGACACCTTAACACAAAACATACAATACGCACGAGACAAAGTTGCAACCGTTGTTCATATCAAGCACAAAGAAGATCAACTCCCTCAGGAGATCCTTGACTTAATCAAATTTAAAAGCAACGGTTGCAAAGACCAATAGACAGACAACGTATGAATGCACTGCAACATACTATACGGGACAAAATTAACACATACAAAAACGACATGTGGACAAATACCTTAACAGCTGTAACTGCTCAGGACTCCTCTTTATGGCGCCTTACTAAGCGCCTAAAGAGGAAATTCCGCAAAATACCGACATTACAAAATAACATAGTACAAACCGACGAAGAAAAAGCAGACTGCATTGCCTCATCGCTGGCTGCAGTCTGTGTCTCTTCAGACAACATAACAAACGAACAAAACTACATAACAAACAAAACTATTAATATTACACGACAAAAATACCCAATACCGCCGACAGCATTAATTAAAATACAAATCAGACCCGGAACCCTGCACGAGGCAATAAAACAATTGCCTTTGTGCAAGGCACCCGGACCCGACACAATCCACAACTTACTCATACGTAATTTACCTCGTAAGACGTTCGTCCAGCTACTGTACATAATCAATAATATTTTTCTATTACAACACTTTCCCAAACAATGGAAAGAGGCCATAATAGTACCGATACTAAAACCAGGTAAAGATCCTACACTAACTGACAGTTACAGACCCGTTGCTTAAAAAATACTTTATCCAAACTAACAGAACGACTAATATTACGTAACATTAATAAACTCAACTTAACTAATAACATACCTGACATACAATTCGGCTTTCGACCAGGCCATGGTACCACCATGCTTGTGGCAAAAGTTGCGCAAGATGCCATGACGAAATTTAATCAAGGAATGAACACTGTTCTCCTGTCATTGGACATTAAACGTGCTTTTGACACAGTATGGCACCATGGCTTACTGTACAAACTTTTCTATACTCATAATTTTCCACTTCATTTCGTAACTTTAATTCATTCCTACCTGACAGACAGACGTTTCTTCGTGAGAGTTGAAAACGCGTTGTCAGCACCTAGGGGGTTGTAGTCTTATCGCCTATATTATATAACTTATACACAGCGGATATGCCGCAGTATCCTCTGACCCAACTGGCTTTGTATGCTGATGACGCGTTAATATACGCGCAATCGTTTTATGCAGAGGCAGCTAAACGTAAAATCCAGACGCATGTCGATAAGTTGATACCCTACTTTTCCAAATGGAAAATTAGGGTAAACTCTGCAAAAACGGTCTGTGCTATTCTCACGAAGAAGTTCACTAATAATAAAATTTTTGTGCCTATCAAAATCAATGACGAATACATACAACCGACTAAACAACTAGTATACCTAGGACTAACAATAGACGAAAGACTTTCGTTCCAATACCACATTTCCGCCACCCTTAAAAAGGCTTTTGCAGCAATGCATAGCCTTTATTCCTTACTTTCACCCAAATCTCCCTTGTCACCAACTAACAAAAGACTAATCTACATACAGATCATTAGACCAATTCTTACGTATGCAGCACCCATATGGTGTTCTGCATCCAATACGCAATTAGCAAGGCTGTTGAGATTCGAGAATAAGGTATTGCGATGCGTGACCTCCTCCGGGAGGTATGAGCGCGTAGCAAACCTTCACCATATGGCTGCTGTACAAGACATACGAGATTACATAACAGACATTTCGACAAAATTCTACACCTTAAACATACATAACTCACCAATTACAACAAATATTACAGAACAAAGACATGACGACAACAATACAATAACACACAAACCACTCTACAACAGACTGCCCCTCTGGCACCTTCCACTGCAATAACACGCACACAAAATTAAAAGTTACATAACAAATTAACACGATAAAATTCAAATAACACACACATATTAGACAGACATACATTACACTAGAGTTTCAGGATCGTTGGTACCCGTCCACCTTCAGGGGGAGGAGACTGCTAACGGACCTGAAACTCAGCACTACACAAAAATAATTTCATACCACGCACACAAACATGAAATTACGCCCACAATGCAGTGGAAGGAGCTTGTTAAGGGAGCTGGACTAGAATGACTACCGACAACAACGAACAAATCAAATCAATGGCCTCTTTCCATTACAACAAACAACACCTCGATTCTCGAACGCATGCAAATTTTCAAAAATTAAAAATAATTTAAACTTGTTCGCTTTTTGGAACAAGGTAGGTTACCCTATGTATGCTTTAACCGCCCCATGGGCGCAAGCTACATCGTACCTGATAATTTTAATGGGGTTTTTTGGCAGATTTTTCCCCAAATGCCATGATAATTTCAGTTCATGATTTTCCCAAAACAGTTTGATTTCCTCGTTTTACGCCGCAAGGCAATTAAATCACTGATAATCAGCCCTATGCAGCAGCAGTCCGTTAACTTTTTAACGGTAGTGTTTCCAGTAGAAACGGGTTAACACAGCCACTTGATCTTTTCCAACCAAAGTTAAGGAACAGCTGTTAGAATTTTTAAACGGATCGAACTGTCAGAAATGTTTAACCTAAAAATTTTATTTATTTCTGTGATTTACGTCAACTGTTTGATAACTGACAACACGAAAACGAAAACAGGTTAGGTTAAATTTTTTTCTGTTTCGGTAAATATCGACCTATTTTGGTATTACGAATAAATAAACGCATTAATCAGAATAATTTCAGATGGAAACGCAAATTTAAATGAATTTCTACCTGCGGAGAAGATTATTATTTTCCTATCGCCGAGCTAGTGTATAGTTTTTGTGCGTTCGAGATCTGGCGTAAGTAGGTAGGTACATATGTTTTATTTTGCTTATTTAATTTGTTAACAACACCTTTATGATAGGTAGGTACTTATTTACGTTTTTTTCTAGGAATGGATTGAAATTAACCAGGAAAAAATACGCAAACAAAGCAGCAGAGACGTTATTAAATTATCATAATATGGCTAGAGCTTTTAAGCAGTGTGAAGAAAATGATACAAATAAATATTAATAGGTATGTTGTTAGAAGGTAATTACGCAATAGATTAATTACATACCTACTTTAATTAGGGCTCCTAGGAAATCTTTGCTTTGGTAATAGATGAATGTATACATACATACACATTTTTGTAGGTTATAAGATACCTACAGATTTTCAAATGTGCTTCTTATTTAAAAATCAAAAAAGGGTATTGGAATTATGCCTGGTTAAATTTAGAATATGACAATGATTACTTAAATATAGAGGTAAAATAACTACCGTTTCATTTGAACATTTTAAGTGTTATTTAAAGTATTACAGACACCATTTAATACACTACGTAGTAAGGTGAAGCCTTTTATGAGACTTTTGATTTTATGTTATAGAAAATTCCTGACCAAATTTTTTTAAAGTTAGGTATCAATCAGTACCTTTTTTCTCACATAAGTTTTAATGTCTAAGTATCTTTGTGTCCAACAGTATCTTGAATATGAGCTGGTAGTATAGTCGGGATAAGAAACTAATGTTAGTCTAATACTTCGGTAAATATTGGCAAACATATTTATTATCCTAGTTTTATTGTCCTATTCCGACTACACTACTAGCTTATATAAGATTTTAGTATTATTAAATTAAAAATGTTGTTCTCAATTCAATTAACTACAATTTATTTCCAAATAGGTAACTGTTACAGTTCATTATGTAGAATAAAATATAACTTTAAAAATTTGAACAGATATATTTCAAGAAGTAGTCCATTTTCTGTGGCGAGATTATGAAAGAAAACAAGGTCTGTCTATACCACCAAAATAAAATATATTTGTCCTTTTAGGGTGAAATAAGGGTTAAAGAGTGTACATAGTTTAATTTGACATTAGGTTGTGCTAGTTTCGACTTTAGTCAAAGTCATCTTCAGCAACCAAGTAATAAAGAATTATGTTTTTTAGGATGTACCTAAATAAACAAACTAAAACAAATTAAACGGGGGAACGAAGTGGTTCAACAATACATGGTCATAACGTGTACCTTATGCAGCCAATGGACTCGACAGAAGATAATCACTAACATAATGCTACTTTTAGCAATGAAGGAAATTAGATGTAAAAATTGTAATAGAGGACAAAATTCTAAATGGAATCATTTATAGTTATGATATGATGTATAGATGTCTATAATGAAATTCAATAAAATCAACGTTTCATGAGTCAACTCCGAGAGGGAACATGATTTATATTTGGTGGGTCAGAATTTTAATAAGAACAGTAATAAAGTAAAAAAAAGGGGGGGGGGAGAGGGAAATTAAAATGAGTTAAAACTATTTACGTCATTGAGTAAGTTGGGGTCATCTGAAAGGAGAAAATTATAATTTTAAATGCTGTAGTGAGCCTTACCGTATGTGTGATATACAACATTTTATATAAGACCCAGAATTTTGGTTTTTTTATGTATTCAAAATGATTTTGACATTTGACAAAAAAAATTGTGATATTACACAAAAAGTGGCAGTGACTGACGGAACAAAACAAATCATAGTTTGATTAAAAATGAGTAATGTAATAAAAAAAAATGAGTGATTTAATAAGTTCATTACATCACTGAGTGATGTAATGAGTTCATTACATCACTCAGTACGATAATACAGTATATTGCATAACGCAAACAGGCTAAAATGGGTTATGTAATAAGCTCTTTTCGTGTGGGTCTTATATAAAATTAATTAAACACCAAGAATTTGCTCTTGAAAAACGGGTAGGGACCTAGACAGCAAACACGACATGTCAATAAGTTGAAATGAATAAAAATAATGAATTTATTCCTTTTTTCTACTTTACACACCAGCAGCTTTTTTTTTGCAACTGAAAAATTTTTCAAAAATACATGGAACTCATTATGGATTGGCGCGCACCAGCAATAATTAATGCTAGCCCATATTAAATCAGTGTGTTGTATTTAAGCCATTTTTAAGTTGCACAAAAAAAGTTGCTAGTGTGATTTTGATTTAGAAATAAGTAAGTTTAAGATAAATGTTAGTTAGTGTCCTACTGTTCCTCCAGTATATTTAAATGTTCTAGGTTAGGTTACCCACTAAATATAAAAACGTAACAATAATGATTAGATAATGTAGCAAAAGTACAAAGTAATGTTCTTTAAAATGCAACTGTAATGTAACATTCAACATCAATGTTACCTCGTATGTCCCCCTTATAAATGTTGCATTTGTAACATTCTATTTAGAATACATAGATATCATGTTTCTGTAATGTAATATTAGAACAAATATTAACATTTCAGCAACGTAAAAGTTACAAACACCTAACTTTTATACCTATATGATTGTAACGTTAATGTTTTGTCCAGGTTACTTAATTTTGACATTACAGCATACTTGTAAATAACATTTATTTTTCAAGACATCAATGTTTCCGTGCTGATTTTATTAGGTATCGGCAACGTTATTTATATGTATAGCTTGCAACAGAAATAAAACAACGCATTCGCATTTTCATACAGTGTGGTCGATTAAGTGTGCTACAAATGGGAAACTTTATTATTGGTTTCTCGGAGAATTTTATTCCTTATAAAAGTTGGTGCATGTCCCATAACCATTTTCGGTGCACTTCAATGACTTCAACTGAAATAAGATACAGGGTACCACAAAAAATATGAAAATCGTTCAAGACATAGAGAAAAACGTTATTAAGCAAAGTTGTTTAGAATTCAAAAATATGTCTAAACTTAAGTCTTAGCATTCTATTAAAAAAAAATTTCTTTTTTTGAAAACTACATTATACATTACGATATATAACAATGATTTTTTTATATTTAGGTATAATACCTTTTTAAAATAACCACAATTAAATCACTTCCGGACAGCTTTCATTACATTGGGGAAAATTGGTAAAATTTATTTAGATTTATATTTTTTTTAATAACTAAAAACTACATGCTTGTTGCAAGGATACTACAAACAAATTTCGAAAATATTCCTAAAAATAAGTTAAATACTCTTCTCTTCTAATATTAATGTACCTACATAGTAAAAATCTAAAGACCATAGAAGTCGATCCCTATAAAATAATATAAACCAAAATTAGCTTAAAGCTGAATATAACAAAAATCATTATACGCGGATTATTTTATTATTTATTTTTCCATGTTAGGGATAGTTTTAGTAGGTTTCGATTAGAGTGCTTATCTTATTATTAGGAGTATTGGCGAAATTCAAAATTTGTTTGTAATAGTATCCTTACAACAAACATAAACTTTTTGGTTATTTAAAAAAATATAAATCTAAACAAATACTTATTACAATTTTTTTTAAATTTGATGAAAGCTATCTAGAAGTGATTTGGTTGTAGTTGCTTTAAAAAAATCATTATACAGAGTTAATTTAAAGTTTTGAAAATTTTATTATTTTTTTAATAAAGACCATGACTTTGTATTTAGGCATATTATTTAATCATAAACAAAGTTTTTCTTTATTTTTCGACATAAGGGTACTTTAGTCTTGAACGATTTTCATATTTTTTGCCCTACCATGTATCCTATTTCAGTTGAAGCCATCCTAAGTGCATCCGAAATAGTTATCGGACATGCACCAACTTTTGGCAGTATTTAAACTTTGGTTGTACTAATAAAAAAAATAGCATTTGTTGCACACTTAGTGGACCACACTGTATATACTGCCATCACATATACCACGTAGCTAGCAACTCATACCTCATTCCTAATCTTAAAAGTAAAAAATCAATTTCCTTACAAAAGCCTGGCAACAAAATTGCAATGTTTATTTATTTTAGTAAAATACTAACTTAACGCTCCTAAGTAAACCATACATGTAATATACATAATATATTATTATTCAAATGGCCATCGACGGAGGTCCTTCAGCGTCTCCAATAAAATAATATTTCAAGTTTCAGATTTTTCAGGCTCCCAGGGCAGGCAAGTGATAAATAAGCTGTAATCAAAATGAACCTGTTTAAACTCAATTTGTAATTTGCTG
This sequence comes from Polydrusus tereticollis, assembly GCA_963920685.1. Lineage (NCBI taxonomy): Eukaryota > Metazoa > Arthropoda > Insecta > Coleoptera > Curculionidae > Polydrusus > Polydrusus tereticollis. Next base: position 63,686,227 of record OY987327.1, read on the forward strand.
GTCTTTAAGATGGGTACATAAATAAAAATCAATAAGTAGGTAACATACAGTGTGTCCCCATACAATAGGTGAAAATGAGCTTATATTCTTTATTTTAAACTTTCATCTTGTGAGGTTCAGCTATGCTTGGTTACAAAGTCATTTTTGGCCTAGTTTTTGGTTTCGGAAAATCAAGTGTGTCATGGAAAAACAAATTTTTCTTATCAGTAAGTGCAGCATTTTCGATAAAACACGGTAAAGAAAATGTTAAGAAAAAAAACTTAATACGATTACAAATCCTGAAACCGTTTTCCTTATTTTGATGCTTCGAATTTGTAAGACTTTACCTATTAGTTCGTTAAACGCCGGCGCCGTTTCATAATAGGCAGAACGCTTTGAAATTTTATAATCTTATTAAATTATTATTTCTGAACATATTTGCTTTATATCAGTTTATCTTATCTTCTACCTAAAAAGCACTTTCTCCGTGGCACATTATTTTTCGAAACAAAGATTAGGTCATAAATTAGTTTCTACTCAAGCCGGGCTGAACCCCCGAAAATCAAACAGAAAATGTTAATATTTTTTCACCTCTTGTTGCATCGATCTGGGGACACACTGTACATACATGACCAGCAAAATGTACTGTTGGACTTGACAGTATAGAGATAAGGAAAAACAACTTTCAATGGTTTAGACCTCTTGGATTTATCTACTTTTTTTTTAGTGTATTTTTTTATATAACCATTTGGAGTCTATCACACTGGTGTAAATATTACTGAATAAAGAATAATAATATATTTACCTGATAACTAGGTAGAACGGGCATCTCCGAGTGCAACCCTCCGATCGCTAAATTTTTTTTTTCAATCCAGTAGGTCGGGTGTCAGCATTATTTCCCGACCAACGTTCAACGGATCCGAGGTGCGGAAGGGGGGGAGGGGGGCCATTGAAAAGTACAAGGAATCGGTTTTTCGTGGATGACTCGGTGAGTTTTGATCCCACGAAAAAAATTATACGAGCCTTTATATATATTATACGAAAATTGAAGAGCTTGGCGGAACACGTAAGCTCGTTCAAACCCAAAGTCGATCGGTTAATTAATTCGCGAGATATGGCGAATTTTCGAATCGAAAACAAAAAAAATTCAATCAATTTGTTCTTGGCCGGTCATGCATGTAGGGGGTTGATTTTATTTTTTTTAGAAGGGGAATGTCATCCTTTTTAAGGTACCGTTAGAGGGGGGGGTGGGACTCCCGACTTACTCGATTGAAAAAAAAAAAAAAATTAGCAATCGGAGGTCTGCACTTCAGGGTCTTTTTTCTGCCGGTTCCACCGAATTATGAAGGCTATTTTTTTTTATTTGTTCAGTACAATACATTACAGATACAATCCAAATAGTACATTAAGCATTTTTTGTAACAACCTAATTTTTAAACTTTATAGCTAACTAAATTGGAACTAAATATATCTCGTTACAAAAAAATAAATTTACAAATATATAGTGTGTCTCTGGATGGGCAAAACAACAGGCAAAAAGTATTCATATTCTTCAAATTCTTCAAATTCCATCTTTAGCCCTGCTTTATTAGAAAGTAATTTATGACTTATCTTAGTTTCGAAATTCGTTTGGAAAATTTCAGAGCGTTGGCTTATTCTAAAACAGAGTGTCACGAATCGACATACCAATGGTAAAAGTCTTAAAATCCGACGACACACTAGAATAGACAGAACTTATTATTTTTTTTTTTATATACAGGGTGTTTCGGGAGGAAAGGGAAATATTTTAATGAGGTATTCTAGAGGTCAATATAAGAAAAAAAGGTCATATAAATGTGGGTCTGGAAATGCTTTCTTTTCGAGATACAGTGTGCCAAAAAAAAAGTAATATACATTTTTCCTTCAATACCTCGAAAACGATTTAAGGTATTACACTGATCATGGGTGTGCGCTATACTGGCATGAAAATACGTTTTCTCGATTTAAAAAGTTTTTACCATTTTACCAGTGGCGTACGCGACAGCAAAAAAGAAAATTGTTTTGGCGAAAAAAATTGTACGCCTCTGGTATTTTTCAAATCAGGGGTCTATTTCTTAATCTACAGTCATTTCTTAAAAAAAAAAGTATTTTGAGTTTTTTTGGTAGAACAAACCATTTTCAAGTAATAGTTAGAATGCTGTTTTATTACGTTACTGATATTTCGACTTCACGACATTTATTTTGTAAAATAATCGGTTCTGAAATTTACAATAAAGTTTATTTTAACAACAAATAACTAAATCTAAATACTAAACCATAAAAAAAATCTTAACGAATGTTTTCAAAAATACCACCGCCTGCTTCGATACATTTATTCGCTCGTTTATTAATTGCTCTGGTAGCACGGCGAATTGAGAGACGGTTATTACGGATAATAGCTGCAGCATTGTTAATGCGATCAAGCAACGCTTCCCTTGTTTCTACTCTTGTTGCATAAACCAATGATTTCATCCACCCCCACAAGCAATAATCCAAGGGATTAAGGTCAAGTGACCTTGGTGGCCAATTGTAAGGACCACCTCTGCCAATCCAACGATCAGGTAAACAAGTATTTGAAAAATTTCGCACTTGGAAACTAAAGTGTGGTGGGGCACCATCATGTTGGAAATACAGTCGTGCCCTTACATCTAAAGGAACTTCATCGAAAATATTAAATACGTTTTCTTGTAAGAAGCGTAAATAGCCCAGTCCATTAAGATGTCCATCCAGTACAAAAGGACCAAACAATTGATCCCCAAGCATACCACACCATACGTTAATACTAAATCGATGTTGAAAGTTTCGTTCGAATGTAGCGTGAGGATTTTCTTCTGACCACATATGTTCATTATGACAGTTATTAATTCCGTCACGGGTAAATTGAGCTTCATCACTAAATAAAATGTACCTATGCAGTTCTCGATTTTGACGTATCCATTCACAAAACTCTGTTCTTTGAGCATAATCACCATCGTGAAGATGTTGAACTGGTTGTATGTGAAACGGATTTAAACCATTTCTTTTCAATGTCTCCGAAACGGCTTTGTGTGAAGGTATATGAAGTTCATTTGCAATCCTTCTCGTACTTTCACTTGGATTTTCTGTAGCAATATGAAGAATATTCTCTTCAACATCTACGTCGAGGCCCTGCGGTCTTTCGGAAACAATTTTCGCACTTGGAAACATGACAGTTTCTTGTGCTTTTAAAATGTTAGGTAGGACTCGATTTGGAAATGGATTGCGCTACCATTGCAGAAACCGTAGATAAATATCATGTCGGCATATTCCCTATGGCTATACCTCTTAGGCATTGTACAATAAATATTTCACTGCTTACTTACGGTTTAGTAGGTACTAATAATTTATAAAAATATTAAAAATAACACTGTTAGTACTTTATGTCAAATAATGTGCCAAACATTATTGTGACATTAATTTATCAAAGCCAACTTGTAAAAAAATTAATTTCAACTAGTAATTTTTGGAAACGGTTGTAAAACAGCATTCTAACTATTACTTGAAAATGGTTTGTTCTACCAAAAAAACTCAAAATACTTTTTTTTTAAGAAATGACTGTAGATTAAGAAATAGACCCCTGATGAATTATTATATTATTATTCTTTGATAGGCATTTTTTCTTGGTTGTCGCTCTGGATAATGTCGAAATTAGTATATGCATATTTATATATTCTAGGTAGTTTTTTTTTTCCTCTCACAAAACAGATATTCACATGTACATAATATGTTAAGTTTAAACTATATGGGAGAGATGTAAATGGTTTAGAGATATACCCACACACTAGCCTTAAGTGGCTTTAGTGGTTTTCTTTATTTATTTCCATCTACTTATATAGGAAAACGATTTATTTTCTTTGTAATCATTTTTTTTTTGTGGAAATAAATATATTATTATTATTATTATTATTATTCGAAAAATACCAGAGGCGTACAATTTTTTTCGCCAAAACAATTTTCTTTTTTGCTGTCGCGTACGCCACTGGTAAAATGGTAAAAACTTTTTAAATCGAGAAAACGTATTTTCATGCCAGTATAGCGCACACCCATGATCAGTGTAATACCTTAAATCGTTTTCGAGGTATTGAAGGAAAAATGTATATTACTTTTTTTTTGGCACACTGTATCTCGAGAAAGCATTTCCAGACCCACATTTATATGACCTTTTTTTCTTATATTGACCTCTAGAATACCTCATTAAAATATTTCCCTTTCCTTCCGAAACACCCTGTATATCTCCTACCTAATATGTACTTCAATAGTGCATACAGGGCTGAACCCCAGAAGATGAAATTCTCGAGGAAGTATCAAACAAAAAAATATGAACACTTTTTTACCTATTTACTGCACCAATCCAGGAACACACTCTAGGTTTGTTGTTTAACACCCTTCCAAATACTTGCACCCCAGGATATTTCAGGTATTTACCTTCTACAAGTTGTCAATCATCCGAGTTCAGCAATTTTTCTTTTATATTTCAAGTTCTGATTTTGCCCTTTCCATTATAAAAGTCTTCATAATACATCCAGGTCTTTAATTTTTGCATCTGCCTACCTAAAAAACAATACTTTTTTACATTGAATTTAAACTTTTTGAAGTGTTGACTCACTGTGAGAACATGATTATACAGAAATGCAACAGAAATGATAGTTACCCAAACATGGTATATTTTGGCGGAGACATTCCCAAAAGTGAATGACAAATTAACCCCCTATTCTATCACTATCTATTCTAATTTTAATTAACTTCATGGTGATTAAATATTTTCTTTCGATACATAAAATTTTAGGGTTAGAAATTAGTAGTAGAACAATACTTTCGATACAGAGTATGAATCGATACTTTGAGAGTCGATACCCGATTACTAAGTATTGTAGGTAGAGTTGGGGATGGTCAATTGACCGCTAGCTATTTGACTGGTTAAATTCGGTCAAAATATACTAAATTTTTACAGCATTTTATTTAAGTTATATCAATATTGTTTTATTCGTTTGCCATCAGTCCAGTTTACCTACACCCGTATTGATTCTCTACCAGTGAATGTGAATCCCAAAAATGTCTGCTATCGTGCAATATCGGATTCTGATATCGAACACCCAGAATCAGATTCCGAAGATGAATCTGATTTTGATAATTTACCATTATCCAGCTTAATTAACAAAGTTTAATATCCCTTTGTTTATTTTCGATTTATTAAATTTATTTTGAAGTTTTTCATATTTAAATATGTTTATTTGCATTAAAAATTTGAATTTTTTATTTGTTTGTTTTATTTTATTTTCAAATTTATTTTGGTCAATTGACTGGTAGGTATACTAAAACACGATACTACAAGTGAATAAATCGTTGTTTAATCTCTAGTATCGTGCGAAGTACTACCACCACTAACCCTCACTAATTTACATTTCATAATGATCAATAAAATTTAAATTTTATTATTTTTGATCCAAATGTATTTTTTCGACTTACAGGACTTTCTGAATTTAGGAAATGGCTGTCAACCACAGCAATATAAATCCACGTCGACATAGATGTTTGGGGTTATCCCCTTTAAATTTGTATTGATGCTTACTCATGTTTGGAATGTTTATTTCAGTCGTAAATTTTTTGTCTAAATCAGTTTAATTTATGAATCTTAACCACAAGTGAAATAATTTAGTTAGGTACTAGGTATTATAATTTCTTTATAATATTATTTATTGTTAATATAAAAATATAGGTACTAGATAGGTATAGCATATTTATTGCTTATCATAATATTAGGTTTTAGTAGGTACCTACTTGGTTTTCAGCTTAGTTTAGTTTATTTATGGAAAAAACTTACATAAGTTTCTTATCTTGGTCAACGAATTCAAAATACATTTACAAATTTAAGACCATTTACAATAATTACAATACATTTAAATTTTAAGAAAACCCCCGAAAGTACATTTTACCTAAAACATCCAAACCACAAGCGCACCCACTAAATCCAGGACATTACTTTAAAAGTCCATATCTACCACTCTATATTGTATGAAATCGTCCATTTTATAAAAACATTTATTTATTAGAAATTGTTTTATTTTATTTTTAAAGGGTTTTAGAGGGAGATGAACACACCTATGAGTAGTATAAGTCGGGCAATAAATAAATAATAATATTTAGACTTGTTATCCTGTTTATGGTCAATATTTTGTATATAATGTAATTCAAAATGGTTTATCGGTAACAGTTCTAAAGGCAGGCAGAAAAAGCTTATGATTTGAAGCCTCTGTTTCATATTAAACATAAATAAACAAATTTAATTTTTACAAAGTTATGTAAGAAACTTGGTTGATCCAAGCTTTAATAATTTATCTATTATAGCAGCTACCTGCATAGTCTAAATAGTCTAGAATCTTACCTCTATTTGGTAGGTAGTACATTCTTGCCAAAACAACATAACATCATATATTTTTCAGCTTGTACGTAGGTAGGTACATTGTAGAAAACTGCTTTAGAATCGGAAACATAATTTTCTGCTACATACAATGAAAAATCTTCTCGAAAACCTTTCTTGTCATGGTTTGATAAAATCTAAAAGTACATAAATTTCCTATAAATTGTAAATCAACACAAATCAATTTAGTTCAGTAATTTTAACCTGTAAAAGTGTATTTTTAACTTACCTGTATAAAAAAATATCCATTTTTTCTTTTAAACGAGCTTATGCATATATAAGAGGATGCATTTTCAATCAAAAACACTTCGATCACTAATTTTCGAAGCAAAAACCGAAAAATTCTAAAGAAAAGCAAGCAAAAGCAAGAAACGAGGTTCTGTCATCTGTGTACCGTGAAACGAGGGCATCCGAAGCAATCCGAAGTGATTCGATATCCGACAGGTGCGGGCCCCTGATTGGCTCAAAATTTTAACCGGGGTCCGTTTAAACGAAGCGTCGGGTCTTTCGATGCCGATAAAAAAGCCCGTTAAAACTCGAATTAACCCCTGAAATGTAACGGAAAAGTTGTTGCTGCATACCAAATCGCGGAAATAGCATGGGATTTTTCTAACGGGTCCCGTTAGTTTGGAGTTAACGGAAAGTTTTAACCTGTGTGCTGCTGCATAGGGCTGAATACCAGTAGAGGCACCAGCCGGAACGCGAGTTACGTGATAAAAGTGCAAATAGTGTCACTTCTCCTAGGGGTCTTGCCAACGACCCGCCGGGGCTGCGCCCCCGGTTTTAGGGCACCACTGAGTTATTCCAACCCTGTCTGGCTTGTCAGACAGTGGCGGAGAGTAGCTCCAGGGGCTCTAGGCCAAAACTGAGAGGTGATATTATAAATAGAACTATAGAGAAATAATAAAGAGCCTTTAAAATTGAAAATTAAAATTGAAAATTGAAATTAGGTGCTATGCCATAGGCCGCGGGATCGATTCCCACCATGGGCATTTTTTCTTATAATGACTTTTTTAGTATTTTCATGACTTTTTTTAGTTTTTTTTATGACTCTTAGTCTTTTTTAAAGTAGATTGAATCAAAAAGGGCTGGTAAATAATTGTCCGGTGAACTTGAAAAAGGCGAATTGGAACCAAAAAGGTGGATTAGATGCCGTGTTAGCGCTGTTTAAGCAATATAAGTCTATAAAAGGGGCAAACAAATTTCTGCCAGCCGCTCAGCTGATAACATTCCGCTCTGCTTTTCAGCACCGCTTAATCATTTCACTCTGTAATTGGGCACCTCATTCCGTAAAAATAAGTGTAACATTTCACTCTTGATTTCAGCACTGTTTAAACATTTCGCTATGTAATTCGGCACCGTACTAAGATTCGGCCAATCAGAATAGAGACGTTTGAAATCATCCAATCAGAATGGAGACGGGTGCCGAATCCTATAGCGGAATGTCTAGATGCCTCCGGGCTCGGCCGTATTTTAAATTAACCTCATATTATGGCAGTAGAAAACTATATATTATATGCATTAAAATGGAGACAGAAAAAACATACGCGCTTTAAGGAAGACAAAAAGAGACAAAGAGACGGCCTCCCGCAAATAAAATTTCTTTGGGCGCTCTAGTGTTCGTCGACGCGGCCGGCTCTCGGGTTGACCCGTCTAGGGTGCCCACCCAACAAAAATATACTCGAACCGCTCCTTAAAATAAACCATAGCAAAACATTTGGGTTAGACAAAGAAAAACTAATTACCTAATAATACGCATTGAATTTGAATAAACTTCTGTTAACATTTCATAGCACCGGCACTTTACTTATTATGTGCTTATTAGTTTCAAATTGCGACAACCTAGCTCGAGTGATTTTAAGAAACAGATTGAGTAATTGCCGTAAAGCAAGTAAGAGAGACCAACCCTAAAAATATTCGGCCAAAAATCTGTACATGAATATTATTTGATAAGGCAATTCCAAGAATTAAATAAACGCCATTTAAACCAAATAAATGTAATTGATAAGGTAGGGCTGTGAACACTTTTTGAATTAAGAGGGAGAAACAATCATTTTTATCCGATTGTGTCAAAAAATGACGTTTTATAGATCAGATATTTGGACGAAAAGGTAACCTTTTCAATAAGGTATTGATTATTGCGCTGGTAGCTAGGCAACCTTTGTCGTCCTAGTCCGAAAAACATTTTGTCGGACGCTAATTTTCAACAGTTTATTTTATTCAATTATTTACAATATTTATATTAAATGTACAATTAGAACAATTTTGAACAAGAACGGGGTGATGTAAATTTGATTTTGAGGATGTGTTATTATTTTTGGTCTCCGTTATGATATTATTCTCCAATGTTGAACTCGATTGGGAGACGGATTGCGACACCTGAGTCGAGACTGACTGCAGGTCAGATTGTGGAATGTTGAATATTTTCTTGGTCAGCTCTAACTTATTACTTAAGGAATCATCTATGTAGCCCTCGACTACTCCCGAAGACTTCCAGCCTCCATGCCGTTTTAGAGATGTTATGTCTGCTCCCGCATCTACAAGTAATGTGGCCGATGTTCTTCTGAAACAATGTCCCGTGAATTCCTTGGCATTCGGCAGTTTTAAGTAAGATGCTATTTCCTGAGGTATAGAGCCAAATTTGTGTATACCGACAACTTGCTTATGGCATTTTCCATTGCGATAAGACACAAAAAATCGCCCATCACTCATATTTGTTGGACGTAAAGCCAGATAATTTCTATAATACTTTAGATATTCTCCAGTCACCGTAAATGATCTCGGTTTGTTTGTTTTATTATAGGGAATTTTTATTAACAAAGCCGTTCCCAAATCTTGTATGTCATCAATTTTCATATGAGCCAGTTCTTCTCGACGACATGCGCCCGCGATTCCAAAAATAAAAGCACCCTGTAATTAAGAAAATTGTTAGTCAGAAATTTAAAATACTATTATATAGTTACATTTACCTTCAACATTAAGTATTTGTCATCTGGAGCATGGCAAAGGAATTTGTGAACCTCTTCTCTAGTTAGGATCCTTGATTTCTTTGGACAATATCCAACACTTTTTTGTTTCAACAATGCTCGTAATCTCATGTATTTAGATATATCAATATTCTGTTTTACATTTACCACTGCACGTAGCATAGAATACTGCGACCACAGAGTAGATGACTTCATAGTTTTCGATAATTCCGCCATATAGACCAAGAAGACGTTTTCGGAGAACGACTGTATATTTTTTTCTTGCCGGTAATCCATAAATTTTTTATAAGCTCTTTCATATATTTCCTTAGATTTTTGTGGCAACAAATGTAACATTACTTCCTTGGCAGTTTCTTGAATGTCAGGTGGTGTACCTTCTATAAGATCATCGTCTATTTCCATTTTTAATTGTGTTTTTCAGGTTTTAAAACTAGCAGAACACGAAAGATTAGTTAAAACTATCGCCTGATTGATAAAACGTCAGTTGATAATATTAATTTAATTATTTGTTAGATCCATGGATACGCATATTACAGGTTTCATTGTTCAAACATTCAAGGGACAAAAAATTACAATGCAAGATGAATAATATTGCTTTTCTTAATTTTTACATTATTTTATAATCCGAGCAAAAACACAATCGGATAAAAAATAACGTATGTTATACGGACGAAAAATGTATTTCGGACTATGCGGGTTACTGGCCTCGGCTTTGCCTCGTCCAGTAATCTCCCGCAATACGTCCGAAATACTGCATTTTTCGTCCTTGTAACATAATATACTATTTTGTGTATTAAGTGAATAATCTACTAAAAATTATTATAAAGCAGAGCGCTTTCTGCCTTAGGCCATCATCAGTGCTTCCTAAAAAGCGAGGAAAATTCGATTTGTAGAAATATTTCGTTTTTCGAAATGTAATAATAAAAAGTGAATCAATCAACATCTATCGTCTGAAATAAATTAAATGGTACCTTCTTGTTAAAAAGTTGTCAGGAAACAGTAACACCTCATTGATAAAAAATCCTTTTTCTTTAAGTGAGCCATCAACACCACAATGCAAAAACTGATTACATAAAACAATTAACACATAAATTTGTGAACGACAAATATATGTGATGAACCACTCTTTAAAATTTCAATCAATAATTAACATTTTCTTTTTTCTTTTTCATTTTCGCTCCACGTGGAAACGTGGTTTCAAATCGAAATTTGACGGTTATTTAAATTAAAGAGATTAAATCTATCTTGACATTGAAATGACATTGTTGACGTTGACGAACCCCGTTTTTCCGAAAAGCTAAAAATAATTTTCAACATCTATAGGTTTCTGAAATCAGATCGCGAAATGCAATTCAGTCGTATGGTTATTAATGAAGATTGCCATTTAAAAAAATTCGAAATGCCGTCGTATCTGCCACTTTTTGACATCTGTCGTATTTAATTATAGCGTAAATAGCTTAACCAAGGGAAATTATGTAACTGTAAAAAAAATTTGGGTTTTCAGCTTAAAAGGTCTATTTATTAAAGGGGTGAGACACTTAAAAGACAAAATCGATAAAAGCAATTTAGGAACCCCCGTATTTTCGAAACGGCTGAAAATAAATATCACCAACTGTATATAGGTTTTTGAAATCGGACTGCGAAATTCAACTCACTCATGTAGTTAAGGGTTGCCATTTAAAAAAAATTAAAATGGCGTTGTGTCTGTCAAATTTGTGACCCTATATTTTTTTTGACATTAAATCTGATTTCCTTGCGGAAAATTATTGCCAAATAGTGACTCACAGCTTAAATGATGCAGTTGCTATTAAAACTTATTATGTGCTGCCAACTTGAAAAAATATATTTGTAGCAGACTTTAAGTATCTTAAATATATATTTCTGACCTTCTTTAAATATTATTACTTTATTTTGACAAAAAGTTTTACACATAAGATAATTATGGGCTAAAATATAAAATATGGATAAATATTATGTCACAGCTTAAATGATGCATATGCAATAGAACAGTTTAAAAGTTATCAATTTAAAATTTACGAAGTAGGCGTTGCATTGGTTTATTATTGCAGGTGTTTTCTGTCCACACTCGCTCTTCCATGAGCGTTTTTTTTGACAGTGATAGTAAATTATCTAGCAATGGGCCGTAGAACTACAATTGAAGAAAGAAATTTAATCATTACTCACTTCAGAAATGGGTATAGCCAAAGAAATATAGCCAAAATGGTGAATAAATGTCCATCAACTGTGCAGCATATAGTTGAACGCTATAGTAACGAAAATAGAGTCGAGAATAAATCGAGAGTGGCTCCAAATAAGATTTTTAACGACCGAGAAGAAAGATGGATTGTTAGAGAAATCGTCAATAATCCAAAAAAAAGTGCTCCAAAACTACAAGATGAGGTGGTAAGACAATTTGGGAAAAGGTGTAACCCAGAAACCATTCGACGCGTATTAAGAAAAAATAATTTGAATGGCCGAACTGCAAGAAATAAACCGTTTATTAGCCAAACAAATAGGCGCAAAAGGTTACAGTTTGCTCGGGAGCATGTTAACAAGGATTTGGACTTCTGGAATTCAGTAATTTTTGCTGATGAGACCAAAATAAATCTGTTTGAATCCGATGGAAAGATTTCAGTGTGGAGGAAGCCAAATGAAGAACTGAAATTAAAAAATATGAAAGCTACGCTAAAGCACGGCGGAGGTGGAGTGATGTTGTGGGGCTGTATGTCGTCTGTTGGAGTCGGCAACATACATTTTATTGAAGGAAATATGAACCAATACATGTATTTGGATATATTAAGACAACATCTAGCAGCGAGTGCGCTTTTATCAAGACAACGACCCAAAACACACGGCATATCGGGTCCGTAGTTGGTTGCTTTATAACTGCCCACAAGTCATTAAAACACCACCCCAGTCACCAGATCTGAATGTTATTGAAAATTTATGGTTAATACTTAAAAAAAAAGTTAACAGTGTCCCAATGTCCAACAAAAATGAATTAAAAGTCAAAATTACGGAAGAATGGAACACAATTTCCCCAGAATATACTAGAAAGTTGGTCGAATCAATGCCTAGACGCTTACAACATGTAATTGAAAATGATGGAGGACCAACGAAATACTAGCAGTTTATTTTTAATTATTAGAGTTTTGTTTTCTTATTTATTTTGTTAATTTCATAATGTGCATCATTTAAGCTGTGCCATAATATTTATCCATATTTTATATTTTAGCCCCTAATTATCTTATGTGTAAAACTTTTTGTCAAAATAAAGTAATAATATTTAAAGAAGGTCACAAATATATATTTAAGATACTTAAAGTCTGCTACAAATATATTTTTTCAAGTTGGCAGCACATAATAAGTTTTAATAGCAACTGCATCATTTAAGCTGTGAGTCACTGATAGTTTATTTTTTATTATGGTCAGCAAGAAAATCGCCAATCGGGTGAGACACTTAGGCCCGGTTGTACAAACCAACTTCAGACTCGGTTCAAGGCTGAACACTACTCAGGATACGAAGCCCACTTGTAAAAAGTACGTCCAAGCATAATTATGGTTCTAAAGCCGTCATTTCCAGCGGTTCTGTTGATCCATGGAATTTATGAGCTTAAGCCAAGTTTATAAATCTTTTGGAGAACATAACCTAACAAATATTGTTTATGTTTCCGTACATTTGTATAGTTTGTATTTTTTGTTCTCGAAAATTTCCTTCAATTAACAAATGAAATGATGAAGATTTTGCTGAAGCTGTTGAAGCTCTAAGGCATGCTCGAAGGCGATTCCAGAAATATAAATATAGGCTACCTAGATCACTTCCAATACTGGAACGACGAAGAATTTATTCAGCGGTTTCGTTTAACAAAACACGTACCTAGTACGTTATGTTGTTGACCAAATTCAGCCAGAAATTAGGTCTTTAAGAGAACAGTAAGTAGAGATTTTTCTCTTGATAACTACACCTCTATATAATAACGATTTATTACTCCACACTATTCTAATTGACTTTTCTTTTTCCAAAATCATGCTGTAACACCACAGCAAATGGTTTTAGTAACTTTAAGGTATTATGCCACAGGAAATTTTCTTCAAACGGTTGGAGACCTTGTTGGTATTGACAAAGGTACAGCAAGCCAAGTAGTTTGGAGAATAATAAGAGCTATTGCATAATCAGTTTATAAAAATGCTCACGATACAACCTGATATTCAAAGTGTGTCACAAAAATTTTACAAAATATCAATATTTTCCAAGTGCATTGGTGCACTTGATTGCACCCATGTGAAAATCTTATCCCCAGGTGGCAACAATGCACAAGTATTCAGAAATCGTAAAGGCTTTTTCTCCTTTAATGTGCAAGCTTTATGCAACTCTTCTTGTATGTTTCAAGATGTTGTATGTCGCTGACCAGGCTCTACACACGACTGCCAAATATTTGCAAACTCAAATATTAGAGCAAGATCTGAACGGGATGACTTTCAGGATTATGTTTTAGTTGGCGATAGTGGTTATCCTATTAAAAATTATTTAATAAATAACACCTCCTCTTAATCCAGGAACAAAGCCAGAAATTATTTTTAATGAATCGCAGATCAGGACAAGAAACTGCATCGAAAGAAAATTTGGGCAGTGGAAACGAAGATTTCCGATTCTGGCCTTTGGTACTCGACTGAAGGAGGAAAAAGCTAAGGCTGTCATAATTGCTGCAGCAGTATTAGAGAATATAGCAAAACTTTTAAATTAACCAAACCCTCCAAATAATGAAGAAGAAGAGGCGGCAATACAGTTTATTAATAATGTCAATGCTGAACCTTATATGAATGTACATAATATTCATAATATTAATAATGTTGTAAGGCACCAATCAGGTAGTTAACTATTATTATAATCAGGTATGAGATATATTACAATTTTGTAATTTTGGAAGTGTTTGCCTGGGATTTTCCACAACATTTACAGTAAAATTATTTACCTTTAAAAAATTCAGTTTTTTATTTTCCTCCTTTACCAAATCTTTGTAAAATAAAAGAAATGGAAAGCCACCACTCAAAACACTACAATCTCCAACACAGAACATGAACTGAAAAGCTTTAATATAACCAATAAACTTTCAAACCATCCAAACATATGATTTTTGACAGAACAAGTATCTCAGGCGCGACCTGTTACCTACATTACACTTATTTGCGTAAACGAGGATCAGTAGAGCTGGGTTTAAAATTGGCATGTACAACGTTATCCCTTGTTTTAGACAGGTTCATCGTTGAACGTGGTTCTCTGGAACTCGGGCTTGACCTCGACTTGTACCACTGGGCCTTAAAAAAAATGTCCCTGTATATTAAAAAGCTTTACTTTGCTGACAGAACCAATTGACAGATGTTTTAGTAAATAATAATGGCAAACAAGTCGAAATAATATATCGTTACTATGGTAATTTAAAAAGGAACAGAAAAAATATTCGATTTTCTTATCTAGTTAGGATAGAAGTAATAGACCTTTGCCTCCTGACTTAAATAAATTCATCTGATATATTATCCTCTTCCTTTAATCATTGGATCAATGAATCGGTTACTTTACGAATATTATAGTTTCACGTTCATTTAAATTATTTGTGAATTTGTTTGATTTTTGTTCCCACAACCTGAACACGTATTATTATTTAGACAAAAGAGAGTCAAGCGTCCGTGAAATACTTAAAAGAGAAAAAGGTTGGGGAGAATCAGAAATCACGAAACGTCTGTCATTGTCTACCTCGTATGCTGTAATGAAAAATATACGTTTAAAGTAATACCGGGATTAACATTTTTCGTCTAATTAACCGCAACCTATGTTTTCTTTTACTTATTTATAAATTTTGGAAGTCAGGACCTTTCCTGTATAAGTCTGTGTCGGAATATAGTAGATGTCTATGTTTCTTAACAAGCGCTATTTTTAAAAACCGGATCTATGCTAATCTATAGTTGTTCTTTTACAGCATATGTCTCCTAAAACAACATACGCTCATGGCCCCAGATATTATTAGGATAATAAGATCAGGTGAACGGTGGTTGCACAGCTGTCAGATCCTCTCTAGCACTACTCTTGTGTAGCTGGTCTTTAGGATCCCTTAATTCAGCCAGATTGTCTAATCAGAAATAAACCATCCGCCTGTTAACTTTTAACACACATCAAAGCTTCAGTATTAAAGCTAAGTTGTGAGGTGTTGACACATTACCCAAATAGGCGGAGGCCTTTATTCGACAGTATTTGATTACGTAACTGTTTTACATCTTTTATATTTCAAGCATTTTTAATATTATTTTATAAATTACTACATTTTTTATTGATCATATAAATAATACCAACGGGAGACCGCCGTCTACAAATGGATAGTGCTTTTTGCAGTGACATATATTTCGAAATTCTCGACCGTTCGAAACGTATTTGAACAATTTGGAAAGAGGGAACGGCAATAAAAAGATCACGCAAAGACAATCTGAAAATGAGAAGGGCGAAAAAATGTTAGAAAAATAAATGGGGTCTATTTGTTCTGTCCTTAAAGTTACTTAAATCATTATTAATTTCATTACTAAATCAGAAATGCCCTAAAAAATAGAACCTATCAATTCTAATCGCTCATTTATGGGCTTGTTGTTTAAAACTGCCCGCGATGGGCCACCTTGCCAGCGTTTGAACCTATATATGGATTCTCGCTGTCCTGGTTGGGCTGATGCATGTGGTTGCCACGAGATGTAGCCACGTGCTGCAACTCTTATCTGTTTAATTGCATTTCTGTATTAAGAGCACTTTGATGTCCCTTACCTTTTCGTCATACCCGGAGCACAGTATAACGGAACTATACAGTAGCGACACGAGGCGATTTAGACAGACCCAAATTTCTCTGCGCAATGCGCGTAGCGGCCATCTTTTTAGTGACAAATAAGTCAGTCAGAAAGGTAAACAAAGCTTGTGCGGATTGTAGTTTGTTTAGTTTTTGAAAATTTATTGGTTTTTATCGTGCGTTTAAGTGTTTGAAGGTGCTTTGAAGTGTTTGTGCCGAACTTTTGCTGACTTTCGATAGATTCCCAAGAAAAAATAAGGTGCTTTAAATTGACTTTCTTTCAGTGTAAAAGCGGTTTCAACATAAAATTTCATATGTTTTCTCAGTGTAATAGAGGACAATACCGTCATCCGCGTCATCCTTCTGTCACTGAAACTGACCCCTGGAGATCAAAGGGACCGACAGCTCGTGTCGCTACTGTATAGTTCCGTTATACTGTGCCCGGAGCCTTGCCGATGAGCCGTAGACGGCGAAACGCGTCCAAGGATTGGGCTTGACGGAAGGATAAGGGACAACTCTATACACGAACTTATTTTTGTTGTTTTCTTTTTATTAGGTAGTTCTTTTAAATAGGTAAGACTGTTAGAGACTATGAGAGAATCAAATAGCGTTACGGTCTGCCTGTGTTTAATTTATTGAATATCCATTATTTTTTAAGTAGGTATACAGAGTAAACACAACCAAACATATATATATGTTAGTCGTAAACTAAAGCATCCTACATAATAACCGTATGAATTATGATCAAGATCGTATAGGATTTTGTCGGCACTGGCAATTATTGTACAAATTTAATAGTTAGTGTAAATAATTGTATGCATGTAATTTTGTAATCAGTATATGTTTTAAATTCAAATGTTTAATATTCAATTTATTTAATAAATAATAAAGCATTTAAGTGCAAAACTTAAAAATTACATTACATGTGTAAATCTATAAGCTGGTTTTAACCGTTTCAAAATAATTAGCTACAAATAGAATAGTTTACTTATTGTAATTAAAAAGATTATTTAAATTTCATTGCAGAAAAATGTTATAAAAAGAGTAAATTTAGTTTAAAAATGCTTATCTTTTAAAAAGGGAAAGAAACATCAAAAACTGGAAATAAGGAACAAATAATTTTTTTATATAAAATTGGGGTAAGCAGGGGTTTACTGGCAAGGTTTTGAGTTGTAAGTACGTACCTATCTTCTTAAAAACTGTTATACAGTTATAATAAATAAAAAAAAATATTTCTTATAATTATACTTTTGTAATCTGTTCTTTGTCGGGAAGTATTGACTTACATTTTATGGGACTGTTAATTAATCTACCTACACCTATTCAAAGAAACTGTCCATAATCTCGAAAAGACCCGTTTTAAATTAAAACTAGGGAAATTGTAACTCAAAGTCACGGTCTCAATATAAAATTTTTGTTCGCTGCCTTCGCAGGCTACATGTTTCGCCATTTCTGGCATCATCAGGCCTAAAGTAATTTAATGAGAATGTAAAATCCATGTCAAAATATTTACGATTCCCAACTTACCCAATAAAACACCCTTAAAATAAAGTTAAAAATAAAAATAAAAAAAAATAAAAAAATAGAAAACAAACAACAAAGCAAACCACACCCTGCATGATACAAACGACATAACATATAGGTATACAACTCAATAAGCAAGGATGAAGTGGTCAGCCCACATGTTATTTGCCTGTACAGTAGAAAAAAAGAAGAATAGCTAAAGTAGAACGTCAAAAAAGAGCGGGAAAAAATATAGGTTGTGATAAACTCCAACTGCCGTGTTTGTAAATAACCAAGTCAATCAACCAAATTGTTAAAAATCAGATATGGCTCGAAATTAAAGACTTCGTTAACGCAAGTGAGGATTGGGCTCTTTTTTGCTTTTGTAATTTCAAGTTTGACCAATAAATCCAACTTTTTACGTAATTCAATAAACTTCCAACTCACCATATTCACACCAGTTCGCAACTTTTAATTCATTTTTCTACCGACTATTCAATTTGCCATTATCCAGAAGTGCATTCAATCAATATAATCAAACAAATAGCAATAAACAACGGATTTTCGTGGAGTTCAATCAATAAAATTTATTACAAATTCGTGAACAAATATAGGTTATCACATGCAATATAATACATTCAAAAGTGCAAGAAAATAAAAATACATGTTATAAATCACTGACATACTTTGGGGATGTATCTCTTCAAATGGTTAAGTTTTTCAAACCCTTTAACGTTTCATTAGTCTTTAAAACAGCGAATACACTTAAGCAACACGTCGTCAAAGTCAAGGACAAGGCGAAATACTTTTCGAAGTCAGGAGTTTACTTCCTTCAGTGTGATAAATGCCAGTCCATCTACCTAGGCCAATCGGACAGAAAAATATCTACGAGAATCCAAGAGCATTTGAGTTTGGTTCGAAAATTTCGTAACAGCGACATATGTAACACACAATCAGTCTTCGCAAACCACCTTTTAGAATCAGGTCACCAATTTTCCCCATCTACATGAATGCCAAAAAGGTAAAAAGTTGGATTTATTGGAGAGACTTGAAATTGCAAAAGCAAAAAAGAGCCCAATACCCACTTGCGTTAACGAAGTCTTTAATTTCGAGCATATCTGATTTTTAACAATTTTGTTGACTGACTTGATTGTTTACAAACACGGCAGTTGGAGTTTACCACAACCTAACTTTTTTCCCGCTCCTTTTCGACGTTTTACTTCAGATATTCTTTTTTTTTCTACTATACAGGCAAATAACATGTGGGCTGACCACTTCATCCTTGATTATTGAGTTGTATGCCTATGTTATGTCGATTGTATCATGCAGGGTGTGGTTGTTTGGTTGTTTGTTTTTTATTTTTATTTTTACCTTTATTTTAAGGGTGTTTTATTGGGTAAGTTGGGAATCGTAAATTTTCTGTCATGGGTTTTACATTCTCATTGAATTAGTTTAGGCCTGATGATGCCAGAAATGGCGAAACATGTAGCCTGCTAAGGTAGTGAATAAAATTTTTATTTGAGTTACAATTTCCCTAGTTTTACCTACACCTATAATGCACACCTTAGAGTGCGTCATCCCGGTTTCCTTTTTAAGGATTTGAATTAGTTTCAAATTATTACAGTATATTTATATTGCCGTAAAATTCCGAAAACGGGCAAAACCTAAGATTAACGCGCTAGACCTAATTGACTTAACGCATCATGGCGGGAGTGCTGCAAAGCTCACCTCTCTCTCCGATGTTGTACAACATATACACTCACGAAATACTGAAAGATAGACAAAATGAGCTCTATGCCGACGACACTGCAACTACTGCGAGATTCAAACAACCGTGGTTGGAAGTATCGAGGTTGCAGCGCCATATTAAACTCATAGAAAATTGGTTTTCTGGCTTAGAAGATTCGTCCGAATCCGTCCAAGACGAAGGCCATATTTTTCTCAAAGATACGACCTGAGACCAGGCTCAGAGTCAATGGAGTCCAAGTGAACTGGTGCCAGGAAGTGAAATACCTAGGACTAATCTTTGATCAAAGACTAAGCTGGAGGCTTAATTTAATTAACAAAGTCAAGCTAGCATTGCAACAATTAGGCTTCATCTACTTCCTGCTTCAGAGGCGAAGTAGACTTAGCAACAGGACGAAAGTAAACCTCTACAAGGTCCTGGTCAGGCCGGTGCACCCTCGTGGTGTAACATAAGTAGGGCGGAGCTAAATTATTATTATTATTTGGGATCTCTGTTTTTTTTTAAGTTAGGAATGCTCCAGCGACTTCATTTTTGATTCGTCGTAAACTGTTTAGGTTTTATCACTTGTAGAAATTTTGAAATTGACTTTTGCCTTGATTATTCATTTTTTTGCCTGTTTGATTTAAAAAATTATTATACTGCAAAATATTGGCGCCTGTTCCATTGATTTTGATATTAATTGAGTTATTGGTGGTTGATTAATAGTGCCTCACTACTATTAGTGCCTCTCTACTATGGGATTGGACCAACAGGGAGCCAGTCTTTCGGTAGTTTGTACGTACTGTTTGGTCTAGATCTCGTGTGTGAGTCCGTGATTAATGGGTTTGTCGATAAGTCCGTGCGTCTGTAATAATTTTTGTGAAAAATTGATTTATTGTTTGAATACGAAAGTCTTTGATGAAGATGGGTACATCCGCAATAATTTTTAGCGCCCTGTTTTGTATTACCTGGAACTTATTAAGCTCCGTTCTGCTTATGTTGCACCACGAAGGTGCACCATAAGTGAGAACCAGCCTGACTAACACCTTGTAGAGGTTGACCTTAGTCCTATTACCAAGTCTACTCCGCCTGTGAAGCAGGGGGTAGATAGAGCGTAATTGATGCAATACTAGCTTTACTCTATTAATTTAATTGCGAATCCAGTTCAGTCGTTGATCAAATATAAGTCCCAGGTATTTTACCTCCTGGCACTAGTTCACCTGGCTTCGTTGACACGAAGCCTTGTCTCAGGCCTATTTACATTGCTTTTCGAAAAACAAATAGCTTTCGTCTTGGAGGGATTCAAGCGAATCTTCCAAGCCGATAGCCATTTCTCTAGCTTGATTATGTGGCGCTACAACCGGCTGACGACAAGTCGCGGCTATTTGGCAGTTGAAGTGATTGCGGTATCGTCAGCGAAAAGATAGAGCTGCGTAAATCTATCGCGCGGAATGTCATGAGTATAAATGTTATACATCATCGGAGAGAGAGGTGAACCTTGCGGTACTCCCACCCTAATGTGTTTATTCAAAGAAAGTGCGTTCTCTGACGAGATAGCAAAAATTCTATTCTCCAAAAAAGAAGCTAACACCTTGATTAAGTAGTTCGGAGCTCCGAGTCTTATTATTTTCAACAAGAGACCATCATGCCAGACTTTGTCAAATGCTTTGCTTACGTCAAAGAACGGAGCTAAATAAGTTTCAGGTGATTCAAAATAGGGCGCAGAAGCTAATCTCAGTTGTCCTCAGGTACACAATGAACCGCGTGCTACATCAGGACTTTCACGTACCGAAAATTAACGAATTCAATAAATAGCAAAATAATACTACTTGGCAAGTGGTAATCCTAATATAACATATAAATATGTATAGAGAGGGTAGTTGTTGCTGACTAGTTGAGAAATAGACTAGCGAATATTGGGGAGTGCAGCAAATGAAAGAATACTCTTTAAAGTTATTCCAAGCTTTCGGAAATCATTTATTTTATTTCCATCCTCAGGGAGAAACTTTCTTGAGATTGTTCATAAAGATGTTCGTATAAAATAAGAGACATGTGAGAAGAAAACGTGTTGAAAATCAAAGTCAATTGCAATTAAAGTCAACTTCTGGAGATACTATTAAAACCATTGTATATGGACGAAGAAACACACAATTTGAAATAAAAATCGAATTGTACTGGTTACATTTTGAAATACTGTTATATAATTCAAAGTCTATGAAAATATAACGCGGGAAAACATGTCCTGCGTGCAACAATTTTTATGTGACTGAGTGAGAGTATTATTTTTATAGACTTTGAATCATACTTATAACAGTATTTCAAAATGTAACCAGTTAAATTCGAGTTTCTTCGTCCATATACAATGGTTTTAATCGTATCTCCAGACGTTGACTTTAATTGCAATTGACTTTGATTTTAAACATGTTTTCTTCTCATTGTCTCTTATTTTATACGAACATCTTTATGAACAATCTCAAGAAAGTTTCTCCCTGAGGATGGAAATGAAATAAATGATTTTCGAAAGCTTGGAATAACTTTAAAGAGTATTCTTTTATTTGCTGCACTCCCCAATATTCGCTAGTCTATAAATATGTATATATGTGAGAACTTTGTTCTCTTGCCACTTGCTAAGACTCTATATAATTAGAATTAACCAAATTATGCTAAAACAGCTATTCTCTGGGCTACATGCCCCAAAGAGCACTGAATTAAATAGCAAAATTTGGCGTATTTTGACTAACACTGTTAGTACTAAAATACAATACAATAATTCAGCGCTCATTGGGCCATAATTCTTATTGTATAAGGTCTGAGCAAGTGACTAGAGAACAAAAATGTAATATTATATATATGATATATTATATGATATAGAATATAATATAAATATATGTCATATTATAATTATCACTTGCCAAGTAGTATTCTTTTGCTATTTATTGTTTATAGTACCTTACGATATTTTTCACTTCAGATTGCTAAAAACTTCTGGAAGATGGCGCTACCTATATTGTACAGCCTAGGCAGAACAATATTATAGCTATAGGGTGTTTCGATTTTCGAATGGTAGGTATGACCACCAGAGCAATTCGGTTTCGAGCTGCTCATTGCACGGTGCGCCAGAGAACTAGGCTGTCTACTAATATACTGATAGGTTTTAATCGCCGCCTGTCGACAGGAGCAGTATTTTTTGACGTTTCTAAAGTTTTTAATAAAGTTTGGCACAACGGCCTCATACTGAAATGAATAAGAGTAGGTATGCCGAATAGGTTAATACAAATAAATATATCATACCTTGAGGACAGGTCATTCGCGGTGTCGTCTGAAAATGCAATATCATCAGTTAGAAATATCAAAGCAGGGGTACCGCAAAGCGCACCCCTAGCAGCGATCATATATAACATCTATACAGCGGATGTACCAAAACATCCAATGACAACATTATACCTGTTTGCAGACGACACTGCGATAATCGCCACCTCGGGGGTACCCTGGATAATAGTCTCAAGATTGCAACGCCATTTAGTTATTCTCCAGAAGTGGTTGGATGCATGAAAATTAAGGCTAACTAAGGAAAAAAACTCGGGCCACCTTCTTCTCAAAGGCAAGGCTAAAGCTACGAGAAACCAAAGTAAAAGTAAGCAACTAACAAATAGATTGGTCACAAACAATTAAATATTTTGGCCTTGTCTTCGACAGGAAGATGAGCTGGAATAGTAATATAGACGAACGAGTAAAAAAAGCACTAGGGCAAATGCACTTAATGTACCCGCTACTCTGCAGGAGAAGTAAAATAAACACGAAAACAAAAATAGCGATTTATCAAACAATTATTAGAGCAATACTAACGTTTGGTGCACCAACATGGTGCACTGTAAAAACGACAAATCGTAAAAAGACACAAAGACTACAAAACAAAGTACTAAAAATAATAGCAGACGCACCAAGATACACTCCGACAGACTAACCTCACAGGGACATGAAGATAGAGATGATCGACGAATTTTTATATATAATAATAATAATAACAATAATAACAAACTATTACAAAAGGACAAACGTATCTGAAAATCCACTAATAGTGGCATCACACATACACTCAACTAAACAACAGAAACACAAATATCCTAAGCACTGGCTTCCACCATAAAACTAAAAGAAACAAATAAAAGTTGAATACCAAAAAACTTTAAAAAACACAATAAGAAAATAAAAGAAGAATAAAATCACAAAACAATAGAAAAAGCTCGAAAGATAAAATAGTACCAAAAAACAAAAACTTCCAAGATGTAACCGAAAAGAAAAAGCGAAAAGGAGTTGAAGGAGAGATTCCTAACTTAAGAATCCAACACAAGATGGAATGGTGGGTATGCTGGCTTGTTATGCTTGCCCTGTTCTGACGAGATCCAAAGAGTTCGAAACCGGTCTACAGGTAGCAGCAGTGAAGCATTCTATCATTGGAAATAAAGATTCATTCCTTTCTTTACCGGTAGTTTCTGCAATCTGAGTTTGTATTTCAGTACTAACAGTGTTAGTCAAAATACGCCAAATTTTGCTATTTATTTCAGCGCTCGTTGTGGCATGTAACCCAGAGAATAGCTGTTTTAGCATAATTTGGTTAATCCTTATTGCATAAGGTCTCAGCAAGTAGCTAGAGAACAAACTTCTCATATAACTATATATTTATATGTCATATATATATCGAATTCTTTTTAAAAATTATCACGGATTATTACAGACGTACGAACGTATCGACAAACCAACTAATAACGGACTCACACACGAGCGCTAGACAAGACCCAACCCATAAATTACCTTAAGACTGGCTCCCTAATGGTCCCAACTACCTAATAGTAGAGAGACACTAAAATCACCAACATCAAAACATTGTTGAGAAAAGGCGCCAAATTATTTTGCAACGCTAAAAACTTGAAATCAACCACGGCATGACGCATACATCAATCAAGGCAAGAAGCCGATATTTCTACTTAAATGACAAGGCTTAATCAGTTTTCAAAGACCCAATAGATGTTAAAGGTTTTACCTAACATAAAAACCCAAACAAGATCCCGTAAAAAAAAATAACCAAATATTAGTGTTAAACGCCAGAAAACTAGTTGTTTTACGCCCATTTCGTGTTTTTATCAAAACCAAATGGTAAATCCTAATATTTGTCACCATTGGTAAAACTACACATAATTCAGTATAAGTATAATGTTTTACAAACATTAATGCTATAAAACAGTAAATCTTTGGATTTGGTTGTCTAAAATGATAAAATTACATTGCGAACAGTAAACAAAACCATACGGAAAATTATGAAAGAATGTTAAATATTTAACGTGTTTTGGTGATCATCAATTCTAGGTTTTGCTGTTTCGTGCTTGTACCGGCTGATTCATCGGTTGGGCGGAGTCATTTTATCCCTTGTCCATGATAAGCTTTTATGTTAAGTTTTTGCTGGATATTCTGCACATCTTACAAATATTTTTATTTATTACTTTTGATGGCTATTTTGATTCTAATCGAAAAAGGCATCAGAAAGAATTAAAAGTAGAAAAATTAAAATACAGTTAAACCTCTGTTTGCGACCGCCTCTATAAAGTGACTATCTGCGTTAAACGACCGGTTATAAACTCTTCATATTTAAAAATGGAAATCCCATTATTTTATACTCCTCTTTACCAACCCATCTGTTAAACGACCGCGGGCACTCATCATCAGAATTTTTAGTAAACATTAATGCTAAAACTACCCTCCATTAGGGGCAGTAAAACCCGACCCGACAATTCTTAAGAAATATAGGTATATACACTAATTAATAGTGTTTTGGGACTAACGTAAATACTTGAAGATGGCGGAAAAAGGAAATGTCTTTCTTTACGCGAAAAAAATGAAATTATCGAGGAAAATGAAAAAACTGGTATAAGTGTCAGGAAATCATATCAGATAAGATTTTAAAAAGATTACCAAAACATGACTTTAGATAACTATTGTATAATAAAATATATAAATATCTAGTAATAATATAAAAGGGTAATCAAAGTAAGCCAGGCAGGATCGGTTGATACGACATGCCCACATGCAGGATAACATGGTTTTTCCATTTTCTATTTTTAACATAAACCAATCGCATACATTGAAAAGGAACAAATTAAATTTTACTACATATTATTTAAAGGCCTGTAACTTTAAGAATACCTACTCAATAGATTTTAAAATCCAAAGCAGAATTGAAGGTAATAATAACAATGCTGCTGTATACAGATATTTAAATCTGCTACGAACAGAGAAAATCAGTGTTTCCCTATTAAATGTTTGAAAATCATATGACTATATGGTTTTCTTTTCAATTCCGTGAAATTTTTTTAAACTTTTTTATTATTTGCACTTTGAAAAATTGCATTTAGTTGTTCATAGACGGAGATACAAGGGAAAATATCGCTGAGGGCGGGGCAAATACATTTGAGTAGGTATGTTAATAAATGTTTTAATTATAACAGGGTGTTATTCTCAACAAATGCCATCCTGATTGGATTTAGTTATAGTTAAACGAAGAAAAAGAGTGTTTTCTTCCCTTAGTTAATTACAAACACTGCAATTAGACATGTGACCGCCATAAGTTGTATCGCGATGCCAAGTAGTATTTAGCAATAATGTTACAATATTATTGTATAATTCATAATTGAATGCTGATCCTTAAAGAACTTAATCTTTGGATGATTTTAAGAAAAAAATTTAATATCAAAATAGGTCCGCAGAAACTATAATTTTGAGATAGAGTCCGTCTATCTATCTTACAAACTCATTATAAATGCTAATCCCTTACCGTCATAATAACCTTTTGTGTAAGGTGTAAAATTCGGCCACGTGATCTGGGGACTACAGGTTAGTTATTATTATATTTTCTCAGTTATCTTCCTAAAATAATTGGGGTAAAATAAAATAGGTTTATTATAGTTATTTAAATATGCTGATTTTTGGTTTTAAAATTCAGTTAGATGTTTATGTTGGTTTAGACAAGAAGTTATTTATTGCCGTTTATATCTAAGAATGTTCCGTCCGTGGGAACAAACCAGTACGCCAAGTGGATCTACGGGATAAAAATTAATTAAAGCGTGATATTTTATCAGTTGACACAAAAAAAGTAATTTTCGACGTTTACACCATCCTTCTTGAACGTGGTTTTTCAAAATTTGGTGCAGTGAAGAAAGCGGCAGCTTTGACACGCAGGCCAGTGAGCACAGTGTGGTTTGTTGTAAATAAACCTATAGTGGAGAGAAGAAGAGAAGAAACTGGGCGCGACGGATGTCGATATAATTCGTAGAAAAATATATGCCATGTACAGGGAACAAATGATTCCCACTTTAAAAACCCTATTGCAAAGATTAAAAAAAGATGGTACAGGAATAAAGTGTTGTCGTAATACTCTAAGGAAATATATTTTAAGAAACGGTTTTAAAATTAAAAAAATTAACAAACGACAAGTAATTATGGAATCGGCCCGGTTAAAAAGATGGAGGTAGAGAATGCACTTCTGGTTGTTTGATATGAGCGACATGTTATACCTAATTGCAGTCCATGGATATAGACAGGAAGGAAGGGATATTATTTATTTGGACGAGACGTGGTATGACACACATGAAGAAAAAGATAAAAGTCGGGTAGATTTATCGGGTCAATGCAGAACCAAAGCTCCAACAAATAAAGGTAAGCATATTACAATAATTCATGCTGCCTTATCAGCCAAAAATATAAAGGACTCCCTTGTTGATTATCACGATGAACTACGGCAGAACTATTTGAAGACGGAAGAAGAAAGGTTTAAAAACCAAATCCACCAAATAGTGTGATAATTATGGATAATGCGGTCTACCACAGTCGTACGTTAAGTTAATATCCAGGACTATATTTTATGATGGAAAATAATATGTATTTTGGGGAAAATTACACAAAAAAGCAATTGCTCGAAATTTTAAAATCATTTTCAATAAGAAAGCAATATTATTGCGACACTTTGGCGGCAGAAATGGGTCATACCGTGTTAAGACTTCCTCCTTATCATTGCATGTTCAACCCAATTGAACATATATGGCACCAGCTGAAAGCATCGATAGGGAGGAATAATGTTTCGCCACCCTTAAACTCTTCTGTGACAGCTTTAAAAAAAAATGGAAAAATTGTGTAGCGCATGTTCAAAAAGTAAAAAAATCATACGTAAATATAGATCTGTTGCCCAGAGAAAAAATTATTATGAACTTGGATGACGACAGTGACAGTGAAACTGATTTGGGTTAAAATGTAATAATTATTTTCCTCCACGACCATTACTGAATGCAATAATTCCAAAATCATTTTTGATAATAGAATGTAAAAATTCTCGCTCTTGAGTTGGAATATTTATTCTGAAACACTTGCTTCTTATGCGTTTTGCGTGTATTTTCATTCCATAACAAGATACAGAATGAATATTCTGTAATTGATCTAAACGACATAGGTTGCCATGAATTTCGAAACTGTCAGTGTCAGATAAAAATGGCCGCGTTGTAATAATTATTTTCAGACAAATTTTAGTGCAAGTCAAAAAATGAGTAAAAAATCGGATGAACCAGATATTTTTTTTTTCTTCAAAATAAATATTATTCTCGAAATTGCGCTTAACCACTGTCCTGGCACAATGATGCCTTCGCTTCCTCCTTCGAGGGGCCTATCCCTGGAAGTTCTTAGTACCTCGGCTAGCTTACAGTCGTTTTCTCAGGGGCGGCATATTGTGTAGGGCAGTTTGAAACCGCACCCAAGCAGCGGCTTAGGGGCGGCCTCGGTAATAAAGAGCATCTTCGCCTTCTGCCGTCAGGGCTGGCGGAATTTCACTTTGCCACGTGGGTTTTACGGCTTGCCGACCTGGTGCAGGTTATGCCCAGGTGGTATACACTCGTACAGGTCTCCTCGGTAGTGGCACACGACGCTGGAGGACTGGCAACTGTCATCCAGTCCTGGCATCGGCGGTCTCGTACTTAATCATCTTAAATTCATTTTGCCACGTGGTTTCTGCTGCTTGCCGACCTGGTGCAGGTTATGCCCAGGCGGTATACACTCGTACAGGTCTTCTCGGTAGTGGCACTCGACGCTGGAGGACTGGCAACTGTCATCCAGGCCTGGCATCGGCGGTCTCGTACTTAATCATTTTTAATTCATTTTGCCACGTGGTTTCTGCTGCTTGCCGACCTGGTGCAGGTTATGCCCAGGCGGTATACACTCGTGCAGGTCTTCTCGGTAGTGGCACTTGACGCTGGAGGACTGGCAACTGTCATCCAGGCCTGGCATCGGCGGTCTCGTACTTGGGTAACTTTATTCTTCCTTGATTCTTCTTCGCCACTCGGTTTTCTTTGCTTCTCCACCTGGAGCAGGTTACGCCCAGGTCCAACCATTCGTACGCGTCACCCAGGGCGATGGCGTCCGGCGCGCCTCCAATCCAATAGCGGCACCGTCGGCTATGTCGGTATCCGTCGCACACTACTAGGTTGCCGAACTGGCGCAAATAATGCCCAGGTGGAAAACACTTGACTTAGGGTCCCATTCATACGTTGCTGGCATCCACACGTTAAAATTGTCCATCTTCCTCTTCACTATATTTCTTCTTTTGGTACATGCCCGTACACTAGGTACGAACGCCCCGGAACGGCTAGGAACCACTGCACCCTCGCAGTATCGGGTTCGACTACGGCGCCCTTCACCGGTGCTACATCAGCACGCCAAACTTAACAACTTGAGGTTTCCCAAGGGACTTCCCCCCAAATGAAACAACCTCCATGCCGCTTTTAGCCAGTGACAAAGGCCCAGCACGTCTTGCCACTGCAAGGTACGACACCAACTGAGCTCTGTCTTGAGAAACGCGCTATTTATAGCCGTTTCCCAAGATCGAGCTCCAAAACACCACTTAGTTAAAACGGTCTGTAAATTTTTCTCGGTGCGACCAATGATTCTCAATTAAAAAAATAAATTACATTTATTTTGCCTATTGCTATGCTCATTATTATGCATAAGGGATAAAATTGCAGTTATCTCCTAAACGAAGCCGAAATAAAAGAAAAACCAAAATGCACTTTCCATTAGACATTGAACTGTCACGGCAGTGGCGTACATATTTGGTTCGCTTAAAAATTGTAACATCCTGTATCTCAAAAATTAAGCGGTGGCGGATCTATGTTTATAAGAACTTTCTGCCTTAGAATCATCCAAGGATTAAGACCCTCAAAGATCAGCATTCGATTATTTAACACCCTGTATACTGGAGACGCCTTAAAGTAGATTTTATGCGCAAAATATTAACTTTGTTCCAACTTCGAGTATTTTTTTGTTTTAGAATTATTACGGTTATAACATTACGGTAATGATCAGTAAAATTCATATTACCCGTAAAATTAATTATATTAAAATAATAAAATGGAAGAATCATGTATCATCTTATCTGGGTTTTAAACAGCAAGTAGATCAAAAAAGGGAATAATAAATATAAAAAGAGAATACAAAATGGCGGCTGTCCCAGTGTCGCTCCGCACCTGCCGACGATATTTACCCAACCATTTACCTGCCGTGCCCATGTTCAAAATGGAGATCTCACCGAAGTAGCTCCCTGCCTTGAGGGTAGCCAGCACTGTCCGCCCGTTGTCAGCTACCACTTGAAGACGACCCCTGTTTACTATGTACATTTCTTTACCAACTTCCCCTGAAACAAAAAAAATCTAATAATTTGGGAAATTTTACATAGTCTGGTTAAGTTTATATCACGCAATTGAAACCATTCCCTGGATTTTACAACCCAAGGCAGTTTTGGAAATTTCAGTTAAGGATTTGCCTACAGATTGTTACGTTTCGAAAATTGCATTTTCATAGTTTGGTTATCTATGGTAAGTTTTTGTTTTAATTTTTTTAAAGTACCTAGGTAGACTCTCACCTTAAACATTAATTACCTGTAATAGCCATAATCAAATCTTTGTTTTAATTGATTAGTAATTGGTTGTCAATTGGAGTAACTATTTAACCTTGTATTTAAGATGTAGGTTAAATGTCTCGGCTGTTGTAAATCAGCTGTTTTTAAGAAAATCGATAATTTGTTACGCAGGTCAGTGTCAGACGGACAGTTCTGTGAATTTTCACGACCACGTCTGGTTAATTTAAAGATCTGGTTAATTTACTCATATTTTAGTGGTTGACGCGGGTTGTCAAGGTTTTGTTATTAAAAAAGGTTAGTTTTCATAGATAGGTATGACTAATTTGTCGACGTTTGTTTTGGTAACTATGTACGGTGGAGACGTAATAACATTCGGCCCTTTCGACAATAGACGATTGAAAAAGAGAACGTTTGTGGATATAGCTCCCGAATTTTAGTTTTCTTGGGCAGGGAAGGCCATGTGGTGCCAATAAAACATCCACAAATGGTTTAAAATTAGAATATGGGTTTGTAGTTTGCCTATTCTTTGGGCGGAATGCCGATTGAAAATGCTTTTCCATCAACTTTAGCAAGGTCCTAGACGTCACTCTGTAGATTGGAACCCTCGTTAGTTATTTGAGGTAGGTTTAAACTTTAGTATCTGAATTACCCTCAATGGGTTTTATGAAAGATTTCTCTTTCATGTTGTACATCTAAAATTCGATTTTAGGGTTTTTTTTGGTAGGGGCTAAAAGTCCAAGTTCAAACTGAAGTACTAGTTTTCTTTTATTGGAGCTGCCTGGACGTGGGACGTGCCAGTTGCCATGTACTGTTCGAATTATTGGAGTCTAGCAGTGTAGCAGTATCCACGTTAGCTATTTGAGAGACCATGTGTGTGTGTTTTACTGAAGATCGAGACTTCATGAACTATGGGTAGCACATAAAGTTTCAGCTAAGTATCATTACCCTGTGATCATTTCTCTTTAAAAAGTAGTCAACCTAAAATCTTAATATTTTGCATTTGCGTATTGTTCGACATACAGTGTTTTGGTAAAGTTTTACACCGATGTTATGTACAGAACTTGCGCATTGTGAACGTGTAGCGTATGTCGATATAGCGTTAAGACGTCACAAGAGTCTCTAGCAGTATAAAACGTTAGGAGGCCTGTTATAGCTAATTTCGTTATAAATATAGTTACAATTTATTATTATAAAGTGAATATTTTTTTTTCCCGGCTAAAGGCCATTTGTTTCTTCTAAATTTAACACTTGTAACTTTAAGTGCCCGACTAGCTAGTATGCTTATCGAGTAACCATAGGTACTCGTAAGATTTTGTATTGTACTTTAAGAATGCTCGTATGGTAAATTTAGTTAGTTGTGAGAGGTTCTTGCACAGATCTTGCAGAAATTCCAAGTCTGAGGCAATGTCCTGAATGTAGGTCTATGTGGCTACCAGATCATACTAAACAGTCTTTTTTTTTATGGTATAGGTCTGACAGTTGCCGTCTTGTGCAAGACCCTGTCAAGCAGGGCTTGACTTTTATTAATTCTTCTAATGATAACTTTGTAATTTGAACCTACAGAACTTTTATGTCAAACTTAATACTACCACTTTGTTATTATATTTTACTTATCTATCTTTTAACTTCAAGTACTTGTTGTCCACCAAAGTAAGAGGAACTGGCATTTACAAATCCAAGTAGCCAAGGGCATAACACGACATAAGAAATAAATATTTGTATTGGCCTCTGCTAAATTTGGTTTTTATTTGAAAGACAGCGACTATGAGGGACTTGAGTGCATGAGAGCTTATAAGAAGCTATTGAAAACCGATTGTGACATATTTGTTTTTTTTTTCCTAGTTTGTTTTTCTCTGAGGCCGAACACTAGAACATAAAAAGGCTTTTAAGTAAAATAAAACTAAGATGGCGCCTTCAGGATTTGACTTCAACTCACTTATATAAGAGTGCTAGACCGCTCAATCTAAAAACAAAATAGGGAATCTACTCTGAGTTGAGCTAGCTAAGGGGTGAGTTTTCAGGCAGCACAACATTGGTCATTTTTAGGGACTGTTGTCTGAAGTACATCCTCCAGGGCGTAGGGTTGCCAGAGTAAGGGTGGATAGGTTGCCTTGTCGCAGTTTATTTTAGGTTATCCTAAGGTGAATACTGGCACCCAAGAATATTTTAGGAACGTTACACTGGCGTCGTATTATTGGTGAAAAGGATAACAAGATACCTATTTAATAAGAAAGTTGGCATACACATGCATAAGTAACATTTTAAATTCCGTTTAGTTTTGTAGTGATTTAATGTTTTATAATGGTGAAAAATAAAACTTTCAGGTTTAAACTTTTATGTTTTAAAACAAGTTATTACAGCCTTGAAACAACCAAACGGTAAAGCAAATTAACTATCTGATACTGAACACTCTTAAAACACCTTAAAGAGAGAAAATGAAACGAGGTAGGTAACAAATATTTAGGATATCATAAAGCTGTATTATATTAAAGGAAGGCTTAAAAAACCTGTGTTTTTTCCGTATATTTTTTACGTGTTCTTTAAACCTTAATAAAGCAAATCGGATATTAATCTAAAATTGTTAAATTTATGTTTTGTCATATTTTAATGGATAAATGGCTAAAAAAAACAAAATAAAATCGTTAACCAAACACCGCTTGAAGTCACATACTTAACTTTAACTTACAATTTTAATTCATTGTTATAACCCAATATCAGCTGCAAGGCTGTTTCCGTGTTTAAATGACCGCAGTAAAAATTCATATTTTCACGTGGCGTAACGCTTTGACGTGTGGTGAAAAATTACACTAGTTTACAGCCAATTTGCAATTGTAATGTAAAAGGCAGCTTTTTGTTAATTTTTTGTCTGTAAATGCGAAAATAATGGTAAAAACTTCCTAACACGTAAGATTTTTGAGTTATGGTTTTCTTTAGCAAATATCAATGAGTGTTTTAATCGCATTATTTTAAAAAGTAATTTATACTATATCGGAGCGCGAGCGACGTTTTCAAATTTACGTTTTACCTAAGTTAGGGAAATTGTGCACCGCGTGGGGGTGTCTAGGGATGACACTTCAACCACAAAGCCTCAACTCTCTAGGGCTTAAAATAACGGAAGTACCCATTCAAACCCAATTCCAAATTTTTCTCTGCCCCGTAGCCGAATCTATTTATAGATTATGGCCCCTGTATACGAGAATTATGCCGTCGCTTCTCGATGCCCGATATTTCTAGATAATACCAGAGGTACGGAACGGCTATAAAATCAGCTGACCGGTCATCAGTATTGGTTTAGCACGAGTAGTGGTAATAATTAGAAAGAGAAGCGCAGTGTGCGAACAAGCCAATAGTAAGAGCCTTATATTAGTGTTATCTTTGTGTTGAAGTTAGTTGATGCTTGTAAACGTAGCATCACGTGTGTGACGTGACGTACGGGATAGTAAAAAAATGTCTAAAGTACAGAAACCTGGCTGTGTTTACCCCCGCGGATAGTTTGCTATATATGTGGTCAATTTACCCCTAAATCGCAGAAAAGGACAATTAACAAAATGACCAAAGTAGCTTATCATAAGTATTTCGCTGTGTGAACAGGTTGAGGTATGAATCGATAGGTTTTCCTATTCCGATGAAACAGTTAACTAACTGCGATCGTGGTTCACAGTCGTCTCGTTTATTTGTTGCCGTTTCAGCTGTACTGTTCTGTTGCAACAGTCGGATAACATCTTATCTGTATCTGTTTTGCGAGTCGGACCTTTTACCTCGTCTGCTGCGGCGCTCGGTGCATAAACGAGAACCTGTGGGTTGGCCCGCGCGGTGTTGTCCATCTTTATTATTTTTTAGGAAATACAAAAAAATAGAAACATACTTATTACTTTTCATAACAAAAATATTAAATGAATATAAAATAAAAACTCTTTGGATAAGGTTCATAGTATCAGTACACATTAGTACCTACACAATAGAAATATTAACAAAAAGTAGCAAGTATAGGAACTTAAATTTCTCAAAATTTATAATAAATAACTAAATAGAGTATACCTAATTACCCAAAAATCAAATCAAATCAAATCGAATCAAAAATCATTTATTTGTCAAATAATTACTTTTATGACAAAATTGGACTGTACCGCTATTATGTAAAAACCGGTAGTTCTGCGCTCATATATTATAAGCGCAGAATAGTACAGCCCATTTAAATAGTATGTTCTCCGAAGTGCTTTCAATTTTATACCACTCTAACCTATATAAAAAATAAGAAGAATGGTCTGATGAGAGCAGGGGAGTGGATGCATGCCATTTGAAGGCATTCGTTGGCCGAACTCAAACTCAGAAGAATGGTGTTTTTTAAGACTGTTATCGAGGATTTGTAAGATATTTGCACCTTGCACATATTACACTGTGTAATTGTCTTATCGATGACTGTAAAAAATTTCACACATGGGCTACTTTTATTTCGCATTGTTAAACTTTTTATTAAACTCATTATAAATTTTATTTGAGAAAAAAAAACTGTTGTACTTACTTATTTACTTAAATCGGCGATATTAACATAGACAGTCGACACAACATGATTTACAACGTATAGGACATAAATAGTAAATACAACAAAATGAGAACAAGTAGAGCGGGGAAGTCCCTAAAAGCGAATATTTTTGTTTTAATTCAACTCTAAACTTCCTCTGCTATTAACGCGACAACCGGCAACCTTGTCTTGTCAGCCGCTAGCGCGAAACAGGTAGGTACAATATTAATTATTTACGTTTTGGAACAGCTCAGAACTGAAACAGGTTTCTTGAAACAGGTACTTTTTAAAACTGGAACAGGTTATACCTGTTATTAAAAAAGCCCTGTTTCAACCATCCCTAAGCTATGATAGTAAAGCAACACAGAGCTATTACCAAGTATTCCAGGGCAAGCTAACGTAAAGAATATATCTCTTGTTGACCCCCAAAATAGTTCTGTCACCTCCTTTACACATTAAACTGGGATTTAATGAAAAGTTTCGTTAAAGTATTAGATAAAGAAGGAGATGCATTCAAATACCTTAAACAAATTTTTCCTAAACTAAGTGATGCTAAGCTTACGGAAGGAATATTTGTTGGACCACAAATTAGAAAAATACTAAGGGCTCAACAGTTTGATCATAAATTAAGTGATGTGGAATTAGTTGCTTGGAGTTCTTTTAAAAGAATTGTTTCGGAGTTTTTAGAAAACAAAAAGAGTGAAAAACTTCGAAAAACTTGTAAAAGATCTACTTGAAAGTTACTACAAAATGGGCTGCCGTATGTCTCTTTAAATACACTTCTTGCACTCCCATATAATTTTTTTCCCAGAAAATTTTGACGCGGTTAGTGACGAGCAAGGAGAAAGGTTCCCCTAGGACATTCTAACAATAGAGCAACGCTACTAAGGCAGATGGGACCCAGCAATGCTGGGGGATTATTGTTGGTTTCTTATGACAGAAAGCGATCAACGATAAACGAAAGTCAGCATTTGCAAAAAATTCATATGTTTTCATGTGCATTCTTGTAAATAAATCCTGTTATCCTAAAAACATCTTGTTTTTTTTTCTTGGTTTGAAACTATGTATAAATATTATATAGAAATGTTTGTATAAAATAAAAATATCTGATACATTCTATAACTCAAAATCTATACGTGGTGGAAAATTTTGGTTGTTGAATTCGCAATCAGGATGCTTTAAACTTTATTATTATTATTAATTAATATGCGAATCAGTTTTTCGTTTTAAAAGTCATTTTTTGACTCACAATTAATTGATCTTCGTTTTTATTTTAGTTACTTTGCATAAAACGGCAACCGCCACTGCTAACATGCTTCATAAATTTGTAGTATACTTTTTCCAAAGTCAGTTTGATGACATAAAAGAGCTTCGACCGGGCTTCAAAGACATCGGCATCATAATAGGGGTTGTCAGATGTTTTTTTAAAAATCCTTTAAGTTTTTATTATTAAAACTGTTCTTTTATACCAGTATTTAATTGATCATTGACCGTCAATGTCAAAGACAGAAGGAGCAAGCCATTCATGAATATTATAATACATTTTTGAGTACTTCAGAAATATTATTTATACAAAAATAATTTAAATCAAAAGGAAAGGAATTTCACTGTTGTTAAACAAAAAAATAAACAATTAACAAACCCTTATATTCCTCCTACACTTACGAAAACTTTGTAGAACTGGCAACACCCTGGCGATAGACCGTCGAGGCCCACTGACAATTTAAAGTGCGAACTATTTTTTCCGAGTGGGAAAATTAATAGAGGAGCATATAAATACAAATTTATATGCGGTAGACAAGAACAGCAAATAGTTAAAGGTTCTGCCAATTGGGTGATCCCTTATCAGCTTTAAAATCAGTTGATGTTTAAGGTATGCGATATTGGGAATTAGACAGTGGCGTGACTGGTTGAAACGATTTACTGTAATTTACATATTTCATTTTCTGCTATAACTGTGCGGTTTCAGACAAGTAAGTTTTAACTTGGCACCTATATTTTATTTTATCAGTATGGCTTTATGGCGACAATTTAAAACAGAAGGTCAAGGTAAATTATCGCAGGAATACAATGAGTCGGTGCCACAGTCGGCCATCGAAAGCGAAATTAATGCGGAATTAAGAACAAAGATTTACATGCTCAATGTCAACGCATTATTTTAAGTATGTACGCGTGTTTAAAAAAAGAAAATCCGGGAAAACCTGAAAATGCGCTTTGTACAATAATGTACTTGTAATGAATCAACACAACTTGGGGTTTATAAGAATTTATAACGTAATTAATTTGGGGACTGTAACCGGTCATTCCATAAAGTGTAAACCAATAAATCAAAAACTAAATAAAAACTATTTACAATTTTTACGAGGATAATATAGTATTAACTTTAGAACTGGTTCGTGATAAATTGCGAGGTTACCCTGATTATAAGTAACAATTTCTAGAAACATTGCGTGATGTTTGGTTAAAATGTGGCATTAAACATAAAAAAAAACTAGATAATCCAATTGTTATAATGGAATCCTCGCGTATCGTTGAACTACGACAGGAGTATTTGCGCAAAATAAAGGAGTATCATGAATCCGATAAAAGTATAATTTATTTAGACGAAACTTGGTTTGATGCCCATGATGTTTCTAAGTATGGTTGGGTAGACAGTACAAATTGTACTTTTGGTACACCGTGTTCGAGAGGAAAACGCGTTATCACGCCGGAAGTAAAGATGGCTCTGTACCTAATGTGTTACTCTTGTCAGCAAAGAATATCACTCAATTATCAATCTCCAACTTTAAGCGCAGTTGTTCTTGATAATATTCGGCAGGTAATAACGAAATGAGTAGCGATGTATGAAAAAATTGCGTAGCTCATGTTATAGAAACAGGAAATGAATATTCTGTTCCACCACCTATAGCGCCAGCAGTAGTCCAACCTGGAATTAATTATGTCCCTTAACACGTATCTTGAAAACTTGTTATATTACAGAACGTTTACTGTGATTCTGCTGAGGCGATCAATTTGTTAAAATATATTATAGTGAATTCTAACTACTAATTGTATATTCCAACTAACATATTACCTGCCCCTATCCATTCTTGGCAACGAAAACTCATACTTCCTGGCGGTCCCGGCTGGACAAAGACAATTTTTTTAAATCGTTTTCGGCAAAATGAGCATTTTTTTTTTCGAAAGTCCATTTTAAAAATATTAAATGCATGTGTTCTTTGCAGGCGAAGTCACGGGTACAGACCTCTTATCGATATTAACTATATTTTTAAATCGCTTTTGGCAAAATTAGCATTTTTCTTTACAAAAAGACCGTTTTAAAAATATTCTCTGCATGCGAAGTCACGGATACAAAGCTTTTATCGATATAAACTATAATGAACAAGCTGTTATATAATAATATACTATTTAATCATATTAAAAATTTACAACAATTCGCAATTTAATTATTTGTTAGAAGAGACGCCTATGGTCAGGAGTTTAATGCTTTTTTATGTCATCAAATTAAGCTTGGAACAACTATACAAGTGTTTTGAGCATAGAACGAACACCAAATGAATTGCCAGGATTACCCGTAGTGTGTGGGCAAAGAAGTTCGGCTTTTCAACAAGACGCGACGTTCCGAATCGCGGCGATACGAACGGATGAAAAATACCTACACTTTTGGATTCCTGATTGTCTGAGTAGATCCTTTAATAGACAAAGAATTCTTCGCATCCCCTTTAAGAAATAACTGCCTTAAGTGTCGAAGTTTTGGGTTTTTATGAAATTTCTTCCGCAAGGACTTAAATGGATCTCAATTTGCATTTTAATTGGCCTAAATAAGGAAATATATTTCGCTCAGTTTGCCTGCTGTTTCTCCAAAGCCGCACAATAATAATAATACTAACAATGGTGAAAACACGTGCCTTGGTTTGAAATTAACTGCAGTGCCGTGTTTTTATTTATTAAATATATCGATTTTAGAGAAACTTTAAAAATCATATTCTATGAGATTAAATTAATTAAGAAATTAATACTCTTGTCCAATGCATTGTAAACAAAGACATTATAACTACTTTGATTTTATTCAACTACTTAACACGAATGGACACCACAGC
Organism: Polydrusus tereticollis; assembly: GCA_963920685.1. Classification (NCBI taxonomy): domain Eukaryota; kingdom Metazoa; phylum Arthropoda; class Insecta; order Coleoptera; family Curculionidae; genus Polydrusus; species Polydrusus tereticollis. Next base: position 63,725,267 of record OY987327.1, read on the forward strand.
CATTATTTTATAAACAGGTCTGTCATAATATTACGCCGACATTGTAAGAACCAGGGTGACGGGGGGCTTCTAATTAGAAGCTGGATCTTTACTGTGGTGAGACAAAAAGAAAGGAGAACGTTGTTCAGAGAGAGACAAATAGCAAAAGTCAGCAGATCATTGGGTAAATTTTTTTGTTGCACTAAACAATGTTTCATGTGATATAGAAAAGAAAATTAAAGTAGAAGAAAATGGATATACCTCTTCATAGAAGGCTTTAATAAAGAAATCAACAGCGTGTTATCGCTAATTAACAAATAATAGTACAAGAAATACCTATATGTTGAGAAGTGAGCTATTATACCTATAATGCGTGCGAGGTATATAACAGTTTTCTCAAAACTGTATATAGATTTGTTTCTACTACTAACACTAAAATATTACCAATTATTTATTATTAGATCTTTATATTAGCATTGTCCCCTTAATTTAAAAAATATTCTGAAAATCAAGTAGCCTGGAATTTCACTTATCAAGTTAAAAATTAAGTTTATGTTTGTAAAGAATATCTAATTAAGAGTCTTAATAAAATTATTACGCCTATTATAAAAATAAACTGCCAGTTAACGAGAACCTACGCAATCAGGCATAATACCGATAAAAAAAGGTCGATTTGGCAACCTTGGAAGAGATTGTTACCGATACCAAAAGCCGATTCTGTATTCTGTGAAATTTGTAGTTGTGTTGACTTTTTTGAATGAATATATTATTTTTAGGAATTTCTCTATTTAAAACGGTTAGTCAAAGCTTAAAACCAATGACATGTTAAAGAAACCAATGATGATAAAGCAAAGATAGACGCCGTATGCTCTTTTATCACAAGAAGCAGACAAGACTTCAAATGCGAGACTCCGCCAGGTTCCTCGCGAGTTCCACGGTGAAAATAGTTATACACTGTTTCCGAAGAATCCAAAACTTACCCCTTTTGGGTTTTATTTCAGCTTAAATTAACTCAATTTGTAACTATTTGGTATTTACTAATGCTGTGGCTGCGCATAATGCCGGTTTTAAGAAAACTTGTTGGCTGGGAGTCAACCAAAAAATTAATTTTACTATTCGACTATTCGACACTGGTGTAGAGTCTGCGAAATGTGGCAACGTCTGCCTCCTAGCGGTAGCAAGCGAAAATCAGAAAATCAAATGTCACAATTTTGACATTATAATTATTATAAAGCATTTTCGGCTTTATAAAATAATTTAGTGGTGAGGTTATTGTGATTTATAGTTTTGTGAGATAATTATAATATTACAATATGGTGAGACAGTGTCAGGTTTGCAAAATAACTGATTCAGTGCCTGGATTTTCTTTTCACAAGTAAGTATTTATGACATAAATCTTTCATTAATAATTCGACCAACAGTAGCGGTTCATGAAGGTATTTTTTAAATGTCGATGTTAAACAGCATATTAGTTTAATTTTAACAGGGCTATTATAAATATTGCGCTCTAAACAACAAGGCCACTATTGTTTTAATTGGGTTAGATTGGCAAAATTTGTAGAATAATTAATTAAAAATGCATTAATGAAGAATCTTAATTTGTTAGGTACTTGTTATAAAATCTGCGTAAAAAAGTTCAGGTTTATGTTTATTAACTTATTAAACTCCATATTTTAGTTGTTTTTAATGGTATCAAAGAGCCGCCCGCCTCTCCTGAGATACCCCTGGGCATGAAGTAAGTGATATTGTAAGTATTACAAGTTATTTACTTAGTATTATTTTAAACATTACATAGTGTACAAATTGTTCGGTATTTATGTACTGTTACAGGAAAATGTCAATCAATAAAATAGATTTAAAATAAAATTTGAAAAGTGCTAGGCAAAATAGGGTAAGAAGTTTATTAAATAAAACCATACTTTTTAAGGGACAGTAGAACTGAACTGCCTGTTTTTAGTATAACTAAACTGTTTTTTATTCGTATCATATAATGTTCTTGGTAAATGACGATAGATGGATAACAATAGGTACTGTTAAGATTGTGAATTTATTGTTGTAATATTTCTTCCACTTTAGTATTATATGTAATCTTTGGTAATATAATATGTAATACTAGTAAGGTTTCCACCTCTCTGGTTTGGCCTGCAGAGTTCATGATTGAGCCCTCAGGCTCCAGCCTACGTGTTATATGTCAATTGCCCATTGAGGTAGAAAAGAAAGGAGAAGCCATCACGTGACAGAAGCGGCATCAGGTCCGCCATATTGTTACGACTCTTTAGTCATTTGTCAAGCGTGTGCTATTTTGTTGTGTTTAGACCAGTGTTAGACTCTTTTATTTAGAATCTTGTTGTTTTTTCGAAAAGCAAACATGGTTTCTTGTGCTGTACGTAGTTGTTGTAGCAGAGATTGCGTTGATAAAAAGAAATCATCCGGAATACCATTTCATAGGTTAGTATCAACATTATACAGGACCGTACCTAAATAAAGTTACTAACATACACATTTAACTTAAAAGTTTACTTTCAAATGGGTTGCTTCGGATTTTTGCATTGTGAATACCTAAGCTGCATCTTAAAACCCGAGAAAAGCAACTTAAAACCTCATTTTGATCTAAAATAAATAAAAAATTAAAATAAAATGTAGTCCGACTCTGTTAAGCCGCCACATTGTTCCTACTATTAGCCCCACCCAGTGATACCGTTATTTATTACCTTATTAAATGGTCATGGCGCCTCCTTGTTTTCCTACCTCAATGCAATTGCCCCAGGTGAAGTATTATTTAACACTTAGGGAAAGAAACAAATTCCGCCGTACTCATTTGATTAAATTGTAATTTTACAATATTTTTATTATTTATATGTTTTCATGTTTAATGGTAACCTGAGGCACTTTTTTTCATATTCTTATAATTTTTGTAAGGCACGAATCCATTCGTATGTCGACACAGTCTATCAAAATATCACTTTTTATTTTAATCCTAAATACAGCAATGCTCCAGTTTTTAAAAAACCATTTGGTCTGTATCATGGTTACCTATTTTTATATAATTGTTATTGAAATGATATTATTGATAATTTTAACACAACATTTAAAATGCTTTAAAAATGATACGCCACTGCTAACTGAACATCGTAGTAGCCTACCCATGCTATCGTCCTCTTATAAACAGTGAGTTGTAGGCTCGGCGCAAAAGTACGTATATGAATGAGATGCGTGGTCTATATTTGCTTTATCGTCATTGAAAGAAACGGTCATTAGGTACACAAAAGGTTTTTCATTATTTAGCTACGGTAGACGATGGAACTTTGCCGGTACGTCATCGATAAACGATCAAGAGACAACGTGATTCACAACTCCTCATTTTCATTAATTTATTATAGCTTTAAAAGTGAATAAAAACATAATAAAGCCTCTCCAGGGTTCCGCAATTCGAGTTCACAAGTTTTTAGGAGAGTTATCATTTGATTTCAAAGTCATCGTTTTCATCTCTCTCTCTCTCTCTCTCGTAGCGTCACAACCCTTCGTGGGTCTTAGCTGCATCTACGACTCGTCTCCATACATCCCTGTCCAACGCAACCTCCATCCAGTCCCGTACTCCCAAGGTTTTTGCATCCTCTCCGATATTGTCCCTCCATCTGAGCCTTGGTCTTCCTAAAGATCTCTTTCCTACTGGGTTTTCCTCCCATATCCTCTTGATAAGACGTTAATTCGGTGATCTCTGTACGTGTCCGGCCATTTGAGCCTCTGTGCTTTTATTTCGTTTACCAAACTCGCACCTTTGTACAAGTTTTTGAGCTCTTCATTTGTTCTTATTCGATATTGACCCGTTCTCTCCTCTATTGTAGGCCCATAGATTTTCCGCAACATCTTTCGTTCAAAGCGTCTTAGTACTAGTTCGTTCTGCTTTGTCATTGTCCATGTTTTCGAACCGTACATAATAATTGGCTTGATTACTGCCGAATATATCCGTATTTTAGAGTTCCTAGATATCAGTCGGGACCTAAACAGGTCCTGCAAGGCAAAAAAACATTTATTGCCCTTTTGTATTCTTGCTTTTATTTCGGTGCTGATGTCGTTATCCGATGCTATAACTACCCCTAGGTACTGAAACTGGTCCACGCATTCGAAATTGTAGGTGTCCATTGTTATGTTTTGTCCTATTCTGTCCCTTCCTGCTCTCCGTTTGACATGCATATATTTGGTTTTGTCCTCGTTGATCGTTAATCCTACCTTCTTGATCTCCTTCTCTATGTTCATGAACATTTCTTTTGTTTTAATCGTACTGTTTCCTACCGTATCAATGTCGTCGGCATATGCTAGTATCATTTCCGGGCCCATATTTGTAAATATTTCCAGACCAATATTCGCTTCCTTGATAGCCATGTCCAGCACTACATTGAAGAGCAATGGCGACAAGCCATCGCCCTGTTTTAGGCCATTGTTGATGGAGAATGTTTCAGTGTTGTTCTTTCCTATCCTAACCTTGACTTTGGAGTTTTCTATGCATATCTTTGTTAAATTTATGATCTTTTTCGGTACCCCTATGCCTTCCAACGCTTGCCAGATATTTTCCCTTGTGATGCTATCGTAAGCCTGGCGGAAATCTATAAACAGTTGGTGGACCTCTCTGTTAAACTCCCAGCTTTTCTCTAGGAGCTGTCTTATGGTGAATATTTGATCTGTTGTTGATCTCTTGGGTCGGAATCCGCATTGGTAGTCCCCTAAGTTGTCTTCTGCATATGGGGATATGCGTCCTCTTAGTACATTTGATAGCACCTTGTATGATATATTTAGCAGGGTTATTCCCCTATAGTTTTTACAGGCCAGCCGGTCTCCCTTCTTGTGAATGGGGATGATGATACCCTCATTCCACTCCTCGGGTAGGGTTTCCGTTTTCCATATGTTTTTCAGTAGCTCTAGTATGGCAGTATATAGATGTTCTCCTCCATATTTTATGCATTCCGCCGTTATGGAATCCTCACCTGGGGCCTTGTTATTCTTTAATTGGTTTATTGCCCTTTTAATCTCCTCTAGTGTGGGTTCTGGTACATTCTCCTCCGCTCTTTGGTATACCTTCTTCGTGTTCCTAGAGACTGTGTCTATGTTTAACAGGTTTTCGAAGAATTGTTTCCATGTTTGTATTACTTCTTTTTTGTCTGTTATTAGCTCGTTGTTTTCATTTCTTAAGATGGTGGTCTTCGGTATGTAGCCTTTCCTTATATCTTTTACTTGTTTGAAAAAGTTTCGGCTGTTTGTTGATCCTGCCTCACTTTCTACCTTCTCTATTGTTTTATTGTAGGCTTCTCTTTTCTTCCTTTTTATCTTCCTTCTTGTCTCCGCTCTGAGGTCGTTGAATCTTTGAATGTTTCTGTCACTTGGACATTGCAGCATTTGTATTCTGGCCTTGTTTTTGGCGTCTAGAACCCTTTGGCATTCTTCGTCGTACCAGTGTTTTCTTCTTCTGATATTTGTGTTTTCGCCTAGGACTCTTTCTGCCGCGTTGATTAATGATGTTCTGATCTGTTTCCAGTGCTCCTCTACATCCGCCGCCTCTTGTGTGACATTCTTCTTCGTTTTCATCTGTTGACTTTAACTTCTTTTATACAGGGTGTCAAAGTTTTAATTTTGTTTTCGTTTTTTTGCGATTATTTCTTAACGAAACGACATAGCAGCACAAAATTAAGGGTTTTGGGGTTTCTTGAGGTGAGGAATTTAAAATTATCCGTAGTTTTTGTGTAACCAGTGGAGGGCGCTATCTACTAATCCGACTAATAAAAAAATAAGTTACTTTACTTCTTTTACATCAAAAATGTATAACTTATTGAAGTCGCTAGGAGCAACCATTTTCGAGATAATGGCATTTCATATTTTCAATACAAGAATGCTAAAATATTTAAAATAACTGTGTATTCGTATTAGTGTTATTTATCACAACTGGCCTTGATTAAAAACAACGACGTTTCTAAGGCAACAACATATTACAGAAAGTATAATCTGTCAAAGTTATTAATTTTCTAAGTACAATACGCAGATATTATTCAATTTTTTAGTAATGCCTCGACATAATTTATTTTCCAATGCGGAAATGCGTGATATGCTTTGTATTTACGCACAAGAAAATTTTAACGGTCGGAGTGCAGGGCGCAGGTACCAAGAAATGTTCCCGAATAGAAGGCAACCAAACCGTAAATTATTTCGAAATATTTATTACCGACTAGGGGAGACTGGTTCATTTCGACAAAAAAAAGATGTTTCGGGCCGTCCAAAAAATATAACACCAGAACAGGAAGAAAATATTTTAGTTCGTGTAGCAAAAAATCCAAAAGTGAGTTCCAGGAGATTGATGGCAGCTACAGGTGTAAGTAAATCTTCAATTGTTAGAATATTTCACAATGACGGCCTGCACCCATACCACTTTACATCCGTACAGTGTTTACTGCCGCCTGATCTTCCAGCCAGACTTTAGTTTTCTCATTTCTTCCAAAATCTGCAAAATACAGATCCAATGTTCTTAAATCGTATGTTGTTCACGGACGAGGCAACATTTACTCAACGGGGTGTATTCAATTACCGAAACAGACATGCGTGGGAAAATGAAATCCCGCATTTAGTTGTTGAACGTCACTTCCAACATGAGTTTAAGGTCAACATTTGGTGTAGAATTATCGGAAATGATTTTATAGGCCCCCGTTGAATTACCGCCAACTCTAAACGGAGATTCATATTTCATTTTTTTACAAAATGAACTTGGAGGGCTTTTAGAAGATGTACCACTAAACGTCCGGCGAAATATGTATTTCATGCAAGACAGGGCGACGGCACATTTCTCCAGACAAGTGCGAAATTATTTAAATCAACAGTTCCCTGAACGTTGGATAAGTCGTGGTGGCCTGCGCGAAGTCCGGATTTTAATCCAATGGATTTCTGCATTTGGGGTTATTTGAAAACCATTTATAACAGTTCAATTAACAATCGTAATGAGTTAAATCAAAAAATTATAAATTCTGTTAATCTGCTCAGAAATGATGAAAATCTCTTGTTTAAAGTCCGACAGTTTTTTGTAAAACGTATAGCGAAATGTATTGAGGTCAATGGTGGTCATTTCGAACAATTGCTATCACGGCGTTACCATTTTTATTTCTAACTATATTGTTACTTCTAAATGTTATTAAACTAAGTTTATTAGAAAAAAATAGTCAACCTTAAGCATCTACATTAACTTTGAAACTTAGCAAATGTAGCTGATTTACAATAATTTTAAGTCAGAAATTCACCGTTGCTCGCTTTTATGTTACTTTTGGACCGCGTACTTAGTTTAATTGGACAAAAATTGAATAATATCTGCGTATTGTACTTAGAAAATTAATAACTTTGACAGATTATACTTTCTGTAACATGTTGTTGCCTTAGAAACGTCGTTGTTTTTAATCAAGGCCAGCTGTGATAAATAACATTAATACGAATACACAGTTATTTAAAATGTTTTAGCATTCTTGCATTGAAAATATGAAATGCCATTATCTCGAAAATGGTTGCTCCTAGCGACTTTAATAAGTTATACGTTTTTGATGTAAAGGAAGTAAAGTAACGTATTTTTTTAATTAGTCGGATCGATATAAGAAGCCTAAACAAAGTTATGCCAGCTAAAATGAGTGGGGCATGTCGTAGATAGCGCCCTCTACGCGTTACACAAAAACTATGGATAATTTTGAATTCCTCACCTCAAGAAACCCCAAAACCCCTAATTTTGTGCTGCTATGTCGTTTCGTTAAGATATAATCGCAAGAAAACGAAAACAAAATTAAAACTTTGACACTCTGTATCTTGGTTGTTATCAATTTTGGGATAAGGCAAGTTTGAATAAACCGCATTATTTCGCCTTGGGGAGTCTGCTGTTGCTCTGTGTCTGTGTCCCATTATTTTGGGACACCCACAATAAATTTTTGTTTTAGACATTATTCAAAATACTAAAGAGCCTGTCTGTTGGGTGTCTGTTTGCTACTCTTAAACGATTAGACATCATAAATTTAACTAATATTGTGGGGGTAGATATTGTCGTATATATATACCACAAAGTTGCTTTGGTAGGACCTTGCGGAAATGTTATGTTCTAATACATTCAAAAATTGTTGATTATTAAAGTTTTTTTTTATACACTCCCATAACTAACTAACCAAACTTAAATTCCTTTCTAGAAGTTCTATCCTATACCCAAAGTCCACAAATTCTGTCAGTGACTCATTTAATACCAACCACCAAATCTATGAAGCGACAGAATATAAATATTGTACAAGTAAATGTTTTTTTGTGCATATAATAATCTTTACCGTTACAAATACAGTAATCTAAAGAGGCGACGTTGTCATACAAGCCAGAATCAGCTAAATGCACGGCGATTACGCTTTGGGATTCTGATCGCGGAGTAAATGAATGTGGCAATACACAGACCTAGTTCACAACTTTAAAGATCTGAAAATAAGATAGATTTTGTAAGTTTCTCTTAATTTTCGTGGTGTAGGTATGAGTCGTGCACATAGATATTGTTTTGTCTAAATAAACATATGTATAGTCATTAAACTCTATTTAGTGTTGTTAACTGCTTTTAATTGAGTAAACTATGGATATTAATGAACCTTCAACTAGTTGTCCGCCTACAAAAAAAAATTAAATAACATTAAAACAACGAATAATAGTTAAAAACGTACACCATGGAATTCGAGAACGAAATCCTGCTCTGACCACATTGGATGCTGCAGAAATATGTGTCACTTTCACGAAACTTTTCTCGCGCATTGTGTTCAGGGGTTCGAAAGGTCTTCCTTAAGAAAATGACGAAAAAGGAAATACTCGAGGAGCCCAGACAAGAGGACGAGAAAAAAATAATTCATGACATTTTTGTCCTATATGAAATATACAAAATAAAAAAATATTATGGCTGAAGTTAAGATATCTTTACCTGAAATACTATTAAAAGTTTTCAAACGATTTTTAAAAGCAATTAATTTTAGGTAGTATCAACGAAACCGAAAAAGCCTACTAATTTAGAAAAATTAAATTATTGTATGGCATCGAAAATATTTGAAAAAAATACGGGAGTTTCGGGAAAATAGTAAATAATTGTATTACACCGACAAGACATAATTAAGGGTACACAGTTGAGAAGGTGTCGCAAGATCTAATTATTAAAAGTTTAAGGCAGGCACTTATCGATGGATTTTCGCAAAGACTAAGAATCCTAATGAAAAAGGTCGTCGTCTTATGGAATCAGGTTTTAAGGGTTAATAAAATACATTTCATTTATAAACAATTATAGGTATGACGTGCCGACGAAACTTCATCATTAATAATTTTATATGTAAATAAATAACAGAATTTGTTATAAAATTTCGGCTATATATTGTCTAAAATACCGTGACAATTGCTTCGACACACAGTGCCTTCTTCGGATGGATTTAACTAACTAAAGTAACAACTTTCGTTTCTAAATCTAGATGTAGGTCTAGACAGCTTAAAATTTATAATACTAATTATGGTACCGTAAAATATACCCACATAAAGGTTGTTATTCATGGGAAATCCAAACAAACATAGTGCTCGACAAAGGGATAAGGAGTACCTATAAATTTAACAATGGGGAACTATTCAAGTAGAGTTGGTCATTTAAAAATACATTAAATTTCTTATATCGGTTTATTTCCGTTGTTTCTAGTAAATTTAATTTGATGGATTTGGATTCTTGGTGTAAAATTTCAAAAGTATCATCAAAGTTATGTTGTTTGTTATTTAGATGTAATGCATAATGAAAATCTGTATGTTTTTTATTGTAACTTTTTTTGTGTTCTTTATTACGCTTATTAAACTTTCTACCTGTTTGACCGATGTATATTTTAGGACAACTTCCGCATTTTAGTTTGTAAACACCACATTTTGTCCCTTTTTTTTAGTTTTGCGACTTGTTGAGTTATTTTACCATTATAGGTTAGAGTCTTATAAACGATATTTAGTTTAGATTTGGAATTCGGGTAAGCTAGTCTTATTGCTTTATTGCATTGTTTTCTGGTAATGATTTGATCGATCATCCTAGTTTAATATCCATTAGAAATAAATAGTCATAAATAGATAAATATTTAATTTCTTTATGTAATTTTCTTCTGAAAGAGGAATGTTCTATGAATAAAAGAGTTGTATGCTGAAATTTTATGTAAATAAGGGTTATTTTTGAAATGTACACGCCACTGAAATTCATTCCCTTGACGTCGCACATCCCGGAGCTCTCTATATGCTAGTGATGAATTATTGACAACAATTCTGGAGGACACATGCTAATAAATACGTCGTTCAGCATATTTCACCATTTCTTTAACTTAGCCCTGTATAATTTTATAGTTCAATAAGAAGCTAAGAAATCACGTCACGAATTTATAGCCACCAACTAACATATTCTATAAAAGTTAATACCTTACCATTGCATTATTTTCTCCTTGATGTAGTACATCCTCTTTAAAATAAAATGCTAAACTCTGGAACAGCGCATTCCTTTAGCAAATTTCAACACGTTCTAAGACTAATTAAGACGTTTCGTTCCGCGCTCATTACTTTCATTAAAATTAACGACCTATCTTTAGCTCAGCGTCCCAATTTCAATTTAGAACTTCCAATCGAAATTCAGGAGCATCTCTATCTCTCTTTTGAGTTTAAGATGGTTTCGAGCGTATTTGCAAAGCACTTTGCTATATTTATTAAATATGGCATCATATTAAGCCCCCGGGGAAAGTAAAGGAGTTAAGTTTGTTGTTTTATTATGTCTAAAAACTTGTCACTCGTGGCTTTGTTACTTAAAATGGTTGTGTATTTTATTGGTCTTATCACAGCATAACATTATGAGGACAATATAAAGTAAAATCTCTCAATAGCGACCACCGTCGGGGAATCAAATGTTGGTCGGTTAACAGGGGTGGTCATAGAGAAAATAAAGAAAAATTAAAACAACTAGTCTGCGTTTTACAGTGTTTCTTTATTAATAAGTATATACATATGTAAATAATTTTAATGTTTGTTTAAATTTTTCAGACCTAAAATTGAATGAGATAAAACCAATTTACCAATATGTATATACTGCACGTGCATACTAACATATATATTATACAATGTACTGTATGTTTGCTTTGAAATTCTAATTTTTTAAAATAATCAGAAATTAATGAATGCTTCACATTTCAATTGAGAAATATTTGTAGACTTGTCAAAATTGTTAACATTATTAAAAAATTTCTCAAAAATTATTAAAAAGTCTCTCAAACTTGCGCAGGCTTCAGATCGGCTTGATATTTTTGACACTGGAGCAAGTTCAGGTTCCTCTTTCTCTCTCTCAGAGTTAAGTGTAGTTCCCCAGGTAGCAGGATGACGTCTTTATGACGTCGAATATTGGGGATTTTTAGTCACTTGACGTTTTTTGGTCGCGAAATGACGTCAAAATAACGTAGTTTTTAAGACGTGTATTATACGTCATAATTTTACGTAATAAACACGTCGATTTTTAGTCGTTTATTGATTTATACGTATCATTAGAAAGTACTATAAACGTCAAAATTTCGTTATCCAAGTTTTTTGAAAATATAGTGGGACAGAGTTTTAAAGTAAAACGCCTAATAATAGTTTTTTTTTCTTATAGTTAAAAGCACGTCTCATAAAACTTTTAATATATAAGACCCTATACTAACTATATTATATTTTTACATTTTTATCTTAATACCAATGCAAATAACCATGCAAATATTACCATTTCAAATTAAATTAATCATTTTTGTAATGTAAAATGTGCAAAAGCGAATATATTGTTATTAAAAGTCTGCAAATACCAAATTTAAATTACCCGCTCTCCGTTTAATGACATTTCTTTGCTCTATTGTGACAGTCTGGCAGAAGGCAGAACGCATTGGTGTTCTGTTGTTGGCGCTGGCTGGCAGTCGACCATTCGGCAAAAGTGAAAAGTTTATGGTGATTTAGTTTTTATATTATATTTTGTGTTATAAAGGAATATATATAGGTATTTCAGATTATCGAGTTCGAGGAAAATGACGGCGGGGGTGTAGCCATTGCGTACACTCAAACTGGATGACGCCCTGAAAAAAGGTATTTTGGCCGCCATTAAAGGATAATTGGAAAACAAGCTCGTGTTTATAAATCATTATATTTATATCCAATCGACTCAAAGTCATTGAACATTTATTTTATTGAAAATATATCAGAATATTATGTAGAAAATATTGGTCACTAGATAATATTGTAGCAAAAATGATGATAAGTTAGTGTCTTTTCCAATTCTCCATACACATGAAAGTTGTAATATTTAATTTATCATTAAAAGGATTTTGTACATAAAATATACATATGTATTTTTGTTACCCCTGTTATGTATTATGTAGTATCTTAGGAACAAGTTTTTAGTAAATGTTCGTTATATTGATACAGGATGTTTAAAAAAATCATAGAGTTAGGAAATAATTTAAGGGTATAATAAGGTGTTAAAATATATTTCAATCATTTTCTGGAAAACGGAGTGCTTATTTTACAGCCTATAATAATTATTGCAAAAAGTTTCATTCGCACCCAAGTCAGTTGGGAAATGTGCAGTTTTGAATACCGCTGAAAAAAAATTATGACGTTTATTGACATTTTCTGCACCTACAAAGACGTCTTAAGATGACGTCTTTTTTACGTCAAAAAAGACGTCATTGGTCTGTGACTTACGCACGTCTTTTTAACGTTTCATTTACGTAATTTATGACGTCACTGATGATCAATAATCGACGTCTTAAATACGTCACCTTGCTACCTGGGTCCATCCGTTTCTTGGATCTCTTCAATACACTCGATGATAGTCAATTCTGCACTTTCTGTTGACAAATCTTGATCAATAGAGGAAAATTGTTTCAAGTTCACAAATGTGTCCTTAATGTTAGTAAACAGTTGTACGAGCGGAATATTATCTTCTTCTTCGAGGTGCCAATATTATCTGTATTAAACATAAATCCGGCTTTCATAAAGCACTTTTTTATTGTCACTGGGGACAAATTGCGCCAGGCCACCAAAATCCATATCAAGGCGTTGGTTATGGTAATATTATCTTCGATTTTTTAAAGAGGATAACCACCGTCTATGCATGTTAGAAGCATCCTATTAAGCAGGGGCGTGCGGTGAGTTATGAAAAAGGGGAAGCACCGCCGGTAGGCCCGCCGGAGGCAGGTCGCCGCAGGCGAAAAATTTTTTTGAGGACCACGCCCAAATATTGGCAATTTTTCGACGTTTAAATAGGTAGAATACTGTCATGTAGGTACTGTCGAAAATGTGAGATTATGTACCTATGATTTTTTAATATTTCTTCTATTTTCTAAATGGCTACCTATGTTTTTTTATTATTTTTTAAGTAATTTGCCCGTCGAAAACCAATTCTTTAGTGACCCAACCCACCCCAGAGTCGTTAAAAACAAGTTAACAAAATTTCATAACAGAAACTAATACAGAAAACTATCTATACATTTTTACTTTGAATTCACAGTTTGATTTAATTTTAAACGGATACTGGGTGTGTAATTATTATGTGGTAAATTTACATTGTTTATGAACAAAGAAACTGAATTTACAATATATATATATATATACCTATATCACGGCACCTGATAGATGGTATCATTTTAGAGCTTATAGTTTGGATATCACGACGTGGTCTTTCGTGTTTCAGGTAAAAAAAGGGATGTAGGCACCCCCAGATTTTTTTTTTAATTTGAGGTGAAACAAAAATAAAAAAGAAAACCACGTAGGTAGCTATACCTTTACGAACCGTATTAACGAAGAGTAAACAAGGCCAATAAAACAATTTTAATAAGGTGCTGCATGCAGTAAGCCATTTATATTTATCGTACCTAATATTCTTTATTAAAATGCCTTGTAAATTTTTTAGCCGCCTTCACTTCTGTCTTTAAATTACAATCTGGTGTAGGCCTACCTGTTGCAATAATATTCCTTTTTTCATCAAAGCAAAGCGTAGAAAATCCTTTTTCCAATAACTTGCATACAGAACAGATACACTTTACATTTCCCGAACTCGATGGGCCGGCAATTGGTTGCTCCATGACAAAATAAATCAAGAAGTAAGATAAACAACCACTGACAGATCCTCTACCGTATATCGCGGTTTCCTGGCGAAAAATCGCGACAAGCAATCGTAAACCGCCGACAACAAACATGTGGAAACTAAATATTCTGTCGGATTCTTTCACGGCGTCGCGTCGCGGCTTGTGAAGGAAATACCGAAATCTAACGATTTACCCTTCGCACGGCATACCATAGGTATTATTATTACTCGTATACGCGTATACAGTGTAGTATACACGTATTGAGATCACTTCGATAAATTTAATATTGCGTTGGTCGGGAATGCATACAGGGCCGGATTTGGTTTGGCAATTAGATAGAAATAAATCCTTGGGTATTTTAATTGTATGGATAGGTATAATAGATTAATATAAAATTTGTTTTGTCCTATGAAAGCGGTAGGGGAAGCAGTGCTTCCATCGCTTCCATGGACCGCACGCCCCTGCTATTAAGGTAGCTTCTGTAGAGAATTTTATAATTCTGAATAATGGCTTGGTCCAAAAGTTGGCAATGTGCGGTAGTATTAGTTGGAAGAAAAATAAGTTTGACATTATTCAGTGTAATTTTGGGATGAGGCGTTGCATTATCCAGAAATAGTTCCACTCTTCTATTCTGCTTTTTCATCTTGGTATCAAATCTGTGAAGCCATGTTGTTATCCACGCTTTTTTGTTCAAAACCCATTGGATATGTTCGCCCTTAAAACATCGAGTATTTTTTCTTTTGCCTATTTTAAGTGGTTTTTCTTTCTCGCCTTCCATATATGCCCAGAACAGAATTGTAAATCGTCGTTTCTCTGTTTTGTTTTTCAGTACATTTGTCATCTTTCAATGAATATGTTTTTGTTGGCAATGCATCGGGGCATAATCCTTTAAAATGGTTAATAACCTTTCTTTAGCAAGCCATTAGGCCTTAGATATTGATATCGGCTGATTTGCCGCATATTTTCTATATTTCACCTTCTTGAAACAAGATTCTAACTTATAAGAATATCCAGTTGCCTAACTACGTACCGTATTTCATTTTTATACCTTTGACAAACGTAACAATTTGTTTAACTGTTTCCTATAGGGACCTATTTATTAGGGATTTATTTTGAGAGGCTTCTGACAAGAGGTGAAGAATAACAGTTTCTTAGGGTAATAAGGGGTCAATAATGATTGTTTCTGGAGTTAGAAGTGAAAAGTAGCCATTTATGTAATAAATTGCAACATGAGCATGTCTTTTGGACTTCATGTAAATATTGTGTGCAAAATACACTCAGTCTCCAAACATTGTCTTCGTCCTAACTGTGCCTTGGTACTTATTCTACCTAATATTGTTATTTAGGAGTCACTGTGTTGCGTAAATGTCATTACACTTGACTTACGGTTTAGGTTAATTTATTTATGATTCAGCCACTTTGTTCAAATTTATTATACTTGCATGAATATAGGCAAACATTGACGAAAATCCAAGTACTTAGCTTAACTTTTTTTTCAGCCCTTTGAATTTTTTTTTCTAAAATCTAATTTTGCCTTAAATTGCATGTGTACTAAAGTGGATAAATAAACAATTTTTTATCTATACCTAATTTCATTAAGAATAAAAAGTTTGAAATTCAAACCTCTTTCTTAGTTTTTTGTTTATAGTTGCTTATTATATAATATGTACAATTTATTAATCGGTAACAATAATCAAAATCTGAGATTAATTTCGGCCTGTCCTTAAACGAGTGGTGTGAAAGACTAAAAATTTTTCAGTTGAATCGATAATTATTACTTTAGGTTTTGTGAATGAATTGATACCTATATTTTTTGTTTTTTAAATGAGTCAAAGTTTAAAAAAATGGGTATGCTATTTGTTCTGAAAGAGTATTACGTCTCCTCGGCAAGGCTATAAAGTCTGACGAAAAGTAAAGACTGTTCTGGTATTGGTATTTCTCTTAAGTCAGCTCCCTTGAGCTTTTACTTCTTTTAAATTTGTTGGTGCTTATTCTTCTACTATACTGGAATTTCTTTGTTGCAATGATCTTCTATATATTGTTCTCTATTCTTCATTGATTTGCTTTCTTATTTTCGCTACTTTGTTCCATGTTGTTGTTTTTTGCTTTTTTGGTGTTGTATCAGTTTTTTGTTTCGGTACTTTTCATTACCGTTTTTGTTGTTTCTCTATTGTTTTTGTTAATCTTTGTTTCTGTTTTGTGTTTTTACGGTGGGAGCCAATCTTTCGGGTATTTAAAGTTGTTGTGTATTGTCGAGCGTATGTGTGAGTTTTGTATCATTGGATTTGTCGATAAGTCTGTTCTTTCAAAGTATTTAGTCATTAAACTTGTATTGTGTTCCGTTGTGAAAAGTAAAGGGACCTTACAGTACATTTCAACACATAATGTAAAGATACATATGCGAAATATTGCAAGTGGCGACATATCGTGGCAATCGAGCTATCCACCCAACCAGACCAGCGAGGTCTTAGAGAAGACCAAACGCTGGAATAGAATTCACGTGGTGATATCTCGTGAGAATCGAGCTATCCACCCCCGCATTTGTATCTTTACGTTATGTGTTGAAATGCACTGTAAGGCCTCTTTCCTATTCGTCAGACTATATAGCCTTACCGAGGAGCCGTAATACGGCGAAACGCGTTCAAGGATTGGGTCTGACGTGAAGAAAAGGGACAAACTTCTTTCTTAAATATACAGACTGTCCGCGGATAGGGTTTACAATAGCACAAATAAATGGATGAACAATTTCATTTTTCGGGAAAAAGTCATTCTTGATAAAAAGTTTTGCTTGTAAAAAAAATGCAATTCACCAAGAGAAAATTTTGATTTTTTATACAGGGTTTGAAAAAACTTCAAAAACATGATTTTTCTCTAAACTACCTTTATTTTTCATTTTTGACCAAAGTGCCAATTAGAAAACTTATTTAGAATAACGTTTGTAATTTAAATCCGAGATTTAAAATAAATCTTCGATTTTTTTCGATTTTTAGAGGTAAATGAAAATTTATTATATATATAAATTATCTTACACCCCCCCTCCATATTCAACACATTTTTCCAGCTGTAAACGAATGTGGACAAAACTTCTTCGAATTTCTTCAATGGAAATTGTTTGAACAGCTTCAACAATTCGCTGTTTTAGAAGCTGTACGTCGTTCTCAATTGGACAAGAGTACACTAATTGTATGAGGCGCCCCCAAAGATGGGCATCTGGTATAGTTAAATCGGGACTCCTTGGGGGCCACAGAACCAGACCATTCCGACCAATCCATCTGTTGCCAAATATATTATCAAGCCATTCCCTCACTTCAATTGCGAAATGCGCAGGGCATCCATCTTGTTGAAAGTACATTTCGTTCCTAAATTGAAGAGGCAATTCTTCTAGGTTGTCAGACAAGAATGTTTCCAACATTTCAAGGTAACTCCTACGGTTACACGTGTTTTCAAAAAAGTATGGTTCAATAATGCCATAATGTGAAATCGCACACCAGACATTTACTTTTTTGTAATATTGCCTTCTAGAAGGAATTCTAAAACGGGGATTATTTTTGCTCCAGTGTCTAATATGCGCAGAAGACACTTTCCCGTTTGTTGAAAATGTCGATTCATCGGAGAACATGATAAATTTATGAAAACTACTGTTTCCACTTACAATTTTGTCTTCGACCCAAAGACAAACATCCAAACGTTTGGCTTCGTCTCCTTCTTCCAACGTTTGATCAAAAGTTTGCTTAAATGGGAATATTTTGTTTGCCTTTAAAATATTCCGAATGTGATAATTTTTTACTACATTAAGTTCTTGAGCTCGGTTTCTTAATGAAAGGGTAGGATTGTCAGCAACAGACTGCAATACGATTAGGGAAGCTGCGTCATTCTGATCATAGTTTTTTTGTTTTTTAAATTGGAAACTGAACCAGTTCGCTGAAATTTTCTTAATAATTTATGGAGTCCCATTTTTGAGACGTAAACGTTAGGATATCTTTGATTAAATTTCTCTATCACAAAGTTGTAAGAACATTCGCCCGCACCGTAACACTGAACTAAATAAACCCTTTGTTCTCAGGTCAACATTTTCAAAACACATCAAATTCTATTTGACAACTTCAAATTTGCCCCATACGTAAAGCAAAGTAATCAAAAGGTAAAAAAATTCCTTGTTTTTACAAAAGATGGTAGGAATGCATTAAAAATTTTAAAATAAGATACACGCCACCCATTATGAAAATAGAGTTTAATAAAATTTTATATTAATATTTTTATTGAGCAGCAAAATTTTCATTTACCTCTAAAAATTGAAAAAACTAAAAAAATCGAAGATTTATTTTATATCTCGGATTTAAATTACAAACGTTATTCTAAATAAGTTTTCTAATTGGCATTTTGGTCGAAAATGAAAAATAAAGGTAGTTTACTCTTGGAGAAAAATCATGTTTTTGAAGTTTTTTCGAACCCTGTATAAAAAACAAAATTTTCTCTTCGCGAATTGCATTTTTTTTACAAGCAAAACTTTTTATCAATAATGACTTTTTCCCGAAAATTTAAATTTTTCATCCATTTGTGCTATTGTAAACCCTATCCGTGGACAGTCTGTATATAGGAAAGTTAAGGTTAGTTAGGTAGTCGTTGCTGAGTAGCTGAGGGTTAACGTGTTATTGTGTCCTGTGCAAATATGTTTTGAGTCCAATCAGTAAAATAATTTTGGATTAGTTACCTAAGAAGAAGATTCTACCTCAGACTGTCTACCAATTATAATAAATTGTAAACCATCGATATTATCACCCTCAACTAAGTATAAGTTACCTAATAATTCATAACTTAAGGTAAGTACAGACCGGCCAACAATCGCCTGGATACATGTTGTCAACACTGTTGCCAACATGTATCCCATCAACTCGCAACAAGTTGATAGATACACGGCAACATAGCGCCGATGTTGTGCTGCAAGACATCAAAGAATTTTGTTGAGTGTTGCATGTATCCGTGTTTTCCATTTCAAACGGAAAACATCGCTCTGTTTGGACGGTGTTGCCAACAAGTAACGTCGAATAAGACTAGTGAGGTATCATCTATTCGGTAATCGGTGCTTTATTTTGTTATTTGTTACAACTGACAGGTACGTTAATAATGTTAACTTCATATAATAATATGGACATGCTTTTTCACGGTAGCTTGGTCAATTTCGCTGTTTTTTTTTACATTTACATTTATTTAGAAATGATTTATACTGCATATTATTTTCAGAACATAAGTACCACGAAAATATAAAAAAGCTGGAAGTGACCCATATAAAATATATGTCCATAATATGGTTGTGCGTACTTTTATTATTTGTTGACACAACACTGCGTTTAATTTCAACGTTCAACTGGTTTTGGTTTGGACGCGTAACACTGTTGACAACATGTAGCCAGACACAAGTTGTTGTGTCCAACAAATATGTTGCCAACACCCGTCAACATGTTGCCAACAGTTGGCAACATTTTGTTGTCTGGTTTGTACATACCTTTAGAATCGCTCTGACCATGCCTTATATTATTTATATTATAGTTTCCGTGATGATGAAACTAAATATTTCCGAAAGTTGAAATTAAACTTTAAATAGTTGACTTTTATTTGCTGCTAACCTCAATAATAACTAGTTTATGTAGAAGAAGTTTATACAGGTAGTCCAGCAACTCTCCTGACAGACTTTAAGCGGCGAATATTCATAAAATAAGAAAAAAATTCCTGTTAACATAAGATTATTTACATGTCAATTACAATCGATGGCCTGACTGATGAAAAATCATATTGTTGAGACCGCTGATTAGTAGAAAGTATTGGAGAGTGGAGCTTAATATCTCTGGAACCAATATTATTTTATGTAAATGAAACAATGCAGTCGCCCTCCACAGTTTAATAATTGTAACAACAAATTAATAGTTCCCTACATGTTTCGAACGCTTAAGCGTTCATCCTCAGAGGATACTAACATCGAGTTAAGTGAAACTGTTAATCAGCCCTAAAATTAGACACACAAGTTAGCTTTTAACGTTCCGTTTTCATGATAATAACCGCAAAAAGCCTACTTGTTAATTTTTCACTGTGTTTGAAAAACAGGTAATTTTGAAGTTAGCGTCTAGAATTAACTTGAGTGATTGATCATAGGGCTGAATGTAAATTGTCTCAAATTAATGAGTACAACTTAACAGGATGAGGAACATAAAATTGGAGGCCTAGTGTACTAACAAGTCATATTAACATATTAATTGTAATATGATTCGAATATAGGTGAAGTTTTAATTATAAATGTAAAATTTTAATTAGTGGAGACATAGTATAGATAAAAGATAATAATAGTATGCTAAAGTTCAAGTTTAATAAAGCTTATTTTTAGTGCTTTGTACTATTTTTTCTATTTTCGCATTTTTTACAATAAATAAATCCATATTTAAAAGAAAATAAACAAATTTTCAAAAATTTTTAATACAACAAATTATTTATTATATATAGTAGCCTTGAAATCAACAAATAATTTTATTTCCGTGTCAGCCATTTTGTCACGAAGTTGTCTAATTTTTCTACCTACATAATTTTAAAATATGGAGCAAGATGAGTTTAGTTTAACTCTCCTAGAGTTAAGGGAAATTGCGGTAAATTGTATAGTTCTATGCTTTATAATATAGTAAATTCGTAAGATTATTTGATATTATTTTAACTCATCTCCATTTCATAGAATTAATGCAACCAAACATACACGACAGCAAAGTAAAACATTTGTGAACATCATTACCAACCTTAGAAAAATAAAGAAAATTGTTTCATAAAATAGTTATTTTCCTAACAAGTGCGCAAAGTGATACTTTTCCGCACGCAAGTATAGTTGGACGAACGACGCGTAGCGGAGTTCGGATAAATTCTTGCGTGCGGAAAAGCACTTTGCGCGCGTGTTAGGTACAACATTTTTTCTACGAGCTTCATATCAGATAACAACAAAAATAAAAATATGATAATTTATTCAATAATTTTTAATTTAACTTTAAAAAAAGAACTAGGTATAGTACAACTAAAAATTACATAACAAAAAAAATAATAATAGAAAATTCAAAAATTACATAACAATAAAAAAAAATAATAGGATACTAAATTATTTGTTTATAACATTTATAACAAAAGAGCAATTAATTGCTGACATTATGCAAATTGATAGCCGATGCAGTAAGTTCATTCAGTGGGTGGTTTATGTTATGGCTTGATGAGCACTGACTTGACGTGGAAGGACAGTTGTTCAAATAGGTCGATGAAGGTGTTAACTCAGAAGGATTTATGTAGCTTGATGAAGAAGGGCAGTTGTTCGTGGTCAATATTTTATTCGACGTGTCCTTTTTTTGATTTGTCGAATCTTCAATGTAGCTCTCGGCGACAGTCGTCGATTTCCAGCCTCCGAGTCGCTTGACATTAGTGATTCCTGCTCCAGAATCGGCTAACATGGTAGCCGATGAACGACGGAAACTATGTCCTGTATAATGCTTTGGATTTTTCAATTGTAGATATGCAGCTATTTCCGAAGGCATCTTACCGAATGAATTTATTCCAATACATTAAGTACCGCATGTTCCTTGTCGATACTGCACAAAAAAGCGCTTGTGCGGAGTGGATGGTTTTCGCAAATATGCATATTTATGATAGAGTTGTAAATAATATCCCTTATTTGTTTCATTAGATACTACAAAGATTCTTAAAGTATTGTTGTTACTGTCAGGAATTTTCACGACTATCAAATTTCCTTTATCCTCTATGTGATCAACCATTATCTTGCAAAGCTCATCGCGCCTGCAAGCACCGGCCAACCCAAAAATGGTGGCGACTTTTAGTAGAAGGTAAATTTGATCAGGTGCTTCTTCCATAAATCTGGAAACTTCAATTTTGTCAAAAATGTTGGCCTTTTTCGGACGATATCCCACATTTTGCTTTTTTAGAAATATGTTAGCTTGAAATATTGACTTAAATCCAAGTTTATTTTGATTTTAAGGACACTTTTTAACATAGAGTACTTACTTCATAAAGTATTTTGCTGAACTGATTTTCGTAAATCTGCAAAATACGCTAAGAAGACCTCCTCCTTAAAACTATCTGTCCCTTTGTTGCGGCACCAGTATTCAAATTGTTTATATTGCTTGTCGTATTTTTTTTGGGATTTAGCGGGCAATAAATTTAAATTTGCAGAGTTTGCGGCCTCTAGAATGGAATCTGGTAGCTCCTCGTCAGAGCTGCTCATTTTAACAGCGTTTATACTTTTTGAGGATTTGATGGAAAGAAAAGTGTCGGTGTTTGTAGATTCTTGTTGACATAGAAACGGAGGAAAAATCTGACATCATGTGCCAAAATCAACATGTACATTTATTGTTGCTTGGCAATATTATAATCATTTATCACTATACGAGGTACTTAAAAAATAGAATTTTTTTTCGTTTTAGGCTGAAATACGAATATCGTGAATTACGATTAAAAGGTAAAAGAGAATACACTTGCAACGGCTTCGCACATTGCATAAAATTGTCTACAGCTACTAAAATAAATATAAGTATTCCCTGCCAAGGAGATTTTTGAATAGTGCTACTTTTCCGCACCCGGTGCGGATAAAAATCTTATCCGCACTAGTGGGGAAAAGTGTAACTTTGCACACGGAAGCTCGTAGGAAAACCCCTTTTTGATTTGATGATAAATAACCTCCTATTATAGGCACAGCGTGCTTAAAAAACTTTTAAGCAAGTAATTATTTGCAATTAATAACTAAACACAGACTATAATTTTACCTATTTATTATAAATATTAAAAGTACAGTTACTTATATTATTAAAATTAATGCTTCACCATTGCCTCATTTGCGGCATTTTCAATGTCTGAGTCTTCTAAATCACTAATTTTTTACCTAATATTTGCCGCAGTTTTTGACAAAAAAATTCTTTCGAATTTTTTTTTGACAAGTGTCAATTTTTTTGACATGAAAGGTGTAAATGAAACACAGATAATAAAATGTTTGGTAAAATAAATTAAGTTTTTTATTATAAAACGCCCGTAGAAAAAATATTGTATACCATTCGTTACGAAACAATGTCTTTTCTCACTCTTGCGTGTTGTCCAACTCGGCTTCGCCTCGTAGGACAATTTTCACGTCGCGTGCCTAAAATACCCTTATTTTTTTTAACTTGTTGTATAAATAGCTAACTTATGAAACCAAATTAAAAAAATTGAGTTATAACATTATTTGAGGAGAAATGTTTTTATTTAAAAATTTTTTTAAAGTTTTTATATGGAGATTACGAAAAATTAGTATTTAAAAAGAAATTTTTTAATGTTAGTGTTATTAACTAACATAAAAAAAATTGACTTATATTCGAATCTTAATACAATTAATATGTTAATATGACTAGTTAGTACACTAGGTCTTCAATTTTACATTCCTCATCCTGTCAAGTTGTACTAGTTAATTTGAGACAATTTACATTAACAGTTTCACTCAAATCGATGTTAGTATTTCTTGAGGATGAACGCCTTAGCGTCGGAAACATGTAGGGAACTATTTATTTGTTTTTATAATTATTATTAAACTGTGGAGGAAGAATGCATTGTTTCATTTACATTACTTTGACTCCACTGAAATTATGAACTATTTCTTCCATTTCAATAATATTTTAGAAAGGGTCTGTTTTAGGTTTTTTTTTTTAAACAGGTCGTACGTAAACATAAGCACTACGAAAAGAAGTTTATTTGGCTTTTCGATTTTTCGCACTTTCCCTTTGATGCTTCAAAACAGTTTGGGTAAAAAGTTTTTTAATAGTAAATCTACATTTTTATATTTTTTGTGCACTCTGTGTCCTGTACAATAAAATGAAAGTTTCTCAACGTTAGAATAATGAAATTTTGATACGTTCAATAATCACTAAAATACTAATTTATAGGGGTAAATTCTTGACTCAGTTTTCAAGGATGGCGGCAGGGCGCTATTTTAAATACAATCTTTAAATCGAAGGTGAGGTCGAGTAACACCTTATTGTAAAGGTATTTTCAATCTACAAACGATTCCCAAGTTTAATAACATTTAATGAATCAATATTAAATTAATCAAAGATTACTTTAAGTGTTCTTGTCGATTTGAAACGCGCCTTTGAAACTATCGACAGAGATATTTTAATAACAAGTTGACTTTCTATGGGTTGAAAAACTGTGCATTGGACTCGATTAAGGATTTTATATCAGATAGGTATCATCAAACCAAAGTTGATAATAAAATGTCTACAAGGAGAGACAGCAGTTGAGTTGTACCGCAGAGGAGCGTTTTGGGGTCACTTTTGTTTATTATCTATGTTAATGATCTATAGGAGGGACTTAGGAACTCATTCGCTAATTTATTTGTGGATGACACCCTAATTTCTGTCTCTGGTAAAAAATTTAATCATGTGGCTACAATAATGAATAATGAATTAGGAATATTATACGAATGGTTGTGTCAAAATAAGTTAAAATTAAATAATTTGAAAACAAAATGCATGGTTGTTGGATCTAGGGTGGACTCTCAAAGATTTAAAAATTTAGGCCTTCTTTTAAACATAAATGGTGTTGTAATTGATTTTGTTTCTGAAATTAAGTTTTTGGGGGTTATATTGGATCCACAATTGTGCTTCAGTAATCATGGGGACTATGTGTATCGGAAAATCGGTAAATGAATAGGGTTTTTTAATCGGGTACCGACGTGTTTGTCTCAATGGACTAAGATGTGTATGTGTATAAAACCATTATTTTGCCACACTTTTCATATGCATGTTCTTTATCAATTTCTTGCACTAAGGAGGAAATTCAAAGACTACAGGTACTACAAAATAAGGCAATACGCATCCAATTAAAATGTGATAAATATACCCCAATTAATGATATGCCCCATAATATTAAGAGAGCAACAAACCTGACAACCTTTAACAAAAACATTTTGGTACACTTAAGGAACTGAGGTGTGTACTATTAAGAATGCTGTTTTTGTAATCTGGTTTAAATAGCCAAGGGCTAAATAAAGGATATATTAATTTATTTATTAATATTTATTTATCGAACTTTTTATGATTTTTTTCGGTTATTCAAGGTGACGCTCTGTCGCATAACATAACAAGAGGGGTGCTTTATACGAGCACTGCATAATAAGCGACAAAAATGTATAATTTGATATTAACGTTAGTTCATAGTTAATAATAAATCGGACTTGTTATTTAACCATATCTAAAACAGAACCTGTCTAAATCACGTGTAAACAACCCTGTCTAAAACAGTATTGGTTCCGGGGATTTTAAGCTCCACCGGTGGATGGTAAACTCTCCAATACTCCCCCAGTAGCACAACAATATTGGTAAAATATTATATTAACATATTGGCCCAAGGATGGAAACGTCAGATTTTTTTTAATGGCCCAATGTATATTTTCAATATGAATCCGATATTGAAGATAAATATTGTCCCAATATTACGATTCAATAAATGCGTAATGTTTATTTTGTGTCTGTGCCTCGCTTGACCCATCTGAGATTACCTTTACTATTTTCCCTATGATATCCGTGTGCTGCCTTCTATCTAGCGGACGAACCTGCCCCGCTCGCCCCACCTCAATCCTATCGCTGCATCCAACGGCAGTCGCCAGCGCTTGACGTGGCGTTTATTAGTACGCTTTTGTTTTCCGTTTGATGCGGTGGGCTGCTGTGTGCCTCGTGAGTTCGATCAACAGCTTAGCTGTTCTGGGTACGAAGAGAGAATTCTTGTTAGGTATGTACATTATAAAGAGCTAGTATTTTAGGTTCATATCCTACGGTGAAGATGTTGAGTGTTTTTATTGTAGTGTTAGTTCATTTTCATTCCGTTGAGCCGAGCCGTCGCGGATCGATCTTTCACCCGACAAGGCTCAGTTCTTGAGCCGTAAGGTTCGAATACGGCCTACTTTGGGCCGTAAAGGCTCAATTCTTGAGCCGTAAGGCTCGAATACGGCCCACTTTGGGCCGTAAAGGCTCAATTCTTGAGCCGTAAGGCTCGGATACGGCCCACTTTGGGCCGTAAAGGCTCAGTTTGAGCAGTCGCGGATCGATTTTTCATCCGACGAGGCTCAATTTTTGGGCCTAGAACTCCTTAATTTTTGGGGCCTAGAAGGCTCAATTTTAGTGGATAATGCGAACTGTCTCACGGTAGTTTTTGGTTTCAGATGGCTCTTCCTTTATTATATACCACACTGGGTAATCTCTTGGAAGATGACGCTGATCAAGATGAAGTCTTATTACGGCTTAAAGAGCTAGCGGAAGAGTGGTTACCAAGGGGTTGGAAAGAGTGGCAGATGGTGAAAGATGAAGAGACAGAAGCTTTTACTGTGGATCAACATGTCCTTAATAAACTGCGTTTTGCCCTTCCTACTTTGGGGATCGCTAAAGCTTTCAATCTAGATGCTACTAGCTTAGCAGAAAGACCATACAGGGAGATGAAGATTCGCATGCTGAAATGGCCGTTTTGTCGTGGCTTAGTCATTAGTCCTGCTGAGTTATCAATCAAAATTCGAGGTTCAGCGATACAACATGAACTCGTTGTTCAAGCCACAGTTGCTTTGAAGCACCTTTTTTTATCAAGGAAGGAGGTCTGTCTTCAGTTAAGTAGTCAATCCTCTGACGAAGAAGGAAATACTATCTTAGGTAAAAGGGCCCGTTCACCTTCGGCGTCAAGTTCCAAAAGATCTAAGTTGGATGCGTTAGAAGCCCGTCAGGAGAGAATGGAACAACTTTTGCAGGAATTGCTTAAAAAGAGGGGTAAACCTGAATATTCATCGGAAGAAGACCAAGAAGGGGAAGAAGATGGGGGAGGAGAGGATTACCCTACTGAGGAGTCGGAGCAAGAATCGAGCACTAATGTTTCGTCTACATTATCCAAATGGCGAGCTCCCAGTTTATTGATGGAACATAAAAATATCTTTGACTTTGATCCAGCTACAAGACAGCTTGAGCCACCTATACCTGATCCAGATAAAAATCTGGAGAAACAGGGTATTATGTGTCAACGACTGGGGACATCGGCTTGGAATAAAATAAGATATGTGGAGGCGCAGAAAAAAATTCAAGCAGGAGGAGCCTTTGCCAAATTGCAGGTGAATTTGCAGTTGAATGCTCGAGCTCCTTCCGGCCAATATTCACAGTTGTTGGCAAAGACTGATTCGTCCTTGGGCATTTTGTGTCATGGTCTTCTTCTTCAGAGAAAAGCATTGGTGGAGGGGATGGAAGAGATAATGGAAAAGCACCCGGGATTAGCAGAAGACCTAAGAAAGTGCTTTGCGTCACAAGAATCAAAATTTAGGAGCGTATCAGATGAGTTAATTCAATATGTATGCGGCAAAAGAGCGGAGATAATAGAATCCAGGCGAAAGTTATATGAGCCAGTTAACAGCGTGGCTGCTCTTCACATGAGAAATATACCCCCGTCAGAGAGTCACCTTTTCGATGAAAAACAATTGGACACTTTCCTAACAAGCCAACCAAGAGCTTCATTTCCGGTTTATAAGTATAAAGGCTCATATACATATAAACAACAGGATGGAAGAAGAAAAAGGAGTTTCAAGGAGTCCAATAAGAAATTTGACATTAAGCCTAGATGTGAAAAGACAAATTTTAAAAGAAATGCCAAATCCGAATCAGCCTCAGGGCGAAAGTTTGACCGTCGGAAGGATTCTGATTACCGACGATCATCTAACGATAATTTTCGTCGCTTATGAAATAAAGGGTTCTCCGATAGTCCGCGATTTTCGAGGAGGCCAGCTTTGTTCGCATGCAAATCACTGGAGGTCATTAGGCGCTCCTCCAAGTGTAGTCAAGATTATAAAGGGCTATTCCATACCCTTTATCAAACCACCTCCCCTCGTTCCGTTAGACGTCCAAAAAATGTTGCAATTTTCCACAAAATCCGGTCATCAAATGGATATGGAAATGGAGAAAATGATAAGCTCAAATATTCTAAGGAGAGCAGACGAACGCACAGGTTTTGTCTCAGTCATGTTTCTTGTCCCAAAGTTAGACCAGACTTACAGACCGGTATTCAATTTGCGCCGACTGAACGAATTTCTAAGTCCAAAAAAGTTCCGGTTATTCAGTCATTTCAAAGTGCCGAACTTTCTACAAAAGGGGGATTATTTGACAAAAATAGATCTTTCACAAGCATATTTTCATGTGCCAATAAAAAAATCTCATCAGAGATTCCTGGCTCTCATTTACAAAGACACAGTGTTGTGTATGACGTGCCTCCCGTTCGGGTTGGCAACAGCTCCTCAGGCGTTCGCAACGTTGTCCAATTGGATAGCAAGTTACTTCCGCTCGTTGGGGATGAGAGTAGTCGTGTATCTGGACGATTTTTTGTTTGCGAATCAGGACCCAGATTTACTTCAAAATCAAACTCTTCAGGCGGTAAATGTTTTGAAATTCCTAGGCTGGCAGATAAACCTAAAAAAGTTATTCCTGACTCCACGATTACAAGTCGAGTTTTTGGGGATTCTCTGGAATCCAAGTCAAGACGAGAAGCGCTTACCCAAAGTCAAGAAGGAGAGAATTCTGAAAATTTTAAAGAAGTTGATTTGGACGAGACGGTGGAACTGGAGAAGTGCTGCATCAATATTAGGAAGCCTAAACTTTGCTGCCTTCGTGGTACCTCTAGGAAGGCTTCACAACAGATGGATTCAACGGGCCAGCCGGATGTTGCCGGAAGCAATGCCGAAAAGGAATTACCTTATTCCCAAAAAGGCATTAAAAGAATTAGATTGGTGGGTAAAAGCGATTCGGCTCACTTCAAGGATATTTACTCTGAAAAATCAAGTATTTCTAACTGCAGACGCGTCCAATATTGGTTGGGGAGCGCATTTAAACAGCCGTCTCATTTGCGGAGTTTGGTCAAAGGGTCAGGAATTGTGGCACATAAATCGAAAAGAGCTTTTTGCAGTCAGCCAAGCAGTCGAAAGAAATTTGGAGTGTCTCAGGGGACAGAATGTAATGATTCAGTCAGACAACAGAACTGTAGTGTCTTACATAAGAAGCTTAGGAGGCACAAGATCGGCGACTCTTTTAAAAGACGTGGAAAAGTTTTTTCTTCTTGCCGAGAAGTTCAAAATTCATCTGTCTGCCAATTATATTCCAAGTATTTACAATGGCATAGCAGACAGTTTGTCTCGCCAGAAGACTCTACCGGATTGGCATCTTTCCCGAACAATGACAGACAATATTTTCAGGATATGGGGAACTCCGAAAATCGATCTTTTTGCGTCCCACGTGTCAGCGGTGGTGCCCAATTATGTATCACTGGATGCTGCAGATCAGAAGGCAGTTTTTGTAGATGCGTTCAGTCGTCAATGGCATTATCAGCTGGCGTGGGTATTTCCTCCACCTCCTCTCATACCACAGATCTTACAACACCTCAACAGCGCGACAGGCTTTTATATATTGATTGTTCCGCGATGGGACAAGGTATTCTGGAGACCGGACCTGAAGTTTCGGGCGGTCGGTCCCCCCTTCATCATACACAATCTGGAACACCACCTAAAGGATGCGAGCAACAATCTCCCGCCCCCTCAAGTGAAATTGCTTCATTTGGAGGCATGGAAAATTCGGGGTGGCTCAAGCTTTTGGAAGGGTGGGGCCCAGAAGACCGTGAACTTTTACAATCAGCTTGGAGGGGATCAACACTAAAAACTTATGTATCGCCATGGAAGAAATGGATAAGGTGGACAGAGAGGTCGAAAGTTTCGTTAAATGATCCGGCTCCTAAAGTTTTAGCGCAATATCTTTCATATCTGTTTAGAGTAGAAAAACTATCTTACAGCACGATATGTGTCCATAAGTCTGTGATATGTACATTTGCTAATCCCTCCAGAGGATCAGCTCTAGCCTCCCATTCGCTAGTTCGCAGTATGCTCAAAGCTATAAGTTTGAAGCGACCTGAAAAGAAAAGAGAAATATGGGATATTGGCATTCTGGTTTCATGGATAGAAGACAACCCTCCGAATTGGCACAGCCTATTTGAGGTTTCAAGATATGTCTGTATTTTGTTACTCCTTTCATCGGGAAGGAGAGTGCACGATTTAACGCTTTTGTCTTTGAACGCGGATCACTTTCAAGATGCTGGCGACTATTTGGTCTTGTGGCCGAAATTTGGATCCAAGACGGACAATGCCCGTTGTCAACAGTCAGGTTGGAAGTTGCTTCAAAACAAGGATAAGTGTTTTGATGTAGTTTATGGGATACGTAAGCTAAGGGAATTATCAAGCTGCCGAAGAAAAAATGATTCTATCGACGCCTTGTTTGTAACAACTAGGGGACGAGTTGGACCAGCTTCACGCTCTATAATTGCTGGTTGGGTTAAAACGGCTTTACGTGCAGCCGGTATTGATGCTTCCCCAGGCAGCTGTAGAGCGGCGGTAGGCTCATCTAGATTTAATCTTGATTTACCTTTAGATTTAATATTAAAACAGGGTAACTGGAAAGGAAGTAAAAATTTTTTTAAATATTATTGTAAGCCAATTTCTAAAAACCTGGATCTTCAGCAATCAAGTTTGAAGACTGGAAGTATTTTGAATACTTTTGCTCCCGTATGACAAGAGATTTTGTTAATTAGCTATTAGGTTGTTTCCTTTGTTTTGTAAAATGTTATGTTGATTTTGGCTCTGTTCATGATTAAACTTGTTCAATGGATTTAATTCGTGAGTTATTTACTATACTAGCTCTGTCACAGTACGCTTCAGCAATCCAACGCCGGCAGAATACAAACACATCTCAGATGGGTCAAGCGAGGCACAGACACAAAATAAAACAGTTTTTCCCCCGAAGGGTTAAAAACTTATATTTTGGGTCTTCCTGAAGCTTGACCCATCCCTTGAAGACCTTGCCGGCTTCAGCAATGTACTAATAAACGCCACGTCAAGCGCTGGCGACCGCCGTTGGATGCAGCGATCGGATTGAGGTGGGGCGAGCGGGGCAGGTTCGTCCGCCAGATAGAAGGCAGCACACGGATATCATAGGGAAAATAGTAAAGGTAATCTCAGATGGGTCAAGCTTCAGCAAGACCCAAAATATAAGTTTTTAACCCTTCGGGGGAAAAACTGTTTTATTTTAGATATAGTGCCAATATTTGTTGTTCAGATTGTCACAATATATACTTTATATATAGCACCAATATACTTTTTAACATATATTTATATATGTATGTAAAATGGTCATTTTGGGGAATTGAAAATTCCTTTTGTGGTCATTTTGACGAATTCGTGGTTGTTTTGGGGAACTCCTCAAAATTCTCATATATCTGATGAGCACTTTGACGAATCAATATTTAACTCAGGATCACTTTGAGGAAGTTCCTGAAACTTCCACTAATAATTATAAAATGGTGTCTTTAAGGAACTAATGGAAAAAGGTAAATGAAGGTTATTTTAGGGAACTTCTTCCAATGCAAATATAATTGAAATTCTTACTTATTATTATTGCGATCCTATTAAACAACTTTACTGTTTGGACTCAACCGCGCCATTAATTTGATTTTCTAAGAGATATTAACTTAATGTATTGATTTTGGGCGCAACTAATGAAAACATGCTTTTAGTTACCTATGTTATTCGTTCTCCGAAATCAGTGAATTTAATTAAACGGCGCTTGATATTTGGTTTAGGTATGTCTGTAAGTAACAAATTTTGCACATGTCTACATAATATAAGTTGCATAGAGCCAGCGTCTACCTATGTAAAAATACACTGAATCGACATTTCTCCACGCCTGAACCTTTAACAAAGTCCTTGATATACACTGTGGATCAAAAGAATCAAAGCGCGACTAAAATATCTGATATAGGTACTTTTGTGAACATTTTTTAATATGAAATTATACAGGGTGCTGATAAAGTCTGGAATAATCGATTTTTCTTGAAAACGCAAAAGTTTTTCGAAAAACGCGCGGACCCGTCAATTTTTTATTTTTGTTGCGCATTTTTTGAAGTTTATTTCATGTATACAGGTTGTCGCAAAAACAAGTTATGATAGTTTACTTAATTTTTTGAAATGGATACCCCTATTTTATAATATATTTTTGGAAAGTAAGATAGGGACATGTAAGCCGTTTTTCGCCAAATTGCACCCTTAAAATGTTACAGTCTGTGAAAAGGTTAAAAATGTAATATTTTACACATCGATATCTTGAAAACAATTGAATTTAAGCATATGGTACGCTTTTTAAAATATTTTTAGAATTTTAAAGACAATCCAACTAACGCATCGCTCCATATTATAATAGTAGTTGGTTATGAAATATGCACACCTATCTAAAATAGTAAAACCTACTAAAAATGCTAGTTGGTAATAGCATATTCACGCCCATTCAAATTGACCAAATGTTTAGTATGGAAGCTTTAATAGTCGTAAGAGTTTCTGTATGTATTTCCATTTTAGAGAATATCGGAGCAAACTCTTATGACTTTTAAAGAGAACTTCCATACTAAATATTTAATGAATTTGGATGGGTGTGAATATGCAATAACGAACTAGCATTTTTAGTAGAAAACGCATCGCTCCATATATAATGTTAGTTGGTTATGAAATATTCACACCTATCTAAAATAGTAAAACCTACTAAAAATGCTAGTTCGTTATTGCATATTCACACCCATCCAAATTCATTAAATATTTAGTATGGAAGTTCTCTTTAAAAGTCATAAGAGTTTCTGTATGTATTTTCATTTTAGAGAATGTCGGAGCCACAGGAATTTTCTTGCAAGAAGCGCGTTCTGACAATATTTTGGGTAGAATAATTAGACCTACTATATTGTTAGACTGATATTAAAATAATTTGTATTAATTTAAAAGAGAGAAAAATGTTAAATTTTTAATAAAATCAATAAAATTCAAAAAAATCAATGATTTTTGATTTTTTTAAAAATTAAATTTTTTTCAGATTAAAAAAAATACAACTTTTTTGCCTCTTAACATCTTTTCGTATATTAGTTCTTTTTCGAGGAAAAAATAAAAACGACTTCATTGCATGTCGAAAAAATGTTAAAATAAAATCAAGTTAATTTTGATCGTTGAGAATATTTTATTTCTAAGCCATTTTTTAAAATCTAAGAAATGAAAAGTAATAACTATATTTACCAAAAATGTTGGAAATGACTACCCAAAGTTAACTTGATTTTATTTTAACACCCTTCAACATTCAACTTATATTTTTGAGAAAAATAGAATTATTTGTTTCTGAGGATATATAATGTAGGTACCCTACCTACCTACCATCAGTCATCAGTGTAGCCAAAAGTAATGTCAGTCACTGAAGGATAGTTGCAGGTTCATTAACGAAATATAATATGTACCTAAGTCCATTGCTAGGTATACTTAGGCCCCATCATAGTTTAGTATATTGTAGTTGCCTAATACTTTAAGCCGATCCAGACAGCAATTTTGGTTTTTGAGCTAAAAATATTTGTCAGCAACTGACATTATTCTTGGTTCTTGGTTACCATGGTGTGTAGGATTTACATTCTTTATTATTGTTATCATTACGAGTGTTAGTTGGTTCGCTATCATCATGCAGTGGTTAAAATAGAGTAGGTACGAATTTTACAAAATAAAGTGAATTCAGACACACCCATTTGCAGAGATTTTTTTTTAAATAACAATTAGGCTAACTGTCCTTTAAAGTACCATTAGTGGGTTTTGTGCGTTGCTCCAACTTTAAGAGACTCTTAAAGCATCATTAATTAACTGGCCAAATTCCTTCGCTAAGCATCTTTAATTTGTTATTTAACCTCAAAATATTTAAAGAAAAATTATTTGCTTTGTACAAATAGTCCTTGATTTCCTAGATATGAGCTACCCAAGACGAGTTTTTCTTAGGCCCAATTAGGTACTATGAAGAGATTTCGGAAACGAGCTTTTTTAGAGGATTTGGGCTAATAAAGCCTACGGTCATGACACTCCTAACCGAAATTGAGGATCTATTGGAGTACTATCATAACCTTGTGAGGAACATGAATAAACCGGAGCCTCCATTGCGTGAAGACATTAAAAAAGATGAACTTCATTATTTAATTCAAACCCAACAGCTACAAGTCAACGTCGGTCCAGTCAACTTAGTTTAAAATGAATTTATTCATTATTTTAGTCAGCTGTAACAGCTACTAGTAATTTGATTTTTAATTAAAAAAAAATAAAATGAGCTTTTGAGTAAACAAAAATTCTTTTAATTTGTACAGAATTCAACAAACTACATTTAAAAAAAAAGATAACAATAGAAACTACAAAAAAGGAAACAGAAACATAACTGTTGTGAGTTTTTCCATTTGCTTCCACAAAATTCAGCACAAGGTAACTAAGAAAGTTTATCTAATTGTTTTTCTTCATATTTTTTGGCTACGGCATTTGATGCCAATGTGTTTACCAGTGTGGCAGTTGGCCTCCTTCTATCAGGCCTCTAAAATTAAAAAAAAAAAAACTTATTTTTAAGTTTGCAGGGTGCCTACTAATGAACCGAAACCGACAGGATTTTGATATAAAAGTAGGACATTTCTTTAAAAATTGTTAGGGGCCCCCTATGAAAGAGCTACTTGCAAGGTTTTAATTTAATTAAAGATAATATGTGGATCTCAAAATTCTATAGTGTTCAAAGTTTCTGTTTTTTCTATATGTACTTTTAAGTAACTGGTAGCCAAACTTAAAGAGTTACCTAACAGAAATACCATTTATTAGAAATCTTACTTTTTTGGGTGTCCCTCTTCCACATATGCCTCCTCTGCCTTCACCATTTCCTCTATTTCTTTTATTATTTGCATCCTGATTTTTAATTTGAGATACAGCTGGATCATTTACTTGTTCATCTTCAGAGTCCATACCTTGATTCTCATTTTTATCTCTCATACCAGGCCGAAATAGTGCAGGACTTAGAAGTCTTTTCAGGTCATTTGTTTTTCATTGTCTCAATCATCCTGTACCTATATCCTTTTCCTAAAAAACATTTTTATTTGACCAGTTTAACTACGTTATAATGTTATCTTGCAATATATACTTGGGCAGTACATAATATGCTCTTTTAATAATAACAATAATAATAAGCTTCTTGTCGTACCTCTGCCTTATTCTTCCTCATTGCCGGTTTCTTGTTTTCATATCATCTTTTTAGTTGTTGGATGGTTCGATTATTTAAATAGGACGAGGTTGCGTTAAACTCGTTCCCCCAGGCTTCGTTTTCTTGCAAAATGTTTAGCATTTTGTTTCTTTATTTTCCAATAAATTTTTATATTGAAGTGCTAATGTAAAAAGATGATTTACTTCCCTGGGGCTAAAATTCAGCCCCCTAATTCTTTTTGCTTCTGCCAACATCGTAAAGAATATGAAT
Organism: Polydrusus tereticollis; assembly: GCA_963920685.1. Taxonomy (NCBI): domain Eukaryota; kingdom Metazoa; phylum Arthropoda; class Insecta; order Coleoptera; family Curculionidae; genus Polydrusus; species Polydrusus tereticollis. Next base: position 63,760,782 of record OY987327.1, read on the forward strand.
CGTTTTTGAAAAAGTCAACTCAACATTCAACAATAAAAATTTTGAGGTTAAAAACAATGTTCCAATCCAACCATAAACGCCATATTAGAAAATTCAGCGCCATCTAGTGACACTTGATTTTCGCGAATTATACGCGGCCAGGTTCGCATAGTCGCAGCAATGCCTCTACGTAGCGCCGCGTTATGATGTTCTATTATACGAGGGACGCTTGAGTATGTTTAATTTCCAATTTTTTTGTAAAAAAACTTAAAAAATACAGCCAGTTTTACCTACTACCTTGTTTAGAAAGGCATTTAACACTTTTTATCAGATGATGGCAGGTTTTAAGTATGAAATTTCAAATTTGTCTAAAAAGAATGCCTAAAGTAAAATGTAACTTTAATGGTTATTTTTGATTTTTAACGAAAAATATTGGGAAAAGCATCAATTTTTAGGTTTCTGGGGTCGGAAAATTCGATTTTGCTACAAAATTTGACGTTCCACCCGTCCGTCCCCGCCATTGTTATCGAAATATTTGTAAATTATTTTGATTGTCAACTTAATTTTAGAGTAAAATTTGCATATCTGAATCTAAATACAGTAGAAAGTACGAATTTTACAAAATAAAGTTGTTTCAGGCAATCTGAACGGACCTGATTCAGAAATGCAAATTTTACTTTAAAATTAAGTTGACAATAAAAATAATTCACAAATTTTTTCGATAACAATGGCGGGGACGGGTGTAACGTCAACTTTTGTAGCAAAATCGAATTCTTCGACCCCAGAAACCTACAATTTGATGCTTTTCCCAATATTTTGAACGGAAAATCAAAAATGAATGAATGAAGATATATATTACTTTTAATGGATATTTTTTTGCAAAATTCGAAATTTCAAACTTAAAACCTTTCATGATATGATAAAAAGTGTTACATGCCTTTCTAAATAAGGTACTGGATAAACAGGCTGTATTGTGCTTGTTTTTTACAAAAAAATTCGAAATTTTAAACAGTGTGTCCAAGATATGGGAAATATTTTTATTTTCGATTTCTCAGAAAATTTTATTCTTGATAAAAGTTGGTGCTTGCGTTGAAACTAAAAACGCATATTTCCAATTTCACCTGCGCCTAATAGTAAGGGAGCAAATGCCATTTTTTCAAAATAGGTTTTTGGAGTTGAGCGTACTGGGTGCAGAAACAAATAAAGTATTAGTTATTTCCAGTGAAATGAATAGAGTTGGATTCTATCATACTTTTGATTAGAACCTAAGTTGGCTAAAATGTGTTTAAATATACGTGCAACACTCTAATATCTACACCAACTCGTATCATTGAAAAGTTCTAAAATTCTTGCAACTACTTAATAATTTTTTATTATAAACCCATGTTCAGTTATTTGATAAATATATTAAAATTGGGTAAACAAAAAATCGACCAGAGGCGAACCGTTTAGGAAAAAATTGAGTTTAAGGAAAAAAAATGGGAAATTGAAACACATAACTCAAATTTCGTATTTTGGCTAAGTATTTAATTTGCAAAATCATTTCCTTGTAAAATTTTGTTGTATTTTTAATAATTAGGGTACTTTATTCTTAAGGCAATTTTGAAAAAATTACATTTGCTCCCTTACTATTAGGCGCAGGTGAAATTGGAAATATGCGTTTTTAGTTTCAACGCAAGCACCAACTTTTATCAAGAATAAAATTTTCTGAGAAATCGAAAATAAAAATATTTCCCATATCTTGGACACACTGTTTAAAATTTCGAATTTTTTTGTAAAAAACAAGCACAATACAGCCTGTTTATCCAGTACCTTATTTAGAAAGGCATGTAACACTTTTTATCATATCATGAAAGGTTTTAAGTTTGAAATTTCGAATTTTGCAAAAAAATATCCATTAAAAGTAATATGTATCTTCATTCATTCATTTTTGATTTTCCGTTCAAAATATTGGGAAAAGCATCAAATTGTAGGTTTCTGGGGTCGAAGAATTCGATTTTGCTACAAAAGTTGACGTTACACGCGTCCCCGCCATTGTTATCGAAAAAATTTGTGAATTATTTTGATTGTCAACTTAATTTTAGAGTAAAATTTGCATATCTGAATCTAAATACAGTAGAAAGTACGAATTTTACAAAATAAAGTTGTTTCAGGCAATCTGAACGGACCTGATTCAGAAATGCAAATTTTACTTTAAAATTAAGTTGACAATAAAAATAATTCACAAATTTTTTCGATAACAATGGCGGGGACGGGTGTAACGTCAACTTTTGTAGCAAAATCGAATTCTTCGACCCCAGAAACCTAGAATTTGATGCTTTTCCCAATATTTTGAACGGAAAATCAAAAATGAATGAATGAAGATACATATTACTTTTAATGGATATTTTTTTGCAAAATTCGAAATTTCAAACTTAAAACCTTTCATGATATGATAAAAAGTGTTACATGCCTTTCTAAATAAGGTACTGGATAAACAGGCTGTATTGTGCTTGTTTTTTACAAAAAAATTCGAAATTTTAAACAGTGTGTCCAAGATATGGGAAATATTTTTATTTTCGATTTCTCAGAAAATTTTATTCTTGATAAAAGTTGGTGCTTGCGTTGAAACTAAAAACGCATATTTCCAATTTCACCTGCGCCTAATAGTAAGGGAGCAAATGTAATTTTTTCAAAATTGCCTTAAGAATAAAGTACCCTAATTATTAAAAATACAACAAAATTTTACAAGGAAATGATTTTGCAAATTAAATACTTAGCCAAAATACGAAATTTGAGTTATGTGTTTCAATTTCCCATTTTTTTTCCTTAAACTCAATTTTTTCCTAAACGGTTCGCCTCTGGTCGATTTTTTGTTTACCCAATTTTAATATATTTATCAAATAACTGAACATGGGTTTATAATAAAAAATTATTAAGTAGTTGCAAGAATTTTAGAACTTTTCAATGATACGAGTTGGTGTAGATATTAGAGTGTTGCACGTATATTTAAACACATTTTAGCCAACTTAGGTTCTAATCAAAAGTATGATAGAATCCAACTCTATTCATTTCACTGGAAATAACTAATACTTTATTTGTTTCTGCACCCAGTACGCTCAACTCCAAAAACCTATTTTGAAAAAATGGCATTTGCTCCCTTACTATTAGGCGCAGGTAAAAGTTGAAATATGCGTTTTTAGTTTTAACGCATGCACCAACTTGTATCAAGAATAAAATTTTCTGAGAAATCGAAAATAAAAATATTTCCCATATCTTGGACACACTGTTTAAAATTTCGAATTTTTTTGTAAAAAACAAGCACAATACAGCCTGTTTATCCAGTAGGTACCTTATTTAGAAAGGCATGTAACACTTTTTATCATATCATGAAAGGTTTTAAGTTTGAAATTTCGAATTTTGCAAAAAAATATCCATTAAAAGTAATATGTATCTTCATTCATTCATTTTTGATTTTCCGTTCAAAATATTGGGAAAAGCATCAAATTCTAGGTTTCTGGGGTCGAAGAATTCGTTTTGCTACAAAATTTGACGTTACACCCGTCCCCGCCATTGTTATCGAAAAAATTTGTGAATTATTTTTATTGTCAACTTAATTTTAAAGTAAAATTTGCATTTCTGAATCAGGTCCGTTCAGATTGCCTGAAACAACTTTATTTTGTAAAATTCGTACTTTCTACTGTATTTAGATTCAGATATGCAAATTTTACTCTAAAATTAAGTTGACAATCAAAATAATTTACAAATATTTCGATAACAATGGCGGGGACGGACGGGTGGAACGTCAAATTTTGTAGCAAAATCGAATTTTCCGACCCCAGAAAACTAAAAATTGATGCTTTTCCCAATATTTTCCGTTAAAGTATTCCTACTTTAGACATATTTAAGCGTCCCTCGTATAATGTGTTTCCAAAACATCAAAACAACTTTATCTTCTAAAATTCCTCCTGTCTACCTATCTCTATTTATTATAGTAAATATTTAAAAACTTATAAAAATATCTCTTTCTAGCGCATTATATTCCTCAGGTCTCGGTCAAATCAGACTTGCATATTAATCTGTCGACTATCTCTCTCTCTCATAATATTACCTATAAAAAGAGACAGACCTTGTTAAAAACGAAATATATATTACGCCAACTAACTGAGGGGCTTTATTATTCGTTTTTTGGATAAAAGAAGAAGAAGAAGAGAAGTTCTGTCAATTTTGTAAAATGAACGAATAGACAGCCTAAGTGATGACGTCACAAGGGGCGTGTTTTAAAAAATCTTTCCAAACAAAAATAAATTGCATTGAAAATCCCATAAGAGATTTTTGCAAGCATTGATACACGTTTATAAGCGACAAATAAGCAATTCCTTCAAATTATTCATATTTTTGGTGATATCATTGACCCATTTACAGCCACAGATAGAGGTAAGTGTTTCCTGAAAATATTTAATCGCCATTTGAAAAAGTTTGAGGTTATGTTATTGTTGTTTACATTATTGTTTATTAAGACATAATTGTTAGTTTTTTGTAAAATAAAGCTTGTGGTAGTGTTTATTTATTAATATGAAATTAATAATTTATATTATAGATTCAATATTGGCTAAAGTGGTTACGTATTTTGTTACCCGAACAGAAAATTTTCAAGTTTGTTGTATTCCCTGCAGAGAGAGGAATGCCCTATAAGCATCTTATAAGGTACATAATAGAACAATTATTATGTTAAAAAGGGATAAACGCCTTGGAGTTGAACCATTATTTGCTTTACAATGGTAGAAGTCAAGATAGAGCAGAGAACCTTCCCAACATTCTTTGGTTTGTACCTGCCATTTTGGACACAATGACAGAAAGAATAGGGCTACAATATTTGAGTTCAGCGCTAAAAGGCAATTTAGCATTACATCTCCAGAAAAAAGGTATGTTATAGCTTTTATTATACAAAATGTATTCACATTCCTAAAAACTAAAGTAAAAAATGTGAACATTTAATAGTTTGATTTAACTTTTAATAGAAAAGCAAGGCAAACATTATATATTTAATTATTTTTAGAAAAGAAGTGAGCAGACAGATGTTACCGGACTCATGCTTTAGGAGCATCGTTAGAAGCAGAAAAGTATTTTTTAATAAAATATTTGGAAGAAATTTCAAAAAAACCTTTAAAAACTTTTAGTACGCTTTAGTTACAACTATTCTCATATCTTATGTATGGACAGGGATATCAATGCTATACCTAATACAATTAATTTGAAATATATATTATGTAGATTATAAAACAATGTAATAAAAATAACAATAAATATTTGTTTAAATTTTTATAATTTCAGTACATCAAATGTTAAGGTCTACAGTATTTTCAAACTTGCTGATCAATCTGATTATCCATAGCTGCATGAATAAGGCTTACTGGGATATAGCTCCTCAGCTGCTTTAACTTCGCTGGACTTTTAGCTGTGAAGCCGATAATACTGAAAGGCAAGATGAAACAAATATTTTGATATCTAAAGAAATAGACAAAAATTGTTTACCCAAAGGACCTAAAGGTAACTAACTAACTATAACATAAGTATGTTTCAGTACTAACGCATACTAATAAATGATATTCAATCTGCAGAGGCTGATTATCCAAAGTATAATGATGAATTTGAAGAAGAATACGGGGACGATGAGAATATTGATCCAACCTACAACCCCAATGATTGTCAGGTTAAAAAAAGTTTTTTCTCCAAAACAGATTTTATGGTGGAAAATGATGAAATTGATAAGTTGGGAATATCTAATCGTAAGCATTTATCTTTCAACATAGATGAGGTATAATATAGTATTTTACTAACAAGACTGGGTGTTACAAAATTGAGGTTCACCATTGGGATCTCATAAATTAAACATCCTATTATGAAATTTTCAGCACTAATGCAAAATTCTTAACAGTTTATACAGGCTGTTTATTAATTGAGTGCCGATATTTAAGGGGGTGGTAGTCCTTGGATGATTTTAAGATAAAAAGTTCATATAATTATAGGTCTGCAAGAGCTCCATTTTCGAGATTTTTTCCATAGATGTTGAATGGTATCAGCTACTTCATTGAAACTTGGTACCCACTAATAGATATTTAGGGACTACATTTTGCAATTATTAAGTTATTTTTATATTAACTACGAGCGTAGATATGGGTAATCTTCTAAATTTAAAAATCCCAGGAATTTCAAATAAAAAATGGCATGCCACTGATTTTTTAAAACTTAATGCATTATCTAGTACCTAAGCCACGCAAGAAATACACAAAAAGTGTCTCTTGATCATTTTTGATAGGATAAACCATTTTTTAGAAAATTTCCTTATTCGATTTTCATGCACGCCTAAGGATAAAATTTCTCCACTCCAATTCAAATTCCACTCTGTATATCGAAAATGGAGCTCTTGCGAACCTATAATTGTATGAACTTTTTGTGTTAGAATCATTTAAAGATTGTCAACCTTAAGTATCGGTACTCAATTAATAAACACCAGTATATGAAACGTTATTATGTGTATTATTATTAACGTTTTTGAAAATACTTGAAAAATTAAATTCATTGATATGTTGACACCATATCTCAGCGGTGAACCTCGAATTTTTAACACTTGCATGGATGCATTGCCAACAATGAAGGTAACTAGAGTTGTATTTCTCGTTTTTAAGTTTATTATTTTATAGCCATTTAATCCATGATATTTTAGGAAATCCGCCAAAATCATTCTATAACATTAAAAGAATTTCATCAGAATTAAGTCACCTTCAGTTTTGAATAAATGAGGAAGACATACCAGTAGTAGATTTAAAAATAAAAACAGGATCTTTAGTATAGTAAGTTGCTTTACAGCACTATAAATACATTTTTGAAATGTGCTTACATCAAGTTACTTTTTAGTTTCACCAGTAAGAAATAAAAAAATTCAAAGAAGAAGCTGGACTGCGAGCGAAGTAAGAGTTGCAAGTGATATTTTTTCTGATCATATAGAGATGGATGAAATTCCAAGTGTTCCAGAATGTATAATTGCAATTACCGAAAATGTCAGTTTACAAGGACGGACTCCAAACGAATTAAAGGCTTGGGTTTTGAACCAAGTGAACAAAAAGAAAGTTAAAATAACTAAAACAAAAGGTAAATTTTAAGGTGTATTATTATTATTAAATACTTTTTTTTTGCTATATCTTTTTACTGAGGCAGAGATTTAAAATTCGGCTCATCAATTTGGGCGCCCTCTTGTGTTGCTATCTTTAGAAATGAGTTAATGTTTTTTCTTCCAAAATAATTGTAGAAAGAGATACAATCCTTAGAAAAAAACAGTAATTCTCTATCATCTACATTTTTGAAGGAAAAAATATAAGTAGTTTCCAAAGTTGAAGAATTAGAAGCCGCACAGTTTGATGCCAGCCGAATTTTAAATTTTTATATCAGTAAAAAGATAACGTAAAAAAAAACAATTTTTTTGTGCCGAGGCAATGGGAGCGGGAAATAACCCTTAATAGCTGTTGAACTCTGCAGGAAACGAAATGAAAATATCAATCGGTCAATAATGAAGTACGCATTGGCACAGTAGCCCACAAGGGTAATGACCAAAGCCTTTCTTTCGAAAATATTAAAACCAAAAGCTGATTTTACAGTTTGCAATATAATGGTATATTTTTTAATTGCACATGATTTGGCATTAGATTCTTCATATTGCTTGCCATTTTCAGGATTTACTATTAAATTTTGCAATGCCTATAAGAAAAAATTTGTTTTTCTAGCACGTTGGGCACCTGAAGAGGTTGAAATCATGAAAGCTGAATTTAAAAAAAATTTACAGTCCGAGGTCTTACCAGGGTTGAAAATGTGTGAGGATATCCGCCACAAATATCCAATTCTTAAGGAACGAAACGCTGCGTCAATTAAGGCTTGGATTAATAATTATTTGAACAAAAAACAGCCGTTAAATTTAATGTTTTTGCATAGGTAGATCGTTGTCTCGCTTGAATACCTTGAATAACCGTTGGCGAGAAAAATGTAGACGTTTATTGAGTATACTTTACATAAGTAATCACTGGGGCGGGTCATGCATATATTTAAGCGAGACAGTGATGACGTAACTGGCTTTACGTAAGGTTAATCGTACTCTAACGTAATGTAAACTGTAGTTTTTTTTTAGTTTGTTATTTGGTTACTTGTAGGGGGAGTTGGGGTACGTTGAAAGCTACTTGAAAGTTTTTTCCTCCGATAGGGAACTTAGTATTTGCGGCATCATAATTTAAAAGAGTTTGACCATCAAAGTGTTTAATACTACTTTTATTTTTTTCAAAAATCTTTAAATTTGCTGACTTTATTTCAATAGGCATTACTTGATTTTCAGAAGTATTGTCCGCAAATGGGCAAAAGTTTTACTCTCACGACTCATTTACAATTTGGAGTTAAAGAGCCTGTGTCAATATCCCCCTACAGTGTATTGCTAAACTGTTTCCTTTGTTAATTGCATAATAAGTGTTGAAGTCTGTTTGACGCTTTGCAAACGTTCTTAATAATTGTAGTTTTCCTTTACGCTACTTTCTTTTAGAGAAATAATAGTACTGTAAATATATTTTTGTCAATGACATAATATAGTAAAACGATTTTGCCTATCGCCTACAGTATTTCTAATACAGTATCTACTCTTTTAAAGAACCAACATTATCATAAAAGTATTCTAACGTTTCGTTTTTTGGATGGTATAGGTTCAGTGTAGATATTCCTTTATGGTGTTAGGCAAAACCTTATAGTTCACAAACTTTGTGTTGTTTTCAAATAATTGAATTTGAGAAAATAAAACGATTTTTCTAGTTTATGTTTTTATATTTGTGTTTCATTCATGCGTTTACCCACCTGGTCCTACCTGTTTACAAATAAATTAAAAATATGGAACATACGTTTCTGTGGGAGAAAAATCTAGTACCTACGGGTGATCCATTATAAATGTCACCCCCCATTAAATCTTTTATTTCAGGCTTTAGAAAAAAGTCTTCAATACAAATGTAGGATATTTTCCGGAGAATTTTATACGCATATTTTAATTTATACAGGTTGTCCCAAAATAAGTAACGAAATAAAGTTCTCTTTTTTTTGTAAATGGAACACCCTGTATATTTTGGCTTTTTTGAATTCTACATAAAATTAGAATTATTTTTAAAAAATGCATCATTAGTCTACACTTAATAGTTTCCGAGATATTGACTTAAAAAATGACATTTTTGAACTTTGTCAGTTTCTAGCTTTTGAACTGGACGTCTTGGAGCAAAATGGCTATCACGTCCCTATCTTCCATTTTTATGGTCTTGCCAAAAGTGTCAACTTCCGGTTAAACCGGATGCAACGAGAAATCAAGAAAATAGTAAGATAACAAAAATGATAAGGACATGCGAGTCGTTTTGCACTAAGACTTTATAGTTCGAAAGCTAGAAGCCGACAAAGTTTAAAAAGTCAGTTTCTCGGAAGCTAATAAGTATAGACTAAAAAACTGTAAAGTAATCCATTTTTACCTTATTGATAAGTTATCAACTAACCGAGATACAGGGGAGCGTCAAAAATGACCAATTTTCAAAATCGCTCTGTATGTCAGAAACTGAGACGGCTAAGGAAATTTGTTTGCGGCAATGAAAGTTTCATAAAAAAGAAGCACAGTGCCGCGAAAACCGTAACCTTCCATCTTTAGTAATAACGGAGATACCCCGTAAAACATACGAAAACTGGACACCCTGTACAACAAGTTATTTTGTGTAAGGAAGGGTTTGGTTGGTCGTTCTCTTTGTCAGATCACAACTCGTCAGTGAGGCTAGAATTCGACGACGGAATGACCGAAGAGCCTATATACCGGGTGTCCTGATAATGTTGGCCACCTGCGATATCTAGGAACCTATAAGGCCTAGAGCTGTGAAAAAAAAAATATATTTATATAAAGTGGCCAAAAGAAATTGCTGGAAATTATTTTCAAGTTCGAAAAATGAGCGCTAGGGGGCGTAAGAGAACTTTAAAAATAGAAATCCCGTTTTTCTCTTGATTTTTCTTAATAAAATTATATTAAAAATATCAGCATTGTATTCTTCATAAAATTATGGAACTTTATGTTAGGGGTCGTTTTTTTCTATTGCCAATAATAAAGTGATGGGAGAAGGTCAAACTTTTTTTCTTTCAAACGCTGATATCTCTGCCTTGGATAAACCGATTTTATTCAACTTGGTCTTGAGAAAAGCTCTTCTTTTCCTCTACACGTAGATCTATTAACTTATACCATATTGATTCTGATGATGGCCACTAGATGGCGCTTTTGCGTAATTCCTCAATGAATAAGGATTTCCTCAAAAAAATCCAATGTTATGATATGACTTTTTCATCATACTTTATTTTAGGCTTATAAAGGCTATTAAATAGTGGAATAAAAAATCCAGGTCCGTATTTAAAATAAAAAAGTTGATGATGGTCTATCGAATCCGAAACGTCGGATTAAAAAACTAACCCCATCAGCTTATTGAGGAGGAAAGTTACTATAAGGAACTGAAAACCGCAACGTAACATCTTTTGTTAAACCAGAGAAATTAGCGATAATAATAATTAATATGGAAAAATAGGCCATTTTTTAAAACATTAATTAATCAATTAAATCTCTAGTTTAACAAAAGATATCACGTTGCGGTTGTCAGTTCCTTATAGTAACTTTTCCTAAGCTGATGGGGTTGGTTTTTTAATCCGACGTTTTGGATTCGATCGACCATCATCAACTTTTTTATTTTAAATACGGACCTGGATTTTGTATTCCACTATTTAATAGCCTTTATAAGCCTAAAATAAAATATGATGAAAAAGTCATATCATAACATTTAATTTTTTTGAGAAAATCCTTATAACATAAAGTTGCATAATTTTATGAAGAATACAATGCTTATATTTTTAATATATTTTTGTTAAGAAAAATCAAGAGAAAGTCGGCATTTATATTTTGAAAGTTCTCTTACGCCCCCTAGCGGTCGTTTTTCGAACTTAAAAATAATTTCCAGCAAATTCTTTTGGTCACTTTATACAGTGCGTCCATAAAGTCTTGCACAAATTCATTTAAAATTCAGGTATTTACTTTTTAAAAACGCTCGGACACGTCAATTAGTACTTTTGTTTGCGCATTTTTTAACGTAAAATGTTTTTATACAGGGTGTCGCACGTATGAGGTCATCAATAAATGTGTTTAAAATAAATTTTCAAACGTCAATATTTCGGAAACCGTGATTTCCAGAGGTGTTAAGTGTCCATCATAGAATTCAAAATTGATATAATATACAGGGTGTTCCATTAAAAAAAATCCTTGATGACCTCATACCTCATACGTGTTTACACCCTGTATAAAAACATTTTACGTTAAAAAATGCGCAAACAAAAGTACTAATTGACGTGTCCGAGCGTTTTTAAAAAAAGTAAGCCCCTGAATTTTAAATGAATTTGTGCAAGACTTTATGGACGCAGTGTATATAAAAATGTTTTTTTCACAGCTCTAGGCCTTATAGATTCCTAGATATTGCCGGTGGCCAACCTTATCAGGACACCCGGTATATGACCCGAAATAAATGTAGATGAGGGATGGTGAGATATAACGTTAAGCCACACCTCGTGGCAAATCAAATGCAAAAACCTGACTCCAATCCAACAAGAATCAGTTGGAAAAGGAATTGACTAGAGATTCGATCATTAGTTTGCAGGCCACCAGGCAAGCAAAATCCAGATCGGTTATGCGTTATCAGTGTAACGAAACAATTAAGGAGGCGTGTATCTCCAAATCGAAACTCACAATACTGTATGGTGTATTAGGGGTAATAAAAAACCTTTTAAAGAAATTTACTTATAGGGTAAACTCCAAATTTAGACATTATTAATTAAAATGCCTTTATACGCAAATGCAATTGGGTCGACATTATTAAAGTAAAGATATTGTTAGCGCCACGTCTCTAATTAATAGTTAGCGCTAGCAGATATTGTTAAGTAGTAGACGTGCATTTTGTGGATTTAAACCGGTATATTTTAATTGGTTTACCGGTCATTTTAGGAATATAAACGGTATATATGATTTCTGGTATATAATACATACCGGTATATAACTCTTCAAAGTGACCAAGGTATATACATATACATATATAGGTATATATTATATAAAATATAAATTAATATATTATGTAAATATATATTGGGCTGTTATAAGAGAATCTAACGTTTCCAACGTTTGACCAATATGTAAGCACAGTATTCAATATGCAAACATATTGATTTGCTACTTAGGTCAGATATTGGTATAAAAAATTAAATACAAAATTGTTTGGTAAGAATTTTTTAAATTATTTTACAATATAATTTGTACAGAAAATAAAACTAAAAAACTTTAACTCTACAAATGAACGAAAATAAAAATAAAAATATATCAAGAGTAGGCTGTATATAATATTTCGTAAATGATAAAAGGTTTAAGGATGAGTCGGTCTATTTTTCCGTCCGCCTTCTCTGTCCCCGGCACCCGCCAAATATGCTGAAATTGACCTCTCAATTTCCTTATCGGAGGCACTGTTGAATCGTTTTCGGATAGCTCCTAAAAATCGCGCACACGTTTGTAGTCAAATTTATAAGGTAATTATACAGGGTGTCACGAAAAATGAGACTGATCATCTACCAAATTCTTTGGGCTAAAATATGTTAATTCACAAATACAAAAGAATAATGTATAAACTTGCGATGACGCCACGGCGAAGCTATAATCAAATATCGGCAAAACATATTTGACCAATATTGGTCCAATCCGGCTATTTCGAAATTTAAGACCTACCTACAAATTTTATATGTTGATGTTTAAAAAGTTAACATTAATCTTGGAAATATTTATTTACATGTTCCCATTATAAGTGTAGGTGGATCAACCTTAACCCTTCACTTTGAATTAATTTGATATTAAAATGGTTGACAACACCAGAAATGATTTGGTAATGTATTAGAGGTTAACGTCAACAAACTGCTGCATGAATATGAATATATATGAATATCACACAATAATTAATAAAACAACTGAAATACTACAAGTTACTTTACCACTTCTTTTTGCTTTTTTGTATACACAATTCGAGCTGCACTTATTTTCACTAATATTCATAGGCAACAAAAAATAATTTAAAAAAAAAGTGCGAGACGCTTGTTGTGATGAGACCGGGCGGCTCGAGCGATTCAAAATGTCTGCCAAGCTGACGGTGCGCTGTCGCCTTGCGGCAATATAGGTAATTAATATGACACTGTAGCGCCAAATGCAAATTCCAGCTATATATAGCATTTAACGATACAATTTCAATAATAAATAATGCATTAAGCACCAATTTTTAATTTGATTTCAAATCTGCTTTTCGGATGACGGAGTATTTTTCATGAATATTGGGATAATATTGGATAAATATCATATATAGAAGAAAGGTGCATTTCTTATATATAACCAATATTGGTTAAATATCACATGTAAATATAAATAAAAGTTTACTGACAAATATGTTTTATCAATATTGCATCAATATTGGACAAATATTATATAAAAATATGGGAAAAAGTTACACCTCCGATATGTTACCAATATTGGCACAAGTTATATATAAATATAAATAAAAGTTTATTGCCAAATCTGTTTTATCAATATTGGACAAACATTATATAAAAATATGGGAAAAAGGTACATCTCCTATATGTTACCAATATTGGCTAGAAATTGCCAATATTGGGCCAATATACAATATTTTACCAATCTAGAATCAATATTGGGCCAATGTGTTGTGCTACTGGGGTCCCTACTCTGATTTTATTATTAAAGAACTAACTAGAGTCATTATATTTATTTAAGCGTGCAAATCCTAAAAGGTCATGAGTGATTACTTAAAATAGAGTTAACCCCAAATAATTATGATAATGAAATTTTTATGAACATACAACTAAATATTAAGCCGACTTTAGCTAACAATAGCAAAGTGTATTCATGTCTTAAGTTAGTAATTGCACAAAAACTTTTCCATCGGACTAACTAAAACCCCACAATTTAGTTAAAGAGCTTTAATTAAATTGTTAATGGAGCTATGGGATAAATTTAGCAACTTGAATAATAGTAAGTTAATTATCTAAAGCGCAATTCTACGGGATTGATGGAATTATTTAAAATAGTTCTTAGTTAGGGCATAGTTGCGAATTTCAAGAAGTTTAGTAAAAATATAGATGTCAAGTTCGCACAACCCGCACTGACCTGAAGCTTCTCGGTAACTCGTGAAAATACTGAAAACTTCGAATTTTTTGATTATTTTTTTTGGAATGGAGTTCTCTAAAAATGAATTTGGCTAATTCCATGAAGAAGTCACTTACAGGTATTATAATAAGATGAGAAGTTCTAATAAACAATTATTCTTGGCGGCTTTGTTACGTAGTTACAGGATGTTGAACTGTTATAAAAATATAAATATTTTTAAAAGTTTAACCACTGGCGTCGATATGAAATATTGTTATCATATTTTGTACAACAATAGAGAGTTTAGCGTCCGTGAAATATAAATAGCGAAAAGGTTTCAGTGATTCAGACAGAAGAAACTGGTATGTTTTAGTCCGAATCACTGAAACCTTTTCGCTAATCATATTTTTTGTGAAAATATATGCTACGCCACTGATTTATTTTTTAACTTTCTTTTTATGAATCTTTGTTTTATTTACAACAAAAAATATGTACTCTTGTTTTTTTGATACAAGGAACGGTTTAAGGGTAAATAATAATTTTATTTGGCAATAGAAATAAATTACAATATATTTCAAAATTATCAAACATTTATTAAAGTAACATCTAATTTAATTAAATAACAAAATTGTTTTTAATAAATTGTTCGTTATGTTCATCCTCAGCCAAGAAGCAGGCATCTAATCTCCTAAATGTTCTTTTTTCTTGTTGTTTCACCATGGATTAGATCTTCTTGGTTTTCCACTGGCGTTTTACAAACATGTATCCCCACCAAAAAAAAAATCAAGGGAATTTGAATCTGGGGACCTTGGTGACCAGGGTTGATTTCTTTCCTCAACACCCCTACCGACCCAGTGATTTGGATAAATTAGATTAAGGTCAACTTTGGTCACTACGCTAAAATGAGCGGGAGCTCCGTCATGCATAAACCATAAAATATGCGTCATCGAATTTCTAAGCGTGCATCGCCCAATAAAGAAGAAAGTACTTCTCCCAAAAAGTGTTGGTACGTACCAGCCTAAGTGGAAGAAAAAAAGGTCCTATCAAGTAATCACTAACCCATGCGTTTATTGAGAATTGGTATTTCGCTAACTGCGTGTGGATTGTTCAAAGAACATTTTGTGGTTATTTTGAACGTTTGTAATCGCACTCTGAGGAAAGTTTGCCTCGTTCGTAAAAAGTACATAATTTAAAATGATTCAATCAATTTTCCCAAAAGCCACTGACACAAATGAATGCGTTGGGGTAAGTCTCTTGCTAAAAGAGCCTTGTACCCTATGAATGTGGTGTGGATACAACTGCTGATTATAAAAAATTCTCCAAACTGTTGCTTGGGTGGAATTGAATGCATCAGCAATTATTCGGGTGCTTGTTTTTGAATTTTCCCTACAGCGTTTATTAGCGCATAGGTGTATACACACATACTCAAGGGCGGTTTTAGCTTTTCCACATGGGGGGGGGGGGAGGTAATTTCAAATCCGAATTAAAAAAAAAAAAATGGTATTAAGTACCTATGCATTTAGATAGGTAATTTTTTTTTAAAACAAGCATGCAGTAATAAATAGAAAAGCTTTTATTAACCTGAAGTAACCAGAAAATCAGTAGGAGGGGGCAGAACGAAAATAGCGCCGCAGACGAAAATTTTTTGGGTGGCACGCCCTTTTTTTCAATGATGATGCTTAAAATTCTAAATTTATGGGGGGGGGGGTAATTACCCTATTCCCCCCCCCCCCCCCCCCCGTGAAACCGCCCTTGCACATACTAATTAATAAATATATATACGCCACTGGATTAATTTAAAAACGTATTATACATTGAAAATAAGTGTCCTTAAGTGCTTATTTCATTTACCAAATTTCATAAAACAAGCTCGAGCGTTTAGGAGTTATTTAAACGTTACTATTTTCTTTAATAACAATTCTACGCCTTGTATCAATCTTCGTAACAAAACCGCCAAGGGTCACTGTCTTATCTAATCTTATCAAACTTATGAATACTCGACCTCACTTTCTATTTAAAGCTTGCATTTAAAATGGCGCCCTACCGTCATTCTTAAAAATTGAGCGAAACACTAAAAAAAGTAGTATTATAGTGATTATTGAACGTACCAAAATTTCACTATTCTCAGGGCACAGAGTGCGCAAAAAATATAAAAATGTAGATTTACCATTTAAAAAATATTGAATCAAACGTTTTTAAACCATCAAAGCTTAGATGGAAAAGTCGAAAATCCAGATCATTTTTTTTCATAAAGGTTATAGTTACTTAGGTATTAAATCATTTTTTTGCGTTTCCATAATTATTATCTATTATCTTGATGTCAACTATAGTGTATTTCAGAAAGGTGTAGAGTAATAAAATGGGAAATTCCATCCAGTTCGGCTCAATTTCGGTGTCGGCTATAGCGCAGGTAAACTTTGTGCATTATGATAACTAACCAAAAATTTTCGAGAATTGAGCTAACGGGTATTAAGATAAAATAGTATTGTTTGTAGTATTAAAATTTCAAGTAATTGCGTAAGAGGATAAGAAAGGTATGTTTTCTGGCCTGAAGTGTCAAAATCGGAATGTTGTGTAGGGATTAGTTAGGTAGTAGATTATAAAGTTACGTTTTGCGTTTAAGAGGTACCATCTAACAGGTACCGAGTTTGGCTCTGGCCTCTTTGGCTGGATCATATAAATAGGTGGTAATTTGGAATAAACTTCATATATCGTGTGTGTGTATGACCTTAATAAGTAAATTTGTTTAGTTTAACGCATCAGTATTTGCTGTTAAGCCGTATATATAGTGTTCAAGTTAAATTTTACAAATTCGAAAAACCGTTTTTAAAAACAATTTATTCAGTGTTACAGGTTTAAGGTATAAAGAGAAGAATGACAATTAAACAAGTTTTACATATATTTATAAGCTAAGTTAAAAATGCTGTATTGGCAGTTTCTATGGGAACATCCTCGGTATTCTCTTCACATAACTCCTCCCTTCTTAGGAAGAAAACATAAGGGATGGTATGTTTTCTGTTTATGATTGATTGGGCTGATTGGTTTGATTGGTTTCTGACTTCAAGTATTTCTTGTAATAAATCTTCACTTATATAAAGCACGTAAAAGCTATTAGTGCTAGCGTAGCGACGATGCTGATAAAACTCCAACCGATAGGGTGAATTTTGTACTTCTCCGGGGCTTTAATCAGTAATGATTTTTCTTGCAGCCTGTGGATTTCGTCAATGTCGATTGATTGAATATTGATTGGGTTGAGTTGCAAATATGACGTCTTGTCCTCTTGGATTCTTATTTCGGGCAGGTTAAGTGGATTTCCTTTTCTTCTTTGTTGTTGAGTTGGAGATCCATTGCTTTGATTTCACAATTATTGATTGGAAGTTCGATTAAGCTGGGCTTCTTAATAAATATATATTCTCCATTGGATCGGCATTTTTTAAATATTTTTAGTGGTTTTTCGAGGGGAATAGTAACCATATGTTTGCTTCTAACGGTTTTTTAGATTTTATTGTAAGTTTCTTAAAAAAATCACAAACGAGTTGATCTACGTCTATTTCGTTATTTTCGCTCATAAAACTCTAATATAGCCTGCGGCTGTAAATAATAAAGAAAGTAGATATAAATACTTTTTCTTAAAATAATTTCACTTAAATAATAGTAAAACGATAGTTTATCAATAATCAAATTATTTTTGCAATTTATCTTTGATTCAAAATTCTCTTTGTTTTCACTTAAAACTACAGGATACGGCCTATTCGGGGACGATCCTGAAAACTAACCTACGAGGTTTTCCTAAACAGGGAAAAATGTGAAAAACAGGATAAACACTTGGCTTACCAACGTCCTCCTGTCTGCACGGTGACTCTCCTCTCGTCTTGGCCTGATGGACACTGCTGACTCTGCGTTGAGGTTCTTTGAGGATCAATGCCAAAGAATTAAAATCCACGTTCTTTGCGATCGAACCGGACCCGATGCCGTAAATTAATTCGAACCGAAAACTGCACTAATCCTACCGACTGCGCCAGTTAAATTTTACAAAGTCGAAAAACCGTTTTTAAAAAACAATTTATTCAGTGTTACAAGTTTAAGGTATAAAGAGAAGAATGACAATTAAACAAGTTTTACATATATTTATATTTGAAGAAGTAGTCCATACTTGCAGTGGAGTGTAGGTAATAAATTAAAACAACACTTCTGTCTTCCTCCACAAATAATATATATTTTTTTGAAAAAATTTTTTTAACGATTGTCCCTACATGTTTCGACCATGTATATAGTCATCTTCAGGGGAACTAAAAGGAATGTGTGAGAATATAAAGACAATAACAGGCATCATAAGAGACTTACCTATATCGAGTGTGAAATTGGATCCAATAGTTGTCTCAAATTAATGAGTACAACGTTTTATATTATAGCAAGTGAAATTTGTGTAGTTGAAGACTAACTTGAGGTAACTCAGAGTTGTGGATATGTAAGTAAGCACATTTTAGTTATTTTAAAAAATTTTTTTTATGTTGATTAAAGTCAGAAAATTTAGTTGTATTTAATGAGCATGGTGTGAAAATAAATTTTAATAATTAATATATTTAAATTATAACATGGTTTATGTGGAGAAATCAAAAAGAAAAGAAAGAAAAAATTTTTTTGGTTATTTTATAAAAATATGAAATTTCATGTTCTTAGAATACTATTATGAAAAAATAAATAAAGTAGAATGGGGGCTAAGCCCCTATGGGTTTAAATAGAACCGCATTGTGATGTTAAGAAATAATTTTTTAAGTTCTTTACAAAATTTAAAAGAGAAACGAAATTTCGTGCAAACCACTACCACGTTTAAATTAAAAAGAATTTTTAAGGAAGGTGTGGTTAAAGTATAAAATGAATGACAGATTTGACATATGGCATAACAAAAATCAGACTGTAGAAATCCTAAAAATTGAAATGTTGGTGTAATCTAGAGCAACTCGATAGTAGGTTTACAAAGTCTACAAGATATAGTGTACCTGATGTTTGAAAGTTATTATAAATGTTAAACACACAAAGTACCTGAATATGAAAAAGAATGAGACATCTGTGATTGAATGTATGAATTAATAGTTTACATAAATTGGTAGTTTACAACAATTTTACAAAATTATTTTTAAAAAAGGAAGTTATAAAAGTTCATGGGAGGGCAGATACTACTGCACCGAAGCATATATTTAGAGTTAAGGTTCACTGCACTTTACACTAGGTGGACATTTAAGAATTTAAACTAAAAATTATGATTAACATTATAAGGAAAACAATAACATAACCAAGATTGAATCTAACAAAACTAGAATGAACATTGGGCAGACTGACGCAGGTATGCTACAATTAACAATTAATTGTCAAGGTTGAGTAGTGTATAATAGGCTGGAAAGAGTAATGATATATTGATGAAGCAAACACGAGTGCTGTAGTAATAATGGGAGGGGTGGCGCTGTCCCGCCAAGAATACCAACAGCAAAACACCAGGATCCGCAAATCGACCTCATAGCAGCAGCCTCAAAACTGAAACCGTGAGACTAGTGACTAGCCGATGCACTGATGCTTGAGTCGCTGATTTAAAGGTCCAAAAGCGACCCCCACTGCCCACCGTGAGAAGGTGACAGGACAACGCCAGCTCCCAGAGACAAAAACAATCGTGATGCTATCTTAAATTTAGAGCATTGAAGAAATTTGTACTGCTATGAATAATTTGATCGTTGACGCAATTTATATTAGTGTTGTTAAAATTTTTATTAATTTCAACAATCTCGAGTAGGTCCAGCTTATTCCCTTTCGTACAAAAATGCAAGAGTTTAGTGTTTGTTTCAGGATTAAAAGTATGTTTGTTAGCTGATACATGTCTTGAAAAATTTGATTTAATATTAGAAGGTGATAAATTAAGTCGTGAAGCTCTTTCGATCTCCTTGCAATGTTCATTTATGCGAATTTTAAACTTTCTACCAGTCTGCCCAATATACGCTGTAGAGCAGCCATCGGTCGAACACGTAACCTCATATACCCCAGATCTATCCATGAGTGGGATGACATCTTTTGCATTGGAAACGAATGATCCCAAGGTGTGTTTAGTTTTAAAGCTTACGTTGAAGCCATGGGATTGAAGAATATTTTTGAGTTTATATGATAAAGGGCCCCAGAAAGTTAAGGAACAATATCTATTGTTATTAGGTTCTTTATATATTAGTTGTTTGTTTAGATGTTTATTTAAATGTTTAAAATAAATTTTATTGATGTGTTGTTGGGGGTATCCATTATTTGCTGCGATTTGTTTGATAATGTTTAGCTCATTTTTGAAATTGGTTTGATTGAGGGGTATTGAGAATAAACGTGAAAAAAGAGAATGAAAAGATGCGAATTTTTGTGTATGGGGGTGATTAGAAATATAAGGGATAACGGAGTCTGTGTTAGTGGGTTTGCGATAGACACTAAATTCAATGGCGTTGTTGACTCTAGTGAGTCTCAAATCCAAAAATGGAATAGAGCTATTTTCTTCAAGTTCGTGAGTGAATTTAATAGACTGGTGCAACGAATTGAGAAAGGAAACAAAGTCATTAAGTTCTTCCTGACTACCATTGAAAACTGCAAAAATGTCATCAACATATCTTTTCATAGTGATAATGTGTGTAAAGCGATGGTTATTTTTGATTTTTGATTCTAGGCTTGACATGAAAAGTTCTGCTAGAAGAGGTGAGAGGGCAGATCCCATAGCTAAACCTGAATTTTGTTTATAAAATTTGTTATTAAATAGGAAAAAATTTTGTTCAAGAACCAAATTGACTAGTAGACATATATTGTCTATGTGGGTTAGTTGGAGGTCAGTGGATTCTGAAAGAAGTGAATGTACTAGCTGGGAACACTCATTAGTAGGGATACTTGGGAAAAGGTTAGTAATGTCAAATGAGATCAGAAAGGATGAGTCATACCAACTACACAAATTTCACTTGCTATAATATAAAACGTTGTACTCATTAATTTGAGACAACTATTGGATCCAATTTCACACTCGATATAGGTAAGTCTCTTATGATGCCTGTTATTGTCTTTATATTCTCACACATTCCTTTTAGTTCCCCTGAAGATGACTATATATATGGTCGAAACATGTAGGGACAATCGTTAAAAATTTTTTCAAAAAAATATATATTATTTGTGGAGGAAGACAGAAGTGTTGTTTTAATTTATATACTTATAGCTAAGTTAAAAATGCTGTATTGGCAGTTTCTAGGGGAACATCCTCGCTATTCTCTTTACATAACTTTTACAGTAATATAAGATTAGTAAAAAAATGACGACATTCACACCAACAAAAAGATGTTCCAATAATTCTCCACTATCAGTGAGTGAAAAAGTTATTATTTTAAATGTACATGATTGCATAAAATACGATTATCCGAATTTTACTGTACAAGAAACTGTCGACTGTTGTTTAAGAATTACTAGAGTTGGAAAGCCCACAGTTTATAAATTATTGCGGGAGAGAAAGACAGCAGGTTAAGTGGAACCTCCCAAGAAAAATCCAGGCAGACCCGTAAAAGTCCTTGATGAAGACACCAAAAGTGTAGTTCGAAGAAAAGTTCACTCTTTTTATTTTAAAAAAGAAATACCCACCCTAGATAAGATTCTAATGAAGCTTGGCCATGGTGACAGTATTCCGTTTATAAATAGAAAACTTTTATGGTCCACTTTAAAAAATATGGATTTTGTCTGGGAAAAGCATAACCGTAAATTACTTTTACTGGAATATATTAATAACCCCTATCAATCGCACCATATTATTTTATAAAATATAATTGATATCCGCCCCTCGTAGTAGTCTAAATTTTAGTAGGGAGTGCTTCTTACAAATAACAATAATTAACTGACTAAATAAATTACAATTCACTTTTAAAACGCCCAGAAAGTTTTGTTGTGTCTATTAACAATGCCATTTAATTTGAAAGTAGCTTCATCCGAGAAAATGATATTTATTGCGAAGTTATTATCGTTATTGCATCTTTCCATCACCAGCTCACAAAATTCAACTCTTCTATTAAAATCGTCCTCGTTTAACTCGGGCACCAACTTTATCTTGAAGGGATGCAACTTCTCCTGCTTAAACAAATTTTTAACTGACTGATGAGACACATCAAACTTCATTGCCATTGGCCTGGATGATTGTTTTGGATTTTCATGTATTGAGAGCATGATGTCCAAAGCTTTATCTTCTCCGGTTGCTGTTTTAGGTCGACCTGATCTAGCGGCTTTCCTAACACTGCCTGTTTCTCAAAATTTCTTTACCACTCGACACACCGTTAACTGATTTATTGGAGGCCCATTGGGATATAATTCATTGAACAGTTGACAAACCTGATCTTGCGATCTCTTCATATTTCCGTAACCGCTCATTATTAAAATTTCAACTCGTTGCTTCTCATTCAGATGAACCATAGTGTAAACGAATTAGAAATCAGACAACAGAAAATTAAACAGGAACTCAAAATTAACACCTTTCAGGTCGCTGTCATGAAAACACCTTGACTCAACTGGTGGGTATTAGGTAGGAATAATTATAATTAGGACATTTTTCACTTTTGAGCTGTCATTATCTCGAAAACGCTTGCAGATAGGTAAAAATTTGAAATACAAAAAAATTCAGAGCTTTCCCAGTAGAATCCAAATATGCAATCATATGCAGGGTGTTCCATTTAAAAAAGGAAGGATAGTCTCTATGGCAGCCAAACCAGAAATGGCAGAAAAAATTCATGCAGGTAGAAATGTGGAGAATAATTTACTAAACAACTTTCATAAGTGTCCCTTTTTCGTATACGAGGTACCTAATTGAAAAGTTACGGGCATTATGCCCTACTTTTTTGCCACTCTGTATAACAAGCAAAAGTAAATTAGGAATTACTCTTTTGCGAGAAACTGAAAATTTATCGGTATTTATAGTTTTTTTTCCATTTACTTTTTGGTATACGTTTAACTTTAAAGAAAAATCCTATTCAGACCTAAACGAACTCAACTCTACATGAACCTTCGAGCACATATGTGCTCGAAGACATGAACTACCAGCAGTAATAAGGTTACTGGCATTTTCAAACGCTGGAAAATAAATCCCCTGCAGCTACTAAATAATTACGTACTTAGATCTTAACTTTAAAACTAACTAGTAGAGACAACTAAGTAGAAAAACACTATATTCTTTATTAAAGAACAGCAAGAGTAGGTTTTTCCTCAGAATATAAACAAACCATACAGGATGATTCACGGTTGACGAACCAGTTTTAGAAAGGCACGCAAAGCTAAAGGATTTTAGTTAATACCACTTGTCTTATTAGTGTTGGAATCTCTACTAGTTTTTTAACATTGTTTCTGATTATTATAATATACCTTATCTGTTACTGTTTTTGAGAATTAATTAGTTTCAATTTTTTTATTGAAAACCATGACCTGCAAGAAATACTGATATTCTTGTGCTCGAAAAGTCCTAAGGTATTCAAATTTGGTGTAAAGTTAGGCAATACCCGAAGGCTATTTATATTATGACCGAACAGTTGCAATAAAGAAGATTGCTTAAACATACAGGTACTTTTGGTACCTGAAAAAATGTAAAAAAGTAGATTTTCCAGATACGAGACCCTGTATTATTACTAATTTGCTAAAATGTTGAAATTTGTCATGTGTCATGTTCAGCTTTTATTGGAATAATTGGCCGCCGAGATCACCAGATCTTAATTTATTGGATTTTTATCGGTAAGTGATTGGTTTGCTGTTCCGTGAGATGCAGGAATATCATTTCGGTGAATTCTTTGCTGCATGCGTCGCTGTCAAAAGTCAAGTCAGGTCACCAGGACCTAAAGGGGCAATACATCTAGGAGCACCCATTACCGTTGGAACCCCCTAAACAAATTTTTAGGACCCTGAAGGCTCCGTTTAAGGTCTTCCGTCTTTTTACCGTCTTTTCTACGGTCAAGATCTTTTGATGTCTTTTCTTTTGAGGTCTTACTTCCCCCCCTTTAAGAAGACCCTCTTTATTTTTGACGTCTTCTCTTTGTCATACCATCGTCTTCTTCCCCCTTGGAAGAAGTCTACCATCTGCACCACCTTTATCACTAGTGTACAGATTAGCGTGGTTTAAATACTAACCTCCATTTTTTTTATTGTGAATAAAGCCAGCAATAATATTTTTAACTTTCTTGTTTTATTTTGTACAGCTCCCCCTTTGGTTTTCTTTGCAATTGGCACGCGTGCTCCACGGCTGGTTCTGTGCGTGTTCTCTAGCCACCACTTTTTATTAAATTCCTTTCTTTCGGTCAATAGTTTACTTAATTAAATTTTTCCTGTTTTTGCCTTGTTTTTAATATCGCTGAAGAGTACCATCTCCTTTTCTGAAGTAAAATAAATTTTTTCTTACTCAATAAAACAACACTGAAGTACGCGTTTCATGATGTGTTACAAAAACAGTTGAAAATAATAAATAAATGCAAGGGATAAATGTAGAGACTCTCGGGTTAACGGCTCAGAATCAAGATCTAGATCCAAATGGAGAGATTTGCCACGATGAATGCACAATAAATATGCCACTTTAGTTATCATTTGAATGTTCCAGTACTTTCAATACTTTTAAAAAAGATACAGTAAACTATATGCAACCGCAGTTCTTATGAATTTATTTATTTTCCTTGGACACTGTGACAAAACTATAAGCAGGAAATGCAGAAAGTGTAAAGAAATGTACCGAAATCTACCGCCAAAGCCCTTCAAAAATTTTATATAAATTCAAAAGAATCTCGTTGTTTGTTAACATCAGCGGCAAGCATAGCACTAAAAACCGAATTTCAATAATAAGAAACTTTTATAAATAATTATGTCAAGATGCTTGACCAGTTAGTTATATCAAAGAAACTTATAGTGGCGTATAAGTTTCTTTGGTTATATGTACAAAT
This sequence comes from Polydrusus tereticollis, assembly GCA_963920685.1. Classification (NCBI taxonomy): domain Eukaryota; kingdom Metazoa; phylum Arthropoda; class Insecta; order Coleoptera; family Curculionidae; genus Polydrusus; species Polydrusus tereticollis. Next base: position 63,785,967 of record OY987327.1, read on the forward strand.
GAAGAACAACTTTCAGCAGTTTATCAAATTAGTTAAAATATACAGAGTGTTGTATTAGCAAAAAATATATTTTTACACAGTTCGCAAAAACAAGGCGCCTGTATCTATAAACCACCCTGTATATTGCAACTCAGGTTAGGCAATGGTGTAAAAAAACTCCAGGTATATAGTCTATAACTCCTAGCAAAATGTCAGTGATTAGTGTTCAAAAATATCAGCACTTGTTGCAGGTCATGTTCTTCGCAAAAAATATAAATTGATTTGATTAACATACCAAAAGTAATACCAGATAGATGAAAACTGTTAAGAACCTAATATTGGTTTTAAAAATAAGTTTATATACATGACGCTTTGTTTAAATTACTAAAGATGCTATTACTTTCTAGTAAACAACCACAACGCATTGTTTAAAACATTTTAGCTATACTCGAAGTCTAAAATACTTGTCAGTGACTTATTACTACCATATAGAGAGCTTCAGGCTGTGCGACGTCAGAGGAATGAATACCAGTGGTGTGTGCATTTAAAAAAATAATAAATCATGAAATTTCGTCGGAATGTCATATATTTTTTTATAAATTAAATTTATTTCATTACCCTAAAAATCTATCCTTTTAGACCTTTTCCACTTAAACCTTAAACGAAATAACGAATTACAGAAAATATAATAAATTCAGTTTATTTTTTAATTTCACAACCTAACATAATTAATTATTAATTTATTGATATCATAACCAAATGAATATATTGAATTAAATACATACACAGATCTACTAATAGATATACTTAAAAAGTCAGCCAAATAGCTTAAATAATCTTTGCTTTGCTTGCCTTTTTTAATGCAAATTCTGTTATGTTATCTAATACATCTACATCTTCAGTGTGTTTTTTTCGATACTAATAATAGATAAGCCTGAAACCCTTTTTAGTCTCATTGTTGATCTCAAATAATTTTGTATTATTTTAAGTTTTGATAAGCTTCTTTCCCCGCTAGCTACAGTCACAGGTAATGTTAAAAAATTCGTATGACAATCACTAAATTTGGAAACAGATAGATAACGTTATTTGTAAATAGGTATTGAACCACATTTAACGCGTTCATTTTAAGGGAAATATAGAGTACAACGTCGTTAATTCCATCGCATAAATCTTTAGCTATTATATCTTTTTCACTTTTAGATGGATCATGTAAGATACTTTCCACAGATTTACATTTTGTAGACCTATTTAATTTATCTGTTTTAAGGAAATTATTTAGGTCGTTGAAAAAATTAAAAACTGTGTGATGTTGTTTCATTCGTTCCAACTTTTCTTCTATTTTTGATTATGAGTGTCCAATATTACAAACTAAAATTAATTTTGAATTGGTCTTCTGGATTTTTTGGAGCCTCAATTTTACATTCGTAGTTTTTAGTTGTTGAGATTGACACCTTCAAAATTAATATACTGCAAATTATTCCGGTGCGTGTATTTATAGGCGCAGGGCATAAACGAGTATTTTCCTGCAACCTGATAAAAACCGCCCGCACCAACGCGATGCCGGCAATGCGACGCGATCTGATGGGATGATGAGTTAAAACGTGTTAAAACAAAAACGAACAATGTATTTCCCAACTGGTTGCGAGGTGGAGTAGCGTTTTCAAAACCAATGTTGTTTGGTTTATTTTCAGTTATACTTGTAATTTGCATTTTTAACTCTAAGTAGTTACATAGTATAATGATAATATTTTTATATTGATTATTTTACTAATAAATTAATTTTAAATCTATTTTTCTGCTCTCGTTATAAAAACTTGACTATTTTTCACCATTATATGCATAAACACATTCTTTTTTTAATGTTAGAAAAGGTAGATCAGAGTGAAAAATGTTGGCTCGCAACGAGATAAAACCAAGTTACCTATGGAAAATTGAACAAAGTCTGGTTTCTATGACAACATTGCGCAGCGGCGTAATTTGTAAATATTTGGAAAGATCAAGCAGTCATTCGTTTACGATCGTAGAAAAGATACTGTATGAAACTCGTGCATAAAGGATCTTTTTTTCACTCTACGAGTTGCTCTTGTTGCATAAAACACTATTTTCTAAACGGGCTTTCAATGGTGTTTCATGGCCTATATACTAACCTAATTTTCTAAATTTTTCGTATTGTGAGTTTATTGTTACTAGTAACTATCAACTATTATATATTCTTGAACAGCTTAAAAATAGTCTAATCAAATTTAAGAAAAATATACAGGATGTTCCATTTAAAGAATCATATGTTTGCTTTAAATCTCGAAAAGTAAGAATCCCAAAAAAGAAAGTAAGCACGCCACTGAATTCTACCTAAAAAACTCTCTTAGAAACATTTTTTAATTTCTTGAAAAGTTTAGAGGAGAATAAATACAGGGGGTGGTCAAAAAGCAAACATTTTCGAAAACACCCTGTAGCTCAAAAACTAAGAAATCTATGATACCTCTGTTTGCGGCATCTATTGTTTCACAAAAAAGTACGTAATGTAAAAACCGAAAAGTCTCTATCTTTACTAGTTACCGAGATACCTTGCAATTATATTGAAAAATGGACACCCTGTACAGGGTGATTGTTTATATTTTACTAAATGGATATCTGGGTTAATATTGATCTTACAAAAATGGAATGGAAAATGGAACATCCTGTAATATCAGATAATGTCAGAACGTTAAACAATGAAGATTTCTTACCTTGAAAGGTAAAAAAAAACATCAATGATTTATCATTTCCGCTTATTTAAACATGGATTTTTTTAAAACATTTAACAATCGCCATTTTGAAATAGCTTGACAGAATCGCGTCAAAGTTTATGAGCATACTGTACGAGATATTAGCTTTCAAATGATGTATCACAAGCTGTATGTTTCCATTTAAAAAAAGATCGATGTCGAACGAACGTTAAAATGTGAGCATATATAAAACTAAATTGACGTGTCCGAGCATTTTTCCCAAAAGTTACAGGTTAAGGCTATATTAATTTTATTCCGGACTTCTGGGCAGCCCTGTATATATGTTATTATGTTTAATTCTGGTAATTTTCAAAAAAAGTAGACTTTTAAAAATTGCAACGCATCTTTCGCTGTTATTAAAAATTTAATTATTATTATTATTATTATTGTTTTTTTTTTAAGTTAGAAAATTTATTTAAATTAAGTTATATGAAAAGAAAATAAATAAATGAAAGTGAAGCAAAAACCACGAAGCCAAGCTGAGGTGAGAGGCTGAGGGACCGCGTGCAAATGCCCTAGCCCTATTGCCAGAGAGTAAGGGGGGGGGGGGGTTTAAATAGGGCGCCACCGTTTTGCAGCCAGGTCAAAACGGAAACCTTCAAGATCGTGCTGGGGCCTCACTCTCAGCTGGACTTTACACTTTAGGTAAAATATAATGAAGAAAAAAAAGGAAAACCACGGGGGGAGCTGTATAAATAAAACAACAGAATTAACTAAAATTAATGCTGGCTTTATTCAAAAATGAAGAAGTAAAAATGATATGGGGGTTAGTGCTTAGGGAGCGGTGGAAGCCCATAATACGACCATGCTATTTGTTTTTATCAAAGTAGCCATGGATAATAAAACAAAGAAATTTATTTTTTGACACAACTACCATTTAATTTAGGAGTTGTCTTAAATTCTGAAGATACAATGATATATTCTGAGATAGAAAAAGTTAATATTATGTCAGTTTTTATAAAAAGTAATCAAAATCAACACTTGACGCGTCAAGAATATGGACGAATTTATCGTAACAGAAAAACTCCTAGTAAGAAAACATTTTTTAACTTATATAAGCGTTTTAGAAATACCTGTGTGTTCAAGCGAAAACCCAAAATGGTTTGACTAAATGAGAATCAAGAATTAGATGTACTTCTATATTTTCAAGAAAATTTATTTAAAATATCGTTTGTGTAAAATTGTAAATAGGGGCCATTTTCAACAACTACTTTAATGTGTAGTTAATAATTAAATTAGACTGAATTTATTTGCTTTATTATCCATGGCTACTTTGATAAAAACAAATCAGCATGGTCGTATAGCCCTCCACTGCTGCCTTAGATTTATACGAAAAAGTCTTCTCTTTTCGAAAATTAACAAAAATAACAATAATAGCCTATATATATTTGAACTCCGGAGAATGATATCTCGCGACTAAAAATAAAAAATACAGGGTGTTTCATTTACACAATACCAGGTAACTTGAAAATTTTAATTTTCTGATGCCCTTTTTGTCTTTTCTGATAACGGATTCTGAATACCCGTTAAAAGTACTTCAAAATTGCTGATTTAAAATTATTTGTAAGACTGATATTAACCGAGATATCCATCTAGTAAAATATAAACAATCACCCTGTACATACAACATATCTCTGTCGATTACGTTGTTTACTATTAGCAAAGAAACTTATAGCTACAAGTTTCTTTGCTATTAGTGAAAAATATCTAAGTATTTAAATAGCAAAGAGCTAATAGCTTCTCTAAAAAGCTATTTTCAGGAAGAACCTAACAACAATGGTCTATTGTTACCTTTGACGCCTTGACAGAACTTACAGAAGTACCTAACTGTGAATAGTATGTTAAGGTCTACATATTTTATTTCTACTTTACTTATTTTTAGCGTATAGCAGCTGCCCTAAATTTATATATCTCCACCGTAAACGCAGTTTCAACGTCAGTTAAGGGAAATAAATTAGAACCACCTAAAAAGAAACGCTTGTGTTTATTTATCTAAAATTATCTTTTTGTATGAAAAAACACTCGGTTATTTTTGTTACAATCTGGTAACACTAGCGTCTAACTCTGACTGCCACTCGAAGGGTATGACGTGCAACGAAAATTGTTTTGCATTAAGTTTATGCAAAATATGCATAAAATATTCATTTGCTTACAATCCGCTCTCTAGAAGTCTGTATTAAAATATAGAAGTCAATTAAGTTTATATTTTAAACAACTATTCCTGCAGGCAGTGCAGGCATTAAAGAAAAACCCCTACCCTCACACATGGGCCTAAAAATACTAATAGCATTCTAAGTAACTTACCCTTTCTACAAATATAATCTCCAGGTGAAAATAACACTGGCCGCAACCTCAGCACCAACTCACACAAAAAGCCCGCTTCGGTGTTTTGGAAGATCTCCACCCTCTTCAGGGTATCCAGATGGACATTGATCGCTATTTCCGCTTTGAGCTTGTCGGGTAAACACGACACGGCTCGTTCTTCATCCGAACATTTCTGTGTCAGCCAAAGATAATCGAACCATTTAATGACCTTGACTTGTAGATTACTAGGCACTCTGCGCATGCGCATGTATGTTTTCACCCCGTCCAGTTTGGCTGAAAATAAAAATTCTTTGTTAAAATCAATTTTTAAAATAGAAAATGATAATACTTATAAGATTAGTAAGAGAGTACCCCAGGGATCCATATTACTCTTTACTGCATATATTTTATACCAATGAACTCTCTGATATGACAGGTCAGTTTACAGTTTATATGCTGATGATACTACCTTAATTTTCAGCGAAGAGGACTCTAAGGTAATGCAAACGAGTGTGCGTGAAACGTGGCATGTTCTTAACAGGTACTTTGCAGCCCATGACCTGCTCTTAAATGTTGCAAAAACACAGTGTCTTGTCTTTGTCAATCGAAACGCCTTAACTTTTTCATACAAAAATAATGAAATCCAATCGACATAACATGTTTCATCTCTTGGTTTTAAAATTATTAGGAGATTGGATTGGGGGAATGTTGCATGTGGAGGAAGGTAATTCAAAAGTTACAGGCATTATGCGCGACTTTTTTGTCACTACTTTATTCATGTCATATCTTACTTGATACTTTTATGTAAGTTACAATTGTAAATTGTATACTTCTGTATGCTCGGTTAAAAGTAGCACTGCCGTACTTCGCCCGAGTTAAAAATAAAGGCATATTATTATTATTATTATATCTTAAATCTGGTAAACTATAACACGAATTACTTTGTATGAATTGATGCTCAAGAAGACAAAAATATGCTTGGCATTTCTTCCAACAGAAAGGAACTAGGCACCCGACTTGAAATTTTGCACAAATAAGCTATAGCGATAATAAAATTTAACATTTACATTTAGTGTTGGTTATATCTAAAAAAATAAAACCTATGGGTGGCCTTAAGTTTGAGTTTATTGATGGATTGAGGACTCGGTTAAAAAGTAGAACTATTTATTTTCGATTTTCAATGTTGTCCCACGTCGAATGACAATGAAAATGAAGTAAAAACATATATTTTTAGATACTAGATAGGTGAACTTGCTTATTGAAACGTGCGTCGTAAATAAGTGAAATTTGGTACATATTTCGGTAATAATGCATATGAAAAATGTGGAGAGCACTAAGTGTGTCTATGTATTACTACGCATTGAGAATAATAACTGAGAATGTTGGCAGTGTTGCTGCGATAAAATATCATTTTCTCGGATGAACCTACTTTCCATTTAAATGGCATTGTTAATAGACACAATAATCGTTATTGTTGAGAATTGGGCGGGCATAGTTGGTAGACATATTGTGAGACCTTTTTTTATAGATAGTATTTTAAATGGCGAAAAATATTGGACCTCCTCAGGAATCACATAATTCCTTGTTGCAGAATGGTTTTACCGGGAGTAAATAATGGCATAAACGAACAGGTATGGTTCCACCAAATGTTAGACAATATATAAGCGAACAATTTCCAGGACGTTGGATAGGCAGAAGCGACTTAACTGGCCAGCGCGATCCCCCGACTTAACACCGCTCGAGTTCTTTTTGTGAGGGCACTTAAAGAATAAAGTCTACGTTAACCGTCCAAAGAACTTAGAATTTTTAAAAGTCAGAATAATTACTGCTGAAATTCGGGCAATTCCAGAGGATTTCCTTTTAAACGTTGTAGACGGGTTCAGGGATCGACTGGCGCTCTGCTTAGCAAAAAATGGTGGTCATTTTGAACACCTGATCCACTGAAAAGGTTTGTTTATTATTCCGATGTTAAATTGTGCAATGTTCTAGGCTATTTATTTTGTAATTATAAAGTTTGTTACAATTTTATATAAATAAAAATTTGAAATACAAAAAAATTCAGAGTTTTCCCAGTACAATCCAAATATGCAGTCATATGCAGGGTGTTCCATTAAAAAAAAGTAAGTTGGTCTCTATGGCAATATGGCAACCAAACCGGAAATGACAGAAAAAATTCATGCAGGTAGAAATGTGGGGAATAATTTACTGAACAACTTTCACAAAGGTCACTTTTTCATATACGAGGTAATTCAAAAGTTATTTTGCTCCACTTTTTTGCCACTCTGTGTATTAGATTGTTTTCTTTTTATGCATGGTAATACGGACTTGTCTGAGACTGCAATCATCAACTATTTGATTAGGAATAAAGCGACCTATATTTACAGAAAAATGTAACGTACTCGCTCATAAGAATAGTTAACAGTTTCCCAGAGAGGGTAAGAAACCTGTCTTATAATCTGGTCAAGACGGTTGTATTTCAATAATTAATTAAAAAGACATATTACTCTGTGCAGGACTTTTTTAAAGACTATAACAGGTCTAATTTCTAGCTCGGGTTATGTTTTTGTGTTTTTATTTTTTTTATGTTTGTCTTTTGTTCGTATTGGCTGATGTTTGTGATACCTGCTACAAGTATAATTTTATAAAAAAAAATGTGTTACTAGGATATTACTAAATATCATCAGATAAGTGTAATTGTACATATAAGATGTGTTAATTACATATAAAAAGTGTTATCTTACCAAGTCAAAGCTGTTCAATTATATAAATGATATGCCGCTAGGGCTATTATATTATTAGGATAGGATGTTTGTTTATTTGTTTATATACTGTTATATGTTGAGGTTGTATGGATGTTTCAGCATTTATTTCTTTCTTTCTTCTATTTCTTTTTCTCTTTTAAATCATTTAAAATTAGATTAAGTATGTAAGTTACTTAATTTTTTACACGTACTTTTTATTGTAAGTACCATTAATTGTCTCTAATTATCTTACACTGTTCTATGCCATTTGGTTTTTGTTTGAGCAAATAAATAAATATATACATACATATTTTAAATCAGTGACCTCCAATATCGCTGCCTTATACCTAAAAATTCATTTCTGTATTGTAACTAGATTCTAATAAATAAAAAAAACACTTTGATCATATTATTTTCAGGGACCTGTAGCTGAATCATTTGCGGACCTATGTTACAATGAAATTTTTTTGGTATTTTTTGTGTAGAATCATCCTGTAAAATTTCTCATCGTCATTTCCGGACACTCTGTATTATAAAAAGATTATTTAAATTTGAATTCGAAACGGTTATAAATTATTAACACTATGAGTAAAATTATGTATTTTGTAAGATATTTTATAACAATTTTATTTTTCATTCTGCCCTAAAAATTATTAAATATAACTTGGCCATAATATTGTGTTCTAAATAATATGTTTGTTCAACTGCATAATATAACGATTGTAACGACAATAATTTACACATTTAGGCTCGTTGCAGTAATATGTTTCTTTGAAACATCAATAACATTTTTGTGACTATTGAACTCTTGTATTGAAATGTTTAGATGTTTGTAGTAAATAAATAATTAAAAGGAAATCAGATATTTACTAGCAAAATATCCTTTTGTAAGTATAATAAGGTTTGAGGTCCATATCTTTCAGTAAATAAAAAGCTATTCATGTCTCCTTTGCAATTTACTTTTCAATCTTCGCTGAGCGACAGAAAAAATATAATAAAGTCTCTTTATAATTTTAAAATGTAATTTAAAAATTCAGAGGAGTCCTCTCTTTTTGGAATGAGTAAATACAGTATAAAACAGTAAAGTAACGCTGATAACGTTTGAATTATTCATAACACAAATAAAAAAACGGTTTTGCATTCTACTTTCATTTTAATATTTCGTTTATTAACGGGTCCCTGTAAAAAGGAAATTTTTGGGCAGCAATGAAAGTAATTTAATAATAAAATAAAGAGAAATGTTTAAGCAAATATAACTTGGATAATTAAAACATCGTCCATAGCGAATCATTTATTAAATACGCATTTAAATCAACACCCTGAAAATTGACATCATTGACAAATTAGATCTCCAAAATATGGTGGGTGTCAATTTTATGAGTTTTCTCGTCTATCGATCGTAATAGATATTTATTTCAGCCGGTTTAGTAAATCTGCTTACCCTATACTCACTTGCGGCCGGTACATGGAACATTATAGTATCAGATACCGTAATGTATTGCCTAGCAACCACGTTTTGATTTTAAGAACAATGACTTTTCACTTTCGATTTTTGAAGTTACATATACACATATTTTTTAGCAATTATTTAAAACATCAAAATAGTTATTTACATTACGAGATGCGAAAGTTAATTTTTTGGTGTGAGAAAGTATTTGAATAGCCGAGGCGAAAACCATTCTGCTAGAAAGAATTATGTGATTTCTGAGGAGGTTTAGATATTTTTCGCCACTTAAATTACCTTCTACGAAAAAATGTCCCACAGTATGTCCACCAACACCACAACAAACATTAACTTTTTCGGACCTTTGAGTATGACTGACCTTCGTGGAACCAGTGGGTATTCTGAGCACATCAATAACAATAATTGTGTCAATTAACAATGCCATTTAAATGGAAAGTAGTTTCATCAGAGAAAATGGTATTTGTTGCGAAGTTATTATCGTTATTGTATCTTTTCATCATCAGCTCACAACTCGTTCAACTCGGGCACCAACTTTATCTTGTAGGGATGCAACTTCTTCTGCTTAAACAAATTTTTCACTGACTGACTAGACACAATAAAATCCATTGCCATTAACCTGGATGATTGTGTTTCAGATTGCTGTTTTAGGTCGACCAGATCTAGCGGCTTCCCTAACACTGCCTGTTTCTTGAAATTTTTTTACCACTCGACACACCGTTGACTGATTAATTGGAATATTAACCAGAGGAAATGAAGGGTTGCAATCGATAATTTCTGCAAAATTTTTTGCCTCTTCTAAAATATTACTAAATCCTTCATCTGACCTAATATTATATAAATATGGTATAAATTTGGTAGTGTAGCATCCGATTCCTGCATAGCTTTACTTAAGATATTAATTTTTGCAAACACATTATATCATGTTATAATGGAATAAATAAATTTAAACGACTTAATTTTCAAAAGCAATGAATTTGCCATGTTCCTAGTTTCAGGGTCTCTAGTATTATCAGACTAGAGGGTATATACAGGGTGACTCGGGAAGAATGGGCCTAACTCTAAGGGTATAATCTATGCATCAAAACAATAAAAAAAAAACTGAAATGTTGTTATCCAATATTCATTTCTTTTCAAGTTATAATGCAAAAACAAAATATTGCATTAATTTAGCTTTCCTGTAATAAATGTTAATATTGTTTGCTTTTGATTGTTATGCTGTCACTATCCTATTAGTGTCAGTATCAAATGTTACATTGATTCACCGTTAACTTTCGGATTTGTATCATTTAAATTTTATGGTTTTATGGTTTGTGTAATGGATATACTACAGCGGCTGCTGAAGAATATCGTGAACGATTTCCACATGAAAGAACATCGAACAGAAAGGCCTTTATCAGAGTTTTCAATAAACTCTGCGAGACCGGAACGCTTCCAAGTGCTAATGTAACATCCGAACGAGTCATTCAACAGGATTTAGAAGAAATAGAAAATGTTCTAGCTTTAGTAGAAAAAGATGCGACGACAAGCTTACGAAAAATTGGAATTCAGTTGGGGATTCCCCAAAAAAGAGTAATCAATACGCTGCACGAGCAAGGCTTATACCCGTACCATGTACAGCGTGTACAGAATCTTCAAGCTAGAGACTACCAAGCGTATGCAATTTTGTGAGTGGATAATTAATAATCGTCATGTTTTACCGCACATACTTTTTACTGACGAAGCTACATTCACCCGTGACGGTATCAATAATAATCGAAACTCCCATGTATGATCGGACGAAAATCCTCTCGCAATAGTCCAAAGTAATTTTCAACACAGGTTTTCAGTAAAAGTGTGGTGCGGCATGATCGATATAAATTCAATTGGTCCCTTTCTTTTGAAAAATCGACTTGCAAGGGATCACTACTTAAGTTTTTTACAAAATGAATTGCAAGGACTACTGGAGGAGATTCCTTTAAACATCAGAATTGAAATGTATTATCAACACGACGAAGCGCTTGCCCATTTCGATCGTCGGGTCAAGCAATATTTAGACCAAAGGTTTCCAGGGGTTTTTTGGATTGGTCGCGGTGGTCCTATTAGTTGGCCTCCTAGATCGCCAGACCTCACGCCGTCGGACTAAAATTTATGTGGTTGGTTAAAAACTAAGGTTTACAAAGTAAAAGCAGGTACTACTGATGCATTAATTATACGCATTAGAAATGCTGTACTCAATATTAAAAAAAGGCAAGAATCAATTAGAAGATCCACACCCCCCCTTTAGTAAACGAAGCAGGAAATGTTTGGAAGTCAATTGCGGTATTTTTGAAAATTTACTAAACCAATGATTTTTTATTTATTTAAAACAATGTTAATGTTGGATATTTTGGTTTAACAATATTATAATTTTGTTTAACGCTGTAACTTGAAAACAAATTAACATTGGATAACAACATTTGAGTTTTTTCTTATTATTTTGATGCATACATTACATACACCCTTAGAGTAAGGCCCATTCCTCCCGACTCGCCCTGTGTAGTAGAGCTCGGAATTTTTGATATTTAAGTATTCGAATACTTACCTTATCTATTTTATATTCATTCAAAAATTCGGTTTCGAATATTCCAATGTTCGATTTCTAAAATTCAAATATTCGATTTTGATTATTCAAATATTGAAATATTTGAATACTCGTAGTGATATTCAAACATTGAGTAATTTTATTATTTGACTTTTAATACCTTTAATTTAAATCTTAGCTTTCGCTTTCACGTATTTAAAAAAATGAAAACGTTTAAGTTTAAGCACTATATACAGGGTTTTAAAAAATCGTGCGCTTTATCAGAATGTGGACATTTTCAACATTTGCTTAAATTAACTGTTGCATTTTTTTGTATCATTATTTAAAAAAAAATATATTATTTTTAATTTATATGCTTTTATTAACTTTGAAATACATAGGTATTTTTCTTGTAGGTACATGCAATAAAGTGGTTTTTATTATTGCTCTCAAAAACAAAACAAGGTAAGAAAACAATTGAGGGAACAAAAAAACTACCTGGAATTAATAAATTTAGTGTAGTTAGGGCTAATTAAGCCCATTATTATTATGAATAACGGTACCAAATTTCAATAAAATCAGGAAAATAATATTTTTAACACCGATGGGAGTGTTATGTATTTTATTTAAGACACGGATCGGTTTTAATAGTTTATTAAAACAAGAATATATGTACAAAGGTATGATAACAAGTAAATAGCACTGTTGAGAATTTCCGCACGAATGTCTATAATCCGTCAGAGTACCACTATCAAGGCTCACACCTAGAGCGCTCGAGTAGCAGCGTCGCGTTGTCTTTCAAGCGTAGCTTCTGCACGTCAAGGATCCCAACCAGGATGCTAAGGTAGAGGCGAGAGAGCGAGCTCGAGAAGAACTGCCGTCCTAAGGGCTGGTGGCTGCTTATCAAGGCGCTGGCGGCTGACGTCACAGGTGGGGGTGAAGCTGCTAAGGGTAGTACGGCGCGGCACTCGGCGATGAATACGGGTGGCGCCATCGAGAGCGGTAGTGCGGAGCGCGGCGGAACTAAGGGGTGCTACAATTCTCCCCCTCAGAGCCTGGGAGTCGTCCTCGTACTAGGCTCTGTAGTCGTAGGAGTGGTCACCTTCCTGGGGCGTCCTCGACGTCTAATAGGTAACAGCGGCGCGGGAAGTGGAGCTGGTACGTCGCTGGAATCCTCGGGAGGTCGGTATGGAGTGAGGGCTGACACATGGTATACACCAATAGGCTCGGTTGGTTGGTTGGAGTGGGCAATCTGGTAGCTACAGGGTCCTTGCTGACGGACGATCAGGTACGGTCCATCGCGCTTGGGGGTCAGTTTTGAGGAACGATGGTGTGCAGAGCTGCTCAACGTATGAGAGGTGACGTATACGTAATCTCCGGGGCTGAGTCCTGGTGAAGGGCGGCGACGAGAGTCGGCTTGGGCCTTACGTCGGTTCTGCTCTTTTTCGTGTGTTTCTCGGGCTTGGTCTAGAGTGTCGGCCAGACGTAACAAGCGGGGGGTAACTTCTGGTACGAAGTTCTCCTGAGTTACGATGGTGCGTAGGTCGTGATTGACACCGGTTGGGGTCCGTAGTTCACGACCAAAGGTTAAGTAGGCGGGAGAGTAACCGGTTGACTGGCAGCGAGCGGTGTTCATGGCGAAACGGATGGCTGGTAGCTTCTCATCCCATGAAGTCTGATCGGTTCCTACTTGGATGGCTAGTTGAGTTTTTAGGTCTCGGTGTCTGCGCTCTATAGGGTTGGCAGCAGGGTGATATACGGGGGTTAGGCACTGGTCAACTCCTAGGCAGTAAGTAAGACAATGCATGACCGAGCTGATAAACTGGGGTCCATTGTCACTGATTACACGGCGTGGTAAACCATATCGTAAGCATACCTCGTTAACCAGGGTCCAAGCGCATTCTTCGGAAGTGGCTTTGGACAGGGGAAAAAGCTCTATCCACCGGGAGGCGGTATCTTCTAGGGTCAGTATCCATTTCTTCTGGTTGATGCTTTCTGGTAAAGGTCCGAACAGATCTATGGCGAGAACTTCGAATCGCTGGTTCATCACTGGGGTTTGTAACAGGCCAGCGGGCACTTGGTTGGAGGGTTTATATTTCTGGCATTCAGGGCAAGTTTTTACATACTTGGTAACATCGCGTCTGATTCCGGGCCAATAGAATTTTTGTAGTATCTTATGAAGAGTTCGTTCGGCACCATAATGTCCTGCGGTAGAGGCATCGTGATGATCGTGGAGTATCTTAGTTTTCAGGTCGTTAGGAATGACGAGCTGGGCTTCTTCGACGTCGTCATCGGGGGAGTACCGATACAGGATTCCTTGGGAGCAAAGGTAGCCTCGGGAGGTCCAGGGAGCGGTAATCTCCTGGTCTCCTGCGTCGAAAGCATCTAGTATTTTCTTTAGTTCGGGGTCGGCTTGTTGAGCTTCCCTTAGGGAGGAGGCGTCGATTGTTGGCAAGTCTAGACTGATGAACTTAAAGTCTGTTGCGGGGTTTTCACTGTTTGCCTGGGGAGGTCTGGATAGCGTATCCGCTACGACGTTAGCTTTTCCGGGCGTGTAGTGTATCTGTAGGTTGTAAGGCTAGAGCTGCAAGGCCCATCGGGCGAGTCGTCCACTGGGAGATCGTAGGGACATCAGCCACTTCAACGGCTGGTGATCAGTAATGATGATGACAGAAGTTTCCTCTAGGTATCCTCGGAAACGATTGACAGCCCACACGATAGCTAAGGCTTCTCGCTCGGTTGTTGAGTAATTCCGTTCCGGGGCGGTCAACAGGCGACTGGCGTATTCAACGGGTCGTTCATCCACTCCCTCCCCCTGGAGTAATGCTGCACCAATTGCGTAAGCGCTGGCATCTGTGCGGAGTGTGAACGGTTGTCCATGGTCAGCGGGCCGTAGGATTGGAGCAGAAGTTAGGGCAGACTTTAGCTTGTTAAAAGACTGGTCCTGTTCAGAGCCCCATTCCCAGGGTTCCTTTTGACGGGTTAGTTTACTGAGTGGTTGTGATAGTTTTGCGAACTGGGGAATGAATTTTCGGTACCAACTGCACGTTTGGTGAAAGGTTATCACTTGTTTTGCGTTGCGTGGTGCCTGAAAGTTTTGAATGGCGCTGATCTTTGCAGGATCGGTGTGTATTCCTTGTGTGCTGATGACATGGCCCAGGTAACGTGTCTCGCGGCAGCCAAAGCGGCACTTCGGGCGATGGAGGCGGAGCTGGAATTCCTGAAGCATGTCGAAAACACGGCGTAAAGCGTAAAGGTGGTCGTCGATGTGATCGGAGAGAAGGATTAGGTCATCTAGGTAGGCTAAGAGGCGTAGGTCTGGGAGTCGTCATCGGAAACGATCCATTAGTCTCTGGAACGTAGCGGGGGCGTTGCGGAGTCCAAATGGCATGCGGTTGAACCGGTAAGTGCAAAAAGGGGTGACGAAACAGGTCTTGTCCTTGTCTTCTTCCTTTATTCGGATTTGGTGGTAGCCGGCGCGAAGGTCCATGGTGCTAATGCATCCGATGTTGCCAGTTGAATGGAGCAGGTCGTCTAGGTTGGGTAGGGGATACTGGTCAGCAATGGTGACGGCGTTCAACCGGCGGAAATCAATGCATAGACGGATCCCTCCTCCAGGTTTGGGCACCAGGACGCTCGGAGCTGCCCAAGCGCTTTCGCATTCTTCGATGATGTCGTGGTCCAGTAATTCTTGAATGGCTTGTCTCAAGCGTTCACTCTTCTGGGGCGTTACTCGGTAAGGCGGAGCACTGAGTGGAGCGTGGTCTCCAGTGGCGATCCGGTGCTCAGCAAACGGCGTGGCTGGTCCATGGAGGGCGAACACGGAGCTGTAGTCATGAAGGAGTTGCGTCATTGTCTGACGTTGTTTGGAGGTGAATTCGCTGGCTTCATCTTCGCGAAGGTCCAAGGATGCGAAGATAAGTGAGGTATCTGCAATTGAGTCGTCCCACATGGCGTTGATGGTATCGTAAGCATCTTGAAGCATATAACCATGGCGCGAGAAGGGATTCTGCTGAAGGGCAGAAACGGTAGTAGCTAAGGGCTGACTGGCGGCGGTTGGTTGTATGCAGGGGCCATAGTGGTCGGCTAGACCGGACTGATGGTCGCTGATAAACATAGTATCTAGCTCTGCTAGGTAAGTGGGCGGCGGAGGCGGCGCGCTTGCTAGACCTGGCGTGATCGGACGAGTTGGTGTAACTGGCATAGGTGACAGCATTATGGGAACTGGCGTAACTGGACGAGCTGGTGTAGCGGGTAGGGGCGACAGCATGGCAGGAAGCCTATATTCGTTGGCGATACTGTCTAGGGTTATGCAGTCATCGGTATCCATGCTTTGGAGAACAGGTGGTGACGAATCTTCGTCCTTTGGAGAGAAGGGGTGCTGAGTGCTGGCGTCATTGTCAAAATGCCATTGGTTGCTGCTAAAGTTGAGGACAAGTCCTGCGGCGAATATAAAATCAATCCCTAGCAGAGTTTGTGCAAAATGAGCATCAGGAAAAGCACAGAAGGTAGTTGGCACTATGCGACCTTGGAGGGTGACTGGTACGGTGACTATTTGTACGAGCTGTTTTCGGGGTTTGCCGTCGGCTAAGGTGACGTCCATGGTTCGGGTGTTGAACTTGTAACCTCTTTGTCGTAGCAGATGGTAGAGAGACGTTCCAGCAAGCGAAGCGCGGGCTCCTGTATCTAGGAAGGCTGATCCTGGGATGCCATCTACTTGAATGTGGACCGCGGGGCGTGTCTGTTTTGATAGAGACACGAAGGAAAAAGCTAAGGCTGGTTGACGGTCGGGAGTTGGATTGCAGCTGGGGCAGTTTCTTCTAATAAATCCAGGGCTTTGACATCCATAGCACTTGATTGTGTCGTTTCTGGGTACACTGGTGAGCGGGGTATTTTCCTTATTTGCGGTACTGCGCAGGCTTGCGGCTTTTTTCCGACATACTGAGACATCATGACCTATATTTTTACAAAACTGACAACGGTTCTTGGTGCGTTTAGTCTGATGCGGAGTGATTTCTTGAATAACTGGACTAGTACGGGCTGTGTTGACTAGTCTGGCTTTGGTCAACAGATCTGCAAAACTGTTGACTAATTCTCGTGGAACTCTGTCACGAACTGCGAGGGTGAGTAAGCCGTAGAGCATGTCAAGCTGCATGATTTCTTCAAGCGGAGTTTCGAGCTGTGCTAATAATGATCGTTTTTCAGCGATGAATTGGCCTGTTGGTGTATTTTCGTCCTGTCTAGAAGCAAAAACATCCTGATATATTTTATAGGCCGGAGGTCTTGGAGCAAATTCGTTGCGGAGCAGTAGCTTGGCATTCTCCCATGTCGTTGCTGAATTTTTTATTCCGGTCCACCAAAGGTGTGCGAAACCTTCTAGTAAAAGTGCTAGGCCTCGAAGCGCGTTTTCGTCCGATATTCCTTCACTTTGTTTGTAGAACTCGATGCTGTCAAGGAAGTCATCTACTGCATCTTTGCTGCGGGTCCCATTGAATCGAGCGGGGCAGTGCGTAAAATGTTTTGCTGGCAACGGCGGTGGTTGTAATTGCTGGATGAGTTGTTGCAAATTTTCAGCGGTAATTGCCATAGCTGCTTGACGTCGTGTAACGGGAATGATGCTAATATGGACTGTAAATGATGACGGGATCGAATACTTCTTGGATCTGTGGGTGATTTCCTCTCTCCTGGTGTGTGGAACTGCAGATATATTTGCACGTAAACACTATCAGAATGATTATCACGAGCGCGCTTAATATCATATACACGTACATAGGTATTCACTTTCTCGTGCCACACGTTGGGAGGCCACTTTAACACCGATGGGAGTGTTATGTATTTTATTTAAGACACGGATTGGTTTTAATAGTTTATTAAAACAAGAATATATGTACAAAGGTATGATAACAAGTAAATAGCACTGTTAAGAATTTCCGCACGAATGTCTATAATCCGTCAGGGTACCACTATCAAGGCTCACACCTAGAGCGCTCGAGTAGCAGCGTCGCGTTGTCTTTCAAGCGTAGCTTCTGCACGTCAAGGATCCCAACCAGGATGCCAAGGTAGAGGCGAGAGAGCGAGCTCGAGAAGAACTGCCGTCCTAAGGGCTGGTGGCTCCTTATCAAGGCGCTGGCGGCTGACGTCACAGGTGGGGGTGAAGCTGCTAAGGGTAGTACGGCGCGGCACTCGGCGATGAATACGGGTGGCGCCATCGAGAGCGGTAGTGCGGAGCGCGGCGGAACTAAGGGGTGCTACATATTTAAAAAAATTATAAAAAAGCGATGTTTGGTATTTCAGAAGTACGGTACGTAACTTAAGGGGGTGATTCCTTATGATATTTTAAGAAAAAAAGTTCATATGGACTTATGTCCAGAGTTGCTCTGTTTTCGGTAAACAGGGTGTTTTTAAAAAAAAATTGGTTTTTATAATTTTTCCCGATTTTATTGAAATTTGGTATCGTTATTCATAATGACAAGGGGTTCAATTAGCCCTAACTAGATTTAATTTATTAAGTCCAGTGGCGTCCCGGAGAGCACCTTAACGAATATTATTGACAAGAAAATGTACGCCACTGATTCTTTCTAATTTTGATATTCTTTTTCGGATTTACCAACTAATAGTACAACTTGTTTGTTCTTTGAATTGTTTTCGTATCTTGCTTCTTTTTCGAGGAAAAAAATAAAAACTTCTGAAATACCCTGTATAATAAATATGTATCTACGATTTTGAATGTAAATGTATAATATATACAGGGTATTTCAAAAGTACGGTACGTAACTTAAGGGAGTGATTCCTTATATTTTAAGAAAAAAAGTTTTTATGGACTTATGTCCAGGGTTGCTCTGTTTTCGGTATACAAAGTGTTTTAAAAAAAAAATGGTTTTTATAATTTTTCCCGATTTTATTGAAATTTGGTATCGTTATTCATAATGACAAGGGGCTCAATTAGCCCTAACTAGATTTAATTTATTAAGTCCAGTTGCGTCCCGGAGAGCACCTTAACGAATATTATTGACAAGAAAATGTACGCCACTGATTTCTTCTAATTTTGATATTCTTTTTCGGATTTACCAACTTGTTTGTTCTTTGAATTGTTTTCGTATCTTGCTTCTTTTTCGAGGAAAAAAATAAAAACCACTTTAAGCATAATTGCACAATACATCAATCATTCTATGTTGACAACAGGGCCGTAGATAAGGGGGGGTTTAGGGGGTTCAAACCCCCCCCCCCCCATAACAACGAATGTTCAGTTCTACCTTGTTAACCACCGTAAATTTTAATAATAATTCTAATAAATTGCCAGAGTTTTCTTACCTAAACCCCCCCCCCCCCCCATGGGTAACGCCTAGCTACGGCCCTGGTTGACAAAGTATTGTGGCTGTGTTGTTTCCAGATTGAGTCTGATTTGTATATTGCGGTTTACAGATCACCAAATTCTTCAACCAAAGATTTTATTGTGCACATGGAGGAGTTATTGGAAAGTAAAATGAATACAAAAACTAGAAATGTGTATGTAATAGGAGACTTTAACATAGATATAATAAATAATTCAACTGAAAAAGTCAACTAGTGGATTTAATGGCTGCTCATGAGCTGAACCAAAAAGTAGAAGAGTTTACACGGGTTACAAGAGACACAAAAAGTTTGGTCTATTTTGTTCTATTAAGAGGAACAAAAGTCCACATGCATATCTCTGTCGATGACGTTGTGTACTATTTGTAAAAAATGCCAAAGCATTTAAATAGTTGGTGCAAAGAGCTGCCCTAAATTTGAATATCTCCACTGTAAGCGCAATTTCAACAACAGTTAAGGAAAATAAATTATTAGAATCACCTTAAAACAAACGTTCTATAATTCAAAGAGAGTTGTAAATGTGTGAAGATTGGATATAAGTTCTATCCGCGACACTATTTATGGAATGTACGGCACAAGTAAGTTGAATTATTTTAAAATTATAATATTTTACATCAGTTATTCATAAGCTGTAACTTTTTTTAAAACATCATGTAACTTTTAGTTAGAAATTAAAAGACAGAGAACTGTTTGGTGGTTGTCCTAACTCTGTAAGAATGGTTGTCTTAACTCTTTAAGAAGCCTCTTCAAGAAAATAGGCTTTGGACGGTAAAAAGATGAACTGTGAACTGAGGCAAGGGCTTATGGAACTTTCCCATGTATATATATGAAAGAAATATATGAAAGAGAAAGAAGCATTCTTGTACAAATTCGTTTTCTTGCATGAAACATTGATTTTTCAGAATGGTACCATTAGTCGATCTTGGCAAGATGAAAATAAAAGAAGTGTTAGATCTACTAAAGTTATGGTTATGGAGATGGTAAAAGGTATTATGCAGTAAACAAATATATAAACTATGGGCAATTTTTGTACATTTATCTTGTTTTTATAAAAAAAAAACTGTGTAATTCCCTTACTCGGATATTTTGGTTACAAGCGGGCAACATTGTGGATAACTGACGGCACTCGAAGGGTATGACGTGCATCGGTTCTTTTTTTGCATTAAGTATAGATGACTTCGCCCGGTTAGTCAAAGGGCAGTATTCTATGTAAGAAGTTTTGTATTGCGCTGATCAGGCAGGCATGCAGGGCCGGATTTGGTTTGAAAATTAGTAATAAATAGGTATTATGAATATTGATTGGCATAGATTAAATTAATTTTAATAACAAATTAGTTTTCTTATGAAAGTAGTAGGGGAAGCAGTACTTTCATCGCTTCAATGGACCGCACGCCCCTGACTAATCAAATAATATACTGTTATTCAAAACTAAAAACAACTCAAATGGTATTTCAGTTTTTACAACATTCCATCATTTCCATAAAGGTTAATTTTTGAAACATGCCATTAAGTATAATATGGTAAAACAAGAATATGTACTGATAATTCCACCATTAAAATTTTAATATTTATTACTGAAATTATCTGAATTTATTATTTAAATAACAATTTTAAATTATTGTCATTGGCCCATTCGTGCAAACCAATAAACCAAAAACTGTTAGCTCCGACCGACCTTTATATAATATACATAGTTATTGTTAAATAACAATAGCGATGAAACACAGAAAATATAGCTATATTTTCTGTGGCTGAAAATAAATTTAGTATCATTAATAATTTAAATTTTAATTCTACTTCTTGATGTGAACAAACGCATCGAAATGTGCGGTTATTATTTATTATCTGAACATGGTGTTCGGACAATGAAATTTGGCAGTGTGGAAAATATTGTCGAGTATTTAAATTGGATGACCGATATAATTAAATAATAATTCAATACTAGAATAAAGGGATTATTTTTTTAATTTCCATAGGATCAAATTACAGTTCGTTTAACTCGGTAAATTTTATTGCTTTGATAATTATTATATAGAAACAGTTATTGCTAAATCGGCCAAAAATACGAGTATAAAAATATTACCTTTTGAGGAAGAATTATATTGAAAAATAGTATATTGTTTTACTAATAACGAAAATACCATTTTTATCCGATTGTGAAAAAAGTACGTTTTATAGATTAGATATTGGGACGAAAAGGTAACATTTTCAATAAGGTATTGATTATTGCACTAGTAGCTAGGCAACACTTTTCGTCCTGGCCCATAAAATATTTTTCGGACGCTATTACAGGTTCCATTGTTAACTGACAAACATTGGGTAAGAGCGACAAATTACCGTGGAACATGAAATGTATTAGTTTACTTTACTTTTACTTTATTTTTGCATTATTTTATAACTGGCAATCAGATCAAAAACACGATTGAATAAAAAAATAACGAATGTCATACGGACGAAAAATATTTTTCGGACTATGCGGATTACTTGTAATCTCCCGCATTACATCCGAAATACTACATTTTTCGTCCTTATAACATAATATACCACTAGATAGATTTTGCATTCCTATCTCTCCTTGGATTTTATTGATAATAATTAAGCAGAGGTTTCCTTATCTATTTTTGCAATTTTCGGTGGAATATTGGTAAAATTGAAGTCATTTTTCCGAACCCATGGGCAATTTAATCAAATCTCAAATACACTCCTTACCTAGTTTTTAGCCCTGAAAATTTGAAGTCCATCCGATAAGTAGTTTAGTTTTCTAAATATACGAGATCAAAATCAAATAAAACGCTCGGGAGGGGGTGACGTCATTACCTCCCACAGTTCGTCGGCTATGAACTTGCAACGGTTTTTCTGTGCATATATAAATGAGATGCGCTTACTCTTTCTTTGTTTAGTTAAAGCAGAAGCTTATTATTACTACTCCTAATAGTATAGTCTATAACAAGTAGGACATGCCATTCCATACAAGTTCTAGACTATACTTTTTCTCTCTACAACTATTTAAGAAAAATAAAAAAAACTTAATAAAAAAATTATTATTTTCTCTCCTGTCGATGTGAACTCCGTTACCCAGCAACGGAGAGAGGGCGATCTAAATAGCCACCTGTCTGCTATAGGAGATAGTGACGTCACACCCGCGAGTCGAAAAGACTTAAGAGGCGTCAGCAAATTGAAATTTTTTGCAATTCGCACTGAAATTACAAAATCTTCCAGAAAATGTAATAAAAAATGCGAAATGACCCAATTGTTGACAATAATTTAAGTAACTGGCAGGCGGGATGATAGACGTCAAGGGTTTAACTGAAAACAAATGGCTGACAACAAGCAACTGAATATGGAACTACCTTAACTTCTCAATATTTATTATAACTTTTTTATAATTAAAAAATACTATGATTAATCGTTATCTTTGTATTTTTGATCTTCTATGGGACACTAACACACTGTCCTGTCTGTTATGTTGTCCCCTCCACTTATCATTGCAAAAATATGTAAAGCTACTTATAGTTTAATCATCTGATCCGGTAATATTTGTAGATTGGAAAAATGTATTATTTTATTTAGGTATAACAATTTATTGTAAAAC
Organism: Polydrusus tereticollis; assembly: GCA_963920685.1. Classification (NCBI taxonomy): domain Eukaryota; kingdom Metazoa; phylum Arthropoda; class Insecta; order Coleoptera; family Curculionidae; genus Polydrusus; species Polydrusus tereticollis. Next base: position 63,808,702 of record OY987327.1, read on the forward strand.
ATCGTTCCGGAAAATTATAAATTATTATCATGTTCAGCTACAATCTGTGTGAAATAAGCCAGGCTTTTCGTGTTTACAGTTTTAATGTGCTTTAGAATCTAACGCTCATTGAAATATCACATAACTCTATATTTATTTTATTAGTAGTTATGTTATCTAAAGAAATACAAATAATATACCGACTCTGGCGCAGATCCAGGGCGGGGGGGTTATGGGGGTCATGACCCCCTCCCCCCGAAACACAGCATATGATACTACATAATATTATCATGAAAAAGTAATGTTTGATTTACATTTTTTCGTACCTTCGGCGCTCCTTAACCCTCTCTAACATTTTTCTCTGAATCCACGCCTGTACCGAACTGCCGGCCCGGGCTGGCAACCCACGAGCCGCTACTGCATCGTATGAAGAGAAAGGGGAAACAAAAGCCATAAATATGGAATTTTAAGCCGCGTTTCATAGACTTTTCTGAATATAATTTTTTTATTATAAATTTAGGTTTTAATTAAAGAAAACACAAAATTATATCAAAATAAAATATACTAAAGGCAACAGCTCATCTGAGACGTTTCTAAAATTATAAACATAAAAATAATTACAACGCTGAACGCGTGTAGACATTCGTCTTAAATATCGCATTTACAATGCTACGCTAATGACGAGCAATCAGCACATGCCTGACGCTTCTCAGATGCACAGCACACCAAATTTTCCGGCTATGTGGAACCTGAGTTAATTAAATTACTTCTCTGGTCCACTACCTTACGGTAGTCGTGTTGGTCTGTTGCCTGATTTGGATAATTAGATTAAATGATAATTTATTAAGATATACGACAGAAATCATAATCTTCTTTTATTTAATATATTATCAAATATTAGATTGATCCGATACAAATTCGAATAATTTTGTAATATACCTACATTTTAATACTCTTAGATAGTCTAATAATAATTAAGTGTAGCGCTAAAGTTAGGGATTCTTGTCGCCCACTGTTTATAAAACATACAAAATTGACTCTTTGTCATATCTTAATATTGGAGACTGCATGTCTTGATCATAAAAAAAACAAACGTGAGCTGTTGTTGCCTACTTACTATAATACGCGCAAATCTTCCTATTCCTCATTCTGAACAAATCGAGTAAGACTTAATATATGGTGGTAAAATTTTTTAAAATCATCTACCGCTCTCCTTAGGAAAGTTTCAAAAACCTGACTAAACGTTTCTTAATTAAGGTAGCTAATTACAGCTTGGATGATCCAACAGTTCAGTGATTATTTCAGGAAATGTTAAGTTCGTTTTAAAAGTTTTATTTTTTATTTTTAAGCTGTTCCTTACCTCCATATTTCCATATGTACATGTGATTAATAGCCTGGGTATACTGTATCATATTGGTAATATAGGTCTGTTATGATTGAATACATGTTCTGTATTATTTTAGTTTTATTTATTGACATTTGTTTAGGACCTTCAGACTGTGTCTGTGTTTATTTTATTAGCGAGTAATGACTTTACTTTGTTAACAAGAATATTGCTTTTCAGGCAATAAGGTACTTTTGAGTTTGAGTAGTGTATTATAAATAACTATTTATTTATGTTTATTGAAATGTGTGCTAGTCAAATCGGCTAATTGCACTTTGCTGGCTCGCATTATTATATTAGGGCAAGCTTCGTGCTTCGAACTATAAATGTTATCGGAAAAATTGCAATGGGATTACACCAATGCATATTTACATTCTAGTTTTCTCAGAAACGTAAGGCCTGTGGGAATAAATCATTTTCAAAATAAATAATTCTCTTTTTGAACACTGGGTCACGTGCTTGATTTATTTGTATATTCGTTCATTGGACTTCTTTGTAGCTAGGTACGTAGATTTGCATATCGTCCGCATATAAGTAGTATTGGTAGTGTTTTAAACATGTTACAAAATTTGAGGCGAATATACTTAAAAGCAAGGGGCCCAGTATGCTTCTCCGTGGGACGCCAGGGCTGATATCTTTAGGATATGATTTAAGACCAAAAAGGATAATACTTTGAGTTCTGTCCGACAAAAATGATTAAACAAGAGGAACAGTGGTTAGTGAAGCCATTATATTTTAAAATTGCCATACAAATATCGTAGTTAAGCTTAGCAAAGACTTTAGTGTAATCTAGAAGAACGAGAAGTATTGCTTTGCCTATATCTTATGCTTCCATTACATCAGATAGCGCCATGACGCAGCTGAAGGCCCCCCTAAAGCCATACTGCTTTGTTGGTATAATATTGTGACGAAGTACGTAAGAGCTTATTTGTTATTCTATAACATTTATTAGAATTGTAGAAAATGTTGGTAATAAAGATATAGATTGCAAGTATCCATATGCTGTTGGATTCTTTATTTCTGGTAATCCGCAAACTTCCATCTTTCTGGAAATTACGACTCGCTAATGCAGCAATTAATTATATGAGTGAAATGGACAGCGTAATAAATAATAGATGAGGTTTAGATTTTCGGCATGGAAGGCTTTAGATTTGACGCTCAAAATTGTTATTAGAAACGTCGCGTCGTCCTGCGAACAGTTTAAAATTTGAAAGATTCTTCTAGAAGATTACTATTTATGTGGAAATTTGAGAGCTCCGGCTTGGGAATATTACTATTATTTGAAAAATGAAATTTGATGTCACATCGACTTTTTAAGCTTCACTCTACAAATAAGGTGTATTGCAAAAATGCGCATCAATAATTATAAATTTACGAGCACGAGCGATTTCCGCAAATTTGTTGCTCCTCATTGGGGCGAGATGAAGACCTTGATTCAAATTCCATTATTGCACCGCGAATAAATGTATAAAATTAAACCCCTCTCCCTCTTTATAGAAAAGCAATATTTATTTTTCACCCTTTTCATATAGATCAGATAGATAACCCATGCGAGCAATGTTATTTGCAGTAAGCCATTCCTGAAATAGCCGCAGTGGGTGCCGGGACCCCTCGGATCGATGCCCCCGTGCTAAAAATAGCCTGGTGGCCTACATTCCGGCGCCGCAAGTGGGGCGCCAAGCCGCGCGCGAGAAAAATGACATTGAATTCGGCAGCGCAGTCTGTTGATGCTGTAGGAATGCCGCATAGCGTCGATTGTCTGTGCTGCTGTGTTTTATGGGGGGCCATTAAAATCATAAGCTTTCGGGAACAATTACTTTTTATCGAGACATTGTGGTAATAATTTTTTTTCTATGATAATATTGCGTATACTGTATTCTTCATACAACGATAAAATATGAAACATATCTAAAATATACACTGTGTCACATGATAAATAAATTTTATAGATTTCTTTTTAGCGTATATTAAGGGAAAAATTGTGATGTTACATAGTGCTTCACAAAGTTAGTACACACCAATGTTCCTTTTTTTTAAATGTAACAGCATAATTTTTTACTTGTTTGCTAATTCTAAGCAAAATTTAAGTCAGATTCCTTGTTAGATAGCTTATATTTAAATCTATTAGTTTAAAAGATATATAACGTCATTTTTATTAACACAATAAATACCTATTACAGCTAACTTCTTTGACAAAAATCTTATTCAATTGAACGTTAAAAATGGCCTCCCCAAACATCTTGACAATGTGTCAATTTCTAAAAAAAAATATTCATTACATATTAAAGCATTATCGAAGCTATGAGCTGAGATTCTGTCGTAATTCTATTAGTTCTTCAAGATTGTCCGGTTTTGTTACATACACTTTATTATTCAAATGGCTCCAGAGAAAATAATCCATCGGCGTATGGCCAGGAGATCTAGGCGGTCATTCTATTTCACCCTTTCAGCTAATGTACCGATTCGGAAAAGCATTGTATATAAATAGCATTAAATTTATGCCAAAATGTGTGTCGTCTTGCTCAAACCATGTTGACTGAATATTAGAGCTCTTTCTAACCATAAATTCCGATAATAATTGATTCTCTAACATCAGTAATTACTGCTTTGAATTTAAATGTGCATCTATTGAAAACGGACCTGTTATTTGGTTTCGAACGATATCTGCCAAAACGTTAAGTTTTTAGGGTCTACCAACTCTGTACTTCGCACATTTAATAAGGATTCTGATCAGCCCAATACCGACAAATATGTCGATATGTCGATTAACTGTGTCATTGAGCATTAATGTTAATTCGTCGGAAAACACTCTGCCATTAAAGAAACTACGATTTCCATCCGACGATCAAAACCATCTTCATAAAGGTAATGTACTGATCGTGCATTCTAGCTTGAGCTCTGAGATGCGTAGAAGATGAAAAGAAGAGTCAGTGTACGACAGAGATACCTATTACTCAATTTCTTCTGGGCACCCGGAGGTCAGAGCTCATATGCTATATTGCTCGACCGACCCGTACTAATGTAATATATACAGGGAAACTGTTATTATTAAGAATATTCTTGACATATAGGAAACAAGGAAACCGCCATCAGAATCTGCCTGAGTAAAGATAAATCTTCATCTTCTAAAAAATACCTCTATAAACTTTTTTCTTCGTTTTAGCCTTCTTGTATGTTGACGATCTTCGCAAGTTCCAGTTTAATTAAATCTTTGAATTGTTGTGATTACTGTAGATTTTGAATAAGGGGGGGCGGTCTTGAAATGTACCTATAAAAAGGTCTTGCGTTTCAATATCCAATATAAATAGTTCGTGATCTCTAATCACAAGAAGTGCAACGAATCTTTTTCAGTAAAGTACCGAAGCTGGATATATGCAGACCATTTAAGACCTTATTTGTCCCTTAATTTTTTTAATTTTTCGTAAATGTTAGGTAATTTACATAAATGTCACCATAGCATTGCAAGCGTTAATACTTTAATCGGTAATTGTTGATTTCTCTTAATAATTGATATGTATGAATCCACATGAAGTCAGTTAATATTTCAAATAGAACCATCTGTTGAACATGTTTGAAAAGTTAAACGATTACCTACCTAAACTTTCTCCAGTTTTATTTTTATTCTAACCCATTGCAAACTTAAATAAAAATTTAGAAATTTAGAAATATTTCCGGTAGATCTACAGCTACACCTACGACGTATTGTTTCGCGGTGCGCCAGGGAATCGTTACTCACGATTGTTTTTATTATTGCCTTTACGATGTTATATTTGTTACTTTTACTCAAACTGATATTAGAAAGCATTCAGACTGTTGTCGAAAATGGTACTCGAATAGGGAATAATGAATATGTATAGCAGTTTCTCAAGTCTTTCTTGTCGTTTTTATTGCAAACAGTTCTGATGCTAATTTTTTTGTAACAATATTTATATGAGCTTCCCACTTTAAACCATTATCGATTGTTATTCCCAAAAACTTTATCTCCGATACCAGTCTAGTGCTCTGAATTTTCCCATTTAAACTACATTTATTTTTAAAATTCATATATTTTGTTTTGCCTAAATTTAGAACAAGACTATTGGAATCAAACCAATTCTTTAGCAGTGGTAAATCCTTATTTAATTCCTGCTGTAGTATGTCTGCGTTGTTATTAGACCAACATATTATTATAGTGGTGTCGTCTGCAAAGATCGTAAAATAACCTTTTACTGGAAGGCATGTCACACCCTCAATGCAGAGAAGAAACAACACCTAGCAGAGTTATATGATATGCATTATGTTACTGCACTTTTTGGTTTGCTCTCCTATTTGGAACTTTGGTTATTGTGTCTTATAGGTCAGCTGGAGTTTCGTAACTTCTTTCTTTGGATTTTTCGAAAAGCTTACTTCCAATGGAAAACACTATAGTCAAAAATTCGTTGGATAAAGCACTATTTTCCAAAAAAAAAAATTATTTTTGGAAATTATTTGAAAAGCTGGGTACCTAAGCAAGTATTTCACTAACTTTTTATTTAAAGCCTAATTTGAGGTCGCTGATCACGAATTCGAAGTTATTCGCCAAAATTTAGTAGTTTTAGAAAAACAATATTAAAATTCTTTCACTTACAGGTACGATACTTGGAATGTATCCCATGGGAAATGGGAAATGTTCTAAAAATAAATCATTATTATCCCGGTGATTAGCTTTTAGAACATTTCCCATCCTGTCAAAGAATGTTGCATCCTAACGTGGTCTCAGCTAGACAACAACATAATTTGAAACAAAAAGTCCAATCAGAAATCTGTTAGCGCCCTTTGAACCCATGTAAGTCTAGTGTACAAATTATGCAGTAGCATTGCAATTATTTCTTTCGCGAATTTGCGCAATTTTGGGATTGACATAATATAAACATTAAAAAAAAACAGTTACGTTGGGCAACACTGTAAGTAATCTTTTCTTTTATAAACATTTTCAGGGAGTTTTCGCGTTGAAATAGTTTAATAACTACTGTCGTTTCCGATATTTGTATTTCAATTTTTGTCGGAAAAAGTGCTCCGTCCAACGATTTGTTTTTTTAATCTATTCTATACAACACTCTAAGCTATCGATTAAAATTTTAACTGACCTATACTGCACAAGACCCTGCAACTCATTTAAAGAGATCAGCTTTCCGGCGCTAGATTTTGCTGGAACGCATAATAATTCCAACAATAAAATTAAATTTGACAGAGTCATGCAAACAATACTGTCACAAAATTGTTGTAAAGGTAACCAGTGAAATAATTAATAAGTAACCTTACCTTTTAGGTTATTAGCATTTATTGTGTTAATAAAAGTGGCGTTATATAGGATATGTTACAAGGAATCTGACTAAAATTTCGCGTAGAATTAGAAAACAAATCAAGTACTATACTATTATATTTTAAAAAATACTACATTGTTTTGTCCTGACTTTGTGAAACATCTTTTATTGTTAACAATAATATTTCAATATAGACTAAAAAAAGATCTGTAAACTTTATTTCAAATATTCTTATTCCTGAGACGAACTTCTCCAAATATAGGTGTGCTTCCAGACTTTTTGAACACAATATGTATATTTCTGCTCCTAGAACGCGAGAGTGTTTCTTATTCTGCCTTTGAAGTAAAAACAAGTTTTTTTTTTTTGGTACAATAGAGCATCGATTAGAAAATACTCACGCGCTACTATTGTAAAAACATATAAAATATTTAGTTGAGTATGAATCCTAAGCCCGAATGCATATTTTCGTTTCCTATACTGTTACGACTACGCATTGCCACACTCGCATAGGAAATGAGAAGCTACTTCATGCATTCCGTTCTCTAAGCAGTTCTAGCTACCTATCTTGTTCTGCATGCGGCTGAGTAGTTATAATCGCGTAGAAAATGGAATATATTTTACTGTAATATAGAGTTCCGTTTACTACACAATCATTAAATCGTGACATCGTAGCATTGAGTATCGCGGTAAAATCTTGTTCCAATATCCGGTAGAGTTAGCGACTTTGGCCTTGGGAAATACAATAGACAAAAACTTTTTTATGAATATGGACAGAACCATAATCCTCACCAATAATATGGAGGAGGATTTTAAAAAACCAATGGTTGAACAAAATTCAGAAAATTGAATGAGCGACAAGAATAATGTTCAGAAATACTCTGAAGCTGACGATGTCAATGAGAGTAATGTGGAGCAGACAGAAAACTACCAATTTGAGCTGGAAACGTTTAAGAGAAATTTAGACAAGCTTTATAATTTTGCGGAATCACATCTATCGAAACATATGCTAAAAAAATTGGTGGAATTTATTCATAAAATAGATAACGTTGATAACTTTTCTTTGAAAATATATATAAGTGACTATAAATATTATTGACGTTGGCTCCCGTGACTTTTCATTAGACTAACCTATTACGTTTTAAAATTAAATTAAAACGTCAATCATAATAACGAAAAAGCACGAAAATAGTCATTGTACATTGCGAGCAAAAAAAACTAGTACACGAAATATCTACTAGACTATAACAAACAATTCACCATTGAAATTCAAATAATTTATTTTGACACTTTGTTATATTCCAACAATGATAAAACCAACACTTTCTGTAGCAACTCCAATAGTATTTTTAAATATTTTCCAAATATCTATCTGGCCAGCATTTTACCCTTCTTTGCATAGGCAATGGGGCTTTAAGATAGCATTACATTTTTTATTACAACTACTTAGCCGCATGCAGAATAAGATGGGTAGCTAGAACCGCTTAGAGAATGGAATTCATGAAGTAGCTTCTCTACTCCTATGCGTGTGTGGCAATGCGTAGTCGTAACTGTATAGGAAACGGAAATATGCAGCCCGTATTCTTCAGTGATCGAGAGTCAAAGGAGTCAGTCCAGTGATCGACACATATTTGATTGATGTAATGATTATTATACGAAACATCGGGTCCTTTTTCGATGCGCAACTTTTATTTATTAGTTATTATGATTCTAGTGCAACAAACGATTCTAGTACTAATAATTGTGATTAAAATTTGTACTTAATGCACCTTTAACAATTAGTGCAAGGCACATTTCAGTATTAGGTGTGTCGATGCCTTATTAGTTATTATTAGTGCAGCAGGTAACTGGATTTCCCCTGCAATGGTTTTTCCACGGGTAAACTTTGTAAAAAGAATAACGCGTGGGGCTCCCCCTGAAACATTGGGTCTGGCCAGCAAAAGTGGTTGGATGACGTGTGATTTATTCATTGAAGTGTTAAAACATTTCATTAAACACACCTCTTCCTCTAAAGAGAATCAATCATTACTTTTGTACGATAACCATGAAAGTCACGTTTCCATTACAGCACTGGCATTGGCCAAAGATCATGGAGTAACAATTTTAACATTTCCGCCGCATTCGACAAATAAATTGCAGCCGCTGGATGTTGGAGTTCTCGGTCCTTTCCAAAAATTCTATAATTCAGCTGTTGACAGCTGGTTGTCAAATCCAGGAGAAAGGCTGTCAATCTATGAAGTTGCTGAATGCGTTGGCCAAGCCTTTAAAAAGGTGATGGTACCAGAAATAATTATAAATGCATTTAAAGCGGCAGGTATCAGGCCGTTTGACAAACATATTATTCAAGACAGCGATTTTCTCTGCAGTTCGGTGACCGACAAGCCACTTCCAAACGATGACCAGGGTACTTCAAATGCTCAAGATGACATGCATCCTTGTCCGTCCACAATGGGATTCAACTTTCCACGAAAATTCCTTCAATTGAAGCAGATGGCAAAGAAATGGAAGAAGTCCCGAGTCAAAATGGCATCATCAAATGTTTTCAATAAATTGATATCACCAGAAGAATTTAAAGGTTTTCCGAAAAGAAAAATTAAAGTAAAAATCGCTCGAAAACCAAGAAGGAAAGGCAAATGCATGATTGCAACTGATATACCGGAAAAGGACGAAATAAGGCGGGAGAGTTTGGCCAAGCAAGCTAAAAAGGGTCAAGATAAAAGAAACATTTTTAAAGATAAAGAACCTAAAAAGCCATTATTAAAACGAAGGAAAATACAAGAAGAAGAAAGTTCGGTGAGTAACTCATTGAGTGATATCAGTTCAGGATCAGACATCATCTGATGATGATTATTGTGACCCACTAACTCCAGAGTTTAGCGAGCTGGAAAAAAATCCGGACATAGGAGATTATGTTCTGGTTCTCTTTAAGAGCTTAAAAAATTCAAACGTGTTTATGTTGGCGAAATAATTAATCACCAAAATGACGAAGATGAATTTGAAGTGTGCTTCTTACGCAAATCCTCTAAAATGATTAAAAAATTCGTGAAACTTGACATTCTTGATATATCACTGGTATCATTAAAAAACACAAAACCAAAACCTACAAGCTTTGGTCAGATAAAACGCCAATTCGAGACTAAATTTGGAAATTTAAACGTTCGTTAATTTCCTACAGTTTGTTTTTGTATTTAGTCATCGTGTTTATTTTTGTTTGTGTTTCTGTGTGTTACTATTCACCAATCTGTATTTTTATAAGCTTTTTAATAAATATTATTTGTTGCCATTAGGAGTGGTGCTTATATTGTTATTTGTCTCAGTGTTCATACACCTTTCCCAATGTTTGTCTAAAGATGTATCAGTGTTCGTTTACCGAGTCAAACAGTGAGACGAGGGTAAATATTTTTTCAACAATTTTTTCCCGTTTTTTTACGAAAAAGTCTACATTGCTTTATGCGCCGAATCGAAGCTAATTGAGCATTGAAAATGATGCGCTAGGTAAATTGAGATTACAGTGGCTTACACATTGAAAAAAAAATCGAAAAAAAAACATGTATTACTGTTGGGTACTCTCTCCTATCTTACACTGATTTTGAATTTTACATAAAACAGCAAGTTTTTTTTAATAGGTGCATTATGAGTCTAAACACAGTAGTTTCCGAGATATCGAGTTTTGAAAAATGGAATTATTAAACTTTGACAGCTTCTAGCTCTCTAACGATATGTCTTAGAGCTAAACTGCTCACATGTCCCTATCTTACTTTTTTATTATCTTCCAAGAAATATAAATTTCCGGGTAAACCGAAAGTACTGTATTTCCGGCTTTCGAGTTATATCTGGTTTAACAAAGGTTTATATTTTTAGAGAGATAATAGAAAAGTAAGATGGGGACATGTAATCCGTTTTGCTCTAAGACATACCGTTAAAGAGCTAGAAGCTGTCAAAGTTCAAGAATGTAATTATTATTTAAAAGTTGATATTATTTTGGAAAGTATTCAGTTTCATTTCATGTAGAATCCAAAAATAGTGTAAGATATAGGGTAGAGGAAATAAAAGTCTTACTTGCTATATTTCACAATTTTAATTTGCTTGACACGTGTTTCGACCCTTGCGGATCATTATCGAAGGAGTACAAGACAATACTAATGTAGCCCATCACAAATCAATTAAATAGGGTGTTCCATTTAAAAAAATAAAAGTTTAGTTCGCCTTACTTTTTTGAGCCACCCTGCACAAATTCCAGACCTCATGCTGTTTCAGTATTTTTGATAAGTTCTTCGATAAGGATGTAATCTTCCGTCCCCGATTCGTTGGCGAATCCGGTATATCTATACCATTTGGCTGCCCAATTCTACACCATAAGAAGTTAGAAACTACAAAAATCCAACCGTTTAAAATTTATTATTTAGATTTTATATCTGAGCTTGTTTTTCCATTCTGATTTTGTTTTCATGTGATCGCGGTCCTTTTTTGCAATTTTTGGATAATGTATACTATACGAGATAATCAAAACATTTGAAACCTTATATCCTATTTATTGAAAACAATTGCTAATTGTTTAAAACAAGACACACCAGTATACCGATGATTTCAAAATATCTTATAAGCCCAACTCTAAAAGAGTCGTTGTAAAATTTATAATTATGACCCCCACAAGCGTTCGCGTAATATTTAGAAATAATCCGCCCCGTTGCACATAGTCTATATTGATAAATAAGGAAATGTTTCCACTTTGGTACAAATGTAACTTTAGTTTTCCAATAAAACAAAAGCAGGAATACGATAAATTGCTCGATGTATTCGTAAGATTTGCAATAACTGAAACCAATCAAAATCTACTATTAGAACTTCCAAACCAAAACAACCGAATGCGATCGCTACTATTAAACTTCTGTAATACATTCAAATTCAAAGCTTTCCGTATTTCACCATTAAACTTTTTCATGTACGGCGCTCAAACCACACAGGTATTTTTAAATGTAAAAGCGTTCCCAATTCCCTACAGCCGTTTTTTTTTTTATTTTTTTTTATTTCAAACTGAATTCTAAATGGGAAAAGAATACTTTTTGTATTTTCCATTTGTTTTTGATCTAACTTTTGATGCAAACAATTAAATTTTACATTAATATTCTATCATCCGGCCCATCCGGGAATGAATTACCACCGGAGGTTTAGCCTTTATGTATTTAGCCTAGAGTATTTTTCATTATCACTAAAGTATTGGTGAGTTATCATCGGCGATAACCGCCACTTTTGGATCGCCATGGTTAGTGATTTCTAGACTCCAGAGACACATAAACTTTCTTGAGTTTTAATTAGATAAATGGAATATTCGTTTGAACAATGCAAAAACCCAAGCCATCTTCTTCTCGAAGTCAAGAGTTAAAGTTCCAACCTCTAGACTGCTTATAAGTAGTAGCAGAGTAAACTGGTTAAATAAAGTTAAATGCCTGGGTCTCTTCTTCGACAAGAGGATAGCTTAAAACATCCATAAAGAGAAACGCTTGAAAAGGGAAAATCAACGACTGGGACCGTTTCTAAACAGACACAGTAGACTTACCATACATATTAAGACAAACCTCTAAACGATTATTGCTAGACCTGAACTTACTTACGGTATACAGATGTGGTGTGCTATGAACAAAACCTAGTTTAAGAGACTGCAAATGTTACAAAATAAGGCACTCAGAATGATAGCGAGATAGCTTAGATTCATTCCTTTGAGAGTACTCCACAATGACTTACATATATCGATAATAACCGAACATATCGACAAACTATTAACAGACTACTACAGAAGAATAAACGTCATCATAAATCACAAAATGAACTGATGACTACTATACACATAGCCACATGTGCGATATAAATGTATCGCGACACATTTAATATTAGTGTATATTTGAATATGACCATGCTCACTGTCTTAACATTTGTGGCGCGTTGCTTTTGCAGCGTATCTGCAGTAAAGCCACAGAGTGCAAGAATAGCGTTAATGCATATACAGCATCGCCCACAAATGTTAAGACAGAGTGCATGGTCATACTCAAATATAAACGAACATTAAGTGTGTCGCGATACACTTGTATCGTGCATGTGGTGTGCATCTTTGGTGTGCGGCCTGGCTAACTTAACACAACTCAGTAAATTTCATCAGTCATTGTACAAAAATCAAGAAATTTAATATAAAAAAGTTTAGGCAAACCAAATAAATATGAAAAATCGAAGCAAGCCAGAAAATCATTTAAACGCTCAGTTTAGGACGTAGTGTTCAGCTCAAAGTTTATATTTGATCTCCGCGTGCGAAAGTTTGTGAATATAACGTATCCTCTACTATACCCCAACCTTTCTGAGCTCGACCAAATTACAACCGCTCCTCTTGATGGTATCGTTCAACAGGGAGCTTGTAGCAGGTAGGTACTAGGGATGTATAATTTTGTTTTCGGCACTTTCTTCGCACAGAAGAAAACGAGCTTCAACTTCATTTGTTGATCTACTCCTTCCTTCTCCAAGTTCCTTTGAGTAAGCATTAGTTTCTCTAAGTCTTTGTCGGATTCAATACTTCGAGAAATGCTAAGGAAGTTTAAAATATACCAAATGTTACAACCATTATTACATGGAGCGACAGCTTGAGCTGCTTCTTCAGGACTAATTATCAATTGGCCAACCTTGTTACTATTTCATTTTATTAAATAATTAATAAGTATGACGGTGTTAATGTCAAAAGTGATGTTTTAGCATTTATGTACAATGGTCAATTTTCTGGGTTTCTGGTGTAGCTCGTTGTTAAATTAATTTAAGTAATAATAATAATTCTTGCTAGTCGTTAAGTGATTTAAGTATCCACACTATGTAATGGATTGTATAATAGCTCAGTTGAACTTTCTGAAGATGCACTAACCAGTGCAAAATCCTTCAAAATAAACTTTGAATGAGTTCGCAAGAATAAATCATATTATTCAAAACTTTACTCTAGTTTTTCACGTCCTTAGAAGTTTCGTAAGAGAGCTGTCTCGTCGTTGCACAGACACACCAAAGAAGCATCGAATAGTAAAACAAACTTTTCGAAACGATCAAGGTAACGATGTAGTTACCGACAACTTTCAAGACGTTTAAAGTAAGCTTAGAGGTTACGAAATGGCATGTTAAGTTAAATAAAAGTGAGTTTAGTATTTGCAGAAGTTTGTACAATAAAATAGGTTCTAAAGCAAATATTAGACCTTTAGTTATTATTTGACAGTATTTAACCCCCTGGTTTTGATTAATTTTTTTAACGCATTTATTTGAAGGTTTAAGTATTTATAATGATGCATGTGTACGTACATGAATTTACATCGAGTTCAGATTAAGAGTCGACGGATGAAAGCAGCACGACTTGGCGTTTAACCTTCGATTTGTTGCCATTTGAGGTAATTATCACATAATTCGGAGACCCTGTGTGGGCTTATCAGTTGTTTCCATGAGGCAGCACATCGGCATTACAGACGAAGGTACCACGAGGGTAATCGCTTTGCCGTAATTTTTAATATAACGCTTTATCGCTTTGCAAGTTTGCTTGGGCTGTCGCTTTAACCAACTTCGAAAATTGCTTAAAGAATAAACTTTCTGTATTTGTAGATGTAAATTACTACTTTAAACTAAGCTGAAGTTATTATTAATGGGTTGTTTCTAAGTTTAATTTTAACAACAGTTTACTTTCCCAAAGTTTTTTAACCAGTTACTATTATGAAAAATATTCAACCTGTTCGAAACTAATTCGTGTCGAAACTATGTAGTGTATATACGAACCACGCTAATATCTGATTGGTTAAAACACTCTTTTTACCGTGCAGTTTTCGAAATGTAGCTAAATGAATGAGATTTAGCCTAGTTAGGGTAAAAAGACTAGAGTAGTTTTTCTCGTAAAATCAAAATTATAGAAAATATATCAAAATATAAGAATTATTACTGAGAACACACCGTGCATAAAAAAAAGTTTCAAAAATTATATTTATTTTATATATATTTGAAATTATATAAAAATCACAGATATTAAGTAAAAAAAACTGTTTCACAAAGGTATTTTTTAGGTCCGTTCGAGAGCTATACGATGGTTTGTTTCATTGATTGTCAGATGTCATTTGCCGGTATATGAAAGAAAATTATTAAAAACCTATTTCATCATTTTTGAAGGTAAGTGATTTGCTCACAATTTTTAGAATATGATTAACACATTTTTTATAGTCATCACCACATAGACGTTTATGAAACACATTTATTCTTAAAATACGAGTTTCTAGTTTTGTGCTATTCGCGTGATTTCTTAACTAAACACAATAACAAAGTTGTATTTCTCCCTAAAACGTAATTAAATATTAATTTACACTAAAAAATATTATTTACCTTTTAATGATTTTTACCGTATATTTTTCGAAATGTAGCTAAATGAATGAGATTTAGCATAGTTAGGGTAAAAAGACTAGAGTAGTTTTTCTCGTAAAATCAAAATTATAGAAAATATATCAAAATATCAGAATTATTACACCGTGTATAAAAAAAAGTTTTAAAAATTATATATATTTGAAATTATATAAAAATCACAGATATTAAGTAAAAAAAACTGTTTTACAAAGGTATTTTTTAGGTCCGTTCGAGAGCTATACGATGGTTTGTTTGATTGATTGTCAGATGTTATTTGCCGGTATATGAAAGAAAATGACAAATAAAAACCTATTTCATCATTTTTGTAGGTAAGTGATTTTCTCACAATTTTTAAAATATGATTAACACATTTTTGATAGTCATCATCACATAGACGTTTATGACACACATTTATTCTTAAAATACTAGTTTCTAATTTTGTGCTATTCGCATGAGTTCTTAACTAAACACGATAACAAAGTTGTATTTCTCCCTAAAACATAATGAACTATTAATTTACACTGAAAAATATTACAATTTACCTTTTGATGAATTTTACACTTAACTTTTTTAAATAAATTTTATGGAAGTAGTCCATCTCACAGTGGAGTAATATTTTATTTATGGAATAAAACACAAAGTCTGCTCCACTAATTTAATAAAATAAGTTCAAATTATATGCCCATACATGTTTCGAAGGCATAAACCTTTGGTACGACTCCACCATGATGGTCGTACCATATTTCTCCTTTGATTTTAATTTCCCAGTCAAAGTTGGGTTTTTTAATAAGTTCAAAATAAAATAAAAATAAAATTTAATTCAAACTCATATTGATTTATAAATCTTTTACTACTATTAGTTATAATGTATTAGTTATTTAATTAACGTTACATATGTTTTCTTATAAAAATTAAAAAAAATTTCTGCAACATAAGTTTTACAATTTAACAATGTCATTGGTCTCTTCATAAATTAATTACATCTTAATAATAACCCACTGAAGATGAAGGTTTATGTCTTCTAAACATGTATGGGCATATAATTTGAACTTATTATATTAAATTAGTGGAGCTGACTTTGTGTTTTATTCCATAATTTTTTTAAATAATTTTAACCACCTGCTGCGATGGAAGCTGCATTAAATTTAATACTTAAAAAGAAAAAATCGTATTAGCACTTCCTAGTGTGGATATTATGTTATTTATGGAGTGAATATGTAAATTTATTTTATGATGAGCAACATGATGTTTCGACTCCATGTTTAAGCACTGTTCCGTTATATCTAAAGAGGTAAAACATACAACTCAGATTCTTAAGAAAACCTTAAGATACTTTCGCAGTAAAGCTAGAACTACTCAAAAAATGAATTCAATTTTTGTAAAACGTTACATTCTTTATCCTTGTATACAAGGTAACACAATAATTTATAATTTTAAGATTTATTACTACTAAAACCATTAGCGAGCAATCGAATCGAATTAAATAGTTTTTTCTACTACTAACTTGAGAAATCGCCACTATTTACTCCATTTCTTTAATAAGAAGTCAAATTTTTCTACCCAGGGAAATAACAATAATAAATAATCCCCTAATGAAAGACTTTTTGTGTAATGAAGTTAATAAAACGGGAATTTTCATCATAAATTAGTAGACATTTCAAACTGTTATATTCAAAAATGTCAACATGACAACAAATTATCGACAAACTGACATTTAAACTCGCATTTCTACAGTTTTATTTTTCCCAGGCTATTTTATTTTCAAAATATTTTAAAAATTAGGCAGAAATGGCTATTACAAAGATTTAAATGAATTAAATAATAATATGTAATATTTTAGAATTAGTAGTAGAAAAACATCTATATATACCTCAGTTGAGAGAGCTGTACTATACCTCGCATATTATATCTATATAGCTTACTTCTCTACCGAGGTATACAGGGTGATTCACGACGATGGCGAACCAGTCAATGGAATGATCCAAAAATCTGGTTTGTTGCATAAAAGGACATGCTCTACACAGGTAAAATATTTTGGATAATGCGGTGTTGCCGCTTCTACTAAAGTAGTAGCAACTTTGATATTTTAAATGAAACACCCTGTTTATTAACTTCTTACAATCGCTAGTAGTTGCTTAACACATTTCCTTATCACTTCCCTATACCTATCTCTTGCCGATTTTGAGATATTAATTATTTCCCATTTTTTCCTCGAGAAACATGACCTGCAATACATGGTGATATTTTTAAACTTTGAGATGCTAAGTTACTAAAATTCGGTTGGTAGGTAGGCGATACCCGGAGGACTTTTATGCTATAGCCAAAGCTTAGTTGCAATATACAGGGTGATCTAAAAATCCAATTATTTTGGTTACTTGAAAAAATGTGTAAAAGTCGATTTTTTAAATGAAACACCCTGTACATTATTACTAATTTAAAAATCTGAGAAAATTATCTATATATTTATGTATATCATACCTATACCCAGCTAATCAAGTTTCTGATTTATAAGCATTTTTATTTGAAAAGGTTTCTTGAAATAGTTATTCATATGAATTTTTTAGTTAGTGTGCCATGCATTGTCAAATGTTTTGTGTCCTGTCATTGTTCTTATTGTTTCGATATTTTAGTTCCTCTAGCCCTTGTCAGCCGAACAATATAATTAGTTAAAAACTATGGAAGAAAACTATTCAAACGCAGTTCTAATGAATTTATTTATTCTGTTTGGAGAATGTGATAAAATTATAAGCAGGACATGTAGAAAGTTTAATGAGATGGCAAATTGCAAAGTGACATCAGAGCGCCACGCAGAAATGATGTAATTTAGGAATATGCCACTTTTACAGATCGGTAGATCTTAATGAAAACACTAATAATACGTAAAAAACTTTTTATGGAGGGTGAGTTTTGTTTGTCAAGTTAAAGACAGTAAAGTTTTCCATTTGTTAAGATGGCTTCTGGACACACTGTAGAATAAATTATTAGGTATTCATAAATTCAAAGCTTTACATAGTAATCTAATTTTAAGCTTTCCAACACCATTGAATTTCGATAGTCTAAAGTAACAATCAAAAAGCAAGAAAACTTTAGGTGTTTTAAACTCGACGCAACTGTAATTTGAGTGGGTTTAAGTAGAAACTCTTTTGCAAACAAGGATTATAATGAAGAAAATTAAAGTTAAAGTTTTAAACAACTTTGGGAACTTTGATGGCGAATAAAGATGCTTTAAAGATAATTACAAACCAAAAAGAGTTATTTTATTACTAGAAGACGTCTATTGTTTGTTTCGAGGAAGTTTTAATTCGGGGAAAAAGTTTTGAAGAATTGTTCGTATATAGGAACAGGAAGGCACAATTAAACGCTTATTGTTAGTGAAATACTATTTGATTTATGCTTTTAAAATTTTACATTTCAACATTGAGATATTATAATACAGGGTGCGGCAGAATTGGGTATCCATTATCAAAGGTATTTTATTTCATAATATAATGAGATATAAATTCAAATCAAGTCGCTCTATATTCACGATAAATGGAAATTTATGGGAGTTGTCGAAGTGTTTGTGAAAATGTCAGTTAAGCTATGAATAGGGAGCTACTTTAAAAACAACAATAATTCGTTTGTAAACACCCAGGGTTTATTTTGTCGTCACTTTCCTTTAAATCTACGAGATTTAGTTCCTAGACAGACAATAGGGTCATTAAGTCAAACCTCAAATTACACTCTTTGCTTAATTGGTATGAAGCATTCATAAGGTATGGTCAGCACTTAAAATTTGAAGTCAATCCGATAAGTAGTTTTCGAAATAATAATAATATACGAGATCAATATAAAAAAATAAACAACGGTCGCCCCGGATCGCGAGGCGCTGACGTCTTTACTTCCCACAGTTCGCCCTCTTCGAATTTGTGCAACAGATTTTCTGTGCATATCCAAGGGAAATGCGCATACTGTTTCTTTGATTGGTTAAAGCAGACGCTTATCATTGTTACATTTAATAGTATATTATATTGCAAGTAGGAAATGTCATTCCATACGACTTTTAGACTATATGTGTCCCGCTTTTCATGAATAAACCCTAATATCTCAGTTATTAATAATGAGATTTTCTTGAAATTTTAGTGGTAATTGTATGTTGGAAAAATGAAGTATTTGGCATAGTGAACATTTTTATTTACCATTGGCGTGCGGTGTTGGTGGGGTAAAAAATGCTTTTTTTTGGAAAAGGATATTAGGGCTTATTTTAGATAACTGTTTCTATCAGACTTAATCAGCATCCCCAAAAACCTCTTAATTCAATTTTCAAAATCTCAAGAGCTGATTTTAGCAGAAAAAAAGTATTGTTTTAATAAATTCTTTATTTGTAACTGTGCTAACAAAATTACATTATTTTAGATTCTTGTATTTTCAACATAACTACCTTTTAAAATAATACACTACAATTCTTCTTAAACGTACATTCACCTTTCTTAAAGTTTGGTGAGTAATTTCCTGACACGCTTGCCTAATTCTAATGAAAAGTTCCCCTCTATTACGCGGCCGAGTAGCATACACTGTATTTTTCAAGTGCCCCACAGAAAAAAGTCACAAGGGGTAATATCCGACGATTTGCGGGGCCATGGTCCTAAAGGAGGATTTCTACCTATTCACTTCATAGGGAAAGTTGCATTTAAAAAGTTCCTAACTATCATAGAATAATGTGCCCTCTAACTGAAAGATTAAGTTTTGTCTCTGTGCTAAAGGCAATTCCAGGAGAAAATCATAAAAATCATTTAGTAAAAAATATAGAAAATTTGGTCCGGTCAAGTTATCCAGGAAAAAAGGGCCAACAATTCGTTCGTTAAATATGCCACACCACACGTTCACTTTTTCACTGTAGGTACTAGTTTTTACAATTAATTACCCAATTCGGATTTTCGGCTGCCCAAACCTACAATTTTGACTAGATACCACACCGTCTTTCGTAAACGTTGCCTCGTCAGTAAACATAATGTTCTTTAGAAAAAGTCTGTCGTTAAGATAGTTACCTTGCAACCATAAGCAAAATTGAAACCGCCATTAAAAATCACCATTTAACAGAGTATGTAGAATTGTAAGAACTACTCTTCGGTTTTGTGCCATCTTATTAACAGTTAAGTAACACTGCTTCACTTATTAACAATTCGTACGAATTACTTAATGTCAAACAAAAACTTTTTGTTTCAAAGCACACTTTGCTTAATTTGTTTAAAAACAAAACAGGTCAGCATGCCAACGGTAACAGAGAGCGCGTATCTTAGCAACATTTTGAAAAAGACCTAAATCGTAATTAGGGTAATTGAGATTTTGGAAATATGAATTTAGGGGTTTTTGGGAATGCTGATTCTAAATCTGATAGAAACAGTTATCTAAAATAAGCCCTAATATCCTTTTCCAAAAAAGGCCTTTTTCACCACGCCAAAACTGTTCACTATGCCAAATACTTCATTTTTCCAACATACAATTACCACCAAAATTTCAAGAAAATCTCATTATTAATAACTGAGATATTAGGGTGTATTTACGAAAAGCGCGACACGCTGTATTCTTTCTTTAACATTATTTAAAAAAAAAAAAAAAAAGAATTATTGAAAATTCATTTTTTTCTCTCCTGTCGATATAAACTCCGTTACCCAGCAACGGAAAAAGGGCGGTGTAAATGGCCACGTGTCTTCTTAGTCGTAAACAGCAAGTACAGTCGGCACAGTAGTTCTTTGTCGGTACGTCATTACTTCCAGATGACTCAAATCATATGAATCTAATCAAAATTACGAGGTTCAAGATGTCAAAATAAAATCTAAGTTAATAAACGTCAAGATTTTCGTAGCTTATCCATAATTACTTACATCCAACATGAAATTACGATAAAAATGGCTCTGAAAAGAATAGTTTATAAGATTAAGTTGAATTTCAAGGCACAAAAACGTATAAAAACATATTAAAGTTGACAGATCAAAACGATGACTTTGACTTCAATGGACAACTCTCACAATATTTTTTGTATCTGTCTAGCACGGCACCTTGAATTAAAGACGTATTGCGCAACCCCGGAAATCTCTCTTATGTTTTTCTTCACTTTAAATAAATAAATAAATAAAGATGGGGAGTTGTAAATCAGGTTGCCTTTTGATCGTTCCTCAATGACGCACCGGCAAAGATCCACCGTGTCGAGTGTAACCGCAGCAGGGAGCGCTACCCGACTTGAAATAGGAGGCAAGGCTTTAAGGATTTAGAGGAGTCAGAAAATCAAAATTTTTTGCAGTTTACACCAAAATTACAAAATCTCTCAGAAAATGTAATTAAAAGTAAATGCTAAATGACTCCGTGTGTCAAAGAAAAACCAAAAGAAAGACCTCGGTCATTGACAGTTACTGTTATATCATAACGTTATCAACAGGTATTGTGTATCTTTGAACAAAAACTTCGTAATGATGATGTGGATATGCGGAAAATGCATGGTTTCAGCAGGATGGAGCCACTTTCCACACTGCTAGGGAATCTATGATAATTCTGTGAAGAATAATGTTTTGCGGTCTCGTCAATAAACGCATCAGGGCGGGAGTGCCGCAAGGCTCACCTTTCCCTCCGATGTTGCATAACATTTATACTCATGACATTTCGCGAGATAGATTTACGCAACTTCATCTTTTTACTGATGATACAGGAATTTCGTAGATTTGTAAATCACCGCGCATTGTCGTCAGCTGGATGTAGCGACATTTAATTGAGCTAACGTGTTAGACAGAGACAAGAGATATTTGGAGAGTTGTTCATTGGTGTCAAGGTCGTCGTTTTGGTCTGTCAACTTAAATTTGTTTTTAAACGTTTTTGTGCCTTCAAATTCAATTTAATCTCATTAACTGTTCTTTTCAACGCTAGCTACGAAAGTTTTGACGTTTTTAAACTCCGTTTTAAGTATTTGAACCTCGTAGTTTTGATTACATTCATATGGTTTTAGTCACATGGAAGTAATGATGCACCGGCAAAGAACGACCGTTTCAACTGTAATAAAACTACGCAATTATTTTCTGCTTTTATTATGCGACCAAAAAGCGTGAAACAGGAACTGTCAACAAAATCGATTTGAACGAATAATCTTTGGGGTTTAACAAAACGCAAACAGGTTGTCACGTTGGAGTCCAAAATAAATAGCCTTTGTGGTCTGTTGAGGAGATTGAAAGACCAACTGTTCATTCACACAATACGACTTTTCTATTTTGCGAACATCCAATCAATCATAAGCTATGGTATTCTCTTCTGGGGCTCTTCGAGGTGTGCTCAGAATATATTCAGGGCCCAGAAGAGAGTTATTCGATGCATCTTTGGACTTTGCCCCCCTTTTTAAAGTTAGGAGTTCTCACCGTACCCTCACTTTACTTCCTCTCACTGGTGAACTTTTTTAAAAAAAATCATGAACTCTTTAAAACGAATCACTCCAAACAGTCTAATATGTCAATGCTAACCAGAAGCATGTTATGTTTTAAATTTAATTGTTAATAATTTATATAGTTTTTATACGTTTATTCGTCTATTAGTATCGCGTGGTCATTTACACTACATGTTTTATTTATATTTATTTTTAATTTGGCTTTAGATATTTAGATATTGTGAAAATTCAAAGCATCCCCACTTTAGCCCAAAGTTATAATTTAGTCTAGCTACCCCTGGTGGCACCACCTTTTTTGTTGACTTTGCTTTATCATATTGCATATTATTTTGATGGCAAATAAAGAATATTAAAAAAAAAATTATATAAGGTTGTGCTAAATATAACTATGATTTCTTTTAAAGAAAAGTTTAAATACAAGAAAATAATTAACTACTTGTAAACGCAACAAGCAAGTTCAAAAATCAAAATATAGATATAATCTTTACTGAATCACATAGCAACATAATATACAGGGTGTTTCATTGAAAATCATATTTATATTTAATAACTTATTTTTTGGCCACTCAGACGCAGAAAAATATTTTTACATGCGCTTTAATAAACCCAACAACTTTTATGTGCAACTTTAAAAAAAAAAGTTTCGCTTTTAATTTGTATGGTATCGAAGACCAGCACCTTAGCCACGCACCCTGTATAACATATTAGCACTTATTACAGTCTAGATTTTCAAGTTAAAACTCAATATTTAATCTTAAGATATTAACAACGTTAACAGTAACTATGCTAATTTTCTATCTATGTAAATGTGTACTTAACTTTTATGAGCTCTAAAATACTCGAACATTATAAATTATAGTGCCTGAGAGAAAATTGTTCAGATAAAATAGGTTTTAAAATTTTGTAGCGATATTTATACCTTGACATACAGGGTGTCCCAGAACGACCAAAAATAATCATATTTTTTTCTATAAAGATACAGGGTTACCCACTCTCAACGCAGGATTCCATAACATCTAAACTACTCAACATTTTTATATTTTTCAAAAACGGATGCATTAGGTCTACAATTTAAATTCAGTTGGAAGTATGCTTTACAAAATGTCCAAATAGTTTAAGTTTATCAAACATTGTTTTTTTTAATGGAGCACCCTATAATATGTTAAGTCATTTTTAGATTTCTAAATCGATTTTAAGAAAATTTCGTATAACATTATACAGGGTGTCCGACTAAGTTTGGCAAGGTACGATATTATGGAAACCATCAACCTTACTGCTTCGGAAAAAAAATTATTGACTTAATCGACCAAAAGGAATTGCTGAAAAATATTTTCAAGTTTTCAAAATGACCGCTAGGGACACAGTTACTAGTAAATATCCAAAAATCAGATTTTATCAGATATTCGCTATGTTAAGGTAGGTACTGTTTTAATGATGAAAATAAAATTGTTGCAGAGATTTGTTTCTACGTTTTTTTTTTGTATCTTCGAACATATGGGTGAGAGAAGCTTGTGGAAAAAAAACTTTTTAAATTGCGGTATCTTCCACATGCTTTATAAAAGTTTAATCAGCTTAGGCTCGCTTAATAGACACTTGTACACTTATTAAAAACTGACTTTGGTCGTGGTCGCCAGTGCATACCGCGTCTTCTAGATGGCGCTGTTTAAACAAGATTTAGTTTTCTCAAATTTTCTTGTAGGATGGGTTAGTTCCCAAGGTTGAATGTTAAGATTGTGTCGTCATAGTTTTTCACCAATTTAATATTAACAATAATTATTAAATCAAATAGTTAAAACGTTTACCCTTTTGGTGCATTTGTTTTGTGAATAGACTATCTATAGTCCGCCTTACGAGTCTATGGTAACGACGGCTGAGGAGACAGGGGGGTAGAAGGCATAAAAAAGTAAGGTTTTACTGTAGCGGCATAAGCGTGCGGTGCCTCGTTTCGTATAAATATTTTACAAGTTAATAAACTAAATTTACTTCCTCTTATTTTAATAATTAAACCACAACACTGCCACAAAATTGAAAGTGCAGTTTTGTCTACCCATGAGAGGCTTCAGCAATGAACGTGATGGTCAGCATTTCGAGCATTTGCGGGGGCATTAAAAATCTTCCTTTTATAAATCGGTCCTTTTTAGGGCCACAACTTACATAATAGAGAGAATTCCAAAAAAATATAGTTACAATGAAATGAAAATTTAAGGGATTTAATATGATGTTTGTAGCCCTAGAATTGCTCCTTTTAACGAGCCCAAGTTTGTTTAAATCGGCTTAGCCGTTTCGAAGATACAGGATGTTATTTACGAAAACGTTTGAATACCCCCACCACTTTATTTTTAGAGATACTGCAAAAAGTGTAAAAAAAAAAGATTCAGATTATCCTCGACTTTAAAGATCAGGATTTTTTTTTATTAGGTTAATATAGCGGAATTTACAGAAACATCACTTTTTTAGATTCAAGATTGCAGTTACGCCCACTAGCGGCAATTTCAGAAACTTGAAAATTTTTTCCAGGTTTTTCTCTTGACCGTTTTAGTAATAATTTTTTTTGCCGCAAGCCTCTACTATGGATAGTTTCCCAGATACAGTACCTCGCATTCTTAGTTGGCCACCCTGTACATGAAGAAAATCTAGGATATGATTTCTGAGGTCATTCTAAGACGAAAAGTTCATATGGACATGTGCCCTAAAATGTTTTCCCTCTAAGATACAGATAATTAAAGAAAATAATTGTTTTTTTTTTTATTTTCGAAAGTCCTTGAAGATACGTTATTGAAAGTTTGTGTCAACTGATTTTGTAGTAAACTGCACTTCTTCGTTAAAA
The DNA here is from genome assembly GCA_963920685.1 of Polydrusus tereticollis. Taxonomy (NCBI): domain Eukaryota; kingdom Metazoa; phylum Arthropoda; class Insecta; order Coleoptera; family Curculionidae; genus Polydrusus; species Polydrusus tereticollis. Next base: position 63,833,973 of record OY987327.1, read on the forward strand.
AAGGTTTTGCTTACTTTCACCAGTGGCGTGTGTGAAGATACCATCAATATTTTTTTGTGAAAATACTTGATACGCGACTGATTTTTTTAAACTCTGATACATTGTAATTATAAGTTAAAAAAAAAAAGATGCTCTGATGAAAATTTAAACACAAAACAAACTGGATTTAGAGAAAGCGTTGAAAGTGGCCTCCTTCTGCTAAAATACAAGCATCTAGCCGTCTTTTCATTGAATTTCTGACATGCTCACAAATTGCTGGGATATTTTTAATATTTTCGCAAGACAATATTATCTGCTTTCTAAGATCTTCCTGGTTTTCAACTAGAGTTTTGTAAACTAGAGATTTCTAATAGCCCTAGAAATAAAAGTCCAATACATTTAAATCTTGGCGGCCACGGTTGATTAGGCAGTGCAACGCCTCTACCGATCCATCGATTTCCGTATACAGCATTTAGATATTCTCTGGCTGTGGCACTAAAATGGGCGGGAGCTCCGTCATGCATAAAAAACAACTGGGTTCGCTGAGCTAATAGCAAGTCTTGCAATAATATTTGCAGCTCATTTAAAAAAAATTGCTATAGGTTTGGCCATCTAACTGCTGGGGAAGAAAAGACCTATTAGTCTGTTACCAACTATTCCTGCCCATATATTTAACGAAAATTGCTACTGACAATGTTTTTCTAGCGTGTGGACTTTCTTGACTCCAAGCGTGATTGTTATGGCATTATTAGAAAAATTAGCTTAAAAAAAAAAGTATCTAAAAATTGTGGGGTTCTAGCCAACCTTTCCAAAAACCATCGACAAAAATTAACGCGTTAAGGAAAATCAAGGAAAAAAAGGGCCTGAAGTTGTTGCATGTGGTAAGGACATATTTGATGATAGTGAAGAATCCTCAAAACGGTTTGCTGACTAGCGTTTACCTCATTCGCAATTTTTCGAGTACTAGTTTCTGGATGAAACCCTTGCAAAACTTCCTGTTTCTGATAAACGGCGACGCACACGGTGCTACACGATTCGGATATCTAGCCTGCTAAATGGGTCTTACTTCGTATGCATTTCCATCAGCAAGACCATAAACATAATCCATATCTGCCAAATGAGCACTGTTTTGTAAATCAGCCATAACTTTAAAACTTTTGTATCGATAAACAATTCACAAAAACGATAATCTAAAAATGCTCATTTTCTCATTGATGTGTCATGGACAGATGGTCACCCGATTGTTCATTTTATGAATCTGACATCATTCCGTGCGAGATAATAAAGTTTTGATAAATTAAACAAATGATTTTTAATTGAAGAAATAATCCATACTTTCAGTGGAGTCAAAGTAATGTAAGTAAAACAATGCAGACTTCCTGACATTTACAATTAAAAATAAGTTTGAAAATGAATAAATTTCTTTGGTTTTGCCTTTTTTCTTGCTCAGTCAAAACGTTATATTTCAAAATTAATATATTTCTACAAACCATAAAAATAATTCTATACTTAAAATGCATCTTCCAATCTTTATTTTTTGGGTTGCATAATATGCGTCTTTACGTCCAAAAATGTTAATTACCTATTTTACGAGAGATACGAGTTTTTGAAATTAAAAGTGTATTTTCTTCTAGAGCGAGATTATTTTTTACAATATGTGATATAGGAGGATTCAAAATCTCAATGTCGTCTCCTCAAAACCACAAATATCGTAGTATATACGAGGTTTTCACTTCGGCGCGAATCGATTTTTAATGCTGGCAACCCAACCAACCCAAAAACAGCAAAACTTGAGATACGAGGTTTTGACATGTAAGCGACGAATAGAAACCATAGTAAGTTCAAAATTGTATTAAAAATGATTTTCGCTTAGGCGTAAAAAGTAATAAGGCTATTCTATTTAGGATTTTAAAAAACATTTAATTTTATTTTTTAAAATATGCATTAATCGCGACCAAGCAATCATATACCATAGATCGAATTGCTGTCGGTCTGTACTACATGTTTTTTAAGTGCTGCAAAACACAAAATTTTTAAAAATCGCTAATAACCTAAAATCTATTCATTTTAGACATTTATATATTATGTTATACAACATAATTATTTTCAGAATTGGCCAAGCAGTCCCAAAATGTCGTAGCTCCAATAAAAAAATAGTATGTATAATAAGCCCTAACTATTTGGGACACCCTGTATAAAAACAAGTAATTTTAAATTATCAGCTGTAAATTTCGAATGTGGTTAAACGAAAGAGGAATAGACAGATGGATTGTACACTGACGGAGAGGGATATCGGTGCAAAGGCGTAAGAAAAAGATGCATACTACACGACACTCTAAGTGAGGTGCAGCAGATATTTCACCTGTTGACGCATTCCGGTGGAGCGGATTATGTGCGGTATATTTATCCTCGTCACGCACTTTTAACTATATGGTCATTCATATATCACATAATTAAGGGAATTTTAAATTACAGGCTGCAAATATGTTTGAAATATGGCGTCGGCCGCCATTAAACTGGTAGCTGGCGTAGAAAATAACATCCTGTACAAGTTCTTTTTTTATGGATTTAATGGTGGTAATAAAAAGTTATATTACTAATAAAAAACTTTAACAAACTAAATTAGTATAACTGGACATATTACTAAAATGTTTGAAATCTAGCTTCACCGCTAAACTTTTGAAAAAAATTTGTTCGGAACAAAAACAAATTAATAAAATCTTAATAATCCAAAGATTTTTCCAGTAAAATGAGCTCCTTGTAAATATTATTTGTGCTCATATTAAGGATTCAGTTAATTAAACCGAGACCTTGAAAAGTCAGCTAAACGTTATGAAATCTCCCGTCCGATGTTCAGATCCGAAAAAGTTTTGCCGCATCTTTAATCTACTTATTTTCTTATTTACATACAAAGTATACTTGCCGGTATCTTTAAAATTTATATTTCTGGAAAGAAGCCTTTTTGTTTGATTAGATTGTTACGAGTTTATCTGGAAACTGGAGCAACAAGTTTTATTAGGTACAAGGTGAATTTACTTTGGGAGAATTTATTATAAAAAGTAAAGTTTAAGAAAAAACACAATCATGCCAAAGTCGTAAATCCTTTTAAATCGATTAAATAATTCTAGATTGGCTTCTAAATAAGATAATTTTATTGTCAGTGACCCATATAAGTTATTATTTAAAACCAAAAATGATTACCATTTAAATAAGTGGCTATTATCATACAAAAACCCCCTAATAATAATCAATAAATAATAATCGAACCAAGCAAAGCACCAATTCCTGAGCCTGCTTTTAAATTAAGGCAGAAACAAACATTCACCCTTTAACAAGTTCAAAAGAGACAGATGTGTGACGAAAATTGTCGACCACCAATTCAATCTTCGCATGCCCGTATACTAACAATCGCAAAACATTTTTGTTAGACAATAAAAATGGCTTTAAACAATTAAATCAATTTTAGACACCTCTCTAACTTTCAGAATATCAGCGTTCATTTTTATTAAGCGTAACTGTTAAAGAGTTATAACTACTGTATTTAGGTTAGTGAACGATAATAATCGGATTAGTTAAAGTGCTCATTCTGCTTTAAAAAGATTTTTATGTTTTAATGATCATCAGTGGCCATTCTGACGTGCTATATTAACTTGAAGAAAATGTACGCTACATTTTTTTAGATGAAATTAAAGTACATTAAAACCTCTGTTTACGATCGCCTCTATAAAGTAACCACCGCGTTAAATGACCGGTTATGAACTCCCCATGTTTATAAATGGTAATAGAATTATTTTATACTCCACTTTACTGACCCATCTATTAAACGACCGCGGGCACTCATTATCGGAATTTTTAGTAAACATGAATACTAAAAACACCCTCTATTCGGGGCAGTAAAACCCGACGCGACAATTCTTAAGAAATATAGGTACAGGGTCTTCCAACGAGGACTGAACAGGGGCTCATCTTTGAGCTTCCTTGTATTTAAAGAAAAATCCAAAATAGCCAATCGATGTACTTTTTCTTGCAGAATTTAAAAATGAAACCAAAAATTTATTTGAACCAGAAACAAAAGAGTTACGCTATGGATAAGGTGTTTTTTAAATGGAACATAGCTTTTTTTATACGATTTTTGGAACGAGTGATTTTTTTTTTGTCCGTTCTGATTAAAATATTTAATATTGTGACAGCTATTTTTATTAAATTTTAATGTTTTATCCAGCATAATTTAACTTTAACCTGTTTGAAACATACACTAGGTAATAAAGGTATAATCACCTTTGAATCCTTCAAAGTCAAAAAATTTGACAAATTTACTATAATATTGCCGAAATGAAATATTCATTAGATGAGAGATTGCAGATTGTTATCTTGTTCTACAAATGCCAAGAAAATGCAAGAGAAGCAAGGAGAAGATTTATTGCAAATTTTCACAGAAATATATCCGTCAATACTATTCTAAGGATAAAGAACCTATTTGAGGAAAATAAAACATTATATGACAGAAAAAGAAATCCAGAAAGGAATAGAAATCGAGACCGTGCCATTGTGAATTATTTTATATTATAGTAAATTTGTCAAATTTTTTGACTTTGAAGGATTCAAAGGTGATTATACCTTTATTACCTAGTGTATGTTGAAACAGGTTAAAGTTAAATTATACTGGATAAAACATTAAAATTTAATAAAAATAGCTGTCACAATATTAAATATTTTAATCAGAACGGACAAAAAAAAATCACTCGTTCCAAAAATCGTATAGAAAAAGCTATGTTCCATTTAAAAAACACCTTATCCATAGCGTAACTCTTTTGTTTCTGGTTCAAATAAATTTTTGGTTTCATTTTTGAATTCTGCAGTAAAAAGTACATCGATTGGCTATTTTGGATTTTTCTTTAAATACGAGGAAGCTCAAAAATGAGCCCCCGTTCAGTCCTCGTTGAAAGACCCTGTACATACACTAATCACTTTATTGCAGGCGGATCCGTTTAATTTGGTTTAAAGTCTGATAAATCGGTCGTTATATAACATTAGTTTGGTTTTAAACAGTTTTTATGTGTTTTCGGACTAACGTGAATATTTGAAGAGGGCGGGAAAAAGGAAATGACTTTCTTTAAGCGAAAAAATTGAAATAATCGAGGAAAGTAAAAAAACTGGTTTAAGTATTAGATAATTGGCTGAAAATTTTTAAATTAAGTAAGACCCAAGTGACTATGTTGCTTCAACATAAAGCAGAAGTTAGAAATTTGTATTAAGAAGGTGGCAGCGGTGAACAAAAAAGAAAATTTCCCAAAACCGAAGGACTGACAGTGGACCAAGTTGTTTTTAACTGGTTTTGTAAGGTGCGAAACAAGCACTTACCAATGTCCAGGCCCATAATTTAGAAGAAGCACTCGAATCTGTTTAATGTCTAGGACTAGATAACTTCAAGGCATCAAATGGATGGTTAGAAAAATTCCGTCGTCGGCATAATATTACTTTGAAGAAAATATGTAGCGAATCAGGCGATATCAATATCGAAGACGTAACTGCTAGAAAGAACGGCTATTAACAGAGACATATTTAATGCAGATGAGACAGGTCTGTACTATTGTGCATCGCCAACAAAAACATATGCATGGAAAGATGACCAGTGTACTTGAAAAAAAAAACGGAAAACAACGACTTACAATTCTGCTATGTGCAAATATGGAAGATGAGAAGGAAGAACCACTTATAATAGGCAAAAGCAAAAATTCTCGATGTTTTAAGGACTCACATACCGATAAGTTACCGCTTCAATGGGACAAAAAAACGTGGATGACAGCAAACACCATGACAACATGGCTTCACAAATTTGATACCAAGATGAAGAAGCAGAATATAGAGTGGTATTGTTTCAGGATATTGCAACGTCTCATCCCAAAATTACACTGGATAATGTCAAACTTATTTTTCTTTCAGACAATACTACCTCACGTTGCCAGCCTTTGGACCACGGCATTATTCAGAATACTAAAATGCTCTATAGAAGCTACCTTAATAAGAGGCTTTGAATATGTATAGACAGTCGTTGTCAAAGACATTAGAACTATTAGACGAAACGATTCATTCATAATTCCCATAAAAGTATCGACTATTATTGTTTTAAAATAATTGGCGAGTGCGAGAGAGAAAGGCAGATCTCCTTGGCCCGATCGGCAACATTGTAAACCGTCCCTTGGCTTTACTCGCCAGTGGTGTAGAGGTTAAAACCTAACAACAATGTATGAAAATAATACAATAAATTTTTTTGTATCAGAATTTTTCCCTAAGAATGGAAATAATAGGCTACAAGAAATATACTACAATAAAAAAAAATTAATCACATTGCTTGTTTGATTTAATTGTTTTTCGTCTGAAATCCTTTTAACATATTGGATTAATTCCGAATCTTGAATTTTAGAATCACATATTTACCTTTAACACTTATAAGATTCCGAAATTTCTGAATCTCAGTATGAAAGAAAGAGGTTATTTGGAAAATTATTCGGAAAATTCCTATTTTGAATTAGTTTCAGTTGGAAATTTATCACAAAATATGGGTAGGTACGTAAATGCAAAATAAAACACTGCTACTATTGCAAAAAAGTTGCTAAACTTTATTTCATTATTAGAATTGAAAACATTATAAAAACCTTTGTAAAAATTGTAATTACGAGGTAGACTACATTTATTCTTATTAAAATCTATAGGACATTATACGAGTGTCCCAATTCTATTTGGACATGAAATATCTTAGCTCCTGTATATCAAAAAAAAAACAATGAATACAAACATTTCTTATTTCAAAAACTGCCGTCAACAAGCATATACTTAAATATACAGGTTGTCCTAAACTTTGTAATATGTACTCATCGACTTAACACCATTGTATGTACTATATATGTCTAAACTGAATGGTTGTTGAGATATTGTTAATTGAAAAATTACGGTTCTTGAAGTCAACAAATATCAACCTCGAGTTTAACCAGATGTCATATTTTGTTACTTCCTGTTAAAAGCTGGAAGTTATGATAGAAGATATTCTTAGATAAACAATGATAAACTAAGGTGTATGTATAATATTAATAATAATCTTTATTTGCAATAATGTTTAAAAACAACAAAAGAAGATGGCTTCACAAACAGAATAATGTATTCCAAAAAAATAACTACTTAATTATACATCATAAATAAAACATACCCTAATACATGATTGTGCTGCTTCTGTTATAGAAAATTTATCCTTCAACACTTTAAATAGTCCTGTTAATGTCCTTACCCGATCTTTAAGGTGTCGGACTTGTTTTTTTAAATTATAAATTTGTTTTCTCTGTTCAGTAATTGTGTTTTTTATAATTGTAACGTTTTTCCTCCATTTCCCTGGGGTGGAAAAATCGCTACTGGCCATGTCTCCAATATAATGCCCTTTTCTAAAAAATGTAAAAAATACACTTTAAGTAGCTTTACTCCTTTATGCAATTAAAAAAATGTATATTATACAGGGTGGCGCACATACGAAACATGTACGGAAAACGTTAAAAAAATTTAAAATTATTTTTTGTTCTAGTACCTAATATGTAGGTTTATATTGGGAGCACAATTCAAAATTATTTTGGAATATACTGGATTTAACCAATATATCATCAAAGCATAGCTTAGGCATCCTAAAAATGAATAAAATGAACTTCTAATTAATATTAAAAGGGTTTCATAATGAATAATAGGTATACCTATTACACTTATTATAAACCAAAAGTTTTATTTGTCATAAATATAACATTACTAATTTTATTATTACTAGATATTACTTACGCCAATGTTGTTTTTTGCGGCAGGTGGTGTTCCAATAACAGTTGACTCAGAACTAAAAAACAAACAAGGATATTAAAATATTTTAAATAATTCTATTAGGCAAACCAAAACTTGACAGCTCCCAATCTTACCTGTTAGAGAGGTCGTCTAGAAATAACAAGCCCTCACAGTAACGAGGGTCTACTCCCTTAGTAACATATTTAGCACCATTCACCCTTACTAAAATATCTGCAGGAAAAAAGTGATCCGAGCACAACTCTGCATTGTTTCGTAAAGGTTGGTTATCCAGAATCCTACTAAAGAAAACCAAAGTTTTCTTTTTTCGGCATCTTGAGGAAACCTAAACAGAATGTTTATATGTTATAATATATAAAACATCTCGATAAATAGGTACCTAATTAAATTTAGGAATAGGATTTCAATTTTACAGTATTTTACTAGTCGATATCTTTTTACTCGTTTACTATTAAGTAGCTACCATGAGTTATTTATCAATATCTACTCTTAATTGTTTCTAAGTATAACAAAACTTTTTCATTGTGTATAAAAGTTTTAACAACAATGGTGCTACCACAGCATTAGTAAACAAACCCATACGCTACACCAATGCTTTCTATAAAACAATAACCTAACCATACTTACCGATGAAATGATAAATTTGGATTAAAATGATCCACTTTTTACACACTACACAGGCACGAACCATGATTGTTTATTTCTACACTAATGTTTAGGCAAATACACAAGGAAATCAAAAATAAACTGCAATAAAGGCACAAAAACACAAGCTAGCTGCTGTGACTCACTGGCAACATCGCAATCGTTACAGTCATTCAAAGAATCTCTCCGGTTGTAAAATCGTAGTACAATGTTGCCGTAGTGCCTGATATATATAATAATAATTTCAATACTTTTAAGGTTTTTAACAGTTTTCGATAAAATATTCGCATAACATTGCAAGCATTAATGGATAATTTGATACGCACACCTTAACTTTTTTGTATGTTAGGTTCTGGGCGTTACTGCAATTACTAACGCAATCTTTTAAAAACAGTTTTTCCCTAATATTTCTAACAGACAGATAAAGCCGGCTAAGGTCAAATTTTGAGCGACAGAGATGAATAATAAAGAGGGAATGATGATTTGCCACATCAAAATGTAAACAATTTGGTCTAATAGTTCTAATGTCTTTGGTCGTTGTCCTCTTCAAGAAATGGAAAATAATATTACCATAACCAACGCCTTGATATGGGTTTCGGTGGCCTGGCGCAATTTGTCCTCAGTGACCAAGGTTTCTAGAGCAGAGTAGGTTGCCTGATAACTCTCGACCAATCAAAGTACGTTGTGCACAGCGCGGGAATACGTCACGTGTTTGCCACATTTAAATCGACTGGTATAATAAAGCATCGAAGAATATTGAAATTAAGCGACGGGCGTTTTATATTTTTGTCTATGAATTTGTTACTAAGGTAGATGTTTTAAATATGTGAATTGGTCAAGTTAAGACAAGATTGAAACAAATATTGCAAAACTCTTAAAATAGTCATATGAAAACATAGGTGATACTACTCTAGTATTTTCATTGAAATATTTATAATGGACAATTAATTTATTGATTAGTTATAAGAAGCTACTCACCTCACTTGTTATTATTTAAAACAAAAAGTAAATTCTTGTTAGTAATTTCCGTAAATAAACAAATAAATAAATTTTATCGAAATTATATTTATTTGACGTTGCCACCTCTAAAAGTACATATCTACTGAACGTCCACTACATGTATGTAAAATGAATATTTACATATTCTTTTGTTTTAACTACATTAACCTATAGCTAAGGAAAACAGTTTTTTGTTATTTGTTTTCTTTTTTAATAAAATTTCAATTTGGTTTGAATAAATCAAAAACTCTGAAGGCTATTTTTACTTTGTCTTCGAAATCAATGCCAGCTTTATTTAACTATTTTTCTAAATAAGAAATATGTTGCTGCAGTTGTTTCAGTTCGTTTTCATGATTTTCTATTTTCTTCTTTAAAGACTGGATTTCATTTTGCAATTCTCGAAAGTTTCTCTTTAAGATATCATAATCTGTTTCTTTAGTAGGGGATAAATTTATGTTCAAAGCTTTCTCTTGAAGTTTAGTTTCATCAGCTGGTTCTGTGATGTTCAATGAAGGATTTTCGATGCTGCTGATTAAACTTTTCACAAACACTTTATCACCCTTACGCTTCACTCTCTGTTCATCCAACAGGTATAATGAAGGAACAGCTAAAAATTAAATTAATTTTATTAGTAAGAAGGTGTATCCTCAGTTTATATACCCTCGTAGGTCTCAGGTCTCACTTAACTACACAACTAGCTTCTACGTACTATACGGATAAAGTAGGTAAACAAAATATAAATAAATATTCCAAATTAACCAACTAAATTTTCCATACCAGATTTTTTTAGAAGATTTGGCTGTGTATTCATTATTTTTGCCTGCAATTCATCTTCAAAACACTCTGGTTTAAAATGAATACTGCAAATTCTCTTATTTGCAACCTGCCACACATCTTTGCGGTACTTAACACTTTCTTATCCATTCTTTCTGAATCTTAGGGTCTTTTGGAAAAGAAAAGAAGGAAAGTTTCTCTCCACTATTTTGTGCCTTTTTAGAATTATTTTGACACGTTGCTACGCTACAAACCACTCCACCAGGCATCTAAAAAAATAGTAATGATATTATCTTACCTATTACTTTCAATATCATATGCTGGCTATTTTATTTTAGTAATATTAAACACATATTTACCTTTCAGAACATTCACTGATTTAATTATTGAAAATAAAAATAATATGGACTAATAACAAAGTCCAACAAGTTCTCGATCTCGTTTACCATTACAAGAGTCTTTTTAATTTCACTGTTTATGTACAAAAATACTTAAACATTTGTAATAAATCGTATTTTCTTTGTATTTAAAAAATTTAAAGCAAACACATTAAAATCACACAATTTCAAACTAAACTTTATGTCAAACAACAAAGCTCAATTTGAAATGAATGGCAACCTATCGCTTAACCGCGCATCTGGCAAACATATGACGTATGCCCCCCTCTCGCGTCGCTTCTCTCCATACGTTACCAGGCAACCTACTCTGCTCTAGAAACCTTGCTCAGTGACAATAAAAAAATGCTTTATAAAAGCCCGATTTATGTGTAATATGGATAACATTGACGACTTCGAAGAAGAAGATAATATTCCATTCGCACAACTGTTTTCTAACGTTAGGGACACATTTGTGAACTTGAAACAATTTGTCTCTATTGATGACGATTTGCCAACGGAAGATGCAGAATTGACTATCATCGAGTGTAATAAAGAGATCCAAGAAACGGATGAAATTACTCCCAACTCTAAGACGGAAGAAAAGGAACCTGAACTTGCTCCACTGTCGATAATATCAAGCCTATCTGAAGCCTGCGCAAGTTTGAGAGACTTTCTTAATAATGCAAACAATTTTGACAAGTCTATAAATATTTCTCACTACTTGATAGTTAATCCTATCATTACTAAAAATTTTGAGTTTTAAAAGGTTTTAACTTTTTAGCTTAAATTTGAATTTTCTATAATTTAAAAATTTTACAAAAAGTTTTCCTCCCCTCCAATAATGTTTCTTTTAATATCAATTTTCATAAATTTCCCTTTATTTCCAAAACTTCACTTAATTCAAAAATGTTTCTCATTCATTAAATTAATAGTTATTATCCTAACAAGTGCGGAAAGAGCCACTTTCCCGCACGCGACTGCCGTTACCCGAACGACGCGAAGCGGAGTTCGGGTAAGCAGTCGAGTGCGGGAAAGTGTCTTTCCGCACAAGTTAGGATCAAAATTTTTCCTACAGGCGTTGGAAAAACTACAACAAAATATTTCTAAAAATTTAATTTTACTGAAAAACAAACACAGATTTAATTTCTAATTATAACTAATATTTACATTAAAAGTACAATTTGATGCATTATGCAAATTGATTGCGGATGAAGCCATTGAAGCCAACTGATCCTGATGAGCGGATGGTTGCAAAGAAAGAGGTATCGAGCTGTTGTTAGCGCTGCTGGGAAACTGTGGAGTTTTTGCTTCTAAATTATAGCTCAAACTTGATGGACTATTGAGATTGAGAATTTTGTTAGACATGTTTTTTTTGTGTGTGATGGATTCCTCCAGGTAGCCTTCGGCAACAGACGTGGATTTCCATCCTCCTAAACGTTTAATGTTTGTTATTTCTTCGCCAGAATTAGCAAGTAGAGTGGCCGAGGAACGTCTAAAACTGTGGCCTGTGTATAATTCTGGATTTTTGAGTCCTATATAAGCTGCAATGTTGGAGGGCATTTTTCCTATGGTATTAATTCCAACACATTGGGTACTGCATTTTCCATGTTTGTAGTTCAAAAAGAATCGGCGGTGTGGAGTTTGCTGTGGACGTAAGTTTGCATATTTTCTGTATAGATTTAGAAAAATTTCATTATTGACTGCCTTAGTTATTACAAAGGATCTAGCAGAATGGTTTTTGGAGTCGTTTATTGTGACAATTATAACGTCTCCTTTGTCGTCTATGTCGTCAATGGTAAATTTAGTTAGCTCCTCACGGCGGCAGGCACCAGCCAGTCCAAAAATCGTTACCACTTTAATTAGAAGGAAAATTTCATCAGGTGCTTCTTTCATAAATTTCGCAATCTCTTCTTGTGTAAAAACTTTTGCTTTTTTTGCTCGAAAACCTACATTTTGTCTCTTGATGTACGCAGTAACTTTATAGTATTTACTGATATCTAAATCTTTCTTAACCTTAAGTACACTTTTCAACATGGAATATCGAGACCATAAAGTATTTGGCTTCCAAAGTTTAGACATTTCCAAGAAATATGCCAAAAGTACTTCTTCTCTTGGTGCTTTTACATTTTTCGCTTCACACCAAGTAACAAAATTATCGTATTGTTTTTCATACCTGACTATTGACTTTTTTGGTAGCAAATCCAAATTTGCGACACTTGCAGCTTCTAGAATATCTTCTGGAAGCTCATCGTCCGAGAAATTATCTATGGAAGACATCTGTATCAGAATCTGAACGAAATTATAAATCAAAGCCACGCTCCGGTGAAATGTTGTAAGGTGTCACTTTGACAATTAAATTTTATGTGTGTGTCGTGGTTACCATGTTAACATCTATGTACGGGGTTTTTGAAATAAACCGTTTTAAATCAGCTTTTTTAAAAATGTTTAATATAAACGGCAAAAATTAGTGTTTCTGTAATATACCTCATTTACTTTCAATAAAAATTTATATTTTATTTATTAAAGTGTCTTTCCGCATGAGTTAGAATCAAAATTGTTTCTACAAGCGTTAGAAAAACTACCACAAAGTATTTCTAAAAATTTAATTTTCCGTGCGGGAAAAATTTTCCCGCACCGTGCCGGAAAAATTTTCCCGCACCGTGCGGGAAAATGGGTCTTTCAGAACCAAAACGAGTGCGGGAAAACGGTATATCGCGCACGCTTGTAGGAAAAATAATTTTCCACACCGACAATTAAAAAAGTTTCACTATTATTAAAATCTTCATATAACCAACATGTTAACATAAATCATATGACTACTTGTTACACTTCATCTTCAATTTTTTATTTCCTCAATATTATAAGTGATACCCATTAATTTGAGACATGTTTATATTTTTCAATCAATGATTGAATGACATTGGTATCCCCTGAGGGTGAACCTTTAAATGTTTAAAACATGCAGGGAACTAAAAGCAAAAATAATTTTTCATATATTAAACTGTGGAAGAAAACTGGATTATTTTATTTACATTATTTCTCAACCGCTATAAAAATTTGAATCTGAATTCCATAAAAATAAAATAAAAAATATGCAACAATCATTAATTTCTGATTATTTTAAAAAATAAGAATTTCAAAGCAAACATACAGTACATTGTTTAATATACAGGGTGTTATTTAATAAGTGTCCAATATTATACAGGACGATTCCTTAGTTATTTATAAGGTGAAAAGTTCATATAAGCATGGGTGGTCCGCAAGCCCTTTTTGAGATGCAGGGTGTTAAAAATTGATTTTAATTTTTGCTTTTCGTAAATAATTTTTAAAATAATGTCTTTATTTGGACGATTCCTTATTTATTTATAAGGTGAAAAGTTCCTATAAGCATGGGTCCGCAAGCCCTTCATTTTTTAGATACGGGGTGTTACAATTTTTACCAGGAACAAAAATATGTACGCCACTGCCGTTTTCTCTTTTGATAACACTGTTATGTAGGCACTTTATTAGCTAATTGGCTAACGCAAAGTACATTTTCATAATTTTCTAATTTCGGCTTTGTTTAGGAGATAAATACTATTTCATCAAACTCTGATATGGGCATAGCGATATGCAAATAAATGCCATTTATTTCTTTATTATTCTTTTTCTCGAGAACGATTAGTCGTAGCAACTTCTACCAAGTATACCTTTTTTATGTAAAATGACAAAGAAATCCATTATTTCGCTTAAAAACGTAATATAGCCACGTATAAAAAAGTTATGACTCCTCAAAAGAGTAAGAAGACACGCAGGTGGCGCCCTCTACAGGTCGGAGCCAGACTAACATCAAATTCGAATTTCGCATTTCAAAAAACCCCTAGATACCAATTTTCGTCCAAATAAAGACATTATTTTAAAAATTATTTACGAAAAGCAAAAATAAAAATCAATTTTTAACACCCTGCATCTCAAAAAGGGCTTGCGGACCACCCATGCTTATATGAACTTTTCACCTTATAAATAACTGAGGAATCATCCTGTATAATATCGGACACTTATTAAATAACACCCTGTATATGCTAGTATGCACGTGCAGTATACACATATTGGTAAATTGGTTTCATCTCATTAAATTTTAGTTCTGATAAATTTAAACAAAAATATTTAAAATTATTCACATATAGGTAGTATATGTAGTGTAAAATGCAGACCAGTTGTTTTAATTATTCTCTAGTAACCGACCAACATTTGATTCCCCAAGGGTGGTAGATATTAACAGATTTTACTGTACATAGAACCTTGATAAAACGGTAGGTTTTTTTATATTTTATTAAATATGATCTACATATTTTCGGTTAACTTCACACCATAACAGATTGTTACACACAATTCTTTATACATCTTGACATGCGGAATCAATAATATTAGCAATATTTTAGACCAGAACGGTCCAACATGAGGCCCGCTAAGATATGTCTTGCCACTTACACCAACGATTAAATAAAATAACAAATGCATAGGCTATGTGACGTCACTGCGTGCGATGGATACCGCGAGCATATAAAAAAGTTGAGTGGAATAGAGATTCATAAACAGAAAAACGGTAAATACGTCAGATGTTTTTTTGTTTAAAATTGTAGTTGCTCTGGTGTGCATTACGCAGCATTTCAATTTAAGCTTTTTTAGGTGAAATATGTATGCGCAGAAAAGAAAAATAACAAACGAACATCGAGTTTATAATGACCGTTATGAATTAGACTATTTAATCACAAAAAACAATAATAAACTTCAGTGCTTTGTTTGTATGTAAGTACTATCAATTTCTAAAGACTATAATGTGAAACGACATTACAACACGTTACACGAGCAAAAGTTTCAGCAATATACAGGGTTGTCTAGAAATGCTGTCATTACGGATAATAAGAACATATGCAGTGTTGCCGCTTCTTACGAAGTAGCGCTAGAAATTGTCATAGCGAGAAAACCTTTTAGTGATGGAGTGCTTATTAAGACCTATACAATCAAAATTGCAAAACAATTCAATGAAACAAGAATTGCTAAAAAATTTAAAACAGTCTCAGTGTAGCATCATACAATTATTGCAAGACGTATACACCACATTAATTGATATGTATCAAAAAATAACACGGCACATTTGAAAAATGTAAATATTTTTCATTCTGCCTAGATAAAAGCATTGACCTATCCGACATTAGCAAATTTGTAAGTTTTCGAACTATTCAAGCGGACTTTAGTATAGCAGAGGAAAACTGCGCGAGTCAAGCCCATACCCAAAAAAGGCAAGAGACCTTGCCAAACAACTATCGCCCAGTCACATTGCTTTTGGTTGTATCAAAAGTTATGGAGAAAGCTATCAACGAGAAATTATTAAAGTACCTGAAAGGCTTTAATATTATTAGTGACCGCCAGTATGGATTCCGTAAGTCTAGATCAACAGGAGACCTTCTCGCTTATATTACTCACGTTTGGAACAACGCAATAGAACAGCATGAGGAGTCCCGGGCGGCAGCACTGGACATTTCCAAGGCCTTTGACCGAGTATGGCTAACTAAAGTGAAAAAGCTTTCTTAAGGACCGTTCTCTGCGAGTGGCGATGGACGGATATTTTTCAGGCACATTTCACATCAACGCCCTCAAGGTTCTATATTGTCACCCACCCTGTTTTTACTATACATTAACGATCTTTTGGAAAAAAGTAAAAGTCCTATATATAGCTTCGCTGATGACAGCACACTTGCTTCATCTTTTACTTTGGATGCTCGGACATCGGCTGCCAATGCACATCTCTATAGGCAGCAAGAGGACTCACATCTTAACAAAGACCTGGAAGAAATTTTGTCTTGGGGTGACAGTAACCAAGTAGAATTTACCGCTAAAAAACCCAGGCGGCAGTCTTTTCTGAAAAAGTTAATGTCGAAGAACCGATTATAGTCATGGCGGGACGCTCGATTTCCTTGGCTTCATTAATTCATTTGTTGGGCGTCAATTTGGATATTCACATGTCTTGGCATAGTCACATTGCGGCCATTGCTAAGGCAGCCTCGCAGAAGCTTGGAATACTTTTCCGAACTAAGAACCTTTATACACCTCAACAACTGTTAATGCTCTATAAAGCCCAAATTCGATCATCACTGGAGTACTGTTCGCATATTTGGGGCTCTGCTCCTAAACATATCCTGAGATTGCTGGATTCCAGTCAAAGAAGAGCCATTCGCTTGATCGATGACCATGATCTGACAACAACCTGGTAAGCCTCGAACACCGAAAGCAGGTTGGCGACTTGAGTCTATTTTAGAAATATTTTCATAGCAAGTGCTTAACTGAGGCTGTCCGTTTGATTCCACTCAGAGCGGTGCATGGTAGACATACACGATGAGCCACTGCAGCCCACCCGTACGTGGTTCAGCTTAGGGTCCTTCGAATGATACTGATTAAAAATTCTTTCATCTGGAGAACGTCATCACTCTGGAACGAACTCCTTGAGGCCGTGTTCCCCAACGAGTATAATCTCCAAAGATTTGAGACCAACGTTAATCGTTTCCTGCGCACACGCACCGCTCGTAGAGCGCCATAAAGGATTAATCCTGCAGTGCTGTGCCTTTTCATAAAAAAAAGAGGAGATGCTTGATCTTATTCTGCTCCATATTATATGGGCTAATTGCTGGGAAGCACGTATCTTTGCGAAAACAGCTTTTCCAACATGAAATTTCGTGTCAAAATATAGGTGTTCTGATAAGTCACTTACTCAGTTGTATCATTTACCGAGAATAAGTATTCATGTCAATATTAATACACTAGTAAGTCAAAATCAACATCCCCCAACTTCCCACTAATCTTTTTTGCATATTTGTTATTTTCCTGAACAAATATAAATAATTATACAAACAAGAATTTTTTTTGGTACGGATTTTAAATCACTGATAAAGTTGCATGCAAACTATTTCATGAAACTTTTGCCCGATAAATTTAAGCTATTGTAAATGAGGGTTTTGAATTAATAAGAAAATGCTATTTAATACTTCTTGTAAAAAAAAAAATTACGTAGGTTTATGAAATTTCAATTTTTGCGTTTGTCTTTATCTATATTAAACTATATCTATATTATGCTTGGCGTGCACCGTTATCATTAGAATTATGGTGTTTTAACAAATTTTTTTCTTTGATACCCAAAATGTATATCTAATATAAGTCCCAATAATCATAGATACTACAGGAACACACTGTAATTAGGATTAAGATATCAAAGAAAAAAATGATATTGTAAAATACTTTAAAATCTCTATTAATATACACTTTATTTTTAGTATCAATAAAAACCGATTCTGGCCTTGGTAACAATATTTCACAAAATCAAAGATGTGTCTCCTCGAAAACTCTTTATTGAGAAGCATCGCGGCAAGCAGTTCGTTTACGGGCGAGTGACGAGTGCCTATTCAGGTTTAAAAAGCTCTTAGCGTATATTATGTCTGAGCGATTGCCAACCGATACTTTAATGTGGAGCGTTGTTTGCCGATGGAAAAGGAAAGATGCCGTGGACGCGATGTAGGTGAATGGAATATTTTTAGTTAAAAATAATTCAAGACTGTTGCAATTTTTCTTACTCTACCAGAGTATTGTGCAGCAATTGTCAAATTGCCACTATTGACTTTGTGGGTAATGTTAGACTTACCTTTGATTTTTAGAGTCATATTTCCACAAAGTGCATTGTATATATACAGGGTGTCTCAGGGTTAGACGTTTACGGAAAACGGGACACAGAAAATTACTAAAAATTTGGCAACTAGGGTAATTGGCTTTGCTCTATCGATCTAAAATATTTTTAACAGCGCAGCGTTGCCGCTTATACAAAAAAGTAGCAACATATTTGAAATTTTAAATGGAACACCCTATATATATTTGCATTTTCCGCTTCATCATTGATTTCTAATTGTTCTTGTATAATACATTCCTATACCTATCTTTAGCGGTTTTCGAGAAATTAATTAATTTCCATATTTTTTGTTCAAAACATAGCTCTAATTAAATGTTTATTACTGCGGTATTTGGATTCGTAGACAGCTAAAATTTTGGATGTAGTTTACCTTGTCCTGTGTATTAGTTATGCATAAAGAAATTTGTTCTGTGTTATACAGGGTCGTTCAAAATTCGTCATTTCACCGCTTGATACAAAAATGGTAAAAAGTGCATTTTTTCAAATATAACACCCTGTATATTATTAAATATCTTGCAAGAAAATTAATGTCCCTTCCAAATGATATATCATGTTCCTATACCCAAATAGTTAAGATGTCGAAATAATAGCAAGTTTTTGTAAAAATCGGATTATTTTGGCATATTTGTCTTAGATAGCCATGAAATCCCAAGATGGAACATATCTTTGTGAAAATTTGACAGTTAGTGCATCAATAATAAAAAATTTGCTAGTTTTTAACTTTTAGTAAAGAAAGCGACCTAAAAAGAATTAAAATGGAGGGAAATAACTATTCAAAGGAAATTTTGATGAAATTGTTTATTCTTCATGGACAATATAACCAAATTATAGCAAGAACATGTAGAAGGTTCAACGAAATGTTTCCCGATCAACAACTAATCAAGAGAGAAAGTTTGTACGATTACAAAATAATTTTGTTAATTATGGGTCAAAACTAAAATCGGAAAGACATTTACCGAAGCCTGTAACTTCTGATGAAGACATCATAAATGTTTTAGCCTATTTTCACGCTTTTCCTCAAGCTTGCACTAGAAGTGCAGAAGAAGATTTAGACATAACTCGTGCCTCTGTTCAAAGGATCCTTGATAATCATGACATGCACCCATACAAGTTCACAAAAGTTTAAGCCCTGAAACTGGAAGATTACCAACGTAGACTACAATTTTGTGAAGCAATGCTGATCCGCATCCAAAAAGATCCTAACTTTCTAAAGAAAATAATTTGGACGGATGAAGCTAAATTCTCCAGGGAGGTCATTTTCAATAGAAGGAACGAGCACTTCTGGGCTGACCAAAATCCACATGTTGTTAAGGAAATGGGATATCAAGAAAGGTTCAGTTTTAACGTTTTTTGCCTCCTAAAAGATGACAAAATAGAGTATCACATTTACGAGGAATCTTTAAATTCCGAAAGATACCTTCAAATTCTAAAATCAGGTGTGAACGAGTTTCTGGACAATCTATCATTAGAAGACTATCGTACCTGTTGGTTTCAACTGGACGGGGCACCAGCCCATTGCACTGGGACAGTAACAAGAGGGTTGTTTAAAATTTTCGACGATCGTTGGCTAAGACATTTGGGACCGTGGGATTGGCCTGCTAGATCGCCCGATCTCACGCCACTTGATTTCTACTTGTGGGGTGATTTGAGAAGGAAAGTATACAGGACACCAGTACAGAGCAAACAAGACCTTCGCCAACGAGTGATCACTTACATTGAACAGCTTGATGCCAGTGAAATAAGGAAGGCCACAACTGAATCTCCGAATATACGGATTGAAAAATGTTTGGAGGTCGACGGTCGTCATTTTGAACATTTATTAAAAAAATCTTGAACCCTTTTATGATATGCTTTTGTCTTGTATTGTTATTTGCTATTTCACTGGATTCATGTTATTTGTCCCTACTGAAATTAGTTTTGTTTTCAGTTTTGACCCATAATTAACAAAATTATCTTGTAATCGTACAAACTTTCTCTCGTTGATTAGTTGTTGATCGGGAAACATTTCGTTGAACCTTCTGCATTGATCTGCATGTTCTTGCTATAATTTGGTTACATTGTCCATGAAGAATCAACAATTTCATCAAAATTTCATTTGAATAGTTATTTTCCTCCATTTTAATTCTTTTTAGGTCGCTTTCTTCACTAAAAGTTAAAAACTAGTAAATTTTTTATTATTGATGCACTAACTGTCAAATTTTCATAAAGATATATTCCATCTTGGGATTTCATGGCTATCTAACACAAATATGCCAAAATAATCCGATTTTTACAAAACCTTGCTTTTATTTCGACATCTTAACTATTTAGGTATAGGAACATGATATATCGTTTGGAAGGGACTTTAATTTTCTTGCAGGATATTTAATAATATACAGGGTGTTCTATTTGAAAAAATGCACTTTTCACCATTTTTGAATCAAGCGGTAAAATGACGAATTTTGAACGACCCTGTATAACACAGAACAAATTTCTTTATGCATAACTAATACACAGGACAAGGTAAACTACATCCAAAATTTCAGCTGTCTACGAATCCAAATACCGCAGTAATAAACATTTAATTAGAGCTATGTTTTGAACAAAAAATATGGAAATTAATTAATTTCTTGAAAATCGCTAAAGATAGGTATAGGAACGTATTATACAAAAATAATTAGAAATCAATAATGATGCGGAAAATGCAATTATATACAGGGTGTTTCATTTAAAATATCAAATATGTTGCTACTTTTTTGTATAAGCGGCAACGCTGCGTTGTTAAAAATATTTTAGATCGATAGAGCAAAGCCAATTACTCAAGTTGCCAAATTTTTACTAATTTTCTATGTCCCGTTTTCCGTAAACGTCTAACCTACCATCGACCGTGAGACACCCTGTATATAGTTATTTTATTCCAAATTCGTTTATAAAATTGTGTCATCTTTTATTTACAGAAAATCAGTCGAAATATGTGGGGTTAGTAGAACTGCGTTCGTTTTTTGTTTGTTAATTACACAAGGTGCAGCAAGTAGGGGTGACCACGCATTTCCGTTCTGATCTCCATTTTTCACTCTAGGCAATTTTATGTGATAACTTATTTATTTATTTATCCATTATATGATCAATAATTCATGATATTTGCTTTGTCACAAAAAAATAAAATAAAATGTGTCTAAAATAAAATAACAATTGCACAACATTCACACCCAGAAAATACACTGCAGTGTACTGTCTCAGCAGCTTTTATACCCCATACATACCAACCACTCAGACCATACAAACAATTTTAAAGTAAAACTAAGTAGACACCTAAAATAATAATAAAAGCTGTTATTTAACAACACTTTTTGAGTTTAATTTTTAAAATATTCCTACATTTGACTTCTCTAATGTGCTTAGGCAGATGGTTATATATCTTGATAGGCATTACATAAGTGCTGTCTGCTCTGCGGGATAGTCGGTGTTGAGGGAATCTGAGAGTATGTAGTGCCCTTAATGGGTAATTATATATGTATATTGATATTACAGTAAGAATGTTAAGATCTTCAAATAATTGACGACATGAGGACGTAATTTTTTAAATAATTGTTCTTATTATTTTTTTCTGTCATATTGAATCCTCATTGATCCTTTTGCTACTACCCCAACATACCGTTTCATACGACAGTGTCGACTTAACATAGGCATAAAAAGAGGACTAAAGTACGGGTTTATTAACATACGATCTAAAACGCCATAATACAAATAACATTTTTGTCAAGATCTCATTTATACTATTATTCCACGAGAGTAGCAAGTTTAATTTAAAACCCAAAAACTTAGTGCAGTTCATCTGTTTCATCAGGTCAGTTTTCGATTTTATTAGCATTTACATTCCCTTGTAGAGAACATCATCGTCTCACTCTTTGATAGGTTTAGTAAGAGTTTACTTTCGTCACTGGAGAACTGCATATTTAAAGCACAAGTACCAGCCTTATAACTTAAATCATCCACATCCGATGAGGGTACTATAGCAGATATATCGTCTGGAAACATTGTGAGACGTTCCACTTCATTTACCTTACTGTCTCCCTGATATTATTTAAAAATACAAGTAAAAGAGGCGGCCCCAGGACACTTCCCTGTGGGACTCCCATATCAACATTCAAGGGCTCAGAAGCATACTCCGTACTCCCTGCTTTCAGCACTACCCTTTGCCGCCTATCACTTAGGTAGGAGGATATCCAATCATAAGACTGTCTCCTCACTCCGTAAGAATATAATCTGGATTTTAGTATTGAGTGATCCACCATTTTAAATGTCCTCCTATAGTAAAAAAAGATGTCAGTAAATAGCTTCTTTTCATCCAATTTTTATTATACTGTTGATAGTTGTTAGGATCGCATCCTACGTTGATCGCCCTGACCTAAAACCATAGTGCCCACAAAACAATAAGTTGTATTTATTCAAAAAGTTGACGAGTCTTGTGTAGAATGATTTTCCAAATATTTTTGAGAATATTGAGGGTATGGAGACAGCCCTATAATTTTCAAATCTGCCATTATCACCTTTTTTTATATATTGGAATAACAGTTGACTGTTTTAATTTGGAGCGGAATATACCTTCTTTAAATGACTCATTTAATTAATAACTCATGACAGGCGCCAACTGACAAGAGACCCCAGCGAGCAGTGAGCAGGGAATACCATCGGCACCTGCAGAATTCTTTACTGCCATCTCTAATTTTATGCACCTCATCAGGGTCCACACAACAAAATTGTTTGGAATCATTTTCTTTCTTTTATTATTCAATTTATGTTCTGCTAAAGCCCAGAGTCTTGTATCATCCTAATCTTTTGTAGGGTGTCTTTTGACGCTTCTGTTGTATGAGTTATGTTAAGTTGGCAACACTTGTGAGTCAGGGTTTGTCTAAGGAGAAGGAGTACTTAAGATTCTCGTGGTTTTGGTTGAAATCTTTCAAATAGGAAGGTGAAGCAACATGCCGTTTGGCAATTTTGTTAAACAAAAGACCACGAGGTCTTCATTCCCATTTTCCGGCCGATGTTGCTGCCGTTCGGCACTTATGTAGGTTAAACTGTCTACCTGACCAACCACATGGGATTGTAAGGCCCACTGGGGCCATCCTGAAGGATTAAAGTAGATGCACAGACTGGTAATATAAGGCTATATGGGTGTAATTCTTTATTATTTGTTTAATCTCTATCGTTCATCATAGATCTTTAACATTTTGGCTTTATAATTTTCTTTTACCGTTTTTTTATAATTAATGTAAATTACCTAATCTCCTTTTTAACAATGTAAGGCGATCTTGACTTGAGGTGACATTTTTTTTTATAAATCCTTGGGTCGAGAAAAGCTCAGTTTCTTTCTTTATACTTTAATCTTAAACTTAAATAGTTTTTAATTCAAACTAAATTTTAAATCATTTCAGCTGATCACAAAAATTGCATAAACCCTTCTTTTTTTTTTATCAAGTATTGGTTTTTATAAAAACTTTATTGTTTGTGCGGAAAATTTTGGTTTTATTGTATGGATTTCTACTAGGTACTGACATTCGGTATATTTTCCTGTTTTGGACTTCTATCAAGCCAGATGGCGTCCAAGGCAAGCAAACAACGAAGGAAAGGTAAAAGTAAGTAACAGACCACGTCCTAGTGTCTCCACAATAAGAGCTACCGTACGCATTGGGTGACAACCTATTTTCCATGACAAAAGGTTACCAAGTCATAAAATAAAGAGTGATTTATTCGTGAATAACTTGCTTACACCTTTTATTCGAAATAGCGGCTGACGGAAGGGGATGGAAGTGCAGGTTAGTGAAATTGAAGTTTAGGGGAGAAACTAGTAAATTTTTTTGTATGTAAGTGTATATTCTACTTTAATTTTGAGGAGCCCCTTCGACCTTAGGTCATCATGAGTGTCTCCTTTTCTTGTTACGAAAGGTTGTTGTTAAATTTTTTTTTTTTGATTTATGAAACCCGGGTGGAACATGGATACGACATTATAAAAAACTTTTAGCATTAAACATTAAATTGGTATAAAATTGTATAAAACGAACATTGGGATGAACCACTTAGAGTATCATTAGTTATTAATCAACTTTAAAATTTTCTTTAATTTGGTAATTATGCAGTATACAGTTTTCTGTCAATCTTTATATTATATTATTATATTATATATTTTAAAAACTGCTTATGTAAATATGTTGGTATTGTGATGCGGATTGAGAATTCCGAGCCAAAAACTGGAAAAATTAAAAAGCGCTAACCATGTTCCAATTCACCATTTAGTGTGGAATTGAAAAATTGAAACATGTTAGCGCTTTTTAATCAGATAATGAATTTTCAATTTTTCGATTTTAACTTTTAATTTTTTTAATGAAACCTAACGGTGGCCAAAATATAGACATAGATTTCAGTAAGGCTTTTGATGTGGTTCCACATGACATACTGCTGAATAAAATGGCGGAACTAAATATTGACAAAAGAGTAATATCTTGGTTACATACATTTTTTTAAACAATAGAACACAACTAACAGGTGAGAGTTGGTTACAGAACTTTACTAGTTCTAGTGTAACATCTGGAGTGCCTCAAGGCAGTGTCATTGTCCCTCTGGCATTTATAATTTTTATTAACGATATCTATACTAGCATCCATTCAGCTATACATCTTTTTGCTGATGATTGTATCATCTACAGACAAATTAGGGATGCTAAGGACTGCGAAACTTTACAGAGTGATTTAAATACACTCCAGCACTGGGTAGATGTAAATTGCATGAAGGTAAACACTGATAAAACCCGGCAGATTTCTTTTGGTAAAAAACGTTTTGACCACAATTATACTCTCAACAATAAAAATATCTTAACAACCAATATTATCAAATATCTCGGAGTATATCTTACTTCATCTTTAAATTGATCTGAACAGGTTAATAAGACGGTGGCTAATGCTCACAGAGTGCTTATTTTAATGATGCGCAACTTAAAAAAAGCAAGTCGAGCCCCTAGAATTAAAGCCTATCTGACCTTGATAAGACCATCTTTAGAGTACTGCTCATCAATATGGCATCCCCATCAGCAGACTCTAAAAACCCAGTTGGAGATGCATGGTCCAAAAAAGGCTGTTCGCTGGGTTTATTTGAATTTCTCTCACTCCTTTAGTCCCACTGCTGCATTGAGGGAACTTGGGTGGCCATCGTTATACCAACGCAGGGAATATTTCTATAATAGGTTATCATCTTGGACAGAACTTTCTGATACACTCGCTAAACCCAACTACCACTCTAGAAGGGATCATGAATTTAAAACTAGATAACCTTTCTGGCGGACTTTTCTCGACATTGGGATTGGGTGTTGAACTATGGAATCAATTAAAAATTTTTGACAGAACAATGCCTACTCTGCAAAATTTTAAGAGGCGTTTGAAAATTGCTCAAAATTTGTAACGCAGCGCATTGTGCTTACTTTAACTTATACTCTTAATTAATTGTATATTATATATTATCTTATTGTTATATAATATCTTATTGTTATATAATATCTTATTTTTATATATTATATTTTATTGATATATTTTATATATTATTGTAAATGTCTCTACAGATTATATTTTGAATGTCCTAATTATTTTGTACTTAGCATTCACAAGTGTCTATACTGCTGTATGTGTTACCCATAAATAAATATACACATTTTTAGATCTACCATTAGACGGGGATAATTAGGCCGGTAGTGTATTATTTTTCTTTTGTAGCTTACAAGTTCTTTTATATAAATAAATAAATAAAGCCTTTATTTAATTCTCAATAAATGTGTACAATAACTATACGGAAAAAGACGGCGAGATCTAGCACAGGCTATTCTATCTAACCGTCTGTTTTTAGAAATTGCTAAAACGACAATATAAATTATAAAAATTATTACCAAAACCTTTCTAATAAGTAGGTACTACACTATATAAATTAGACAAAAAATCAACAAAAAGAAAAAAAAAACAATTAAACAAATGAAAGAAAAATTATCTCTAAACAGATAAAGAGCATGAGAAAGCTTTAACCAATAAGTGACCTTTTGACAGCCTTTTTAAAGGTAATAATATTGGTGAGAGACTTGACTTCTAGTTGCAGGGAGTTATAGATCTTTTTCTAATTTTGTCTCGAAAAATAGATATTTCGAACGCGCTAGCGAGTTCGAAATATATCCATTTCGAACTCCGAATTTTATTTTTTAAAAGTTGGCATTGGTTATATTTAAATGTTTTATTCTGTTGACGTCTGACGTTTCCTGTTATTGTTATCCATGAGAAAAGAAAGTTTTCGGGATTTCTCTGGTAAAAGTTGATTTATCGTTTTATTAGCAATATCCCTTAACTCAGGGGGGTTAAACTTAGATTATCATGCTCCATATTTTTTTAATTATAATTATGAACAACTCTATGAAATATTAAATCACAAATTTCGTGACAATGACACAAAGAAAATATTATTTATTGTCAAGGCTACTATGATAAAAAGAAATTTAGAGTATTACCAACATAGAATTTAGACACACAAATTTACAAAATTTGAAGGGTTGATTTTCTTTTTAAATATGTATTTTCTTATTGAAAAAAATACAAAATAGAAAAAATAGTATAAAGTACGTGTTTTATAAAGCAGTTAGAGCACTTGTCCCGTTAAAAAACTCGCCGCAAGCGGCTCGTTTTTTAACATGGACGCGTGCTATAAGATGATGCTTTATAAAACATGTACTTTAATATACTATTACAGCATTGTACGTGAAGGAGCGTTGAAATTGTACAGTCCTATGCCTTGGAATAGTAAACATTTGGCGGTGGCGTGTGTGCCTCTCATGATTGTCGCTACCTCGAATCAACTTACCGGCAAGGTATTCCGGATTATTCGTTAAGACAATTTTGTGGACCAGAGTGGACATATGCAAAGAAAACCTTTCATCTAAATTAAGCCAGTTGGAAGCCCCAAACAAAGGAGTAACATGATCATATTTCCTTAAGTTGTAGCAGAATTTTAAGCAAGAATTCTGTAATTTTTGTAAAGTATTTTTTTCACGAACAGTCAAAGCCGGCCAATACACAACATCACAATATGACAATAAAGACAGAATAAGAGAATCGCAAAGTCTCAACTTGATATTCGTTGTTAAAGTATCTTTATGCATATAGAGAATCTTAAGTTTATAATAAGACTTTTGTACCAGTTGGGATACATAGGTTTCAAACCTTAGGTTGTTATCAATGACGAGGCCCAAGTTTTTACCATTTTCTGAAGGCAGCAGCGGCACATTGTTAATAATTGTAATATAACACGCCACAATAATTTTAGAATTTGAATATTGTAATTTCCTAGAGTGCATACGGCAAAGCTAGTGTTTAAAGAATTTATCTCGTGGTGGTTATAATATGATGAGTAAATTTATTTAAAATCTTCGTAAACTTCCTTATCACTTGCCTACTGTTGAATATAGACTACGAAGTAGAAGTACGTTTCACACAAAGTTTATTGTCCATATAACGTAATATTTAAGAAGAAACATTCTGAAAGTATGCCATATAATAAATTACGCATGTCTTGAATTATTTCTCTTGAAAGGTAACTTAGGTAAAAGGTTAAGGTGAATAAAAAATAGAACCATCAAGTTCTGTAGTTTTTATTTTAAAGAAAAATTCTTGATGTATACTTGTTCCAAGCTTAATTTGATGACATAAAAAGGCATTAAACTCCTGACCATAGGCGTCGCTACCAAATAATTAAAAAGCGGATTGTTGTAAATTTTTAATATGATTAAATAGTATATATTGCAACTTGTTCATTATAGTTCATATCCATAAAATGTGAAATAAAACAATGCAGTATTCCTCCACAGTTTAATTGTTAACATAAGATATTAGATTCCCGACATGTTTCGAGCACTTAAGTACTCATCTTCAGGGGATACCAACATCGAGTTTAACTTATACAATAAAGAAATAATGTGAACTCTGGAAGAAAGAAGTTTTCTTTTAATTTTTCAAATCATAGGTTTTATTTTAAAAGAAAAAATTTTTTATGTTATAAGAATTTTGTAAAAAGTACTGAAAGATTTTTATCCATAAAAGGTTTGTACCCGTGAGTTCGCCTACAAAGCATATTTTTAAAATAGTCTTCCTGTAAAGAAAAATGCTAATTTTGCCGAAAACAATTTAAAAAAATTGTCTTTGTCCAGCCAGGACCGCCAGGAGGTATGAGTTTTCCTTGCCAAAAAAGGATAGGGGCAGGTACTATGTTAGTTGGAATATACAGAATTCACTATATATATTTTAACAACGAATTGATCGCATCAGCAGAATCACAGTAAACGTTCTGTAATATAACAAGTTTTTAAGAAACGTGTTATAGGAACATAATTAGTTTAAAATGCGTAAACAATTTAATGACTGGAATCGTCAGAACTTTCAGAAGTAGAAACGTTTCCAGATTGGATTACTACTGGCGCTATAGGTGGTGAAACAGAATATCCATCTTCTGTTTTTATACGCACTTTTTCCATACATCGCTACTCATTTCGTTATTACCTACCTATCAAGGACAACTGACTTGGCTGACAAGAGCAACACATTAGGGACAAAGCCATCTTTTCTTCCGGCATGATAACGCGGTTTCCTCTCGAACACGGTTTACCAAAAGTACAATTTGTACTATCTACCCAACCATACTTAACAACATCATGGGCATCAAACCAAGTTTCGTCGAAATAAATTATCCTTTTATCGGATTTATGGTACTCCTATATTTTGCGCAAATAGTCCTGTCGTAGTTCAACGATACGCGGGGATTTCATTATAACAATTGGGTTATCTAGTTTTTTATGTTTAAAGCCACAATTTAACAAAACATCACGCAATGTTTCTAAAAATTGTTACTTATAATCAGGGTAACCTCGCAATTTATCACGAACCAGTTCTAAAGTTGACACTATATTATCCTTGTAAAAGTTGTAAATAGTTCGCAGAATAAAATCCCTTGTAGTATTGTCAGCCGTTTTGAATTGTTGATTTACTGGTTTGCGCTTTATGGAATTGCCGGTTACCGTCCCCAAATTAATTACGTTATAAATTCTTATAAAACCCAAAATGCGTTAATTCATTACAAGTACATTCTTGTGCAAAGCGCATTTTCAGTTTTTTCCGGATTTTCTTTTTTTAAACACGCGTACATATTTAAAATAATGCGTTGACCGACTCTGGCACCGACTCATTATATTCCTGCGATAATTCACCTTGACCTTCTGTTTCAAATTGTCGCTAAAATGCCATACTGATCTAATAGAATATAGGTATTAAGTAAAAACGTACTTGTCTAGAACCCCACGGTTATAGCAAGTAAATTGTTTCAACCAGTCACGCCGCTGTCCGATTCCGAATATCGCATACCTCAAACATCAACTAATTTTAAAGCTGATAAGGGAATACACAATTGGCAGAACCTTTAACTATTTGCTGTTCCTGTATATAGCATATAAATTCGTATGAATATGCTTCTCTACTTATTTGCTCACTCGGAGAAAATAGTTCGCACTTTACATTGGCACTTGCCCTCGACGGTCTATCGCCAGGGTGTTGCCAGCAGTACAAAGTTTTCGTAAGTGTAGCAGGAACATAAGGGTATGTTAATCGTTTACTTTTTTGTTTTACAACTGTGAAATTCCTTTTTAGTGTGATTTAAATTATTTTTGCATAAATAGTATTTCTGAAGTACGTAGTACTAAAAAAATTATTCTAATAATCATGAATGGCTTGTTCCTTCTTTCTTTGACATTGAAAATTTCTTGGTTCAAAGTACACTTTCAAACTAGCTTTCAAACAGAGCTACTGACTATCAATTAAATACTGATATAAAAGAACACTTTTAATAATAAAAACTTGAAAAATAAAAAATAAAGATCTGATAACCCCGATTATGATGCCGGTCCCTTTAAAGCCCGGTCGAAACTTTTTTACGTTAGCAAACTAACTTTGAAAAAGTATAACAATAATTTAATAAAATAGTATATTATAAACCAATGGAATTAAATGAGCCACTTTAGTCCCTTAATGTATTCAGGTGTGCAAAAGCAACCAATGATAATAATATTACTAATATATCAGTTATTAGAATTTCGCATACGTATTTGGACAGCGCGACAGTTGGCTACTGGAAGTAATCTCGCTTTGCTAAAATGTGGTTGTAGTGGTAATAATTTACTTCTTATAGTAGTTATACCATAAAATAGTTGTTCTTAGTAATTGGATTATCAGTAGCGGTTATCTGTTTTATACCCAATAGAGAGGTATTTTAATAACAGCTAGTGAATATGTTTTAAGTATTATAATAATGTTACTAGTGATCAATATATTTTATACCGTTTATAATAATTGCTAATATCAGCGATAATCTAGATAATATCGAATATCATACTGTTTTTCCCACTTAAAAGATAGTTTACACCCAATATAAGAAAGGTTCTAATACCTATTATAAGAAGGTTCTGATACTGTGTCTTAGAATATCTGATATACTGGGTGGTCCACTTACGAAAGCATATTTTCCATGAGATATGATTCGCCAGATGTTCCTGATTTTGATATGGCTCTATCCTAGTTGATTCTTTTTTAGCAGAAACAACCTTATACATATGAAAATTATCCAAAATATAATAAATAATATTATATGGCGTTAATGGAATCAACTTATGATTATATTTACTAGAATTTGTTTAACAATATAAGGCATTCTATAATATTCTATATACAATTCTATGTATAACAAAAAAAAATAACTACCTATATTTCTATATTACGAACATATCTTTATTAAAACGAAAATAAAAAGAAACACGTAACTATTAGTTATAATACTTCAACACATATTTGGTTAAGGTTTTGAAAAAAAAGGTTATAACAGGTATATACAATTTGAAGCTATACATATCAACAAATAAAATATATTAAATACTCAAAAATATAACCCACTTAGAAAAGCGTTTAAAGAAAAAACTACCGCTTAAAGGAAAAACTATAGTTTTTGTAGAAATAAAATATATTTCTCAAAAAAAACTTACTAGCTTTATTATATTTTTCGGAATTTCGGGATTAGGGATTTCGGAATGATATCGAACGATTTCTGCGACTACGGTGGTGCTTTCGATGATTTCTAATACTAATCTCGGGATTTCGAGCAATTCCCCGACAATTTGTACACGTGTTTCGAAGAGTGATTGGCCTCTTGACTAAAATATTTTAAAATAATATAACATATTATATATTATAGTATATAGAATACATACTTACTTACTATTGTGCACAGTATTATCAGTTATCACTTTATCAATTATTACTCTTAGGCATTTGTTTGTTTGTTTAACACAAAAAGCACGTGCAACGACGCGACAAGGGCGGTATTCGAGAGCATAATACAACATAAATGACTGGGACCAGGTTATTTAGGAATATAAGATTTCTAGTAACACGCAGTCGAGAAATCGCTGCGACAATTATGCTGACTTTTATAGATGTCTGTATTATAAGTGTGGGAGACTGATTTGCTAAACGTCTAATTCTTTCTTATACAGACAATAAGAAATGTTTAAATAAGCGAGATTGTTACCGATAGAGAATATTTTTATAATTGCTATGATTACTCTAATAGTCCTATACTAAGCGAAAATTTTGCAGTAGATGCAAACTAGGGATTTACAAACTTTCTAATGGTTCAATTTTTCTCAGTGTGGCGTTCCAGGGGCGGTCTCACGAATAATATTGACAAGAAGATTGTACGCCACTGAAATTTTATATTCTTTTCGGGACAGGCAGCTAAAAATAGAACTTTTTTGTCTCTTAATATTTTTTCGTTTTCGAGAAAAAAATTTTCGCCATGCAATGAAGTGGCTTTTATTTATTTTTTTTTCTCAAAAACGAAGTAAGATACGACGACATATAGTTGGGGTCAAGCAAATATTTGACGCGTGACACTTCCATCTTGTCATATTTGTCCAATACTAGTTATTTCGATTTCACCAACTTTATTACAGCTGATACTTAGTCAGGGCCGGACTGACAAATATTGTTATTTATAAACCTTTGCAGAAAATGATTGCTGGGAAATTGGTCTAAGAATATGAATTATAATATAAATAAATTTGTTTTGATAAATCCTGTGCATTGTAATGGTGGGATTTAGGATTGACCATTAATATCACAGGCCTTAACAAAAGCAATCTTAGTAGTGTATAACGATTAATATTATTGTTATTTATTTATTAAGTACCTCATTGGTTTACACCAAAAGGCCATTGCCCAAAGTCCTTCAGGCTAAGTCAATTAAGTACATATTAGTTTACACTTAAAAACTATTTGTTTGTTTAGGTTGGATTAATATTATTTATATTAATTAATGAATATGGGTAATTACCTAAAAATAATGACTTACCATAAAAACAGGAAATACTTGTACCTGGAAAACGGTTTTATGAAAACAATAAAATGATATAATAAAGAAACACTAATAGCCTATAGGAATATAAAACATTTTCCCTAATATGGATTCACCGGAACGTGATAAATACAATACAAGTTTTTTTTTTTAAATATAATATAATGGCCTCGAGTTTTACTCAAAGATTTACTTACTTGAAGTGGGCTTAGATCTTCGTGTTGTTCTATAAAGTACCTGTACACGTTCCTTATCATTTCTTGGGCTAATTTATTCCCGTGTATCTGCAAATGAGCAGAATTCTAAAAATAGAATAGAATTAGTGCTAAAGGAATACATTTTTTGCAGATTTTATCGTGATTTAATATTCTAAGACTGTATAAGTGTCCAATACTTAAATTATGTTAAAATTACCGAATCTTCCATACTGACTCCAGATGTACTGGGCTTGTAGTAATCGTGATCCATATTTAATCTCTAAAAATTAAAAATATATGAAAATAAAATGATGTTTATTTTTTAAACTGTTCGTGTCGAGTTATATTATTTACATTGATAGAATAGTCGGAAGTGAACAATAAAAAGCTAATGAGTGCTTGCCAACGTATCAGTATATTTATTTAAAGCTTCATTAGGGCTAAAATATTATAATTTTCTTAAAAATTTTGGCCTGGGGATTGTATATTTCATATGTATTTGCATTTGACTAGGTGTTTCCAATAAATGTCTATAAATAAATGTATTCAAACTTTTTAACCTTGCAATTCGTTAATATTCATTGTCATTGTGTATAATATGTTCTTTATTTGTCATGTATTTTATATGCAGGCTCCAAAATTTTTAAGAAAATTATTATATTTCAGCCCTGATGAAGCTTTACATAAATAAAGCGAAACGTTGGCAAGCACTCACTAGCCTTTTTTATTGTTCACTTCCGACTAATTCTATCAACGTAAATGATGTTTATTGATATAATGCCAGTAGAGTTACTTACTTTTCTTAAGATAAACACACGTCTAAAAAAATAATACTAAATAAAAGTCTTATAAACTACAAACAATGTTTAACACTCACTACACAAATAAAGACAATAGAACACTATAAAACGGCAATAAAATGATTTAAATACTCAAAAACCAGAACCAAATACAGAATGTCAACAAGACAACGACATCACTCGTTTTGGAATAAATAAAATGCGGATCTGCATTTTACCAAATCGACGAGAATTCACGTACGGTCGACAAGTGATATGACATTGAAAATGCACAAGAGGGAGAAACAAACAAAATTACGTTCGATGTTCGATTCATGTGTTTTCCTTTCTTCTTCTCTTCTTTTTTCTTGAGGTAACTCGGTTTATGTATGTCTCTTTTTAGTCATATAAAAGGATAAAGATACAAATACTTCGAGTGGGTGGTAATTATTATAATATAAATTAGCCATTAGTAACTTCTATATTATGAGTTGCCTGCCATATTTGACACCCATGACAATGTGGAAGTGTCACGCGTCAAATATTTGCTTGACCCCAACTATATCAAAAGATAAAAAAGTTTTACTTTTAGCAGCTTAACCCGAAAATAATATAAAATTTCTAGATAAGTCAGTAGCGTACATTCTTTTGTCAATATTATTCGTGAGACTGTCCCCCGGGACGCCACTGGAACTCATATTTATCATCTAGTTAGCGTTATCTTGGCGTCTTATCACAACAAACAATACTGCCAAGTTTTACTAAAATCGGCAAAAGGATCTTTGAGATATTAATAAAAAACCGACTATTTTTTAAACTTTGACACCCTTTATCTTGAAAACCAGACTTTTTAGGTCACCAGTTTATATGGACATTTCTACTTGAATTTGGTTCAGAAATGCGCCCTTGGAATTACGACCTATTATTAAGTAACGCCTCGTATTGTATTTGGCTCCGACATATTTCCAGAGCTAAATCAAATTTTGCCGGAAATACCATATACAGGGTCGTTGGTATGTATGGAAACGGTCGATTATTTCTTAAAGTAAAACAGCTAACAAAAAATTATCAAGACAAAAGTTTTATGGTTTTGTAAAATCTATTAGAATTAAAAAGAGATAAATATACAGGATGAGACAGAAAGCCGTAGAGAAATAAAGGTACTTTTTTTTTAATAGAACATTCTATGTCTTATTATATATTAATATTTTTGGATTTTACATAAAATTACAATTATTTTTTAATAAGTGCATTATAAGTCTAAATCTAAGAGCTTCCAAAATATCGACTTTTAAAAAATGTTATTTTTGAACTTTGACAGCTTCTAGCTTTTTAACGGTACGCCATAGAGCAAATAAAACGACTTACACGTTCCTATCTTACTTTTTTATTATCTTCCCAAAAATACCAACTTCCGGTTAAACCGGAAGTACTATATTTCCGGCATTTGAGCTACATCCGGTTTAACCGGAACTTGACAGTTTTAGGAAGATAGTTAAAAACTAAGATAGGGACATGTAAGCCGTTTTTCTCTAGACATACCGCTAGAAGCTGTCAAAATTTACAAATGTAATTTTTTAAAAGCCGATATCTCGGAAACTATTAGGTTTATACTTGTAACGCACTCAATAAAAAATAATTGTAATTTTATGTAAGATCCAAAAATCTTCTAAGATATAGGGTGTTTTAATAAAAAAAAAAAGTA
This sequence comes from Polydrusus tereticollis, assembly GCA_963920685.1. Lineage (NCBI taxonomy): Eukaryota > Metazoa > Arthropoda > Insecta > Coleoptera > Curculionidae > Polydrusus > Polydrusus tereticollis. The sequence continues at coordinate 63,869,423 of OY987327.1, forward strand.
ACTTTATTTCTCTACGGCTTTCTAACTCATCCTGTATACTTAATTTTTTTTTTTAATTCCAATAGGCTACAAAAAACCCTAAAACTTTTATCTGAAATATTTTTTGCTAGCTGTTGTGCTTTAAGAAATAATCGACCGTTTCCATACATACCAACGACCCTGTATAATACAGTTTGCCGATGATACTTTAATGATAGCTCACCATAAAAAAGCAGCAAAACCAGCGCAAGCACTACAAATTGCAGTTAATGCGGTTATAACCTGGTTTTGGAAATGGGAATTGGAAGTGCATCCAGACAAAACACAGTTTATAATTTTTCACCGTAAAATAAAAAATTCATCGTCAACTATAGAAGTTCTGAGCCACCAAATAAACCCACAGACACATACTAAATACTTGGGTATCTATTTTGATCAGAAGGTGAATTTTGAACATTACCTAACAATTATAAGGAATATGATGATAACATTTTAGATCTCTCACCTATAAAAATTAGGTATAGGAATTAATTTAATAACTGCTTCACATCTATATAAGATCTTGGCTCGACCAATGGTGGAGTATGGACAAATAATTTTCAGCTTTTGTAGAAGACCAGCTGTTAATAATATAGAAATAGCCAAAAGAACAATTCTTCGCAAAATTAAAAAGATGGGACACCCTGCCAATCCTTTGCACAATCCATCTAATGAATACCTACATGAAAAGACTAAAGTTGAACCAATTATCCAGAGATCTCATCGACTTACTGAAAAATTTACCAACAAGGGACCCTATATTAATATAATATAGCCATTCATTATCAACTTTTCCAGTCAGTATATGAGATACTGACAAACTAGTTTTTTTTATTCGTACATAACACTCAATATCACGCTTAGAAAAAACAATTTGTTTTACTATTTTTTATGTAAATTAAAGGCCATAGACCTAAGTCGATACCCTTTGGACTTTTGTCTAGTAAAGATGTTTTAATAATAAATAGATTTGTTAAAAAATCCAAGTCAATATTTTTTATTTAATTTAGCTTTGAAACATAGCTCACACAGTGTCATTATTGTAAACTACCTTCACTATTATTATCATAAGTATTATTATTATTATTAATAAACCTTAATCGAAATTCGGTCGTAAAAGTCATTAATAACGTAAGAATAAAAAAAAATAAGTTTTTTTAAAATCTCTTAACTTATTTTCCATTATTTGTACATATTGTTGATTAACATAGATACCTTGTCTCATTTTAAATAATATAAAAAAAAAATTAAATCCGGTCCTGAATCAACATAAACGTACAGAGTGTCCATTTTTCGATATAATTGCAGGGTGTGGTCAAAATGCAAGCATTTTCGTAAATACCTTGTGGCTTTAAAACTAAGAGAGCTATGACACTTCTGTTTATGGCATTTTTTGTTTCACGAAAATGTAGCGCCGCAATGCAAAAACCTCAAGTCTTTATCTTTACTAGTTACCGAGATACTCTGCAAATACATCAAAAAATGGACACCCTGTACACCTAAAATAAAACTAACTAGAAAGTCACATGTCATAAAAGTCTAACCTCAACTAACTATTTTCTGAAAAATAGTATACCTCGGTGGGTATTATATATGGTGCTAGAATTCCTGCTATTCTCTATATTTTACTAGCCTTCAACTTTGACGTCTTTCATTTCCATAGTAACAAAACCATTAAGCAAATTACCTTTAAAAATTTCTTTAAAAGAAAATTCTCACTTCTCAGGTAATGTCAAACACAATCAGAGCGAAAACTCCGGCTTAGTAATATAAAAGTTATAAAACTGTGAATCATAAAAAGCACCGAAAAAGTATACTTTATATGGAAATCAGCAAATGAATAGCTTTAAGCCGCAGCAAACTTTTTTTGATATGAAAAAGAACCGAAAGATTTCTTCAAGTTTAACTGCTTTTTGAGGTTTCGATTTAAAAGGCTTGTATAAGGAGTCGCGAATATGGTTAGCTTAAAACGTATGAATTTACGATATTTTTAAATTTTAGGTATATATAAGTAAAATGTTATAAAAGGAATAGACAATAGGAATGGGGCTAATAAAAATATGTTAAAGTTATGATTTTCAGTGTAAAGGTCATAGTAATGGATTTAGTACAATGTGCTTTCTATGTAAATATTAATTGATTATCAACCAACAGAGCTATAGTCCACCGTACGAGCGTAGCACTACGACGTATGAAGAGAAAGGGGAAACAAAAGCTATAAATATGAAGTTTTAAGCAGCGTGTCATAGACTTTTCTTATAGCTTTTCTGATTATGATTTTTTTGTTATAAATTTAGGTTTTATTAAATGAAAGTACAGAATTATATGAAAATAAAATAAACTGATAAACTTATTGGGCAAGTCTCGGACTATAGTGGCATGAACTAGTACTATACTCTATTTCAGAAAGGTGTAGAGTAATGCCAGCTCATTAGGTATTCAAAGGGACTACAGAGTGACCCAACAAATATTTAAGCCACTTTCATAATTTGACATTGATTTCATAGCAAAATTCTTTCTTCTCATCAATTGCAGGTAGTACCACCCGGGTTTGGGTCAATTTCAATATTTTGCCTATTGTTATTTATTCACAAACACTGAAAATCGTGTGACAAAGGCGTGCCGGTAGGATATTCGCAAAAAGGAAAGAACTTTATTTTAACAGAATAAAAATTAGGCATTATTAACAATTGTACATAGTATTAGCTACACTTATTTTTTATTAAACATTTTTAAAAAAATACATTTTACATAAATTAAATTATACTCGTAAAAATGGTAATAAATTAAATTATACCTACTCGTAAAAAGGAAAGAATTTTATTTTAACAGAATAAAATTTAGGCATTATGTACCTACATAGTATTAGGTACAATTATTTTTTATTAAACATTATAAAAAAAATTCAAAATACAAAAAATACATTATATAGAAATTAAATTATAAAAAATCATAATATTCTTCGTCATCTAAGGAACTGTCATCTCCTCTTGACGTTATAATTAACGGGTCGACGGTCCGATCGATCAGGTGGTCAAGATCTCACATTTTCTCTTCTTCTTTAATGACATGATGTACTGCTTTTCGCCAGTTCTCTGGTGTCACTACCTTAATGGCTTGATCAAACAGTAGCTTAACGTCTTTCATTTTGAATGTCGTGTTGTGTCTTGCTACAAATCCTTTCACTTGCGCCCATATAAGTTCTATAGGATTTAGTTCGCAATGATATGGCCGTGTGCGCAGCACAGTTACACTATGTTTTTCTGCTATATCTTCCACGGCATATTTCATAAAACGATGTTTGTGTAAATTTGCTATGGCTAATAGTTCCCTCTTTATCAAATTATCTTCAAGTTCAATACTTTTGGTGGTTAACCAGTCGATAATTTCTTGTTTTCTCCAAGATAAAGTTGGAGTCTTCTCTGCGCGTCGTGAATGATACCTTGCGTTATTCATAACTACTACTGAATCAGTTGGAAGATATTTTATTACTTCACCAAAATAGTCCTCAAAAACATTCGAATTCATGTCCTCGTAGTAATCTCCCGTATTGAACGACTGAAAGGTTAGCAAAGCTTCTTTTAAAAATGCCTCTTCGCTTCCAATATGGACGATTATTAGTCTGTTCCCTTAACCTGAAGGCACCTTAATACCCGTTGACAGGCCTTCCATGAAAGCTTGGCGAACACTGGTTCTGTTTTTATCTTGCCACAATTTTGGTACTATATAACCTTCATTATACCACGTGTCATAAAGATAAAAGATTTTGTTCTGCTCTCTTCTGTACTGCTTTATACTTCTCAAGTATTTTCGTCGCCAGCAAACAATTTCATCGCTTTCCAGTGAAAAAACAATTTCATCGCTTTCCAGTGAAAGTGATTTTCGGTTATGCTTTTCCCAGACAAAATCCATATATTTTAAAGTGACCCATAAAAGTTCTCTAGTTATAAACGGAATACTGTCATCCTGGTCAAGCTTCATTACAATCTTATCTAGGGAGGGTATTTCTTTTTTAAAATAAAAAGAGTGAACTTTTCTTCGAACTACATTTTTGGTGTCTTCATCAAGGACTTTTACTGGTCTGCCTGAACTTTTCTTGGGAGGTTTCACTTGACCTGCTGTCTTTCTCTTCCGCAATAATTTAAAAAAGGCTCCGGGTCTGACGAAAAGGTAAGGGACAACTCTGTACACGAACTTATTTTACGTTTGTTGTTTTCTTAACATTAGCTTTGGGTTGCTAAATCGACATATCGGCGCCACCCAACGTAGATTGCCCGCGATGGGCCGCCTTGTCAGCGTTTGAGCCTATATGGATTCTCGTTGTCCTGGTTGGGTTGATGCGTGTGGTTGCCACGAGATGTAGCCATGTGCTGCAACTCTCATCTGCTTAGTCAAAAAGTAGAAAAATATTTCATAAATGATAATATTCTGACAAGTTTTAGACATTTTCTAAACCTGAAAAACTACATTTTACAAAACTAAGTCACTGAACTCCACGCTGAAAATTGTATCAAGATCAGTTTTTACGTTTTTGGGGTACCTAAAAAGCGAACGCTTTCAAAAGCACTCTATAGACTAAAAACTAAGACAGCCATAACAAATTTGACACCGGAATCTAAAGTGAACACTATAACATCTTTGATAATAACTCCAATATCCCCATAAATTGTGACACCCTGTATACTATGCTATAAAAATAAACAGTACCCATAAAACGATGTTATTTCTGCCTTTTTAACTGTTTACGGTAGCCCATAAAAAAGCAATTGGATGTTTTGGTGGAATTTAAAATAAATAAAGAGATTACATTAAATGTTATAAGTTTTAATGAAATCAACCACTTATTTTTAAATAAATTGAACATAAAAAATAATGTCCTACATAAAAGAAGCGGTTAGATTTAATTTTCCAGAAACAGTAAGCTTATTTTTATTGATTGCAGTAAAAACTTTTCCTAAAGGGCATTAACATTAATTATAACCGGGCTTGTCTTTTATTGGTACACTAAAATTTCCAAATGTCACAAGTTTGGTAACTAGTTCTGAAATAAAATAAATTAATACATTTCCGAATATGTGAAAATAGTATAGGATCTGCGGGAACGGCTAACTTGCTTCAAACCCACCAAACTATCTGAACTTAAAAAATTAAATTTAAAATTAATATTTGTAACAAGATTCAAGAAGTAGTCTATTTTCTGTGGCGAGATTATGAAAGAAAACAAGGGCTGTCTATACCACCAAAATAAAATATATTTTTCCTTTTAGGGTGAAATAAGGGTTAAAGAGTGTACATAATTTAATTTGACATTAGGTTGTACTAGTTTCGACTTTAGTCAAAGTCATCTTCAGCAACCAAGTAATTAAGAATTATGTTTTTTAGGATGTACCTAAATAAACAAACTAAAACAAATTATAAGAGGGGATGAAGTGGTTCAACAATACATGGTTATAACGTGTACCTTGTGCAGCCAATGGATTCGACAGAAGATAATCACGAACATGATGCTAATTTAAGCAATGAAGGAGATTAGATGTAAAAAATTGTAATAGAGGCCAAAATTCTTAATGGAATCATTTATAGTTATGATATATAGATGTCAATAACGAAAATTCAATAAAATCATCGTTTCATGAATCAACTCAGTGAGGGGACATGATTTATATTTTGGTGGGTCAGAATTTTAATAAGAAAAAGTAAAAAGAGGGGGGGAGAAGGAAATTAAAATGAGTTAAAAACCAGTTACGTCATTGACTAAAATTGGGATCATCTGAAAGGAGAAAATTATTTCCATTTAAAATTGTTTTACGGAATTATCATAATGTATGGTCTCATAATATAGACTTAATTTTGTATGTGGTAAAATTATCATGTACTCACCAAATTGTCAATATTCAAAGCTTAATTTCTCGACGGATTTATTTTAGAATTATATAAATTTAATGAAGAGTATGTTGTGAATTTTCTTTTTTTTTTCTTTTTGGCAAATGAGGCACAAATTAGGGACATGACTCAAGATTAATGCTGTTCAAATCAAATGTTGAAATAAAATGGAGGGTATCTCTGATATCAGTACTATAAATTTCTTTTTTATATTATTTAATATTCGTATTTCCGGGTATCAACTGTCAAGTCCACAGGCGGCAAATTTAAACAGGAATCATCATAACCTAGGGAAGGGGGGGGGGGGTGGAAGGAGGTTGAAGTGAATTTTATGATATACTGTCAATAAGTGTTGGATTATATTAACATCCCTTATTCGGGGTGTGTACATATGAGTATTATAATAGATAAAGCAAAGCAATGACATGAGAGAGCACAAAAAAACTTTATAAGGGAATATTTTATTTTATTTAATCATACATCCAACTTGGCTATTAAAGGACCCTATCGCCAAGTCACAACGACCTTAAATCAAAATTACAAAAGGGCAACACAATATGCTCAAATGAATAAATAAGTTGTATTATATGCAACCGTCCTAACTGGAGAGTTATAAAAGTCAGTTACCCTTGTTACACAAATGTAATAAGTATTGCGGTATAAATAGTTGTCAAAATTACAGTCTACTGTAATGTCATTTGATAAATGTGATTAAATTTAAAATCTTATTTTATGGTTATAAACAAACTAAAACAATAGAGCTGCAAAATTCGGTGAAAATTAAGAGTAAAAGAGTTTATATTTGAAGAGAGTTAAAGAAGGGGAGACAGTCAAAGGTGATCTGTTCATTTAAGACCTGAATTTGAGGGTTTTTTATGGCTTGGTTAATCTCGTATATTTCCCATAAATTAGAAGTTCGACCACATGTAGGATTTCAACTCCTGTGTCAGGGTTAAAGGTGTGTTTTGTGTTAAGGATGTGATCGGAGAAATTTGAACGAGTGTCCACAGGCAATGGCTTATTTTTATTTCTTTCTACTAATACGAGGTGATCATTGATTTGATCATTTTTTTCTTTAATATTTGTAACTTTTTTCAAATGCAATTTTGATTAATTTTGATTTTTGCCATCAACTTTACTTTTTTTAATGGAATAAATATTTTGTTATAGTACTAGGGGGAAATAAATAATAGTTGGTTTGTTGAATCTAAAATAATCAGGATTATTGCAATTTAATATCGATTCAAACTATAAGAAGTTTATAGAAATAATGAACTTTTGAACTTAACAACAGGGTAAAAATGACTTGACGCTCCACGAATAGTCTTAAATCTCAATAAATCGAATTAAATATATAACGCATAAACACAGAGTTAACAATACTTTCCATTGAAAATCACCCCCATAAGTGGGTAAAAACTACCCCTCATACAACAAGAAACTTAAAAAAATGCAGTGATTGCAAAAAAAGCTTATGATGCCCAGGTTTTTTGAAAACAGTGAGTAACTGCATTAGTTCCGAGGCGATGCGATGCTCAAAATCTATCCCCGGAAACCACCCCTAGATTAAATTTGCAAGGAAAATCGAATAAAAAATTTTGTTTTCGTGACTTCTATTTTCATCGATGCTAAAATTGGCTAAAGATTAGGTTGGGAATGGGTATTCCCTCGGAAGAATTTCCTACCCCAGTTCCCTGGGGCCCAACCTACATTTAACCAGTTTCGGAATACGCGGACAAACTGGCACTCGCTCGAAGCAGTAAGGTCTCCGACATCCTTACCCATGGCGCACATCCTAATCAAGGCTCGAAAGGGCTGGCTTCAGGAAGCCTATGATAGCAACAATCTCGGCAGAGCGAACCCACAGCAGCTCATGGACTTGATTGATCAAATGAGTAATCCATAAGATCCACTAGCAAGACCAGTGCTATCATAGGTTCAATCATAACAAAAAAAAATACTTAACAATATAACAGAGAAGAAAGGGTAATAACAGAAACAATGAACGCCCCAATAAAGAGCCAAACTTGACGTATACTTAATCCCCAAACTTTCAACACTGGTATGCGGTTGTCAATGCGCCACCTACCGGCTGGTCAAAAAACTATATAGTCAGAAAATAAAATAAATATTTTTTCTGAATTTCTGGACGTCCTTTTTTGGAGGCCATATTAATAAGTAATAGTATTTTCAGAGAATTCTTTTTAGGAGTAATCTAAGCAACTGCAATTTAAATTTAGGGGTGGTTTCCGCCACTCTATGAGCATCGCATCGAGACTAATGCAGTTACATACTGTTTCTAAAATAATTGGGCATCGTAAGCTTTTTTTGCAATCACCGCAGTTTTTTAAGTTTTCTCTTTTGTGAGGGGTATTTTTCACCCACTCATTGGGGTGATTTTCAATAGTAATATGTTAAGTGCATGTAAAATTGCTGCAAATCATGCATGAAGGTTTGTTGCCCTAGAAACAGCTTGAATGCATTTTCAGTGTTATTTACCAAAAAGTGCCCGACCGAAGGGAGGGCACTTTTTAAGGTAAATAACAATAAAAATGCATGAAAGCTGTTTCTTTAGGGCAACAAATCTGAGTGCATGATTATCAAGCCATTTTACATGCACGAAATATATTTTTTAGACTATTTCCTGAATCATTTTGATAAATTGACGCGAAATTGTCAAAGCAGAAATTTCAACTTGTTGTGACAGTGACGGTTATTCTCGTAGGTAACCAACAATGAAAAACCAGAAGAGTGCAATTTTCAGCTCAATCGCGACCGAGGGCTGATTTTCACCGAAAATCAAGTGAAAAGCGCATTGTAGTTACAGTATATGAGGGAAATAGTCAATAGAAGGTAGTGTTCACTCTGTATTTATGCGCTATATACTTGAATGTTTATGTTTAATTCGATTTATTGAGATTTAAGACTATTCGTGGAGCGTTAAGTCATTTCTATCCTGTTTAGGGAGTGTTTCTTAGCGCTAGAGGTTGATTTTGGGGGTGTACGATTTTTTTTCACCTCGGATTCGGATTCAGCGTCGAAAATTACATAAAGATACAGTTGTTTCGATAGCAGTTCCAAATTTTTTTTTTGTGGGGCTGTGTTATCTATTGTAAAATCAACTACTAATACTAATTGTTTTACAGAGAACATTTTGAGATAAAAATTTAATACTACCTACTGGGAAAAAGTAAAGTTGATGGGAGGAGTCGAATTCAATAGCAAAAAAGAATAGTGGTAGATTTGAAAAAAAATCTTGAAGTTACAGCAGAAAACAAATAATTGGCAACTTCACAAATTTCTTGTTTATGTTTGAAAACAAAATTGACGTATCTCGGCGATTCTTTTAAAAGTGGCGATAAATATGAAACATTTGGCTTGTTTCGATTTCGTTGTCATATTATTATTATTATTATTATGTAGTTGAAATATCAGTTTCTTTGAAATATGATACTTTTTCAAATAAAAGGGCTTTCTTTATGTCCTCCATTTTCTACAATATTACTAATAACTACAGTCAAACCTCTGTTTAGTACCGCCTCTATAAAGTGACCACCTGCGTTAAACGACCGGTTATGAATTCCCCATATTTAAATAAAAATTCCATTACTTTATACTTCTCTTAACCAATCCATCTGTTAAACGACCGTGAGCACTCATCATCGGCATTTTTAGTAAATATTCATGCTAAAAACACCCTTCATTAGGGGCAATAAAACCCGACCCGACAATTCTTAAGAAATATAGGTACATACACTAATTACTAGAGATAGGCACATCAAAAAAAAAACATCGATGTTGAACATCGATGCTAACATCGAAACTAGTCATCGATGTTGAAGAAACATCGAATAAAAAACATCGATGTTCGAGAACATCGATGTTTTTTTTTAATTAAGTTTAGTCACATTTATTAAAAAAAAAACATTTTATTTTAATTTTCCTTTTTAAATAAAAAAACAGTCACATAATGTATAGGGTTGTCCTGTATAGTGACTGGCATAAAGTTGGGACACATAAGGAAAAAAAAATTATTGATGGAATATTGAAAAAACTTTTTATTCCGATTATCTCTGCATAATGGATAACCAAAAAACTCATTTTGACATTTGTCACGTGACTACTCGTTTGGCGGGAAAATTGAAAAAAAAATTGTTCTTTATGAGGAGTGTACGAGATATCGAAAAAAGTTATTTGATAAAAGTGTTTGGATTTTAATTGTATGCCTGCTCGCAAAGTTCGAAGCAAAACTTCGAAAAATATTTTGTTTTACATTTTTTTAAAACATATCCATTATTATTTTCACGTTGCCATGAATTTAATAAAAATGTGTTAAATGATCGGAAATCAAGGTACAAATCTATTAGTTAAATATTTTTATTGTTTCTTAAAGTTTTAATTTATTTAATCCTAAAATTTAGCTTTTTACCATGCATGTACTCGAGTGTGTTCAGCCCCTCTGACAACTAATTATGTACAATCAAGAGATTAATACATTGGCTTTCGATCACTTAACACACTTTAATTAAAAATATTTATGAAAGTATGAAAGTAATATTGAATATATTTTTTTCAAAAAATGTAAAAAATATATTTTTTGAATTCTTACTACAAACGAGAAGTCACGTGACAAATGTCAAAATAAATCGGCATAAAAAGATTTTCAATATTCCATCAATAATTTTTTTTTTCCCAATGTGTCCAATTTTATGCCAGTCACTATATAAGGACAACCCTGTATATTATGTGACTATTTCTTAATTTGTATATATATTTTATATTAGTTGGTACTACATCGTTCGGAGGTTGAGTTGAGAGGTAGCGCCATCTTTAGAATCGCCTTGAGACTTAATACTACACCGTTCGCAGGTAGAATTGAGATTTTATTTCGATGTTGCGATGTTTACAATAAACATCGATGTTATCAAAAAAACATCGAAACTAAGACATCGATATCAAAAACATCTATGTTGGAGATGAAACATGTTTTCTCAACATCGATCCTTCTTGCCCATCCCTACTAATTACTTTATTGCAGGTGGACCCATTCAATTTGCTTTAAAGGCTGATAAATCGGTTGTTATACTTTTTTCAAAGTCAGCTTGATGAATAAAAAAACTCGATAAAAAAGCTTCGACCGGGCTTCAAAGGGACCGGCATCATAATGGCGGTTGTCAGATCTTTTTTAAACACATCTTTAAGTTTTAACTATTAAAAGTGTTCTTTGATATCAGTATTTAATTGTTAGTCAATAAGTTTCTTGTAAGCTGAAAGAAAGAACAAGCCATTCATCAATATTATAATAATTCTTTTATTACTTCAGAAATAGTATTTATACAAAAATAATTTAAATCAAACTAAAAGGAATTTCACTGTTTTTAAACAAAAAAAATAAACAATTAACAAACCCTTATGTTTTTCCTACACTTACGAAAACTTTGTAAAACTGGCAACACCCTAGCGATAGATCGTCGAGGCTCACCCGCAATTTAAAGTGCGAAATGAGACTCCGAGTCAGAAAATTAATAGAGCAGAATATAAATACAAATTTATATGCTGTAGACAAGAACAGCAAATAGTTAAAGGTTCGCCAATTGGGTGATCCCTTATCAGCTTTAAAATTAGTTGATGCTTCAGGTATGCGATATTGAAAATCGGACAGTGGCGTGGCTGGTTGAAACGACTTACTGCAATTTACATAATATTTCATTTTCTGCTATAACTGTGTAGTTTTAGACAAGTAAGTTTTTACTTGGTACCTATATTTTAATTTAAAACAGAAGGTCAAGGTGAATTATCGCAGGAATATAATGAGTCGGTGCCAGAGTCGGCCATCGAAAGCGAAATCAGTCCGGAATTGGGAAGCAAAGATTTACATGTTCAATGTCGACGCATTATTTTAAATATGTACGCATGTTTAAAAAAAGAAAACCCGGGGAAAATGAAGATGCGCTTTGTACAACAATGTATTTGTAATGAATTACACAACTTGGATTTTATAAGAATTTATAATGTTATTAATTTGGGGACTGTAACCAGTCAATCCATAAAGCGCACACCAATAATTCAAAACGGCTGACAATACTACAAGGGATTTTATTCTGCGAACTATTTACAACTTTTACGAGGATAATATAGTGCCAACTTTAGAACTGGCTCGTGATAAATTGCGAGGTTACAACAACATTGCGTGATGTTTTGTTAAAATGTGGCTTTAAACATAAAAAAATTAGATAATCTAATGTTTATAATGGAATTCCCGCGTATCATTGAACTACAAGAGGACTAATTGCGCAAAAATAAAGGAGTACCATGAATTCGATAAAAGTATAATTTATTTAAAGGAAACTTGGTTTGATACTTATGATGTTGTTATGTATGGTTGGGTAGACAATACAAATTGTACTTTTGGTATACCGTGTTCGGGAGGAAAACGCATTATCTTGCCGGAAGTAAAGATTTGTACCTAATGTGTTGCTCTTGTCAGCAAAGAATATCACTCAATAATCCATTTCCAACTTTAAGCACAGTTATCCTTGATAATATTCGGCAGGAAATAACGAAATGAATAGCGATTTACGAAAAAGTTGCGTAGCTCATGTTATAAAAATAAAAAATGGATATTCTGTTTCACCACCTATAGCGCCAGTAGTAATCTAACCTGGAAATGATTCTACTTCTGAAAGTTCTGACGATTCCAGTCATTGAATTGTTTATGAATTTTAAATAAATTATATTCGTTTAAAACGTATCTTAAAAACTTGTTATATTACAGAACGTTTACTATGATTCTGCTGATGCGATCAATTTGTTGTTAAAATATATATAGTGAATTCTAACTACTAACTGTATATTCCAACTAACATAGTACCCATTCCTTTCTTGGCAAGGAAAACTGATAATACCTCCTTGCGGTCCTGCTGGACAGAGACAATTTTTTTAAATTGTTTTCGGCAAAATAGGCATTTTTCTTACCGACAGACCATTCTAAAAATATTAAATGCATGTGTTCCTTGCAGGCGATGTCACGGGTATAAACCTCTTATTGATATAAACTATAATGAACATGCTATAATATATACTATTTAATCATATTAAAAATTTACAGCAATCCACATTTTAATTATTTGGTAGAAGCGACGCCTATGGTCAGGAGTTTAACTCTTTTTTATGTCATCAAATTAAGCTTGGAACAACTATAACATTAGTTTTGTTTTGAACAGTTTTCCTGTACTAAAAGAAACAAATATTATTATCTAGCTATACAGGGTGTCTCACGGTCGATGGTAGGTTAGACGTTTACGGAAAACGGGACATAGAAAATTACTGAAAATGTGGCAGCTTGGGTAATTGGGTTTGCTCCATCGATCTAAAATGTTTTAAACAACGCAGCGTTGCCGCTTATACAAAAAAGTAGCAACATATTTGATATTTTAAATGGAACACCCTGTATATAATTACATTTTATGCTTCGTTATTGATTTCTAATTATTTTTGTATAATACGTTCCTATACCTATCTTTAGCGGTTTCTGAGAAATTAATTAATTTCCATATTTTTTGTTCAAAACATAGCTCTAGTATAGCATAGTATTTGGATTCGTAGACAGCTGAAATTTTGGATGTAGTTTACCTTGTCCTGTGTATTAGTTATGCATAAAGAAATTTGTTCTGTGTTATACAGGGTCGTTCAAAATTCGTCATTTTACCGCTTTATACAAAAATGGTGAAAAGTGCATTTTTTCAAATAGAACACTCTATATATTATTAAATATCCTGCAAGAAAACTAATGTCCCTTCCAAATAATATATCATGTTCCTATACCTAAATAGTTAAGATGTCGAAATAAAACCAAGTTTTTGTAAAAGTCGGATTATTTTGGCATTTTTGACAGTTATTGCATCAGTAATAAAAAATTTGCTAGTTTTTAACTTTTAGTAAAGAAAGCGACCTAAAAAGAATTAAATAGAGGGAAATAACTATTCAAATGAAATTTTGATGAATTTGTTTATTCTTCATGGACAATGTAACCTAATCAACGAGAGAAAGTTTGTACGATTAAAAAATAATTTTGTTAATTATGGGTCAAAACTGAAATCGGAAAGACATTTACCGAAGCCTGCAACTTCTGATGAAGACAACATCATAAATGTTTTAGCCTATTTTTACGCTTTTCCTCAAGCTTCCACTAGAAGTGCAGAAGAAGATTTAGGCATAACTCGTGTCTCTTTTCAAAGGATCCTTAATAATCATGACATGCACCCATACAAGTTCACAAAAGGTCAAGCCCTGAAACTGGAAGATTACCTACGTACAGTACAACGTTTATTGCCTCCTAACGGATGACAAAATAGAGTATCACATTTACGAGGAATCTCTAAACTCCGAAAGATACCTTCAAATTATTCTATAATCAGGTGTGAACGAGTTTCTGGACAATCTATCATTAGAAGAGTATCGTTCGTACCTGTTGGTTTTAACTGAACGAGGCACCAGCCCGTTGCACTGGGACAGTAACAAGAGAGTTGTTTCAAATTTTCGACGATCGTTGGCTAAGACATTTGGGAGCGTGGGATTGGCCTGCTAGATCGCCCGATCTCACGCCACTTGATTTCTACTTGTGGGTTGATTTGAAAAGAAAAGTATACAGGACACCAGTACAGAGCAAACAAGACCTTCGCCAACGAGTGATCACTTACATTGAACAGCTTGATGCCAGTGAAATAAGGAAGGCCACAACTGAATCTCCGAGTATGCGGATTGAAAAATGTTTGGAGGTCAACGGTCGTCATTTTGAACATTTATTAAAAAAAATCTTGAGCCTTTTTATGATATGCTTTTGTCTTGTATTGTTATTTGCTATTTCACTGTATTCATGTTATTTGTCCCTGCTGAAATTAGTTTTGTTTTCAACAACGTATTTTGTAATCGTACAAACTTTCTCTCGTTGATTAGTTGTTGATCGGGAAACATTTCGTTGGACCTTCTGCATGTTCTTGCTATTTGCTTCTTGCTATAATTTGGTTGCATTGTCCATGAAGAATAAACAATTTCATCAAAATTTCATTTGAATAGTTATTTCCCTCCATTTTAATTCTTTTCAGGTTGATTTCTTTACTAGAAGTTAAAAACAAGCAAATTTTTTATTATTGATGCACTAACTGTCAAATTTTCATAAAGATATGTTCCATCTTGGGATTTCATGGCTATCTAAGACAAATATGCCAAAATAATCCGATTTTTACAAAAACTTGCTCTTATTTCGACATCTTAACTATTTAGGTATAGAAACATGATATATCATTTGGAAGGGACATTAATTTTCTTGCAGGATATTTAACAATATACAGGGTGTTCTATTTGAAAAAATGCACTTTTCACCATTTTTGTATCAAGCGGTAAAATGACGAATTTTGAACGACCCTGTATAACACAGAACAAATTTCTTTATGCATAACTAATACACAGGACAAGGTAAACTACATCCAAAATTTCAGCTGTCTACGAATCCAAATACCGCAGTAATAAACATTTAATTAGAGCTATGTTTTGAACAAAAAATATGGAAATTAATTAATTTCTCGAAAACCGCTAAAGATAGGTATGGGAACGTATTATACCAAAATAATTAGAAATCAATAATGAAGCGGAAAATGCAATTATATACGGAATGTTCCATTTAAAATATCAAATATGTTGCTACTTTTTGTATAAGCGGCAACCCTGCGTTGTTGAAAATATTTTAGATCGATAGAGCAAACCCAATTACCCAAGTTGCCAAATTTTCAGTAATTTTCTATGTCCCGTTTTCCGTAAACGTCTAACCAACCATCGACCGTGGTAGTAGCTTTTTTTTGCAGATTTTAAAGTTGTTAAAAACAAAAAACTAATAATTTATAAAATATGGTGAATAAAATGAGCATTTTTATGTTTAAAACATATTTTTAATATTTTATTTACTTACCTATTTTATTCCCTACCAATTACCTACAATGGCAATAAGCTCTTCGTAAAAATTTGGCTGTGCCAACAAAGTTTTTTTCCTCGTTGCTTCCACACCCCAAAAAATATAAAGTTCGTCCAACTTTAACAAAGAACTTTTACGAGTTAATTATGCAGTATTATCCTCCTAAAAAAAAGTTGTTCGGCCCAAGGTACTTAATGAGATAAGGCCTCTAATTTTCAAGAGATTTATTAGGGATATTAATGATATACTCACTCGAGCCATTGTTAAGACTCCCTAAAATAACAATATTACCTTTTTTATTGTCTTTTTGTCTTTTTAATTATCCGATCTTTAAAGGATGATGTATTGTTTGTCAGGCAAAAAAGCCCGTTTGGGCTTTATTAAATAAAATTTTATTTTGTTTTAAAAATAAGGACGAAAGTCCCATTGGGAAATATCGCCCACTTTTTATTTTCGCCAAATGGTAATTTACTCGAAAAATTTCAACGATGTGCTTAGGTAAAGGAAATTCTGCTTATTTTGACTACTAAGCGATCAATTATATATGTGTAGCTAGTTTTCTTTATAAGAAATTATGATTATATTTATTATAAAAATATACTACTCTAATATTATACAGGGTGCCTATTGGAAATGAACAGTATGTAATATTTCCTCGGCCGATGACACCTACATTTACATTACTGGTAAATGTGGATATAGAACCTGACGTGCTATCAGTAAGGAAAGGCGTTGTAAATCCACGCTCCGAGGAACTACCCGATATCTCCTTGGAAGAAATCGAATTTGCTTTAAGGAGGACCAAAAATAACACTCTGTGGTCGCAGATGCAATTAAGATCGGAGGCCCCCGCTTGCTCAGAAAGATAAGGGCCCTATTTACCCTCTGTTTAAACAACAGCACAATACTGTCTAAATGGTACAACGCTACTGTGATACTATTACACAAAAAAGGAGATATAACTGAGCTAGAGAACTACATACCAATAAGCCTTCTAAATCACCTATACAAACTCTTCACAAAAATAGTAACAACTAGACTAGAGAATAAACTAGACTTCTACCAGCCGCTGGAACAGGCGGGCTTCCGGACTGGTTTTGGAAACAATGATCATCTTCAAGCCGTGAGAGTACTGATTGACAAGTCTATAGAGTACAATAGACCGCTAGCTCTGACTTTTGTAGACTTCCATATAGCCTTCGATACGGTTGAGCTATACACCGTTCTGGAAACACTACAAGAATGTCGATTATCGTTACACAAAGTTAATCTACAATATCTACAAAAACGCGATCATGGTAGTAAAGCTACACGAGAATACTGAACATATCCCAATTGGTAGAGGGGTAAGGCAGGGAGACACGATGTCTTCAAAACTTTCTATCAATATCTCCAAAACAAAATTTATGACAAATCTGGTTCTCAGTGGAAACATTATACTGGGGGATAAAGAGGTAGAATTGGTAGATAAGTATACACACCTAGGCCATGAAATTCGAGTTTCCAGAGACAACCAAACATGCGAACTAAAGAGAAGAACAAACTTAGCATGGGCAGCATTTGGAAAACTCAGAGACGTATTTAAAAGCAACCTACCAATATGTCTAAAAAGAAAGGTTTTTAATTAGTGCGGTTATGACCTATGGAGCCGAGAAACTAACCCTGACCACCGCATCTGCCAACAGTCTCAAAACAACACAGCGCAAAATGAAGAGATCAATGTTGGACGTGTCGCTGAGAGACCATGTCAGAAACGATGATATACGCCGAAGAACTGGTGTCACTAACGTTGTTGCACGTTGTGCCAGACTCAAATGGAACTGGGCTGGACACTTGGCTCGTACGACAGACGGAAGATGGACAAAAAGACTGCTGGAGTGGAGACCTCAAGTTGACAAACGAAGCAGGGGAAGACCCACAACGCGCTGGACAGATGATATAAAAAGAATCGTGACCAACTGGTTCCAGACTGCTCAGGACAGAAAAAAGTGGACAGTAAAAGGGGAGGCCTATGTTCAGCAGTGGACGCAAAGAGGCTAGTTGATGATGATGATGATGATGATGACACATAAAAATTGGGTAAAATACGTCAATTTAAATCTGAAGGATAACAACTTTAAAGGCATTTGTTGCTGTATTAATTTCGACCCCTTGATCCCAAGGATATCTACCCCTAAAATCGTTAATGGCAACCTTCACTAGTTTGGTCATTTCTGCGTTCCTTATGTAATTTTGGAAGAGTATCTCATCTTTTTTTATTTTCCTTTCATACAATTGAGTACTTAACAGAAACATTTCCACGGAACGCTCAAAAGCGGAAATGTAGTAAAATTAAAATTGAAATACCGCAACTTTTGGGGGGCTTGCATCCCCTAAGCGGTCACAATCACCCCCTCAAATGATGATGAAAGAAGTTAAATTTTGAAATCATCACCTGTGTGTTACTGTATGAATTGTTCAACATGGTTGTCATTGTTTTGTAAGCACAAGTACAGCCGATATTCAAACTCTTCGCAGACCCTCTGAAGTATCTCAGGTGAGATAGTCCTACATTCTAGGATAATCCATTGCTGACGTTGTTCAATTGAATCTGGTTGTGTTTTGAATGCAATAGATTTCTAGTAACCCTTCCACACATAAAAATCGAGTGGTGTCAGATCTAGTGATCGAGGTGGCCATTTAATAGGTCCTCTTCGACCAACTCATTTCTCCGGATAATGACTACTCCCGTACTCGACGTGCTGGAAATGTAGCGAATATTCATCTAAAGCAAGATCTCCATTATCGTTCCTTTTCTGTCACATGAATTATAAGAGGTTCTAAGTCGTGTCTAACATTTATGCATAAATATCACCAGTTAAATTTTTGGGTTTGCGAGAGGACCGATGATGGTATAGCCTAATACACCTGCTCAAACTTGTACTTTTAAGGGTATTGTGTTTGCCCCTCCCTAAGAATGTGAGGAATGACCTTGCTTCAGTCACGGTAGTTTTTTATGTTCACCTTGCCATTTAGGTAGAAGGTACACTCACAATTGAACAATAATAATGCCACTCACTCATAACTTCACAAAATTCAATACGTCTGTAGCTTGTATGAATGAAATTGGTAAAGATTCAATACTTTATAATGATAATAACTGATCCTACGATAGTCCAGTTACCATTTTAGCTACACAAAGCGACATATTGGGAGCCATTGCCAACTGGCCAAGAACCTCAATCTGAGTAGCTTCATTGAGAAATCTTAATTTTTTTTTTATTGGAAACACATCCGGTTTCTTCCAATTTTGCTACTCGCTCTCAAATGTACTTGTATCGAAAATTTTTTCCTGGACGTCTATCATTAAATACTAACACTAACAAATCGAACCAATACATCAAATGCATAAAATGACACCTTTCGACAAAAAGTAAGAATGCTTTTTTATCTGCTCTAAATGCAATAAGAGTTAAGCCAAATAACGCAAAAAAAATTTGTGTTTAGACGTAACAAAATGCAAGCCAAATAATTTTGAAATAACATATCACTTAACCTACTGTTTCACCCAACATTTTAAAATAAGTACTTGTGGCGACTTAGTGGATGCAAGCCTCTTAAAAGTTACGTTATTTCAATTCTGAATTTACTACATTTCGACTTTTGAGCGTTTTATCAAAATATGCAGTTAGGCCACTTTCAGACAAGCGACTTTCTGCAGTCAAAGTGGGCTGCAAAAATGTTGGCGTTTGTGGTCGATTTGCAGTTGCCATTTATTTAACAACAATGCAACACATTTCCTTTTATACATTTTTGCAGCCCACTTCGACTGCAAAAAGTCACTTGTCTGAAAGCGGCCTTAAGTACTTGACAAAAAAAACTTGCTTGACAAAAAAAAATATTACTTGTCTAAAATTACATAAAGAATTCAAAAGTTTCCAAATAAGTGTGTTGTCTTTTAAGATTTTAGGAGTAGGTGTCCTGGGGGTCAGGGGTTGAGTTTAATTCAACAACAAATACCTCAAAAGTGTTCCCCCTTTAGATCTAAATTGACGTGTTTTACCAAACTTTTATTTACGACAATAGAGTGTAAGTAACTTTATCTACTTTCATTTAGTAATATGAATTTTACAGTTCTGTAAATCGTTTTGTAAGGGCATCTATTACAGCACTAGTGCTGTAATAGATGCCATTACAGCACTAGTGCTGTAATAGATGCCCTTACAAAACGATTTTTAATAGCAGGTGCATTTTTATTTTTAAAAATGCCTTTTGCCAAATATTTTTATTCATAGATGAAAGTAGATAAAATTTTGTACAATATTCTTGTTGTAAATTCATATAACTACACTCGATGTTTGATTAAACTCGGCTGACGCCTCGTTTAACAGCTTTAACATCTCGTGTTGTAATATGAATCTTTACAACACTTATATCGTAAATAACTATTATTTCAGTAGATAATAGGTAACTTAAAAGAAACCTCAAGATCATACTTCTAAATAGAAAAAGCTAGTGTTAAATTTGTATTTCTTTTATTTCAACTATTGCTTTCTTCCCGGTTACCCCCAATGAGCTAGTTGCTCTTAACATTACGACTTTATGCCTTCAATGTACACCAAGTAGCTATTGGATACTTCATGGGGTGCCACCAAAACATAGCATGTCGAATATATTCAAACAGTTAGTTGATGTTGCATTAAAATTTTCTTCGATTTTTTGCCATACTTTTTCATTTTCTTAAATATTCACTCTGCTGCTTTGTTCTCTAGTATGTCTATATACTTATCTAAGATTATTTGGAAATAATTCTTCCTTTAATTCAGTTAAAATTTGCGATTCTTTGTCTTTAATTTAATCCAGCTAAACCTTCATTCTTCCCTAGTCTGGGATCTTTACCCATTTTAATGCTAGGTAGGTACTACTTGTACTACTTTGATGGGGGTAGAAATGGTTCGCAAAGTTTTTATGATATACTTCTCTTTGCACTACAAAAATAAAATATTTTAATTTTTACACAGACAAAGTACATATTTTTTAACAGACAAAGTAGGTATTTTTACTTTTTAAAGAGAAGTAATTTTGAAACTGGATGACATTAAACCAACTGAATAAACACGCACAAATTGTAGAAAGTATCAAAAGTGATGTAGGAAGATTCTTGTCTCTTTTATGTTTTTCATTTTATACCTTTTTTTACAAATATTATCCAAAAACTTACTTTCCACAAACACAATTTAAATTTTGACGTTGACAATTTCCACGTCAATGTGGATTGTTGACAACGAAACAACAAAAAATTCCAAGCTATGTGTGTGTAATCGAAACTTTTGATGACACTAAAGATGAAATAGAAGTGGTAGGATTAAGAAGTGTAGATAAGGATAAAACAGTTTTGTTGTTAATGAGAAAGACAGGTAATTTATTAGAATGTCTCAAATTATAGGACTTTTATTTGATCCTCTAATATCCCTTAATGGTGAAAGAATTCGATACACTTTTAATGGAAAAGTTGATGTTTTTAAATGTTAGATGTTACTGATTACTTTTATTAAAATAAGAAAAGGTTTTTAATAAAATATACGTTTAATAAAAACATTGATGTTTTAAATAAGAAATTTGATCGCTAGCTAATTTTTCTCAATTTCAATTTAGTAAACGTGATTAATAAATTACGCAAATGAGATATTGGTGGATACGCGAATTAACTAAATCGCGATTAAAGCTAATTGGAGCAGTAACTAATTCTGATTAACGAGTAAATTGGTGTGTACGCGCCTTAGTATTATAGTTCGCCGCCAGGTTCTAGAGCTACATCGCCTGAAGAGGCAGGGCGGTAAAATGCATAAAAAGAGCCGCTATGACACTGGCAGTATAGACGTGCGTAATAATATTTTAAAAATTATTTTAGTCTTTAATTGCATATAATATAAAAACAAATACCTACTGATTTATTGGCAATTACTGCCTTACCTTGATTATGAATAACTCTACCTTTTATATATTTATTCATTGTACCAACATCAACGTTTAAATATCAATTTTTATAGAATAAATTTTAAACTCCGACAATCCCTGTAAAATTTGTGAAAGTGTCGAAATGTGCGTTTTATCCTCACTAATTCAATATCATATACGACAAAAAGAGACAAAACCATTAGTAAGGGACAGTCATCTTCGCTTATTGATTCGGCATGGGTTGCCGAATTTACCACAACATATTATCCTCACCGCTTTAAGAATATAATAAAATATAACAAACGATTACCTATATTTTCCAATGTGAAGGGGAAAAATTAACGGGATATATGTTACAGGGTATTAAATATACAGGGATATGCATACATTTAATTGTTTTAAGTAAAATATTTGTATTACATACAAATTAATATTTTATGGAAATTTGATGAGTCTAAAGTTTTTTATTCGAATCTTTAGTAGCTCACCAGCCGTGTGGCGAACTTTTGTTCTTTAACGCTAACCTTCTTACTATATCCTGTTTTGTTTACTCTATCAGAGACGCTGCCTAAAGTTGTAAAAAGATGCCTATTTACCACCTTTCCAACCTGTCCCTAATAAGTGCAAAGCCTACGTTTTTTTGCTTGCTTTGTTTTACCACCAAAAATACTGCTTTAGAAGCATTATCGATTAATTATTGGTTTTCCATTAGTGTTCATTTGGCCCCGGCATTTCGGGAACTCTAAAAAGATATTTAGCAACGGTAACGGAAAGCGGTCGACCCTTTTTCACGATATAACGAGATAAAAACCTGCTAATGCTTGAAGAAAGTATAGTCGTATTTTGTATTGTCTTTTGATACTAGGTGCTACGCTCTAATCGTTGTATTTTATAATCATTTTGTTCATCTATTTATTTTTATTTAAAAAAATTAACGGCCGGACAATGCCCCATTTCACAAGAAATACAAATTTGTATTCTTAGACCTAGTGTAGAGTTACATATTTTATAAGTTATAATTATACAAACATATACATATAACAAACCATTAACACTATTGTCAACAATGAATGATCAGTTTTAAAATAAACTGAATTATAGGTTTTATACTATTTCAATCTTAGACCAATTATTCAAAGTTTCAAATAAAGATATAGGTTATACTCCGGTACTAAAATAATTGGCAGTGACTTATTTTTACCGGGGTGTGCAAGACGTAAGGGGAACGCCAATTCCAGAGGCGTGTCAATTTAATTAATAATAATTCAAAAAATATGGAAATTTTTTGTTTATTATTATAATACATTTACATTTACTATAATAAATATAATATAATAAATTAAACTGAAAAATAAATTAAGCTTTTACATTTGGTGATCTAATGAAGTAATTAGAGAAACTAAATTACGCAGGTATATAAAATCCAAAAAGAATAATAAAGCAACGGTATAAATTATTTCCATAATGTTTTTATTGTACTACATAATAATAGAAATATATAATAGTGGATTAAGGGCAATACCTATACCTAAATTATAAAGGTTTATAAATTTCCTAACTATTGTTACCTAATAAACACTAATTGATAATAATTTGACAAATTATATTATTCCACGCCGACATTAAAAAGTGTTATAATGACAATACGTTACAATTTTAAATTCATTATTACCATTACAGCGATTATTCACTATCTGACGATAAAAACATTTCATTACTGTCGCTACTGCTGTCATCTGCAGGATTTATAATAATAGGTTCTACCATGACTTCAACGCGTACATCTAACTCCCACATTTTTTCTTCTACGCCCTCGACATGTAATACGCACTTATGCCAATCTGCTGCTTGTACATTCGCTATTGCCGTTTTTAACAGTTCTTTAACATCTTTTAATTTAAAAGTTTTATTTTCACGCGTCACTTCGCCTTTTATCTGTGCCCTTGTAAGCTCGTTTGGATTTAGTTCACAATGGTAAGGCGGTAAACGTAATATTGTAACACTTCGTTCACGAGCCATTTCATCCACTACATAATTCGTATACTTTTTTTGTGAAGTCTTGCAAGATCGAGCAACTGCACTTTTAGCATTCTTTCGCCAAATGCAAAATTTTTTTTTTCGAGCCAGTCAACAATCTTTCCTTTTTGCCACGCAGAAGTTGGCAAATCTTCCACCCGACTGCTGTGGTATGGTGCATCATCTATCACGATTACCGACCCACGTTCAATACATAATTCCCTCATACACATTTTTTACCATTGTACGCTCCCCAGGTTTTATATGACGTCGTTTTGTAACTTGTTGGTTACTATCACTTAAAGATCTCGGCTGCATTATAATATTTGCTGTTTTGAGTGACCAACAAAACAACACCAAAATAATAAAACTGAATTGCTAATATCCTCTTGATTGAAACTTGTCTACGACACTGAACGTTGGTTAGAGGTGATAAGAAAGCGTGCGAGCGCCTTTAGACATGGGTTTTTCTTACCTGCATTTCCAAATTGAGTAGACCAGGTACCGTAGTCATAAATATAATTTTTAATAATAAAACAACTTGTAATTTCACATTGAAACATAAATAAAGTATTATTTATGTCTTACTTATTTTTATTACAAACCATGATTAAATTTTAAGCAAAATACGGACCTGTTCGGCCATATTTCAATTTTACAGCTGGCCCGGGTCTTTCCTAATAGGGATCAGTTAGTCACTTTCTTATATCTCTGAACAGACTTTACGTGACTGAATGTCAATAACTGAGTTAATTTAGAAACAAAAATAGCAAAGATCGAAATCGCACGCACACCTCATTCACCAACCTATTCTCTTTGCCGTGTTGATACACGTTTCCCCAACAGACTGTTATAATCTAAAATGCGTGAAATGGTGGAAAGTACATAACTAATTCAATAAATTAAACTGAGATATATTCACCTGACTATCGGGGCGCGGCTCGTCAAGCAACTTGCCTTGCTTGTTTTGTAGATGTTCACACAAGTGGCCATTGCAACTAAGACTAAGACTATGTTCACACAAAGCAAGTAACTTATACCAAGCCATTGGCTTACTTAATTTATTTGCTTGTTTACTAGCTTAATCTAAACCAAGGTTTACTTTTCAGAAAAATATCTCAATTACTCGATTGTCTGCTTTATCACGTTTTTACGAGTCCAGCCCACACTTAAATTTCAGATGAAAAGCGGAATAGAAAGAATGCCGTGAAAGTGGAAGGAAACAACACGCTGCTCTGTTCGCACCGATAATAATTTATTTTCTTGGACGTATTGTCTATTAAACGAAAGCACAATTCTCGAAAAGGCCTTTATTTATTTATTGAAATACAGTTAGCTGCCTTTATTGTTTTCATTTATATTTATTTATTTATTTATTTATTTATTTGAACTACAATTTACAGGTTGATACTTAAATATCATTAACCCACTTACAAATGTAGTGATTAAATTTGTGTCGCCCAAGAGCGACTTAATATCTAAAATCTCATTATAAAAAATCTTAAAATTAGCAAAATATTTTACTAATACTCAACTATATTCAAGATATTCAACATTCTTTTTTTAAGATTGTTTATAAATGGTCCTTTTTTCCCACTAAAAATATCACAGTATTTTTGATTGTTATTATAATTCACAACCATATAACTAACAGGAGATTTTTTTTGATAATTGGTTCTGACAAGTTTACTAGAAAAAGTTCTATAACCACGTGACCTGGTTCTGTTGGGTATACTTAAACTAACAATTTGTATCGTTGTGTTGTCTATAGCTAAGTTATTAAATATATTGTACAAGTAAATAATACTGCTGAAGATTCTCTTATTATGGAGGGTCATTAGGTTATAGCGTTTTAAATTAACAGGATAATTGTTATCATGATTTTTTTTCAGTATAAAATCGGATAAACGGATAAACTTTTTTTGTACTTTTTCAATCATTTGAATGTATTTGACATAGAAAGGACACCAAACAACACTAGCATATTCAAGTTTTGATCTAACTAGACTATTAAAAAGAACTTTAAGAGTTTTCTCAGATTTAAAAGATTTTGAGTTACGCAAACACCTAAAGCACCGGTTCCCGTCAGATCACCGAAGTTAAGCGGTGTCGAGCGCGGCTAGTACTTGGATGGGTGACCGCTTGGGAAACACCGCGTGCTGTTGTCTTAGGGAAGAGTGTAAAATGAATCGACATCAAAACCATCCTATTCACGCCGGACAGGCCGGATGAGATCGGATATCTCGTAGGATGAAGGTGCCGTTTCACACTCCCCAGTCGGTAGACCGCACGATTAAAAACCGTACGGTCGATGACCGGTTCTAGATGGCCTCAGATACGCCGACGAACCGTAAAAAAGTAAAATAAAAAAAAAAAAAAAAGAGTTACGCAAAATAAAACCGAGATTTTTATAAGATTGTTTTACAATTGATTCTATGTGAGCATTGAAGGATAATTTGTTATCAAATAAAACTCCTAAGTCTTTTTTTTGTGAAACTGTTTCTATAACATTACCGTTTATTAAGTAGGAAAAGTTTATCAGTTTTTTAGAATAGGAAAACCTCATGTGGTTACATTTGTCAATATTAAAAGGCAGATTATTTATTTTGGACCAAATATACAATGCGTCTAGATCTCTTTGTAAATTCTTGCAGTCGTTGATACTAATGATTTTTAAAAATAATTTTACGTCGTCTGCAAAAAGAAGAATTTGAGAATGTTTGATAATATTAACCGCATCATCAATAAATAACAAAAATAATAAAGGTCCTAAATTGGATCCTTGTGGAATTCCAGACGACGCAGTGAAATTGGACGAATTGCAACCCTTGATTGATACATAATTTAATCTGTCTGTTAGATAAGATTTTATAAATAGAGACCAGTTTAATGAGAGGGAAAATTTTTTAAATTTAGATATAATTAGATTATGGTTTACTTTATCGAATGCCTTTGCGAAGTCAATGTACACAGTGTCAATTTGAGTACCTTCCGCCAAGGCATCTGTAGTATACTCGACAAAATCAATAAGGTTTCCTACTGTAGATCGGCATGAACGGAAGCCATACTGGTATTTGGATAATTTTTCTTTGACATGAAAATTTATTCTTTTACTTATTATATTTTCAAAAATTATGGCAATGTTAGATAAAATTGAAATGGGACGGTAGTTGTTTACAATTGATCTATTGTTAGATTTATAAATCGGTGAGATACGAGCAATTTTTAGTTTATTTGGAAATAATTTAGTTTTTATTGACAGATTGAAAATATGTAACAACGGTTTAATTAACAAGTCTTTACAAGCTTTTAAAATAAATATAGGTATGTTATCAGTACCTAAGGTTTTCTTATTTTTCAAAGTTGATATTGCTTTATCGAGCTCATTTTCGGAAATAGGCAATAAATTAAACACAGATTCCTGATCCTCATCGATTTGCATACCTTCCTGTATATTATTTCGATCATAAACTGATTGAAAATATAGAGCAAAAGCTTCATTTTTTTCGCCCGAGTATTTTTGATCACCTAAAAACATATCTTTCGGGATACCGTGGTTAGTGTCTTTTTTAGATTTGACAAAGTTCCAAAATTGTTTAGAGTCTCCTTGTATAGAATTTTCACATCCAGCGAGGTATTCCTTGTAGGCTGTTTTTATATCTTTTTTAATTTTAGACCTAAGATGCTTATAGTCGGCCAAACATTGTGGCAATTGAGTTTTTTTAAATATTTTTAAATTGCGTTCTTTTGATTTTATATCAGTGATAATTTCTTTAGTAAACCAAGGTGGATAT
Source organism: Polydrusus tereticollis (assembly GCA_963920685.1). NCBI lineage: Eukaryota > Metazoa > Arthropoda > Insecta > Coleoptera > Curculionidae > Polydrusus > Polydrusus tereticollis. The sequence goes on from OY987327.1 coordinate 63,897,038, forward strand.
TTGCGTTTTTTGGTAATTTTTTTTGGAATAAACTGGTCGAAAATGTCATATAGAATATTATAAAAATGATCTAAGGCAATATTTACGTCTGTAGACCTTTTCACGGCATCCCAATTAATAGTTCTTAGTGCATTGTATAGGCCTAAGTAGTTAGCATTTGCAAAATCGTAGTAGGAAATATTACTTGGGTTACAAGGGCGGATACTTTCAGAAAAGATTATATATATCAGCTTTAAACTAAAGTAAAGCAAAATATATTTAATGATATAAAGGCAATTAAATCGTTGGAGTTGGTTCCCTCCTTACGCCTCGCCCTTGGAAAAATACAAATTTTCGGCGTCCTAGCTATTTTCATATTTAAAATTAACACTTTGAGTATAAATTAAAATCTTAAGTCGATTCTACTAGTTAAATGTGGTTTTTCGGTCAGCTTATTTGGTTTGGTCGCTGTTAATTCATATTCCATAAAGGCTTACACACACCGACGCGGCCACGGCCGCGGTGGCGATCATATTGGCGGTCGGGCGTATTTACACCAAAGCGGTGAGTGGAGCTGTAAGGTAGTTGCCGTTTACAGATTTTATGTACACAAAAATATATTTTTAAACGTTCAGGTTCCATTTTTATTTCAATTATTTGTTATTATCATAGACGATGTGGAAGAAGAGACTTTGTTACTATTAGCTCTTTGTCCCACACTTTGTTTTTAGCCCTTATATTTTTATAATTTAGATAGCTTAAATCAAAAAGTATGTTATATAATTTAACATTTTCTATTAATTAATTCTATTATATTATTTGTCATTACTACTGTCACTTCCCGCAGTCAAAGTTGACACGTTGTATTTGACCGTCACCGCATATCCGAACGCTGCCCTAGGCCTGATTTCAATCATTTATTTTTATGTGTTTAGATTGGCCGCCACCGCTACCGTGGCCGTGGCCTTTAATCAGGCAAATGTTTGTTAACACTTCTACTTCTCTTATTTAATTATTTTGTAGTAAATATGTCTGGATTGGAAGCTCAATAAGACTATAGTCTGAAGTACGAGGCTTGCCTTATGAAAATAATGCGAATAAAAAGTGCAATACTGCCGATTTGACTTGCACACGTTTTAATAAAGAACAAATAAATATTTCTTTATATTGTTCATTGCGCGGCTTATCTAACGCATAACGAAAAATTTGCCTCAATTTTGATGTTATTTATTTTCCAAATTTGTGGTTCGTTTTTAATGATTTCTTTTTCTAATTGTAGATTTTTTTCTTAAGCATATCACTGCCTTTATTGTTTTGCTTAAATAAGGAACTTTGGTGTTATACCGGGTGTTATAAAAATGTTTCGTTCCTTTTATGGAAATTCAAAACACCCTGTGGGATTTACTAGCCATTGCAAGTTATCGCAATTGTAGCCAAATAAAGGTCTTATGGTTTCTTCGTCTTCGTAATTTTTAGTTCAACGTGTTTATGTTGACCTAAAATGCATTTATCGGAAAAGTAGCAGGCTGTGAAAATGGAAGATTACACAGAAACGTCATAAAGTGAAATGTAACAAAAGCGTTATCAGGTTTGATTCTTCACTTTATCACTTTTAAGTTTGCTTTGCATACTTGTATTGGCAATTTCTAATTTTATTAAGTGTAATTAAAAACAAAATGGCCCAAAGCGCATGTGTAAGAAGAAATATTTCGGCTGAGGAATGTGCTGCAGCCATGGCACTTGTGGAAGAAGGCTTGCCACAATTCCAAGTGACCCAACGATATTAAGTCACACAATCTGCTATCTCCAGAGCATTGGCACGATTTTGGGAGACTGCTGCTAATCAAAGAAGACCTGGACAAGGACGAGCAATGGTGACAACAAATTACCAAGATCGCTTTGCGAATACAGGCATAATGAAGTCGATTTGTTACAAGCACTGCACTGCAGCAGGAATTTTTCCGTCGGTATAATTACCGTATTAGTCAAGATACAGTGCGTAGAAGGTTCGCAGAAAGCAGTAAAACCAGTACTACTAGTACTACTATCGAACTGGTCCCCTCCTAACCGTAAACCATAGAAGGCAGCGTCTTCAATTTGCCCAGGAGCACCAAAATTGGGGAGCTCGTGAATGGGGAAATGTGTTGTTTAGCGATGAGTCCAGGTTTTGCCTTTTTAGTGATGACCGCCGTCGGAGAGTGTATCAACGTCCTGGCGAGAGATATGCTCAATGCAACATTGTCGAAACAGTAAGCTATGGAGGAGGATCTGTTATGGTCTGGGGTGGCATTAGTTTGGATGCTCGCACGGAGTTAGTTGTGATTCAGGGAGGTCCTTTGACAGGTGACCTATACATATCAGACATTTTAGAACCCCATGTGGTACCATATGCTCCATTTATTGGGGATAATTTTTTATTCATGCACGATAATGCACGCCCACATGTGGCAAGAGTGGTACAAAATTATCTCCAAGAAACAGAAATTTTAACTTTGCCTTGGGCGGCAAGAAGCCCTGCAAATAATCCTATTGAGCCTTTATGGGATAACATGGGTCGACATGTTAGAGCCTTGCTTCCTTCTCCTAGAAACTCAAATGATCTGTCATTTAGGCTAATGGAAATATGGAATCAGATTAATCAAGACGAAATCAGAAATCTGATTTTAAGTATGCCAAGAAGATGCGAAGCAGTAATTAGAGCAAGGGGAGGCGATACCCGCTACTAAATGTTGTTATTTAATTTTTTTGAATATAAATTAAAATTTTTTTACCTGTATTTTTTTTGCTATGCTGTGTGGATTCAATAAAATTAATTAATACCAGATACTGATTCTTTATTTACTTTAAATTTTGTTTTTTTATTGCTGTTGCATTAATTTAAGCGTTTCGTTCATTTTGTATTATTTAACTAAAATTTTTTTTATGAAAAACAAGTTGAACTAAAAATTGCGTATTTCATTAAAAAACAGAGATAAATAAATTAATCAAAAAAGAAAATGTAAAGGAAACATGAGATCTTTATTTGGCTATAATTGCGATAATATAATCATCCACCATGTCCAGTAGCCATGCGGGTCCTTCGAACAATATTCTAAATGGAAATGGTGTGAAAACTGGAGTTGTTAAAAGACCCGAGATTAGCAACTTCCAAATTGACTTCTGCAATATAAGAGGACTGAACTCCAACATCAATGCAGTCCATCAACATCTACAATCTACCAAACCTCATGTACTTGCACTAACCGAAACCAAAGTCAGATCATCGATTAGTACGGTCAGCTATTTATATCCTGGGTACGACTTTTATCACCGATTTAGGCGGAATTCTGGCCTTTGTCTCTTTGTCCGGAGTGATATTTCTTGTCAACGAGAGGAGACACTCGAGCCTAACGACTTTGATGTAATGTGGTTTAAAATATCAACGCAGAGAATTACTAAATTCATCTGCTGCCTTTACCGGCCGCCAAGGGATACCCATTATAGAGACTTGTTCTCCTCTCTTGCTAATACTATCGACTTTTTGCAAACCCACCATCCCAATTCCGAAGTTGTCATCATTGGCGACTTCAACATTCATAATGTCAACTGGCTCAAATACTCAAACATGACTGACGAACAAGGTCGTGAAGCCGAATCCTTTGCCATCAGCTCTGGCCTCACCCAGCTGGTGGGTGAACCAACTCGGATTCCAGACCGAGATGGTGATTTTGCTAGTTTGTTGGATCTTTTCTTAACTTCAAACCCCGACTTGTACACTGTCACCGTGAAGCCGCCGTTAGGAACGTCTGACCACAACCTTATTTCGGCACTGAACAAACTACCAGTTAGTGCTGAACGGCCTCCTAAACCACGCAAGATATGGCATTATACATCAGCTAAGTGGGAGGACCTAAGGGACCATTTTCGAACCTTTCCTTGGCGGGACGTTTGTTTTACCTCTGATGATCCATCCATCTGTGCAACAGAAATATCGGAGGTTATCCTTACTGGTATGGAAGCCTTCATCCCTTTCTCAAAAAAGTGCCCTTCTAACGGCAAGCCTTGGTTTACCAAAAATTGCGAACGAGCTGTTAAATCAAAAAACTATTTCTACCGACAATGGCGTAAAAATCCTACCGCCGAAAATCGTACCATCTTTGTTAACGCTCGAAACCAATGCAAGCAAACGATAAACCAAAGCAAAGAAGCACACAACCAGAGGATCAGAGACAAACTTCTTAAATGTCCTAGCGGCTCAAAATCATTTTGGTCGGTAGCTAAGGCCGTCAGTCAGAACTTTACCAAGTCAACCATTCCACCTCTAACACGTTCTGATGGCACCATTGCGACCAAGGCACAGGAAAAAGCAAACTTACTGGCGGAACTATTCTCTTCACATTCAACGGTAAATTTTCAGGGAAGTACTCCACCGAACATTACCCCTGTAGAATCGAGAATGCCCGAGATTGTCTTTCGCCACCGCCATGTTAAGCGAATCTTGAGGAGTCTCGACACTAAAAAGGCTTCTGGTCCTGATGATATTCCAGTCATTGTAATTAAGAAATGCGCTGACGAACTGACACCGGTATTTGGTAGGCTTTTTAACTTATCCTACAAAAAAGGAATATTTCCTTCTTGCTGGAAAACTGCGAGAGTCCAGCCCATACCCAAAAAAGGCAAGAAGACCTTGCCAAACAACTATCGTCCAGTCGCATTGCTCTCGGTTATATCAAAAGTTATGGAGAAGGCTATCAACGAAAAATTACTAAAATACCTGGAAGGCTTTAACATTATTAGTGACCGCCAGTATGGATTCCGTAAGTCTAGATCAACAGGAGACCTTCTCGCTTATGTTACTCATGTTTGGAACAACGCAATAGAACACCATGGGGAGTCCCGGGCGGTAGCACTGGATATTTCCAAGGCTTTTGACCGAGTATGGCATGAGGGGCTCCTAACTAAAGTGAGAGCATACGGAATGCCGGTTCAATTTTGTTTATGGATGCCGAGCTTTCTTAAAGACCGTTCTCTGCGAGTGGCGATGGACGGATTTCTTTCAGACACATTTAACATCAACGCCGGAGTCCCTCAAGGTTCGATATTGTCGCCCACCCTTTTCTTACTATACATTAACGATCTTTTGGAAAAAACTAAAAATCCTATATATAGCTTCGCTGATGACAGCACACTTGTTTCAACTTTTACTTTGGATGCTCGGACATCGGCTGCTAATGCACATCTCTATAGGCAGCAAGAGGTCTCACATCTCAACAAAGACCTGGAAGAAATTTTGTCTTGGGGTGACAGTAACCAAGTAGAATTTAACGCTAAAAAGACCCAGGCGGCAGTTTTTTCTAAAAAAGTTAATGTTGAAGAACCGGATATAGTTATGGCGGGACACTCAATTCCCTTGGCTTCATCAATTCATTTATTGGGCGTTATGATAGTCATATGTCTTGGCATGGCCACGTTGCGGCCATTGCTAAGGCAGCCTCGCAAAAGCTTGGAGTACTTTTCCGAACAAAGAACCTCTATACACCCCAACAACTTTTGATGCTCTATAAAGCCCAAATTCGACCATCACTGGAGTACTGTTCACATATTTGGGGCTCTGCTCCTAAACATACCCTGAGATTGCTAGATTCCATTCAAAGAAGAGCCATTCGCTTGATCGGTGACCATAGTCTGACAAACAACCTGGAAAGCCTTGAACGTCGAAGGCAGGTTAACGACTTGAGTCTATTTTACAAATATTTTCATGGCAAGAGTTCAACTGAGGTTGCCCGCTTAATACCACCCAGAGCGGTGCATGGTACAAATACACGACGAGCCACTGCAGCCCACCAGTACGTGGTTCAGCTTAGTGTCCCTCGAACGACACTGTTTCAAAATTCTTTCATCTGGAGAACGTCATCACTCTGGAACGACCTCCCTGAGATCGTCTTCCCCAACGAGTATAGTCTCCAAAGATTCAAGACCAACGTGAATCGTTTCCTGCGCACACGCACCGCTCCTAGAGCGCCATAAAGGATTTATCCTGTAGTGCTGTGTTTTATCATAAAAAAAAAAAAAAAAAAAAAAAAAAACTTGCAATGGCTAGTAAATCCCACAGGGTGTTTTGAATTTCTATAAATAAAACACAACATTTTTATAACACCCGGTATAATACCAAAGTTCCTTTTTTAAGCAAAACAATAAAGGCAGTGATATGCTTAAGAAATTAACCTACAATTAGAAAAAGAAATCATTAAAAACGAACCACAAATTTGGAAAATACATAACATCAAAATTAAGGCAAATTCTTCGTTATGCGTTAAGCCACGCACTGTATTAGGCATATAATTATTGTTAGACTATGTAAGATTATTAAAATATAAGTTTAATACAAAATTATTTACCTTTTTATCAGATCAATTTATTATTTTATGAAGACATAATTATGATTTTTGTCGTGGAATATCTTAATAAATTATAATTTAATCTAATTATCCAAATCTGGCAACATGTAGACGCGACGAGTTTAAGACCGTGGACCATACCACAAAATTGTAAACTATTACAATTTTGTGGACCATACAACGTAATTTAATTGATACAAAGTTCCACATAATCAAAACATATTTGGTGTGCTGTGCACCTGACAAGCATCTGGCTTCTCTAGGCGTGCGCTGATTGTTCGTCAGTAATCATCAGTAGCGTAGCATTCTAAATGCGATTTTAAAGATGAATGTACGCGTTGTAATCGTTTCATGTTTATAAATTTAGGGACGTCTCAAGCGTTCAGTTTATTTAACTTGCATTAAATATGTATTTTCTTTTAACTAGACTCAAATTTATAATAAAAAAATTATATTCAGAAAAGTTATACGCACGTCTAAAACACGCCGTTAAAAACTCCATATTTTTGGCTGTGATTTCCCCTTTCTCTTTATATATTGTTCTAGTTCAGGTTCCATTTCTTGTGGCGACAGTCACAATCTGATTAAATTTAAGACTGTAGTGTAATAATTCGATATATTGGACACTTTTAATTCAGCAATTTACAAATTAGTTTTTGAGAATATCAGTAAATCACGTTTACCTGCTTTGAAGTGGAGAGACAAGGGTACATATACAAACAATTTTTTTTATCGGGAGAATAGATTTTAGTGATTAGTTTTTTGGCGCATGATAAACTTATTAAACACCTAAGAACCCAAATTTTACCTGTTGCGCGTTTCGATACAGGTCTCCTTTTACACTGGGATTCTGAATCTCGCATTCCGGAATCGCGGCATCACTTTTAACGGTAGCGCTTATGGGAGATGTCCAGCTACGGAATTTGAATTGGCGACAGATCTAGCATTGGTTTATACGTGAGCATTTACACTCCGATTCTTGTTCAGTAGCCGCTTGCCAGGTCAGTATAAAGGCATAGCCGTCGCATTGTTGGTTATTTTATGTTTGTGAATGAGCAATCCAAAATGGATATTTTTAAAACTATTTCCCATTCTGACCAGTTCATATCGTCAATACAGGCACGCCTAAGTTTATGGGATACTTCGGCAGAAAAGTATTTGAATAATAGTTGTACTACTTAAATATTTATATTAAACATACACATTTTTTTATTTAGGTAAATGCAACATCCTAGTGGGTAAAATGTATTGTATAGAGTTTCGTAATTGGTATTTACAAAATATCAACAGGGAAAATAATTTTGAAAGAACCGTTATATGGTCTGATGAGACTCATTTTACCAGTGCTATATTTAATCGGCAGAACACGAGGATTTGGTCTCAGTAAAATCAGCATGTAATGTTTCCAGTAAAACCGCAAGGCAGATTTGGCTCTAGCATGTCATGCTTTATACTGAGAAGCAACATAGTTTATAATATATTTGAAGACGGCCTTACTGCAACTAAATATTTGGAAATTGTGAGAAACGTTGTACTGAAAATAATAGAAGATGATAAGATAGAAGAAGAGATAAGGAGTCCACAATTTATTTCTTTACTAATTGTTTTTTTAAGTACCCGTCATGGACTACTAACAAAAAAATGTATATTTTTTTTTTTAAAACGTAACTTTCGGGTTTTATATTAAATATAATTAAATACAATAGCATAGAAATTGATAATGCCAAAACTCCTGAAGCGAGTTAATGAGTATTTGTTAAAACGCTTTACAAGGCGGGTCAATTCTAAAACTCACTAACAGCAGTTAGTAACACTGAATGACCAACTTCAAATCAATTATACCAAACATATTGGACGAAAAAACTACGCTAACCGAGCCAAGGAGCAAGATAAAACCAGATCAAATAATGATCCTACATTTATGTCTATTACATTCGATCTCCAAAGTGTTCTTCAAATACCATCTGGTGAAGAGTCGCTGCTATACCATACTAGAAAACTTTGCATCTCAATTTATGTGTTTATGAATCTAGATTACCTAATGAGGCCAACTGCATACTATGGTCCAAAATAAATGAAAAGCGAAAAAGCAATGAAATTGGTACTGCCTTAATGCAGTGGATTACGGTTCTTCCAGAAAATATAAAAGAAATATCTTTGTTTTTTGATACTTGCGGAGACTAAAATAGAAATCAACACATATTCGCATTATTGCTATTCCTTGCTCAAACCACTAGTGTTAATATCATTGAACACTTAGAATTTGGACACACATTCATAGAAGAGGACAGTATTCATATTGCAATCGAAAGAGAAAAAAGCTTGTCAGAATTAATTCTGTTATGGAGTGGATGAATATTATGAAAAGCGCTAGATCCAATAGAAATAAAAGAACAGCCAATCCGTATCATGTTAACCAGTTAAAGTTTTCTGATATCCTTGACCTTAAGGATCTGAGCAAACGTTTAATCAGAAATCGTCTTAAAGATAATTATGGTGATACAGTCAAGTGGATTCAGATAAAATGCTTACGATATGAAAAAGAAAGTCCAGGAATAATAAAATTTCGATATAGCCACAGTGGATCCTACATAAATTTAAACGTTTTTAAGCGAGGTCGTCAAAATAACATAACTGAAATAAAAAAAACGTACAATAATTCTCTCCCCATAAGTGTTCTCAAAAAGCAAGATCTAATAAAACTATGTCGCAAGAATATTATACCAGAAGAGCTTCAACACTGGTATGAATCACTACCAACCGCCAGCACCGTGGCAGACGATACTGTAGAGCCTGCTAAACATGAAGATGGCGACGAAGTTAATGATAGTGATTAATTAATAAGATTTATTTAAATGTTAGGACTATAGGTAATACCTATAGTGGCTAAAAAAAGCCAGCAGATAATTCACTAATTGTTTTTTTTTTATTTATTTAGTGCAAAAATTCACTAACTGACGTTTTTCCGATGAAATCACACTTTCTTATAAATATAATTGAATTAATGTTATTGATACTAATAATATAAGTTATTAGCTTCCCTTAAAAGCACAGCTTATATAAAAAAAATCATAGATCGATTTAAAAAATTGAACACCAACTTTAAACTGAATTATCTCAAAAGTAATACTATGTTAGCTAGTGACTTTTGACAGGGATACGACGATATTTTGGTGTCGAAAACGCCACTGGATTCTACCGATAAAAACTACTAAAAGAACTTTTTTTTTTCTTGCTGATGAGTTGCAGGGTAACCGAAATGTGAGGGGTGTTCAAAAATGTACAATTTTTAAAAACTTTCCGTATACCGAAAATAAGTAGCACGGTGCCGCAAAGACCGCATCCTGCTATCTTTCTAGTAACGTTGATACCCCTAAAACCATCGAAACATCTATTTTTTCAATTCATTTTTGAACTTTGCATCGAATAATTCTAAGTTTGTTTGATGTACCATGTTCTATATCTTAACACAACAGTTATCGAAAAAAGTACGAATAAACATATCAATAAGTAAGTCCAGCGGAGTTAGGTCTGGCGACCTAACAGGCCATTCGATAGGTCCTCTCCTTGCTATCCACTGATTGGGAAAACTTTCATCCAAAAATGTATGCACAGTGGCAGCATAGTGCGGAGGAGCACCATCTTGCTGGAATATCAGTTCCTCGTCAGGGAAGTCTGGGACCAATGGATTTAGAAATAAAGCCACTAACGCTGGAATTAATTCAAGTTGGAGAGATTCGAGATCTACTTGTCCAGTTAAAGACTGTTCAAAGAAAAATGAACCAAATACTCTTCCGCGCACTACTCCACACCACGCATTTGTTTTTGGAGGGTACTGGCTGCGAACCTCATCCAGTGCGGATTTTCTTTTGCCCAATAACGACAATTTTGTCTCTTCACATTACCATTCAAACAGAACGTAGCTTCATCGGAAAAATATTATTTTTTACTAAATTATTAACTAGATTGCACATAATATGAGTTCACAAAATTCATTTCGCCTATCGACATCGTCTTCAAATAATTCATACACTGGAATAACTTTGAATGGGTGATATTTGTGCTTTTAAACTATTCGGTAAACAACAGATTCCAAGGAAAGCAAAATGTCAAGTTGTTCATTTTGATCTCGAGCAGGACGACCTGATTTAGGCAACTCTCTAACATTACCGAATTCTCTAAATTTAGCCTCTATTCTACTCACCACCTTTTGACATATGGGAGGACGATCAGGATGGATTTCATTGAATAAATGAGCTGTTTCTATTTCAGTATGTGTTCTATCACCAAACCCAACCATGCATAGAATTTCAATTTTTTCTCGTTCCGTTGACTTCACCATTGTGAAAACCGCAACTTTGCAACTACGCTAGACAATTACTTATTTGAAGTAAAATTGTCATACAGTTTCTATGGGACTAAACGGTGACAAGTCTACATTCAGAAATACTAGAATTGAAAAAAAAAATAAACACACAATGGAATGTTTTGCTCGATTTACAAAGAAATCCTTAGAAATATGGTCTTATATACTTATTGATATGTTTTATCGTAATTTTTTAGATAACAGTTGAGTTTAGGTATAGTATATGGTACATGAAACATACTTAGAATTCGCTGTAAAATCCAAAAATGAAATAAATAATAGATGGTTTTATTCGAAAAAATGAAGTTGATGGTCGTAACTTATTTTTGGGCTACCCTGTATACATGAGTATACCATAAAATAAACCACATTAAGAAACAAAAACCGACGGGTCCGAACGTTTTTCCAATTTAGATATTACTTCTGAGACTTACTATATAATTTACTGTTTTTTTTTTTTATTTTTACGCACTTGAACGAGATATTATGAAATTATTCGGAACACAAAGATTCCAAGTTCAGTTTCCTATATTTTTTATCATAAAAATCATATTAAATTATTTTCAATTTAATTCATCCAGCTGTTATGGTTAAGTTAAAGTTATGTAGGTGAGTTTAACAACTATAGTCCGCCTTACGAGTCTGTGGCTACGACGGCTGAGGAGACAGGGGGGTAAAAGGCATAAAAAAGACGGATTTAACTGTAGCGGCATAAGCGTGCGGTGCCTTGTTTCATATAAATATTTTATAAGTTAATAAACTAAACTTACTTCCTCTTATTTTAACAATTAAACCACACCACTGTCCACACTTAGTGGCAACAGGTAAAACAAAAACGCAGTGAAACACACATTTTTTAGGCATTATTTTATTCATGTGTCCACACCACAACAATTATTTCATCGACTAGAAGCGGCCGCCGGGAAATGCGTGGGCGGGAAAAAATTCATACGCGGTCTAATCATCATAAAATCAGGTTATTTTTATTTAAAATTTATTGGTAAACTTTGCAGAGCCGGTACATGAGTCTCTTTTTTATTCGCATTTCTTCTATAGCCACAGAACCGTAAGGCGGACTATACTAGGTTTTTAGAATTAATTATAGTCAGAATTGTTTATGAAATAATATCTTTAGGCAAATGTTTTTCAAAATGAGTCTTAGTTAATTTGTGTTCTGAATAGCATTTTTACACGCACAAGAAAAACCGTATCGCTCTAAAATAAAGAGAATTTATCATATTATATTTCTTGTTAACTGTAACAAACCGAAATAATAAGTATTACAAACAACACCAATAATATCGAGACGGTTTCGTTTTCCATTCGGTCGAACAACAATTTTTTCCTTATTTAACTTTCCAATACCTTAGGGGTTTTTATTGAAAAGCAAAGTTATAAAATAAATATTAAAAAAGACTGGGTAAAACTTTTATTTCTAAATGGGTTTCCCCAAGCGTATTATAGGTACAAGGTGGTCGAAACTGATATTTGATAACAATTATTTTTGTGTTCGATCAAATTCACATTAATTGATTTTAATACAAGACAATTAGATACAGTCGAAACTGTCGTTCTTTGCCGGTGCGTCATTACTTCCACGTGACTAAAACCATATGAATCTAATCAAAATTACTATGTTCAAAAAGTCAAAACAAAGCTTAAGTTCATAAACGTTAAAATTGTCGTGGCTAACGTTCGGACTGTCGGACGTAAAAAATCCCGAAAAATTATTCGTAATAATTTCGAAACAAATATTTGAGGCCGTAGTAAAATTTTCGATTTATTCAAAGTTTCAAAATTGCCCGAAAAAATAAATTATCTGTTCACTTTTTTTTAATACGTGTTGTTTCTACAAAAATCAGTACCTATATAGTTATAGTTCGCAATGTATTTAAAATTGTGCTGCATACAAAAATTATGTCAAATATTTATTTTTATTCAAATTAAACCGAAACTACAAAGTTTTCTTAACCTTTCTTGCCCTTGTCACATTTTCATTCATATTTGTTATGCGGTGGGATTTTCAAATATTAATATTTCAAAACTTAAAAAGGGAGGGTAATCGGTTTCTGATTCGTCTTTGTGTTTAAAATTCGCCATTTTAAAGATGCTGTGATTCATCAGAGACGTGGAGGTGGGACATTCTCTGCCAGGGTGACACATGGGAAAGGTTCTAAAAGTTATTCAAAGGAGCGGGTTGGGTTAGTAATTTTTTTGTATTTTTTTCATTCAGAACCATGCATGAGTAGGGTTGCCAACTTGCCGGGATATCCCAGAATTGGGATCCTGTGTTCTGGAAAAAATAAAAACTGACTAGGACGCTGAATTCTCCCGGAATCAAGATTTCTCAAATAGGTACTGTACTATATTCTTGGTATTTTGCTGAAATGTGGCAACAGTGAGCAGTGTATATACAGGGTGTCCCAGATAAGAATGCACTCTACAAGGATCTCGTAAACCATAGGAGATACAGAGATGGTTAAATTAGAGAAAAGTTGCGCATAATTGAATCCTGTAACGTCATGTTTTCAAATTTAAAAAATTCCGAATGCTTCCGAAGATATTTGGATAAAACCGAATTTTCGCGATTTCGTTTTAATTGATTTATGATTCTATTTGAAAAGACATGTCAAAATAAATTTTACATTCTTATTGCCACTTTTTCTCCCCTACAAGATGGTTTAATTGCATTTTTGATCCGACGTTTCGTTTAGTCACGACCATCATCAACTTTGTTATTTTAAATAGTCGGAAAATTTTATTTTATGCTCAATAGATTTTGCGTTTTATTCTAAATCGAACGGTGTATCACACTTATTAGTTATTAGACGTTTCGATATAGAAAAACACATCATCAATGAAAATAGGCACATTATCGAAAATATGTATGTTTTTATTGTTGTATTTAAACACTAGTAGGATTTTAAAACATTTTTTTATTTGAAATTATTTACAATATTATTAAATTTGTGTTCAAATGCGTAAATCTTAAGATTATGGGACAAACTTAAAAAAAACCTAATATTATCTAATAAAACTTATCTGAACAATACAACAAGTAATAATTGATTTTAATTATTAAATACAATTATTTTTATAATAAATTATTTTTTATTTTCAAAAATTCCACCCTCATTCTTCAAGCATAAATAACATCGGTAAACAATTTCTTCCATAACGTTATTTAACATTTCTGGAGTTATTTTATTTATTGCAGCTCAAACTTCAGCCTTCAACTCATCATTATTTTGAAAAGTCTTTCAATAAACTTTATTATCAAGGAATCCCCAAAAAAAATAAGTTCATTGGCGTAAGGTCTGGGGATCGCGGAGGCCAGTGTATGGGACCACGAGTGGCTATTAAATTATTTTGGAAACGGTCTCTCAGATATTCCATATTATTTCTGGAATTATGAGGAGGAGCCCCATCTTGTTGAAACCACATATTATTGGTTACTGCTAGAGGAAGTTCGTCAAGAATATTTTCAATGTCGTTTCTTAAAATTTCTTCGTATCTTTCTGAATTTAGTGTTCCTTCACAAATTATAGGTCCAATGATCCGGGTTCCCAAAATACCGCACCAATCCAAAACGGTGTTGATATCTAGATGTATGAACTCGATTTTCATTTTGTGTTGACCAATAGTGACGATTTTTTCTATTAAAGATGCCATTGTTAGAAAAATTACTTTCGTCAGTCCAGAGAACATTATATGGAAAATGATGATTTTCATGGCATTGTCTAGTAAACCACTCGCAAAAAGTCATTCTGCGCTCGTAATCCCCAGGAAGCAAAGAATGACAGATGCGGAATTTATAAGGACGGTACTCTTCCCTATGGAAAATTCTTTGCGATACTGATTTAGGAACAGAATGTTCCTTTTCAATAGCACGAAGTCCTACAGTATCATCTTCTGCTACAGCAAGTAAAACGGTCATTACCTGTTCAGGGTCATAATTTTTTTTGCGATGTATCACAGGTTTTTTAAACGCGCCATTCTCTTTTAAATTTGTAACTAGCCTCTTAAAAATTGATCGATTTGGTTGACGCCGTTCGGGATATTTTTGAAAATATTGCATCTCTGCTTGCGCACAATTCTTATGACTCTTGATGTAACAGCAAATCATGTAAAATTTTTCATCGTTAGAATAATGTTCCATTATTTTAAATTTTACTTCACAATGCAACAGTTTAAAATTTAAAAAAACATAATAATAATTACCAAATTTAAAGCTAACAAGTCTCTGTAACTAAGTGACAGATCTAAAGAAACTACATATTATTTAAACAATTGCGAACGTCAATCAATTTCATACCCACCCATATGATGCCGAATTTAAATGGTACGTTATGTTTGAATAGTATGATGTATTTTTTAAAATAAAAAATAATTGTATTTAATAATTAAAAATAATTATTACCTACTTGTTGCACTTTTCAGATAAGTTTTATTAGATATTATGTTTTGTTATAAGTTTCTTTTAAAAAAATGTTTTAAAATCCTACTAGTGTTTAAATACAACAATTAAAAGATACATTTATATTCGATAATGTGCCTATTATTAATGATGATGTGTTTTTCTATATCGAAACGTCTAATAACTAATAAGTGTGATACACCGTTGGATTTAGAATAAAACGTAGAATCTATTAAGCATAAAATAAAATTTTCCGATTATTTAAAATAACAAAGTTGTTGATGGTTGTGACTAAACGTAACGTCGGATCAAAAATGTAATTCAACCATCTTGTAGGGGAGAAAAGTGGCAATGAGAATGTAAAATTTATTTTGACATGTCTTTTCAAATATAATCATAAATCAATTAAAACGAAATCGCGAAAATTCGGTTTTATCCAAATATCTTCGGAAGCATTCGGAATTTTTTAAATTTGAAAACATGACGTTACAGGATTCAATTATGCGCAACTTTTCTCTAATTTAACCATCTCTGTATCTCCTGTGGTTTACGAGATCCCTGTAGAGTGCATTCTTATCTGGGACACCCTGTATACCAAATATTTTGTTTTCTTTTGCCAACATATTTGGTTTTTTTTTTGTTTTGTTATTATCATATTAGCCAATAAATATACTTAAAATTAGTATTCATGCATGCATGCATTTTTGTTACTGACTTGCGTGTATATTATTATTATTATTAAGATAGTCTTTATTTATGATATGTCGATTCTGCTATAAGCAAAATAATTTATTACCAAATCATAATAATAAAAAGGTTTCAATGTAGTATAAAAGTAAAACAGCATACATATTTTTATATTTTGGTGGCGCATAATGGGACAAGAAGCTATTTTTACTTTATCTACTCCACCTTTGCTGGCTCAGCCAGCGCCGATGTGTCCCGGAATGGCATTCTTGAAAGTTAGCAAGCCTATGCAAGAGCAATAATAATTAATGGTTAGAGTACGCAGAAGGTATGACAGAATTACTAGTTTTCGAAATTTTACTTGAAAGAGCAAATTGAATACATAGAACCATTATTATTTTAGTAAAAATGGCAAAATTTTAAGGTTTACATACAAAACATCGTACCCGTAACTGAATTTTTCTTTTTTTTCTCGAAAACCATTAGAGGCCGACGAAAAAGAAATTCAGATTTGTAATTAGCAACTCCAGATTAAAGTGTTTGCAAAAATTTTTCATCCAGCTTTCCGAATAATTACGAAAATAAACAACAATATTTAAAACTCGCCTAGAATATACTAGAAATTGTAATATTTTATGTAAGCCATAAAGACTCATAAAGCCATACTAGAGTAGATGTTTTACATCGTAAGAGAAGTTGGGAACGGACTGGCCACCACACTCGTTGGAAAAATATTTTTACAGGTTTCATTTTACAAAGCTGAATTTTGTTAGATTATATTTTATTGTAGTTAAATTCACTCCTACAATAAAATGTCCATTTGACATTTGTATTTTTATCACTTCGACATCGATAAAAAAGGTACATCCTTTTTTTTTCACGATAAAACCCTCTCCAGCTAAAAATTAAATGGTAAAAACCTCTCCAGCTCAAAATCGAGTAGCTTTTCTTTTTTGTTGCTCGGCAACCTGACATATTGTTACAAATTAATTTGATGCTGTCAAACAATTTTTTAGTGAAGCATTATTTTTTTTCAGTATCTATTCAAGCCAAAATTCGTGAATTTCTCTAGCTAAAAATCACTCGATCTTTTTTTTAAGATCGGATAAACTTTTATTTTTTAAACTCAAACTAGATCACTTTTTAGCAATTTAAGCTCGAACAAACGGTAATAGATAAAAACGTTCTAGCTTCGCTGTCGCGTGTTTATCATTTGGTTTGTTCTCGTTAAATTTCTAAGCAATCTAGTTTTCGTAAAAAATAAAAGTTTCTCCAATAAAAAAAAGCTCTTGTGGTTTTACGTATGATAAATTACTTGCATGGGAATCTCATGATCTTCTTGTTTAAAAACAAAGACCTACAGCTCTCTGTCATTCTTAATCCATAAATTAGACGGATCACCCGCTTTTGGATTAAAAATATTCAGAGCCAACCGAGTTTCCCCAAAGTATAACTTTATAGGTGAGATGACTATAAACAGTACCCTTTCCTCAAGTAAGCGCCTTAGTTGAAGAATGTCAAAGTAGCCAGTCAAAAAAGCAGTGCTGCATTTCTATGAAACATGGTCCACATGAGATTCCTATGTTAGGAATTGGTCCACATGCAAGCCCAAAAATTTGCAGCTTTCCGATGCACCCACTGAGTTTATAGTTATAGTTGGTGAATTAGTCCTGCATCTGAAATTAACCAACACTGTCTTCTAAACGTTCAGAACTGGATTGTTTCTTTTACACCATTCATCGAAGTCACTGACGACACTTAAAACGAGGTTTTGGAGGTCATTAAGACTGTGCCGTGACCATCACTGATGCATCAGCAAACATGATGACTTTTCCGTCATGCATATAATTTGGCATTTCATTAATAAAAAATAAGTAATAGCAGTGGTCCCAGCACAGATCCCTGGGGCACTCCTATGCCACTCTCCGGCATGTCAGAGACCTGGTTCTGAACTGGTACAAAAAATTTTTATTTGTTAGATGGGAAGATGAAAGGTTTAACATTTCTCCCCTAATTCCATTAGCTGACACTTTATGTAAAATAAATCCTATATTTAAACTATCAAAAGCGCGAGACAAATCGAAGAAGAGACCCGCCACGCAACGTCGAGCATCAATATTTACATACACTATCTGCAAAAAGTCACAGGCAGCTTCTTCCGTCAACCTATCCGCCCAAAATCCATGCTGGGACGGTGTGAGTATCCCGTATCTGTCTAGAAACTATTAAGCGGTTGTTATATACCCTCTCGAACACCTTAGATAGTGTATTCAGGATAGTTATAAGCCTGTAGTTCTCAGCACATTTTTTTCTTTCAAGAAGTAGTCCATTTTCTGTGGCGAGATTATGGAAGAAAACAAGGTCTGTCTATACCACCAAAGTAAATATATTTGTCCCTCTAGGGTGAAATCAGGGTTATAGAATATACATAAGTTAAATTTGAAAGTTGGTTGTACTAGTTTCGACTTTAGAAAAAGTCATCTTCAGCAACCCAGTAATTAAGAAATATTTTTTAGGATATACCTAAATAAACTAACACAAATTGGAAGAGAGGGGGAAGTATGATTTTTACTACGACATTTGCTTCAGACAGCATCGACTTTAACTCATGTTGCTAATGTATGTCTTAAGTGCCAAAATGAAGAAAAGAAAATCGCCTTCATAGGCTTCAGTTTATTTTATCTAAACCATCCAAATTTTAATTTATTAAAGAATTTTGCTATGGAATATTGACAATTTGATGACTCCCAATTTTTACTTTAATGACGTAACTGGTTTTTAAAAAGCAATTTTAATTTCCCTCCCCCTTTTCTTATTAAATTCTGACCCACCAAAATATAAAATCATGTCCCCTCACTGAGTTGTTTCCGTGAAACAATTATTTTATCGAACTTTCTTCATTTAACATGTTGTTGACATCTACCGGGTGTTGCATCGTCGAGCGGGACATAGGAAATCCCATGTAATTTTAAATGGGGTCAATTATTGGCTTCCCTAATTATTTTAGAGAAAAATTCTATTTAGGTTTATTAAAGAACACTAAAACCCACATTCAAAAGAATAACTTTAGATATTTTTGATGAGCCCGTTTACGAGTTATCGCCGATTTCTTTTTAACTATTTCTCCTTTTTATGGCCCCGTATTTGCGGGCACCAGTCAAGGTAAAAGATGACTGTCAAATAAAGTTGTCATTTTGAAATGTGTGCTTTATTGTTATAAAAACTCGTACATCGAAAATATTAGCCATGAATTACACTTCTGAAGGAAAAATATTGATGATTAATTAAGGAAATAGTTATCAAAATGTGTCAGACATGTTTGCTGCTCTGTATCCGAATAGACCGATACCTGCAAAATCTACAGTCGAAAGGACTATCAAGAAATTTGAGACAAAAGGCACTGTAATAAATAACTGCAGATGTGAAGAAAGGCAGGAACAAAGAAGAGATGCAAGAAATGATAGGGACTTGCAAGTTTTATTGTGCATGGAAGAAAATGATGGGAAGATCAGCACAAGGAAACTTGAGGATGACATAGGATTAGATCACACCACAGCGTTACGAGCTTTGAAACGACATAAATATTATTCATACAAATATGAAAAGCACCAACAGCTAAGAGATAGGGACGAAATACGACGACAGGAGTTTTGTTTTGGTATGATGGAAAGAGCAAACATGGATAGGGAATTTTTAAAAAACATTTGTTTCACTGACGAATGTACATTTACCTTAAACAATGAACCCAATGTTCAAAATTATCGATATTGGAGCAAAGAAAACCAACACAGGTTTGTGGAAACAAGGACGCAATATCCACAAAAAGTTAATGTATGGGCTGGGATTTTCAGAGAAAATATTATCGGGCCATTATTTTTTACACGAAATTTAAATGTAGAATATTTTTTGGAATTACTTGAAGTTCATATTTTACCTACTTTACATGATGCCGCCAGGGAAAATCAGGAAGTTTGGTACCAAATGGATGGCTGCCCGGCACATAGTACCCTGGCTGTTCGGGAATATTTAAACCGTGCTTTTAATGGAAATGTTATTGGCTTAAATCATATCATTATATCGTAAATTGGCCAGCCAGGTCTCCTGATTTATCGCCAAATGATTTCTTTCTCTGGGGCCATTTAAAAAACAGGATACACAAAGATAAAAAATACCCAAATCTAGACGAGTTAAAAAATGCTATTTCTGCCGAATGCAATAGAATTTCAGTTTACCAACTAGCGAATGTAAGAAGAGAATTTTATGATCGCCTCGGTTATTGTCTAGCAGTCAATGGAGGAATATTTGAACATCTTCTTAAATCCTAAAGTTCTAGCAATTTAATAGTACCTACCTATTAATTAGTAAAATATTGAAACATGTAAAATGTCATAATTAACCTTGTAATTGGATACTTTATTTTAGTTTTATTCAGATTAATTTGTACTCATAAATACACCTTTAATATTTTCGATGTACGAGTTTTTATAACAATAAAGCACACATTTCAAAATGACAACTTTATTTGACAGTCATCTTTTACCTTGACTGGTGCCCGCAAATACGGGGCCATAAAAAGGAGAAATAGTTAAAAAGAAATCGGCGATAACCCGTAAATGGGCTCATCAAAAAAATCTAAAGTTATTCTTTTGAATGTGGGTTTTAGTGTTCTTTAATAAACCTAAATAGAATTTTTCTCTAAAATAATTAGGGAAGCCAATAATTGACCCCATTTAAAATTACATGGGATTTCCTATGTCCCGCTCGACGATGCAACACCCGGTATATAGCATAACATAACTATAAATCATCCCATTAAGAATATTGGCGTCTATTACTTATTCACATTTAATTTCCTTAATTGCTAATATAGCATCACGTCCATAATTATCTACTGTCGAATCCATTGGCTGCACACAGTACATTTTATGACCGTATATTGTTGAACCACTCTTCCCCCTCTTCCAATTTGTGATAGTTTATTTAGGTATATCCTAAAAAATATTTCTTAATTACTGGGTTGCTGAATATGACTTTTTCTAAAGTCGAAACTAGTACAACCAACTTTCAAATTTAACTTATGTATATTCTTTAACCCTGATTTCACCCTAGAGGGACAAATATATTTACTTTGGTGGTATAGACAGACCTTGTTTTCTTTCATTTTTTTCTTTGTTTTTAAAAATGCCAATTTTTAGTTGCTTTGGAAAAATACCGACGTCAACTGATCTACCTAATAATGTACATTTCAGCATATTCGCTATATGTGAATAATCCTCCACTACTTAAGTCTTATTTACTTTATCGTATCATTGAAGATTAAGTCATTTTTATATGATATCTTTATTAATAATTATTAACATCATAAACGTACTAAAACCTACATAAAACCTTAGTTACTCATAATACATTAGTTACCATAATTTAATGCGTTAGTTACGAAAGCATAATACGTTAGATACCAAATAATATTAGAACTATTTTTCATGAACATGTAAAACAATATTTTGACAGTTTTCAAATTTGATGGATACACCTTTGTCTTTAACGTCCACGATCTTAGGTATGCCCTCTGAAGACTGATTAATGACCGAGAAAGCACTCCTTTCGATTTCGTGCGGTTCCCCAGTGCCTAATCCACTGCCGGAAACATCGCCGATTTGAATTTTGCGAGCAATGGAAACTTTCTTGGTCACACTTTCTTCTAAATACCCTCTAGCAACCTTCGCCGATTCCCATCCACCAAGTTCTTGTAGGTCTAATATATCTCCTCCAGCATTAACAAGAAAATTTGCCTAAGATCTTCTAACGCAGTGACCAGTATACAAATTAGGATTTTCAAGTGAGAGATACTCAGCTATTTTTTTGAGGTATTTTAGAGAATAATTGAATGCCGCAGGGCTGTACCGTACATTTCCCTCTTCTATATGATACAAACAATCTTTGGTGAGTGACATGCTCTGGCCTTAACATTGCGTACTTTTTAAATAAAAGCACAGGATTGACTTCGCCGTCAAATATTACAGCGAAAATTCGTTTCTTGTGGGTTTAAATGAGTCGGGAATAGTAACAATCAGCTTGTCCTCTAAAACGTCAACATCTTCCGTGGTCAATTTCGCTAATTCATTAGTTCGACAGGCTCCTCCAATTCTAATTAAAAAAGCCACTTTCATCATTAAAAACTTCTCGTCTGAGGCAGAACACACAAATTCGTTGACTTGTTCTCTTGTAAATACTTTTGATTTTTTTGCTCTATATCCAACATTTTTCTTCTTGATGAAACGTAATAAGGCGCCGTATTTGTCGATTTCCACTCTTTCCTTCAGTTCTAAAGACGCTCGTAACATGGAATATTTCGGCCATAAGGATGAAGCAGAGTATTCCTCAGAGAGTTTTGCGAAATACGCCAGCAATACCGTTTCTTCTGCACCTTGAACATGTACTTTGTTTCGCCACTCACAAAACTGCCGATATTCTTTTTCATATTGGATTTTAGATTTGTCCGGAAGCAAGTTCAACCTTATAATGTTGGCTGCAGCTAATATATCGTCAGGAATATCAAAATCTTGCATGATTTTAATGATGACTTTTTGAAATGCCAAAACGAAATGACAAAACACCTTGTTTTTATTTTCGCATCGCCGTTGTCAATGATACGATAAGCTAATCGCTAATAATCGAGTTATATTCAAAGCTATAAGCTGGATTTATAAACTCGAAAAGTTGGTGAGGTTGAAGTTATGGTCAAGTTGTGAGGTTAGATATTCCGAATTCCGAGCATAGAAATTGATTATCTCGAACTACGCGGGAAGTTTTCGAACCTTACATGAGCTTTACATGAACAACATGAACGAGTGTATAAATAGAACTGAGTGTTCCCTTTAGTTTAAATTGAACTCCTATTTCCAACACCAACTGAACCTCAACCTCGCCAACTTTTCGAGTTTATAAATCCAGCTTATAGCTTTGAATATAACTCGATTATTAGCGATTTAGCGCCGTCTCGGACATTGCGGGTGACTCGGCTGTCGCCTCGTCACCTAGCAATGTCCTCGACTATTATAAATCGCATAATAATCTCGTTATATTAATAGCTATAATCAATCAGACAATTTAGAAAAGTGTTGTCAAGAACATGTTATTAACGAAATAAAAATGACTGGTATTTCATTGTATTCTGATTTATTATTTCAATAACAACAATATACAGACAAAATATTTTTTTCCAAAACAGCTAATTCTATCGAAACAAACGTAGAGTACCTTTTTTAAAGAGGAATGGTCAGAGTATTGAAAAAAATCAGTTTTCAGCTCTGTAGAATGGACACCTGTCAAAATTTTGGCCCAACGAGTATATTGGCAAGCCCGTTGCTGACTTCCCTGACGATGTATAGCATCTACTGTAGTATGGAATTATGAGTTTTGATGGCGTCCATAAAATATGAAAATTTCATTAAATTATACATATTTATTAAAAGTTAGAGCCGAAAGGTAAGTCGCTGGGTACCCCTTTGGGGCTCTGTACCTCTTTTAAGGGGCACTATAGGATTTTGACCTCCCCTATACGCTCCTGAGTGTTTGCCATATACTTACCGGACACCCTGTATACGGCCTATTCTCCTAATACACTTATAGATTGTTTTTCTACGACCACAATATACGAAATCTTCCAGTGACAGTATAGCCCAACTAAAACATCGATTTTGTCAAGTCAAGGACAAAACAAGTGTGAAAAGTTTGCGTGCGGAAAAGGGCAACTTTTCGCACGCATTTAGGTAAAAGTAATAACAAGAATTAATATACCTACTTAAAAAAATACATTTACATATATACACAGCAGGTTTAATTGTAATTATAAAACGTTTTCATCTATTCCTAATTCAGTCTCGCTACCACTATCATCCACATTTATAATAAGAGGATGTGTTTCGTTTTGTTGTGTAGTTATATAAGAATCTTCAGTTTTTAAGACATGGTTAACCGAATTTTTTAATTTTGTCACAATCATCTACGCACTTCATTTTTCCGGTATCTTTGCGAACTTTTCTTTTAAAATGTCCTTCTAGCATAATATCTTGTTTCATCGATAATGGAACTTTCGTCATTTCACTGGTATTTTTAATGGCAATTACTTTAGGGTGGCCGCTCTTTAATAACGATTTACAAACATTTTTCACGATCACTTTGGCGTCAGAAGATAAATGCTTCCGGGAATGTTTAGGGTAGCTAGATATCGCATTAGGTGAAGATTCTCAAAGTCTCCACATACTTTTAATATTAATTTGTTGCACATTGTTTCAAAGTAAAATAGATAGGTACTATTTCCAATATTATGTTTACTATTTATATTATAAGCTATATAAGCAGGTACCTGTAACTAAAAAGTTTTCAGAAATATCCTAATAATTAAGTTGTTTCTAGAAAACCTTAATTAGACAGTTTATTAATTTTGATAACAAATCAAGTAATGTACCTATCTATTGTTATTATAAACTAGCATTAAAAATAAATGTGGGTTAATACGTCTCTGCTAAAGCGAAAGCCGAGTTTATTAGTGGTTTTATTGCGGTCATTAAGCCAAACGAAATATGTTGGGAAGTGCTTTAAACAATTTACGTTCACCATGAGTTAGGATTCTGAATAAAGCATTTACCCTTTGTTCGTGCCTGTACCTTATGGTCTATACAGGGTGTTATTTAATTAGTGTCCGCTATTTTACAGGATTTCAAAAGTGAAGTGCTTGCGAACCCAATCTTATATGAGCTTTTCACCTTATAAATAACTGAGGAATCGTCCTATAAAGTATCGGACACTTATTAAAAACACCCTGTATATTCCATGAAAACTGCATTATCTATTGAAATGATGTGAATATCTCGTCTTCACAAAAATGTGTTTTAGAAGTCAGAGTCGAAAATTGTTTCGGCCCAAACTACCAATATTTTCTTGATGAATGCACCCGACGCCAAAGTGATAGTTATAAAAACAAGAATTTATGCAAATACTCAATAGTAATTTCTGTAGGTAGCGCTAGCTTTCGCAATCTCAGGAGCTTGTTTATCACTTATTTGGGACACCCTTTATAAGGTGGTCTTAGAAAAAGTATAGTGTCAAAAAAAAGTTCAATAACATTACCAACCTCGGTTTCGCCTCGACTTGCAAACTGTTCTTTCAATTGCAAAAATGTTATTTTCGTCACTTGTAAAACAAAAAATTTAAATCAACAATGTACTTTTTTGATAGCAACTCGTCGTGATTTTGTGAGTATGCGAAGTGTGCTTTGGACAAACAAAAACGGCAGGCTACCTTATCGTCGTGTTTGGAGCTTAGATTTGACCTGTGATCGTTGCCGTACAACATTTTGTGTTAAAACAAGTCGGGTCAGTTAGAAAGTGCGGATTCTGTAAAAGCCGGAAAATTAGTATTAAGACTATGATTTTTCTGTGTGTATTTTTAAGACGTTTTAAGGTAGGTTTTGGAATAAGCAACGAACTATTATCTACGAGAAATTCTAGCGAAATAAGTAGATATTTACGGAAGTACCTACGAAGTAGTTTTCTTTATGTAATACGTAAGAAATTGCATACTTTTTGAATTCCAAAGCGCGTACGCAACTGTTTTAAAATGTTTGTTTCTTCTAACAAAATATTTGCGATTGTGCTTTATGCACACATATCCTTGATATTTTTTTGGTTGCAAGGAGGCATCGGCGCTGAAGGAATTTTGTTTGTTGAGGGTAGGTTAGTTATGAACTAAAATCTGAACAGGTGGCGTAGCGTAGCTAGATTTTACATCCTATCCCCTAGGAGCGATCACAGAGTTTTTAAATAAAAAAATGTATGGGCTACATGCCCCAACAAACGCTGAATTAAATAGCAAAATTTGGCGTATTTTGGCTAACACTGTTAGTACTAAAATACAAATTCAGATAGCAGAAACTACCGGTTAAGAAAAGAATGAATCTTTATATCCAATGATAGGATGCTATATACGCTGCTGCTACCTGTGGACCGGTTTCGAACTCTTTGGTTCTCGTCAGTACCGGGCAAGCATGACAAGCGAGCACACCTACCATTGGAAAATCGAAACACCTTATAGCCACAATATTGTTCTGCATAGGCAGTACAATACAGGTTGCGCCATCCTTCAGAAGTTTCAAGCAATCTGATGTGAAAAATACGGTTAGGTACTATAAACACAATAAATAGTAAAAGAATACTTCTTGGCAAGTGGTGATCATAATATGACATAAATATGCATATTTGTGAGAACTTTGTTCTCTAGCCACTTGCTTAGACCTTCTAAAATAAAAAATCCTTAAAAAAATGTATTACAAAGTCGACCAAAAGAGATTGATTTAAATTATTTTCAAGTTTCCAAATAGACTGCTAGGCGCCGTCCAACCTATGACTAATCAGATAATCGGATTTTTATCGATAATTTGCTAAATGAAGGTACGTCATAAATCAAGCTTTTTATTATATAATATTATACCGACAAATTGAAACATGTGATTCCTTGACAAAAAATAATGAAAAAAGTTCCCATTAATGGAGGTCCAGAAACCCCTCGCTTGTGCAGGGTGTTAAACTTTCAATTTTTTTTCGGTCTTTCCTATTTATTTCATGCGTGCCTAAAAATAATTTATTTTCAAATTCTGTACTTTTGTCACATATTAAAGTATCTAAAGATTTATCCTATTGTCATTTATCTATCTACAGAGTGTTATTTTTTTGGACGTCACGACCACTGCGAACCCCCAACTTTTTTTGATACGACACTATCCTTCCATATAAAAACAACTTTTTTGGTTTATCATTTACCTTTTTTATTTCTTGCACTACTTTGATATCTTATACGGGTCGGGTGATATTTGGTAAAATATGATTTAAAGCAGGCCTACATTTTTAATATGGTCAAATAAAAAGAAATTTGTTCATTATAAATTATAATTTAGTCATCACAAATATAATATTAACAATAAACCCATTTTCACCCTGTAGATAGTTTTAAATGACAATAGGTTAATTCTTTAGATACTTTATTATGTAGCAAAAGTACCTATAGAATTTGAATAAATAATCTTTAAGCACGCATATAATAGATAGGAAAAAACGAAAAAAAAATTAAAAGTTTAACACCCTGTATTTTACAAACGAGGGGTTTCTGGTCCTCCATAAATGGGAACTTTTTCATTATTTTTTTTGTCAATGCATCACATGTTTGAATTTGTCGGTATAATATTGAAACACGCTGTATAGCCGGCGTCCATTCTTATTTGGCCACCCGGTACATTATATACCTAGGTTGATAAATTAGCAAGTGTACAGGGTGGCTAACTAAGAATGCGAGGTACTGTATCTGGGAAACTATCCATCGTAGAGGCTTGCGGCAAAAAAAATTATTACTAAAATGGCCAAGAAAAAAACGTGGAAAATATTTTCAAGTTTCTGAAATGGCCGTTAGGGGGCGTAACTGCAATCTTGAATCTAAAAAAGTGATGTTTCTGTAAATTCCGCCATATTAACCTAATGAAAAAAATCCTGATCTTTAAAGTCGAGGATAATCTGAACCTTTTTTGTTTGACACTTTTTGCAGTATCTCTAAAAATAAAGTGGTGGGGGTATTTAAACCTTTCCGTAAATAACATCCTGTATCTTCTAAACGGCTAAGCCGATTTAAATAAACTTGGGCTTATTAAAAGGAGCTATTCTTGAGCTACAAGCATTATTATATTTGAAGTTTTGTAAGTTTCACATATCGCCGCTAGAGAGCTTTTTTCGACATTCCAATAGAAATGGTTAATTTTCTCAACAAAATAAAATGCATTGGTATGATTTTTTTTTCATGAAAAAGTAGCTAAATGATGCCTAAACCAGCTCGCCAAAACCGCATCTCGATATCTTGTTCCTAACCCATAATATAGACAATAGAAAATTTTATACGAAAATCCCTTAAATGTTCATTTTATTGTAACTGAACTATATTTTTCTGGAATTCTTTCTATTATGTAAGTTGTGGCTCTAAAAAGGGCCGATTTATAAAAGGAAGATTTTTAATGTCCCCGCAAATGCTCGAAATGCTGACCATCACATTCTGTGGTCTCGGTATGTTACGTATTTTATTACAAATCCGGTTTTTCAAATCTTCTCTGGTCGTAGGTTGAGTCTGAAACACAATGTCCTTTAACCGCCCCCATAAATAAAAATCCAGGCAAGTTAGGTCCGGTGATCGCGGAGGCCATGGAAATAGACTACCTCTTCCAATCCACCGCTGTTGAAATACTGCATTAATATGCTCTCGCACATTAACGGCAAAATGTGCTGGGCAACCATCCAACTGCAAACACAAGTTTTGCCTTGTTTCCGAAGGCACATCTTCCAACAACAACGGTCATTGATTGGCCAAAAAGTCAAGAAAGACATTGCCATTTAGGGATTGCTCAAAAAAATATGGCCCAATAGTTCTGCCTTCCAGTATGCCACACCATACATTTAAACTCCAACGTCCTTGGTGCTGAACTTCACGCAACCAATGCGGATTTTCTGCAGACCAATAGTGCATATTATGTAGATTGACTCTCCCGTCACTACTAAAGGTGGCTTCATCGGTCCAAAGAATTTGAAATAAAAATTCTCTATTTTGGCGCATCATACCTAACACCCAATCGCAATAATCCAACCTCCGACCAAAATCTTCCCCTTTCAAGTCCTAATGCAAAACGACATGATATGGGTGCATTCTAAAAGTAATTAAAAAAAGTTTAAACGAATACCTAACTTTGATGGCCATTAGAACCTACCTATGGTCCTTCAAAATATTTTGAACCGTTGTTCGTGATATGTCCAACTCAAGGGATAATGCTCTTGTGCCAGCATGAGGATTTCCTTCAATATACCCCAGTACGTAGTTAATATTTTCTTGTGTTCTTCCAATTCTTTGCCGTTGAAACTTAGGTTGAAAACAACCATTGGCTCGTAAACTCGCCACTAATCGGGGAAAAACTCTTACATCGCAAGGACGCCGATGGATGTCGAGCGGCGTAAACTCTTTTAGCTACTGCGGCATTCTGAAGACATTCAAAATAAACCGCAAGCATATCAACAGCTTCATCATTCGTAAAATGCATTTTATAAACACAAAAATTACTCAAAGTAACACAAAACTTTGACAACTATTGACAATTTGGATTATTTATGTTTTGATTATGTATTTGTTTTGCCTCCATGGCCTGCTTCTATTAATTGTCTTTTTTGTGCATAGAACGTGATGGTCAGCATTTCGAGCATTTGCGGGGGCATTAAAAATCTTCCTTTTATAAATCGGTCCTTTTTAGGGCCACAACCTATATAATAGAAAGAATTCCAGAAAAATATAGTTACAATAAAATGAAAATTTAAGGGATTTTCGTATAAAATTTTCTATTGCCGATATTTTGGGTTAGGAACAAGATATCGAGATGCGGTTTTCGCGAGCTAGTTTAGGCATCATTTAGCTACTTTCTCATAAAATAAAATCATACCAATGCATTTTATTTTGTTGAGAAAATTAACCATTTCTGTTGGAATGTCGAAAAAAGCCTTCTAGCGGCGATATGTGAAACTTACAAAACTTCAAATATAATGATGTTTGTAGCCAAAGAATAGCTCCTTTTAACGAGCCCAAGTTGTTTAAATTGGCTCAGCCGTTTCGAAGATACAGGATGTTATTTACGGAAACGTTTGAATACCCCCCACCACTTATTTTTAGAGATACTGCAAAAAGTGTCAAACAATAAAGGTTCAGATTATCCTCGACTTTAAAGATCAGGATTTTTTTTTATTAGGTTAATATAGCGGAATTTACAAAAACATCACTTTTTTAGATTCAAGATTGCAGTTACGCGTACTAGCGGCAATTTCAGAAACTTGAAAATATTTTCCAGGTTTTTCTCTTGGCCGTTTTAGTAATATTTTTTTTGCCGCAAGCCTCTACGATGGATAGTTTCCCAGATACAGTACCTCGCATTCTTAGTTGGCCAACCTGTATAGGTTTATTCACATTATTCGACACCACATATTATTATAGCTAGACTATTTGTCTTGGATAAAGAAAGTTTTCGGGGTAGATAGGGGCTTGTTAAGGGTACATTTTAAAATTGTTATCATAACGTACAGGTTGTCCCAAAAACACTAAACGCATCAAAGTTGAATTTTTTTGGATGGATGGAATGAACTGTAAATTATATTATTTTCGGTTTCTACGATGAAAATAAAAATCAGTTTCATTGCTACAATCACTACAATAAGCTAAATTCGGGTTTTGAAATATTACGTATTTTGTGAAAATGTAGAAATTTTAATGATTATATTCTTAATATGTATTTCCTTTCTTCAAATCAAATTCACACTACAGTCTACTGACTGATTATAAGTTTTATGTTGCACTTATAAAAAATTCACTTATACAATGTGTTCGAAAAGTACGACAAAATAATTACAAGTTCAAAATGATAATAACTGGTTTGATTTAAATAACACACAATAGATGTAAAATTAAATTGTCTATCGAAAAGTATTAAGCTTTCTCATAGCTAATTGCTCATCGTTTATTTTTCTCTAATACCGCTCCTTCATATTATTCGGTGTGGTTAGAACTGTGTTATAAACGAATCTTTTTACATATCCCCACATGAAGAAATCGGGTGAAGTCAAATCGGGTGATCTTAAGGGCCAATTCTAAGGTCCATTTCTTCCAATCCATCGATTTTAAAATTAGACGTTTAAAAGTTCACGGACCCTACGATAGAAATGTACTGGTGCTCCATCCATTTCAAGTCACATCGTTTCTCTTATGGCTATGGGAATATCTTGTAATAATACTGGCAATTGATTTATCAAAAAATATAAAAACATTACTCCATTTAAATGGTTTTCGGAAAAGTAAGGACTGATTAAATATCGGCCCATTATTCTGCCATAAACATGCACTGGCCATCTGTGTTGATTATCAACTATTCTAAATTGATAAACGTACCCATTGTTGTGTAACGTGCAGTCGTTATTAAATAAAACAAAGTTTGAGTCTAAGACCCACATACAAAATTTCACTCGTTTTTCAAAATCGTTTTCAGAAAGTTCTTGGTGACGCTGAATTTTATAGGAATGGTAACTATGTTTCTGAAGAATTCGTAAGTCGCTTGATTGGCTAATGTTGATATTTTGCACAATTTCGTTTTAACTTATATGGGGATTTTCGATTACAGGCCCAATTACAGCAAATTCAGTTTTTCGTTTTCTGTCACAGGTTTCCTTTAAGTGTTTTTTTTTTATACTGAACACTCCCAGTTTGTCTAAATTGAGTCAACGGTCTCTCGAAAACGACTTTATTTGGTTGATTTCTATTAGGAAATCTTTGAGCGTAAACTCGTGAAGTCAGTAAGTAGTTGCTGCAGACATTCTACAAGAGTGAAAACCATATCAATTTGTTCTTCTTTTGGATAAATTATCATTTTGAAATACAGAAAAAAGAAAAAAAAACAGAAACTACCACTATTATAACTAAATAACGATTTGCAATAATACACTTTCAGAAATACCTGACAAACACAAATTATATTTATGTTATAGGAAATAAAAAACTTGAAGTCTTCCTCCACAAAATAGATTTAATGTTTTAAAGGTTTATCCCTACATGTTTCGGATGTTTAAACATCCACCATCAGGGGATACTAGAAGAAATTAAGTAAAAGGTAAAAGAAATTCAATATTCAAGTAGACTTAACTTACCAATATCGAGTTCATGTAATGAAGGCATTGGGATAACGAACTTCATTATATGAACTCGATATTGGTAAGTTAAGTCTACTTGAATATTGAATTCCTTTTACCTTTTACTTAATTTCTTCTAGTATCCCCTGATGATGGATGTTTAAACATCCGAAACATGTAGGGATAAACCTTTAAAACATTAAATCTATTTTGTGGAGGAAGACTTCAAGTTTTTTATTTCCTATCATAACAACTCCACTGTAAGTATGGACTACTTTTTCAATATTTATGTTAGTTGTCAAAATGCCATAGGTGACTTCATTAATACATATTAAATTTGTTAAAATCAGTCTCTATAATAAATATTTGCGTTTTTCATGAAAACGTGTGCAATTAGCTATGCGAAAGATTAATACTTTTCGATAGGAAATTAAATTTTACATCTACTGCTGACATAAAATATAGGGTGTTACATTTAAATTAAAGGAGGTATTATTATTTCAAATCTGTAATTATTTTGTTGTACTTTTTGGACACCTTTAGAAAATTAGTGATTTTTTTTCCAAGTGTAACATAAAGCCTTATCAGTTAGTAGACTCCAGTGTGAATTCGTTTTGAAAAAAGAAAATACATATTAAGAATTTAATCAATAAAATTGTTACTACATTTTCACAAAATACGAAATATTTCAAAAACTGCAATAAACCCCAATGAAACTCATTTTTATTCTGATCATAAAAACCGAAAATAAAATAATATACAGTATTTCCATTTTAAAAAATACAATCCATTACGATACCGTTTTCAGTATCGAAACAAATCTATTACGATACCGTTTTTTTATTTTTTAAAAGTTGGCATTGGTAATATTTAAATGTTTTATTCTGTTGACGTCTGACGTTTCCTGTTATTATGATCCATGAGAAAAGAAAGTTTTCGGGATTTCTCTGGTAAAAGGTGATTTATCGTTTTATTAGCAATATCCCTTAACTCAGGGGGAGTTGAACTTAGATTATCATGCTCCATATTTTTTTAATTATAATTATGAACAACTCTATGAAATATTAAAACACAAATTTCATGACAATGACACAAAGAAAATATTATTTATTGTCAAGGCTACTATGATAAAAGTAAATTTATAGTATTACCAACAAAGAATTTAGACATACAAATTTACAAAATTTGAAGGGTTGATTTTCTTTTTAAATATGTATTTTTTTATTGAAAAAAATACAAAATAGAAAAAATAGTATAAAGAACGTGTTTTATAAAGCAGTTAGAGCACTTGTCCCGTTAAAAAACTCGCCGCAAGCGGCTCGTTTTTTAACATGGACGCGTGCTATAAGATGATGCTTTTAAAACATGTACTTTAATATACTATTTTCTAATTTGGTTTCATAAAAAAAGCTGTTTTGATATCGTTTTCAGTATCGTAATGAACTTTTTGTGAAACAGCTCTCTTTATTTTTCTAAGGTTGGTAACGATGTTCACAAATGTTTTATTTTGCTGTCGTGTATGTTTGGTTGCATTATTTCTATGAAATGGAGATGAGTTAAAAAAATATCAAATAATCTTACAAATTTGCTATATTATATAACATAAAACTATAAAATTTACCGTAATTTCTCTTAACTTTGGGGGAGTTAAACTAAACTCGTCTTGCTCCATATTTTAAAATTATGTAGGTAGGTTAGAAAAATTAGACAACTTCGTGACAAAATGGCTGACACGGATGTAAAATTATTTCTTGATTTCAAGGCTACTATGATAAATAATTTGATTGTATTACCAACATAAAATTCAAGCCTAAAAATTTTAAAAATTTGTAGATTTCATTTTCCTTTTAAATATGGTTTAATTTTTTGAAAAAAGTCACAAATAGAAAAAATAGTATAAAGCGCACGTTTTATAAAGCTATTAGCGCACTTGTCCCTTATAAAACACGCCGCAAGCGGCTCGTTTTCTAACATGGACGCGTGCGCTAAAATGAGCTTTATAAAACTTGTACTTTAATATACTATTAAAATGTAGCCTTAATAGGCTCCTATCCACCCCGAAAACTTGTTTTCTTTATCCAAAATAAATAATTTAGCTTTAAATATCGTGTCGAATAGCGTGAATAACCCTGTAAACCGAGCGCCTTAGGATATGTTACGCGGTGTATGTAACAACTCTCAACAGCTCCGTGATTTTTAAGTCGCCGAAAAATTGAACAGGAAAAATCATAAAACACCCTAGATCCGATCCTGACCCGACGCTGCCAACATTCTTTTCAGTGGCGTAGCGGGAGCAAACATTTAGGGAGGCGCTTTTTGTTTCTTAGGACCATTATTGTTTTTTACCTAGTACCTACTATTTGGAATAATTCTGTAAGTACTGGTAAATGAATAAATTATTATGTTTCATAAAATTTATTTTTAAACAAATTCTATTCAAAGGAAAAAAGAAAAAAAAAATAGATTCTAAATAAAAACAAAAATACTCAAGTAGATAGGTTAAAAATACAAGCAAGAAACACTGCCACTATAGACTATTCTGCAAACAAAGTATAGAAATAAGCAACCAATTTCACGGCGGTATTGAAAAACGCCGGCGCCCTAATTTCCCAGTAAAATAAAAATATATTTGAATTAATATTGTTTTTGTAATAGGTGCATGAGAAACTTAAGTTTTAGTATACGTGTTTTATTCAACCTATTTATATATACAAATATATTTCATCCGTTTTATTCTCAAGATCATGGCCACGTCAAAAGAATAAAACATTTTTGATAAACGATATCGTCACCAACTCTTAAAAAATAAAAAACGGTTTCATGAAAAGTCTATACCAGATGGAATTTTTGAAATTAAAGTTAGCTTGGAAATAAATAAAATGCCAATAGAAAAGTTCATAGATTAAAAGTAAAGAATAAAAAAACATAAAGAGATTAAAATTTTAATTAATTTAGATTACGAAAACACAAGAGAAAGCAGCAATTAAAAGACTAACCCGAGAAACATGGTATATTATAGAGGTGTGTAGTTCGCGAACGAACTAGTTCAAAAGATCGAATCTGATAATTGAACTAAAATATTTAATTAGCAATTCTTTAAAGATTGAATCAACGCGAACTAAAGCCTTGTGATAGGCGCAGAACGCGAACGAGAGCGAAGCGACCGTGAAGCAAATCCTCAACTACCCGGAGTCTGGAGACCGACCGATGGTCTCGGCTGTCGGACAGGTGGACTGACTGCTGCCTAGGGATGGGTAAGAAACATCGATGTTTAAAACACATCGATGTTTCATCTCCAACATCGATGTTTTTCTGATAACATCGATGTTTATTTTAAACATCGAAATAAAATCTCAACTCAACCTCCGAACGGTGTAGTAATAACTAATATTATAAAATATACATAAAAATAAAAAAATAGTCACATAATATACAGGGTTGTCCTTATATGTTGACTGGCATAAAGTTGGACACATATGGAAAAAAAATGTATTGATAAAAACTTATTTTGACATTTGTCACGTGACTACTCGCTTGGCGGGAAAATTGAAAAAAATATATTTTTTTTTCACGAGAAGTGGTATTATATGACGAGATATCGAAAATAATTATTTGAAAAAAGTGTTTAGATTTTAATTTTATGCCCGTCCGCATAGTTTGTAGTAAAAATTCAAAAAATATATTTTTTAAATTTTTTGAAAAAAATATATTCAATATTACTTTCATATTTTCATATATTTTTAATTAAAGTATATTAAGTGATCGAAAGCCAATGTATTAATCTTTGAATGTACATATTTAGTTGTCAGAGGGGCTGAACACATTCAAGTACATGCATGATAAAAAGCTAAAATTTTAGTTTAAACAAATTAAAAGTTTAAGAAACAATAAAAACATTTAACTAATAGATTTGTACCTTGGTTTTTAATCTTCTAACACATTTTTATTGAATTCATGGCAATGTGAAAATAATATTGGACGTGTTTTCAAAAGATGTAAAACAAAATATTTTTCGAAGTTTTGCTTCGAACTTTGCGAGCAGGCATACAATTAAAATCTTAACTCTTTTCTCAAATAACTTTTTTCGATATCTCATCATCTAATACCACTTCTCGTGAAATACATTTATTTTTTCAATTTTCCCGCCAAACGAGTAGTCACATGACAAATTTCAAAATGAGTTTTTAGGTTATGCATTATGCAGAGATAATCGGCATAAAAAGTTATTTCAATATTCCATCAATAAATTTTTTTTCATATGTGTCCAACTTTATGCCAGTCACTATGTAAGAACAACCCTGTATATTATGTTACTATTTTTGTATTTGAACAGGAAAATTAAAATAAAACGTTTTTTTTTAATAAATGTGACTAAAATCTTAATTAAGAAAAAACATCGATGTTCTCGAAGATCGATGTTTTTTCAACATCGATGACTAGTTTCGATGT
Organism: Polydrusus tereticollis; assembly: GCA_963920685.1. Taxonomy (NCBI): domain Eukaryota; kingdom Metazoa; phylum Arthropoda; class Insecta; order Coleoptera; family Curculionidae; genus Polydrusus; species Polydrusus tereticollis. The sequence continues at coordinate 63,933,059 of OY987327.1, forward strand.
TAGCATCGATGTTCAACATCAATGTTTTTTTTTCGATGTGCCCATTCCTACTGCTGCCTCACGTACAACTCGGCCAAGATAGCGTGAACTCATTCGATGCACCGTGGCTAGAGACAAAATTTGTCATATTTATCGAGACTTTTATAGAGTAAAGAACAGTATTGTTGCACTGTAATCCCCACGAAGCAACATGCTTCTCTTTTATTTATTTACTAGGTTTCATTGTTATTTATAATATTATCCTTATATATTTCTTTTGCTTCACTGTGGGTGTGCGAGTACAAATCAGTAAACTAAATGAACTAAACGAACTAGTCTTTTGTACTATTCACTTTATTGAACGAGATCGAAAGATTCAAATCGGCAAAGTCAACTAAACTCCCCAGCACTAGTATATTATGATATTTATTTCGTAAAAAGGTTTTTTTTTTTAATAATCTGCTCCATTTGATTAATTTACAATTTGCAAAATACTGTTTTTATAATACATACATTCCATAATATGAATTAATAATGTTTAAAACAAAATAAAATTTGGAATTTACCTTTTAACAGCATTCATGTTAAAATAAAATATGAATTGTTCCGAATTGCATTATTAAAATTTATCGATATTTCTGTCGACAAAAAATAAAACCTCTCATGGGACACTTTTTAGAATATATTATAGAGATAAATTACAACGGTCGCACTTTTAAATTGAAAAACCCTTTAACGACAATGAAATTTATTACAATGCAAAAAATAAATGTTTTGATGGCGAAGTGCGTATAATATGCAAAGAGTTATAAAATAATACACTAATTTACTTATATGTAAATTTGCTTTTAAAGATTTGTTGCTAATGCTATGTGAAACCCATATTGTAAAACTGGTTTTAAATAAACCAGTCGACTAAGCCTTGACACCCCCATTTCATTTTGCCAAAAATTGAAATTTAGATTAAATTTAAGAAGATTTCACCATAAAATTCTAGTTTAGCCTAGTGTTCTAATGTTTTATTAAACCTTACTATACTGCTAACCAAATGAAACAGATACTACTGTTATACCCCGCAGCTTGATGGTATAAGCAGGCACGAAAGGGAGCGGTTTGCGAAGCGTGGTATACGGTAAAGTAGTTTGAGGCCTACGGTGGCGCGGTGCTTAGGTTATTCGGGTTTCTTAGAGATAAGAAAAACTCTACAAAAGGGTGTTCAAAAATATTCTATTTCCAATTTAAGTTAAACGAAATTATGGTAACGGCAAATCACAATGTTAAATAGGGCAGTTTTCAGCAATTATTCAAAGTCACTGACAAAATACATTTAGAAAATATGGTTCAATACGAAATATGCATAAAATAAACTGGTTAATTCAACTTTTACTTACAACAGAAAATCACAATTATGTAAGTTAGCATTTCTCTCTCGCACTCGATGGTTCTAGGTTTATTCGCTCTGTACAGGGTGTTCTATTTTTGATAGTTTTATAGGGTATCTCGAAAATCATAAGGAATTTCATAAATCTGATATAGATGTTATGAGTTCTTTTTTTGAGGAAACAATTGCTGCGAAAACAGATCATGGCTACCTTGTTCCCCTGGACAGCTACAGGGTGATTTTCAAATTTTGACAGTTATTAAAATTCCATGTAACTTCTTTGTTATTATAGATACGAAAAAACTGTAAATTGATAAAATATGTAGTTTTTTCCGTAAAGTTCAGTGGCGTAGCCAGTTTTTTTTTTATTTTGTTTAATTTTTAAGAAATTGACCCAATTTATATTTTTTCTTATGGGACACCCTGTATATTTTCAATTACGTTTATTCTGCTTACCATTAGCTTTTCAAATATATATATTTGTAATCAGTTTTTTGATAAAATAATTCGATAATAAGCGATTTTCATAAATTTTCCTCATTTTTCGTAGCGGGCGATGGCAGGTAGGAGCAAAACAAAAGAGTAAGTCTTATTTCATCATTTCTAAAATGTCGTATCTCAATTTTAGTACATGCAATACAAAATTCTAAAAACTATTAATTTTTTATTATCAACACTATGCCCAAGGCTCGACCAATTTTTTGTAATTTGTTAAAATAGCTTTCTTCCAAAATTATGTTTAAAAGAAATAAAAATAATAATTTTTTTAATTGTTCATATAATTATTTAATTCTTTTTATATTTTTTGTATTAAAAGTGAAATTTTCTATAAATGCATGATGACTTTTTATCTACTAATTTCTTTGCATTTGCAAATTTTACATTTTACCAGATAATAATTTAAAAATCTCTTAGTAAGCCATGGATAACAAAATTATTTTTTTAAATTATTTATAGACATGTCAGTCTGTCTTTAATTTGTCATAAAGCAAAGTTAATATACGCGGTTAAAAATGGAAAAGTTCCAAAATTTTGAAAAATATAATATGCTAGAGTGTTTTCTTGAGTGTCAAAAAAATAGTCGGGCAGCATCTGATTTGTATTTTGAAAGATATCCGGAGCGGCAGCAACCTGATTTAAGAATTTTTCAAAGGCTTGAAAATAACTTTATTAATTATGGATCGTTTTCAAAAGCAAGACAAAAGACCTATCAGAAGGAAAATAAAGCAAATGAAACCATTAATGTATTGGCATGCGTGGCTGCGGATCCGACCACTTCACTTAGAAATATTGAGAAAGATATTGGCGTGGTACCCTCAAAATCATCCCGTCTGTTAAAAACTAACAAATTTAAATGTTACAGACCTCGAAAAACTCATCATTTGCATCCTGGTGATTCAGAGAGGAGACTTCAGTTTTGCAATTTGTATTTAAATATGTTGCGTGAAGATGAATTATTTTTTACCAAAATAATCTGGACCGACGAAACACGAGTAACAAGCGACGGAATATTTAATCGCCACAACAATCATCTGTGGGCCGATCATAATCCTCATCAGCAAGTAAATAGAGTATATCAGGGTCGATTTGGATTTAATGTGTGGCTGGCTCTATTGGGAAATAAAGTTCTAGCCTATGAAATATTTGAAGAAAATCTAAATTCCGAGATTTACTTGAATATTTTGGAAAGACATATCATCAGTTATTTAGACAATACCATTACAAGAGAGGGAAAAGCTTTTTTTCAGCATGACGGTGCACCATCCCACAACGCAGCCATTGTGGTAAATTGCCTAAACAACAATTTTGGAGAAAAATGGCTTGCAAATAATGGACCTATTAGGTGGCCAGCCCGTTCACCTGATATCACCCCATTAGATTTTTATTTTTGGGGATTTTTAAAAAATAAAATTTACAGCGTCAGAAGTAATACGGTTGAAGAACTAAGACAAAATTTTAAAGCCGCTTTAAGAAGCATAAAACACCTGAATATTCGGAACTCCCTGAATGGTGTTCGTAGAAGATGCCAGCTATGTATCGATGCCAATGGGCTCCAATTTGAGCATTTGTTGTAATTGTTATGTATATTTTTTTGTTGTTTATTTAAAATAAAAATGGTTTTGTAAATCTATATTTCTATGCTTTATCTTTTATTTAAAAAATACAAAATCGATGTATTTCCAAAGTTGGTGACACTAAATGATGAGGTAAATATTTTCAGAGTTTTAAACATATAAAAAAATAATTAGTCATACATATTCTTTTGTCCTTTTCTTACTAACGGGGCTTGCTATGTGCAAAATAGGCCTATCTAAAGTAATTTGCAAATTACTCAGCTATTTCTTTAGAAAACTGCAAAAATGTATATATATTTGGAAAGCTAATGGTAAGCAGAATAAACGTAATTGAAAATATACAGGGTGTCCCATAAGAAAAAATATAAGTTGGGTCAATTTCTTAAAAATTAAACAAGATAGAAAAAAACTAGCTACGCCACTGAACTTTACGGAGAAAACTACATATTTTATCAATTTACAGTTTTTTCGTATCTATAATAACAAAGAAGTTACATGGAATTTTAATAACCGTCAAAATTTGAAAATCACCCTGTAGCTGTCCAGGGGAACAAGGTAGCCATGATCTGTTTTCGCAGCAATTGTTTCCTTAAAAAAAGAACTCATAACATCTATATCAGATTTATGAAATTCCTTATGATTTTCGAGATACCCTATAAAACTATCAAAAATAGAACACCCTGTACAGCTCGGTTATTTAACCCACGCTTGAACGTTTGGGCTGAAATATAGGTCGTTGACTCTACTTGCACGTAAGGAATCCCTTTTTCGGTGAATTGGCTAGAGATTTAGATAAGTTTCGCTTGCGAATATTTTAAGTCTATTTTTCACTGTAAAGTTGGTAAGTTTATGAGAAAAGCTTCACTGTAAATATTAATCTCGAACTGAGTATGTTTTTGGTAATTAACTGTTTTTTAAAATACTGTAATTCTAACTTTATTTTATTTGGTTAAACCGGGGTTTTAAACGAATATTTATGATTGTTTTCTAGGGGACTTGGTTACTAAACTTTTGCGAGAAGCGGTGTATGTTTTGACTAACATTGACGTAGGTCGCGGCACTATACTTGGATATACGTTAGGTTTTCTTTGCTTTCAATTATTTTGTATGGAACTGAACTGCACTGTACTGAACTTTTTACTTTGAACTGCACTGACTTCTTCTGGACTGTTGTGAACTGTAGTGAACTGAATGAACTGTGGGGAACTCTTGTGAGCTCTTGGGGACTTTACTTAAGTCTTGGGAACTAACTTTTTCTAGGCGAGTTAGCGTTTTTATAGCTTCTCTAAATTTGCGTAGGTGTAAAATGGGAATCTTGACCATCCCATCCGAGTAAGTAAGGGAAATTTTCAAGTCAAACTCCGCCTTCAAGAGGTGGATTGAAAAGTCCCTTCTACTTGACTTAGGTGGTATGCGGTCATCGGTTACGAATTATTTTCTAAGAATTTAATGTAAAATGTAATAAAATTTTATGTAAAACGATTAATTTTTATGACCGTCTTCCGTTTTAAGCGTCTATTTCGGAGTTGAGTAACCTTGGTTCGAGATGATCTCATTTTTTGTGGGAAGGCATTAGAATACTTGAATTTTTTGGTGGTTTGATGTAACCAATGAAAATTTAATATATTTTGAAATAGTAGAACGCTGGGCTGTCTTTAGCTGTTAGAAATATTTTGTGGGCGTGGAGAGATATGCGCACTGATATGGTAATTGTCATTTTTTCTGGACGCTTGTGGCAGGCGAATAACGTGATGCAAGATGCAAATAACCTTTTGAAAAGACGAACTTGTATTATTTTTACTTTGATAATATGGATTCTTTTTTATTGATTTAGGTATCTTATTTGAAACATTTTTATTTAGAAATACATCAGGACTTCGCAGTTCGTCACACTACAAATTTTTGTTTCGAATGGAAATATTTCTTATATTAATAGAGATTGATGCTTACGGTTTTCAAGAGGTTCTTTCAAATTTTATCGACAAAAGTTTGTGTCGATACTGAGATAGATCTAACTAAAATAGGAACTGTGGGAGGTAATGCCGTCACCGCCTCGCGAGGATTTTATTTGATTATGACCTCGTATATTTCGAAAACTACTTATCGGATTGACTTTAAATTTTCAGGGCTGACTATACCTTATAAATTCTTCATAAAAAGTAGGTAAAGAGTGTAATTTGAGGTTTGATCAAATGACCCCATTAGTGTGTAAGATCCCTTTTTAATTTTTGGGATTTTCACAGTGCGGATGCAATATACAGTGTATGCAGAAAACTACCAAAATATAGAGGTATGTCTTAAATACAAAAACTGCTACATAAAAGAAATACGAATTTGACAAATTTTGGATTTTATAACATGGGAGAAAGTTGTAATGGGTTTAATAAAGACCCTGTGTGCAACAGTTTCCATTTTATTTAGATCTCGCGATCAACACAAACTCTTGAAGATGAAATTTAAAAGAATCTCTTAAAAATCGTAGACGTCTATCTCTAATAATATAAGAAATATTTTATTTCGAAATGTATCCAAAAATTTGTAGTATCCGGTTTATCTGGATTAATTAAAAATAATTTTTGAAATAAAACACCTATAATTCTCAACAACTAAATTTGTAAAAGAGAAATTTGAGCTTGTCTTCACTATTAACTTTAAGTTTTATTAAGCCTTGCGAGTTTAACATACAATCCTTTAAGCGTTATACTTCCATATTAAGTTTTCGAACCTTTCAGAAAACTTTTGGACCCCATACTTAACTACTCTCGTCTCCCATCCTCCTTAATTAATCATGTGAAAGTAATACCCGTTCAATTAAATTTCAGTAGTACGTTTACTTTTGGCTTTGCACGTTGTTTTCCAAATTTTCCTTGACTTCCACACAAAACTTTCAAATATGCAAAGTTTAAATTGGCTCCAATACCAGCAGCCGGAGATTTAGCAGTGTAGTGAAATTACGAACGGCGGAACTGATTTCGACGAATCAAGATTAGGGACTTCGGACAGCTTTTCAATCGAAACAAAATTGCTTCGGGGGCAATTTGGAAGACAATCCGACAAACCGGATCCTGATAAGGAATTTTCTAGTATTGGATTTGAAAATGCAAAGGAATAAATAATAAACACAAAACAGGAAAAATATTGCGTCCTAATTGTAGACTTTTGTAATTTCGTCTAAACTCGTAATGACTACGAGTATGACATGCTTGCATTGAAATTAAATGTTTATTCGCAATTTCGTGTTTAGAAAATACATGTCATAGCCATAGTCATAAGAACTTATTTGTTCAAACAAAAACCAATTGGCATAGAACAGTGTAAAATATTTAAAGACAATTAATGAGACAATATTAAAGTATGCGTAAAAAATGAAATAACTTATATAGATACATAATCTGATTTCAAATGATTTAAAATACAATCAGTATATACAGAAATAAACAAACATCCTATCCTAATAATATAATCATTTATATAATTTATATTATTAGGCGGCTTTTATTTGGTAAGACATCACTTTTTATCTGTAGTTAATACATCTTACATGTACAATTACACTTATCGGATGATATTTGGTAATATACAAACAATAAAACAAGTCCCTATTACCATGGCCAAAAAGAAAACAATCTAATATACAGAGTGGCAAAAAAGTCGCGCATAATAAAAGTGACCTTTATGAAAGTTGTTCAGTAAATTATTCTCCATATTTCTATCTGCATGAATTTTTTCTGTCATTTCTGGTTTGATATCTGGAGATATTTACAGCTCAAAAATGAAAAACTTCCTAATTATAATTATTCCTACCCACCAGTTAAGTCAAGAGTAATCCGTTGTATGATGAAATTCCATCCGAGAAAGTCATGTAAACCTTATTTCAAAGAACTTAAAATTTTAATTAATCCAGCACTCTATTCTAAGTCTTTTGTCATTTTTCTGAAAAAATACCAAGAATTGTTTTTAAGTAACAGGGGCAATCTATCCGTGGCAGCTATGAACACAAGAGGCAGATATTATCTTGCCAGATCCCTACATAACTCGACATTTTTTGAAAGGGGACCGTACTGTAGGGCAGTAAAAGCATATATTGGATGTTCCCAAAGTCAATCAGAGATATCACAAGTGCTCTACATTTCAGAAAGAAGTTGGTAAATTATACCTCGGAAAAACAATATTACTCATTCAAGTATCTTTTTTGGTTTGGGTATTTTTGTACATTTGTATGATTATAGACTTTTGTGACTTTACTAAGTAAGTTATTGTTTCTCATAATTTCTACTATGTATCAATCTTAACCAATATTTGGAAAGGATGTAAGATCCATGATTTTGACGCTGCTTTTGCATTATAAAATGATTTGATAGCCATAAAAATAAACTAAATTAAACAAAACTCTTAAAAATTGGTAAATTTTCAACAAACGTTTTCCGAGTACTTTAAAATTTTCTGGTTTAAGACTGCCTGTATTTTTTCAAACTAAATCTACGATTTCTACTTTTATCGTTACCGGAACGATTATATGGCATACTTTATTTAATAGCAAACCCGTATATTCTATCAGTTCTTCACTTGTAGCGGTTGATGCATCAATATCTGCCCATACTAACTTAAAGAATAGCATACATTTCACGCACAATGTATGCTTTTTTGAGAGTCTTTAAATAGTTTTTCCTATTTCTTTTTCTCGATTCTTTATAAATTAAATGGCCCACTACCTAAAAGTGTGACCCGCCAATAACAAATAAATTGACATTTTACAGCCTGAATGTCTTCTGTCCTGGGGTATATAATTCGGATATACATACCATACACCACATAATTATTCTTCTGTCATAATAAGAGGTTATACTCAGTTTTAGTCTATTTATTTTTTGATCATCACTAAAAGGCGGAATATATGCAAAGTGCATATATTATATGCATTTTTTTGCATATTTTGTCCATTTTATAATAAAATGCATATTTTTCCAAAATTATTATTTTATGAGCATATTTAATGTCCAGTCCGGCACTTGTTTCATGGATTTTCCAATCTGAAGATAATGATATAATAATTAATATTTACATGTTGGTTATACACAAGGTAATTATTGGGGGTTTCCGGGGTTTATTGTTAGGGGTTATTTATTGTCATTTAATAATGTCTTATTATTACCTGCTTAACAAACTCTATTTATATCGGATTGTAATACATACTCCTGTTTTTTATTTTGTCGAAAGATTTCAGTATTTTCAGTGTAAAACTAGTGATTTCAAATTTGTGTTCAAAATGTCTAAAGGGGGAAAACGTCTTCGTGGATTAAAAAATTACCAGATTTAGAGTTTGGTGAAGAAAAAGTATTCGGTAAAGCTTGTGCAAGAATTATTGTTTGTGAAAAGTTCCAAATCGATCAACATTTGAAAACACCGCTGCATAAATCAAAGTTACAAAAAATAAAATCTGAGCCAGTTCATCTGAGTGTAAAAAACGCATTTCAAAATGTTGGAGACAAATAGTCAGTTAAGTTGAAAATTCAAAAAAATATTTAGTAATAAATGCCTTTTATACAATTTTGGGTTAAAAAAATGTTTACTTTTATGATTTTTTTTGCATTTTTTTTTAAATAAACATCTTTTTTAGAACCCAATGTGTTTATTTACCCTATTTTACTATAATAAATTAAGAAATATTGCATACCAGTATGCATATTTGGTCAAGAAAATGCACATAGCTGCATATTTTAAAGGCAAACAAAACATATATACTTATGCGCATATTTTGGCTAAACTTAAGTGCATATACTCCGCCCTTTACTTATAACAAATGTTAGAAATGTTTACCGTGTTCCTAAATATGTATATTAGTTCCTTTCAAAAGATTAAAATGTACTTTGGGCATCGTGTCGGGCTTATTTCAATGTTGATGTTATAATGAAAGATCATACAATAAATCGGGTAAAGTGTTTTGCAAGAAGAGTATATAGTTATCCCTACTTAACCGATTTGGCATTTCACAGTAAAAAATTCAGTGTTAAATTTAACACTCAGTGTTGGTACATATAGGACCACACTCAATAGGGTATATTAACCAATCAGTATATCTGGTAAAAAAGATAATTTTGAATGTTTTTTTTTTACTTTTTAATGAGTGTTAATTCTTCCAATTTATGGGTAGGTACATTTACACTATCGTGTGTAAATTAAACTCACAGATTGTGAACATATCCTTCTAGGGAGTAAAATAAATAATGAGAGGTGTAAGTAAACCATTTTTAATGGTAATTTGTGATTAATTAGTGTAAATATCATATTACTGTAGTGTAAATTTCTTTTTATTTGGGTGTGACTTTACTATAGTGAGTGTAATAAAATAATCTACCCAGGGCTAGAATACTTTCCACTTTGATTAAGTCATTTAATCCCGTATCAAACTAACCGGGCGCTTATTATTAAAATCTAAAAAATTATGCATTCAAGATGTTTACATTATTAACCTCTGCTTAGTTTGATACATGATTGAATGACTTAATCAAAGCCGAAAGTAGTAGCCCCTAATATATATAAATCTTCAGATCGCTTGGAAAAGGTTTGATAAATGAATGAAAATATTGAGTATTATTTATCGTTTATTTATAAACAAAATGATGGTTACAACAGAACTGGAAAACCCTGTGATTTTTTTTACAATTATTAATGTAACTAGTTGAACAAAATGACACGCAGTTTAACAATTCAGTAAAATAAACATATATATATCTACGTTTAATGTACCTCATTGTTAAGCTTAACAAAACAAATAACAATAAATATACAGGGTGTTCATTTGAAAACTTCCCACCACGGATTTATCGAAAACCACTGATGAAAAGAAAAAACGCCGAGATACGTCAAAAGATTTGCCAAAGGGGACAACTTTTTAACCAAAAACTACTTCACCGCCTTTTACCCTCTGCCCCCCGGGGTCATCCCCTTAAAAATTTTAAATGACAAGGGGTATCAAGTAATAACTTGTTTAAAAGGTCTTTCAAAGTGCTTTATTTTGACGTTTCATTTTTTAAAATCGGTCGATTCGTTTTCGAGAAAATTAAAAAAATCTTTATTTATCTTAATTTGTTCCGATAGAAAAAAAAACACACGAAAATATTACTTTTTATTTCAATAAGTTTTCAAAATGTTGCCCGTTATTCGCCAAACAATGATATAGGCAATGTTCAAATTCCTGACGGACATTTTCAAAAACATGTTGTGGGATATCATGGCAGCTTTCGATGATGCGTACTTTCAGGTTGGGGAGTAAACACAATAGATTTCAAATGGCCCCATAGAAAAAAAGTCTAATGGCGCCAGGTCAGGAGACCTAGCAGGCCATTCTGTAGGCCCTCTTCGCCCTATCCATTTATCTGGAAACTCGTCGTCTAGCCATTGCCGAACCGGAAGAATATAGTGAGGAGGAGCGCCGTCTTGCTGGAAATATGTTTCAGCCTTATCAAGTATAGGCTTTCCATCGTCTTCGATTTGGTTTTCAATGGTTTCAGTGATAAGCGGATTGATGGTATTTTCCAACATATCTAAATAAATGCCTTTATTTAAATTCCCATTAATAAACAATGGCCCAATCACTTTGTTTCCTAAAATGCCTGCCCATACATTAATTTTTTGGGGATTCTGAGTATGCCCTTCTACAAAAGCATGAGAATTTTCATTGCTCCAATACCTGCAGTTATGCTTATTAACAAATTCATTTAGATAAAATGTGCATTCATCACTGAAGCAGATATTCTTTACATTAATGGTATTATCATTAATCGCTGCAGTCATTTGTTCACAAAACTTAACTCGCCTATCGAAATCATCTTCGGTTAACTCTTGCAATATTTTCATTTTGAATGGATGAAATTTATGTAATTTAGTAACTGTGTGTACAGAGCCTAATGAAATACCAGTCGCATCAACAATTTTGCGTAATGAAGTATTAGGATTTATGCCAAAATGACCCAAAACCTCAATGAGTGCTGTGGAGACAGTGGTTCGAAGCGGCTGCGTATTTTAGAGTGAATTTTTAACCTTACTTGTGTGACTGTTTCGTGATTCTACCCATCCGAGTAAGTTTTTTCCCTTTAGTTAGTGTTATTTTATTGTTGGTCTATTAATTTAGGGGGATGAGTGAACCTCATGACCCAGGGGGAGGCTCCAATTCCGTTTTTTCTCGAGATAAAATTAATTCAATTATTGGCGTTAGCAACGTCAAAATAACAAATGATAAAAAAAACAAATTTGACTGGAATAATGATAATGAGGAACAGAAAAATATCGAATAAAGTAAGGAAAATATACAGACTAACTTAACAGGACGGCAAAATATGCCTAAAGAATATAAAGAACACCATTCAGGCCCTTTCATAGTTTTTATCGAGTCAACAGAGAAATCTGGAAATAATGTAGGCAAATTCAATCATCTTAAAATCGCGAAAGAAATATTTAATCTGCAATTAATTGATATAAAAAATTATAAAAGTAAAGGTACTAACCGAGTAGCAGTAGAATTCGAAAATTTCAAAGCAGCTAACAATTTTATTAAAAATGAATCTTTATTACAAAAAGGCTACAATGTATTTATACCCTCTAACTTCACTACATGCAAAGGTCTAATAAGGGGAGTGGACATTAACATAAGTTTAGAAGAAATACAGAGCCGTTGCACATCATCCGTAAATATTTTAGATATGACTAGACTAAATAGAAAAGTTTTAAGCGGCCCCAGCAAAATACCCGAATATATACCAACTAACACTGTTCTACTTACCTTTGAAGGAACTATTTTACCAAGAGATGTTAGTATCTATCGATTACCCATGCTGGTAATACCGTATGTTGCCCCTGTAACGCAATGTTTTCAATGTTTCTATTTTGGTCATACAAAAAAACTTTGCAAAAGCAAGAATAAATGTTTTAATTGTGGAGAAGAAGATAAAAACCACAAAATCGACGGAAAGGAAGGAGAAACTCCCCAATATGAATGCCAAACATTTTGTATTCACTGTAAAAGTGACGAACACAGGTCAACAAATAAAAAATGCCCAGAATTCCTTCGCCAACAAAGCATTAAAAGACTAATGGCTTTTGAAAATTTAACTTATTATGATGCAAGTTTTGCTTGCAAAAAAACCTATTCAAATAGTTCTGATTATACACCACACCCTTTAGATTTTCCAGCCCTTAAAAACAAATACAATGTGAATCAGGATAAAATAGATGTTTCCCAAAGAAGAGTTGTTGAAACAAACACAAGACAAAAACGGTCGTATCAACAAGCAGCAGCCTAACCCCCAAAAAAAAGAGCAACAACACAAATAGGTTATGACAAAAAAGCACATGATGATGCCCTAATCTTCCCCAATTCCAGACCAACATGGTCCCAATCATCACATCATAACACCAACAGAAATATTTCAACCCGAACTTCAAACCCATCTACTTCTTCAACATCGTCACAATACACTACGCCGTTTCGTGCCCAGGAAAACAATTTAAATAATATCAATGAACCAATATTAAAAAAATTAGCAAACTTATTAACAAGACAAATGAAGGCTGGAATCAGTTCAACAATTTTATACTCCCCACCATAAATAGACCACGCCATAATATGGATGTGGACTACGATTCATTCTAGTTACTTGTCATCAATGCCAAATCCAAAATTTATTAAATTACTGCAATGGAATATTAGAAGTACAAAAGCAAATAGAAGCGAGTTAATATCAATCATAAGAGAAACTAAACCTCACGTTGTATTATTAAATGAAACATGGCTAAATAATCAACAAAGATTTTTTATAAAAAGTTATAAAATTGTTAGACAAGATAGACAAGATGGATACGGTGGAATTGCTACATGCATAAAGGATAATCTTAAATTCTCAATTATAAATAACTCAATTAATGCAGCTTGGAATAATCTACAGTACATCACCATAAAAATTGGCAATATAAACATCATAAATGCATACTCACCACCACAAACCAACATCACTAAAGAAATATTATTTGATATATTTGGCCCTCTAACTGATTCCAAAATTCTTATGGGAGATATGAATGCTCTACACTCTTCTTGTGGAAGTTCTACGACAAACCACAGTGGTATAGCCTTAGTGGATTTTTTAAATACCAGTGATTTCATTTTGTTAAGTGATGGCACATCGACTAGACTTGTCACCCCCAATAGTACGTCAAACCCATTAGATATAACAATAGTGGACCCCTCCTTGGGCATAATATCTAACTGGAAAGTTTTTCCAGACTGTGGAAACAGCGACCACTTCCCAACAATCTGCGAAATCAATTGCAGAAATACAAACAATGTTCTTCCCAACATACCAGATTAAAGACTTTTCAAAAGCAGACTGGAATCAATTTTATGATAGAATGGTAGTGGAGTCAATGAACCTGGAGAGCGATGCCCCATTCAAAACAATCCAGGATATAATGGATTCGGCATCAGTAGCCGCCATCCCGCATAAATTTAAAAACACTACATTACAGCTTGGCAATCCCTGGTGGGACAATGAGTGTACTTTAATGTTGAGACGAAGAAGAAGCGCCCTACAACAATTCAAAGATTTCCCGAACATGGACAATTACATTAATGCAAAACATATGATTGCACAATTAAAAAGATTTTTCAAACAAAGGAAAAAAGAAAAATTCATCAAATTCTGTGCTTCCTTAAACCGAAACTCTAACCTAACCTACGTTTGGGATAAAGTTAAAAAATTTTCAGGCTTAAGCTTAAACAATAATTTTTCTAGAGTTAGCGATGACATACGTTTAGATATGTTAAAGAAAATGGCAGTAATAAGAGCCCGACACCCAGAATATCACCAGCTTCCAACACCAGATGGCATGGAATTATTCACTGTTAGTGAACTGAAGGTCAGCATACAGGATAAAAGAGCCTCGGCACCTGGGTTGGATGAGGTTACATATACAATGCTTCAGAACACACCTGATAAGGTTCTAGAAACTTTAGTCAACATATATAATAGATGTCTAGTAGATGAATCGCTTCCTGTTTCGTGGAAGAGATATAATATTATATGCTTACTCAAACCCAACAAAAACCCAAACACAGTAGATAGTTATAGACCCATTGTTTTGTCTTCATGTTACGTAAAAACGCTAGAAATTATGATCAAGAACAAATTAGAATGGCTAATGGAGGACAAAGAAGTTTCCCATGGTTTCAAACAGGTTTCAGAAAAGGACAAGCGACATATAACGCTCTAGCTTTACTTACTTCAGATATCTACCTGGCCTTTGGTCAAAACTATTCAGTTCTTGCGGTATTCTTGGATATTAAATCAGCTTATGACCATGTCGACATATACCTATTGTACAATAAATTAATTAACCTTCAAACTCCAATCGAGTTGGCAAACCTCATCTTCAAGATACTAAAAAACAGACTCATATATTCAAAAAACGATAACGGCGAAATTCTAGGCCCTTTATTGGCAAATTCAGGTCTTCCACAGGGTTCTCCTCTTAGCACCCTTTTATTCAACATCTACCTGAGTGATATTTATGATATCCTTCCTGAAGATTTAAATCTTATTGTTTATGCTGATGATATAGTAGTATATGTAAAAGGGAATGACATTAA
This sequence comes from Polydrusus tereticollis, assembly GCA_963920685.1. Lineage (NCBI taxonomy): Eukaryota > Metazoa > Arthropoda > Insecta > Coleoptera > Curculionidae > Polydrusus > Polydrusus tereticollis. Next base: position 63,948,135 of record OY987327.1, read on the forward strand.
TGAAATGCACAATAAAATTAATCTGGCTATCAATAATATCGTCAAATGGCTAGAAGAAAACCACCTATTTTTATCAGCTGATAAATGTGAGGCAGTATTTTTTTCGAAAAATTGTAGAATAATACAAACACCTGCAATTAGGCTTGGAAACGACATTATAAGGCATAAAAATGAAGCAAAATACTTGGGCATGATTTTGAATAGGAACCTAAAATGGGATAAACATATAGAAATTATTCTGAACAAAGCTCAGAAAGGTATTAATATTATGAAGACCTTCTGCAGAGTATGGTGGGGAGCAGATCCCACAACTCTACTAACAGTTTTCAATGCATTAGTTCGATCTCATCTAGATTATGGCTCTATTTTTATCAAACCCAATAATAAAAAATCTTTAAACGAACTAAATACATTACATTATCAGGGTCTAAGAATAGCTCTTGGTTATATGAAATCCACCCCTATCAATGCTCTCTTGGGAGAAGCGGCAGATATGAACTTGGAACATAGAAGAAAATGGCTGGCTGTGAAATTCCTGTCAAAGATTGTATGCATACAAAACCATCCATTAATTCCAATGTTAATTAGCAATCGAAACTTGTACAATGGAAATGTAGGTTTTTGGAAAAATAAAGATTGTCCATATCTGATCCAAGGTCTTAACTACCTTTTACCATACATTACTAAAATTCATAAAGCAGAAGTATACCCCACATTTAATATAGAATTTAGAAACCAAATTAGGAATATCAAAATCATTAATCTTGGATTAAAGAAAGACGATTTACAGGCTAAAGAAAAATTTCTACTTTCCACAGACAGATATAAGCAATCACATATTTTTACATATACTGATGCATCAAAAAACTCTTCCAAGACTGGGTTCGGAATTTACATACCAGAAATTAATTATAAATACTCTGCTAGATTGCCATCAGAACTCTGCATTTGCACAGCTGAGATTATAGCAATTAATGAAGCTACAAAAGTCATAATAAGAAAAAACATTGAAAAATCTATCATCTTTTCAGATTCCCTTAGTGCTATCACAAAATTAAATAAAACGGTAATCTCCTCCAAAAATGACTACGTTAGTCTTCGCACCAAAAGACTGCTTTTAGAAGCCAACGATAATGGTTTTGACATAAAAATCGCCTGGGTCCCAGGTCACTCAAGGATTGCTGGTAATGAGATGGTAGATACTCTGGCAAGCGTAGGTAGTAATTTAAATATCCCCAAAAATATGGACCTAGATGCTCAAGAGGTTATCCCAGATATCAAAAAGAAAATTTTTGAAGAACACAATGCTGAATGGAAGACTTCTCTAAGAAGTAAAGGAAAAAGTTATGCGGAAATAATAAACGAATTCCCCAAAAATAAATGGTTTAACAATTATACATACATTGATAGAAGACACATTACAACCATCATTAGAATGAGAACAGGACACTGCCTTACCAAGAGCCATCTCCATAGAATCGGTATAAAGGATGATCCTTACTGTGAATGTGAACAAGTGGAAGACTTGGATCACATTTTTCTAGAATGCCCCATAAATGTAATCCCGGGTCATGATATTTATGAAGAATTCAGAAAAACCGGAATATCTCCCCCCCTAAATATTAAAACAATTCTGTCTAATTTAAACAATCAAAACATTAAAATTATTATTCAGTTTTTAAATGTAAATAAAATTAATTTATAAATTTCCTTATTTCAGGAAGCAAATCCATTTTCCTAGTCCTATATTCTGTTCCAGTTTCCTAAGTCAAATCTCCCACCATTTGGGAGTATGACTTAATTTTTACCCATTGTTGTGCGTGTAGTAACTATCCCCCATTTTATTTTTTACCCAAGCTTTTATCAAATTATTAATATAATAGGTTCTCCACTCCACACTCCACAGCACTCAAAATAGTTCCACGATCAGCTGATCCATTCCCATAACCTATCATATCCCATAAACTGAATTTACCTGAAACCATCAGAAGAAAAAAAAGAAGAAGAAGAAATCAGTGGTCGTGACGGGGTCTAGAGCCCGACAAGGTTACGGTCACTTCTAATGTGCTGGCAGAATTACCCCTCAGGGCAGAGCCAATAATAAAAAGAAAGAAAAGAAAGAAGACCCAAAACTTCAACTTGAGCGGCTTCATCCAAAACTCTACGATGATTACGTTTTTTATTTGCAACAGATCCAGTTTGAGTAAATTTAGTAACAAGGTCCAAAACATACCTATGCGAAGTTATCTTTTCCGGATGTCTGGCGTTAAATGTGACGGCAGTTTGCCGAGTACATTGATTTTGGGCACCATAAATTAGAATCATATCCACTCTTTCGGCTAGTGTGTAAACCATTTTGGAAGTAAAATCTGAATCAATAAATTAATTTTCACTATCCCAAGATTGTCACAAAGGTAACTGACAGCAAATTAAATTCTTTCTTTTCCTTAGCAACTATACAAAACTAAACAGGTATAAGAATAAATACAGTTCGCCCATGTTATCTGTGTTTATAAATAGATGGCTGAAAAAAAGTCGGGTTGTTATTTGGTTGCTGCCACGTCTAATCTTCCGAATTGCTGTTTATGTTGGTTTTTGAACACTTATTGAAATAAAAAGTGATATTTTCGTGTGTTTTTTTTTCTATCTGAACAAATTAAGATAATTAAAGGTTTTTCTAATTTTCTCGAAAACGAATCGACCGATTTAAAAAAATCAAACGTCAGAATAAAGCACTTTGAAAGACCTTTCAAACAAGCTATTACTTGATACCCCTTGTAATTTAAAATTTTAAGGGGATGACCCCGGGGGGTCAAACGGTAAAAGGGGGTGAAGTAGTTTTTGATAAAAAAGTTGTCCCCTTTGGCAAATCTTTTGACGTGTCTCGGCGTTTTTTCTTTTAATCAGTGGTTTTCGATAAATCCGTGGTGGGAAGTTTTCAGATAAACACCCTGTATGTATACTTAGAACACTAAACAACTAAATAAAAGTGTGCTTTGGAACAACATAAAAGAATAAAAATGACCAGTATTATATTAATCGTATACATATTTATTTAGAATATGAAGTAAAATATGTAGGTAGGTACCCAAGTATTTATATAAAAAAGGAATACATTTATAGTATAAGCTTATATCAGAATCAATTAAAAGCTAAAAGGAATACTGTAACAATGTAAATACCTATATACTTAGTTTATTAAAAATGGCGTACTTATTAGTAAGGTTTCTATTAAATTTTGTTCATATGCTTACCCAATTTAACAAGATCTTCATAAGACAGTCTCATTTGGCACTTTACAGAACTTTGCTTTGTTTCTATATTTTAATTTAAATATTACATTATTCTATAATTCGTTCAAAGAACACGATCAGACTGACTAGAAAGTTGAATTTGCACGTAGCATCGGCGTCATGTGTCAATTCCTAGAATTTCACACCACTTGTTGTCGCCTGTCTTTTCGGTAACACGGGTTTAGGTATTTTTACCTAGGGCCGTGTAAAAAAAACGATAATATGGTGTAATTAATTGTCATTGTATTTAATTTTTCTGATAAAGTGTAAAATGCAATAAATAACACCCATTCAACAAAATTAACTTTTTAGAGAGTTAAATTCACAGGCAAATTTAATACAACAACTTTGGTCCCATATGAGTGTAAAAATGTGGTAAATTATGTTGATCCGGGTGTTAATATTAACACTACTTTTGTTTACCACTCCTGAAATGATTTTTACCAGGTGAATATTTTTTACTGTGTACAACTGGCCCAATAATGAAATTTTCAATCATACCTGCCCAAACATTAATTCTAAATTCATGCTGGAAATGTGTCTTCCTGATGGCATGAGGATTTTCATCGCTAAACACATGTTCGTTACGTACATTTCTAATTCCCGATCTCGTGAATGCAGCTTCGTCCGTAAATAAAATTTTCGATGAAACGACAACAGGTCAGTCAGCTTTTAGGATCCATTGACATAGGATTTTTCACCTGTTGCACATGATACGGATGGAGTAACTGCACTCGTAGAATGTTATAAATGGTATTTTTGGAGAGCGCCAGTTCGAACCCCAAGCGTCTACAGCTTAATTTGGGATCATCTTCAATTCTGTTTAAAACTATTTCTTCGAGGTCCGGAGTCCTAATTGTACGTTGGCGTCCTCAATTAACAGTATTTCCACTAAAACTACCCGTTTCCCTATCACGATAGAATGTGACACGCATACGTCCATTTTTCTCGCATAATAGATATACTAGTATCATGTCAACCTTCTCAGCGATAGAATAATGTTCCGTTTTGAAGAACCAATAATTCAGTTTACAATAAACTCAACTTTCCTTAACACCAATAACAAGTAAACACTATCGGTATGTCAGATTTATTTAACTGTTGCCTAGTAAGCAAACAAAAAAGAATTTTTGTATTATTGTTCAGAATAGCAACAATGATGAGGTATCATAAATAATTTTTTTGAGGAGAAACTATATTTGGCAAAAATTTTACAAAACACATGAAAGTTTTAAAGTGAAGTCAGCTGGTGTTAGAGAAACACGGCAATAATGTTATTAATCTTTAGTTTCAAAATTATTGAAAATCGATAAAAGCGTTTAAAAATTATTCCGAAAAGACTCTATTAATTTGAGAACTTTGGCGCCCTGTAGCGGCAAGACGAAGCAACATTGTACATAGGTAAGTTTGCCTAGATCGCCTTATCTTTGGTTAGGCGTTGGACAGTCATTTCGAGGACACCTTGTATATTATGATTTTACAACGTTCTACCTTTACACTAGAGGTGTGTAGCTCGCGAACGAACTAGTTCAAAAGATCGAATCTGATAACTGAACTAACAGATTCAATCAGTAATTATTTGAAGATTGAATCAACGCGAACTAAAGCCTTGTACTAGACGCAGAACGCGAACGAGAGCGAAACGACCGTGAAGCAGATCCAGAACTACCCGGAGCTCGGAGACCGACCGATGTTGTCGGCTGTCGGATAGGTGGATCGAGTTCAGTGGGTGAATTGCTGCCTCACGTACAACTCGTTCAAGATAGCGTGTGAACTAACCTTTATTGTTCTGTGAGCGTTTTGTATGTACCGCTCATTCGATGCGCCGTGGTTAGAGACTATATTTGTCATATTTATCGAGACTTTCATAGAGTAAAGAACGGTATAGTTGCACTGTACCACCGTATACGAACAAAGACAAGTAGAACCACTCTCGCTCGAGTGCGTCGTGCCGTCGTTCGGCCCGCGCCCCGCCCGCACGCCAGTTAGTAGTTGGTTAGTTGACGATACAGAGCGTGTCGGGTAGGAGCTAGTCATCCCAAACGAACTATTTTCAGCGCTTTATACACAGTGGGTCTAAAAATTACTAATTTTTGAAAGCGTAGATAAAATGCCTCCTCTTATATACTGTTCTGTTGATGGGTGTTATACTAAAATATGTACAGGACTTTGGATTCTGTGGGTTTAAATGTTTTAGGGGTGGTATCGGATCAGGATCCAATTTGATAAAATTATTCAAAAACGATCTGAAAATGACCGAAGAAAATCCCTTCTTTTTCGTCGATGGAAAAAAAATTGTCTATTTGTTTGATGTACCTCATCTTCCAAAATCTACACGAAATAATTTTTTCAAATATGTTTTTAGGTTACAAACAGGGCAAACAATAAAAACATATCTATATACTATGTACCACTATGATAAGGTAAATGAGTTTAGATTAGCACCTAAGTTAACTAACGATCATTATATACCCAACAATTTTCAAAAAATGAAAGTTAAACTTGTTACCCAGGATTTCAGCCGCTCAGTGGCAGTGGCTTTGAGTACCCGCATCGATTTAAAAATTCTTCCCCTTGATGCAAAAACAACAGCTTCATTTATACAAAACATGAACGATCTTATTGATTTATTAAATTCAAGTAATTTAAGTCGTTTTAATGCTTTCATGGCTACAGAAAAGCATATAGCATTTTTAAAAGAAATGGATACTTTGTTTAAGAATCTTACAGTCATTAGTATCGAAGGAAAAGTTGTGACTAATCAGATGAAGTTTATATTTGGTTGGAGGTCAACAATTAAAGGTATTCCTGGTTTTGTGGGAAATATTAAAAAGTAAGGAATATACATTTTTATTGACCAGAAACCTAAATCAAGATTGTTTGGAAAATTTTTTTGGACAGGTCCGAAATTGCTGCGGTAATGCGAGAAATCCCACACCTATTCAGTTCACTCGTGCTTTTAAAAAATTATTTGCCATTCGATACTTTGATCAGGCTGACGGGGCAAATTGTATGAAGGACATCAACGAAGTTTTAATTACTTTTACTCCCGACCTCGTAGAGCAATGTAAATACTTAATGGTATCCCCTTCATCTAACCATATTCCTATGAAGGTTTTTCCAACGACTATAGGAATATTGAAAGCGTTGAGGGAAATACACTTGTATACGTCACAGGATATCTTTTAAAAAAATGTTTGGCACAGTATTTTGTGACGTATGCACTAACTTTGTTAATTCGAATGCCTTACAAATGGAAGCCACTGTGTTTTGCAAACTAAAGGCCTATAATAGTGAAAAACTGAAGTTTGGTGGCTTATTAGTGCTACCTAAGAATTTTGTTGAATATAGATATTATAAAATTAGAAAATATATTTGTTGAACATTTTAATGAACTTGCGTCTCAAAATCGCATTAGTCAAGCATTAAAACATAAATTTAAAACCATTACTTTTGTTCATCCGTGTGAAAATTTTTCCTATGACTATTTCTTGTCATTGTATACTAGAGTGCGTATATATTTTCCCCTTAAATTTGCTAATAGAGATATCAAGTCTAAAAAAAAGTCTAAACGAAATCCTAAACTTAAAATTTTGCAAAACTTATAGATACATAGGCATTTTCGCATTAATTAATACTAGCAGTTTTTTACATAGTATACAAAGTTGGAACAGCATTACTTAATTAATTTAAAAAAAAAAATAAAATAATTTTCTTTACCTTCAACCCATTAAAATTACTCTCTTATAATTTGAAAAGTTATAAATTTTTCTGTCGTAACAATATAGTTACCTAGTTAATAATACAAAAATGTATTGGAAAAAAACTCGTCCCTAAAGCTTTCCTTTCATAATTTGAAACAATTCCAAAAATTAGGACTGTTTATGATCATGCCAATTTATACTTATATGTTTCAGCAGCTAACACTATACCTAGTTATTTTCTTAACTATGCCATTTTATATTGTTTTCATTTTAGAATAGAGAGCTTTTAACCTAAATACAAAATAGTTCGTAAGCTCTCAAGATTTTTAATTAAGTATTTTATTAAAGTATTTGTACTACCTACCTATAGGTATTTAGATTTTTTTTTAATCGTATTAAATATTATATAAAAGTACCTATGCTTTTGTTATCACGTCGTTATTTTGTTATATTATTATGTCGTTAGAACTATAATTATTCTCAATATGCATCTGAGTTTTATTTCAGACAATTTATAAAATATGCCCTGAATAAATGTTAAACCTCGTAGATAAAAACTAGTAAAAATAATAAGGTAATAGAGGAAAAAAATAAACTACATAAAAAATTTGATTTAATGTAATAATAACATACTTCCGCTTTCTATATATTTAAGTATAATTCAATTTTAACCAATCAATCAATTTTATTAATATTTTATAATATGTTAGAAATAATGTACTTTGTATATAACCCCGGTAGCTGACGCGCTCCCTGCCGCGATATCATTACATGTCATTACTCCCTATGCCGACCCCGTATTTCGATGCATACCCCGACCAGGCGGTGCGTCGGCAAACCGCTTTAGATCCCGATACATCAAAGGCCCGACGTTGAGTGGTTCTATTTTACTTGTCTTTGTTCGTATACGGTGACTGTACTATGTACTATCCACGAAGCACCATGCTTCTCTTTTATTTATTTAGTAGGTTTCTTCGTTATTTATAACATTACTTTGAAATATTTCCCTTATATATTTCTTTTGCTTTAATGTGCGTGTGCGATTATAAATCAGCAAACAAAATGAACTAAACAAACTAGTCTTTTGTACTATTCACTTTAATGAACGAGATCGAAAGATAGAAATTGGCAAAATGAACTAAACTTCCCAGCACTACTTTACACAAGCTGATATTAAAATCTTTGATTAAAATGCAGCACTTCGTGCCGACTCTAGTATTCCTTTCGGAATGATATGATTTGACTGCACTTCGTCGTTTGCTGTCCTATTTCGAAGTTTTGGAGAGAGATCAGCTTTCCCGCGCTAGATTTTACTGGGACACATTTAAACCCTAACTTTCTATAGCGCCGTCACCAGAGCGGCGGAACAGATTTGGAATCATTTTGTCCCATTTCTCGGGCTTTACGACCTGCTGCCACTGCATTAAAAGTTCAAAAATGATCACTGGCTTCCCCACTATTATAGAAACAGCAACTAAAACGGATGGAATAACGAAACTTTAAATAACAAACGAAGTGTTAAAACTTTTGTTTGCAAACGGTAGTTTCTGTTAGTCTACTAAGTAGTAAACGACAAATCACACTCAAACTACAAAATAGTTTATCCGCGGGAAAATAAAACATCTATTTTCTGGGAAAACAGCAAGACAAGGGAAAATGGAAGGGAAATGACAAATGGAAGCAAATGAAACGTTGTCGTGATAAAGCAGGTTTTACTACTTTCAGTAAGGTCTCGAAATAGCTTACGACACAATCTTGATGATACTATTTTTAATAGTAGTTTTGTTTTGGATGGATTTGGGGGTTTATTTTCTTTTCAATTTTATTGTTTTGGAAATAATGGGTAGCCATATTATATTATAGCAAAGCGGTTAAATAGCCCAGTGGCGGCTCGCGAGTTGTCAACCAGGGTCGGCAGTTCGGTTCAGGCGTGGATTCAGGGAAAAATGTTAGAGAGGGGTAAGGATCACTGCAGGCAAATATTTATGGAGACCACGCCCAAATTTCGGTTTCGTCTACTATTCTAATATTTGCAATAAACAGATGTATGATAAATTGTTTAATTTCACTTCCATTTTTTTTATTTGTATGCTAAAAGGTAAGTTTTAGAAAATGTAAATCAATTATTCTTAATTCATGATAATATTATGTAGTATCGTAGTTTTTTAGGGGGGGGGGGGAGTCATGACCCTCATAACCTCTTCTGGATCGACGCCAGAGTCGGTATATTATTCTTATTTCTTTAGATAACATACATACTGATAAAATAAATAGAGACTAAAATAAATAAAGATTTATGTGATATTTTATATAAGTGTATTACTTAAAACAATTAGACGTATGCATATCCCTGTATATTGTATACCCTGTTACATCCCCCTTGATATTTTCCCTTCACGTCGCAAGCTACAATTGCTTAATATAATTTATTATATTCTTAGAACGGTGAAGATAATATGCAAGCGGCGGGGATTTCTGTCCCTTACTAATGGGTTTTTGTCTCTTTTTATCGTATATGGCATTGAATTAGTCAATGACGATAAAGCAAAGATAGACGCCGCATGCTCTTTTATCATAACAAGCAGGCAAGACGTCAAATGCAAAACGCTGCCAGGTTCCTCGCGAGTTCCACGGTGAAAATATTTATACACTGTTGCCAAAGAATCCAAAACTTAACCCTTTTGGGTTTTATTTAAGCTTAAATTGACTCAATTTGTAACAATTGGTATTTGCTAGTCCTATGGCTGCGCATAATGCCGGTTTTAAGGAAACCTGGCAGTCAATCAAAAATTAACTTTACAGTTAAAACAGTAGCTATATAATTCGGACTATTCGACACTGGTGTAGAGTCTGCAAAATATGGCAACGTCTGCCTACTAGCGGTAGCAAGCAAAAATAAGGAAATAAAATGTCAGAATTTTGACGTTATAATTATTATAAAGCATTTTCGGATTTATAAAATAATTTAGTGGTGAGATTATTGTGATTTATAGTTTTGTGAGATAATTATAATATTACAATATGGTGAGACAGTGTCAGGTTTGCAAAATAACTGATTCAGTGCCTGGATTTTCTTTTCACAAGTAAGTATTTATGACATAAACCTTTCATTGATAATTCGACCAACAGTAGCGGTTCATGAAGGTATTTTTTTAATGTCGATGTTAAACAGCATATTATTATTAATTTAATTATAAATATTGCACTTTAAACAACAAAGTCACTATTGTTTTAAATAGGTTAGATTGGCAAAAATTGTAGAATAATTAATTAAAAATACAATAATGAAGAATCTTAATTTGTTAGGTACTTGGTATATAATCTGCGTAAAAAAGTTTAGGTTTATGTTTATCAACTTATTAAACTTCATATTTTAATTGTTTTTCATGGTATAAAAGAGCCGCCGACCTCTCCTGAGATACCCCTGGGCATGAAATAAGTGTCCTTGTATTACAAGTTATTTACCTAGTATTATTTTAAACATTACATAATGTACAAATTGTTCAGTAGTTATACATTGTTACAGGAAAATGTTGAATCAATAAAATTTATTTCAATTAGGTATCATATCTAAGGTTTCCAAGTGATAGTACGTAGAAAAAAATGGTTTACTTTAGTCGGGTTTGATAATATTTGGAAGGCATGAATCCATTAGTATGTCGACATATCAAAATATTACTTTTTATTTTAATCCTAATTACAGTAATGCTCTTGCCAGTTTTTAGAAAATCATTTGGCCTGTATCATGGTTACCTATTTTTATATAATTGTTATTGAAATGATATTATTGATAATTTTAACACAACATTTAAAATGCTTTGAAAGTAATATGCCACTGCTAATTTAACCTCGTAGTAGCCTGCCCATGCTATCGTCCTCTTATAAATAGTGAGTTGTAGGCTCGGCGCAAAAGTACGTATTTGAATGAAATGCGTGGTCTATCTGTGCTTTATCGTCATTGGAATTAGTAGGGACATAAAGCACATCTTCACACCTTCAGAAATTTTACAGGCATTGCCGGAGTTTAAAATTATTGTTTAACTTATAATTAATAATATTTAAATGATGATGCTTGTAAAATGAATAAATATATAAAAGGTAAAGTTATTCCGTTATTCATGGTTAAGCTAGGGCAGTAATTAATAATAATAATAATAATAATAAATCGGTATGTATTTGTTCTTATATTTTTTGGTAGTTTAACTATCGAAAATTCTCCAATAGTGTAGGTCTCATTGTGAAAGATTTTAAAATTAAAGAAATACAATTTATTTTGTTCATTGATGTACTAAAACATTGCGGTTATCATTTTGGAAATTTGAAGTCGTTTAAACCATGATCGCAGCATCCATGACCGTTATTAAAAATCAGAGTATCCATGACTGTTATTAAAATAATAAACAATGTTATTTTTGATGTTTTTTACGCTTCGTGGCAGCTAATCCGTACACAAAGGCAGTCTTAAGTGAAGAGGATCGAATTGTTATGAAATATTTTCGACAAAAACATAATGACGGTGCAAAAAAAATTGTAAAGGAGTTTCCTGAAAAAAATTGGTATGTTGGAACAGTTGGAAAGTTTTTAAGACATCTTAGAAAAATTAATAGATCCATAAAAATAAAAGTTGGAAGGGGAAGGAAGAAAACTTCAAGGACTCAAGGAAATATTACCATAGTAAGAAATATTATAGAAAATATACCACCTGAAGAATCTGTGCGTACCAGAAAAATAGCGAAAAGAACAAGAATTCACCGTTCTACAGTTCAAAGAATTATAAAAAATGATTGCCAACTTAAAGTCTTTAAAAAAGTTTACAAAACTTAAGGCCAATATGAAGGAGAAACCATAAGAAAGTAATCTATTACTACAAAGATTCCGTTCTCGGGAAAATATTGCAAAAATATGGTTTTCAGATGAGAAGATGTTTTACTTGAGGCCGCCAAAGAATACAAAAAATAATCGGGTATACGCAAATGTGCGAGCAAAGATGGAAATCCCTTTGGAAAATCTTTTAATCGAGAGAAGTGACTTTTCACCTGGCGTAATGGTCTCTGTGGCAGTTTCAAAATTGGGGAAGTCAAGTCTCATTGTTGTAGATGCCGGAGGAAAACTCAACACGGACGCGTATCAACAACAAATTTTACATCACTTGCTTCCTGAAATTGAGGCAATCTGCGCCGATTACGTGTTCCAACAAGACGGTGCTCCTTCAAATACCTCTCGGAGTATAAGAATGTTTTTGTTTGAGCAATGCTCGATTACATCGAACCGGAGATATGGCCACAAAATAGTCCAGACCTAAACCCTGCTGACTATTCCATATGGGGAAATTAAGAGGCAAATGTTCACAATGGCTAAAGGTTTAAGATCATCGAAGAGCTAAAGGAAAGGTTACAGTTCTCTTGGAATAATTTTAACCAGGACATAATCAATGCAGCTATTGACCTATGGCGAAAGCGACTGCAATCAGTAATAAAAAATCATGGTGGTCATATTTATAATGTTATCCTGTAAATATTTAGACTACTTTCGATTTTAAGTGATAGTTTAGTCTTGATATCATTAATTGTTAATATTATTTAATAATAATAATAATAATAAACAATTTTTATTTACCATAATATTCAATATACAATTTATAAGCAATACGGTAATTCGGTAAATAAAGGTCTGTTGATAGGTAACAATGTACCGATTCTTCCTCAACAGCCAGAAACTTCCTTATGCTAGTTTATGTTAACTTACTCAATTATATCTATTATAAACATAAAAAAAAAAATTAAATTAGAAAAATGGAGAGAAAAAAAAAAGTCAGTGAATCACACTTATAGCATAAATGAAAATGAAAATACTAATAAACAATAATTGAATCAATAATACAATTCTCCCTACGGTAATGTAGATCAGATATTCACATTATAAGTCAAATTTCCTGATTAATTGCGCCTAATGCTGAACGCTCTGTCTACTAAATAATGTTTTTCTATAATTTCTTTTAAATGTACTGCACGATGCAGCAAAATTTGGATCATCCATTAAATCCGTGGACGTTGCAATATTATACGTGAAGGATCGCTTAAAAATTTCATTTCTTTTTTATGTTTAGGTATAGTAAGTATACTCCTGTGTCGCAAATTTAAATTATGTATGTCCGTTCGAAATGTAAGTCTGTTATAAAGGTATTCAGGCATTTTAAATTTTAGTAATTTATAAAAGAAACACCCTTGGTGCAATTTACGCCGGTAATACATATTTAGCCAGTTTACATCCTTGAGCTTATGAGATATTCTATTAGGTCTACGGATGCCAAATATTAAGCGTAAACAGCTGTTTTGTACCTTTTGCACTCTTGCCTTATCCACATTATCTAAACAAGGTCCATATACACAGTCACCATAATCAAAGTTAGACAGAACCAACGATTCACACAACAATGTTTTGATTTTCTGATTTAAATAGTGCCGCTGAGCATAAATTAACTTTAATGATGTGTAAGCTTTTTGTAGGCGAGACGTTATATGCTCCTTAAAACGAAGCTTATTATCCAGTACCAGGCCAAGGTTTTTGCACGTATTTTTAACGGGAATATGTTCCTCATCTATCTCAAGTTGTGGAATATTATTGGACAGGTATTCGTCACCAAACACGATAGCCACCGATTTACCAGCGTTAATTTTTAAGGCATGGTCCTTTGATACTTTCAGAATGTTACTTAGATCTGCATTTATGATATTTACAGCATTATTACCATCAGCAGAACTAAATGAATAGTATAGCTGCGTGTCATCCGCATACATATGATAATTGCAATTTTTAAGAAATGAGTAAAAGTTACATGTGTATATTGTATATAGTAGTGGACCTAAGATACTTCCCTGCGGGACACCTTGTTTTAGTAATAATTTATTTGACACGCAGTCACTTATTTTTACCTGTTGATACCTGTCTGATAGAAATGAAGCGAATAGTTCTTTAGCATTAACACTGAATCCGATGAAATCAAGAATTGAAATTAAAATTTTATGATTTAATAGATCAAAGGCTTTAGTGTAGTCCAGTAAAATTAGAATTGTGGAGTCTCTGTTATCCAGTGCTTTAAAAATGTCATCAGTCACTGCAGTCATAGCAGTGGTACACGAATACCCCGATCTAAATCCGGATTGTTTCATAGGTAGAACATTAAATCTTTCTACATGAGTCCTTACCTGCATATCCATGATCCTTTCCAGCACTTTTGAGAGAGTAGGCAGTATACTTATTGATCTGAGGTGTTTGTATTCAGTTGGTTGATTAACCTTTGGCAATGGAATTACGAGTGCATGTTTCCATGCTTTGGGGAAAATGGACCTATATATACATTCATTAATTATATGTGTTATGTGCGGAATGATAAGCGGACAAAACAAGATAATAACATCAATATTAAACTGATCCGAACCAAACGCTTTAGACTTAATATTCCGAATTATGTTCATGATATCGTAGTCAGAGATCTGATTAAAATTAAATATGTCAGTAACCCCATCTTTACGGTTATTTTGATAAAATGATAAAATTTCGTCTTTAGGCGTGAAATTAGTTTGACATGCATTAATGAAATAGTTATTTATATCATTTACGTCGCTTAAGCTATCAGGTATCGCTATTTTCTTAGTAGAAACAACATTCAGTTTTCTCAGCTCCTTCCAACTATCCCCTGATTTACCACCCGAGAATTTTTGTGCCAAATATGCAGCCTTTTCCCTTTTAGTAGCAGATGATGTATAATTTCGTAACTCCTTGTAATATTCCCAGTGACCACTATGCTTGGTTCTTTTCGCTTTCCGTAAGGCTTTGTCACGTAATTTTTGTAAAAGCTTTATGTTATCTGTCACCCAGGGAGCATAGGTTCCTTTATTTCTTCGTAGAAGTTTCTTCACTGGTGCATATATATCCACTATACCCAACATATTTTTATTTAAAAAATCAACCTTGCCATCTATATCCTCGATATCATATATATTATCCCAAGGGACTTGCTGCAGTGTTTGGTTAAACGTTTCGATGTCTATACTTTTTAAGTCCCTAGCAAAAACAAAACTCTGAGTAATCCTGTCTCTGTCCAGCTGAATTCCACAATGAACGAGGCAATGATCCGATATACCTGCATCGATCGCACCCGAGTTTACTATATCAAAATTAACGAAAACAAGATCAATCAGAGTCATGCCTTGATGTGTAATTCGTGTTGGAGTATTTATTACTTGTCCAAGATTAAATGCATCGAAGGTAGAAAAGAGATTCATAACAAGAGGCAGATCCACATCTAAGACATTTATATTAAAATCTCCCATACACAAAATGTTATCATGCTGTGAATAAAAGTCAATTAGAATATTTTCCATTTCATTCAAAAAGATCGTACCGTTTGTGTTTGGAGGTCTGTATAGATTACCTATGATGTAGTTTTTTTTATTTATTTGTAATCTAATCCAAATATGTTCAAGGTAGTCAGAGCATTCAGCATATAATACATCAAATTTAATTCCGTTCCTAACAAAAATGCCCACTCCTCCCCCTCTTCTACCTGTGCGGTCGCATCTCACAAACGAATATCCGTCCAATTCAACAGCCTCAGGGTTGATGCCCGCATGCAACCAAGTTTCTGAAATACCAACAACATCATAGTTTTGTTAATTAAGATTGAACAAAATAAATTGTATTTCTTGAATTTTAAAATCTTTCACAATGAGACCCATACTGGAGAATTTTCGATAGTTAAACTATCAAAAAAACGTATCACCTGAAATTTAAATAAATCAGTTTTCGTTTGCAACGAACATAAGCGCACGTTTGTTGAAAAAAACCTGTCAATCCGGCCCTGTTCAAAATATTTTGATAAAAATTACACATTTTACTGAAACGCTTTCAGTTCATCATCACTCCAAAAATAAATTAAATCAGTGCAAAATGAAAAAAAAAATATTCACAATTGAAAAGTGTACTCCTTTAATTTGAGCCACAGTGTATAGCTTACAAAATATTAAAAAAATATTCAAAAATTCTTAAAAGTGATGACGATACAACGATATTATGGGTACAACTGTCCAAGTTGAGCCAGGCGTAGGCAGTGCTTTAACCAATAATTGCTTTTAGATATAAATTTACGAACTGCTGCATCTGCGTGAAGTATTTATCTGGGCATCCCTCAAGAAGTGCCGTAAGATTTATACGTTTCAAATTTTTCCTCGCTATTTGCACAGAAATTTTCAATATGTTTGAATGTTTTTTTTTTAATATTCAAAATACTTTATAGTCAGTGAGCCTAGACATTTTTTGCCTTGAAAAAATTTTGTTTCGCTTCAAATTCTATAAAATGTTTATTTCTTTGAAATTTAGAAACTGAATTCGACAGACTACAATGACAACGTTATATTACAAGAATTTGTTTGAGTTTTTCGAACTTTTATAACAAGGTAACATGCAGGCCCTGAAGCGCTTTTTTTATACAGACGATAACAAAACATTGGAAAATATAATTTGTTTAAAAAAAAAATATTATAGAAAATAGATTTCTTGCTCTAAAGAAACCAATAAAGCATATATGCGAGATGTTGCACGTGGCGACATCTCAAAGCAATCGAGCTATGCACCCAACCAGACCAACGAGGTACTTAGAGAAGATTAAACGCTGGAATGGAATTCGCATAAGCAGGTATCTAATGTCAGGTGGCTTTGAAAGTCAATTGTCGGTTTCTGCAAACCGAAAACGCGATATAAAAGAAAGAAGTTTGTCCCTTTTCTTTTCGTCAGACTCAATCCTTGGACGCGTTTCGCCGTATTACGACTAGGGCTGGGCGATTATGGATTTTCACAATTGATTGGCGATTCTTAAAAATAATGGATTATTTCGATTAAACCCTTCCTAATACTAACTGGGGTAATTTTGTACCCCAACTTGATTTTTTTCATGAAAAATCAAGATAATTTCGTTTTTGTTAATCACGCATGAAAATTCTTTTAGAAATGCTAATTAGATGATATTCCTAACTTAGTTTTTGAAATGAAATTAGCTTTTAAACAATACTAATATTTTTTCCAAGGTCTATAGTGTCTGGGGTACAAAAATACCCCACTCCGTAAAACTTGTGGGCGCGCAAAAACTCTTTTCTGTTGTTGTAGAGAGGTATTTTCCTGCAAATTCTTACTTCTGCGAGTTCGGTCGTAGAATGTATTTTTATTTTTATTACGTCTACCGTTGAAGCAACATTGACTTTGTGTGAAGTGTTAGCCAAAATTGTTACAAATTAGTTTTTGAAATCGTAATAAAACTTGACTTGGTGAGTTTTATAACTTCTTTTGCATTTTGTTTTTCGTTGCAACTTTTTTTTTATTTTTTTAGAAAATGGCAAGTAGAAAACCAAAAAACCCCAGCAAATTGACAGACGAAGAACTACAACTATTTCACGAGGGATATCTGGAACTAGATGATGGCTTGCCCCTTTTTGAGGATTCATCTGACGAGGAAGATTTGGTTGAGGAAATGGATTTCGTGTCGGACGTTATCGATGCAACGAAAGTTGCAGCTCTCGATGATGATCATTATGACGTCGCCGATGATAGCTTGATGCCTGCGTGTACTAGCAAAGACGGTTCGACCTGGTATAAACGACCAATACGATCTACGAAATCGACTACCAAGAACATCATAAGACATGGTCTTGGACTCACGGAATAGGTAGGGGTATTTGCCCTTTTTCTAACCGATAATATTATGGAGATAATCGTTGAAAAAACAAATGAAAAAGCTATTTTGGAACATGAAAAATGGAACGAAAAACATCCAGAAAATCAAAAAGTATGGACTCTCACAGATTCCGTTGAAATAAAAGCTTATATAGGACTTCTATTATCCCAGGGAGCACTGAAAGCCAGAAAAGAGCCGGTTGAAATGTTGTGGATTTCAGATAAGTGCTATAGTAGACCAATTTTTCCTGCGACCATGTCAAGAGACAGATTTATTGCCCTTACAAGATGTATACGGTTCGATGACCTTGCAACAAGAGCAGAACGAAAAGCAGTAGATAAGTTAGCGCCAATTAGATGCATATTTGACATATTTGTTGATAATTTCAAACGAATGATATATTTAGGAACTCATATGACTGTCGACGAACAACTTCTCGGCTTTAGAGGTCGTGCGCCATTTAGAGTTTACATGAAGAGCAAACCGGACAAATAGGGAATAAAACTTTGGGCTCTGTGTGACGCTGCAAATGCCTATACCCATAACCTTCAGGTATATTTAGGTAAGCAGAATAATATTGTAGAAAATAATCAGGGTGAAAGGGTAGTTCTTGATATGGTAGAACATTTGTCTGATGGGTATGGAATTACAACAGACAATTTTTTTACATCTAAATCTTTGGCCGACAAGCTCTTAGCTAAAAACTTGACACTTTGTGGTACAGTACGCAAGAATAAAACTTTTATTCCAAAGGAACTTCTTCCGTTGAAAACTCGTCCATATCCCTCAAGTATCTTTGTTTTTACCAAGGACCACACATTAGTTTCCTATTCAGCTGACAAAAACAAGGCTGTCATTTTATTATCGACTGAACATGTTTTAGACGAAGTTAGTGATGAGGCCAACTCGTATAAACCTGAAATAGTTCTTCACTACAATATTACTAAAGGAGCCGTTGATACCGCGGACAAAATGGTCAAGGAATACACTACGCGAAGAATGACAAACAGATGGCCAATGGTTATTTTTGGTCATCTCATTGATACCGCAGCTCTAAATTCCTTTATTTTATGGAGACTAAAGTATCCCGATTGAAACAAGTCATATCTAGATGCTAGGCGCAAATTCCTCCTATGCCTTGGAAAAGAGCTTGTAAAGGATCAAATACGTAGAAGATTTGGTAACAAGGATAGGATCCAGCAACTAATCCGCGATCACATGATCACTGTGGTTCCCGAGTTAGGCGCCCCTCATATACCACCTTTAGCGGAGAGATCATCTGGTCGTTGTGTTATTTGTCGTCGCCAAAAAGACAGAAAAACCCGCAATAAATGCTAGTCCTGTAAAAATTTTGTTTGCCTAGAACATAGTGAGAAAAAAGTTTTTTGTGGACAGTGCAAAATTTAATAATTGTTTTATTTCAAAAAATGTTATGTTGTTTTTTTGGGATACCATTTCTTATTTGTAAACTTTGTTATAATAAATATTTTGTTCATATATTTTATTAATTGTGTTTGATTTAACATTAAATATAAGATATTATAGAAAATTTAGTAAAAAATCAATAAATTAGCTGGGGTACAAAATTACCCCAGTTAGTACTTTACGGGGTATGAAGTCAGTCAATATTAGGAAGGTTAAATTGATTATTCGATTAATCAAAAATAATCGATTTTTAAAATTTTCACAATTGTTTAATCGATTAATCGATTATTTTGCCCACCCCACTCTATACCATTATAATTAATCTTTTTGTTAAATTTTTTATATTTGCCTTAATTGGTTAGCCTGGTTTTTTAATTACTTTGTTTTCTTCCAAAATTTCCAGCAAACAGTAAACATAATACTGGGCACAAATTTTATTTTAACGTTATATTAACTGTTTTCTCTTCAAGAAAAAGAAGCATATATTATAGGGTATATTAGACTAATTGATTATTTTACCCACCCCTAATTACGACTATAGAGTCACGTGCAACATCTCGAATATGTATCTTTACATTATGTGTTGAAATGCACTTTAAGGCCCCTTTCGCTTTCGTCAACACCGCGAAACGCTTCCAAGGATTGGGAAAAGGGACAAATTCTTTACTTTTAATAAAACATAATATGTGATCTATACCCAAAGTCCAAAATTTCTGTCAGTGACTCATCACTAGCATATATATAGCTGCGGGTTGT
Organism: Polydrusus tereticollis; assembly: GCA_963920685.1. NCBI lineage: Eukaryota > Metazoa > Arthropoda > Insecta > Coleoptera > Curculionidae > Polydrusus > Polydrusus tereticollis. The sequence goes on from OY987327.1 coordinate 63,968,039, forward strand.
GCGACGTCAGGGGAGTGAATTCTCAAAAAATAACAAAATTTCGTCGGAACGTCATATAAATTTTCATAAATTTAATTTATTCCATTATCCCTTATAATCTGATCTTATAAGAATAAGATTTCTTGGTCCTTGCGAAAATCCATTCATAAATGCCTGTTTTGAACTTTTCTAACTTAGATCGTGCCATACCTTCTCAACTGTGTGCCTTTCATTAAGCCATATTTTGTCGATGTCATACAATTTTTTTCCTTTTTCCCGAAACTCCCATATTTTTTCCATATATTTTCGCCGCCATACTGTAATTTTATTTTTTTCAATTAGTAGGCTTTGTCGATTTTCATTTTATAATAATTTTAAATTCCTAAAATTCCATCGATTTTGCGACGATTGTCGTATCCAGGACTATTTTTTCCGTCCTCTATTCGTCATTTTCTCGATGAAGGCCTATCAAAACCCTGAAGAGTGCGCGAGGGAAGTTTTGCTAATTTGATATATATTTCTGCAGCGTCAAAAGTGGTTAGTTTAGGATTTTGTTCCCGAATTCCATGAAGTGCGTTTTTAACTAATTCGTTCTTTTAACGTTAATTACATTTTTTCTTTGTAGGCGGACAGCTACTTGAAGGTTAGTTAGTATCCATAGTTAAGCAGTTAACACCAAACAAAGTTTAATAACTATACAGCGAGAACGTAAAAGTTTTAATCCATTTATTTAAAATGCATGTGTTTTTCTTTTTGAGAAAGCGCTCAGACCCGTCAATTTTTAATTTTTGTTGTACATTTTACAAAGCTTATTTCATGTACCGGGTGTCCCACTAAGAATGGCTGTCGGGCGTATCTCAGAAAGTGTTAGTCGTATGGCTTGCGAAAAAAAGATATATTAGGTAAAGTGGTCATGAGAAATTGCTGGAAATTATTTTCAAGTTTCTCAGACTGGCGCTAGAGGGCGCAACAGTAACGGTAAATATGAAACACGAAGTTTCCTCAAAAGTCGCCTAGTTAAGGTATCCCGAAAAATAACATTTTTGTATATTTCGAAGATTCGTTAATAAAATTCACCTATAGAACGTGTTCGTCACTTTTCAAATAAAGTGGTGGGGGAAGATTGAACATTATTTGTAATAAATGCTGATAACTCCGGTCTGGCTTAACATAATTTAGTAAACTTAGTTTTGTTAAAAAGGGCTTTTCTCGCTCTATATATCATCTTATGAACTAGAAGGCGCTGCCTTACAACTTTACAAACATTGCGCGTTTTTTCCATAATTGTAAATATAATAGTATATTCAATTTTACCTGATTACAAGGATGATTAAAAGTCTAAGAAGTCAGTAAAAACCGCAAGTTAATATATAGAGATATCAACAACAATAATCATAATTACGGAACATTATGATTTTATTTTCAAGTTGCCATTGTAAAGGTTTTCTTAAGAGTCAAATAGGCCTTGAAAAAACAAAATATGACTTGAAACTGTGCACGCGTGTCACCTTTCATTATTACGTCAAAATTTTTGTCGTGCCAACAGTGTTGTGTCGTATTTGATTTTCAAAATGCCTCTGTTACTTGAAGAAGCGGTTGACATCATTGCGGTGTATTTTGAATGTTTGGGAAATGCAGCAATTGCTGAACGGGTTTACGCAGTACGAGACCCTCAAAGGCGCCGATACGACAGTAGAATGTTTAATCGTTTAGCTAGCCGTTTTCGTACTACTGAAAGTATTCGTCGCCCTGTATATCGCAGACGCCGCCGAGGTCGAACCGAGGAAAACATTGTAAATGTTTTGGCATGTGGAATTGAATCCACAAATTAGTATTAGATTAATTGTTAGAGACTTGGGCGTTACTTGCTCTACTGTGCATAGGATTTTATTAGAAGAAAGGTAAGTAATTATATATATATGTTATAACTCTTAAATAGTTAAGAATAATGCCAATATTTCTCTTAATAGTTTTCAAGTCAATGTAATAAGTATTTTGTTTTCTTTAGGCTACATCTCTACCATATTGTGCTCCACCAGGCTTTGCCCCCGCAAGATTATGATGATTGGATCATTGCTATTGGTTGCTCAATATGATATTGGGAGATAGAAATTTCCTCTCCAGAATTTTGTGGACTGATGACGCTACTTTCCATAGTAATGGAGGAGTAAACCGCCATAATATGCATTATTGGTCGCGGAATAATCCCCATTGGATGCGGGAGGTGCAGCATCAAGGAAGATGGAGTGTCAATGTCTGGTGCGGCATTTTGGGTGGCAGAATAATTGGACCGTTTGTAATTAATGAGTCGCTTACTGGGCAAAGATATTTACATTTTTTAAATTACGAACTCCCAATTCTTCTCGAAGATGTGTGCCCTTGGATATTCGCAGAACTATGATTTTCCAACACGATGGATGTCCTGCACATTTTGCGGCAAACGTTCATCAATTTCTTGACGACATATTTCCTGCAAGGTGGATAGAAAGAGGGAGTATATCTCCGTGCCTGCCAGATAATATTATAGGATATATTATGATACTGTTAATGAAAGTGGTAATTTCAATTTTGGATCACCTGACTTGAAATGCCTAGATTTTTATCTATGGGGGAGATTGAAGGATCTTGTTTTCATTACCAGACCCACCACAAGGGAAAACACGAGAGAAAGGATAATGGACAGCAGCCGCCGTATCCCTAGGGCAGAGGTGGAAACTGCAGTATTATCAACCAGGGAGAGATTGGAGTCGTGTATACAGAACGATGGGCGACAATTTGAACATTTATGGCGCCACTGAGAATTATTGTCGTAACGATATATTTGCTTGAAACATACGTACCTTCATATTTTGTTTTTCCAAATGACTCTTAAAAAAACCTTTACAATGGCGACTTGAAAATAAAATCATAATGTTCCTTAATTATGATTATTGTTGTTGACATATCCGGATTGAAAATAGATATTAACTTGCGGTTTTCACTGACTTCTTAGACTTTTAATCATCCTTGTAATCAGATAAAATTAAATATACTATTATATTTACAATTATGGGAAAAACGCGCAATGTTTGTGAAGTTGTAAGACAGCGCCCCCTAGCGCCTAGTGTAAAACACATATTGCTGTAGTTCATAAGATGATATATATAGTGAGAAAAGCCCTTTTTAACAAAACTTAGTTTACTAAATTATGTTAAGCCACACCGGAGTTATCAGCATTTATTACAAATAATGTTCAACCTTCCCCCACCACTTTATTTAAAAAGTACGAACACGTTCTATAGGTGAATTTTATTAATAAATCTTCAAAATATACAACAATGTTATTTTCGGGATACCTTAATTAGGCGACTTTTGAGGAAACTTCGTGATTCATATTTACCGTTACTGTTGCGCCCTCTAGCGCCAGTCTGAGAAACTTGAAAATTATTTCCAGCAATTTCTCATGACCACTTTACCTAATATATTTTTTTTCCGCAAGCTATACGACTAACACTTTCTGAGATACGGACGACAGCCATTCTTACCGGTATACAGGTTTATCCCAAAAACAAGTTATGACGGTTTACTTTATTTTTTTAAATGGATATCCCTATTTTATAATATTTTTTTGGATTGTGCATAAAATTCTAAACATATTTCATGAAATATGTCATATACTTAAATTCAGCCGTTTGCCAGAAAATCGATATTCGGATTTTAAAACATGATTTTTTTATTATTACTTAAATCATGAGCACTGTTGTAAATAAAGCCTTTGGTTGTTAGGTTGTCACACTGACAGTGACGGTTGTCCCCTGATTTGAGTAGTTTTACCTCAAGTCAAAGTGTCTGGCAAATGTTATTTTGATAATCTTGTAATTTAAAAAAATTGTACCCTTAAGTGAAAGAGAACGAATAGAAATAATAATAATGATTGGTTATGGAGATAGAATGCGCATACAAATTGCAGTTTGCGAACTCGTCAATAACAAGTATCCTCGTAGAGAACCGATATCTCTATCTACTGTCAGTGAAATAAAAAAAATACAGAGATTTAGGTCACGTTAGGGACAATTATACGAAAGGCCCACCTGAAGTATTAGAAGATACACAATTGAATGTATTATTGTCGCTTCAAGAATAACACCATAAGGCGAGTAGTACTATTGCTTTGGCAAGTCATCTCTGCAAAACATCCGTTCTAAAATATTTAGACAAAAATAAATTCCATCCTTACAAAGTTCAATTGGTTCATGAACTCAATAAAGATGATCCAGACAGAAGACTCCAATTTTGCGAGAGAGAGAACATGTGCAATAATCATCCACTGTTTTCGAAACGAATTATATTTTCGGATGAGGCAACGTTTTGTTTGAATGGAAGTGTAAACAAACAAAACTATTGGGCTACAGAAAATCCATGCTGGATTATGGAATGTCACATCCAATGTTCTCAAAAAGTTATTGTTTGGGTCGGCATTGTTAAAAATAGAATTAAGACCCTATTCTATTGACGAAAACTTGACAGGTGAAACATATTTAGAATTTTTAGAAAATGATCTAGTACCGTGCCTTGCCACAATATACCTTAATCCAGAAGATCCTGATGCACCGAACATTTTCTTGTGGTATAAGCAAGACGAAGTTCTGGCCCATTACACCCGCCCTGTGTGTGAGTACCTTAATACAGTTTCTCCCGAACGATAGATTAGGCGACGAGGTCCAACTGAATGGTCGGCCAGATCTCCGGATTCAACCCCTTTAGATTTTTTCTTGTAGGGCTATCTTAAGTCTAAGGTGTATGTTAACCGACCAAATAATATTGAACATTTAAAGAACAGAATAAGAGGCGAAATATGATTATTAGAACTTTACGTCGTTAATAACGTTCTGCAAGAATTTAAAGATTGTCTCGGGTACTGCTGGTACTGTTGGGGGAGGTCATTTCGAACATTTGATCAAACGACTTTTAGTTTATTTTTGATTTTCTTTTTTTTCGCTTCGAAAAAAAAAAACACGTGAATTTTAAATAAATTTGTTCCATTCTATACGTTCTTTCTCACTGTATATTTAAACAAAACAATATATATGTGAATGACCTGTATGGTACGAGAACTAAAAAAAAACGAACAAAGTTTATCGATAAATTTATAATTAAAACACAAATTAATCAAGCAGTGCGCAAACCCTGCCGGCACATTTTCAAATCTTTCACGTAGTGAATTCGGTCTCTGTGTGTTGCCTTATTTACTTTCTTCGCGATCAGAATCCCAGTATCGGAATCGCCGTGCCATTTTAAATGCATTTAGCTGACTGCGGCTTGTATGACAACGTCGCCTCTTAAGTTCACTGTAAGTGTAGCGGCAACAATTAATATATGCATAAAAAGCATTTACTTGTACATACAATATTTTTATTCTGTCGCTTCCTAGATTTAGTGATTAGTATTAAATAAGTCACTGACAGAATTTGTAGACTTTAGGTATAGTTTGTCTTAAACTATTTTGTAACTCTTTAAAAAATCCATAAAATGTTTCATTTGATTAGGTTTTAAAAACAAATTATATTATAATTAAATGCTTAATAATACCTTTGAAATAATAAATAAAATAAAATTTCGTTTAAATATTTTAGACAATTCAGTTTTCTCGCTAGTAAGTTATTAAAACTGGCCTAATCATAGTACCTTATATCACTTATATCTTATATCTTATTGAATTTAAGCTTTTGAAACTGGTGAAGAGTGCAATGTTTTGTTGTCTGTATAAAACTGCATGCCGACTTTATTTTCGTTTCATACTCGAGGTTGGTATAAGCGAGATTACATTTCGCCCATATCTTCAATCCCCTTATTTTCCTGGCATCAGGTATCCTATGATTTCTTATAAAACAATATTTTTGTGAATATTTATTTTGTAATGGTGTTTCATTTTTACCTGACAGTTAGCTCCAAAACTTTCTAGGTTAGCTTCCGTTTTTCAACGATGTTACTGGCATCTATATCCCAGCAACCAAATTCAAACGGGACCGTTTGTCGAAGGGCGAAGATATTTGAGCTAGGTATCATTTGGAGAACATTTATAGTGAGTTGCATTAATTACGCGGCAATAATTAAATGTAGGTACACCTGTTTTATCTCACTTAAGCTAAATACCTGCAACTGGGAAGCTGGAATCCACTATGCTTACTTCTATATTATTTCACCCGCTAGTATGTGAACCGGCCTATTTTTGGTCCGAGCAGTACTGTTCTGGAGTTTTTCGCTGAAACTTGCTTTATCTGCTTGACGCCCCCCCCCCCTCCTCATCTCTCTATGGTAGACGAAATGACACTGACCTGGTGGTCACTGGATTTCCAACGGCTGACGAAGCAAGAAGGCTTTTAAAATCCACAACTATTCAACTCATCTTCAACGGATTTTGGATTTTGAGGCTTTATTTCCTATCGCCCTTAAGTTCACCTCGTTTTGTAGTTAATATTTCTGGTTTGCTGATTCAGTGGACGGCAGGAAAACCACTTACGTGGGATTTTTCGTAGGATTTGTTCGCTGTTGGGAGTCAAGGTCACCAGGGCCTAAAGGGGCAATACATTCAGGAGCACCCATCACCATTGTGAACCCCTAATCAAACTTTTGGGACCCTACCGTCTTTTTGACGATCTTTTTCCCGTCAACATCTTTTTGACATCTATCGACTACCTGTTGTCTAATCTTCCTTCCCCTTGGAAGAAGTTCATCATCTGCACCCCGTTTATCAGTGTACAGCTAAGTCTAAATTAAAGTACTAGCCCCCCATATTTTCTTTTTTTATTTAATAAAGCCAGCAATAATATTTTCAAATTTCTTGTTTTATTTATATAGCTCCCCCTCGTTCTTTTTTAACTTGTGTTTGCGTGGTGTCAGGTCGCACGATCAGAGCTAGCTCCACGACCATCTTGGAAGTCTCCAGCTTTTCCTGTGGTAAAGCTGGTGGCGCTTGTTAAACCCCCTCCCTCGAGCTAGGGAAATTGGCACTCTTGCTTCACGGCTAGTTCTGTGCGTGCTCTCTGGCCACCACTTCTATTAATTTTTTTGATCATCAATTAAGTTCATTTAAATTAATTTTTAATTACGGTTTGGCTTATTCAGCGGTGCTCATCATAGCATCGCTGAAGAGTACCATCTCCTTTATTATTTAAAAATAAAATAAATAAAATTTTTTCTACCATTTTATTTTCTTGTCATTTTCACACAACGACAAAAAAAAACAATTGGAGTGCGCGTGCCAACATACAAGCACAAAACTAGGCCCTTCCCTACTTACGGTTATAAAGCTCTAAATAAAAACATAGCAGAAATACTAGAATACTTTGAATATTTTACTATTAAAACCATTGGAAAAATATGCTTTGTGAGTCATGTTTGCACCTATACTTTGCACAGATAACATTTACAACGCCTTAATCAAACAAAATGCTCCCCTTTCTGAAGAAAAAATTATGCAATAAAGGAACGCAAAGGATCTCAGAAAGATATACTTTGTATGTAAATAGGCAAATAAATAGCTTAAACTACGCCCAAGCTTTGCAGATATGAGAGCGAGCCAAAAGGCTTTATGAAGTTTAAGTGCTTTTTTAAAGTTATAATTTGCGTAATATAGTGAAAATATGTTTACTTTGAAATATTTTTTATGGGCAAATACCTTTTTTTTTAAAGGGGAGTATAATATTTGCAAAGATGTATTTATAAGAAGTTGGTGTCGTCGGTATTTTCTTTTATGGATATTTATAACTACACTTTTATAGCTTGGGATTAACTAAAAAGTGGAAGTTAAGTGTGATATGTAGTAATTTTTAACATAAATATGTTTGATTTTTAAACCTACTTGACCTCGACTGTTGACATATTACAACTAATTTTAATTGTATTTGATATTCTGCATAATTTTTCCTAGATGACAATAAAATTGTAAAGGTTTATTAACATTAAAATATGCATTATTTAATTATTTTTTGTTGATATTAATACTAATATATAAGACAAATTTATAAATGTTGTTACAAAAGTATTTATCTAAATTCTAATGTAAGGTATAAATAGGTAATACAGTAATTAAGAACAGGGCTTACAGTGGATCGATACATTATGGGTTTTTCCTATTGTTGTACAGGTGGTTATCAAAAAATATGTTGTATCCTATTTTATTATGATGTTAATAATTGGATTAGCACTTGAAGGTATTTCTGTTTGATTATTGACAACATTACTCTTGTTTTTATTGCTTTTTTGATTGAAAGTGACTCTAGAAGGTTCAATTTTTGCTTTTGTTGTGGATGTGAATAGGTTTTATTTTATTTGAAATCGAAGTTTTCTTTTATGCAGTGGTCGGCAATACCTGTTTTATTTTGTTTTTTTAAAACAGAAGTGATATGTTCTTTTAGTCTTTTTTTTTTAAATTTCTGCCTGTTTGTCCAATATAAATAGCATTGCAGTTGTCATAATTTATTTGGTAGACTCCGCTTCGTAAGAGTTTGTCCTTTGTTTCTATTTTAAAATTGCATAAGTGTCTACATAAGTTGTTTTTATTTTTATTTACTTGGATAGGGGTGATGTTAAAATTTTTCAGTTCTTTACAAATTTTTTGGCTTGTATTGCTCGAACAATATTTATATTTAGTTGGATTGGAGTGTCCATGGTAGAGAAGTTTTTGTGTTTTTTCTCTGAGTTTTTTCTTTAGAATCTTGTTAATGATTTTTATTTAGTAGCCGTTGTTTGTGGCTATGGTTTTTATTATGTCTAATTCTTTTTTATATTTAGTGTCTGAAAGGGGGATGTTGCCTAGTTTATATGGCATACTGTGGTAGGCTGCTAGTTTGGTTTGTTGAGGTTGTCTGAAGTCCGCTGGTATAATTGTGTCTGTTGTGGTAGGTTTTCTATGGATTCCATAGTTTAATTGATTATTGTCATTTTTTATGGTGAGGTCTAGAGAATTAATTGAGTTATTTACTTCTTTTTTCTATGGTAAATTGAATTTTATTATTTTGGTTATTAAGTAAATTAACAAATTGTTGTAGTTGTCGTTCCGTGCCTGTCCAAATACAAAACACATCGTCGATATATCTACACCAAAAATGTATATTTTTAATTAATGAATTCTTAATGTTGAATAGCTTGTTCTCGAAGTTTGCCATATATATTTTAGCTAGCAAATGTGAAAGGATCTCATAGGTAATCCCTCATTTTGTATATAAAATGTGTCGTTAAACCTGGCATAACTTTGGTCAATGCAGACATTGATCAGCGCAATTATTTCTTGTATATTGACTGTGTTTTGGCTAGTGATTAGGTTATTGCGTATGATATTTTTTAATTCAGTTGTAGGTATAGATGTAAATAGACTCTTAATGTCAAATAAGACTAGAATTGAATTGTGGGGTACATTGTAGTTATTTGTTTGTTCTATAAATTTAAACGTATTCTTTATGGCATACTTCGAAGAACAGTTTAAAATTTTTGGATGGTAGTTGTTAAGAAATTGGCATAGTTTGTATGTAGGGGCATTAATGTAAGATACTACTAGTCTTATGGGTATGTCGGTTTTATGGATTTCGGGTTGTCCGTACAGTATGGGTGCTGTTGGGTTCATAATTTTAAGCTTAAAGGTTTTTAATTTTAACATTACCCTTATACAAGTTAATAAAAACCACTTAAGTAGACACTTATCCAATTATAAAATAGAAACAAAGGACAAACTCTTACGAAGCGGAGTCTACCAAATAAATTGTGACAACTGCGATGCAATCTATATTGGACAAACAGGCAGAAATTTTAAAACCAGACTGAAAGAACATAAAACTTCTATTTAAAAAAAAAACAAAATAAAACAGGTATAGCCGACCACTGCGCAAGAGAAAACCATTAAAAAGCAATAAAAAACAATAGTCATGTTGTCAATAATCAAACAGAAATACCTTCAAGTGCTAACCCAATTATCAACAGCATAATAAAATAGGATACAACATATTTTTTGATAACCACTCGTACAACAATAGTACAAAAAAATGTATCAATCCACTGTAAGCCTTAACTTTAAAACCTATTTATACCTTACATTAGAATTTAGCCTTTGTAAAATTTTTGCTGTATTCTTAAGCGTATCTACCGGGTTGGGTGTAGATTTATAAACTAAATCTTTGATGTGGGCAAAAATCCTGCAGCTTAATCTTGAGGTCTGTGTGACCACTTTATTCATGCACTTCTCTGATGTGACTTCTACTTTTATTTTGACATCCCAAAATGAAAATGTATATGCGTTCATCTTCAGCGACGCGCATTTTAGCTTCTCAATAAATTTAAAAAATATTTTTAAGTCTTATCTTGGGTTAACGCGCATGCAGCCGTACAAGTTAAAACGATACTTAAGTCACATACAGAGTTCAGGCTCCTTTTTTGTGACAAGACTGACAAATATTACAGTATACGAGCAGTCCAAGATATTATAATGAATGGGCATTAGGACAATCGCTGGGGGTTTTGTCATTTATCACTCGGTTTGCCAATACTGACCTAAAATTTCCAAGTCTACTTAATAAATGTAAATATACAGGATGTTTCATAATCAATTTGTTGTATGTGTCAGACAAAACTTCACATTTTACTTTCTTTTTGTAGTACAGGGTAAGTCAACCATAGAGTGAAGTTCATTATCTCATTTGTTTTGGGAATTACCCAAAAACGTTAAATATAAAAGTTTTAGAGAATGTCAAGGTACACAGTTTAAAATTATTTTTGAGCATACAGGGTAAAATTCCATAACTTTTTTGTTAGTCATGTTATATACCTAAACCTAGTAGTTGTTCTAATATTTTAATTTTTCTAGTTTTTACTCTTTTTAAAAATTGACAGTTCCGCCATTGTTTCTGAAGGTGGAATACTCATATTTGGTACAAACGTTCTAATGGGATGACAAGTAAAAAGCATCTAAGGGAATCTGATACAGGGCGTTCAAAATAAATTTATATATTTCGACCAATTTAAATAAAAAAATATCAACTTTTTTAAACAGCACACCCTGTATATTATTATTTTTTCTGATAGGTTTATAGGAGATAAATCTCCTCCACTTTCATCCGGTATGTCATATACCTATTTTTAGTAGTTTGGGATTTAGTTTGATTTCTCTCATTTTTACCCTTGTTTTTACTACACCAACGGAACTAATGCTATAAAATAAGTTGACCATGACAAAACAAAAATTTAGTGCCGATTAAATTTTGAAATGTCAATTAAGCAAGTAAAAATAGTTTAATTTATAAAAATAAAGTAGTTATGAATTTTCCTAAAAATGAATTAATTGACATGAGTTTTGAACTGGGCGAGGCGGAAAAAAATTGTCTTTTAGCAGTAAGGATTGACGATGCAAAGTACCCTAATAAACGCATACCAACTAGAAAATATTTTCAATGCCTAATGGAACGGTGTGATGGTAATGGGAGCGCTGAATTTAAGAAAGGAAATCATCATAAATGAAGCTATAGAGGCCGATCCGAATTTTTTGTCCAAATTAATGCTTTCTGATGAAGCTACCTTTCGCAGTAATGGAGCAGTTAACCGCCGTAATATGCACTATTTATCGATAGTTAATCCATTCTAGGTTCGGCAACTTCAAAATCAAAACCATTGGTCGCTTAATCTATGGTGTGGAATCAAAAATCTTTGAGTTATTGGTCCATACTTTTTCCGCGAACTACTTAACGGGTATAGGTATTTTAACTTTTTGCAAATAAGATTCAAAGAGACGGAGCTCCTGCTCATTACCATCGGGAAGTTCGCGAATTTTTAAACAATCATTACCCACAGAAATGGATCGGCAGGGATGGATTCATTGGGTGGCCCCCTCGATCATGTGACCTAACAGCTTTCTTTTTGTGGGGCTACATTAAAAATCGCGTTTATGTAAATCCCCCTACAACACCAGAAGATATGGAAAATAGGATAAAGGATGCCTGCAGGACAACACCACCACCCTTTATGCTAAGTGCGGGGAAATATAGTATAGACTAAACATATGTATACAATTAGACGGGCATTTTTTTGAACATTCCACCTTCAGAAACAATGGCGGAACTGTCAATCCTTTATTAGAGTAAAAACTTATATTTTTCTAGAAAAATTAAAATGTTAGAAGAACTACTAGGTTTAGGTATATAACATTATTAACGAGAAAATTATAGTATTTCATGCAGAATCTAAAAATAAATTAAAAAATGGGGTGTTCCATTTAAAAACCTAATGTTATATTCGCCACGCATTTTTGAACCATTGGAACATTCTCTAAAACTTTTGATTTTAACGTTTTTTGGTAATTCTCGAAACAAATGAGATAATGAAGTTTACTCTATGGCTGACTCACCCTGTACATACATGGTGATAAAGGTTTTCTTTAATTTTTTTCTAATAACTCAGAAACTACATTAGGTATTTTTATAAAACTTGGTGGTGTATACTAGGTGTAGTGACATATCTTGTGAGTATTGGAATTTTCAGTTATAACCAGTGGCGTCCCAATTAATTAGTTTGTAATTTAAAGGTTCATTTTAATGTCATTTATTTGACGTTAACTGGTTGATTCGTACTTGATACTAATATTTTAGACGGCGATAAATTCGGGTAAATCGAAAATTATAATAATATGGCAGTTATTATTTATCTCGTCATTTGACGTGGAAATGCTTTTCACCGAGGGAGAAAAACTTCGTGTAATTCACCTTTAATATTCAAATCATAACAAAACAGTACACGCTCAATATTTCATGTTACTTGTTTTAAAATAAAACATAAGTTTATTATATCTGAACTAACCTACCAAGTTATACTTACACTAAATGGGTTGGTTATAGGTATACACTAAATTAATAGTTATTTATACTACAAGGAATGTAAGTAAATATACTTACATCCCATGAAGTATATACCATTTTTTCTCCTCCCCGCAGAATTTATTCTTGGATTTTTATTAATTTAATTCGATACTTTTCGCATGAAATTATGGATAGCTTTGACCGGTTTCTATAGCATCATAAATAAGCATTGTTATTTTATCAACAACGTCAAGCTGGTTTATTATCAAAAATTGAGAGAAATTGAAATTATTGATTTGTATAACAGCCAAATGGATATAGAAGAATCAGCAAATGTCGCTGCTGCCAGAAAAATCGAGGCAGAGGTATGAAGCAACGTACCTATCAATACTTCAAGAATTGGTGTCAAAGAAAGACTGCTACTGCAGTTTCAGAAATCGTGCTTTTGGCGTACTTTCACGAAAAATCTGCTGTATTAAAGTCTCCATCAAGCTTATGGTGTGAATATTCCATGCTGAAGTCCACCCTTTTCATAGAGGAAAACATAGATATTTCCAAGAATCCTAAACTTCGAGCATTTTTAAAAAGAAGAAATAACGGATATAAACCCAAAAAATCTAATGTGTTTGGCAGGGAAGATGTAAATAATTTCCTGTTTGACGCCTCCGATGATATTTATTTAATGGTGAAGGTTGTAATGATAATGGGAATTGCTGGAGCGTGCCGTTCTAGTAAACTCTGTGCAATGAAAATGGGCAATGTTGAATTAAGGCATGAAGTCATATTTGTTACTATTCCTGACTCCAAAAATGGAATAGCACGTAAATTTATAGTGACGAAAATTCCAAGTAAAATTGCTAAATTTCTGAACTTTCAGAACTTTAAGTAGTATACTGGACACTCCCTTAGAAGAACGTCGGCCACTTTATTAGCGAATACTGGAGTTGATGTCTTAGCCCTCAAGCGACATGGCGAATGGAAATCTGCAATTATTGCGGAAATTTATGTAGCGGAGAGCGTTATAACAATAAATAGGAAGTTGCAAATAAAATTTTATACAATATAACGAAGCCAGAAGTCTCCTGCAGTACTTCAAGAGTAACAGAAAACATGGTTAGAGATGGAGAAATTATGGAGTCAGAACATTTCATACAAATTAAGAAAAAACGAGAAAAAATTTATCCAAATTTTGTAAATAATGTTCATAATTGTACTACTAATATTCATATCACTTAATATTACTCAATTTTTATAAATCATTGTTTTTATATGGCATAAATTATTACCACCCAAGGGTGGTAAGTTGACTTACAACCCGTCGTCAAGGGCAATCGATACCTTTTTGGTAATTGTTACTTACGTCCTTCAAAACAGTGTCGAAATGCGTTGTTTGCAATATAGGGAGGAGAAAAAATAATTAAAACAAAAATACTTGTAAAGTAGTCATCAAAAATTGACAAAAAATGTCAATCAACATAAAAGAATTTCTAATATTAACTTTCATGTATTTGCTTACTTTAACTCATTATATTACGCACAGCATTTCTGGCAATTTTTTAATAATGTGCTTCAACTAACCTAATTCAAGCATCACTAGCTTATTTTACGAACAGTAGAAATTTCAAATAATTTTTATAGTCTTATGCCCGTATTCTTCGTAATGTTTTAAGCTGGCTTAAAAAGAAAGCCGCTTTAAGATGCCGTTTTCTTAAGCATCGTTAACCTTAAGAACCGTAAGCTTACTTAGTTTTAAGCCCACAATGGCGGAGGCTTAATATCGGGCTTAAGATTTGCATCTGCGCATTTATAAAATTAAAAAAACAAACAGTAAAATCCAAAACTTTTAACAATTATTTTCAAACACAGCACAAAGTGTAATAATATACCTTTGCTTTTGTAGGCTTTAATTAGCAGAACTTGGCTAAAACTATACTGACATGACAGTGACTTATAAACTAAAATAGATTACAAACAGGTTACAATATATAACACGTAAATAAGGTATCAGGTAATATACATATACAAGTAATGCACACAGCAATTATATTACACAAAGCACATGAAACGAAAAATAAGGTTACAATGTTACAAATTCCTTCCTCTGTACTCTACCACTTGACGGCCTCAGTCTCTGAGCAAAAAAGAAGAGAAAAATGCGACGTTGCCAAATCTTAAGGAGGCTTAATTAAACCCGACAATAATTGTTTCGGTGCTTACCTTAAATTAGTTAAGTGAGTTTAAGAAATTAAGTCAACTTTAGTTAAGTCAGCTTTTCTACATAACGGAGAATACGGGCATTATCTGTTCCTCAGAGTATCATTCTTAGTTGATAATTTCAAACCTGTTTTATGGGAGATATTTTAATCTCAAGTAACAAGTTTTTACATTGAATATAATATTATGGCAAATTGTTTTGTTATTCGATTATTCGTGGTGTAATTATTTATATTTTTTATTTAATCCTCAGTAATTTGTACAGTTCGGTAGTTTATGCAATCATTATTTTTTATTATATAACGATCAAGAGGCAACGTAATTTACACACCCATCTTTATTTAATATAGCGTTAAAAGTGAATTAAAAGATAATAGAACGTTTCCGGGGTTACGCAATACGTCTCGAAGTCAAAGTAACGTGCTGGAAAGAGACAAAAAATATTTGGAGAGTTGTCCATTGATGTCAAAGTCATCGTTTTGATATGTCAACTTTAATTTGTTTTTAAACGTTCTTATGCCTTGAAATTCAATTTAATCGTATATTCTTCTTTCCAATGTTATCGTATTTTCGTGTTGGCTGTACTCCACCAATTTTAAATATAAGATTAATAATATGAACCAGAGGATTTGTAAGGTGATTATGAAGTAACTTTATTATTTTGGTGGATACATTGTCCATGTCATTGGAATAGTTGTTTTTAGGCTATTAATATGTTTAATAATTTCATTATTATTATTTGGTTTTAAATACATCGAGGTTAAGGAGCTGTTTTGAATTTGTATTATTGCAGACTATACTCTGGTACCACAATGATTGTCAGTTACTTTTTTTTACCGGGGTGTGCAAGACGTAATGGGAACGCCAATTCCAAAAGTGTGTAATTTTAAATAATCATAATAAAAAATATATATGCAGTTTTTGCGTATTATTTCAATATTTTAATATTATTACAATTTACTTTAGGTTGTTTTGTGTAGGTTTTTTAAAAATAAATCTAACTGAAAAATAGATTAAAATTATTAAGTATGCTTTTATATTGTAGTATAAGGTGTAGTGTAAGTAAGGTATAGTATAAGGTAAAATACTGTAAAATACTAACTGTCTTAATTTTAGCATTTCAGACCTTATTTGTATGGACGAAAATTTTCACTTGAAACCGACTGTAAACCTCTTATTTCACTTTTTGGTATGACTAACCCTTCTAGTAGACTCACTAAATTTCGATTAGTTTTGGAAGAATACGATTTTGATATTAAACATGTTAAAGGGAAAGAAAACGTCATAGCGGACGCGCTTTCGAGAATAGAAATAAATAATGAGGAGCTTAAAAGCTTAAGTAATAAAAATAATAATGAATCTTTATTTGCTACGACTAGAGCAGCCGCGAAGCGACAGACAGACAAAACAGATGACGTAGGTTGTAGTTCGGGTACTTACGAACGGATTGATCACCCGGGAGTAACAGAAGTACTGAAACGGCCTAAAGAATCGTGTGAACTCTGTCCAGTGTCAAACGCGAAGTTTATTGAATTATGTAAAAATGAAAATTACGATTGTAATATAGAAAATTTCGTCTATTTCAAAAATAAAAACGTCATTTATATGGGCCAGGATTTTCGATCGACGTTGACCAGGAAGGCATCGTTGAGAAACCTGAGTTCCGACGAAGCGGAATTTAAATTTCAGAACATCCGATCGGCGTTACCCTTAAGTGGATCGTTGAGGATACTGAGAGCTATATGTGATAAATATAATATCCGCGAATTAATAGTAATTAAAGACGGAAAGAGCGCTCAATTCTTAAGAGAATTATTAAAATATAAAAAGTTGATAAATGAAACCGGTATAAAAATATGTGTTATTAAAGACGTGCAAAAAGTATACGATCGTGAGACAAAGCAAATAGTGCTTAATGATTTTCATTTACTGCCGACAGGAGGTCATGCAGGAATAAATAGGATGTATAATAATGTTAAAAAATATTATTCATGGATAGGTTTAAGACAAGACGTTGAGGACTTTGTTAAAAAATGCGATGATTGTCAGAGGTATAAACATTCAAAACTAAGTATAGAGCCAATGACTATTACGCCTACAGCTGATTCAGCATTCCAGAGAATTTGTTTAGATTTAGTTGGTCCTTTAGAATCAGATGTTGATAACAATAAATACGTTTTAACGTTACAGTGTGATCTCAGTAAATTCGTGGAATGTTATCCTTTAAAAAATAAGGAAGCTGTAACAGTAGCCCAAGCGTTCGTTGAAAATTTTATTTTGAGGTTTGGAATCCCAGATGAGATAGTGTCAGACCAAGGCACTGAATTCTTAGCTGCAACCCTTACGCAAACGTGTAAATTGCTTCAAATTAAAAAACTTAATTCAACGGCCTACCATCATCAGACCATAGGCGCATTAGAAAACTCTCATAAAACATTAGGAGCATACTTACGAATGCAAATAGCGAAAAACCCAACTAATTGGAGTAGTTGGATACCTTTTTGGTGTTTTTCCTATAACACTAGTATTCATACTGAAACTCGGTATACCCCGTATGAGTTAGTATTTGGCAAAACGGCTAATTTACCTTCGAATTTGTTACGAGAAGTTGACCCTCTGTACAATTTTGATAGTTATCCTTTAGAGTTAAAGTATAGGCTCCAGCAAGCATGTGCTGATGCAAAAAGTAACTTAATGACGTCAAAAGGTAAAAGAAAGACTGTATATGATAGGAAAAGTAGCATAGTTAATTATAAGAGTGGTGATAAAGTGCTTTTGAAAAATAATTCGGGAACAAAAATGGACGCTTTATACAATGGACCCTTTACAGTGATAAGTGAACAGTCTCCAAATATTTTGTTAGATATAGAGAATAAGCAAGTTTTAGTTCATAAGAATAGAGTTAAGAAATATTTTGATTGATATAGATTGGTTGATTATTTCAAAAAAAAAATTCAGCATTAGCATTCGATTTTTTTTTTCTGCCGGCCGGAGGTGTAGTATAAGGTGTAGTGTAAGTAAGGTATAGTATAAGGTAAAATTAAGACAGTTAGTATTTTACAGTATTTTACCTATTTTATTAAATTAGTTTATATTATTAAACATTGGTTTAGATTGACAAGGTTACAACCATGAACGTAAGGTGCCAGCTTTGCTTGTAATTGATAAACATAAACATATAACATATAACAAACCGTACCATAGTTTAAGGTTACCCAAACATATATATATTTTGATGAACTAGATTTAAAAGAATATAAGTTAAGAGATGATGATTTGATAATTTTAACATTTTGCTACTATTGTACTAATACCGTAATGAATATACGTCATTTTCGTTATCCAAAACCTGTGTGCTAATTTCGAACCAGGTAATCATCTTACAATATCTCGACTAGCACTGCAGAAACTAAATTTCGCAGGTACAAAAAAAAAGAGATATTACTAAAAAGGGGCATTAAAGCAATATATTTCATTTTCATTAATGTATTTATTACAGTACATAATAATAGAAGGATATAAAAGTGGATTATGGGCACAACCTATTGTACATGAATAATAATTGTTGACAAATTATATTCCAGGCTGGCATTAAAAAGTTATGTCAAGTTATAATGGCATAATATTATATACATTATAATTATTAAATACATTATCATAAAAAAAACACATAAATAGTTCTAAATACATTTTAAACTTCTTCGTTACATGTCGCGCCAATAAAAACATTTCATCACTATCACTACTGCTGTCATCAGCAGGAGTAATAATAATAGGTTTCTATTTTTACATTCGCTACTGCCGTTTTTAAAAGTTTTTTAACATCTTTGAGTTTAAAAGTTCTATTTTTACGCGCCAGTTCGCCATCTATCTATGTCCCTCTCATCCAACAAACATTTTAAGTTAAATTTACCTTTATTCGACCTCTAAACAGGTCAAATATTTTGCATGACCAATTATATATAGGGATAATTTACCTACATTGTTTTTCTATTGTCCAATGTGGAGAAAGAAACTAAAGTTAAAGTTAAAGTTAACTAAGCTAAAAAATTTGAAAGTCGAAAATAGGTTGATAGGGTTTTTCCGTCCAATAAGTTAAAACGAAGTGAAATAAATATAGACCTATTTTACGTCTAAATATGTAAATATAATAGTATATTATTAACCAAGGTTTAGACAGCCATCATTATCGCCCGAGCGGCAAGGTTAAATCACGAGGAGCGCAGCGACGAGGGATTTAAGACGCGAGGGCTATAAGCTGTCTAAACCGTGGTTAATATAATATTTTTTCCACTACTACAAAGTTTTATAAGACATTTATTTTTATAGTATTAATAATTATAAAAAATTGTAGGATAGGTGTAAGTATATTTTTTAATCAAGTTACCTGCGCTTTGGAATTGGCAAAATATTTTGTCAATGTCAATGTCAATTTTTGTTCATTTATGTCATCAGATTTCACGAGTTTTCCGTTTTTTTTTTTTTTAAATCAAGTTACCTGCGTTCAAATAAATTCTTGAAGATCGGTCAATAATGGATTTCAATGCCTTATTATTGACCATGGTCAATAATAACTTACAAGGGAGAGAAAAACGATTTCTAACGTTAATAATCGGTCAATAATGATGATGTTATAGGTTAGTAGTGGAAAAAATGTATTATTACGATAATTTTAAAGAGTGTCTTCATTATAAACATTATATGTACCTAAAGTTTTAAAAATACTCTCGTTGACGAAAGATATCGTAGTCTAATGGATTTTCCACTCACCTTATGTAATTCTTAAAATTTTAATTATTGTTTTTTTATAGTTGTCAATAAACAGGAAAACTAATAATTATTAAATTATATTTTATAACATGGCCGTTTTTATATTTTTAACCTTGAAGTTATTTTCCCCTTTATTATTAACTTTGAGAACATGTTTTCCTGGTCCGAGGTTAAATTGGCAATCATTTATCGAATTTAAAGTTAAATCGTCCCTAAATAAGACATATCTAGTTATCAGTCAAGGTTAACTTTAGGGCAATTTGTAGGATCCGCGCTACCCAATACCGGAACCGATCTATTCGTTTTAAATTTCGAGTAGTGTAGTCTCGTCCGGAGTAGTCTGGGCCATTGCAGCCTTTGTCTGATATGAATCTGATTCATTTTCACTGTCTTTCTCTAATAATATTTTGATCGTTAAACGATTTGATTCCATTGTAACATTACAATTGGCAGGTTTGAAAGAAAATATAGACATAACTGAATAAACAAATGTCCTTAAAGATATATAAAGGGAACATGTAACTTGAAGGTAATTTGTAATATGTAATCTACGACCTCAATCAGGACAACTTTTCTAACAGGTCAATTGTACAAGCAATGTTAGCCTTTGAGGTTAATCAGAAAGTTATGAAGTAGCTCAATTTTTAACCACAAAAGGTCTATAACTTTTATATGGCAATATTATCCAAAATATTACTTGTTTCTAAAACTACATGGTCAGTAAATTATTTGGACTTTTTTTAGGCAATAATTAGGTAATGTTTACCTAGCGTAATAGCCAAAAAATTCCTTAATTTTATTATGAATACATATATTAAGTAACAATAATTAAGTAAATTAGACTTAATCATATTCCTTATTAGGATTAAATATTTTTAATTTGTCAAAGATGTAATTTATTTGTAATTTTTGACTAGCTAAATTAAACTAAAAGTAGATTTTCCTATAACAAATTATTTAAGTTCTAGATATCCAAATTTTGACTTAGATTATAGAGTTCGAATCTTTTGTATTTTTTAAGAAAACATTTAAAGAAAAAATAAGCAAATATTTGCCAATTTAGGATTATTTTCCTTTCGTTCTGGTCTACTTTACTTAATATGTTTGTTGGGAAACTCGATCGGATTTAGCTCACAATATTAAGGCGGTAAACGTAATATTGTAAAATCGCATTAACGACTTGATGCATTTTGCTACCTGGCATGCCGCCTATCTCCCTAACCTCCCTTAATCCAGGTACTTACATTTGACCCTTGTTGGAAAGGTTCCGCGTACCACTTACCTCCTTAGAACTTCACCCTGTCCGACCGCCCTTCAGGAACCAGCAACAGACGCTGGTTAGAGCCCCGACGTGAAGCCCCACAGTATTCTGGTCTATCTCCTATAGTATTGTATAATTCTGGGAGATAAATAAATGAAGTCCTATTGAAAAACTCCAGTCTTTCTACCCCCTACCCACAGATTCGTGACATATATAAGAGGGAAGTCACATCCAGGTATGTTACTTGGGAGTGAGAAATTCTTGAGCATTTTTGGACAAACAATTTTTTACTAATGTAATTTAATTTTTGACAATGTCTCGGTAGTTTGGTTCCTATCTACAAAAACCAACAAGCGACCACAGGAATACATTTTAAATCGTTAGACATTAAATACAAAAAACAACCTTGGTTTCACTCAGAGAGAAATAGGGACTTTATAAAAACTATTTGTAGACTTAGGAGTTTTCATGCTATGTACCCGGCTCACATGAACAGGATAGGACTTAAAACCAATAGTAACTGTGAATGCGGGGAAATAGGAGAGATACAACATTGTGTCTTAGAATGTCCGTTAAAACAAAATGAAATTAATGTATTTTTTGCCAATATAAAAACTCAGGTTTCATGGCCTGTGAATTTAAAATACTTACTAGCCATTGAAAATTTGCATATTTACAGATTAATATACGGTCACATCAAAAGACTCAACTTACAACTTTAGTCCATTGGTAGAGGTAAAAAACCAAGTATATACTTAGTTTAGTTATTATATTAGGTGTTTTGAAAAAAAAAATAAAAGAAATAAGTAAATAAAAAATTAGTAATCTTAAAAAAAAAGGGGAAAAAAAAAGGAAAAAAAGCAAAAAAAAAAGAGAAGAAGGAAAAAAAAAAGAAGCAAAAAAGAATGCTCATAAAATATATATTAAGATAAAAATTACATTTAGCGAAGTTACACATAGCCTGACAGAGTTGTAAAAAATGGGTGAATAGGTTAGAATTATCCTTAGAAGAAATTAATTCCTAAGTAGAGTACTTAATTGACTCTCTGACGTGACTGCTTTTAACATATTTGTAACAGTGTATTAGCAAAGACTTAACAAGACAAAGCTGGCCAGTTGGTTTAAACCAGTGCCAAAAAACTCAGATTCACACACACACACACACACACATCTACAAAAAATAAATGGACAGGTTTGTAACCTTAATTGCTTTTTTAGCTTTGGCACTAACAAATAACATAAAACTTAATGTATTCACAAGCAATTAGTCTACAAATAATCAATTGGATATACAATAACCTTAATATTTTGTTGAAATTATGCATGAGTAATGATGAAACGTTGCCAAAAATTAAATTACATTAGTAATAAAAAGTCCAAAAATGCTTAAGAGCTCCTCTGCTCCCATATTTCATATATATTTTTTGTGAGGATTTACAAAATCAAGTAACTGCACTTTTAGCATTTTTTCGCCAAATGCAATATTTTTTCCTTCGAGCCAGTCAACAATCTTTCGCCACGCAGAACTTGGCAATGCTTTTACCTGCCGGCTGTGTATGGTATAGCATGATAATCATTAAATTTACGCGATTCAGAAACATTTAACTTAATTTTCTTTTTTTTTTTATAATAATTTTGGAGATTATATTCGTTGGGGAACACGGCTTCAGCGAGGTCATTCCAGAGTGATGACGTTCTGCACATGAAGGCATTTTTAAACAGTGTCGTTCGAGGGACACTATATAAGCTGAACAACGTACGGGTCGGCTGCAGTAGCTCGTCGTGTATTCCTACCATGCACCGCTCTGGGTGGAATCAAGCGGGCAACCTCAGTTGGACACTTGTCATGAAATTTTTTGTAAAATAGATTCAAGTCGCCAACCTGCCTTCGATGTTCAAGGCTCTACAGGTTGTTTGTCAGATCTTGGTCATCGATCAAGCTAATGGCTCTTCTTTGAATGGAATGCAATTTCAGGGTATATTTAGGAGCAGAGTCTCAAATATGCAAACAGTACTTCAGCGATGGTCGTCGAATTTGGTCTTTATAGAGCACCAAAAGTTGTTGGAGTGTATAAAGGTTCTTGGTTCAGAAGAGTATGCCAAGACATATGACCATCCAAATTGACGCCCAATAAATGAATTTATGAAGCCAAGGGAATCGAGCGTCCCGCCATGACTATATCCGGTTCTTAAAAATTAACTTTTTTAGGGAAAACTGCTGCCTGGTTTTTTCAGCGTCAAACTCTACTTGGTTACTGTCACCCAAAGACAGAATTTCTTCCAGGTCATTGATGAGATGTGAGACCTCTTGCTGCCTATAGGGATGTGCATTGGCAGCTGACGTCCGAGCATCCAAAGTAAAAAGTGAAGCAAGTGTACTATCATCAGCGAAGCTATTTGTAAGATTTTTAGTTTTTCCCAAGGGACTCCGGCGTTGATGTTAAATTTGTCTGAAAGAAATCCGTCCATCGCCACTCGCAGAGAACGGTTTTTAAGAAAGCTTTCCAACTAAGCTAAGCGGCATTCCGTATGCTCTCAATTTAGTTAGGAACTCCTCAAGCCATAGTCGCTCAAAGGACTTGGAAATGTCCAGTGCTACCGCCCGGGACTCCCCATAATCTTCTATTGCGTTGTTCCAAACGTAAATAACATAAGCGAGAAGGTCTGCTGTTAATCTAGGCTTACGGAATCCATACTGGCGGTCACTAATAATGTTGAAACTTAGTACTTTAATAATTTTTCGTTGATAGCCTTCTCCATGAATTTTGATATATAGAACCGAGAGCAAGGCGACTGAACGATAGTTGTTTGGAAAGGTCTTCTTACGTTTTTGGGTATTGGCTGGACTCGCGCAGTTTTCCAGCAAGAAGGAAATATTCCTTTTTTATAAGGTTAAGTAGCCTACAAAATACCGGTGTTAATTCCTCAAAGCATGTCTTAATTACGACGACTGGAATATTGTCAAGACCAGAAGCTTTTTGGTGTCAAAACTCCTGAAGATTCGTTTAACATGGCGGTGCCGGAAAACAATCTCAAGCATTCTCGAATCTACAGGGGGGTTGTTCGATGTAGTTTGTCCCTGAAAATTAACTGTTCAATGTGAAAAATATAGTTCCACCAGTAGGTTTACTTTTTCCTGTACTTTGATCGCAATGGTGCCATCAGATCGCGTTAGAGGCGGAATTGTTGACTTGGTAAAGTCTTGACTGACGGCCTTAGCTATCGACCAAAATGATCTTGAGCCGTTAGGACATTCAAGAAGTTTGTCTCTGATCCTCTGGTTGTGTGCTTATTTGCTTTGGTTTATCGTTTGCTTGCATTGGTTTCGAGCATTAACAAGAGCGGTATGATTTTCGCCGGTAGGGTTTTAACGCTATTTTCGGTAGAAATACTTTTTTGAATTAACAGCTCGTTCGCAATTTTTGGTAAACCAAGGCTTGCCGTTAAAATGGCACTATTTTGAGAAAGGGATGAAGGTTTTCATGCCAATAAGTATAACCTCCGATACTTCTCTAGCACAGATGGATGAATCATCAGAAGTAAAACAAATGTTCTTGCAAGAAAGTCAGAGTCACTTTCGATATGGGTTATAATTAACCGACGACCTTTTCCTAAAGCTTTTAATCCAGTAGATAGTCCATTGATAAAGGCGTTAAGTACATCTTTAATGTTGAGATCTTGCCAAATATAATTCACAGTATGTCCTTTATTTAACCATGTCGCGCCCATAAAGTAAACTTTTTTCTTTGCACGGCGATGTTTCCTTTTAATTATTTTTAAGTTCATTAAAAAAAAATTGCTTCTTGGTCAATAAAATTTTTTTTCCGTCTTCTTGTTTCTTTCTGATTGGGTATTTAAGTATTCTTATTGTCCATAATAATTATTTTATAAATAGTACGGCATGATATCTTATTCAATCTGGCACAATTTTCTGTTGTATCAGTGGATGATATTCCAGAGTGTGTAATTCAGAATTCCCTCATACACATTTTGTATTATTGCACGCTGCTTGGGTTTTAAATGACGTCGCTTCGTATACTCTTGGTTTGTTTCTGCATTATAGGATTTGCCTAACAAAAACTTTAGAACAAAACATCTAAAAAATAAAACATACTGAATAATATCTTATATATATGAACCTTGATTAGAGGCAACAAGAAAGCGTGCGAGCGCCTCTAGACAAAGGTTTTACCCACCTACGTTGCCAAGTTGAGTAGAACAAGTACCGTAGGGTGTAAATGTTAATGACATGCCGGTTTCGGCACATTTTATAGAAATTTAAGTGAAATATTTTAAAACTTGGCAACATCTAACGACCTATTAATGCATAATCTTCCCAAACGGTTTGGAATGCTTTTCTATAAGTTTAAAGTGGGTAAATCGATGTTAATTACTTTCTCCGTACACCGGTAATGGCGATAAGAACAGTTTTGCCAATTATTTTCGGATGGTAGTATAGTTTAGGTCATAGGCATCGTAACTATGGTTTAGGTGAATTTTTTTTTGATTTTTTTAAGTTTATGTATAAATAATTTTTTTCTTGTATAATTTTCTACCAATTGAATATTTTCATTCAAGCTGTAAAACTGTGTCAGCCCGTTCTGTCACATCGTTTAGAAACGATTCTTGCTAATTGCATTTCACGTTACCGCCCCATTAGTCATGGCCAAATTAATCATCCGGTACGTCACCCAAATTCGGAATCCCGTTTTGTTTGTGTCACTGAGCGGCGGAGTGAATGTATGCAAATTCGAGAAAAGGGGTGTTTTCTGGTGGGTTTTAGCATAAAATTGTCAAGTGCAAGATTTGCTTGCATACTTGCGAACGGTTCCAAGCTAAACTGAATCTTCTAAGCCAATGGAAGAGCTTATTTACACAAAAGTGGGTAATTATATGAATTTGTAATCTTTCTTACAAAAATTTTCTATACTTTGTTTCTTAATGCGAGAGAGCAAAAAAATGTAAATTTGCATTGACAGGACCCATTAAACAGGGTGGACTACCTGTAGTAACAGCGGCGTTACTACAGGTACTTCAAATATTAATATTTATAAAAAAAATCTACTGTACGTATGTGCAGGGACATTTTTCTAAGTGTCTCACCCGATTGGCGATTTTCCTGCTGACTATAATAAAAAACAAATTATATATTTCTCAATGATTTTCGATAAGAAAGAAGAAAGCCGAACTGAATGTAAAAAAATACAAATATTTACAAATTTGACAGATGCGACGCCATTTTGAATTTTCTTAAATGGCAACCCTAATAAATGACCACACGAGTATATTGCACTTGGCAATCCGATTTCAAAAACATATAGTTGTTGATATTTATTTTCAGCTGTTTCGAAAATACGGGGGTTCCTAACTTGCCTCCATCGATTTTGTCTTTTAAGTGCCTCACCACTTTAATAAATAGACCTTCTAAGCTGAACACTTTAGTTTTTTTCACAGTTACATAATTTTCCATGACCAAGCGATCTACGCTATAATCAAATCCGACAGATGTCAAAAAGTGACAGATACGACGCCATTTTGAATCCATCGATTTTGTCTTTTAAGTGCCTCACCACTTTAATAAATAGACCTTCTAAGCTGAACACTTTAATTTTTTTCACAGTTACATAATTTTCCATGACCAAGCGATCTACGCTATAATCAAATCCGACAGATGTCAAAAAGTGACAGATACGACGCCATTTTGAAATTTTTTAAATGGCAACTCTCGTAAATAGTCACACAAGTGAATAGCAGCAGAACACCTTAAAAAAATTAAGGTGTTTAGGTTAGTAGGTCTATTTATTAAAGGGGTGAGACACTTAAAAGACAAAATCGATGAAGGCAAATTAGGAACCCCCGTATATCCAAAATGGCTGAAAATAAATATCAACAACTATAGGTTTCTGAAATCGGATCGCCAAATGCAATTCACTCGTGTGATTATTTATGAGGGTTGCCATTTAAAAAAATTCAAAAATAGGTCGTATCTGTCACTTTTTGAGATTTATCGGATTTGATTATAGCGTAGGTAGCTTGGTCACGGGAAATTATATTACTGTAACAAAAATTGGCGTTCTCAGCTTAAAAGGGCTATTTATTAAAGAGGTGAGACACTTAAAAACAAAATGGATGAAGGCAATGTGGAAATCCACGTATTTCCGAAACGGCTGAAAATAAATATCAACAACTATATGTTTTTAAAATTGGATCGCCCAATGCAATTCATTGTGCAGTTATCCATGAGGGTTGCGATTTAAAAAAATTCAAAATGGCGTCGTATCTCTGAAATTTGTGAATCTATATATTTTTCGACATTAAATTTGGCTTCCTTTTCAAAAATCATTGAAAAATATGTGATTTGTTTTTTTATTATAGTCTATACTGCAGTGTTTCCCAAATGGTGTTCCGCGGTACACTAGTGTACCGCGATGACGTGCTTGGTGTTCCGCCAAATATCTTACGTATTAGATACTAAAATACTAAAAAAATACCGATTAACTAACCAAAATCCTTTTCAAGTAGGAAAAAAACCTAATGACTTTTCTGGATTGAATTTTGAGGAACTTATTGAAATAGGATCAGATAGCCAATTAAAACAAAAGTTTAAAGAAGTTCCTCTTATTACTTTCTGGGGAGATTTAGGAAACGAATATCCAGAACTTTCAAAACGTGCCATGCTTGTGATGTTGCCTTTTGTCACCACCTACCTGTGCGAATCTGGATTTTCCCATTATGTTTTTAAAAAGACAAAATATAGAAATAGGATGAATGCTGCTCCTGATTTGCGTTTAAAGTAGTTGTCAACCATTAAGCCTGATATAAAAAAAATCTGTAAGAATAAAAAAAAATCACAGTTCTCATTAGTTCTTTCTGCGTTGATTAGTGATGTTTTCAGTTTTTTTTTAACAATTTTCGTTATTTTACATTTGTAAACAAAATGTATTATAAATTACTTGCTTCTAATTATTTTCATTTCATTTTTATATGAATGAAATATCGTTATAAATATTTTAAGTAAATAAATCCAGTCATTTTAAGTAGGTATGCAGAAAAATAAGAGGTACTGTTCCGGCGTTCTTGTGTCAGCTTGTAAGTGTTCCGCCGTCTATTTTAATTGGGAAACACTGGTCTATAGTATAGCAGGAAAATCGTCAATTGGGCGAGACACTTAAAAAAATGTTCCTGTCCAATACAACTTAATTTTTAAATTTTAGTCATCATGTTCCGAGTAGTCCGATGAACTATCCTCGTTTGGTATCCAGAGAAATAATAAGGGGCTCTATAGTGTTTTCTAGCATGTTATCAGCTCCCACATTCTTTTTTCTATTTCAATCACATGTTCGAAGCGCTTACTCCATTTTTCACAATCCACTGTTTTTTTCCCCTCTTGCAAGAAGTATTTACCGTCTCTCATTTTAAAAGTGGTGTTATGCCTCGCTACAAACTCTTTTATTTGCGCCCACACCAATTCTATAGGGTTTAATTCACAGTGACATGGCGGAAGGCGAAGTACCGTTATATTTCGTTGTGAAGCGATCTCGTCGACAATAAATTTCGTACCAACAGGTTTATTCAACTTTACAATCTCCACTAGCTCCTTTTCCAGCATATCTTTATGATTAGGTATTTTTTCGGATTTTCTTGAGTGGTAGCTGGCATTATCCATGACTATGACAGACCCCCAGGAGGAATAATATCTGGAAGTGTTCTTCAAAAACATCAGCGTTCATGTCTTCATGATAGTCTCCAGTCCGTTTTGATTTACATGCTAGTAAGCCTCCATCGAGAAATCCATTTTTGCTACCAATTGCAATGTGACTAATTATTAATTTTTCACCTTTTTCCAAGGGTGCTGTTATACCAGTGAACCATCCTTCCATGAAAGCTTGACTCGCGCTTTTTATATTTTTATTCTGCCATACTTCACCAACAGTATAACCTTCATTTAACCAAGTTTCATTCACATAGTAGATATTCCTGTTTTCCCTTCGAAACTGTGTAGCTGCCCTCAAATATCGTCGTCGCCAGCAGATGATCTCGTCTTTCTCTATTAAAAGTGATTTTATATTTTGAGTTTTTTCTTTCCTTTAAAGTTTTCCATAGTTTCTTATTACCCATAAGTGGAATGAAATCATCCTTTTTTATTTCAGACATTATTTTGTTCAAGGTAGGTATTTCTTTTTTTAAGTAAAACGAGTGTATGATTCTTCTGATGGCAGTGTTCTCATCCTCATTTATTGCAGTTTCTTTTCTTCCTGTACTTCTCTTTGGTGACCTGATGGGGCCACGTTTATCCTCGTGCACAAGTCGGTATATTGTTGACTGTCCGACTCCAGTCATATTCGAACACATTTCAACTATTTTTGCAACTCCGAATGTTATATGAAATAATAATTGACTTACGCCTATGGAATACGGCGAAGACTACTGGGTTTTATAGTTCAATAATGATTTACTACTCCCTCGCATTAAGAAATAGACTATAGTAGAAATGGCTGTAATTTTAACAATATTTTAACTCTGCCAATAATTTATTTTTTAAACTTTTATCCTAGTGTGGTAAAGTGACAATGGTTTCATATGGATTGACATAGGTAATTTTGTTAATTTTTGATAATACCTACTGAGATAATTTAAATTGTTTACAAACATTTTGTAATTAATCAATTGTAATTTATTAAACTTTAAAACAATTTACTATATGAAATTAGTTTTAGCAGGGTACAGCTTGACAACGCCATATTTAGTCAATTTATTTTCAAGATAGACAAGACCAAAACAAGTCCACATGATCGGCGTCAAAATCGCCGCACCTCAAATTATCGAAATAGTTATTTTTTATTAAGTGCGCGTGAAATAAGTGATTATGAAAGTGTTCATGTTTGGCTGAGACCGCAGATAATTAAATATAATATAATCAATGTCCTGGGAATCCTGAGTGATTTAAATCTTTGGTTGTATTTTTTTCTGTATTAATCCCTCCTATTTCAGGTCATCTTTCAAATTAACCCAAAAAACCCGCAAACTTGAGTGGTCTTATAATATAACACCAGGCACCAGAATCAGTTGTAAACTACATCGTGTCTATTTTAAAAGAAAATAGACCTTATAACTAGTGATGGGAAGAATCGGGTATTTTCAAGAATCGAGTACTGAGGGATCGAGTACTTGGCGGAATCGGATATTTTATTGCATACCGAGTACTGAGTACTTAGCGATTTGTTTTCATGGTTTAAGCGAGTGAGATTTTTACGAGGATATTTTAGAATTACATTTATTTTTCCAGCAAAAAATCGCTGTAAATAAAAAAAGACAGCAAAACATTATTTTTTGAATTTTTTTTATAAGAATTAGGTACGTTTAAATTACGGGGTATTAAACGGTGAAACCCCAGGTTTAACTATATTTTTTTAAATAAAATAAAACATTCTAAAATAAATAAATAACAAAAATAAATAAAAGTTTTTCTCTTTTAACATATTATTATTTTGGAAAAATAAAATAAAAACCTTACAAACTAAAACATTTTAAACAAATTGTTAATATAAACTATAAAAACTATTTAAAAAAATTATTTGGTTAAGGTTCTTTGGTAATAAGCGATTTCGACGTACCTATATTTATTAATGGTCCTCCTTTAGAAAATACTCGTTCTGAAAAGAATTCCGGTTAAATGTCTTAAACCCTTATTTTTATTTAATGCTTTAGAAAACATACATCAATAATAAAGAATAATAACACGCAACATAACACTTACTTTAAATTCCTAACTAAAAGGGAAATAACTTTTAAAATAAGCATAGAATTTGCCGCGTCGAAACGTTTAGAAACAAGCAAACAAAGCCAAACCTAACAAAACACGTATTCCTTCAATCGCATCACCCGAGTAAAACGACGAGCACCGACACCGAATAGCGATCCAATATTTCTAGCGATTCCAGCGTCTCGGTCCCGAACCTCGAACTTCGAACCTCGCTCGAACCCGGCCCGATTCCGTCTCAGCCTAATATTAAGAATCGGAATCGATCTTGGCGCTTGTGGTCAGTATTCGAATGCTACCGATTCCTGTACTCGAGTACTCCCATCACTACTTATAACCTCGCGTATCGTAAATTGTTTACTGTTTTCCAAAAAGGCCCCAAATCGCAAAATAGATAATTTTATTTGTTAGTTTCACCTTATATAAATATATTTACAATCTAACTTTGCTAAGTTGTAAATTCGGTATCTTTCAAATTAGATTTTTGTCATCTTTTTTATTTTTGATTGATGCATGAGGAAATTTTATGTTTGTAAAAAATTTAATATTGAAACTTCAAAGTAAAAAATCGCTCTTTTCCATTCTAAAAACATGGCAACCAATAATGAGAACTATCCGAGCTATTCTATATTCCTAGATCTTCATTTATGAAATTTCTTGATTATAATAAGAATATGGCTTTTTGACTTTTTTAATTTCCTGCAAGTAAAATGGTTTCATATAATACAACTTTTCAAATTACAAAAGAGTAGAACTTAAGTGCAGCTCTAAATGAACTTTATTACTACCTAAAACTTTCAACAAAGGGATTCCTTTCCTACATTATAAACCTGCTCATGTCTTGAGCATTTTCAACAAAGTTCCTATTTTAATAATTAGGTATGTGCCTGTAATTTTACTTGATGCAGAGTCAAGTATACTTTTGAGGAGAAATAAAAAAATGTACCTAATATGTTTTAAAATTTTTAATGTTTCATAAAGAAGGAAGACAATGTTTCACGTTAGTTTGGGTTAACTCTTTAAAATTTAATGATAATTAGGAACACAACTTTTCCTACTTAACTTTTATAATTTTTTTTTAATTGTCTCGGGTGGATGACGCCACGTTCACCACATGACCTCGGATTTGCAAATTTGAAATTCAAATAATATGTTTATGTTTTATCATCGTCATACGTTTATTTTTTGTAGGACTTCTCATTCTCAATGCTTATGATTAAATAATAATTAAAATACAGTACTTTCATAATTTAGTCGCATAGCCTATTCAAGATGACATATTTGCTATTTAAGTTGAACAAAGTCCTTTAATCTTTTTCGGCTTGGTCAATTGGTTTTCAATTTTGATTTTTAAAAGTTTCTGGGCGTCCTGGTTATCATCTTCAGGATGGCCATGCAGGGACGTATATACAGGGTGTTTCCTAACCTCTCTGAAAAAATAAAGGAGGTGAATCCTCACCTTATTTTAAGACGAAAATGTGGTATAAAAGGTTTTCGCATGTCGCTTCTTTTTCGAAATACAGGGTGTTAAAAAAAAATTAGTAAAGCAATAATTATCATTTTAATAATTGATTTAAAAACTTTTAATAATGAACTCACATGAACAAAAGTTAAATAAATTGCTGAAAATGTCCTCCATGAGCCAGTAAACACCCATGTACACGACGTGCTAAATTGTCTCTTACGTGTTGGAAAATTTCGG
Organism: Polydrusus tereticollis; assembly: GCA_963920685.1. Lineage (NCBI taxonomy): Eukaryota > Metazoa > Arthropoda > Insecta > Coleoptera > Curculionidae > Polydrusus > Polydrusus tereticollis. The sequence continues at coordinate 64,000,540 of OY987327.1, forward strand.
GACTGGCGCGAATCGTATTAAAACCATCAATAATATGCACTATGCAGTCTTCTTCAGTTTCAATAGGAGTAGTACAAACGAGTTGTTTAAGGTGACCCCAGAAATAAAATCCAATGGATTCAGATCCGGGTGGCCATGGGTGAGGTTCTCTCTACCTATATACACGAGCAGGATATTGTTGATCTAAATGGTTTCTAACACGTACTGCAAGGTGAGGGGGAGCGCCGTCATACATGAACCACATTAAAGTTCTCGTTCTTAATGGTACTGCTTCCATCAATTCTGGCAATTCGTCTCTTAGGAAGTTGTAATAGACATCACCAGTAAGTCAATTTTCAAATATATACGGTCCAACTAAGCTATCTCCAATAATCCCTGCTCAAATATTAAAAGAAAATGTATACTGGTGATGTCCTTCGATGATACCATGAGGATTATCTTCCGCCAAAATATGGTTGTTGAAAATTTATGATGCCTTGTCTAGAAAAATTCGCTTAATCTGTAAATAGTATTTTTGCCGACAAATGTGGGACCCTTAAAGAATTTTCTTGAAATCAGTTACAAAAATTAACTCGAGCTGGAAAGTCTCTATGCAACAAAGCTTGCACTCTTTGTACGTGATAAGGATAAAGTAAATAGTCCTTTAAGATACTCCATACTGTTTTGTAACTGACAGTCAACTCGTTCCCGATTTTCCTCGTACTAGTGCCTGGAGATTCTTCCACCATGTTTAAGACCTCTTCCTCAAGTTGTACGGTTCTAACTGTAAGTGGTCGGCCGCCTATTTTGCTGTTTTCTCTAACCTAAGGTGCAATCTTGTAAATGTTTCCGAACACGGTACTCGTCTATAAGGAAAACGTTCTGCATATAAACGTCTCGCCTCTAGCGCATTTCCATTTGCCAAACCGTACATAAAATGAATTTGAGCCATTACTCGATTGGTAAACCATTATGAAAAATATGTAATGCAGTACAAATAAATTTGAAAGGATATTATTTGAAAGATTTTAAACGGGAGACAAATGTTATGGAGGAAACAAATGTGGTTGCCATGGAACGAAGCAAAGGCTACTCGTATCATTTGACGCAACATAATGATAAAAATACGAAACATAAATAAAAAATTAAGGTACTCTTTTACCCAGATCCCCGCCAATGAACTAATTGTAAAATTTAAAATTGACCCAAAGTAAAGTGCTCTAATCCCTTATGTTTAACAAATATAATTAGAATATCGTTTGGCATTAATTAATAAAATGAAAAAAAAAAACCGGAATTTTTTTTAACACCCTGTATTTCGAAAACGAAGCGACATGCAAAAAACTTTTATACCACATTTTACATTTTCGTCTTAAAATAAGGTGAGGATTCACGTCCTTCATTTTTTCAGAGAGGTTAGGAAAGTTAGCTTTCCAATGCCCCCCCCCCCCCATTGTTTTCGGGTTAAGCGGCTAAAATACACCATTTTCTCTCTTGATGTTTCTTTGTATCTTATTTCGATTTTGAGAAAAAAATTATTTCGACATGCGATGAAGTGACTTTTACTAATAAAAAAAAAGTTGTATTTTTAGCTGCTTAACCCGAAAAGAATAAAAAATTTTTAAACAAGTCAGTGCGTAAATTTTTTTTGTCAATATTATTAGTAAGACTGCCCCCCCCCCCCCCCGGGACGCCACTGGAACTCACAATACTCATCAAAATCGGCCGATCTTTGAGATATTAATAGAAAATCGATTTTTTTTTTTTTAAACTTACACCTTGTATCTTGCAAACCAGACTTTTTAGGAAGACACATGTTTATATGAACTTTTCTACTTGAGTTTTTTATATAATGACTATTATAGGCCACCCTAAAAATGAAGAATTTTTAGGACACATATTCCCCAACCTCGTTAACAATTTGTTCTTATGCTATAATTGTAAGTTATTATATTCTATATACATACATGTTTTTTGTTTTATCATCTTGAGTTCGGACACGATGAGGACTATGATTGATCTTTCTTAACTTTTTTTGTTTCTTTTAGCATACTGATATTTCCCATTTTATAATATCCACCTTATTGGTCGGTTACTTAACTTTAACTGTCAACAATCAACTGTCACGTTTCTGGTTTTCCTTTTAATTGTGTTTGTCTCCCTGTTTTATATCTTTAAGGGTATATAAATCAAAGATTTTACATTTTTAACAAGTTTTAATTTTTTGTTCTTTCTCTACATAATGTGGCTTACTTAATTACGAGTTACGGGGCCTTAGGTCTCCAGTATCCCCCCCCCCCTCCCAAAAAAAAAAACTTAGAAAACATTTTTTAAACCTTTATAAATGGAACTTCAACAAAATGGAGTAAGTACAGACCTTATTAATAATTTTAACTAATAACTCATTACACTTTCTTTTTATTTTACAGAATCGTAATTAAATTCTAACAAAATCTTTTTTCCATTCTATCAAACAAATATCATGATATGAATTAGAATGCCCCACAAATCCTCTTTATATACCCCTTCATTAAAACCTTTATAGAAAAACTTCATTTTTCTTCATAACCTGCCAAATATGACAAACCCTATACAAATACATTTGAATTAAAAATTTTATCTAACATATTGGTATGCTGATTGCTTTCACTGCTTAATACATTTTCAAATTCTAAAGCTCCAATCAACGTCAAATTCCACCAATAATTTTTTTCTTTACTGCTAATAGGTACTAACGGCAACATTTCTTTTGTCTCCTGAGGATGAAGGTCACTACCTTCGAAACTTGTAGACTTTTTAATATAAAATTGCGCCTTTGATTGCTCTTCGATTAAATTAGTGGAGAAAGACTTTTTGACTTTCTTTTCTTTCCCATTTCTTTCCATTTTAATACGTTTATTATTCTGTTTCTTTTTTTTTTATAATGCTAACTTAACTACCTTAATCAAGTCCTTATCCTAATTTGTACAACTAAAACTATTCCTAGACTAATTATACATGTTTTGGACGCATATGAGAGCAGACGGCCCAAGATGCGCCCAAATAACCAGGCAAGCCTGGCGGCCGTTATTGTGGCCTTGGTTAAGTAACATTTAAAATATATACACTAATCGCACGCGTACCGGCAAGTGCCTTCACGGGCGCTATAGGGGTTATTTTACTCCGAGGAGTACAACCACAATTTACGGAATTGATAACAGTAGTCAATAAAACACCAGTGGAAAACTGTACAAAAAACCCAGTATAATTTTTTCAAGTACGAATCAGATTATGCCCGCCCATAGCGGGCAATTCAAATACAAAGCAGCAGAATACCTCTGCCCCAATTGCCACGGAGCGGCGGAGAGCGGCGATGATTTTGGAGGTTGGTCTAAGTACGTAGTCGGTCAAGTATCCTCCCACCGCCATTGTCTGTGTCTGTAGGTGTTCATTTCAGGCCGGAGCTAGGCCGATTTCGGTGAGAACTCAGCGTAGACTCCAGCCTTCATGCCCACTTTTATTTTGTGTCATGTTATTTTTTGAAATTAATGTTTGTTGGTCCTTGTACGTCTGTCCGTACATGTCAAATAATTTATTTTATGTTTGTTTGTTTGTTTACTTTTCCTATAATTTCAACTCCACTTTGAGAATGGACTATTTCCTTAAATTTTCGATTTGAATTTGGTGTAGGAATGTTTCCTTGGAATTACAGCCTATTATTAAGTGACACCCTGTATGCATGATGCTACAATTTAATTTCTTTTTCCGAAAAATAAAAATAAAGAAAGTAGTTTTCTCTCGAATTATTTTCTTTTGGGCTATAACACTCATAATCTCACTTGTCCTCCCTCGCAGAAGATATAGTTGCCCAGAAGTCTTTTGATATCATTTTTGATTAATTATATACATAAATGCAAACCCCGAGTTACTAAAACAAATTTTATATTAAATTGTTATTTGGACAACATTTGAACTAAAGTTTCGTTTAGATCGTTTTAACCCTTGAAATTACTTAAATTGGTTAGTTCGTTCCGTAAACTTCACTATTTGTTGGAAACTAACGAAAACAGTATGTAATTAAAACTTAACAACGCGTATTTTATTCGCCGCAATTTAAATTTTGCTGTTATCAAGCAGATGAGCAACGTCAAGTAATGGCTGGATAATATTTTTTCTTGAAATTACAACGAAAATAGGTTTCTGTTTTTGAAAGTAATTTATTCTTTTTTTGCAAGCCACTATGGATGCCGAACGCAGCCACTGATAATAGTTTTTCTGTTTTTTTTGCGTTATATTTAAACTGTTTAAAATAAAAATGTTGATATTTATTTAAAGGTTTTTTAGCTTTATTCATTAGTTTAAGGAAATACAATTTTTAATAAAATCTTTATTTTAAAAAACCTCTTTTGTGTATGTGTTTGGAAGGACAGTTTAATAGATAAAAAAAGTTAAGAAAAATATATTAAAAATTATATTTATTCACAATAAAATGAGCAATGTTTCATTAATATGCAGGCATTACAAAACTTGAACAAGCTATGCTTCTCATCATGCACATTGTGAGTTATAACTAAAGGGCGGACTTTATTATGCAAAGTGCATATACAGTGACTCACAGCTTAAATAATGCAGTTGCAATTAAAACTAATTATGTGCTGCCAAGATTAAACAAAATATTTTTAGCGGACTTTAAGTATCTTAAATATATATTTGTCAACTTCTTGAAATATTATTAGCTCATTTTGACAAAAAATTATACACATAGCATAATTAAGTGTACCACGGATGGAAAAATTTCAGTGTGGAGCCTAATGAAAAACTGAAAAATAAAAATATGAAAGCCCACTAAAGCCCGGTGGAGGTGGAGTGATGTTATGGGGCTGTATGTCGTCTGCTGGAGTCGGTAACATACATTTTATTAAAGGGAGTATGGACCAATACATGTATTTGAATATATTGAGGCAGCATCATGGAGCGAGTGCTGAAAAATTGGGTATTAATGGTAATTATCGCTTTTATCATAACAACGATCCCAAGCACACGCCGGCATACCGGGTCCGTAGATGGTTGCTTTATAACTGCCCACAAGTGGTTAAAACACCACCCCAGTCACCAGATCTAAATTTTATTGAAAATTTGTGGTTAATATTAAAAATGAAAGTCAACAGTGTCCCCATATCTAACAAAAATGAATTAAAAGTCAAAATCTCGGAAGAATAGAACACAATGTCCCCGGAATATACAATACAATTAGACGAATCCATGCCTAGACGCCTACAATTTGTAATTGACAATGACGGAGGACCGACAAAATACTAGCAGTTGATTTTCAATAAATAGAATTGTTTTGTTCTTATTCACTTAGTTACTTTTATACTCTGTATCATTTAAGCTGTGACATAATAGTCATCCATATTTTATATTGTAACACTTAATTATGTTATGTGTTTAACTTTTGGTCAAAATAGAGTAATAATATTTCAAGAAGCTCGCAAATACATATTTGAGATACTTAAAATCCGCTAAAAAGTTTTTCTTGTCTCGGGCAGGAAAAAGTTAGTTTTTATTGCAACTACATGATTTAAGCTGTGAGTCACTGTATATATATGCATTTTTTGCGTATTTTGTCAATTTTATTATAAAATCCTTATTTTTCCCAAATTCTTATTTAATGAGCATATTTGTATGTTTTTGGCGTTATCAAAAAATTTTAAAACGCCCGGTCATGAAAACTTGTGGACTCATAGATTTAATGTCCAGTCCTGCACTTGTTTCAGTATCTGAAGTGGCGAAAACGCCTTCGTGGATTAAAAGTTTCCCACAGTTAGAGTTAAGTCTAGACAAAGTATTGTGTAAAGCTTGTGCAAAAGTTATTGTTTGTTAAAAGAAGTTCCAAAGCGATCAACATTTGAAAACATCGCTGCAGAAATCAAAGCTATATAAAAAATGAAATCTGAGCCAGTTTAGCTGAATGTAAAAAACGCATTTCAAAATGATGGAGAAAAATCGAAAACTGAAAAGGAAATTTTTCAAGAAGACTTATGCAAGGCTTTGGTCGCAGCAAACATACCCTTTAACAAATTTCATTATCCGCAATTTAGAGGATTTTTGCAAAAATATTGTCAACAAACCATTCCTAACGAATCCACGCTTAGACAGAAGATTAAGCGACAAACCCATAATATTTAATATCTTCTAAGCAGCTAGACAAAACTTATAATGTGACCGTAACCCAATTTATTCAGCAGTCCCTATTGAGCTTTTTCTTAACAAATCCAGTCCCAGATGAGAATTTTTTAGTGCTTTTGTCTGATGCAGCACCGTATATGGTTAAAGTAGGCCAAAACTTGGGAATCATTTACCCCAATATGGTACATTTGACTTGTCTTTTACATGGAATAAACCGAGTCGCAGAAAGCATCAGAACTGAATATCCTTTAGTAAATAAATTGATATCAAATAATATAAAAAGTGTTTCTAAAAGCACCTCAGAGTGCAGATGTATAAGGAGAGATTACCAGAAGTTAGTTTACCTCCAGAACCTGTAATTACCCGGTGGGAAACATGGATTAAGGCCGCAATATTCTACGCAGAACATTTTAAAGCCATTGAAGAACTATTTTTGGATTTAGATAACGATCGCAGTGTGTTGTGCAAAGTAAAGAGCTGTTAAAAAGTGGAAGTGTAGCTAATGATCTTGTTTTTTAATTTCAGTTTTATACCGGACATAATATCCTCGTTAGAGAGTAGAAATTTGAGTTTAAGAGACTCAATTAATATTGTTGAAATTTTTTTCCGCTAAATGTAACAACATTCCCGGTGAAGTAGAAGGTCAAGTAAGGAACAAATTGGATGTAACTATAAAAAAGAATGAAGGATTTAAATACTTAACTGCAGTAAAAAGCATTTATGAAGGTAAACCATCCAACAAAGCTGTATTTTGGCCTTATACTTTACTATCTAAGTTGCAGTATTGTCCGATTACATCAGTAGATGTTGAAAGAAGCTTCTCCCTCGTATAAACGTGTTTTTACTGATAAAAGATAATCCTTTGTAGTTCAAAATTTTGAAAAATATTTAGTAATAAATGCCTTTTTTCTACAAACGTGTTAAAAATGGAACTTTTAACACTGTCTACTAGCCTTAAAAATGTTACTTTAAGGCACTAGTGCCTTAAAATATCTACTTGAGAGCACTAGTGGTAAAAGTCAAATGTCAATTTTTTCAAAAAAACGTCAAAAAACGTTTCTATTTTATTTATTTACACTTATATTAATACTACAATTTGAAAAATGAATTATTTCCTCAGTTCTGCTGTTCTTCGCGGTTGAGGAGGATTGAACAGAAATAGCAGCATGTCCAGTTGATGTTGAATCATTATCGGCTGATGTCGTTTGTACGCTGTAAGCAATTTTCGATCAATATAGTTTTTATTTTCCAAGGAATCCACGATGTACCCTTCCGCAACGGTTGAGGATTTCCATCCCCCATGCCGCTTAATTGTCGTTAAATTTGCTCCAGCATCGGCAAGTAAGCTCGCAGAGGAACGGCAAAAGCAGTATAGAGTGTTGAATTTGGAAGTTGCAGAAATCTTGCTATAGCAGCAGGAAATTTTCCGAACGTATTAATTCCGACCTGATTTCTGGTACATTTATTTTTTACATATTTTAAGAAGAGCCGCCGATGTACGACGTCTGCTGGACGAACCTCAGTATATTTTCGATAAAAATCCAAATAAAATTTTTCAACGATAGTGAAATTTCGTGGTACCTTGGTTTTGGTATCTGATATTTTTATTAACTAATTAAACTAAGTCTTCATATCTTCCACGTTGTCAAGAGTCAACTGACAAAGCTCAAAGTCAATCAATAAATGTTTCATTCAACATTTTTTGCCCTTTCAATACAAGCAATGTTTTTTAAGAGTTGAATGAACCATTTAAAAATGTTACATTTTGTTGCTTAACTTAACAGTTAAAAGCTGTCTATTAAAAAATCCGAAGATAGTTACAGGAAACTAAAATCCTGTTTAATTCAAAATGTTTAAAATGTTGATTAGAAATACTAGAGTTTTATTAGCTTAACATTTATTAACTGTTCACTTCAATATTTTAGTTAATTAAATTAACTTTTTAAAATATTGTAATGGAAACTTTAGGCTTTCGATTTAACACTCCGAGATCGTTGATTGAAAGTGTTTGGTTGTTTGATTTAAAGTTTTTTAAATGTTGGATTAATAGTTCCAAAATATTGACCCAAAAACTTTCATGTTGTTGGTTTACATCCGTGAAGTATTGAGTCGAGAATTTAGTATATTGATTTAAATTAAATAAACAATTTTGTTCAAATAGAATTCTTTTGAGAGAAATCTACTAACTAATTGTATATGAAAATGCTATTATTAGGTACCTACCTGCTTCTATATCCGTTTTAATGTTAATAGATCCTTATAGTCATTTTTTTTAAGAGCACTAATTCAGCAAGATTATAGTACTATTTAGTTTAAACCAATAAGTAAACTTTCATGTCAATAGCTTACAAACGGTGAACCTTACTTAATTCTAACGACATAATATTTTTTTTAATTAGCACAGCTTAGAAAATGGTATTATAAAATCACTTACAAGTACAGTACAAAGTAGTAGTACAAAAATAAAAAATAACACATTATTAGTAATATAAATATTGTATTATAAACAGTTTTACATAATATTACATTTAAAGTTACTTACATTATTTATTACATTTAGTAATTTATTAGTTACTTATTTTATTTTTTGGAATCAGACCATAGAGGATTTTGTGGTCGGCATTCTGCAGTAAGGCTTCTTAATCTGTCATGCTCTACTTAAAAAGAATATCAACTTAGCATGCCATTGGCATTTTTATTAATACATATACGTACATTACGCATAACAGATATTTGGAAAAACCTATATTAGTATAAGCATCAGCATAACCGACAGGATAAATCCATAAGAACCACCATGGCGAACACCGCCCGTTTTCGATTTTAAATTAAATTTCCAGTTAAGTAAAAAGGATAATCCAGTAACCCTTCTGATTCTTACACATATAAGTAAATACAAAATAGTTTGCAACACATAATAGGTATAGAGTATATAAGAAACTTAGAAGAAATAAATGAGGTAGGTATATATTATGAAATAATGAGCACAGCTTACCTAAAGCAGAAAACTTTCTAAAGTAAAGTTACGTTAGAATAATAATTTAAATCTTGATTTTTACGAGTTTTGAATGATTCTAAGCAAATTAATTAATGGTAAACAAGTTAACAACTAATATTTCTTACCTTATAATTCTATCTAATAATTAATAACAATACTCCCAGCTTTCAAATTCCAAACTTCACTAGAATGCAATGGCGTCGTGTGTACACGCACCATACGTCGACAAGCGGCAGAAGACAAGTGCAAAACAAGATGCGCGGCATTAGTCCAGTAGTGCCAGCGGTAGAAGTAACAGTCTGAACTGTTGAATTAAACAGTTCTTATTATTTCACTCAACATCTTCGCTAGCATTAACTCACAACAAGTTATATGATATTTACTTTAATGGAAAGTAGTAATTGAATCAAAAATTTAATTCTTGTTCCAACAGTTAAAGTTTAACAAATTTAAAATGTTGCTTGAAACGCGTAAAAATAATTACCCCAATGGTTTTTTAATTGAAACAAACATCTCATCGTTGACAGTCACGTGACTGTTGAATCAACCAATTTAGTTTTCTCAGTGTGCAATCGTAGCCACTTTTATCAGAAGGTACTCATCATCCGGTGCGCACTTCAGAAACTGTTCAATTTGGTCTCTAGTAAATTTTTTAAATTTTTTTTCCTGGTAACCCTCTCCTTGACGCTTCAAGTAGGCAATTAATTTAAAATTTTTGCTGATATCTACGTCGTTACTTACACGTAGCATAGCTTTGATCATTGAATAATGAGAACAAAGAGAAGATGACTTCCATACCTTTGCCTTTTCCTCAAAATAGGCCGGGAATATGTTTTCGGAATACTTTCCAGAAACGCCTCTGTTTTCACACCATCTTATAAATTTATTATGAGCATATCTCATATTGAATTCTTGATTTTCGTGGCAGTAAATCCTAGGTAGCTCTGTTAGCAGCTTCTTCTATGTCTTTAAGTGGATCGATTTCTTGTATTTCTTGCATACTCTTGTGGTTTGCAGAACTCGCTTCGCTTGTTCTGCAAATTTCCACATGCTGCCTTTAAAATGTACTTTTAACACTTATATCATAAATAACTATTATACAATTTTATGTTAAAAAATTGTTTACTTTTATTTTTCTTTGTTTTTTTTGCCTTTTTTTACAATAAACATTTTTTTTAGAACCCAGTGTGTTTCTTTACCCTATTTTACTATAATAAATTAAGAAATATGACATACCAGGATGCATATTTGGTCAAAAAAATGCATATAACTGCATATTTTAAAGGAAAACAATGCATATACAGTGTGCCCAAAAGTTCCGCAATGTCCAATTATCTCACGAACCTTTTCGACACGCTTTATGAAATTTGGAACCTAGAGGGAATACAACATTCTGCGTTCGCTGGCAGTACCGGCGACGTTGCCAGATGTTCCACTTTCGAGAAATCATAGTCAACTTTTTATTTTTAAATGGTATACCCACTTTTTTAGTGGATTCCATGCTTAATTTGCTCTATGCTGGTACCAAAATATCAGGTTCCGAAATTGAAAGTAAGTTCAAATAAATTGTTTTTCTCAGAGCAGGTAATAGGTACCTATCCCGTTCTGACATCTACCTTTTCCAATGTGTTGCAGGTTGGACACTGACAATGACAATCAAAATACATTAATAATACATAACATTAATAATTGTCTAAAATTATCGAGTTTAAAATCACGGTCTAAAATGGTTCATTTAACTGAAAGGGAGAAAACTACATTAATTATGATGCGCGGTTATGCAGATCTTGTGAAGCCATACACAGCGGTTGCTATTTTATTTAACAATTCATTTCCAAATCGTCATCCAATCGCTGCATCAACCATTCAGAGAATAGTAAAAAGGTTTGAGGATACTGGCAGCTTAAAAGAGCGACCTAGATCTGGCCGCCCAAAATCAGCCACAAATGATGAAAGAAGCTTAGATGTTTTACAGTCTTTTTTTGAAAATCCCCATTGTTCATTGAGAAAAACCATCCTAGAAATTAGTAAGTCATCGGTTGAAAGAATTTTAGCTGAAAATAAGTTTCGCCCTTACAAAATTCACCTAGTACAGGAACTTTTTGAAGACGATTTCGACAGAAGGGTTGAATTTTGTGAGACAATGATGTACAAAATTGATCAAGATCCCAACTTCTCAAAAAACATTGTGTTTTCGGACGAAGCAACATTTATGCTCCATGGCGTTGTAAATCGCCATAATTGCAGATACTGGAGTGATGAAAATCCCCATTGGCTACGGGAAGTGCGAACCCAGTATCCACAAAAAGTTAATGTGTGGGCTGGAATATTTGGAACCGACATAGTTGGTCCGTTTTTTATTGAAGGAAACCTGACTTCCGAAAGATGGTCCAAACTACCAAAATGTATGGTTTCAACAAGATGGGGCCCCTCCACACTGTGGTCGACAGGTTCGTGATTATTTAAATTTAACTTTTCCAAATAGATGGATTGGCAGGAGAGGTTTCATAGAATGGCCCGCTAGGTCCCCTGACCTATCACCTTTAGACTACTTCTTTTGGGGTAATTTAAAAAATAAAGTATTTGAAACTAAACCTGAAAATATAGAAGACTTGCCGCAGCGAATATTAAATGAAGCTGATCAAATTACGGGAGAAATTATACAAAATGTTCTTCAGAGATTTTATTATAACCTGGCGTATTGTCAAGAAGTACAAGGAAAACATTTTGAGCATTTAATAAAATAGTTTTCGTTTTAAAGTTACTGTTTTGTTACCTACAGATTTTTTGGATATTGTTTTAAAATAAATTGTTTGAAGCCTTTGATTTTTTTTCAATCTGATTTCTCAGAAATAGAAAGAATTTTCGCTTGTCTATTAACCTAATCCGTTGTGACAATTATTTATTAAAATTACCTATACGTCAAATCCAATTGTCACAGTGTCCGACCTGCAACACATTGGAAAAGGTAGATGTCAGAACGGGATAGGTACCTATTACCTGCTCTGAGAAAAACCATTTATTTGAACTTACTTTCAATTTCGGAACCTGATATTTTGGTACCAGCATAGAGCAAATTAAGCATGGAATCCACTAAAAAAAAAAAAAAGTGGGTATACCATTTAAAAATAAAAAGTTGACTATGATTTATCGAAAGTGGAACATCTGGCAACGTCGCCGGTACTGCCAGCGAACGCAGAATGTTGTATTCCCTCCAGGTTCCAAATTTCATAAAGCGTGTCGAAAAGGTTCGTGAGATAATTGGACATTGCGGAACTTTTGGGACACACTGTATATGCGCATATTTTGGATGAATTTAAGTGCATATAGTCCGCCCTTTAGTTATAACCGTAAAGATGTGAGCTCTATAAATACTCCTAAGTAAATTTTAACGAAATTACATTATTATATGGTAAATGAAATACTTACACTTTACAATCAAGGTTAAGAAAATAGTTTAAAAAAGATAGAGGTAGCTTAGCATAAGCTGAAAAGTAGGGAATATTAAATGGATAGTAGAAAGGAGGATCCTTTAACTTTAGCGTTCTGTACAAATTAATGCTAATGGCTGTAGTATAATTTAGTTATGTTTTTATGAACTACTATTTCTTTATTATTTTTTCTAATTTTTACATTGGGAGCTAAATCTTCTATAACCAATATAAACCCAAGAAACAAGGGCTAGTTAGTTTATCTCCCGTTTCATTTTTTATTAAGACCATATCTCCTTTTTTATTAGTAATCGGGTTTTTATTCTTGTCATATGCCTCTTTCCTTTTTAATTTTGACTGTATTAGGTTTGTTCGTGCGTCGTGGTGCGCTTATTTCAGCCTGTACTTAAGTTCAAGTTGGTAACTGTCAAAGTCATTTACAGGTTCTACGGTATCGATAAGGCTACTAGGAATGTGACATTTTCTACCGAAAACGAGTTCAAAAGGTGTATATTTAGTCTCGGTATGTACTACGGTTATGTTGTACGTGAAGCACCAATATGACATCCATGAACTCCAAGCCGCGTCATGATTTCGAGTTTGACTTCTAAGATAAGCGCCCAACACTTTGTGTGAATTTTCCAAAGCACCTATACTCTCGTGTTGATATGCAGTGGATTGAATTTGTTTAATTTTTAAAAGATTACAAACCTCGGTCATGGTTGATAATATAAATTCAGATCCTTGATCAGTAGGAACTTCTTGGGGAATACCGTAATAATAATCACAGTAAATTGAGTTTTTTAAACATTTAAAAATGGTCGTAAAAAAAGTTTGGCAAGTAGTAGCTATTACATCATCACAAATAATGTACTATTAAAAAAGAGAAACCCCTAATAAATATCTCTTCACTAGAGCATTTATATATTTAACTCTAATAACCCAACACCGAAAGTAGCAAAGCACATTCAATTTAAGAACAAAAATATTTTACCTGAATTCCGCATGTTTCTTTTGTTCTTTTTTTGATCCAGTCACGACCAATTTCTTCTTCTAGGTCCTACACTTCCGCGATTTTCTATTTTATTACAATCATTTATCTTGCAGCGTTTTCGCGAGTTGTAGATTACGTTATTGTTTTTATGAGAAAATGTATAATTGTCCAGTTTACTGGAATAATTCCCGGATGTTTTACCCAGAATAAAATATTACTACACAACACAATTTTAAATTGAGAAAAAGGAAAGGTTAATAAATTGAAAAAGTAGTATTTTACATCTCATACATTATTAATCTTTCAGGAAGTATCAATATTTATCTTATTACATTACGAAAGCTTATCACAAACCCGAGAGGCCGCGGCAACCGCCACGGTAGCGGTTACGGTGGCGTTCAATCTCGACTTGTATATTGTATAAACTTATCGATGCCTTCACATAAACGGCGGTTAGGCCACGGCAACGGTATCGGTGGCGACAGCGATGGCGGCCAATATGAACACTTCGAAATAAATGAATATAATCATACCAAGCGCGTTTGTAAACAAACACAATATTGGGATAATTAACTCAAATACCCCAGAAAATCAACGTTTGGGTTCTTAGACACGAGATTTATTAGATCAATATTTCTAGAAGAAAATTTAACCGGCATTTCAATCCTTTGGAAAATGTGATAGACCTTTTATTGTTTAATGTTTGGAAAATCAAGTAAATGAAAATGGTACCCTGGAACTTAATGAAGAAAATTTGCATTATCAGCAAGATGGAGCTCCTTCCCAGTTAGAGGGTGGCTTAACTAGCGGTTCCCTGGCAAATGGATTGGCACAGACTAGGCGCAATAGAGTGGCCAGCAAGATCTCCCGACTTGACTCCTCTTTATTTTTTTCTTTGGGGATACTTGGAAACTCAAGCTTCCAGAATCCCGCCTGAAAATATTGAATACATCAAAAATAGAGTAACACTGAAATGCAGGCGCATTACCAGGCAAAATTCCCTCCATGTCCTAGAGGAATTTCAAAATAGACTTTATTGTTGTCTTCACAATATCGGCGCACATTTTGAAGATTTAATAAAATAATTAGCTCAAACTAAATAAACTAGTTGAATTACTATTACATTTGTCCACCCAACTCGCAAACCGATAACGCGATTTCACTTTTCGTGGCACGACTGGATAGACATTTTGATGCCCTTTGCAACGACGTTTCACTCGATAGGTAGTGTCATTTGATATTTCAAAGTAAGGTTCTGAAGGTGCATTAAAATTGACGTGTTTTTGGTCAAATCTTATTTCCCTCAACATCAAGAGATATTTAGGCTAATTCGTTTTGAAATGAAAGCCCTGTATCTATCACCGGTATCTTTTTTCTCTTCTCAATTATTTTGAAAGTTTTTATGCGTGTAAAAAATATGACTTATAGGTACTTGGTGAGGACTATAATACTATTCAATTGCTAATCATTGTTACTTCTCTACAACGATTTTATCGTAAGGTAACCAATATAGGTATTTTAGGGTAAATTATCACCATTTTGTGCAATCAGGTTTGGTTTTCAAGATATTTCAACAAACCCATTTATGGAAACGTTTAAAATTTGAAATTTCCGATCTTGAATTTCTGCCTCAAAAAATAATTAGCAATACTTTTAATCAGAGCTTTATACGGCAATTGAAAAACCACATTGACTGGACATAACTATATTATTTATTAAGAAATGATTAAAACTATATTAAGATTCATTGCAAACCATGGAGTTATGGGCTCATAAGTCAACGTTTATATTTCTTCTTCTTGATTACATCATCACATTTAATATCCTAAACAAAACTCAGTTAGGGTTTCTGAAGGGCAAAAGTACCAGTTCCGCTATCACAAGAACCTTAAACGAGGTATATGAGTGTTTGGATAATAATGATTCTTTAACTAGAATTGTGTGTGATTTTAGAAAGGCGTTTCATAGTGTAGGTATTGACATCCTAATTCTTAAGCTGAAACACATCGGTATACGTGGGTTAGCCTAAGACTGGTTTACATCATATCTCAAATTTCGGAAGCAGTATGATCGGTTCGGTTACAAATGATATGGAATATTTTTCACAATGGGAAAATGTTAAGTGTGGTATTCCACAGGGATCAAAATTGGGACCAATATTTATCCTAATCTATATTAATGATCTACCTCTCTCTATATGTGCCAGCACAACTCTGTTTACTGATGATGCATTTATTTCAGTAACTGCAATAAATAGAGCTAGAAGTCGATATCTCGGAAACTATTAGGTTTAGACTAATAATGCACTTAATAAAAAATATTTGTAATTTTATGTAAAATCCAAAAATATTGTAAGATATAGGGTGTTCCATTAAAATAAGAGTAACTTTATTTCTCTACGGCTTTCTGACTCATCCTGTATACTTATCTTTTTTTAATTCTAATAGACTTTACAAAACCATAAAACTTTTGTCTCGACTATTTTTGGTTAGCTGTTTTACTTTAGGAAATAATCGACCGTTTCCATACATTCTGTATATTAAACTGTCTAAAATACTAAAAGCATTACCGTTAAATCGTCTAAAAATTAAATTAAAAAACCTTCTCTATGGTAAAGTCCCCAATAGACGGCCTTGGGTGCGTCGGGCCTGGCCTGTGACTTGATGCTCCACGCGCCGTGTAACGAATCTGACGGGACGTATTTCGCCCGCCTGTCTGTTACCGTCGATAGGCGGTAAAGCCTACACACTTTAAAGGAAATGGGCCGGGCGCGAAGAAGAGTTTTCCAGGGTGTCCAGACCTTCCCCAGAGGGATTCAAATATGTTAAAATTAAATTATGGAACCATTGGTGGATGGTCATTGCTGCTGACTTTTAATGTTTTCCTCATAAATTGATTTTTCTCAACCCCTTCTAGTACCCTTGATGCGCGGCTCGGGCTACCATCTAAACGGCGCGAGAAGGATCATTTTTAAATGAGAAACGAAACAGAAACCCTGACTACGCGCAACGCGAGACTTTTTTACTGATAACACTGGGGAACAAATTTCAACTTTTTTTTCTGTTTCCTGAACAAAACCAATTTTTTTTTATTGAACTACACTCAAGTAACTAAAAAATACCCATTAAATATTTTAGTTAGCTCGCAAAAAAAATCTGAATTATTTGTTACAAAATTGTAATTTAAAGGCATATACAATGAACATTTTAATTTATAGGCATTTACAATGAACAAACAATATATTGTTGGTTAAACAATAGCAATTAAATAGCACATCAGTGAGTCTAAAGTTTAGACACTCATTTTACGCTTCTTAGCCTGTCTTTTGAAAGCAGCCTCGGGGGCATCTCTCATAATAGTCCAACAGTAGTCGGCTAACATCTCACAGTTCCATTTTTCCTGATACCTTCTTTCCATGTTTCAAATATCCTGGTGGAACCTCTCACCGTGCTCGTCACTTACAGCACCACAATTTTCCGGAAAGTAATCGGTAAGTAATGACAATCCAGGAAATGAATTTTTAACGACATATTACATCCTAGGTTTTGGTAACATAAAAGAAGTTGGGCAACCAGGTCTTTATAGTTTTCTGCTTTTATGTTTCGCAAAAAATTTGTTGAAGCCATTTTAAAGGCATTCCAAGCGTCCTTTTCCTTGCCTTCAAGTATGGAATCGAATTGCGCATCTCTGAAAAGTTTCCTAATCTGGGGATCCACAAATATCCCTTATTTAATTTTAGTGTCACTGGTTCTATGGAACTTTTCTTTTAAATATCTAAAAGCACGGCCTTCCTTGTCCATGGCCTTCACAAAATTTTTCATAAGCCGCAATTTTGTATGAAGTGGCGGTAGTAAAATCTTTTCTGGGGGAACTAATGGCGCGCTGGCTACATCTATTTTTCCTGGCTCAAAAGACTCTCTCGGTGGCCAAATTTTCTTTATGTGCTCGACTGTCCCATTCGCAGAGGAAGCAGCAGTATTTCGTATAAACTAGCTGCATTCCAAGCAAAATCGCCACAACGTTTAAATCCTCACAAATTTGCCAATTATATCTTTAGATTTAAATCTGCCATTAATCCCTCAATGTCCCTGCATGCTACCAAATTGTTTTCCATGCTAAAAAAATGGTGTTAGGTTTTTTCTGACGGCTTCGGTACATAGAAACTTTTACTTCATCTTGAAGTAAGTTTCATTGTCGCAATCGAGAGGCCAATAGTTCGGATTTTTTTCTTAAGCAATTCCAAATCCCTTATCAGGTCACTTAATTCACTTTGACTTATTTAGTGAGGCTTTCTACTGGGAAATTCACAGACAATATCGGAGTCTTGCGAGGTTGATGGGCCGTCGACATTTTCCAGTATACTACCGTTTGAATCCATTGGTTTATCATCAGAACCAAGGCTATATTCCTGAGAAGGAGTAGGTACAGGCAACTCGTCACTATCAGGCACCGGGCGTATAGCGGACTGTAAATTTGTATGCTGTATCGCATACGTTTTTTCTCTCCGAAAAGCCTTTTTTGATGGGATGAGTCAAACAAAAGTAACAGTCAGTAACGTGGTCCTTCGGTTCTCGCCAGATCATAGGAACAGCAAAGGGCATCTTACGCTTTTTTCCACTTAGCCAGCCGCGAATGTTGGACGCACATTTGTAGCAGCAGATATGGGGAGCCCAATTTTTATCCTGGTCTCCAATTTTACGGAAAAAAAAAGTGGTAAGCCTTGTGTATTAAAGGGCCAAGTGTACGTTTTTCTTTCACAAAAGTCACTTCACCACATATATAACAAAAATGATCCGGCTTATTTAAACAAACTCGCGACATGTTACTCAAGTCTCTCTAGTTTCTCAAATACAAAAAGCTCTCAATTATTTGATGGTTGAAATACAACTAACTAACAAATTAGGATTTATGTTATATGTATTTAAACCCCTTATAAAGTACACCGGGTATAATAAATCCAGATACTTCTCATTTAATAGTCGAATTTTCCCATACATTACGGGCAGGTAGGTAATTATCATAATTAGCATGGATCTATAAAACCGGAGCCAACTGAGACTTTTGCAAGACAGATTGTTAGTTAGTATAATAAAATAAGTAAGATTTTGCTATTTTGGTCTCGGAAACATTTTTTCTGTTCCCCAATCCAATATGATGAAACACACAAGTTAACTCTAGACGCTAACTTCAAAATTAACTGTTTTTCTACCACTGTGAAAAATTAACAAGCATAGGCTTTTTTTGATTGTTGTCATGGAAACGGTACGTTAGAAGGTAACTTGTGTGTTTGATCACAGGGCCGATTATTATATATTTAATGTCATAGTGTTTCTTCATCTCTATCTTTTTTTTATGAAACTCCTTTTAGGCGTTTGGTGATCGCTCGGTTTTTATAATCATTTTTCTTAGGCTAGTTTGTCAAATATAAATTTTGAAGAGTATTTACAGTTCTTAAGTTTCTTTTTCTATGGTTATATTTATCAAATATAGATATTCACATTCTAATTATTATAAATATTTTAAGAAAATTTTGGTATTTGTCCCACATGTATGATGTACACCTTCATTTTTGGAAATAAATGCTTACTTTCTTACTTACTTACTATAACTCGAGCTGTGGATTATGAATAATATAACTTGTTTCAAATTAAATATATGTAATTGTTTTATGGTCTTAGAAAAAGGTTTCGTTTGGCTAAAGCAATGAAACGTAGAGAGTCTAAAAAGAACATTTTAACTTCTGACGGAATTATGAATGAATAATAAATACTCGCAGCAGAATAATTCGAAAAATTCAAATTCATTTAATGTTTTACGAAAACCAAAGATACTCTTTCAATATGTTTTAGCGAATCCAGTTTGCCCAAGATTTTGGTAACCATGCCGCAAAAAGTATATTTTCTTAGACCAGTGATATTATATTATTTTATCTCAAATAAATTAGATGGTACAGTAGACAATAAAAAAATCTCAAAAGACGTAAATACTCTAAACCTGCATAGGATAAGAAACTCGCTTTCCTTACAAGAAAAACCTGATACTTTGGTTAATTCAAATCAACATTATGTACAGGGTGTCCAGTTCTCGATGTTTTTACGAGGTATCTCCGTTATTAGTAAATATAGAAGGATACGGTTTTTGCAGTACTGTACTACTTTTTGTGAAACAAAAGATGCCCTAATCAGAATTTTTCTAGTCTTCCTTGTTTTTGATATATCTACGGAATGTTTTTCAAAATTTTACATTTTGGGACACCCCCATATTTAGGTCACCCTGTAGCTTATCAAAGAGAAAACAAATAATGTTCTTTTTATAATTTTTTACGTAGAATCCAGTGACGTACTCAGATTTCTGTACGTTCTATAGTTTCCGAGAGAAAGAACAAACTTGCTTTCTTTTTTTAAATGGGTCACCCTATATATTTTTTAATGATAAAATTTAGTTTATAACAAGCTTCTCAGAAATATATAATCCCTTATTTTTATTTTTAATGTTAAGCACAAAATTTACGTTTTATTAAAAAATACACATTTTTTGTTAGTAGGTCATGACGGGTATTTAAAATAGTATATTATTAACCAAGATTTAGACAGCCATCATTATTGCGCGAGCGGCAAGTTTAAATTTAAGACGCGAGGGCTATAAGCTGTCTAAACCGTGGTTAATATAATATTTTTTCCACTACTAAAAATTTTTATAGGACATTTGTCTTTATAGTATTAATAATTATAAAAAATTATAGGTAGGTATAAGTATATTTTTTAATCAAGTTATCTGCGCTTTGGAATTGGCAAAATATTTTGTTGTTTTGTCAGGTGGCTTTGTTAATGTCAATTTTTGTTCATTTATGTCATCAGATTTCACAAGTTTTCCGTTTTTTTTTTTAAATGAGCGAATAAAATGTTAGTGATATTATTATGTGGACACCTCCAGAATTAAGGATGGAAGCAGAAAAAATGTTGATTGTATCGATATTTTACAATATCAAGAATCTCTAATAATCTAATATGTATTGATAATTATCTGGTTGCCTAACCACAATAAATTCATGTTGTAGAATCAAAAAATCAAGCTACCTGCGTTCAAATAGATTCTTGAAGATCGGTCAATAATGGATTTCAATGCCTTATTATTGACCATGGCCAATAATAACTTATAAGGTAGAGAAAAACGATTTCTAACGTTAATAATCGGTCAATAATAGCGATGTTATAGGTTAGTAGTGGAAAAAATCTATTACTGGTATCATAATTACTGAAGAAGAAATATATTTTGAACTCCTTAATCTAATTAGCAGTCATATTTCAGTAAAAATAATAACAATGGATAAATCGAGGTGTGTTTTACTACGTAAAACATTAGGAACGAAAGCTGAAGATTTATATAACTTTCTCATAAATATTGCTCAAATTGTTCTCCATTATGCCTTAGACATGTTTCACACATAGTTCTTATTCGCCTGAATGAATTTGAAAGAATAAAAGGCCGCGTTTGTAACTCCCTAATTGCTCTTGCAGTGGCATTATATGATAATTAGCGCATTGTAAGCGGGTGCTCTATCTTATTGCAGATGCAAGTTATTGAGACCCGCTAAGGTCACGTCTTCTATTATTTCCGGCACAAGGTGCAATGTTTAAACACTAAATTTAATGAGTTCCTATTAAGTTTGAGTACTGCGGACTACGATGTTATCATCTTGACCGAGTCATGGTTATCATCTAGTGTTTGTGCTGGTGAACTTTCTAACGATAATTATAGGGTTTTTAGGAGAGATTTTAGAGATACGAAAAAAACCAAAGGTGGAGGGGCCTTAATAGCAGTTAGAACGGAATCTGTTTGTCAACAATTATTATCATTTCAGTGTAACAATGTTAACGTTGAAGATCTTTGGGTCAAAATAGTTTTCTTTTCTCAAAATATTTATATAAATACCGTGTATGTATCCGATAGTATGTCACTACAAACATATGAAGATAATTTTGATAATATAGAAAATAGATTATTAGATTTAGACTCAATTTATATCTTAGCAGAAGATTTTAATATACCAGGTCTAGCTACAATTACGGAAAGAGACAATTTAACTTAAATTGAAAGACGCTATCTAAACCTTTGTAAAGCTTATAAACGCCAAGCAGTGCAATCATGTGCGTAATGGGTTAAATAGATACTTAGATTTGGTGCTTAGCAATGGATGTATTTCTCTGGAGAGGTGTGATACTCCCATGATCAAAGAAAATATAAATCATCCCTCCTTATTTTTTAATCTAAAAATAAATATTAATGCAAATGTGAGGAATGAAACACAAAGTCTGCTCCACTAATTTAATAAATAGGTTCAGATTAACATCCCAAACATGTTTCAAAGGCATAAACCTTCATCTTCAGTGGGTAATTATTAAGATGTTGATATTTATGAAGAGACCAATGACATTGTTACGTTTTTTTTTTATAAACTGAAAAGGGAAGGAAAAAAACACAAAATTAGACAATTTAAAAACCGCAAAGGTATCATCAATAAAAGTTTAATATGATTAGGAAAAGATATTTAGTAAAATGTGGTGATTAACATAAAACCGCGAACATAGTAAAATAAAGTCAAGTTAGAGACTTACCTAATGTTGCAGAAAAATTTTTATGAAACCATATGTAACTTTAATTCGGTAAAAATATATCTTAAATTAAAGTAAAATTAAAAGAATAAACATAATTTAAATGAATTTAGTTTTATTTTAATTTTAAACTTGTTGAAAAACCCAAATTTTACTGGGAGATTGTAATGGGGTACGACCATCATGGTGGAGTCGTACCAAATGGTAGGTAAAAATTTTTATTTAGTAGAAGTATGCAGGGATAATACTATTTAATTTTTCAAAAAAACGGTTAAAATCAACGCACTGCGACAATGTCAAAGGTTATCTGTTTAGACAAATGGAGTAACAACTAAATAAAGAAGGAAGATATACACTGTATGTTAGAAAAGGTATGATGTGAACTAATATAAAGCTGAAAAATCTTAAAAAATTTAAAACATAGACATCTGTTAAAGCATTATAATAACATAATGGATGAGTAAGGCAAAGTTAGGACGCCAGTCACAAGAGAGCGTAAAATGTTAATATTATAGTAACCTAAAAAAGTTTATGAAGGTAAATCATGACAGGGAACTAGGATGTATGGGAAACGAGGTACCATTAACAGAACAAAGATGGAGCAATATAACAGGGTAGTTATGAAAACCGTGGTGCCATGAGATGAAATGATAGTTAAAAAAATTAAGGTTAT
Source organism: Polydrusus tereticollis (assembly GCA_963920685.1). Classification (NCBI taxonomy): domain Eukaryota; kingdom Metazoa; phylum Arthropoda; class Insecta; order Coleoptera; family Curculionidae; genus Polydrusus; species Polydrusus tereticollis. The sequence continues at coordinate 64,023,395 of OY987327.1, forward strand.
GTTTTAATTATTTAAGAATTTTAGAGCATTGAAAAAAGTTAGGCAAGTAAAGTTTATCTGGTCATTAATGCAGTGTAAAGAGGGATTGTTAAGAGCTTTCTGGATTTCAAGGATCTCCAACAAATTCATCATAGTCCCTTTATCACAAACATGAAGCACCTTAGTACTGGTATGGAGATCAAAGGAATGGTTAGCATTGATTACATGATTGGCAAAGGTCGATTTAGAGTTTATATCAGTATGGTTTTTGTTTTTTTCAATGATTTTGAGATGTTCATTGACTCTGGTTATGATCTTCCTACCACTCTGACCTATGTAACAGGTATTACAACCTGGATGAGAGCAGGAAATGGAATATATACCTGACCTGTCCAAAGTAGATATTTTGTCCTTGGATTGCACCACAAAACTACGTAAGTTGGTTTGAGTTTTAAAACTAATGTTGATATTATATGATCTAAAGATGTCTTGAATTTTATATGAAATATTGTTTAGGAATGGTAATGAAAAATATCTCAATTGTTGTTTTTGGATTGGTAAACATAGCTTCTTGTTGAGAGATCTAGACAGATGTTTATAATAAAGTTTATTTATGAAATATGGTGGATAATGATTATTATAAGCTATTTGTTTGATCAAATTAAGTTCGGATTTGAAGTTTTCATGAGAAAGAGGGATGTTAAATAATCTATGAAAGAAACTGTTAAATGCAGCTGTTTTATGGCTATGTGGATGGTTAGAATGAAATGGAATAACCAGGTCGGTACTCGTAGGTTTATGGTAAATGCCAAATTGTAATTTATTATTTTCTTTTTGAACGAGTAGGTCTAGGAAGGGAATGGAATTATTTGACTCAATTTCCATTGTAAATTCTATGGAAGGATGTAATGTGTTGAGGAAGTTAAAAAACAATTGTAATTCAAGAAGGGACCCTGTAAATATAACCAAAGTATCATCAACGTATCTGGAAAAGTGGATGACTTTCGTGAAAAGAGGGTGTGCTTCAATTTGTGATTCTAAACTAGCAAGAAAAATCTCTGCTAAGAGAGGGCTAAGAGGTGAACCCATACCTAAACCTGTTTGTTGGGAGAAATATCTATTATTGAATTGGAAAAAGTTTTGTTTGAGCACAGTATCTAATTATTACATTGTCGCAGTGCGTTGATTTTAACCGTTTTTTTGAAAAATTAAATAGTATTATCCCTGCATACTTCTACTAAATAAAAATTTTTACCTACCATTTGGTACGACTCCACCATGATGGTCGTACCCCATTACAATCTCCCAGTAAAATTTGGGTTTTTCAACAAGTTTAAAATTAAAATAAAACTAAATTCATTTAAATTATGTTTATTCTTTTAATTTTACTTTAATTTAAGATATATTTTTACCGAATTAAAGTTACATATGGTTTCATAAAAATTTTTCTGCAACATTAGGTAAGTCTCTAACTTGACTTTATTTTACTATGTTCGCGGTTTTATGTTAATCACCACATTTTACTAAATATCTTTTCCTAATCATATTAAACTTTTATTGATGATACCTTTGCGGTTTTTAAATTGTCTAATTTTGTGTTTTTTTCCTTCCCTTTTCAGTTTATAAAAAAAAAACGTAACAATGTCATTGGTCTCTTCATAAATATCAACATCTTAATAATTACCCACTGAAGATGAAGGTTTATGCCTTTGAAACATGTTTGGGATGTTAATCTGAACCTATTTATTAAATTAGTGGAGCAGACTTTGTGTTTCATTCCTCACTTAAAATATTACTCCACTGTGAGATGGACTACTTCCATAAAATTAATGCAAATGTTTATAATCCAGAAAAAAATTTTAATCCAAAGTTTAATTATAAAAAAGCAGATGTTTTAAAATTGTATACCTAACTTATGACAAGAAGTTAGTTGGAACGAATTAAAAAATAGTTCGAATGTGGACGTTGTTGTTGATAAATTTTGTGAAATTTTTTATACTGTATTACATGAATGTGTTCCTACAGCTAATAAAACTAAAAGATTGTATCCACCATGGTTTACAAAACAAATAATTCTAGACTTGAAAAGAACCGTCAACATTTTATTTATCTTTAAGCAAAATCAAAACGCGATATTAACACAGCCCACAAAAAATACCTAAGCGATGTCGAACAGAGAATAACTACTAATTCACAAAATTTTTGGTCCTATGTAGCAAAAACTAGATTAAACACAGATATATCTAATTCTATGACTTACAGGGGATTAACTATCACAGATAATCAGGCCGCGGCGGAAGCCTTTGCCCATTACTTTTTGAGTGTATATTCAACAGAATGTGGGAAATATGACACTGAGTTTTTCTTGCTTCAACATAAATGTAATTAGCGACAATGACATACATGCATCAAAAAAATTGAAACCAAAAAAATTATCGGGTCCCGATATGATCCTCTCCTATATATTTAAAGCTTTTATATTTTATTAGAACCTCTTAATATTATATATAACCTAATACTAAAAAATAATACTTACCCTTTACTCTGGAAACGTACAAAAATATGCCCAGTTTTCAAAAATGGTAATAGGGAAGAAATACAGAATTACCACCCCATAGCATTAATTTGTACACTAAGCAAGCTTTTTGAATCTATTCTTTATGAAAAAATCTTAAATCACATATCACATTTTATAACTGACAAGCAACATGGATTTCTACCTAAGAAATCCACAGTAACCAATTTACTTGGTTTTGTGCAAGAAGCAAACGTCGTGATTGAAAAAAATAACCAAACAGATGTTATATTTACAGACTTTAGCAAAGCATTTGATAAAGTCGACCACGATATTTTGCTTAAAAAATTGCACTCTTACGGGCTTTCAAATGGACTCATTAAACTATGCGCATCTTATCTAAGTGGTAGAAAACAATGTAATATTCAAAGGTGGGGAATCGCGTGAATTTTGAATCAGATCGGGTGTGCCTCAGGGATCGAACTTGGGACCTCTATTTTTCTTAATTATGATAAATGATTTGCCGGAGAGTATTCGAAACTTGGAGTGCGCACTATTCGCAGATGACTTCAAATTATATAAAGAAATTAAAACACAAGATGACGTAACTCTTCTCCAAAGTGACATAGATAGAGTTTTTGAGTGGTCTCTGGCAAATAAGTTGTCATTTAATGTGGATAAATACTTTATTATGTCCTTAACAAGGAAAAAATATAAGATTATATCAGAATATACAATAAATGACACAAATTTAAATAGGAAAAAAAAGAGCAGGGATTTGGGTGTACTGTTGGATGAAGAACTAAGTTTTGAAAAGCATGTAACTAGTATTGTAAATAGGGCTTACAAGATGCTCGGGTTCATTGTTCGAAATTCGTTTAGGTTTAGTAATTTAAAAACATTAATTATTCTTTATAATTCATTCGTTCGGACTATCCTAGAATATGCTGCAATAGTATGGTCCCCTTATTATGTCATATACAAAAATAAAATAAAAAAAAGTCCAGAAAAAGTTTTTAAGGTTTTTATATTAGAAAAAACATGGTGAATATATTTTTAATCTAGATTATCACAACTCGCTAACTGAATTTAAATTTACTACAATGGAAACGTGAAGGAACATTGCTTCATTAATATTTTTGTACAAATTATTACAAAATATAATTGAAAGCTCTCAATTGCTAGAAAAAATTAAGTTGAACTGTAGTCCACATTTCAACAATAGAAAAAGATGTATCTTTGTCGTTCCAAGGCCTCGTACAAATTTGGGAATGAAGCCTCCTCTCCATAGAATGTGTTCCCTTGCTAATTTAGTGAGTAATATTGATTTCTTAGCTGAATGCGCAATAAAAAGTTTCCGAGAAAGGGTAGCGTTAGAGATGGCTAGTTTGCTAAATTAATCTTGTGTATCTTGACAAAATTTTTGACCTGTTTTGTTATTGTTACATTCTTTACTTCTTGTTAACATAAAAATTATGAATTATGATGTGTAATACATGCTCTTATTTAGGTTTAGTAAATGTACATTAAGAATAGGTATATTTTGTTACTTTATTGCAATTAATTATTGGAACTTGTGTTCTATCGATTGCTTAATAAATAAATAAAAAAAAAACAACGTTTACCAGAATTTCTAAATATTTATTTGCATTAAGGCTGCCTTCAAATATATTATAAATTATTTTGCTTCCTAGTAATAAACATGAAACGTTGAAGCCAAACCTGCTTTGCCGTTCGAGTAGAAATATTAGATGCTGATTTATTATCTGAGACCAGAACCTCGTATTGTGCCGATTAAATATACCAGCACTGGTAAAATGAGCCTGACCGGACCATATAACGGTTCTTTTAAAATTATTTTCCCTGTTGATATTTTGTAAATACCAATTACAGAACTCTATACGGCGCTGTGCATCACCAGAATCTAAGTTTTGTACTAGGTGGAATTTATATGGCTTAAAATTATGTTTTCTTAAGATTGTTTGAACTCTTGATTTAGCTACTCCGACCTAACCTTCAAACGTTCTACTTCAACTAGTCGGACTGTTTCAATTGAAGCTAAAACATTTATTTCATCAGTCTCGCGCTTTTCCTTGTTGTAAATTTTAGGCCGAGGTTTAGAAAATGAACCATGTTCAATTAAATTTGATTTCATCCTTAGAAAAATTCTTTTATCCGGCTGTCGTCTTTCGGGATATCTATTCAAGAAATTTAATAAATCTTTATTACCTATTGAAATACACTTCTAATACTTCATCTGCATTTTCATTACAATGGACATAACAAACGAGCATGTCAAATTTTTCACTGTTTTCAAAGTTTACATTTTCTGCCATAAATAGGACAAATTGATTGAACAAAAAGATATTTTAAAAGAACTTAGAGAACCTGAAAACTCTGACAGAAACTAAAGAAATTTTTAATATGACGAAAATGAATGTGTCCTTTTCTTTTTTTAAATACCGGTCATGGCCTACTAACAGAAAATATATATTTTTTAATAAAACGTGCTTAATACTAAAAATAATAGTATATTAAAGTACACGTTTTATAAAGCATTATATTATAGCACGGGTCCATGTTAAAAAACGAGCCGCTTGCGGCGAGTTTTTTAAGGGGACAAGTGCTATAATGGCTTTATAAAACATGTGCTTTATACTAGTTTTTCTATTTTGTCGTTTTTTTTTAATAAATAAACACATATTTAAAAAGAAAACAAACCCTTCAAAATTTATAAATTATTATGTCCAAAATTTATGTTGGTAACACTATTACAATTTTTTTATCAAGCTTGCCATGAAAATAAATAAATTTTAAATTGTGTCAGCCATTTTGCCACAAAATTTGTGTTTTAAAATTTTATTTATATTAACAAAATATTATGGAGCAAGATAATTTAAGTTTAACTCCCCCTGAGTTAAGGGATATTGCACATAAATGTATAAATCAACTTTTGCCAGAAAAATCCCGAAAATTATATGAAAAGGACTATGAGACCTTCACAAGTTGGTGCAATACAAAGGGCGTGTGTAAGATTTCAGAAAATGTTTTACTAGCCTATTTTGAGGAAGAAAGTAAAACCAAAATGTCATCCACCCTGTGGTCCTTATACTCAAAATTAAGAGCTTGCATTAATATTGACAAGAACATAGATATAAAGGATTATGCTAGACTGCAAGCATTGTTAAAAAGAAAATCTGTGGGCTACAAACCCAAAAAGTCTCTTGTTTTAGACTTAGACGATATTAATAAGTTTATAAATGGGGCTGATAATAGCAGTTATTTAGGATTAAAAGTAAGTAGTATTTACATATCTATATGCATTTTGTTTTGTACAATTTCACAGGTTTTATAAAAAAAAAATTTTTACAATAAAGTTGGAGAACGAACATTTTTAAATTACACCAATTTCTATTCTATCGTATGAACAGTAGGTAGACAGCTATCGAGATACAATAGTAGTAACTATGTAAATTCTAGGTTGCTTTAATTATGGGGTACAATGGAGCATGCCGGAGAGAAGAACTGCCCAATATGGATGTAAAAGACATTCACTTTAAGGTTGCTTCCATTACAGTACACATTCCCAAAACTAAAACACATGTAACAAGAACGTTTCTTATAATTGATCAATCATGGATTAATTTGATTAGACAATATTTTGATTTACGTCCTAAGAATGTTACAACATCAAGATTTTTTCTTACGTATAGGAATGAGCATTGCATAAACTCACCTGTAGGTCTAAATACAATGGGAAAAGCTCCTAGCCTTATTGCAAAATACCTGTGCAAACCAAATCCAGAATGTTTTACTGGCCACTGCTTTAGACGGTCTAGTGTCACCGAGCTGGCCAACAAGGGAAGCGATTTGGTTACCATTAAAAGGCACGGGGGATGGAAGTCTTCAGCCGTGGCTGAAGGCTATATTGAAGATTCTCTAAAAGCGAAAATGGATGTAGCGCAGAGCCTCTCTTCTAGTTTAACACCTTCATTAATAGATAATATTGATAATACTGCTACACCCTTACCTGGATCATCAAGATCGACAATAATTTAAGGAGTAGAAACTGCTTTTCAACCAAGTCTAATTAAAAATGGATTGGATTCTGGGGTCAGTTATCACAAAGTTTCGCATACTATGAATACTCAAACTATGCCTGAATTTAAGGTTAACGCGTCCGACACGAGTACAGTGACATTAAATGTTTATAATAACTGCACTATAAACAATGCCTAATTAGCATTATAATATAGTTGGAATTTGTATTTTTAAGATTTAATTGATATTTTTTGCAAAATAGTTCTCCTGTTAATAAAGTTAATATTTAATATGTTTTTTAATATTTTATGAACCAAAACAACACGTCAATCACGTCATACAGATTTGTAGATCTAGGCAACCAAACATACATACGTGGTTTTGTGTAGTATTTCGCACATTTGGACTAAAAAATATTAGTTATCTAGAATGCTATGCCGAACGGTGAAAAAAAAACATGTCAGTAGGGCCAACCTTTAAATAATAAAATTCGGAGTTCGAAATGGATATATTTCGAACTCGCTAGCGCGTTCGAAATATCTATTTTTCGAGACAAAATTAGAAAAAGTATTTTTGAGAAGCTTGTTATAAACCGAATTATATTATTAAAATATATGTAGGGTGGCCCATTTGAAAAAAAAGCAAGTTTGTTTTTTTCCTCGGAGACTATTGAACGTAGAAAAAATCCGAGTACGTCACTGAATTCTACGTAAAAAATTACAAAAAGAACATTTTTCTTTGATAAGCTACAAACAGGGTAACCTAAATATGGGGGAGGTGTCCCAAAATGTAAAATTTTTAAAACATTCCGTATATCAAAAACAAGGAGAACTAGAATAATTCTGATCACGGCATCTTTTGTTTCACAAAAAATATATCGGCAGTCAAAGTTGACCGATATATTTGTGGCAAGAATCATGGGTTGCCTAGCTATTAAAAAAGTCCAAGCTTGCCTCATATCTGTCAAATTTGACAAAAATTGACAAAGAATTTGGAGTCCTTATAAAAATCGTAATGGTGTATTTAAGGTCGATTCTCACATTGCCTACTTGTATGGTTTCGATTTAAATTTCACTACGTTCGTCGATCAGTTCTACATGTGCGAATAGAAACTTACATGGAAACAACATCCTGTCTAGGCGATCGAACCCAAAATAACACAGTTGGGAGACAGTCGGTGCACAGTCTGGTATGTAAGAATTAATTTGTTTTTTTATTATAGTCAGTAAGAAAATCATTAATACGACAAGACACTAAAAATGTCTATTTACAAAAAGCAAGACAACAAGTAAGAAATTATTTATTCTCTCAACGTAGGCATAAATAAAACCTGACTCTGAACTAATTAATATAAATTCTCCACTTGGTCGCGCCGCTGGTGGTCTTCGTGTTACTTTTATAAACCAATTAAAAAGAAAAATGGTTTTTTTTATTCTGGCTTGTCTTTTGTGGCCTTATTTAAGGCCGAAAATGTTGCCTTTTAATTTATCGCCTACCTTTTCATGGTCAGATTTTCGACTAAGTAAATTAGGCGTATAAAGTAAAGAGAGTTAATTTGATAAAAATAACTTTGGATTATTCTTTATTTATACAGGGTAAAGGTTAATGGAAAATCATAGTAAAACAATTCTTGTAATCTGGTTATGTTTTGATTTAAAAACATTAAATTTTTATAAATGAAGGTGCCTCAGGTTTGTTCAGCGAACAAATCATGTGATCTTTAATTAGTTTTTAGTTTCCCTACCAGCGAATGGCAGTGATAAATCGCCAGTAAGGCTAGATACATTTATGATGAAGTAGCTAATAGTAAGGATCATGTAGTAATGGATGAATCCAAACAAAATTATGATGTGATAAACTCAAAATAAAAAGAAAAAAGAGACATTGCTTTAAAGCAGATGATTCTAATGATTCCGATCAGTATCCTGGTAATGTAAACCTAGCAATAATAACTGGCAATATAATAAGGACTCAAAGAATTAAGATTAAATATAACCAGAACTTATTGAGTCTGAAGGATGAAGTCTAAGACTTAAGAGAAACAACATGAATTATAGCGACATTAAAAATAAAACTCCAACAAGTCCAATAACAAATAAATATCGGCAGTAAATGAACCTAAAAAAGTGAAGAAAAGGGAGTTCTTTTAAAAATCTGATTGTGAAGACGTGTTGTCTCGTGCTCAGAGCTTAGTTGTCTATTACCGACATGTTTCGATCGGAATTAGGTTAATATATAACTTAAAAATAAGAACAACTATGTGTCTTAACAAGGCTTCGGCGAACTCATTGATGAGTCTACCGCCGAATGTCAGAACGAAACGCAGAAAATATTTTTAGTAGTTGAAATATTGCAATATTACTATAGAAACACCTCAGGAAATGGCTTCTGTTAAGATAGACCCAGTCTTTCTCTAAACCAATAAACCCAATAGGTCACATGTAACTTCACGCCAAACGCCGAGTCTTATATGCGATGAACGAAAATGTATCGATCGATACGTCAACAAATTGAAAGCCGCACATGGCGTAAATTGGAGACCACGTGCCTAAGTATTTTGCCCTTAAACTAGAGCTTCAAGCTCGATGACCAAGATGCACCGAAAAGGCTGGTTATAAATATTCGAGGGCGACATTCAGATATACACTTTAGGACAAAAGTGAAGCTTCTTAGCAAAATTAATGAAATTTAAACCACTTTCACTTTCATTGTTTGTAATATGAAGAAGTGTACAGGTAGACACACCGGTATGTGGCTACGGGGAATCGATAAGGGGAAGGGAGTCATGGGCGTGCTCCATCGATATGTTTTAAATGCAACAAAAATAGGAAATTGCGACATGGCACCGACGTATTTATAAAAACTGAATAGATTTCGCGGGTACTTCTTCCCTAACACACGCTGTCATGCACAAATTAATATCGATTGGTTGCAGCACGCGGCGCGGGTCAACAAATGAAAATTGGCAACTAACACGAGTTTCCTTTGATTGTACACTATGTTGCCATATTTCCATGACATTTCATTATCAACATTAATAGAATAAGAAGAAATTTTGAATAATGTTGAAATAATAATAAAATACTTTTAGTTTCTTAAATATATAATGGTTTATTTTTAACGAATGTTTCCTTGCTAAAAAAATGTTAAAAGTAACTGTATGTGGCAACATCGTTAACCTATGAAGTTTTTTTTGTCCGCATTCTTTTGGTAGCTACCAAACCCACGGTGAACTCTACCGATATTTAGTCCAAATTGTCATTATTTGTTGACGCTTTGTTTGGGTTGAAATTGCGAATTATTTAAGTGGATTTGAATATTTGAAGAGTGATTTTAGATTGTAGTGCTAGTGTTTATGAGGTAAGCATTATTGGGTGTGTATTTAAATTTCTGTGTCCATATAGGTACTGCATTTTTTTTAAATTCTTGAAACGACATTGGAAGTTAGGTATTTTAATCAACAATGATTTATTGCATTTTGTTTAAAATCCTTTCGCAAACAAATGAATTTCCCACTTTTAAAAATGTTCGAATCGTTTCATAAAATCATATTTATGAAAAAGTTAAATGGGACTATCTCCTGAGTTGGCGATGGAAGTTGTTGGGGAACTGGAGCCAATGTTGAAGAAACGTTGACCAACTGGGATTTCAGTTTAACATCAAGTTTGTGTTCTAAGTGGAAGTTAATAGTAAAATTAACCTCAGTTATAGTGTAAATTCTGAATTTTTTCTTTTGCCCACAGAGGTTCTCACGGCTTTAAAATTTTATGCCACAGGATGCTATCAGGCAGCGGTGGGTGGTCAATATGATCTGGCACTGAGCCAACCAACTGTTAGCAATGTGTCAGAGATGTGACTAATGCTGTCAATAAAAGATTCCTGTATCGGTGGGTGCAGTTTCCTATCACCCCCGATTAACGGCATGCTGCACGACAAACATTTTTGAGAGCACCTCAGCCTTTCTAAGGGGCAATAGGTGCCATAGACTGCACTTATGTGCATCTTTTAGCTCCAAGACAGCATGAAGAAGCTTATGTCAATCATTGGGGTGACCACACTCTCAATATTCAAGCTGTAAGTTTCTAACAATATTTAATCATTTTTCCAATGGTTTAATATTAGACGTCTTTGTTGTCTTCATGGATTCGTGATCCTGATTTGAAAATACTAAATATCAATGCAAGATACCTTGAAGCCAGAAATGATGCTTTTATATGGGCACGCTCAGCGGCAAACCGTGTCATAGGGCGCAACTATGACCGTGGAGAACGGAGCACATAGTTGATTGGTATATAGAAATACTTTATATAGTTTTCCAGTTATTAGTAAATTCAATTTTCATCAAAAAATATTTTTTCTTTGCGAATAGGAGATGACGGATATCCCTTAGAGTCTTAGAGCCATGGCTCATGACGCCTCTGAAGAATTAGCGACCAGGAACTCCCCGTGCCCAGTACAATGATGACCTTTGTTCTGCAAGATCCATTATTGAACGACTTTTTGGGGTTCTTAAAGCGGGATTCAGATGCCTGTCCAGCAAGAGAAAACTTATGTATGAACCGGGGCTAGCAGGTAAAATTGTTAATGCTTGTGCTGTTTTGCACAACATGAGGATAGAACATAGAATACACAAAATTGAAGTGGAGGAGGCTGAAGCATTAGCTCATTGTGCTGCTCATCCTTCCAATATGGAGGTTGAAATGGGTCGCCAGGGCTGTTCGAATACAGAACAGATTTATTGCCAGAAGATATGGTAGAGGTGGAGAACGAAACTAAAGTAATTTATTATTGTGCCGTCATATAAGATATTATCATCAAATCACATAGTTTTACTTTTCTTGGGAGTTATGTGTCCATTTATATTGTATGATCGCCATCTTGTTTATAGATGTTCAAATAAAGTTTTTTGGTTTATGTTTTAAACTTAATGTCTAAATCTGTTTATTATTTAGTTTTTATTTTACTTCCATTATATTTTTTATTTTATAAGTTTTTCTTTAAATTTATTGTAGCACTTTGTGCAATTGGGCATACCTTTACCGGGTGACTGTGTCACGGTGACGTTCACGGCTCTCCTCTACGCTCATTGGCTGAACTTACCGAATCGAGTGCATCACTCACGAGCCGATAGTTGTCGGTTGCATTTCCGAGAGTCGGTAACTGTGGCATACAGAATAGCGTCGTCTAGATCCCGTCGGCCCCGCAACCGATGGCTGTCGGTTAGTCGGTTACATACCGATACCGACGACTATCGATGCCGTGTACAGAATAGCGCTTCAGGGATACCGATCCTCGTCGACTCGAATTCGCGATATCGGTCGGTAACAGAATATATAGAATACCGCACAGTGCGACTTGCCGACGGCTGTCGATAACTGACACTTACCGATACCGACAGCTCTCGGAAACGTGTACAGAATAGCGCTCCAGTTAAGTGTCTCGAGTTATAAGTGTTATGTATTTATACCGAGATATAAAAAAAATTATCACAGGTTAGTTTGAAATAGTTCTATAAATTTAGGTTAGTTATTGACTGTTAATTATTCCTTGCTTATCAAAATTTGTCAAGTAGAGTCAGAGTCAATCATGAAAGGTACAATGACGTAGGTGACCGACAGAGAGATTGTTGAGCGACTCTCTCTAGACGTCGCGTCTCCAGTGGACCGAATTTGTATAAGTGTTGCCAGGTTTGGTGAAATTTCACCAGTGCTGGTGATTTTATGAATAATCTGATTGATTGGTAAAAAACTGTTCGTAAAAATTAATTTTCTGATATTTTTTAGATTATTTGAAAAAAACCAATTTTTAATATTTCAAATAGGTACGTAAAAAAATTTAAGATTTGGTTTGTAATTACACAACTTTAAGTCAAAATAACGTTAGGTATAGTAGGTATGTGTATCTGTGTATCATATTATTATCTATTATGTATTTCGCCACCAAATGAGTGACGACAGACATTTTTAACTACAGTTTTCCCCCCGCCGCCCGTCACCTACGTCATTGTACCTTTTAGGATTGATTCTGACTACAGTTCTGGTCAAGTTTTCTTGCTATTGAAATTTTAAGCTGGTCTCGAATTATATGTTTCACAACTGAGCACAAGGCTTAGATAATTAAATCCTATTTTCGAACTGGTATGCTAGTTAAAATTTGGAAATACTAATAGCGTTTATGTTTGAACGATTTTTGAGAGGACTTCACAAATTTAGCAGAATTTCCAAAGAATTTTTACGCGTGCCATTAAAATTATGTTGGTACGTTTTTTCTGCTCTGTGGCTCATTAAAACGGTGCTGCTAAACTAGCTGTTCACACAGAAGAAGTTCTTAATGACGTTCGTCGACGTATGGAATAAGAGCCTACATAATCTTTGAAACGTCTAAAATTGGACTTTCTTATAGAACATGCCAAACAAGATCCAATCATATTAATCAATTTTGCCGATGGAATATCCCACTTGTATACTGCAAATGGTTTGTCAATAATTTAATGAATGACTAACTTTAAAACATCAGTTTTTTTCTGACGAAGCATGGTTTCATATTCATTCATACAACGAATTCTAAAATTTAAATATGTTTGGCAATCCGCATATATTAGATGAATCTCCACTACACTGATATTTGGCGAAGAATAGTATATTGCGCAACAAGGGGCGAAAGTCAATGATCGCTTCGCTCGGGTAGCTAACTTCACACTCCTGAAATGGTTGGGTTGCGCATACAATTTTTCACATAAAATATTTTGAAAATATGACTTGAGATGCCTCGCAATTCTGTGTATTTGATGTTAATTACTTATTGTTGGACTCGCACTCGTAGAGATCCAGAATAAAACCCAGATCCCTTCTATTGACCAATCATTTATTTATATAATGTAAAAGGATATTATACAAAATGCATACAACTCAAACATAATACAACAGATAATATAACCTGTACCTTTTAATACTTACTAGTAGATATATTAAATTACCTACCTATAAATATAATACAGGCATTTCCAACAAAAGAAACAGATAATAATTTTATTATTCAGACAAGTTTTCATTTTTTGACAGACCAACATGAACATTGTCACAACTAAGTAAGTATCTTGTAGCAACGCGGACAGAACTGGTGTTGCTAAATAATTATATCTCAACATCAAAGTTTATTTGTAAAAAGAGATTGACCACAAAAAGAGCAAGATGCATATACTTTCACGAATCTATTACGAATCAATTGCGCAAGCGCAGTCGTATCGCTATACTTGTTTGCCCGGAATCAGACAAGGGATGCCCATTCGGTTTATACAAAAATGAAAAGGTCTATACGTGTCAACGAGAAACTCGTCTTGGAATGCACTAAAAATCAGCTGCGTTTCATGTCGGACCCTAGGGTCGAAAACTCAACTTTCGACATCAAAAGTCATATTTTCAAAACATGTGTTATAAAAAAATATTTAGACCCATTTTTTTAAAATTTTACCATCAATGCAGATAAGTGCAGACACAACATTTTGCGTTGGTTTAACACCTACGCGAGGATGAACTTCAGCATAACTATTTTCAGCAGGACGGTGCAACAGCTCATATTACATGAGATACTATAGCTTCTCTGCACGAGTTTTTTTGACGACCAGCTGATAAGTTTGCATACATAAGTTTCCTCCTGGGTCACCTTGTTTCACGATTATGGACTGTTTTGTGTCCCTTAACTTGAAAAATAGAATTTTACTAGAACTAACCAGAACTCCTTTACATAATTTGCCACAACTGGAACAAAGAATTATTGACGAATGTTCAATTGTAAGTCCGAAAATGCTGTAGAATGCTTTTGAGAGCGTAAGGCGTGTCAGCTTATGCATCGAAAAAGACGGTTGACATTGCCAACTGTTATTTTAATTTGCCTTCTTGTTGTTTTAAAACCCAAGTTAAAAACGTAATTAACCTTTCATTTCAATTTTTTAAGTTCTAGTTCATCCTTTTATCTCTAGAGTTAATAATATATTTGTTCAATATTAATGATGTCAGTATGACATCCAAACTAACCTCAATTATTATTGATAGAGTTATTTGAAAAGGACGATATAAGATAAGATTTCCCCATTTTTCATTTGATGACTATCTTTGACAAAGATAATTTTTAATATCTCGGTAATTACAAGGATTTTATCCAAGAGCTGAAATTAATAGCGAAAAAAGGCAGGGAACAAATCATCTTTATTAAAAATTTATAATAATAATTATTTCAATAACTTATAAAATTCGGTGAACATTTAAATTTTAGAATCTATTAGGGTATCTATCATTATCAACTATAACTCGACACACTTATCAGTGGCTAGCGAAGGAATGCGGGCAAAAAATGTTCATAAGTTTACGATGCTGCCACATACCGTTACATATTTATAGTTTAATATTTGTTGGCAAGGAAACCCTGGAATTAAATGTCAATATATTCATCGAAAGTAAATAATAATATAATATTTAAGAAACTCTGAGTATTTTGTTATAATTTCAACATTATTTAAAATTCCTTCTTATTCTAATAATTGTTGATACTCAAATGACATGGAAATATGACAACATAGTATACGATCAGAGGAAACAGGTTTATATTGTTAATTTTAATTGATTGACACGTGTCGTGTGCCGTTTACAAAGACAACCAATGGATATTTGTCTGTGTCAGGGAAGTAGTGCATTTGCATTGCATTTACAATCGGTGCCATAACAGCTCGTATATCGAGCTGTACATTGGCACATCTTCGATCCATTGGCGATACCGAATTTTGTATAGTTGCAAGTTGAAGATTTAGCGCATAATTTTATTAATAAACGCTTTCTTACTTTGAAAGGGTGTACACTTTATCCTTCTTTCTATCTCTTACCAAGAATTTTCTATATGGTCTAGGTCAGGGGATTGAGCATAATAATCCAAAAATCTAGTATTATTATCACGTTTGAACAAGCTGAGACCTATATTTCATCAGTCGTTGTCCTGCTGAAAATTGAATCTCAATAGAATCTCCTTTATAATATGAATAAGACCCACATCATTTGCCAAAAACATCTCCATTCAAAGCACTAAATAAAACTTTACAACAGCTGTTGCCGGTTCAATTCAGGTGAGCGCGTGCAAACTGCAAACCGGCTGCTGCTTATTGCAGAAATTTAGACGATCTTGTGCTAAACAGCTTGGCGCCAACTAACCTTCAATACCTAGAAGAAATATTTAAATTTGAAATTGCTGTTTTAATCCTCGAACCCTACTTCAATGAATCAATTTTTAATATCCGTGTTAGTAACCTCGTGGAGTCATTTTTGTAGGTCTAACAGATTTAAGTATTATATGTATTTGATCATTAGTCAACTTTAATATTTTAGAAACAGTGTAAAGCCAGGGGCAAATTGTTCTGACCTGTTGTGTTGTGATGTGCTATGTTATGACGAGTCATAAACATATTGTTCTAATGCATTATGAGAATAATATAGGCGGGTATCAAAATCACTCTATTTTTTGCGTTCGTTGTACACCATGGCTCGTCAAACGAATTTACAAAATAGACAATTATGATTTCTTACGTTTTCGATTATCAAATTTTCTTTTATTTTTCCCTCAGCCAAATGCTCGTATTGCTGTTAAAAGCGTTCTAATACTTGTGTCGGCGTCTGACAAAAATCTGGCCGACCCAGATTTCATCACGACACAACACGTCAGAATATGCACGCCGCTCATTTAAATGCAGGAAAAATAAGGTGTATAATCTGTGTAGCATCCTATCACAACACCACTCATCACATCACAACCATGTGTCCCCGGCTTAAGTCTCCATTGACGATCGATAAAGAGTATTTGATTACGTCTTGTCTTCTTGAAAAGCGTTTATTATTTTAGTTGTAAGATCACAACAATTAATGGTACCTTTAGTCATTATTTATTACTAAAGTTACAACTGAAAATAGTCCTACAGTACCAAGATTTATCTAAGTCTCTTTCGATTAAGTAATAAAAACTTATTAATAGCCATAAAAAACGTTGTTGCTCTAATTTGTCACACTAAGAAGCGTAAATTTAAGCAGGCACAGCATGAAAGACAGGCTGCATACAAAAAAATTAGCTTTACAAAAAACGAGCATGACTGGAATGACTACAAGATTAAAAGAAATATAGCGATCTCAACAATTAGGAGCGAAAAGGAAAAATACTATGACAAAAATATTGATAACTGCAAGGGAGATGGAAAAAAAATGTGGAAGGCGTTAAAACAACTTGTTGGTAAACAGAAATAAACAGCAGACTTCACAAATATCGATTTTAGACAATATGATCAGGGTGTAGAGGAAAACATAAACAACATTTATGCTGATACTTTAGTTGAAATATCAGATAGCATAACTAAAATACAGTGGAGTGTTGGTGTGAGGCAAAAAGACTGTACTACTTTAAAAGATTAGGTATATCGGAGCTTAAATAAGTGGTGCATGACTCGAAAAATAAAAGCACAAGTGATAGTTTACTAAAGATTAAACTTCTGAAAGATCTCCTCTGTGTTGTGGGTTACCATTTACTTTATTTGATTAATACATCCTTAAGAACCGGCAAGTTCCCTAATAAATTAAAAAGAAGTGTAATAATTCCGATATCAAAGGTGTCAAAAACCAAATAGCATTAGTGACTTTCGCCCGATAAATCTTCTACTAGTTATTGAAAAAGTTCTTGAAATCGTAGTGTGCGACCAGTTACGAGATTACCTTGAAAAAAATGGACTATTATACAAGGGACAGTCTGGATTTAGAAAAAAATATCACTGCGAGTTCGCACTGCAATATGTATGTGCGGTATTGAGACAGAATATATATGATTCAAGGATTACCTTAAGTGTTTTAGTCGATTTAAAACGCGCCTTGGAATCTATCGACAGAGATATTTTAATAAACAAGTTGACTTTGTACGGGTTGAAAGACTGTGCGTTCGACTGAATCAAGGACTTTCTATCAGATAGGTATCATCAAACTATAGTTGATAATAAAATGTCTTTTGGGAGAGACAGCAGTTAGGGTATACCGCAGAGGAGCGTTTTGGGGTCACTTCTGTTTATTATCTATGTTAACGATCTGCAGGAGGGATTAAGGAATTCATTTGTTAATTTATTTGCGGATGACACCTTAATTCCTGTCTCTGGTAAAGTTTTTAATCAGGTAGGGTAAACCATCCAGTTATTGGACACGTAGCAGTTATTGGACAGTTGCTATTGAACAGTTAAAAATAAGACTTCTACTTATATTAGCTCGTCTGGGATATCATAGATGGCGCCTTATATGCATTCTCGGCATGATCGTTTTGTATTTCGACTCTTTGCTGTCTTTGCTTAAACGTGATACCGTGGTATTTATTGGTGTGTCAAAAGCTGGAGTTTCTTTTTACCTTTTATTAAGAAAGTTTGTGTCAAAGAGTGGCGTAAACATTACATAAAATAGCAAATATATTTAAAATCTTAGATAAACAGTATTTTACGTCATAACAAAGGTAAGTTCTACAAGATTACCGTAGAAAATAAACTTAGTTGGGTTTGAATTTAACGGTTGTCCAATAACTGAAATGAATAACCTAACTTTTTCAGTTATAAGACATATGTCCAGACCATAATATGTTCTCTTTTATGCAAGGGATTGAAACTTTTTTCACACTGGTTTTTTAAATATGACTTTTGCCTTCCTATTCACATTCTAACTAGTTATTGGGCACATGTCCAATAATTAGGTGTGGAGCTGTCCAATAATTCACTTTTTATCTAAGGGGCACTAATTATATTAGAAAATGCCAAAGAAATGTGGCAGAAACTGACGGTACAGTGCTCCGAACTTCTAACTTTCCATCAAGAAGTAAATGCATAGATGATTACCTCCAGATTCCTAATAAACCCCAGCGAAAAAACAAGCTGTCAAATAGAACGCATTTCATTTGCTATAACGTCAAAGCTTTGTCAACGAAATATTGAAGCTAAACGGGCTATTAAATTAGAGGAAGAAAATAAAAAGTTGGAAAGAAAATGACAAAGAAAAGAAAAAGCTGCTGGTAAAGCAAATTAAACAAAACATCGCGAATTAAAAGATGTAAAACAGGAACTAGTATGTTTTGTGTGTAAGAAACACCTGGCCATTAAGAGTAAATACTTGACATGTGACAGTTGCAAAAATACTACTGACATTCCAAATAAACACAAAAAACATATTCCCGAGTTTAAAGGTGACGACCTATTTATGTGTCACAATTGTTGTGAAGAGGAAAGTGATAAAGAAACTGCCAGAAAATTTTGAAGAGTTTGAGAATGAGAAAGACGACGTGAAACGAGATGAAAAGTAGGAAAATGAAATTGAACACGATGATTCAATAGATAAAAAACAAGAAAAAAAAACAGATCTTGATGACAAGGAAGAACAAGAAGTGGATGAATTATTCAATATGTTTAAAGATGAACGTGGCAAAAAGTATTTAATTCTGTGAGCTATAAATATATAATAATAATTATTGTACCTAGGTATTATACGTATAGGCCTACCTACATACCTCAATAAAAATAACATTTTCGAGTTGTCCAATAACTAGGTTATTTTTGTCCAACTACTAGAATAATTGTCCAATAACTAATTTTTTGACGTAATTTTCGTTTATCGCTTGTTAGAAAACAAATACTTTCAATTTAGCAAAAAAGAACATTACAATGCAAGGAGAACATACCTCATTTAACATGGACAAAGAGCTCATATCCATAAGAGACTAAGTTGAATTTGGAGACTCGCCTGAATTAATAAAAAAATCTTAACTGTCCAATAACTGGGTGGTTTATCCTAGCTACAATAATGAATATTGAATTAGGAATATTATACGAATGGTTGTATCAAAATAAGTTAAAACTAAATAATTTGAAAACAAAATGCATGGTTGTTGGATCTAGGGTGAACTGTAAAAGATTTAAAATATAGGTAGGCCCTTTTAATCCATAAATAGTGTTGTAATTGGTTTTGTTCCTGAAATTAGGTTTTTGGGGGTTATATTGGATCCATTCAGTAATCATGTGCACTATATGTGTCAGAAAATTGGTAAAAAAATAGGGTTATTTAATCGGGTATCGACCTGTTTTGTTGTTGATGTATAATACCATTATATTGCCACACTTTTCATATGCATGCCCTTTATTAATTTCTTGCACTAAGTAGGAAATTTAAATACTGCAGGTACTACAAAATAAGGCAATGCGCATCCTACTAAAATGTGATAAATATACCCCAATTAATGATATGGTTGCGGTCACTGAGATGGTTGAGCATTGAGCAGTACGTTAGGAGAGCGAGTCTAATATTAATTTATAAGATTGAGCATAAATTACAGCCCGATTATTTGCAATCGTACCTGAAAAAGAGATCAAATCATTATGAATACAACATTAGGTCAAACGAACAATATACTATATCCAGGGTAAAGACAACTTCTTTACAATAAACTCTTTTTTACGATGGGATTCGCTATTTTAACGATCGGCCCGATAATATTAAGAGAGCACCAAACCTAAGAATATTTAACAGACACCTTTTGTTATACTTAAGGAACTAAGGTGTGTACTATTAAGAATGCTATTTTTGTTATCTGGTTTAAATATCCAAGTGCTAAATATAGGATATATTTATTTATTTTATTTTAACATTACAGCAACATGAAAGTAAAAATGAATCCATATTCTAAGTGCAATTTTAGCCTACTATACGAGGATATTTATTACACATTTGTGACGACCTATTTGGAAAACTGGCAAAGCAATAGAAATTTTAGTACATTTTCAGTTTTATCGTTTCACTCTTGTCCAATAAAGTAGATAGATAGATATAGCAGCGACTTTATTTTAAGCTCGTTCAAGGTCAGCATAGCTGTTTGCTTAACAGCACTTGTATAATAAATTTACAATAATATATTTCCTAGTAAAGTCGTAGTCCGCAAGTTCCACCAAAGTAAGCTGAAGCTATAAGGTTTATTAAAAAAAAAAGTGACGCACCTGATTTTTGGGGTAAATTCTGAGTTCAATAACTTTTATGCCAGTTACTCGATTTAAATAAACTTCTGTTTATAAGAAAAATGTTTAATTGAAAACGAGAACGAAATATTTTATTTGCCAAATTAAATTATTTTAATGAGAAATTGTCTTGAAGTTTAATTGCCCGAGATAATTTTTTTTCGGACAAGCACGCAATATAACTTAATCACAACTTACGTTTAATTTGACCGAATTCGCTAATGATTCCATCTAGATATATTTTCAGATTTCAAAATAATTTTGTCAGTTAAGTTATACTTGCCTCTATTTCATTATAGCTTTATAATTCTCTAGTGCGCGGGCAGAAGGGCTTAAGTAAAAAAACCGTCATATTGACTTAAGTACATAATTCGGTTTAAAACTAACTGCGGAATATTGGTTCCAAAGCACTTAACTAAATTAATGATATAAATTAAGTTTTTAGCAATGGTTTGAGGGACCTAACTTTTTTAAAGCGGTCAAAATGACTTAAGTGCCATAAGTCTTTTTTATTATTGAATATTTAGTGGTAATATTGGCTTAAGTCAACTTAAGTCTCCAGGTTTAGGTGTGTTGCGGACTTAAGTCCTTTGTACCAAAACAAAAATGTAGAAAGATGTTATGTTAGTCTTTGCAGTCACGTTATTCGATGAAGTTGTAAACCTTAAAAGAATTATTATTAATATGTCTAACCGTACGAAAAAGATTTTGGCTATGGTGGAACGTCCTTCGACTAGTTTCGGTAAGTTCAAAATAATTGCTTAGGTTCTTGTACACTAAAAAACGGTAGGTCATTTAAGTTACCTACTTAGTTTGTTTGGCTTTGTATTTTATTATTGTATGGTAGTATTGTATCTATTTTGATAAAGACAAAGGAATGTCCGGTTTTTTGTGCGTAATTTATAAATATCTAAATATATCAAAATAAGTAATATTATGGAAGTGTATGAAGGAGCAGCCCGACGGAAAATTACTCATACAGAATTCTTTAAAGCCTGTTTCATAAACAATTTCAATTTGACTAGCTATAAGTGGTGTGTTTTAAATTAAGGTGTGACTGATGTATGTCTGTCCATCGACCTTTAATTTTTTTAAAGATTGATCGGGGTATAGTCATTTTGGTTTAATGTAGAATATTTTATCGAACTTTTTAAGCTATGTAAAAAATAGAGAATGATGTGTATACAGGGTTTCTAGTTTTAACTAAATGTTAAAGTAGGTTTTTACTAATTACGTGTGATCTCCATTTCTTAACGTTGATTTAAGTTAAAATGGTAGTAGGAAAATGTAAGTTCTGTTAGCTAAAATAGACGTTTTTTATTCCAGCTACACTAGAATGGAATCATTCCGATGACAGCGACAACGACCCTAATTTTTCATATCATTCAGATGAAACTGATAGTGAAAGCGATTGTGAGATTAAGAGTAGGAAAAAGAAAATTAAGGGGGATAAAATAGAAATACGAATTTGCCTAAAAAAATACAGGAAGAATCTAAGATAAGTGTCCAGCAAGGAATTGTAGAGTTTGATGGCAACGAACCAAGCAGTGTTGAGAAAGCTATAGAAGAGAACATTTTGGGAAATGATCACCCACACGATATTGATTTACAAGAAAATAGTAATGAAATTACTGACAGTGAAAACGTCACGGAAAAAGACAACAAAGTGCCAAAAAAGTTTTCGCGACAGCTAAGGAAAGAAAGAAAACTTAAAAGACAAACTGGACAAGAATATGTAACACCTCAAGGAAAAATTGTTAAAAAACGAACTTTAAAAGATCTTCGTGATTGTAGAATGAAATGTTGAGAATGGTTAAAATCAGACTTGAGAGAAATCATCTTTGATGAATATTGGGGACAAGGCAGTCATATTAAACGTGCAAGTTACATATCAAAGCTTGTTACTTCAGCGCTACTAGCTACGCACAGAGGTCGACTAGAAAATACAGATAAGTCTAGGAGTTTTACACACACATACTCATTTGAAATTCAAGGGCAACGACAAAAGGTTTGCAAAAGTTGTTTTCAAAATACTATAGATGAGACAGAAA
Source organism: Polydrusus tereticollis (assembly GCA_963920685.1). Taxonomy (NCBI): domain Eukaryota; kingdom Metazoa; phylum Arthropoda; class Insecta; order Coleoptera; family Curculionidae; genus Polydrusus; species Polydrusus tereticollis. The sequence goes on from OY987327.1 coordinate 64,046,034, forward strand.
AGTTCATTAAAACTACATTAAAGAATAAGAGCGACAGCTTAACGGGCGTTATCAAAGATGATACCAGAGGAACTCATGCACCCTTTAACAAAATTACAGATTTGCAGAGACAAAATATTGTAAGTCATATCCAGTCATTTTCCAAATATGAGAGCCATTACACACGTCAAGTAAATGATAAACAGTATTTGAGTTCCGATCTTAATCTGCTTAAAATGTATAAACTTTATTGTGAAACATTTTCAAATCATGTTGGTAGAAAACTATATGAGCAAGAATTCCACAAGCTCAAGTTGGCATTTAAGAAACCAAAAACTGACATTTGCCATAAGTGTGAAGTGTTTCATATGCAAATACAACTGGCTAAATTAGATGAAGAAATAAATCAACTAAAAGAAGATCAAGCAAAGCACCATAAGGAAGCAGACGTTGCATATAAAAGCAAGAAAGAAGATAAGACTATAGCCAAGTTAGATGATTTAAAAGCATGTTATACATTCGACCTGCAGCAATGTCTGCCTACTCCTCATCTAGAAACATCGGTTTCATTTTACAAAAGAAAATACTGGACCTATAACCTTACTGTTCATAACTGCGCTTTTGGTACAGCGTCATGTTATCTGTGGCATGAGTCATTGGCAATGAGGGGTGCAAACGAGATAGCCTCATGCCTATACAAAGAATTAATGTTATTACCCGAAAAAATAAAATATGTGACATTATACTCAGACACGTGCGGAGGCCAAAATAAAAATTTTCATGTGGTAGCCATGTTTCTGACAGTTATGCAAAGAACAAAGTCACTGGAAATAATAGATCATAAATTCATGACTTCAGGTCATTCGCATATGGAGAGCGACTCTGATCATTCCCAAATAGAAAAACAAAAAAAGAAGTCAGGAATGCAGGTATCTCATCCACACGACTGGGCAACACTGATTCGTTGTACTAATAAATCAAAACCGTTCAACGTAGTGGAAATGCATCGAGAAGATTTTTGATTTTGCAGAATTGTTAAAAAGTAGTTTCGTAAAAAGCAAAAAGATGTAAATGGTGATAATTTTAAGATACAATATTGCAAATGGCTCCGTTATACTAAACAGCCAGCAACTGGAAGGCGAGGAGCAGTTTAAGGAACTTAACTTAAACCGACGTGGTCGTCCTACATCTGCACTGGATTTAAAAATTCGCTACCAGTGTGCTGTACCTATTGCTACAGAAAAAAAACAGCATCTTCTAGAACTATTACCATTAATTCATGAAGGATACCATGATTTTTACCTTAATTTACCGACCAAGCCTACTGGCGATACCGACCCTGATTTGGAAAACTTTAATTCTGATTCAGAATAGACTTCTTGTTTTGTATATTACTATTTCAATTATCGATTACTTTTGGTCCTTTAGACTTATGTTTTATTTAACTTTTTTTTTATTTTTAAAATGGACTTAAGTCAAGATAAATCGGGAAAATCCCTTGAGTACAAGTAAATTATGAGTGCCTGTATTCTTGACAATCACTTTTAAAATGTTCTAACCGAAAACATTACTAAAATTGTACAAACCCGAATTTTCACGGAACTGCAAAATTTCAATAATTTATTCTACAAAACTACATATTATGACTTAAGCCCTTCTGCCCGCGCACTAGAGAATTTATGTCTAAAGACTTTCTTGGTAATATTTGTTTTGTATGGTTTCCACAATAAATTACTAGTTGTCAATTTATTTAAAGTTTATTGGGTTAATAATAATACATTATACAGAGTGAGTCGGGAGGAATGGGCCTAACTCTAAGGGTGTAATCAATGCATCAAAATAATAAGAAAAAACTCAAATGTTGTTATCCAATATTCATTTGTTTTCAAGTTATAAGGCAAAAACAAAATATTGCATTAATTTAGCTTTCCTGTAATAAATCTTATTATTGTTTGCTTTTGATTGTTGTGCTGTCACTATCCTATTAGTGTCAGTATAAAATGTTACATTGATTCACCGTTAGCTTTCGGATTTGTATCATTATAATTTTATAAAATGCCACACATTTATTCACATCTCGAATACGCCAATATGGTTCTTATTTATGGTTTGTGTAATGGAAATGCTACAGCGGCTGCTGAAGAATATCGTGAACGATTTCCACATAAAAGAACACCGAACAGAAAGGCCTTTTTCCAGTGGCGGCTCGTGTCGGAAGTTTGTGGAGGTTCACAAGCATCAAGCATGGCAAAAAAAAAGAACGAAATTTTGCGCATATCTCCGCCTACCACTACTCCTTCCTTTTATTTCACCCCTCCGTTCCAACCACGAGATATTGTGTAGTTAAGTGTCAATTTACGAGTAAAAAGCTTTCCTAATTTGTATGTTCTTTTTGTACGTAGATATATGTTAATAAAACAAAATATAAATTTAAATTGAAAACTTACCAATATACAGCATACTTGGGAAGCAGTAACTTGAAAATTGAAAAGTCAACAACGACAACATAAAAAAACTAAAAATGCATTCTTCCGTCTTTAAGTTTAGCAAATTTCTCAGTAACTAAGTCATTAAAGTTAGGAATATCTTGCAACATTTTTTAAAAGAATTACAGGACTGAGGGCAAAAACAGGAGATCCTCTGTTAAAACAGAAGGTCTGGCAACACTGCATGACATACACAAGCTATGCCGCGCTTATGGAGGGTTTTACCGCGCTACACGGATCAGCAAAACATATAAAACGATCTCTCAAAAACCATCCGAAACAAGGCGGCGGCATGCAGCACAGCAAAAGCGTGCTCATTTGAGAGGAATGAAAGTCCATTTATAGCCGTGCGCTAAAAAGAGATGGGGACAACAAGGTGCATTTATTACGGGAAGCGAACCGTCCATATCAAGTAGCGATAGCCACGGAGCACATTCTTCCTGCGATAAGCATTCGGGATTAGAGACCTGCTACAAAATATTTAGTTAGCGAAACGATAATTGGATAGGGAGCTTATAAAATCATGTCAGAATTGCTTTGTAGCAGACATTGTGTTGTAAACTAAATATGTAATGTATAGTGAATATTTGTCGGTTGATGTGGGGCTGAATCTTGAGGCACGTGCTCAAGGTGCTCCTATATAAGAGCCGCTACTGCCTTTTTCAGAGTTTTCAACAAACTCTGCGAGACCGGAACGCTTCCAAGTGCTAATGTAACATCCGAACGAGCCATTCAACAGGATTTAAAAGAAATAGAAAATGTTCTAGCTTTGGTAGAAGAAGATGCGACGACGAGCTCACGAAGAATTGGAATTCAGTTGGGGATTCTCCAAAAAAGAGTGATCAATACGCTTTACGAGCAAGGCTTATACCCGTACCATGTACAGCGTGTACAGAATCTTCAACCTGGGACTACGCCAAGCGTACGCAATTTTGTGAGTGGATAATTAATAATCGTCATCTTTTACCGCACATACTTTTTACTGACAAAGCTACATTCACCCGTAACGGCATCAATAATAATCGAAACTCCCATGTATGGTCGGACGAAAATCCTCACGCAATAGTCGAAAGTAATTTTCAACACAGGTTTTCAGTAAACGTATGGTGTGGCATGAGCGATAATAATTTAATTGGCCCTTTTTTTTTGGAAAATCGCCTTACAGGGGATCACTACTTAAGTTTTTTATAAAATGAATTGCAAGGACTACTGGAGGAGTAAACATCAGAATCGAAATGTATTATCAACACGACGGAGCGCCTGCCCATTTCGATCGTCAAGTCAAGCAATATTTAGGCCAAAGGTTTCCAGGGGTTTGGATTGGTCGCGGTGGTCCTATTAGTTGGCCTCCTAGATCGCCGTTGGACTACAATTTATGGGGTTGGTTAAGAACTGAGGTTTACAAAGTAAAAGTAGATACTAGGGATGCATTAATTAGACGCATTAGAAATGCTGTACTCAATATTAAAGAAAGGCACGAATCAATTAGAAAATCCACGCACGCCCTACGTAAACGAAACAGGAAATGTTTGGAAGTCAATGGCGGTATTTTTGAAAATTTACTAAACCAATGATTTATTTAAAACAATATTAAATATTAATGTTGAAAATTTTGGTTTAACAATATTATTATTTTATTTAACGCTGTAACTTTAAAACAAATGAATATTGGATAACAACATTTGAGTTTTTCTTATTATTTTGATGCATAGATTACACCCTTAGAGTTAGGCCCATTCCTCCAGACTCACCCTGTATATACCTAGGTTGAGAAGTGAGTTATTATATAGCGAGCGAGTCACGGCGAGATGCGCGGCGACGTGCGAGGCTAGGTGCACGACTCCAGTATGTTTCTGTTCAGTCGTTTCTGTGATATTGTTTATTTATTGCCGTGCGGCGAGCATCGCGGCGAGATGAACAACTTCACTATGTTTTTGCATTTAGTCTGTTTGACCTACAAAAATTACTCCACGAGGTTACTAACAAGAATATTACAAATTGGTCCCGGAAAGTAAGGTTCGAGGAATAAAGCAACAATTTCAAATTTAAACATTTCTTTTAGGTATAGAAGATTAGTTGATGCCAAGCTGCTTACGAGGTCCTCTAAATTTCTGCAATAAACAGCAGCCGGTTTACAGTTTGCACGCGCTCACCTGAATTGAACAGGCAACCGCTGTTGTTAAGTTTTATTTAGTGATTTGCATGAATATGTTTTCGGCAAATGATGTGGGTCTTATTCATATTGTAAAGCAGATTTTATTGAGATTGAGAAACTTAGGAACTGCAGATACCCTTCAAAGTTTATATTCGACAAATCCTAAGGAAAATTATTATAAAAAGGGAACGATCGCCAAACGACTAAAAGGAGTTTCATAAATAATAGATAGAGAAGATGAGAAAACAGAGAGAAAAACACTATGAGAGTAACTATACAATATTATCATTAAGAAAGTCTTCTATACTCTTTGCAAAACAAGAACCGTTGCACGTCATACCCTTCGAGTGACGTCAGTTATCGACAGTGTTGCCAGCTTGTAACCAAAATATCCTAGTGAGTAAATTATACAGTTTTCTTTTTCATAGAAACAAGATAAATATACAAAAATCTCCCATAGTTTATATATTTGTTTACTGCGTAAATCAACTTTGGTAGATCTAACACTTCTTTTATTTTTATCTTGCCAAGATCGACCAATGGTACCATTCTAAAAAATTCATGTTTCATCCAAGAAAACGAATTGGCACAAGAATGTTTCTTTTCTATAATAAGAGTTAAAACAACCATCAAACAGTTCTCTGACTTTTAATTTCTAACTTAAAGTTGTCAAAATTACATGACATTTTAAAAAAAGTTGCAGCTTTTGAATAACCGGAGAATATTATAATTTTTAAATAATACAACTTCCTTGTTTCGTACATTCCATAAATAGTGTCACGGATAGAACTTATATCCAATGTTCATTTACAACTCTCTTTGAATTAGAACGTTTGTTTTAAGGTGATTTTAATAATTTATTTTCCTGAACTGATGTTGAAATTGCACTTACAGTGGAGATATTCAAATTTAGGGCAGCTGCTACACGCTACAATTAGTAAAGTAGAAATAAAATCTAGACCTTAACATACACTTTAAATTAACTTCTCTATACTGCTGTCAAGGGTAACAATGTTGTTAAGTTCTTCATGAAAATAGCTTCCTAGAGAAGCTCTTTGCACCGACTATTTAAATGCTTCGACATTTTTCACAAATAGTAAACAATGTAATCAACAGAGATATGTATCTGCACTTTTGTTTCTCTTAATAGAACAGTTTTTAATGCTATTTATGAAAATATCTGGAGTTTTTGTTAAAAAATAGACTCATAGCAGCACGGAACCATAAACAATTAAGGTTAGTTTTGCATGAAACGTCAATCCAAGCCAACGAACGAGCTGGCGCCACCGCACCGTTTACAGTTGTGTTGCCAACTATCGGCCAATGAAATTCAAATTATATTAATTTTTACAAGCTTAAATAAACAAAGTATTTGCTATAAGTGGGTTCGCATCAAAGAAGAATACTCTAAGTTTGTAGTAAATTGAATATCGCATAAAGTCTTAAACTCCGCCAGTGGTGGGGAATGGGTGAACTGAGTAGCTCAGGAACCACCACTGCCGGTCCCAAGCCCGGATAAAGGAGGAGGGTTGAGCGAGGGGCCAACAACCCCTCCTCGTAGAAAAACCCATTGTTATGAAAACTGGAAGACAGCCTCGGAATAGGACAGAACACATAAAAAGACGACCCAAGCAACGAAAACGGTATATGAATATAGGAACATGGAACGTACTAAGCTGGTATAGACCAGGAGCAGCCCTTCACGCTATAAGACAGCTGGAGAAAAACAAAATGGACATTACAGCTATACAGGAAGTAAGGTGGCCCGAATCTGGAAGCGTAAAGATTAGCATGTCCACGGTTTACTTCAGTGGCAGCCAACAAAGCAGGCACATGTTCGGCACGGGTTTTGTAGTGGCGGACCATCTCGTGGATTCTCTCATCACATTTCAACCAATAAACGAACGCATATGCTACATCCGTTTCAGGGGCAGGTGGTATAATCATTCCTTCATATCAGCATACGCACCAACCGAGGAACATGATGAGGACAACAAGGATGTTTTCTACGATGATTTGGAGAGAGTAATTGCGAACGTCCCAAAACAGGACCGACTAGTACTATGTGGTGACTTCAACGCTAAGATCGGTAAGGAGGATTTCCTGAAACCACATGTGGGCAGTTACAGCCTTCATGACATATCAAATGATAACGGTTTGAGACTAGGCGGCCTAGCAACAGCTAATAATATGATGGTAAAGTCTACTATGTTTGACCATAAGAACATACACAAACAAACATGGATGTCAAATGACGGAATCACAAGGAACCAGATTGACCACATTTTGATTAATGCTAGACACGGGAACAACATCACGGACGTAAGAAGCCTTAGAGGAATAGATGGAGACACTGACCACTTTTTGGTGCGTGCCAAGGTTACGGAGCGAATATCAAGCACAAGGAAGGAAAAGACCACTTCTGCAATAAAATGGGACACGGAAAAACTACGAGAACCTATCCATAAACAAGCATACCAGGACCATATAACCAACCTCCTGAGTAGAATTGAACATCGAGAAGAAGTAGAATATTCCTGAACATGTATCAGGGACGCGGTGAAGAGCGCAGCAAGTGCCACACTAGGAACAAAACCAAAGAGTAAACGGAAATAATGGTTTGATGAGGAGTGCAGAAGAGTACTGGAACTTCGTAATCAGGCAAGAGGGTTAATGCTGCAAGATCCGACAGAACCAAACAGGAGACGTTATAGAGAACAAAGAACTGAAGCAAGGACAACATTGAGACGGAAGAAAAAAGATCATGAACTGCAGAAATTCCAAGAACTGGAAAAGGAACGCCTAAACAACCGTCCAAGAAAATTCTATCAAGAATTGTCAAATATCAAAAAAGGTTTCCAGCCTAGAGGAGAAACAATGATCAGGAAGGAGGACGGCAACTTAACAAGCGACAATAATGAATTGCTTCGAGAATGGAAACAGTATTTTGATGCACTTCTAAACATTAACAACGACAGTGGTCATAGCCCATCAATATACCACTCAGCAGAACCGCTCATGGAAGACCCTTCATACGAGGAGGTGACAAAAGCCATAAATAAGCTTAAAAACAATAAAGCCCCCGGAAATGATATGATCCCTTCCGAGTGTATCAAAAATGGGGGAGAGACATTGTACAGACACCTGCACAGACTCATCCTATCGATATGGGAAGAAGAAATAATACCAAATGATTGGAAGGAAAGTATAATCGTCCCTATACACAAAAAAGGAGATAAAAAGAAGTGCAGTAACTACAGAGGAATCTCTCTCATAAGCACTACATATAAAATTCTAGCCAACATAGTCCTGGAGCGCCTAAAACCAATTGCAGAAGACAGTATTGGAGACTATCAGTGCGGCTTCCGAAGAAGCAGATCAACAGTTGATCAAATTTTTACCATAAGGCAATTACTAGAAAAATTCTGGGAGTTCAATCGAGACGTACACCATCTTTTCGTGGACTTTAGCCAAGCATACGACAGCATATTGCGTGTGAAACTATGGGATGCAATGGTGGAAATAGGAATTCCTAAGAAACTTGTAAATATAACCAGGATGTGTGTAAATGGTTCCCGAAGTAGAGTACGAATCGGTGCTGTACTTTCCGACCCTTTTGAGGTAAACAGCGGGCTTCGGCAGGGGGACGCGATATCTCCAATTTTATTCAACATTGCTCTCGACAAAGTAATAAGAACCGCTGAAATAAGCGTTGAACTTTTTGGTCGGGATGGCCCAAGACTATTGCTAGCCTTTGCCGATGATATCGACGTAGTGGGTAACTCCGTACTGACAGTGAAAGACCTCTTTTCGAGAGTAGAAACCCAGGCTGAGCAAATAGGGCTCAGAATAAACGAAGAAAAAACCAAGTATATGTACACCAGCAGAACGGAGCGTAGAGATAGAGTGGGCCACAATGTCACCATGGGGGAATACAATTTCGAGAGGGTCGCAACTTTTAAGTATTTAGGAGCCACAATTGTCCAGGATAACAATCTGACGGAAGAAATTAAGGTACGAATTCAGAGTGGAAACAAATGTCTCTATGCACTGAAGCCAGTGCTAGCATCGAAAAACATCTCGCGAAGAACAAAAATCACAATTTATAAAACCGTCATACGACCGACTGTTATGTATGCTAGCGAAACCTGGACCCTAACCAAAGACAATGAACGGAAATTGAGAGTTTTTGAAAGAAAAGTCCTACGCAAGATTTTTGGGCCGCTACATAGCCCAGTAACACAACAGTACCGGATAATAACCAACCAGGAAATATCAGATTTATACAAAGACCCAGATATTGTCAAAGAGATAAAGGCAAGAAGGCTGCAATGGGCGGGACATGTGCAAAGACAGCCTGACACACGGATGTTAAAATTGGCTTGGGAAGGAGCACCAATGGGACGAAGGCCTTTGGGGCGCCCCCGAATGAGGTGGCGTGACAACATCAGAGCGGACCTAAGGACCATTGGAATAGAATACGACCCAGCAGTGATGGAAGATCGGCAACAATGGAGGCGAATAGTACAGTCGGCCAAGACCCACCCCGGGTTGTAGAGCCATGGAGTAAGTAAGTAAGCATAAAGTCTTAATACTTTTTGCCCAAATTTAATTTCCTCGTGTTTTCTTACGGATTTACAATTATCAGCTGATTGATGACGTGCATTGGAAATTGTTTTGCATCAACTATAGTGTGTAGTATGTCTTAATCCCCCATTAGACGGCCTGTGACTTGACGCGCTTATTTGGCAGGTATCGCGTAGTGTGTAGGCGGCTTAATATGTGTTTACTCACATGATTTCTGAAGCGAAATTGCTGTACACTGTACAGGTATTGTTCACGTAGCAGTGTTTTGTTGGTTCCATCTTAGAGTCCATTTAAGCTAAATATTTAATAAGGACTGACACGACTTTAGTGTGATTGAGCTACTTTTAAGTTTGAAGCAGTAATTTTAAAGCCCTAACTGGCGGTTTCACACTTCAGAAAAATTTAAGTTACACATGGTTGGTATTCCATACAAGGACAAGGTATAAAATGTAAAATTATCGCAACCATTTTAACGTTTTAGTTATTTGTTCTCAAAATCATAAAGATGTGTTCACATTGTAGGAACAATAAACAAAGATAAATTTATTAAATAGTAAATATGGACAAAGATACGGATATTAACTAACCTAAACTGATTTTCTATTGTGACTATTTAATTGTTGGGAATATTCCTTAATGAACCTTCACAACTTGACTTTTAGAGATTAGATTAAACCTATTGCTTGTATAAGCAAAACCAGAAAAGACCACTAGTAACTAATGTTATTATTAAAAAGTATTCTTCTAATATAGTTAATCGAATTTACCTGTAGCTAAAGTTAGGACAATCTCATCGGTACGCTTCTGAACAAAGAACATTTCCTTCACAAAGAACACGAACTTCCTGATTATGCATGCTTTACCAAACTTTTAATAATATTGGAGCGGATCAGCTCGCTTCAGCTTATTATTAGAAAAGCAATATCCAATCATCTATTGAATATAAATAGGTCTAAAAATAGATCATCTTCCAACATGAAAATACACGAAGAAAAATCAAGTTAGCAAAAGTAACAAAAACCTGACAATTGAAAAAAATGCAGAACAATAGGGACGCAAATCAGCTAGCAAAGAAATCGGTCACAATAATTGCAGTCTCTCGTTGCTGCTAGAATTAATGACATAGATACCATCCTGTATTAATAGGTTTACTCTTAATCTTAAGCCTATCTAATTTTTTAAAATCCTATTATAATCTCAGCCAAAGCATTAAAATTTTCTACGACCCCACTTTATTCCATCCTAGCCGTTTCTTACGGAGAACCTGTAAAATTACTTTTGCTTTCACGATTAGTAGTACTGAATTAAGAGGATCGAACAACGGTAAGGATAGCCGTTTCGTAACCTTCTGTTCCAAATCCTTGCTATAATCTACTAGACAATCCTAATGCATGGTGTTTGACCTAGCAGTCTAACTTACTTGGGATCCTCCTTGGCTTTGAGTCAGGCATCAGCCTTTAACTCCCTTTCTTTATTCGGTGGAGCAGTCTAACGTTTTAGATACAGCCTCATTACACAAAATATAGTAATCAATATTGACCGTCCTCAATGTTTGTGATGACTTCTTGTATATACGAACTCCATATTGATAAAACAAACCTTACAGTGCAAGCAACTGTTGCCTTATATTCCCCGCTTGTCTTATTTTGTATCTACTTATACTAAATATAAAAATAATTATAATAATTTTGTTGGAGAGCTCGTTTTCGTGCATCCATTTTGTGTTTTAAAATACCATATGCAAAATATTACGCCTTAAATATCATTAATTAATTAATTAATTATTAATAAATAAGTTCCACGCCCCCGCAAATATATTTTAAACTCAGCGTGACGTCATGTGTCACGAAATCGGGATTATTTACATTGACGATTAAACGAATAACATTAATTTGGTAGTTTAAAAAACTTATAAAACAGTTATTTTGGTTAGGGATCTGCAATGGATACTAGGGTAAGTTTCTACAAATGCTGTATAGTACCATTTTGTTAGAATTTCAAAGATTCTTTTAGTAAACTTTGGTGAATATGGTGGAAAACATCAAGGTACTATACAGTAATGGCGTTATAGTATTCTTCAGAGGTTTACCCCTTCTATGTCGTTGTCCTTTTTTATTTTATGTATTCATCTGTCTATCCCTAGTTGTGAAAGATGTTTAACGTTAGTAGTAGTTTGTTAAGTTGTAGAACGCTGTTAAAAAACGAATGTAATTTTTCTGGCGATTATGAAAATTATTTCTACATTGTTTTTAAATAAAAGCTGAAGGACCCCGGTCGATGGTCATTTAAATTGTATGACTATGATTTAATAAAGAACATTAAGTAAGTAAGTATATTTGATAACATATTTAGTTATGACTTTAATTATAACTGATTAGGGTTTTTTTAAAGGGTAAATCTGATAATTTACCCAAAGTAGATATGTTGATGGTGCGTATGTGTATATCATAATAAGTAGTACCTACTTAATATAATAAATATTGGTTTATAGGAGTTCACCTCGGTATTCACCTACCAAATAGTAAGAAGTCGTAGTTAAAAATGGATAATACTCCATGCAAAAGTGCAAGAAACACCAAAAGTGTGAAGACACCCGGTCTTTCTCCCCCGCAGCAGTTCCCGGCCGCGCTTTGAAATTCGGAAAACATGGAACCGCACACGTATTTATAACCCCTATCAATTGTATCATATTATTTTATGAAATATAATTGATACTTCCCACTGGTGGTATTCTACATTTTAGTGGAGGGTACTTCTTAGAAATAACAATAATTAACTGACTAAGTAAATTACAAATTATTTTTAAAACGCCCATAAAGTTGTTTGTTTTATTACGCATAATTGACTTCATCACCTACTTCGTATTCGATTATAGTAAAAAACGCTTTTCTAAAGATTGTTGCTTGTGAAAGCTAGATCATCTTAATTTTTCGCCTAAAATGCAATGATCTTTAATAATATGTACCTATGTACCAATATAAAGACATGTTTGCAGATTGACCGCAGCACGACATGATGCATGGTTTAGAGCTCTAGGAAGAAACCCCAATATAAAACATCTTGGTGATGGGAATCGTGTTTGCGGATTGCATTTTGCCCAGGATGATTTTATAACCAAAAATAAAAGGGCACACTTAAAACCAGGTGTCATCCCAACCAAGCAATTGGGCCCTCGTAAGCCTCTAGCTGCATTAAGGCTTTTCACAATTATATGATAACATATTTATTTTCTCTCCTACAAAGGGCCAAGGCAAAACAAATGCCCATGTTTATCAAGTCTACAATAAGCATTAAACCTCCGTTCTGACTTACTTTTAATCTTAAAAAAAAATAATTTTCTTGCAACTTTTGTCGTATGTTGTATAGAAAATGATAGAAGGAGACCAGATGACAAAATGCACCTGTTATGGTGTTAAGAGCACCCAATATTACTTACGGAACTATGCCAAAAACTAAATTGTAATTCGAAATTTCAATTTCTGTATTTACGTCCCAAAATACGCAAGTCCTGAAATTTTCATAATTTTTTGCAGTGTATTGCTTCTTCGAGAAAATCGATGCCTTACATCTTCTTATTTCAAATAATACCAAGATTCACTTTAGTTGTTTTTTTTTATAAATCAATACCTATTCCACCACATAAGTCAAATAATTTTAAAGCCAGACCTGACGTAGACGCGAACTGCGCAGGCCCGGAAACGTCGCATGCTGGGGACATTTCTGTAACACGGTATTAGCAACAGTGACGCAACAAGGAAATAAGTTCGGGGGGGGGGGGGGGTCACTTCCTTTTTTTAATAATGGTGCGTGGTTTTCAAGTAAGAAAAATAAAAAACGCACCCCGGCAGCCCCCCCCCCCCCTGCTTGCGCCACAGATTAGCAATATATTGATTACACAGGCCTGCGTTTAAATACATTGTAAAATGTGAATTAAATTTTTCAACTGAAATTGAGTATTTCAGTGGTGCTGATTTCAAATCTGTTTTCAGTTTATTTCTATCACGTAAGGTTTTTAAACAAAATGGTAAAACAATACAAAAAGTAAAAATATTTATATATATTCAGCAAAAACAAGAAAAATAATAAACCAATAAAACAAATAATGAAACCGTGGAAGTAGTAAAAAAAATAACATACATTAATCCTTTATTTTCTTGGAAAATCTTTCTCTTTTTCCAGAAAAGCTTCTTTTACTTGTTTTTCTTGAATATTCTGCGGTAGGACGGTCCCTGTTAAGCATCCAGCAATAGTCGGCCATCATTCGAACATCCCAACGCCCCTGATATCGCCGTTCCATCTCTCTTATATCTTGGTGGAAGCGCTCCCCTTGCTCTTCACTGACATCGCCAAGGTTATCCGGGAAATAGTCCAGATGAGCATGTAGAGAATGAAATTTAATGCTCATGCTACAGCCTAACTTTTTAAATTTGTCCAACATGCTTTCGACAATACTTTTAAATTCCGGGTCTTTGTAGTTTCCTGGAAACTTATTTATAACTTCTTTAAAAGCTGTCCATGCTTCTTTTTCGTCTTCCTGCATAACCATCTCAATTTCATTCCTTTTCATCAACCTTCTTATTTCTGGCCCAACAAAGATGCCTTCTTTTGGTTCAGCTTCAGAAAGACCCGGAAATGTTTCACACAACTACTTAAAACAGCCACCATTTTTGTCTAGAGCTTTGACAAATTCTTTCATCGGTCCCAATTCTATATGTAGAGGGGGTAATAAAATTTTTTTGGGGTCAACTAGGCTTTCCCGAATTACGTTTTTGGAGCCAGATGTTAAATTTTTTCTTGGTGGCCAGATTTTTTTGGTCCAGTGGTCATCTCTTGCTCTGCTGTCCCACTCACATAGAAAACATGGGTATTTTGTATATCCGGATTGTTGACCTAAAAGCAATGCTAAAATTTTAAGGTCACCGCATAAGATCCAGTTGTGTTGCTTATAATTCATTCTCAAAAGCAGTTCTTCAAGATTTTCGTAATTTTTTTTAGCTGAGTAGAATGACCAACAGGAACAGATGCATATAAATTGCCATTGTGAAGTAAAACAGCTTTAAGGCTTCTCTTCGAAGAGTCTATAAAAAGTCTCCACTCGGTAGGATTATATTCAGGAGCACCAAGGTGAATAACCAAGTCTGATACGTTTTGGCAATATACAAGTGAACCAGCTGCGGCGAAGTAATCGACAAATTCAGCCTCACGATTTCTGTACCAATAAAATGTAGTACCTGGAGCAAGTAAATTTTTTCTCTTAACCTGGAACTTAAAATCTCAGAAAGATCTTTTAGAAGTCCTAAATCCCTGACTAAGTCATTTAGTTCTATTTGAGAAAATGGCTGCGGCTCACGGCTTTCTGAGGCAGATGGCTCAAAAATGTCAATCTCTGAATCTGTTGAAGGTTCAGATTCCACGGACTGTAAGACTTTCGGTGGATTAGGTACAGGTATATCAGCATCAGGTGGATCTGGTCTTTTTGCCGACGAAAGATTAGGATAGTTGATATACTTTAGAGATTTTGTGCTATGACCTTTACTATCACCTAGACAAAAATAGCAGTCGTCGACGTGATTTCTGGGTTTTCTCCAGACCATTGGTACACCAAACGGTAGGGCTTTTCTTGATCCTTTAAACCAATGCCTTAAGGCTTCTTCGCAAACCTTGCAGATAACGTGTGGTGCCCAAACTTTAGCTTGATCTCCAAGTTTTACTTTAAAAAATGCAAAATATGCATTTTTTACGAAATCAGTATTGCTTCTTTTAAACTTTTTCACTATGAACTGTCCACAAATATAACAAAAGTCATCAGGTCTATTTTTACAACACCTAGTAGACATTTTGCACAATTAAAATAAAAAGTACACAACGAAACGCTGATAGATTTCGGTGGACAACGCCCGAGAAAATGCCTGTATCAATACCACATCGATACTAAATAATATTGCTCTCTGAGCCTAAATAAACCGAGTCTCGGGGAATCCCCAACAATATTCTAGTAAGGACTGGTAAATCCCTCAACGAATGTTCAAGTAAACACGGGGTTTTAACGCGTCTTAACGTTTCGAACAAATAGAAGCAATTTTATTTATTTTTTTTGTAGTGTTCAGAGATAATAACTTGATAATGGTTTACAAAAAAGTGTACGTAATAGAATAAAAAGGGGGTTATTTAAGATAAATGTAAGTCCTAATTAGGCGAAAAAAATGACAATGGAACTACTACCCAGGCTGGCGTTTCAAAACGACTTTAGATAAAAATTTGAAATTTTGGTCGACGTCTGGGTTAAGTAATGTGCATATTTTAAGAAAAAAAACAAATAACAATCACTTCCGGTTTCACCGGAAACGATTAAAATTTTGATATTTTAAATTGCAACCCCCGTATATCTTTGCATATTTGAATGCTGCGAAAAATTCTAAACATTTTTTATGTAGCATGTCCTATACCTAAACTTAACAGATTTTGACTTATGGGGCTTTAAAGTTTGAACTATTTTAACATTTAATTCATTTTTCCAAAAAAACGAAGAGCGCTACGACCAAACCAAACGGTGCAATTCGTACTTCATTAAAGGCACTCTAGGATAGTAGAATAAAAAAACCGATGCTAGCAATTTTAAAAAATCGATATTTTCGACAAGACGTTTTTGCAGTTTTTGATCCATTTTTGTATGAAAACGGTTTAACTTACAACCATAGGACTTTCACTACCCTATCTTACTTTTTTATCTTCTATCCATTTATATTCTCAGTTTTCATTTTCAAACAACGGATATTTTTTAATAACTCGCAAATGCAAACGTTTCAAAACTACAAACAAATACTTTATTATACAAAGGTGTACACATGATTAATATTAATTAGCTAATAATCAAAGAAATGAAAAAAACGAACCTAATCATAATGAAGATTTTCAAAAACCCGACCTTCTTGTTCAATACAGGTCTCACACTTTTCAACAATTTTCCGTAATTTCCGTAATACATTTTCTTTTTGAGGTATACTAAAATACTAATATCATTAATAGCCCTAATAATTCGAGTTCTTAAAATGTCCAAATTTTCAGGTGAAGTTAAATAGACTTTTTCTTTGATATGACCCCAGAAGAAAAAATCTAGGGGCGTCAAATCTGGCGAACGTGCAGGCCACCTTACAGGGCCATTTGTCCCTATCCATCGGTCCCCAAACCTGTCATTTAAATAATTTACACAAATCCTAGCATTATGAGCCGGCGCACCATCTTGTTGAAAGTAAATGTTGGGAATTTGTGCAAGAGGTAAATTGTCCAGAAAATCGTTGACTGTTGTTTCCAAAAAGTTCAAATAAGTTTGCGCTCTAAGGTGCTCATTAAAAAACATTGGACCCACAACTGTCGTTCCTAAAACACCTAGCCACACATTAACACCGAAGCGTTCTTGAAATGATCCTTCTCTAAATAGATGGTGATTTTCATTTGCCCAATATCTTACATTGTTCCTGTTGTACATTCCCAGATTCGTGAAGCGAGACTCATCAGAAAATAATATCAATCTATGAAAGTTATTATTATGGTTATGATTTTCCATAAACCATCGGCAATATTGAACTCGCCGAGCAAAGTCGGGCAATATACGGGGGTTGCAATTTAAAATATCAAAATTTTAATCGTTTCCGGTGAAACCGGAAGTGATTGTCATTTGTTTTTTTGCTTAAAATATGCACATTACTTAACCCAGACGTCGACCAAAATTTCAAATTTTGATCTAAAGTCGTTTTGAAACGCCAGCCTGGGTAGTAGTTCCATTGTCACCCGGTATATAAGTGATTGCGGTACATACCATATACAGGGTGTCCCAAAATTAGGTGGCCAAAGGAAAACAGTGGAATCTGCATCGGAAAATAATACTAATTTGTTTAATATACAAGTATCGAAAATTGCCCCCTAAGGGAGCTACAGTCCCCTAATAGGAAACGATAACCCTGTTTACCAAGGACCGATCACATTTTCATTAAAACTTAGTACTAGGCCTTGAAACAAAATTGACATGTTTGTTATTTGCCAGCTTTACATTTATTATGATAGTTTATTCGAATTTTTCTGGTATAATTGTGCTTAATTTTTTTAATATGGAGCGTTTCTTGAATAACGAATTAGCTGATATTTATTTGATTTACGAATATTGCAATGGTAATAATGCACGTGCCGCTGTACGTGAGTACCAAAAATGGTTTCCGAGAAGAAGACTGCCACATCGAATAGTATTTAGCCGTGTCCATAGAAATTTAGTAGAAAATGGATCATTTAGGCATTCCCAGAGACAAAGCCGGCCTATGGGAAATTATGATTTCGAGGGAACGCTAAATAGAATTGAGAAAAATCCTCAAATAGCATTGAGACCGCTGGCAAATATTATCAATATCCCCGAATCAACTGTAAGTATTTAATATTTATTAGAATTGTTTTTACAGATAACAGATAGCAGCACGTGAATTGTTTACAAATATTTGTTTAGCTTGGAAGAATGATCCAAATGCAGGGACTGCATCCGTTTCATTATCAAAGAGTATATGATTTAAGAGCCGAAGATTTTCAACCTCGTGTAGAATTTTGCCAATGGATTTACAACCACCAAAATACGTTGAGAAAAGTTTTATGGTCGGATGAAGCAACCTTTTTAAGAGGCAAGGCAATCCGAATGTGGTTCGAAGGACCATAGGAGATGTTTTAATAGGTCCTATTATTTTGCCAGATTAAATACCCATCATTATTTAAGTTTCCTCCAAAATGAGCTGACAGAATTGCTAGAGAATGTTCCTATACGTACTCGGTTAGAGATGTTATTCCAGCACGATGGGGCGCCAGCCCACTTTGGCCAGCTTGTAAGAAACTAGCTAAATGAAAATTTTGGCAATAGGTGGATAAGTAGAGGTGGTCCAGTAAACTGGCCAGCTCGATCGCCTGATCTAAATCCTTTAGATTATTATCTGTGGGAAAATATGTGCAATATTGTTTATGCCACAGAAGTAGATAGCCCAGAAGAGATTTTAAAACGAATTCATGCAGCTAGAAATCGAATTAAAGAAAACCGGTTCGAAATTCTTCGTACTACTCAAAATATTAGAAAACGGTCCAGACTGTGTATTCAACAAAATGAAAATTTATTTGAACATTTACCCAAGTAAATGAGTGTTGCTGTTAACTTTAAAGAAATTCATAATTTTAATTTGATCCGTGTTTGCTAAACAATGTTATCGTTAAGGACGCTTTTTTCGGAAATGGTGCATCTGAGCGAAGTACATTAAGAGTACCTTTTTTTTGACAGAAAGCCCTAAACTTCCATAATTCTAGAAAAAAAAATGTAAAACATTAACTTAGAAAAAAGTTACTTTTGTTTTTGTTCCTAAACCCCCCCCCCCCCCCAATGTTACGCCTATGATTAAATTTTGATAGTTTTGATTTTAGATCTAGGTTCAGCATATAAAAGTTACTAAAATACCAAGAATTCATCTCTATGTTCAACTGTTTCAGAATAATCTGATAAATACCATCTTCATGGGTTCACCTATTAGGGGGCTGTAGCTCCCTTAGGGGGCAATTTCCGATACTTGTTTATTAAACAAATATATAAATATTTTCCAATGCAGATTCCACTCTTTTCCTTTGGCCACCTTATTTTGGGACACCCTGTATATATAAAATAAATCAGCCCAGTATCAACGATGCCTTTCTCAATTTATACGCTCATACTCATCAGTTTCTAATGACTGCGATAACATCTGTTTATTAAGAAATGGCAACGCGTATCTAATTAAACTAATGTCACTAAGTAAAACAATTACGCCGCTCCATGCACTTTACCAATAATGTTTTGATTCACCCCGAGCTAAGCGGAAGTTTAAACTACTCTGTACTCTGTACCCGTATGTAGACTCGTTAAATCTATATCATGCTTTAGTTTGTATCGGCTAACTGAACACTTATTTTGGTTTCAGAAATTTCATTGGGTATTTCAAATTTCTAAACTTTCGAAACAGGAGTTTCTAGTTTTAATTATTAACGTTTAGTTAGTTAGTAGCCGTTTTATCAAGGGTCTTCCTTTCGAAATTATTCAATTAAATTTGAGTTGGGCAGCTCTGTTCAAAGAGCCTTTTAGACCTCTTCGCTGTTTTAATGTTTGTGTTGGTTATTACTGCTTTCTAAATGTAAACTCCCCAAAGTTTAACTTTGACGCACTAAGCTGTAAAAATTTAATTTTAAAAAATTGACCCTTAGCTAAACCATAAAGAAATTACCTGACTCTGCCGTTACTTGGTGGAATTCCATAACTAAACTATATGAGAAAGTAAACACACTTTTTACTTTAATTCCCTGATATAAAATTCACCATAGAAAAATAAATAGACAATACCATCAACTTTCTAGATCTGGCAATATCACGAGAAAATAATAAATATGTTTTTCCTATTTCTCACAAATCAACACACACAGACACAACTATACACAAATCATCTTGTCATCCTAAACAACATAGATACGCAGCATTTTACAGCATGATACACAGATTAATTACAATAATTCCTATGAATAAAATTGACTTTCAAAAAAAACTAAATATAATTAAGCAAATAGCTATAAACAACTGATATACTTCCCACACAAGAGATACAATTTTAAATAAAAAACGTTACAAAAAAAACATTAATATGACTTTTCCCTTAAACAAAGATAATGCAAACAACTTTAAAGTAGTTACGTATATCGGTCAAGCAAGTGAAATCATCGCTAAATTTCTTAGAAAACTCAATGTTAACATGCTTTTAAAATTAATAATTCGACAGGCACTTTAATAAAAAATAATAAAACTAAAGTAGACAAAGACAATATATCGGGAATTTATCAATTAACATGCAATTATTGCCGTAAAACATATATAGGTCAATCTGGTAGAAGCTTTTTAAAAGAATAAAGGAACATTTTTCAAGCTATATTAAAGAAAACAACGACTCTAATAATTATTCCAATCACTTATTAGAATGCAATCATAAATTTTACAATAATTCCCAATTTTCCACACTGAAAATAACAGATTTAAATAAATCTTCTTTGTTAAATCTATTTCAGTACTTACCCTAATTATATATGTTAGGAAAACCAGAATTTATACATTTAATACGCCTCCACTTGCACAGTGATAGCGAAACTAGTTGAATTTTATAAATAATTCAAAAGTTTCAAATATAGTGGAATTAAAGTAAAAAGTGTGTTTACTTTCTCATATAATTTTTCTTAATAAAGAAATTATTACTTTTGGTGATTCTAACAAAGTAAAAGTTTCTTTTCATGTTCGACCTTCATAACCTTAAGGTTAATTCGAACAAACAATGTCTTAAACTCAATTCCACTAAGTGTGTAAACTGTAATGGTGTTTGGAAGAGCAACGGTTAGGCTTGAATTCCTATTTACATATAACAAGTTCATTCGCATAGAGAATGTCCTAATAATTGACATATTTAAAAACCCTGGTCTTATAATAGACTTAGAACTTAGATTTACACAGCATGTAAATAAGTGTCTACAAAAAGCAATAAATCAAAATAGGATATTCCCAAATAAATTGCTAAAAAATATGATGTGTTAATCCAGTGGCGGATCCACAAGAGGGGGGGGGGAATTGGGGAAATTTCTCCCCCCTCGGACTTCAGAATTCATAGATTTTGCCAGTATAGTAGAAAAATATTACTCCCAAATTAAAAGTCAAGTCTAATTTCCCCTAAATTCCCCCCCCCCTCACCCTCAAGAAAGGTCTCTCAAAATCTCCAATAGAAGAGAGCTGTACAGTTTAACTCAATATTTTATTATTATCGAATCTCAACAGCATGCATATTTACACTACAAAATTAGGAGGAAAGATGTCCACAACTTAAATATTAAATTCAGGGGAACACTCACACATCTCCTTCACAATATACAATTCTTTAAGAGGTCGCCAAGTAACTTACTTTATGAACAACCTGCCCATCAACTATAAAAAAATCAAAAGTAAAAAATATCCAGCTGTTTACAGATCTTTTTTCAAAGCAGTCATGGGACCTTATCAAATTGTTAAAATATTTTTATATTATGCCCTATCTTGGAAAACAACATACCTATTATTAAACAATATAAAATGTTTGTGCCTATATCAGTTTTTAGAACTCTTCCTAATTTTGTTTACTTATTTTTGTGGATAAAGAAAACTGTAATTTGGGAAATAAATTGCTAGAAATATATGCCTTAAAAAGATAAACCCATTTTTGCCAGAATCGTTAATGTTAGGTTTATGGTTGGCAAAATATAAAAAATATCAATTTATGAATTAACCCGCACAAGCCTCACAATGTGACCACAGTTGGTCATTTTCAGGACGAGTTTCGAATTCGTCCAGGTCATTATCACTTTTATTCGCCGTTCATCCTCAGAGTCGGCTAGTAGCTAGAAACGGACAGTTCTGGCTCAGGTGGTGCTGGTGGTGCTGGTGGTGCAACTAACCCGGGTGGTGCGGTGGTGCGTTTTATGACCTAACCCGGGTGGTTCGGTGGTGCGTTTTACGATCTAACCCAAGTGGTGCGGTGGTGCGTTTTATGATCTAACCCGGGTGGTTCGGTGGTGCGTTTTATGATCTAACCCGGGTGGTTCGGTGGTGCGTTTTATGACCTAACCCGGGTGGTTCGGTGGTGCTGTTTTACGAGACCAGTGATGCTGGTGGTGCTGTTTTACGAGATCAGTGATGCTGGTGGTGCTGTTTTATGATCTAACCCGGGCGGTTCGGTGGTGCGTTTTATGACCTAACCCGGGTGGTTCGGTGGTGCTGTTTTACGAGACCAGTGATGCTGGTGGTGCTGTTTTACGAGATCAGTGGTGCTGGTGGTGCTGTTTTATGATCTAACCCGGGCGGTACGGTGGTGCGTTTTATGACCTAACCCGGATGGTTCGGTGGTGCTGTTTTACGAGATCAGTGGTGCTGGTGGTGCTGTTTTACGAGACCAGTGGTGCTGGTGGTGCTGTTTTACGAGACCAGTGGTGCTGGTGGTGCGTTTTATGATCTAACCCAAGTGGTTCGGTGGTGCGTTTTATGATCTAACCCGGATGGTTCGGTGGTGCTGTTTATGAGCTAACCCGGGTGCTTTCGTGAGGCGGCTCTGTCAATATCTCTCTACTGTGTTAATTTATGCGGGTAATAAAACCGACAAGGGTCGGATCGGCCTGCATGCTTATAGAGGTAAAAAACCGCTTTAGAATGTTTTTGGTATATCTTTTTTAGATAATTTTGGGGGAAATAATTTGCCTGAGATGCCAATTAAAAAAAGCCTACATTTAATTGTATTTTAGATTCTTGAATTTTGTACATGGATTAAAAATCTACTATTTCTTGAAATTGTATACATTATGTTAGATAATTAAGGAATAAAAAAGATGAAAATAGCAATTATAATTAGAAAAAAAATATTTTAATGTTATTAAGACTTTGTAAATATCTGTAAAAACTGTTCTAAATCCTGTCATTTCTGAAACTTGTATACTGAGTGTTTAGAATTTAGTAAAAAATTAAAAAAATGTTTTAACGTTATTAAGCCCTGTGAAACTTTGTAAAAAATGACTAAAACAGTCGCAAATCGTCCTATTTTCTTAAAAGTGTATACTGAGTGTTTAGAATTTAGTAAAAATTAAAAAAAATGTTTTAAATTTGTTAAATCATGTGAAATCTTGTATAAAATGACTAGAACCATTCTTAATCATGACATTTCTGAAAATTGTATACTGAGTGTTTAGAATTTAGTAAAAAATTAAAAAAAATGTTTTAACGTTATTAAGCCCTGTGAAACTTTGTAAAAAATGACTAAAACAGTCGCAAATCGTCCTATTTTCTTAAAAGTGTATACTGAGTGTTTAGAATTTAGTAAAAATTAAAAAAAAATGTTTTAAATTTGTTAAATCATGCGAAATCTTGTATAAAATGACTAGAACCGTTCTTAATCATGGCATTTCTGAAAATTGTATACTGAGTGTTAAAAATTTAGTAAAAAATTAAAAAAAATGTTTTAACGTTATTAAGCCCTGTGAAACTTTGTAAAAAATGACTAAAACAGTCGCAAATCGTCATATTTTCTTAAAAGTGTATACTGAGTGTTTAGAATTTAGTAAAAATTAAAAAAAATGTTTTAAATTTGTTAAATCATGTGAAATCTTGTATAAAATGACTAGAACCGTTCTTAATCATGGCATTTCTGAAAATTGTATACTGAGTGTTTAGAATTTAGTAAAAAATTAAAAAAAAATGTTTTAACGTTATTAAGCCCTGTGAAACTTTGTAAAAAATGACTAAAACAGTCGCAAATCGTCCTATTTTCTTAAAAGTGTATACTGAGTGTTTAGAATTTAGTAAAAATTAAAAAAAAATGTTTTAAATTTGTTAAATCATGTGAAATCTTGTATAAAATGACTAGAACCGTTCTTAATCATGACATTTCTGAAAATTGTATACTGAGTGTTTAGAATTTAGTAAAAATTAAAAAAAATGTTTTAACGTTATTAAGCCCTGTGAAACTTTGTAAAAAATGACTAAAACAGTCGCAAATCGTCCTATTTTCTTAAAAGTGTATACTGAGTGTTTAGAATTTAGTAAAAATTAAAAAAAATGTTTTAAATTTGTTAAATCATGTGAAATCTTGTATAAAATGACTAGAACCGTTCTTAATCATGACATTTCTGAAAATTGTATACTGAGTGTTTAGAATTTAGTAAAAAATTAAAAAAAAATGTTTTAACGTTATTAAGCCCTGTGAAACTTTGTAAAAAATGACTAAAACAGTCGCAAATCGTCCTATTTTCTTAAAAGTGTATACTGAGTGTTTAGAATTTAGTAAAAAATTAAAAAAAATGTTTTAACGTTATTAAGCCCTGTGAAACTTTGTAAAAAATGACTAAAACAGTCGCAAATCGTCCTATTTTCTTAAAAGTGTATACTGAGTGTTTAGAATTTAGTAAAAATTAAAAAAAATGTTTTAAATTTGTTAAATCATGCGAAATCTTGTATAAAATGACTAGAACCGTTCTTAATCATGGCATTTCTGAAAATTGTATACTGAGTGTTTAGAATTTAGTAAAAAATTAAAAAAAATGTTTTAACGTTATTAAGCCCTGTGAAACTTTGTAAAAAATGACTAAAACAGTCGCAAATCGTCCTATTTTCTTAAAAGTGTATACTGAGTGTTTAGAATTTAGTAAAAATTAAAAAAAAATGTTTTAAATTTGTTAAATCATGTGAAATCTTGTATAAAATGACTAGAACCGTTCTTAATCATGACATTTCTGAAAATTGTATACTGAGTGTTTAGAATTTAGTAAAAAATTAAAAAAAATGTTTTAACGTTATTAAGCCCTGTGAAACTTTGTAAAAAATGACTAAAACAGTCGCAAATCGTCCTATTTTCTTAAAAGTGTATACTGAGTGTTTAGAATTTAGTAAAAATTAAAAAAAATGTTTTAAATTTGTTAAATCATGCGAAATCTTGTATAAAATGACTAGAACCGTTCTTAATCATGGCATTTCTGAAAATTGTATACTGAGTGTTTAGAATTTAGTAAAAAATTAAAAAAAATGTTTTAACGTTATTAAGCCCTGTGAAACTTTGTAAAAAATGACTAAAACAGTCGCAAATCGTCATATTTTCTTAAAAGTGTATACTGAGTGTTTAGAATTTAGTAAAAATTAAAAAAAAATGTTTTAAATTTGTTAAATCATGCGAAATCTTGTATAAAATGACTAGAACCGTTCTTAATCATGACATTTCTGAAAATTGTATACTGAGTGTTAAGTATTTTAGTTGAAAATAAGATCATAAATCATCTATACAAAACAAGCGCCCCTTATGGATTTGAACGAAAATCATAGATTCGACTATTTTCATGAAAAATAAATCTAAGTACGGAATAATGCAGGAAGATTATCTATTTTCTTGGTTTAGAAAGTGATGTAGTTAAGATTTATAACTTAGGAATAAATAAATTATTATTAATCTTTTCGACCTATTTCTCTTGCATATTTAATTTCTTTGATAGTAAGAACTAATCTTTTTATTTTACAAAGTAAAAAAAAAGCTAAAGATCGGCGTTGTCAGTCAGGTATAAGAACTGATTTAACACGATGGTTTTTGTACAAACGTTCACATACAATTGTATGCTTTTTAACCGATTGTGTCGGAAAAAATGACGATTTATAGATTAGATATTTAGACGAAGAGCTAACCTTCTCAATAAACTATTGATTATTGCCCTGCTAGCTAGACAACACTTTTTATGTTAGTCAAAAAAAAAATTTTTTTTTTCGGACGCTATTACAGTTTTCATCGTTAACTAACAAACATTAAGACCAAAAAATTAGCGTGCAAGATGAAATGTATAGCTTCACTTCATTTCTACATTATTTTACAACTCTCAATCGCATTAAAAACAAGATCGAATAAAAAATAACTTATGACATATGGACGAAAAATGTTTTTCGGGCTATTTAGGTTAGCGACCGCATTACGTCTGAAATACTACATTTTTCGAGCTTATAACATAATTTACTATTTTAACGTTAAAATAGGGGAAATGATGTATCGAAATGGATACTTTTTTTTGTCGGTCACGAGATTATAGTTTCTTTTAAAATGAACTCTAATATTTACAACACAAATTATCCTTTAAGCCACTTTAGTTTAAAACTCGTCTGTCGCTTTCCCTCTATTGTGAGTTTGATTAAAGTATAGCGTAGTATATATTTAGATGAATTTCGCAAATGTTGAATACTTTCAAAACTGAAAAAGCCGCCCTTTGCAATAAATATCTCCGTAGAGTTAGGTACCCTGCAGATTAAGGGTATTTCAGCGGATAATCATATACAAATTCAAAGATTTTGTCTATTTTAATGGATTAACAAACAATATCTATAGGATGACTTTACTAATAAAAAAAAAATAACAAAAATCTATTAAGTCTAGGCTCACATGAAATTCCATAAAGAGCAGCTGCATAGCCTTATCACATCAAACTATATTTTTATTTCGTTCTATTGTCAAAAGTCTGTGTTTAGGAGATTATCGTTCATTTTAAAATGAACTCTAATATGTACATCACCATAAACTACCTCTTAAGCCGCCGTAAAAATACACTTTTCGATTTACCTCTATATTGATTTTCTAATATTAAATATCTACAATAGTCGAAATTCGCTCGCTAATACCTATGTATGCAAGGTTTCTTCAAAAAATGACAATTTTGTTGTTTAATGGCTTGAAAAAATGGAAAAAGGAGGTTTTTGCATCCATTTATTTCCAGATGAGTGTTAAAAATACTTATAAAACTCGGTATACCGAAGATCAACCATTAATGAGATTGTTGAGTCCTGTTTGCCAAATCCTGATTTATAATTTGACGTTGGCAACGGTGCAATTTTTTAACATTTATCATAAGAGGCGTATATTTTTGGGGCTTAGATCTACCAGTTTATCCACGTCCCATTTATTGTTAGTGCTTTAGTAATTTTACTTTCCAATTATTTTTTACCAAAACGCGTAGTTGAAACAGTGTCTATATCAGACGATATAATAAATTTTAAGGATTAATTTGCTTACAAATACACTTCAATTTATTTAGGCTAAAGCAGTCAGACATATACTGGAACTACGAAAACCCTATTACAATTTGGTTGCCTAGAGAAAATTTTGTAAAAAACATAGCTTTCTACACAAATGCTTGCACATTATGTACCTATCATTTTAAGATACCTGGCGACATCAATGTAAGCATTGACATAATGACGCAAGATATAGGTAGGTACTAGAATATTCAAGATTTCTATTAACGATACACTTCAGCATACATGCGAGATGTCATTAATGTCTACGGAAGGCAACAGACATACCAGCTATTTTTACATGGGATTCCATAGACTTGAACGCTTCTTGTTTAGAAATATTTGATGTCATCTTGAGGAGTTCCGTATTGAAGCATCAAACCTACCTGCAAAATAATTGACGAAATATGGGTTATCATAAAATATGTCCCCCATCGAACTAAATGATCCTATAAACCAGCTTCACAGACCGTAATTTGTGATGCTAACACGATTAATACGCAATAGAACAAGATTAAGAAACAAAATTTAAAGTAGCTCTTTATCACACGAAAATAATTAAATAATTTACGGTTACAGAACAATAATTATTTTAAAAAGCTGTATAACTAAATATATTATGTTATTAGGAATATTCTGTCTAAAGTAACAGCTGATCTTAGTCGAAAATGAGATCGTATTATTGATTGTTGAATTCGTTAGGTATGAAATAAAATTAGAGATTTCGTCTATTTTTTTTCACGATTAAAAAAGAATACCTCTATTTAGCTAAAAATGAAACGATTACAGTGGTAGATTAATTCACTTTACCAAGCATGTAAACTACTAATTTTGCAATAAATATCTTCTATATTTCTAGGTAGGTTTACTCGAAAATGTTGGGCTATTTTCATCAAAAATCCCGATACGAAATTGAAAAATTTGCCTATTTTTGTCGGTTTACAAAGTGATAGTGAAATATTGGTTTGATCAAAGAACAATAATTATTTTAAAAATGTTGTATAATTAACTAAATGTCGGTGTTATCAGGCAGACAAGAAGTTATTTATCTGAATCTTATTTGTACCATTAGCGTTTATATACAAATGTTAGTGGTTTTCAAAAATTGATATCTCGGAAATTATTAGGTTTAGACTTATAATACGCTTATTAAAAAATAATGACTACTTTATGCAAAATTCAAAAATATTATAAGATGTAGGATATCCCAGTAACTTAACCAAAGATTTTCGGTCTTCGTAAAGCTTTATACGTTTCTTCAGCGTACCAAACATTCACTTTTTTTAAATATTGACATCGGGTTAGGATTCTGAACATAGGATTAACATCACTCCAATAGTGAACATGTTGCGTTGCCACAGTTCCATTCGTCGAAAAGTAAACAAAACCGTTTGAGCTACGTGGGGAATAAATAAAGTTGGCTTGTTGAAAAATTTTAATATTTATTAAGGTAAAAGACTATAAATATATCGATACAACACTTTGGCATTTCTAATACTACAAACATGAATATCTAAAATGTGATATTTAAAACCATCAACTCTCTCTCCCTTCTCTAATTTTGGTACACCAATGCTGTCTTCTAAGTTTATAATATATGGCGTCCTGCAGTTTAATTCCAAAAATGTTTTAACTAAAAATTCCTCTTTAACACGTCCTTTAACGTAAATAATGTCTGCGTCTATCAGATTGTTGGATATGATATTATGTAGTTCCTTGTAATCGGTATCACCATAATTATAAAGGATACCATGATGATTTCCAAATAGATATTTGACTTGTTTCTTGCAAGCCTTACTTAAGGTGTCGAATGGTTTAACTGGTTTAAAAAAGTAACTTTTCATACTATTTCCATCATAAATAGCCAATTCTTTCGCGTAAAATTCAGGTATGTTAAATCCTTGAATATCGACTACAACGAACTTCATTGTCTGAAGACTCAAATCAAGCAAGTATATTTTCATATTTTCATCGCTCTTAAGTTCGATTTCAAAAGCACACCCCCACTTTTCGATAATTTCACAGTCTTAGCACATAGATCTTATATTTTTATTTACGATCAATTCATCTTTATTCGCCAATCGTCTCAAACGAGTCTGCTTTTGAAAGTAATATAGCCTTAGTATTCAGAAAATATTAATAATATCGGAGCTTAAAACATCCTTGACACTAAAAAATCATTGTGTTTCCTAACAAAACCCATCATCTTGTCTATTTAGCTTGCTTTCCTATTGTTTAGCAGGTTAAATAAAATTATTATTTCGCTCTTTTTGTCGGTACTGAATCGTTAGGGGAATACGTTTCTAGTTCTATAAGAGAGACAGTTAAAATTTATGTAAGCAATCAAAAATCCTACACTATGAGCTACTTAGTTAAAATTTCATATTTCCTTCCTGGATCAGGCAAAATTTGTGATGTGTCGGACAAAATTTATAAAAATACGAAAAAAAAATGCTGGATGCATTTTTAGCGTGACTTTCTATTTAATACCATCTTATTTCAAGCTATAATTCGGTTGTCAAAATGAGAATAAAATAATTTTCCCATGGTTTATGTCATCTTAAAAAAGTCAAAAGGTTATATTCTGTAGAGGGTCAGATACATTCAAATTTAAATATTTTCTCCAAGAAGAATTTTAAGATAGTATTATAGTAAATAAAAATTCTATACCTACAATATTTCTTGGAAACATATCATGTTCTAGCGACATAACCCAAAATTACCTCTATTCAGAAACGCATCGTACTTTTCTTGTCAATAATTGTCTCATTGTCCCATCCATTACATTATTATAATCTTAAAGCACCTGTTACCAGCATTATCTGTTTTTATGGTTTTCATAAAACATAGCGATTACCGATGAAAATTAAACGAAAACTTAATAAATAACTTTTTTTTCAACTGAAATAGACTGATTTTCGATGGAAAAATGTTACTTATAACTAAAAATGAATATAAGACATATACGCAATGATATTTAGAATAAATCAATGTTTTCTAAAATTACTATGAAATATTCACAAAATCGTTTCGTTATAACCAAAGCAGCAAGGCTTGCAGATTTCGTATAGAGTTCAAACGCGATACTGAGATGATCTTTTTTTTTTTATATTTTTGTAGAATAATGCACCACTACGTTGTAAGTACTTGAGAGAGGACTTTCTTGAAAAATCCTCAAATTTCTCTGCAATTTTGTTCCTTCTAGAGTTAAATTCACACAGAAAACCCCGTATTCTTATCTTTCAGGTTGGTATATTAAAAAGGGCTTATTAGTATGGTTTAGAAAACAAGCAATATTAATTAACGGATGTTTTTTCGTCGTATGAAGAGTTGAAAAATTTTTTTTTTCCACTCCAATGGTTGCGATGCAGAGAGTCGGGTTTCATCATAATCTTTCAGGGTAGCTCAGGTTTGATTGCATGTAGAGAGTCGGATTTCATCATAATCTTTCAGGGTAGCTCAGGTTTGATTACATGTACTAAGGTTAGTGCTCCTTGCAATCGGTTTCAGGTTTGACGCGCCCCCCTCAGGTTTGTTCAGGTTTCTCAAACGTTTGAGAAACCTGAACAAACCTGAGGGGGGCGCGTCAAACCTGAAACCGATTGCAAGGAGCACTAACCTTAGTACATGTAATCAAACCTGAGCTACCCTGAAAGATTATGATGAAATCCGACTCTCTACATGCAATCAAACCTGAGCTACCCTGAAAGATTATGATGAAACCCGACTCTCTGCATCGCAACCATTGGAGTGGAAAAAAAAAATTTTTCAACTCTTCATACGACGAAAAAACATCCGTTAATTAATATTGCTTGTTTTCTAAACCATACTAATAAGCCCTTTTTAATATACCAACCTGAAAGATAAGAATACGGGGTTTTCTGTGTGAATTTAACTCTAGAAGGAACAAAATTGCAGAGAAATTTGAGGATTTTTCAAGAAAGTCCTCTCTCAAGTACTTACAACGTAGTGGTGCATTATTCTACAAAAATATAAAAAAAAAAAGATCATCTCAGTATCGCGTTTGAACTCTATACGAAATCTGCAAGCCTTGCTGCTTTGGTTATAACGAAACGATTTTGTGAATATTTCATAGTAATTTTAGAAAACATTGATTTATTCTAAATATCATTGCGTATATGTCTTATATTCATTTTTAGTTATAAGTAACATTTTTCCATCGAAAATCAGTCTATTTCAGTTGAAAAAAAAGTTATTTATTAAGTTTTCGTTTAATTTTCATCGGTAATCGCTATGTTTTATGAAAACCATAAAAACAGATAATGCTGGTAACAGGTGCTTTAAGATTATAATAATGTAATGGATGGGACAATGAGACAATTATTGACAAGAAAAGTACGATGCGTTTCTGAATAGAGGTACTTTTGGGTTATGTCGCTAGAACATGATATGTTTCCAAGAAATATTGTAGGTATAGAATTTTTATTTACTATAATACTATCTTAAAATTCTTCTTGGAGAAAATATTTAAATTTGAATGTATCTGACCCTCTACAGAATATAACCTTTTGACTTTTTTAAGATGACATAAACCATGGGAAAATTATTTTATTCTCATTTTGACAACCGAATTATAGCTTGAAATAAGATGGTATTAAATAGAAAGTCACGCTAAAAATGCATCCAGCATTTTTTTTCGTATTTTTATAAATTTTGTCCGACACATCACAAATTTTGCCTGATCCAGGAAGGAAATATGAAATTTTAACTAAGTAGCTCATAGTGTAGGATTTTTGATTGCTTACATAAATTTTAACTGTCTCTCTTATAGAACTAGAAACGTATTCCCCTAACGATTCAGTACCGACAAAAAGAGCGAAATAATAATTTTATTTAACCTGCTAAACAATAGGAAAGCAAGCTAAATAGACAAGATGATGGGTTTTGTTAGGAAACACAATGATTTTTTAGTGTCAAGGATGTTTTAAGCTCCGATATTATTAATATTTTCTGAATACTAAGGCTATATTACTTTCAAAAGCAGACTCGTTTGAGACGATTGGCGAATAAAGATGAATTGATCGTAAATAAAAATATAAGATCTATGTGCTAAGACTGTGAAATTATCGGAAAGTGGGGGTGTGCTTTTGAAATCGAACTTAAGAGCGATGAAAATATGAAAATATACTTGCTTGATTTGAGTCTTCAGACAATGAAGTTCGTTGTAGTCGATATTCAAGGATTTAACATACCTGAATTTTACGCGAAAGAATTGGCTATTTATGATGGAAATAGTATGAAAAGTTACTTTTTTAAACCAGTTAAACCATTCGACACCTTAAGTAAGGCTTGCAAGAAACAAGTCAAATATCTATTTGGAAATCATCATGGTATCCTTTATAATTATGGTGATACCGATTACAAGGAACTACATAATATCATATCCAACAATCTGATAGACGCAGACATTATTTACGTTAAAGGACGTGTTAAAGAGGAATTTTTAGTTAAAACATTTTTGGAATTAAACTGCAGGACGCCATATATTATAAACTTAGAAGACAGCATTGGTGTACCAAAATTAGAGAAGGGAGAGAGAGTTGATGGTTTTAAATATCACATTTTAGATATTCATGTTTGTAGTATTAGAAATGCCAAAGTGTTGTATCGATATATTTATAGTCTTTTACCTTAATAAATATTAAAATTTTTCAACAAGCCAACTTTATTTATTCCCCACGTAGCTCAAACGGTTTTGTTTACTTTTCGACGAATGGAACTGTGGCAACGCAACATGTTCACTATTGGAGTGATGTTAATCCTATGTTCAGAATCCTAACCCGATGTCAATATTTAAAAAAAGTGAATGTTTGGTACGCTGAAGAAACGTATAAAGCTTTACGAAGACCGAAAATCTTTGGTTAAGTTACTGGGATATCCTACATCTTATAATATTTTTGAATTTTGCATAAAGTAGTCATTATTTTTTAATAAGCGTATTATAAGTCTAAACCTAATAATTTCCGAGATATCAATTTTTGAAAACCACTAACATTTGTATATAAACGCTAATGGTACAAATAAGATTCAGATAAATAACTTCTTGTCTGCCTGATAACACCGACATTTAGTTAATTATACAACATTTTTAAAATAATTATTGTTCTTTGATCAAACCAATATTTCACTATCACTTTGTAAACCGACAAAAATAGGCAAATTTTTCAATTTCGTATCGGGATTTTTGATGAAAATAGCCCAACATTTTCGAGTAAACCTACCTAGAAATATAGAAGATATTTATTGCAAAATTAGTAGTTTACATGCTTGGTAAAGTGAATTAATCTACCACTGTAATCGTTTCATTTTTAGCTAAATAGAGGTATTCTTTTTTAATCGTGAAAAAAAATAGACGAAATCTCTAATTTTATTTCATACCTAACGAATTCAACAATCAATAATACGATCTCATTTTCGACTAAGATCAGCTGTTACTTTAGACAGAATATTCCTAATAACATAATATATTTAGTTATACAGCTTTTTAAAATAATTATTGTTCTGTAACCGTAAATTATTTAATTATTTTCGTGTGATAAAGAGCTACTTTAAATTTTGTTTCTTAATCTTGTTCTATTGCGTATTAATCGTGTTAGCATCACAAATTACGGTCTGTGAAGCTGGTTTATAGGATCATTTAGTTCGATGGGGGACATATTTTATGATAACCCATATTTCGTCAATTATTTGGCAGGTAGGTTTGATGCTTCAATACGGAACTCCTCAAGATGACATCAAATATTTCTAAACAAGAAGCGTTCAAGTCTATGGAATCCCATGTAAAAATAGCTGGTATGTCTGTTGCCTTCCGTAGACATTAATGACATCTCGCATGTATGCTGAAGTGTATCGTTAATAGAAATCTTGAATATTCTAGTACCTACCTATATCTTGCGTCATTATGTCAATGCTTACATTGATGTCGCCAGGTATCTTAAAATGATAGGTACATAATGTGCAAGCATTTGTGTAGAAAGCTATGTTTTTTACAAAATTTTCTCTAGGCAACCAAATTGTAATAGGGTTTTCGTAGTTCCAGTATATGTCTGACTGCTTTAGCCTAAATAAATTGAAGTGTATTTGTAAGCAAATTAATCCTTAAAATTTATTATATCGTCTGATATAGACACTGTTTCAACTACGCGTTTTGGTAAAAAATAATTGGAAAGTAAAATTACTAAAGCACTAACAATAAATGGGACGTGGATAAACTGGTAGATCTAAGCCCCAAAAATATACGCCTCTTATGATAAATGTTAAAAAATTGCACCGTTGCCAACGTCAAATTATAAATCAGGATTTGGCAAACAGGACTCAACAATCTCATTAATGGTTGATCTTCGGTATACCGAGTTTTATAAGTATTTTTAACACTCATCTGGAAATAAATGGATGCAAAAACCTCCTTTTTCCATTTTTTCAAGCCATTAAACAACAAAATTGTCATTTTTTGAAGAAACCTTGCATACATAGGTATTAGCGAGCGAATTTCGACTATTGTAGATATTTAATATTAGAAAATCAATATAGAGGTAAATCGAAAAGTGTATTTTTACGGCGGCTTAAGAGGTAGTTTATGGTGATGTACATATTAGAGTTCATTTTAAAATGAACGATAATCTCCTAAACACAGACTTTTGACAATAGAACGAAATAAAAATATAGTTTGATGTGATAAGGCTATGCAGCTGCTCTTTATGGAATTTCATGTGAGCCTAGACTTAATAGATTTTTGTTATTTTTTTTTTATTAGTAAAGTCATCCTATAGATATTGTTTGTTAATCCATTAAAATAGACAAAATCTTTGAATTTGTATATGATTATCCGCTGAAATACCCTTAATCTGCAGGGTACCTAACTCTACGGAGATATTTATTGCAAAGGGCGGCTTTTTCAGTTTTGAAAGTATTCAACATTTGCGAAATTCATCTAAATATATACTACGCTATACTTTAATCAAACTCACAATAGAGGGAAAGCGACAGACGAGTTTTAAACTAAAGTGGCTTAAAGGATAATTTGTGTTGTAAATATTAGAGTTCATTTTAAAAGAAACTATAATCTCGTGACCGACAAAAAAAAGTATCCATTTCGATACATCATTTCCCCTATTTTAACGTTAAAATAGTAAATTATGTTATAAGCTCGAAAAATGTAGTATTTCAGACGTAATGCGGTCGCTAACCTAAATAGCCCGAAAAACATTTTTCGTCCATATGTCATAAGTTATTTTTTATTCGATCTTGTTTTTAATGCGATTGAGAGTTGTAAAATAATGTAGAAATGAAGTGAAGCTATACATTTCATCTTGCACGCTAATTTTTTGGTCTTAATGTTTGTTAGTTAACGATGAAAACTGTAATAGCGTCCGAAAAAAAAAATTTTTTTTTTGACTAACATAAAAAGTGTTGTCTAGCTAGCAGGGCAATAATCAATAGTTTATTGAGAAGGTTAGCTCTTCGTCTAAATATCTAATCTATAAATCGTCATTTTTTCCGACACAATCGGTTAAAAAGCATACAATTGTATGTGAACGTTTGTACAAAAACCATCGTGTTAAATCAGTTCTTATACCTGACTGACAACGCCGATCTTTAGCTTTTTTTTTACTTTGTAAAATAAAAAGATTAGTTCTTACTATCAAAGAAATTAAATATGCAAGAGAAATAGGTCGAAAAGATTAATAATAATTTATTTATTCCTAAGTTATAAATCTTAACTACATCACTTTCTAAACCAAGAAAATAGATAATCTTCCTGCATTATTCCGTACTTAGATTTATTTTTCATGAAAATAGTCGAATCTATGATTTTCGTTCAAATCCATAAGGGGCGCTTGTTTTGTATAGATGATTTATGATCTTATTTTCAACTAAAATACTTAACACTCAGTATACAATTTTCAGAAATGTCATGATTAAGAACGGTTCTAGTCATTTTATACAAGATTTCGCATGATTTAACAAATTTAAAACATTTTTTTTTAATTTTTACTAAATTCTAAACACTCAGTATACACTTTTAAGAAAATATGACGATTTGCGACTGTTTTAGTCATTTTTTACAAAGTTTCACAGGGCTTAATAACGTTAAAACATTTTTTTTAATTTTTTACTAAATTCTAAACACTCAGTATACAATTTTCAGAAATGCCATGATTAAGAACGGTTCTAGTCATTTTATACAAGATTTCGCATGATTTAACAAATTTAAAACATTTTTTTTAATTTTTACTAAATTCTAAACACTCAGTATACACTTTTAAGAAAATAGGACGATTTGCGACTGTTTTAGTCATTTTTTACAAAGTTTCACAGGGCTTAATAACGTTAAAACATTTTTTTTAATTTTTTACTAAATTCTAAACACTCAGTATACAATTTTCAGAAATGTCATGATTAAGAACGGTTCTAGTCATTTTATACAAGATTTCACATGATTTAACAAATTTAAAACATTTTTTTTTAATTTTTACTAAATTCTAAACACTCAGTATACACTTTTAAGAAAATAGGACGATTTGCGACTGTTTTAGTCATTTTTTACAAAGTTTCACAGGGCTTAATAACGTTAAAACATTTTTTTTAATTTTTTACTAAATTCTAAACACTCAGTATACAATTTTCAGAAATGCCATGATTAAGAACGGTTCTAGTCATTTTATACAAGATTTCGCATGATTTAACAAATTTAAAACATTTTTTTTTAATTTTTACTAAATTCTAAACACTCAGTATACACTTTTAAGAAAATAGGACGATTTGCGACTGTTTTAGTCATTTTTTACAAAGTTTCACAGGGCTTAATAACGTTAAAACATTTTTTTTAATTTTTTACTAAATTCTAAACACTCAGTATACACTTTTAAGAAAATAGGACGATTTGCGACTGTTTTAGTCATTTTTTACAAAGTTTCACAGGGCTTAATAACGTTAAAACATTTTTTTTTAATTTTTTACTAAATTCTAAACACTCAGTATACAATTTTCAGAAATGTCATGATTAAGAACGGTTCTAGTCATTTTATACAAGATTTCACATGATTTAACAAATTTAAAACATTTTTTTTAATTTTTACTAAATTCTAAACACTCAGTATACACTTTTAAGAAAATAGGACGATTTGCGACTGTTTTAGTCATTTTTTACAAAGTTTCACAGGGCTTAATAACGTTAAAACATTTTTTTTAATTTTTTACTAAATTCTAAACACTCAGTATACAATTTTCAGAAATGCCATGATTAAGAACGGTTCTAGTCATTTTATACAAGATTTCGCATGATTTAACAAATTTAAAACATTTTTTTTAATTTTTACTAAATTCTAAACACTCAGTATACACTTTTAAGAAAATAGGACGATTTGCGACTGTTTTAGTCATTTTTTACAGATATTTACAAAGTCTTAATAACATTATATTAATAATTATCTAACATAATGTATACAATTTCAAGAAATAGTAGATTTTTAATCCATGTACAAAATTCAAGAATCTAAAATACAATTAAATGTAGGCTTTTTTAATTGGCAACTCAGGCAAATTATTTCCCCCAAAATTATCTAAAAAAGATATACCAAAAACATTCTAAAGCGGTTTTTTACCTCTATAAGTATGCAGGCCGATCCGACCCTTGTCGGTTTTATTACCCGCATAAATTAACACAGTAGAGGAATATGGACAGAGTTCTGGGGCAGCGGCGTTTCACTAAAGCTTTGGTTTCCTACAAAGCGGTACCGCAAAAGAGTGGCCGTAATTTGACGGCGAGCTTTGCCGCGACAAAAGCGTGTATGTACTTGCAAATCGGAGTGTGTTCCTCCAGAGCGTTCGGCGCAAAAAAATACGGCACCGTATTTTCTGAAGCGGACGCTCTGTACGTTGGGATAGTGCAAGCATGATTTTTGACGGTGCGCCAGTGTAGTGATTGTATGTTTTAATTATAATATTTGGAAATTAATTGGTCTAGCGAACAAGATAAAATTTTAATCGAGTTTTTTTTACTATATCGCTTTAACAGCGGCGTTTCACTAAGGTTAAATCATAAAAAGTCGGGTTTTATCTCGGGTCAGTTCATAAATATTCAGGTTCAAATTAGGGTTAGATGAGAAGCCGCCTCGCAAAAGCATCCGGGTTAGGTCGTAAAAAGTCGGGTTTTATCTCGGGTCAGTTCATAAATATTAAGGTTCAAATTAGGGTTAGATGAGAAGCCGCCTCGCAAAAGCATCCGGGTTAGGTCGTAAAAAGTCGGGTTTTATCTCGGGTCAGTTCATAAATATTAAGGTTCAAATTAGGGTTAGATAAGAAGCCGCCTCGCGAAAGCATCCGGGTTAGGTCGTAAAAAAGTCGGGGTTTTATCTCGGGTCAGTTCATAAATATTAAGGTTCAAATTAGGGTTAGATAAGAAGCCGCCTCACGAAAGCACTTGGGTTAGGTCGTAAAAAGTCGGGTTTAATTTCGGGTTATTTTGTAAACAGCACCACCGAACCACCCGGGTTAGGTTATAAAACGCACCACCGAACCGCCCGGGTTAGGTCGTAAATCGCACCACCGCACCACTTGGGTTAGATCATAAAACGCACCACCGAACCACCCGGGTTAGGTCATAAAACGCACCACCGAACCACCCGGGTTAGTTGCACCACCAGCACCACCAGCACCACCTGGCCCAGAACTCTTAGTTTTCCTCTACTTCGGCTGGTTCAACCGTTTCTTCCGTTTTTCAAGTTTTGATTTACTCTTGACCAAATCCTTACCAAACTAATTCCATTTTCCTTTTTCACTACCAAAGTTTAATTTTTTGACAACCATTTCTAATTCGTCCGTACTCTCCGTATAGAAGATGTTATAATTTCTGACTTAGAAGACTTTCTCCCACGATTGGTTAATTTTCTTTTCTAGAAAGGGACTTGTAAAATTCTAAAAGGAGGCATAAACTTGAGTGATTTTAAATTTTGCAAACCTGTAGATTTCGGGGTAATATTTTAAAAATTTCTAAATAATGAACTATTTTCATCTAAAATGTTTCTTAAGTTTTTTTACCGGCTTTAGTGTACCGGGTGTCAGAAATTTTGATTCAATTCAGCAAAATATTAAAAATCGGAAAACTAAGAAACTGATTTTTTTTTAAGCTTCTAAAACATAAAATAACTAATTTTGAATAAAAACTACATTTCACTGAAAAAAATTAGAATTAAACATAAATAAACAAAACTCCTGATAAAAACAGAAGAAGCTGCACACAAAAACGAAATTCTTAATGTAAGTATTTAAAAAGAAATATAAAGTTAATTAGACTGCTTAATTTAATATTAAAATGATAATTGAATATCAATGAAATACTTAAGCAAAAATTAGTATGTATGTAAATCTAATTTAATTGATTTAAAATATTTCTAAAATTATTAACATTGACTATAATAAAATATTAATAATTGTTTTGCCCCAATTAATTTAAAACAATTCAAAAAATATACTTAAGGATAATGCATAAAGTGCGTGGTCCCAGGCCTTGCACAGTTACGTAAAATAATTAACAATGCGTATAGTCCAGAAAATGCTGCACAATGCTTTTCTGGGAACTAAAATCGAGCAAGCTGCAATTTTGCATGGGTGTAGGGTACCACTAGGAAACTCTGAATTTGCACGGTTCTTACCCCCTTAACTTCGGCGCCGAATCACAGGGTTAAATCGGTTTTTTGCTTGTAACTTCTATTATTTTTGTACTAGAAAAAAAATTAAAGAATCATTTTGTAGGGGAAAACAATACCTAAAAAGTCATGCCTCTGAAAAATTCATTAATTCATTTGTTCATACTGAAAAATTCATCATTTAAATAAAATAAGCATAATAATATCAGTTTTTTTGCTATTTCTAATTTCCTGTTACTCTGATTAGGAAATTTCCCAAACAAACATTGTAGAGCAGCGAATTCTCTACATTTAACGTTCGAACATTTTTTTTGTTAAACCAATTTTTTTTTTGTTGTACACAAAACTGCGGTAGAGAGACTTGCAAGAATGTCCAAGAAACAGTGCTGGAGTGTGAAGAAAACGACTTTGACGATGAGAAAAACATAGAAGGTGTTACCAAAATTCTCAACATCGATGGAATGGATTCTTCTGAAGAAGGAGAAACTTCTGAAAGATTCAACGATTTCGCGGCTTCTGCGAAGAAGAAAACTCGATTCAACTGAACGAAGATACTTAACTAAGGATTAAAATAGAAAAATACTGAAGATTTCACTGAGAAAAAGAAAGACGGAAATTGACCAGGAATATCAGGCATATGTAATTTCAAAATTTTCCTGTATATAATCGATGAAGTTTTGTTATTAAATAGCTTTTGGTACAAAGGGTTCTCATGTTTTTCT
This sequence comes from Polydrusus tereticollis, assembly GCA_963920685.1. Lineage (NCBI taxonomy): Eukaryota > Metazoa > Arthropoda > Insecta > Coleoptera > Curculionidae > Polydrusus > Polydrusus tereticollis. The sequence continues at coordinate 64,086,266 of OY987327.1, forward strand.
AATATATATTCAACATTCCATAATTTGTATCTATTGAACTGAAAAATTCTCCACGATATCAAAAAAACTATTTATTCTCTCTTTAAGCTGATCAATCGTATTGATCCGAGTATTCCCACAATCTTTTTCATTTGATGCCCCCCAAATATTACAGTCGACGGGGTTTAACTCTGGGCTATTTGGAGGCCACATGTTTGGTTGAATAAAGTCAGGCCAATTTTCCTACAGGTATCTTAAAGCACTTCTTGACGTTTGGCTAGGTGCGCAATCTTACCGTAATGTGTAGTTGTCGCTAATTGTTTCTATTTCACGAAGCATATTTTCTAAAATGTCCCTTTGACAGATTTCGGAGTTAATTTTTACCAGAGTCAATAAAATAAATTTCAGTTATTCCTAGCATCAATACAGCAAAAGAAACCATAACTGATTTAGACAAATGATTTTTGGGAACCAGAACATGTTTCAGTGGTACTTCCGATTTTCTTTGTATGTACATTAAAATATACCCGGTTGTTCTGAGAATGTTTTAGTTGGCACAAAGAAAAAGCTATTTCATCTGTGAACCAATGCTTGACATCTTTCTACTCTTTTATTTTTTATTCTTAACATCATTTAAAATTTTGTGACAGTAAATTTTTTTAAACGGTCGATACTTCAGAGAAATCAATTTTGATAATTCTTCTTACAGAGGATCTTTTATTAGTTCGTTTTTGTTAATTTTCTTGCTGTAAGTTAATGTATTACCGGGTTTGACACCGTCATGAATTGCCCCTACTCTTTCAATGTTTTCGATACTCCTTCTTTTAGAATGAACCATTGGTCTCAAAGAAATGCCGTAAAAAATAACTAACGGTACTTAACTTCGAATTACGCTCTCGGTAACTTTTAATAATCTTTTTGCACCATAATCTTTGATTCTTAGAGATTTAACTAAAATTTTATCTTCAAATAATCAATACGAGTACACAATTTTGAAATAAATTTAACACAGCATTTTTCTTTTGTTTCACAGGTATCTTCGCTCTGTTAATTTGTTATTTAATAAATCCCTATTACGCCGTATAGTAATATTATTTAATAGAGAACCTGAAGTATCTTAAACAATTTTTTCAGAGCCTCTTCTTCGATAGTTTCCTTATATCTTCAAATAATTTGTGTAGTTTTAGAGTAAGAAAATTAATTTTGCAACAGCTCCAAAGGCAATGATTACAAATATTTCTTATTACTTGGCTCCCCCCGTAGATTTTGATTAGATATGTTTTCTACGATTAAGAAAAGGTCCCTCTAATATTCAAACAAAACTTCACCAAAATCCGCCAAATTAAACAAAAAATTTTCAAAGCCAAATTGGGTTCCAAATATCACAGCATATAAAAATACATGCTTATTAATTGAATCATAGATATCTCCGGAGTAAAGATTATTCATATTGAAGAGGAAAGAAAAATCTAAAATTTTTCACAAATATTTAATATTTTGCTCCACGCGTTTCGGTTTCTTAAACCGTTTTCAAGAGCTGTCTAAAAAGTTCATTATAAGCAATTTGAAAGATGATGTTCTTTTCCCTCTCAAATTCCAAAGGTAAGAGTGGGATGGTGAACAAACGATGGATCAACGAGCTAAACAATGATTGGAGTCAGCTGGTATAACATTGTCTGTATGTGTGTTTTCCGATAAATAGCATACTCAAAAAAGTTATTCACCCTCCTTATTGTTAAATGTAAAAAATTCAGACAACATTCAGATTATATTTCTTTTGTAAATTTGATGTGGTGGTTTAAAGAATTTAAAAAAATTTTCTTAGAAAATATAGAAATAGCCAAAATTAGAGATTAATAATCAGATTAAGTGTTTGAACGATCCTGTTAACGCCCACCACAGAGAAGCAGCGAAAATTGTAAATGAGTTTAAGTAGTGAATGTTTGTTTAAACATCGGTATATTTTGTTATATTTTTTTAAAACAATTTTTAAATGTTTTTTGAGTTTATCCCGTTGATCAATTTTATATAGTCAGTTAACCTGTGGTCGCCATAGTGAACTTGTTTGTGTCCTTAATGTAAAATTTGTGATTATATTATGTAAGTCATACCTAATAATTTTGATTTTGAATTAAGACTATTATATAAATGAACTTTTTAGACAGCTCTTGAAAATGGTTTAAGAAACCGAAACGCGTGAAGCAAAATATTCAATATTTGTGAACAATTTTGGATTTTTCTTTCCTCTTCAATACATGCTTATTATTTTTGATATACTATGGTGCTAGTATGAATTTTATCCAACCTTATTTATTTGACAACTATGTGAATGTTCTGCATCATTTAATTTTTTTGCCCTTCTGTTGGTTTTAATCAATTTTTTTAAAAGTATTTTTTACAGTCTTCAAAATGAATGACGCAGACTATAGGTTGAAACGTCGGTTACCGATTATAACGCAGAAGCTAAAAATATTAAAAGGTATGCTTAATACAAATTTTGCAAAAAGAAAAATAACTGCGCCGTAAGTGTAATTTCCCTTAATTACCCTATTTTGTAATTTCCATGGTTAAAACAGTTTGCTAAAATAATTTTAACAATTTAGCATCACTCTAGCTATAAAAAAGATTATCGTTAACAAGAGTAATCGCAAAATAATCCGTAAAAGTGAGTTATTACGCGAAGTGGTTCATTTCATTTGTTTTCCCGGGTATCTGGAGCTGGTTTCGCATTGATCGATTTTTCGTTTAGTCGTGCTGAACAGAGACAGGCTTGTTACTTTATTTTTAAAATTTGTTGTACTATTTGTTCGCAAAATATTGGTAGAAAGAATTTTTGTATCTTTTTTATAAAGAAGGATAATAAAAATCCTTGAACAAAAATATACCTTATATTGGAATGGATATCTAAGTATTGGTGGTTGCTTAGCGTCACAAATTACGATCATATTTTTCTGGGTGAGAGGTAAAAAAAAAGTGTTAAAAATTAGGCAGACCAAACTTTTCAAAGGACTCATTATACAGGGTGTTATTTAATAAGTGTCCAAAAGTTTACAGGACGATTTCTTAGTTACTTATAAGGTGAAAAGTTCATGTAAGCATGGTTCCGCAAGCCCTTAATTTTTTAGATACAAGGTGTTACAATCTTTAACAGGAACAAAAAATATGTACGTCACTGCCATTTTTTCTCTTGATAACACTGTTATGTAGGCACTTTATTGGCTAATGCAAAGTACATTTTCATAGTTTTTAGATTTCGGCTTTGGAGATAAATGCTATTTTATCAAACTCTGATATTGGCCATTTGGTTTTACCGGAGCCACAAACATACATACATACACAATACACATACTGATGTGGGCATAGCGACATGCAAAAAATGCCATTTATTTCTTTATTATCCTTTTTCTCGAGAACGATTGCTCGTAGCGACTTCTATCAAGTATGCCTTTTCCATGTAAAAATGATAAGGAAATCTATGCTCTTGCTTAAAAATGTAATTGAAACACGTGTAAAAAAGTTATGACTCCTCAAAAGAGTAAAAAGACACGTAGATGGCGCCCTCTACAAGTGAGAGTTATGCTAACATCAAACTCGAATTTCGCGTTTCAAAAAACCCCTAGGTACCAATTTTCGTCCAAATATAGGCATTACTTCAAAAATTATTTACGAAAAACAAGAATAAAAATAAATATTTTAAGTATCTCAAAAATGAAGCGCTTGCGGACCCATTCTTATATGGACTTTTCACCTTATGAACTGTAAAATATCGGACACTTATTAAATAGCATCCTGCATAAGTATTAGCCATCTATACTTTCTTAATACAAATTAAATGTGACCAATAGGATCGAATATTAGAATAATGTAGGAATATTTCAGTATCTTTTATTTGGGTCTCCTGGGTTTCCAAAAGGTGCTAAACGGAGTAAAAAAATGTGGCACAAGCAGAATAAAGAAATTCTTCATGTTGCACAATCTAGATGAGGTCAGCATTAAGAAATGCGTCTTGCGCAGAACGAATATTTTCACCCACAAATAATTCATAATATAAAAGTTTTTTTGTGTTAAAAAAAAATTGTGAAATAATTTTTGAATATTTTTAGCGTGAAAGTAACAAAGGACTTCAAATATAAAAAAAGTTGTATATGCAAGAAAAATTATTATTTAGTACGATATTCTGATTTGATTTCAAAGGTTAATGTAAGAGGTTGTTCAGTTTCATGAAATTAAATCGATGTCATCAGATGCACCAAAACTAAAATCAGGCATGGTTAAATTATTGTCGTAGCTATTGGTAAATTTCTCTTTATCAAGTAGTAGCAGTAGTAGTAGTAGAAATAGGTGAGGGGAGGCACACGAAGCTAGAAAGTAGACCAAAGGCCATCCTTCTTGTCTACCTCTGAGTATTCCCCCATCCATTCAACCACCCAGACCCTCGACAAACCTACCCGACCTTCTTATGATGGTTAATTCACCACTGTTCCAAAGACTTGACCTCCAAAACTTCGCATGTCTTGACAGGCACATAGAAAGTGCAAGGTTTGTGCTTGTTCGGGTCCCAGGTTAGTTCAGGTTAGGGAGCCTCGACTCCAAGTCTGGCAAGCTCGTCGGCCATCTCGTTAGCATGCACTCCACAATGTCCAGGGACCCACACTAAACAAACCTATCTCTGTTTTGCAAGCCTCCTATATGCATCCGCACACTAGTGTCCGAGTGCTCCTAGGTTGGCAGACTGCCTTGAGGGTTTATGACCTCCCTTATTCTTGCCACCGAGAGAATGGAATATACCTTTGCTTGGAAAACCGTCGCGAACCTTCCCAGTGTGTAGCGTCTTCGTATTTTGATGTTTTTCAAGTATACTCTTGCCCATGATAATTCGGTTCAAGCCATGCGTGACCCATCTGTGTAGCACACCAGATCATCTTTAGGGAACCTCACCCTCCTAACGCTCCCTGCTAAGGGTTGCAACAGTAAACCTCCTGTTTAGCCTCAGTACTCCTTCAACTAGCATTGCTCCGAAGATATATATTGGAATTTCCCCTTCCACCCTCGGAGCTATCCTTGTGTGACCTAAGTCACCCACTCCTTTCCAGAACCTAGTGGCCCGCATTCTTAGGTATGCCGCCATAACCTCCTTCTGAATACAGATAGCTCGGCAGACCCAGCAGGACTTCGAATGCAGCCGTGGCCGTGATTCCTATTGCTTATGTCCAAGCCTATAAGTCTCTATATGTTTGCCGGTCTGGCGCGCACGGTGACCTTTTCTACCGCAGGCCACCAGACCACAGAGCCATAAGTGACCCTCAGTCTGATGACCGCCGTGTAGAGCCAGCGCATAATGCTCAACCAGCGCGCGCCGGAGCTGCCAGAAGGTCGTTATCGACGTCTTTACCATATTGTCGACATGCGCTCTCCACGTCAGCTTCTGGTCAAAAGTCGCTCCTAATCCTTTATAAAAGATCTAATTTTAGGTAATGCCCCTCAGCCAATTTTTGAGTGATTCGAGTCTTTCATTAGAGAGTATTGCTAAAACAATTAGTTCATCATTTAGAGAGAAAAACTGGCATTTGTCGCTTCTCAGATTTTCAGTGGGCTGAATTATGGCAATATATAATTATTGTATGGTTCTATTAGCAGCAGTTAATCAACTAGCATGCGATAATTTGCCAGAATTTCGCTGACCCAAATCTGAGGGGAAATATCACAAACTTGACATAATATTTCAAATAGATATTTTTGGGTGAATTTGCCATCCAGCCGGATTATTAAATGGCGAAGTGGCGTATGCATGGAACTGTCACCGGTATATGAACCATTGTAACGGTTTTCTGATAAAGTTTTTCGCATCTTAGTTCCATGATTTAATATTTCTCGGTTGTCTTGTCTTGCTTTTTCGGTCTTCCATTCCGCCATCAAAACTTTAAACAAAATCAACATTGAATCAATTTCGATTAGCTTCTCAAAGAACTATCAATAAAGGAAAACAATTCGAATAACAGACATAGAGGAAAAACCCCATTACCGACACCTATGAATACAGGACAACTCTGAATAGCGGGAACCCCTAAAAAGCGGACAGTTTTGCTTCCACGGAGTTTTACAATGGGATCTTCTTAGTATTATCACCTCCTAATACCGGATCCTCTATTCAACGGACACAGACACTCAAATTACACCAAGACATACAAATAATATGTAAAAACATACCTACCTATATATGGATTAAGCAATATTGTTGCTATAAAATTCGGGATAAAACGACTGGGAATAACCTAATGCACAATCAATTGGCTGTGCTAACAGAAATTAGATGGTGGGCGTGTAGTTACATATTTCGTCTCAGATTTATTCTCCTTATAGTGTCAACATGGATTCCCAACAAAGAAAGCGTTTGTCTATTCAAGATAAAGTAATGATATTGTGAATAGTGAAGCACATAATTTAAGTGTCCAAAAACTCCCGGAAAAGCTTAGTGTCGGTAAAAGGCCGGTAAGCAGATAAAATGAAAAATGCGAAATAAATGATAATTAAAGATTATTTGAAGTAAACAGTAGATCTTTGGTATTTAGATTATATGCGAGTACATTTTCAAAAACTTATGTTTTTCTTGTACCTATAGTATATTTTTTTGTATTGTATTAAGGTATTGTACAAAAACTCACACATTTTATGCTACTTTTTTTCTTTGATGATTATGTAATATGCTTTCTTTTAATATTAATATGCATAAAATAAAACCTATTTTTTTTTCACTCACCTCTAAATTACGACATACCGAGCATTTTAGAATTATTCCCCGTGGTTGTCCCTTACTGCGAGGTTATAGTGTATACAGTGTGTCCGCTTAAGTTCTGTACATATGGGAAACTTTTTTAATATTAATTTTACAAAAAAAAGTTACTCTTTATAAAAAGTTCTGCTTACTGAAAAAATAATATTAGACTATTCAAACTTGAGATAGTATGTACAGGATGATCAACAAGTAAAAAAATCAAAATTGACCTACGAGAAAAGTACCCTTCATTTTAATTCTAGCAAAATGGAATAAGAAAATGTTGATTGGCATAAAAAATTATCTCTGTTTCTACTCTTAGTAGACTATTATTGAAAATAAATTTGACATTTCAAAAAATATAATTTTTTGAAATGATTTATAATTAATAATTATATTTATTATGCAATTCACGCTAATAAACATTTATCAATTATTTTTATTCAAAACGTAACCTTTGATTCTTTATCCCTGTTTTGTAGTAATTTTATGGCGCATTTAAATAATTGATAGAAACATGATAATTTATTTTGGAAAAATACAATTATAATAATAAGCATTAAAACATGAATTTAAATAAAAGTATTCATTAACTTTCTCTCACTGTACATTTGCCTCGACATATCCTCCTTCCATTTCAATACATTTAGCCGTTCTTGCTGAAAATTCTCTTAAAACATTTTTAATCATGGCAGGAGTTATATTTGTAATTGTCTCTCTAATTACCCTCTCTAGATGGTCAACATTTTGAAATAGCATTTGTAGGTATACATTCTGTTTTAAGTAGCCCCACAAGAAATAATCGAGGCGGCTCAAGTCCGGAGACCTAGCGGGCCAGAAAAGGTCAGAATATCTATCGATAATTTTTCCATTAAAAAGGGTATTTAAGTATTGTCTTGCATTCCTCGTACTGTGGCATGGTGCACTATCTTATTAGTACCATATCCGTAGTCTATCGGGTATGTGAAGTACATGAATAAAAGTAAACAAATAATTATTTACAAAATGCAAGTAACGTTCATCATTTAAATTTTGTCGAAGTAAAAAAGGTCCTATTATTCTATTTTTGTAAATTCCGCACCACACATTTGTTTTAAATAAGTACTGATCACGTGTCTGTATAGTGAAATTTAGATTAACGTCACTCCACCAACGACAATTTTGTGAACTTACAGTCCCATTCGAGGCAAAGGTTGCTTCGTCGGTAAAAATTATATCTCTTGTCATGAAAGGGTTATCTTCTAACTCCCCTTGTATTAAAAAACAAAATTCTAAGCGTCGCTCAAAATCACCTGGCTTCAAGGTATGTATAAATTTTGGTTTGTAAGGCCGAAATTTGTTTTCATTTAATATTTTTGAAATCGTAGTTTTCCCAACATCATTTGGTAATGTTGTTGACCTTTTTTGCAATGATTTTTTAGGATCCTCTACTACAGACAACATTACTTGGTTCACAGTTTCATTATTTGCAACCCTTGGTCTACGTTTCTTATTATAGTTATTTTCCACACTTTCAAAGGTCTTGAATTTAGTCACTATGTTCCCTACTGTTGTAAAAAAAATCATTTTATCAGGACATTTGTAGTTAAAAATTTCGGAAGTTTCTTGATACGTTTTGTAATTTTCACCAACAATTAAAATTATTTTAATTTTATCTTGCATACTAAATTTCGACGGCATATTTATCTAATTAAATATTCAAGCTGATGTTTCAGACAAATAACATAGCTGACAGTTAAAATTCAAATTCAGGTGGGAAATGGTGGCAAGATAATGGACATGCAATAATTAAGAATTAAGATTTAAATTTTTAAGTTTATTTTCAATAATAGTCTACTATGTCAACATTTTCTTATTCCATTGTGCTCTAAAATTAAAACTAAGGGTACTTTTCTCGTAGGTCAATTTTGATTTTTTTACTTTTTGATCATCCTGTACATACTATCTCAAGTTTGAATAGTTTATTATTATTTTTTCAGTAAGCAGAACTTTTTATATAGAGTAACTTTTTTTCGTAAAATTTATAATAAAAAAGTTTCCCATATGTACAGAACTTAAGCGGGCACACTGTATATTTTTCAATGTATTGTATTGTATGTTAGAGAACATTTTAGGACCGCATGCATTTTAAACTAAGAATATTTTTCGAATTCTTCGAATAAAATTACACCATGTAAATTTAGATTTTTTTTGCATGTAAAAAAAATTATAAGTGGAAAATACTCTTATTTGTTCACTTTCTTTTTTCTTTTATTCGTTTTTATACTACTGACAGTAATTGATCTTAATAAACTTATAAATATTAACTGCTTGCCGCAAAAAGTAATATATTATTAATCACAAGAATGAGCACGATTTCGGCTGTCATCCCGAAACAAATTATTAATAACGCAAGTTCTAATGTCCCGACTGCAGATGAAAAATGTTTACTTTCCCCGAAAATTCTCGCCGTTTGGTAAAGTTCTGAAGTTTTCCACCTCCACCTCAAGTTTGTAGTTTTAATTATTAATGTTTAGTTGGCGGTTGTGCCAAGGGTCTTGCCTACAAATTATTAAATTAAATACTAATTGGTCCAAGTCTCCCACCGAGATTTAATTCTTTTGTTAGAATGTTTGTGTTTCGAATTCCCGTTGTAAATGTATTTGTCATTTAAATCAATTTTCAACAGAAGCGTTTTCGTTCTTATTATTCCACTTCTGGTTTATACCATGTCAAAATGTTTAGGATTGGCCTCATCCTCATTAATATTTATATAAATTTAAGTGGTTACACATCTTCAGCTGCGAGAGTTGCAGATAAGCTACACCAAAGTATTTGCCCAATAGTGGAATTATTACTAAAACAATTGAATGAGTGTTATCCGCACCAATACAATATGATCATAATTTAATATTTATTTATTTTGGAATATTGGTTAGTTAGTAAAGGCTTTATTTTTGGTTTTGTCATATTTTATATAATATCGTAAGCGAGAGAGAAACTTTAGCCGGCAAAATTTTTGATTGGTATTAAAGTTTTTTGCTGGGTAATTTCGTAAATGACATTTTTTATGGCAAAACTATAAACCGTCAAAAATGTAATGCACAATATTGCTAGACAGCTCTTCTAACTGTTATGTTCTGAGGGTGATATCAAACTACTTATATTTCACTGTAGCAAGGAGCCCTTACTCTGCTTTAATAGAGCCCCAAAATGGCAATGAAATCCGTTTTTGGGGATCATGCTTCCAATATTTATTTCACTCTGTATTTGTTCTGTAAAAGAGAACAATAAGATATATGTATAGCGCTAAAGTTAGGAATTCTTGTCGCCACTATTTATTTTATTAAGCATGCGATATTGACTCTTTGTTGTACCTTCATTTTGGAGACTGCAAGCGTTTCCTAATTTAGAAAGCTTACTACACTTTGGATAAATCTTTTAATGATCCGTCAGTTCAGTAAATATGTTAAATTTGTTTAAAAAGTTGATTTTTTGTCTTTAAGCTTTTCCTTACCTTCATATTTCCATATACCGGGTGTTGCATCGTCGAGCGGGACATAGGAAATCCCATGTAATCTTAAATGGGGTCAATTATTGGCTTCCCTAATTATTTTAGAGAAAAATTCTATTTAGGTTTATTAAAGAGCACTAAAACCCACATTCAAAAGAATAACTTTAGATATTTTTGATGAGCCCGTTTACGGGTTATCGCCGATTTCTTTTTAACTATTTCTCCTTTTTATGGCCCCGTATTTGCGGGCACGAGTCAAGGTAAAAGATGACTGTCAAATAAAGTTGTCATTTTGAAATGTGTGCTTTATTGTTGTAAAAGCTCGTACATCGAAAATATTAGCCATGAATTACACTTCTGAAGAAAAAATATTGATGATTAAATGGTATTATCAAGGAAATAGTTATCAAAATGTGTCAGACATGTTTGCTGCTCTGTATCCGAATAGACCGATACCTGCAAAATCTACAGTCGAAAGGACTATCAAGAAATTTGAGACAAAAGGCACTGTAATAAATAACTGCAGATGTGAAGAAAGGCAGGAACAAAGAAGAGATGCAAGAAATGATAGGGACTTGCAAGTTTTATTGTGCGTGGAAGAAAATGATGGGAAGATCAGCACAAGGAAACTTGAGGATGACATAGGATTAGATCACACCACAGCGTTACGAGCTTTGAAACGACATAAATATTATTCATACAAATATGAAAAGCACCAAGAGCTAAGAGATAGGACGAAATACGACGACAGGAGTTTTGTTTTGGTATGATGGAAAGAGCAAACATGGATAGGGAATTTTTAAAAAACATTTGTTTCGCTGACGAATGCACATTTACCTTAAACAATGAACCCAATGTTCAAAATTATCGATATTGGAGCAAAGAAAACCTACACAGGTTTGTGGAAACAAGGACGCAATATCCACAAAAAGTTAATGTATGGGCTGGGATTTTCGGAGAAAATATTATCGGGCCATTATTTCTTACACGAAAAAAATAAAGCACACATTTCAAAATGACAACTTTATTTGACAGTCATCTTTTACCTTGACTGGTGCCCGCAAATACGAGGCCATAAAATGGAGAAATTGTTAAAAAGAAATCGGCGATAACCCGTAAACGGGCTCATCAAAAATATCTAAAGTTATTCTTTTGAATGTGGGTTTTAGTGCTCTTTAATAAACCTAAATAGAATTTTTCTCTAAAATAATTAGGGAAGCCAATAATTGACCCCATTTAAAATTACATGGGATTTCCTATGTCCCGCTCGACGATGCAACACCCGGTATAGGTAATATAATAGGTCTACTATGACTGTGTACATGTCTCGTTTTTGTTCTAGTTTCATTTATTGCCATTTGTTTGGGACCTTCAGAATATGTCTGTGTTTATTGTATTAGCGAACTTTACTTTGTTTTCTGAGCATAGTTTCCAAATAAAAATTTTGTAATTAACAAAATCTTAACTAGAAGAATTTTAAACTATTTTATATCTGAACATTTATGTTGACGTTTTATTAGTGCTTTAGCTTTTTTCGAAAGAAGGTTTAATATTAGAAATTGACACTCTAAGCTCTCTTTCTCTATTTAGCTAAGATATATATATTTTGTCTTTAAAGAAACCACCGCAGAAAATCCGGTTTTGCAAAGATAGGATGTTGAAAATAGTAATAGTATACGAATTGCTCTTGTTTTAAGTGCAGAAAACTCATCATTTAACCCATCCCAAAATTCCAACAGTAATTTATTACTAAATTGTCTTATGCCATGAAGTCTATAAAGATTTAATTTTCGGCAGTTGAGAGACCTTCGGTAGTATTTTGAAATGGGTCCCTAACCCACTCGTAACTTGCTATCAAGTTAAAGTCAGCAAGAAAATACTTTTTAATAATCTTTGCCAGCATTGTTAAATGATTTTCAATGGTTAGAAAAACAAATTTCACATGTTGTTCTTCAGCCTTGTAAGTTTTAACATATTCATCCACATTTGCAAACATTTCTAGGCTTTTCTACTTTACATTTCTGCTCCATAATTCCAGTTATCTACGGAAAGCATTAAGTTTATCACTCGTATCCAACATATGTTTGTTGTGTTATTTGATTTCTCGAATATATCGACCAAGTAGCTCAATTTCATCACAATTACATAAACACTTTGCGGAAATGTCCCACGTGATAACCATCTTTCCTGGCAATAAAATAGTTACGCTGAATGTACTGCACCCATGTCTTTACAATGTGCAAAAAAGATTCTTGATTTTAAGGGTCTCATTTTATATATAATCTACTACGGTTACCACCGTCGTTAGCACAATACTCAGACCAGGACTTATTTCCTTGAAAGCCACAGCTTTTCCGTGGATCATGCAATTTGTCCAGATACACTGTGGAGACTTTTGATTCACAAGTGCTTGTACGCTTTGGAATCTTCCAGATATTGCTCGAGCACCATCGGCGCATATTCCGACGCAATTTTTCCACTCTATGTTTGCCTCGTTTAAGAAATCCTTTAAGATATCAAAAAGTGCAAGTGCTGTTGCTTCGAGTTTTATTGATTTGCAGAATAGTAGTTGTTCTACTGCTGACATACCATCACAAAATCGAACATAGGCAATTAAAATAAATAAGCATCTTTATTGCTATCTGTTGCAACAGTATCATTTGATAGAGGTACGGACTGCAAGTATATGGTAAAATTATCTCCAAACATAGTTTGTCCAATCTCAATTGCAGCTGTCAGAATAAGCTCTTCACCAATGGTGTAAGGCTTTTACTTCTGATCTGATATGAAACTTTGTAAGAGGCAAGTAAAGCCCTTTCATTCACAGACATGGTTTTTTAAAAAAAATTATTTTAGCTTTTCATATGATTTTAATTTTAATTCCAAGAATTCTCGAGGTTTGACAACATACTCACTATGAAGCGTTTTTAGGTGTCGTTTAAGTTCATTAGATTTCATGCTGTCTATTGGCAAAAATTTTGAGCAAATGATACACAGGGGCCTTTCATATTCATTTAAAGGCTTACACACACCGACGCGGCCACGGCCACGGTAGCGGTGGCCGCCGCGGTGGCGATCATATTAGCGGTGGGGCGTATTCACACCAAAGCGGTGAGTGGAGCTGTAAGGTAGTTGCCATTTACAGATTTTATGTATATGAAAATATATTTTAAACGTCCAGGTTTCATTTCTATTTCTATAATTTGTTATTATGATAGACGATGTTGAAGAGGAGACTTTGTTACTATTGTCCCACACTTTGTTTTTAGCCCTTATATTTTTATAATTTGGATGGGATATAATTTAGCATTCCCTATAAATAATTTTATTATATTATTTGCCATTACTACTGTCACTTATTGCAGTCAAAGTTGACACGTTGTATTTGACCGTCACCGCATATCAGAACGCTGCCCTAGGCCGTTTAATCTAGACCTGCCCGCGCTGGTATGATTTCATTCATTTATTTCTATGTGTTTAGATTGGCCGCCACCGCGGCCGCCACCGCTATCGTGGCCGTGGCCGCGTCGGTGTGTGGAAGCCTTAATTCAGTGCTGCTAAACCAAATTTTAAATATTCTTGAGAATATTTTATTGGTTTTATCTTCGGAACCACTCATGTCTGTGCACTACTTGTTGATTGCTTCACTGTTGTCTAATGCTCGCTTCCGCCCACTAAAATATTTATCCATGATTCTGTACAATTCTATGAGTTACTCTAATGTTGCAAATAACACTCAAATTACAACATGCACATTCACTGCACACAAGTATCGACTCTACTGAGACTGGTTGGAACTAAACGAGATGCAGCATTTATACACGCCGCGCAGACGTTTTAGATTGTTTGAGACAAATCGGAACTTCTCGCGAGGGGCGATGAGAATTGTGATTGAAAATTGGGTAGCGAATACTAAAACGTTAAGAAACGATGCTCTAAACTCAAGTATAGATAATGTCAATAGTAAACATTATACTTTTTTGAAAATTCTTTAACCATTTATATTTTCGTGTGCCTAAAAATTCGGACAATAGATTATCTTTTATTAACCGTCCGTGGTAAATCATTATTTTCAAAAACTATTATTGATTTGACATCACAATGTAATAACGAACTGAGTTATTGCAAGTTTAATGGAATTTTATTACTTTGAGTATTAGATAGAGCGATTTTCTGGCAAAATTATTGCAGAAAAATGATAACTTCCCGTAGTTTCAGAAAGTTATTATTGTGATTTATAAATCTGAAGGAAATATCAATTTAAATGATGACATGAAATTTGTTTCTGGTAAGAGATTGTAGGAACAATTAGGTTTGGATTTAAGGGGTTATTTTCTTGCATTGAGCTAGTACGAGAACCGGTTAAGGGTCGTTTCCTTTGACTATGGGAAATAAAGACAGACGAGTTTAATAGAATTATTTAAAATGGAATGTGTTACCAATCATATGTTAAGAAAAATGCAGAGTATTTTTGAATTGATGCCTAAATATTCATGAGTTTATCCTTAAAAGATTATAGGTTCATATGAATATGTGATCTTCTTCTTAGATCTATACTTTTAGAGGGCGTTTATGTTACATTTCTTAAAATAATTTTCTGCTTAATTTCGTGAAGTTAGACAATTGCATCTTACATGCAGTAAAGGGCGGGATATATGCAAAGTGCATATACAGGGTGGTATTTAATAAGTGCCCGATATTGTACAGGACGATTTCTCAGTTATTTATAAGGTGAAAAGTTCATATACAGGGTCGTTGGTATGTATGGAAACGGTCGATTATTTCTTAAAGTATAACAGCTAGCAAAAAATATTTAAGACAAAAGTGTTAGGGTTTATTAAAGTCTACTAGAATTAAAAAAAAAATAAATATACAGGATGAGTTGAAAAGGCGTAGAGAAACAAAGTTACTTTTTTTTTAATGGAACACCCTATATCTTAGAATATTTTTGGATTCTACATAAAATTACAATTATTTTTTAATAAGTGTATTATAAGTCTAAACCTAATAGTTTCCGGGATATCGACTTTTGAAAAATTACATTTTTGAATTTTAACACATTCTAGCTTTCTAGTGTTATGTCATAGGGCAAAATGGCTTCCATGTCCCTATCTTACTTTTTTATTATCTTCTCAAAAGTATCATGTTCCGGTTAAACCGGAAGTACTATATTTCCGGCTTTTGAGTTACATCCGGTTTAACCAAAAGTTGACACCAGCAGGAAGATAACAAAAAATTAAAATAGGGATATGTAAGCTGTTTTACTCTAAGACGTACCGTTAGAAAGCTAGAGGCTGTCAAAGTTCAAAAATGAAATTTTTCAATATTCGATATCTCGGAAACTATTAGGTTTAGATTCATAATTGTATTTATTAAAAAATAATTGTAATTTAATGCTAAATCCAAAAATATTCTAACACAGAGGGTGTTCCATTTAAAAAAAGGTAACTTTGTTTTCCTACGGCTTTCTGACTCATCCTGTATACCTATTCTTTTAAAATTTGTATAGACTTTAAAAAGGCATAAAACTTTTGTCTTAATTATTTTTTGCTAGCTGTTTTACTTTAGGAAATAATCGACCGTTTCCATACATACCAACGACCCTGTATAAGCATGGGTCCGCAAGCCCTTTACAAGATACAGGGTGTTACGACTGTTAACAGAAACAAAAAGTATGTACGCCACTGCCGTTTTCTCCTTGGCAGTGGCGTACACTGTTATGTAGGCACTTTATTGGCTAATGCAAAGTACATTTTTATAATTTCTTGATTTCGGCGGTGTTTAGGAGATAAATGCTATTTTATCAAACTCTAATATGGGCATAGCGATATGCAAATAAATGCCATTTATTTCTTTATTATTCTCTTTCTCGAGGACGATTGCTCGTAGCGACTTCTGCCAAGTATACCTTTTTCATGTAGAAATAATGAAGAAATTCATTTTTTTGCTTAAAAATGTAATACAAGCACGTATAAAGAAGTTATGACTCCTCAAAAGAGTAAAAAGACACGTAGGTGGCTTCCTCTACAAGTGGGAGCCATACGAATATCAACTTCGAATTTCGCCATTTCAAAATACCCCTAGATATGAATTTTCGTCCAAATATAGACATTATTTCAAAAATTATTTACGAGAAACAGAAATAAAAATAAATTTAACACCCTGTATCTCAAAAATGAAGGGCTTGCGGAACCATACTTATATGAATTTTTCACCTTATAAATGACTGAGGAATCGTCTTGTAAAATATCGGACACTTATTAAATAACACCCTTTAATTGAAATGAAAGCTGATTTATTTAAAAGAATGGTAATATACTTATGATTTTTCTATCTTAAAGTTAGCATAAGACTGAATGTAAATAAAGTGAATAATACCAGGTATTTATTTGGTTAGGTGAGGTTAGTTCATTGTAAATTTTAAAAACATGGTGTCATTGGTCAGGACAGTTCAGGTGAGTCAATCTCACACTTAATTATGAGCCTTGATTTATTTGCTAACTATTGCTTCCAGTGACTTGATTTAACGGTATCTGCACCAAATAAACTTTTCGGTAAACCGAATACGTTAATATAATTTTTGTTCTTTATACGACAATACCTAAAAAGTAGTCAGAGAATCAAAAGATGTCAAAGAGATGCCCTGACGTAAAACCCCATTCATGAACCAATAATTTTTGCCGCAACTTGTTGCTATAGATAATTTATGGCCTAAAATTTTCCGCAACTACAAGTTTACATTGCCCCCAGCAAAAATAGCTATAAGGTCATGATACAGTTATCGCTATTATCATTATCGTCATCAATCTCAGCGCTTAATTAATTGCTAAGCAGATTAAGACTACCCCCTCACTGTTCCTTGCAAATGTTATTGCAGATAAGAAAAACCTTATCTGGCTAAAGTAATTTATTTTTGTTTCTGTTTATTTCACGCGCCTTAACTTCTCAACGCGTTTAAAATTAAGTTATTCAGAGAGTGAAGGTTTCTCTTATAATATCACGCCGCGTTGCTGACGGATAAGAGATCAAAATCTCAATTTTCCAGATAATCTACATATAATTTCTCGTGGGAAAACCGGCAATGCGACTGTCGCAAACTGCATCAGGCAAAACGACTAAAAGATCTAAATCCATCTTGAGGCAAAAGTTAAATGCACCATTGCGTTAATGAACCTTAAATTTAAAATAGTTGAAAATCACTTAAGTCAGGAATTATTAATAGAGGACATTTTATTATGTTTAAATTGATCAATATACTCCGCCAGGATGATGCTTAGGTATTTATTGGTACCTACTATACATATTCTTTCAAATTTTCTATTAACTATTCAAATGTTTGATGACGTAAGGTTAGTTTATCGTCGGCTTCCCCAATATTGCCGTTTATTTATTTGACTCTCCATAATAATATTTCTCAAACATTCCCATAAGAATCTTTTATCTGTTTAACTTTTCAATCATCACGTGTGCTCAACTGATCCACCGATTTCAATATTCTTCGAAGCTAGAAAATTTTCAATTTCATCCGCTTGCGAGTGCATGAAAATATGACACGCCTAAATACAATATGCGGCAATTTTATATTGTATTAAGGTATATTGAATTTAGTTTTCGGCATACCTATATTGAATAGTACGAAGTGAATGTGCAACCGTGGATGTTAATTTAACGATACAATGGATATCTCACCAATATGTGTCGCTTTGATTTGTTGTGAAGAAATCAAAGTTAGAAAATGTTTTTTTTGTTTCAGGCTCCTTAAACATTAGGAGTGAAGAAAAAATAACCTGGACTACCCCGATAGCCGCCTATCGCAATCCACTGCTGAAGGTAGGCGTTTCCAAATCTGTTCCATTTAATTTTGTGTGTAGCTTCACCATTTTCATATACAGTGTACGTATAAAGTCTGGAAATGGCTTAATAACCTAACAATTTATCGGCTGATTTAAGCCAAATTTGGTACAGTTGTCTAAGAGGATTTTACGCACCGAATAACGATATTGGCGTTGTTGCCAGCTTAGTTTGCCTGGAATTCAAACGAATTATAAGTTTTTATATGTAACACCCTGTATGTTTTTTGATTTATAGATTCTACGTTATTTTTTCTACACTTTTGATATGACATACTTTGTTCTTAATATCAGTAGATTTTGAAATAACGACTATATACAGGGTGTTATGGAAATGACTTATTATATTTTAAGGGGCCACTCCTGGGGTGGCCTAGAGTTACACTTGATAGTTTTTTTTTCTAAAATCGGAAGTATTTAGAATTTTGTAAAATACCTTAAAACCGGACCATCTGTGCCTCTATGAAAGTTCATTACCCCTAAACACGTGTTTTTGACATGACAAATTGGCGGAATTTCTACAGACAGCTGATTACCTTGCGACGTTGCCAAGTATTCGGGAAAATCTTTTTTTTAGGTTTTTTAAAAAAGATTAAATCAAAAACTATACTGCGATTTCAATTAAACAAGCCTTATTCAATAGGTATAGTTTTTACTCACCCCATGAAATTGTATTGCTATCATAATACTTCGCTGAGTAAAAATCGTAGATACCAACAACAAGCCCTATGTCTGGAAATTTACACAGATAAACTATCACATCACAAAACATTCCCATCACATGTGTATCACATTATTCAACAACTATACACTCCAGCAGCAAAACGCAAACAAATTTTATGCCGTTGCAAGTAAATGAATAATAAGAAATGATATTAAAAACAAATTTATGAAGCCACATATGAAGCCATTGGGCGCATTCGAGAGACGAAACTGCTCCGCAGTGGTTACCGGTTATGATCCAACCGCTACCGATTCGTCGGCTTCCATGGATTTCGACTATTTCGACCAAAAGATCATCACGTTTGGTTCAAATGTCAAATCCATATCAGCTGTGCGTAACAAACATTAACCTTTCTTGTTTTGTGAAGCTTACCAATAGGGGATGGGACTATTCGCCGTCGCCGTTTCGCCGTCGCCGTTTCGCCGTCGCGACAATTCGCCGGCAGCCGATTCGCCGTGGGCCGTTTCGCCGTCAAATAGAATATAAGTCTATAATTATTACAATTTTTTTATATCTAGCATATACCGAATTGGACCCAAAAAGGTGGATTAGATGCCGTGTTAGCGCTGTTTAACCAATATAAGTCTATAATTATTACAATTTTTTTATATCTAGCATATACCGAATTGGACCCAAAAAGGTGGATTAGATTAGAAACGGCGACGGCTGAACGTCCTAGACCCGAATTCCAATAACCCTAATTATTATTATTGACTTGCCTATGTAGGTATATTTTTATCAAACAATTTTGTTAAAATTTAGCAATATATATTATAACCTTTTTTACGTATTTTATTAATTTCTATTTGACGGCGAAACGGCCCACGGCGAATCGGCTGCCGGCGAATTGTCGCGACGGCGAAACGGCGACGGCGAAACGGCGACGGCGAAACGGCGACGGCGAAACGGCGACGGCTAAATGTCCTAGACCCTACCAATATACTCATCCCTTGGTTGAAACTCTTTGGTGGCAGTTAAAAAGTACGTTTTCCTGTTTAATGTATATGTTTTGTTCCTCCATTCTATTTACTACGTTCTTCGTAACCAAACTTTTGTTGCATACGTCATTTCTTCATCTCTCCAAGCAGCGGAAGTGAAAGATGCTACCCAAAATGGCGACCGTTCCGTAACATGTTGGAAAGTGTCGTAAAAGTAGCGGTCGACACAACAAGACGATTTAGGAACTGCTCCGGAGCAGTTTCGTCTCCCGAATGCGCTCGACTTTGAACTGCTCAGTACCCAATCACAGAACAGCAACAAATCACATTTCCCGCCCCCTGGACTATCGTGTTTAAATGTTGTGTGTCCAGTTAAGAGGACTGGATTGGATACCGTAATTATTATTCTTAATTGCAATGGCCACCTGTCTTGACGACAATGAGCCAGCTATTATCATTACCAAGAAGAACAGAAGTCACAGAAGAAGAGAAAGAACAAAGAACATAACCGTATCAAACGTGTGTCGCGTTGTTTTCAATCCGGATTTTGTTATAAAGTATTTCTAAGTCTATAACTAGTAATTTCTTGTATTAATAACACAGAATTAAAGAGCTAATAACTTGATAATGTCCCGAACAGTTAATGTGTTGTTAAAGTGAATAAATGTCCCGCTAGAATCATTTGAAATGGTAACGGTATAACGTGGATTTCTTGCCGATATGTTTTTTATTTCAAGGTATGTACAAATAAAACTAGAGCAATACGTAGACAATTTTTCGTGTAATAGGGTAGAAACTAAAGCATATTAAAGTTAAGTAGAAAAAATTAAATATTCAAAAAAGGTTATCTGATGAAACTGATGTAGTAAATGTGGCAACACTGGTCAAAACACATGTTTTGGGCTGACGATATCTAAAGACTATCTGACAGTAACTGTCAGATTTTTGTCAACAATTTTTTTTTGACAAGTAGTACGAATCAGCTGTTTGGGTCATTGGCGCGTAGGTGTTTTGAGCTAAATTTTTGAAGGCATTTTTCTCGAATTTCTAGCTTCGAGCGCCATTTAACGCAATTTTTCCCCAATTCGGCTCGACCTATAGATTTACGGGTTAAAAAATAATAAGTCATTTCCATAACACCCTGTATATATATGTACTATTTTTTCTCTTTTGGCATTTTTTTCAATAAATAAATCCATATTTAAAAAGAAAATAAAACATACGAATTTTTAAAATTTTAATGCCTAAATTTTATGTTGGTAATACAATCAAATTATTTATCATAGTAGCCTTGAAATCAATAAATAATTTTTTCCACTACTAACCTATAACATCGCCATTATTGACCGATTATTAACGCTAGAAATCGTTTTTCTCTACCTTATAAGTCATTATTGACCATGGTCAATAATAAGCCATTGAAATCCATTATTGGCCGATCTTTGACCTTAACCGAATTTTGTTTGAACGCAGGTAACTTGATTTTTTAATTCTACAACATCAATTCATTGTGGTTAGGCAACCAGATAATTATCAATACATATTAGATTACTTGATATTGTAAAATATCGATACAATCAACATTTTTTCTGCTTCCATCCTTAATTCGGGAGGTGTACACATAATATTATCACTAACATTTTCTTCGCTCATTTTTAAAAAAAACGCAAAACTCGTGAAATCTGATGACACAAATGAACACAAATTGACATTGACAAAGCCACCTGACAAAACAACAAAATATTTTGCCAATTCCAAAGCGCAGGTAACTTGATTAAAAAATATACTTATACCTACCTATACTTTTTTATAATTATTATTAATACTATAAAGATAAATGTCATATAAAAGTTTGTAGTAGTGGAAAAAATAATATATTAACCACGGTTTAGACAGCTTATTATAGCCCTCGCGTCTTAGATCCCTCGTCGCTTCGCTCCTCGTGATTTAAACTCGCCGCTCGGGCAATAATGATGGCTGTCTAAACCTTGGTAAATAATATACTATTATTTCGGTATCAGCCATTTTGTCACGAAGTTGTCTAATTTTTCTAACATCCCTACATAATTTTAAAATATTATGGAGAAAGATGAATTTAGTTTAACTCCCCCAAAGTTAAGGAAAATTGCGGTTAGTTTATTAGTTTTATAGTTCTATGTTTTATATTATAGTAAATCTGTAAGATTTTTTGATATTTTACGATACTGAAAACGATATTATCCAAACAGCTTTTTCATGAAACCAAATTAGAAAAATGTATTTAATGACGCATTTTCAAACCGAAATCCAGTTTCAAAAGTCACTGTTCTAAAAACTATCCGACGGTTCGAAAAAACTGAAAGTTGCAGAGATAGACGACAATCAGGACGACCAGCAATAGTAGATCAAGAGAAAAGTTTGAAAATTTTATAAATTTTTTTTGAAACCCCTGAGTCCTCATTATGAAAAATGTCTCAAGTAAGTCGTCTGCTTTTAATCCGTCCATAATATTTTAATCATACGTAAAACCACAAGAGCTTTTTTTTTATCGGATAAACTTTAATTTTTTACGAAAGCAAGATTGCTTAGACCTTCCCATATCGAAATCGTAGGAAACGAGGGGGCGGACAAAGCAGCACGATCAGCGATTACAGACACCAACTCAGTGATAGTCCAAAAAACAGTCCACTACGACTTCAAAGCTCATATTAAAGTAAACGTGTTATATAAGTGGCAGGCTGAATGGAGCAGCTCACAATGCAAACTTTTTGACGTTAAACCATCCGCAACAGTTTCCCGGAGCCCGTAGAACGCAAGTAACAGTGAGTCGGCTAAGAATCGGTCACACAAAAACAACACACGAACATCTAATCTGCAGTGTAGTGATAACGTTTAAACACATCCTAATAGATTGTCCAAAATACAGTGTACAAAGACAAAAATACAGTATGAAGAACACCATGAAAGACATCCTAGGCAGTGAGGTAAATATAAATAACTTAACAAGCTTCCTAAGTGGCTGCAACCTACGAAATCAAATCTAAGAGTTATTGTAATTTAATTGTATAGTGTAAACATTAGGCGTAACGCCAAATACTGTGTATTTCTGCGCTAATAACCTAAGAGGTCGATGCGCTTTTCCTTTAAATATAATAATAATAATAAGATTCCTTAGAAATTTAACGAGAACAAACGAAATGTCTTAAAATATCTTTTACCGTTTGCTCGAGTTTAAGTGGCTAAAAAGTTTAGTTTCAGTTTTAAAAATAAAAGTTTATCCGATCTTAAAAAAAAGATCGAGTGATTTTTATCTAGAGAAATGCACGAATTTTGGCATGAATAGATGCTAAGAAAAATAATACTTCACTAAAAAAATGTTTGACAGCATCAAATTAATTTGTATGTCAGGTTGCCGAGCAATGAAAAAGAAAAGCTACTCGATTTTGAGCTGGAGAGGTTTTTACCATTTAATTTTTAGCTGGAGAGGGTTTTATCGCGATAAAAAAGGATGCACCTTTTTTAACGATGTCAAAGTGATAAAAATGCAAATGTTAAATGGACATTTTATTGTAGGAGTGAATTTATCAAAAATAAATATCACCCTTTCAAAATACATGTAGTTCAAGAGTTATGAGGAGATGATTATGAGCGAAGAATGGAATTTTGTGATACTATGATGTCAAGGTCAAGGGATCAAAATAACCAATTTTTCAACTTTATAGTATTTTCGGATGAAGCAACATTTATGTTAAATGGTAAAGTCAATAGACACAACTGTAGGTTTTGGGCCAATGAAAATCCCTACTGGATTATAGAAGTTCATACACAACGCCCTGACAAATTGAATGTGTGGGCTTGGCTTGTGAGTAACAACAAGATCGGTTCATTTTTTATTGACGAAAATTCGACATTACAACTTTACCTTGAGCTCTTGGAAACACAAGTAGTGCCTTCTATATGAAATAAGATGGGTCCAAATTATGCAAGTACATTTTTGCAATAAGACGGAGCTCCATACCATTTGGGTCGAAACGTGCCCGAATTTTTGCACAACCCTTTTCCAATTGGGTGGATCGGTAGAAGGGGTACAATAATCGAGTGCCACCTAGGTCCCCTGATTTGTCGCCTAATAACTACTTTTTATGGGGGTACTTAAAGAACAAAGTATATACTACAAAGCCTCAAAATTAAGCTGATTTGCAGCGTCGAATTTTAGACGAATTTTTATTAATAATACCACAAATGATTTACAAGACAATTCAAAAATTTTTATTTTCAATTAGCTCACTGTCAAGCTATACAGGGAAAATATTTTGAACATTTAATATAATTTTTTTTTTATTTATACTCGTTATTTCGAAAACTATTGATATTAGGAACAAAGTATGTTATATCAAAAGTGTAGTGCAAATGTAACGTAGAATCAGTAAATAAAAAAATATACAGGGTACCAATGACAGCTTTAAATGTCAAAATGACAGCTGGGTCCGCTTTTGGAATATTTTTTTAAGTGGAAAGGGGGTTCCAATGACACCTCATTACGAAGGTCTTTTAATGCTTAAAACATTCTCCAATTTAAAAAACATTTGGTTCAGTATTTTCTAAATAGAAATCAATAATATCGGTTTCTACGTTATGACTACCACTGATAACACATTTTTTTACCTATTAGTTGTCCATTGATTGTTGCTGTCATACTGTTTTTAAATGTCTGATTGACAGAAAATATTCTTAGCTAGAAATTGTCTTAAATGGCACGTTCTTTACAAGATAAATTTGAAGCAATTATTATTTTTTGCGAAGCTAACCGAAATTACCATGCTGCTGTTCGTATGTTTAATGAACGATATCCGGAACGCCAAATATGCAGAAAATTTTTGAGAAAACTAATCTTAAAATTTCAAGAAACTGGTACGGTAAAAGACGCTCCAAGGTCTGGAAGGCCAAAAATCGTGGAAGATGTGAAAGTCCAAGTCTTAGCTGAAATGGTTGTTACTTCTCAACAGCCAACGAAACACGTGGCTGAGGAATGCCATGTTTCTCGTAGTTCTGTTAAAAGAATTTTGAAAAGTCATAAATTTCACCCATATAAAATGAAAATTATACACGAATTAACAGAAGATGATCCAGATAGACGACTAGAATTTTGCGAAATTATGTCAGAAAGAATCGTACGGAATAATAACTATTTGTGGAATACTTGTTTTAGCGACAAAAGTACTTTTTTCTTACATGGAAGAGTTAATACCCAAAACTGTAGGTACTGGAGTGATGAAAACCCACATGTTTTCCGGGAGAGACACACTCAGTTTCCCCAGAAAATAAATGTTTGGGCAGGCGTTTTGGGTAATCACATTATAGGTCCCATTTTTCCGGAATATAATCTTAATGGCTCCAGGTACCTGGATATGTTGCAACATACAATTACTCTACTTATTAGTGATGTTGTTGCCCAAAACCCACATGAATTTCAAGAGGTTATATTTCAACAAGACGGTGCCCCGCCACACTATTTCAGGCAAGTCAGAAATTACCTGGACGAATCTTATGAAAATAGGTGGATTGGTCGTCGAGGTCCGACAGAATGGCCAGCTAGATCGCCAGACCTAACGCCTTTGAATTTTTTCTTTGGGGATACGTTAAAACTGAGGTTTATAAAACGGCTCCAGGCTCATTAGATGAACTTAGGCAACGAATTACAGATGTTTGTTCAAGAATAACGCCACAGGTGCTTCACAATGTTCGAGAGGAATTTACCAATAGAATATTTAATTGTCAATTGTTGAAGTAACCACTGTTTTGTATATGTGTGCCTTTATCTTTATTTAAAATACTTATAATTAATAAATTTCATTTAATACTGAACCAAATGTTTTTTAAATTGGAGAATGTTTTAAGCATTAAAAGACCTTCAAAATGAGGTGTCATTGGAACCCCCTTTCCATTTAAAAAAATATTCCAAAAGCGGACCCAGCTGTCATTTTGACATTTAAAGCTGTCATTGTTATGTCAAAAAATGCAAAACTTACTCAAATATTATCGTTCGAAATTTCATTAAAATATACCGAACGGTTTAGAAGTTAGAGGGGGGGACGGACTTTAGGTCCTCACTGTATATACACTATCTATATCTGTATATAGCGTCGCGGCAAGAATTCCTTGCTTCTTCTCGCTGGGTCTCCATTTCGTCACTTATTTCTGCTACGTTGCTACCCACTGCCGTCGTTTACTCGACAACGTTCTTCTTTTATACCAAGTTTCAATCCCAGCATTGGCCTTCGTGAGTTCTTTGATATCGAACTTCGAGCAGCTACCTTCCTGTTCCTCTTGTTAGTGTCTAAGTTTCTAACATTCATTGATTGTATTCTAGCATTTAGTGACTTCGGAATATTTTAAAATATTTGAGAGTCTACCATGCAACTTCAGTCCAGCCTAGTTTTATTCGCCTACCAATTTCATATTTTTACGCTATCCCTCGAGATTTTGATCTTCTGGCCGAGGTATACATTGTATATTTATATTGTATTTTTTAACATCCCTTTTTTTTTAAATTTATTTAACACTAAATAAACAATAATTTATTCAGTGATATCTCTTTGGTGATACTTTTGACATTTTAAGAGACGTACCAAATATCTAAGTTTCATTTGGAAAAGATGTATTTTTGTTATAATTATTGATAATAAGAATTTGTTTTATTTTATGAATCCACCATATTATTCATTTACCACTTTTTGCCTAACATATTCTTTTGTTAAATCATTTCGTTTTTTGGACAATATAATTTAATTTTAAAATATAATTAAGTACCTACTTACACTTTTGGTCAATTTATATTTTTATAGCCTTTATATTTAATTTACTAGAGAATTTTGTCTATCAATGAGATTCGAAGTTTTAGCCAGTTCAAGAAATGATAAAAAAATGTTTCAAATCTATGTATATTTTAGAAAAAAATCAAAATATTGTCTCGAAAATGAAATTACTAAAACATAAATATATAAGGCAAGAAGGAGGTAAAAGAAAGTGATGGATTCACATTATAAAATAAATGAATTCTTGTAATCAACTAAAAATTAGAGTTGCCGTAATTAATATCCTTTGTTGGTACAACTAACAACACGAATTGCTACAACTAAACATTTTAGTTAACCCAACTAACTAAACTAGTTGTCACAGCCAGAATACTTGTTGCCACTACTAAAGAATTTGGTTATTCCAACCAATTCAACTATTTGTCATAGACCGTTTCAACCTTTTAATTTAGTTACTGCAATACACTTCTTTAGTTATCACAACTAGGATATTAGTTCTTACAACCTATTATGGTGTGGCTGTGACAACAATGACATTTAGTTGTTACAACAAAGAAAAATATGTATACGCCCCAACTAAAGTAGTTCAGTTGTGGTAACTCGACGATCGGTCTGTCCCCTATTTTATTAATTTTTCTAGTTGTGGTAACTTAATTTTTATTTGTGGTAGCCTTCTTTTTTTCTCGGTGTAAATTAAACATTTTTGGTAACCTTCCATATTTTTTGTATATATTGCAGATCATTTCTTTATAGTTTATATCTCTTCTCGGACTGGTGATACAGTAGTAAATTAAAAAAGATAATGTCAGTTTTCAAATTCCAAATATTCAAGAAAATTTTATTTATTTTGGCGTAATCTAAGTAAGCCAGATATCCCCTTAAGCCATAACAAGACCTTTACCTTCATCATTACACTACCAACAAATCTAAAGTCAAAGACCCTTCAAAGGGGTTAATGGTTTAATCTTCAAGTCTCATTTTATTATCAACCGAGTCGTTACGAAAACCATTTTTGTGTAGGACTGTTGAAAACACAACTCTAATTTTTATGGCCTCAACTAAGGTCTTTTTGCCCGCGTCAAGATTCTTTATGGCGAATTTAATGTTCATTGGTCCTCGTTTTTTTTTGTATTCAATTTACTTTATGAGGCAATAAAGGCGCTTTGAAATGTCGTCAATATGAGACAATAAAGCACGTCTTAATTTTATGGCTTTAACGTACCTCCCATAGAATACAAAATTTCACTTTATGGCTGAAAATGGTAGTTCGCAAATGGTGCTAACGCAAATGTTGCAGTGGTCTATAAATGATTCGTTTAACTATTCATTATATTTAGAATAAATTGTTTTATGTAATTGTCCTAATTAAGATACTTGCTCAATGTTTTATTTAGGTTAGAAAAATAAATATATACAATGTGCACTACTGTGCGTCGGAGAATCCCTACTGAATGAGATCTAACCTACCAAATCAACATCCCTGATCAATTAATATCTGGTGTCGTATAATCGGGAATAAAGTCTGGTCCGTATCTCTTTGGAGGGTATTTAAATGTTAAACTGGACACAGATTATTTGAAGAGACCAATTATTCTGATATTAAACCAAAACGTAAATCCTGACATGTGGTTTTAACAAAATGAAGCTCCACCCCAATATTCAATACCGGCCCGTAATCGTTTGAATAAAACATTCGGGAACAGGTGGATTGGTCGAGCTGGTCTGGTCAGCTGGCCCAGAATTTGACTATCCTTAACGTTTTCTTGTGGGATTTTATAGAGAAAAGTGTGATGGCGGCTGAAAACCGAATCAGCTCTATCTGCTTATTAATGACGCACAGTATGTTACAGCGGATTCTAAATTGCTAAGAAGTTGGAGAGGGATAACTTCTCAAGGATGGCAGATGATAAATAAAACTAAATGGTAAATATACTGCGTCCATTAACTGTGGAATAGGTAAAAATGTATTCGAATTTTAAATGTGTTAAAGAGGGATTTACAATAAGTACAGGCGCGGTTGTCAAACGTTAACAATGTTCGACCATGTTAGCAAACAATACTCAATCGTTTAAAAGAGGTCCAACTGAAACCGTACAGGGTGTCCAGTTTTCGTATGTTTTATGGGTTATCTGCGTTATTAGTAAAGATAGAGGGTTGCGGTTTTCGCGGCACTATGTTACTTTTTTGAGAAACAAACGATGTCATCAACAGAATTTTCATAGCCCCCTTAGTTTTTTAGATACGGGGTGATTTTGAAAATTTTGCATTTTGGGAAACCCCCCGTATCTCGGTTACGCTGCAAGTTATCAAAAAGGTAAAAAATGAACTTATTAGTTTTCTTTACGTAGAATCCAGTGGCTTAGTCAGATTTTTTCAATGTTTAATTATTTTCGAGAAGAAGAGCAAACTTGCATTTTTTTAAATGGGACACCCTAATTATTTTTAGCTATTATGATTTAGTTTATCACAAGCTTTTCAGAAATATATAATACTTTATAGCTGTTTTCAATGTTAAGCTCAAAATTTACATTTTTCATGCTTCATACTGGAAAGTAAAATTTTATATAATATATTTGAAGGCGGTCTTACTGCAAATAAATATTTAGAAATTTTGGAAAACATTATGCCCAAAATAGTAGAGAATGTGCCCCTAGCTCATCTTAATAGCTTATATTTGCAACAGGACGGAGCTCCCGCTCACAATGCTCAAATTGTAAGAGCATATCTTAACAATAATTTTCCTGGCCGCTGGATTGGAATACATGGACCTGTAAGATGGCCACCCAGGTCACCCGATTTAACGGTTTTGGATTTTTTTTTGTGGCGCTACCTAAAAAATAAAATTTTAACCATCCAGTACCAAACGATGGCAGATTTAAGAAAAGCCACTGAAAGATCCTTTAGGGAGTTACAGGCACGGCCTTTTATTACTTTAAATGCACTGAGGCGAATCAGAACAATAATATGTAAAACATGTCTTAGGCATAATGCAGAACAGTTTGAGCAATATTTATGAGACAGTTTCCTAAATCATCAAATACATAATTGTAGCTTTTAATTTTTGAACGTATAACACAACGGAGTTAATTGTCATTTATATTTATAAAAGTTATTGTTATAGGTATATATTTTTAAAATTAGTGTTTTATATTTGTGAGAAGCTGGTGACAATTGTTTAATCTTAAAATTTATACGGTGTGCCGTTTAAAAAAATGTAAATTTGTTAAAAATTTTGAGCTTCACATTAAAAACAGCTGTAAAGTATTATGAATTTTTAAAAAACTTGTGATAAACTGAATCATAATAGCTAAAAATATATAGGGTATCCAATTTAAAAAAATGCAAGTTTGCTCTTTTTCTCGAAAACAATTAAACATAGAAAAAATCTGACCAAGCCACTGGATTCTACGTGAAAAAAACTAACAAGTTCATTTTTTATCTTTTTAATAAGTTGCAGCGTAACCGAGATACGGGGGGTGTCCCAAGATGCAAAATTTTAAAAAACACCCCGTATCTAAAAAACTAAGGGGGCTATGAAAATTATGTTTGTGGCATCGTTCGTTTCTCAAAAAAGTAACCTGAACTAACCTCCTATCTTTACTAATAACGCAGATAACCCGTAAAACATACGAAAACTGGACACCCTGTACAACGCAGCGATTGGTTCAAACTCGGGTTCAAAGCTGGAACCACACCACCGACGTAAACGATTGAAGAGCATTTGCCGTGGAGCGAAGATGAATGGGCTAATGTTTTATTTAGCGACGAATTCCGTTTTTGTTTATAGAGTAATGGTAGACGTTTAAAAGTATTTGGAAGACCTGGTGAACATGCTCAGTGTAACTTCAAAGATACTGTTAGTTATGGTGTTGGATCAATTACGGTTTAGGGAAGCATATCTCTAGGCGCTAAAATGGAAATAGTATTTGTAGAGCATTTAACGAGTGAGGGGTATATTACGGAGATTCCTCAATAGCACGTTGTGCCTTTTGCTTCCTTTATTGGAGAAAACTTCATTTTTAAGGATAATGCACTTTACATACGGCGAGAGTACTAAGGGAATATCTAGCAAAAACTAAAAAACTGTAATGAATTTGAAAGCTTGAAGCCCAGATCTTAACCCTATAGATCATTTCTGGGGCTGAATGGGTAGAGAGGTTCGTGCAGACGCTAATCCGCCAGGAACATTAGCTTAGTTGAGATTGGCCCTACAAACAATATGGAAAAACATGGACCAGATGTTTATAAGAAATCTGATTTTTAATATGCCAAATCGTTTTCAGATTCATCACCATTTTTTTTTAATTGCCACGAATGGCACTACGCTGTAATTGGTGCAGTAAGTACCTAACATAAAGCTGCAACCACCACGCTAATAAAATTATATTCATTGGTTTCACCTCGTACAAAATTGACGTAAAATGAGGTCAAACAGTTTGCTTTAAGTGGTCCAAGAGACAGCCTATCTAATAAACTATTCCATAATTAATGGGCTCAGTGTATTTGTTCTTATTCTATCACCTAATAAGTTATCATAATTCAGTGACCAGGCCAGCCTGGCAAATTTTAGAAATAAAAGTCTCATTACAAATTTTAAAGTTGTCCCCTACTTCTCAAAATATCAAAAATATGGTTAACTATATCTTCCCATTGCATCGCCAATATTTAAAATGTTTCTAACCGTCTTTGAGATATCTCATTGATAAAGGTATTGTGGGTCTGCGAAGGTCGACAATATATACAGTGTGTCCAAAAAAGTATGCAACATATGGGAAAGTTTCTTATTACCGATTTCTCAGAAAATTTTATTCGTGATAAAAGTTGGTGCATGCCTTGAAACTATAAATGCATATTTTATACTTTACCTGTGGCTAATAGTAAGGGAGCAAATGCCATTTTTTCGAAACTGCCTTAAGAGTAAAGTACCTTAATTATTAGAAATACAGCAAAATTTTATATGGAAATGCTCTTGCAAATTAAAAACTTGGTCCAACTACGAAATTTGAGTTAGGTGTCTCAATTTTTATTTTTTTTTCCTTAATCTCTATTGTCCCCTAAACGGTACGCGTCTGGTCGATATTTTGTTTAAGCAATTTTAATAAATTTATCAAATAACTGAAACGTGGGTTTATAATAAAAATGTGTTAAGTAGTTGCAAACCTTTTAAAACCTTTCAATGATAAGAGTTGGTTTAGATATTAGCGTGTTGCACGCTTACTTAAACACATTTTAGCTAACTTATGTCCTAAACAAAATTATGATAAAATCCAACTCTATTCATAGTACTGGAAATAACTAATAATTTATTTGTCATTTTTACCCAGTGCGCTCAAGTCCAAAACCCTACTTTAAAAAAATGCATATAAAATAAATATTTTGCTTTTTTAAAGAGTGGGCCGTGAAAACAATTGAATTAAAAATCAATAGCAGCATATTTGTCACACATACGGCTTATTATGTCAACTTGCTTTTTGAATTATTAATTAAAAATTATGGCGGAAAAACTAACTTTATGAGAAAGGACAGAATTAGTTCTTATTGTTGGGGATAAATATAAATCGTTTAGAAAAGCAGCATCTATCTTTACTGAAAGACACCCTGGAAAGAACATATATTATAGTACAGTTTCTAGAATTTATAACTTCTTGAAAGAAACGGACTCATTGGAATTTAGTTACAAGAAAAAGCATACCAAATGGGTTAGAAGTGAGGAGAAAGAACTAGAAGTTTTACAAACTTTTATAGAAAATCCAAGGAAATCTTCAAGGTCAGTCGAAGTAGACACAGAATCTAAAAAGTTTACAGTAAATAGCATAAATAAAGAATATAAGTATCATGCATACAAACCTGTATTTGTTAATCATATTTTAAAACGCGATTATGACAATAGGCTTTATTTTTCATTTTGGGTACAAAGAGAAATAGAGAGCAATCGTCAATTTCACCGTAATATATTGTTTTCTGACGAAGCTGCCTTCAACACAAATGATGTAGTTTCAACGCAGAACTGTCGATGGTGGGCAGACGCTAATATAAATTTTGTAATATAGTGTAAACGCCAGTTTTCAGCAAAAACTAATGTATGGTGTGGTATTTTGAATAATAAATAGAATTATTTAATATTAGATGCAGTATGTGGTTTCAACGGGATGGAGCACCAGCTCATAGTGCTCGGATGGTTACAGATTACTTCGATAGAGAATTTAATGGTAAATGGATTGGAAGGTATTCCGAATATCAGTGGCCACGAAGATCTCCAGATTTGTCACCTATGGATTTTTTTCTTTGGGGATATCTTAAAGAAACTGTTTACAAAAAAATTACCTTTTCTTGATGTAGATCATTTAGAAAATGAGATTCGTGTAGGCATTTCTTTAACTTCCTCGAAACGTTAAGAAGAGGTATTGATTATTTCAGTAAACAAACGACACAATGTATTGAGAGAAATGGCGGAAATACAGAGCATTAGTTAGCAGTGATAGTATGGTTATTGTCTGATACTTTCTTCAACATCATTCTAAAAATAGTATGATCTTTTTCTCGTTAGTGCTGATTAGGAAATATTCATAAACCAAAATGAATCAATTATTAGTTATTTCCAGTACTATGAATAGAGTTGGATTCTATCATAATTTTGTTTAGAACATAAGCTGGCTAAAATGTGTTTAAGTAGGCGTGCAACACGCTAATATCAAAACCAACTCGTATCATTGAAAAGTTTTAAAAGGTTTGCAACTACTTAATACATTTTTATTATAAACCCACGTTTAAGTTAGTTGATAAATATATTAAAAATGCGTAAACAAAAAATCGACCAGACGCGGGCCGTTTAGGGGAAAATAGAGGTTAAGGAAAAAAAATTTAAAAATTGAGGCACCTAACTTAAATTTCGTGTTTGGAGTAAGTTTTTAATTTGCAAAAATATTTCCATATCAAATTTTGCTGCATTTCTAATAATTAAGGTAAGGTACTTTACTCTTAAGGCAATTTCGAAAAAACGGCTTTTGCTCCCTTACTATTAGTCGCTGGTGAAATATGAAATATGCATTTATAGTTTTAAGGCTTGCACCAACTTTTATCAAGAATAATATTTTCTGAGAAATCGGTAATAAAAAACTTTCCCATATCTTGCATAAGACACACTGCATACAGGGCGTTTCCTAAGTACAATCCGTTACTACAGGGGGTAATAATTATTTATAAAATGTTAGTAAATAAAGTCTCTACAAACACTCCACCATTAATGCTTCCTTTCTTGGATACAGGTTGTTTAAAAAATTTTTACGTTTTTTCTTAAATATGTCAAAATTGCTCTATTGAATTATGCTAGAATTTTTCCATTTCCAGTTAGTCTGTTCATGTAACCGTATTATTAAACGAAAAAGTATTGCGTCGCTGTTTTTCAGGAATGAATATTTGTTCAGTAAGTCGTTATTTTAAGCAAAATAGTTTCCTTGATTTCTTTCGGGCGATTTCGAAAAAATTTTTTTTATTATTTCTTATGTCATGCACCTAAACTAACAATAAAATTGTAATGGATTTCCAATTTGTAAAAAATTCATGTACTTCGTAATTAAATTAAAAAAAAAAAACTGAAATATTGGTATACAAGGTAAATCAAAAGGAAGTTGTCTCTTTGCTAGGTTGATATTCATTAAAAATGCTATTTTGAAGTTTATATCTAAGAGAAAACTCCCCTGCTGGCTTTAGATGGTGTCAGACAATTTTAGTCTACTTTACGATAGATAATAAAAATTCCTTGAAATATCGTCATTATATGGGACAGTAAAGTTGGTTTTAATTTAATTTGATAGCATAATTACCTTTTATTTAGAATACAAAATAATCACTTTATAGCTGAAAATAGTAAAGGAGAAGACGAAAATGTTGCAGGTTCCTTTAATAATATATTGTATTGTATTACCCTGCCTACACGTACCGCCCGTAGAGCGCTAGAAGGGATTTATCCTACAGTGCTGTGCCTGAACATTAAAAAAAAATATATTAAGTTTTTTTACTTAAACCATAGGCTATTATTGATGCAACACATTTTGTCCATACCCTAAAAAGTAACTGCTGTAACAACGTTATTATGCCATTATTTTGAGTGCCGTA
Source organism: Polydrusus tereticollis (assembly GCA_963920685.1). Classification (NCBI taxonomy): domain Eukaryota; kingdom Metazoa; phylum Arthropoda; class Insecta; order Coleoptera; family Curculionidae; genus Polydrusus; species Polydrusus tereticollis. The sequence continues at coordinate 64,120,931 of OY987327.1, forward strand.
TCCAATAGAAATAGTTATTTGCGTTACAAGGGAGGAAAGTACATCATTCCCTTCCGCGGATGGTTGCAAATCCAAGGGAGGAAATGATGATTTGCCCTAGAAGAATGCATACGATTCTTTCTGCTATTATATATTTTAACAATTTTGAATTAAAATAAAACTAATAAATGACTAACTGTAAGATGCAATGCAGCAAGACATTTCGTGGCTTTCAGACGTATCACCATCTACGTCTGAAAGCTACGAGATGTCGCTTTGCGTTGCATTTGATCACTAGTTTTTTGTGTGTTATTATGTGTAGATGTTTTTTGTTTCATGTATGAAAATAATGGATTATGGCACAGAACAGTTACTATATGAACAAGTAGGAAACTATCAAAAGTAACATCTGTAAATACTGTCATTACCACTTTTTGTAAAACTCTCTTGCTTGTATCATTTTTTATTTCTCGGATGGAAAATAATACAAATAATAAATATATTAGGCATATTATTATTATACACCTTAAAATTATGATATTATTATTATTATTATAATAAATATTAGTTTCCTTATTAAGTAATTGTATCTGCATTGCTTTTTGTACCAGTATATTTTTCTTGCATTAAATAGGAAGTTATATTTTCAGCTCATTTAACAAGAAAGTTTGAGTCGTAATGGGCTTGGTTATGTAATATAATTAAACTAGTTTAGCCACAGAATATAGCTATACTCTGTGTTTTATTTTCTCATATTTATTCATTGTTCAATCTATAGATCCAGCTTATCCGAATACTATATAAAATGTTAATATTTATAGCAATTTGTCCATTTTAATACCTCGGTACGATTAAATTTTAAAATATAATGTTTTAAACTTTTGTTATTCAAATTTTAACAACGGTAATTTAAAGATATTATTTTCTATATTAAGGGGACATAATTTAATTGTTGTAGTAAAAGGTGCTGACTCCGTAATAAAATAATACGCGACATTTAAGATTAAATAGAAACTAGAATTAAAGGTAGATCCGACATTTTAATATCCTTGTACAGATGGTAAACTTAGTAATAACAAATAAACGTAAATGGAAACGTATGAAAAGGATGCATTGTATTGTATTATACTAGGGAAATAGTTGAAGTGCAGGTCAGCTTTCTATGATCAGAAACAAACATAGAGGAAAACCTCTCTGCAAGTGGTGCATGTACGACAGACGCGATTCACTTTGGTCTTGAAGTTTTGAGAATTAACTTCTTTGGGGAACACATACACATTAGCAGCAGCGATTTGTGGTATATTTTGACCATGTACCGCTCTGTATGGATGAGTCAGTTCAGGTCACATTTGATATGCAAATATCTAGATTTGAGGTTCACGTTAAGCAGTAGTCCAGTAATGATCGAATCTGGGCTTCACTGAGTGTTAAGGACTATATTATCTGGTTCTATAACATGGACTTTCCTAGGAAAATTGCCTCTTGTATTTTTTAGCATTGAATTCTACTTGGTTACTGTCGTCCCCTGTGACAAAATTCCTTTTAAGTCTTTGTTAAGATGTGGACTTCTTGCTGTCTATAGGGATATTCATCAGCGTCAAAAGTACAAAATAAAATAGGTATGGTGTCATTAGCAAAGCTATAAATTAGATTTTCCCAAAACATCGACAATGTATAGTAGAAACAGGGTGGGAGACAATTTGGATCCTTTAATGACTCCGGCATTAATGGGAACCCGTTGATCGCCACTCACAGAGGTCATTAAGAAACCTTGACAGCCATAAACATAATTGCACCAGCTCACCGCATGATCTTACTTTAATGCCAGGCTCGTTCAAAGATCTTGTAGTACACATAGTACTCCCCATGATGTTCTATTGCACTGTTTTAAAGATGGCTAACATAGATGGAATCCATACTGGCGGTCGTCGATGATGTTGAGGCCTTTTTAGTTAAAATGCCTACAAAATACGTGTGACAATTATTATCGGCACATATCTTAAACGAGAATTACTGGAATTTCCTCAGTACAAGAAGCTTTCTTGGTATCAAAACCTTTTAGGACTGTTTGACAGGAAGCTGCCGGTGAACAATCTCGGACATTCTCAAATCAACAGCGGAAATATTTGGTACAGTTTTTCCCTAAAAATTAACAGTTCATGTGAAGAAAATAGTTCCGCCACTAAGTTTACCTTTTATCCGGCTGTACTCACAAAAGTCTCGCAGGAACTTGTTAAATAAATTTAATTTTAAAATAATTAGCCACGGTCGCCAAAAAAAAAGTTCTAAGAAGTAACCAACTATGTTTGAAACCTTATTCTCACCAAAATAGTTGGGATTGGCTTATTTCGTTACGGTTACTAACCTGAACTAACCCCTTCTCACACCCCCCAGAAAATTCTTCTTTCAACCGTATTGTTCCATATCACCTTTATATTTATCTACCTAATTCCCTGTCGTTCTGTGTCTCTGAGTTATGGTAATCTTAGAAAAGCAGCGTATTGAAGTTGTAATATTGTTGGGCTGTGGAGACAAGGTATGAACTCAGAATGAAGTTTGTATGTTATTTAACTAAAAGTATTCTGAGAGCCCAATTACGCATTCAACTGTGAGTAGGGTACTATAGAAAATATTATATCTCTGATGAGGCCACATTTTATATAACTAAAATGATCAATAGATATAACTTTATCTTTTTTAAAACCCCGCAAGAAGAAATCCAGTGGAGTTAGACCCGTTAACCTTGCAGGTCAGTTCACAAAATCACCACTACCAATCCATGTGTTTTTCCGAGCATCTCAGGCTTGTCGCGCCAATTGTGGCTGGAAACCTTCGTGTTGAAACCATAGTTCTTGCTGATCTGTAATATTATCCAGAATTTGTGGCAAATCGTTCCTTAAAAAATTTTGTAAATTTCTCTATTTAGGTGACGGTCTAAAAAATGCCTACGTCCGTAGCATGGTGCTGTGGCACTCTGAAGACTGTTGTAGGCCGAGCACCAACATCGATTTTGGTCTTATCAAAATCCCTATGAACGACATGCACATAATTTTTAAAAAATCAGTGTTTGACCTGAAATAATTAATAACAGAATTGTGGGACTATTCTTCTTTGCAGAGGATCTTACTATTCATCGTTACTTAGATCTCCTCTCATTTGATTTAATACCTGCATTAGCAGTTATTTTTCCTAACGAGAATGATGGTTGAATATGGTTTCAACAAGATGACGAACTGCCATACTTTGGTATAAATGTTCTAAGATAATTCGACGAAATTTTTCCAAATCGCTGGAGAGATCGACGAGTCCAATTGTATAGTCACCAAGGTCTCCGAACCTAACGCCATTGGATTTCTTTCTATGGAGTATTTGAAAGATTGAGTTTATCAGAATAGACCAGACAACATTGAGGACCTAAGAGATAGAATAAGGATGGAGATAAATAACTTACCGTCCGAAAGTGTTTGTCGTGAGGCAGAGTATTTACGATATCAAGTGGACGGTGAAGGCTTTTAGCATTTGCTAAGATAAATTAAATGAGGTAAGTGCTATATTTCGAATAGCTCATCAATCAAATTGTTCCCAAAAAAATGTTACTTGTGCTTGCTTCCAGGAATATCTTGTTGGTACCATGTTATTCAGTTTTTTAAGACCTTTTCATAGAACCCCCATTGTTGGGGAAACGACCATCCAAATGTATTAAAAATAATATAATTAAATGCAACAAATGTTTTTAGAATCAATACTACTGTTAAATATCTGATTTCAATATTATTTTAATAAAGGAGCAAAATGTATCAATGTTTGCGGAACGAATAGTGTTATCGCCGGGATAAACATAAAACTTGCAAATATCATCTTTTAAAATACATTATTAAGCGGCTAGTCGACCGTTATTCCAGGAAAAAGCAATGTTCTACATTTAGATGTTAAGGTGACACAGCATGGTACATTTTGTTGATTACCGTCCAATTGGTTAAAAGAAAACATGGCGGTTGTGTAGCCTATCAGAGTGCATTGTTGGTTGGTCAGCGTGACAGCGAGGGCGTAACCTTGCTGTCAGATGGTATAGTTTTCCATTTTTTATACGACTACACTTTTGGCTTCGATAAAGCAAGGTTGTATGTCAACAAACGCACGTGGTTTCTTTCCGTCGGATTGAAACAAATAGCATTGCCTAAAAAAAGGCACTCAGCAAATGTACTAAACAAATGTAGTGACTAGTTATGTGTTTGAAAATCAGTTGTGAATATTTATGTGATAGTATGTTCTTGTAAAATCATGTACTAAAGAAGTTTTGTGTGATTTGAAGAAATAAACGCCGAATTACCATAGTGAAAAGCTCGTTTAATTCCTTCAGTTAGTAAATAAAAGAATCAGTGAAATTAACCTACAATCGAGGAACATAAAAGCCTCATGAACTATTGACGCAAGTTAAATAACAACACTTGGCTTGCTTAACACCCATGTAACCTAGATGATATTTAAAAAAATAGTCACAGGTTAAAGAGTTAAAAAAGGGGGAGGGGGGGAGATATTACAGACAGATGAACAAAAATTTAAACCAATTTCCGTGTTTCAGCGTCTTTCTTAAAAATAACTTATAAAAATATATGAATTCTATGCAGTACTTTTGAACAACCCAGTATATTAGAGAATTCCGCCGATAGCTATTGTTATAAATTGAAAAAATAGTCCATTAAAATAAAAAAGAAAACCTTTCTTCTTCAGATGTTGTAAATTAATTTATTATCTTATCCACAATGTTTTTTCACTAATTGAAACTTCACTTTCTAATCCAAACTTCATTTATGTCTCAATTTCAATACAATTAACTAGTTCGTACACCAAGTCTTCAACCTTTAAATGTATCATCATACAACTTACATTTCTACTAAACTCGATGTTAGTATCCCCTGATGATGAGTGCTTAAGCACTTGAAACATGAAGGAAGCTTTTTATTTACGTTAATCATTAAACTGTGGAGGAGGACTGCATTGTTTCATTTACGGTATTGTTATAGTTCAAATTTATTCCGATTTTATCAGTAATGGTGTCTTATACCGTCTTAGAGTAAGGAAAGTCGCAAAAACAGAGACATGATGACAACTTTATTGTTTTATTTTGTAATCAAAGCAGCTTTTATTGTTATATTTTTTTTTATATTATGCAATCCTACATAAGTACAGGGCAGAGTAGATTTTTTTAGAAACAAAGGAATTATTATTTGTTTAAGGGCAAGCTTCCTTATAAAATAGATTTTATTTCTTTCGTTTAGCAACGGTAAACTTAATGAAAGAGACCCAAATTAATATTAAATAGAACCGCATAACTTAGCACCGGGTGCTAAGCGTCGTAATAATGGCCGATCCGACATTTTGATATCATTGTGTAGGCAGGACACGTAGCAAGATTAAAGCAAGAAGGACTCGCCTTGGTTAACTCTGAGAATGGCCATTAGCTTTTGTGATGTTGGCAGATACTGTGGCTTTAGTCGGTGTAGATAGCTCTAAAGTTTTAAGACGTGTGAAATAGACCTGACTTATTATGTGAAAACTAGTAATTATTATTAGTATTTTAGCTTTAAGTATAAAATTGTTAATAATGTTCACATTTTAATTACAATCTATATTTATACATCACGTTTCTGTTAACTCGGTTAATGGAGTCTTCTCCTGTATTCAGGAGTATATTATACACGTGAAAACAGTATGAAAAACCGCAGATTATTATGTTCTTATCCGATTTTCATTTGTTTTCAAGTTATAGCGTAATTTAAATTCTTTGTCTGGTGTTCTACTTGTAACTAAATTTTCGCGCAATCAGAGTATGCCATCTTTGAGACTCAAAAACATTTGATACCTTTGTTGTCTTGACAGTGTGTCACTATATTGTGACAATAATTGAACGTTTATTTTCAAGTTTAAATGATTAAAGTGCTACAAAACGCCGAACAGCAATTCAAATTTAGAATAGGCAAATATAATGTTTATATGAAATAAAACAATGCAGTCTTCCTCCACAGTTTAATTTTTAACATAAAAATTATTAGATTCCCGACATGTTTCGAGCACTTAAGTACTCATCTTCAGGGGATACTGAAAGGATAATATAAATTTGAGAATGAAAAGAAAAAGATAAAAAAGGACTTACCCAACATCGAGTTTAACTTCGAAATAATAAGTTGTCTCAAATAAATGAGTACAACAGAAAGGCTGGAGACTTGGTGCATTAAATTATTAAATAAATTGAATGAGAAGTAAAGTTAAGATTAAGTTTTGTAATATAAATAAGTGTAACATATTTAAGTATGATAATAGAAGATTATGACTTCTGAAGGTAATTAAAGGAAAGTTTGTTTAAAAATTAAGAATCATGAGCTTGAATGGTTAAGTTTAGAGGAGTAACACATATTATGTTAAGTTAAATAAAGAAGTAATGTGGACTCTGGAGGAGAGAAGTTTTCATTTTTATTTTATCAAATCATAGGTTTTATTTTAAGAGAAAAAAATTTTTATATTATAAGAATTGTGTAAAAACTAATGAAAGATTTTTTTTTTATTAAATGAGGGGTTTGTCTAATTTAACTTATCTGATAATACGGGGCTTTGCCCCATATTTTAGAAGGATGATAAAACATAATCATTTTTTCAGAAAGGTTTTTTAAAAATATGAAAAAAAAACTTTTTTAAAATTTCAAAAACTTTCAAAAGTTAAAAAATTCAATATAACCTTAGTGCGAACACAACCGCGGTACTAAAAAAGGAAAAGAAGATTCGAACCAGCTCGATGTTAGGTTTACAAAATCCATACAAGATCTAACACACTCAAATGTTGTCATCACTAAATAAATAAAGTACTTAAGAATGGTAAAATCAGACATCTGTCAACAAATGACAAATATATGGTTATGTCGAAAAGGGGGGTTTTTTCTTTAAATGTTTATCGGAGGGAAATTTAATATTGCACTAAAAATACACTGGTGAGGGTAGGTGAAGACACTAACACTTATTGTTTTATTTCATATTACATTGACTTCACTGAAAGTATGGACTATTTTTTCAACTTCAAATATAATATTTGTTGAAGAATATTGTCAACGGTTCAGAGACATCGTATTTATTAGATATTTTACCAAATTGTGTGAGACCGGTAAGCTTCCTAGTGCTAATATTACATCTGAACGACCTACTTGACAATGTTTGGAAGAAGTAGAAAATATTCTGGATTTAGTAGAAGAAGATGCAACGATCAGCTCACGAAGAATTGATACTCAATTGGACATTCCACAAAAAAGCGTAATAAACACACTCCGCGAGGAAGGCTTATATCCACCTTGTACAGAAAATGCAGCACCTCAAACCGCTAAACGTATGAAATTCTGTCGGTGGATAAATAATAATCGTCGTGTTGATTCGCGTATACTTTTTACGGATGAAGCGACATTCACCAGTGACAATATTAATAATACTCTCATGTATGGTCAATTGAAAATCCTCACCCAACAGTGGTAGGTAATTTTCAACATAAGTGTTCGGTAAACATGTAGTGTGGTATGCTTGCTAGCTATTTAATTGGCTATTTCATTTTGGGGAATCGCCTCACAAAAAAACACTACTTCAATTTTTTACAAAGTGAATTACAAGGACTACTAAAGGATGTCCCTGTAGACATTAATTTGGAAGTATACTATCAGCACGATGGAGCTCCTGCACATTTCGCTCGTTATGTCAAGCAACATTTGAACGAAAGATTTCCAAGGCGTTGAGTTGGTCGCAATAGTCCTATTAATTGGCCTCCAAGATCTCCAAACCTCACAGCGTTAGATTATTGTTTGTGGGGCTGGTTTAAAATAGAAGTGTATAAAGTAAAAGTGGACACTCGGGATGCACTAATTCGACGTATTAGAAATACTGTAGGCAATATTAAAGAAGAAAGACATGAAGCAACTGGGAGAGCAACAGGCGATCTTAGTAGACGTAGCAGAAAATGTTTACAGCTTCCGTACAGAGAGTTTTAAAAAGTTAGGAGTATCACCCATTTAAAGTGCATGTTGTACATGGGTTGCTTTAATATGCAAAATCCCATGACCCAATTTAAAAAATAACGCACGCTAGATGGTAACCAAAACTCTACAAATCAATAATTATAATCTATACTTTTATAGTTTTTAGATCAAGATTTGTTCGACTTACTACTTAGGGGTCATTCCATATCAGATTTGAAACTCAAATTTTAATTTCAACGAAAAAATTTTCTCGCATTCTTCAGAGGAAAATAACCGTTTATTTCTGTTGTCTCGTTTATTACACTAGAAAAAACTCATGTACGTACGTACAATCACTTCCCATTCAAAGGAAATGACTTGCTAGATCGAATATAGAATAAATATAAAAAAATTTCTTTTAAAACTACTTTGCTTGCCTTCGTTTTGTATGTTAAGGAAAGTATTTTACATTTTCTTATAGTTCTATAATAGCGCTTGCCAGGGACGGTGATTTCTTTTTTTAAGTTTAGAGATTGAGTAAGTTTGGATAAATATACCGATTCTTGGAGCATGTCTTTGGCATTTCCTAAATTATCTCTCTGAGATGATAATAGTGTGGTTTACAATACAGTGCTAGGGGTCGAATTATATATTCTATATTAATCAATGATCTTCCCTATTAGCGTTTTCAGACTTTGCAGATGTTAGTGTGCACGATACTCAGAACGGAACTCGGCTTGCTATGACTGGTATAAGTCTATTTTATTCTCCAATCGTGTTTAGAGTTAATAGAGGTAGTTAAGAAGGCTAAAAATTAGTCTGTAATTTTCCAGCTCGAATATATTTTTTTTCTTATGAAAATGAATCACTACTGAGTTCTTTTTTCCTGGAATATATGTGGCATGAATGCAATGAATTGAAGTTTTATTATGAGTGTTGGTCTGATCTTTATCACATGCCATGTCATCCCCTCCAGGAACTTCGTTTTTCCTTTATCTTCATAAGAATATTTTTTATTTCGTTCAACGGAATTTCGAGAATTACTTCAGAACCTTGATACTAGACCTTTCCTTGGAGAAACCCTGTTGCGTCTAGAGTAACCTGCCTGGTACATAATGTTTAATAAAAGTCTTCTACAATATGTAATAGTTTTCTTCCATTTGCCATTATTTTACCAGTTTTATATTTAAGTTTGCATCTGATTACTTTCACGTTCTTGTCGTTTCAATTGTTTAATAAAATGGACTGATTCATTAAAATTAACTACTTAGTACTTTTTTATTTATGAATAGCATCTCTATTGCTGTGCCCAAAAGATGATTGAAATGTGCGAACATAATTTCCAGAGATTTATTGAACCTATAACTAACCTAACTAGCCTAACTAACGACCAATAATAGAAATCCAACACATATTTGTTGTTAAAAATTGTATACAGGTTGTCTGTAAAAGGTCTTTACCAAAACCTACCACATATTCTTCAGACCAAACTTAGCCGATTTAAGTAAACTTACTTTAGTACAAAGTTGCTTAGTTTGGGCGCTAGACGGCGCTGAAGTGACAATTTTTAAATCGTTTTTCTGGATTAATTCAAAAACTGCTCATACTATTGTGCCGAAATTTGGTACGTTGGCATATCTTTATGGGACAAAAAAACTCATGTCACAATTCTGATTAATATCAGTCCATAGGCGTAGAACCTGGGTTTTTTACTAATTGCTTGTTTCAGATTTCTATATATGCCAATAAAACAAGAGGGGTTTGGTCACAAAATTCAGATGAACCAACTCATTTGCTACAAAAAAGGTACTCTTGATAAGACTCGATTCCTCTGACGGCTTTCGAGAAATTTGCATTTTATTACTTAATACGTATTAGTTCTTACAAAAAAAGAAAAAAATATCTAAATCATAAACAGAAATAAATAGAAATATTATAAAAATTGCTCAATATGTCCACCATTTTCATGAATACAAAGATTTATACGTCGAAGAAAATTAGAACACACTGATTGCAGGATATGTTCATCGCCCGTAAGAATATTTATTGCATAAGAAAACTGTTCGAAAGGTTTTTTGTAGTAAATAAGTTGGTTTAATCTAAATCTTAAACTTAAACCTCTTATCTTCCATTGGCGTAGAAATCAAAAACAGAAAAATTCTATAAAACCCAAGTATTACGTGGTAAAAACTACTACGTATTAATTAATAATATGGAAATTTCTCGAAAACCGTTAGAGGAATCGAGTCGTATCAAGAGTACCTTTTTTGTAGCTAAAGAGTTGATTTATCTGAATTTTGTGCCAAACCCCCTCTTGTTCCATTGGCATAGAAATCTGAAACAAGCAATTAGTAAACGAACCAGCTTCTACGCCCATGGACTGATATTAATCAGAATTGTGACATGGGTTTTTTGCCCCATAAAGCTATGCCAACGTACCAAATTTCGTCAAAATAGTATTAGCAGTTTTTGAATTAATCCAGAAAAATGATTTAAAAATAGTCACTTCAGCGCCGTCTAGCGCCCAAACTAAGCAACTTTGTACTAAGTTAAGTTTACTTAAATCGGGTAATTTTGGTCCGAAGAATAAGTGGTAGGTTTTTTTAAAGACCTTTTACAGACACCCTGTATGATGAATAGGTTCTTAAGCCGGCTACGGACGATGAGCTATAATATAATATATATTATAGCTCACATATTATAAAAATATCGCTTTGCATTAAGAAGTGCAAGTCGCCGCGCATTGATGCTATAATATATATCTATATCCCGACTATACCAAGCGATATATTTCATGTCAGAACGAATATGCTTTCCGAGCGATTTTTAGGATATATATTTCCCCCCTCTTGCGTCGCGCTGCCCGCCAAGAAAGCAAACCGGCGTTGTTTACATGTTTTGACGTGTTTTGATAAGATGTGGTTAGATAACCAGAATCTTGGTGTTTCTTTTTGGTTACTAACCATAATTGCTAATAGATTGTCGCTTTCAGCATCTGATTCATCTTCTGGTAAGCCATCAATGGTATCTAGCAATAACGAGTCATTAAACTTCACTTCCGCCATTTTCGCACCTACACCATATTATAGTTCACTGGATCAGTCTACTATTTTGAAAAATAAAAAATATATATATTCTATTCCGCTGCAGTAATAATATAATATAATATTATAGCTCACTGCCGAGCTATAATATATATTATATTATCGCTCATCGTCCGTAGCCGGCTTCAATTATTATCTCCTTAATTTCAAAATTAAATGTTCGTATTCATTTTTATTAATATTTTACTTGGGCTCAATGTTTGGTATCGTCGTTAATTCAGATCACTTTATATACCCTGTATAGAATAACAATTACTTTAATAGGCATATCAATCTTTACAAAATGTGAAAGATAGAAGGCAGTTACAAGGCTTTTAATAATGTGTAGATGTTAGCAAGGAATTTGGGCACGTCACTGAGTTGCCGCAAAGTGCATTTTCAGATTTCTTTCGGAAAAATGATCGTGGAAGCATATACGGGCTCTTTCTATGTAAAGTAGCTTTTCTTTGTGTAGGTTGCTTACATTTCCAAAATCTTTCTCAGATTTTTCCCCATTTTTATTGTACATTTACAACACAAAACGCAATTGGATTTGAATTGGCATGTAAAAGAAAACCCGGAACAGATTTCGAATTCCATGTAAAACAATCGATTTATAAAAGGAATTCTCTAGGATTGAAAACTGACGAAGAAGTAAAATTTTTAGTCAAAATGCTAAATAAGTTTGATATAAGAGGATTTATAAAGTTGCAAAAAAGGACTACATTTGTATCAGGTCGTGTGGCCAGTACTATTTGGTTGGACACTTATAAGTCATTAAAAAAGATCAGAAATGCGACTAGATGAAATCTAAAGTATAATATTTGTTCTGTTGTTATATTATATTATATTATGTAACAGTAATAAAATATATTTTTTTATCACCTAACATAGCTAAGACAGAAGAGATAACACAAGCTGGCAACATTTTGAAACGCCATGTCTGTGAAAAGTCGATTTAGCTGGTAACGGTCAAATGATCCGTTGATGTCTATTTCTTCCCATACTTTGGAATACATACTTTAATTATTGTCCTCGTAAAAATCGTTTTTCTGCGATCGCCCACAAATTGACATTATTAACTGCCGTCTCGAAGAACAGGCCGTCATGTTAAGATCGTGACGTCACATTAGAAGATGGAATTTATTATAGAGGCTAGTGGCATGTAGATAATAAAATTGATATTTGTAAGTCAAAGATGTCTTAAATTATATGAAATGAGGTATAGAATCGTATATTAAAAAGGTATTTCGATGATTAGTATATAGAGTGATTCAAGACTATAAACTAGCTTATGTTATGATCACTATGTAGTGCTTTCGAACTTCGATACTCCCTCGAGGTTACGAAAATAATTCCCAAATAATCCCTGAATAACAAACATTAGAAACAATTTCATAGGTAGCTATTTTAAATAAAATTTGATATCAGTCAGTTGGTAGGTACATACTATCATTTTATCTTCCTCGAGAAACTATATAAACTTTATTTTTTTGACTACAAAAATAAAAAGGCATTAAGAGGAACCTGCTTTAAACTTGTAGGTATGTTTTAATCGATATTTTAAGTAAGAAACACTTGTATCCAGTGGCGGCTCGTGGGTGTATAAAGGGGGGAGGCTATAAAATAGCGCCGCAGGCGAAAATTTTTCGCGATTTCAAGGTCATTGGCTTAAAATGAATAGTTAGGAATTCAACCAGCAATATAATTACTTTGAAATACTAGGTTTCACGAGAAAAATATTCAATTTGCAAGGTCAGGGCAAACTTCTCTCAGTGCATCCGCTTGTGTCTCTATTTTGCTCTCATCTCGTAAGCGCCACAGAATTCTTAATATTATGTTCTTTGGAACTTTTGTGTGATTTTACCGCCCGTGAAATTTTTTTTAAATCAGAATACCCACCCCCTGAACTCCAATTGTTTTTTACGCTGCCTAATAAAATACAAGGCCAACAATATAAGCTTTCCTTATAAATACTTCCGCACAGCCACTTATAGGTTTCGTACCAAGTTACCTGAAAAGCTCTTGAATATTGCTTACCCTGTCTCTTATCGTTAAATATTGCCGAAATTTTTGGTGTCGGACGACTACATAATATCTGTCTTTTTTCCGTTTCGTTTCTCCTTAAAAATAGGTATGAGAGAATAATATCATGAACCGGATTTATATTTTTTTAAAACAATAAAATTTAGCGTTTAATAATTAATAACATAATAAAGAAATTTTAAAACTTACCGGATCTTGAAAATATAACCTTAATTTTACTTTAAGTCTTTTATAAACAATTTATCGTCGTAAGACAGTCGACTAAATCTATATTTTATCAAGTATTCGACGATATCTTTGCAATTTCGAACATTTATTTCATCATTATTAGCATTACAGCGAGCATTACAGCTTCTACTATATTCGCCAATTTCAGTTACCTCCATTTTTATAATAATATAGAGATAAAATTAATAAATAAACAATAAAATAATAATAACTTACATAAAAGTATGATTTGTGCACAAAAAAAATCGCCAAAATCAAACACCACACACAAATAAACAAAATAGTTCGGTATACTGTGCCGGCACACACTACCGGGCTTCCGCCGCGCCGGCTTCCCGCGAAATATTATTTGTGGGCGTTTTTGCCTCCTGGCTATTAGTTTTTCACGTGACAAAAACAACTCGCGTAGTCGTGACGCTCGGTTCTTGCATTGTTATCCGTGCTAAAAAATTAAACCGTCGGAAGCTTGCCTCCGTTGATAATAGTCTAGGCGCATATTCGCTGATGCGGGCAGACACCACCTAATAGTACTAAAGCTGAGCGGCAATAACAAAAATATTATACCGGGTGTTGCATCGTCGAGCGGGACATAGGAAATCCCATGTAATTTTAAATGGGGTCAATAATTGGCTTCCCTAATTATTTTAGAGAAAAATTCTATTTAGGTTTATTAAAGAGCACTAAAACCCACATTCAAAAGAATAACTTTAGATATTTTTGATGAGCCCGTTTACGGGTTATCGCCGATTTCTTTTTAACTATTTGTCCTTTTTATGGCCCCGTATTTGCGGGCACCAGTCAAGGTAAAAGATGACTGTCAAATAAAGTTGTCATTTTGAAATGTGTGCTTTATTCTTACAAAAACTCGTACATCGAAAATATTAGCCATGAATTACACTTCTGAAGAAAAAATATTGATGATTAAATGGTATTATCAAGGAAATAGTTATCAAAATGTGTCAGACATGTTTGCTGCTCTGTATCCGAATAGACCGATACCTGCAAAATCTACAGTCGAAAGGACTATCAAGAAATTTGAGACAAAATGCACTGTAATAAATAACTGCAGATGTAAAGAAAGGCAGGAACAAAGAAGAGATGCAAGAAATGATAGGGACTTGCAAGTTTTATTGTGCGTGGAAGAAAATGATGGGAAGATCAGCACAAGGAAACTTGAGGATAACATAGGATTAGATCACACCACAGCGTTACGAGCTTTGAAACGACATAAATATTATTCATACAAATATGAAAAGCACCAAGAGCTAAGAGATAGGGACGAAATACGACGACAGGAGTTTTGTTTTGGTATGATGGAAAGAGCAAACATGGATAGGGAATTTTTAAAAAACATTTGTTTCACTGACGAATGCACATTTACCTTAAACAATGAACCCAATGTTCAAAATTATCGATATTGGAGCAAAGAAAACCAACACAGGTTTGTGGAAACAAGGACGCAATATCCACAAAAAGTTAATGTATGGGCTGGGATTTTCGGAGAAAATATTATCGGGCCATTATTTCTTACACGAAATTTAAATGCAGAATATTTTTTGGAACTACTTGAAGATCATATTTTACCTACTTTACATGATGCCGCCAGGGAAAATCAGGAAGTTTGGTACCAAATGGATGGCTGCCCGGCACATAGTACCCTGGCTGTCCGGGAATATTTAAACCGTGCTTTTAATGGAAATGTTATTGGCTTAAATCATACAGTAAATTGGCCAGCCAGGTCTCCTGATTTATCGCCAAATGATTTCTTTCTCTGGGGCCATTTAAAAAACAGGATATACAAAGATAAAAAATACCCAAATCTAGACGAGTTAAAAAATGCTATTTCTGCCGAATGCAATAGAATTTCAGTTCACCAACTAGCGAATGTAAGAATTTTATGATCGCCTCGGTTATTGTCTAGCAGTCAATGGAGGAATATTTGAACATCTTCTTAAATCCTAAAGTTCTAACAATTTAATAGTACCTACCTATTAATTAGTAAAATATTGAAACATGTAAAATGTCATAATTAACCTTGTAATTGGATACTTTATTTTAGTTTTATTCAGATTAATTTGTACTCATAAATACACCTTTAATATTTTCGATGTACGAGTTTTTATAACAATAAAGCACACATTTCAAAATGACAACTTTATTTGACAGTCATCTTTTACCTTGACTGGTGCCCGCAAATACGGGGCCATAAAAAGGAGAAATAGTTAAAAAGAAATCGGCGATAACCCGTAAACGGGCTCATCAAAAATATCTAAAGTTATTCTCTTGAATGTGGGTTTTAATGCTCTTTAATAAACCTAAATAGAATTTTTCTCTAAAATAATTAGGGAAGCCAATAATTGACCCCATTTAAAATTACATGGGATTTCCTATGTCCCGCTCGACGATGCAACACCCGGTATAAAGAAAGTGTTTTTCTAGAAGTAGCTAATTCAGAATTTTTGATACACTGAGAATATAAGAATATGAAAGTATCATTTTCAAAAATGAATAAAGTTATTTTAAAAAAATAAAATGTTATTTCGTAAGTTTTTGTTGGGGAGGCGCTGCCTCCCCTGCCTCCCCTGCCTCCCCTGACGAGCCGCCACTGCTTGTATCGTATGAAAATCTAAACAAAATGTACAACGAATGTAGGCATTGTTTTGTTACTAAATTTTTGTCTAAACCTAACCTAAGTACGAGCCTAAGTATGAATGCTCAACCTTCAATATTATACTATCTATTTAATAGCTAACTAATATACTTATAATCTTTCTATGTTTATTACCTAATAACAATTTAAACAATATACCAAAATATTATTATTAAATAAGGTACCTACATTGCACTGTTCTAGTGTTATCTACCATCAAGTCTTTTGGTTGCCCTCAATTTCCTGATTAAAAACCTTTCCTCAAAGTACTTTATGCAAAAGCTGATACATTTTCGCAATACTAAATCGTCTCTTGGGATCCTTTTTTTATCAATAAATAGCATTTCATCAGTGAAAAACATTACAGTTAAGTATACACCCGGGAACACAACATGAATTTGGCATTTTTCGCTCTTTCACAGCAACTTAATCAAATAATTTATGGTTTTACATATAAAGGTCCAAACTACGTTAAATTAATGTTTATGGATTTTCTAAAATAATCTCATTAAACTGCTAAAAACAACTAAAAACTTAAAGGAAACACCAAAACGGTCTACCAAAAACAATGCAAACCTGTCAAAACGTGGATCGACTAGAAACAGCTGATTCTAGAATGTGGGCGGGAACATTACGGCCTGTTCTTTGAGACGGCAGTGCACTATTGCAGTGTTATTATCCGTTGCTAAGTAATGAGATATATAACAGTACTAGAATCATCCTCGTCCACGAATATCTTATTTTTCCTACTCTGACAATATGTCACAAAACTATATAATAATAGATTTATACGGCATAATCTTAGTTTCTCAGTTTATTCTGCTCAGAATGAACTTCTCGGTGATATTTTTTTTAAATCCAAAACAAAAAAATGGTATATTATAGTAACAAATCCATTTAGGCCACAATATAACAGCCAAGTAATTTCCATAGCAACAATTGTTCCAATAATGTTACAGAAGTAATCACACAGTTAGCGTTACCAGAGCATTAATGATAAGGGTCTTAATGATATTAATTAAATCAACAATGCTTGAAATATACACCACACAATCAATTATGGAATGACGTTGTAATACAATATTTGATTCACTTACCCTGAAATTCTTTTCTTGCAGCTGAAACTGATGTCACGATATTTGCCACGTGTCCCAAGACGCTGGCAAATAGAAGAAGTCCAAAAAGAAGCTGTAAAATCAAATTGGTTTAATATGTTTTATAGAGGATTTCAACATAATATATAAAATTGACCGTTAAAGCTAAACTAGGAAGCATAGTAAAGCAAAATAATAAAACTAGGCTAAATATAAAGATTAAGTTTTGTTTATGAGAGCTCATGCAAGGCACATCAGTAAAATGTTATTTCAATCAAAGATACTCTTAGATTGATTAGATATTATTGTTTCATCATAAAAATATTTGTAACAGTGTAAAGTTGAAGTTAAGATTAAAAAAGTAATTTATTAAGAAAACATTTTCAGTTCAAAAACAATATACAATAAACTATTTGAAGGAAGTAGGAAATAAATATTATTATATTGCCTCTGGCATTAATTCTAAAGGATCAAGCTAGGTAATAAAACAAACAAGTAAAACAAACATTATTCTTTACAATGTAACAGTGCAAACATAAAAATTAAAGGGACTTTCAAGCCGCATCAACATCCTCAAACAATTTAATGCCGACAAGTAAATAAAGAACTAAAACTCGGTTAAATAAATCTAACCCCGGGCGACGAACCGAGAGACCACAGTTGGTCCACCCCAATGCGAAATATCAGGACCGCAACGAACTTGCATTGTTGCCAAATAAAAAAAAAGCATCAATATTTTTTTATAAAACATAAAGGACAGAAGGTAATGCATAATTTTTAGAATTTATATATTGTTATAAAATACAGGGTGTTTCAGAATAAGATGCTGATTCTTAACGGTGTGAATTCTTAAGTGATTTTAAGAAGAAAAGTTTAAATTAACATATTATATCCTTAACCTATCAACTTTCGAACTACAGGGCGTTAAAGTTTTAAGAAAAAAAACGTTTTTCTATCATAACTTTAACAACTTTCTAGCTATTTTTATGAATTTTTCACACATGCCCTCTAAGCATCAATAGCCATTTTTTGGTGTAGAAAAATTTTAAAATTTTTTAACCAGTGGCGTCCCAAAAGGGTTTGGACTAGACATTTTGGAATGTACGCTACTGCTTTTTCTCAAGATAAAAATTATTTTTAAAATTCTCATTCATTTTAGGCCAAATTTAATATCTTGCCTTTTTATCGTCCGAGAAAAAAATAAAAAGCATTAAATGCGCATTCGCTATGTGCCTATGGTTTCTGACAAGTAGGCTATGAACTTTGTTAAGGAAACAATGACAATAACGAAATATTTAATGCCAAATAGTTTTGACAGCTATTTATTTATGTACACGGCTTTCCACTTACTTAACTTAAATTTTAAAAACGTAATACTTTTTAAACGGATACCTAAGTATCATGGCAAATTTTACAAATGTCGAGTTTGCGGATATGCATTACCTGTACGGGCTTGCTGACGGCAATGCATTCGAAGCCAGACGATTATACCAAGAGCTTTATCCAAATAGAATAGTTCCGGATGCACGAACGATTTCAGGAACTCACAGGAAGTTATGTGAAACGGGATCTTTTAAAACAAAAAACTACTTAAAAGGGGCACACCAAACTACACGAACACCGGAAACCGAAGAAGCTGTTTTAAATTTAGTGGAACAAACCCCTAATATAAGTAACAGAAAAATTGGGAATATTTTAAATATTACTCATGTCCTAGTCTGGAGAATTCTTCAAAGTTATTTGTTATATCCGTACCATATTCAACGGGTCCAGGCCCTACTTCCTAGGGATTTTCCATTACGCATCAAGTTCTGCCAATGGTTTATTCAAATGGTTACCGAAAATCCCCAATTTGATGCCAGAATTTTGTTCACGGACGAAGCTAATTTTTCCAGGAACGCCATACAAAATTTTCATAACAATCACTTCTGGGCAGAAGAAAACCCACATGCCATTACGGAATCCCACCACCAAGAGCAATTTTCTGTAAATGTTTGGGCTGGAATTATTGGTGATTATTTAATTGGGCCTTATTTTTTACCAGCCAGATTGAACGGAATCAATTATCGCCAATTTCTTGAACACACTTTACCAAATATGCACGATGGTGCACCTGCCCATTTCAGTCTCTTAGCACGAGCGTTTTAAAATCAACATTATAGTAATCGATAAATAGGGCGCAGAGGAACACAATCGTGGCCACCTAGATCCCCTGATCTAAAGAGTCTAGATTTTTTCCTGTGGGGACATCTGAAAACGTTGGTTTACAGCATCCCAATAAATACTGAAGAGGAGTTGAGAAACCGCATAATAGTTTGTTTCGACACTATCATATATATCTACGAGACTTAATGAGGAGAAGAGCTGAAGCATGCATTCTTGCAGGTGGTGGCCACTTTCAACAGCTAATCTAAATTATTTTCGTTTTTGTTCACACGTTATTTAATGTTAGTTGTTTTAATTTAATGTTAAAAAATAAACCATAGGCACATAGCGAATGTGCATTCAATGCTTTTTATTTTTTTTTGGCGGAAACTGTTTGTCAGACGATAAAAAGGCAAGATATTAAATTTGGCCTAAAATAAATGAGTATTTTAAAAATAATTTTTATCTTGAGAAAAAGCAGTGGCGTACATAATATTTTTTAAAAATGTCTAGTCCAAACCCTTCCAGGACGCCACTGGTTGAAAATTTTTAAAATTTTTCTACACCAAAAAATGGCTATTGATGCTTAGAGGGAATGTGTGAAAAATTCATAAAAATAGCTAGAAAGTTGTTAAAGTTATGATAGAAAAACGATTTTTTTCTTAAAACTTTAACGCCCTGTAGTTCGAAAGTTGATAGGTTAAGGATATATGTTAATTTGAACTCTTCTTCTTAAAATCACCTAAGGATTCACACCGTTAAGGATCAGCATCTTATTCTGAAACAACCTGTATAGGGTAGACGTTAAAACAAGAAGAAATGTCTACTAACATGCCTTAAATCAACATAATTGTCAATTTAGGTTAGTTTGAATGTCGTACTGATACCATTAGTTCTTGTGCCTTATAGGTCAGTTGAAACTTCGTAACTTTTTTGGATTTTTTGAAAAGCTTATCTCAAATATATTAAAACCAAAATATCGTTGGATGAATTTTTCTATATACATACATTATAATACATTTTTATAGGTTCAGGTTAAGTACTCAATTATTTTTGGTAATTATTTAAAAAGCTTGGTACCTACAACGAACTTTTCGCAAATTTTTTATTTTAACCTAATTTGAGGTCGGTGATCACGAATCCAAAGTTTTTCTTCTCCGGAATTTAGTAGTATAAAAAAAAAAAAATATTAAAATTTTTTCACTTAGGTACAGGTATCTACGATATTTGGCATGTAAAAGAATATTGTAGAAGCCATTTGTTAAAAGAAACTAAAACTATTACACAAAGAAACGGAGAAAATTCCGAATAACGTAAAAACTTAAAAAAAAATAGAAATATCCAGATTGTCCGACGATAAGAGCTGACGCCCGGAGAGACGACCATTCATGGCTGTTTCTTGCACTTTTGTCACGTTTACCTGTAGCGAATCATTTTCCCAAATGTGCGCACATTGTGGATTGACATATCTAATATAAACATTAAGAAAACCAGTCACGTTTGACAACACTGTAACAAAGATTTCCTTTTATAAATTCAAAAATTGCTGTTATTTCCGAAATTTGTCTTTAAATTTTTGCCGAAAAAAGTGTTCCGTGTGATTGTTTTCTTTTAATATACAGGGTGTTATTTAATAAGTGTCCGATATTTTACAGGACTATTCCTCACTTATTTATAAGGTGAAAAGTTCATATAAGCATGGGTCCGCAAGCCCTTCATTTTTGAGATACAGGGCGTTAAAAATTTATTTTTATTTTTGTTTTTCGTAAATAATTTTTGAAATAATGTCTATACTTGGACATAAGTTGGTATCTAGTGGTTTTTCTAAAATGCGAAATGCGAATTTGACGTTAGTATGGCTCCCACTTGTAGATAGCGCCACCTACCTGCTTTTTTTCTCTTTTGAGAAGTCATAACTTTTTTATACATGCTCGTATTACATTTTTAAGCACAAAAAATGGATGTCTTCATCATTTTCACTTGAAAAAGGCATACTTCGTCAAAGTCGCTAAGAGCAATCGTGCTCGAGAAAAAGAATAATAAAGAAATAATCGGCATTTATTTACATATTGCTATGCCCATATCAGATTGCGATAAAATAGCATTTATCTCCTAAACAAAGGCGCAATCAAAAAATTATGAAAATCCATTAGCCAATAAAGTGCCTACATTACAGTGTTATCAAAAGAGAAAACGGCAGTGGCGTACATATTTTTTATCCCTGTTAAAAATTGTAACACCCTGTATCTCAAATATGAAGGGCTTGCGGACCCATGCTTATATGAACTTTTTACCTTATAAATAATTGAGGAATCGTCCTGTAAAATATCGGACACTTATTAAATAACACCCTGTATTTAATGCACTCTTAGCTCTCGATTAAAATTTTAAAAATTGTTCAAATCGAGCTGACCCATACTGCACAAGACCCGACTAATAGCGTTTTTAACACTGTTTTTAATAACAAGGGAAAGGGAAGTTACGTTCGATGCATACGCCTCCTCAAGCTCTCAAAAGCATTTGCAGCATTTCTGGCGCTATGGTCGCACATTCATCAATAAATCGCAGCTCTTGGTGTTCTGAAAATTGTACTTTTCAAGTAAGACACAAAATAGTCCACAATCGTCAAACAATGAGAAAACTCAACTTATATATTCAAACTTATCAATCTGACGGAAAAAAGCTATGGTGGCTCGTGCCGTATGTGTAGGTGTATCGTCCTGCTAAAAGTAGCCAAGCTGAAGTTTATAATCGTTCAGTGGTTGAACAAATTCACTTAAAATATTAAAAAAATGGACCCAATGCTCGACCCTGCCATCTAAGCATCAATAGTTTTCTAAGAATGTAATGGAAATGCTAGAACTTCTTCTGTATGAATAAGTAAGTCACAGAGCCATTTACGCAAAACACACCAATGCAGTTTGTAAGGCACGCATAAAAGTCTTTGAAAATACTGCTAAGTCTGTGAAGTACTCTGAAAAATCGTCGAATTATAAACGTTGATTGTTTTTCAAAATTCCATTAACTAGCACACCAGAAATTAGGATAATGTAAATCTCGTTCTCAGGTGTAAAAACGATAATAGGCCAGCTTAAGATTACATTAGCAAGAAAATTTCACCAGTACTGCTTAAAAAATATTGACAATCGAAACATGATTGACATCCAAACGAACCGAAACTTAATAAAATTCCCGTGTCACCCCCACCATTGATAAAATAGTTTTTAATATATAATTGATATGTGATGGGCTACATGCTTGGTGAAATGGATATTCCATAGTAGAGGAAACTTAAATAGTTTTTAATATCTCGATATAAATTTGTATAACAGTGTTTATAAATAATTTTACGTAACTCTTAAGATTTGGAAAATTAGAACAAGACAATATTCAAAAAATTATACGTATTATCTTCTACGACTAAATGGTATCCACAGCTGCTGATTTCTTGCTGGTATACTACTAGTCAACGTCGATTGCAAGTTGTTTTCTCTGATACCTTATTCTAAGGAATTTATTGGTCATCTGGACCCATAATCATCACTTGATTGGCTTTACCCGTTGTACTATCAAAATTTTGCCCAATCCAGAATAGGTACATATGCAGCGGAATGAAGCGGCAGTATGCCAGTAGGATCACGCTCGATCTTTATCATGTCGAATGCAAGATTTGCTCAATAGTAGTAAAGCGGGTTCACATATGTAGCCACATTATGCCGTATCAGATGGCCATATCCGTATCATCGACACGTATCATGATCGCTATGTGGACTGGCCATGATACGCCGGAAGGATATGATACGTGATATGGCCATCTCGAGTCTGTTTTTCTCCGATCGTGAAAGGAGCTGTGGATACGACATTCAGCCAGTCTATTTTTAAATAATTCGGTTTGCCACCACCTTCTTCTTTTTAAATCCATTTATTTTTATTAATAAGTTGTATCTACATTTACACCTAAGTCTACGTTTACCCAACAGTGGATATTGTACTAAAAATTATCAATGTACAACTTCTAGTTTCCTAAACCTAAAGAGATACAAAGATGTTTTGTAACCGGAGCTGAAGCTCCGGGGCCGTTTTTCTGGCCTTAGTAGTAGCGTAAATTTATAATTTTAGAATAGCTAACAACTTTCCGGTGGTGACCTTAGAGCGTATTATGCAAGTACATTATTGCCCTGGCTCAAAGATATTTCACGAGTTTACGATAATCAACTGGAGTACGGCTTGGCATTTGGGAAAAAGCTTTCAAAATACCCCATTCACTTTATTCAGTCAAACATTATGTCCGCCATAACAGACAACTTCAATGCAGTGGGCGAAATCTCCAATCAACCAGCACGGAGTGCTGGCAGAAGGAGGCCATTACAATGGAGGCGGGGATTGTCTGTTTTCTTGGTGGGTCATGTAGGGGGCGTCGCCCGTAGTCTCCTCCTACTGGTCAACGGCATGTGTATCGACTGTGTGGGTGTTAATGTGTTTTATTGTGTATGCGTATGTGTAGTCGAAAGAATTTTGTGGTGACTTTAAGTGTGTTGTTTTAATGTATTTCCCTGATGATGTTTTTAGAATTTAATTCTGTGTGTTTTATTGAATTGTGTTCGTGTTTGTTAGTCAATACCCATGCCTGAGGCAGGGGGAGGCGATACAGGGGTAATCTTGCGTAGAGTGGTTTGTGTTTTGTTGGATTGTTTATGTCATGTCTATTGTTTGTTAGGTTTGTTGTTAGTGTTGAGTTGTTTATTTTGTTGATGTAGAAGTCAGTTGATATGTCTGTAATGTAGTCTATTATGTTCGGTATGTTGGTCATGTGGTGCAATTCTGCGATGTGTTCGTACCTGTCGGATGACGTTACACATCGCAGAATTTTATTCTCAAGTCTGAGTAACCTCTGTAATTGGGTATTTGAAGCTGAACACCACACTGGCGCGGCGTATGGTATTACTGGTCTTGATGAGACGTTTATTAGACGGGGATAGGGGGGATTAGCCACCACCGCTTCGTCTGACCATTTGTCGTTTCCTGATAATTTGGTAAATTACTATAAAGCAAGCGCACGACGCGACAGCGCTAAATCCTCGTACACTTCCACAGCTGCCATTATGAGAACTGCCTCAAAATTGGCGGTGATTTGATCGGCGACCTTGACACATCTAGATACGATACGGATAAAAAACAAGTGACGTCCATAACTCGATACGCGGTTTGCTATGTTTGGGCGATACGATACGGTGATCTGGTACGGTGATCTGATACTGAATGCGGATACATATGTAGTTCCATCTTTAGCTGTTCGTAAACCAGCGTAAGATCTTCCGATCAATAAAGTCGAATAATGGGGTATTGAGACATTTTATTATTATTATTTTTCTTTATTTATAATACCGAATTTTTATAATATTTTACAAATTAAAATTTAATCACTTTGATATTAAATATGCATTTAAAAAAAAATAGATGTTAGGCCTGAACTAGAGAGATTAAAAAAACACCACTTTGTGTAAGTATTATACAAAACATAAATGGCTCGACAATGTTTCTGTCATAATATAATACTGTTAGTGTCCTTCTCTTCTTTTCCGAGTATTTTATACATGCAAACAATATGATTTATAGATTGTGAGGACTAAAGCTTTTAGCTCTTTCGAATTATTATTCAGTGGAATCAAATTAAAGAGGTCGAGAAAAATTTTATTTCTACACAACACTTAAAATCATATTTCCTACCGTGTTCCTAGGGTTTACAAGTATCAATGATGTGGTAAAGTCTGTAGACACGAATACGATACACATGTAATTTGTTTATTACCTGAAATATCACAAATAGGTACTCTGGTTTACTTCTCGGCCGAGGCAAGTCACCTATTGTCGTTAGGGCGAGTGTGCACCAGTAGTAACTCTGGAGGTAGGCTTTAACATGGTCGGTATCTAATGAAATATAAAAAACATTCATGCAGTAGCAAAGTCCCCGTATTGTAACATAAAGCCATTGACGTCATTAATTATTGTTTACGTGACTCTGAATTTTTAAAGAAATTAAAAAAAAAAAAACTGAAACAAATCTGCATGTTACGTTCAAACAACCGATCAAAGCTGTTCCTGCTTTTAAACATTCTACTGTCTTTATGTTACACTACGCGGGCCCAATATTAGTTTCTTTTTTTTTTATGTGTTACCTAGTCTAACTGTCAATCTTACCATCATTTGCTGCCGAGTCGCTATAGACCCAGTTTTTGCTCCCGAAACCGTCATTTTTTAAAACTAAATGGAACACACAACCATTCCAATGAAAAACCACCAAAAGGGTGTGTATTAAATAGGAAGATCTAACGAAGTTTGGGTAGTTTGTATGCCTTTCTGTTCGGTCCATAAACGCCCAAAATCTGTACAACTTAATCTGAAAATTAACATGTTTTACATTAATCGTAAATTGATATTAATTATTTATTGGTATAGCGTGATCCCCTATAATGTCGCCCCCCTTTAACTTTTTTATTTTAAGTGTCCCAAAAAATTTAAAAGTATGGTTATGTAGGTACTGAAAGATACTATTTTTTTACGTATGAAGATAATTTAAAAAATGATCAGTATACAAGGAAACACGAAAAGTGTATTTTTTTTTAAATAGATCACCCTATATATGAATTTATTTTTCGACTCCTTGTAAAGTTCTAAACATAATTCATATATAATACAAGATACCTAAATTCAACCGTTTCTGAAATATTCGCATTTGAAACATTATTTACTAATAAAATTTCATAATAATAAAGAATTTTATTAAAGAACTGCCAGATTAAGAAATGTAACAATAACAGTAACAAAAACAATTTCAATGGGTTATTAAACATAAAGATGCTCTACCGGGCCTCCATTTTCTTCAACACACCGTATAAGTGTTCTTCAAAGTTTCTCTAATGCATCTGTTATGAATGCTGGGTTATTTTCATTTAAATTATTTATTTCATTCGTTATTATATCTTTAAGATGATTGAGGTTTTCAATTTGATGGCTATATATACGGTTTTTTATATATCCCCAAAGAAACGCATCCATAGGTGTTAAATCGGGGCTGTTCGCTGGCCATTTAATTGGCGCATTTCTTCCAATCCATTCAGGAAACCTCTCATTTAGGTGATTAAGCACATCACGAATATTGTGAGGGGTGCCCCATCCTGTTGAAAAATGATATTTTGTAACATATTTAAAGGCAAATCGTCTAAATATTCTTCTAACTCGTTTTCCAAGAAATCTAAATAGCGGGGTTTATTTAAAACAGTATCAAAAAATACGGGCCAATAACTCGATCCCCAGAATGCCACACCACACATTTACGGATTGTCACCCTTGGAACTTAAATTCCTTATAAGAATGTGGATTTTCTCTTGCCCATTGTCTGGTATTCTTTCGATTAAACAGGCCACTCGTAGAGAAGGTAGACTCGTCAGTCCATAAAACTATTTTAAAAAAATTGTTGTTTATATTAATTCTATCTAGAATCAGTTGGCAAAATGTGACCCGATTATCTTTTTGCATTTCGGTAAGCTTTGTAGTGGGTTTAATCTTATATGGCTTTAATCCCATTTTTTAAGCGTTCCTTGAAATGTTTCTTATGGAATTATTTGGATTATCTTCTATGGCTAGCAAAATATTTAATTCTGCATTTTGATCTCCGTTCATAGTTCTTTTTTTCCTTTTTAAATTTGAAGTTTCTTGAAACTTACTATATATAGATATGAACGTTCTTCGACTTGGGACATGCATACCGGGATTATCTTCTATCATATTTATAATGGCAGCGCGACAATTTAAATTATTTTTAATATAATAAGTTAAAATAATTTGTCTTTCTCTGTCTGAGTACGGCATTTTTACTTACTTAACAAGACAACTACAACAATATGAGTATATCTATTTTCAACAAACATTTTGTTATCCTAAGGCTTCTTGATTTGTAACAGTTGTTTAAAAAAATATTTGATGATAATGTTTCAAATGCGAATATTTCAGAAACGGTTGAATTTAGGTATCTGGTATGATAAAATATATCAATTATGTTTAGAACTTTACAAGGAGTCAAAAAATAAATTCATATATAGGGTGATCCATTTAAAAAAAAAATACACTTTTCGTGTTTCCTTGTATACTGATAATTTTTCAAATTATCTATATACGTAAAAAGATAGTATCTTTCAGTACCTACATAACCATACTTTTAAAGTTTTTGGGACACTTAAAATAAAAAAGTTAAAGGAGGGCGACATTATAGGGGATCACCCTGTACATATAAATATGTTTAAGAAACTTTGTTCTCTAGCTACTCGATGATATCTTATGTCTACTTCTTGCCATACTTGCTATAGGGCGAAGTTGACCTTTCTGCAACTATCCGAGCTGAGCGTGATACTGAGACACGCGGATACAAGGGACCTACAGTTTAACGCCAGTTCCGAACTGCCAGATCAGAAAAGCTTACTAGGCAGATTACCTTCACTGGCAAAAACCAAGGTTTCACGATGTTATAGTCAGAGATCGAACCTGCGACTATTGTCACAGTAGTCTATGCTGTATTATCTTATAACACTGTAATGATGGAGCAAATATGCTAAAACAGCTATTCTCTGATCTAGACGACCCAACGAGCGCTGAACTACAAAGCAAAATTTACCATATTTTATGTGATTTTATCAGATATTTAAATTTAAGTTAAATACCATAACATATAATATAATAACAACTGCCGGAAGATGCAACTGCCTCTATTGCACTGCTTACGTAGAGTAATGTAGTAGCTTGACGGGTTTATTTTTGCCGAACGTAGCTCTGTATAGTTGTCTTTCTGATAGGAACTAAAGAGTTCGAAATGTCTGCAGGTAAAGTATGTTCAGAAATATAAGAAACTGACCTTAATGACTGCTATTATTAGGGTATTCAAAATATAATAAACAACAATAAACCAGTTCCGTGAAATGATATGGGAGTAATAAATTTTAAGTACACAAGTAAATAAAATTGCGGATGAACCAGGGTACTTTTTAATTTTAGTCTGTCAACGTACACTGTTGAATTTAGTTTGTTTTTTGAAAATGTTTCGTCCTTGGTGGTCTAGTGAGATTTGTAAAAGCAATGAAACTGACGTAAATAACAGAGTACATTTATCAACAGATGCCAGGCAGATTATAAAGAATGTGTTTTGACATTAATGTCGCGCAGAAATTTGTGTAAAGGAAACGGCTTTACTTACAAAAAAATCCTTTTCCATAGTTTGGAAAATAACACAAGGGCCAATTTTGGAACGCAGAAAGGGAAATGATATTGGAAATTCAAGAAGGTTTGACCAAGGGGACAAGGAACTTATATGACGAAAAACTTAAAAAATGTATGAAGAGCAAAGTGTACCAACGTTGGACAACTTAATGAAAAGGCTAACAACCGATAAAACAGAAACAAAATGCTCAAGAACGACATTGTGGAAACGCCTTCAACACATGGGCTTTAAATTCAAAAGGATTAATAAAAAGCAGGTTTTGATGGAGTCCAAGCGTCTTCAACAATGGCGGTGGGAATATCTGACAAAAGTCAATGAATACAGAACTGAAGGTAGGCCGATCATTTATTTAGATGAAACGTGGTTTGACACCCACGACACCCCGTCAAGTGGTTGGGTGGATTCTAGCGGCAAATGTGTAACACGTGCCCCGTCAAACCGTGGAAAAAGAATAACAATCCTTCATGCTGGTTCTGAAGATTGGTGTGTGCCGAATGGTCTATCTCTCTCGGCAACAAATATTAGTGAATAATGTGTTGAATATTATGAAGACACAACAGCGGAGTTATTTGAAAACATTGACATTCCACCAAATAGTGTCATTGTTATGGATAACGCTGGTTATTATAGTAGACAATTAAACAAAGCTCCTTCTTCAAAAGACACTAAAGCTAAATTCAAGAATATATTATTGATAATGATATATATTTTCATGAAGACTATAGGAAGATAGACCTATTAGAAGTGCTTAGAAGTATGTCTATTTAAAAGGAACATTACTGCGATGAACTTGCGAAAAGCATGGGGCACATAGAATTGCGGCTACCGCCTAACACTGTACATTTAACCCTATTGAACAAATATGGCACCAACTTAAAGCTGGAATTCGTCGCAACAATATTTCACCCACACTTAATTCTAGTGTATTAACTCTAATTCATGATGAAACTAAAAAAATATCTGAGGTGAACTGGAAGAACTGCGTACAACATGTAAAGAAAGTAGAAGAAAGTTACATTTGTGTTAGGAATGCAACAGAAAGGTTTATTATTACTTTAGATGATGATAGCGATAATGAAGTATATTTAGTTGGGTAATTTATTGATTAATATAATAATTTAGCATTATAAGTGTAAGTGTACGACCATAATTCTATTTATATATTTTGAATTTAATAAACTTAAATAAACATCAGTTTTATATTTATTTGCTGCTAAATTAAATATTTCAATACTATATATTTTCTAAGACGTTCCTAGCTCAGTCGGCATTAAGTCAATACCCCTATTTAGGTACAAATAAATAAGTCAGTTTCTTATATTTGTGAATACACTTTAATAAGTAATAACATCCTACCATTGGCACAGATTACTATCCGCGCCGTGTTCATGTCTCATCAAAACGCGTCTCTCAAGAAAGAGCCGGCTCATTGTCGCATAGTACGGTAGGGATGTTCCGATACGCTGAAAGTATCGATCTTTTGTATCGATCCGGATCGTATGGTAGAGTATCGATGCAATAAAATATCGGTTTGAAAAATATCGATACCCTAAATATCGATACTTTTTCGATCCGCGTTGTTATTTTTTGTTTTACGATTTTTAACGTTTTAAAAAAAAAATAAATAAGCGGTAATGTTATTTTTCCTTAGGTAGGTATACTAGTAACTGGTACTATTTATAGTCTTCAAGGTCGGACCGGGCATTTTCCGCTCGAGGTTTGCTGTTTTGCAAACCGCATCATAAAATTAATAAAATTGTGGGTTTTGGAATTTTGGGATGTATCGATACTATCTGAACGATACAGGGTAAAATATTTCGATACTCATTATATATCG
Organism: Polydrusus tereticollis; assembly: GCA_963920685.1. Classification (NCBI taxonomy): domain Eukaryota; kingdom Metazoa; phylum Arthropoda; class Insecta; order Coleoptera; family Curculionidae; genus Polydrusus; species Polydrusus tereticollis. Next base: position 64,151,249 of record OY987327.1, read on the forward strand.
AATAAAAAATATCGATACAAAATATCGGGTATCGGAAGGTAAAATATCGATACCCAAAAATATCGTATCGTATCGCGCATCCCTATAGTACGGGTATTAGTACAGTGCCACCGCGTCTTAGTGTAGCGCGAGCGGTAGTAGACTCTTGAGTATACTACGTGTATCTTTATTATTTTGCTTACACAGGGTATCATTAAAATGACTGTACAACGCTTAACCACAAATTCCTTAACTAAAAACACAGCTATCTAGGCAAACTTACCAATATGCAATGTTGCTTCGTTTTGCCGCTACAGGGTGCTAAAGTTCTCAAATTAATATCGTTCTTTCGGAATAATTTCTAAACGCCTTTATCGATTTTCACTTATTTTGGGACTAAGAATTACTATTATTAATGGCGGTTTTGACGCAAACGCGTTCTTTTTTTAATGCATAGAAAATTAAAAATGGCACGTGATTCGTAAATAAAAGTTTGTATTTTTGTTACCCCCTGTACATATGACTTCAATTGTTTCTCTGACACTAGCTGACTTCATTTTTAAAACTTTTTGTCTTTTGCAAATTTTTCGCCAGTCATAGAGTTTCTCATCCAAAAAATTATTTACGATACCTTGTAATTCATCATTGTTGTTTATTCGGAACGAAAAAACATGAAAAGTCTTATTTCCAATAATTGTCAACTAGCTTAATTCTTATAACAAATGTTCGAAATGTTCACCGTGTTCCTGAAAACATAAATTAATTATTTTCAAAATATTAAACTGTACTTTGGGCATCGTATCGGGTTTGATTTTAAAATAATCTGCAGCATTGATAATTCTTTGCAATAACTCAAGCATACATTTTTCCATCCATTAGGATATGTTTCATTTAAAAATCTTCGAACACTGATACTAAAGAGGGGTGGCGTCCCGTCGTACAAAAACCACATTTCAGTACGAAGTTGTAATGAAAAATCATCCAATAAATCGGGTAAGCAAGAAGTTTTGCAAGAAGTCGATAGATATCCCCATTTAACCGATTTGGCATTACAACTGGTCCAATAATAAAATTGTCATCATACCTGCCCAAACATTAATTCTAAATTTATGCTGGAAATGTTTCTCCCTGATGGCATGAGGATTTCCATCGCTATACATATGTTCGTTATTTGCATTTTTAATTCCCGATCTCGTGAACGGAGCTTCGTCCGTAAATAAAATTTTCCTATGAAAATTTGCATTTAGTATTCTCATTGTTTCGATGACACGGCAAAATATCAGCCGACTTTTAGGATCCATTGGCAGAAGATTTGGCACCTGTTGCACATGATACGGATGGAGTAACTGCTCTCATAGAATGTTATTAATGTTATTTTTGGAAACCGCCAATTCGCACCCCAAGCGTCTACAGCTTAATTTGGGATCATCTTTAATTCTACTTAAAACTACCTCTTCGGGCTCCGAAGTCCTAATACTCCTAATTGTACGTTGGCGTCCTCGATTATCATTATTTTCATTAAAACTACCCGTTTTCCTAAGTTGCCTCTCAATACTCGCGAAAGTTTGATGGTTCGGAATTCTGCGGTCTGGATATTTGTCACGATAGACTCTGACACTCATACGTCCATTTCTCTCACAGAATTCATATATTAGAAGCATGTCAACCTTCTCAGCGATAATGTTCCATTTTAAAGGATTAATAATTATTCAGTTTACAATAAACTCGACTCCGCTCAACAGCAACAACAAGTAAACACTATTGGTATGTGAGATGTATTTTACTGTTCCCTAGTAAACATTTAAAATTAGTTTTGTATCATTGTTCAGAATAGCAGCAATGATGAGATATCGTAAATAATTTTTTGGAAGAGAACTGTATATGTGGCCAAAATTTTACAAGAGACGAAACAGTTTTAAAATGAAGTCAGCTAGTGTCAGAGAAACAGTTGAAGTCATTTGTACACGAAATAACAAGAATACAAACTTTTATTTCCGGATCACGCGCCATTCTTAAATTTCCAAGCATTAAAAAATATTGAGTTTGCGTCAAAACACGCCAATAATACTAGTAATTCTTAGTGTCAAAATTAGTGAAAATCGATAAAGGCGTTTAGAAATTATTCTGAAAAAACGATTTTAATTTGAGAACTTTAGCGCCCTGTAGCGACAAAACGAAACAACATTGCATATTAGGTAAGTTTACCTAGATCGCCTTATTTTTGGTTGAGGAATTTGTGGTTAAGCATTGTACAGTCATTTCAAGGATACCCTGTATATTTTATTAGGATGCCTGCTTGATTATGACTGCGGGAATGAAAACATGACACCACAAAATTCGTTTATTCATGTTTGTGGCTACTGAATACGTAAAGCTTTACAAATACATCCATGTGATACTTTTTTTTTTCCAAGAGCCTCAAGTTTTAGACACAAAAAAAAATATTTGTACAGTTAAAAGCTTATGGCGACAAAAAAGTAATTTCTGGAAGTTTAAAGTCACCAAGTGAAAAATGTATTCAATATATGTATCGGTACATTAGAAAATATATTTTTGACATTTGTTGATGATGTTTCAAATAATAAAAAATTTCTTTTCTTAACGAAATGAGCAAAGTCACTTTTATTCATCCATGTAGAAACTTTCCCACGATATAATATATTGTTAAATAGTTTTTTAGATTATAGATATTAATTCTATTCTTTAAAATATGCAAATCGTAACATATTATGTATATTAGGTAGGCCAACAAGGGCGCGTCGGTCAATAGTTGCTAAACCGTTGAACTTATGGGAAAATTTTCTTAACAAAACTTATAACGTTTCGCCTCTGCTATAACCTAAAATTATCTTTAAGAATACAGGATGTCTCAAAAAAGAGTAATACCAAAAACTATATTTTTGTTAAATGGAATACCCTACATCTTAGAATATTTTTGAATTTTACATGAAATAGCCATTATTTTTTAATAAGTGCATTATAAGTCTAAACCTAATAATTTCCGAGATATCGACTTTTGAAAAATGACATTTTTTGAAATTTGACAGCTTCTAGGCTTCTAACGGTACGTCTTTGAGTAAAACGGCTTACATGTACCTATCTTACTTTTTTATTATCTTCCCAAACATCAACTTCTGGTTAAACTGGAAGTACTGTATTTCCGGCCTTCGAGTAACATCCGGTTTAACCGGAAGTTGACACTTTTAGGAAAAGAATAAGAAACTAAGATCGGGAAATGTAAGCCGTTTTACTCTAAGACACACCGTTAGAAAGCTAGAAGCTGTAAAAGTGCAAAACTGTCATTTTTCAAAAGTCGATATCTCGGAAATTATTAAGTTTAGACTTATAATGCACTTTTTAAAAAATAATGGCTATTTCATGTAAAATTCAAAAATATTCTGAGATGTAGGGTATTATATTTAACAAAAATATAGTTTTTGGTATTACTCTTTTTTGAGACACCCTCTATACTTGAAAATAATTTTAGGTTATAGCAGAGGCGAAACGTTATAAGTTTTATTAAGAAAAGTTTCTCATAAGTTCAACAGTTTAGCATCTAGTGTCCGACGCGCCCTTGTTGGCCCACCCTGTATAGTTTAAATACAAAAACAGATTAAATTAAGCAAAAAGTAAAAATATTGAGTATTTTGTAATATTAGCATTTCGTTGGTCCTATTATTATATAATGCAATAAATAAGTAATTCTGTTGCCAATCCATGAGATCTTATTTAAATTAATTCAATACTTTGTAACCCATTGGTGCGGATAATCTTTTTCGTGAGACAACCCGAATGTATAAATGCATTGATGCGGACAGCACATGCTCACTAAATCTACTGTGAATCGCTAAATCGCCGCTCTTACGCATTTGGTATAAAGTAATCTGTGCCATTAGAAATAGAGATTCCTGCTCTCTATCTAATTGTCTTGGACAAAATACAGAAGGTTTTGCTCTGTAATTTTCAGACTCGATCGTTGCCATAATATAGCACAAAAAATAGTTGTGTTTTGTGTTAGCATATTTGTCTAATCCTTGTAGTATAAAGTGGCATCGAGTGGCTAGAGAACAAGGTTTTCCACATATAATTTAGGCCGTTTTATAATTAATTAATTTCTATAAAAATATAATTAAAATAAAAAATTAATTTTTTAAATTTACTAACAATAAACGGAGAACGAGAGAGATTTCAAGAAAAATATCTTTTTTTTTATAATAACTTTGATACGCCCCCAGGTATTTTTGTGAAATTTGTTGCACAACTTCTATGTATCAAGAGGAATTTTCTGATGTAAAAGATTTGCGATCTATTTACAACTTTTACGAGGATAATATAGTGTCAACTTTAGAACTGGTTTCTGATAAATTGCGAGATTACCCTGATTATAAGTAACAATCTTTAGAAACATTGCGTGGTGTCTTGTTAAAATGTGACTTTAAACATAAAAATTTAGATAATCCAATTGTTATAATGGAATCCCCGCGTATCCTTGAACTACGACAGGATTATTTGCGCAAAATAAAGGAGTACTTTAAATCCGATAAAATTATAATTTATTTAGACGAAACTTGGTTTGATACTCATTATGTTGTTAAGTATGGTTGGGTAGACAGTACAAATTGTTCATTTGGTACACCGTGTTATTATGCCGGAAGTAAAGATGGCTTTATTAAATTACAATAAAACAACGTTTTGACTTAATTATTGTCATTGTCAATTTATTTTAACGCTAACCATGGGCTCCTTGATGTTTTTTTGACTTCAAATTTGTATTTGTCATAAGACTACTTTGATGTTTTAGTTTAAACACAATTCGATAATAGTTTATGCAATGATTTAAATAAACCGATTTTTCTCCTCATTGGCCCAATAATTTGTTTTAAGAATACCTTTTTTGTGTAGAAAAATCACTGAAATTATAATTTTTGGGTAAAATTTTTTAAATGTGTCGTATACAAAAATTAGGAATAAATAAACTAAGCCACCCCCCCCCCCTCTAAGAACGTCCCTGACTAAATTTCATACTAACTCTCAATATCATAAATTAGCAATTGTTAATATTAGTTTGTGTGCCAAAAAGCACATCGGTACCTCAAGCGGTTGCAAAGATATAAAAGAGAAACTAATCTTTAGAGGTCACCTTTGGACGGCCATAGCTTCCTTATAAGACATAATTTAAGGACCTACATTCATATGAACTTTTTTTCATATTTTCATATGTAGAATATCCCCTTAAAATATACGAACGAAGTTTCTGGACACCCTGTATAGTGAACTTTCATAAAAAGTTACTTAAAAAGTAACGAGTGATTATTAATTATTTTGCTCAAGGGCGGCTGTGACCCAGTATACATAGTGTAGCAGTAGCGCGTAGATTAAATCATAGGGCGAATTTGCAAGAAAGCAGCGTTGTCACGTTGAAAACCTAAAATAATGTTTTTTGACGGTATGTAATATAAAATCCTGAGCTATCTTACTTTGAAAGCCTACTTTATATGGCCGCCTCCTACTTCTAGACACCTTCTGATGTTTCTTCTTACCCTCAGAGACACATTAACCAATACGTTTGGAGAATTATTAATTTCGGCAATTTTTTCTGAAATCCTTCGTTTAAGATCATTTATATCCTCAATTGGTGTTCGATAAATGAAGTTTTTTATAAAAGGCCACAAGAAGAAATCGCAGGGTGTTAAATCGCAGGAACGAGGTGGCCATATTTGTCGCGTATTTCGGCTTATAACTCTGTTTTCAAAAAATTCACTTAAAAAATTTAAATTTTCTCTGGTTACATGAGGTGTAGCGCCATCTTGTTGGAAGTAACCTTCCCGCAATTCATCATCGTGAAGCTCATTAATAAATGTTGTCAGAATTTCGATCCGATATCTCTCAGCTGTAATTGTGCCATCAAAGTAAATTGGGCCTACTATTCTTCTAAAACTAATTGCTGCCCACACACCAACTTTTTGAGGATGAAGAGGTCTTTCTACAAAAACATGCGGATTTTGCGTATTCCACATTCGCATATTTTGTGAATTAACATAGCCTGATAAATAAAAATAAGCCGCATCGGTAAAAAATGTTTTTTCAAAAGCACCACTATTTTCTTCTTGAAAATTGTTTAAAAACCATTCACAAAAATTAAGTCTTTGGGGAACGTCATTGGGAAGGAGTTCATGAATAGCCGTAACACGATAAGGGTATAGATGCAGATCCTTTTTCAAAAGTGTTTGACATGTACTGTAGCATAAATCCGTTTACTGAATTTGTTGAGATAAATGCCTAATAGAAGTTGAAGGATTATTTTCCATAATTTGTCGCGCTTCTTCAATAACCTCATTCGATCGTTTCGTTGGTCTTCCAGCCCCTTTTTTATGTTGAACAGAACCAGTCTGACGAAATTTATCAATTAGGTATTGTGACCCAGTACGAAAATTATGAAAGGTCACCGCAACATCAGGAAACTCGGTTCGAAATTCATCAAAGCAGTCATGCATAGAGTAATTCCACACACCGCCTATTTTGTTTCCATTTCTAAAAAAACTTTCAACAATAAAAAATGTTTGTGCTTCACTAAACATTTTTACTGTAGAACTTTCAATCCGGCAACAAAGCTTCACCAAAACTTGATACGCTGAAAAATAAAAAATTAAATCATATCCTGCAAATAGCACTTTATAATAGTCAAAAGACGACTCCCCGGAGAAATATTAGTTAAAGCAATAGTAACCTACCTTCAAATAACTGCAAAAATTACAAAATTTCTCCAATTTTTAAACTTTACAAATACAAAAATTCAAATAAGACGTAAATGTCATAAAACAATCATGCCATCTTATCTACGCAGTACGGCCATGATGCTTTTAAAATGCATGGCCTCCCTTGAGCAAAATAATTAAAAATCACTCGTTACGAATATTTACCAGAGTTAGAGGCTAAATATGAGCTATTTCAATTAGGAAAAAGTAACTATGATTAAGTGGTATTATACGTGATATCTTTTGTTAAACTAGAGAAATTAGGGATAATAATAATTAATATGGAAAAATAGGCCATTTTTTAAAACATTAATTAATCAATTAAAACAAAAGATATCACGTTGCGGTTTTCAGTTCCTTATAGTAACTTTTCCTCCTCTACAAGCTGATGGGGTTAGTTTTTTAATCCGACGTTTCGGATTTGAGCGACCGTCATCAATTTTTTTATTTTAAATACGGACCTGGATTTTTTATTCCACTATTTAATAGTCTTTATAAGCCTAAAAAAATATGATGAAAAAGTCATATCATAGCATTTGATTTTTTTGAGAAAATCCTTATTCATTGAGGAATTACGGAAAAACGCCATCTAGTGGCCACCATCAGAATCAATATGGTATTGTTAACAGATCTACGTGTAGAGGAAAAGAAGAGCTTTTTTTCAAGACCAAGTTGAATAAAATCGGTTTATCTAAAGCAGAGATATCAGCGTTTGAAAGAAAAAGAGTTTGACCTTCTCCCACCACTTTATTATTGAAAATAGAAAAAAATGATTTCTAACATAAAGTTGCATAATTTTATGAAGAATACAATGCTTATATTTTTAACATATTATTTTTATTAAGAAAAATGAAGAGAAAATCGGCATTTCTATTTTGAAAGTTCTCTTATGCCCCCTAGCGGTCATTTTTCGAACTTGAAAATAATTTCCAGCAATTTCTCTGTATATCGATAAATATTTTTTCCGAAAGTCCTAGTGTTATTACTTTCTGAGATATAGCCGATTACCTCCTTAGGTGGAACACATGGTACGTTTTTAAATAACACTTCAAATTTGATTAGTTACAAAAATGCGTTTGATTCATTAAAGGAAAATCGAGTTAAAAATAATCGGCAAAATGCTTGCTCTGAATTGTTTTCGGTAACACGTATCGCGTTAAAATAGGGTTAGGCTGTAAAGCAATTGAAGAGATACTTACCAATCTAGACAGCCTTAATATTGAATTGAATCCTATCGACAAGTATAAAAAATCCAGCGGTAACAGGCACAAACAGTCGATGTAGAACGTCGTCGAGTTCATGTAGTGTTGCCGCAGTTTGACCGCGTCAGTCTGTAATACGCCGTCCTCTAGATAACCAGTCCGAAAATGCACTAATATGTCCATTAAGTATAAAAAATCCGCGAAATAGTCTAGACAGAACCACACTAATATCGTACTCGCTGAAACAAAAGAAAAATTCAGTTATTTATAAATAACAAAAAAAGTTACATATTATCTAAGCAGGCATTTCTTTTTCTAAATCAAAGAAGAACGAAATATATAAAAAAGAAATGCAATTTCGGGAGATAAAATAAGCTCGTACAAAAAAATGGTACGTGATCAGCTCAATAAATGGCCAAACTGGAAAGATTGGGTTAACTTGTAACTCTTATTAGGATCTTTATCCGACTAATCATTAGGCTTTTTACGCAGTTCGGTGATATAACGGCTTCTTTTTAGGTTGCCATTTTCTTTCACGATATTATTTTTTATCCAATAACGGGGGCTTGTCTCTAAAGCAGGCGAACTAGAGTATAAATGTTATTTAGTTAAGGTGTACTTTTGGCGTACAGGTTAAAGAGATTCCTAAATCACTTACTGGCGAAAATTAAGTAGAATTTTTCTATGTTTTGTGTTTAATATTGTTAGTCAGAGACTATATCCTACACGAAATAAACAAATCCTTGGGAGAAGCACCACAACACTAAACAGGGCCAAACTAAATATTGATTGATTGTCGCTAGTTTGGTAATAACATATACTAAGTAAAACTAATTAAATATCGATAACAAACAATAATAGCAAACGAAACTCAAAAGCTGAATACAACCCTGTTCCTAAGGCGATTTGTCTGTGATTAAAATGAATAGCCTAAGTCTGACGTCACAAGAGGCGTGTTTTAAAAACCTTTCCAAACAAAAATAAATTGAATTTAAAATTCCATAATAGATTTTTGCAAGCCTTGGCACACAATGACAAAAGTTATAATATGGGGGTTAGTTACATCATCATCATAAATTTTTTTTCATATTCTTGATGGTACTAATTGTAGATTGTACCAAACAATACAGGCGACACAATAGCAGTTAACTGTTCGTGTTCTAGCAGAAATAAAATGTCATCAACTGCATTATTTGGACACTACAACTACATCCCAACTAACAATTTTGGTCGCCGCTACGTAATCTTCACTACATGAAGAACTTTAGGGTTGCTGTTACTGGTGTCGGGAACCGTTCAGGCACCCTTTCTTTACCACGTTGTTACCAAAACGAAGAATGATTGTGCGGTAACGTTTACGTACCTATATCGTCCCCGGAACTGTAATCTTTACATTCCGCCACCGTTCGGAGAACGTTCCAAAACCTTAAATGTGTGGTAATAAAATTCCAACCAAAATGGGACTTTCCCATCGTGCGGTGCCTTGAAAATATTTTCATCTCTCTATTTTAAATTAAATCATGTATATTTTATTATATTTCCGTCTATCCAAAAAACCTTATTAACTTCACAACATGTCAATTTTTTTTTATTTACCTAATACAATATGAATATAGGTACCTACCTACATAATAATATAATATGAATATTTTAGACTTTAGACTTTATTTTTTTAATGCAAGGTGGTAAAACCCAAACGCATGAAATTACTCCGTGAAAAATAAGGATGTTAGATCTAAAAATAACAAGTCGCTCTCAAAATAAAGCCTTTTGAGGAAGAACATAGAAAAAATCGGAAAAATATTAGGATTTAAAAAATGTATATTTAAAGGATATAGCAGTTTTATAACACCCCAAATATCAAAAAATAATCAAAAACTAAACTTTATTACTCTAAAAAGTTAATAATAGCTAGGGCGAATGTTTTCTACCAAAAGTTAGGATTTTCCAAAAACGCCACGTTAAAGTTACCTCTGATACATTGACGTAGAATTTACTTATGTATAAGTATCGGATTTAAAAAATATATCACTGCAAAGTTTATTTTACTTAGGTAGAATTTGTTACTTAAAACCTTAGATTTTTCGTTACTTGGTAGTAACAAACACGGCGGCGTTGCCCAGAAATTTTCCTTGAAGTGCTTTTCAGAACTTACTAGTAATTTTTGTTCACCGTGGTTCCATCGGTTTCATGAAAGTTCTCATTTGGAACGTTAAGTAATCTCTATGGTTATAATTCCTTAGTTTTGGAACCGCCTAGTTATCTTTGCTACTTTAAACGCCCGCTTGGAACTTTAACCTTAAAATAAATTGTTTTATTTCAACTGTTGAACTATGTCCATTGCATATTATTCCATTAACCATAATATCATTAAGTTCCTTGACATGTTGCGAAAAAAAATCTTGTAAAGGTGATTTGATTTGTCCACAATAAATAGCTACGACAATTGGCTTTAGATTATCCATATTTGCAATTCTTAATATAATGGGCCAAAATTCTGTAGATGCGCTTCTAAATGGTGGTAAACCATCTACGTTGAAGATTAGCGAGACCACTAAAGATTCTTCTATATCTTTAAAGGCTTTTAGTAAGCTATTTCTAATACCATTTTACCAAAATTGTCCATTACCCACAATTGTTACAATATTTACTGATTTTGGTGTCTTTAAAAGAGTTCTGCTATCAGCTGGAAATTGATGTCCTTGTGACCCTAATATAAGCAGTAGATTATTATTAGCCTGAATGAAGGTGAAGAGCAAATATTATTTTCTTTTTCCTCATCAGAGTCACATTTTCAGGAACAAAATAATGCCAGATTTATTAGCATTGCTAAAAACAGACACATCATTAAAATTTGACGTACTCGTTTCAAACTTCCAATTTTTATTTCAGAAATTGGAGTTAAAATAGAAGAAAGAATCATCACTTTTAGTTTTATTTAGTTCCATTTTCACTTTTCTATATAATGTGGAAGAATGACGATATATTCGTCCTTTCATAACTTTTTGTTTAGCCTCCATTACACTTTAGTTTTTCACTTACAATATTAAGGAAATTCACCCTATGAGATTCATGGTAAAAATTACTTTAAAGTAATTTTGTCTTGTAACCATGACTATACCCACTGCCGTCTCGAAGAACAGGCCGTCATGTTAAGATCGTGACGTCACATTAGAATATGTAATTTATTATAGAGGATATATGGCATGTATACTATTTTGTCTCAAATATTGTCCAGTGGTAAGTAACATCAATGAGGATTGAGGAGTATTATCATCCGCTTTGTTGGAAAAATGCACTCAAGGTCTAATCTGAAAACCATTGTTATTTAAGTAGTGCAACACTTTTTGTGCACTGGTGCAGCTTCAATGGCATACCGGTGCCGCACTTCTTTTACCAATAGAATTCGTTATTAGTCTTCCAACGCGCTATTTATGGATGTAAAATTTAAACAGATATATCTTTCTAACACTTATTATCCGTTTCGCAAATAACAAAAACTTACACTCGTTAAAGCCAGGAAAACCGTTTTCAACTGACCCTCTGATGTGGTATTTTAAGCTTCATTTAATTTCGTAACATCGTAATATCCCTACTGAATGCCCTCATATTTTCTCGGAACGGTATTTTTGGATTCCTAATAGACAATAACCGAGGTCATGGGCTCTTTTAGTCGCATACTGTGTTGGTATTGTGGTTTTTCGAGAAGTGCCATTATTTCCTATTTCGGCTCGATATTCCTCTAGCTTTTGTGTGTACTTCAGTTCAGGCAATATTATTTTGTTTTGTGGATTTATCAGTTCTGTTATTTGGCGGAAATAAAAATATTGTTCATAGATTTTATTGCGACAAAATAACGTAGTATTCTAATTTAATCTTATAAGTATAAATGGGTTACTAGATATTTTTAGCAAAATTATATTATGTACAAAGGTTTGTTTAACCTTTTCTTTTTTATTTTCTAATTAACCTTGAGCCGGCTTTAAAAAATAATGATATCATCCTATTGCTCTCTGGCAAACTACTCTTTGCTATCAATGTGATTGTCTCAAGGCTGTAGATCGTGGTATGGAATATCGAATCGGAGCCTGTTGCAGACCTAACTGATTTTATTCTTTAAACCATTTATAGAACCTCATGTAATAATTTCATTATGTCATCTTCTCTACGGATCAAGAAAAGGGTCCTTTAAATGGAAGTGTGAGAGTTTAAAAAAGTAACCAAATATAAATAGCCCAATATTTTATAATTATGTGTTATTCTTTGCATCCTTTTAGGGAAAAAACCTTCCTATAAACATATGTCCTCGGAATCTTAAGTTTTGATCTACAATATCTAAACATATTTTTCTCTTACACTCCTAAAACAAAAAAGAACAAACAAAATGGCCAATCCTAACTATCTTTGCATAATTTTTTTTATGGATTTGGTTAAGAACCAAAAGTTGCATTTTTCGGATACAATAATGTCTTATGATATGAGGTATCATTTCTTCACATTTATTATTTTTATTCATATCAATATTTTTATTCTAAAAAGAAGCACACATTTTAAATGAAACTATGCAATTTTCAACATTAACAAAAAATATTAAAAACATTTCACATAACTGAAACAAAAAAACAATAATACCGTGAATTGCAGTCTCGTGTTTTATTAACTGCTGCCAACCGACAGATTGAACACAATAGTTGGCGATTGCCTCGAAAGAAATGTTTTGCCCCTCCTCATGGAGAAGCGCCGCGCCATTCGAAGATTTGGAATGATTTTTAGTTGTCAGTTCCGAATAAGGCTTCTTAGCATCCCACACATGCTCATTCGAGTTTAGATCAGGGCGATATGGAGGCCAGTCTATAGTTGATGCAAAACAATTTCCAATGCACGTAATCAATCAGTTGATAATTGTAAATTCGAAAGGAAACATGAGGAAATTAAACTTGGGCATGAAATATTAAAACTTTATGCGATATTAAATGTACTACAAACTTAAAGTATTTTTCTTTGATAAGAACCCACTTATAGCAGATATTTTGTTTATATGTACATAATATATAAAAATTAATATAATTTGAATTTTAATTACCGAACATTGGCAACGCAACTGTGAACGGTGCGGTGGCGTCAGCTCGCTCGTTGGCCTATTTTGACATTTCGTGCAAAACTAACCTTAATTACCCTGTGGTTTCGTGTTTGCGATAATTTTTTATAAGAAACTCCAGATCTTTCCATAAATAACATTAAAAAACTGTTCTTAAGATTAACAAAAGTGCACATACGTATCTCGGTCGACTACGTTGTTTACTATTTGTGAAAAATGCCGAAGCATTTAAATAGCTGGTGCAAAGAGCTAATAATAATATAGCTTCTCTAATAAGCTATTTTGTTTCTACTTTACTAATCTTTAGCGTGTAGCAGCTGCCCTAAATTTAAATATCTCCAATGTAAGCGCAGTTTTAACAACAGTTAAGCAAAATAAATTATTAGAGTCACCTAAGAAGAAAGGTTCTTATTCAAAGAGAATTGTAAATGTGTCAAGATTGGATATAAGTTCTATCCGTGACACGTACGAGAAAAATTGACGAAGCAAGTAAAGTAAGTATTATTCAAAAACTAATATTTTACATTGATTATGCTTAGGCTGTGAGGCCGTGTTTCCACGGGCCACTTTTTGAAGTTGATATCGACTACAAAAAGTGGTTCGTCTGTGGTCTACTTTCGCCAGCTTGCAGTTCCATTTACGGCAATGTAAAAAGTTTAGTCCTTTTTCCACGAGCGTTTTATCGACCACAATCAAACTTCTGTCGCCGTGAGTCGCCGAGCCCGTCCACTGACCACAAGCCAACTGCAGCGCGATCCTTGTTCCACGGGCCACGTGCAAGGCGACCACTTTTTCTTGTCGTCATCTAGGCAGTATTCGAGATGGAACCGTTTAACACGGACACGTTTATAGCCGAAATTCAGGCGGAACCTGCAATTTGGGACTATAAAAGCGATCTATACATCAATAAAATTCAAGAAATCCATCCATCCCAAATGGGATGGACCCAAAACCTCGGAGAATTTCTTTTTCGCTTACGTCTTCAGAAAAGCAACAAGCAATAAAGCTCCTTCGTCTGAAACCATGTTACTACTGCGAAATATTGGCTCACAGTGAAATATCCGTGCCAATACGGACCACATTTTGACGTTAGCATAACTGCAAAATGTGGCTGGGTCAGACAACTGAAGGGGTCGGGACGACTACATACGAACCACTTTTTGTAGTCCATATCAACTTCAAAAGTGGCCCGTGGAAACACGGCCTAACTTTTATTGGAACATCATGTAACTTTAACAACTTTAAGTAAGAAATTAAAAGACAGACAACTGTTTGATGGTTGTCTTAACTCTTTAAGTCTCTTAAAGGAAATAGGCTTCGGATAGAAAAAGAAATTGCGTGCTGCTACCCCTGATGTTTGGAAAAATTTAATTCGGCACACAGAAAGCGACATATTAAAATAATATAAAGGAGAACATGTATTAGATAGACTGAACATTCAACCCATTATTGTTGAAGTAAATGAAACGAGTTACTTGAAGGATGATTGAGATTCATCTTTGTATTATTATTTTTATTATTTAAGTAGCCAAAGCATATATAAAAGAGTAACAATAAAATTACATGACTATTCCAATATAAGTTAGGTATATATTGTCAACCTGGACGATTTTACAAATAAAGTAAATAAATTTGTGTTTATTTTTATAAATTTATCTTGTTTTTATGAAAGAAACAAAACCACTATAATTCTCTTACTCGGTAATTTTGGTTACAAGCTGGCAACACTGCCGATAACTGACGTCACTCGAGGGGTACGACGTGCATTGGAAATTGTTCTGCAATATAATATATTCGTTAAATGCACATTTTATCCATCACTGACAACTCTTGCGTGCCAAATATATGTTGCTGAGTTATTTATGGTCTTCGCAAATATGACCACATTTCACATAAGATAACTGAATGCAATTGGCTTAATAATTGAACAATCGCCGACTCCACCACCTTAGTAATTTCGTACTTAGAGAAGAACATAAGAATAATTAGGAATAAGTACACAATACCCCATTATACAATATGGAACAGCAGTGTTTAAGAGAAGTTTCTCATTTAACGCCATTAGTCAATATAACTCTCTGCCTCAGGAACTCAGATTATACAATGCTAATAAATTTGAATTTAAATTCGGTAATCATCCGCTAAGTGGACAGTGACATGCTGTTGAAAATCTCGATGGTTGCCTTGTTCTGAATGAATTTTATTACGCATCATGCTTTTCTTTTCTTTTTATGTCTTGTGTTGTATGTATGTATTTATATCATTTATATAAGCCTACCTTTGGTAGAGTAAGAGTAGCCAGACGGCTAGATATAGATGATCTGTTAATTTAATATTTAGCATGTTAATAAAAGTAATTTAGTATTATTATTATTATAATAGTGAAAGCGCCATTGTTAATTAAAAATATGTATGTACGGACATATAGTGAAATTCTAGCCCACACCATTATACTACCGCCTCCAGAAGGTGTTCTTGGAGATATGCAACATTCAGAAAATCTCCTTTTCTTTTACGTACACGCTCCCTTCCATCCCGTGAACTCGACCAAAAACCCTATTAATCTGTGAATATCACACATTCCCCCTATTCCTCATTCCATAATCTGTATATTCACGGGCAAAATTTAATTGTTGGTAGCGATGGCTTGAAAATAAACGTGGATAAGCAGCTGGTCTTCTTGACATCATTCCTTGTTCACGTAATCCACAACGGACGGTTCGTCCAGAAACTCTTGTGCTACGTGCCTTTAAAGTCGATGACTGATAAGAGTAGATCTTACTCCGAGGTCCCTTAACGCAGTTAGGGTAACAAAATTATTATCTGGCTGGTTTGTGACTCGTGGTCTTCCTGGTCCTGGCTTGCGTATTCATCGGTCTGGCGAAAGCAATTGATTGCCCAAAACATTTGCTATGTAGCGTATATCACAACCATCGTCATTCGATGCAAAAGCTCATCAACACCTTCTCACCGTATATTCAAAACAAAACTTTTAATGCTAAATAGCAGTAGGTACACTGAGACGTTAACAAAATTATAAACTACATAAACACTAATCGTAACGTTACTAGACAACAGAATACCAATGTTGCTCCATTGAAATAAATTTAATTTATTTTTGCTATTGTTGAAAATTGAATAGTTTCCTTAAAAAATTGTGTTTCTATTTGGAATAAAGATTGATTGATACAAATACAACAAAAAATGTTAAGAGATTATAATGAGGAATAATAAGGATCAAAGACCTCATACAAAGAGAGATTATTATCTCGTCAAATATTTCCACACAGTGTTCAGAAATTTAGGACAAAATGCAACATTCGGTCCAATACACTGTATAACCTATTAAAAAAATTTTTGCAAAAACGCCTAAACGTGAGAAAAAAATTATACTCAAAACATTAGCTTTACTTCCGAACACTTTAAAATACCTGTTTTAGAAATACGTGTCAATATAAATCAAATCCAGACACAAAATCTGCCTACAATGCAAAAGATTATGCTAATTTTAAATAAAAAAGCAACATACAGTTGCAGGTCGGCAAAACCAACAAAGAAAATCACCGTTTAAAATCCTTTTAGAATATTCTTCGCTTACCTTCGCTAAGTGAAAATGGGTATGTTTTACTAAACAAACTGACAATTTTAATGTAAGTTCTATGAATTATAATTTATCGAGTTAAAATAAAAGGTACAATATTCTAAATTTCTATGTCAGAATCCCTTTTCGGATTGTATAATAAGCAAATTAGTTCCTTTGATATAACGCCAACTTTCCGCCAAGTTACTATTTTATCTTAATAATTGCGTTAATTTCTTATTGGTAAAGAAAAATAATGACCACCGTTGCCATAGCAACACAGCGTGACACTGAGCGCTAATTGGTTTACCCGAGACACCAGGCAGTGGAAGTAGGTGTCCCGCTTCATAACGTCAAAGACTCACTAATTGCACTTCGAGGAGGACAGTTTGATTTGCGAGCGATCACACGGGATCGTCGTTTTCCAACACAAAAGTGTGTTGTATTAGTTCAGTTTCTTTCTGCCGTAAAAAGATAATTCTTATTATAGTGTTCTTTCCGTGTTACGGAAACTTCAACTCCAAGGACTACCTGCATCTCGATGAAAGAAGTTCGCTCCCCACGGGCTCCACGATCTTTTCTCAGATAACAAAAGTGTGATGTTTTCTTCTTTCTGTAATACAAATTCTCTTTGGTGGTATTTAGCAAGTAGGCTGTTTCTTTTTTACCAAGTAGTGGCATAATTCTGGTGTGTGTAACGGAAGGACGCTTTTTATTTTCCTATGACCTCCTTAAAAAAGTAAGTATCCGTTTAACGTCAGCTCGCGACAATTTTAGTCGTAACATATTTATGTTCCTCTTTCGAAGTGAAGTATAAATAAACCCCACAGATACCTAGATACAGTGCAGTGTGTCTAACGTTGGTTCTCATTCATCAAATGCAATACATCCGCAGTTGTTTAAAAAGTTAAAAAGAATTTTATACTCCTCTTTACAAATGACGTTTAAATGTGGAAAATAGAAGAGATTTTTAATTATAAAAAGTGTTTTGTTGAATCTGGCAGCATATAAACGAATCAGCCGGATACTGTGGCTTATATAGTAACAATGTAGGTAGATAATAACAAGCTCTGTTTTATTCAATACCCTTGTTGACTGCACTCGTCGTGACTGATCCAAGCAACTTTTCCCCAGTATTTAGTGGTGATGTGTAAATGTTAATACACCACGGGTAAACATCTTAAATCGACAAAGGTTGCTAGCTTGCTGTCATTATTTACTATTCGCCATAGTATAAGACTAGTTGATTTATTTGTGCGTAGATTCAATTAAACTCCTTTTAACAAAAAATAACCAACTATTAAGATAACTTCAAACATGACACTGCTCAAACTTTACAAAACTGAGAATGACTTGATATTTTACTGCACCTGATAGGATATCTTTGAGATTTATTTAAATAGTGAAAAACACATCGTGTGAATAGTATACAAGACCGTAAACCGGTTAAAAGAGGCAGACTTTGCTGCTCGAAAAATCATGAGAGAATCAAAAAATTTGCCGTGAACTGCCGGGAAAAAATCGACAATCTTCCTTGGTAAGTAATGAGAGAGTACTTTGATAGACAGGTCGGATTATCTTCCCACCTCGAATCTCTGAGGGGGGGGGGGAACCAATAATCCATTGTCATGCCAATTGCAACTGTTCCGTCACAAACCATACATTTTATGAACCACGCACACCTGTATGAGATGACGAATATAGGTGAAGAAGGTG
This sequence comes from Polydrusus tereticollis, assembly GCA_963920685.1. Taxonomy (NCBI): domain Eukaryota; kingdom Metazoa; phylum Arthropoda; class Insecta; order Coleoptera; family Curculionidae; genus Polydrusus; species Polydrusus tereticollis. The sequence goes on from OY987327.1 coordinate 64,169,579, forward strand.
AGCTGTTTGTTGAGATGTCGATGTCAGAGAAGAATCGAATTGATAGAGATTTTTAAGTATTAAAAAATGTAACACCATTTTCAAAGTAAAATAGATAAGTCTTATTGTTGAAGTATGGTGTTTTAATAGAAGAAGATACAGTCCACTACTTTGAAGGAACATTTTGGTCCAATCGAGACGGATGAAGTGAATAATCCGTATTTATGTTTTAGTATAATTACGTCTTGGCTTGTCGGCAGACGATACCTATTACCTATACCTGTTAGCAGTCAGCTATATTCCAGTCCGGATCTCCGGAAGACAGTAGTTTTATAAACAAGATACCGATCGCTTAATGGCTAGGTGAAGTTCAATGAGCTATTTGTCAAAGTAAGTCCGTTCCTTATTAGATTTGGTCTACTTATTTGTTTTATTACGGTGCGTGATCTTGGTAAGTTTGTCTAGTGTTTTTAATATTTAACAATGTCTGAGCTAAACAAATTAAAATTAAAACGCGGTAATATAAAAGGCCAACTCACTAGAATTAGCCGTTTTATCACTCAGTCGATCCAGATAACCTCACGGATTTGGATTTGGGTCAGTTAGATGTTAGGCTAGATAGGGCGGAACCACTTTTATCACACTTCGAAAATGTTCAAGGTGATATTGAGTCATTATTGAGTGAGTCTCAAAATGAGAACGAAAATCTATTAGAGGTTGAAAGTAAAGAACGTGATGAATTTGAATTGCAATATTTTGAAGTGATTAGTAAAATTAAGGTGCTAATTGCTAGATATAATAATACTGACTCAGACAATGGTGACTCAGTTTCAAATGGCAGGCAAGGGTTAATTCGTGGTAGTGCTACGGGGCTTAGGATGTCTGTGCAACCTACTAGACAATCAATCAAATTGCCTACCTTAAAGTTACCAACCTTTAATGGGTCTTATGAAAATTGGCTCGAATTTAAAGATGCATTCCAGGCCATTGTTCATGATAACACATCTTTAAGCCGTGTAGAAAAATTCTATTATCTAAAATCATATCTGGAGGGAGAACCGCTTCAGGTTGTTGCAAATTTACAAGTTACGAATGATAATTATTCTGTAGCTTGGGAGCTTCTCTCGGATCGTTATGAAAATAAAAGACTCATTATACACAATTATGTCAAGGCATTGTTTGATTGTCCGATTGTAGTCAAAGAATCACATAATGATCTTAGAAACCTGTATGATTTATTTCAGAAAAATCTAAGGTCTCTGCAAAGTTCGGGTCAAGACACTGACAACTGGGATACCTTGATTATGCATTTATTAACAAGTAAATTTGACGTAACCACTCGTAGAGAATGGGAGTCATATCCTATATCGAGTGGGGAATTACCAAAATTACTTGACAATAACGCGTTTTCAAAATCTAAATGTCAGTTATTAGAAAAATTAGAATCATCAAAAAAGGACGTACATATTAAACCGGATAAAGGGAATTTAAGAGGATTTCATTCTATACCTACAGAAGGTAAATTTTCTTGCTACTATTGTAAAAGGAATCATTCAATTTATAAATGTTTTGCTTTTAAAACCATGAATGTTCGGGATAGAATCGCTGCTATTAATAAATTAAAATTATGTACAAATTGTTTTAAATTTAAACACACAAGCAATTGTTCAAATAATTTTTCTTGCCGTGTTTGTGGAGGCAAACATAACACACTTTTACATGTAAGCAATACCACCGTCGAGATGAACCATTATAGGCCAAAGCCAAATATTCCTGAAAATGGCGCGGAATCGCCGGCAGTGCCGGCAGCAAATATCTCGACTGCGGGTCACTCGTTGAACAGTTCGGCGACGTTGTCAGTATTGGCAACTGCGAATGTTAAGGTTTTGGATGACCAGGGAAAGCCTCACGTTGTTAGAGCATTACTTGACCCTGGGTCGCAAAGCAATTTTATTACTGAAAGTTTAGTGGAAAAACTGGGTTTACAGAGGTCGTCTGTTGATTTTCAAATTATGGGAATCGGGGAAGCTTTATCGACTACATCCAATTCTAAGGTTAATCTTATGCTTATGTCAAATATTAATGATTATAGCGAACGTATTTCTTGTTTAGTTCTAACAAAAATAACGCAATCGATTCCAACAGTCTCCTTTGATATTTCAAATTGGGGTATTCCAGAGAATTTGAAATTAGCGGACGAGTCTTTTAATCTCCAGAGTGATATTAATATTTTGTTGGGAGTTGATATATTTTATAAAGTATTGTTGATGAAACAAATTCGTAAACAAGGAATTCCTACTCTTCAAAAAACGAGATTTGGTTGGGTTGTTGGGGGATATTTTGATAGTTCTAATGTCGCTAATAATAACCAGGTAATAACTTGTTTTTCACTGGATCAGACGATTGATGAAAAACTTACACGTTTTTTGGAATTGGAGGAATGTCATGACAACCAACCTTGTTTTCCGAAATCTGAACAATTTTGTGAAGATCATTTTATAAAAACCCATAGTCGAACTCTCGACGGGCGATTCGTTGTAAAATATCCTTTTAAGGACAATAAAAACGATGTAGGTATATCAAAGGATATAGCACTCAAACGTTTAGGTTTTCTTGAAAAACGTTTAAACAAAAATCCAAGTTTAAAGAATGATTATGTGAACTTTCTAACGGAGTATAAACATTTGGATCAAATGTCAAGGGTGCGGGATTTTTCTATTGATAAAGGTGATACCAAACCATGTTATTACTTACCACATCATCCCGTGATTAAGGATTCTAGTTTAACGACGAAGGTTCGAGTGGTTTTTGATGCTTCAGCTAAAAGCGACACTGGTTTATCTTTAAATGAAATACAACATGTTGGACCCACTATTCAACAGGATCTTCTTTCGATTTTATTACGTTTTCCTAGCTACTCGTACGTGATTAACGCGGATATCTCGAAAATGTATAGGCAAGTTCTCATAGATCCTAGTGAGCGAAGCTATCAGAGGATTTTGTGGAAGAAACCAGATATTCCTCACGGTGAGATTGAATGTTATGAACTGAATACTGTAACATATGGTTGTGCGTCGTCACCATTTTTGGCTGTCAGATGTTTAAAGCCTTATTGCGATGAAATGGGATTAATTAGAGTCGGGGGCAGAATTCAAAATGCTCGAGTATCTAATGATCAAAAACACCCAATTATATTACATAACAAGCATTACCCAACAACACTAATAATTATTATGAATAATTTACACATCTCCTTATTACATTGCGGTCCGCAACAGTTATCGTATACAATTCGCGAAAGATTTTGGCCCATTTCTAGACGCAGAATAGCTAGAACAGTAGTTAGGCGTTGTGTTAAATGTTTTAAAGCAGATCCAACTGCAGTAAATTATTCTATGGGAAATCTTCCGGAATATCGCGTATCTGCATTTCAACCAGTCTTTACTTATACTGGAGTTGATTACGCGGATCCCATCTCGATGAGGGATCGGATAACAAGAAATCCTAAGATAGTTAAGCGGTATACAGGGTGTCTCAAAACTCAGTATCAAGATTTTAGGGGCGTATTTGCCAGGTCAAAATAAGCCTTTTTTTTCCTATAAGCATGTGTCCGCAAACGCTTCGTCACCGATCTACAGAGTGTTAAATTTTCAAAAAAATTTTATTTTTTCCTTCATAGCTCTTTTAGTTTTTGAGATATTAAGATAAAATTTAAAACATAGATTACGCTTTAGGGCTTACATCATCTAGTATACCGAGTGATTGTAAGAATCTACAGGGAGATATTTTTCAGGGGTCATGCTCCCTTTTCTCCGCATAAACTTTTTTATAGTGCGCTGCTGGCGGATTCTGAAATATGCAGTACATTCTTTGTTTTGTTTATAAACTTTTTTATCTCTTATAATTTTTATGCATCTAAGATCGTTATCGAGAAAAAAATTTAAACAAATTTTTGTAAGTAGCTACATTTAATTAACATTTATAACAACAGGGGGGAATAAATACCACAATAAAAACAAAAGACGCTATACTTATTTGTTATAAGATTATTTAAACATTACCTCAAAAATAAGAAACTTAATCAACTTTGACTTTTTATAAAAGATGCTGGAAATGCCCTCCTCTTTCTGCGATACAACCCTCTACTCTTCTTCTCATAGACTGCCGTACGCGTTCTAATATTCCGGGATTATTTCTTACCGTTTGAAAGGCATCCATAATTCGTCCAGTTAGAACTTCGATGGAAGGCACTGGTCCTGCATCATAAACTAGACTCTTTACATGCCCCCATAAAAAGAAGTCCAGCGAGTTGCAATCTGGGGACCGTGGGGGCCAAGCAATTTGACCTGCTCTGCCAATCCACCGATTGGGAAACACTGTGTCTAAATAATCGCGGACGGTGACTCGAAAATGAGGGGGGGCCCCATCGTGCATAAACCACATTTGTTGACGAACGTGTAAAGGCACATCCTCCATTAATGCAGGCAATTCATTCTGTAGGAAGTTTAAATATGTGTCACCATTTAAAATTCGCGGTAAAATAAAAGGACCAATTAAAGTATCTCCTACTATTCCTGCTATTCCTGCCCATATGTTTACGCTAAACTGTTCCTGGTGTCGAGATTCTCTGATCATGTGTGGATTTTCTAGTGCCCAAATATGAACATTGTGGTAATTCACTACTCCGTCGCGTGTAAATTGAGCCTCGTCGGTAAAAAGGATACGAGATAAAAATTCAGGATCCACAGTACACTTGCGCAGTATCCATCTGGAGAACTGCAAGCGCTGTGGAAAGTCTCGAGGAAGCAAACCTTGGACGCGCTGAATATGATATGGGTATAGCATGTTTTCGTGTAAAACCCTCCAGACAGTTGAACGGGAAACATCCAAATGCCGTGCTATTTATCGAGTACTCATACCAGGGTTTTCGTCGATAACATTTAAAATCTCTTCATCAACTGCTGGGTTGCGTGCTTGTCTTGGTCTACCAGTATCGTGCATTGGAGTCTGAAATCTGCCGTATTCCCGAAGGTGTTGATGGGAATTTATAAAAGTTCTGTAGTTGGGAAGCCGGCGATTAGGAAATCTTAGCGCGTACAACCTCTGAGCATTAAGCCCGTTACCATTAGCCAGACCATAAACGAAATGGATGTCAGCCAGATGTTCAAATGAATATGGTCCATTTTCCATTTTAATGTTAAACAAATCAAAAAATATACGATAAGTTATAAACCAACTTTTAAATAATGTCAAATGCATAAACCAACTTTTAAATAATGTCAAATGCTTCAAAATAAGCGTAAACGTCAAAATGAAAATAGCAGTCAAAGCCCACTAATTGTTTTTTTTATTGTTTCATTGAAAAATTTCAATTAAATATGGCTAATTACAAAAATTTGTTTAAATTTTTTTCTCGATAACGATCTTAGATGCATAAAAATTATAAGAGATAAAAAAGTTTATAAACAAAACAAAGAATGTAATGCATATTTCAGAATCCGCCAGCAGCGCACTATAAAAAAGTTTATGCGAAGAAAAGGGAGCATGACCCCTGAAAAAATATCTCCCTGTAGATTCTTACAATCACTCGGTATACTAGATGATGTAAGCCCTAAAGCGTAATCTATGTTTTAAATTTTATCTTAATATCTCAAAAACTAAAAGAGCTATGAAGGAAAAAATAAAATTTTTTTGAAAATTTAACACTCTGTAGATCGGTGACGAAGCGTTTGCGGACACATGCTTATAGGAAAAAAAAGGCTTATTTTCACCTGGCAAATACGCCCCTAAAATCTTGATACTGAGTTTTGAGACACCCTGTATATGTATTTTTATATGCATGAACACCAAGTGTGTTCATTTAGAAGTTGTCAGTGACTTGACTAGTGAGGCTTTTCTTGCAGTTCTTAAACGATTTGTTGCAAGAATAGGTAAGCCTCTGCATATCTACTCTGACAATGGAACTTATTTTGTGGGCGCTAACTCAACGCTTCAACAATTTTTACGTTCGAATTTTGATGAACTAGTTTCCGAGTTATCGTCTGAGGGAATTATGCCACCTAGAGCACCCAATTTCGGAGGTTTATGGGAGGCTGGTGTTAAAAGTATTAAATTTCATTTGAATCGTGTTGTCGGTAACAATAGTCTTACTTTCGAAGATCTGAGCACTGTTTTAACTCAAATAGAAGGAGTACTGAGCTCTAGACCATTGACTCCTCTATCATCGGACCCACAAGATATGACACCGCTCACACCAGCACATTTTTTGGTGGGAAAACCGTTAACTTCGCTACCAGAGACTGAGTATACCAATGTACCTGAAAATCGACTTCGTACGTTTCAACACTTACAACGCATGGTTCAACAGTTCTGGAAACGCTGGAATAAGGAATATATTTCCGAGTTACAATCGAGAATAAAATGGAAGAAGAACTTTCAAAATTTGCCGAAGGTTGGCAGTTTGGTACTTATAAAAGAAGACAATGTGCCAGTTTGTAAATGGAAGACTGGACGTGTTATTGAATTGCATCCTGGTTCGGATAATGTAACTCTTGTGGTGAGTTTACAGTGCGGTGATCGTTCCATCTGTAAACGCGCTGTTACAAAATTGTGCGTGTTACCAGTCGAACCTAATGAGACATAATGTTTAAAACGTTTTAATATGTTTGTAGTTAATATGTTGTTTGTCTTTGTTTATTGAAATAAGTATTTCAAGGCGGGCGGCATGTTCCGTCACAAACCATACATTTTATGAACCACGCACACCTGTATGAGTTGACGAATATAGGTGAAGAAGGTGAGCTGTTTGTTGAGATGTCGATGTCAGAGAAGAATCGAATTGACAGAGATTTTTAAGTATTAAAAAATGTAACACCATTTTCAAAGTAAAATAGATAAGTCTTATTGTTGAAGTATGGTGTTTTAATAGAAGAAGCATTATTTTTACTGACCAATTAGAAATTTTATAATTATTAGGTATACAAGAGTTTTTTTTACCGCGGCTCGGATTTGTTCTAAGGTACCTACCTAATTTGCATATTGCTATTTTTGAAACGTATCTTTCGGCGACAACAAACGCTATTAATCTAATAATAGACATGTTGTTGAATTTTTTAGACCTCTCTTGCAGCCTTTTTGGAGAAGAATCTTTTGAAATTAGGAAATATAACAGCTAATTTTCTTTGTTAGTTCTGCCGGTTATAAACGACAGTTTTATTTAAATTAGCATAATATTTTATGTCTTAGAAAAACAAGATTTTATTTATACTGAAGCATGTTTCTCAAACACGTCTAATGGATTAAGATCAGATAATCTCTGAGGCCAACTGCAACAATAACAGTGGTATGACACTGCATGGCACGCTAACGTAAAAGAACTTTGTCAAAATAATTGTAGTAGTAACTTTTCAAATCGGTAAAAAATAATGAAATGTCATTTTAAATGGTAATAATTTTTTCGAAAACTGCCATTTTTCTAATTTAAACAGGTACAACATTTATCTTCACAAAACTACAAGACAATTAAATAAAATTAATCTTTTCACCTCTAATTTAATTCGCGTTCCTTTTTAACATTTCTAATAGGATTCTAATTTTGTACGCCATTATAGTTTCGGAATTCCAGCAGCTTTTCTCTTACGTCTATTTTTGGATTATTAATGAATGATAAGCAAGGTCAGAGGCTTTCTTTCGCCGCCTACTATGAGTTTCTTATATTATTCGAGTAAGGATGTTTATTTCTGTTTTTGATGTTGTCATTCTGCGTTTCTTATGTAAGGGATCAAAACACGCACTCAATTATTTCTTTTTAGTATTCCAGCTCACCAATATTTAATATTTTAGAAAAAAGTTACTTTTTAAGTGGAATGAAAGTAATTTTTTACCGATTCATATTATTAGATATTCGGAAAGAGCTAGTTTTCTAATTTTGAACTGGAAAACTTTCTGATATAGAGGAGATGTGCCATATATGGAATATCATTTTGTTTTTACCTTGTAATTTTTTTGTTTCTTAAAAGAACTTTTGTTTATTTTTTTTACACATGGTTTAGTGGTTTAGTTATCAGGTTTTAATTATAAAAATGAGAAAATTCGTATATCGGGAGCCTTAAAAAATAACCTTTAAAAAAGGGTAATTTTGTACCTAATGCGGAATAGGATCCTAATATGGTATATACTATGATCCCAATATGGAATCGGGTAATGCTATTTAAAAGAAAAAAGTAAACGATTTTAAACTACATTTTTTATTTAAAAAAACATAATTAACAAAACAAATATTAATAATTCAACTTTGAACAAGAAAAATATAAAAAAATAATTTAAAAAAAAAATCAAATTAAGATTCTCAATTTTTAGAGTAGGAATAAGGTATCGGAACGTTTCGATACTCAAGAGATGAGTAGATATTGTCAAAACAAACTAATTGTCTTTGCAATACTCACAGATGAAAACATCAGTTTCACATCCCGAACAGTCAATATGACCCCACTCTTTGCAGAAAATACATTCAATCCACTTCTCTCCTTTTCTATCCTCCAAAAACTGTCCATTACAATAGAAACAAGTAGCATTATCTTGCTGTGGTTTGTCTACTCCAAGGTCCTCCATGTCATCATCCTCACAAGAATTGTCTTTGAAATTAACGGATTCTGACTCTGAGGAGGAATCTTGAATGATCGCCTTCTTCTTTGAAGGATTTGCTTGACGAAGATGAAGGCCACTAGAGGATGGTCGATTTAGGGCATCTGATGATTCCGCTAACACTTTACGCTTCACTGTTTTGGCTTTTTTTGAAGAGACTGAATTTATTGAAGCTTCTAGGTCATCTTTAAATGGAGATGAAGTTATAATTGCGGCCTTTCCAGGCGCCCTTCCTCTTTGCGGCCCTTTTTTTGCCTTAAAGGTTGGCACCGGAGAAATATTCTCGGGTCCAATAAAGTCCCTTGCTTCTTCATTATTGTCGGTTATATTTTCACCTGCTGTGGCTCCTTCCTCAATATTTTGTTGTTCCTCGATATTTTCTTGTTCTGCAGCAAGGAAATCGCTATCTGTGAAAACATGACGATTTGGAGGAAATATTCCTGTTTTTTTAAAACCGTTAACGGCAATTGCCCCAGTTTGCACCTTTAGGTAAGCCTTTCCAAATAGTTCAGCAATGTCAAAATGTGTGACTGCTCTTTGATTCGATCTTAAAAATAATCTTAACTCCTCACTATAATGAGCTTTCAGAGGTCCCATCAACGTTTTATCTAATGGTTGCATGTGGTGTGTAGAATGAGGGGGCAAGCACACTATTTGAACAAAATTCTGCCTTGCCAAGTTTATCATTTCTAAATTGCGACAATGAGTATGGTGTCCGTCTAACACTAGCAACACAGGGTCGTTTTGTGATGGTTTCACCTTTTCAATAAAATGTTGGAACCACTGAGTGAAAATGTGGGTTTGAATCCACCCGCTAGAGTGACAAACAATTTTTGATCCAGGAGGAGCACCCTTTTCCAATAGAGCATTGGCATTTTTTCTAGGGAAGATTAGAAATGGTGGAACAAAACATCCTCCCGCACTCATACACAAGACTGCCGTAACTAAGGAACCTCTTTCTGCAGATGTTAAGGCTCCTACCTGCTTTGTTCCTCTAAGTGCAAGAACATATTGTACTTTGGACTGAACAATAGATAGGCCAGTCTCATCCACGTTGAATACTCTATCCGCTGGGTATTCGTATTCTTCGAATTCTGCCTCCAAAATATTAAAAAAGTGGGTAACGTTTTCTTTATTGAAGCCTTTGGCTCTATGGATGGATGTCCCAGTTGGCTTTCTGATAGAAATTCTGTCCTTATGTCGCCTCAGGAATAAATCCAACCATTTTCTTCCAGCGCTTTCATTATCTTTGGAAAATGGGTTTGGTAGTTTATTTAATGTAACCAGCTGATAGGCCATCCTTTTGACATCACTTCGTGTTAATCCATAAAACTTTTTTTCCATCAGAAGCAGATAATCTACCAATTTCTCCTCTAACAGCTGTGGTAAAACCGCGGATCTTCCTAATTTTGTTTCAACTGCCTGGGCTGGTGTTGCATCTCGCTTTGTTGATAGACGGAATAATGTAGTTCGTGGAACATTAAATGTATCTGACGCTTTTTTGTATCCCATCTCGTGACTTCGCACAGCTTCGATTGCACGAACCATGTCTTCTTTTCTCCATTTTTTACGACCCATGGTACTTTTCTGTAAAAAAAGGTTACATAATAATTAATTTTTGGATAGTCTTTTCATAAAGATTTTGCATTTTTTTTCACTAAATTTTAAAAAACGGTGTGTACGCAATATGGAATATTCCATAATTGAAACATCGATATGTTCCATATAAGGTACCCGGCCATCTTTCTTTTTGTTGACCAAACTCATGGGTTTACAAGAAGCTAATCTTAAATTGCAATATAAGAAACTTAAACTTATGTTATACAAACATACAAGACACAATCAAACATTCCCGTGTTTATTCTAACTAGGTGTATCAAAACTTCAAATACATACCTCCAATAAATTACAATGTCGGGTAAAAACAAATCGCACTCCGAAATAACGACAGGTACGTTCGGCGGTTTATAAACGACTCTCATAAGTCACATCTAGCAGGAAGAATATTATTGGTAATGCTGTTGCGGTGTTGCCACTTTTGGTTTGTGAAATTTTAGGGTATTCCATATAAAGAACATATTCCATATATGGCACATCTCCTCTACCGTTTAGGAACTATGTAAATTTAGATTAAAAATAAAAAATTATATTCAGATTAGGGTTGGATAAATAATACAATTGTTTGCATTTGACATACGATATTGTTAGGTGTCTTTTCACCTGATAATGAAGTATAATCATGAAGAAAAGTGTGATTTATTACGTTTATAAAAAATAATTCAATTACATTTGTGTCAAAACTATGTCCCAGTTTGCCGCTTTCGTCAAACAATACATTTAAAAATATTGAGATAAGATTTTGACTTCAAAAATCAGTTGAAGGAAACGCAAGATAAGTTCGGAAAAATATGGATAAAGAGATAGATATTCTATAGTTTTTTTAAGGTGGCTATAACTAGCAGTAAGGTTTTTACTGTTTTTTTGTTATTTATTTGTATTGAAGATATTCACAATAATTTAGGTTAGTTTAGGTTAGTTAGGTACATTGATATACCGGGTGTCTCGCTAAGGTCGGCCAGCGGATGTATCTCGTGAATCATTTGTCCCCTAGAAGTATGCGTACAATATTTTGCACTTTTAAGGTTCACCGCTAGATGGCGTATTTTTAAGTCAAAGCCAAAAAATGAGATCCTCTCTTAAAATCAATGGTGAAGGTAAGTTACGTGGAACGGTTTTAAACTCTCCTATTAACACTCTAAAAATTATGAATTCGACAGTTTGGCCTCTCTCCTAGAATAAGGGGTGAACGGAAAAAAAACCTTATAAAAATAATCAAAAAAAGAATAAAAGTAACTATATTTCATAGTTCTATAGAGGACAACTTGTTATAGAATAATTTTTGTTATTTACTTATAAAGTTTTGTTGTTAGAAAAAAAAGAGGAGATATTAATTAGAAACATGATTGTTAATCATATGGATTTTCATAACTAAACAGAAAGAGAGAGAAAGAGAAAGAGAGAGAGAAAGAGAGAGAGAGAAAGAGAGAAAGAAAGAGAGAGAGATATTAGGTGGCTCTAAATGAGCAATGGCTATTGTTTACAGGGCTGCAGCCGGCTCGTATCGTAGCTCAGATTGCCGGCATTATAAGAATCATGTGTATTCTTATATAGTTGGCCGGGTCTGATAAACAATATCTTAAAGATCAAATAAAACAACGGCAGTCTACCTCCACAATATGTATTTAAATGTTTATGTTTATATTCTACATGTTTCGGACATAGAAATGTCCATCATCAGGGATACAGTAGTCGATTACGATAGCTCTATCTTGCATAAGCGACGATCAAAAGTTATGTTAAAATTGAAATTGTAGGTTCTAATGAATGATCAAGACTGAATGAGATGTGATATTTGAAATTTTGGTCAAGGTATCTTTGAAGAAGGGGGTTCCCAGTCTGTAGCCACTGAGACAGGTGGTGAAGCAATTATGTCATTTGTAGCTATTTAAAGGAGATTAATTTAAGTGAAGTGCTCAAAGACGCTTCATCTCACCGTGTCTAGGGTGTGGACAACAAAATACTGGGTTAGACTTGAAAACACATTCTTAGGAGATAAACAATAAATGAAATGAGAATTATACTACTTTTAAGGTTGGAATTTATTAATTTGAAGCCAATGGGCAGGTGGTGAAGCAATTATGTAGGTTTGTAGCTAATTAGAGAAAAATTTTTTTCCTGTACGCCAGCATGGTGAAGTGAAGTATCTTTGAGCTGTAATATCCTCTAATTAGCTAATACAATGTAATTTCAACATAAATACTTCACTTCTAGTCGAGATGGTGAGAATCCAGTTTTAATTTTCTTAATCTTCTTTTTCAATCATAAAATTATGTTCATTTTCTACCCCCCTTTAACCTAAAAATTTTGTTAGCCAATACTCCAGGCATGGTTGGATGAAGCATCTTTGAGCACCTATCTACATTATTTTCCTCTAATTAGCTACAAACCTACATAATTGCTTCACCACCTGCCCATTGGCTTCAAATTAATAAATTCCAACCTTAAAAGTAGTATAATTCTCATTTCATTTATTGTTTATCTCCTAAGAATGTGTTTTCAAGTCTAACCCAGTATTTTGGTGTCCACACCCTAGACACGGTGAGATGAAGCATCTTTGAGCACTTCACTTAAATTAATCTCCTCTAAATAGCTACAAATGACATAATTGCTTCACCACCTGTCTCAGTGGCTACAGACTGGGAACCCCCTTCTTCAAAGATACCTTGACCAAAATTTCAAATATCACATCTCATTCAGTCTTGAACATTCATTAGAACCTACAATTTCAATTTTAACATAACTTTTGATCGTCGCTTATGCAAGATAGAGCTATCGTAATCGACTACTGTATCCCTGATGATGGACATTTCTATGTCCGAAACATGTAGGATATAAATATAAACATTTAAATACATATTGTGGAGGTAGACTGCCGTTGTTTTATTTGATCATATCAACTCCACTGTAATGGACTACTTCTTCAAGTTTAATATCTTAAAGTCTTTTGGTATTTTTTTTTGGAATTTGATCAGAATGTAAAATAAAAAATTATTTAAAGGCGGAATATATGCACTTAAAGTCAGTCAAAATATGCGCATAAGTATATATATGCCTTGTTTGCCTTTAAAATATGCAGTTATAGGTATGCATTTTTTTGACCAAATATGCATAGTGGTAGGCAATATTTCTTAATTTATTATAGTAAAATAGGGTAAAGAAACACTCTGGGTTTTAAAAAAGATGTTTATTTAAAAAAAAATGCAAAAAAATAACAAAGAAAAATAAAAGTAAACAACTTGAAATTGTATAAAAGGCATTTATTACTAAATATTTTTCAAAATTTTCAACTAAAGAGGATTGTCTTCTATCAGTAAAAATATGTTTATTTAAAGAGAAGCTTCTACTGATGTAATCGGACAATGCTGCAACTTAGGTAGTAAAGTATAAGGCCAAGATACTTCGTTGGATGGTTTACCTTCATAAATGCTTTTTCCTGCAGTTAAGTATTCAAATCCTGCAGTCTTTTTTACAGTTATATCCAATTTGTTCCTTACTTGACCTCCTACTTTACCGGGAATGTTGTTACATTTAGCGGAAAAAGTTTCAACAATACTAATTGAGTCTCTCAAACTTCTCAAACTTAAATTTTTACTCTCTAACGAGGATAGTATGTCCGGTATAAAACTGAAATTAACCATAATAAAAACAAGATCTTTAACTACACTTGCACTTTTTAACAACTCTTTACTTTGCACAGCACACTGCGAATCGTCATCAAAATCCAAAATTAGTTCTTTAATGGCTTCGAAATATTCTGCGTAGAATATTACGGCCTTAATCCGTGTTCCCCACCGAGTAATTACAGGTTCTGGAGGTAAACTAACTCATGGTAATCTCTCCTTATACATTTGCACTCTTAGAGATTCTATTAGAAACACCTTTTTTTTACATTTGAAATAAATTTATTTACTGAAGGATATTCAGTTCTGACGGTTTCTGCGACTCTATGTAAAAGACAAGTCACATATGTACCATATTGGGGTAAAATATTCATAAATTTTGGCCTATTTTTACCATATACGGTGCTGCATCAGACAAAAGCACTGAAAACTTCTCATCTAAGACTAAATTTCGCAAGAAAAAGCTCGATAGCGACTGCTGAATAAATCGGGTTACGGTCACATTATTAGTTTTGTCTAGCTGCTTAGAAGCTACTAAATATGGGATTGTTGCTTTAACTTCTACAATAATGTAAACATTTTTATCACCCAGTGAAGCTCTAATTTTTTCGAAAACGGTTTCGTATACTGAATGGACATTCTTCTGTCTAAGCGTGGATTCGTCAGGAACGGTTTGTTGTGAATACTTATGTTTGCTGCGACCAAAGCCTTGCATAAGTCCTCTTGAAAAATTTCCTTTTTAAATTTCGATTTTTCTCCATTTTGAAATGCGTTTTTACACTCAGCTGAACTGGCTCAGATTTCATTTTTTGTATCTTTTATTTAAGCAGCGGTGTTTTCAAATGTTGATCGATTTGGAATTTCTTTTCACAAACAATAATTTTTGCACAAGGTTTACAGAAGACTTTTTCTCCACTAAAATCTAAGTCTGGGAAATTCTTAATGCACAAAGACTTTTTCGCCACTTTAAACATTTTGAACACAAATTTAAAATCACTAGTTTCACACTGAAAATACTGAAATCTTTTGACAAACTAAAACAGAAGTACATATTACAACAAGATATAATACAAGTTGTTAAGCAGGTAATAATAAGGCATTATTAAATGACAATAAGTAACCCCTAACAATATACCTGCAAACCCCGGAAACCCCCAATAAATACCTTGTGTATAACCAAAATGTAAATATTAATTATTATATAATTATCTTTAGATTGGAAAATCCCTGAAACAATGAGTCTACGAGTTTTCATGACCGGGCGTTCTTAATTTTTTGATAACGCCGAAAACATAAAAATATACTCATAAAATAGTAATTTGAGAAAAATATGCATTTTATTATAAAATTGACAAAATATGCAAAAAATGCATATATATGCACTTTGCATATATTCCGCCCCTTAATCATTAGGGTGTTAATAGGCGAGTTCAAAACCGTTCAACGTAACTTAACTGCACTAGGTACTGATTTTAAGACAGATTTTCATTTTTTGATTTTGAATTAAAAATGCGCCATCTAACGGTAAAATTTAAAACTGCAAAACAATTTTCTTATGCTTTTAGGGGTAACGTTTGTACGGATTTACTTTCTCCGAAATCTTTAGGACAAATGGGATTCGAGAGACAGCCGCTAGTCGACCTTACACGAGTTTTCTAAATAACTTTTAATGGGCTAATTAAAAAATAATAAAATGTGGAGCGCGAGTCCACCATATAAGAACTTTCAAAAATGCCTAATATACTTTTAATAAAAAACCAATGGGGGAGTCAATATTTGAGGGTAGCAAAATTTACATAGGATTTCCTACGGCCAGTCTGGCGATGCACCACCCGGTATACTACCATAATTGTATATACTTAATACGAAAAAGGAGCCAAAATTACGTAATATGTCAATAACGACAAACCCTAAAAAATAAATGTCATTTGCCACAGGAAGCGAAGTGGGTTGACTAAGCAGCAAAATAGAAAATAACAGTGGTCCCCTGAAACCACAATTGAGGCCGCAACAGGAGGCTTGAAGAGCCTATGGCCTCGCTTATTGTCCATTAAGAATCCAAAAATATCTTTTGGGAGAACGCAAGGGGCGTTCAGTAAAAGTGTTTCGATGTTGGCAAATAGAATTGAGTAATAAAACGCTGAAGGGGGTGTTTAAAATACTTATTTTGACTCGAATGGAAATATTGTATAGTGTTTTAACTGAAAAATTATTTTTAAAGTCCGAGATTTTTTGTATTTTTGTAATCGAATAAAAAAATCTAGTATTGGAATGGAAACTACAATACGGGACCGTGGATTTTAAATAAGAATGTAACTCATTGGTCAATGCTAAGAGCAGTGGCGGCTGGTGAACTCTATTAGTGGATGCGCTACACAGATAAAAGAAATATTTTAAAAAAAGCTATACAGGTATATTGCAAACCGTAAGAGATACGAATGGTTAAATGGAGGCAATGTTGCGTAATTTAATGCTTAGAAATAATCCAAAAATAAAACAATTAAAATCCGAGTATTTCCGGCGATATTCGAAAGAAACAGAAGAATTGTCAAATAGACTTTTTCAGTTTGCGCCTTAACTGTAACAGATAAAAGAAAACATTTAACGTTTTGTTTTTCTGAAACCATCATCAGTTTCACTTTTTTAAATACGGACCTAGATTTAAAAAAAAATACATAAGGGATGTTTGTTCAAAACCTTGTCTAAACGTTAATTTCGCAAAATAATTAAAGTAGTAATTTATTTTTAATTTCAATTTTTAATATCCAGCCTTGCGTCTTACACATAAAATATTCTTTTCTTTTTAATAACCACCTATTTTTTTATATGTATTAACAAAAACTAATGCTAAACAATTGTTAATTAATAAAAATCCTTGCTAATGATATTTTCTATAAGCCATACATACATATGTATATTATAACACTTAAATTAAAACATTATAAAAAATGTAGTATTAATATAAAAATACACTTTAGACAAAACTAAACTTTAATATGTGTTCACTGTTCAGCACATAATTCTTGGGGAAGTTCAGCCAAGCGCTTTCGGCTCAACACTGAGTCATTATCAGGGCTTAGGCTACGTCATGGTCAGAGGTCCCTTAAAGTAGAAAAATATCGATTCGGGAATTTTTCTTTTCGCATCATTATTGGAAAGTTGTATTAAAATTATTTTGCTTTTTCATTTTTTCATTAAACATTGACAGTTTAATTCCAGCTAATCCAACATTGATAGTTTAAAGGAAAATTTCCGAATCGATATTTTTCTACTTTAAGGGACGTCTGACCATGGCGTAGCCTAAGCCCTGATGATGACTCAGTGTTGAGCCGAAAGCGCTTGGCTGAACTTCCCCAAGAATTATACGCTGAATACATTCATTTTAGGATCTCTCTCTCTCTCTTTTAAGTCAGGCATTGCCTTTTACTTTTATTATTCATCGGGACCTTTGTTGGCCAAACTTCACATAAGGATATTAAGTTGAGCGAAGCCCTGGATCGTTCAAAAAACGCTGAATACATATTAAAGTTTAGTTGTATTGCCATACACAGCGTACAAACCGACATTCCCCACTTATACACTTTAAATAATATAACCCACATAGCAAAAAAAGTATATTCACATCCTGAGAATATGCTATCGACAGCCCACAACTCACATTCGTTTAGGTACATCCATAGCATATCCATGTCATATTTAGAAATTGATTAAAATCATGTTCGTTTGGATATATCCATAGCATATCCAAGTCATATCTAGAAATTGGTATAAGAATCATAAGTCAAAAAAGTGAAATTAAAAATAGTAGTATAGTATAGGTACTAAAAAGAATTTCCTACTTTAGTATTTTTAAAATTCTTTAGGGCAATGCGATTGCTCAGGTTGGTATTTAAATCTCCAACTTTGGCAGTCCTGCGCCCGCACTTCGCGCTTGGGATGACATTACATAACCTCAGTTTTTGTCATTTTCTCTGCTCGTGTTGTGTAAGTTTTTTTGGTGGCTTGTTTTTCATTTTCTTACAGTTCAGTAAGTATGTTCATTGTTTAATAAAGTGTTTTTGGTGTGTGAATTTGTAAACAATAAGTGAACAATATGTATATAAGTATAATTTTATAACGTACCTAATCATATTGCTTTCAACAGCCAAAATTTTACTCTCTTAAATATTATGTCTTCAAGCAGCAAAAGTAAGATGTCATTTCGTAGGTTTATATCCCGAAAAACATAATGATTTGCTGTCATTAGAAGTATTAGAGCCATTCACCCGAAGGTGTAATAGCAGATGATATTTCATTAGCAGAAAATGTCTTAGTTTAAAGGTGTTTACTAACAATTCAATTAAAAAAAAGTTTTGAGGTATTTAAAATCGTCCAGAAATTTTCGGTATTCTTTATTAAAATAATTTATAATTTACTAAAAAATATAGATTAACAAATTCCTGAAATGTTAAGATACTGTAATAATAAGTTCTGTAATTCTTTAGATGCTGTGCGTGAAAATAACAGGACAATGGACGCATGTGAGGACGAAGTCATATAGTACACATTCAAAAATGGCTTGTCAAAGCGAAGGAAATGCTTAACAATAAAAAGAAAAACAACCTTGATAAGTAAGAATTCCTTACTCATTTTTTAAAAACTGCAAGAACATAATATAATAGAAACCTATTTTTAAAGTGCTCAGACATTACTCTACATTTTTTTAACGTAAATATTTTCTCAACCATTCATTTATGTTTTTCTTTTCAGGAAAAACGAAACTGACGTTATAGAGCAGTAACTCCTTAATTTAAAAAACTAATAATTATGTCTGTAATTGTTTTCTAAGAGTTTGATTGTGCTCTAATAAAGCCTGTTTTTAATATGTTTACTTGATTTGATTTAAACAAATATGAGACTGACACTTCAATATTAAGTATTAGAAACGTCGATTGACCCAACATTTCGAGATACGGCGGCCATAGTGACCATGTCGGTAAAATACTCTTGATTCTTAAATTTAGTAGGGGTAGTTAGCCGCAATAAAATCCTTGACACGAAAAATTATTATTTGCCAGCTTCCCAAAGGCTCTACTGAATAAAGTTTGCATTGGAATGGTATATAGTATAGCCTATTTACATTTACAATCTTTTCGATGAAAATTCCAAGCAAGAATATACCTGCCTACAAGCAGAAACTGTAAAATAATCATTTAATTTTAGATACGCCAATTTGTGGCATTCGGATGAAGAATGAAAAGTAGATTCACTACTAACCCTACAACCGAGTGTCGTCGGTTCGAGTCTGGCTCATAGATTTCTACTTTTATTTTATCTGCCTTTTCATTCTTGGTCTAAATACCAGAAATTTAAAAGTAAAATTTAAAAATCGGGTCATTCCTATTTTGGACAAAACGAATATACTGTGCATGTCATTGGTATACACATACGAATCTTCTTTGAATGTGCGGAGGATGTGCCAAATGTCCGGAAACGCATTTTCTCAGCATGTCCTACTTGTGGCCAAACGCATGTCGTATGCATATACGTAGTACATATATGTATGTTCTATGAATCTGCGGAGGTTGTGCCACTCAATATCCATATCCGAAAGAGAATATATTTCATATATCCACAGGATATCTTTTTGCTATGTGGGTATACATATTTCCCTAAGCAACGATACATTTTTGAATGTATTCCCCAACCTTATTAATTGCTCCTTGAATAGATCGACGCGTAATTCTGTTGAAAGATTGAATTTTTATAATTAATTCTTTATTTATAGAATTTACTTCCATTTTATAAATGGTGTTTTTTAAATCAAGTGGCGACATATCCGGAGATCTTGCTGACCAGTCTACAACACCTCTATTTACTATCCATTTTTGAGGAAATTCATTATTTAGAAAATATTGCAGTCTAAGGGTATTATGGGGAGGAGCCCAATCTTCCTAAAACCACAAATTTCGGGACAGCGCTAGCGGGATTCCAGCTAAATACACTTGAAAATCTTAAAAACTCAATATACCATTCTCCATTTAAATTTTCATTAAAAATGTATGGTTTGGGAAATGACGCATTTTTACACTCCTTGGCAATTTGGCACACAACAATAATTTAAATGAAAAAGCCATGTTGCGAAATAGCAAAACTATCGGTAAAATTTTGTAAAACTGTGTAGTATTGATCTTCACCGATATCTACCTATGACAGTACCTACCTAATATATAATACCTAATCTGCCAGTACGTAAAAAGACAACCGAACATCCAAATTAACGTCTAATTGTGACAAATATAATTAATAAAATTGAATGGTAAAGTTGTAGATACATATTTATTTAAAAAAGGTTTTTCATTTTTAAAAGCTTCAAAAAATAGGTGCGAAGTAGAAAGGATTTTTGCTTTATAAATCTGACAACGTTGGCGACATTGGCGCCTCTAGCGAGTGTAGTCTTTAAACTCGCAGCGGACCAACTGTACAATTAAAGTGGCCCAAGCATGGGTTAGTTCAGGTTAAGTATTCAATTATTTTTGGTAATTATTTGGAAAGCTGAGTACCTACAGATAATCTTTCGCTATTTTTTTTTTTAATTTAAAGCCTAATTTGAGGTCGCTGATCACGAATCCGAAGTTTTTTTTCTCAGAAATTTTTCCAAAAAATAAAATATTAAAATTTTTTCACTTAGAGGTACGATATTTGGCATGAATCATTAGAATATTGCAATTTCCACTACAATATTACTTGTGGAAGTCATAATATAGTTACACTTATTTATTTAAAGAAACGAAAACTATCACAAAAAACGGGAAAAATGCCGAAAAATGTAAAAACATATTTAGATTATCCGACGATATCAGCTGACGGCCGAAGAGACGACCGTTCATGACTGATTCTTGCGCTGTTGCAATGTTTACCTAACTAACCTGTAAGCGATATGATTGTGATTTCCCTTTTCCAAGTTTTAAAAGATAATTATAAGGTATAACCCAACCCGCTCCTTTGAATAACTTTAAGAAACTTTCCCATTTTCCATCCTGGCAGAGAATGTCCCACCCGCACATAGTCTCTGCTGGACAACAATATTTTTTACATCGCGAATTTGCAACAAAAAGGAGAATCAGAAACCAGTTAGCGTCCTTTTAATCCATGTAAATCTACTTTAGAAATGCAGTAGCATTGCAATTATTTCTTTTGCGAATATGCGCAAATTGTGGATTGACATAACATAAACATTAGAAAAAACAGTTACGTTTTTTAACACTGTAACTAATATTTCCTTTTACAACCATTTTAAGACGGTTTAGCGTTGAAATAGTTCAAAAACTACTGTTATTTGCAAATTTTGACTTTCAATTTTTGTCGAAAAAAACGGCTTCATTCAATGATTTCTTTTCTTTTAATCTATTCGGCCTCACCTGCCTCACGCCAAGAATCGGCAAAAAAGCGAACAACCACTAATCCACTTATTTTTTAAATATAGGTGTCCTTGTTAAATTGCCCTTTATAGATTTTGCCACGACTTTTACCCGTAATTTCAATATTTAAATCGGGCATAGGGCGACCATGCTTTTTCACAACTAATTAATTTCATACAGTTTGTTTCGCCTAATTTAAATTCACCCTCCGTTTCTCGCGAAAGCCACCAACAAGTGGAACAAATGATACGAGTACCGCGTAACTAAAATGAATTGCAGCACTAAGCCCAATATACAATATAATCGGTCTTTTGCAACAAACCCGAGCCCATGTTGGCCTCACTTCGCTGTTGGTAATTCCACGAAGAAACTGCACTGTCAATACTCGGCGAATGGCTTGATCAGTTACTCTTTGGCTTGATTATTCCTACGGTTTATTGTAGCGGCTATAGTACAATCAATCTGTTATGGAGAAGCGGGTTTACGGGAAAAAAATACCATAAGCGATTTTATTTCATAAATGGTTAGGGGGGCATGTGATTAGCTTAAAACCAAATTGCCGCCTCCCCCCCCCCCTTGGGCGCTTGTGGGAAACTCAAAAATAATTTTGATTTGATATCCGCAAAAACGGTAAGTCGCAGGGAAATATTTTGTAAACAAATATTGTAAAAAACAATATTCTCCACAATTTATCTCATCGAGTCACTGCGCTACGACTAAAAGTGCAGAAAGCAGAGGGCGCCAAAGTCGCCAAAAATCACTTTTTCCTTATTTTCGACGCGAAAAATATTTTTTTGCTCAATCGCATAAATACAAAAGTTGTAGAGCCCAAGAAATCCTATAAATTGTGTCCGCGCTTTTTTTTTACAATGCACGGTTACGGAGATATAGCGCCTGGAAGTACCCTTTCCTTTCCTTTTTAAGCTCTTTATTTCCTATAAATTACATTTCTACACCATAACTAATATCTCAACTTAAGCCTAATGTATTACATTTCAACCCAAGATATGATATGAACAGGTTTGGGCGCATACGGACCGTAATAATACGGTCCGAAATGCGCCCAAAGAACTGGGCCATAAGCCCGGCGGCCGTTGGAATGGCCTTGGTTACAAAGTACCAACCGAATGCAGCATCATTTGTTTTATGTCCTGTGATCGTAGCTTTCTATTGTTACAGATCTTCACGTCTGATATGACCACTACGCCACAACTAAAAATGCTTTATAGGGGAAAGGAAAGTCGAAGTCTTTCTCCACAAATTTATTATAGTTATAGAATAGAGTAATCAATATACCTACATTAAGGGATTAAGGCGAATTGACAAAACGGTTCCATCCTGTGAATCATCGACTATGGGCGATTTATTTACTTAGCTTCAAATCAACCTCAACAGTGAACAGAAATTATTGATAGGAAGTTGATAGGAAAGTGTAAATTTAAAAAAATGTTAAATGCCCTTGATATTTTAAAACAATTAGGGGATATAATTATCTTGATATGGAGTAATAAGAACTCGTAGAATGGAGTAATATTTTCAAATCGACGTTAGAATACCAGTATAATGGCCTTATACAAGTGTTGTTAATAAGTAATTCTAATTGTGTTACGAGATTACAATAGAATTACCATTAACATTTTGAAAGTGGGTCAGAGCGCCTGCCTTTCTGTGACGGCAATAATCTGTAGTTACCGATGTTATCAACTATGCTGTTCTTGCAATAATTTTAGTAGTACAATAGTATATTTGTAGAGTAAAATGTACTAAATTGATTTCATGACCATACATTATCAGTAATATTTTGATTAAAATTTGTTGATATTTTTAAAGCGATTTGATAAAACAATACAATAATCAGTAAAAAATCAAACAATAAATGACAGCCGGATAATTATTAATATTCGTATCGTATGTTCATTCATGGCAACTGTGATTTGATATAACAGTGGTATACTTAGCAGCATTTTTAAATTGAAATATCTCGAAAACGGCTGGAGCAAATATCAACATAATATTATTATACTTTTAGTATTAAAAAAAATGCATTACATGTTTCTAAAATATACTGGATGTTCTACTTAAACTTACCCAAGGTTGCATGTTAAACTAATTTGCCATATTTATTTGTTTTATTTCGTAACAGTTTCCTGTGATAAGTGTGCCAGATAAGGGTCAATATTAATAGAATGCTAAGACGCTGCATTACGTTGGTACTTCCATGCGCTATATATCTCCGCAACCGTGCATTGTAAAAAAAAAGCGCGGACTCAATTTATAGGATTTTTTGGGCTCTACAACTTTTGTATTTATGCGAGTGAGCAAAAAAATATTTTTCACGTCGAAAATAAGAAAAAAGTGATTTTTGGCGACTTTGGCGCCCTCTGCTTTCTGCACTTTTAGTCGTAGCGCAGTGACTCCATGAGATAAATTGTGAAAAATATTGTTTTCTACAATATTTGTTTACAAAATATTTCTCTGCGACTTACCGCTTTTGCGGAAAATCAACTCAAAATTCTTTTTGAGTTTCCCACAAGCGCCCAAGGGGGGGGGGGGGGACAATTTGGTTTTAAGCTAATCACATGCCCCCTAACCATTTATGAAATAAAATCGCTTATGGTATATTTTTCTCGCAAATTTTACAGATTGTCCACTATCCCCATATTTCTAATTTTGCTGACACGGCTCGAATTCGAAGCGAAACCAGTACTAACTGGTTAGTGGCTAGTGCGAACACTAATCTGGAACTTTTTGCTTAACGAGGGGCAACTATTTTGTTTGAGTGGTCGCGTCTGATGTATAGGAAAAAATGTAGGAAATACTGTGAAATTTATTTAGGTTGAAAATAACTCTTTCATCCTTTTTACACTTATGCAAAGTATTGAAAGACAAAAACGATTATAAGTTTTTGTTTACACGCCATATAAATCCATATTTTTTAGTGAATTTCTTCGGGAAAATTAGAAATTCTTGCGAGAATGCAAAAAATCCGGCAGCGATACAATGTTCAAGAGCATTTAAAAATAATTACCCTAAATTTCTTTGAGGAAATGGAGGGAACTAACTGCTTAAACAATATGCATGGAATTTTGCTAAATATTTCACCAGATATTTCAGAAAAGTGCAAGAATTTAATAATCGCCCCTAAAACTAATTCCTCAAAAATGTACATTACTATAGTTCGCCACACGGTTGTAGATCTACAACGCCTAAGTCCCGTTTCAGATGGACGCGTATGGTACGCGCGCGTACTAAAGGTCACGCGTATGTGTACGCGTGGTTTTACTTTCACATGGGGCGTACAGACGGTCGCAGACAGTAGTAGCAAAAGAAACATGCAAGGGGAAACATCTAGCGTTGTTGCCATTGCTGCATATTGCCTTTTAAAAAAAAGTCTAAAAAAGAAAAGGATATGGGTGCACCCTATTATTGAAAAGCGATTACTGGAAGGTGCGTTCGTTACGATGTATTCGGAGTTACGTGAACACCCTAGAAAATTCTTTAATTATTTTCGTATGTCAACAGCAACGTTTGATGAATTACATAGCAACTTAGAAAATTATTTGAAGCATCCAAATGTTGTCCTATATCATCCCAGGATTTTTGCCTTAAGTCCCGATTTTTATATTCTTCGTTCAAACTATCCCATAAATTGGGTCTCTGTTCAACTTCGCTAATAAGAATTTCAGTATCGATAAAGCTATTATCATTAGCCATTTTCTGTTCACAACGTAAATAAATAATTTTTTGGTTAGAATCGGCAACAAAGACAAGCACTCTCAACTACATACGCTCGTGTACGCGTCGTACCATCTGAAACCAACAACTGAACTACGAGCAATCTGCGCCTCGCGTTCCTACGCGGGGCGCACGGGCTGGGCCGTCACCCGCGCGTATAAATCGAAGTGCGCTCACGGCCATCCGCTCTACGCGTCCATTTGAAAACCTACATTTAAGTTATGATATACGACTTCGCGCGTATCGTACGCACGCGTACAATACGCGTCCATCTGAAACGGGACTAAAGAGACAGGCCGGTAAAATGCATAAAAATAGTCGCTATGACGGTGCCATTATAGGCGTGCGTAATAATCTGTCTAAAGGTTATTTTAGTCTTAAATTGGGTAAAATATAATAAAGAGATATTGATTTATTGGCAATTACTCCCCTAGCTTGACTATGAATAACTTTACCTTTTATATAGTTACTTATTTTACAAACATCAACGTTTATATACACCGAGAAAATTAAACTGTTAAGTAAATCAATAATAAATGTTTCAATCGACAGTTTTCGCACTTTCAATGCAAGCAATGTTTTTTTAGGAGTTGAATGAACCATTTAAAAATGTTACATTTTGTTGCTTAAATTAACAGTTAAAAGCTGTCTATTAAAATATCCGAAGATAGTTACAAGAAACTAAAATCCTGTTTAATTCAAAATGTTTTAAATGTTGATTTGAAATACGAAATTTATTGGCTTAACATTTATTAACTGTTCACCTAAATAGTTTAGTTAATTCAATTAACATTCTCAAAATATTGTACTGGGTACTTTAGGCTTTCGACTTAACACTCCGAGATCGTTGATTGAAAGTGTTTGGTTGTTTTATTTAAAGTTCTTTAAATGTTGGATTAACAGTTCTTTTTTGAAAAAAATCTACTATAAGCAATTGTATATTGAAAATGCTATTATAAGGTACCTACCTGCTTCCATATACGTTTAAATGTTAATAGATCCTTTATAGTTCATTTTTTTTAAAGTGCACTATTTCAGCAAGACTGTAGTTCTATTTAGTTTAAACCAATAAGTACATTTTCGTGTCAGTACTTTACAAATGGTGAACCTTATTTAATTCTAACAGCTTAAAAAACGAATTATAAAAACACTTAAGCACAAAAGCAAAAAATAACAAATTATTAGTAATATAAATATTGTATTAAAACAGTTTTGCATAAACTTACATTATTTTCAGTTATAAATATTACTTGAGACTGTATTATTGTTAAATAATTTAGTAATTTATTAGCTAGTTTTGTTCTTTGGAATCAGACCTTAGAGGATTTTGTGGTCGGCAATCTGCAGAAGTAAAAAAATATAAACTTAGCATGCCATTGGCAATTTCATCAATAAATATAGGTACATATATGCATTACGCATAATAGATATTTAGAAAAACCTATATTAGTATAGGCATCAGCATAACTGATAGGATGAACCCATAGTTAAATTAAATTTCCAGTTAAGTAAAGAGAATAATCCCGTAACCATTCTAATTCTTACGTATATATAAGTAAATACAAAATATTTTGCGACACATATTAGGTATAGCGTATCTAAGAAACTTAGAACAAGTAAATTAGGTAGGTACATATTATGAAAATATAAACACAGCTAACCTAAAGCAGAAAACTTTTTAAAGTAAAGTTACGTTTGAATAATATAATTTAAATCTTGATTTTTATGACTTTTGGATGATTCTAAGCAAATTAATTAATGGTAAATAAGTTAACAACTAATATTTCTTACCTTATAATTGTATCTAATAATTAATAACAACACTGCCGGCTTTCGAATTCCAAACTTCACTAGAATGCAATGGCGTCGTGCGTACACACATCATACGTCGACAAGCGACAAAAGACAAGTGCGAAACAGGATGCGAGGCATTAGTCAAGTAGTGCCAGCGGTAGAAGTAACAGTCTAAACTGTTGAATTAACCAATTAACATTTTGAGATGTTGTTATTATTTCACTCAACATCTTCGCTAGCATCAACTCAACAAGTTATATGGTATTTACTTTAATGAAAAAGTAATCATTGAATCAAAAATTTAATTATTGTTCCAACAGTTAAAGTTTAACAAATATAAACTGTTGCTTTTAACGCGTAAAAATAATTACCCCAATGGTTTTTTAATTGAAACAAACATCCCATCGTTGACAGTCACGTGACTGTTGAATCAACCAATTTAGTTTTCTCAGTGTATGATTCATTATAAACTAAATATAATAATTTTGAACTCCGGCAATGCCTGTAAAATTTCTGAAGGTGTCAGGCTGTGCGTTGTATCCCCCACTAATTCAGTATCATATACAATAAAAAGAGACAAAACCATTAGAAAGGGACAAAAATCCCCGCTGATTGCTTGATTTCGGCGTGAGTTGCCAAATTTACCAAATTAACCTATGACGGCCGAAAAAGATTGATATAAGTTTCAAATTTGTAGCTGCAGAAGTGGCACCCATAGTTTTTTGTAAATCAGTATTGACCTTAAGTTTTGAGGTACACATACCGGTTCCTGTTTGGCTATTACTAGTGTGTGCTGTACTTACCGTCAATTTCTCGAAAGGCAAACCGGTAGATGATGACCCAAAGATTATAAAGGCAGGCAAGTGATACGATCATCGACCAGTAGTAGCACAGTCTACCGGCTGGGTCAAAGACGAATGACCACCCTGTAGGGCCGCCGCGTAAGCGACCTGAATATGAATCTACACGTCGAAATCCGTATCGGCTGAAAAAAATTAACAAAATAATTAATATAGCATACACTTATGGACAAAAGTACGAATATCAAAGAAATTTCGTATACAGTCTGTATGGTGGTTCTTTGCAGGTAAAGCCTGTCCAGAGATATAAGAAAGTTACACTTTGCCCTTGAATGAGATTATCCAAGGGTGGCCATAAACAGACAATGAGTGAATAAATAAATGCAGCTAAATTATGGCCCGTACTTAAAAAGGTCTTAAAGTAAACTGCAAATCCGGAAGACGTTATATTCATTATTAAATTAATAGTTTGGTGATTTTAAACCGATTTTTACCTGTTTCAAAATGAGAGGGTTAATCCCATAAAACAAATTATGTTCTAAAAACTGTATATATAGCCACTCTAGTTAGTTTTAAGCTTAGTAATTATTCTTACTTCGTGTGTAATACAGCGTTTGTTTAATCGTGTGTGAGTCATGGAAAATATGTGCGAGCCCAATGTATCTCAGGAGATAACCCCGTCGAAAAGCAGAAAACACTTTTCTTTGGAAACTAAGAAAGTTATAAACAATGTTTATTCAACTCTCATTGAATGTGCGGTCAGCAAGCAAGCAGCGTTAGAAGAAACGGCCACATTAACAAAAATTCCAACATCAATTGTATGAAAAATTGTGAATAATCCCATTTTAGCGAGGAAAAAAAGAACCGACAGTAGCATTTTCTCGAAGGTAGATGGAAGTGATCAAGATATAATGCGGCGTAAAATTTACAAGTTATACGAGGAACAAAGCGGGCCTACATTAAATAATTTAATTAAGAGGCTTGAAAAAGATGAAACCGGCGTTAAATGTGACAGAACAGCGTTGTGGAAGTGTATCCAACACATGGGTTTTAGATTTAAAACAATTAACAAGAGACAAGTTTTAATT
This sequence comes from Polydrusus tereticollis, assembly GCA_963920685.1. Taxonomy (NCBI): domain Eukaryota; kingdom Metazoa; phylum Arthropoda; class Insecta; order Coleoptera; family Curculionidae; genus Polydrusus; species Polydrusus tereticollis. Next base: position 64,198,258 of record OY987327.1, read on the forward strand.
GAATCCAGTAGAATTCGGGAATGGCGATCCGAATATCTACAAAAAATTAGGATTTACAGAGATTAGCAAAGGCCGATTATTTACTTGGATAAAACCTGGTTCGACACATATGATACCCCGAAAAAGGGTTGGGTTGACTCGAGCGGCAAGTGTAAAACATGCGCGCCATTAAAAGGAGGTAAACGAATTACGATTTTGCATGCTGGATGTAAGAACGGATGGATTCCAAATGGACTTTCTCTGTCTGCAAAAAACATTAAAGATTCTTCTCTGGATTACCATGAGGACACCACTGCTGATTTATTTGAAGATTGGTTTAAAAACAAGCCAATTCCAAATATACCTCCAAATAGCGTAATTGTAATGGACAATGCAAGCTACCATAGTAGGCAGTTGACCAAGACTCCCTCCTCAAATGACACAAAAGCAACAATACAAAACTTCATGTATGATAATGACATTTATTTTCAGGAAGATTACACCAAAAGGCAATTAATTAAGGTTTTACAAAGTTTAAAACTACAAAGCGAATACTTCTGTGATAATTATGCAAAAAATCTAGGGCATACAGTTTTAAAGCTTCCACCATACCATTGTATATTTAATTCCATCAAACATTCGTCTTAACAATATTTGCTTTACTACTAACTCCAGTGTATATAATATTATATTATATACTTGAGCTTATAGAAACTGAAGTTTTTAACATCCCTTCACAAAATTCGGCAAATTCTGTTACACATGTTGAAAAAGTGGAAAAATCCTATATATTATAAACAATATAGCACAAATAATAATTAGAACAGATGATGATAGCGATAGTGATATTGATATATTAAGTAAATAATTATTATAAGTACTGAATAATTTATATATTTTTGTAATCATAAATATAATTTGTAATAATAAGATAACTTGTAATTTCACATTTAAACATCAATAACACCTGTGATGGTTGATTGGTGGGTTCTTGCCGAGGAGAAGAGTGTTCTAGAATGGCCGAAAAATAATCAGAATTTTTAGAATTTTTTAGAATTTCTTAGAATTTTTTAGAATTTTAGAATTTTTGGTGTACAAAATTGGTTTCCCCCTCGGCACACCGGCCATATTTCAATTTTACAGCTGGCCAGGGTCTTTCTAATACGGATCAGTTAGTCACTTTCTCATACCTCTGAACAGACTTTGTAAACGCGATTTACAACACCCCATCTTTATTTATTGTAGCGTTAAAAGGGAATGAAAACATAAAAGAGCGTCTCCGGGGTTGCGCAGTACATTTCGAATCTAAAGTAACGTGCTAGACAGCGACAAACGATATTTGGAGAGTTATTTATTGATTGATTATCGTTTCGATCTGTCAACTTTAATTTGTTTTTAAACGTTTTTAAGCCTTGAAATTAAATTTAATAGGCTTGTTACCGATATTCTTCGTAATTTTTTTTTATGCTATTCATTAGAATTCAATAATCCTGATTAGCTGTTAAAATTTCAGCTCCCTAAGTATATCCATTCCTTAGATATTGAATCTTAAAGATCGAGTTTCAGTAAAAAGCGCTTCGCCGACTCGTGACGTCATTCTGCTAAAAAAACCATGAAATTAAATAATATGTAAATTAATATTTTTGTTTATTTCACTACATAATGTTGTAAACTAATTACGTCACAAAGTATTTTCACTATTAAATCTAAATAATCAACTAAACTTAAATGAAACGTAGCAAGTGGTTAAAGAATAGAATAGAATTCTCTTAATCTAGAAATCCGTTTTACTTAATAATAATAATAATAATAATAATAGATTTCCTTATTTAATTAAACACAAATATACAGTTTAAACATTACGAAACAAATTAGGCCGAAGTAGGGCGCAGTCTAGCCAATAAGGCTACTCTACTGAACCCCCTTCTGCTCATTTTAATTAAAAAAATATCTATAATATATTCATAAAAGTAAAACAAGTCCATAAGGTTTATAAATCAAAAATAGCAAAAATAATTATCTTATAAAATAATGAATAGAATGATAAATTAGATAATGCTTCGTTTGGAGGCAATAAAAAAAAAATATATATGATTAGCATTATACTAAATTACACAGAACAATAAAGATGATATAATTATTTAAGAATTTTGTGAATTTAATAAAACGTTTTTGTACGTATCTTTAAATTTCTTTGAATCGAGCATAGCTATTTCGTTAGGTAAGGAGTTATATAATTTAATAGCATTAAAAGTAAATGTTCTCTGAAACATGGCTGTCTGATGATGGGGCATAGTAATCTTCGTAGAAAATCTAATATTACATGGATGAACCGTGTTTCGAAAGACAAAATTATTTTTAATGGACGAAGGTAGGGCTGGGTTGTTTAGAATTTTGTGAAGAAAATTTGCTAAGTGTAAAGTCCTACGATTGATCATTTGTATGTATGTGAAATATGATCAAATTTTCGAAGGCCAAACACAAGACGAGAGCATGCATTTTGACCTTTTTGAATCCTTCCTTTCCTTGTCTAAAGCATTCAAACACGGTCCGTAAATAAAATTACAATAATTGAAATTTGAGAGAACAAGAGATTCACAAGAGATTACGCAATTTAAAACTTAAGATATGACGACTATTGTACAAAACTTTTAAAGATAAATATGACTTTTGGATTAGTTTCTTGACATGCTCCTTGAACCGTAATTCGGTGTTCAAGATAATGCCAAGGTTCTTTGCAAACTTGACAATAGGTAGCTTAACTCCATCAATGTTTATATTAATATTATCAGCCAAAAAATCTATATTATTCTTATTACCAAAAAGCATGAGAGTAGATTTTGATGGATTTAACATTAAATTGTGATTTGAAGAAAGTTGTTTAAGAATATTGAGGTCTTCGTTAAGCAAATTTGATGCAGTTAAATAGTCCTTGATATCAAAGTGATAGTAGATCTGCGTATCATCGGCATAAGCCTTAACTTTGCAATGGTTCAATGATTGTAGTATATCTGATGTATAGATAATAAAAAAAAAGTGGCCCGAGAATAGGACCCTGCGGTACGCCTGATAATATTTGAACTTGGTCTGAATATTAATTGTTACAAAGAATTTTTTGGAAGCGGTTTGAGAAATATGATTTAATAATATTCAGCGCAGGTTCCGAACCCCCATAATATTTTAATTTTGAAAATAGCAAATCGTGTTGAAGAGTGTCAAAAGCTTTTGAAAAATACAGAAGAACAAGAATACTATTTAGTCTTTTGTTATTGGACATCATTATATCATTAACGACTCTGACCAACGCAACAGATGTACTAAAGTTCTTTGTGAAACCACATTGCCTATCTGGAATAATACTATTAGTAACACAATAATCAAATAGCTGGCCATATAAAACCTTCTCAAAAACCTTGGCAGGATACTTATAATTCTTATGTCATTAAAAGTTACAGGATCTCCAGTTTTGGGTAATGCTTTACCTATGGAGGTTCTCCACTGATCGGGGAAATAATTTGTCTCTATACAACAATTAATGATATGTGTAATATACGGATCTATAAACGGACTACAGTATTTTACCATTTTAGAAGTTAGGATATCACCACCGGCAGCGTTAGTCCGAATAGATTGAATTAGCTTATGAATTTCCTCAACCTCAGACATTCTAAAAGAAAAACTTAATTGGTTATTAAAACTATTATTATTATAAAAGTTAACTTTAGGTGTACAATCTGAAATATTTTGTAAAAGTTGACCAAAAAAATTACTAAGGTTATTTGGATCAGCTAAGTGATCAGGGATGCTGCAGTCATTAGTTGAACTTATATTAAAGGATTTTAAAGAATTCCAAGTTTTCCTAGGATTATTTTCTAAGCAAATAGAACTTAGGTACCTTCTCTTCTCCCTTCTCACTTCAGAAACAGTAAAATTTCTTATTCTTTTATAATTTGTTATATATATACTACTTGTGTTCTTAAGCTTGCAATCCTTTTTAATTCCTTAACTTCTTTCTTAGAACTTTCTTGGCTGGATGAGACAGATGGTGTCTAACAAGTTGATTATTATTGACTGCAAGTTGGTATTCGAGATGCTTTAAGTCTCTGTCGACAATTTTCTGGGCCCCTGGATCTAACTTATTTTAAAATGGTCGATTTCTCGACTATCATTTTGTCAGTACTTCTACCACCATAACCAGAAGAAATATAAGAAACAAAACCATTATGTGTGCATGCTGTTATGTATTTCATGTGTAATTTAAAGTGAACAAATGGATAAAGGTAACCTGCTAGTAAAGGTACTGTTTTTTAAATAACATTATGTTTTTGGACTAGCATATTTACAATGAACAATGAATGGCTAAACATACCTGAATAAAGTTTGGAATTTTTTCTATCAACAAAAATGTTCTCTTTTGTATTTCTTTTGGAATATCTATATGTTTTCTACTATCGGAATCTAAATCTGACAAGCTTAGTTGCTAATAAAATAAATGTTGTTGTAGAGTCGTTACTACTACAAGCTGAATTGATACTAATTCCTTCCCACCGCATTTCCATCGGAACTTTTTCCTTAAAAGGATATTTTCTCTTTTTTTTCCATTTTTGACAATGGCAAACCTTCACTGGTACCCTTAATTTTTTTGCTGCGAACTTCAGTCCTAAGCAATACTTAAACACCCATATAACAAAACAAATAAGAGACCCATACCTTTAGAGTTGTTAAAATTAGAGCAAGAAACTACTGAAAAAGTACCAGGGTAAAAAAAGGGAAGCAAAATCACATCCTACAGCTTGTGAATACTCATTGAACTAAGTCTTAATTAAAAACCACACCAAGAAGGCAGAAAAACAACAACCAAATACGCCATCTAGCGTCTAACGAACATGCTACATAGGTTAAATGAAAATAAGACAACACGTTCAAAGTAACCAAATACAGATACTGTTTCGAACTCACTTTAACAAGACTTTGGTTCGACTTTCACCCCATTATCCTGTTTGATTTCCTTATTATCAATGGAAATATCTGAAGTTTTAGGATATAACCAGTTATTAATCAAGGGCTGCTGTTATTTTTGGTAAAAATCGTGACGATGGTTTTCACCTGTGAGTCGTAACTCGATTTTTTTTGACCTTGGTAACCCTTTTGGCTTAAGTCTCATGTTTTCTTTCTTTATTGTCTTTATGTACAGGGACATTTTTTTAAGTGTCTCACCCGATTGGCGATTTTCCTGCTGACTATAATACAAAACGAATTACATATTTCCCAATGGTTTTCGATAAGGAAGCCGAATTTAATATCAAAAAATAAATAGAATACAAATTAGACAGATGAGACGCCATTTTGAATTTTCTTAAACGGCAACCCCCATAAATAACTACACTATTGAATTGCATTTGGTGATCCGATTCTAAAACTATATAGTTGTTGATACTTATTTTCAGTCGTTTCGGAAATACGGGGGTTTCGAATTTGCCTCCATCGATTTTGTCTTTTAAGTGTCTCACCCTCACCCCTTTAATAAATAGACCTTCCAAGCTGAACACCCTAATCTTTTCACAGTGACATAATTTCCCGTGAGCAAGCGATCTGCGCTATAGTCAAATCCGACAGATTTCAAAATGTGACAGATACGACGCCATTTTGAATTTTCTTAAATGGCAAGCCCCATAAATAACCACACGATTGAATTGCATTTGGCGATCCAATTCTAAAACTATATAGTTGTTGATATTTATTTTCAGCCGTTTCGGAAATACGGGCGTTCCTAATTTGCCTCCATCGATATTGTCTTTTAAGTGTCTCAGTCCTATAATAAATATACCTTCTAAGCTGAACACCCTAATTTTTTTCACATTGACATAATTTCCCGTTAGCAAGCGACCTGCGCTATAGTCAAATCCGATAGATATCAAAAAGTGACAGAGACGACGCTATTTTAAATTTTTTTTAATGGCAACCCTCATAAATAACTAAACGATTCAATTGCATTTGGCGATCCGATTCTAAAACTATATAGTTGTTGATACTTATTTTCAGCCGTTTCGGAAATACGGGGGTTCCTAATTTGCCTCCATCGATTTTGTCTTTTAAGTATCTCACCCCTTTAATAAATAGATCTTCTAAGCTGAACACCTTAATTTTTTTCACAGTGACGTAATTTCCCGTGAGCAAGCGATCTACGCTATAGTCAAATCCGACAGATTATATTACTGTGAAAAAAATTAAGGTGTTCAGCTTACAAGGTCTATTTGTTAAAGGAGTGTGACACTTGAAAGACAAAATCGGCTAAAAATAAGTATCAACAACTATGTAGTTTTAGAATCGGATCGCCAAATGCAATTCAATCCTGTGGTTATTTATGGGGGTTGCCATTTAAGAAAATTCAAAATGGCGTCTCATCGATCAAATTTGTAAATCTATGTATTTTTTTACATTAAATTCGGCTTCCTTATCGAAAATCATTGAGAAATATGTAATTTGTTTTTATTATAGTCAGCAGGAAAATCGCCAATCGGGTGAGACACTTAAAAAAATGTCCCTGTACATATAATTGTCCATATCTTCTTTTATCTAAAATAGGTTATAAATGTCATATATTGTGTAGACTGCTTTCACATTGACATATATTTAAACTAACGATATCCTCTCTGCAATGAACATGGGATTTGTCAGAAACAAAAACATTCCGACGCATAGCTTTCCGCCAAACTGTTCTAGTTGCAGGATCAAAAGTCACCTTATAAACAGTTTTTCTGGGGCATTTCTGAAAGTGTTACAACACCCAGCAACACAATTTTTATTGGAAGCTTTTTTCTCACTTATTTTAAACCAGCAAGAAGATAGAAAAATATATAATTTAACTATCAAACGCGGTTTCTATACAGAGGCACAATAACGCCAGCCACACGTTGAGTAAATCTCGACCGTTATTCGATCAGTATCTGCAAAGTGACGTCACGCGAAGCTCCGCCCCGTTTTCGCGCGGTCCAACTTTGGTAACTTATTTAAGGACTTAAAAAACTAACCTGAACTAACCTAAATAAAAATCTAAAAATTTGGAAATTACCTTAAAAAGTTTTCTACTTTCCATTTCTAAAATAAAAAAAAATATTGAACGGGCCTATTCTATAAACTGTTCTTGTCAGAGCCATTTTCATCATACTTTCGTGTTGGCGGTAAGTAACTATAAATATTTGTTATTATTATTAAGTCCGAACGCTAGACACGAACATTTGGATATTTATGAACTTAGACTTTGTTTTGACTTTTTGAACCTCGTAGTTTTGATTAGATTCATATGGTTTTAGTCACGTGGAAGTTATGACGCACCGGTAAAGAACGACCGTTTCGACTGTGTATGTTTAATGTAAAAGTTGTCAACTAGAGTATCTCTCCTGATAGAACATTAAATTATCAACTTAAAACTAAACTGTCAAGAAAAGATAAGAATAAAATGTTGTTCAAGTTTAAAATGTTTACTGAAGCTGGATACTAAACTCTTTTAAAATTCATCATATTTTTATCCCACACCCAAGAACTATAACTAACTATCTACAAAGCAGTATATCCGCAGTTTTTCCCATCGAGACCGCCTGTCGATTACGCTTGGAAAATATAAAACAGTTCTAGCTTAACTCGACCTGAAACTTGGACGACTTATTGTTAAAGTTTTGGGTAGTTAGGATTTACTTCAAATTCAGTTCTGGAACAGATTAAATTTCAAAAATATAACCTATTAAGGAGAGTAATGGTCCCTTAAAGAATATTTATATTTTCTTCTCAGCCATTTTATATCACAGGTATATCTAATAAAATATGTTTGCCACCATGTAGTTAGTGGATCAACGAAAAAGAAGTTTACATGCAAGGGGTGTCTATTAACAATGTTGCAGCAAAAATTCATTACCTATTTGTAATCTTATAAACTTAAGTGATGGTTTTACAGTATAGGCATTTGCGGTTTTTACTTTCAAGCCTTGTATAATACAGAGTTTCAAAAAAGTCGTGCATAATGTCTGTAACTTTTGAATTGCCTCGTACACGAAAAAGTGACCTGTATGAAAGTTGTTCAGAAAATTATTTCCCACATTTCTACCTGCATAATTTTTTCTGTCATTTCTGGTTTGGTCGTCATAGAGACCAACTTACTTTTTTTAAATCGAACACCCTGCATATAATTGCATATTTGAATTCTACTGGGAAAACTCCGAATTTTTTGTATTTCAAATTTTTATTTATTTAAAATTGTAACAAACTTTATAATAACATAATAAATAGCCTAGAAACTTGAACAACTTAACATCGGAATAATAAACAAGTAAAACCTTTTCAGTGGATCAGGTGTTGAAAATTACCAATATTTTCTGCTAAGCAGAGCGCCAGTCGATTCCTTAACCCGTTTACAACGTTTAAAAGGAAGTCCTTTGGAATAGCCCGAATTTCAGCACTAATTCTGACTTTTAACGTAGACTTTGTTCATTAAGTGTCACCACAAAAAGAAGTCTAGCGGGGTTAAGTCCGGGGATCGCGCTGGCCAGTCAATATCACCTCTACTGCCTATCCAACGTCCTGGAAATAGTTCGCTTATGTATTGTCTAACGTTTGCCGCATAATGTGCAGGTGCTCCATCTTGCTGGAACCATACCTGTTCGTTTATGCCATTATTTACACCCGGTAAACCAATTCTGCAAGAAGGAATTATGTAATTCCTGAGGAGGTCCAGATAGTTTTCGCCATTCAAATTACCATCCATGAAAAAAGGTCCCACAATATGTCTACCAACTATGCCCGCCCAAACATTAACTTTTTCGGGCCTCTGAGTATGACCTTCCTGGAACCAGTGAGTATTCTTAGCAGAGCAATAACGATAATTTGTCTATTAACAAATAATACCATTTAAATGGAAAGTAGCTTTATCCAAGAAAATTATATTTGTTGCGAAGGTAATATCGTTATTGCATCTTTCCATCATCAGCTTACAAAATTCAGCTCTTCTATTAAAATCGTCCTCGTTTAACTCGTGCACCAACTTTATCTTGTAGGGATGCAAATTCTCCTGCGTAAACAAATTTTTCACTGACTGATGAGACACATTAAAATCCATTGCCATTGGCCTGGATGATTGTGTTGGATTTTCATGCATGATATCCAAAGCCTTGTCTCCCCCGGTTGCTGTTTTAGGTCGACCTGATCTAGCGACTTCCCTAACACTGCCTGTTTCTCGAAATTTCTTTACCACTTGACACACTGTTGACTGATTTGTTGGAGGCTTATTTGGATATAATAATTTCATTAAGAAGTTGACAAACCTGATCTTGTGATCTTCATATTTCCGTAAGCGCTCATTATTAAAATTTCAACTCGTTGTTTCTCATTCAGATGAACCATAGTGTAATCAAATTAGAAATCAGACAACAGAAAATTAAACAGCAACTCAAAATTGACACCCCTTAGGTCGCTGTCATGCAAATACCTTGACTCAACTGGTGGATATTAGGTAGGAATAATTATAATTAGGAAGTTTTTCATTATTGAGCTATCATTATCTCGAAAACGCTTACAGATAGGTGAAAATTTGAAAAACAAAAAATTCGAAGTTTTTCAAGTAGAATCCAAATATTTAATCGTATGCAGAGTATTTCATTTAAAAAAGTAATTTGGTCTCTATAGCAACCAAACCAGAAATTACAGGAAAAATTCATGCAGGTGGAAATATGGCGAATAATTTACTGAACAACTTTCATGAAGGTCACTTTTTCGTATACGACGAGGTAGTTTAAAAGTTACAGGCATTATCGCGACTTTTTTGCCATTCTGTATACCTATCAGTTAGTTATATACCTACTTACGAGGATCTTAAATGTAATTTGAATGACCTACATTCTTGATATCCGTTAACAATATCTACGAGATTTTTCTTTAGTCAGGCACAACAATGCAGGAAAAGTCGAACGAACCGATATGTTGGTCTTCAAGCCTCAAAAATTATATCGCCGAGGAACGCGATATCAGTAAAGTAGTTCCAGAATGATGACGTTCTGCAGATGAAGGAATTTTTTAACAGTATTGTTTGAAGACCACTAAGCTAAACCAAGTACGGATGGGCTACAGTGGTTCGCCGTGTATTTCTATCTATATGCACCGGGCAACATCAGTTGATCACTTGATATCTGTAAAAGAGGATCAATTTACCAACCTGCATGTCTTTAATGTTCTCAACTTTTAAGGCTTCCACACACCGACACGGCCACGGTGGAGGCCGCGGTGGCGATCATATTAGCGGTCAGATGTATTCACCTCAAAGCGGTGAGTGGAGCTGTTAGTCATTTGCTGTATAAGTATTTTATGTATGTTATGAAAATTCATTTTTAAACCTCCAGGTTTAATTTTTATTTGTAATATTTGTTATTGATAGACGATGTGGGAGAAAAGCCTTTATTACTGTTTGTGAAGAGGAAAAAAACATACACTTGTTTTTTATTTTTGTAATTTGGATGACTTAAATCATAAAGTATCCGAGTATATTATGGGATATAATTTGACTTTATCTATTAATAATTCATATTATTCGTCATTACTACAGTCACTTCTCGCGGCCAAACTCGACACGTTGTATTTGGCCGCCACCGCAGATCAGATAGCTGCAGTTGTCTGCTCTCAGTCCGTTTGGTCCAGACCTGTCCGCGCTTGGTATGATTTCATTCATTTAATTCAATGTGTTCATATTGGCCGCCACCGCCACCATAGCCGCGTCGGTGTGTGTAAGCCTTTAAGGTTGTTTGTCAGATTATGGTCTCCGATGAAGCGAATGGCTCTTCTTTAGATATAATCTATCAGCCTCAGAGTATCTTTAAAGCCCCAAGCATAGTGCAATGTTCGAATTTAAGTTTTATTAAAGGTGGAAGTGGTCGAGGTGTATAAAGGCTCTTGATTCGAAGGAGTACCTCAATGGCTCTTCTTTAAATAGAATCCGGTAATATCAGGGTTCTTAGTTCAGAAAAGTACCTCAAGCTTCTGCGAGGCTGCCTTAGCCTCAACTAGGCTATATGTGAGGTCATTCGTTCCAAATTGAAACCCAAAAATTTAATTCGTGAAGCCAAGAGAATCGAGTATCCTGCTATGATTATATATTGTTCTTTCACAAGAACTTTAAAACACAAAACTAGTGCATGAGTTTTCTTAGCAATAAACTAACCTGAACAAACCCGAATTATTATACAGTATCATTCAAGAGACACTAAGCTGAACCACGTATGGGTGGGCTGTAGTAACTCATCGTGTGTTTCTATTTGGGTGAAATCAAGCAGGCAACCTTAGTTGAGCACGTCCAATGAACATATTTGTGAAAGTCGCCAACCTGCCTTCGATGTTCAAGGCTTCTAGGTTGTTTGCTAGATTGTGGTCATCGATCAAGCGAATGGCTCTTCTTTGAATCAAATCTAGCAATCTCGGGATACGTTTAGGGCCATAGCTCCAAATATCCAGCGATCGATGGTCGAATTTGGGATTTACTCTTAGTTCGCAGAAGTATCTCAATATTCTACAAGGCTGCCTTAGCAATGGCCGCAACTTGCTTTTGCCGCATTGTTTTATTTACATTACCTTACCTCCACTAAAAGTATAGACTATTTCTTTAGTTTTAAATAAATTAAAAAGTCTACAAAAACCGGTGTCAATTCATCAGCGCATGTCATCACAATGACTGGAATTTCGTCAGGACCAGAAACTTTTTTGGTGTCAAGACTCATCAAGATTCGTTTAACAAAGCGCTGCCGGTAAACAACCTCGGGCATTCTCAATTCTACAGCGGGAATGTTCGGTGAAGTTTTTCCCTGAAAATTAGCCGTTGAGTGCGAAGAGAATAGTTCTGCCAGTAAGCTTGCCTTTTTGCTGTGCTTTGATCGCCATCAGCGAATCAGAACGTGTTAGAGGTGGATTGGTCGACTTGGTAAAGTTCTGACTAACAGCCTTAACTACCGACCAAAATGATCTTGATACGTGAAGACAATTAAGAAGTTTGTCTTTGATCCTCTGATTGTATGCTTCTTTGCTTTTGTTTATCGTTTCCTTGCATTGGTTAACAAAGATGGCACGATTATTAGCTATTATTGTTTTTACGTCATTGTCGGTAGAAAGGGACTGTGCAAGATGACTTGGCAAATGTTGCACAGTAGTTTTTAAAATTCTGAAACGGTATAAATTCCACGACTTTAAATTCAGAAAAGTTCAAAACTTAACAGAAGAACAGAAGCAAGGACGTTTGGAGTTTTGCCGTCACATGACAAACATCCTCAACAATAACGCCAATTTGTTTAAGAACATTTTATGAACCGATGAATCTTCTTTTAATACGACTTCAGCTCTAAATCCCAAAAACACACATTTCTAGGCATCGTATAATCCGCATCTTACAGTTGAAGTGATACGTTCTGGGTGGGCATCAGTACATGTGTGCTGCGGCATAGTGCAAAACAGAATCAGCGATCCGATTTTCATTGATGGATCTTTAAATGGAGTTAGATATCGTGAAATGCTTGCACACGAAATAGAGGATATTCTTAAAACTTTTCCTCTAAACGCCGCAAGGAACTTTATATAACAGCAAGATGGTGCTCCATGTCATAGTGTTCTTCCAGTTAGAGAATACCTCAATGAGAATTATGATATTTGGATTGGTCGCGGAAGGACGATTGCATGGCCTCTCAATAGTCCCGACTTAACACCATTAGACACATTTCTTTGGGGCTACCTTAAAGACAAGATTTCTGCGTCCAGGCCAAATAGTGTTGCCGATTTGCAAGAATAAATCCAAATTAAAATTGACTTTCTCAACTTCGGTAGACCAGATATGATTGCTAATGCAATTGAAAAACTAAAAGAGGGTTACCAGTCCTGCATTTTAATGAACGGTGTCCATTTTGAGCAATTACAAAAATAATATATGGGTTGTGTTATGTTTTAATTTCGCTTCAAAACGGTAAAAAATAACCCCAACAACCACGATATATTTAAAAAGAGGATAAAATTCTTTAACTGATACAACGAAAAAACTGGGTGTATTCCATTTTAATAAACTGCCACTTGTCAAAAACTATCACTTCCGATACTCAGTTGTTTTTGTTTATTTCATTTTCTGAAGGTTTGGTGAAAATGCTACAACTTTGCTAATTTAACAATTTCTTTAAAACAAATAATAATGGAGATATCTATTGGACAATATGCGAACACCCTGTACACATAAGTCGTGGATTGAAGTTAAGAGAAGCTCCAACAAACTAGCGAAATCATCATCTCGGTTTGAAATCCGAGTTGGTTTGCTTAGAAGTTGAGGGAGCCAGAGCTGATAGCAAAAGAGTCAGCTTCGCGACCTTGCTCATCACTAAACAAAAGAGACAAAGACCAAAGTTGCGCAGAAATCAGTGATGAAAATGGTATCCAGGATATAAATAGTATTTACGTATTTTTGAAGTAATCGATAATCTGACCTTTGTTTCGGTTAGTGCGAGTATAGTTGGAGTCAAGCAAATATTTGACGCGTGACACTTCCATCTTGTCATATTTGTCCAATACTAGGTTATTTCGATTTCACCAACTTTATTACAGCTGATACTTAGTCAGGGCCGGACTGACGAATATTGTTATTTATAAACCTTTGCAGAAAATGATTGCTGGGAAACACTACACAAATAAAGACAATAGAACACTATAAAAAGGCAATAAAATGATTTAAATACTCAAAATCCAAAACCAAATACAGAATGTCAACAAGACAACGACATCGCTCGTTTTGAAATAAATAAAATGCGGATCTGCAGCCCATATGATTTGACCAAATCGACGAGAATTATGTATATCTCTTTTTAGTCATATAAAAGGATAAAGATACAAATACTTCGAGTGGGTGGTAATTATTATAATATAAATTAGCCATTAGTAACTTTTATATTATGAGTGGCCTGCCGTATTTGACACCCATGACAATATGAAAGTGTCACGCGTCAAATATTTGCTTGACCCCAACTATACCTAGGGTTTGATAGATTGTGCACGGTGGGCCAAAAAAAGTGACCACATTTGATTTTTTGGAATAATTTTATTGTTGAAAATTATTTTTGAACCAAATTTGCAGGACCTATTAACAAAAGTATAGGTTATCGTAAAATGAATTTAAAACTGATAGGATTAAATTACAATATCGTACAGGGCAAGTTAAAATAAGAAGTTACTTCAAACTAGCCGCAAAATTAGTTTTTTTATTTTTTTTTAATAATTATGACTCACATCTTAAAGACTGTTTTATTCTGAACAAAAAGAGTCTTTTCACATTTTTTGATATTTCATTCGGTTCGATGGTAATAAGCAATTTTTTCACCAAACATTTCGACTGTTAATTTGTAACAATTATTATTAATAATTGAATGTCACCCTTTTTTTAGTTGACCATGTAAACAAATTCATATCGTTTTCTTATTAATGGTTGCTATGAATTGTAACTTGACAGTTGTCATAGTTAAAGTGGAAATACTGATTTGTTCAATAACATGCTTACAATAAACGATAAAATTTTGATAAAAGCTCTTTGGCAGGAAAAAAACTATGGTGCAGGAAAAATAGTGCGTGAATTTCCTAACAGAAATTGAGCATTATCAAGTGTTTCAAGATTGCTGAAAAAAATGAGGGAAAATAACGGCAATTTTGAGAGAAAGCAAGGGAGTGGGAGGCCACGCAGTGTAAGGACTAAGGACCCAGAGAAACATTGAAATTTTTAGAAGAAATATTAAAAGCCCTGTAAACTTTCCAGGAAGTAGTAAAAGCCCAAGAATGATTGAAAATGATTATCTTATAAAAAGATCTTCAGTTAGATGGATTGTTAAGGAAGACCTTCATTTTAAAACCTTTAAAAGACGATATGTGCATAAATTATCGGAAGTGTCAAAAAGGTCAAGATTAGGTAGGTGTATAGGTTTGCAGAGAAAATTCAGAAGAAATAATAGTGTCAATAACATTTGGTTTACGGACGAGAAAATGTTTTACTTGCGACCGCCGAAAAACTCCCAGAATAATAGGTTGTATGACAATGTCGCTAAAAAATAAAACATTAGTGCAGATAGGCTACTTATTGAACAAGGACACTTTGTTCCAGGCGTGATGGTCTCCCTTGGTGTATTAAAACTAGGCAAAACAAGTGTAATATTAATAAACTCTGGCGTGAAAGTTAATTCTATGGTATACTGCCATGAAGTTCTTGAAATCATGCTACCGGAATTGGAAACGTTTCAGGATTATTATATTTTCATGCAAGATGGTGCCCCTGCCCATCGATCACAATATACCATTAGTTTTTTAAGACAACAGTGTCCAGAAAATATCGCTCCAGATAAATGGCCGCCAAACAGTCCAGACCTTAATCCTGTGGATTACGCCATTTGGGGAAATTTGGAAGCAGCCGTGCACAAAAATAGAAATTTGAAAAGTATGGACGACTTAAAACGAGAAATTGTAGGCTGTTGGGAAAACTTTGACCAAAACACAATTAATGGCGCAATTAATTAATGGAAAAGACGTTTACAGAAATGCATTGAACAAACCGGAGGACATATTGAACAATTTTTTAAATGATTTTTTTTTGTTAGATCATTAGATTTGATTTGATGTTAATAAACTTAAGAGAAATGTTTGGTGAAAAAATTGCTTATAACTATCGAACCGAATGAAATATCAAAAAATGTGAAAAGACTTTTTTGTTCCGAATAAAACAAACTTTAAATAATTAAATAACATAATTATTAAAAAAAATAAAAAAACTAATTTTGCGGCTAGTTTGAAGTAACTTCTTATTTTAACTTATGCCCTATACGATATTGTAATTTGATCCTATCACTTTTAAATTCATTTTACGAGAACCTATACTTTTGTTAATATGTCCTGTAAATTTGGTTCAAAAATAATTTTCAACAATAAAGTTATTCCAAAAAGTCAAATGTGGTCACTTTTTTGGCCCACCGCGTAAATGTTAATGGACTGCATTGATGTTCGAGTTCAGTCCTCTTTATATTGTAGTCAATTTGTATGCAGGTGAAGCTGCGGTTTCCTAAACTTACAAATAGTGGATGTTAGGATAACTTTGCTTGATGATGCGCTAGCATCGAGCACCCACCTGGATATCCAATCGGTGGGCAAGTTTAACACCGGAGCATCTTGGAACCATCATCATAGCATTTTCTATATTTCCCACCCTGATATAAGCTAATGTTATTGGACGTCACTTTTTAAAACATCAGGTGGGCAATTTTGCAACCAGTGACGGGGAATGGGTCATGTAAGGCCATATTTTTTTCGCCGAGAGGATTTTTGCTATTTTTGCAAATAAATTACGATTCCTTGGACATTTTAAGGACGAAAGGTTCTTTGGGTATTTGGTCGTATAGTTGACCGTTTTCGGACACCTGTACAGAAAAAAGGTGGACACTGTGGACAGGCTGGCGTCCGAAAGAAATCCGTTTATCGGGCCATACACGAAGGTTCAGTACTGTCATTCTTTCTTTTAACATTCTTTCCTCTCATGAAGCTAAAGCGCAAATAAATCTGTTTTCGCAGTTGGACACAGTATATTACCTAGCGTTCTTTCCTTGTCTAATTTATTGACGAGTGAATTGCAAATTAATGTAAAATTGATCTTTCTCGCAGGTAAGATCGCCTGTGTATGGCTCGATATTCGTAAAGAACGATCTATTATAAAGCTTCACAGCCATGAACAGAATGAAGTCGGCATATCATATGATTTCCAGCCGGATTTTTTTTTGTGAGCTATACTTATGGAAAAGCTGAATCCAACAAAATTCCGGTGCCAATTGATCCAGTAATATCTTAATTAAGTATCAGAAGATTTTTGCCAAAACCATTCAAGATTCAAACAATCTCGGATATTCTTGTTCTTTAACGACATTAAAACACCGAAAACTGAATTGAAGTAGTGATGTTCACTTATTTCTTTTATACTTGCATTTACCCGCATAATGAAATGCCTTCGAGGTTAATTCCATTCTAAACGGCCAAATCTCTGGATCTCCGGATTTGCGTGATGTATGACGCGTCTCGCCTGCACCGAATCGAATCCTGCAGAATGGGTTTATCGGTCCCAAGACGCCGAGCATCGTCATCGCATAGACGTCGCGACGGTTTATTGCATTCATTTCACAGCATGCGGTTGGTCGTTTATTTATTGGGTAACATAAACACATATGAATTTCACTTCATAGCTTTTACGTATTTTTGAAGTAACTAGCTTAATCATAAGTTATCTAATATTATTGGTATTTTTTTTTGTTTCAGATTTAGATGAATTGTTTAATCCCAAAGTTGGCAATGAATAAATACCAAAAATTTATCAGCATTAATTCCAAGAAATTTGATTTCTTGTTTCAATGTAGCTTATAATTTATTTTTTTTAGATTAATTCAACCCAATAATAAGCCTGACATTAAAGTAAACATTCAGCATTTAATCTCTGCCTCAAAAATCTCTTTTATTTTTGCGATTTCTTCATCCACCCTCTAGTCAGCTTGTGTCATCTTTAATAGGATTACGACCAGTGAGTCATCCATTTAGTTGACTGATATTCCAATTCAAAGTCGTAATTCTGAGCTTCCAATCACTATCTTGATATTAAATTTCTGTTCGTAAAATTAACTTTTATTGCGTTACAATCTGTAACTACCTTCAATTGAAATCTGGTCTACTCTAAAAAACTTGAATGACCGCTAAAGTTTGCAATTCATAGGAATGGTATGATTTCTGATATCCAATTTTAGGACGCCAATAGGGGCCTTGGGGGACAAGTTTTAAAACATTTTTGACATTTACACCCCACGCCTCCAGGTTTTATCTGGATTGTGACAAATTTCTTTTTATTCGGTGCAATTATAAACCAATCATGCGGCATACAAAGAATAAACATGTTATTATTTCTGGTAGAATTTAGAAGGAAATACCGAAAAGCTACGCAATTGAGGGCTATCAGGTTTCCCGCCATTCAAAAATCTTATATGGCATTTAGGCGATTAGAAGATCGAGGATGCACCACCGGACAAACAAAAACTAATTACGATATGGCCGTTGAAGGTTTGGGTGTAGTAGCTATAAATTCTCATGTTGGTTCAAGGGAACTTGCTCGTGATTCAGGAATTGTATGGCCAAGATCTTGAAAATAGGATCACATTGTGTAACTGGTTAAGACTTGCAATTCAGGACTACAATGTATTTTTAAGAAATATAGTCTTTTTTGATGAAACAACATTTAGTCAATTATTTATATATACAGGGTGTCTGTAAAAGATCTTTACAAAAACCCACCACATATTCTTGAGGCCAAAATCAGCCGATTTAAGTAAACTTACCTTAGTACAAAGTTGCTTATTTTGGGCGCTAGACCTAAAGTGACAATTTTTAAATCGTTTTTCTGGATTAATTCAAAAACTGCTCATACTATTTTGCCGAAATTTGGTAGGTTGGCATAGCTGAATGGAGAAAAGGAACCATGCCACAATTCTGATTAATATCAGTCCATGGGCGTAGAACCTGGGTTTTTTACTAATTGCTTGTTTCAGATTTCTATGCCAACGGAACAAAAGGGGTTTGGGCACAAAACTCAGATGAACCAACTCATTTGCTACAAAAAAGGTACTCTTGATAAGACTCGATTCCTCCTCCTATTACTTAATACGTAGTAGTTTTTACCACGTAGTACTTGGGATTTATAGAATTTTCCTGTTTTTGATTTCTACGCCAATGGAAGATAAGAGGTTTAAGTTTAAAATTTAGATTAAACCAACTTATTTACTACAAAAAACCTCTTGAACAGTTTTCTTATCATCTGCTTTTTGTTCGCACGGTATTTTTCAGGCATGTACAACACGACCTTACACCTCACAAACGATTTTTATTGTTGGTTATTATTAGTTTCATCTGACAACATAAGATTATTGTCAAATTTGTAACATTTAATATTGTTGCTAACGTTCAATCATTTTATCTGCTTGCATTAATTATTAGAAAACTTTAATTGTCGTGAATTATCATGGCGGTGCAATACACTAATGCCGAATATACCAATATGATATTGGTATTTGGGTATTGCCAAGGAAATGGTCGAGAATGTGTCAGAGTCTAATCCGAAAGGTTTCCAAATCGTCGTATACCAAGCCACACGACGTTTGCTGACTTGAGGTGACCTACTAACCTTGACTATACAGGGTGTTTCAGAAGTACGGTACGTAACTTAAGGAGGTGAATCCTTATGATATTCTGAGAAAAAGTATATATGAACATATGAACATATGTCCGGGGTGGGTTGCCCCGTTATTGATATACAGGGTGTTAAAGTTTTAAAAAAAAAATCGGTTTCAATAGTGCGTTTTATCAGAAGGTGGCTATTTTCAACATTTGCTTTGATTAACTGTTGCATCTTTTTGTATCATTATTTAAAAAAATAATTTTATTTTTTATTTAAGGTATTTTTTTTGAACAGGTAATAAAGTGATTTTAATTTTTTCTCTCGAGAACGAAGCAAGACATGAAAACTATTCTTGGAACAAAAAAGTTGTTGAATGTTTTAGTTGGTATATGCGAGAAAAAATATCAAAATTAGGAAAAGTCAGTGGCGTACATTTTTTGTCAATATTATTCGTTAAGGTGCTCTCCGGGACGCCACTGAACTTAATAAATTTAATCTAGTTAGGGCTAATTAGGCCTAATATCACTATGAATAACAGTACCAAATTTCAATAAAACCGGGAAAAGAATATTTAAAAAAGTTATAAAAAACCGATATTTTTAAACAAAATTTAACACCCTGTATATCAAAAATCGGGCAATTCCGGACACATGTTCATATAAACTTTTTTCTTAGAATATTATGAGGTATCACCCCCTTAAGTTACGTGGCGTATTTTGAAACACCCTGTATATTTTCAAATTACCTTTTGTGAGAAATTTGCATTTTAAAATATTTTAGAAAACAGTGTGTACTCAATGCTTACGTATTATATTAAATTTTAATAAACTAAGAGTAGGTAAAAATTATAAAAGTTAATTTTATAGAAGCAGACAATTTTTACCAATCAGAATTAGGAAAAAAGAGTGTACAAAGCAGCATCGATCAATTTAAGTAATATAAAGTAAACTTTCTTAATTAAAAATTTACCAATTTTACGAGAAGTTCTAAGTAAATTAGCAGGTCCGTCGCCCTCGCAGTATATTAAAATTTTGAAAGAAATCCTTTCAATTTTTTTTGTTCACATTTTAATTTAAGAAGGGTTAAATTTCAAAAAAAGAGCTTTTATAAGCTGCTTTATAAATAAGCCAAAGAAATGTAGTGATTTCATTAGTAATTAAAGGATTATTGATTTTGTTTTAGAAAAAGATTGGTTTAAATTGGTTAAATTACCTCTTGGTAACTTTTTGTTACTTTTTAGTGAAAAGGTATGTCTACCACTTTTAATTTAAGGTAGACTGTCGATGGTCGCGGCCAATGTGACCCTTGCGACTGATGCGGCCTGTCGTGTGTGTACCTGTTTAATGCATTTACAAATATCTTCTTTAAAGGCATCCGACCGCGACATGTGCGACAGATACGATCAATGCGGCCGTATGACTCGACTGCTCTATAAAGGTAGACTTTGGATGGACGCTGCTGCGACTAATGCGGCTGCGGCTGGCGACCAATGCGATCTGTCGCATCTATACCCCCTTCCAAGATATGCGACTATGTGCGGTCACGACTCGCACGATTATGGTTTATTATCTGTAGTTTCACGACTTTCTAGGGTTTGATTTTTAAAAGTATATTGTAATGCATTCTAAAAACTTAAGGTACTGCAAGTTATTACTGGAGGAGGAACGAGATGATGACGATTTAATTTTACATTGATGACTAAAACAAAGAAAACAGCAAATAAGGAACTATTAAATTAATTTGCTGTCGTCTTCACTCGCAAACGAAGTAATTTTGAATTACAATCATATATAAATGGTATAAAACCATATGCGATCAACACGACCGGACTGCTTCTAGCAGCCGAGTCGTACAGCCGCATTGATCATATCTGTCGCACTCGTCGCGATCGGATTCCTTTAAGGGAGATATATGTAAATGCATTAAACGGGTGGTGATAAAATTGACTATGATGACGAGGCATATGGCAGTATTTATTTTGATAAATTGCCAAGTAATAATAAATAAAGGGCGGAATATATGCACACAAATTCAGCCAAAATATGCGCATATATATGCCTTGTTTGCCTTTAAAATATGCGGTTATATGCATTTTTTTGACCAAGTTTGCATATTAATATTCAATATTTCTTAATTTATTA
This sequence comes from Polydrusus tereticollis, assembly GCA_963920685.1. Taxonomy (NCBI): domain Eukaryota; kingdom Metazoa; phylum Arthropoda; class Insecta; order Coleoptera; family Curculionidae; genus Polydrusus; species Polydrusus tereticollis. The sequence goes on from OY987327.1 coordinate 64,219,615, forward strand.
TAGTAAAATAGGGTAATGAAACAAACTGGGTTCTAAAAAAGATGTTTATTTAAAAAAAATGCAAAAAATTGAACAAAGAAAAATAAAAGTGAAGAATTTTTTAAACTGAAATTATATAAAAGTCATTTATTACTAAATATTTTTCAAAATTTTTAACTAAAAAGGATTGCCTTCTATTAGTAAAAATATGTTTGTACAAACAGAAGCTTCTTTCAACATCTACTGATGTAATCGTACAATACTGCAACTTAGGTAGTGAAGTATAAGGCCAAGATACAACTTCGTTGGATGATTTACCTTCATAAATGCTTTTTACTTCAGTTAAGTATTTAAATCCTTCATTATTCTTTACAGTTACATCCAATTTGTTCATTAGTTGACCTCCCACTTTACCAATAATGTTGTTACATTTAGCGGAAAAAGTTTCAACAGTACTAATCGAGTCTCTTAAACTTAAATTTCTACTCTCTAACGAGGAATTATGTCCGGTATAAAACTGAAATTAACCTTAATAAAAACAAAATCATTAACTACACTTACAATTTTTAACAACTCTTTACTTTGCACAACTCACTGCGAATCGTCATCTAAATCTAAAATTAGTTCTTTAATGGCTTCGAAATGTTCTGCGTAGAATATTGCAGCCTTAATACATATTCCTTACCAGGTTATTACAGGTTCTGGAGGTAATCTAACTCCTGGTAATCTCTCCTTATACATAATCTGCACTCTCAGAGGTGCTTTTAGACACACTTTTTTTACATTTGAAATTAATTTATTTACTAAAAAATATTCGGCTCTGACGGTTTCTGCGACTCGGTTTATTCCATGTAAAAGGCAAGTCACATGTGTACCATATTGGGGTAAAAGATTTTTAAGTTTTGGCCTACTTTTACCTTATACGGTGCTGCCTCAGACAAAAGCACTAAAAGTTCTTATTTGGGACTGGATTTGGTAAGAAAAAGCTGGATAGAGACTGCTGAATAAATCGGGTTACGGTCACATTATTAGTTTTGTCTAGCTGGTTAGAAGCCATTAAATATGGGTTTGTTGCTTTATCTTCTTGAATTAAGATAAGATGTGCGATATATCTGCCACAGGCATATGTGCTTTCCTCAATAATAACGTAAAAAATTTTATTGCCCAGTGAAGCTCTAGTTTTTTCTAAAACGCTTTCGTATACTGAATGGGCATTCCTCTTATTAAACGTAAATTCGTCAGAAACGGTTTGTTCACAATATTTTTGCAAGAATCCTCTAAATTGCGGATTTTGCAATTTTTTTAAGGGTATGTTTGCTGCGACCAAAGCCTTGCATAAGTCTTCTTGAAAAATTTCATTTTCAGATTTCGATTTTAAAACGCGTTTTTTACACTCAGATTTCATTTTTTGTAACTTTGATTTATGCTGTGGTGTTTTCAAATGTTGATCGATTTGGAACTTCTTTTCACAAACAATAATTTTTGCACAAGCTTTACACAAGACTTTTTCTTCACTAAACTCTAACTCTGGGACATTTTAGACATTTTGTACACACTAGTCATTTAAAATCACTAGTTTCACACTGAAAATACTCAAATCTTTCGACAAACTAAAACAGAAGTACGTATTATAACCCGATATAAATACAGTTTGTTAAGCAGGTAATAATAAGGCATTATTAAATGACAACAAATAACTCCTGATAATATACCTGCAAAGCCCGGAAACCCCCAATAAATACCTTGGGTATTACAAAAATGTAAATATTAATTATTTTATAATTATCTTCAGATTGGAAAATCCCTGAAACAAGTGCCGGACTGGATATTAAACCTATGAGTCTACGAGTTTTCATGACCGGGCGCTTTTAATTTTTTAATAACGCCGAAGACATAAAAATATGCTCATAAAATAATAATTTGGGAAAAATCTGCATTCTATTGTAAAAAAATATTTTGACAAAAGGCCATAATTAAGATAATTAGATTTTGCTTTTTGCAATAACGACGGCTGTAAAATAATTATGAATATTATGCAAAAAGAAGTGCACTATAAAACTCTCAGATTCTGCTAGTTAATTATATTTTTTATGTACAGGGTTATCCAACCAAGACTAGACAAGGCGATTTTTTGACTTTTCCTGTACTTTTATAAAAAAACTGAAATAGCCATCTTAAGTCATTTTCTCCCGCGAATTCGAATATCTTCAGCAAAAAACAATTGAACATCAAACAAAAGTACTAGGGGTCACTTTGATATTTTTTTAAATGGGATGCCGTATTTTTAATGAGCTTATCCGATTTCTCATATAAATTTTGATCTAAAATGTTGGATTTTTAATTCAAAAACGCCTTTTTTCTTCAGTTTTAAATTCGGAAAATGTTGAAAAAAAAAAATAAAATAAAAAAATAAATTAAAAATCCAACATTTTAGATCAAAATTTATATGAGAAATCGGATAAGCTCATTAAAAATACGGCATCCCATTTAAAAAAATATCAAAGTGACCCCTAGTACTTTTCTTTGATGTTTAATTGTTTTTTGCTGAAGATATTCGAATTCGCGGGAGAAAATGACTTAAGATGGCTATATCAGTTTTTTTATAAAAGTACAGGAAAAGTCAAAAAATCGCCTTGTCTAGTCTTGGTTGGATAACCCTGTACATATCTACTCACATTTCTCTCTTAAAACACCTGATTTTTGTTTATAACCTAAATTTTACACCATCAAACGCGTTTAGAATTTTGCCGAGTAAGGTGCAAAAGTAATAGGTAATTAGTTAATTTTTGTCCATTGATGCTCGACAATGGACGAGAATTTTGATTACAGTTACTGAAAACTGATGAAGTAGATGATGTAATTGATAAGGATAGAACATATTATTTTGTTTTGTTTATTTAAAATGTTTTTTCAAAAAGTTGTGTTTATTTTTTGTTAATATTGTTTTTATTTCTCTTTACGATTTACTAATGTTAGTTAATATCTTTCCCATTAAATTTACTATACAGTTTAATATGTTGCAAAAATACAGAATAAACGATAAGTGGTAGTACAAGAAAAACGAACTTTAATACTCTTTCTTACTAACTCTCAAACCTAAGAAAGAGACATGCTTAATGTAATGAATTGATTTCATTATAGTAGGTAAATAAAAAATTTTTAAAAATTGGACTAGAAAAAGTAACAGTTTCCTGAAAATCGCCTAAATATCTCTAGGTAATAGGGTAAGTTATACAGTTATTGGCCATGTGATAGTGATTGGCACAGCAGAATGTTTTAGTATTTATTAACGTTTTGCCTAAACTAAACCCAATTAGGCTTTATATTAAATTGTAGTGGCAACACTGTTAAATCCGAGTACAGCGTCAGATCATAGAATCTTATAACCTCAAAAAGTTATTGGGAATCGTGTCAGATCGTCCTCGCTTATTCATATGTTTTAGTGAAAATTTAACAGAGTTCGTTCGTTAAGTTCGACTGTGCTGTGATTAAAGCTAACTAGCAAGGTATGTATTTTTGCATAAAAGTTTTGTTCAATTATGATTTAAATATCTTTATATTAGATCATTATGATATGGGTATCTCAATATTATACCTTATTTGTCGTTAAACCGGGTATGCCAATCACTGGTTGCTGATTTATATGGCCTGATAGTTATCAGAGAAGAATTTATTTATAGAAAATTTCGTTTAGTGACTTTGTAATAAAAACATGTTTCTTTTTGTACCTAGAGGCCCAAAGTACGAGAGGGGGACAAATATGAAAAAAAGTATAAAGAGGAGGATGTTTTGTCGGCGTTAAAAGCCATAGAGAATGGACTGTCTTAAAGAGCCGCATCAAAAACCTTTTAAATACCACGTCAAACGCTCCAGTTTCGAACCAGCAAAATATTTCAAAATAAAATCAGTTTGGGACCTAACACTGTTCTGACCAGCGAAGAAGAGAATACTTTAGAAGAATAGATAGTCACCGGCTATAAAAAATGTTTTCCGGTCAGAAAGCTGGACATTCAAGCATCAGTTAAGGAGTTTTTAGACGCTAATCCTCGCGAAAATCCATGCAATGATAATTTTCCTGGCTATGGGTGGTACCGAGCATTTCTTAAGTGCCATCCCGTATTCATTCACCGAACACCCAAAGGAGTAACATCAGCTAGCTCAGCTATTTTTGAAGCTGATATTCGCAAATGGTTTTCCTTAATAGAAAAATATCTAAAATGCAAAGGGCTAGATCATATTCTGGAAGATCCTACAAGAATATTTAATGGAGACGAGACCTGTTTTTTCTTATGTCTCAAGAGCTTTAAAGTTCTTGCTCCTCGAGGAGCAAGAAATGTGTATGAAGTAGACTCTGGCCAATCTAAAACAAATATAACGGTGATGTTTACTTTCTCAGCTTCCGGTATAGTAACTGACCCTATGATTATTTACCCCTACAAAAGACTACCTGCGGCTATAATCAATTCAGTGCCTGTTGATTGGGGAATAGGACACAGTGATATAGGATGGATGAAAGTGGAACTGTTTTTTGAATATATTAAGAATATATTGTACCCATATTTAAAAAAGATTGGTACTACATTTTCAATAATTCTTTTCGTCGATGGTCACTCCACACATAAAACATTAAAACTGAGTCAACTGTGTACAGAATTAGGAATAATCCTTATAGCGCTATACCCAAATGCGACTAGGCTTATTCAGCTTGTAGACGTATCGGCATTTAAGCCTTTAAAAAATGGTTGGAAAAAAACCCTATTGGAATTTCGAAGAAAAAATCCCCGTAAAGCATTGACCAAGGAAGAATCTGCTCCCGTTTTAAAGACTGTTGTGGAAGAATGTGCTAAAGTTGACATTGTTACAAATGGTTTTCGTGCTTCTGGTTTATATCCCTGGAATCTTTAATTATAGATTTTAGTAAATGCCTGAGATCTCAAAAAAATCTCAGTAGAGAGGATCCTAAAATAAAACAGGATATTCCGTTAAATACCAGTCTTTCATTTAACCAATTTAAAGATATTGTCGGGGAAGACAAGATAGAAATATTTGAAAGAATTGAAGATTTTGATACAGGAAGCAATGACGAATTTATTTTACTGTATAAATTATATAGAGAGTTTAAAAATATTAATTCATCAGCTGAAAGACCAAGTGGACCAGGAAGACAAGACGGTAGCCTTTTGCAGATAGACGAGCTAGCAACTAGGGATATGGATAGTTTTGAAATCGTTGTTCAAGAGACACTGCCTATTATTGATGCACTAGAATTGCAAGGAGTCGAAAATAATCAGTCTATAGTCATTGAGGTATCTGGAAGTAAAGAACAAATAATGAATCATTTAGAAACCTCACAAGTAGATGAAGGGTGCAATAAAGGAAATCAAGACACAGAAGGCACCGACGCAGTATATTATATATTGTGATAAAATTAATTTAAATAATGTTTCAGAAGATATAAGAACCATAACAGAATCCCCCAACATTGAGAAGAATACAGGTAAAGTTTCTGATTGTGTCGTTTGGGCAAAGACTTCGGAGAGAAAAGGAAAAAAAGAAAGCAAAAGAGACTCGTTTGTTCTCACAAGTACAATTTGGAAAAAAACCTAATGGATGAACTGGAATTAAAAAAGCAAGAAGAGGAAATAAAGGAGGCTTGCAAAACAGATAGATCGTTAAAAAAACTTGCAGTAGAAATGAAAAAACAAAAAAAAAACTAAAATCAGAAAAAGAAAAAATGAAAATCCTGAAAATCGCATAAAGAAGAGTAAAACTACAACCTAGAAGCGAGCATTATTACATGAAGAAGTACGAGCATTCACACAAGCTCACCGGTTTCCAGCAGTTTACAAAGTGTTAATGTTACACGTGAGTCTCATGTAACAAGTAATATATTTGGACAGGAGAGTGATCATGAAACTGAAAAACCTACTACCAAGAAGGTAGAATTACCTAAAGAAATTGACAACATTTACACAAGTTCACCGGGTCCAAGCGATTTTCAAAGTGTAAATCTTGCACGTCACTCTTGGGTTATAAGAAATATCTTTGGAAACGAGAGTGATGCCGAAATTGAAAAACCAGATCAATTTTCAAGAAATGCTACTGCTGCCGGTAAACTATGTTTTATTTGTACCCACAATATTACCAATTTCATAAAAGGTATTCGGTGTTATGGATGCACCAGGACCTTTTACACCAAGTGCATATCAAAAATGGACCTTAAAGTTATACAAATGAATTATTTAAATGTAAAACGTGTTTGAAGCCGAAAACTAACATATAAAATATATTTTTCTTATAAGTCTATTGTATCTAGAGTTGTTTTGTATGTAGAAGCAAATAAATTTAAGTTGTTTAAATTACTAGGGAGGTATAATTTTCCTTTAAATATAGGTATGCCAATCACTAGTACTATAATGGCCAATAATAAAAATGTTGTGGCCAATAACTATGCATTTCCCAATTTTTTCTTTTTTGTTAATAAAATATAATTTTATTGAAAAGAACATATATTTTTTAGCAAAAAACAATTAAAAATAGTACAAATAACCCAAAGAAAATAGGTCTGATAAGCATATAAAAAAGTTAATTTTATAAAAAATATTAAAATAAAAAGCCTCCAAAGTGGCCAATAACTGTATAGTAGTGTATAGCCCTATTTTAGACAAGAAATTTATAAACAAACAGTGTTGGTTCTTTTTACCTTTCGGTGCCGTTACAGCTACTACTACTTAAATGATTTGAAGATGGAGGATTGGTTCCCGCTGTAGACCCTGGTGCTGTCCTCCACGCCCCCAAGAGGGGCGCTTCACCTGAACTTGCTAATGTTACGCTAGTGGGCAGTTTTAATCTGCCCCGTAGGTCTTTTCTGAAAGATATTAAACGTAAAATAAATTATTTAGCTAAGACACTTGCTTAATTGTACTACAAGTTAAAAGATACTTTTTTGAAAAACAAATTATTACGTATTTCGAAAAAAAAAAATTATTAAACAATAATTTAATAAAAATTGACAAATTCTTTGCGGATAAAATTTGCTGCACTCTGAAGACGCAATTAACATAAAAAATGCCACAGTCCCTTTTATTTTCGTCTATGAACAATCGCATATCGTTGTTCTAAGTGCAAATAATATTATTATTTAGCATATCTACATTTTTGACTGAATGAAATAAAAACCAATTTAAAAAGGCCAATTGAGAGAATTTTTTTTGTAACGTTTGTTTTCGTTCGAATTAAGACAGACGTTGTAGCAATTTTAAAATTGCCACTATTGACATTGTGGGGAATGTTAGACAATTACAATCATATTTCCACAAAGTGCATCTTATATAGTTATTTTGTTCAAAATTTGGTTATTAAATTGTGTCATCTTTGTTTACAGAAAATTAGTTAAATAGTCAAAACATGTTGGGTTAAAAGTACTGCGTTCGCATTTCTGTTGGTTAATTGCACAAGGCGCTGCAAGTAGGTTGACCATGTAGTTTCGCTTCGGTCTACGCCAAGTCGCAGAATGCCCCTTTTTCACTCTTGACAATTTTATGAGATAACAAAGTTGTTTAGAATTATCTTCCTTATTTGATTATTCAATTTATGTTCTGGTAAAAGCCCAGATTCTAGTATCGTTATAATCTTTTGTTCTCTTCCTTGTATTTGGTTATGTTAAGTTGGCAACACTTCAGTCAGCTGGTTATTGGAGGAGAAGGAGTTTCTTCGGAGATCTCATGACCTTTAGTCTCGCTTTTAAAATACCTTCGGATAAGAAGGTCGAGCCTAGCTGTTAAGATATTTTGTTTTTAATACCACGGGGCCTCACCCCCCATTTAGAGGTAAGCTCCTTTTTAGTTGGTTTGGTTTCATTGGTTTTGTTATTGGGTTGCTGCTTCAAGGTATAGGAATTTTGTAAGGTTAGGAAACCACCTACCTCATGAGTTCTAACCAGTAGACCTCAAGCCATGAGCGGTCACATGGTTTTTTGCAAGCCAAGCTAAAAACCACGTCAGAAGGCCCTGCTGAAGTAGCTGTCGCAGTTGAAGCTAGTATAGAATCGCTGGCCAGTATAGAGTCATCTGAGCATTTATTTTAATGGTTTAACATTCATAATTCGCCACAGTTTTTTATTATTTATAATTTAATTCCTCAACACTTCAAATCAATTCACCAATTTAAAATTTAGTAATTTCAAATTTAATTTTTTGTAAGGCTATCTCGGCGAAAGGTCACTTTTCATATAACCAAACGTAACATTGAAGATAAAAAGATTCTAGAATCTTCGTAGTTTATACCCTATTTTGTTATACTCAATTTTTTTTTACAAATCCTAATGTCAAGAAAAGCTTAGTTTTTTTAAATCCAGTAAACTTCAAGCTTAATTCAATTACTCAACTTAGATAATTTCAATTCTATTTTTTTATCAGGTATTTCTTTATTTTTATTTAATACAATCTTTATTATTTGTCTGAAAAAATATTGGTTTTATTTATTGCATAAATTTTCACTAGGTACGAACATTCGGTATATTTTTCCTGGTTAGGATGTCTATCAAACCAGGTGGCGACCAAGGCAAACCAACTACGAAGGAAAGGTGTAAGTATGCAACGGACCACAACCTAGTGCCTCCACAATAAAAGCTACCGTATTCAGAAAGTGACAACGTATTGTCCATGACAGAAGGCCGCTGCCATAAAATCCAAACACGCCTCTAAAAGTAACAAAAAAGAAAATTACCCACTAAATCCCAACAAAATGAACCAAAAAAAGGAATAAAAGGAGGTTACCTTTAAAAGGGGTCGTGATCTTTTTCAAAAAAATGACCAAACGACTAGGCTTGACCTTCCTATCCGAACGTATTTTAAAAGCGAGAGTAAAAGCCACCAGAACTCCGAAGAAACCCCTTCTCCTCCAATAACCAGCTAAGTGAAGTGTTGCCAACTTAATATAATAAAAAAAAAGGAAGAGAGCAAAAGATACACTACAAAAAATTATAACGATACGAGAGTCTGGACTTTTACCAGAACGTAAATTGAAATCAAATAAGGAAACTAATTCTAAACAACTTTGTTATCACATAAAATGGCTAAGAGGGCAAAATGGGCGTTATGCGACTTGACGGAGCTCGAAACGGAACTAGATGGTCAACCTTCTTGCAGCGCCTTGTGCCATATGACTGTAAGAATCAAAGGTAAGTTTAACATTACCCACAAAGTCAATTGCGGCAATTTTAAAATTGCTATATCTGCCTTAATTTAAACGAAGACAAATGATAAAAAGAAAATTTCTCTCAAGTGCCCTTTTTAAATTGATTTTTATTTTATTCAGTCAAACAATGTATGTACACAAAGTCAATTGCGGCAATTTTAAAATTGCTATATCTGCCTTAATTTAAACGAAGACAAATGATAAAAAGAAAATTTCTCTCAGGTGCCCTTTTTAGATTGATTTTTATTTTATTCAGTCAAACAATGTAGATATACTAAATAAAAATATTATTTGCACTTAGAAAAACGATATGCGATTTTTCATAGACGAAAATAAAAGGGACTGTGGCACTTTTTTTGTCAGTTGCGTCATCAGAGAGCAGCAAATTTTATCCGTAAAAAGTTTGTTAATTTTAAGAAAATTATAATATACAGTGTGGTCATTTAAGTGGGCAACATATGGGAATTTGTTTTATTACCGATTTCTCAGAAAATTTTGTCCTCGATAAAAATTGGTGCATGTTCGATAATCATATTAGGTGCACTTGGAATGGTTTCAAGTCAAACGGCGTACAGGGTAGGTCAAAAAATATAAAACTTGTACAAAAATAAAGTACCCCTATTGCAGAAAATTCATCAAAATGTTATTAATAAAAGTTGTTTAGACTTAAAAGTTATGCATAGATTCGAAAGCGTGACCTCCCAAAATAAAAAAAAAATATTCTTTTTTGAAAACATTAATAATTTCCCAAATTTTTTTTTTATATTCACTCTAAAGGCCTTTACAAATTAATCAAACCCACATCAATTTCACATACCTATCTTTGTTCAAATTCAAGCATATTTGTAAAATTAACTTGAATTTTTAATTTATTATGGAATCACAACCTTCATGGTTTGTTGCAGCGACATTAAACACAACTTTAAAATATCCTAAAAATTCTTTTTAACAAGATAAAACATTAGTAATGATAATATGCAAATTAAAAAACTCTCATTTAAAGTGCAATTTTTTTGTTTCAAATGTCTATTAAAAAACTGTACAAATTATTCGACAAACATGAAATCCTACTAAAATAATCGCAGATATCGAATACGAAAGAAAAACAAATAAGGGTTAAAAGTAAACATTACGACAGTTTGGTGGCATTATTTATTCTTAAATAATTATTGTTGTTATTTGATTTAAATGCCTCCTCCAATACAGTTAACATTAGCCGAGAAGGCAGAATTAGTGTTAATATGTGGAGAAAACTATAAAACAGTGCGTGAAGCAGGAGATATATTCAATGAACGACATCCAAATAAACAAGTTCAATATTCAACTGTAAGCAGAATTTTAAATAATTTTAAACAAACAGGGCCAAACTATAAATATAAAAATGAACGTACCAAAACTGTATGTACTAAGGAAAATTAATTATAAGTACTTCAAGCAGTTGTTAAAAACCCTAGAAGATCCAGCCAAGAAATTTATGCTTATACGGGTATAAAAAGAAGCTCTGTTAAAAAGATTCTTAGAAAACACCATACCATGCCTATAATCCAATGTTTATTTGCACGTTGCAAAGACGAGACTATGATTTGCGGTATGATTTCTGCATGTGTAATCAAGGACAAATAGAAGATCAACGTGAATTCCATAGACACATACTTTTTGGGGATGAATTCACGTTCACAACAAATGGCGTTGTTTCTTCCCAAAATTGTAGGTGGTGGTCAGACGAAAATCCAAATTTTGTCATTCGCAATAAAAACTAGTATTACCAAAAAACAAACGTTTGGTGCGGTATTATTAACGATAAATTAATAGGGCCGTTTTTTTTCGCCAAAACTGATGATACCTTTTTACATTGTTTGTAAAACGAACTTACGGATTTTCTGGATCATATGAGTATACAAAAACGACATAAATTATGGTTTGTACATGATGGTTGTCCCGCTCATTCTGCTAGAATTGTTTCCGAATGGTTAAATGGGGAATTTGGTGATAAATGGTTAGGACGAAATACCAATCCACGGTGGCCTCCTCGTTCGCCAGATCTCACCTCATTAGATTTTTTTTATGGGGATATTTAAAGCATAAAGTTTACAAGGAATCGGCCGTTTAATAATGTTGGGGAGCTTGAAAATTTGATCCAATTTCTTTGCAGATATATTCCAGCAAGTGTAATGCGATTCACTCTTAGTGAATTTTATGACCAGACAATTAAATGCATTGAACGAGAAGGTGGACATACAGAGACACGTCGATAATTTTACTTACATAATTTTATTTTTTTCTGCATTTCAAATATTTTCTGTTTTATTTTTTTTTTATTTGTTTATTGTTAAGTTATAATAAAAAAAAAAGCCGATGAAAATTGGCAAAATCATTGGCACCATATTCAAATACAACTAAAAACATTGAATTTTTGAGTTTGCACTAAACGCATACATAATGCATACATTGTTTTGTTAATAATGTCCCCAAACTGTCATAATGTTTTAGTAGGATTTCATGTCTGTTGATTAATTTGTATAGTCTTTTAATAAACATTTGAAAGAAAAACTCTGCACTTTAAATGAGAGTTTTTTAATTTGCATATTATCATTACTAATGTTTTATCTTGTTAAAAAGATTTTTTAGGATATTTTAAAGTTTTGTTTAATGGCGTTGCAACAACCATGAAGTTTGTGATTCCTTAATAAATTAAAAATTCAAGTTAATTTTACAAATAAAATGCTTGAATTTGAACAGAGATATGTAAAATTGAATTGATTTTGATTATTTGTTTTAGGGTAAATATAAAAAAAAAGTTTTGGGAAATTATTAATGATTTCAAAAAATACTATTTTTTTTATTTTAGGTGGTCACGTTTTCGAATCTATGCATAACCTTTAATTCTAAACAACTTTTCTTAATAACATTTTGCTGAATTTTTTGAAATAGGGGTACTTTATAATTGTACAAGTTTTATATTTTTTGACCTACCCTGTACGCCGTTTGACTTGCAACCATTCCAAGTGCACCTAATATGATTATCGAACATGCACCAACTTTTATCAAGGATAGAATTTTCTGAGAAATTGGTAATAAAAAAAATTCCCAAATGTTGCACACTTAACTGACCACACTGTATACCTATACTAATATATATAACATGCGCTTTGTGGAAATATGACTGTAAGAACAAAGGGTAAGTCTAACATTCCCCACGAAGTCAATAGTGATAATTTTAAAGTTGCTACAACGTAAGTGTATTTTTAACTTGTACTACGGTATTGTCGCCATTACAATGTTAAGGAGTTTAGTTTAGATATCGGTATCGCATTTTTTTTCTTTGTAAAAATAGCACAGAGTAGCTTTTAATAAATTAGGCACGTAATAATGTATTTTAATTTCAATTGATTTTTAAATAAATTATATACACATATTGATGGATTTTGTTACGGGTTGAATAAATTATTCACTGATAACTACTTAGATTTGCAAAACATGTTAGTTTGAACATAGAAACGGTTTTAACCCAAGTTACCTTCTATGTTTCCTTGATAAATCTAATTCACTAGCAGAGCTAACGTTGGCTGCCCGGTTAACATAGGCGGCTGGTAAACTATCACGCGACGAGGAAAAGAATCCTTCTTGGTGGAAACTACTTCTCTCCGATGGACCACACTTGGACATGCCGAGCTTACAGCCGACCAAATCTACAAATTATTATGAATTATTTAAAAAATCATTGCAGCTACTGTTTCCTTGAATACTATGAGTTTCCCAATATTTCATTGCTTTTTTGTCTTTAATATAAGAACAAACAGTAAAAAAAAAATATTAAAAAATATACTTACTAAGAAGGCTTTGCCTTGACACGCTTTTGAGCACCCTGTGTACGCTTTCCGTGCTGGTTTTGTGAGGGGGTCTGGATGCACAGGCAGGTGGAGTCAGCACCACGTCCAAGCCCCCTCCACTTCCTCTCAAGCGCTCCCCGACCATGCAACCTCCCGACGTAATGATTCCTGAAACAAAAATCAATTTATAGTAGTTGTAGTTTATAAATAAATATGATTCAATACAATATTCTAACACGATTAAATTTTAAAGAGATTACCATCATTTTTTGCTTTAATTTAGCCTTCAGTTGTGCTATTTTTGTCTGTAAAAATTTTTCTACATCAATTTAAAAATACTAGTTCAGCCCTAACTTTGTATAAAACTAAATTAGTAATTAATGACTTGGTGAGAAATTGGTTCATGATCAATCTTTGCGGATAAATGCCAGTAATATTTTGAATTTAGAGCAAATCCATAGCTAATTTATGTGATTGGAGACCCATAAATATAGATTAACAATTTCGAATTGGTATTATTCTAAATTAGTATTAGTGTTTATAATTCCGCAATCATGGAGTAAATATTTTATAATTTGCATATTTAAAGTATCAAAAACTAATTATTTAGCAGTATAAATATTTAAAAACAGTTTGTCACATAACTGCAATATGTATGATAGTCTTTTTTTAAAGTAACGTCTATCACCACTGATATACATATGACTTTCATTTTATTAATATTCTTTTTCACTGATGATAATAAAATATGACGTTCTGTGCAATAAAGTAAGCCTATAAGTAAGAATATAATTTTGCATAATTAATTAAATTAATTATTTACTGCATACAGGATATAGAACTAAACATTAATTATCCAGCAAGCAGCAAGACATAACTGCCAGCGTCTACATTGGTAGTTGATTAATTAAATAAATAAATTTCCGTCGTCCACTTATTTTAATTTAAAATTAAATTCCCTTCTAGCTTCCATCTAGTCGACCATGTTTGGAACGTGTCTTGCGGAAACATCGAAATTTACGAAAATACCGCGTTACACTTTTGAAGAACATTTATTAAGTGTGAAGATCATTGCGAAATTTGAGAAAATTTTACAGTCACAATTCGCAGGTTACGTGAATATTTCGTCGTACGCGTCCCACCATTGAAAATTGAATAAAAAATTTGCACGGACGATTTCATTGAAATACGAGACGCACAGACTCCCAAGCCCCGGCAAGCTGGCCAAAAATTGAATTGTGACCGAGCTCTTCTGAAAATATGTACTTGTATGTTTCGGGCTCAAGGAAAATGGCCGAGCGACTTCATCAAAAATTATGGTAATCCTCCGAATCTGAGATTAAAAATCCAATAATATGCAGTTTATTACAGTTGTAGTGTTGTATTTTGCATGCGTATAAGGTACCTTTACTCTTGCGTTCAGATACCCCATAATTATGATCCAACGTCCTCTTCATTATCCCTGTTCGGCAAAAATTGATTGGCGAAAGTACGGTACATTAGTTAATATCTAGAGTCTAGAGTATGAAAAAGTTTCCAAGCGGAAGCCGAGGCCTCGGTGTTAACACTTTTCAATACTGCTGTGCTAACTGGTGAGGATGAGGTTAAATACGTATGCCTCCGCTCCATTGCAAGGTGGATCGGAGGCCTTGGGCCGATTTTGAACGCGGTGGTATAACCGCTTTTTGGGACTGTGCAGTGTGCAGCGCATTGCTAGACCAGAATAGATGAAAAGCAAACGAGCAGGTATAAGCAGCTACTTTATAAAATGTACTTAAAAGACTCAACGAGAAAAAAATTTGTATGGCATTTAACGGTAATCATCGGTGGTAACTTTTTTGTAGCTGTAAAGCTTTACCAGTGAAATCTCCCTGCGAACACCAGCGGGACCGACTGAAAGTGTCCGTTCTAGAGGGGTGTCCGCCTAAAAGAAATACGAAACAAAAATGGGGTTTTTAATGAAAACTGTAATTAAAGAAATTGGGAGAATTAAATCGTAAATGTATGTAAATGTCTTAAATTTAAAACTTAAGGAAAAAATAGGGATTTGTTAGCTCACGAAATGTAATGGAATATGTATGGTAATACATAAAATGAACTGAAATATCACTTTAATGACGCAAAAATTCATAAAGTGTTGTTTGCCTCCTCTTTGTAATCTTCCGCAATACGTTTTAGCTGACTGGTTAGGGTAATAGCTTCACAATAATTTGGGATAGCCTCTGTTGGTACTGGAACCTCATCGACATCAGAATCTTCGGAAAGTTGTTGTATTTCAATTGGATTTTCAATTTCTTCTCGTGAATCTGGATTTTCAACATACAAATTTTCATCTAGGGTCAAAAAATCATTAGAGATTCCGTTATCAGTCAATTCCAACAAATTGTTATTTTCGAGAATATCTGCAAGTACGTTAAGTGGTGAGTCATCTTCTGGATCAGATGTAACAACCTTAGTTAACTAGTCTTCACTTTGCATATTTTCGTGCTTAAATCCTACTTTACGGAAGCAAGTTTTAACTCTTTCCTTGGTCCCAAGCGGTTTTTGCGAAGTAAACTGCATCCAATAGCGTAATTTTCTTAATTAACTCAAAAGCTGTACCAGCTGTTTCAATCTTTACTAGCAGTTGTTTTAGTATTAGACTTCGGAAATAAGTTTTAAAATTTTTTACAATCCCCTGGTCTAGTGGTTGACAAGCTGATGTACAAAGATTTTTATACTTTTTAATCAGACGTCTTTTGGATGAGACCCGGCATTTTCTAAAAATAACAAAATGTTACTTTTTTCTTTTGCCATTTTCGAATTTAGGTCTTGCAACCACTCTATCATAATTTGTCCTATCATCCAAGCTCTCTTATCGTATTTCCAAATTACAGGCAGGTTATTTATGTTAATAATTTTAAAAGCTCCGGGTTCAGCTGCCTTACCAATAACTAGGAGTTTTTCTTTTTCTCCCGCCATATTTGCACAATGCAAAATTGTAAACCTCCCTTTGCGATACTTACCCCATTTTTCATTTTTTAATGTTAGCGTTTTGTTGGGTAAAGCCCAAAAATACAGGCCAGTCTCATCGGCATTATAGATGTCTCTCAGTGAACATCCCTTATTTAAGAAATGGCATTTTTCCAAGAACGATAAAACATCTTCAGCAATAACCGAAACTTCTTCTTCCGAAATCGCTTTAAAGCTTATGTTGTGGCAGATTCTAAATTTATTGAGCCAACCAGAAGAAGCACTGAATGTAGGCTGCGCTTGTACCGAAAACAAAGAGTTTGGGTTACTCTTTGCCGAAAGATTGAAATCGGTGAATTCCCGGTAACTCGGAAAGTCCCTCAGTGAAGGCAGGCAGCGAGGCTGACGCGCGGAGCGATTGAGGAATGCAACAGCGACACTCGCGACAGAAAAATGAGACAAGGCGTTTATTTTTTATTTTTTTTTTGTCCATTTAAGAGAACATATTCTTGTGTCCGCGTCCATTCAAGAGAATGTGCGTTCAAGAGGGAGTTAACACAATGCAAATTATATGGGGGTCGATCGGGACCATGATAAACTGTCCGTTCAAGGAGGTGTCCGTGTAAGAGGGGTGTCCGCGAAGGGGAATTTCACTGTTTTACATCTCTCACAGCTAACATTACATCATGCACGTACATAACACTTTTATTATTCAATTCAGTATCAATAAACAATATTAATGCCTCCATATCATGCGATGCAGATTTTCAAATAGAAACGGCTTTAATATTGCATTTAAAAAGGGCTACAACTAAGCTGTATCGCAAGCCATGACTTTGCGCTCGAGTCGGATTTAAAAAGACGTTGCATTGCAACCCTTTGTCTTAACACTCAATTAGGATTTCTTTTTTTACGAACTCCTATTGACTACTGATCATAGTGACTCTGATCGATAATCTTATCCTCTGATGATGAACGTATCAATGTCCGTAACATATTGGGAACAGTTAAATAATGTGGAGGAAGACCACCTGTATTCTATTTGATTGTATCGACTCCACTGCAAAAATGGACTACTTCTTCAAGTTATCATCGTAAATTCATATCATTTTTTTCCCGATTAATTTTTATGTATTGTATAATTATATTAATCCAAGCTAGGATAATGATCAGGATATATAATCTGGTGGAGCAAAAAGTATTACAATTAATGAGAACCTGTATTTTTTTTATAGCGCAATCGAATTCTTCTAAAAATTAACTTTTTAACAACATACAGCGGCTTATAGAGATTCCACATAAATCAGACACCAAAAGTCACTTAAGCGATGGATGGACGAATGCTTGTTCTAGTCATAGGGCGGGACATAACAAAATAGACAGGATAGTGTCATAAACGAAAAGAAGAATAAGTGAAAAGTTGGGATGTAATATGAGTCTAAAAATACACTTTCTAAAATCACACATAGACTACTTTCCAGAAATCCTTGTGGACATAATAGGTCGTCTACATGAGTAAAATGTAGGTTTAAATTTGTATGGTTCGAAATGTATAACCGATGCATGGCAATATTGGCCGGCGAGTGGTCGAGAGAGCGACAGTAATTGGACCAATGTAATGCTTTGCACCTAATTAACGCTGTATATTTGCGTCCAGAATTATGGAATGTATTATGTTCTGTATAAAGACAGACACTCTTGAACAGGTATAGTACGAAGATTAGTATAGTGCATCTTCAAAGAATGTAGGGGAGTATGTAAACTATTGCAAAATATATCAGACTTGAGGAATAAATACTTATTTTCGTTCTTAGAACATTGCTCTCGCGGACGCTTATCGTTTGGCCAGTAAATCTAGAATATATCGCTTTTTATGCCAAAATTCACCTCGATCCTCCCTTTCGTCTCATGCATGCAATCTTTCGCTCGCTATACTTATCGAGAGACACCTCTTCACTTAAATATTGTAAACCAGACCGTCAAACGAAACAAAATGAAGGAATAAGGATTTCAAAAATAATTTTTACTTTACGAGAAAGCAGTGGCGTATCACTTTCCTCTTTAAAATAATTCGGTCCACATCCCGCACGAACGCCACTGGCAAGAATAAAAAATCATGTTGCACAGCAAAAAATGCCTTTTAATGCATAGAAGATGTGTACCAGGTTTCACAAAAATATATAGGACCATACCAAAGTTATCACAAAAAAAATTTCTTTGTTAAAACTTTAGCACCCTGTAGTTTAACAGTCAAGGCTTTTAGGACATATGTTCATATGAAGTTTTTTTCTTAAAATGGACCCAAAAATAACCTTCTTAAATATTAGCATGGTATTAGGAAACACCCTGTATATACAGCGTTGGTAAATAGTTTCCATATTTAGTAGCTTAACTAAAAGAAAAGAGAATATAATGCACCAGTCATAAGTTAATTAAAAGTAAAGAGAATACCTTATCGCATCCCAACGTGCGCTGCTTGCTTCTTCTAGTACGCAATCAGATATTTTCTGTCTCTAACTAATACATAACGTTCTGTTTCCTTTCCGTTAAGTTAATTGTAGAAACCGGTTGCCAATGTGGTAGAATCGATATTGAGGTTAATACGGGTAAATTTTGCAGACCTTTGTGTCAATAAATTTCTGATGCTCTATTACATAAAATAATAAAATCATATTAGTCTAGTAGTTTGTTGTCTATCCATAAAAAGAGTAAATGTTTAATCCATAGTTAAACTATATTTAGTACGTACAGTAATTAAACTAGTTAATATTCCGTACACAGGAAACATCAACTAATGTTTGAACGCGCCGCACTTCCAATGTCATTAATTAAACCTTTGTAATTAAAACGTGACGTTCTGTGATGTTTTCCCAATTGTGCCAATACTACCGTTGCGCTGGGTTACCATAATTTTCGCGAAAATTAATGAGCTGTACCAACGCGCAAAACATAAGTTAAAACAGGGAGTATTTAGGCTATGTAATAAACATTTGGTGTGTAAAGAGAAACCTGTTGTGTATTTATTAGCAGCCGATAAAAATGATCCACGTATTATTTATTTTAAATTAATTTAACCAGTTGAGGAAAAATCAACTTGCGGAAGTTTAAGTACATTATAAACTTATTGATTACTTTAACTTTACTTTTAATGTGTTTTACTGTTAAAGTTATTAATGATACTAGTTCGATATGAACACTATAAAGAAACGTGTGCAACGTTAAACCACGAGGCGTTAGCCGAGTGGTTTAATTGCACAAGTTTCATTAACAAAGTTCACATCGAACGTGTATCATTCAAAATTTAATCTACGACAGTGCAAATAGATTTTATTCGTCTAAATTTCATTGATATCAGATAACGTTTTCGTAATTTTTAAAATTTTCAGGTGTTCATAATAGTCGTTATCATGGTAACCGCATTTTTGATTGTTTCAATTTAGATTTTGACAACGTCATTATTGCCGTCTAATTTTCTATTGTATGCAAAGTGTTGGCCAAAAATAATTTAAAAATGGGAGATTCTGAATCCGAAAGTGTCCCTTCGGATGTCGAAAATATCGCGCAAAGCGTAATAGATTCCCTACTTCCCGAAAAGTCAAGGCAGGTGTACGAACAGACCTACGCAAAATATGAAGATTAGTGTAATGGAAAAGGAATAAAAAACATCAGTATTCTATGCTACGTTCAGTTGTCAGTGAAGACAAATACGGATTTCAGTAAGTGCGTCCATTTAATTGCGTTTCTTAAACGAAAATCAGAAGGATTTTGAACAAAAAAATCTAAGGTTTTAACAAAAGAAGACATAACCCGTTTTTTGTTGGAAGCTGATGATAGAACTTATTTTATGATGAAAGTTGCATTGATTGTGGGGCTTGCGGGTGCGTGCAGGCGCACTGAATTGACGAATCTGCAGCTACAAAATGTCAAATATGAAGGACAATGCATTTATATTACTATCCCAATTACGAAAACGAAGATAAAACGAGATTTTTTCATCACAAGCGGGAATGTTGAAGGAATTAATATGGTCGAAATGGTTCGAAGATACAAAGCAATGCGGCCAAGTAACGCAGATCACACTCGATTTTTGTGGGATACAGAAATGGAACATGTATTAAGCAACCAGTTGGCATTAATACTTTTGGAAAAATGCCGTATAATATAGCATCCTTCCTAGGCCTTCCAAATCCTAAACTTTATACTGGACATTGTTTCCGTAGATCGTCTGCCTCGTTGCTTGCAGATTCTGGAGTAGATTTATTAACTGTTAAGAGGCATGGTGGTTGGCGTTCGAGCACAGTGGCAGAGAGTTATATAGAAGATTCCAAAGAAAATAAGAAGAAAGTGTCCTATAATATTTTGGGTAATATTTCAGGCACTGATGGCCCTTCGACAAGTTCGAGCACTCGGGAAATAAACTTACTTTCTAAAAATTCAGCCCACCTGTCATCGGCTGGAATTAATTTAACTACTTGTTCAGATTTTGTAATTAATGTTTACAATAAATAAATGCAATCCGTTTTCCTAAGTAATAATAACAAATAAATAGTTTGCACCGACTTCCTTTTTGTTTTTGTATCTTAACATTTGGATGTTATTATGAATTCATAATGGCACTGAGTGCTATTATGAAGGTCATAATGACATCCAAATGATAATGCTAAATACGTCATAATGGCACTGTCGTAGATTAAGAAGTATAGTCAACCTTATGATGTAAAAACTTTGACGGTCATTTCAATCTTATTGACTTTATGATCAATATTGAACATGACTGGTACGCAGTACCAGCGGTTGATTTAAAAATCTTGAGATTATAATTAGTTTAAATTTATTTTAAGTTTTCTCTTGGCAGCGTTGTATTTTCCATGTCATAACTTCAAAAAGAATAGGAATCATCTGATTTTAAGCTGGATTTATAAACTCGTAAAGTTGACGAGGTTGATGTTATGTTCAAGTTGGTGAGGTTCGATATTCGACAGTCCAGAATATGGCATTTATAAAGTCAGTAGCGAAGTTCGAAAAGTTGTTGTCTGATTGATTGAAGTTTTTGTCCAATAGTGTTGTAGATAAATTTATAATTTTAGATTAACTCGAGTAACGATAAATTAGTGTCATCATTCTTCGTACTGTCCATTTCTAGTTTTCCAATTTCTGGCATAAAACACAATACCAAGCTTACAACAAACAGAATATCCCAATAAAAATGGCAGAAGGGCGACGTAAACAACGAAAAGACATTTGACATTTCGCTGTAACCACATGATTTTAAAATAACGTCTTCATAGGTCGAAACGAACCGCTCGAACTCCGAACATAAAAATTGGTTATCTCGAACTACACGGGAACTTTTCGAAACTTACAAACTTTGCACGAACTGACTTTATAAATGGAGCTGAGTGTTTCCTTTAGTTTAAATTGAACTCTTATTTCCACCGCCAACTTTTCGAGTTTATAAATCCAGCTTACCCGAATAACCCTGAAACGTTGACAGGTTTTTAATTCTAGTGGGAAAATGAGACTTAACCAAGTCGTTGTTAGAAGTAGGGATTTTGTGATCATGGAAAATATTGAAATGGTTTTGGTCAGCTTGAACTACAAAAATAACGATTAACCCTCAGGATGATTAAGTACCCTCAGACCTCTAAAGCCCAAAGAGAGTTGTACGACTCACGTTTGTAATAATGAGCTACACAAAAACTTTAACCTGTGTCTTCACAAGTCGACTGGTTCAAATTTGCTTTATAATTGGAAAATAAAATCCTTTTTTAATTTTACTACATTATCATTTATTAGTGAATAATTACTCCTCCAGTATATACCCTAGCATGGGTATAACATACAAATAACTTTTAACTTAGATGCTTTAAACACTCACTTAGTGGTAATTCAACTTTATATACTTTTACATAACCCTTTAACACTGTCAACATACTCTTACTTGACTATTTTAACAACTTTTAGTACCTTTTTACGTAAAGCTTTTCTCTATACGGAGCGACAACCTATCTATTTAAAAATCAGTGTGACACTTGTCAACAACAACAAACTTTTACGTGACGACTTTATCCAAACACGGAGCACTTTCTATCTCTTTAGACTCTCGAATGACACTGGTTTGTTTACAAAACAAACAGCACATATATCACCGTATCCAAACACCTTGACCAATCAGGTCTTAATACGTTGAAAATCAACATGGCCTCGTCCCACGTCACGCCACTGTTGTTTGCCAATAAGAATCGAGACTCGTTGTTACTATGCACGTGGCGTATGTCGTGCTTAAATTTGCGTTTTAGAGAATATTTATAAAATAGCAGACAGTTTTTTTATACATAAGGATTTAACTTGAACATATATGTTATGGGTTTGTACACCGTTGCCACCACTTTAATATGCGGTGTTGCCAGTTATATTGCATGTGAATATAATGTACTTTTCTCTATTTTTTTAGCATTTAGGTGTTGAAGAAACACATAATAAGTTAGCACGAATGCGACGTTGCCGCTTAGATTAGTATTACATTACATTATATTTCCTAGAATTGAGTTCCACGCTTTTACTTTAATTTTGTACTGGGTCACGACAGAAATACGACGTGTGTCCCGAACAAGAGTAAAGAAGTTTTACAGGAAGTATCACATAATCCAGTGGGGGATATTGTTGAAAGAATATACCCTTTTATTGCTTTCTTATTCCTTGGATTCTTACCGCACCTGTTATATCGTGTTTTTTCTCTATTCTTCTTTTATGTATGTCCTAACCTGAGGTAGAAAATAGGATTTGGTATGTACAGTGTTACGTTGGCCTCGTAGCTGTATATTCTTAGATAATCAATGTGATGAGAATATTTTTTTGTCTCTATGAATTCCCCAACCCAATGATTGCTGATTTTCTTTTCTATTCTTTTAGATTTTTAACTCTGCCTCTTTGATAAATTGGTTCATTTCTATTTGTGTTTCTATCCTCCACACTATCCCCTTACAAGAAGCCAGACCGAGGGTCGGATTCCGACGTCGTCGTCTCGATGACAATCCAGTTTTAAAACTGGTGTAGTTGCTGATGCGGGAAAGAGAATTTAATTTTGGATAGCCTGGTCCCACGCACTTATGCCAAACTTAAGATATAACCAACCAAAATTTGGATTGCCTTTATTCATTCGCAACTACGCGAGTTTTAAAATTGGATCTTCATCGTGACGAGGACTTCGGAATCTGGCCACTGATGAAACATACTGTGTGTGTATAAAGTCTGGAAACGGCTTAATAACATCACAATTTATTGGCCGATATAAACCAAATTTGGTACGGTTGTGTAAGAGAATCTGACGCACCGAATGACGATATTGGCGTTGTTGTCAGCTTCTTAGTTTGTCTGGAATTCGAACTTTTTGAAATATTATATTTTTAAATGTAACACCCTGTATATTTTTTTATTTATAGTTTTTACTTTAAGTTTGTTACACTTTTAATATATTTTATTTATTGGTATAATTTAGAAATAATATATTTTTTATATTAGACGTTCAAACTCCACAATTTAAAGTTTCTTTGAGCCGTCGGACAGTTTTGAGAACAGTTGCTTTTGAAATTGGATTTCGGTTTGGAAATGCGTCATTAAATAGATTTTTAACCTATTCGGAAGACCTGACCCTATCGCCATAGCCTCTCATCATAAGAATTGTAATTCTTTCACTTTCAGTTAAAGACATTTTTGCATGTAAAATTGCACAAATCACCGAAATAAATTTAGATACGCAACTGGACTCTTAGAACTGTCAAAAACTAATTGGCGCTGATGTTCTAGTTATTTGCGATCCGAAACACGCGAGAAAAAAAGAAATCTGTTTGGCAACTATGGGTAAAAATAAAGAAAACTGTTCTACCAACTTTTGCTGAAATCTGTTTTATCGGTAGATATTGGTGCCGCTTTAAAGTTTAAAATATTCCTTGGTTTAAATATTAATTTTTTTCTGCTTTTATTTTTAGTTCAGAAATACACGTTATTTGAAACTCTTGTTTTTCAGTTTGGAGTAAATACCTTGTTGGTAAAGTAACAAATAACGTATATCTAAAAGCTCAAGTAAAAAACAGCAAAAAAGGAACTATTTAAACCAAGCAATACCTATTTAAAAAAATACAGCTGACTAAAATAAAGCGAAATAGGTAATAAAACATTGTTTTTAAGATCAGAAACTAACGGATCTCTTTTTGGTAAGCGGTATCGCATGCCATGTTTATTTAAACAGTTTGGAACACAACATTTTTTAGGTTTTAACGGAGGTGCGTAGTCTTCCATAACGGAAATAAATACGCGAACTTTAACTAAACAAACCGAAAACATACTAAAACCAAACAAAAAGTCAAAAGAACTATCAAAAAACACGCTAATAGTACACACAGAGACCGAACGATCACAAACGGCATGAAAATTCAACACAACTTAAAAGAAAATCGAGAATAGAAAATTGACAATACACTTCAAATTTTTGACAACCACGAAATCTGGGCGGGTGCCTTTTCTCGATCGCAAATCGCAAATAAACGTGGTGCCCTCTATACGAAATTAACCAAACTGCCACTACCGGCGCCATCTACGAAATGCGATCCAAACAAAATAATAATGTTTGGCGGGAACGCCCGGCTTACGTATCTAAATTTATTTCGGTGAATTGTGGTAAAATTAACAGCTTTTATGACTTTACATCAAAACAGAACTGGTGTTTTATTTAGTTATAAATAAAACACAATTTGTTGATATTTTCAAAACACGTCGTTATTTCGAAAACTACTGATAACAAAGTATGTTATACCAAAAGTGTAACAAATTTAAAGTAATATGTTTATATAAATGAAAAAATATACAGGGTATTACATTTAAAAATAAAAAATTTGCTCGAATTTCAGACAAACTAAGAAGCTGGCAACAACGCCAAATCACTCGATGCGTCAGATCCTCTTACACAACTGTACCAAATTTGGTTTAAATCGGCCAATAAATTGTGATGTTATTAAGCCGTTTCCAGACTTTATACACACACTGTATAAGTACTTTGAGTTATCTTATTTAATTGTTTAAATAGTCATATGGTATGGTTCTATAGCAATTGCGAATTTTGCAAAAGTTCCGCTTTCCCCTTCTTTTTACTACGCAACCAGGGATTTATTCGGGCCGCTCTACATTTTTTGTTTAATTCTACGGAATACAGGGGGCTATGTTATGATTTAAGATATCAATTCTTACTAAAATATAATTGTACTTAAGTGATTTTATATTTCCTCCCTGCAATACAACTTGATGACTTTTCTGGTGGCCTTGGTGTCTTACAGCATGCGTTATCTCTAATGATATAGGTAAGAAATTTTGAATTGGACGAGGTGGGCATATTTTTATCAGTCTTGCTTAATATTTATTTTCTGGACATTTTCATAAAAATAGCGGATTTTGATTGTAAGCACACGCGTTTCTTTTGCCAGTTCGACAAGGGAAACCCGTTAATTTGGTGCATTTTTGATTTTCTTAAAATTATTGACGTATTTCATATTTGATTTGGAATTTTAGTTCCAAAAACCTGTCAAATAATAAAGGGTACGACGGGGGCTCTCATTGCACGTATCACAAGTAGTGTAATTTTCAATACTTTTGTACTTCCGGGACTAAAGTAGGTACCTTCGTCCCGCTAAACGGGGACTAAAGTGGGTCATTATTTCCCAAGGGACTAAAGCGCATTTTAGCAACATATTTTATGATTTAAAGAAAGTTTTTCAATTTTATTCACTTATTTATATTCAGATGGATGTGTACAACTTACAGTTTTAAATAGTCGATTTGGTTTGCTAGTAAGCTGTATGACGCTGCTTGATGTGGAACTACATGCGAGAGCTCCAAAATTATTTAACTGGTACTTACATTAAATTATGACATCAAAAGGTGTTTTTATATTTTTACCTACATAATACCTAATTTTAGTAATACTGTTCCCGATAGTACAAAAAAGAGTGTAGGGACTAAATTGCATTAAATCAGCCACTTTAGTCCCTTGGTTATATGCTTTTTAGCATTATTAAACAACAAATACTTAAACGCAAGTGTAAAAGACTTTATTAGAATATATAGAAATAATGTGAAAATAACAAGAAAATCAAAAAACTTAAGGACTTCTTTTCAAAATATGTTCAAATTGGTTACCACTCTATTAATACAATATTCAAATATTTTTATAAGATTTTTGGTACACGCTGCTCTAATCATATCTGCAGTGACTGTTCTGCATGGCTATATACCGCTCTTATTTTATTTTGCAGATTTTGGATACCTAGATGTTCGGTACATACACAATTTCTTTAAGATATCCATAGAGAAAAAAATCTAATGGGTTTAAATCCGATGATCGTTGTCAATACAGATTTTTAGCTTGTCTGCCATTATTTTAACATTCTCCCTATATCAGGAGCATGTCGACATATGCGGCATAACATGTAAAAACAGATGGCATTTTTTAATACCTGAATTCGAACTTAATAGTATACAGTGTCACCATTAAAGTCCGCACCATATGGAACTTTTTTTTATTAATGAGGTTAGTTAAAATTAAATTTCGGCAATCGTTTTTGCTTCAAATTAGACTAAAAATTATATAATCAAATGTCACCATCTGTCATTCGGTATCTGTCAAAAATTACATTTTAATCAAAAAATGCTGAAAAATGGCATTGTTTTACCGAATTTCAAAAAATTTTATTAGAAAAAGTTGTTTCTAGTACAATTCTTGGCCTAATTACAAAGTTTCAGTTTTCTAGCTCAAAGTTGATTTTTTTGCCATTTTTTCTAATTAACTTTTTTTTTATTTAATGTAAGTTCGCTTAATGGATATTAAACTATTTGCTTATACCATACTCAATATTTTATTTAGTTTGTATGAGATTTTTTTTACTAGAATGCCATTTTTTTTCGAAATTTAAAATTAGAGGCAAACAGATTTGACACAGGTGGTGCAAAGTTATCCTAATTTAAAAATTTTAACAGATAGACGTCAGATATTCCATTTTTTTGATAGTACATACACCTAAGAAGTTTAAAAAACTTATAATAAAATTCCCAGATATCAGATTAGTTCAAAATTTAGACACATTTTCTTTTTATCCACAATAAAATATCAAGGCAATTTTGAATTTTATAAGTAGGCTATGGAAAAAAAAAACGAATTAGAGTGCCGAATAAATAAAAGAAATGTCATAAATTTGAATATTTTCGCAAGTTATAGTTTTCAGTGTTATCACCAATGTTGTCCATTCAAGAAAAAATAGAAATTGTCTTAATTTGTGGAGAGAATATGCCTCACCGGCAAGTATCTGCCATTTTTAATGAGAGGCATCCAGAAAAAAATTTGCAGCATAGCACTGTTTCAAGAATAATGTCAAAATTTAGAGAAACTGGATCTGTTCAAAATAATTTTAAGAAACCTCACGCGGCAAGTAAATACGATGAAGCAGCACAACTTGATGTTTGTTTAACTGTTATTGACCACGGTCAAACTAGTGTAACCAAGATAAGTGATTCAACAGGGTGCAAGAGGGAAAGCGTTAGAAAAATTCTTCAGAAAAATCGATTTCGGGCGTATAAACCCAAGTTTATAAACACATTAAAAGAACGCGATTTTGATATCCGACTTGATTTTTCGTTTTGGTATCAGGGACAATATGAGGAGAATATTCTTTTTCCATACAAGATATTATGGACAGATGAAGCCACTTTCTCTTCGAATGGTACCGTGAGCTCACAAAATTGCCGATGGTGGTCCCAAGAAAATCCTAACTTCACAATTGAATGTCGCGACCAGTATCATTTTAAAACCAATGTTTGGTGTGGAATTTTGAAAGATGAGCTTATTGGACCATACTTCTTTAGAGTAAACTTAACTGGTGAAAGAGTGAAAGGTACCTGAATTTTCTTAATAACGAGATTACCGAAGTTTTGGATAACATGCCCTTACACCATAGACATAACTTATGGTATCAGCTTGATGGTGCACCCATACATCAAACTGTAGCAGTGAAAGAACGCATAAACCAATTATTTCAAAACAGAGTTATAGGGCGTGATAGAGAATGTCACTGGCCACCCAGGTCGCCTGACATAACCCCACTAGACTTTTTTCTGTGGGGTTATCTTAAGCAGAAAGTTTATAT
Source organism: Polydrusus tereticollis (assembly GCA_963920685.1). NCBI lineage: Eukaryota > Metazoa > Arthropoda > Insecta > Coleoptera > Curculionidae > Polydrusus > Polydrusus tereticollis. The sequence goes on from OY987327.1 coordinate 64,247,762, forward strand.
GAACCGACCGTTTAGAAATATCGAGCATTTGGAACAAACGATAAGACTGTGTTGTGCCGATATAAGACCAAGCTTTTTACAAAATGCTGTCAAAGACGTTTATAGACGGACGGGTGTTTGTATAGAGCGAGAAGGACGTCACACTGAAATGTGAAATTTATATTGCTTTTGTGTTACCTATTTAAAATGATTAAAGTTCCTTTTTGTTCCTTTTAATAATAATGATAGTTTTAAGTATAAAATAAAATGTTTATCAAATATTTAGATGTATTTGTCATTTGAAAAACGAAACATCTGACGTATATCTGTTAAAATTTTTAAATTAGGATAACTTTGCACCACCTGTGTCAAATTTCTTTGCCTCTAATTTTAAATTTCGAAAAAAAATGGCATTCTAGTAAAAAAAAGCTCATACAAACTAAATAAAATATTGAGTATGGTATAAGCAAATAGTTTAATATCCATTAAGCGAACTTACATTAAATAAAAAAAAAGTTAATTAGAAAAAATGGCAAAAAAATCAACTTTGAGCTAGAAAACTGAAACTTTGTATTTAGGCCAAGAATTGTACTAGAAACAACCTTTTCTAATAAAATTTTTTGAAATTCGTTAAAACAATGCCATTTTTCAGCATTTTTTGATTAAAATGTAATTTTTGACAGATACCGAATGACAGATGGTGACATTTGATTATATAATTTTTAGTCTAATTTGAAGCAAAAACGATTGCCGAAATTTAATTTTAACTAACCTCATTAATAAAAAAAAGTTCCATATGGTGCGGACTTTAATGGTGACACTGTATTGTATACCTAGGGTGAGAAGTGAGCCATTATTGACCGAGCATTTTTATCGGAACACAATAAGGTATCAACGTTGTGGGCAAGCTACTCAATGTAGAAATCAATTCTTTCACTGAAAGAAAATATCGATATTTGGGAAATATTCTAAAGTAGTAGCATTTTTGAAAAAGAAAAATGTCGCCTATAAATCTAAAAAATCGCGTATATATTCTCAATAGAAGAAATTGATACATTTTTAAATAGCCCCTGATGATGAATTTTTATGAAAAATGGTATGAATTTTATTATACTAATTTTTTGTCCTTCTTTAATAAGCTCTAAATTCTAGGCTATTGTGATAATTGGCGTACCGGCGCTTGCAGAACAGACGAACTTTGCAATATGGTTCTTGATGATGTGGACATCCGAGATGGGATTATTGTGATAAGTAGTATTCTTAACTCAAAAAATGGATCATCCAGGAGATTTGTCATTGTCGAACCGCAATGGATTAACGTCGTAAAAAAATACCTATGTAACCGGCCGACTGACATTAGTAAAGTATTTGTTTTATACCACAAAGGTAAACATCATAGACAAAATATTGGGTACAATACTATTACTAAAGTGCCATATGTTATGGCCCAATTTCTAAATTACAACATCCTGAGTGTTGCACTGATCTTTCTCTACGGCATAGCTCGGCAACACTTCTAGCAGAAAATGGAGGAGACCTACTAAGCCTAAAAAGGCACGGTGGATGGAAGTCGGCGACAGTAGCTAAAGGATATATTGAGGAATCGATAGCGGACAAGAAGAGAATAGCCAAACTAGTACAAAAACCCATCTTATCCAATGAAAATTTAAGTATACCCTTCACTTCTTTCGCACGTCTAGATGGTCTGGCAGAAAACTGATGACTTAGTACCAAGTGTTAATGAACGTTTAGAAATTATCAACAGTAATATAAGGATAGAGGAGGCGTCTTATCGGTAATACCGATGTTTTTAACAAGAAATCGATTTTCTGACAAATTTTTACGAAATGTAATTTTTACTTAAAATCTGATATGATCCCGAGAGCTTTAGCTCGAGGGTCTTATCTTTGATTATAAGTAAAAATTACATTGAGTGAAAATTTTCTTGGAAAATCGAGTTTCGAGTGAAAAACGAAGGTATGAAGATAAGAAACCGCCTCTAGAGGTGTATTTTATTGGATAATTCACCTCACTTTTATTGAACCAATCAAAACGCTCATTTTCATAGCAACCACCTTGGTAACGGTCGTCTTACCCGATAAGACTACCGCTAGCTCGAAAAGACGCTTTCGAAAAGGCGCTTATAGCTTTTTTACTTAAATAAAAAATTAGTAACACCTCTAACTTGTATATTTACCTTTATCAGACGGCCTTCATTTTTATGTTCAGTAAATTATCCAATAAAATACACCTCTAGAGGCGGTTTCTTATCTTCATACCTTCGTTTTTCACTCGAAAATCGATTTTCCAAGAAAATTTTCACTCAATGTAATTTTTACTTATAATCAAAGATAAGACCCTCGAGCTAAAGCTCTCGGGATCATATCAGATTATAAGTAAAAATTACATTTCGTAAAAATTTGTCAGAAAATCGATTTCTTGTTAAAAACATCGGTATTACCGATAAGACGCCTCCTCTATCGGTGTATTACTGTTGATAATTCACCTCTCTTTTATTGAACCAATCAAAACGCTCATTTTCATAGCAACCACCTTGGTAACGGTCGTCTTACCCGATAAGACTACCGCTAGCTCGAAAAGACGCTTATAGCTTTTTTACTTAAATAAAAAATTAGTAACACCTCTAACTTGTATATTTACCTTTATCAGACGGCCTTCATTTTTATGTTCAGTAAATTATCCAATAAAATACACCTCTAGAGGCGGTTTCTTATCTTCATACCTTCGTTTTTCACTCGAAACTCGATTTTCCAAGAAAATTTTCACTCAATGTAATTTTTACTTATAATCAAAGATAAGACCCTCGAGCTAAAGCTCTCGGGATCATATCAGATTATAAGTAAAAATTACATTTCGTAAAAATTTGTCAGAAAATCGATTTCTTGTTAAAAACATCGGTATTACCGATAAGACGCCTCCTCTATCGGTATATTACTGTTGATAATTTACTGAACATAAAAATGAAGGCCGTCTGATAAAGGTAAATATACAAGTTAGAGGTGTTACTAATTTTTTATTTAAGTAAAAAAGCTACAAGCGTCTTTTCGAAAGCGTCTTTTCGAGCTAGCGGTAGTCTTATCGGGTAAGACGACCGTTACCAAGGTGGTTGCTATGAAAATGAGCGTTTTGATTGGTTCAATAAAAGTGAGGTGAATTATCGAAAATATTCATAATACTGAAGTAAATGTACCTATAATAAATAATGGTAATTCTATTATTAGTGAAAATGCAGTAGTGCACATGAGTTGTAATAACTGTACAAACAACTATTATTTTAAAAATCTTTAAAAATCCTTACTTGTCAGATGGAGTAGAATAAATATATATACTAATTAGGAAAATATTTCCTAGCCATCTGATGTAAAAACCTTATACTAATTAGTATATATATTTATTCTACTCCATCTGACAAGTAAGGATTTTTAAAGATTTTTAGTTTTTAATATACCTAAAGGTATAGTCCTCTTTCCTGATTGCTTAAAACTTCTAAGAGACGGCGCCACTTGTCGTTCACTGCCTGAGCAGGACGATAAAACTGGTTATAAAGACTTGAGGCCTTTCTGTTGTTAGGTATGCCTGCGCTTACCCTATGCTGACGAGAACCAATAAGTTCGAAACCGGTCCATAGGTAGCAGCTTCCTACCAACAGAAAGGTCTTCCTTTCTTGGTAGTTTTAAGCAATCAATTAAGTATTGTAGCGCTAACAGTGTTAGCCAAATACGACCTTATAGTATAAGGTTTTTACATCAGATGGCTAGGAAATATTTTCCTAATTAGTATATATAACTATTATTTTAAATTATTTTCATATTTTTGATGATTTTGATTATCTTAGAACATTTTGTAGAGTTTATTTTTTATATTCACTTCGTTAAATTAATAAAGTTTCAGTAAATTTCTTTAAAAAGATAAAAAATCTTCATTATTAACCTAGGTTAATAATGAACTACTTATCATTAGACAAATGAGGTAAATAATAGGGTTCTCTTATAGTAGTAGAAAAAATAGTTTGCTATAACACTACTTGAGAGTCTTGTGTCTCGTGCCATGACATTACCATTCATTATTTGACTGATTATTTTTTTTATAATTGAATACCTGTTCAGGCTTACATAATTCATAATTTAATCGCTCATATTTCAGTCATATTTAATTAGAAACGTAACTAGTGTAGTATGGTTGAATTTGTCCTAAAACAATATATTCGAAAATTTAGCATCATACAGGGTATCCCGTTTGAAATATGAAAGTTTATATAACGTGACCGAAAATAAAGGACCAAAATAAAAATCTGAAATAAATACAGAAACTCTTCATTATTAGTCGTATTGGTTCCCCAAATTTCGTTTGTCAATCTATTTCCGATTTCGAGATAATTTGACCTGTTAAAATCGTCGTGGGATCTACATATAATAAGGTTTGTAGGTTTTTTGTTTCATTAGTGAAATCATTTGTGACATTAATTTTTAATAAGTAACTAGCTATTGTACACCTAAATTTAATATTAATTCAATTACTTAATTTATTTTTAAAAATTTGGAACTTGATTGTCACTGTCACTATATTATTATATGCAATCCCAACAAACATTTTAAGTAAAATTTACCTTTATTCGACCTCTAAACGGGTCAGATATTTTGCATGACCAATTACATATAGGCATAATTTACCTACGTTTGTTTTCCTATTGCCCAATGTTGGTAAGAAACTAAAGTAATTTGAAGATCGAAAATAGGTTGATAGGGTTTTTCTGTCCAATAAGTTAAAACAAAGTGAAATAAATATAGACCGATTTTACGTCTAAATGTGGAAAGTAAGACCGACCTTTTTACCTAAATATAACCTAAATAGGAACAATAAGACACTAGACAAAAATACAGAGAAAACATATTATATTTAGCGTTAGAAAGAAAAGACAACAACTTATGCCAACACTTTCAACAGGACAAAATAAATTATAAAATGGAGTTGGACTTAAGTAGATATTTGGAATGGCCACTTATTATAACTAATAATAAAGTGATATAATTAAGTTTTATCATTTTTCTGAACCGAAATTTGGATGCGAAACAAATGTATATATACAATTCTTAGTTTAAGTTCTGATTGTCATGTAATGATGTAATTGTAACGTTTATGTATTTTTTTGTTTTATATTTTGACATTTTTAGTCTTTTTGAAATTTTTTTAAATGTTTTTTTTTTGGTGTATCAGGTAGGTTTACTTAGAGATTTGTTCACTTTTATGCGTGATAATTGACTTCTTTTTAGGTCTGATGATGCCTTGAAGGCGAAACATCTTACCGATTAGTTTTTTTAAATATAAAATTTATTGAGACCGGGACTTTGTGTTGGTAAATTTATTAAGACCGGGACTTTGGTGTTGGTTCTTTTGCTTGAATATTAAAAAAAGATCGCGCTCAGATCAAAACGCCAATAATAGTAGTAATTCTTAGTCCCAAAATTAGTGAAAATCGATAAAGGCGTTTGGAAATTATTCCGAAAAAACGATATTAATTTGAGAACTTTAGCACCCTGTAGCGGCAAAATGAAGCAACATTGCATATGGGTAGGTTTGCCTAGATCGCCGTATTTATGGTTAAGTAATTTGTGGTTAAGCGTTCTACAGTAATTTCAAGGACACTCTGTGTAAGAATCAAGTTGTATTTTTAACTCCCAACATTAAACTGTGAAGCTTAGGTTTTTCCTTGCGTTTAGGTTATTTCACTGGTTGGTTTTTTATACTTGGCTAAGTGAATTAAACAGTTAGATCACATTTAATTTGCCGTTCATTCATCTAATTCGGCACTTGTTTACAAGATATCTCTTTAATACATGATTAATTACTAACTTTAATTACTAACGTTAGTACAAGACAACTTCATCCAATTCGGCACTTCTTTACAAGAGAACTCTTTAATACATGATTAATTACTAACTTTAGTACAAGACAACTTTTTATAACATTACTACACTTATTACGTGGTGCTTTTATTTAAGCTGATGCAATTTGTCATGTCCGACGGACGATGACCCACGTTAATTTTGACGTACGTATTGACCTTTCAAAGGTTTAAGCCGCAGTGTCTCGCGAGGAACCGTAAGCTTGCTGTCACCAGAAAATCACGCCCTGCTGTCAGACTGTTCAATCACAAGTTAACATATTTCGCCCTCTTCTGATTGGCTATTTATTGTTCCGCCATGTTTTCTTAGGGTCAATTGTTATTGTTCCGTCTTTGTCTACCGCGATGGACTTAATTTTCTAGCGGCAAAATGTGTCAAATAATATACGTTTTTACAAGTTCTAAAATAGAAGTTTTAACACTGACTTGTGTTGAGAACACTTTTTTGCTTAAATAACCGTAGCGACAGGCCGCTGTTTTAGTATAATATTTGCAAATTTGGACGCTTGTCTGGGCGACAATATTATTCGTGCGGAAAAACATTAAATGCATTTTGTTTCTCTGACCGTTGAGGAATTGTGTTGCTAATAGAATATTTGAAAAGCAGTTATTTTATCTAGACAAAAAGTAGTATTGATTCTGAAAACATTGGTTGCATTTAATTTCATTATTTTTATTGCATTTGAGAAATCGTTTCCCCAACACCCTGTATAACAATGACAGGCAATTTTATATTGCCTTGAAGTAGAATCAGAGCTGTGACTATTAAATTGTAAAAAAAAATATATACATCAGAGATATTTTATTTCGCTCGCTTTATTCTTTAAATTATAAATCGTTCAATGTATTTTCAACAAAACCAATATTTTAAATTTCTTTAATATTTAAAGGTATTATAAATATATTTTATGTTTAAAAACGTATACTGAAAATAACTTGTACGTCTTCGCATTTCCTTAATGCATTTAAAAGACAAATATGGGGCTTAAATTCCCGCCGCGATTTATGAAATAAAATTAGTTTCTCTCCAGTTCGACAAATGGAGCACATCCATCATTCCGCATGGCTTTTATATGCTGACTTAAAAATATAATAATATATTCTATTTAGTAATGTGATGTCAGTCAAAGGTCTTCTAGCTTACTACTTTTTATTACATAAAATCAGTTAAATTTTATATTTAAAAATATTGTGATTTAAGGGGGATAAATTTGTTAAACCTTATGCTTAAAATTTTGAAAGAATTAAAAACTGACGTCTTAAAGTGGGTTCTCGTTGCGACGTCCTACAATGTTTTTGCAATGGCAATGATTTGATTGGCATGCAACGGCTCGTCGTCGACGGCTACGTCTTAGGCCTATTCTATACGAGCCACAAAAACGCGACCGGTTAGACGCTCAGTCGCTTGAAAATTTTGCCCATTCTATACCAGCGTGTTGACGCCGCGCCTTTGTAGCGCGTCTAACCGGCGAGTGAAACGCGACCCATTCTAGACTAGCGACAAAACGCCTAATATTTGCTATGGATCCCGTACAAGTTGGGTGTATCGCTGTTCACCAATTAACGTTATTAAGTTTTTTGGCCAAAAAACGTAAAAAAAGGCGTTGGTGGGTACACCCGGTTGGTGCTAATCGCCTGACCTTAGTGGTGTTTTATCTTAGCTTTGCAGAACATCGGAGATATCCTGAGAAGTTTTTTCAGTACTACCGGATTAGAATATTCCTTACTTTTAACATCATAGAGAGGAGGTTGACCCTCGATTTCACAAATAAATCGTTCAGTTTCAAACATCTTGTTTGCAATGATACCAAGCACAACAATCACAGAACTCAAAAATTTAACAACAATGATCTGCACTACTAGTCGTGGACTGCTGAAGGACAAATCGGCTCGGCCGGCCAGACGCTTGCAAGTTGCTACATGTAGAATGAAACGCCGGTCTCCGGCGCGCGACTTTTACGCAACCTCTTGCGTTCAACACGCCGGCACGCCAACGACGCGTCCACACGCGACCGCAAAGTTGCCCGTATAGTATGCCCAATTAACACTCTGTGGTTCTGTGACACACGCGTGTCGCTCGCAGGCAAACGGTCGCGTTTTTGTGGCTCGTATAGAATAGGCCTTAGCTGCTCAGAAACATATCGGTACGCGGCCGCTACGAACATTTCTATTGCGTTACTGCCCTGTATGCGCGTATACCTTCTACAGGGTATTCCATACTCGATGGTACGTTGGAAGTATCTGGAGAACGAAAAGAAAATTAAATTTGAAATTCTCACTACGGCCATAGGAGGCTGCGATATAGCTTTTAAAAATAATTTCGCGGTTGCAGTGGGGCCAGATCTATTGATAACTGACATCAACTTTGGAAGTTTAAATGAGACACCCTGTAGTTTATTTTATTTTTAGATTCTGCGAAGTAACCTAGGTTTTTTTTGTATAGGATATTTTTCCATTTCTCTTGCCGTTTCTTAAATATTAATTATTTTGTGTCTTCCTTTTACCGAAACTATGTGAATTAAAACTTTAATATTTTCGTCCCCAGATGTCAAATTAACGTAACATTTTAACATCATTTAGACAACATGTGGTACTTTAATTTTGGCAACATAGAATTACCGACTTTTATACAGAGTGTCCTAAAAATTAATTGCTGAACAGATTTTATAAATTTGATCAATAGTCACTTTTTTAAATGCAACATCGTGTATATTATTGAAGTGTGGAATAGAGTGGACCAATTTAATTTTTTTCATATCGAGTCTTATTCTACCTATTTTGAACCGCTTTTGATTTATAAGTCATTTTATGAATTTATTACTATTCATATTCGAAAACTAGACATTAAAGATCTAAATCGATAAGTGTGCCATGATCAAAACAAATTTCCTTTCATATATAATAAATTGTGGTTCTGAAAAGAACCGATTTTGTCAGTAAATTAAAACTTTTGGAATTCTCACCTAATACGTCAGATGTTTAAAGTGCTGACCATTTTCATGTAAGCAATCGGTAATACATGTCATCACATGACCGGTAGTAGCTCTTTGAATTTTTAATGGATCAAGTTCTTCAAAAGCTCGCCTTACCCGATTTTCTAGATCTTCCTTTGAATTTACTGGTGTTTTATAAACCACTTCTTTAATCCTACCCCACAGGAAAAGTCTAAAGGATTAAGATCTGGAGATCGCGGTGGCCAACTCCATGGTCCTCCACGTCTTATCCACCTATCATTCAAACATATCATACAGTTCCGCGGAAACTTCATGGGTACAATGAGCAGGAGCTCCATCTAATTGATATCAACAATTTCTCACATCGATAAGCGGTAGATTATCCAAAAAGTCAGATACGGTCGTTCTTAGAATTTCGAGATATTTTGCAGAAGTTAAATTTTCATCATAAATATAGATTGATAATTGCCTATCCATCAACAAACATTATACATTAAAACTATATCTTTGTTGGTAACCTCTTTCTTTTATAACGTGTGGATTTTCTGCAGCCCAATAGTGATTATTTTGACGGTTAAAGACTCCTTCGCGTGAGAATTTTGCTTCATCAGTCCAAATAATTCTTTTCAGAAAATCTGGATCCTCCTGTGTTGTAATGAAATTAGTTTGTAGCCATGCATATTATGTTTATGTAAAATTATCCATATTGATGTTCGATTTATTCCTAAATCATTTTCTGCACTTGTTATTGAAGCATGGGGATAGGCATGAAAATACGCCAAAACGTTAATTTCATTTTCTTCGTTTTCAGTAATAGGGTGAAATTGATATCTTGGAGCCTGTATATTTCCGAAATTTAGAAAATTACCTTCAAATCTGAGAAATTTCCGTGGGTTAATTGACGGCAAATTCGGAAAAAGAGCGTTAAATATTCTGCAGGTTCTTGAAACAATTCTTTGACACTCGCCGTAAACACAAAACAAATTTAAATTTTCCGCATTTGAATAACTATTATTCTCCATTTTAGCTATTTTAATCTGACATAAGCAAACCCAAACTAAAAAGTGAGACATGTCGTGTCACCATCGTTATGTATTGCAGTTGTTACATCATGGCACACTTATCAATTTAGATCTTTAATGTCTAGTTCTCGAATATGAATAGTAATTATTCATAAAATAGCTTATAAATCGAAAGCGGTTCAAAATAGGTAGAGGAACACTCTATATGAAAAAAATTCAATTGGTCCACTCTATTCAACACTTCAATAATATACAAAGTGTTCCATTTAAAAAAAGTGACTTTTGATAAAATTTACAAAATCTGAGTGCAATTATTTTTTAGGACACTCTCTATAGAAGTCGGCGATCCTATGTTGCCAAAATTAAAGTACCACATGTTAACTAAATGATGTTAAACTGGTACGTTGATTTGACATCTAGAGACGAAAATATTGAAGTTTTAATTCACATTTTTCGGTAAAAAAAAGACACCAAATAATTAATATTTAAGAAACGGCAAGAGAAATGGAAAAATATCCTATAAAAAAAAAACCTAGATTGCTCCGTAGAATCTAAAAATAATATAAACTACAGGGTGTCCCATTTAAAATTCAAAAGTTGATGTTAGTTATCAATAGATCTGGCATCACTGCAACCGCGAAATTATTTTTAGAAGCTAGAGCGCAGCCTCCTATGACCGTAGTGAAAATTTCAAAATTAGTTTTCTTTTCGTTCTCCAGATACTTCTAACGTACCATCGAGTATGGAATACCATGTATACTAAATACATAGGTAATTTTTTAATTACTATCTAGAGTGACTTATAAAGTAAAAATCCTGCGGTCGCGTCCCGTAGCGACGTTTGTTAGGGACGGACAGTCATAACGTTCCTATGTTTTGGTTAAAACGTCTACGTCTAAATTTAGGCAGTCGTTTGACACAAACCTACTGCTGAGGGTCAAATTTGACTCTCTTAGCAATCGTTCTTGAGATGTTATATCTTGCGTCTCCATTACTATTCGGTCCCTTATCATATTATCTTTCTCTGGATACCCAGTTAACAATGCAGCCTTGCGTATCTCGGTGACAAAACTAAAGTTTGGTCCTCTTTTTGATAGAGACTATTAAACTTAAATCGTTCAAAAATTATGTTTTCCTTCGGTGCATAGTAAGCCTCAAATTTAGGCTTAATTACCGCTTATGTCTTCTCTTCGGTAGCTTCAAAAATGTGAATGTATGGTAGAGCTCTAGTATCTGACCATCGATCAAGTTCAAGAATATTGCAATATTTTGCCTTTTTTCCTTCGAAGTTTTGTCGGAAGCTGTTTTTTTCCATTTTCGCAAAGATTCTAGCTTTCTGTCTTCACATTCACAATCCTTTTTTCACCTGACACCATGTTAATAGTTGAGAATAACACTTTGTACTTTAAACTTCTTTATTTAAAAGAGGAGTATTTTTTAAAAACTATGTTAAACAAATGTCTTGACACTGACTGCGTTACCACGATTATGTCGGTCATCACAGGAGGCAACTTCGATTACCTTTATAGGTATAATACAAAGTAAAAACTGCTCTTGCAAATTATATTTGCTGCATTGTTTTTAATGAACGATAAAGATGATGACGATCACTCTTTGATAAGACTGTACCAATGTGACTCCAAATATTCTATTCATATTTCATGGTTTATTTACAATGAAAAACTCCACCAAACATTCCCGCTGTGAAATCAAGAATTTTTAAACATCAAAAGAGCTTCTGGTCCTGACTGAACTGCCTTTTAAACATAATCGTAAGATATCTCTTTTCTTAATCTGCATAATCGTTTTTCAACCCATTGTCAGACTAAAAATAGTTCCCAGAGTTTAAACTCATTCCGATAATTAATTAAAATTTAAAACTTTAATCTAAAAACCGCTAAGCTAGAAAACAATTACGGCGCTATCAAACTCTCTCGTCGAAAGTTTTCCATTAATTGGTGGTATTGCAGCCTCGGCCGTCTATTCGAAATTGGTTCCGAAAACAAAAGAGTACGGAATAATCGCGGCGTTCCGGCGCAGCAACAAGTTGGCGCCAGCGTCGTCGGGACGCCATCGGCCGCTTCGATTTTGTTTCCTGATGGAGCGAGTCGACAACACGGCGAGGCAAACGCACTATTGACGTATTTGTTGAATAAGTATGAGAATATGGAGAGTAAGGTAAATATAAGAACAATAGGTTATCGACAATTTTCAACTATTCTCGAATAGATATGAATCATGTAGCGTAATGATACGACCCCTATAGGCCAAAATATAGAACAGAACACAATGTACTTTCAGATTGCCTTTGATTGGTTTACAATAAGGGTCTAATGATCCATTCACCGTGAATCACCCTGTATTTTGTTATTATGGAGAATTATTATCGTCATTGTCATTATAAAACAAATAATTAAAAATATTAAAAAAAAAGTGACGTAACTTTATGGTAACCTTAGCCACGCCATTCACAAAGGGACTCTGTTACCAAAACATATAAATTGTATAACTTTGGTTACTTCCAAACTGATTAAATTTAGGTTTCTATATAACCTGTCTTCAAAAATCAACCACAGTCCAAGCTTTGACCTACAAATTGTCGATATTCTACATAATCCTATTTATTATATTACTTTCTAGCGTAGGTAAGATTTCAATGGAAACAGGCATTTTTTACTTACAGAACCATGTTCTCTAATCCTTGATGAAAACACATATTGTAGAAAAAAACTCGGAGATTACCAGAAGGATAGCATAATAATGTAAAACGAATTCGTTTCATTTTTTATCAAATTTAAGGCGGATTAAATTAGAAAATAATCTAGAAATTAGGTAAAGTTCTTTTCACAATAAATGGTTTTGACCTTCTAACTGCATTTAATGAAATAAAGAAAAAAGTAAATATTAAAAAATTTTCAATACTACTTATTAGGGATTTTCTTTGTCTTCTAAGTCAGACTTATTATATAGACTATTCAGTAATCTGTAGCGTTATGGGCCGAACTTTACATAAAAGTTTGGTTTGGGCAATGCCCTAAGTAGATAGTCATTTGAGAGTTCGTCAATTTTACTTAATGTTATTACTGTTTCTTCTTGAAATTGGTTTTCTTGCTTAAAATATTATTATATCTTGTGAAGCCCTCCAGCTCAGTGCCTCGCAACTATAACTGGAGGTAGCCAATTCTTAGGGTACTTATAAGTGGAGCCTGGCGGTGTTTGTCTAATAAGTGGGTTAGTGGCAATGTCCGGACGTGTGTAATAATTTTATTGTAAAATTCCATTAAATACCTCGAAGCTTAAAAGGTCTATTTATTAAAGGGGTGAGACACTTAAAAGACAAAACCGATGAAGGCAAATTAGGAACCGAAACGGCTGAAAATAAATATCAACAACTATACAGTTTTAGAATCGGATCGACAAATGCAATTTAATCGTCTCGTTATTTATGAGGGTTGCCATTTAAAAAAAAATTAAAATGACGTCGTATCTCTTACTTTTTGACATTTGTCGGATTTGACTATAGCATAGATCGCTTGCTCACGAGAAATTATGCCACTGTGAAAAAAATTAAGGTGTTCAGCTTAGAAGGTCTATTTATTAAAGGGGTGAGGCACTTAAAAGGCAAAATCGATGGAGGCAAATTAGGAACCCCCGTATTTCCGTAACGGCTGAAAATAAGTATCAACAACTATATTCTTTTAGAATCGGATCGTCAAATGCATTTCAATCGTGTGGTTATTTATGATGGTTGCCATTTAAAAAAATTCATAATGGCGTCGTATCTGTCACTTTTTGACATCTGCCGGATTTGACTATAGCGTAGATCGCTTGCTTACGGGAGATTATGTCACTGTAAAGCAAATTAGGGTATTCAGCTTAGAAGGTGTATTTATTCAAGGGGTGAGACACCTAAAAGACAAAATCGATGGAGGCAAATTAGGAACCCCCGTATTTCCAAAACGGCTGAAAATAAATATCAACAACTATATAGTTTTAGAATCGGATCGCCAAATGCAATTCAATCGTGTGGTTATTTATTGGGGTTGCCACTTAAGAAAATTCAAAATGTCGTTTCATTTGTGAAATTTGTAAATCTATGTTTTTTTTTTACATTAAATTCGGCTTCCTTATCGAAAATCATTTAGAAATATGTAATTTGTTTTTTATTATAGTCAGCAGGAAAATCGCCAATCGTGTGAGACACTTAAAAGAATGTCCCTGTACTGTAGTTAGTTATTTGGTAAAAGTCATACGACTTTGACTTTCTTACGAGGAGCCGTCACTAAGAATTCTGCTTCTTAATTCAGTGCAAGATGCTAGTGAATTGATAGTACCCCAATTATTTCTTTGCCTTTTCAATTAACTTCGTATAAACTATAATATTATTTATTACTCTAAGCTTATATCGCCTTGGTTACGCTAACCATAAACAAAGTCAAAACTCCTTTGGGATCTTATTAGAGGAAATTAAGGACCTTACAATAATAAACAATTTTACCGAAAGACTAATAAAAAGCAAAAAATTATTCCGTCGGACAAATTAATAAACCTATCTATGTACCGCGACAATTATTATGTGTTAATATTAGTGTTATAATTAGGAACTTTGCCCTCGGTAATTAAAATACTTATAACTTCCTTGATACATAAATAACTATTATTACGTGTTACATATAGAAATAACAGTTGATTTGATAATATATCTATAATTCATGTAGCTCCCCCGAAACCAATTCAATTAATTTTCTTATTTGGTTTTACTTTATAGCAATATAGTTGTTACATAAACACAAATATTGCCAAAATTGTCTCGCAGTTTGCGAGTTTGTGTTATTTGTAGAACTTACTGCCGGAACTCTCGTTAACTAATTATCAAACTTTAGACGATGTATATTGCCTATTAGTCATTTGTGTAATTAATTTTACCCTTTTGTTGCCAATAGCAGAAGTATTCACTAAAATTTTTACTTTAGCTTCTTGATGCCTATTCTTATTGATTAAACACTGAATCAAGATCAAATATACAGTCTTCGGAAATGGTTTTAAGAGCCTTGAGGGGATGATTTGACGTAGTAAGCATATTACAAAACCTCAAAATTTCAACATTTTTCGACTGACAGCCTGTCAAAATTCAATTTTTTCCTATTTCTTAATATATTGGCGATTAATATTAAGGCGATGGATATTAAGCAATCAAATAATTAATTGGCAAAAGGACGCTGCTTACTGATTTCTATTATTCTGTTACAATAATGTTGCTCTACTGTGTAGTTGTTCCAAGCTTAACTTAAAAAAGCATAAAACTCCTGACCATAAGCGCCGCTCCTACCAAATAATTAAAAAAATGCGGATTGTTGTAAATTTTCAATGTGATTAAATAGTGCATATTATTATAGCTTGTTCATTATAGTTTATAGCGATAAAAGGTTTGCACCCGTGACTTTGCCTGCAAAGAACACATGCATTTAATATTTTTTAAATGGTCTTTCGGTAAAAAAAGAAATGCTCATTTTGCCGAAAACAATTAAAAAAAATTGTCTTTGTCTAGCAAGGAAGCCAGGACCGCCAGGAGGTATGAGTTTTCTTTGCCAAGAAAGAATAGGAGCAGGTACTATGTTAGTTGGAATATATAGTTAGTAGTTAGAATTCACTATACAGGGTCGTTGGTACCGTTGGTATGTATGGAAACGGTCGATCATTTCTTAAAGTATAACAGTTGGCAAAAAATATTTTAGATAAAAGTTTTAGGGTTTTTTAAGGTGTATAAGAACTTTAAAAAAATAAGTATACAGGATGAGTCAGAAAATCGTAGGGAAGCAAAATTACCTTTTTTTAAATAGACCACCCTATATCTTCGAATATTTTTGGATTTAACAGAAATTATTTTTTAGTAAGTGCATTATAAGTCTAAACCTAATAGTTTCCGAGATATCGACTTTTGAAAAATGACATTTTTCAACTTTGACAGCTTCTAGCTTTCTAACGGTACGCTTTAGAGTAAAACGGCTTACATGCCCCTATCTTACTTTTTCCGGTTAAACCGAAAGTACTGTATTTCCGGCTTTTGAGTTACATCCGGTAAAGTAAGTTTGTTTTTCTACGGCTTTCTGACTCAACCTGTATACTTATCTTTTTTTAATTCTAATACACCTTAAAAACCCTAAAACTTTTATCTAAAATATTTTTTGCTGACTGTTTTACTTTAAGAAATAATCGACCGTTTCCATAGATACCAACGACCCTGTATATGTTTTAACAACAAATTGATCGCATCAGCAGAATCACAGTAAATGTTCTGTAATATAACAAGTTTTTAAGATACGTGTAAAGGAACATAATTAAATTAAAATTCATAAACAACTTAATGACTAGAATCGTCAGAACTTCCAGAAGTAGAATCGTTTCCAGGTTGGATTACTACTGGTGCTATAGGTGGTGAAACAAAATATCCATTTTCTGTTTTTATAACATGAGCTACCCAATTTTTCCATACATTGCTATTCATTTTATTATTACCTGCCGAATATTATCAAGGACAACTGCGCTTAAAATTGGAAACTGATTATTAAGTGATATCTTTTGCTAACAAGAGCAACACATTAGGTACAAAGCCATCTTTACTTCCGACATGATAACGCGTTTTCCTCTCTACCAAAAGTACAACTTGTACTGTCTACCCAACCACAGCATCATGAGTATCAAACCAAGTTCCGTCTTCCGTCTAAATAAATCATTCTTTTATCGGATTTAAGGTACTCTTTTATTTTGCGCAAATAGTCCTGTCGTAGTTAAATAGTACGCGGGAATTCCATTATAACCATTAGATTATCTAATTTTTTATGTTGAAAGCCACATTTTAACAAGACACCACACAATGTTTCTAAAGATTGGTACTTATAATCAGGGTAACCTCACAATTTATTACGAACCAGTTCTAAAGTTGGCACTATAATATCCTCGTAAAAGCTGTAAATAGTTCGCAGAATAAAATCCCTTGTAGAATTGTCAGCCGTTCAAAATTTTCGATTTATTGGTTTGCGCTTTATGAAATGACCGGTAACGGTCCCCAAATGAATTAGGTTATAAATTCTTATAAAACCCGAGTTGTGTTAATTCATTACAAGTACATTTTCAGTTTTTCCCGGATTTTCTTTTCTTAAACACGCGTACAAATTTAAAATATTGCGTTGACATTGAACATGTAGATCTATGTTTCTTAATTCCGGACTTATTTCGCTTTTGATGGCCGACCCTGGCACCAACTTATTATATTTCTGCGATAATTCACCTTAACCTTCTGTTTCAAATTGTCGCGAAAAAGCCATACTGATATAATAAAATTAAGGTACCAAGTAAAAACTTACTTGTCTGAAAACACACAGTTATAGTAGAGAAAGAAATATGTAAATAACAGTAAATCGTTTCAACCAGTCACGCCGCTGTCCGATTCCCAATACCGCATACCCCAAACACCAACTGATTTTAAAGGTGATAAGGGATCTTTCAATTGGCACAACCTTGAACTATTAGCTGTTCTTGTCTACAGCCTATAAATTTGTATTTATATTCTGTTCTATTTAATTTCCCACTCCGAAAAAATAGCCCGCACTTTAAATTGATGGTGAGTCTGGACGGTCTATCGCCAGGGTGTTGCCAGTTCTACAAAGTTTTCGTCAGTGTAGGAGGAATATGAGGGTTCGTTAATTATTTATTTTTTTTGTTTAACAACAATGAAATTCCTTTTTAGTTTGATTTAAATTATTTCTGAAGTAGTACTAAAAAAATTATTATAATATTCATGAATATTATAATAGTTCCTTCTTTCTTTGGCATTGAAAATTTCTTGGTTCAAAGTACATTTGAAAACTAGCTTTCAAAGAGAGTTACTGACTATCAATTAAATACTGATATAAAAGAACAATTTTAATAATAAAAACTTAAAGATTTTTTAAAAAAGATCTGACAACCCGGATTATGATGCCGGTCCCTTTGAAGCCCGGTCAAAGCTTTTTTATGTCATCGAACTGACTTTGGAAAAAGTATACCATCAGAGGGCATTTAATCTGATACTCTCTCTGTCTGTCTTTACCACCAAATAACTTTATTTGCCCCTCTAGGGTAGAAAACAAGGGTTATAGAAAATACATAAAATAATGAAGAATTAAAATAAATTTCTTAACGTTGTACTAGTTTCGACTTTAGGGAAAGTCATCTTCAGCAACTAATTATTTAAGAAATTTTGTTATGAAAAGTAGTTAAAACATAGTTGCATTTTGCAACGCCATTCGCCTTGAATAGCACGCATTAATTTTTAATGATAAAGTTAATTCATCAAATGATTTCTTCACCTGGTAACAGGAAGAAAATTAAAACCAATAATTCCCTTCATTAATACAATGATTTAATTTATTAAAAATTTTATTTTATTTTAATAATATAACATGTGAATAATGACCACTTGATGTATTCCCAATTTTTTTACCAGAAATGACATAGTTTCGTTTTGACAATTTTAAGGAGAAGCAATTTCATTTAATTTAATTTACATATAATCTAATCCACCACAACAATATACATGCCCCCTCACTAAGTCAGTTTCATTTTAAATTAAGAATGAATTTCTTCTTTTACAACATGTTCTAATTTCAACATTCTTAAATCACTATATTATGATTAGGGTCTTTTATCCTACTTGCGTTTAAATCATCTCCTACCATTGCATAGAGATACATCGTCCTTATAATAAGCTGCTGTCTATTCCAATGGTTGCATAATCTGCATTTCATTATATTTTATTGTTGAATCACCCATTGTTCTCCCAACTGTTTTAACTACTTTTCATAACAAAATTTCTTAAATGATTAGTTGCTGAAGATGACTTTCCCTAAAGTCGAAACTAGTACAACGTTAAGAAATTTATTTTAATTCTTCATCATTTTATGTATTTTCTATAACCCTTGTTTTCTACCCTAGAGGGGCAAATAAAGTTATTTGGTGGTAAAGACAGACCTTTATTTCATTCACAGAACATGGACTACTTCTTAAATCTTTTATTTTTTACATATTAACTTTTTTATGTTGACTTATATTGCAAAAATGAAGATGGTCTGTAAAAAATAATAATACCAGGGAAAAAACTACTCCTTATCGAGTCGATAAGCCTCACCGGATAATCGCATACTAGATTTAAAAATGTTACGATCATAAAAAATCAGGAAACAACAAATCAAGTTACCATGCTTCAAATGTGGTTATCTATTTTTTAATTCATTAACCATTCATGTTTCGCAAACAGAATTCCCTACTTTTTTATTTTGTCTGATCTCAGCCTCGCTAACGAGCGTTAGCAACGTTCGCACTTTTTGGTGTGGTCTGCGTTTGATGAAATTGCTGCGTTCTGCAATTATCACCGAGATGAGATTGGAGAAGAGTAGATCTAGAGTCACGTGGTTCGAGATCTATCAGCGATAACCTCAAGCACGCAAAAATAAAAGAACGGTCCAACGCAAAATTTTAAAATTTTCGCTCCATTTCGAACGTCTACGGACTTTTAGGGTTATACACTGTTGGACAAAAGTAGAGCAACAAAGTGCTTTTATTTCTTTGAGTTTAAAAAATTAATTATATGATTGTGATCCCCAGCTAATTTTAATGAAATATTATCCCCACAATATTAGTAATTTTTTACAATATTTTGGTACACTTTAAACAAAATGAAGGTAGAGAAATATTATTTATAATTATAAAAATCGACAAAATGAAGTGCGACAAAAGTAAAGCAACAAATTGTGTCAACAGTATTTTATTTTACATATTACGACAAAAAAACATTAAGCACATTTAATAATTCCAATAGCTTGAAGTATTATGTTAATAGTTAATAGAATATCCAATATTTTTTATTACTTGCCGACAACGTAGCGGCATTGAGGCAATCAATTTTTAAACAGTTGAAGGTTTGTCCAAACTTCATTGATTTTATTTACCAGTGATTGTTTATTTGGAAATAATTGTATACTAATTCCACGTTCAACTTCTTCCCATAGATTTTCAATGGGGTTAAGGTCTGGGGATTATGCCGGCTACTGCAAAACCCGAACGTTATTTTCTTGAAACCACAATTTAAATGTCGACGTGCATATTCAAGCCTAGCTACTCTATTTCTTGCCGAAATAAAGAGCTCTTTAGCCGGGCGTCTACTAAATAACTTTGCGTTTATCTACCTTGTTTGAACTGTCCGTGGACTAACTATAATTTCGGGAATTTCAGCAAAAATCTAGGTGCAGACATCCAAGGATCGTGTTGAGAAATCCTTTTAATGCGTCTGTCTGTCCAAATTGTTGTTTTTTTCGGCCGTCCCGATTTCGGTAGATTCTTTAAATGTCCCCTTTGAATGTAACTTGAAATTATTTTGGATACGCTGTATCTCGGTAAAACAAGCCGTCTTGAAATTGTGGCTTGTATTGTACCTTCCAAGTGTGCATTCACTACTCTCTGCTTTAATTCTTTCGACATTGGAATACCTCTTGGCATGATTAATACAGTACAGAAATATTAATTAAACATAAAATAAACTCTGCAAAAATACTTTAACGTTTACTTTTACTAAAACCTTTCTTTTTTAGGAAAATATTAAAATGTTGCTTTACTTTTGACGCATTACAATACTGTATTTGAAAGTTAACGTCAATATCAATTCATTTGTTTTGATTGTTGGAAGAAGCTGTTGTCGCCGATAACAGAAGCCTACTTTGATATTCAAGACACGATGTATTTAAATACGATATCATGCATTTAATATTATAAAATCGAGATTTCTTTCATTTTTCGAAAGTGTTGCTCTACTTTTGTCCGATAGTGTATATTGTTTTTGGTTTTTATTATTTTGACGTACTTATTATTTACAGATTACGTACCAGAGCGTTATTAACAGCTCTTTGGTAAAAATCAATTTATGTATGGCCAGAACGTATACCATCCGCATGCGGTCCCTATTAAAACATTTTCAATATTCTTCAAATTGATGGTCCTCAAAATTATAGACAGTAGGTTCCTTCTGCATAATATTTATTATTTTCCAATATGACCTGGTCGTCGTCTTCGGATTCTAAATTTATGGACAATTATATTCCCTATGTTGCAAATTGCTAAGCAGCAGTAATAGTAATTAATATTATCCATTTTAAAACTGGTCTTAATAGTAAACTATATGTAAAGGGAAAAAAACTTGTTTTGGCGCAAACAACTCAAAAAGTAAGGTTATTAAACCATCATCCCCACCAACAAATTTCAAGTAGATCTGCGAGCTCTCTTCGAGAAATCGGAATAAAAAGATTTCGCTAGACGGCTTTCTAGGGGTAGAAAAAAGAACGAGCTAAGATTTACTCCGCGGTAGCAAGAAGACATAACAGAACGCCATTGATCGTATTGCAGAATGCAGTAAATGAAGCGCGGTGGGAGTCGTTACTCGTCCGAAAATATAGAATAAAGCAAGATTCACACGTGGCGAGTAGTTGAGTAGAATAGAATAGAATAGTAGAGTCAAGTAATTTAGTCAAGTCAATCTACCGTTCGCACAAGTCAAGTAAATTAGTAAAGTGAAAACAACCGTTCATATATGGCCAGTTTTTAGCCAAATTGTTTAGTACCAAGTCAAGTAGTGATTCTGTCAAATATTAAAAAAACTGTGTGTTTACTTTTTAAAATATTATTGTTATTATTATGAATTCAAAGGAGCTTACCTCAAAAATACGATGACTTCTTCGATCAATTTTAAGCCTTCCTAATAACGAAACAGAGAGAGCATATGTTTGAAAGAAATGCAAACTCCTAAAACAATAAACCATTTTAACGATGACTTATACAAAACAAAGGGGCAGCACCTGCTTTTTTTGAATCGCTGACTTTCTTTCTTTCTTGAGAATATGTCCGCCGCGGTAAGAAAGTAAATACAAAACTTAGTTTTGCACTGGCGTGTTCACACACGTTTAGTTGGTGCGCCAGTCGGTGTCGGTTATATGTGGTGAAGGCTACTACTCGCCCACCAAAATACACTCACCGACATAAAGTTAGGGACAACCAAAATTTAGATCAAATTTAATGTATGATAACTTTTTCTTTCATAGTCCGATTTCAATCTTTTTTTTTTCGAAATGTAGATAATTGTTTCGGTTTTAATTAATTTTATTCAGTTTTCAAAAATACAGTTCACATGTTGAAATATACAGGAGAATAAAAAGTATATTTTTCCTCTTTAGTTTGTAACACTCTGTAAAGTAATTTTGCAATGTAAACTACACTGGGTATGCCTTTCTGCAGAGTTTGATTAATTTTTAACATTTTGCTATTTTATTCTTCTCGATATAGTTATTGATTTAAGAGATATGAATTTTTGAAATAAACATTACACTTTTGATCAAGTCTATTTTTAATTGAACATAAAAGTAGGGGTTTTAAAAGTTGGTACCTCGTGTTACCTCCTCTGGCTCTTATAACAGCTACTAAACGTCGATTCATTTCTCTAATTAGATTTTGGATATCCTCTTGTGGAATAGCACCCCATTCTTCTTCCAGAGCATTTCGGAGCTGTTGGAGAGTGAATAACTCTCCTCGGCGTTTCCTGATTCGTCTACCTAACAGCGGGCCAGCGCATAAGTTCATTCCAACCTCTTCTAAATATTGGGCCACTATTCTGGCAGTATGTGGACGGGCATTGTCATGCATGAAAACGAGTTCGTTACCGCTAAATTGTGCAAAAACAACAACATGTGCTTCCAGAACTTCTTCAATGTACCTTCGGGCAGTTACAGTTCCTCTGTCAAATAAAAAACAAGTTCTGCTCGAGCGTCAAATGAAATACCGCCCCACATCATAATGGATCCATCACCAAAGCTTACCCTTTCGCTAAAATTACATTGGGCGAATCTCTCCCCCTGTCGTCTCCATACTCTTTCTCGTCCGTCAGGAGACCTCAGGCAAAATCTGGACTCATCTGAAAATAGAACCTGCCTCCACTCTTGAAGGTTCCAGTTAATGTGTTCTTGCGAAAAAAGGAGTCTGTTAACTCGATGCTGTCTGAGGAGCTCTGGTCCAGTTGCCGGTCTTCTGGCCCGTAAATTGACTTTACTAAGTCTTCTTCTTACTGTAATTTCATTGACAGCAACTTGACGAACTCTTTGGAGTTCATTTCTTATTACTACTGCACTGGTATGCCGATCTCTTAAAACTGAGACTCTAATGATGCGATCATCAAGGGCGAAAGTAGCACGATTTATTCCAGCTTCAGGTCTTCTACCATAACTTCCAGTCTCACGAAACCTTGCAACGGCTTTTTCCACGCTAGATTTTGTAAAACCTAGCATATCCGCCACTTGCTCGAAATGTCTGATAAAACTGTTTGACAAATGCAGAATAGGTTTCCAAGGAAACCTAAACATTCCAAAAAAATCAACAGTGTTTTCAATAATTGTTGCAAAAAATGTAATGTTTATTTTAAAAATTCATATCTCTTAAACCGATAACGATACCGAGAAGAATAAAAGAGCAAAATGTTAAAAATGAATCAAACTCTGCAGAAAAGCATATCCAGTGTAGTTTACATAGCAAAATTACTCTACAGAGTGGTACAGACTTAAGAGAAAAAATATACTTTTTTATTTTTCTGTATATTTAAACATGCAAACTGTATTTTTGAAAATGGAATAAAATTAATTAAAAAATTATCTACATTTCGAAAAAAAAATATTGAAATCGGACAATGAAAGAAGAAGTTATCATACATTAAAGTTGATCTAAATTTTGGTTGTCCCGAATTTTATGTCGGTGAGTGTAGAATAGAGTTGTATTTACTAAACACGACCGTTGGCTCGACCATTCCAGTGGGCTCGACTAAAATGGATGCGTTCAAATTGGTCAAGTACTAAATTACTCAACCACTCGACTAAACCACTGGCTGCGTCTGAACCGGGCATTAGCCTAAATATAATATTCATTGCCTTACATAAGAGATATCACTCCAAAACTTTCTAGACTATTCAGAGAAATCAATGATATAAAGATTGCATACAAACCTGTACTTACAATAAACTCTATTCACTCCAAACTTAAAGACAAAACACACTCTAACCAACTATCAGATGTTGTCTACAAAATCCCTTGTGCAGACTGTAATAAAGTATACATAGGTCAAACTACTAGGCCCTTGTCTAGCAGAATCACTAACCACAAGAGTGACTGTAGACACCATCCAGAGAGATGTGCCCTTGCTGAACATGCAAATAATATGGACCATAACATTAATTTTAATTCAGCTGAGATTCTAACCTCACAAAATAATTATAAAAAAAGACTGTTTTTGGAAATGACATTTATTGCTCAAGAACCCAATAGTATGAACAAAAGAACAGATATCCAACATTTAAGTGTAATTTATTCATATCTGCTCCACTTAGATAAAAACTTACGTACAATCAATACTAATGATAATAGTTCGAACCTCGTATAAATGCATTTTAACGATTTTTCAGGTTTGCTGCACGATAACACTTAAATCCGTAATTCTCTCTATTTAATATTATTCTTATTGTAAACCGCATTAAAAATATTTTTGACAATTTTAATGACATGTTAAAATGACAGTATTTCCTAACCTACCAGTCACTTAAAATGGAGGCACGCAAGTCATGATTTCCCGCTAAATAATTCCATAATTTTAAATTAGTAACGAATTTTCAAAATGTGAACATCAAAAATTTTGATTTTATTTTAAATTGTGTGTTTCTACGTCCATATACAATGTTTTTAGTATTGTCTCCAATTTTTGATTTTAATTGTAATTGACTTGGGTTTCAACACGTTTTCTTCTCGCATGTCCTATATTAATTCTATGAACATCCTTATGAACAATCTCAAAAAAGTTGTAAGTAAAATCATTTATTTATTGTTCTAATGAGGTTTCCTAATCTTAATTTATATAAATTGTAGTCTCCCTGAGGATGGAAATGAAATATATGATTTCCGAAAGCTTGGAATAACTTTAAAGAGTACTCTTTCATTTGCTGCACTCCCCAATATTCACTAGTTTATCTCTTAACTAGTCAGCAACGACTACCCTCTCGATATAATATTTTAGCTATAATAAGGTATTTTGCGTTGCTGGGTGATTCAGCATTTTTTCGAGACGTCATCTTTAAATTTTATTGAGACCCCGTCCTATCTTGAGCTTATAAAGTCTCTCGTCTAAAGAAGAGCAGAAGTTATAGGATGCGTCATTAAAAACTAGTATATTAATATAGCTTTGGAACGACTCAGAATATAAAAATACAAATTAAAAGGAGCAGGTAAAATAATGAGTTTTTAGCAAGAAAGCTGTGTATACAGATGTATGTTCTGCGTTTATCGTCCGCCAGTGTCCTTTGTTCCAGTTGTTAAATATTCACATTTCTAAATCAAACATCTAAATATCTAAGGATTGGGCGTTACACTAAAAAACTATGAGTGAAAATGAATTAAGATAAAAAGTTAATCGGTTATTTTAATAAGGAAATAGCGATAATAATATGGACAGTAGCATCTATACAGTTTCGAATTTCTAAATCAAAATAAATGGAATTAAGTCCAGTACCTCATTAAGAATCTGTTTATTTTCTTATCTTATCTCCGACTTTTTCATAACAATCAACCAGCTCAAGATGGGGGTCTCCTAAATTACTGTAATTAAATTATTTGAAATAAACGAAAGTTTGAAGTGTTAAAGTAAGAACAAATTAAACGCAAATCAGTCGCTCGATCTTCATTATGTCGATTAGAATGTCATTATTATATTACCATAGTATATGCAGCCGGAATAAAAATAGCTAGATATACCTTTTTCGCACACAGGGCGAGTTTTTTTAAATGCTTCTTCTTGGTGCTATCAAACCAGGGGAATGAGGTGGCCACTTAATAGCTTCATTAATTGAGAGAGTAGAGCGACCGTTTTACGCACTGTGTGGCATGTAGCGCCATCCTGCTGGAATCAGTAGTTATCTATGTCAAGTTTCTCCAAGTGTTATTGCAGAAGTTCGCAAATCATTGTTCGATACGTTCTCCACTAGCAGTAACTGCATTGCCCCTGGTATCTTCAAAAAAGAGGGGTCCAATGATCCGTTCGGAGTATTATTACGCATTATACAACGATTTTTTGCTCAAACTGCACATTTTTTAAATAAGGCGAGTGTTTCCTGTTCCCTCGAAACGTTTATTTTGCATGTTTACATGACTAGAAAGGCAAAGATTTGCTTCACCTATAATTTTCAAATGTTGCCAAAAATTGGGTTTTGCTCCCACTAAGTTTGTAACGATTTGTGCGTATTGAAAACCTCTTTAAATAATAATTTGCCATAGTTTAAATTTTGCATGGATACATAATATGCAAGTATGCACTTAGCAGAATTATTCTTAAAGTCCGCTCAGTCAACCTTAATTGCGCCGCTCGTCATCTTGTGGAAATTTTTGGTTCTTCCTGAACATCAGCCGGAACAAGCTCAATATTTTCGTTTGAGCGACCAGAACGAGCTCTTCCTATATGCTTTGCATCACTCACTGTGCCATTTTATAACGAACTGTTTCTTCATGTGGAGCTTTTCAACCGGGATACGCTCTCCTAAAAGCACGTAGGGTTAAAATTATCGAAGAAAAGTTTTGGAAATACAATTGAACAATTTCTGCAAGTTCTTTAGGCAAATAACGCTCCATAACAAAATTCTGTGTTTTTGAACTTTAATATAATACTTCACTATTGACAGCAGTCAAGGAAACAAAATATTTATAATGACAGGAAATTATTTTTTCATCTACTCAATTTCTACAAAAGCATCGTCTAGTTTCCAGTTAAATAAATAGTTCCAAACTTATAAACACATGTTTTGAAATGATATTCCGCACGCTTTGTCTCCAATACAGCAAGCTTACGAGAAACAGGCGAAAAGGTTTTAGAAGTAAACGACTATTCTTAAAACTAAATTACTCTGGCGAAACAGATTTTGTAGCAGATGGCAGAAGGAATTGTGATAAAATAAGGCGAAAATAGGGCTATATTTAGGGCGAACTGACTTAGTAAGAGGCTATAAGCGAGGAAGACATTCAAGATCGTTTTATTTTTAAAGGAATATGGGATAATTTACCTTGTTTTTATTTTATTTATCAGGCGACAGGCGTTAAGTTTTTATAAATTGACCTGAGCTAGAATTATCAAACGCAGACCTAAAAACAAGTATTTACTCTAAAACCGATATATTTTATAAATTAGAGCAAATCAGCATAATATTAATTAAAATTGGATGTGTCTATATAATTATATTTAATAGTCGAATTCGAAAATGTCGAAGCAAAGTTGATTTATTTATTTAAATACTTGCCTTACAGGTTTACAAACCCAAGTATAAGGCAGAGATAGATATATTTACAATATAGTTAGAATATAGCATTCACAATTGTCACAATGTACATAATATTTCATAAAATTGTAGGCCTATAAATAGAATAAGAAAAAGTGAAAAAAAGAAGCAAAACGAAAAAATAGAAAAAAAACATATCCATAATTCCTCAGTGCCTTAAAATGCGAACATTACAGAGGAATTAAAAAAAGTCAAGGTCACATTCACTATCATACGTATTACACAGGTGAAACGGGGAAAATTTTAAGATATTTGTACGAGGTGTAGGTAAATAAAAACAACTACAATGTCGGCTATTTTAACAAGGTATAACAAAATTCATCCTACTTTAGTTACTTGCATTCAAGAGTTTAGAGATCTTGGTGTAATATTTTACCATAAACTTTCCTTCTCGACTAATGTTAACGCCATTGTTACTGAAGCTTCTAAGGCATATGGTTTTATTTTGGGATGTACGAGGGATTTTATGAGTATCAGGGCTATCATAAGCTTATGGAACACATACTTTAGATGAAAAATGGAACATGGCCAACAATATAGCCCATAATCTTAATAGCTTAGAGAATTTCCACCTTAATCAATCATTTAAAGTAAATGTATAATTATTTAATTTACAATACCTTTATCTGACCTGGTGTCGGCAACGCGCTGCATTTTTATTTCTTTTTCTTTCTCTTTTTCCTTGCCATAAGAATTAATTTTGCAAATTGTTTACCGAAAAATAAACTTGGATAAGGATAAATTGAAATTTACGTAACAATTGAAGGCCTATACTGTACAGTACAGTATCTAAATACTATTCAGATGTCTGTCCTCTCCATAAAGCCTATTGTTAGCCATTAACTGGATATTAATACATTTGTATTGTTATATTTAATAATGGGGTCACATAGTGAAAAATGTAATAATAATAATTTTAATTTCCCCTATGTGGGATTATGCATGTTTTTTAAGTCAGTTATTGCCCCTATCATGGAGGAGGAGGGAGAGCAGAGAGTGAGTCTCGCGGTAGTCCATATGATCTTGCTTGAGAGGAAACATATAGTTTATGATAATTAAGGACCGGATTATATGCAATCAAAAATATCTGAGATATGCGCATATGCATATTATATTCTTTAAAATATATGCAGAGATCAGAGAAACATGCAATGCATATGCTGCAATAATTAGAAAAATATAATATGACTTAAAGTTTGATTAAATTAAGTTTTTACTAAACAAGTGCATTGGGTATTGATTAAAAACCACTAAAAAACAGGTAAATGTGCATAAATTTAAATCTGCATTATGGTACAAATACAAATAAGATCGCATTAACATTAGTCCGCAGAATTATACCAAGCGCTAGTTAAAAAATGTAATTTCACTTTTCGTATGGATGATCCGCCTGGTGCATTAAATATGGCATGTTTTTAAAGAAACGCCTTCAAATGCAGGTTGGTCAACTTATTAAAAGGAATATTAGTAGCCAAAAATGCTCTGCACAGATCTTCTTTAAATTCTGACTGGTGCAACGCGAACTAGTGTTGATTTTTTTTTTCTTTTAAGATGGCACTCTTCAGCGATGCCATGATGAGCATCGCTGTATAAGCGAAACTGCGAAAAAACTATTGAAATATAACAGCAAAAAAAATTGAATTAATTAAGCAAATAATGAAGGATTTATTTAATAACAGGAAAGAAATTAAGTAGTTGTCAAGGAACACGAACAGAACCAACCGTGGAGCACGCGTTCCAATTTTCCTAGCTCGCGGGAGGGGGTTTACCACAGGAAAAGCTGGAAATATCCAAAATGGTCGTGGAGCTAACTCTGACCGTGCAACCTGACACCACGTAAACACAAAAGATAAAAGTTTTTTTTTGAAAACATCCTTTATTTATTACTTTATGCCTTACAACAATAACAATAATTCTGTAAACAGTGCGTAAACCTCTGGCCTCGGGAATACTACTCTAAATTATTTATTACTGTTGGTTGGATTTCATAATATACCTAGATTATATTTTATTCGTTTTATAAATAATCTGTAGCTTGCTATAATATTCCTAATATTTTCAGGCATTTTATTGCATGTCTTACCAGCCTGTATCACTGGGTTATTAAAACCCATATTTGTTCTTACAGCTAGTTGATAAACATTGTCTTGAGATCTAGTGTCATAGTTATAAATATTATTTGACATTACAATTTGTAATACGTGTGGTTTCCACGAGATGTAGCCACGTGCTGCAACTCTCATCTGTATATTTACAATTTTTATATTAGATTTTTGCGTTTTATTTAAAATTTTGTATAACAGTTTAATTTGTTCTAATTGTAATACTACGTCTAGTCTTGGAATCTTTAGTTCCCTGTATAAAGTCTCTGTATTGGTAAGCCTATCATATTTAAACAATACTTTTAGAATTTTGTTTTGAACAATTTGAATAGAGTCAAAATTTGTCTTGCCACATGTTCCCCATATCGGTAGCAGATATCGAAAGTGAGAGAAAAAGAAGGCATTATACACGCTATGTTTAGTTTCTTCTGTAAGATAATTTCGGCATGTATAAATTATTGGTATCATTGCTGCTATTTTGTTAGAAATATTGTTTATATGTTCAGACCAATTTAAATGATAATCAGTAATCAAACCCAAATATTTGAGACTCTGAACCTCATTAAGTTTTGAATTATTTATTTGTATATTAAGTTCTGGAATGTATTTATTTTTTTGTCGAAATGTTAAAAAATTTGTTTTTTTAATATTTATTTTTAGTTTATTGCAATACAACCAGTTTAAATATAATTTTAAGTCATTGTTCATTGTTGACGAACGACTCCCCCTCCCCTACAGTATACAGTATGTCCACGGATAGACATCCCCATAGGACTAATGGACCAAAAATTTCGTTTTTCGACAAAAAGTCATTCTTGATAAAAAGTTCTGCATCTCGAAGAAATGTAGCCTACGAGGAGATTTTTTGATTTTTTTATACAGGGTACCCAAAAAATAAAAAAACATGAAATACCATCAAGAATAAATTAACTTTACTTATCGTTTTAAAGTAAAATCGCAAATAAAAAAAGGTTTTAAATCATATTCAATTCTGAGTTGGGGATTTTCTCTACTCCAGCATCATATTAATACGTGTATTATTTTTACTGAACAATCTCTAGTTTTACCTTTTTTACCTATCCCACCTAATGCAGGTATCCTATAAAAATCTGATAAAACGTCATGATATTATTGTAATGTTATGAAGTTGTCAAAAATTTCATTTTAAAATATTAAAAGAAATATGCTGTCCGTTGAACAAAAAATATTTTTGGTCCAGTGTTATGGTACCGGTGTAAACTCTTACAATTATGTACAAGAAAGGTTTTTAGAAAAGTTTCCTGGAGTTTATGTTTCGACGTATGCAATTAGACAATTAATCAAGAAATTCAAACACACGGGGTCGGTGGAAAACTTAAAAAGGAAGAAGAAACTGTTTGATGAGGATGATGCAGCTACCGTTGTGGTCTTACAATCTGTTGAGGAGAACCCACTTGTCTCACTAAGGAAACGAGCTCAACATTTGCTTATTGTCCAAAAAAGTCAAATTCAAATAATTTTAAAACAAAATAAGTTTCACCCATTCAAACCGCATTTTAATCATGCTTTAGAAGATGGAGACCATGCGAAACGACTGGATTTTTGTTTATGGGTAGGGGACAAAATTTTAAATGAAAATAACCAATTTCACAAACTTATTTTATTCACTGATGAATCGACTTTTTCAACAAATGGTACAGTGGCTTCCCAGCACGTACGATACTGGAGCACAGAAAATCCCCAATTTAGAATTCCTGCCCATCGCCAATATTTTAAAAAAGTTAATGTATGGTGTGGAATTTCGTATTTTGGAATAATAGGTCCGTTTTTTTTTTGAGAACACGTGCAATAGGAATTCATACATGGAAATGCTACAAACCTTTTTTTCGGATAAGTTAGATGAGCTGCCATTGCAGTACAGGGGACAAATGTACTTTCAGCAAGATGGGTGCCCAGCGCATTGTGCACGCGAAGTTACAGAGTGGCTTAACATGAAATTTGGAAATCGATGGATTGGCCGGTACGGTCCAGTTATGTGGCCTGCAAGGAGTCCTGACCTCACGATTTCAGACGCGTACCTTTGGGGCCGTTTAAAGCAATTAACTTTTCAGCAACCCATTGAATGTAATGTTGATATTTTGAAACAGAGGATTTTACAGTCAGTACAAATGATTTCCCTTGAGGAGGTAAGAAGAAGTTATGATCACATTAGAAGGCAATTTGAACAATGCGTCGAAAACGGGGGAGGCGTATTTGAATAAATAATAGTTCTTGCTTTGCAATGCAGTTCTTTTTGTTGTGCAATGTTTTTGTTTAATACGTTTATTATGTAAGCACTGAATATGATTTAAAACCTTTTTTTATTTGCGATTTTACTTTAAAACGATAAGTAAAGTTAATTTATTCTTGATGGTATTTCATGTTTTTTTATTTTTTGGGTACCCTGTATAAAAAAATCAAAAAATCTCCTCGTAGGCTACATTTCTTCGAGATGCAGAACTTTTTATCAAAAATGACTTTTTGTCGAAAAACGAAATTTTTGGTCCATTATTCCTATGGGGATGTCTATCCGTGGACATACTGTATACCAAAACCGTGTCATCAGCAAAGGCATAGTACCGAGCACTGAGGTTTGCACATCCCAGACTAAGCACATAAAGTGAATACAGTAGAGGTTCAAGTACAGAGCCCTGGGGCACCCCAAACTCGCTGAGGAGCACCTTGCTATAAACATTGTCTATCCCAATATACTGCTTTCTCCCTAATAGTTAGGATTTAGTTAAGTTATGTAAAGTGCCCCCAAAACCCATACTTTGTAATTTTTGCAATAATATACCAGCGCTGACGACATCAAGAGCCTTTTGCAGGTCCACAAACACTGCAGAAATCAACAATTTATTATCAAGTGATATCGATATGTGGTTCATGAAGTCCGTGATTGCACTAAGCGTGCTGCTGTTCTTAACAAATCCATACTGAAACTGATCAAACTCGACATATTTTTCTATAAAAGCTGTCATCCTTTTTTTAATTATATTTTCTAATATTTTTGAAAATACACTTATGACTGTTATTGGTCTGTACTTACTTATACAGTCCCTCTTACCAGTTTTAAAGATTGGAGTTACTTTGCTTAATTCTAGTTCTTCAAGATAAACACCTTCTGTTAGAACTTTATTTGATAATGTTGTTAAGATATTTAAGATATTATTTTTTAAACTTGATGTATCCCTAACCGTCGTGTCCTGGGGCTAAGCCTTTTTCAGCTCAAATTTGACTTCGCTAATCTCTTGTTCGCTTATTAATTTTACGTACATTGTATTTTCGCACTTCATTTCCTGAAAGTAAAAAGGTAAACAGATAAAAGGGGAGCTGTATAAATGAAACGCTCCATTAAAAATTTTGTTGGCTTTATTAAACAAAAAAAAGGGGTGTTAGTACTAATACTAGACTTAACTGACTGATCCTATTGAAGGTTCTTGAAAGAGACCCTGAAGGTCTGAAGATATTACCGATTCTGCAAGAAAGACCGCTCAAGAATGAGGTGTGGCTTAAAAGCTGACTATAAAGATTGCGTTAGAAACGTAGTGAAGAAGATGAAGGGATCAAGAAAGACTTCGTCCCGAAGAATAGACCCTAACAGGAGCTTGTAGGGCCTCAAAGTTTAGTTATACAGGGGTCAGGTAGGGGTGGTTGGGTGCTCCAGAGGTTTACTTACTGTCAAACAGCAACGAAATTACTCAAAAAAAAAATCCCACCAATTTGGCTTTCCTCAGGCCACCCAGTACGTCAGGTTTCCAAAAATATCCGTAAAGTTTCTATCCAACAACCCGTTTACAGTTTACAAGCCCTATGCACTGATTCTAAGTTTAAAAACCATGCTTTCCCTAGTCAATTCAAAATCTAATTCCAAGCTTGCCCTCATCAGCGTCGTGCAATGACATGATAATATGCTCAAAACATGCATTAAATAGTTCAGGTGACAGAACGCATTCTCTGTCGTTCTCCTCTTGTTATTTCGACTACTTCTATTAAATTATTTGTGCGGTTTGCTTGTCGTGCAAGTCCTTATAGACGGGCGGCGAGGTACCATTTGCGTTCACCAACCCAATATAATGGTATAACTTTATAGCAAAAAAACGTAAAATAATTGGAAAATTAATTTTAATATTTAACTTCCAATAACTTTCAAAGCCATTAAAGCAAAAATGAAAAT
The DNA here is from genome assembly GCA_963920685.1 of Polydrusus tereticollis. NCBI lineage: Eukaryota > Metazoa > Arthropoda > Insecta > Coleoptera > Curculionidae > Polydrusus > Polydrusus tereticollis. The sequence continues at coordinate 64,281,372 of OY987327.1, forward strand.
TTTTTACAGATTTGAAGCCTAAATATTTCTCTGCAATACAAGGTATTACTTTTTGCATAAGCATAAAAAATATTAACGTAAACAAATATCTCAACTTATTAAAAAGGTCACAACATTAATATTTTTCGTTTATTTTATATTTATTTAATATAAGGAGCTATAAAATATATTTTTACACCATTTTATTTGGTCTTGCTTAACATTAGGGTTATTTATAATAATAAAAAAGTTACCGGTATGCAGCGATGCACGCTTCGGCGGTGTACATGCAGCATTACCCTATTCCCACCTTGTTCGCATATGAATATTACCGGGCGTATAGTTGTTCCAGGCTTAATTTGATGACATAAAAAACCATTAAACTCCTGACCATAGGCGTCGCTTCTACCAAATAATTAAAATGCGGATTGTTGTAAATTTTTAATATGATTAAATAGTATCTGTTACAGCTTGTCCATTATAGTTTATGTATATGAAAGGTTTGTACCCGTGACTTCACCTGCAGTGAATATTTTTAAAATGGTCTTTCTGTGAAGAAAAATGCTAATTTTGCCAAAATCAATTTAAAAATATAGTTAATATCGATAAGAGGTTTGCACCCGTGACTTCGCCTGCAAAAAACGCATGCATTTAATATTTTTGAAATGGTCATTCGGTAAAAAAAAATGCTCATCTTGCCGAAAACAATTTAAAAAAAAATTCTTTGTCCGGCCAGGACCGCCAGGGGGTATGAGTTTTCCTTGCCAAGAAAGGATAGGGGCAGGTACTATATTAGTTGAAGTATACAGTTAGTAGTTAAAATTCACAATATATATTTTAGCAACAAATTGATGGCATCAGCAGAATTACAGTAAACGTTCTGTAATATAACAAGTCTTTAAAATGTGTTAAAGGAACATAATTAATTTAAATTTCATAAACAATTTAATGACTGTAATTGTCAGAACCTTCAGAAGTAGAATCGTTTCGAAGTTGGATTACTACTGGTGGTGGAAGAGAATATCCATTTTCTGTTCTTATAACATGAGCTACGCAATTTTTTCATACATCGCTACTCATTTCGTTATTACCTGCCGAGTATTATCAAGGACAACAGCGCTTAAAGTTGGAGATTGATTATTGAGTGATATTCTTTGCTGACAAGAGCAACGCATTAGGTACAAAGCCATCTTTATTTCCGGCATGATAACGCGTTTTCCTCTTGAACACGGTGTACCAAAAGTACAATTTGTACTGTCTACCCAACCATACTCAACAACATCATGAGTATCAAACCAAGTTTCATCTAAATAAATTATACTTTTATCCGCTTCAAGGTACTCCTATATTTTGCGCAAATAGTCCTGTCCATTATAACAAATTGAATTATCTATCTTATGTTTAAAGCCACATTTTAACAAAAAACCACGCAATGCTTCTAAAGATTGTTACATATAATCAGGTTAACCTCGCAATTTATCACGAACCAGTTCTAAACTTAACACTATACTATTCTCGTAAAAGTTGTAAATAGTTCGCAAAATAAAATCCCTTGTAGTAATGTTAGCCGGTTTAAATTTTTGATTTATTGGTTTGCGCTTTATGAAATGACCGGTTACAGTCCTCAAATTAATTACGTTATAAACTCTTATAAAACCCAAGTTGTGTTAATTCATTACAAGTACATTCTTGTACAAAGCGCATTTTCAGCTTTTTCCCGGTTTTTTTTAAAACACGCGTACATATTTAAAATAATGCCTTGACATTGAACATGTAAATCTTTGTTTCTTAACTATGGACTTGTTTCGCTTTCGATGAGCGACTTTGGCACCGACTCATTATATTCCTGCGATAATTCACCTTCACCTTCTGTTTTAAATTGTCGCCAAAAAGCCATACTGATATAATAACATAAAGGTACCAAGTAAAAGCTTACTTGTCCGAAACCACACAGTTATAGCAGAAAATGAAATATGTAAATAACAGTAAATCCTTTCAACCAGCCACGCCGCTGTCCGATTCCCAATATCGCATACCTCAAACATCAACTGATTTTGAAGCTGATAAGGGATCACCCAATTTGCATTTATATGCTGCTCTAATAATTTTTCCACTCGGAAAAAATAGTTCGCACTTTAAATTGCTAGTGACCCCGACGGTCTATCGCCAGGGTGTTGCCAGGTCTACAAAGTTTTCGTAAGTGTAGGATGAGCATAAGGGTTTATTAATTGTTTATTCTTTTTGTTTAATAATAGTAAAATTTCTTCTTAGTTTGATTTAAATTATTTTTGTATAAATAATATTTCTGAAGTACTAAAAAAATATAAAATATAATATTCATAAATGGTTTGTTCCTTCTGTGTTTGTCATTGAAAGTTTCATGGTTTAAAGTATATTTGCAAGCTAGCTTTCAAAGAGAGTTACTGACTATCAATTAAATAGACGATGATATAGAAATGAATAGAAAGAACCAAGCGCCAGTAGATGAAAAAATAAGATGTATTCAAATATACAATAAGTGGCCTCCACTATCTTAATAGTTTTTATTTAACTAATAATGAATCTAGTGCCATCTGTTAGCCAAAAGACCTATTATTTAAAAGGACATTAAGAAAAATAAGTTTTAGAAAAGGAAACCACATTTTGTGTTTTACCGGCAAGACCCGGCTTCTTTTTAGTCAGATTTTTATTGAAATCGGTTAAAGGAAAATGTCAAGAGGTAAAGTATTACTAAACTAAGTGCTTAAAGAATAAATAATAAACCTGAAAACCAACCACTTGCCGTCCGTCTATTAATTATTTTCAAAGTTTTAATTGTCTACGACGCTGGTTTTGAAATAGATATTTAACTTTACTTGCTCAAAAGCTTTTTGATAGTTCGATAATTCTACACATATCTTGAAAGTGAATAAAAGTTAACTGGCTTTGAAAAATGAATAAGTTACGCCAAATAATTTATTTGGGCATTTACAATTTAAAAAAAATCGTACTTTCAAAAAAGGTTTAGTGCATTTACACAAGTGAAAAATATATTAGGATTGGTATTAAATATCATACCTATGGGTATTTTATATTTAATACGATCGTCAAGCATATTCTAAACAAAAGGGACCTTTTATGATAATTCTAGGCTATATTGACAAAACTTTGTCTTCCACATGAATACATTTGTCGTTACTACTTTGAATGCTTGAAACTGTGCTCGAACTACTGAATAGTTACAATTCGTTTTGTTTTGATGTGGCGAAATGGAAACATTATTTTGCTAAATTTCTAAAATGATAAAGGTGCGCGTATGCGTTAAAATATTGTACTATGACTGACTAAATGAAAACAATTAAATCAGAACTTTGACCGTTTTGAGTCATGTTTAACAGTAGCGGATTGTAGGATACTACACATTTTTTACAATGCCAATTAAAAATATGCTAACAATATTTCAAAAAATGTGGATACACATTCACTAAAACAATCTGTAACCAAGCTATTGCTTTGTTTTCAATGTACTAATTTTATCTTGTTAGGCATAAAAAGGTGTGGGTGCAAAATTGTATTTACGTATCCTCAATAGCTTAAACATTAGCATTATACTTAACTCTACGATCAAAAGTCACTTTTTATGAAAAGTTCTGTTTGTTAAAAAAATGTCACTGAAAGTAAGAATTTTCACCCAGCATATACATGGTGTTAAAAAAGTAAAAAAGATAAAAATCGTTGAAGGAAAGGTATGCCGGGTGATCTGTTATATTTTGGCCACCCACCTAACTCACTCATTTGAAGAGATATCAAAAAAACTTTAAGCACTAAAGTTGTAGGATCTGTCATGAACTTTTAGGAAATGACATAAGACGAAACAGATGAATATCAAAAATGGCAAATATTTTACAATTTAATGTCTTTTAAATGGAACACGTTGTATATTATACGCTCTTTTGGTGGAAAATTTTATTCTGGTTTCTAATATATATGGTTTGTAGGGTCTATTTTAAAAGGTTGTGTTAATATTTACAATTTTAATAAATAACATAAGTATAGGCCTAGACGAAATAATAATGGCCTATTGAATATGCTGCAATTGTTTATATTTTACTCATCTATCAAATCATTTACATTTCTTCACAAAAATGGGGTATTCGGAAGAAGAAAAGTTTAAAATCTTTGAGATTTACTTAAAAAATAATAAAAATAAATACAAGGCGCGCCAAGAGTATATTAATTTATTTGGTGAGAATCTTAATAGAATACCAAGTCTAAATACTTTTAGAAATATATACAATTTGGTGCAAACCACAAAATAATTAAAAAGAAAATAAAGAACGGTGATTGTAAATGAGGAGGAAGAATTGGAAATTCTTCTTTATTTTCAAAATAACATGAAATCGTTAGTTGTTGCTAGTTGATTGTGTAACTCAGATTTAAATGTTTCTAGAAAATCCACTGAATTCTATACGCGCGAAGCCATGGCGGATTTAGACAAATCATATTAAAAAGTCTTTAAAACTTTACAAAAATTTAACATGCATCTATCTATATAAATTCCATAGGCACCAAAAACTAAGTGAAAGCGACAAAGAAAGAAGGCTTAATTTTTAAATGCTGTAGAAAATCATGTGGATGAGTTACCTTTAAACGTGGCTAACTTCATAATTTGGCAACAGGATCGCGCACCTCCGCATAACGTTGCCCAGGTTACTGAACGGTTAAATGCCTATTTCGAAATTTGGATTGGAAGATATGGTGTTATTTCCTGGCCGCCTTACAGTCCCGATTTAGATAGATAGATAGATAGATAGAGATATGTTTATTTGTACTTTTGCGAAATACATGAATGTACACGTCAGATGATTATAAAGATTATGTTAAAATAAGTTAAAAATCTGCAAAACAATGTTAGGAAACAAGGCACACAACAAAACAAGAAATATAAATAAAATAAAACAATTAATTAGTCAATTAAAGCTATGTGACCAATACTGACTTACACAATAATAACATTTTTCAATAAGAAGGTCCCTTACATACACCTTAAATTTATTAAATGCAAGTGATTGATCCCGCAATGCCAGCTTATTATATAACAAAATGAAAATATGAGATAGGTGGGTGGTCAAAATATAACAGATCACCTGGTACATAAAATATAATTTCAAATTAAATACCGTAAAAAAATGTTTAAAATTGAAAAGAGTGATCAAATATGAAATATTTTATATAATAATTTATTAGTGATGATCTCATAGAACTAATAAAAAATCAACAATAACATTTTATAAAGAGCACTCTAAGCTTCAACATAACCACCATTTATTTCCATGCAAATTATTGAAAATACCACCACTGCAACAACAAAGGGCTAATTTCTTAAACACATTTTCTTATAATGCTTGCAATGTCCCTGTATAAAAAAGCAGAACTGCTGACGTCTCGAACTATTATTTCCATATTCAGCGACCTGCTAAATTGCAGAGGCGCACAAACCGCTTGTTGTTTCTAATGACTTAAAGAAAATTTCTCGACGAATAAATCTTATACTTTTTGGCATATTATAAATAAAATTGACGAAAAAAATACTAATAAATGCATACACTTCTGCAAACTGTATTTATATTAATGTTATATGGTGACAAGCAACTTTTAAAATAAATGGTAGAGGCGAATAAATGGTATAGCAGAGTAACTTTCATTACATTTTTAACCAATTATCAGTAGGAAACGCAGAGATGACCTTAGTGCACAAATGGTTTTTATTTTTTCTTATTGTTAAATCTTCACACTTTTCAAAATTTGCCGCAAGAACAAATTATAGAAAAACATTTTGTCACCATCTGCCTCGCTATTTCTAATGCTAATTCACTCTATAATTAAAATTAATGTACTTTTCATTCCAAGCGGATATTTATATTTTTTACTTTTTTAACACCCCGTTAGTGATGGGTCAAAATTTTGGCTTTAGGTGCTTTTAATTTTTTTAACAAGAGGAACTTTTCGAGTTGAATAACTTTTGTTCGTAAAGTTAAAGATTTTTCCATTTGTCAAAACACGTTGTAGACAATTTTTTTAGTTCTTTTGTTTCACGCCTGATAGTACCTTAATTTGATTATTTTTCAAATAAAGCTTCTGTTTAAGAAACACGTGCCAATATAAATCAAATCCAGGCACAAAATCTTATAAACAGTAAACCATTTTCTCCCTTGTCTCATAGTATAATATGCAAATTAGTTCTTTTGATGTAACGCCGACTTAACGCCGGGTTACTCTTTTATCTGAATTTGTGTGTTAATTTCTTACTAATAAAGAAAATCTATGTTCACCGTTGACATAGCGACATAGTGTGTCACTGAGCGCTAATTGGTTTACCCGGGACACCGGGTAGTGGAGGTAGGTGGCCTGCTTCGTAACATCATGAACTTACTCATGGCACTTCGAGTAGGACAGCTCGATTCGCCACCGGTCACACGAGACCGTCGGCGTCGTTCTCTAACACGAAAAGTGTGTTGTACTAGTTTAGTTCCTTTCTGCCGTAAAGTGACAATTAGGCATATATAGCACTTCAAAGAATGCGGACCACTAGGTGCTGGAAAGGAATGGATGATTTAGGCCACACAAGCATAACTCCGAGAGTGAGAAGGAAAAGTCCAATACTTACCTTCGGACCAACGCCAGTTGAAGGAGTACTGGAGCTAAACAGGAAGTTCACTTACACGATCCCTAGCAAATAGCACTGGGAGGGAGAGCAAGTGGAGTTCCCTGAAGATGCACTGGTGTGCTACAACGATGGGTCGTGCATAACCGGAACTGAATCATCAGAGGCATCAGTATACTTGGGAAACACCAACATACGAAGAAGCTACCCACTAAGAAGGTTCGCGACGGTTTTCCAAGCAGAGGTGTATGCTATCCTCTCGGTGGAAAATGTGAGGGACTATCACGAGCTCCAATAGCCAAACCGCCCTCAAGGCAGTCGGCTAACCTAGGAGCAGTTCGACCCTCGTATAGGAGTATGCGGATGTACTCGGGGGGCTTGCAGAAAGAAGAGAGGTTTACTTGGTTTTGGTCTCTGTATATTGCGGAATGCATGGTAACGAGACTACCCAGGACCCGAACAAGCAATAGACATATCAAAACAGCAAGCGGGTGCAGCCCTAAGGAATGGGCTGTTAACTTCTTCAAGAAGGAATGGCAGCAGACCCCAAGTTGCAGGCGGGCAAAATATTTTATAACTTGGCCTGATAATGCTAATTTGGAGTGGATTCTTAACAAAAGTAGGAGTATCGTATGGGACTTCTAACAGGACACTGCAAGTTAAGGAAGCACCTACATACAATGGGCGTAGAGAAAAACCCTATTTGTCCAGGATGCTTGGAGGATGAAGAGACACCACTGCATTTTCTATGCAGACGTGCCACCCTTGCCTGGAATCACGTCGTGACCTTCGTGAGAAGGTCGGGCAGGTTTGGCGAGGGTCTGGGTGGTTGAGTGGAAGGGGGAAAATTCAGGGGTAGGTAAAAAGGATCGCCTTAGGTCTACTTGCCAGGTCCGTATGACTCCCCTCACCTACTACTACGAAGAAAGTGAAATATTCTTTTTCCGTCGGCAAGCGACTTTTTAGTAGTATCGACCAGATATATTTTTCTATCTTCCGTAAAAAATAGTAATAAAATCCCACAGGTGCCTAAAAACAGAGCAATGTATCTAACGTTACAAGGTCCTGTTATCTAGTGTAATCCATCCGTAATTTACCAAGTTAAACGAATGTACACCCATGTCTACAACTGAAATTTGATTCAAATATGGAAAATAGAAAACATTTTAAGTTGAGAAAGTGTTGTATTGAATCTGGCAGTATATAAACGAGTCATCCTTACACTGTGGCTTCTACAATAATAATGCACGACAGATAAGAATAAACTCTGCTTTATTCAGCTTAATTAATTACATTAATATTATAAAAAACGAATACTCAAAGTAATTTTCTCAAAATATTTTAAGTTACCCCCAAACGCGCTTATTTTCAATTTATTCGTTACATATTTTTAAGGTTATGGCGGAATTATTGATGATTAATTTTATTATGAGCGGTTCTCATAATTTTAACAAAATTATTTCGGTTGTCACCATCGAATAATAGCTGCGTATCCGAAAGAGCCCTTTATAATCACAAAAACAACATTTTATCACGCTTGACCCTTAATTTATGACAGTTGGGACATTAAGTAAGCCCTTATCAAACGTGGGGCCATGTACACTATTCGTATGTTAAGTGGTGAAGTCGCTTCGAATTAGTTTTAGGACTAGGATCAAAACAATTAAGAATAAAGGGTCACATGACTTGGCTTTTATTTTTTGTTATCTACGGTTATACTAGGGGGGTCATGAAAATTAATTCACGCCAATTTGCGATTTCATATTTTTTGAATTTTTTGACGAATGTTTAAAGTAATCTAACATAACCGATCACGGATCACGAATTAAGGTACGTAATTAGCCTTACATGACTACTTAGTGCATATTTATATTGTCACAATGAAAAAATAAAAATAAAAATAAAATAAGCAAATTTATGGGGAAATTGATTCAATAATAATTATTGAATCAATTTCCCCAATTATTGTTAGGTGATTAGTTAGTGAATTAATAATAATTATAATAATAAACTTTTCATAGCTCAATGATTAAACCGCGTCTCCTCAGGTACAGTCGTGTCGGTTTTAGAGCAGGGTCGTGATTCGTGATTTGAGTGAGCATTATTAATGATTCTCCAGAAAATGCTGTGCGCCAGATAGCCAAAGGGACTGCTAGAAAATAGAAAAAGATTAAAGAGGGGTCAATGAAAGATACATTTTTTAAACAAAGAAAATTGGTTTTGAACCAGAATGCTAATCAATTAATAACCTTTAATAAGCCAATTGATCAAAAAAGTGTTGGTCAATGGAAAATTTCCTAATTAGAGGAAGAAAGAGAATGCAATAAGACACGAGTACACGTTAAGTTTTATTAGAGCTTATTTATTAAACTTACTAAGGGAAAGCAGAAAACATCACATTAAGCATTGCAATTCCAAGCTATAGATGATAATTGTAGTTATGGCCTACACTTAAGAGGTAGCTTTCGCTCTACAGAAGTACACTTAACATTTAAACAATTCAAACTTAATAATAAAAAAATAATTAACAATATATATACATTACGATAAAAATGGACAGTACTGATTTTAAAAAGATTTTTTCATTTACACGTTAGGGTCCTCTTTAGGATTAAGGTTCAAGAAGATAGAATTAATAAACTGTTCATCAAAATTCTTAATTAAATACGCGGTTAATTCCAGTTGGGTAATAAATCCACATTAAACAAATATTAAAAAGTTACTCATCTTATAACTAAGCTCCCTCGGGTCCAAACACCTTGCAGCCTCTCCAGTGAAGCTCCTTATTGCTGGCCGGCAACAGGTGCACAATAAAATGGCGGTGAACTGGACAACACTGTCAAATAAAATGGCCGTGGCTCCCATAAAATCGACTTCACACAAAGGAACTCCACCCCCACCGTCCACTGCCAACAATTCACCGGGGTACGCTACAATCAGGGGCGGATCTACGGGGGGCTTAGGAGGCTCAAGCCCCCTCTTCCCCATTGACCTGCTAACACTAACATAGTTGGAGAATTTAAAACATATTAAGAACTCTGAAACTTCTGGCAAAGCAATGACTTTAAGTGCCACTATTAGAAGAAGTGATTTCATAATTGCCCTGGAAGTCACCTCATTTTATCTTATACTTTAAACTTAAGCAAATTAGAACAAAACCCTGAACAGGACCTTTCTGCAGCTCTGTGGGTAGATAGATTTAGTCAAGAAAACTCTGAAACGTTTTAGGAAAACCAAGGACATAATTTTGACATCATATACTCTGAGTCTTGTGAAACTGCAACAAAAATTGGTTGCACTGTAACCATGTATGTATGTCAAAAACAAACACAGAGAAGCAACATCCCTGTTTCTAACGAAAAAGAGTATTTTAGAAAAACAATATTTTTATACCTTCTTTGGATTATGTTAATACTCAATTGGCAGAAAGATTTGATGAAGTATCTGAAATATTACCACTCGAAGGAATAATTCCATTTTATTTAGATAAACATACAGACGACGAAATTATAAGAATTGCCAAAAAGTACGAACAAGAATTGTCGGGTTCTGTTTTAGAATTAAAGGCAGAATTTGGCCTTTCAAGAGAAAAATGGATCGATTCTAGTACCAAACCCGAAACTTGCACCAATGCCCTGAACAATTGTTCCACAATGTGTTTTCGAAATATACAAACTGTTGCCACATTACCTGTCACAACTGACACTGGTGAAAAAGCTTTTCTGCTTTAAAAGTTCTAAAATTTTACTTCCGGTCTACAATGATTATTTTACCTGATACGACCACGGAGGTTGCTAACGTCGGACTGGAGAGCTTAGATTTTTAATTTTTGTTCTGTCAATAAATAGATATTTCGTACCATAACAATTAATCAAACCTAGCCTCAGGCGCGGATTCATTGTGCGCTAACCACGGCATGTGCTATTTTTGCGCCTTCAACACTCCTTGTTCCCCCAAATTCATTTTTTGGATCTGCGCCTGCTAGCCCCCCCCCCCCCCATTCTTAATCCTGGATCCGCCTCCGGCTACAATTACGTGGATCAGACGTCCACACCAGGATACGAACGAGATTTGCTTGTCGTAAAAGGGAATTTGTAAAGTTTAAGGTTTTAATGAAAACAGTTGGAATTAACTAAATAAGGTAGAATAAGATAGATTTGGATAGAATACGATAACATAAAATGGGAGAAAATAGATTAACATGGAATGAATGTAAAGGAGGATAAATCAGAATAAAAGTCAGGGAAAATTTGATAAAGAAAAAGGCAAAAATGAAAAACTTGATGAATAAAAAAGGCAAAAATAAGAATCTTGATAAAAAAGGTAGGTAAGAAATCTAAAAGGTCAAAAAAAAATTGATAAAAAGGGTAACAAGGTGAAAAAGTAAAACAGGTAAAAAAAGCAAAAAGGGTAAAAAGGTGAAAAAAGCAAAAAGCAAAAAAGTAAAAAACCTGAAACAAACAAAATGGTGGAGGTCAAAACCACGCTACAATCGAACTGCATCATTATTTTACCTGTTGGACTGGTTTCTTCCTTGATTTGGCCAGGAAACAAATCCCCCAATGGGTGTTACGCTTTACCACTAGGTAAAAATTAATCCAGAAAAGTCTGCGACATACTCGGTGTCTTTTATTTACCAATGTGATTTCTCACACCATTTAAACCTGGCTTCAAGGAAACACTACGTGCAAGGTGCAAAAAGGCTGGGAACGACCGCGAGCGATAGCTTTGTTTCCTTACCCTGACGTCAGATCACCTGGTATGCGTAGAAATCTCACCCGTGAAGTGGCGCGCTAACCAATAAGTCGATAAAATTCATCTGCGGCACCTACTATGGCACGAAACGGCCGGGCCAGTTGACTTTTAATATTTAGTTGAATTATCAAGGATAATGAATGCTTAAATTGGCTTATTCCAATTAATCAAGTTGAAACAATCAAAAGATTGTTACAATACCTGAAAGAAAGTTCAGCGCCAAAATGTCTTGCTCCGTTAGCACACGTACCACTCCAATATTATTATTATTTTTATAAAGGGAGAGAAAGTGACAAACTTGTACTGAAAATATCATAAACATCTTTATAAATCGCTTTTTCACATTTTGATTGTAGTCTGTTTCGAAGAATAAAAAATCTCTAAAATAAGATTTTCTTGGAAATTCAATATCGCATAGAAAATTTTCTGCTGCGGAAAAGCACTAAGGTTTGTTATTCTTTAACAATGTAAATTTGTATTCTACTTTCTATTTGTCAAAGGACTTTTTTTCGTTCTCGCATTTTGTTAAGCAAGCAAAACTTTTGAAAAGAGGATATTAAAATAAAAAGTTAAATAATGCGGGGAGTGATAAAACGACATCAATATAGGGTTTAATACAATTAAGGCTATATTCTGTAACCACTCTGTTAAATTTGAAAGATGTTTAAAATTTTGCCCGCCGCTAAAACTATTTTTTTGTTAAAAAGTAAAATGATTCTTACAAAAAATTTCGTTAAAGCGGATATTTTTAATGACGTGTTAATATTTTTATTCAACTTTATCAGTTTGTTATTAATAATAATAATACGCCTTTATTTAAATGTTAATTAGAATTACCAAAACAATAGTACAGCTATCGGTATCCACCTACAGCTGCTCATACAACCACTCTTGTTTACCCATTTTTTGAGTTAATAACAGTAAAAGGAAGAAACAAAAAACAAGACAAAATAATCAAAATTAATATTGATATTACAATAAAAATATAATTATTATTCAACTCAAATGTAAGTAAAAGAGAGAGAAAGTACCAAAATACCAATTAAATAACCAGGTACCACTAGTGCGACTCCTAAAATATGTTTATTACCAACTGGCAGCGATAATAAACAATGATGACGCGCGATTTTGGCGTTCGAGCTTTTAGAATATTTTAGAGGTAAGCAGTGTTAAGTATGAATATTAATGGAGATAGTATTGAGCCTTGTGGCACTCCAGATGATACACTTATGCTGCTTGAATAAAGATTCTCAACCTGTTGGTTCCGATTTGAAAAATAGTTGAGTCGAAAAAATTAATCACATCTGGACTACAGACTATACAGTGCGCGTCTAAAATTCAGTGGCGTATTTAGACACGGGGTGCGATTATATTGCCGGGCGACGTATTCCTCTTTCCGTTCTTTGTACTTAAAAGAATTAAAACTTATCTACGCTCCCGCATAAGCGAAGAACGTTTGAACAGTTTAGCCCTCCTCAATATAGAAGCTGACTTAACAAAATCCGTTAATTATGGCAGTGTCATTGACGAATTTGTGAACTCATTAGTGCATCGCAAAAAAATGTAAATATTTAATAAATGGTGTTTATTCTTTCGTATGGCCTTTTTTCATTATTAAATAAAAAAATCGTTAATTTATGGGAAGGAGCGGATCTACGAGAGGGCTATAGCCCGCCCATAATAAAGTAGCAGAGTAGGTATAACTGGTAGGTAGTAGTAAGTACCGTTGCCGTTTAAGGTAATAAAAAGTAAGTCTGGCGGCAATAAGCGTAAGCAAGCCTGTCGCGATACGCGTGATGATGCAGCGAGCGAATAGTGTGCTACTTTACTTCCGGCTTGAATAGCAAAAACCATAAAAAAAATTTTTTTTTTGGTGGCACCTAAAAAATTTTGCAAGCGGCACTATCTACTTGAAAATCAAGCATCAAGCACTATCAATGAAAAAAGGGCGTGGCACCCAAAAATTTTTCGCCTGCGGCGCAATTATTTTTAGCACCGTCGGTGCTTTTGCTATTTTTATCCCGCCACTAGGGCGGCAAACATTATATGCCCGGGGCGTCAAATCTTAAAATACGCCACTGCTAAAGTTCCCCCTCCCCACACATTGTTAGAATAACAAAATTTTAGTACGTCTTATAATAACTAAAATACTACCATTTTTGTATAAATTCTGGACTTAGTTATTTAAGGTGAGGCAGGGCGTCATTTTGAATAAAATTTTTAAATGGCAGATGGGGTCGTGTGATCCCTCGTTGGAAAGGTTTTTTTCATTCTATGAACGATCCCCAAGTTTAAAAAGATTTTATCGATTTATTTCAAAATGGCGGCCACTTTTGTTAATTTGGGTTAATTTGATTTTTAAGCAATAGTAATGGAACCTACGGGCGGCTAGGCGATATTGTTATTATTTTATAACAATAAAAACAACTACCAAAATTACAAATGCTACTTAAGATGCTCAAAATGTTCACCATTTACTTCTTGGCATATGTATAGCCTATCGTGAAATTCTCCGCGAACTTTATGAAAAATTTCTTGACTAATTGATGCGCACTCTTGAATTATTCTCTGGAGCAAATCGTATAATGACTGCGGCCGAGTTATTAATACTTTGGACTTAATAGCAACACAAAAAAAAGTCCATAAGAGTTAAGTTCGGTGAGCGAGCAGGCTATTCGACAGCACCTTGGCGACCAATCCAGCGCCCGGGATAGTGCTGGTCAAGGTAGTTCCTAACATCTCTACTATAATGCGGCGGAACTTCATTTTGTTAAAATATTATAGGCGTATCACCAAATTCATCAAGGATTTTCCTCAACACAATCCAGAATCAAATGTTCTAGGGTATTTTCGATTATATCCTGATTTAAATTTAGAAAGTTAAATTTCCCTGGATAAAAAGTAGGACTTTAGATGCGCACTGTATATTTGAGTTTTACGAACATGAGCGTGTAATTCGCCGTGTCGAATACTTTAGAGAAGTCCAGCAGCACCAGCGCCGCCGATTTAAATAATGCATCGCATATTGTATTTTTTAATGTAATTAAACATATTTATTTATACACTAAAAAAACATGCGCCAGTTCCCTACTCATTTCTTATTGGTGATTCTGGATATCCTTTACAACCATTCCTTTTGACTACTTTCGCAGAACATACTTCTGTGGCTCGCCCTATAACTCTTTTGTTTTTAAAAATAAAGATGGCTCAATAAATATAATTTCCACTAACATTCTTTAGCGGTCCGCTTAAATTTTAATTTATAGAGGCATTCAAATTTTAAAGGGTAAATTACCGAATAGACCCCTCATAAGGAGTTTTAACGTCGAACTATTATTATAAGTAAGTTAATAGTTAGACGGCTTAGTGGCGTAGCCATAGAGCTGATTCATTGGGAAGTAGGGATATCAGGGAAGATCCGAAAATAGCACCGCAGTAAAAATTTTTTTGAGATCAGGTCCAGCTCTTGCTGGGAATTGGCCCAACTTGACCTAATCCATGTTTTTGTCTAACTAACAATTCCGTTAACTTATTTAATATTTTACTTTCGATTCTCCACCCCCATTTGCGCGCTCTTAAGGCTAAAGTCAAAAAAGTTAAAAAAAAAAATATAAATAAGTAGAAGAAGATATGCTAAAAATAATAAAAATCACGTCAAAAAAAGTCCATTAAGTAATTCTACCATTAAAACTTAACGCGAAAGCTTGTATACCATTATCATAAAAATCTGAATGTCATTATTTTCCTGTTGAAGGCATTGTCAATACGAAATTTTATATAAAAAGGGAAAAATATCATGTTGCTGCTCCATAACTTTAAGGGTAGGTATTGGATGCGTCTTCATCCCATAATATTTTTTTCCGCGCGAAACGCCCAACGAACTCGATCTCTCTACTTTTTCCCCTCCATTTATACACGTTAGTGGAAATGAACGGTTTGAAACAAAGATAATAGCTTGTTTGTAGTTTTCCCATAACTTTCTAACAGGTAAGGAGAGATTTTTTGGAACTCGTTTTATAACATAGGGAATAGTCGCACATGATGGCATAGGTACATTGCAACTTAGATATTAATAATTAAATAAACCATTTAAGATAATTTTATTTTTGTAAAATATATTTTCAATTTTTGAAATATATAAGTATGCCATTAATGGCAACAACCATTATAGTTGTTCCAAGCCTAATTTGATGACATAGAAAAGCATGAAACTCCTGACCATAGGCGTCGCTTCTACCAAATAATTAAAATACGGATTGTTGTAAATTTTAAATATGATTAAATAATATTATTACAGCTTTTCCATTATAGTTTATATCGATAAAAGGTTTGTTTGTACCCGTAACTTCGCCTGCAGAGATAATTTTTAAAATGGCCTTTCTGTAAAAAAAATGCTAGCTTTGCCAAAAACATTTTAAAATTATAGTTCATATCGATAAGAGGTTTGTACCCGTGACTTCGCCTGCAAAGAACACATGCATTTAATATTTTTAAAATGGTCTTTCGGTAAAAAAATATGCTCATTTTGCCGAAAACAGTTTAAAAAAAATTGTCTTTGTCCAGCAAGAACCGCCAGGAGGTATAAGTTGTCCTTGCCAAGCAAGGATAGAGGCAGGTACTATGTTAGTTGGAATATACAGTTAGTAGTTAGAATTTACTATACCGGGTGTTGCATCGTCGAGCGGGACATAGGAAATCCCATGTAATTTTAAATGGGGTCAATTATTGGCTTCCCTAATTATTTTAGAGAAAAATTCTATTTAGGTTTATTAAAGAGCACTAAAACCCACATTCAAAAGAATAACTTTAGATATTTTTGATGAGCCCGTTTACGGGTTATCGCCGATTTCTTTTTAACTATTTCTCCTTTTTATGGCCCCGTATTTGCAGGCACCAGTCAAGGTAAAAGATGACTGTCAAATAAAGTTGTCATTTTGAAATGTGTGCTTTATTGTTATAAAAACTCGTACATCGAAAATATTAAAGGTGTATTTATGAGTACAAATTAATCTGAATAAAACTAAAATAAAGTATCCAATTACAAGGTTAATTATGACATTTTACATGTTCCAATATTTTACTAATTAATAGGTAGGTACTATTAAATTGTTACAACTTTAGGATTTAAGAAGATGTTCAAATATTCCTCCATTGACTGCTAGACAATAACCGAGGCGATCATAAAATTCTCTTCTTACATTCGCTAGTTGGTAAACTGAAATTCTATTGCATTCGGCAGAAATAGCATTTTTAACTCGTCTGGATTTGGGAATTTTTTATCTTTGTATATCCTGTTTTTTAAATGGCCCCAGAGAAAGAAATCATTTGGCGATAAATCAGGAGACTTGGCTGGCCAATTTACTGTATGATTTAAGCCAATAACATTTCCATTAAAAGCACGGTTTAAATATTCCCGGACAGCCAGGGTACTATGTGCCGGACAGCCATCCATTTGGTACCAAACTTCCTGATTTTCCCTGGCGGCATCATGTAAAGTAGGTAAAATATGATCTTCAAGTAGTTCCAAAAAATGTTCTGCATTTAAATTTCGTGTAAGAAATAATGGCCCGATAATATTTTCTCCGAAAATCCCAGCCCATACATTAACTTTTTGTGGATATTGCGTCCTTGTTTCCACAAACCTGTGTTGGTTTTCTTTGCTCCAATATCGATAATTTTGAACATTGGGTTCATTGTTTAAGGTAAATGTGCATTCGTCAGTGAAACAAATGTTTTTTAAAAATTCCCTATCCATGTTTGCTCTTTCCATCATACCAAAACAAAACTCCTGTCGTCGTATTTCGTCCCTATCTCTTAGCTCTTGGTGCTTTTCATATTTGTATGAATAATATTTATGTCGTTTCAAAGCTCGTAACGCTGTGGTGTGATCTAATCCTATGTCATCCTCAAGTTTCCTTGTGCTGATCTTCCCATCATTTTCTTCCACGCACAATAAAACTTGCAAGTCCTTATCATTTCTTGCATCTCTTCTTTGTTCCTGCCTTTTTTCACATCTGCAGTTATTTATTACAGTGCCTTTTGTCTCAAATTTCTTGATAGTCATTTCGACTGTAGATTTTGCAGGTATCGGTCTATTCGGATACAGAGCAGCAAACATGTCTGACACATTTTGATAACTATTTCCTTGATAATACCATTTAATCATCAATATTTTTTCTTCAGAAGTGTAATTCATGGCTAATATTTTCGATGTACGAGTTTTTATAACAATAAAGCACACATTTCAAAATGACAACTTTATTTGGCAGTCATCTTTTACCTTGACTGGTGCCCGCAAATACGGGGCCATAAAAAGGAGAAATAGTTAAAAAGAAATCGGCGATAACCCGTAAACGGGCTCATCAAAAATATCTAAAGTTATTCTTGTGAATGTGGGTTTTAGTGCTCTTTAATAAACCTAAATAGAATTTTTCTCTAAAATAATTAGGGAAGCCAATAATTGACCCCATTTAAAATTACATGGGATTTCCTATGTCCCGCTCGACGATGCAACACCCGGTATACCGGTCTTACTATAAGGTCGGCTAGCGGCTGTATCTCGAAAACTATTTGTCCTACAGCTTTCACGAAAAAAAAATTATTATAAAAGTGACCTCTAGAAATATACGGAAATTATTTTCCAATTTCAAATTTTACCGCTATATGGCGCATTCTCAAATCAAAATCAAAAAATGAGAATGCCTCTTAAAATCAATAGTGAAGGTAAGTTTTATGGGACGGTTTTGGACTCTACTGGTAAAACTCTAAAATATATTTATTATATATTTTGACCTATCTCCTAAAATAAGGGGAGGGGAGTTGCTTGACCCGAATACGTTAACCGATTTTATCGAACTTGTTCTTGTTTTGTAGCTATTTAATAGCCGAATTATAGTCTATAATAATACTTAACTTTTAGTTTAACCCTGAACCGCCAGATGGCGTTTTTTGACCGCTTTAGTCGTTTAAGAAATTTTCTATTAAAAGGTAAATAGGAGGCTAACTTTCTTATTCGCTAGTCTTATTACCCATAAAATTATCTAAAAAGTGGCGCAAACCGAAAGTCGATATCGTTTTTCAAACTTAAGTTATGAGCAAAAAACAAATTAAATTTAAAAAAAAATGTATTTCTAAGAAAATTTCAACAATTTTTTGCAACATCCAGTATTATTAACCTAAAACTAATAAAAATTAATGCCTGAAAGTAATCAAAAGTTACGCAACTTTGAAGTTGCAGCTTTTGCAATAAAATTATAACAATACATGTAACAAATGTTCATTTAGAAATAAGTAAGCCATGAAAATTGAAACAATAATATTGACAATTAGCTGTCATTAGTTTTCGCTTTTAGTAAGTAATTCGTTATTTTTTAGTCCAATGTTATTAATTTCTTATTAAAAACAGTTTAAATAGTTTGAAAGTTATGTCTTATTCTGTTGCTGAAGCATATGACATGCTGGCCGTTTATTTTCAATGTTTTGAAAATACGGTTATTGCCTCGCGAGAGTACACTGTTAGATATCCTGAGAGAAAGCATTTTTCGCGGAGCAGACGGTTGCGAGAAACTGGACAAGTGTTATCGATACAAGCCCAAAACAGGATTCGCAGAACTCGAATTGAAAACAATATTATAAATGTGCTTGCTTATATTGAAGCTTATCCTAAACGCAGTATTAGGGACATAGAAAGAGATCTGGTCATTTCTCGATCGGTTGTTCATAGAATTTTGAAAGCACAAAAATGACATGCATATATCATGTTGAACTTCATCAGGCGCTCACGCCACTTGATTTTGACCGAAGGTTAGATTTCTGCAACTGGATGCTTGCAATAACTAGAGAAAATCCAAATTTTTTAAATCAAATTCTATGGACAGATGAGGCTACCTTCACTAGTAGAGGTAAAGTAAACTTACATAACAGCCATTACTGGTCAGAAAATAATCCTCATTGGATGATAGAAATTGATCACCGAAATCAATTCAGCGTGAATGTGTGGTGCGGCATTATTGACGGTAAAATTATTGTTTTTATATTTGAAGAGACTCTTAATGGAGCAAGGTATTTAGAATTTTTAATGAACAATTTCCCGAATTTTTTGGATGAAGTACCATTAGAAACTCGTCTAAACATGTGGATTCAACAAGATGGTTGCCCTGCGCATTATGCGTTTAACGTAAGGGAATATTTAAATATCCAGTTTCCCAACAAATGGATAGGAAGGGGTAGCTTATTTCCCTGGCCACCCAGATCCCCTGATTTAACAGTTTTGGACTTTTATTTATGGGGAAGACTTAAAGATATTGTCTATCAGACCCGGCCAACCACACGAGAAGACATGATTCGTAGAATCCGAAATGCGATAGCGTCTATTTCTGTGGCAGAGATTGAAAGTGCTGTTGATGTAACACGTCGCAGACTTCAAAGTTTCGTTGACAATAATGGCGGTCATTTTGAGCATTTGCTTAAAAAATCGTAAAGTAGTACTGAACTGTAAAATGAATCAATATTTATTAATAAGTGTTCAAAAAGGTATCAATCATTTTTTTTTCTCGAATTTTGTAATTCCATTAATTTTGTAATGAGTTCTTTTTTGTGGAACAAAAGCTAAGTAATGAAGTAAGAACGCCGACGCCTATTATTGAATGTTTTACTAGTTCGTCACTACCTCTAATGTTGACAATATTTTTTCAAACGTTAATTATTACTTTTAGGTTAATAATACTGGATGTTGCAAAAAATTGTTGAAATTTTCTTATACATTTTTTTTATTAATTTAATTGGTTTTTTGCTCATAACTTAAGTTTGAAAAACGATATCGACTTTCGGTTTGCGCCACTTTTTAGACAATTTTGTGGGTAATAAGACTAGCAAATTAGAAAGTTAGCCTCCCATTTACCTTTTAATAGAAAATTGCGTAAACGACTAAAGCGGGCAAAAAAAACCATCTGGCGGTTCAGGGTTAAACTAAAAGTTAAGTAATATTATAGACTATAATTCGGCTATTAAATAGCTACAAAACAAGAACAAGTTCGATAAAATCGGTTAACGTATTCGGGAGTTATCGAACTTCTTCTGCAACACGAGTCAAGCCTCCCCCTCCCCTTATTTTAGGAGATAGGTCAAAATATGAAATAAATAATTTTTAGAGTTTTATCAGTAGAGTCCAAAATCGTCCCATAAAACTTACCTTCACTATTGATTTTAAGAGGCATTCTCATTCTTTGATTTTGATTTGAGAATGCGCAATCTAGCGGTAAAGGGTAAGGGTCACTTTTATAATAATTTTTTTTTCGTGAAAGCTGTAGGACAAATAGTTTTCGAGATACAGCCGCTAGCCGACCTTAGCGGGACACTCGGTATATTTTAACAACAAATTAATTTCATCAGCAGAATCACAGTAAACGTTCTGTAATATAACAAGTTTTTAAGATACGTGTTAAAGAAACATAATTAATTTGAATTTCATAAACAATTTAATAAATGGAATTGTCGGAACCCTCAGAAGTAGAATCGTTTCCAGGTTGGATTACTACTGGCGCTATAGGTGGTGAAACAGAATATCCATTTTCTGTTTTAATAACATGAGCTACGCAATTTTTCCATACATCGCTACACATTTCGTTATTACCTGACGAATATTATCAAGGACAACTGCGCTTAAAGTTGAAGATTGATTATTGAAATATATTCTTTGCTGACAAGAGCAGCACATTAGGTATAAAGCCATCTTTACTTCCGGCATGATAACGCGTTTTCCTCTCGAACACGGTGTACCAAAAGTACAATTTGTACTGTCTAGCAAACTATACTTAACAACATCATGAGCATCAAACCAAATTTCGTCAAAATAAATTATACTTTTATCGGATTCAAGGTACTCCTTTATTTTGCGCGAATGGTCCTGTCGTAGTTCAATGATACGCGGGGATTTCATTATAACAATGGGATTATTTAATTTTTTATGTTTAAAGTCACATTTTAATAAAACACCACCCAATGTTTCTAAAGATTGTTACTTATAATCAGGGTAACCTCGCAATTTATCACGAGCCAGTTCTAAAGTTGACACTATATTATCCTCGTAAAAGTTGTAAACAGTTTGCAGAATAAAATTCCTTGTAGTATTGTCAGCCGTTTTGAATTTTTGATTTATTTGTTTGCGCTTTATGGAATAACCGGTTACAGTCTCCAAATTAATTACGTTATAAATTCTGATGAAACCCAAGTTGTGTTAATTCATTACAAATACATTGTTGTACAAAGCGCATCTTCATTTTCCCCGGGTTTTCTTTTTTTAAACATGCGTACATATTTAAAATAATGCGTCGACATTAAACATGTAAATCTTTGCTTCTCAATTCCGGACTGATTTCGCTTTCGATGGCCGACTCTGGCACCGACTCATTATATTCCTGCGATAATTCACCTTGACCTTCTGTTTTAAATTGTCGTCAAAATGCCATACTAATATAATAAAATATAGGTACCAAGTAAAAACTTACTTGTCTGAAAGCACACAGTTATAGCAAAAAATGAAATATGTAAATTAAAGTAAGTCGTTTAAACCAGTCACACCGCTGTTCGATTCCCAATATCGCATACCTAAAGCATCAACTGATTTTAAAGCTGATAAGGAATCATCCAATTGGCAGAACCTTGACCTATTTGCTGTTCTTGCCTACAGCATATAAATTTGTATTTATATGCTGCTCTATTAATTTTCCCAATCGGAAAAAATAGTTCGCACTTTAAATTGCTAGTGGGCCTTGACGTTCTATTGCCAGTTCTACAAAGTTTCCGTAAGTGTAGGAGAAATATAAGGGTTTGTTAATTATTTATTTTTTTTGTTGAACAACAATTGAAATTCCTTTTAGTTTGATTTAAATTATTTTTGTGTAAATAATATTTCTGAAGTACTAAAAAATTATTATAATATTCATGAATGGATTGTTCCTTCTTTCTTTAACATTGAAATTTTCTCAGTTCAAAGTATATTTGCCCGCTAGCATTCAAAGAGAGTTACTGACTAGTAATTAAATACTGATCTAGAAAACACTTTTAATAATAAAAACTTAAAGAATTTTTAAAAAAAGATCCGACGACCCCGATAATGAAGCGAGTTCCTTTGAAGCCCGGTCGTAGCTTTTTTATGTCATCAAAACTTACTTAATAACTGATTGAACTGACTTAAATTAGTTGAATTGTTTTGTTTTGTTTGCAGCTATCTGCTGTACAATGCGCGAAAGTTTGAATAATTTGTGTCAGTTCCAGAACTGGCTATGTGATTTTGGACACATATGGAGATTGTGCGATGTCTGGGGAATGAATTCTAGTGACGTGTGCATTTCAAAAAATAATAAATGGTGAAATTTAGGTCGGAATGTCATATAATTTTTTATAAATTTAATTTATTTCAGTAACCCTTAAAACCTATAAGTCGACGACCTTTCCACTAGGATTTTTTAGTACTTGCGAAAATCCATCCATAAATGGCTGCCTTGAACTTTAATATTTAGATCTTGCCATGCCTTCTCAATCGTATGCTTTTCAATCAGTCATGCTTTGTCGGTGTAATACAATTTTATCACTTTTTCACTAAACTTTTCGTTTCGGATTTCGTTTAATATACCTAAAATTTATTTCTCTTAAAATTCGTATCGCATCATTTTTTTTATTGTGCATCCATTTAGGAAAAAAATATAGTTTTTGCGACGAATGGCGTATTTTCTGGCATCATCAAGGATTATTGTTTTCCGTCCTCTTGTCTGGACCCTTCGACTATTTTCTTTTTTTGTCAATTTCTTGATGTATGCCTTTCAAAACTCTAAACACAGTGCGCGAGGAAAGTTTCTTTAAAGTGCCACATATTTCTGCAGTATCCATTGTGGTTAGTTTAGGATTTCGTTTTTCGAATTTAATGGTATACGTTTTTAACTATTATTCGTCCTTTTAATGTTAATTGATTTTTTCTTGTAGGCGGACAACTAGTTCCATAGTTTACTCAATTAAAAGCAGTTAACAATGCTAACTTAAGTTTAATAACCATATATTTACACAGAACAATATTTATGTGAACGACCATATACTACGAAAACTGAAAAAATCTACCGATAAGTTATTAATGAAAACAGAAATGAATCAGACAGTGCGAATACTTTGCCGGCACGCTCATTTTCAAATTTTTGAAGTTGTGAATTTAGCCTCTGTGTGTTGCCATATTTATTTTCTGCACGATCAGAAACCCAGTATAGAAAACGCCGTGCCATTTTAAATGCATTTAGCTGATTGCGGCTTGTATGACAACGTTGCCTTTTAAGTCCACTGTAATTATAGCGGCAAAGTATTATATGCATAAAAAACATTTACTTGTATGACATTTTTATTCTGCCGCTTCCTAGATTTGATGATTGGTATTAAATGAGCCGCAGACAGAATTTGTGGGGATAGCTATGTAAATCTTGAACATATTTGGAATAACCAAAAACATTTTAAAAGTAGATAGACTTTTTGTGATTGACTAATTCTAGTGCCAAATTAACGGATGAACAGTTGGGATTTCGCAGTAGTAGTAGTAGTAACAAGATTTATTTTAGCAATACTGCTACAATATTATAAATTCTAGTTTTTTTAACAATAATTAAAACATTTA
Organism: Polydrusus tereticollis; assembly: GCA_963920685.1. Classification (NCBI taxonomy): domain Eukaryota; kingdom Metazoa; phylum Arthropoda; class Insecta; order Coleoptera; family Curculionidae; genus Polydrusus; species Polydrusus tereticollis. The sequence goes on from OY987327.1 coordinate 64,305,401, forward strand.
AAATTACAATTTTATGCACCAAAAATATTTTTAAATAAATTTTATCAGATATTTTGTTTTCTAAGTAATGATATTTTTAAAGATTTTTTTAATTTATTTAAGGAATTTTATTTCTTAATTAAAGAATCTAAATTATTATATTCGTGAAGTCCTTTAAAAAATATTGATTTATATGTCAAATTTTTTGTCACTTTCCCTAAACAAAAAGTTTGATTGTTTCTGGTTTGATAGTTATGATTTTCAAAGTTTTGCGTTATAAAGTCTTTTAAATGAGATGGTAATAAATTATTTTGAATTTTATAAATAAAAATACAAACTAGGAAAAATATTAAATTTCTTATATTCAAAAAAAAATCAATATACATATATATATATATATATATAAACAATAATGGATTGGAAACTAGGGAGGCATTGTTCAGTATGCGAGTCCTCCTTCAAAAGTATTGTGAATTTCGAAAAAACGTTTATGTATGCTTTATAGATTTTTAAAAGGCTTTTGACCGAGTCAGACATAATCTGCTGCTCGAATATATGGAGTCGATAGGACTGGACAATTAGACAAAAAGAATTAAACGAGGGGTACGTCAATGATGTGTGTTGTCGCTCACACTGTTCAATATATAATTTTATTGACTTGGCCGACACTTGCTGGAAATCCATAACTAGTATGTTTTTTGGAAATGTAAAGACTTTCACACACTTTTTTTTCCAGTTATTTATTAACACATATCACATAACATGTTTCGCTACACGGTAGCTTCTTCAGTTTTACTGTAGTAAACTGAGTACATCTGGATAACTGGAAAAAAGTGTGTAAACGTCTTTACATTTCCAAAAAACATACTGTTCAATATATAATCCGAACAAATATTTCGAGAGGCTATGAATGGCCAAACAGAGGGGATAAAGATCGGAGGAGAAACAATAAATAATATTAGATATGCCGACGATACCGCCATCCTGGCTGTCAGTCTTACAAAGCTCCAGATCCTGGTTAACACAGTATGCGAATCAAGTCGTCGAGGAGGTTTAAAAATTAATATTAACAAGACTAAATGGATGGCAGTGGGAAAGGTGAATGTTGATCCAGGGCAACTGCTCCTAAATGGGGAGGTAGTGAAGCATGTTGATCACTTCAAATACCTTGGTAGTATTCGGATAAGGAAATCTTAACTAGAATTGAAATAGCTCGTAAAGCATTTATATCATGGAAACCAGTTCTGTGCAATAGAAACCTGTACATGCATCTTCGCAAGAGAATCCTGAGGTGCTATATTTGGTCGACATTGCTCTACGCCTGCGAGACCTGGACTATGAAGGCTACCACCATTAATAAACTGGAGGCTTTTGAATTGTGGTGCTATAGTAGAATCCTTAAAATACCCTGGATCACACACACTTCCAATGAGGATGTGCTCAAGATTATTGACATAGAACGGGAGCTCTTGAACACTATTGATCTAAGAAAGACTGAGTACTTTGGCCATATTATTAGAGGTCCAAAATATCACTTGCTCCGACTCATAATACAGGGTAAGGTGGAGGAAAGAAGATGGATTGGTCGAAAGAAGCTATCCTGGCTATGCAATATCAGACATTGGACAGAGCTACAAGTGGAAGATCTTTTCAGAATAGCGGCAAACAGGGATAGATTTCACGGAATGGTCAGCATGATGATAGCCAATGCCTGAACTCAGGCACGGCACTCAAAAAAGAAGTGCCAAATTTATATGTAGCAATCTGACTACTTTTGGAACTATCACAAATGCTTATTTTTAGCCAGGTAGCTCAAAAATCAAATTTTTGTAGTTAGTCACATTTTAAACCAAGTCATCGAAATTGAAGTATGGGTATTTGGTAACCTCCATTGCATTAAGTCGTCTCTTTGAGGGTAAAATATAAAGAAAAAACAAATCAACCTAATTTTAAGTCAACAAGGCGGTGTTAGAAATTTCACAACGATACCTTTTCGGGGAAAGCTCTGCTCTTATGTACGCATTACCATTGTCATATAGACAACTGCGCTTAAGAGATTACAGAGTGACGAATATAAATGAATGAATATAACTCAGTTGCTTTTCACTATGACATTGCACCGAGTAAGTAATCCGAAGCCCACTTAAATGGACACAATAAATAATTATAAATCTAATATGCTTAGCTGCCTAAAGTTTCAGTATACAGGGTGCCCAAGATAAGGAGGGCCTCTATGGGGATCTCGGTTATGGTAAGAGCTACAACTTTGATTACATGGGGAAAAAGTTGCGCAATCAGAGGACTAATAATATGGCATAAAAAAAGTTTTAGTAATATTTGTAAGTTTTGAGATATTAAATAAAAACTGATATTTTGGATTTTTGATTTTATTTTTCTTTGGCGTTATTATTAAAGTTAGAGCAAAACTGACAAAACTCTCTCACAGCAACTTGTTATGAACTTAAAGATTACATCGCAATTTTTTTTATACGACGTTTCGTTTCCAAGCAAACACCATCAACTTCATTTTTTCTAATACGGCCCTGATTTCTTATTGTCAAATTTTGAGAGCATTTTTTATTCTTAATTCAATGATGTACCAGACAATGTTGTTTAATTACGTTTCGAGCCTTTTTAACCATCTTTATGAAATTTTCAGGGTCCGGACCTGGATCCTAGAGTGTTGCATATGCTTTTTCAGCTTTTTTAATTAAACCTTACGATACTGTTTAAAAAAAAATAAAAACTTCCTGGGTTTATTTTCTTTTTGAAACAACACAAATCTACGCTGTTGCAAACTAAGTATTGTTCTTTTCCCAAATTAGCGAAGTAGGCATTGGAAAAAAAAATGAGTAGGTATGGTGTCAGACAATTTGGCATTACTTCAGTTGAACTAAATATGGCAGGTTATTATTCAAATGAAGAAAAATTTGATATGTTATCATGTTTTATTTTAAGCGGAGAAAATTGTAATGTAGCGGAGCGGATGTATTTGGACAAATATCCGGAAAGGAGACAACCAGCTAAACGGACTTACAGTAAGTTAGTAACTAACCTTAAAGAACACGGTGCATTTAAAAAACCCATGCTCTCCCGAAAAAAAAATAGTAACCAGGAAAAGGTTTTCAGCGTATTATTAGCTGTTACTGAAAACCCTGGAGTATCAACTAGAGAAATTGATGAAAATGTAGGCGTAGCGAAATCAACTGCTCAATTTATTTTAAACAAACAAAAATTTCACCCATATAAATACAGAATTTGTCAAGGACTGAGGCCAGGTGATGCAGAAAGACGTCGATCATTCTGCGAATGGTACACCAGAAAATGCCACGAAAACATAAATTTTCCTTACCAGATAATTTGGTCTGATGAAAGCATGGTAAATCGAAACGGGATCATTAACAGAAAAAATGTACATTACTGGTCTAAGGAAAATCCACGTGTATTCAAAGAATCAAGACACCAATACCGTTTCGGATTTAATATGTGGGCTGGAATTTTGGGAACAAGAATAATAGGACCTTTTTTCTATCAACATAATTTAACATCTGAGCATTACCTGAATTTACTCCAAAATGACTTAGAGGAGGCTCTGGATAATTTACCTCTGGCAGAACAACGCGACACTTGGTTCCAGCAGGATGGTGCACCTGCACAAATTCAAGGGTAGTTAGAGAGTACATTTCAGCAAGATTTCCAGAAAAAAGTATCAGCACTTATTCTGTAACACCCTGGCCGGCGCGTTCCCCAGATTTAACCCCGCTTCATTTTTTCCTTTGGGGATATATCGAGAATTGTGTTTATAAGCAGAATTTTGAAACAGAAGAAGAGCTTAGACAACTAGTGCTTGCAGCCTTTCACAGCGTAACGCCACAAATGTTAACTAATGTCCTAAATAATACAGTTTTAAGATCCTATTTATGTTTGGAGAACGACGGAAATCACTTTGAACACCTTTTGGAAAATTAATTTTTAATGAGTTAATGTTAGTTTTATTTCAATTAATTAAAGTTTAATTATTATGGGTTCGGAATCAGTATTTTACAATGTTAAATAAATAATTAAAAATCTATTATGTAATTTTATTATTTTTTCTTAAATTCATAATGAAACTAAAAAGATTACGTTGTTACCTTCTACATCCATCATTTTCATTTTTTTAATTAAAAAAGCTGAAAAAGCATATGCAACACTCTAGGATCCAGGTCCGGACCCTGAAAATTTCATAAAGATGGTTAAAAAGGCTCGAAACGTAATTAAACAACATTGTCTGGTACATCATTGAATTAAGAATAAAAAATGCTCTCAAAATTTGACAATAAGAAATCAGGGCCGTATTAGAAAAAATGAAGTTGATGGTGTTTGCTTGGAAACGAAACGTCGTATAAAAAAAATTGCGATGTAATCTTTAAGTTCATAACAAGTTGCTGTGAGAGAGTTTTGTCAGTTTTGCTCTAACTTTAATAATAACGCCAAAGAAAAATAAAATCAAAAATCCAAAATATCAGTTTTTATTTAATATCTCAAAACTTACAAATATTACTAAAACTTTTTTTATGCCATATTATTAGTCCTCTGATTGCGCAACTTTTTCCCCATTTAATCAAAGTTGTAGCTCTTACCATAACCGAGATCCCCATAGAGGCCCTCCTTATCTTGGGCACCCTGTATAATTAATTACACTCGATTGTTTCTTGAATCTCAATTTTTTATCATACTTTATGATATACCCTTTATTGTGTTAAATATGACTATTTCAACCGAACTGTATATGACTTTCATTTTATCAATAAAAATAATTTCTATGAAAATAAAGTTAAAATTTAACATTATTGATATATTTAGTCACTAACTTAAAAGTGTTATTAAGTAAAGGGGTAACGCAATAATAAATAAATCCATTAAACAGATACGCAGACCTATGATGTATCACTTTTTGAAATATTACCGGATGATGATACATAACGTATAGCAAGAAAGCAATTTTTCTTTTCCTATTATAAAATTCTTTTCAACACGTCACATATTTTCTGGCACTTACTATCTGGAAAAAGGGGAGAAAAAAAATACCTCGGGGACATACTTGAAAAGACCTCTTTAAAAGTCGAAGCAGCAGAAAAGTGCCGCCCATTTGATAACGGCTCTCCTGCGGAAATCGGCTGAAGCCCATCGTGATATTTTAACAATGTTCCTAAGCAAAAAAGTATGTTAACGTGCTTAGGGGAAATATATGTGGATAAAATTCTATACGGGGTATTAATTAAGTATGTAGCCAAACTCAAGGGTAATATGCGTTGCTAAATTTTAAGACAATAACTTGATATAAACATAGGTCCTCAACCGCTTCATTTTTGAGATAGAGCGTGTTCAATATTTGAACGAAAATAGGTTTTACCTTAAAATAATTGAAACAGCTTTAGATATTATTTTGAATTTTAGTAGGTACTAAATAGGCGTAAAAGCACAGTCTATTCACAAAATATATTTGGGCTATTTCTACCAGTGACGTCCGCGTATATATACCGGCTGTCAACGAAATCATTGTACAAAGCTCCACAGCGTCATATTAAAGGATATTCTGATAAAATTTTGGCTACTGCCATGTTTGAGCGGGATCTTAATTTTTACCTAAACACCAAATTAATATCACTTCCGGATTTACTGGAAGTTACGCCATTTTATCTTTTTTAAATGCCATTATTATGGCAATTCTTTTAATATTGAATATGTTTTGGTAAATTCGGCAACCCACGCCAAAATGAAGCAATCAGCGGGAATGTCTCTGTCCTTTACTAATGGTTTTGCCCCTTTTATCGTATATGATATTGAATTAGTGGGGATACAAAGCACATCTACATACCTTCAGAAATTTTACAGGCGTTGCTTAAGTTAAAATGATTATATTTAATTTATAATTAATCTTATTTAAACGTTGATGCGTCTGTAAAACCAATAAATAATAAAAGGTAAAGTTATTTAAGTCAATCTAGGGCAGTAATTGCCAAGAATTCAATAGGTATTTGTTAATATATTTTATGCAATTTAAGACTAAAATAAATTTTTGAAAAAATTATTACGCACGCCTTATAGGTACTGCTACCGTCAAAGCGACCCTTTTACCGCCCTACCTTGTTGCGTTGTAGCTCTAGAACCGTATGGCGAACTTATCAATAACGCTATTTTTGGGTATATTTTTAAGAAGGCAATTTTCAACCCAATCTTTAAAAAGTTCTGTGTTAGCGTTTTGGTGGTAAATTTCAGGCATTTTATTTATAGAGGGATAATTAGGGTTTTATGGCTGTCAAATAATAAACGCTATAATATAAACTTTAATACACATTTTTTTTTTCCGCTTAGAAATTATAACACCCTGTATCTCAAAACTAAAGAGGTTACAGACATGCATATATGAACTTTTTGTCTTATAATTTAATAGTTTTTTCACTACTAACCTATAACATCGCCATTATTGACCGATTATTAACGTTAGAAATCGTTTGTCTCTACCTTATAAGTTATTATTGACCATGGTCAATAATAAGGCATTGAAATCCATTATTGACCGATCTTCAAGAATCTATTTGAACGCAGGTAAATTGATTTTTTGATCCTACAACATGAATAACTTGAAAGGTGATTTCTTGTGGTTAGGCAACCAGATAATTATCAATACATATTAGATTATTAGAGATGCTTGATATTGTAAAATATCGATACAATCTACATTTTTTCTGCTTCCATCCTTAATTCTGGAGGTGTACACATAATAATTTCACTAACATTTTCTTCGCTAATTTTTTAAAAAAACGGAAAAGTCGTCAAATCTGATAACATAAATGAACAAAAATGGACATTAACAAAGCCACCTGCAAAACAACAAAATATTTTGCCACTTCCAAAGCGCAGGTAACTTGATTAAAAAATATACTTATACCTACCTATAATTTTTTATAATTATTAATACTATAAAGATAAATGTTTTATAAAAGTTTGCAGTAGTGGAAAAAATATTATATTAACCACGGTTTAGACAGCCTATAGCCCTCGCGTCTTAAATCCCTCGTCGCTCCGCTCCTCGTGATTTAAACTTGCCGCTCGGGCAATAATGATGGCTGTCTAAACCTTGGTTAATAATATACTATTAGTGTCGTCCTTACCCTCTCCTTCGCACGCATCTTTCGTTACTCCTCTGCTTATTATAACTCAACTAATAAAATATTGATTGACTTCGTTCAAACATGCGACGGAAGATTTTAGGTTAGTAAAAGTATGTTAGATTAGTGTTTTATAATACTATCCTCTGCCAAAACGACTTGATCTAGGTGGTTCAAAATTAATTTCAAAATTATACAGTTAGACCTGTACTTGTGGCACTACATTCAATTTTAATTGGGTACAAATTTGCACAAAAATAGTCAATGCTATTATTTGCAGTGAGGGCTGGCTCCTTTACTTGAATTAATAAACCAGAACAACTAAACAAGTCACACCTTTATGCATCCTTTCAGAAAAATGAAGATTAAAACAACCTGCTAGAGTAACACGTGCATTGCACGCTCAATCAATAATTTTGTTTAGTAAAGTTTTTGACAATCAACCAGCAAAGTAACAAATATGATATAAGAGGGAACAATAGTCGTTTTGTGTATTATGTGTATAGTCTTCCAAAATTATTTTATAAAGAGCAGACCGCTTTCGGCCTTAGGCCATCTTCAGTGCTTCTTTGTCAGGAAACCGGAAACTTCATTGGCAAATCAACTTTTTTCATTAAGTGGGCCATCAACACCACAATGTAAAAATTGATTACGTAAAAACATTAACACATAAATTTGTAAATGACGATCAACTGGGACGAACCACTGTCTGAATTTCAATTAACAACCATAATTTCTCTTGTTCTTTTCCATTTCCACGTGAGAACGTGGTATTCGAGTCGAAACTTGATATTTTTATATATTATACATATAGTAATTTTATGATATACAGACTGTCCACGGATAGGGTTTACAATAGCACAAATGGATGAAGAATTTCATTTTTCCGGGAAAGAGTCATTCTTGATAAAAAGTTTTGCTAGTAAAAAAAATGCAATTCGCGAAGAGAACATTTTGATTTTTTATACAGGGTTCGAAAAAACTTTAAAAACATGATTTTTCTCCAAGAGTAAACTACCTTTATTTTTCATTTTTGACCAAAATGCCAATTAGAAAACTTATTTAGAATAACGGTTGTAATTTAAATACGAGATTTAAAATAAATCTTTGATTTTTTTAGTTTTTTCAATTTTTAGAGGTAAATGAAAATTTTGCTGCTCAATAAAAATATTAATATAAAATTTTATTAAACTCTATTTTCATAATAGGTGGTGTGTATCTTAATTTAAAATTTTAATTGCATTCCGACCATCTTTCGTAAAAACAAGGAATTTTTTTACCTTTTTATTACTTTGCTTTGCGTATGGGGCAAATTTGAAGTTGTCAAATAGAATTTGATGTGTTTTGAAAATGGTGACCTTAAAACAAAGGATTTATTTAGTTCAATGTTACGGTGCGGGCGAATGTTCTTACAACTTTGTGATAGAGAAATTTAATCAAAGATATCCTAACGATTACTTCTCAAAAATGGGACTTCATAAATTATTAAGAAAATTTCAGCGAAATGGTTCAGTTTCCAATTAAAAAAAAAAAACTATGATCAGAATGACGCAGCTTCCCTAATCGTATTGCAGTCTGTTGCTGACAATCCTACCCTTTCATTAAGAAACCGAGCTCAAGAACTTGATGTAGTAAAAAAACTCACATTCGGAATATTTTAAAGGCAAACAAAATATTCCCTAAAAGTTGGAAGAAGGAGACGAAGCCAAACGTTTGGATTTTTGTCTTTGGGCCGGAGACAAAATTGTAAGTGAAAACAGTAATTTTTATAAATTTATCATGTTCTCCGATGAATCGAAATTTTCAACAAACGGGAAAGTGTCTTCTGCGCATATTAGATACTGGAGCAAAAATAATCCCCGTTTTAGAATTCCTGCTAGAAGACAATATTACAAAAAAGTAAATGTCTTGTGTGTGATTTCACATTATGGCATTATTGGCCCATATTTTTTTGAAAACACGTGTAACCGTAGGAGTTACCTTGAAATGTTGGAAACATTCTTTTTTGACAACCTAGAAGAATTGCCTCTCCAATTTAGGAACGAAATGTACTTTCAACAAGATGGATGCCCTGCGCATTTCGCAATTGAAGTGAGGGAATGGCTTGATAATACATTTGGCCACAGATAGATTGGTCGGAATGGTCCGGTTCTGTGGCCCCTAAGGAGTCCCGATTTAAATATTTCAGATGCCTATCTTTGGGGGCGCCTCAAACAATTAGTGTACTCCCGTCCATTTAAAAACAAAGTACAGCTTCTAAAACAGGGAATTGTTGAATCTGTTTAAACAATTTCCATTGAAGAAATTCGAAGAAGTTTTGACCACATTCGTTTACAGCTGGAAAAATGTGTTGAATATGGAGGGGGGTGTTTGAATAGCAAATAATAAAATTATTATTTGTTGTTATTTTAAGACTTTGTTGTGTTATTTCCGAGGTCATTTCATTTGTAAAATTCAAAATATATATTTCTGGTAACACCAAAAATCAGTTTTTGAAATTTTTTGATGCCCCTATGTAAGATATAAAGTCATTGATAATGTATTGTATTTTGACCGCTAATGCTATCAAAAAAAAAATTTCATTTACCTCTAAAAATTGAAAAAACTAAAAAAATCAAAGATTTATTTTAAATCTCGGAATTAAATTACAAGCGTTATTCTAAATAAGTTTAATAAGTGGCATTTTGATCAAAAATGAAAAATAAAGGTAGTTTACTCTTGGAGAAAAATCATGTTTTTGAAGTTTTTTCGAACCCTGTATAAAAAATCAAAATTTTCTCTTCGTGAATTGCATTTTTTTTACAAGCAAAACTTTTTATTAAGAATGACTTTTTCCCGAAAAATGAAATTTTTCATCCATTTGTGCTATTGTAAACCCTATCCGTGGACAGTCTGAATATGATATACTTCTTTTATTTCTGACCGGTATATTATTAGCTTATAACGTCTTAGTTACCCGGGAATTATAAGGGTCATAACTCCCTTGGGATATTAAGAAAAATTTTACATAAAATCAAACGATTGACATCTAATGTTAATTTGATTGTCATCTATTGAAACATTTATTCCACTTTAAAAATGAACAAAATATTACTAAAATCGGTCAGAAATAAAATTGTCTATGTATCACTGGAATTATAAGGGTCTCAATTACCTCGGGCAATTGCTGTCCCTCGGGCCAAAGGCCCTCGGGACGTAAACTTTGCCCTCGGTAATTAAGACCATTATAATTCCCTAGATACATACATAACTATTGAAATGCTGTCTAAGGATTTTTATTTTTGCAGGTCATTTAAGCCCTCTAGATGCAAAACCGGATAAATCCACTTTTTAAAATTTTTGTGCAAAGCCTTGAATCATATAGATAAATCCAATCTCCTTATTTTAAAACAGCCTGAAACTCTCAAATTCAGATATACTACACTTAAAAGTAGCTTTGAAGTTACAAAACCAGCTATATTCACTGACAGATAGAGTTCAAACTAATATAATATATCCACTGCACTGCAATACCAAATATCGGTCCTATTCTTTAGAATAAGCGGCGCTGCGATCCAAACCAAGTTATAAACGTTGAGTGTAAGCCGGCATGTTTATTATTCAAAGAAAAGTAAAACAAAATTTTTACTAAACATGGTAGGGTAAACTACATAGTCGTTGGACACTTAAGACAATATAATTAGTTAAATTATCAGAAACCGCTCAAAATTTAAGTAAACGATTGTTTCATTAATATTGATTGAAAGCAAGAAGTGCATCTTTTTAAGTTTTATAATCAGTTTGAACAAAATAAATATATTTGTTTTAAAATTATTCTTTAATGAAAAGGATGTAAAAAAACATAGTTACTGGACATGGCATGTAGTTATGGGAAAAAGGAATATTCAATTATTGGACAATGTTCAGAAGTCATAGGGTCTAATTAGTTTTATAATATTCTTGATATTGTGCCAACAATGTATCGTCATCTTCTGAATCTTGATAAAGATCTTCACTTTCTTCCCTTTCTGAAGAAGTCTCTCGATAACACATATGGCACAAGAATAAATCATCATCTATGTCATCAGAAATATGTATTTGATGTCGTTTAGGAATGCACCTCTTATAAAAGATTTTTAAACATTCGGCACAAATCAGGCGGGTTTGGGTATGTACGCACTGTTTGCAAATTGCACAAAAATTTGTGGAGGATTGTTATTAATTAAGGCGCGTATTGCAGACTGAATATTTTCCGGAAGAGGTATCGTAGCGTTTGAAGTAGATGCTTGGAGTACTTTCACGTTTTCTTGTTTCTCTTTTCCTTTGTTTTTTATTTTCGTTTGTTCTTGACATAGCTTTTTTTCGTCTCTCATTTGTTTTCTTCCTCTAATTTTCTCTTTTTTTCCCATTTTTTTATATTTGTCTGAGGTAATTGCAAATGGAAAGCGTTTCGTTTTATGGTTTCCCTTACGTTCAGAGTTTTAGGCAAAACTAAATACTTTCCAAATCCTGAATTACTGACGATTTTAAATACTGGACTTATTTCTGCTAGCTTTTTCTGGACAAGTTCAGATATACATTTTTTATAACTTAAATGTTTATTGTAATTTTCTACACTTACCTGTGCCTTTTTAGCTAGGTTTAGTTGCACGTCATTTTCCTCAACTTGATTTCGAATGGACACTTCCTTTTGACTCTCAACTTCTACTAAGTATTCTTTAGTAATTTAGTAAAGTTTAATTTAGTTACCACTTCATTAATATGCTCATTACACTACTCTCTAACTGCTTTCTTCCAGGCAATTTTAATTGGACGAAAAACCGAAACATCTGCAGGTTGCAGTACTCTGGTAGCATTTGGGTATAATACGATCAATTCAATTTTAAGCTCAGAGGAAAGCTTGCTAACTTCATAAGTTAAATGTGTTTTATGGCCGTCTAAAAAATATATAACTGGCAAGTCGATATTTTCTTTAATTAAGTATGGATGGAATATATTTGCAATATATTCAAAAAACACTTCCGAATTCATCCAACCATTATCGTTTTTTGCAATTCCCCATTCTGCGGGTACACTTAGTGCAACTTTTAGGAACCCTTTTAAATCCATAAATTATCATAGGAGGGCACTATTTTTCACTGGCCGAAAAAGTAAACATCACTGTGAGGTAACCTTTCTAGTGTTATGACATATTTGATAAGCTGTCTCGTTCCCGTTAAATACCCTTGATGGTTCTTGAATTGCAGATCTTTTCTTGCTATGTATTCAGACATTTCCTGAAACCATTTTCTTATATCTTTATTTATTTATTTACGGGATTACCCCTTTTTACAATAGAAACAAGTATAATAAAATAGAAATAAATACACATATTATATATATACAATATATAAAAAAGTAGATTGGTTTAATACAAGAAGAAAACATACAATGAAATCAGAGAATCAAGGAACACCACGCCTAAATTGAGAATAGGAAATCCCAGTGAGTTCACACTTGTAACTGTTGGCTAGTCTAGATAACCTTGACAAAGGACTATTATAAGTATAGTTGTTAGGATGGTAAGGTACGCAAAACAAGTCAGCATTACGAGTGTTACAACAAGGAATCTTAAAGAGCAACTGTTGCAATAAATCCGGACAGTTTATATCACCGGATATTAGTTTAAAAAGTGTGCTAAGATCTATGCGAGTACGATCAGTTTGTCGTGAACTAATAGACATCATACTTCTCATGTCATCGTAAGACCATTGCTCTCGTGGAACTTGCAATCTATAGCCGCAGTACCTCAAAAATTTATTTTGAACAGATGCAAGCCTATTAATGTGTACTTGATAGAAAGCAGTCCAGACTGGAGAGGCATAGTTAAGTATACTCTTGATTAATGAAACAAACAAAATTCTGACTGTTGAAACTGAAATATCTGAGCTATTCCGCAACACAAAACTCAACCTAGTAAATGACTTAGATATAATTTCATTAATGTGTGGAATAAAGGACATTTTGCTATCCATCACAACCCCCAGATCAGCAACCCTGTCAACTCTATTAAGTAAAATGCCCTCTATAGTGCAATCGAATATTATTGGTGTCTTAATTCTAGAGAATGTTATACAGTGGCATTTATCTATACTAAGCGTCATGTCATTCTTTTTGGACCACTCACTAAGCTTATTTAGGTCATGTTGAAGATTTTCACAATCCACAACACTATTTACTTTAAGATATATTTTTAAATCGTCGGCAAAAAATAATGGTTTACAGTATGAAAAGCACTTAGTCAAATCCATGACAAAAAGTACAAAAAGCAATGGTTCCAGGTGGGAACCCTGAGGGACACCTGACACCGCCGATATTTCACGCGAACAGAAGCCATGGATTCTCACTATTTGAACTCTATTGGACAGGTACCCTTGCAGCCACTCTATTAGATATGTAGGAAAACCCATAGCCCAAAGTTTCGATAGTAAAATGGAGTGATTAACTTTATCAAAAGCCTTACAGTAATCTGTATATATTGCATCCACTTGCAAAGATGATCCCAAAGTTTAAAGAATGTCTTGTTCATACACCAATAGATTGGTTGTGGTAGACCCTTGTGGAACTAATCCATGCTGACAAGAATCAAAAACACTTTTGCAGTGCCACTGCAAATAGGGTATCAACACTTTTTCAAAAAGCTTGGGTAAGGACGACAAAATACTTATTGGGCGGTAATTTTTTGCATCATGTCTATCTCCTTTTTTAATTATTGGTAAAACATAGCTACAAAGCCAAGCTTTAGGGAAACTGTGCTCAGATATTGATTTGTTAAACAAGAAATGTAAAGGTTTTGAAATGGTGTACAAAAAACTTTTTATGAAACATGGTGGAATCCTGTCAGGACCTGAACTAAGTTTACTGGGCAAGGATAATATACCCTCAAATATTTCCTGCAGAGAAAATGTGATTCGGTTTATGTTAACAATTTCAGATATATTACTTTCATCGACATTATAATCGGTTATAGGATTAGCACTATAATAGCATTCAGAAAAATGATCGGAAAAAAGATCGGCAATATCAGATCCACTGGTAGCACTAATGCCGTTAAGGTGGATGGTACTAGGGATGCCATTTTTCGTCCGTGAAGAATTTATAAATTTCCAAAATAACCTAGGATCGATCTGCAAATGGCTCTCAAGATTAGATATGTAATTTTTATAGCAGTCTATGGACAATTGCTTACACCTGGATCGAAGATCACTAAAATAAAAATAATCGTTAATATGATTAGACCTTATATATCGTTTTCACTTACACATGAACTAGCTAAAGTAACGGTTTTACTTGTTCTTTTCACTACGGAAGGATGGCGTTTTAAAAAAGCCTTTACCCAGCCATCACCAGGTCTATTATTCTTAAATGGGTTAAGGCGTGGTATATTATTTAAACACGTTTGTGCACTTGTTTGAAGATCTTCTTTTTTTTCGTGGAAATCATTTTCTTGCTAACTCAACAATCCGATTCACCAGGAAGGTTTCCTCTTCAGAACTAAGAATTGGACAAGGGCCAAATATATCCTTGTGCCCTGGATTTTTTAATTTGAAAGATAGGGTTGATTTTGGAACTCCATATTTTTGGGCTGTAGATTCGTAATTTTCCCCCATATTGTTAAATTTCAGATACTGCTGCTTTCATGGCAGCTTCATTATACTGCTTTTTAATGGATGGATCATTCTTAATAAATAATAATGCCCTTTAATAAAATATTCCGTCTTAAAAAAAATAAAAAAAAGTTATTGGACACATTTCATATATAGTTATGTGACATGTGGACAATAACTGTATAGGTAACTCAAGCGTTAACGAAAATATTTGTGCGTACAGGCTGTATTTTTCTCTTTAATTTAGTACGATCTAATATGTATATTTAGTATATACGGTAAAACCTCTCTATAGCGGACACCAGAAAATATCGGAAATTGTCCGCTATAGAGAGGTGTCCGCTATTGGGAGGGTTAATCGAAAAAAAAAATTATTTGCATATTATATAAACTCTATATTAATACTAAATAATATACTAATACATTTTTTTGTGCTTTTTTTGTTTACATATCTAGAAATACAAAATACATTTTAAAGTAAACATGGTACAATAACAGCAGACTACACTTAATTTAAAATATACTACAGCTTTTTAAAATACATCACAATCGAAGTTTGCTTCATATTCTTAAGTTTCGATTTTAAAACTTCGGACTCACACTTTAACAAAACATTGGAAATTTCTAAGGCCATGTCAACACTATCATAATTTAACAAAAATTGTTGAGCCACTCTTAACTTTGCACATAGTTCATTCATATTTTTTATGGTCGTTTTTGGTTCTTCAGTTTCTTTCAGTTCTTCAGTGTCTTCAATATCATTATCGTCCACATTTAAGCTAATACTCTCATCGTCACTGTCACGCATTAGTTCATCACTGGTTAAATTTATGCTTTTTTCGGCATCTTTAAAATAATTTTCGTTCTCGGAAAATGACAAAATTCTCCTAACTAAGTAATGTCTATAGAATAGTTTAAAACTTTGGATTACGCCCTGATCAAGCGGCTGACAGTGGGATGTTGTATTCGGAGGCAGAAAAATAATCTGAACATTTTTTTTGGATGTGAAGTGGCATTGTCTAAAAATAGAATCACATTTCTGTTTTGTTTCTTCATTTTTTTGTCGAATTCTTGCAACCAAGTTGTCATAATGTCTGTGTTCATCCAGGCTTTTTTATTGGATTTTAGACAGGGAAGTTTTTAAGAAAGTGTCCGCGTCCGCGTCCGCTATATAGAGTGTCCGCTATTGGGAGGTGTTTTTATACAGGTTTACAATAGAAATGTTTTTTGCACCAATGAAAGTGTCCGTTAAGTGAGGTGTCCGCTATTAAGAGGTGTCCGTTAAGGGAGGTTTTACTGTATTGTAATTTTTAGTCGTTGGATACCCTGGCCAATAACTAAATGTGTTGTCTTTCACAGTATAGTTATTGGACACATATTTAACCTCAAAAGGTTCGAGAATCTGGATATATAAAAAGAAACTATTAAGACTGATACAAAACTAGATACCTACGCCAAAAAACAATTAAAAACAACTTCAAATATTACCACAAAATACAACTTTACCGCCAAATGTTAACCTATGATTCAACTGAAGTAGCTACATCTAGTGACATTTTTGCCGATTTAGTTGTAAGCATGGTAGTATAATGAAGAAAACTTTATCTAATACGGCCAATACAATAGGACCGTATCCTTATTTCGAAGGAAATTTTAACCCCTGTTCAAATGCTGTCGTTGTCCAATGAATTTGTGGTTTACCCTAGCTTTTTAAAGAATTCTTGAAAAAGCTACCGTGTTGACGAAACTAGCTGAAGTTTTTAATATACCTAGTGGAATTAGTAGTAGTATGTTCTACTTGTCTTTGAATTATCATAGAGTTCCACCAAATAACGGCAGAAACAGCACAATTATTATAATATTTTAGTTTTGTGAAACTATTCGTGGAGTACGGTCGGTTTCTTAATATTAGTATTATATTATTATAATCTTAATGTATGTATAAAAGCAACAATAATACTATTCACAAAGACAAGTTCAGCCTTATTTAATATTCAAAGCCGGATTAATCTTAGATTACCTTTCAAAATCGGTTATATCCATTATATTTTTGTTAATATTAAGTAAAACAAAACTCAATAAGTTCATAATTTTGGCTTTATTAATATTCTGAACTGATTGCCTTTAATTTGGTGCCAAAATGGACACAAAAAATTACAGTTTTTTGCGATTTTCTCAGTTTTGCTGCAAACTGATATATCTGCTTTTGCATCTAGAGGCCTCATATATCTTAATTATAAATACCTTACACTTTACACTTTTATTTGTTTCTTAGACCCTGATGAATACTTTACACAGTATACCATTATTATATTATAATAAATAAACTATTATTTTTAAACGATTATGAAGCCGATCCCCTTTATATTTAATTTTTTTAGCAATGTCTATTAAAATGAGTTTTAGCATATTCGGTAAACGTATATCAAAAGCACAATCTAGATTGAATTCTATTTAATCGTAACTACCTGTCCTTAGGGATGATAACGAAGAATCGATATTTATTGTAAATAAATACCTGTTTGGAAAACCAAACTGACTTAACATAATGATTTTACTATCGGTACATATTTTTGTATGCATCTATAAAAGTTGATCTGCAGTTTTCGATTCATGGGTTCGTATTTTAAATGGAGATGTTTACAACTTTAATTACTAATCAAAGTTTTTTCGAGAAGTTTAGGTTTTTTTCTTAATTTTTTATTATTTAAATATTCATTTTAGATGCATAATATGTATAGGTGACCATTTTCCGATTATTTTTACGGGGTTATCGCCGTTATTAGTAAAGATAGAAGGTTAGGTTAGAGTGGCAGACTTCTGGTCTATCCAGACAGTCTCACGTAGTCTTATAAGGACGTTGTGTTACCACACATGTTCTGCGGAACCTATCAGCATCAGCTCCCTGATGGCTAGTGCGAAGTACGGCGTAGAAGAATCTTGGCAGCTCACTCAAACCAGCCACTACTGTTGATAAACCTAGTAAGTCGACTCAGTTGTGAGCTGCTTACTTCCTCCAGATTATTGAAGAATGGTTCGCCCAAGGCATTAAACCTTTTTCTTGCAAGGCCAGGGCATTCACACAAAAAATGTTGAATGCTTTCCTCCTCTTCTTCGTCTCTGAAACTTCTGCAGAAGTCGTTAGCTGGTATTTGCATACGTCTACCGAAAAGACAGTGTCCGGTAACCACCGCAGTGATATTTCTTAAGTCCTTCCGACTGTGTTGTAATAACGCTGCGGTTTTCTTGTTATCAAGTAGGGGCCACAATTGCTTGGAGATGCTAAAGGTTGTTAGCTCTGTCCATCTGCTTATTGCAAGTTGTTTGGCTGTACGATCTAGTAAAGATAGAAGGATGCAGATTTCGCATCACTGCTAATTGCTTCCATTGAACAAAAGATGCCACAATTTGATTTTTTCGAGCCCTCTTTGTTTTTCAACTACAGGGTGTTTTTAAAAACTATACATTTTGAGACAACCTACATAATATTTCGGTTACTTATAAAACAGGTAAAAAATTAACTTAATGGGTATTGGCTATGGGCGTAGCCAATCTCGACACCAAATACCTGCCATTTTTAATCCTATAGCCGATCTCGACACCAAACGTTAAGGTTTTAGGTAAACTAATAGCCTTTCTCGACACTGACCTGCAACTCGGCTAATGCGGTTTTATAGACTTATATTGGTTAAACAGCGCTAACACGGCATCTAATCCACCTTTTTGGTTCAATTCGCCTTTTTTAAGTTCACCGGCCAATTATTTACCTGCAATGTTTGGGGCCGAAATTTCTTGCAAGATTACTTGACCTAAAATTTCTAGCAGGTACCTTACCCAATATGGGGCCGAAAGTTCCGCCGCCCTATTAAATATGTAGACAGGCAGGTACCCCCATGGAATGGCCACTTGATTCTAATTCTATCGATTTTAATATTCATGGTGTCGAGAAAGCCTATCGGCTTAAAGGGCCCTTTCTACAGAGTTAGGTACAAGACAAATTTGGTGTCGAGAAGTGACCCGCCGTTGGCTATTGTATGTAGAGTCACCGTTAAATTTATAAAATGCTTTATTGTCTGACATTTCTTTCTTTATCAACAAAGCTATTAGAAAATTTAACCAATAATTAAATATAATATAGTAAAATTTTAAATATTACGATAAAAAATGAAAACAATTATGATGAATTATCATCAAAATATTCATTTATGGTCTAGTAAGCTTTTTTCAATAATAAATTTTAAACAGTTTTTTAAACATATTAAAATTCCACATTTTTTAATATAAACTGGAAGATAGTTAAAAAAAAATTTAGAATCATAAATTATAGATTTCTTTACAAGACTTGCAGAAGGAATAGATAAACATATATTAAAGTCTTGTCTTGAGTTATAGGTAGGTAAATTAATATTATTTCTATGTTTTTTAGTCAAACAACGGTTTCCAATATAAAATTTGAAGTTAGTGTTAAAATTTTCTGTAAGATAAATAATAAATGTTTACAAGGAGATCTTGCTTTGCACAAATACCTGATGGCTCTTTTTTGTAAAGTGAAAATAGAATTTAGAAGATATTGACATGAATTTCCCCACAAATTCTATATCTCAAAATTTCTATAAAGCAAAATAAACATCTCGAGGGAGTGTATCATTTACTTCATGAGAAAGTACTCTCAGGGCATAACAACCTGAAGCTAATTTTTTACATAACTTTGCAATATGTTCATTAAAAGAAAGATTTTGAATAATGTAAGTTCCTAAATATTTAATAAATTTATGGTTATTAATAATTATTAGATTGTCAAAAATAATATTATTAAGTGAACATTTAAAAGTTAATATTGGTTTTAGTTTTTCTTTTTATGATAAGGCACAGCACTGCATGATAAATCCTCTATGGCGCTCTGCGAGCGGTGTGTGTGCGCAGGAAACGATTCACGTTGGTCTTGAATCTTTGGAGATTATACTCGTTGGGGAACACGGCCTCAAGAAGGTCGTTGCAGAGTGATGATGTTCTACAGATGAAATAATTTTAAAAAAAAAAACAAGGTCTGTCTATACCACCAAAGTAAATATATTTGTCCCTCTAGGGTGAAATCAGGGTTAAAGAATATACATAAGTTAAATTTGAAAGTTGGTTGTACTAGTTTCGACTTTAGAAAAAGTCATCTTCAGCAACCCAGTAATTAAGAAATATTTTTTAGGATATACCTAAATCAACTAACACAAATTGGAGGAGGGGGAAGAGTGGTTCAACAATATACGGTCATAAAATATACTGTGTGCAGCCAATGGATTCGACAGTAGATAATTATGGACATGATGTTACTTTAAGCAATTAAATGTGAATAAATAATGGAGGCCAATATTCTTAATGGGATAATTTATAGTTATGTTATGCTATATAGATGTCAACAACATGTTAAATGAAGAAAGTTCGATAAAATAATTGTTTCACGGAAACAGCTCAGTGAGGGGGCATGATTTTATATTTTGGTGGGTCAGAATTTAATAAGAAAAGGGGAGGGAAATTTAAATTGTTTTTTAAAAACCAGTTACGTCATTAAAGTAAAAATTGGGAGTCATCAAATTGTCAATATTCCATAGCAAAATTCTTTAAAAATTGAATAAAATAAAATGAAGCCTATGAAGGCGATTTTCTTTTCTTCATTTTGGCAATTGAGATATACATTAGCAACATGAGTTAAAGTCGATGCTGTCTGAAGCAAATATCGTAGTAAAATTTTAATAAAATAACTTTTAATTTTTAAATAGTGTCGTTCGAGGGACACTAAGCTGAACCACGTACGAGTGGGCTGCAGTGACTCGTCATGTATTTCTACCATGCACCGCTCTGGGTGGAATCAAGCAAGCAACCTCAGTTGAGCACTTGCCATAAATATATTTGTAAAATAGACTCAAGTCGCCAACCTGCCTTCGATGTTCAAGGCTTTCCAAATTGTTTGTCAGATCATGGTCACCGATCATGCGAATGGCTCTTCTTTGAATGCAATCTAGCAATTTTAGGGTATGTTTAGGGGCAGAGCCCCAAATATGCGAACAGTACTTCAAGACTCCAGCGATGGTCGAATTTGGGCTTTGTAGAGCATCAAAAGTTGTTGGGGTGTATAAAGGTTCTTAGTTCGGAAAGGTATCCTAAGCTTCTGCGAGGCTGCTTTCACAATGGTCGCAACGTGACTAAGCCAAGACATGTGACTATCCAAATTGGCGCCCAATAAATGAATTAATGAAGCCAAGGGAATCAAATGTCCCGCCATGACTAAATTTGGTTCTTCATCGTTAATGTATAGTAAAAGGAGAGTGGGCGACAATATAGAACTTAAGGACTATATAGAACTTAAGGGACTCCGGCGTTAATGTTAAATGTGTTTGAAAGAAATTCGTCGATCGCCACTTGCAGAGAACGGTCTTTAGGAAAGCTTGATAGCCATGAACAAAATTGAATTGGCATTCCGTATGCTCTCACTTTAGTTAGGAACCAGTCATGCCATTCTCGGCCAAAGGCCTTGAAAATGTCCAGTGCTACCGCCCGGGACTCCTCATCATGTTCTATGTGATATTAAAAGAAAGTTAATTAGAGTCACACCACTTTTTAATTTTTAATAAATCTTAAGTTACTTACTTTAATGAACTTAATACAATATTTACTATGCCCAAGTATTGTTGTATGATCAGCAAACATGGTTAATTTGCCATTCATACAAATTGACACAAGGTGATTTATATAGATTAAAAATAGCAAACGACAAAGAACTCAACCTTGAACTACCCCACAATCAGTTTTATTATTTTTTGATTTTTTACCGTTTCACAATAATACTTGAGATATTTCAGATAAATATGATTTAAACCACTTTAATGATCCTCCAAAGCCATAAAATTTAAGTTTATTTTATAATATGTCGTGGTCAACCTAATCAAAAGATTTAGAAATATCACAAAATATTGCTACGGCAAAACCTCCTTTATTAAGATTAAAGTAAAAATAAATAAATTAAAAAAGACGAAATCTAAGTACGCAGGATTCTGCGAAGAAAAAATAAACCATTAAGCCCACTTTAACCTTTTTAATAATACATGATAACCTAAATATGACGGGTGTCTCAAAAAAACGGAGAGACTTCGTCAAGCCATAAGAAAAATGGTATACACATGGCTGCCCAGAAGTCCGGAATAAAATTAATATAGCCTTAACCTGTAACTTTTGGGGAAAATGCTCGGACACGTCAATTTGTTTTCATATATGCTTACATTTTAACGTTATTCGTTTTTATGGACATTTGTCAAAGATATGACGGCATCGATCCTTTTTTTAAATGGAAACATACAGCTTGTGATACACCATTTGAAAGCTAATATCTCGTACAGTATGTTCATAAATTTTGGCGCGATTCTGTCAAGCTATTTCAAAGTGGCGACTGTTAAAAGCTTAAAAAAAACCTATTTAAATAAGCGGAAATGATAAGTCAATGATGTTTTTTTTACCTTTCAAGGTAAGAAATCTTCATTGTTTCACGTTCTAACATTTTGTGACATTGTGAACTTGTAAAATTAATTTAGTTATTTCCGAAGTATTATTTTACAATTTTCTAAACAAAAATGGTTTTGCCGGAAAGGCAGCGTATCGAAATCTTAACATTGTTAGGATGTTGAGATAAAATAAGAAGTCAACGTGAAGTGTGCACTTTATTTAATGCTACATATCCGGAAAATCAAATTTCATAGGGCACTGTTAGTAAAATATTCCACAAATTTAATGAACATGGCACAGTAAAGGACTTGCCCAGGAATGCAGGGTCACGTGTTTTAGGCGACGATGAAAAATTGGATTACTGCATTATCTCTGCAGAATAATCCGCATGTTTCAACAGTTTCATTGGCTCAAAATCATGATACATCTAGAGGTACTATTGAAAGATTTTTGAAAGCAGAAAAATACCACCCTTATAAAGTATGTCTCGTCCAAGAGCTTTCAGAAGATGACTATGATAGGCGTTTGCAATTTTGCGAAGAAATGATGAGACGGTGTGACGAGAATAATAGGTTTCCACAGAACATATTATTTTCTGATGAAGCTACTTTCTATTTAAACGGGGTGGTTAACAGACAAAATTATCGTTTCTGGAGTCAAGAAAATCCACGATGGATATTTGAAGCGCATACTCAGCGGCTCCAGAAAGTAAATGTATGGGCAGGTATCATTAATAACCGAATTTTAGGGCCATTCTTCTTGGAAGGAAACCTCACAGCTGAACGGTACCTGGATTTCTTAACATTCGAGTTGAGGCCTGCTCTAGCTGTAATTTTTCCCAACGAAGTAGATCCAGATATACCTAATGAAACAATTTGGTTTCAGCAAGATGGTGCTCATTTTGGTGTCAATGTGAGAAGATATTTAGATCAGATATTTTCAGGTCGCTGGATTGGACGACGTGGTACAATTGAATGGCCACCGAGGTCCCCAGACTTAACGCATCTAGACTATTTTCTTTGGGGATATTTAAAAGAAAAAGTTTACCAAAAGAGGCCAAATAATATTGAAGATTTCAAAAACAAAATTAGATTGGGGACACATAACATACCGGCTGAAGCCATTCGAAATTCCGTCGACGGATTTTACCATCGTCTGGGAGCATGCCAAGTAGAGGGTGGAGGACATTTCCAGCATTTGCCACGTTAAGCCACATTTTTGTTGTGTTTTGTTTTGCTTCGTTACATTTTTATTTTTTTTGACAAAATAAATAACAAATAAACCATAACTATTGTTAAGTGACAATGTCACAAAATGTCAGAACGTGAAACAATGAAGATTTCTTGCCTTGAAAGTTAAAAAAAAGCATCAATCATTTATCATTTCCGCTTATTTAAATAGGGATTTTTTTAAAACTTTTAACAGTCGCCATTTTGAAATAGCTTGACAGAATCGCGTCAAAATTTATGAGCATACTGTAAGAGATATTAGCTTTCAAATGATGTATCACAAGCTGTATGTTTCCATTTAAAAAAAAGATCGATGTCGTCATATCTTTGACAAATATCTATAAAAAAACAAACGAATAACGTCAAAATGCGAGCATAAAAAAAAAACTAAATTGACGTGTCCGAGCATTTTTCCCAAAAGTTACAGGTTAAGGCTATATTAATTTTATTCCGGACTTCTGGGCAACCCTGTATATATTTATACATCGATGCTCTAGTTGCGATATTATAATATCGATATTAAAATTTTATAGACCATTCCTACCGCTATTATAAGCGTCTCCGTATATCATATCGAGATCGCTTTTGTGAACCTGTTTTGTATATTAATAGGAATAAGTATAAACGTCGTTTGGGCCGAATTTATGAATCATTTGGGTTTATACATTCAGGGTATTTGTGGATAAAATATAATATCGGTCAATTCTAAAATGGCAGAGCCTGAATATGTTTATAAGCAAACAACGTAAACAACATTAATTTGTTTTTTATACCGGGTCCTGCAACTCAAGTCTCTTGGTCTCTAAATTCTATACTAATAGAGATAAAGATTTCGGTCTCCCACATAATATTAATATCTATGGTAGGGGACTATATTTGGAAAATATTTTCGACTATAAACACAAAATCGGAACTACTTACAGGAAATTTGTGTCTTTCTTTATTGTTTATGTAGTTCAAATTTTGTTTTAGTGTTGCGGTGTTGCCCAGTTGTTAATTTACTTCCTATTTTTTTTGCTTTGTCAAGATCGTAATAAATATGCCCAAATTTATTTATTGATAATAATTTGATAAATGATTCTTGTGGACAGTTGCATTTCAGATAGCATAGCGTGCTCATCATATAATAAGAATATTATTTATGGTGTGCAGCATATGACAGGAATGTTCTTTATTTTCATTGCATACATATGACCAACGTTTTAAGAATAGCCTACGTTCCACCCTATTCATGTGACCTAGAAGGAATATTCATGTACTCGAGAATATTCCGAACACCTTCCAGCAGTGACATGACATATAAAATGTTCTTAGATCCTTCTGGGAATATTTTACGAGATGAGTAGCTTTTCGGGTTATATTCCTTTCATATATTATTCACATACTTAATATTCCTAGCATACTCTTTACATGTTACCTGTAAATCATGTTTATCTTCTACTTTCCAAAAATTACTGATATATGATAATAATATACCATACACTTGGTATTCATTAACAAGCATTTAGAAGAAAACAATAACAGGTAAGCAAGTGACTAGTAACCGACTATATTATAAGAAATCATAGGAGCCTCTGTCATTGGTGTAATCTTTAATAAGACAATAAGACTTATTCACGAAAATTTCAAATATTCATCTGAAGTCCGTTCACAGATTTAAGAGAATTACTACCTGCCTTTAGTTATCACCCATCATAAAATTCTTTGTTGAAAGGGTTTCAAGAATAAGAGATAATGATTTTATTATCCAGGTAGGGACCGTACTTGACCGTAATTAATTTACAAAGCCTTATTAAATAATGGGAAAAAAATAAGTAGACAAATCAGTGTTGCAAAACCAGTCATTTTATTAGTTCGTGTAAAATAAAAACGCAGCTTTGGTTATCCAAATATGTAGCGTCCGTGGATTGGTGAATGTAGTATAGAACAACCGGAGGGGGTACAGCTACAACCACAGTGCGGAAATGATAATGGAAGAAGACACTTATCTTTAGATTTTAAAGAAATTATAAAAAATGTATATACAACTCTCATAGAACGTGAAAAGTTGAGTAAAATGGAATGTATTGAAAGGAAAAGAAGGAAAGATTCTGGGACTTGCAAAAAATTAGATCGTAGCGATGAAGATTTAGTCCGACGCAAAATTTATAAGATGTATGAAGAGCATACGGTACCACACTAAATAATTTACTGAAAAGACTTGAGTTAGATAACACGGATATTAATTGCGGTAGGACAACGCTGTGGAAGTGTCTTCAACGAATCGGCTTCAAATTAAAAAAGTCGATAAACGGCAAGTTATCATGGAATCGCAACGACTTAATGCATGACGATTTGAATATTTGACAAAAATCGCTCAGTACAGAAGTGAGAACAGACCTATTATATACTTAGATGAAACCTGGTTTGATACCCATGATACCCATTCAAAAGGTTGGGTCGATTCTAGTGACAGGTGTAGAACAAAGGCATCATCAAACAGAGGAAAAAGAATAACCATAGTACATGCAGGGTCCGAAGATGGTTGGGTACCAAATACACTTTATTTAAGGATTGGTTCGTAAATAAGTTACTCCGTAATATTTATCCAAACAGTGTGATTGTTATGGACAACGCAAGTTACCACAGTAGACAGTTAAACAAGTACCCTTGTTCAAAAGATACGAAAATGGCAATACAGGAATTTATGTATTAGAATGATATATATTTTCATGAAAGTTACACTAAAAGAGAGTTACTTGATGTGCTTAAATTTCTGAACCTAGAAACGGAGTACTACTGCGACAGTTACGCTAAAAGTAAGGGACATACAGTGCTAAGGCTTCCGCCGTATCACTGTATATTCAATCCCATAGAACACATATGGCATCAATTAAAATCTGCCGTTAGACGTAATAATGTATCACCCACTATAAACGCTACCCAGGTAGCAGGGGTTCGTCATATTGACGTCATTATATGGTGATAACTCGTCAACACTCGTCAGCGGTCTAAAATGACCAACAAATGACGACATAATGACGTCATTATTCAGACGTCGTGTTATATGTTACGTAATATTGACGTCTTTTTCTGGTGATAAAATAGATACGCTGGAGCAAGGAAAAATTAATTTTATACTTATGCTTTATGTTACTGAATCAAAATTGTGCTCAGGCAATTAACGTGCATTTAAATGTATTAAACAAACTAGAAAGAGAAATAAGTAGATCCTCCCATCAATGCGTATATAAAATGTTCTTTATAGTTTATCTCTATTCCATTTGCTTCGTATTCTACCACAGCCATTTCTAGCTAGAGTACTTAGGCCGTGACTCTACTCGTTCGGTGGTGCAATTTGCTATAATACCTAGTATTACCTGCCCCACTTATCTCTATGGTATTACCTACCTCTTTCTCCTACATATTAAAATGAAAGTAAGGAAACTTTTCCGTTTACGAACACTTTTCACTTTTCGCGAACTCTCCACTTCGCGCTATCTTTTTCTTTCAAAACTGCAGCAGTTGGAGAGACAGAGAAAAATTTTCGGATTATGTGCAAGCGCGAAACGAAACGAAAGTGACAAATTTGAGACTGAGGTTATGTTTGCTTATCTCGTGGCTTCCTTTGGCGGTTTGGTTTGGTCTGTCGTTTTTGTTTTGTGAAAATTGTGTAGAACTTTTTGATTTGTGGATTCCTGCATGAAGAAAATATATTTCCCGGGTATTCATAATCATCCTGGAACCACTTTGTGGTGGTGATACTTGGTGATAGTTGTTTGAAAGTTGAGATACCTACGGCATATCGTTATAGAGGTTATTTTGATGGTTTTAGAGATTTTAGACCATATTTCTGTAAATAGGTATCTATTTTTTCTCAATAAATTTATCTTTTCCAAAAGTGTTTGTTTCATTTTTGTTACAGAGCACTAAAATAAAAAAAATAAACAATATCGTGAATAAGACGTCAATAACACGTCAATAACATGTGAAATAGTACGATAAATAACACGTCAAAATGACGTCGCCAATATGACGTCATTCGTCTGTGACATTAGGAGGTCATTTTCACGTCAAATTTACGTGATTTATCTCGTCATTTCTGTCACTCGATGACTAGTATTTCACGTCATTTTTACGTCATGCTGCTACCTGGGTAGTGTACTGTATCGCATATTACAACTGTTGAAAATTCATACATTCAAATTGGGAATATTACAGAAAGGTTTATTATTAACATAGCTGTTGATAGCGACAGTGAAAATGAATTAAATGAGTAAACTGTAATTGCATTAATTAATTATAATATACAGGGTGTTGTGACAATCCGATT
The DNA here is from genome assembly GCA_963920685.1 of Polydrusus tereticollis. Lineage (NCBI taxonomy): Eukaryota > Metazoa > Arthropoda > Insecta > Coleoptera > Curculionidae > Polydrusus > Polydrusus tereticollis. The sequence continues at coordinate 64,333,188 of OY987327.1, forward strand.
TTGTCACAAATAAAATTATTATAATCTAATGCCTCATATCACATGTCTGATTTGTATTGTGTCTTTTAAAAATTGTATTTTGCCTTTTTAAAACGATGTTTGGTTCCCTGTATAAAAGTAAATACGTACCTAAGGTCAACGGCCTCTGTTTTCGTTGTCTTTGACCAAGCAAGGCTACATTATCCTCCTATTTTAAATCACATATCTCCCTGGAATACACTATCCGAGACTTATACGAGTGTTTCATTATGTAATTCAAATATATATATTCCTTTGTTTTCAATTTTTATCATCACCTGTCAAATTGACTAATGAATTTTCTAGGTTAATATTCTTCTTCTGAAACATGTTTGGGCAATAATATTCAGCAACCCAAACGACCGTTTGCTCCTCGAATGGTGGGGATATTCTGGAACTTGGGTTTTCTTTAAATAATTTATAATGGATTGCAGAGATTACGAATTGACTTCTTATGTAAAACTAAATTTGGGTACATCTGTTTCATTTCTCTTGGCTTGGAGTATCTGCAATTGAATGGGCATGGCTCTGAAGACTTCATTCTGTGTCGCCGCCAGTGTGTGAACTGGCCTCTCTCTTTTCGGATCGAACGGTAGATCTGGCCGGAAGTGAGTCGCCCTAAATTCGCTTTATCTCTCTCCACCTCTCTCTGGCGTTTCTCTTCTCTCTCACATCCTGTTAACTGCACGTTTTTTAACTTTAACCTGAAATTCTTCAGTGACCTCACTTGACTTCTAGCAGCGAAACAAGCAATCGGCTTCAAATCCAGGATTTTCTGAATCATCCTTGCGGGATACAGGATTTGAAGACCATATTTTCCGTGGCCTCTACGGTAATTCTGTAAGACGTGGTGTATTATTGGCGTAGGTTTACCGTGGGCGACCAAGGAACCACCGACGTGGGATTTAAGTTGTGTTTTCTCTGTTGAAGGTGAGTTTTTTTATATACCATGCCGTTTCTTTGTCGATTTTTCAACTGTTCTCCTAAAACACCTTCTGGGGCTCTCTTTTAGTTAAGTCGGGTCACTAGGACCGTAAGGGGCTGACCATCTGGAGCATCCATCACCGTTGCGACCCTATTTCAATTTTAAAGACCCTACAGATCCCGCTAGGTAAGCGTAATTCATTTTTCTTTCCTATTTTTCCCTGTATATTGCTTCTAAATCGCCATAATTTAACACCACATGCTTTGTCAGATAAATGTGCCTTTCGTACTTATGAGCGAGTATAATTGGCTTCGTTAGCTGAGTAAATATTTCTTGACACCTTTTAATTTTTTTTTTATGAGGCAATTGGACACCTAGAATAGTTCGAGACAAGTATTTAAATAGAGATTCATATTTTCTTTCAGTTGCTGGTGTACTGTCGATTTGTATGTAATTATTTTTGAAGTCTAATGAAAAGTAATCAAGGGGTCATGTCATGACCTTGGAATTTTTAATTAATTATCTTATCACAACACCAGTGGTTTTTTTTGTGTTTTGTTAATTCTTTTATAAAAGGGTCCAATTTGCCTCGTTGTTTACATATCTGTCTTATATAGCACAAGTTTGCTTAAAGGCCAGTGTGACATGGTATCTTAATTCATACAGTACAGGGTGTGCCCGAAATATAAAATAATATTAAGTGTGTCCAAAATCAAATCCCATATACTTTATCGTTGAGATTAACAAAGCAGACTTTCAGGCTATTGCCGATTACCAATGTAAATATTGTAATGTCTACAGACGTAAAGTAACTTAAACAATGTAGTTATACAGCATTCACTCCTCATCGAATAAATTATTTGATCAAATTTGAGATGGTGTAGTTTCAGATATGTAGTGTTAATCATTTCTTTTATCTTGTTTAATGGAGCCTTATTTGAATATAATTATTATAAATCCACCAATTTGTCAAGATGGTTCTTGAATGGACATTTTTAGTTTGTATTGTTTATTTTAAATAGTAACACTAGAGTCTGATGAGCTCTCCTTTTAATAGCGGCATATCCTGATTATGTAATTATTTTTTTTTATTATGTCCTAGCTTAAATAAATTATTGATTGGTCTGCTGTTTGATAACTAATATGTTGAGATTACTTGTGCTAAATTGTATATAGTTGTATATTTCCTTTATGTGTGTACATAATTGATTTTTTTTTATGATGTAACCTTAGTACATAGGCGTACGTGCTGGCTTGATAAATTAATTTTATTTTAAGTTTTGGGCTGTTCAAGGTTAATTAAAATAGTTGATTACTATACTAACGCCCCTGAATATAATTTTATAAATTTATTTTTTTTATCTCAAACCAAAACTTGATTTTTAACTTTAATTATTTTTATTTACATTTTTCAAAATTAATTTAATTCAAATTTAATTCAAATTTAATTCTTGCTTATAATTTGACATTTTTATAGTTGCTTTAATTTTTTTTATATAGTTCCTTTTTCCTTTTGTTTATTTTCACTTAGTTGGTTTTGCCATTTTCATTTTATTACTTTATTATAAATTTATTGTACGAACGGAAAAGGAACTAGGTCAGTTTTATTAATAAGCCATCAGCTAATGCTTTTCTTTTTTTAATAGGGTCTTCTCCGTCTTCTTCTTCTCTCTTCTCTACTCTTTTCTTTTGAGATCCTTCATCCCCTCTTTTTTTTTACGCCTTCTGTGTGCCATCGGGTCTTACTTCCTCACTGGAAGAAGTCCACCGTTTTCACCACATTCCTGCAGCAGCACGGATTACAGTGTAGAGTCAGGTTTATTTTTTTTAAATACTAACCCCCATATACATTTTTTTCATTTTTTTTTTAATAAAAGCCAGCAACCATTGTTTAAATTTTCTTGTTTTATTTTATTCAGCTCTACCCTTAGGCCTTTTTTTTACTTGTGTTTGCGTGGCGTCAGGTTGCACGGTCAGGGCTAGCTCCACGACCATCTTGGAGGTTTCCAGCTTTTCTTGTGGCAAAGCTGGTGGCGCTTGTTAAACCCCCTCCCGCGAGCTAGGGCAATAGGCACGCGTGCTCCACAGCTAGTGCTGCTCGTGCTCTCTGGCCACCACTTCAGTTAATTTCCCTTTTTTATCATCGTTAATTTCATTCCTTTTTTATTTTATTAAATTTCAAAAGAATTACGGTTTGGCTTATTCAGCGGTGCTAAATCTAAATCGAAACACTCGGATCCACACAGTCTTGCGCTGGGTACACCTCAGGGAAGTATTTTTTTACAGCATAACTTTTACAACCATAATGAATTCGTGAGTCTGGATCCTGACTGAATTTTCTCAGATATAATTGGTGTTCTTGACGTTAAATGTAGTTGCTGTCTATTTTCCCTTTTCAACTTCCGTGTAAAAATTATTGGGTGTCCCATTTAAAAATAATTTATTTGAAGTTGTCCTGCATTTGTGAAACACCCTGTGTATTCGAAAAGAAGTTTCAAATGTAGTACACGTAAAACGTTTTAATATATTCCTAATTCAGTCTCGCTATCACTATCATCCACATTTATAATAAAAGGATGTATTTCGTATTATTGTGTAGTTATACCGGGTGTTGCATCGTCGAGCGGGACATAGGAAATCCCATGTAATTTTAAATGGGGTCAATTATTGGCTTCCCTAATTATTTTAGAGAAAAATTCTATTTAGGTTTATTAAAGAGCACTAAAACCCACATTCAAAAGAATAACTTTAGATATTTTTGATGAGCCCGTTTACGGGTTATCGCCGATTTCTTTTTAACTATTTCTCCTTTTTATGGCCCCGTATTTGCGGGCACCAGTCAAGGTAAAAGATGACTGTCAAATAAAGTTGTCATTTTGAGGAATATTTGAACATCTTCTTAAATCCTAAAGTTCTAACATATTAATAGTACCTACCTATTAATTAGTAAAATATTGAAACATGTAAAATGTCATAATTAATCTTGTAATTGGATACTTTATTTTAGTTTTATTCAGATTAATTTGTACTCATAAATACACCTTTAATATTTTCGATGTACGAGTTTTTATAACAATAAAGCACACATTTCAAAATGACAACTTTATTTGACAGTCATCTTTTACCTTGACTGGTGCCCGCAAATACGGGGCCATAAAAAGGAGAAATAGTTAAAAAGAAATCGGCGATAACCCGTAAACGGGCTCATCAAAACTATCTAAAGTTATTCTTTTGAATGTGGGTTTTAGTGCTCTTTAATAAACCTAAATAGAATTTTTCTCTAAAATAATTAGGGAAGCCAATAATTGACCCCATTTAAAATTACATGGGATTTCCTATGTCCCGCTCGACGATGCAACACCCGGTATAAGAGTCTTCAATTTTGGTATATTTTCCTGCGAATAACATCTTTGTCACAATCATCTACGCACTTCATTTTTCCGGTATCTTTGCGAACTTTTCTTTTAAAATGTCCTTTTACCATAATATCTCGTACCGTCGATAATGGAACTTTCGTCATTTCACTGGTATTTTTAATGGCAATTGTTTTAGGGTGGCCGCTCTTTAATAATGATTTACAAACATTTTTTACGATCACTTTGGCGTCAGAAGATAATTGCTTCCGGGAATGTTTAGGGTAGCTAGATATCACATTAGCTGAAGATTCTCAAGGTCTCCACATACTTTTAATATTAACTTGTTGCGCACTGTTCCAAAGTAAAATAGATAGGTACTAATCTATTTCGAATATTGTGTTTACTATTTATATAAGCTATATAAACAGAGTCGAGTATGTGTCGATTCGAGTAGACGCGTGTAGTTTTGCTCCTACGAAATGTGCAAAAGTGGTGGTTATTTCTGATATATTTTTTTCTTAAGTGGTTCTGCTAACGCCTTGTAGATTGAGGAAGTTATGCAGGGAAATATTTCTTATGTTTAGTAAGCCTAATTAAGCAAACCAATTATTTTTAATACAAACCGTTGACCTATCTTGACCTTTGTACCTTTAACGTAAAGTGTCTACCTGTTTGATAAACTCGTGAGTATACAATATATACCTACGATGGGAGGTCATGGTCAGACGACCCGATCTGGTAAGGGTTCAACATCAACTAGTCTGGAGGAGGAAGCGTTGGAACAACTCATCACTAAGGTCTGTAGTAATTTCGTTAAACAGCTAGAGAAAAAACTTGATGATAGAATGGTAAAATTAGAAAATCGGCTTTCTCAGGTTTGTGAGTCATTCAAGCAAATCAAAACGGATGTGGCCCAAAATGCTAAAGGTATTTACGAACTACAGAGCAGGGTGGACATGTTGGAACAGGAGAGAAAGCGTAACTCTTTACGGTTCTCTGGCTTTCCAGAGAACGCTGGCGAAAACCTGACTAACGTAATAGTTAAATTTATAAAAAAAGATCTTAACGTGTCTTGTGAGGAAAGTGATCTCGACTCAGTATTTCGTATTGGTCCAGTAGTGCAAGAAAAGTCGCGCACAATCATTGTAAATTTTATTGCCAATATAAAAAGAGACTCCGTTTTTGTGTCTAAAAAAGTCTTGAAGGGAACGCGGTTTGCAGTTTACGAGGACCTAACTTCTAAGCAGTATGATTTGCTAAAGCTGGTTAAAAAAAAATATGGTAATACCAAGGCTTGGTCTTCAAGGGGTAAGGTATTTTATTGGGATGCTGTGTTGAACAAGAAAGTGTTGGTAAACTCTAAAGATGACTTATAAGTGTCTAAAATCAGTCCCACGATTTTATCTTGTTGAAAGTGCTTATATTACTACCTCGTGCATTTTAAGGTATTTTGTTGAACACAAAAAAAACAAAACTCTTATCTTTCGTTAAGTGTTCCCCAGAATGAATATTTATTTTATTTTCTTGCATATGTTTCTTTCAGCTCTGGTATTTTCTTCTTTTAATAAAATATGGTATTGTTTGAATGAACATTTAATAAAAATATTATTGATTATTATGGAACTGTTTTGTTTCTAGTGGTAATCAGGTAGCATGTTCTGTATTATAAATAAGAATAATCTTTCTATTTTGGTAGGTATATACTTACATCTTTACATTGTTCAGTAATGATCACTATTGAGATTAAAAACTCAGATGAATACATAATATTGTGATTCCTGCCTATTTTATTCACAAGATCTAGGTTATGAACCCCAATTTTGATTTTCTGTAATAAATTTATATCCTTGCTGTTTATTTATTTATTTTTATTTTATTTTTATTGTATTTATTCTTTTTTTCTTTTTTTCGTTACGGAGCATAGGCTTGCGCACAGCTCAAAAGCTTTTTAGAATTTCATGGTAAAAGAAATAATTTCTGGTATTTTTATGATTATTAATATTAGGTTGATATTAGTATATAAATTGGATTGTTTTATGGGATTATGGCGGGGTATGGACCGGTACGTGTGCGGGGGGGATGGGGGGTTCGAGTGTGGGGATGATGGAGGATAATCATGGTGGTATGAGAGCAGTTATCCAGCATGGTGGTCTTGCTAATGAAAAATTTAATAATATTAACAATTTTATGGTCGCACATCTTAATATACGTTCATTGAATACTGGCTTTGACGAGTTTGTTAATTATGTAATTGATTATGGTTTTGACTTACTAGGTTTGTCTGAAACCTGGTTGTCATCCGATTATGAGAACTGTAATTTTAAAATCCCAGGATACAATTTTGTGAGAAAAGATAGAGCTACTAGAGGAGGTGGGGTGGGTTTTTATGTTGGAAAAAAGTATAAATTTAAACTGGTTGATTTTAATATTGCCACACCTGACTGTGAGTATATAAGTATTAATCTTTCTCTTAATAATAAAAATATGCTGTTCACAAATATTTATCGGCCTCCCTCCTCCAATATCAACAATTTTACTGACTGGCTGGAAAATTTTTTTGCATTGACTGTACCATTCTATGATCATGTTATATTTACGGGAGACCTGAACATAGACCTTTTAAAAGATTATTCTCCTAAAACTAACCTTGAAAAACTAATTGACACTTTTAATTTAAAGCAATTAATTAAAGACCCAACACGAATAAATATCTCTAGTAATAGTAGTTCTCTCATTGATATTATTATAACAAACAACAATTTGGATGTTAAGGAAAATGCTTCTATCATTATATCGGAGGAGGTGTCCGATCATAACTTAGTTTATTCGATTGTAAATTTACCCAAAAGTCAAAATAGATATAAATTAGTTCAATTTCGAGATTACAATAACATAAATTTTGCAGATTTTGAAAATGATGCCCAACAATTACAGTGGGATCAAATATATTATTCTCAAGATATCAACAATAAACTTAAGATTTTTAATGACAATATTTTGTTTTTAATTGACAAATATGCACCTATGCAGCAGAGAAGAATCAAAGAAAAACCTTTTACACCGTGGATTACTAATAATATTAAGCTTTTAATGAAATTAAGAGATAAAGCTCATAGGAAATACCTGAAGCAAAAAACAGAAGGACACCTCCAGTATTATAGACAAATTAGAAATTTTACTAAACACGCTATTACTAGGGAAAAAATATCATATTTTAATTTAATGTCTCAAAAAAATGGAAAGGACTTTTGGACTCATGCTAATAGATTAAATTTAACTCGCGACAAAAATTTTAGCTTGCCTGAGGAGTTTTCTGATGCAACAATTCTCAATAACTATTTTGCAAGTTGTAACGCTGTATTAGACTCTACATCAGAGGAAAAAATAGAATTTTATAAATTAAGTAGGCATAAAAATGCAACATCACAACTGAATTTTAAATTGTTGGATGAGTTAGATTTCAAAAAACTCTTAAACACCATAAATACGAATGCTATCGGTGAGGATTCATTGTCAATAGAGACGTAAGATTTTGTCTACCTTTTTGTCTAAAGCCACTATTAAACATAATAAATAGTTGTATTCTAGAGAATTTTTATCCTACACTATGGAAACGGGCAATCATAAATCCATTACGTAAAATTTCTAATCCCAAAGAACTTAAAGACTTAAGACCTATTAGTATCCTGCCAGTAGTATCCAAAATAATAGAAAAACATATCTATCAAGAATTATGTGGCTTTGCTAACTCAATTAAAGTAATTCCAGATTGTCAATCAGGTTTTCGTAAGAATTTTAGTACAACTACTAGTCTTGTTCATCTCCTTAATGAAGTCCGGTTAAATATAGAAAGAAAAGAGCACACATGTTTAGGTTTACTAGATTTTAGTAAGGCTTTCGACACTATAAATCACAAAATGTTATTGGCTAAGCTTCACTACTTCGGACTATCACCTAATGCAGTAAAATTTTTTGAATCATATCTCCATGATCGAGCTCACTGTGTTATTCTAAAATCAGAATCTACTACACAAAAGTCCAGTTACATACCAATGAGAACAGGAGTACCACAGGGTTCCATCTTAGGGCCTTTGTTATTTTCTTTATATGTTGCGGATATGATTGACATTTTAAAATACACAAAACTACAGCAATATGCTGACGATTCACAGTTATATATATCTTTTCCCACTCAAAATTTGCAGACTGCTCAAGTACAATTTAATGAGGATTTGGTGAGTGTCAACTCCTATGCAGAAGAACATAATTTAAAGTTGAATGCTGCTAAGTCTTGCATTATTTTTTTCAGTAATAATAACAATGCTCTTTCCTTCATCTCCGATAATTTTCACATAAATATTAGCAATGACCTCTTACCATTGGTTAAGGAGGCAAGGAATTTGGGTATTTATTTTGATACTGGTCTCACATTTCAGGCACATGTAAAAAATAAACTTAAAATTGCGTACATGCGCTTGAAAAAATTGTACCATCTCAAACATTGTCTTCCCTCTAAGACTTAATATTATCTGTGTAATACACTTGTTTTGTCTTTATTTGACTATGGAGATGTAGTATATGGCGACTCATTGACAGAAAAAATATCTTACTCTATACAAAAGATTCAGAATTCTTGTATGCGATATTCATTTAATATTCCTTTTAGAGAACATATAACTCCCTATCTAAATGACAATTATATTTTAAATATGAGAAACCGCAGAAAATACCATATGTGTCAATTTGTGTTTCGACTGTTAAAAAATGGAGAACCTTCATATTTAAGAACAAATTTTCAGTCATATAATCACCCTCATCAGACAAGAAATTTGAATTACTTTAGAATACCTCAGCATCGTACAGCAAATTTTCAAAAATCATTTAGTTTTAAAGCAGTTCAAACTTGGAATAGCTTACCTAATAACGTTAAAGATTTTTCCCCTATTAAATTTAGGGATTATATAAAAAAACATCTTTTAGAGACCCAGAGAAGTGAAGTTTAGCCACCTTTTGTTTATCTATTTTTTTTTTGTTGTATTCCCGCATATGCTTAGAGTATATAAATACTATGTTACTACCTTGCTGGGCTGCTTGCACCTATTTATTTATTTTTTTATATATTTTTTTTAATATCTACCCTCCTTCCCCTCTTCTCTTCCCTGCCCCTGGGTCGGTCCTCGCGTCGCCATACCAATGAACCAATGTACCAATGTACCAATGAATTATTTGATATTTTCTTTTTTTAGTTTTAGTTCAAGGGCTTTACCACACAGGCACAGTTCTTCTGTGCTTTGTGCTATCGGTTTTTATAAACGCGGTATTGCCCTATTTACCCGTAGTATTAAGAAATATGTATGAATTTGAATATCCTGTCACATATGTTTATTGGGTAAATAAATTATTTTTGAGTTTGAGTTTGAGTTTGAGGTACCTGTAACTAAAAAGTTTTGAGAAATATCCTAATAATTAAGTTGTTTCTAGAAAACCTTAATTAGACAGTTTATTAATTTTGATAACAAATCAAGTAATGTACCTATCTATTGTTATTATAAACTGGCATTAAAAATAACGGTGGGCTAATACGCCTCTGCGAAAGCGAAAGCCGAGTTTATGAGGGGTTTTATTGCAGTCATTAGGCCAAACGAAATATCTTGAGAACTACTTTAAGTTGCGAGACCCTGTATTTTAAAAATACAAATAAAGCCGCACATTTCATAACAGCTTATAGATAGAAGTTGGAATATTTTAAAGAAGTAATTAATTAATTTATCTGGCGTACGACAATTTTTCCCCGTTTTAATTTATTCACGGACACAAACTCTCTCTATTATTAATTAATTAATATTCGGTGCACCATTGCCTAAGATTTACGAACTGCTTCCTTACAACATTCTCTAAATTTGTAAGGGGCTTTTCAATACTGATCGATTATAAATATTCCTAAAAACAAATCAACTAAAAAATAAAAATATGACATACCAAAATCAACCCATTTTATGTAAACTGATATTTTGAGGATTTAAAGATTGCAAGGAATAAATGATAACGAAAAGGATCAGAATATGTATGTAGCAAACTTTACAGGAATTATTGTGCTTATATTAGTTGATATTACCACCAAGACATTTGTATATTTTGTTAAACAACCACAGTGGAAAATTATTAAATTTGCATTTTAATTAAAATTCAGTTGTTTTGCCCTGGAATCCTTAGGGCGCGTACCTAGGGAGATACAATCTCCTGCATATACCTACTTGGTTTCCGCCTTGATATATTGAATTATGTTGATCATGGTTTTAAATGTCCCTATTTTAATAAACTTGTATCAGTTAATTTTCTTTTCATACCAATTCGGATGATATCAAATTTTTGACAAAAGTTTAAAAATACGTCTCATAAAATAGTATATTAAAGTATATCATTTTAGCCCACGCGTCTACATTAGAACACTATTTGAATTGAAGATATGTCAAACAAATTTTATAAATTTGTATGCCGACATTTTATGTTGGGAAGGCTATCAAAATGGCCGGTCTTCTCCTGTCAACAAAATATTTTTATTGTCCTTGTTTTTGCAACCAAACATACATGACTAAAAAAGATTATCAACTTGTCACTTCATACAGGGTGTCCCACCGGGAACCGCTTCGAACTATACAATAGAAATTTTTTAAAAATTTAACAGTATGCTAAAATTGTTGGGGGCAACCCGGCTAAAATATGCTCAATAGGGTGACACTTCCGGTTATACCGAAAGATGGTATTAACTTGCTTATTTTAAATAGAACATCTAATATGTTATTACATTTTCGAGTTCTACGTAAGATTTTAGGCAGATTTTGTATATCATACCCTATACCCAAGTTTAAACGTTTTTGATATATTTAAGGGTTCATGTAAAAAAATGACGTTTGCAAGCCATAAAATAATTATCAATTTTTCTTATAAGGAAATCTTTATAATTTAATTTTGGTTCGATTCCTTGTTAAAAACGATCTGCTTTAATTGAATTTTAATTATCTTTTAATAACTATTAATGCAGGGTGTTCAAACAATAAGATTAAAAATGAAATTAAGAAAACTGCAAAAAATTTACATTTTCAAATGGAAACCCCTAAATTTTATAATTATCTCTTATTTAGTATTAAAAATAAGGGTAAGTTTGCATTAGGTTGTCCGTTCAGAAAATTTGTAGTTTCGAAATATTGCCAATTTAATATTTTTATATGGCGATTATGCTGCGGATATTAAGTTTAATTATTCCCAATTGGCTATAACAGCGCCAAAAATAGTCAAATGTTAAAGAAATGTATGAAGCTGTCACTTACAATTCGGAAATTATTAATATTCATGCCGCGGCGTTTAAATTACACAAACGAAAATTATTTAAACTTATTTATTATTTACGGAGAATGTGATAAAGTTATATCAAGAACATGTGGCACTTTTGTCATTCGATATCCGTAAAAACAAAAGTCACCACAATGTACTGTTGAACAAATTATAGAAAATTTCAAGAGTTTTGTGGGTGGTGTTTAAACAAAACGATTAAAAATGAAATTAAGGGAACTGCAACAAATCTACATTTTCGTAATCGTATTGTTTGAACACCCTGTATTAATAGTTATCAAAATATAATAGAAAATCTATTAAAGCAGGTCCTTTTTAACAAGGAATCAAACCCAAATTAAATAATAAAGACTTCCTTATAGGTAAAATTGATAATTATTTTATTTCTCATCTATAAATTATTTACTTACAATACCTTAGAAACAATTGCTATAAACATCATCATAATATCATAGGAAATAATATTAGCGAGCGATAAAGTTCATAATGCCCGGTGATTTTCGTAATGCCCGGTAATTATTATTAAAGAACATATTGAACAAAATTTGTATTTATTTTGAATAATTTTTTAACATAATATTATTCTGTTTTTCTTATGCCAATGTAAAATTTTAAAATTTTTCTGAGAAAGAAGCTGGACCAACTATGAAATTTTGCGACTCAATGTGCATGCGGATTCCTGCTCCATTTTAAAATCAATTAACATATTTTCTTTTTCATTAACAGAGCTAGCTATCATTTTACTATTCGGTTTTTCGACGTGATGCTTTCCTCTATATAACCCTCCGCTTCGCTAGTACTCTTTCACTTTCTGTGTAGCTTAAGGGTTGCAACGGAAGCACCAACCTAAGAATAATAATAATTGTGGACGAGGTCCGACGTAGGCAATGTCCCGTATATACCTTGGCGTTTTGTAAATTAATAAATTTTGCTTTAATTGAAGGAACACGTCCTAGTGTATTTTTACCCACAGGCATAGCTATGCATTTACCATTTCGGTATGTAAGGAAAAATCTGCGTTCCTTAATTCCTTTTGGCCTTAGTGCAAGGTACTGTCTAACCAATTTTAAGGCATCTATTTGGTCTCCTTCAACTATAGTAAAACTTTTTGGTGTAGCAGTTTTAGTTTCTGGTACCTTGACAAGCATAACAGGCCCCTTATCCTCAATATCATCAACGGTCATTTTTACCATCTCATCCCGTCTTAGTCCGCCAAAAACTCCCGTTATGAGTACCACTTTATGCGGCAGGAAGGTATCATTCGGCGCATTTTTGATAAAAGTTAAAACTTGTTCACCTTCCAAAACTTTCGACTTTTTAGGAAGACATCCCTTTGATTTAACTTTTAAAAATTCTAATTATTGACAATATCTTGAAATATTAATGTTTTCCTTTACTATAAGTTCAGAGTTCACCTGGGAATACTTTGTCCAAAAGCTATTTGGGGTATATTGTTCCGACTAAAATAAAGTAAAAATAATTAAAAATTGTTATTACCAATGAGCAAAAGGGTTACGTACCAATTCCTGAAAGTAAGTCATCATTACTGTTTCAATAATCACCGTAATTTGGTTTTTTACTTTCCATTGTAGTAAATTTTCATAGTTCTTGTGGCACAGGGCTTTAGACTTTGCAGGTAATAAGCTTTTTTTAGCTTTTTCAGCATTCTCTAAAATATTTTGTGGAATTTCCATATTTTCGTTTATAAAACGTAAAAGACGCTTAAAATAAAAAACCCTTAGCAACCGTCAAACTTATTCTGTGACAACCGATCAAAGCTCAATAAATACTAAAAATTGGCGAAAATAGTTTTAAAAAAATGCAGGAGTTAACTATTTATATTTTAAAATTAATTGAAAATAAAGTATTGTAAACTCCGTAAATTTTTTGAGGCGAAGATTATGATTTTCGGGAAGCAGAAGTAAATTTCCACAAAACTCTCACAGTAAATGAGAAAGCTATATTGGCATCATACAAAGTAGCTAATCAAATAGCTAATAGCAAGAAGTCACATATTATTGCAGAGCAACTCATTTAACCAGCTGCCATGAACATGGCAGACACAATGTTTGGCCAAATCTATGCAAAACCAACTCGAGAATATTTCTCTGTTAAACGATACAACTTCCCAAAGAAATTTAATGATATATCTCTGGATATTCAGCAACAGCTTGGATCTAAGCTAGTTGGAAAATTGTGTGCCATATAACTGGATGAAGCGACGTAGAGCTGTAACGATTCTGAGTTGATTTGTTACATCAGTTTCTACCAGGGAGCTCTAATAGTAAAAGATTTGCTATTTTGCAAGGCTATACAAGGAAGAGTAATTTCTGTCAAGTTCTGAATTACAAATGACGCTATTATCAGCACAAACTTGCAGTGCAAGGATGGTTTTGGAATTTGTACCGATGGAGCTCAAGTCATGTCTGGTTGATTTAACAGTTTCCAAGCACTTGTAAAAAAGCAATCTTCACTCTCTAGGCCATTGTGTGGTTCATGGGAAGCTTTAGCATCAAAATCACTAAGTTCTGGTTTACATATTGTTTTGATGACATGTATTGATTTAGTTAATTGTATAAAAACCAGAACTCTAAATCAAGGATATTCGCTGCTTTTTGTAAAGATATGTAAGCTTTCTTTTATTCTTCATACAGGTGGATGTCACGGGGTAAGGGGTTTAGGTGATTCGTAACAATTGAGACGACAGACAGACGAGGCGTCATTCACAAGAAAGGGAATTATAAATTTTCATAATTTGCATACATGGGCTGAAGAAAATTCCAACTTAATTAGAGTATCAAACTCGCAGTATCAGTTTTCAATCAAGATTTGGGCTGGAATAATAATTGAAAATGACATAATTGGTCCTATTATTCTGCCAAATAGACTAGACCATGTGTCTTATTCAAATTTTCTTAGAAATGATTTACCAGAGCTGTTACTTATATTAACGAGAAATAGAATGTGGTTTCAACACGATGAAGCACCGGCACATTTTGCAGCACCTGTTCGGGAATACCTTGTGGAAACACATGCTCATCGTTGGATTGGTCGTTGTGGTCCAATAGCATGGCCACCTCGGTCCCCTGACCTAAATTCACTGGATTTTTATCTGTGGGGTCATATAAAAGAGCTTGTCTATAACACGCCTGTACAAAGTAGAGAAGAACTTTTAGAACTTTTAAACTACTTACTAGACTATAATGCCCATCAGGCGAAAACTATCCCTCGGGCCAAAGGCCCTCGGGCTAGTTGCTTTCGCCTTCCGGGCATTATAGTATACTTAACGCCCTTGGTATATAAATAACTATTATGGCCGGCAAACGTCATTTTTTGACATAAGACCTTAAATATATCAAAAACGCTTAAACTTGGGTATAGGGTATGATATACAAAATCTGCCTAGAATCTTACGTAGAATTAAAAAATGTAATAATATACAGGGTGTTCCATTTTAAATAAGCAAGTTGGTATAACCGGAAGTGTCACCCTATTGAAAATATTTTAGCCGGGTTGCCCCCAACAACATTATATAGTCTTCCATATGTAGATCGAAGCGGTTCCCGGTGGGACACCCTGTATATGTCAACAGTATAAAACATTCGATAAATAATATTATTGTCAATGATTTTCAAATAACGAATATCTTCCCTTTTTAAATTCGACCACAGATTGACAGTGTCTTTTCAGAAACTTTGATTTAAATATAACATTCCACTTTCAATTCCAATTTTAGCATGCTGATTACATTCAATTATTAATATCTTGTCAAAATATTTTTAAATAAAAAAAGCTCCATCAACGTCATTTTCCACCAACAGTTTTCTCTATACTGCTAATAATAACTGCAGCACTACTTTGGTCTCCTGAAGATGAAGGTTACTACCTTCGAAACATGTAGAGACAATTTAATTTTAAAATTGAGCCTTTAATAGCTCACTATTAAATTAGTGGAGAAAGACTTTTTGACTTTTTTTCCCCTTTCCCTATATTTCAACTCCACTTCGAGAATGGACTATTTCTTTAAATTATTGTCAATTTTTAACAAATTAAAAAATTGTAAGTAGTACTGTCTCCTGGTTCTAACATCACGAGCCGCTACTGATAAACACAACGGGATCTTTCTGGTAAAAATTGCAAACCTGCTTCATTTAGAATCTCACTCTTACTTCGAGTTTTTAATATAAATCTTTGCTAAAAAACCTGCATCATAAAATGGGTCAAATCGTGCATAACAATTAACCATTTTGAAAGTATAAAAACGCATCTTATAAATTAAACTTCTTTCCTGCACTTACATCTTAATTTTCCTCGAATGCAAACGAAGTGAACCGTCGCGGAATGGACAAATAAATCAAGCGAAATGCAAAGAGCAGCCAAACTGCGACCGAACTAAGTACCAACGCTGCGAAAATTAGTTTTGCGAGATGACATAACGAAATAAAGCACCTGCTAATGACGATAACGTGTTCCAGCTAGCGCAGCGCTAAAACGGAGGCGCCGCGGTCACTGCACAAAGGGTTCTCGGGCACGAGATTGGAAATTAATTTCGCTAACTCGTTTATAAGTGTAGAGGGTTTCATTTAATTTTTAATTAGTTAAAGGCAAAGTATTATTGTACGTATTTCTAGTAAAGTTTAGTTGTGAATTGTGAAGAAATTTTCAAACGATTCCGTGGATTCTATACCGCTTAATTAATTAATTATTGAGCGACTATTTGATTAGTGATATTATATCTTAGCCAGTGGCGACTCCACCTTAGGTTTGTAAGTTGGTGCTACCTTCAACGAAGAAAGAACCATTTAAACATAAAATATTATTTCTTGAATTCCTTGCTACTGTACAGTAGTACCGTAGCATCGTCGTCGATTTTACTCTGAGGAGCTACGGATATGACATTGAGTCAGTCTAGACGTGCCCCCCGTTCAGGTAGCTTATTTGCCACTATTTCTAATTTCTAAATAATTCGAATTGCCACCAGCGCGCGCAGCGCCTTCGTCTGGCCATTTGTCGTTTCCTGGTAATTTTGTAAATTGCTATAAAGCAAGCGCACGACAGCGCTAAATCCTTGTATACTGTCACAGACGCCATTATAAGAACGGCCTTAAAATTGGCGGTGATTTGTATGGCAATCAGGACAAATATAGATATGCTATGGATAAAAATAAGCGGCGTCCATAACTTGATACGCAGTTTTATGTATTTAAGCGATACGATACGATGATCTGATACAGAATACAACATAGTATCAAACAACACAACAGAAACTAAATATTTGTGGTATTTCACAGACCACCTTAAAATAAGTGCGAAGATTTAGACAAATTCCTTAAAAAACCAAAGCGAAGTAGAATCTTGTTGGGAGAAATAAATTTAAACTTCTTAAAAACTAACATGCAATAGCAGATTATAAAAATACAATACTCATGAATGATTTCTACTTTCAAAATAAAATTAGTAAAGAACATACAATTCATGCAAAGAGATTATAACTACTAATAGACCAAATTGTTTACATTTATGCGGCAAATCATCATTCCCTCTTTATTATTCGTCTCTGTCGCTCAAAATTGGACCTGAGCCGGCTTTATCTGCCTGTTAGAAATATTAGGGAAAACTGTTTTTAAAAGATTAAGTTAGTAATTGCTGTAACGTCCAGAGCCTAATGTACAAAAAATTATGGATTGGATATTTTAGTAAAAACTGTTAAAAACTTTAAAAAGTATTAAAATTATTGTTATATATCTCAGGCACTACGGCAACATTGTAATACCATTTCAGAACCGGAGAGATTTCAAAAACGAGGAACGACGATAGCGATTGCGACGTTGGCAGTCTGTTCTAACAGCTAGTTCGTGTTTTTGTGCCCTCTTTGCAGTTTATTTTTTATTTCTTTGTGTACTTGTCTAAACATTAGTGTAAAAATAAACAATCATGGTTCATGCCTGTGTAGTGTGTAAAAAAGTGGATCATCCTAATCCAAATTTATCATTTTATCGGTAAGTATGGTTAGGTTATTGTTTTATAGAAAGCATTGGTGTAGTGTATGGGTTCGTTTAGTAATGCTGTGGTAGCACCGTTTTTATTAAAACTTTTACGCACAATGAAAAAAGTTTTGTTATACTTAGAAAGAGTTAAGAGTAGATAATGACAAATAACTCATGGTAGCTACTTAACAGGTATGGAGTAAAAATTATTGTATTATTTTCATCCATTTTTGTTAGGTTTTAAGTTCTACACCACTGGCGAGCAATACCGAGGGACGGTTTACAATGTTGCCGATCGGGTCTAAGAGATCTGCCATTCTCTCTCGCACTCGCCAATTATTTTAAAACAATAATAGTCGATACTTTTATGGGAATTATGAATGAATTGTTTCGTCTATTAGTTCTAATGTCTTTGAATTCATGAAACTAAATATTCGACTTATATTATTGACCACGTTGTAGCAAATAAAAACATACACTGTTAATTGATTTTGCAAGATCATTTTATAGCGGACAACAAAATTATTCATATAGAAGTTAACAAAACAATAGACAAAAGGCAATATATATGAATCAGCAGAAATTACCTAACATTAACCAAACAAAAATGGATTAAAAATGTAGCAGAAAAAATTGATAATGAAACCGTAAAAAGTTTTGAAAGGATGACAAGATTAATAAACGATGACAGACGTAAATGTACAAACGACTAAAACAAAGATTAAGGAAAGCAATTAATGGATAACAAAAGAATACATGAAAAAGTTACACCATAGAAAAGATCTGTATGACAGATTGAAGATGATTGGAAATAAATACACGAAAAGGGCATTTAAAAAAGTCAAAAACGAAGCCAATCGCCTAAGGAAAAGATTGCAAAGATATGATGCAGAGAGCAAACTTCAAGAAGCAAAGAGTAATATTAAGAAAACTTGGAATGTCTTAAACAGTTTATGTAATAGAACCACAAATAGGGTCAAAAAGAGTAACAATATATTGGACAAGAACGGTTACAAATACAGAGGATAACTTAAAAATATCAATAGTGTTTACTAATCATTTTTCGAGTATGGGTAAAACGTTGGCCTCGTATAACACTTAACAAATTAAAGTTCTATTGAAGAGAAGGTAAGCAAAAGTACATATATCTTCGTCCTAGAGATTCTGCTGAAATAAAGGAAATCATCAATAAATTAAAAAAAAATGGCGCCCAGAAATAGATAAAATAAATAAAAAAGATCTGACAATATTATTTGATGTAATATAAAATGTTATTAACGTAAAGTAAAACACACAATCTGCTCCACTAGATGTTATTGTTGATATCGCAAATAATTAATTAAAAAGTGGTATTCACCCAAAGGAGCACATGATGATATCAATAACTATAGACTAATCTCTCTATTCAGCACATTTTCCAAAATACTTGAAAAAGTTATTAAAGCAGGAATGATAAGCTTCGTAAGTTTAACTTCACCACAATATGGCTTCCAGAAGAAAAGTAACGCCTTAGGGGAAAGTGCAGATGTACTGGACTATATATAAACTGAAATAGATAAGAATCACGGTGTTAACAGCCTACAGAAAGCCCTTGTCACAGTCGATATCGATCAAATGCTGGAGATACTTCAAAAATCGAAGTTCGTGGAACTTATTACGAGCTGCTAAGATCTTATTCTACAAAACGAAAATACCATACAAGTGTCAATCAGAATACCAGTAGCGAAGAGGAAATAACATTTAAAGTGGCACAGGAGTCAGATCTGGGACCCCTTCAATATTTTATCTATATACATTGTCTACAATTTGTAAATTTAACATGGAAATATTTTATGTTCACCGATGACAGAGTTCTTGTATTTTTAGTGCATAAGTACACAATAAGGAGTTGGAATAATCAATTAACGAAGATTTACAGCTATACCACTAGATCAAGAGTAAAACTTAATAATAAGACACTCTGCGAAGTATTAATGTACAAATACCTTGAACTAGTAATATCAAATACTCTAACGTGGAATAATGAAACAAAGTAGCGCGAAAATGCTCTCATCAACTAAATAATTCGGCAAACACGCTCCTATATAATAGCTTCATCGAGCCACACTTCAATTACTTGATCCCATGCTGGGAAAGAACAAGTGATTATCCTTTGAACAAACTTGAACGGTTACAAAATAAATTTATAAAAACTGTTTATTCGCTAAATTATTATACTCCCACTTAAACCATGTATGATACACATTCTTTTCCGAAAGTAAAATACCTAAAACAGTTTGAACAAAGTACTCTAGTAATATTGTTAAAACTTGATCAAGTACAATTCTAAAATTTTCTGCCAATTTTCATCGCTATAATGTCATATCTAAATAATTAATAAGGCACAACTATTCCCGCACTAAAAAAGGATAAGATTCGCCATACGAAAGAAGTATAGAAACATATAATAAGATTCCTAACAATTTGTTTAATGGAAGATTCACCAAAATGTGTCGCAATATTAAGTTACATTTTAACCTTTCAGTACTAACATGACTTTTCTAACATAAATACTAACATCGGTCTCTCAGACCTGTGGATAATTTTTAAATAATATTTTTATATTTCATATATTTTTTAAATAAAAACTATCACTAGGTAATAAAAAACCTATATTCTCTTAAACATATCTGAAATACAACGAAAATACATTATTAGAATCATTAAAAACATAAGAATGGGCCAAAAACAAATTTGCTATTAGTCGGCGATGTAAGCATTAAAACTAGATATTATTACAAATACAGCGAAATTGAAAGTAAGTTAAACTATTCGGTATTGTCATTATCCCGGTATTCGATACTCTCTGCAAATTACCACCGCGTGTTCCAGACATAAAAACTTTTTGTAAGCGACACATGTATACTTTGTTTTGCGACTCTTCTTTGACCTGCAGGTTGAACATCTTCGATAAATTTGTTCTTGTTCTTGAACAACAATTTCAGGTTCCATTTTTCAAATTTCTCTTATTCGCAATCGTGACACTCTTGAAACTTGTTGAATTGTGGCACGCCTTTTCAAATGGTCCATAACTAAATCAAATAAAATTTGTTCCAGAAAACTTCGTCGTAACATTACTGTATCTGGATTTTTCTTTCTAAAAATTTCGAACGCATTTATACCAGCAATGTTCAATATACGATAAAAAATAACCATGGGTCATTTTCTAGTACCTCTAGCACAATTATAGGTAGCACATAATTTATCGACAACGTCGACACCACTTTTTGTCTCGTTGTACGTGATAATAATTTCTGGTTTGCCGGTAACATTATCAATACTGTCATCGTCATGCGTTGTGGAAAATAAAAGCACGTTTTTTCCTTTTCGTGGAATATATGAAACTAATGTCCCATCTTTATGAAAGCCAAACATACTTGAGCTGTCAGGTCGATTTTTTCCTTCTACAAACTCTCGTGGTATTTCACGTTTATTCTTTTTAATGGTACATACAACTGTCAGCTTCTTTTCTAACAAGCTATGGCATAATGGTAAACTAGTAAACCAGTTATCCATTGTAACGTTTCTTCCAGTATTGACTATCGGTTCTATGAGACGTTCGACAACTGCTTTCCCGGTATTTTCCACAGCAAATGACCCCTCCGGCTGTTTGCCGACAAATACTTCCATGTTTGAAGTGTAAAATGTCTTAGCATCAACTAGGGCGAATATTTTGATGCCATATTTATTAGGCTTGCTTGGAATGTACTGCCGAAAATTGCATCTTCCCCGAAACGCTGCCAGCATTTCATCGACAGTTGTGTATTCCGAAGTGGTATAATTATTTTTTCAGTTTTCAACAAATAATCCAAATAACTCTCGAATTGCTGCCAGTTTGTCTGCTTGTTGCCTTTCAGCTCGCGTGGCTTTGTTGTCAAACCTTACATGTCTTAGCAAAAAGCGAAATCGTTCTAATGACATTGTAAGCCTTAACATTTCAATGGAGGTACCATTAGTTTTCCACAAGTCCTGAGCGTTTAAATGGTTGGTTTTTCGAACGGCACAAAGGTATAATAGCCCAAATAATGCTTTAATCTCTATAACATCTGTTGTAGTGGCGGTTCTATAATCTTCAGAGTATGCATGTTCAGATATAGATAGGTTTGTGTTATCAACAATCAAATTTAATACATGAGGTGTTAAGAAACATGAAAAAATATCCAATATATCATTTGAGGCCTGTCGCGCTGCTCCTTTTAGACCTGGTAAATGAATCACAATATTTTTAGAACGAGTTCTGACATTTTGTGAAGGTTTGTGTTTGTTTCACTTGGTTACATTGTCTTTTCCAATAAATACAGAATCTCTATAATATTTGATCTCTTTTTGAGGTGGTTCATCTACAGGCTCAGAGTCAAAATCCAAATCTTGTTCTGACTCGGAATCTTCTTGTCTTTCTTCAACGTGGTCTTCTTCATCTGAATCTTCCTGGTCGCAGGGGCGGTCATATCAACATTTTAAGGGGGGGCCATGCAGTGGCGGCTCATGTCAATTTAGAGAGGCGGTGGTAGGAAAAGTCTTAGCGCCGCAGGCGAAAAATTTTTGGGTGCCACGCCCTTTTTTGTTGATGATTCTTGGTTTTCAAGTAGGAAAAATACGCAAAAAGGGTTAAGTAAATTTTACAATTATAGATATATATATTATATTATACCTACTTAGGTACTTAATTATTTTTATTAATATTTTTTGCGTTTAAATATTTTTAAAAAATTAAGGGTTTGACACGATTGGTCAATTTATGGAGGCAGGGCTTTTATAATGTAAATCGACGCCAAGGGGGGGGGGCATGGCCCCCATGGCCCCCCCCGTATGACCGCGCCTGCCTGGTCGTCCATCTCTTGTGGAAGACTGGAAGAGGCTCTTCGCCTAACTCCTCCCATAACTTTGCTAGATAAGTTTGATCACGTTCGTAACTCATTTCTAAAGCAAAAGCGCATGTTTACTATCACTCAGTTCGACCATAATATTGTATTGTACTGTAATATTGGCGTGGTACACTAAACTTCGAATAATACTTATTCTAAACCATGTTTGTAACTTAATTATAAAACAAAACATACAAACCCTGTTCCTTTTTTTATAAATCAAACAGTACCATTTACACTAACATCGGTCTGGTACACCGAAATTATAAAACAAAACATACAAACCCTGTTCCTTTTTTTATAAATCAAACAGTACCATTTACACTAACATCGGTCTGGTACACCGAAGTACGAATAAAACTTCAAAAAGGCTAAGTACACACTTCCCGCTGCAGAGACCAAAGGGCAACTGCTAAACCTAAAGCTATTAAGATTCAAGAAGTAGTCCATTTTCTGTGGCGAGATTATGAATAGAAATAAAGGTCTGTCTTTACCACCAAAATACGTTTATTTACCCCTCTAGGGTGGAAGATAAGGGTTAGGGAGAATACATGAGAGTAAATGTTATATTAAATTTCTTAATGTAGACGTTGTACTAGTTTCGACTTTAGTGAAAGTCATCATCAGCAACTCAGTAATAAGAAATTTCTTTTTAGACAATGGTCAAAACAAGTGGGTAAGAAAGTGGTTCAACAATATAAAATCTTAACCTGTCATTAGCCAAAGGATTCGACAGCAGTTTACCATGGACACCATGCTACTTCATACAATGGGGGAAATATTTTTGGAGTAATTGGCATTAAATCCGAAAGTCATACTAGATCATTATCAGATGTGCAGTACAACATTAATGTCAAAGACACTAAGTGAAATATATTAATGATACACGTGCTACTCAGAGATTATAAGATCAATCAATTATTTTATGAAATTTTAATTAAGTTATGTGGAAACATAATTTGGTGGTTTTTAGAAAAAGGCAATAGAAATAAAATAAATTATTATTCTCAAAAAACAAACTGGAGTTATGACGTGATAATTGGTATTGTCACATGGTCAATAATCCATTTTAAATAATCACTTCCATGAAAAAAGGAAATAAAATAAAAATTAAGAAAATTAAACATTAAAAATTAGCGGGTGCTAATGGAGGCAATTTTCTTTTCTTTTTCTTTGGTGATGAATTCATCAAATTAATTGCGTTAAACATCAGGGAACAACGCGTGCTAGTCAAAGCAATTGTCGTTTTATTTTCTATAATTGTTATTTGTGTATTAGGATTTTACACCAGTAGCAACACTGTTTAAACATAAAAAGAAAATATATTGGTACATGATGTAGACCCACCTTTTAGGATTCATAAGGCTGCCCGACAACTGCAGACTTTGTTAAGTTAGATATTAGCAGGAGGCTGTTACGCTGACGGTGTGCGACAGCTGTTAGTACTGCGGTCATACTTGTAACGTTTATTTATGCACAATTTGGTAGATTTAAATTTAATAAAAATTAATTTCATTCAAGGTTTATTAGCGGAGCAGAGTTAGTCGATCATACACCGAAAGATCCGAACAAGAAACAAACTCTTAACAGGACTTTCCCATTTATCACACACTTATTGGACCACATTTTAATAATATATTACTTTTTATATGTTTCTTTGTAGGCTACAATCCAAAATTAGGATTCCAATTATTAAATTATTTTCCGCGAGAGGCGCTAGTAAAAACTTTGCACATGGCCTATAATATGTCCTGCAATTAATTTTCCCTTAGTAATGATGAAAGTACAAGGGTTGTCTTAAAAAATTGTTGAAAAAAAGCACACTGAGAAAAAAACTGTAACCATAAAAAAAATTTAGTTACCGCAGCAAACCTTTTTTGATACGATAAGGGGCAGCAAGGAGATCTAGTTATAACAACTAATTACGATTTGCTGGAAACAATTTTTTTTATGATGAGGCACAGCACTGCAGGATTAATCCTTTATGGCGCTCTGGAAGCGGTGCGTGTGCGCAGGAAATGATTCACGTTGGTCTTGAATTTTTGGAGATTATTCTCGTTAGGGAACACGGCCTCAGGGAGGTCGTTCCAGAGTGATGACGTTCTCCAGATGAAGGAATTTTTAAACAGTGTCGCTCGAAGAACACTAAGCTGAACCACGTACGAGTGGGCTGCAGTGGCTCGTCGTCAGTTGAGCATTTGCCATGAAAATATTAGTAAAATAGACTCAAGTCGCCAACCTGCCTTCAATGTTCAAAAATTTCCAGGTTGTTTGTCAAATCATGGTCACCGATCAAGCGAATGGCTCTTCCTTGAATAAAATCTAGTAATCTCAGGGCATGTTTAGGAAGCAGAGCCCCAAATATGCGAACAGGGCTCCAGCGATGGTCGAATTTGGGCTTTATAGAGCATCAAAAGTTGTTGGAGTGTATAGAGGTTCTTAATTCGGAAAAGTATTCCAAGCTTCTGCGAGGTTGCCTAGCAATAGCCGCAACGTGACTATGCCAAGACATAATATAACTATCCAAATTGACGCCCAATAAATGAATTGATGAAGCCAAGGGAATCAAGTGTCCCGCCATGTCTATATCCGGTTCTTCAACATTAGCTTTTTTAGAAAAAACTGCCGCCTGGGTTTTTTTAGCGTTAAATTCTGCTTGGTATGGTTACTGTCACCCCAAAACAAGATTTCTTCCAGGTCCTTGTTGAGATGTGAGGCCTCTTGCTGCCTATAGAGATGTGCATTAGCAGCTGATGTCCGTGCATCCAAAGTAAAGGGTGAAACAATTGTCGAAAACAATAATTGTGTTATTACTTATTATTACTTTATATGTCAAATCGAAGAGCAGGTAAAGTCTTAATAAATGCGTCTAGATACGATTTAACGAAAAATTAGCAGAGATTTTTACAATAAAGCTTTGTTCAAAATTTTCTTACCCGTTTGCTCATTGGATGAGTGCATTCCTTGTTTAGGTTAGTTACATGCACAATGTATACATTTCAAAAGAAATAGTTGGCTATTTTTTGTCACTAGCAAGGTATGTACCTATCTATTTACTCACCATGGTCTAAAAATTGTTTCCGACAACTGTTAGACGCCTTTTTTAAGCTAAAAAAAAACCCAATTATTATAGGCAACAACCAAAAAAGGTCAATAATAAAAATAGCTCAGTCTTATAGATTTTGACCTGCTCATCACATATCCGATTGCCAAATTATTTTCCGAGGTCTGGTTTTCATGATACAGGAGTATCTTGTTTTTATTAAGGTAATAAACAGTTATCATGTATTTACCTATCTAGACATAGACACAGGCCTATATCTAGACACAGACAGGCTTATGTCTGGACAAATTGCAATTAGCTTTTTCCCCTTCTACGGTAGTGAAATGTTTAAAAATGCATAAGTTACTTCCCTAGTTTAGTCTTATTTCAAATGTCGTATCGTTTCGTGTCTGTCTAATTAGTAAACTATATCAATATGCCGCGCGAGTGTGTTAATAGGCCCAGCAATTTTTGTTATATTTGTAGAGATGTTACTTTTCAAGGCCAAAAAAGAAATATAACTCCTTTAATTAAGAAATCCTATCAATTTTGGATGTAAAGTTGGTGACCAAGATAAAAAATGGGCTTCCCATACTTGCTGCAATACTTGTGCCAACTGTCTCCGAGATTTGCTTAATGGAAGAGGTCGATCAATGCCATTTGCTGTACCTATGGTGTGGAGAGAACCAAAAGACCATACATCTGATTGCTATTTTTGTCTCACACCTCCAATTAGTAAAGGTATTACGATGAAGAATAAGGATAATTTAAGGTACCCTAATATACCGTCTGCTATGCGCCCTGTGTCTCATAGTGATGTGTTGCCTGTGCCGGTTCCCCCTAAGAACTATAGTCTTGATTCGGAAGAAATAATAAAAGTCACAGACAAAGAGCCCTCAACTTTTAAGGATCCAAATTTCCTTCCTGAACCTTGTGGTAGCAAGGAACCACACAGAATATCACAAACTGAGTTGAGTGACCTCATAAGAGACTTGGATTTGCCAGAACAAAAGGCAGAGTTGTTAGGATCTAGGCTACAACAGTGAAAGTTGCTTGAAGATAATGTTAAGGTTTCTGTTTATAGAAGTCGTCATGAATCCCTTATATCATTTTTTCAAATAAAAAATGATTTAGTAGCTTGCCATGATATTGATGGTATAATTAAAGCTTTAGGTATAGAACACATCCCTCATGAATGGTGACTTTTTATAGACTCATCAAAACTAAGTCTCAAAGCAGTATTATTACATAACGGCAACATACTTCGCCCAGTTCCAATTGGTTATGCCGCCCATATAAAAGAAACATACACCAATATGAAGATATTGCTGGAAACATTGCAATATGAGGAATATGATTGGCAAATTTGTGCAGATTTGAAGGTAGTAGCTGTTTTACTTGGTATGCATTTGGGGTATACAAAATATTGTTGTTTTCTCTACAATATAAAAGAAAAGTGTGGCCACAAAGACAATCTTTTGAACCGAGATTGAAAAACGTTACAAACATACCCTTAGTTCCTGCAAATAAAGTTTTACTTCTGCCATTACATATTAAACTTGGTTTAATTAAAAACTTTGTTAAAGCAATGGATAGAGATGGTCCTGCATTCAGTTACCTATAACAAAAATGTCCCAGATTAAGTGAAGCCAAAGTTAAGGAGGGAATTTTTGTGGGACCCCAGATAATACAACTTCTTAGGGATCCTGCATTTGACGCTGTGCTTGAGAGAAAAGAAAAAGAGTCATAAATGGCATTTAGAATGGTTGTAATCGATTTCTTGGGAAATAAAAGAGCAGACAATTATACAGAAATTGTAAAGAAGCTCCTCAAAGCTTACGAAAATATGGGATGTAATATGTCCCTAAAAATACATTTTCTACACTCACACTTAGATTACTTCCCCGAAAACTGTGGAGACGTTAGTGACGAGCATGGAGAACGATTCCATCAAGAAATCGCAAAAATGGAAAAAAGATATCAGGGAAAGTGGAATGTTTCAATGTTAGCAGATTACTGTTGGACACTTCTTCGAGGGTAACCAGAGGCTGTGTATAAGAGACAGATTAAAAAATGGAAGAAAAGTGATTAGTTCATTAATTGGAAATGTGTTGAGGATGAGCTTTTTTGCCTTGTTTCATTCTCAACTTTGTTATGGAGTAGCTTTGTGGGGAAATAGTTCCGCAGCCCAAATTATATTTGGAACTCATAAAAAAGCCATTCGAACTATTACTGGCTCTCATTATCGAGCACATTGTCGACCCATATTTCAAAGACTCGAGATAATGCCGTTGCCATGCATTTTTATATTTCATTCGTTGGTGGAAATTCACCAGAAAAAATCAAGTTACCAGTCATCCAGTACGATTCATAAGTATAAGTTGAGAAAGGATACTCTCCTGATACCAAGATTAATATTAGCAAAGTTTGTTAAAAACTTATTAAACCTCCAACTTTATAATAAATTGCCCAGCGAAATGCAGAGTTTGGGCGAGAAAAGATTTAAGAGGGAAATAATAAATTATTTTTTAAAACACTGTTTTTATTCTGTTCAGGAATTCCTTGCCTCAAATCTTTTTCTGTGAGGCAGTGCGTACCATTCGTTGACCACGTATTATTTTATTTTAACCATGTATCGACTTTGTACTATGTTTATGTCTAGTTATATTATTTTATTTTAGTTTGTAATATTTTCTTTTGTATGTTACTTTTTTCATTGTCATATTATTTACTATCTATTTTGGATATTGTTTTTTTTTTGACCTGCTATAATGTATATTTTTTTGTACAACCATAGTTAAATAAAATTCTATTCTATTCTTAAAAAAAAGTTTAAATTTGTTGCCTAGTATATCATTCAACCTTGTGAAGCTTTGCTATCTGGGAAGCAGAGTTTAACCCCTCAATAATTATTGTCGAAATTAATAAAACACCCCGTAAACAGTTAGTTCGTATTAATAAAAAGAACAATGTAGATTCAGTTAACAAATAGTTCGGTCTCGCTACCTGACCGTCAATAAACCTGCTCTCAATTTTAGTTTCGTGTACCTGTTGAATGTTGGCCAACGCGTTTACCGCAGATGAAACTGCCACGTCCGGTGCAAACCGTTTCGGGCTATACCGCAGTCACGTACCTCTTTTCTCATTTTGGAAAGAGGTTGTTTTGTCAGCCATAAGTTTTCATTTGAATAGAATACACAATAGTAAAATATGCTCTGTTTATTCTGAAAATATTAATAATTATAATGTGTTTTGCATTGTTCTCTAATGCTGGTTTCACATTTGTGTAACTTTCCGTGTACCTATTTCTTCATGTATAGTACTTGATGTATGGTACTAGAGCTAAACAGTGGACTAAAGATCTATTTCTTTAAATAAACAAGTTGGCAAATATCAAGTTTTAAAAAATGTCCCCGTATGAAAGAACAAGACAGCTGACTTCTGCAACGATATTTTCAAATATTTTAAATATTATAAACGAAGCTAAGTTTTAGAATAGAAGAATAGTACATTATGATATTAGGAGAATAAGAGATACTTTATGTGCTGAGCGTGGAAAGTTTGTCTGACGAACATAGTTCTCCGAATATCATATTCTATTTTTTCTTCAAATGTGCATCATATTATTCGAGATAAAACAATGAAAGAAAACGAATTTTTTAATGAAGATAACAAGATTGAATTTTATACTTATTTCACTGTATATTCCCTTTTTGATATCGTTATCATGGATACGTACTTGTTTGGCATCTATCAAAACAAATATTTCAAATTCGGTGTCGCGTCAGTTAAGACCGAATAAATCTACAGAAAATGAGTTTAGAAGTGCCTGATGATCCTCCTAAGGTAGTAGAGGCAGCTAGAATAGCTATTCAAAACTTGCTGCCGACGGAATCTGGTGCAGTATATGAAGCTGCCTTTGTCAAGTTCAACAAATGGTGCACTGGAAAAAAAGTAATGCAATACTCTGAGAACGTTTTATTGGCATATTTTAACGAAATGGCACTGACAATGAAGAGTTCTAGTTTGTGGGCTCATTATTCAATGATAAGGCCCGTGTTAAATTTGAAGCATAATGTGAACATTGAAAAATACAACAAACGAAAAAAAATAAATTTATAGTACAATAATGTATTTATACGCCTAAGAGTATAAGTACTTATACTCCTAGTCATATAAATGACATTTAATGTCATTGAGAAACGTCACATAAGTTATCACTTATATGACGTTTAAAGAAAAAATACATTTTGGAACTATAGTCAGCGCAAAACGAGCATGTTTAAATTCTGAAAACGTGAAGAAGATTTGTTTTCTTAGCACTAATTTATAAACTATGTTTTATTTTTGTTCTATTTTCTGTTGACTTCTTGTTACCTATATACTTAAGAAAATATTTTTATTCTGTTAGAAATCAATATTTTGTTTTTTATTAAAAAAATATATCTTAAATGTTTTTTTTTTATAACCAAATAAAAATTGTGTTCACATATTTACTATATTATATAGTGCCTATAAGTAAAAGTTTTCATTTTGTTAAATATGTAAAACCTAAAGCGTTTTTAATTAAAATTAGAGGTATTAAAAATAAAATATCCAAACCATTCAATGTTCGAATATCATCTACGAGTATTCGAATATTCAAATATTCAATTTCGAATATTCAAATATATCAATATTTGATATAAATATATCAATATTTGATATAAATATATCAATATTTGCTATAAATATATCAATATTTGAATATTCGAAATCGAATATTCTAACATTTCAATATTTGAATATTCGAAATCGAATATTTGAATACTCATAAATGATATTCGAATATCGAATAATTTGAATATTTGAATAATAAATAAAGTGAATATTCGAATACATAAATTTCGAAAATTTCGAGCACTAGTCCAGAATGTCCTACTTATGTAATATTTATTTATGTTACAATTTAATCTAATCTATTTTAGCCGAAAATAAATAATAATAATAAACAATACATCTAATCATGCCACGTAAAGATAAATTTCAGCCCGAACAAAAGAAAAATACATTTTTGTGCGAGTAGTGACAATGTCAGCTTAGTATCAGTAAGGCCAGTGGCGGCTTTCCAGGGTCGGCAGTACTGGACCCAGTGTCAAACAGACAACAAACAGTATATATTATTTATCTACATCAATTTGCATTTTTAATGACCCGCAAACTACCAGTGAATAACCCTTTTACTTTATAAATCGCCCTTATAACTTGTAACCCAGGACGTCATCATGGATTACTTTTCAAGTCGCTTTTGTCACTAGGACCGGCAAGCCGACCCTACCATAAGAAACAAAGAACTTTAAAATTCCAGGCTACCAAACATTATAGTTAATAATATAGTAATTAGTATTATATTTGCAAACCGTGTTGCAAACTTCACACACCGTCAGAAATGACAAAAATAGATTTGCAGGTATATTAAAGGTTTGTTCCGAACCGACCAAAAACCGTATCAATACAGTCCTCGAAACGGTCGCACAACCACTGCAACAGTCGATTGCGAAGTTCAAAGTTTAATTGACAGGCGAGAAATAATCGTTCGGGCATAGAATAACGGTTGGAACGTGGAACAAGCCTTTAAAGAAAGTAAGTTAGTTAGTTACTTGTTATTATTCGTTTGTTATCATCCTCATTAATCATCGGTTGTTTGTTATTATTCTTGATTGAGAATTAGTGTAAAATGAGTCAGAGTAAGTGTGGTCTGATAAAAAACAAAACTTTCGGTTTGGTTAATAAGTTTGTATAGGATTAGGGCCTTTGGTAAGTATTTTAAAATTTAAATAAAACATCTTGCTAGAACGCACGCATCACGCAATGACATGAAAAACTAAGTTAAAACTGAGGTAAATAGAGGTCCTAATGATGATATTTTTGTCTTTCATTTGATGAAGAAAGTAAAATAAAAAATCAATAATGGTCGTGTCCGAGGATCACTTTTTTTAACATAGAAAACCAGTTCGAAATGCAAAGCTGATCCGGTAATATTTGTAAATTGGAAAAATGTATTATTTTATTTAGGTATAACGTATACCAATTTATTGTAAAACACTAAAAATTTTTAAATTATTTTCATGTTCACCTACAATCTGTGTCAAATTAGCTTAGGCTTTTCGTGTAAAATTTCAATGCGCTTTGGAATCTAACGCTCATTAAAATATCACATAACTATATAAATGTAATATCTATGTATACTTTCCCTGAAAGCCTGGACAGTCGGGCAATGAATGTTGGCATCGTATTTTTATAGAGGTTGTTTCAAAATTGAGCATAAAAGTGCGTGCACACTTGAGAACCGAGCACGAACTTGCAGCAAATATGAAAGGAGCAGAAAGGATGAGAAAGAAATATTGTAGTATCATTGAGAAATTTGAAGGATGATTGTAGAATAAATGTTTAGTTGTTTGTCTTAGTGTGAATTTGTTTAGTGATCTTTTAAGTTCGAATTTGTACTTTTTCGTTTTTCGTTCTTAAAAGGAATTTGATTTTCTGTTTGGAAATTGTATAGGTATTATAGAGTGTAAATGAGCAAGTTTAGTGTAGGCATCTGTTTTGAATAAATATTTAGGAATGTCGATATCCCATAATAAAGGTAATTTGTTTCATATCTTTTATGAAGGGCAAGGTCAAAAGAATGTCGTAAAAGTATGTTCGTGTGTATATTTTTGAAAAAGAAAGTAATTTCCTCATGGTAGGGGTGACATAGAATTTGAAGTGTGATCCTTGGAAAAAGGAAGTACAGAAAGTCGCAGGAATGAACGAAGAAAATGTTTTGATGTACCGATGGGCGATGGAAAGCTGATCGTCTCGTATTCGGCAGTAGTCGTTCGTGTGATCGTTTCGGCGTCCAGAGGATCGTGATGCAGTCCTGATTGAACTGCTGACATGTTGCATAATTTGTCTCATTTATACAGGGTATCCCGAAATTAGGTGGCCAAAGGAATACAGTGGAATCTGCATCGGAAAATAATACTAATTTGTTGAACAAACAAGTATCGGAAATTGCCCCCTAAGGGAGCTACGGCCCCCGAATAGGGATTAACCAATGAAGATGGTAATTTTCAGATTATTATTATTATTATCATTACTGTGTATTGTAAATGGAAATTTATTTGAACATTTACTCAAGTAAGTAAGTGTTGTTGTTAACTTTAAAAAAAAATTCATAATTTTAATTTGATCCGTGTTTGTTAAACAATGTTATCGTTAAGGACATTTTTTTTTTGAAATGGTGCATTTGAGCGAAGTACATCAAGAGTACCTTTTGCTGCCAGAAAGCCTTAAACTTTCATAATTGCAGAAAAAAAATGTAAGACAATAACTAAGAAAAAAGTTACTTTTTTGTTCCTCAACCCCCCCCCCCCCCAAATGGTATGCCTATGATTAAATTTTGATAGTTTTGATTTTAGATCTAGATTGAGCATATAAAAGTAAGTAAAATGTTTCTATGTTAAACTGTTTGGGAATAATCTGAAAAATAGCATCTTCATTGGTTTCCTATGGTCGTAGCTCCCTTAGGGGGTAATTTCCGATACTTGTTTATTAAACAAATTAATATTATTTTGCGATGCAGTTGCCACTGTTTTCCTTTGGCCACCTAATTTAGAGACACCCTTTATTAAAGAGTTGTTCTTTTAGTAATTTTTGTTGTTCTTGTTGTCAGTTGAGGAGCGTTTATTCAAAAAGGGTTATGTCCACCTAAGATAGTTTTGAGAAAAACGTAAAAAACGTTTGATGCTAAGACCGTTAAAGCTAAAATTGTAAATGTGATAAAACATGATGTGTTTTGTAGTTAAAAATGTATTTTGAAACAATTTTTTTCAATATATTTTGTTTTTTAAGAGAAAAGTAGAAAAGAAAAATGGACATGTCCACTTTTGCTTGAACTAAATGTTTATGTCCGGTTTTGTTTGAACTTTAAATTTATTTTCTTGTTTCTTTAGGGAAAAAAATATGTTAGTCAATATTTTTACGTATTACATTTTTATTAAAGAAAAGAAGTGAAAAAAGGATATCTTATATCTAAAGGTGAATTTCATAATCAGCCTCCAAGCAATCGCAAGTTTCTTCATCTTGTGCTGTTTCATCTTTATCTTCTGTTACAGGTTCGAGAATTTTTTTAAAAAACTCCAACTCTGGTAGAGTCTCCCACTTTACTTCGTCGTTATTAAATTGCTTCTCTAAAAGAGTCCGGACATTTTTTTTCTTTTCATCTGATATTGAATTTCCTAGCATTTTTTCATCCAATTTTATGTTTTTACCAGTTTGACCTTTTCTTAGTAAGGACGCGTATTGACTTGTAAGGTCTTCGAATCGAAAAAATGCAGATCCTTTGTATTTAACTGCACATGAATCATTCGTCGATCGAAACTTCTGAATTGAAATTTTCTTAAAATCCTTGATTCCGGGCACCTTATTGTAGACTTGTTGAAGTTTTTTTATATCATATAAACGCCAATCGGTTCCTAGTATTTTAACTTCGCCCACATTCGAATACACTGAGTTATATCCTTCGGGGTTACTAATAACAACCAATTTTTTTAACTGCTTTTCGACGCGACCAAACACACGGTCGGCGGGCAGGTAGGAATGGCCTCTAACAGGGAAATGTAATATCAACTCCTTAACGCCATTAGGGGACTCATTTTGAAGCCAGTATGTTAAAATATGAACAATATGGGCATTCTTGTTCTGGCCGGAGCAACCGTCACAAAACAATCTAACAATTTCCACGTTCTCCAGGTCAATGGATCTCAGATGGGTAAGTAATGCTGAGCCAATTTCAACTGAGCCACGTCCTCCTTGATTTTCACACCAGGTATAAAAAAATGGGGCCCTTGATTTCACGTCCACACAACAAAAGGCATAAAAACTAATTTGCCTTAAGTAGAACGCATCCTGAATGGGTGTCTTAGGAAGGGGATGCACCTGTTGTAGGTCAAAGCAAAATGTTACACTTTTATCCGGTGTTTCATTAAGTAACTTGTAGTATGCATTGGCCCTCAATTTATGCATTCTAAGCTCTGTAATCAACGTCGCTTTGTTTTCAGTATTTTGTTTTATGGTATTTTTCAAGTTAATGCACGTTCCACAAACATCGGATGCAGGCGATGAAAATCCAATATTTAAGTCCGTATAAAAAATTCTCTTAAACATTGATTTCGATGCCCGAAAATCGGGATACGTAGAGTTAAACCTTTTGTATAGGCTTTCCAGGCTCAACTCACAGGACAGGTACACACGACATGACTTACTTCGGTTGTAATGGCTTTCGCTCGCTGGAAGACTGTTTAAAAAGGCACGAATTTTTTGTTTCTTCTCCACATTTTTGTTTAAATATCGGTTACCACCACGATTTTCCTTAGGAACATTTCCATCTTTTAAGACCTTCAGTATAGTCTGAACTCTACATTTGGAAATACCGAACGCTGCAATGAAAAACTGTTTACAAACTGGCAACATAGAGCTTTTCCGTCCACGATAAACTCGAAAAAAATAAGAGGCAACCATGTTTTTTGACTTTCGTTGCGCAGCATTTCTTACACCATCTCTTGGCCTTCTTCTTTTAGGTTCCCTAACCGACAAAAAATGGCATAATTTTTGATCTTGTATTAACTTGTTTGGTTCCGAGAAAAAAATGTCTCTAGCTCGGAGAAGGTCAGATGCTTATACAAGAGCACATTGTAAAGAATTTGTGTTATGATCACACGGTCTCACGAACCGCCTAAGTTTGGGATCGTCATTAGAATACCTAAAAATGTAAATGTACGGTTTTAGATCCCCGGTTTAGGATAAAATAAAGCTAAAACTAACCTTTGTCGCTTCGTAATATCTCTTTTTGACGTTTTAGGCTGTTTTTTCCGACTGCCAACATTAATAGTTCCCACTGTGACATCCATTTTAACTCTTTGTTTATATAATTTGAACAAAATATGCTAATAGTTTTACAGGAATGAACAAAACTAGTAAACAACACCTAATGAGCAGCCTAACCAAACTTCACACAGCTGTTTCCAGACTACTGTTCTGTTCACTACTTGCCCGTCCGTGTGTAAAGCCTAACGCTTGGCCTTGATGATTTAGGGCAGATTTTAATGTATCGATACTAATTCGATCTCGATACAGAAGTAAAACAAAAAGTTGCACAAGAAGTGGACATGTCCCCTATTGAAATATATTGGTTTATAACCATAAGTAATACTACTGGACTTGTCCTATTTTGATTGAAACACACTTGATTCAGGTTTACCATGGACATGTCCGGTTTTGTTCAAATATCCTATTTTCACATGCGAATTTTACCGGGTTGTATACTGTTTTGAAAGGATTTGAAGAGATGGGCCGATAGAAACCATATAAATGAACCGAAATCTAACATAAAATCAGTTTCGAAAAAATGTGGACATGACCCTTTTTGAATGAACGCTCCTCAGTTATTGCCGTAACCGTAGTAGAAAAATATAAACGGCTGGTAGTAATGAAAATGGCGCAACTTATCGTTTGTTGTGTCGTGTTTGTGTGTTAGTCGTGTTACATGTTATATTACATATTTATTTTATTAGTAGTTATGCTATTCAAATAAATAAAAGTAATATACCGAGTCTGGCGCGGATCCAGGGAGGGTTATGGGGGTCATGACCCCCCTCCAAAAAATATGATGCTACATAATATTATCATGAAAAAAGAATGTTTGATTTACCTTTTATCTTACCTTAGGCGCTCCTTAACCCTCTCTAACATTTTTTCCTGGATCTACGCCTGTACCGAACTGCCAACCCTGGCTGGCAACCCACGAGCCGCCACTGAGTAAGGCAGTTACGTTATGCTATGTATTGATAAAGAAGATGCTACACAAGTACAGGTGAAGTACACCTACAGCGATGTGGAAAGTTGGCGCAAGGTAAATATTTTAAAGAAAAGGGTTTTTAGGATTAATTTGTTAGAAGGTATGCTTTCAGATTGAATGATTTATATAGTCGAATAAATAGTCCATACTTTTAGTGGAGTCAAAGTTATGTAAACGAAACAATGCAGTCTTCCTCCACAGTTTAATAATTGTAAAAACAAATAAATCGTTCCCCACATGTTTCGAACGCTTAAGCGTTCATCCTCAGGGGATACTAAAAAGGATAGTGCAAAGTTAAGAACGACCAATGAATATGAAATAAAAGTTTAAGTGTAAGTAAGTAAGTTGTCTCAAATTGATGAGTACAACTTAACAGGATGAAGAATGTAAAGTTGAAGACCTAGTGTACTCACTAGTCACATTAACATATTAGTTGTATTACGTTTCGAATGAAAGTGAAGTTTTAATTATAAATGTGAAACTTTAACTAGTGAAGAAACATTATGGATAAAAGATATTTTTTTTTTTACTTAAAAAATTGTCTTTAATTTTTACAAGAGGATTTACAAATATTAACTTAATTGTTGAAATTTTTTTTTATATTAGTGATGGTTACTAACACGTAGATATGCGGCTATGCCCCACATTTTTAAAAAAAGTAACGCTTTTTCATTGTTACGAAGAGTTTTCTAGAAAAGAAGTAGGTGGTTTTAACAAATTAAAAAAATTAAATATAACCTGCGCTAACCACAACCGTGCTAACTAATGCAACGTGATTCATTTGTAGTGTACTTCATGTGTTTCCACCTCTTCAACAAACGTTATATTAAATTTCTAGTCACTCATTTCGACAATATGCACAATTGCGTGAAACTATGCAACTGGACTGTTTCACGACTAGCAAGAACGATTGCACGCAACCATTTAAGAACTGACTTGAAATCGATCTATTTTCAGTCTACCCGTGTGGTGTACAGATCGCTACTTCCGTACACATACAGGTAACGTCAGCAAATAGTTGCGTGTTCAACCGGTTTGCAACTCTTATTGCTAACCCGCCGCTTCGTGTGCACATGGCCTTAGTAAACCTAAACGCGACTGATCGGTGTGCGTCGGTTCATTTAATTTACATTAAATCATTGACATCGAATTTTTTTGCTCTTTCCGTGTGCCGCATAACTGAGTAATTTTTAAAAATTAATATAATTTTTAAGAGGATGCTTGAGAGTATATTAAACTGAAAACTTACTAATTGAAAATAATAATATTAAATATGGCAAATAATTAAGTTACCATCAATTTTGAGTAGATCTGGCGACACTACATTTTTGAAAACACTTTATTAAGTCTTTATAGGCAATTGTGAAAATCGTCTTCTATTAGGGCTGCCACTAAAGAGACTTAGGGTCAGTATTATTTCTTTATATTGATTTGTTAATACTAATACAGTTGTTCAATCGGATACTTAACTAGAAATTTCGAATCTTCTTGACAAAAAAAAGCCAACTAAACTAAATGCTTTTAAAGCTGCAATTTACAATAAAGATTATTTTGTAGACAAAAACGCTATTTAAATACAGCGCATTTTACCGGCATTTAAATTCGGATCGACAACCCGATGGTTCAACTGATTTTATCCGACAGATGCAATTTCCGGTTGTGCCGCGTAACTTCAATTTACATTCGCCGGGTAAGGCATAAAATTATTTACTGGTATATTTTATTTTCTTATTATTGGTCTAAGCACGTAAAACTAATAAGAAAATTCATTTAAAACCATATTAACGGTGGTCAAATGAAAATCGGGTGGAAGACTATACGAAAACTAAAGAACTTCTCCAAAGTATCATAATTTGAGTGGTCCAGACGCATGTTTAAAAATATTTTACATTATACAGGGTATTTTTACATACAATATAAATTTATACATATTTGTTTAAATGGGCCACCCTATGTTTTATGATTTAAAATTATAGTCCTCATAATCCTGATAACTCTGATATAAAGTTATAAGAGTCAGAAGTAGATTAGCTCATTCTAGTTAATAACACGTTAAAATGAAATGAAATTAAAAAGAAGGAAAAAAAAATTTGCGCCGCAGGCCAAAATTGGTTTAGACCACGTCCAAATGACTCCTAATCTTCCTCCACCACACCTCTCCCCCTCCTCCCACGCTCTGGGGGTTAAGTCCAAGAAAGTTTAAAATTTTTTCTTATTTTATTCCTACTATCTATAATCGTCCGTTCATAGGTTTTGCTACAACTGTTACCCGCAATTTCAATATTTCAGTCGGGCATAGGGTGACCACGCTTTTTTGCAACTAATTATTTTTTATACGTAACTTTGTGGAGCTTTGTCTCTCCTAATGTAAATTGACCATATATTTCTCGCGAAAACCGCCAACAAGTAGAACAAATCACAAGAAAAAATATATGCATTAGCCCGATGATACGAATACCGAGAACTAATCGAAACTAAAATAATATTCATCACTGAACCCAATATAATCGACCTTTTGTAACTAACACGGCCTTTATGTCCCGTTCACTTCGCCGTTGGCTATTTCAAGGGGAAAATACGCTCTCAATCTCTTTTAAATTTTGTGGCGCTGTCAGTACTCGGCGGATACATAGAATAGGAATGGGCGGATGAAATGATCTACGGTTTACTGCGCCGTACTCGGTTGTATACTTCGAGCATTTAGTGTAGAATTTGTATAGCTCAGGTCTCGATATCGACATCGAAGTTATAGCTATTATAGTAAGATTTAAAATGTATTAACCGTTATTAACTAATGGTTTCCATTACTTAGTTTAAAAGTTTGGTAGGTCTGCTGGTATGCAGGCCTTATATAGAACCCACCGCTTGAAAAATGACTTAAAGCGTGCATGAAATGGTTTCAATGGCATTTATTCTTAGAGAATGCTCGAAAAATTGTTTATTATCTAGATCAGGGATGCACAGACTTATAGGGAATAGGGGCCACTCGGGAAATATATAAGCCAAGGACGGGCCACCACAAACAATACTTGGTTTTGATTTTGAAATAGTATGATATACAATGATAAAAATAAAAGAACCTTCAAAAATGTTTGTTGTAATTATAATCGTAAGGTAATCTAATCATTACAATGTAATATTTCATGTTTTATTATTTTGATGCATGACATTGCATTGAACTAACAAGTTTTTTTTTTATATTTGGCTCCATATTACTTGTCGCCACACGTTAAATTGCTTCCAAATTTTCATTTTCCAGACGGTTTTGGCTTTTCGTTTTGTTTAGTTTCATCACTGAAAACGTTTGTTCATAAATATACGTCGATCCAAATAAGCTTGCGCATTTCAATGCATTTATTCGCAACTCTTTATCGAGTTCGGGGACGTCGTTTTTCTTTTCCGCCAGATTTAATTGGATTTCTTCAATCAAGTTAAGAAACCGCTATAGTGTCAACCCACGACTTAGCCACCTTACTTCAGTGTAAAACAGGAGATCACCATATTCGCTTTCAATATCCTCGAGAAATTGTTTGAATTGTCGGTGATAAAGACCTCGTGATTTTATAAAGTTTACAGTAGGTACTACAACTTTCATCACATTTTCAAATCCCAATTATTTTGAACAGGGGGCCTCTTAATGTATAATGCAATGAAACTGCATTAATTCCTTGGTATTTATGTTTTTAGTTTGTAAATATTTGTTTAACATAGTTACTATCCCAGATGTACTTCCAACCATTGAAGGTGCTCCGTCAGTCGTAATTCCAGATATTTTCGGTTATTCCAAATCCATTGAGCAGTGGAACTTATATCTGTAAATTCGTCGAGTGCTATAGAAAAATACTCAAAACTTCTCGATTTCGTAGCTACTTGCTCTTCTATATTAGCTGCTAATGCGGTAATTCTTCTTTGAACAGTCATCCGATTTAACTGAATTTTTTCAAGCTTCTTTACATTTTCCGGACAAATTTTTTTTGCGGCGATATATAAACATCTCACCATCTTTAAAAGACCGACAAGTTTTCGCTATTATTCGAGATATTTCAAAGCTAACTTCAGTAGCTGTTTCAGCATCTTGAATTGGTTTTGTAAACATAGCTTGCTGGCATATTTGTTACCGTTGTAAAGTGGAAATTCTTTGCGTTCCATTTTCGCCAGTTAATTTGGTAAAAGTAGGATGCTGGGTTTCATAGTGCCTTTTCACATTATATTCCTTCGGAATAGAAACACTACTCTTGCATATTAAACAGACAATTTTGTTTTGCGATGAAATAAAAAAGTATTTTTCGGTCCAAATATCTTGAAACTGTTGATTTTCATCTTCAACCTTACGACTACGTTTCTTACTGGGGCCTGGTTTATCCATATCAAAATCGATATTATATTGTTACGTAGGTAGAAGCCAACTTCGAACGACGAAATATTTACTCGTCACAGATTACAGTTCTCAATCAGTATAACGTTCGCTTGTCCGTAGTTAAAAATTAACTGCCCCGGTATCTGGCGATGCGTCGTATTTATCCGAGTTACCAAACATCGAGAACCTTCCACTTTGTTGTGTCCATCCAAGAACAATACAATTGGCAAGGGTATGTTACTGCCTTGTATCCATGGAAAGAAAACATTGGTAATATATTCAAAAAAAATTTCGCCCTTCATCCATCTGGAATCTTAACGACCCAGTCCCCATTTTGGTGGCATTTTAGATATTATGTTAGGCGGCATCCTTTTATAAGGAAAAAGAACAAGGGGAGGTGGCAACTGTTCTGCTGCATTAACTGTCAGAAGAACAGTTAAACACTCTTTTTCATTATTTTGAATTCTATTATATACTTTTTTTGATCCTTTACGCACAATAACTTGTTTTTCTTTCGGAGCTAAGCAAAACCCAGTCTCGTCGCAATTAAAAATTTTTTGTGGATCGCCAAGGGCATCCATTAATTTGTTCTACGAAAAATATGACAGCACTCTGTTGAACCATGCTCTAACTGAACCTTCCGTTACATCAGCTCGGGGCTTTGTTAAATGCTGCGAAATCCTTTCTGATAGTTCTGGATGCCTGGATTGAAATCCTTTATACCAGTGACGTCCTGGAACGCCATCCTTCAATGTGTTGGGCCGATTTAATGTTTGTACTAGTTTGGCAACACTCTCTAGAAGTTGTAATTTAGTTACTGGGAAACCACATTTGCCCAGGTAGCCAATCCAATTAACAATATGTTCTTCCTCTTTTTTGTTAAGGACCGTTGGTGCTCCTACTATGTCATTCTTATATTTTACCTTGACCTTATCAATTAGGGTGGTTTTTGGTATGCCAAATTGGTCCGAGGCATTATTTTATAACCCATACCATTTCTGATAGCATGCAAAGCATTCTCTAACACTTCTTTGGAATAACGTTTTGTCTTTTTTTCCATTTAAAATGGATTATCTAAATATTAAAAAAGAAATCTAAAAAATAACAGTGACATCAAAAAACAATTACCAAAAAAACTGAACTATTCGGTAAAATATGAATAATATAACTCTTAAACCTTCCAAAAACAAGGTTATCCTAATGGTAAAAAACATTGTTCCGAATTACGACCAGGCGAGTCGCAAATAGGTTCCCCCAAATACTAATGTGCCCAATTGCGACCCTTGTTTTTACAACAGATAATGAATATTTTAAAGTTTTCTTAATGGATAATAGCATATGGTAAATTTTTCTCTGATTAGAAGAACACGAAATTTATAGGGAGTCAATGAGAATTAAACATGGATGATAATTTTATCGTCAATTTTCTCATACAAAATGACAAAATTAGTAAAATATGTTTAAGTCGCATTTAGGATATATGCACCAAGAACTAAACTTGTTCAGGTCGGAATTTGCTCAGAACGAAGAATACTTATG
The DNA here is from genome assembly GCA_963920685.1 of Polydrusus tereticollis. NCBI lineage: Eukaryota > Metazoa > Arthropoda > Insecta > Coleoptera > Curculionidae > Polydrusus > Polydrusus tereticollis. The sequence goes on from OY987327.1 coordinate 64,375,546, forward strand.
GAAAGATAAGTAGACAAAAAATAGAGAAGAAAAAACATTGGATATATTTTTGAGACTAAAAACACTACATGGCTTTATAAATGCTATTCCGACCATCTGGTCGGAATTTGGTACAATAGAAAATATCATGTACGAAATTCGCGACCGCGTAAAACTATGTATTTTATAAGTTACTATATTAAAATCCCGCCAAAATCAATCTTAATACTTAACAATAAATACTCATTTCATTAAAACATGATATACATGTAAGTTTACTTATCTCTTTTTGCACTGATAGTCTTAGGAAATTTTATTTATTTTTAGTCGATTTTAGAGGCTCTGACAAGCACGTACGTACACGATAATCTTCTAACCACTAATAAGGGCAGAATGGGTTCGCATAACCTATGCCACAATTGTATAAGATGAAATGGACGATAGGCTATCTTATGCATTAGCCAATAAAAAATAGTGGGCGTGTAAAATGTGAATTTCGGTTAAAAACCGTTAAAATCGGAATAATGTGCAGGGTCGGGATTTGGTACATTTACGTTATGGCTCCCACTTCTAGAGGGCGTCAGCCACGTGTATTTTTACTCTTGTGAGGAGTACTTTGCATTAGTCAATAATGTGCCTACATAACAGTGTTGTCAAAAGAGAAAGCGGCAGTGGCGTACATATTTTTTGTTCCTGTTAAAAATTGTAACACCCTGTATCTCAAAAATGAAGGGCTTTCGGACCCATGCTTATATAGACACCTTATGAATAACTGAGGAATCGTCCTGTAAAATATCGGACACTTATTAAATTACACCCTGTATACTGCAACATCCAAAGCAATATATAATAAGCATGTATATTGTTCGTTCCAGAAATATTGTGAAAGATAGGACGTTTTTCACAAAGTAGCTAATTGAAAACCATTAATGTTTGACCCTTTATATCTTTAAAGCAAAGTGATCATGACATGATTCATAAATAAAAAATATATAGGGTGCCCCATTTTAATTTTCATTTGATCACCCCGTAAGTATATGAATTATAATTTACTCTTCTTTCTTTGTTTCAGGTCCAAATTATATTTTCAACTAGATTTTGGTTAGTTTGTTCTTTCATATTTTTATTATTTTAAGCAAAAAGGTTTGTAAACAGCAGGAATAGTGTTGCACATTTCCAGACAACGCGACGATGACTAAAAAACACAGAAGTTGTTAGAGGGAGAGGGAATGTAATTTTTCTATAAACATTTATTAATACGAATCTATTTATTTATTGATAAGTAATCGCATTCATCATTCCTCTAGTTTAGTGATTAACTTTTAACCCCACCGGTTTGCGATCAATAAACATATAGAGTTTAAACATCAATCAGTATCAAACCATCTTGTATTCAATGAAAAATTCAAAACGCTTCATAGCTGTGGTTATAGGACCAATAATTAAGATTACTAAATAAATTTATTAATAATTAGATATGGTGTGGTGTCAAGGCCTTGGACGCATATTATTTAAAAATATGGTATTATTGCAAATTTTTAAATCCAAAAATATTGATATGGCTGTAACTACTGTGCGAGCAAAAATTATTTTCATCCAATCATAAGGCTTGGTTTAGACCAGAGTTTCTCCCTTAGGTCCGGTTTAATAATGTGCTGGCAAGGTCTCTGACTGTTACCAGGAGCATAAATTTGATCTCTCTGGTAAACCTTCTAGGCAACTTCTGATCAGTTTATCAATAAGATTTTAACCTAATGACAGATAACCAGAGCTCTACAATTTGACAACATGAGGCTGCAGAATCCACTAAACTAATGAAGATATTATAGGGTTGTTGTAATATAATTGCTGTATGCATTACTTGTATATGTATATTACCTGATACCTTACTTACGTGTTATATATTGTAACCTGTTTGTAATCTATTTATTAGTTTATAAGTCACTATCATGTTAGTATAGTTCCAAGTTCTGCTAATTAAAGCCTACAATAGCAAAGGTATATCATTTCAATTGTTACAAGTTTTCTTTTAATTTTTGGTTTATTTTAATTAATACAACTGTATTGGGGGTTCAAAGTAGAGAGTTCAGGAATATGAAGAAAGAAAACGAAAAATTATAAAAAAGGTCTGCAAATTTTTCAAACGCTGAAACCGATCTTTTGTGTAATCTTGTCTGCAAATATGCCGGCACCATTGAGTCCAAGAAAACAGACTCAATTTCTTGGAAGGAAAAGGTTAAAGCTTGGGAGAAGCTCACTTCGGAGTTTAGTTATAGAAATAAGGGGCCTGTAAGAACGTCAACCAGCTTAAAAGGGAAATATGAGTGTATTAAAAAAGAACTGCGAAAAAACGTATCAAAAAACAAGCTGGAAAGGGTAAAATCTGGTGGAGAAGTACCAAATATAACACCACTTACTTCTTATGAGGAATTAATTTACAACATAATTTCTCAAGGCCCGGTTTATCAATCAACAGGTAAAGTGATTGGTATTAGCCAACAAGATAAATTATAACCTTCTGACAAAGTCGGATGTGCGTATATCATTACTAAATTATCCGCTTGGTTTCTAACACTCAGGAAGATGTGACAACGTCGGACTGTCCCGATTTTTGCCATTGTGTCAAAGACCATACAATGAAAAGATGAAGAAGAATTAAGGTTAGATAGAGGCGGTAAACCACTGACATCGGTAAACCACCGATAAACATTTTATTAAGTTAATTTAAATTGTGCGTAACATCCGCAAATTTTAAAAATGCTCGGTAATAAAAGAAAAAGATCGGCAAATTTTTCTGCAGTGGACCTAGACATTCTGTGCGAGTTAGTGGTAAAATATGCTGAAATAGTAGAATCTAAGAAAACGGATGCAGTAACTTGGAAACAAAAACTGGAGGCTTGGGAAAAAATTGCGAATGAATTTAACTTAAAAAGTAATGGATTGCCGAGAACACTGCAATGTTTAAAAAGCAAATATGATCAATTTAAAAAAGACTTACGGAAAAAATTAGCCCGCAATAAGATGGAACTATACAAGACTGGTGGGGGATCATTTAAAAAAGTAGAACTGTCCCCCAATGAAGAAAAAATACATAGCTTAATACTACTGAGTGTGGAGGGATTACCAAGCCGTTTTGATGATGATAGTAAGTTTTTCTTATCAAGAATGGCTTATAATATAAATGTAATAGAATTGCTGTGATTTAATACAATTAAATTTGCAAGCCATTTAAACTCAAGTTCTTACCTTATCAATATGCCTACCAACAGTTTATTTTATTGTAGATTTAGATTGTAATCTGGAGGTTTTCCCACAAAAAGAAAGCTATACTGTGGGCCAAACTTTGAACTCAGATTTGGAAGACCAAGAAGACATAATAATTTATAACGTGGTAAGTTGCCTTTATTTTTAAGTAGCGCCCTTGTAAGACTATTATGTATTCAAGATATATAAATTACTTTTACGGAAATCAAATTTGAATATCTTTTAGACTAATGCAGATGATTCATTAGATGTTACAAGTCCACCAGAGACTCCATCAATCAAACAAATTGATGCTCAGGAATCCTTTGTATCGCCAGTTACTCGAATGGCATTAAAAAGGCCTATTTCTCAAGAATTACAGAGTAAGTAGGTCATTTTGGCACCGAAGGTTAAAAATGATTATGAATATTCCTGATAATTTTATTTCTTTGCAGTAGGAAAAAGGAACAACTCTCGGACAAATTTGTTGACCAAACTTGAAGCTTCCAAGAAAGTGTCTCTCTTGGCAACTTCTAAAAAAGAACTTATTGACTTGCAGATTAAGTACATGAAAGGTCAAATTGAGAGTAGAGAGAAAGAAGATGAGATTAAAGTGAAAAAGGTAGCAGAAGAATTGCGAATTATTCAATTAGACATAGAAATTAAAACCATTGAGAAGAGAATTAAAGAGACATTAAAAAAAATTTTAAAATGAAACCCTCATATTTAGTTTTTTTGTTATGTGCAAAAGTTGATAAAAATTTTATTTCTAAGTTTTTCTGTTTCATATACGTATGTAACTAATCCGCTTAAGTTGTGTTTTTGATTGTTGATTTTCCGAAGAAAGTTAGTCCTATAAAATGTTCTGCGTCCTAAAAGAGTAATATTAGGGTACTACAACTTGAAATAGCATGTAGAGAGTGGTCATCAAGTGGGACAATTTCTAATTGACCCAAAAGAGAAGTAGTAGCGTTTAATTTCTATTTTAGAGCAAAATGAAATGATACTTAGAATTTAACATTATATCTAACTTTAAATCCATTGCCTAATTTTTTTTTGAGAAATGTAAATGTTAATTTCTAATGTCATCATTTAGAAAACTCGAGCACTTTTTAATAGCAGGCAATGGATTTAAATTTGGATATAAACTTTAACTGTAAGTATCATTTCCTTATTTTATTTTGCTCTAAAATAAAAATTTAAGTTTTCGTCTTTTGGGCCAATTAGCAATTGGCCCACTATATGAACACTACATTATGTTATTTACAGTTTTAATAGTCTAATATTACTTTTTTTTAACTTGCTGATTGTACAGACCGTTTATTTATATATCTTGAGTCAAAGACGTGACATGTATATTAGGTTTGTCTAAGAATTAAAATATAATATATTTGCAATTGACATTAGCCTACTTTAAAAATTATTAATCAGCTCCTTTTTACTCGCCTATCATTTATTAGGTTCTTCCTTATTCAAATACATTACAAACAACTAAAGTCCCAAATTTTATAAATGTTTACATATTACGTATTATAATATATAATAATGTTTTGCCAACTTAAAGGTAAAACAGGGATTATAAGGCAGTAAAATTGTCACCTCATAGCAAAAAATACAAAGCTTAATCCTACTTATTCCATCTGCTCAATCTTGGTACCAACCTAAAAGTATAAAAAGGTTTGTTTTATTTCATATTATGTTTATGATTATAACAAAAAATATTCGCCTGGTGATATGTCAATACATTACCACAAATAACACAATAATTTAGTATTCTTATTTTATTTTCAGTAATATTTTGACATTCTTAATGAGTATTTTTTCTACGTTACAAAATAATATATACCTATATAATATTTTATATTATATAAAATTATTAATACACTTACCTACAACATTGCAAAATAATTATTTATTAATTCATTTCTATAGGCTGCTCCATTATCCAAAACAACATGATCAACTGGAACCACATTCTCAATTAGTTGTTGAATCTCTTCATTGACTTGAAGGTCAGGTTCATTTTCCATTATAGCTATGTTATGTAAAATAGCTGTTGCAACTATTACATCTTGCACAGTTGTCAATTTAAGTCTTAGTCCTAGAGCAAGGCAAGGGAAACGTCGCTTCCATACACCAATACAGCGCTCTACTACGTTTCTTGTTCTGATTTGTGACTCTTGATAACGCATTTCAGCAACAGTAATTGGATTCAGTAGAGGTGTTAGAAGATACTTGGTATTTGGGTATCCACCATCCCCTAGGATTAAGTCGTTATCCTCAGCATTTTCAAAACGAGCCCGTAGGGCTGAATTATTGAACACATTAATATCATTTGATGATCCAGGCCATCTAGCAACTATTTGTCGAATTTTCAAATGGAAATCGCAGGCAATCATAACATTTAGTGAAAAAAAACCCTCTCTGTTACGATACTGTTCTGCTTGGTCTCCACCAGGGTTTTGAATTTTAACATATGTACCATATATATGACAAAGTAGGACACGAGGGAATGCTGCGATATTGTAAAACCCCTGTTGGATTATGACTTTCTCTTCATTTTCAGGGAACCTTATAAAATCATTTTTAATTAAACATAACGCTCTGGTTACTCTCTTTATAATTCTGCATACAGAAGTCTTATGTATGGCAGAAAAATCTCCAACAGTTACTAAAAATTACCCAGTTGCATAAAACCGCAAGCAAACTAATAGCTGTTCGCATGGACTAAGCGCATGATTTCTGAAATATTAAAAAATATTAATTATTACAAGGTGAAGATTACCAAATAGACATAAACAGCAACTTTACTTACATTTTTAGGTATAGAGGATAGAGGCACTTTAATTTTACAATAAGAAAACAAATAATTAGTTACCTTTCAGTAGGGTATCGAATTGTTGCTTCTATACGCTGCAACAATTGATAAAATGTATTTTTTGATATTCTAAACCTGATTCTGAAATCAGCATCATCCCAGTAATTTAAATGGTTTGGTCTTTCTTGAATCCTGTATGGTCTCCTATTAACTATGATATTAAAATCTTCCAATTCTTCGTCCTAGTCGGATTCGAATATATTTACCTCAAAGTAAACGTCCATTTTTATTTATTTCGATTTTTGATACAAAGTTTTCTAGGTTATAATTGCAAATTAACCCTTTGGTATCTACTTACCAAGCAAATTTACCAACTATTACGTTAACCTGTTGGTAGGACGAATTAATCCCATTGTTTATATAAACAACTGTTTGAAAAACACAGTTTTGAGGTTACCATTAGGATAAAAATACCAATCACTTTACCAGTTGATTGATAAACCGGGCCTAAGCGTGGAAGGTCTGCCAGCCCGGTCTGATGATGACAGTAAGTACCTTGTTCAAGCAATTTATATTATAGCTTGTATGAAAGCATGAATTAAAAAGATAATTATAAGAGGCTTGAGAAAAGTTTCTCTCTACTTATAAAACAATATTTCATCATTGTATTCATTATGTGAGTTCTAGAAAAATTACATACCTCATAATTTTTACTAGATATTTTACCAGAGACCGATGAAGATGAAACCAACATTAAAGGACGATATATCTAACCAAATCTAGGTTAACATTGTGGCGAATTCATGACATGATATGTCAAACTGACGAACATTAAAATAAGTAAAAATTACAAATCTATTTTTGTTGTTTAAAAAATTAGAATATAGAGAGAGAAACATAAAAGTTATGGAAATTGCTGAAATTGGCCACCGCCATGCTTCAAGAATAATTTCACACATCTTTTCATATTACCGTAAGCGCTAACCAGCATCCCTGGAGAAATGTTACCACGTTCTTGGATAATCTTTTCTTATAACTGTTCTAAATTTTCAGCTGGTGTTTAAAAAATATTACTCTTCAAATGAGGAAAAATGAAGTAATTCATGACCGTCAAAGAAGGTGATCTGGTTGGAAATTTGATGTCTGTTCGAAAACTGATCAATCTGTCGTCGAAATAACTGTGTAAGTAGTTAATAGTTTCGGCGGATATATAGGCGGTTGCATCGTCTTATTGAAAATAACCAAAACATAGTTCATCGTCAAATAGTTGTTGCTTCACAATTAGATTCAAAATATTGTCGCTATTTCGCTGTGCTGCAACTGTGTCATGGAAAAAAATTGTACCAACAATTCTTCTTCGGAGAACAACCAACCGGACACCAGTTACTTTTTAGGGATGCAATGTGAAAAAAAATGAGGATTTTCACTACACCACATGCATGTATTCTGAGAATTCACATAACCAGTGAGGTGGAACCAGGGGCTTCATCAGAGAAAATGTCAGGTCTAATAAATCAGTTATTTTCAATAAATTTTGTGTAAACCACTGACAGCAATTCCTGCGTCTTTCAAAATCTGCAGCTCGTATTTCTTGGAATACTTGTACTTTATAAGGAAACAAATTTAACTGTTTTTTAAGAATAGTCCTGCATATACTATAAGATCATCCGACTTCTTGAGACTGGCATCTTACACATTTTGTTGGCGTATTTTAAGTTTAAGTTCTTTTGTTCTTACAGATGGTCATCCAGCTCCTTTTTTATGTCATATAAAGCCTTTAATTCATAAACAGAGCCAGTAAAAGCGAAGTTAAGAAAATTTTCGCAAAAATCATCTATGCACAAACGCTTGTATTGCCACTCACCATTTACTCTAACCCCTTCGAAAATATGGTTCAACCATGAATTTTTTGTGCTGTTCCATTAAACCCATTGCGTGAATTATTCAAGAAATTGGATAAATTAGCGATTAATCAAATTATTTGTAACGACTGTTAAAGACGACTGAATAACTGATTAAATGCTGATATTTACTGATACCCAATAGGTATTTAGCTTTACCGCTAAGCAGTACGGCCTTGCAGATGCAAAGCACACTTTGATGATAATAATTTTTGCTCGTACGGTATAATACTACATTCTCTTTATTTGACTTACGAAATTTGACAGACTGACACTTAGATATAATTTGACACTAATGTCAAATGTACCTACACTTTAAAATTGACTCCATACTCTCGCAACCCTATCATTGGATGGTGGTTACGAGTATACACAGTATCCCATATAAGAATGCACACTACAGGGATCTCGTAAACCACACGAGATACAGAGATGGTTAAATTAGAGAAAAGTTGCGCTTTGCTAAACCTTTCAAAGTCACGATTCGAAATCTAAAAAAATCCGATTACTTCCGAAGATATTTGGGAAAAACCGAATTTTCCCGATTTCGTTTTTATTTTTTTCTGGCTCTATTTAAAAAGATATGACAAAATAAATTTCACATTCTCATTGCCACTTTTTCTGCTCTACAAGCCGGCGTTTTTAGATTTTCAATACGACGTTTCGTTTCTTCGCAACCATCATTATCTTCATTTTTTTAAATAGTCGAAAAATTTTATGTTCTCCCTAAAAAATTCTAACTTTAATTCTAAATCCCACGACATATCGCTTCTCACATTTATCAGACGTTTTGGACGAAAAAATCATCATCAATATTATTTGATGATTATTACGAAGGAACGAAACGTCGGATCAAAAATTTAATTGCGTGATCATGTAGAGGAGAAAAAATTACATAGGAATGTGGTTTTTATTTTGACTTGTCTTCTTTTGTGAAATCAGAAAAAAATTAATTGCCAAAATTTATGTTTAAAAATTCAAGAATGCGTAGATTTTTTTCTGATTCTACTGTAAGAGATAGATCAAAACAAATTTTACATTTTTATTTTCTTTTTCTCCTCTACAGCATGACGTCATTCAATTATTGATTCTACGTTTAGGCTTTTCTCGACCATTATCAACTTTTTTTAAAATAATCCCAAAATTTTAAGCTTTAACTATTATTAGGGCAAGTAAGCAAAATGTTGTTATCAAATAATTAATTGCGAGTTATTCCAGTTACGGCGTCTTGAAGTAGTAGGCTTTGAAACGCATTTGTTTAAATAAATCATGGCGATCTGTCAGTATTGCCTATAAATCGAAATTTTTACGGAAAGAAGAAGATTTTGTTCGAAAATTACCGATTGAATTTAAACTTTTTCTTGTCTTGTGATAGTGTGAGTATTTTTTTAATGATGGCACATTTTTCAAATGAAGAAAAATCGGACATGTTATGTTGTTATATTGAAAGCCATAAAAATTGTTTTTACGCTGAAAGGCAATATTCTCAAATATCCAGAGCGAAGCCAACCTAATATATCAATTTTCAAAAGACTTCTCACAAACCTAAGGGAATATGGCGCATTTCAAAAACCAGTGTCGCATAGAGTAAAGACGAACGATCTAGAAGAAACATTAACCGTTTTGTTGGCTGTACAAAAAGAAGATACTGTGGGATTAAGATCAATCGAAAAAGAGCACAATGTTCCTAAGTTCTATGCTCAAAGGATACTTCACAAGGAAGGTTTTTGTACATTTAAATACCGGATTTGTCATAGTAGTACCTGGTGATCAACAGCGCAGAATGATTTTCTGCGAGTAGCTGACTAGAATGTGTGATGAAAATCGTGAATTTCCAAGAACTATTCTTTGGTCAGACGAAAGTTATTTTTGTAACAATGGAATTTTTAATCGACACAATCGACATTATTGGGCAAAGCATAATAAACATCGTGTACGACCATTAAGGCACCAGCAACGCTTTAGCTTTAATGTGTGGTGTGGAATTTTAGGAACAAGGATTATCGGACCAATAATTTATGAAGGTACTGTAAATGCAGAAAGATATTTCCAGTTCTTGAATAACGATATTGAAGATTTTCTTAATGACATTTCTCTGGCAGAAAACAACAGTATTTGGTTTCAGCAAGATGGGGCACCTCCCCATAATTCTCGAAACAACACTGAATATCTAACAGAACGGTTCCAGAACAAAGTAATCGCCACTAATGGCCCCATAATATGGCCTGCACGATCTCCCGACATCACTCCGTTGGATTTTTTCTTGTGGGGCTTTCTCAACGATAAAGTCTACTGGAAAACGTACGAAAATGTAGAACAACTTAGAGCCGAGATTCAAGCCGGTATTGCAAGGATAACTCCAATGATGCTAGGAAACGTAATGAATGAAATTGTTAACCGTTGCTACGTTTGTTTAGATAATGAGGGACGACTTTTTGAACATATCATTAAATAAGATTGTTTCAATGAACATTTTGTAGCGTAAAAATAAAATATTTTGTTTTTTGATAATAACATTTTGCTTACTTGCCCTAATAATAGTTAAAAGCTTACAATTTTGGAATTATTTTAAAAAAAGTTGATAATGGTCGAGAAAAGCCAAAACGTAGAATCAAGAATTGAATGACGTCATGCTGTAGGGGAGAAAAAGACAATAAAAATGTAAAATTTATTTTAATCTATCTCTTACAGTAGAATCAGAAAAAATCATACGCATTCTTGAAATTTTAAACATAAATTTTGGCAATTAATTTTTTTCTGATTTCACAAAAGAAGACAGGTCAAAATAAAAACCACATTCCTATGTAATTTTTTCTCCTCTACATGATAACGTAATTAAATTTTTGATCCGACGTTTCGTTCCTTCGTAATAATCATCAAATAATATTGATGATGATTTTTTTCGTCCAAAACGTCGGATAAATGTAAGAAGCGATATGTCGTGGGATTTAGAATTAAAGTTAGAATCTTTTAGGGAAAACACAAAATTTTTCGACCATTTAAAAAAATGAAGTTAATGATGATTGCGAAGAAACGAAATGTCGTATTGAAAATCTAAGAACGCCGGCTTGTTGAGCAGAAAAAGTGGCAACGAGAATGTGAAATTTATTTTGTCATATCTTTTTAAATAGAGTCAGAAAAAAATAAAAACGAAATCGGGAAAATTCGGTTTTTCCCAAATATCTTCGGAAATAATCGGATTTTTTTAGATTTCGAATCGTGGCTTTGAAGGGTTTAGCAAAGCGCAACTTTTCTCTAATTTAACCATTTCTGTATCTCCTGTGGTTTACGAGATCCCCGTAGTGTGCATTCTTATATGGGACACCGTGTATAGATTTATGGCAAAAGTTCTTACAACACACTAAAACCGTTTCAATATTGACCCTAATAATGAGAAAATCCAAGAACTTCGTCTCCATGTTCTTTCAATATTTCGTCTGCTAGGTAACGTTTTGGCAAGTCCCATATTGTGTTTTTGTCGAAGACTTTGTCAGGTTTTATCGACCATTTCTGCAATTTTTATTTCCTTTTTTTAAGACAATGTGGGAGGTTTATCTATCTTCTCTGAGTGGTATGGAGCATTGCTCATTATTACCACAAATTTCTCTTTAAGATTAGCCAAAGTTGTTTAACGACCCACTTTTGGAATATGTCCGCGTGCATAATTGGCTTGTTAGGAAATAATAAAATTTGATGTGAAAGTCCATTATACAAAGACTTTCTAAACTGAGAAGGTTTTACTAGCTACTACAGTATGGCTGGTTAGTTAATAACTGTATAGATTCAATTGCATTGAGCAGTACAGAAAAACAACTTATTAGAAAGCGGAGTAACAACACATGTGTTGTCCCTTCAGAATAGAATCGGTCGCGTGGACCCCGGTCGCGGAGCAAACTTCTCTCGTCGAGATGCTGTTAGCGAGTCGTTACCGACATTCACCGATGCCTTGAAGTGGCCAACCTACTTTTCTCGGTGCTACCGTGGGGGATTAATTACAAGTGATTAAGCATATGAGGTACCGGTCTATGTAGTCCGTTGTCGTCATTACCGTCGCGACCATGTTTATATACGGCTAATCAAAAAGTTGAGCGAAGCAATTTCTCTCAATATGATGTATCGGCCCTTCACAAAGGCCCTTATGAGCATACTATAGTATGCTAATGATTCTAAGTTAAAAATGGATTTATTTTAGAATATTGTACCTGTTCATCTCAAACTCGAGAGATAATAATTCCTAGAACCGAACTTATTATCGGTGGTTTATTTTGTGGAATATACCGATTTTAACGTCATCTGAAATTGTTACAATATCTTTGCAGCCGTTTGGGTGCAATATAGTTTAAAAATACAATTATTCCAAGGTGGATTTCGTTGTAGGTTCTGCCGACTGTACTGCGCTTTGAACAGTATTGATGTTTTATTTTAAGTATCCAGATATCTCTAACTTATAAGAACAAAAATATTTTATGTCTAGATTTAAATTATATTAGAACATGTTTATATAACACCTTCAAAAAAGTCGAATGCAATCTTCATGTTAAATTAATAGAGTAGTCAATATTTGAGGGTAGCAAAATTTACATAGGGTTTCCCATGGCCAGTCTGACTGTACACCACCCGGTATATCATTGTTTTATGAGTCTAAAAGTTACGCCCGTCTAAAAACCCTATAACAATGTAAAATAGTAAATCGTTTCACCTCTGATCTAATTTTAGATGAATTTTCACTTTTTAGACAACCACGCTAAACTTGCAAGGAAAAACGTAATTACTTAGCACATCCAACAGCTGACGCTTAAATTTTATTTTTAATGGCTTCTGCCCTTTTCATCCCTATTTAAAGTCTATTTAGGATGTTGTTTAATTTAAGCAAAGTGGAAATAACGCTGGCCTAGGCTTAGTTAAAATGCGGGAGATTTATGAAAGTAAGCGGAGGGATTTATTAATGATTCTGGCAAATATTAAATTGAAAAATTTAGATAGCTAGATATTTTTTTTTACAGATTTGGGATATTTAAGAAAACAGACAATGTATACGGTTCACTATTTAAAAATAAGTTTGGGAATTGATGCGTGTGATGCAGTTAAGAATAGTTTTGGTTAGTCCGTGTTAGAACCTGGTTTGGAATTTACTAATAGTAACATTGCTTTAAACTAATTTTAACTGAGTTTTTGTTTTAATTGCAACCGATTTGAAATTATACATTGCCTTAGATATGTATAAAATCAATTGCAAAACTAGATTTTACAGCAATAAGTAATAAACTAACCTTAATGTAATATATTTTTTCTACGAACATGAGGAAAATACGTTTTTTTTGCACTGATTTTAGTCTTGAAAATTGACTTTAACCACTTCGAACATCGAAATTTTAAATTAACAGAAAAACGCCTTTGTAATCCACGGTATGAAGGCACTCTTAGTTGCTACGTGTAACCAAGCATTTAATAATAATTGTTGTCATATTGTCAAAAACGCGCGAAATTTGTAACACGAATTCTGGCTTGAAGAATTTTAATAACAAAAGTTATTAAGAAAAAAAAATTAATGCAACTCAAAATATCTGAATGATTAGCATATACCGACGGGAGGCTTTCCTCGTGCAACAAAAACCCGGTACCACGGCTGTGAATTCGTAAAGCGCCACCAGCTTTTAGTGACTAAGCTGGAAAAGTCCTGCTATTATATTATGCAGCTCACTTCAGTCTATGCTAATCCTGCCAAGAAAGATAGCATTCAGAGCAGTAATAAAACACTTAAATTTCGGAAAACGAATTGTACAAGGACATTTTTTTTTAAGTGTGTCACCTGATTGGCGATTTTCCTGCTGACTATAATAAAATAAATTACACTTTCCTCAATGATTTTCCACATGGAAGCCAAATTTAATGTCAAGAAATATATAAGTTATCATAAATTTGACAGATACGGAGTAGTTTTCAATTTTTTTAAATGACAACCCTCATTAATAACCACACAAGTGAATTGAATTTCGTGATTCAATTTCAAAAACATACAGTCGTTGGTATTTATTTTCAGCCGTTTCGGAAATACGGGGGTTCCTAAATTGCCTTCATTGATTACGTCTTTTAAGTTTCTCAAAGATGCTGGCCAGTTGGTATTACCAGAGCCATAAAACAAAAACAAAAAGTGTTTAACCCCAATAATAAATAGAACTTTTAAGCTGAAACCCCCAATTTCTTACGCGGTAACATAATTTCCCGTGGCCGAGCTATTTACGCTATAATCAAATACGACAGATGTCAGAAAGTGAAAACAACGCTATTTTGATATCAAAAAATATATAAGTTCACAAATTTGACAGATACGAAGTAATTTAGAAAAGGGATGCCATTTACATCCCTTTTCAATATCCACTCGAGTGAAATGCATTTCGCGATAGTTCTGAAAGCAGCTGTTTTTAGTCGTCCGCCCCGAAAATTCTATTTTCTAATTTGGTTTCATAAAAAAGCTGTTTCGATATTGTTCGTCTGAGTTCGATATCGTTTTCACTATCGTAATGAACTTTTTATGAAACAGTTTTCTCTATTTTTCTAAGGTTGGTAATGATGTTCACAAATGTTGTGTATGTTTGGTTGCATAAATTCTATGAAATGGAGATGAGTTAAAAAAATATCAAATAATCTTCCAAATTCACTATATTATAAATCATACAACTACAAAATTGACCGCAATTAACTTTGGAGGATCTAAACTAAACTCATCATGCTCCATATTTTAAATTTTTGTAGGTACTTATGTTAGAAAAATTAGACAACTTCGTGACAAAATGGCTGACACATGGAAATAAAGGAAATGGATTTATTTATTTAAAAAAATGCCAAAATAGAAAAGATAGTATAAAGCACACGTTTTATAAAGCTATTAGCGCACATGTGCGTTATAAAACTCGCCGCAACCGGCTCGTTTTCTAACATGAACTCGTGCGCTAAAATGAGCTTAATAAAACTTGTTGTACTTTAATATACTATTATCTCTCACTTTTGGGATAGAATACTGAAAGTGTGCAAGAATTTTATACGCGCATATTTGATGAAGAGTTAATGTTGGGTTTTTTTGTTAAATGGAAGTTCTAAAAATTTTAGAGATGGAGCAAAGATTAGAAAAAAACAAATTTTTGTAAAAAAGTTACTTTCATGTCTCATGCACAGGGTGATTCCGAGAAATATAAGGTGTGTCAGGTTAGTTTAGGTTAGATCAAACTAAGTGTATTACACACAACGTCAAAAGTCTTGGATCCCCCCGTTATTTTTATAAATATATTTTGTTTTATAAAAATAAAAGAAATCATTGAAAGTGTGGGTTGTGGGGATTTAAATTTGATTTACGTAAAGATTTTAAATGTACAGGGGCAGTTCAAATGAGACATAATATAAAATACGGTTTAATTCAAAAATTCCCTTCATTATAAAAACATTGATCTTATAAAAAAAGATGCTAATTAATAGTCTGTGTTTCCTCCTCTACTTCTTAATAGTGCAGCAACACGTCTTGGCATAGAAATTATCAAGTTAATAATGACGTGTTGAGGTATGCGGTTCCATTCTTCTACCGCAGCTGCAGCTAATTCATTAGCAGTTCTGGGTGGGTCGTGGCGATTGTGGATGGCTCTGGAAACAAAATCCAACAAGATAGGATTCATATCCAGTGAGTTGGCTGGCCATTCTAACCTGGTGATTTCTTCAGCATCAAGTGCCTCCTGAACTATTCTGCCTCGATGTGGCCTGGCATGGTCATCTATAAAGATGAAGTTTACTCCTATTTCATTGCGTAGAGGATAAACAATGGGCCTAATAACGTTTTGAATGTAAATTTTACTTGTCATATTTTGTTGTATAGGAATTAATGGGGTGCGGCGGTTGTACATAATACCCCCCCAAAACATTACAGTTCGCCCTTGATAGGGAACGACTGCGCGGGGAAAATTAAGTCGCTGCAGACGCCCTGGCTACCTCCATACTCTTTGACGATTGTCGCCACTGACTAGGCCAAATCTGGTTTCATCAGAAAAAGGACCCATCTCCGTTGATTTAAAAGCCATTGCCTATGGTCTCTAGCCCACTGGTGGCGGGCAGCTCGATGTCGAGGCAATAGAAGAGCGGCTCTTAAAAATCTTCTGGCTCGTAAATTGGCACTATGCAGCCGTCTGCGAATTGTGGAGGTAGAAATTACGCGGCGAAACGTACCTTGAAAATGAGCTCTGATGTCTGGGGCCGTGGCATTTCGATTTCGGCAGGTAAATTGTGTCGGGTACCTATCCTCCCTTGCAGTAGAAACGTGTGGACATCCACTACGAGGCATTCGTTCCATAGTTCCAGTTTCTTCGTATCTTTGGATGATGCGACCAACAGTTGATCTGGGAATTTTCAAAGTAGCCGATATAATATGGTGTTTTAAAAAATTATCTTCCAAAAGGGCAATCTTTTTTGCCCTGTTAAATACAGAAATTTCACGTCCCGGCATTTTTACTAACGACAAAATTAAGATTTGCGTACCCAACTAAGCAAACAAACTGAATAAAACTAAGGAAATTAAGAAACAAATTTTATTTGTCACAATTTAATTTTTATTAATTAATTTTATTCATTATTAATTCTTGTTTACTCCAGAAATGCTTGAATTTTTTTTGCCTAGCAACAAAAACGCAATAAAAAGTCATTAACTCGATTATTTACGGAGGGTCCAAGACTCTTGACGTTGTGTGTACTTAGATTAATACTTTTTCTAGATAACTTCTTCAGCATCTTCAAAATAGAAAGCGTACACGAAAGAAACTTTACTTTGTAAAATTTTAATATTCTAAAACGTCTAACCTACTAATTCACTTAAAACTTTAAGGAAAATTGATTAATTTTTAAATGAAAAAGTTTAGCTTGGAGTAGTTAAATTGATTTAGGTTGTCTTCTGTTATTAAACTTCTTGGGATTGCTCAAGCTAAAAATAAAACAGATATTAGGACAAATAATACAACTACCACTACAGACGCAGACGATAGGATTGATCAGCCTAATGTTGTAGAACTGCTAAAATGCCCACCCGACACCGTAGCATTAAGACCAATATTGAAGACAGAATTAAAACAAATCGATGGTAATTACTTAAGTAATATTCGAAAAAATTATCAGTAGGGGAAAGTTCCGTACCTTGAGCCGCTTTAATATTCGTGTTATTGGGAGGGGGGGGGGGGGGGTGAATGATTTGGCAACGCTGCTGTAGACTGTTGACGTGATTATCCATTTCGCCACTTTATCCCGTTAGTGTAAGCATATCGGTATTTAAATAGGAGTTGCAGCACGTGGCTACATCTCGTGGCAACCACACGTATCAACCCAACCAGGACAGCGAGAATCCATATAGATTCAAGCACTGGCTAGGCGGCCCATCGCGGGCAAACTACGTTGGGTGTCGTTAAAAGCCAATGTATCGGTTCAGCCTACCGAAAGCTAAATATTTGAAAAACACAAACTTAAAATAAGTTCGTGTAAAGAGTTGTCCCTTATCCTTTCCGTCAGACCCAATCCTTGGACGCGTTTCGCCGTTTACGGCTCTTCAACAAGGCTCCGGGTCTGACGAAAAGGAAAGGGACAACTCTGTACACGAACTTATTTTAAGTTTGTGTTTTTCAAATATTTAGCTTTCGGTAGGCTGAACCGATACATTCCATTAAAAAAAAATACTTTTTGTCGTCCCCCGTATATTTGCAAAGTTACTGAAAACTACAGTGCAAATTTGGAAAGGAAAGAATTTCCCCTGTATGTCAGTTTTTTTATTTTTCCCGTACGATAAAATATAAAAAAGTTACGGGGGGTGCTAGTTTATACCCGGTACACGAACTTATTTTAAGTTTGTGTTTTTCAAATATCGGTATTTGTTGAACAGTGAAATTTTAATTTTCTATTTTAAAAGTAAATATTTTACTATTTACAATTTACCTCTGTTTTTTGTTAATTGTAAGAAATAATAAAACTAATTATATTATTATTTTGGTTACTATATTACTATAATTATTGCGAGTATGAGAGTACCTGTGCGATTTTTGATAATGCCGGTTAAAAATATGTGAAGGTTTGATTCTTCAGTGTAGTGTATAGGGTGTCCCATTTTCGACACTTTTATAATGTATCTCCGTAATTGTTAGTGCTATCAAAAAAGTAATATGGATGTCATGTGCTCTTCTTGAGTCAAACTTAAAATGGTTAAATCAAAATTAGAAAATTTTCGCTCGCTTAAGAGATACGGGGGAAAATTAAAAAATTGACAATTTCAAAACTACCCTATATTTTCTTAGTTAAAAGAGATACAGAAAAATATTTGATACGAAAGTTTCTTTATAGTAATTGGTGAATAATCTGCCGTTTTGAAAATAAGTATACGGGGTCAGGTGAAAAAGTTATCGGACCTAACCTCATTTTTTTTAATGGAATACCCCGTATATTTTAAGCTAAAAAGATTGCACTTTAAATTATCTTTTTAAATGTATAACACAGCATGGATGATATTAATTTCCTAGGCGATTTACTTAAACTTTATTACTTTAAACCACAGTAGGCCATGAAACAAAAGCTAATATCCGAGAAACAACTATGTTGAAATTCTAGTTGTTATTAACATTTAACGTCAAATTTATTTTTACGTATTCGTTTGTAAAAATGACTTATCAACATTTTGAAAAATTTGATATGATATCAGTTTATATTGAAAGTGGAAAAAACGAAGAAACGGCGCAAAAAAGACGGCAATCATTTAAGGACATATTTCGACGACTGGAACATAATTTAAAAACATACGACTCTTTTACGATGCCGAGATCAAAAACTTATAATAAAGAAAACAAGGAAAATGAAGAAATAAGCGTGTAAGAATTGGTCGAGGCCAATAATTAGGTAATATATCCTGTGATAGCTTTGAATACTAGTAGCTCAACTTTTATTGAAGTGAAAACTTCTTTAGGCGCGTTTAGCACTTTTAGTGAGTATTGAATGAGACTGAGCCGTCAGATTCGGCTATGCAACGCTAATGATGCAGTCGGGGAAGAAAGCAAGATACTAAAATATAATCAAATGCATAGTGTATTTGCTTTTTATAGATCGATTATTTTATCGTCTTGAATTTGAGATTTGCGGATGTTATATTTTGAAAGGTTAATAGAGAATCTTGTCTTGGTGAGGTTTTCACTTCTGTCTTGTGGTCTTAAGCACACATCCTAATTGTATTCTCTAAAATCACTTTGTAATTTTAGGAACAAAAATCTACGTGCGTCAGAAACGTAGAAACTGAAACTGGAATTACAAAATCTAAGACGTAAAGAATCTTGACGTCCAATAAATATATTTCCTATGTTGTTAGAATTACCCAATATTTGCATCCTGGTGATGATGTGAGACGATTGGAATTTTGTCACTGGTTTTTAAAGAAATCTAACGAGGATCGTTCTTTTCACCAAAAAATAACTTGGTGAGATGAATGTCGAATTACAAGTTGCGGTATTCATAACCGACATAATGAAAAACATTGGAACTCCACAAGTCCCCACATGGTACGACCTGTTCGCCAACAAGGACGATTTGGGGTAAATATAAGTTGTTTTTGTTTCAAAACAAACTAGTGTATCGCTTTTTTAAAGAAAATTTAAATGCAGATAGACATCTGGACATACCCCAATCAAACCTTTTCGATATCCTTGATGATGTTCCTTTAAATGAAGAAATAGAGATTTACTTTTAACAAGATAGCGCCCCTACCCATAACGCTCGTCGAATAAGAGGGTATTTAAATACTCACTTTAGAAACCGTTGAATAGAAACTAACCGGATCTAACACCTCCAGATTTTTTTCTTTGGGGAGTGTTGGAAAATAAAATATATAAAGAAGTCATTTTAACCCGAGAACAACTTGATCAAAGAATTCATGAGGCCTTTGCAGAAATAAAACCATTACACATCATGAATACCTTAAAATCCGTTCGAAAAAGATGTCAAGAGTGCGTTGAAAACAACGGAGGAGCTTTCGAACATTTGCGATGATTCCCGTTGTTTCTTACCTTAATCTGAATCTTTTATTTCGTTTCAAAGTGATAAAGTTTAAATAAATCGCATAGGAAGCCAGTATCATCCATAGTGTGTTATATATTTGAAAAGAGAATTTAAAATGATATCTTTCTAGATTAAAATATACAGGGTTCTCTACTTAAAAAAATGAGGTTAGGTCCGATAACTTTTTTTACCTGACCCCGTATACTTATTTTGAAAACGGCAGATTATTCAAAAATCATTATAAAGAAACTTTTGTGTAAAAAATTTTTCTGTATCTCTTTTAACTAAGAGAATATATAGGGTAATTTTGAAATTGTCAATTTTTTGATTTTCCCCCGTATTTCTTAAGCGAGCGAAAATTTTCAAATTTTGATTTTACCATTTTAAATTTGACAAAAAAAGAACACTTGACATCTATATCACTTTTTTGATAGTACTAACAATTACAGAGATACCCTATAAAAGTGTCGAAAATGGGACACCCTGTACTGTACCTAGAGCCAGTTAGGGGTATGTACCTAGAACCGGCCCAAGGTACAATGCCGAAAAATGGCAAACCTATTTTTTGATTTAATACATATTTTACTGCCTCACAAACCTGCAATAGTTTTGTTTTGTACAATTACAGATGCCTAGGAGCAAATCGGGAATAAAAGGCAAACATCTTCCCGGGTGAGACTAGAAAAAGCAGTCGCTGCAATTAACAAGCAAGGCCTAAGTCAAAGCAAAGCATGCAAGGAATTTGGAATAACAAGGCAAACTCTAAAGAGAGCTTTTGATCGTAATGATAACTATCGATCGTATGAGAATTGTGCAGTAAAGAAAGTTTTTACATATAAAGAAGAAAGGAGTCTGGTTGCATATCTTTCAATTTCCTCAAAAATGCACTACAGGCAACATAGAAATCAGCTGAGGATGATAGCATATGCGTTTGCAAAAGAAAACAAGAAAAATATGCCGACAACGTGGACAGAGAAGAAAATCGCAGGAAACAATGGTTCCGAGGATTTATGAGTCGCCATTAAGAACTCAGTTTAAGAAAACCCGAGGCCACTGGTTTTGATCGACACAACGTGGGCATGTTTTTTACCAATCTAAAAGATATTCTCAATAAGAATAATTTCACATTTTCATAGAATAGACGAACCGACGAATTGTACTGTTCAAGATGTGACAAAAATAATTGCCCCCAAGAAACTAAAGCAAGTGGCAAGCGCCACATCGGGTAAAAGACGCTGCAACATAACAATGATTGCATGTATAAATCCACTGGGAAATAGTGTTCCACCGCTGTTTATATTTCCGAGGGTGAATTTTAAGCAATTTATGTTACATGGTGCACCGGTAGGGTCGTAGATATAATATACCGTTTAAACGACATTATAAAACGGTTGTGACGAATCGCTCCTGTTTCATCCTGGAGAACCAATTGCCATATATAATGTTGCAGAGCTTGCAGGTAAAGCCTACCCGACAGCATTTACCCAAAGATATATACAGCCTAGTTTTAGAGCGACAGGTATTTGGCCACTTTCACCACATATTTTCCGTCGACGAATTTCTTTCATCCGCTGTCACTGATGGAGAAGATCCTACGAGCAATTTACCTTCAAGAAGCAGTTAACAAATAGTCTACAAGACTTAAGCTCGCCAAATACAAACCTTTCTCAGCAAGCCACCTTATCCACTGTCGCCGATACGGCCCTGTGGATGTCTTTGCTTCGGCGGTCTGTGGAAAGATACGCTACCTTCAGAGCCCGAGTCAGAGTCGAGGTCTTTTTGACCGAGTAGCGTTCTCCTAAGTAAAGCCGGATTCCAGAGAGGGTCGACTCCTACTTCTCGCATTGGGGCCAACTCGGCTGGGCGAGTTGGCCTAACGTTGCCCAATATGTCCCTATTGGAGTGCGTTTCTATCCCTGGGAGTGGTTCTCGGTCCCACCGAGGATTGGTTTGGGAAGCAAGTAAGGCGTCCTGGTCGGCATTTTTGGTTATATTTAAATAAGTTTGGATTGATTCTACCATTGTTGAAAAATCCTGGGCTTCAGGATTCTCAGGGCTTACTTGGGACTCTATACTACCCGAGCATTCAATGGTTTTTTCGGTCATTTTGATAATTTAGGGATGCCAGATTTTTTTATTGGTTTTAAAAAAAATCAAAAACTAAATTTATAAGAAAAATCAATCATAAAAATATTAATTAATTTTTTCTTTGTTAAGGGTGGTCCCACCTCCTTTAACCCCGATGGCGGAAAGGCCACCGGTCCACCAAAATTAAGATAAAAATATTTGAAGAGAAATCAAAAATTTAATCAAAAGGGGTCAACCAATAACCTCATGGTGGTTAATGGTAAGAGAGAAGGTAACGTATTACCAATTCTTAAATACTTTTTCTCTATTTTCTTTTTTAACTAATTTATGGGGGGGGGCAAGGGGAGGACTTTTAATTAATGTTAATTTGTAATATGTAATTCCACGGAGGGCAAAAGAGAATAAAGTGTTTTGGTTTATTTCAATATTTTTTCAAAACCTTTTACATTACAATAATGACAATCGACAAACTTAATATTAACCCAACATTTATAACATATAACATCCAATCTCGATAAACTTTACCTCAAGAAGAAAATGATTTAAAACTAAAACTTCAATTATAAAAACTAAAAGGTTTATCGAAATTAGTTTCAGTAAACTATTATTATAAACAATTAACAACAAATAAATAATAATCAAGCTTATTTTCACTTGGGGGGCTGCGCCCCACTTAATAAATTCGCAATGGCTCTTTTTGGCAGACGGCCAAGTCTGGGGGACTGCGTCTCTCTTATTTTTATAAAGAAATCTAGGGGTTGTTACCTCGTAAACTAGCCTGCAGTGCCAGGACTAGTCCGGTAACAGCCAACGAACTATTCAACTCTGGAATTCCTTACTTGCCTGTATGCGAAGCGACGACGTGAAAACCAGAGCTGAAACATTTAAATTTCGCGCCCGAAAATATTTTCCCCCCTACTTCCGATTCCCCAATACCTCGCGTAACACGACCCAGGTCCGCATGGGTATGAGCATACTAATCCACAGAAGTATCCAAAAAATAAATCACTGATAATCCAAATCAAGGGAATAACACTTGATTGACATACAGGAATCCACCAACTAATCAAGGGAATAACATTTGAATAGTATTCCAATCAAATCACTGTAAATCCCGGAAAGATAACTATATCAAAAAGGACGGGAATCACCTCCTCGATAGACGCGAAAACTTTATTGCCCCCCCTATTGAAAGGTACGGCACAACACTTGATGACAAGTGGAAAATTTTAAAAAAAAAATTTTAAGTTTAACTTCAAAAATTAAACTGACGTGAAGTACTTTAGCAAGCAAAATTCAGGTCCCGAATGAACCAAAAACGCCGCGTTTTATATTCTTATCCATTTAATTACAACGCAATAAACGGTTTCAGCCAATGACAACCCAGCGAAAAACTACAACTCGATATTTTCTATAATCAATAATTTTTTTTTTGAAAAAATATCGCATTTCGATGGGTTACATTATATTAAAGTAAAATATCAACTTTTATTTGTTTAGTGATACAAATTTTAGCAACAATTGTCAAAAATATGTATGAAACAGGGAGGAGCCTCCTGACTTACTCAGGGCTAATTACGCATTAATTTTACCAGCCGAAAATGTTTTGGGGTATATCAAAAAACGCGACCAATCAATGAACAAAACATCGCTAAATGACCAAAAGGCGGGGCTTGTTAAGGGAGTTGAATGGCTTATAAATAGAAACGCGAAATCGTTGTACCCATTCTTCACTTGACTGTCATAAAAGCCGCTCACGAAAACCAAATTTAAAAACATCCCAGAGACCAAAAAATACAAATCCCATTTGTCCGCCTGAAGTCATTTAACGACTTTTCTCGTAAAACTAAACACAAATGACCCACAATACAGAAGGCAAATACACTTCATACCGTGAATTAACATTTTACACTTCAAAACTTTTATCGAAAACAACTTTTTGCCAAAATTACTTTTTGTTTCTGACAAATAATTTTTTCATTATTTGTGCCTTTAAAAAAAAAATAATAATAATACTAACAAATTATTATTCCTAAAAAATTGAAAACTAAATTAAACTTAAAAACTACTACAGGGGTTATGCACTAGATAAAATAGCATTAAATGACTAGTTATACGACACCCCCCCCACAAGACGGAAAAATAACTTAAAGTACTTAATTTTAAGTTTATTTCTACGAACCCTCAAAAACAATTAAGAACCCCCTCCCAAAATTCTTCCTTTAACTTAAAGAAATCACCCCACCTATTACAATAAGCTCCGGGTAGTACTGAGTCTTTGTTTAGCCTGGAGTTATAGAAGTACTTCGTACTTGCTTTTGAGATTAGATCGTCCTTTTCTTTTTTTAGGGCTGCAGGAACTGTAAGATTTGTCTTCTGGGTTTCTGGTTGAATACAATCGCGTAGATTTGTCTTCATGGGGATATGATCACGTAGATACATATCGTCGATTACAACCTCAATTTTGTCTACAATGTTTTTTCGTTGTTTTCTCAAACATTCATGCCCCAACGTTTCGATCTTCTCTACATTTTGAATTTCCTGGGTGAGCAATTCCTCTAGGATTAATAAATCTTGAAAGTGTTGAATATTGGAAACTTTGGTTTTTAAAACATTGACGTTTCGTTCAACATCTTTAAGGAGTCGTTGCTGGTGCAAGAATTCGGTGGGCAATTTGTTCCCCAGTATTTCGGAACTCGAACATTGATCAATTTGCATTGCATGTAATTGAGGCGTCGTCTCGTCCATTTGTTTATTTTCTTGAGGTTGTTCAGGTTCTTCCTCAGAGTCTTCGACATTTTGGGGGGGAACCTCCTCAGCGGAAAATTCGAATTCCGCGTCGCTGTCATCGCTTTCTTCATATATGGGGTATTCGTCGAGGTCAACTTGATTTCCGTTCTTCGCTTTTCGCAGATCGTCGATATGGAAGTTAACGGGGTTGTCGTTCACTATAACCTCATAAGCTGAATTCCCCAAGACTTTTGTGACCTGATGAGGCCCGGTCCAGGCAGGTTGAAAAGCTCCTGTACGGTGAAACTTTGCATTTACCATATCTCCAACATTTAACTTAAGTATGGCAGATCCGGCTTCAGAAAATTCTTTCCGTTGAAAATCCAACTGTTTTGCATAAACTTGTCTTCTTGTTAATACCCTTTGTTCTTTCGTCTGGGTTTTTTGGTACTGGGTCCATTTAGTTTGCCATTCGCCTGGGCATTTGAGTTCATACCCCAATATAATCGACGCCGGCGTTTCCCCGGTGGCTCTATTTCGCCTGCTTCTTAATACTTGGAGGGCTTGAGGCAAAACTCGCTCCCACTGGTTTTCTTGTTTATTTAATAAAAGAACTCGCAATACCTTTTTTAATTCTTGTACTCTTCTCTCCACGGGGTTTGCCCGTTGATGGTATACACTGGAGTTATGTTGTCTAATCTTTTTTACTTCGCAAAATTTCGTTAGTACGTTCGCCTTAAATATCTTGGCGTTATCGCTTACTATATGCTTAGGATATCCGTATCGTGCAATTATTTCCGTCTTTAGAAATTCTAATACATCCTTGGCACTTACATCCGAATAAGTTCGTGCCTCTATCCATTTAGAGAAAACATCTTCGGCAAAAAGAATATATTGATTGTGCGTTCCGGCGGCTTCGCGATACGGTCCTAACAAGTCGATACTTATCATCTCGAAGGGATTGGTAGGAGTGCGTGGCGTTTGGGGAGCATGCTTTTGCTTTTGCTGGGTTTTGCAAATTGAGCAAATTATACACTTAGATACATATTCTGTGATCTCTTTGTGCATACATCCCCAAAAATACTTGTTTGCGATTTTTCGGACAGTTTCCTCAGTTCCAGGATGGCTTTGTTCCGGGTCATCGTGGTGCATATAAATAACTTGTTGTGTATATTGTCGGGGCACAACAAGTCTATCTCCCTGTGGATGTCTACGCCATAATAAATTATCAATAAGTACGAACTCTTCCAATACACGTCTTTGTTTGTTATCCGTTGGTTGTTGGCCTGCAAGCAGGTCCAAAGTGACTTTTAAACGCCGAATTGCCTTATCATGCTCCTGGTTTTCGGCAATTTTAGTGTATAAATCACCCAGGTCGGCTATAACTACAGCACATTGAGCTACCGTTGATTTAGTCGTCTCCACAGAGGGGGGCAACAATCGATCATTGTCTGGTTCCGCTTCATAGGGAGTCTCCTCGGGATTGCGGCTTAATAAATCAGGTAAATGATTTTTTGATCCGGGAACATGTTGAATTTCAAATTTAAATTCCTGAAGAAGGAGCGCCCACCTGGTCAGCTTGGCTCGTGAGTCCTTAAATTTTTGGAGCCAGGTCAATGACTTGCTGTCCGTACGGACCATAAAAGGCCGATCTTCCAGATAGGCTCGGAAGTATTGAATAGCCCAGACGAGCGCAAGACACTCCTGTTCGTTAATGTGGTAACGCTGTTGAGAAGAATGAAATTTTGCGCTAGCGTATGAAATAATGTTTCGTACTTCCGAGCCATCTTCAGGTTCTTGATACAGTACAGCGGACATGCCTATAGCTGAGGCGTCCGTCTGTAATATGAATTTTTTTTCAAAATTAGGGCGACTCAATTGCTTTGCTTGGGCTACAGTAGTTTTAGTTTTCATAAATGCGTCAGTTTGCAGGCTAGTCCATGTAAATTTTGAACCCTTTAACGCTTCGGTCATCGGGGCAGTAAGTTCGGCCATATTCGGAATGTACTCCCGTACCCAGTTGCATAATCCCAGGAAAGACTGCAGTTGCTTCTTGGTCCTTGGTTCGGGACATGCTTTGATTTGTTCCAAATGTTTGGTTTGTGGTTCAGTGTAATCGCCACAAATCCTATATCCTAAATAGTCTATGCTAGTTTGGCAAATCTGGCATTTTTCGGCGCTTACTTTCAAATTATGTATCCGAAGTCGCTCGAAAACGATTCGTAAATGTCTAGCATGAGTGTCCTTGTCGGTTGAATATATTATAATGTCATCAAGGTAGACCTGTACAAACTCCTGTATCAGGCCTACCAATACTTCTGTCGACATAAGTTTCTGGAAGGTACTGGGTGCGTTTTTTAGCCCAAATGGCATCACATTGAAATGATAACTTGCCCCGTCTGGTGTAGTGAAAGCGGTATACTGTTTACTGGAGTCTTCCATGGGAATTTGCCAGTATCCGCTCTTAAGGTCCAAAACTGTAAAATATTTGGCTTGGGCTAAAGCTTTCACGGAGTCCGGTATACGTGGCAAGGTCGAGGATTCTGCGACACTAATATCGTTCAGGCGCCTAAAATCGATACAGAATCTTGGGTTTTTTCCTGGCCTCGTAACAAGCAAAGGTGGCGAAGAGAACGGTGACTGTGTAGGTTCTATTACGCCTGCGCATAACATTTCTTGGATCTGATCATTCAAGATTTTTTTCTTGTCTGGATTTAAATTATAACAGCGTTGATTGATGACTTTATTATCCTTTAAGACGATCCTATGTTGGGTGGTACGAGTTGTTGGCTGTGCTAATCCGATTAGAAAAATGTCTTTGAATTCCTGAATAAGATCCCTGATATTTCCCGGGACGTCCGGTCCCATTTCCGGCAATTCGCATGGCATATCTACCGAATGGAATTGTTTCCAATATATGGTTTGACGTAGAGTCTGTCCAATATATATACAGCTTCTATTGAAGTCCATTAGGGCTTGTTCTGTCCTTAAAAACTCGCTACCTAATATAATTTTAGCAGTTAATCCTGCAACAATATTGAAAACTACTTTATAACTATAATTCCCTAAAACTAAATTGACTTCAATTAATCCTAGAACTCTCGCTTTAGCACCTTCTATTGCTAATATGAGAACCCGATCATCTTCTATATATATTTCAGATTCGATTAGATCCTCTGAAATCAGATTTAAATCAGAACCCGTGTCAATGAGGGCTTCATAATCTTTATCAAACATTTGCACTCGGACTAAGGGCCGCGAGCCTATCGAATTAATTGATTCTTTAATTACATTAATTGGGGTCTTTAATGGTCTTGGATCGTCCTGCCCCAAGGCGGATCGATCAGCGCTTAGTTTTTTTGGGAATTATTTTTGGCCTGTTCCTTTTTGGAATTTTGATTTTCCAAAATTTGGTCACGGGCAGGGGGAGTCTTCTTTTCTTCATAAGTTCTTTGGCGGCATTCATGATCAAAATGTTCCCCCTGACAATGTCGGCAGGGGCGTGACCTTACAGGAGGTCTTGGCCTATTCGAGACATTATTCGTCCTTGGTCGTTCATTATTATTTACTATATTAGTTGGATTGGGGGGGTTAGTATTAATTGTCTGTTGTCGTTCTTCAGTCTGGTCCTGCTCGATCGCCATCGTGAGACACGTAAGGCGATCGGTATCCAATATGTCCACGCATCTTATCCTAGAACGGAGGGCTGGTATTAATAAGGGCACAATGACATTAACACATTCTTGTTCTGTCCCAAAGGGCACCAACCTCCTAAATAATGCTCTCTTTTTTAGTATGAACTCTTCAACTTTTTCGTTATTCTTTTGTTTAAGTCCGTATAAATTTGATTTTAGGTCGCTTACTAGCTCGGGGCTATTAAAACGTCTGCTTAAGCGCTTAGCGAATTCTTCAAAATTCAAAATTAGTCCTTTTAGCGGCTCTATCCAACTTCGGGCCCCCCTTTGAAGCTGCTCCACTGCAATATTAATTTTTTCATTTTCATCTAAAATATTGCATTGTAAAAAATATCTTTGCAGTGTTATCAAGAATAAATCGGGGCTTTCGTGTTGAAACCCGCTGAAAGTTTCTCGTAATTTATTTGAGGGGGCGGGGGGATTACTTCGTTGATCACCGATTATATGTACTAAGCTTCCAATCGCCTGCACAAGGTCCTGTACATCTGTCATTTTTTTGGTTTCACAAGAAGTGGAGTTGGCAAACTTCGTATAGGGTCCTCCAGATCCATCGGTCTGTACAAACTGGTTACGTGGGGCAACTATTTCATCAATTTGTTTCCCCACCAGGGATGCCATGTCGCCGATACGGCCCTGTGGATGTCTTTGCTTCGGCGGTCTGTGGAAAGATACGCTACCTTCAGAGCCCGAGTCAGAGTCGAGGTCTTTTTGACCGAGTAGCGTTCTCCTAAGTAAAGCCGGATTCCAGAGAGGGTCGACTCCTACTTCTCGCATTGGGGCCAACTCGGCTGGGCGAGTTGGCCTAACGTTGCCCAATATGTCCCTATTGGAGTGCGTTTCTATCCCTGGGAGTGGTTCTCGGTCCCACCGAGGATTGGTTTGGGAAGCAAGTAAGGCGTCCTGGTCGGCATTTTTGGTTATATTTAAATAAGTTTGGATTGATTCTACCATTGTTGAAAAATCCTGGGCTTCAGGATTCTCAGGGCTTACTTGGGACTCTATACTACCCGAGCATTCAATGGTTTTTTCGGTCATTTTGATAATTTAGGGATGCCAGATTTTTTTATTGGTTTTAAAAAAAATCAAAAACTAAATTTATAAGAAAAATCAATCATAAAAATATTAATTAATTTTTTCTTTGTTAAGGGTGGTCCCACCTCCTTTAACCCCGATGGCGGAAAGGCCACCGGTCCACCAAAATTAAGATAAAAATATTTGAAGAGAAATCAAAAATTTAATCAAAAGGGGTCAACCAATAACCTCATGGTGGTTAATGGTAAGAGAGAAGGTAACGTATTACCAATTCTTAAATACTTTTTCTCTATTTTCTTTTTTAACTAATTTATGGGGGGGGGCAAGGGGAGGACTTTTAATTAATGTTAATTTGTAATATGTAATTCCACGGAGGGCAAAAGAGAATAAAGTGTTTTGGTTTATTTCAATATTTTTTCAAAACCTTTTACATTACAATAATGACAATCGACAAACTTAATATTAACCCAACATTTATAACATATAACATCCAATCTCGATAAACTTTACCTCAAGAAGAAAATGATTTAAAACTAAAACTTCAATTATAAAAACTAAAAGGTTTATCGAAATTAGTTTCAGTAAACTATTATTATAAACAATTAACAACAAATAAATAATAATCAAGCTTATTTTCACTTGGGGGGCTGCGCCCCACTTAATAAATTCGCAATGGCTCTTTTTGGCAGACGGCCAAGTCTGGGGGACTGCGTCTCTCTTATTTTTATAAAGAAATCTAGGGGTTGTTACCTCGTAAACTAGCCTGCAGTGCCAGGACTAGTCCGGTAACAGCCAACGAACTATTCAACTCTGGAATTCCTTACTTGCCTGTATGCGAAGCGACGACGTGAAAACCAGAGCTGAAACATTTAAATTTCGCGCCCGAAAATATTTTCCCCCCTACTTCCGATTCCCCAATACCTCGCGTAACACGACCCAGGTCCGCATGGGTATGAGCATACTAATCCACAGAAGTATCCAAAAAATAAATCACTGATAATCCAAATCAAGGGAATAACACTTGATTGACATACAGGAATCCACCAACTAATCAAGGGAATAACATTTGAATAGTATTCCAATCAAATCACTGTAAATCCCGGAAAGATAACTATATCAAAAAGGACGGGAATCACCTCCTCGATAGACGCGAAAACTTTATTGCCCCCCCTATTGAAAGGTACGGCACAACACTTGATGACAAGTGGAAAATTTAAAAAAAAAAATTTTAAGTTTAACTTCAAAAATTAAACTGACGTGAAGTACTTTAGCAAGCAAAATTCAGGTCCCGAATGAACCAAAAACGCCGCGTTTTATATTCTTATCCATTTAATTACAACGCAATAAACGGTTTCAGCCAATGACAACCCAGCGAAAAACTACAACTCGATATTTTCTATAATCAATAATTTTTTTTTTGAAAAAATATCGCATTTCGATGGGTTACATTATATTAAAGTAAAATATCAACTTTTATTTGTTTAGTGATACAAATTTTAGCAACAATTGTCAAAAATATGTATGAAACAGGGAGGAGCCTCCTGACTTACTCAGGGCTAATTACGCATTAATTTTACCAGCCGAAAATGTTTTGGGGTATATCAAAAAACGCGACCAATCAATGAACAAAACATCGCTAAATGACCAAAAGGCGGGGCTTGTTAAGGGAGTTGAATGGCTTATAAATAGAAACGCGAAATCGTTGTACCCATTCTTCACTTGACTGTCATAAAAGCCGCTCACGAAAACCAAATTTAAAAACATCCCAGAGACCAAAAAATACAAATCCCATTTGTCCGCCTGAAGTCATTTAACGACTTTTCTCGTAAAACTAAACACAAATGACCCACAATACAGAAGGCAAATACACTTCATACCGTGAATTAACATTTTACACTTCAAAACTTTTATCGAAAACAACTTTTTGCCAAAATTACTTTTTGTTTCTGACAAATAATTTTTTCATTATTTGTGCCTTTAAAAAAAAAATAATAATAATACTAACAAATTATTATTCCTAAAAAATTGAAAACTAAATTAAACTTAAAAACTACTACAGGGGTTATGCACTAGATAAAATAGCATTAAATGACTAGTTATACGACACCACAAGCAGTGGCGTGCAGACAATGTAGGCAAAAAGGCATTGCCTACCCTGGCGAAAAAGTCCCAAGGAAATAATTTAAAAATATCTCAATTTAATTTTTACAGAAATCCATAATAATATTATTATGCGTTTTCTTATTTGCTTATTCTTAAAACAATATATTGTATATATATACTCATATCAAAGAATGTTCCAATAAATATAACAAAACATTAATCATCCAACACAACAAAGACATTTTAAGCGATCAAAACTACTGAAATCAGCATTAATATTTCCCATGTAGCTGGCCCATATGACCACAGCGAAGGTGTTTTAAATCTTTGCATGGACGCTTTAGCTTCTTTTAAAGGCAGCACCTACAATTCTGATTAAAGTACGAATTTAAAGGCACGGATGTAGCGTCGTGTGTTAAAACGAGATCGAGCGATTGGAAGATGTCTTAGCGTAATTCGTCATTGTGTTAGGTCTCGTGTCGCGGGTTACAGGGCTTTTACGGGTTTGCTGTTTATAATATTTTTATCTTGTTTATCAATGGAGTTTAATTAATTCACAATTAATTGTCCCGTATATTTTATATAGTACCTACTTACATGTATTTTTTATGATGACGTGTTAAATGCATTTTTAAAGAAAGACCGTCGTATCGTATTGAACTGATTTATAAAAACTATTATGTTTAATTCGAAACCTAAAAAGACATTTCTTAAGTAATAAATTTTACTTTACCGTTTTTGCCTACCCAGTTTCCAACGTCACTGCACGCCACTGTCCACAAGTGACACTGGAATAGGAATTGAGACTCATCAAGAAATACGTCCTTATCCCAAGGTAAAGTCACGAAAAACGGTTGGGAGTAAACGTAAAAAAGGGAAAAGCAGACACACCGGAACAACTAGAGGCTAAAAAGTTACAAGCTGAGAAAAAAAGGAAGGAACAATTAAAAAAGAGTAAAGGAACAGTTAGAAACATTACACAGAAAAAAACTCCTCCGATGAAGATTTAGACCAGTCTTTTTCTGACTCTGGTAGCTCAGAAATATCAGATGAAATGTTCGACCAGCCATATCAACCTAATGCCGATGATCCCCCTACAGTTGGTAGTTTCACTTACTAAAATAATTGAAAAAAGTCTATTTATTATTATGTTGCGGAAATTAAAAACATTCAGGAAGAAATACAGGTTACATATTTAAAAAATAGTCAGATCTACGAACAAATTTATTCGAGAAAGTGACAAATTATTTGTCCTAGACAAAAATAATATAATTTTCACTTTATCACAACCTGAGAGAGGAGGATTTTCAGAGAAGCAAAGACAAATGTTCAATTTTGGCGTTGACTTTTCATCATTTAAGGTTGAATAGATTTTTTTTTTGTATTTGATGCTTATTTTTTCTATTATTAAAATCTTAAAATGCATTAGTAAATATTCTGTATCATTCATAGATATTTCTTTACCTATGGCCCAAGGTATAATATACGTGGCTCAACGTACAGTACTATGCTGTACCTTAAGCCATTCTTCAAAAAAATATAAAGTGAGATAACTTAATGACAGCACCGAATAAGTTTAAGTTTACATGTTTACCCAAATCTTTACGACTTGTACAAAGGTTAAACTTTAGTCAAATTTTAATTATCAAAAAATGAAGAAGGTCTAAAATAGTTTAAAAAAAAAATTGGCCCAAGGTATCGGACCTTCCCTACCATATTTTATACATGATGTAAATTCACAAATAATTTTTATAACCAGAATCATCGATCAGCGTATGACTTAGGTACGTCGCTAAGGTATCTGGAAAAATTATGCGCAAATGATGATGACATATTTAATATTTAAGTTGAACAATGTTCTTTACTCCTTTTCTTTGTCGTTCTTCTTTTTTGGAATATCTCCAGAAACAGTTGTTATTCAGCTTTGCTAACTTATGGTGTGCTTTCGCTTGTAGAGTGGTTTTCAATGTTGAATGTTTAAAAGGTTCTGAGTGTCTTGGTTACTATCTTCAGGGTGGGAGCCAGTCACGGGGGAGTCTGTATGTTGCCTGGTGGGGCGCGTGTGTATGTGAGTGCGTTATTAGAATATTGTCCGATACGTCTGTCCGTGCGTAATATTTTGTGAGTATTTTATCGAAAAACTGGTGTATTGTGTCCATGTGCATGTCATTGTGCAGTACTCTTGTAGGTATGTATCTTGGTGCGTCTGTTATTATTCGTAAAATTCTGTTTTGAAAAATTTGCAATTTTTTAAATTTTGTCTTGTTTACGGTACACCAAGTCGGTATACCGTATGTCAGTACTGGTCTAATTATTATCTTGTAAATGTTTGTCTTAGTCCTGTTATCTATTCTACTGCGCAAAGAATTATATTCCAGAAGTATATATTCTAAAATATGCAAAGAGTACTGAATTTTTAAATGAATTAGGCAATTGTTTTTTGATTTTCACTTTAATATGTCAACATGACACGTGTTTCACCGTCACAGCGGCTTCTTCAGATGTAAGGTATTAAAAACAGATATCTTAATTTATAGGTGTAACTAAAGGTAGTGATGGAATAACCTAAGGTAAACATTAAGGTAGTAATTATTATATTGACCATAATAACTAGACGTCCTAACGACAAAGCTTTAAATTTAACAAAGGAGAGGTATAAATATCTTGTTTATCGTTTAGTAAATATGGGGAATTTTTCAGTTTGTTAATTTCCAAGGATTCAAAGAAATTTAATTTTAATCCTTTTGGTTCCAGATGTAATATGTCATAGTTTTTATCAAAATTATGATTTTCTGTTATTAAATGATCCGCGTACGTGGAATGTTTATTATTTTTGGTAAAAGAATCAAAGTGATCTTTAATTCTAGTTTTAAAAGACCAACCAGTTTGACCAATATATGATTTTTCACAAGAACCACAATTTAGTTTGTAAACTCCACTTTTGTTATCTTTCGCTGTTTTATCCTTATTGTTTTTAATGATCTTGCTCAAGTTATTGTTAGTTTTATATGAAATATTAATGTTTTGTTTATTAAGTAAACTTTTTACGTTATCGCTAGCTCTACCTATGAATGTTAAAGTTGTATATTTAGATTTTTCTTTTGTTATGGGCATAATTTCATTTATCGCTTTTTTATATGACATTCTAGAGTGTATTTTATCTATTATTTTATGATTGTAACCGTTATTGGAAGCTATTTGTTTTATTAAATTAAATTCTTTATTAAAATTTTCTCGCGACATAGGGACATTAATTAAGCGATGAACCATGCTATTATATGCTGCTAGCTTATGTTGAATAGGGTGATGTGATTTATAGTTAATTGTTAGATCAGTGTGGGATGGTTTATTAAGTAAGTAATTAAAAAAGGTAGTAAGTTGTCTATTAGTTCCAGAGAAAGAAACTAGAATGTCATCGACATATCTATACCAAAATTGGCAATATTTAAAAAGATGATGTGACTCAATAATATTTTCAAGATTGTTGATAAATATTTCGGCTAAAATCGGGCTTAGTGGGTTACCCATAATTAATCCGTCTTTTGCAGCATAAATTGTATTATTAAATTGAAAATAACTCTGGTCTGGACATATTTCTAGCAAGTGAATAATTTCATTGATTATTATTATGTTAACATTCTTAGAGTAGAGCAGTTTTTTAACTAGTATAATAGTTTCATGAGGTGGTATACTAGGAAATAAAACTTAATCTTCAACGCATAGAAAATAAGGAATTAAGACAACTAATTTTAAATTAATTTTATACCTTACCGACCGGAGGTTCTGCAGGTATACATCGAATATATAATAACATTTAAAACATTATTTTTGATCAGCGAGAAACGAGATGTAACAGACTTTATTAAAAGATGTGACGATTTTCAACGGTATAAATATTCAAAAATTTAAAATCAACCAATGCTAATAACTTCTACATCAACCTCAGCTTATTACTTATTTAGATTTAGTGGATCCTCTTCCAATAGATGTGCAAAACAATAAATATATCTTAACATTGCAATGTGATCTTACAATATTCGTAGAAAAATATCATTTATCGGATAAAGAAGCCCAAACAGTTGCACACGCATTGTTTTAAGGTATGGTATTTCAAGTGAGGTACTTACCGATCACGGAACAGAACAGCTAAATTCGACATCATGTCATAACGAAACGGTAGGTGCGCTTAAAAATTTAGGTTTATATCTTCGAATGCGATTAGCTAAAGAGTCGAAAAATTGGAGCGATTGGATTCTGTATTGGTGTTTTTCACATAATAACGCAGTAAACACCGTAATACGTTATATACCGTACGAGCTAGCTTTCGGGAAAGCGAGTAAAATGCCGTCAAACATTAGTAATACTATAGATCTAGTATATAATTTTGATGACTATCCTTTCGGGTTACAGTTTAGATTACAAACCGCGTGGAATGAGGCGAGAAACAATTTGCAAGCATCTAAAGTTGAGTGTAAAAAGAATTTCGATAACAACTGTAAAATGTTAAAATATAATATAGGTGATTTATTATTAAAGAGTAGTTGTGTAAATAGTAAACTAGATCATTTATTTAAAGGTCTATACAGGGTCGTTGGGTGTGTATGGAAACGGTCGATTATTTCTTATAGTATAACAGTTAGCAAAAAATATTTTAGACAAAAGTTTTAGGGTTTTTTAAGGTTTATTAGAATTTTAAACAAATAAGTATACAGGATGAATCAGAAAACCGTAGAGAAGCAAAGTTACTTTTTTTAAATGGAACACCCTATATCTCAGAATATTTTTTGATTTTACATGAAAAAACAATTATTTTTTAATAAATGCAATATAAGTCTAAACCTAATAGTTTCCGAGATATCGACTTTTGAAAAATGACATTTTTGAACTTTGACAGCTTCGAGCTTTCTAACGGTACGTCTTAGAGTGAAACGGCTTACATGCCCCTTTCTTCCTTTTTTATTATCTTCCCAAAAACATCAACTTCCGGTTAAACCGGAAGTACTGTATTTCCGGTTTTTGAGTTACATCTGGATTAACCGGAAGTTGACACTTTCAGAAAGTTAATAAGAAACTAAGATAGGGACATGTAAGCCGTTTTACTCTAAGACGTACCGTTAGAAAGCTGGAAGCTGTCAAAGTTTAAAAATGTAATTTTTCAAAAGTCGATATCTCGGAAACTATTAGATTTAAACTTATAATGCACTTACTGAAAAATAATTGTTATTTTATGCAAAATCCAAAAATGTTCTAAGATATAGGGTGTTCCGTTTAAAAAAAAGTAACTTTGTTTCTCTACGGTTTTCTGACTTATCCTGGTATACTTATTTTTTTTTAAATTCTAATAGACCTTTAGAAACCCTGAAGCTTTTGTCTCAAGTATTTCTTGCTAACTGTTTTACTTTAAAAAATAATCGACCGTTTCCATACATACCAACGACCCTGTATACAGTAATGGAGGATAACGTAACAAATGCAGTGATTAATGTAAATACTACAAACAAGGAAGTGTATTAAAATTTAGCTAAACTCTATTATAGATAGAATTATAGGTAAACAAAATATCCTTCAGTCAGTGGCGGCTCTACCATAAGGTCATTTGGGCAATGACCTCCCACGCCAAGTCACCAACCACCTAACATATTAATATTTAACTTTAAAATTAAAATTGATTCAATCAACCAAACTTTACTGCTCGGATACTATTACCTCTAAAATATCCCTCGTATTTATTAATGCAATGCACACGCAGCAAAACAAACTAGACGTAACGCTACTTGTTATGCGTCCCCGCAAAAATTTCAGGTCAAAATCGAGCTTCCCACGAAAAATAGCGTCACCCAACAAAGCCTGTGGGGGTAAAGAGAGGAATAAATAGCATGTTATCACTCTCGCACTTGTATT
This sequence comes from Polydrusus tereticollis, assembly GCA_963920685.1. Taxonomy (NCBI): domain Eukaryota; kingdom Metazoa; phylum Arthropoda; class Insecta; order Coleoptera; family Curculionidae; genus Polydrusus; species Polydrusus tereticollis. The sequence continues at coordinate 64,413,090 of OY987327.1, forward strand.
AAATTCAAAGTAAAAGAGGTTTTGTGGGCTGTCAGCCGTTTTTTTTTTTGATTGAGTTTAGACGTACGTTGCAATTTTTAGAATGAATGGGAAGAAGACAGAAGACCGTTGATTTCTGCAGTCGGCAGTCTGTAGTTCTTTATAGGGATGTTGATTTTGATATCGAAAAAATATTATATCGTTACAGATTTTTCGTCATGCGTCACTGCGCTACCACTGCGCGAGCGGTGCCGTTGACGAACATACATTCATCGTTAAAAATATATCGCTATATACAGGGTCTCCCAAACTCGATGGCACATTAGAAGTATCTCGAGGACTAATAGAAATATATTTTTGAAATTTTGAGAATGCATATAAGACATAAAATTCTAGCCTTTAAAAATAGTTTTAAAAATGCGGCGTTGCCAGTTGTACCCCTCTAACCTTTATAGTTACTTCTTTCTATTGATACTCTGATATATCGGAATAAAAATTAAAAAATTTAAAAACATGTCCAAAGAAAAATATCATCCATTTGATATTATTGATATTACGATACATCCCTATATATATATCCTGTCTCTCTGTCGTTCTGACAAAAACCTAACCTATAATATAATGAACCTGATTGTTTTTGTTAATTTAATTGAAAAGCAGGTAAATTACCATCATTGAAAAAAGGGCGTGGCACCCAAACAATTTTTGCCTGCGGCGCTATTTTTTTTCCAATGACCTCCCACTTCAAATGCCCACGAGCCGCCACTGCCTTCAGTAAAGAACATTTTATTTTACAAAACACCACTTTTTTTTTATTTCAATACCCTGTATATCAGAAATAAAGCGGTTGCAGAACTATGCTCATATACAGAATTTTTCTTAAAATGATCCAAGGATTATCGGCCTTTAGGATCAGCATTCAATTATGAAAAAGTATATTTAAATATTCGACGATAACTTATAAACTTGTAATGCCGCAGTGTTACAAAATAAAACTGAACTTATTTGTATTAATACTAATGGAGCATTAAATTTCATTCATTTTTGCAAGAACTATAGTTTTTTGTAAAGGCTAGTTATTAAAAATGCATTATCGAATTTTACAATATCGTGTCCTGTTAACTATTTTATTATATATTGAACTTTTAGAATTAACCAAGGGCATCGCCAAAGAGGGGCAGGCAGGGACAGCCCTGGAGATTTAAAAAATTAAAAAAAAATAGATTTAGATTAGATGTACATTGATATACCTACTACATGAATAAAATGAAAAATGATACGAAAAAAAACTACTTGGCAACACTGCTGCATCCTCTGGGCTGACTGACTGAGGAGAGCAGAGCCCTGGAATTTGCGCTTCCCAACAATTTACTCTTCAGCTAACAACAAATTTACACAAAACCCGGGAAGATTATGTTTTAATTGATTTTCTTTTAATCTTTTAAATTCTTTTAATTTTTTTTTACGAATTTTTCTTAAAATTAAAACTTTTCTTTAAACATTTTATTCATTGTACTTATTTGTACCTACAATTCATATTTCCACAATCCGCTCTCTCATCCTTTACCCCCTGGTCCATTGTCTCTTTTATTGCATTATTCTTTTCTTAATATATAGGGTGATTCACGACGATGGCGTATTAGACGTTTTTGGCAAACCAGTCAATGGAATGATCCAAAAATTTGATTTGTTGCATAAAAGGACATGCTTTACACAGCTAAAATATTTTGGATAATGCGGTGTTTCTACTAGAAAGTAGTAGCAACTTTGATATTTGGAATAGAAAGTTGAACCAAACGCAACGAAATTATTTTGAAATCGTACAAATATTTTGTTGTTCATTGGCGGTAGATTCGGATACATCTCATTAAACTTTCTACATGTCCTGCTTATAATTTTATCACATTCTTCAAACAGAATAAATAGATTCATTAGAGCTTCGTTTGAATAGTTTTCTTTCATAGTTTTTAACTAATTATTGTTCGGCTGACAAGGGCCAGAGGAACTAAAATATCGAAACCATAACAACAATGACAGGACACAAAACATATGAGAATGCATGGCACACTAACTAAAAAATTCATATGAATAACTATTTCAAGGAACCTTTTTAAATAAAAATACTTATAAATCAGAAACTTAACTAGTTTGGTATAGGTATGGTGTACATAAATAAATAGCAAATTTTATTAGCTTTTCAAATCAGTAATAAGGTATTTCATTTGAAATGTAACGAAATAAAACTTATTTCGTCACACTGGATTTTAGGTATTGGCACTGCCATCTATGGATAACTCTGCATACTGCAGAATATCGATTCTTTAGACGAACTGTAAATTTGCCGTTCTATAATATAGATTTCTAGGTTATTCTTTAATATAGATTATCGATTTCGTACATTTTAATTTAGTTGATAGTGTCTCCGTAGATAGAAAGGCTCTACTGGGAGGTTAAAGTTCTTTTGACTTTCACTTTCGTTTTTATCCTGTTACAGGTATGTCACGCTGAGCTTTTGTTTTCACTAAATTTATATTTTATCTGATATTTAAGTATGTAATTGAACTAATTAAACCATAAATATTACTTTCTAGACACCCATGACCTTTTAAGCTATTTTTACACGAACTAAATTCCACATTTTTATGTTTTAACAAAAATTAAACACAATACATGCCGACCATCATGGCGTCATGTTTTAATAATCTCCATTCATCTCATTTATTCTTGTAAAGAATAGTGTTTTTAAAGATCTAAAAGCATCATCTTAATAGACAGAACGCCGTAATAATATTATTTCCTCAGTAAGTTTGTATTTCAATCAATATTTTAATAATCTTCATTCATCTCATTTATTCTTGTAAAGAATAGTGTTTTTAAAGATCTAAAAGCATCATCTTAACAGACAGAACGCAGTCATAAGATTATTTCTTCAGTTAGTGTGGAATTTCAATCAATATTTTAATAATTTTGCATTCAATTTGAATATCTTTTTAAGTCAATCAACAGGTCATGGTTTTGTGTGTTTTTCTTCATCAATTAATATCTAAACTCTCAATTTAACTCTGTTTTCGGGTCTCTCTGTCGTTCTTATATGTTTTAGCAAATATCGTTTGGCCAGTTGGTGGTTTATTTAAGTTCTTGACGAACAGTGGTGAAAACCAGATATAGGGTAAACCTGGCTGGACCATTTACAAGGAAACCGACAGATCCAGGCTCTACAGAACTGGTAACTGACAGAATATCCAAGGAAGCTGATATCGAGGAAAGCAGGTGAGTTTTTCTTTTGTTTCTAATCAGAAACCTAAATTGAATTTTGTCGGAAAGCTCACCTAGTTTCTCTCAAAGATATCTGTCAGAAATCAATTCTAGTTTAACATTAATTTCTCTTAAACTTCTTACTCAATTAGCGTGACATGCTTGTACTGGAGGGATAATACCTTAAGTCACATTGTATATAAAATTTCTCTTGTACCATATCTATATCTTGAATCTATCTTGTACATATCTTATCCTGGGTGTCATAAGACATTAGTCTGGAACACCAATATCGCGTGGTGACGAACGCCTGTAGCTCGTTATACCACATTTATCTATCTTGCAAACGATTGTCTTTTGCTCGTTATGCACTATCGTACCGGCACAAAAGTTACAAATACTTTTGAGTGCATTTATCTTTCTTGCAAACGATTGCCTTGTTGCTCGTTATGCATATCGAATCTACACAAAGTTGTGGATGCTTTGAATGCAGTATCTTCTACTAGTTTGAATATCTGTATTGTATATTTGTACATTTTGTAGTATTACAATTTCTCTTGTACCGTACCTTGGATTTATCTTGTTTGTATCTTACCTTGGGTGCCATAATTAAGACATTAGTCTGGTACGCCAATATCATGTGGTAACGAATGTCTATAGCTCGTTAGACCACATTTATCTTGCAAACGATTGCCTTGTGCTCGTGTTGTATATCGAATCTACACAAAGTTGTGGATGCTTTGAATGCAGTATTTTCTTTTAGTTTAAATATATGTATGATATATTTGTACATTTTGTATATTAATTACTTAACTTTTATCTTGTTGGCACAATATATGCTTCTTTTGGATTAACTTAAAACTTAGATACATTTTAAGTCAATCAAATCATTTGTTTTTCGTACTACTTAAACACGAAAGAAAATTTGTTTTTGACCTTATGTAATTAAACATAGTTATTTCATTTCCTAATTTAAAACTTTATGCATATTCACTTGAGTAACAGGGAGTAAAAACATCCTGTGACTATAGTATAGAAATTTAAGTTACAACTGGTACTGTTTACCATAAATATTCATTTTCAAGCCTTTATTGCATTAATATTCGCTGGTCTAATGCCACTTTTCTAACATTACATGTAAACAAGCAAACCTGAGGCTGACAAACTGACAAGCTCATCCGATGTCATTACTCCTATCAATCGCTGTCACAAGAATTCAAGTCTAATCAAGTCCTGACATCTCCCTCATCGTTCTCCATTGCTGAAGTCTATGCATGGAACACCTTCTCCATTGCTGAAGTCTATGCATGGAACGCCTTCTCCGTTGCTGAAGTATATGCATGGAACACCGAACACCTCATCGAGACAACTTACAGGTGAAGAGGACTGAATTTTGGACACACCTCTTGGAAGACAATGCAGAGCTAAGTATTTGTCAGTCAGAAGGGCAACTTTGTAAAGACCAGTAGACCATTGCTATGTTTTCATTTTAATTTTCACCTTTTTATACTGTAAACTGTTTCCTCAGAAACCAATCTCAACAACCATCATTATACAAGTATAGTTTAATAAACTACTAAGTGTTTTTAAGATTTTGTATTATTTCTGGTAGGATGGCGCCCTAAAAAAATTTGTCAGATAATAAGATAAACCCACACCTAACAACAACAAAAAAGTCTTTAGCCGAGGCACTCAACATCATTTGAACAACTATCAATAACGTTACAATCGCATCCAACGTCATCGTTACAGAAAGAATCGACTTTTACACATTTTTTCAAGTAAGCAAAATAATTGGAACTAAGCTTTGGCCATAGCGTAGGAGGCCTCCGGATATTGCCTAACTACCAACCAAATTTCAGTGACATAGCATCTTAAAAATATCACCATGTATTGCAAGTCATGTTTTTCGAGAGAAGAATGGAAAATAATTAATATCTCAAAATCGGCAAGAGATAGGTATAGGGAAGTAATAAGGAAATGTGCTAGGCAACTACTGGCGATTGTAAGAATAAGTTAATATACAGGGTGTTCCATTTAAAATATAAAAGTTGCTACTACTTTCTAGTAGATGCGGTAACGCCGCATTATCTAAAATATTTTGGCTGTGTAGAGCATAATATCCTTTTATGCAACAAACTAAGTTTTCGGATCATTCCATTGACTGGTTCGCCAGAAACGTCTAATACGCCATCGTCGTGAATCACCCTGTATATTGTTGATCTAACTTTTATTTACAAAAATCTCTTGGCGAGGCGCGCCGTCGTCGCCTCGTAGACCATTAAATTAACTTTTTGTTTGAAAGCGGTATCACTTCAAACCTTTTCAGGGTAGTAAAATAGGCTCCGTCAAATCAAGGATTCTAACACCAACTTTACTTTTATGTTAACATTTTAATACTAATTCAACAGTCGAGCGAGATATACTTAAAATTAAAAATTCATTTTTATAGGACGACACAGCAGTTTCTAATTTTCTCTAACAACCGGGCATAGCTGTATACTTTTTATTCTAGTTGTAAAAAGAAACGTTGCCGACGCGTAATATCGATACATAATTAAAATGTAATCTTTTTTACTGAAAACATAAAAATTCTTGTAGAAACGTCGGCCCTTTCTTCATAGAAGGAATTTTCGCTTGCGTTCCAAGCCCGCTACTCCCCAATTAAATAAAATATTTTTCTCGGATGAAAGTGTTTTCTGTATGAATGGAATCCACACAGCAGTCAACAAACGGAATAAAAGAATATGATTGCTTTAAACTAATGATTTAGTTAAACTACGTTTCTTCTTATTTTTTGTTTTTTTTCATAGAGTAAACTCTGTACAAATCAGTTTACCAAAATTGTTAGTTTAAACCAAACCTATAAGACTGATCGTAAAAATACAGGGTACCCAGATAAGGCAGAACCTTTGTGCTGAATACACAAATAAATTAAGAGCTGCTGCGTACCACGTCACCATGACACTACAGTGTCCCGATACTGCTTATATATCTCCTTTATTTAAATATGGCAGGATAAACATATAAAAAGCGCGAGGCAAGCTTTCATGGAAGCATGGTCCACTGGAATAAAAGCACCCTCGGAAAAAGATAAAAGATCAATAATTACTTACATTGGTAGCAAAAATGGATTTGTCGATGGCGGCTTACTAGTATTTAAATCAAAACGGACTAGAGACTATCATGAAGACATGAACGCTGATGTCTTTGAAGAATACTTCCAGCAAATGCTAGATCTTATTCCTCCTGGGTCTGTTATAGTCATGAATAATGCCAGCTACCACTTAAGAAAATCCGAAAAAATACCAACGTCTTCTTGAAAAATAAATGACATTTCATTGGCTTACTGTAAATAAGAAGCCATTTCATAAAGACGTGCTGAAAAAGGAGCTACTGGAGGTTGTAAAGTTGAATAATCCTCTTTGTACGAAATTTGTTATCGACGAAATCGCTTCAAAACGAAATATAACGGTACCTCGCCTTCCGCCATATCACTGTGAATTAAACCCCATAAAATAGGTGCGGGCGTAATACCACTATTAAAATGAGAGACGTTGGAAACCTCTTGCAAGAGGGAATAAAGATAGTGTCTTGTGAAAAATTAAGTTCTTGTATTGTACAGGGTTTTCAGAGATATTTTCGGTCATATCTACAAGGTTCCCTATAAGAGATACAAAAAAAACTTTAAATGTAAAAGTTGTGGGGTTTTATCTGAACCGTCAGAAAATTTCAAAAAAAATAGACAAGTGACGTTCTGAAAGCTAAGAAAAATTTAAAAATTGTTTGTTTTTTTAATGAAACACCCTATTTTTCTGAAAGATCTTTCATTTCTAATTTCAAAAATATATAGTTTGTCTATATTTGCATGAACCGTCATTAAATTTTTTTCGATTCGTTATTGTAAGCGGTACCATACAGTAATAAAAATTATGAGTAGAGTGCCTTGGAAAACAATAATTATTGCCCGACAGTGTTTAGTTTTTAATAGGGAACAGTCAATTTAAAAATAAAATTAAAGAGGTTATAAATAACATTCTGTATTAAAAATATAAATCAACCATTGTAGTCTTTCAAACAAAATACAAACAAATAAATAAATAAACTAAATTAACTAATAGCTGTAATATACGGATGTATTTTACTGGTTCTCAATATAACCTCCTCCATTTCTGATACATTTCTGAATATTTGTCCTTAATTTGCTATTAATTGTATGTACTATAAAATTCGGATGATCCCTACTTAAAACTCGGATTTCATCACGAATTCTATCTTCGAGAATTTGGATATTTCGCGTCCTATTATAATAAATGCGATTTTTTAAATAGCCCCACAAAAATATGTCCAGGGGTAAAAGGTCGGGGCTGTTGGCTGGCCATGGAATAAGACCCCTTCTTCCTATCCATAAATTATATCTGTCATTAAGGTCATTGGTGACAGGTATGACATTATGAGCCGGTGCGCCATCTTGCTGCCAAATTAGACTATTATAATCATAAATGGGAAGTTCCTCTAAAAGATGTTCTATATCATTTTCCAGGAAATGAAGATACCGTGCACCTGTTAAGCTACCTTGGAAAATGATTGGACCAATAATTCTGCCAGCAAACCGACCGCACCAAACATTTACGCTACTGCGACCTTGAATTTTTACTTCTTGGATTTTGTGCGGATTTGTTGACGACCAAAAGTGTTTATTTTTGCGATTAAACATTCCACTTGTGGTAAATGTGGCTTCGTCCGTAAAAATTATTTTATTTAGAAAATCTGCATTTCCATCTAGTCTTCTAGTAATATTGAGACAAAATTCGAATCCCTGCTGGATAAAAGGATGATATTTGTTCTTTTTTAAAATCTCATGAATTTTCCCCCATGATTTATTAAAATAAATTGCAGCATCAGGAATGGACCGTTCAGGCATTTCTATAAAAAATAACCAAAGTATTTTACCCATAAATAAGGAATTTAAAATTTACCTTCAAAAAAGAGTAAGACATCTAAATCTTCTTCAAAATTTCTTGTAAATGTCCTTTTCTTACGTTCGAGACTGTGTCTCAACTCAAATTGCCGCACTACGTATCTTATTGTGTCAACGATGGCGTGGGTCTTCCTGGATAGGTAATACGGTATTGGCGTTGAGTTCTTGGTCCGTTATTAGAATGCTTATAGAATAAACGGATCATATCTGATTTTTCTTCAGTGGAATAACCCATTTTAAAAAATATGCGAATGTTTTTTCCTCTATACTATAGATTTTTACATTGATAGTAGTTCCTTATTGAAAACTAAACAATTGTGACATACAATTGTTTTCTAAGGCACTCACTCTACTCATAATAATTTTTATCGTATGGTGTCGCTTACAATAACGAATCGAATATAATTTAATGACGGTTCATGCAAATATAGACTAACTACATATTTTTGGAATCAGGAAAAAAGGTCTTTCAGAAAATAAGAAAGCATACAGGGTGTTTCATTAAAAAAAAAACGATTTTTAAATTTTTCTTAGCTTTCAGAACGTTACTTGTCTATTTTTTTTTTTAATTTTCTGGCGGTTCAGATGAAACCTCACAACTTCTACATTTAAAATTTTTTTGCATCTCTTATAGGGAACCCTGTAGATAGGACCGAAAATATCTCTGAAAACCCTGTACATAGTAGATTTTTTTTATAAATATTAATATATTCCAGTTTATCTATTTTCATATTATTCTTACTTCTATATAAGTTTTTATCTAATTATGATTAGAATAATTAATATCTCAATTATCTATATCTATAATAATTTTATTATTATAATCAAGTATAATTATTATTACACTTTTATTTTAATAAACTACCTGAAGTAACACCGTTGTTACATTACTTTCATTCATAAAACTCGTCTTTCTATTGTATGCTAATTAGGGTGACCCTAATTTAGGACCGATTCGGGGTGTGTAGGTCTAAAATACGGAATTTTTAAAAACTATTATTGCAATTTACCTGAAATTTACAATGCAACTTTTAGGTTGTCCACCCTGCTTAATGGGTCCTGTAACTGCAAATTAACATTTTACTGCTCTCTGGCATTAAGCAACAGAGTATAATTTGTTTAATGAACTGAGTGTAAATCCGAAGGCTTGGCGCAATTATTTGAGGATGAATGAAGAGACATATTCTCCATTAATTTCCGCTTGAAGATAGTAAATAAATACCCGCTGACAGCTAGAAACTGAACGATTTAACTCTTGGTAAATACACACGCGAATTTTACTTCCGCTCAGTTGGACACACAGACAAATTGATGGAATTTACTTCAGTTCTTCAGTCGGACTGATCAGTCTAAACCTGAACTATAGAGGCAGCACACACATTTATCGTATCAGTTAAAACTGTTCAGTCAGATCTGAAGACCAAGCTGATACTCTGTGGGACGCTTAAGGTAATAGGCCTGAAATTGTAATCCTGTTCTTTTCTTTTCTCTCTCTGTCTCCTTTACTAGGTTTTAAATAAATGAATAACAATATATAGCATTCGTTTCGGTCTCTACTCTTTTTTTCTTTGATAGGGTAAAAAATGTTCATATGTTTTTTTTTCTTCCGAGGGTCCGTCCAAGTGCCGGATGCAATTCGGCCAGGTTAGGCCCATTGTGCCCAACCTAGTTTGTTCTTGCACGCACTCATTGATTCCAGTTCCATGCACTAGTTTGTGTAGGTCAACTGGGGAGTATCGGAATATCCTCTGGTTCTAGTCTTGGTTACCGTTTCACTTTCTCGCCCGCATAACCTGCAGCTTAGGTGTCCGTTGTGCAGTTACATACGGTGCAGGTGTTTCTTGACGGCCATGTGTCGTGTCAGAATTCCAGTGGTAATTCTTAGCTTATTTCTGCTCATCAGAAGTAGCTACTTTGTTAGGTCTGGGTCCCCAATGAAAGATTTGCTATGGTTTAATCCCTGTCTGTTGTTCCAGTAGATTTTCTGTTGATTCCTTGTCCATCGTTTTATGACATCTCGTACTGTGCACCTTGGGACTCCGAGTGCCGGTTCTGGATCAATGGATATTTTCTCCGACCTCTTTCTTGAAAATTCGTCGGCCTTTTTGTTTTCTGTAATACCTTCATGTCCTGGTACCCATTGTAGTATTACTTTGTTGGCTTTTGCCAGGGCCACTAGTTCCTCTTGGCATTCCCATTCCAGTCTTAATGTCACCTTATTGCAGTCCGTATGTTTACCATCCATGGTCCACCTTGTTTGTCTTAAAGAAAGAGTTGCTCTAATAGACCCAGAGTCATGAAACATGTGTCCCTGTTTATGTATTATTATTACATTCGTGCTATAATCAATCCAATATTAACTTCTACTATGAGACTGACTGCATGGCATTGACCAAATAATTTTACAAAAAGTTATTTTGTAGTTCGAGTTAACAGGAGATTAATAATATGAACCTTAGGGGTTGAACTTTTAGTGTAATTGAAAAATATATTTTGTAATTATTTCAAAAAGAGGTAGCAGTTTATTGCGGTTATAAAAATATTATAGCCCATTATAAAGGCTATTTTCAGCAAGCCATAACTTCCACTCGTTAAGTTATAACTTACTGTAACTATGCTGATGGTCAGAATGCAGGGCTCATAAAATTAAGGTATTAGTACGAAAATAAGACAATATATGAAACCATAAAGAAAGTAAAAGACTGTCATCCGTAAAATTGAAATTTAATGCAGTTTTCGCTTAAAATCATTGACAAACTTACATTCAAAGATTTGCACATTACATCTCTACATGACATAATATTTCAGCCGAACATTTAAGTCGACGAGTTTATTATCTTTATTGGTTAAATCGGTTGTTCCCAAAGTTTGCGCCGTTGTGCCTTGGGGGTTAGATCATCGTTAGAAAATCGAATAAAATTTGGGGTATTTCATTAAAAAAATTAAAGTTGACGTGTGCCCCGACTTCTTGAGCAATCCTGTATAATACTAAAAATTCTCAAAATTTGTAAAAACGATAAATAAAATCGACGGGTCCGAGCGTTTTCAAAAATATACATGTTTATGAAGATATTGGGGTGTTCTATTATTTTTGCTCACGCTGTACAGGGTTATCCAACCAAGACTAGACAAGGCGATTTTTTGACTTTTCCTGTACTTTTATAAAAAAACTGAAATAGCCATCTTAAGTCATTTTCTCCCGCGAATTCCAATATCTTCAGCAAAAAACAATTGAACATCAAACAAAAGTACTAGGGGTCACTTTGATATTTTGGGATGCCGTATTTTTAATGAGCTTATCCGATTTCTCATATAAATTTTGATCTAAAATGTTGGATTTTTAATTCAAAAACGCCTTTTTTCTTCAGTTTTAAATTCGGAAAAATTAAAAAAATTAAAAAAAAAAAATTAAAAATTAATTAAATCCAACATTTTAGATCAAAATTTATATGAGAAATCGGATAAGCTCATTAAAAATACGGCATCCCATTTAAAAAAACATCAAAGTGACCCCTAGTACTTTTGTTTGATGTTCAATTGTTTTTTGCTGAAGATATTCGAATTCGCGGGAGAAAATTACTTAAGATGGCTATTTCAGTTTTTTTATAAAAGTACAGGAAAAGTCAAAAAATCGCCTTGTCTAGTCTTGGTTGGATAACCCTGTACATATGTATAATAGAACATCCACAAATAAGCTAATTTTAAAAGCCTTGCTAATAATAATAGGTGCATACATCAAAACAGAGTAAAATTTATAATCTATATTATTCGTTAATACATTATTGCCTTGAATTGAATTTAAATTAAATTATTTTATTTCTGACCGGTATATTATTAACTTATAACGTCTTAGTTACGCGGGAATTATAAGGGTCATAACTCCCTTGGGATATTAAGAAAAATTTGATATAAAATCAAACGATTGACATCTAATGTCAATTTGATTGTCATCTATTGAAACATTTATTCCACTTTAAAAATGAACAAAATGTTACTAAAATCGGTCAGAAATAAAATTATCTATGTATCACTGGAATTATAAATAACTATTTTGAGCTAGAAAGAAAAAGAAATACCCCATTAGTGCCGGTTACGTAGAAATCTATTTGCCTCAACTTAGTTCGATATGCTGCGTCCTCACCAGTTCGTATATAGTTGAGTGACTTCGAGTGTTATATAATTTCTTTCTTCAAGTGTCATAAAAATTAAAAAAAAAACTATAATATAACGTTGTTGAATCATAATATGAACAACAAAAAATATCGAGTTTAATTTTCAAAAATAATATCAGTTTATTTAATTAAACTAAGTAAAAAATAACTAACTAGCCTTGCTTAGAAAAACCTTTTTGGCTTGCAATTTCCATCTTGTTACTCTAGAAATAGTATTGATTGACTTACATAAATTTTTGTATGAAATACGATTTAAAGCAGCTTGTTTTTTTTCACACAATGTGTTGGACTACTTGCTATTCAATATTCACATCTAGTGCAAAAAATCATGCTCATCATCATTATCGGAAAAGACTCCTTTTGCAAAATGCATTATTATGTTGATACAAAAATATACGAATTGGTTAAGATTGCGTTTTTCACGCCAAAATACATGAAAGCGCACTTTTCCATATTCCCGTAAAAAAAAATATTTTTTTTATCCTGTTGTCTTTTATTTTACTGTAGATCACGCTTTTGGCAAAGTTATTGCACCTAAATCCAAAATTTTAATCTAATAATTTATAAACTTAATAGAACACCGTTAAATTTTATTTTAACAACTATGTTATGTTATGTTATCATTAAAATATTATTTAGTTCTTTAGCGTCAGCGATTATGAATGTTTATAGCCGTGCTCAAAACCTATATTTAAAATAATCTATTTTGGTGCTATTTTGAAACTCACCATAACTTTTCCTCATCAAACTGTAATGCTCATTCCGAGTCTGAACGACATAAACTATTTTATGGCAGTTTTATTTGCATCAATTCTCTCTTTTACAACCCTTATAACGTAGGTGATTTTTTATTGCCAATAACAGAAAAACTAACAAGAAATAAATATAGGCAATTTTTTTCAAGCGTAATATTATTGCAAACATGTTGATTTCTACCCTTATTAAGAACTGATTGTCAACTTATAAAACTATAAATAAAATTGTGTACACTATTAGACAAAAGTGGAACAGTAAAAATGAAAATGTAATAAAATGTCCATAGCTTCGTCAGTTTCTCAAATAGGGCGTCAGAGTACTTCTACCCAAATATGCGAACAGTACTCCAGCGATGGTCGAGTTTGGGCTTTATAGAAGTTCGGAAAAGGATTCCAAACCTCTGCGACATACGACTATCCAAATTATTGACGCCCAATACATTTATTGATGAAGCCAAGGGAATTGAGTGTCCCGCCATGACTATATCCGGTTCTTCAACATTAACTACTTTTTTAGAAAAACTGCAGCATGGGTCTTTTAACATTAAATTCTACTTGGTTACTGTCACCCCGAGACAGAATTTCTTCCAGGTCTTTGTTGAGATGTAAGACCTCTTGCTGCCTATAGAGATGTGCATTGGCAACCGATGTCCGAGCATCCAAAGTAATAGATGAAACAAGTGTGCTGGCATTAGTGAAACTATATATAGGGTTTTAATTCTTTCCAGAAGATCGTTAGTGTATAGTAAGAAGAGGGTGGGCGACAATATAGAACATTGAGGAACTCCGGCGTTGATGTTAAATGTGTCTGAAAGAAATTCGTTCATCGCAACTCGCAGAGAACGGCCCTTAAAAAGGCTTGACAGCCATTATGAAAATTAAACCGGCATTCTGATAGTGATGCTAGGTCTCATGCTTTTGCATGAGATCTCATCCTTTTCAAAAAAATATCATGCTCTCATTATTTTGTCTCAAAATCTCATGCTTTTTAGCTTACGGTGACAAATATAAATTATTATAAATATTAATAACAAATCACCATAACATAAATCATAAAAGAATTCGACTTACGTCGCAAAAAAGGTGTCGCCAAAAATGTATTTGGAATCGTTGGATCGTGTTTAATAATCGTAAAACTGCAACACCGCGGCTGGAATTCATCATGTAAACAAAGCAATGCACCTAACAATGTGTTATTCCCAGAAAACCATAATCGATCGAAATATTGGCTATGAACGTCTGATATTTACGTAATTGCTTTTGATTAATTTATACTTATAAAAAATAGGTTAGAAAAAGTCGAATTGAATTGTTTGAATTTTTATATTGAAAGTGTTCAGCAAATTTGCACAAGATTTCCTCTTAAAGATTCTGTTTTTGAAAAGTTGGAATTTATGGATTTAGAAACCGTTAAATCTCGAAAAATCAGATCTATTAGTCATATTACTAAATTATTTCCAAATTTACTTGATGTCGATATACAAACAATTGACAATTAGTGGTTGGCACTAAGAAACTTTGGAATAGATTTTAAGGCCACTTATACTAATGACATAATATTTAAATTTTGGAGATATATTGCATCAATAAAAGCTCTAGATAATAGTGGGGCACGTTTTCCAAACCCAACAAAATTTGTCTTCAATTTACTTACTTTGCCTGTTTTAAGTGCAAATGTGGAAAGAATATTTTCTGCAATAAATTTAAATAAAACCAAACAAAGAAATAGGTTAAAAACTTCTACAGTTGCAGCAATACTCCATACAAAAGGTCTGGTAAATAGAAATAAATCTATATGTTTGAATTCCCCCATATCAAAAGAAATAATCAGAAACCTAAACCAACATATCTATGAATCAGACTCTAGTAACATTTTTTATTTAAGTGATTTTACTTTCTTAGATTATTTAGTTTTTAAAATATCTTATGTTTCTGTTTGTGGAATAAAATTTGTTAAAAATACCTACTAGTGTTTTTATTTCAGCCTATTAAAGTGCTATGTATTTGAGTATTTTGTTTCAAAATTGCTTATTCAAGTCAAATCACGTTTTAATAGGTACTGAAAAATTTTAAGTGAAAAAAACACCTGCAATAATTGAACCTTGCTAAAGGCTACAGCGACTATCGCGCCATCTCATGCTTTTTTTTTTAAATCTCATGCTTTCTAGAAAGATTTCTCATGCATTATTTCTGTGGGACCTGGCAACACTCGTATACTCTCACTTCAGTTAGGAGCCCCTCATGCCAACTCGGTAAGAGGCCCTGGAAATGTCCAGTGCTACCGCCCGGGACTCTCCATGCTATTCTATTGCGTTGTTCTAAACGTGAGTAACATAAGCGAAAAGGTCTACTGTTGATCTAGACTTACGGAATCCATGCTGGTGTTCACTGATAATGTTGAAGCCTTCCAGATACTTTAATTATTTTTCTTTGATATCCTTCTGCATAACTTTTGATATAACCGAAAGCAATGCGACTGAACGATGGTTGTTGGGCAAGGTTTTCTTGCCTTTTTTAGGTTTGGGCTGGACTCGCGCAGTTTTCCAGCAAGAAGAAAATATTCCTTTTTTGTAAGATAAGTTAAGAAACCTACAAAATACCGGTGTCAATTCGTTAGCGCACGTCTTAATTACGATGACTGGAATATCGTTAGAACCAAAAGCTTTTTTGTTGTCAAGACTCCTCAAGATTCGTTTAACATGGCGGTGCCGGAAAACAATCTCGGATATTCTCGATTCTACAGAGGGAATGTTCAGTGGAGTTTTTCCCTGAAAATTAACCGTTTAATGTAAAGATAATAGTTACGCCAGTAAGTTTACTTTTTCCTGTGCTTTGGTCGCAATGATACCATTGGGAGGTGTTAGAGGCGGAATGGTTGACTTGATAAAGGTCTTACTTAGCTACCGACCAAAATGATCTGGAGTCGTTAGGACATTCAATAAGTTTGTCTTTAACTATTGGTCAATCAAAATTTTATAAATTCAGTGTAAAAATAGTTCTTTCATACTTCAATAAGTGTCTTTAAAATAAACTAAGTCAGGGTGGTTGTATGGAGCAACCTGGTTGGATACCGCCACCCATTTTTAGTTTTTTATTTGTAATGTAATTCTCTGGTTATAAAAATAAAGGCATTTTTGATTTGATTTGATTTGATTTGATATTCGGCGGTGGGGTTTGGACGCCATTGTCGGTAGAAATAATTTTTTGATTTAACAGCTCGTTCGCAATTTTCGGTAAACCAAGGCTTGCCGTTAGGAGGGCACTTTTCTGAGAAAGAGATGAAGGCTTCCATGCCAGTAAGGATAACCTCCCATGCTTTTCTAGCACGGATGGATGGATCATCAAAGGTAAAACAAATGTCCCGCCAAGGAAAGGTTCGAAAATGGTCCTTTTAGCCAGACCTTGCGTGGTTTGGCACTAATTGGTAGTTTGTTCAGTGACGAAATAAGGTTGTGGTCAGACGTTCCTAACGGAGGCTTCACAGTGACAATATACAAGTCGGGGTTTGAAGTTAAGAAAAGATCCAATAATCCAGCAAAATCACCATCTCAGTCTGGAATCCGTGTTGATTCACCCACTTGTTGGGTGAGGCCAGGGTTGATGGCAAGGAATTCGGCTTCGCGACCTAGCTCGTCGGTTGTATTAGAGTATTTGAGCCAGTTGACATTACGAACACTAAAATTGTCAAGGATAACAACTTCGGAACTGGGATGGTGGGTTTGCAAAAAGTCGATAGTATTAGCAACTGAGGAGAACAAATCCCTATAATGGTTATCGCTTGGCGGCCGGTAAAGGCAACAGATAAATTTAATAATTCTCTGTGTTGATATTTTAACCCAGATTACATCAAAGTCGTTAGGCTCGAGGGTCTCCTCCTGAGATATCGTCATAGCAACGAAACATTAGTTTAAAGAGAAACTTCACGCCACCTAAGCCGATTCGATGATCGATGTCGGGTGAGCCAACATCTACCATCTACGATTGATAAATAATATAAGAAATCCAGCAATACTTCAAAAAAGAGAAAAGAATGCCAATAATTAATTAACTCACCTCACCGTAATTTCCTTAGCACCTATTCGATTCTTTTTCGTCAGTAAAAGCTGCGCAACCTAATAGGCTTCATTTTGTATCGATTAATATTGGATCTATATTTTATAATAAACACCGAGACCTAATAATTATGCGTTGTCTGCTATTACCCCGTATAAATGTCCGTAAAGTAATTCCAGAAAAACTGTCGTGATTATTGTGAAATAGAAAAAAAAAATGTTTTTCATGCTTACAAAACTCTTACTGTTTCTTTTTATATTTTAATATCTTCCATTAAGTAGTTTAGGAATGAGGACATAACATTAGGGGCTTTATTATCAAAACAACTATTCGCCATGCCGCCACTAACTAAAGGAGGCTCAGGATATTTTTCTGGCTATTATTTATGTTTTTACTTTTATGAATATGAAAAGAATCAACATTGCTTAATGAACTAACCTGAACTCTCGGACAGACGCACGCTCGATAAAACCCTTAACTGGCGACCCCACTTCCAAAACACCCTCAAAAAAGCCAGGCTACTCTACAGTCAACTATGCCCGCTTCTAAACCGCCACAGCTCCCTTGGCCACAAAAACAAACTTCTACTCATACAAGCCATCATCCGCCTCACACTAACCTATGGCTCGGCAGCATGGGGTTACGCAATCCCTCGAAGCCTGAACCGCCTCCAGTTGAAAATCAATCTTGAAAATCGTTACATCCGAACTGCCACGGACATCCCATGGTTCGTCCGTAACGTAGATCTCCGTCGCAATATCAAACACACCCCTACCATAAAACCTTTAAGAAAGAGGCACCAAAATTCTCACCCCCAACCTCCTCATCAGACAAGATTCCAACTACAACATCGATGCCCCGGATCGGCACAGACGCCCTAGACACCAACTCCCACAAATCACCGAAATAAATTTAGATACGTAAGCTGGGCGTTCCCGCCAAACATTATTATTTTGTTTGGATCGCATTTCGTAGATGGCGTCGGTAGTGGCATCGCACAATTTGGTTAAGTTAAGTTCGTATGAGGGCGCCACGTTCATTTGCGATCGAGAAGAAGCACCCTCCCAGATTTCGTTGTTGTCAAGAATTTGAAGTGTATTGTCAATTTTCTATTCTCGATTTTCATTTAAGTGTTGTTGAATTATTCTAATGCCGTTTGTGATCGTTCGGTCTCTGTGTATACTATTAGCGTGATTTTTGATAGTTTTTTTTTACTTTTTGTTTAGTTTTAGTGTGTTTTCGGTTTGTTTAGTTAAAGTTCGCGTCTTTATTTTCGTTATGGAAGACTACGCACCTCCGTTAAAACCTAAATAATGTTGTGTTCCAAATTGTTTAAATAAGCATGGCATGCGACACCGCTTGCCAAAAAGAGATCCGATAATTTTTTATTATAAAGATAATGTTTTATTACCTATTTCGCTTTATTTTAGTCAGCTGAATTTTTTTAAATAGGTATGTATTGCTTGATTTAAATAATTCCTTTTTTGCTGCTTTCTATTTGAGCTTTTAGATATACGTTATTTGTTACTTTACCAATAAGGTATTTACTCCAAACTTAAAAATAAGAGTTACAAATAACGTGTATCCCTGAACTAAAAATGAAAGCAGAAAATAATGAATATTTAAACCAAGGAATATTTTAAATTTTAAAGCGGCACCAATACCTACCGATAAAACAGATTTTATCAAAAGTTGGTAAAATGGTATTCTTTATTTTTACCCATAGTTGCCCCAACAGATTCCTTTCTTTCTTGCGTGTTTCGGATCGCAAATACCAGGACATCAGCGCCAATTAGTTTTTGACAGTTCTAAGAGTCCAGTTGCGTATCTAAATTTATTTCGGTGATTTGTGCCAACTCCTATAGGTGTAGCCACAACACACCACTACTCACCCCCCCCCCCAAAGCCCCCCTTGACTTGACTATGTATTATACTATGGTAGGCTGCTCTTTTTTGACTTTGTGGATGTAATAATTTAAAATATATAATTATATCTGTAAACGATTCTTTATAAAAAATAGAGAACTCATGTTGTTATTTCTTTTGATGGTTAAGTCTAAAAAATGTGTGCTTTTATTTTGTTCCATTTCCAGTGTGAATTCTATATTAGGATGCAAGGTATTTGTATATGTGGAAATTATTTCCATTAATTTTTTAGAAACATTTTTAGCAGGTGCTGTGAAAGAAGAGACTACTGGTTTTATGGGCAAACCTTCTTATGTAGTTTAATAAGATCATAAAGTTTAGGTGACTGCGGGTTCATTGTTTTGAGAAATTTTTTATCTTTTTCTGAAAAAATATCTGTGCAGTTGTTTATTGCTTCCAATTACCAAATATGAAATTTTTTTGTTAGATCCCTAACGAGTTTTCTGTATTTTTCAGAGTTTAAAAAATCTCCCATTTTGGTAACGTATTCATTTTTTTTATTATACCTATCACCGTTTTACCTTTATCTGCTCTTGTAAGAATAATATCATTATCAGCAATACTTGTTTTTAAAATTGCAGAATAATTGAATCATTTTCACGAGTCAAAAGATCTTCGACTATTTTTTTTTCGGACAATGAAAATTTCTTAATATTTTCCAAATATCTATCACTTGGAATGCCTTCTTCTTTTTCGCCGTTCGACGTCGGCGCAGGCGGTTTGTTTAGTTTATTTTGTACAAATTTAATATTTGTATTTTGCGTAACATCTTCTATGTTTGCATTAAATTGCATTCGAACTTGCATTTCAGTAACTTCTCTTAAAGTCGCAGCATCATATATCTATTTCCTTGTTTCAGCACACGTTCCTATACAAATTGCCACAAGTTTTTTTTTTTCGTGTTCCTAATGTACTATGAATATCAAACTAGGATTTAGGTTTTCTATTAAAATTGCACAAAGGCGTATTTGCATCTTAATTTCCTGCAAAAATAATAATTCGAACAGGATATCGGGTAGATGGGCCAGTAACCATGCTCTATAGCTCTAAACTTTTTTAAAAAACAGCATAATTTCTTTTATTTGTGCTGTTTGTTATAGTTTCAAAGCCAGAGATAGTGTTTTTTTTTACCATTAAATTTTCGCTGATTTTAACATCCCTGCAAGACAAATAAATATTTCGTGCCACTAGTGAAAAAGTAAGAACAATAATAATCATAATAATAATAATAACAAACTTCTTTATTTCTAATTACATATCAACATGAAAAGAAGCGACGTCACCAAAGTGAGAGCGTTAACTCTCCATGTAGTCCCTTAGGCTGTATGGTTCAAGTTGCACTAAAAGTTTTTTCAATTTTCTTTTGAACACATTCACATTTTGTTAATTTTTGAGTTCATTAGGCAGTTTATTAAAAAAGCGAATTCCTCCATAAAAAGGTCCCCTTTCAAAGATGGACAGACGGTGCGCAGGACAGTTAACATCAGTTGTGCGAGTGCTATAATGATGACCCCTCCCCACACGCAGCCCCCGTCCATCCTTAAAAAAGAACATAATAGTATCAAATATGTACCTACAGACCATATATTGTTAAAATAAACTTATCTTTAAAAACATTTCTACAACTTTCCCTAAAGGGATATTTTGTACATTATTCTAATTAGTCGTTTCTGTATAACAAAAATATCTTGAATTTTTGAGTTTCCACCCCAAAATATAATCCCATATCTTGCTGAAGCCTCAAAGTTGGCAAAATATAGAATCCTCAGGGCACTTGCCGATACGTATTTTGATGTTACTCTAATACCGTAAGTTATACTATTTAATTTTTTTCCCAGCGATTCTATTTGCCTAAGAATTTTGCCTTAGTTTGAAGGTTAAAATCTGTATTATTGATCTAAATTGTTTCTGGTTTTTCTAGCTTGCTTAATTTTGTTGTAAACAGTAATGAGTTTGTTTTGTCTTTATTGATTATTAGTTTGTTTTTCTCAAACCATGAGGTGGCTTGTGAAAAAATTCTTTCCGTGTTATCAGTCAGTTCAGTTGAGTATTTTGCTGTCACTAATAGGTTGGTATCATGTGCATAGGAAGTAAGCAATTCAATAGGATTTGAAATTTCGTAATCTAGATCATTGGTAAAAATAGTAAACAGTATCGGTCCTAGAATACTACCCTGTGGGATTCCAATTGTATTTTGCAAACTGTCAGACTTATAGTTAATATTGTCCTTCCTAATTACAGTCTTCTGTGTTCTACCCCCTAAGTATGATTCAAAACACTTTAATGCATTGCCTCTGACTCCATACAAATCTAGTTTCCTTAACAGAAGTTCTCGATTCAGGCAGTCCTACGCCTTCGAAAGGTCCAAAAAGATTCCCAAAGCTGCCCCCGTCCAGCATCCAGTTGTTCAAGCATGCCGTGCGTGAATTGAAACGTCGCTGTCCAAGTTGATCTGCCCTCCATGTAGCCATGCTGACTGCTCGAAAGCAGACCAAAGTGCTCCATGAACGCCACAAGCCGCTTACATGCTACCAACTCGAACAGCTTCGAGAAACCCAGAAGAAGGCTGATCGGCCTATAACCATCAAACTCCTCCGGACCTCCCTTCTTTAATATGGGCTTTATAACCGCTGTTTTGAACTGTTCTGGAAAAATACCTTCACGTAATGAATTATTTATTATATATACAATGACATGAATTATTTCCAGCAAGCTCAGTTTAATTATACTTGTGGGTATTTCATCATCTCCATAGCTATTTTTGTGTTTTTGTTTTATTTTGTTGGAAAGTTCTGTGATTTCATTTTTTGCAACTGGGCTAAAAAATATAGACATATTATTTTCTATTATTGTAGTATTCCACTGCAAGTCTTTCAGGTTATTAAGTAAAAGCGGTACCCTTTCAGTAAAAAAGACATTTTTAGCTTATTGGAGGTTTCCTGAGCATCTCCAGAAATCATTGTGTCCTTTGACCCTGTTTTCCCTACGATTTCATTACATTGTCATATGAACCATAAGCATTTTGTTTTGTTGTCTGATTTGTTAATTTTATCTTCATATGTTTTACATCTACTGTTTACTAGTAGGGAATCATATTCTTTTTAACAGATTTATACACTTCTGAAAAAGCGTCATTTTGATTCCTTAGCATAAGCAGAATATCTAGTCTATTCTTTACATTCTGAACCTCTACCTGATTTTTGTTCACATATATCTCACTCATCCTTTTATGTGTTAATTTTTTTGGGAAACAGTAGTTAAAGAAATATATAAAAAAGGACCATTGTTTATTAACATCACGTTCTGAAATATTATATACATCTAACCAATTTTGTTTTCGTAATTCAGGCAGGAATTGAAGCTATGCTTCTTGGCCCAAAAATCTGTGATATCCCTGAAGTTGTTTGGTGTTTCCCCTTAGAGTTAGCCAAATCTTTTGTGCAGTGTGGTCTGAGATATTTAAATGCATCTACAGAGTTATATAAAAAATACTATTTTTAGGCATGACTAACAGTGCTAAAATTGTTATCTAAATGCAGTTAGATACGTTAATTGTCCATCACCAAATATTCAAATTAATTATAATAAAACCACTCCCAATAAGAAAAAAAACGAAACAACGCATACACAACTTTCTATAAAAGCCATAAACAACATTTTCTAATTAAAACCAGTAACAAACCGTTCTAACTCTATCAGACAATGGATTCTAGGATTTAGCCTGCCGCCGCAGCGCGGCACCTCTACGTTCTAAAGCCTCTACCGGGTTTACTATAAAATATACAGCCAATATTGATCAATACAAAATGAAGCGTGTAAAAATTGCGCAGCTTTTAGTAAATAAAACTAATAAATAGCTTCTTTCATAAGGAAGTTACGGCGAGGTGAGTTTAAAAATATATTGACAATTTGTTATCTTTTTTTAATATTGCTATTTTTCTTATATTATTTACGATGTTTTTCCAATAAATCATATACCAGGTGAAAGATAATTGAACGAGGAATATAACTGAAAAAAATACATCGTTCCTATCTTTTTAGGAGCAAGAGATATGTGTTAAAATTTTTGTTTTGTTTCTAGGTTTTTTACCTCTGTCTCCATCAATGGAGAGTTTCACCGATTTTTATTTTCCATGTAAAATAACATGCTTTCTCAAATGGCCGATGTCCCGTTTGATTATACTGCCTCTATAAAGTGACCACCTGCGTTAAACGACCGATTGTGAATTGCCCACATTTAAAAATGAAAATCTCATTATTTTATACTCCTCTTTACCAGTCCGTCTGTGAAATGACCGCGGGCACTCATCTTCGGAATTCTTAGTAAACATTAATGCTAAAAACACCCTTCATTAGAGACAGTAAAACCCGACCCGACACTTTTTAAGAAATTTAGGTACAAACACTGATTACATTATTGCAGGCGGATCAATTCACTTTGCTTCAAAGGCTAATAAATCGGTTCTTAACATTAGTTTTGTTTCGAACAGTTTTTCTTTTGGGACTAACGTGAATATTTGAATATGGCGGGAAAAAGAGAATGTCTTCCTTTAAACGAACGAATTGAAATAATCGAGGAAAGTGAAAAAACTAGTTTAAGTACCAGGAAATTGGCTGAAAAATTTAAAGTGGGTAAATCCCAAGCAACTATGTTGCTTTATAATAAAGCAGAAGTTAGAAATTTCTTTCAAGAAGGTGGCAACGGTGAACAAAAAGGAAAATTTCCCAAAACCGAACGACTGACAGTGGACCAAGTTGTTTTACCTGGTTTTGTAAGGCGCGAAACAACCACTTACATTTATCCGGGCCCATAATTCGTGCCAAAGCTCTCGAATCTGCTCAACTCCAAGGCATCAATTGGATGGTTAGAAATATTCCGTCGTCGACACGATATTATCTTCAAGAAAGTATTTGGCGAATCAGCCGATATCAATATCGAAGACATTACTGCTTGGAAAGAAAGGGCTATTGATCATTTTAAAGAATTATGCCCCAATGGACGCATTTAATGCAGATGAGACAGGTCTCTACTATCGCGTATTGCCAACAAAAACATATGCATTGAAAGACGACAAGTGTACTGGAAGAGAGAACCACTTATGACAGGCAAAAGCAGAAATTCTCGATGTTTTAAGGGCGCACATATCGATAAGTTACCTCTCCAATGGATCTCGAACAAAGAAGCGTGGATGACAGCAGACATCATTACAACATGGCTTCACAGATTTGATACCAAGATGAGGAAGCAGAATAGAAGTGTGGTATTGTCTCTGGATAATGCAACGTCTCATCCCAAAATTACACTGAATAATGTCAAACTTATTTCTCTTCTAGCCAATACTTACCTCAAATTGTTAACCTTTGTACCAAGGCATTATTCAAAATTTTAAAATGCTCCACAGAACCTACCTTTCTAAGAGGCTTTTGACATGTATAGACAGAGGTTGTTCTCTTCAAGAAATCGAAAATAATATTACCATAACCAACGCCTTGATTTGGGTTTCGGTGGCTTGGCGCAATTTGTCTCCAGTGACAATAAAGAATACTTCATGAAAGCCGGATTTATGTGTAATACAGATAATATTGACGACTTCGAAGAAGAAGATAATATTCCGCTCACAAAACTGTTTCGTAACATTAGGGACACATTCGTGAACATAAAACAATTTGCCTCTATTGATAACGATCTGCCAACAGAAAGTGCAGAACTTACTATCATCGAGACCGACCCTAAACTAACAAAGCAGTACTTCTGATGAGCAGAAATTAGCTAAGAATTACCACAAGAATTCTGACAGGACACATGGCCGTTAAGAAGCACCTGCACCATATGCAACTGTACAACGGAGACCTAAGCTGCAGGCTATGCGGGCGAGAAAGTGAAACGATACAGCATATTATCTGCCACTGCGAATCATTGGATCGGGAAAGGCAACAAATGCTCAGGTAATCAAGACAAGAACCAGACGATATTCCGACATTCTCTCCAGTAGACCAACACAAGCTAGTGCAAGAAACTGGAATAAATGAGTGGGTGTAAGACCAACTAGTGTGAGCACAATGAGCCAATCCTGACCGAAGTGCATCCAGCACTTGGACGGACCCTCGGAATAAAAAAGAATCATTGAGTGTATTAAAGAGATCCACAAAGCGGATGAAACTACTCCCAACTCTGAGACAGAGAAAGAGGAACCTGAACTTGCTCCAATGTCGAAAATATCTAGCCTATCTGAAGCCTGTGCAAGTTTGCGAGACTTTTTAATAATATTAACAATTTTGACAAGTCTACAGATATTTCTCAATTGCTATTAAAATGTAAATCTAAATTTTATATAAATAAAATAATAAATATGAAGCAATCATTAGTTTCTGATTATTTTAGAAAATAAAAATTTCAAAGAAAACATACAGTACATTGTATAATATATCTGGGGCATTCCACACAAAATTTGCAACTCAAATTTTTTTTCCCCCGAACAATTTTTTTACGGTTTAGCAATCAAAAATATTTGACACGTATTTTTTTATTTTAATGTGATGCACAGATTTTTCGAAAAAAAAATTCTTGAAATTTCACGTTCGTAAGAAAACACCTTTTTCCGATCGCTTATACAGCAATATCGAATAAAGATATAAAAATGTATCACATATATAAAATGTTCGCCTTTTTTTTAGCTTTCGAATAGAGTATAATAAAACTCAATTTTGTAATTTGTTAAACGACAAAAATTAAAAACTTATAAACAAATGCAATTTTTTCAAATTTGGACATGACTTTTTTCCTTTTTTTTTTATTGAAAAAATCAACTCACACCTTTTTTAAAATACTGTTAAAATTTTACAGTGGAGAGTTGAATACATACGAGACAAAAAAATTTTCAATTACGGCTTGCTCACGCGAAGCGCGCCGCAGACTCAGACTGGATTAATAAAATTCGCCAACCCTACGCGCTAAGTAAAACATAATCTTGTACTTGAAACATAGTTATGTTACTATTGTATACTTTAAAAATAAAAAAGAGATTTTCTATTATTGTGAATTAAGGTGGTCAAAATAAAATGACTTTGAAACTTCAAGTTAAAGTACAATTACAAGAATATGTTTTACTTAGCGCGTAGGAGTGGAGAACTTTTATAATCCAGTCTGAGTCCGAGCGAGTCGCACTGCGGCGCGCTTCGCGCGTGCAAGCCGTGTTTGAAAAATGTATTGTTTCGTAAGTATTCAACTCTCCACTCTAAAACTTTAACAGTAATTTAAAAAAGGTTTGAGTTGATTTTTTCCATAAAAAAAAAAGGAAAAAAGTCATGTCCAAATTTGAAAAAATTGCATTTGTTTATAAGTTTTAAATTTTTGTCACTTAACAAATTACAAAATTAAGTTTTATTATACTTCATTCAAAAGCTGAGAAAAACGCGAACATTTCATGTATCTGATTAATCTTTATATCTTTATTCGATATTGCTGTATAATAAGCGATCGGAAAAAGGTGCTTTTTTACAAACTTGAAATTTGAAGAATTTTTTTTTCGAAAAATCTGTGCATCACATTAAAATAAAAAAATAGGTGTCAAATATTTTTGACTGCTGAACCGTAAAAAAAATTGTTCGTGGGAAAAAATTTTTAGTTGCAAATTTTGTGTGGAATGCCCCTTCTGTTAGTATGCACGTGCAGTATCTACATATTGATAAATTGGCTTCATTTCATTTAATTATAGTTCTGATAAATTTAAACAAAAATATTTAATATTATTTACATATATGTAGATACTTACTAATAAACAAACACTGTAAAATACAGACCAGCTGTTAACCGACCTACATTTGATTCCCCGAGGGTGGTCGCTATTGAGAGATTGTCCTGTATTTAAATCATTTACCCTTCATTAGCCCTTAATCTACGGCGGAGGTACTCAGTGAGCAAAATATCTGCAGGATTATCGGGTTCTTTTTCTTACGCGGGCGAGAGAAGATCTTTGGTGAGGAATATACACCCGCCCGTTGCTTCACTTTTGTCCAATAAAATATATGAGTATGTTATAAACGTACAAGAGACCAGAGATACACAAAAAACAGAGGTCAAAATCACAAACACGAGGCTCTCTGCCGGTTTAGTAATTAAAATTAGAGGGAACAACATTCGTTTTGTTTAATATACAAAACGGTTTTAAGTCCTCGTTCTCACATGGAACGGGAGAAATGAAAAAGGAAAAGAAAATATGATAGTTACTGATTGAAATTTAAAAGTGCTTCGTCCCAGTTGTTTGTCATTTACAATTTTACGTGTTAATTGTTTTATGTAATCAGTTTTTACATTGTGGTGTTGATGGGCCACTTAATGAAAAAAGATTTTTTTGTCAATGAAGTGTTTGTTCCTGTTTCCTGACAAGGAAGCACTGAAGATGGCCTAAGGCCGAAAGCGCTCTGCGCTTTATGAAATTTTGAAGATTATACACTTAACACACAAAACGATTGTTGTTCCCTCTTAATTCAAAAAGTGTACACAGTCCTAACTTATCAATTAAAATTAGAGGTTGACATTTTTTTATTATCAATTTACATCATTGATGAGCATCAGCTGTTAATGGCCACGTTAAAAGTGTCCTTTTATTTCATTTAATATTAGGTCTAATGAACCATTTAAACGAGGCCATTGGTGAAAACATTCCACTAAGCATTGGCATCGCGTCATTGTATGGATAAAGGCTCCAGCTATTGTCTCAAGCCACTCCACCGCATTCATTGGATTTGTTTAGTGAAATATCTTGACAAGAGATCTAGTGTAATCGGTCCATTAGTTTTAAGAATAGTGCAACAACTGCATCACAATAATTATTATTATTTAAATCGAAATAACAAAGTTCCCCATAGAATTTTGTAAACTATTTATCCCGCTCTGTGGCGACAATGGAAGCGGAGCAATTCATACAACTTTATACCTGATGAAAATATATCGAAAAAAGTTTCTTTATAAATAGCGCAGCAATTTTTAACTTTACAAAGTTGGAAAAAGGTTTTAATCTGGATTTTTACTCGGAGAATATTACCTGAGTTTTTCAGAACTAATTTCAAGCCACTGTGCCTTGCGATAAGTCGGTTATTTGTAAAAGAAAATACGTACGTTACTACTCTAGCGAGCATGGTTGAAAATTAGAGAGGAGTTTTTTTAAAGTTTTCCTACAATTGGTCGATTTTTCCTTTTTTAATACGAGATGCAGGTTTATGTGATATTGCCTTAATATAAAAACACAAATTGCAATTTTCGTTTGCTAATTGGGTACTTTTATTTAATATTTGTATACAGGGTCCGCCATTTAAAACTCCCCCGGCCCGTACTTTTCTTAGTTTTAAGCTACAAATTTACGCGACATACCAAATTGTAGGTTTTACGAAAGTCTTTAAAAGTGCATACAGTGTGTCCTAAAAAAGTTTTTTTTTTTTTAAATTATTATTGAATAAAACTTAATTTCTTTGAATATTTTTTTCCTTACCCTGTACATCAAATCGGTAATAAGAATTTGATGCAAGTTGTAATAAGCTTTAATTTAAGTTATAACAACTCATGTCAAATTATTAGTTGTTTTCGTAAACAAGACAAAAAACACCTATTTGCGTTACTAAAATAAAATTTCATTAAAATAGGTTGGCAACGTTATTTTATTCTTTAGTTTAAAACAATAAAGAAAAAAGTTAAACGATTATTTTAAATATTGTACAAAATTTTGTCCGTTAGCGTAGATACAAAAGTTAAATCTTTTCACCAACTCGCCATTTACGGTCCGTAGTAGAATATTGCGTCGAATAGAATTAAAGCCATTACGTATTTTATTTTTAAGATCTTCAACATCAAGGGGTTGGGTTTCATACACAAAATTCTTAAGATTGCCCCACAGAAAGTAATCCAGGGGATTTAGATCCGGCGACCTCGCCGGCCATCTTATTTGTCCTGCATTGGCAATCCATTTTCTGTTAATAATATTTCTTACCGGTCTATTTCTATCCATCTTGAGTAAAAGAACCGTGCCTTTGAAGATTATTTACCAACGCTTTTAAAGTCTTCTGATCAGGGCAGCGCATGCCAGAAAACCTTTGAGAATAAACTCTACACGCCCGTCGAGCATTTCTATCGCATTCACCATAAATCAAAAGAAACTCAGTTTTCTCATTATTTGTAAATTGAACCATTGCTTATAAAACAGTAAATCATTGACAACTTATAGCAATTTGAAATAATATGTCAAATTTGAGAAAACAAAACTTGCAAGACCAACTAAGAAGTTATGAGTAATGCTATAAAAAAATAAGTAAAATTGAAAAAGTGTATGTTTTGGTAACACTAAAAGGTGAATAATATTTACGCGACCTAAACGTAAAAAAAATTAATAATGGTAAAAAAAGGCTAAAAAAACTGACTTCCTTTTTTCTTTTTTACAAATAAAATAATTTTTAAGCAAGGTTATTTTAATAACGGGACTAGGTGTTTTTTGTCTTTATCACGAAAACAAATAAAAATTCTACATGAGTTGTTATAACTTAAATTAAAGAATATTACAACCTGCATCAAATTCTTATCACCGATTTGATATAGAGGGTAAGGAAAAAAATATTCAAAGAAATTAAATTGTATTCCATAATAATTTCTATTAAAAAAACATTTTTAGGACACACTGTATGCACTTTTAAAGACCTTCATAAAACCTACAATTTGGTATGTCGCACAAATTTTTAGCTCTAAAATTAAGCAAAATACGGGCCTGGGGAGTTTTAAATGGCGGACCCTGTATAAGTAGAGGAATACCTTCGTTGCTGCTTGGAAATATCATTTCCATTTTCAATTTTTTCGTTTCGATTCTTCTATTAGGACTTTGTCCTCACACAGTTTTTACTTGTGTTTTCTGTATTTTGGGTGCTATTCAACATGTGTTTGCCTTTTTTTTGGTAATTCTTCTTTTTTTGGTAAAGATTTCTGTAAAGTATGCTGGTCACTAGAGGGTTTTTGCTTCCTCTTGCTGCTGTATTGAAAAATTCTCTCCCAATTTTGTTTATGTATTCTGTTGGTGTTAAAGAAATCTTGTCTTAAGTGGCCATTTCTTGTCTTGTCTTGAGAAACACAATCAAGAAACGAAAAAATCTTGTCTTAGTAATTTCTTGACAATTTCAAGATCTTGAAATTTCTTAATAAATCGGGTATTTCCCGTTCGAAAGTCAGAAATTTTCCGGAATTCAACGTTTGTGATGCCGACATGGAGTTTAAGTATAGAAAATGCTTTAAACATAACTTGCGATAACATCCTAAATCATTTAATATTTTCAAACCAAGAATGGGCTTTAATTTTCTTTCTTTTATTTGCAAAGCAGAAAAGTATTGCACGCTTTCTACGGTCGTAATTCGTATCAACATGCTCGTGGACTAGCTAGAAACATGGGCGTACGAGTTTGTTAGTAACACTGAAAAAGGCACTATCGACGAAGAAATGATTCACTTCATGCAGCTCGAGGTAAAATCCTGAAACATTACAAGATGGCCTAATACTAAAGTTGATAAGAAAAAAAGTTCCACCCTATCTAATAAAAGTCACAAACTCCTTCCTAGAAGAAGGGCGGGGGTACCACTTTTATATAACATATATACAAGCGACATCCCGAATAATCGGGACACAGAACTATACGTATTTGCCGACGACGCAGCGATCACCGCTTCACGCAGGCTGCCAGAAATTGTAATGGAAAGATTGCAACGCCATGTCGATGTCCTCCAAAAATGGATGCAGGACTGGAAGATTAGGCTGAACGACGCCAAAATCCAGGCCATCTTTTTTCAAAATCCATCGTAACACTGTGATGGACCGCGGAGTCACGATAGAATTTCTAAATAAAAATATTTCACACAAAATAAAACAATGAGAAATAATTAAAAACTCTCAAAGTAAAATAATGTACTTCATCTTTTTCTAAGTCAAATTGCTTCACGAGATACGTTAGTCACGAACGTCCAGAATTAATGAAAAATTAACATATCAGTGCGCATAACTCTCCACGCCCATAAAAGAATCGCAAGCTAAAAGTCAACCCAGAATATAACTTATCCAAAACGTAGTACTCTCTCATTGGACAAAGCAATCAATCCCCGAGAACCAAGAAATAAAATGCCCTCCCACAAAAACGAGGTCATCTCATCTACGGATATTCACCTTTTAAAATAGACGCTGAGAACGGAAAAAGGTAATAAAAATTTATCGTTTTTATTAAAATTTTGTCGTATTTCACAATAATTCTTGGTAAAAAGCGATGTCATCGGTGATCACATCGCCTATTAATCAAATCTGACAGCCACTTCGATACACCTCTTAGAGGCGGAGAATAAGTTCCAAAACTTCCAAAAACTGACTCGGATAGGTTGGACGAATATCCCCAATTTTCCCCTGCAAAATTGCGAAAATATAAAAACTCTAACATGCCGTCATTTCAGAGAGTTCGAACAGAATAATTGAAGAAACAACAAGACCTAACTAAGGCACGTCACATAGTTCCAGATTAATAAGAAAAGTCAGTGAAATAAAGTAAAGTTAAATTAGTGCCGTGAACTCCGAAAAATCAGTAAGTTTCTTAAGAATTTTAACAATCAAATCAAAAGAACACCATTCGAATCATTCTTATTTATCCAGACTAAGACCCCGGATTAGTCAAATAATTTTAAAAGTAATAATTAATCTAATTATTAAAGACAATTCCATAAAAATCAAATACCAGTCGAAATTCCAGAACCCTAGTGACAAATATCTATTTAAAACCTTTCAAACTCTTTAGTGCTAAATAAACTGAAACATTTGCAAGTGAAAATCATATTCTTAACGTAAAAGAGAGCCAATGACCTAATTAACCCGCAGACGTTAAAAAACCATTCGATCTTTAGAGAGAAGAACACGAGTAGAGCAAGAGAGAGATATGCTAGCTTATATAATCATCTTTTACTTCTGTAAGTAAAAATTGCCCTGAACAATGTTTTGAACCTTTACAACTTTAAATATATTTTATAACCGAATTGTACCAATGATGTTGACATAACCGTATTAAATTATAATTTTACCACCGAATATTGCCAGAAATAGTTGAATAACTCCTGTATGACTATCGTACATTTGTTGCTACCATAATTGTTAACTGTTATGAATATTTAGATTAAAAATAGAGTAGTTTAAAACCTTTCAAGTGTTTTTTTTCTTATCTCAAGACCCGAATAACTCATAATACAGCGCTACAATAAACCTCAAAATTACAACAAAACCGTTTACCACGCTGCAGTTTCGCTCCCTTTCGTGCAAAGCCAATATGACCAGGTCGCGGGGTATAACAATGGTGTCAGATGTGTGAGGTTTTATGCGCAAGTATAAGGGTTGTTCGCAAAAGAGATAAGAAAAAAAAAATAAATAGACAGAAAAATGGCAGAAGAAACTGCGCCTGCTGCTGTTAACACTATATTTTGTGCCATTGAAACTGTACCAAATTATGACGGTACCACCGACATTGAGGAATTTATCGAGCACATAAACATAACGGGTCTTATTGCAAAATGGACAGACGAACAAAAAGTAGCTGTTGCTACACTCAAAATAAAAGGCTTAGCAAAGCTATATTTTCTTTCAAACAACAGTTTAAAAATCACTAAGGATTGGGGAAATTTTACTACTCAGTTTAGGGATCAATTCAAGAAAAAATCGGTACCAGGTCAGGAATTAAAAGATTTTGTGGAATGTAAACAGAGAAACGGAGAATCGTGTAGGGAATATTTAACTAGGATAAAAATAGCAGGAAATAAAATTAGGGTAACTTCCCCCGATAAAACAGCTGCTGCTGCATTAGAGAGACAATTCGAAGAAGACTTACTTAGGCATTTCGTGTTAGGTCTGTTACCAACCATAAGAGACAAGGTATTATCGGCACAAGCAAAGACAATTGCGGATGCGTTGTATACAGCAGAATTGCAGGAAATGATCGACAATTTAAATAAAATAAAAATTAAACATCCATATGAGAAATATTGCAATTTTTGTCAATTAAGGGGACATGATTATGAAAATTGTAGGAAATTGGAAGAACATTCAGGAAATATCTTTTGCAAATTTTGTAACATAACGGGACATACTATAGAAAATTGTAGGAAAATGAAAAGCCAACAATACCAGCATAGATTTTGCAGTTTCTGTAAAATAAAGGGACATGATTTTGAAGTATGTAGAAAAAGACTACACCCAGGTTTCCAAAACAAATACTGTACGCACTGTAAAATGAAAGGACATGACATAGATAATTGTAGGAATAAAACTGAACCCAATATTAGGCGCTGTTTCAATTGTAAGGAACCGGGACATTTTAAAATAAATTGCCCAAAAATATCACAGTTCCAGCAAAGAAGAAATGAAATATATACACGACAACCACGAGATAGATTCCGATCCTATGAGCCACCTAGACGCGAGAGTAAAAGAAACGAGTTCCCACAGCAAGAGAGTCCGAGAGATATAAACGACAGAAATAAAGAACCACAGAACTATTATAACAGGCATACCTATTGTGATTATCCAGAAAATAGCTCTTTGAATCGTGATATTCCGAGAAAAGATACGGAAAATTTAAATGCCAACGCAGTCACCTTGCGACCCCAAAGTGCGGCTGCCAACGAGTCCCAATGGTAAATTTATCAGATAACGTGAGGGGAATGTGTGAATGTAAAAATATAAATAAAAATACAATTACTCTAGAAATAAATAACAAGAAAGTACGGGCATTTATAGACAGTGGCGCCTCAGTATGCCTCCTCACGCCTGAAATTGCCCAGGGGTTTAATATAAATACAAAAATAGATAGTAACTTGAAAGATATCCAAGGAAAGACAATACCTCAATATGGCAGTGTTCATATTCCTGTAAAGATAGGGACTCATACTACAGTTATGCAAAGATTTTTGATAACCGAGTCTGTGAGTTTTGACGCTGACATATTACTAGGGTTAGATTTCCTAGCGAACCACAATGTGAAGATAGATTGGGGAGAAAATTTAATGTACATATTTAATGAAGTTATTGCTCTAGAAGAAGAAATTGACCATAACCTAGCTATTACCACAGTGAAACAAGAAATACATAGAAAAAAGATGCACCAAGATGCGGAAAACAGTATTGAAAAAGAAGTAAAGCTACTTAGAAATGAAGTAAAGGAAGTCCTTACCTTATTCAAACAAAATATACAATGTCATTTTGACATGGGAAAAGCGTTGTCAGGAAACACTTGTACAAAAAGTTCTTTGTTACGGCCAATAACGACGGACTTAGAAATTCAGATGGTTGGCCGCCATCTTGATTTTCAGGAACCAACAGACCCTACGACAAGTGAGACAGACAAAGAAAAGGAAGCTGCAGATTCCCAAAACACGCCAAAAGAACATAGAAAAAGTCAGGAACATAAAGAAGTTTTACAAAAGGAAATAGAAAATACAAAGGAAAAAGTATCACAACAGGAAGCCTCAAAAGTTTCGCCAAGGAAACCTGAGCACAAAACGAAAGAAGTTATGCAACATAGAAGTACAGAAAAAGAAGTTTTACAAAGAGAAACGGAAAAGAAAAAGAAAAAAGTTTCACAAGAGAAAACTACAAGAGTTTCACAAAGGAAACCGGAACACAAAACTAAAGAAGTTCCACAACAAAGAAGTACAGAAGTCTTACAAAAGATAACACTTCAGGAAGATATAGGAGATACACGGGAGAAAACAAAAATTTCCCAGAAGAATACAGTTTCCCAACATACCACAGAAGGACAGAAAGATAACAAAATTTTCCAAAGCAAATCAGAAACAAATGAGCAGACAAACGGAAACTCCACGGATAGAAATTCGTTGACACAAACGCCAGACTATGACGTCAGGAGCAATGACCCTTCAATATGTAGTACGGTACGATTATATGGAAGTATCAAAATACCTCCTCGAACTCAAGTCCTCTGTCAAGCGCTAATTCACAAATACAGGGCCGGAGTAACTGAGAATATCATAATAGAACCACATGACGAGAATCCATCAGGAATTTTAATTGCCAGGATAGCATGTAAAAATAAAAAGGAAGTACCTGTTAGGATTATGAATACCAATCCGTATGAAGTAACATTACCAAAGAAAACTATCATAGCTTATGCTTACGCTGCTGAAACGGAAAAAACGCTACCAACCGAAAAACATATACACAGGATAAGAAAAATAAGTACGCGAGACAATAATGAAATATTGGAAAATCTACACTTATTGACACCTACTACACCGGGCGAATGGCAACTTAGAGCATTAGTCCAAGAATATATTGACGTATTTAAAGCAACCACTCAGAAATTATCTTGCACTACTAAAGTAAAGCATCGAATAATCACAGAGGATGTGCCACCAATTTGTATGAAACCGTATAGAATTCCTTTCCATAGAAAAAAGATTTTAGACAATGAGTTACGAAAATTAGAGTCAGATGGTATTATAGAAGAATCGGAGAGTGGATGGGGAGCCCCTGTTATATTAGTAGAAAAACACTTACACCCTGGAGAAGAGCCTCAATACAGGATTGTAGTAGATTACCGAATGCTCAACAGTATTACGAAGCCGATTTACTGGCCTCTCCCAAACATACAAGAGACCCTAGATAGTCTTACTGGATCAAGTTTGTTTTCTACACTTGATATGGCAAGTGGGTATTTTCAAATAGAACTAGATGAGAGAGACAGAGAAAAAAGTGCTTTCGTTACAACTGAAAAAACTTATCAATTCAAAAGATTGCCAATGGGTTTAGCAAATAGTCCTAGTACATACCAACGTTTTTTTCTAGCATTTTTTCCGGTTTAATAGGTACCGACATACTAGTCTACCTAGATGACATCATAATCTACTCAAAAGATTCAGTACCAGAACACCTATCAAAAATAAGAAAAGTTTTCGAGGTAATGCGACAAAGCAACCTACAATTCAAACCAACAAAATGTCATTTCTTGAAGAAAGAGACAAAATATCTGGGCCATGTAATAAGTGAAAAAGGATGTAGTACAGATCCGGAAAAAACCAAAATAGTTGAGACCTATCCTGTACCAAGAAAAGTAAAGGAGATTCGAGCTTTCTTAGGATTATGCGGGTTCTATAGACGTTTTGTACCCCGATTTTCAGAAATTTCACAGCCCTTGACAGCTTTAACAAAGAAAAATACGCGATTCATTTGGACAGACAAACAACAAGAAGCTTTTGAAACCTTAAAGACAGCTTTAATAACACCACCCATATTAAAATATCCCGATTTTAATCGACCATTTATCCTTTGCACCGACGCAAGCAATACTAGTATATCAGTAATACTATGTCAAAAATATGAAGACATGGAACACCCAATATATTACCACTGTAGATCACTTTTGAGCGCTGAAAGAAGATATTCTGTCATCGAACGGGAATGTCTTGCTATCATAGAAGGTGTGAAAAAATTCAGATATTATATCACAGGCACACATTTTTTCATATATAGTGACCACAAACCACTTAAATATATTCTGAATATAAAAGATAGCAGTTCACGTTTATCAAAATGGGCCATGTTTCTAATGGAATACAGTTTTACCATTGATTACCGCCCTGGAAAGAAGAATGCAAACGCAGACGCACTTACCAGACTACGCGAGAGCACCAACGAGGAACCAACACTAGAGCTACACAAGGACAGAACACCAGAAAAAATAGCGAGAGTAGATATTCACAAAGAAGGAAGCCCTATGACCAACATAATATGGACACGCGCGGATATATTACGACAACAACAAGAAGATAAAAAACTACAGGAAATTATTAAAAATTTACCTGATGATTCTGGATATTTTTACCAAGACAATGATGGAATCCTATATGCTACTAGAAAGGATTGCGAAAGAACCGATAAAGTCGTTGCGCCTAGAAGCATGATACCCGAAATTTTGGATTTATACCATAACTCACCAATGGTTTGTCACGGAGGACAGAAAAAGACTTTAGAACTAATAAAACGAGATTTTATATGGGACGGAATGACAAGTGATATTAAACGTTTCTGCCAACAATGTCATTCATGCAGCATAAACAAAAAGACGTATCAACCACCCGATGAAATGAAGAAAATACCAGTACCATATGTAACCTTTGGACGGATTAGTTTAGATATAGTGGGACCTTTAAATAGGACAAGATCTGGAAATAAATATATACTGACTTGTATGGACTATCTCACCAGATTTGCTGAAGCTGTTGCATTACCTGATATACACGCTAGCACCGTAGCGCGGGCCTTCGTAGAAAACATTATAACGAGACACGGAGTACCCAGACAAATTCTGACAGATCAAGGAAAACAATTCGTAGGACAATTATTCGCTGAGATATGTAAAATTCTAAATGTAGATAAAATCAATACAACTGCTTTCCACCCACAATCAAATGGAGCCTTGGAGCGCTCGCATGCAACTTTAAAGACAAACTTACGACACTATGTCACCAACGAAAACAATTCTTGGGATGAATACTTACCATTTGCACTTATGGCTTACCGGAATAATGTTCAAGAATCCACTAAAGAAAGTCCGTTTTATCTTATGTATGGCCGAGACATGGAATTACCACAACACTTAAGTCTTAAACCAAAACGATATAAATACGATCTCGATGAAAATTATGCCACGGAAATGCGACAAAAGATGACTTGTGCCCTTAATCAAGCCAAAGAAAATCTGGAAATTACCGCGGAAAAGCAATGCAATCGATACAACCAGAAAACAAAGCCAAGACAATATAAAGAAGGAGACAGAGTATATCTTTATACTCCTGCAATATCAGGAAAACCAAACTTAGCAACTAAACTACGACCTTACTATACAGGACCGTATCGAGTAATAGAAGTAAAAGGACCAGTTACCTACAAAATTAAAGAAATAAATGGAAAAAGAAAACACGTGGTTCATTCAAATAGACTAAAGATATGTCGCTGCCCAGAAAAACACTTCGAACAACTTCTAGAAGAAACCGAAGAGGAACCGAGAGTCGAAACAAGAAAAACCAAAGAGCCACAGCCCGCTCACTTACATTACATTATACCTAGTCAAGAAAAACTACCCAACGTTATACCAACAGAAGAAAAACGAGAACAAAACCTTGAGGACGTTCCAAATGACGAAACGCCTGAACAAAATTTGGAAGAAACCCCTATCACCGAAGTAAAAATACAAAATCCTGATGATAATGATTTATTTGATATAGAACTTGAAAACCGCATAAATCAATTGGACGATGAACTACCCCCATTTTCCGAAAGCGATGACGAAGTACCCCCTGCCTTCATGAATTTCGACCCCGAATCTGAAATTGAGAATGATGATACATCAGCAGAGGAAAAGTTACTACGAACTCGAAGTGGACGAATAATCAGAAAACCTGATTTTTACGGCGAATATTCGCAAAAACTAAAATAAGAAAATTAGTATATAATGGAAATTGCATAAATAATCAACCTAGATTTAAGTAAGGAAAACATATACGCTTAGACAGACATATATATAACTCGTAAGTTAAGAAAATCAAAGAAGAAGAAAAAAATCACAAACGAAAAACTAAGAAACTTATCAGTAGAAACCACCCACCCTGTATATCGTCTATAAGAACGAAGTAGAAAATGAGAAACGAAAAGAAACAATCCCCTGCCTAGACAAAAATGTACCAACGCAGACAGGACAATCTAATTTTAGAATATTCACAAACTTCTAAAAAACCAGATCACACGACAAAGAATTTCAAGAATGCAAGCTACTAAAGAGGACAACGCCTTTTAGACAGATCAAGGCACCTGTTTACATAATATACCGGCAAGGAATGATGCCAACTCAGACAAGCCGACGCCACCCACGAGCCTGTATCAGACTAAACAAAGACCGCTATGCGATTAGCAGACCCTTTCCGAGAATCTATACGTTGCTGTACTGATGAAAAATATCGGCAAATAAATTTTACAAATTGATTGAAAAGTACTATGTAGTAGCTCAGAAATAAACAATGCATCACACACATAAAAAGAAAAACATACTATCCGTCAGTTTCGATCTTTTAGGATTAATTTAAAAAAAAAATACAAGGTACATTAGGGAAGTAAGACACTATGCGAAATTAGAAATGTTTACCCGTAATTGTACAGGTACGCCGAACAAAGCATTGCTTCCTAGAATTACCAGTCAGACACGATAATATAAGCATGTTCATGTCACCACTAAGTAGAATTTTGATTTCAAAAGGACAAGAAACAGAATGCAATTCAATAATACCAACATTATATTATCTAAACTCCGAATGGATAGGATTCGATCCCTTACCCACCTATAATGTAAGGCCGATACAATTAAAACCAGAGGAAGAAAACCAATTACAAATAAAACCAATCCAACCTATTGGACATGAAGGAATCTATTCAAGCAACGAAATACGAAGCGCACAACAAGCTATGCTATTTGGTTTAAAACGAGCTGCTCTAGACAACATAATTACACGAAAAATGGCTGGACAACATGTTGAATCACAAGGATATTCCACATTATCTCTATTTAACAAGGCAGAGATGGAACAACTAGCAAATTCCTTTTTGAAAAAAATATATGGTTACTTTCTTTTCATCGGAGATTGGACATCAGGATTTCTAGGATTGTATTTCATATTTAGAGTATTAAAACTTTTATTAGGAACCTTCCTACATGC
Organism: Polydrusus tereticollis; assembly: GCA_963920685.1. Lineage (NCBI taxonomy): Eukaryota > Metazoa > Arthropoda > Insecta > Coleoptera > Curculionidae > Polydrusus > Polydrusus tereticollis. Next base: position 64,452,987 of record OY987327.1, read on the forward strand.
ACTTTCCATACATCAAGTAAAGGGATGCACAATTGCCCTATTCGCAGCTTTTATGGGACCTTTGACTTTACTACTTCTAAATAAACATCGACCCCCAAGAAGAAATGCACCCGAAAACAAGCCAGAACAACCAAATGATGACAGATATATAGAAAGACGGGAAGACAACGAAAACAGGACCGTAACTACTGTTTAAAAAATCACATAGCAACTAAGAAAAAATAATGATAATATTAAGGAAAGATATAAATTATAAATTCTAATATAAGTATAATGGAAAAGAAAAAAGAGAAAGAAAAATATATACAAAAAAAAAAGAGAAGAGAAAATTTTTTTTAAAAAACACTATTCTATCACTTTCAGTGATTATAATAGGAGAATCAAGACATACCACCACCCTCTTTAAAGAAAATGAGGGATGGCAACCCAGGTTTACCACTCAAGCAAAGATTGGACACCAAATTCTAACGAAAATAGAATGGAATTTCACAGAAACTAGCTTTAAGGAATCAACCGACCTCAGATGGATTAGTATGAACACTTTTATAAAAATCACCATGTCATTTCCAAAAATCAAATACAGCACAAATATTATTAAATTGTGGAGAAAACTATCTAGTTTACCTAAAACACTTAGATAACGAAACTAATATTGTCAGTGAATCGGACATATTGCTGTACTATGTATACTGTGACGCAGAAGAAACACAGGAACCAGCCGCAGAAACATTTGTCCCTACACCTTTGATAATAACGATAATTTTAATTGCAACTGTCGCCTCAATAAGCATCACTTTCAACATATTAAACCTTGTGAAACTAAGAACACAACCAGTACGCCCCAGTACCCAGAATTGCATCACAGAAGAATTAGAGTTGCGACCCAGAGAACCTGCAACTGGACGATTTATAAGATGGACGCCACCTACCACAGACTTAGAAAATCCAAGTTATATGTATTCACGACCTCCACAGCCCCCACCTAAGGCGAATCCAGAAGAAAACCAGTATATGGAGATGAAAAGCCCAGAAGCAGGACCGTCAAGAAAAACGAACGCAAATACTAGAATCATCTATCAAAATATAAACTACAGAAACTTACTATGTAATAGCAAATTACAAACTATTACAGAAACCCAATATGAAGAGATATCCCCGAAATAGAGAATAAAATAAATCCGACCCTGCGTATAAAGCAAAACTACCCTTGAAGGTACACGAGTATTTAAAATATAAGCAAGTTCGAGATCATGAACCAAAAATACCAAAACTCAGCATGGGACATGACATTACATTGGTTAAGAAAGTAAAACATAGTCTTATCCTCCCCTACCGAGAGAATTTTGATTACAAAAGAAATTTCATTATTCCAGAAAAATATAAAAACCACAGTCAGCCAAATGGGACTTCAGTCTACGAAAATTCATACAACCGAAATGATTAACTACGCAATTGAAAATTTTCTAATGTTCGTCGGAAGTTTATCACACTTCAGCCTAGCAATTCCACTGCTAGAAGGTACTCTAACGGAACTACTAAATGTTCACGAACGACTAGGAGGCGCGGCTCCTCCCACTTGTGAAGTTTTCCGAAAATTACGAAGCCTAAACTTAATGCACATTCACCTTGTACATTTCGAATACCTGAGACGATTGACGCAACGAGCCATCCAGCATAATCTTTTGGCGGAGATCCTCCTACCTTGTCAATGCAATTTCTGCCGACGATTGCAAATCATCACTTGGAAGACACAGCACCACAACATCCTACCAACTAGAGCTCCACAGCACCAGACTGTCACTACCTGTACAGTCACACAACCAAACCAAGGTCAGTCGACAGCGTTTCCACCTGGCCACACTCACCACGTCAGTACACTGCTGACCACCCAAGCACCACGAGGACCAGCTCCATTGATTCCTATTGGAATGCCAGTCCAACATCGAATCATCCCAGGGACAGTGCTACCAGCTGCCCAGATCACCCCAACATCCCTAGCGATGAGAATACCCCAACCAGACGGACGACCCCGTCCACAGCAAGACACTGTGCCAGAAAGTGTCAGAGAACACCAAGGAAGTGAAGCCAGAGAACAAATGGACACATCAGTGATGTCACCCGCGAAACGAGTGAAAAGTGAACTCAATCTTAGTGAGTGAATCAAGGTAAACTATGCCAAAAGGTACATTAAAAGTAAGAAAATTGTACTAACACAAGTTTCTAGCCTTTATTAAATATAACCCCAAATATAAATTTTAAGGTCTAAAAATAAACAAGGAATCATACTATTTAATTAGATATACCTACTATAAGAGTTACTCGTATAACCATAACATGTAGGATAATAATGAATTCGTATAATAATGTAAATTACACTCTAAAAGAATAATGTGTCATAAAAAGAAAATTTTTATTAGGCACCCATTTCAATTAAATTAAGAATTATAGCAATTTAACCTAGCATACCTATGTTTACAAAAAGAGGAAAAATTGTAAGCTATTGTACGTCACTCATATAATAAATATATATATATAAAAAAAATCAAACCTTATCTCATACTCATGGTTAATTGTTTCCTATTAGTAGTTAGAAGATACTTTTGAATTTCAAATGAAATTTTTTATTTTGTCAGTTAAAACAAAATAGTAAAAAACTATCTTGTTTTATTGTAAGGATGGACGATTGTGATGGACCGCGGAGTCACGATAGAATTTCTAAATAAAAATATTTCACACAAAATAAAACAATGAGAAATAATTAAAAACTCTCAAAGTAAAATAATGTACTTCATCTTTTTCTAAGTCAAATTGCTTCACGAGATACGTTAGTCACGAACGTCCAGAATTAATGAAAAATTAACATATCAGTGCGCATAACTCTCCACGCCCATAAAAGAATCGCAAGCTAAAAGTCAACCCAGAATATAACTTATCCAAAACGTAGTACTCTCTCATTGGACAAAGCAATCAATCCCCGAGAACCAAGAAATAAAATGCCCTCCCACAAAAACGAGGTCATCTCATCTACGGATATTCACCTTTTAAAATAGACGCTGAGAACGGAAAAAGGTAATAAAAATTTATCGTTTTTATTAAAATTTTGTCGTATTTCACAATAATTCTTGGTAAAAAGCGATGTCATCGGTGATCACATCGCCTATTAATCAAATCTGACAGCCACTTCGATACACCTCTTAGAGGCGGAGAATAAGTTCCAAAACTTCCAAAAACTGACTCGGATAGGTTGGACGAATATCCCCAATTTTCCCCTGCAAAATTGCGAAAATATAAAAACTCTAACATGCCGTCATTTCAGAGAGTTCGAACAGAATAATTGAAGAAACAACAAGACCTAACTAAGGCACGTCACATAGTTCCAGATTAATAAGAAAAGTCAGTGAAATAAAGTAAAGTTAAATTAGTGCCGTGAACTCCGAAAAATCAGTAAGTTTCTTAAGAATTTTAACAATCAAATCAAAAGAACACCATTCGAATCATTCTTATTTATCCAGACTAAGACCCCGGATTAGTCAAATAATTTTAAAAGTAATAATTAATCTAATTATTAAAGACAATTCCATAAAAATCAAATACCAGTCGAAATTCCAGAACCCTAGTGACAAATATCTATTTAAAACCTTTCAAACTCTTTAGTGCTAAATAAACTGAAACATTTGCAAGTGAAAATCATATTCTTAACGTAAAAGAGAGCCAATGACCTAATTAACCCGCAGACGTTAAAAAACCATTCGATCTTTAGAGAGAAGAACACGAGTAGAGCAAGAGAGAGATATGCTAGCTTATATAATCATCTTTTACTTCTGTAAGTAAAAATTGCCCTGAACAATGTTTTGAACCTTTACAACTTTAAATATATTTTATAACCGAATTGTACCAATGATGTTGACATAACCGTATTAAATTATAATTTTACCACCGAATATTGCCAGAAATAGTTGAATAACTCCTGTATGACTATCGTACATTTGTTGCTACCATAATTGTTAACTGTTATGAATATTTAGATTAAAAATAGAGTAGTTTAAAACCTTTCAAGTGTTTTTTTTCTTATCTCAAGACCCGAATAACTCATAATACAGCGCTACAATAAACCTCAAAATTACAACAAAACCGTTTACCACGCTGCAGTTTCGCTCCCTTTCGTGCAAAGCCAATATGACCAGGTCGCGGGGTATAACAACACTGCCAAGAACAAAAATAAAAATCCATAACAATAACATAAACTGGCAAAACAAAATAAAATATCTAGGCTTGGATTTTGATAAGAAGCAACTGACAAAAGCCAACAAAGCGCTTTTCGCATTATATCCACTAATACACGGTAAAAGCAAAGTCTCATTGAGAACAAAAATAAACCTATACAAATCCATAATCAGGCCAATCCTAATTTTCGGTTATTGTACACATGGTGTACAATGACCAAAACTTAATTTAAAAAACTTCAAATTTTTCAAAATAAAGTACTCAAAATCATTACCAGAGCACCCAGATTTATACCAACATCAGGTTTACTTACACAGAGACCTACAAATAGAAACAATACACTAACACTCAACCAAAATAATAATAAACTACTACAGGCACACAGACACCTCCACCAACTTTCTAATCACAAACTGACATACACGCTCAGTACTTCCGAGAAAATACACTCCCACGTAACTGGCTATCCCCTTGATAGCTAAAAACCAGCATAAACCAGTAATAATCTGCAAAACCAACACCCAGAAACAGGATCAGAAAAACAGCAAAAGAAAACCCCCAAAAAACAGTTCAACAAAAAGCTAGGCGAAAAGCCAAACAGGAAAATAACAGGAGTAAAAGGCAGTACCTAACTCGAAGAGCATAATGGTCTCGGAATAAAACTAACTGGGTGTACTCTGTAGCTCTTATTTTGAATGGTGGAGATGGAAACATTTTCATTTTCGTCATGGGGAAGGCTTATGGAATCAGAAGCAATCGAAAACTTTAAGGCTATTTTTAAATCAAGCAATTTATGTAATAATGACATGACAGCGGCATGAATAGTTCAATGGCGTTGCCAACTTCTACAGAAGAAGAACATTCATTTATTAATTAATAAGGAGTTTAAAATAGCTATTACTTCCATCTATAAAAGAGATGTCAGCATAATATGTAACTGGAAAATATGGAGAATAGAGGTTCAGAAATCCCTAAATGAACACAGAGCAGAAAATTCCAAAGTCGAAGACTAACTAGATTGGTGGAAAGGGCATGAAAAACTGGGTCTAGGACATTTAGCCGTCGCCGTTTCGCCGTCGCCGTTTCGCCGTCGCCGTTTCGCCGTCGCGACAATTCGCCGGCAGCCGATTCGCCGTGGGCCGTTTCGCCGTCAAATGGAAATGCACATTAAAAAAAAAAAAGCCCTTATCAAAAATGTGAGTATTTATATAATGAGAGAAAAGATCATCAGGCACTAAGTAATTAAGTAATTAAGTAATTAGGGTTATTGGAATTCGGGTCTAGGACGTTCAGCCGTCGCCGTTTCTAATCTAATCCACCTTTTTGGGTCCAATTCGGTATATGCTAGATATAAAAAAATTGTAATAATTATAGACTTATATTGGTTAAACAGCGCTAACACGGCATCTAATCCACCTTTTTGGGTCCAATTCGGTATATGCTAGATATAAAAAAATTGTAATAATTATAGACTTATATTCTATTTGACGGCGAAACGGCCCACGGCGAATCGGCTGCCGGCGAATTGTCGCGACGGCGAAACGGCGACGGCGAAACGGCGACGGCGAATAGTCCCATCCCCTGAAAAACTTACCCCTCGTTGTCCAAAATTTCTAAGGACTTTCTTGTAACTCGAGTAATATCAGTCTCTTCAGAGGGGCTATTTTCACGAGCTTTCTTAACGATAGCAAAAACCAGGAACCAGGAACCGACTAGCTCATAATTCCATAAGAAGTCTTATTTATCTCAACTCGTGGATTTCAAATTCTTGTTTAAAAAAATAAAACCTACGTTATTTTAAATTATTAATTAATATTCAGTTTGTGTATACATATAGTTTGAAGATTGACTTAAGTTTTTTTTATTACCTATACCGGGTGTTGCATCGTCGAGCGGGACAAAGGAAATCCCATGTAATGTTAAATGGGGTCAATTATTGGCTTCCCTAATTATTTTAGAGAAAAATTCTATTTAGGTTTATTAAAGAGCACTAAAACCCACATTCAAAAGAATAACTTTAGATATTTTTGATGAGCCCGTTTACGGGTTATCGCCGATTTCTTTTTAACTATTTCTCCTTTTTATGGCCCCGTATTTGCGGGCACCAGTCAAGGTAAAAGATGACTATCAAATAAAGTTGTCATTTTGAGGAATATTTAAACATCTTCTTAAATCCTAAAGTTCTAACAATTTAATAGTACCTACCTATTAATTAGTAAAATATTGAAACATGTAAAATGTCATAATTAACCTTGTAATTGGATACTTTATTTTAGTTTTATTCAGATTAATTTGTACTCATAAATACACCTTTAATATTTTCGATGTACGAGTTTTTATAACAATAAAGCACACATTTCAAAATGATGACCAGATAGATCTTAACAATTCTCCTTTGTTAAATTTATTTAATTAACCAACTGTATACCCCCTTTTTATAACCATTTCTGTATTAAATCTCTAGTATCTTTGTATTCAATAATGTTATTTAGATTTGTAATAATTATTTACCGTAAAAACGCATATTTATTACTACTCTACCAATTTACCTGTCTTTAATTACCTTTTACTTTAAACCTCAATTTTGTATCATTCACACACTTTATTCTGAAGGAGCTACTTGTGTAGCGAAACATGTCAATTTATTTGATGTAATACAGTGGAAATTTACCAGTAAAACTGCTGTTTGTCTGTTTACCCGTAATTAATAAAATCTCTTCTGGAATGATGAAGGCTTAAACCCGGACCAATATTTTCGACACTCTTCAATTATTAATGCAACAATTTTCCATTCAGAGCCCTTGATGTCATTCTAACCTATAATTTTTTCTACATTTGAGTGAGGTTGCCATGCCCCTCATTCAGGATTCAATGCTTCACTTAGTTTGAATTGATCAATGGCCTTAAAGAAACTTTAGCCAGCCCCCGCTTGGGACAACGAGCAAAATTATTTTAATCTCAATATCTTTTGTTAGTAATTCCATTTGATACCCTGTACCCCGTTTTATTGTAACCTTGCTGGTGTGTTTTCTGTTCGCTTGGAGAACAGTTACCGGAGCAGTGGAGACTTTGCCTGGTGATCATCTTGGTTGAGGATTCCCACGATTGGTGTTACCTGGCATTGGCCGATTTATGGGGACCGACCGTACGAGACTCAGCTGATAAGTGTGCCCTGGAGGTTAGCAGCGTTCAGGAGCAGTTCATTGGATAAACCACTGATTGGACGGAACCAAGTGGATCGACGGACAAAAGTTAAGTGTTGCTTTCAATCAGTTATTTGTTTTTATGCAGTCATTTTTGGTAGATAGGGTTGCGACTCGAATTCACGATTTTAAAGTAAATATTAGTGATTTTTAGTGAATATTAACTTAGAGCTGTCCGTTTGACGACCTGTGTCTCTGGAGTTGGTGTTCAGGTGATATTTAGTGTAATCGCTTCAGAGTTGTCTGTTCGATGACCTAGTGTCTCTGAAGTGATTTTCAAAGTAGATATTAGTGATTTTTAGTGAATATTAACTAGTGAATATTAACTCGGAGCTGTCCGTTTGACGACCTTGTGTCTCTGGAGTTGGTGTTCTGGTGAATTTTAGTGTAAATTTTGAGTCAGAGCTGTCTCTGATGACAAAGTGTTTCTGATGTCATTTAAATTAAGTAAATTCGAGACCCAGCCCTGTGAATTCTGATCAAGTTTTGATTTTCCTTTAATGCCAGTTAACTTTGGTGCCCCGTACATTTTATTAAATAAAAATACCTACTCTACTGGTATATTTTAATTTTGTTTTTATGGCCACGAGGCTAATAAATGTATACTACATAATCCAGTTGATGAAACGACACTAGAGAGATTCGTCTTAGTACGAAATGTGAAGCGAGATGTTTTTTGTTTAACCCTTACTCGGTTTTGTTTGTTCCGCTTAATAGCATCCAACCTTTTTTAGGTCCATAGACCAATCCGTTTTAATTTAAACCACATATAAGCAGACCAAGGTTCGAAAGAACGAGTTTCCTGCAGTCAATTCTGACACACCCCGTACATTTGTTAATTAAATTTTTAATGAATATTCGCTTGATCCATAGACATCCTAACTATTAGACCGACCAATAACAAATAAACGTGTTGTCATCATTGTATTCCAGTGTAAAGTAAATCAACATTGAAGCTGCTCCCCTTCACTTGGTTTGCCAGACTTACGCCACAGAAAACGTAGTTTTCTGGGCTTACTCTGTTAAAAGTATTAACTTCTATGATTTACTAGAATAACATGTGGGAAATATATAAAATTGCCTAAAATCTTGTAAAAAACCTGTAGTATGGCAACGCAGCAAAAAAGAATCCGCCCAGATACCATCGTTTTCGTGGCCATCCGCATCGACTCGGCAATACTCGGCATAACGGATGCTCCATTTCATTTGTGACAGCGTTTTTCTGTGGGTTTTCCTGGAGTTTTGTCAACCTAACCTTTATTGTTCTGTGGTTTTGTCGCATGCATATGTCAAGGCAGCGTAATCCCCACTCCCGACCCCACCTAGCTCCTCACAGCATCTCGCCACCAAACGATTTTGGCATCACAATTTTATAGAATTTATGAATGGCGTGTCGGATCTATAGTTACGATGCCTATGGCTTGATCAGTGCCCTGATATTTCCTTAGTCAGTTCTGGCTATCAGCAAATTTGATAGTTGATACACCCCCGTTGACTTTTTGCAAATCTTTGTTATGGTACATCCCGTATATTAATGAATCTTTCCCTGTAAAATCGCCCATGTATATTTGTATATTTAGAGTTTATTTATGTATACAAAAGTTAATCTTTGGAAGTAGTGTTTGTACGTTTAAATTTTTAAAGTTTTCTACAGGAATTGCAAAGGTGTTATATTATGTAATAAAGCTACTAAGTCGCCAGTAGAAATAAAAACCAATATAATTGAAATTTTGTCTTATTTATTTGTTTAATTTTTTCAGGGATTAGGGAAGTTTTGCGCCAGTAAGCGCCCTTTAGGCTCTGACCAATAATTATTCTTTTTTAACATTTGGCTCTGCATGTAAATTCATCTATTCTGCCCTTAAGGCCTTCTTCCCCTTTATCTTTGATGGCGTCCTTAAGGCCCCTGGCGCCCACTTTTATCTGGAAAACTGATTTTGCCTAATATATTCTCTTTTCTTATCTGCGACCCATCTGCTCTAAAACCGACTAGACTATAACTGAAAAGCCGTGGTTACCTAGTTGAGTAATGAAAAAGTAAATTCCACATAACCCAACAACAACAACATCAATCAAATTACAGCAATTAATAATCAATTTAAATTTATTTTTATTTTTTATTTTTTCATTATTACAGCATAAAAATTAATATCTTCCATGTAAAAGGCTTGTTCTTTAAGAACTTTATGGAGACGATTATGACAGACGCCTTGAATATTGTGAGCGATTACAAGGTAATTACTTTAGTGATTCCAATTTTGCGAAAAACCTTTCTTTCTACATGGAGGGATAGTAAAAGGGGATCAAGTAAATGTTGAAAATGTCCACCTCCAACCTCCACGCAATTGTAAAGGCACTGTTCAAATTGTTCGCGAACATTATGGAGCATTGCGGGAGTTATTTGTCGGCACTCGTACACTATTCGTTGTCGCAAGTCTTCCAAAGAATTGGGTTGGGTTGCATAAATTTTAGACTTTAAATGTCCCCACAAAAAAAAGTCCAGTGGCGTCAAATCAGGAGATCTTGCAGGGCATTCAATAGGATCTCTTCTTCCAATCCATTCTCCTGGAAAATTTTCATCCAGAAACTGTCTAACAGGGAACGCATTATGCGGGGGTGCTCCGTCTTGCTGAAAGTAAATATTTTCTGGCCGATAACGGTCATTTTCTTTTTCTGGAGGTTGGAGGTGGACATTTCCAACATTTACTTGATTGATACAAGCGGTAATAAATTTTATTACTTTTAAATTTTCTTTTCTTTTTAGCAATATTTCTCAGGAACTATTCACTTGATTTAAACAAGCAAGGTCGCGTTGGGAAGGCAATTGAATTCCCTTTAAAAAGGTATCACTCGACCCCCCCTTTCGATTTAAGATTTTAAGGGCGAAAGCCACCCCGTCGTAGGGGTTCAAGCAGGGGGGGGGGTGAAAATAGCAAAAAGATATGTCCACCTGAGAACTAAGGTTTTCGTGTTCGAGCGAATTTTGATTTATTTGTTAACAAGAAAATAAACCTGGGTGGAAAGTTTTCGGTGCGCCACCCTGTATAACATGATAATTATACATGTGTTTCCTTAATAATAATAATATCAAATATACACCAGTGTATAATATTCATTATACACGGTGTATAATGAAATCATATGATTTCAACAGAATTTTGTAAGTATAATAAAAAACAGAGCATGCCATGAACGTCAAGTCGCTGCGCTTGTTGCTATGGCAACACCATGGCACCTTGTTTTTATTTTGACAATTGCGCTTCGGTTTTTAATTTTAATTTGAAACGTCAAAAGGTTAGTTGTTCCAAAATATCAATGAATATTTATTACTAGTTAGTGAGAAGTTCAATATATTGTTTCAATGTTATTAATTGAATGTTCGTCATTTAAAAATAAAGCTATGTGGTACTTAATTGCAGCTAAAATTATTTGGTAGTCCTGGACAAAGTATAGTATTCTACTCACATATAATGGCTGTTATTCACTTGGATGACTTATGAGACTCGCCTACGGTTCGTGTCATAAACATCATCCGTTTGAATAGCAGTCATCATTATATGCTTGTTGAATAATGTACTATTAGAAAGGTACAAAGATTAAAAAATAAGAGAAAAATAAAACAAAATTAAGTTGATATCAGCTCACTTTTCGTGGAACCGGGTATAATTTATTCTAAAAAATGCAAAGCAAAAAATCAAAATTGACGGGTCCGGCAAATTTTTCAAAAAATTAGGCTTTATAAAAATATTAAATTTATTCCTTACTTTACGTATCCCTACATTATAATAATTGCGTAGGCCAAAATAAATAATTAATTAAAAAATCACTAGTAAGTCTATTTTTAACCCAACAGCTAAATACATATAGGGCAAGAAAATATTTAAAATAATAACTTTCTTGATATTTCCATCGTTTAAACTTTCTGAGGAGATTAAAGAACACCATGAAAACTTGGAAACACGTATAAGCGTAACGTATTCACGTTGCCTTCCACAAATAACCGACTTATCGCAAGACACAGTCGCATAAAATTAGTTAAAGAAAGTTTTCAGGCGATATTGTAGGGTCGAGCCAAAATCAAGATGGAAACTTTTCAGCATTTTCACAAAGTTTAACATTGTCGGTTTATACATTTAATCCAAAAATTGTCAAATCGTTAACGACAAGTGAAAATGTTTGCCGTCTACATTAAAGAAAAGTTTGTTGTAGAATTAAAAAAAAACTGTTTTGTATTGTTCGAAAAATTTAATACTTATAAATAATACTTGGGCTCAGTATAGTGGGACGGATTCTTGTAATTTAAAAAGAAAACTAATAATTTAGTCTAAAATTTGATTATTTTGAACAAAAACCTTTTAAGTGCACTTTAATTAAGTCGATACTGTCGGCATTCATGGACAAAAAATATAAAGACAATAGGGAACTTGCACATTTTTTTATTGCATAAATATGCTAAATTACATTAAAAAATACGAATGCAAAATACTCGGCAAAATATGACGTCTTAAATATCATTAATTAATTTGTTTTTAATTATTATTAAAGTTCCACGTGCCGTCAAACAGCGTGATGTCACCTGTCACAATATCGGGACTATTTACATTGACGCTTAAACGAATAATGTTAATTTGGTAGTTCAAAAAACATTATAAAGCAGTTATTTTGGTTAGGGATCTGCAATGGATACTAGAGTAAGTTTTTATACATGTTTTATGGCACCACTTTGTTAGAGTATCACCGTAAAAACTGTTGAAGATTATATAACTCCAAGAATTATTTCAGTAAGCCTCGCTGAATGCGTTGGGAAACATGGGGGGTACGTGACCATGCAGTAAAGTATTGAGTTGTGACACATTACTCAAAAAGTTAGTAGTAAGACATTAATAATGAATACATAATAATAGAATAAGGTAAAATTAAGAGTTTATCACATGTTCTAACATCATAACTAAAGTTCAGTTAATATTAAATATTATTTATGTTCACACTTTACACATATAAAAAGTTTTAAGCTAAAAATGATAACAAAAGTTGGACCCAGGACTGAACCCTGAGGTACGCCGCATGAGATACGTTGTTTATTGGATGAAGCCCCGTTCAAGGAAACAAACTGATCGTGTTCCGAGAGAAAAGATTCAATCCATTCAGAAGCGATTTCGCGAAAGCCATAAACTGAGAGTTTCCGCAGCAGTATTTCGTGGCTCACGCAATCAAAAGCCTTCGATAAGTCACAAAACACTGCTGCCGAGGTCTCTCTTTTGTTGATACCCTCAAATAAGTGTGACAAAAAATTGAACACGGCATCAGATGTGCTCTTGCCCTGTTGAAAACCATACTGGTGTGGATTTAATATATTATGCTGTTCTAGGAAGGAGGTAATAAGTTTGCGAGCTAGGGTTTTAATTAGCTTTGACAGTGTGGAGACAAAAGAAATAGGCCTGTAATTAGAGGGAGAACCCCGGTCTTCACCTTTACAGATAGGGATGACCTTGGCAACATTTAGGCTTGATGGAAAAATCCCTGTTACAAACGAGGTATTAATGGCACAAGATAATGTTAAGAATGCATCTTCTGGCAGTAGAGCCAGTATTTTTAGGAAAATTCGATCTTCTTAGAGTTAGTTAGATTCTCAGCAACCATGCAGTAGTGGTTGCTGAGCTCGTTAGCATTAATTTTAGCATTGAGGCCCGGCCATAAGAGATTTATCCCCAGCAGCAGTCCTTGGAAGGGTTGTTTTAACCTCCGTGGTTTAGTTAGACTTCCTCCACTTAAAGGTAAACCAATTTACATATGTTCACTCCGATCCGGCAAGCGTCTAGCACAACAAAAATCGAAAAGAGAGGTGGCTTTTCAACTTAGGGGTAGTTCGAGATGTGTGTCTAATTTTGCCAGCGTCTTGTTCCCCTCCCTCGAGAACGAGGGAGATATATCTTGCGGTCCGTTTTTTTTGCCCCGCTCTGAAATTCATAAAATATGGAACCACAAATGTATCTATCACCCCTGTCAATTATTGTATCATAGTAATTTTATGAAATATAATAGATATGCGCCCCTGGTAGTATTCTACAATTTAGTGGGAAGCTCTTCTAAGAAATAACAATAGTTAACTGACTAAATGAATTACAATTTAGTTTTAAAACGCCTAGAAAGTTTTTGGTTGTATTACGAATAATTATAGGCCAAAATTAATTTATTATGACTACTGAGTACTACCACTACTATACTACTACTGTTTTACATAACATATCGGTAAATTATTATCAAACTGTGACCCTTTAAACCCCCTTCTTTAGGCATAATGAAGCAGGTAATAGGTACAATATATTAAGTAAAAATACACCAGAAATCAAGAACCTTAGAACCCGGTAAAATGAATGGTCCGGCGTCAACCGCGGCAAAGATTCGTGACAGATGACGTCACGGCGTGTTCTCCATCGCGTAACGTATTTTCAACAGTAATATACCGATAGAGGAGGCGTCTTATCGGTAATACCGATGTTTTTAAAAAGAAATCGATTTTCTGACAAATTTTTACGAAATGTAATTTTTACTTATAATCTAATATGATCCCGAGAGCTTTAGCTCGAGGGTCTTATCTTTGATTATAAGTAAAAATTACATTGAGTGAAAATTTTCTTGGAAAATCGAGTTTCGAGTGAAAAACGAAGGTATGAAGATAAGAAACCGCCTCTAGAGGTGTATTTTATTGGATAATTTACTGAACATAAAAATGAAGGCCGTCTGATAAAGGTAAATATACAAGTTAGAGGTGTTACTAATTTTTTATTTAAGTAAAAAAGCTACAAGCGTCTTTTCGAAAGCGTCTTTTCGAGCTAGCGGTAGTCTTATCGGGTAAGACGACCGTTAGCAAGGTGGTTGCTATGAAAATGAGCGTTTTGATTGGTTCAATAAAAGTGAGGTGAATTATCAATGTCGGAGCAATTTCAATTAGTTCTATCCAAAGACCTATAATAAAAGAGAGACAAAATTGTTTACCTTTTAACCCGATCACACACCTTTTTATCAGAAATCAATGTTAACGAACTTCTGCGGATTGCCCTAGATCTACCGCCTGTGTTTGAAAACAAAGGGTATTATTACTTATATTAAATGCATCCTTTTTGTGTGCGTAAGTAAGAATATTATACTAAATTATTTGCGTGTTCTTTTCCTGAATTAAGATACATAATTTCTGCTTTTAAAATTATTTATTGTTTCCTAATTACACTAAGCAATAAGTAGAAGGAAATACCTGTGGCAACGCTGTACGGACGTATTTAACACGTGCGACGCGAAATCTTATATGATTCATTCATGTTATTCCTTACTAGCGTCTAGAGACAGGAATATCACTCTTGCTTCCTGGCTTCTTGGCTTCCTGGCTTTCTGGCTTCCGCATGCGCATGCGTAACAGCCTCGGAAGCATTTAGCTCGATACGCTGGCTTTTATTCTACGGTTACTAGATTAACCAAAGTCTGTAAGCAATTCAGTGGAGCTGTGGATATAGCATCTGGGTTTGGTGCCATAGGTCCCGGGTTCGATTCCCGTTTCGGGCACTTTTTCTTTATGACTTTTTTTTAGTTTTTTATCTCTTTTATTTTTTTTTAAGTAGATCCACTCAAAAAGGGCTGGTAAATAATTGGCCGGTGAACTTGAAAAAGGCGAATATGAACAAAAAAGGTGGATTAGATGCCGTGTTAGCGCTGTTTAACCAATATAAGTCTATAATTATTACAATTTTTTTATATCTACCATATACCGAATTGCAACCAAAAAGGTGGATTAGATGCCGTGTTAGCGCCTGTTTAACCAATAAAGTCTATAATTATTAGTTACAGCATTATGTGCGCATGCGGAAGCCAGGAAGCCAGGAAGCCAGGAAGCCAGGAAGCAAGAGTGATATTCCTGTCTGTAGACGCCAGTTTATTCCTTTTGCGTGGAAAGATAGTATTACAGTGTTGTTTCGCTGCGGTTGTGCCCTTTTGCGATTTTTGACTGATTTTCAGTGTTTTTTTTGGTAATAGAACTAATAAAAGTCTTATTAGCAATCTAAAATGGTTCGCCAGTGCGTAGTTTGTAAAAAAAGTGACTATTCTAACCCCGGATTGATATTTCGGCGGTAAGTAAGGTTATGTTTTTTTTAGCTGAAGCAGTTTTTTTTAGCTGAAGCAGTGCGGTGGTTAATAGGTTAATTATTGATTATTGTATATAATTTATTAAATTAAACTGCAGAGACATTTTGTTTGTCAAAAAAGAACGATAAGAATAATTCTTAATCTGGGCGTAAGAGAATCATGCAGAGGTAAATTTAAACAACATAAACTGTTGACAGTGTCTGTGTCTGCAGGCTACATACAAGAGAGTATATTGTTTTTCGTTAGACATAAACAACTTTTTGAGATTAGTGAGTCACAAAGAACTTATGCAACACATAATCTAAACTACACATACCCTAGACATAGGCTAGCACTGTATGAAAAGGGTGCATATTAGCAATATATTAAAATCTATAACTCTTTGCCAAATTTATTTCAATTAGTAGTTTAATTGTTAACATTATGGAACCATATACCGTTGAAGAATATTATAGACATTTGAGTACTTAATTGGAACTTAAGATATTTTGTGTGACACTATATTGTTAAAATAAAAAGTTTATTTAATTAAAGTGTTAATCAGTTGAACATTAAAGTTAATTAATTGCAGTGTTTGAGTGTTTGTTTTCCGTGCTTAACAATATTAATGTCTGAACAACAGACCTCCTATTCTCTATTTCCGACATATACTTAAGAAAAATATAGGCTGTAAGAAAATAAATAAAAGCAGCTCGGCTTGTATTAAAGTTTATTTTGTTGTTTCCCTGCCCTGTCCTTTGCTTAAGAATAAATCTAATATAAATTAAAAATACATTGTTTCTTATAATCCTTAAAAAAAACCGCACGTCTCTGGCCAAGATAATAGGCGAAGGAGACCGGCAGATTACAGCGTTGCCATTTTTTAAAGCCATCTTTTTCCAACTTATTTAAAGCTATGAAGTTATGTATGATTGTAAACAAATCGTGTTTAATGAATGGGATGTCCTGTCTCCTCTTTTTTATATGTCTATGGTTCTATCTTAGGGACTGAATTAAATAACAGTTCCTTTTGTGAAATGTATGTTTTGTTACATTGTTATCTTATGTTTTTTAGTGTTATTTTCCCAATTTTAATTTTTATGCGGTATATACATATTGGTAAATTGACTCCGAGATTGACTCCATCTCATTTAATTTTAGTTCTGATAAATTTAAACACAAATATTTCAAATTGTTTCCATATATGAGATACTTATTAATAAACAAACAATGTAATTTTTCTTTATAAAGCGACCACCCCATTTAACCGACCAACATTTAATTTAAAGAAATAGTCCATTCTCGAAGTGGAGTTGAAATATAGGGAAAGGGGAAAAAAAGTCAAAAAGTCTTTCTCCACTAATTTAATAGTGAGCTATTAAAGGCTCAATTTTAAAATTAAATTGTTTCTACATGTTTCAAAGGTAGTAACCTTCATCTTCAGGAGACCAAAGTAGTGCTGCAGTTATTATTAGCAGTAGAGAGAAAACTGTTGGTGGAAAATGACGTTGATGGAGCTTTTTTTATTTAAAAATATTTTGACAAGATATTAATAATTGAATGTAATCAGCATGCTAAAATTGGAATTGAAAGTGGAATGTTATATTTAAACAGGCGCGGATACAGGGGGGGGGGCAATGGGGGCAATTGCCCCCCCCCTGAGACCGACCAAAGCACATAGGTAACACGATGTATACAAGCAATAACCAATAACAAGCTCTAACCTGTTACAGAATAGATCTACCTTTTAACCTTTTTGCAATAAATCCACCTTTTGACTTTTTCCTTTTTTTGCATAAACTTTAAGAAACAAACAAAAAATTCCCTTCACAAGCTTTGCACCTGGGTTCACGACTTGAAAGTCTACTTTTAAACCTTCTGTACTCTGTACTTTAAACTCTTAAAAGTCTACGCGCTAACCACTAGAATATTGGTATCCTTCCGCAGTTCCGCAAGTTAATTTTAATTACTTATTGATGCGGTCCCAGACCAGAGCTATGCAAACTGTCGCAAACGCAAATTCCCAAGAGGGTATAGGGTATCTGATCTGGCAGCGTGCAGAAAATCTAGCCGATCAACTGGGTGTCGAGCTGAATATTCCTCGGATCCCTCGCCATGGTGGACGCCAAATTTATCGTGCCAACCATCAAATGAATTCAGCGGAGTAATACTACAGAGTATCAATCTATGCACCATTGCTAAACTTTGTTCTCACAGATCTGCGAGAAAGATTCTCAGCCGAAACCTTGGACATCTTTCAGCTATCAGTTTTCATTCCAGAAAATATTGTCAAAAATTCTGCTGGTGAAAATGACATAAGTATAAAGTCCCTCCTCGACCGCTTTGGATTGCTTCTTGAAGTTGACAAGGGCGCTGCTTCTTTTCTGCTAAAAGATGAATTGTTGTTGTGGAGAGAGAAATGGATTCAAGAACAGAGCTTCAGAAAAGAGCTTCCCATAAGAGCTCTGGATATATTGGCTTGTTGCGATAAGGATGTATTTCCTATAATACATGAATTTGTACTAATCCTTGCAACCCTTCCGGTGACAAATGCATCTGCTGAGAGGTCATTCTCGTCGTTGCGGCGCCTTAAAACATATTTAAGAGCAACCATGACTGAAAACCGCCTCCTCGGTCTTGCCCTAATGCACATCCATATTCCATAGGCATGTTCCCATTGATGTTGAGAAAGTAATTTCAAGATTTGCAAAAGCTGGCCCTAGGACAAGATTGGAATTTAGTATTTAAGTGCATACCTACTTAATTACTTCAAATTAAATTGTTTGTATTTCTTTTTTTTTTAGACAGCATTATTCAAATCAAATGCATTATTACATAAATAACAAATTAAAATTTTATGAAATTGTTTGTTTACAACGAATTCTCTGGAAGATAGGTAAAATCGCAAAAATTAACTCCCTCACTCCTAAACGCACGGGGTTGCTTTTGTGATTTTCTTGAGGATTTTGTGTTGTATTTTTTTATTTTCCCACTTGAGAACCAAGCACCATGATTCAAAAAAGGGCGTGGCACCCAAAAAATTTTCGCCTGCGGCGCTATTTTTTTAGCGCCTTCGGCGCTTTTCCATTTTGCCCCCCCCTGGACAAAATCCTAGATCCGCGCCTGTATTTAAATCAAAGTTTATGAAAGGACACTGTCAATCTGTGGTCGAATTTAAAAAGGGAAGATATTCGTTATTTGAAAATCATACGTCAGGATATATAAAAAGGATCTTTTGGACATTCTAGATCTTGTTAGAGAAAGATTTTTGTTTGTGATTTGTTTTATGAGAAATTCTGTAATAAGAAAGAAATTTGTAATTAGTAATGAAATAAAATTATTAATAATGTCTGTACTTACATAATGTTGAAATTTCATTTGTAAAATTAGTTATTGGAGACCTAAGGTCCCGTCACCTTGCGCTATGTTCGTCCCATTATGTAGGGAAAACAATAGAGTTTGATTTAAAATAAAATTATTAAAAAAAAAAAAAAACAGATCTTATATTTTATATACCCTTAAGCCGGCTACGGACGATGAGTGATAATATAATATATATTATAGCTCGGCAGTGAGCTATAATATTATATTATATTATTACTGCAGCGGACTAGAATATATATATTTTTTATTTTTCAAAATAGTAGACTGATCCAGTGAACTATATGGTATAGGTGCGAAAATGGCGAAAGTGAAGTTTAATGACTCGTTATTGCTAGATACCATTGATAGCTCATCAGAAGATGAATCAGATGCTGAAAGCGACAATTTATTAGCAATTATGGTTAGTAACCAAAAAGAAACACGAATATTCTGGTTATCTAACCACATCTTATCAAAAAACGTCAAAACATGTAAACAACGCCGGTTTAATTGCTTTCTTGGCGGGCAGCGCGACGCAAGAGGGAGGAAATATATATCCTAAAAATCGCTCGGAAAGCATATTCGTTCTGACATGAAATATATCGCTTGGTATAGTCGGGATATAGATATATATTATAGCATCAATGCGCGGCGACTTGCACTTCTTAATGCAAAGCGATATTTTTATAATATGTGAGCTATAATATATATTATATTATAGCTCATCGTCCGTAGCCGGCTTTAAAGATTAGAATAGGGAGACGAACACAGTTAAAATGAAAACGTGACAACGTTTTCAGTCATTTTATAGTCGACCGTTGACAGCTTGAGAACAAAATGGTTGACAATGTCAGTATAATTGCATTAACGAAAAAGGTATGAAAAGCTCAATCATCGTTCTTATAGTTACTAGTCAGTTAAATAAACATACATAAAACTTGAATATAACATAAAATATAAATAAAAGATATTATAATAAAAATTTGTTTTTCACAAGGTTGGGGGAATGGTCCTAAAAGATTTCCCTTTTATATTCTTTGGTGGTCTCCAGTGATCGTTAAAAGAAATATCGACATTTAAGTTGGGAGAAAAACAATCATTGTCAAGATACAGAATCCAGGAGTACGAGTAATCAGGCAGAAATTTAAAGGTTTAGTACAGAAAATAAATGTCAAACAAGCAACCCAAAAATCAAAATCAGTTGTCTGAAACTTCCCTTTTTTCGGGAATAGGTGCTTTAAAGATCAGTGTTGTCATCTATGGGACCATCATCGAGGTGTAAGAATAAAGTGTGGAAATAATTTGATTTAAAATACTAAAAGTAAAAGAATTTTTTTGTCGAAAATATTTTATGTTGTTAAACGATTGATGACTTGGTTGGATGCCGAAAGGCAAGAGGTCATCGAAAATTTCGAACAGAACAGAACAGAATGATGGTTGACCAGAGAAGACTGTCACAGGTGGTTGTACATAACCTCTCAATTATATTTTTATTAGAGATTTCAGATCATTAAAGATTTACTGTTAATATCAAAATAATTGAAATTAGAACATAGAAATAGAGAAAAAGAGGTAAAATTGTTTGTTTAATTTTTAAAATTAAGAGCATTAAAAAAATGGGTAGAAGTATGCTGAACCTGATCATTAAGACAAACTAAATTTTTGTTATGTAACGCTTTGTTAATTTCAAGAATCTCCAACAGGTCAAGCCTGTTCCCCTTATCACAGATGTGTAGATATTCTACATTAGAATCAGGATTAAAATGGTGTTTGTTAATATGAACGTGTCTAGAAAAACTAGACTTGATTCTTGAGGGGGAAAGATTTTGATTTGTAGCTTTCTCTATTTCTTTACAGTGTTCCTTTATTCTAACTGAAAATTTACGCCCTGTTTGACCTATGTAACAAGCACTGCAACCCTCTGTTGAACAAGTGATGCTGTAGACACCAGATTTGTTGGAGATTGGGATTGTGTCTTTGGAATTGGTTAGAAATTTTTTAACGTATGCTGAGTTTTAAAGACTATTTCAATATTAAAAGATTTAAAAATGTTTTTGAGTTTATAGGAAATTGGGCCCCAGTATGGTAAGGAGTAAAATTTGTTTGTAACTTTATCAGTAGATAAAATGTTTTTGTTCAGATGTTTTATCAAATGTTTATAGTATATTTTGTTTATGATATTAAGAGGAAAACCGTTGTTAGTAGCTATTTGTCTGATCAAGTTCAATTCAGACTTGAACTCATTATTTTCAAGGGGGATTTTAAAAAGTCTATTAAAATAGGAATGAAAAGAGGAGAATTTCTGGCTATAGGGGTGGTTAGATTGATATGAAATAGTGCAATCAGTACTAGTTGGTTTATTTTTCTTTTTTCCCCTTTCCCGACCAACATTTAATTTCCCGAGGGTGGTCGCAATCGAGAGATTTTACTGTAGTTATAATCTGGATAGTCCCTTAACATATCCCGAATCGTCTGTAATGTTGGCACCTTATTTGCATGGTAAAATATCATATGCATCTCGACGTTGGCTGCCGTATTAAGTTTCTTAAGTTTTTGTCCAACTCTTTTTCCTTTAGTAGAATGGTCGACTATATCTCCAGCTCCCAGTAAAACCAACAAATCATTGCAAATACCTCGGAATCATGATTGATCAAAAATTTTTTAAGCTACATACCAACGCTGCAAAAAGAAATGCCATTAACCGGGCGAAACACTTTAGGTCTTTTACATATAAAGATCAGGGGGTATCAGTACAAACTGCAAGTAATATATATACAATGATATGCCGACCTTTATTGGAGTATGGACACATCCTGTACAGCAATGCCAGAAGACCAACACTTCAACCGTTAGAGGTGGGTGAGAGAAGCTGTCTGCGGATCATCACAAAGATTAGACATCCACAAAATCCACTTCACAACCCTTCAAACATAATGCTCTATGAAAAACCAGAATAGTTCCAATCGATCAACGACTGAACAATTTAAATATAAAGTTTGCAAACAGACCGCCGAATATCGAAATCATGCAGAGACTTACCATAGCACCAAATCCAGAGATCCAAGCAAGAAGAAAATATCCAGTGATGAACCTTTTTCAAACTATTTTATCATTCAATCATCAACCGAACTAACACGGTATAACATGTATAGAAATAAATTAAATAAAATTATCCAGCATGCTAAAAGAATCTACTATAAAAATATTTTAAACAATGCACAGGGTGACACAAAAAAGACTTGGGCTGTAATTAAAGAAGTCACAAATATTAAATCTAAACAGTATGAAAACATTGCACAAATAAGGGGTGATGATGATGACTACATTAGGGACAACTTTGATATGGCTGAATACTTTAACAGCTATTTTTGTCATATTGGAACTGAAATGGCTGCTAAAATTGACAATACACATAATAAAGTAAAAGCTGATGATCCGTTCATGCCGCAGTCCATGTTTCTCACACCAGTGAATGACGCTGAATTGATAGAGGTTATTAATAGTTTAAAAAATAAAAATAGCACGGGACCAGATGAAATTTCTTCAATCTTAATCAAAAATATTCATCATGTAATTTTAAAACCTCTTAAGCATGTCATTAATCAAATTTTTAGTACGGGTGTTGTGCCCGACACCTTTAAGGAGTCGGTAATAACACCAGTTTTTAAGGGTGGGGATAGGGATCTAGTGGGTAATTACAGACCAATATCGCTTATAAATTCATTGGGAAAAATCTTTGAAAAATGTTTCAAGGTGAGATTGGTCAAATTTTTGGAAGGATTTAATATTTTGAGTGAAAATCAATATGGTTTTCGGACAGGCAAGAGCACTGAGATGGCTATTTTCAGTTTGGTGAATCACCTAAACGACAATTTAAATAAGGGTAGGAGATGCTTGGCGGTATTTTTGGACCTCGCCAAGGCTTTTGATACTGTCGATCATAACATACTTTTTACAAGACTGGAGAGAATGGGAGTGAGGGGTGTCTGTTTGGGATTGATCCGGAATTATCTTACAGGACGAACTCACATTACAAAAGTTAATGGTACTTTAAGCACTCCACTAGTTAGCTCGATTGGAGTGCCACAGGGCACGGTTCTAGGACCAATTTTATTCCTTGCTTATATAAACAGCATTTTTTTATTGAATATTGATGCGAAAATTATTTCATATGCTGATGATACAGCAATAGTTTTTACAGGACAACACTGGGAACAAGTTTCAAATAATGCCTCCAGAGGATTAAGTATAATTCGTAGTTGGTTGGATAGCAACCTTCTCTCTCTTAACGTCATGAAAACTAAATTTATTTCATTCTCTATTACAAGTGTTAACTTAAATAAATATAAAAATATTATTATACATTCTCCATTTTGTTTGTCTCAAAACTGTGTAAATTGTACATGCAGGGAAAGTATTGGCTCGGTGGAGTGTTTGAGGTATTTGGGAGTGATTGTGGACCAACATCTCAGATGGAATAAACATGTTGAAATGCTAACAAAAAAACTAAAAACCCTACTACCCATCTTCTATCAATTAAGAGATATCCTAACACACCACACCTTACTAACATCAGTATATACATCACTTGTGGAATCGATCCTGAGGTATGCTTTGGTTATATGGGGAGGTTCAACAGACAGTACGATAAGTCCACTCAGAGTTTGCCAAAACTCTATAATTAAGGTTATGCTTAAAAAGGAAAGACGGTTTGCAACAGAAACGCTGTACAGGGACTCCGGATTGTTGAATCTTAGGCTACTATATGTTTTGTGTGGTGTTGTGTTTGTTTACCTACACTTTGACCCTGTCCAAAACCTGGTAGCTCATGCTTATAATACTAGAAAGAAAAGTAATAAAGAAATGTCACAAAACTTCTTCACTACAACATTTGCACAAAAATTTTTGTCTTTTAATGGACCCAAATATTTCAATAAGCTTCCTGTTGAAGTTCGTATGATAGATAAACCTAACAAATTCAAAATGATGGCCAAAAAGTATATTACCTGTAATCAAGAAAAGTTTACATGAATTTTCTTCTCATCTTTTGTTTGTAACCCGCTCATCGACCTACACCCTATAAATATAATATACCACTCTCTGTCGGTCTCAGCCGTCTCAGCCACGCCTAGTATAAACTAACAATGCATCTTGGATTATTTCTCCGT
The DNA here is from genome assembly GCA_963920685.1 of Polydrusus tereticollis. Lineage (NCBI taxonomy): Eukaryota > Metazoa > Arthropoda > Insecta > Coleoptera > Curculionidae > Polydrusus > Polydrusus tereticollis. The sequence goes on from OY987327.1 coordinate 64,477,060, forward strand.
TGCCATAGATGAATTGCAAGATTTAAGAACTGTCCAATAAAAACTTTGTAGGTGGAGCACAGTACAAATTTTTCAAAATTTAGGTGCTCCTCTCTCTTACCTAGTATTCTATATTTTATTGTTAATCAATTGCATTTCTTAAAACAATAGTTTTAGAATTTTTTATGTAATTAATTCTCGTAATATATTTGAATTTGAATTTGAATTTGAATTTGAATTACGTTTTCAATGATTAATAATACCTGTAAAATGTGTGTTTTATGAATGTGTTTATCTATTTGTTTTTTTTTTCTTTTTTGCTTTCTTTAATACCTAAGTGATAAGGGATCATTGTTTTTTTTATTTGGGGAGAAATTGTATTATATTATATGTGTAAAAGCTCATGGGCAGGAAGACTCCGGTCGTTAGGCCTTTGGCAAATTATTGTCAATAAACTGTGATAAATAAATAATCTCCAGCTCTTATAACCTCATAAATTGACGCACGGCTAACTTGGGTTAGTTCACAAATCCTACTCGCAATATTGTTTTCTAAAGACCTATTATTCTCATTTTTAACACGTTGAGTGCCAACTACGAGTTTTCTCGTAGTTGGTAATCGGGTCCGAGACTCCAGCTACGAGATAACTCGTACTCTGCGTCTTGATCTGTAAAACCAAGTACGAGAGATATCGTAGCAAATACGTGCAAATATAGGGTGCTCGGGCTATGGGACAGGAATGAAAATTTGATACTGGCATTTGGTTTTAGATTATTTATTATACAAAAAGTAGAATAAGGGAAAAATTCATAAATACGTAAAGAATCAGTATTTTCTTACAAATTAACTTTTAAGGTAACATAAACTCAAAATAAACATCATTTACATAGGCAAAAATTATTATATTATATAAACAAATATTTTTAAACTAAAAAAAAATATTTTTTATGAAACATGGTAGTTTCTAAAACAGTTCTCGACACATAGGGCCGGTTTTTCTTCACAAATAGGGCAAAAATAACGAGTTTCACGACGCTTTTTATCTTTTGTGCAAACTCTGCATGGTTTTGTTGGACGTACTTTTTTTTCAGTGGACGGCAAAGCCTCTAAGTAATAAAAATCTTCATTCCTGGCATTTTTTGCGTATTTGGCATATTATCACCAATCAAAGCCTTTACAAACTCTTCTCTAAAGCGCAAGGAATTATATCTTTTACCTAAAACTTTTTGGTACAGAATGTGGGCATTGTGGATGTACATTTCACAAATATGTAGTCCAACTTTTTTCGGCCACCTTATAGTTTTTCTTAGTGCAGAATAATAAGAAAGCATTTGATCAGAGCGATCAACGCCCGACATTCCAGTGTTATAATCATGAACAATGTTGGGTTTTAGGCTCTTCTTTCCATTGCGATTGCATACTTCTGTCATGTCTACTTTATGTTTATTTGAAATGACCAACACATTCCTCTTATCTTTCCATTTGCACACTACGACCGATTTTTTTCGCTTCCAAGTAAGTTCGCCTTTCTTCAGCTTCTGGTTTATAACGCATTTTGGGTTGCCCTTCCTGTTGCCGCGTAGTGTACCACAAACATAAGTTTTCCTATCTGTCAGCAATTCGGTTAGTGCTACTGAATTATAAAAATTGTCCATATGTAGGACGTACCCTTTATCTAGGTAGTCTTCCATAAGATGTAAAACAACCCCAGTCGCATGGCCTAAATTTCCTTCTGGAATTTCCGTTTCTCCACAATAAATTTTACTTTTTTGGATCAGGCCGTCGGACTCTTATAGTTTATATAACTTGACTCCATATTTGTGTTTTTTGTTTTGTATATATTGACGGAAAAAGAGCCTCCCGTGCCATAGCATCATGGATTCATCAATACAGATGTTTTTTGCGGCGTACAACTGTTACTCATAACATCATTGAAGTATAACATCATTGAAGTGGGTCAAAACTGGTCGCACTTTATATAGTCTGTCGTCGCTAATGGGTACCGAATTATCTGCGAAGTGTAAAAAACGCAGTAAGAGTTGAAATCTATTTCGACTCATAACGGAGCGCCAAAACGGCATATTATAAAAAATACTTTTGTTCCAGTATAATGATATAGTTGGAAGTGAAACAGGGCCCATGTGAAATAACAGTCCTAAAAAAGTTTTTATTTCTGTTATATTAGTGTCTTTCCATGTTGTTTTTCTTGCAGACCTTGTACCTTGATTTTGAGATATCTCTTGTCGGGCATATATATTTGTTTGGGTCACTATCAAATTTAAAAAATCATCAGAAAAAAACAAATCCACTAAAGTTTTCACACCAAAGTTTGTCAAGTCAATTTTTAAACCTGGCTCCTTGCTGTATGTAAATAAAGGGGGATCTTCATTTATGTCTATCCACTCATCATCGGTAGTGTTCCCAACCTGCACTGGTACGGGTGTGTTTATTGGTGAATTGGATAGTATAGAGATGTCTTCATCAGCGCTTAACACATTTTTACCGCTAGCATTCGAATACTCGCTGTCACTCGAGTTGTTGGAACGAATAAATTCGTCAGAATAAGAATTTCCGCCTTCAGGAAGAAGGTTATCCCACTCTTCTTCACTTATATTGGCATAACCTTCTAGTTCCTTGTCAGTAAGCTTTCTTTTATTAGCCATTGTAGTCAAAAAATGATGGCAGTCTACATATAAGTAAATAATACGCAAAAATAACTAAACTTCACGCAGTGCCGCACATTCTGTGGCCGCACTTATTTATAAAAAGCAAACAAATAGCCTCCCGTCCTGCTAATTCAACACTAACGTGATGAGACGTGATCGCACATCGCGCGCCACGAGGCGAACAGCACGGTCCTGAAATTCCGAATAATTTTGGAACCAACTACGATCTACAAGTTATCTCGTACTTGGTACGTGTTAATGAATTTTGTTTGCAGATACCATCTACGATATAACTCGTAGAGTATTTTTTTCTGCAAAAATAGGTTTTTTTTACAAAAATAAAAGAAGGATCGGGGTTACAGAGCTTTACCCAACCCAAACCTAATGTTAGTTAATATCGGATTCTGGTACCCATCTGGCCAATAGGCCTTTGGCACTCAACGTGTTAAGACAAAAATAAATATTTAAAATGTTCACTTGAGTTTAAACATGAAGGTCTTTATTTACAAATTCTGCTTGAATTGACTTTAAATTAGCGCTGAAATCGTCAGTTGTCACTAGTATCGAAAAGTCGCCAAAATGCCATACATTTTCAAATTATTAACCAAAACACAAAATAAAATTAAACCAGAGATTTTCTAAACAGTCACTTAAAATAATTTCTAACACTGTCCGGCTGTACCGCACCGGCCTCGAATTTACTTAAACATACGATTAAAAAAATATTAGCTCCAAATTTGGAATAAAAAAACTATGACCAATCAAAGCTGGCTAGGCTGGCAGGATTTAATACATCACTTACCAGTTGAACCCCGCTGAAACATGTACTTTATGTACGATGGGGCACCACCTCATTTCAGCGTTGGTGTCCAAACCGTCGGATAGGTAAATGAGGGCCTGCTGCCTGGCCTCCTCGATCTCCCGACTTAACGCCGTTGGATTTTTACCTGTGTGGTCACCTGAATAAGTTGATGTATTTCACTCCGGTCGGCACTAGATAGGAACTTCTACAGAGAATTACGTTTCATTGTAACCTAAGACTGGGTTATTGTAGCGGGTACTCAATTCGATGTGCCCGCGAGTGCATCAGACGGAGCCCATGTTGAACCCTCTTATGAAGTTTTTTAATAATTTCGTTAAGATGCCTCTTATTACATCACTGATGCGTTTTTCTAAATTTAACAACTAACTAAAGTAAGTAAACAACTTTAAATAAAACTTTTCTGTTGTTTGAATGACTCTCGTATCACACTTTGTTGTCGAGAAACAAAATAGAAATCATGGTCCTCTTTATTAAAAATAAACCATGAATTCGTTTATTACTCTTTATCTCGAATACCGTTCATTTTATCGACAATAAACGTACCTTTTTTTTTGTCTAAGGTGTAAGCTACCCAGATTTATTTTTGTTAAGTCTTTATCATACAGGGTGTTAAAAATTTAAGCATTACGTTGTAAAGCTTAGTCCGCCCCTGATAAACTAAAAAAGTTAAATATGTTTCAAGGACACTATTTTAAGAGGTCCTTACTAGTGTCCGTCATATTAAATTTTTATTAAATTATATTAAGTACTTTGAAAGTTATTCAAGAAAACCTATTTCCAGTGGCGTCCATTAGGGTCTTCTTTATTAAAAATAAACCATGAATTCGTTTATGGGAATGGGACTATTCAGCGCAGCCTTTTCAGCACTGCCGTTTCTGCGCCGCCGTTTCACCGCCAGGACGTTTTAGCGTTGCCCTTTTTAGCGCCAAAATTTTTTAATATTTTTAAAGGTTAATAATTTTATGATAATATTTACCATCTCTCATAACCATGGTTATTACTTGAAGTTATTTCAAAGATAGTTGACTTATACGTCAACATATTATACACTGCGTCCATAAAGTCTTGCACAAATTCATTTAAAATTCAGGGGCTTACTTTTTTTAAAAACGCTCGGACACGCCAATTAGTGCTTTTGTTTGCGCATTTTTTAACGTAAAATGTTTTTATACAGGGTGTCGCACGTATGAGGTATGAGGTCATCAAGGATTTTTTTAATGGAACACCCTGTATATTATATCAATTTTGAATTCTATGATGAACACTAACACCTCTGGAAATCACGGTTTTCGAAATATTGACGTTTGAAAATTTATTTTAAACACATTTATTGATGACCTCATACCTCATACGTGCGACACCCTGTACAAAAACATTTTACGTTAAAAAATGCGCAAACAAAAGTACTAATTGACGTGTCCGAGCGTTTTTAAAAAGTAAATACCTGAATTTTAAATGAATTTTGCAAGACTTTATGGACGCACTGTATATAGCTTATTTAAAAAGGTTTAACTATCTAACCTTTATAACGGAAGCTGTAATTTTTAGTTTTATTTAATAAATTTTATTTATTAAACAAATTTTAGTTATTGTTTTTTTTTTAGTTTGTATTACCAATATTATATCTATTTTTAATTTTATTTAATAAATTCTATTTAGATCATTTTTATTATAAATATTTAATAATAAAATCTTGAGAAATAATTTAGCGCTGAAATGGGCCGGCGCTGAAATATCCTAGCGATGAAACGGCGGCGCTGAAACGCTTGCGCTGAATAGTCCTAGACCCTTCGTTTATTACTCTTTATCTCGAATACCGTTCATTTTATTGACAATAAACGTACCTTTTTTTTTAGCCTAAGGTGTAAGCTACCCAGATATATTTTTTTTAAGTCTATCATACAGGGCGTTAAAAATTTAAGCATTAAGTTGTAAAACTTAGTCCGCCCCTGATAAACTAAAAAAGTTAAATATGTTTCAAGGACACTATTTTAAGAGGTCCTTACTAGTGTTCGTCATATTAAATTTTTATTAAATTATATTAAGTACTTTAAAAGTTATTCAAGAAAACATATTTCCAGTAGCGTCCATTAGGGGAACATATCTTCGTAGGGAAGGCCTGTAAGAAAAAATTGTATCGGAACTTCTCATCTTATTTTTTCATGTTCTATCTGAATCGGAGCGATTTCCCACATTTTTCCGGACACCCTGTATATTTGTATTCCTATTATTAATCGTCCATTTTACACAGCAGAATTAAAATATTTTAATTGTAGCACCGTAATTATAATCTTATTTTAGTTATTAATTAATTTGTAGGGGTGTAAGCTTCAAAAGTTGCTTAAAATGTAGCTTCTTTATAGGCATGAAGTTTATAGCAATATTTTGAAGCTGCTTTTCATCATTTGAATTCAATCACGTTAAACTCTAAAATATAAGTCGATTAATCAAGTGCACGGCGCTTTTGCAGCGTCACTTTTTTGAATAATGGCTTAACAAGTCGCTGTCGCGTTGCACGGTGAAAATTTGTTTAAAATAGTGTTTGCGTTTAAGATTTCTGAGAATCACATTCAATCTTTAATATTTTGGTTTATTTTAGTTCGTATTTGATTTAGAATCTCTGCATATTCCCACGTAGTATGAGTGTGCGTTAAATTTACATGAATTGTTTTTAATGCAATATGAGTAGACACGTATTTTTCTTTTTCCAAAAATCCAAAGCGAAACTTGTTTTGAAACAGATTATTTTTTTCAACAAACGAAAATTTCTACGCAACCAAATTGTTAAAGGGGATTGATTATAATTTTTTTTTTTTTGTGAAACTAACAGTTAATACACGACCTATTAATATGAAATTAACAGCAACATTGTTTGGCAAACTTATAAAGTTGTAAACGCTCAAACATTTTACATTTCTTCGTCGATATTTTATTAAAAGTAGAATAATTTATTATATTCATATGGTCTCCTAAAAATGGATATTCCACAAACCTGAACTACCTAAAAAAATATGCATTTATAAAAGAATTGTGTTGTTTAATCATTAAGGGTCGGTTCTTTTGCCCCTGATTTGGTAGTTGATCATAATAATTAGGGTCTTGAATGTGACAATGTCAATGCAGTTTGTGTATAAAGTCCGGAAATGGCTTAATAACATCACAATTTATTAGTTGATTTAAACCAAATTTGGTAGAGTTGTGTAAGAGCATCTGATGCACCGAATGACGATATTGGCGTTGTTGTCAGCTATTTAGTTTATCTGGAATTCGAACGAATTTTATATTTTTAAATGAAACACCCTGTATATTTTTTCATTTATAGTTTTTACTTTAAATTTGTTACACTTTTTGTATAACATACTTTGTTCCTAATATCAGTAGTTTCGAAATAACGAGGTGTTGAAAATATCAACAAATTGTGTTTTATTTATTAATAAATAAAACACCAGCTCAGTTTTGATGTAAAATTAAGTACATGAAATAAATGATTTAAAGAAAAAGTCTCTGAGAAATTTATTTCCATTAAAGACCGTAGAGTGGATTTTCACTTTATTTGGGGCCAGACCCCCGTTCCTAAGGGAGCATAAGAAAGGTGAATTTCTACGAGATTTGGGCGTGGTCCCTTAAAATTTTTGCCTGCGGCGTTTCACCTCCGCGGTCTTCACCCCCATAGTTTGCCCCGCCCTAAAATGCTAGCTACGCCACTGCTATTACCTATTCGCTCTTTTAATAACTAAAAGCGGTTAACAACACTAAATAAAGTTTAATAACTACATATGTATTTACACAAAATATACTACGAGAAGTAAAAAAATCTCAGAAAATCTATCGATTAATTAATAATAAATACACAAATGAATTAAGCAAGGCGAAAACTCTTCCGGTACGCTTATTCTCAAATCTTTCAAGTGGTGAATTCGGGCTCTGTGTATTGCCACATTTACTTGTAAAATATTTTTATTCTGCCGCTTTCTGGATTTGGTGATTGGTATTGGTATTAAATGAGTCACTGATGGAATTTGTGAACTTTGGGTATAGTCCCTTCTATGAAGTGATTGGCGTAAGATTACAGTTTTTGCGAGCTGCAATGTACCTTAAAGTTAGTTAAATTACGAACTAAAAGAATGTTCAATGAAAATAAGGCCAAATATCGTTTGCGGTTAAAAACAAATAACTAAATTTTATAAATCTTATCTTTAGCAATAAATTAATCTTGATGAAACGTATCGTTCAAAACTTGTTATTTTTTTGTAGAACCTTATGCCTAAAATAAAGCGAAACTTTCGCAATTAGAAAAAAAAATTCTTTCTAGGAAATTGGCCCCTTATCCCAATTATATTCTTCTAATATTATATTGTGGAGCGCTAAGCATTTGGTTATCATAAATGTTGCTTAAAAAATATCTATTGTTTTAATTGCATCAGTTTATTTGGCCTGCTTTTAATTTAAATGCTTTGTTCCAAAACAATACAAAATATTAAATAAGCCTTGTGTCAACAGCAAGCCCGACGACACAAGTGAATTAATGTTTCAAAACCTTTTGCAATTATAATAACTAAAAATTAATATTCAGTAATTCGCAGCACGTTTTGAAACAGCATTAAAATTCGGTGGAAAATATTGATTATGTCAAAAGCTGTACAAAACTTATGCGATATTCTACTAATTCAATTTTATTTCAGGAAAATAAAAATGCATTGGATACTTATTGTTAAACTGTGCAATATCCTATTAAATATAAAAGCGATTTTAATGAAACTTTCGTCATTGTAAACACAGATTTACTTAGTTTGGGCGATGTATTCCAGTTTTCATAAAATACTTTTTACCGTTTTACGTTTTTACATCACTCAGAGCAAATGAATATGCCTTTACCAATGGCGGCTCCTGTATAAGGGCTACAGAGCTGTAGAGCCACCAATCTTATAAACCAAATATCCGAAACCATCAGTTAATAACAGTTAATACATTTTAAATCGATTGATAATTATAATTTCGATACCGATATCGATACATAAACCATACTAATTCTACACCAAATGTCCGAAATATACAACGGACGATGGCGTAATAAACTGTAGGCACGACCAAGCCATCCGCCCATTCCTATTCTATGCATCCGCCGAGTACTGACAAGTCCACAAAACTTAAAAAAGGTTAATAGGGCATTTTCTCTTTGAAGTAGTCAACGGCAAAGTGAGCCGAACATACCTATACGGTCGGGTTTGTTACAAGAGGCCGATTGTATTGGGTTCAGTGTTGCAGATTATTTAAATTCCAGTTAGTCGGTATTCGCATCATCGGGCTAATGTTTATATTTTTTCTTGTCATTTGTTCTACTTGTTGGCGGTTATTGCGAGAAATGGAGTGTGAATTTAAATTAGACGAGACAAAGTTCCAGTAAAAGTCGTAGTAAAATCTATAAACGGCAGTTTAACAAGAACACCCATTTACAAAATAAGTGGATTAGTGGTTGTTCAGATAAAACCGCATTGTTCTGTTTTTCATGTGTCTTGTTTGGAACTGATCGTGAGAAAAAGGTATGGAGAGAGGCGGGGGTAAGGGATTTAGTGTATTTAAATGACAAAATAAAAAAAAAACATGAACTCACATCAAATGCGACGTGTATTATTTGACAACGTCAACAACTGGGTTACGCTTATTGAATAAACATTCAAAAATTTAAAGAAAAGGTAACAAAAAATAAATACATTTGATATTGCAATGAAAAAACTAAATCTTGTTTAAACAGCGCCACGTACAAGACGCGGTATGTACTAGCGACAACGACCAAAGTCGGTTCTTTAGTAAGTGTAAAAGTGTCTATTAAACGAAACTAAGCTGAATAGATTTGCAGCAATTTAAAAAGTATTTTATCCGAAAGCTTCCCCACCCACATTTTTGAAAATACAAAACAGTCTTAGGAACAAGTTTCCACAAAAACTAATTTTTTATGTTTGTCATTAAAACAGTACTTTAACATAGCAATTATCTGCCAAAATTTAACTTTTTGGATATATCTTAGTAACTGTGCCCCCTAGCGGTTATTTTGGAAACCTGGAAATATTTTTTAGCAATTTGTTTTGGCCGATTTAATCAATAAAAAAATTTCCCGGAAGCCGTTAGGTTTATTGCTTCCATAATATCGTACCTTGCCGACCTTAGTGGGACACACTGTATACAGGGTGAGGATTTTAAAGTGTTACAACGCAATATCTGAAAAACGGCTATAAATATTTTAGTCAAATTTTGGGACGTGGATAGGGAGGTTGGGGGACAAATTTTAAAATATTTTTGATATTTACCCCCCCTCCAGATTTGATGTGGCTAGTGACAAATTTGAAATGTCAAATGGAAAGGTATTTTTTTTTTTTGATAATTCGATTCCTCGTCAATAACTACGTAAGTGAGCAGAAAATTGTTACATTTGCTCTACTAGTTGCTTAGTTACGAATTTTTCAATAAATAAAATAGGAATACTTAAAAATGATAATTCCTTAAAAAATCTAACGACGATCATGCTTCAAAAGGTGTTCGAAATGACCCCCATCCATTTCTAAACATTTTGCAATTCTTTTTTGACATGAGTTGCGCACGCGAGTTAACATTTGAGGCGTTACTAAATTACATGCTTGTTGAATACGATCTTTCATGTTTTCTGGTGTGGTCGGTGGTGTAGCCATAACTTTCTCTTTTATAAATCCCCACAAGAAAAAATCTAATGGGGTTAAATCTGGTGACCTTGCAGGCCAATTTACAGGACCACCACGACCAATCCATCTGTTTCCAAACATTTCATTTAGTGTATCTCGAGCTTGTCGGGCAAAATGTGGCGGAGCACCATCTTGCTGAAACCATAGTTCTTGTTGATTTCCATTATTATTCAGAAGTTGTGGCAAATCGGTTTGTAAAAAATTATTATACATTTCTCCATTTAGGTGACGGTCAAAAAAATGTGGTCCAATGACTCTATCTCCGACTATGCCACACCAGGTATTAACCGACCAAGGATGTTGGTTTGGCAGAAATCTCATCCAGTGAGGATTTTGAGGTGCCCAATAGTGTAAATTGTGCCGGTTGACCTTAAATTAAGAAAAGCAAAATTGATTGAATCAGTATAAAATTAAAAATAAATCTAAATGTATGTGAATATTCTCTAAACACCCGTTAACGGGTGTTTAGATATGTATTTATTTATGTACACCCATCAAGTAGTGGATTACATATTTTTGATTATTAAAAGTTACATTAATCCATATTGATTTAAATAATTACCTGACCACAATTGGTAAATGTAGCTTCGTCAGAAAATACTATCTTTCTTAAAAATGCATTGTTTTCGTGAATTAAAGTTTGTAACCACGTACAAAATGTAATCCTATTTTGAAAGTCTTGGCCATACAATTCCTGATGAATAGTTATGTGGTAAGGGTGAAAATTGTGCTTGTGTAAAATAGCCAGTACCGATTTTTGGCACATTCCTGAATCACGAGCAAGTTCCCTTGAACCAACATGAGGATTTACAGCTATTACACCCAACACTCCAACGGCCATATCGTCATTAGTTTTTGTTTGTCTTCTAACTCTGTTCTTATTTTTTAGGATTCCCGTGCTGCGGCCTCGATCTTCTAATCGCTTAAATGCCATATGAGATTTTTGAATGGCGGGAAACCTAACAGTCCACAATTGCGCCGCTTCCCGGTAGTTTTTTCTACATTCTCCCAGAATTAACAACATGTCTATTTCAATGTCATAAGATTGTTCCATAATTGCACTGAATAATGAACTTTATCAGATTATCACTACTTGTCAAAGTCAAAAGTGGTTTCCTAGGATACAACATAATTAAAGGTTTGGATAAACAATAATCATAGGTGTCATGATTTAAAATGTGTAGTTTTAAGTATTCCTATTTTATTTATTGAAAAATTCGTAACTAAGCAACTAGTAGAGCAAATGTAACAATTTTCTGCTCACTTACGTAGTTATTGACGAGGAATCGAATTATCAAAAAAAAAATACCTTTCCATTTGACATTTCAAATTTGTCACTAGCCACATCAAATCTGGAGGGGGGGTAAATATCAAAAATATTTTAAAATTTGTCCCCCAACCTCCCTATCCACGTCCCAAAATTTGACTAAAATATTTATAGCCGTTTTTCAGATATTGCGTTGTAACACTTTAAAATCCTCACCCTGTATATTCATTTGTGCAATCTGGGCGTGGTTCAAAATTTTTTTCGCCTGCGCTATTTTTTTTTATTTATGCAGCATATCCACTAATACATTTCACGAGCCGTCACTAGCCTTTACTCTACCGGAAATGTCTTCAAATCATTCCTAAAGTTAAGAAGTTATTGAGCATTAAACTTAACCCATATTTTTCTTGTCTTTTTTTTTGTACAGGGTGTTTTAATTAAATAATTATTATTAAATTCTTTATTTAGCTAAAAATGCTAGTTACAAAGTTGTACTAAATTTTACATGGACCATCTAGACAAAGCACTTGAACCTAAATCTAAAAAGATGTGATTTTTTTAAAAGCTTACAAAAATAATAAATGTGTAGATATATGAATTACAAAAAATATAAACACTTAATAATAATTAAAATATTAGCAAGAACAAAACAAAGTAACCATAACAAACAAATTATAAAATGTATCATAAAATTAGCTAATATAAATAACAAACAAAGAAAACAATAAACTTATATAAGAATAATAGAAACATAAACAAACACAAAAAGCTTCCAATTTTCCACTGATATGATCAGAAAATTTTATACAGGGTGTCTCTAAAAGGTCTGTACAAAATCTGAGTACATATTCCTGGGACCAAAATAAGGCGATTTAAAGCAACTTACCTTAGTCCGAAATTGCTCCGTTTCCGAGATACAGGGTGGTAAAGTTAAAAAATAAAAATCGAATTTTTTAAAATAAATGAACATTTTTTAACGTATTACTTTAAATCTTGGTACCCGGGGGTTTTTTGGGATGCAAAACCCGAATACGGGCATTTTTTCACTGTGGCCATTAGAGAGGACTTCACAACGCACTTCTTATGGTTTAGATTGGCCATAACATTTTTTATCAGTGTAGTTTTTTCCTTTTTCATCTTTTTCCATCCATGCGCTGAGTCACGAATGGCATAGTGCTGAAGCTTTCGCAGCAGCACTCGGTGATTCACACAGTCGAATATCTTGGAAAATTTAAATTAAGGAAAATATTTAATAATCTATCACAATCAATTGTCTCAAAAGCTCTCTGCAAGTCTGGTGTTACGGAAGACGGTACGTCGGTCGGTGCGTAACTCAAGAGGTTAAGTCCTTATGATGTTTTAAGAGAAATAGTTCATTTGAACATGTGTCCGCAGTTGCCCCGTTTTTAATATACAGGGTGTTAAAGTTTTTTAAAAATAATCGGTTTTTTATAATTTTGATATTTTTTTTCGGATTTGCCAAGTAATAATAGAACTTTTTGTTCCTTGAATTGTGTTTGTATCTTGCTTCGTTTTCGAGAGAAGAAATAAAAACCACTTTATTGCATGTTAAAAAAAAATACCCAAAATTATTTTTTTAAATAATGATACGAAAACAAATGCAACAGTTAACAAAGCAAATGTTGAAAATGGCCACCATCTGATAAAACGTATTTTGTTTTAAACTTTAACACCCTGTATATCAAAAACGGGGCAACTCTGGACACATGTTCATATTATTATGAACTATTTCTCTTAGAATTTCATAAGGAATCACCCCTTTAAGGTACGTACGCACTTCTGAAACACCCTGTATTATAAACTTTGCCTACTGTTTTATCATTCAAATACCAGCAATTTATTGTTAAAACCACATCATGGCGATAGCCCGTTTTATTTCATTTGATTCTAATTTCACAAAATATGTCGATCGTATTCAGTCACTGTCATCTGCAAAAATTGCCTTTTTATACCTCATTTGACAAAATAAATTTATAATCCGGCTACCATAAACCGAAGAAAAATAAAGCAGTTTTCCCTTCCTCTATATTTTATCTGGCTGTAGTAGAAATGATACGGGCTTAATATTTATGATTTATTTGCTAAAGGAAAAAAACTGTTTACAACAAAAGCGGTTGACAAATTGGGACGGCAACAGGCCTTCATTATTCAAACGACTCATTCGGGATGGAATTGGAGAATCGTGTCGGAAAGAGGAGAAAAGTAGAAATAACGGTCAATTAAATGTCATCGGCTACTCTATTTATTATTTATTGGTTTTGTACAGGGATCATGGGCAGGGCCGTAGCCAAAATCGAATTGGAGATAAAGCATCAAAATCTCTAGTAGAGCAAAAAATTTTGGGTGTCTAAGTGGAAAGTAGCAACCTTTTGAGTAGGACTCAAGGCTCGACGCTCTAAAAAATTTAAAATGTTAACGTAAGCTTTCTTTTATTCATAAACAAAAACATAACCTTGTATTACTGAACTAAATTCAACTCTGTCCTTATAAATTGGTAAATAGTTATTTTCTATATTATAGTCGTATCTTTAAATAATGCGAAGTAATAAACCCATCAAAACCGTCTTCTTCATGGACGTGCAAGATTTTTCGGCATGTATAGATTTAAATAGGCCTGAATTTTTAAATTTGTGCAGAATTAGTACAAGTATCAAAATAAAACTCAAGTTTTGTCTTCAAATATATATTTTAATATTAAAATTCTTAAGCTTAAAATTATGTACAGCCGTACCATTTACCTGGAATTTTAGAAAGCAATTTTATCGAAACTAATAATTAGAGTATAGGTACTTATTCCGTTTCTGCTTTAATCATTTTATTCCTTTTTTTTGACGTAATCCTGGTTATCTGTTTGCTAATTATGTAGTTATTATGCCTTTATGGGTGCCTCTATTGGAACAATACATCTATTTATTGGATATACATACCTACCTTAGGTATTTGCTTCTCGGTGAAACTAATCAAAGCGTAAAGTGTTAGTATTTTTTTAATTAAATATATAGAATTTTCAACAATTGCCTAAACGCCCTATAGTCGGTCCATGTACAGTGAAAGAAAAATTAATTCTTAACTGTTATGCTTAACGTTGGGAAAACAACAATACATAAACTTTTAAAAAAAGAAAACAACTGTTGGCGTCAAACCTCCAAAAACTTCTCCAGGACGACTAAAACTTGAGTTGGATGGCGTTATAATGCAAAGAATAAGGCAAACACTTCACAATTTCTTTTTAAAAAAAGAAATTCCCACGCTGGACAAAATTTTGTCCTTAATCCAAGAAGACCAGGACTACCCATTTTTGTGGAGAAATAAGCTTTGTAAATTATTAAAAAAAATGGGTTTTCGGTGGAAAGACATAATAGGCAATCGATTTTAATAGACAGAAACGATATCGTCTGTTAGAGAAGAAATTACTTAGAAAGCATCCGAAAAGCCAGAGAAGAAAACAAAAAAATATTATACCTAGACGAAACATGGCTAAATAAAGGCCACACTGTGACTAAATTTTGGCAAGATGAAAATATTAAAAGTTCAAGGCAAGGTTTCTTGAAAGGATTGTCCACAGGATTAAAACCGCCATCTAGAAAAGGACATCGACTTATCAAAACCCATATTGGAAGATCTGAAGGCTTCGTTGAAGGTGGTCTACTGATGTTCCAATCTAAAAATACAGGAGACTACTAAAGATATGAATGCCGATGTCTTTAAAGAATGGTTCAAGCAAATGTTGGATCTTATTATACCAAAAGATGCAATAATTGTATTGGATAATGCAAGTTGTCACTCTAGGCTGACACAAAAATTATTCATTTTATTAACGCCGTGTAAAATTTTGATTTTGTGACTTATGTATTTTTCTGATTAAGGCGACGATATGCATATTGGTAAATTGGCTTCATCTCATTTAATTTTAGTTCTGCTACATTTAAACAAAAATATTAAAAATTATCTACATATATGTAGATACTTATTAATAAACAAGCACTGTAAAATACAGACCAGTTGTTTTAATTTTTCTTTATTAGCCGACCACCCCTGTTGACCGACTAACATTTGATTCCCCGAGGATGGTCGCTATTAAGAGATTTTACTGCAGTACTATTTGGGAAACAAGTTTGCAGTGTAAAATAAATAATTACTAACCAGGAAACGGAGTTGAAAACGCGGACGTCGGTAAATCACGTAAATAAACTTAAATTAAATGTTGAATTATTTCCTCCTCTTCTTGGTCTCTGCAACTTCTGCAGAAGTCGTTAGCTAGTATTTGCATACGTTCGGCATGTCTACTGAAAAGACAGTGTCCTGTAACCACGGCAGTGATATTTCCCAGGTCCTTCCGACTGTGTTGTAATAACGCTGCGGTTTTCAAGTTATCAAGCCACAATTGCTTGAAGATCCTACAGGCTGTTAGCTCTGTCCATCTGCTTATTGTAAGTTGTTTGACTGTACGACCTATCTCCTTTTTGACCGATCCCAGTGGGTTAGCCACGATATTCTCTATAAGATCGGCGGACATGCCGGCACCCTCCTTGTCGAGCGCATTAGCAGACTCATTACCATCTATGCTGTGATGACCAGGAACCCAGCACAGAGTGAGTTGATACCGGGCACCAAGTATGCGAACAGGGCCGTCTCTGAGTGGTGTGCTGGGAGTGTCCCCGCACAAGGGCGGCGAAAGCCGCCCGCAGTTTTACAGAAAAAAAATTTAGACGTCAAAAAAATTATCGAGGAATTGTCAAAAATATAAAGGCGGCCGGCGGCCGCCCTTTTTCAAATAAGAATGGTAACTGCAGTTCTCAAAAAAAATCATGCACCAGCTGCCAAAAATGAGGCAGCCGCCCTTTGTGTTAATTGGCTTTTTTTTTTTGGATAGGTATCGGAAAAATACAAAGAATTCTCAATGGAGGCGGCCGCCCTGCAACCCGCGTCAATTACATTTTGTCTTAGGTTTACTCAAAAAATTAAAACTAATTGATATTATTTGAATTATGTAGGTAGGTATTATTAATTTGGTAGTAGGGTAGGTGGGGGCAAAAACACTCACGGGGCGAAAGAACCAGCACCAGTATACACTGTTTATAAAATATGAGGTAAATATAGTTTTTTAGCAATTGAATGTAATTTTTTAATTACAAAATAAACTTATAATCAAATTAAAAATGCATGTTTTCTTGAATCACTTTTAAGGATTTATTCTTAGAGTAGTTCTAAGTTGTTTTGTTTATGAGTTTGGAATGAGGTTATGTTGTAAGAATATTACCCGGCAATTTTTGCAGTGTTGCTAAATGGGGCAAAATTACGCGAACATTAGGGGGCCAATACGCGCGCATTTTTACCCCAGTACTTAAATGATTTAGGATTACAGTTTTGTTTTCTTGTTTTGCTTAAATTAAATATATTTTAACTTTTTTTCTAAGACTTTTAAGAGGATATCAGAGCGCAAGCCCTTGACAGTTTTATTTTAATATATATTACATATTTTGTTATTGGGGTGAAAATACGCGCCTGCGTATTATTGCCCCATCCAAAGGGCCAAAAATACACAAATGCATATTTTATAAATACTTGTACAAATTTTTAGAAGTGCTGAGCCCCTCGGCAGGTAAGTGTGAATTAAAGAAAAATATTGAAAATAGACACACGCCTTTCACCTATTAAAAATATTGAGGTCATTTTTGTGATAATTGCTAAGGTGAAAGTCTAACGGAGGGGAGCTACAAAAGCTCTAACCTCCTCCATTTGAAAAAATAGATAACCCCTGCGCCATAATTTCAAGTAGGTAATTGTAAAATAGTAACTGATTTGATTTTATTTGAAGGGCAGCCAGTTCATATGTCGCACAAGGGCGGCCAACAGGCCAGAAACGGCCCTGTATGCGAAGATTGTTGCGACATCGCCTTACTAGTTTTGATTTAATGTTGTTGGAACGGATTGCCTTTATCGCTGCTTGACTATCTATATAGATAGCTAGCTATTGACGCAGCTGCTCTCAGGTTTGACGTTCCTGCCGGATGTTTACTACTTTATCTACTGCCACCACTTCTGCTTGAAAAATGCTGCAGTAGTCCGAAGCTGTATATGACCTCTGTATTTTTATGCTCTCAGAGAAGATACCAGCTCCCACTACGACGTCCATTTTTGAAGCGTCTGTGAAAATTAAGTGATCCGTCTCCATTGTTAACTGATTGCCCTCCCACTCTTCCCTAGTCGGAATGAGCACATTAAATCCCTCCTCGAAGTCTGTTAGTGGGACGACGTAATCAGTCGGCTCTTGCAAATTTTGGACTGGATATGTCCTTAGTATACTGCTGTGTCCGTAGTTGGTGTCGTTCCAGCATTTCGAATATTTTAGTCGTAAAGCACTTCTTGCAGCCATACTTTTTTCGTAAATGTCCACGGGCAGCAGATGTAATGTCACTTCTAAAGCCGCCGTCGGAGTAGAGCACCAGTTACTCCTCAACAACCTGCCCGTTGTATCTTTGTTAGTTTCTTTGTGTGTACTGCTTTTTCCAAAGCAGTCCATCAGACCGGGACCCCGTAGGTTAGTATAGGTCTTACAATGGCCGTATAAATCCAGTGTACTATATTAGATTTCAATTCCCATTTTTTACTGATGACTTTTTTGCAGGCATAGAACGCAACTGACACCTTATTGACTCGTTCTTGTAAGTTCATGTCCCAGTTTAGCTTGGAATCAAGTATTAGTCCCAGATACTTTGCTCTTTCTTTCAGCACCAAGGTACTGTTGTTCAGGACTGGGAGCCTGAAGTTCTCGATCACCTTATGCTGAATTAAAACTATTACCCTGGCGCCTCAACGACAAAGAGAGATGTATTGGAAAATCATATTTCTGTCCTGTTGGCCTAAACGATTTCAAAGCGCTGGGGGCGACATCGCCGATAAGTTGGAGACAAACTAATACGAGCCTCAGCCCAGAATAAACATTATTCTGCGGCCTCAGCTTGCACTTGCAATCCCGTGCTTGATGTTTGCTCGTTCGTCAAGTTGTCAAAACAAAATAAATTTAAAGAATTATAAAAACCAGAAGTCCCTAATATAATATTTTTAATGCCCACATAGAAAGAAAATTACGACCCAATATTTTACTTTCTGTGTGCTGAGGCGGTGAGGCGTTGCCTCATCTGACCAGCCGTTGCTGTTAATTATGTTTGGAGAATATTCCAGACTTTTTTGATATCCTGTATGGGTTTCTGGTTCCTATTAACCATCTTGGAAATGTCATGGCATTTAATTAACGAATAAAAATTCCACACCTTTTATGCCATGTTTCTGCCACGAATTTCGATACGATAAAAGTTAAAGTGATAACGCAATACGCAACATTGCTGCTTTACTACTCGAGCATATGAAATTCCTAAAATCTATAACATAAATAAAAAATACTGCTTGTCGTTTGGGGGACGCAAACTTTAGGTTTTATATAGATATGGAATATCAACGGAAGCAAAAAGTTGTAGGGATAATAAAAAACGCCCTCGTGTATTCAGAATGATTTATTATAATGGATATTAAAAAAAATTAAATACTCTTTATATAAAGCTACATTCAGGAAAAGACGTCTAAGAAGGATAACAAAGTTTTAATTAATATGTCATTATATTAAGTAGGAACTTAAAGCAAGTTGTCCCCCTCCCCATTTATATCTAAACTCGTTGAATATGTTTAATTAAATATACTATAGTCTCAATAAATAGTAAAAGAATACTACTTGGCAAGTGGTAATCATAATATGACGTATAAATATGAATATATGTGAGAACTTTGTCCTCTAGCCACTTGCTGAGACCTTATACAATAAGGATCTACCAAATTATGCTAAAACAGCTATTCTCTGGGCTGCACGCCCCAACGAGCACTGAATTAAATAGCAAAATTCGGCGTATTTTGACTAACACTGTTAGTACTAAAATACAAACTCAAATTTAGAGAGAGAATAGCTGTTTTAGCATAATTTGGTAAATCCTTGTTGTATTAGGTCTCAGCAAGTGGCTAGAGGACAAAGTTCTCACATATATACATATTTGGGACTGCAGCAAATGAAAGAGTATTCTTTAAAGTTATTCCAAGCTTTCGGAAATCGTATATTTCATTTCCATCCTCAGGAAGACTACAAATTTTTTATAAATTGAGATTTCCTAATCTCTAACTTTGTTGAGATTGTTCATATAGATGTTAATATAATTAATAAAAGACATTCGAGAAGAAAACGTGTTTAAAACCTAATTCAATTACAAATGGGTCATTCCATCTCAAATCGTCCAGGCAATTAGGGTTAGGTATTTTTTTTCGCGCCAAAATTTTTTACAGTATCTCTATTATAATTAATGAGACACGTATTTTTTTATTTTGCTTAAATGTCATATGGTTCGTCGTGATGAATTTTCGAAAAATTTATTGAAAACACGGTTTTGCTGTATTAGCACATGTAAAGTTTTTCTAAAAACGCGATAAGTTTGCAAAAATTTGACCGATTGATATGTTTGTTGGCGTGCTTGTAGCTAAAGGATTTCTCTAACAAAAAAAAAATTTAAACACGAAAAATTTTTAAAAATTTTTTTGTAATCGTATTTTTAACAAAAAAATCAAAAAAATTTCGAATGAAAAATTTTGACATTGCATGAGTTTTAATTTTCTTCATAATTTTTTTATAATTACTACTATATATAAACAACATTTAGTAGCAGCCTCTATTAGCGAAAATTCGTTGTTTGGGAATTATGAAGTTTAAGAGCGATTTTTTCAGTTATTTATTGCATTATCGTTATTTTATGTGTTTTTTCGTGGACTACAGAGTTAAGAAAGGTGTGAGCATGATTAAATAAATTGTGAATAGTAAAAAATGCGTCACATTTAGAAAAAAAAAACGAAATGAATGAGTATAACGATTGTGATAAGTTGAAATATTGCCAATCTACATTGTTATTCTATAATTCTATATTGTACTTCATACGTACATTTCCCTTTACAAATCTTTGTGTACATTTCATTTAATCAAACTCCATTCGTGCTGACATGTTCGTGCGATGTACATTTTAGTGTCGCTCTCGGATTTTTCGGACCTCCAGGCATGCATCGATCGTATTCCTTTAACTGCTGCAACACTCTTCCACTGGGTCTTCTTGATCTTCCGAAACTTCTGTACGTCACCAGCTTCAAGAAGCTTAACAGTGACATTTGGAGTGTGATTTTGAACGATGGCTACGAATGTTTCCGCATTTTGAATGCTGTTTATCAGTGTCTCCGACAAATTATGTTTTGTAGCTATGTGCTTGACAAGTGCACCAATGCCGTCGCAGGCCCCTTTTCCATGTCCAGTAGCGGAAAACACCCAGTTTTTCTCATGTGGCGGATTTTTTTATTTTGTGGAATTGGAATCTGTTTATAAAGTGACTTGCTGCGCCATCAGAAATGATCACTTCGCATGTAATTCCGACATCTGGATATTTGGCCTTGATATCTTCTTTGATATAATTCCTAGCGAACAATGCGTGAGCAGTGTCGTGTTCTGTGTCATTGCTCACAAGTGCATAGCTTAACGTCATTCAATTAAAGTAGCATACGGCAGTGAATATAGAAACTTGGTCATTTTTCCAATGATGGCCCTGAATTTTATCTTGTAAGATGACAGACCAGTTTTAAGCGAAATCAACGTGAAGTAACAACCGGGATGGAACAAGTTTTGCCGCTTCTTTTTCTTCCCCAATAGCTGCCTGCTGAATCTGCTTAGACTTCACATGTGGGCTGGCTTTGAGAGTCCCTTCCGTCACGGTATTGATGAATGTCTCTAAAGTTAGAGTCTTTGTAATCAAATCGTTCTTGTCCCAAAACGCGAATGAAATTTCATCGTCTTCATTTTCTCGAGTAACTCCAAAAAATTCAAAATTGATTGCTAAAGCTCCAGGGCACATTTTGCATTCACCAAAACACACTTAACTTTTTCGTAAACCTTCAGAAATTGAGTTAACAAAAATTAATATTTTAAAAAAACGTATACAATAAAAACAGCAGAAAATTTCGCAGCAGGGTAAAATTATTATGAAAATAGAATGTGATACAATAACAAATGTACGTATAAAGTACAATATAGATTTGCATTATTTCACCTTATCACATTGTTAAAATTATTAATTTTGGTTTTTTTTTCTAAATGTGACGCATTTTTTACTATTCACAATTCATTTAATCATGCTCACACCTTTCGAAACTCTGTAGTCCAGGAAAAAACACATAAAATAACGATAATGCAATAAATAACTGAAAAAATCGCTCTTAAACTTCAAAAAATCATAATTTCCAAGCAACGAATTTTCGCTAATAGAGGCTGCTACTAAATGTTGTTTATATATAGTAGTAATTATAAAAAAATTATGAAAAAAATTGAAACTGATGCAATGTCAAAATTTTTCATTCGAAAACTTTTTGATTTTTTTATTAAAATTACGATTACAAAAAAATTTTTGAAAATTTTTCGTGTTTAAATTTTTTTTTTTGTTAGAGAAACCCTTTAACTACAAGCACGCCAACAAACATATAAATCGGTCAAATTTTTGCAAAGTTATCGCGTTTTTAGAAAAACTTTACATGTGCTCATAGAGCAAAACCGTGTTTTCAATCAATTTTTTAAAAATTGATCACGACGAACCATATGACATTTAAGCTAAAAAAAAAATACGTGTCTCATTAATTATGATAGAGATACTGTAAAAAATTTTGGCGCGAAAAAAAATACCTAAAAAAAATTGCCTGGACGATTTGAGATGGAATGACCCAAATACAACTACAGTTTGGAGATAATATTAAAAACATTGTATATGGACGAAGAAACACACAATTTAAAATCAAATCAAACTTAGTTGTTCACATTTTGAAAAAATTCGTTACTAGTTTAAAATTATGGAAATATTAAGCGGGAAAACATGACTTGCGTGTCACCATCTTAAGTGACTAAATAGGTTAGGAAATACTGTCATTTTTATATGTCATTGAATTTGTCAGCATTATTTTTAATGCGGTTTATATAAAGATAATATTAAATTGAGAAGTTTCGGATTTAAGTGTTATCATGCAGCATACCTGAAAAATCGTTGTACTGTATTATATGAGGTTCGAAGTGTTATTATTGATATTGGCATTGATTGTGAGTAAATTTTTATCTAAATGGAGCAGATATGAATAGATTACACTTAAATGTTGGATATCCGTTCTTTTGTTCATACTATTAGGTTCTTGTGCAATAAATGTCATTTCCAAAAACAATCTTTTTTTATAGTTAGTTTGCGAGCTTAAAATCTCAGCTGAATTGAAGTTAATGTTATGGTCCAAATTATTTGCATGTTCGGCAAGGGCACATCTCTCTGGATGGTGTCTACAGTCACTCTTGTGGTTCGTGATTCTACTAGACAAGGGCCTAGTAGTTTGACATATGTATACTTTATTACAGTCTGCACAAGGGATTTTGTAGACAACATCTGATAACTGATTGGACTATGTTTTGTCTTTCATTTTTGAGTGAATAGAGTTTATTGTAAGTACAGGTTTGTATGCAATCTTTATATCATTGATTTCTCTGAATAGTCTAGATTAGTCTAGAAAGTTTTGGGGTGACCTCCTTTATGTAAGGCAATGAAGTGAATTTAAAGTTCAAAGTCGCTTCAGTTATATTATTGTTGGCATTGTTGATGTTGTTCACGTTGGGTGCTTGTATTATAGTGGAGGACGTGCTGAACAGTATATTTTTTACCAGTGTGGCAGGGTATGAGTTATTGATGAATAGTTGGAGGAGGATGTTAAGGTTCTTATTTAGGAAAGATGGGTGTGAAATTTTCGAAACTCTCGTTTTCATTTGTTTCATTAAGTTCACTTTAACGCTGTGTTTATGGTAGGAGTGGTAGTTTAAATATCCACCTGCACTACAAGGTTTTTGGTACCAGTCTATGGCAATTGTGTTGTCAATATTGCTTATAAATCTGGTATCTAGGAACGGAACAGAATAAGAGTCATCTTCCGTTTCTATTGTGAACTGAATATATTGATCATAGTCATTGAGAGTCTCTACTATTTCAGTTATGACATCTGCAGGAAGTGCAAGGATGATATCATCAACATATTTTTTTAAAAAGAAAGGTTTGAATGAAGGAACTGGTAAGACAACATCCAACAGGTCGTCCATAGTTTGCCAAAATAGGTGATATTGATGCACCCATAGGTGTTCCAAAAGTTTGCCTATAGAAAGAATTATTAAAAGAAAAGTAAGTAGTTTCGAATAGAAAAGATATCATTTCTAACTTTCTCAACTAGTCAGCATCGACTACCCTCTCGATATACATATTTATATGTCATATACTATACTCTATTTCTTAATGCAAGGGAGCAATAAATCATTATTGAACAATAAAACCCAGTGGTCTTCGCCGTATTCCATAGGCGTAGTCCAATTATTATTTCATATAACATTCGGAGTTACAAAAATAGTTGAAATGTGTTCGAACATGACTGGAGTCGGACAGTCAAAAATATATCGACTTGTGCACGAGGATAAACGCGGCCCCATCAGGTCACCAAAGAGAAGTACAGGAAGAAAAGAAACTGTTATAAATGGGGATAAAAATACTGACATCACAAGAATCATACACTTGTTTTGCTTAAAAAAAGAAATACCTACCTTATACAAAATAATGTCTGAAATGAAAAAGGATGATTTCATTCCGCCCATTGGTAAGAGGAAACTATAGAAAACTTTGAGGAAAATGAATTTTTGTTATGAAAAAATTCAAAACAGAAAATCACTTTTAATGGAGAAAGACGAAATCATCTTCTGGCGACGACGATATTTGAGGGCAGTTAGACAGTTTTGAAGGGAAAACAGGAATATCTATTATATGGACGAAACTGGGTTACATGAAGGATATACCATATAGAAACAATTAAAAGGGCTGATCGTAGCCTAAGGGAAATAGGTAAAAGTTAAATAATTATAAAAAGTACTTAAAACTGAACCTTTTTGACGTTTCGGAAATCACTTAAACGCAAAAGTGTTAAAAATGTGAAAGATTTGCTTCTTCTTGTTTACTTCAGCAGATTTTCGAAATGGGCGCCCTGTACCTTTATACATTTCCTTACTCGACGGATGTTTTCTCGTTGTACTTGAAACAACATTCCAGGATTGTCTCGACTTTTGTCGAAATAGTGTGTTATTCTTTCTATCAAAACTCCCGTGGAGGGAACTAGCGTCGAATATACATATATGCCCCTTTATATTTTCCCATAAAAAACCCAATGGAGTCATGTTGGGCGACTTCGGTGGCAATTCAATATCCATTACCAAAGGTAATCCCAATAATCTCGGCCCACATTTTAATCATGAGCCCTTGTTAGTGCTTTGTATGTACTATGTACTGTTGCATCGGGATTTTCTTCATACCAGATATGCAAATTATTGCTCCGTCTCGGGTGAAACCGGCTTCGTCCGTGAACAAAACAATACTAGTAAAATTATGATCTTGCCTAAATCGTTGCAAAACCGAATTTGAGTAGTTGACTCTTGCAGGATAATCAGCGGGGTAAAGTCCGTTCACAGATTTAAAAGAATGACTACCTGCTTTTAGTTATCACCCATCATAAAATTCTTTGTTGAAAGGGTTTCAAGGATCATAGAGATAATGATTTTATTATCCAGGTAGGGACCGTACTTGGCCGTAATTAGTTTAAAAAGCCTTATTAAATAATGGGAAAAAAATAAGTAGACAAATCAGTGTTGCAAAACCAGTCATTTTATTAGTTCGTGCGTGAAATAAAAACACAGCTTTGATTATTCAAATATGTGGCGTCCGTGGATTGGTGAATCTAGTATAGAACAGCCGGAGGAGGTACAGGTACAGCCACAGTGCGGAAATGAAAATGGAAGAAGACAGTTAAACAAGCACCCTTGTTCAAAGGATACGAAAATGGCAATACAGGAATTTATGTATCAGAATGATATATATTTTCATGAAAGTTACACTAAAAGAGAGTTACTTGATGTGCTTAAATTTCTGAACCTAGAAAAGGAGTACTACTGCGACAGCTACGCTAAAAGTAAGGGGCATACAGTGCTAAGGCTTCCGCCGTATCACTGTATATTCAATCCTATAGAATACATATAGCATCGATTAAAATCTGCCGTTAGACGTAATAAGTGGACAAAGTGCCTGTGAGTAGCTGGGAAAATTGTGTTTCGCATATTAAAACTGTTGAAAATTCATACATTAAAATTGGGAATATTACAGAAAGATTTATTATTAATATAGGTGTTGATAGTGACAGTAAAAATGAATTAAATGAGTAAACTGTATAGTTGCATTAATTAATTATAATATATTTTATCTATAATTGTTTATTATTTGTGTCAAATCATCCATGCTTGAAATACAATTCAGTGCGGGCCTGTGTAGACCCCAGTCTGGTTTTAAACAGGCGTCAGCACGAGTCGGTAAGTCATTCTCTTAAATCTGTGAACGGACTTTACATGACATGTACCTTTTGGATATGATAAGGATTTAGTACTTGTTCTCGAAGGGTCTCATGTTGGTGCAAGAGTTGAAGCCAAAAAGGTAAGGCGCTGGGTACCCCTTTGGGGCTTTATATATTTTTATTAGGGGGCACTTTTAAGTCCATTAGCACCATATTTAATTCACTCTTAATTTGGGAAATATCTGTCCATTTAAAATATTAATTTTAGGCCATTAGGTTAATAAATAGAATTTTAAAATAATATTTTTAATGTAAGAAAAAAATTATTTTTCCGTCAAAAGCACGAGGATAAAACGTTTTTGGTATAAAATAATAAAATATTAGTTATTCACGTCCAAAGTTCGTAGGTCGTTGTGGAAACATCTAAGCCAACATTTAAAAAAATATTGTAACTGTACCCTTTAAAAATTTCATTATATTTTAACAAACAAATCGGGCCCTCGCAAAAACGGCTATTTTTGTTTTCTCCTTTTTCCGTGTCCATACAAATTAGAGATAATCGCTTGAAAAGAAAATATTGAAGTGGAAAAATGATAGTCGACGATTAAATAGAAGCTTCAGATCTAAAAAACCGATACATAATATGTCCTTCATCCACTTCTATCTGTAATTGTTATATAGTAGAGATTATTTAAAAAGACCGAAACCCCAATAAAACGTGCAACAAAGAACGCTACAGGGTATTCTTTGTTTTCATACAAAGCAAAAGCAAGAATAAATTAAAGGGAATATCCAGTTGACGCCCTTCAAAGAGAGTAAAATAATAAATCACATAAGTCTTAGTGTTCTATCGTTTAACAGGTAACCAAGCGTGTACCTGGGGAAGAGAGGCATAATGTAATATGAGGGTGTATTTCGTATCATTGTATAAACTGATTGATATCTCTGGTGAATGCTGGTGGGATATTGGGTCAGATCCGGAATGTATTATTTCAGAAAAATTTAGTAAAAATTTAAAATAAAACCAGTATTATTGAAATTATGTTTTATTTTACATATTATAATTTATAATGAGCTAATTTATTAATAATCGTAATATTTTATATTTTTGTTTTTTATAGTTTTTATGTTCAGTGGCGGCAAAAAATTCAAGCCAATCTTAAATTATGAACATTAAAAAATATATTTTATATTTATATTTATAACATATTTATAAAAAAAGAAGACATAAACATACAACTACATACAAAAAAGTTAATCTGAATCTGAAGATAAAGAAATGTCACTTTCAGAATCTGAACCAGAATCTGACACATGAATTATCAGTGGCTTAGCCTGAACATCCAGAATGTGTTCTTTTTGCCAATAATCCCTTATAATATTATTTGTATGGCAAACACAATCAGACCAATTTTCGGGGGTAATGGTTTGTAATGCCTCTTTCCAAACATCCAAAACGGCATTTTCATCTTTCCTTTTTTTTTGCAATAATTTGCTTTCGGCCCAAATTAATTCAATAGCGTTGAAAATGCAGTGGTAGGGCGGCAATCTCAAAACTTGATGACATGATGACCCATAGTATAAATTAATCCATATACGGCATATCCTCATTTTGCTTTGTATTGTTCTACTATTTGTAGCAATTTGGGTTTGAGTGCGTTTTCCATAAAATTAATATTTTTGCATTGTAGCCAGGAAATAATATCAGCTTTTCTCGTTGAAGCATTTGGCACATTTTGCACTAAATATGAATGAATGTCGGATAAACCCCAAAATTCCTCGCCCGTACCTGGATTTTTGGGACCTGGGAAAGGTTCTTTGTTCCGGTTTAATTTCTCACACCTGACAAAGAGAGGCAATAAAGGGTTGGTACTTGCTAATTTCATGTCTATGATTTGTTTAGAAGAAGGAAATGCGATTAAAAGCTACATATTTCTTTGTTGCAGGTTTTATTGTCCTTTCGGTCTTTTTAAATAATCTCTACTATACAGGGTCGTTGGTATGTATGGAAACGGTAGATTATTTCTTAAAGTATAACAGTTAGCAAAAAATATTTGAGATAAAAGTCTTAGGGTTTTTTAAGCTGTATTAGAATTTTAAAAAAATAAGTATACAGGATGAGTCAGAAAACCGTAGAAAAGCAAAGTTACCTTTTTAAATGGAACACCCTATATCTTCGAATATTTTTGGATTTAACATAAAATAGCAATTATTTTTTAATAAGTGCATTATAAGTCTAAACCTAATAGTTTCCAAGATATCGACTTTTGAAAAATTACATTTTTGAATTTTGACAGCTTCTAGCTTTCTAACGCTACGTTTTAGAGTAAAACGGCTTACATGTCCCTATCTTACTTTTTTATTATCTTCCCAAAAACATGAACTTCCGGTTAAACCGGAAGTACTGTATTTCCGGCGTTTCAGTTACATCCGGTTTAACCGGAAGTTAATGTTTTTGGGAAGATAATAAAAAAGTAAGATAGGGGCATGTAAGCCGTTTTACTCTTAAACGTACCGTTAGAAAGCTAGAAGCTGTCAAAGTTCAAAAATGTAATTTTTCAAAAGTCGATATCTCGGAAAGTATTAAGTTTAGACTTATAATGCACGTATTGAAAAATAATTGTTATTTTATGTAAAATCCAAAAATATTCGAAGATATAGGGTGTTCCATTTAAAAAAAAGTAACTTTGTTTCTCTACGGTTTTCTCACTCAACCTGTATATTTATTTTTTTATTATTCTAATACACCTTAAAAAACCCTAAAACATTTATTTAAAATATTTTTTGCTGACTGTTTTACTTTAAGAAATAATCGACCGTTTCCATACATACCAACGACCCTGTATAGTTACCTTACACTTCAAACATTAACATTCCTGAATAACCATATTTTTATATGCTTGAAACTTTTGATGAATTGGAACTGATCTATCTTAGACCACAGTACAGGGTGATGTACCATAATGTCCAACCCCGTAATTTTTTTTTAATTTTCAGGATGAGCAAAAATCAAAAATATTAGCACGTATACTCCAAGTTCAAAATTGCTGCCAGTGACTCATCACTAGCATATAGAGAGCTCCGAGTTGTTCGACGTCAGGAGAATGAATTACAGTGGTGTGTGCATTTGAAAAATAATAAATGATGAAATTTCGTCAGAACGTCATATAACTTTTTATAAATTAAATTTATTTCATTAACCCTTAAATCTGGAACCTATAAGATAACGACCTTTTTCACTAGGATTTCATAGTCCTTGCGAGAATGCATCCATAAATGCCTGCCTTAAACTTTTAATATTCAAAAAAAACTCACAAAATCTATTGATAAATTAATAACAAAAATACAAAATAATCAAGCAGTGTGAAAACCAGCACGCTTATTTTCAAATCTTTAAAGTTGTGAATTCGCTTTTTGTGTGTTGCCACATTTAGTTTCTACGCGATCAGAATTTCAGTATGGGAATCGCCTTGCTATCTGGTTGGCTTGTATGATAAGGTCACCTCTTAAGTTCCTACAATATTTCTGTTCTGCCGCTTTCTAGAATTCGTGATTGGTATTAAATGAGTCACTGACAGAATTTGTGTACTTTGGGTAAAGCAAATTTGAATTACTTCTTGCATGGGTGTTCACAAATTCTCTAAGGCACTTTATATACATGATGTCGCATAAAAATGGGAGGCCCTATATATTTGTAATTTACCTAAAATTCGAAACGAGTTTCATGTAAAATCCGCTATACCATAACCCAACAGTTTTCCAAATATTTCCATTCATATCATATGCACCGCGTAAAATTTAGCACCGTGTAAAATTTACTTACGCTTTACCGGCTTTAATTGTAACATTTGACAACAGTTAAAATGCCATATACGGAAAGAGAAAAACATATTATTTCAATTATGAATTACAATTCAAAAGCACAACAACAATTTCAAAACAATTATTTTAACACAAGTTTATATAACAACATAATATAAAGGTAATGTATATAAAGATGTTCAACTGAGCCACCGTTTCCTTCAATGCATTTAGTCAGCATTCTTTTTAGTTTTTCCATTGTAATTTTTTATAAAATCCAAATTGTTTTCATATAAATCCATTAATCTCATTTGAAATGCGTTCTGTAAAAGGTGATTAGCATTTTCTATGTTGTTTTTATACAGGGTGGCTCATCGAAAACGAAACAGAGACATTCACTGGCAGCTCAGTTCTTTTTTGGAAAAACGCTCAGACCCTCAATTTTGTTTTCGAGGGGGACACAAAATTGGCAAAAAATCACGTTAACACGTGCAGCCCCCTGGGCGGGGGTGGCACCACCCCTAAAATCTTAAATGGAAATGGGGGTCGAGTGATACCTTATTTTAAAGGTCTTTCAATTCCCTTTATAATTATGTAAAATTCATGTACTTCAGTTCAATATTTTTGGAAGACTTTAATCGGTACATCAGATTAGTTTGTACTACTTTCAGAAGAAATTTGAGTAAACATTTACTTAATAAGTAAATGCTTTTCTTCACACGCCCATGGTTTGTTTATCATTTTGGTGTTGAAAATAGCGATTAGAGCGTTTTTTGTGGCAATAAAGTTGTTTCTTGAAGAAAGATAAGAGGGGAATGTCTCGTACTTATTTTAAATAGGAATTTAGTACATAGTTTGCGATTGGTTCGACCAGACTTTGTTGTTAAAATACCTTTAACGCTTTATACATAAATAAACCATGTTATATTCCACGACAAAAAGAGTTGAAATTATCGAAATATTTTTCGAAAATAATCAGTGCGCTAATAGAACAGCACAAATATTTAATGAGCGACATGAGAACAGTAACGTGCATCGAAAATATGTTCCAGAACTTGTAGCTAAATTTCGGGAAACTGGATCAGTCGCCAATAAAAAACGCAACATTGATAATCCCATAAGGAATGAAGCAATGGAAGTGGGGGTTTTAGGGCAAGTTTATGTAGATCCTACGTTAAGTACCCGCAAATTGGATACTGTGTGTAGTGTTAGTCGACGTAGTATCCAACGGGTTCTAAAGGCGCATAGTTTTCATCCGTATAAAATTCACCTTACAATTTTGTGAAGATATGAGTGAACGAATTATAAACGATGAACATTTTCTATTCAATACTTGCTTTTCCGACGAATGTTCCTTTTTCTTAAATGGCGTAGTAAATCGTCATAACTGCCGATATTGGTCCGATTCTAATCCCAGAATTTATCGTGAGGTACACACACAGCAGCCACAAAAATTAAATGTTTGGGCTGGTATTTTTGGCGATCATTTAGTTGGTCCTTTTTTCTTACCTGGAAATTTTACCGGTGAAATGTATTTGGAATTACTGCAAGATGCCATAGATCCTGCATTAACAGCCATATTTGAAAATCAGAATGATCGATGGTACATTGCGAATAGGTTGTTGTTCCAACAGGATGGTGCCCCACCACATTACGCATTACGTGTTCGACAATATTTAGATCAGACGTTTCCAGGTCGATGGATTGGTAGAAGAGGTGCCATTGAATGGCCCCCAAGATCGCCAGATTTATCACCTTTGGATTTCTTTCTGTGGGGTCACTTAAAAGGCAAAACCTATGCTACTCAGCCAACATCGTTAGAAGATTTGCGACAAAGAATTGTGAATAAGTGCCTTCAAATTACTCCTCAAATATTGCAAAATGTGCGGCAACGTTTTGAGCAAAATCTTTATTACTGCATGGAGAGTCATGGTGGTCATTTCCAACATTTAGTTGGCTGATGGGTCAGCTCATTTTTCATTTTTACACTACTTTGCTGCCAAACGTGTTGATCATCACTAATGACGATGTATTAGAGTTTTATTTAAGCTTTAAATCAATAAATCTCCAAAACTACTGAACTGAAGTACATGAATTTTACATCATTATAAAGGGAATTGCAGGACCTTTAAAATAAGGTATTACTCGACACCCCTTTTTATTTAAGATCTTAGGGGTGGTGCCTCCCCCGCCCTGAGAGCTTCACGTGTTAACGTGATTTTTTGCCAATTTTGTGTCCCCCTCGAAAACAAAATCGACGGGTCTGATCGTTTTTCCAAAATAGAGCTGAGCTGCCAGTAAATTACTCTGTTTTGTTTTCGATGCGCCACCCTGTATATTTTATCTTTTAAATAACCTCAAAGGAGCGCATCCATGTGGTGACGCCCCATCCTACTGAAATATACTATATTTCTTAATATGATCAGGGGTAATTAGTCTAAAGAAATTTCAAGGTAATTTTACAAAAACGCTAAATAATTTTCACCGTTGCCCGAAAAAATGCGGACCTATTATGTTATTGTCCAGTATTCCGCACCAGAAGTTAACCGACTATAGCAGCTCTGAAATTTAAACTCCCTATAGCAATGCGGCCCTTGGTTGGTTCATTGGTTCATTGGATCATCATTTTTTCCAATGCTTCTTTTTTATGTCATTTTAGGTTAGATAGAATAAATACAGTCTGTCCTCGGATAGAGTTGACAAGAGTCCAAAAATATTAAATATTGATTTGATTAAGATTGATTGAAAGTCAACTAAATAGTTCCAACCTATTTACGAATGGTTCGCTGAACAATCACTTCATATGAGATTTCGTGTACTGTTAATATTTCCAAAGGGACCATTTTGATTTTTTTGTCAAATGCTATAAAGGCCAAAATGTCAATGTTACGTTAACGATATTAGTCACATAACTTGCAGACAATCCAACGTTCCGACAATGGTATACCGGAAAATTATATTGTAGTTAGTCAGATAATTTGGACCTAAAACCACAATTATTATTATAAATTTAAAAACTAGAATTTCATTTCAATATTTGTATTGAGGCTTGGTTTTGGTTCATACAAAACTTCGTTTCATAAACATTTTATGTAAAATAATCGTACTTCTCACTCAAAGTATTTTTTCTGAAATATGTCAATTTTTTGAGGCAATAAGGAACTTGCACATTTTTTTATTGTATACGTGTGCTCAGTTACATTAAAAAATACAATATGCAAGATATGACGCTTTAAATGTCATTAATTAATTTATTATTAATGTTTTTAAATTCTACGCGCCAGCGCGGGCCAATAATTTTCAACGCAACGTGATGCCACATTGACGATTAAACGAATAACGTTAATTTGGTAGTTTAATGGTGGATTTATACAGACAAATAAGAAATAAGAAATAACATAAGAAATAAGAAATAAAATAACAGAGCTAGTTACCATTTATACAGCAAATAAAATAAGAGTAAAATAAGGACTGTCAACAGTGTCAACACATCGGCTTCTAGGCATTTTTGCAAATTTTAGAAGTGGAGATTCAAGAAAATAAGCGATTTCCAATCCAATAGTAACAAAGAAAGTAAAGGGTAATAATATTTTTTAAAAAAGATAATAATATTTTACAATTCTAACCACAAAAACCCAAAAAACTCACAACTAAATCAGATCAGGCATGCGCAGCTCCATTTTTAAATAAGAAATAACATAAAAGTTAAAAGTTAGCGAACTTCAAGGTTATTTCTTATTTTTATTTTATGTTATTTGTCTGTATAAACGCCTTACGACAGGTGTGTATATTCATCTCCTATTTCTTATTTCTTATGTTATTTCTTATTTGTTATTTGTCTGTATAAATCCACCATAAAAAACATTGTTGTTCCAACAGGATGGTGCCCCACCACATTACGCATTACGTGTTCGACAATATTTAGATCAGACGTTTCCAGGTCGATGGATTGGTAGAAGAGGTGCCATTGAATGGCCCCCAAGATCGCCAGATTTATCACCTTTGGATTTCTTTCTGTGGGGTCACTTAAAAGGCAAAACCTATGCTACTCAGCCAACATCGTTAGAAGATTTGCGACAAAGAATTGTGAATAAGTGCCTTCAAATTACTCCTCAAATATTGCAAAATGTGCGGCAACGTTTTGAGCAAAATCTTTATTACTGCATGGAGAGTCATGGTGGTCATTTCCAACATTTAGTTGGCTGATGGGTCAGTTCATTTTTCATTTTTACACTACTTTGCTGCCAAACGTGTTGATCTTCACTAATGACGATGTATTAGAGTTTTATTTAAGCTTTAAATCAATAAATCTCCAAAACTACTGAACTGAAGTACATGAATTTTACATCATTATGAAGGGAATTGCAGGACCTTTAAAATAAGGTATTACTCGACACCCCTTTTTATTTAAGATCTTAGGGGTGGTGCCTCCCCCGCCCTGAGAGCTTCACGTGTTAACGTGATTTTTTGCCAATTTTGTGTCCCCCTCGAAAACAAAATCGACGGGTCTGAGCGTTTTCCAAAATAGAGCTGAGCTGCCAGTAAATTACTCTGTTTTGTTTTCGATGCGCCACCCTGAATATTTTATCTTTTAAATAACCTCAAAGGAGCGCATCCATGTGGTGACGCCCCATCCTACTGAAATATACTATATTTCTTAATATGATCAGGGGTAATTAGTCTAAAGAAATTTCAAGGTAATTTTACAAAAACGCTAAATAATTTTCACCGTTGCCCGAAAAAATGCGGACCTATTATGTTATTGTCCAGTATTCCGCACGAGAAGTTAACCGACTATAGCAGCTCTGAAATTTAAACTCCCTATAGCAATGCGGCCCTTGGTTGGTTCATTGGTTCATTGGATCATCATTTTTTCCAATGCTTCTTTTTTATGTCAGTTTAGGTTAGATAGAATAAATACAATCTGTCCTCGGATAGAGTTGACAAGAGTCCAAAAATATTAAATATTGATTTGATTAAGATTGATTGAAAGTCAACTAAATAGTTCCAACCTATTTACGAATGGTTCGCTGAACAATCACTTCATATGAGATTTCGTGTACTGTTAATATTTCCAAAGGGACCATTTTGATTTTTTTGTCAAATGCTATAAAGGCCAAAATGTCAATGTTACGTTAACGATATTAGTCACATAACTTGCAGACAATCCAACGTTCCGACAATGGTATACCGGAAAATTATATTGTAGTTAGTCAGATAATTTGGACCTAAAACCACAATTATTATTATAAATTTAAAAACTAGAATTTCATTTCAATATTTGTATTGAGGCTTGGTTTTGGTTCATACAAAACTTCGTTTCATAAACATTTTATGTAAAATAATCGTACTTCTCACTCAAAGTATTTTTTCTGAAATATGTCAATTTTTTGAGGCAATAAGGAACTTGCACATTTTTTTATTGTATACGTGTGCTCAGTTACATTAAAAAATACAATATGCAAGATATGACGCTTTAAATGTCATTAATTAATTTATTATTAATGTTTTTAAATTCTACGCGCCAGCGCGGGCCAATAATTTTCAACGCAACGTGATGCCACATTGACGATTAAACGAATAACGTTAATTTGGTAGTTTAAAATGGTGGATTTATACAGACAAATAAGAAATAAGAAATAACATAAGAAATAAGAAATAAAATAACAGAGCTAGTTAGTAGAGGAAAACTAAGAGTTCTGGATCAGGTGGTGCTAGTGGTGCTGGTGGTGCAACTAACCCAGGTGGTTCGGTGGTGCGTTTTACGATCTAACCCGGGTGGTTCGGTGGTGCGTTTTATGATCTAACCCGGGTGGTTCGGTGGTGCGTTTTATGACCTAACCCGGGTGGTTCGGTGGTGCTGTTTTACGAGACCAGTGGTGCTGGTGGTGCTGTTTTACGAGACCAGTGGTGCTGGTGGTGCTGTTTTACGAGACCAGTGGTGCTGGTGGTGCGTTTTATGATCTAACCCGGGCGGTTCGGTGGTGCGTTTTATGACCTAACCCGGATGGTTCGGTGGTGCTGTTTTACGAGAGCAGTGGTGCTGGTGGTGCTGTTTTACGAGACCAGTGGTGCTGGTGGTGCTGTTTTACGAGACCAGGTGGTGCTGGTGGTGCTGGTGGTGCAACTAACCCGGGTGGTTCGGTGGTGCGTTTTATGACCTAACCCGGGTGGTTCGGTGGTGCGTTTTATGATCTAACCCGGGTGGTTCGGTGGTGCGTTTTATGACCTAACCCGGGTGGTTCGGTGGTGCTGTTTACAAAATAACCCGAAATTAAACCCGACTTTTTACGACCTAACCCGGATGCTTTCATGAGGCGGCTTCTTATCTAACCCTAATTTGAACCTGAATATTTATGATCTGACCCGAGATAAAACCCGACTTTTTACGACCTAACCCGGATGCTTTCGCGAGGCGGCTTCTCATCTAACCATAATTTGAACCTGAATATTTATGATCTGACCCAAGATAAAACCCGACTTTTTATGATTTAACCTTAGTGCAAACGCCGCTGTTAAAGCGATATAGTAAAAAAAACTCGATTAAAATTTTATCTGGTTCGCTAGACCAATTAATTTCCAAATATTATAATTAAAACATACAATCACTACACTGGCGCACCGTCAAAAATCGTGCTTGCACTATCCCAACGTACAGAGCGTCCGCTTCAGAAAATACGGTGCCGTATTTTTTGCGCCGAACGCTCTGGAGGAACACACTCCGATTTGCAAGTACATACACGCTTTGTCGCGGCAAAGCTCGCCGTCAAATTACGGCCACTCTTTTGCGGTACCGCTTTGTAGGAAACCAAAGCTTTAGTGAAACGCCGCTGCCCCAGAACTCTGTCCATATTCCTCTACTGTGTTAATTTATGCGGGTAATAAAACCGACAAGGGTCGGATCGGCCTGCATACTTATAGAGGTAAAAAACCGCTTTAGAATGTTTTTGGTATATCTTTTTTAGATAATTTTGGGGGAAATAATTTGCCTGAGATGCCAATTAAAAAAGCCTACATTTAATTGTATTTTAGATTCTTGAATTTTGTACATGGATTAAAAATCTACTATTTCTTGAAATTGTATACATTATGTTAGATAATTATTAATATAATGTTATTAAGACTTTGTAAATATCTGTAAAAACTGTTCTAAATCGTGTCATTTCTGAAAATTGTATACTGAGTGATTAGAATTTAGTAAAAAATTAAAAAAATGTTTTAATGTTATTAAGACCTGTGAAAATTTGTAAAACTGTACAGAATTGTATTATTTTCTGAAAATGATATACTGAGTGTTTAGAATTTAGTAAAAATTAAAAAAATGTTTTAAATTTGTTAAATCATGTGAAATCTTGTATAAAATGACTAGAACCGTTCTTAATCATGTCATTTCTGAAAATTGTATACTGAGTGTTTAGAATTTAGTAAAAAATTAAAAAAAATGTTTTAACGTTATTAAGCCCTGTGAAACTTTGTAAAAAATGACTAAAACAGTCGCAAATCGTCCTATTTTCTTAAAAGTGTATACTGAGTGTTTAGAATTTAGTAAAAATTAAAAAAAATGTTTTAAATTTGTTAAATCATGCGAAATCTTGTATAAAATGACTAGAACCGTTCTTAATCATGGCATTTCTGAAAATTGTATACTGAGTGTTTAGAATTTAGTAAAAAATTAAAAAAAATGTTTTAACGTTATTAAGCCCTGTGAAACTTTGTAAAAAATGACTAAAACAGTCGCAAATCGTCCTATTTTCTTAAAAGTGTATACTGAGTGTTTAGAATTTAGTAAAAATTAAAAAAAATGTTTTAAATTTGTTAAATCATGTGAAATCTTGTATAAAATGACCAGAACCGTTCTTAATCATGGCATTTCTGAAAATTGTATACTGAGTGTTTAGAATTTAGTAAAAAATTAAAAAAAAATGTTTTAACGTTATTAAGCCCTGTGAAACTTTGTAAAAAATGACTAAAACAGTCGCAAATCGTCCTATTTTCTTAAAAGTGTATACTGAGTGTTTAGAATTTAGTAAAAATTAAAAAAAATGTTTTAAATTTGTTAAATCATGTGAAATCTTGTATAAAATGACTAGAACCGTTCTTAATCATGACATTTCTGAAAATTGTATACTGAGTGTTAAGTATTTAGTGAAATGGTGGCTATTTAGTTAATTCGTGACTTGTTTTGTACAGATTCTTTAGCATTTCTTAAGAACCGAAAAAGAAAACAGAAAAGAAAAAATAAAAGAAAAAAACAACTCCAAATGTCTTTGCGAACAATCGGCAATAAAATAGAGTATTTCAGTTTTTAATTTTTCGTAAATAAAAGTTGGTTAGATTAATAGTCTCTGTGAATATAATAACATAAACAAAGTGATATGCCGTAAATTTAGGAGTACAGTATAAATTATGTCTCTATTAAAATATACCGCAATAACTAACTACCAAAGGATTTTTGATATTTTGAATATATTTGATGCTCATAGCATTATCACATTTCCAAAGGCTCTAAATTTTAGAAAAATGTTCTAATAGAATATGTCTATCAATATAA
Organism: Polydrusus tereticollis; assembly: GCA_963920685.1. NCBI lineage: Eukaryota > Metazoa > Arthropoda > Insecta > Coleoptera > Curculionidae > Polydrusus > Polydrusus tereticollis. The sequence continues at coordinate 64,515,350 of OY987327.1, forward strand.
AGTAAAGGTATTGTTAGGTTTTTTTAAAAAATACGACCTACAACAGTCTCTGCTACAGCATGGCTGACTCTGTAGAAACTTCTGTGAAACCATAATAATTATATCAATAATCGAGTTGTCGTTATGATAATATTTTCTTCCAATATCCGACTCCACTATCCATAAAAGTTATGTTAGAAAATTCATAATTGAGCGCATTGTAATTTTTTAAAAAGAAATTCACTTCACACACAAAGATGTAGCCATTCAATCCATGAAAATAATGCAAGTCAGTATGCGTATGTTATGGCTAACTGTTTAAATGTCTATTCCTTCCACGTTTATCGGAAGAAATACTTTTTTATACTAGTATTTTAGTTGAAAATAAGATCATAAATCATCTATACAAAACAAGCGTCCCTTATGGATTTGAACGAAAATCATAGATTCGACTATTTTCATGAAAAATAAATCTAAGTACGGAATAATGCAGGAAGATTATCTATTTTCTTGGTTTAGAAAGTGATGTAGTTAAGATTTATAACTTAGGAATAAATAAATTATTATTAATCTTTTCGACCTATTTCTCTTGCATATTTAATTTCTTTGATAGTAAGAACTAATCTTTTTATTTTACAAAGTAAAAAAAAGCTAAAGATCGGAGTTGTCAGTCAGGTATAAGAACTGATTTAACACGATGGTTTTTGTACAAACGTTCACATACAATTGTATGCTTTTTAACCGATTGTGTTGGAAAAAATGACGATTTATAGATTAGATATTTAGACGAAGAGCTAACCTTCTCAATAAACTATTGATTATTGCCCTGCTAGCTAGACAACACTTTTTATGTTAGTCAAAAAAAAAATTTTTTTTTTTCGGACGCTATTACAGATTTCATCGTTAACTAACAAACATTAAGACCAAAAAAATTAGCGTGCAAGATGAAATGTATAGGTTCACTTCATTTCTACATTATTTTACAACTCTCAATCGCATTAAAAACAAGATCGAATAAAAAATAACTTATGACATATGGACGAAAAATGTTTTTCGGGCTATTTAGGTTAGCGACCGCATTACGTCTGAAATACTACATTTTTCGAGCTTATAACATAATTTACTATTTTAACGTTAAAATAGGGGAAATGATGTATCAAAATGGATACTTTTTTTTTATCGGTCACGAGATTATAGTTTCTTTTAAAATGAACTCTAATATTTACAACACAAAATATCCTTTAAACCACATTAGTTTAAAACTCGTCTGTCGCTTTCCCTCTATTGTGAGTTTGTTTAAAGTATAGCGTAGTATATATTTAGATGAATTTCGCAAATGTTGAATACTTTCAAAACTGAAAAAGCCGCCCTTTGCAATAAATATCTCCGTAGAGTTAGGTACCCTGCAGATTAAGGGTATTTCAGCGGATAATCATATACAAATTCAAAGATTTTGTCTATTTTAATGGATTAACAAACAATATCTATAGGATGACTTTACTGATAAAAAAAAAAATAACAAAAATCCATAAAGTCTAGGCTCACATGAAATTCCATAAAGAGCAGCTGCATAGCCTTATCACATCAAACTATATTTTTATTTCGTTCTATTGTCAAAAGTCTGTGTTTAGGAGATTATCGTTCATTTTAAAATGAACTCTAATATGTACATCACCATAAACTACCTCTTAAGCCGTCGTAAAAATACACTTTTCGATTTACCTATATATTGATTTTCTAATATTAAATATCTACAATAGTCGAAATTCGCTCGCTAATACCTATGTATGCAAGGTTTCTTCAAAAAATGACAATTTTGTTGTTTAATGGCTTGAAAAAATGGAAAAAGGAGGTTTTTGCATCCATTTATTTCCAGATGAGTGTTAAAAATACTTATAAAACTCGGTATACCGAAGATCAAACATTAATGAGAGGGTTGAGTCCTGTTTGCCAAATCCTGATTTTTAATTTGACGTTGGCAACGGTACAATTTTTTAACATTTATCATAAGAGGCGTATATTTTTGGAGCTTAGATCTACCAGTTTATCCACGTCCCATTTATTGTTAGTGCTTTAGTAATTTTACTTTCCAATTATTTTTTACCAAAACGCGTAGTTGAAACAGTGTCTATATCAGACGATATAATAAATTTTAAGGATTAATTTGCTTACAAATGCACTTTAATTTATTTAGGCTAAAGCAGCCAGACATATACTGGAACTACGAAAACCCTATTACAATTTGGTTGCCTAGAGAAAATTTTGTAAAAAACATAGCTTTCTACACAAATGCTTGCACATTATGTACCTATCATTTTAAGATACCTGGCGACATCAATGTAAGCATTGACATAATGACGCAAGATATAGATAGGTACTAGAATATTCAAGATTTCTATTAACGATACACTTCAGCATACATGCGAGATGTCATTAATGTCTACGGAAGGCAACAGACATACCAGCTATTTTTACATGGGATTCCATAGACTTGGACGCTTCTTGTTTAGAAATATTTGATGTCATCTTGAGAAGTTCCGTATTGAAGCATCAAACCTACCTGCCAAATAATTGACGAAATATGGGATATCATAAAATATGCCCCCCCATCGAACTAAATGATCCTATAAACCAGCTTCACAGACCGTAATTTGTGATGCTAACACGATTAATACGCAATAGAACAAGATTAAGAAACAAAATTTAAAGTAGCTCTTTATCACACGAAAATAATTAAATAATTTACGGTTACAGAACAATAATTATTTTAAAAAGCTGTATAACTAAATATATTATGTTATTAGGAATATTCTGTCTAAAGTAACAGCTAATCTTAGTCGAAAATGAGATCGTATTATTGATTGTTGAATTCGTTAGGTATGAAATAAAATTAGAGATTTCGTCTATTTTTTCGCGATTAAAAAAGAATACCTATATTTAGCTAAAAATGAAACGATTACAGTGGTAGATTAATTCACTTTACCAAGCATGTAAACTACTAATTTTGCAATAAATATCTTCTATATTTCTAGGTAGGTTTACTCGAAAATGTTGGGCTATTTTCATCAAAAATCCCGATACGAAATTGAAAAATTTGCCTATTTTTGTCGGTTTACAAAGTGATAGTGGAATATTGATTTGATCAAAGAACAATAATTATTTTAAAAATGTTGTATAATTAACTAAATGTCGGTGTTATCAGGCAGGCAAGAAGTTATTTATCTGAATCTTATTTGTACCATTAGCGTTTATATACAAATGTTAGTGGTTTTCAAAAATTGATATCTCGGAAATTATTAGGTTTAGACTTATAATACGCTTATTAAAAAATAATGACTACTTTATGCAAAATTCAAAAATATTATAAGATGTAGGATAACCCAGTAACTTAACCAAAGATTTTCGGTCTTCGTAAAGCTTTATACGTTTCTTCAGCGTACCAAACATTCACTTTTTTTAAATATTGACATCGGGTTAGGATTCTGAACATAGGATTAACATCACTCCAATAGTGAACATGTTGCGTTGTCACAGTTCCATTCGTCGAAAAGTAAACAAAACCGTTTGAGCTACGTGGGGAATAAATAAAGTTGGCTTGTTGAAAAATTTTAATATTTATTAAGGTAAAAGACTATAAATATATCGATACAACACTTTGGCATTTCTAATACTACAAACATGAATATCTAAAATGTGACATTTAAAACCATCAACTCTCTCTCCCTTCTCTAATTTTGGTACACCAATGCTGTCTTCTAAGTTTATAATATATGGCGTCCTGCAGTTTAATTCCAAAAATGTTTTAACTAAAAATTCCTCTTTAACACGTCCTTTAACGTAAATAATGTCTGCGTCTATCAGATTGTTGGATATGATATTATGTAGTTCCTTGTAATCGGTATCACCATAATTATAAAGGATACCATGATGATTTCCAAATAGATATTTGACTTGTTTCTTGCAAGCCTTACTTAAGGTGTCGAATGGTTTAACTGGTTTAAAAAAGTAACTTTTCATACTATTTCCATCATAAATAGCCAATTCTTTCGCGTAAAATTCAGGTATGTTAAATCCTTGAATATCGACTACAACGAACTTCATTGTCTGAAGACTCAAATCAAGCAAGTATATTTTCATATTTTTATCGCTCTTAAGTTCGATTTCAAAAGCACACCCCCACTTTTCGATAATTTCACAGTCTTAGCACATAGATCTTATATTTTTATTTACGATCAATTCATCTTTATTCGCCAATCATCTCAAACGAGTCTGCTTTTGAAAGTAATATAGCCTTAGTATTCAGAAAATATTAATAATATCGGAGCTTAAAACATCCTTGACACTAAAAAATCATTGTGTTTCCTAACAAAACCCATCATCTTGTCTATTTAGCTTGCTTTCCTATTGTTTAGCAGGTTAAATAAAATTATTATTTCGCTCTTTTTGTCGGTACTGAATCGTTAGGGGAATACGCTTCTAGTTCTATAAGAGAGACAGTTAAAATTTATGTAAGCAATCAAAAATCCTACACTATGAGCTACTTAGTTAAAATTTCATATTTCCTTCCTGGATCAGGCAAAATTTGTGATGTGTCGGACAAAATTTATAAAAATACGAAAAAAAAAAAATGCTGGATGCATTTTTAGCGTGACTTTCTATTTAATACCACCTTATTTCAAGCTATAATTCGGTTGTCAAAATGAGAATAAAATAATTTTCCCATGGTTTATGTCATCTTAAAAAAGTCAAAAGGTTATATTCTGTAGAGGGTCAGATACATTCAAATTTAAATATTTTCTCCAAGAAGAATTTTAAGATAGTATTATAGTAAATAAAAATTCTATACCTCCAATATTTCTTGGAAACATATCGTGTTCTAGCGACATAACCCAAAAGTACCTCTATTCAGAAACGCATCGTACTTTTCTTGTCAATAATTGTCTCATTGTCCCATCCATTACATTATTATAATCTTAAAGCACCTGTTACCAGCATTATCTGTTTTTTATGGTTTTCATAAAACATAGCGATTACCGATGAAAATTAAACGAAAACTTAATAAATAACTTTTTTTTCAACTGAAATAGACTGATTTTCGATGGAAAAATGTTACTTATAACTAAAAATGAATATAAGACATATACGCAATGATATTTAGAATAAATCAATGTTTTCTAAAATTACTATGAAATATTCACAAAATCGTTTCGTTATAACCAAAGCAGCAAGGCTTGCAGATTTCGTATAGAGTTCAAACGCGATACTGAGATGATCTTTTTTTTTTTTATATTTTTGTAGAATAATGCACCACTACGTTGTAAGTACTTGAGAGAGGACTTTCTTGAAAAATCCTCAAATTTCTCTGCAATTTTGTTCCTTCTAGAGTTAAATTCACACAGAAAACCCCGTATTCTTATCTTTCAGGTTGGTATATTAAAAAGGGCTTATTAGTATGGTTTAGAAAACAAGCAATATTAATTAACGGATGTTTTTTCGTTGTATGAAGAGTTGAAAAATTTTTTTTTTCCACTCCAATGGTTGCGATGCAGAGAGTCGGGTTTCATCATAATCTTTCAGGGTAGCTCAGGTTTGATTGCATGTAGAGAGTCGGGTTTCATCATAATCTTTCAGGGTAGCTCAGGTTTGATTACATGTACTAAGGTTAGTGCTCCTTGCAATCGGTTTCAGGTTTGACGCGCCCCCCTCAGGTTTGTTCAGGTTTCTCAAACGTTTGAGAAACCTGAACAAACCTGAGGGGGGCGCGTCAAACCTGAAACCGATTGCAAGGAGCACTAACCTTAGTACATGTAATCAAACCTGAGCTACCCTGAAAGATTATGATGAAACCCGACTCTCTACATGCAATCAAACCTGAGCTACCCTGAAAGATTATGATGAAACCCGACTCTCTGCATCGCAACCATTGGAGTGGAAAAAAAAAATTTTTCAACTCTTCATACAACGAAAAAACATCCGTTAATTAATATTGCTTGTTTTCTAAACCATACTAATAAGCCCTTTTTAATATACCAACCTGAAAGATAAGAATACGGGGTTTTCTGTGTGAATTTAACTCTAGAAGGAACAAAATTGCAGAGAAATTTGAGGATTTTTCAAGAAAGTCCTCTCTCAAGTACTTACAACGTAGTGGTGCATTATTCTACAAAAATATAAAAAAAAAAAGATCATCTCAGTATCGTGTTTGAACTCTATACGAAATCTGCAAGCCTTGCTGCTTTGGTTATAACGAAACGATTTTGTGAATATTTCATAGTAATTTTAGAAAACATTGATTTATTCTAAATATCATTGCGTATATGTCTTATATTCATTTTTAGTTATAAGTAACATTTTTCCATCGAAAATCAGTCTATTTCAGTTGAAAAAAAAGTTATTTATTAAGTTTTCGTTTAATTTTCATCGGTAATCGCTATGTTTTATGAAAACCATAAAAAACAGATAATGCTGGTAGCAGGTGCTTTAAGATTATAATAATGTAATGGATGGGACAATGAGACAATTATTGACAAGAAAAGTACGATGCGTTTCTGAATAGAGGTACTTTTGGGTTATGTCGCTAGAACACGATATGTTTCCAAGAAATATTGGAGGTATAGAATTTTTATTTACTATAATACTATCTTAAAATTCTTCTTGGAGAAAATATTTAAATTTGAATGTATCTGACCCTCTACAGAATATAACCTTTTGACTTTTTTAAGATGACATAAACCATGGGAAAATTATTTTATTCTCATTTTGACAACCGAATTATAGCTTGAAATAAGGTGGTATTAAATAGAAAGTCACGCTAAAAATGCATCCAGCATTTTTTTTTTTTCGTATTTTTATAAATTTTGTCCGACACATCACAAATTTTGCCTGATCCAGGAAGGAAATATGAAATTTTAACTAAGTAGCTCATAGTGTAGGATTTTTGATTGCTTACATAAATTTTAACTGTCTCTCTTATAGAACTAGAAGCGTATTCCCCTAACGATTCAGTACCGACAAAAAGAGCGAAATAATAATTTTATTTAACCTGCTAAACAATAGGAAAGCAAGCTAAATAGACAAGATGATGGGTTTTGTTAGGAAACACAATGATTTTTTAGTGTCAAGGATGTTTTAAGCTCCGATATTATTAATATTTTCTGAATACTAAGGCTATATTACTTTCAAAAGCAGACTCGTTTGAGATGATTGGCGAATAAAGATGAATTGATCGTAAATAAAAATATAAGATCTATGTGCTAAGACTGTGAAATTATCGAAAAGTGGGGGTGTGCTTTTGAAATCGAACTTAAGAGCGATAAAAATATGAAAATATACTTGCTTGATTTGAGTCTTCAGACAATGAAGTTCGTTGTAGTCGATATTCAAGGATTTAACATACCTGAATTTTACGCGAAAGAATTGGCTATTTATGATGGAAATAGTATGAAAAGTTAATTTTTAAACCAGTTAAACCATTCGACACCTTAAGTAAGGCTTGCAAGAAACAAGTCAAATATCTATTTGGAAATCATCATGGTATCCTTTATAATTATGGTGATACCGATTACAAGGAACTACATAATATCATATCCAACAATCTGATAGACGCAGACATTATTTACGTTAAAGGACGTGTTAAAGAGGAATTTTTAGTTAAAACATTTTTGGAATTAAACTGCAGGACGCCATATATTATAAACTTAGAAGACAGCATTGGTGTACCAAAATTAGAGAAGGGAGAGAGAGTTGATGGTTTTAAATGTCACATTTTAGATATTCATGTTTGTAGTATTAGAAATGCCAAAGTGTTGTATCGATATATTTATAGTCTTTTACCTTAATAAATATTAAAATTTTTCAACAAGCCAACTTTATTTATTCCCCACGTAGCTCAAACGGTTTTGTTTACTTTTCGACGAATGGAACTGTGACAACGCAACATGTTCACTATTGGAGTGATGTTAATCCTATGTTCAGAATCCTAACCCGATGTCAATATTTAAAAAAAGTGAATGTTTGGTACGCTGAAGAAACGTATAAAGCTTTACGAAGACCGAAAATCTTTGGTTAAGTTACTGGGTTATCCTACATCTTATAATATTTTTGAATTTTGCATAAAGTAGTCATTATTTTTTAATAAGCGTATTATAAGTCTAAACCTAATAATTTCCGAGATATCAATTTTTGAAAACCACTAACATTTGTATATAAACGCTAATGGTACAAATAAGATTCAGATAAATAACTTCTTGCCTGCCTGATAACACCGACATTTAGTTAATTATACAACATTTTTAAAATAATTATTGTTCTTTGATCAAATCAATATTCCACTATCACTTTGTAAACCGACAAAAATAGGCAAATTTTTCAATTTCGTATCGGGATTTTTGATGAAAATAGCCCAACATTTTCGAGTAAACCTACCTAGAAATATAGAAGATATTTATTGCAAAATTAGTAGTTTACATGCTTGGTAAAGTGAATTAATCTACCACTGTAATCGTTTCATTTTTAGCTAAATATAGGTATTCTTTTTTAATCGCGAAAAAATAGACGAAATCTCTAATTTTATTTCATACCTAACGAATTCAACAATCAATAATACGATCTCATTTTCGACTAAGATTAGCTGTTACTTTAGACAGAATATTCCTAATAACATAATATATTTAGTTATACAGCTTTTTAAAATAATTATTGTTCTGTAACCGTAAATTATTTAATTATTTTCGTGTGATAAAGAGCTACTTTAAATTTTGTTTCTTAATCTTGTTCTATTGCGTATTAATCGTGTTAGCATCACAAATTACGGTCTGTGAAGCTGGTTTATAGGATCATTTAGTTCGATGGGGGGGCATATTTTATGATATCCCATATTTCGTCAATTATTTGGCAGGTAGGTTTGATGCTTCAATACGGAACTTCTCAAGATGACATCAAATATTTCTAAACAAGAAGCGTCCAAGTCTATGGAATCCCATGTAAAAATAGCTGGTATGTCTGTTGCCTTCCGTAGACATTAATGACATCTCGCATGTATGCTGAAGTGTATCGTTAATAGAAATCTTGAATATTCTAGTACCTATCTATATCTTGCGTCATTATGTCAATGCTTACATTGATGTCGCCAGGTATCTTAAAATGATAGGTACATAATGTGCAAGCATTTGTGTAGAAAGCTATGTTTTTTACAAAATTTTCTCTAGGCAACCAAATTGTAATAGGGTTTTCGTAGTTCCAGTATATGTCTGGCTGCTTTAGCCTAAATAAATTAAAGTGCATTTGTAAGCAAATTAATCCTTAAAATTTATTATATCGTCTGATATAGACACTGTTTCAACTACGCGTTTTGGTAAAAAATAATTGGAAAGTAAAATTACTAAAGCACTAACAATAAATGGGACGTGGATAAACTGGTAGATCTAAGCTCCAAAAATATACGCCTCTTATGATAAATGTTAAAAAATTGTACCGTTGCCAACGTCAAATTAAAAATCAGGATTTGGCAAACAGGACTCAACCCTCTCATTAATGTTTGATCTTCGGTATACCGAGTTTTATAAGTATTTTTAACACTCATCTGGAAATAAATGGATGCAAAAACCTCCTTTTTCCATTTTTTCAAGCCATTAAACAACAAAATTGTCATTTTTTGAAGAAACCTTGCATACATAGGTATTAGCGAGCGAATTTCGACTATTGTAGATATTTAATATTAGAAAATCAATATATAGGTAAATCGAAAAGTGTATTTTTACGACGGCTTAAGAGGTAGTTTATGGTGATGTACATATTAGAGTTCATTTTAAAATGAACGATAATCTCCTAAACACAGACTTTTGACAATAGAACGAAATAAAAATATAGTTTGATGTGATAAGGCTATGCAGCTGCTCTTTATGGAATTTCATGTGAGCCTAGACTTTATGGATTTTTGTTATTTTTTTTTTTATCAGTAAAGTCATCCTATAGATATTGTTTGTTAATCCATTAAAATAGACAAAATCTTTGAATTTGTATATGATTATCCGCTGAAATACCCTTAATCTGCAGGGTACCTAACTCTACGGAGATATTTATTGCAAAGGGCGGCTTTTTCAGTTTTGAAAGTATTCAACATTTGCGAAATTCATCTAAATATATACTACGCTATACTTTAAACAAACTCACAATAGAGGGAAAGCGACAGACGAGTTTTAAACTAATGTGGTTTAAAGGATATTTTGTGTTGTAAATATTAGAGTTCATTTTAAAAGAAACTATAATCTCGTGACCGATAAAAAAAAAGTATCCATTTTGATACATCATTTCCCCTATTTTAACGTTAAAATAGTAAATTATGTTATAAGCTCGAAAAATGTAGTATTTCAGACGTAATGCGGTCGCTAACCTAAATAGCCCGAAAAACATTTTTCGTCCATATGTCATAAGTTATTTTTTATTCGATCTTGTTTTTAATGCGATTGAGAGTTGTAAAATAATGTAGAAATGAAGTGAACCTATACATTTCATCTTGCACGCTAATTTTTTTGGTCTTAATGTTTGTTAGTTAACGATGAAATCTGTAATAGCGTCCGAAAAAAAAAAATTTTTTTTTTGACTAACATAAAAAGTGTTGTCTAGCTAGCAGGGCAATAATCAATAGTTTATTGAGAAGGTTAGCTCTTCGTCTAAATATCTAATCTATAAATCGTCATTTTTTCCAACACAATCGGTTAAAAAGCATACAATTGTATGTGAACGTTTGTACAAAAACCATCGTGTTAAATCAGTTCTTATACCTGACTGACAACTCCGATCTTTAGCTTTTTTTTACTTTGTAAAATAAAAAGATTAGTTCTTACTATCAAAGAAATTAAATATGCAAGAGAAATAGGTCGAAAAGATTAATAATAATTTATTTATTCCTAAGTTATAAATCTTAACTACATCACTTTCTAAACCAAGAAAATAGATAATCTTCCTGCATTATTCCGTACTTAGATTTATTTTTCATGAAAATAGTCGAATCTATGATTTTCGTTCAAATCCATAAGGGACGCTTGTTTTGTATAGATGATTTATGATCTTATTTTCAACTAAAATACTAGTATAAAAAAGTATTTCTTCCGATAAACGTGGAAGGAATAGACATTTAAACAGTTAGCCATAACATACGCATACTGACTTGCATTATTTTCATGGATTGAATGGCTACATCTTTGTGTGTGAAGTGAATTTCTTTTTAAAAAATTACAATGCGCTCAATTATGAATTTTCTAACATAACTTTTATGGATAGTGGAGTCGGATATTGGAAGAAAATATTATCATAACGACAACTCGATTATTGATATAATTATTATGGTTTCACAGAAGTTTCTACAGAGTCAGCCATGCTGTAGCAGAGACTGTTGTAGGTCGTATTTTTTAAAAAAACCTAACAATACCTTTACTTTATATTGATAGACATATTCTATTAGAACATTTTTCTAAAATTTAGAGCCTTTGGAAATGTGATAATGCTATGAGCATCAAATATATTCAAAATATCAAAAATCCTTTGGTAGTTAGTTATTGCGGTATATTTTAATAGAGACATAATTTATACTGTACTCCTAAATTTACGGCATATCACTTTGTTTATGTTATTATATTCACAGAGACTATTAATCTAACCAACTTTTATTTACGAAAAATTAAAAACTGAAATACTCTATTTTATTGCCGATTGTTCGCAAAGACATTTGGAGTTGTTTTTTTCTTTTATTTTTTCTTTTCTGTTTTCTTTTTCGGTTCTTAAGAAATGCTAAAGAATCTGTACAAAACAAGTCACGAATTAACTAAATAGCCACCATTTCACTAAATACTTAACACTCAGTATACAATTTTCAGAAATGTCATGATTAAGAACGGTTCTAGTCATTTTATACAAGATTTCACATGATTTAACAAATTTAAAACATTTTTTTTAATTTTTACTAAATTCTAAACACTCAGTATACACTTTTAAGAAAATAGGACGATTTGCGACTGTTTTAGTCATTTTTTACAAAGTTTCACAGGGCTTAATAACGTTAAAACATTTTTTTTTAATTTTTTACTAAATTCTAAACACTCAGTATACAATTTTCAGAAATGCCATGATTAAGAACGGTTCTGGTCATTTTATACAAGATTTCACATGATTTAACAAATTTAAAACATTTTTTTTAATTTTTACTAAATTCTAAACACTCAGTATACACTTTTAAGAAAATAGGACGATTTGCGACTGTTTTAGTCATTTTTTACAAAGTTTCACAGGGCTTAATAACGTTAAAACATTTTTTTTAATTTTTTACTAAATTCTAAACACTCAGTATACAATTTTCAGAAATGCCATGATTAAGAACGGTTCTAGTCATTTTATACAAGATTTCGCATGATTTAACAAATTTAAAACATTTTTTTTTAATTTTTACTAAATTCTAAACACTCAGTATACACTTTTAAGAAAATAGGACGATTTGCGACTGTTTTAGTCATTTTTTACAAAGTTTCACAGGGCTTAATAACGTTAAAACATTTTTTTTAATTTTTTACTAAATTCTAAACACTCAGTATACAATTTTCAGAAATGACATGATTAAGAACGGTTCTAGTCATTTTATACAAGATTTCACATGATTTAACAAATTTAAAACATTTTTTTAATTTTTACTAAATTCTAAACACTCAGTATATCATTTTCAGAAAATAATACAATTCTGTACAGTTTTACAAATTTTCACAGGTCTTAATAACATTAAAACATTTTTTTAATTTTTTACTAAATTCTAATCACTCAGTATACAATTTTCAGAAATGACACGATTTAGAACAGTTTTTACAGATATTTACAAAGTCTTAATAACATTATATTAATAATTATCTAACATAATGTATACAATTTCAAGAAATAGTAGATTTTTAATCCATGTACAAAATTCAAGAATCTAAAATACAATTAAATGTAGGCTTTTTTAATTGGCATCTCAGGCAAATTATTTCCCCCAAAATTATCTAAAAAAGATATACCAAAAACATTCTAAAGCGGTTTTTTACCTCTATAAGTATGCAGGCCGATCCGACCCTTGTCGGTTTTATTACCCGCATAAATTAACACAGTAGAGGAATATGGACAGAGTTCTGGGGCAGCGGCGTTTCACTAAAGCTTTGGTTTCCTACAAAGCGGTACCGCAAAAGAGTGGCCGTAATTTGACGGCGAGCTTTGCCGCGACAAAGCGTGTATGTACTTGCAAATCGGAGTGTGTTCCTCCAGAGCGTTCGGCGCAAAAAATACGGCACCGTATTTTCTGAAGCGGACGCTCTGTACGTTGGGATAGTGCAAGCACGATTTTTGACGGTGCGCCAGTGTAGTGATTGTATGTTTTAATTATAATATTTGGAAATTAATTGGTCTAGCGAACCAGATAAAATTTTAATCGAGTTTTTTTTACTATATCGCTTTAACAGCGGCGTTTGCACTAAGGTTAAATCATAAAAAGTCGGGTTTTATCTTGGGTCAGATCATAAATATTCAGGTTCAAATTATGGTTAGATGAGAAGCCGCCTCGCGAAAGCATCCGGGTTAGGTCGTAAAAAGTCGGGTTTTATCTCGGGTCAGATCATAAATATTCAGGTTCAAATTAGGGTTAGATAAGAAGCCGCCTCATGAAAGCATCCGGGTTAGGTCGTAAAAAGTCGGGTTTAATTTCGGGTTATTTTGTAAACAGCACCACCGAACCACCCGGGTTAGGTCATAAAACGCACCACCGAACCACCCGGGTTAGATCATAAAACGCACCACCGAACCACCCGGGTTAGGTCATAAAACGCACCACCGAACCACCCGGGTTAGTTGCACCACCAGCACCACCAGCACCACCTGATCTCGTAAAACAGCACCACCAGCACCACTGGTCTCGTAAAACAGCACCACCAGCACCACTGCTCTCGTAAAACAGCACCACCGAACCATCCGGGTTAGGTCATAAAACGCACCACCGAACCGCCCGGGTTAGATCATAAAACGCACCACCAGCACCACTGGTCTCGTAAAACAGCACCACCAGCACCACTGGTCTCGTAAAACAGCACCACCAGCACCACTGGTCTCGTAAAACAGCACCACCGAACCACCCGGGTTAGGTCATAAAACGCACCACCGAACCACCCGGGTTAGATCATAAAACGCACCACCGAACCACCCGGGTTAGATCGTAAAACGCACCACCGAACCACCTGGGTTAGTTGCACCACCAGCACCACCAGCACCACCTGATCCAGAACTCTTAGTTTTCCTCTACTCTAGTTACCATTTATACAGCAAATAAAATAAGAGTAAAATAAGGACTGTCAACAGTGTCAACACATCGGCTTCTAGGCATTTTTGCAAATTTTAGAAGTGGAAATTCAAGAAAATAAGCGATTTCCAATCCAATAGTACCAAAGAAAGTAAAGGGTAATAATATTTTTTAAAAAAGATAATAATATTTTACAATTCTAACCACAAAAACCCAAAAAACTCACAACTAAATCAGATCAGGCATGCGCAGCTCCATTTTTAAATAAGAAATAACATAAAAGTTAAAAGTTAGCGAACTTCAAGGTTATTTCTTATTTTTATTTTATGTTATTTGTCTGTATAAACGCCTTACGACAGGTGTGTATATTCATCTCCTATTTCTTATTTCTTATGTTATTTCTTATTTGTTATTTGTCTGTATAAATCCACCATAAAAAACATTATTAAGCAGTTATTTTGGTTAGGGATCTGCAATGGATACCAGGGTAAGTTTTTATAAATGTTTTATGGTACCACTTTGTTAGAGTAGATACCACCGTAAAAACTGTTGAAGATAACATTTTATAATTTCAAAGATTTTTATAGTAAGCCTTGGTGAATGCGCTTGGAAACATTGGGGTACGTGACCATGCAGTAAAAGCTAGGACCAACGTTACAGCTGTTCTATGTTTAATTGTTGTCCTTTTCTATTTTATGTAGGTACTTATCTGTCTATCTCTACTTGTGGAGAATGTTTAACGTAGGTAGTAGTTTGTTAAGTACAATCAATAAATGATCAGACTGTGAGCTTTTAAAACCTTTGGGAAGTGGCGCCATGTTACGTGACACAAGAGGTAGCGCCAAGTCTGACAGACCCGTTCCAAAAAAGCCTATTTACGGACTTCTGTGTAAAAAAATAATGACATGGGAATGTTAATTATATATTTTATTTTAAGGAAACGAATATGCAAGTTGTATTTTAAGTAAACATAAAAATAATTCTTAGAATATAAAAAAAAACAAAAAAAAAATTAAATTTCACTAAATAAAAATTTTAAATAAAAACTCAACTCAACACGAAATTTTAATGAAAATTAGTTAGAATTATAATCATATTTTGTATTTTACGGGGTTTCCAAAGAATCATAGCAAAGGGGACACCAAGCTTTAAGGTGGGACAGAAATACAAATTTTTGGCACTTTTGACAATAAAACCTAGTTTTTGAGTCTTTAACACAAAAGTAACACCTCCTTCGAGACCGTGGAACAATTACTTGCTGCGGTTGTACATCAGTAGAGGTACCAGCATAATCTTGTCTTCGTTTTCGTACTGCTCGTGGCACATTTTGCTTCAAAGAACGACGTTCTAAATGCTGCTTAGTGAGTATTTTCTTGTCTGGTTCTGGTCGTTTTCTTCGCACAATGTTTTCTCCACCTTGTACCATCCTTACCAACAAAACATGGAGTTCTTGCAACTTTTGCAGGCGGACCATTGTCATCATCATGTTGTTCAGACTTGCTATCACCATCTTGTTCAGACTCACTATCAGTGTCCCTTGTTTCAAGAACATCTTCCTCTGTAGCCAGTTCTTCTTCCTCATCGTCCGGACCATCTACTAGATCCTTTTTCCCACAGTAAACGCAAATGTTCTTGTTCCTTTTCCCAACTACTCATCTCTAAAAATAAAACCAAAAAAAAGTCACTTGACGTAAAATTAAAATATGAAAGTTGAAATCTAATAATATTAGATTATAAAACTATAAAATTTTCCTTTTGAAGTTATAATTTTTTTTTATTGCAATGTTTATCTGAATAAAGGTTGTTTATTATTATAATAATTATTATTATTAATACTGAAAAACAATATAAAATTATTTACCTAAAGTTAAAACACAAAATATTATTATTAGTCACATAAAATACTATCACAAGAGGTGGCGCCAAGTCTCACAGGTCTTTATTCTAATAACTTTCTAAAACTGACAGCTGCACCGTTCTCGCTTGCTACAGTAATACTACTGGACGTGGACGTAATATGAAGGTACCTAAGCGCATGAGAAATTACGCCAAATCGCCGAGACTTGCCGAACGATTTAAAACGCGGCGGGTCTCACAGACTTGGCGCCACTTCCGAAAGGTTAAAACATTATGGCATTATGGAGCAGGGAATACGATATTTTTATTGAAAATATACCAGAAATTAAAAAAAATAAGCATCTAATCACCTTATAATCCGCTAAAATGCGTAGTCAGGCGTCAACCGCGGTAAAAATCCCTGACAGATGACGTCACGCCACGTTCTGGGTCGCATAACGTATTTTCAATTTCAGGTTTGTTGATTAACTGACCTTTTCAATATCTTAAGGCTCGTCCAGAGTGGGAGCGTCGAGCATCATGTCGACAAATAAACCAAACAATGCATTTAAATTCAAACAGTCAGCGTTAATGCAGCGTCGCGTTCAGCATTTTGTTAGCGTCCGTAAAGCGTCGGACGTCATAAGCAATTCGGATTGTTTTTCAATGCGCTTTTAGTGGTAAAGATGGGCTCAGAGGAAGATATACAAGCGAGTCCTACACTATGGAATACAAAATTACCCTATATAAAAATAGAAACCTTAGGGATTGCTTGAACTCCAAAGTTCTTACTTTATTATAAAGATGGTGGAATTCGTCAAATAAATATCTATATATTATTTAACACCTTGTAAGTATAAGATGGTGTCTCAAGTAAGAATATTAAACGAACTACTCTCTAACCTGAACTAACCCAAACTGATGATGTTTTACGATGCGACTTCACAACTTCTGATAGCAGACGCTGTCACTCTGAATACTCTTTAGCAACACGATTACAACGCTGTATGACGATCGACGATCTTACTCTGGACGCGCCTTTAGAGACGGTATAACAGTTTTTTGTGAAATGTATGTTTTGTTACATTGTTATCTTATTTTTGTTTATTTTCCTATTTTAATGTTTATGCAAGTTTCCTATCGCAGGTCCCAAAACACCCGATTCTATTATCTTACTCGGTTGCTGAGCAACAATGAAAAAGCGGTACAAGAAAGAATGTTACTTTTCCGGCCTAGGCCGGAAAGCCTCGCTCATTTGACATAGATTGTGGATGAACATGACAATAATTTGTAAATTTCCGGTACGGTGTGTTACTATAAATTGTTATATACAGGGTGTCCGGAAAATACGTGTACAACGCTTGGCGACAGACTCCTGACGTCAAAATAGGTCAATTTAGGCCGACTTAGTTATATCCAAAATTGTCTCGTTTAGCCGGTAAAGGGCGTCAAAAACTTGTAAAAATATTGGTTTTTCCTAAATTACGTAAAAACCTGCTAATCGATTTTAATAATTTTTAGTGTGTAGACTAATACTATAAAATTACGTTTTCAAGTAGTGTAGTCACCGGCTGTAAATAAGTGATATAATACGTCAACATTTCTCCTGATTTTTTATATCAACGGCGTTATGACAACCCAGATATTTTTGTCGAGTGACTGGATGTATTGGGAAGCTATTTTACTTCTTTAATATT
The DNA here is from genome assembly GCA_963920685.1 of Polydrusus tereticollis. Classification (NCBI taxonomy): domain Eukaryota; kingdom Metazoa; phylum Arthropoda; class Insecta; order Coleoptera; family Curculionidae; genus Polydrusus; species Polydrusus tereticollis. The sequence goes on from OY987327.1 coordinate 64,533,167, forward strand.
TTTCGTTGCAAGAGCTGTTTTGCCAGAAAAAAAATATTTACAATTACCTGCATACGTCAATTATTAACAGTAATAATAAAACAAAGTACAACAAAGTTGGAAGTATGTATTAAAAATATTGTAAGAAACTAAGTAAAACAAAAACATTACTTAAGCAAATGTGTAAAATGACCGCCATCTTGCTGAATACACTTATTAACACCCCTTAAAAAATGATTTTGGACCCTATTTAATGTCTCGGGGTTATTAAAATGGTTGCCTACATTTAAAATCCACGTCAATAAATCATGCCGTGTGTTTACCGGAGTCTTGTAAACTTCTGTTTTAATAGCGCCCCACAAAAAGAAGTCACACATATTTAACTCGGGAGAACGTGGTGGCCATTTTACTGGTGCATCATTGCCCCTTCCAATCCATCGGTTGGGATATTAATGGTGTAAGTATTGCCGAACGGCAACGGAAAAATGAGGCGGGACACCATCATGCATATAGCACATTTTAGCAAATTTTCCAGAAGAATTGGTAATGTGTCTTGCAAAAAATTTAAATAAATATTTCCATCTAACCTGTCTGGAATAACAATAGGACCAATAAAGTAGCGATTAATAATACCTGCACAAATATTTTATTTTAATTTATTCTGATGATGTGCAACTTTAATAGCATGTGGATTTTTATCGGAATAAATATGCTCGTTGTGCAGATTGGTTACTCTAGATCTTGTAAAGCACGCCTCGCCAGTAAACAATATTTTTCTACAAAAATTTGGATCACGGATTCTTTTGTTTCTAATAAATTGACAAAATGTAAGCCGCATGGAGGGATCAGTCGGTAAAAGTTCCTGGACTTTTTGCACGTGATATGGATGTAACAACTGTTCTTTTAAAATCTCATTGACAATCGTTTTAGGAACATGTAACTCACGTTCTAAGCGACGAGTACTGGTACTTGGTTCTTCTTAAACTGGTTCCATAATGTTCTCTTCTGTTTCCACAGTCCGAGTTGTTCGCATACGACCCCTGCCTTCAAATTTTTTCTTAAAGCTGCCCGTTTCCCGAAGATGACGCTCGATATTGGCAAATGTTTGGTGGTTTGGTATTCGACGATTAGGAAATCTCTCCATGTAAACCCTAACACTCTGACGCCCATTTTCTTGACAAAACCCGTATATCAGGGGCATGTCAACCTTCTCAGAGTTCGTTTAATTTTTCATGTTTAATGGTAAAATGAACTTGTAATTCAAGAATGTTAATCGTATACTTTAGTCAATTTCATAGACTGGTGACAATTTGTCAATAATTGTCAAATTATTAAATGGCATAGCAACAACGTCACTAAAAAAATTATTATTACAGGTAATTTGATTTTAATTTTATTACTTATGTTAATAACTGATGTATGCAGGTAATTGTAAATATTTTTTTTCTGGCAAAACGGCTCATCCAACGAAAAATATTAAAGAGGTAAAATAGCTTCCAAATACAACCAGTCACTCAACAAAAATATCTGGGTTGTCATAACGCCGTTGATATAAAAAATCAGGAGAAATGTTGGCGTATTATATTACTTTTATTACACTTCCACTTATTTACAGCCGGTGACTATACAACTAAAAAACGTCATTTTATAGTATTAGTCTACATACTAAAAATCATTGAAATCGATTAGCAGGTTTTCACGTAATTTAGGAAAAACCAATATTTTTACAAATTTTTGACGCCCTTTACCGGCTAAACGAGACAATTTTGGATATAACTAAGTCGGCTTAGATCGACCTATTTTGACGTCAGGAGTCTGTCGTCAAACGTTGTACACGTATTTTCCGGGCACCCTTATTAATTACCTTAATAGGACAGTACATTATTTCTCCCAATTTACAAAAGTTAGCGGATCAGCCTTGCAATCCTAACTGGTTCTCTACGTTTAAAAAATGATTGATTGCAATAACAACAGATTTTCCAACAAATACCTACTTATCATATAAAAGTGTTTTTTGTTTACTCAATAAATAAGGTTCTTTTAAATTGTCGTACAGCCGCACGACTGATTTTAATTTTTTCCTTCTTGACTTGAAACTGAAATGCATATTATGGCCAATTAGCAAAACAATGTTAAGGTGTGGTCGGACATCACCATTGTTCTTTTATTTTATATTGTTCATCAAATGAAAGAGAAAACAAAAATACAATGAAAAGAATCATTAGGATCCCTTTTTACCTCAGGTTCAACTTGGTTTTTCATCTCATTGCGTGATGCGTGCGTCCAAACAAGATATTTTATTTGAATTTTAAAACACTTACCTAAGGTACTATTCCTAAACAAGCATATAAACCAAACTGAAAGTTTTGTTTTTCAACAGACCACACTCACACTGACTTATTTTACACTAATTTAGTCCTTTTCTTTCAAGAATAGTAGCAAACAACCGATAATTAATGAGTATAACAATTAACAAATAATAACAATAACTAACTTACTGTAACTAGCCTTACTTTACTTAAAGGTTTGTTCCAACCCGCTATTATATGTTTGAAGAATTACTTCCAGTCTGTCAATTAAACTTTGAACTTGGCAATATACTATTGCAGTGGTAATTAGTTGTGCGATGGTTCGGGGCCTGTGCTGTTACGGTTTTTGATCGGGTTTAAACAAACCTTAAATTTACCAGCAAATCTATTTTTGCCGCTTGTGACGATGTGTGATTTTTTAAGTATATTACTATATATATATTATATGTATATGTATGTTCGGTTGCCTATTCTAAAGGCGTTCGTTGTAACGGGGCAGGGTCGGCCTGCCAATCCCAGCCTGGGTTACTTGAAAAGTAAAACAGTTTTTTTTTTAAGGCGGCTCGGGGTAATAAAGTCTGTGCGTTTTAAGAAGTCCGATATCGGATTAAATCACCAAGGGAAGTTATCGCTTTTAAAACAGTAAGTCGGTTAAGTTACAATATCTTCGCACCTTCGCTATACTTGATCACACCGAGCATCCCACTGGTTTACTGTATTCTATTACTGGGCGAAATCAGTGGTTTCAAAACAAAAGTATCTTAGAATTACGCGTTGAGCATAAATAATAATTAAATAGATAATTAAATTATTTTGCTATTATTATAGTTAAATCTATATAATAATCGCTATTTTCCAAGAACCAATTAAAATTTGCTCAAGTGCGGGATGGTTAAATATGTTAAAGATTTTGTCAGGTATATACTTTTACGATAATGACATTATACTATTTTCCAAGAAATAATTAAAATTTGCTGAAGTGCGGGATGGTATGTTCTACTTTATTTTAAATAAGTAGTTGTGCTTTTCACTTTTAGTTTGTTTCTCATTGTGTGTGAATTAAAATCAGTTATTAAGCAAAGTTATGGAAAATGTTCAGCAAGATGGCACATCGCCTAGAAGGCATTTATCTCCAGGTGAACGCCGTTTGGTATTACAAGTGGAACGTTATTTTACTTTAGAAAAAGATAACTCGGGCCCGTTAGAGTCTGTTTTGGCAGTGCAAAAACGAACGTCTGATGCTTGCGGCATTTCAGAGAAGACCTTAAGAAGACTTCGAAAAAAGAGTGAAGAGGATTTGGACAGACCATATAAAAGGGTTCGACTCCATTCAAAAACCTTGGATTTATCCCAAGGGATAAAACTCTCTATTAGGAATATTGTTTATGATATGTATAAAGCCAAGGAATATGTTACCCTCAAAGCTATTCTTGAAAAGATAAAGCAGAAAAAACTTTGCGATATTTGAACTAACAGTTTGTCCATCATCTTAAAACATATGGGTTTCAAATATAAAAAAACGAACAACAGAAAACTGCTTTGCGAGCTGTCCAATGTTGTTTCGAAAAGATGGCAATTTTTAAGGGATTATTTAAACAACAAAAAATCGGAATTGTCAAGACAAGTTGTTTTTCTTGACGAAACATGGGTATTTGCAAACGGAACTTCAACAAAAACGTCTTGGCAGGATGACTCAAAGCATTGTTATTCAAGTACCCGTGCAAGTAATGGAAAAAGGTATATTATATTACATGCTGGTAATGAAAAAGGTTTTGTTTTAAATGCCAGTTTGATATTTTCATCAACAAAAAAAACTGATGATTATCACGGCAATATGGATGCTGAAATTTTTGAGCATTGGTTCGAGGAAAAACTTTTAAAAAGTTTAGAAAAACCTTCCTTAATTGTTTTAGATAATGCCTCTTACGATACGAGACTCGAAGAGAAATTCCCTGCAAGCAGCTGGAAAAAGGAAGAAATAAAAGAGTGGTTGTCAAAGAAAAACATAAACCATGAATTTATATTTAAAAAGTGAACTTTTAAGCAAGTGTAAAGAGCAGTCATTTAAAAAAAAGTATGTTGTTGACGAATTAGCCCTCAAATGTGGACATCAAGTTTTGAGATTGCCGCCCTACCATTGTCATTACAACGCAATTGAATTGGTATGGGGTATTAGCAAGAACTATTACGACAAACATGCCTGTAAAAATATCGGTAAGCCTAGCGTTATAAAGTTATGGGAGGAGGCGCTTAGCCAAGCGGGCAAAGAAGAATGGCGGAAATGCATTGAACACACAGAAAAAATTATTTTTGAATCTTATGAGACAGAACAGGTTATAGACGAAGTAAGACCGTTATTTATTACGAATGATGATGATGATGACGATGATGTTGATTCTGATGAGTCTGAGAGCATGGGTGAAATTTTAAATGCAGAGGAAGACTACTTTTAGTAGTACCTATCTACAAGTAGGTACGTTCTGTCGCAAGACTACAAAATCGGTTCTTTTTAGAACCAAAACTTTATAAAAAAGAATTCGTAAAACTAATTTGTCTGAATACTACAAAAGCTAAAAAATTATTATTTTTCTTTACCTAAACTAATTTTTTATTTACTTTAAATTATTTTATTTAGAAAATGTAATTCATCAACATCCAAAATTACCTTCAATATAATTTATTGTTTGAGAGCCACCGACATAATGCTCAAGAGGTTTTATGGCTTAGCGGACTTTTTAAAACGCACAGACTTTATGAGAGTATAAGGTCCTGGCTTACAAGGGCGATTCAAAAAGTGGAACGGTTATTTGCGGGCAGTTTGCGAGTCATTAAAAATTTATATTATTAATGTAGATAAATAATAATAATATACTGTCTGTTGTTTGACACTGCAGCCCCTGTAAAGCCGCCACTAATAGTAGCATATTCCCGTACAGAATTTCGTTATATTAAAATTCTAGTTCATTATTTGTTCTATTTTATTTTTGATTTCAGGAAAAATAGTATGTGCACTTTATAGGAAAATCATATCCTCGACCTCGGACGCGATAATATGTTATTTTTCTTCCTAGATATACGATATACTATTAATATTTTTTTAGTTTATTAACATCCTCTACATCTGGTTTAGAATTTTTAGATTTTAGATTCATTCTCTCGATGAGCTGACATTTTATAAAGAATTATAATAGCTTATCATTGTAAGATCAACAATAAAGATTTGTTTACTCTTGTCAACTCTATCCACGCATGTATATTGAATGTTAAAATAAAAGTATCAGTGTTGACTGCATTATTATTATCCTGAATCATACAAGTCTTTAGTTGAATACGAATATCTGCAAGAAGTAACACGCGACCATACTTGATTTATGAAGGAATTATTTTTTTTAGAGATAGTTCCAGATGTGTGACTGTGTTGCATTGTTTTTAAATTTTGAAATACTAAGAAGAGTGTTTTAGCATTGTTAAATAGATCCCTTGTAAAATGGCCTTGGTCCAAAATTATTATGTAAATTTAACAAAACAAATCGTATCAGAGACTGCCTATGCATATATTCAAATAAGGTAATTAATAATATCCGTACCCTCTATTAATCAGAAATTAGGCCGATAGGGTGTCCACATAACTTATAATGGGCCTTATCTAGCCAACATGGCTTACCGAACCTCTTACCCTAATAATTCCTTTTGAGGGCTTTCGTGACGTTTCAAGTCGTATATCGTGTTTTACATGGATAGATAACGAGATTACATAAACAATAATTACATTCTTGTTTGTGAATATGGTTCGATCCTCGAGATGGTTTCTTATAAAGTTCGTAGGTAGTGATTAAATAAATTGATGTGGAAATAAGTAGAAATAAAGCTCTTTGAAATTTTTAAAAAATTTTGCACACTATATAAAAATGTAATACTAGTTTGATCAACTTTTTTTTAATCCAAAAAATAATTATAAACGGTTTTAAAGAATTGAGATTTTTAGTTTTTTCCGAAAATCTACTATTTCTACATTTTGTAAGTATAGGAAGATCTATTGCAGAAAAAAATTATTTGAGTGCGATATCCAATGGTCTAAGCTGCATTTGAGATTCGACTCTTCGTTTCGAAGCTATTAATTACCAAAAAGGGGTCTTGATTTTCAATCGATTAAAAAAAAATTCTTATCATTTTCCAACCTCACCGAAAAACAATAAGCTCCTGTAAGTCGACGCCGACGGTCTCTACAAAATCAGAAAATTTCAATCTATTACGCCCAGTGGTTTAGCCGTTACAGGGCACGTGTAAATTAAAAAGAAAAAAATGTTTTTGAAGGTGTGTACATTTTTTTCGAAATACCCTGTATAATCGAATTTGGTCTCACCAGATTCCCTAAATAGTTGTCGAATTAATGAGCAAATTTAAATTTTCCACCGGGAGCCGTTTTTAAAGAAATTTGAAGAAGATTGTCGATTTGACACGGCGACCACTACCACGCAAGATGCACAACTTGTAGTTGAGAGGACTAGAATATACTAGTTAAAAGTCGAGTATATGAACGGTGTAGGTGAAAGACCTTTAAACAATCAGGTCCTTCGACCCGATTGTAACAAAACTAAGGTTTTAAGGGTCGGAGCGATATTAGGCTATATGATATACGATTTCTCTATTTTTTTTAGTGTGTGCGCAGGAATCACCCTTAACAGAAAATTTTGCATTGACCAATAAAGTGTTTTTCTGTTTAGAAAGAAGTTAATAATAAATCCGGTCCTGAATGAACATAAATGTACACCTAAAATAAATGTATCTATAAAGTGACACATGCCATATGGGTATAACTTCAATTATTGAGATATATTTATATAAATATATAGAAAAGGGAAAATTATTTGTGGATCACACAATAATTTATATTTCTGAAAAAAGTAATCCCCGAGCCGGAATCGAACCAACAACCTCTGCATATCTAGTGCAACGCGCTACCAATTGCGCCATCGAGGAAGCAGGAACGCAACTGCTTATTGGGAATCACTTTGATCAGAAATTAAATCGTCTGAGAAGGGTTGCTTCAGATAGGTATAGTTATTTGTAATTCATTTTTGGCCCAATATCCTATAGACTACATGGTTGAGGTTTGACCACAAGAAGTCAACGGAAAAGACCACAGAATTATAACTATTGGTTATTCTCGTTTAGAGTAGAAATTAAAGAAAAGGGAAAATTATTTGTGGATCACACAATAATTTATATTTCTGAAAAAAGTAATCCCCGAGCCGGAATCGAACCAACAACCTCTGCATTTTTACCTACATATAATTTTAAAGAAATTTCGAATTTATTCATTTTTAGTTTATTCTGCGTTGAATTTGAGTTTTAAAAAATAAGTCTGCTGGACCAGCCCGGGCTTGAACCAGGTACCTGTAGCATGGGAAGCGAGAATACTGCCATAGATCTTGTCAAACTAATTTATGTACTTACAGTGACTTCATTTCTGCTGCGCTTGATGACGCTTTACAGGTTGACAGTGTTTATTTTCATTTTAGAAAGGTCTTCGACAGAGTTGATCATAATATTTTGCTGCAGAAATTGAGTTTCTATGGTATTGGTGGTTCTTTACTTTCCTGGCTTGATAGCTATCTCCACAATCGATTCCAATATGTTAAATTTAACCATACTTTGTCACTGCACATTCCGGTGTCCCTCAGGGATCTCACCTCGGTCCTGTATTATTTTTGATTTTCATTAATGACCTATCCTTTGTTTTCGAACAGTACCATGATTTGTTTTTTGCTGATGATTTGAAAATATTTCGTCATGTTGCGAATCAAAACGATTGTGCCCTTTTGCAGAGTGAAGTCTCAAAACTGTATGATTGGTGTCTCAATAATAGCATGACCCTAAACAGCGATAAGTACAAAGTAATATCGTTTTCAAGAAAGAAGCAACCTCTGAATGTTGTTTATAGGATCAATGGAACACCAATTCATAGAGTTGAACTGATTAATGACTTGGGTGTTGTATTTCATAGCAGTCTACGATTTAACAGCCACATTGATAACATAATTGCAAAGGCCTTCAAGATGGCTGGTTTTGTCATGAGACAATGCTGGCAGTTTAAAAATGTCGAGACATTAAAGAAAATGTACTATGCATTGGTGCGAAGTCATCTAGAATATTGTTGTGTGGCCTGGGCTACTCTATATCAGGTTCACATTAAACGGATTGAGCGGGTGCAATCGAGGTTCATGAACTTTCTGTTGCATAGACTGAGGATTGATCATTCTACGTTTTCTTATAGGGATCGCTTAAGCCTTGTAGGGTTGGATAGCCTGCAGAGTCGCAGAATAAGGCTCACCCTGTTATTCGGTCATAAAATCTTGAACAACTTGATGGACTGCTCGGAACTTTTGTTTTTGCTTAACTTTAACGTACAATGTCGTTTGACGAGACAGGCCAATTTGTTTTTTGTGAATTCGAGCCGTACTGACATCGGAAGGAATAGCCCTGCAAATCATATAATGAACAATTTTAACCTATTTGTGCCACGGGATTTTAATATCAACTGTTCCACGCTTCCTTTTAAACACAAAATTAAACATTTTATTGACGATAGGGCTGTTTGAGAGATTTAGAATACTTAGTGGGGGTTTTACTTACTGCTAGGCTCATAAGGCAAAAGAATAGGAATACTGTGAATATTTATGACTCTCTGAATTATTGTTAATTGTGCGAATTGATTTTTTTTTACTGATTTTCTGAGTACTGTTAGTTCTTGTTTACTATTTTTTTTTAGAATATACCATTTGGAACTGTGTTCCGTAGTGTATTGTAGTGTTGAATAAATAAATAAATAAACAAGTAAACACCCAATCCTAATGTCGAGAAAGGACCGACATTGGTCTGCCAGGAAGGTTTTCTAATTTTAAATTTACGGTCCTTTCTAGAGTGGTAGTTGGGTTTAGCGAGTGTATTAGAAAATTCTGAGCAAGATGGTAACCTATTATTAATTTTACATGTAAGAACCTTTAAGAAATATTCCCAGCGATGATATAACGATGGCAACCCAAGTTCCTTCAATGCAGCAGTGGGACTAAAGGAATGAAAAAAATTCAAATAAATCCAGCAAACTGCTTCTTTGAACCATGTCCAACTGGGTTATCAGAGTTTGCTGATGGGGATGCCATATGAATGAGCAGTACTCTAAGGATGGTCTGATCAAGGTTGGATAGGCTTTAATTCTAGAGACTCGACTTGCCTTCTTTAAGTTGCGCATCACAAAATTAAGCACCCTGTAAGCATTAGCTACCGTTTTGTTAACATGTTGAGGCCAATTCAAAGATGGAGTAAGATATACTCCGAGATACTTAATACCATTGGTTGTTAAAATGTATTTATTGTTAAGAGTATAGTTATGGTGAAAACGTTTTTTACCGAAGGAAATCTGCTGAGTTTTATCAGCGTTCACCTTCATGCAATCTATCCAGTGCTGCAGTGTATTTAAATCACTCTCTAAAGTTTCACAGTCTTTAGCACCCTTAATTTGTCTCTAAATTATACAATAATCGGCAAAAAGACGTATAGTTGAATGGATGTAATTAGTATAACTCCAGATGTCACACTAGAACTAGTAGAAATACTGTTACCGACTCTCACCTGTTGTGTTCTATTATTTAAAACTGTATGTAACCAAGTTTTTACTCTTCTGTCAATATTTAGTTCCGCCATTTTACTCAGCAGTATGTGGAACCACATTGAAGCCTTACTGAAATCTATGACGACGGCGTCCATCTCCTCACCGCCGTCGACAGAGTTAACCAGATCGCCAACAAATGTTGCTAGAGCTGACTCACATGAGTAATTAGGTCTGAAGCCATATTGGTGGGAAAAAAAGAAATTTTTATTGTTCAACTCTCTTCTAGCATAATTTGACAAAAGTTGCTCAAAAATTTTACACACGATACATGTTAAGCTGATAGAGCGGTAGTTTAGGGGAATTGACTTGTCACCTGACTTACATTATGGAAACAACAATAGCCTTATGCCAGTCTTCTGGTGTTGTGTTATTATTAATGCACATATTAATAGTACACTATGATATTAGGAGAATAAGAGATACTTTATGTGCTGAGCGTGGAAAGTTTGTCTGACGAACGTAGTGAGTCAGACAATCCATGCGAAGCACATAAAGTATCTCATTCTCCGAATATCATATAATATTTTTTCTTCAAACGTGCATCATATTATTCGAGATAAAACAATAAAAGAAAACGAATTTTTTAATGAAGATAACAAGATTGAATTTTCAACTTATTTCACTGTATACTCCCTTTTTGGTATCATTATCATGGATACGTACTTGTTTGGCATCTATCAAAACAAATATTTCAAATTCGGTGTCGCGTCAGTTAAGACCGAATAAATCTACAGAAAATGAGTTTAGTGCCTGATAATCCTCCCGAGGTAGTAGAGGCAGCTAGAATAGCTATTCAAAACTTGCTGCCGACAAAATCTGGTGCAGTATATGAAGCTGCCTTTGTCAAGTTCAAAAAATGGTACACTGGAAAAAAAGTAATTCAATACTCTGAGAACGTTTCATTGGCATATTTTAACGAAATGGCATTGAAAATGAAGAGTTCTAGTTGGTGGGCTCATTATTCAATAATAAGGTCCGTGTTAAATTTGAAGCATAATGTGAACATTAAAAAGTACAACAATTTGCGTGCTTTTTTAAAAAAGCAAGGAGAAGGTTATAAGCCAAAGAAATCGAGAGTCTTGTCAAGGAAACAGTTCAGCAAATTTTTGTCTGACGCCCCAGATGAAAAGTATTTGGCGATGAAGGTAATAAAATTACATTTCGTTTGTTTCACATTGTGCTAACCAACCCTTAATTTTTTAGGTAGTTTTGATATTTGGAATATCTGGGGCATATCGTTGCGACGAATTAGTGAATATGACAGTTGATGATCTTGAGGATATGGGTTCTTTGCTGCTAATAAAAATTCCCAACACTAAAACTAATAAGAGTAGAACTTTCAACGTCCTGGGGGATAAATATTTAAGCAAATATAGAAACTACGTTAATTTGCGTCCTGCCGATTTTAAGGAACGACGTTTTTTTTTGAAATATTGTCACAAAGGGAATAATCAAAAAGAATATTTTCTCAAAATAATTCAAAACCTAAATCAATAATTCATAAATCCACTTTAGTAAAGAAACACTCAGTAAAGAAATTACCTAACTTCCCATTATTTATTACTAAATTTATAAACACGCCAATCAAGCCGATTCAGCAAGTCAGCGGAATCAGAGGTGTTCGACCTATGCATTGACCGTAGTACATCGTCTACCTAAAATAGATTAAACGATAGTAAAAAGAGTGCTGACTTGACGAACCGTTTGAAAGGTATAAAGACAAATTTGATCAATGGCAAGGTAAGTTGTTGGCCGACAAGGTAAGTATGAAACTATAGTTTGTCTCACCTATAAGGAAATGTAATCAAGAGTAATATTTAACCATAACGTAATTGAAGTGTAAAATAATTGTAATGATTTATTTGAAACAGACTAACAGAAAATAAATTAATTTGTTGTTGTTATATAAAATTTGGTGTTTTATTCCGATCTTAGGTCAACGTCCCCAGTCGCACCCGCAGGGTATCTATAAAATTGGTAGTGTAGCAAAAGTGGCATTGTATCTGAAGATTCCAAATTGGAAAAAATATACAGGGCATTGTTTAAGACGAACTTCCGCAACAATGCTTGTTGATACTGGGGGGGATATTACTACGCTGAAACGGCATGGGGGTTGGAAATCTGATGCAGTTGCCGAAGGGTACATTGAAGATTCTGTGCAAAGTAAAGCCAAAATTGCTAAGAGAATTCTTTAACCTAGCTCTGCGGAAAATCTCGAACAACCTCCATTTAATGGACCCTGTAATGGATTTTTAAAAGCAGTTAACCCTGGAAAAATTGTTATGGGCAGTACTGATATTGCAAGAAGTGGAGGATTCTTAAATGATGCAAATCTTCACAATTGTAATTTTACTATAAATATTACCAATAAATAATAAATACCACTGTGAATACCAATAATCGTTGTGTATTGTGTTAATGTTCATTTATTAAAACTGATAAATTAAAATAAATTTAAATTTCGTGACTAAATGAGCAATGCTCAAAGCTAAAAGACAATAAATAAAACGAAAAAAATAAAAAAATTATAGTACTATAATGTATTTATACGCCCAGGAGTATAAGTACTACTTATAAGTACTACTTATACTCCTAGTCATATAAATGACATTTAATGTCATTGAGAAACGTCGCATAAGTTATCACTTATATGACGTATGAAGAAAAACAATATTTTTAGATAAGGTCCTATAGAATATCGTGACAGAAACAGAAGCTCACTACACAATCTGTCGGACCCGAGTGTGTAACTTTGTTTTAATCCCTTGAGGCACTTTATATATCTGGTAGTGTGAATGTAAAGTAATCTGCCATATTGTTGTTATTATGAGTGGTTATATTCCCTAGCCAGGGCCTGTTCGATGTATACACAGAATTGAAAGCCGTGTTTAACATCTCAGCCTTGTCAAAGTCAGTGACAACGATTCCGTGCTTAACATTGGTAAGGAGCCGGAAAAACCTTTTCTAGAATTCAAGTTCTTATACTTTTTCTACTGATAATTTGGTCACTTATTCGCATTAAAGATATTAGCCATGAATTTTTCATGTGCCTTATTTTTTGGGTTATTAAATTTGTTTCGCAATTTTTTATATTTAGATAAACAAATAAGACTTATTTTTCTTTTTTTTTGAGAGCATATATCTACATTTACCTTGAAGCCGTATGCTTTTATCATAATATTCGGGGTCAGAATTAGATTTTACATTCCTATAGGGTATTGATATTTCCCCAAGATAATATCTTTAAAAGAATTCCAACGACTTTCTATGTCTCCGGGAGACGTCGCCCCGTTATTAAAATTGTTTCTTATGAACGTGTTTAGCACATTAACATTTGTTTTCTTATAACACCAATAAAACTTAGTCGTAGGAATATTTGCGGGGATAACAAATTAACATGACAGCTTTATGGTCACCAATACTGTCATCAACTACATATGATATAAATACGTCTGGGGGACGCAAGAGAAAAACATGAAGTACATTGCCGATATTGTGGTCAATGTTAGAAATACACGTCGCCTGTTCGACTGATTGAATGCAGTTAAACTTATTTATAAAGGTAGTCACCACGTCCTGATCACCCTTCTCGCTAAAGCCACTTCAGGAGAATTAAGATCTCCTTCAATTACAAAAGATTTATTTCAGTGCGATGGTAAGGGATTCAAATATTCTTAGACCACCACTAGGCGGTCTATACGCGGCAAAAATAAGCAATCCCTGCCCTGCAAGGGAAGTTACATACAGAGTATTTTATCAGTTGGGTCACTCCATAGTCCATACAAATTTCTCAGGATCAATTTAATTCTGATTTACGAAACATTCAAAGTTTTTTAAGAGACCATAATTTAAAACTAAATGCCGCAAAGTCTCAATCTCTTATTTTTAACAGTAAGAACAGTAAGAAGGCGGTTAGGGAACTTGTCTCAACTCGTTTTCACGCTAAAATAGAAGACACCCAAATACCCTTTATAAATGAAGCAAAAAACCTGGGTATAACATTTGACACAAACCTCAGTTTTCAATCACACATAAACATCAAGCTTAAAATTGCTTATATACGTCTTAAATCACTGTACCACCATAAAAGATATTTATTGCCAAAGATAAAATACTTTATTTGCGAAAGTCTAATAATTTCATTGTTTGATTATGGAGATACAGTGTATGGAGACTCATTGAAAATGGAAAACACAAAAAAAATTCACAAACTTCAAAACAGGCTGTATGAGATTTTCGGGTGTAATACCACAAGTGCTTTAAAATTACCGATACTTTTTTACGAATGCGTGTTTTCTTTAATTTCACGAGTCCGAAGAACGAGTGAAATTTGTAAAGAAAACACGTATAAGTGAAAAATTATCCGGTTAGTTTTAAAGCACGCATGGTATTTAAAGGAATATTTCACGAATCCAAAAACATTCATTTTGTCAACTTTGAAATAATAAATAGAAATTTGTCAACAAAGTGACACTGACAAGTGGTATTTTCGTTTTGGTGTTTTCGATTTTGTATATCCGCTGTAAGTTTTCGAAAATACCACTGTCCTTATGGGATTTTTTATATGTGAGTGGAATATTCCTTCAACATTCCATATAGAAATCACATAACGCCGTATCTAAATGATAATTACATCCTAAATTTGAAAAATCGTAGACGATATCATATGTATCTTTTTGTATACAAAATAATTAAAAGCGGCAAACCACCATACCTGTTAAACAATCTTATGAAATTCACACACAACCACGTTACGAGAAACACACATAATTTCCAAATACCTTTACACCGAACGGCTCAGGCCCAAAAATCATTTTCTGTTGTTGCGCCCTCTCTATAGAATAAGCTTCAAAACCATGTTAAGAGTTCTATCTATATTAAAAGCATGGTATTGAAACAACAGAGAAACTAAAAAATCTAATAAGCCTTTTGGCCGTATGTTTAGTAAACAACCTGTATAGGACACTAGCAGCTAAGATAGTAAGTAATTATAATTGTGTATTTAAATTCGGTTTTAGCAACTTAGTGCGTATATTTCGGTATAAATGCCACTTATCCAAGAATTACAACGTTATAAAAGTCACAAAAACTAATACCAAGCAGTCATATTTTTTGTATCTGCGTTTGCCGCTCAGTGCCATCCAATATCATCATACCCGGCATAGTTTTAAATCCCATCAATAAAAGTAGCATAAGTTTAAGCTTTAAAAGGAAAGCAGGTGGTACGATTTATGCAGCTTTATTTAAATATCTTCAGCACACTTTTAAATCATAATCGTATCACAATATAAAAAGATAACCTTAACAACTATATTAAAATATTCTTTAAAAGTTCATAAACTCTCTACAGACAAAGCTCTATTTTTGCCTTACCCATCAAACAAGAGACGATGATTGATTATTTTCCCAATAATACGAATAACATTAAAGAGGGCTGTTATATTGCTGTTAGTGCAAAAGGGAATATCTAATAGAAAAAATGGGAAAAATAAAGGAGGTGTCAAAAGGATTGATGTATCTTTTAGAGATAACACCTCGCGGGCCCTTATGAGTGTGCTTTAAAGAACAAGGCTCTTCTTACACCCTTGACTGGTTTTCGATATTATCTCAATCATTTTTTGAGAATGGAGTAGTTTATCAGGTATATGGCCTGTTTTGAATATCTTGAAAAATGTAATATATATTGTAGTATATAAATATGGCCTATATTAATTAATTAAATTTGTAATTTTAAACTTTTTAATTTTGGTATAAAATCTTCTTACCAGAGACTCGTTTCTAAATTATTATTCGGGATTTTTTTTATGGCTCACAAATATTTTTGAAATACTCATAACCTCGAGAAAATGTTCGTTACAATTTAGGCACCAGCAATATTACAAGTGACTATTAGGGCACCCGCAGACGAATGAATTTTGTGATTCGACACTTTTGTCGCTGAAGAGGTAATGCATAATTTTAAATAGAGTCATGCATACGCGCTACTATTTTGTAGTCACCATCAACTACTCGGGCGTCAGTCGGCGGGGATGCAGCTTGTTCTATTTGTTGGGTCTGACGCAGCGCCATAAAAGACGGCCCTTTATCTAACGCAGAGGTCTTAACAAGTCCTAGCAGACGAGCGAGAATATTGTGGTAGCGTGCAATAATAGTAAATTAAAGTATAAGTTTTATAAAGCTCATTTTAGCGCACGCGTCCATGTTAGAAAACGATCCGCTTGCGGCGAGTTTTATAACGTACAAGTGCGCCAATAGCTTTATAAAACGTGTGCTTTATACTATTCTTTCTATTTTGGCATTTTTTCCAATAAATAAATCCATATTTAAAAAGAAAATGAAGCATAAAAATTTTTAAAATTTTTACGCCTAAATTTTATTTTGGTAATACAATATAATTATTTATCATAGTGGCATTGAAATCAATAAATAATTTTATTTTCCTACGATCACTAATTAAAGTAGGCCTTTGCGCTTCGAAAAGTCATCAGAAAGTTGGCGTTTTCCCCAATTTGTCATATTTTGACATTATTGGCGCTCTAAAGCGCCAAAGTAACTTTGGCGCTCGCCTAACTTTATTTGCAAATAAAATAAAGGCAGTCGTTACTTTAAAAGGAACTATAGCCTAAGAATAAATATTTTAATAAATTTTAAATATGTCAAACCATCCAAACAGCAGTTTTCAAATAATTAAACGATTACAGCCTTCATATATAAACTTGCCGAGAAATGTGATGATAAGTCGGCAACACAACATACACAAGAGGTTCTAATGGCTATTTAATTTCTATAATCAAGGAGGCACATGTCAAACAAAGCGGTAAGTTCTAATGGCTATTTAATTTCTATAATCAAGGAGGCACATGTCAAACAAAGCGGTAAATATTGTAGTAAAATTTAAATATTTGATCATTTATTTAAGTATTCTCTAATTAGTTTATGGTTAAATTAAATAATGGATGTCGTATCAAGTGATAGTGAATTTTCTAATACACCTCCGGATATCATCGAAGCTGCAAAAAACGTATCGTTAAATCTACTGCCCGAAAAATCCAAAACAAAGTATGAAAATGAATACATTCTTTTCATAAATTGGTGTCAATCGCAAAAAATCAAGAAATATTCTGAAAATGTACTGTTGACCTATTTTGGACAAAAAGCACAAACTTTAAAGTCATCAACTCTATGGTCAAAGTATTCAATGCTCAGACAAACTTTGAAAATTAAAAATGATATTGACATTAGTCATTATGCGAAATTAATTGCATTTCTGAAGAAGAAGTCAGTGGGATACAAAGCAAGAAAATCATTAACATTACCCAAGGATCATATAGAAAACTTTATTCGCAATGCACCTGATGATGAATATTTATGCAAAAAGGTATGCTTTTTAATATTATTTAAAATGTATAATATATCACGATCAGTATTTACATTGGTTTTTGGTTTATAGGTTGTCTTGATTATGGGCATCGCTGGAGCGTGTAGAAGAGACGAGTTAGTAAAAATGAAAATAGATGATATAGAATGTAAAGAATCCCTTTTAATAGTGTGCATTCCAGATTCAAAAACGAATCAAAGTCGGAAATTTACAATTATAAATGACACCTCAGAAAATGCCATTGATTACGTTGGATATTATAAAAAGTACATCCATTTGAGAGAACAGTGCAAGAATAATTTAGGACGCCGCTTGTTTTTCCGATATTCCAAGGGGCGTTGCACAAACCAGGTTATAGGAATAAATACCATTGGTAAAATACCCAGTGATATTGCCAAATATTTAAACTTATCGAATCCTAACTTATATACTGGGCATTGTTTTCGACGTACTTCTGCTACGTTATTGGTACATGGGGGTGGTGATTTGATACAGCTTAAAAAGCATGGAGGTTGGAAAAGTAGCAACGTTGCCGAAGGGTATATTGATGATTCAATGACCAACAAAATACAAACTTTTCAAAGAATATCTGGCCAATCTCAAACCCAAAAATCAGATTTAACATTTCCTGAGATTTGCAACACTTCTGATCCATCAACATCAGGAATAAACATTAAAAGTTGTAAAAACTGCACTTTTAATTTTAATATAGTAAATAATAAAAAATAAGTCAATTTTATTGTATATTATAAATAAGTATAATATTGTATTTATATTTTCAATGTTCTTTCTGTATTCTGTTCCAATAAAAGTTAAATAAAAAATACATAATATAGGTACCTACAAATATTTATTAAAAAATTTTAAATGATAATATAAGGAAAACTTGGTTTTTGGTATTTTATTGTGTATTACATTTATCAATTTTTTAATAAAGCTGTGTGTTTTGTTTGCTTAGTTTTGTTAAGAATTTACGACAAACTTGGTAATAATACAAGTATTTTACTTAATTTTTTCAACAAAATAATTGTATTCTCTATTTTTGTTAGTGTAAGTTATTTTTGCTTAAATAACTACCTAACTCTTTAAATAAAAAAGTTGGCCCATGTCAGGTTTAAAAAAAAAATTAAACTAGTATATACTATTTTTCATATATATCGTGATCGTAGAAAAAATCTAGTGTGTAATTCGAGCGGAAAGTTCTTTGCCGTTTTCGACAGATCGCCGAGCTCCGCTGACGCGTCGCGCGGCAACTTTCTGTCTCAATCGGCAAAGTATCACTTTCCGCTCTTAATACACAAATAGCTATTTCCTACGGGCGTTTTATAATAAAACACTTAATTTATTTTACCAAGCATTTTATTACCTGTGTTTCATTTATACCTTTCATGTTAAAATAATTGACACTTGTCAAAAAAAGATGATGGTTAAACATTCTCCCCGGTCTCGCTTGATGGAAGTTATCCTAAGGGCTGTAGCTCCATCATTCCAACCTCTTTGGGATTATCTTCTGGTCGTCGGTTGGTTGACGGAAAAATCTCGTATAAATGTGTCGTACGCCCCCATATGAACAATAAGGGCTGTTAATGGGGGTAGCGTTAGTTTTGTTGATTTCACTTGAGTTCTGTGCTCTTCAGGAGGGGTTGATGTGGCTGGTCACTTATTCTTGAGGTCTGGTGCTCTTCGGGAAGGGTTAGTTTTGTTATTTGCTTCCACTTGATGTCTTGTGCTCCTCGGAAATGGTTGTGGGTTCCACTTGAGACCTTGCGCTTTTTGGGAATGATTGATTTTGTTGATTGTTTCCACTTGAGGTCTGGTGCTCTTCGGGAATGGTTAATTTTGTTGATCATTTCCGCTTGAGATCTCTGGCTCTTCGGGAATGGTTGATGTAGTTGGTTACTGCCTCTTGAGGTTTGGTGCTCTTCGGGAAGGGTTGATTTTGTTATTTGCTTCCACTTGAGGCCTGGTGCTCTTCGGAAATGGTTTATTTCCTTGATTACTTCCACTTAATACTCAATATATTTTGGGGACAAGTTACAAAAAAGTTTTCCCACGTCAAAATTACAATAATAGTCTAAGTCTAATATAACCTGCCATTTCAAAAGATAAAAAAAAAAATAACACACTAATTGATATATCTTTACATTAATGCATTGTAAAAAGGACAAAATACGTCACTATAAAGAGAAAAAGAAATACAATACACCAATCAACTATGTCAAAAAAAAAACGATACAAAGTAGGACACATTAAAATTTGTATAAACTAAAATTATTCCAATTATTTCCAAAGTGTACACAGCCACACTCCCCCTTTTTAAAATTTAAAGTTTAAAAATTCACTAAAACTATAGAAGGCCTTTCTCACTAATATCCTTTTAATTTTGTTCATAAAAGTATTTGAGTGTAAAGTTTTTAAGCTGTCAGGTAAATGGTTAAAAATCTTGACTGCCCAATAGCCAAGACCGTCCTGACAGCTCTTAAGGCGCCAGTAGTGCGGTACTATATTTATTCTTAATCGGGTGTCGTACTCATGGTTATCAGCATGTGTCTGATAAATTCCTATATTCCGTCTTATATATAGGACATTCTCCAGGATGTACAAGGATGGTACTGTGAGTATCTTCATAGAAATAAATGCTTCCCTGCAATCATCCTTGTAGCCCAGACCTGTCATCAATCTTATACTACCCTTCTCTGCAACGAAAACAATCCGCGAACCTCCGAAGAATGTCTCCAAGCTAAAATAGTATAGGAAATGTGTGTGTGAAAAGTGCGAGATGAGCCGTTCTTAAAACATCTTGGGACACACAAGAAGCAAAATTACGGATCGCGAATACACTCCTAGACAGTCTTGCAGTCAAGTCACAGATGTGAATTCCCCACTTTAGTTTAGGGTCCAAGGTAACACCAAGAAACTTTGCCTCTGCAGGTTAGTCGGTACAACTGCTCATATCACGCATTGTAAAAAACATTTGCTTGGTCTTATCCTTGTTGAGAAGAACTTAAGATTTTGTTCTCTTATGGTTAACTTTGTTGATTGTTCCCACTTGAGATCTTGGGCTCTTCGACAATGGTTGATGTAGTTGGTAACTTTCCCTTTACGTGTAGACTCCTCAGGAAGGGTTGGTGGTCTTGCTTCACTATAGGTTGTGTTCAGTTTGCTCGAAGGACCATGTAAAATAGGGCATCTCGATGTGCCTCTATTGCGGTGGGTTGCTTGGGGTAAATGATTATAATCGTTGTTAGTTGAATGCTGCATAACCTGAACTTGGACTTCAAGCGTGCAACCTTACCCGGTGTATTGCCGGTACCAGACGTGCTGGCTCAGCAAAGTTGTTCGTAGGTGTTTATATAGTTTGTTATTTCATACATGTGGGTCTATTTTATGCCAGGATGGATAAGTAATTAGATTAGGTAAAATATTAAAAATTGCTAAAGAAATGAAAATAGAAAAGATGTTGGTTAAACAATAGTTACCTACCTGAACTTACCTTGACAAAATGAACATGATGAGATTGCATTGATAAGGGCATTTTAGCTTTTGACGAATGTGTAACTCATAATTAAATACTGCCAACACCTCAGTTGAAAAAATGTTATTGAAACATATTAAGAACATCTTTTATTCCTAGGCTTGTTTCCTTCCGCCAAAGTTGGGGAAAACACTTCAGTTGGCTGCATATGCAATTATCACTTTCTTCCTTTTTCATATTATTTACAAACTGCTAAGCATTATAGCGCACATAAATTTTTTGCCCCGGGCGACATATTATACGGTCTTAAAATTTTAGGATATTGTGAAAATCGGTTTATTTGCTGGAATTACGATTATGACCAGTTTTATTTTGCCAATAAAATTTAGGGACGTGCATTAAAGTTTTTGGCCAGCATATAAATACGATTGCTTTTAGTTGTAGGGTGTTCTGCTATACAGTAGACGACAATTTTAACCGGACAAATTCTGACAAAATATCAGTAACTTCTGTTTTTGCGTATATCTTTATAATAATAATAATATCTTTTTTCTTGATATAACTTTATCACATTCTCCGTAAATAATAAATAAGTTTAAATAATCTTAATTGGTATAATTTAAGCGCCCCGGCATGATTATTAATAACACTGGGGAACAGCAAAAATGTTTCCGAGACCAAAATAGCAAAATCTTAGTTATTTTATTATACTAACTAACAATCTGTCTTGCAAAAGTCTCAGTTGGATCCGGTATAGATCCATGCTAATTATGATAATTACCTCCTTGCCCATAATGTATGGGAAAATTGGACTAATAAATGAAAAGTACCTGGATTTATTATACCAGGTGTACTTTATAAGGGTTTAAATACATATAACATAAATCCTAAATTATTAGTTAGTTGTATTTCAACCACCAGTTGATTGAGAGCTGTTCGTCTTTAAGAAATTAGAGAGTTTTGAGCAACATGTCCCGAGTTTGTTTAAATATGCTGGATAATTTTTGTTATATATGTGGTGAAGTGACTTTTGTGAAATAAAAACGTACACTTAGCCCTTTAACAAAAGGCTTACCACTTGTATTGTGGCGGTAAAATTGGAGACCAGGATAAAAATTGGGCTCCCCATATCTGCTGCTACAAATGTGCGTCCAATATTCGCGGCTGGCTAAGTGGAGAAAAGCGTAAGATGCCCTTTGCTGTTCCTATGATCTGGCGAGAACCGAAAGACCACTAACTGTTACTTTTGTTTGACACTTCCCATCAAAAAAGGTTTTTCGGTGAAAATAGGTCTGCGATACAGTAGGGACATTGAAGGATTAATCTTTAAATCTCGACTATAATGCAAAAGACTGGAGACTTTTCATTGATTCCCCAAAAGTAAGTCTTAAAGCATTGTTACTCCATAATGGAAACAAGTTGCCTTCAATCCCAATTGGTCATGCAGTCTATATGAAAGGAATGTATAGCAATTTAAAATTGTTACAGACCATACAATATGAAAGATAAAATTAGCAAATTTGTGGGGATTTAAAAGTTGTAGGTTATACGAAATACTGCTGCTTCCTCTGCGAATGGGACAGTCAAGCACGATCGGATCACTACATAAAGAAAATTTGGCAACCGAGAGAGTCTTTTGAGCCAGAAAAGAAAAATGTAGCCAGCGCGCCATTACTTCCCCCAGAAAAGATATCACTACCGCCACTTCATATAAAATTGGGACTTAAATTTTGTGAAGGCTATGGACAAAGATGGCCGTGCTTTTAGTTATTTAAAAGAAAAGTTCCCTAGAATCAGTGACACTAAAATTAAAGAGGGAATATCTGTGAGTCTCCAGATTAGGAAACTTTCGGAGATTAGGAAACTTTTCGGAGACGCGCAATTCGATTTCATACTTGAAGGCAAGGAAAATGACGTTTGGAATGCCTTTAAAATGGTTACAACAAATTTTTTGGGAAACATAAAAGCAGAAAACTATAAAGACCTGGTTGCCCAACTTCTTTTATGTTACCAAAACCTAAGGTGTAATATGTTGTTGAAAATTCATTTCCTGGATTCTCATCTGGATTACTTTCCGGAAAATTGTGGTGCTGTAAGTGACGAGCACGGTGAGAGGTTCCACCAGGATACTTCAAACATGGAAACAACGTATCAGGACTATCAGGTAAAATGGGACTTTGAGATGTTAATGTTGGACTATTACGAGAGATGCCCCCGAGACTGCTTTCAAAAGACAGGCTAAGAAGCGTAAAATAAGTATCTAAACTTTAGACTTACTGATAAAAATGTGCTATTGTTGAACCAACAATACATTGTTTGTATATTCATTGTAAATGCCTATAAATTAAAATGTTCATTGAATATGCCTATAAATTAAAATTTTGTAACAAATAATTCAGATTGTTTTGCGAGCTAACTAGTCTTTAATAGGTATTTTTTAGTTACTTGGGTGTAGTTCAATAAAAAAAAATAGGTTTTGTTCAGGAAACAAAAAAAAAGTTGAAATTTGTTCCCCATTGTAATTTTCAAACGGTAAGTGACAGCTTCATACATTTCTTTAATATTTGACTGATTTCAACGCCGTCATAGCCAACTAGGAGTAATTAAACTCATAGCTAACTGGGAATAATTAAACTTAATATTCGCAGCAAAATTGCTATTTAAAAATATTAAATTGGCAATATTTCGAAAACTACAAATTTCCCGAACGGGAACCTTATACAAACTTGCCCTTATTTTTAATGCTTAATAAGAAATAATTATAAAATTTAGGGGTTTCTATTTGAAAATGTAGATTTTTTACAGTTCCCTTAAATTCATTTTTAATCTTAATGTTTGAACATCCTATATTAATAGTTATCGAAATATTATAAAAAATCTATTAAATCAGATCCTTTTAACAAGGAACCGAACCCAAATTAAATAATAAGGGCCTCTTTATAGGAAAAATTGATAACTATTTTATGGCCTGCGAACGTCAGTTTTTGACATAAGACCTTAAATATGTGAAAAACGCTTATACTTTGGTAATAGAATGGTAAGTAGAATTCAAAAATGTAATAATATACATATAGGGTATTCCATTTAAAATAAGTTGACACCTACTTTCGGTATAACCAGAAGTGTCATCCTATTGAAAATATTCTAGCCGGGTTGCCCCCAGCAACTTCAGCAATTCAGCATGCTGTCAAATTTTAAAAAAATTTCTATGTAGATATAGTTTTCCATTCTGGTGGGACACCCTGTAAATATTTTTTTATAGTAGCTAGAGGTATCTAAATTAACATAATGAAATTGGTTTTAACTTCTTGGACATACAACAAGTAGTTAATTTAGTCAAAAATAAGAAGTTTGTACAGAGGAATCTTCATCTTCACCTTCCTCAGAACGAGGAGGGTACCATATAGCTAGATCCTAGCCTTTTTTTTGAAAATGGGAGGCTTTCAAAATAATTTTTATATACAACTGGTATAATTCTATGGCTTGGTAAAATTAAGAAATCCTTCTCATTTTACTTAGAAATTAAACGTATCTTGTCGTATTTGCCTTTTAAATCAATTAATCTGAAGTAATTGGTATTGCGTTTCTTCTGGTTTGCAAAACATTATTATTCCAAAAATAATTCATCACTCAATGAATCATACCCATCTTCGATTGTATATATTATTTATGCTTTTCTGCATACGCAATTGTTGCGTGAATTGAGTCAGCTTCTGAATAGGAATGACCCGATTCTCTTTTTTTTTATGGCTCTGGTTTATACCAACTTGCCAGCATCTCTCTTTGTTAGTTTTTTATTTCCTTAAAACTTTTATACAAGCATCCACATTCACAAAAACATCCATGCCCTTGCACGGATTCGAACCAGGGACCTATCGGTTGCCAGGCACTTTACTTTTAAAACTTGTTTATTGCCTATTTTTGTTATAGTGCCAAGTTTATACTTATGATTACCCTAGGGCCTAGTGCCCCTACACAACTAAAAAATCGTACCGTTACACAAGGCTTCCTAAGATAGATCAAAACAGTTTTGGGCGTATACGGACCGTAAGCATACGGGCGGTAAGCATACGGCCCGAAATACGTCCAAAGAACCGAGCCAGAAGCCCGGCGGCCGTTGGAATGGCCTAGGTATAATTTTGGACATTTAAATTACAAGAATTGTCACACACACGTTCCGGCGGTGCCTTACCGGTGTTCTACAAGGCTTACGTTGCTCCGTGGAGCTTAATATTAAAATTTCAGGAAATTGTTTCAGCGGTAACTGTTTTCCAATAGCAGAGCATTCTGGGAAAACTTTCAAAAAACCCAGTTAATTTTAAATATCACAGATTTTGATTATGTTCGCCTACAGCGGACAATTTGAATGCAATGCGGTACAACCATCTCGCTCCGTCACCTCCTACAGTGGGAGTGGCCATAATTTAGTAGGTTGTCCTTGTTTGTCAGTCAGTGTTGAGGTCTCGTAATTCCCGCTCACTGCCGTTTCTCGTGCCAGAAACACACATTTTCGGCTGCAAAAATACGCCAAACGATCGAGTTGCCAGGCAAGCTCTCTACCCACCGACCTACCAAGGCCGGCTAACCAGATTCTATAAACTTTAGGTCGATAGTTTTTAGATCTTGAATCTTACTAACGGCGTACAGCTTTGTAGTTGTTTTGCCGTCCACAGGTGTCCGAAAAACTGGCAACCTGTTCAGCGGTTTCCGGCAAGCTGTATAAGCATTTTAAAAAATAGGTGCTAATCTCTGAAGCACCTTTGAAGCCGTGTGTTTCATACCAAACATAGCAGTGGCCATGCACCGCTTCGATTGAACGAATCATAAATTGTACGATTAAAAACAAAAAGTTTTCGTTTCTAATATATAATAATAACGTAATTGCTCTGTAATTAATTCCTTTGACTTACAGTGCTTTTTCCATGTTCGATCTTTTTATAGCCATCACTTCTTCCTGCCTTTTCTTATGAAACTGGCAATGGTCTTGCAATGAAGATTTTTCGGGGGCTTCATAATAATTATTGCAAGTAGAGCATTGCTCCTTTTTGGGAATATGAACGGATAGCTGAGGATCGTAACCTTAATATTACCCTACAGATGTTTATGAAAACTAGCTTAGTTTTTTCTTCAACACAATTTTCATCTCTGTGTATAATAGAAATATTTAAGTCGGAAGTCAGATAAGACTTCTTTGTATCTAGACGACTCTACTCTTGAAAACTATCTATACGT
Source organism: Polydrusus tereticollis (assembly GCA_963920685.1). Lineage (NCBI taxonomy): Eukaryota > Metazoa > Arthropoda > Insecta > Coleoptera > Curculionidae > Polydrusus > Polydrusus tereticollis. The sequence goes on from OY987327.1 coordinate 64,559,212, forward strand.
TTCTTTACATGAGTTTTGTCTTATTTGGAGTAATATTCGCTGGATGTACTAACCTGAACTAACCAATTCAAGATGCTAAAACAGCTACTGAAGTTAGCTTTGAAATATCTCGAATAATAGCGAAAACTTGTCGGCCTTTTAAAGATGGTGAGTTTGTTAAGCAATGTTTAGATATCCCCGCAAAAAAAAATTGTCCGGAAAATGTAAAGAAGTTTGAAAAAATTCACTTAAATCGGATGACTGTTCAAAGAAGAATTACCGCATTAGCAGCTAATATAGAAGAGCAATTATTAGCTACGAAATCGAGAAGTTTTAAGTATTTTTCTATAGCACTCGACGAATCTACAGATATAAGTTCCACTGCTCAAGTCTTAATATTTTTACGAGGTGTAACGCAAAATTTTGAAGTGAGTGAAGAACTGATTGGTATGAGTTCTTTGACAGGTCAAACCAAGGGGAGTGACATGCTCAAAGCTCTTCTGAAAAAATGTTCTATAATGGATTTGGATTTAACGAAAATATCTGAAATTACGACTGACGGAACGGAGCATCTTCAATGGTTGGAAGTACATCTGGGATAGTAACTATGTTAAAAAAATATTTACAAACTAAAAACATAAATACCAAGGAATTAATGCAGTTTCATTGCATTGTACATCAAGAGGCCCTCTGTTCAAAATTATTGTGATTTGAAAATGTGATGAAAGTTGTAGTACCTACTGTAAACTTAATAAAATTACGAGGTCTCAATCACCGACAAATCAAACAATTTCTCGAGGATATTGAAAGCGAATATGGTGATCTCCTGTTTTACACTGAAGTAAGGTGGCTAAGTCGTGGGTTCACACTACAGCGGTTTCTTAACTTGATTGAAGAAATCCAATTATTTCTGGCGGAAAAGAATAACGACGTCCCCGAACTCGACAACCCTGATTGGCTGTGTGACTTAGCGTTTCTTGTAGACATTACAAATCACTTGAATGTCAATTGAATCAATTGATTTCGCAGTTATACTCTCATGTTTCGTCCTTTCAATGCAAATTGAGTCTTTTCAGGACACAAATCAATTCAGCCAATTACAGCCATTTTCCGAACTACAAAAAAATTCTGGAGAAAGTCAATAAAACTGACGTCAATTTCGCTCATGTTGAAAAAATTGATATTTGGATACAAGCTTTTCAAAATCGTTTCGTAGACTTCAAAAAAGTTAAACCTCTATTGGATATTTTCAGCAATCCTTTCAACGTTTCACGCGATAATGCACCGGAATCAATGCAGCTGAAATTAATAGACATGCAAAATGATGATAGTTTACGAAACAAATTTAATGAAGGTAATTTACTCAACTTCTACCGTTGCGTTGATAAAAACGCTTATAAAGAGTTGCGAATAAATGCATTGTAATGCGCAAGCTTATTTGGATCGACGTATATTTGTGAACAAATGTTTTCAGTGATGAAACTAAACAAAACGAAAAACCGAAACCGTCTGGCAAATGAAAATTTGGAAGCAATTTTACGTGTGGCGATAAGTAATGTGGAGCCAAATATAAAAAAAAACTTGTTAGTTCAATGCAATGTCATGCATTAAAATAATAAAACATGAAATATTACATTGTAATGATTAGATTACCTTACGATTACATTTTTGAAGGTTCTTTTATTTTTATCATTGTATTTTATACTATTTAAAAATAAAAGTTTTTCTGTTAATAAGTATTGTTTGTAGTGGCCCGTCCTTGGCTTATATTTTTCCCGAGTGGCCCCTATTCCCTATAAGTCTGTGCATCCCTGTGTTAGAGTGTCACAAAACTTTTTTTTTATGTACGACACTGTGCAAATTATGTAACGACAACCAAAAATTTGCCTCAACTTTAATGGTATGTATTTTCGAAACTTGTTGTTGTTGCTTTTATTGATGTTTTTTTCAAATTATAGGGTTTTTTCTTAAGAATATCACCACCTTTGTTGTTTTTGTTGAAAAGTATCTTTGGTATTATACTAAAATTCAAAACATCCTGTGGGGTATTCTAGCCACTAAAAGCTATTGCAATTATAGCCGAATTAAAGTCTCATATATTTTTTTTTTAATTTATTTGTTTATTACTGTTACTTCTTAAAATACACAATTTTTAGTTCAACGTGTTTCTAAGTGTCCTAAATCAGGCAAGTTTGAAGTGACTTCTGGTATTTTAGAAATCTGAGAAGTTTTGCTTTTGACGTGACACTCCACTACCCAGCACTTCTACGTGCGAGTTTTTAATGGCACGCATCATCCCTGCGCTCCGGAGTATTCTTTTGTGGTTGGCAAACGAGTCCTAAAGAAACAATTTTTATTTAGTTATTACTAAAATTGCAATTTAGGGAAATTGCACATATTTTCTTTATTGCAGAAATATGTTTAGCCACATCAAAAAATAACATAATATGCAATAAGGTACGTGTTAAATATCACTCCTTAATTTTTAATAAATAATTAAAACGAGGTGTGATGTCATATAGTGTGTTTGGCAGGGAACGACAAACTGCAGCGCCTTAATAGTCTTAGCGTTGGGCGCATCTGAATTTAAAATAATGTAAAATCCGAGTTTGCAAATAATCGGCGTCATTCGATTATTTTATTGGAGCATATTAATAAAAAATAACCTGATGAAAAATCAACTTCCTATAACCTGTGCATATGTGCTTCTAAAATACGATACAGGAACAATAATAATCTATACTTAATGCAAAACAAAAACTGATGCACGTCATACCCTTCGAGTGACGTCAGTTATTGACAGTATTGCCAGCTTGTAACCAAAATATCCTAGTGCGGAATTATACAGTTTCTTTTCATAAAAACAAGATAAATATACAAAAATTTCCTATAGTTTATATATTTGTTTACTGCATAATACCTTTGCCATCAACTATAGTAGATCTAACACTTCTTTTATTTTCATCTTGCCAAGATCGACCAATGGTACCATTTTGAAAAATCCATGTTTCATTCAAGAAAACGAATTAATACAAGAATGCTTCTTTTTCTTTAATATATTCTTTCAATAATACCAGTCGTTTGAAGGCTACATGGCAAATTTTCATAAGCCCTCGCCTCAGTTCATCTTTTTACCATCCAAAGCCTATTTTCTTGAAGAGCCTTCTTAGAGAGTTAAGACAACCATCAAACAATTCTCTGTCTTTTAATTTCTAACTTAAAATTGTCAAAGTTACATGATGTTCTAAAAAAAGCTTTAGCTTATGAATAACCGATGTAAAATATTATAATTTTTAAATAATACAACTTACTTGTTTCGTACATTCCATAAATAGTGTCACGGATAGAACTTATATCCAATCTTCACACATTAGAACGTTTGTTTTAAGGTGATTCTAATGATTTATCTTCCTTAACTGTTTTTGAAATTGCGCTTACAGGGGAGATATTTAAGTTCTTCCTGACAATAGCTTCTTAGAGATTAGCTCCTTGCACAGACTATTTAAATGATTCGGCATTTTTCACAAATAGTAAACAACCTAATCGACAGAGATATGTATGTGCACTTTTGTTTCTCTTAATAGAACAGTTTCTAATGCTATTTATGAAAAGATCTGGAGTTTTTGTTTCAAAATAGACGTTAAACACGAAACCACAGAACAATTAAGGTTAGTTTTGCATTAAACGTCAAACCAAGCCAACGAAGGAGCTGGCGCCACCGCACTGTTTACAGTTGTGTTGCCAACTATCAGCCAATAAAATTCAAATTATATTAATTTTCAAGCTTAAATAAACAAAATATTTGCTATAAGAGGGTTCGTATCAAAGAAGAATACTTTAAGTTTGTGGTAAATTCAATATCGCATACAGTTTTTTTTTTATACTTTTTGCCCAAATTTAATTTTCTCGTGTTTTCTTACGGATTTAAAATTATCAGCTGATTGATGACGTGCATCAGTTCTTGTTTTGCATTAAGCGTAATATAAAATCTTAATACGACACCTAGGTATACAACAAGCAGCAGCAGCCAGCAGTCGTTCTGCGAATGCGAATGCTGCCCGATCTACAATCTTATTTAATCTTAATACTCAAAACTGTATTTGCTCAAGATCGGTCATCACACCAGTCTCATCGTCTCGAGAACCTACGCTATGCCTACGACCTTGCCTTAAACACCCCCATTACGATTTAGTAGAGTATAATCTAAGTAGATAGTTATTCGAGTCATCATTCGAATGATATACCGATTTTTAATATAATTCTAATACAAAAGATCCGACTATTCAAAACTTGCGATTTCACTCATCACTTTAATGTCTTGGCGTGTCTGTCGCTTTCGCGCCATGTGTCGTCGCACGGTTTGACGTCACAACGAATAACGTCACGTTACTAGAGTAGGTCAAATTATTCAAACTTTGATAGCTTACACTTAAGAGTATTATTTTTCAAATTTAATTATCATGCAAGTTCCCTATTACATTTGAAGATGCTTAGGTAATATAATGATTGTAAAAATCCTTCCATCAAAATATTCAAAAGTTAAAACTTCCATTTTACTTTAGATCGTAAAATATAACATCCTACTAAATGTTTGAAAAAAATTGCTATTTACAAGTTAAACCTCCAGTGCCCCTCTCCGTACCACATTTACGAATTCTATGTTAAGTACATTTTAATGATTTTAGTTAACGATACCTGTGATCTATCCGGGGAATTTGCCGTTGAATATCAGCTAAAATGAAGTCGTTCGCAAATCTCCCCTGGGGTTAGCTCGCGGATATAAATGTCTGGTTATTGCGTAACATCAAGTGCAATGTATGCATGAATGGTTTAGATAACATTTGCGTAGGTAAATTAATACGCTCAACGAAATATTGTATTGGTTATAACATTCTCTTGTAATTACTGAAGGAAACTTTAAATTTAGCAGGTATAATATAGCCAAAGCATAGTTTGTAATTTTCTAGATTATTTACACCGATAATTTACTTTACATAAAATGATTAAAAAACTGTTTGAAAGATGTATAAATGAGAATCGTATACCCAATGAATGGAAAGTGGGCTGGATTACCCCAATATTTTAAAAAGGAGCAAGAAATCAGTGTTCAAATTATATAGAACTTTCGGTGAATGGCACGTTTAGCAGACTTTATGGAAGAATATTAACAATTAACTCTAAACCAAGAAACCCATCTAGTCTTTATAGATCTTACGAAAGCCTACGATAATATACCCATAATGATGTTGTTCGATATTGTTGATAAATCATCAATAAACATTACACTAATAAAAGTAATAAAGCAAATGTACACAGATATTGTCTCCAGAGTAAAGATTGGTAAAGCTCTGACACCCCAATTTAAGGTAACTAAAGGTCTACGTCAGGGCTGCTGTATGTCGCCAATTCTTTTTAATATTTACCTGGATAAAGCACTATCCCAATGGCGAAGGAAATGTAACGGAATGGGAATTCCAATAGATGACTACATAACACACTCTATACCCTACACTAAGCAGATGATAAAGTAGTATTTGCGCAAGATTCCGATGACATCGAGTATATGACCAGGAAGCTATTTGAAGACTACGCTAAGTGGGGGCTGACAGTCAACCTGACTAAGACAGAATATATGTGCGTGGGTGGACCAGAAACAGACCTAATATTGAACAACGGTAATATAATAAATGCATGCCAAAATTACACTTACCTTGGAGCACAAATTTATAATAATGGAAAACACGAATTAAATGATCAACTCCAGAATAAGTCTTGCACGTAAAATCACGGGAGCTTTAAATTCCGTTCTATGGCAAAAAAATTTAAGAAATGAGACAAAAATGCATATATATAACACCCTCTGTAAAAACTCCTTTACATATGGAAGTGAAGTCTGGCAGATTAATCGGAAAACTGAAAATAGACTTCTTGCCACTGAAATGGATTTCCTTAGAAGATCAGCACGAAAATCCCGTCTGGAACGAGTCAGGAATGAAGATATTCGAAGAATGATGGGACGAGAAGCAACTAATATGGATGACATACGCCAGAAACAACTCATTTGGTATGGACATGTCAGTAGAATGAATGAGGATCGAACCCCAAAAACGATTCTAAAGTGGCAACCAACAGGCCGAAGAAAACGAGGGCGTCCAAGAGAGACTTGGAGGCAAGGAAAGACTGGGAACCGGAAGGCGACCACACTCGCTGTAAAAACCGGATGTATATATATATAATTTACTTCACGTTTATTAAACCAATCAAAACTTATTTGCATCCTGGTAACGTGGTCTTATCGGGTAAGTCCTTTGTCTAGCTCAGTAAAACTGCATATAACTTTTTTTACGATACGAGACATATCTCAGGAAAAATATCAACCAAAATTCTTTCTTGTAGAAAAATGACACTTAAACTTTCATAAAACATGAATTTGTATTATTTTTTTGCGATAATAATAGATTTAAGAATTTACATTTTAACATCTAAATCGTGTCAAAATATCAAATTGTCACAAATTCAGAAAATAAAAAGTAGCATTGGCTTTGTCTCCATGGAAATGCATTATTAGGTGTTTTTGTTTGTATTGATTCGCTTGTCACTAATGACAGGATAATTTTTCAATGTTGTTCGATTTGTTCTAAATTAAAACAAAATAAGTCATTTTGGCACGAATAAAATTGAAGAAATTACTATTGTACTCATAGAAAACATTGTCATTCATACTAATTAAAAATGCACTGTAAAATGTGTTATTTCTTGCAGTATTGTTCTAATATGCTTGTTGCTAAAAAGTGAAAACCACCACAAATTTGAAAGCAAAACAGAATCGCTCAGTAAATTATCCAATCTTCGGAGCCAAATTCGCCAACCAAACTATCGTGCTAGTCGCCTAGCTTTATAACACGAAGGACCATGCGAGTACATTTTTTATAACGAAATTATGTACATAGATTTTAATGTTGCTATTATTTTGTTCCCTTTGCGCACTACCAAAAAGCTTTTTATTCCTTCGAAAACTTGATAATCCTAAGATCCTAGGATAGAACACGGCTTTAGATGCCCAAACTCTATTAAATGTAAATGAAGTAAAAGTTTAGGTTGACACATTTATCTCTGGCTACCGAAAGAATGCGGACAAAAACGTTCCACGGTTTACAATGTTGCCACGTACAATTACTAAATTAGAATTTAATATTTATTAGCAAGGAGACCCTGTGATTCAATGTAGTAATTAAAAATAAACAATAATTCGCTAAAAATATTATTGTCACAGCTGAATAAATTAATATTATGCTTCAAGGAATACATTATACATCAATATAAAAAGGACTTGAAACAGGCGCGGTCATACGGGGGGGTGGGGGGGGGGGGCATGGGGGCTCTCTTTATGCAACACATCCCTCAAAATGTATTTCTTGAAAAGTTGACAGAATATCAAATTGAATCATCTGTTAAAATCCGAAGTTCACATATAACTTCTAGATTGAAGAATAAATATGTAAAAGCTAAGTTAGCATCGTTTTATAATCTTGTTACTAAACATAGTTTAGGAGAAATAAATAGACTGCATCACCTAAAATATTTATAAGTACTTCGTATTTAATATGTATATTATGTGCCTTTTCAATAAACTACATAAAGTAAGGGGCACTATTGTTTTTTAAATACTGGAATAATAACGCACCCTTATACAAATACCTAAACATGTATAGAACAGGTAACTTTCGCACCCAATTTACCACCGCCTTTCTTCCTTATTTCTATTCAAGCAATGCCCCCCCCCCCTTGGCGTCGATTTACATTATAAAAGCCCTACCTCCATAAATTGACCAATCGTGTCAAACCCTTAATTTTTTAAAAATATTTAAACGCAAAAAATATTAATAAAAATAATTAAGTAAGTAGGTATAATATAATATAGGTATCTATAATTTTCTTAAAATTTACTTAGCCGTTTTTTGCGTATTTTTCCTACTTGAAAACCAAGAATCATCAACAAAAAAGGGCGTGGCACCCAAAAATTTTTCGTCTGCGGCGCTCAGACTTTTCCTACCACCGCCTCTCTAAATTGGCATAAGCCGCCACTGCATGGCCCCCCCCTCAAAATGTTGATATGACCGCCCCTGACTTGAAATGAGCCTGACCAAAGCCAAAGCCTTCAGTTTGGATGAGACGATCGAAGACGATTCTAAATACCTGGCCATAAAAGTCAGCATGGTAAAGAAAACCAACCGGTGGTTTGAAAAGCAGTATCCATTTCCTGTGCAGCTCTTAGTAAGCTGGGTCCAAAGAATTTTGGGAGAGAGACAACTGAAGTGCGAATATGCTGGAGTTATTGGCGCTACCGCGGCGATGGCAATACCCTGATAGGCGTCCAAGAGAGACCAAACTAAAGGTTGGCGATGATATTCAGAATATGGTAGCGTGTTAAGTTGGATCTAAACTGCTGCAAATCGAAGGGCGTGCAAAGATTTGGAAGAGGCCTTTATGTCGAAGTGGATGAATTTAGACCGAGAAGATGAAAATTATTTAAAAAAATATATTTTAATATTTTTTAATTCTCACAATAATTTTTTTTAATCATTCCCATAACACTATTGACCTTTGAGTCTGCCTCAGCAGGCTGCTTTTAACTTAACATCACACACAAGTGAGGCTGTCACTTTTAGTAAGCCCCTCAAGGATAGTTTCTGTCTTACTGTAGCTCATTTTGTTGCTGAACTGTACAGACATTTTTAAATTGCTTGAATAGAAATAAGGAAGAAAGGCGGTGGTAAATTGGGTGCGAAAGTTACCTGTTCTATACATGTTTAGGTATTTGTATAAGGGTGCGTTATTATTCCAGTATTTAAAAAACAATAGTGCCCCTTACTTTATGTAGTTTATTGAAAAGGCACATAATATACATATTAAATACGAAGTACTTATAAATATTTTAGGTGATGCAGTCTATTTATTTCTCCTAAACTATGTTTAGTAACAAGATTATAAAACGATGCTAACTTAGCTTTTACATATTTATTCTTCAATCTAGAAGTTATATGTGAACTTCGGATTTTAACAGATGATTCAATTTGATATTCTGTCAACTTTTCAAGAAATACATTTTGAGGGATGTGTTGCATAAAGAGAGAAATTAAATTATACATGAAACGACTCGCAACAATTAATGGTTCTTGTACCCGAAGCACTTTCTTTCGCCCACATGGAAGGAGAAAATGTTATGTTTACAACTATATACGGGGTCTTTTTTTTTGAATTAGTCTATTACTACTACTATTTAATAGAATAGTCTATTAGAATTTTATAAAAATAAGTGTACAGGATGAGTCAAAAAGCCGTAGAAAAAGAAAGTTACTGTTTTTTTGATGGAATACCCTATATCTTAGAATATTTTTCGTTTCTGCATAAAATTAGAATTATTTGTTAAGTCTAAACTTAATAGTTTCCGAGATATCGACTTTAAAAAAATGACATTTTTGAACTTTGACAGCTTTTAGCTTTCTAGCGGTACGCCATAGAGCAAAACTGCTTACATGTCCCTATCTTACTTTTTTATTATATTCTCGAAAATATCAACTTTTGGTTAAACCGGAAGTACTAAATTTCCGGCTTTTGTGTTACATCTAGTTTAACCGGAGCATGTAAGCCGTTTTACTCTAAGACGTACCGTTAGAAAGTGAGAAGCTGTCAAAGTTGAAAAATATCATTTTTTAGAAGTCGATATCTCGGAAACTATTAAGTTTAGACTTATAATGCACTTATTAACAAACAATTCTAATTTTATGTAGAATCGAAAAATATTCTAAGATATAGTGCGTTCCATTAAAAAAGAAGAGTAACTTTGTTTTTCTAGGTCTTTCTGACTCATCACTTATTTTTTTTTTTAATTCTAATAGACTTTAAAAAAACCCTAAAACTTTTCTCTTAAATATTTCTTGCCAGCTGTTTTACTTTAGAAAATAATCGACCGTTTCTCTACATACCAACGTAAGTCTGTAACAAATAATTCCAATATTTATCCAAAAGTTCATTGTGTGGTTTTTCAAATAAGTCAACCCTAAAGTGTTCTTAAGCCAGATGCCGATTTTGATTCATAATCAGAACTCAGTCCGATTGACTTTATCTTTCTGTGCCCATACTTGGTGTAAGTGAAATATCAAAACTACTAATTTTAAATATACAGTAATGCCACTTGGATGGCCTTTCCGAAATTAACAAAAACTTGTCTTGGATTCAACATAATACGATAATTGTCATAAATTTTACATTCTAATGCAGATAAACACGTTCTATAACATTCAGTAGTTTTACTCGGTTACAAACAAAGAACTAAGGAAACATAGTGGCCAAGTGGCCATCTTGGAGTCCATTGACTACAAAAATTTAAGAGAAAAACTTTATACAAAAAGAAAATGTTTTATCCATATACAGTATATTCATCTTAAATACTTTTATTCGTTTCACATGTAAACACAACAATATTATTTTCTATATTGTTAATAAACAAAAAAAAATCACATTTATTTGCCAGTAGCGTTTTACTATATGCGCTGAGAGCTGTATGCACTTTTGATACACTTTTAGGGAGCGGAGCTAGTAGCATCTTGCGGCGACAGTTATAAATATTTCTTCTAATGTATCTGATTATTGGCTGTAAGCAATGCAATAATAATTATTTACAAATGATTTTTGAAGGCCTTTCAGTTACATCTTCTTCAGCCTTTCTTTTACACGTATGTGAAACCGCCTCTTTACCTCTGTTCGTCTGCTTCATGATTGTGAATATCTTCCTTTCTTTAAATTAGGTTCTCTGAACCAAGACTGTAAAGTTTGGCTGTGCAATGCAGCTTTCTTTGGTTGCATCTTCACGATGTCTAACAACTTTTGAATACGCAAGATCAATCTTTCCCACGTTTACTTTTGGTCACTAAGCCCGATATTTTCCACTTTTTTCTATCCGCTATCAATAGTAGGAATAAATTTAACTATAAAATTGACTGAGCTAGTAAACTAAATTAGTTTTTCTAGTTTAATTATTAAGTAAGTATTATTATTATCATATTCAAATTCAAATTCAAATTCAAAAACATATTTATTAAGTTTTTAATACAGCTTTACAATAATTCACTATTTAGAAAAAATCAAGTACTAAGTAAATATGTTGGTGCAAAAAATTACTTTATTTAAAAAAAGCACTAATCGAATACGATGTGTAATAACACAATACAGATAGCAAAACTAAATGTTTGACTGCCATCTGTATATGTCTTGGTTGGTGCTCATGCTTCCACAATATAAGTAAATAAAATAGAAGAAACATATATTAACAAATAAACAAAAGAAAAATATATATAAAAAAAAAACAATAATTGGCTTTTAAAGAAAGTACCTACCTACCTAACTATAAGAAAACAAAATCCATAATTCTAGTAATTATTAATGGTTGTTAATATCTAATAAATATAATAAACAAATTAAACAACCTTACACCAACAAATAATGGAAATATCTACTATCCATTCCCTTAATTAAGGGTTCGGCCATTGTAACAGTAATAATTAATGAATACTTCTTTTATTCGTATGAAAAATAGAAAAGTTACTACACACATTTAGGCGGGCCCTTGCATCCTCTACATTTCCAATTTCAACAGTAGATACTTCCATTAAATCAAAATCCCTCACATAGACATCCATTCTTACTTATTATGAAAAAGAAAACAAAATTTTAAAGTTACTGCTTAAAATGGAATGTAGTACAAAAATCACCAAAATATATATATGTAATAAAAAAACAGAAAAACAGATAATATGGCTATTAACGAAAGTATGCAAAACGTTACTTTTTGCTGTTTCGTGTATTTTTAGGACTATATTGGTACTTAATTCTCGACTTTGGTCTCTGGTTGAAGTCCGCGCCTCTTTCCACCAACGGTTTCGAGCCTGATTTATTTTTTGGTGGCTCGTCTCCAGAAATTGTTCTTATTTGACCTTTCTTATCTGCAGTTATTTCCACTTCGTCCACGGAATTCTCCGCAGGTGCTTCCAAACTAACTATGTCGTGTTCCGTTTCCTTCTCTAGATTTTCTAGATCTTCTACTTGATATTCCTGGCTATCAATAATCAGTTTATGTCCTACTATCTTAGCCTCTAGATTTTGCGATCGTGCTAATTGAAGGTGTTTATGTAACGTTTTCTGTACCTTTCTATCATCGGGACAAAGATCATTCGCTATGGATAACCCGTGTGCTTTTAAATTTTTTAATTTAATCCTATCTTGGAAGATTTGCTTTTTTCTTAGATATGAAATAAATTGCACCACTATTGGCCGGGTACCAGATTTTTCCTTTCCAATTGGGTAAAAGTTATTTAAATCCCTTACGGAAAGATCTGTTCCAAGAATTGAATTAAGCCGCTCCAAAATGTGAGTTATCAAATCTTTACCCAGGTTGGGGTTTTTTGTTCCAAAAATTATAATATTATTCTTTCTTGATGCTCTTTCCAGTGCCAAGCATTTTGACCTTTAAGCATTAACCTCCTTATGTATGATTTCATTCTTATCTAATACTTGTTGAATTTCCGTTTTTAGTTCTAATGTTTGTTGCTTATTTGCATTAATCAATAATTTGTACAGGGCTTGTTGATCAGGTGATAAGTTTGATTATACCTCCATAATAAGTTAGTAAATAAAAGGTGTTGTCTACTCACAGCTTCAAACCACTGGCGAATATGGACCACTCCAAATATATTAGCTCGTTCTGGGGAAAAGGTTATCCCATATTTTCTGTTTGTGGGCGATTTCCTTTGTAGAAAAGTCTCAAAATTAGATAGCAGATTGACCACTTAGAGGACACCACCCATGCAAAATTTCAGCAAAAAGGGCCGGGAACTTCCTTCGCAAACAGTTTATATTGCGAAGCACGTTATTCTTTAAAGTGACACACACAAAAAACGAACGAGTGTAAATATTATTATTATTATTATTATTAAGTAATTATGTCATACAGTCAGGTGCTTAAAGAAACGGATTACTTTTGCGCCCAATTTACGCCCGTCTAGGAAGAAGGCGCTGTAAAAATGAATAATTTGCTTGACCTGTTAGTACATTATTTACATTGTAGGTGTGTAGTTCTAACAAACTGTAATTTCTCAGCCAACATCCCCATCGCAAAACTTAAGACATCTAATTCACCTCTCGTCTAAGAGGTAAGTATTTGTAATTTAAACTTTTAATCATCAAAATAGCTCTGCGGATAATAATGGCATCGTCGTTTACGAGACGGTTAACTAAATACCAGGTAAATTCGGCATTCTGGCTCTGTTAAGTAGTTTAGAGTTTAATCCATGGGCGGAGCCGATTTATCTTATGCTACATTCTTAGTCGCCTAAGTTTCCTAGTATTTTATTTAATTAAAGGTCATTCAGGTTTGTTAAGCTAAAACCGACAAATATATATTTATTTAAGCAGCTGTTCAACGTCAAAAGTAGTTGTTCTTATAATAGGTTTTTATAGTACTAACTGTGAACAAAAAGTGGAGCAAAACTTCACTAATTGGTGTAAAAAAATATTCCCACTAAACTTATTTATTTATTGGGTCCCTTCAATTTTGAATCTTTTAAAAAGTGACTGATATCAATGCTATGATGATTAGTGCATCGTCTACAACCAGAAAATTACCAGCGCAGATTAAACTTTTTGTCACATTTTTATATTCTTTTTGAAGAAAATCCAAATTTATTAAACCAAATTATGTGGAGTGACGAATCCCGGTTTCACAATAATGGAGTAATTAACAGACATAATTGTCGCTACTGGTCCCGGGAAAATCCTAACTGGATGCGACAGACTAAATTTCAAACACGATTTGGGGTAAATGTTTGGTATGGTATTGTAAATAGTTACATAATCGGACCCTTTTTGTACCATGAACATTTAACTTCAGTTCGTTATTTACAATTTCTGCAAAACGATCTCTTTGCTGTTACAAAATGAAGGAATTGACGTAAATACTATGTGGTTTCATCAAGACGGTGCCCCAGCACACAATAACAATATCGTTATGAATCATCTAAATGTGACGTTTCCAGAAAAAATGACCAGCATAAATGGGGATCTTAGATGGCCAGCAAGGTCCCCTGATCTCACCCCGATGAACTTTTATTTATGGGGCTACTTACAAATTGAAATCTACAAGGAACCAATGGAATACATGGCTGACCTGTACAACAAATTTTATGCTACTATAGCCGCTATTAATCGAAATACACTATTGAGAGTTCGCAGAACCGAATTATTATGTCGATTTGCTATGTGTGTGTATGAAAACGGTAATAATTTTGAACACCTCATTCGACCCCATTAGTTAGTTTTTGGTATTGTTCTATTTTTCAATAATAAGTTTGTATAATTTCTCATTAGCTCTTTCATAAAATTTAAAACATTTTTTAATTTTATTTCATTACGCTTTAATGTTTTAACTTTGCTTTTAAACAACAAAAAATACAACGTATTGATAATTTATGGTTTTGTTTCTTAATGCATATGCAATAAAATTGTTTTTATTTTTATTTTTCGAAAACGAAGCAAGATATGAAAACAATTTAACAGACAATCAGACCTATGATCAAACTCACAAGTTAACACGAGCAGTTAATTTCAAAATTAAAGTGAGTGTGTTAAAATCCAATGCTATTTTCCATTTTGGTATGATGCAACTACAGTTAACGGTCGTGTTAATTCTCGATCTCGTCATCCTAAACAGGAGTGACGCAATCCTTAAAGTGAGTACTTTAGCATATTTGAGCCAATCAGGGACGAGTTCGGTTATCAATCGCGGAAATTTTGAAGATTGTTTGGAAATGTCAAGTTGTCAAGCGGTCAATGAACTTTTGCCAGCGGTTGACGGCCACAGCTGGGTTTTATTCGCATATTTGTTGATTTTAGGCGATTTTTGCTTCAAAAATTAGTAATCGAATAGTTTTTGGTGAAAAATGCAACGTTTGTTAGATGTATTAGCCAGTTTTTTATAAAGAAATGGAAATATATTAATAACAGTAAGTTAAAAACACAATTGTAAGTACATTGTTGGTATAGATTTTTACAAAGGATTTTACTTTCAGATTATTTTACTTTAAAAATCTTGAAATTACTGAACAAAGTTGATTTGATTTGATTTACAACTCCCTTATAGTGACTTTTATACCTTTTAGATCATAACAAAACATGAGAGGAGAGAATTTCGAGGAGATTTCCTTCTATTTACCTAAATCCGTACCAGCTACTGAATTACACGTAGAAGTTAATAAAATATAAGAATTATACCATTTTCTAATATTTATTGAAGCCTTCAAATAGTTTCCTATAATTTACAAGCTGAAAAATACATGATGTTAAAGTTAAATTCAGCTTTGGCAACAATTTATACCTAATAGAGGTAAGTTTTTAAACTAGGTAGCTAGATACTAGATAATTATTAAAACCTGGATCAACCAAGTATTGTTTCGTACAAATTACACAACTTGTGTTGTATTTATAGATCTTTTAGTAGGTACCTAATGTTTATAAAAAATTGAACCACTAGGGTCACAATTCAAAAGTCCAGGTAGGAATACAAAAGTGAGAGTAAGGGCTTTGTCCCTTGGTATTCGTTGGGCTTTGATCCATTTTTCTAAAATATTTACAACAGTTTTAAAGTTAGAAATAGAATAGAGAGTAGATATTTTTGTTGCTTACTTACCTAAGTGCTTGTAAAAATATCTCATAAGGTAAGGATTCAGGTTAGTTATCCTATCTATCCTATGCAGAGCATTCCTTTGTTTATTTTTAATAAAAATATCAACATTCTATCTTATTAAACCTTTTTTTTACCATTTTATTAATAATTTGATTAGATCGAGATGATGTCTACTAGTATTAAAAAAACATTCAGTCCTATTTTTATACCTACCAGTATCTTAACAAAGAACATATGCACCTGTAAAATTCAGAAACTAAAATATTACTATCGAGGAATGGTAGCCTAGTGCAAAGTTAATACTAAAAATATTTAAATAAGTTCGAATGTTATTTTACTATTTTTTGTTTGTAGGCAAATGAGGCAGAAGCAGCTGGATGCAATACGAAGAACTAGTATAGAATGGGCAAGATTAGAAATTGAGATGTAGAAGGAAAGAATGCCAATGAACTTGAGTTTAAAAAAACCTGAAATGTTCCGAGGTGCAAAAATTATTAAAGCAATTAGTGTCAGAAACATGGACAATGGATAAACTTTAGACTGCAGTAAAGTCGCGACAGGAACAGGGTACAGCCCCATATTTATAATAAAAATATTAAATTATAGAAATTACTTTTAGATAACTTTAGGTATACTAAAATTCTAAAAGAATCGCTTAACATAACAGCATTGTTTAAAAACATGACCCTTTTTATATTTCCTGTATGAAGGTATCTCTGAGACTTCCTTAAAATTTTTTCGCAAAAACAGTAGGTATAGTATCTTTCGGTTTAGAAAGAAGTTAGTTGAGGTTACATTTTTATGGCATGTATCACATTCTAGTTACTTTTATTTTAGGTGGAGATATATGTTGATTTAGGACCGGATTTAATATATATTTTTTTTATATTAATTAAAATGCGACGAGGTCAGTAACGAACAAGGTCAACTCTAAATTATTAAAGACATGTTAAGGGGTTTTAAAATATTAATTGGTTAAATTACCACGTTTTTCCGGAGGTACAGGGAACAGTATACTTATGATTTCCTGATCGAAAATTTTCTAGTTTTCACACTAATTTTAATATTACATAAAGAAGCTGTCTCAAAACATCACCAAAAGGGTTAAACAATCAAGGTTACAGTTTTATAATAATTATCAAATAATAAATAAAATACTCCCGAATACGATTTTGTTTTGAACAAGTTTCTTTTGAGTTTTGGGTTACTTTTTTTAGTAAGCAGAAAGTGACACATATAAAATTCTAACGTTAACTAACTTATTTTTAAACTGAAAAATATTATAGCTTTGTCGTGAAACCAAAATACAAAAAAAATTTAGCAAGTTCTTGATACGATATTATTTTAGTCTTGACAATCGTGTTGAATATTATTAGCAGTACCTACCTACCAGATTTTGTAAAAATTGTAAATGTGATTTTGCTCGCTAATAAATAAATAAGTAACAACGAAAATAGTTTATATAATGGTTTTACTAAATTAATATCTAAAATTACAGGAGTAACTTAATTGTTAAACCAAATTTACATTTTATAACGTAAAATTACAACTGGAAGCAGCAAACTAGTGTCATGTCTCATGGCTTTGTGTTTCATGTGGTGGGGTTTTCTCTATCTACTGCAACTAGATATTCCAAAAACCTAAAATTGTTAACAGCATTTTACAAATTAATTTTTTACCTAGCTACAGGGCATCCTGGAATGTCACTCCTGAAGTTTCCCATTTGACAAACCTACTTTTATGATTGCTCAAAAAAGGTTTGCTGAATGAGAATTTTGGAATGAAATTCAAAAATAAATCAAGTTTATTTTAACATATTTTTAAATTGTATAGTAATAATCCCCATGGCAGAAAGCAAAAACTAAAATGTCTACACATTACTAACGTCGAATAAGATACTATGTAGTTTATAGTAGATGAAAGCGAGACCTTTTATGTAGGGTTGTAACAGGCACTTTAATATGTACTGAGATAGAAAAGTGGGAATTTTTAGCTGTATAAATGCCTATCTGCAGTTTTTTCTCCAGCCTAGTCCTAGAGTTATTCAAACTACTATCCTCTGCAGACCAAAAACTTGCCCTGACTGGCTTGCACAGCCTCATGTCAGGACTGCATAGGACATCACTGAGTGGAAGATGGCAAATATATACCATCCTCATTGTAACCTCTGACACACAATTTTTGGCCATGGCTTTTATATATAAGTTATTAAATGGTCTTCTCCCATCTTGCCTTGGTGGATTTATTGCCCATAACAGTGATGTACATAATTACCCTACTCGAAATAGAAATGATTTTTATATCAAGAGGACTAATTCCAGGAGAGCTATGAATTCTTTATTTTTCAAAGGTCTTAAAGAGTACAATGATCTACCGAGATATGTCAAGGAGTGTTCATCGATTAATAGTTTTAAAAGAGAGCTTAGGACATTTTTTTGAAGTTAAGATAGGCTTTTCCGATATGATGATGTTTTGTAGCCTGAAATATAGATTTTATTTGAATTTCTAGTGTTATATCTGAAGTATATTAAAACTTGTAGGAGTGTTTTTTAACAAACATCAGTGCACTAAGAATCAGAATACCTGGAAGTGTGAGAATCTAATGCTGCCGAAAGGTTTCTTTGCCTGACTCAAGTGGGCTTAAGGAGTAGATTTTACGAACATTTTTTTTTTAAGAATAAATCATCTTTGAAGTTCTGAGTAGTTTGTCCTCAGTAAAGCACAAGAAGAGTTAAGTGGCTGTGGGCCAAAGAATAATATATATTTAAGAATTGTTTGGGGTTCATAAAGGTTTTTAAGTTGACAAAGGCATAATAAGCAGTTTAGTTTTGCAGCAACATTGTCTACATGGGCTGTTTACTTTAATTGTGAGTCTAGGTGAAGACCCAGAAACTTGCATTGTTCTACTCTTGTAATCAAATCAAATCAAATCAAATCATATATATTACGGTTACTAATTTATATAAAATTTTACCGACGTCATATTGTGTATATATTATTATTAAAACAATTCTCCTTAACATTTCATGTACATATTAAAATTACAGAATAAAATAAGATAAAATAAAATTCAAAGACTATTATTACGACACATTAAAATTTGGAATAACATCGTCACACTGCATTTGTACTATGTGAATCTATGTTCCAAATATTCGTTAGTGCTGTAAAAGGCATTCTGTAGTAGAAGGCCCCTACATGTACGTAATAAAATTATTATTCAATTTTAAGTATAAATCAGGAACCTGCTGCTTTTTATAGAATGCCATGTAATGGGTTTTATTTGTGTTAACAACTAGATGATTTGTTTGGCACCAAACAGAAAATCTAAGCAGAATTGTATAAGTTATTTCCAGTAGTTGATTAAGTGTAGAAGCAGGTATGACTACTGTTGCATCATTTTTTCAAATCGTTTATAAATAATGCAAAAAGCAAGGGAGAGATTACGCCTCTTTAGGGAACGCCCTATCTGATATTTAGTTTCTCCGAATAGGAGCCCTAAAGTTTTACTCTTATTTGGCGATTAGAGAAAAATGATTCCAGCTAGTCAGAAATATTACCACGTATTCCCATAGCATGCAACTTTCTGAGCAAGATGGCAGTGTCGACGCAGTCAAACGCTGGGCTAAGATATGGAGTGATATTTTGGGGTAGTTCAACGGAAATACACAGAATTATAGTCATGCAAAAAAGGTGCATCCGAAATATTTTTAGGATGAAACAGCAGGAAAGTTGTAGGTCTGTTTTTGTAGAAAAAAATATTCTGACGGTAATAGGAATGTACATTTTGGACTCTGTAATATTTGTATGTGATAATAGGGATCTTTTCCTCGATTTTAATGTGAAACATGATTATGACACTCGCCATAAAAGTAATTTAGTACCAGAAAATTATAACTATACTTACATACCTCCAAAAAAATGTAAAATACTGCATCATAAAAATTTTTAATTGTTTCTCAGACGAAATTAGAAACCTGCCAAAGAATAAACTAAAATATACCTTAACAAAATATCTAGTCAGTAAGGCCTTCTACAACCTTAATGAATTCTTTGATGATCCTGATAAAGGAATAATTCAGTGTTAAATTTTAAATGTTTGTTACAATT
Source organism: Polydrusus tereticollis (assembly GCA_963920685.1). Classification (NCBI taxonomy): domain Eukaryota; kingdom Metazoa; phylum Arthropoda; class Insecta; order Coleoptera; family Curculionidae; genus Polydrusus; species Polydrusus tereticollis. The sequence continues at coordinate 64,579,037 of OY987327.1, forward strand.
TTAAGCATGTGTAATTTTATCAAAATTGTCATTGTCTAAATATAATGTAATTACAAATTTAAAATGGTTATTTACAAAAATCTCTCCAGACATTGTTCAAAAGCCCCTATTGGTTTTTTTTTTATTATGTTTATAGTAAATGTAAGCATCTTATTATTGAACAAATAAATACTATTGTATTGTATTGTATTAAATCGAAAAATAGAGCTATAGTATAGTAATTAGAATCTATTGTTTTATAAATATATTCCAAGAGATCATAAGCAGCTGTGCTAGTAGAGAAGTTTGAGCAATACTAATAAAAAATTAGGTAGGTACTATATTTTAAGACGGGACCTACCTTCACATTATTAGATAATGATCCTTTTATTAGTGAATAAAATTGAATCGAGTTTAATCACATTGGAATCTTCTTGAGTCCTGATATGTGCTGGTAATTTTAGGTTGGTCATATCCTATAACATCACATTATATCACTGAGAAAAAGGCTAAAATAAAAAAATAACTGAAATTATACAATACATACTTTGCTTTCACTGTGAATAATCTCTTGAGTTATCTGTCTAGTTGAAAAGCATCTCATACCATAATCTCTTTTTTTCTAAGTGAGTTTTCTGACACAAGTTGTTCTCAATTTCTGTTAAACAGATAAATTATTGAGTACCTACTTTAATTTTCATGCAGCAACCACATTCTACTGATGTTAATACATAAGTGTAAGCTGGACTACAAATACAAATACTAATAATCTTTATTCCCACTAGGAGCCCTAAAGTAATTAAAAGTATATTTAATATGAAGTACCTAGTAGGTAAATACATAATATAATTGTTTAGTAACTAACCTCTTTACGTATCAAATATTTTCTTTTACCATTTTCTTGGTGAAAACTTCTCACAGTTACCAATTGAAATAAACTTTGTCTCGTGTCTGTGTTCTTTACTGGTTAAAGCCCAATTTATAAACTTTGTAGTTACGCTACGCTCAGCTCAGTTCCGCTTCGCTCTCAGTTACGGTGCGCCGCAAAGGCGTTCCAATTTATAAACTTACGTTCCGTGTCGCATGTCGTTCTGCATTTTATTGGTCAATGGCATACGTCATACGTCAAAACAAACCCACGTGACTAAACTTTCGGCGCCCATTGGTTACAAGTCGAACTGCAACGAATGGCAACGTAAAAAGATAAAACTTGGTCATCTTCGGCGGAGCGCAGCGTAGCGTAACGTACTAACGTAAAGTTTATAAATGGTTTCATATGTTTTCGTTTGTTGAAGTCCAACGATCATCGGCGGAACTGAACTCAACTGAGCGTAGCGTAACTGACTAAGTTTATAAATTGGGCTTAATACTTTGATTCCAATCCATATTCTAAAAAAAACGGCATTAATAATGTAAATATGTAAACAAGCATTCAATTGAAATATATAAATAGGTACTTACGACATAAAATAATGTATCTCGAACGCACACTATAAAACTTTCTCTCTAAAATCTAAAATCTATACTATTTTTAGGTTAAGAATTCTGACACTTAAATCTGACAATCACATCCGATAACTTTAACGGCTCAGCTGTTTCTCCACCACAGTGAAAAAACAACAAGTAGGCTGTTTTCGGTTGTTGTCATGGAAACACTCACGTTAAAAGTTAAAGTGAGCATTTGATCATAGGGCTGAATAAAAGGATATTTTTAGTTGCTTAATCCGAAAAAAATATAAAAATTACCAAGAACTCAGTGGCGCCTTATTTTTTGCCAATATTATTTGTTAAGGCGTCCCCTGAGACGTCACTGGACGTAATAATTTAGCGCTACACGAGCGTTTTATCACTAAAATTATCATTACCAAAATTAAATTAAAATCTGCTAAAGGATATTAAAAATATTTATAATTAAAATACTCGTTAAAATTATTTTATTAAAAAACTTAACCCCAACTATCTCCGTTCATGTTGGATTTATCAAAAATTTTAATGAGACATAATTTAATTAAAAATTAATTATCTTTAAGAACCACAACATTTAAAATTTCCTGTCATCGAAAATATTCTTTGCACCATGGCGCCACCTACATCTTGTATTATTTAAACACATTTTTTACACAGTTGTGAAGCCAATCCTAGGGGCTAAAAACTGGCGTTTACAGAATTTACATGTCACTTATAGTTTTCGAAATAATTGGCCTGGGATTTTTTATTGAAACACCCTGTATATCTGTGAAATTTCCTCGTCTTAAGTTAAATACACGTTAGAGAAAGACACATATTGGTGCTAACTAAAACGAAACCATCATAGGATTACAGGGCATGCCAGGCTTTACTTCTTTCTTACCATAGTTTTAATAGGACTTGCAAGTCAAATTAAAAAAAAAAATATAGGTACAGAAAGTAGTCCATTCTGTCAGTGGTTAAAGTTTTAAATTGTAGGAATAAAAGTCTGTCTAAACCACAAATACATTTAATAATAGAAGGGGAAAAGGAGATCTTTACATGACAGTAATAATTATTGATCTAGGAGATGTTTCGTCCTAACAGAAGGTCATCTTTAGCAATAATAATAATTTTTTTAAATGATAATCATGATTCGGAGATTAAGCCTTGACATATGCGATACAAATTGAAGGTTAATTAAAGTTTTAACATAGGCACTAAATAAAGGGTGAGAGGAACACATTTTATATCTTCAAGAGAGTATAAGGTAGGTTAAAATAAGAGGAAGAACTTGATGAATAATCTCTTAATTTTATACATCAATCATTGAAGGTTAATTAAAGTTTTAGCATACTAAATAAATGGTGGGAGGAAAGTAAGGTAAGTTGAAATAAGAGGAGGAATTTAGTGAATGGTCTCTTAATTTTATACATCAAGCATTCTCATTGGGCAATTGTTCAATAAAAGTAATGAATAAGGAGGAATCCGTAGGAACTTGACAGATTATGTTCTATATTAACTTTTAATTAATATGTAAAAATTGGTAACGATAAAAACTTTTGCCTTAAATAGACGTATGTGGGGTTTCTACAGCATTTGTGGTTTGTTCAATGGCGTGAATTTATTCTTAGGTCTTTTTATTTTTATTATTTGTTAAAATGTTCTATTCTTGCAACAAGCGTTCTAAATGAAATTTTGTTACTTGTTAGGGTAATCCTTGTTAATTGCATGTTGGTGTTCATTATTTGTAGCCGGTCGTGTGTCGTGTAACTAAAAAACTGGTGCTGGTGCAAGATTTTAGCAAAAATATTGCACCAGCAAACCATCACACGCCTAAACCGAAATTTAATTTTTGAAACCCACTAATGATATCTCTTAAATTCTTCACCACTAAGTGGAAAGGAAAACACCAAATTTAGTAGATGATCGCCTTGGATCTTGGATATTGTCAAGCCGTAAATAGTGCACATTTTTAATTAGTTATATTCATTGTTTGTTCTTAACTTTGTACTATCCTTTTCTGTATCTCCTGATGACGTAGGGAACTTTTTATTTACCTTGATTATTATTTAACTGTGGAAGAAGACTGCATTGTTTCGTTTACATTACTTTCGACTCCACTAAACATATGGACTATTTTTTCAATATAATATATAATTGATACTGCGTGTACATAACATACGGAAAGAGCACAACGAGCTAAATTTCTATCCGGAACAACGACAAATTTAATCACTATTTTCGAAGTTTTAATGAAGCTGTCCTTTACTTTGTGACAGTACATTTAGAGTAAATAAAGAAACCCCTGTTGCCGTTATCTTTTACGGTTTTAAATTAAATCGGTTTAATTGAAATTCTGTGAAAAGCAATTAAATGTACTGACGGATAACAAAGAAATCTGTAATTATTTTAAATCTTGGTTTTGTTGTACGTATTGTGTGGGCAGGCACACAAGAATATTTATTAAATTTTAGATTGAATTTGTAAGAGATTCTAAGTAGGTGTACATACAGGGTCGTTGGTATGTATGGAAACGGTCGATTATTTCTTAAAGCATAAAGGCTAGCGAAAAATATTTTAGATAAAAGTTTTAGGGTTTTTTAAGGTGTATTAGAACTTTAAAAAAATAAGTATACAGGATGAGTCAGAAAACCGTAGGGAAGCAAAGTTACCTTTCTTTAAATAGAACACCCTATATCTTCGAATATTTTTGGATTTAACATGAAATAGCAATTATTTTTTAATAAGAGCATTATAAGTCTAAACCTAATAGTTTCCGAGATATCGACTTTTGAAAAATGACATTTTTCATTTTTGACAGCTTCTAGCATTCTAACGGTACGCTTTAGAGTAAAACGGCTTACATGTCCCTATCTTACTTTTTTATGATCTTTCCAAAAACATCAACTTCCGGTTAAACCGGAAGTACTGTATTTCCGGCCTTTGAGTTACATCCGGTTTAACCGGAAGTTGATGTTTTTGGAAAGATCATAAAAAAGTAAGATAGGGACATGTAAGCCGTTTTATTCTAAAAGGTACCGTTAGAAAGCTAGAAGCTGTCAAAGTTCAAAAATGTCATATTTCAAAAGTCGATATCTCGGAAACTATTAAGTTTAGACTTATAATGCCCGTATTAAAAAATAATTGTTTTTTTATGTTAAATTCAAAAATATTCGAAGATATATGGTGTTCCATTTAAAAAAAAGGAACTTTGTTTCTCTACGGCTTTCTGACTCAACCTGTATACTTATCTTTTTTTAATTCTAATACACCTTAAAAAACCCTAAAACTTTTATCTAAAATATTTTTTGCTGACTGTTTTACTTTAAGAAATAATCGACCGTTTCCATACATACCAACGACCCTGTATATACAGTTAACAATGGAATATGACGCTAAAATAAACATACAACACAATAACAATTACTGCAAAATTAAAGATAAAAATCGAGCGACCCAAAATATGTTACCAATTATATATATTAAATAATAAACATAATTAATACAATATGTACGCAATTCATATAATATTGTTATATTGTTAACAGATTGATTAATAACATGCCAACCGGTCTAACCACCAATTATATTGATCCCATTTCATAACTTTTTGGATACGTAGTATTAACAACAATATAATGTTTATCAAAACGTGTGTCCTTTGATTGGGACGTTTACACATTATAACTAGGTAAATAGACTTTAATAACCGATAATATTTTAGCGAAGGTTAACAATTTCTGTTAAGGAAACGTGTGTTAATGTAAATAAAATACAGACATAAAATTCTATTTTACCAGAAAATAGAAATATTCTGCTAAATTAAATAAAACCTTAACAATATCCAATACGCAGTTGTAAGCGGCCACTAAAAAAGAAATCCACCTTGAGATAATTATATTTTTAAACTATATTGTAGCATCTTCTGACGACCGTTACTATCGGTATATTTCACAGAATAAACCATAAATTTAATATTAAGTTCGGTTCTAGGAATTAATATTTCTCAAGTTACGATAAAAAGGTACAATATTCGAAAGTAAATCTATTTATAACTTAGAATCCTTTGCCGGATAATATGATATTCTAATGCATTTGTGAAGCGTCGACACATTACAGTGACAGCGGTTGCTTCCACAGCTCACTCAATTGTCGATAATGACGACAATGGACTACGTGGGCCGGTATCCCACATGTTTAATCACTTTTAATTGGTCTCTATGGTTCGCAACTTCAATGGATCGGTGAATTTCGGTAACGACTTGCTAACAACATCTTGACGAGAGAAGTTCACTCCGCGACCGGATTCCATGCAACCGATTCTATTTTAAAGGCACAAATATGTTGTTTCTCAGCTCTGAAATAAATATTCTCTTCTTTGACATTCAGCAACTAAGCTGTTTCTCTCCTGCCAAGCAGTGGAAAAATTCTCATGTGTATAACGCAAAGACGCGTTATGTTTCTCTAAGACTGCCTTAAAGAAGTAAATGCCATCTGCTTACGACATTAATTCTAGTATGATACCACAAAATATGTTTCTCTGTTTTTCGTAGTGAAGTATAAATAAATCCCACAGATACATACAGTGCATTGCGTCTAACGTCAAAAGATTCTTATTCATAGTGGGTAGTAGATCCACAAGTTAAGAAGTTGAAAGTGTTGTAAAATCCTGTCAACAATTGTTAATTTAAATGAAGTAAATAGATACTATTTTTGTTAAACGGAGTTTCAATTGAATCTATGCAGTCGAAAATCAACCAGCCCTATACTATGGCCAATAGTATACAAACGACGGCAAACGAGTAAAAACTTTCTCGTTCAATTTCTTACAACGCAACCTGGGGCTATACAGGGTCCACCATTTAAAACGAAACAGGCTAAATATCTGATTCCACGTTAATTTTTAAAAAAATCGCTCGTACACGTAATTAGATTTGTCAAGGGGGAAGTCTTTTGTTACCATCTTTAACACTGCAATTTGAATCCTCTAGGGGGGGGGGGGGTGAAACCAACCCTTACTATATCAAATGGAGTTTCAGAGATAATTGTCTAATTGTGTAATGGTTTTTTTCTAATCCATTATTTGAATAACAATAATACTAATGATTAAATGTAATACAAAACTAACGTAATTATTTACACAGATGTTAAAAATGACCACCACCGACTTCCATACAATGAGCAAGGCATGATTCAAGTTTTTCACGAACTGCCTGTAACATTTCTGGTGTTATCAGTCGGCATTCTTGTACAACTCGTTCCCTTAGATCTTCTAAATCGTTGGGCTTTGTTGCATAAACTTTTGTCTTAAGATGTCCCCATAAGAAAAAGTCGAGTGGCGTCAGATCTGGAGACCTAGCTGGCTACTCAATAGGCCCCCTCCGGCCGATCCATCTTCCTGGAAATGGCTGATCCAAGTACTCTCTTACCCGTAGATAATAATGCGGTGGAAAAATAACTTTCTGTCCTAAAAAGATTTTCATATTTCTGTGCTACTCTTATAATATTAGGATTTATTGTTTTTTGTAATAAATCATGGTAAACTTCTTCAGTCAAGATTCCATTGATGAAAATGGGACTAATAATATGGTTGCCAAGAATACTCGCCCATACATTTATTTTCTCAGGTGTTTGAGTATGATCTTCCCTGTAAAGGTGAGGGTTTTCATCGGATCAATACCTGCAATTTTGTTTAATAACTGCCCCGGCAAGAGTAAATGTAGATTCATCTGAGAAACAGATATTGTAGACAATAATGCGATTTGACATAAGTTCGCAAAATTTTGTCCGGCGATCATAGTCATCTTCGTTGAGCTTATGAACAAGACTGATTTTATAAGGATAATACATCGCAAGTTTTAATATTCTGTGAACTGAAGTTTCAGACACCCCAGATCCTTCTGAGAATGATGTTATGCTATTAAATTGAGTACCGTCGGCTTTTAAAAGTTCAAGAACCCCTATTTGCATACCTTCATTGGTTATCGTCCGAACACGATTGTGTTTTTTATTCTGCACCAAGCCACATTCATCAAATTTTCTGACAAGTTCCATCACGTATTTGGCCTGAACATTCTTGTCAGGAAACTGCGCGTTGAAAATTCTAGCAGCAGCTTTAGCGCAATCATTGTTGCGATAATACAGTTTTAGCAGTTATTTTCTTTCTTCTAAAGAGTACACCATTTTCAATCACAGTATCTCACACTCTCAAACACAACATATACTAAGTCAAGACTGAAAATGTTTAAAAATAACAAATACTTTTGGTTCTCTTATCAAAACACACAAAACAAAGAATGCACATGCACAAAAAATGTGTTCTCCTTACGATGCAGTGGCGGCGCTAGACCTCTTTTTTTGTTAAGAGACTCCCGCCGGAGAAGGATTTAAAGAGCAGATTTGAACTAATTTTGATAACTATTATCTCTGAAACTATCTGACCGAATGTGACGAATGAGATACGATTTGAAAGAGAATTAAATGCCCTTTTAAAGGAGGTATCACTCGATCTCTTGTTCTATTTAAAATAGTAAGGGTTGGTCCCACCCTCCCTAGAGGGTTCAAGTTGCAGTGTTGAAAACGGTAACAAAAAACTTCCCCCCTTGACAAATCTAAGTACGTGTACGAGCGATTCTTTTAAAAATTAACGTGGAATCAGATATTTACCTTTTTCGTTTTAAATAGTGAACCCTGTATGTATATACCCGAACTGATATCTATTTTAATCTTTGTTTGCGAGTATGCCTCTTTGTGCTTGTTGTTCACCTACCAGAAAAATGTAAGGGATATAAGACTCACATAGTTGATTACTTATCTAATATTATTGGAATTGCTTGCCATCTTAAAGTCCTATCGTCACTTCATCTGCAAGTTTATCATTTGATTGAATGCTTTATGGATTTATAAAAAAAAACCGAAAAAACGAGGATATAAATTATTATTATCTCGTGTTTTGTTAAAAAAGATTATTTTTTTATTTTGTTAGATGTTGTACTCTGTGAAACGGTGTAAAAACTATATTTAAATATCCGAAGAACTAATGAAAATTTCGTTGCGTTAAAACATTTTCTTACCAAGAACATACTTTTTCGAATACACGTTTATTTAAAGAAACTAGTACATTTCCATAAGACAACATATAGATTCACCAACAAAAAAAAACGTAATGAAAACCTAAAATCAACCACAATAATTACAGACTACGAAATAAACAAATTGGACTACTCAAGCAGCTACTAAACTAAATCGATAGGACAAAGACGCTTCTTATACAGGGTGTCCTCAAAGTTGAGTCATTTATTTTAACAGGTTGTAGAACTCGTAAAAATAAGTAATTGTACCAAAAATCATTTATATAAAAGTTGCAGAATAAAGAAGTTATTAACAATTGAAAAAATGTAAAATTTAAAACTGTAAGACCTCTGACTTTTTGATATTCTCGACCACTGAAAACCGTACAAATGAATGACTGAATGATAAGTAATTTGTATCCTACAAAAAATGAGCCATCCCAATTACCCAGTAATCCCAGTATCACCAGGAGACAAAACATTAATGATAACGCAGTGGTCGAGAATATCAAAAAGTCAGGTTGTCAGTTCTTAAATTTTAAATTTTTTCAATTTTTAATGACTTCTTTATTCTGCAACTTTTATATAAATGATTTTTGGTACAATTACTTATTTTTACGAGTTCTACAACCTGTCAAAATAAATGACTGAACTTTAAGAACACCCTGTATACTGCTCCAAAACTCTATAATACCTTACCTGTAAAAATTGAAGAAGAAATTTACCTGAAAAAAAAAACAAATTATTAAAAACGTGAATACGTGGGATTGGAGATGTACAGGGTGTCCATTTTTCGATGTAATTGCAGAGTATCTCGGTAACTAATAAAGGGAGAGTCCTGCGGGTTTTACATTACTGCGCTACTTTTTTGTGAAACATAAGATGCTGCAAACAGAATTGTCATAGGTTTCTTAGTTTTGAAGCTACAGGGTATTTTCGAGAATATTGCCTTTTCGACCACCCCCTGTATTTCGGCTACCCTTTAACTTATCAAAAAATTGGAACTTGCTTCTAAGACAGTTTTTTAAGTAGAATTCAGTGGTTTACTTACTTTTTTCTGGGAGTCTTACTTTTGAGATTTAAGGCAAACATATGATTTTTTAAATGAAACACCCTGTATATTATTCTCCTATTTTATTGGGCTATTTTTAAGCTTTTCAGAAATATATAATTATTGTTGATAGTTATTATTTATTAACAGTAAACGCACAAATCGAAAACTTTAGAAAATTAGGGTAGTAGGCTACGAAACCATTGAAACAAACAAAAGAATGTCATTACTGCTAAAAGTAAGTCGTCGCACAGCATTTCCAGTACGTAAAGGGTGCACAAGCTTTACTTCATAGGGTTTTAAATAATATTTATTTAATAATTTGTTGGACAATATTTCATTCCTCCGAGATCTTTTTTTTTACTTTACACGAACTTCTAGTGACTCTACAAAAGCCAACGTTCATTTTGTCCCTTTCGCGATTTTCTTTTATCATCATGTAGGCTTTATAAATGATCGATTCCTAATTAAATTAATTTTTAAACTTGAAAATGTTACTTGATGGAGCTGTCTTCCCTCTGGATATCTATGAAAATAAGTAATCTTGTAAGTTAGATATTTAAATAATTATAAAATTGTAAGTTTTCCTATTTTCATGGCACTCTATAAAGCAAAATGTAATAGTTTGAAAAAATTTTCGTACTACTAAATTTTCGGCATTTTTTTTTTAATTTTCGTAAAATAATGACATGTATTTAAACAAAACGTCATTTTTATCTATACATTTTGACAAATAGACATGTCAGATAGATATTCTTTTGTTCGTTTCAATGGTTTCATGGCCTATTCTACCCTAATTTTCTAAATTTTTCATTTTGTGCGATTATTGTTAATGCTAACTATCCACTATTATATATTCTTGAAGACCTTAACAACAGTTCAATCTAATAAGAGAAAATATACAGGGTGTCCCATTTAAAAAAACATACCTATGTTTACTTTATATTTCGAAAAGTAAGACACTCAGAACAAAAGTAAGTACGCCACTGAATTCTACTTAAAAAACTCTCTTAGAAACAGTAAATATTTTAATAAGTTAATGGTAAGTATGGTAATGTTTGTAAATTAGACTACCATATTTAGAAAGAAGCAAAAAAATTGTACAGATTTATTAGTTTTTTAAAATCCAAAGAGCCCTTTTTTGTTTTTATTAAAGCAGTATAAATGTAGTCCTGCTACAGTTATATTATATGTGCAGTTTATACCAGCAAGTAATCGAAAGAAAGTACTCAACAGTCAAATTTAAGAATAAAATAGTTTTGATGCAAAGGGGACAGAAGTGACCAAAAAGGGACAGCAGAGACAAAAAAATAAGTAGTGTTCTATGGACTGTGTATTTTTTATTTTTTGAAACTTGAACATTTAGATGATAAATTTAAACGAAAAAAAAAAAACAAAGTAAATATAACTTCAATGCAAATCAGTAATAATGTTAAACTAAATAAAATAAACCACGTCCATACTTCTGCGGGACAATGTGTTTTCCATTTATATTTTCGTACAGAAACTCAAAAATATCTGAGACATCTGGAAAACCGTTAATGTATACTTGACAATCTCTTCTTGTAACTTTTCTTCTCAAAAATGTTTCTTCAAATTTTTGTTCTGTCATTTCACTTTCATTTATCGGCAAAAAAGGTTCATGTCTGTATGTGAAAGACTTAATTTTTTTAGTCGCTTTTTTTCTTAGTAAAGTTTTCTTTCCTTTCTAAAATAATCTTCATGCTTCTCCTTATTTTGTCTCAGTTTTTCTCGCTACTTCCTTTTTTAATTTTTTCCACAGGATGTTTAGAAATTAAGCGTAAAATGCATTTTTTTGTGCTACCCTGTATGTCAACATATCCATTCTGTTCGTAAAAACGCTATCAGAACATTATAAAGACGACAGCATCCACAACATGTAAAAAAATTATCATACTTGGTAAAAAAACTTAAAAGTTATTTAAGATTGAATTAAATCAAACATTTTTCAGTCCGGTTAATTTTGTGGTCCAGTGTATTAAAATAGTTCTAATTGTAATGTTGTGAGCATGCTAATTTTCTCCTATAATATTATTGTTGTTGTTCATAAATTACACAATATTTAAAAATGACGACAAATAAATAATAAACTTATTGTACATCTCTTTAACCTTTGAACTTCACCTTACCTAAAAATGCAAGCCTCTGATGTGCCAATAGCAGAGTTGAAAATGGTATGGATATCAAATTAATCGATAAATTTAATATTCTAACAAGAATCTAATAAAAAAAAGCAATAGTAATACCTTACTTACCATATTTTGATAAAATTTAGCCTAACCCCTTAATAAAATAATTGTAGAGTATGTATCTAGTGCAAACAGATTAATGCATAATATAGAATTATATTTGAAATTTCGAAGCTTTGCCTCCTCTTTTCAGCTCTCTATTTTATAATTGTATGTTTGGTTGCCATCCTGCACCTAAATAGTTTGTCCAAGGATCACTATTCAAAATAGGTTTTGCGCTCCGAAATGCCACCTAAAAGTTGACGTTCTGCCCAATTTGTTATAATTTGACATTACTGGCGCTCGCCCAACTTTATTTACAAATAAAATAAAATCAGGCATTACTTTAAAAGAAGCTGTAGGCTAAAAATATATATTTTCTAATATTTAAAACCATCCAAAGAGCAGTACTCAAAATAATTAAACGATTGTAGCCTTCTAATAATATATATAATTGTCGAGAAAATTATCGTTAGTAGGCAACACAATATACGCAATAGTAGAATATTTGCGTTTCTAGGTTCTAAACAATTTTTCGCTTCTAATAAAGTAGGCACATGTCAAACAAAGCGGTAAATAAAAAAGTCGGTCCATGTCAGGTATTAAAAAAAAAACTACACTGTATATTTTCCATCTAAGGAGATCGTAGAAAAAATATAATTTGAGCGGAAAGTTCTTTGCCGCTTTCGACAAATTGCCGCGTTCCGAAGTACACTTTTTCCAAAGTCAGTTTGATGATATAAAAGAGCTTCGACCGGGCTTCAAAGGGACCGGCATCATAATCGGGGTTGTCAGATCTTTTTCTCTAAATTCTTTAAGTTTTTATTATTAAAAGTGTTCTTTTATATTAGTATTTAATTGATGTAACTCTCTTTAAAAGCTAGTTTACAAATGTATTTTGAACCAAGAAATTTCCAATGTCAAAGAAAGAAGGAACAAGCCGTTCATGAATATTATAATAGTTTTTTTCTAATTTTGTCTCGAAAAATAGATATTTCGAACGCGCTAGCGAGTTCGAAATATATCCATTTCGAACTCCGAATTTTATTTTTTAAAAGTTGGCATTGGTTATATTTAAATGTTTTATTTTGTTGACGTCTGACGTTTCCTGTTATTGTTATCCATGAGAAAAGAAAGTTTTCGGGATTTCTCTGGTAAAAGTTGATTTATCGTTTTATTAGCAATATCCCTTAACTCAGGGGGAGTTAAACTTAGATTATCATGCTCCATATTTTTTTAATTATAATTATGAACTACTCTATGAAATATTAAATCACAAATTTCGTGACAATGACACAAAGAAAATATTATTTATTGTCAAGGCTACTATGATAAAAAGAAATTTAGAGTATTACCAACATAGAATTTAGACACACAAATTCACAAAATTTGAAGGGTTGATTTTCTTTTTAAATATGTATTTTCTTATTGAAAAAAATACAAAATAGAAAAAATAGTATAAAGTACGTGTTTTATAAAGCAGTTAGAGCACTTGTCCCGTTAAAAAACTCGCCGCAAGCGGCTCGTTTTTTAACATGGACGCGTGCTATAAGATGATGCTTTATAAAACATGTACTTTAATATACTATTTTAGTACTTCAGAAATATTATTTATACAAAAATAATTTAAAACAAACTAAAAAGGAATTTCACAGGTTTTAAACAAAAAAATAAACAGTTAACAAACCCTTATGTTCCTGCTACACTTACGAAAACTTTGTAGAACTGGCAACACCCTGGCAATAGACCGTCGAGGGCCACTGTTAATTTAAAGTGCGAACTATTTTTTCCGAGTGAGAAAATTAATAGAGCAGCATATAAATACAAATTTACACGCTGTAGACAAAAACAGCAAATAGTTAAAGGTTCTGTCAATTGAGTGATCCCTTATTAGCTTTAAAATCAGTTGATGTTTAAGGTATGGGAAATCAGACAGCGGCGTGACTGGTTGAAACAATTCACTGTAATTTACATAGTTTATTTTCTGCTATAACTGTGGGGTTTTAGACAAGTAAGTTTTTACTTGGTACCTACATTTTATTATCTCAGTATGGCTTTTTGGCGACAACTCGAAACAGAAGGTCAAAGTGAGTTATCGCAGGAATATAATGAGTCGGTGCCAGAGTCGGCCACCGAAAACTTGGGTTTTATAAGAATTTATAACGTAATTAATTTGAGGACTGTAACCGGTCATTCCATAAAGCGCAAACCAATAAATCAAAAATTTAAAACGGCTGACAATACTACAAGGGATTTTATTCTGCGAACTATTTACAACTTTTACGAGGATAATACAGTGCCAACTTTGGAACTGGTCCGTGATAAATTCCAAGGGGACCCTGATAATAAGGAATATTTGCGCAAAATAAAGGAGTACCATGAATCCAATAAAAGTATAATTTATTTAGACGAAACTTAGTTTGATACTCATGATGTTGTTAAGTATGGTTGGGTAGACAATACACATTAAACCTTTGGTAAACCGTGTGCAAGAGGAAGACGCGTTATCATGCCGGAAGTAAACATGGCTTTGTACCTCATATGTTGCTATTGTCAGCAAAGAATATCACTCAATAATCAATCTCCAACTTTAAGCGCAGGTGTCCTTGATAATATTCGACAGGTAATAATGAAATAAGTAGCGATGTATGAGCTCATGTTATAAGAACAGAAAATTGATATTCTGTTTCACCACCCATAGAGCCAGTAGTAATCCAACCTGGAAACGATTTTACTTCTGAAAGTTCTAAATTAATTATGTTCCTTTAACACGCATCTTAAAAACTTGTTATATTACAGAACGTTTACTGTGTTTCTGCTGATGCGATCAATTTGTTGTTAATATACATACAGGGTCGTTGGTATGTATGGAAACGGTCGAATATTTCTTAAAGTATAACAGTTAGCAAAAAATATTTTAGATAAAAGTTTTAGGGTTTTTTAAGGTGTATTAGAATTTTAAAAAAATAAGTATACAGGATGAGTCAGAAAACCGTAGGGAAGCAAAGTTACCTTTTTTTTAAATAGAATACCCTATATCTTCGAATTTTCTTGGATTTAGCATAAAATAATAATTATTTTTTAATAAGTGCATTATAAGTCTAAACCTAATAGTTTCCGAGATATCGACGTTTGAAAAATGAAATTTTTCAACTTTGACAGCTTCTAGCTTTCTAACGGTACGTCTTAGAGTAAAACGGTTTACATGTCCCTATCTTAGTTTCTTATTATCTTCCTAAAAGTCTCAACTTCCGGTTAAACCGGATGTAACTCAAAAGCCGGAAATACAGTACTTCCGGTTTAACCGGAAGTTGATGGTTTTGGGAAGACAATAAAAAAGTAAGATAGGGACATGTAAGCCGTTTTACTCTAAGACGTACCGTTAGAAAGCTAGAAGCTGTCAAAGTTCAAAAATTTCATTTTTCAAAAGTCAATATCTCGGAAACTATTAAGTTTAGACTTATAATGCATGTATTGAAAAATAATTGTTATTTTATGTAAAATCCAAAAATATTCTAAGATATAGGGTGTTCTATTTAAAAAAAAAGTAACTTTGTTCCTCTACGGTTTTCTAACTCAACCTGTATACTAATTTTTTTAAAATTTTAATACACCTTAAAAAACCCTAAAACTTTTATCTAAAATATTTTTTAATGACTGTTTTACTTTAAGAAATAATCGACCGTTTTCGTACATACCAACGACCCTGTATAGTGAATTCGAACTACTAACTGTATATTCCAACTAACATAGTACCTATATCCTTTCTTGACAAGGAAAACTTATACCTCTTGGCGGTCCTGGCAGGACAAAGACAATTTTTTTAAATTGTTTTCGTCAAAATTAGCATTTTTTTAACAAAAGACCGTTTTAAAAGTATTCTCTGCAGGCGAGGTCACGGCTACAAACATTTTATCGATATAAACTGTAATGAACACGCTGTAATATATACTATTTAATCATATTAAAAATTTACAAAAATCTGCATTTTAATTATTTGATAGAAGCGATGCCTATGGTCAGGAGTAGGTTGCTCTTTTATGTCATCAATAAGCTTGGAACAACTATAACTTCTTTTAATTGAGTGAACTATGGATATTAACAAATCTTCAACTAGTTGTCCGCCTACAGTCTCCTCGCGCACAATGTTCATGGTTTCGAAAGTCATTCATTAAGAAAATGACGAAAAAGAAAATAGTCGAGGAGCCCAGAGAAAAGGACGGAAAAAATAATCCTGGATGATGCCACGAAATACGCTATTCGTCACAAAATCCATAGATTTCTTTTCCTAAATGAAATGTTCACAGTTAAGAAGGTATGGCAAGATCTAAATATTAAAAACTCAAGGCAGGCAATTATGGATAGTGGAAAAGGTCGTCGTTTAATTTATAAAAAATTATATGACGTTCCGACAAAATTGCATCATCTATTGTTTTTTGAAATGCACGAGCCACTGGAATTCGTTCCCTTGACGTCGCACAACCCGGAGCTCTCTACATGCTAGTGATGAGTCACTGACAGCAATTTTCAACTTATAGTATAGGTGTGTAAATCTACCCTTGCCCATAATCCAAATACTTGTTACACCTTTAAAGTTAGAATGATCTAAAAAGAGGCCACGGCGTCACCAGCGTGTAAGCATAAGACATGTATTAAAGAAAATATTATGTAGCAGCAAGTAGACAAGTAATAAAGCTAGTTTTAAAATCCCATATTATTAAGATTGGCAAAGAAGAAAAAACGGCATTTTAGGTACTCGGGGCCATAAAATTAATTTTTAAGCTATTATTCCCTTACATTTTTCATCCGCTTTCTTTATACTCTTAACGAATACCAAAGATGCTTATGGAACTTGCCCGCCTCTCAAAGGAATTATTATTACAACACTTTAATACCCCAAATGCCAGCGGTTATATTATCGGAAACCTCTCCCTTGAAAGGTTAGCTAAATACCTGGCAAATTCTGAATTCTGGTCGTGGACCTCATGTTATGAACTGAGGTATTTGAGACTGTAATAGGTGCTTTTATTCACGTATGCATCCAACGGCAAAATATTTAATGTCGATCATTTTGCTTGTGGTATTTTGAAGAGTTTGTAACTTTATCAAAATATCTGAGAAATTACATTCTATTATAACACCCAAATTTTCTTTCTAATTAAAGTAACATTATATTTTTTGTATACTGACCTTTATTTACAGGGTGTTTCTAAAAGGCATGTATAAAACGCTAGCATAAATTCCTAAGGCTTAAATATTACGCTCTACCCACTCAACTGCCTCCCACCAGCAGAAAAACAAAGCTAATCGCCGACCGATCTAAAAATGTCCCCGGCATGCAGGTTTTTCGCAAGTGTAATTCATGCGCAGTATGTCGGATTTCTACGATTTTTTGATATTTAACGTTTAAGGGGGCATTCCGATACGGGAGACCGCGACAAGCGACCGAGACCGAGAGACCGCGACGTGTGACCGCGACGTACCGCTTTAACAAATTTGTATGTGGTGCTTTCCGATGCAAGCGACAGCGACGCGAGACGGTAGGCGTGACCATCGTGCGACCAACGGTCGCGCGACCACACTGCTCTGGAAGCAGTGATACGCTGCGACCTGCATAGTTTATTTCAATTATTTTATACCTAGAGAGGGTTGAATGGCGACGTTTTCTACTCAGGAAGATGAATTGTTCATCGATTTAGTGTCTAATCACCCACCATTATATGACAGCACTCTCCAGGCTTATAAGGATAGTATTTTATTTAATTTTTTGTCTTTTTTTCTTGCGGTAAAGCCAACACAATTTTATCTTCGTCCTCGTCTTCCAATAAACGTTTTAGTGAATGTTTTCTTACTTTAAGATTGTTAGACATGGTTTTCTTAAACGTACACAATTACTAAATTAAACAAAATGGACCTAGCCAAAGTCGCCAAGTCGCGCGTCGCGTCGTCTGTATTTGTATGCTACTGGTCTCCGAAGCGACATGCGACCTTTGGTCGCTTGTCGCTCGGTCTCGGTCGCTTGTCGCGGTCTTCCGTATCGGAATGCCCCCTTTATGTTGTCCAGAGCCAGTCGTCACTTAATTAATTATTTACTCAGTGTTTGGCGTGTTTATTGTGAGATTTTTTAGCGTTATTTTGAGTGATTTTCAGTTCTTTATTGTACTTTGTCGAACTTTTGTGAAAAACTTATTACTAGATTATACTTTTATAAATACTTTAGGTATATTTAGATTATAGTGCAGTACCTTTTAGTATCAGTTTGTGATGAGAAACAAGTGTATGGTGTTGCTTTGCAACAATTGTTTGCCAACGACCCAAATTCAGTTCTTCAGGTAAGTACCTGGACTACTTAGAATAATTTTAAAATTGTATTCCAGCATAGCATTTACCTTGCTTTCAACACAATCATGTATACAGTATGTCCACGGATGGGCTTTACAAGAGGACAAATGGACTAAAAATTGAAAGATACGAAAAAAGTCACTGTTAATAAACGTTTTTGCATGTCTAGAAAATACGATTCATCATAAGAAACTTCAATTTTTTTATACAGGGTGGGTAAAAACTGCAAAAATGTTATTTTGCTTAAGAGTTAACATACTTTATTTTGAAAGATACGAAAAAAATTCACTCTTTTTTACTTGAATAATGAATAGGTGATACTTGTTGTCAATGTCTTTATTTAATGAAGTAATTATAATAATAATAATAATTTGAACATTTTTATTAACATGAAAAAAATACGATAACGATTTCATAATTCAAAAGCTCCACCCCATACTCGACACATTTTTCTAATTGCTTTCTCAAATAAGTGAAAGAATTTCTGATTTCTTCCTGAGATATCGATTGGACAGCCTGGATAATTCTACCCTTCGGCACTTCAATATCATTTGGTACTGCGGTAGCAAAAACAATTTTTTTTAAACGGCCCCATAAAAACATATCCGCCAAGGTTAAGTCGGGGCTTTTTGGGGGCCACAGAACTGGGCCATTCCTGCCAATCGACCTTGGACCAAATCTGCGGTCAAGCCATTCTCTAACCTCACGAGCGAAATGGGCTGGACAACCATCTCGCTGAAAATACATATTTTGTTGAAAATTTAATGGTAGATTTTCGAGTTCATCATTGAAAAATGTATCCAGCATTTCTAAATATGATAATCTATTGCACGTGTTATCAAAAAAATATGGCCCATGATGCCATGGATGGATATCGCGCCCCACACACGTTCACTTTTGTGAAATATTGTCTTCTCGTCATAATTCTGAATATGACATATAAATATGTATACATGTGAGAACTTTGTTCTCAAGCCACTTGCTGAGACCTTATACAATAAGGATTATCAAATTATGCTAAAACAGCTATTCTCTGGGCTACATGCCCCAACGAGCGCTGAATTAAATAGCACAATTTGGCGTATTTTGACTAACACTGTTAGTACTAAAATACAGACTCAGATTGCAGAAACTACCGGGAAAGAAAAGAATGAATCTTTATTTCCAATGATAGGTTGCTACGCTGCTGCTACCTGTAGAATGTTTTCGAACTCTTTGGTTCTCGTCAGTACAGGGCAAGCATGACAAGCGAGCACACCTACCATTGGAAAATTGAAACACCCTATAGCCACAATATTGTTCTGCCTAGGCAGTACAATACAGGTGGCGCCGGGGATTTTCTAAAGACCAGTACCTAACGTGCTGAGTTGCAACGGTTCCATTGGTAGAAAATGTACTTTCATCAGAAAACATGATACATTTATAAAAATCAATATTTCCACTTAAAATTTTGTCTCCCATCCACAAGCAAAAATCAAGTCGTTTCGCGTCATCTCCCTCTTCCAATCTTTGATTAAAATGTGGTTTATACGGATACAATTTATTTGCTTTAAGGATCTTCTGAATTTGACTTTTTTTTCACAACTTGCAACTGAGTAACGCGATTTCTAAGGGACGTCATAGGATTTTCTTCAACAGATTGAAGAACTAAGACTGTAGCAGCATCATCATGGTCGTATTTCTTCTTTATTTTTTTTTTGAGATCCAAAACCGAACCAGTTCTCTGGAACCTTTTTATTAACTTGCAGATTGTCATTCTAGTTATTGAGATTCCTACAAATTTCTCGGTAAATTGTTCCATGACGTAGCGGTATGAAACTTGACCATCCCCATAACATTGTGTCGTTTGAATTTCGTTAACTGCATATCGGAAAATGGTTTATTTAACAGAAATGCACAAAATAACAATTCTACAGATGATTGGTAATGGAGATAAAACACGGACACAAATGGAAGTTGCTCGCTTATTTCATGAAAAATTTCCAAATTTGCCGCCTATAGCTCAAGGGACAATTAGTAAAATAGAAAAGCAGTTTCGCCAGCTTGGACATGTAAAGCAGATAAAAAAAAAGTAGGTGCCAATGCAATAAGTGATGATACCAAATTAGATATTATGCTTGAGTTTCAGGAAAACCCACAGATTTCTAGTCGAAAAACAGCCCCAGTGTTTGATGTTTGCCATTCATCGATTATTCGAACATTACAAGAAAATAAAATGTATCCCTATAAAATGATACCTACTTATGAGGTCATGGAAGACGATTTTGATAGGAGAACGTATTTTTGTGAACAAATGATGGCAATGTTAGATAACAATCTGATCCAATTAGAACATGTTTTGTTTTCTGATGAGTGATAATATCATAGGTCCCTTTTTCATTAATTGCAATTTAAATGGCGATAATTATTTAGCACTGCTCCAAAATAATGTCTTGCCAACTTTGACAAACCTATATCCTGATCCAGCAAACCCACAACTTCCAGCGAATATGATATGGTTTCAGCAAAATGGAGCACCGAGTATTTCCAAATAGGTGGAGAGGGAGGCGTGGATCGATGGAATGGCCAGCACGATCCCCTGATCTGACGCCATTAGACTTTTTCTTATGGGGTTATGTCAAAAATATTGTATACAAAACTAAACCCCTCCACTTAGCTAACTTAAGGACGAATAACGCTTGCGATTAGATCGGTCACGCCTGAGATGTTCAGTAACGTTAGAAGAAATTTCTATTTAAGATTAGGATGTTGCCAAGACGTTTGCGGCGAGCATTTTCAACCTGTCCTACATTAATGTTTTTTTTTTGTTTTTTTCATTATCAAGAAATAAACAGTATTACTTATTAGTTTTTTAGTGTGTTGTTAATTTTTGCAATAAATCTGAAAACACTTAATATTTCCGAAACAGTTGAAGATAGGTATAACATATTGTACATGAAATATGTCTAAAATTTTCTGAAGAATTCAAAAACTGAATAATACAAGGGCGGTTCTAGCTTTTCAACATGGGGGGGGGGGGGGGGTATTCTCAAGTCCCAATTTTTTTTTTAAATGGTATCAATTACCTATGCATTTAGATAGGTACATTTTTCTTTTAACAAGCATGCACTAATAAATAGAAAAGCTCTTATTAACCTGAACTAACCAGAAAATAA
The DNA here is from genome assembly GCA_963920685.1 of Polydrusus tereticollis. Classification (NCBI taxonomy): domain Eukaryota; kingdom Metazoa; phylum Arthropoda; class Insecta; order Coleoptera; family Curculionidae; genus Polydrusus; species Polydrusus tereticollis. The sequence goes on from OY987327.1 coordinate 64,600,332, forward strand.
GTTCGGGGGGGGGCTAGAAAAAAAATAGCGACGCAGGCGAAAAATTTTTGGGTGCCACACCCCTTTTTCAATGAGGATGCTTGGTTTTCAATTAAGAAAATTAAAGAACACAACAGAAAATTACAAAAACAAGCGGGCAGCGGATGCTGTTCAACAGAAACAAGAAGAAAATGCAATGCTTGGTTGCCACGACATCCGCGAAGGCGAGATAGTTATAATTAGCCGCGTAACCTCGTAAGGGTAAATCGCGCGTATTCACCTGAGTATGAACAGCAAGGCAATGCGAAGCCAAACAGGCGTCGCGTCGTGTTATCGAAGCGCTGCAAACAGCATTTGGTTGTACCTTGTGCCTATAGTTTTTCTGCTTTTTTAATCTTTTTGCTTTTTGCTTGTTCTAAATCCATGGACTAAATTACCCTATTACTAGAATAATATATAGGGTGTTGCATTTAAAATAAGAAAGTTAGTATTGGCCACTGCTACATGACACACCCTGTATAAAAAGTTTTTATTGAAAAAAATGCGCAACTAGAAATACCAATCGACGTGTCCGAGCGTTTTTTCGGACACGCCCCCATGTATTTATTATCGAATTTATTCCATTTGGCAGATACACACTGTACATGTATGGGGATCTTGAAAACTATAGAAGATAGAGAAATAGTTAAATGAGAAAAGTTTTAGGCGAATATAATTATATTAATAATAATATTATTATTCATATTGCTGTTTTAGTTTTTTTTTGATTTTTGATTTTATTATTTGAAATGTTAATATAAATTTCATAACCATAAGAAAAATACAATAATGTATTATAATATGACATTGTAAACAAACTCAAATTCTAGTTAACCCTACCTAAGGCGCTGTTGTCAAGTTTAACATGCTGCAGAAATTAATCTTCTTGTTTCTTCAAGTCAATTTCATTTATTTACCAATATGTGATAATATGTCGTTGTAAAGCTGACATTAATAGCTACCTTTTAAGTACAAAATACAATATCGCGTCTACAAGAAAAAATGAACCTGATGATGGTATAAAATAACTGAAACGTCGTGTCTGATCCAATTACAGAACTAAAATCTACTTAAAAATTTGCTTTAAAAAATGTTCTTACAGATTGTCGAAATAGTGAAAAATAAAAAAGCTACAGCATAGCTTAAAAGCAAAAAAGATAGTAACGCGTACTAAGCGGCTTTAAGTTGCCAATATATTTGCCTAAAATTTTTAACCGTTTCTCTATCCTCTATAGTTTCAAGATCCCCATACATGTAGGCCCAGTTTGGGCAACACTGCATACCGTTTTTGAACAAAAGCTGCCTTGAAATAAGAATTTATTATTAGAGATTTAATACACTGAAGTGGAAAAAGTTATAATGCTTTAGAAGTATGCGAAGTGCTGCTAGTGGCACTCTCTGCAATGTACATCAAAACTGTTATTAGATCTGGATTTCGCATCCACAAAAAATTGTCGCTTGAAATATCATGCAAATTTTGGTATTATCAAGTTTAAATAAATAATAACTTGGACGCCTTGTCTTTATTTGCATACGCTTTATCACATTTCACATTCGAAATCATATTAATCCTTGCTTGTTCCATACACTGAAACTTCAAAGCAAAATCTGTATTATTCTATATTTTATAGATTGTATAGAAAAAGAGAACAATTCGGTTTGTGGCCGAACTCTATTAAATATCCTGGCACGTATCTCCACCACATTGATATCAGGAAACGTCTATCTTGAACATATTGTGAACTAAATAGGGATTTTACTTCATGTTGTGAAAGAGATGGATTTGTGTTAGGTTTATGTAATAATGATTTAGTGGTAAGGCTGTAATATATTTTTAAAAAGGGCACCACTTCAAGCGCACTCCAATGGTATATGTATTTGTTGTAGAGCTCGATTTTTTAATTTTTAATTTTGGTAATTAATTTTTCGACTTAAAACTCAATTAACGTTATTTTATACCATCGGGTAAGTGCAATAGTATGTAACTACCTTAGATAAATACCGCGTTAGTCATAATATATAAACCAAATCATACAGAAAATAGAAAAAGTTTGTCTGTTATGGCATAATTTTACCAATTTATATAAAAGCTTAGAGTTGGTCTCCTAGAGATACTGTAGAAGTTATTTATTAAAAAAAAATATTGGGTATGCTAATTTAGTGTTTTTGACACGTAAACTAATTAGCTATTATTGGCGGATACGCGGTATTGCAATATCCCCAACGGTATGAAATGAATCTACATTACAAAAATTAAGTTTTTTATGATGTCTTGTGTCAAAATACGTTACTTTTAATATAGGGTACCATGTTAAAGACAGGTTTTTTCTATTAAAATGTTCGTGTTGAAAATTTCTTCATCTCTAATTTTTTTTCATTGTAAGTACGGTTTGTCTGTTATTTAAGAATATCAATTTCTAAAGAAACGCGGCTAATTGAGATGCAATTTATTTAAGTCAGATTATATCAAAATACAGTGTCATATTTGTAGCTAGTTTTTAAATGATTATAATATAATATATACTGGCCATTTGGTTTCAACCAGAGCTATTGACTTAATACACACACACACACACACATAATATAATATATTATATGTATAATATCATACATTAATATGTTATGAAACAAACTAATGAAATGCGAATCATACATTAAGAGGATTAAAAAAAAATACCGAATGTGAATCATGTATTAAGAAGATATGACAAAAATCATGAAACAAAAACAGCATAGTAATCTTCTTTTTTATTGTTATTAAATAATGTACTTCAGAATCATCCGAAAAACTAATTCTCCTATAGAAAAAATATATATGACGAATTAAATAAAATAAAGAATGCGAAGCATTTACCTCTTTAAATGGTTCCTTAGTCTCTTGGGATTCCTTCTATGACCTTTTGGGAATTGTTTTTTTTATATTAGATTCTCTCTGCCCAACCACAACGGTCACTTACTGCAGAAAACTGAACAATTCGTAGCACCACAGTTCACCTGTGGAGGCTCCTGAACTCACTTTTCTTAACCTTGTCTTGTTCAGCTAAATGTTGGGTTCTTATAGAAAGAATCTTTTTTTTATGTAGAGTTTAATTTGTCAACTTTTTCGCATAAAGTGCCTGCGTTATGGCTTATAGGCTTACACTCGTATATTTCTGTTCAAATATTCGGGGTTTATTGGTAGGTAAAGACAGCTATGTTGCTCTTACAACTGTATTAAGATTATTGTGGCTTCCATAGGCCAATCATAATAAAAACTTAAAAAACTCCTTTTATAATTTTACACAACTATAATCAGATAATCAAGTTATTTGTACGCACATGTCTTGAAATTCTAACCTTAACTAATTTCTTCTCAAACTGAAAAACAGTATAACCGTTTATATAGCCGTTCTTTTCCAAAATTTCTTCATCTTTGGAATTTCTTTTTATTGTAAGTACGGTTTAGAAGGTATTTAAGAATAGCAATTTCTAAAGAAACGCAGCTAATTGAGATATATTTATTTAAGTCAGATTAAATTAAAATCGAGTGCTATATTTGTAGCTAGTTTTTAAATTATTATTATATAATGTATTGTATGTACTATATTTTTTGTATTATATAATAATTATATAATACATAGTAATTATTACTATTATTTGAATTCATACATTAATATGTTATGAGACAAACTAACTAAATGCGAATCATACATTAAGAGGATACAAGCAAAAATAGCAAATGTGAATCATGTATTAAGAAGATATGACAAATATCATAAAACAAAAACAGCATATTAATTTTCTTCTTTAATGTTATTAAGCAGTGTACTTCAGACTCATCCGAAAAACTAATTCTTCTATAAAAAAAAATATATATGACGAATTAAATAAAATAAAGTATGCGAAGCATTTACCTCTTTAAATGGTTTCTCAGTCTCTTGGAATTCCTTACTTGGTTGGACCTTCTATGACCTTTGGGTAAGTGCTTTTTTATATTATATTTTCCCTGCTTAACTACAACGGTCACTTACTGCAGAAAACTGAACAATTCGTAGGACCACAGTTCACCCGTGGAGGCTCCTGAACTCACTTTTCTTAGCCTTGTCTTGTTCAGCTAATTATTGGGTTCTTATAGAAATAATCTTTTTTTTTATGTACAGTTAAGTTTGTCAATTTTTTCGCGTTAAATGCCTGCGTTATGGCTTAAAGGCTTATAATCGTACATTTCTGTTCAAATATTCGGGGTTTGTCGGTAGGTAAAGACAAATTATTTGTAAGTACTTTCCCTTTGCTGATACAAGACATAATATTATTATGCGATAATAAAATAATTAAACACAAAGGAACGCCAAAGTGAATGACTGGAGCCAAACAAGTGACATTTGTTTTGGTTAGTAACAAACAATTCACTATTTCTCACCAGAATTGCAGCGAAAACTGTTAGAAAGATCGCCACAGTCGATTATTGGCAAGTGATGAAACTTGCAAGACTAAGTAAGTAATTGTTAAGTAATAGTTTTTATTACTATTTTATATGTTTTTACATTCGCTTCGTATCATTTAGAAGCTTAATTTGTTTCAGAAAATCCACAAAATTTGACAAGGGACTGTGCAAGATATCTTGACAAATGTTGCACAGTAGTTTTTAAAATTCTGAACCGGCATGAATTCCACGACTTACATTCAGAAAAGTTCACAAATTAACAAAAGAACAGAAGCAAGGACGTTTTGAGTTTTGCCGTTACATGACAAACATCCTCAACAATAACGCCAATTTGTTTGAGAACATGATATGGACCGATGAATCTTCTTTTAATACGGCTTCAGCTCCAAATCCCAAAATCACACACTTCTAGGCATCGCAGAATCCGCATCTTACAATTGAAGTGATACGTTCTGGGTAGATATCAATAAATGTGTGGTGCGGCATAGTGCAAAACAGAATCATCGGTCCAATTTTTATTGATGGATCTTCAAATGAAGTTAGATATCGTGAAATGCTTGCACACGAAATAGAGGATATTCTTGAAACTTTCCCTCGAAACGCCGCGAGGAATTTTATATGGCAGCAAGATGGTGCTCCATGTCATAGTGTTCTTCCAGTTAGAGAACACCTCAGTGAGAATTATGACATGTGGATCGGTCGTGAAGGGACGATTACATGGCCTCCCAATAGTCCCGCCTTAACACCATTAGACACATTTCTTTGAGGCTACTTCAAAGACAAATAGTGCTGCCGATTTGCAGTAACAAATCCAAATTGAAATCGACTTGCTCAACTTTGATGGGCCAGATATGATTGATAATGCAATTGAAAAATTAAAAGAAGGTTACCAATCCTGCATTTTAATGAGCGCTGGCCGTTTTGAGCAATTATAAAAATAATATATATGTTATGTTATGTTTTAATTTCGTTCCAAATCGGTAAAAAATAACCCCAACAATCACTATATATTTAAAAAGAGGACAACATTCTTTAACTGATACAATGAAAAATTAGGAAACCTAAAGGTTCGGTGAAAATGCATTGCTAATTTAACAATTTCTCTACAACCAATAATAATCGAGATATCTATTGGGCTAAATATACGCGAACACCCTATACTTACTTATTTGCTTTAACACCACGAACGTCTCCAAGAGAGAAACTTTCGTTATTTTTAATCAAATTTCCTACCATAAATGGATCAACAAGGGATATATTGTCAGATTAGCCTTTTGAATATCCTTCTTCAGTCATAGTTATTGAGGGATAGGTATAAGTTAAATAAGTCAAACAATAAGCTAATTAGCAAACTAAAACCAAACCTGCAAATTGCAACATCGTAAAAACAAAAAAAAATGCGAGAAACGTGCACACAAAGCTACAAGTGTTCGTTTATGGCTGCTGGGGATAACTTAAATTTTGCCGCATTCTTAATTCTCTATAGCGGCCGTTTGGAACAAAAATAAAATTATTTTTACTGACCTTTATTATCTTCTAATGCAGTATAAGCAAAGAATGACCGGCTTGCCGGGTCTTTGCATGAGTTTGCTTCTCCGTTTCTGACTGAGTTTTGTTAGACGGGCCAGGTGATGCATTTGATTTCCACGAGATGTCGCTTAAAAGCTACATCTGCCGTTATTCATCTATCTTTCAGAGTCAAGTAGACTCTTCGGTGCTGCGATCTTTCGTCAGATTCTATAGCCTCACTGACGAGCTGTTATACAGCGAAACGCGTCTGGTTATGAATCCGGCGAAAGAAAGCAACTAACCTTTGGATTGTCTTAAATTAATGAGTACAACTTAACAGGATGAGAAATGTAAAGTTGAAGACTTGGTGTACTAACTGGTCATATTATGCTTAAGCGTTCGAACATTTTATTCACTTTTACAATTATTAAACTGTGGAGGAAGACTGCATTGTTTCATTTACATAACTAAGGGAAGTTTCTTACTCTATGACTAATTATTTAAACTAGAGCGGTAATAAATATTTCTTTCAGGTTTATAAAAACTTTTAATATATTTCAGGCATTGAACAAAAGATAGAAAGAGCAAATAAGTTCTAGCAGTACTTTAAAAAATGGTGGAGCGGCGTGCAACAAAATATAATTTTATTTTTTTCTCAAAAACAACTCATCATATAGTGACGTTTATGACTTTGTTTTGACTTTTTAAACCTCGTAATCTTGATTAGATTCATATAATTTTGATCACGTAGAAGTAATGACGCACAAGCAAAGAACAATCGTTTCGACTGTACTTGTGATTTATAGCATTTTTTTATTTAAAATTTTTGTCAAGTTCTCTATTGACTTGTAATGGTCAGGCACAAGTTGACTAATATGCATAATTAAACTAACCTAAATTGAATAAAATAACGAGTGATTTTTAATTATTTTGCTCAAGGGAGGCCATGCATTTTAAAAGCATCATGGCCGTACTGCGTAGATAAGATGACATGATTGTTTTATGACATTTACGTTTTATTTGAATTTGTGTATTTGTAAAGTTTAAAAATTGGAGAAATTTTGTAATTTTTGCAGTTATTTGAAGGGATTGCTTTAACTAATATTTCTCCGGGGAGTCGTCTTTTGACTATTATAAAGTGCTATTTGCAGGACATGATTTAATTTTTTATTTTTCAGCGTATCAAGTTTTGGTTAAGCTTTGTTGCCGGATTGAAAGTTCTACAGTAAAAATGTTTAGTGAAGCACAAAAAATTTTTATTGTTGAAAGTTTTTTTAGAAATGGAAACAAAATAGGCGGTGTGTGGAATTACTCTATGCATGACTGCTTTGATGAATTTCGAACCGAGTTTCCTGATGTTGCGGTGACCTTTCATAATTTTCGTACTGGGTCACAATACCTAATTGATAAATTTCGTCAGACTGGTTCTGTTCAACATAAAAAAGGGGCTGGAAGACCAACGAAACGATCGAATGAGGTTATTGAAGAAGCGCGACAAATTATGGAAAATAATCCTTCAACTTCTATTAGGCATTTATCTCAACAAATTCAGCAAACGGATTTATGCTACAGTACATGTCAAACACTTTTGAAAAAGGATCTGCATCTATACCCTTATCGTGTTACGGCTATTCATGAACTCCTTCCCAATGACGTTCCCCAAAGACTTAATTTTTGTGAATGGTTTTTAAACAATTTTCAAGAAGAAAATAGTGGTGCTTTTGAAAAAACATTTTTTACCGATGATGCTTATTTTTATTTATCAGGCTATGTTAATTCACAAAATATGCGAATGTGGAATACGCAAAATCCGCATGTTTTTGTAGAAAGACCTCTTCATCCTCAAAAAGTTGGTGTGTGGGCAGCAATTAGTTCTAGAAGAATAGTAGGCCCAATTTACTTTGATGGCACAATTACAGCTGAGAGATATCGGATCGAAATTCTGACAACATTTATTAATGACCTTCACGATGATGAATTGCGGGAAGGTTACTTCCAACAAGATGGCGCTACACCTCATGTAACCAGAGAAAATTTAAATTTTTTAAGTGAATTTTTTGAAAACAGAGTTATAAGCCGAAATACGCAACAAATATGGCCACCTCGTTCCTGCGATTTAACACCCTGCGATTTCTTCTTGTGGCCTTTTATAAAAAACTCTATTTATCGAACACCAATTGAGGATATAAATGATCTTAAACGAAGGATTTCAGAAAAAATTGCCGAAATTAATAATTCTCCAAACGTATTGGTTAATGTGTCTCTGAGGGTAAGAAGAAACATCAGAAGGTGTCTAGAAGTAGGAGGCGGCCATATAAAGTAGGCTTTCAAAGTAAGATAGCTCAGGATTTTATATTACATACCGTCAAAAAACATTATTTTAGGTTTTCAACGTGACAACGCTGCTTTCTTGCAAATTCGCCCTATGATTTAATCTACGCGCTACTGCTACACTATGTATACTGGGTCACAGCCGCCCTTGAGCAAAATAATTAATAATCACTCGTTATATTGAACGCACATGGGGCGCAATGTGCATCGGTGCTTTTAAAATGTAGTGGAAATAAATACGGTTAATTTCCCATTTCTCCTACCATTATGTTAGCAAATCATTAATATAAGTCTCCTTTTTAAGTAACACAAAACAAAAAACTTGTTAATCCACCCCAGCTTGTTCAGAAACAACGTTTCCAGGCAGTCAATATGGCGGAAACGTGCCAAGAGACTAAATAAGGCACTATTCACGACGGGTTTTGCTTTTTACCCTTTTTAGTTTTTCTTTGGTCCGCACCTTCATAAAATCTCTGAAAAACCTCGACAAAAACTTTCAGAGTTTAGTTTTTGCCTGTGGCTAATAGACTGTGGTCGACGTTAAAGAGTTATTATGTGAATTCAAATCGCTGTAGTAAAAAGTTGGGTCTTGATCTTTTACTTTGTATTATTCTTGAAATGGTTGGTAGTTATATTGTTGATAAAACTACAGTTAAAAGTTTTTTATTTTACAACGAATATTGATCTTTGATTGATTAAACCTTTATTCTTTGATGCTTCGGACATCATGAAAAATTCTCTAGTGTTAGGTAAGAGGAGCTTAAGTCAGAAATTACGGTTCTCCAAGAAATTAAGTTAGCGATCTCATAATTGTTTGTTGATTAGTATTTACTTTCATTTATACAACTGAATTTATTATAGTAAAGAACATGTAATATAGGGTAACTATAAACAAAAGAATAACACGGTGAATACATTTTCGTTAATCTTCTCTGTCCTCATTTTCATCTTTTAGATCCAGATCATTATCTGTTATATGAGCAGAGTTTGGCAAATTTTTATAAAATAAAATATTTGTGGTACTAAACATAGCAAGGAACATAATATGTCACGTTTGTAGTAGCTATTGGAATGAAACCACAATTATACCTTGCATGAATCGGGAAAAACTTTTCTCTACTAACGTTTTTTAATAACCCCTTTTTGATTGTCGTTTTGATTTTTAAATAACCTCCTTTTAGGCACAGCGGGCTTAAAAGTTTGTCAAGCTGTGCCTTAAAGTAATTATTCACAATTAAAAACTAACCACAGACTATAATTTTACCTATTTATTATAAATATTAAAGTACAGTTACTTAGGAATTTGAACTGGAAATAGAAAATGAATCTGCAACAGCAAGATTAATTAAGCCCGTGCCACTAGTAGAGCTGGTAGAACATTCTGATTTATTAGATTTAACACGTTTGTTGTTAGCGTCCAAAGATTTTTCACCAATAATTTTTTTGGAAATTTTTCTTTTGTTTTCTAAGGAATCGTCTATATACCCCTCAGCCACGGCATTTGACCTCCAACCTCCTTTTCGCTTTATCATCAATATATCCGCTCCAGAGTACGCTAAAAAAGTTGCTAAAGATCTTCGAAAGCAGTGACCTGTATATTCATTTGCCTTTGTAAGCCCCAAGAATTCAGCAATTTTCTTTGGTGTTGCTCCAATGGTATTAATGCCCACCGGAAGTCTGAAACATTTGGAGTTTCTGTACGTGATAAAAAATATTTTATGGGTTATGTGTGCTGGACGTAATTGAGCGTACTTTCGGACGATATTCAAGAAGTTGATGCCGTCAATAGAGCCTTCGCTAATTACAAAGCTTCTTGCAACATTTGTTTTAGTGTTTGGAATGGTTATTTTAATTAAAGACTCCGAAATTTCGATATTATTTATCTTTAAATATGTCAGTTCTTCTCTGCGACATGCTCCAGAAGTTCCCACAATAAGAATGACTTTGTCCAAAAAATAGTTCTTATCGTCTGCTTCTCTGACAAATCTTTCTATTTGTTCCTTGGAAAAAACTTTCGACTTTTTGGGCTTATACCCTGTAGACTTCCTTTTCAAAAATGCGATTAGGTTTGTAAATGTCTTTATATCAACATTTTTATTTAAATAAACCATCGTTCAAAGCACTGAGTAAGTACTCTACAAAGTCGATGGCTTATAGGCATCGGATAATCGTGAAAAATATGCCAAAACGACTTTTTCTGATAAGTTTTTTACCTTATTTTCTTCACATTAGTTTTTGAATTTTTCGTATGTGCCCTCTTACTCTTTGAGTTTTGGGGAACAGGGTTCACCAGTGCCTTATTTGCGGAATTTTCAATCTCTGAGTCTTCTAAATCACTTCTTTCTTTCTTTCTTTTTGTTATTTGCTCATTTTTTACTTAATATTTGCCGCAGTTTTTGACAAAAAAAATTTCGACTATTTTTTTGACAAGTGTCAATCTTTATGACATAAAAGGTGTAAGTGAAACACAGGTAATAAAATATTTGGTAATAGTTATTTATACTACAAGGGATGTAAGTAACATTTACCAGTCGAGAACGATTTTGGGTCCGAGCGATAGCGAGGGCTGGCAATAAAGTTCGAGACTAGTAAATATACTTACATCCCATGAAGTATATAACTTTTTTTCTCCTCCCCGCAGAATTTATTCTTGGATTTTTATTAATTTAATTCGATACTTTTCGCATGAAATTATGGACAGCTTTGACCGGTTTCTATAGCATTATAAGCATTGTTATTTTATCAACAACGTCAAGCTGACAGTTTATTATCAAAAATTATTACCACCCAAGGGTGGTAAGTTGACTTACAACCCGTCGTCAAGGACAATCGATACCTTTTTGGTAATTGTCACTTACGTCTTTTAAAACAGTGTCAAAATACGTTGTTTGCAATATAGGGAGTAGAAAAAATAAATTAAGCTTTTTATTATAAAACGCCCGTAGAAAAAATATTGTATACCATTCGTTACAAAACAATGTCTTTTAGGGCCGCCATAGACGGGCAGCTTTGAGCAGTCGGGATCGACAGCTTGAAGCAGTCGCAGTTGGGCGATCTGCAGTTTCAATACAAAATACTCGTTCGCAATACACGGACTTCTCAAGCAGTTCGCTTGCGGTCGCAGCTGAAAAATGCAGTGGGCTTGCGGTCGAGTATCGCCATGCGGCCGGCAGCAAAGAGCTGCTCAGTCTGCCATACACTGGACCGCACTGCTGCGCGACCGTCGACTGCGTACCAGTCACCCCGCCGCGTGCCGGCGCCGTTTCCTCTCTCCGCATACCGCGATACCGCGAACCTGTATCAAATCCTTTCCTCATTACGTGTTCATTCCTGTCGTCGTTTGGTCGGACATAATGGCGAATATTGAAAATTTTGACGAAGATTTGTTTATCAACGAAGTAAAAACACACGAGTCCATCTGGAATTATAAAAGTGAGATATATAGTGATCGAATAAAAAAAGATGGTGCTTGGGCAGCTATATGCGAGACATTTGTTCCTGAATTTAATATCAAAACAGTGCAAGAAAAAAACCAAATTGGTGAGTTTCCTTAGTGTTTATTTATTTGGTAGGTATAATATAGTTACAATAATTACTATATATTTACTGCAATATTAATTGTAATCGTATTCACGAATTTGTACAGTTTAATACTTATTAAATTAACTTCCATTGCCAGTCTAATTGTCCTTCTTCACTTACGAAGTAGTTAGCGAATTCATCACGGATAGAGTTCAGGGCTGGCCCTCCATGCTTTGACTATCGTTTTAGAAAATTCCACTGACACATTTAATGGCCGATGGAATATGCGCCATTTGTTCGCAAGTATGCCGAAAGTGCACTTAATGTATCTCCGGGCACGTGACAGTCTATAGTTAAAAATTCTTTTTTTCTCAGTTAATTGTTTTCCGCCAAAAGGCCGCATTATATGTTGTTGTAAGCTGAAGGCTTCATCGGCAACGAACACGTTTGGCAGTTGTTATTTTCGTTGGAGCCTCAATATTCAATGTATTTTCTTGTAGTTTTTTATAGAATTCACTATCTTCAAATACTGTTGAGTCGGCATGCCTTCCATATGATCCAACATCTATGAATGTGAATTTATAATCACTGTCACACACGGCCATCAAAACCCAAGAAAAGTAGTGCTTATAATTGTAATACAATGATCCGCTATCAGTTGGTTTTATAATTCGAATGTGTTTACCATCGACCGCACCTATGCAGTTCGGAAAGTTAGCACGTGTGCAGAAATCATTTTTTATGTTCTGCCAGTTTTCTTCAGTCAATTTTACATAGCAAATATCTTTCATATATGTCCAAATACATTCACATACGTCTTTGACTATTTCCCCTATCATCGATGCCGCAATTCTATAGTTATATTCTAATTCAGTAAAGGTACTCCCTGTTGCCAAGTATCTGAAAAATAAATAAAATTTACGTAATTAATTTCTTATTGTTTCAGCAAAAACTTTACAGAAGAAATGGAAAGTTTTAAGAGACGGTTTTAACCGATATGTAAGCAAGTCAAAAAAAAAACAAAGAGTGGCTCAGGAGCAAGTCAATCACGTCAATACATATATTTTCATCAGATGTCATTCTTATTACCATTGGCCAAAGAGAAAGCAGAAACAGTAAATAACTTAGAAGACGAAACAGGGACCGAGAGCAGCGTAGGTATTACTGAGGAACAACAACGTGGTCGCAAGCGAGCCAGTGCGTCAAAAGAACATAATTTAATTGAACAATTGTCAGCAAATCTAAACAAGAAATACAAGGAAAATACATTAATCCATGAAGCAGATGATGACAAACTATTTCTTTTGTCTTTACATGCCGATTTTAAGAAAATTTCTGATTGTTACAAATTAGACGCTAAGACGGACATACTCAATATTTTAAAAAAATACAAACTATTAACGTTTCAAACTGGTCTGTATCCAGGCCCCAGCCAGCCCATCCAGCCATCCTACCAGCAGTGCAACTATGATGATTTTAGTAGAGGTCATAGCACTGGACCTTCTACTTCTACATACGTTCAGCGTACCTATCAACCCGGACCCACTTCTACATACGTTCAGCGTAACAATGAACCCCAACAAATTACCACAAGAACTGAAGAAGTAATTAATGTACTGTCTCCTGATTCTGTCAATAGCCAATCATCGCAGTCATCGATACATAGCCTTTTCAGTATGTAATGTCACGTGTGTTGCGTTAAAATAAAGTATTGTATGAAAACGTGTTCTTTACTTACCTCAACGTTACTGCAATCCTTTCTTCAGGGGGTATGCTTTTTCTCATAGCGGTATCCGTCCGCTGAATTTGAACGCGTAAAATATTAGTCAGCTCATCGAACGACGCCCTTGACATCCGGAAGTAGTTAAAAAACTTTTTACCATCTTCTCTCAGCTGAGGATACAATGTATGAAATATTCCATACCTCATCCTTGAATCTAATATTGGATGCACCCATATACTTCAGCGTTTTCTACGCCTTCGCTTACGCAATAATAACAGAAGAAGCAGTGTTTCCTCCTCGAAATCCATGTTGTAACTTATTATTTATTTAGTGAATAAACCATGAACAGAGGCAGCTTGAAGCGGTCGAACAAACTGCAATATGACTGCTGGTAGCAGTCAACTTGCAGTTGACTCAGGCCGCCAGCCGACTGCACTCGTGCAGTTGACCCCGACTGCTCCAAGCTGTCCGCCTATGGAGGCCCTTAGTCACTCTTGACGTGTTGTCCAACTCGGCTTCGCCTCGTAGGACAATTTTCACGTCGCGTGCCTGAAAGATCCTTATTTCGTAACTTGTTGTATAAATAGCTATAAGTTGTGCTTTCTTCCTCGTCTTAAGAAACTTAAAACTTTAAAGTCTTCAGTGTTGCTTAAGGAATTTTCATAATACACTAGACTAGACGACCATCTTCTTTATACTGAAGCAATTTCGTGGAATGCCAAGAGAATTGTTCCTCTGATATATTTTTTTCCTGCATACCAATACTGATTTTAATAAACAAGAAAGAATCAAAAAATTCCCCTTGTTGTAAACAGTACATAGTATACAGGAGTTTTTTTTCTGTTTCTCTTTCTCCATCATGCATTGACGTGATTTGGGGCAGCCTTTATTAAGATGTGAGACTTCTTGCTGTACCTGTAAAGATGTACAGTTACAGCCATTAAATTCTTGGGCAGAACTTTTTAGCTTTGTAAGTACACCTCATTTACTATAATAAAACATACCTGTAATACCTGTTGAACAAATTACATATTTAAAATTGTGATCATAGAAAAAACGATAATAAATGTCACTGTTTTATTTCTCCAAAAATGCTAGACTTAACGACTAAACAGGAAGTTTTAATAATTCATTATATCAAGCAGAAAGGCTTAACATTCTATAGATCACGGTTCATTTTATTGCAACAATGTGGAAAGAAACGCATTCCTTGGAAAGAAGACCTGGAAGTGGTCGTCCCAAACAATCCAATGAAGAACAGGATTTAGTAAACGTATTAATGGACCAACCTTTTAAATCCATTGTAAGAGCTAAAATGGAGATAAATTTCCTGAGATCTGTGAGAACAACGACGAAGACGAATATCTGAATTGCGCAGTGATCAGCAGCTAAAATGCCGTTTCTAACCGACGAAAATAAAGAACAACCGGTCGGTTCTGCGTTACAGTATTACCTTAAACCTACGGTTTTCAGGGAAAAAGTAATATTTACGGCCGAGAAAGTAAATTTTTGACGCGGAGTGTACCGTATCGTCTTTTATTTATTTTGATCTTACTAAGAAAACTAAAAGACAATAATTGTTTAAACTTTGTCAGATACTTCCTAATATAAATGGATATAAAAAAGTTTTTAGTTTCAAAGTAACAATAAAATAGTAGTTTCCACCAGTTCACGTTCATAATTTATACGATGCCTTAAACTATTGCTAGAAACAACATATCCTCGGCTTTTGCGAAAAAACAGAGGCTACGGGGTTCATTGAAAAGTTTCGAAAAATTTTTACCTAGTTAAATTGGCAAGAAAACTCTAGTTTTCACCCGTTCACGTTTATACTGTATACAATGCTTTAAAATATTGCTAGAAGCAACATATCTTTTGCACTTTCCAAAAAACAGAGGCTACAGGGTTCATTCAAAAGTTTGAAAGTTTTATATTCAAAGTTGAGAGAAAATTCTAGTTTTCACCAGGTCACGTTTATACTTTATGCGATATTATAAAATTGTGTCAGAAACAACATATCTTATTAATTGCCAAAAAAACAGAGGCTACGAGGCTCATTCAAAATATTATATGTTCAAAGTTACAAGAAAATAGTCCTGTGATAATTGTTTAGATATTTTAAAGAACTTTGTAGTGTTGTTAAATATAATATACTATTTATGTTTGTTTCTTTATTTAATTTATTTTATTGATGTTATGGTTGTTTTGACCCCATATATTTTAGAATATACATTTTATCTGTGGCAATGCACCAGCACAATTTTTTTTGGATATACATAGAAACAGTAGTAGTCAAATTAGTTTTCAATAATCAGATGTAACAAACATCAAATAGAGTTCTTGTCCAGAATATATGTTGCTTCTAGCAATATTTTAAAGCATCGTATAAAGTATAAACGAGATCTGGTGAAAATTAGAATTTTCTTGCCGAATTAACTAGACATAAAATTTTCAAACTTTGAAATGAGACTCTGTTTTTTTCGCAAAAGCCGAGGATATGTTCTTTCTAGCAATAGTTTAAGGCATCATATAAAGAATGAACGTGAGCTGGTGGAAACAACTATTTTTATTGTTACTTTGAAACTAAAAACTTTGAATGAACCCTGCAGCCTATGTTTTTTGGCACATCCTATATATATGTTATATCCACTTACACTAGAAGGCATCTGACAAAATTTAAACAATTATTGTCTTTGAATGATAGTTGAAGGAAAGTCTTCTCCACAAGAAAAATGCAATTTCATTTATTCAAATGTATGATGCATTTCGGCAATGTATATTACCATCATCAGATACAAGAAGTTAATAACATTATAGTTCTTTAAAAAACAGCACAATAATATTATTGTCTTATAGTTTTCTTAGTAAGATCAATATAAATAAAAGGCGATACGGTACACTCCGCGTCAAAAACTTACTTAATCGGCCGCTGGCCGCTGGCCACTAGTTTCAGGTTGGTGGAGTTTCCGTGTGTCACTTTATTGAAGAACGATTTATTACAGAGGTATTTTACAAGATACCATGTTACCTTCTGTATTAGACGGATTTCCGGAAAGTGATCTCATTTGTCAGTCAGATAACTGTCCCATTCACACGGCCCGACAAGCAAGGGAATGGATGGAACAGGAACGGAATATCATTCTAGTATGGCCCCCATGTAGTCCGGATTTAAATGTAATGGAAAATGTTTGGGGTGTTTTAGACAAAGAAAATGATGGTGAGAATAATTTTAGACCACAATATTTGGACGAATTAAAAAATATAATTGCAGAAGCGTGGAACTAGTTGACTTCGGACTTTGCAAGGACTTTGGTTACTTCAATGCCAAGAAAGGATAAACTCTGTCTTGGACAAAGAAAGGGCCGCGCTAAAATATTAAAATTTGATTAATATGGTGTATTGTAAACAGGTACCGATAGCTTTGAATTTGTTATAGTTTTATAGTTTGTTATTTTTTCGAAATAATAGAAAAAGTTCTCCTACCTCTTGTCACTTCCTAATCATTAAAGGTAAATCAAGGTGAAAGTCAATTTGCCAAAAATTAGAAAAAAGTCAAAATCAGACAGATTTACTGCCCAAGATTTAATGGCTCTTTTATTTAATATTTACATCAATGATATTGCCAGCTGTTTTAAGGCTTTCACACACCGACGCGGCCACGGCCTCGGTGGCGGTGGCGGCCGCAGTGGCGATCATATTAGCGGTCAGACTTATTCACACCAAAGCGGTGAGTGGACCTGCTAGGCATTTGCTGTATACGTATTTTATGTATGTATTGAAATAGTATATGAAAGTACCAGTTTTATAAATCTCAATTTAGCGTACGCGTCCATGTTAGAAAACGAGCCGCTTGCGGCGACTTTTATAACGGACAAGTGCGTTAATAGCTTTATAAAACGTGTATTTCATACTATTTTTTCTATTTTGGCATTTTTTCCAATAAATAAATCCATATAAAAAAAAAAATAAAACCTACAAATTTTTAAAAATTTTAGGCCTAAATTTTATGGTAATTAAATCAAATTATTTATCATTGTAGCCTTGAAATCAACAAATAATTTTATTTCCGTGTCAGCCATGTTGTCACGAAGTTATCTAATGTTTCTAACATACCTACATAATTTTAAAATATAGAGCAAGATGAGTTTAGTTTAACTCCCTCAAAGTTAAGAGAAATCGCGGTAAACTTTATAGCTCTATGTTTTATAATATAGTAAATTTGTAAGATTATTTGATATTTTTTCAACTCATCTCCATTTCATAGAGTTAATGCGACCAAACATACACGGCAGCAAAATAAAAAATTTGTGAACATCATTACCAACCTTAGAAAAATAAAGAAAACTGTTTCATAAAAAGTTCATTACGATACTGAAAACGATATCGAAACAGTTTTTTTATGAAACCAAAATAGAAAAATGTATTTTTAAACGTCTAGGCTTAATTTTTATTTCTAATATTTGTTATTAATAGACGATGTGAAAGAAGAGACTTTATTACTATTTGTGATGAAGAGGATCAAGACATGCACTTAGTTTTTAGCCTTTATATTTTTGTAATTGGGATGACTTAAATCATAAAGTATATATGGCATATAATTTGACTTTTCTATTAATAATTCTATACTATTATTCGCCATTACTACAGTCACTCCTCGCGGCCAAACTCGACACGTATTTTGCCGCCACCGCAGATCAGATCGCTGCAGTTGCCTTCTCTCAGACCGCTTGGTATGATTTTATTCATCTAAGGCTTCCACACACCGACGCGGCCACGGCCACGGTAGCGGTGGCGGACGCGGTGGCGATAATATTAGCGGTCGGGCGTATTCACACCAAAGCGGTGAGTGGAGCTGTAAGGTAGTTGCCGTTTACAGATTTTATGTATACGAAGATATATTTTTAAACGTCCAAGTTTCATTTTTATTTCTACTATTTGTTATTATGATAGACGATGTGGAAGAATAGGGTTTGTTACTATTAGCTCTTTGTCCCACACTTTGTTTTTAGCCCTTATATTTTTATAATTTGGATGGTTTAAATTAAAAAGTATGGGATATTTAAATTATATCCCATACTTTTTAATTTTTTCTATTAATAATTCTATTATATTATTTGCCATTACTACTGTCACTTCTCGCAGTCAAAGTTGATACGTTGTATTTGACCGTCACCGCATTTCAGAACGCTGCCCTAGGCCGCTTGATCTAGACCTGCTAGCGCTGGTATGATTTCATTCATTTATTTCTATGTGTTTAGATTGGCCGCCACCGCGGCCGCCACCGCTACTGCGGCCGTGGCCGCGTCGCTGTGTGTAAGCCTTTAAATTGTCTCATTTTTTAATGTACGCAGATGACTTAAAGGTTTTTCATTCAGTTACTAATCCTTTAAACGCGTTGATCATTCAACATAATAAATAAATAAATAAATAAAGATGTTTTTTATTAGAAATAAAGTATAAATTACAATAAAAAAAATTATACGTAAACGTGGCGGCATTCAGCAGAGCAGCTCATACAACCACTGGAAAAAAAAACTAACTACATACAAACAATAAGTAAAAGGAAAAAAAATATGATGTTTAAGAATGTAGAATGTAAAACAAACCTGTCCTACAATTACTTGATGAAAAAGAAAAAAAAAATAATAGATAAGAAAAAATGTAATAAATATTAAATGTACAAGAATAAATAAGTCGTGATTCAATCAGTATACTAAATAAATTTAAACCCTGCATATTGAACCAGCATTAATTGATCCTGATTGTAATAAGTATTAAGAAACATGATCATATTTATATATATTTATAGATACATATGCGAGATGTTACACGTGGCGACATCTCGTAGCAATCGAGCTGTCCACCCAACCAGACCAGCGAGGTCTTAGAGAAGACCGAACGCTGGAGTGGATCCCGCATAAGCAGGTATCTAATGTCAGGTGGCGCTGAAAGCCAATCGTCGGTTTCTGTGAACCGAAAACGCGATATAAAAGAAAGATGTTTGTCCCTTTTATTTCCGTCAGGCCCAATCCTTGGACGCGTTTTGCCGTATTACGGCTCATTGGCAAGGCTATAGTAGCCGTAATACGGCGAAACGCGTCCAAGGATTGGGCCTGACGGAAAGAAAAGGGACAAACATCTTTCTTTTATATATTGTTGAGAACACGCTGAGTGTTAAAGCAAAGTACGCCACTGATGGCATTCTTGGAAGTCTAATTGATGT
This sequence comes from Polydrusus tereticollis, assembly GCA_963920685.1. NCBI lineage: Eukaryota > Metazoa > Arthropoda > Insecta > Coleoptera > Curculionidae > Polydrusus > Polydrusus tereticollis. Next base: position 64,620,081 of record OY987327.1, read on the forward strand.
ATATATATATATATTATACTCTACAGGAATACTACTCTGATAATTTTTGATTGATGTTTTTTGATGCTTATTACTTTAATCTATAGAATTGTTTTGTTTCAGCATGTTATACACTTACTTGTTTTACTGTTATCTATTACTGACAGTGCCTATTTTATTTTTTTACTGTTATTGCTCTAATATAAAAAGTATAGAGAGATGTTTTAAATAGTTAAGTTATATTGTGTTCCTCAGCTTTGTCAACAAGATTTATATCTTTGATAATAAAGCATATTTTGACTATATAGTGTATATATAACGCTTATGTAGCTATCGCACGATGCAATAACAAACGCTGTGCTGTCTGCGTTTCTATTAGTTCATCTCTTTTCCTCACGTATACGTAAATATACAAGATTCATCATAAAACCCACATAGTAACAGCGCGGCATTGTTGTCATATGTAATCAGGCGCTTCACCAAAAATAATCACCTACCAAGCTGCGTGAGGAAGGGAGACAGACGTGAGAAGGGATGAGGCAACGCAGCCTCCAGACGGTCGCCAAGCAGAGTTTGGCTAAACGCATAAAATATAAGTTTATCAAGGGGACTGTTCCCCGAAAGTTCGGCGGTGCATGTCGCACGACTGCTTTTAAAAAGTAAAGCACGTCACCGAGTGGAAATTGGCCACATTTCTTGTACTATGTAGGTAAAGTTAACAAAAACAAAGTTCAACAAGTTAATACAATGTGAAAGTATTGAGTATTATGGAAACGTATGTGTGAATGCAATTTGAAGTGTAACTAGTAATTTGATGTAGTGTATTCTCAGATAGTGGGAAGTTATTAAGTGAATATTGTAAATAAAACGTTAGTGCTACCTTAACAATAAAATGCTGTTGGAATTAAATACAGTGTTTTATTAAATCGACAGATCTACACAAGAGCCAGCTACTCAGCCTACGGATACACAGTAATAACAAGATAAGTATTAAAGTCTGAACCATAGTTGCGTTTAAAACATATATATTTATGTTTATTTTTATCCATGTAGCTAATACTACTATAATATTAGAACTATATATTTGTTTTGATAAGTGAATACTGCTCCTGGGCTTTTCCCCTTTTGCATTTCTTGATGTACAAGAATAAAAATCAATATAAGTATTGCCTCTACTAGTTGTTTTTGCGAAATTGAGTTGCTAAGAGAGTTTCAACTTGGCTGGTAATATTTACTAATCAAAGGTCATATGATGCTTTGACATTTTTTATAAAAAAAAAAGGATCAAACTCTTCAATTATTTCAAGCGCTCCTAAAAATTCAGGTTAATTTTCTGATCTGCTTATTTTTAGTACAAATATTTAAGGAATCAAAATAAAACAACTGTCTTTTTTCACGTTACGTTTAAAATTAATCACTTCACAGCACAAAAAGGCGAATTTGCTATACTTACTTTCATTTTGCCTAAAGATAAATGAACCCAGGCTCTAAACACTATTTATAACGCTAAGGATTTTTGTTCCTAGATGGAGAATAATAATTGGGCGCTCTTAGGAAAAGCATTAGTTATTCTATAATACTGAGAGCAAAAAATTCAATTAAGGGTAAAAAGGTTTGTGGAAAGTTTTTAAAATATTTTCTTTTAAATTCTACTTTATTAAGTTTGTTTTTTTGGTTCTCCTCGTAATGCTTTTAATAAATGGATTTTTTATTTTTAAAACATATTTAGGCCATAAAATAGTATATTAAAGTACATGTTTTATAAAGCATCATCTTATAGCACGCGTCCATGTTAAAAAACGAGCCGCTTGCGGCGAGTTTTTTAACGGGACAAGTGCTCTAACTGCTTTATAAAACACGTACTTTATACTATTTTTTCTATTTTGTATTTTTTTCAATAAGAAAATACATATTTAAAAAGAAAATCAACCCTTCAAATTTTGTAAATTTGTGTGTCTAAATTCTATGTTGGTAATACTCTGAATTTCTTTTTATCATAGTAGCCTTGACAATAAATAATATTTTCTTTGTGTCATTGTCACGAAATTTGTGATTTAATATTTCATAGAGTTGTTCATAATTATAATTAAAAAAATATGGAGCATGATAATCTAAGTTTAACTCCCCCTGAGTTAAGGGATATTGCTAATAAAACGATAAATCAACTTTTACCAGAGAAATCCCGAAAACTTTCTTTTCTCATGGATAACAATAACAGGAAACGTCAGACGTCAACAGAATAAAACATTTAAATATAACCAATGCCAACTTTTAAAAAATAAAATTCGGAGTTCGAAATGGATATATTTCGAACTCGCTAGCGCGTTCGAAATATCTATTTTTCGAGACAAAATTAGAAAATAGTATATTAAAGTACATGTTTTATAAAGCATCATCTTATAGCACGCGTCCATGTTAAAAAACGAGCCGCTTGCGGCGAGTTTTTTAACGGGACAAGTGCTCTAACTGCTTTATAAAACACGTACTTTATACTATTTTTTCTATTTTGTATTTTTTTCAATAAGAAAATACATATTTAAAAAGAAAATGAACCTTTCAAATTTTGTAAATTTGTATGTCTAAATTCTATGTTGGTAATACTATAAATTTACTTTTATCATAGTAGCCTTGACAATAAATAATATTTTCTTTGTGTCATTGTCACCAAACTTGTGTTTTAATATTTCATAGAGTTGTTCATAATTATAATTAAAAAAATATGGAGCATGATAATCTAAGTTCAACTCCCCCTGAGTTAAGGGATATTGCTAATAAAACGATAAATCAACTTTTACCAGAGAAATTCCGAAAACTTTATTTTCTCATGGATCACAATAACAGGAAACGTCAGACGTCAACAGAATAAAACATTTAAATATTACCAATGCCAACTTTTAAAAAATAAAATTCGGAGTTCGAAATGGATATATTTCGAACTCGCTAGCGCGTTCGAAATATCTATTTTTCGAGACAAAATTAGAAAAACTTTTTTATTTATACTTAAGCGAGTTTAGCGACCGTAAAAAAAGTCAAAAGAGAGAAGGTTGCGATGAACTGACCGATAAGTACTCAGTATAGACGTCTCTTATATATTACTGCATACAAGGAGTTCAAAAATAGTAGTAAACCTCGAGGTCCGGTAGACAACGACAGCTGTTATTACCACTCGAGTGAGATTTATAAAGCGTAAACATTAATAAAGTGTATAAAATTCTTAGTTTTCGAAATATACAGAGTGGCGAAAAAGTCGCGCATAATGCCTGTAACTTTTGAATTGCCTCGTATACGAAAAAGTTACCTTTATGAAAGTTGTTCAGTAAATTATTCCCCACATTTCTACCTTCATGAATTTTTTCTGTCATTTCTGGTTCGCAGTCGTCTCGTTTACTTGTTGCTGTTCCAGCTGTACTGTTCTGTGTTCTGTTAAAGCAGTCGGATAACTTCTTATCTGTTTCTGTTCTGCGAGTTGGATCTTTTACCTCGTGTGCTGCGGCGCTTGGTGCATTAACGAGGGAACAACGAAAAGTAGCAAGTATAGTATATATTGTCCACCAAAGTAAGAGGAGCTTGCATTTATAAATCCAAGTAGCCAAGGGCCTAACACACTTTTAAGAATAAATATCTGTATTCGCCTCTGCTAAAATTTGGCTCTTATTTAAAACACAGCGACTTTGAGGGACTTGAGTGAATGAGAGCTCGAAAGAAGCTTTTGTAAACCGATTGTGACATTTTTATTTCCTAGTTTGTTTTTCTCTGAGGCCAAACACTAGAACATTTAAAGGCTTTTAAGTAAAATAAAACTAAGGTGGCGCCTTCAGGATTTGACTTTAACTTACTTATATAAGAGTGCTAAATCTCTCAATCTAGAAACAAAATAGCGAACCTACCCTGAGTTGAGCTAGCTAAGGAGTGAGTTTTCAGGCAGCACAACATAGGTCATTTTTAGGGACTGATGTTGTCTGTAGTACATCCCCCAGGGCGTAGGGTTGCCAGAGTAAGGGTGGATAGGTTGCCTTGTCTTAGTATATTTTAGGGTATCCTAAGGTGAATACAGGGTCTCAGGAATTATGGTGATTATTTAATACATCATCCATTATAAAAGCGGGTTGATTTTCACCTGATTATTCAGCGATAATCTCCCGCTCTCCGGTGAAAATCACCCTTGTCAAAAGTGAAAATCTCACCCGTCAGAAATCCAGCGATAATCTCCCGCTCTCCGGTGAAAATCACCCTTGTCAAAAGTGAAAATCTCACCCGTCAGAAATCGTTAGTTTTTTATTTGGTAAATAATCTTCAAAATACATTTCGGGATTGGGAAATAATCAGAAAATCATTCTCAGATTTTTTGCCATTAGGAAATCGCTCTTGGGCAAGCCCTCGAGCGATTTCCACGGCAAAAAATCTTCGGAATGATTTTCGATAATTTCCCTATCCCTTAATATATTACTACAGATAATATAGCACCGGCGGATTTGGAAAACGTTAGAGGGTATTAGTTTAGGCCTTCATTATGTATAGTATTACATTTTTATAATACTTTCAGTTTTAATATTTACTTTAATTCTTGCTTTAATGGGGTCGTTCTATCATTATTATTATTACATTTTTGTTTTGATACAAATTTATTGTGCCACGGTGAATAACACAATTAGGTAACATCAGCGCCGTGTTAAAAGCTACGAATAAAATATGTTTAGGTACACCCATAGTGTGGATGTCAGACTAGCCCTCGGCCTCCTAATTTATTTTCTTTCATTTCGTTTTAAATTAAAACCCCGTATTGCGTGGTAGTATTTTTCATATCGTTACTGTTAAGCAAAAAATGTACATAATGAAAATGTTTTATGGAGGAGGAGATAATAAACCTAAGGGAATAAAACGCGGACAAAAATATCGTATAACAAACAAATTTGGCATATTTTATGTTTTATGTAAAAACTTGTTGCTGTAAATTGGAATGGAGTTTATGTCGTAGTGGTATGCATGAACCAAATTTTTTACTGGCTTAAAACTGGGATGCCACGGTTGAATCTCCCTCAAAGTATAGCATTGGAATGGGAGACACAAAATAATTAATGTTTAAAACACAGAGTCGCCAATCTCTTCCTGGCCTTTAGTGAATAAATTGACGCCACAACCAAATGTAGTGCCAAACTATTGCAACACAGATTCGCCCCCGTCTATTCCTAGTCTTAGTGGTTAAAGTCACACTTCCCGTTAGCTATAACTCACATTGTTTAAAGGTATGTCTAATAATGTTCGGAAGAGAACCGCGGAGGAAAAAAAAATACACTGCCTACACAAGACATATAAACAAACAACATCGGATCCTTTACGTTTGGTTTGCTATTTTATTGCTGTTATTGTCCAATAAGGAGAAGAGTGAAATAAGGAGATGCAATATCGTACAATGGAGGCTAGAGTAAAGGCGACAAATATGGAATGGGTTATTAATTTGGAATAGTTCAAAACTAGGCAACAGAGCTAGCGATCTTAAGTAATAGCGCACTAGAAGTGTCGAATAATACCCATTGGATATCGTCCGGCCGGCCCATCTCTAGTGTGATTTATAGGCTCGCTAAGAAATGTCATTTGTTCCTCGCCGAAGTAAAATATATACAGGTCTTACCGGTTAGATAGTATTTATAAAGGCCGCATTACAGTTGGGGATTTTTTATTGCTACAATAAAAGATTGCAGGATTTTTGTTGCGAGCATGCGCAAAACCTGTTTAGTAATCAGCTGTTGCAATTTGTATTGCGATTGCGAGAAATAGCTTCGGACCTATTTTTGTTGCAGTTACAGTGCAACTAACCTGAAAAAATATAAGTATTTTTGGTTCTACCATTCAAACCTAGATTTCTATCATTTTTATATTGTGGCTTGTTTATGTTGTTATTCTCACCATTTACATGAAGTTTATCTATTATAATTTCTATACATAACGAACCGTGCATACTTAAAACAACGCAAAAAGTTAGGTTATCTGCCATTTTATTATATTTAGTTGGCAGGGTGTACAAAATCAAATAGAAGAATGGTCAATAATTCCACGCAGTAAAGCGATTGGCAATTTTCATTGCCGCAATTAAAAATTGCTGCATAAAATTTTTTTTCAGAAAAAAAAACTTGGCAACTTTACTGCGGCTTTAACGTAATATTTCGTTTTCATATAAACCGTTGTGCATTATTTGTGACTGCGGAAACATCAAAGTTTCAAATATTTTTTGGGTAAGTTTTAATAGAAAAATTTTAGCACGTGATAAAACATTAGACTATAAGGTTCACAAATATGGAATTTTTCAAACTACCAATATGGAATAGTATTCCAAATTTGTAACCCATAAAATATTTTCTCCACGACCATTACTGAATGCAATAATTCCAAAATCATTTTTGATAATAGAATATAAATATTCTCGCTCTTGAGTTGGAATATTTATTCTGAAACACTTGCTTCTTATGCGTTTTGCGTGTATTTTCATTCCATAACAAGACACGGAATGAATATTCTGTAATTGATCTAAACGACATAGGTTGCCATGAATTTCAACACTGTCAGTGTCAGATAAAAATGGCCGCGTTGTAATAATTATTTTCAGACAAATTTTAGTGTCAAAAAATGAGTGAAAAATCGGATGAATCAGATATGGAACTGGATAATACTCCACCTGAAATTACGAATATTGCGAATAGTATAAGCGAGAACCTACTGCCGCAAAAATCAAGGCATGAGTATGAAAAGTAATATGCATTGTTAAAGGATTGGCAACACGAAAAGAAGACGGACTCCTTTTCGGAAAACGTTTTACTTGCGTTTTTCGGTGATTTGTCGAGTAAATGGAAATCTTCGACCCTATGGAAAAAATATTAAATCATAAAAGCAACGGTCAATGTGAAACACGACATCGATATTTCAAGATACAAAAAATTAAAAGCTTTCTTAAAACGCTCTTCTGAAAACTATGTAGCGAAGAAATCGAGGATTTTTACGGAAGATAATGTTAAGCAGTTCTTAGAAAATGCTCCGGATGAGATATATTTAGCTACAAAGGTAGAAAATTTAACTATTTAATAACTGTTTGAATAAATATAGTTTTTATTTTTAGGCCGCCCTTATTATTGGTGTTTTGGGGGCTTGTCGGAAGAATGAGCTCTACAACATTAAAATTTCCGACATTAAAAATTTGGGATCCACAATACTAATTGCAATTCCTAATACAAAAAATAAAAAACCAAGAGAGTTTACAATCACAGGAGATTTTTATAATATTCTTAAAAAATACTGGGCTCTGAGACCTTGTGATGTTCCTTCAGATAATTTTTTTATTAATTTCCAAAAAAATAAATGTACACGACAAGTAATTGGAATCAATAAACTGGGAAACATGCCTAAACAAATTGCCACATTTCTGAATCTAGAAAACCCACAAGAGTATACTGGCCACTGTTTCCGCCGTACCTCAGCGACTACGTTGGTAAATGCAGGTGCGGATATTACAACATTGAAAAGACATGGAGGCTGGAAGTCTTCTCAGTTAGCAGAGGGATACATAGACAATTCTTTGCAAAATCGAATAAATGTAGCAAATCAGTTAGTTTTTTCACTGACTGGATCTAATTCGTCAGTAGCCATCCCCTTAACTTCCAATTCGTCCTGCTACACGACTGTCAAGTCTGCCTCTACAAATCAATCCGTTTTGAAAAATGTTACGGAAAATATTTCCAATGCACCAGTTTTTAATTTTAGTAATTGTACCAACACTATAAATATAAATATTAATACAATGTAATAAAATATCCCAATAAATAACTTAATTGCTTTGTACAGATTTTATTTGTTTTTATTCGTACTTTTTGGTCGTGGAGAAAATATAGTCTGCTACTCGGTTAGAATCTACTATTATCTGAACATTTCTTTTATTTCAGTATGGCGTCAAAAGTAAGTCCAAAAAGATAATGCTATGAAAAGTTTTATGATACAGGCAATCCGTGCTGTTAAAGAACAACACATGGGATATTTGCGAGCTGCAAAATTATACAATGTTCCCAGAACAACACTTTCTAGGCTTTGCCAAAAGGACGAGGATCCAACTATTACTGCAGAAGCAAAGCTAGGTCGACCAACAGTGCTTACAAAAGAACTAGAAGATGATCTCATAAAATATGTACTTCTAATGGAAAGTAAATACCTTGGCTTAACCAGAAACGACATCAGGAATATGGCATATGAACTTGCTGTCAGAAATTATCTTCCCAATCCTTTTGGTAAAGAAACAGCTGGAAAAGGTTGTCTAAGGCTATTTATGAGACGCCACGCAAATAAACTATCCTTCAGAAGACCAACTGGGACATCTTTTGCCAGAGAAAAGGGCTTTTCAAAGAAAACGTTAAGGCATTTTTCCAAATTTTAACAAATGAATTTGAAAGGCATAACTATCCAGCAGATCGCGTTTTTAACGTTGGTGAGAGCGGTCTATCTATAGTACCATCAGAAATACCACAAGTTGCTGCACTTAAAGGTAAACGACAAATTGGTAGCCTTACTTCCGCTGAGCGAGGCTCCCTAATTAGAGTAGTATTCTGTATGAGCGCAGGAGGAAATTTTGTGCCACCCCCAGTTATATTCCCCATAAAGGCTTTAAGTCTGCAGCTTACAAAGGGCGCCCCTCCTGGAACAAAGTTTGAGTGTCACCCCTTAGGATGGATACAAAATAATATTTTCACAAAATTGTTTCAACATTTTATAGTGACAGTAAAACCTACACCTGAATCCCCAGCTCTGCTCATATTGGACAAGTCATAATTCGCACACTCGCAATATTGACATCATCAACATAGCCAGAGACAATAATGTTACCATTGTGTGTCTACCACAACATTTCACGCACAAGCTGCAACTCCTCGACAAGTCTTTCATGGGGCCATTCAAAGCAGTGAGGAGATAAGAACGTGGATGCGGCCAAATGCTTGTCCAGTCAGTGCATATGTAGTAATTGAAATTTTCGGTAAAGCATATTTATAAGTTCAGCGTGGTGAAATTGCGGTTAATGGGTTTCTTGCCACAGGGGTCTATCCTGTTAATCTAAATGTCTTCCGAGATTCTGACTTTCTTGCCTACGAGAGTACCCAGGAAGAAGATGCCGTTGCCCCTCTTCTAGCACCTCAAACCTCTCAGAATCTTACGCTGCCAGCAGAAGTAATTACTCCTGCGATTATTTCGCCTGTTCCTTGCATACGCAAAAAAAGCGGATAAAGCTGTTGTAATAACTGCGTCGCCATACAAAGCAGAACTAGAATCAACTGGACAATCTTCAGTTTTAACTACATCTAAGATGAAAGCCAAAAGAATAATTGGCAAGAATGAGGAGATATTACCTGATCTAACGTCTCCAAGCACTTCAGGTAGCAATGTGCATAGTCAAGCTAAGCTAAATAGAAAAAGAACAAGATTCAGTTTAAACCAGTCCAGTAGCTCTTCTGAAAAAGATTCTGTGGCAGATGATGATTTAGATGATTTACTATTTACTGGGCAAGACGAAGTAAAAACTCCAGAAAACGAAGAAAGTCCGGAGTGCCTGTTTTGTGGTGGAAAGTTTCTACAAAGCAAAAAAATTGAAAAAGAGTGAATACAGTGTTACTCCTGTGACTCATGATATCATTTGCAATGTACTTCATATGAATCTGGCATCTATTTTTGCGATTTCCGTCGATAGATTATTGGTTTTTACGTTTTTTATTACATATCTCTCATAAAAATTTATATTTTTTTTTTCTTCATATTCCATATTTGTGACCCAATTTTAAAACAAAGCAAATAATATTATTTTAGTTTTTTTGTCACATTATTTAAAACGTTTTCTCATCATTTGTATTTTTTTTGTGTTAAAAAAATAAAAATAATTTTATTAGTTTGCCATTTTAAAAACAGTATTCCATATTTATCGCCTTTAATCTATCTTTAAACACTGGACTGCTAAAAATGTGGCATTCACATGTATATTCTTACTTACTATTTCTATTTATAAGTAATTAAAGACACAAAGTCTCTGTCTCAAACTAATTTTTTATTAATGGTTACATGTTTTGCTCTAGAAGGAGCACTTAAAACCTGATATAAAACGTACCCTAATGTAACAACAACATTTTAAGAAAAAACAAATAGCGTAAAACTAACAAATTAAAAGAACATTAAAACGCAGGAAAAGAAAACTGTAAAAACATCCTGCACAATACAATCTTTATGTAACAGGGCGAGTCGGGAGGAATGGGCCTAACTCTAAGGGTGTAAGCTATGCATCAAAATAATAAGAAAAAACTGAAATGTTGTTATCCAATATTCATTTGTTTTCAAGTTATAAGGCAAAAACAAAATATTGCATTAATTTAGCTTTCCTATAATAAATGTTATTATTGTTTGCTTTTGATTGTTGTGCTGTCACTATCCTATTAGTGTCAGTATAAAATATTACATTGATTCACCGTTAACTTTCGGATTTGTATCATTTTTATTTTATAAAATGCCACACATTTATTCACATCTCGAATACGCCACTATGGTTTTTATTTATGGTTTGTGTAGTGCGAATGCTACAGCGGCTGCTAAAGAATATCGTGAACGATTTCCACATGAAAGAACACCGAACAGAAAGACTTTTATCAGAGTTTTCAACAAACTCTGCGAGACCGGAACGCTTCCAAGTGCTAATGTAACATCTGAACGAGCCATTAAAACAGGATTTAGAAGAAACAGAAAATGTTCTAGATTTAGTAGAAGAAGATGCGACGACGAGCTCACGAAAGATTGAAATTCAGTTGGGGATTCCCGAAAAAAGAGTGATCAATATGCTTCACGAGCAAGGCTTATACCCGTACCATGTACAGCTTGTACAGAATCTTCAACCTGGAAACTACGCCAAGCGTATGCAATTTTGTGAGTGGATAATTAATAATCGTCATCTTACATACTTTTTACTGACCCGTGACCCGTGACGGTATCAATAATAATCGAAACTCCCATGTATGGTCGGAGGAAAATCCTCACGCAATAGTCAAAAGTAATTTTCAACATAAGTTTTCAGTAAACGTGTGGTGCGGCATGATCGATAATAATTTAATTGGCCCTTTTCTTTTGGAAAATCGCCTTACAGGAGATCACTACTTAAGTTTTTTACAAAATGAATTGCAAGGACTACTGGAAGAGATTCCTTTAAACATCAGAATTGAAATGTGTTATCAACACGACGGAGCGCCTGCCCATTTTTATCGTCGGGTAAAGCAATATTTAGACCAAAGGTTTCCAGGGGTTTGGATTGGTCGCGGTGGTCCTATTAGTTGGCCTCCTAGATCGCCAGTCCACGCCCTTGGACTACAATTTATAAGGTTGGTTAAAAACTGAAGTTTACAAAGTAAAAGTAGATACTAGGGAGGCATTAATTAGACGCATTATAAATGATGTACTCAATATTAAAGAAAGGCACGAATCAATTAGACGATCCACGCGCGCCCTTCGTAAACGAAGCAGGAAATATTTGGAAGTCAATGGCGATATTTTTGAAAATTTACTAAACCAATGATTTATTTAAAACAATGTTAATGTTGAATATTTTGGTTAACAACATTATTATTTTAGTTAACGCTGTAACTTGAAAACAAATGAATATTGGATAACAACATTTCAGTTTTTTCTTATTATTTTGATGCATAGATTACTCCCTTAGAGTTAGGCCCATTCCTCACCCTCTCACCCTGTATATGTAAATATTTAAAATAAAACTAATCTATATAGAATGAAGTTGCTGGTTGCATATTTACTTAGCTTAACCAAGGTACTTAGGTGTGGCTAGACCATAAGCCGATATCGGTCTGTCATTTCAAGTTCGCTTACACTAATCTAACAATCATTGTTGATGTTATTGAAAATCAAATGAGATTCTAAATTGTAAACGTCGTTTACGCAAGTGAGTACTTGACTTTTTTTACTTTCGTAATTTTCATATTCTTCAAATAAGTCTAGCTTTTTGCCTTTTGGACATTCGGGAAATAAAGAGATTTTTTAGGTGAAGAAAAACCATGCCCAGATGTTAACAAATGAGTTGCAAATGCAAATCTAGTGTCGGCTATATCCGTACCCTTACACTTATCATAGAGGCTCAGGTGTTCTCGAACCCTGCTGGAAATCTTTCTACCTGACTGGCCGACGTACACAGCTGGACAACAGACATAACAGCCCAAGGAATAAACATCCGACTTCGAGAATTGCTTAGTTTTATCCTTAGTATCAACTAAATGTTTTTTAAGAGTATTTACAGTTTTAATATTGAAATAATAAAGTTCTTAAAAGATTTTGCCAACTGTAGGGATATGTTGCCGAAAAGTGTCATACATCTATTATTATTGATGTTTTTATCATTATTATGTATGATCTTCTAGGAGAGATTAAACTTGTTGACATATTTAAAATTTATTTTAGATATTGAATTTAGTGAGAAACCATTATATTGTTACGGCTTAGCGTTTGTTACTAATAAGAATATATAAATTGTATTGCCGTTATTTGGGGGGTAGAATAGATGAAATTAAATAAAAGGCACTAGTACAAAACAAATACATATTTATTAGTGGTTGAATAGGTTATTAGAAGTTGAACAAACTAATTAAAGAAAGACAAAACAAAGAATTGAAGAAGTTAAATAAACTGCTAGAGGATCTTACTTACATTGAAAGGGAAGAAGTGATACTTACATGATGAAGTTATGTCGTGGGGCTCAGCTCTTTTTGAGAAGACCACCAGGAATCGCGCGCACATCGTCACGGCCCGGACTTGACTCTCCGCTCGTAGCCAAACCGATCTCTCACCGTATATATTTTATAATTGGCCAGCAAATGCTAATTGTACGATCAACCATCATACAGGGCGAGAATAATTTAGTAAAGGCTTAATGCCATATTCGTGACAATATGTTCATTGGTAAAATCTTCCTTTAACAGTGTAGTTTAAAAAGCATGTATAAGAAAGAATTAAGAGCAGCACACCTATGACTGTATTTAAATTGGATGAAAATTGTAAGATATTTTCTTTTGAAGATGGTTTCCTGAATATTTCAAACGATATTGTGTTATTGACTCTTATAAGTAGTAAGTCAAGAAGAGCAAGTTTACCATTGTTCTCTTTTTCTAAAGTGAAATACATTTTTTTGTGTAGTGAGTTTATATAATTTAAAAAATCAGTTACATCTTTATCACTGGCATTCAACAAGACAAATATCATCAACAAACCTCCTATAGGCTGTAAAAAATTTTGCGAAACGACTTTTCATGCTGTTTTGTTCAAGAATACCTCGCTTAGAAAAAGTGAAAGACAGGATCCCATTGCAAGCCCTGAATTGAAAGAATTTCAGGGCTTGAGCTGCGATGATTGTCTAGCTGTATACGTCGGCCAGTCAGGGAGAAAGATTTTGATCAGGGTTCGAGAACATAATTTACTATATTACATTGTATAAATAAAAACAAAGCAGTCTTCCTCCACAGTTTATTAAAAATGATGATAGATAAAAAGGTTCCCTACATGTTTCGAGCGCTTAAGCACTCATCATCAGGGGATACTATAAAGGAAAGTACAAAGTTAAAACGAGCAATGAATATAAAAAAAATTTTTAAGGACTTACCTAACATCGAGTTTTGTAGACAAAACTTTGTCTCAAATTAATGAGTACAACTCATAGTAACTTGATAGTTGAAGACTTGGTATGTGAGATGTTTAATTATCATAAGAAATGAATGAAGTTGTGGTTAAATGTGAGTTTGAGATCTGAGAAAAAACATTGTGAGTGGATAATGGAACAGTTTAAAATTTATAAAGGACAAGGAATTTTTTAAATTAGTGGTGCGTTTAGAATTAAATTTATATTATTATAATATATATAAAGTTAGCTGATGTGGTAGTATGAGGCTATGCCCCATATTTTGGAGAAGTTGTAGAGGGTTATCATTTTTATAATCATGATTATTTAATTGTTTAAAAATAAATTATATTTTAGAAAATTTTTAGAATTTTTAGTAATTTAAAAAAGTACAACCTGTTCTTCAGACACTACCGCGGAACTGTCGCAACGTGGAGACTGAAGTGAGGTTACTTTGAAATAGAGGTGGGAAGTTCGATTCTTTTTGGTAACTCAATTCATTTGATTCATTCAGTTAAAAAGATTCGTTCAGTAAGATTCGTTCTTAAATGATTCACTTACCTACTTTTAAATAATTTTACGTTTTAAACGCGAAAATGCTAAATCGATGTTTGTTTAAATAACAGTCAGTCGTTTGTTATGAAGATTGTTACCATAAGTGGTAACAAAATACCCAAATGTAGAGCCCAATGTTTACGTTCTTGAAATTTCTTCAATGAATAATAAATAGATTCCTATCCAAAAATAATATTCTTCTCTTGTTTTCTTGTTTATTAAAATTTGTTCAACCATTTGTACAGTTACACTATAAAAAAATAATCAAATAAATACCAAACAAATCAAATATTTCATCCCATACATTTATCTCTTTTCCTTCTACTGTACTTTGCGTATCTAATTAAACTGCTCTCTTTCTCTACATCATGAAAATGGAAGACGGCATCCCGCATCGCCGAGCGACGGCCGTCAGGCCCACTCTCGAGCTCGATCGTTCGAACTGCGGACTTGCGAACGAGTGAATTACTGAACTGGTGAATCGCTTTTTCGAGTTTCGGGTAAAGTGAACGAAATGCGACTTTGATTCATCAATTCTTTAAATTATTCCTGACTTGGTGAATCAAAAAAGAATCGAATCTTTTAGGAACGATGAATTGATTCTTTCGAGTCAGTGAAGTGATTCGTTCGTTTCGAACGAATCGTTCGTGAACGACACACCTCTACTTTGAAAAGAGAAAGGACTTAAACGACATATAACCAAGTTCAATTATAAGAAATATTCAAATATTAAAATACAAAATGATTGTTGAAATGAAGGTGTAGGATTTAACTGGCTCGATGTTAAGTTTACAAAATCAATACAGGATCGATCAATCAATAGTATTTGTCATCACTGGACGTATACAGTACTTAAGAATTGGCAGAAAATAAATGATCCAATTTTATGGTTATGGTATGTTGAAAGGGGTTGTAAGTGTCTTTTGGGGGGGCCGATGAAGCGCTGTACTGAACTAAAAATACACTTTTTAGGGATGGTGATAACACTAAACTTCGCTGTCACAGTAACTATGGGAATATTATGGATTTTTAAAGAACTTTCAAACTTAAAAATTATAGATGGATATCATCAAATTTGCAAAAGAGAGCTAGAAAGTAATGAGTAGAAACAGTAACAGGTATATATTATGTAAGAGAGACTATATTGTGATTATGATCTGTCCAGATTCAGAGCATTGAAAAAAATTAGTACTGCTATTAATAATTTGGTCATTTACACAATATAGATTGTGTGTTTGGGGTTTTGATTATTTTGTTTATTTCTATTATTTCAAGAAGGTCTAATTTATTACTTTTGTTACAGAAGTGAAGAGATTTAGTGTTTGTATCTGGATTAAAGTTATGTTTATTTGTAGATATTATAGATATATGCCTAAAAAAGTTGGACTTGATTTTAGAAGGGGATAAGTTATGATTAGAAGTTCTTACTATCTCTTTACAGTGTTTATTTATGCGGATTTTGAACTTCCTACCTGTTTGTCCCACGTAAGAAGTAGAACATTGCTCCAAGAACTTTGTGGGGATGGTTTTGGTTGCTGGATGGAATTTTGCGTAAGCAAGATGCAAAAATGGAAAGCAAATAAAACCCTTTGAAAGGTTCTTGGACTTGACAATGTCTGAGCTGGAAATCTATCAGCATAAAGTGTTCTTGCTTTCAAAAAGTTGGAAAGCGCTTTACCTGTTTGTGTTTAGCATTTGGAACTTTTGAGTGTTACGAATAAAAACTAAGTTACCTCGAAAACTGCCAATTTCATCGAAATAATTGATAGTGCCTTTTCTGAAGAGGAATGAGCAAAGTATTCAAAAAATCGGATTCTAGCTCTGTAAAATGTCCATTTCTTACTTCCCTGACGGTGTTGGATATCTACTGTAGTATGGTATAATCACTCTTTATAGTCTCTATTAAATATTAAAATTTCATTATGGGTAAAAATAAAATTACTTGTTATGTTTCACTATTTATTCAGTAAGCTGACACGCGTGTTTCGACTCTTTCGGGTCATTTTCAAACAAGAACAAAGATAAAAATTATTGCTAAGGTATTTATATAAACTCTAATGTATGGTATCAATAGGTTATAAAATATTTAAAATAATTAAAATTACGGATTACAATGGATGGGTAGATTGTGGGTATAAAAACAATTTAGGTAGTCACTTATGTAATTCTAAAATAGAAACAAAGGACAAACTCTTACGAAGCGGGGTCTACCAAATAAATTGCGACAACTGCGATGCTATCTATATTGGTCAAACTGGTAGAAATTTTAAAACTAGACTTATACAACTTCTATCTTAAAAAAAAAAAATAAAACAGGTATAGCATAATAGAAAATCATTCAATTTCAAATAAAATAAAACCTATACCTACATATCCAGAACAAGAGCAGAAAATTAAACCTTTTAGAGTCACTTACAATTAAAAAGGCAATAAAAAACAAAAGTAATGTTGTTAATAATCAAACAGAAATACCTTCAAGTGCTAACCCAATTATCAACAGCATATTAATCTAAAATAAATTAAAACATTTTGACAGCCACCTGTATAAGAATAAGAAAAACCCACAATCTACCCATCAAATGACCCGAAAGAGTCGAAACACGCGTGTCAGGTAACTGAATAAATAGTGAAACATAACAAGTAATTTTATTTTTACCCATAATGGATAATAATATATGGTTTCACTAAGAATGTAGCCCAACGCAAGTTAATTACATATTAAAATTTTCTTAAATTATACAAGTCGGTTTAGAAGTTAGAGCCAAAAAAGTTAATCGCTCGGTATCCCTTTGGGGCTCTGTATCTCCGTTAAGGGGCACTTTAAGATTTTTTTTTTATGACAAATTAGGGTTATTTTGACTTTTATGCGCCCCAGAAATTATAAGGTACTTACCGCACACCCTGTATAATATGCAAAATTTCAGTTGTGACATAATGTTTATTATCACATTTTTTATTACTAATGTAATCAATACTAAACCTTCAAAAAACTCAATATTATTTTCGCAAAGCGATTCCATTTTTCAGAAATAATTCGCTCCTATTTTTTTCTCTCTAAAACTTTAAATTCATGAATAGTAAATTGAAATAACCCATTTTTAAAATTTAAATCCAATCTAATCCAGCAATGTACACGCGAGTTTATTATTTTTTATTTTGCTGAGTTTCATAAAACCAATAAAGCATTTTATGCGATCCTTCTGTTTTAAAATATGCTTTTCAAAATAAAACTGCTATAAAATTGTGAAACACGCCACAATGTAAAATGTTGCGATATACACTAATTATTTTCAGATATTTCAAAGTCAAAATAAGTTGTTTTCAATTATTAAATGCACATAATATCGGTATGTTTATTTTAGAAACTTTACCCTGGCTTTAGTAATCAATTATATACCTAGACTGAGAAGTGAGCTATTATACACAGTGTGTAAAAAGTCCCTGACCGGTCAATTATTTAGAAAATAATGCACCATATAAAAAAACTTTCGGCATAAAAGTTGTAGGCCTTGAAAAAAGCTATAAAACTAGGATACCTGTAATTATACAGGGTGCCTCCAACAGTCATAGTAAACAAAATTTTGGTTTATTTAAAAAGAATGATCCCTTCTAATTCACGTTTTCTGATTCCTCTAAACATTCTAAACAACAATTATGAAACATGTCATATGGCTAAACCAATTAGTTTAGGAAATAATTTGAGTTGTAGGACATAAATACAACAGGTAAGATATTACCTACATTTTGCATTTTTACAAGCTGGTATCAGAATGGTTTGCGTCACTGTCATATTAATTTATGAAAATGTCTCTCAACGAAAGGGAACGTATAACTTTACTAATGATCAGAGGTTTTGGAGACCGACAAAGATCATTTACCGAAACAAAGTAATTTTTCAATATAACTTTTCCAAACCGACAGCCTACATCAAAATCTACAGTTGTGAGAACAGTTCAAAGATAACCGGGTGTTGCAGAGATAAAGTTCGTTTTGGAAGACCAAAATCGGCAATTATTAGTGATTTAAAAAAAATTAGAGACATTACTTCATTTTGTTCAGGGTCAACTTTTGTCGTTGAGAAAAGCTGCTACCCAAGTTGACGTAAGTTTTAAATCAGTTGAAATTATTTTAAAAAAAACAGTAATTTTTACCCCTATAAAATAACTTTAGTCCAGGGATTATCAGAAGACGATTTCGAACGTAGAATGGAATGTTGCGAAGTAATGATGCAAAAACAGGAAGGAAATAACAATTTTTGAATCAAATAGTTTCTTCGGATAAGGCAACATTCATGTTAAACGGGAATGTAAATCGACATAATTGTCGTTACTGGGCTAATCAGAACCCACATTGGATGAGAGAAACACACACTCAACACCCCCAGAAAGTAAATGTGTGGGCCGGTATTATTGGCAATAGATTAGTGGGACCTTTCTTTATAGAGGAGAATTTGTATGCAGAATATTATCTCCACATGCTGCAAAATCAAATTGTGTCAGCAATAACGAATACAGTAGGACCACTATTACCAGTGTCGGACTGGGCCGCCGGTCCACCGGTCAAAAGACCGGTAGGCCCCCAGAGAAAATACGGGTGGGGGCCCTGAGCTGGCCGAAGGCAAATACAGACGATGCACCCGCACAGGGCCCCCCGCTAAGAAAGGTCCCGCGCGGATATTTTGCACCAGGTCCCGCAGATTATCGGGTCGGCCGTGGATGGGCCCTCATGAAAAGGACCCTTTTCGTAATTATTTTTCATTTAAATGGTGTTTATCTAACAATAGTTTAAGTATAGTTTGTCAATTTTCATATGGTAAATACAATATTATTTTCTGAAATGCGTGGCAACATCGGTAAGGCACCTGCAGCGATCTAACCTGAACGGTTCGCCATTGCGTCATGTATTCCGTCCACAGCTAATCCTTTTGTGTTCTGTGATCCACAGGTTAGGTTTTCGGTTTTCTGTCGGTTATAATAATAAATGGAACGTGATTATATTTTGTGAGTTTTTGCTTGATATCATTAATGGGTAGGTATCGTTTGCGTATGATGAAGTGATAAAATGCATTAATTTTTTACGCCACTATGCTGTATAGTGTAAAAAAAAAGATTTTATATTATCCCATTTAGTCTGTCGGAATTTGGATTTTTTTCCCTAGGGTGTAAATTGGTACAAGTCAAGCCATTTACTGAAATGTATTTAAACTTAGAATTTATTATGCAGTTGGCATGATGGGGCCTTACATCCCTCGGGACCAGTGGGCCCTAAGGGTCCCAGTCCGACACTGACTATTACGACAAACGTGGTTTTAGCAGGACGAAGCTCCTCATTTTGGGCGGGCTGTAAGAGTTTATTTAAATAATACTTTTCCTAACCGCTGAATAGGGCGAAGGGGCCCCATAGGATGGCCCGCTAGGTCGCCAGACTTAACGCCCCTTGATTATTTTTTCTGGGGACAACTAAAAAATAAAGAATATGTGACAAAACCTGAAGATCTGAACGAATTGAGAAGAATAATTATTGAAGAATGTGAATCTATTAACCAAGTAATGTTACAAAACGTCATCGACAAACTTTATCATAACCTAGCCCATTGCCAAACTGTGGGAGGGGGACATTTTCAACGTTTAATTAAATAACGATTTATTTAAATTTATTTTTGTTCTTGAAAATTTGTTATTAATTTTACTGCTTGTATTTAATTTAATTGTTATTAAATTTTTGACAAAACTTGCGTGGGTACATTTAGAACAATTTTTATGTTTTTTTACAGTTTTAACGCAAAACATTTTGGTACCAGCTTGCAAAAATGCAAAATGTAGGTAATATTTGACTTGTTGTATTTATGTCCTTTAACTCAAATTAGTTCTTAAATTAATGGGTTTAGCCATATGATATGTTTCATAATTGTTATTTAGAATATTTAGAGGAATCAGAAAACGGGATTAGAAGCTTTGTTTGCCATGACTTTTTGAGGCACCCTGTATAATTACAGGTGTCCTAGTTTTATACATTTTTTTAAAGCTTACAACTTTTATACCGGAAGTTTTTTTTATATTGTGCGCCATCTTCTAAATAATTAACCGGTCCGGGACTTTTTACACACTGTGTATAATATATTTGAGAAAACCATCAAAAGAGATATGGAGATGCTTAAAATGGAGATAAAATAATATAATAATTTAATAAATAAAAACATTCTAAGAGTTATCGAATATATTATATGAATGTAAAAAACAGTCCGATACATTACAACGATTAAATGCTACAACAATAATACATGGATTACTAAAGAACTCCTAGAATTAATGGCACAACGAGATAAATTATTTAAAAAAAATAAATAAATAAACCCTACTGCAACGGAATTTAAAAATATAAAAACCAAATAAACAACAAGATTAAGGTACTGAAAAACCAAGACTTCAAGAAAAATTGGAACGAACCAGGAAGCAACCTAAGAAAACAAGGGAAACTGGTAAATAGGATGCTAAAGGAGACAACAACAGAGACAAAAATAGATAGGCTGATGGTCAATAATGTAGCAGTACCAGATCTAAATGATAATGTTAATAACCTAAATTTGCACTTTGCCCATATAGGAACAAATATCGTGGAGCAAATAAATAAAGATATTGACTGATAAGCCAAAAATTGCATTTAGTGAGATATACTGTAAAAAGAGTTGCTTTCTAAAAGAAACAAATGACCAAGAAGTTCTCAACATCATTATGGAACTTCAAAAAACATCTGCTTCTGGAGACGATGGGATTACAGTAAATGATCTCCTAAATTTAAAACAATACATTGTTTTAACCATAGTTCAATTAATAAATACAGTGCTTATAAGTAGACAATTTCCTGAAGAACTGAAGTTGAGCAAAATAACACCAATTTTCAAATCTGGTATCAAGGAATCAAGGCATAACTATAGACCCATTTCAGCGATAAGTGTGTTCTCAAAAATTATAGGAACTGTAGTATAAGTCAGAATGTTGGAATTTATGGATAAGTACATGCATGGACAGAGATATGTTTCAATATGGATTTATGAAGGGCGACGTTGTCAGCCATGATATATTGTTAAAAAATTTAATCGTATGGGATTTAGAGGTACAATTTATGATGTAATAAAATCTCATTTAGTTGGTAGGCAACAGTATGTTAGGGTAGGTGATAAGAAAAGCTCTAAGTTAAGCAATTTTTGTGGGGTACCCCAAGGGTCTGTCCTGGGGCCCCTTTTGTATTCGCTGTATGTGTTGAGTTTAAAATGTGCTAAATTAACTGCTCGTTATTTTACTTTTGCGGATGACACCGTGCTAATGTATTTCGGTGAAAATTCTGAAGAATTACAGACTGCGATAAATAATGATCTAGGGGTGTATTATGGATGGCTGTTATGTAATAGACTAAAAATCAACATAATGAAGACTAAACTTATGCTCTTTAAACAAAAGAACAAAGTGGTAGCAATGCCAAAGATACAAATCCATGATATAGAGTTACAATCCGTGGATAGTATTAAGCATTTAGGTTTAAATTTTGTTAATTTTGATGTAAGTTTAAATTGGAGCGAACACATTAAACATGTAATTAATAAAATTACTTCAATGGTTGGTGCCCTCTATAGATGTAGAGACTATATCTTACAAATAAAACTAACATTGACATTTATAATGCATATTTTGCATCTCAACTAAGATATCTTCTTCCAGTATGGGAAACATCTGGTACTGTCAACTTTAATAAGATACAAATTGTATAAAATAGGACATTAAAAATTCTATTTAATTTTGCACACTAGTATTAAACTGTTAACGTGCCATAATAAAGTTGTCAGGTATCAGTCTAGATCGTAATCATTGTATACAAGTATAATATCACTTGTAGTGATTATTTGCCATAAACGGTAACCCGTTGCGGCAGGACGATACGAATCCCAATCAATATTAGGTTAATTCTGATTTACTACAGCCAAGGGAATATATCTTACTCGTCCACATGCTTGTCGAGCCACCCTGAAACCTGCATTACGTTGGGTATTATAAATACAGGCAAGATATACGAATAAATTTAAGTTTTATAATCGGCTGTATTAGAAGTTGCACATAATTTGTAAAATATTGTAATTTATTAAAGGTATGCTATACCAGGTAACCTGGTATAGTAAAGAATTATAAATCCGACAAGCAGTAGTTACACGACGAAATGAATAATAAGTAAGGTATGAGAAAACATGTTACTCTTTGAGAGGCTCTCTAAACCTGGGTAGTTTGATAGTACAGACTTTAAAGTACTAAAATAATTTAAAAACAATAGTATGTATTCTACCAATTTTGGGAGACCGGTTTCGACTTTTTTGCACCAAACAATCATCTTCAGTCCAGAAATTCCATAGACAGCCTAGAGAACAAGTCATTGCTCAAAATAAAATAAATACATTTTGCTTTTGAACATTGCAACCATTTAAGCATGTACCTGTATTACAATTTACAATGGTAACATTATAAGCACTTCCATACACATAAAATACGGAAAAAGTTCATCAAACAAATATGAAAATAAATAAGTGTACTTTGAAAAAAGACATCCGCCCAATAAAAACACTTATCAACTTAAAACACTTAATTTTATTTTTTAAAATAAAATCTTTATATTGTCAGTTGTTTACATCAAAACATTTATGATATACTTAATGCAAATTTAAAACCGATGCACGTCATCAATCAGCTGATAATTGTCAGTCCGTAAGAAAACACGAGAAAATTAAATAAATACTATTGCTGGCTCTATTTAAGAAAAAAAAATAATATGGGGGTTAGTATTTAAACCTGACTCTGCACTGTAATCCGTGCTGCTGCAGGAATATGGTGAAAACGGTGGACTTCTTCCAGTGGGAAAGTAAGACCAGATGACTCACAGAAGACGTCAAAAAAAGAAGAGGGGATGAAAGATCTCAAAAGAAAAGAGTAGAGAAGAGAGAAGAACCTAAGAAAAGCTTTGGGGTCTTTAAAAGTAATGTAGGGGGTCCCAAAGGGGATGGGTGTTCCAGATACTCGGCCCCTTTCGGTCCTGGTGACCCAACTTAACTCCACAGCGAACGACTGCTACAAAATATCTACGAAGTGGTCTTCTGCTGCCCCGGAAACCAAAAATAATCACAGCAAACAAAAGGGCCACAGAAAATAACGCCCCTAAATCCAAAATCCTCTAAAGATGGCTGGAATAGCCCTGAATTTAGGTAAGCTTGTTGCTTCGTCGTTCGCTCGGAGTTAAGTGAGGTCACTGAAGAATTTCAGATTAGAATAAAAAAAAGACGTGTCACTCCTTCACCACAGAGAGGCGGAGTGTCTAGGGGACAAAGCAAGTCTGGGTCAATTACTGTTCGAACCAAGGAAAAATAGGTTAGTTTACACACTGACGGTGGGATAGAATGACGTTCTAATGCCTTGCCCATTCAATTGCAGATATTCCAAGCCAAGGGAAATGAGACAAAAGTACCCAAACTTAGTTTTACATAAGAAATCAATTCATAATCCATGCAATCCATTATAAATTATATTAAAAAAAAACCTATAGCCCAAAATATCTTTGCCGTTCAAAAAACGGTCGTTGAAGTTCGGTTGCTGGAGTATTATGGCTCTAACATCTTTCAAAAGAAGAATTAACCTAGAAAATTCAGTAGCCAACCTGACAGGTGAACATAAAATTCAAAACAAAGAACTATAATAATTATAACCCATCACGAAATACTAGTATATGACTAGGATAGTGTATTCCAGGGAGATATGTGATTTAAAATAAGGGACCAATGCATCCCCGTTTGGCTTAAGACAACGAAACGAAGGTAATTGACCCTAGATAAGTATTTAGTTTTATACAGGGAACCAAACATTGTTTTATAAAGGCAATATACAATTTTTAAAAGACACAATACAAGTCAGACATGTGATATGAGGTATTAGATTATAATAATTCATTTGTGACAAAATCGGATTGTCACAACCTTGTTTTTATGAAAAAAAAAACTGTGTAATTCCTTCACTCGGATATTTTGGTTACAAGCTGGCAACACTGTCGATATCTGACATCACTACTTAAAAAGTATGACGTGCAACGGTTTTAATTTTGCATTAAGTATAGGTAGCTCGAGGGTGCTGCTATGACGAAATAAAAGCCATAAATATGAAGTTTTAAGCCGCGTGTCATAGACGTGCGTACAACATTATTTTTTAACCATAAATTCAGATTTTATATAAAAAAAAAAATCAAAAACAAGTACATTAAAACAATATTTTTTATTAGTTTTAACCATCTAACTGAAACTATGAAATTAAAAAATGTATGCTATTATTTCAGACCTAACCAATAAAAAATTAAATAAAAAATAACTGCGAAATATTTTATTAAAATATTACATCATAATTCCGAAATATTGAACAAATACCTACGATATCAAAAAAGTCTCCATACACTTAACAATAATCAATATTAATTTAACAGAAAATTACAATATCTTTTAACCTAATATTTAGTTGGACCTCCGTTGGCCTTAATAACCTCTTGTAATCTTTTTGACATGCTTGCAACCATCTTTCTAGTAATTTCTGGAGGTATGGTCTCCCATTCGAATGCACCGTTTTAGATCATCCCAGAAATGTTCGATGTGGTTAATATCGGGTGATTGTGGAGGAGTATGAAGCTGCTGTAGCACAATATCATCCATTCGCGGACAATCTTAGCGGTATATTTAGGATCATTGTCCAGTTGGAAACGGTACCTTCCTTCGAGCCCCAATTTCCGGACACTTTCTCGCAAATAGTTTCTTAAAATGTTTAGATAAACATGCTGAGTTTAAATTTCCTACTCCCACTGAAGACATGCATCCCCAAAGCAGAACACTGTCCCCACCTTGTCTTACCGTAGAACAATAATTTTCAATTTCTAATGCTTATTCTTCGTTCTCCAAACTTTAGTTCTGCCATCGGACCCAAAAAGATTGATCTTAGTTTCGTCACTAGAAATTATTGTTTCCCAAAACTCAGGAGGCTTTGAAACGTATTCCCTAGCAAACTCTAACCATTTTCTGCGATTAATTTTTGAAATAAACGGCTTCTTTCTAGCTACACGTCCATTATAACCTGCCCTGTGTAAACAATTTCTCACAGTTTGCGAACAAAGATTTTTCGAAAATTCTTCTCTAATTTCTTCTGCAACTTTGGGTGCACTTTTTTTTGAATCTACTTATTTCTCTAACAATACTGGCCTCTTCACGTGGAGTTAATTTCTTAGGTCGACCGGAGCGGGGTCGAATCTTATACGAACCAGTTGATTTGTACTGGTTTACTATGTACTGAACCGTAGCCTGTGTTTACCCTATAATTTTTCCTATGTTTCTAAATGATTTTCCATCTTTCCACAAATCAATTACAATCTTTCGAACTGCATTGGGAATTTCACAAACTTCTTTCACTCATTTTTGTAACAATAAAATAAATTCACTGCAAAATCAATTACAACGGGTGACAGATTAAAAAGTATGGCTGAAAGTGATTAATTTGTTTTAAATTTAGATGGCAATGACTACTTGATTAAGTGCAACTGAATATTATGCAGTTTTCCTTACGTATATCTTACTGTATGAAGACCTTCTTGACTTAGTTTTTGTTAATATTTTTAAATTATGATGCAACATTTCAATAAAATATTTTGCAGTTATTTTTTATTTCATTTTTTATTGGTTAGACCTGAAATAATAGTATAAATTTTGTTTTCTCATAGTTTCAGTGAGATGGTTAAAACTACTAGGAAATATGTATAAAAATATGTAGTGTATGGAGACTTTTTGGACTGAGTGTTTATATTCCCTTTTGTCGTTCAGCAGATGTATTTTCTATTGGGTTGCCTTTTTATTTAATTTGAAATGTTGTTTTGGTTAGACACTGTATAAATAAACGATTCGATTAAGTTCGTTAATATTTTGGCGCCGATTAAACAATAATTAATCAAAAATAAGGTATTGGATCTGATTATTTTATTTTATTGTGATGTTTGTACGCTTTGTCCAACCCAACCGTACTATTACCGTCTTAGACAGACTCGAAATGATCGTTCGGTGACAGTAATTTGGCTGTGTTGGAACACACCTTGAACAGTAAAATCGCTCAAATCGAATGTTGGTCGGTTAACAGGAGTGGTCGGTTATTAGAGAAAAATGAAAATAACTGGTCTGCATTTTGCAGTGTTTGTTTATTAATAAGTATCTACATAATATGTAAACAATTTTAAATATTTTTGTATAAGTTTAAATTAAATGAGATGAAGCCAATTTACCAATATGTGTATACTGCACGTGCAGACAAACATATATATTATATAATGTACTGTATGTTTGCTTTGAAATTCTTATTTTTTAAAATAATCAGAAATTAATGATTGCTTTACATTTTTTTTTTTATTTTTATAAAATTTAGATTCACATTTTAATAGCAATTAGAAAATATTTGTAGACTTGTCAGAATTGTTAAAATTATTAAAAAAGTCTTAGGCTTCAGAGAGGCTTAATATTTTTAACAATCGAGCAAGTTCAGGTTCCCCTTCCTCTGTCTTAGAGTTGGGAGTAGTTTCATCCGTTTCTTGGATCTCTTCAATACACTCGATGTTAGTCAATTCTGCACTTTCTGTTGGCAAATCATTATCAATTGAGGCAAATTGTTTTAAGTTCACAAAAATGTGTCCTTAATGTTAGGAAACAGTTGTGCGATCGGAATATTATTTTTTTCTTCGAAGTCGTCAATATTATCTGTATTACACATAAATCCGGCTTTCATAAAACATTTTTTTATTGCCACTGGGGACATCGAAACCCATATCAAGGCATTGGTTATGGTAATATTATTTTCGATTTCTTAAAGAGGACAACCAATGTCTATAATGTAGCTTCTGTATAGCATTTTAGAATTCGGAATAATGCCTTTGTCCAAATGTTGGGAATGTGAGGTAGTATTGGGTGGAAGAAAAATAAGTTTAATATCATCCAGTTTAATTTTGAGATGAGACCTTGCATTATTCAGAAACAATACCACTATTCTGTTCTGCCTCTTTATCTCGGTATGAAATCTGTAAAGCCATGTTGTCATGATGTCTGCTGTCATCCACGCTTTTTTGTTCGATACCCATTGAGAAGTAACTTTTCGATATGTGCGCCCTTAAAACATCAAGGATTTTTGCTTTTGACTATTATAAGTGGTTCTTCTTCTTCTTCTTCAATGCATATGTATTTGTCGACAATCACGATAGTAGAGACCTGTCTCATCTGCAATAAATACGTCCCTTGGGGCATAATCCTTTAAAATGGTAAAATGCCCTTTTTTCCAAGCAGTTACGTCTTCGATATTGATGTCGGCTGATTCGCCACATATTTTCTTGAAGGTAATATCGTACTAACCATCCATTTGATGCTCTGAAGTTATCTAATCCCAAACATTGAACAGATTCGAGGGCTTTTGCTTGAATTATGGGCCCGGATATTGGTACGTACTTGTTTCGCGCCTTACAAAATCCGTTGAAAACAATTTGGTCCACTGCCAGTCCTTCGGTTTTGAGAATTTTTTTTTTGTTCACCGTTGCCACCTTCTTGAAACAAATTTGTAACTTCTGTTTTATTTTGAAGCAACATAGACACTTGGGTAAGACCCACTTTAAATTTTGCAGCCAATTTCCTGGTACTTAGACCAGTTTTTTAACTTTCCTCGAAGTATTTTTTTTTATACTTTTCCGAACAAAATTTTTCGCTATTTTGAAATAAATGGCAAATTGTAGAGTATTAAAATTGCAGGGTTAAATTTAACGTAAAAAGGCCTTTGAAATGAGGGATCACTCGAACCCTCTTTCCATTTAGGAATGTTTTCTAAGATAGCGGATCATGCAGCAATTGCTGGAATCCCAAGAAACTTCTTGAAGTGTCTTTAAAATGTTTTGGTTTTGCACAAATATGAAGGTATTATTTTTCCATGTTATTATTTTTCTGTTTACAGTACTGGTTTACCATTAGGCACACTTGGCACGTGCCTAGGGGCGTCGAGGATTTGCAGGACGCTGCTAGCTACTAAAAAATTGAACTTTAGTATTTCTAAATAAAGATTTAAAATACTGGATTTAGGAAAATTTTTCGACAACAATTCTTCTGCCACAATTTTTCGACCACAATTCTTTGACGATACAATTCATCGATTACACAATTGTTGGTCCACAATTTTTCGTCCGGAATATTTTCCGACTTGTATTGGTTGCAGTAAAACGCAATATTATTATAGTTGATTTTCAAAATTTTATTTGGAGTTAGTTGTAAAATACTTACAATTATAAATGAAAATAATATATTAGGTACTAATAATTAAATCTAAAATGTTTAAAAACAGTATAGAGCTGGTGAAATAGTAGTGGAACTGCTTTAAAGGTTCCATCAGCATACCAATGTAAGCTTTGCGATAAGAGTTGTAGATTTCTCCGTGTTGAAAAAATTAGAATTCTGCTCTCCTCTGGGCCCAAATCAAACAACAAAAAATCTTCCCCATTATATGTTTTTGTATACTCTTCCAGAAATTGGATATCTTGTCGGTGGGTGGGTAGTGGTGGTCCAGATATATGTTCTTGCCTAATATTTTTAATAGTCCTCTTCATTGTATCCA
Organism: Polydrusus tereticollis; assembly: GCA_963920685.1. NCBI lineage: Eukaryota > Metazoa > Arthropoda > Insecta > Coleoptera > Curculionidae > Polydrusus > Polydrusus tereticollis. The sequence goes on from OY987327.1 coordinate 64,648,986, forward strand.
CACGTGGCAGTTTAGGGGCAGATGCTTGACTGATTCCACTTGCAACACTAGTTAGTATGGTTTGTGGCGCTTCATTAGTGCTTTTAGCTTTCGTACGAATAAGATCAAGAACCTTTGAAGCTTCCACTTTACTGTGTCGGCAACATGGTTATGATCCTTCCCCACTTTAAAAACTGTATCATTAAGGGTGGTTACCCTGGCTGGACACTTTGTTTTTAAAAACTGTTGACATTTCCAATGAATTTTTACGTCTATTTTCTTATCTTTATAAAACAGATGTCCGTTCAGAAGAAATTTTTTATTTCCTTTCTCGGATTGTATAAACTCTAAGGACAGTTTCGGATACGAATATGGGATACAACACAATATAGCACACTCTAATTCAAACTGATATTCCTTTCATAAAATCTTGGATACTTATACACGGTAGGTATAATACCCTTTTCGCAACAATTAATAAGGTTTCCCAAAAGATAATTCTAAATAATTGGTAATCAGAAATTAAGTACATATTTAAATATTTAAAATTTAAGGAGTAGTACCTAATCCTTAATAATAGTATTTTATGACCAATATTTACTACAACGCTTAATTTTCACAGAGGTAGCATCAATTTTGATTAAAATTTGAAGTACCCCTAATGTGGGTAGGCAGGACACGGTAGGTTAAAATTTAAGGATTAGTGCCTAACATAATTATAATTTATTATTGTAAGTATTTTACGACTAATATTTACCACAATCACACACACAACTTATTTTATTTTTCCCGTCGAAAAATATTCCTCTCGAAAAAGTGTGGACTAATAACTGTGTAATCGATGAATTGTGCTGTCGAAAAACTGTGGTCGAAAAATTGTGGGAGAAGAATTGCGGTCGAAGAATTGTGATCGAAGAATCTTCCGGATCCCTAAAATACTACTTGTCTGGGGCCTACAGTTTTATTAAATATAATATGGGTGTAAAAAATCGATTTAGCGAAGTTGTTATACTGTGAATTTAATAATATTTTTCGAAAAAAAGGAACACAAAATTTAAGGGGGTCATGTATTTGAAAAAATTGTTGACGATCAAATTTCTGGCGGGGAGAGGGGCGCAAGCCTGAATGTGCCTAAGGAAAAAAAGTTGTCTAAACCGGAACTGTCTATTTAGTAATTTAAGCCACAAGATTGGTAAAATATACATTTTAATTTAGAAAATATGTAAAATCGGTACCCTTAAACAAAAATGTAAATTTTGAACTTTAAGACTTATTTGAGTTACTTAAATCCTTTGGGTCATATTTGTTTTATGACAGGACCTTAGAAGTTTTATAATAAAACTCAGAAGAACTGAGTTGTTGAGCAAGTGTCGGTTTATTTTTGTTAAATATTAAGGGGTCCTTAACGGAACGGATTTTGGCCACTTATAATTGTGCTAAATGATAATTAAAAGTAGTAGTAATAATTACTAATGCTTAGACCTCTTTAATTAAAAGGGAAATTTTGTATTATAACAAATGTTAAATAAATTCTTATACAGGGTGTTCCATTTAAATCGCCCGTCTTTAAGGCTTAGTAACTTTGATGATAATTGTCCTATTGCTAAAATGCAAATACAGTGTTGTAGAATACCTACCAAAACTTTATTACTTACATATAATATTTACACAGGGCTGACCACAAAGTCAGAAAGGCCAACTTGCAGTTTTTTAAATAGAACACGTTATATTGATATTCTTTTTCGAATTATAGATTCGCATTCAAAAAATATATCACACTTTGAAAAGTTAATATTAAGAACGAACTTTCCATTTGGGAAAAATATTTTTTATTTTACAAAAATAACTAATGTATAGTCTATACGAAGTCAATCCGAACAGCTAAAAGAAAGAGTCATGTACCGGGTCTGCTAAGTTTACCAATAAATTTTAAATAAAAATGATGATTAGACTGCGTATGAATTTTTTCTCGCCCACGCGTTTCCCGCCGGCCGTTTCTAGTTGATGAAATAATTTTGGTGGAGAGAAGAATAAAATAATGCCTAAAAAATGTCTGTTCCACTGCGTTTTTTTTACCTGTTGCCCCTGACAGTGGTGTAGTTTAATCATTAAAATAGGGGGAAGTAAATTTCTTTTATTCGTTATTGGAAATTTTAGACAGTATCTTAAGAGTGTGCCTGAGTACAGTGTTTTCTAAGTTATTTTGTTGTTGTTGCCGTTGCTGTTCTTACTGTTGTTATTTTACTGTTCCGATAGACTTCGTATATACTTTATGTTAAAGTTAGCGCCAGAAATATAACATTATTGTTTATAGTCCGCCTTACGAGTCTGTGGCTACGACGGCTGAGGAAACAGGGGGGTAAAAGGCATAAAAAGGTCAAGTTTAACTGTAGCGACATGTGCGGTGCCTCCTTTCATAATAACATTTTATAAGTTAATAAACTAAATTTACTTCCTCTTATTTTAATAATTAAACTACACCACTGTCTACTGTCACTGACAACAGGTAAAAAAAAATGCAGTGGAACACACATTTTTTAGGCTATATTTTATTTATGTCTCCACCACAATTATTTCATCGACTAGAAGCCGCCGCATGGGAAGGCGTCGGCGGGAAAAAACTCATACGCGGTCTAATTATCAAAAAATTAGATCAATTTTATTTAAAATTTATTGGTAAACTTAGCAGACCCGGTACATGGCTCTTTTTTTTTATTCGCATGCCTTCTATAGCCACAGAACCGTAAGGCGGACTATACATTTCTGTCTACTGTATAAAAACTCCAGCAAAAAATGCCGCCTCACCGCGGCATGCGTTGCGGCAAGGTGAGATTCTAGTCTATGCAAATTGTAATTTTTCTGGGAACTAAATGTGAGCAAGCTGCAATTCCGCATGGGTGTACGGTACCATTAGGAAAGCTTAACTTTGAATTTGCACAATTCTTACCCCCTTAACTTCGGCGCCAACTTGAATCAAAAGGTTAAATCGGTTTTTCGCTTGTAACTTCTACTAAAGTACTAGAAAAAAAAAATGAAGAGGCATTTTGTAGGGCAAAACAATACCTACAAAACCATGCCTCTGAAAAATGTATTGTCTCATTTGTTCATACTGAAAATTCCATTATTTAAACAAAATAAGCATAATGTTATCAGTTTTTTCCCTATTTCTAATTTCCTGTTACTCTGATTAGAAAATTTCCTGAACAAACATTGTAGAGCAGCAAATTCTTTACATTTATATCCAAACATTTTTTTTGCTAAACCAATTCTTTTTTTTTGTACACCGCGCCAAATGTTCAACAAACTCCAATAAATAATCTGTACGAAAACTCACTTTCAGTTAAATGTGGCGAATGAAATGCTTTCTGAGTAGTTTACTGAAATACGGAAATTGTTAGCAGTTCTTGTTTTATTTTTAATAAACAAACCAATAAGATAAACAATTACAAAAAAGCATTGTGAAAAGTACAATTTTCCTAGACTATTTCGGCGAGTGCCTTACTTTAAACTTAAAAGCCAGTTGCCGTCGGGTACGATTTCGTGCAGACATGAGCCGTCTTCGCATCTATTTCTTTTTAACGTAGTGTAGATAAGAACAGAGTAAAGCCGTATCGGCGCTTCGCTAGTAGCGATCAAAAATACTCTCAATAGGTCGAGCTAACATGGTGATATCAATTTCTAACTGATTCAGCCAATGCGAAGCAGAATATGGGCTTTGAAGTCCAATAGAATATTCGTAAGAGAAAAGTAGATATAACTTTCTTAGCGTCCACGTTGACTCTTAAAGTATTAACCGGAGGTATTGTCGCTTCCTTTCATACATTTTTGCTAGAGTTTTAATACTGACATTTAAATGTAAACGATAATGTTATATTTGTGGCGCTTACTTTACATTTCTGAGATAACCACTCGACTATCACTTTCTTTAAAGATGATTTTGTGGGCACTTTATCATCTTGGACAGAATGATAGGGGGCATTATCCAACACAATTACGCTGTAGGCGGAAATATTAGGAAGTCGATTTTCACTGAGCCATTTGATAAAATTTTCTCGGTTCATTTGACTATGGTAATCACCAGAACTCTGCCGCTGTAAAAACTATCTCAGCATTTTTCTATAAAACCACTACTGGAACCTGCATGCACAACAATTAGTCGACTTACCAAATTACATCAAAAATGTAATTCCATGTTAAAAAAAGTTATCTATTTATTTACGTGTGAAGCTAATGTTACTTGGTATCCCAAAAACCTCAGCACTTTGCCAACAGTTATTCACTATTAAGTAATTGTTAACCCAAGTCTGGTGAAGGTAGATAATATCAGGCCCCTCTATTGATAAAAAGTTTAATACGCTCGTAAGTTCGAGAAAAAATAATATGAACCTATATCTGAAATGCAAAATATTAGGTTTTTCAACCAACAATTTTCGTCTATTTTGGTATTTACGAAAACAAAATCCATTCGCTTCTAAAAGTTTACGTAAGGAGCCTATTCCATATGGAAAATCAATATCCTGGCGTAGTTGTCTTAAAAGCCTTCTTAATGTCGGAACCTTTTTAAAAAATAAAATAAAATATTATCTATACCTATAGATGCCTACACGTAGTACATAATATTATGTATACCTACCTATTACAATAGTAATTCATTAAAACATTTTTAAAGAAAGCTTTCAGATTTATGCAACCAGTACTAAAAGGCAGAGGTGAACCAGTATCCTGGCCAGCGAGATCGCCGGACTTAAATCCACTCGATTATTATGTGCAACATAGTTTATGCAACGGAGGTGGATAACCGTGAGGATCTGCTTCAGCGAATGTTTCAAGCTGGAAATAAAATAAGAAGAAATCCTTTTCAGATTCTTCCGGCATCTCACAACATTGGCCGTAGAGCTGGACTTTGTATTAGAGAAAATGGGGGTCTATTTGAACACCTTCTCAAGGAGTAGTTCTTGGTTTAAATTTAAATTTTATTCTTCAAAATATTTTTGTTAAACAACCCTATTTCATGTCGCATTATTACTCTCTAAATAAGTTGTCATATTTATTTCGTTTTCAATTTATTTAGTTTCGTAAGAGGCGTAAGAGCTGACTGCGTATATTTTAAAAGCATTCACTTTCATTAATTTTGTAGTTTTTAGTACATTTTTGATATAAAAGCTTTAAGAATAATTTTATTAATTAACTCCTTTATGGACCTGATTTTCTTTAAAACGATTTTACTCAAAAACTGTGAGTCCTATCAAGGTGAACTAAGGGTACCTTTTTTACGCAGAATACTTTGAAATTACATAATTAGGATTAAGAAAATAGTAAAAAAAAACAGTGGTTGAAAAAATGAGATTATTTTAACCCTTAACCACCTCGGTATGTGACGCCTATGACTAAATTTTTGAAATTCTGAATTCTATTGCTATCGTTAAAAGTTTATAAACATACCCCATTTCAAAATTTAATGTTGAACGGGTTTGAAAATATTAAAAAGAAAAACGATTTCATGGTTCCCCATTCGAGGGGGGTAGCACATTTCTGCACTTATGTCCATATGAAAAAATTCTATTTTTTTTAGCCGGAAAATATGGTGGGAAAGTATTGCCCCTTAATTTCGGAACACCCTATATATCGAAATCCTCTCTAAATTTCGTTTCAACGACAAATTAAATGCGTTATTTCTGGCTTCCACATCATAAGCATTATAAACATTAGCAGTAAGTTCACGAGATTGGGATGCAAAGTTTTTCCACGAATATGTGACAATTCAAAAAGTTTCAACACAAAGAGATCGCATGCTCGATTTTGAATTATACGTTTTGTCTCTGTTTAATGCTGTCGAATAAATAGAGATAGCTATGATCCTATTAATCGGGCGAGGGTTTACAGAAATATCGGAAATTTCACCAGAAAATAATTCTGCCAATCACAATAATGCACATGTTGCATGCACAGATTAGCTAGTAAGTAGATAATTCAATAAATATTTTAATTTTGTTGGTTAGTTAAAATTAGTTAAGTGTAAAACAGATTAAATGAAATTAAAATTCCGGTTACTCTTTAAGTTTAAATTTTAAATATTAATGTTTTCCTACATTTTAACGACTACGTTACATCCTGCACTCATAGGGGGTTATAAGCATAATTTTTATAAAACTTATTACATTTCGTAAAGCAATTTGACAACATTCATACACATTCCTTAAATAGTTCTGGTAAACACAGGTTCGAACGACGACCTATACATACCAATGGAATTGATTAAATTGAAATTTTCGTACCGAATATCCCTTATTAAGAAAAAATTTTTCCTCCGTAAAGAACATTTTCAAAATTATCCAGAGCCGAAGGCGAAAAAATTTCCAGTGATAATTTAAGCACTAGGGATATCATAAGGGAAAATTGTTGTAAGTTTGAGTTGGTACCAATGGTAAATTGCCATAATTGTTTGGCATTGGCAACACTGTAGTTACAAAAGTGACAGTCGAGTTATTATAGTTGTTCGAGAGACGCTTGTAGTTTTTTACTATTTTTCGTGTTATTAAAGGTGAATAAACTTGCTTAGACATTATCAATTGTTTCCTTTAACTGTTCGACGGCATAATCACAACAAAAATTGCTTCTAAAGGGGTTTTCAATAAGAACAATATGATATCAAAATGAAATAAAATTAAAATTATTTCAGATACAATAAAACTTTTTATATTATCTTAAAGTATAGTTGATAACATTTATGTTTTGAATAACACATCGTTTAAATGTCCTCCGCGACTTCGTGTACACGAGCGAATTCGACGAACCCAATTTTCGATGACTTTATGCAATAAATCGGGAGTGATCTGACGAATGCAGGGTTCAATGTTCAACCTTAATGCATCAAGTGTTTGTGGTCTGTTTGCATAAACCTTAGATTTCAAATAGCCCCAAAAGGAGTTAAATCACAGCTTCTTGGAGGCCACTGAACAGTAGCATTCCTTGAAATTATCCTTTCGTCAAACTTTTCTTGCAGTATATCGATAGTTTCATGAGCAGTGTGACATGGGGCACCGTCTTGCTGGAACCACATAATTATCCTCCAAATCAAGTGCATCTATATTTGGCCACAAAAAATTTCTTAACATCTGTCGATATCGTTCACCATTCACTGTAGCTGCATCTCCTGCCTCATTTTGGAAAAAAAATGGTCCGATGATGCCACCATACCATAAACCACACCATACAGTTACCTTTAGCGGATACAAAGGCTTCTCATGAACCTATTGTGGATTGTTTTCACACCAAAAACGGCAATTTTGCTTGTTAACGTATCCACTTAACCAAAAATGAGCTTCATCTAAAAAGATAATTTTTTTGGCAAAATTAGGATTCCTTTCAAGTTGTTCTAAACTCCAAGCAGCAAATTCTCTGCGCCGACGATGGTCCAGTGGCTTAAGTTCTTGGGTCAAAACAATCTTATACGGGTGTAAATTCAAGTCTTCTTTCAAGTTGTCGTTTTTTTAATCCTTAACTCTTGAGCACGACGAGGAATTGATAAATTTGAATATACTGCAACACTAGCTCTTACAGCAGCAATATTCTCAACAGTTCTTGCGTTTTGATGTCTTCTTGGTGTTTTTGCATCGTGAAGAGTAAAATTATTTTCAAATTTCTCAACGATGCGACGAATGGCAAGCAAAGAAGGACGATTATTTACACCAAAGTTTTCGCGAAGTGCGCGATAAGTGTTCACAAAAGATCGTCTAGTTTCATAAAATTTTTGGATAATAACCAAACGTTTTTGAAGCGCGTATTTAGCCATAATAAATTGTTATAGTTTACTCACAATAACTGACAACTGGTGACAGGTATAACTTTATTACCATGGTTATCATATCGTTTCAAAATCATATCGTTCTTATTGGAAAACCCTTTACTTGGCTAAATAAAACTGTATGAAATTTTCACTTATAATATCACAAGAGTTTAAACTATTTCCAGGAATAATTTAAGCTTGCGTGGGATTCGGTAAGAAAATTTTACACCACTTCACACCATAACTTGGAAAAAAATTATTAATCCAACCTGACATTTTAAATTAATTTCACTGCTTGTCAAGTTGGCCAGGGTATTGTTGTTTTTGACATATGTTGATTTGTCATTTTTGTTTAACCGGTTCTGTCACATAGCTTAATAATTACTAGTTTAAAACGTCTGTACGTTGAGTTTAATAAGTGTATAGCGAAATGTCGCGTTTTGGTAAAGAAAATCAACAAGTAATTAGACAAGAAATTCAAAATATAACACCAGATAACACCCGAAAATCAAAATCAATATGCTTATATTTATATCATATGTTTACCTTTTCAACTGTCAAGAAATGTTCTGTAGTAATATATTAAGGGATAGGGAAATTATCGAAAATCATTCCGAAGATTTTTTGCCGATTTCCTAATGGCAAAAAATCTGAGAATGATTTTCTGATTATTTCCCAATCCCGAAATGTATTTTGAAGATTATTTACCAAATAAAAAACTAACGATTTCTGACGGGTGAGATTTTCACTTTTGACAAGGGTGATTTTCACCGGAGAGCGGGAGATTATCGCTGAATAATCAGGTGAAAATCAACCCGCTTTTATAATGGATGATGTAAATAATCACTTAAATATCGTAGCGCCTCGAAAAAAATTCCGGAAATTTTTTTAGTTGCCATGGTAACTAGTCAAAATTAAGGTATCTTATTGGTTAAAAAGTAGAGGTGTGCAATTATCAATAGTAATATGTTAAGTGCATGTAAAATTGCTGAAAATCATGCACGAAGGTTTGTTGCCCTAGAAACAGCTTGAATGCATTTTTATTGTTATTTACCAAAAAGTGCCCGACCGAAGGGAGGGCACTTTTTAAGGTAAATAACAATAAAAATGCATTCAAGCTGTTTCTTTAGGGCAACAAATCTGAGTGCATGATTATCAAGCCATTTTACATGCACGAAATATATTTTTTAGACTATTTCCTGAATGAAAAACTAAAAACGAATCATTTTGATAAATTGACGCGAAATTGTCAAAGCAGAAATTTCAACTTGTTGTGACAGTGACGGTTATTCTCGTAGGTAACCAACAATGAAAAACCAGAAGAGTGCAATTTTCAGCTTAATCGCGACCGAGGGCTGATTTTCACCGAAAATCAAGTGAAAAGCGCATTGTAGTTACAGTATATGAGGGAAATAGTCAACAGTAATATACCGATAGAGGAGGCGTCTTATCGACAGTAATATACCGATAGAGGAGGCGTCTTATCGGTAATACCGATGTTTTTAACAAGAAATCGATTTTCTGACAAATTTTTACGAAATGTAATTTTTACTTATAATCTGATATGATCCCGAGAGCTTTAGCTCGAGGGTCTTATCTTTGATTATAAGTAAAAATTACATTGAGTGAAATTTTTCTTGGAAAATCGAGTTTTGAGTGAAAAACGAAGGTATGAAGATAAGAAACCGCCTCTAGAGGTGTATTTTATTGGATAATTTACTGAACATAAAAATGAAGGCCGTCTGATAAAGGTAAATATACAAGTTAGAGGTGTTACTAATTTTTTATTTAAGTAAAAAAGCTACAAGCGTCTTTTCGAAAGCGTCTTTTCGAGCTAGCGGTAGTCTTATCGGGTAAGACGACCGTTACCAAGGTGGTTGCTATGAAAATGAGCGTTTTGATTGGTTCAATAAAAGTGAGGTGAATTATCAGTATAATTTCATAAAGGTTACTCCAAGGTGGACAAAAATAGTCGGCAATTTTCTTAGTTGCTATGGTCACGATAAAAAAAAAACAGGCTTTTCATTGTTTGAACGTTGTCGGTGTGGGATTTTCAACAATAAAAAAGAAATATAATTTTGGAAATATGTATTCCTTTAAAACACGCACCGCTTAAAAAAAGAATTTCGTCTATTCATAAGAAAAATACATGCCTAAAAATCAACAAGCCCTCATGAACTTACTACAGTATCTGCCAAACCATTTAAATATTTTATCTGCTGTAACGCAAATTTTGACTTTAAAGTTACTTAAATATTTTGTCTGCTGTTATTAGGAAAGTTTACGACGAAAAGTTTTGAAGTACTGAGTTATTAACGAGTGTCTGTTTATGTTGGTAATTATTTAAGACTTTATAAAGAGGATTTTGTTACTTGAGAACGTCTTTAACCGCCACATACAACAGCCTAGTAAATAATAATTAGGAATTGAAATACTAATCAGTGATCACAGAGATCTTTTAGATTAAGGCACTGGCATTTAAATGAGTATTACAAGCCATTTTACAGTTAAGGATTTTTATTGCCAGCAATAAGAAATTGTATGTCTTACATTGTGTTGATGTAAACACTATAGGCCTTAATAAAATATTTTTTTGTATTTCAAGACAAGATAGATAAACATAAAAGTATGGAAAGTTTGGAAATCTAAAGGTTAGTTGCTCCTTTTGCTCCGGATTCATCCCCAGACGCGTTTCGCTGTATAAAAGCTCGTCAGTGAGGCTATAGATCCTTCCGTTATTCATCCATCTTTCAGAGTCAAGTAGACTCTACCGTGTTGCTTTCTTTCGGCGGATTCTATAGCCTCACTGACGAGCTGTTATACAGCGAAACGCGTCCGAGGATGAATCCAGCGAAAGGAGGCAACTAACCTTTAATTTCTAATTTTTGGAACTCGGTCCGTATACCGAATTGGCTTTTAATGCTGCGCTCCTGGCCGCGACTCCTGTAAGAATGACCGGCTCATCTGGTCTCTGCAGGAATTTGGCTTCTCCGTTTCTGACTGATTTTGCTAGACAGGCTAGGTGATGCATTTGATTGCCACGAGATGTCGCTTGAAAGCTACATTTCCCGTTATTTATGGAAAGTTTATTTGATAAGATGTCGAAAATGTTCTCCACCCTGTTCCGAAATAGACCGCTTTGTACCACTTTGTAAATTTATCGTATTTCTCATCGAATGTACTCCTTGCAGGGTTAGTACAGTAAAATCTCTCAATAGCGACCACACTCGGGGAATCAAATGTTGGTCCGTTAACAGGGGTGGTCGATTAATAGAGAATAATAAAATGTCTTTTTTTTAATAAGTATCTGCATATATTATGTAAATAATTTTAAATATTTTTGTTTCAATTTATCAGAACTAAAATTAAATGAGATGAAACCAATTTACCAATATGTATATAATGCACGTCCATACTAACATATATATTATATAATGTGCTCTATGTTTGCTTTGAAATTCTGGTTTTTTAAAATAATTAGAAATTAATGATTTCTTCATATTTTTTATTTTATTTTATAAAATTCCGATTCACATTTTAATAGCAATTAAGAAATATTTGTAGACTTGTCAAAATTGTTAACATTATTAAAAAATTTGCGCAGGCTTCAGATAGGCTTCAAATTTTCGACACTAGAGCAAGCTCAGGTTCCTCCTCCTCTGTCTCAGAGTTGGAAGTAGTTTAATCTATTTCATCTCTTCAATACACTGGATGATAGTAAATTCTGCACTTTTTGTTGGCAAATCATTATCAATAGAGGCAAATCGTTTCAAGTTCACAAATGTATCCTTAATGTTAATGTGCGAGCGGAATATTATCTTCTTCATCGAAGTCGTCAATATTATCAGTATCACACATAAATCCAGCTATCATAAAGCATTTCTTTATTGTTACTGGGTACAAATTGCGCCAGGCCACCGAAACCCATATCGAGGCATTGGTTATGGTAATATAATTTTCGATTTCTTGAAGAGGACAACCACTGTCTATATATGTTAAAACTTAAATCTTAGAGCTTCTGTAGAGCATTTTAAAATTCTGAATATTGCCTTGGTCCAAAAGTTGGCAATGTGCGGTAGCTTTGGGTGGGAGAAAAATAAGTTTGACATTACCCAGTGTAATTTTTGGATGAGACGCTGCATTATGCAGAAACAATACCACTCTTCTATTCTGCTTCTTCGTCTTGGTATCAAATCTGTGAAGGCATGTTGTCATGATGTGTACTGTCGCTTTTTTGTTCGAACCCCATTGTAGAGGTAACTTATTGATATGTGCGCCCTTATAACATCGAGGATTTTTGCTTTTGCCTATAATAAGTAGTTCTTCCTTCTCACCTTTCACATTTGCACAGGACAGAATTGTAAATCGTTGTGTTGCTGTTTTTGTTTTTCCACTACCATGCCATGCATGCATATGTTTTTGTTGGAGATGTATCATCTGCATTAAATACGTCCCTTGGGGCATAATCCTTTAAAATAGTCAATAGCCTTTCTTTTCAAGTAGTTACGTCTTTGAAATTGATATCGACTGATTCGCCACATATTTTCTTCAAGGTAATATCGTGCCGATAACGGAATTTTTCTAACCATCAATTTTATGCCTTGAAGTAATCTAGTCCTAGATATTGAGCAGATTCGAGGGTTTTTGCTTGAATTATGGGCCCGGATATTGGTAAGGACTTGTTTTGCGCCTTACAAAACCCGTTAAAAACAACTTGGTACACTGCCATTCCTTCGGTTTTAATAAATTTTCTTTTCTGTTCACCGTTACCACCTTCTTGAAACAAATTTCTAGCTTCTGCTTTATTTTGAGGCAACATAGTTACTTGGGTTTTACCCACTTTACATTTTTCAACCAATTTCCTGGTACTTTAACCAGTTTTTTCACTTTCCTTGATTATTTCAATTATTTCGCTTAAAAAAAGACATTTCCTTTTTCCCGCCGTCTTCAAATATTCAGGTTAGTCCCAAAACATACAAGAACTGTTAAAAACAAAAGTAATGTTGACAACCGATTTATCAGCCTTTAAAGCAAATTTAATGAATCCGCCTGCAATAAAGTAATTAGTATATGAACTTAAACTTATATTTCTTAACAATTGTCGGGTCGGGTTTAGTGCCCCTAATAGAGGGTTTTTTAGCATTAATGTTTACTAAAAATTCCGATGATTAATGCCCGCGGTCGTTTAACAAATGGGTCAGTAAAGAGGAGTATAAAATTATGGGATTTCCATTTTTAAATATAAGGAACTCATAACCGGTCGTTTAATGCATGCGGTCACTTTATAGAGGCAGTCGCAAACAGAGGTTTTACTATATTAACTGATATTGACCTATAAGTACAATTTGTCAAGAAAGCTCTATTATCTGTAACGGGGGTAACAAGATAATATTTCCATATTGATGGTATATTAAACGATGAAATGGTCAAATTAATAATATATAATAATGGGAGCAATATATTAAGATGGGCATAAATGAAAGATGCACTTATCTTATCGTCGGCGTCGCCAGAAGCAGAATTATTTTTGAGGGATGATATCTGTTTAATTGCCTCGTCTTCCTAATACGGGTGTCAAAAGAATAGAGTTTGAGAGCCTACTTTGTTCATTATAATTGTTGCCCTGTTGTTTTGGTATTTGTCCTTGTAATTCATTTCGTATGGTAATAAAAAGTTTTGATCGCCATGTTGTTGGTTACGTTACAATTATCTGAATGACTTCTCTTTGTGTCCGTTGCCTCGTTAACAATATTGCATGTTTTGTATAATACTATCATCACAACTACAACTACACAGGGTGTTATTTAATAAGTGGCTGATATTTTACAGGACAATAAATTCATCGGTTACTTATAAGGTGAAAAGTTCATGTTTATCGAAACATTGAAGGAAGGTATATAGCGACCTTGTTTTTGATCTTTCCATAACGTTTGACACTATAAATAAAGAATTCCTAGTTGCGAGACTACATAATTTGGGCATCCGTGGAACAATGCTGAGATGGATTGAATCATATGTAACTGATAGGAGAATGATTGTTAAATATAGTGGCGTGCAGTCAGAAGCGCAACAGGTGGAACTTAGTGACCCATAAGGCTCCGTACTGGGTCCACTTTTATTTATTTTGTATGTAAATGATTTGCCGATGAATGTGGTGTTTGGTCATCTGACAATGTATGGGGACATAACATGATCTATATGCAAATACGTCATCTGTTTGCAATGAAATAGAATTGTGGTGTAGAAAGAATGTTCTGATTTTGAAACATCACCACACAAACACGTCAAAGAATAAATCCATTTTTTACACATCAATACCCACACGGTCGATACACATGCCGTTGGTCTGTGGGGGGGGGGACTACTGGCGACGCCTCCGATAAAGACTCACCCACAAAACGGAATATCTACGCCCTTATTGTAATGGCCTCCTTCCGCCGGCACTCCGTGCTGGTTGATTGGAGATATCGCCCACTGCATTGAAGTTGTCTGCTATGGCGGACATAATGTTTGACTAAAGAAAGTAAATGGGGTTTTTTGGAAGTTTTTTCCCCAAATGCCAAGCCGTATTCCAGTTGATTATCGTAAACGCGGGAAATGTCTTTGAGCCAGGGCAATATATATACTTCCATAATACGCTGTAAGGTCACCACCGGAAAGTTGTTCACTACCTATATTAATTGTAAATATGCGCCACTACCTAGACCAAACCGTAGTTTAAGCGCATATATAGATAAACTAGATTATGAAAATAAATGAATTTAAAAAGAAGTCTGATTTTGAACGTTGACAAGACTGTCTACATGAATATGTTTAATCGAAGGTCTCTTTGTAAAATCGATTTTAAAAAAAGACTAAACATAAATCTTTCAAAAAAAGTAAAGTTCTTAGGTACCCATATGGATCCCCAACTTTCCTTCTCTAATCATCTGGACCATGTTTCTGGCAAGCTGAATTCTGCTTATTTCGCAATACTAAGCCTTAGGAATACGCTCGATACCGAGGGCCTCTTGTCTGTCTATTACTCATTGGCTTTTAGTCATATGACTTATATTATTATCTGCTGGGGAAGTGCAGTGCACAGCAATCGCATATTTGTGAACCAAAGAAGAATAATAAGACTTATTTTTAATCTAGACTTTCGAGAAAGCTGTAGAGGTACTTTTGCACAAAATAAACTATTAACGCTCCCGTCATTTATATTTTACGATGTTTGTTGTTTGTAAATGGCAATCGATCGATGTTTGTTAGACTAGGATCTACAAGTACCCACAATACGCGTGGAAGCGACTTGCTTGAAATGCCCTATCATATGACAACTTTTTTTAAGATTTCCTTTCTTTACAACTGTGTAAAACTTTATAGTAGGCTGTCTTTTGAATTGCGAGCATTACGTGGTGAGAGATTTGCCAAAAGGACAAAGCACTTTCTTTTGTTTATTTTTTACTCTGTGACAGAATATATGTCATTCAGTGCCTAGTCGTACTGATCATTGTATTTTGGTATTTTTTCTTATTTGACTGACGTCTTTAAGATTATCTAACCTTAGTGTCCACCTGGCATCATTAATTAAGCTTACTTGATAATATGTAAATGTAATTACTTCCCAAAGAGGATCTAGAAACACATTTAACTATATGTATATTTATTTCTATATTTATATATTATATATATGTATCTTGGTAATTCTATCAAAGTATTTTAACATGAATTTTACTATAGCTAAAATCTTATCTGTTTATGCTAAGATTTGTTATATTTATTAATTTTATAGTAACTGTTTTTACATATTTCTTAATTATTGTAATTTATTTATTCAAGCTTACCTACTTGAAATGTAAATATATTTATTTTCTAAAATAGTTTTAGAAGCATATTTAACTACATATATATATATATATGTATCTTAGTAATTCAATTAAGGTATTTCAATTTGAAATTTATTATACCTAAAATCATAATATCTGTTTGTGCGTCTATTTGTTATTTTACTCATTTTATACCGACTGTTTTCATATATTTCGTAATTAATTAATTTGTAATTTAAAAATATTATATTATATTATATTTTATATCTCTACTGTTGACGACCCAATGTACAAATTGTATCTAAATGGTAATTTATCTATTCTATTCTGTTCTATTGTATTCTAAGCATGGGTCCGCAAGCCCTTTATTTTTTAGATACAGGGTGTTACAATTTTTAACAGGAACAAGAATTATGTACGCCACTGCCATTTTCTTTTTTGATAACACTGTTATGTAGACACTTTATTGGCTAAGGCAAAGTATATTTTTATAATTTCTTGATTTCGGCTTTGTTTGGGAGATACAAGCTATTTTATCAAACTCTCATATGGGCATACAGCCCTGCTAAGACAGGAAGTCGTATTCGCTAAATTAAAGTTTTGAGATATTAAGCAATTTGTAAATTATGTGATGCCATAAATGTTTTTTGACAATTCTATTAATTTTTAGTTCTAGATTGTGGACCGTACTCCAATAAACTTAGACAATAATTATTGTTAAAAATTTCAAATAGTAGAGTTTCATACAAATGTGGGTTTTGTTAGTTACGACATTTTGTCTCAGTATTCAGCAGATATTAAAATCTATAACCATGTTAAGGAAATGTGTCGGTAAAGTTTATATATTTTAGTAAATGAAAGCCAATAACTAATTATTTGTTATTTTAGGTAGTATAAAATATCAAAATTACAAAAAAGTTAGTCACTGTCAAAAGTTGGTACATCAGTTGCCAAAATGCTATTTTGTTGGAAGAAACAATGTCTGGTACCTTTTGTAGTAATTTTATCTTTCTCTCTTTATCAATCACTTTTGGAGCCAATCTGACTGTAGGTCTCGGAATATCTTCTTTAAAATGTTTACCCAGGGAAAATTTTAGTTCAATCAATGGACCATTAAATTTAGTTTAAGAAGAAAGGTTTTTAGAACCTCTAGTAAATTGAATTTGAACAAAATTAGCTAGATAAGATTTAGGTGTAATTTTATTTATTTTGAATCGGGAAGAAACATCAACAAAAACAAGAAGATACTTAAATACAGCTTACTTTGTTTCTGTATGAATTGCAAGCCTTTAAACACTTTTTTTTATCACACCAGTGAAGAAAAAATGCCACTAGAATAACAATTAATAGTACCGGAAAGCGGAAAAGCAACTAACTCTAACGTCACTTTTATAATTTACTATCCTAACTGTCAATATTGGACCCGCCCACTGTAAAATACTAAGTCAAGAAATCGTAACTAACATTTTTTTATTTAGATACGACAACTTGATCAAAAATCGTATTGATCATTACTTAGATCAATACGATTTTGCGACCTAGTACTTGGATTGCAGATACGACAAATAAATATCAATCAAAATCACGATTTCTTTTTAAGATACGACTTCCAGACCTTGGCTATATGATAAAATACATCTTAATATGCCAAAATCCGCGTAAAACTCGAAAAATGCAATATTGGCAGATACGACCTCCTGTCTTAGCAGGGCAGCATAGCGATATGCAAGTAAATGCCATTTATTTCTTTATTATTCTCTTTCTCGAGAACAATTGCTCGTAGCGACTTCTACCAAGTATGCCTTTTTCATGTAAAAATGATAAGGAAATCCATTTCTTCGCTTAAAAATGTAATGCAAGCACGTACAAAAAAGACTCCTGAAAAGAGTAAAAACACACATAGGTGGCGCCCTCTACAAGTGGGAGCCAAACTAGCATTCGAATTTCGCATTTCAAAAAACCCCTAGGTACCAATTTTCGTCTAAATATAGACATTATTTAAAAAACTCTTTAGGAAAAACAAAAATAAAAATGAATTTTTAACACCCTGTATCTCAAAAACGAAGGGCTTGCGTACCCATGCTTATATGAACTTTTCACCTTACAAATAACTGAGGAATCGTCCTGTAACACATTAGACCCTTATTAAATAACACCCTGTATTTTAAACAAAACCTTTGGCGTTCTTGGTTTTTTTTTCTTAGCACTGGTTGACAAAATGTGTTCTGAGATTTACCTTCATTGGATTCGCATTATAAAGCATTCAAAAATAAAATTTATTAAGTATTTTCCCTTATTGCTAAATTAACTTTACTAATATTAAAAGCCAAAGATTTTTTACCGCCAAAAATTTAATTTTCTACCGCTACTCTACCTCCTTATTACCCCTCTTATAATATCTAACCGAGTTGCACGCTGTTCCTCTGTTTAAAAGAATAAAAGGTTTTTACTGTTCCACCCTTAAATTGTATGTATTTATATGTAAAAGATTTAAAGAAAAACACTTAAAAAATTTCTTTTATTTTAAAATTACCATATTCAGAAATAACTTTTCACTGGTAAATTGAAAACATCGACAGAAACAGTGCAATATATAAGTACGTGATTTTGATTTGCATTCCACATAGTCAGCAAAACAATTTAAGAATTCGTGACACGTTGGTTCTGACAATTTGATTTTGAAATGTTAGAAGATACGTTGTCAATATGTGGTTGTAAATAAAATAAGAAATGCGATATTTTAAGTCGCACGAAATAAAGTATATAAACTGAACATAGTAAATATAAAAAGAACTTTTGCTTGAAAATGTTTATATTATCGCACGGGCACGTTAGTATGGGTACGGAACTCAACGAAATTCTTGTGTTGCATTTGTCCCATACGTCACACAGTCTAACGACACCGAATTAAAATGATCCACAAGCGGAACTACGCGAACCGCCGCACAATGGTCAATTTTGCTGATTTACGAGGACACTGGGTCATAAAGTCTTATTCCATAAATCAATTATTTATATCAATTTCTTAAGTCTATAAAAGTTGTTTACTTTAAAACCACAACAGTTTTTTGTGTAGTACAAAAAATGACTGATAAAGTCTGTGCGTTTTAAGACGTCCGATATCGGATTAAATCACCAAGGGATGTTATCGCTTTTAAAACAGTAAGTCGGTTAAGTTACAATATCTTCGCACCTTCGCTATACTTGATCACACCGAACATCCCACTGGTTTACTGTATTCTATTACTGGGCGAAATTAGAGGTTTCAAAACAAAATTATCTTAGAATTACGCGTTGAGCATAAATAATAATTAAATAGATAATTAAATTATTTTGCTATTATTATAGTTAAATCTATATTTTATATTAATCGCTATTTTCCAAGAACCAATTAAAATTTGCTCAAGTGCGGGATGGTTAAATATGTTAAAGATTTTGTCAGGTATATACTTTTCCGATAATGACATTATTTTGGGATTATTATAATTAAATCTTCCTAATAATTACTATTTTCCAAGAAATAATTAAAATTTGCTGAAGTGCGGGATGGTATGTTCTACTTTATTTTAAATAAGTAGTTGTGCTTTTCACTTTTAGTTTGTTTCTCATTGTGTGTGAATTAACTTTTAAGCAAGTGTAAAGAGCAGTCATTTAAAAAAAAGTATGTTGTTGACGAATTAGCCCTCAAATATGGACATCAAGTTTTGAGATTGCCGCCCTACCATTGTCATTACAACGCAATTGAATTGATATGGGGTAAGCGGGCAAAGAAGAATGGCGGAAATGCATTGAACACACAGAAAAAATTATTTTTGAATCTTATGAGACAGAACAGGTTATAGACGAAGTAAGACCGTTAATTATTACGAATGATGATGATGATGACGATGATGTTGATTCTGATGAGTCTGAAAGCATGGGTGAAATTTCAAATGCAGAGGAAGACTACTTTTAGTAGTACCTATCTACAAGTAGGTACGTTCTGTCGCAAGACTACAAAATCGGTTCTTTTCAGAACCAAAACTTTATAAAAAAGAATTCGTAAAACTAATTTGTCTGAATACTACAAAAGCTAAAAAATTATTATTTTTCTTTACCTAAACTAATTTTTTATTTACTTTAAATTATTTTATTTAGAAAATGTAATTCATCAACATCCAAAATTACCTTCAATATAATTTATTGTTTGAGAGCCACCGACATAACGCTCAAGAGGTTTTATGGCTTAGCGGACTTCTTAAAACGCACAGACTTTAAGAAGATAGTCCCAGCTATCGGTATTAAAAATATCAATTTAGTGCGAATTTTTCATCGATGTGTGCTTGCTATTTTTGCGGTGTTCGGAAACGTTTATATTATTGTTATATTTCGGTATTATTTAGACATGGCTGCAGATTTCTTGGGTAAGTTTCATTTTAGTTTTTTTAAAGAGTTAGTTCGAAATAAATATTTTTTTGTACATGTACAGTAATGCAATTTTTACTTTTTTCAAACTTCTGTGGGATGTAAAAAAAAGTTCCCTTTCGAACGGGCCAAATTGAATTTTATTTTAAAGTTTCATCAATTTTCTTTAAAATAATAGTAGTCCCAATGTGCGGAGATGTGCGAAACATATTTTTTTTTTTGTTTTTAGGTTTTAGTGGGTATACCAGGAGTCACCAGAATGGAACTTTTCGAGTTTCTCTGCGCAAATTTGATGATTACAAGCGCAAATATCAAAGAGGTAAGACAGAAAATGGTAGACTACATAAAAAAGCGAAGCTCACATGTTAATGAGTTGGAGGTAATCAACAAAATTTCTTTGTTTTCTTGTAAAACTGTAAATCGCTGGAGAAACAGTGGAAGAAATAAAAAAAATCGTAATTTTCGTCCAAACTCGGAAACGTAATGTTCATTTTTTTTTATTCTTCCATCTCAATAAGCGTTAAAAATACTAATAGTTTGCCAATTAAAACTATTCTGTATCTAAACTAATAACAAAGTTACCAATGGTGGACACTTAATTTAGATAACCCTGTATATGTGAGACCTTTGTTCTCTAGCCACTTGCCTCATACAATAAGGATTAATCAAATTATGTTAAGACAGCTATTTTTTGGGCTACATGCCCCAACGAGCGCTAAATTATATAGTAAAATTTGGCGTATTTTGACTAACACTGTTACGGTTAGTACTAAAATACAAACTCAGATTGCAGAAACTACCGGAAAAGAAAAGAATGAATTATTACTTTCAATGATAGGATGCTACACTGTTGCTACCTGTAGACCTCTTTCGAACACTTTGGTTCTCGTCAGTTCAGGGCAAGTCTAACAAGCGAGCATACCTACCATTGCAAAATCAAGACACCCTATAGCGATAATATAGTTCTGCCTAGGCAGTACAATATAGATAGCACCATCCTCCGAAAGTTTCTAGCAATCTGAAGTGAGAAATGCCGTATGGTACTATAAACACAATAAATAGCAAAAGAATACTACTTGACATATAAATATTTTGTTCTCTAGCCACTTGCTGAGACCTTATACAATAAGGATTAACCAAATTATGCTAAAACAGCTATTCTCTGGGCTACATGCCCCAACGAGTGCTTGACAAACACTGTTAGTACTAAAATAACTCGGATTAGTCGGATTGCAGAAACTACCGGAACAGAAAGGAATGAATCTTTATCAAATTTCACTTAAAGTTATAGTTCAGTAGTAAATGTGTTAGTAGCAACAAAGAGTAACCCAAATATACAGGGTGTAATAAATTCGTTTATCACTACATAGGGATCTCGCAAACCGTTAGAGATACGAAATAAATAATGACAAAAAGACCTAGGGTATGTTTATTTAAAATCTAGGTTAAATATTAGATTTGCAAAAGCATTGAGGCTGTTATTTAGATTTTTCTAATGCGGCCCTGTGTTACACGCGCTTTTTGTTTTTTAATCATCACGTCTTATTCTATGAAAGAATAAATACCAACAGCTTAAAAGCATAATAGCAATATTGAACATCTAATTAATAATTAAATATCTTTTGCTTCTTTATCTGTCTGTTTGTAAGAGTTTTTTTTAATGGTATATTTTTAATGATGTCTTTTCGTAAAATGTTAATTCATTTATTTTTATATTATAAAATACTGCTGATTAAATAACTTTTTCCATCATTAGCAAGGATTTTTGTTACGATTTATATTAATTATTATACAGGGTGTTCCTTAATGATATGCGAATATTTAAGGGTGTGAAATTACATGCAAAATGAATGATAGTTTGCTTTATAAATTATGTTCCAGAAATGTTTCGTTACGAAAATACGGAGTGTTAAAGTTTTTGGAAAAAAATGGAAATTAATTAATATTTTCGAAACTACTTCAGATATTTCAGTGATATTTAATACGTGGCGACAGTTAATAAAGATGTATATTTTTTAATACAAAAATGACTATGAGATATTTTGAGGAATAGAATAGTATGCCAATGGCTTTTTCCCGAATAAAAAATACTTTTGAACTCGCCATTCAATTTGAGACATAAGAGCTCTCCTGAGTTGTTTTCCTGCGATGTGCCGTTTTTAAGTAAAGAAAACTTTCAAAATTGTTATTAATATATTAGAAAAAATTAAACACATTTCGGGTTGGCATCTGTATGTAATGAACAACTGACAACAAACAACATTAACATAACATTACAACTAACATGGAGCGATTATTACAAAAATTGCTGCATGCTGCAACTATTCCTTCCATTAATTATTTTACAGTGTTAATGGGACCTAGTGTACACTAGCGTCATAAGATGGCCCCACAAAAAGAAATCTAAGCTGTTGAGGTCGGGGGACCTTGGTGGCCATTCTTGAGTCCCACCGCTGCCAATATTTGGATAAGCAGTTTGTAAATAATTGCGAACCACGACACTGAAATGTGCTGGTGCCAAGCGCGGATCCAGGGGGAGGGTCATGGGGGCCATGACCCCCCCCCCCTTAAACAAATTATATTTACTTTGCTGTTTTGACTAACGCCGCAGCTTGTCCACAATCAAAGCACCTGATGTAGATGTAAGTATTTAAATTTGGTTTATCCATTGAATTCAAAAATAAATAAGAATATATAGACTTTTTTGCAATTGATTTATTATTATTATCACCGTATTATTAGCCTTGGTTGTCTTTGTCCGTGTCGGCAACTCGGGGGCGGCAAGCTTGAGTCTTGAGCGGCAATATCCTTTGTCAATGCCGAGCGCGCAAAAAAATGATAAAACAGGGGCTCTCGTCGGAATTGTGTTGAACTGTTGAAGTCGTTTTAGTCATTTGTTTAATTCAAAGACATTCGAACTAATGTCTTTGGTTTAATTATTGTTTTTAGGCGGATAGGGAATAGTAAAATGTCGTGTAGTTTGGTATTAAGCCCTAAAGCATAAAGCATTTAGAAATTGTATGGTGAATTACTCTGTAATTTTCAATAAGCGTAAAAATTGAATAGTAATGGTAAGTAACGAAATGCATTTACATTTTTTACCTATCGCTATTGCTTCTCTGTCAACGAAGTTTGTAAAATTTTAAACAGGAATGCCTAGAGGAATGCTTTCAGCGGATTTAATAACATATTATTAAAAAAAATAAAAAAACAACAGTTTTTTGTAAATGAAGCCAATTATATTGTCTACTGTGTACGGCAGCTTATAGTCCACATTTTAATAAAATTGGCATTATGATACGATATTTTCGCTGGAAGCGCGAGCGTATGCAACACCTCCACCCTGAGGAGGTGTTGGCGTATGTCAACGTTGGTTAATAATAATAATAATATGTAATAGGTAAATACTTAAGAATTTGGAATAAAAATAACAGAGCAGCTGTCAAATAAAATATACTTCTATTTTGAGGCGTATGTATTTGTATACCTACCTGTAGGTATATGTCATATGTATGTAAATGTTTGTATGTCTGTCTGGTTTTTCACATGGTTTTCCACTTTATTGAGAATATTTTTAATGAAGGGTGTTAAAAAAGTGGGGGATCATATTATTTTCCAATGCATGATAAAATTTGATTATATTGATCCGTAAAATGTATTTATGAAAACTTCTTCTATTATTTTGGGGATTTATTATATAATAATATAATAAACCCTTTAAGACCTGCTGTGCATAATTATGCACAGTTTTATCATAGTCTATTTTCGGGACGAAATACTAATTTAACGCCGGCCGTTCATGGTGAAAGAGCATAATAATGTACAATGTTTCTTGGGATTTGCTGAACTGGTGGTGCCACCTTGTAGCAAGTGTGAAAAATAACAAGCTATTAATATTTCATGGCCGCCATGATGAAGCGCATTTGGGGTAAGTCAAAACAAATCTTTAATCATCGATAAGCTGTTATGACAAAATTATTATTTTAGTTATTAATAATGTAAATAAACCTTAAAAGCATAGATTTAAAATTATATTTTGGCAAGATGTTGTTTTAACATGATATGGCGGACAGCTGTTGAGGTTGCACAATTGGTCTTAATGGCTATTTCTCTTATTTTAGAAAGATATGATCCGGAAAATGAAGCCGATGCTGATATTCTGCTGGATATTTTAGGCGATGCTTCTGATACTGATTTGAGCGACGATGAAGTGGAAGATGAGGAAAACGAACTTCGAGAGCCTCAAACTGATGTAGTTCGATCAGGTGCTGACAAAGTGGGAGCAAATACTACTGAAATTTCAGAAATGCATTGGGACGACGAAGATGATTTGCCATAATCTTCATTTGCGGGAGCATTACATGACTCAAATTATAGCAATATCGTAACTGAGAAATGAGAAAAAGCCAACAAAATGGCATAGACGTAATTTTGATAATCCTGACATAGTCTGGAACGACGCAGACCAAAAAGAATCTGAGCGTCCTTTCCGTTATTTCCAAAAATATTTAAATGATTCTGAATTTGAGAAAATGGCCGAGTTTACAAATATATATGCCCATTAGAAAAACGTCAATTGGAAGCAAACAAATTCGGCAAAAATAAAAAGTCTATTTGGACTACACATTGCTATAGGATGTCTAAAACTTCGCAAGGTTCGGTTATTCTTAATAGAGCTTTATACATAAATCTTATTCGTGAAACAATGAGTAGGGACAGATTTTTTCAACTTCGAGTTAATTTACATTGTGTAGATAACTTAGAAATTCCAGAAAATTGCAATGACAAGTTGTACAAGGTAAGGTCTTTATATGACTTCATTAGAAATTGTTGCTTGGAGTTAGATTTAGAAGAGAACTTGTGCATCGATAAACAGATCGTACATTTTAGGGGACACCTATCAATAAAGCAGTATGTAAAAGGTAAACCAACACCTTGGGGAGTTTTTGTTTGGAGATCTGGAATTGCGTATGATTTCTTAATATACCAAGGTGCTTCTACTGGCTTGGATCCAAACAACCTAAAAAATATAGGTCTCGGAGCAGCAACTGTTCTTTCTCTTTCCGAGAATAAAGTTAGAGAGCCACAAGTTATATTATGACAATTATTTTTCATCCTATCAACTGCTACAAGTACTGAAATCTAAAAAATGTTTGCTGCTGGAACAGTACGGGTGAATAGATTCAGCAATCCGCCATTACTTAAAGACAAACAGTTTAAGGAAAGGGGTAGGGGATCCCACGATAAGATGACAAGTAAAGATGGAGATGTTGTACTAGTTAAATGGATTGACAACCGCACAGAACTTCTTGGCTCTAATTTTATTGGTGTTGGCGACGTAGATCTGGTTTCTAGATGGGACAAAAGCGAAAAGAAATTTGTTTGATTGAGTTTGATGTTTCAAGACCTGCAATAGTCAAATTATATAACCACTCAATGGGTGGCGTTGATCTACTTGATCAAATGACTGGGCTTTATAGAATATATATACGTTCAAGGAAGTGGACTCTTCGCCTCATCTTTCATGCAGTTGATCTAGCAATTGCGAATAGTTGGTTTGAATATAGACGGGATTGTAATCAATTAAATATTCCAATGAAAGCCCAGTTAAGTCTTTTAGACTTTAGACAGCTTGCGGTTAGCAGAGTGTTTGGTGAAAGTTGGTAACACAGTTGAAAGCAAGAGAGGCAGGCCAAGTGGAACATCTGAAGTATCAAGGAAGAAAATTCCGAAACGTAATGAGGAAGTTAGGCCATTTCCGGAAGTACAGCACGATAATGTAGATCATTTTGCCGCATCTTGATGGCAGTAAGGAAGGAAAGGGGTGCAAAAATGCCAAGTGCCATAAAAATACTCATTTCTTTTGTGATAAATGTAACACCTATGTATAAAAAACGAAAGGAACTGCTTTGTCAAGTACAGTAGGAAATAACTATGACTTATAATTATTTTAATTTCTTTACTTTTGGTTTGTATATACCTATTATTACAGGTGATAGTTTTTCAGTGTAGTAAATAAAGGATTTTTCAGGTTTCATTTACCCAAAACATGCGTATTAAATTATTTTATTGACATCCGTTATGCGCATAATTTTTTTTCCATAAGCCGACAGAAAAATCATAAAATTTGCAAACTATTCGGTTTCCACAACTACTGTTGGTAACGATTTCATTAAAAAAAAATGTTTTGCTTTATTAAAATAATGCAGGTTTCAAGGGGTTAAGGTAAGATTGTCCGTCAAGTCGTCTCCGCAAGAAGAATAGGCCAATAAAGTGGTTACCAATAATTCCTGCCCATACGTTAACCAAAAATTGTGTTGGAAATGGGTTTCCGATACGACTTGGGGATTTTCTTCCGCCCGCAAATGATTGTTGTGGAAATTCTAAATGGAATATCTTGAAAAATTAGCTTCGTCCGTGAACAGAATGTGTGTTTAAAATTGCGGATTTTGTGGAATTATATGAACAAAAGGTCACACGCCTTAAAAAATCTGTGGGAGGTACCTGTACTCTCAAAATATGATACGAAAATATCGATTAGAATTCTCCAAACAATTTGATGGCAAATATTCAGATTTGTAGCACTCTTCCTCGTACTCGTCTCTGGATGTTCTTCGACTTCGTGCAGCACTGCTTCTTCAATTTAAGGGGTTCTCACACTTAGAGGTCTATCTTCAGATGTACCTCTTCGGACACGACCAGTTTGAACAAGACGACGATGAATATTAGAAAAGGTTCGACTATCTGGCAAAGCACGATTGGGATATCTCAGGTGATAAATACGTCTGGAATGCGCTCCATTACCGTCCGCGAGGCCATGCACGTAATGCATTTCCGCCATTTATGCATTTGAATAATTCACCATTTTTGACGAGATGGTAAAAATAAAATGAAATAAATAATTCACAACAACACAAAGACTTAAACGACAGAGACCTACTAGAAAATGAAAGATGTAAAAAGCAAGTGACATATTCCATGACAACTAAATTTATTGCAAAATAATTGTATTCTTAAATAATATAGATTAATTTTCTCGGGCAATACAACGGTTTTTATTGTTTTACTCATAAATGGCGCATCGCTGAAAAACAACTCGGGAGAGCTCTTATGTTTCAAACGGTGAGTTCAAAAATAATTTTTATTTGGAAAAAAACCATTGGCGTACCATTTTTTCCTCAAAAATATCGAAGTCAGTGCCCGTAGGCACGCCACTGTTAAAGCTAAAATTTTGTATTGAAAAATATGCAACTTTATTAATTGTCGCTACGTACTAAATTCACTGCAATATCTCAAGTATCAAAAATATTAATTATTGGTTTCCATTTTTTTCCTAAAACTTTAAGGGCCCGTATTTTCGTATGACATATTTTTGGACCAATAGTTTATAAAGCAAATTATCATTCACTTTTCATATAGATTCACACCTCTAAGTATTCGCATATTAAGGAACATTCTGTATTTGTATCTTGTAGGATTCTTTTAGGGAGTTTATATTTTGACACAGCAAAAACGTGGTCATTAAAAAGAAAAGTTTATGTGTAATGGTTTTATTCTTTTGCAATTAACCCTAGATTAAAAAATTTGAAAAACTCCTGATGTTTCCAGATAAATAAAACGTTGTACGATAAAACTTATTGAACCGAG
The DNA here is from genome assembly GCA_963920685.1 of Polydrusus tereticollis. Lineage (NCBI taxonomy): Eukaryota > Metazoa > Arthropoda > Insecta > Coleoptera > Curculionidae > Polydrusus > Polydrusus tereticollis. The sequence continues at coordinate 64,676,610 of OY987327.1, forward strand.
AAGGTTATCTGTCTCGCCGTGACATTATTCCTGTAATTGCCATAGTATGAGGCTGGTTCGTTTATATTAGCCAGATTTAATTAAATACTTCTTTTTTACTAAAAAATAGCATCTATTTTCTACATTTATCATCACGTATAGACAAGCTTTTACAGCAATTCTAACTCCTTAAAATGCGGACGTATTACACTTGATGAATAAGAATATTATTACGTTAGACAAACTGGGAATTATTTATACTTTCCAACGAAAAACAGAAGACCACATTTTGTAATTCTTGAATGAATGTCGCACACCGGCGGGAAATTACTACTTTGATTGTTCGGAAGAGCTGTACAGAATAATAACGCCCCGTTACACAAACGAGTATTTTGCCATATTTGACACATATAGATGCAACTTATTAGAAAGCGGAGGATCAACACATTTTTTGTGCCTTCAAAATAGAATCGGTCCCGTGAACCCGGTCGCGAAGCGAACATCTCTCGTCAAGATATTGTTAGCGAGCCCTGGCTAAAATTCACCGATGCATCGAAGTGACCAACCCATACTTTTCTCGGCGCCACCGTGAGGGACCAATCAAAAGTGATCAAAAATGCGGGGTACCGGCCTACGTAGTCCGTCATCGTGACCTACATCGCCGCCATGTTTTTACACAGCCGATCAGAAAATAGATCGACTTATAGGAGAATATGTTTTCACTGCGGTGTATCAGCGTTTGACAAAGGCCCTTGTTAGCATATTATAATATCCAACAAGGATCAAAGGATAAATTATAAATAGATTTACTGTGGACTAAATTAACTCGAGAAATGAATAATTCCTAGAACCGAACTTGTATTGTTGATTTTTTGTAAAATATACCGATTATAATGGTCGTTTGAAACAGTTACGGTATTTTGCAGGCATTTGAGCGCAATATAGTTTAGAAATAGAATTATTTCAAGGTGGATTTTTTTTTGTTAGTTGTCGCTTACTGCGTATGGAATATTGTTGAGGATTTCTTTCGAATATCGCTGAAAGTACTCGGAATCTAAGTGTTTTTTTTTCTGGAATAACACTAAGCCTCAACAACTTTGTCCCTATTTAACTATCTTCCTACTTCTTACGGATCCCTAGAGTGATTACCTAGTTGGTTACACCCTTTATAGGTTGTGCCGATATTGCAAATTATTGCCGCGAGCTGTGGCCACGTGCTGCGGCTCTCATCTGTATGTTTGCATTTCTGTGTGAAGGCACTTTGCGGCCCCTTACCTATTCGTCAGACCCGGAGTCTTGCTGAAGAGCCGTAAACGGCGAAATGCGTCCAAGGATTAAGTCTGACGGAAAGAATAAGGGACAACTCTGTACACGAACTTTTTAAGTTTGTGTTTTTCAATATTCAGCTTTCGGTAGGCTGAACCGATACATTGGCTTCCAGCAACACCCAACGTAGTTTGCCTGCGATAGGCCGCCTTGCCAGCGTTAGAACCTGTATGGATTCTCGCTGTCCTGGTTGGGTTAATACGTGTGGTTGCCGCGAGATGTGGCCACGTGCTGCTGCTCTCATCTGTATGCCAGTAATTTAAGAAATCCATCGACAATGAAATCACAAGGATTCTCAATATTCGTATTTTTACTAAAAGTTGTATTACTTAATCAAATTTTGTTGAGGAGGGAATATCAAATTTTCAGGTTAGTTAAGTAAGAAATATTTTCCATAAGGATTAATCTGTTTATTACTATCTGTGACCATTTCTATTCCAAAAAGTATCCACATAAATATTCCGGTAAATTGAAAATATTCTAAGCAATAAAGCCAGTGTTAGTAAAGCCAAGTGACAGATCCGCTACAATAAAATCGAGACATTGAAACACGTGATTCTGATTTGATTTGTACAACTTCCGGGAAAACAATTCAGGAATTCTCGACACGTCGTAATTTGACAATTTGGTTTGGAAATATTATAACTCGTCGTAACTTGCTCTGTCTATGACCGAGATGTGAATATAAAATAAGTTATTTTAAATTCGGTTAGATTTTACGTCTTTTTATATTATACAGTATTAGCATTAATTCAATAATGATTTATACAGGGTGTCCGGTAAGTATATGGGATACACCCGGAAGCGTATAGGGGAGGACAAAATTACCCCAATTTGTCATAGAAAGAAAATTCCTAAAGTGTCCCTTAACGGAAATACAGGGCCCCAAAGGAGGAACTCAGCGACTTGCCTTTTCGTCTGTAACTTGTGACCCGACATGTATAATTTTGTGAAATATTTTATGTAGGACATAAAGACTTATACTAACTAACTTGAACTTACCATACTACAGTAGATGTTTTACATCGTCAGGAAAGTCAGGAAGGGACTTGCCACCATACTCGTTGGACCAAAACTTTGACAGGTGTCATATTACAGAGCTACAAACTGATTTTTTAAATACTCTGGTCATTCCTCTTTAAGAAAGAAACTCTACATTTGTTCGATAAAATTAGCCGTTTTCAAAGAACACGTTATACCTAATATAAAACTGTCGGTCCAAGTTCATGCGACAAAGTGGGTTGTTCATGAGACCCTTCGAGAACAACTGTTACATCCTTATCACGTCCAAAAAGTACATGCCATGTCTCTCACTGATTATCCTGCAGTCAAGTACGCAAATTGGTTTTTGCAACGATTTAGGCAAAATCATAGTTTTATCGTTTATACGTTTATCCTATTTTAAGATGGTACAAGCTGGTATTATTGGGCACAATATGTATCATGTGAGATATTTTAAAAAGCCGCGAAAAATAAAAACTAGTAGCGTCAAAATTTAGAGTTTAAAGTTACAAATCTTTTTGCAATAAAGTGACAAGAAATAATTTACTAGTTTTCATTTTTTTGCGAGTCTCCTACAGGTTTTTAGATTATCTCATATGGTACATATTATGGCCAATGGCACTAGCTTGTACTATCGCCGAAAGTTATGATTTCAGTGTTACAATACTTTGTGTGCAATAAATCTTCTTTTTGCTTTTCTTGCGTTTTCTTGACTTTTGTGATACATGGTAACAGTCTGTAATCTCCTGTCTAACGAATATTTTATGTTGACAAAATGAAAAATATGTCAAATTTATCTTGACTTTAACGGAATTACCAAAGGTGAAACTTCTAAAAATTTGTTGTACATTGCCAGGATTTATTCCCGTTTCGTCGATTGACCGTTTCGTCGACTGGACAATTTTACCTGTTTTGTTACCGTTTTGTCGATTGAGGAATTGAGGAAGGAATAACTACTAGGTACCTATTAGATATAAATGACACCCATTTATACCTGTAAAGGCCAGTCGACGAAACGGGAAAATTTCTTAAAGTCGACGAAACGGGAATATAAAAAACCATATAAAAACGTATTTAAGATATACTACATCCCAAGTTAAGCTTTAATGGACTTGCCACGATGTCAGTCCATAGAGAATCAGTTATATAAACTAAAAAAATAAGTGATGACCTTGCTCTCAAGGCAATACGCATAGATATTGTTTTGTTATGCTTTAAATTATATTCAGCAATATCAGTATATTATGGTTTTTGAAAAACAATATTTTTACCCAAGGTTCAGGTCTGAGTACGCCACTGCTATCCTACCTCCTCAGGCTTAGTGGTACACCCTGTAATTGTTCAAGATAGAAATTTAAAAAATTCCACTTTCAACAATTAGGGTTATAATATCGTCCGCGTCACCTGATGTTATATACTCATACAGCAAGAGATATATCGATATATGGACTGAAAGATATTAGTTTATAATAATTCAGTGATTATAGAGGTTAACCAACATATAATCGCTTAATGGTGCAATCATTCGGTATGCGGTTAAATGCAACTGACATTATTTGATGTAGGTACCTACTTATTAAATTAGGTAGCTATTTGGAGAAATTACCCAGCTTATATGATATACTAAAATAAGCAATTACCTACAAATATAATAATAATAATAAAAATAATATGTATTTATCCTATAAGATACAAAAGGAGAAGTTGATGCCAGGTTTCCTCACTTCACCTTAGAAGGTTTATAAAAAATTACATACCCATAATCAATATTTAACTATGATGATATGATGATGAAGGCCTGACTAGTACTGTGAAATTGTCAGCTTATGAATCAAAAGAAGTAATATCGTATATTATAAATAACTCATTTGAGGTAGGCATTTTCCCGGAAAATCTGAAAATAGCACAAAAAAGGAGATCCGGAAAACCTAGACAATTGTAAGGCTTATCAGTTTGTTGCCATGTTTTTCAATATTATTTCAATTAGACATGAGCAAACGATTGATTAGTTTTATTAATTATTAAGATTTTAAATTGTTTAATGAATGTCAGCATAGTTTTATTCAGGGAAAGTCCACGCAGGCCACACCTCTACTACTCTCTACTGCTATTTTACAAAATTTAACGCGACCCCAGTTCTTTTGATTTTACTATGCTGTAACAAATTTAAATTTAAACTGCTCTTCATAATATACCTTTATTTCACATCAACCTTTCAACAATTTTCACTTCCTATTACAATTGATCTTTATTAAGCAAGGCTTTACACTAAGGACTACCTAGAAATTTCAACAAAAATATCAACTTTAATTAGCAAACTAATCGTCACTGTATCCCCTAAGGATGAGCATATATATGTTGGAAACATCTTGGGAACACTGAAGTGAATATTTAAATACACAGGGTGTTTCAGAAGTACGGTACGTAACTTAAGGGAGTGATTCCTTATGATATTCTAAGAGAAAAAGTTCATATGAGCAAGTGTCCGGACTTGCCCTGTTTTTGATATAGTTAAGCTGTTTAAAAAATATCGGGTTTTTATAATTTTTATAAATGTCCTTTTCCCGATTTTATTAAAATCCGGTACCGTTATTCATAATAATAAGGCGCTTAATTAGTCCTAATTAGATTAAATTTAATAAGTCCAGTGACGTCCCGAGGAGCACTTTAACGAATATTATTGACAAAAAATGTACGCCACTGACTTTTTTATAATTTTAATATTTTTTTTCGGATTTACTAACTAATAGTACTTTTTTGTTCCTAGAATTGTTTTTGTATCTTGCTTCGTTTGCGAGAGAGAAAATAAAAACCACTTTATTGCATATTATTATACAAAAAAAATAGATAACTAGGTATGTATTTCAAAGTTAATTAAAACAATTAAATTAAAAATAAAATTGCCTATTTCAATATGATTATGAATAACGGTACCAAATTTCCATACAATTGGGAAAGGGTATTTAAAAGAAACATAAAAAAACGATTTGAAAAAAAACTTTACCGGGTGAGTCAACGATTGCGCGGAGTAATCTTATGCCTTGAAGATAAGATTTGTCGATAATAAGCTTTTGTATTAACGCATGGTTGGATATCTGGCACATTTTAAAAATATTTTGATTCATACAGGGTGCGCCCAAAAAGTAGGGTGTCATAATGTTATATTTTTTTAAATGGGTCACCCTATATTTCAATACATTTATTAATTCTACGTATTATTTCATAAGTTTTTATTACTGGTTTAATATACGAAAAAGTTATAGTTTTTAAGATAATTCGACTTATAATGAGAATGTTGCATTTGCAAGCATCTCGTTGTTGTGAAAATGCTACTTAAATTTTGACTCTAAGCGATTCATAGTTTTTATACTTACTAAATAAGGTCAAAAAAATAGATTCACTATGAAATATTTGATATCTCATTTACAGGGTGTTTTCTTTCTAGGACCAAAGTCAGAAAACTTCTAATTGAAAAATATCACTTTATATATTTTTCTGTCATCTTATAGCTCGTCATAAACTCTTTAACTTTCGTGAAGAACGTCCTTTCCCTATCTCTAATAGTTTTTGAAATATTTTGATATTTTGAGATTTAATGTCCTCGTTATAGCATCTTTTGTCCATAGATCACAGTAGCCATGGAAAACAAAAGAAAATAATGGCAGTGGATGACATTAAGAATCAGATCAATATAACAATTACGCCTTTTTACTGTAAAGTTTATTGTCCAGTCATTTTATAAGTTTGTACCTGAAATGAGTTTTTCCAAAAATGAATTAATCGATCTGATTTATGTTTTTTGCGAGGCAGATAAAAATTGTCTTTTTGCTTAACGAATATACAGGATGAAATATCCCGAGGGGCGAACACCCAGTCCTCGAAGTTTTCAAAATTTAATGGAAAGGTTTGATTCAACAGGCAGTGTGGAACATTCAAAACGTAAATTTGTTAATAGAATAGCTAGAAATGGTGAGAAAGAACTCGAAATACTGTTACATTTCCAGAAGAATCCCCTAGTTAGTAGCCGTAAATTAGCTTCCTTGGTGAAACGTCACAGTTAACGGCAAACCCAAAGACATTAGAACTACGGCAAACCGAACAACATGCAAGTATAAATATCATCCGTACCATATTGAGTGACACCAGGAACTTCACGATGAAGATTTTCAAAGGCGTGTAACTTACTGCCAATGGTTACGTATCCAAATTGAGGTAAACCGAAATTTTTTAAAATTTATAATGTATTCCGATGAGGCTACATTTAGAAGTAATGGTGCTGTTAATAGACACAATATGCATTATTATGCAACGGAGAATCCACACTGGGTCCGAGAAGTTCAACACCAAAACCATTGGTCGGTTAATGTGTGGTGCGGCATACTTCACAACAGAATTGTAAGGCCATATTTTTTTAATGAACATTTAAACGGACGTAATTATTTACTTTTCTTGCAACAGACATTGCCAAGATTATTGGCAGAAGTCGACTATGATGAACGTCAGAATATGTGGCTCCAACAAGATGGTGCCCCTCTCCACCTTTATCGTGAAGGAATATTTGGATCAGCACTATCCTCAAAGATGGATTGGCCGCGGATGTTTTGTTGCATGGCCACCAAGGTCTTGTGATCTTACCCGGTTAGATTTTTTTCCTGTAGGGCTACATAAAAGATAGGGTGTATGTCACACCACCTACGACAAGACAGGACATCGAGAATAGGATTAATGATATCTCTCAAACAATAACACCAAGCATGTTATCCAATGTCCGGGGAAATATCATCAAAAGGATTGACAAGAAGGACATTTATTCGAACATTTATTAAGAAGGAACTGATTTGGGAAGGGACACTTATAACAAATTTCTATATTTTCATTTATTTCCCATGGCTACTGTGATCCATTGACAAAAAATGCTATAGCGAGGACATTAGATCGCAAAATATCAAAATATTTCAAAAACTATTAGAGATAGCGAAAGGACGTTCTTCACGAAAGTCGAAGAGTTTACGACGAGCTATAAGATGACAGAAAAATATATAGGGTGTTCCATTTAATAAAAGTGATATTTTTCAATTAGAAGTTTTCTGACTTTGGTCCTAGAAAGAAAACACCCTGTAAATGAGATGTCAAATATTTCATAGTGAATATGTTTTTTTTTACTTTATTTAGTAAGTATAAAAATTATGAATCGCTTAGAGTCAAAATTTAAGTAGCATTTTCACAACGAGATGCTTGCAAATGCAAAATTTTCATTATAAGTCGAATTATCTTAAAAACCATAACTTTTTTGTACATTAAACCATTAATAACAAATTATGAAATAATACGTAGAATTAATGAATGTATTCAAATATAGGGTGTCCCATTTAAAAAAATGTAACTTTATGACACCCTAATTTTTGGACGCACCCTGTATAATTCAAAATATTTTTAAAATGTGCCAGATATCCAACCATACCTTCAAACGAAAGCCTATTATCGACAAATCTTATCTTCAACTCCCGACAAATGTTCATATGAACTTTTATTCTTATTTTTACTCTTATTTATGAAAATCATAAGGAATCAGCCCCTTAAGTTACGTACCGTAGTTCTGAAACACCCTGTATATTGTGGAGGTAGACCGCCTGTGTTTCATTTGAAATAGTTTTTAGTTTTAGAGATATAAAAGTGAATGTGAAAATGTCTCAAATATTTTTTTTCAAATACCCCGAAAACCACTGATTTCATCAAAAATTGTTTTATGCAAAAAAGTTAGGGTTCTTCATTCTATACCAAACGCACTTAACGTCTTCTTAAAATGACGCTTAACGTTGTTTAAGTTATTGCAGCCAGCTCAGTTATTTTTAAAACGGACCTGGATTTTTTTTTCCCAAATCTCGAAAGATGATTCATTTTGCAATTCAACGGTATTTGACACAAGTATATTTTGTGATGTTTTGAGACGTAAAATGCATCATCAGCATTTTTTCTTATAAATGCTCTTAATACGGTTCTGCCCATTAGTATTTATATAGTCAGAACATATCAGATCTCATTTATCGTGTAACAATTGACATTTATATAACTTAAAACCGATTAAAAGTAATCGAAAATGTTTTGCTTATAAACTTTTAAAATTATACCTAATACAGAGTCCATAACGATCCAAATTTCAACAATTTTATTAAACTTAAATTCTAAGAAACTGCTTCAGAAATTTAAAAATACCATTATAAAAACAACTTATCGAAGTATTGGAAATGGCCACCATTATTTTGTAAGCACTTTGGCGCTTTGTAAATAACCTTTCTTTCAATTCTTCGCAATTTAAATCACGAGGCGTGTTATGATACACATGGTCTTTGATCAAACCCCATATGAAAAAATCCATGAGGGTTAAATCTGATGAGCGCGCTGGCCAGTTTATGGGTCCGTTGTTGCCAATCCAATTATTGGGTTTAAAGTTGTTTAAAAACCTTGCACAACGATGGTCTCGATATGCTGGCGCGCCATCCTGTTGAAAGTACAGGAATTTTTTATATTACGTTGAGAGGAAGGTCGTCTTAAACATCTTGAAATGTGAAGAAGTAGTCCATTACAGTGGAGTTGATATGATCAAATAAAACAACGGCAGTCTACCTCCACAATATGTATTTAAATGTTTACGTTTATATCCTACATGTTTCGGACATAGAAATGTCCATCATCAGGGATACAGTAGTCGATTACGATAGCTCTATCTTGCATAAGCGACGATCAAAAGTTATGTTAAAATTGAAATTGTAGGTTCTAATGAATGTTCAAGACTGAATGAGATGTGATATTTGAAATTTTGGTCAAGGTATCTTTGAAAAAGGGGGTTCCCAGTCTGTAGCCACTGAGACAGGTGGTGAAGCAGTTATGTCATTTGTAGCTATTTAGAGGAGATTAATTTAAGTGAAGTCGAGATGGTGAGAATCCAGTTTTAATTTTCTTAATCTTCTTTTTCAATCATAAAATTATGTTCATTTTCTACCCCCTTTAACCTACAAATTTTGTTAGCCAATACTCCAGGCATGGTTGGATGAAGCATCTTTGAGCACCTATCTACATTATTTTCCTCTAATTAGCTACAAACCTACATAATTGCTTCACCACCTGCCCATTGGCTTCAAATTAATAAATTCCAACCTTAAAAGTAGTATAATTCTCATTTCATTTATTGTTTATCTCCTAAGAATGTGTTTTCAAGTCTAACCCAATATTTTGTTGTCCACATCCTAGACACGGTGAGATGAAGCATCTTTGAGCACTTCACTTAAATTAATCTCCTCTAAATAGCTACAAATGACATAACTGCTTCACCACCTGTCTCAGTGGCTACAGACTGGGAACCCCCTTTTTCAAAGATACCTTGACCAAAATTTCAAATATCACATCTCATTCAGTCTTGAACATTTATTAGAACCTACAATTTCAATTTTAACATAACTTTTGATCGTCGCTTATGCAAGATAGAGCTATCGTAATCGACTACTGTATCCCTGATGATGGACATTTCTATGTCCGAAACATGTAGGATATAAACGTAAACATTTAAATACATATTGTGGAGGTAGACTGCCGTTGTTTTATTTGATCTTGAAATGTGTCTGTTAACAAATTAAGATACATTGCGCTATTCAAATGATTGTCATAAAAGAAGGGACCGACCAATTTTTGTATCTAGTACCCCGAGCCATACAGTTATGCCGAATCTTTCCTGAAAAGCAGTCTCGCGGTGGAAGTGTAATTTTTTGATATTTTGAAAAAAAAGATTGAGGAATTTTCACATTCTCTTTAATATCTCTAAAACTAAAAACTATTCGGCAATACTGTAAGCAAATTATGAATGATCACGAAAAAGGCAACTTTTCTCCAATTTAAACGACCTCGTAACTCGAACCTTTTCGGATATAGCAATAGTGGCCCACCGTATTTTGAACACCCTATTTTAATGCCAACCCTATCATATAATAATTAACAAAATAACAATAATTGAACCTTAATCTACATACCAAGGTAGCTGATTCTAATTTACTTTTTTGGTCGACATCTCCTATACATTTTTTTTCATATTTATATTCATTGTTGTGTTAAGCCAGTCAGAATTGAATGAAGATTTTTGGCTACATATTCCTTCAAATAAGTTGACCAACCCGCATTTGCAGGCTTTTCTTTAAAAACATTCCAAACTTAATGCTCCAGACGAATCCAAAATAAGAAAAACGCGATTGGGATAACTACATTTATATTGTCGTCGACGAAAGAATTGATGCGTATGGTCGTAAATTGCTAATTTAATGATTGACAAACTTACTTAAAAATAAAGTTGAAAAAGTAGTCCATACTTACAGTGGAGTCAATGTAATGTAAATGAAATAATGCAGTCTTCCTCCACAGTTTAATTTAAAAAAAAAAAAAATTGAACTGTGGAGGAAGACTGCATTGTTTCATTTACATTACTTAAAAATAGTCTGGAAAAGCCCACCTAATAGCTGTAAAGGAGCTGGAAAAGACAATCAACCTACAGTTACTCGGTTCATTTAAGAAACTTTCACGAAATTTTTTATGACAAATTCAGGTCTTTCTAAAATTCTTAATCCGTTGTCCGATATTGCGTTGTATATGTTGAAGATAGGACATGGATTAAGTAGGGTTGCAGAAAATGTAAGAGCTTTCTTTCCATTGGGCAATGACTTAATAGCCAATGTGAAAAAAATATAAAAATTTTATTAAGAGTGCAGTTCTACAAGGAGAACGTGCCCAGAAGAGCACTACAACCCGAACCTGTTGTGACCAGGCGGAGACACCTGGATTTGTACGGCAGTGTTTTATGCAGAGCATTTTCAAAAATGAAAAGAGATTGTTTCTCAAATTGAAGATGATTCACAGCGTGTCAAAAAATGCAAACAAATATTTCAAAATTCTAAAGGGAACAACAATTGATTTGTATAAAATTTAACTATAGATTTGTAACTGAAACTATTTCAAAACTAGAAAAATCACCTAGTAGTCTATTAGAGTTGATAAACATTGTAAGAAATGCATTACTAATTGTAAGCAAGCACGAGGTGAGGTAGGAAAATGAGGTAGTAGTAATGGCGAAGTTAGATACTTTGGTTCTTGAACGTTTTTTTGCGTCAGGTCTAAAACCTTTAACATCAATTGAATCTTCGTTTAGTTTTTACACCTTATTATTTAGGAAGAATGTAAAATTGACATTTCTTGCCTTGATGAGTGAGTGTCTTGTTATATGGCTGGAAGTATTAGTGATTCAGTGGCATGGCGCCTTAGATACGTTAAATCATAACGTAGGTATAGTGCCTCTCTACTTTTCTAGTACCTCTCAACTGTATTTTAGTGTTTCTTTACTATTGCATTTGACCGATAATAGGTCTTTCGGGAGTTTGTAAGTCTTGTCTGGTCTTGCTGTTATATGTAAGTAAGTAATTTCAGGGTTTGTCAATACGTCAGTGCGTCTGTAATAGTCTGCAATAATTTTGAGAAAAAATTCGTCCGGAGTCGGAATTCGGAAATCTTGACGCAGTATCCGATTCATCGTGTAACGGGGAACATCTGCGATCAGTTTCAGAGTCCTGTTTTAAATGACCTGGAACTTATTCAGCTCAGTTCAGCTTATACTGCACCACGAGGGTGCACCATAAGTTCGAACCTGCCTGACCAGAACCTTGTAGAGGTTAACTTTGGTGTGATTATTAAGTCTACTGTGAAGTGTGTCTGTGAAGCAGGGGGTAGATGGAGCCTCATTGGCGCAATACAAGATTGAATCTATTGACTGAGTTCAACCTCCAATTCAGTTTCTCGTCAAAGATAAGTCCCAGGTATTATCTAACCTTCTGGCACCAGCTTAACTCGATTCAATTGACCCTGAGCCTTGTTTCAGGCATTCGTACTAGACTTTTTGAAAAAAAAATCGTTTTGGCGGGATTCAGACGAATCTTCCAATTCGAAAGCCACTTTTCCAACTGATTAATATGGCGCTACATCCGGGTGATGACAAGCCACGGTTGCTTAGAGGTAGTCATAATTGCAGTGTGGTTAGCGAATAGATAGAGCTGGTTCTGCTTATCACGCGGAATGTCATGTGTATATACATTATACAGCATCGGGGAGAGAGATGAGTCTTGCGGCACTCCCGCCCTGATGTTTTTCGTCAAGGAGAGTGCGTTCTCTGACGAGACTGCAAAACTTCTGTTCTCAAGAAAAGAAGCTACTACCCTGATGAGGTAGTTCGGCGCTCTGAGTCTTATCATCTTCAGTATGTCAGACCTTATCAAAGGCTTTACTAACGTCGAAGAAAATCGCTCGCGTATGGGCTCGTCTGTTGAAGCCCTTTAATATGTTTGAAGCTAGACGTGTTGTCTGCCTGACTGTGCAGTGTTTGGGTCTGAATCCTAACTGGTCATCAGGCAGCACATTTCGCTCAAAAACAAAGTCGTTTAAGCGACTTCAAATAATTCTTTCGATTATTTTACCCAGGCTAGACAGCAGACTGATGGGTCTGTAACTTGTCGATGCCGTGCGGCCTCACCTTTCTTGTGTATAAGGATAACTTTTGCATGTCTCCCTGTACTCGGAAAGTGACCTTCCTTGATTATCGTCTTGGGCAAATTTACTATATTCCCTAAAGTTCTGTCGGGTAAGTTTCGCAACGCCGGCGAAGTTAGAAAGAATAATAGAAGAGACAAAGATTTACATTTTTAGTTAATGTTTCAAAAATACTGTTTGAGGAAAATATGTTTAATATAATTTTGTCCTTAAAACGTCAGTGGATGTAGAAAGATTTTTTTAATTATACAGTGCGCGTCTAAAGTCCCCCCTGTTAACTTTTGATTAACAAATGTGAGAATAATGAAATTTTGGTACGTTTAATAATAACTAAAATACTAGTTTTTTAGTATAAATTCTGGCCTCACTTCTCAAAGATGGCGGCAGGGCGCTATTTTGAATAAAATTTTTAAATGGTAGATGAAGTCGAGTGATCCCTCGTTGAAAAGGTATTTTCAATCTATGAACGATCTCCAAGTTTGAAAAGATTTTATCGATTAATTTCAAAATGGCGGCTACTTTTGCCAATGTGGGTTTAATTTTATTTTTAAGTAATAAAACTTTGAATGAGTTGAGATCTTGCCGCATTTTGATGAATATTAGCTGCAGCTATGAAACTTACTTTCCCCCTCTCTTGTTTTCGAGGGTGGAGGAAATAGTCAAAACCTTTTTTACCCCCGAGACCACCCTTCTTCGCGATTTCTTCGTGGTAATGCGTGTTTGGAGGGAATGATAGAGATTTTCATGAGAGTTTAGAGACAAACAACCCTTGGGCCAAGGGCCAAGGAAACTAACGTGGCATAACCCTTTCCATGTCTCTAAACCCTCTTAACAATTTCAATCATACCCCTCCAGACACTTATATCCAATAGAAAACGGGGCAAAAGGGTGGTTTTTGCCCGTTTTGCGGGGGTTGTGGGGGGTAAAAAAATAGTGACTCTTTTTTTGTGTCCCACACCCTCGAAGATAGAAGAAGAAGTAGGTAGGTTTCATAGCTGCCATTTTATTAAAATAGATCACATTGTTTTTAATTTGGAATACAAAGTAGGCTTTGCTTCTTCACAATAAACTGTTTTGTTGTGACCTGTCAAATAAGTATTTGTCAGTAAGTTGTGTAGCTTATATTATTAATGGTAAAAGAAGTGAACGGCCCTCATTAGAAGAAGAAAAACAGTTTTAGATAGTGGCTAAAATGATTGTTGATCCAATGCAGCCGACATCGCTTGTAGCAGCTGAATGCGAAGTAAGTACTAAAAGTGTTCAGAGAGTATTGGAACGTTCTAAATTTTATCCCAACAAATTGAAAATATTACACGAGTTAACAGAAGATGATTCGGATCGTAGATTAGAGTTTTGTGAATAAATGGGTGCAAGATTGAACCAGTTACCCAAATTATCTTAAATGTACTTATTTGCTTTAGTGTTGAGTGTACTCTCTTTCTAAACGGAAAAATTAACCAACTAACAAAATGTTCGGTATTGGAGCGATGTAAATCCTCATATTTACAGGGAATGTAATACCCAGTTCCCTCAGAAACTTAACGTTTGGGCAGGTATTTTGGGAAACCATATTATTGGGCCACTTTTTATCCAGGAAAATTTAACTGGACCGGTATATCTGGATATGATTAAAAATACCATAGAACATTTTATTCTGGACTGTGTTGAGGAAAATCCTGATAAATTTGGTGATATGTCTATAATATTTTAACAAGATGGAGCTCCGCCGCATTATAGTAGAGATGTTAGGAACTACCTTGATAAGCACTATCCCGGGCGCTGGATTGGTGGTCATGGTGCTGTCGAACGGCCTGCTCGCTCACCATACTAAAAATATCGCCTAGCCGCCCGTAGGTTCCTCTACTATTGCCTAAAAATCAAATTAACCCACATTAACAAAAGTGGCCGCCATTTTGAAATTAATCAATAAAATCTCTTCAAGCTTGGGGATATTGAAGATTGAAAATACCTTTCCAGCGAGGTATCACTCGACTCCATCCACCATTTAAAAATTTTATTCAAAATGGCGCCCTGCCGCCATCTTCAAAAACTGAGTCCAGAATTTATACTAAAATGATAGTTTTTTCAACAATCGTCAACAATCGATAGTATTTTCGATATTACATACAATTACTTAAACGAACTTCACACTATCGATAGGTTCTTTAGAGCAGAAAAAAAGTAAGAAAAAGGAAGAATAAATGCGAAAACAAGAAGAAATGCGCAAAGCAGAAAAAAGAAGAAAAATTTAGATTTATATAATTTAAATTCCCGTCAATATCACTTTCTTTAGAGAAATTATGGATAAATTCATCACAGTTACTATTAAAAATAAGAATAAGCCTAAAGTCAACGGTAAGAATGTAATATGTGCTTAAATGTTCAATTTTAATACGTTTATTTATCAATTTTCAATTGTAAGATTATTTGTATATTTTAGTTTTAAATGACAGAAGATCGCGACTGAAGTCAAAATATGTTGATCAGTTAATTTTTTTACACAAAATTTTTTTGTTAATATCCTAATTTATTTTCTCTTATTGCTTGTGTAACACTTGTTTACAAATAATAATAAACAATAGGTAAGGCTGAAACAGAAAGCGACTGACCATTATTATAAAATCAATGTCATTCTGAAATAAAGTAATATCAAAAAAAGTTGGGTGACTAAAAGTTAAAATACTTAACCTAACCTATCTTTTTCTTACTATCAATATTTATCGATCTAGTGAGTGGCCGAGGTTCCTTGTTCCGTCAGGGTCATTTCGCGAAGTGCGCATGCGCGAGAAAAAATAAATACGTTTGTTTTAACGGGAAAGAAATGAGGTTATCACGTTTGACCTTGACAACTGGACAGAAATTTGTAAACAAACATTAAAGTTCTTAATTTTTTTAGATTTTGCATATTATTTCGATTAGGAAAAGAAAAAGAACGCAGGTAAATATATCAATAAAACTTTTATTAGATATTTTACAATTATTTTTAGAGTTCAACAGGTAAAATAATAGGTTTTGAAGTACATGCAATTTTCGGTAAAATAGGTAGGTACCTAATTGTATCAACAGCAGCAAAGGAAATTATAATCTTTAGGAAATGGACTACCTAGTTATTGTTCCCTCACGAAATTAACGTAAGTAAGTTGAAAGAACGAAACATCCGGTCGGGGTACATACCTGCAGAACGATAAATATTTGTTCAAGTTTTTACGCCTGTTTAAAATAATGTAAAATATTCTGTTTTGCCTCGGCATCGTCACAAAATGATCGCACTTCACACACACAATTAAAATATGCAGAAAAGTAAAGATAAACAGTACACAAAAGCTGTTAATAATAACAAATCAACTAGATGAAACGAGCTGTCAACCAAATTAACATTTTCTAAAGATTTCGAGGTTATGTCGAGCAAAAATAAGATGTTGTCAGTGTTGTCACGCTGTCACCCTCCAGTTATATGAAATTGTTATTTGACGAGTTTTAGTTTAGAAATGGAAACAAATAATGTAAAAACACTTGGAAGTACGGACTTAATGCTTATTTTGCAATTTGTTATCAAGATTTTTGGTAATTTTATCATTGCTCTAATTTTCTAATGCTCATTCTTCTGCCCTGTTCTAAGGAAATAAAAGTATATTTGGCAATACCCTTACGACGCATGCGCACAAGTCGAAATGACCCTGGATCTTCTATCTCTGTTGTTGCTTCAAGATATTCAGGGTAATAGCCATATAGTACTAATACACATATGGACTAGACGTGCACTGTATATCCTTAGTGATAGAAGACAACATTTTTTAGTAAAAACCCCTGGAGTTGCTTATTGTGACTAGCGCATGTTATAGTTCTGCGGACTAATATTAATGTGATCTTAGATATTTGTATTTGTACCATAATGCAGATTTATAGTCTATTTCAAAATGGTGTAGAGTAATAAAAGCTCATTAGGTATGCAAGGGGACTACAGAGTGACCCAACGAATATTTAAGCCACTTTCATAATTTCGCATTGATATCATTGCAAAATTCTTTCTTTTCATCAAGTGCAGGTAGTACCACCCGGGTTTGGGTCAATTTATGGGCTTTGCCTATTGTTATCCATTCACAAACACTGAAAATGGTGTGACAAACGCGTGCCGGCAGGATATTGGTAAAAAGGAAAGAATTTTATTTTAACAGAATATAAATTAGGCATTATGTATATGGTATTAGCTACACTTATTTTTTATTAAACATTTAAAAAAAATCATTATACAGAAATTAAATTATACGCGTAAAAATTATAATAAATTAAATTATATACTCGTAAAAAGGAAAGAATTTTATTTTAACAGAATAATAATTATTATGTACATAGTATTAGGTACACTTATTTTTTATTAAACATTATAAAAAAATACCAAATACAAAAAATTCATTATCCAGAAATGAAATTATAAAAAATTATAATATTCTTCGTCATCTGAGGAACTGTCATCTCCTCTTAACGTTATAATTAACGGGTCGACGGTCCGATCAATCAGGTGGTCAAGATCCCACATTTTCTCCTCTTCTTTAATGACCTAATGGACTGCTTTTTGCCAGTTCTCTGGTGTCACTTCCTTAATGGATTGATCAAGCAGTAGCTTAACGTCTTTCATTTTGAATGTCGTATTGTGTCTAGCTACAAATCCTTTCACTTGCGCCGATATAAGTTTTATAGGATTTAGTTCGCAATAATATGGCGGTGTGCGCAGCACAGTTACACTATGTTTTTCTGCTATATCTTTCACGGCATATTTAATAAAACGATTTTTGTGTAAATTTGCTATAGCTGATAGCTTCTTCTTTATCAAATTATTTTCAAATTCAATACTTTTGGTGGTTAACCAGTCGATAATTTCTTGTTTTCTCCAAGATGAAGTTGAAGTCTTCTCTGTGCGTCGTGAGTGATAGCCTGCGTTATCCATAACTACTACTGAATCAGCTGGAAGATATTTTATCATTTCACCAAAATAGGTCTCAAAAACATTCGAATTCATGTCCTCTTGGTAATCTCCCGTATTGAACGACTGAAAAGTTAGCAAACCTTCTTTTAAAAATCCCTCTTCGCTTCTAATATGGACGATTATTAGTCTCTTGCCTTTACCTGAGAGCACCTTAATACCCGTTGACTGGCCTTCCATGAAAGCTTGGCGAGCACTGGTTATATTTTTGTCTTGTCACAATTTTGGTACTATATAACCTTCATTAATCCACGTCTCATCAAGATAAAAGATTTTCTTCTGCTCTCTTCTGTACTGCTTTATACTTCTCAAGTATTTTCGTCGCCAGCAAACAATGTCATCACTTTCCAGTAAAAGTCATTTACGGTAATGCTTTTCCCAGACAAAATCCATATTTTTTAAAGTGGTCCATAAAAGTTTTCTAGTTATAAACGGAATACTGGCCAAGCTCCATTAGAATCTTATCTAGAGTGGGTATTTCTTTTTTAAAATAACAAGAGTGAACTTTTCTTCGAACTACACTTTTGGTGTCTTCATCAAGGACTTTTACTGGTCTGCCTGGACTTTTCTTGGGAGGTTCCACTTGACCTGCCGTCTTTCTCTCCCGCAATAATTTAAAAACGGTAAACTTTCCAACTCCAGTCATTCGGAAACATCGGTCGACAGTTTCTTGTACAGTACAATTCGGATAGTCGTATTTTATGCAATCATGTGCATTTAAAATAATAACTTTTTCACTCACTGATAGTGGAAAATTATTGGAACATCTTTTTGTAGGTGTGAATGTCGCCATTTTATTACTAATCTTATAATACTGTGAACACTATATACGGCTTAACAGCAAATACTGATGCGTTAAACTAAACATATATACTTATTAATGTCATACACATACACGATACAAGTTTGTTCCAAATTACCACCTATTTATATGATCCAGCCAAAGAGGCCAAACTCGGTACCTGTTAAATGGTACCTGTTAAACACAAAACGTAACTTTATAATCTACTACCTAACTAATCCCTATACAATATTTCGATTTTGACACTTCAGGCCAGAAAACATACTTTTCCTAATCCTCTTACGCAATTTCTTGAAATTTTAATATTACAAACAAAACTATTTTATCTTAATACCCGGTAACCTAATTCTCTAAAATTTTTGGTTAGCTATCATAAATAATTTAATGCACAAAGTTTACCTGCGTCTATGACCGACACCGAAATTAAGCTGAAATGGACGGAATTTCCCATTTTATTACTCTACACCTTTTTGAACTAGACTATAATTAAATTTATACAAGGGCGTTTACCTGTTTTTTAGTAGTTTTTATTCAATATATAATGCCTTAGTTTAGTAAAAACTTAATTTAATGAAACAATAAGTCATATTATATTTTTCTTATTACTGCATATTCATTGCATATTTCTCTGTTTTTTGCATATATCTCGCGTATATTAAAAAAAAATATATGCGTATATATGCGCATATCTCAAAGGTTTTTGGTTACATATTTCGGTCTGTAATTATTATACACCTTTAAACTTTCGTAAATTTGAAAGCGCGTAGTCAGAGTCGATCTAGTAATAATTGTAAGCCGAAAGTTAAAACTTTGCTGTATGTATATTTACTGTATACATTTCGAGTAATGTTATTTGTAAAATGAATAGGCATGTTACCGTTAAAATACAAATCCTCCGAAATATTGGCTGACAATGGTCTCGATGTTTTGCCCCGCTCTTTTCTGGAGAACGAATACAGAATTTAAAATATGTTGATTACAGAATGCCCAAAATGCAATACCATCAAATATGGGATTCAAACAAAGGATCATATACTATTTTCGCCGCTGAGCAACCGAGTACCGAGAACTCTAATAGCAAACAACCCGATGCTAATTTCTTATTTAGTTCAGTGACATGTTTCTAAAAAAAAAATTATAGAGGTGCAGAAAAGCATACCTCAGGTGCACCCTCTTTGGTAAACAACTCATATCACAACAACAAAGTCAGTATTTATATCCCTATACTATTATAATTATTAAAAAAAAAGTAATTTACCTGGTACAAGTCTCGGTCCATTGCAAGTGGTCGCCCTATTACCATCGTTGCCATATTTCACGTGCAATGGGTCAGCGCTGCTCGACACTACCGCGATTTCATCCAGTTCGTGGCAGCCACCACCACCCGTCCCCCCAGCCGTCCCTCCGCAGCCAGCGCCACCACCCACTAGATGACCCGCAGAACTGTCCTGAAATAAATAATACAGTCATTAGAATTTTCTATAACTAAAATTCTTAGCCAATTCAGAAAATGTAAAAATACTGAAACTAAATACTAATATTCATTTCGCGCCTCAGGATACTGGTTCTTGTGTGTGGTTTTCAGTTAGGTAAAACATTTACTTTTCAGCATTTTCGTATACATTTTTGTTTATTCAGCAGAAGCTTTGAATGTTCATGGGCAGTGTGTGCGTGTTTCTTCTAAATTTTTGTACTGCTTCCTTGGCGCCTTTTTCCTCGTCACTTGGACAGTATCGGGCAGTGCTTCTCCACTATTTCCAGTGCTTCTCTACTCCTAATTGGGCTTGCGCATAGGGAGCCAGTCTTTAGGTAATTTGTAAGTCGAGTCAGGTCTAGCTCTTGTAGGTGAGTTTGTTATTAGTTCGTTTGTCGATACGTCTGTTCGTCTGTAATAGTCCGTTATGATATTCAAATAAAACTCATTTATTGTTGATATCTCAAAGTCATTGTGCAAAACCCGATTCATGGTATACCTACGGACATTTGCGATTATTTTCAATGCCCTATTTTGAATTACCTGAAACTTATTCAGCTCCGCTCTGCTTATGTTTCACGATGATGGCGCACCATAAGTAAGAACTGGCCTGACCAAGACCTTGTAGAGGTTAACTTTAGTTATGTTGCTAAGTCTACTCAGCCTGTGAAGCAGGGGGTAGATGGAGCTTAATTGACGCAAAGCAAGCTCAACTTTGTTGATTAAATTCAGCCTCCAGTTCAGATTTTGATCAAAGATAAGTCTGGTATTTCACTTCCTGACACCAATTTACCTGACCCCGTTGACTCTGAGCCTAGTCTCAGGTCATTTAACGTTACTTTTTAAGAAAATATGGCTTTCGTCTTTTAAGGATTTAAACGAATCCTCCAAGCTGAAAGCCACTTTTCAGTGTTGTAAACCAGTAACGACTAGCCATGGCCATGGAAAAAGCAGTTATAGCAGTATCATCAGCAAGCAGATAGATCTGCGTCAGAATATGATGTGCTGGGTATATAGCAGCTTTCTCAACTGAGATATATATACAGGGTATTCCATACTCGATGGTATGTTAGAAGTGACGGCCAACCCCACACCTCCCCCTTGTCCGTCCATATCTTGTCTAACAATACTATCCTGCAATCTTAACACTGTTTGTATTTATTCCTCTATTTAACCATGTTTCGGACACTCCAATAATATCAAAGTTTAGAGATAATACAGGGTATTTCATACTCGATCGTTCGTTAGAAGTATAAGAAAGTATAAGAAAAATAATTTTGAAATTTTCACTACGGCCATAGGAGGCTGCGCTCTAGCTTTTAAAAATAATTTCGCGACTGCAGTGGTGCCAGATCTATTGATAACTGACATCAACTTTGGAATTTTAAATAGGACACCCTGTATTTTCATTTATTTTTGGATTCTACGAAGCAATCTGGTTTTCTTTGTGTAGGATATTTTTTCATTTCTCTTGCCGTTTCTTAAATATTAATTATTTTGTGTCTTTTTTTTTACCGAAACTATGTGAATTAAAACTTATATTTTCGTCTCCAGATGTCAAATCAACGTGACATTTTAATATCATTTAGTCAACATGTGGTACTTTAATTTTGGCAACATAGGATCGCCGACTTCTATACAGAGTGTCCTAAAAATTAATTGCAATTCAGATTTTATAAATATTAATCAAAAGTCACTTTCTTTAAATGGAACACCCTGTATGTTATTGAAGTGTTAAATAGAGTGAACTAATTGAATTGAGTGGACTAATTGAATTTTTTTCATATAGAGTGGTCCCCTACCTATTTTGAACCGCTTTCGATTTATAAGCCATTTTATGAATAATTACTATTCATATTCAAGAACTAGACACTAAAGATCTAAATCGATAAGTGTGCCATCATGTAACAACTGAAATACATAACGATGGTGACATGACATATCTCACTTTTTAGTTTGGATTTCCTTATGTCAGATTAAAATAGCAAAAATGGAGAATAATAATTATTTAAATGCGGATATTTTAAATTTGTTTTATATTCGCAGCGAGTGTCAGAGAATTGTTTCAAGAACCTGCAGAAGATTTAACGCTCTTTTTCGGAATTTGCAGCCAAGAGCCCACGGAAATTTCTCAGATTTAGAAGTAATTTTTTAAATTTCGGAAATGTACAGTCTCCAAGATATCAATTTCGCCCTGTTACTGAAGACGATGAAAATGAAATTAACGTTTTGGCGTATTTTCATGCCTATCCCCATGCTTCAATAACAAGTGCCAAAAATGATTTAGGAATAAATCGAACATCAATATGGAGAATTTTACATGAACATAATATGCATGGCTACAAACTAATTACATACAGGCTTTACAAGCAGGTGATCCTCCAAAACATGTAGATCTGTGCGAAATGTTATTAATTCGAACACAGGAGGATCCAGATTTTTTGAAAAGAATTATTTGGACTAATGAAGCAAAATTCTCACGCGAAGGAGTCTTTAACTGTCAAAATAATCACTATTGGGCTGCAGAAAATCCACACATTATAAAAGAAAGAGGTTACCAGCAAAGATTTAGTTTCAATGTATTTTGTTTGTTGATGGATAGGCATTATAGGCAATTATCAATCTATATTTATGATGAAAATTTAACTTCTGCAAAATATCTCGAAATTCTAAGAACGACCGTATCTGACTTTTTGGATAATCTACCGCTTATCGATTTGAGAAATTGTTGGTATCAATTAGGTGGATCTCCTGCTCATTGTACCCATGAAGTTTCCGCGGAAATGTATGATATGTTTGAAGATAGGTGGATAAGACGTGGAGGACCATGAGTTGGCCACCTCGATCTCCAGATCTTAATCCTTTAGACTTTTACCTGTGGGGTAGGATTAAAGAAGTGGTTTATAAAACACCAGTAAATTCAAAAGAAGGTCTAGAAAATCGGGTAAGGCGCGCTTTTGAAGAACTTGATCCATTAGAAATTCAAAGAGCTACTTCCGATCATGTGATGACATGTATTACCGATTGCTTACATGAGAATGCTCAGCACTTTAAACATCTGACGTATTATGTGAGAATTCCGAAAGTTCTAATTTACTGACAAAATCGGTTCTTTTCAGAACCACAATTTATTGTGAAAGGAAATTTGTTTTGATCGTGGCACACTTATCGATTTAGATCTTTAATGTCTAGTTCTTGAATATGAATAGTAATTATTCATAAAATGGCTTATAAATCGAAAGCGGTTCAAAATAGGTAGAGGAACACTCTTTATGAAAAAAATTCCCTTTGTCCTGGTCCACTCTATTCAACACTTCAATAATATACAGTGTGTTCCATTTAAAAGAGTGACTTGACATAGGCAAATAGCACGGCGATTCCAATACCAGGATTCTGATCGCGGAGCAAATAAATGTGGCAACACACAGAGACCGGTTTCACAACTTTAAAGATTTGATAAAAGGCGTGCCGGCAGGGGTTTCGTATTGCTTTATTCATTTGTATTTTATTATTAATTTATCTATACATTTTGTCAGTTTTCGTCATATATGGATCGTGCACATAAATATTGTTTTGTGTGAATATATAATTAATAAACTTTATTTAGTGTTATTAACTGCTTTTAATTGAGTAAACTATGGATATTAACGAACCTTCAACTTGCTATCTGCCTACAAAAAAAAACAATTAACATTAAAAGAACTAATAATAGTTAAAAACGTATACCACGGAATTCGGGAAAGAAATCCTGAACTAACCACATTGGATGCTGTAGAAATATATGGCACTTTAACAAATCTTTCCTCGTACCGTGTCCAGGGTTTTGAAAGGCATTCGAGTCGAGGAGCCGAGAGAAGAGGATGGAAAAAAATAATCCTGGATGAAGCCACAAAATACGCAACTCGTCGCAAAACCCATGGATTTCTTTTCGTAAATGAAATATCCACAATAAAGAAGATGGCTAAAATTAAGAAGGAACCATCTTTACTTAAAATATCATTAACCTGAAATTTAAAAGTTCTACTAATTAAAAAAAAATAAATTATTGTATGGCGGCGAAAATGATTTAAAAAAAAAATTGTATTACACCGACAAAACATGGCTCAATGAAGGGTAGACAGTTAAGAGGGTATGGCAAGATCTAAATATTAAAGTTCAAGGCAGGCATTTATGGATGGATTTCCGCAAGGACTAAACAAATCACAGTGGAAGAGGTCTTATAGAATCAGGTTTTATGGGTTAATGAAATTAATTTAATTTATAAAGAATTATATTTATATTTCATCACTAATTATTTTCTTTAATGCCCAATTCACTGAAATTCAATCCCCTGACGTCGCACAATCCGGAGCTCTCTATATGCTGGTGATGAGTCTCTGACAGAAAATTTGAACTTCAAGTAAGGTGAAGTTGGGTAAGTGGGACCCCTATTTACAACTTTTAAAATTTAAATGTTAATAACTTAAAATTAAGGCTCATCATGGCTTTGCAATTTATAAGGTAGAAAGTCCTATTATATTAGAACAAAATTGTAAAATATGATTTGTCACATTACTCTCAAGGATTTGCAAACTCCTTTTTAAAAAAAAAATCCGGGTGGCCCACTTACCTCAAAATTGGGGTAAGTATGCCACCCCTCCGTATTTTAGGCAAGGATAACACAGGAAAGGCTTGTTGGTAACTGGGCCATACTTTAACATAAAGTATTCAATGTACCTACTATTTACACATAAAAAAAATCTTGAATTGCTCTGCGGAGATAATAATATGAGGTCAAAAAAAATATTATTTTTAAACTTCAAAAAATGTTTTATTCAAATAGTAGAACAAACTAACTTAACAAATAGTAATTAAGATCGTAAAAACGTGAAAAACGAAAAAACGGCGGTACTTAAACAAAATATGCATTAATAATCCTTATTCTGGACTATTTGTCTATGCAAAACGACAAAATAAAAATTTCCCAAGAATATGCCCTTCCTACACCTTTTGCTCATTTCCCTTGGTAAGCACTTGTTTAGCTAAATACTTATTTAATTCTGGGACATTAAAAAACCCTTTGTTATTTAGTGGAGTAGGTGGCGGAATAATTTCCAATACTTCTTTCAACTCGTATGTTAAAACATCTTCCCTTTTCGGCCATTTCCATCCATAAAGTTTTCCTCCCTTCTACATATGCTTAATAGTAATAACGACGGGATTTTCAGTATTTATCTCAATGACTTGACCAGGATAATATTCTGAGTTATACCACACAATTACGTAACTTCTACAGTTTGTTCATCTATGTCTTCTAGTGAATCCGAACGATCGTCTTCATAATTGGAAGTGCCACTTTCACTTTCCGAAGATGACGGAATTGCAGTTTTCTTTTTCTTAATAGCAAGTTTTCTCTCTTGTGCTTCATCTTTCCTTTTCAAAACGTTCTTTTTTCTTTCTTCTTTTAGTTCAAGCGCTTTATTTTTCCGTTCTTCTTCTTCTTTTCGTTTTACCAGGTATTCCTTTGTTGTTATTATTTCAGCACTAGTACAAAGTCTTCTCCTTGATTTTACTGGCCTAGGAGAATTAGCTGAATTTCTTCCAATAAAATTGAAAAGAATTTTCTCAAAAGAGTTACTGCCCTCAATATCAGAATTTAGTGGTTTTAGTTCTTTGTTGCTCACATCCTTAACATTTGTATTTGCTCCTTCAATGTTTTCTGAAGTAGTAGAGAGCCATTCTGGTTTTCAAGATCGGTAGGGTTAAGTTCCTCGTTAGGATCAAGCTTTTCAGAATCAAACATCAATGTTTCATTTTCAGAGTTTTGGTTGCTTGATTTAGAAATGTTGCGATCACTTGGTGGATTAGGAAGTCCAGAAGTTGACGGTTGATCCATACTTAAATGTGGTAGTTCGTCAAATGCCCCTTCTAAATTAAGGTTTACAATTGTGTCGTCGATGGAATCAACACGATTTCTCAAATCAGATTCTCCGTCGTGAAGTGAATCAATAATTGTATTAGATTTAGACGCTCTAGCATCATTATATTTCCTGTACGCTATTAAGTCGTTAGGATTGAAAATATCTGTTTTTATCACGTCTCTTGAAAGTGGGTAGATTCCCGTTGCTTTGAACCCATTTTTAATAACTTCAGGTAATAATTTATCGTATACCTTGTTTAAAACGGTGACGAATGTAGACTTTGGAATTCTTTGTCTAGGATTTTGTCTTTGCCACGTAAGTAATTCCTTTTTCCAGTTACTTTTCATAGACTTGAAGACTGCAACGTCGAAAGGTTGCAACACGTGAGTAGTGTGCGTCGGAAGTTTTAAATCGGTCACTTTGCTAGCCAATGCATGTTATTGCATAGCAGCAAAAGTGGCCTTTCTTGGGGTGCATTCGGCAGGAAACAGTCCTTGAACCACTTGCAAAATATATTGGTTTCCATCCAGCCTCTCTGAGAAGCGGCATAAAAGGTTTAAATTAAAAATCACGAGGGGTGGTATTTTATCACCTGAAGCTGAGCAGCATATTAAGACCGAAGTGTTCTCGCGACCGGTGAGCTTATCATTCGAGTGCTTTTAACGCCTTTAGCTCCAAGTACTTTGGCTTTAGAGGGGTAGTGACAAAAACTAGACTCGTCCAAATTAAAGACTAAGTGAGGTTTATTTTTCAACTTCAATTTCTTCATTGTATCTGCTAGTTAATCGAAATAAGAGTAAATTACGAAAGGATTGATTTGATCTATTCTAGCATGTTCAACCCCTTGAGGTTAATTCAGCGATAATTTATGGCGTTTAGCAAAACCTAAATACCACTCTTCCCCGGGGCGATCATCTCTATATCTTGTTTTCAAACTGTTTGTTTTAACATATATTTGCACAATTTCCAAAACTTTCAACCTAGTTAAACCAAATCCCCATCTCTCAAGCACCCTTAAGCTGTTAGCTAAGCGTTGCTCAATTTCGAAATCTAAATCGGTGTTCCGGCCTCCTCCACATCCTGCACCTGCCAAACGGCCTTTGCCCCTCGTTCCATCGAGGTGGTGCCTTAATGTACTTCTCGGGATATTAAATACCTTTGACGCTCCATATCTGGTTTTTTTTTCCGGTTTTAACATCTGAGATAGCCCTTGCAAGAGTCTCTGCTGTGTAACGAGACCCATCTGCGCCTCTTTCTGTGTGCCGGGAGTAAGTTCTACCCATCGTCCTGAAAATTATTTAAAATATAATAAACCTCTTTACCTAGTTGGGTAAGTGGGCCATCATGGCTCACTTGTACAGTAAGTTATGGCCCACTTTGCCCAAATGCCTATAAACACAGAAAAACTGGGCCATCCTAGCTGATTCCCACAAATATCTTAATTTCAATGTTAACTAACTTTTATATCAAAATTTGCATCTGTAACTTACCTTTCAGCAAAAAATTCGAATGGAATAGCTGTTGAACAGATTTTAAAAAAATATTTTCTAAAACCGCTCCAAAAGTTGTTGTGACCGAAATCACCTGTTTCTGTTTGACAGTTGACATTTGAAAGAATATGTCGTAATGGACAATAATATCGATTGATTCATGAAATATCGATACAGAACTGCTACCAACATGCATTTTTTTTTAAGATGGTACCATTTAAAAAAAAATAAAACAGCCATGGCCCACATTCCCCGGTGGCCCATTTACCTGACTTCACCTTATAGGTGATTATTTATTATCGGTATATCCCTGAGTAGAGAAACTTTACTTCTCGTTAAAAAATTGGAATAAATAATGGCGATTTTTCAAGTTAGTAGTAGAAAAAATATATTTTTTTTAACGAAATTAGAGTTTCTTTTGCACATCATGGCCCATATACCATATTAAAGTGTAACCACGGTTACCGCAAAAATTGTTATCAAGTTTACTTATGTCAATCTGCGCCTTCTTGCGTCATTTAAAAAGTTAATTGACTAGAAATCAAGATTTCTTTTAAGATATAGAACGTCTTTGTAGTCACTCTTTAGAAGAAATTCATAAAAATATTAGTAACAGCACCCCTGTGAACGCTAAATAGAAGCAGTGCGATACATGAAATGGGGCAACATTTTAAAGACTGGGAATTAACAAAACGGCGATAAATACAAAGAACATACAATTAAAACCATTTGGAACGTTGCCGCTAAAATAACAATGGAAAAATATCATGATGAATTTGGGATTACTTTTAAACCATTTTTAGATATCAAGCTTAAGACCGCACGTGAAACAAGAAATTCGAAACGAAAACAACTTCAGAAAGAGACCGAGAAAAGGAAAGAAATTTGAGTTGCTTTATAATACAATGAATTTAAAATGCTGGTAAATAACTGTAATAAAGAGACTCCGCATTGCCTACAAAAAAAAAATAATATTAACTTATGGAGAGGCGGGGAGGAAAGTACATGCCTTATGACCTATTTTAAAGAAGAAATGGGTAACGGAGGGAACAAAACTGGGAACATAGAACACAACCCGTTATTCACTAAAACCACAAGGGGGTTTAAGGCTGTGCGCAAGTTCAAAATAGCTCATTAAAAACCGATCAGCTACAGATTTGTGTCTAGTGCGTTTGTATTTGAAATACCAATGGAAACATCTTGAAAATTAGCAAACAGCACAAGAATATTAACTAACTAAAATATAAATAACCTAAACAAAAGAGCAAAAAAGGCTATTAGAACAGACATAAGAAGACATCATACCAAAATAATACACGAAACAATCGAGAATAACGCAAATATGCGGGTTCTAAAATCTAGACTGTCAAAGGGAAGAAACGAACTGAGGAAGACAAAGAACAAGCAGGGAATAGCTGTGTCGGATCCAAAAACGATTTCTGAATCAATCGAATTATTTTACACAGAAATATACTCTCCATCTACAAATAACGCAGATAAAGATCCAAATATCTCCATTCAGGTAATGAACGTAGGTTCAGAGAAGATGCCAGATATATCCCTGAATGAAATAAGAAAAGCCCTAAAGAATATGAAAAATGGCAAGTGCCCCGGTGAAGATGGAGTCACAGCGGAAATGTTGAAACTGGGGGAAAGCAACCTCGAAAAGGGAGTCCAGATCCTTTTAAATAAATGTCTACACGAGAGTAAAGTACCAGAGGAATGGTATAATGCCCAGGTAGTGCTCCTGTTCAAGAGGGGGATCTTATGAATATAGAAAACTACCGTCTGCTGTCGCATCTCTATAAACTTCTCATTAAGATCCTCACAAACCGCCTTTCAAATAAATTAGACTTCTACCAGCCAGCGGAACAAGCGGGATTTCACAGCGGATACAGCACCATTAATCACTTGCAAACACTACGCACAGTAATAGAGAAAACAACAGAGGATAATATACGCATATACCTAGCATTTGTAGACTTTTATAGTGCGTTCGATTCCATAGAAACACGGTATTTTTCAAACCGTTCAAATAACGCCAGAATAGACTCAAGGTACAGCGCACTCATAAAGAATATCTACCAAAAAGCAACAATGCATATAAGAATTAATGATAACGCTACAGCGGGAAAAATAAAATTAAACCGAGGAGTCCGCAAAAGGTGACACCATAGCACCAAAACTGTTTACATTGGCTCTGGAAGAAGTCTTTAAAACACTACAATGGCAGAAAAAAGGTCTGAAAATCGATGGATCGTATCTTAGCAATTTACGATTTGCGGATGACATAGTCCTCATCTCAGAAGACCCATACGAGTTGAGAGCAATGCTGGAGCAGCTAAACCAGGCATCTAAAGCTATAGGTTTAAAAATGAACACTGCAAAAACCAAAATCATGAGTCCAGAACAACTACATGTATGCCTAGATAGTAGCATAATCGAAAATGTCACCGAATATGTATACCTCGGTCACACCATTAGATTGGGGAAAGAAAACCAAAGAGCAGAAATATCAAGAAGAAATGGACTTACTTGGGCCGCCTTCGGCAAGCTCCAACATATTCTTAAAACTCAGGAAATCCCTATAAACCTAAAATGTAAGGTAAATGACACATGTATTCTGCCCGTGGCAACTTATGGCCTCAAAACAATGGCCATCACAAAACAAAGTACAAACAGATTAAGACGAACACAGAGACTGATGGAGCGCGCTATGCTGGGGGTGTCCTTGCGAGATAGAATAAGAAGCGAGACAATCACAAGAAGAACGCAGGTGGCTGACGTCATATCACGTGTGGCAGAGCTAAAGTGGCGTTAGGTAGGTCATGTCGCGAGATAGCAGGACGAAAAATGGACTATCAAGGTGACACACTGGAGACTCAGGGAGACCAAGCGAAGCAGAAGTAGACCACAGAGACGCTGGATAGACGACATTGTGGAAATGGTGGGAAAAAACTGGTCCCGAACTGCTAGAGATTGACAGATTTGGAAAATATACGAAGAGGCCTATGTCCAGAAGTCCTGTCGGAAAAAACGAGTTAGATAAATGAACAAACCGGGAAACTAAAAAAGATGGCCTGTAAAAATTAATATAATTTTAATTTTATTGGCCAACAGGTACCAACTGAACTGTCAATGGTGCGGTGACGCCAGCTCGTTAGGTGACCTATTTTGACGTTTAGTTTTCGTTTTTCGTGTTGTTACTCTTGTTGTCAGTGTATTTTTTAACAAAAACTCCAGATCTTTCCATAAATAGCATTAAAGAACTTTTCCTTTAAGTCGATTACGTTGTTTACTAGTTGTGAAAAATGCCGAAACATTTAAATAGCCGGAGCAAAGAGCTAATAGCTTCTCTAATAAGCTATTTTCAGGAAAAACTTAACAATAATATCCCGTTGTTACACTTGACAACACTAAGAGAAGTAACTTTAAAGAGTATGTTAAGGTTTACATATTTTATTTCTACTTAACTAATTTTTATCATGTAGCAGCTACCCTAAATTTGAATATCTCCACTGTAAACGCAGTGTCAACGTAAGTTAAGGAAAATAAATTATTAGAATCACCTAAAAAGAAACGTTCTTAAGCAAAGAAAGTTCTAAATGTGCCAAGAAACAAGTAAGTGGTATTATTCAAAAACTATAATAATAATCCATTGGTAATATTTAAGCTCTAACTTTTTTAGAACATCATGTAACTTTGACAACTTTAAGTAAGAAATTAAAAGATAGACAACGGTTTATTGGTTGTCTTAACTCTTTAAGAAGTCTGTTAAAGAAAATAGGCTTCGGATGAAGAAAAGATGAACCAAGGCAATGCGTGGAACTTTTCCATGTAGCTTTCAAACGACTGGTATTTTTGAAAAAATATATAAAAGATAAAGAAGCATCCTTATATCAATTCGTTTTTTTGGATGAAACATGGATTTTTCAGAATGCAGTTAACAAATATATAAACTATGGGAATTTTACCTAGGTAAAACATATTTTTCTAGATACATAATACTTCAAACTGGTAAGCAGAGGCAATTTTTTCTTCTAAAACTAAGCTGAGTGACTACCATGAAGAAATTAATAAGCAAAATTTTTCACAAAAGTTATATGTGATTGTAATAAACAACCACAGCATGGTGTTAACAAAAATACCTGACACGTCATGGAATAAACCTGCAATTCAAGAATGGTTAACTACTGATAAAATTGAATTTGCTATACATTGTTTAAAGCAGAACATGTACAAATCGTTAATAGGTTGGTAAAAGACATATGCCCTTTTTTAACATTTTCCTAAATATAAAACTTAAATGCTATTCAGACATAAGCCACCAAAAACATATACAGTTAATGACCAGGCTGAGCAATATGGACATAAAGTTTTACGGCTTCCTCCATACCATTGTATGTTCAATTGTTCAATCTGATCGAACATATTTAGGTGATTACCAAAAATTATTAAAATAGACACATTGGTCGAGATGGCAATGCAGAAACTGACTGTATGAATATGTGGAAGGAATCATTGCGTACTGCTACTCCTGATGTTTGGAAAAATTCAATTTGGCACATAGAAAACAAAATATTAAAATGGTATGAAAGAAAACATGTATTAGATAGACTGAACATTCAACCCATTATTATTAAAGTAAAAGAAACAAGTGATTCAAGTGATTTGGAGGATGATTGATGATATACCGGGTCCGCCAACGAAGCGGGGACGGAAGATTAAATCTTTATCGAGGAACTTATAAAGAATACTAAAACAGCATGAGGTCTGGAATTAGAAGCGGCATATTTTAAAAATATTTTACATTATACAGGGTGGCCCAAAAAAGTGTGGCGAACTAAACTTGTGTTTTTTTAAATGGAACACCCTGTATATTATTAGCCCAGAAGATGGGCATAGAGCTGCTGATCATTTTAATATTTGGTTATGTGGGTTTATTTTTAATAGTTTAAGAAATAATAACGATTTTATCTTAAAAATTATCTAAGTTTAGTAACCATTTCCAAATTACTAAAAACAATTGAATGAAATAGTAAACTAAAAAGCAATATGTTAGAATGTTGCCTATCTTTCCAATTAAAAATATTTGTGTTCAGTGCATTTATCATACAGGGTGATCACATTATGCAAAATATAAAAAATCTATTTTTTTTTAAATGGAACGCCCTGTATATTTTTTTATTTTTAGAAAGCCGTTTTCACATCCTTTCTACTGATACCAATTTGATACCTTTTAGAGTTTACCGTATTTTAGTTATTTCGATATAAACTTTAAAACCCCACACTTTTGCTACTTTTTATTTATTTCATTTTATTTTTATTCGTAATCGAGTTGCCATGATTTTTTTTGTTTAGATTGTCACTATGACGTGACGACCGAATACAATTATTTAACATTATTTGTTCAGTCGTCGAAATTAAGTACTAAATTTCTCAAAATGTCGAATTTTACCACTGTGGAAATGGTAAATATGATTTTTATACTGGGAGAATGTGCAAGAAATTGCCTTCTAGCGAGTCGAGTGTATGCTGAAAGATATCCAAATATTGAGAGAAAGCCGAGACCAGAGGCCTTTGAGAAGTTGTTGCGAAGATTTGTAGAAACAGGAAGCGTTGCTTACAAAAAAAGGATGGTAATCAATAAACCCGTTATTAATGAAGAAAATGAATTAAGGGTTCTGTTGGCAGTACAGGAAAATCATCACGTAAGTCAGACTGGCATTTTTCAGCAAACCGGTGTTAAGGAAACAAGCGTGCGGAGGATTTTAAAAAGTATAAATATCATCCTTATCACATAGAATTACACCAAGAACTTTATGAAGATGATTTCTTAAGAAGAATCACATTCTGTAATTGGATGCTTAACAAAATTAGAGAAGTACCAGACATTTTATCAAAAGTTCTATTAAGTGACGAGTCTACATTTAAAAATAACGGAATCGTAAATAGGCATAATATGCATTATTATGCTAGTGAAAATCCACATTGGGTTCGTCATGTAGATAACCAAAATCGCTGGTCGGTTAATGTCTGGGGAGGAATTTTAGGGCCTTACATTATTGGGCCATATTTTTTTGAAGAGCGTTTGACGGGACAAGTTTACTTAAACTTTCTTCAACATGATCTACCCATTTTGCTTCAAAATGTAGATGCCGACACTCTCCAAAACCACTGGTTTCAACAAGACGGCGCTCCCCCTCATTATTATGAGCCGGTTAGACAATTTTTAAATCATTGGCGAGGTAATCAGTGGATCGGACGTGGTGGACCAATCGCTTGGCCTCCTAGGTCCCCTGATTTAACTCCCCTTGATTTCTACCTCTGGGGATATGTTAAGGAAGAAGTCTATGCTATAGCTCCTACGAACCGAGACGATATGAAAAATCGTATACGAGAGGCATTTAGAAATATTAGAATAAGAACTCTACAAGATGTCCAGCAAAATTTTGTTCGAAGGCTACATTTATGCCTTCAAGAACAGGGAAGAACCTTTGAACATATCATTAGAGCCACACAATAAATTCTGATTTACCGCATAATAAGGGTTTGTTTATTTTGTTTTGTCAACTCCTTTATTTTTTTAAAGTTGTAATTTTAATTCATTATTTTTATAATAATCGTTTTAAGTTTATGTTTTATAAATGTCTTAATAAATCAGTTCATAAATAACATTTAGTTTCTTTATTGCAAAATAAAAAATAAGGAATGTCATTTGATGCTAGGTTATTAAAATAGTATTAAGAAAATGAAGTTATGCATAACAAATGCAGACCATTTAAGGGTTACCGCTAGATTTTTCGAAAAAGTAGCAAAAGTGTGATCACCCTGTATGATAAATGCACTGAACACAAATATTTTTAATTGGAAAGATAGGCAACATTCTAACATATTGCTTTTTAGTTTACTATTTCATTCAATTGTTTTTAGTAATTTGGAAATGGTTACTAAACTTAGATAATTTTTAAGATAAAATCGTTATTATTTCTTAAACTATTAAAAATAAACCCACATAACCAAATAATAAAATGATCAGCAGCTCTCTGCCCATCTTCTGGGCTAATAATATACAGGGTGTTCCATTTAAAAAAACACAAGTTTAGTTCGCCACACTTTTTTGGGCCACCCTGTATAATGTAAAATATTTTTAAAATATGCCGCTTCTAATTCCAGACCTCATGCTGTTTTAGTATTCTTTATAAGTTCCTCGATAAAGATTTAATCTTCCGTCCCCGCTTCGTTGGCGGACCCGGTATCTTGGTAGTAATTATTGCTCTTTTACGGCATTATAGTTTGAGGCGCAGCATACAAAGTAACTATAAAACCGCTGCAGATTGTTCAAAATCGCATCCTTAAAATCATGTATGGCTTAGACATTTCCTTCCCATCCGACCAGCTCTTTGAGGAATGCAAAATTCTTAATTTAAAGAATCTGTACTACAAAGCTGCATTTGTTTAAAACAGAATTTTTCAATACAAACACAGACAGAGTATATGAAACAAGACACACAAATCGTATCTACATCATATTATTATTACCACGTTTACACTTTACTATGGGACAAAAAAGTTTATATATATACCGGCCGAAATCAAAAACAAAATGAAACAGGCAAACTTTAAAATTATTTTATCTAACTGGTTAATTTTCAATCATACAAGTATGTAAAATTTAATAAGCTACCTTCTTTTTATGATACATATTAGAATTAGTGACTTTTATATACTTATATGCATTTATTTATCTACTTTCATTTAGTAATATGAATTTTACAGTTCTGTAAATCGTTTTGTAAGGGCATCTATTACAGCACTAGTGCTGTAATAGATGCCATTACAGCACTAGTGCTGTAATAGATGCCCTTACAAAACGATTTTTAATAGCAGG
Source organism: Polydrusus tereticollis (assembly GCA_963920685.1). Classification (NCBI taxonomy): domain Eukaryota; kingdom Metazoa; phylum Arthropoda; class Insecta; order Coleoptera; family Curculionidae; genus Polydrusus; species Polydrusus tereticollis. Next base: position 64,712,030 of record OY987327.1, read on the forward strand.
TGCATTTTTATTTTTAAAAATGCCTTTTGCCAAATATTTTTATTCATAGATGAAAGTAGATAAAATTTTGTACAATATTCTTGTTGTAAATTCATATAACTACACTCGATGTTTGATTAAACTCGGCTGACGCCTCGTTTAACAACTTTAACATCTCGTGTTGTAATATGAATCTTTACAACACTTATATCGTAAATATCTATTATGTATGTTCTCAAAATGGTCTCTCTCCTCCGCATCACTCCTTTTATTTTTATTATATTTAGATAACTTATATTACGATCAGTTTATACCTTTTTATTATTTATTTGTTTATTATATTATGAGTATTACAGTCTAATAATTTATATTATTAGTTAATTTATAGTGAAGAGGTGATAAATAGACATAAGGGTATATGCTCCATTCCACAATAATTCGTTGATTTCCCGACCGCAATAAAATTTAAACCCAGCCATAAATAAGTGCCTTTTGAAAGGGTACAGGTCCTGATTACCTATATACTAATTTCAATAGTTTAGGTTAGCTATTTTCAACAAAGCAACAAATATAAAATAATAGGTAAGTATCTTTATTTTAATCATGTAATTAAATAGGTATTAATATTAATACAAAAATACTAATCTAAAATATTATAATATCATCTATGCCTAAACTAATATAGTGACGATAGTGATAGTGAAACAGAGCTAAATATAGAGTAGGTTAAGTTAAATATTGTATTATTATAATATTGTAGATTAGTATTTTTGTATAAATATTAATAGCTGTTTAATTACATGATTAAAAATATTAAAATAAAGATACTTACCTATTATTTTATATTTGTTGTTTTGTTGAAAATAGCTAACCTAAAGTAATGAAATTAGTAGGTAATCAGGACCTGTACCCTTTCAAAAGGTCCGGTGCCTACACAATAGATATTTGTCAGGCAAGTTATTTATGGTTGGGATTACGACTGAGGGTTGTCATTTAAATTTTATTGCGGTCGAGAAATCAACGAATAATTGTGGAATGAAGCATACCAGATAATGTTATATATTATATACCGTATAGAGCTATCACCTTACCGGGCAAGCAAGCGACTTGATAAAGCTTTTTCTCTAGAAAATCTACTCAAAAAGGTTACATAGACATTACTTATATTTGATTACCATTCTTTATTAAAGACGATATATTTTTAAAGAAAACAAGGTCTGTCTATACCACCAAACTAAAATTTATTTGTCCCTTTAAGGTGAAAAAAGGATTAAAGAGTGTACATAGTTTAATGTTCTTTTAGGTTGTACTAGTTTCGACTTTAGTCAAAGTCATCCTCAGCAACCATACAATTAAGAATTATGTTTTTTAGGATGTACCTAAATAAACTATATATATATATTTTTAATTTTGTAAGGATTTTGGGAATTAATATTGTTGAATTTGAATTTGAATTTAAATTGTTATTTTTATTATTCTTAATATAAAACCCGAAAACTAAAAAAATATAGTATTTTAAATTAAGCACTATCTACGTATATAATAATAACGTGCTAATAGATTAATAACTAATAAACCATAAATAAAAAAAGTAACAATAAAATTAGATGACTATTCCAATAAAATTTAGGTATATATTGTCATCCTGAAAGATTGGCAAAATAAATTAAATAAATCTGTGTTTTCTTTTGTAAATATATTTTGGTTCTATGAAAAAAAAAACAGTGTAATTCCCTCACTCGGTTATTTTGGTTACAAGCTGGCAACACTGCTGACAACTGACGTCACTCGAAGGGTATGACGTGCCATGCAAACTGTTTTGCGTTAAGTATATTTATTATTCCTATATTTTTTTTACCAGCAACAAGAAACCATTTATCATTTTGAAAAGTTTCGTTATAGTTAATCTCTATAAAACAATACGTATTACTGTGCCAGTAATCTTATGTTTCATTTATTTTTATTAGCAAACAGATAAGCCAGAATTAACACAACAACGAACTTGTCACCAACAGCCCACTTCTGCAACACTTAAATAAAATTGCGTTATTAATCATAGTTAAAATTGCATTTTTTTTCGGTGTTTTTATTAGTGTAACAGAATAATTTTAAATAAAATAAACGCCATAATGCTGTATACACTATTATTTATAGTTTTTGTGACGTATTATTTTTATTTGCGAAGAAAATATACGTATTGGGAACGAAAAGCAGTGCCTAGTCCAAAGCCTTGGCCATTTTTTGGAAACATTTTATGCAGTTTTACTAAGAAGAAAACTGTTGGCCAGATATTTAGAGGATTTTATGAGTAAGAATTAAGTGTTTATTTCTTTAGTGTGATAGTAAATCCAATGCAATTTAATAGTAGTTAACGAATCGATTGGTTCTTTTAGGACACCGTTTCAGTTTTTAGATAAAACATAATTTAAAAAAACTACAGCACAAAAATTTCCAAGACTATGTCAATTACCGCGATCCGATAGATGGCTATTGGCAAAAATGATTTAAATTTTCATTCATACTGCCGGCAACCAGCTCCCTTGATCTCTAAATTCTATTCTATTAGAGATACAGATTTCAATTTGCTACAGGTTAATAGCTATGATAGAAAACTACGTTTAAAAATTATTTTCAAATACCGGCTGCCATTTCTTTAGATTTTAATCGAACAAGATAAAACATGGCAGAAGTCATAGCCTAATAAAAAGACACTTTCTGAGATACTTGTCAAATTTTAGCGACTTCCGGTTTGGCCGGAAGTAACCCCAAGTTTGGATTTTCAAATTTTTAGAATCAAGAGATCATTATACGTACAACTCTACTATTTTATTAATTTTTGTGTCAATTTAACATTTTTTAAAAATTAATTTTATTTTTTCATTAAGAGTGCCATGACCCATTTTAAATCGTTCTAATATGCGTTAACACATGTACAAAAATACATACACAATTTTATCACCTTTTATTTGTCTCACTAGAACGTTTAAAGTTGACTAAATCACATTCTTGAGATAACTTAAAAAAATTAAATACAACTATACCACTTTCATAGTATAATTAGATGTAGTTTTTAAATACGAATCCATTGGTGCATCACAACATCAAATTTTTTTTGGATTTTCTAAAGAAAACTTCATTTTTTTTCAATAGCCGTTTTTATTGTTGTATTAAATATGTAACTGCACTACGATCAAATGACATCTAGTTAGCAATGACACCTGCAATTAAATATCTCTCTGAAAAGTAATGGGATAAAGCCTGAAAAAATTCTTAAGTGTGCTATGAATAACAGTTGAATTACGACCAATATCTTGAATTTTATCTGTTGAACATAAAATTATTGGTAAAACTGGATTCATCTGAGTGCATTATTAAATAAACTAAATCATTGTTATTATTGTTGTTATTTAAAAACCAATTACAATATTCTAATCTTCTATCAAAATCGTTTTCGTACAAATGCTGATGCAATTGGTATTTGTAAGAGCGATAACCATGCTTCTTTAATATTTTTCGAACGGATATGCGGCCTATATTTAATTCTTGGCCTACTTCCCTTATAGAAATAGTCGAATTTTGGGTGGTTAATCCGACCAGGATACTTTTCTTGATACATTCTCTCAGCTTCGGCCGCGTTTTTCCCGCATTGTCCACAAAAAATCAAAATATCTACTTGTTCGCTTTTGGTAAACATACTTTTAATTTATTTTAACCTAAAATAATTAACACAAATCAAAAGGAAAAAATAATTGTTTATAAATTTAAAAAATTCCATTCCAATTTATCCTAAGTTCAACTATTATTCATGGCACACTTAAGAATTTTTTCAGGCTTTATCCCATTACTTTTCAGAGAGATATTTAATTATTTGTCATGGCTAAACTAGATGTAATTTGATCGTAGTGCAGTTACATATTTGATACAACAATAAAATTAACTAAATGAAATTTTCTTTAGAAAATCAAAAAAAAAATTGATGTTGTGATGCACCAATGGATTCGTATTTAAAAACTACAGCTAATTATACTATGAAAGTGGTATAGTTGTATTTAGTTTTTTTAAGTTATTATCAAAAATGTGATTTAGTTAACTTTAAACGCTCTAGTGAGACAAATAAAAGGCGATAAGATTTTGTATGTATTTTTGTACATCTGTTAACGTTTATTAGAACGATTTAAGATCGGTCATGGTACTCTGGATGAAAAAATAAAATTAATTTTAAAAATGTTAAATTAACAGAAAAATTAATAAAAATAGTAGAGTTGTACGTATAATGATCTCTAGATTCTAAAAATCTAAAAATATTTAGGCTGACCCATTTAAAAATCCAAAGTTGAGGTTACTTCCGGCTAAACCTATCTTGTTCGACTAAAATCTAAAGAAATAGCAGCCGGAAAGTGATCCCATGGTCATCCGATATACAGAATGTTTCACTAAAGCGGGACAACTTGAACATAAATATTTTTAAATGGGACGTCCTATATTTTTTTAACTTTCTTGCTTTTGCACGGTCACAATTAATAAGCGACAATTTATTGGTCGATTTTAATTCGATTAATATTGTTTACAAACAGTTGCATCAGGGTTATGCCAGTACGATTTATATTATTCTACCATGTTTCTTTACAGGGCGGTCTAATTTTATTTTCTAATTTTGGACAGTTTAGATTAAATGTAGCCAATTTTCATAAACGGAACACAGTGTATATTTTGTCAAACATTAAAACTTTTTATATACAAGGTGTTTCACGGTGGGTGGAACGTTAGACGTTTATGGAAAACGGGTAATACGTTTTTTTTTGAAAATTTGGTTGCCCAGATGAACGACCTATCGTTTTAAAATATTTTCAGCAATGCGGCGTAGCCGCTTCTTTTCAAAACAGGTGGCAACATCGTGACTTTAAATTGAACACCCTATATTACCCTATACTTATCTGTAGCCATTTTTTAGGTAATAATTAATTATGATTTTTTTTTAACTAAAATATGAGTTCTAATAAATCTGATTTTCTCAAGAGTCTAAAACATTACTAAGTTGAAATTTTGCGTACGGGTAAAAATGCCTTTAGGTATTTGATATGTTGTTCATATATTAGTTCAAGCGTACAGAGAGTGGTTTAAAAATAAATTTTTGTAGGTTATTTGAAAAAATTACCGAAAATCTATTTTTTTAAATGAGACACCCTGTATTTAAATACTGATTAAAAGCTGATAAAAGTAGCTTTTTTAGAATGTATACGTTGCTTATACTTAACTCTTCAAGTTTACGATTTATAAGCATTTATTTACGAAACCTTGTAAAATATGTCATTTTTAACGAGTTTAGTAGTAGGTAAGCCACAACGTTAGGTCTATTCTCTTCGTTGGAAGTTACTGGTCTGGGCAAATTTCTTGCTGCTTTTAATGTTGAACCGAATTCTCTAAAATTGTTCTGGACAAATATAGGAAAAAAACGAAAAAAATTTTAAATAAATTAAAGTTTTAATACCCTGTATATATATAGATAGATAGATAGAAAGGTCTTTATTTTTTAACTCGGCGAAGAGCAGCATTGCTGTTTACTTAACCGAGCATATACAATACAAAAATATATATTTACATATCAATACTTAAAGGAAAAAGAAAGAATAAGTAGTAGTAGTAGTAATATTAGTACTATAATATGTTATATAATTATAATTATTATAATAATATAATAAATCAACTAAAGATTTCTTACTCATGCATAAAAAAAAACAGTTATTGCCGGCATTTTAATTAAAATATCAAACTTTTAATATTTACTAAGCAAGTGTATTTTAAACTTATTTTTCTAATTTTGTCTCGAAAAATAGATATTTCGAACGCGCTAGCGAGTTCGAAATATATCCATTTCGAACTCCGAATTTTATTTTTTAAAAGTTGGCATTGGTTATATTTAAATGTTTTATTCTGTTGACGTCTGACGTTTCCTGTTATTGTTATCCATGAAAAAAGAAAGTTTTCGGGATTTCTCTGGTAAAAGTTGATTTATCGTTTTATTAGCAATATCCCTTAACTCAGGGGGAGTTAAACTTAGATTATCATGCTCCATATTTTTTTAATTATAATTATGAACAACTCTATGAAATATTAAATCACAAATTTCGTGACAATGACACAAAGAAAATATTATTTATTGTCAAGGCTACTATGATAAAAAGAAATTTAGAGTATTACCAACATAGAATTTAGACACACAAATTTACAAAATTTGAAGGGTTGATTTTCTTTTTAAATATGTATTTTCTTATTGAAAAAAATACAAAATAGAAAAAATAGTATAAAGTACGTGTTTTATAAAGCAGTTAGAGCACTTGTCCCGTTAAAAAACTCGCCGCAAGCGGCTCGTTTTTTAACATGGACGCGTGCTATAAGATGATGCTTTATAAAACATGTACTTTAATATACTATTTTAAAAGACAGATAACTAATATTTGTAAACTTGTCTCGAATTTCCGAATTAAATAATTTGGGAATCACATGAGAAAAGCAACGTTCGTAAAGGGCTGTACGGTGGCGTGGTATATTAAGTAGGTCATTGTGGCGAGTCTCGCGATTGTGGGTTGTAGAGCGAAATGACAGCTTCTCTCGCAGATATTGAGGAGTCCCGCTTTCGAGCAATCTGTGTAAAAAACAGGCCATATGCAATTTTAGTCTATCCTGAACGTTCAGCCATCCTAAGTCACGCAACTTGTGTGTTACGTGGTCTCTTAACCTAAGGTTGTAAATAAATCGAATACATGCATTTTGAATTCTCTGCAATCTACCCTTAGACTGAAGATCAAGGCATGGACCATAAACGATGTCTGCGTAATTGATATGCGAGAGAACAAGAGATTGGCATAATTGCCTTTTTAAAGACGTGCTCAATATATCCTTATTTTTATATAAATTTCTAAGAGACATGAATGACTTTTGAACTATCTTGCAGACTTGATTTTTAAATCTAATATTGCTGTCTAAAAGAACTCCCAGATTTTTGTATTCCTTTACCGCAGGGATATTTACATTTGATATATTAAGCTTTAAGTTTTCATTCGACCATTCCCTATTTGGTCCAAAGAACATAACCGCTGATTTGTTCGGATTTAATTTTAGACCATTATTAGTAGAGTATTCGTAGACACTACTAAGACATCGGTTCATGCTTTCAGCAGCCGCAGCTGCTTCGCTGGGGGTAAAACTTATACGTAACTGTGTATCATCCGCGTATCTCTGCATGTCGCAGCCTACTACAAAGTTATCCATATCAAAAGTATAAATTAGAAATAGTAATGGCCCTAGAATCGACCCCTGAGGTACTCCCTTACTGATTAATAAGGGTTCAGACAATTCACCGTCAATAAGTACACGTTGTGATCGACCAAAAAGATATTCTTTAAAAAAATGTATCGTGTTATCAGCAAATCCATAATAATGAAGTTTGGCACATAGAAGGCGATGATCTAGAGTGTCGAACGCTTTACTATAGTCTAACAGTACCAAGGCTGATGTCTCTCCGCGATCTGCTGCTTGAATAATATCATCTAAAACCTTGAGTAATACGCCGGCTGTGCTACAGTGTTTTCGAAACCCAGACTGCGAATCGGGCATTAAATGATTAGCCAGTAAGTATTTAATTGTTTGGGTATATATAATTTTTTCAAATACCTTAGACACCACTGATAAGAGACTAATTGGTCTTAAATCAGACACTTTATCGACATGAGGTACCTTAGGAAGGGGCAAAACTATAGCAGTCTTCCACTGCTGAGGAAACACAGAGTTTGTTATACAAAAATTAAAAGTGTGGGTTAGGAATGGGACGATAACGGGACAGCACAGACGAATCATTTCGAGAGATAAACCGTCGGATCCGAACGCGTTAGACTTTAACTGACCGATTGCATGTAAAACGTCTTTATCTTCTACTAATTGTAACGAGAAACTATTTACACTTATACAGTTAGCTAGATAATTGTTTATTGTGTCAAAAATGAAGCCTTCTTGATTGCATGTATATGAGTATTCATGACCACCCTGTATATTAAATTAAAAAATAAATATTGCAAATTTGGAGCAAATAATCATAATTTGGCAACGCCGCAGACAAAAATAAAAATATTTTATATTTAGTTATAAGGTGACCTAGCAGAAGTTTCAATTTCTATGACAAAATATGCAGTGTTCCATTTAAAAAAATTGAGTCAAATGAATCACAACTTCCTGAAATTGAACTGTCTGCATAAAATATTTATCAAATTAATGTCAATAAATAAATTGTGACATATCCATTGCGACAGTGCAAAAGCAAGAAAATTAGGAAAATAATTAACAAGGCAACAGACTGAATAAAAATGAGATTACATTAACAATAAAAAGGGACACAAATTCCGGGTAAAAAAATATGTGGTCTACATTTTAAAATATTTAAGTTTAAGTTGTCCCGCTTTTTTAAACATCCTGTATATTCGAACATAATTTCCAAAATTTTGGCGCTGGAAATCCACTATGTTAGTTTTGTCAACGTGGGTTCAGGTAACTATTTTGCCAGTAGAGAACAGCTCGTTGTCATGGTATCTTGCCAATATAAAACACTCGAGTGATAATATAATACTCCTATTCATTTTGGAGTGAATATAAACTGATCAAAGCAAAAAATATTGTGAAATCTCTGAAAAAAGTTCCGGGAAAGATTGACATAAATAATATGTCCATATTTTATCGTCATTTCTAGAAATAAAATGTAAATTTACTTAACTAAAAAATAATTTATATTAGAATTTAACACTGTTTTTGCAATAATATGTTACAAAACAAAAAATAGTTTTGAAATTTGCAACCTTGTTACTTTCAGGTTGTTCTGGTTATATTTTATTTTGTGTCGTAGAACCGTGAGTCCATAATTCTAGCTCGTTGCGCGAGAACGCGATTCACCGTAGGTATGTTCTCTCAAATACGGTTTCTCTGTGACATTTTCGGTGGGTTTCTGGGTTTGACAGGACAACTATCATATTTGGTCAAACTAAATTCGGACTACTGGTCAGATCCTTAGCCCTTGTGGGAAAACTCGGGCAATATTTCCCCATCTCTGTGTTATCCACACCAAATCTTAATTAAGGCACATATATGGTATACATGACACAAAATAAAGTATAACCAGAACAACCTGAAAGTAACAACGTTACAAAATTATGACAATTATTTAATAGCAAGTTATTCCGTTCTCTATTGGCTATGACCGACTGGATTCCTCGAAGTTTCTATGTTAATAGCTATTAGCTAAACATTATTATTTTTTAGTAAATATGATAAATATCCACTAATTGGTGCTTATCGCTCAGACCAACCAGTTCTGATTGTTAAAGATCCTGAGCTTATTGCGAGAATTTTAGTAAAAGATGCTAAATACTTTTACAACAACGATTTTTCTGTTGATAAGAAACTTGATCCCTTACAAGGAGCCAGTCCTTTTGTTCAAAAGGATCGGGAAGCCAAGGAAACTAGAAATATGTTGTCACCAGGCTTTACCAGTGGAAAGGTAAAAAATAATTGACTCTAACATGGTTTTTTAGGCTTTCAGAAACTATTTCAATGAGTTAAAGCAAAAGTTTGAGTTAAGTAACTCAAGAAATACAACTTTATAGATATAGTAGGTAATGTAACCAAAAATTAATTATTTCTTTTAGGTCAGATCCGTCGTTTGTTTACTTTTTTTGTGTTAATTTATAGCAACACCTTTTGACATTTCTTGCTAGAATTATCGTATTTAAACATTGGTACGCGACACGTCTTGAACGCGTGGACTTTTATTTTGTCCTTTGCTGAAAGTAAGTTATTAAAAAATAATCGTTCAAAGTAATGCCTAACTTTACTGAAAAACACAAAATTAAAATTTTAATGATGATTGGATACGGGGATAGGAGAACATAAAATGAAGTTCTTCGTTTATTCAGAGAGAAATATCCCGATTTACCATCCATATCCCAGGGTTCAGTAAACAAGATTGAAAAGGAGTTTCGAGAAAATGGGCATGTTAGAAAGACGGATATTCATCGATGGAGTGTGCTCAATGTACTATTAGGTGCAAGAAATTATGCAAGAAAACCCTAATATTCCCACCAGGTAGCTAGCTACCGAACACGAAATAAGTCAATTTGCAGTACCTAGTAAAAATTCTTAAGCTCAAAAATTTTATCCTTACAAAATGACAATTCTCCGGGAATTGACAGAAGATGATCCTTATAGGAGACTTCACTTCTGCTAGCTAACGATGGACCTACTAGAGAAAAATAATCTAAACACAGAAAACGTTATTTTTCTGTTGAATCAACGTTTATGTTAAATGGTTACGTAAACCGACAAAATTGGGCAGACGACAATCTACAGCGGATAAGGGAATGCCACACCAATGTTTGGGCAAGTATTGTTGGTAATCGAGTTATTACCAGTTATATATATATATTTGGAATTCTTGCAGGAAGAACTAGTTCCGAATTTGGCTCTTCTGTTTCCTGATCTTGTCGACATTGATGTCCCGAATAGAAGCATCTGGTTTCAACAATATGGTGCGCTTCCCCATTTTGCAAGAGCTGTCCGTGAATATCTGGATGCAGAATTTCCAGGCAGATGGATTGGTAGAAGAATACCCATTGAATGGCCACCCAGGTCGCCGGACCTTACTTCCTTAATCTACTTCTTATGTACTTAAAAAAAAACAAAGTTTTTAAGACAAATATGGTAGGCACGTATATCTCGCGAAAGTATATAATTTACCTTCCCTAGGTAAGTGAAACGCCTTGACAAATTATGACATTGGATTCATTGTACCTGTGACGTTGTCATTTATACAAATTGATAATATCTTGTGAGAATGGTTCAATAGACTAACCAAGAAAAAGTAGATATATTACTGATTTACGGTGAATGCAGGTCAAATGCTAAGGACCCACATTGAGTTTATGGGCATCGCTATCCACATTAAAAAATTCCCGATGACAAAACGTTTGCAGCTCTGTGCAGGAACTTAAGGGAATATGGTTACTTTATAAAACCGAAAAGAATGTAGCCCAACTTTTACAGCACTTTGATAATCCTAAATCTTCACTAGCGAAAATAAAAAAAAATACTGGTGTTTCCAAAAGCTCTTCATGGATTCTACACAACAACAACAACTTTCATCCATATAAATGCAAATCAATCCATAGATTGGAGCCAGGGTATCCCGCACAAAGACTAGAATTATTAGCAATATTTTCCGAATTGTATTGCCAGATTGTAAATATGTTGTCCAACATTTTATGGAGTAATTCATAATACTGGAATCTTAAACCGGCATAATGGACAGCCTAAGTCTGACGTCATAAGGGGCGTGTTTTAAAAAACCTTTCCAAACAAAAATAAATTGCATTGAAAATCCCATAAGACATTTTTGCAAGCATTGGTACACGTTTATAAGCGACAAATAAGCAATTTCTTCAATTTATTTATATTTTTGGTGATATGATTGACCCATTTACAGCCACAGATAGAGGTAAGTGTTTCCTGAAAATATTTAATCGCCATCTGAAAAAGTTTGAGGTTATGTTATTCTTGTTTACATTACTGTTTATTAAGACATAATTGTTAGTTTGTTGTAAAATAAAGCTTGTGGTAGTGTTTATTTATTAATATGAAGTAGACCCAGTCTATAGCCCAAATAATTTATATTATAGATTCAATATTGGCTAAAGTGGTTACGTATTTTGTTACCCGAACAGAAAAGTTTCAAGTTTGTTGTATTCCCTGCAAAGATAAAAGAAAGGAAAGCTCGGACATCACTTATAAGGTACCGAATAGAGCAAATATTATTATGTTAAAAAGGGATAAATGCCTTGGAGTCACACCATGTCCTATGGATGCAATTTGATTCAGGTCGGAGAAGTTCACAATATGATGAAAGACAACAGTTATAATATTGTGGTAATAAATAATCATCAACTGCATTATTTGGATACTACTACCTATCAGTCACTGATAAGAAGGGCCTTCGAAATACCCAAAAAACTAAACCCAGCGAAGTTAAAACAGCTGAGGAGCTATATCCCAGTAAGCCTTATTCATGCAGCTGTGGATCATCAGATTGATCAGCAATTTTAGAAATACTGTAGACCTTAACAACATTTGATGTACTGAAATTATAAAAATTTAAACAAATATTTATTATTATTTTTATTACATTGTTTTATAATCTACATATATATATTTCAAATTAATTGTATTAGGAAAAGCATTGATATCCCTGTGCATACATAAGGACATGAGAATAGTGGTAACTAAAGCGTACTAAAAGTTTTTAAAGGTTTTTTAGAAATTTCTTACAAATCTTGCATTAAAAAATACTTTTCTGCTTCTAACGATGCTCCTAAAGCATGAGTCAATATCTTCGGTAACATCTGTCTGCTCACTGGTGGTCCTTTTTCTAAAAATAATTTAATATAATGTTGGCCTTGCTTTTCTATTAAAAGTTAAATCAAACTAATAAATGTTCACATTTTTTCCTTTAGTTTTTAGGAACGTGAATACATTTTGTATAATAAAAGCTATAACATACCTTTTTTCTGGATATGTAATGCTAAATTGCCTTTTAGCGCTGAACTCAAATATTGTAGCCCTATTATTTTTGTCATTGTGCCCAAAATGGCAGGTATAAACCAAAGAATGTTGGGAAGGTTCTCTGCTCTATCTTGACTTCTACCATTGTAAAGCAAATAATGGTTTAACTCCATGGCGTTTTTCCCTTTTTAGCATAATAATAATTATTCAATTATGTACCTTATAAGATGCTTATAGGTGATGACCAGCCATTCCTCTGTTCTATCTTTGCAGGGAATACAACAAACTTAAAAAGTTTCTGTTCGCAATGTTTTCAATCCGTTAACAAAACACATTACCACTTTAGCAGATATTGGATCTATAATAAAAATTATTCAGGCTATAGACTGGGTTTACTTTATATTAATAAATAAACACTACCATAAGCTATATTTTACAATAAAACTAACAATTATGTTTTAAAAACCAATAACATAAACAAAACTAACATAACCTCAAACTTATTCAGACGCCGATAAAATATTTTCAGGAAACACTTACCTCTATCTGAAGCTGTAAATAGGTCAATAATATCACCAAATATATAAATAATTTGAAGAAATTGGTTATTTATCGCTTATAAGTGAGTACCAGCGCTTGCAAAAATCTCTTATGGGATTTTCAATGCAATTTATTTTTGTTTGGAAAGGTTTTTAATACCACGCCCCTTGTGACGTCATCACTTAGGCTGTCTACTGTCGCTACTGGTTCCAGAATCATCCTCGTTGGATTAGAGCAACAGGAAATCAACGAGTTCTGAACTTTTTGAATCTTACGTTGTTCACACATATTTAAAAATGGTCCATACACATAGTTACAATAATTTAAACTGGACAAGACTAGCGACGACAAGTATTCTGCAAGGCTTCCTGGAGAGTATTTGTCTACTGAAATACAAAATTTTCAATTTAAAAAATGATTTCTTTAGTAATATATTAATATTTTCAATAAATTTTTCGGATTAATCACTTAATTATGCCTTACCCGAGTTCTTATATATATCAACAAGTTCCCCATCCACAATAAACTCCGCAGCATGATACTCGTACGGATGAAAACCATACTGAGGTTTAGTATCATCAACATATGCCTTATATGAGCATGTTCTCAGAGGTTAAGATGTCTGCAGTATATATAATAAACAGCAAAAGGCCCAATATCGATCCCTGCGATACTCCTGACATCACAGGCTGCAATGATGAAGCAGCATCACCCATAGACACTCTTTGAGTTCTCTCTCCCTGACAAATACAATTCAAAAAGTGTCAAAGCAACCTCGGAAAATCCATAGTATCTTAATTTGGCACACAATAACATACGATTTATGGTATCAAGCGCCCTAGAAAAATCAAGCAAAACCATAATGGACACCCTCCCCGAATCAAGATCTCCTACGATGCCATCCAAGACACTAGAAAGCGTAGCTGACGTGTTATGTCCCATTCTAAATCCTGACTGATTATTTGGAATGATCCCTAAGTCACTTATGAAGCCATTCATCTGATCTTAAATGATTCTTTTCAACACTTTTGACATCACCGGCAGCAGACTCACTGGGCGAAAATCACCATAGGACTCCGGTACGGCAATGTTAGGAATTGGTTGTATCAAAGACTCCTTCCAGGCATTTAGAAAATTACCATTCTCCAAGCAAACATTCACAATGTGGGTCAAGTAAGGATCAATAAACGGGCTGCAGTACTGAAGCATTTGGAGAGATATTCGATCAGACCCCGATGAATTAGATCTAATCCCACTGTGCCCTGCCCACTTCTTCTACTGTTGCAGGACGTAAACTTATCTTATTTCCAGTAACTACATTCAACCCATTATAGTGCGAGATAAGCTCATCGCAACCATTGTTATTAAATGCCAAGACAAAATCTTTATTTATATCATTAGTATTCGATAAATATTCCAGGTTTTTCGCGGATTATCTTCCATCACTACACCATTCATACATTTTTTGGCATTTGTACAAGTTTAAGTGTTGTCAATTTTTTATAGAGCTGACTTGATCCTCCAATGACCCAGTAGCCCGCAACCTTGCCAGTGCATGGTCCTTCTGCTTCATGGCCAATCTAATTTCCTATAAGCCATGGAGCTTTTGGTTTAGTCACCCTTACTGTTTTACACGTGCAAAACTGTTAAAAGAGGTATGGAACGAATATGTGGCTCCTGCTCATAATGCTTAAATTGTTAAGGATCACTTGGAAAGACAGTATCCCAGTCGATGGTTTGAAACCAACGGACCAATAAGATGGCCAGCAAGGTCAACAGATATAAACACCTTTAGATTTTTTCTTTGGGGTCACTTAAAGGAGATTGTCTACGAAACACCAAATTACAGCAACATGTAATGACCTGATGCTAGTACAAGAAGAACGCTTATAAAAGTTACCCACTATATACTTTTAAAAATTGACCGAATTATTATTAAGTGAAGAATTGTTTTAGTTTTACTACTAACCCGTTTCCAAAATTATTTAAAGAATTTGAATGAAACCTTGTATTAATTAACAAGTAAAGTAATCAAATTAGGATAAATGACAAAAAACTCTTAAAATTTAAAGTACTTTTAAATGTACATACTTTCGAAGTCACTTTAATCCATTTATATTTTTTAAGCGTCGGCGTCGAAGGGAAATTGATGTTATTATAGGTATTTCAATTTATTTCAGGTAAAAAATTTGTTTTTTCTTATTGACGCCATTAAAAATCGATTAACACGCTATCTAGAATCTCAGTCAGACATTAAGGAAGGTCATACTTTAGAAACCCAAAACCTATGCAGGAGATACACATTGGACAACGTTGCCTTGTGTGCGTTTGGCATCGATGGAAAGAGTTTTGACAGTAACGAATCTGATTTTATGAAATTGGCAAATTCGTTTATTAATCCAGGAACGTTTGCCCTTACAATGCTTCAAACGTTTCCCGTTGTTAGTAAATTAATATCTTTAAAGTAAGTCGAATATAATAGATATAGTCTACCTTTAAATGGCGCAAAGTAATAAATGCTCATTAAATATGCAAAACGCATACCGGTGTACCAAGAACAATCTAAACACCATCCCTTAAAATCTATTGTGTTTACATTAAAGTATCCAAATAATGAGCATTCTTTAGGTAGGTCCCTGAATTTATCTCGAGCTATCGTTATATTTGAGGATTTACCATTGTTATTGGGAAAATCCCTTAACCAGAAGCCTGTATTGGGGAAGTTTGTAAATTAAAAATCTTAAACATGCCTATTCTCCTAAAATTGTATTATATTATATTCGTAGGTATTTATAACATATGAAAACATCTAAAAAATCGTATTAACGAATAAATAACAATGGGTGGTACTTTTTTGCATATTATAATTACAAGAACAAAGATATAATATAGAATCTTACAAACAAGGCATTTTCAGAAATCGAATAATACTTTGTCGTTATGGCATAATCATAGTCCGATTCGGAAGATTAGCTTTTATTAACATCGTTTATAATAAGCGGTTCAACCATTTCTTTGATTATTATATCCATTTGCCACATTTTGGCTTCTTCTACTATCACATGATCGATACACTTTTCCGCACTGATTTTACCCATAGCTTTAGTAAAGAGTATTTTTAAATCCACCATGTTAGTCATGTTTCGTCTAGGTAAAATATTTGTTTGTTTTCTTTTCTGGCTTTTGGGATTCTTCTTAAGTAATTGCTTCTCCAACAGACGATATCGCTTCTGTCTATTAAAATCGATTATCTATTATGTTTTTTCCACCGAAACCCCATTTTTTTTAATAATTTCCAGAGCGTATTTCTACACATAAATGGATAGTCCTGGTCTTCTCGGATTGAGTACAAAATTTTTTCCAGTGTGTGAATTTCTTTTTCTAAAAAGAAACTATGAACTTTCCTCCTTATTCTGTGCATTAAAACGTCATCCAGCTTAAGTTTTGGTCGTCCTTGAGAAGTATTTGTAGGTTTGAAGTCAACACTTTTTTTTTCTTTTAAAGGTTTATATATTGTTGTTTTCCCAACGTTAAGCATATCTACTGTAAATTGCACAACACTCAAACTCGCATTCTTACTTTTAATAGTATCGTAACAGTAAACAATTAATTTTTTTTTCATTTACTGTACATGGATCGACCCTAGGGCGTTTAGGCAATTGTTAAAATTTCTCCATAATTAATTAAAAAAACACCCACACTTTATATAAATTTCACTGAAAAACAAACACCCAAGGTAGGTATATATAAATAGGTGTATTATTCCAATAGAGGCACTCATAAAGGCATAATAACCGCATATTTAGCAAACAAGTAACCAGTATTAATAATTGATATGTGATGGGCTACATGCTTGGTGAAATGGATATTCCATAGCAGAGGAAATTAAAGTAGTACTTGTTATATTTCACAATTTATTTCAGTTTCCTGACACGTGTTTCAACCCTTGCGGGTCATTTATCAAAGGCATTATAAGACAATAAAAAATTCTACATGTCATTAAAATAAAAATGGACAGATGAGATAGGTTATTTTGGTCCTTAATTTACAGGTATTGGCCAAAGGTACAACTAAATTACAGGTGTGATTTTAGAGGTATTTACATCTAAGTAATAAAATTAAGAAAATGATACTGTGTATAATAATTATGGGTTTTTTCGTTGGTAATTATTGACAGTGTTTATTGCATATTTATCTTAAGTAATTAGGCTATTAAGTATTAGATTAGCACCTGAAGGTATTTCAATTTGATTGTTAACAACATTACATCGATTTTTTAAAGCTTTTTTGATTGCTAATGTCTCTAATAGGTTGAGTTTTCTACCCTTGTGTTGAATATATATCGGTTTTATTTTGTTGGATATTGAGTGGGTATTTATTATACGGTGGTACGCTATTCCTGTTTAGTTTTGTTTTTTTAAAATGGATGTTTTATGTTCTTTAAGCCTAGTTTTAAAGTTTCTACCTGTTTGACCTATATATATTGCATCACAGTCATCACATTGTATTTGGTAGACCCCGCTATGTGTTAATTTGTCTTTACTTTCAATTTTTGAATTAGCTATGTATTTACCTAGGTTATTTTTATTGACCTGTATGGGGATAAGTTTATGGTTTTTGGGTTTTTTGGAGATTTTTTGGCTTGTGTGACCTGTATATCTGATTGAACTGTATTTCGCGTTTGATGGAAGGGGACGTCCTCGGTAGAGTAGTTTTTGTGTTTTTTGTCTGAGTTTTGTCTTTAGTATTTTGTTTATGAATGTTGTTGAATAGCTGTTGTTTAAGGCTATAGTTTGTATTATGTCTAATTCTTTATTATATGAAGTTTCTGAAAGTGGGATGTTGACTGACTAATCTGTGGATCATGCTATTGAATGCAGCTAGTTTGGTTTGTTGGGGATGTTTTGAGTCTGATGGTATAACTATATCGGTTGTCGTTGGTTTTCTATAGATTTGGTAAGTTAATTGGTTGTTTTGATTTATTATTGTAAGGTCCAAGAAATTGATTGAGTGGTCAGTTTCCCTTTCTATGGTAAACTGAATTTTAGTGTTTAAGCCATTTAGAAGGTTTAGAAATTGTTCTAGTTGTCGCTCTGTTCCTGTCCAATCGCAAAACACATCATCTACGTATCTGCGCCAGAAATGTATCTCCTTTATTAATGGATTTTTTTAAATTAAAAAGGTGATATTCAAAGTTCTTTATGAATAATTCCGCTAACAATGGTGACAAAGGTGAGCCCATTGGTAGTCCTTCTTTTTGTATAAAGAATTTATCGTTAAATCTAAAGTAGCTTTGATCAATGCACAGGTTGTTTAGAGCAATTATCTCATGTATATTAATCGTGGTACGACTATTGTTTAGTTCCTTATGTATACTTAATATATTTTAGTTCTGTCGTTGGTATAGAGGTAAATAGACTTTTAACATCGAATGATATTAGGGTGGCATTATTGGGTATTGTTAAATTTTTAGTTTGTTCTATAAATTCAAAAGTGTTGTTGACTGCATATTTGGAGGTACATGTGATAATTTTAAGGAGGTAGTTGTTAAGAAATTGACATAAGTTGTATGTGGGGGCGTTAATATAAGATACTACAGGTCGTATTGGTATGTCAGTTTTGTGTATTTTAGGTTGTATTAGGTACAAAAAAAAGGAATAAAGTGATTAGAGCAGAGACAGAATAAGTACCTAGACTCTAATTAGTTTTGATAAAATTGCTTTTTGAAATTCCCGGTAAATGGTAGGGTAATGTGGTCTATAGTGGGACAAAAAAATTAAAAATGCTGTAATTTTTTTTATATAGGGATTTTACTGATGGTAAGTATCTATAACTAATGAGAAGGTAAATAATTAGTTTATTCTATCATTTACTAACCTTAAATCGTTTAGTGTTAATAATAATTAATAAATCCCACTATATACCATTTTTCCCACTATGAACCAGGCAGTGGTGTATAGTGGGAAAGACCTTGGTACTTAGTGGGATTTAGTAATTAGGTATCAAATCATAAGAACCGAAAAAGTCTATTTATACAAAATGAGGTTAAATGATGTTATGTTTGTCCAAATTGACTGAAAAAGAATATTGGCAAGCTGCTCTTTCAGTGCTGCCTGATTTAAATGGAATCGACAGTTTCATCACAATATCTTCTGAACTAACAATATCTTCGTCATTTTTGTCGGGAAAAACAAACTTATCAGATGGCAAACGCTTTAGAAAAGAAACATGATAATCATCCTCTTCTTTAAGAATAACCTGCCCAACAAAATGTTTAACGTAAGATTTCTTTTCGTATTTAACCAACACATAATCGTTTACTGCTACGGACATCAGTTCTAAATCTTCTTCAGGATCGCTCTCTAGGTCTGTCGAATCGCAACAAATATTTTCATCTACATCACTGTTCGAACTTGAATCGTTTAAAACCTTACGTTTAACCTTCTGAACAGCCCTTTTCTTCGATTCAATCAGCTTTCGATTCAGCATTCTTTCTTCATAATCTTTTTCTATGTGTTCTTTTATTGGAGTATCTGTCAAAATTAGTGACTTTGCCTTTTTTCTTCCTTTTCTTAATTGTTTCCTTTCAGCTGCTTTTAAATGGGGTCTAATTGCTTCCGGTGTAATTAATGTCTTTGTGTTTGATTGTCCTGGCTGTGGTGATGGGGGTTTGTTTGAAGTTATGTTGTTTGATGCTTCTCGTTCTGGATCTGCTGCTGGAGTAATACGTTCTGCTAAGTGATCTTGGAAGTTATCTTGTGTCTCAATATTTTCATTGACATTAATATTGTGAAAATCAAGAGGAATTGCCGGAGGTCTATCCGTAACAAAGGAAGACATGTAGTCAGAGTCAGAAAATATTTGGGAGTTAAGTGATGATATTCCCGTTTTTTCAAAACCTTTAATTATATTAACGGGAGTCATTGCTAAGGGAAAGGCTGTGACCACACCAGCAATATCGTAAATGGACGCTGGAGTACCTGGATGATTCAGCATCCAATTGTCTAAGGCTTTATTATAATAATTTTTGAAGGGAAAAAAACAGCTGACATCCAGAGGCTGCAGCTTATGGCTGCAGTGAGGGGG
Source organism: Polydrusus tereticollis (assembly GCA_963920685.1). Lineage (NCBI taxonomy): Eukaryota > Metazoa > Arthropoda > Insecta > Coleoptera > Curculionidae > Polydrusus > Polydrusus tereticollis. Next base: position 64,732,229 of record OY987327.1, read on the forward strand.
TAGCGTAAGCAGAACAATTCCATTTTCTTTGCATAAATTAAGCACGGTAACAGCATAATGACTTTCGTGGTTATCTAATACCAGTACGACCGGAGCTTTCTTGCTGCAGCGCACATGTGTAATAAAATGTCTGATGTAATTTAGAAAATTCTCAGATGTCATCCATCCGCTGGTGTGGGCGGACCCATCAGAACCTGGGGGTGCTCCAATAAGCATAAACTGTTTAAAATTCTTCCTAGGAAAGATGAAATATGATGGAACATATGTTCCGTTAGCGCAAATTGTAGCACACATTGTGACCAGGGTGCCTCTTTCTGCGCTAGTGACTTTTCCAACTTGCTTTTGGGTAACGGACGCCAAAATCTTGGGAGGTTTGTGAACATTGGTTATCCCAGTTTCGTCACAATTATATATCTGGTGTGGTAAAAATTTATATTTCAACATTACATCTCGCAAATTGTTGAAGAATAATTTCACGTTATGTTTGTTGAAGCTGGTAGCCCTTGTTAAGCTTGTTGCCTCTGGTGTTCTAAGCGAGAGAGCAGTATTCCGTTTTCTATAATAATGCATCCAATCTAATCCAGCTTTTTTTCGGTCATGCCAGGAGGTAGGTACATCTTTGTTATTGGCAACAGCATATTTGTAAGCAAGTTCACGTGTTGTGTTAAGTGTCAACCCGTAACACATTTGTGAAGCCTGTATCAAATATTCTGTTAGAAGTGCTTCCTCTTATTTATTAATAATAACTAAAATTTGGTCTTTCGCCTACATCTGTAGCTTTATACTTTTGCACTTTTCTGTGCAAAGCGGATTTACTTAAATTGTATTTTTTCGCAGCAGTTTCCAAACATGATTTTTGCTCTACAACTTCTGCTACAGCCTCACGCATATTTCTTTCGTATTCATCATGATTTAATACGCTTTGCCTAAAGTGGGCTTTTTGTTGGGTGCGTGACACTTTCGGCATGGTTCAAATCTAAAATTTAAAATACAAAATATTAGTCCCACTATGCACCACCACATACTTTCCCACAATAGACCACATAGCCGATTTTCAAGAACTCCATAAATTTATCGAACTGGTAGAACTAGAGTGAAATATAAAGAAAGTTTAAGCAAGCCAACATTATTTTGAGGTTATATTTACAATACGAAAAGAAAATATTGGATAACTTGAGAGCCATGCATGCTAAAAGCTAAACGGTAAAAAAAAATTATGCTGAAACTTACCCTTGTTTTTAAATTCTTGATTTATTTCTCATAATTTAGTTACTTTATGCTAATTACAATACTCGGGTAGTGACAACAACACCGACGTTAAATATAGTTGTACCTCAACGATAAATAGTTTCGCAGCATACGTCATTTCCCACTATGCACCACGTCCCACTATGGACCACTTTACCCTACGGCTGTACATAATTTTAAGCTTAAAAAATTTAATATTAAAATTTATATTCGAAGGCCAAACTTGAATTTAATATCGATACTTGTACTAATTCTGCACAAATTTAAAAATTTAGGCCTACTTAAATTTATTCATGCCGAAAAATCTTGTACGCCCATGGAGAAGATGGTTTTAATTGATTTATTGCCTCGCATCATTTAAAGATAGACTATAACATGACCCTTCCCAGAATCCGCAGAAAGTATGCTAAAATACATACTTAGTTTATAACTTTAAAAAATGTAAACTTTATTTAAAGGGTTATTCCAAAAGGAGTAGAAGATGGTTTGACTAAAATAATTACAGAAGTTACGGAGCACAGGAAAAAAAACGGCATTGTAGCCAATGACTATTTACAGTTTATATCAGAGTTGGAACAAAAGAAAGGTTTAAGTTACGCTGAAATAACAGCACATGCAGCTACGTTTTTTGAAGGTAAACAAATAATAGTGAGTTTAAAAGGGGCTAAATGAAATTTATCAAATTTTGTAGATGGTTATGAAACTTCAGCATTTGTTATGAGTTATGTCTTATTAAATCTAGCACAAAATATAGAATCCCAACAAAGAATAAGAAAAGATATTAAAGAATTCGAGAAAAATAATAAAGATAATAAAATTTCTTATGAAGATCTTCTGGAGATGTCATACTTAAATGCATGTATTTACGGTAAGCATAATATTATTAAAAAACTTCAAAGTGTTTCAGAGATAAGGCAAGCAGGTGGGTTATCAAATAAGCTAATTTTTTATATTTCCGTAGAATCAATGAGACTTTGTCCAGTTTTGGAACACTATACGAGAGTATGTACTCAACCTTACATATATACAACAGCAAGTGAAGCACCGCTACATCTAAAACGAATGGCAGTAAGTATAGATGCTGGAACAGTTTGTATAATTCCATTCGGCGGCCTTTGCCATGATAAAAGATATTTTCCAGAACCGGAGAAATTTATTCCGGAGAGATTTTTGGAGAGGGACAATAATTATTTTAGGGGTGTGTTCTATCCGTTTGGAGGAGGACACCGAGTTTGTTTAGGTAAAGTTTCAAGTGAAAGTGGCATATTATGACATATTAGTATTTTGCTTGAACTTAAAATCAGACCAAACAGCTATATTTCACGATATAAATACATAGTGAGATAAACCAACGAACATTAACAAGACAAGAAGGGTCACACTCTGTCGGAACCTTGATGTCCTGCTTACACAAGCGCGCCGACGATTTCGATAAATTCCTGAGGCAGTGTCCCTGTTCTTGCTTATACGAGGTTGATGCAAACGGCTAGCGATTAAAACGAATAAACGAGGGTGACTTAAAAACATCTAGTAATAATTCTATTGTTATTGTGTCCTATTCTGCTTTGTGTGAGTTAAAAGAAAAATGGGGAAATCATCAGGTTATTTAATTGGTAGATCTTAACATAATTATAAAAAGTACTGGTAGTAAAAATTAAGGGAAAAAGGAAAGTTTCTTCCAAAAGTAACAATGTAGTAAGCTACAAACGAGATTAGTAGGTATAAAAATTAACAATCAAATATTTGCAAATGCTAACTGAAATAGGTACTTATTCTAATTACCTTATTATTACATAAAATATATACAGGTTGTTTCAAATTCGAGGCCATCAAAGAGTAACTACTTACTTAACAGTAAAATACGGGTAGGAGTAGTTATACTCTGGGAAAACAAATTATCGCGATTTGTATGGAAAATTGTGAAAATCGATAAACGAACCATTCTAAGCCAAAGGCGTTTAACCAAATGAGTTAAAACCTCTGAATTGCTGTTCGATGCCTTTTACAAATCTAGTAGCCCGTTAACAACTCGATTAAATAATGTATTTAAATGTTCTGAAATAAAGTTTACCGGCCGCTTTTTAAAGATGTTTTAAGATATTTAATTTTATGTTAGGTTTTATTGATTGTTTCAAAGAATATCTTTTTTTTATATCCCGGTTAGCAAATTTAATTGTAAAATAAATACGCACCCTAATATATAGGTTTAAAAAATATTTATGAGGAAACTCTTTACATTTTCATATAATATCTTAAGGGTTGCTCCAACGTTCTCGTGGCAACTAATTTTATTAAAATTTTCAACAAAAATTATTTCTAGCTGTTTGACATATTCTACAACATTACTAGGAGGTACATTTAGACCTCCATAGTTTTTAGAAGTCGAATATGCTTTATGCTCTAGAAATACAGCAGCTTCTTTTGGTAATGTCTTTTCATCATTATACTTTGTGCAAGCACTACAAGAGTGTTGCAGCAAGCATTTCCTTAATAGATACCCTGTAATGTAAACTATAGCATTTCCGTCCGTACTAGAAAGATTTCTATAGTCGCATGTAAAAACTTTTAAAGAACTATTATTTGTCAATATAGGTACATCGATATTTTTATATTCTTCTAGAATATCAGGAGTTACATTAAGCAAAACTGTATTAATATCTTTGATACAATTGGAACCTTCAACCTCATTAAAATATTTTAGAGAAAATAATTTCTTGAATGCCATACAAAATTGAATTGGGGTTGGATTTCTCGAGTTTCCGCAACAATTTCTTACCAGGCCAAAAAAATTTTCGATACAATCCCGATTAAGGTTCCTTGTTAAAAGAAATGAATAGTTCTTGCATTTTAAGGTTTCCCATAAAGACAGACTAGAGGTAATAGTAATTTTCCAGCCATTTATAAAATGCATAGTATTATTTATACATTTTTCCACGTATGTTACCTTTCCATCGTTCTGCTTTACCTGTACTAATTTAATTACCTGTAAGTCATCCAACAAACATTTTATTTTTCTAAAAAGTGCAATTGTTTTTCTGTGCCCATAAATGCGTTAAAGTTGTTAAGATGGGACGAGTTTAACAAATCAAATAAATCATTTGTTGTTTGTAGGAATTTTGCAGTAAGCGTTGCTTCTAAAGGCATTTTATTGCAGAACCAAACACAAAACACTACGTAAATGTTTATTTTATTTTTAATGGAATTCACTCACGCCGACACATAAAGACAACTGGTACATATCTCTACGACGGACAACCTGTTTATGCATATCGCGCGTCGGGGGCTTACGGTGCTCTAGATACGGTAGCATCCGATATTCGAGCGAGATAGGCATAACGAGGGGAGGAGCTTGGAGTGATCCTTCTTGTCTCTTGTTAATGTTCGTTGGATAAACTTACCCATAATTTTATTTTATTTACTTTATAATATTCTTTTGAATATGTTTTTGCAAGTCAGAATTGGTATTATTGAAATCATCAAAAATTTTGAAGTCACTTTTAGTCCAAAAACAAAGCTACCATTCGAATTTTTACCATGGACCATCTTGAACAAGGTTAAGCATGGTGTATGGTTGAGTTACAAGAAAATTTTGTAAAAAGTGAAATGAAGATACAGTGTGATATTATTAAACTTAGGTTCTGGGATTTTAAGTGCTAAATTTTAAACCTCATGTTAGAAGCTCTTCTACTATATTGATGCAGAATCTTTAAACAGATGTTTCGCAACACTATTGCTTCTTCAAAGGAGTACAAAAGAGTGATATTTTAAAAACTATACAGGGTGTCCAGAAACTTCGTTCGTAAATTTTAAGGGGATGTTCTACATATGAAAGTATGAAAAAAAGTTCATATAAATGTAGGTCGATAAATGTCTTATAAGGAAGCTATGGCCGTCCAAAAGTGACCTCTAAAGATTAGTTTCTCTTTTATATCTTTGCAACCGCTTGAGGTACCGATGTGCTTTTTGGCACACAAACTAATATTAACAATTGCTAATTTATGATATTGAGAGTTAGTATGAAATTTATTCAGGGACGTTCTTACGGGGGGTGGCTTAGTTTATTTATCCCTAATTTTTGTACACGACACATTTAAAAAATTTTACCCGAAAATTATAATTCCAGTGATTTTTCTACACACAAAAGGTATTCTTAAAAAAAATTATTGGGTTAATGATTTAGGAGAAAAATCGGTTTATTTAAATCATTGCATAAACTATTATCGAATTGTGTTTAAACTGAAACATCAAAGTAGTCTTATGACAAATACAAATTTAAAGTCAAAAAACATCAAGAAACCCATGGTTAGCGTTAAAATATATTGACAATGACGTTTTTGCGATTTATTGTAGTGATCATTGATCAAGTGCAAAGTGTTTTGGATTAATTAAGGTGCAAATTTTAAAAGATGACAGTTTATTCATTTGCTGAGTTAGCTGATATGCATTTTATGTATGGCAAAGCTAATGGTTGTGCTCGAGAAGCTCGCAGGTTGTATCCGTCAAATTCCTTGTGAGAATTTATTCATTAATTTACATCAACGATTAAGAGAAACCGGAACTTTTAGGCCAAATATGAATGAAACTGAGAGAAGCCGTACTACTAGGACTCCACAAGCAGAAGAATTCAGAAGAAAGAGTGCTCAAATGCGTTGCAGCCAATCCGGGTATAAGCACAAGAAGAATTGCCTTACAAGAGGGTATCCCTAAGAGTACAACATGGGAAATTTTGCACGAACAACTTCTTTATCCATACCATATACAAAGAGTTCAGGCGCTTAAGCCTCAAGACCTACTTCCTCGTGCACAGTTTTGTCAGTGGATGCAGAGAAAATGTCATCAAGACCGTTTTTTTCTACATAAAGTCTTGTTTACTGACGAAGCAGGGTTTACCCGTGAAGGCATCGTAAATTTCTATAATAACCATGTATGGGCAGAAGAAAATCCCCATGCAATTTTCAAAAGTCGATTTCAAAATAAATTTTCAATCAATGTTTGGGCAGGTATACTGGACGATCGATTAATAGGACCATACATTATGCCTCAACGCTTAGATGGGTCTGCATATTTAGATTTTTTACACGACTCTATGCCTGTTCTTCTTGATGATGTGCCGTAGCAGCAAAGACTTACAAACTATTTTATGCATGATGGGGCTCATTTTAGTAGATTGGTTCGAGATTATTTAAATCAAACATATCCAGACCGATGGATAGGCCGAGGTGGGCCCATTGCCTGGCCTCCCCGTTCACCTGGTCTTAATCCATTGGATTACTTTCTTTGGGGATATCTGAAGTCTCTGGTATATTCAGTACCTGTCGAAAATGTACAACAATTGGAACAACGTGTTATTTATTGTTGCGAGGAAATTCGTAATAAGGAAGGAGTTTTCGCAAGAGTAAGAACATCAATGAGAAATCGTTTAGTTGGTTGTATTTTAACCTTAACCATGGGCTTCTTGATGTTTTCTTGACTTCAAATTTGTATTTGTCATAAGACTACTTTGATGTTTTAGTTTAAACACCTTTCGATAATACTTTATGCAATGATTTAGATGAATCGATTTTTCTCCTAAATCATTGGCCCAATAATTTTTTTTAAGAATACCTTTTTTGTGTAGAAAAAGCACTGGAATTATAATTTTTGGGTAAAATTTTTTAAATGTGTCGTGTACAAAAATTAGGAATAAATAAACTAATCTTTAGAGGTCACCTTTGGACGGCCATAGCTTCCTTATAAGACATTTAACCTTTCGTCGGGCACAACCGTTCTAATAGATACAGAGGATGTTATTTTGTATGTTGTGAACCAGCCTTAACCCGGAATTTTCCCCACTTATTAGTAGCTTCATGGTTTTGGATGATCTTTCGATCGATACGCCCGCGCCTAGAGGTGGGAAGTTCGATTCTTTTTGGTGACTCAATTCATTTGATTCATTCAGTTAAAAAGATTCGTTCAGAAAGATTCGTTCTTAAATGATTCACTTACCTACTTTTAAATAATTTTACGTTTTAAACGCGAAAATGCTAAATCGATGTTTGTTTAAATAACAGCCAGTCGTTTGTTATGAAGATTGTTGCCATAAGTGGTAACAAAATACCCAAATGTTGAGCCCAATGTTTACGTTCTTGAAATGTCTTCAATGAATAATAAATAGATTCCTATCCAAAAATAATATTCTTCTCTTGTTTATTAAAATTTATTCAACCATTTGTACAGTAACACTATAAAAAAATAATCAAATAAATACCAAACAAATCAAATATTTCATCCCATACATTTATCTCTTTTTCTTCTACTGTACTTTGCGTATCTAATTAAACTGCTGTCTCCCTCTACATCATGAAAATGGAAGACGGCATCCCGCATTGCCGAGCGACGGCCGTCAGGCCAACTCTCGAGCTCGATCGTTCGAACTGCGGACTTGCGAACGAGTGAATTACTGAACTGGTGAATTGCCTTTTCGAGTTTCGGGTAAAGTGAACGAAATGCGACTTTGATTCATCAATTCTTTAAATTATTCCCTGACTTGGTGAATCAAAAAAGAATCGAATCTTTTAGGAACGATGAATTAATTCTTTCGAGTCAGTGAAGTGATTCGTTCGTTTTGAACGAATCGTTCGTGAACGACACACCTCTACCCGCGCCAGTTAGTGTTCGAACGTCTTGCGAGTTAGCGGCAGCCATATTAATCTGAGAGATACACTGCGCCCGATTGTGTAACGAATTGAATAATGTTTGTTTAAAGTCTCAAATCTCTTTTAATAATAAATTAGTAATAGATTATCCTTATTGTATTAGTTTTTTTTATATTATTTAGTTCTTATAATTTACAAGTTTTAGTTCTGTATTATAACAAATAAATATTTCTAAAATATCACAATCGTTTTGTTGTTTACAAGAGGTCTGTGGGGGCGGTTGTTACGCCACTGGCTGCTACTTAATATTACTAAAACTATCCATTGGTTAATTAATCTATTTAAAAATAATTACAATTTGCTAATGTTTCATTACTAATGCTAAAATTAATAATTATTGGTAAATATATACATCTGAGTCTGTTAGATACACTGCGCCCGGACATGTACGTATGGCAACTGCGCCCGACGGAAGGTTAAGGACCTATATGAACTTTTTTTCATATTTTCATATGTAGAATATCCCCATAAAATATACGAACGAAGTTTCCGGACACCCTGTATAGGGTATAAATTTTAAAGTAAGCAGGTATACAAGTTTAACTAAGGGAAAATCCTATATTTACAAACTAATTAAATAGATTCAAAAGAGGTGATGAGTTTAAGTCTAATTGATCATTAAGTAGAGTATTGTATATTTAAGTTTGTTTATTTCCAAGGATTCAAGCAGATTTAATTTTAAACTTTTGTTTTCAGTATGTAAAATATCGTAGTTAATATTAAATGTATGTTTTTCTTCTTTCAAATGGTTAGAATAATTTGAATCAGTTTTGTTTTTTATGAAACTAAAGTAATGTTGGTTGACACCTTTTTCAAAATTTCTGCCAGTTTGCCCAATGTAAACTTTGGGGCAATCGTTACATTTTAATTTATAAACACCAGATTTCTTTCCTTTGTTTAGTTTAGTTTTATTATTTTTAATGTGTTTCCCTGAAGTATTATTTGTTGTGAAGGCGATATTAATAGTCAGATTTTTGAAAAAGTTTTTATTTTAGTACTTATGTAGCCAATGTACCGGGTGTCCCTCTAAGAATGGCTGTCGGCCGTATCTCAGAAAGTGTTAGTCGTATGGCTTGCGGAAAAAAAATATATTAGGTAAAGTGGTCATGAGAAATTGCTGGAAATTATTTTCAAGTTTCTCAGACTGGCGCTAGACGGTAACAATTAGTAACGGTAAATATCAATCACGAAGTTTCCTCAAAAGTCGCTTTGTTAAGGTATACCGAAAATAACATTTTTGTATATTTCGAAGATTTATTAATAAAATTCACCTATAGAACGTGTTCGTCACTTTTCAAATAAAGTGGTGGGGGAAGGTTGAACATTATTTGTAATTAATGCTGATAACTCCGGTCTGGCTTAACATAATTTAGTAAACTTAGTTTTGTTAAAAAGGGCTTTTCTTACTCTATATATCATCTTATAAATTACGGCAATATGTGTTTTACACTAGGCGCTAGGGGGCGCTGCCTTACAACTTCACAAACATTGCGCGTTTTTTCCATAATTGTAAATATAATAGTATATTCAATTTTACCTGATTACAAGGATGATTAAAAGTCTAAGAAGTCAGCGAAAACCGCAAGTTAATATCTATTTTAAATCCGGAGATATCAACAACAATAATCATAATTACGGAACATTATGATTTTATTTTCGAGTTGCCATTGTAAAGGTTTTTTTAACAGTCAAATAGGCCTCGGAAAAACAAAATATGAATTGAAACTGTGCACGCGTGTCACCTTTCATTATTACGTCAAAATTTTTGTCGTGCCAACAGTGTTGTGTCGTATTTGATTTTCAAAATGCCTCTGTTACTTGAAGAAGCGGTTGACATCATTGCGGTCTATTTTGAATGTTTGGGAAGTGCAACATTGCTGAACAGGTTTACGACCCTCAAAGACGCCGATACGACTGTAGAATGTTTAATCGTTTAGCTAGCCGTTTTCGTACTACTGGAAGTATTCGTCGCCCTGTATATCGCAGACGCTGCCGAGGCCGAACCGAGGAAAACATTGTAAATGTTTTCGCATATGTGGAATTTAATCCACAAATTAGTATTAGATTAATTGTTAAATACTTGGGCGTTACTCGCTCTACTGTGCATAGGATTTTATTAGAAGAAAGGTAAGTAATTATATTTATATGTTATAACTCTTAAATAGTTTAGAATAATGCCAATATTTCTCTTAATAGTTTTCAAGTCAATGTGATAAGTATTTTGTTTTTCTTTAGGCTACATCCCTACCATATTGTGCTCCATCAGGCTTTGACCCCGCAAGATTATGATAGAAGATTGGATCATTGCTATTGGTTGCTCAATATGATATTGGAAGATAGAAATATCCTCTCCAGAATTTTGTGGACTGATGAAGCTACTTTCCATAGTTATGGAGGAGTTAACCGCCATAATATGCATTATTGGTCGTGAGATAATCCCCATTGGATGCGGGAGGTACAGCATCAAGGAACATGGAGTGTCAATGTCTGGTGCGGCATTTTGGGTGGCAGAATAATTGGACCGTTTGTATTTAATGAGTCGCTTACTGGGCAAAGATATTTACATTTTTTAAATTACGAACTCCCAATTCTTCTCGAAGATGTGCCCTTGGATATTCGCAGAACTATGGTTTTCCAACACGATGGATGTCCTGCACGTTTTGCGTTAATTTCTTGACGACACATTTCCTGCAAGGTGGATAGGAAGAGGGAGTATATTTCCGTGGCCTGCCAGGTAATATTATAGGATATATTGTGATACTGTTAATGAAAGTGGTAATTTTTACTTTAGATCACCTGACTAAACATGCCTAGATTTTTATCTATGGGGGAGATTTGAAGGATCTTGTTTTCGTTACCAGACCCACCACAAGGGAAAACATGATAGAAAGGACAATGGACAGCAGCCGCCGTATCCCTATGGCAGAGGTGGAAACTGCAGTATTATCAACCAGGGAGAGATTGGAGTCGTGTATACAGAACGATAAGCGACAATTTGAACATTTAGGGCGCCACTGAGAATTATTGTCGTAACGATATATTTGCTTGAAACATACGTACCTTCATATTTTGTTTTAAGGCCTATTTGACTCTTAAAAAAACCTTTACAATGACAACTTGAAAATAAAATCATAATGTTCCGTAATTATAATTATTAATGTTGATATCTCCGGATTGAAAATAGATATTAACTTGCGATTTTCCCTGACTTCTTAGACTTTTAATCATCCTTGTAAACAGGTAAAATTGAATATACTATTATATTTACAATTATGGAAAAAACGCGCAATGTTTGTGAAGTTGTAAGACAGCGCCTCCTAGCGCTTAATGTAAAATACATATTGCCGTAGTTCATAAGTTGATATATAGAGTGAAAAAAGCCCTTTTTAACAAAACTAAGTTTACTAAATTATGTTTAGGCAGACCGGAGTTATCAGCATTTATTACAAATAATGTTCAACCTTCCTCCACCACTTTATTTGAAAAGTGACGAACACGTTCTATAGGTGAATTTTATTAATAAATCTTCGAAATATACAAAAATACTATTTTCGGGATACCTTAACTAGGCGACTTTTGAGGAAACTTCGTGAATTATGTTTAACGTTACTGTTGCGCCCTCTAGCGCCAGTCTGAGAAACTTGAGAATAATTTCCAGCAATTTCTCATGACCACTTTACCTAATATATTTTTTTCCGCAAGCCATACGACTAACACTTTCTGAGATACGGCCGACAGCCATTCTTAGTGGGTACACCCGGTACGAGATAACTTTATAATTCTTTTTATTCTCTCTTAGTGTTGGAAAAATTAAATTTATAGCATTTTTATATAATTTTTTATTTAGTATATTATATTTTGTTTTAGTGGAATTCCCATTATTTACTGCAATTTGTTTAATGATGTTTAATTCTTTTTGAAATTTATTTTTGTTTAAGGGTAATGTTACTAATCGATGTATCATACTAAAGAAAGACGCTAATTTATGTTGTATTGGATGGCAAGACGTATTGTGTGTAGTAGTATCAGTATCAGTATGAGTAGGTTTATGGTAAATAGAGATATCATGTTTATTATCAGATTTTTTAATAGTTAAGTCTAGAAAGTTAATTAAGTTGTTAATTTCTTTTTCCATTGTAAATTTTATATTGTTATGTAAGTTATGTATGAATTCTAAGAACTGATCTAGTTGTCCTTCTGTACCTAGCCACAAAAGTACTAAAATAAAAAACTTTTTTAAAAATCTAAATATTAATATCGCCTACAAAACAAATAATACTTTAGGGAAACATATTAAAAATAATAAAACTAAACTAAGTGAAGGAAAGAAATCTGGTATTTATAAATTAAAATGTAACGATTGCCCCAAAGTTTACATAGGGCAAACTGACAGAAATCTTGAAAAACGTGTCGACCAGGGGCGGATGTTCTACCTAAGACCGGCCCACAAATTACAACAAAAAATAATACCATTCCTTATTTTGCGATGTTTATTACTAACCTAATAAAATAGTAAACAAAACTAAAAATATTTCTAATAGAATTAACTCCTGCTATTATAATTTTTTTACAACAAAATCTAAATCTAAATTTAACAACTGAGATAAAATAGTATTTGTGTAATAGCAGTCAACATTTTATCAAAATAGACAATTAAAAATAAAGGATATTTTAAATATTAAGATTAACAATCTACCTAAGAAACTAGATGATCCTGCTAGCTCATAAATGACCTCCTCATTGTCGATTGTCCATAAGATTTCTTTTTCAATATTCATTATCATAAATGATTCCAAATGTTCATCGCTTAAAGAATTGCGTAGTCGGTTCTTGATGTATTTTAAAATAGAGAAACTTCTCTCGCATGACACTTGGGTGACAGGCAAAGTTAAAATATATTGGTAGACTACAGATAAGCATGGATAGGCATTCTGATACATATTGTATTTCATTATTGCTAGATAGCAACAATGTACACAGCTTCTACAGAGACTACTAGGACTTTTTTCTTGACATTTATAGGTTGTTTGTGAATCTATAACATCTGGGTCATCTTCGTCAGTTATCTCCTCATAATCTGCCAAAGTATCTTTTTGGAAGGATTCATTTAAAGTCATCTTATAAATATCCCAATTCAATACAAAATGGCACAATTCTTCCTTAATATTTGACACTTGGGCATCTTCTTTAAATTGTAAAATTTTCTTTAAAATGCTCTGCAAGCTACTTTCAGAAATACCATTGGTTTTGATTTCATTAAAATTTATAGGATTGAAAATGGACATATCAGCACATAAGTTTATATTTCTGTTATATCGGTTTTCCATTGACATAATGGAGGTATCCATTATAACATTGAACGTTTCTATTTTAAATTTGTCTTTCGAATTACTAACAGCTTCATCACTACAATTTTCGTCAAAAAATTTCTTGACTTTTCGTATTTTCGTAACTGGAAACGCATCTTCGATGTCAAAACTAATATCTCTTTTCTTCATTTCACTATTAGCCCAAGTTAGAAAAATTGGTGTGGACTTTTCAAAAGCCTCAAAATCTCGTTGAATTCTTTTTAACTCGGCCGTTGACGTTTTAGTCATGGCATTTGCTTTCAATAAATCCAAACCTCTAGTCTGTAGATATCTTGAAAGTGGGCCAGTGATAGAAAACAGTTTTAAAAACACCTGGGAAAGAAAGATATTTTCGTATTTAAGGAATTGCTGTTTTAAGTTTTTTGCAGTAGATCGGATATCAGGATTTAGGTCAAGGTTTTGTGAAATACTTGACAATGATTTAAGAACATCTAAGTATAATGGGCTATCTCCAAAAATCTTCTCCAACTCTTTTTCTTTAGACCACCATCTAGTTTGTTCAATTACTCCTAATTTTCTTTTCTTTTTGTCACAAGAAATAGATGACCAAACCTCAATCCTCTTATACGATTCACTAAAAAAGGTGGCGACTGAATTAAGCAAAGAAAATAGTGATGAGGCTTTCACTGCACTAAACAACATGGTAACGACTATAAACTGAATTTATGCATTTCTCCATTTATATTTTCCAGAACTATCTTTGACTTCTTTTTAAGAAAAAGAATGTCAGTCTTAACATTTAGAGATCGACCGGCCCACCGGGCATTTGCCGGGTTGTATGGCGGGCCCATCCGCCCCTGGTGTCGACGAACATTACTCTAGTTTCATAAAAAACAAAACTGATTCAAATCATTCTAACCGTTTGAAAGAAGAACACCATAGATTTAGATAAAAACAAAACTTCTGTCTTCCTCCACAAATGATACATATTTCAAAAATTAAATTTCTTTATAGCGATTGTCCCTACATGTTTCGACCGTACATACAGTCATCTTCAGGGGAACTAAAAGGGATCTATGAAAGTACAATGACAACAGGCACCATAAAGGACTTACCTAAATCGAGTTTGGTTTCGGTTTTAGTAGTTGCCTCAAATAAATGAGTACAACTCTTTTAAGATTATTAGGCAAGTGAAATTTTATTAGTTGAAGACTAGTTTGGCTGAACGTGATGGATAAATACTTAGATGAGCACAGTTTAAAAAATATTAATTTTATTATTGTATCAATTAGTACTTAGGAGTAATAAAATATGGTTATATTGTAGCATGATTTTAATTTGGATTTTAGATTGTTATAAGGAAAGTTATTCAAGTAGGTAGTATAGTGTGGAGAAATCAAAAAAGAAAAGAAAAATAGTTTTTCATCTTAACTAGTTAAAGATATGTTTTCCTCAAAAAGGAATCTTCAAAAAATGTTTATCATAAATAAATTATTTTTATATTAAAATTTAAAATAAATGTTTTTTAGAGTTTTTTAGATTTAAATTGGGACAGGGGGCCCAGCCCCTGTTGTGTTAAATAATAATTCTTCATATTGGAATTAAAATGTCTTTTGGAAAATTTTTATATTAATAAAATCAGGTTATAGTGCTCACCACTGCCACGCCAAACGTGAAAAGAATTGAAGTAAAAGTAAGGTTAATGTCAATATGTGAAATCAGAGAGATTTGGCATATGACATGACAAGTCTCGGATTGTAGATATATTAAAAGTTTAAGTGTCGGAACCAATTAGAGTGACTCGATGTTAGGTTTACAATGTCTATAAAATAGATTACCTGATGGTTGAAAGTTGTAACTGTTAAACGCATAAAGTACCTGAATGAAGAAAAGATTGCGACATCTATGAGGGAATGGCTCAATTAATGGTTTTTAACAATTTTAAAAAAATTTTAAAATTTCTTTTTTTAAAATAAGGGGATTAAATGTTTATAGAAGGTTAGTTATCGCTACACAAGAACATGCACTTTAAGTTGAGGTTCACTGCACTGACACTAGGTGGGAAATTTGAGATTTAAATCGAATATAAATCGAATATAATAATGTTGTAAAGGGAAATACTTAAAGACATTAGAACTACTAGTAGTTCTAATGTCTTTGAAAATACTCATAATATAAATTCACAAACAGATACATTGAAATGTGAAATTTTTTTTTCTTTTTAAAGAAAAAAAGAGATGTGGGCAGATTCGCATAGGTACAGTGTAAAAAAGGATTTTTATTGTTTTTTAATTGTTAATTGTCTTTGAAGGTAAGGAGATATTGAGTGGAGATTGAAAGAGTGAAAATGTGTCTATAAGAGAAGAAATAAGAACATTGTAGCACCAACAAGAGGGAGCGCGGTCCTGCTAAGTATGCCATCAGAAAACACGAGGATCCGTCCATTGACCCTTCAGCAGCTATATATCACATCTCAATGATGGGAGAAACTCATGAGACTAATCTATAGCTAGTGCACTAATCTGTTAACCGCCGCTGTAGGGGCCCAAGAACGCCCCAAACTATTCACCGCCAGCGGATGGCAGGCCCACGCAGCCCTCTGAGGGGATACATGCTCGTTAAGTTATCTTAAGTTTAGAGAATTAAAGAAATTTGTGCCGCTATGAATTATTTGATCGTTGACACAGTTTATATTAGCATTATTAAAGTTTTTATTTATTTCAACAATTTCAAGTAGATCCAGCTTATTGCTTTTATGACAGAAGTGTAAGAGTTAACATCTTTATTCTTAAGAGTTTAGTGTTTGTTTCTGGATTGAAAGTATGGTACCATAGTTTTAATATTAACTACAATATTTTACATACTTAAAACAAAAGTTTAAAATTAAATCTGCTTGAATCCTTGGAAATAAACAAACTTAAAAATCAACAAACTTAAAAATCACAGTACTCTACTTAATGATCAATTAGACCTAAATTCATCAACTCTTTTGAATATATGTATTTAATTAGTTTGTAAATATAGGTTTTTCCCTCAATCAAACTTGTATACCTGCTTACTTTAAAATTTATACCCTATATAGTTTTTAAAATATCACTCTTTTGTACTCCTTTGAAGAAGCAGCAGTGTTACGAAACATGTCGAGTTAAAAAATGAAACTTGTATATTTGTGGAAAGTGTAAAATTATTTTTTACCATTTATTATAGAATGAAGATTAATTTCCACCAAGTAACAGCCGAATCAATTCATTTTTCTCACGTTTGTACAATGCGTATAAAATCTGAATTTTGTCGATTTTTTTATTTTAGTTTATTTTTTTACTCTAAAGCCCAGTTTGGGAATAAGCCTCAAGAGCTAAACATTTCACAGCGTTACTTATATACCGGGTGATGCATGGCTTAGTTGAGCATAGGAAATCCCATGTACATTTTGAGGTAGCTAAATATTGGCTCCCCTGTACATTTAAGAGAGAAATTGTATTAAAAATTTTTGAACAGGCCGATATATTAAACCCACGGGCCAAGTTTGAATACATTTTAGTAGGCCAATCCTAACTTATTCAATTAAATGTGATGGCAAAAATTACGAAATTTTCATAGTTTAGGTAATACAGCAAACACCAGCAAATTATTATTTGGCATTGACAAAACTAAAAGTAGCGTCAGTGACAACTTTTTCAATGAAGGCGTTTTAATTTTAGATAAATTTATGCTATTCCATTAAGGAAAAAGTAACTATCATTAAGTGGTATTGTATAGGAAACAGTTTAAGAGCAGTGTCTGAATTTTTTTCAGTTCCACTGCCTGATAAGTCTATCCCTTCCATTTCATTAATTAAACTTATCATTAGTAAATTTGAGTCCAAAGGTACTGTAATAAATAACTGTAAATGCTCAACTCAAAATGTCAATAGAGCTAAAGAAAAAGGGATAATTGAGATCTTCATATTTTACTGCACGTGGAGGAAAATAAAATGATTGGCACGAGCATTCTTGAGCAAGTCATAGGAAAACATCAAACCACAGTGTTGCGCGCTTTAAGAAAACTTAAATATTTTCCTTACAAGTATGAAAAACATCAAGAGCTACGGCAAGGTGATGAAGAACTGAGAATGGTATTCTGTTTCGAGGTAATGGAAAGAGCAAATAATAATAGGGATTTCTTGAGAAATATTATTTGTTTTATACCGATGAATGTACATTCACCCTCAACAACGAACCAAATGTTCAAAATTGCCGGTATTGGAGCCAAGAAAATGAGCATTGTCTTGTTCATACTCGGACGCAATATCCACAAGAAATAAATGTTTGGGCGGATATTATAGGACATCACATTGTTGGACCATTTTTTATGAAAGAAAAACTTACAGCAGTAACCTATTTGGACTTACTACAAAATCGAATTAAACCCGCACTAGAAGAAGTTGTGCGCGAAAATCAGGAGATCTTGTACCCAATGGATGGTTGTCCTGTCCATAATTCTTTCATAGTTAGTGAATACTTGCAAAATATTTTTAACGGAAATATTATTGGCCCACGGCATCTAATCCTTTAGCCAGCCAGGTCTCCTAATCTTTCGCCAAACGACTTCTTTTTGTGGGGTCACTTAAAAAATTTTATTTATAAAGATGAAAAATTTGAAAATGTAGCTAAAAAACTGTATTTCGTTAGAATGTGACAGAATTTGTCAATATCAACTCAGTAATGTTAGAAATGAATTTTATGATCGGTAAGGATATTGTTTAGCTGTTAATGGAGGGTTGTTTGAACATTTAATTAATTAATATTTTTGTAAAAATTGGTGAAACGAAAAAACGTTTTTAATGCGAAATAATCTTTATTCGTTATGTTCAGCTTTACGTCAATTTTTGACAATAGCGTCATAGAAACTGTTTGCTGTATTAATTAAACTATGAAAATTTCGTAGTTTTTCTATCACATTTAATTGAATAAGATAGGATTGACTTATTAAAATTTATTCAAACCTAACACATGGGTTTACTATATCGGCCTCTTTAAAAAATTTTAATACAATTTTTCTCTAAAATGTACAGGGGAACCAATATTTAGCCACCTCAAAATTTACATGGGATTTCCTATGTTTAAGTAAGCCATGCATCACCCGGTATAACACAACACAGTTGTACCATAAATAACTATTTTCTATTTTGGCATAGCAAGTTGTGACCAATAAAATATGTTTTTCCACTACTAACCTATCCCATCGCCATTATTGACCGATTATTAACGTTAGAAATCGTTTTTATAAGTTATTATTGACCATGGTCAATAATAAAGCATTGAAATCCATTATTGACCGATCTTCAAGAATCTATTTGAAGGCAGGCAACTTGATTTTTTGATTCTACAACATGAATTCATAAACATGAATGTGGTTAGGCAACCAGATAATTCTCAATACATATTAGATTAGGTACGTGACATTGTAAAATATCGATACAATCAACATTTTTTCTGCTTCCATCCTTAATTCTGGAGGTGTACAAATAATATAATCACTAACATTTTCTTCGCTCATTTTTAAAAAAAACGGAAAACTCGTGAAATCTGATGACATAAATGAACAAAAATTGACATTAACAAAACCACCTGACAAAACAACAAAATATTTTGCCAATTCCAAAGCGCAGGTAACTTGATTAAAAAATATACTTATACCTACCTATCATTTTTTATAATTATTAATACTAAAAAGATAAATGTCTTATAAAAGTTTGTAGTAGTGGAAAAAATATTATATTAACCACGGTTTAGACAGCTTATAGCCCTCGCGTCTTAAATCCCTCGTCGCTCCGCTCCTCGTGATTTAAACTTGCCGCTCGGGCAATAATGATGGCTGCCTAAACCTTGGTTAATAATATACTATTTTTCATCATGTATGTTTGCTCGCATAAGAAGACCAGATATTTTGATAGCATTACCAACATAATATGTAGGCATAAAAATGTATTAAGTTTATATGGCATATTTTCTAATATATTTTATAAACCTATTACCGCACTTGTCCCGTGAGTGAAGTCCCTAAGCGGCTCGTTTCCTAACAGGGACGCTTTATAAAACGTATGCTTAAATATACTATTATAGCTTTCAATTTAATAAAAAAAAAATATTTATGTTACACATACATGGGAAATAACAATGATAAAGAGATAGAGATATGTATTCAAAACAAAGAATCTTCTAACCTAAAATGGGATCAGATAAACTGAAATTTGGCGAACAAAGAAACAATCTTTCAGAAATGTTCATAAATTTGCTTCTTATCCCCTCGGATAAGGCGAGGAGGCAAATTTATAGTGAAAAGAAACCGCCGAAAGTTATATTTAAATGTAATTACAATATTTTATATTTCCCTCTTCCACGTGTACACAATAAATTGATATACAAAAACTCTTGTATCGCCGATCTAAACAACGCAAACGGGGTGGCCTTAAGTGTCATCATCATAAATAATTTATGAATGGTGAAAGATCAATGGATAAGGGCATTTCCTTAGGGACCCTTTTATCTCCGTTGTTCTACATTATTATATTGCCGGTTATACAATATTCGGCGCCTTAATTACTTTCCTTCTAATTTTGTGGCGGATTGTCTTGCTCGCGAACTTGTGTACTATAGTGAGTAATAATAAATAGCTTCATTCTTAATATACATTTCGGTCTATATTTGGTAATAAATGAAAATATGTACAGTAGTGGGAAACTAATAAAGAAAGTAATTTTTTTTCTGATTTCGTTGATTAATTCAATTTATATTACAAATTACTCATGTCAAAAATGCTCTGCTATGTTAATGTAATGAAATTGTATGCAAGGGTAAAACATAACTTAAGAATAAATTTTTATTTAATTTATTTAATGTGCAAGTGACTTGAGATAACCAACACTTCAGTTACTGACATTGTGCTTCACAGGAAGTTCTGTCAGGCATAAGGGATGTGGATGTTAAGGTGCCTTGAATCAGTGAATGGTCACATCGCGCAATTCACCTGTTGTAAATGTACGTATACCCAGTGGAAATGCAATTTGCGCAAGCTTTACCGGCGAGCATTCAGACCTCGAATGCTCTAGACTCTAGACTCTAGGCCATGTGGAAAGATCACCCCATCCCCTCCGCTCTCCTTAGCCTGGCGTCGCTTTACTACACAAATAATAATTGTTAAAAAAAAACTGAAAATAATTTAGATTAGAAACTTTGTTAATAAAAAAAACGTAGTATAATATATGTCACGAAAAGCATATATTGCATTTATTACCCAATGTTGAAATGTTAAGTTTTTTAACTGAAATTTAAAACGCGTCTTGGGTCTTGGAAAACCACCCATACTTTTAATAAATAGCTATACGGGTGCTTAATACCATAGTAATATGCCTCATTTCTTTAGTAATTTTTGTCTGAATGTGGAATAATAATAAACAATATGACAAAATGTGTACTTAAAAATATAGGTGCCCCTCCCCCCGCCCTGGCTACATCACTGTGTGGAGCGTGATAGGTGGTATGAGCATCCATCGATTTGAGGATATATAGAGACTCAGCGGTCCGTGCTGGAACCATTCCTGTTTTTGTCAACGAAAGTCAAAAGATCAGTTACTATATTTTCTAATAACACAACAGTGATGCTTTTCCTAAAAACTATCAGAGAAAGGTAAAAGACTAAACTGATTTTCCTTAAAATTAAACGCTTAGCCCTATGATCAAACACACAAGTTAACTCTAGATGCTAACTTTAAAACTAACTATGTTTCAGCCAAAAAAATTAACAAGTAGGCTTTTTTCGGTACGTTAAAAGTTAACTTGTGTGTTTGATCAGAGAGCTGAGTATCTGGTAAAAACCATGAAAACTAATCGTTGTGTTCTGTTTAAATCCATGAATACATTTTATCAATGTATAAGTTAATCATTTACAAACTGCTATAAAATAGTCTACTAGACAAAATAAAAAGCAGTTGTTAAAATTTTTTTATTATTTAGCTCTTAAAAACAACACAACAAAAAAAAACAGTAATTTTAGAGTTGAAGTTCGGCGCCCGAAAGAATAGAAATTAAATTAGCCAGGGGAGTTTATAGTTACAAAACAGTGAGCAATTTAATTTAAAAAATTTTTTTAAAGTAAACCCTATAATGATTAAAAACTGTTTAAAACACCTACTACGGTAGCCCAAACGTTCTACGCAAAACAAAGTATAGACAGTGGAAGTCCGAAAAAATTTACAATTTTAGCATATTGTTGTGTAGATTATAGTAGTATCAGCAATGGTTAGAGGGGCATAGTCAGACATTAGATAGTTGACAAGGGTGCCGGTCTTATTAAAGAATTAAAACATGTACAATAATGTGCGTAGGTACAGGGTCTTTCCTCATAGTATGACGACACCTCCCCTTACAGGAGATAACCCTGCATAATAAAAATATTTTAAAATAATCTAAATAAAATCCAGACATAAAATTCTATTTTACTACAAAGTAGAAATATTCTGCTAAATTAAATAAAATGTCAACAATATTCAATACGCAGTTGGTAAGCGGCAACTAGCAAAGAAATCTAACTCGGAATACTACTATTTTTAAACTATATTGCACCCAAACGCCTGCAAAAATATTGTAACTGCTTCATACGACCGATAAAATCGGTATATTTCACAAAACAAGCCACCAATATTAATTTTGGTTGTAAGAATTAGTATTTCTCGAGCTAATATAGAAAGGTAAAATATTCTAAAGTAAATCTATTTGCCATCTTTGTGAAGCGCCGATTCATCACAGTGACGGCGGTTGCCTCTACAACTCATTTAAGTTTCTCATTGACCCTATATAAACATGGCCGCGATGGTAATGGCTACAACGAACTATGTGGACCGGTACCCCACATGTTTAATCACTTTGTTGGCCCCCCACGGTATTGCCTAGAAAAGTACGTTAACCACTTCGATGCACTTGTTAATTTTAACAGGGACTCGCTAACAACATCTTGATGAGAGAAGTTCGCTCCGCGACCGGGGTCCACGTAACGAATTATATTTTAAAGGCACACAAAATATGTTTTTCCTCCGCTTTCTAATAAGTTGCTTTCTCTCTACGGGCCAGTGTGGCAATATTTTCGTGTGTTTAACGCAAAGGTGCGTTATTATTCTGTACGGCTCTTCCGAACAAGTAAAGTAGTAATTTCCCGTTGGTGTGCGACATTTATTTAAGTATTGTAAGTCTAGATGTGTTCCTCCGTGTTTCGTAGTACGGTATAAATAAATCCCACAGATACATAGAGTGCAGTAGTGTGTCTAACGTCAAAAAACTCTAATAAAATAATAAAGTGTAGTAGATCCGAAAGTTAGAAAGTTAAAAGTGTTGTAAACTTCTGTCTATAAATGATATTTATATGAAGCTTAATGGATGTTGTTTTTGTTAAATGGAGTTTCAATTGAATTTATGCAGTTATTAACTAACCAGCCTTGTACACATGACGGCAAGCTAGTAAAACATTCTTCTTTCAATAGTACTAAATTATACTCTCATTGAATATATTATGGTTCACAGACAATTAAACATCTATAGCTAATTATAATTACAACAAATCACTACCATAAAATGGAGGGTGAGAGTTTCGCCTAAGTCACATGAGGACACGAGCTTGTGTACTAGTACTTTCCCCTCTGAACACGACGACGTGACTAATGATAAAACTACCAAAGCAAAAACAAAGTTAAGAGAAAAAAAAGTACGATAATAATGAAGTAAAGATCTATAAAATATACATTTTAAAATAATACTAAATCATATCATATAATCATAAAAATTATTATAATAATAAAGTGAAGGTATATATAGGGTTATATAATATATTTAATAAAATTTCTAAAACATGTCTTATTCTGTAGAGAAGTGCGAACATTAGTAGGTAATGAGTTAAAACACTTAGGGCCATAATATAATAGATAGATCTTTGACACATTTCGCTTTAATGATGATGACACTAATTTGGAAAAGAACTAATAATGGGTTAAATTTGTCATTATACCGACCTGTGACTGTTTCCGCCCTCTCAAACTCAAGACCAGCCGCCTGGCCGTAGACATCACTGGGCGCGCCGAGGCGCCCGCGTCGTCCGCTTAAACCAGCGGAATCTGACGCCGAAGCGGCGTAATCCGGCGCTTAGACGAGGCATCGCGACGTTAAGTCGCCCGAGCCATGAAGTGGGGCGAAATTTAAACCGCAACGGAGGGAAGAGAGAGGTGAACTTAAGACCTGCATCTGAAAGAAATACATATATGTAGTCCAAATATAAATTTATAAATTATACTTGGGGCTTTTGCTTTGGTTTTTATTCAAATTCATACGGATTATAATTTTAAATACAAATTAACACACGTATTTTTTTGTCCAAAATTTAAAACCTTATTGATTTACTCAAATTTTAAATTTATTCAAAAAATAGGACATCTTTTTTCAAGTTTCTACGAAAACTATTATTTTTTCACCTTTTGTTCTTCATTAGTTCTTAATTGAACTATTTTTAAGGTGCCCCTTATCACAGCTCGCAATTTTGTAATAAAAATTGAATAAACTCTTGCGCCTTAATATTACAGCGCTTGCATAAAAATACAATAATTAATAGACAGAAGCACCATTTTCAAAAAACATTTTTCGTAATATGTTGCTGAAAATATTATAATAACTTGCTGAATTCATATACAGTAATATTTATATATTAAATACAGATATAGAGTGTGCATTAAAACTAGGGAAATTGTAACTAAAAGTCACGGTCTCAATATAAACTAAATACTAAAATGAACTTTATTACTTAGGAAAATTTCAACATAATTACAGCATGCTGTCGTTATCTAAATACCATGGTTAAATAGCAGAAAATAAACCTACGTTTAAAAAAGCTGTACCTTAAATAATAGTACATTATATACCTAGGTTGGTAAATGAGCGTTTATATCGCGAGAGCTTTTATGTAATGTGCGAGGTATATAACAGCTTTCTCAACTGGTATAGGTATATATACACTGTTAAAAATTTCTGTAGTAATTTTACAAAAAAAAATGTTGGAAGTTTTTACGCACAAGAATAGAGTAATAATAAAATTCACTTTTGTAAATTTACTACATGATTTATTCCAACTCAACTTAGAAAAATTGCAAAACATTCAATACAAATATTGTAATTTTATCAAACAAATCCTTTTGAAAATTGTTGGTAATTTCAGAATGATGTATTGTGAATTTACTATACAATATTATTTCAACTGAATTTAGAAAAGTTACAAAACTTATGTTAAAATTTACCAAACTACTATCGGAAATTCCCTTAGCAAAATTAAAATACGTGTAAGAAAAATAAAAATTTTTGGTAGAATTACAATGCATCACGCAATTTTTATATTTGCGTTATAAAAATAATAAACCATATAAAAAAAACAAAATATTTGTAAACTTTTAATGATTTCATACTAATTTGAATTTGAAATTTTTTTCGTAATTTCACAAAAGAACTATTGTAAATCAAATTACAAGCAGTTTTTGTAAATTTTAAAACCTTATTGTTGGAAATTAATGAATGGTTTGGAAAAATTACAATGTGTGTGAGAGAAATAAAAAATTTTAGTAGAATTACAATGCATCATGCAATTTTCATATTTGCGTTATAAAAATAATAAAAATATTTGTAAACTTTAATGATTTTATAGTAATTTGAGTTCCAAGATTTTTTCGTAATTTCACAAAAAAGTGTAAATCAAATTTCAAACAGTTTTTGTAAATTTACAACCTTTTCATAGGAAACTCACCAACGGTTTGGGAAAATTACAATACGCGTAGGGTTACTGCATTAAGATTTCAAAATTACAACTCATTATAGTAGGTTTCTTCACATGTCTTGGAATATTACTCGAATTATATTATATTCTTGATTAGCACACCTTGATTTGTTTTTGCTCTAATTTTGTTTTGTAAAACAATTGTAATTTTACAACAAATTTAACAATGTATACATTTTTTTAATATTAAAATATTACATATTAAATTCGTTTAGATCTTTATATTAGCCATTTTTGCTTAATTTTTAAAATATTTTGAAAATCAAGTAGCCTGAGAAAAATAAATTTATAGAAATGAGATTTTAAATGCCAGTTTGTAGAAAATTTGTGGTCGTGTTAAAAATTTTTAAATATTTCTTTTGGAATATCTTCCAATTTATGATAAAAATTCCTGTTTTATTAAGAATGTGATGTTATTTTAATATTATATTTATTTTTCTTCATTTAAAAAGTCCCGGCTCAAAACTAATAACATGTTAAAGAAACGGTGAATAAGAATGCTAAAATCGGGTATAGCTTAACTTCGTTACACAGAAAGTTTTTCATTATTTACCTATAGGTGATTATTTATTATCGCTATTTCCCGGGGTAGAAAAATGTAACTTCTCATTAGAGAAATGGAGTAAATAATGATCTTTATTAAGTTAGTAGCAAGAAAAATATTTTTTATATAGTTGTTTGCAAAAAATGTAAGTTTTAAACAGATTTGTAAAAACTGATATTTTGACACAAAAAATACGAATAATGTCTTTTTTCCACTACTAACCTACAACATCGCCATTATTAACCGATTATTATCGTTAGAAATCGTTTTTCTCTACCTTATAAGTTATTATTGACCACGGTCAATAATAAGGCATTGAAATCCATTATTGACCGATCTTCAAGAATCTATTTGAACGCAGGTAACTTGATTTTTTTATTCTACAACATGAATTCATAAACATAATTAACCTGAAAGGTGATTTCTTGTGGTTAGGCAACCAGATAATTATCAATACATATTAGATTATTAGAGATGCTTGATATTGTAAAATATCGATACAATCAACATTTTTTCTGCTTCCATCCTTAATTCTGGAGGTGTACACATAATAATATCACTAACATTTTATTCGCTCATTTTTAAAAAAGAACGGAAAACTCGTAAAATCTGATGACATACATGAACAAAAATTGACATTAACAAAGCAACCTGACAAAACAACAAAATATTTTGCCAACTCCAAAGCGCAGGTAACTTGTTTAAAAAATATACTTATACCTACCTATAATTTTTTATAATTATTAATACTATAAAGATAAATGTCTTATAAAAGTTTGTAGTGGTGGAAAAAATATTATTTTACCCACGGTTTAGACAGCTTATAGCCCTTGCGTCTTAAATCCCTCGTCGCTCCGCTCCTCGTGATTTAAACTTGCCGCTCGGGCAATGGTGATGGCTGTCTAAACCTTGGTTAATAATACACTTATATTTTATTATACTTATGTATTTGGGAGCTATAAGAGTAGCATGAGTTTGTTGTTCTTATGGAAAATTGAATATCTCATATTTTAGTGCTAAGGGGTTTCTCAGAAAAAAACAGAAGTGCTTCAGGGTTCCTCACTCCACAAAAGGTTGAGAACCACAACTGGTAGAGATGGTATCAAATTTGTTTCTTTCCAGTCTTCATTATTTGGTTATGTTTTTAAGCGTTTTTTTTGTAATGACTTCTCTTATATTCCATTGCATCAGTATACTTTGTGAGTTCTGCAAAATCATATTTCTGTTCAGCGACCTCAAAATAGGGTGTATGAAAAAAATTATCACGAAATTTCGTGCAGCACTATCCAAATATAGTATGCCTATAGTTAACTGCCATTCCAGACCTAATATTGACCAAAAGAAATAAAACAAGAAATATCTATCGGTCCCTTTAAACACTTCACCTAAATTAAGGCCATTTGTCAGACTATAAAGTCGGAAATCTAGTGGGCCGTAAGGGACGAAAAGATAATATCTGCAGCGGCGATAGAGGACCTTAATAACAAAAGTTTAGGGTGATATTGTCACATTTCGGGTACTTGAATTTGGCACTTAGCAGTAAAATTTAAAGGACAAAGATAAGGTGAATATACGGGATAAGAGGTTTATCGCCCTTGAGCTTAACGGATTTGCGTGAAAAGATACCATTTGATATTTAGTAGGCAAGGCTCGTCGAGTACAACGAGTTAAATAAAACTACCAATAAATTATTATTCTTGAACTGCCGTAGCAGATAGGGGTAGGTCAGTCAGAAACTGATCGAGGATTAAACCAGAAATCGTCGGCATAGTGGTGCACGCTCTAACCATGCCGCAAGACCCTTAGTTCAGATTAGGTTAGTACAAACATTGGTTTATGAACAAATCCGAAGAAGCCTGCATTTCTAAATCGTGTTTTGATTTTTTTTAATTGTTCCAACAATTTTGCATTTTAGATTTGTTTGGCTATGAAAGAACAAACATCACTATTTAATAAATTTCAGTGATTTAAGCTGGGGGAGGGGCATCCAGAATATTTAGCATTTTTCCTTTATTACATTTTCTAATTTTGTAATTTTAATACCCGCAAAAAATTTTAATTTTCTGGCACCTCTAAAGCCTTTAGAATAATTTACGAACATCGACTCACGGAAATTGCTGTGTGACGTCACTATCTCCTATAGTAAGTCCAGTGGCGCTCGCTGCCGTAGTTACTTGCTGTTTACGACTAAAAAGACAGGTGGCCATTTACATCGCCTGTTTGTCGTTGCTGGGTAACGGAGTTAATATCGACAGGAGAGAATAAAATAATTTTTAATAATATCTTTTTCTAAAATAGTGTTAGAACATGTATAGTCTAGAACTCGTATGGAATGGCATTTCCTACTTGTTATAGAATATACTGTTAATAGTGGTAATAATAAGCTTCTGTTTTAACTGAACAAAGAAACAATAAGCGCATCTCCATTGTATATACACGAAAAGACCGTTGCACAAGTTTAAAGCGGACTAACTGTGGGAGGTAGTGACGTCACCGCCTCGCTAATGTTTTATTTGATTATAATCTCCTATATTTCGAAAACTACTTATAGGATTGACTCCAAATTTTCAGGGCTGACCATACTTTATAAATGCTTCATAAAAATTACGTAAAGAGTGTAAATTAACTGACTGCCGTTACTTGGTGGAATTTCATAACTAAATTATATGAGAAAGTAAACGAACTTTCTTCTTTAATTCCACTATATTTGAAACTTTAAAGAATTAGTTATAAAATTCGATTAGTTTCGCTATTACTGTAGCTTTATCAAGAATGACTGATATAAAAGTGAAGGTGTATAAATTCGGGTTTTCCTAACAATTATCTATACAGTGATGGGCTAAAATATGGAACAAATTCATTTAAAAATCAGGTATTAATTTTTTGAAAAAACGCTCAAACACGTCGATTATAATTTTTTCTTCCGAATTTTTTGCCTCAAAAAGAAATTATACAAGGTGTGTCAGAAAGTAGATGTAGCAAAAATTTTTTGTATTTTAAATAGAACCCTATGTTTTTCAGTCGAATTTTGAATTCTACGTCAAATTCTGCGCATAATTCATGTGGCATACCCTATCTTTATCTCTAACGGTTTTAGAGAAAAATTACATTATAAAACGAAATTTTACTTTAAAAAAAGTTACATGTACCTACTTAAAGGTAAACAGGTAAATTTAAATGAATTGTCACTACGATAGCAAGTCATGTGTCAATCAAAAATAATTTTAGGTATAATTTTGAGAAACGGTGATCATAGTGCATTTAAATGAAAATCAAAGAATCGAAATTTTAATTTTAATTGGATGTGGAGACAAAACAAGAAATCAAGAAGAAGTTTGTAACTTGTTTAGCGCTAAGTATCCAGAACGACCGATTACAAGATCTACAGTGAGCAAAATTTAGAAGAAATTCAGGGAAACAGGGAATGTAAAGGATCGTCTACGGCCAGGTCGTCCAAAAATTAGTGAAAACACAAAATTGACTACAGTTTTGTGAAACTATGATGGAAATTTGCAACTTTAATCTATTTTTCCATCGCAACATACTTTTTAGCGATGAAGCCACGTTTTGTTTGAATGGTTCGGTAAACAGACAAAATTTTCGGTATTGGAGTAGGTACAAATAATCCCCGTTGGATGAGAGAACAGCACACGCAAAACCCACAAAAAGTAAATGTTTGGGCAGGGATATTAAATGATAGAATTATTGGACCTTTTTTCTTCGATGGAAATCTTACAGGAGACCGGTATTTACAATTTCTTCAAAATGAATTAATTCCCACACTAGCAGCGGATTTTATAAATCCGAATCAGCCTAATTTACCAGAAGCGTCTATTTGGTTTCAGCAGGATGGTGCTCCGCCTCATTTTGCTTGACAAGTACGAGAGTATTTGAATACTGTATTTCCCGAACGATGGATAGGTAGAAGAGGACCCATAGAATGGCCTGCAAGATCTCCCGATCTTACACCAATGGATTTCTTTCTTTTGGGTTATTTGAAATCAAAAATGTATAAGGATAAACCACAAAATTTGGAAGACTTAAAATTTAAAATTAGATATGAAATTAGGCAAATTAATGAAAATACTGTAAATAATGTTTTAGAAGGGGTTTTAAGTAGATTGGCATATTGTCAATAAGTTAATGGTTGGCATTTTCAACACTTAATAAAATAATTTTCGTTTTATGATGTAATTTTTCTCTAAAACCGTTAGAGATAAGGATAGGGTATGCTACAAGAATTATGCGCAGAATTTGCGTAAAATTCAAAATTCGACTGAAAAAAATAGGGTTCTATTTAAAATACAAAAAATTTTTGCTACATCTACTTTTTGACACACCCTGTATAATTTTTATTTGAGGCAAAAAATTCGGAAGCAAAAATTATAATTGACGTGTCCGAGCGTTTTTTCAAAAAATTAATACCTGATTTTTAAATAAATTTGTTCCATATTTTAGCCCATCACTGTATAATAGTGTATAATTAGGGTAGGTACTAAAATAGGTTTACCAAAAGAGATTTATTTAAGTCTCTTTGACAATGACAATTGACAATTCAATAAGCGGTGGGTATTTTTAAGTTTATTTATTTCCAGGGATTTCAACAAATCTAATTTAGGGCCTTTATCTTCAGTGTAGAGAATTTGGTAATTATGGTTAAATTTATGATTGCATTCTAATAAGTGATTGGAAGAGTTGGAGTTATTTTTTTCCTTAATATAGCTTGAAAAATGCTTCATTAAGGCTTCCACACACCGACGCGGCCACGGCCACGGTAGCGGTGGCGGCCGCGGTGGCGATCATATTAGCGGTCGGGCGTATTCACACCAAAGCGGTGAGTGGAGCTGTAAGGCGTTTATAGATTTTATGTATACGAAAATATATGTTAACATAACAGGCCTGTGGTCTGCATAGTAGGTGTATTAACATAACAGGCCGGTGGGCTGCATAGTAGGTGTATTTAAGATTTTACTCCGAATCCATCGTTTCTATTTATACATTGAGCGCGGGGATGTTTTTCCGTTTTGTCTAGTCGGGTTCGGGTTAAGTTAGTTAGTTCTTAATATTCTTTTGTACTAGCAGGGCTAGAATAAATGTTTCGATGATCGAAGTGGCTTTTAATAATACTTCCCTGTTATATTAAACAGGTTATGGGCCCAGACACGGTGTTATTTTTAAGGGCTATCGGTCTGTACAAAAATCACGTTCGAGTCGTGTAGTGTTGTTTATTTTAAATCGTTCGAGTCGTATTATAAAATAAACAATTAGTAATGGCGTCAAGTGCAGCGTTGAAATTAGAGTATGGGAATATTTCTAAGTTTGATGGATCAAATTTTCAGTTATGGAAATTTAGCATTAATATCCTGTTTAAAGCAGAGAGATTGCTTTCAGTTGTCGATGGTACAGATGAAGAACCTACAGAGAAGGAGAGTAATGATTGGAAAGCATGGGATAAAAAGAACTCAAGAGCCCAGGTTATTTTCTTGTCTACTATATCTCAAAATCAAATGCAATATTTAATAAATTGTGAAAATGCTGCAGAGATGTGGTCAAGGTTGATCGCAATTCATGAACAAAAAACAGAGATTTCTAGAGAATTACTTTGGCAAAAATTTTACGAGTATAAAATGTCGGAAAATTCAAAAATTGCAGAGCATATATCCTCAATTGAGCTATTAGTGAGACAGCTAAAAGATGTAAAAGAAACTATTAGCACCAGTGCAATTTGCTCCAAAGTAATTAACAGTTTACCATCTAGATTTAATGCTTTTCGTACCGCTTGGGATTCTGTATCTAGTGATCAACAAACGTTTGAAAATTTGGCAGCAAGATTACTTAAAGAAGAGACAAGAATGACAAATGATGACTCTGAGGTATCACGTCTTGCTTTAGAGGTTAAGGCTCTACAAAGTAAATTAGAATCGAAAGATACCAAGAAACAAAATATACAAGAATTGAAGAAAAATAGCAGCTGTAATTATTGTAAGCGTAAAGGTCATTGGGTGCGCGAATGCAGAAAAAGGATAGGAGATTTGAAGAAAAATGAAAGAAAATCAGAAAGTTCTAATTCAGCCTATGTTTGTGATATTACGTCTCTATATCTATCCAGCTCCAATGTCGAGAAAAATGAGTGGATATGTGACTCAGGTGCCAGCATGCATATGACTGGTGAAAAAGGTTGGTTTACAAAATTAGAATCTTTAGATGAACCTATGTTCGTTAGAATAGCGAATAACAAGTTGATTCCTGCAGTTGGCCGAGGTGTCATTGAAATACAAGCCCTTGTTGAAGGTCAGTGGTATGATCGAACTTTGAATAATGTTCTTTATGTACCAGAGCTTAGCCACAGTTTATTTTCAGTGGGAGTTATGACAGACAAAGATTTTACTTATCACTCCTTTAAAAATAAATGTGAATTTCGCGATACAAATGGAAAACAGTCATGTGTTGGAGCGAGAAGAGATAATCTATGGATTATGAGGTTTAAAATGAAATCTGGACTTGAATGCAATTTGGCTAATAAGAATTCACTGAAACTCTGGCATGATCGTCTAGGACATGTTAATTGTAACACAATCAAGAAAACAGCTGATTTGGTTAATAATCTGAAAACTGATAATAAGGAAGAGTTTTTCTGTGAAGTGTGTCAATTTGGAAAACAAGTAAGAAAGTCACATAAGAGCTTAGCCAGAGACAGAACAGAAAAGCCAGGAGAAATGATTCACACGGATGTGTGTGGGCCAATAAATATTACATCTCCAAGTGGATGAAGATATTTTGTTTTGTTTAAGGACGATTGTAGTGGTTATTCTACTGTTTACTTTCTTAAGCACAAGTCAGATGTCCTCAGCAAATTTAGGGAATACAAAGCACTCGTAGAGAATCAGACAGGTAACAAAATTAAGACCTTAAGAAGCGACCAAGGTAAAGGTGAATATATCAATAGGGAGTTTGAAGACTTTATAAAAACTGAAGGTATATCACATGAATGTTCAGCACCATATACGCCTCAACAAAATGGCCGAAGTGAAAGGCAATTAAGGACAATTGTGGAAAGTGCCAGAACTATGCTAATTAACAAAAAGGTGTCACAAGAATTATGGTCTGAGGCAGTCAACACAGCTGTATATGTACTGAACAGAACAGCTTCGAGCCAGGTAGACAATATGACATCATACGAAAAATGGTTTGGACGAAAACCAGACATAAAGCACATCAGAGTATTTGGATGCACAGCTTACATGTCGATTCCACCACAATTTCGCAAGAAATTCGATTCCAAATCCAGAAAATTGTTGTTTGTTGGATATGACGGTTACTCATCAAACTATAGACTTTGGGATCCAGAAAGAAGAAAAATTGAAGTAAGTTGTAATGTTATTTTCAATGAAAACGAATCAGTGGAAATTAGCAAGGAAACGATTTCACTTGACTTTGGGATTTTGGACGATGAAGAAAATATTATTCAAGAAGAAGTTAAAGATAATGAAAGTGTAAAAAGTTCAGAAACAACACAGAGCAGCACGGAACAAAGTGATGATGAAGATTTTGTGTGTAATGACTTTTTCGACGCAGAAAATGATAGTATTTGTGAGAGACAGTTAAGGGACAGAGACATATAGCGTAGACCTAATTATTACGATGCAACTGCAAATTATTGTGCGGTTTTTGAACCAATGACTTACAAAGACGCTATAACATGCGAAGATTCTCGCAAGTGGCATCGGGCAATGCAAGAAGAAATGGACGCACTTAAAGTCAACAATACGTGGGACTTAGTGAAATTATCTGACAAGTGATTGACAATAAATGGGTGTTTCGCGTCAAAACAAACCAAGAAGGTAATCCATTACGTTATAAAGCACGTCTTGTCGCACGGGGCTTTATGCAAGAAAAAGGTGTTGATTACGAGGACACTTTTGCGCCGGTTGTGCGGTATGACTCTGTTCGAATTTTGTTGGCGTTGGCAGCAGAAAAAGACTTAAAAATTGCTAATTTCGATGTACAGACTGCTTTTCTGTACGGTGACTTACCAGCATGTGTGTATATGAAGCAGCCTGTTGGTTTCGAAGATAAGAAAAGACCAGATCTAGTTTGTAAGTTGAACAGAAGTTAATATGGATTAAAGCAATCGCCCAGATGCTGGAATCGTAAGTTTGTATCTTTTCTTAATAAATATGACTTTAAGCAATTAAAAAGTGACCAGTGCGTATTTGTTGGAAGTTTTGCCAACGCTGAAATTTATCTAGCTATTTACGTGGACGATGGACTTTTAATGTCAAAATCTCAGAATGCTATTACTGAACTTATTAATACTTTGCTGCAAATGTTTAAAATAACTACGCATTTAGATGAAAACAAAATACAATTTGTTGGTCTTGAGATCGAACAAGACCTGAGTGTAGGGACAATAATTGCTATCCATCAACAAGTTTATATAAATAAATTGCTTAACAAATTTAATATGACCAATGCTAAACCTTTAAAGGTACCTGCAGAACCTAGCGCTCCTTTATCTTCATTGAGTAGCGACTCAAATTGTAACAAAGCAATACCATATCGTGAGGCGGTTGGTTCACTAATTTTTCTATCTACAACAAGTCGTCCAGATATTACTTACGCTGTGAATCAAGTCGATTCTTTAATAGTTGGACTGATGAACATTGGCAAGCAGTAAAACGAATTTTTCGTTATTTAAAACATACTGTTCATTATAGAATTGTGTATTCCAAAACTACAAAAATTGATGTTATGGGCTATACAGATGCAGATTATGCTGGCTGTGTAGATACTAGAAAGTCTACCAGTGGCTACGTGTTTATCCTTGCAAATAGCCCTATTACTTGGAAAAGTCAGAAACAAAATATAGTTGCGCAATCAACAACCGAAGCAGAGTATATGGCACTGGCTCTTGGCACTAAAGAAGCTTTATGGTTGAAACATTTTCTTAAAGAGCTTGGCATTAACATTTCAACTGTGAAGATTGGCGTCGATAACCAGTCAGCTATTAAACTAACCCAGGCAGCGCAACTACACAACAGGACGAAGCACATCGATGTGAAGGTACATTTTGTGCGCGATGAGTGTGATAAGGGCAATATTTCCGTAAGTTATGTGAGTTCGAGTGATCAGTTGGCGGACTTATTTACTAAAGCTCTTACACAAACAGTTCTAAACAACTTGCTAGAAAAGTTAAAGTTATTGTCTTAGTAGTAGGATTTTAGTTTGTTTTGTAGTTAAGGTAGCTGATAAGATTTTCGTTTGTCTTGTAAAATCTTGAATAAGTGGGAGTGTTAACATAACAGGCCTGTGGTCTGCATAGTAGGTGTATTAACATAACAGGCCGGTGGGCTGCATAGTAGGTGTATTTAAGATTTTACTCCGAATCCATCGTTTCTATTTATAGAACCCGTCACATTGAGCGCGGGGATGTTTTTCCGTTTTGTCTAGTCGGGTTCGGGTTAAGTTAGTTAGTTCTTATTATTCTTTTGTACTAGCAGGGCTAGAATAAATGTTTCGATGATCGAAGTGGCTTTTAATAATACTTCCCTGTTATATTAAACAATATATTTTTAAACGTCGATGTGGAAGGAGATCGAGACTTTGTTACTATTAGCTCTTTGTCCCACACTTTGTTTTTAGCCCTTATATTTTTATAATTTAGATGTCTTGAATCAAAAAGTATGGTATATAATTTAACATTTTCTATTAATAATTCTATTATATTATTTGGCCTTACTACTGTCACTTCCCGCAGTCAAAGTTGACCCGTTGTATTTGACCGTCACCGCATATCAGAACGCTGCCCTAGGCCGCTTGATCTAGACCTGCCCGCGCTTGTATGATTTCATTCATTTATTTCCATGTGTTTAGATTGGCCGCCACCGCTACCGTGGCCGTGGCCGCGTCGGTGTGTGGAGGCCTTTATTCTTTTAAAAAAACTTCTGCCAGATTAACCTATATATATTTTAGGGCAATCATTGCATGTTAATTGATCAACTCCCGATTTATTGTCTTTGCCCATTTTGGTCTTCTTATTTTTTATTAAAGAACCTGTCGAATTAGTTTTAAAGCAAAGTTAATATTGAGTTTTCTAAGAAACTTAGCGATGCTTTCGCTTGCTTGGCCGATATAAATAAATACTTTAAAGTTGCTTACATTTTCTTTGGTAGCGGGAAAAGTCATAGTAATGGCTTTTTTGTGACGTTTTTTATTTAAAATAGTATCTATTATATTAGAAGTGTATCCGTTGTTTATAGCTATTTGCTTAATTATGTTCAGTTCTCTTTAAAAGTTAGTTTTATTCATAGGGATTGTAATTAATCTGTGTATCATGCTGTAAAATGCTTCGTATTTATGATGTGTAGGAGTAGGATCTATTGTCAGATCTAGAAAGTTGATGGCATTGTCTATTTCTTTTTCTATAGTGAATTTTATATGAGGGTGAATATTATTTATATAATCAAGAAAGAGCGTTAATTGTCTATCAGTGACGGTGAAGCAATCCAAAACATCGTCTACGTATCTATACCAATAAATAAATTTGTTGAAAAGGGGGTGATTACTTATCCTACTTTCCAACGAATCCATAAATATCTCAGCCAATAAAGGACTAAATGGATTTCCCATAATCAGTCTTTCACTGCTGGAATAGATAGTTCCATGAATTCGAAATAATTCTTGTTCTAAACATATCTCCAACAAATCTCATATTTCTTGTCATTTCATTAAATTTACATTTTTTGAGGACAGAAGTTTTTCGACTAGATCAGTAGTATCAAAAACTGTGGATGATTATTGCACATATTCATCATTATCTCTCAAAATTGGACTCTTCTCTCTGGATCATCTTCATTGAGTTCATGAACCAATTGAACTTTGTGAGGATGGAATCTATTTTTGTCTAAATACTTTAGGACGGGTGTTTTATATACAGATATGATTTTCCAAAGCAATAGTACCA
Organism: Polydrusus tereticollis; assembly: GCA_963920685.1. Classification (NCBI taxonomy): domain Eukaryota; kingdom Metazoa; phylum Arthropoda; class Insecta; order Coleoptera; family Curculionidae; genus Polydrusus; species Polydrusus tereticollis. Next base: position 64,768,829 of record OY987327.1, read on the forward strand.
CTCGCCTTATGGAGGTCTTGGTTTCGTTACACTATCCATACAGAAGAATCACTTACATTTTTGGATTGGTTTTCGATTAATATTGTAATATTAATATTTTTAAATACAATTAGATGCAGAAAACACATATTCACCATTTAAATTATTTTTAAATGTAAAAAATATGTATACAAGGTATAGTTGCCAGCGAATTAAAAAAAAAGGTGTATTGGAACCTGGTTAGCGTTAACGCTAAGTATTTACATTTTTGCGTTTTTGTTTTTGTTTAATATTAATATGCACTTACATGCGGAAAACACATATTAATCCATAAAAATTGTGTTTAAATGTAAAAAATGATTTGGTTCGAAAAATTTACGTCTGGACATGGTTGTTTGCACAATGACAGATTTTAACAGTGTTGCCAGTTGTCACATAGAAAGGTGTGCTGTAATAATACATTCTTAAGGTTGTTTTTATTTTCTTATGTTGATATAATATTTATATTTTCGAATTTGATTGCCAATGTTGTTATAATATCTGGGCTAAGTGATGACTACTTTTTAACCCGCGTCTGGACGTTACAGAAACTACAGAGGCGCGTAGGCGTTTTAAAAATATTAAATACTTAGGCGGTGTTCACGTAAGTATTATTTTTCCTTACTTTTGTAGTCTCTTTGGAAGACTTTTTTCTAAAAATATAGGCGAATTGTAGACAAAAAGGTGGATTGGAAGCTGGTTAGTGCTAGTTCAGCCAATGTAAGGCTAATAATTATTAGGTATTTTTAAAAGAATACTTTTTTCTTTAAATCTAGGCGAATTGCAAAGAAAAACGTGGATTGAAAGCGAGTTAGCGCTAATTCAGCCAATATATGACTAGTATTCTTACTACGTATAAGATCGAAAATCTCGCAACATCGCAAACATTTTCCTTGTCAACACCATTAAATCGCTACTTTTATTAATTAATTTCTTAAAAACTACTGTGTATGCGCTTTTAGAAAAAAAACTAAAAGTTTTAAATTCTTGTGTATGTATAGTGTCATGGACTCTCTCACTTTAGCGTACCATTTCTTAGAATTACAAGATTATCAAAATAAGTTTTGCCAGACATTTTGACTTGAGGCAAGACTACTCGAATCAGGGGACAACCGTCACTGTCAGTGTGCCAATATAACAACCAAAGGCTTTATTTATAACAGGGTTCATGATTTAAGTGATAATTATAAACAAATCATCTGTTAAAATCCGAATATCGATTTCTTCGCAAACGGGTGAATTTAAGTATATGACACATTTCATGAAGTATGCTCGGAATTTTATGCAGAATTCAAAAAAAAATTATAAAATAGGGTATCCATTTAAAAAATGAAGTAAACCGTCCTAACTTGTTTTTGGAAGAACCTGTATACATGAAATAAGCTTCAAAAAATGTACAACAAAAATAAAAAATTGAGGGGTTTTGACGAGCGTTATTTCGAAAAAAAACACATAAATTCTAAATGAATTTGTGCCAACCTTTACGTTCTCACTGTATACAGTGTGTACATAAAGTAAGGAACAAATTCATTATTTAATAATCTAAAAACATTTCGTAAAAATGTTCGGATACGTATATAATAATTTTTAATTGCGCATATTTCGACATATAAATTTATTATACAGGGTAACTCATGTAGTAGATATGGCATTATCGACGATTTTTTTAAATAAAAATTCTTATATTTTGGTTGAGATCTGTAATCTCCAAGAACAGCTGATTTCAAAAACATAACACATTTAGAGCCTAAAATTGATAGTTTCGTAGCTACAGGGTAGAACAAATTATTTTATTTAAGATACATTTTTTTTTTCAATTTTTCTTATTGGCTGTTATGTTTTTTTTTTAACTAGGCGTATTTGCTGTTATGTAACTATAGTATTTAGATAATGACATTATGCTGTCATTATATTGAATTTTTCTAGTAAGTTTAGTAGAAGTAATAAAATTAATTTTAATATTTAGTTACTATGCGTTTATCTCCCACACAAAGAATAGAAATTCTTATGATGATTAGATATGGTGACAGGATTCGTACCCAACAAGAAGTTTACATTTTATTCAACGCTAAGTACCCAGAAAGATCAATCACTAGATCAACTGTGAGTAAACTTGAAACAAAATTTCGAGAAACAGGTTCTGTGGAAGATCTTCACAGGAAAGGCCGTCTAGCTATTCCGAATGATTTTAAATAAATATTTTATTGGCTATAGAAGAAGATCCCGATAACAGCGTCCGCCAGAGTGGCATAGATCATGAGGCGGAAAAATGGCACTCGTTTAAAATCCGACTGGTTCATGAGTTAAATGAAAATGATCCAGATCGTAGGATGGAGTTTTGTCAAATATTAATGAAAAGATGTAACGCAGATCCTTTGTTTGTTGAAAATATCCTATTTTTTGGATGAATCTCCTTTTAAATTAAATTGTGAAGTAAACCGGCAAAACTGCAGATATTGGGCACAAGAGAATCCCAGGTGGATGCGTGAGCATCATACTCAATATCCTCAAAAAATTAATGTTTGGGCGGGTATAGTGAAAAACAAAATTATTAAGCCATATTTTTTTGACAACAATGTAAACGGGCTAAATTACCTTCAGTTTCTTCAAGCCTTTCTTATCCCTACGCTAGTTAACTTATATCCGAGTAGAAATAATCCTGCAATTTTAGATGAAAATTTGTGGTACCAACAAGACGGCGCACTTCCACATTACGCAGCAGTAGTGCGCCATTATGTCAATCAAGTTTTTCCGAACAGGTGGATTGGAAGACGTGGGCCTATTAAATGGCCGCCTAGGTCTTCAGACCTTACACCACTGAACTTCTTCTTGTGGGGTCACCTGAAAAATGCTGTATGTATAAAATAAGACCTGCCAATATTGACGATTTAAAAAATCGAATAACAACAGAATGCAGGAATATTTCAGAAGAACCCATAATATAAGTCCAACAAGAGTTTATTGATCGCATGGGGTACTGCCAGGCACAAGAAGGAGGACAATTTCAACACTTAATTAAATAGCTTATTTCATTAAATTTTTTTAAATTAAAACTACTTTTTTTACTTTTTTTCCTCGTGTTTGAAGTGTGCCAAGGTTATTTCCCTCCATAAGGGGGGTGACTCTAAGGAGCCATCTAATTATCGAACCATCTCATTGTTATCGACCCTTTCAAAGATAATTGAAAAGATGGTTAGAAAACGCGTAATATCATTTATTGAAAATAACGGTATTCTTAATATTAATCAGTTCGGATTCCAGCAGAACAAAAATACCAATGATGCTATATTTCGTCTTTTGGAGGGTGTTTACGAACATACAAATAGAGGGGGGGTTACCGCGGCAGTGTTTTGTGACTTATCAAAGGCCTTTGACTGCGTGAGTCATGGGATACTGCTGCGGAAGCTCAGTCGCTATGGTTTCAGGGGAAAAACATTTAACTGGTTTGAATCCTATCTTAGGGGCAGAAGTCAAAAGGTTTTCAGGGGTTCTGTTTGTTCTAAGAGCCGAGTGATTGACTGAGGAGTCCCTCAGGGTTCAGTGCTGGGACCAGTTCTCTTTCTTTCTTTCTTTCTTTCTTTTATATGTTAACGATTTGGCGTCTATCGACATTGGGGGAGAGTTTACACTCTTTGCTGACGATACTACAATATTATGGCACTCTAACAATGCTCTTATGTTAAAAGACATTACTGCCTCAGATTTGGTTAAGGTAAAAGAATGGTGTGATTCAAACTTGCTGTCTCTAAACGTCGAAAAAACAAATGTAGTTGGTTTTAAGTGTTCTATGGAGGGCTTGGTCATTGGTGACTCATCCCTTGTGAATTGCCCTAATACTAAGTTTCTGGGCCTTGTCATTGATAGTGGCCTTAAATTTGAGAGTAATATCAGGGCACTGAGCAGGAAATTGGCTTCGGCATGTTTCGCAGTCAAAGTGGTAGTTAATGAACTTGGTTAAAATATTGCGAAATCAGTTTACCACGCGCTAATAGAATCTCATCTGAGATATGGAGTTGCATTTTGGGGGTTCTCTAGTCAGCAACTGCCCGGTGTTCTGTTTGTTCTGCAGAAACGCGCAGTGAGATGCATTTGTCGGGCCAAACCCAGAGACTCATGCAGACCATTGTTCTTGTAGAAAAGAATATTGACACTAATATCATTGCTTATTTTGGAGGCTGTCACTTTAATGTTTAAGATAAGATATAGGTTTTTGAATACTGACTCCTCCTACACGACACGACAATATCGTAATCTGCCTTTGCCAATACCATCCTCAACCCTTACAAACAAATCGATTGTATATGAAAGTGTAAAAATATATAATCATTTACCTAATTACTTAAAGGACCTACAGTCACTTAAATTATTTAAAAGGTATGTGACGCGGATGTTGTTGGAGAAGGCTTACTATTGCCTGGAGGAATATTATTCCGATGTTCCGAGTTTTGTTTAAGGGTTTTATTTGATATATTTAGATAATTGTTGACATACCGTAAATAACCAAATTTTAATTGAATAACCAAACTTTAATGCCTACCTTTGTTTTTTGTTTTTTTTTAAATGTTATTAATGTATATTGTTGTTATTATTAAATGATATAGATAGATATATATTATATAGATAGACTTTGTCAATGAGAATTTTGTATTCTTTGGACAATAAAGTATATTTGATTTGATTTGATTTGATATTTTTTTTTACCCTGTAGCTACGAAACTATCAATTTTAGGCCCTAAGATTATGTTTTTGAAATCAGCTGTTGTTGGAGATTACAGATCTGAACTAAAATATAGGGGTTTCTATTTAAAAAAATCGTCGATAATGTCATATCTACTACATGATTTACCCTGTATACTAAATTTATATGTCAAAATATGCGCAATTACAAATTATTATAACGTGTCCGAGAATTTTTACGAAATGTTTTTAAATTATTAAATAATGAATTTGTTCCTTACTTTATGTACACACTGTATAACATAACACACTTATAACTATTTCTCTTAGTCAACACATTTATTTGCTTTATAGAAAATATTTCTTGATTATTGTTTTAAATAAAGTCCAATTTTAATTATTGTCAACTGAAATGACGTTGATAATGAGATTCTTCAGGCACAATTTTATTTTTCTGTATGAGACAAATAGTCCAAGTTGTGAATTGTACTAAAGTTTTTAAACTAGTTTTACGAATAGTGCAAAAGCAGCAGATTTTAACAACTGATATTTTTATTCTACAATTTTCATCTTCGTCAAATACTGCAAAAGTACAATTCAACATCATTGTCAATTACTTTTTTTAATTGGGCAAAATTGGATATATACAAATAAACTTGTTTAAGGCAAGTGTTGTATTCCACCAGAGCAATTCCCATGTTGTGCTTTCAACTCAAAATAAGCCAACAGAATGAAAGCCCATTATTTATCATTGTCAGCTGAAAAGGCTTCACTGTGTGCGTCCCGCAGGATTTGTCCAACTCAATTTTATTTCGTCCAGACAGAATAAGCAGCCCAAAAGGTTATTGGGGGCGTAAATTGTGCAGGAGTTCTTTAAAACGTTTAAAAATGATTTAGAAGCTGTTGTTCGCAGCAGGTTTTGTTCGAAATTATTTATGTAGTTATAGCTAATAAATTAATCTATAATATTTACTGGCAGGATACAATACCATAGATCACTCATTTGCGTAACTGTTAACATTATACTAGGTATCAGTTAAGTATATGGCATACTCTCGAGAGCGTATAGGGAACCCTAATTTGTCATAGAAGAATGTCATTTCACAGAGCTAAAATCTGATTTTTTAGATACTCTGGGCATTCCTCTTTACAAAAGGTACTCTAAATTTGTTTCGATAAAATTAGCCGTTTCCGAAGCCGAGCCGTCTCGAAAATAAAATTTTTGGTACGATTTATCAAATCGAAAGTACCACTTAACACAAATGGTACCGAAAGTAGCTATTTTCGGAACGATTTTTTTTACTTTCGAAACGATTTTTTTACTTTCGGACGATTCTTGTTACTTTCGGGACGATTTGGGTATCTATGTAGGCGGCTTTGACAATAACATGAAGTTTGTATTTTATTATGACAGCGCTTGTCATGTAACAATGGTGTGTATTTTTTCGCTTTTCAAATCCAAAAAAATGGAAATCAGTAGTGAAAGTGAGGCTGAAACGATTCCACATGAGATTATTGAATGTGCTAAAGCGGCTACTTACGAATTATTGCCGGTAAAGTCAAGAGAGAGGTATGAATTGGTCTACAATTTATTAATTATCGCATACGTAATTGTCTAAATAAAGTTTATATGTTATTTTCCATCGATATCCTTTTTAACATACAAAACGGCTACAGAGAAAGGAGAAAGTACTGTACGTAACACGATCCAAAAGGGATTTTACGGGACTTGTAGGATTCCAGTTCCTACTCATACCGTAAAATATCACTTTCGGAACTTGTTACGTAAATTACTATTCTTGTATAACACGTTATTGAAATAATAAATCAGAACACTACACAGTAAGAAATATCCACCTGGTAAAAATCATTTCAGGAGTGGTAAGAAAAAGTAGTGTCAATGTTAACACCCGGATCAACATGATTTACCACATTTTCACACTCATATGGGACCAAAGTCGTTGTATTAAATTTGCCTATGAATTTAACTGTCTAAAAAGTCAATTTTGTTGAATGGGTGTTATTTATTCCATTATACACTCTATCAGGAAAATTAAAAACAATGACACTTAATTACACCATATTAGGGTGTAAATAAACCCCGCTAGAAGGTTATTTTAACACATTAAGTGTAAAACTTATTCTTTAATCGTTTTTTTTACACGGCCCCGGGTAAAAATACCTAAACCCGTGTTACCGAAAAGACAGGCGGCAACAAGTGGTGTGAAATTCTAGGAATTGACACATGACGCCGATGCTACGTGCAAATTCAACTTTCAAGTCAGTCTGATTGTGCTGTTTGAACAAAATATAGAATAATGTTATATTTAAATTAAAATATAGAAACAAAGCAAAGTTCTGTAAAGTGCCAAAGGAGAGTGACTTATGAGGATCTTGTTAAATTGGGTAAGCATATTAACAAAATTTAATAGAAACCTTACTAATAAGTACGCCATTTTTAAGAAACTAAGTAGGTATTTACATTTTTACAGTTTTCCTTTTAGCATTTAAATTATTCTGATATAACCTTATACTATAAATGTATTCCTTTTTTTATATAAATACTTAGGTACCTACCTACATATTTTACTTCATAGATCTCTAAATAAATATACAATTAATATAGTACTAGTCATTTTTATTCTTTTATATTGTCCCAAAGCATACTTTTATTTAGTTGTTTAGTGTTCTAAGTATATATATTTATTATGTTATTTGTTTTGTTAAGCTTAACAATGAGGTACATTAAACGTAGATATATATATGTTTATTTTACTAAATTGTTAAACTTTATAATAAGTGTGTCATTTTGTTCAACTAGTTATAATAATAAGTGTAAAAAAATCACAGGCTTTTTCAGTTCTGTTGTAACCATCATTTTGTTTATAAATAAAAAATGCTTGACCTCAAAATACAAAGTAGAAAGGACAAGGACATGGCAAAATGGTTTTTAGCGGCTAATCAGACCTATGATCAAACTCACAAGTTAACGCGAGCCGTTAATTTCAAAATTAAAGTGAGTGGGTTAAAATCCAATGCTATTTTCCATTTTGGTATGATGCAACTACAGTTAACGGTCGTGTTAATTCTCGATCTCGTCATCCTAAACAGGAGTGACGCAATCCTTAAAGTGAGTACTTTAGCATATTTGAGCCAATCAGTTCGGTTATCAATCGCGGAAATTTTGAAGATTGTTTGGAAATGTCAAGTTGTCAAGCGGTCAATGAACTTTTGCTAGCGGGTGACGGCCACAGCTGGGTTTTATTCACATATATTTGTTGATTTTGGGCGATTTTTGCTTCAGTATAGTATAGTAATTAGAATCTATTGTTTTATAAATATATTCCAAGAGATCGTAAGCAGCTGTGCTAGTAGAGAAGTTTGAGCAATACTAATAAAAAATCAGGTAGGTACTATATTTTAAGACGGGACCTACCTTCACATTATTAGATAATGATCCTTTTATTAGTGAATAAAATTGAATCGAGTTTTATCACATTGGAATCTTCGTGAGTCCTGATATGTGCTGGTAATTTTAGGTTGGTCATATCCTATAACATCACATTATATCACTGAGAAAAAGGCTAAAATAAAAAAAAAACTAAAATTATACAATACATACTTTGCTTTCACTGCGAATAATCTCTTGAGTTATCTGTCTAGTTGAAAAGCATCTCATACCATAATCTCTTTTTTTCTAAGTGAGTTTTCTGACACAAGTTGTTCTCAATTTCTGTTAAGCAGATAAATTATTGAGTACCTACTTTAATTTTCATGCAGCAACCACATTCTACTGATGTTAATACATAAGTGTAAGCCGGACTACAAATACAAATACTAATAATCTTTATTCCCACTAGGAGCCCTAAAGTAATTAAAAGTATATTTAATATGAAGTACCTAGTAGGTAAATACAAATAATTGTTTAGTAACTAACCTCTTTACGTATCAAATATTTTCTTTTACCATTTTCTTGGTGAAAACTTGTCACAGGTCACAGTTACCAATTGAAATAAACTTTGTCTTGTGTCTGTGTTCTTTACTGGTTAATACTTTGATTCCAATCCATATTCTAAAAAAAACAGCTGTAATAATGTAAATATGTAAACAAGCATTCAATTGAAATATATAAATAGGTACTTACGACATAAAATAATGTATCTCGAACGCCCACTATAAAACTTTCTCTCTAAAATCTAAAATCTATACTATTTTTAGGTTAAGAATTCTGACACTTAAATCTGACAATCACATCCGATAACTTTAACGGCTCAGCTGTTTCTCCACCACAGTGAAAAATCAACAAGTAGGCTGTTTTCGGTTGTTGTCATGGAAACACTCACGTTAAAAGTTAAAGTGAGCATTTGATCATAGGGCTGATTATGTTTTATAATCTGGAATACAAAAGAAGTGATAGTTTAGAGGAATTTAAGCAAATTCTTAGGGTTACTAGATTAAATTTGGTAAAAAATAATTTAGAAATCAGTAGAAAAATATTTTGTTTTTAACGCAGCATGTAGGTGGACATATTATATTGGTGGACGTGTGTAAATATAGTTATATAAGTACGAATACAGGAAAGAGCTGTGGAGTGTTGCATTGTTGCATTGTGCATGAAGGGCTAAAACAAAGGTCTAGCAATATTTCAATTAAGTTTCATAACCTGTTTAGTTAGTTGGTAGATAAGTAGATATGTATTGTATTACATGCTGGATAAATAAAGATTTTATTTAAAAAAAAATAAACGATAAATAATACTCAATATTTTCATTCATTTAACAGACCTTTTCCAAGCGATCTGAAGATTTATATATATTAGGGGCTACCACTTTCGGCTTTGATTAAGTCATTCAATTATGTATCAAACTAAGCAGAGGTTAATAATGTAAAACATCTTGAATGCATAATTTTTTACATTTTAATTATAAACGCCCGGTTAGATTGATCCGGGATTAAATTACTTAAACAAAGTGGAAAGTATTCTAGCCCTGGGTAGATTATTTTATTAACTCACTATAGTAAAGTCACGCCCAAATAAAATAAAATTTACACTACAATAATATGATATTTATACTAATTAATCACAAATTATCATTAAAAAATGGTTAACTTACACCTCTCATTATTTCTTTTACACCCTAGAAGGATAGGTTTACAATCTGTGCGTTTAATTTACACACGATAGTGTAAATGTACCTACCCATAAATTAGAAGAATTAGCTGTCATCAAAAAGTAAAAAAATCATTTAAAAATGTCTTTTATACAAGATATACTGATTGGCTAATATACCCTATGGAGTGTGGTCCTATATGTACCGCCATTGAGTGTTAAATTTAACACTCAATTTTTTAATGTGTACTCTACATTTGTTTCAATAAAATTAGCAGTTTTCAAAAAAAATACATTTCTTATAATATAACACGTTATTGAAATAATAAATCAGCACACTACAATAAAACACCAGGCGTTTTTATTTCGTTAATAATGTGTTTTCTAAATTGTCTGATTGATTGAGTACATAAATAAGAATTAAGTAATGGAGGATTATTCCTATAGTAAATATGCTGACATGCATCTAATTTATGAACAAGCACTCGGCAATTGTGTGGAGGAGAGAAAAATTTATTGTAATACATTTCCAAATCGACGTTTACTGCACCGAAGAACTTTTGAAAGGGTTGATCGTAGCTTAAGAGAAACAGGTAAAAGGTCAACTGAAATAAGAAAAATGCTAAAAGAAGCTAATCTTTTGCTAATCCATTTTACGAAGTTTCTCGCCGCATCATGGTGAAGAGGGGCCTCCAAGAAAAGAAAGAACCCCTTAATAAGAGGAGGAAATTTTGGATGAGATTGCTGAAAATCCCTCTAATAATTTAAGAAATCTGTCGGTCCAAGTTCATGCGTTTAAAGTGAGTTGTTGTTGTCCTTATCACCTTCAGGAGGTACATGCCATATCATCCGCTGATTATCCTGCAAGAGTCAACTATGCAAATTCGTTTTTGCCACGATTTAGGCAAAATCATAATTTCATTAGAATTGTTTTGTTCACGGACGAAGCCGGTCTTACCCATATCTGGGATAAAGGAAATCCCCCTGCAACAGTACAGACAAAGCACCAACAAAGGTTTATGGTTAACATGTGGCTGGGGATTATTGGGAATCATATCATTGGAACGTTGTTTATTGAAGGCAGATTAAAAGGTGCCACGTATTTGCAATTCTTGCAACAAAATAGTTTGTTAGAATATGTGCCTTTAGAAATTAGAAGTCAGATGTGGTATGTGCACGACGGTGCACCGTCCCATTTTAGCAACTTAGTTCATTACCATTTATCAAATACTTTCGGTAATCGATGGATAGGTTGAGGTGGGCCTATTTTATGGCCACCGAGGTCACCAGACACGACTCCATTGTATTTCTTTTTATGGGTAAATTTAAAGAGGCTTGTATAACGACGCCAGTTCATACCAGGGAAGGGCTGATACAAAGAATACCACACCATTTCAACAAAATTCGAGACAATCCTGGAACGTTGTTTCACGTACAACGAGAAAACATCCGGCGGCAAAGGGAATGTATAAAGGCACAGGGCGCCCATTTCAAAGATCTGCTAAAGTAAACAAGAAGAAGCAAATAAATCTTTCACATTTTTAACATTCTTGTGTTTAAGTGATTTCGGAAATGTCAACCCTTTCAAAGGTTCCTTTATGCGGCACACTACAATTTGGAAATGCATCAGAATAAATTCTTCTTACATCCACACAATTGCCGAGTGCTTGAACATAAGTAGGATGCATGTGAGCATCAGTGAGATGTAATAATGACAAATATCATTATTTTAATGCGAATTATTAGTTATGTTGTTATTCGATTAGTTAACGTATTTAAACAACTTATGTTAATAAACTTGACTATTAAATAAATTTCGAAAGTTATACGAAAAATGTATTTTCTTTAAAAATGGTTCATTTTATCGAGACAAATGTAGGGTACCTTTATAAAGAGAAATGACTAGAGTATTTAAGATATTGATCCTTATCTGCTCGGAGAGGCTGATTTTGGAAATTTAATGTCTATCAGAAGTAGCAAGGATGGACTTGGTAAACTATTTTATATTAACACATAGTTTTTACACTGGCCAGCAGCTTTGTAGTAAATCTCAATGCTTATGTTGTAGTCGGCAAGGTAAGATTAAGTTTTAATAAGGTTTGGGTTTTAGATAACTCTGTTACCATTTCATTGGGGCTTTTAAGGTTTGGGTTTGGATAACTCTGTTACTATTTCATTGGGGCCTAAACCCACAGCAACAATTTAACAAATTAAAATGTTATATAAAATCAAGTTCATCATAGGTCAAAAAATAATTTGTTAGACGAGTGGAAAGCTTTTGATGCCAGAAAATGTTTCACTATTTCCTTGTACTACCTCCTTGGTAGATCCTGTACTGTTCAGAGAGGGATATGTTCATGAATAAATAAAAAACCACAATAAGTAGATAGAATTTGTATTTATTTACATTCTTTTAACCGCTTCTCCAAACTGTAATATATTCTATTAGTACAGTCTTAAAAAAGTTTGCATATTTCATTCATACTTAATTCACTCTGTGTGGCAACAGTTTTTATTAATTTTCTTCCTCTCTACTAGTTCCCGAGTATCTTCGTCAGGTGCTTCAATCTGCTGTTCCATTCACAAGAATACATTAGTTAATAAAAAAAAATCTGATACTTTGCTCGTTTGCATTTCTGCACCCTCTCATTTTTGTTATCTTGGGCCTGAGTTGTTTTTTTTGGAAAAAGTGCCTCATATTTTAATTAGGGACCCAGCCAGGGTTGTCTTTGTTTGCTAATACTGCTGGAGCTCCTAGAAATGTTGACACGAGATCATTTTATTAGGTCGTTATACCAAAAATCAAATATTACCAATTATAAAATGTCTGGAGCAAATTCTTCTATACTTTCATTGACTGTCACTTAAAGGGCCCCTTTTAAAAACTCTTCTCCACATTTTACGCCGTTCTTGTGAGAGTCGATTAAGGTTTTCTACACTGTTTTAAAGAACTGCAGGAATTCTCAAAGATTGTACATTGTCCCTATTTCCCCTCATCCCACAATTTAACACTGAACAAAAGGACGACATTTTTATTAGCACAACGAACAGATATCTCTAATTAGGGTCAAGATTGTTATTATTATTTTAATACTGTATTAACTACATCTGCACATTTTTAATAGCTATTTATAGGACAAGTTACAAAATAAGGGTCTTTTAGGCATGTGACGTGAAAATTGTCCTACGAGTCAGAGTGACTAAAAGACATTGTTTCGTAACGAATGGTATACAATATTTTTTCTACGGGCGTTTTATAGTAAAGAAACTTAATTTATTTTACCAAACATTTTATTACCTGTGTTTCATTTACACCTTTCATGTCAAAAAAATTGACAATTGTCAAAAAAAATTCGAAAGAATTTTTTTGTCAAAAACTGCGGCAAATATTCGGTAAAAAATGAGTGATTTAGAAGACTCAGACATTGAAAATGCCGCAAATGAGGCAATGATGAACTTTGTTCCCCAAAAATCAAGGAGTTTGTATGAGGGCACATACAAAAAATTCATCTATTCCTCATCTATTTAACAAAGAGAAATATCTCAACGTACTGTTTTAAGTTACCCAAGCATTAATTTTAATAATATAAGTAACTGTACTTTTAATATTTATAATAAATAGGTACAATATTTATAGCCTGTGTTTAGTTTTTAATTGCATCATATTGAGTAATCAAGCTCCTTTTTTCTAAGATGACTAACCAAAATGATCTTACAGTTGGTTTGTATTCATGGATAAAATAATATTAGCAAAATTTCGAAAAGAAATTCTCGAACCAATTTATTTTTGTATTCAGTCACAAATCATTTTCTTTTTTAAAATAACCAAAATAATCTTATATTTTTATATGTGATTTTCATTCATGAAAAAAATAACATTAGCAAACTTTAAAAAAAATCTATTTCTGGCAGTCCAAAACTTTTTTATGTGGGTCTCGCAGGGTTTGTCAAAACTCGATTCTATTTTCTCCTGCCAAGGCAACATGGGAAATCATTTGGGCTTTAAACTGCGTGAGTGTTCCCTAATACTTTTATTAAAGTTACACGTTTTTTGAATTATTATTTAATATGATTGCAAAAAAATACGTTTTTTTATAACGAGCGTGAAATGTGGGCTGTTACTAGTTAAAATAAGATGTATTGTGACACGTGGCACAATTTTTTTAGTTGCCATGGTAACTAGTCAAAATTAAGGTATCTTATTGGTTAAAAAGTAGAGGTGTGAAATTTTCAATAAAATTACTTCCGTTTGATTTTTTAATCCATAGATCACTTATATTATTTTCGAATAATATAAAATACCTACATACCTACCTACGGGGTTTGCTTTCTAGTCATCTATTTCTTTTGAATGCAAGACAGAATTGAGCATTATCCAATCTTAGTTATTTTATTTTTACTAAAGAAATACCAACAAAACTTTAGTACAGAAAAATGTAGCACGCCCGACTTCCGTCGACTAGATCTGTCGGAAATAGTGAATATGGCCAACGTCAACTCGACTACAAATTTGATTACGACCAGTGAACTATCAAGTTGGATCCGACGTCGTACCAACCCATATTTGATTGACTACATTGGTGCAAAAGTGGGTCGTAGCGTCGACGGACCGACGTTGTATACCAACGTCGTAGTCGCTTACCAACAACGTTGCAACAACGTCGATTGTTGCTTGGGTAAGGCAAGCGGATATAATATGTATTTGGTAAACAAGGTACATAACCTTCATTCCTTAAACTAAATGCAATAAACAATAAAAAAAAATATTTTCGCACATTTTATAACTCGGCATATTACTCTACAATTTTTCCTTTTTAATAAACCATTTTACACAGATTTCGCACGATATGTTGGTATTTCGTGCACTCATCATGCAGCCACTGCTGACAATGGATACACTGAATCCAGTCATCAACTTTGGTTGTCTTGGTATACTCTTCCCCACACCCAGTACAGGTTGTGACATTGTTATTTTCCATGTCCGAGCTGCTATCATGAATAGAAAAGCTCAAATTTTCATTAGTAGATTCCTCCAACTCCAGTTCATTTTTTTCTGTTTTCCTTTGGGTATGTACCGTCTTCGCAGTGAATTCCCCTTTTTTAGAAACGATGCGTGTCTCAGCATTTTTCTGGCAACGTTTAAGTTTCTTCAGTTCCTTCTTTGCGCTCCTGATATTTCTTGCGCCTTTCTATGCCTTCTGCTCTATTTAAAATGTTTGCGATATTCTTAACTTCTCTCCTAACGTCCAGCACAACAGCAACTGGAACAGGTTATACAATGGCCAGAGCTTTGCTGGACGTATTTTTTGGAGGAGTAGAAACATATGTGGTTTGGGCTGCTGGCAATTCAGCCGATTCAGCAACATGTAAAGTTAACAGCTCTGGAGTAAATCTTCCTTCTTCTTGACACGGCGCTTCATTTGTCCCCACGTCAGTGCATCCGTAAGCGTAGTCCGGAATGTTTTGCGGATCAAGTGGATGCATTCCGGTCGCCTTGAAACCGGATGCTGCTTTTTGAACATTTGCAGATTTTCTTCAAGCGACACCTAGGGGTCGTCCGAACTGCAGCCTATTGATTCTTCTGTCGACGCTCGATATCACAGGATTGATAAAATAATGCTTTTAAAGGCTTAAAAAACGACCGGTTCAGCGGTTGGAGACAGTGTGTGGTATGTGAGGAAAGGCAAAGAAGAATGATATCATTTTCATCTGCAATTGTTAGTGTCTCAACTGAACTGCAGTGTGCAGTGGCCGTCAAATATTAGGAGCACTTTACCTGCAGTTCTCTTTGAGATAAAATGAAACTTTAGCCACTCTAGAAAAATCTGTAATCTGTGTGTTGATTTACGCCGACTTCTGGTTCATGTACACGACAGAGCCTGGTGGCATTCCATTCTCAAATTCGGGTACTTTATTTTTGCCCTTGAAAATGCTCGCAGGTGACATAAAAAATCCTTCTGCGCTGTAACAGCTTATATCTGTTATCGTTTCTTCCTTTTCTGCAACTATCAACACAGACATAACTTGGACCCTTTCTTGGCAATCAGTTGTTCAGTTAAAATCCTGTCTCGTCTACATTATATAGATAAGTGGATTTGCCGAGTAGCTAATGTTCCTCCAAAATAGAAGAGAGTAGTTCAAAATATTTGGCAACTACATGTCGATCAATGCCGACACTTCCATTGTGAAATAAGGCTTCAGCTTTCCTTATGAACAATTCTGGATGTCGTCGTAAAAAGGACGAAAGCCAGTCATAACCTACGAGTGCAGCTTGTCTATCAAATTAATATGTGCTGTATTTTCAACTGCTCTGCTAGGTAAAACGCCATGTGTCTTACTTCTAATCTCGTAGGAGTAAATCCTCTTACCTGCGGTTTGTTTAGGTATATAACAATTTTCTTTTCAGTGTCTTTACCAAAAAAACTGGCAGGCCCCTTCGTTCTTTTCTGAAATTGCCGGATGCAACTCTGCGTTTTACAGTTCTTAGTGGAATTTCAAAAACTCTAGCAGCTTCGTTCATAGTCATACCTTCTGCTATACTTTGCAGAGCAGTCGGTACAGCTTCTTCGGTCCATTTACCCCTATTAGGACACTTTCTTTCATATTTGCTCGTCATTTCTGAAATTAAAGTATTCTTTTAGATTAGTCATATCACCATATACACAATCGGCATCTCTCTCAATTTTCTGGGAGAGATGCCGAATGCCCTTGGGCAGTTGCAGCCAAGATAAAAAGCGCACAAACACACAGACGTATAACCTCATTCTATGCTGTTTCACTATGTTCATGCAACTACAGTACACTTACCTTATACTCCGAAAAACTTTTCACTTGACAGAAATTGAAAATCTCGGCTTAATTAAAAATATTTGGAGATTGCACAACGGCGAGCACAAACTTGTTACGGTAAAATTCACATTTACCATACCACCTCTAAATCTCAATATAAATTTTAAATTCAGTAATACTATCGCCACCTATTGATACAGGATTGAATTTCAACTAGGGTATCTGCAACCTGGCTACGGTAGATATGGCGGTACCGGTTTTATTTCTTTTTAATTAAGATGGCACTGGTCAACCAGGGTGATCTTAGTTTTAGTCCGGGTCATGACTGTCTCTTTCTAACATTAAAAGTATTCATGTTTAGCATTTTTCGTCTCTTTTTTGGCACTGTTAAAATTTATACAGTTTATCGTGCCTTTAGTGGGGTTTATAACCACGTTTATATGTACATAACCTGTTTTAATTTAATGAAATGTCTATCTAATGTGAAGATTGAGTCTTGATTATTTTTGATTAATGAATTAATAATTTAACTGGATGTTTTACCCGCGAGCGAATCGAGCAAGGTGTAGACTTTTTTTGTGAAGTGCGTGACCTATAAAGTGATCTGTAATTGGTCCACGTGAGGTCGCTTCTTCTTTCTTAATTTTTTTATTTTTTTTTGAGTTTCATCATAGAACCCCGAGCTCAGTTTTACTTTAAAATTATCTTTTAATGTTACCCTAAAGATTGATTAATTATTTTATCTACTTATCTTGTCTTAAAGGGCATAAATTGTTTCTTTAAAGGCTTACCTGGTTGCCATTTTGTGCATAGGCACATGGGCACCCCTATCTTTGGTTTTGAATTTTAGAGGTTCATTACCTATTTCTTATTTTGGACAACTTAAAGAAAAACTTCACTGCCCTGGTTTTTATTTTTTTATAGTTTTTGGAAAAGAGACTAATTGCTCTGATTATAGAGTCGGTTTACGCCACCTTATGTAGTTTCTGCCCAATAATTCTAATTTAGAGAACCGAGCATAAGTTTTAAGTTGCCATTATACATTACGCTATCTTTGGTGATTGATCACTGGGTACTGAGTTTTTTCTGATGTGTTAATATCTGAAGATTTGTCTCGGGGGTTCTATGATGAAATCTCACTGCATATCTCTTTAAATTTTCATTTATCTCTTGCTAATTTAGTACTTATTACCTGCCTTGCCTGTGCAGAAGTCTCCTAGAGCACAATTTACTATTGATTATTTTTACCTAAACCTGGTTCTGTGCAGAAGTCTCCTAGAGCACAATTTACTATTGATTATTTTTACCTAAACCTGGTTCTGTGCAGTAGTTTATCCTAGAGCACTATTATATTTTTTTTTATAAAATTACTATTACCTACTTATCTTATCTTAAAGGACATAAATTGTACCTGGTCGCCATTTTGTACATAGGCACATGGGCACCCCTATCTTGAATATTAGAGGTTCATTACCTATTTTTTTTTTATTTTATGCTTGTATAGCTACAATTTTTTTTTTATAATATTACCATTGAATATTTTTATCTAAACCTGGTTCTGTGCAGGGCTTTCTCCTAGAGCACAATTTCATTTTGTGTTTCTATAAATTGTATAGCTACTATCTGTTTTTATAAAATTACGATTAATTATTTTTATTTAAACCTGGTTCTGTCGAAATAGTTTGCACCAGAAAACTACCTGATTTTATGCTCTTATAGCTTTTATCTATTTTATAAAATTACTATCATTGTCAAGTTATTGATCATTTTATTTAAACCTAGTTCTGTTGAAAAGGAGTATCACTGCAATTTTACAATTCAGTTTATTATTACATTAATTAATTAATTAAAATTAAAATATATTCCTTTTTTTTTTGTTCTGTAAATATTCCTTTTCAAGCAGAGCAAGGGAATGTATAAGGTTTTGTTTGGTGAGTCTTAACACCTGGTCTTTTCTCGGTACCCAACTTCGGAACTTCATTATTGGAGCCGGACAACGCAGCTGACGTGACGTCACGACATGCAGGGGCCCAAAGTCTGTTGAGCTCTACTCTCCTATACCTGTAGAGAGTCGATTCCTAAGCTTCACCCGAAGCTCTGACATAAACTGGTTATATCTCTACAGGGATCCGAAAACCACTATTGAAGAAAAAGGGGTAAAGGTAACTGACGCCTTGTGTGTGATTCATCATAAAATAAATCAAAAACCTGTCAAAAATCTTTATTTAACTTTTGTTAATTTTTTTTTTACCTGATTGGATATATCATCATTGAAACTATTATTTTATTTTTCCTTTGCAAAAATAATTGTTAATTCATTCAAACTACTTATCTTTAAAATTTTCCTTTTGTCAAAAAAAAATCTTTGTCATACAAATACTTATGTAAATAGACTACCTATAATTAGTTAATTCATTCAAACTACTTATCTTTAAAATTTTCCTTTTGTCAAAAATCTTTGTCATACAAATACTTATGTAAATAGACTAATTGTTAAGTTGAACTGAATGTGTTTTTATTGCATACTGGAAGGGACTGTTAAAATTAAACTCGAACTTACCACGCCCTGCCTGAGCTAGCAAAGCAACAAAAGGTAAGAAATTGGCACTCAACGACTAAATAAATTTTCATTACAATTACAACAATAAATTTTCATTACAACTTTTCTGGTTTGAGAGCCAAATTTTGATTACAATTGGCGTCCCAACGTCATTAAATTAAATATTCATTACAATTGGCGCCCAACGTTAATTACCAATTTAGTAACAAATTGGCTTTATTTTAACAGTCCTTGCTTGGTGTGAAGTAGAGCACTTCGATATCCTTTCTGACAGTTTTTTTAATTATCTAGTTTTCTGGTGACTTGCATTGTTTTTATTATTTTTTATCTGCATTTTTGGTATATTATCTTCAAAAATGACTTTGTTAGTATCGGTATTACATAGCCATGAGGTAGATTACGAACTTAGTATCAGAGATATAACCCCTACTGGTAACGTAGAGGAAAGAAAGAAAGTTTTAAAGGGTATATTGTCTCAAGAAAGTGCCAATCGTAGCTTTGATGATGATGTAAAAGAGATTAAATCTTCTTTGGATAACCTTAGAGTGAAAATTGACGCCTTTTCTGGTTTGAGAACTGACTCAAAATATAGAGAATTAACTTCACGTTTATTTCATGTATCTGGTAGAGTATCACGTATAAATACAGCCTCTAAAACAGAGGTTGATACCAGAAAAGACCTTAATTTACAACTTTTGACATTAGAAGGCACACTTGACGACAAAGTATCCCCTGCTACATCAACCCCTGTTCAGTTTGCATCTAATCCTCCCAATACCTCTTTTTCTTATCAAAAATCGGTTCCTGTTTATAAATGGGATTTAAAAAAATTCACTGGTGAAGGGTCGGTTATGACTTTCTTGGAGAAAGTAGAAACCCTAAGAATATCGGGGAACTGTCATACCGATGAACTGTTTGCCTCAGCCAGTGATCTTTTCGATTCACAGGCTTGGACCTGGTGGTATAATAACCATATCAAGGGTCGTTTTACGGATTGGGACGATTTGGTAGTAAAACTTAAACAAACTTTCCTACGTGACAATTATGACAAGAATTTATTAGACGAAATTAAATCGCGTAAGCAAGGCAATAAAGAGTCAGTCTCTCTTTTTATTTCTTCTATGGAAGGTTTATTTAATAGATTAAACGTAGTTCCTTCAGAAAAAGAAATGGTGCAAATTATTCGTGAGAATATTTTACCTGATTATGTTAGATCTCTTGCCTTGCACGATATTGATAATATAGAAGACTTAACAAAGCTTGGTAAAAAACTTGAAAATTCCTTTCAGATCACAAACATATCTAGAAATTTAACCTATAAAAATCATAGATATATGGAACCAGATTTAAGTCGTCCTGGTCCATCTTTCTCCGGCAATGTTAATGCCGTTTATTTTAATGAAAACGTTACGTGCTGGAACTGCCTTAAACGGGGACATAAATATCCCTCTTGCCCTCAGCAACGTACAATTTTTTGTTTTGGATGTGGTCGGAAAGGAGTTGTAAAGCATAAATGTCCCAAGTGCAAAAATTCTGCTTATGGTTCAAAAAACGAAGTAGCTTCCGGCAGTACTATTCAAGGTGCTGTCGGCAATCAAAATCAAGCTCAAACGACATCCAAAAAGGACAAAAAGTCCAAAAACCAAAGTTAAATGTTTCTGAATGGAATTCCTGGCTTGCTTTTGTAAATACTTTCTTAAAATCAAGCAACATGCAGCATAAGCAGGATTTCCTCAAGTCTCAAATGCCAAATGTCTGTCATAATAATGTCTCTTTATCTGGGAAATTACCTCTACCTAAATCTCTGTCTAAGAAATTACCTATACCTAATAACTTATCTTTATCTTTGCCTAAGAAATTACCTATGCCTAATAATTTATCTTTATCGTTGCCTAAATCTACGGAGGATACTAGGAATATATCTCATACTATTAGTCCCTTATTTGTTATGAAAAAGTATGATGAGAGACCATATCTTGATGTAAATATTTATGACCATAAAGTGTTAGCTTTAGTAGATAGTGGCAGTTGTTCTTCAATTTTAGGATCTGAGGGCTTGCATCTCTTAAAATCTCTTAATTTGTCCTTGTCCACGGATTTTTCTTTTCTTGTCACTACAGCTGATGGCCAAAGCCAAAATGTCTTAGGTTATGTGTGGGTTCCTATAGCTTTAAATAATATTGTTCGTCCAGTTAAACTTTTAGTAATACCTTCCCTAAAGCATACATTGATACTGGGTATTGACTTTTTAAAAGAATTTAGTATTGAATTAGATTTTCAAAATTCTTCTTATAAGGCCAATTCATTTTCTACTTGTGTAGTAAATACTTTAGAAAGTGCTGAACAATTAACGAATGAGCAGCAAAGGCAAATTTCTGAAATTGCTGATTTATTTAAGTATATCGGTCCTAGTGATAGATTGGGCTTAACTCATTTAATGACTCATACAATAGAAACTGGCTCAGCAAAACCTATTAAACAAAGATAGTACCCTTTATCGTATGCAATGCAAAAAGTTTTACATGAAGAGATTCATAAAATGTTACAGTTGGGTATTATAGAGCCTTCTAACTCCCCATGGTGTTCACCTCTTTGGCTGGTTAAAAAGTATGATGGTTCTTCTAGAGTAGTTTTTGATGGGCGTAAGCTAAATGAGTGTACTCCTACTTCTGCATATCCCATGCCATTAATAAAATCTATAATCACTAAGGTTAGGGATGCAAAGTATTTATCATCCATAGATTTAAAAAAAGCTTTTCACCAAATACCGCTTGACGAGGAATCTAGGCCTAAAACAGCTTTTGCAGTTTATGGAAAGGGGCTTTTTCAGTATAGGGTTTTACCTTTTGGATTAAATAATAGTGCACAAGCTATGTGTAAGCTTATGGATATGGTTATAGGCCCTGCATTGGAACCTTATATTTTTTATTATCTTGATGATATAATTTGTGTGACCAGTGATTTTGAAACTCATTGTCGAATTTTGAAACAACTTTTCTATCGTTTGAAAGAGGCGAACCTCACTATAAATTTTGAGAAATGTCAATTTTGTAGACCTTCACTTAAGTTCCTTGGATATATGGTGGATCAACACGGTCTTAGAACCGACCCAGAGAAAGTTTCAGCTATTTTGGAGTACCCTAGGCCTCGAAACACTACTCAAATCAGGAGACTGGTGGGTTTAGTCGCTTATTATCGTAGGTTCCTTAATAATTTTTCTTCGTTGTGTAGCCCAATTACTGATTTACTAAAGGGTAGAAAGAAGGGTCAATCGATTAAATGGACTCCAGAAGCTGAAGAGGCTTTTCTTAAGGTGAAGCAATCCTTGACTACGGCTCCTGTTTTGGCTAGTCCGGATTATTCAAAACCATTTATACTTATGTGTGATGCATCGGATACAGGAGTGGGCTGCTGTTTGTATCAAGAGACAGATGGATTAGAACACCCAATTGCATATGCAAGTAAAACTCTTAATAAATGTCAAAGGAAATATACAACTACAGAAAAGGAGTTGTTGGCTGTTATTTTTGGTATTGAAAAGTTTCGTGGTTATATTGATGGTTCACATTTTACAGTTCATACTGATCACTCGTCTCTAACTTGGTTGCATAGCATGAAAAATCCTAGTCCTCGTGTTGCAAGATGGATCGTTACTCTAGCTCAGTATTCCTTCACTATTGTTCATCGTAAAGGTTCAAGCAACACCGTTGCTGATGCGCTTTCTAGAAGCCTTGAAGATGTAGCTATCTTAAATTTGACTTCCCTTAAACTGGATAAATGGTATGAAAATATGATTACGAAAGTTCGAGAGGATCCTGAAAAATTTTCTGCTTTTAAGGTCGAAAATAATATTATTTATAAACATTTATTTTCCAAGTATGATTTAGATGGTAATATTACGAATTGGAAAATTGTTGTGCCTGCTGCCCACAGGAAGGAAATGATTCGAAAGTTTCATGAAGATCCAACATCAGCGCATTTTGGAATATCTAAAACTTTGTATAGGCTTTCTGAGCTATATTATTGGCCTAATATGAGAAATAGTGTATATAAATATGTTCGAAAATGTACCAGGTGTGCTGCTTGTAAACCCAGTAATTTACCACAGGCTGGTCTTATGGGTCAATATCGTGACATAAATTTTCCATTCCAGATGATTTCTGCTGATCTTTTAGGTCCGTATCCCCGAACTGGAAGAGGTTCCCAGTACCTATTAGTTGTTGTAGATTGGTTCACAAAATTTACTCTTGTTCATCCAATATCTAGAGCTACGACTAAAGCTATCACTAAATTTATTGAAAATCAAGTTTTCTTAATATTCGGTGTTCGTCAAATATTTTGGTGTGACAATGGTAGTCAGTTTATTAGTGCTGATTTTAAAAAACTTATGAAGAAATATAATGTTCAGAAAATTTTTTATAATGCTAAATATCACCCTCAAATTAATCACACTGAAAGGGTAAATCGAAGTATTGTCACAGCCATGCGAGAATATATTCATGAAAATCATAAAAATTGGGATCAAAATATCTTTCAGATTGCCCAAGCTATTTGTTTGTCCCGTCATGACGTTACTGAATTTTCACCTTCATTTCTAAATTTTGGTAGAGCCATTCCAGTTGATGGAAGTTTTTATGGCCTTATTTCTGATAATGCAAATAACAAAATAGAAATTTCTTCCAAAGTTCATAATCCACAAACTATTCAAGAACTCCCACAAATCTATGAGGATGTACGAAAAAAACTTTATAAATCATATTTAAAAAGTAAAGAACGTTATGACTTACGTAAAAGAGACGTAGAATATCATGTGGGTGATTATGTTTGGAAAAAGAACTATGTATTGTCTAATGCTGGAAACAATTTCTGTGCGAAATTGGCGCCTAAATTTATACCTTGTGTAATCAGTAAAAAACATTCAAAGCTTGTTTATAGTTTAAAGGATAGGCAGGGTAATGACCTTGGTAATTGGCATATTTCTGACATTAAACCTGACGTAACTAATGATTTGGATTCTGACGATCAATCACAACCTGAGTCTGAGGTATCATGCTGATGTCTGCTTGTTTTTTTATTCTGTTTTTTATTTTGGTGGTATCGTTATCTTGCACCCTACACCCCTTTGTAGTTAACGATGCTATGGGTTAGTGGTGGGCTCTCTCTCTCATTCTTTATCTATCATCTTCTCGTCTCTCAATTTTTGCTGATGTATTAATTATCTTTTTTTTTTTAAATGTTATCTCTGATTTAATATACCTTTTTCATTACCTCAATATTTCAAATCTTTTTGAATATTAATTTTTTAATTTACTTGTGATTTCATCACAATACTATGAACAGAGAGACAGATGATTTTAGAATATTCCGTGTAACTCTAAACTCCGGAGTATTTTTCACACAACATCAGTGACATTTGCAAAGTTAGGCAGTTGAATTTATTTCCCCTAATTTATGCAATATCTCGTTTCTTCTAGCCAAAATCGAGGAATTGTCTTTTGCTGACTTGATTTTGAGCGCTAATACTATTTGGTTAGTGGGTACATCTTAGTTTGTGTTAGACTTAGGAGTGCATTTCTTTGGAAATGATCTAACAAAGTTAACTATAGAAGCGACGTTAACATATCTTTCTTCCTCTTAAATCTCATTAAATTTCTGTTTAATGAACCTTTGATTTGTAATAGGCTTTTGATCCGCACAATTTATTGTGACCTATTAAAATAAGTCTATCTCTTTCTTATTTACCTGTTCCTTCAATTAAGACCTTTATTTGTAATAGGCTTTTGATCCGCACAATTTATTGTGACCTATTAAAATAAGTTTATCTCTTTCTTATTTACCTGTTCCTTCTTGTCGTAATTTTATAAAGGTATATATTATTACTTCGTCTTTTGGACTTGGATTTACCGATTTTGTCCTAGCTCGAGTTCAACCAGAACTTGTTTTTACCGATTGTGTCTTATTTATTTGCAGCCTTCTCTTTGTTATATACAGGCCGGAGGCGATGACGCTTCTCGGAACACCCTATTTAGTTTTTCATTAAAAGGCTGTGGTGCATTGAGATGTTTCAAACACTGATGTATCTTTTAGTTTTGTGTGTACTAGAATACACGTTATTTCGACCAGTGTAACATTTGGGTTACAATGATTTATCTTATCTTATCTTTTCTAATGGTTAATTTTGGTCTTCCACCCTCCGGGTACTGTTGTGTGGACGGTTTGCATGGGTTCTCTTGCTTGTATGAGGTTAGTACACGAAATTCGCCAAGTCACATTTGGTGTAATGCAATGCTAACCTAAGTCCGTTTTCCATCATAGTTTTGTTTTATGCATTTTTATTAAGGATCTTTATTTCATGCAAGCGATTCGGGGTGGCATTAATCTGCTATTGGGGGTGTCCTAGGTTTGCGTATTGCGGAGCAGTTTCTGGGTTTGGGCAACTATTATTAATTATTTTGTACATTTGGAATGTACATGGCGCCCAATATTTGTAACTTATCGTAAACTATTGCCTGTTTGTTTTCCTGCCTCTATAAAATTATTGCCTCGACAAAATTGTCTATATCTCTGAATCACACTGGAGTGCTTTGTTTGCTTCGTTTTGCGGTGAAACATCATTTAAAAAAAAAAAATAAGTAAACTTATTTTTTTTTTTGCCGACTATTGGGGGTGTGTTACGGTAAAATTCACATTTACCATACCACCTCTAAATCTCAATATAAATTTTAAATTCAGTAATACTATCGCCACCTGTTGATACAGGATTGAATTTCAACTAGGGTATCTGCAACCTGGCTACGGTAGATATGGCGGTACCGGTTTTATTTCTTTTTAATTAAGATGGCACTGGTCAACCAGGGTGATCTTAGTTTTAGTCCGGGTCATGACTGTCTCTTTCTAACATTAAAAGTATTCATGTTTAGCATTTTTCGTCTCTTTTTTGGCACTGTTAAAATTTATACAGTTTATCGTGCCTTTAGTGGGTTTTATAACCACGTTTATATGTACATAACCTGTTTTAATTTAATGAAATGTCTATCTAATATGAAGATTGAGTCTTGATTATTTTTGATTAATGAATTAATAATTTAACTGGATGTTTTACCCGCGAGCGAATCGAGCAAGGTGTAGACTTTTTTTGTGAAGTACGTGACCTATAAAGTGATCTGTAATTGGTCCACGTGAGGTCGCAGGGATATGTAGAGGGGATTTTTCTTCAGCAGGAGGACAGAAAGGTAATTTTTCGGGACTCTAGTGTTCAGGCTTTTGCACCGGCAAGTAGTAAAATTCTTCTTTCTTAATTTTTTTATTTTTTTTTTGAGTTTCATCATAGAACCCCGAGCTCAGTTTTACTTTAAAATTATCTTTTAATGTTACCCTAAAGATTGATTAATTATTTTATCTACTTATCTTGTCTTAAAGGGCATAAATTGTTTCTTTAAAGGCTTACCTGGTCGCCATTTTGTGCATAGGCACATGGGCACCCCTATCTTTGGTTTTGAATTTTAGAGGTTTATTACCTATTTCTTATTTTGGACAACTTAAAGAAAAACTTCACTGCCCTGGTTTTTATTTTTTTATAGTTTTTGGAAAAGAGACTAATTGCTCTGATTATAGAGTCGGTTTACGCCACCTTATGTAGTTTCTGCCCAATAATTCTAATTTAGAGAACCGAGCATAAGTTTTAAGTTGCCATTATACATTACGCTATCTTTGGTGATTGATCACTGGGTACTGAGTTTTTTCTGATGTGTTAATATCTGAAGATTTGTCTCGGGGGTTCTATGATGAAATCTCACTGCATATCTCTTTAAATTTTCATTTATCTCTTGCTAATTTAGTACTTATTACCTGCCTTGCCTGTGCAGAAGTCTCCTAGAGCACAATTTACTATTGATTATTTTTACCTAAACCTGGTTCTGTGCAGAAGTCTCCTAGAGCACAATTTACTATTGATTATTTTTACCTAAACCTGGTTCTGTGCAGTAGTTTATCCTAGAGCACTATTATATTTTTTTTTATAAAATTACTATTACCTACTTATCTTATCTTAAAGGACATAAATTGTACCTGGTCGCCATTTTGTGCATAGGCACATGGGCACCCCTATCTTGAATATTAGAGGTTCATTACCTATTTTTTTTTATTTTATGCTTGTATAGCTACAATTTTTTTTTTATAATATTACCATTGAATATTTTTATCTAAACCTGGTTCTGTGCAGGGCTTTCTCCTAGAGCACAATTTCATTTTGTGTTTCTATAAATTGTATAGCTACTATCTGTTTTTATAAAATTACGATTAATTATTTTTATTTAAACCTGGTTCTGTCGAAATAGTTTGCACCAGAAAACTACCTGATTTTATGCTCTTATAGCTTTTATCTATTTTATAAAATTACTATCATTGTCAAGTTATTGATCATTTTATTTAAACCTAGTTCTGTTGAAAAGGAGTATCACTGCAATTTTACAATTCAGTTTATTATTACATTAATTAATTAATTAAAATTAAAATATATTCCTTTTTTTTTTGTTCTGTAAATATTCCTTTTCAAGCAGAGCAAGGGAATGTATAAGGTTTTGTTTGGTGAGTCTTAACACCTGGTCTTTTCTCGGTACCCAACTTCGGAACTTCATTATTGGAGCCGGACAACGCAGCTGACGTGACGTCACGACATGCAGGGGCCCAAAGTCTGTTGAGCTCTACTCTCCTATACCTGTAGAGAGTCGATTCCTAAGCTTCACCCGAAGCTCTGACATAAACTGGTTATATCTCTACAGGGATCCGAAAACCACCATTGAAGAAAAAGGGGTAAAGGTAACTGACGCCTTGTGTGTGATTCACCATAAAATAAATCAAAAACCTGTCAAAAATCTTTATTTAACTTTTGTTAATTTTTTGTTTATCTGATTGGATATATCATCATTGAAACTATTATTTTATTTTTCCTTTGCAAAAATAATTGTTAATTCATTCAAACTACTTATCTTTAAAATTTTCCTTTTGTCAAAAAAAAATCTTTGTCATACAAATACTTATGTAAATAGACTATAATTAGTTAATTCATTCAAACTACTTATCTTTAAAATTTTCCTTTTGTCAAAAATCTTTGTCATACAAATTGTAAATAGACTAATTGTTAAGTTGAACTGAATGTGTTTTTATTTCATACTGGAAGGGACTGTTAAAATTAAACTCGAACTTACCACGCCCTGCCTGAGCTAGCAAAGCAACAAAAGGTAAGAAATTGGCACTCAACGACTAAATAAATTTTCATTACAATTACAACAATAAATTTTCAGTACAACTTTTCTGGTTTGAGAGCCAAATTTTGATTACAATTGGCGTCCCAACGTCATTAAGTCAAATATTCATTACAAACTTCGACAGGCACTGGCACCTGAATGCGTATGCTCATACCTCATGTCTCGCAGACGACTACGTTCGGAAATATAAGCAATCGGCATCTCTACCGGAATTACCCTACTCCCTTTGGCAAAGTTAATAAAAAATATTAGTTACAGTTGGATTCTCAATGTGTTTATGACAGTATTAATATATATTCATGTGATGAGACTTGCGAAATATAAACATGTTATGTAAATTGTAGAAGCTAAGAATTGCAATGAAAATATTAATAATGCACTAGTCAAACAGGAGCATAAAGCAAAACACATTACACAACGATTAACGATGGAAGACAAACACAATAAGAATAAGAATAAGAACTTCATTGTTTCCTTAAGACTGTTAAACAGATAGGGCACGTCACAAAAATAAAAATAGATAACAAATACATTTAATATCAAGAACAATAAATTATATCTGACAAAATTCAGTCGGGATTAAGACTCACGAATTCATTATAAGGTTGTAAAAGATTGGCTTATGCAAAAACAGCTTTAGCTAGGACTTAAACCTACCTAGAGCTCAAGCCTGCTTAATGAAGGTAAATAATTAAAATAATAGGGGTCAGCAAATTTAGGTGACTTTCTATTGTAAATGTTATTAAATTTCTTTACCTTAAATTTTTCTTTTCCTCGCGTATTATGGGGATGATTTTTATCATAATTTGTTGCAAAACAAGTAAATGTTAACTGTTAACAACTAGATAACGTTAAGTATACCATGCCATAGTAGGTCGACATAATGGCTACATAGGGAAACCTAGTTATAATTTATAATTAAGATGTAACCCCAAGAACTTAAAAATCAAAATTTTTGACATCACCATCATATATACAGGGTGATTCACGACGATGGCGTATAAGACGTTTATGGCGAACCAGTCAACGAAATTATCCAAAAATTTGGTATCTTTCATAAGAGCACATGCTCTATCCTGCTAAAATGGTTTCAATAATACAGTGTTGCCGCTTCTACTAGAAGGTAGTAGCTAATGTTTTAAATGGAATACAATGTATATTATCTTATTTTTACAATCTGTAATAGTTTGTTAACATATTTTCTTATTAGTTCCCTATACCTATCCGTTACCGTTTTCGAGATATCAGTCAATTTCCATTTTTTTTTCGAGAAACATGACCTGAGATAAATGCTGATATTTTGAAACTTTTAGGTACTAAGGCACTGAAAATTGGTTTGAAGTTAGGCAATACCCAAAGACCTATTACGCTATGGCTAAATCTTGGTGTCAATGTACAGGGCAGTCCAGAAATGCAGTTATTTTGGCTAGTTGAAAAAGTATATTTTTTCAAATAAAACACCCTGTATATTTTTACTGATTTGGAAAGTTGCTGAAATTTGTTGTGCATTTATGTATACCATACCCATACCTAACTAATCAAATTTCTGATTTATAAGCGTTTATTTGCAAAAGTTCCTTGAAAGGTACTCCCGTTCAGTTTTGAGTCAGTGTGCCATGCAGTCTCATATGTCAAGTCACTGGTATTATCAGAATTGGCCTCCGAGATCACCTGATCTTAATACATTAGTTTTTTTCTGTGAGCTGTATAGGATATATTTAAAGAAAAAATTTGCAAATCACCAATTGAGTTGCTAAGTCAGGTCAACCGAGCATTTTAAGAACTAGATCCAACTAAAATTGGATCTGACAGACTTGCGCACTCAAAAAGCACATTTTGTTGCGCCTCATTCAGCTATAAACGCGCTAAGAGTCAATATTAGTAATAAAAACTGCTAATAAATTAAACACAATATTAAATAGATACCTAAAACACTTGTCCTCTACTTCCAAATCCTTCAAAATGAGCTTGTTGCCTGCATTCGTCCTGGCAGATCAAATTTTATTTGGATGTAGATGTTGAATTGCTCAATTGGCCTAATAGAGCGACTCTTCGACTGGTAATTCACCCACAGATAAAACAAACTAATGTATTAAGATCAGGTGATCTTGGACGCCAATTTCGATAATACCAGTCACTTGACATATGACACTGAATGACACACTAAGTCAAAACCTAACGGGAATATCTTTTTCAAGGAACTTTTGCAGATATACGCTTATAAGTCAGAAATTTGACTAGTTAGGTATAGGTATGGTATATATAAATGCACAACAAATTTCAGCATCTTTTCAAGTCAGTAAAAATATACAGGGTGTTTCATTTGAAAGAAAGTACATTTAGACATTTTTTCAACTAACCAAAATAACTGCATTTTTATACCACCCTGTACCTACATTGACATTAATATTTGGCCATGGCGTAGGAAAACTCCTGGTATTGCCCAACTCCGAAATGAATTTCGGTGCCTTAGTAACTCAAAGTATGAAAGTATCAGCATATCGCAGGTTATGTTTTTCGAAAAAAAAATGGAAATTGACTAATATCTCGGAAACGGCAACGAATAGGTATAGGGAAATAATAAGAAAGGTTGTTGACAAGCTAGGTTGAGGAGGAGAAAGTTGAGGTTATGTATGAAGTAAACAAAGGCGAATATAAAATAACGCAAAAAAATTGCAAATTTTGCAAAAAGAAAGTTGTTTTTGCACTGGATTGTGGCTCTTGTGGGTGCAGCTATCATCCTAGTTGTGGTATACAAGGAGGTGCCGTGAATAGCGAAAATAAAGTAATTTAATGTACATCGCACGAAATAAGTGAGGTTAAGCTGAATATGGATGAAAAACAAATGAAAACAGTTTTAGAAAAAGCATTCACGCAACATCTAAACCCATTTAAAAACAAGATGGAAAAGTCTATGGGAGAATTGAGAAATTCCGTGCAGTTTATGTCAGATGGTTTTGACGACCAAAAATCCATGTTTGCAGAGATGGTTTCCGAAATGAGAAAACTCAAAGATGAAAATAACTTGTTAAAACAGAAGTTGGAGGTGTTTAAAGAAAGGTTGAACCAAATTGAGCAAAAGGATAAAGAAAACAACTTGATAGTAGCAGGAATACCCAAACAAAATGAAGTTACTCTCCAAGATAGTATGGAAAAGGTGTTTGCGACCATGAAAATCACTTTAAACAAAGGGGATGTAAAGGAGTTATATAGGATCAGCACCAAACCAGAAGCTCCTATCATGCTTAAGTTAGGGAACCAGGAAGTTAAAAATAACATAATTAATCGAATCAAAATTGTAAAAGGACTAAAGCTGCATGAATGCGGACTGGAGGGTGAAAATACAAATATATTTTTTAATGAAGACTTAACTAAATACAACCAACTATTGTTCAAAAAGGCTCGGGAAATAAAAAAAAAGAATAACTATAAGGCAGCGTATGTTAAAAATGGAAAGGTGTATTTGAAAAAAGTGAAGATGACCGTGCAGTTAGAATTAGAAATGTGACAGACTTCCAGCAATTTTAAATATCCAAAATTCAGTATTAATTTCGTCAACAAAAACCAAAATTATACCAATGGCTGTAAAGGATGATCTGAATATATTGTATATTAATATTAGGAGTCTACGTAATAAACTTAATGATGTATATAACATACTTCTTCTTAGTAAAAAACCAATACACATAATTATTCTTACAGAAACATGGCTTTATCCCAATGAAATAAATTACTTTAACTTGCCATCATATACAGCAGTGCATGATTGCAGAGATACAAAGGGAGGAGGCACCTGCATTTTTGTTCAAAATGGAATAAACTATATATTAAATACTAAATATAATATTAACAAAGAGGATTGTAATGTGATATCAGTTTATATTCCACAACAGAAACTCACAATATTTGCTGTGTATAGACCGCCAAAAAATAAAATTAATATTTTTTTGCCAGAGTTAGACAAGTTATTGGAAAGTCAAAAAAATGCATGCATTCTTATTGGCGATATGAATTTGAACTTACTGAAAAATTCACAGAGTATAAATTTTTATAAAAATACGATTGAAATGAATGGCTTCAAATTTCAAAATAAAATAAATAGTCAAAATGCTACTAGAGTAACACAACATTCTGCATCAATCTTAGACCATGTCATAACAAATAAAAACATCCAGTGTTATTCTAACTTAGAGGATCACATTATTTCTGACCATAGGATTATGCATATTGACATTAAAAAAATGTTTTGTGAAAATATAAAGCAAAAAGTTACAAAAAGTTCTCTTAATATAGAAATATGGAAACAACAAGTAGGAGCAAAACTGGAGCAAATGGAAATTGATACCTTTAAAAAACTTGCAGATATATTAAATGAAAGCAAAAATAGTTGTACAAAAAAACAAGTTTTAAAAATAAGAAACAACAATCATTGGGTTACACAAGAATATATTAGAAAACTTAAAGAAAGAGATAAACTATATGTGAGATGGAAACGGTTAGGCAATGAATTGAGTGAAAATTACTTTAAAAAAGCAAAAAATGACTTAAACAAACTTAGGATAAAGCTTCAAAAGCAATATGCAGAGAAACAATTTAAGGAAGCTCAGAATAACTAAAATATCTGATAAAGAGGGAAACATATATACGAACAATATAGATATTGCAGAAGAAATGAATAAACATTTTTCAAGTGTTGGAGCTACATTAGCCGCAAGAATAAAACAAAAACCTGCACTAACATTCGAGGAACAAGAACACACCGAAAGCATATTATTACAACCAACTAACTTAGCTGAAGTTCAACAAATTATAAGTGGATTAAAACATCACTGTGCTGCTGGCAAAGATAATATAACAAAGCAAGACATTATAACAAACTTTGGAATGATTGGCCCTAAATTGGTAAACTTAATAAATGATGTTCTTGACACAGGCATCTTCCCAGAAGAACTTAAGACAGCAAAAATAGTACCTATACACAAAAAAGGTGCACATGATGAAGTCAACAACTATCGACCAATATCATTACTCAGCACTTTCAGTAAAATATTGGAAAAAGTTATCAAGGAAAGACTGACAAAATTCATTGACTCGAACTTCAAATTTGATCAGAATCAATATGGCTTTCAGAAAAAAAGCAGCACCCTTGGAGCGACAGTTGATCTTCTTGAATGCATATCGGCTGAGTTGGACAAAAATAACTACGTTGTGTCTGTGTTTGTTGATCTACAGAAGGCCTTTGATACTGTAGACATTCGACTACTTATACAAAAACTACAGAAAATGGGCTTTCGTGGAAAGTGCCACAAGCTGCTAGAAACATACTCAACAGGAAGAGAGCAATGTACGGAAATAAATGGCAAAATTAGTACAAATACAAAAGTTAGTGTAGGAATTGCTCAGGGTTCGGTCTTGGGGCCTTTACAGTATCTGCTTTATGTGCAAAGTTTAAAATATGCCGGATTAAAAGCAAGATACTTTAAGTTCTGTGATGATACTGTATTAATTTTTTCTGGAAAAAGCAAAAATGAACTTGAAGAAATGGTTAATAGTGATTTGAATAAATATTTTGATTGGCTGTGCTACAATAAACTAAGTATTAACATAGAAAAGACTGTTTACATGGTTTTACAACAACGTGGAAAAAAAGACATAAATCCAGTAATTAAACTAAATGATGCTGTTCTGGAAAGAGTCCAGAAATACAAATACTTAGGCTTAACAATATCAGAAAAACTAACATGGACCGCGCATGTAAATAACATTATTGAAAAGGTGGCCCCAATGTTGGGAGCAATTAAACGGTGTAATTATATGTTAAATACAAACTCAAAATATATGTTATATAACAGCTTCATTGCGCCACATATGAGATACTTATTACCCTGTTATGGAAATGCCAGTGCAAGTGACTTGAACAAAATTCAAAGACTACACAATAAATCAATAAAAACAATATTTTGTCTTAGCTATAAAACACCAAGTGAAACTCTTTACAGAGACTATCCTTTCTTGAAGTTGGAATGTCTTAAAATACTTGAACATGCAAAACTTATCTATAAAGTGAATAACAATTTAATAAAAACTAATGTAATGCTGAAACAAAACAAAGACTACCACAATTATAACCTAAGGACAAACAAATTCAGAAATAACTTCTCTAGGACAAAGAAATCGCAGGATTCCCCAATATATAGAAGTGTTCAAACAAATAATACCATACCAGAAGCTATTTTCATTGGAAGAGAAAAGGAAGTGTATCGTAATCTCAAAAACTTTCTGAAAAACAGAGACTAAAATATATTTAAAACTGTTATAGAATTGATTAATTTATTGTATATTTTCTGTTATATATTAGTCAATAAGGCCTCGGTGCCAGTTTGTAACTGATTAGAGGTCTGTAATAAATTTATTTAAAAAAAAAAACTACAAATTGTAAAAATAACTTAATATACAGGGTATTTCATTTAAAATATCAGAGTTGCCACTACTTTCTAGTAACAGCGTATTATCAAAAATACTCTAGCTGGGTAGAGCATGTCCTTTTACGCAAGAAACCAAATTTTTGGATGATTTCGTTGACTGGGTGGCCATAAACGTCTAACATGCCATCGTCGTGAATCACCCTGTATACTATACTATACTCAGGCCCAATATTCTGAGCTTGGAGTAAAATTCAATAATTACCGTCTTTTTTATATTAATAATTAAGTTGTTTCTATTGCACCAGCAACTAAACTCTGAAACAACATCGTATACCCTCCTACGCAAATCTGGGTCCTGGTCATCCACAATGACACTGGTGCCGTCAGCATACATAAAAATACTGTCAGAAGCCATATGCGCTGGAAAGTTATTAACATACAATAAAAATATCAGGGGACCAAGAATACTTCCCAGAGGTATTCCCAGGGCAAGACCCTGTGGATCCGAAAGGTTCGTTTCGTTCTTAGGTATTATAATATTTGCAGAATTATACCGTTGACTCTTACTGCCATAAATAATCTACCTGATTAAATCCTATTGTATACGCCTCATCCTTTTCAAAGCTGAATAAATGGGATCAGGGTCGGCTTGAAAATGTACCTACACCACATGATTTATTTTTATAATTTAAAATAAATAGACAGGTATTTTTAGTTTTAGGTACCTATGATAAATGTAAAATAATGATAACAATTAATGATAATTGAAAATAATATAATTTCAAAGTATAACTATTAGGATAACAAGTACAATAAAAATTAATTAAATTCTTAAAAACTATTGACAATTTATTCAAAATTTAACTCTGTATCACTATCACTATCTTCATCTAAGCCTAAACTTATAATTAAGGGTTGAACATTTGTAATCATACAATTGTAAGAATTTTCCACCTTAAGTACATGCTGTACACAGTTTTTCCAGCTGTCTGCAGAAATTTTTCTTACTTCGTTTTTAATTAATTCTACTACAGATGCATTTAATGTAGGAGAAATATTATTTCTCCTAATATTGGATTTTAATTGGTGCCATATTAGCTCAATAGGATTGAATATACAATAGTATGGAGGAAGACGCAACACTGTATGTCCATTTTCTGCTGCAAGTTTGTCACACTCGTATTCCTTATTTATTTTAAAAGCTTTTAATACTTCTAGCAGTTCTCGTTTTTTGTAAATTTCTTCAAAATATAAATCATTTCCAATCATAAAATTTTAAATTTCTGCTTTTGTATTATTAGAATTGGGAATGATTTTTGCTTGCCGACTATGATAACTAGCATTGCCCATTACAATGACGCTATTTTCAGGTATATTTTTAAGAAGTTTATGTTTAAACCAATCGTCAAAAAGTTGTGCGTCGGTATCTTGATGGTAATCTAAAGAAGAATCTGCTATGTTTTTAGCTGAAAGCAACAGACAATTTGGAACAAACCCGTTCTCTGAACCAGCATGTAATATTGTGATTCTTTTGCCTTTATTTAATGGTGCCTTGGTTTGACAATTTTTGAAAGAATCATCCCAACCTTTTCTTGGAGTGTCATGGGTATCGAACCATGTTTCGTCAAGGTAAATAATTGGACGATTTTTTTCTCTAAATTGTTTAACAGCTGGTAAATATTTAAGTCTCCATTCCCGTAAACGTTAAGATTCCATTAATGTTTGTCTTTTATTAATGCTTCGATATTTAAAACCCATTTTATGCAATATTTTCCTAAGACTTGAAAGGCTACAAGAGATATTTGTTTCGTCTTTAATCAGCCGCTCTTTAAGGGGAATCAAAGTGGGTACAGTTTGTGCCTCATACATTTGGTAAATCTTTCTTCTTAATAAATCCATGTAATTTTCGTCAATGCTTCTAATTGTGCCAAAATCACTCCGATTTTTTCTAGGATTAACAGGTTTAAGTACTATGTGTCTTACCGAAGATAAAGGAGTTTTTGTCAAAGTAGACGTCTCTGCTAAAGCATCCATCTAATTAAAATTTCGACTCAACAAAGATTGATACACATTTTTAATTATTAGTTTGGCATCGGTAGATAAATGCTTTCTTTTAAAAATGACACTTGAAGATGCCCTCCTATCAGCACAATTCCAAGGACGCCACATTCTACCACTAATAAGCCCAAATAAAAATTACTCGCCGGAAAACCACTAAAGACTAAAATTATTAAAAATCAGTTTGTATTTATATAGGTATGCATCAGGCATAGGTATAAATTGAATTTGTACCTGGTCCGGCTCTACTCGAAAAGGTTTTAAAATTTGCGATTTCCTTATTTATTTTATGGTCAAAGGGATAATGAGGGTTTTATTGCAGTTTAAAGATCAACGGTATAATTCTACAAATACTATACCTACTAGAAGGATACAATCCACTTATATAACGGTTTCCTAATGCCCAGGTTATGCATCTTGTTAACAACAAATTGCGGATCCACACTATCAAACGCAGATCAAAGTGAATCGATCACTATCCATATGGTTGTTAAAAATTGTTTGTATAAACTGGCTACTAGCAATCTTGGTAGAATAATTCTGTCTAAATCAGTGATGCGCGCTTTTTAAGAAAAAAACACGGCAATTGATCACATACTACTTCTTCGAAAATTTTGGAAAAACAACTAAGCAGCGGCATAGGTCGATAGTTCTTTATTTTGTTGATATCTAGTTTCAATATTCTAGAATGGTCATTTACAATTTGCTTGATCTAATAGATGACTAATAATAAATTGTTTCTTGTTCACCTGAGAGGTATCACAAATTGAATCAAAACTGATGAAACGCCAACTATTGATAACTTTATTTTATATGCTGACTCAATTTGCATCATATTGCCAGGAAAAATCTAATATATTTTTTATAATTTTATCACAAAATTTCTAGTAATACATTTTGTTGGGGGGTAATCGAAGTTAATTGATTTCTGACAGCGAAGTCGGAAACTACCTCTATCCAACAATTTTTGGGATTCGAAATAAGAACGCATTGTTTAATGAAATATTATATGTAAAATGCATTGGACAATACAACACTATCTATGAAATCTAGACCCATGGCCAGATAAGTAGAATATTATGAGCTTTTTAGGTATAATTGCTAGCAATCCATCATCAATCTACACAAGGTGGTTCATTGGAAACCCTTATTATACACTTAATGCACAAGATCTCTATTAGAACTACGGAAGAAATATAATAAACTAGTTAATTCCCTAGTGTTGACATTAATTTTTACTGCGTGGCCTATAAGCTTGCTCACTGGTTCGTTATTTTCTTGCTACCCTTGTTTGAAACAATTGTTTACTTAAACACTTGTGCTCTTATTCCTTAATGCAAGTTATGGTAGCATGTTACAAGGATTTACGACAAAGACACTGGTCGATACATAACGTTCACATTACTAACTGCTTTTTTAAGTTATTTCCCGAACTATCACTTGAAAGTATATCACAAAAACGCCCCGGTATCGTGGGGAGTTCGATTTCGTACGTCAGATAACGCGGAATTGCTAGCTGCTTAATTCTACTTAAGAAGAAACCATAAATTGCCCAAAAAGACCTTAAAAACGTGGGCGTACGTAAAAGCACTGGCTTCACGGAGCCATCGTGGAAGACTCCCCTCTCTTGACCGTTGCGCCGTGCCGCATGATCACATATTTGGTCCAATAGGGAGCTAGCGTCCCAATAAGGACATTATAACTGCGTGAACAAATTATAACCCTTATATGATTTACAAACAAAAATAGCAGATTAAAAAACGTGTCCATATTTCTCTAAGAGACCTGAATATAATATTCAACCCAAAGAACCAACACAAAGTCCCGGTCTCAAAAATTTTTTAATATTTAAAATTTAATTTACACATAACATGGCCAGAAATAATGGATATCCTTTGACATTAATCAATAAACTTTATTATAAGTTTGTAAACAAATATAAACTAACCTATAATATCATACGTGCTAATACATGGGATCACAAAAATTATAGAGCTTTAACTTTTTTCGGCAACATTTCCTCACAACTAGCAAACATTTTTAAACCTCACAACATCGCGGTAGCTTTCAGGACCTGTGACACTCGTAAGCGGCATTTAATCAACACTAAAGATAAAGTGGACTTCCTTTAAAAATCAGGAGTTTATTCGCTACATTGCTGAGATTGTCCGGCGGTGTATGTCAGCCAATCGGGCAGGAGAATCGCCAGCAGAGTTCATGAACATCTTAGCTTATTTAATAAATACCAGAATACTGATATAACCAATACTAAGTCTGCTTTGGCAAACCATCTACTTGAATCAAAACACCAGTTCTCGACATCTCAAAATGTTAATGTTTTGCATGAATGTCACAAGAGTAAAAAACTAGATCTATTAGAAAAATTAGAAATAACGAAAGCTAAAAAGAGCCCCGTCCTTACCTGCGTTAATGAGGCCTTTAATTTCGAGCCTTATTTTATTTTTAACAACTTAAATTACTAACAGCGGACTGCTAGTACCCAACATTTCACCTTATAAATTTTCTCCGCCAATTTTATCGACTGACAACATTGTCGTCCTTGATGCTGGTACTCTGGTACGCTCGTACTTTATGTTAATGGCTGTTATATTTTGGGCTGAGTTTATTCTCTGGGTGACTGCATCTCCCCCGCTTACTATGCCTAGTACTTATTTAACGAACCTTACACTTTTAGTTTTGTTGTTGTACCCATTTGTTTATATACAATTTTTAGTTTAAGTTCTGACTGTTTTGTAATGATGTGATTGTAACATTTATAATTTTTTTATATTTTTTTTCTATTTTGACATTTTTATTCTTCTTAAATTGTTTTTTGGTGTATCAGGTAGGTTTACTAGTGAGATTCGCTCACTTATATGCGTGTTAATTGACATCTTTTTAGGGCTGATGATGCCCTAAAGGCGAAACATGTTACCGAATATTTTTTAAATATTAAATTTTTTGAGACCGAGACTTTGTGTTGGTTCTTTTGGTTGAAAAATAGCAGAGATTGAAATCGCACGCACACAGCATTTACCAACATAACTCTCTTTGACGTGTTGATACACGTTTTCCCAACCGACATCTCACATATTGAAGTCAGGTAGAGTTGAGACGAGAAAAGCAATTGTTTTATCTAATCACTATTCTAACTCTGCAATAGCTAACAAGATATTAAATTTTAAAATCTTCCGTTTTATTAGACCCAAAAAAAAGCCTACTAGGCTCATTTAAGGCATATCAGCTTTAAGCTAACACCTGTAAGTGTGTGCACCATACCCAAAACAAAATTTCCCTTCTTTTGTTAACCTTCTCTCCTTTCTTACATCCCTATTTCTAATGACTCATTTCGTGCTGTAGTTATAACCTAATAAAAATAAATTCTTCTGCTCTTGGATTAATTTCCTATCCAGCGAACAACGTGTCCTCCTTCATATTTCTCTTTTATTTCCATTTATACGACCTTGATGGGGGCAATATGGTGCCTTTAATAGGGGTGGATATAGGTAAGTTGGTAACAGAGGCAGAAGACAATAAAAGGGTCATTTAAAGAAAGGATTTTATTACGGCGACTGTTATATGGAGCACGACATAAAAATGAAACGGCCCGTTAAGTTCTTTTACAGTAGACAATCATTTAGGTTTTATTCTTGAGCCTAACAAAGTTTATTGTTCCCTTGTGTTACTCGTATGTGATCAGGCCGCCCTGAATATTATTACATATATTAATAAACTTTTAACAGCAAGCAAGCAAATTTCCCCCCTTACATTGCAAATTATAATCGTTAAAGCGGCAAAGATAATATTTAAGAAATATTAATTAATCATTTATTTTGGTAAATTTGGCAACCCACGTATAATAGATTGCGAATTCCTGGACCAAAAACTATCACCCGTGCCTTGAAACTGGTTTTGTCTCTTTCTATCGTATATGATATTGAATTTGTGAGAAGTTCCTTGTCATCATGACATCTTCAGTACGAATGGTCCCAAAACTATAGTATATCAAAATAGTTGAACCGAGAAGATTTTTAGCAATTATTCTTAAATATATGAGCTTCCTAATGCAAGCAGGCACACAACATTAGTTGAATACAAGTATCATTTCTTACTTACTTGATCTCTTCTGTCATTCAAAATTCAGTTTCAACATCAAAATTTCTAATACTAACTAATATAAAAATTACTCAATTATATCAAGCCCTTGTGCAGGCAAGCCACCCCAGGTGTCTTGCATACTATCAATGGTTTGTCAGTAATTTAATGAATGACCACATTAATTCTCAAAATATAATGACTAAAGGGCGGAGTATATGCACTTAGATTCAGCCAAGATATGCACATATATATATGCCTTGTTTGCCTTTAAGATATGAAGTTATATGCATTTTTTTGACCGAATATGCATACTAGTATGCAATATTTCCTAATTTATTATAGTACCGGGTTGTAAAAAAGATGCTTATTTAAAAAAAAATGCAAAAAAAAACAAAGAAAACTAAAAGTAAACAATTATTTTAACCTAAAATTGTATAAAAGGCATTTATTACTAAATATTTTTCAAAATTTTCAACTAAAAAGGATCGTCTTCTATCAGTAAAAATATGTTTATACAAAGAAAAGCTTCTTTTGACATCTACTGATGTAATTGGACAATACTGCAACTTAGGTAGTAAAGTATAAGGCCAAGCTACAACTTCGTGGATGGTTTTTGTTTGATCCTTACTTGACCTCCTACTTTACCGGGAATGTTGTTACATTTAGCGGAAAAAGTTTCAACAATACTAATTGAGTCTCTTAAACTTAAATGTCTACTCTCTAACGAGGATATTATGTCCGGTATAAAGCTGAAATTAACCTCAATAAAGGCAAGATCTTTAGCTACACTTGCACTTTTTAACAACTCTTTACTTTGCACAATACACTGCGAATCGTCATCTAAATCCATAATTAGTTCTTTAATGGATTCGAAATGCTCTGCGTAGAATATTACGGCCTTAATCCATATTTCCCACCGGATAATTACAGGTTCTGAAGGTAAACTAACTTCTGGTAATCTCTCCTTATACATCTGAACTCTTAGAGGTGCTTTTAGAAACACTTTTTTTACATTCGAAATTAATTTATTTACTAAAGGATATTCAGTTCTGGCGGTTTCTGCGACTCGGTTTATTCCATGTAAAAGACAAGTCACATGTACCATATAGGGGTAAAAGTTTCTTAAGTTTTGGCCTACTTTTACCATATACGGTGCTGCATCAGACAAAAGCACTAAAAACTTCTTATCTGGGACTGGATTTGGTAAGAAAAAGCTCGAAGGGACTGCTGGTAAATCGGGTTACGGTCACATTATTAATTTTGTCTTCGTATACTGAATGGACAGTCTACTTTCTAAGCGTAGATTCGTCAGGAATGGTTTCTTGACAATATTTTTGCAAAAATCCTTTAACTTGCTGATTTTGCAATTTTTTTAAGGGTTAGACTTGCATAAGTCTTCTTGAAAAATTTCCTTTTCCGATTTCGATTTTTCTCCAACATTTTGAAATGTGTTCATTAGTAAACTGAACTGGCTGCGATTTCATTTTTTGTAACTTTGATTTATTCAGCGGTGTTTTCGAATGTTGATCGATTTGGAACGTCTTTTCACAAACAATACTTTTTGCACAAGCTTTACAGGAGACTTTTCCTCCACTTAACTCTAACTCTGGGAAATTTTTTAATCCACGAAGACGTTTTCGCCACTTTAGACATTTTGAACACAAATTTGAAATCACTAGTATCACAGTGAAAATACTGAAATCTTTCGACAAACTAAAACAGAAATACGTATTACAACCCGATATAAATACAGTTTGTTAAGCAGGTAATAATAAGGCATTATTAAATGACAATAAGTAACCCCTAACAATATACCTGCAAACCCTGGAAACCCCCTAATAAATATCTTGTGTATAACCAAAATGTAAATGTTAATTAGTAGGTATATAATTATCTTCAGATTGGAAAATCCCTGAAACAAGTGCCGGACCTATAAGTCTACGAGTTTTCCGGACCGGGCGATTTTAATTTTTTGATAAAGCCGAAAATATAAAAATATGCTCATAAAATAATAATTTGGGGAAAATATGCATTTTATTGTAAAATTGACAAAATATGCAAAAATTGCATATATATATGCACTTTGCATATATTCCGCCCT
The DNA here is from genome assembly GCA_963920685.1 of Polydrusus tereticollis. Taxonomy (NCBI): domain Eukaryota; kingdom Metazoa; phylum Arthropoda; class Insecta; order Coleoptera; family Curculionidae; genus Polydrusus; species Polydrusus tereticollis. The sequence continues at coordinate 64,811,931 of OY987327.1, forward strand.
TTAATAATGACAAATGCATTATTATTATTGACTGCTTGCTTAGATCATGCTTCTTTAGATCAAATATATAAACCGCGGCTACTTAAGAAGAAACAATCTTTAAAAATCTAAAAAGTTTGTTGATATTGATTAAGCAGAAAGTTAAAAATAGAAAAAAAACGACGTTCCTATTTTTTTGACAAGCAGTGTATTACAGAAAAAAAGAGAAAGTAATGGCGTTAATGGGCCCTCTAAAATTTAATTGATAGGCAGATCGAGGGTTATGTGGGTTTTTGCGACGTGTTAAATTATTGGCAGGCTTAATATTTGACGTGATCCTTTCGGAAATCAATATGACGCGATCAGCAGCCACACATATAAAAAGGTGTCGGCCAATAAACTCGGCTGTCAGTCAACGTTAGGGGCGAACGTAGACCCTCATCAACCGCTTAATATACCACTTACCTTTAAGCTCCATTGACACCAAACTATTAAGTCTCAATAAAGTTTTCGAAGTAACTCTTCAAGTTTTGATAGGTCGCAGAATACAGGATGAAGAAAATATTATGTTAAGAAGGGGGGGGGGGGGGGGGGGGAAGGAAGAAAACTCTGCCAATCCATTTATCCGAAAAGAACATTCGCCGATTGTGTAACTGACATTAAACTGACAACTGAGCAAACTGTATTTAATATTTAATATTTTTATTTGTTAACAAAACACTTTTATTTCTTTAAATATGTCAAAACTACCGGGATTAGAAAGAATACATATCAGGATTAAGTGTGAAACACAATATTCGACAAATGTCCACCGCGGCTTTGCTGGCAGGCCCTTGCCCTTTTGACGAAATTATTGATAACATTTTCACATATTTGTGGACGAATTTTATCAATGACGCGTCGAATTTCGTTCTTCAAGTCAGGAATTGCGGCTGGTTTATTGGCATAAACACGAGATTTAAGAAAACCCCCAGAGAAAGAAGTCGCACGGTGTTATATCGTACGATCGTGGTGGCCAATTGCTGTGGCTCCGTCATTTGCCTCGTTTTTCAAAATCCAATTATTCACGGCGCAACCCATGATCTGCTGGCTTCAATTCTTGGGTAAATTGGATTTTATAGGCATGCAAATGCAAATCTTTTGTAAGAATTCGCTGCATACTGCTTTTGGTAATGTTCACTTGCTGTGACCGACGACGAATCGACGTGCCTGGATTCTCACCAACACTTTCCGACACTGTTGCAATACTTTCTATAGATCGAGCAGTACGTTTTGATTTGATTTTATGTTTCCAACTGAACTACTTTGCTCAAATTTCTTGCTCAATCTTTGCACTGTCGTATGTTTTGGTGCATTATTTCTTCCAAAAACGACTCGCACTCTATGAACTGTTTCCGCATAACATTCTCCACATTTATAATACGTTTTCACGATGACAACGCGCTGTTCTACCGTGTAGCGTTCCATGGCTATTAATTGCAATAAATTACATGACAGCTATAAAATTTTCAGAATCCTACTATGATAAAAACGAAAATGCCACGATATTTTAAATGTGCGTACATTTTGGGACACGCTTTAGTAGTAGTGGTGTTCAATCGACATTTATTTAATTTTTTTGAATCTCTTCAATAACGGTTCGCGGTGGAACGATTAAACTTTTTCAAAAATTTGACAACTATTCGGGGGATGTTGTGCGATAAAATTCGAATATACAGGGTGCTTAGGAAAACAGTTACTCAACTTAAAAAAAAAGATTACACGCGCAATGTACCGGCCACACCACCGGGTGTAATCAGTTGAAACTTTCGGATGTCGTAAAGAACGTTGACCTACAGAACCCTGTTATTTTTTTGTGAGGTCAAAAATTGCAAGTTTTTTATTTGATCGAATGAAAATCAAGACAGACCCCTTTTCCCTAATTAATACCTTCGGAACAAAAAGTCGGATCGCAATTCGGTTTAGATCATTGGATAGATCATCTCAAATACTTCCTTTTCAGATTTAGAAACTTTTGATTTTTGAAAAAAACTAAAAATCGAAATTTATTTAAAACGGTTTTTATTTTTTTTAAGGCTAAAAAAAAAGTTGATCAAATACGTAAAGTGTATTTTTCGAATTTTGAAGAATTTGATATATAACGTGCAAAAAATTAAACAAATCAAACATTTCTTTTTAAACTAAAGTTTAAGTATACATAAACATACATATTTTATAATGCAGTTGGTACATGGTTATAAATATTTTCTTATTTTTGTCATTTGTTTCAGCTCGAAGTGATAATGAGGGTGGAGAGGTGAGAGGAAGAAGCCGCAGTGCGCGGCGTGACGATCCTTGCAGGCACACACACTTGGCACTGGTACCGACGCCGACGGTCAGTACCTACCTTCAAGTACCTTGTTACTATGGCGGGCCAAGGAGGGCCGCTGTCAACGACTATGGATCTTGACTCTTGAGGTAAGTTTATATAATTAGACTCATCTATTATTAACTGCCATTCAGACATTACTTGCTGGGTACTTCTAGCTAGTCATTGCGGACCCATTTACATGGTGAAGTTTGTGAAAATGTCTCGTAGAAAGAGTGTTGCAGCAACATCTGTCATCCTCTTGTCGCGGATAAAACAAAGAAAAATCTTAAACGAGAATATGGGTTAAAGAATAGATTGCCAGAAGGCCTACATCTGTTGTGAATGCAAGGTTGTTATCCGAATTAAGAATTGAAAATCGAAATCAGTTCAAAAAAACTTTTTGCGTTTGTCAGAAACCAATTTTAACTATTTACTGGAACGGGTGTATATCAATATCAAAATTGAATACAAATTTCAATCCGCCACTGAAAATGAATTTGGTCGATAAGAAACTTAAGTGTATCAAATTATTCCCAAGTAGGGGAAGTGTGCCTAAAATGGGATACTTAAGGTACAACTGCTCAAGAAAAATATTTGGGAATATTTTTTAATTTTCACTCATGCATAAATCTGCTGAATTATCATTTTAGTATCATAATAAGGAATATCTGGATTCAGGAACTAACCAATTTTGTAAAAATATATATTTTTTAAAATGGTGCATGTTTCCCATTTTATCCACACATGTTGATAAAATGGAATTTTGGGTAATTCTAAAACGGGATACGTATTTAAGCAGCGAAATTTTAGTTCTATCTAAAGGCAATAAGACATGAAATATTCTTAACCGGATTTATTTTAAAATATGAAAAACACAAGAGGATTATATAGTTAAATTAGTTAACCCGTTTAAAACTTAATTGTCACATAAGAAATAATCTTCATCATCTTCTGCTCCCGCACATGCTTCATGAACCCATCTGAGGCACTGGTTGCATTTGATCCATCCGTCCCCCTTTTTGCTTGAAGAGTAACTGTTTCCACAATAAAAACATTCCGGATCAGACTCTTGTTCACTGGATTCATCATTGTTAATAAATTTAACCTTTACGCTCTTTCCTTTTGCTTTCCCTTTTTTGGATGCGTATTTTCCTTCAATGGGTTTGGTTGGTTGGTTTAGATTTTTTTTTATCCGTCCAGTTTCCCGGATTCTTTTTCTCTGTTCACTTTCGGATAATTCTTCTTTATAAGGAGTGGAGGTGATTATGGCTGCTTTTCCGGTCTTTTGTTTTCTTTGGGCATCGCTTTTCTTGGAAGTGACTTTTGGGTATGGCTTCAAAGCTTCTGGACTGATATATGTGTCTCGAGGTATTTGTCGTATATCTGACATGGGAAGTTCTAGTGAAGAAGTGCTTTGAGATGTCTGTTGTACGCCTGATGTGGAAGGTTGTGGAGAAGGTGTTCTTTCAAATCGTTCTTGCTGTGGCCTTTCAGAATTCTGTAAGTTTGAATTGTTTTCGGTTTGTGGCGTAACTTCACTACTTGCAGTTATTTCCGGTGTTTCAATAATTTGTGTTGATGCTGCTGGCAGGGGAAAATCAGTTGGCAAAGCTGCTGCAAACATTTATTCTGTAAAAACATGGCGATCTGTAGGAAATACCCCTGTCTTTTTAAAAGCACTCATTGCATTAAGAGGTGTCGCAGCTTTGAGATACGCTTTACCAAAAAGCTCAGCCACATTGTTTATAACTCTGCCTGGATTATTTCTAAGGTAGGTATTTTGCTCTTGACTATAGAACGTTGAAAGTGGACCCATGAAGCACACATCTATGGGTTGCATTCTATGTGTGCAGTGTGGCGGAATACATAAAATCGTAACTCCATTTTCTCGAGCTTTGATTATCACTCCAAGATTCTGGGTGTGTGACTTGTGACCATCTAATATAAGCAAGGTTGGATTATCCTTAGATGCATGAGAATATTTAATAAAATGGTCAAACCACTTTTCAAACAGCGAAATATTCATCCATCCTGAAGGCTCACATACAATTAATGTTTCCGGTGGAGCACCAATTCCGAATTCTTGCTTCATTCGGGCACGGGGAAACACTATCATTGGTGGAATGAAATAACCTGCATTCATGCAAATCACTGCGGTACATAGGGTCCCACGTTCAGCTGAGGTAAGAGCCCCGACCTGCTTTCTTCCCCGCATGGCTATAATTTTTGATTGTTTCCCTTGGACGGTAGCTATACCGGTTTCGCCGACGTTAAATATTTGTGAGGATTTAAAATGATGTTGATCTTGAACAGCTTCTAAGAGATTGAAAAAATTGTTAACATTATTCTTGTTAAAATCAGTTGCCCGTGCTGCTGAGGTAGCCTGGGATACCCTGAGTGAAAGATTGCTTCTCTGCATAAAAGATCTTAACCAAGCCCATCCTGCTGCCTTATTACCTTTATTAAAAAAATGAGGTAGGTTATTTTTTTCGGCCAACTCAAATGCTAGTTGTCTCACTGACGTTGCGGTAAGTCCAAACGACAACGATTCCATATTTTTCACATATGTTACAAGCTCTTGTTCTAATTCCGGTGGATATGTGATCAACCTGCTTCCTAGACCTTTTAGACTGACCTTCTTTATTTTAATTTTCCCTTTTACTTGCCTTTCTAATGTAGATTTGGGTACTCCACAATCTTTTGCCGCTTTCATATAACCACACTGCCCCGACTCTATAAGTATTATAGCCGCAGACATTTGTTCCTCCGACCATGCTTGACGATTAGTCTTTCTCAGATATTTCGGCTTTGGTGGCATTATAAGTATCTAAAAAAAATATACTTATTTAAAATCTTAATGCAAATACTGTGTAGATAAAACGGATATCCCATTTTAGAAAACGCTTTTTTTCCCGTTTTAGCAACATTGTTACAAAGAAATAAACAATTTTTTACATACCCCCTACAATCTAATATTGCCGTAAAACTACATAAATTCTATTTAAATATGAATCAGCTACATACAAAAAAAAACACTACGACATTTTATAAACATCTTAGCACAGCTTAATATAACAATTCTTAGCATGCAATTCTTACGATCGTGTAGTACAATTTTTGTAAGAAATATAAGATAAACAAACGAACGTACCTTACTCGTGACTAACACTTGCAAACTGGCGACTGAAAATTGCCACCTGTATAAACAAGCGGCGGCTTGGCGTTCAGCAATATTTGGATTGATGGCGCACTGACTACTAGTTAAAACAAATATTTCCCGTTTTATCCAAGTATCCCATTTTAGGTACATTTCCCCTACTTCTGTATGTTTAATCCGTACCTTGTCCACTTTTTTTTTGCTGATTTTTTCCTATTCCTGATTCGTTTGCGTACGAGGATTATGAACTTTCCTCTAAGCTTCGGTTGTGTCGATTTTATTTACTATAACTTTAAACGCTTTTTATTTTTTATCCTAAATTTTGAACGTTATTTGCCATTGCAGTAAAAAGCATTTATGAAGGTAAACCGTCCAACGAAGTTGTATCTTGGCCTTATACTTTACTCCCTAAGTTGCATTATTGTCCGATTACATCAGTAGATGTTGAAAGGAGCTTCTCTTTGTATAAACATATTTCCACTGATAGAAGACAATCCTTTTTAATTGATAAGCTTCAAAAGTATTTAGTAATGAATGCCTTTTATACAATTTCAGGTAAATAATTGTTTACTTTTAATTTTCTTTGTATTTTTTGAATTTTTTTTTTAAATAAACATCTTTTTTTAGAACCCCAAACTAATGTAAACAAAGGCATCGAATGTACAAAAACCAGCACAGTTTAATATTGACGTTGATATTAGTTTTTCTGATAGTTCTTGGGTACACAAATTAACGAATTTCTGGATTCCCATTATTTCAAGTATGTTGCAAAAACTAAATGCAATTTGCTATGGTATTCGTGTCACTACCAATTATATGAACGAGAAAACGTTAAAAATTCCATATTTTGCTAACTTTGAAGCTCGCGGTAAATACGGGATTATATTTTGGGGAAGGGATAATCAAATTCAGAATGTACTCGTGGTTCAAAGCGACTACTTAGAATACTTGAAAGAATGAAATATATCGAAACGTGTAGGTCTGTCTTTAAAAGTTCTGGATTGTTAACTACATCATTATGCATTATACATTTACGAGTACCTGATGTTTTTCTGTAAAGATAAAAATTGTTTTCAAAGCCCAATAAATCATCAGATGAACACTAGAACTGTTAATATTAATTATCTTATACATAGGCTTACTCTGACAGAAAATTCATCCCATTATGTGTGCTTAAGGTTGTACAATAAATTACCTGACAGAATTAAAAGAATGGATAGGGAAAACAATTTTCAAGCTGAAGTAAAGATTTTATTACTGGATTTAGTACCCTAGCTATAGTCTGGATGATTTTAGAAATATGTAAATTTAGTTAATAGCTGTATGATTAAGTAGGTAATAATATGTACGTAATTGAATAGGTCTAGATTTGTGCTTTATGACGTCATTTCATCTTGTGTCTGCAGTTAGTAATTAGTAATAATTTAATGGGCAGCAAATACTAAGGAAATTTAATTTTTGCTTCAGGAACAATGGGATAGCTCATGTTAGGTTGGTGTGATAAGTAAATGATTAATTATCAATATTGTCAAGGATGTTGTCCATCAATGTCAAAGATGCGGTTCTATATTTCGGTCCTTATGTTAATATTTTTATGTGACTTTTGGTATAAATTTTTTCGTGTTGGTCTTGTGTTTTCCTACAAAAAGCTGTGTGTTATGTTATAATAGTATATTAAAGTACAAGTTTTATGAAGATCATTTTAGCGCACGCGTCCATGTTAGAATACGAGCCGCTTGCTGCAAGTTTAATTACAGACAAGTGCGCTAATGGCTTTAGAAAACGTGTGCTTTATATTATTTTTTCTATTTTGGCATTTTTTTCAATAAATAAAACCATATTTAAAAAGAAAATAAAACATACAAATTTTCAAAATTTTTAGGCCTTAATTTTATGTTGGTAATACAATCAAATTATTTATCATAGTAGCCTTGAAATCAACAAATAAATGTATTTCCGTGTCAGCCATTTTGTCACGAAGTCTAATTTTTCTAACATACCTACATGATTTGAAAATATGGAGCAAATTTAGTTTATCAAATAAAACAACGGCAGTCTACCTCCACAATATGTATTTCAATGTATATGTTTATATCCTACATGTTTCGGACATAGAAATGTCCATCATCAGGGATACAGTAGTCGATTACGACAGCTCTATCTTGCATAAGCGACGATCAAAAGTATGTTAAAATTGAAAATTGTAGGTTCTAATGAATGTTCAAGATTGAATGAGATGTAATATTTGAAATTTTGGTCAAGATATCTTTGAATAAGGGGATTTCCAGTTTGCAGCCACTGAGACAGGTGATGAAGCAATTATGTTATTTGTAGCTATTTAGAGGAGGTTAATTTAAGTGAGGTGCTCAAAGATGCTTCATCTAACCGTGTCTAGGGTGTGGTCAGCAAAATACTGGGTTAGATTTGAATAACACATTCTTAGGAGATAAACAAAAAATGAAATGAAATTATACTATTTTAAGGTTGAAATTTATTATTTTGAAGCCAATGAGCAGGTGGTGAAGCAATTATGTAGGTTGTAGCTAATTAGAGGAAAAAGATGTAGATAGGTGCTCAAAGATGCTTCATCCAACCATGCTTGAAGGATTGGCTAACAAATTTTTAGGTTAAAGGGGGTAGAAAATGAACATAATGTTATGATTGTAAAAAAGAGAAAAATTAAAATTGGATTTTTACCATTTTGACTAGAAGTGAAGTATTTATGTTAAAATCACATTGTTTTAGCTGATTAGATGATATTACAGCTCAAAGATACTTCACTTCACCATGCTGGCGTGCAGGGAAAATTTTCCCATTCATTTCATTTTTTGTTTATCTCCTAAGAATGTGTTATTCAAATCTAACCCAGTATTTTGCTGACCACACCCTAGACACGGTTAGATGAAGCATCTTTGAGCACCTCACTTAAATTAACCTTCTCTAAATAGCTACAAATAACATAATTGCTTCATCACCTGTCTCAGTGGCTGCAAACTGGAAATCCCCTTATTCAAAGATACCTTGACCAAAATTTCAAATATTACATCTCATTCAATCATGAACATTCATTAGAACCTACAATTTTCAATTTTAGCATACTTTTGATCGTCGCTTATGCAAGATAGAGCTGTCGTAATCGACTACTGTATCCCTGATGATGGACATTTCTATGTCCGAAACATGTAGGATATAAACATATACATTGAAATACATATTGTGGAGGTAGACTGCCGTTGTTTTATTTGATTATATCAACTCCACTGTAATGGACTACTTCTTCAAGTTTAAATTTAGTTTAGTTTAACTCTCCCAAAGTTAAGGGAAATTGCGGTAAATTTTATAGTTCTATGTTTTATAATATAGTAAATTTGTAAGATTATTTGATATTTTTTTAACTCATCTCCATTTCATAGAATTAATGCAACCAAACATACACGACAGCAAAATAAAACATTTGTGAACATCATTACCAACCTTAGAGAAATAAAGAAAACTGTTTTATATAATAGTATATTAAAACATACGATTTATAAGACACACGCTACGCGGCTCGTGTCCTAAACAGACGCGTGCTCTAAAATGTCTTATAAAACGAATATTTTATAATACTTTTCTATTTGGGTCATTTTTAAAGAAATTAAAAAAAAAATGTAGTTAATAATTTCCAGTCAAATTTTTTTTTTTTTTGAGGTTGGCAACACTATGTTACAGAAAAAACAATTGGGCACCCCAGCCGCCATTATTTGAACAGTAATATATATTTTTAATAAATTGTCGTTTTTTGCTGTATTGGATCATTAAATATTATTTAATAATTTAGTAGTAAAAACGAATAAAAATGAGCGAAGAGGAAAGACATGCCCCACCAGAATTACGAGAAATCGCGGAAAACAATTTAAATAATCTGTTACCGGAGAAATCTCGCAATGTCTATCAAAAAGAACATGCAGATTTTGAGCTATGGTGTGAGCAAAATAGTGTAAAAGATATTTCAGAAAATGTCCTGATAGCATTTTTTAACAAAGAAAGTAAAGTTAAAAAGGCTTCATCGATGTGGTCCAAATACTCAATGTTAAGAAGTTGTTTAAATATATATAGAAATATTGATATATCGAAATATAAAAAAATTACAGGCTTTCGATGTGTTACACGCCAAAAAAATTGAAAATTTTATAGATTGAGCAAATTAGTCGCTTCATTGGACAAGCTGATCATAAAATATATCTAGCAATCAAAATAAGTATTGCATTAAATAAGAATGTAGTCAACAAGATTGGAATGATCCCTAAAATGTTTGCTTCAAAATAACTTTCTCAGCATTAGCAACGATATAACGATATAATTTTAGGTTATTCTTATAATGGGCTATAATGGTGCCGGTGCCTGCCGCAGGAATGTGTCCAAAACTAAAAATTACATAACCAGGCAGTTTATAATTACAAATAGTGACTGGGTATAAATGGTAACACAGTATTTTAGTCTCAGACCAGATCACGTGACAAGTCGCAGATTTTTCCTGACTTATAGAAATGGACACTACGTTAACACTCCTATTGGTCTTAACACATTTGGCAAAGCTCCTTTAGTTATTGCTTCTTACTTAAAATTACCAAATACCAAGTTATTTACAGGCCATTGTTTTAGACGGTCCAGTGTTACAAACTTAGCAAATAGTGTGGATGACTTGAACACTATTAAGAAGCATGGTGGCTGGAAGTCTTAAGCAGTGGCCGAAGGTTACATTGAAACTTCGATGAAAAGCAAGGTTGAAGTTGCAAATATTTTGTCCACACAATCTTCAAACGGTATATCTCCACCTTGCTTATCACGTACATCCCAAAATACCACAGCTGCAGCCAGTGCCGTAACTAAGGGCATGTGCGCCCCCCCCCCGCAAAATTTTGAAAGCGCCCTGCTATTTTGCACCTGTTTGAATCCATCACACTTACACTATAGTAAAAAATATTGTCATTTGTAAGCGTTGTTTAATATAGAAGGATATAAAGTATTGTTGAGAACAAAGAAAATTTTTTTGTTGTAAAAATAATGAAATTTTTAAATAATGTACTTCAACTTGACTTGAGGGCGCCCCTGGCTTTGCTGCGCCCCCTCCCCCCCGCAATGCGGGGCCTGCGGGGGCGGTTTTTACGCCACTGGCTGCAGCATCTGTAACGTCAAGTGGAACGACTAGATTAATTATAAATGAGCAAGGTCTAACACGAAATATTGTCTCTATATACCCAGAATATTCCAGGGATAACCATCAACGCCACCGAACATTTGACAGCACAGTAAATATTTACAATAATCACTCGTCTCTTCCCAAGTCTGTTTCTTTGGAGAAATAAAATTGAGGAAAATTCCACAGTATTTATAATTGTACCTAACTAAATAAACTAAATAAGCACTATTTAACTTTTGTCTCGATATTATTTTAATAGTATAATTTTATAGTGTTTTCTGCTTGAAATAAATAAATATACGTAAACCACAGTCGCATATTTTCTAGGTTATGTTGTTTGTGGACGTATGTAAAGCAGCGTTAGCGTGATCCTAGTAAAGATACACCTACGTATATTCTGTATTATACAACCAGTAAAACAACATTTCAATTTAAATAATTTATTTAATTTCTTGTAATTGAAATTTATTATAAAATATGTCTCACTTTTAAAGATAGTCCCATCCATAGGTAGGTATAAAACAGATAATTTAAGTTTACCACTAATGTGCCATCACTCGTGTGGTTGGTGATTTCTTACCTAAAAATAAGACAATTAGTTTCTATTAAAATAAGTCCGCAGCCGCTTTAATGTTGAGATACAGGGTGTTGAAAATTTAAAAAAATATCGGTTTTTCTTTATTATTTTTGAGACTGCTTTAGATATTATATTGAATTTTTGTAGATACCAACTAGGATTAAAAACACATTTATTTCCTAAAAAAAATTACCCTACTTCTACCAGTGGCGTCCGCGCAAGCATGTATTTTGATATTTTTTCTTCAAAATAAATATTATTTTTAAAATTGCGCTTTATCACTTACCATAAATGGTCCCTAGACTTTTCTTTATGTGACCAACGACTTGCGATTAAAAAAAATAAATGACATTTATTTGCATATTGCTATGCCCATAACAGAGTTTGATAAAGTTGCATTTATCTCCTAAACAAAACCGAAATCAAAAAATCATCGAAAGGTACTTCGCATAAGATAATAAACTGCCTACATAACTGTGTTATCAAAGGAGAAACAGCTGTGAGGTACATATTTTTTGCTCCGCTTAATAATTGTATCACCTAGTATCTCAAAAATAAAGCGACTGCGTATTGGAACTATTTGTCTAAGTTTTGGGTAAGGAATCACTGCACGTGCGAGGGCACATGCTTTTTGAAACACCCCGTAAGAAAAATCTCATATTGTTGGTCATCGATTTTTTACACCTAAAAATTGCCATAAGAAAAAGGCTGGTGTCGACACTGAAAAAACTCTGTACTGCGCCGTCATACCCAACCATTTATTAATATGTGCAAAACCTTCTTCAAAATCAATTTAACATAATCAGTAGTAACACTGAAAAAATGTTGAGCCGTCAGTCAACATTAGAGGCGGACGAAAACCCTTATCAGCCGCCTAATATACCTTTTACCTCTTACTGTTGTTGACATTAAACAGTTAAGTTTCGGCAAAGTTTCCCTACGTAACTCACCGAGCTTCAACACTTTGGAAAATTGGATAAAAGAAAATGTATCGATAACACACCTCTCCGGTAATGTGATGAAATTGGTTACATCCATTTGGATCATTAGATAGTAGAGGTTGTAATGTTGAGTAGTACGTTTTCTACTCCTTGTTAAATGTTTGCGATATTTGTAAAGGTTCAAGGAACAGGTTGTAGTTGTCTTATTAATATTAATTGGGTAGTTAGAATAGATAGACAAGCATTTATTTAACAACATATTTGCAATGATTACAAATTTTAAAATTCATCAATGGAATATAGGTATATAATATAGACAATCCAAAAATTTCAACACTTAAAGTCCAGATATTCTCGAATTGTGTATGGTTCAATATTATTAATATAGTTAACTAAAGCAGTTTTAGATCTTTCATGAATTTAATACGATATGGCAAGCTATCGTAAAAAGTTATAGCAGCATACTGGCAGTTATGTTCAGATTAAAGGACCGAATATATGTACTTAAGTTCAGCCAAAATATGCGCATATATATGCCTTGTTTGCCTTTAAAATATGCAGTTATATGCATTTCTTTGACCAAATATGCATACTGATATGCAATATTTCTTAATTTATTATAGTAAAATAGGGTTAAGAAACACACTGGGTTCTAGAGGGTTTTCCAATAAGAACGATATGATTTTGAAACGATATGGTCACCATGGTAATAAAGTTATACCAGTCACCAGTTGTCAGTTATTGTCAGTAAACTATAACAATTTATTATGGCTAAATACGCGCTTCAAGAACGTTTGGTTATTATCCAAAAATTTTATGAAAATAGACGATTTTTTGTGAACACTTATCGCGCACTTCGCGAAAACTTTGGTGTAAATAATCGTCCTTCTTTGCTTGCCATTCGTCGCATCGTTGAGAAATTTGAAAATAATTTTACTCTTCACGATGCAAAAACACCAAGAAAACATCGAAACGCAAGAACTGTTGAGAATATTGCTGCTGTAAGAGCTAGTGTTGCAGTGTATCCAAATTTATCAATTCCTCGTCGTGCTCAAGAGTTAAGGATTAAAAAAACGACAACTTGGCGTATTTTGAAAGAAGACTTGAATTTACACCCGTATAAGATTGTTTTGACCCAAGAACTTAAGCCACTGGACCATCGTCGGCGCAGAGAATTTGCTGCTTGGAGTTTAGAACAACTTGAAAGGGATCCTAATTTTGCCAAAAAAAATATCTTTTCAGATGAAGCTCATTTTTGGTTAAGTGGATACGTTAACAAGCAAAATTGCCGTTTTTCAGACTCATCAGAATCAACATCATCGTCATCATCATCATCATTCGTAATAATTAACGGTCTTACTTCGTCTATAACCTGTTCTGTCTCATAAGATTCAAAAATAATTTTTTCTGTGTGTTCAATGCATTTTCGCCATTCTTCTTTGCCCGCTTGGCTAAGCGCCTCCTCCCATAACTTTATAACGCTAGGCTTACCGATATTTTTACAGGCATGTTTGTCATAATAGTTCTTGCTAATACCCCATACCAATTCAATTGCGTTGTAATGACAATGGTAGGGCGGCAATCTCAAAACTTGATGTCCATATTTGAGGGCTAATTCGTCAACAACATACTTTTTTTTAAATGACTGCTCTTTACACTTGCTTAAAAGTTCACTTTTTAAATATAAATTTTCATGGTTTATGTTTTTCTTTGACAACCACTCTTTTATTTCTTCCTTTTTCCAGCTGCTTGTAGGGAATTTCTCTTCGAGTCTCGTATGGTAAGAGGCACTGTCTAAAACAATTAAGGAAGGTTTTTCTAAACTTTTTAAAAGTTTTTCCTCGAACCAATGCTCAAAAATGTCAGCATCCATATTGCCGTGATAATCATCAGTTTTTTTGTTGATGAAAATATCAAACTGGCATTTAAAACAAAACCTTCTTCATTACCAGCATGTAATATAATATACCTTTTTCCATTACTTGCACGGGTACTTGAATAACAATGGTTTGAGTCATCCTGCCAAGATTTTTTTGTTGAAGTTCCGTTTGCAAATACCCATGTTTCGTCAAGAAAAACAACTTGTCTTGACAATTCCGATTTTTTGTTGTTTAAATAATCCCTTAAAAATTGCCATCTTTTCGAAACAACATTGGACAGCTCGCAAAGCAGTTTTCTGTTGTTCGTTTTTTTATATTTAAAACCCATATGTTTTAAGATGATGGACAAACTGTTAGTTCCAATATCGCAAAGTTTTTTCTGCTTTATCTTTTCAAGAATAGCTTTGAGGGTAACATATTCCTTGGCTTTATACATATCATAAACAATATTCCTAATAGAGAGTTTTATCCCTTGGGATAAATCCAAGGTTTTTGAATGGAGTCGAACCCTTTTATATGGTCTGTCCAAATCCTCTTCACTCTTTTTTCGAAGTCTTCTTAAGGTCTTCTCTGAAATGCCGCAAGCATCAGACGTTCGTTTTTGCACTGCCAAAACAGACTCTAACGGGCCCGAGTTATCTTTTTCTAAAGTAAAATAACGTTCCACTTGTAATACCAAACGGCGTTCACCTGGAGATAAATGCCTTCTAGGCGATGTGCCACCTTGCTGAACATTCTCCATAACTTTGCTTAGTAACTGATTTTAATTCACACACAATGAGAAACAAACTAAAAGTGAAAAGCACAACTACTTATTTAAAATAAAGTAGAACATACCATCCCGCACTTCAGCAAATTTTAATTATTTCTTGGAAAATAGTAATTATTATGAAGATTTAATTATAATAATCCCAAAATAATGTCATTATCGGAAAAGTATATACCTGACAAAATCTTTAACATATTTAACCATCCCGCACTTGAGCAAATTTTAATTGGTTCTTGGAAAATAGCGATTATTATATAGATTTAACTATAATAATAGCAAAATAATTTAATTATCTATTTAATTATTATTTATGCTCAACGCGTAATTCTAAGATAATTTTGTTTTGAAACCTCTGATTTCGCCCAGTAATAGAATACAGTAAACCAGTGGGATGTTCGGTGTGATCAAGTATAGCGAAGGTGCAAAGATATTGTAACTTAACCGACTTACTGTTTTAAAAGCGATAACATCCCTTGGTGATTTAATCCGATATCGGACTTCTTAAAACGCACAGACTTTAAACGGTTTCGTATACTGAATGGACTTAGGGTGGGCCGAATTTTTTTTTCTCGAATGTGATATGTCCTGGGTAACCAAAAGTTGTCAACTTGATATAGTATTTATGATACAAAATTTGGGCTTTCTGGGATAACATCTTCAGGTGCCTACTTGAAGTCAAATTTGGGAAAATTATGAAAATATTCATAAACTTTAAATGAGTGATTTATCTTGACTTTCTCCTCTATATAGCTGTGTTGATAAAAAAATTGCCACTAATAAACTCATAAATTCATCGAAACATATTCATCTGAGCTCAACCGTGCAAATGCGCAAGTAGTGTCGCGCAGCTATATCAATATTTCCTGTACCGACAAGATTAGTTGTCTCGACGCATTCGAAGAGTCAACGTCTTATTAACTTATATTTACTCTTTTTAGTGAACGCGTAATTGTTTATTTGTGTGAAAATTCCGAATACACGAAAAGACATTGAATGCGAGGTGTTTGGAGCACCAACAGAACTTAAGTGCAACATACTTCCGACGTATAGCGATGTTATGAGAGCATATTTGTGGCACAGGCAATTAATAAAAGACCAGAACAATGGCAAAGACCCTAGTGTAAGTGATGTTTCTAAAAAAGTTATATCTGTATTGAAAAACATTTGGCAAAATGCTTCTTTACAGGTGGTGAGTAAACAAGAAATTTATCGATTGATTAAAGACTATGTTGTGAAGTTTCGGAGTTTAAAAAAAAACATTGGGTCCGTACATAATAAAAAGTGTTTAAAGAAGCTAGAAAAATTCAGACAATCCAGTGAGAAACTTTTTGATATATCGACGTGCAAGTGTAAAGATTATGACTCATGCAAATGCAAAATTAAAGTGCTTAAAACAGAACAAGATTTTTACGAGACCAAAGAACAGAAAGAAGAATGTTTATTGAAAATGTTGACATTAAATTGACAAAGGTTTTAGAAAAACGTATGCAAAGAAAATTCAAAGCAAAAAAACAACTAGAGGACCAAAGCCGCCTAGAGCAATTGAAAAATGTAGGAAAAGTGAATGTTCTAGAAACAACTTCCTCCCCACTGGAAGAAAGTGTGTTTCTGGGTAAAAGTTCTACAACAAGCGAGTTTAAACTTCAATTAGATCCATCAACTTCAAAAGCAAGAACAGACCTTCGAGGGGTGGATTTCAGAAATTTAGCAGAGGCTTGCGATCGAACGGGAGTTTCGGATAGATGTGCTTCTTTTTTAGCGAATGCTGTTCTGCAAGATCTTGGCGTTGTCAGTAGAAACGACCCTTCAAAATTATTAAATTGTAGTAAATTGCGGAGAGAACGAAAGAGACGAAGAACGGAACTAAAAAAGGAATCAACAGGAAATTTGAAAATTACAGGGATCTATTTTGACGGTAGAAAGGACAGAACACTACTGACGGAGAAAAAAGGAAGCACTTATCATAAGAGATACGTTTTGGAGGAACATATTGTTCTTATTGCAGAACCTGGGTCTGTTTATCTCGGACATGTAACTCCTACTTCAGGAAATGCTAAAGACATCAAATCAAGTATTTTCGATTTTCTAAGCAGTAACTTGGGACCTGTTGAAGAACTTGCTGCTGTTGGCTGTGACGGAACTGTTGTAAATACAGGATTCAAGAATGGAGTTGTAAAGCAATTAGAAGTAGCAATTGGACACTCCTTACAATGGTTAATTTGCCTACTGCACGCCAGTGAACTTCCACTTCGCCATTTGATTGAGAAAATGGATGGTAAAACTAACGACCCAAGAGAATTCTCAGGAACGATAGGAAAGCTTCATCCAACATGTCAGAACCTTTCAATAGTTAAATTCGAAAAAATTGATGGGGAACTACCAGAATTCGACCTAAATGACATCAGTACCGATCAAGTTTATTTGTATCAAATGTGTTCGGCAATCGCAAGAGGTGATGTCCCCTCAAATTTATCAAATCGTGATCCTGGAAAAATGTCACACTCAAGATGGCTGACAACGGCAAATAGGATTTTAAGACTTTATGTAGCTTCAGAAAAACCTTCGAACGAATTGAAAACAATAACCGAATTTATATTAAAAGTTTATGCTCCTGTTTGGTTCGATATTAAAATCAGATCATCGTGTACTGAAGGCTCCAGATATTTGTTCTCTCTGATAACAAGATCAAAATATATGCCAAGTACAGTTAAGGATGTGACTGATCCGGTCATACAGAGGAATGCATTTTTCGCTAATCCAGAAAATATTCTATTGACAATGCTTAGAGATGTTCGAAAGCCTATTAGAGAACTTGCGCTAAGAAGAATTCTGAAATGTAGAGTAATGAGTCTTCAGAATAGCAAAATCAGAGAGTTCAAAGTCCCAAAACTGAATTTTGACGCTCAAGACTACACTGAATTGATAAACTGGCAGTTAGTTAGCGTAACTGAACCACCACTCACAAGAACAATTTCAGATACTGCATTGCAAGAGATGATTCTAACAGTTCCTGACGACATCGAAATTTTGAAATACCCTTGTCACACACAATCTGTTGAAAGATGTATTAGGACAGTCACTGAAGCCTCTGTTTTAGTAAGCGGAACAGAATCAAGAGATGGCTAGATTCGAACTTGGATTGCCTCCAGAAAAAAAATTCCGAAAACTGAGACAAAACAGCAATTTTTAAAGGCATTAGATCAATAAATTGATAATTTTCATTAATAAGACGAAGGTCGGGAGGGAGGCGGGGAAGAACTCGACATGCAGCCACCTCCACGTGGTGAGTTCTGGGTTATTTCATTCAATTTTTATTGAGTAAAATAAGCGAAGAGCTGCATATTTCAGTAGTACGCTTTGTGGAAAATTCGAAGCGAACTAGGCACCTGAAGATGGCGCTTGTCAGAGCCGAAACTTTGCATGAATGATCAACAATAGTAGTGACAACTTTCTAGCACCCAGGGTAATTGAGATCTCACACTTTATTTTTTTCCTTATATAGATCGACCCACCCTAATATTGGACATTCTTCTTTCTAAGCGTGGATTCGTCAGGAATGTTTTTTTGACACGTTTGCAAAAATCCTTTAAATTGCGGATTTTGCAATTTTTTTAAGGGTATGTTTGCTGCGATATAAGGCTTGTATAAATCTTCTTGAAAAGTTTCCTTTTCAGATTTCGATTTTTCTCCAACATTTTGAAATACGTTTTTTACACTCAGCTGAACTGGCTCAGATTTCATTTTTTGTAACTTTGATTTATGCAGCGGTGTGTTCAAATTATTTGCAACATATTTCCCACGCTTTGCATTTTTTTTTAAATTTCTTATTTCTTTTTAAAACAACCTAACTTTATTAACGTGAGGGCAGTATGAATTTTTTCTCACAAAATTTGGACACATTACTTATTATATGATAGAACACCAATTGTGTGCCAAGCGAATTTGATTGGGGAAATTTAGCTTTTTTCTGCATAAAATTAGGGAAATTTTAGCTTTTTTCTGCATAGAAGCGATCCACCCTACACAATATTCAATTTGACCTACCGCAAGATGTACTATACTAATATGCACCCTATATCTTGCGTCAAATTGAATATTCTCCGTCTATTATTTTCTTACCAGTTTAGTTCGAGTTAATATAACACTTCCATTTGCTCTAAAAATAACCGTTGAAAATTCAATTAAAATTACGGTAGTTGCATTTTTAGATACGTAGTTTCTATTTCGGATGAAAGAATTAAAACAGAATGAACCTGTCTCGATTTCATATTTAGATTCATTAAAAAGTGTCTGCCTCTGACAAGAACTAAAACGAAAATGCAACTCGCTCGAGAGAGGATTTTGTCCAGTCCAAGGCTGAATTTAAAGAGATTTTTAATTTAAAGCATGATTAAAAGATAGCACGGCAGGTGTTTTTCCTATGATCCTTAGCCTCCTGTTTTAATCGAATTTATTTTTTTGTCTCTAACAAGGCAAGCAAATTGATCAGCCGACACGAAGGTTGTTGTTTATAAAAATATAAAAGAATTCGGTGGTTTTCTAAGTGCATAAATTGTTTTTTTTTGTGTTATCAGGCTTTTAAAACCAGGGTTGATAAAAATCATGATTTCTTGGATTTTTTAAAAAAATTTACCAGCTTTTACAAATAAATATTATTATTTTTAAATATTTCTAACTGCTTATATTTTGTTTTGTTAAGTAAACAAATATTTTTAGGCAGGAATAGTACAGATACGAAGCAAAACTGCAGAAGTTTTAACATGAAAATTTCGTTCGCGTAGTTTTTGCAAGTTTGCGCTTTTGTCGAAACTTGCATTAACGTGAAAATTTCGTCCGCGCAGTATTGCAAGCTTGCCCCTTTGTCGAAACTTGTAATAACTGGCAGAAAACGCCCGGCTATATAAACGATACGCACTTATTTTAGTTATCAGTAATATTTTTGCGTTAGGGGTTAATCTATCAAAACATTTCAACTCATGACAAGCCGGGGCAGAAAGGAATTTAGTGTTTGGCAGCATTTTATAAAAAAGAAAGAGGTGGGCAAACTAGGTTGTAGAGCAGTATGTAAAAAGTGTGGTAAAGAATTGCAAGGTCTAGTGAACAGACTAAAAAGTCATTGGGAAACCTGCAAAAGTTAAACTAGTGATATCAGCAGGGGTCTTGAAACTCTGCATGGTGATTGTCAGTCACAGCCTGGAACCAGCCAGAGTGAAATTATCCGGTTGGCAAAGAAACAGAAAAGCGACAACTGTGAAAAGGGTAGTGTAGGTGGACGTGAAAATAGTGGAAGTAGCGGTCATTTGGATTCTTTTGTTGTGCGAACTGGACAAGATAAGAAAAAAGAATTGGACAGACAAATCAATATCAATTTAAGGCGCGCACCAAATTTGCCACTGTAATGTGATAAAGTTGGTAAAATGCCGATTTTCAATTATTGTTTGTAACTCAAAAACAATTGAATTTTGGTATGGGACATGATACACAAAATCATGAAAAATTTATATTTCTCTTGATATTGCATTAGGTAATAAAACTTATAAAATACATTATACGTCTGGAAGTAGTGGCAAAAATAAATTTCTTTAATTGAATACGTATATACCTATTATTGAATGTTGTAAGTATTGTGATGTGGTTTCGATTTTTAATGTTTATTTTCTTAAAATGATATTCTCAACTCATGTAAAAGAACCATGATGATGCGATATCGGCAACTGCGGAAATTCGTCTTGTGTTGTGACAGTGAACAGTGCTACAGGGTTACATGGCGACTGCGTAAATTAATACGATTTTTTTGTTCGTACTCATCAGTTCGTAGAATAGAATTGAATTATTGATTACAAATTACAATATTTTCCTTAGTGTGAACTGTGGACCTTTGCCTAGTAATTTAGCTTTACGTCTTATGCTGTGTTTTACTATTTTTAGATCTTGTTTGTGTGATTTTTGGGACGATTTAAAAAGTTGGCAACGGGTATACTTAAAAAAATACCTAACTGTTCAGCGAAAGTATGTCAAAAAATGGAGGGAAACGTTTTGAATGCAGGTCTCATACCTATTATAAAATTTTAAAGAAAATAAATTGAGTAGGTAAGTACATAAATAATATTACCTCGAATATTTTACTGTCAATCGCGTTGAAAAAAGTGACTAATACAATCGATAATATGTTATGGCTGCCATGTGTATAAACAAAATGCAATTTCCGCAAATAAAATATTATACTAACCTCTACTTCTTCTTTAGATTGTAGTTTGGTTCTAAAACTGCTTTGGTTTATATAATTATATTCATAACCCTCTGGTACTATATTTTCCATTGTTTATATCAATTTTTTTACATGCTAAACACCTAATGCAAATTGCAGACGTGTAAGATCCCACTATGTCTCCAGTTAACAGTTTACGCTCCTGGAGGGAGTAACTAGACCGATCCTAGCCGAACATTTGCGAATTGTTTTGCTATTCCTTGTGCGTCTGCAGTATACGTATATGCAACCGGGAGAGACAAAGCTTTAGATATCATGCTCTCAATACATGAAAATCCCACACAATCATCCAGGCCAATGGCAATGGATTTTAATGTATCTTATCAGTCAGTGAAAAACTTTGTTTAAGCAGAAGAAGTTGCATCCCTACAAAATAAAGTTGGTGCACGAGTTAACGAGGACGATTTTGATAGAAGAGCTGAGTTTTGTGAACTGATGATGGAAAGATGCAATAACGATAATAACTTCGCAATAAAGTTCATTTTTTCAGATGAAGCTACTTTCCATTTGAATGGCATTGTTAATAGACACAATTATCGTTATTGGTCTGCTAAGATTACTCACTGGTTCCAGGAAGGTCATACTCAGAGGCTCGAAAAAGTTAATGTTTGGGCGGGCATAGTTGGTGGACATATTGTGGGACTTTTTTTTATAGATGGTAATTTGCATGGGGAAAATATCTGGACCTCCTCAGGAATTACATAATTCCTTCCAGCAGAATGGTTTAACTGGGTGTAAATAATGGCATAAACGAACAGGTATGGTTCCAGCAAGATGGAGCACCTGCGCATTTTGCGGAAAATGTTAGACAATACATAAGCGAACAATTTCCAGGACGTTGGATAGGCAGAAGAGGTGCTATTGACTGGCCAGCGGGATCCCCGGACTTAACCCTGCCCGACTTCTTTTTCTGGGGACATTTAAAGAACAAGGTCATTAATGACTTAGAATTTTTAAAAGTCAGAATTAGTGCTGAAATTCGGGCAATTCCAGAGGACTTATTTTTAAACGTTGTAGACGAGTTCAGGGATCGACTGGCGCTCTGCTTAGCAGAAAATGGTGATCGTTTTGAACACCTGATCCACTGAAAAAGTTTCACTTGTTTGTTATTTCGATGTTAAGTCAATTTTCTGGGCTATTTATTTTGTTATTATAAAGTTTGTAACGATTTTAAATAAATAAAAATTTGATATACAAAAAATTCAGAGGTTTCACAGTGGAATCCAAATATACAATCATATGCAGGGTGTTCCATTTAAAAAAAGCAAGTTGGTCTCTATGGCAACCCAACGAGAAATGACAAAAAAAATTCATGTAGAAATGTGGGGAATGATTTACTGAAAAACTTTCAAAAAGGTCACTTTTTCGTATACGAGGTAATTCAAAAGTTACAGGCATTATGCGCGACTTTTTGCCACTCTGCCTATCTCTATAATTATAATCAAATATAATTACTTATATTCTTATTATTTTAATAATCTACCTGTAGTAACACCGCTGTCACCTTGCTTTCAATCACCAAACTCGTCTTTTCATTCTATGGAAATTAGGGTGACCCTAATTTAGAATCGATTCGGGGTGTGTAGGTCTTACATATCTAAAATACGGGAATCTTTAAAAACTATCTTTGCAATTTATCTGAAATTTACAATTCAACCTTTAAGTTGTCCACCCTGCTTAATGGGTCCTGTCATTGCAAATTTACATTTTATTACTCTCTTGCATTACGCAACAGAGTACAGTAATTTAGAATTGTTTCAAGGTTGTAGGTATTCTGTTATTATATTATAACATTTCCCAATGAAAATACCCCAATTTTGTGTTTCCCTGATTCCCTGCATGCGAAAAATTGGGAAGCTATTAATTCTGAATATCTCTTCAGCTTTTAATACCAATGCGGTGGTTTTAACAGCTGTTTACAGGCCATATTTTTTAAAAGATAAATCGTTTTACCTTTGCTTTGATACGCACCAATTTCCATAATAGCAGATTAGTTCTAAAACGCGTTAATCTGCATAAATACACAAACAAGCCTTTTGTGTTTAACCTGATCAATATGAGGTCAGCAGTGGTAATATCACGTAACTCCGATCTTCAATTGCGTTTTCTTTATATCGGCATACTTTTTACAGACTTCGTATATCTCTTATAACAATAAAGTTAGAGGTAGTTTAGATTTCATTTTAACCAAACTGTTTACATTTTACAAGATTAGGCATTTTGTTGTTAGAAGATACCTGTATTTAAAAGTCATTGGCTCTTGTTAAGTCAGATATAATCATCCTTTGATGAAAATAGGTATCTAACATCATTGCTGATTGTGGTATGTTTCTAGATCTGTCCAATAGCGTGAACCGAAAAATAATTTTATTTTCAAAAACATAGTTTTAGACAAGTAACTTAATTGGTCTACT
The DNA here is from genome assembly GCA_963920685.1 of Polydrusus tereticollis. Taxonomy (NCBI): domain Eukaryota; kingdom Metazoa; phylum Arthropoda; class Insecta; order Coleoptera; family Curculionidae; genus Polydrusus; species Polydrusus tereticollis. Next base: position 64,835,448 of record OY987327.1, read on the forward strand.
CAATAATAAATAGCATTTGGTTACTTTTCGGACCCCCCTATAATACATAAAACATAAGGCAATTTAATAAGGTGTTTCAATCAACTGTGAAAACGTCCTCATTGTATGTCGTGGAGAAATAATAGAAATATTGTAATTTTTGTTTTGGAATAGCTGCTGAAAGCTACGTTTTGTCATTCCAAAAAGAAGTTTGTTGTTTATTAAATATTTTTGCTTTCCTAGTTCCTGATAGTCAAATTTTGTTCACAATCGAAATATCTGTAAAGTAGCACACCAAAATAGGATAAAAACAACCCGGGAAAAGTTTTGAAACAGTCCACGGGATCCAACAAATTTACAACATTTAAAATGACGATATAGAAAAACTAGATATAACTGAAGAACATATTTCTGTCAAAAGTCAAGCTTTATGTTCCTGGAGCATATGTCCTTCCCTGGATCCACAAAATATCTTTTTGAGAGTGACGTTAACTTTTTTCCAGCAAACTCATTATACTAGTTCTCGAGAGAAAAAATAAAAACCACTTAATTGCATGTACAGGATGGTCCATTAATAAGGGACGCCGGCTATATTTCAGGATCCGTTAATCGGACGACCTTGAGAAAAAAAAAATATTGGTAAAGGCAAAAAGAAAAAGCTGGAATTTATTTGTAAGTTTCTAAGCCCACCACTAAAGGGCGTAAATCCAACCTCGAAGTAGAAAATACTGTTTTAATCAAAATTACTTCAACCTATATTGAAATTTTTTTTGTAATCCACTGAAAATATGACAATTTTTTTGTATTTACGTTTTTTCCCTTCCTTGTCAAATAAGGGGGGGGAGGGGTAAACGTTGGTTTGAAAAGAGTCAATAACTTTTTTTTGGAATAACCAATTTCAAATAACTTTTTTTAATTTTAAAGCGCTTTTATGGGCGCTCCTACTAGAATAATAACGTTTTGGGTTCAGTTATTTTTCGTATCGGTAGGTGGCGCTTTATGACAAGGTCGCAGATTTTTATGATTTTCTCGAAAATTTAAAATGTAATGGTATTTTTATTTTTCGCTAGGAAGAAAAAGCATGAAAAATTACAGTTACTGGTGAAAACCGCTGTCCGATATGTTTATTCATTATAGATATATTTAAAAATATATTTAAACCTAATAACCTAATACTTTACAAGAAAAGTAAAATAAGCGGGACCCTCAGTAGGCTTTAACACAACAAAAGAAATGATAATAAAATATAAATAATGCTTTAAGTTAAAAAATATTAGCTTAAAGCTTGTTTAAGTATCGAAATATAATATCAAAATTCCGATTAGCAAATGAAATAGCATTTGATTTGTTCGCGGTATATTTCGAATGCATGCAAAATGTAAGTGTTCATCATCCTGTTTTAGCTAGACGTGGTAGAGCTCGAACTGAAGAAAACGTCATAAACGTTCTAGCTTACATAGAATATAATCCTCATGCAAATACTAGAGGCATTTCCCAGGACTTAGAAATTACCCGCACTACCGTCCAACGAATTATAAAAGATCATAGGTAAGTAGGTATTATAATATCAAAAATGTTTATTAAAAATATATATTTCAAATTTAGGCTTCATCCGTACCATGAAGTGGTTCACCAGGCCTTAACAATGCAAGTTTTTGATAAGAGACTTGATTATTGTCATTGGTTATTAAACATGATAGCCGAGAATCCTAGATTAATGTCAAATATATTTTGGACAGTCGAGGCTACCTTTAAAAGCGACGGATAAGTGAACTTACACAACATGCATTATTGGTCTCGAACCAATTCTCGTTGGATGCAGGAGGTCCAACACCAGGGCAGGTGGAGTGTAAACGTTTGGTGCGGCGTATTGGGTGGCATGATAATTGGCTCATTTATATTCGATCAGTCACTTACCGGTAAAATTTATTTAAATTTACTTACCAACCATTTGCATGTTCTGTTGAAAAATGCCCCTAGAAGCACGCCGTGTCCTGCCCATTTTTCAAAAAGGGTTCGTCGATCTTTGTACAGAACATTTCCTGATAGATGGATAGGAAGGGGAAGTTTATTTCCATGGCTATCCAGGTTAATAATTAGAAACTTAAAAAAACGAAAAATATTAATTTTCATTTTTATTACTATAGGTCACCTGATCTAACTTGCCTGGACTTTTATTTGTGGGGAAGATTAAAGGATATGGTATATTTAACCAAACCGACCACTAGGGAGAATATGGCAGAGCGAATAAGGAACGCCATTAACAGAATTTCAGTGGCTGAAGTAGAGACTGCTGCTCTATCTACACATAGCGGTTACAGCTCTGTATTGCACAGGACCAAAGACATTAGAACTAAAATGTGTTTGCACAGGACACGAACGACATTTTGAACACTTAAGGCGTCATTGATAAGTTTTTTTAGCTCTAGGCAGGTTAAGTTCTAGGTTTTTTTTGTTGTGTCAAAGCCTACTGAGAGTCCTGCTTATTTTACTTTTCTTGTAAAGTATTAGGTTATTAGGTTTAAATATATTTTTAAATATATCTATAAGGAATAAACAATAAACATATCGAACAGCGGTTTTCACCAGTGACTGTGATTTTTCATGTTTTTTCTTCCTGGCGAAAAATAAAAATACCATTACATTTTAAATTTTCGAGAAAATCATAAAAATCTGCGATCTTGTCATAAAGCGCCAGCTACCTACACGAAAAATAACTGAACTCAAAATGTTATTATTCTAGTAGGAGCGCCCCTAAAAGCGCTTTAAAATTTAAAAAAGTTATTTGAAATCGGTTATTCCAAAAAGAATTTATTGACTTTTTTTAAGCCAACGTTCACCCCTTCCCTACCCTTTATTTGACAAGGTAGGGAAAAAATGTAAATACGAAAAGGTTGTCATATTTTCAGTGGGTTACAAAAAAAAATTTCAATATAGTTTTACTTGAAGTAATCTTGATTAAAACAGTATTTTCTACTACGAGGTTGAATTTACGCCCTCTAGCGGTGAACTTAGAAACTTACAAATAATTTCCAGCTTTTTCTTTTTGCCGATTTACCAATAATTTTTTTCCTCTCGGGGTTGTCCGATTAACGGATCCTGAGATATAGCCGGCGTCCCTTATTAATGGGCCACCCTGTACATGCAATTAAGTGGTTTTTATTTTTGTCTCGAAAACGAAGCAAGATACAAAAATAATTCCAGAAGCAAAAAGTTGTACTATTAGTTGGTAAATCCGAAAAATTATCAAAATTAGAAAAAAGTCAGTGGCGCACATTTTCTTGTCAATATTACCCCTGGACGCCACTACACTTAATAAATTTAACCTAGTTAGAGCAAACTAAGCCCCTTATCATTATGAGTAACAGTACCAAATTTCAATAAAATCGGAAAAAGGATATTTAAAGAAATTTTCGATTTTCTTTAGAAAACTTTAACACCCTGTATACCAAAAACGTGGCAACTTCGGGCACATGTTCGTATGTTTCTCTTAGAATATCTCGTTTATTTTCGTTTTCGTTACGTCTTGTTGTGTGTGTACTTTTTAACAAAAACCTCACATATTTTCATAAATAGAATAATAAAGGTGTACATACATATCTCTATCGATTACGTTGTTTACCATTTATGATAAATACCGAAGCATTTAAATATCCCCTGGAAAGAGCTTATAGCTTTGTTAATAAGCTATTTTCAGAAAGAGCTTAACAACAATGACCCATTGTTGCCCTTGACAACAGTTAGAGTAACTTTAAAGAGTATATTATGTTAAGGTCTACATATATTTTATTTAGTGTAGCAGCTGCCCTAAATTTGAACATCTTCACGGTACGCGCAGTTTCGACGCCAGTTAAGGAAAATAAGTTATTACAATCACCTAAGAAGAAACATTCTCATGCAAATGTAGCAAGACTGGATATTAGTTCTATTCGAGACAGTATTTATGGAATGTGGGAAGGAAGTAAGTTGTATTATTCAAAATTTATAATATTTTACATTGGTTATGCTTAAGATCTATTTTTTTTTATAATCATGTAACACTTTGGCAACTTCAAGTAAGAAATTATTGGCTTAACTCTTTAAGAAGTTTGTTAAAGGAAATAGGCTGTAAAAAAAGATGAACCTATGGGAGGGCTTATTGAACTTTCTCATATAGCTTTCAAACGACTGGTATTCTTGAGAGAATATATGAAAGAAAAAGAAAAATTCTTGTATCAATTAATTTTCTTAGATGAACCATGAGTTTTTAAAAGATAAAAGAAATGTTGGATCTACTAAAGTTGAAGGTAAAAGGTATAATGTAGTAAACAAAACTGAGTATGGGAATTTTATTTAGGTGAAACATATTTTTCTAGGTACATAATACTTCATCCTGGTAGTGACGATGGTTTTATTGAGGGTGCAGAGGCAATTTTCTTCTAAAACGAAGCTGAGTGACTACCATGAAGAAGTGAATCAGCAAAATGGTCCGAAAATCATTACCCAACACGTCATGAAATGGTTAACTACTAATAAAATTGAATTTACTTATACAATGTTTAAAGCAGAACTTTTACAAATCGTTAATTACTTAATACAAGAGATTTTTTATTCCCTTTTTTTACCATATTCTTAAATATGAATCTTAAGTTATTTTTAGACATAAGTCACCAAAAAAATATTAAATTAATGACCGGGCTGAGCATACAGCGCAATATAGACATAAAGTTGGGGAGATTACCAAAAATTATTATATTAAATTGGTCGAGATGATATACAGGGTGTTATTTAAGTACGTGGTCAAACTTCAAGGGGTGATTCTTTGACAAAATGTTTATATAAACTTTTTAAAGAAAATCGTTTTTTCGTAGATATTATCTTAATAATCCTTCAGCCGATTTTGTTGAAATTTGGCAGTGTTATTTAAGGTAGTAAGGTGTTAATTTATCACTGACTTGATTAAAAATTTTAAGTCCAGTGACGTCCCGAAAGGCACCTTGACAAAGATTTTTGACAAAAAGAATGAGCGCCACTGATTTTTTTGCAATTTTTTGTGCTTTTTCGCATTATGCAACTAAAACTGCAACGTTTTTATTTTTAGCATTTTTTTTGTATCTTGCTTCGTTTTTGAGAAAAAAACATAAAAATCACTTTATTGCATATCCCTCAGACAACATAATAAAATTAGTATATTATTAACCAAGGTTTAGACAGCCATCATTATTGCCCGAGCGGCAAGTTTAAATCACGAGGAGCGGAGCGACGAGGGATTTAAGAGGCGAGGGCTATAAGCTGTCTAAGCCGTGGTTAATATAATATTTTTTCCACTACTACAAACTTTTATAAGACATTTATCTTTATAGTATTAATAATTATAAAAAATGATAGGTAGGTATAAGTATATTTTTTAATCAAGTTACCTGCGCTTTTGAATTGGCAAAATATTTTGTTGTTTTGTCAGGTGGCTTTGTTAATGTCAACTTTTGTTCATTTATGTCATCAGATTTCACGAGTTTTCCGTTTTTTTAAAAAATGATCGAAGAAAATGTTAGTGATATTATAATGTGTAAACCTCCAGAATTAAGGATGGAAGCAGAAAAAATGTTGATTGTATCGATAATTTACAATATCAAGTAATCTAATATGGATTGATAATTATCTGGTTGCCTAACCACATTCATGTTTATGAATTCATGTTGTAGAATCAAAAAATCAAGTTACCTGCCTTCAAATAGATTCTTGAAGATCGGTCAATAATGGATTTCAATGCCTTATTATTGACCATGGTCAATAATACCTTATAAGGTAGAGAAAAACGATTTCTAACGTTAATAATCGGTCAATAATAGCGATGTTATAGGTTAGTAGTGGACAAATTGGTTTTACAGCGTGCTGAAATATTTTTAAAAAATCCTAAGTAACTAAGGCTAAATCTAAGGCAGCGGTGGAAGCATATACGACCATGCTGATTTGTTCTTATTAAAGTAGGCATGGATAATTAAACAAAGAAATTTATTTCATTGACAGTTATTTAACTTTCATTTAATTTAAGAGTTGTCTTATATTCTGAAGATACAATGATATATTCTGAGACAGAAAAAGTTAATATTGTGTCCGTTTTAATAAAACTAATCAAAATCAACACTTGGCGCGTCAACAATATGGACGAATTTATCGTAACATTTTTCATTTCAGACGAGTGAAATAAATTAAATTTTTTAAAAAGTCCAATAAAATCTATACGGGATTGTAGTCGAGACATGCATTAAATTAATTTATAAATAACCGTCAAATCTCGATTTGAAACCACGTTTCCACGTGGAACGAAAATAAAAAGGAAAAAAGAAAAATGTTAATCATTGATTGAAATTTTAAAAAGTGTTCGTCCTTGTCGCTTACAATTTTACGTGTTAATTGTTTTATAAATCAGTTTTTGCATTGAAGTTGAAGTGTTCCTGTTTCCTGACAAAGAAGCACTGATGATGGCCTAAGACCAAAAGCGCTCTGCTCTATAATAATTTTTAGAAGATTATATATACACTTAATACACAAAAAGGTTTCTCTCTCTCTTAATTCAAAAAGTGTACACAGCCCTACCTTATCAATTGAATTAAACTAAATTTCTTTGTTTCATTATTCATGGCTACTTTGATAAAAACAAATCAGCGCGGTCGTATAGCCTTCCACTGCTGCCTTAGATTTATAAGAAAAAGTCTATTTTTTTTCGAAAATTAACAAAAATAACCATAATAACCTATATATATTTGAACTTAGAAGAACGACATCTAGCGACTGAAAATATAAAATACAGGGTGTTTCATTTAAAAAAATAGCAGGTAACTTGAAAATTTCAAGTTTCTGGTGCTTTCTTGTTTTTTGTGAGAACGGATTCTAAATGCCCATTAAAAATACTTCAATATTGCTAATTCAAACTTATTTGTAGGACCAACATTAACCGAGATATCCATCTAGTAAAATATAAACAATCACCCTGTACACTGTACAGCCGTACCATTTACCTGGAATTTTAGAAAGGAATTTTATCAAAACTAATTAGAGTCTATAGGTACTTATTCCGTTTCTGCTCTAATCATTTTATTCCTTTTTTTGTACCTAATTCTGGTTACCTGTTTGCTAATTATGTGGTTATTATGCCTTTATCCCTCCCTCCTTACCACTGCGAATTAAACCCGATCGAACTTATATGAGCTCAAACAAAGACAGATGTCGCCAGAAATAACACAACTTACCGTGGATTTAGAAAGACTCTTTAATGAAGCTATGGGTAAAATTAGTGCGGAAAAGTAGAAAAAGATGTGATAGAAGAAGAAGCCAAAATGTGGCAGGTAGGTATAATAATCAAAGAAGCGGTTGAACCGCTTATTATAAACGATGTTAATAAAAGTTCATCTTCCGAATCGGACTATGATGATTAAGCTATAACGACAAAGTATTATTCGATTTTTAAAAATGCTTTGTTTATAAGATTCTATATTATATCTTGTTCTTGTAGTCATATTATGTAAAATAGTACCACCCATTGTTAGTTATTAGTTAATACCATTTTTTAAAATGTTATAAATACGTACGAATATAATATAATACAATTTTAGGAGAATAGGTATGTTTAAGATTTTTAATTTAAAAACCTTCCCAATACACGCTCCTGGCTAGGGGATTTTTCCAATAACAATAGTAAATCCTCAAATATAACAATAGCTTGCGATAAATTCAGGGTGGACCTACCTAAAGAATGCTCATTATTTAGATCCTTTAATGTAAATACAATAGATTTTAAGAGATGGTGTTACTCCGGCATGTATTTTGTATATTTCATGAGCCATTTAAAGATAGACTATAGATTTGTTCAACTGGTGTAGAAAAACGCTTTTGTTCATCTTTAAAACATATTGGTCTCCTTATTTTGAAATTACCTATTTAGTTAATTTTTACGATAAGGCCTAGATTAAATAAATCAACTCAGTAAGCAAATTTTACATACGGTACGACAGAAAGTGACAGGATAAAATCCTTCTTCTACCCGAAAGTTTACCATTATGAATTTAGAGTAGGTGAAAAAGTTAAGCTATACAATCTAAAAAGGGGCAAAGAGATTACACTAAGGCTAAAATATTCATGAAAACGACAGTAAAGGATAGTGACCTTATATTTAACAATGTGAGTTAAAGGGTCATTATCGGTGGGCAAAAATTTGACATGAATTGTTTTTATTAAAACAGTGATTGATGATCAAATATAAGTATCAAAAATTGTCATTATTTATCATTTTTGTGTAAAGAGGATCATTAACAAACTCTTGTAGCATGAAAAAATTAACTTTTAATGTTTTCACTTTTTAAGGTTTTAGTGAGAATGTGAAGAAAATAACATAACATAAACGTAAATTTAGAATTTTTTGCTTTTCGCCACCATTTCTAAGGGTACTATTACTAATGGATAGGTGCATACAAAGTATAGCATTTTAGATATACATCACAATTTTAGCTTTTCACACTTTGAAAAACAAAAATTAAATCGTCAATGCTAATCAGACAAAAAATGTTTTAAATTGATCAAGATAATTCTTTATTTAAGTCAGCTGCTATAAAATAGATACAAGTTTTAACCCCCCAATAACAGTTCCTCGAATCTTATATGTATTAGTAGTATACAGGGTATCAATTTGAAAACCTTCCACCCTAAATTCCAGTAATTAATATTAAAAGTCATCATTTTAATGACCGTTCAATTCTCTTTCCATTAATACCCTATTTTAATATTTTTGAAGTAGAAGTTTCAAAAAAATCTCGTTTCGGACGTCATTACAACTTACCTGCACTGATATTTGAATTGTAGTTGGCTATTATTTCAAAAACAAATATTGTGTTGACTCCTTTTCATAGAAGTACAGATATAGTCTACTTTTTTGATACTCCTGCAGAAAGTTTCTTAAAATAGCATTATCTTTTTAACAAAATAATCGTACGGCAAATTTTACGGATTTTCTGTAGTATTATTAAACCAGTTTTACATGTTGAGCTATTCAGTGATAGCTTTAATAAGTGAATAAACTGTGAAAATGGTTTGCTCTCGTCAAGAAATAATTGATAACGTTTATATCTATGGAGGGGTTGGAAAGGGGCACGAAGGGCGGCAGTTCTTTTTATTAAAAAAAATCCAAATCGTGATGTAAGTCATAGGTACGTTCTTGATTTGGTGGCAAAGTTTGCAGAAACCGGTTCGTTGGCAAATGAAAAAAGAAATAACCAGCTAGTACCGAATAAAGAAGCTCAAATTGAGGTTGTGGGAACATTTGTTGCAGAGCCAACCAGTTCCGTACCAACAGTAGCAGAACAGACGAAAATCGCACACGAGACTGTAAAAAAAGCAATGAAATTACATATATTTCATCCCTATAAGATGCAGATACTTCAAGCGCTCCATGACGACGATTTTGATAAAATAATAGAGTTTTATGAAATCACGTCCAATCTAGTCAACGTCATCCCTAATCGTCTGCCAAATAAGTGTTTCATTGATGAATGTACATTTTATCTAAATGGCAATATAAGTAAACACAATTGTCGCTATTGGAGTGACGAAAACCCGCATATTTTTCGAGAGGGTCATTAACTCATTACACAACGGCCACAAAAAGTAAATGTTTAGACTGCACGGAAAAAAAAAATTTATAAGAATATCCAAAAATATAATAGAAGTAACTATATTTTATAGTTCTATATAGGACAGCCATATGGTATATTAAGGAAGACTATAAAATTATAGTAAAAACGAGTTAATATTTTTAATAGTTACTACAAAAATATATAGGAATAAAAAATTCGTTACAGTAAAAACTATTAAACAGGAGTGCAAGTAATATAAAAATATGTTGTTGTTTTTTCTAGCTTCTGTTGTTACGGTTATAGTAATTATTTGTAAAAACTACCAAGCAGTTTTGCACATTTTACTAATGAATATTGTAAAATTTGTAATATTTTTTCGTAAATTCTATTAATTTTAGTTGAATTTCTAACACCAACTTTTGTTATACTAATTAAATATTTTAGTAAATATTTAAAACTCCTTTTGTAGATTTTTGTAACATTTTTTATTTGCTTTTACACGTGGTATAATGCAATATATTTGGTCTTTCTTTCTTGGTGGCGAAACTAAGTCTTCCAGATTCCATTCTGCTAATAAATCCTCCAAACTCCACATAACAGCACCATAATACCATAAACACAAAATCAGAGACAAAATTAATCAGTTTGATCTTAAAACACATAAGAGTAAGAGTTAGAGGTCCGACCCCTTTGATGGCATAACTGTAAATGCGACGGACGGCGCGGCTTTGACTATTCCTGTAAATTATTTAGGAGTTTCTACTATATTCATTTAGTAAAATACGAATTTTCCTACGAACATTTTATAAGCGCTTCTATGTTTTTTGATATTTTGCAAATATAGTGTTATAAAAATTCGAATAGTTTATTGTTAAACAGTCTTACTATAATTACACCCTTCTAAATTCTATTAAAAATTTTAGTAAAGAAATATAGTAATTTCTACTAAGTTTCATTTATAACCATTTTTTATGCTTGTCGGTTAATGTAATAAAAAATAATAAAAACCACAAAAGGATTTAGTAAAATTCACAATACAGTTTCTTACTTTTAACTAAAAGAAATAGTTATTCAATTTAACCAAATCGCATTTGTAAAATGTAATATATACCTTAGTAGTGGCATTATTAAACTATGTTATATAAAAAAGCTAGCCATATTTTTTTATAAATTTAGTTTACAATTTTATTTTGGAAAAGACTGGTATAGAGATTTATAGTTATTAAGAGGTTTTATAGAGAAATATACTATAAAATTCTTACTAAACTAAATTTACAATACTGTTTTTTCCGTGTGGTATTCTTGCAAATGCCATTATTTGTCTGTTATTTCTTAAAGAAAACTTGACAGGTACTCTGTACCTTAAAATGCTTGAAGAAATTATTAATAACTTATCTTATAACTCACAAGCTAGAGACTCGCAGCTGTCCGCCGTTACACGATGGATCGGATACTTCATTAAGCTTTCCGAATTCCGACTCTGGACGAGTTTTCCTTAAAATTATTACAGACGTATCGCCACCAACTCACATATAAGAGTAAGATCAGACTTGACTTACAAACTCCCGAAAGACTATTTACCGTTACCTATTATCGGTAAAATTCTATAGTAGAGATGCACTAAAATACAGTTGAGGGGCGTCAGGAAAGTAGAGAAGCACTGTACCTATGTTAAGATATAACGTATCTGAGGTGCCATGCTACTTTATCACTAATACTTTCAGCCAGATAACAAGCCACACACACTCATCAAGGCAAAAAATGCCAATTTTTAATTTTTCTTGAATGATAAGGTGTAAAAAATAAACAAAGATACAATTGATGTTAAGGGTTTAAGACCTGATGTAAAAAAACATTCAAGACCCAGAGTAATAACGTATGTCCTAAAAGTTTTGGCACAAAATTCATTGGCTTTAATTTTAACAAAAACAAAATAATATCAAGTTGCCTTTGGAAACAGAAGTTTGTTAACATTGTGTGCTGTCAGTTGAGATTTATTTATTTTAAAGTTTTCGCTTTAAGATGTCGTATAAATTAGAAATAAGAAAAAGTATCTATAAGTTGGTTGGGCGGGTACCCAAAGCTGAAATCTGTCGAATATTCCAGAATGAAAACATTTCAAGCAGAACCATTTATAGAACAATAGCAGAGTGCGAGCAGGGAATACCATGTCTGAATCTCCCAAAAAGTGGAAGACCACGTACATGTACTGCACAGAGGTCAGAGAGATTGGTGAGAAGAGCAAAAAACCAGGTTGGAATGTCAACGAAGAGACTGGCTCGTCAATTCAGATCTTCTAAGAGTACGATATCGTTGGAATTAAGGAGGAATGGACTTAAATATCGAAAGAGACGTAAGTGCCCCAAATACTCTCAAGCGCAACTCCTTCGTATACCAAGATGCTGTCGTCAACTGAGGCGGGTACACTTTGCCAATGAAAAAATCATTATTTTAGATGATGAAAAGTATTTTACTTTGAGTAATTCTGAATTGAAGGGAAACGATGGATTTTGTACGGACAACGTAGAGGAATGCCCTGACAATGTTAGGTATAAACATAAAGCGAAATTTGCAGATAAAATCCTTGTCTGGTGCACAATTTTTAACAGAGGTGTATCCCAACCTTTTGTGGGAAGAGTGAGGGGTGAAGCTTTGAATAGTCAAAGCTATATTGATAATTGCCTGTCCAAATTACTTCAGTTTGTCCACGAACATCATGCAAATGACGATATAATGTTTTGGCCAGACCTAGCATCATGCCATTACTCAAGAGATGCCCAAAACTGGCTTCGACAACACCAAATACCTTTTGTTCCCAAAAACGATAATCCTCCAAACTTGCCGCAGAATTTACGAAAAACTAAGAGAAATTGATCTGAATTCCGTCCAGGGCCTCATGAGAGACATTCAAAGAAATTTGCGTCTGGTAGAGCAGAATGGGACACTCCACGTAATTCGATAGTATAGTTTAGTTAAGTATTGAGTTGTAATTTATGATAACTAGTTAGTGTTCAAATAAATTTCTTCATTAAAAAAAAATCCGATAATTATTTTGTGCCAAAACTTTTAGGACATACGTTATCAAAATAATCCAATGGTGATGCGCCAATAAATCAAGTAGACGTTTGCTTTGATAGCAAAAAATATGAGGTCAGGTTCCTTTTCCGTCACAACATCAATTCTAAACAAACATTATTTTTATGAAGAGAATACAAACCCAAATAATATAGTAAAGCAGGTAGAAAATAAAAATATAATCATTCTATTATTATTTAGTCGCAATTTACCAGACGACGACAAAGTATTAGTAAGTTTTATAAAGCATCATTTTAGCGCATTAGGCGGCTCGTTTTCCACCGGGACAAATGGTCTAATAGTTTTATAAAACATGTACTTTAAACTATGCAATTTCTTTTTCAATAAAAATACATATTTAAAAGGAAAATAGTCAGAAAACTACCATTAAAATCTTAAGAAAAAGATGGTTTTAGCTGACATTACATTACGCAACTTTTATGCAATTTAAGTGATATTATGCAAGACCCAAGAGAACACAGTGGATGCGCGACTGCTAGTTTGGTCCCAGATTAACCCACATTATCTGGGGTTTGGTGCAATTACCATGCAAGACGAAATATTAGAACCTGCGCTATTTCTGTGCAATTCTGCATGCAAGCCCAATAGTTATAGTAATTTCGTTGCCAACCATCACATAAAATTTTTAATTTTTGTTTGTTGTTATGCTTCATTGTTCTGTGTGGCTTGGTTTCCTCGTCGTGTTTGGTCTTTAAAATGTTTAAAAAATGGAAAAGAGCAAAATCAAGGCGACTTAGAGGTTATTTGGCAAAACACCATTGCTGCCAAATGCGAAACTGCAACAAAATTGCCTAGATGTAATGTCCGAGAAGAGCCAACAAACGAGAAGTGACAATATGACATTTGGCGAAATCAATGTAGTGGGAGGTAACTCGGACAACTGTCATAAGTTTAAGCCGGCCCGTTAGTCCGGTAGTCGATGAGTTATCGTTATCGAGTTTAGTTGTCTTTTTTGTTGAAAGAAGTGTATTGTTTAACTGTTTATTTTTGTGAGTGCTGTGCTATTATAAAACTATGATTGGTAATGCCTGTACGTTTCGAGGGTGTTACTCAAAAGAAGGTCAAGGAATAAGCATGTTTTCATTTCCAAAGGATCCTGAACAGTAAGTACATTTGCACCGCTATGATTCTATGATACATTTGTTTATATTTGTTTTGTTGTATTTATCTGCTGTATTTTATTACGTGAAAGGTATATGGAAAAGACCTATCATTATTTATTATAGGGGAAAGGGGGAAAAAAATTCCAAAGTCTTTCTCCACTGATTTAATAGTGAGCTATTAAAGGCTCAATTTTAAAAATAAAACGTCTCTACATGTTTCGAAGGTAGTAACCTTCATCTTTAGGAGACAAAAAACAGTGCTGTAGTTAGTATAAGCAGTAGAGAGAAAACTGTTGGTGGAAAGTGACGTTGATGGAGCTTTAGAAAATCTTAAAAAAAAATATTAAAAAGTGAATGTGAAAGCAATCAGCATACTGAAATTTTAATTGAAATGCTTTATTTAATTCAAAATGTATGTAAAGAAATTGTCAACTTGTGGTCGGATATAAAAGAGAATATGTTCCTCATATGAAAGTTATAATCTAGGATATATTATAAAAAGATCTTTTGGGCATTCTAGGTCATGTTATAAAATTTTTTTGTGGAAGAGAAGAAAGATTTTGTTAAAGTTTATGAGAATTTATAATGTTAAAATTTCATTTGTAAAAAATTTGTTGTGGATCGAAGGTCACGTCAACCTTAGTTACGTTCGTCCCATTTTGTAGGGAAAAGGAAACGAATAAGAGTTAGATTTTTGAAAAAATTAGTAAAAACATATAGATCTTTATTTTATTTACCCTCAAAACCCCTTAAAATTTTAACTGTGTCCGTCCCCTTGTTTAGTCTTTGATTTTTTCCCCCTTTCCCCTATATTTCAACTCCACTTCGAGAATGGACTATTTCTTTAAATTATTTATTATGTTATTCAAGTGAAGTTGATAATTAATGTATAAAAACAAGTACCTTTTTAAGGAAAGGCGACGGGAAGGAAAAAATATCAAACTAATCTAAAAGAACATGTTTTTATATATATATTTTTTAGATCTTGTGTTTTTTTGAAAAATATTCCTGAAATCGCAAGTACTTATTTTCGTTTAGTAGTTTTTTATCGAATAATATCATATTTCTACGCGTAGATCAGGTAAAATAAGTAAAGAGTAAGTAGTAATAGATACATTATAAAAAAATCATAGGGTTTTCCGAAATTTACAACTTATTTTGTTTAAACAAAATAAAATATCATATTATCTACTTACCGTTTAAATTCTAAGTACTTATAATTATTGTCCGTGTACCTATCGAAGAATTGAGAAATAGCAGATTTACTTGTAAAAAATATCCAACATACTCTTTACAAAAAGAAAATGGTTTGTAGCATTATAGGAGTGGGCTAAGAAACAATTTCAAATCAAATTAAAGTCGCATAATGGATCAGAATGCTAACAAATAATTTAAAAGTCAAATTAAAATAACACTTTGTTATATATCATGTCTAATATAACCAAAACTCAAAATTTGCCAAACATTTATTTAAATTTTACGCAGTGCCTAATAGTAATCCAGAAATCTATAATTTTAATAAAAATATCACAATAAACCTTTTAAATTATGACCCTTATTTATTACGTACATTTAAGGACCAATAGACCTAGATACAACATTGTTTATTTTAGTTTTAGGATTGTTGATTAAAAATGTAAGAAACGGTAACAAAACTGCTGTTCAATATTTAAAAAGAAATAAAGGGATACATAAGAAAATACTGTTTTTCTTCTTCTGTATTAGTAAGAACCTACTTACGCACTGTCTACTTTATCCGTAAAACTTTAGTTACACACACTATATTGTAAGAAGCCAAGCTGTGCGTAAGACGAGTATTATAATGTCTGCATTAACAAGGGCAATTTTCGCTAACGCTCATAGCGTAATTTTCGATATCGTGTGGCTTCTTACCACTCTTGGTATGTAATATACTATTTCATTTCCTTTCTAAAATGTGCTATCAGTAAGTAACGCACAATTAATAAAACATTTCAAAAATATTTTTATTTTATTTAATTTTTTTTTTGATTTTACGAAATTTGCTGGAAAGCCAATTACATGAAACACAGAAGATAATCATGAAAAAATTACTTCTTACTAGGTACCCACATTTTTTATTACAGTGTAAAGCATTTTCTTCATCGTTTTAGTGCTTCTTTTAGTATAATAACCCGGACAACTCTCAAAATTTCAAGGTGAAGGCCATATAATTTGGTCCCCGTTTATTCAATGCTAACCTCGGGATTTTGTCGCTTCTCGTTTGTTGGCTCTTCTCGGGTAATATTGCGTACTATGTAAGAGAAGGGCCGACTTGCATTGCATGAACCTTGCCTATATCCAATACCAGCTTAATAGAAAAAAATAGTAAAAAGGTGAAAAATAATCTAAAACATGCCAAAGTATCGAAGTAACATTTATTTCTACCCAAACGAATTTTCCCCTTTAACAATATCTTACTGTTCCAAAACAAGGGTAAATCCTGCAAAAACGGCTGCGTGTCGTGTCGTGTGTTGCTTTATATTGAAGCTGACAAAAAGAGGTCTCTCCCATAATAAATTAAATTGTGTCCCTTTTTTGCTATTTCCCGTTTTTCCTCTAAGGATAACAGTCTGCTTTATTTCAAAAGTGAAATAATTGAAACATTTTAATAGAAAATGCGTATTGGCAACCCGAACTTAGCTTTATTTTTGTTTTTATATTAAGGCCAATTAATGTAATAAGTGCTTTAATTCATTGTGATTCTCTTTCTTGTAGGTGTTTGATTGAAAAAGCTCCTATTTTGTAAGGTCATTGACGTCAGTTAAACAATCATTAAAAAAATCGTTTATTGTCGAAAGAACTTTTATATTTCTCGATGACAAGCCAGTCTTACATTAGAAATACAAGTCTCGTAAAACTTATATAGGTGCTACAAGTAATAAAAGTAAAAAATAAAATATAAAAAGTTAAAAAGCATAAAACGAAAAGCACGGTCAAAACATAAAATCATATTATTGAAGGACCAGAAGGCATAAATTAACACATTTAGGTGAGAAGCACGGGCTATATCAAAATATGAACTAAAGCAGACCACTGAGGGCAGTTTCCTCAGTCAGAAATTATCGGCCAAGTACTCAGTTAAGGAGCCCTGTCGTGTAGCAGTGTCTTTCTTTTTCTTCTGTCGAGAGAGTAGGGTGACATCATGTCTCAATCGCTCGGATTGTGGTTCTCCATCCTTCTCTATCTTGGGCTGCGAGAGAAGTTATATTTCATGATTAATACTTTCCCTGGTCTGATCCACCCAACTTATCGGAAACCTTCCTCTTGGACGTTTACCATTCATTTCTCCCTCCGCAATACGTTTGTAATCTCAATTTTTTTCAAATAAATTTTAGCTACAATTAGTTCTTCTTTAATAGTGATATTCTCAATCAAGCGAGGTAACCTCCTTAAAAATTGAAATCTTAAGCAGCTTGAAGTGAACTTATAAGTGACACTTTCCGCAGTTGTTAGGCAAGTAGCAAGTAACTATATTAAAATGTCTTGACGTAAAAAAAACGTGTGATTGAAACTACAGGAGCTTCTGGTTCCTTTAATAATTTAAACTCTATGTTTCTTGAAGTAATCGATATGATCTTAATCGAATTAAAAAGGAGATTTAGTGGAAACGATGAACTTATAAGTTCACTTTAGGCTGCTTAAGATTTCAATTTTGAAGGAGGTTACCTCGCTTGATTGAGAGTATCACTATTAAAGAAGTACTAATTGTAGCTAATATTTATTTGAAACGCTCGTAGAAAATAAAACATACAAATTTTCAAAATTCTTGGGCTTTAATTTTATGTTAGTAATACAATCAAATTATTTATCAACAAATAATTTTATCTCCGTGTCAGCCATTTTGTCTCGAAGATGTCTAATTTTTCTAACATTAACTAACATACCTGCAAAATTTTTAAATATGGAGCAAGATGAGTTTAGTTTAACTCCCCCAAAGTTAAGAGAAATTGCGGTAAATTTTATAGCTCTATGTTTTATAATATTCTTATACTATTTATAAAATGATTATATTCAGGAATTGACCTGGCTATTGTATGGGTGCTGTACTTTTTTGTTGATTGTTTGTTATTAATAATTATATAATGAGGTATGTTTTTTGTATTGTGAATTTAATTAGTTTTACTGTCGATATTATCAAAATAATATAATGGTAATTTTAGGCTAGGAACTCCTTTTTATAGGTTACAATCTTTCTGCCTACAAGTTTTCTCCAATAAACTTAAGCAGTAATATTATTGTATGTATAGGAAACCTGTATTTCTGTGTTTTAGTATGTAATATGTAATATCTATTGGAATAATATAGTAAATTTGTAAGAATATTTGATTTTTTTTTTAACTTATCTCCATTTCATAGGATTAATGCAACCAAACATACACGACAGCAAAATAAAACATTCGTGAACATCATTACCAATCTTAGAAAAATAAAGAAAACTGTTTTATAAAAAGTACATTACGATACTGAAAACGATATCGAAACAGCTTTTTTATGAAACCAAGTTAGAAAGAACTTTTTATACAACAATATTTATATGTTGTATAATACCTATTTACATAAACGTTCTAAAAATACTTTGTGACTATATGTAACCCCTTAAACCTCTATCTCTCTGTATCTTTATACTGCACAAAATTTTTAATTTTATTGTCTAATTAATAATGATTCTTTATTAATTATTTTTTTATCATTTTTGGTAATAATATTTCTTAATATTTAAATTACGCGACGACTGCGTAATTTTTGAAAAAAATGGCCTGCGTGTCGTGTCGTGTGTTGCTTTATATTCAATCTGACATAAAGAGACCTCTCCCCATAATAAATTAAATTTTGTCCTTTTTTGCCATTTCCCGGTTTTCCGCTAGGGATAACAGCCTGTTTCATTTCGGATATAAGGTAAGAGAAAATCATTTTGGTAAAAAACAAAGATATAAATTAAAGGTTAATTATTAAAATCATTTTTTGAAAAATTAAAAAAGAAAAGTTTTTTCTGCTTTGGTTAACGCAATATTTATATAACCCTGAATATTAAGAAACTTTAAAAAAATTTAAGGATAATATTATGTTAAGATACACAGGGTGTTCTAAGTAATCTAAAACAATTAATTGAAGTAGCTATTCCTCAGATATTTTTACGACTAGAAAATTTTAAACATAATTTGTCCAAAAATGTATATTTTCTACAATGAAGTTATGATTTAAACATAAGAATTCACGTCACTGATATAAATTTAGGTTAGTTCAAGCTTCTTTATTGTAAGCCCCAATTTAATACCTAATATAGGATGCCTCTCTCTTAAAATTTTTTAGAGCACATTATAGGAGAAAATGTTATTAATTCTTAAGAAAGAATTTCTTTAATTTTGTACTTAGTGCAAGTTTATTGAATAAATCCGTAGAGCGCTTTCGGCAGTTACGCCATCATCAGTACTACCTACAAAGCAAGAAAGGAAAAAAGTAATCAACAATTGTGAAATTTTACGAATCTTTGATAGTTAAAGTTAATTGAAAATCTTAGATAAAAGTCAATGTAAAATTCTCACCAATTTTTCGTTACTTACTTTGTCAAAATATAACAAACCACAAAACACAACATACAAGTATATGTATAAAACTTAACACATTAAAAATTTTTGGGGCCTAAAGGCCGATGTAAATTACATGATGATTTTAACACTTTTAAAAACGTCCATTTTACTAAAGGGAACTAACCTTGATGATCCAAAAAACATGTACCACGCATGCTATTGTGTGCAGGGAGTACCATTGACGTATTGTTGGTATTATTTCCTGGCGGTAAAATTTGAATTTTAAATTTGAACATTTTGTATGATATATTGAAGAAAGAATATAGGCATCATCGTTACAAGTGATGCAAAGATGGTGGTATAACTTACAGGCGTTAAATTTTAATTTTAATAATATGTATGAAAATCTTTTTTGTATGTGAGGTTGATTTAATCAAAAACGTCAGATGTTAAGGAAAAGAGACAAAGATAGATAATTCAAAGAACTCGCAAATATTATATAAGGATGAGGTTCTAAGACAAAACAAAAGGTTTTGTGTTAGTAATACAGTTACAGAGAGAGATAGAAGTCAAAATAGACGACAGAATGGTGGGGGCACAACAAAACAATTAAACTTTAAAAAAATTTTGTTATTCTGCTCTGCGATAACTTCGGTCATATCAGTAGCTTTTCCTAATGAGTAATTAAGGAATAAACATGATGTGGTGGAGAGTTAGTTGGAATATTGTAATTATTGTGTGGAAATTAAGTGTGCAAAGAATATTGGTCAGTCGGAAAAAGAAAGCAAAGTATGAATATTAAAGTTAATCAGGAAGATTATTTTAGGAGTAGTAAAAAAGGGGGGGGGGGGGGTTGCAACTGATATGGATGTGGAAAAAAAAAAAAAAAATTGTTAGATGCCATCGTCAAACTAATCGTCTATGTAGAGGTATAAAGTTTCTGTTTAAATTAACCTGTGTGTTGAGGCAAAGGTCGTTACTCTTAAGTTCTTGTGAAATGGCTATGTCCTCGAGAAAATCTAGTCTATTGAAGTTTTTTGATGAAACATTGTAAATAATTTTAGAATTGGAATGAGGACTGAAATTATGTTGGCAAGTTTTGAGGTGTTCCCCAAAGGCTGAAGATGACCTGCTTAAATGTTCTTTTATACGTGTATTTAAGGGTCTACAGGTTCGACCAATATATGTGCTGTTACAAGAATTGCATTCCAACTTATAAATACCACTTTTTGAAAGAGTATCGATTTTATCTTTTGAATTGGTTAAATGTGAGCCTAGACTATTTTTTGTTTTTTGAGAAATTCTAATATCATTAAAGGAGTCCTTAAAAGCTTTGGAAATTTTTTCTGACAGATCATTGCTAATGTAAGGGATGGATATATATTTAGAGTCAAGTTTTATATTAGGATAAATTGTTTTCTTTAATTTATTGACTTTAGTTTTATTGATTAATTTGTCAATAATATTAGGGTCATAACTATTGTTAATGACCCTAATATTATTGACAAATTAATCAATAAAACTAAAGTCAATAAATTAAAGAAAACAATTTATCCTAATATAAAACTTGACTCTAAATATATATCCATCCCTTACATTAGCAATGATCTGTCAGAAAAAAATTCCAAAGCTTTTAAGGACTCCTTTAATGATATTAGAATTTCTCAAAAAACAAAAAATAGTCTAGGCTCACATTTAACCAATTCAAAAGATAAAATCGATACTCTTTCAAAAAGTGGTATTTATAAGTTGGAATGCAATTCTTGTAACAGCACATATATTGGTCGAACCTGTAGACCCTTAAATACACGTATAAAAGAACATTTAAGCAGGTCATCTTCAGCCTTTGGGGAACACCTCAAAACTTGCCAACATAATTTCAGTCCTCATTCCAATTCTAAAATTATTTACAATGTTTCATCAAAAAACTTCAATAGACTAGATTTTCTCGAGGACATAGCCATTTCACAAGAACTTAAGAGTAACGACCTTTGCCTCAACACACAGGTTAATTTAAACAGAAACTTTATACCTATACATAGACGATTAGTTTGACGATGGCATCTAACAATTTTTTTTTTTTTTTTTTTTTCACATCCATATCAGTTGCAACCCCCCCCCCCCCCCCTTTTTTTACTACTCCTAAAATAATCTTCTTGATTAACTTTAATATTCATACTTTGCTTTCTTTTTTCCGACTGACCAATATTCTTTGCACACTTCATTTCCACACAATAATTACATTAATCCAACTAACTCTCCACCACCTCATGTTTATTCCTTAATTACTCATTAGGAAAAGCTACTGATATGACCGAAGTTATCGCAGAGCAGAATAACAAAAATTTTTTAAAGTTTAATTGTTTTGTTGTGCCCCCACCATTCTGTCGTCTATTTTGACTTCTATCTCTCTCTGTAACTGTATTACTAACACAAAACCTTTTGTTTTGTCTTAGAACCTCATCCTTATATAATATTTGCGAGTTCTTTGAATTATCTATCTTTGTCTCTTTTCCTTAACATCTGACGTTTTTGATTAAATCAACCTCACATACAAAAAAGATTTTCATACATATTATTAAAATTAAAATTTAACGCCTGTAAGTTATACCACCATCTTTGCATCACTTGTAACGATGATGCCTATATTCTTTCTTCAATATATCATACAAAATGTTCAAATTTAAATTTCAAATTTTACCGCCAGGAAATAATACCAACAATACGTCAATGGTACTCCCTGCACACAATAGCATGCGTGGTACATGTTTTTTGGATCATCAAGGTTAGTTCCCTTTAGTAAAATGGACGTTTTTAAAAGTGTTAAAATCATCATGTACTTAATTTACATCGGCCTTTAGGCCCCAAAAATTTTTAATGTGTTAAGTTTTATACATATACTTGTATGTTGTGTTTTGTGGTTTGTTATATTTTGACAAAGTAAGTAACGAAAAATTGGTGAGAATTTTACATTGACTTTTATCTAAGATTTTCAATTAACTTTAACTATCAAAGATTCGTAAAATTTCACAATTGTTGATTTCTTTTTTCCTTTCTTGCTTTGTAGGTAGTACTGATGATGGCGTAACTGCCGAAAGCGCTCTACGGATTTATTCAATAAACTTGCACTAAGTACAAAATTAAAGAAATTCTTTCTTAATCTTTGATGGTGCACTCAGCCCTTTCCTAATTTATATTAATTCTTAAGACAAATTTTGTAATCAGGCAATAAAATTTGGAAAAAAATAGAGAAAAGCTAGTAGACCAACTACGGGGTTTCTGTGACAAATACAATTTAAAAAATTCTATTGTTAACACTTGTGAGTGGATTGTGGCGTTTTTCTTTAACACCTCGAAAGGGACTTCTTCCCCCTCCCACAACTGTCAGAATTGTCCTACAACAAAAGTTGATGGCAACACATTTTTTTTGAACACCATATAAAAAACTTAAAATAAAAAAGTTGCGTCTCTTCTAGATAGTAACACCCCATTAAAAACATTACCCCCCCCAACGAACACACACAACAGAAATATGGCAGCTTTTGACTAGGATAAACTCTTCGGCGTTCTCCCCCCCCCCCCCCCCTTTCCCCAAAACTCCTATTGACAGGTGTCAATGCCAATGATAACCCATACTTTTCATTCTGAAATTCGACCAAAAGTTTCATCGATTGCTGGCAGGAATCAAGGCTGACTGACACTAACCTGAACAAATGCTTTGTTGCCAAAAATCGTAAAAAAATAAAAACTTAAGAACATTTATTTATACGCACCTTTCCACTTCAAATAAGTCTGGAATCATTAATTAAACAAGATGCACTACATTAAGTAACACCCCGTGTATACAGGGTTTTCATTTCAAAAGTAGCCACCTCGGTTTTAGGTAGAAATAACTACGTTGATACGAAATGTCAAAACATGTCAACTTTTGTTTTAAGGGTGTAAATTTTTCATCATATTTTTATTTATACAGGGTGCGTCAAAAAAGCTGGACGTATGTCATTTTGTATTTTTTCAATGGAAACCCATAATTTTTTTCGTATTTCTGGATTCTCCTACAAATAATAAACACTTTTTGTGTTACACATCCTATAGCCAAATCTAACAGTTTTTAAAATATCGAAACATTTTAATACGACTTTGTGTTCAGAATTCGCTTTGTTGCATTTTCAAGCTTCAAATACATCACGGTCGTAGGCGGCTTATACCCGTCCTCATAGAAACGAAACAGTCACAAGTTATTTTAAAAAAGTGACTTTTCACCTACCACTGATAAGTGATTTATTTATTGTTTAACAAGAAATTGGTTTAATATTCACTTTAAAATGGTGTATACTCTCCAAGAAAGGACAGAAATAATATTCATGTATGGTGCTGAAAATCGTTGTGTTCGCAGAACAGCTCGAAGATTTAACGACATACACCCTGACAAACATGTAGGTCATAGGTATGTGATAGAGCTGGTAAGGAAGTTTGAAAAAACCGGCTACGTATGCAACCGAGTTAATAAGCAAGCAAGGGTTCTAGATGAAAGTACGCAAATTGAAATATTAGGTCATTTCGCTATGAATCCATCTACGTTAATTCCAAAAGTATCACAATTGACACACGTTTCAGTAGGTTCCATTCACAAAACTTTAAAACTAAATAAGTTTTTTCCTTATAAAATACAAATCCTTCAACAACTCAGCGAAGACGATTAATGACAGAAGAATTGAATTTTGCGAAACAATGACGAGATGATTCAAGCCGACCGGAATTTTGTTAAAAATGTATGTTTCAGTGATGAATCAACTTTCTTCTTGAATGAATTCGTGAATAAACATAATTGCAGATACTGGGATAATGAAAATTCACATTTATTTAGTGAAGATCATACCCAATATCCTCAAAAGATAAATGTGTGTGCAGGCATTCTTGGAAATGAGATCATTGGGCCAATTTTTGTGAAAGAAAACTTGACAGGTGAACTATACGTAAATCTGTTGGAAAATGTCATAGATCCTCTTAATACCCAATCTTTGGAAAATCAAGTTGATCAAGAGGGGGATATGGAACTTGATGAACAAAATTTGTACTTCCAGCAAGATGGAGCCCCGCCGCATTATGCGCTATCTGTTAGGACATGGTTGAATAAACGATATCGCGGAAAATGGATAGGTTCGGGAGGTCCTGTGGAATGGCTGGCGAGGTCCCCAGACCAAACACCTCTTGATTTTTTTCTGTGGGGATATTTGAAGTCCCTAGTTTACAAAACTGCGCCCGAGAGTTTTCCCGAATTGAGAAACAGAATTGCTGAAGGATGTAGGCAAATTAACCGGCAGACTTTTCAAAATGTTCGCGAAGAATTCGAGAATAGGCTCTATTATTGTTTAGCCAATAACGGAGCACATTTTGAAAACTTAATAAAGTGAATTCTGAACATAAAGTCGTATTTTTACCATATTAAAACATTAAAATGTTTCGATATTTTAAAAACTGTTAGATTTGGCTATAGGATGGGTTGTGTAATACAAAAAGTGTTTACTATTTGTAGGGGAATCCAGAAATACGAAAAAAATTATGGGTTTCCATTGAAAAAATACAAAATGACTTACGTCCAGCTTTTTTGACGCACCCTATATAAATAAAAATATGATGAAAAATTTACCCCCTTAAAACAAAAGTTGACATGTTTTGACATTTCGTGTCAAAGTAGTTATTTCTATCTAAAACCGGGGTGGCTACTTTTGAAATAAAAACCCTGTATAATAATAAAATATAGTATGATATTTTATAATGTAGGTAATACAATCCTGATAACATTCTTCCTGCAACGATACAGAAATAAAACAAATTAACCAACATCAGAAAAGCTAGGTTGGAATTGTTGGGAATGACCAGCAAGCAATTTTATATATTAGAACAGAAAGTTCAATATAAAACACACCACACGGCTTAACACTTGGGCAATCAATCGTGTCAAATCAATCTGTGTTTCTCATCTGTGAAACTAAAGAAACGACCATGCCAAAATATGCCTTGTGATTATTAATATTGTTAATTTAGGATTTAAAAGCAGCTGCTCTCTTGTTATAGATTTATACAGGGTGTCCGGGAAAATGTGGGAAATCTCTAGGAATCAGAGAAATAACATGACAACTTTAGGTTCGCAAAAAGTGTGCGTTTTATTTATATATCATTGTTGTTGCAAGCGTTACTATGTTACGAAATAAATAAAATATCCTGCATTTTAGCTTGTCATCTTTCACATCGGTGATGCATTGATCCTTTACTTCGATATTAATTTACTGATTTTTTGATTTCGTGGTGATTTTAATTGTGAATTAATTCGAACTATGGAATACACGTTCATTGACTATGCAGATATGCATCTGATGTATGGTATTGCGGCTTGCAATGCTTTAGAAGCCAGAAGGTTATATCATGAAAGATTTCCTAATCGTACTATGCCAAACTAGAAGACATTTCAACTAGTGCTGGCAAAAACCGTAAAAAATTAAAACCGATTAATCGGTTACTAAAAAAACCGGTTTCGGTTAAAATCGATTAACCGAAAACTCGATTTTAAAACCGGTTAACCGCGTTTTTAGCTTAAACCGAAAACCGGTTATCGGTTAACTGCGGCTTAGACACGCCAAAAACCGATTATTCGGTTAGTCTATTTTCGATTAATCGGCTATCGGTTAACCAAACTCTTTCTAGTAGATTGATCAAGTGGTTTAAGGTTTAAGGTTTAGGTTACTATTTTACTATCTATTGGGTTACGGATATTTCTATAAGTATAAATATTATTTAAATATT
The DNA here is from genome assembly GCA_963920685.1 of Polydrusus tereticollis. Taxonomy (NCBI): domain Eukaryota; kingdom Metazoa; phylum Arthropoda; class Insecta; order Coleoptera; family Curculionidae; genus Polydrusus; species Polydrusus tereticollis. The sequence continues at coordinate 64,861,584 of OY987327.1, forward strand.
TATAAAATATAAAATAATTGATAAACAAAACACTTGCTTGCAGCTAGCTTGAGTTGAGTTTAAGTTTTATTTTAAATATTATTTAAGTTTCTATTGTACTACATTTTACGTTAAGTTTATTTTTGTTTTTTAAATAAAAATAATAGTGTTTGATTTATAGTTCTCTCATTAATTTATGGAGCTTTGTTTTAATACTTGTAATACCCGACTTCCGTCAGCTTCTGGTAAGTATCCGGTCTTCGGTTAACCAAAAACCGGTTACCCGATTAACCGAAAACCGGTTAACCGAAAACCGGTTAACCGAAAACCGGTTAACCGAAAACCGGTTAACCGAAAAATCGGTTTTAGTTGCCATCACTAATTTCAACGAATTGACCAACGTCTAAGGGAGAATGGTGGGCGATTCCAGTTAATAAGGTAATACATATTATTGACTTTCTTCATAATTTTAAGTTTGGAAAAAATAGTACTGATGCTGATCTGAGAAGAACCGTGCGTACGCCGCAATTAGAGGAAAGTTCTTCAAGAACAGCTGTTCTATCCATACCATTGGCAAAAAGTACATGAACTAATTCCTGAAGATTTTCCTCGTAGAATTCAGCTTGCAAACTGGCTATTAGATCAATAACGAAATAATGTAAACTTCATTAGCATTATTCTTTTCACAGATGAAGCAAGGTTTACCAAAAACGGTGTCACCAATTTACACAACACACATGTATGGGCTGATGAAAATTCTCATGCCACTATTATTTCGCATCAATAACATCAGTTCCAATCATTTAATATCTGAGCAGGAATCAGTGGTAACTTTTTGATTGGACCATTCGTATTGCCGGAACGCTTGAATGTATAACTTATTTGGAATTCCTCCTTTTCAGGATTTAATAGAGCACACAGCACTTGAAACCCGCCAAAACATGTATTTCATGCACGATGGGGCACCACCTCATTTCAGCGTTGGTGTGTGGGAGCACCTGAATAACGTCTATCCAAACCATTGGATAGGTAGAGGAGGACCTATTGCCTGACCTAACGCCATTGGATTTTTACCTGTGGGGACACCTGAAAAAGCTGATGTATTCCACTCCAGTCGGCACTAGGGAGGAATTTCTACGCAGAATCATATTTCATTGTAATGTAATAAGGATCAAGACTGGGTTATTGTGGCGGGTACAGTAGTCCTCAATTCGTCGTGCCCGCGAGTGTATCAGACTCCACGGAGCTTATGTTCAACCCTCTTATGAAGTTCTTCAATAATTTCGTTAAGGTGCCTCTGCGTTTTTTAAATTTTTATATTTTTTTGGATTTTGTTTTGGAGTAAACAACTTAAAATAAAACTTCTGTTGTCTAAATGACTTTTTTTAATTTTGGCATATAAAGTGACACTTTTTAAAACTGATTGACATTATGAAATGTCTTACTTTTTGTAACTAGTTGCATAAAGTGAAATTTTATGCAATTGGTGACGAAAAATGTATTTCAAAATTAGTGATAAAAAGAATTATTCTATTTATTAAACTGTTATAATACAAGTTAAAAACATAAATTATAAATTAATTAATTATTATAAATATTGATAACACAATTATTGCAATTATTCAAATTAATTCCCGACGACATATTTTTTTCATTGCTCGAACTTGCTTTTATTTGGGAAGCGACGCACATTGCATTAGATGTTTCACCAAATATTTCTTGCGCTATAAGTTTTTTATTATTTATGGAATTTTCAACATATCCCTCCGCAACAGAGCTAGATTTCCAACCTCCGTGCCTCTTTAATTTTAAAAGATCAGCGCCACTGTCTGCTAGGAAAGTGGCAGAGCTTCTTCTGAAGCAGTGGCCAGTATATAGAACAGGATTTGAAAGACCAAGAAATTGTGCAATAACTTTTGGCAGACTGCTAAATGTGTTAATTCCCACAGGATTTCTGGTACATTTTCCATTCGCATATTTTACAAAAAATCTGTTGTGTTTAAGAATCTGGGGACGCAACTTAATATATTTTCTTAATATTTCAACAAGATTCGTATTTTCAATGTCTCCAGTGGTAATTGCACACTGCCGTATAACTTTTGTTTTTGAAGGTGGGATATCAACACGAAAATGGCTTCCTTCGTCTATAACATTTTCAACTAGAAGAAATGTTAATTCTGCGTTTCTGCATGCTCCTGCCATTCCAATTATCATTGCAACCTTAGCCATTAAGTATTCTTTGTCATCAGCTTCCAATAAAAATTTGGCAAAATCTTTTTTAATAAAAACTTTTGACTTTTTAGCACTGTACCCGTCCGCTTGCCTTTTAATATATGCTACCAAATTTGTATATTTTTTAATATCAATATTCCTTTTCAGATTTAGTTCAGACCTTAACATTGAGTAAAGTGTCCATAATGTGGAAACTTTTAGATCTTTCTTACCCTCAAAATATGCAAGTAAAACTTTCTCATTAACATGTTTAATGTTCTTCTCATCACACCACGTAACAAATTTTTCGTATGCCAAATTATAAACTGCCTTTGACTTTTTGGGAATTACTGATAATAGAGCATTACCTGCTGCCTCTTCAATATCGCTTGGTAGCTCTTCAGAACTTGAATGACTCATTTTTTAAAAATAAAACTAAAAATATATCAATCTCGATAAAAACCTTCCGTCTAGACTTTTTTACAAAATGTCAAACTGACAACTAACATGAAGTAACAGCAACAATAGCTATTTATGCCATCAGTTATATGTCAAAATTAAAAAAACTAAATTTATGTTTTCCAAATTTTTATCAATTATATTAAATTTTATTTTTTTATTACTTTCTTCAAAATTAGAAAAAATCTTGTGTGCAATACGTTACGAAATGAAATTTTGTGTAACTTGTGAGTTTTTGCGAAACTAACTTCGTTCGTTCCGCAAAAATCTCACGCGTTACACAAAATTAGGCATTTCGTAACTGATGGCATAAATAGCTATTTTAATCACACTTTGTTGTCGAAAAGCAAAATAGAAATCATGGTCCTTTTTATTAAAAATAAACCATGAATTCGTTTATTATTCCTTTCCTCGAAAACAGTTCATTTTATTGACAATATACAAGAGTACCTTTTTTTTAGTCTAAGGTGCTACCTAGATTCTTTTTTATAAGTCTTTATCATACAGGGAGTTATTTTAAGCAGGGACGCGCCAAGTATTTTCGGCGCCGTCGTGCGAGATAATGATAGGCGCATTTAACCAATATTATAATATTGAGCAAAAATTACCACCTTTCTCTCATAGTTGATCGTTGAAATTTTTGAAGAAAACTCTTTACTTTTTAGTACTAATGTCTATATTTATTGTTTGTTATTGTTTTTAAATTAACGTATCTTAAGCAAACAGAAATTTGCTCCTGTCGGCTCACATCAGGAGTACAATCAAGTAATATAGAAAAATACTTTGCTTCTTTAACTTCGTTTAAAATATTATTTCTTATATTTTCACCTAATAATTTAATGGTTTCGTTTTGAATTTTATCTCCAAGGTAAATTGGAATATTTTTTTGAGATCTATTAATATGTGCAGACATGACTGGATCAAATTTTGCTATGATTTCTATACATTTTAAAAAATTTCCATTATTTCTTTCAAATAATTTGTTACTAGGACCACGAAAAGCCAAGTTTTGTTCAGCCAAAAGTTGAATAGTATAAACTATTCTTTCAATGACACTGCGCCAATGTTTAGTTTTATTTTTTAATAAATTTTGCATTTCCGAATCAACGGTTCGATTAGTTTAAATTTTTTTAGTAAATCTGACCAGACACGTATATTTCGAAAATGAGATTTACTTTTTTCGTGGATTTTCAAATGTTCGCTTAAATGATGCCAATCATCGAAACCGTCTAGGTTACTTAATTTAGTGTTTTTTAAAGTCAATGGATTGTTGGGGTTGTGGTCATTGAATATTTTACAGCAGAAGCAGAAAACTGCATTTTTTTCAATATAATATAGCAACCACTGACGCTGAAAATATATATCGGAAAACTTACGTCCACTTTTGTCTTTAGGATACATAGTTTTATTTTGATAATGCATTGGACCTTTTTCGACAAGTTCTTGCACCTGGATTGGAGACAATACACTGGGCCAAAGACCTGGATCGTTAGAAAGGGGCGCTTCTTCGGATAAGTCGTCTTGCTTACTCAAACATGATGGTACCGACACTGACTGAAACGTATGAGGATCTAGGGTCAGGGGGGGTAAGTGCGGAGTAAAATTTATGAAAGTTAACTTTCTCAAAGTCTTATTTTTTATGTTATGTAGGTATAAGTTTTGCTTCCTATGACGATATCATTAGCTTGTTCGCAATACATTTCTAAAGGAAAAAACTCGAAAAATTGATATATTGAAAATTTTCAGGGAATTTTGAAAAAAATCAACAGTAGTACGCTCTTGCCCCATTAAACGGGGCAAGTGCGTAAACTGATATAAGTACGTGCACGCGATTGTATTAATTAACTTTGGGGCAAGAGCGGAATCTTTATATCTTTAGAAACAAAACGGTTTTTATTTTTTTTTTAATTTATTTTAGTAAAAAAGTTACAGCGTTTTACATGTTTTTTTTTAAATACAAAACAAAATCATTTTTTTCTTAAAGAACAAGTAGGTAAAAAATACTTCATCACTCAACCTTGTAACTGGAAAATGTTACTTGGAATTGAATTTCTCCCCTTCGACCTATGATGGGCGGTGGTAAGACATAAACAATAATAATATCCTCTCGCAATATCTCACTTTTATCTTCAACTTGCGGATATTGAAACAGTGTAAAATATTTAGCTTCAGACACTTTTCTTACAAACTTCACAACAGGTTCATCCTTAATCTCAGTGATTTGCCCTACAAAAAACTTTTTTGTTTTCTTTGTACAAAACCTCACGACAACCCAGTCGCTTATTTTTGGTTCATGAGGAATATCTTTTCTTTCTTCTTCATATTCTTTTTTCTCGATTTCAATCATAGTTATAAAGTCTTCGTTCTCAGACTCGGAGCTAGAAATGTTTGGTTGCTCATCTTCGGACGTTTCATTTTCGCTTGTTATTTTTTCTTTGTTATTTTTTTTACGCTTCTGGTTTTTTGGTTTTTTATATTTCTTTTGTAACCTTTTAGAAATCGCCAAACATATCTTATTTTGTTTTTCTTCTTCTTGTTTTTTGGTTCGTTTACGAACAGCTTCCGCAGTAATAAGACCCGCACCATTGCATATTTTACTCTTTTTTGTGTTTCTCACTATTTCCCTTTTTCATGCACGCTAGCATAAGATTTTCAAATGAAACAGCAGACGTTTCAGTTGAATTGTTGTTACATTCGGTTGGTTTTTCCGGTACAACTGATACATTGTCCATAGAAGAAGCGGTACTTGTTGATGGGGCTTGAATATTCACTTTAATTTCGGACATTTCCTGTATTATATCGTCTAAAAATAGCAGATTAAAATTACCTATTCCATAAAAAATCAGTCAGCTAATAAAAATAACAATTAAAAACTTACCTGCAAATTCATTTGCGGCTCCGACAGAGACAGCGCTTAATGCAGAGGTAGAAGCAGTACTTGTCATGTTTTTTGGTCCACAAATGTCAATTAAATTGTCTAAAAGTAAAAAGTACCAAATAAGATAGATGGTCATTTGGTTTATTGTCGAGTTACCTACCTTCTATGGGGGCAAGAGTTGCGAGTTGAGCTTGAATTCTATTCTCGTTTGGGTTAGCTGGAGGATTTGAGACTTTTAACTGATCTTTCCATCTCTGAAGCGCATCTGGATCAAATGTTTCTTCGGGAACTACTTTATCGTTAAAGGGATATATTCCCGCTTTTCTGAAACCATTTGAAATAACTTCACCTGGAAGACTAGCCCATATTTTTCCCAAGAGTACAGAAAATTCGGCTTTTGGAAGTTTTTGACCAATATGCAATCTTTGCCATGATACCAGTAAAGGATCCCATCTGTCTTTAACTGCTTTCATTACCGACAAATCAAGCGGTTGGAGAATGTGACTGCTATGCGGCGGTAGTTTTATAATCGTCACCTGGGTATCAATTGCCATTTGGATAAGGTTTAGACTAACATGAGTCGCATGCCCATCAAAAAACAAGAGCACTGGCCGTTCAGTACCTATGGTTTTTAGAAAACTGTTTTTAAAATAGTTTTCAAAGATGTCAGTTTGCATCCATCCATTGGGCGAGGCAGCATAGGTAGTTTCGGGAAATCCTTTTCCCTCTGGAGGCATCATATGTGTCCATATTTGCTTTCCTTTAAATATAATCAAAGGAGGGGCTTTTTCACCTTTCGCATTGCAGGCAAAAAGCACTGATGTGTTTTCTCTGCCGGAAGTGCTTGTCGTCCTGGTCGCCTTGGATCCTTTTTTTCCCACGACTTTGGTTTTTGATGGGTCGGAACAAAAACTTGTTTCGTCCAAATTCCAAATTAAATGTGGTTTGTTTTTAATGCCAAGATTCTTGATAGTCTTTGAAACTAAATCAAAATAATTATTTATTATGAAAGGGTCGACACTCTTCCTTCTTGCTATCTCAACATTTTCCGGCTTTTTAACGGATAGCTTATGATGTTTCATAAAGGAAAAGAGCCAGTCTTTTCCAGGAATACCATTCTGAAACGGAGTATTTAGTTGATTCGCTTTAACGTATTTGCCCACTAAATCCATTACTTCCATTCGTGAGAAACCAAACCCATGCTTTTCCATAGTGGTTAAACAATTAACTAATTTATTTTCGTCCTCTGCAGAAAGTGCTGTAGCACGGCCATATGAAGCTGACTTTTTACCTCTTATTCCTTTAATGTGATCGAGTAGAGTATTTAGCGGAATTTTGTGTAATTTGCTTTCCGCATATGCAGAGTACCTTCCACTTTTAACATCTTCTATAGTCTGAAGAAGAGTTTCCTTGGAATAAGTCTTGCCTCTTTCAGATTTTCGAACCATAATAATTATTATGAGTCTAACCTAAAACATAACACACATTACCGCCAAAATTTCACTGTGGGGCAAGTGCGTACTACTATGCACTTTCCCTTGCATACAACTACGCTCTTACCCCATAACCTTAAAATAAGAGAGCACATCAAAATAAATATTTATTAAACTTTTCCCTAGTTATACGAAAAAACTGACTATTTCATTAGATTCTACGTATTTAATAGTGTATACTTACCAATTTTATTTATTTAACACAACAAAAATTCAGCCTAATTTGTCACGACAAAATCACCGAGTACAACTATGCACGTCAATGTTACAAATAATAAGCCGGTCAGGAAATTTTAAAACAACGACAAACAAGTCGGTCAGCGCCACCTTTTGTCAAGTAGCTTAGTATACTTGTAGGTAGAAAATTCTCATTACAGATTCCCTCTACTTAATAGGCTAAGACATTTTCAGGCTTACAACGCACTTGCCCCAAAAATGCTCTTGCCCCACCTGACCCTAATTCTTTTGGATCTTCATCCTCATTAGCTTGCTTTTCTAATTCTGATGGCAAGTTTGATTTTATTGAATGTAGATCACTGTTATCAGAAGTAGGTAGTGTCTTGTGTGGTCTTTCGAGAAAAGTTAATAATTGTGAAATTGGCTTTCTCCAAGTCTTCCTCCGGTTTTTGCTTGTTAAGCAAGTTTTGGTAATCAGACAATTTCTTTTTTTCTTCTCTGGCCATCTAAATAAAATAAATAAAAATTATTAAACACTAAGCCTTATTTGTTTCATAAACAAAAGTTATTAAAAAGAAAAACAATTATTTGCATTCCTGTTAATTATTTTACTTAATCACTTACTTACCTTATTTGTAATTATTTTTCACAATTGCGGTAGATACGTAATAGCAAATAAGGCACTCTATAGGTCTTATGCGCTTATCAAGACAATAATGCAAAATTAACCTGCTACATCGATTATGAACACGCAAAATTTTGCAAGCTTAAACCAGCGCGCCGAACGCACGCGGACTTTCGCGCCCCCACAGAAAGAGAAGTAGTAAAATTTCACCACTGGTACTGGTCGCCGACCGGTGGTCGGTGTTGGTGGATAATGCATTTTCACCATCGGTATTCATAGATAATTTTTTTTAGTTTTATGTTAATTTGTGTTAAAGGGCTGGCGCCTTTAAGAACTTGGTGCCGCCGCACGACCTTGCCCATATAGACGGCGCGTCCCTGATTTTAATAGGTCCTTACTAGTGTCCAACACATGAAATTTGTATTAAATTATATTAAGTACTTTGAAAGTTATTCAAGAAAAACCGATCTCCAGCGGCGTCTTTCAGGGGCACATATCTCTATAGGGAGGGCCTGTATGAAAAAAATTTATAGGAACTTGTCATCTTATTTTTTCATGTTCTATCTGAATCCGAGAGATTTCCCACATTTTCTCGGATACCCCGTATACAATAGTTTCCGCTCTGCTTAAGCAACAATGCCAAATTAGGTAGACGAAGGCGACAACATTTAAAATAATGTTAAATACTAAAATAAACTTTAACAATTATTCGCAATAGCACTTTTAAAAACTTTTCAGACACCCGTGAACTTTTTTTATGTTGTGATGAAAAACGGAGGCCAATTTTATTAGCCCCACTGATATCTACGTGTCGCTTTCAATAAAACCCTGGATTCTGTCACCCTGTTCCCTAAGCCACGTAGCTTCCCGTCGCACAAAAGTGTCTCTGTTTCTTTTTGGCAGTTAAGGTAGGCCCGGAAAAACATTTATAATTTTTTCTAAAAAACGAAAATAATAATTTTAGCCCTTAACTTATGGGACATAATTTGAAATTTTGTCAGGATACTTTAAGTTTCGACATTAAATAACAAATTAACCGTCTTTTTGCCCAAATTGTGCTGAGCAAATCCTAGTGGTTGCAATTTTACATTTTTGTGCAGCATCCTTAAGTTTGTAAAAAATGTCTGTTTTAGGTCGTTTGACCTCTCGAAAAATTCTGTAACTAATATAAGGTTTTCGTTTGTTCTATTGCAGGAAGTCTGAAGAGGAATTAATTTAGAAGCAGGACAGCAACAATAACACCTTTGAGCAACAAAGGATATTAGTACGGATGCATCAAAGAAGAGTATTGGATAGTTTTAAGCTATCAAAGTTCACATTGGGAAGTGTAATTAGGTATTTGATGGCTGGTACAAATTTCAGCGTTTGAGTGATTTAAACAAAAAATAAAAAAATTTGCATGCTAAATTAAAAATTTTATTTGCAGACGTTTTTGGCGGCATTGACTGAATTTTATACAATAAGGAAACTCATCAAAAAGTCTTTTCACGAAAGTTGAAGGTTTCATTATAAATAATTTATACTAGACATGTTTGTCATTTTGAAGAAAATAGGAATGATTGATAACTTAGATTTAAAATACACACAAAAAACCGTACTAATCTTACAAACTCTGGAGTAGAAATTTTCTTTTCAGCTATATTTAAGATAAATTGAACTCTTTTTTTTTTCGTTATCATTTTTAAATCTTTATTGCAAGAAATTTCATTATAACGAATATCGAATGATGAAATTTGAAGTAATCGAGCCAAAAAAGTTGTATTAGAGAGTTAGGATTAGAGAACGTTGTTATAAGATTTAAAAAAAAATTATATCATTAGACCTGTATTCTGCTTAGTATGTAGCTGGACTGCACGTAAGGAAAGCTAGGGATGTACTTGATGTTGATATACAGGGCTGCCCAGAAGTCCGGAATAAAACTAATATAGCCTTAACCTGTAACTTTTGAGGAAAATGCTCGGACACATCAATTTAGTTTTATATATGCTCACATTTTTACGTTATTCGTTTGTTTTTTTATAGACATTTGTCAAAGATATGACGACATCGATCTTTTTTTTGAATGGAAACATACAGCTTGTGATACATCATTTGAAAGCTAATATCTCGTACAGTATGCTCATAAATTTTGGCGCGATTCTGTCAAGCTATTTTAAGATGGCGACTGTTAAAAGTTAAAAAAAATCCCTATTTAAATAAGCGGAAATGATAAATCATTGATGTTTTTTTTACCTCTCAAGGTAAGAAATCTTCATTGTTTCACGTTCTGACATTTTGTGACATTGTAAACTTGTAAAATTAATTTAGGTATTTCCGAAGTATTATTTTACAATTTTCTAAACAAAAATAGTTTTGTCGGAAAGGCAGCGTATTAAAGTCTTGATATTGTTAGGATGTGGAGATAAAATAAGAAGTCAAAGTGAAGTGTGCACTTTGTGTTATGCTAAATATCCGGAAAATCAAATTTCACAGGGCACTGTTAGTAAAATATTCCACAAATTTGATGAACATGGATATTGCATTATCTCTGCAGGATAATCCGCATGTTTCAACAGTTTCATTGGCTCAAAATCATGATACATCTAGAGGCACTATTGGAAAATTTTTGAAAGCAGAAAAATACCACCCTTATAAAGTATGTCTTGTCCAAGAGCTTTTAGAAGATGACTATGACAGGCGTTTGCAATTTTGCGAGGAAATGATGAGACGGTGTGACGAGAATAATAGGTTTCCACAGAGCATAATATTTTTGAATGAAGCTTCTTTTCAGCAAGATGGTGTTCCTCCACATTTTGGTGTCAATGTGAAAAGATATTTAGATCAGATATTTCCAGGTCGCTGGATTGGACGACGTGGTATATACAATTGAATTGCCACCGAGGTCCCCAGACTTAACGCCTCTAGACTATTTTCTTTCGGGATATTTAAAAGAAAAGTTTACCAAAATAGGCCAAATAATATTGAAGATTTGAAAAACAAAATTAGATTGGTGACACATAACATACCGGCTGAAGCCATTCGAAATTCCGTCGACGGATTTTACCATCATCCAGGGCCGTAGATAAGGGGGGGGTTTAGGGGGTTCAAACCCCCCCCCCCCCCATAACAACGAATGTTCAGTTCTACCTTGTTAACCACCGTAAATTTTAATAATAATTCTAATAAATTGCCAGAGTTTTCTTACCTAAACCCGGGGGGGGTTAGTTCAGCTTGTGATACATCATTTGAAAGCTAATATCTCGTACAGTATGCTCATAAATTTTGACGCGATTCTATCAAGCTATTTCAAAATGGCGACTGTTAAAAGTTTTAAAAAAATCCTTATTTAAATAAGCGGAAATGATAAATCATTAAAGTTTTTTTTACCTTTCAAGGTAAGAAATCTTCATTGTTTCACGTTCTGACATTTTGTGACATTGTGACTTAACAATAGTTATGGTTTATTTGTTATTTATTTTGTCAAAAAAAAATAAAAATGTAAGGAAGCAAAACAAAACACAACAAAAAGGTGGTTTAACGTGGCAAATGCTGGAAATGTCCTCCACCCTCTACTTGGCATGCTCCCAGATGATGGCAGGGCCGTAGCTAGGCGTTACCCATGGGGGGCATGGGTAACGCCTAGCTACGGCCCTGCCATCATCTGGGAGCATGCCAAGTAGAGGGTGGAGGACATTTCCAGCATTTGCCACGTTAAACCACCTTTTTGTTGTGTTTTGTTTTGCTTCCTTACATTTTTATTTTTTTTTGACAAAATAAATAACAAATAAACCATAACTATTGTTAAGTCACAATGTCACAAAATGTCAGAACGTGAAACAATGAAGATTTCTTACCTTGAAAGGTAAAAAAAACTTTAATGATTTATCATTTCCGCTTATTTAAATAAGGATTTTTTTAAAACTTTTAACAGTCGCCATTTTGAAATAGCTTGATAGAATCGCGTCAAAATTTATGAGCATACTGTACGAGATATTAGCTTTCAAATGATGTATCACAAGCTGTATGATTGCATTTAAAAAAAAGATCGATGTCGTCATATCTTTGACAAGTGTCTATAAAAAAACAAACGAATAACGTCAAAATGTGAGCATATATAAAACTAAATTGACGTGTACGAGCATTTTCCCCAAAAGTTACAAGTAAAGGCTATATTAATTTTATTCCGAACTTCTAGGCAGCCCTGTATATAGGGGTGGCTATTTTAAATAACAGGTGGGTCCGTAACTAAAACTAACCTAAATCGGATTCAACTTAAACTCATTTTTACTAGTGAAAAATAGATTTGATATATTACTCATGTACAACTAGCTTTACCTAGGCAAAACTGGGATTTACTATTGAAAATAGAGTTTCATTCTTTTCCTTCGGGTAGTTTCTGCAATCTGAGTTTCTATTTTAGTACTAACAGTCTCGGCAAGTGGTTAAAGAACAAAGTTTCTCACATATACAGAGTGGCAAGAAACTCGCGCATAATGCCTGTAACTTTTGAATTACCTCGTATACGAAAAAGTGATCTTTATGAAAGTTGTTCAGTTAAATTATTCCCCACATTTCTACCTGCATGCATTTTTTCTGTCATTTCTGGTTTGGTTGCCATAGAGACTAACTTACTTTTTTAAATAGAACACCCTGCATATCATTGCATATTTGGATTTCACTGAGAAAACTCTGAATTTTCACCTATCTTCAAACGTTTCCGAGATAATGACAACTCAAAAATGAAAAACTTCCTAATTATAATAATTATTCCTACCAGTTGAGTCAAGGTGTTTTTATGACAGCGACCTAAGAGGTGTCAATTTTAAGTTTCTGTTTAACCCGAAAATATGAATACCGATAACTAACCTGAACTATAACAATTTGCAGCACTGAACCCAACATAATCGGCCTTTTATGACAAACCCGGCCGCTTGTTCGGCTCACTTCGCCGTTGGCTATTTCAAGAATAAGCTGTCAGTACTCGGGGATACATAGAATAGGAATGGGCGGATGGCTCGATCGTCGCTACGGTTTATTACGCCATACTCGGTTGAATACTTTGAGTTTGGTGTAGAATTACTATAGTTCAGGTATCGATATAGGGGAGATTGTAATTATTATTCGATTTAAAATGTATTAACCGGTATTAACTGATGGTTTCGGACATTTGGTTTAAAAGTTTAGTGGCTCTGCAGCACTGCAATTACTTCACTTTCAGATCAACCGCAGCTGGTAGTGGCTAGATTGCAGAGGCACATACGAGTTTTAGAGAAGTAGCTTTCAAGGTGGAGGATTCGCCTGAATCCTGCCAAAACGAAGGCCATTTTCTTCTTGAAGAGCAGAGCTAGAAGACCCGAGACTACGGTATTGGTTAACGACATTCGGATAAACTGGGTCCAAGAAGTCAAGGACTTGTTTTTGATAAGATACTAAGCTGGAAAAAGAACTCCGAAATAAGATTTAAAAAAGCTGCCAATCAGCTTCGTTCTATATACTGCTTGTTAAATAAAAAGAGCAAGATATGTTATAGAACTAAAGTTAATTTATACAAGACTCTCGTCAGGCCGGTCCTGACTTATAGGGTGCCAACATGGTGCACCATATGCAGGACAGCGCATAACAAGTTGCAGGTGCTACAAAATAGAGCGTTAAAAATAATTGAGGACGCTCCGAGATATACTGTAAATAGAGTACTACACAGAGACTTTGAAATACAGACACTGACGGAATTTTATGACAATATATTAGCGGATTACTACAAACGTACGGACGTATCCACCAGTTCACTAATAATTGCAAATTCACATATACAGGGTGTCCCATAACTAATGGTACACAGTAAAACTGCAGATTTCTTGGGTAAAAATATTGCGATTTGGCCAAACTTAGCTTAGTTCAAAAGATGATAATAACCGAGATACACGTTCAAGAGAAAATTTTATTTTCGATTTTCCTAATTAACTTTTTTTTAACCAATATTTTAACATAATATTTTGTGATTAGGGGTTTTTCGGGGCGAGAAGTTTAAATTTGTTAAGAATTTTAATGTAGATTGTAGAGGGCGCTCTCTGCGGCACCCTAGGTACATAGAAACAAGTGCAACTTTTTTACGCCTTAGTGTATTTATTAAAAATTCTATTAAAAATATCGATTTTCTCACTAATTTTACGCAAAAAAGGTGTACTTTGTAAATTCCGCTCCGAGTTACGATTTTCGAGATTTATACATTTACAATTGTCCAGTGCGCATTTTAAAATACATATTTAAATAACACATTATTGTGTTAAAAATTAATTATTACATTATTGATACCAGAATTTAATTACAAATAATTCAGATTATAACAGTAGTTCTAACTTAACCTAGATATTTTAAAATATTAATAATTTATTATTATTCTAAAAATTATGAAAACTCCAGATTACTAAGAAAATAAACGGCCACGAATGAAAATATTAATAATTTAAATAAAAATTTTATTTCTACATAAATAAATACAAAATATATCAATAAAAGAAAAGATTTTTAACAATAATTGCTCAAAGTGATTGCCGTTAACTTCAATGCATTTGGCTACCCGCTTATTGGACGACCGCCTGATTTTAAATAATAAGTGTTCGTTTTGAAACGATTGCACCGCATTCTCAATTCTTTGCCAAGTTGTTCCCGAGTGTTGATCGTTTCTTCATTAACAAGTGATTTCATGTATCCCCATACACAAAAATCAAGGGGGTTGAAATCGGGGCTTCGGGCAGGCCAAGGCATTTCGCTTCCACGACCTATCCAGCGGTTAGGAAATGTTGTATTTAGGTAGACTCTGACAAGCCTGGAAAAGTGTGGCGGGGCACCATCTTGCATAAAAAGCATATATCTTCTTAGCTCTAACGGTAGGTTATCCAAACAGTCGGTCAGCTGATTTTGCAAAAAATTAAGATAGAGCTGTCTGTTTAAATTGGGTGGTAGCTCGACTGGACCCAACATGTAATTGCCAATAAGTCCACACCAAACATTTATTTTAAACTCATGCTGGAAATGGCGTTCGGTTAGTACATGGGGATTTTCTAAATTCCACGCATGTTTATTTCTAAAATTGAAGACACCTCTTCGTGTGAAAGTCGCTTCATCGGTGAATAAAACTGTATTCAGAAACATTGGGTTAGCGTTTTGCTGGGTACGACAGAAATGGGCAAATTCCAGTCTGGCTGGAAGATCAACATCTAATAAATAACAGGCGTAAGGCGGTATGGATAAAGCCCCTCTTGGTTAGAAACTCTAGAAACGGATGACTTACTTACTGGAGTAACTGCAGCCATACGTCTTGTGCTAATTTTCGGGTTCTCAGCCACGCGAACTAGTATTTCCTCTTCTTGCTCGGGTGTAATAATTTTTGGATGTCCCCCATTATTACGTTTGGGACGCAACGATCCTGTTTTTCCCAGTCTGTCGTTAAGGTTTCTAAAAATTTTAAAATCTGGCTGCCTTCGATTTGGATACATTTCCAAATATCGTCGATGTGCTCTGCGTCCGTTAAAATTTTCTTGTGCGTATAAGCATACCATGTCTCGCATTTCTTCGTTAGAATGTTAGAAAACAAAATAAATTATGTCGTGGCATTTTTAACTTAACTTTTAATAACAATTTCTTTAAAAACACCCACAATGCTGACAAATCACAAGGGAATTTGACAGAAATGAAGTTTCAAAGCGCTTTCATTGCATTTATTTTTATCAAAGCCTACTTTAAAAAAAATCACACTTGCAAATCAAAATTTAAACATATATGTATTAGTACTATATGGCTATTACCCTGAAAATCTTGAAGCAACAACAGAGATAGCAGATCCAGGGTCATTTCGACTTGTGCGCATGCGCCGTCAGGGTATTGCCAAATATGCTTTTATTTCTTTAGAATAGGGCAGAAGAGTGAGCAGTCTTAGAAAATTAGAGCAATGATAGAATTACCAAAAATCTTGCTAAAGAATTGCAAAATAAGCATTAAGTCCGTACTTCCAAGTGTTTTCAAATTATTTGTTTCCATTTCTAAACTAAAACGCGTCAAATAATAATTTCATATGACTAGAGGGTGACAACGTGACAACGTCTCATTTTTGCTCGACATAACCTCGAAATCTTTAGCAAATGTTAATTTGGTTGACAGCTCGCTTCAGCGAGTAGATTTGTTATTATTAACGGCTTTTGTGTACTGTTTATCTTTACTTTTCTGCAAATTTTGATTGTGTGTGTGAACTGTGACCATTTTGTGACGATGCCGAGGCAAAACGGAATATTTTACATTATTTTAAACAGGCGTAGAAGCTTGAACAAAGATTTATCGTTCTACAGGTATGTACCCAGATCGAATGTTTCTTTCTATTAACTTACTTACGTTAATTTCGTGAGGGAACAATAACTAGGTAGTCCATTTCCTAAAGATTATAATTTCCTTTGCTGCTGTTGATATAATTAGGTACCTAGGTACCTATTTTTACCGAAAATTGCATGTACTCCAAAAAATCCTATTAAAACCTATTATTTTACCTGTTGAACTCTAAAAATGAATGTAAAATATCTAATAAAAGTTTTATTGATATATTTACCTGCGTTTTTTTTCTTTTTTCAGTCGAAATACTATACAAAATCCTAAACAAATCAAGAACTTTAATGTTTGTTTACAAATTTCTGTCCAGTTGTCAAAGTCAAATGTGATAACCTCATTTTTTTCCTGTTAAAACAAACGTCATCTCGCGCATGCGCACTGCGCGAAATGACCCTGGCGGGACAAGGAACCTCGGCTTCACTTCGTTTACATTGGTTAAATGGGCAAGGCGCCATATAGTACTAATACATATATGAATTTAAAAGGATGCATTAGAAATAATTGTAAATGTATAAATCTCGAAAACCGTTACTCGGACCGACATTTACAAAGTACACCTTTTTGCGTAAAATTAGTGAGAAAATTGATATTTTTAATAAAAACATAAATACACTAAGGCGCAAAAAAGTTACACTTCTTTCTATGTACCTAAAGTGCCGCAGAGAGCGCCCTCTACAATCTACATTAAAATTTTTTACAAATTTAAATTTCTCGCCCCGAAAAACCCCCAATCACAAAATTTTATGTTAAAATAATGTTTAAAAAAAAAGTTAATTAGGAAAATCGAGAATAAAATTTTCACTTGAACACCCTGTATCTCGGTTATTATCAACTTTTGAACTTAATAAAGTTTGGCCAAATCGCAATATTTTTACCCCAGAAATCTGCAGTTATACTGTGTACCATTAGTTATGGGACACCCTGTACAATCAGCTCCGAATTCCATATACAAGTTGCCTAAGAATTGGCTGCCTCCAGCAATAGTGGAGAGGAGGCACTAACGATGGAAGCCCCGATAAATCAAGCGTTTATTTAAGCTGAGTGAAGAATAAGTCCAAAAGACGCCCATACCCCCTTTTTAAACGACCCAGGGCTTCGCTCAACTCCATTTCCTTATTTGAAGTTTGGCCAACAAAGGTCCCAATGACTAATAGAAGTTAAAGGCAATGCCTGACTTGGAAGAGAGGGAGAGAGAGAGAGAGAGAGAGAGAGATCCAGAAGAAGTATAGTTCAGGCTGTTCAGGTATCGATAAAGGGGAAATTATAATTATAATTCGATTTAAAATGTATTAACCGGTATTAACTGATGGTTACGGATATTTGGTTTAAAAGTTTAATGGTTCTGCAGCTCTGCAGCCCTTATACAGGAGCGGTCACTGCTAATATTACATCTCAAATTTCCAAACACTTGTTGTTTAGCTTGAACTGAATTTTTACTATAGTTGATAAACATTTAAAACTTTACAAAAATGTGAGTCTTATCTTTCCTTAACAGCTAAGTTTTCAAGTTTTAGAATTTTATGCCCATTTTCAGAAAAGATACTTTAATTTACAACAGCAAGCTTTTACTGGCAATCTTTTTTTATATTCGATATTTTTGTCTGTTAATGTATTTTAAAAGGGATTGTTTAATGGGGGCCAGTATTTTTGCATTTCATATATCATTTCACTAAGAACAAAACACAACAATTACATTCATTATTTTTGTATAAAAGAATTATTGCCAAAACACATCCATTATTTACTCATGCATATACAGTGGTTTTAGTGTGCGTTAGAAACGCACACAACAGATTGGAAAATCCAATTTCAATCACGGCAGTTTTAATTATATTATTCATTAACCCCGGCATGTGAGCATGATATGACCGGTTTTATTTCAGACCACAAATACCTAATTGTTAAATGTTTACAAGTATGCAATGCATGCATTCATTGCACATTCTTATTGATGCCCATATAGCATTTCAGTCACATTTTTTTTTTTTGATGATAAGGCACAGCACTACAGGATAAATCCTTTATGGCGCTCTAGGAGCGGTGCGTGTGCACAGGAAACGATTCACGTTGGTCTTGAATCTTTGGAGATTATACTCGTTGGGGAACACGATCTCAGGGAGGTCGTTCCAGAATGATGACGTTCTCCAGATGAAAGAATTTTGAAACAGTGTCGTTCGAGGGACACTAGGTTGAACCACGTACTGGTGGGCTGCAGTGGCTCGTCGTGTATTTCTACCATGCACCGCTCTGAGTGGTATCAAGCGGGCAACCTCAGTTGAACACTTGCCATGAAAATATTTGTAAAATAGACTCAAGTCGCCAACCTGCCTTCGATGTTCAAGGCTTTCCAGGTTGTTTGTCAGACTATGGTCACCGATCAAGCGAATGGCTCTTCTTTGAATGGAATCTAGCAATCTCAGGGTATGTTTTGGAGCAGAGCCCCAAATATGCGAACAATACTCCAGTGATGGTCGAATTTGGGCTTTATAGAGCATCAAAAGTTGTTGGGGTGTATAGAGGTTCTATGTTCGGAAAAGTACTCCAAGCTTCTGCGAGGCTGCCTTAGCAATGGCCGCAACGTGACTATGCCAAGACATATGACTATCCAAATTAACGCCCAATAAATGAATTGATGAAGCCAAGGGAATTGAGTGTCCCGCCATAACTATATCCGGTTCTTCAACATTAACTTTTTTAGAAAAAACTGCCGCCTGGGTCTTTTTAGCGTTAAATTCTACTTGGTTACTGGCACCCTAAGACAGAATTTCTTCCAGGTCTTTGTTGAGATGTGAGACCTCTTGCTGCCTATAGAGATGTGCATTAGCAGCCGATGTCCGAGCATCCAAAGTAAAAGATGAAACAAGTGTGCTGTCATCAGCGAAGCTATATATAGGATTTTTAGTTTTTTCCAAAAGATCGTTAATGTATAGTAAGAAAAGGGTGGGCGACAATATAGAACCTTGAGAGACTCCGGCGTTGATGTTAAATGTATCTGAAAAAAATCCGTCCATCGCCACTCGCAGAGAACGGTCTTTAAGAAAGCTCGACAGCCATGAACAAAATTGAACCGGCATTCCGTATGCTCTCACTTTAGTTAGGAGCCCCTCATGCCATACTCGGTCAAAAGCCTTGGAAATGTCCAGTGCTACCGCCCGGGACTCCCCCTGGTGTTCTATTGCGTTGTTCCAAACATGAGTAACATAAGCGAGAAGGTCTCCTGTTGTGATCTAGACTTACGGAATCCATACTGGCGGTCACTAATAATGTTGAAGCCTTCCAGGTATTTTAGTAATTTTTCGTTGATAGCCTTCTCCATAACTTTTGATATAACCGAGAGCAATGCGACTGGACGATAGTTGTTTGGCAAAGTCTTGTTGCCTTTTTTGGGTATGGGCTGGACTCTAGCAGTTTTCCAGCAAGAAGGAAATATTCCTTTTTTGTAGGATAAGGTAAAAAGCCTACAAAATACCGGTGGCAGTTCGTCAGCGCATGTCTTAATTACAATGACTGGAATATCGTCAGGACCAGAAGCCTTTTTAGTGTCGAGACTCCTCAAGATTCGTTTAACATGGCGGTGGCGAAAAACAATCTCGGGCATTCTCGATTCTACTTCCCTGAAATATTCCTTCCCTTTCCCTTTATATGAAGTTGCAGTTACTTTTAGTTCAGGTGCAATACAAAATAGGTAAATACCTTATTAGCAGAAGAGAATAGAAAAATCCTTTTTTCACCTATGAGTTGCACGCTTTTTTGGCTACTTCGTGGCCTTCTTCAGGTTAGCTCAGATGTTGAAGGTTTTGTAAGGAAAAAGTACAAAGCTACAGTAAGGGGTTTGGATTTTCGTTTTTTAAATTGAAGTTAAATTAATATGACATATAAATATGTATACCGCTAATTAATGATACATAGAAAAACCACAGACTCCTTACGTAAGAATATTAGGATTTAATCATACTTACCTTTATCCGAAAGTTGATATTAACTGAGTTACAGGGTGTTAAAGTCAAAAATTCATTTTTGTTTTCTCTAATAACTTTGAGAAAAACTGACGTGCTTTCACAAAATTTTGTAATTAGGATTAGGACAAGAAATTGATTTTTTTGTGAAATTTTAATGTACAATGTAGGGGGCGCTGTCTGCGATATTTTTCGCACAATTATTAGGTCATAACTTTTTTGTGCCCAAGTGTATTTAAGTTTTTAATGAAAATAATACTTTTTTCATATTTATTGCGTAAAAAAGGTATACTACGTTCAGGTCGCCCAGAGTTACCGTTTCGGAGATATTTGCATTTAAATTATTCACATTGCACCCTGCCCAATTATTTTAATTTGCAAACAAATTTTTTTTCTTAAAGTAAGCTATGAGAAAACAAATGAAATGATGCAGTTGCTATGAAACCTCCATGTTGTTATTTGTTTGTTGATTATTGTAAGATAGCTTTGTCAGAAAATGTTTGATTTTCGAGTTTATCGTAAGTTAAGTAACAATGCCGAGACAATTTGTTTTCAAACGCAGAAATGCGAGATGTGTTGTGGGTATACGCGCAGGAAAATTTTAATGAACATGGAGCCCAGAGACGATATTCGGAACTCTATCCAAATCGAAGACAACCTGGTTTTAAGATCTTCAAAAATATTTACGAGCGATTAGGAGAAACAGGTACCTTTCGTCCTAAACGGGATTCCACAGGGCGCCCGAAGATCTTAACTCCGGAACAAGAAGAAGAAATTCTGGTCCGCGTAGCTAAATATCTCGAGATAATGTTTGATTTTCGAGTTTATCGTAAGTTAAGTAACAATGCCGAGACAATTTGTTTTCAAACGCAGAAATGCGAGATGTGTTGTGGGTATACGCGCAGGAAAATTTTAATGAACATGGAGCACAGAGACGATATTCGGAACTCTATCCAAATCGAAGACAACCTGGTTTTAAGATCTTCAAAAATATTTACGACCGATTAGGAGAAACAGGTACCTTTCGTCCTAAACGGGATACCACAGGGCGCCGGAAGATCTTAACTCCGGAACAAGAAGAAGAAATTCTGGTCCGCGTAGCTAAATATCTCGAGATAATGTTTGATTTTCGAGTTTATCGTAAGTTAAGTAACAATGCCGAGACAATTTGTTTTCAAACGCAGAAATGCGAGATGTGTTGTGGGTATACGCGCAGGAAAATTTTAATGAACATGGAGCACAGAGACGATATTCGGAACTCTATCCAAATCGAAGACAACCTGGTTTTAAGATCTTCAAAAATATTTACGACCGATTAGGAGAAACAGGTAGCTTTCGTCCTAAACGGGATACCACAGGGCGCCCGAAGATCTTAACTCCGGAACAAGAAGAAGAAATTCTGGTCCGCGTAGCTAAATATCTCGAGATAATGTTTGATTTTCGAGTTTATCGTAAGTTAAGTAACAATGCCGAGACAATTTGTTTTCAAACGCAGAAATGCGAGATGTGTTGTGGGTATACGCGCAGGAAAATTTTAATGAACATGGAGCACAGAGACGATATTCGGAACTCTATCCAAATCGAAGACAACCTGGTTTTAAGATCTTCAAAAATATTTACGACCGATTAGGAGAAACAGGTACCTTTCGTCCTAAACGGGATACCACAGGGCGCCCGAAGATCTTAACTCCGGAACAAGAAGAAGAAAGTCTGGTCCGCGTAGCTAAATATCTCGAGGTAATGTTTGATTTTCGAGTTTATCGTAAGTTAAGTAACAATGCCGAGACAATTTGTTTTCAAACGCAGAAATGCGAGATGTGTTGTGGGTATACGCGCAGGAAAATTTTAATGAACATGGAGCACAGAGACGATATTCGGAACTCTATCCAAATCGAAGACAACCTGGTTTTAAGATCTTCAAAAATATTTACGACCGATTAGGAGAAACAGGTACCTTTCGTCCTAAACGGGATACCACAGGGCGCCCGAAGATCTTAACTCCGGAACAAGAAGAAGAAATTCTGGTCCGCGTAGCTAAATATCTCGAGATATTGTTTGATTTTCGAGTTTATCGTAAGTTAAGTAACAATGCCGAGACAATTTGTTTTCAAACGCAGAAATGCGAGATGTGTTGTGGCTATACGCGCAGGAAAATTTTAATGAACATGGAGCACAGAGACGATATTCGGAACTCTATCCAAATCGAAAACAACCTGGTTTTAAGATCTTCAAAAATATTTACGACCGATTAGAAGAAACAGGTACCTTTCGTCCTAAACGGGATTCCACAGGGCGCCCGAAGACTTTAACTCCGAAACAAGAAGAAGAAATTCTGGTCCGCGTAGCTAAATATCTCGAGATAAGCACAAGACACGTTGCTGCGGCAGGTGGAGTAGGTAACTCATTTGTTCGCAAAATTTTTCACGAAGAGGGTCTTTATCCGTATCACTTCACCCCTGTGCAAAATTTATTGGAAGGAGATTTTGCAGTCAAGCTAGAATTTGCCCTTTTCTTTTTTCTTTAACTCTTAAGGCAACGTTATAATATCAAACTAAAATGTGGACACGATAAGTGGAGCACACGGTACAAGTGCGTCATGTACATTTAAAACCATTGTCTTACTTTTATGTCAAGCACATTCTTACAAAACACTGGGGAATAATTATTCATCATTTTTATAGTAGACTCACAAGCTGTCGATAATGCCTTGAAAACTAAACTAAGTAAGTTGTAAATATTCTACTATGAAATAAGATACCTGTGTTGCCACGCCTATGATTTATCGCGATTTTATAGAGTATCAGGGGCGGCGGAACGTTCTGTTGTTCAAGCCAAGATTCGTACTATTCGAGCTCCCCCCCCCCCCTTATGAATCTTAGTCCCCCTTTGGAAATCGAAATATAGAAAAAAATTGCAATGTTTCAGGCATATCTAAAGAGAGAGAGAAAAAGTTTTTTGATTGTATTTTTTTAAATTCATGTTTTATTGCGAAAAAGTCTTTAAAGTAAGCTAAGTAAAGCTTTTTTCGGGTATGTCATGAAAACTTCCCGTGTTGAATCCCATATGGGGAATTTTTACACGTGCTTAGCTCTAAGCACACACAACAGATTTTCCGCCGCCCCGGTAGAGTATAGTAGATTGCGGCAGTGGTGCTGTAAAGGAAGCAATCGGTTTTGGAATTACTAATATCAATATGTTTCTTTAATGTTAACATACTTTATATAGCATAGAATAATAACACCATTGTGGTTATTGTTTGATGTCTGAGTATCCCTCGCCCCATACAACTATCGACTGCTTCTCGAGCGGCTAGCTTGCACGTATTACAAAGCATTACTTTTAAATTTAGAACTGCGTATACAAATTACCATTTTATTGAATTTGCCCTATATACTTCTTACTTTCCGACTTTCCGTAAACATAGGACTTACTACGCGCTGTCTGTTATTGGGCGAAAATAAGATCTGATCAACTAATGTTTAGCTGTATTAGCCTTTATCTATTTGAGAGCATTCTTTGAGGTCAAGCGAGAGTTAAAATTCACATTTTCCACAGTCTAAAGACCTAGAAAGCCTGAAAGTAAAGGCACAAGAGAAAAATCGATCGTGCTCGTCGAAAGGCGACGTGGCGTAGAAAATATTTGTGACAGATTCACGCGTGTCGTTGCTTTATTGAATGAGACACTGATCGGGAAAGAAAGAGAAATGACATTTTTAATGACCTTGCAGTGGATACAAACGCAAAAAAACTGCTGAAGAGTGATATTTATAAGTCGAAATATTTACTATCTTTTAAAATATTATATTTTGGGTACTTTGTCGTGTTTCTATAAACCTGCTCTGGAAAATTTTAGAAATTCCATTTTTTTATATTCTTCTTATTTGTTAATTTTACATCATGTTGGTCACCCTTTATAGCCACCATACCCGTTACTAAGACATAAAATATATAATGAATAAAATAGTAATTGTATCCATTGTCACCGTTGCCCTGACGTACCTACATCACAATTTTTTTTTGCAGAAATCTGTTATTGCTTATCCCATGGGGTGTGAGCATACAATTTATATACAACTGTCAGATATTGACGATAGTCATAATAACCTTTATTACCGCACTGATGTGTTAATTACATCTTAAATGAAATTAAGCTCAAGGTAGACATTTTTAAATTGAAAAACATGCATATAATTCTTAGTATTTCTTCCGTGATTTATCTGGCACAAGATTCGAAACAACATTGAACGCTTCGTTCTCAATTCAGGTGGCAGATCATCGCTTGAACTCATTTTAAAATGTGCAATTTTTAGACACAACTGTGACAATGCCTGAGAGAAGCAATTTAGTGGCAATCGTACCTATGGCTGTTGCTAAGTTAATTCAAATTCTTGGGTAGATTAAGTTTCCCCCCTCCATTGTATCGCATCTCGCTCATTGTTCTGCTGGTGTCACGCCTCTGGCTTTGATTTTTAAATTACTGGTTTGCTCTTCAACAATATTTCAGGTTTTTAAAGACGGATTATTACTTTTTGAGTTATTATACTATAAAATACCATATATGTACTAAATTAAAGAACCAATTAACCATTTTGATGAATACTTAATATATTTTATAGAAAATTATACCCAAATAGCTATCAATGTCATTAAAAACAAAATATTGTTGTTATTTATCAACAATTGTGTTGGGGAAAGGTTCAGTTATCTGGTTGTATAATTTAATAACAAAACAAGTATCGATAAAGAAAGAACGGCAACGTTGCTGTCTGCAATCTTTCCGAGAATATACGCCGTCATAAACGCCAAAACTAATTTCCTAGAACATCCGCCGAAGTAAAGCAAGCGTACATGAACAAAAGCAGACTGTGAAACAGATATATATGTCTTGGTTGAGTAGTGCAACCGCAGTAAGAGAAGGAGTTTTGTTCGTAGGCAACTAGGGATACTTACGTGTTAATTGAAACAGCGTCCCCTTTCGACGTTCTCAAAAGCTGTAGACCGGAAAACGGATAAGGGCTCGAGATTATTGAATTAACTTGAATTAATTGAACTAACCTGAACTAACCTGATCAAACGTAAAGAAAATTCTCTGACATGAACGTACGTACGTACAAAGGACAAACGAACATAAAAAAAAAAAACTAGATCAACCTCCAAATCATGGCTGCTCTCCGCCTCTGTGGTGGTTGGGCAGAGGTCATCCGCTGCATAGCATATAAATTGCCCGCTATGGGCGGGCATAAACTGTTAGTACCTGAGAAAGTATTACTGGGTTTTTTGCAGTTTTTCCCAGATTGCTTGCCATTGGCGTTTCATTGACTCATTGAACGTTTCGTAAATTGTGATTGTGCTCCACGGAGCAAAATAAACTCATAGCACCCGTAAAGGCCACTGCCCGAACGCGCGTCAGCAATGTGTATGTCTAAAAATTCATGTTTAACCACAGGCCAAGACACCGGCCGCCAGGCTCGCCTGGTTCTTTGGGCGCATTTTGGGCCGTATGCTTACGGTCCATATGCGCCCAAACCTGTATTAATTTAGTTTCAAATTAGTTAAGCTTGGATTTATAAAGAGGAACAGGAAAATAAAGAGATTTTAAAATGGGAATGGGTGGCCCAGACGCATATTTTAAAAATATTTTACATAATACAGGGTGGCCCAAAAGGTTTTTATGATATAAAATTTTAAAAAATGAACCCTATATTATGATTTTAAATTATAGTCCATCATCCTAATAACTTTGATATAAGGTTATAAGGATTTGAAGTTAGTAGTTTTGGAGAAAAATGAGCTCTTTAATTTACCTTAACCTTAAACTTAAAAACCTTTTAATCAGCTTTTATATTTTGATATAACACCTAGTGTGTCTAAGTATAGTGTCTAAAACCATCCATCTTTCTTAAATATCAAATTGAACTTGCTTAATATCTTCATTTATGGCATTCCTCAATAATTATTGTACGGATTCTGATGGAAATTTGATGGGCGTATAAAATTGCTATTTTGAAAGTAAAAGCCAACTTGTTTTATGTGGTTGAACAGGCCATTTTGAGAATAACAGATTTATATTTAAAAAATATATGTGGCATATCTTTCGATGCAACCGGATGTGACTTAATTTAATTTTTAGGTAAAAATTAAGAACCGCAGTCGCATTTTGTCGACACTCCCAACAAATTCATAAAAAGAAGTTGCTGATAAGCAAACCTTTCGGATGATGTTTAGAATAGGTGTATATAGGACTATAATTAAAAAAAAACTTTTGGCACTTATCACTTAATTAAAATCCATTCACAAAAAGTACTTCAAAACAATTTTTATATCATATACTTACAAAAAAAGTAGTCATATATAATAAGAATAACCTTGAATAAAAGTGACTATTTAGCGTCAGCGTATGAGTTTTTTTTTATCATATATAATTCAATATTCATCAAGGTTTTTGTATCTTCTACAGAAAAGGAGTTTTTACCTAAATCGAATTTTTCACTTTGTAAGATTACGTTTCAAATTCAAATTGTGTACATACACAAATCCTCTTATACATTGCCATAAAATGTTTCTCAATATTCTGCATAATACTAATACTACATAAACATAAACCGTATAGCCAACATTCTAGTTCCAGGTTAGGTTGGTGTGTTGCTGTGCAAGTTAAGCAAGTTTGTTATAGGAAAACTTCCGCCATAATTTTGGTTTAATCGATAAAAACAACAAAACAACTCGCGTATATATTTAAAATAGCCACAATTTTATTTTAGGTTAGTCAGTGTTATTGTGGAAAGGGTCATTTGAAGTTGTTAACAATGTAATGTTAAAAAATCATTCTTAGTACAAATTCGTCAAAATTCTTGTAATCCAAAAAATGGCTATTGTTTTTTACATCTAAACAGTTTCTTTAGAGTATCCACTGTATTTATATCCGAAATAAATCTGCATAATAATATTTGGGAGAAAAATGATGTTACAGAGTCAATAAATATAAAAATTAGTGGAAATGAAAAACTGATGTCTTCCTCCATTAAGTTCATTTAAGTAAAAGTTTCCCCTACATGTTTCAAATATTTAAACGTTCATCAGCAGGAGATACCAAAATCGAGTGGATACGAAATTGCAGTTATCAGAAATTAATGAGTATAAATTAATGTGTGTGCGTTTCCCAAAGAAGTGAGGAATTTCAAAATTTGAAAAAAAGTCAACTTTTTTATATAATGAGTGCTGTCATCTTATAGGAAGAAAAGGTTTTTTGAAGTTAAATTATGCAAGGAGTATTGTATTTTAAGAAATAATGCATTTGGTAACATTGCACGTTTTCTAAAAATCAAATTCATAAATACAAATCAATTAGTTATCGTACTATGCTAATTTTAAAAATCAAAGTGTCAATCGGTATCGCTGTACCAAAAAAAAAACACATATAACTAGACAGCCAGGCGGCAATCGACGTCAAAGGACGTTATACTGGAATAATTCTATTTTTAACTTACCGTTAAAGCGGTACATTTCAAGAAATAAACTAATACATTTCCATTTGGTTGTATATTAACATGGCCACCACGGGGAATCGGCAACCCGAATATTAATGATTTTTGATTTGTCCAACGAATCGCGCGACCGCGCGCTGATTGGTCTAAAGCTGACAGCGGCTTCGGCGTGAAGAGAACAAACAGTAGTAGTGTCTAAGACTCGAGTTGAGAAGCTACTCCACGTGGCCGGTAGGCGGGATCCACTTGCTTTCCTGACACAAGGTGTCTTTATAGTTCGATTACAGTAAAGTTATATTCTTTTATAAGGATTTCTCTCGGTCAAAAAGGGCAATTATTACATCGTGTGTGTTTAGGTATGCAACGAGCTTGGATATCACAATTCTTCCTTAAAGGGCCCCCATACGAGAATTGCAGTTTTCCCACGGCAGTGATTAGTTAGTCCGGAATCTTAGCAAAATAAAGATGTTGTAGATGTTCAGTTCTGAGAGATAATGATTCAAAAATGTGTTGACTCTACATTTCAATATAAACAAGTAGCTAGTTACTCCAGTATCAAAGTAAAATAGACGTTTCCGTTCTAAGGTATATATAAAACAAAAGTTGATTCGATTGTCTAATCTAAATGGAAGTAATCTCAAGGGTAGTTAAATTAACCTTAGTTGCAAGGTGTCTTACGTGTCAATATGAACATAATAAGTTGTTACTGTGAACATAATTGAAGTCTAAATTGATGTAAACATCAGAAAGTTACCAAATCTTGTAATAAGCAAACTATGCTAAAGCAATAATGTGTTTTATTGAATCAGGCAATATTTCATAATCCATTCGTTACCGTCGGAGATACAGGAATATGTGCAGGCAGGTCAGAACACCTCGCCCCATCGCTATTCCTTAACTACAATATTCTCTGCATAATTTAAATTTTCAAAAACGTTTTCTCCCTTTAAGATTTCTACTACTCGTTTTATAACAAGTTTATTTTAGTATCCTATTTCTTCCACTTTGAGAGTCGTTACTTCTTACACACATAGTTATTCTCATTCATTTGGGACAACAAAAATGTTCGATTTTGGTATCTCCTGATGATAAACATTTAAACGTTTAAAACGTGTAGGGAAAACTTTTACATATATAAACTCTGTGGAGAAATACTTCAGTTTTTTATTTCCATTACATCAACTCCAGTGTAAGAATGAACTATTTCTTTAATAAAAATCGGAACCTCTTGAAGAACGTGCAAATAACTTGACTGCCGGTTTCGATAGCGCTTTAAGTTTTGATCAGCATATCAACCAATGCACTTAGGGAACCTATCACAGTAAATAAATACCCACCTGGTAAAAATGATTTCAGGAGTGGTAAAAAGAGTACTGTTAATGTTAACACCCGGATCAATATAATTTACCACATATTTACACTCATAATAATAATATGGGACCAATGTTGTTGTATTAAATTTGCCTATGAATTTAACTCTAAAAGGTTAATTTTGTTGAATGGGTGTTATTTATTTCATTTTATACTCTATCAGGAAAATTAAATACAATGACAATTAATTACACCATATTTGCGTGTAAATAAACCCAGCTAGAAGGTTATTTTAACACATTGAGTGTAAAACTTATTCTTTAATCGTTTTTTTACACGGCCCCGGGTAAGAATACCTAAGCCCGTATTACCGAAAAGACAGGCGGCAACAAGTGGAGTGAAATTCTAGGAATTGACAGACGACGCCGACGCTACATGCAAATTCAACTTTCAAGTCAGTCTGATTGTGCTCTTTTCTTTGAACGTGATATAGAATAATGTTATATTTAGATTGAAATATAGAAACAAAACAAAGTTCTGTAATGTGCCAAATGAGAGAATTTAATAGAACCCTTACTAATAAGTACGCCATTTTTAAGAAACTAAGTAGGTATTTACATTGCTACAGTTTTCCCTTTAGCTTTTAAATTATTCTGATATAAACTTATAATATAAATGTATTCATTTTTTATATAAATACTTAGGTACCTACCTACATATTTTACTTCATAGATCTCTAAACAAATATACGATTAATATAATACTCGTCATTTTCATTCTTTTATATTGTTCCAAAGCATACTTTTATTTAGTTGTTTAGTGTTCTAAGTATACATATATTTATTATGTTATTTGTTTTGTTAAGCTTATCAATGAGGTACATTAAACGTAGATATATATATGTTTAATTTACTAAATTGTAAACTATGTAATAGGTGTGTCATTTTGTTTATAAATAAATAATAACTAGTCATAATAATAAGTGTAAAAAAAAATCACAGGGTTTTCCAGCTCTGTTGTAACCATCATTTTGTTTATAAATAAACGATAAATAATACTCAATATTTTCATTCATTTAACAAACCTTTTCCAGGCGATCTGAAGATTTATATATATTAGGGGCTACTACTCTCGGCTTTAATTAAGTCATTCAATCATGTATCAAACTAAGCAGAGGTTAATAATGTTAAACATCTTGAATGCATAATTTTTTACATTTTAATTATAAACGCCCGGTTAGTTTGATACGGGATTAAATTACTTAAACAAAGTGGAAAGTATTCTAGCCCTGGGTAGATTATTTTATTACACTCACTATAGTAAAGTCACACCCAAATAAAATAAAATTTACACTACAATAATATGATATTTACACTAAATAATCACAAATTACCATTAAAAAATGGTTTACTTACACCTCTCATTATTTCTTTTACACCCTAGAAGGATAGGTTTACAATCTGTGAGTTTAATTTACACTCGATAGTGTATACCTACCCATAAATAAGAAGAATTAACACTCGTCAGAAAGTAAAAAAAACATTCAAAACTATCTGTTTTCTACCAGATGCACTGATTGGTTAATATACCCTATTGAGTGTGGTCCTACATGTACCACCATTGAGTGTTAAATTTAACACTCAATTTTTTACTGTGATGTTAGACCAAAAGTTCTTTATAGGAACTACCACGGGATATCCACAAAACTTACAATTTAAATTTGTAACTCCAAAACCTAAAAAAATATTTAACCAAGGTAATAGTTCATGAAATTTGCTTAACAGTCAACCAGAGGTAAAAGATTAAAAAAAAAAACATATGTTTACGCCTCATAATTTAGGGAATCCATAAATAGTTCAGTATATTTAGGCTTTATTATTGCAATTCATTGGGTAAGAAATTTTTTTTTTTGCCATCTTTAGGGTACCATTTAGGAAGCTTAAATCCAAGTTTTCGACCATCAACCCTTTGCAGGTTGTCCGCCATCTTGAATTAAGGGGTGATTTCTTGAATCGCGAATAACAATCGTATTTTTGATTTTATCAAGAAAATAGTAAATACCATTTTTCACGAGAAAAATGAGTTCTACAAATTAGTTTATTTGATGTTTTCTCGTATTTTGTTATTTGTTGCTTAAAAATCGATTATAATAATAAAAAGAGGGTTAAAAATTTTTTTAGATCGAATATCTTTTTTTATTTCGGTGCTATCGCAAAACTTTTCGGGCAAAAGTTGTAATTCACACGATCCTTTTTTGTCAAAAACTTTGTTTTGTAAGAGCAATTATTGTTTACTTACCGCGCTCCGTCACTCGGTAGTTGGTAGTGCTGGATTGCGAGCGCTGTGCCGTACTAAATTATTCTAAGTTTCGTTGATGGAATATTGGATATAGGAGAATTGGAAGAATATATATATATAATCGATTGTTTCTTTTTTATTTTTTTTTTTCAATTAAAAATAATTTTGATTATTTTTATTTTGTATGGTTTATATTGTAATTACCGTTTATTTGTTATGTTTATTTTCAATTTTTCCTGTTTTTAAATTTAACTTTGATTATTTTTTATTGGCATTTCAATTATTTACTATTGCTCAATATAATTTTATATGATTATTTATATGATTTATTTTGTTTGTTGAGAGAATAAATGAGAAATTCTCAAAAATGAAGAATGACAAAATTTTTACAGGAATTCGATAACAAAACTTATTTCCTAACATTGTAAAATTCATGTTACGAACCTCACAATCATTAATTTATGAATATATGCAAAAATATGATGAAATATCAAGATTCTCGATCAGTTTTAATTTATGTTGTTTATTTTTCAAAGTACCTTGTGACGTCAAATAATATGAAAAAAATCCAATTCTTCAACGTTCCAAAATAGACTGATTTTTCGGGAAAATCAGACTTTTTTGTCTCATCGCGATAGATAAGATATAAAAAACGATCATTAGGCGTGAGCTACGTCACACACATTCCACAGTAGGCAGGTGAAAAAAACGAGCCATTTTCCGCCAGGCGCAAAGGCGCCAGGTACAGCGATAACTGAGTACCACGAGCTACCGACGATGCACGCAACTTTCAGACGCTACGATAAATAAACAGTTGCTCTCACATAAAAAGTTTTCGACAAAAATTGTAGAGGATCGTGTGAGTTACAACTTTTGCTCAAAAAGTTTTGCGACAGCATCGAAATAAAAAAAGATATTCGATCTAAAAAAAATTTTCAACCCTCTTTTTATTTTTATAATCGATTTTTAAGCAACAAATAAGCAAAATACGGGAGAACATCAAATAAACTAATTTGTAGAACACATTTTTCTCGTGAAAAATGGTATTAACTGTTTTCTTGATAAAATCAAAAATACGACTGTTATTCGCGATGCAAGAAATCACCCCTGAATTCAAGATGGCGGACAACCTGCAAAGGGTTGATGGTCGAAAACTTGGATTTAAGGTTCCTATATAGTACCCTAAAGAAGGCAAAAAAATTTTTTCTTCCCCAATGAATTGCAACGATATCTATAGGAATCGGACTAAATATACCCAGGGAAATAACAATAATAAATAATCGCCTAGGTATAGGTAAATAATAAATAAATAAATAAATAAATAAATAGCCATTTATTTCCGACAGGCCGGAGCCCACTTACAGGAAACTCAAACAAATTAATCGAATTATAAACAAAAATCTTACAAAAGTAATGCCCTTGCTATACTTAAAATCTAATAACAAAAAGTAAGAAACTAAAGCTAAGTTAACAGGAACCAATGACTACTAATGAAGATAGCCGGACATATTGCGCAAGTGTTTTAATATGGTTGGGAGGCTGTCATGAAATATGTCGGAGAGGGCTGAGATACGATTGAAGTTGTGGCACATTTTGTGAATGGGACCTTGAGGCAAAATATTGGATCTCGCGAATGCAAGGAAAAATGTAGGCCGGTGTCGGGCACCTGTGCGGGGAACATGAAGCGATAGTTGCTCTAGTAGAAGTGGGCAATCGATTTTAGAGTTAAGAAGTTTATGGAGTATCGATAGTGACTGTGAGTCGCGACGTACTTTTAAGGGCAACTCACCAAACCTAGCGAGGATGTGGCCATGCTCGAAACCCCGTTGCGGGTAGATACCATCTTCTCTAAACATAAGATACTTTAGGAATCGCCTTTGGACGGACTCCACAGATTGAGTATGGCAATTGTAAATGGGGGACCATATGATTGAGCAATAATCCAACTTTGACCTCACATAGGAGTAATACAACAGTTTAAATGTAGATACATCAGAAAAATGCTTGCAGTTTCGCAAGACAAAGCCCAAGGTTCTAGAGGCGCTAGAAACCATTTGATCAATATGTGGAATAAAGGAGAACCTCTCATCGAAAACGACTCCGAGATCCCTTATGGTGGCGAGTCTGTTCTGTGTGGATTCGTTTATAGAGTAATTGAATTGAAATGGAGTTTTTGTCCGAGAGTACGAAACGACGTTACATTAAGAGATGTTGAGATTCAGTTTGTTATCCAGGCACCACTGGTTAAGAACATCGAGGCTGTCGCGGAGGGATACACAAACCGCGACAGCGTCGATGCGGTTAAATATTTTGAGGTCATCAGCATAGGAGAGTCTGTTGCAGTCGAGCGTCGAGACAAGATCGTTTATAAATATGTTGAAAAGAAGTGGCCCCAGGTTAGAACCCTGGGGGACACCCGACGTAGGTACAAACAAGTCCGACCTAAACCCCTCAAACTCAACAAACTGAGTACGATCCAGAAGGTAGGATTGTAAAAGTGAGACAAGCCTGTTAGAGAAACCAAACTGGTCAGACGCCTTATGGAGTAAAATGTGGTGGTCAATTTGGTCAAAGGCTTTACTAAAGTCCGTGTAAATGACATCGACTAGGCCCCTCTTGTTAATGGCGTCACAGACGTAAACGGAGAACGAACAAAGATTAGTCATACACGATCTTCTGAAAAAAAACCCTGTTGATATATAGAGAGTCTGTTTCGAATTTTGAAAAACAGGGACTTTTGCAAGATGATCTCAAATACCTTGGAGAAGTTACATAGGATTGAGATACCTCGATAGTTTTCAATATGAGATGGATCGTCCTTTTTAAAGATGGGACAAACTTTGGCAACCTTCCATATTTCTGGAAATACGCCATTGTTCAAAGACAGGTTAAAGATATGACAAAGAGGAGCGCTCATAACAAAGGAACAGTCTTTCGCCAGAAAGCTGGGAATATCATCGGGGCCAGACGTAGCTTTATTTTTTAGCGTTTTGCAGGCTGAAATAACGTCCTCGGATGTAACACTGGGTATATCTCATATTGGTCTGCTGGATTAAAAGGCTTAGATTGCCAAGGTTGCCCAGAGGTTTTATAGACATTCTTAAAATAATTCGCGAAAGCAGAGACGATGTTATAGGGCCCGTGGACTTGTTGATTTGCATAGTTCATGGTGGCTGGGATTCGAGATTGAGCCTTTTTACTTTGGACAAAGGACCAAAAATTGGAAGGGTTGTTTTTTATGTTTGACTCAGTGTTCCTAATATAACCCCTGTAGGCCTGCTGAGACTGTAACTTAATCAGGCTGCGTAAGGCTTTAAACTTCACGAGGTCAGCATTGGATTTGTGAACTTGCAGGCGACGACGTACTCTTTCTTTTTTAAAAATATTGTTAATTAAATCTTTAGTAAACCAGGGGGAAATCGTCTTCGCCTAGGGGATTTTAGAGGTGTACAGGCGGCAAAGTTGTTATTCAAAATCTCGTAAAATGTTTGACAAGCATTAGCTACATCAGAAGAAGCAATAACGGGGGACCAGTCGGTGTGCGACATCAGCTCATACAATTTAGGATAGTCAGATTTGCGAAAGTTGAAGTGGAGTGGTTCAGATTTGTTTACGGGAAAGTTGACAACGGGAGGAAATGCTGCTTGAAAATCAAAAGTTAGAGCAGTGGATCCTCGGCGACCAAAGGCGAATCATTGTGGCCTGTGCGCCAGATTGATTTTAAAGTTGGCAAAGACGAGATCGAGAAGCCGATTATTAAAATTCGGGATGGTGTTGTACTGTGTAAGGCAAAGGAACTTGCTAAGATTTAGTAAGCATTTGTTTCTGAGGCCAAGAGGGGTCGGCCCTGGGAATGAAGGAACATTGAAATCTCCAACGAGGATTATATTTTTTTGGAGCATTGTATCCAGTGACGAAAAGATTTCGAAAAAATTTTCCACCTCGAGGCTAGCGGTGCTGGGAGGAATGTATACAATAAATGCATAAAACACAAAATAATAATAAGTAATCTTACAACCTAAACGAAAATAAAAATAACGAAAGACTTTCTGTGTAATTAAGTTACGTTACACACGATTTTAGCATTCTTACTCACTGTTTCGTTTTGAGCCTTGACTAACCATTCTACATGAAGAAATTTCGTAAAATAATATCAAATTCTTAAAAAAACAGAAATTTTCATCATAGATTGGATGTTAAAAGAAATCTGTCATATTTAAAAACGTCAACACGACCACATATTTTCTACATTGACATTTTAAATCGCATTTTTTACTTTAATTTTTTAGTTTGACACGGGTAATGCCAGACTACTTGATTTTTAAAATATTTTAAAAATTAGGCGGAAATGGCTAATAAAAAAATCTAAGCGAATCAAATATGTAATATTTTAGTGTTACTAGTAAAAAAAATATATAAACATATACAGGGTACACCAATTATTAAAAAAATTATTTATAAAAAACTAAAACGAAATTGAACTTTTAACACTGTATCTCCGAAATTATCCACTTTTGGACTGAGGTAAATTGGGTTGGATCGTCATATTTAAGCCTCAGGAATTTGTGGTAGCATTTTATTCGCACCTTTTAAAGACACCCTGTATACAGGGTATTATTTAATAAGTGTCCGATATTTGACAGGACGATTTCTCAGTTATTTATAAGGTGAAAAGTTCATTTAAGCATGGGTCCGCAAGCCCTTCATTTTTGTGATACTGGGTGTTAAAAATTGCATACAGCAAGGAAGTGGGCATTCTCAACATTTATTATGATTTTGAATTAGTTTTATATCTAGTGTTCCGTTGTTTATTGTTATTTAAAAATTACTGTTTGAAATGTTTCTGTGTTGAATAAAAAAAAATTTTTTAAAATTGTTTCACTTTTTGACAAGCACATGTATCGATTAATTTAAATCAAAATATCCCGAAAACGGCTGCTTGTAGCGACTTTCGACAAAGAATTCCATTTTCACGTAAAAATGATACAGGAATCATTTTATCTTCTAGAAAATATGATACATATGTATATGCACGAAAAAGTTGTGACTCCCTAAAAGAGAAAAAGACTTGTAGGTGTTGCCCCGCACAATTAAGGGCTAAACGAAGATCAAATATCAATTTCTCATATTAAAAAATCCCTGTATATAAAAAAAACATGATGTACGATTTTTTAAAGTTGATTTTAGTTAATCTAGATATTGAAATTCTTGTATTTGACATTATCCAATACTCACTTCGGTGAGTCTGATGGAAATAATTGATATTTGTATTTGTAAAGCAATGAAGTGAATTTAAATTTAATTTTCGTGGAAAATGCAAGGAAGTATGATATCTGCATTTGATAGAGCAAGAATAGTGCCTTTGCACAATAAAGGATTATCGAATCATTTGAAACCTCGATGCTCTGTCATTCGTATAGTGCATTTGTACCAGTAAATCGGTAGTGTTGATCGAGGACTTGAAACAGGTCGTCTTGGGGTGACTAATGAAAGAGAAGACCGTTATGTAACAAATTTAACTTATATAGACGATAATGTCAGTCCTCACCGTGCGAGAGGGGTGCAAGACGTATTTGAAGAACGGAATATTCAGGAAATGAATTATCCACCAAACTCGCCAGACATGAATCCAATAGAACATAATATTATGTGGGATTGGTAGGACAAGCCATTTGAAAGAGAACAACCCTCCCATTACTATCCAGGACCGAACTATGGCTGCTGAAGGAGAATTGAATATCATACCTTAAAAACCTATCAGTAACCTTCTCTATCAATCAATTCACAGGCGGGTCCATGAGTTACTCGAGAATAAAGGAGGACGTACTGATTATTAATGCATTTTATTTTTATTTTAAATTGTTTTTCTTGAAATATTTGATTCCATTTTTTCTTCAACGCTATTTTTATTTAAATTTTAAATCAAATCAAGTAAATTTAAACATGATAACCATGGAAATAGAATATAGAATTCAGTCCGCAGACTATCTACTTCATTTTTAGAAAAACTAAATAGTCCCAGAAGTATGGCAATATGTTTATAATTAGTAATACAATACTCAGTCAACAGAATAACTGCAAAAAATCTATCTCGGTTAAAAGTATTAAAATTCTTCCCTCTTCCTTCGCTTATTGATAAACTCTGAAACAACTTTAAGAGCTAAAAACAGCTCCAAATAAAAATAGGGTGGCGGCAAAATGGAGATGACAGCAAATCTCGCTTAATCTTGTTATAAACCTAAAGATTCTTGAATGTCTGCCTTTTTATGTAAAAGCTTTTAACACATTTTAATGATTTTTTTAATAGAAAGTTCGACTAAGGGCATAAGAGATGATTCATTTAAACTTAAAAAAAAATCAAATAAATAGATAATTAACTTTTTTACTGATTATACTAATATAATAACAAATTAATATGTTCTAGTTTACAATTTACTGTTTTTAATTCAGATTAACCTAGATTACTTACCAGATTTGTTATACTGTTTGATATTGATTGATGTTGGATTTATTTCACGCTTTTAATAGTTTGGATATATTAGGTATGTTTTATTTATTGTACATAAATAGAGGGCGGAATATATGCACTTTAATTCAACTAAAATATGCGCATATATATGACTTGATTGACTTTAAAATATGCAGTTATATGCATTTCTTTACCAAATATGCATACTGGCATGCAATATTTCTTAATTTACTATAGTAAAAAGAAACACACTGGGGTCTAAAAAAGATGTTAACTTAAAAAGAAAATGCAAAGAGAAAACAAAGAAAAATAAAAGTAAACAATTTTTTAGCCTGATATTGTAAAAAGGATCGTCTTCTATCAGTAAAAATATGTTTATACCAAGAGAAGCTTCTTTCAACATCTACTGATGTAATCGGGCAATACTGCAACTTAGGTAGTAACGTGAAAGGCCAATATACAACTTCGTTGGATGGTTTACCTTCATAAATGCTTTTTACTTCAGTTAAGTATTTAAATTTTTTATTCTTTTTTACAGTTACATCCAATTTGCTCCTTACTTGACCTACTACTTTACCGGGAATGTTGTTACATTTAGCGGAAAAAGTTTCAAGAATACTAATTGAGTCTCTTAAGCTTAAATTTCTACTCTCTAACGAGGATATTATGTCCGGTATTAAACTGAAATTAACCTTAATAAAAACAAGATCTTTAACTACACTTGCACTTTTTAACAACTCTTTACTTTGCACAACACACTGCGAATCGTCATATATATCCAAAATTAGTTCTTTAATGGCTTCCAAATGTTCTGCGCAGAATATTGCGGCCTTAATCCATGTTCCCCACCGGGTAATTACAGGTTCTGGAGGTAAACTAACTCCTGGTAATCTCTCCTTATACATCTGCACTCTTAGATGTGCTTTTAGAAACACTTTTTTACATTTGACCTTAATTTATTTACTAAAGGATATTCATTTCTGACGTTTTTGTGACTCGGTTTATTCCATGTAAGAGACAAGTCACATGCACCATATTAGGGTAAAAGATTCTTAAGCTTTGGCCTACTTTTACGATATGCGGTGCTGCATCAGACAAAAGCACTAAAAAATTTTCATCTGGGACTCGATTTGGTAAGAAAAAGCTCGATAGGGACTGCTGAATAAATAGGCTTACGGTCACATTATTAGTTTTGTCTAGCTGCTTAGAATATGGGTTTGTTGCTTTATCTTCTTGAAGTGCTCCAATCATAAGATGTGCGATATATCTGCCACAAGCATCTGTGCTTTCATCAACAATAATATAAAGATTTTTATCACCCAGTGAAGCTCTAATTTCTTCTAAGACGATTTCGTATACTGAACGGACATTCTTCTTTCTAAGCGTGGAATCGTCACCAAAGCCTTGCATAAGTCTTCTTGAAACATTTCCTTTTCAGATTTCGATTCTTCTTCAACATTTTGAAATGCGTTTTTTACACTTAGCTGAACTGGCTCAGATTTCGTTTTTTGTAACTTTGAGTTATGCAGCGGTGTTTTCAAATGTTGATCGATTTGGATCTTCTTTTCACAAACAATAATTTTTGCACAAGCTGTACAGAAGACTTTTTCTCCACTAAACTCTAACTCTGGGCAATTTTTAATCCACAAAGACGTTTTCGCCACTTTAGACATTTTGAACACAAATTTGAAATCACTAGTTTCACACTAAAAATACTGAAATCTTGCGACAAACTAAAGCAGAAGTACGTATTACAACCCGATATAAATACAGTTTGTTAAGCAGGTAATAATAGGGCATTCTTAAATGACAATAAATAACCCTTACCAATATACCTGCAAACCCCGGAAACCCCCAATAAATACCTTGTGGATAACCAAAATGTAAATATTAATTACGGGCGTTTTTAATTTTTTGATAATGCCGAAACATAAGAATAATATGCTCATAAAATAATAATTTGGGAAAAGTATGCATTTTATTATAAAATTGCCAAATATGCAAAAAATGCATATATATGCACTTTGCATATATTCCGCCCTTTATACATAAATTATCAGCTAATGAAATCAGGGAAGGAATGTTAAACATGTTACCCTTCTATCTATACAGGATGATCCAGAAAGGGTAGCGAGCGACTGTATATCTAAGAGTATTGGTTATACATTTCCAAGAAAATTGTATAGTTGATGCAAAACAAGAGCCGATGCACGTCATACCCTTCGAGTGACGTCAGTTATCGACAGTGTTGCCAACTTGTAACCAAAATATCCGCGTGAGGGAATTATATTTTTTTTTTCATAAAAACAAGATAAATATACAAAAATTTCCCATAGATTATATACAGGGTCGTTGGTATGTATGGAAACGGTCGATTATTTCTTAAAGTAAAACAGCTAGCAAAAAGTAATTAAGACAAAAGTTTTAGGGTTTTTTAAAGTCTATAAAAATTTTAAAATAATTAGTATACAGGATGAGTCAGAATGCCGTAGGGAAACAAAGTTACCTTTTTCTTAATGGAACACCCTCTGTCTTAGAATATTTTTGGATTTAACATTAAACTACAATTATTTTTTGATAAACACATTATAACTCTAAACCTAATAGTTTCCGAGATATCGACTATTGAAAAATTACATTTTTGAACTTTGACAGCGTCTAGCTTTCTAACGGTACGTCTTAGAGTGAAACGGCTTACATATCCCATATCTTAGTTTTTTATTATCTTCTGAGTGGTGTCAACTTCCGGTTAAACCGGATGTAACTCAAAAGCCGGAAATATAGTACTTCCTGTTTAACCGGAAGTTGATATTTTTGGGAAGATAATAAAAAAGTAAGATAGGGGCATGGAAGCCATTTTGCCCTATGGCATAACATTAGAAAGCTAGAATCTGTCAAAAGTTCAAAAATGTAATTTTTCAAAAGTCGATATCTCGGAAACTATTAGGTTTAGACTTATAATACACTTGTTAAAAAATAATTGCAATTTTATGTAGAATCCAAAAATATTCTAAGATATAGGGTGTTCCATTAAAAAAAAAAGTAACTTTGTTTCTCTACGGCTTTTCGACTCATGCTGTATACTTATTTTTTTTTAATTTTAATAGGCTTTTTTTTGCTAGCTGTTTTACTTTAAGAAATAATCGACCGTTTCCATACATACCAACGACCATGTATTTGTTTACTGCATAATACCTTTTAATGTTAATAAAATCAGTAATGTCAACATTAGTATATTACATAAAAAAGTGCAGAAATTGACACTTTCTGCTTAGTGCACCAACATGTCCACTCGTGTCAGGATCTCACTTTCGAACGAATAATGTACACTATAGTTCACACGACCACCAAATAGTTAGCAAAAATCTTTAATTTCTGCCTTTTTTGAACTCTCAGTTTCAACTCAAAGTACTTTTCAACACTAGGGTTGGAAATTCTTTAACTCCAGAGTTGAAAAGTAAAATCAAAACAATTGGCGCCACATATTCGAACCTGTTGAAATATTTGATTGATTCCTAGATTCGAAAAGTACTTTTCAATCCAATTTTGAATACGCGTATGATATAAGGCATTTTCTTGCTTTAATCTTCAAGTTAACCGTGCTTTTTGCTCATTTTCATAGGTGGTAGTAGCTAAAGCTATTTTTGTAATAAGTAAATTCTTGAAAATAAGTTCATGGTCGTAGAAAAAACGATAGTATTTTACTCGCAAATAATATAGCTATATATATGCTTGTCAAAAAATATACTATTAATTTATAAATCCACCAATATTACAGTAGAAATAAATTTGCAAGAAAT
Organism: Polydrusus tereticollis; assembly: GCA_963920685.1. NCBI lineage: Eukaryota > Metazoa > Arthropoda > Insecta > Coleoptera > Curculionidae > Polydrusus > Polydrusus tereticollis. The sequence goes on from OY987327.1 coordinate 64,903,079, forward strand.
TCGGAGCAACAAAAAATAATTTTAAAAAAATACTGGAAAGTAGAGACGAACTTGCAGCTCGTAGAACAATATTTATCTTAAAGACGCCGTCATAACCACTGCGCCACAAGCACCTTCCAAGAACATGAGATATGTTAGTGATCCTTCTCGCCCCCAGATCCGCTGAGAAAATTGAAATCCTTGTTCCATGTGGTTGTATTGCATCACTGACTTTAGAAAAAGTTAGCTGTTAATATTAAGATTAACATTTTAACCTTTTTAAATTCAATGCTTAGGAAAGTATACAACTATTATTGGCAACGTTGCTCTCCATCAAACTGAACACGAGACGCGCGAATTCAAATTTGCTGCAAAATCATCTGTTTATTAACCTGGTACAGCGCCTCTCGCGGTTCTAAGCCGCCCATAAGGATTACACTTCTATTGCGTAGCTATAATTTTCTTTGGTCTAACGTACTATCGACCGTAGATCACCCTGTATAACCACAACATAAAGAGACCAGCAGCCGCTCTATAAGAAATCCTTAAATCCTTTGAAGTTAACAAGTAGGGTTTCATCCGAATGTAAACTATGTTAATACTATTAAATGTAGGTTGTAGTAAAACATAATATATTGAAACCAATTTTCCAACAAAACTTTATGGTTTTAAATCAAAATAAAAACAAATCTGTTTATTTTAATTATTATTTATTGTTAATAATCTAAGGAAAATATTTGTTTACCTCTTGAAAATGACGGAAATATCATTCGCGGCACTTATCAAAGATTTCACGGCATTTTCTAAAAACCTTTACAAGAGGTTTTCTAGGTATCAGCCTTATTGATTATGCCTCACTTTTTTGGAGGGTATTAATTATTGTCTTCTAGAATAATCCACGAAACCTGGCCGTTATAAAGAGAAACATGGAAAAAAAATATAAACATAACTTTTTAGAAAGAAAAATTTTGAGTGGCACGAACGGAATTACCGTCAAAAATAAATTATAATTACAATAAACAGACACAATACATATACAGGGTGTCTGTAAAAGGTCTTTACAAAAACCTACCACATATTCTTCGGACCAAAATTAGCCGATTTAAGTAAACTTACCTTAGTACAAAGTTGCTTAGTTTAGGCGCTAGACGGCGCTGAAGTGACAATTTTTAAATCGTTTTTCTGGATTAATTTAAAAACTGCTCATACTATGTTGCCGAAATTTGGTACGTTGGCATAGATTTATGGGGCAAAAAAACCTATATCACAATTCTAATTAATATCAGTCCATGGGCGTAGAACCTGGGTTTTTTACTAATTGCTTGTTTCAGATTTCTATGCCAATGGAACAAGATGGGTTTGGGCACAAAATTCAGATGAACCAACTCATTTGCTACAAAAAAGGTACTCTTGATAAGACTCGATTCGTCTGACGGTTTTCGAAAAATTTGCATTTTATTACTTAATACGTAGTAGTTTTTACCACGTAGTACTTGGGTTTTATAGAATTTTTCTGTTTTTGATTTCTACGCCAATGGAAGATAAGAGGTTCAAGTTTAAAATTTAGATTAAACCAACTTATTTACTACAAAAAACCTCTTGAACAGTTTTCTTATCATCTGATTTTTGTTCGCACGGTATTTTTTAGGTATGTACAACACGACCCTACACCTCACAAACGATTGTTATTGTTGGTTATTATTAGTTTCATCTGACAACATAAGATTATTGTAAAATTTGTAACATTTAATATTGTTGCTAACGTTTAATAATTTTATCTGCTTGCATTAATTACTAGAAAACTTTAATTATCGTGAATTATCATGGCGGTGCAATACACTAATGCAGAATATACCAATATGATATTGGTATTTGGGTATTGCCAAGGAAATGGTCGAGAATGTGTCGGAGTCTACTCCGAAAGGTTTCCAAATCGTCGTATGCTAAGCCACCCGACGTTTGCTGCTGTTGAAAGACGCCTGCGGGAAACGGCCAATTTACTCCTAAAGACATTGATAATGGAAGGCAGCGCTTTGTAAGAGTTCCTGAAGTCGAGGAAGACATTTTTAAACGTGTTGCAGAAGATCCAGAAATAAGCACCAGGAGGCTAGGTAGGGAAATAGGAGTGTCCAAAGATATTGTTCATGAAGTACTTCAAGAACAGTTGCTATATATCCATATCATAAGATGCCAGTTCAAGATCTTTTACCTAATGATCCTAAAATGCGCCTGGTTTTTAGTCGGCTTGTTCATAGGCAGAGAGGAGAGAATCCCAACTTTTCCAACAATATTTTGTTTACGGATGAAGCATGTTTTACAAGAGGAGAGATTACAAATTTTTATAATGAACATGTTTATGCGGATGAAAATCCACATGCTATCAAGGTAAAACATTTTCAAAATGAGTTTAGAATTAATGTGTGGGCTGGAATAATTGGTAATCACATTGTTGATTCTGTCATTATTTCACAAAGATTAACCGGGGAAATTTATTTGCAACATCTACAAAATACGCTGTCAGATTTGCTAAAAGATTTACCTTTACAACTTCGGAGAGAAATGTGGTTTATGGTGCTCCACCACATTTTGCATTAGGTGTTAGAAACCTTATGAATCAGCAGTACCCAAATAAATGGATTGGTAGAGGTAATGCCCCTGTAAAATGGCCACCACGATCTCCGGACTTAAATCCATTGAATTATTCCTTATGGGGGCATCTTAAGACAGTGGTGGATAGGACAACTCCAGATAACGCAGAACAACTATGGCAACGTATTCAAGATGCAATAATTAATATTCTTAAGGGCGATGCACAAGTTCTGCAAAGAGTGTGTTTTAATTTTCTTTGACATATAAGTCTTTGTATTCATGAAAATGGTGGACATTTTTAGCAATTTTTATGATATTTCTATTTATTTCTGTTTATGATTTAGTTATTTTTTTCTCTTTTTGTAAAAACTACTACGTATTAAGTAATAAAATGCAAATTTCTCGAAAACCGTCAGAGGAATCGAGTCTTATCAAGAGTACCTTTTTTGTAGCAAATGAGTTGGTTCATCTGAATTTTGTGCCCAAACCCCTCTTACTCGATTGGCATAGAAATCTGAAACAAGCAGTTAGTAAAAATCCCAGGTTCTACGCCCATGGACTGATATTAATCAGAATTGTGACATGGGCTTCTTTGCCCCATAAAGATATGCCAACGTACCAAATTTTGGCAACATAGTATGAGCAGTTTTTAAATTAATCCAGAAAAACGATTTAAAAATTGTCACTTCAGCGCTGTCTAGCGCCCAAACTAAGCAACTTTGTACTAAGGTAAGTTTACTTAAATCGGCTAATTTTGGTCTTAAGAATATGTGGTAGGTTTTTGTAAAGACCTTTTACAGACCAGATACCCTGTATATACAATTATATATCGTATTTAGTATGTTTTTAGTAATTTTTGAAAATTTCTAATCGCAGCTGTTTCAATTGTTTGTACAGCAGCACAGTGACTTATTCCACAGCCTCCACTATTCTATTTAAGTTCAGCTAAGAATTAAATTCTAAACGTAAATATTTTAAAACACTTTAATATGGTTCTCGGTAACAGGTTAAAATATTAAAATATTCCGTAGCTGAACATATGTTTGTCCTTTCCACTCTCAACGACTCGATGTCGTCGTTTCAACGGTCCCTAAATGGAAGGCAAGCTGGGATGGCAGGTAATTGCATATGTCTGAATATGCTTATTCCGCATGAGTACCGCTTTTATAGATGCCATAAATGTGTAGGTAGAGTGTAGATACAGATATGCGACAGAGTAACAGGTATTTGATCGTGTAAATGGAATAATGTTTACATAATATTTTGATCAAGGCAAAATATTCACAGGTCAATAAAGAAAGACGTGTATAAACAAACTTTACTGAATGTGCGACATAACTGATTATTCTGCGACTTTGTAGAATTTATCATTGTATGTATATATGTATCAATGTTTTTTAAGTAATATTTTTCTACGAACATGAGAAGAAAACGTTTTTTCCTACTCGCGTGCGGTAAAGTACACTTTACAGCACTCATTTTCGTGTCGTAAGTAGTACTTTACCGCACTCAGTGCGGTAAAATTTCTTTACCGCACTCTTATAAATTTTATTATATGCGTAATATGTTCTATTTAATTTACTACATTATGATGCTAACCACAACTAACGGCGATAAGTATCACATCATTACGAATATTTTTACTAGGTACCTATTTTTGGTCTCATACTTTTATACGTTTCTTCTCTACTTATATAATGAAACACCCTGTACCTAAAATATTATAAATAATTTTATGTCATAATTTTTATGACAGGAATTTGATTAAACGTCTGATCTAGATGGTATTAGTCAAAATCTGCTCGACTGCATTGCATTGTATTCCCATAGCAACAACTCATTATTATATTTCGCGTCTGTAGATACCATCTAAACAGTTCAGTTAATTTCGCGTGTTTCGTGGTTCAAATTTTTCATTTTCTAATATAAAGCTGTGGTATAACGTTTATTCTTGAGAGATGGAGAGCTCCGATGAAGAAATATCTGAAGCAGCGAATGCAGCAATCGGCTCTTTAATTCCACAAAAGTCCCAGGACCGGTACAATAAAGAATATGAACAATTACAAACATGGTGCAAAGAAAAAAAAGCGTCAGGAATTAACGAAGAGGTACTTTTGGCATATTTTTATAAAATATCGAAAAAATATTCACCTTCAAGCTTATGGTCAAAGTTTTCTATGTTAAAACTAACGTTACAAGTAAAGGAAAACATTGATATTCAAAGATTCTATAAGTTAACGTCATACATAAAGCGACTAAATGTAGGTTATAAGCCTAAAAAATCCAAGGTTTTGGAAAAAGAACAGACAGAGCAGTTTCTAATCGAAGCACCCAATGAAGTTTACCTTATGATTAAGGTAGCTGCCATTTTCGGTATTGCAGGCGCCTGTCGCCGTGAAGAATTAATGAAATTAACGGTTGATGACGTTGAAGATAAAGAAGATTTGCTGGTTGTATCAATAAAGGCGACAAAGACAAATATTTCACGAAAATTTGTCGTCTGCGATCCTGGAAATATAAGAATAAGTTACCTAGGCTTATTCAGAAAATATGTAGCTTTGCGCCCTGGTGCCACCCCGCATAGACGTTTTTTTATACAATATAAAGCTGGAAAATGCTCACAACAATGCGTGGGCATTAACACTATCGGAAAAATGCCAGCAAATATTGCTGGATTTTTACATCTATCCAATCCAGAGATGTATACCGGGCACTGCTTTAGAAGATCATCGGCAACTATGCTTGCAGAATCTGGCAGCAACATAACAAACATTAAGAGGCACGGTGGATGGAAATCCACCTCTGTAGCAGAGTCGTACATAGAAGATTCCTTGCAAAATAAAAAAAGGATTGCTCAAAACATTCTGCAAAGCTTTAGTACCCCAAATAGAAGCACTGAGCAGTGTTCAACTTTAACATCAACGTCAGTAGCAGTGACAGAGACTTTAGAGGATGCTCCTGGTCTATCAACACGAAACAACCCAACGCCTACACCTTTAGCAATTTTCAGGTCACAACAATCTACTGTACCATGCATGGCGCAAGAAAATAACGCTTCTGTAATTTACAAAAACTGCTCAACTACATCTGATGAACAAAATCAAGCTCGCTCAGCACTTAATTTGCATTGCGCTACAAATTGTACATTTAATTTTAATATTTATCGTTAGCTATATTTTTATATTATAATGTTTGTATGTAATAAATATTTTTAAAAAATATTGTTTCTTTTTGTATTAATTTTGTAATATACTTCTTTTTTTTACCGGTGCGGTAAAGATTCTTTACCGCACTCAGTGCTGTAAAGATTCTTTACCGCACTGTATTAATTTTATTCAAAAAATGCAATTGATGTACTTGCATTCGCGCAATGCATAATATAAAAATATTTATAGCTTTTAACAATTAATATTTGTTACTTTTTATAAATTTTTTCTTTTAAATTTGATTTTTGTTCCAAATATTATTGCTCGAAGGAAAAATTGTGTACCTACCACGTGCGTAAAGTGTCTTTACCGCCCTTAACGGCTTGCCCGAACTCCGCTTCGCGTCGTTCGTGCAACTGCCGTCGCGTGCGGTAAAGGACCACTTTCCGCACTTGTTAGGTAAATAACTATTTTCTACTAGCGTGCGGAAAAACGCATTTTCCGCACATGTTTTAGTGCGGAAAATCCACTTTTCCGCACCGTGCGGCAAAGATTTTTCCGCACTGTTATATTTTGAAATTAAATGCGGAAAATCCACTTTTCCGCACCGTGCGGCAAAGATTTTTCCGCACTGTTATATTTTGAAATTAAATTTAATTAAATTAAATGCTGTACGATTTGAAGTCACTGTTCATCATATTACCTTTGAAATATCTTAGTTGCTATGGTGTATATAACCAGTTGTTGATTCCTCACGCTAGTAGAAAAACTATTGTTCCTAACACGTGCAGAAACCTATTTTTCCGCACTTAAATGCTTGACACCACTCCGCTACGCGTCGTGCTGTCAACGGCATTTGCGTGCGGAAAAATCGATTTTCTGCACTTGTTAGGAAAATAGCTATTCTGTACCGATTTTAGTGTTGAAAATCGACTTTTACCGCACCATGCTGCAAAAATTTTGCAGCACCGAAATTTTAAATAAAGAAAACACCAGTAAATTGTAAATTTCAGTTCATTGTGTTATCCATGGTATGGAGGCACCCTTAGATGCTATGTGTGTTGCAATGCAGCAGGTCAATGGAATTGTTTATAATACACCTCCACCAACCCCACAGAATATAAAGGAGCGCATCAGAGAAGCTTTCCGAAACATAAACTGTAAGCCCTGGAGGTCGTCAAATGTTGCTAAAGGATTTTGAAAAGATTAATGGTCGTCATTTTTAATACTTTTTATCAACAATGATTGTTTATAAATACTAGAAGTGGTTCATGTCTGTAATGTTATCAAATTGTGTTCGGGGGTTCACTGCATGTCAGACAAGGGGTTATTCAGCAATGCTTGCAATAGCCATTGCAATTGAATGAGTTCCCCCTTCCTATTAACTCACCACCCTGTACATAACCGCCATTGTGCGCGGTACACTAACAACAGAAAGGTAACCCTAACATAAATGTTGATACCTGTTATACTCAATGGCGCAATTAGCAGCTCATTGCTCGGAAAATGTCCTTTTATATTCTTCACTTGTCTGACATGCCGTGAGCCTCCGAATTGTTTGTTGTATTTCCACATTACTTAATAATAATAATAAGTGTGGATGGTTCATAATGAAAATAAATACTATGAAAGAGTCCCTTTATCCGATAATCAAGATCGACTCTTAACATAAGCGTATTCCCTTTTAAAAATCCTTCAGCAACATTTGACAACATTTCAGGGATGTTTCTGAAAGCGTCTCTTATACGCTTCGTTATATTGTCTGGTGTTGTTGGAGGTGTGTTATAAACGAACCCTTACGAATAAAAAGAAATCCGGTGAGGCCAAGTCGGGTAATCTTGGGAGTCAACTTTAAAGTTCATTTCGTTCAATATATCGATTGTAGAAGTGAGCACTGACAAATTCTTGGACGATGAAAATGTGTGGGTGGTCCATTCATTTGAGGCAACATCATTCCTCTTAGGTCTAAGGGTCTGGCAAATTAACCCAGAAGTTCTTTTGGCTCTCCAGCATAATGCCACCAAGATCTTTTAGAATAGCGTCCTTTTTTTGCTTTTGAAAAACCTTTAGGTCCATTACGACGGTTTTCAATGGATTGGGATATAATACCGTTTATTTTTATCGCCTTTTGGCATAAACACTCAATTTTCTCAAATTCGCTATCAAACAACATTTGCTGCATAGCTTCCAAAGATTAGAATTCAAAATTTTTCTCTCATCTTCGAAATCTTCTTTATACAGGGTCGTTAGTATGTATGGAGACGGTCGATTATTTCTTAAACTAAAATAGCTAACAAAAAATATTCAAGGCAAAAGTTTAATGGTTTTGTAAAGTCTATTAGAATTAAAAAGGGATAAGTATACAGGATAAGTCAAAAAGTCGTACCAAAGCAAAGTTACTTTTTTTTTTAATGAAACCCTATATCTTAGAACATATTTGGATTCTACATAAATTTATAATTATTTATCAGTAAGTGCTTTATAGGTATAAACCTAATAGTTTCCGAGATATCGACTTTTGAAAAATTACATTTTTCAACTTTGACAGCTTCTAGCCTTCTAACCGTAGGCCATAGAGCAGAATGGCTTACGTGTCCCTATCTTACTTTTTTATTACCTTCCCAAAAATACCAACTTCTGGGTAAACCGGAAGTACTATATTTCCGACTTTTCAGTTACATCCGGTTTAACCGGAAATTGACACTTTTAGAAAGATAATTAGAAACTAACATATGGGCACGTAAGCCGTTTTACTCTAAGACGTACCGTTAGAAAGCTAGAAGTCAGAAATTTAAAAATGTAATTTTTCAAAAGTCGATATCTCGGAAACTAATAAGTTAGACTTTTAATGCATTTACTAAAAAATAGTTGTAATTTGATGTGAGATCCAAAAATATTCTAAGATATAGGGTGGTCTATTAAAAAAAAGTAACTTTACTTCTCTACAGCTTTCTGACTCACTCTGTATACTTAATTTTTTCAAATTCTGATAGACTATAGAGAACCCTAAAACTTTTGTTTTGAATATTTTTTGCTAGATGTTGTACTTTAAGCAATAATTCACCGTTTCCATACATACCAACGACCCTGTATATCTATCCACTTTACATGCAGGCGGCACCTGGTGATTATTGATAAGTTGTTCTCTATTTCTTCTGATTCCATACTTAATATTTTTGTCTATTTTTGTTCGTTTTCTTAGATATTTACTTCGATGTTTTCAACTTCTTCTGTCTGTATTGAATTATTTAATTTTACTTGATTATTTAATATTTGGCATGGTCCATTAACTTTTATAAATTCGCATCATGTTTCGCGTGTTTTTCTCCTTGTGTGTTACTAATACATTGAGTGAATGTTTCTTTGCATAAAACTCCAAAAGTGCTTTCGAATGGTGCCAAATTAGTAATTTCGATAAATACCTGAGGTTTCACTTGAAAATTACTTCTTAATGGTACCAAATTTGTCATTTTGGTAAATAATTGGTGTTCCACATCCAGGATTTTTCATTCTCCGCCAGATAATTTAAAGATGTCAACGGAAACCCATCTTCAGTCGCCACTGAGATATGTGGTGTGTTATAACTGATGTCTACCAAAACTCTATTATCGAGAATGTCGAGTGCTTTAGGCACCATAGAAAGAATCTTCTTTTTGCCCTACTTTTGAACCCTAAATTTATTGTCACTATTATATTTATTAACTAAAATAGCATATAATATTATACAGGGCTGCCCAGAAATCCGGAATAAAATTAATATAGCCTTAACCTGTACCTTTTGAGAAAAATGCTCGGACACGTCAATTTAGTTTTATATGTATATTCTCACATTTTGACGTTATTCGTTTGTTTTTTTATAGACATTTGTCAAAGATATGACGACATCGATCTTTTTTTTAAATAGAAACATACAGCTTGTGATACATCATTTGAAAGCTAATATCTCCTACAGTATGCTCATAAATTTTGGCGCGATTCTGCCAAGCTATTTCAAAATGGCGACTGTCAAAAGTTTTTAAAAAAAATCCCTATTTAAATAAGCGGGAAATGATAAATCATTGATGTTTTTTTTACCTTTCAAGGTAAGAAATCTTCATTGTTTCACGTTCTGACATTTTGTGAATTTGAACTTGTAAAATTAATTTAGGTATTTCCGAAGTATTATTTTACAATTTTCCAAATAAAAATGATTTTATCGGAAAGGCAGCGTATCGAAGTCTTGATATTGTTAGGATGTGGAGATAAAATAAGAAGTCAAAGTGAAGTGTGCACTTTATTTAATGCTAAATATCCGGAAAATCAAATTTCACAGGGCACAGTTAGTGAAATATTCCACAAATTTGATGAACATGGCACATAAAGGACCTGCCTAGGAATGGACGGCCACGTGTTTTAGGCGACGATGAAGAATTGGATATTGCATTATCTCTGCAGGATAATCCGCATGTTTCAACAGTGTCATTGGCTCAAAATCATGATACATCTAGAGGTACTATTGGAAGATTTTTGAAAGCAGAAAAATATCACCCTTATAAAGTATGTCTTGTCCAAGAGCTTTTAGAAGATGACTATGATAGGCGTTTGCAATTTTGCGAAGAAATGATAAGACGGTGTGACGAGAATAATAGGTTTCCACAGAACATATTATTTTCGGATGAAGCTACTTTCTATTTAAACAGGGTGGTTAACAGACATAATTATCGTTTCTGGAGTCAAAAAAATCCACGATGGATATTTGAAGCGCATACTCAGCGGCCCCAGAAAGTAAATGTATGGGCAGGTATCATTAATAACCGAATTTTAGGGTCATTCTTTTTAGAAGGAAACCTCACAGCTGAACGGAACCTGGATTTCTTAACCTTCGAGTTGAGGCCTGCTCTAGCTGTAATTTTTCCGAACGAAGTAGATCCAGATATACCTAATGAAACAATTTGGTTTCAGCAAGATGGTGCTCCCCCGCATTTTGGTGACAATGTGAGAAGATATTTAGAACAGATATTTCCAGGTCGCTGGATTGGACGACGGGGTACTAATAAACGGCCACCGAGGTCCCCAGACATAACGCCTCTAGACTATTTTCTTTGGGGATATTTAAAAGAAAAAATAGGCCAAATAATATTGAAGATTTGAAAAACAAAATTAGATTGGAGACACACATAACATACCGGCTGAAGCTATTCGAAATTCCGTCGACGGATTTTACCATCGTCTGGGAGCATGCCAAGTAGAGGGTGGAGGACATTTCCAGTATTTGCCACGTTAAACCACCTTTTTGTTATGTTTTTTTGCCTCGTTACATTTTTATTTTTGTTGACAAAATAAATAACAAATAAACCATAACTATTGTTAAGTAACAATGTCATAAAATGTCAGAACGTAAAACAATGAAGATTTCTTACCTTCAAAGGTAAAAAACATCAATGATTTATCATTTCCGCTTATTTAAATAGGGATTTTTTTAAAATTTTGACAGTCGCCATTTCGAAATAGCTTGACAGAATCGCGCCAAAATTAATGAGCATACTGTACGAGATATTAGCTTTCAAATGATGTAGCACAAGCTGTATGTTTCTATTAAAAAAAAAGATCGGTGTCGTCATATCTTTGACAAATGTCTAAAATAACAAGCGAATAACGTCAAAATGTGAGCATATATAAAACTAAATTGACTAACATGTATGTTGTTATGAGCTTTGAGCTTTGCACTCCTCACTGAGGTAGTGGTCGACTTCGATCACAGACCGATGTGTAGTCGAGTTGCTCGCTCTACTTGTACTCCGAAAGAATATCAAGTCGTAATGGACTTTGTCGTCCATCTGAAGAGTTCCTACAGAACGAAACGATTCTTTTGTCACCCTGTCCGCTATTACGGAGGTTTGACAATTATATACTCAAATCGCTTAACCGAAAGCCGGTTAAAGCGAAAGCGAACAGTATAGCTAGGCGATGTTAGGCCCAGCGATGGTACGCGATGTGAGTATTCAACCCCATTGACTTTTGCTCGATGTTTAAGCCAGGACTGTAAAACATGGTAGATCGTGAGATCAATACCTAATGGTAGATCTGATCAATACCTGTGTCCTTAATGTTTGTACACTTATGTCATCCGACGTTTGTGTGTACATACAACGCCACTGTGTAGTGGGAATCGGCATGTGCCTTATTCCCTCCACTTTGTAGTGGGAAATGCAATTAAGCAACCCGTTTACTACTTTGGCAATTGAAGCAAGTCATGTAAGATCTAGCAGACTAAAGAACAAAACGGTTCTTGTCTTTTAGACCGACCCGGAAGCAAGGTATGAGGATGAAAATCAACTCAACCTGCAACGGTGAAAGGGCGTATGCCCGATGTTTGGGTACAGTTTCGTCTTCTGTTAGACTCATCAGATGCGGAGATTACCGCATAACTGCGTGTTTTAAATAACATGTATGTTGTTATGAGCTTTGAGCTTTGCACTCCTCACTGAGGTAGTGGTCGACTTCGATCACAGACCGATGTGTAGTCGAGTTGCTCGCTCTACTTGTACTCCGAAAGAATATCAAGTCGTAATGGACTTTGTCGTCCATCTGAAGAGTTCCTACAGAACGAAACGATTCTTTTGTCACCCTGTCCGCTATTACGGAGGTTTGACAATTATATACTCAAATCGCTTAACCGAAAGCCGGTTAAAGCGAAAGCGAACTTAACTGTAAGGCGAATGCCGACAGTATAGCTAGGCGATGTTAGGCCCAGCGATGGTACGCGATGTGAGTATTCAACCCCATTGACTTTTGCTCGATGTTTAAGCCAGGACTGTAAAACATGGTAGATCGTGAGATCAATACCTAATGGTAGATCTGATCAATACCTGTGTCCTTAATGTTTGTACACTTATGTCATCCGACGTTTGTGTGTACATACAACGCCACTGTGTAGTGGGAATCGGCATGTGCCTTATTCCCTCCACTTTGTAGTGGGAAATGCAATTAAGCAACCCGTTTACTACTTTGGCAATTGAAGCAAGTCATGTAAGATCTAGCAGACTAAAGAACAAAACGGTTCTTGTCTTTTAGACCGACCCGGAAGCAAGGTATGAGCGAGCAACTCGACTACACATCGGTCTGTGATCGAAGTCGACCACTACCTCAGTGAGGAGTGCAAAGCTCAAAGCTCATAACAACATACATGTTATTTAAAACACGCAGTTATGCGGTAATCTCCGCATCTGATGAGTCTAACAGAAGACAAAACTGTACCCAAACATCGGGCATACGCCCTTTCACCGTTGCAGGTTGAGTTGATTTTCATCCTCATACCTTGCTTCCGGGTCGGTCTAAAAGACAAGAACCGTTTTGTTCTTTAGTCTGCTAGATCTTACATGACTTGCTTCAATTGCCAAAGTAGTAAACGGGTTGCTTAATTGCATTTCCCACTACAAAGTGGAGGGAATAAGGCACATGCCGATTCCCACTACACAGTGGCGTTGTATGTACACACAAACGTCGGATGACATAAGTGTACAAACATTAAGGACACAGGTATTGATCAGATCTACCATTAGGTATTGATCTCACGATCTACCATGTTTTACAGTCCTGGCTTAAACATCGAGCAAAAGTCAATGGGGTTGAATACTCACATCGCGTACCATCGCTGGGCCTAACATCGCCTAGCTATACTGTCGGCATTCGCCTTACAGTTAAGTTCGCTTTCGCTTTAACCGGCTTTCGGTTAAGCGATTTGAGTATATAATTGTCAAACCTCCGTAATAGCGGACAGGGTGACAAAAGAATCGTTTCGTTCTGTAGGAACTCTTCAGATGGACGACAAAGTCCATTACGACTTGATATTCTTTCGGAGTACAAGTAGAGCGAGCAACTCGACTACACATCGGTCTGTGATCGAAGTCGACCACTACCTCAGTGAGGAGTGCAAAGCTCAAAGCTCATAACAACATACATGTTATTTAAAACACGCAGTTATGCGGTAATCTCCGCATCTAATGAGTCTAACAGAAGACGAAACTGTACCCAAACATCGGGCATACGCCCTTTCACCGTTGCAGGTTGAGTTGATTTTCATCCTCATACCTTGCTTCCGGGTCGGTCTAAAAGACAAGAACCGTTTTGTTCTTTAGTCTGCTAGATCTTACATGACTTGCTTCAATTGCCAAAGTAGTAAACGGGTTGCTTAATTGCATTTCCCACTACAAAGTGGAGGGAATAAGGCACATGCCGATTCCCACTACACAGTGGCGTTGTATGTACACACAAACGTCGGATGACATAAGTGTACAAACATTAAGGACACAGGTATTGATCAGATCTACCATTAGGTATTGATCTCACGATCTACCATGTTTTACAGTCCTGGCTTAAACATCGAGCAAAAGTCAATGGGGTTGAATACTCACATCGCGTACCATCGCTGGGCCTAACATCGCCTAGCTATACTGTCGGCATTCGCCTTACAGTTAAGTTCGCTTTCGCTTTAACCGGCTTTCGGTTAAGCGATTTGAGTATATAATTGTCAAACCTCCGTAATAGCGGACAGGGTGACAAAAGAATCGTTTCGTTCTGTAGGAACTCTTCAGATGGACGACAAAGTCCATTACGACTTGAACTAAATTGACGTGTCCGAGCATTTTCCCCAAAAGTTACAGGTTAAGGCTATATTCATTTTATTCCGGACTTCTGGGCAGCCCTGTATATCCGGGTATGTAACTTAAAAAAAATATCCAATTGTTCTCCCCGTGATAATGTGGATACTTCATCAACCGCGGTTTTACAGGGCTTTCCCATCGTAACAAAAAATAATTTCATATCTTGTACGATATATTGCTTAGTGTGGGGTAGCTTTAACATTAGTACAAGACAATCAATCTATTAAAATTTATTTAATTTACACATATCAAAAACTGTGAATAAATCGAGTAAAAATCACAAATTAAGAGCAACTGCACTACTTAACATACACGTTGACACTCGCAATGCACTCTCATAACTAAGCTTAAATTAAATTATTAGTAAATTAAAAATTATGGCGCGCTTTCTAAAAACAAAGGCCGCATCTGACTTGTTCTAACAAGAAACGCCGTATGTACACTGACGCGGCCGCATATACGGCTTTTATTATTAGTATTATGCACGTACTGCATTTTTTTTTTAGGAAATGTGATACATTTTGTAGATGCGTCTAAAAAATATGTAATATTTTTGTTACTTTGGAAGCAAATGCAACGTTTCTACTTAGTAAAAAGTTTATTTTGCTAGCCACGAACCAATTGAGCCAAAAATATCACAATCCTATTTTTTTGTACATACGGCATCTGTTCTTCTTTGTACTGCAGTGAGAACTTGGTAGTGATGCAACGATTGCTGTTATAGGTACGATTACGATTGCGATTACGATTTGAAATGAAATAATCGTACGATTACGATTACGATTACAATTATCAAATAAAAGACGTAAGAATATCTACTTTATATAATTTTAATAATTTTTAAAAGAAACTTCAAGGAAAATAAATACAAACTCTGAACAAAACAGTAAATCACAACGAAAACATTTAAAATGAAATTTAAAATAAAAAAGCAAAGTAAAAGCCAGACCTGTTTTTGGCAGTTATTATTGGAAATTCAGAGATATTAAATTTTTATTAAGAAAACATACACTCATACTAATCGATTTTCGCGTTTCTCGCATCATAGAGGTCAAAGCCCTAGCGGATATCAAGTGGTTCTCAAATTGCGCATAATACAATAATCGTATAAATAATTGGCGATTACGTTTAATCGGAAAATGTTAATAATCGGCGGTTAATCTTAATCGTAATCGTAATCGTTTCATCACTAGAATTTGGTCCAAAAACAGAAACTATATATTAGGGATTTAATCATTAAAATAATTACACTTTCACAAAATAAAAACCAAACATTTAAAAGAATACAACCGTTTTGTGTTCTTGGGTTACGAAAATAATTTTAAAATGTACTTCCAACCCGAAAAAAAACTTTTTTAAAATAAAATAATATATACACCAAGTCTCCAATTTCTGTCAAAAAATCTAGAAAGCGACAGAATAAAACTATTGTACAAGTAAATGTTTTTTAGGTATATATTAATCTTTGCCGCTACAATACAGTGAGCTTAAGAGGCGACGTCATACAAGCCGCAATGAGCTGAATGCATTTAAAATAGCACGGCGATTCCGATTAGCCTGCTCTGATTGCGGAGAGAATCAATGTAGCAACACACAGAAACCGAATTTACAACCTGAAATATTTGAAAATAAGCGTGACGGCAGGGTTTTCACAATGCTTGATTAATTTAAGTTTTTATTATTAATTATTTATCGATTGATTTTGTAAATTTATTTTAGTTTTTGTCGTATATGGGTCGTTCATATAGATTTTGTTTTGTGTAAATATTTAGCTGTTATTACACTTTATTAAGTATTGTTAACTGCTTTTATTTAAGTAAACTATGGATATTAGTAAACCTTAAACAAGTTGGCAACCTACAAGAAAAATTTTTAATTAACATTAAAAGAACGAATAATAGCTAAAAACGTATACCATGTAATTCGGGAACGAAATCCTGAATTAAACATATTGGATGCTACAGAAATATGTGACACTTTAACGAAACTTTCTTCACGCACTGTGTTCAGGGTTTTCAAATACCTTCATCAAGAAAATGACGAAAAAGGAAATGGTTGAGGAGCCCAGACAAGAGCACGAAAAAAAAATCCTGGATGATGCCACAAAATACGCCATTCGTCGCAAAATCCATGGATCTTTTTCCCAAATGAAGCTCACATCTTTACCTAAAATATCATTAAGAGTTTTCAAACGAACTTAAAAGAAATGTATTTTAGGTATATTAAACAAAATCGAAAAGCCTACTAAATTAAGAAAATTAAATGATTGTATGGCGGCGAAAATATTTGGAAAAATACAGAAGCTTTGGGAATAAGGGAAACATTGTAGGCTCAATGAAGGACACACAGTTAAGAAGGTATGGCAAGATATAAATATTAAAATTTTAAGGCAGGCATTTATGGATTAATTTTCACAGGACTAAGAAATTCTAGTGGAAAACTTGTCTCATAGGATAAGCTGTTGATGAAATAAATTTCATTTATAAAGAATTATAATAATATGACATTCCGACGAAATTTCACCATTTAATATTTTTTTGAATTGCACACGCTACTGGAATTCATTCCCTTAACGTCGCACAACCCGGAGCTCTCTAAATGCTAGTGATGAGTCACCGACAGAAGTTTTGGACTTGGAGTATAACAATAAAATGTATGTGAATAGCCCTATAGTACATAATGACAGTGGATAAACTGGGTAGCTCTTTGAATTCGTTGGGCCCGAAGTTATGAACCTTTACGCATTGCTCATACGAGCGCTATATTTGCCACGCCACTGACTCCTTCTAATCTATTTTCCATTTTATTCGTTACCAGTTGACCCAGTTGATTTCTCTTCTTCATTAATTAGAAAAGCAGGAACATGTAGTCCAAGACAATAGGTAACAAATGTTTGGAAAAACAACAATGGGAAAACTTTGCTTTTGTTTACGTTCTGTTTCCTCTCAAAGAAAGCCTAATTTACAAATTCAAATAAAATGAACACAATAAGAATTCTCGTCTATAATAGAGTATTTTATCGTTGGAACAAGTAATTTTAGTTATACAGCTGTTTTCGGCTATTCATCAGCTTCATAAATCAATAAGACTTATTATCAATTATTATCAATTATTTGCTTTCATGAACGATTTAACGTAGGGTAAAGTTGGCTATATCGTACCATCAGCAAAATCGTACCACTGCGATATTTAAAAATTGGCGGTAGAATTTTGTCATGTGACATGCTTAAATTGTTCCGATACGCATTAAACTCGTCAATTCTCTTTCTTAGTGCTCTGTGCTTATCCAAGCCATTGCAGTAGTCGTTCGCTTATTTAGACTCAAGCTGCTGCAGTTTTTAGCTCAGTGTTGTAAGCGTTTTGTACTCTCTGAGGTAAATATTGAATTTTTTCTAACTAAAAATCATAAAATATTGCTTATTTTACTTTGTTTTTTACGTTAAAAGTTTACTTTAAGTTGAAGCATGCCTTTTAGGTTAAGAAAATTATTTTACTTTGCGGGTTGGTTATATCGTACCCCTGGAGTGTCCGGTAAATCGTACCGGTACGATTTACCCGACTATCTGGGGAATGATGTTCTCAAATTCAAAATGTAGATACCTAGTTAGGTACTTACACTAAAAATATGTCTGTGCGATCGATTAATATGAAGAAAACCTTGTTATACTAAATTTTTTGCATGGTTGCAGAAATATATTTTGCTTTGGTTGGTCTCACACAGACATTTGTTCCAGAATGAGTTCAAAAAGAAAGTATGGATTATGGACATCTGAAGATATGGCAAAGGCTATTGCAGCCTACAGAAGTGGCCATTGTGGCTTCAACGAGGCCTCGCGAAATTTTAATATTCCAAAACCAACCCTTAAAAGGCACTTAGAATCTAAGAATGTTAGGGCAAATGATTCAACTAAATCCTTTGGCCGCCTTACTGTTTTTCCAGCACATTTAGAAGATCAATTGGTGGCTCACATTCTAAGATTGGAAGAGTGTCTTTTTGGATTAACTATAACTGATGTTCGAAAGTTAGCTTTTCAGTTAGCTACGAAAAATAGAATTAATAATAACTTTAACCCACAAAAGGAGATGGCAGGAAAATATTGGTACTATGCCTTTCTAAAACGTCACCCTCAAATTAGTTTACGTCAACCAGAATCTACCTCAATCGCCCGAGCCAAAGGATTTAATAAACAACGTGTTTATAGAGTTTTTTGACATCCTGGAAAAAATTTGCGATGAACACAAATTGAACGCTACACAAATGTATAATGTAGATGAATCTGGTTATTTCACCGTTCAAAAAAAAACAGAAAAATATTAGCCCTAAAGGGAAAGAACCAAATAGGCATCCTAGCTAGCGGAGAAAGAGGCACAAACACAACGGTAGTTTGCTGTGTTAGCGCCGCAGGAGTTTATGTGCCTCCTATGATCATTTTTAAACGCAAAAGACAATGTGATGAATTAAAAGTTGGAGCTCCACCTGGTAGCATTATTGATATTTCTGATACTGGGTATATTAATTCAGATCTATTTGTAAAATGGTTAAAACATTTTATTTACTTTATTAAAACAAGCCCAGAGAGAAAAGTTTTTCTTTTATTGGATGGCCATACCACCCACTCGCGAAACTTAGATGCCTTAGAACTTGCTAGACTCCATGGTGTCATTCTTCTTTAATTACCTGAACATACAACCCATAGGCTTCAGCCCCTTGATGTGGCATTTTTTAAACCGTTACAGACATACTATGATCAGGAAGTAGTAAAATGGCTACGCACAAATCCAGGACTAGCTGTCACCCAATTTCAAATATCACAGATAATTGCCGAAGCGTATGGCAAAGCAGCTACTATTGAAAATGCTATTGGTGGATTTCGAGGGAGTGGAATATGGCCAGTTGACCGTCATGTTTTTAAAGAACATCATTTTGCCGCATCCGAGATTTTAAATAACAATACCAATGATCAAGACGAAGCTGATAACGTGAAACAAGGTGAGAATACATCGAACATAGGAAGTAATGAATCCTTCAGTATTGAGCGACAAGAAGAATTAACTAAACGTAACTTAAGTTCACCTGCTCATAGTACAACCCAAATGGATGTTTCTGTTGAGGATCTCTGTCCAGTACCCAAAATGACTCCTCAATTAACTCATCGAAAAAAGAAGGGTTCTCATGCAACAGGCTGTAGTTTTAACAAGTACGCCACATAAAGAATATTTAGAAAATATCAAGGAGAAGAATAAGCCAAAACCTCAAAAATTAAAAGTCGTAAAACGCCAGCTAGTTCCAAACACCAAAAAAAAAGCTGTGACCGATCCTGTTCCAATCCCAAGCACCTCAGCATCGTCTTCAGCGCCACCGTCGGCGTCAGTACAAATAGAAATTAACGAACAAGAGTGGTATTGTGAGGTCTGCGAAGAGTTTTCATTGGAAGATATGGTACAGTGTTCGAATAAAGATTGTGAGAAGTGGTTTCACGAAAAATGTGTAACAATAAAATCAAAAATAAGATTTTATTGCGTTTTCTGTACTAATAATTTTTGAAGATTTATATTTTTTACCTAAAATCAAATGTTTTTTGAGAAAACTTTAATTTTTTTTGTTTACTGTTTTTAAATGTGTACATGATCCGAATTAGCCGACATTAGTTCTTATGACTGGTACGATATGCCCACCTTGTGGTACGATTTTCCAGACCGGTCGGGTAAATCGGACCATTTAAGACTTTTTTCTTTTCCAAATTTTCGGCAAATAAAACAATTTCTTCAATATTTCGCTTGCACTTATTTATGCAAAAATATATAAGGCTCTGGAAAAAATTTGGTTTTACTCAAATGTCGGATCATTTAACGATTTATTCATAGCTTTGTAAACCCGGTACGATATAACCGACTTTGCCCTAATGGCTTTAGTTAGTTAAGAGGTTAAGTATTGATAACCCCCAATCGTAGCCATACCAGATCCTTATGGGTACCAGGTTTCAGTTTTGGCAAATATTTACTTTTGATTCTAGTTAAAAAGAAGTTTTGTTCGACATGTACAATTTATTAATACTATTTGAGAAACTTGCTTTAATATAAATTAAATCCATAAATAAAATCCTATTTTCCTACAACGTAGAAATGTATAAATAAACCCTCAATAATATTCAATACGTAGCAAAACCGGCAAAATTATAGTATGTTGCTTAATTCGAGAGAGTAATGAATCATTATTGAACTATAAAACACAGTGGTCTTCGCCGTATTTTATAGGTGTAGTCCGATTATTATAATTGTACCTATGATTATTGTCAGGGGTCCCGAAATCGGGTAGGTAGAGGCACAGGTAGTTTACCTACCTGTGCCTCACTGTTTAAAAAATTAAAAAAGTTTAGTTACTTTCCAGCAGTTGTTGGAAAACTTCGTTCTTGAAAATGGCTAGTATTTCTGAATTTGTTGCTGAGAAACGGATTAGTAAAACTGCGCTTTCTAAAAATAACAAAATTATTATTCTCAATGTGTTCAACGCTCTCTGCCACCAAAATTCAACATTCGGAGTTGCAAAAATAGTTGAAATGTGTTCGATACGACTGAAGTCGGACAGTCAACAATATACCGACTTGTACACGAGGATAAACGCGGCTCCATCAGATCACCAAAGAGAAGTACAGGAAGAAAAGAAGCTGTAATAAATGAGGATAAAAAGACTGCCATCAGAAGAATCATACACTCGTTTTACTTAAAAAAGAAATACCTACATTGGACAAAATAATGTCTGAAATGAAAAAGGATGATTTCATTCCACCCTTGGGTAACAAGAAAATATGGAAAACTTTGAAGGAAATAAATTTTTGTTATGAAATAATTCAAAACAGAAATTCACTTTTAATAGAGACGAAAAAAATACGAAATCATCTGCTGGCGACGACGATATTTGAGGGCAGTTAGACAGTTTCGAAGAGAAAACAGGAATATCTATTATATGGACGAAACTTGGTTCAATGAAGTATATACCGTTGGCAAATATGGCAGGATAAACCTATAAAAAGCGTGAGGCAAGCTTTGGAAGCATGGAAGCATCAGCGCCGGTCCGCCGGTTTAATCAGGGGTCTTTTGGGTGCTGTAGCACCGGGCGGCAAAATCTTAGGGGCGGCGCGAGAAGCGCGTAACGACCCTTAAAATGTCAATATATCCTCTTTGTTATTACTTTTTTAATTATTAAACCATAAAGCGAAAAAGCTACAAGTTAGTTTAGGGATTACTATCCATTAATTTAGATTTATTTGTTATTTTTTTATTTTGTTTTTTGTAAAATTTTTTGTACATTTTTTGAAATAAATGCTTCAAAAAAATTGTTTTGTTTTAATGTTGTTTTCGAACGGGCGGGGGCCGCTGCGTTTTTGTAGCAGCGGGCGGCAAACGACCTTAAACCGGCACTGGGAAGCATGGTCTACTGGAATAAAAGCACCGTCGGGAAAAGGTAAAAGATTAATAAATACTCACATTGGTAGCAAAATTGAATTTGTCGATGGCGGCTTACTAGCATGTACATATATCAAAACGGACTGGAGACTATCATGAAGACATGAAGACATGAACGCTGATGTCTTTGAAGAATACCTCCAGTAATGCTAGATCTCTATAATAATTATAGTCAGGTATAATTATTATAATACTTATTATTCTAATAAACTACCTGTAGTAACGCCGCTGTCGCATTACTTTCATTCACCAAGCTCGTATTTCTATTGTATGCAAATGACCCCAATTTAGGACCGATTCGGGGTGTGTAGGTCTTAAATATCTGAAATACGAAATTCTTAAAAACTATCATTGCAATTCTCCTGAAATTTATCAAATCAAATTAAAACATGCTTTATTGTCATAAAGTATTATTTTTATCGACAAAGCCTTTTTTTTAAATTAAATTAACAATAAAATATAATAATATAGTAAAACTTAAAATATCGGAATAAAAAAACAAAAAAGGAAATAATTATGACAGACTATCACCAAAATCTCCATCTAGAGTATAATAAGCTTTTTCCAATAATAAATTTTTAACATTTTTTTTTAAAACATTTTAAAATTTGACACTTTCTTAATAAAATCTGGAAGATAATTAAAAATTTTTTTAGAATCATAAATTATGGATTTTTTTTTACAAGACTTGAAGAAGGAATAGGTAAACATATATTAAAGGTTTGTCTTGTATTATAAGTATGTGAATTAATACTATTTCTATGCTTTTTATGAATTAAACAAACTGTTTCCAATATAAAAATTGAAGTTACAAATGCCACATTTAAGCGCGATCTCCCTGAGTGACGCATTGATATTCACTTGCACGTATGCCAGAACATTTATTTCTATTTCTTCACTCACAATAATTGGATCGTTTTCATTATTATCAGGCTCATTTCGCATTTTCTGAACCAGTTTTCAGTTTTGGATAATAATACCGGGTTGGGTGACGGCGTTCAGGATATCTCTGTGCGTAAACACGTGCAGCATCGGTTGAGTTTTGCTCACGCTCTCCAAAAACTAATAACATATCAACTTTTTCGTTCCTTGTATAAATATTATTATCTTCCATGATTTTTAAATAATAACTTACACAATAACTACCTAATTTACTTTTGCAGAAGCGAAATTCCATAAGATGTTGACTTGTCAACTTTTTACAAGACATCTTAACGTTTTTGTTTTTATCAGTTGTGTTGGTCACAGGCTACTCGATTAAGTCTTATTTTATTCTCAAAAGACGCTTTATTTTAGGAAATTCGTACATAACGTAACATTTTTACAGTTTTTTAAAGGAAGTTTGGTTAAACCCTAATAGTGTGTGCTCTTGCTCTTTTTTCTTAACCCGACGAGCCACCATGTTGCCATTTGAAAAAAATGAGTAATACAGGTTTCAAAATTTAATTTGACACAGTAGATAGGTTTTGACCGAAAACAGTAAAGTTGTATTTTGTCAAAGATGTTAGGACTTAAGTTAGTGATTTTAACGTATTCATAGCCTTCTAGATTAAAAAATGAAATTTAAAAAAAAGTTTAAAAAAATGGTGACAAAAAGTGACAAGTGACACATGGTTGTATTTAGAATGTCATACGGATTAAAAGAAAGTAAAAATCTACCAGGTGTCTCATTGAAAAATCGAAAGTTTTTGTCACTTCCGGTAAAACCGGAAGTTCTATAAAGTTGAATCACCCGTCAAAAAATGCAGTTTTATGTCGCATACGAATCGTCCAAATTTCATTCCATTATCTTTAAAAACAAAAGAGTTATAAGGGCGGGTCACCTTCCGTGGACACCCGGTATATACAGAGTAAGTCTTTTAAAGTGTTACTATACAGGGTGTTACAAATTCGACATACGAGCATTGGAATCTCGGAAACCATAGAAGTTAGAGAAACGGTTAAATGGACGCAAAGTTGTGCAATTCGGTGGTGATTAAAATGCCGCTTTAAAAGTTTTAAAATTCCGGATACTTCCGATATTATTCGAAAAAAACCGAAATTTTGCAAAATTGTTTTTATTTTTTCCTGAGCTCATTTGAATAGCTCTTTAAAAATAAATGACACTTTATCGTTGCAACTTTTTCATCTCTACAAAATGACGTTACCAAACTAAAGATCCGACGTTTTGTCTCCGAGCGGCCAACGTCAATTTTATTTTTTTAAATACGGACCTGGATTTTTTTAACGATTTTTAAACCCTCCTACCCTTAAAATGTAATGGCAGTATTGCTTTCTCATAATACTGAATTGCCTTTGCTAATTTTTTTTAAATTTATATTTTACATTTGTCAGTCCGGTCCTGGCAACGAATCACAATATTATTAAAACTTTATTTTTATAAAAGCCTTTACAAATAAGTGTCATGAAAATTTGAGTTCATTGGAAACGCCATTACATTTTTTGAGTGTAGGAAGGTATAAAAATCGCTAAAAAGATCCAGGTCCGTATTTAAAAAAATAAAGTTGATGTTGACCGCTTGGAGACGAAACGTCGTATCTTTAGTTTAATAACGTTATTTTGTAGAGGAGAAAAAGTTGCAACGACAAAGTGTCATTTATTTTTAAATAGTTATTCAAATGAGCTCAGGAAAAAATAAAAACGATTTTGCAAAATTTAGGTTTTTTTCGAATAATATCAAAAGTATTCGGAATTTTGAAACTTTTAGAGCGTCATTTTAATCAGTATCGAATTGTACAACTTTGCCCCCATTTGACCGTTTCTCTAACTCCTATGGTTTCCGATATTCCAATGCTCGTATGTCGAATTTGTAACACCCTGTATACAGAGTGAGTCTTTTAAAGTGTTACTATATAGACAATATCTCGAGAACGGTTATAAATATTTTCATGAAGACATGTTCGTTGAAATACTATCATGACGAAATTTAATTAATTTTAAGCAACAACCAAAATATAAATAAACTGCTGGCCACTCGAACTTACCGATAGAGATTTTTAGGCAAAATTTAAAGTTTAATATTTTCAACAGGAATGTAAATTTTTCAAAGCCGATTGCAGATTTTGAAAGCTGGTTTTTTTCGGATTAAGCTGCATGACGTATATTTATTGTAGGACCATAGGTTTATTATATACGGGGTGATCAATAATGTCATGCAAAAAATCAAAAAGTTTGTATGAGTGAAATTTCCAAAATAAATTTTTTTGGTCGTTGCAATAGGGTCCGTTACTTAGGTAACATCAATATCTCTAGACGTTTTTGTCAGTTTTTGGATTAAGGACGTTAGGTCTTGTACACACTACTAAACATAAAATGTGGGTAGCAAAATTTTTAAAATGCTATAACTTGACATTGGATGGACGGTTCTTGATGATTTTTGCGGATTTGGAATCCTTATTTCACGTAGATTTTCTACGATCTAAATATTTTATTTGAGGGTGGAAATTTACACATTATACCGGGTCGATAATAGACAAAAACATAGCGACAAGAACAAGTTTATTACATTATATTCTACAATATACAAGATTGGTTAACAACGGCCCAAAGTCAATCCTTACAAAATTTCTAATTCTAAGCCTAATTTAAAGGTTACTGCAATCCCTAAAAAAATCTGATATACTGTAATAACAAAGATTAGGTATGTATGGAAAAGGATACCTAGTGATAATTGATATTGGTAATTTTTAGTTAATAAAAAAAAATGGCCTGAAAAACATAAATTGTTTGTCCATTAATTTTTGTTTTCAACCCACTGCGTCGAAGATGGGAATTACAACCTTGCATTTTTGGAGTTTAAAATGAAATTGGGTATTTGTTGGCAATAGCGTGTTAAAAGGACGAGGTCATTAAAAGCAACCGGCAAATATCAATGGAAAAATGCCAAGTGTCCTATCTTTAAATACCTAATCTTTGGTAATAATTTACCCGAAATTAAGTAGGTGCATTATAAAAAAAAGGAACTAATATTTTGTTGGTCCTCCTGCTCGACGTATTACTTCCCGACATCTGTTTGGTAGAGTATCCACAAGATTATTTATAAAATCTTGTGGAATATTCTCCCATTCTTCACGAATGGCCTCATTAAGCGTTGCAAAGGTTGCAGGGGGTACATCACGCGATCTTACTTTAAGTTTTAAATAAGACCAAACGTGTTCGATGACATTAAGATCCGGAGACTTTGCAGGCCAGTCCATCCTATTGATGTTCTGTGCCTGCAAAAACTCTGTGATCCTTCGCGCTCTATGAGGTGGAGCGTTGTCATCCACCAATAGAAATTCTGGACCGTAATTTCGAGCAAAAGGAACAACAATAGGTTGCAAAATTTCCTCCTGATAAACATTAGCGTTAACAGTTTGGTTGGTAATGAATAGCTCGGTTTTACCATTTCTTATGATACCTCCCCATACTGTTACACCTCCGCCACCAAATGCCTCTTGAGGGGCCATGTTTTCCTCCAAATACCGCTGATTTGGCCCTCTCCAAACTAATATTCGGCCATCGGAGTGAATCAAATTAAATCTTGTTTCGTCAGAAAATAAACAATGGCTCCACTCTGCATTACCCCAATTCGCATGCCGATTTGCCCATGCCCGCCTATTCGCTCTATGGTGTCGTAATAACAACACACATTTTGCTCTGCGACGGGCTCTAAAATTTAAAATGTTTGGCATTATGTTGTTTTTGTAAAAATAAATTCTCACCTTAAGTTGTTTTTATTCAATGTTCTTCTTACTGTTCTGTTCGAAACTCTCACCCCAGTTTGTTGCCTTAAAGAGTCATTTAGTTTCCTAGAGTTCTTTGTTCTATTCACCATAGCTTCTCGAATTAAAATTCTTTGGGTTCTTTGGTTTATTTTTTTTGTATGTCCACCCCCATGCCCATAATTATGATCACCAGTAGTTTCGACGCGACGGTTTAAATTATAAATTGTCTTTTGGCTGACATTGTAAATGCGCGCAATTTGCTTTTTTAGCATTCCTTCGTTGAGAAGTCGAATGCAATTTTCTCTTTCTGTCGTGGTTAAACGCCTCATATTAATTAAAATTTACAAAATTATAACATTGAAATGTGTCAGGTTATTTTTAAAATAATGTTAACTATTTTTAATTCCATAGCAACAAATTTGTTTTTGCAATGCCTACTTTGAAATTGACGCGTCGCGTAGAAATTACAGTCGATCATAAATATGGGCATCGGGGTACATATTTTCGACCCGGTATAATGTGTAAATTTCCACCCTCAAATAAAATATTTAGATCGTAGAAAATCTACGTGAAATAAGGATTCCAAATCCGCAAAAATCATCAAGAACCGTCCATCCAATGTCAAGTTATAGCATTTTAAAAATTTTGCTACCCACATTTTATGTTTAGTAGTGTGTACAAGACCTAACGTCCTTAATCCAAAAACTGACAAAAACGTCTAGAGATATTGATGTTACCTAAGTAACGGACCCTATTGCAACGACCAAAAAAATTTATTTTGGAAATTTCACTCATACAAACTTTTTGATTTTTTGCATGACATTATTGATCACCCCGTATATAATAAACCTATGGTCCTACAATAAATATACGTCATGCAGCTTAATCCGAAAAAAACCAGCTTTCAAAATCTGCAATCGGCGTTGAAAAATTTACATTCCTGTTGAAAATATTAAACTTTAAATTTTGCCTAAAAATCTCTATCGGTAAGTTCGAGTGGCCAGCAGTTTATAGTAATATTTGAAAGGAATCAGGTATATCTGGTATGAAGCAATGAAAAAGCAGATGAGCTCGCTAGACTCAAAACTAGTGATACCTTTTAACCCGACTAGCACTAGAAATTTCAAAGCAACAGGAAGGATCAGCGTTGAAAGAATGGGTTAGAAATAACTAGACTGAGAAATGGCATCGAGTACCAGGCTGAAGATAAGCTGAGGATTTCATAACTGGTCAACTCCAAGTTAGATCCGCTTCTTAACGAAAGGCGAAGTGCCGTTTATCCCCTTGTGGGATTGGCAAAGCACTTGAAATAAATTGTGTAAAGGAGGATGCAACTCATTAAAGTTGCCAAGAGAAAAAAACACTACTGCACTTTCTAGGTCCACGCGAAGGCACCTTATACTAACCCGGTTAAATATACAGCCCAAAATTAAAATATCAGTCAGATCTCGTAGCAGCATAATATTTTCATCCGACGTCTTTTGACTTAATGCGCGAAAACATTTTGGGGTTGTTTATTTTCGTTCCTTAAGGAGCGAAATATTTGATATTAAGCATCCTATACATAAATATTTCGAGCAATTTATTTTACACAAAGATTTTGGGCGGACCAGGGATATGAATGTTTCTCATTATTTTCGAGTGGACCCACATCAAAAGGGCCTTTATTTGTTTGTTAATACATTTGCTTGACTGTGATGCGAAGGATAGAATCGCTAGTAAAGTAAGGTATTTTGGATAAAGGCAAAACATTTCTGACTCTTCTGTTTTTGAACAAATCTGTCAGTGGTAGCTCGTTTACTTCAAAATGTGTGGTTTCTTAGAAAGAAAATGCCATTATAATCCAAATTATACGTGAATAACTTGTAACGTTATTACTTTGAGATATGTTCTAATTATTTTACTGTGATTGTGGTAGAACCGCAAGTCCGTGATTCTATGCCGCTCTTCATTTTAGGTTGTGTTGGCTCAAATTTTCATTATTCTCTGTTACCTTTGCTGTGGGTTTTGCGATTGACGAAAAACCGTCATCTGTGGCATTCGGTGAAATCAGACTCTGCAGACTGGTCACAGACTTTAGCTTTCTGGACAAAATAAGGACATCTATTCTCATCTTTGGGTTTTTCCACGCCCAATTCTAATTAAGGCACATATTTGACCAGTCCCCTTTTTTACCTACCGTTTTTTTCCCTTGCCGCTTTTTAACTGCTGATTTTGCAGTTTAGCGTTAGTTGGACTTTTATGAAATCAGATTGGACCCTTGGGTTTTCGGTCCATTTCTTTTGTACACTTAACTTTTTTGTTTTTTGCATTAGATAAAAATGTTAAATATAAAAGTTGTACAAAATAATGTAAGCAACTTGCAGAATAATATATGAATATACAGGATATTGCAGAAATGAGTCACAGGTTAAAATATTTTTCCTTTAAATGGTACACCCTATATATTGTTAGCTTTTTAGAATCTCCTAAAACTTCTGAATATTTTTCTTATAACATGTCCTGTACCTAAATATAAGAGTTTTCAAAATAATTCCATTTTAACTGAGCGGCTACATTCAAAAATAAATATTCTAGATTTCAGTAAAGTTCTTAAGTGGCTGTGAATTATGCGGTAACGGAGCAGCAACAACTATGTTTATTAGTGACAGTTACCGACATATTAAGTAAATATTACATTTTTTTGATAAATATGTCTTATTCAGAAAGCGAAAAACAAGTAATTTTGCAAACATTTATTAAAGCAAACAATAGCGTTAAATTGGCTCAACGGGAACTGCGTAGAATTAATCCCCGGATGCACGTTCCAGACAAAAAAACATTCCATCGAATCTATGAAAAGTTTCAACAAACATCTAGCCTAGCGAGAAAGAAGATAACAATGGAAAGAGACGAAAATAGTGATTTAAATATACTTATAAAAGTATATGAAATACAAAATTTAAAATATAGTTTTTAAAATTAAAATCTCAACAATAAAGAAGAACTTGTGGTAATTACAAATTAAATTGCTCAACTGGGCCACCGTTTTCTTGAATACATTTGATATAGGTTTTTCGTAACCTTCGTAATGCGACGGTGATAGATTGGGAATAATCTTCATTCAGAATTTGGATGTCTGTTCTAATAAGTTATTTTAAATGTTCAGTGCTTTCAATTGTATTTGCATTTACTCGATCCTTTAGCGTTCTCCATAAAAATGCATCCATCGGCGTCAAGTCAGGGCTGTTAGGTGGCCATTGTATTGGTGCAGCCCGTCCAATCCATTCATTGAACCTTCGATTAAGGTAGTTTGTAACAGCTACTACACTGTGAGGTGGAGCGCCATCTTGTTGGAAGACGATGTTTCGCTCTTTTTCCAACGGAAGCTCATCAAAGTAGTCCTCTAGCTCGTGTTGGGTAAAATTCAAATAACCTTCTCCATTATTATTTTGTTATTTAAAATAGCACACCACACATTTATAGTTTGAGGACCTTAAAATTTAAATTCCCTGTAGCAGTGGGGATTTACTGTGGCACATTGTCTGCTATTTTTTCTGTTTATCATGCCACTAGTTGAAAATGATGACTCGTCGGTCCAAAATACATTTCCGAAATAACTAGGATTAAAATAAATTTTTTCCAACTTAGTTTGGCAAAATTCAACCCTTTTTTCTCGCTGTCTCTGCGTTAATTTTGTTACAGGCCTAATTTTGAAAGCTTTATATCCACATTTTTTAAGAGTGTTTTAAACCCTTCCATAAGTGGTATTTTTTAAATCATCAAGCTCTTCCTTTAAACTTTTCGATATGCTGTTCTTATAGAAATGTTTGGATTTTCTTCAACTTTTGTTAGTATATTAAATCACTATTGTTGCCTCTTTCCATTGTTCTCTTCTTTCTCGCTAGGCTAGATGTTTGTTGAAACTTTTCATAGATTCGATGGAATGTTTTTTTGTCTGGAACGTGCATCTGGAGATTAACTCTACGCAGTTCCCGTTGAGCCAATTTAACGCTATTGTTTGCTTTAATAAATGTTTGCAAAATTACTTGTTTACCCCTTTCTGAATAAGGCATATTTATCGAAAAAAAATGTAATATTTACTTAATATGTCGGTAACTGTCACTAATAAACATAGTTTTTGTTGCTCCGTGACCGCATAATTCACAGACACCTAAGAACTTTACTGAAATCTAGAATATTTTATTTTTGAATGTAGCCGCTTAGTTAAAATGCGATTATTTCGAAAACTTTTATATTTAGGTATAGGACATGTTATAAGAAAAATATTCAGAAATTTTAGGAGATTCTAAAAAGCTAACAATATATAGGGTGTACCTTTTAAAGAAAAAATATTTTAACCTGTGACTCATTTCTGCCCTGTATATTTATATATTATTCTGCAAATAGCTTACATTATTCTGTACAACTTTTATATTTAATATTTTTTTCTAATGCAAAAAACAAAAAAGTTAAGAGGGGGGGACATTATAAATGATCACCGTGTACCATCTATGGGGCCAAATTTGAATAAACAAGAGAAATATTTTCAAGTCACAAATCCTCTGTCTGAAAGACTTTCCTGATGCCAGACAACGAAAGTATTTTATAGGGTATTTAAAGATATGTGTTTAGAAAGTATCTATACCACTCCTTCGAAATGCTCATATTTCATAAACAATTTAAGAAAATAACTATCGGATGTTTTACTACTTTTTGTGTCTTTATTATGTTCTAAACGACGATAAAATATTTGTGATACCAGTTCAAAAACAAACAACAAGAAAATTGGGTAAATAAAGCGGAGATTTATGGAGAACTAATACAATCTTCCTAACGAAGCAACACTGTTGCCACGTCGAGATAGTTACAATTTGCAGTTATATGACACACACTTTTATAATATGCCAGTTTCATTTGTTCTAATATATACTTAAAAATACACTAGTAAATATTGGGGACTGCAGCAAATGAAAGAGTACTCTTTAAAGTTATTCCAAGCTTTCGGAAATCGTAAATTTTATTTCCATCTTCAGGGAGACTACAAATTTACATAAAATGATATTAGGAGATTTGCTCAAATTAATAATTAAATGTTTTTACTTACAACTTTGGTGAGATTGTTCATACAGATGTTAATATAATAATTATTAATAAAAGACATTCGAGCAGAAAAACGTGTTGAAAATCCAAGTCAATCATAAATACAACTACAGTTCAGAGATAATATTAAAAACATTGTATATGGACGAAGAAACACACAATTTAAAATAAAATCAAACTTAGTTGTTCACATTTTTAAAATAATTAACGAATTTTTTAAAAATGTGAACAACTAAGTTTGATTTTATTTTAAATTGTGTGTTTCTTCGTCCATATACAATGTTTTTAATATTATCTCTGAACTGTAGTTGTATTTACGATTGACTTGGATTTTCAACACGTTTTTCTGCTCGAATGTCTTTTATTAATAATTATTATATTAACATCTGTATGAACAATCTCACCAAAGTTGTAAGTAAAAACATTTAATTATTAATTTGAGCAAATATCCTAATATCATTTTATGTAAATTTGTAGTCTCCCTGAAGATGGAAATAAAATTTACGATTTCCGAAAGCTTGGAATAACTTTAAAGAGTACTCTTTCATTTGCTGCAGTCCCCAATATTTACTAGTGTATTTCTCAACTAGTCAGCAACGACTACCCTCTCGATTATACTTAAAAATATGGAATAGAAGGTAAACATACGCAACATAACAAAACATACCTTTTTAAATTTAACGGTGTTACTTAAGACAAGTCCAGTTGCTCTCCTTTATAAAATGTATCTTTAACTTTCAGCTAGCAAACTGACTTAACTTGCAACTGAAAAGCGGTATTGTTGCTAGGTACTATTCTTAGGAAATACCAATTATTATGGTATTCTGCAGTATAATCAGGGCCGTCTTTAGGTATGTGGGGACCCCTGGCACTTTTGGCGTTGTGGCCCTTCTACCATGTATGTGCTGTAAAAAAAGCGCCGCAGGGAAATTTTTTTTAGGTGCCACGCCCTTTTTTTGGACTATTAAAATCTAGAAGTTTACTTTTCGATAGCCCAACCCGAGAAAACGTAGAAATAAAGAAATTTCTATATATAAACGCCAATATTTTTATTTTAAATATTTTTTTTTCTGGACTTGTTCTGAAGTTGTTTCCGTTGATTCGTTGTTTTTTTGATCTTGAGCTGATGCTTTGGAAGTAAAAAATGAAGTTAATTTGGGTAGTTTTTCAATAACTTCCTTTTGATGAGCATTTTTTTTCTCTTTTCTGCACCGCTGGGATATAAGCGTTTTGACATGATGATGATTAAAATATGATAACAGTGACCAATAAGCCCTTTAAAAAAAAAGAAAATTGATCATATACAACAAGCAAGGACAAGGACAAAAAAGTTTGTGTCTTACCTTTTAGCTTTTTTATTTTATAATATATTCCAAACTCGTTTTATTTAACGCGGTTTGTAACAAACAATCCAATTATTAATTAAGGAAATATACACTAACAAACTTTAAAAAGTCAATTTAAACTTATAAAATCAAAACCTGCGCTGCGTATCTAACTCAAAACTTAATTGACAATTTGTCAATTTGCGTAACGGTCAACAGATTTTAAAACAGGTGATATTATTATATTCCATTACATTCCGATAACCCGCGCCTGCCATCTATGATCTATGTGTGATAGCGATAGCGCCACGCCCTACGCCAGAGATTCTCCATACTGTATACTGCCACTCAGATGTCGCAGATTACCATTATTCTAATTACAGACAAATTATTGTTGCCAGATTTTAAATGATTACTTTTTTTTATGATTTTTTAAATAAACATTTTAGTCAAATTAATGTTAATTCCCAGTTAATAGTGTTAATACATGCCTTTTTAAGAAATTCTGTCAGCCGTAGAGGGATAGGCGGGGCCCTCCGTGGCCGGGGGCCCCGGGCCCAGTGGGCCCATGCCTAAAGATGGCCCTGAGTATAATTCTTTCCATCTGCAGGTTTCACTGGTTAGCTTGACATTTATTTGAGCTTCAAATCGAAAGGACAACACTTTAACAAATAAGAAACTTGCTTTCCGTCTGTTCTCATAACTAACTGTGCGGCAACGAAAATCCCTAAAAGCAACCAGATTGTAAAAGCTAAAAGTAAAGTAAACGCTTTACATAAAAGTTTTAGTTGCCAAGGGTATAAAAAGTCTCAGTGAATTGGAGGTCGAAACAAGATGTGTGCGTTTTTAGATGCAGGGCATTACTTAATGTTTTGTAGGAAGCCTACAACCAGAGGATCAAAGACGAACTTCTTCAGCCTTAACGGATCAAAATCATTTTGGTCGCTAGGCAAGTCCCTCATCGTCAGTCGGAACTTTATCAACTCGACCATTCCACCTCTAACACTTTCTACTGGCACTCTTGCCACCAAAGCCCGAGAAAGCCCCAACTAACTGACGAAACTATTCTCCTCACATTCAACCGAATGTTGAAGCGTATTGTTCTGTCGAAATCCCAGTCATCGTTATGAACACATGCGCCAATAAATTGACCCCGGTATATTGTAGGCTTTTTAACTTATCCTAAAAAAACAGGAATATATTATTTTTGCTGGAAAACTGCGCGAGTCCAGTTCATATTCATAAAAGGCAAGAAAACCTTCCCAAGCAACTTTCGACCAGTCGCTCTGTTTTATTTTAGATCAAAAGTTACGGAGAAAGCCATCAACCAAAAATTGTTAATGTACCACATTATCAGTGAACCCCGGTATGGATTTAGTAAGCCGAGATCAACAGGAGACCTTCTCGCTTATGTTACCCATGTTTAGAACGACGCAAATAAAATCATAAGGAGTATCGAGCAGTAGCACTACACATTTCCAAGGCTTTCGATCAAGAATGACATGAGGGGCTTCTTACTGAAATTAAAGCAAACGATATGCCCGTTCACTTTTGTTTATGACTGTCAAGCTTTCAGACACGTCCTTCAAGGTGACTAACCTGAACTAACCTAAAAATCTAGCTTCGCTGACGACAACACTTTTATTTAATCTGTTACTTTGGAGGCTCGAACATTGACTGCCAATGCACTTCTCTACAGGCAACTAGACCTGGAAGCAATAGGGTCATATAACATTTTGTTTCTTACATTTTCTGAAAGATTTTGTAATTTTAGTACGAACTACAGTTAAATAAAATAATTTACGAACATCGACTCGCGGAAATCGCTGCGTGACGTCAGTACCTCCTATAGTAAGTCGTATCGCGCTCGCTGCCCCGGTTACTTGCTGTTAACGACTAAGAAGACAGGCGGCTATTTATATCGCCCTTTCTTCGTTGCTCGATAACCCAGTTGACATCGACAACAGAAAGCTTTGTTACAAAAACTTGATTATTTTTCTTTTTTCTAAAATAATGTTAGAGAAAGTATAGTCTAGAGCTCGTATGGAATGGCATTTTCCACTTGTTAGTATTAAAAGTAGTAATAATAAGTTACTGCAATAACTGAAGAAAGAAACAATAAGCGCATCTCCCTTAAATATGTACAGATATGACGTCATTTTAAATTTTTTTAAATGGCAACTCTCATCAATAACCACATGAGTGCACTGGATTTCGCGGTCCAATTTCAAAAACCTTAAGTTGATGATATTTATTTTCATCCGTTTCGGAAATACGGGGGTTCGTAAGTTGCCGTCATCGATTTTGTCTTTTAAGTGTCTCACCTCTTTAACTAACCTGAACTAAACTTTACCAGCTCTATAAACTTATCGAAATTTGTGTAAATAACAAGGCTATTCTATTCAATGTAATTTTATATTCATTTTGCATTGTGTGTGTAGTCTGATTCTCATCTTAAACAAAGACCTTTTCAAAAACCCTGCAGTGGTTAAAATCTACTTAACTTTGACAACACTGTTTCCAAATCAAAACAAGTGTCCGTAGTGGATTTCGCTCCCACTTGATGGAAATTTCCACTCGAGTCTGTTTTATACATAAGTACCCACCTATGTCTATGTGCTTGGCTTTATACCCTGGCTTTATTTTTGGATTAATATAAACACTAGACTACGCTTAAAGAGGGGCCAAATACATACTTGTTCAAGATTAAAGAGAATAGGAAAATGAAATTATAATCTCTGTGCTTTAAAGCTTGTCGTATTTACAAGCATGGGTTGGATGGATAAATAATCTTATAGGTTGTTTGCAGTATAAATATTGATCTGAAGCAAATTATACAGACAAGCCTACGAGCCATTTATTCAGTATTTAAAGTTGCCGAGAAATTCAATTTTATCATGTTCATGATCATGATTTATACCCGGTAAAACCATTGTGCAAGAGGGATTTATGTGATTTCTAAGGAGGTCCAGATATTTTTCCCCGCTCAAATTACCATCTATGAAAAAGGGTCCCACAATATGTCTACCAACTATGCCCGCCCAAACATTAACTTTTTCGGGCCTCTGAATATGACCTTCCTGGAACCAATGAGTATTCTCAGCAGACCAATAACGATAATTATGTCTATTAACAATGCCATTTAAATAGAAAGTAGCTTCATCCGAGAAAATGATATTTGTTGCGAAGTTATTATCGTTATTGCATCTTTCCATCATCAGCTCACAAAATTCAGCTCTTCTTTCAAAATCGTCCTCGTTTAACTCGTGCAGCAGCATTATCTTGCAGGGATGCAACTTCTCCTGCTTAAGCAAATTTTTCACTGACTGGTGAGACACATTAAAATCCATTGCCATTGGCCTGAATGATTGTGTTGGTATTTCATGTATTGAGAGCATGATATCCAAAGCTTTGT
Source organism: Polydrusus tereticollis (assembly GCA_963920685.1). Lineage (NCBI taxonomy): Eukaryota > Metazoa > Arthropoda > Insecta > Coleoptera > Curculionidae > Polydrusus > Polydrusus tereticollis. Next base: position 64,939,427 of record OY987327.1, read on the forward strand.
CTCCCCCGGTTGCTGCTTTAGCTCGACCTGATCTAGCGGCTTCCCTAACACTGCCTGTTTCTCGAAAAATCTTTACCACTGGACACACCGTTGACTGATTTATTGGAGGCCTATTTGGATATAATTCATTGAGAGGTTGACAAACCTGATCTTGCGATCTCTTCATATTTCCGTAACCGCTCATTATTAAAATTTTAACTCGTTGTTTCTCATTCAGATGAACCATAGTGTAAACAAATTAGAAATCAGACAACAGAAAATTAAACAGGAACTCAAAATTGATACCTTTTAGGTCGTTGTCATGAAAACACCTTGACTCAACTGGTGGGTATTAGGTAGGAATAATTATAATTAGAAAGTTTTCATTTTTGAGCTGTCATTATCTCGAAAACGCTAACAGATAGATGATAATTTGAAATACAAAAAATTCATAGTTCTCCCAGTAGATTCCAAATGTGCAATCATATACAGGATGTTCCATTTAAAAAAAGTAAGTTAGTCTCTATGGCAACCAAATCAACAATGACAGAAAAAATTCATGCAGGTAGAAATGTGGGGAATAATTTACTGAACAACTTTAATAAAGGTCACTTTTTCGTATACGAGGTAATTTAAAAGTTACAGGCATTATGCGCGACTTTATTGCCACTCTGTTTATAACACTTTAAAATCCTTACCTGTATAACTGGCCATAAATCCGAATTATCTTTTATAAAAATATAAGAATAATTCTTAGCAAGGTTGTGTTTCTATCGATTTAGAAATCACGACCTACATTACGCATATGAAATGGCTTTTAATTAAAAATACCTCTAAGTAAGTTTGGATTTATATTATAAACCTACAATAACATAACCTTATTATTAGGTTATCATAGAAAATGCCTATTTTATTAAACTATAATATTGTTGGTGACATATTATCTGTGATTTTTTTTTTATGTAGAAATAATTAATTTAACGTATTGTCAATGGAAGTTACTTTTAAAGTGTGGACATTTTAAAGACAATAGTAAAAAAAGTAAATTTAAAGTTTATATATTTATTTATTTCAAAAGTATTAAAAAAATAACATCTTCAGGGTTCGTAGCTCGGATATGAGGAACATAGGACAAAATGTTATATAAAAGATGCTTTTTGGTCCAATCTATTCGATCGTTTGTTAATCATACCTTTTAGGACACCCTGTAGATTATCAATGTTTGCTTATTATTGTGATATTGTCCGCACCTTTTCGAAAGCAAGGGCTGGATAGTCGAGGGACTAGAAAAACTTATTTGACCCTTTCAATCCTTTGTACTATTAGTGTTGGCACAGGGGACCCATAATAAACTTGAAGTTTGTTTAGGTTCGTTAATTTTGAAGTTTGTAAAACATTCTTACTTTGCACGGATCTACCCAGTGAAATTACCAAGGCAAAATAAAAAAGTACGATACGTACTTAACCGGATTTAAGGAATTAAGTTGGCAGTTAAGAGGCGATCGACCATTTGCTTAGAAGTATGCCCAGACCATACTATAAAGAAGAAAGAAGACCTTGCCAAACAACTATGGTCCAGTCGCATTGCTTTTGGTTATATCAAAAGTTATGGAGAAGGCTATCAACGAATTCAACGAAAACTTATTAAATTACCTGGAAGGCTTCAACATTATTAGTGACCGCCAGTATGGATTCCAAAAGTCTAGATTAACTAGAGACCTTCTCGCTTATGTTACTCACGTTTGTAACAACGCAATATAACATCATGGGGAGCCCCGGACGGTAGCACTGGAAATTTCCAATGCCTTTGACCTAGTATAGCATGAGAGGCTCCTCACTAAAGAGCATACGGAATGCCCCTTCAATTTTTTTCATGGCTGTCGAGCTTTCTTAAAGACCGTTCTCTGCGAGTGGCGATGGACGGATTTCTTTCAGACACATTTAACATCAACGCCGGAGTCCCTCAAGGTTCTATATTGTCGCCCACTCTCTTCTTACCATATATTAACGATCTTTTGGAAAAAGCTAAAAATCCTATATATAGCTTAGTCGCCCACTCTCTTCTTACTATACATTAACGATCTTTTGGAAAAAGCTAAAAATCCTATATATAGCTTCGCTGATGACATCACACTTGTTTCATCTTTTACTTTTGATGCTCGGACATCGGCTGCCAATGCACATCTCTATAGGCAGCAAGAGGTCTCATATCTCAATAAAGACCTGGAAGAAATTCTATCTTAGGTTGACAGTAACCAAGTAGAATTTAACGCTAAAAAATCGCAGGAGGCAGTTTTTTTTAAAAAAGTTAATGTTGAAGAACCAAATATAGTCATGGCGGGACACTCGATTCCCTTGGCTTCATCAATTTATTTATTGGGCGTCAATTTGGATAGTCAGCATTTCCCATATGCTGCGCACTTTCTGTCGGTCACTGTATAGTATGTGAAAAATCGAAAACAAAACAAAGGTAAATATTGGTAGTGAAAACATAAACTGATTACAGTTTAGCTGAACTATACACGGTGGCTTAAATTAAAGGAGTACACTTTTTAATTGTGGATATTTTTTTTCATTTTGCACTGATTTAATTTATTTTTGGAGGGATGATGAACTAAAATTGTCTCAGTAAAATGTGTAACTTTTATCAAAATATTTGGAACAGGGCTGGATTGACAGGCTTTTTTTTTACTAAACGTGCGCTTATGTTCGTTGCAAACGGAAACTGATTTATTTAAATTTCAGATGATACGTTTTTTTGATAGTTTAACTATTGAAAATTCTCCATAGGTATCATTGTAAAATATTTTAAAATTCAAGAAATACAATTTATTTTGTTTAATCTTAATTAACGAATTTAATAATATTAACAATTAATGATATCAAGACTAACTATCACTTAAAATCAAAAATGGTCTAAATATTTACAGGATAACATTATGAATATGACCACCATGATTTTCTATCACCGATTGCAGTCGCCTTCGCCATAGGTTCAATAGCTGCATTGATTATGTCCTGGTTAAAATTATTCCAACAGAACTGTAACCTTTCCTTTAGCTGTTCGATGGTGTTAAATATTTGATCATTGTAAACATTTGCCTCTAAAATTCCCCATATGGAATAGTCAACAGGGTTTAAGTCTGGACTATTGGGTGGCCACATCTCCGGTTCGATATAATCGGGGCATTGCTCAAGCAAAAAGATTCTTGTACTCCGAGAGGTATGGGAAGGAGCACCGTCTTGTTGGAACGGAATCTTCGTAGTATAGATTACATCTTTCTAATCGTTTCTCCTTCACATTGGCATTAAGTTTCTGACAGTAAACTTTTTTAAAGACTTTACGTTGGTAATCATCATTTATAATTCTTTGAACTGTAGAACGGTGAATTCTTGTTCTTTTCGCTATTTTTCTGGTATCTACAGATTCTTCAGGTCGTACATTTTCTATAATATTTCTTACCATGGTAATATTTCTCTGAGTTCTTGAAGTTTTCTTCCTTCCCCTTCCAACTTTTATTTTTATGAATCCTTAATGTTCTCTAGGATGTGTTAAAAACTTTCCAACTGTTCCAACATATCAATTTTTTTCAGGAAACTCCTTTACAATAATTTTTCTTGCACCGTAATTATGTTTTAATCGAAAACATTTGATAAGAATTCGATTATCTTATTGTATTTCTTGAATTTTAAAATCTTTCACAATGAGATCCACACTGGAGAATTTTCGATAGTTAAACTATCAAAAAAACGTATCATCTGAAATTTAAGTAAATCAGTTTCCGTTTCCAACGAACATAAGCGCACGTTTGTTGAAAAAATCCTGTCAATCCAGCCCTGTTCAAAATATTTTGATAACTGAGACGATTTCAGTTCATCATCACTCCAAAAAATAAATTAAATCAGTGCAAAATGAAAAAAATATTCACAATTAAAAAGTGTACTCCTTTAATTTGAGCCACAGTGTAGTTCAGTTTCAATTGAACAACGCAATAGCGAATGAACGTAGTTCATAGGTTGATCGGCATTCTGTTGAAGTTAAGATCAGGATTGTTTTATACAACTGACCCTAATAGAACATTTTATATACTTGCATCCCCAATATGACTCGGAAATGATACTCCTGATTTTGTCCCTCTTGGTGAAAATTCTGCGTACGCCCATGGCAGTATAAAAACTCACTTGAAATTAGTATTTTATAAGAATTATTAACTTTGTCAATATAAAAATTCGCAAGCCTGTTGTCCGGTAAAATTACTTACGCTTGAAGGAGTTTTGTAGCGCTTATTATTCACAAAAAGCAAGGCATAAATATTCCGAATAACTTATTTTGCACAAAAGTTTTGAGAACGGATGGCTGGTTTTTAGGCGTTTGGTTAATTATTTTGTGGAAGCTAAATATGTAAACTCTGAAAGAAAGATGATAATTTAATTAGGTAGGGTTTATGGTTCAACGTATATTTAATTAAAGGTAGGCGTCGCTGAGAAGATCGGAACAAAGAAAAAATATATTGTGTATTGGAAGTTATAGGAACCTCCATCATTAATGTATCCGTATTCCCCTGAGCATGCCGTGGCGGATCTACCCAAAGGATACAAAACCAATAGGTGAATAGGTATTTTACCGATACTTTATGCTTAAGTAAGTCCTAAAGTCGTAAATCAATAGCAACTTATTAGTAAGGCATATGCATTTTTAAAACTACTAGGTATACGTACTTCTCTCTAGCTTCACGTCGTGAAATAGGTGCCTTGCCTGGAAGTTATTTCGCAGCATTATATTTATAGTGCACAGTGGCGGAGTAAGAGGAGGGCGAAGGGGGCAGCCGCCCGAGCACCAAGATAACAGAGCATAAAGAAAAGACCAGCAGGCGCCCTCGATAAGAAACCCTTTGAAGTTAACAAAGTCATTACAAGTATTTTTAAACTGTATCTCACGAAGTTGATAATAAAATATATTTTATACAGTTATAAACACACATCATTTAATTCCTCAAACCTCCCAATTGCTAGAAGAAATTAAATTATTACTTTTGCAAATGCCTCTTTCAGTCCTTAGCGCTTAATAGCTCCGCCACCGAATTGATGTACCGGTTTACTTGAACTCTATTAACTTTAAGATTTGCCTCTAGCCTCTTCACCCTACTTTTTAAAAATTGACTTCGTCTTGGTAGGATTCAGACGAATACTCTATTCCAAGAGCATTTTTTCGACGAGCGAGTAGAGGATATGACCCTGCAATCTTGTTTCGATAATTAGCCAGGGTTGCCTTGATGTGGATGTAATCGCAGTATCGTCGGCGAGCATCTGATTCTGTCTATCTTCTGGTATGGATGACATATGTATAAATGTTATACAAGCGGCACTCCTGCCCTAATATGTTTAGTATCAGAAATCATGCTTTTTGCCGAAACTACAAATAATTTGTTTTCAAGGAATTACCTTGATTAAATTGCTCGGCCCTCCCAGCCTTATAAACTTCAAAGTCAAGTCACAATATCAGACTTCATCAAACGCTTTGCTGACGTAAAAGAAAACCGCCCCCGCAAGTGCGCTCGTTTACCTCGTTTTTTGACTGCATGCCGTCCCTGCCATTAGAACATCACTACTGAAGACAAAGTATTTCAGACTTGAAAATAGGCAACCAAACATACAGAAGGTATCGAAATTAAAACCCAGGCTCGGCAACGTCGAACCTGCCGCTACATTTAAAGTGCGGTTATGGTTATGCCTAATAATCATTAGCGACAGGAAAGATTTTGTTTATCGATCTGTTGTTTTTAAAGTTTTTGTGATTAGTCTTGATTATCTAATTTAATGTAAAATAAGTAAGAGTAAGTGTTATCTGTTGAAAAGCACAACTTTCGGTTTGCTTTTTTTAAGATCAGGAACTCAGGTAAGTGTTTTAAAATTTAAATAAAATATACTGTTTGGACATTCCGCAAAATTGAGGATAACGCACGCAACCACAAGCCCAAGCTAAAACTGAGGTAAAAAGTGCTTATTTAATATATTTTAAGTTTAAAATCAGGAATATTGTCATTGGATGAACAAATTAAATTAAAAAACAATGGTCACTGACCCCTAAAATGTTGAATTTAATTAACACGGGAGAGATCCCAGGGTCATTTTCGGAAAAATGGTTTCAAAATAATGCATGGCTTAGGGGTAGTGAATATATTATTATGTGGTATATCTGTGGTGAAACCAAAATTATACTGTTTTGTTGGCCAATCATTGTATTTGTAAATGAAAAAGGAAAAAATTTAAATTCGTAGTGCGGACTGTTTCGGGCTCTCCAAACGCATGATTTTTCCAAGGAGCATATAACCTGAACTAACCGCAGTCAACTAAAACTTGATTTATTTTATTTGGTAAACAAAACATGCACTTATTCGACGCGATTATCACCCAGATAATAATATCTGTGTCAAATGAGCGAGGATTTTCGTGTCTAAAGCGCGTTAAAAGTTATTCTCGTAATATGATTTACCAGTAGCAATTGTTAGGTTTGGCACAATAATTATTGCTAAGTACTTAATAGAAAAAAAAAATTCTAAAAAAAAATGCAAAAAACATTTAATTTTATGTCGTAATTACACCATTCTGTCACCATTTTCCAACATCTAAATTCGGTGTATAGAATTAATTTAACAGGTTTGAAAATCTCAAAATTTTTTTCATAACAGTTAATTTCATCGCATAAATCTTCAGCTATTATATAGGGTGTCTCTTAAAGGTGCGGAAAAAATACTACCCCAAATTTCTGAGGCTTAAATATAACGATCTAACCCAACTTACCTCAGTCCAAAAGTGGATGATTTTGGAGCTACAGAGTGTCAAAAGTTCAATTTGGTTTTAGTTTTTCATAAATAATTTTTTTAATAATTAGTGTATTGTCACAATATTCGGCTAAGGGAGGTTTTGTGGGGTGAAAAATTAAAATCTGCTCTCATTTTTATTGTACAATTTATAGGGCGCCACCTGCGGTACCCTGCACAAATTTAAATCGAAATAACTCTTTTGAGCCACCCTGTATTTAATATTTAAATAAAAATTCTTATTCTCCAACGCCTTTTACCTAAAAAAAGGTATACGTGGTAAGAGTTGATTTGGGCAGCCGTTTTTGAGATATCTGGATTTAAAAATTCACTTCGTGTATGGCCAGGTCTACATTATTGTAATAATAGAACACAATTTGAAGCGAAGGCGTTAAATTAAAATAACTGTTACTAAAAACTACAAAAGAACATTTACATAAATATGTTGTTAATTTTAAACAGTCAATAAGAGATTTATTTATCAACAAGAAAAATTTATTTTAATTTTAAAAAAATGCCTTTAACAAATGTTCAAAATGACCTCCATTTTCGTGCGTACAAAGATTAATACCTTTTATAAAATTAAATTGAACACTTTGAAGCATTTCATCATTTCTCAAAGCATAAATTCCAGTTTGAATACGTCTCCTTAATTCATCTTCTGTATCTACTGGCATATAATACACAAGGGTTTTCAAAGGTCCCTATAAAAGTAATCCATCGGTGTCATATCAGGGGATCGAGCTGGCCAATTTGCGGGTGCATCATTGCCTCTACCTATCCATCCGCTTCGAAGTTCCAAGGGCAGGAGATCTAATAAGTCTGGTAATTCGTTTCGCAGATGTTCCAAATAATTTTCGCCATTTATTGATCATTAACTCATGAGGATTTTCTCTAGCATAGACATGTTCATTGTGCAAATTAGTTATGCCACTCCGCGTGAAACAGGTTTCTTCGGTAAATAAAGTTCTTCGTGTAACGTTCCTATCTTGATTTCTGTGTTCTTAGATATACCAGCAGAAAGCTAGGCGTGGTTCAAAATCATGGGGTAAGAGATCTTGTACCCGTTGAATATGAAACGGGTGCATCAGTAGTTGTTCTCTGGTCACCCTATTAACAGAATCTTTGCATACCGCTAGCTCTAAACCCAATCGTCTGCTGCTGAGTTTAGGATTTTCTCCAATCCGATTTAGAATATCTTCCTCAAGCTCTGGAGTTGTTACCGTACGTGCACGACCATAATTAATAGGAACAGGCGCAAACCTACCCATTTTACGAAGACTAACAGTTGTTGTAATTTAACGCCTTCGCTTCAAATTGTGTTCAATTATTACAACAATTTAAACCTGGCCATACAAGAAGTGAATTTTTGAAATCCAGATTTCTCAAAAACGGCTGCCCAAATCAACTCTTCTGCGAGCTGCGTCAAGATCGAAGATGAGTACAGCCAAGTATTCTGTATCAACAGAGGCCTAAAACAGGGAGATGCTTTGTCGCCAGTACTTTTTAACCTTGCACTAGAAAAAGCGATAAGAACAGCATCAGTGAACGCGGAGGTTTTTGGTCCGGGTGGCCCTAAACTTGTTCTGGCCTACGCGGATGATATTGGCTCAGTAGGGGAAAGCACGGTCAGTGTAAAGGAAAACTTTATAAAGATCGAAAGAGAAGCCCAGAGAATAGGCCTACGAATAAACGAAGGAAAGACCAAATACATGCATGTCTCCCGCAACCCTGCGCGAGACAGAGTCAGGCAGAACATCTCCATGGACGACTTTAATTTTGAGCATGTGCGAACCTTCAAGTACTTGGGCGCAGTGATAACGGCAGACAATAATATGCAGGAAGAGATCAAACGGCGTATCACACAAGCAAACAAATGTACATTTGCAGTACAAACCTTGCTAAAATCAAAATTTATCACAAGAAAGGCAAAAACCATAATCTATCAAACAATAATACGACCAGTAGCAACGTACGCCAGTGAAACATGGACACTGACACTCCGCGACACGGAACTCCTAAGGTTTGAGAGAAAAATCCTACGCATGATATATGGCCCTGTCCGAGACTCTAAAACCGGCCGTTATAAAATGAGAAGCAACGTAGAGCTTGCTCAAATATATCAAAGCCCTGACATCATTCAGGAAATAAAGTCTGGCAGACTAAGATGGGCAGGGCACGTACAAAGAAGCCGTAACGATCGACTAATAAAACGGGTGTGGGAGGAAGCACCACAAGGAAAAAGACCACTGGGAAGACCTAAGCTTAGATGGAGAGATAACATAATCAAGGATCTAGCTACCCTTGGAGTAGACCATCAAGAATAAAGGGAGATGGCCCAGGACCGTTCCAGGTGGAGGCAGATAGTCAAGGCAGCCAAGACCCACCCTGGGTTGTAGTGCTACGGAGTAAGTAAGTAAATCAACTCTTGCCACGTATACCTTTTTTAGGTAAAATACGTTGGAGAATAAGACTTTTTATTTAAAGATTAAATACAGCGTGGATTAAAGAAGTTATTTCGTTTTAAATGTGTGAAAGATACCGCAGGTGGCGCCCCCTAAACTTTACAATAATTAGGATAAGAGCAGATTTTAATTTTTCACCCCACAAAACCCCCCTAGCCGAATATTATAATACACCAATTATTAAAAAAATGAATTATTAAAAACTGAAACCAAATAGAACTTTTGACACTCTGTATCTCCGAAACCATCCACTCTTGGACTGAGGCAAGTTGGGTTAGATCGTCATATTTAAGTCTCAGAAATTTGTGGTAACATTTTTTTAGAGACACCCTGTATATCTTTTTCATTTTTAGAGGGATCATGTAACATACTTTCCACAGATTTGCATTTTGTCGACCTATTAGATTTATCTGTTTTAATAAAATTACTTAGGTCGTTGAGAAAATTGAAAGCTGTGTGATGTTGTTTTATTTCTTCGAACCTTTCTTCTATTTTTGATAATGCATAATCCAATATTACAAAGTAAAAATTAATTTTGAATTGGTCTTCTGCATTTCTTGGAGCATCATCTTTACATTCGCAGTTTTCAGTTATTAAGATTGACACGTTCAAAATTAATATAGTGCAAATTATCCCGGTGCGTGTATTTATAGGCTTAGGCATTTTCCTGCAACCTGACAAACACCGCCCTCGCCGACGCGATGCCGGCGATGCGACGCGATTTGAAGGGACGATGAGTTAAAACGTGTTAAAACATAAACGAACAATGTATTTCCCAACTAGTTGCGACATGGAGTAGCGTTCTTAAAATCAATGTTATTTTGTTTATTTTCAGTTATACTTCTAAAATGCATTTTTAGCTCTAAGTAGTTACCTTGATTATTTTACTAATAAACTAGTTTTAAATTTATTTTTTTAGCGGACGACTATCGCCGCCCCCTTAGCTTGCCGCCCGCCTGCCCCGCACCCCTGGCACTCTCGGGTTGGAACGGCCCTGCCCCTGCCCCTGAACCTTATTGTATTTTGAGTAATCTTTTTATTATACTTGAAACGAGCTTCCTCAAGTTCCCTGAAATTTGCATTGCATTGCACTAAAAAAACAACAGATACAGATAATAGATAACCTAATAAAAAGTTATTAAGCATTTCATTATATAAATATCTTTTGCCTTTTTTGTCCAATGGTTATGCACTGATCGTTATACTAACTTCTAATCAGTTTCGGGAACCCACGAAATTGTTTAGTTATCTTGTTCTTCCTATGATCTTTCATACTCGTGTTGGGTAATAAACGAATATTTCGTGTACGATTCCCAGGATTTCGAAGTTTTGACAAGCATATTAGACTATAGTATCAAAATATTAATATCTCACTATAAAATAGTTCAATTTATCTGGCCCAGTTTTAACCAGCGCAGCGATCTGTTTCAAATTTTCAGAAATTCTGCTGATATTTTACCCGAGCTACATCCTCATCACTCATTCTTGACATTTGTTCTATGTAGGCCTCAACAAACAAGTCTATTTAATTCTGTGCTTTGTGTCGTTAAAAAGCTTTGTTTTGTATTATTTTTATGTTATCGAGAGACGTTAATGAGAGTACTGAATATTTTTTATACTACAAACAATTTTTTTAAAAATGACTTTAAGTAAATTTATAGGCCTCGATCTCATTTCGCTTTAAGAGGAAATAGGTATTTTTCTAACGAATACGGAAAATTGACTTTTCCGCAAGTGTTAGGAACAAGTGATTTTCTACGAGCGAGAACGAGGAAAATTAACCAACCAAAAACTACACAGGGTGAGTCAACCACAGAGTAAAATTTGTGTTGGGAATTACCAAAAAACGTTAAATACAAAAGTTTTAGAGAATATTAGGATGCACAGTTTGAAATGATTTTTGAGTATCCAGGGTGGTTCAAAAAAGCGTGGCGAATATAACATACATTTTTTTTTTAAATGGAACACCCTATTTTTATTATTTTTAGATTCTGCTTAATATTATATAATTTTTTTGTTAATAATGTTATACACCTAAACCTAGTAGTTAATCTATTATTTTAATTTTTCTAGAAAAATATTAGTTTTTACTCTTATGAATAATTGACAGTTCCGCGATTGTTTCTGAAGGTGAAATACTAATATTCGGTACAAGCGTTCTATTGGGATATCAAAAAGAAAAAAAAAACATTTAACGAAATATGAGTTAGATGCTACAGGGCGTTCAAAATAAATGTATACATTTCGACAAATTTAAATTGAAAAATGTCAACTTTCTTAAATGGCGCACCCTGTATATTATTATTTTTTCGGATAGGTTTTATAAAACTCTTCAACTTTCATTAAGTACGTCATATGCCTATTTATAATAGTTTGCGATTTATTTTGATTTTTCTCATTTTTACCCTTGTTTTTATTACACTAACGGGAATAACGCTATAAAATAAATAAGAATAATATTTCTGCTAACTAACTTACTAAATTTTTAATTATTATGACGTAATAAATGTTCAAAAATATGCCCGTCTCCTTGGATACACATGTTCAGTCTTTTTACATATTTCTCTGCACGTTCCTTAGCATAAAGGGTGGTATTGTCCTGCAGGCATCCCGTATCCTATTTTCCATATCCTCTGGTGTTGTAGAGGGATATTTAGTGTAGCCCCACAAAAAGAAATCTAAAGGTGTTAAGTCACATGAACGTGGGGGCCACCAAATGAATCCATCCCTACCGATCCATTTAATGAAAACTCCCGAACTTCCCGATGGTAATGAGCAGGTACTCCATCTTGTTGTATCCACATTTGTTTCCTCTTAATGTCATCAACGTCTTTAAGGAGCTGTAGTAATTTAATTTGCAAAAAAGTTTAAATATACACTAATATACAGACTGTCCACGGATAGGGTTTACAATAGCACAAATGGATGAAAGATTTCATTTTTCGTGAAAAAGTCATTCTCGATATAAAGTTTTGCTTGTAAAAAAAATGCAATTCGCGAAGAGAAAATTTTGATTATTTATACAGGGTTCGAAGAAACTTCAAAAACATGATTTCTCTTCAAGAGTAAACTACCTTTATTTTTAATTTTTGACCAAAATGCCAATTAGAAAACTTATTTAGAATAACGTTTGTAATTTAAATCCGAGATTTAAAATAAATCTTTGATTTTTTTAGTTTTTTCAATTTTTAGAGGTAAATGAAAATTTTTTTTGGATAGCATTAGCGGTCAAAATACATTCATTATCAATTACAGAGGGGCATCAAAAAATTTCAAAAACTGATTTGTGGTGTTAATAGAAATATGTATTTTGAATTTCACAAATGAAATGACCCCGGCAATATCACAACAAAGTCTTAAAATAACAACAAATAATAATTTTATAATTTGCTATTCAAACACCCCCCCCCCTCCATATTCAACACATTTTTCCAGCTGTAAACGAATGTGGTCAAAACTTCTTCGAATTTCTTCAATGGAAATTGTTTGAACAGCTTCAACAATTCGCTGTTTTAGAAGCTGTACGTCGTTCTCAATTGGACGGGAGTACACTAATTGTGTGTGGCGCCCCCAAAGATAGGCATCTGAAATAGTTTAATCGGGACTCCCTCGGAGCTACAGAACCGGACCATTCCGACCAATCCATCTGTGGCCAAATGTATTATCAAGCCATTCCCTCACTTCAATTGCGAAATGCGCAGGGCATCCATCTTGTTGAAAGTACATTTCGTTCCTAAATTGGAGAGGCAATTCTTCTAGGTTGTCAGAAAAGAATGTTTCCAACATTTCAAGGTAACTCCTACGGTTACACGTGTTTTCAAAAAAGTATGGGCCAATAATGCCATAATGTGAAATCGCACACTAGACATTTACTTTTTTGTAATATTGTCTTCTAGCAAGAATTCTAAAAAACGGGGATTATTTTTGTTCCAGTATCTAATATGCGCAGAAGACACTTTCCCGTTTGTTAAAAATGTCGATTCATCGGAGAACATGATAAATTTATGAAAATTACTGTTTCCACTTACAGTTTTGTCTCCGACCCAAAGACAAAAATCCAAACGTTTGGCTTCGTCTCCTTCTTCCAACGTTATATACTATTATATTTACAATTATGGAAAAAACGCGCAATGTTTGTGAAGTTGTAAGACAGCGCCCCCTAGCGCCTAGTGTAAAACACATATTACCGTAGTTCATAAGATTATATATAGAGTGAGAAAAGCACTTTTTACCAAAACTAAGTTTACTAAATTATGTTAAGCCAGACCGGAGTTATCAGCATTTATTACAAATAATGTTCAACCTTCCCTAACCACTTTATTCAAAATATACAAAAATGTTATTTTCGGGATACCTTAACTAGACGACTTTTGAGGAAACTTCGTGATTTATATTTACCGTTACTGTTGCGTCCTCTAGCGCTAGTCTGAGAAACTTGAAAATAATCTCCAGCAATTTCTCATGACCACTTTACCTAATATATTTTTTTTCCCCGCACGCCATACGACTAACACTTTCTGAGATACGGCCGACAGACATTTTTAGTGGGGCACCTGGTACAGTGCTCGGCTTTGGAAGCCTTTAATAAAGATTGAAACGAAATAATAGCGGCTCTTAAAACTATAAGGCCCGGTATTTTCACGGTCTGTTAAATGGAGAAATATGTAACAGTGGATTATCATTTAACCGACATTATAACAGTAGAATAAGCAAAATTAGTTTTTTGATTGCTTTTTAACAGACAGTTAGCTAACGCTAGATTTAATCGGAGTACGTTTGACAACGTTGCAATGCACTGGAATTGCAAGGTTATATGCTTATTTTTCTATCGTACGTACTGGAAAAGGACATAGAAAATCTTCCAGCGAATTATACACAGAAACGAGCAAGAGTTGCAATAGCAGGGTAGTCACCGCCAGCAGCTGATCAGCTAACCTCAAAGTTTTAGTTAAACCGGCAGAGGCGGCAAGCTACAAGCTGTTGAGCTCGTTGAAAAAATTCTGCATCATTCCAAGAATTGAAGTGGTCAATGCGTTCTTTTACATTATACACTCTTATATGTTCCGCCACTTCTTCCTCTATTATATTGACTAAATCAATATCATTAATAATATCAAAATATTCATCCACATTCATCCTATAAAATTTTATTTTATTACATGTAGTATAAAAAATTGAAAATTTTACGTTTATTGCATACAAATGGGTAGGTACCTACCCATCTATCTACTATAATAAAATAAAAAGTTCTATGTTACTACCTACCTTATTTATTACACACAAAAGCTGAACAAACTTCCAATTATTCAAAAATAAATAATGGCTATAACATTTCTATTTTATAGGTTAGATACACATTTATTCTCCTGTTAACACCTTAACCGCCCAATTTACTACGGGCTAAGTTACCAAAGAGTTAAGACACATTTAACCGACAATTAAATTTATTCAGTAGTGAAAATACCGTATATTTCGTTTAACAAAGGATTATAGTTTAACTGACTTTTACCGGATGATGAAGAAACCGGGCATTAGAGTGACTCTGTCCACCAAAAAGCTTCGGTTAAAAATGAAGCGACCGGACTATTGGCTCAATTAAATTCGCTAGAAACGGCTATATTATCGAAACTTTGGGGATATATACGAAAATAATTTAATATAGTTTCCAAAATTCGATGTCGACACAGACGTAGAATTAGTTTCCAGTCTCTACGAGTCACTTATCACTTTCATAGAAAACAAACGGGAATCTTTTGATGCTTTTGAAGAGGCTGGTAAGAAAAAATCCACAGAAGCGATAGCTAGAATATAATCAAAAGAAAGAAACGACACGATAAGTGGCGTGAGGAAGAAGAAGTATTGTTACAAGGACGTGACCATTTCCGGGTTAATACCTGTTTCCCAATATTCGACCAACTGTTGGACGAGTTGGGAAGGCGCAAATTTTCATATCACGCAGTAACCGCCAATTATGCATTCTTATGCAGATTGGATACAACGCCATAAAACTTCAAAAATTATATCCGATTGATCTTGCGGATGATATAATAATATAAGAAGAATGTGTTCTTTTAAAACAATTCTTGACTTGACATGAAAACAAAATGAGTTTATTAAGCATAAGGATTTGAGGAAATCATTTCCATAATTATATAGAAATAGCATTACGTATGTTCCTCTGTACTTTACTTAAAAGAATAAAAAATTATCTATGTTCCCGGATAAGCGAAGAACGTTTGAACAACTTAGCCATCCTTAGTATAGAAGCTGACTTAACAAAATCCGTAAATTATGACACTTTTTTTTCGTTTATTTGCGGGGTGGCAAATCTTATGGGCCCAGGGCGCTACATCTTATAAATACGCCACTGAGGAAACAGCAGCCAAAATGTATCCGATATGTTTACAGTACATTATCCGGAGAGGCCAATTCCAGTAATATCGACCATAACCAAAATTATTCAAAAATTTGAAAGTAATGAAACTTCTCTTAACAAATATTATTGCGAAAGAGTAATGAGCCTGCAGATAAAGATAATAACTATATGTAATGGGTTAAACTTCGCTTACATAAACATGAACAGTATCCTTATCAGTAGATACCATAGATTTCAAGAAATAAGATATAGAGGTATGCTTTAAAGGGCGGATTTATATTTTAAGGGAATTCTTGCAAAATATTTGTTTTATACACGAATGTACCTTAAATAATAGACCTATACTTTGTGTCTTAATGCGTGAGAGCAATAAAATGTAAATTTACAATGACAGGACCCATTAAGCAGGGTGAACAACTTAAAGGTTGCATTGTAAATTTCAGGTAAGTTGCAATTATTTTGAGTTTTTAAAAATGTCGTATTTCAGATATTTAAGACACACCCCGAACCGTTCCTAAATTAGGGTCGCCCTAATTAGCATACAATTGAAAGACCAGTTTGGTAAATGAAATGAAAACTACCTGTAGTAACAACGGCGTTACTACAGGTAGTTTCAATATTAATATTTATAAAAAAAAATCTACTATGTGCAATACAAAAATTTAGTTTTTAAATTTTAGTCATCATGTTCCAAGTAGTCCAATGAACTATCGTCGTTGGGGTCCAAAGAAATAATAAGCGGCTCTACAGTGTTTTCTAGCATGTTATCAGCTTCCCACATTCTTTCTTCTATTTCAATCATATGTTCGACGCACTTACTCCATTTTTCACAATCCACTGTCTTTATTCCCTCTTGCAAGAAGTTTCCACCATCTCTCATTTTAAAAGTGGTGTTATGCCTTGCTACAAACCCTTTTACTTGCGCCCACACCAATTTTATGGGGTTTAATTCACAGTGATATGGCGGAAGGCGAAGTACAGTTATATTTCGTTTTGAAGCGATTTCATCGACAACAAATTTCGTACAAAGAGGTTTATTTAACTTTACAATCTCTAGTAGCTCCTTTTTCAGCATGTCTTTATAAAATGGCTTCTTATTTACAGTAAATCAATGAATGATGTCATTTTTATTCCAAGAATACGTTGGTATTTTTTCGGATTTTCTTGAGTGGTAGATGATATTATCCATGACTATAACAGACCCAGAAGGAATAAGATCTAACATTTGTTGGACATATTCTTCAAAGACATCAATCATGTCTTCATGATAGTCTTCAGTCCGTTTTGATTTAAATGCTAGTAAGCCGCCATCGAAAAATCCATTTTTGCTACCAATGTGAGTAATTATTAATCTTTTACCTTTTTTAACATAATAATTTAATTATATTGCTTTTATTCCAGTGGACCATCCTTCCATGAAAGCTTGCCTCGCGCTTTTTATATGTTTATCCTGCCATATTTTCCGAACGGTATAACCTTCATTTAAGTTTCGTCCATATAACAGATATTCCTGTTTTCCCTTCGAAACTGTCTAACTGCCCCCAAAATATCGTCGTGCAGATGATTTCGTCTTTCTCTATTAAAAGTGATTTTCTGTTTTAAATTCATTTCCTTTAAAGTTTTCCATAGTTTCTTCTTACCCATGGTTGGAATGAAATCATCCTTCTTCATTTCAGACATTATTTTGTCCAAGGTAGGTATTTTCTTTTTTAAGTAAAACGAGTATATGATTCTTCCGATGGCAGTCCTTTCACCCTCATTTATTACAGTTTCTTTTCTTCCTGTACTTATCTTTGCTAACCTGATGGGGCCGCGATTTTCCTCGTGCACAAGTCGGTGTATTGTTGACTGTCCGACTCCAGTCATATTCGAACACATTTCAACTATTTTGGCAACTCCAAATGTTATATGAAATAATAATTAGACTACGCCTATGGAATTCGGCGAAGACCACTGGGTTTTATAGTTTAATAATGATTTATTACTCTCTCGCATTAAGAAATGTGCGGGCAGGCATTTTGAGACATCATATTATTGGTCTACTCTTTTAATATCACGATCTAACAGTACAATATTTTCTTGAACTCCTTCAAAATGAAATTACGCCTGCGTTACAAGGGATTGTTCGGAAAAATCAAGACATTTGGTTCCAGATGGACGGCTACCCAGCTCATAACTCCGCAATAATAGTTAGAGAGTATTTACAAAATCACACAATTAATTGGCCAGCTAGGTCTCTCAATCTTTCGCCGAACGACTTATTCTTATTAGGACACCGAAAAATTACGTTCTACAATAATATATAATACGAGACGTTGGAAAATTTTAAAAAATGGCAATACTGCAAAGTCTAAAAGGCTTTCCGTGTATCAGTTCAAAACGAATTTTATGATCGTCTAGAGTCTAGGGTATTATTGCCTAGCAAATGTTTGAAGATTTCATTAAATACTTAGTTATATCTTATGGTGCCTGTTATGTCGAAACATGTAGGGACAATCATTAAAATTTTTCAAAAATATATATTATTTGTGGAGGAAGACAGAAGTGTTGTTTTAATTTAATACTTAGTTATGTTTAATCTATATGTTGTATCAGGTATGCATGCAAGGCACAGCACTGCAGGATTAATCCTTTATGACGCTCTACGAGCGGTGCGTGTGCGCGGGATCCGATTCACGTTGGTCTTGAACCTTTGGAGATCATACTCGTTGGGAAACACGGCCTCAGAGAGGTCGTTCCAGAGTGATGACGGTCTCCAGATAAAAGAATTTTTAAACAGTGTCGTTCGAGGGACACTAAGCTGAACCATCGTACGGGTGGGATGCAGTGGCTCGTCGTGTACTTCTACCATGCATCGCTCTGAGTGGAATCAAGCGAGCAACCTCAGTTGAGCACTTGCCATGAAAATATTTGTAAAATATACCCAAGTCGCCAACCTGTCTTGGACGTTCAAGACTTTCCAGGTTGTGTGTCAGTTGATGGTCACCGATCAAGCGAATGGCTCTTCTTTGAATGGAATCTAGTAATCTCAGGGTATGTTTAGGAGCAGAGCCCCAAATATGCGAACAATACTCCGAAAGGTCGAATTTGAGCTTTATAGAGCATTAAAAACTGTTGGGGTGTATAGAGGTTCTTAGTTCGGAAAAATATTCCAAGGTTGTGCGAGGCTGCCTTAGCAATGGCCGCAACGTGACTATGCCAAGACATTGACGCCCAATAAATGAATTGATGAAGCCAAGGGAATCGAGTGTGCCGCCATGACTATATCTGGTTTTTCACCATTAACTTCCGGCCGGTTTTTTTGGCGTTAATTTCTACTTGGTTATTGTCACCCCAAGACATATAGAGATGTGCATTGGCACCCGATGTCCGAGGATCCAAAGAAAAAGATAAAACGACTGTGCTGTCATCAGCGAAGCTATATAGGTATAGGATTTTTGTTTTTTTTCCAAAAGATTGTTAATGTATAGTAAAAAGAGGGTTGGCGACAATATAGAAACTGGAGGGACTCCGGCGTTGATGTTAAATGTGTCTGAAATAAATCCGTCCTTCGCCACTAGCAGAGAACGGTATTTAAGAAAGCTTGATAACCATGAACAAAATTGAACCGGCATTCCGTATGCTTTCAATTTAGTTAGGAGCCCCTAATGCTATACTCGGTAAAAGGAAATGCCCAGTGCTACCGCCCGGGACTCCCCATGATGTTCTATTGCGTTGTTGCACCCTCTAGTAACTTGTTAGTGTTTACACATTTTTCTTTATATAAAATACATATTCCTATTATCCACAAAAGTATATTATTAAAAACACAAAAATAAAAAAATAATAGATAACCAATAATATTAATAGGATAATAGATAAAGATTTCATCTCACCTGACATGCAACCGCTTTGGTGATTTGACAAGTCTTTTCTGGGAAACCTTGATACTTGAATAAGTTATTTAACTATTGTAATTTTATAATTAATTACGTTTTTAAATCAAAAACTCTGTTTTTATCTTATCACATAAATAAATATTCGAAATTAAAATTGGTTCAATTTAGAATCTTTACAGCGAAAAACTGAAAGCATAACTTAACTTTCATTATGCTAATACTACTTTAGGTAACACTAGTTATTTTACTATTATACCTTTATCTGAAATAGACAACATGGCTCTATAATAGGTTTTCTCAACCTTCGCAATACACATTTACCGATAGCGCTACGTTCAACAGGTATGTTTAGCTACAATAATTATTTTTTATCGTCTAGTACTAAAGTTCTTTACACATTTTAATATATCTCTTCTGATTAGAGGGTTGAATTGTATTAGAATATTGTACAAGAAATGTATGTTATGATATAATATTAAAAAAATCGTATAAATTTAAGTAAGTTAAATAAATGGTCTCTCAGTTTTTATGTCATGAAGACTATTTATATATTAGTTAAATACCATTTTTTAGTGCTCTTTATTTAGTAAATAATATGTAATATTATTAGTACAAAAAAATACACCACAGGAAACAAACCAGTGATAACAATAGTGAAATTTTTTATATCTGATATAAAATATCTTCCAATATTAGGTTTAGTTATTTTAAACAATAATTATATGTATCTATATGTTTTTAACAGATTCAAATTAAATAATGCCTAAACGTCTTTTTAAAATAATGTTTCCTTCTTTGGTAGGTATAATAATAGATAGTTACCAATAATTTACTGTATATCATAGACACCAAAATTGTGGAAAAGTGGAAAAAAGTTTATCATGATAGCAAAAATTATGAAAAATATATTTTGGTGATTTTTATCTTACCGATACAGAAATCACAACTTTATCCAATAGCACTAAGTTATAGGTTAGAAATAGCGCACTATAAGTCACACACTTAACCGACACCGGCGCAAATAAACCACGAAGGAAAGTACTACGTACGATAGTACGTTTGAACTATTCGAATCCGTTTCAACCGTCAAAACCGTTCAAACCGGCGCAACCAGCTGCTGTCGGCGCCTTCCCCGTAGCTAAGCTTCAGCTGCTAGTTGCAAGGCTGCCAGGCGAGACGCAGCCCGTTCGGCAGCTGAAGGTCCACTGCGGCCTGGGCGGCGCGCGCCTCTACGAGTCCTGGCAGAGCCTCCAGGACCCGCCGCCACCGGGGAACGGGGGTGGCTGCGGCGGACGCGAGATGAAAAAAGAAAGAGAAAGAAAGAGGGGCTAAAGATTAAACAAGTTTTTTTTACTAGGGACAGAGTATTTTAATACGTTTATCATAATATAGGATGGTAGAACATTTTTAAATCTGCATGCAGAAGATTCGTATTTACCGTTTGGTGTACTTAATAAATATATTTTGTATAATAAGTGTACATATTTATAATTTATAGTTACAGCTCTACAGATTTCGATGATTAGTAGGTCAGTTTTAGTGCATTAAATACACATCAGATCCGGGGAGCCACTAATTCCAATAAACTATATTTGTTAGGTTTAATCAAATAATTCAATACACGGTACAGTAAACAGTTGTTTCATTGGTCGATGTTCGACGTGATTGATGGTTTTCATAATGCTGCATAATAAACCCGTTCTTAGCAAAATGTATGAATTCCGAATAAACTGATTTGCACGAAGTGTGCTTTGGATTTTCTATATTTAAACAGCTACCTACTGACTGAGTCTATATTGTAAACAATTTACGATATTTTTAATAGTTGCCTGTATATCTTACCGCGCGTTTCAGCAGAACAAACAGAACACCGATCAGTTGCTGACTAGAAAACCCCCAAAATGCAATTCCATATCTGAGATGAGATTTAACTAACCCAACTAACCCAAATAAAAAAAAAAATGTAGAATCATAGATCAGTGAAGACTTGTAATAAAAACCGGGCTAAGGGCCCAAAAATTTAAAATCTCATTTATGCCGTGCGAGCAAAAATTAATATCATCAAAGTGTGCCTAGCATCTAAGGCCCTACTGCTTAGTGGTAGAGCTTAATGCTTGTTGGAGGTCAATGAATACCAGCATTATTAAATCAATTAGTTATTCCGCCATCTTTAACAGTCTTTATAAATAATTTGATTCATCGCTACTTTATCCAATTTCTTAAATAATTCTTGCAATGATTTTAACGGAACAGCAAAAGAAATTCATGGTTAAAGCGTGTTTTCGAAACGGGGCTAGAGTAAATGGTGAGTGGCAATACAATCAAGGTTTGTGCATGAACGTTTTTCGCGAAAATTTTCTTAACGTCGCTTTTACTGCTGGGGATTTTTATCATTGCCTGGGAAGAACCGTGGATTTGTTTAGGAAAACAGGTTCTTTTAACATAAAAAATGAGCTTGAAGGCCATCCAAAAGAACAGAACAACCTGTTGCAAACGTTCGTGGGATAATGCAAAATACGGTTATGGATTACTTACTTTATTTTTCCTCATGTGAAGAACAATATTTTTAAAACACCAGTTGAAAATTTAGAACAGTTAAAAGAAAGGATTATTCAAGAATGTGGTAACATTTCTCCATAGATGCCGGTCAACGCTTTCGAAAATATGAAGAGACGTGTGAATTTATACTTGGAGCATGGCGGTGGCCAATTTGTATAATTTTTATTTTCCTTTCTGTATATTCTTACTTTGTTAATTTTGTAAGGAACAAAAATAAATTTGTATTTGTTTACTTATTTTAATATTCATCAGTTTGGCATATTATGTCGTAATGTGAATTTTACACAATTTTAACCTAGATTTAGTTAGATATCATCGTTCCCTTCTAATTGTGATCTAAACCAAGCCCTACGTTTTTCAGTCCAACCTGTTGAGTTAAGGTAAATATATCGCATCGGCAACGGCGCCCTGCTCGGGAGTCGGGATTCTGTGCGTTGTTTGGATCCGAGTAGTTGGCAACGCTGGTAAAAAAAAAGCCAGCCGCAAGACGGCGTAAGGGATGATTAATATAATAGTGGTATTGTTTTTGGTAAGAAGTACTTTGCTGTTTGATCTCTCGTATATTAAAGTGTTATTTAGTTAAATAAATTAAGATTGAGTGAAAAAGAAATTTTTATTAGGGACAAAGAGTGAACTAACAAAAAGAGTAAAATCCCCAACACAACCCATACCTGAAAACAGTGCTTAATGGCATCGCTAATAACCCATAAAGCGAGCTATGTGCCAGACGTATCGGAAATATCATGTGTCATTAAGCCATTACTGTTAAGCCAGACTCAGACGACTCGTGTACTTGGCAATTATTTGTCACTTGGGGATACTTGTCAAGTAGTACTTGGACAATTATTCGGCACTTGCCTTTCCCCATCGGCTGTCGGTAAATCGTGTAAAACGAATTTACTTGATTACGTGGATACGTGGATACTTGTCAAATGTTTAATTATTTGCATATTCGCTAAGTACACGAGTCGTCTGACACCCGGCTTTTACTATCATTCATTATTATAAAATAAGCAGCTGTCATAGTTGATCATTTTTAACTGTACCATTTTCACTTAATAGAGTTGACAGGGTTGCTGATCTGGGGGTTGTGATGGATAGCAAAATGTCCTTTATTCCACACATTAATGAAATTATATCTAAGTCATTTACTAGGTTGGGTTTTGTGTTGCGGAACAGCTCGGATATTTCAGTTTCAACAGTCAGAATTTTGTTTGTTTCATTAATCAAGAGTATACTTAACTATGCCTCTCCAGTCTGGAGTCCTTTCTATCAAATACACATTAATAGGCTTGAATCTGTTCAAAATAAATTTTTGAGGTACTGCGGCTATAGATTGCGAGTTCCACGAGAGCAATAGTCTTACGATGACATGAGAAGTATGATGCCTATTACTTCACTACAAACTGATCGTACTCGCATAGATCTTAGCACACTTTTTAAACTAATATCCGGTGATATAAACTGTCCGGATTTATTGCAACAGTTGCTCTTTAAGATTCCTTGTTGTAACACTCGTAATGCTGACTTGTTTTGCGTACCTTACCATCCTAACAACTATACTTATAATAGTCCTTTGTCAAGGTTATCTAGACTAGCCAACAGTTACAAATGTGAACTCACTGGGATTTCCTATTCTCAATTCAGGCGTCGGTGTTCCTTGATTCTCTGATTTCATTGTATATTTTCATTGTATATTTTCTTCTTATTGTTATTTTTATTATTGTATTAAACCAATCTACTTTTTGATATATTGTATATATATAATATGTGTATTTATTTCTATTTTATTATACTTGTTTCTATTGTAAAAAGGGGCAATTCCGTAAATAAATAAATAAAAAAATAATAATAAAAAAAAAATAATAAAAAAATTTTGTGTATTGGTTATGGAAGTTATGGAAGCCATCCAGAGAACAATAAAGAAATATCGGTAAAACAGATATAAAAGCCATGTTACCATTTTTAAAGCCTGAAAATAGAGAGTTCTATGAAAATTTGTTCAGGTCGACTTTTTTGATCAATGTATTCTTCTTTGTAAAAATAACACTTTTGTAACTTGTTTATTTCAATAAGAAAGACTTGAAGAGAGAGATGTTGAATAAAAATGTTATTTTTTTATTTTGCGTCAACTTAATAATACAAATAGTTACTAGAAAATGGGCAAATTACTTAAGAGTCCGCCGCACGAGGAAGGGGAAATAAAAGCAGTGTGTCATATACGTGCGTACAACTTTTCTGAATATGATGTTTTTATTAAAAACTTATAAAGGTTTTATTAAAGGAAAATACGTAATGATATAGAAATAAAATAAACTAAACGCAAGAGTTCGCTTGAGACATCTCTAATTTATAAACATGAAAACAATTACAGTGCGTAACGCGAGTACACATTCATCTTAAAAATCGCATTCACAATGCTACGCTAATAACGAACAATCAGCACACGCCTATAATTCAGATGCTTCTCAGATGCACAGTACACCGAATATTGACTATGTGGAACCTGCGTCAATTAAATTAATTTGTATGGTCCACTGCCGTAAGCTTGCCGCGTTAACCTGTTGCCAGATTATATTAAATTATAATTTATTAGGATATTCCGCGATATCAATCATAATTATTTCTTCATTAAATAATAGATTTATCTGATAAAAATTCAAATAATTTGGTAATATACCTATATTTTAATCAGGGTTGAAAAAAAACATGTTTATTTAAAAAAAAAACTTAAAAACATGTTTTTTTTTATTAAAACTGTTTTTTTTTTGTTTTAAACTGTTCAAGAAAAAACATGTTTAAAACGTGTTTTAAACATGTTTAAAACGTGTTTTAAACATGTTTTAAACACATCCAAAATTAATTTAAGGTTTGAATAAAAAAATCCATCTTTTTCTTTTAAAAATAACAGAACAACAAATCGAATTAAATGTTGAAAATGTGTGCCATTTATGACTCGACAATATCCAACGCAATCAATAACTTTTTCCACGTTTTCAACTAATTCCGGAGTTATGGCAAGCATTTCCCTTCAGATCATCTCTTTCAACTCCTGCAAATTGTTTGACTGGTCAACACACACTTTCGATTTGAGGTAACCACACAAAAAGAAGTTCAGCGGAGTTAGGCCTGGCGATCTAGCAGTCCATTCGATAGGTCCTCTCCTTCCGATTGGAAAAGGTTTCATCTAAACATGTACGCACAGTGGCAGCATAGTGCGGAGGAGTACCATCTTGCTGGAACATCAGTTCTTTGTCGGGGGAGTCTGGGTTCAATGGATTCGGAAATAAAAGTCACTAATGCTGGAATTAATCAAGTTGGAGAAATTCGAGATATATTTGTCCAGTTAAAGAAAAATGGATCAACTGGAGTACTGGCTGTGAACCTCCATCATCCAATGCGGATTTTCTGTTGCCCAACAACGACAATTTTTTCTGTCCACATTACCAATCAAGGAGAATGTAGCTTCATCGGAAAAAATAATATTTTTTACTAAATTATTATCTTCACTCAGCTTCAGCTTCATCTGCAGGACTCAAACGCCTTTTCTCGACATTTGGCATAATTCAAGTAAGCTTCGAAATCGATTAGGAACAGAAAATGCCGCGAAACTTGTAACCATATTTAAGCAGCTTAATTCAAACCAAGAGTAGAGTTTAGTAGAATGACTAGGAGACTTTTGGTTTAGTTTTTAGCTTGTTTGTCTTTGTTACTTGTATAACGCGCTTTTATATGTTTACACTTTTTATTTGCTTATGTTATTGGAACCCGGTACACAGACTGTAGGTAGGTATATAAACTAAGACCTAGAGCTAGTCTTAAACGTGTTTTTATAATTATGTACTTTTAATATTAAACGTTAGATATAAATATTGCTATTTTTGTTTTTAATTTAATATTTTTTGTTTTAACAGTTTTATGTAATTTTCAGTTAAGCTTGACAATAAAAAACAACTTAAAAAAACCACTGTTTTAAACATGTTTTAAACAGTGTTAAACAAATCTGTTTAAAACCCTAGTAAGCGTTTTAAACATGTTTAAAACATTTGTTTTAAACATTTTGTTTTAAACATAACAACCCTGATTTTAATACTCTTAAATAGTCTGATAATATTTATATACCTAGTGTAACATAAATACTTATATATTTAGATGTCCTTTATTAAAATGTGTGCTGGTCAAATCGGCATTATTGCATTGCACTTTCTTTTATTTACACTATTTTCATAGGGCAAGCTACTCGTTTTGATCAAAATTTGATGGCATAAAACTTTAGAGTGAATTGAAAAAAACTTCAGATAAAAACAGAGTTTTAATCATGTCACGACTAAGTGCCGTGTTGTTTTCGGGGGTTGGATAAAACTCGGGAGCCGTAAAAGAAGGTCATATATTATAAGCACTAATTTCGGATGATAGGATCTCAGGCAGGCTAGACTCCATTACAAACAGAACAACTTTACTGTTGAGTATATAGGAATAACCCAGTCGTAAGACGAAGGTACCTTACCCACCGTGCGCTTGGGTTTTTATACACGGAAAATGCTGACCAATTGTTTGAATGATCTTCTCAGACCAGCATCAGTACTATTTTTTCCAAACTTTCCTAAAATTATGAAGAAAGTCAATAATATGTATTACCTTATCAACTGGAATCGCCCACCACTTTCCCTTAGACGTTGGTCAACTCATTGAAATGTCTTCTGGCTTCTAAAGCATGTCGCAAGGCGCAAGACCATACATCAGATGCATATCTGCATACTCAATAAACGTGTATTTTACAGTTCGAATTTATCCACAATTAAATTCACCACGAAATCCAAGAATCAGTAAATTAATATCGAAGGAAAGGATCAATGTGTCAGCGATTGTAAAGCTTAGTCCGCCCCTGGTAAACTAAAAAGGCTAAATATATTTCAAGGACACTATCTACATAGGGAGGGCATGTAGAAAAAAATTTTATAGGAACTTGCCGTCCTATTTTTTCATGTTCTATTTGAATCTGAGAGATTTCCCACATTTCTCGGACACCCTGTATATTTTGTACTTTACCCCAAGAGTACAGGGTATCTTCGAATTGTTAGTGCTATCAAAAAAGTAATATAGGTGTCATGTGCTCTTTTTAGGTCAAACTTAAAATATTAAAATCAAAATTCGAAAATTTTCGTTCGCTTAAGAGATACGGGGAAAAATAAAAAAATTGACAATTTTAAAATTACCCTATACCTTTCTTGGTTAAAAGAGATATAGAAAAATGTTTTATACAAAAGTTTCTTAATAATGATTGTTGAATAATCTGCTGTTTTCAGAATAAGTGTACGGGGTCAGGTAAAAAAGTTATCAGACCTAACCTCATTGTTTTAAATGAAACACCCTGTATATTTTAATCTAGAAAGATAGCATTTTAAATTATCTTTTCAAATATATAACACGCCATGAATAATATTGGTTTTCTAGGCGATTTATTTAAACTTTATTACTTTGAAACGAGATAAAAGATTCAGATTAAGGTAAAAAATAACGGGAATCATCGCAAATGTTCGAAAGCTTCTCCGTTGTTTTCAATGCACTCTTGACATCTTTTTCGAATGGATTTTAGGGCATTCAGGATGAGTAATAGTTTTATTTCTGCAAAGATCAAGTTGTTCTCGGGTTAAAATGACTTTTTTATAAATTCCGGAGATCGTGGTGGCCACCTTATAGGTCCATGTGTTTCTATCCAACGTTTTCTAAAGTGAGTATATAAATACTCTCCTATTCGAAGAGCGTTATGGGTAGGGACGCCATCTTGTTAAAAGTAAATCTCGATTACTTCATTTAAAGGAACATCATCAAGGATATCAAAAAGGTTTGATTGGAGTATGTCCAGATATCTATCTGCATTTAAATTTTCTTTAAAAAAGAGATACACCAGTTTGTTTTGAAACAAAAAACAACTTATATTTACCCCAATCGACCTTGTTGGCGAACAGGTCGTACCATGTGGGGATTTGTGGAGTTCCAATGTCTTTCATTATGTCGGTTATGAATACCTTGTAATTCGACATTCATCTGACCAAATTATTTTTTGGTGAAAAGGACGATCCTCGTTAGATTTATTTAAAAACCAGTGACAAAATTCCAATCGTCTCACATCATCACCAGGATGCAAATATTGGGTAATTTTAACAGCATAGGGAAAATATTTATTGGACGTCAAAATTCCTTGCGCCTTAGATTTTGTAATCCCAGTTTCAGTTCCTCCGTTTCTGACGGACGTAGATTTTTGTTCCTAAAATTACAAAGTGATTTTAGAGAATAAAATGAGAATGTGTGCCTAAGACCACAAGACAGAAGTGAAACCCTCACTAAGACGAAATTCTCTATTTACCTTTCACAATCTAACATCTGCAAATTTCAAATTCAAGACGATAAAAGAATCGATTCATAAAAAGCAAATACACTATGCATGTGGTCATATTTTAGTATCTTACTTTTTTCCCCGACTGCATCATGAGCGTTGCATAGCCGAATCTGATGGCTCAGTCTCATTCAATACTCACTAAAAATGCTAAACGCGCCTAAAAAAGTTTTCACTTCAATAAAAGTTGAGCTACTACTACTCAAAGCTATCACAGGATATATTACCTGATTATTGGCCTCGACAAATCCTAACACGCTCATTTCTTCATTTTTCTTGTCTTCTTTATTATAAGTTTTTGATCTCGGCATCGTAAAAAAGCCATATGTTTTTGAATTATGTTCCAGTCGTCGGAATATGTCCTTAAATGGTGGCCGCCTTTCCGGATAGCGAGCAAAATATAAATTTTTCGGCATTTCTTCGCGTTTTTTCTACTTTCAATATGAACTAATATTATATCACATTTTTCAAAATGTTGATAAGTCATTTTCACAAACGAATATGTAACAATAAAATTGACGTTAAATGTTATTAACAACTAGAATGTCAACATAGTTGTTTCTCGGATATTAGCTTGTGTTTCATGGCCTACTGTGGTTTAAAGTAATAAAGTTTAAATAAATCGCCTAGGAAACCAATATAATCCATGGTGTGTTATATATTTGAAAAGAGAATTTAAAGTGCTATCTTTTTAAATTAAAATATACAGGGTGTTCCATTTAAAAAAATGAGGTCAGGTCCGATAACTTCTTTACCTGACCCCGTATACTTATTTGGAAAACGGCAGATTATTCAACAATCATAATAAAGAAACTTTTGTATAAAACGTGTTCTGTATCTCTTTTAACTAAGAAAATATAGGGTAATTTTGAAATTGTCAATTGTTTGATTTTCCCCCGTATCTCTTAAGCGAGCGAAAATTTTCAAATTTTGATTTTACCATTCTAAGCTTGACCCAAAAAGAGCACATGACACCTATATTACTTTTTTGATAGGAGATACCCTATAAGGGTCGAAAATGGGACACCCTGTACATGTCATATCTTACTACTATAATAATAAACAAAAATGTAAAATTCAATAGAAAAAGATCACTGCAACGATATAAAAAAAATAAAGAAAAATTTATGAAATCGACTGAAAATTAAACATTATTCACATTATTAAGCAATTATACTATAAACAAATATTCCTGTCATCAAACTTTTAACGAACCAAAGACACATTCATCATAATATAGTTCTCAACCGCCTGCGTCAGTTCCTCTAGTATTTCAACTCTAGTGAGGACCACTTATTCAGCGAACAGCATGGCTTCTCGACTATTAGATTGGCCTTACAGTGGTTCTGCGCGTAGGTAGATTTCTGTCTCTACGGGCTGTTCCTATAAAACTCTTTAAAGAAATGCACCGTATGGTTGAGAACTTCTGCATCGTCCTATCTTTTAAACAAATCATCGTTTATAATATTTTATCGTACTTTCAAAGAAATTTAGCCAAACTGGGAAAACTTTCTATTGGAACGCAAGACTGCGTTGACCAACCACAAAACCACAAAAAAAATCTGCTGTGCTGAGCGTTGCAAACCAGAACACAAAATTTGACGCTCTGAGCAGTTATGTTCCGAACAGATATTATTCAGTTACTGTTTTTCCATTCATCTGATCGCTTTAGCTCAATGCATATTTCATCCTTTACGCACAGCTAGAAAAAAAAACACTTTTTTCAGAATTTAAAGTTTATAATTTTTTAAATAGTTAATAGGTTCAAAACATTTATTTTATTTAACATATCAAAATATTTGTGAATTTCTATAAGCAAAAATAAACTTTATACCATACCAAAAATATTGATTATCTCAAAATTTTAATTTTGATAGTACATAATCCGGTTTTTATTACAGGTCTTCAAGTAGAGTTTGCAATTCCATCATGAGTGTGCTCGTAATTTGTTTCATAGTTTCATACATTTCGAATTAATTTTTAATTAAGGGAGTAAAAATGGATCATTTTCAGATAATTAATTAATTACCTTCAAAGTTTATTAATGTTCCAATTAAAATTCCAGCAAATGTAATAAATGGGTAACTATTCCAGAAGAGGCATAAGGGATCGATTAAAGCACTAAAAGCATTAACAACCTTTTTTATTTTAATAAAATTCCTACGCGTTTCAATTAAAAGATCATCCCTCAAGGCGAGTGGTCTGTAAATAAAAATCTAAGAGCTATACAATATGTAATACAATTCTTGGTAAAAGTAGATACATGTTAGGACATGAATATATCAATATTAAAGAACATGACACGCACGCACATTGTTATTGATTAAAACTTATTCAAATATTTTTAAAGATTAGATAATAAAGAAGTATGAAGAAAACGAATTACAAAGCAAATTAATACTTTATATCAGAGATAAATATTTGATTTTGTTATTGTTAAAAACATGTAGGTTGTGTTCAGAGCCTTCCAACTCGGGGGTGCCAAGGGTGCGTGGCATACGGGTGGTAAGTCAAGGGGGCGGCGACCCGGTTGAAAAAAATAATTTTAAAACTAATTTATTAGTAAGATCAAAATCATTTATTTCATGCCAATACAATAAATATTGTTTGCACAGGTCAGCTATACAAAAATTTCAAATATCAATGACTATAAATATATATAAAATAAAATGTGTAAAAGGTCGAAACTTATTCTAGGGTAAAAACAATGTTGACTAAAAGAACACCATTAGAGAAACAAATCACAGTTTACATTTACATTAAGACAGATTACAGTTTAAAAATTCATCAACACTGAAAAATGCATTTGTAATTAATATTTTTTTCATTTTGGTCTTGAATTCTTTTGAGGTAGTTCTCTGATGTTGTTGGGTAACTTATTAAAAAATTTTATAGCCCAATATCTCAGACCATCCTGACACCTCTTTAGACGGCAATATCCCGCAATCAAATCGCCCCTTCCCCTAGTTTCGTATAAATGGATGTTTCTATTTGTGGCATAAAACTCGGCATTCTTCCTGATATATAATAGGCCTTCCAGGATGTATACTGAAGGCAGGGTCAAAATTCTGAGTCTCTGAAAGGCAGTCCTACAAACATCTCTGTAGCCTAGCACAAACACCAGCCGGGCACCTCTCCACTGAAATGCAGAGAGTCTCCGTGACTGCGGCGCATGTCTCCAGGCCAGACTAAGACCTAATCGAGTGAAAAATGCTAAAGTAAGCTGAGAGCAGAGTGTATTCCGACACAGAACTCTGGAGACTGCGCAACAGGAATGTCGCACTTCTGAGTCTTACTGCCACCGAGTCGATATGTGCTTCCCAGAGTAATACAGAATCAAGAAGGACCTCCAAAAACTTAACCTGCTCAATGCCGGCATCGACCTCGCCCACGTCCCTCAGTGAAAACGCCATTCTATTGGTCTTCTCTTTGTTCAATAGTAACATGTTTGAGGCAAACCATACTTCGGCCTCCTCCTGTAATCTCGCGGACCCCTCCAGAGCAGCCTTCAGTAAATATCTATGTTTTCCTCTATGAAAAGGGTGGACTTCAGCATGGAATATTTACACCATAAGCTTGCTGAAGACTTTAATACAGCAGTTATAGTTATTTATACTACAAGGGATGTAAGTAAATATACTTACATCCCATGAAGTATATAA
Source organism: Polydrusus tereticollis (assembly GCA_963920685.1). NCBI lineage: Eukaryota > Metazoa > Arthropoda > Insecta > Coleoptera > Curculionidae > Polydrusus > Polydrusus tereticollis. Next base: position 64,971,564 of record OY987327.1, read on the forward strand.
CATTTTTTCTCCTCCCCGCAGAATTTATTCTTGGATTTTAATTAATTTAATTCGATACTTTTCGCATGAATTTATGGACAGCTTTGACCGGTTTCTATAGCATCATAAGCATTGTTATTTTATCAACAACGTCAAGCTGACAGTTTATTATCAAAAATTGAGAGAAATTGAAATTATTGATTTGTATAACAGCCAAATGGATATAGAAGAATCAGCAAATATCGCTTGTCTGTCGCTGCTGCCAGAAAAATCGAGGAAGAGGTATAAAGCAACGTATCAATACTTCAAGAAATGGTGCCAAACAGAGACTGCTACTGCAGTTTCAGAAACCGTGCTTTTGGCGTACTTTCACGAAAAATCTGCTGTATTAAAGTCTCCATCAAGCTTATGGTGTGAATATTCCATGCTGAAGTCCACCCTTCTCATAGAGGAAAACATAGATATTTCCAAGTATCCTAAACTTCGAGCATTTTTAAAAAGAAAAAATGACGGATATAAACCCAAAAAATCCAATGTGTCTGACAGGAAAGATGTAAATAATTTCCTGTTTGAAGCCCCCGATGATATTTTATTTAATGATGAAGGTTGTAATGATAATGGGAATTGCTGGAGCGTGCCGTTCTAGTGAACTCTGTGCAATGAAAATGGACCATGTTGAATTAAAGCATGAAGTCATATTTGTTACTATTCCTGATTCCAAAAATGGAATGGCACGTAAATTTATAGTGACTAAAAGTGACGATGAGAAGGCTTGTTATTTCAAAATAGTTCGAAATTACATTGACATAAGATCCCACATAACGAATTTTAATCCTCGCTTCTTCATGCGATATCAAAATGGAAAGTGCTTAAACCAGCCTGTCGGGAAAAACTCGATTACTTCAATTCCAAGTAAAATTGCTAAATTTCTGAACTTTCAGAACTTTAAGAAGTATACTGGACACTCCCTTAGAAGAACGTCGGCCACTTTATTAGCGAATACTGGAGTTGATGTCTTAGCCCTCAAGCGACATGGCGGATGGAAATCTGCAACTATTGCAGAAAGTTATGTAGCGGAGAGCGTCAACAATAAAAAGGAAGTTGCAAATAAAATTTTATACGATATAACGAAGCCAGAAGTCTCCTGCAGTACTTCAAGAGTAACAGAAAACTTGGTTAGAGATGAAGAAATTATGGAGTCAAAACATTTCATACAAATTGAGAAAAAACGAGAAAACATTTATCCAAATTTTGTAAATAATGTTCAAAATTGTAATAATTGTACTATTAATATTCATATCACTTAATATTACTCAATTTTTATAAAGATTTATACGATGGAATTGACAACGTTGCACCCTATATTTCCCCTGAAATGAACGCGTTAAATGTGATTCAATACCTATTTAATAATAACCGCATCTATCTGTTTCCAAATTTAGTGATTGCCATACGAATTTTTTTAACATTACCTGTGACTGTGGCTAGCGGAGAAAGAAGCTTTTTAAAACTTAAAATAATAATAGTATATTATTAACCAAGGTTTAGACAGCCATCATTATTGCCCGAGCGGCATAAAACATTTTATTTACGTACTATTGTCGAAGAAACAAAGAAAGTCAAAAAGAAACAAGTTCTCGCAAAAATGAACGAACTTTTTATTTCCGTTATTGAAATAGTACCGTAACGTAGCGATTATCTAATGAAATTTGACTTTTATTTTTTTATTTATTTTGTATCTGGTGATCACATAGAGCCGGCAGACTTTTACTCGCAGCTCTAGGACTATGACTTTAAAACTTTGAAAGTGTCACGATGTGTCAAAATCTGATCTTGAAGCACAAATCGTCACGGATTCAATGCTTAGTTCACAGTTAGATTCTGCGCGCTTCACAGTAAAATACTATACAGAGTGTAACAAATTCGTTTATCACTACAGGGATATCATAAATCATGGGAAGTCATGCAAGAACGAAAAAATCTATTTCTGGACGTGTAATGAATGATATTTTCTATTATACTTACCTGGAAACAACACGCATAAAAAATATCACAAAAAAAAATAGGAAGAAATGAATAGAAACTTTTAAAACAGTAAAAAAGTACCCGACCTAGCCTGAACTAATAAGAGGTCGAAACCCTTATTATCAATAAATTTTACTGTCAGAAAATGAAATAAATCAACAATAAAAAAGTCATATTAATCGTTTCATGTTTTTCGTGGTGCATTCAAAATAAGATCTCTTTGTTCATTCTCTAATAAATGACAAGGAAGCAATATTGAATGACTTCTAATCTAGACGTAACCTAGGCATTTTTATTTAGTGCACGGAAAGAGGGTTCGGGAAAAAAAAAATTTTGTGCACTGTTCTGAAAATGTCACCTTTACTTTATTGTAAAGACAGATGAAAACGAAATATTTTCAGGTAAGAATAAAAAAAAATTACCTAAAATCGTTGTCGTTGCGATGGCAACATATCAAAATAAGAGTATTTGATTGAGTTAAAATGGCAGTTGTGAAATTTTCACCTAAATCGGGTAAAATACCTCTCGACATACCTATTATAGGAATAAATATAAAACTAAAAACAAATTACCGCATTGGAAAACGTTTTTCATACACATGTTACTGTTTTTCTTATTTTTATCAAAATTTACCTACCTACTTAGTTCGTTGTAAATCCCGACTGAATATCCATCAAAATATATTTTACAACCGTTGTAAAGCCCGACCGTATATTTATGAAAATATATTTTACGCGCGTTTTCGAACCTAGCAGCGTTGTCAAGTGTAGGGTCAAAAAACGATACGTTTAAATAAAAAAACGTTAATAGTGTATAAATCTTATACATCAAAGCGCCCTCTACAGTGAGATTTTCCAAACTTTTTGTATAAATGAATGCATAAGAAGCTCGTTGTAAAGCCCCCCGAGAAAATTGGACCGCGGGGTATTGGAAGCAAGGGGAATCGAATGGTTGTTATATACACGGGGGTCGTTGTGGAGCACGCAGCCGGGCTTCATAACGTCGCCTCGGGCTCCACAACGTACAAGTGGCGGCTCGTCGTATAAAGCAACTGAGGCCGGGCCTCACATGTAAAATTAATAAATTATTTATTTAAATATAAAACGTTTTTTAACTAATTTCCAATCATTAAAAGTATCAAAACAATAGAACATTGAATTACCATCAAAGTTCAACATATTATCTTTTAAATTTAGCGCGCACCCCATCCAACATTAATTTTAAAAACTGAAATCGTTGCCTGACCGCATAAAAAGAAAAATGTAATCCCAAAAACCAGAGCTTCTTTTACGTCACAAACGCTATGCTCTCCAACCCGGCACCTCCACCGCATTAATTGCGCAGAACAGGAAGAATAGGCAAATTTTGTAGGCGAGTGAGGCCCACTTATTTGGGCCTTATATCGTATTATTTTTACAGTAGCTTGCAATGGCTTGCATGTTGCCAAATGTTTATTGAACAAGGACACTTATTGACTTATTTAGTTATTATTTAAATGTTTTATTTTTAAAAACATAAAAAAATAAGTTAGAAATGATTGATAAATGTTTTCATTGTTGATAAGAATAAAAATTAAAGATTATAGGTGGGTGCCTAGTGCCTATTTGAAACTTGGCAATGTTTTATTGTTAACAGGCTCATATATCTTTTCTTCTCGTAGGATCAGGTGTCGGGTTATTAGATTTAATTAGTGCCATTTTCGAGGCAGGTCTGCGGGTTAAAATACTGACACCTAATTAATTTGTTTTCTTGTTGTGTTGGTGCACATACCGACTCCTAGAGTCGGTTGTGGTTGGTGATAGGAGGTAAGGTAAGGCAAGAGCCCCTTACATCAGGTGAGTAAGCCGATTTGCTTTTTATTTTAATAATTAATACAGTTTGGTAGAAGTCCATAAGTGGAGTGTAAATATATTCGAATGATAGTTAAAGGAAAGTCTTCTCCACAAGAAAAATGCAATTTCATTTATTGAAATGTATGATGCATTTCGGTAATGTATATTACCATCATCAGATACTATAAAATACAGAAAATTTGTTAAAAACATGATTATACAAACAATACTTGACAAACTTACCAAGAAGTTAATAACATTTTTTTTTTAAAAAACGGCACAATACAAGTTAAAATGTCAATTTTGGTATTTTTAACAATATTTTTTGACTAACATGGAGACATCTAAGAGTTTATGAATAAACTAAATAATAAATCCTAAAAAACACTAATAGATTACTGCTAAACTTAATGGTGACACCTTGAGAAGGTAAAAAAGAATTCGCTAGGCCAACGACAATGGGCTGTGGTTTGAATCAGTGTAAAAAGTATACAAGCCAAAAAAACAAAAACAAAACAAAATACCCAGAATTCCTCAGGATTGAAGGAAAACAGTAAATTGAGAGCAGGAAGCTGGATTATGAGGGCGTGTAGGGGTGTGTGTGTGTGTGTGTGTTTAAAACATCTACACACACACACACACACACACACACCCCTACACGCCCTCATAATCCAGCTTCCTGCTCTCAATTTACTGTTTTCCTTCAATCCTGAGGAATTCTGGGTATTTTGTTTTGTTTTTGTTTTTTTGGCTTGTATACTTTTTACACTGATTCAAACCACAGCCCATTGTCGTTGGCCTAGCGAATTCTTTTTTACCTTCTCAAGGTGTCACCATTAAGTTTAGCAGTAATCTATTAGTGTTTTTTAGGATTTATTATTTAGTGTATTCATAAACTCTTAGATGTCTCCATGTTAGTCAAAAAATATTGTTAAAAATACCAAAATTGACATTTTAACTTGTATTGTGCCGTTTTTTAAAAAAAAATGTTATTAACTTCTTGGTAAGTTTGTCAAGTATTGTTTGTATAATCATGTTTTTAACAAATTTTCTGTATTTTATAGTATCTGATGATGGTAATATACATTACCGAAATGCATCATACATTTCAATAAATGAAATTGCATTTTTCTTGTGGAGAAGACTTTCCTTTAACTATCATTCGAATTAATACAGTATTGCCATTGCCAAGGTCCAAGGTTTCGTTACATAAAATTATTTTTTTTGTGCTTTGTGCCTATTTTAATTTAAATTATGAATCCCTCTCACGATATTGTTTTGTCTTTGCTTGAAACCCCTTTCTCGCGACGACCTGAGATAGAAAAACGGCAAATTTTGGAGAGTCGACCAACACCAAAAATAACGGCAGTTTTTAGCGAAAAGAGGGTGGGTCGGGAAAGTTCGCGATCATTTCAAACTTCATAATATGATAGTTACAAATGGCTTTGCGGGAGTTCATATAAACAAAGTTTGTATTGCTGGCCGTGTATTTTATTAGGCAGCGTAAAAAACAATTGGAGTTCAGGGGGTGGGTATTCTGATTTAAAAAAATTTTCACGGGCGGTAAAATCACGCGAAAGTTCCAAAGAACATATTAAGAATTCTGTGGCGCTTACGAGAGTAGAGCAAAATGGAGACACAATAGCGGATGCACTGAGAGAAATTGACCCTGACCTTGCAAATTGAATATTTTTCTCGTGAAACCTAGTATTTCAAAATAATTATATTGCTGGTTGAATTCCTAACTACTCATTTTAAGCCAATGACCTTGAAATCGCGAAAAATTTTCGTCTGCGGCGCTATTTTCTAGCCTCACCCCATTATACACCCACGAGCCGCCACTGCAACGTACTAAAGATATCTTGTACGGGCCTGTATGAGAGCGGTTATAAGTCTATTTGTATAATATAAATAGGTGTACAAATTCTGGCCTTCCCCTCGCACTTTCCTATAGTTGACGTAAAAAAATCTTGTGTAGCTTATTATAGTGTCATAATTTTCAAATCTACTTAATTGTATGTAGGTATAGTAACCCAAAATTTTTGTAATATGATTCAGTCGTATATTGTTAATATTAATTCTAGACGTTACTTAACATCTAGGAATTAGTGAATTTTATACCAGCATTTACAAATCTAGTAAAATATTATGCCATTTGTTTGAATTGTGAGTGGTGACCACATATCTACAGGGTGTTTCATTAAGGTCGAAGAGCGGCCATATCTCGGAAACTATTGGGCATAGAAATTCAGGAAAAAAAAATTAATGACTAAAGTAGCCATGAGAAAATCCTGGAAATAATTTTTAAATTCCGCATTTTGCCGCAAGGGGGCGCAATTGAAAAGTAAATTTTTAAATTTTAGATATCTCCGAAAATTGCACGTTAAGGTATATTTTTGACATAACATAACACCATTAAAAAGCTTGGTCAATTTTGCATAATTTTGGTCCCATGCTTATTGGCGTACCGACTTTAGTAAGAGTGGGGGAAGCTGTTGAATGTGTAATCATTTAAATCGCTGTAACTTATAAACCACTTATCCGATTTTAGCAAACTAAAACTTGTTTGGAAGAGAAATGTAAGTACTTTTAACCATCGTCTTGAGTGGTCCATGATACTTCTCAATAAAAATACAAGAGGGCGCAATTTGCAATAATAACACATTTCTTAACTTTATTCATTTATTTCAAATCATACGGTATAATTATGATACCATAATCGAAAAGTAGATGAAATTTGCTACAAAAAATGTCAAAACCGCAGTTCGATATCTCCATCCGTTTCAGAGTTATTGCCAATAGAATAATTTTTAAAACTTTAAATGAAGAAGCGGTTGTTTTCATAGTTTTGTGATCAAGCATTCCATGACAAAAAATATTTTTAAACTTTATGGTTAGGTAGGTTTGTTTCTCATTATTCCAATGGCCCAGAAACCACTCTAGAATTAATGGCAATCATGGAAAACGTGTCATTTAGGCGTAACTCTAACAATATGATGTGTTTTAAAAAATAAATCTAGATAGCTGTGAAATTAAATCTGAAAGTTTCCATGGAGATAAGACAAATAATGCAAATAGTTGTCAACTAGTTTCATTTTGAAAGGTGTTGACAAAAGTTTATCCGTAATTCATCTTAAACTTCTTGATAGAAAATTGTGATACGTACCTTTCAAAAATGGCTTATACCAATGCCGAAGCTTACGATATGCTGGCCGTATATTTTGAATGTTTTCAAAATGCGCCTATAGCGGAACGCGAATATGCTCTCAGATATCCTGAACGAAGGCACTATGGCAGAGCAGTATTTCAGCGACTGGCAATATGCGTAAGGCAAACGGGAAGTGTACGACGCATTTCAGTTGCTTTTAGAAGACGTCCAGTAAGAAATGAAGTCAACATTACAAACGTTCTTGCGTACGTAGAGGCCGATCCGCATTTAAGCATAAGAGCAATTTCTTTAGACCTAGGTATAAGTTGTACTGCAGTGTTCCGAATTCTAAGGGATTTTAAGCTGCATCCCTATCATATAGTTTTACATCAGGCGCTATCAGAAAGTGATTATGACAGACGGCTCGACTATTGCTATTGGCTAAGAGAGATGTGTAACGAGAATCCTCAATTCCTCTCCCACGTGTTATGGACTGATGAAGCCACTTTCAGTAGCTGTGGCAAAGTTAATTTACACAATATGCACTATTGGTCACAGACAAATCCTCACTGGATGCGCGAAGTGGATCACCAAAACAGATGGAGTGTTAACGTGTGGTGCGGAGTATTAGGACACAGAATTATCGGACCGTTTATTTTTAATGATTATCTAAATGGTGAATCTTATTTAAACTTTTTACAAAATGACTTGCCTATCCTTTTAGAAGATGTTCCTATTGGCCTAAGAACATCCATGTGGTATTAACATGATGGATGCCCGGCACACTTTTCGCATATGGTCCGTGATTTTTTAGATATTGGATACCCAAATCGCTGGATTGGAAGGGGTAGTTTGTTTGCTTGGCCACCTAGATCCCCGGATTTAACTGTGTTAGATTTTTACTTGTGGGGGCGAATAAAAGACATTGTATATAAAACGCGACCAACCACACGAGACAACATGATTGAGCGAATTGAAAATGCACTAAATTCGATTTCACGAGCTGAAATTGAAACAGCTGTCTCTAGTTCTAGAAAAAGAATTAATCGTTGTATTTTGCACAACGGAGGTCATTTTGAACATTTATAAAGTCTCTCAATTGTTTTCCTAAGGAGCTTTCCATGAATACCTATTGTTTCCTTCAATAGTTTCCGATAATTATTTCAATACTGTTTTATGGCCCGTTGGCCTTGAAACACGCTCCAAATTTTGTATTTTACATGATTTGGACTAGTCCTAAGCCTAGATAAAGTGTGAAGGAATGACATTGGAATAATGAGAAACAAACCTACCTAACCATAAAGTTTAAAAATATTTTTTGTCATGGAATGCTTGATCACAAAACTATGAAAACAACCGCTTCTTCATTTAAAGTTTTAAAAATTATTCTATTGGCAATAACTCTGAAACGGATGGAGATATCGAACTGCGGTTTTGACATTTTTTGTAGCAAATTTCATCTACTTTTCGATTATGGTATCATAATTATACCGTATGATTTGAAATAAATGAATAAAGTTAAGAAATGTGTTATTATTGCAAATTGCGCCCTCTTGTATTTTTATTGAAAAGTATCATGGACCACTCAAGACGATAGTTAAAAGTACTTACATTTATCTTCCAAACAAGTTTTAGTTTGCTAAAATCGGATAAGTGGTTTATAAGTTACAGCGATTTAAATGATTACACATTCAACAGCTTCCCCCACTCTTACTAAAGTCGGTACGCCAATAAGCATGGGACCAAAATTATGCAAAATTGACCAAGCTTTTTAATGATGTTATCAAAAATATACCTTAACGTGCAATTTTCGGAGATATCTAAAATTTAACATTTACTTTTCAATTGCGCCCCCTTGCGGCAAAATGCGGAACTTAAAAATTATTTCCAGGATTTTCTCATGGCCACTTTAGTCATTAATTTTTTTTTCCTGAATTTCTATGCCCAATAGTTTCCGAGATATGGCCGCTCTTCGACCTTAATGAAACACCCTATATATTGCTAATACCGTGTTACAGCAGGAATGTCCCCAGCATGCGGCGATTTCCGGAACTGCTGGGCCTGCGCAGTTCGCGTTTACGTCAGGTCCGGCTTTAAAATTATTTAACTTAATGTGTTGGAATAGGTAGGTATTGATTTATAAAAAAAAAGCAACTATAGTAAATTTTGGATAATATGAAATATAAGAAGATGTAAGGCATCAATTTTCTCGAAGAAGCAATACACTGCAAAAAATTATGAAAATTTCAGGGCTTGCGTATTTTGGGGCGTAAATACAGAAATTGAAATTTTGAATTACAATTTAGTTTCTGGCATAGTGCCGTAAGTAATGGTGGTTGCTCTTAACACCATAACAGGTGCCCTATGTCGCATGGTCTCTTTTTATCATTTTCTATAAAACATACGACGAAAGTTGCAAGAAAATTACTTTTTTTTAAGATTAAAATAAAGTCAGAACGGAGGTTTTAAATGTTTATAGTAGACTTGATAAACATGTGCATTTGTCTTGCCTTGGCACTTTGTAGGAGAGAAAATAAATATGTTATCATATAATTGTAAAAAAACCCTAATGCAGCGCATTATAAAAACTATAAAAGAGTGAAACAAACAATTATACTGTTAATATTATATACAGGGTAGGGTGGCGCATCGAAAACAAAACAGAGACATTTACTAGAAGCTTAGTTCTTTTTTGGAAAAACGCTCAGACCCGTCGATTTTTTAGGGGGACACAAAATTGGCAAGAAATCACGTTAACACGTGCAGCCCCCTGAGCGGGGGTGGCACCACCCCTAAAATCTTAAATGGAAATGGGGGTCGAGTGATACCTTATTTTAAAGGTCTTTCAATTCCCTTTATAATGATGTAAAATGCATGTACTTCAGTTCACTAGTTTTGGAGATTTATTGATTTAAAGCTTAAGGTAGACTTTAATAGGTAGGTAGGTACATCAGATTAGTTTGTACAACTTTCAGAAGAAATTTGAGTAATAGCATTTACTTAATAAGTAAATGCTTTTCTTCACTACGCCCATGGTTTGTTTATCATTTTGGTGTTGAAAATAGCGATTGGAGCGTTTTTTGTAGCAAAAAAAGTTGTTTCTTGAAGAAGATAAGAAGGGAATGTCTCGTACTTATTTTAAATAGGTATTTAGTACATAGTTTGCGATTGATTCGACCAAACTTTGTTGTTAAAATACCTTTTAACGCTTTATACATAAATTAACCATGGTATATTCCACGGCAGAAAGGGTTGAAATTATCGAAATATTTTTCGGAAATAATCAGTGCGCTAATAGAATAGCACAAATGTTTAATGAGCGACATGAGAACAGTAACGTGCATCGAAAATATGTTCTAGAACCTTGTAGCTAAATTTACGGGAAACTGGATCAGTCGCCAATAAAAAACGCAACATTGAAAATCCCATAAGGAACGAAGCAATGGAAGTGGGGGTTTTAGGGCAAGTTTATGTAGATCCTACGTTAAGTACCCGCAAATTGGATACTGTGTGTGGTGTTAGTCGACGTAGTATCCAACGGATTCTAAAGGCCCATAGTCGTTTTCATCCGTATAAAACTCACCTTGTACAAGAACTTAATGAAGACGATTTTGATCGGCGATTACAATTTTGTGAAGAACATTCTCTATTCAACACTTGCTTTTCCGACGAATGTTCCTTTTTCTTAAATGGCGTAGTAAATCGTCATAACTGCCGATATTGGTTCGATTCTAATCCCAGAATTTATCGTGAGGTACACACACAGCAGCCACAAAAATTAAATGTTTTGGCTGGTATTTTTGGCGATCATTTAGTTGGCCCTTTTTTCGTACCTGGAAATTTGACCGGTGAAATGTATTTGAAATTACTGCAAGACGCCATAGATCCTGAATTAACAGCCATAATTGAAAATCAGAATGATCGGCGGTACATTGCGAATAGGTTGATGTTCCAACAGGATGGTGCCCCACCACATTACGCATTCGTGTTCGACATAATTTAGATCAGACGTTTCCAGGTTGATGGATTGGTAGAAGGGATGCCATTGAATGGCCCCCAAGATCGCCAGATTTATCACCTTTGGATTTCTTTCTGTGGGGTCACTTAAGAAGCAAAACCTATGCTACTCAGCCAACATCGTTAGAAGATTTGCGACAAAGAATTGTGAATGAGTGCCTTCAAATTACTTCTCAAATATTGCAAAATGTGCGGCAACGTTTTGAGCAAAATCTTTATTACTGCATGGAGAGTCATGGTGGCCATTTCCAACATTTACTTGGCTGACGGGTCAGTTCATTTTTCATTTTTACACTACTTTGCTGCCAAATGTATTGATCTCCACTAATGATGATATATTAGAGTTTTATTTAAGCTTTAAATCAATAAATCTCCAAAACTACTGAACTGAGTACATGAATTTTACATCATTATAAAGGGAATTGCAGGAATAAGGTATCACTCGATCCCCCTTTTCATTTAAGATTTTATAGAACCTCTTATCTGTTTTATGAATTATAAATAGGATTTACACACGTGAAAAGGTTCAACACGTCAAATAAAATGAAAACCTAAATTAAATCGTACCTAATGGTCATCAAAAAAGCACATGCATAATGAATGCGTTGTTAATATTTCGCCTGGTATTTTGCGCCAGAATCGACGATTTATTTATATTTATTTGTATTTAATTTTATTTGAAAATATTTATGTGTATTTAACTTTATTTAAATGTATTTATTTTTATTAAAATCTACTCATTTTCATTTAAGTGTATTTAAGCGTATACTTTTCTATTTAGTGGTTTAAAAGCAATGCAAAAAAAATGCAAGGAAATGTATTTATTTTTATTAAAATCTACTCATTTTCATTTAAGTGTATTTAAGCGTATACTTTTCTATTTATGTGGTTTAAAAGCAATGCAAAAAAAATGCGAGGAATGTGGCGCAATACCATGCAATGCAAAACGATGCCCAGCAATGTTGCAAAAATGTAGCAATGTGCAATGTTTTTAAAGCAATGCGCAATATGTTGATGCGATATTAAGCAATGTAGCAATTGGTGTACAAAGCTGACCTCAACGGTTTACCCCTCGGTTTATTTATATCTTACAATGACCAAATACCTATGTACATAATAAATACAATTTTAGCAGAACATATTTAAAATTTTTAATTTAAAAACTCCCCCAATACACACTCCTGGCTAAGGGATTTTTCCCATAATGTAAACACAAACCCGGTATGGGTTTTGCATATTTGACGAGCATTTATTACTTATCATCGATTACCGGAGTCATTAAGGCAACGGTAGAATTTTGGACATATTATACCTAAATGCTGGTTGACCAAAACGACGCGAAGCAAAGTTCGGTCAACTGCAATCTTTTGCGGAGAAGTATTACTTCCAAGTCAGTTCCCCATCAGAGGGCACACTGGAATAATAAAACTATAAAAATAAAACAACAAATATTGTGCATCTATTATTTTTATTGACATATTTTATATACACTGTAGAAATGTATTGTGATGTCGTCTACAAAAGTCGTCGTAATAAGGCCTCTATGGCTTGGACATTTATACTTTTCTCCGTAAATATAATAAACATTAATATAATCAAAAGTATGTACAACGCTGTAACAATAATTAAAAATAATAATTGTACTAAAAGTAACACCCACATCTTTTAGATTATTTTAGACAGTACTTCGTTTTGACATAATATACAGAGTGTTTCCAAATAACTAAAGGGGTCATTGTTAAATTAATTATAGGCATGAAAGTACATACTATAAAACATAATACGTCCGATAATCCGTAGTTTTTAAGATACTGGGTGTTAAAATTTATTATTTTTTATTAGTTTCTTAAATTTATCTTATTTGTTTTTAAAGATAATTAAGTAGGTAAAATTTAGTAGACGTAATTAGGTAAGTCAGTGGGACGCCAAAAAAAATTTGAGTGGATAACATGTTACATGACCTGGAAAAAGTATAATTTTTTTTTAGATTATTTCACAAAATACCGATGCTTTATGTAAACTGCCAAAATTGTTACGTGAACCAGATTTGACTTAATTATCTTTAAAAACTAATAAGATAAATTTACAAAAATAATAATTTTTAACACCCTGTATCCTAAAAACTAAGCATTATCGGGCATATGTTTATATTATGAACATTTATACTTAAAATTAGCTGAACAATAGCCCCTTAAAATATTTCGCACTTATTAGGAAATACCCTGTAGATACAAGAATGATTTTGGTTTTATGTGCCAGAATACTATAGCGACAGTGTTATTAAGATACGAAAAAAGGAGGATTTTAGACTATAAATTAATTATTACTTTTCGTAGGTATTTACGAAAATTAAATTTTTTAAGATGAACTGGTTTATTAATCAGATACGTATTTTAATATCCAGAATTTTTTTAAAGTTGGTATAATTTCTCTTTGGCTTTTACATTTCGTTTTAAGGAAAACTTTTACATTCCTTAGTTTGTATTTAATTTTGGCGTTTCAAATTATAGTAATAAAATAACGGGTCCACAAGTTTCTCAACTTTAATATATCCTAAACTCAACCCTAATCTGCCTTTAGTCGCCGCTAAAGAGACGAGAATGATAAATGTAATATTCTCGTCAAGAATAAACTGAGTCGTTTAAGAAAGTTACTGTATAATCAATGACAGTTGCAATTGGTTGGCGATTGGCTACAAAGTAAAAGACATTTCAGTTCAAATGCTTTCTATTAATAGTAAACTGGTGGCGAACTTATTTTTAGTAATTTTTACAATCATAAAAATGGGTTGGCAACTTTTTGATATTTTAAATAAGTAACAAAAATATTGAAAAAACCGTCAATGGATTTAGTATCTAGGAGTGCGTAAGGTAAAAAAATAATTGGGTGATGGCATCGTTTTTATTCATTGAAGCAATTTAAGCCCTAATATTTCAGGTCGCTGTCTTAATTTTAACAGCTTCTTTGTTACATTGAAAATATTCACTGCAACAATTATTAATCAACTAACAGTAAGTAACGAAAAAGGTCCTTAAGTGTTACAGCACTTTTCATAAATATGCATATGTTCACAGTTTGTCTAAAGTGGCTTCTTTAGATGTTTATCTTTTTCTTTAAGGTAATTTTGAATTGAACAGTGCTTTTCTCTACAATCGTTTGTATAAATATGGCTTTATTATCATTTCTAAAACACGATCCAATTATTATTCGTCCTTAATCTCACCAGAAAATTGACATTTGTGTTTAATAAATCTGAATATTTGTTTAGCTTAAATTGCAATTGGAAATAAAACGGAAATTGGCACTTCGAGAACAAATATACAGAAAAAAAGACTAGTACGGAAATATTGCAGCTAAACTTCGCTTTTTTGTGGGTGTTCAGTATATTACAAACTAAAACAAAAATATACAACAATAGGTAAAACAGTTATATTTTCTTTTTTTCTAAAAACGTCCGATACAAGTTAATTGATAAAAAAAACAGACAAAACTGAAAGAATGCCCAATAAGCACATGTATATAAATATATTTACAAATGGGGGAAAACAGTTTATTTTTAATGGCACCATCTGATTCCATTTTTTGTAAATCTTATATTTAAGGCTGTTAATGGGAAAATATAAGCCCTTATTTTATTATTAATAATAAAATGTGTGGGGGTTTGTTAAAGTTAAAATTTAAATTGAAAAATGACAACAAACAACTTTCCCACATACAGGGTGGCCGTTTAGTGTGGCAAAGTAGAGAAGCTCCCTTTGTATTTATAATACACAAAAAATGTTAATATAAAAGTTGAAGGACAGTGAGTTATAACGTAAAATTATTTTTGACTCTATAGGGTGGCACAACAAAGAGGAACAATATTTTTTTTTTAAATAAAACACCCTGTATATTTTTGCAATTTTAAATCCCCCTCGATATTCCGCGTATCATGGCGTACATAGTTTTTAATTATTTTGCAATGTTGCCAAGTTATTTAAAAATATTATTTTTTGGAAGAAAAAGCTTGGCAACTTAAAATTTGAAATATAATTGAATTAACTCAAGGCATTCGAAACATTCTCGAGGGTATGAAAGATAAAGACTAATTCAAGAACATTCCATATTTTGTACAGAGTGTGCTGTACAAACGTATCAACTTTTCACATTTTAAAATTAATTTTCTCTTTTTTTTCAAATGGAACACCCTGTATTTTAATATTTTATCTTGTAGAGTTTTTTGCCCTCTACAAATTTTGTTAAAAGGTTCCTTAGTTATTTTGCTCATTTTGGCGTAATATTTTTTTTTAATAAAAAGTCGGAGAAAAATGTTTTTTTTTTTAATTATATTTTATAGTTAGCCATAACAGACAAAATCAAATAATAGCAAAAGTGATAGTAAAATTTTATTAAGATGTCATTGTAATTTTATTTGTTTATCCTTACCACGTCTAGTTGCTGCAAGAGCTTAATGAATGAAAATAATTAAAAACCATGCTTGCCTCGATACGCGGAATATCGAGGGGAATTTAAAAGTGCAAAAATATACAGGGTGTTTTATTAAAAAAAAAATCTTATTCCTCTTTGTTGAGCCACCCTATAGAGTCAAAAATAATTTTACGTTATAACTCAATTACTGTCCTTTAACTTTTATATTAACATTTTTTGTGTATTATAAATACAAACGGAACTATTCTACTTTGCCACACTAAACGGCCACCCTGTAAGTACTGTTGTAAAAACAAAGTGGGCTTGTCATGTCAAGCAATGGTTCAGTGCGGGAAATCTCAGTTATTGCTTATAATGGTTAAGCAATATGATTGGAGAAAATTTTAATTCACAAATCGATCGTGTTTTATTAACGTTTTTGCTTTCAGATTAAATAAAATACTGTACGAGAATGGTTCGATAAGTAACTTGGTTTGCATACTAAAAGAGTACGACAGCGACATCTTCCTTCCTATAGATGAAAACTCTATAGTTACAACTCATTCTGACTCTTGCTCATTGTTTGGCAATTGCTTGAAAAACAAGTAAAACTAAACAATAAATAAAATTGAAATTCCTGATGTGTTCTTCCGGATAGGAAAAAACAAAGGAAAATCATTGGAGGATTGCACATACATTTGGTGACTCATGGCTTTCCAACGAGACCCTGAACCTTTGAACGAATTAAAGCATCGAGTGAACCAAATATCTTAACACAGAAAATGACTGCACTGGCACAATTTGCCATCGTGTCGACTTCACACTCTCATGACGGGACGATCTAAGTGATTGTAATGAGAATAGTTTTGTGAAAGCATTATCATCGTGAAGACGACGCTTAAGTATTACTATAATTTACTAACGCGAGTAATAATTCGCAATAATTCCGTAGCCGCTTTTAATTCCCATCCTACTGTCTCTTTTAATCCATAATTAAAATCTTAATCACTTGACCTGTGGCTCCAAAATTTGCAATGGCGCCAGAAAAAATATTCACAAAGTTCATGGTATCATTTGGCAATTGGCATATCTGCATAATGAATTGAAAATAGATAAAACTTTGCGAGTTTTCTGACCGATTATCTCAAGAAGGAAAAAACCATCATTCACGTACAGTTCATGCAAAACAAAAGCCGATGTACGTCATTAATCAGCTGATAATTATTGTAAATCCGTAAGAAAACAGGAGGAAATTAAATTAGGGCAAAAAGTATTAAAACTATGCAATATTGAATTTACTACAAACTTAAAGTATTCTTTGATACGACCCCACTTATAGCAAATATTTTGTTTATTTAAGCTTATAAAAATTAATATAATTTGAATTTTATTGACCGATAGTTGACAACACAACTGTAAACGGTGCGGTGGCGCCAACTCGTTCGTTGGCGCTTGTTTTGACGTTTCATGCAAAACTAACCAAAATTGTTCGTGGTTCCGTGTTGCCGTGAGTCTATTTTTTAACCAAAACTCCAGATCTTTTCATAAATGGCATTAAAAAACTGTTCTATTAAGAGAAACAAAAGTGCACATACATATTTCTGTCGATTACGTTGTTTATTATTTGTGAAAAATGCCAAAGCATTTAAATAGTCGGTGCAAAGAGCTAACAGCTTCCCTAAGAAGCCATTTTCAGAAAGAACTTAACAACAATGACCTATTGTTACCCTTAACAGCAGTACAGAGAAGTAAATTTAAAGAGTATGTTAAGGTCTAGATATTTTATTTCTATTGACTAATTTTTAGCGTGTAGCAGCTGCTTTAAATTTGAATATCTCCACTGTAAGCGCAATTTCAACAACAGTTAAGGAAAATAAATTAGTAGAATCACCTAAAAACAAACGTTCTAATTCAAAGAGATAAATTATTGGAGTCACCTAAAAGGAAACGTTGTTATTTAAACGAAGTTGTAAATGTGTGAAGATTGGATATAAGTTCTATCCGTGACACTATGTATGGAATGTACGAAACAAGTAAGTTGTATTATTTAAAAATTATAATATTTTACATCGTGTAGCAGCTGCTTTAAATTTAAATATCTCCACTGTAAGCGCAATTTCAACAACAGTTAAGGAAAATAAATTAGTAGAATCACCTAAAAACAAACGTTCTAATTCAAAGAGATAAATTACTGGAGTCACCTAAAAGGAAACGTTGTTATTTAAACGAAGTTGTAAATGTGTGAAGATTGGATATAAGTTCTATCCGTGACACTATTTATGGAATGTACGAAACAAGTAAGTTGTATTATTTAAAAATTATAATATTTTACATCGATTATTTATAAGCTGTAACTTTTTTTAGAACATCATATACCTTTGACAACTTTAAGTTAGAAATTAAAAGACAGAACTGTTTGATGGTTGTCTTAACTCTTTAAGAAGCCTCTTCAAGAAAATAGGCTTCGGATGGTAAAAAGATAAACTGAGGCGAGGGCTTGTGGAGCTTTCCCACGTAGCTTTCAAACGATTGGTATTTTTGAAAGAATATATTAAAGAAAAAGAAGCATTCTTGTACCAATTAGTTTTCTTGGATGAAACATGAATTTTTCACAATGGTACCAAAGAAGTGTTAGATCTACTAAAGTTGATGGTAAAAGGTATTATGCAGTAAACAAATATATAAACTATGGAAAATTTTTATATATTTATCTTGTTTTATGAAAATAAAACTATGTAATTCCCTCACTCGGATATTTTGGTTACAAGCTGGCAACACTGTCGATAACTGACGTCACTCGGGGGGTATTACGTGCATCGGTTTTTGTTTTGCATCAACTATATAAAAGAGATTCTTTTTGTATAGACTTAAGGCAGCGCTCCCGAAAAAAACGTCCTGAAATGGTCAAAAAAAGTGTTTGTTTCATCACGACACCGAAATTCGTTTGAACTCACCAGATTTAGCACCTTCGGACTTGCATCTATTGCAATTGATGCAATGAAGAAGCCATCCAGGAGGTCAATGACTATTTCAAGGGCCTTGAAAAACGGAATAAAGAAGTGAGATAAACTTTAACAAAATAACTTTGTCGAAAAATAAAGTATGATACAAAACTCCGCAATTTTTGTCGTTCATATCGAACCACCCTCGTACTAGATAAACATTTATGATTTCTGTCAGATGAACTATATTGTTTTTATTTAATATAATAAGTTTGGTTGTTGTGGGCGCATCACAAGAAAAAAATCTTTTGATTCCTTCAATTATAGAAACGTGCTGGCCCAAATCGGACTGTGTGGGATAAAACTGTTCCTTTTTGAACACCCTGTCCACTAATTAAATAGGTAATTTTTTAAGATTTTGGAACGAACGTTAAAAAAAACCTGTGACAACAATAAAACAGCCTTAAATACAAGTCAAATTCAAACCTTAAACGATAATAAAATACTATAAATAATAAATTTAAAATTAAAATATTTTTGATTCCTAAAATGACCAAATCAAAAAACAGGCACTTTGGTCCAAAATTGTTTTTTTAGCGTATCCAACGAATTTTAAATATTTAAAAAATACATTACCCAAAAATATATAATAATATAACACAACGTAATAAATATAAGTATTAAATAATATAATTAATAATAAAAGAATGTAGTTTAGGTATCAAAGAAGTAAGTCTTACAAGTGAATTATAATGTACCTCTAAAAGTTACCATACGGAACCAGCAACACCAAACACCCGGACACAAACTTAACAAAGCCGTAACATGTAAAGAAAGTTTATACAGGATAAAAAAAACAACGGAAATAAATCCAATGGCGTGTCTTAGTGTTGTTTAATTGTTTATGCACTCTTTCCCTTTGGATTGCTTCAATTATCAATTTGCCAGTTTCTTTGAACCACACTCTACAAACACAAATTGTACCGCTGAACTTTTACGCTAAGTATCTGTTTTTATTATCCCTGCATAGCCTGTAGCGTCGATTTACTTTTTAATTATACCATTAATAATTACATAAAAATTAACTAAATATTTACAATAACCCAAGAAGGTGGGTAAATAAGAGCATTTTCCGCTCATCTTGCAGGAAAAATATGCTTACTTAGACTACACTATTTTTTAGTTAATGTGCCCTTCATTTTTACATAAAATTTGTAAGCACAATCTTATAATAAATCATAATAATAGCTCGCCAAAAACATGTGTGCGTAGTGGTTCCTTTTAGCATCTTCTACTTTTTGTCAAACTTTTAATGACTATTTCAATAAGAAACGCACAGTGACTAACCTGAATTAAAGCATTAATCTAACAGAATAGCTACAAAATTTTCCAAATTTTCCAAATTTTTGATATAAATCGTGGAAAATTATCAAAACAACTCTGTATGTCAGATTCTTTTAACATTTACTTAGGTTTCTCCAATATCAGACACATTTCTAAATGCGATACTTCTCGTGGTAATATGATACAGGTACCATCTGAAAAGTTTGCTTCTGATACTCATTCTCCGTAAACTTATTATAAAAGTATTTAATTAGTTTTACAGCCCTCTCTGCAGCATTCGGATCTTGCTGAATTTCAATAGGGTTTGGAGGTCGACCGCTCTTTACAACAATAAAAAGTTCAAATTGATTCAATCAACTTTTCGGCCCCTATCGTGTTTCGCACGAACATTTTTAAATCTTGACTTTAACATTTAATACCTTTTAAACAAAACACCCTGTATATTCTAATTTTACCCTACCAGATACCCTAAATAGTTGTTGAATTAATAGGACAATGTAAATATTCCTTAATTATAACTTGAACCGATTTTACACGCCAACAACAACGACCATACCATACGAACATTGTTTTAGCTTGGAGCGTGAACTAACCGTGTAGGAACATAAACAATTCACATTTCTTAAGATCTGTGATTTCCCTTTCGCCGTATCACGGCTCATCAGTGGTCGACGAGAGGCAAAAATACCACAAAGTGCTTTAATCGCATAAATACGATGACCAAATAAGAATGCAGCACAAAGCAGTGAATAAGGAAGTCGCAGTCCCAACAATGGCCAAAATGATCGACCACTCTTGGTATCTCTCTGAGGAGTTGATGGCTTAGTTTGACCCATGTGAATCTCATAATGAAGGAAATGCGTAAAGAAGATGGAAACGAAGCAGGACTCTAAATTCAGAAAGACTCGCCTCGATGTGGAAGTAGAGAAGGACGTCCTGATTTTCGATTATCAATGATTTCAATTACAAAATGGATGAAAACAGCAAAACTGAGAAGAGCTCTTTTGTGTACCCAGTTAAAATTCTGGGGCGTTTACCTTGGAGCGCATAACTAATGGCAATAACCGGACATAAAATTTAATCAAAAATATGTTCCAATAAATAGAGCCTCTGAAGTAGCCTGATCGGCCGATACTTTAGGTGTAAATTTAAAACCCCTGAGCTGCGAGCGTATTGCATCCATAATTTATTGCGCAACGTATTTAAAAGCGGGTGTATGTTTCATCGATTTTGTAATTGAAATAATTGGTGTTTATATGATTGAGATATTAGGATCAGCCTCTTCTTTCCCTAACGTTGACCCAAAATCCTGAAAAGGCAATGAAGAGTATCAGGAAGCATTACGGGCACGATGTGTCACGAACGATTACAATGCTAATGGACTAATGAAATGCTTTCATAATCAGTTTAAGAAGGAGAATCAAAAGCACGCAGTTTTTCATTTGGTATCAAATTGCCGCAAAAAGTATCTATTTATAAATGTGTGTGATATTGTAGTCAATGTTAAAAGAATCCCAATTCTAGAGAAATTTTGACATTTTTCACGATTAATAAATATAAATATTCTGTAATTACTCTGTAGCTAAAGCCTCTCACTGGTGTGATATTCTAATGGGATTTACAAAAATGCGTGGGGCATGACCGGAAATGGCCTGATCGAAAACAAATGTGTCCAAATTGCCTTTTAAGTCACGTACCCTCTGGGCGAAAATAATTTTCTTTGGACCAGTCTAACCGAATATGTTAAAATCCGGGAACAACATCTTTAAAGGACTATTAATACGATATTATGTCAGATTTCTTATAATAAAAGGCATATAATAAAAAAAAAACAGCGATTTGTTATCGTGCGAGTTTTGTGACAAATATGCCCTTCATTTACCCACCTACTTTAATACTTGACAATCTTTCACAAATTTTATATTATTTTCGATAAAATATAATTGATTTTTCAAAATAAATTACTATACAGCATAACCGTCAAATACACATACACTGCTTTCATTTGAAAACGGACACCATTAATATATCTAGATTCAAAAAAATAATTGAAGCAGGAAAAATAACCAGAAAACACAAAAAATAAGGAAATTTTGTTTCAAATATTTTTTGATTCCAAAGATATTTAGGGTGGCCAGTTGTCCGGCGAAAGCACTTTTATTAACTCATCATAAATTTTATATAATTTTAACCAAACAACAGTTATGCCGACACTTATTACACCAATCATAGTATGGTAACGTTTTAAAGGTTTTTTTGTTTAAAGTAAGATTGAAATAAAGCAAAATAAAAGTGATTCAGATTGCTTACCATGCCTTGTATTAAAAAAAAATTGCAAATTGTGCTGTACGAACGTTGACTGTTAAGAATAGAACATACCCGTATTTGATGCCTGCCTTTCCAAGCCGTTGTAAGTGCTAAATAGCTCTAAATCTGGATTTCATTGAATTTCGGTCGTAGGTATCCTTATTGCTCCAACCCGACCAAAAATTGTACTAGGATCGTCCCCGAACAGTCGCTCAACTAATTTACCACTGCAGCAATCGATTGCCAAATTCGAAATTTAACTGACAGACTGGTAATGATCGCTCGGGGACGGTAACTTGGCTGTCTTGGAACAATAGTTATTTACATTACTAGATGCAAAAGTTAATTTTTTGGTGTGAGGAGGTTCTTGAATAGCCGAGGTGATCCCAACAAACATATTAAGTAATGTAGACCAGAACGGAAGGAAAATAATCCTAAATTGTCAAATATTTGCTTATTTTTGCCTTAAATGTTTTCTTAAAAGTCACAAAAGATTCAAACTCTAAAATCTAAGTCAAAATTTGGATATCTAGAACTTAAATAATTTGTTATAGGGAAGTCTACTTGTAGTTTAATTTACCTAGTTAAAAATTACAAATAAATTACCTCTCTTAGACATTAAAAATATTTAATCCTAATAAGGAATATGATTAAGTAATAATTTACTTAATTGTTACTTAATATATGTGTTCAAAATTAAGGAATTTTTTGGCTATTACGCTAGGTAAATATTACCCAATTATTGCCTACAAAAAGTCCAAATAATTTACTGACCATGTAGTTTTAGAAACAAGTAATATTTTGGATAATTTTGCCCTATAAATTGTTCCCAAAGTTATAGATCTTTTGTGGTTAAAAATTGAGCTACTTCATAACTTTCTGATTAACCTCAAAGGCTAACATTGCTTGTACAGTTAATAGGAATAAAGAAAAAAATAACTTTAAGGTTAAAAATATAAAGGCGGCCATATTTAATAATTATTAGTTTTCCTGTTTATCGACAACTATAAAAAAACAATAATTAAAATTTTAAGAATTACATAAGGTGAGTGGAAAATCCATTAGACTACGATTATCTTTCGTCAACGAAAATTTTTTTAAAACTTTAGGTACATATAATGTTTATAATGAAGGCACTCTGTATTCAGGTTATAATGGTAAAAATATTTTAAATTATCGTAATAATACATAAAAAAATGCATATTTTAAGGGCGCGTTTAGTTTTTCGAACTATCATCACCATAATTCACAAACACATTTCTTTCGCATCCAAATTTCGATCCAGAAAAATGACAAAACTTAATTATATCATATTGTTGAAGTTATAATATGCGGCCATTCCAAATATCTACTTAAGTCGAACTCCATTTTATAATTTATTTTGTCCTGTTGGAAGTGTTGGCATAAGTTGTTGTCTTTTCTTTCTAACACCAAATATAATATGTTTTCTCTGTATTTTTGTCTAGTGTCTTATTGCTCCTATTTAGGTTATATTTAGGTCAAAAGGTTGGTCTCACTTTCCACATTTAGACGTAAAATAGGTCTATATTTATTTCACTTCGTTTCAACTTATTGGACAGAAAAACCCTATCAACCTATTTTCGACCTTCAATTTACTTTAGTTTCTTTCCCCACATTGGGCAATAGGAAAACAAATGTAGGTAAATTATCCCTATATATAATTGGTCGTGCAAAATATTTCACCCGTTTAGAGGTCGAATAAAGGTAAATTTAACTTAAAATGTTTGTTGGGATTCAATACCTCCGAACATCAAAAAAGGCTTTCGCATCGTGTGATGTATTAAATTTTTTCTAGTACTGTTCTCTGATCAATATATTATTAAGTAATGAACTTTGATTCTATTCAAAAAAATAAGGTTTTTCCACCTGTAAAATAATCCATGACAACTAGTTATTTGAGTACTGTAAGAGTCTGTCAGTTCAAATTTTTTAATTTCGCTAGTCTAAAATGTTCTCCCAAGTCCAAAATGTTGCTATTGAGAAGGCGGCCGAGTTGGCATGTGCCTCACTGTTACCTGAGAAGTCGAAAGATAGATACTATCAAACGTACAATCTGTTTCTGGAATGGCTCGCGGATAAAAACGTTTCTCAAATTGACGAAAATGTGATGTTAGCGCACTTCTTAGAGAAATCTGAAGCCTTATCACCTCCGTCCCTATGGTCACAATATTCCATGCTCAAATTGACTATTTCTGTGAATAAAAATATAGATATTTCGCAGTTTAAGAAACTCATTGCATTTACTAAACGAAAAAATGATGGTTACGAAGCTAAAAACTCTAAAATTTTCAGAAAAGAAGAAATAATAAAGTTTTTACTTGCCGCTTCTAATCATAGCTATTTATCTATGAAAGTGATAGCAGTAATGGGAATAGCTGGAGCATGCCGCACCGATGAGATCCATAAAATGAGGTTGAAAGAGGTCGAAATCAAGGATGATGTAGCTACAGTTAAAATCCTCCAAAGCAAAAAACAAGGTTCAAAGAAGTTTTGTGATAACCGATGATGTAGGTCCAATTTCTTTTCTGAGGTTACCACAAGATTACATTAAACTTCGGCCAAATAATGCACAAGACGAACGCTTGTTCTATCGCTATGAACGAGGTAGGTGTGTGAATCAAGTGATTGGAAAATACACTATTTCGAATGTTCCCAAAGAAATTGCCAACTTTTTGAAACTTCAAGACATAAATAAATACAATGGTCACTCGTTTAGAAGAACATCAGCTACGTTTCTCGCAAATGCTCCAGGTGTCGACATTTTGGATTTGAAAAGACATGGCGGTTGGAGGTCTTTATCCGTTGCGGAGGGATATATTGGTAATTCGTATACTAATAAAATCGAAATTTCCAAAAAGATCTTAAATGGAACTCCTAGTTTTATTCCATCTAACGACGTGAGAGTGACAAATAGAACGAGTTGTAATATGGTACAAGTCCAGGATAATAACGAGAGTCTAATACGAAGCGGCGAAGCTATTAAATTGAATAATATTCCATCAATTTATTTTTCCAACTGTTCAAATTTCACTAATTTATTTATTATTATTTATAGAAAAACTTATTGTTGACTAAAGGTTGTTCCAATCAGCAGTCCGGTTGATTGTATTTGACAGTTTGAAATTGTCAGTGACTGATGGTTGGAGCAGACCTTATATGCAGTGATGGGATATATGGTTAATTGTATTTGACAGTTTGAAACTGTCAGTGACTGATGGTTGGAGCAGACCTTATATGCAGTGATGGGATATATATGCGTCAGTGAAACTGAAGATGTTGGATGTGCCAGATACAAGTAGATCGTAAACAAGAACACATTGAATTGTAAACAAAAAGAAGGGTAAAAAGAGAGAAGGTGCACAGAAAAATGGATGAAAAACATAAACGACTTGTATGCTTTTCAAATTTAGCTAGAAAACTTGCATCCAATTGCATTGGTCTAGTGCATACAACGATTTGCCTTGAAAATGCGGTAAGCTCTTACAATGCTTGGACCTATATATTTTTATTTTTTTTTATATCGGGAACTAAAAGTTGTCTACACCAACAAAAATAGTTCAATTTTCAAGAAAATTGTTTTTCGCGTCTCCTACAAAATGTTTAATATGACACATACAACGTTTTAGAAAGACAAGCCTCATTTAGGAATGGAAAACCGTTTCAGGTTTCCATTAGTGGCCTAACAAGGTGTATAACTCTTTATTCCATAATAAATTAAAGCTTGGTTTAAAACATTTCCTACAATGTATAGGCTGAGCTGGGAGAATAATATAAACGCACTGTAAATTAAACTTTGTCTTGCTTCAAACAACGTTAATAATAATTACTCTCACTCTTGTTTTGCTTTAATTTAACCTTAATTAGATGCAATGAAAATGAGTAATTTTTAGATTAAACAAATGATCAAATTAGGTACATACCTAGGTTCAGCCACCATTTAGTTCATACTAAACAACTTGAGATTTAGCAATGAATATTAAGAGTGTTATTTCCGGATACACTCTATCTCGAGAATAAATAATTACCTACTTAAAAACCTCAAATGATTCAATCTAGATCAGGTGCCGCAATCAATGCTTTATTTTCAGCAATCTGAAGGATGACATAAAATATTTATGGGATAAATGGAATTTTAACTGGATTTTCAAGATTTCATAAATTTTATTTTAGTGACATTTTATTGCTCTTCGTAAATACCAATGAAGTTTATTTCTGAATAAGACCATAAACTTAAATAGTGGAATTAACCCAACTTGCACAAAATAGAAAAATAAAAAAATCAATATTATCATGGTTTTAATCAATATAAGCAGACCAATTACTTACATTAATATTTAGAATTTTTTAGGGGTATTTGCTTGGATTTAAGAACAAACGAAGCATTGCTGCAATGGTAAAAATAATTAAATTTGAGGAAAACGTTACTGTTCAGGTTAGCAGATTTGTTTTCGCTTAGATCGTAATTTTGATTCATTTATTTGGGAGGCCATCGACCGCGTAATCTAGGTTTTTAAATAGTAGCCTAGTATGGGTTAGTTCAGGTTTAGTTGGCAGTAGATAGGTTAGAATAAGCAATGCCCCTTTTTCTGTGGGATATGCGCAAGTCTCCATGTGGCACTGCCCGGTGGCAGTATTTGAAAATAGTTACACCCACCCTGTCATATATAAAAAATTAGAGGTAAATTGTCAATGATTCATTAATATTTTTTGACATTTGCAGCAGTTTTTTAAATTTTTTAAGTCATATTTTACTTTTTGCGGTACTTTACCCAGATTCTGGCAATTTTTAATTAATTTTAATATGATAGATAGGAAAACAACAGGCTGCGTCGTCAACCTGGCTACTTTACAGTTACATCATGAAATAAAAATTTCTTTGACATCGTCGACACTGCAATGGTATATTGTTAGGTTATGATACATGTCAAGCGGCGAACACAATCCGTATTTACGAGAAAATTTTTATAAAAAATTGTATTTTCACTATTAATTCTGAACTGAAACTTTTTTATGTTAGTAACAGTTTTTTTAACGCGATTGTTGAGAATATTTATGAAAATAGTGATATAAACAGTGTTTAGGATATGAAAAAGAGCTGCACAAATTTCCTTATTTGACCACCGTGAGCGCTGCAATCGTTTAGGTCCACCCACTTGCACATAGTTTATAGTCTATACCCAAGATAAAGTGTACCCGTACTGTTCCTTTTTGGTATGAATATATTAATTATTTTTCTTTACCTCTTACTTGGCGCTAATGATTAGCACAGTAAAAATGTATTGTACGATAGTCAAATAGTTCAGACTGCGCAATGTAAAGATTTACTACATATTATGTAAATTAGACTGAGACATACATACGCTACACTATATACAGTGAGAGTCTGTAACTTGGAATAAATTCAGTAAATTAAACACAGTTTTAGTTGTAGTCTTTTTTGAAAAAAGCGAATAAATTTTACCGATACAATGTGTCTTAAATTAGGGATATACCGCCATCGATTATCTTTTGAAATGGTTACCCTAGATTTTTATTAACTATTTTTAAAGTGCATATCAACTGCCACATTTCACATTTTTATTTATTTAATAATATGTTTTTTATTTAAAATGAATACAATTCGTTTACTCCAGTTCATATCAATCTTGTATTAAAATATTTAAACCTTGAGGGGTAGATAAAAATTTGCAACTTTAGCATTTATTGACGAAATAGTATTAAGGGATTAATGAAGTTTTTCTTTATTTTTAAATATTGTTTTTACTTGTAAATGGCAAGAAATAAAAATATGAAATTTGGTAGTTATGCATAATATGCAATTTAAAGTCAATTTAAAAAACTAGGGTTGTCATTTAAACAAATAATCCATGACTCCGTACTCTAATTTGGGACCATTGTATCACTCTATCACTGTAAAGTAATTGCAAAAAGATTGACTGAGCGAACCCTATTTTATTACCCTAAAAATGAGCCAATAGCCGCTTTATCAATACTTTCTTTTATAAAAAGACCACAACTTAAAATACTACATAAATATCGCAACAAAATGAAAAATTAAAAAATAGCCTGATATTTGAAAAGCATACGGAAGCTTGATGTAAATATCACAAAAAAATTGTTTTCCAATTGTCCATGATCATATTATCCGACTTAACAAAACACTGTTCAAGCAACACTTGTGATTTTATAATAGTTGGTGAAATAAAAAATTATTATCATGTTTATTTCATATAAAACGTAGATTAAAAGCCAAAATAGTTTATAAACAAATAAAAGTATGTTACAAAAGTAACTCGTTTTAACTTTTGCACATAATCATCTTTATTAAAATGTGTTGAGCACATTCGTGAGGAAGTTACATTACATTTATGTTTACGTTTAAACAAACGTATCCATTATAATTTAGAATTTTTATCCTCAAGAAAATTTTTATCAAAATTCTTTTCTGGTTATCCACACCACACCTTATATTATTATGGATATTTATTAAAATAAATAAAAATCCTGTAGCAAGCGATCGATAACCGCCGCAGTTCCTCACGCGATGACGTCACTAAGCCACGCCTCGCCTGCGCGATATCTTACGCTTAGTTAATTGTACCATGAGTTTCAAGCATAATTTCATATTTCATTATATTTTATGAAATACGTCATTTTGGGTAAGTTTCCTAAGCCAAATAGGCAGAAACAAACAAATATATTTCTCAAAATGACCCGATGCAAACCTTTCCTGCCCAATTATTCAAAGACGGTGCAGACATGGTTATACAGTAGAAGACAAGCAGAGAAATCTTTAATTTCCGTTAAAAGTAAAGCTGCTAGGCATATTGACTGGACTGCTGCTGACTATACAAAGGTCATTTTCAGTGATGAAACGCGATACAATATTTTTAATTCAGATGGCATAAGACGAGTTAGGAGACCAACGCTTCAATCTTAAGTATGTAACGCCCAAAGTTAAGCATGGCAAAGGTACTGTTACTTTATGGGGTTGCTTTTTCTCTGGGGGAGTTGGTCCTCTACACTTTATTGGCAGGTTCAACTACGTAAATATTATGGAAAATGTTACGCTTCCTTTTGCAGAATGGGAAATGTCCATACGGTTCATTTTTCAACAGGATAATGATCTAAAACCAATCATGTTCCAGCTTGGTTCAGGCAGAATAATATTAGAGTTTTAGACTGGCCTGCGCAATATCCCGACATCAAACCCATAGAGAAACAATGGGAAAAGGTAGAAAGACGAATACGACGAACCGAAATATTTCCCAACAAACAAGCTTTAATTAATAAAATTACAGAGGTTTGGAGAAACATGCCCCTTCATATCTTACGACAATTTAATCAACTCCATGTCAATAAGATGTGCCAAAGGTATAGCCAATAATGGATATTCTATCGGATATTAAACTCGTTAATAGTTTTTTTATTTATTCAATATTAATATTTTTAGTTTTTTTTTTAGTCTATTGACCTTATTCAAAAAAAAATACGTTTGTAACCACCATTTCCTAATAAATTATTTCTAGAATTTTTTAATCTGCATGTAGTTTTAAATTTTGCTTCAAAGCATTTGTTGGGAGACGGTGCTCCAGTCTACTGTTCAAGAAAATGAAAACAAAAGTATAAGCAACTTAAAAAATTCCGAATTTGTACTATTTTAAGAATTTTTCGATTTGTTGCCATACTTTATGTATGTGTCTAAGCATTTTTCCAAAAATCACTGTATTTGATTTGCTGAATTTATTCCAAGTTACCGATGCGCACTGTATATGACCGTTATGCAATAAAATTATAAGCTTTACCAGAGTTAATGTTTAGTAGTTGCAATTGCTCAAGTAGACTTCACCCTTAAGGATTTTGAAATAAGAATTTATGTTTCTTCAATTCTTAATATAATCTTTTATTGATTTAAATAAGAATTAAAACAAAAACAATATATCTAGTAATATTCAAAAGAATAAATATTACTAATAGAATATACTCAAATGATGGCTGAGAACATTTTTTTAAGTATATGAGTAGGGTATTTAAAAACAATGAGAAAGAAGGTACATAAAATATAATCATAATTTATAAATGCAAAACTACATTTTCTACTTTTAAATTTAAAGGATTGGCAATTGTAGATGTTTAAGAGTATTTTTAAAAGGAAATGATCGATGCTAAAAACTACCGTTAATATCATTATTTTAGGTGTTTAGAAAGGTATATTTCTAAAGTCTGTAAATTTTAAAATAAATGTGTATGTTAGATCCCTTTCGAAAACAAATACTGTATAGCGGCATGTCAGACCATTGCCTGCTCAGAGGTTGACTTTTTTCTGAATATTCTCCCTTTGTCTGACATGCCGCTAAGACCCTAACTTTAAAAATTCAATTTCCATACGTTATATTTAACAAATACTGTAATGCGGGATACGGTATGTGGGATACAGAATGACGGTTAAAATATAGGTTTGGTTTGAAGGGGTCATATCTTATATTTTCCTAAAGTAACTTTTACGGTACAATGTGGTGTATAATGGATGTCAAAGAAACTATTAGTTTCTCTACATTTATCCCGAAGATAAAGAGGGTTAAAAGATTCGTAAAATCTTCCATTTCATTTGACGTCATGATATGTCTTTCAATTTGTTGTTACCCTTGAAGATCAGAGATCGGATGATAATTACTATTATATTTGTCATCGCGATTATTTTTGTGATTTCCAATCAATAAATTGGGATTTTCATTCAAAAATGCCATGAAAATTTACTGACAATTACTGACAATTCTCATTTGCAATGTAATAAAATATTTCACGTGTAAACCGATTTTACCCGTAACTACAGTGTATAATGTAAGTATATTAGCAGAATTCTAAAAGAGTTACCGTAATCAAATAATAATTTATGAATTATCTAAAAAGTTTCTGATGCCCTGCGAGTATCACTATCCACTATCCAGAGACTGGCATTCAGCCCTATGATCAAACACACAAGTTAACTGTAGACGGTAACTTCAAAATTAACGTACGTGTTAAAAAACCCAATGATAATTTTGGTATGATGAAACAACATTTTAACTTCGAGTTAAGTCCCGATCTCAGACAAACGAGGTCTCGATTTTACTCGACGAAATCCTTAACATGAGCAAGTTAAATAATTGAGCTAATCAATGACGAGTTCGGTTCTCAATCGCGGATATTTGAAAGTATCAAGCGAAAGAGAACTATGACAGGCACATCTGGGTTCTGTTCTCATATTTCTTGATTTCTTGCGATTTTTGCTTCGAGAATAAGTAATTAAAGAGTTTTGGTGAAAAATCCAATGTTTGTTAGATGTATTAGCGTTTTTATAAAGAAATGGACATATTTTTATAACGGTAAGTTAAAAACACACTTTTAGGTGGATATTCATTATAGAAAGGATTTAACTTTCAGACCTTTTACTGTAAAAATCTTAAAATTACTAAATAAAGTTAATTTGATTTGATTTACAACTCCCAGTGACTATTGCACTTTTTAGATCGTAACAAAACATGACAGAAAAGAATTTCGAGGAGATTTCGTTGCATTTACCTAAATACCTACCAGCTACTTTATTACAGGTAGAAGTGAATAAAATATAAAAATTTAAACGTTTTCTAATATTCGTTGAAGCCTTTAAATAGTTTCTACAATTTACAAGCTGAAAAATACATGACGTTACAGTTTAATTCAGCTTTGGCAAGAATTTATACCTTTTCGGTTGTTGTCATGAAAACAGGTACGTTAAAAGTTACCTTGTGTGTTTGATCTGAAAGAGATTTATGATATTTTGTTAAAGTTTATTTAGACAAGAGTGGACACAAAATTTTAAGATTTAAAAACAATCTGCCTCACCGTGACTGTACTAGAAAATTTATAAGGCGACATAAAAACAAGCTTACTCACCGAACTTGTCAGAATATACAGAGAAGCAAAGCAGACCTTAATCCAGAAAATATTAAATATTATTTTAAACACCTTACAACCAGTCTCGTTGGAGCAGATGAAACTCCAATTGGTCCACATAAAATATTCAACTACGATGAGACTAACCTCTCCGACGATCCTGGCGTAAAAAAATGTATCTTTAAACGAGGGCTCAAATACACGGAAAGAATTCGTGATTTGACAAAACCAGTATATCAATTATGTTTTGTGGATCTGTCATAGGATCACTTATCCCTCCTTATGTAGTCTACAAAGCAGAACACTTATGGCGACCATGGACTGAAGGTAGACCGGAGAAAAGCAAGTATAATAGAAGTCGCAGTGGGTGGTTTGACTCCACAATATTTGCCGACTGGTTTTTGAATTGTTTTTTACTACCTGCCAGAAAAATTGATGGCCGCAAAGTGGTAATGGGTGATAACCTTTCAAGTCACTTTTCCAAAAAAGTATTGGAGGCTGCTCAGCAGAACGATGTGATTTTCTTCTGCATTCCAAAAAACTCGACCCATATATGTCAGTCTTTGGATGTGGCGTTCTATTGACCCCTAAAACACATCTGACGTATAATACTTGATAAATGGAAGATGACCCTTAAAAGAAAATCCTAAACCTTGTCTAAAGACGCATTTCCCAGACTCCTAAAAAAACTTTGTGATGGATTAATTGATAGTAATGGAGTATCGAAAAATCTGGTTTCTGGATTTAGTAAAACTGGCATTTATCCTCTTTGTCCTAAAAAGGTGCTGGAAAGATCGCGTGCATTTCATGTCAGTGCTAATAATGATATTAATGTTTCCAATGTAATGATAGAATTCTTGAAAGATTTGAGACACGGGACATCCAATGTAAGAGTAACAAAGCGGTCTAAAATCAATGTTGTGCCAGGAAAGAGCATCTCTTGTGATGATATTACGGCGAGTCAAAGTACTAATCAAACATCCAATGCTGTCGAAACTGAAAATTATTCATCAGACGATGATATACCCTTAACTTATTATATCCCGGCGCCGTTGTTAAAATAAGTGTAAATCCCAACGTATCACTTCCTTCTGACTTACAAAAAGAGTTGAATATAATTTCTATTTCTGATAAAGATTACAGTTCACTAAGCAATTCCAATGACATTCCATATATGGACAGTTCCGATAACGATGATTTTATTGCAGACATATCTGACGAGGAATTGAAAAATAAACAAAACGTTGTTCGACAAGGCGTATTTGTAGTTGTGCGGCTGCCAGTTTTAAATAAAAAGGATTTATATAAATGTTTTGTGGGAAGAGTCATGGAAAGACTTACTTCAAAGGAGTTCGATATTTCTTTCTTAAAAAGCAAGAACCATAAATTCGTATGGCCTTCTGTCGAAGATCGCAGCGTAGTACAGAAATCTGAAATTATATCTGTACTATCTGCCCCGACAGAAACAAAGCGCGGGTTGGTTTTCTCTCAAGAAGAAATTAAAAACTATTCACTAGATTAAGGAAAAAATGTTTAGCCTAAGCACTATTCTTACCTACAGGCATTCTAATTTAAGTTTTTTTTTTTAAATAAATCGTTCTACTGACATACATGGAATTTTTTTTCAAAAAAATCCTATTTTTACTGAAATATATTCAAAAATTTAACAAAAATAGAATAGAAAATTTGTATAAATTGGTAAATTTTTATTTAAAAGGTGTCCAAAGTTGAACGCCATGTGTGTAAATTTGAAAATCAAGTCTGCTATCAGAATATAGAGCTCTAAACTTGTTTGGTCAAAGTTGCACGACCGACGTGTAATTTTGACCACTACAAAAAAAAAAAGTTTTGTCATTGTAACTAGCAAATTTTAAAAATTCTGTGAGATGGATTTTGTAGTACTCCTGAACTTAGATAAAAACTTTATTTTATATAAAAAAAAAACGCACAGAAGAAGGCGCATATGAATTGATCTCAACCTAGATGATCAAAAAACGTTGAGCCAACTGCCACACAGACACCGCTTTGAATATGATGGCAGCGCTATTTTACGTTACGGTATTCGCTTGTTGGAATTGTTGCGACGTAATTCACCGTTTTTGAGGAAACCCCAACTTTACACCCACAGTCCGCCCTTCGGTAACACAGTGTATAAGTGCAAACAAGGCTGAACAACTTCCTAAGCTACACTGCAAAATCGGTATCTGGGATACGCGATACTCCGACGGGGCTGAAACGGAAGCATACCGAAATATTAATATCGCCATACAGTATCCGTCGCCTGAGACGCGTGTATCTCGCACACAGTATAGTCATTGGTATAAAATAAACGTCAACCACCTTATAATGAAGTTCTTTAACTAACTGCCCGATAGGCTTGCAAAAAAAGTAAAAAATGCACCTTTTGCATTTACTTATAACTCTTCAAAATTTAAAAACCTAACTTAAAATCTTAAGGAATTGATACTCTTATCTTGTTAACGTTAACCATTTTAAGTCGTATTGTGTTGTCCTAACTAAAAACGTAATAATTTGATGGGTGAGCAAAAAATGGGAATTTGTTATTCTAAAAATTTACGAGGTCGTAATCAAAGAGGTCAGCCAGACCCTCAGTGGCGTCCAGGCTGAAATTGTACTCGGGTTGCATAAGGGGTTCCAGGGGTACAAAGGGTTCGCCGCAGAAGAATGGGTCCATGCCTAGAAGAAAAAATTAACGAAACTACAATGTGTCCAAAAAAGTGCGTAAAAGTAACTAAGTTAGTTTTAAAAAGACGTTTATTGGTATAACATACATAGGGTGGATATTTTTTGACATACATACGCAGTTCTGGCAAAACTATGGAAACAAACAAAACTCTAACAACGCATTCTTGAGCTCCATTTCAACAGTAAAATTGTCATTTCACCTTACAAAAATGTATGAATGAGAATTTTTACAAACGTAGAATTGAGGGAGGCACATGAGACTAGTCAAAAACCAAAATGGCGTGCCACCCTTTTGACATTGCTTTATCTCGCGTTGTAGGCAAAAACTTTTTAGACAAAAAATGTTGGAAATAAAATCTTACACATTTTTGGTCATTGTCGCGATACCGTGTAGTTGATATTTCGCACGATAGACGGGGGTCGCTTCTTTGAATCACTGTAAATGTAAAAGTTGTAGAACTTGAAAAAATATACAAAAATCCGTTTTAGTCGATGTGATTGGTGTAAATAGTCTACGAGCGCTTTAAAGTCCGGTGGACGTGAGAATTCGTTTAACTTCAAGCCCCGACTTGTACACTGTCACCGTGAAGCGTTAGGAACGTCTGACCACAACCTTATTTCGGTACTGAACAAACTACCAATTAGTGCCGAACAGCCTCCTAAACCACGCAAGATCTGGCATTATACATCAGCTAAGTGGGATGACCTAAAGGGCCATTTTCGAACGTTTCTTTGGCGGAACGTTTGTTTTACCTCTGACGATCCATCCATCTGTGCTAAAAAAGTATTGGATGTCATCCTCTCTGGCATTGAAGCCTTCATCCCTTTCTAAAAAAAAAGTGCCCTTCTAACGAACGAGCTGTTAAATTAAAAATTATTTCTACCGAAAATGGCGTCAAACCCCTACCGCCGAAAATCGTACCATCTTTGTTAACGCTCAAAACCAATACAAGTGAACGATAAACCAAAGCAAAGAAAAGAAGCACACAACCAGAGGATCAAAGACAAACTTCTTGAGTGTCCTAACGGATCAAGATCGTTTTGGTCGATAGCTAAGGCAGAACTTTACCAGGTCAACCATTTCACCTCTACCACGTTCTAATGGCTCCGTTGCGACCAAACTACAGGGTGTCCAGTTTTCGTATGTTTTACGAGTTATCTGCGTTATTAGTAAAGATAGAAGGTTGCGGTTTTCGCGGCACTGTGTTACTTTTTTGAGAAACAAACGATGCCACAAACAGAATTTTCATAGCCCCTTAGTTTTTTAGATACAGGGTGATTTTGAAAATTTTGCATTTTGGGACACCCCCGTATCTCGTTTACGCTGCAACTTCTCAAAAAGGTAAAAAATGAACTTATTAGTTTTTTTCACGTAGAATCCAGTGGCTTGGTCAGATTTTTTCTATGTTTAATTGTTTTTGAGAAAAAGAGCAAACTTGCATTTTTTTAAATGGGATACCCTATATATTTTTAGCTATTATGATTCAGTTTATCACAAGCTTTTCAAAAATATATAATACTTTATAGCTGTTTTCAATGTGAAGCTCAATATTTACATTTTTCAACAAATTTACATTTTTTTAAACGGCACACCGTATAAATTTTAAGATTAAAACAATTGTCACAAGCTTCTCACAAATATAAAACACTAATTTTAAAAATATTTACATATAACAATAACTTTTATAAATATAAATAACAATAATTAACTCAGTTGTGTTATACGTTCAAAAATTAAAAGCTACAATTATTTGATGATTTAGGAAACTCATAAATATTGCTCAAACTGGTCTCCATTATGCCTAAGACATGTTTCACACTTGTTCTGATTCGCCGCAGTGCATTTAAAATAATAAAAGGCCGTGCCTGTAACTCCCGAAAGGCTATTTCAGTGGCTTCTCTTAAATCTACCATCGTTTGGTACTGGACGGTATAAATTTTATTTTTTAGGTAGCCCCACTAAAAAAATCCAAAACCGTTAAATCGGGTAACCTGGGTGGCCATCTTACGGGTCCATGGGTTTCAATCCAGCGGCCAAGTAAATTATTAATAAGATATGCTCTTACAATTTGAGCATTGTGAGCGGGAGCTCCGTCCTGTTGCAAATATAAGCTATTAAGATGAGCTAGGGGCACATTCTCTACTATTTCGGGAACAATGTTTTCCAAAATTTCTAAATATTTATTTGCAGTAAGACCGCCTTCAAATATATTATATAAAATTTTACTTCCCAGTATGAAGCATGAAACGCTAAACCCAAATCTGCCTTGCCGTTCCCGTGGAAATATAACATGTTGATTTTCCTGGCACCAAAACCTAGTATTTTGCCGATTAAATATACCGGCACTGGTAAAATGACTCTCATCAGACCATATAATCGTTCTTTCAAAATGATTTTCTCTATTTACATTTTGTAAATACCAATTACAAAACTCTACGCGGCGCTCTGCGTCACCGAGATGTAAGTTTTGTACGACATGAAATTTGTATGGCTTAACCTTGTGTTTTTTTAGAATAGTTTGAACCCTTGATTTTGTAACACCGACAGAACCTTCACTGTTCTACAAAAACAATTGAAGCCAAAACGTTTACTTCATCAATGTCCTGGTTTTCCTTATTGTAAATACTAGGTCGGGGTTTGGAAAATGAACCGACTTCAATTAACTTTGATTTTATTTTTAAAAATATTCTTTTATCCGTCTGTCTTCTTTCTGGGAATCTGCGAATATTACGTTTTTATAAATTTTAAAATATGATGAAAAATATAAAAAGATGCCCATACCTGTTAAAATAAACTTCTAATGCTTCATCCGAATTTTCGTTACACTGAATATAACAAACGACCATATCGTACTTTTCATAATTCTCGAATTTTGCATTCGCAGCCATAATTAAGAAAAAACTGCTATTTATCAAAACTGAATAGAAATAAAGAACAGAAAGTGGATAACCTATTCTGACAGTAAATAAAGATTTTTTCAGATAACAAGCCTGTCATCTTTTGTTTTCCTAAATACCCTTCATGGCCTACTAAAAAAAAAATGAATTTTTAGAAAAATGTAAATTTTGAGCTTCACATTGAAAACAGCTATAAAGTATTATATATTTTTGAAAAGCTTGTGATAAACTGAATTATAATAGCTAAAAATATATAGGGTGTCCCATTTAAAAAATGCAAGTTTGCTCTTTTTCTCGAAAACAATTAAACATAGAAAAAATCTGACCAAGACACTGGATTCTACGTGAAAAAAACTAACAAGTTCATTTATTACCTTTTTGATAAGTTGCAGCGTAACCGAGATGCAAAATTTTCAAAATCTAAAAAACTAAGGGGGCTATGAAAATTCTGTTGATGGCATCGTTTGTTTCTCAAAAAAGTAACACAGTGCCGCGAAAACCGCAACCTTCTATTTTTACTAATAACGCAGATAACCCGTAAAACATACGAAAACTGGACACCCTGTACAGGAGAAAGCAAACTTACTGGCGGAACTACTCTTTTCACATTCGACGGTTAATTTTCAGGGAAAAACTCCACCGAACATTCCTGCCGTAGAATCGTGAATGCCCGAGATTGTTTTTCGGCAGCGCCCTGTTAAATGAATCTTGAGGAGTCACACCAAAAAAGCTTCTGGTCGTGACGATATTCCAGTCATCGTTTTTAAGGCATGCGCTGATGAATTGACACCGGTATTTTTTAAGTTTTTTAACTTATCTTACACAAAAGGAATATTTCCTTATTGCTGGAAAATTGCGCGAGTCCAGCCCATTTCCAGAAAAGGCAAGAATACCTTGCGAAGCAACTAGCGTCCAGTGACATTGCTTTTAGTTATATCACAAGTTATAGAGAAGGCTATCAATTAGGCTCATGTGCTTCTTTTTGAGTCGGACTTCTGTCTTTTACTCCTATTAGTTGATTGTGACGCTGTTCAGCAATCATCCATTTGAAATTTGGTTTGGAAGGGGGCTTCTTTGATGGCAGACGTGGTAAGCGGGGAAGCAGTAGCTGTCAGTCTTATGGGAATTTGGTAATCACACGATGAATGGATGGTAGTAGGAGTCAGTCCCTAGGAAATCGATATGGCTTATGTTGTATGGAGTGAATGTGTGATTGTGTAATTAGATGATTTAATGATACGTCTGTCCGTTTGTAGTAGTTAGCGAGGAGTTTGTCGATAAGTTCTTTAATAGTCGGCATTCGTAAGTCATTGTAAGGTGTGTGAGTCATTGTGTAGCGAGAGGCATGATTTTTAAAACTTTCTTCTGAAAAACTTGTAACTTTTTGTAATGTGTCTTGTTTATGGTACACCATCATAAGTAAGTACTGGTCGAATTAAAGTCTTGTACAATAACGTTTTCGTGCGCAAGTCAATTCTACTCCTACTGTTGATAAGGGGGTAGATAGCACCAGCTTTTTTCAAGCGCTAGTCAGCGTTTTCGTGCCACACCATCCCTTTATCCAAGCAAAGGCCCAAGTATTTCACACAGTTGCTCCAATTTATCCTGGAGTTTTTGACTAGCAATCGGGTTTCTGGATATCATACTCTAGACTTTGAAAAGTAGATAGCTTGGGTTTTAGCGTCATTGAGTCGGATTTTCCACTTATCTAACCATGACTCCAAAAGTTTTATATGACGTTGCAACCTCGAAATTACTATTCTTGACTGCTTAGAGGTGGCGGTTACCGCGGTATCGTCAGCTTAAGGTATAACTGTGTTTGAGCAAATTTAGGAATATCGCTGGTATAGATATTGTACAGGGCCGGCGCAAGAGGAAAGCCCTGCGGAACTCCGGCTCTAACGTGTCTTACAGACGCATTTTGTGACGAAACCGCGAAAATCCTGTCCTCAAGAAATGAGTGAATGACCTATTAGGTAATTAGGCATACCTGCCCTTATTAACTTTAGTATTCCATCATGACAGACCTCGTCGAACGCTTTGCTTGCGTCGAAAAACACTGATCCCGTGTGAAAGCGGCCATTGAAGCCCTTAAGGACACTGGACGCCAACCTAGTCGTTTGACGCACCGTGCAATGAGCAGATCGAAAACCAAACTGCTCTGGCGGTAAAATGTTTTCGAAGACAAAATCGTTTAAAAAATTATTTAAAGTACCTAGAAAGCTTTAACATTATCGGTGACCGGCAGTATGGATTTCATAAGTGTAGATCAATAGGAGACCTTCTAGCTTATGTTACTCACGCTGAAGTGAGAGCATACGGAATGCCGGTTCAATTTTGCTCATGGCTGTCAAGCTATCCTACAGATCGTTCTCTGCGAGTGGCGATGGACGGATTTCTTTTATTTAACATCAATGCCAGAGTTCCTTAACGTTCTATATTGTCACCCACCCTCTTTTTACTATACATTAACGATCTTTTGGAAAAAATTAAAAATCCTTTGCTGACGACAGCACATTGCACTTGTTTCACCTTTTACTTTGGATGCTCGAACGTCGACTGCCAATGCACATCTCCATAGGTAGCAAGAGGTCTCACATCTCAACAAAGACCTGGAAGAAATTTTGTCATGAGGTGACAGTAACCAAGTAGAAGTTAATGCTAACCCAGGCGGCAGTTTTCCTAAAAAAGTTAATGTTGAAGAACCGGATATAGTCCTGGCGGGACACTCGAATCCCTTGGCTTCATCAATTCATTTATTGTGCGTCAATTTAAATAGTCATATGTCTTAGTATAGTCAGGTTGCGGCCATTGCTATGACAGCCTCGCAAAAGCTTGGGATACTTTTCCAAACTAAGAACCTCTATACACCCCAACAGCTTTTGATTCTCTAATAGCCCAAATTCGACCATCGCTGGAATAACACTGCTCACATATTTGGGGCTCAGCAAGATTCAGCTTAGTGTCCATCAAACGACATTATTTAAAAATTCTTTTATCTGGAGAACGTCATCACTCTGGAACGACGTCCCTGAGGCCGTGTTCTCCAACGAGTATAATCTCCTAAGATTCAAGATCAACGTGAATCGTTTTCAGCGCACACGTACCGCTCGCAGAACGTCCAAAGGATTGATCCTGCAGTGCTGTGGCTGATCATAAAAAAAAAAGTCTTTAGAATGGAATTCTTGGGTTTGACTAGCGATTTGTATGAAAACACATGCCTTTTCGCCATTTCAAAGCTGGTATTCCATTGCAATTTGCGTTCCATGTATCATGTTATTGTATCAGTTGGGAACATGCCTTTAGACTTAGACAACTAACCTGACTGACCAACAATGTGTAAAATTTTATTTCCAACATTTTTCGGCTAACATGTTTTTGCCTACAACCACTAGCAAACGAGATAAATCGATCTCGAAGTTTTTTCATAAACGCCGCACCTTCCGAGAGGGGTGGGGATACAGCATTTTGGTTTTTGTCTCATGTACCTCAACACTTAAAAAAAAACATTTATACATTTTTGGAAGGTGGAACGGGTTGTTTTCGACTATTTTACAATTTCGCAGACTTATTGTGATTTGTTATTGATATACAGGACGCTTTCCAAATTCTGTCAGTTTAGGGTTAAATAAAAAGAGATTTTTAATTAGAACTCCGATCAGATTTTTACAGTATTTTTTTTAAACCTGTGTTTTTTATGACCAAAGTACAACAAAGTAAAAGCGTCTCAGTTGTAGGTACCTAATGAATTCAGAAATTATAAAGGAGCTACCAGAAAACGTTAACAGGTCATTGTCGTCACAAAATGTATTACCCCCGCCCGCTTTATCTTATCTGCTTTTGTACTTAACGAAAAAATGTACTAATGAGATTTCTACATCTGTTGCGGTATTTACATGGACCGAGCGTTCCCTATCCCACTGCATTGTTCGGCCGTGGATCAATTTCAAATAAAGCGCGCAGGAACGTGTAATCAAAGAGTAACTTCACTAATTAGTGAATTTGATATTTGAATATTTTGAATCCACCGACTTAACCCATTTAAACCTACCGTCTTTTTAAAAGGACGGCAGAAACCTAGTAACCTAACACGTGATAAGATTCAAAAAATTTAGATGACGGTGCGCATACTTAATAATTTAAAGGGTTAGGAACCATACTTTGATAGGTTTATTAGGCAATCCAACGATGTGTCAAATTACGATTTGCCTGCCACGGCCATATTGAATTCGTTTCACAGAACTCAAAAACATTCAACGAACAATTCAGTATGGCCGTTGAAGGCAAATATGTGGCAAATATACACGGATTCAATGCTTAGTTTACAGTCGAGTCCTGTGCTGTGCATGGACATACACTTGCCATTGTTAACATCTCCAATAACATCATCAACTTTAAGTATTATTAAATATAAATAGCAGAAAAAAACACGTATTGAACAAGAATAACTTAATAAAATACACAAAACCAAAATCGCGGTTTACACGTCAAACTGACACACGCAAAAATAAAGGTTAGTTTTTCTGACGTTTGCCGTCGACGGCCATATTGGAAGCACTTTGTGACTCCAATATGACCGTGGCAGGCAAACATAACCTAGTTTGGATTGCCTAATTGTATTTCTTGCATTGTTGACGGAGAAACAGGTGACATTTTGTGGTTATGATAACACGCCATTTACAATGGGAAATAAAAAGTAAGTAATTTTTAGTTTTATCTGTAATATTTTTTTGCATTTTGTATTTATAAAGGTTCACTAAGATTGTAGAATTGTAACTAGTATCATAGCATTTATTTTTTGTCATGATTATAATAAATACTTAGCAAAAAGATCGTCCGTCCTTTTAAAAGGACGGTAGGTTTATGTATTACTTTTAGCTCATTGATATATTTTTTTCAGTTATTGGAAAAAGTCCTTAAAGTTGTCGGAATTGCTGGAAGAGATCGAAAATATTGATATTACTGAAGTACCAGAACAGTTAGCAATCTTTCCACCAGAAAATGCTAACGAAGATTGTGATACTGACGAGGACTCAGGAGATGAAAATTTAGTTAAGCTAAACAATATGCCCAGAGCTCAACTTAGAGCTGAAGTAGAGGTCCGACAATTAGTCGATGACTATTGTGACAGTGATGACGATAAACCTTTGGCAGCATTCGTCGAACGCAAACCAAAACAAATTAAAAAATTTAATTATATAAACCAAGATTTAGAGGCAATGCCTATTTCTGATTGGAAACCTGTAGTTGAAGTAATGGACAATTTCTAACCTGCAACAACTTTTAAGTTATTTTTTGACGAAGACGTAATAAATCAATTATTACTATATTTTTCCGACACGTTTGCCCAGCAAAAAACTCGTGTCGGTGATATTACTTCTAATGAACTACTTACTTAGTTTTATTGCAGTTCTTTTTTTACTGGATATATACCTCTTCCTAGAAAACAAATGTTTTGGCAAAAAAGAATCGATACCAATAATAAATTGGTGTGTGAAGCAATTTCCCGCGATAGATTTCAGTATATTATGAGCAATATC
Organism: Polydrusus tereticollis; assembly: GCA_963920685.1. Classification (NCBI taxonomy): domain Eukaryota; kingdom Metazoa; phylum Arthropoda; class Insecta; order Coleoptera; family Curculionidae; genus Polydrusus; species Polydrusus tereticollis. Next base: position 65,014,645 of record OY987327.1, read on the forward strand.
CATAGCAACGACAATACACAGTTGGACAAGAAAGGCAAATATTCAAAAATGAGACCTCTCTTTGATATTTTAAATAAAAAGTTTTTTGATCATGTCCCAGTTGAGGAAAATCACAGCATCGATGAATCCATGATTCCTTATTTTGGCCGCCACAGTGGAAAACAATTTATTAGAGGAAAACCAATCCGGTGAGGGTACAAATTTTGGGTTGGAGCTTTGCGGCTTGGCTATATTGTATATTTTGACCCCTATCAAGGTTCTTCAAGTACACTGCCTGAGTAGTACAAACATATGGGACTTGGAGCATCTGTGGTGTTACAATAAGCTGATATTCTGAAGGAGTTTCCATTCGAGTCATTTCATTTATATTTTGACAACTACTTTACTTCACTTTCTCTCGTTAAAGAATTAAAAATTAGAAGAATACCGCATTCCACAAGCTCCTCTACCCAATACTGCGATTATGAAAAAAACAGAAAGAGGTAGTTCTAAGTATGTTTTGGTTGACAGTGAAATAAGTGGAATGATAATAACGTGGTAAATGTAGCTTCAAATGCCCTTACAGGCCTACCAGTGAGGAAAGTTAAACGTTTTTCATAAGTAGAAAAAAAAATACATCTACGTAGCCACAACTCATTAAATTCTACAACAAAAATATGGGAGGTGTGGACAGAAGTGATCAAAACTTGGGTGATTACAGGGTTTCTATTAGAGGAAAAAAGTGGTACTTTTCTCTGTTTGCTCACTGCATAGACATGGCTGTGCAAAACTCTTGGCGACTTCACAAGCGCAACAATGGAAAGCTTGATCTGCTAGAATTTAGACGCTCTATGGCAACAAAGCTACTTGAAACTCATTAGAGAATTACAAAATGAGGCCGTTCAAAGCCTCCTACAAACTTACATGAGTTTTCTCGATTAGACCACCTAATCTTGTACAACGATAATCAGCGAAGATGTGCAGTGTGCCACAGAAAATCTAATTTTATATGCCAGAAATGTGATGTTGGATTACATCCCAAGGATTGTTTCATAAACTATCACACAAATGAATGTATTACTTTACTAAAGTCAAAATAAAATATTTAATTTGCACCTATTTTTAGTAGTATATAGCCCTACCGGCCTTTAAAAGGACAGCACGTTTTGACCATTCGCAATATTTTGAGTTTTTTTTTAATATTTTTTTTATCATCTTATAGACTAACTTCTAAAAAAATTAATGATTTTTAAAAATAAATAGTTTCAGTGTTAAATGGGTTAAGATTTCACACAGGACGTGAATTAAAATCGAGCTTGGTGGTGCCTGGTCGGATTTTTTGTATTTCATATAATTTCTCCAGAACTACATAGTTAGGTACAACAAGTCAAAAAGCGCACACAGGGTGTACACTTGTACAGTGAACAGGTTGCATGCGACAAAAAATTGTATACTTAAATTAAATAATTAATTGTTAAAACCTAAGCGCAGTATCCCAAAGCTGTTAAGACGGACCGCACTGAGCTGAATCCCATGGTGCTACGGATTAGGGAGCAGCCCGCACGGGATCCAGCTCAGTGCAGCTGCAAAGCAAGATCGCCCAAAAGATGAATCTTCTCACCAAATGTTGAATCCACATACAAATAAATAAGTTAAGTGATTTTTTTATAAAGCCAACCTTAAGACTGTTATTTGGATTTTGAGAAATTTCTGCTTAACAAAATTGTTACGAAATATCTGTAGGGAAATTAACGATGCCACTTTTTTTTTAACTTGTCTTAAATCCGTGAATAGCTATATATCTACTAAGTTTCAAAATCCAAAAAAAAAGATATTTTGCATCGTGTTTTATACAAAATTTTTTGGTACATTTCATTTTCATATAGATTAAAATAATATCTAAGGAATCATTTTTTATTCTATAGGAATAACAATGCAACAATCGTGATATAATTACCATGGAAAGGAAGAAGTCAATGTGAACCTACTCAATATTGGCTAAAATATCAACTAATATTTCTTAATTTTGTGCTTAAAAATTACCGAATCTGGATTCTCTACCTTTCGACGTTGAAGCAGTTGCAAAAGCTGTAGTAGCAAATTTGTTGCCGAGTAAGTAACGGCTTATACGAATTTCCAAAAGTTATGCGAAGTAAGGAAAATGTTTTTTTGTGAAAGCGTTTCGAAATAGACATATTTCGATATTGATTAGAATTTCGAAATGACACTCTTTTAGGCACTAGTGTCTAAATGTGACAGTTTTAGGCACTAGTGCTTAAAAGTAAAAATGAAACATTAAAATCAATGAAAATATCTATTTATTATATATGTTAAATGTACAATTATGTAAACTGTTGAACTGAATTCTAGAGGCATCGAGCTTCTCTTCTTTGAGAGCAATGTAATTATTAGTAGTCGGAATGGATAAACTGCTAGTACTGACAATGCTAACTTCTGCTTTTGAGTGAACTTCTTTTATTTTTGTATTTGGCGTATCTTTCTGCCCTATGATTCTTTTTGCTATTTCGTTTTTCTCTTCAATTGAATTTTCTATATAACTCTCGGCAACTGAGCTTGATCGCCAACCTCCATGACGCTTCAAAAGTGTCATGTCCGCTCCAGAATCTGCCAACATTGTTGCAGAGCTGCGCCGGAAGCAATGGCCAGTTTATTCATTGGTGTTGGGGAGTCCAAGGAATTCTGCTATTTTTTTTGGCATACCTCCAATTGTATTAATTCCAACTGGCAGGGTACAGAATTTACCACTTTGATATGTCAAGAAAAATCGCTGATGTGTCGTATTCAGAGGACGAAGTTTTGCATACTTACGAAATAGATCTAAAAAATTGATGCCATCTATTGATCCCTCAGTAATCGTAAACATTCTTGGAACATGAGTTTTTGGTTCGGAATTTTGACACTGATAAACGACTGACAATCTTTGATGGCATCTAATTTCAAAAATGTGATTTCTTCCCTCCTACATGCTCCAAATACTCCAACGATTAAAACAACTTTGGCTAACAGGAATTCTTTATTATCAGCTTGTTTTATAAAGCGTTCTATTTCCAGCTTTGTAAATATTTTTGATTTCTTTGGCTGATATCCGGTAGCTTTCCTTTTTAAAAATGCAATAGGGTTTGTAAATTTGCAAATATCTACGTTTTTGTTCAGATAAATCATGGTGCGGAGCATCGAATATTTGCTCCACAAAGTTGACGGTCTTAAGGTGGTGGATAGCTTGAGGAAATAGGCTAGTAATACCTTTTCTGTAAAGTTCTCAATAAGTATGTTTTTCTTTGGCCCAGGTTTCAAAGTTGTCGTAGGTTTTTTCGTATAAATGTTTCGATTTTTCGGGTACTAACGTGGATAGCGCAGCTTCAGCAGCTTGTTCAATATCCAAAGACTCGTCAATATCACTCATTTGAAGTAATTTTTTCGAAAAACTTTGCGGGAAAAAAGGCAAAACGCGACGTTCGAACTTGACAATACACTCGACATTAAATAATGCATAAACAATGCCTTAGAAACAGATTGCCTGCCTACTTTTCAAAATGTTTAAAAATACTAATAAAAGCTTAAATTATCAAATTCTCCGCTTTCACAAAAAATCTTGTATATAATTCGTTACGAAATGAGTGTCTTTTAGCCACTAGACGTGTTGTCCAACTCGGCTTTGCCTCGTTGGACAATTTTCACGTCGCGTGCCTAAAAGACACTCATTTCGCAACTTATTGTATAAATAGATATTTTGTAATTCAGTTATGAAAAGTAATCTTTTCACATTGATTTTCATTGTCAAAAGTGGATCATTTTAGCACTAGTGTTGTGATGAAGATTTTTGTCTGACTTTTACAGATAAGGAGGAGCTGCAAGTTACCCTTGGGCAAATAAAAAATAAATGTTTGACTGGATTTGATGGTATTTCCGTCAGGGTATTGAAGTGCTTACCGGAGGTCACACTTCATGCTCTTGTCGATTCCATTAATGTTTCTTTTCTGCGGGGCGAGTTTTATTTCTGTATAAAAAGGGCGATTGTTATTCCTTTACATACGGGGGGAAATCCTGAGGATCCCTCGAACTATCTCGCTCCTTTCCACCCTTTCCAAGTAATCGAAAAAACAGTCAAATCTAGACTACTTAACCTTTTAACACCTAATAATCTTATAACATTCTGTCAGCTTGGCTTTCAGTCATCCAAAAATACTGGTGATGCTATTTTTTCACTCCTACAGAATATTTAATAACAGCATTCATAACACAGCACATGGATGGTTTTCATCCCTACGGGAGATCGCAGATTGTGCCCATTGATGAAAGATGCTCTGGTTTGTCAGGTGTCGAGTTTGGGGTACCTCAGAGTTCTGTGTTGGGCCCTATCTTGTTTTTATTGTATATAAACGATCTTGCAAATATAGATATTAGTGTAAATAAAACAATGCAGTCTTCCTCCACAGTTTAGTAATTGTAAAAGTAAATAAAAAGTTCCCTACCTGTTTCGAACAAACCATTGATCATCAGGGGATACTAAAAAAGGATAGTACAAAGTTAGGAACGACCAATGAATATAAAATAAAAGTTTAGACTTACCTAACATCGAGTTTGGCGAAACTGTAATGTAAGTTGTTTGAATTAAGCGCGATTTATACTTTGACGCTTACCGCGTGCCGATCACGTTGACGTTGTCGGTTGAAGATTAAGAAATAGGAAATATATACACCCATTTATACTTTGACGTTGACAATGACGTTGACGTTTCAGATAAACCAACTTTAACTTTTGACGCTCACCGCTAGTAGAAATTCCGTAGAATATGACGTAACAGCCAATACGACGCGACAGTATTTGCACGTGATAGCTAACTGTCAATACTGCTCTTTCATATTTGTATAATAACTATAATATTTGTACTTTATATGTCGTCTTCTGTTTATGGGTCTAATTTTATACTGCCTTTTTCGCTTTTGTTTCTTTTTAAGTAATGCTGCTGCTAGCAAACACATCGTCATCCTCACTGTCATAGCCACGTTAGTCGAATTCATGTTTTTAGAAAAAACAATTCTTTACAAAACAAACAAACAACGGAACACAACAAAATAATGAGGTTATGACACGAAAATGTTGAACGTCAAACGTCAAACTATAAATGCACCAAAAATGGAATTCTACGAGCGTCACCGTCAAACTTCAAACGTGAACGTCAAGCGTCAAAGTATAAATCGCGCTTTAATACTGAGTACAACTCAACAGGATGAGAAATGTTCTGCCGGTTCTTAGGCACTTTAAACGTCCAGTGATGACAACAACTAAAGATCAATCGATTCTGTATGGATTTTATAAACCTAATATCGAGTTTTTTAAATCTTCCCATTTAATTTCAACAATAGTTTTTAATTTTAATATTTCTAATATTAATACATGGTTATATGTCTTTAATGTCACTATTTTCTTTAAATTAACCTCACTTTAACAATCACGTTGAAGCAGACAACCCGGTTTTGAAGGAAAAATCCAGAGTTCCCTACATGGCTCAGAGCCAGACAGCTGGGGATCTCAAACGAAGCGAGCTGGCAATTGCCTAGTAGCAAAGCCATAAACAAGCAAGACAAGACAAGACAAGACAACCCGGTTGTGATTAAGCACAAGTTATATTCAATCTTTTATAGCCACCCACCCTTTTTTCTAAAATGTTATGGGACATAGTGTTTTCAGTGTTAGTTAACAACACTAAAGCTGGATTCATAGTCGCCGTAACGTAAGACGTAAGCCGTAAGCCGTAACACGAAATGGTTTATTTCCATTTCTTACGTCTTACGTTTCGGTCGGGATCGGCCGTACTCGTGCATAACCGGCCGTCATTACCAAATTTGACAGTCGACGGGAGGGAGATTTCCTTTGTTTATTTTTGATGATTTCATTTTATTGTCATTTAGCTTTTTGTCTAGCGAATTTTGCATTTTCCTTGTGTTTTTACCGTTAATATTATATATAAACAACGGTTAAAATGAGTAAGGTAGTTGAAGAAAAACTTCTAATAGATATCCTATAACCTACAATTTCGAAATTTCTTACGTCTTAACTTTTGACTATGAATGGTATGTTTTCTCTTACGTCTTAACTCTTACGGCTTACGTCTTACGGCTTACGTTACGGCGACTATGAATCCAGCTTAACTATAAATATATTAAATAATAATTTTTTCAACAATTAAATTGATATTAAAATTTAAAAACTTTCATAATAAAAAAACCTTTGTCCTTCAAAAGTTATAGCTCTATTTATTATCTTTTATCCAGAATGTTTTTTCACTAATCAAAATTTCACACTTATAATTAAAACTTTACTTATATCTGAATCTCAATACAATTAATATGTTATTATGACCAGTTCCTAGTCTTCAATATTACATTTCTCATCCTGTTGAGTTGTATTCATTAATTTGAGACAACTTACATTACAGTTTCGCTAAACTCTATGTTGGTAAGTCCTACTTAAACTTTTATTTTATATTCATTGGTCGTTCCAAACTTTGTAATATCCTTTTTTTAGTAGACCTGATGATGAGTGCTTCAGCATTCAAAACATGTGGGGAACTTTTTACTTTTTCAATTATTATACTGTGGAGGAAGACTGCATTGTTTCATTTACATTACTTTGATTCCACTGAAGTATGAACTATTTCTTCAATAGATATTAGTGACCAGTTTACACTTATATATCAAAACTTAGCGCCACTTTAACTTCCTTTGTTTTGGCTTTAACTAACTTACTTATTCGTTATTAGATCATTTTAAAGTAAAAAAAAAAATACCAAGACCACTCAGGGTATAGATCCTGTCAATTTAATAAAAGTAAAATATTTAAAATATCCAAAACAAACTACAGTGGCATCACAAACTCAGGTACATCTAAACCTTGTTACAAATCAAGTATAAAAAAAGACACACACAATTTAAAAAGTTGACATATACATAATAAAATTAAGATAATTTATTTATACCTATTAGTGCCTCATTCACCTGCCTATCATCAAAAAATTTGAAGAAAGTTACGTAGCTTACTTTTAATTTTAACAACAGGTAGTTCTCGAAAAGCAACTGAGAGTTTATTCCAGATTTCCAAAATTTGACAGCCAACATTTCGTTGGATGTAGGTATAGTTAGGTTTTCCTGGTCTCAGGTTACTTTTGAATCTTGTACTGTATAAGGTTAGTATATGTTTGTTAATGAAAACCATCCTGCAGCTATCCCTAAAACCCATCCCAAATATAGTCCTAATACATTTTTTCTGCAAGATAAATATCCTTTTGGAATCGACCGAATTTCCCAAAACATTATCCCGTATCTTACTCTAGACTAGATGTATTCGTGACATGCTGTAAGAGCCACTTCCTGTCCAACTGTGCTACTAATCAGTCGTAGCGCATAGCAGCACTTACTTAGCTTGTTGCCAATTGATCAATGTGAGGCTTATAATGATCTGGTCTTGGATAACAGTCAAATCGAAAATAAAAAAACATGTCACTGAACTAAATAAGAAATTAGCATTGGGTTGTTTGCTATTAGAGTGGTGTCGCAGGAACTGTTGTTCAGCGGCGAAAATGGTATATTACTGGTTGTTTGAATCCCGTATGTGATAAGGTATTGCATTTTGGGCATTCTGTAATTAACATTTTTAAATTATGTTTTTCTAATTTTGTCTCGAAAAATAGATATTTCGAACGCGCTAGCGACTTCGAAATATATCCATTTCGAACTCCGAATTTTATTATTTAAAGGTTGGCCCTACTGACATGTTTTTTTTTCACCGTTCGGCATAGCATTCTAGATAACTAATATTTTTTAGTCCAAATGTGCGAAATACTACACAAAACCACGTATGTATGTTTGGTTGCCTAGATCTACAAATCTGTATGACGTGATTGACGTGTTGTTTTGGTTCATAAAATATTAAAAAACATATTAAATATTAACTTTATTGACAGGAGAACTATTTTGCAAAAAATATCAATTAAATCTTAAAAATACAAATTCCAACTATATTATAATGCTAATTAGGCATTGTTTATAGTGCAGTTATTATAAACATTTAATGTCACTGTACTCGTGTCGGACGCGTTAACCTTAAATTCAGGCATAGTTTGAGTATTCATAGTATGCGAAACTTTGTGATAACTGACCCCAGAATCCAATCCATTTTTAATTAGACTTGGTTGAAAAGCAGTTTCTACTCCTTCAATTATTGTCGATCTTGATGATCCAGGTAAGGGTGTAGCAGTATTATCAATATTATCTATTAATGAAGGTGTTAAACTAGAAGAGAGGCTCTGCGCTACATCCATTTTCGCTTTTAGAGAATCTTCAATATAGCCTTCAGCCACGGCTGAAGACTTCCATCCCCCGTGCCTTTTAATGGTAACCAAATCGCTTCCCTTGTTGGCCAGCTCGGTGACACTAGACCGTCTAAAGCAGTGGCCAGTAAAACATTCTGGATTTGGTTTGCACAGGTATTTTGCAATAAGGCTAGGAGCTTTTCCCATTGTATTTAGACCTACAGGTGAGTTTATGCAATGCCCATTCCTATACGTAAGAAAAAATCTTGACGTTGTAACATTCTTAGGACGTAAATCAAAATATTGTCTAATCAAATTAATCCATGATTGATCAATTATAAGAAACGTTCTTGTTACATGTGTTTTAGTTTTGGGAATGTGTACTGTAATGGAAGCAACCTTAAAGTGAATGTCTTTTACATCCATATTGGTCAGTTCTTCTCTCCGGCATGCTCCATTGTACCCCATAATTAAAGCAACCTAGAATTTACATAGTTACTACTATTGTATCTCGATAGCTGTCTACCTACTGTTCATACGATAGAATAGAAATTGGTGTAATTTAAAAATGTTCGTTCTCCAACTTTATTGTAAAAAAAATTTTTTTATAAAACCTGTGAAATTGTACAAAACAAAATGCATATAGATATGTAAATACTACTTACTTTTAATCCTAAATAACTGCTATTATCAGCCCCATTTATAAACTTATTAATATCGTCTAAGTCTAAAACAAGAGACTTTTTGGGTTTGTAGCCCACAGATTTTCTTTTTAACAATGCTTGCAGTCTAGCATAATCCTTTATATCTATGTTCTTGTCAATATTAATGCAAGCTCTTAATTTTGAGTATAAGGACCACAGGGTGGATGACATTTTGGTTTTACTTTCTTCCTCAAAATAGGCTAGTAAAACATTTTCTGAAATCTTACACACGCCCTTTGTATTGCACCAACTTGTGAAGGTCTCATAGTCCTTTTCATATAATTTTCGGGATTTTTCTGGCAAAAGTTGATTTATACATTTATGTGCAATATCCCTTAACTCAGGGGGAGTTAAACTTAAATTATCTTGCTCCATAATATTTTGTTAATATAAATAAAATTTTAAAACACAAATTTTGTGGCAAAATGGCTGACACAATTTAAAATTTATTTATTTTCATGGCAAGCTTGATAAAAAAATTGTAATAGTGTTACCAACATAAATTTTGGACATAATAATTTATAAATTTTGAAGGGTTTGTTTTCTTTTTAAATATGTGTTTATTTATTAAAAAAAAACGACAAAATAGAAAAACTAGTATAAAGTACATGTTTTATAAAGCCATTATAGCACTTGTCCCCTTAAAAAACTCGCCGCAAGCGGCTCGTTTTTTAACATGGACCCGTGCTATAATATAATGCTTTATAAAACGTGTACTTTAATATACTATTTCGTTCTCCAGAAAATACCGCTTAGATATATGAGTGGGGCAAAACATCTCAGCCATTATTTAGGAAGTGCTTTAAATAGTAAATAGTAAAATAACAAATAGTAAACTAATAAATTGGTAGGTCACCAGGCTAAGGAAACATAAATTGATGATTTATATGTACAGGATGAAAAAATAATTTGGAAAAGGCCTCTTTTCATAACACATACATAAACACATATTCTTCACTTCACAACACTTTTGGAAAATCTTTTAAGGCGTTTCATATGCTGCCTTTGACTTAAGGTAGAATCTCATGTCAATGTGAAAAATATTACTTTTCGTAGCAAAATCTAAACTTATCTACAATTCCACAAAATAGTCTAAGAATGGCTTTATAAAAATACATATTTGGAAGCATATAAAATATATCGTAGCCATGGATGTGAATAATATTAACTTACAAGTAAAAACGGTTGATTTAGGAATATTCACTTCCAAGACGACAATATAAGGTTTATTAGTTGGCTGTGTTGGAACAAACTTATTGTTGACTATAGGCTTGTTCCAACCAGCAGTCCCGGACTATTTTTTAATCAGAAATAGAGTCTGCCAGAAGAATATTGCATGTAGACCCCAGGATGCCTTGTTAGGTCCTACAACTGGTTAATTGTATTTGACAGTTTGAAATGCTGAGGGACTGATGGTTGGAACAAAAGCTGGATTTATAAACTCGAAGAAAAGTTGGTGAGGTTGAAGTTATGTTCAAGTTGGTGAGCTTCGATATTCGACAGTCCAGAATATGGCATTTATGAAGTCAGTAGCGAAGTTCGAAATTGTTGTTTGATTGGTTAAAATCTTTGTCCAATAGAATGATACAGAATACTGACATTATATTTGACTTTGATTGACAGATTGTAAATTATTATTTTCTTTGTTTATAATTTTGTTCGAGTCCAAATAAATATTAAATCGTTTTTGAGTTCCGTGCTGTAGTAAAAATATTATATTATTACACCCTGTTTGCGGCGACATTTTTGTTTTACGCGGCTTATAGGAGAAGGCGTAGCAATCGCCGCTTTAAAACGCGACCAATAATTGTGAGGAAAATAGGGGCAGGTGGATATGATTATTTTAAAAAGATGAGGTCTTGGGATACACCACAGTTTTTTAAATATACAAGAGTGACTGTTCCAGTTTTTAATAAATGATATTGCTATATTATATTATATATTACTTTATATTCTCTATGGCCTAAGTTGTAGATAAATTTAAAACTCAAGAAGGATCAAGGTTTACCGAGTATTATGAAGTTTGAAAACCAAGAACTAACAGATGCCAGCCTTATAGCTAATGCTTTTGCAAAGCACTTTCAATCATGCTATTCTGTACACAGCAACGTGGATACCAACAGATTAATTCCAGTGGAGTTCTCAAGTTTGCTATCGTCCCACTGTTTCACTGTAGAAGAGATCCTTAACAAGCTGAATAGTTTAGATACATCCAAAAAGAGTGGCTCCGATGGAATTCACCCAATTTTATTAAGGAACTGCAGCCAATCTTTGGCTCTGTTCTTGTGTAAGCTGTTTCAGAGGTCCTTTGACAGCGGGATCTTTCCTAGCGTTTGAAAATACTCAAACTTAATACCAATTTTTAAAGCTGGCAACAGGAGCGAGATTGAGAGTTATCGTGGAATTTCATTACTTTCTATCATTTCCAAGGTGTTTGAATCAATAGTAACTGATGAACTTTTCAATGCATACAAGCATTACATAATGGCTGAACAATATGGTTTTTACCGCGGACGCTCAGCATCCACCAATTTAGCAGTGTATCACTACTTCATTGATAATGTTAGCTTAGAAGAAGTAACGCATGTTAATGATCTGGGAGTCATATTTGATAGTGGTTTAACATTCACCTTGTATATAGATAGCATTGTTTTGAAAAGTTTTAGGCTGCTAGGATTTATAAAACGGCATACAAGGCACATTTATGACACCAAGGCACATTTATGACACCAAGGCATTAACTGCCCTCTATAACTGTCTCGTTCGCGGTATCCTGGAATATTGCTCTGTAATATGGAATCCTTACTATCAATGTCACATAAATAGACTAGAAAGGGTACAAAATAAGTTCGCAAAATATCTGCTATTTAAATTTAATATTCCATGTCAGGAAATTCCTTATGAAATCAGAATACTCTTGTGTGGGTTACAATCATTGCAGTACCGTAGGAGGAAAGCCCTCTTATTGTTCCTTTATAAGCTTATTAACGGTCTGATTAATTGTGCAATCCTCCTTGCTGAAGTGTTGTTCCGTGTACCGGTGCGGCGGACCAGACAGTTTCAATTATTTTTTGAACAAACACATAGAACAAACTATGGTCGTAACGCCTTTGTGGAGAGAATGCTTAATAATTACAACGCCAATTTTTCCAACTGTGATATATTAAATTACTCTTTCAGCACTGAGGAGATTGTAAAAACGTTTGTCATGTTTGTTAGACTGCTTAATTTTTTTTTTATGTTTATGTTTCTTTTTATTTTATTTCTGTAATCTGTAGGTGTACCATTTAGAATTTATAGATTCTGTAGTGTACTGTTGCTAAATAAATTCATAATTTTGGATTAACTCGAGTAACAATAAATTAGTGTCATTATTCTCTATACTATCCATTTCTGGTTTTCCAATTTCTCGCGCAAAACACAATACAAAGCTTACAACAAACAGAAAATCCAAATACAAATGACGGAAGGGCGACGTAAACACCGAAGAGCCCAAATGCGACAAATAAAAGACATTTGACATTTCGCTGTAATCACAATCTAAACTCGTACTCCGAACATAAAAATTGGTTATATCGAACTTTTCGAAACTTACGAACTTTGCACGAACTGAGTTTATAAATTGAACTGAGTGTTCCCTTTAGTTTAAATTGAAACTCTTATTTCCAACGCCAACTGAACCTCAACCTCGCCAACTTTTCGAGTTTATAAATCCAGCTTAACCTATTAACTGCAAAATGTAAGGTAAATGAGTAATTGTTAGGTGACACTTAAAACCTCTTCTAAGCAACGATGGACAAAATGTCATTCCTAGAAAGAAGCAATAATTAGTTGTTAGCAAATTTTTTTTTTGTCTTGCGCAAGCTTAAGTTAATGCTGCTACTTTTAAAAAATGATTTGACAAACCTATTATATAAAAAACATTTTTTCCATCAAATAAAGACTGAATAAATATGAAATAATGTATAAGTACTTTAAAACTAAATATTAGTTTAGTTAGTAGTATTAAAAATGTTTAGCTTACCATAAAATGAGACACACAATGGGCTATTCTACATTCCTATCGACAAAAGTAAGCGCCTCGCTAGAACTCTGCCTGTGATGTGATTCGAAACAACACAAGTCACAGATAGAATCCCAGAAAGCAGTTACCATTAAGAGAAGCACATTGGTTGAGATCGTACAAGTAAAAATTAAATGGAAAACATACAAAAGAAGTACAAAATCTTAAAATATACATAAATATGTGAGGTGTATGAGGCACATAGCTCACAGAACAGCTGTTTAAGCATAACATGTTTAGTCCTACTATGAAGCGACTGGTGAACCAAGTTTCTCTCACATATTTATATGTCTAAATAAAACGGATTCACCATTTAGGTAAACTCTTAATAATTGAAATACATTTTATCTTACCATTCGAACTGCTGCCAGAACTTCCGAGCCCCCTAAGTCCCCCCAAGGGACTATCCCCAAAGAACGCCACTTTAAAAGGCGTTCTTAGCCCTACTTGTGACAACGGGTCGTTAGGCGACTCCAGTCTTGGATCCAATTGCACCACTGAAGGTGAGTTTGTGAAGGACAGTGAGTCGCTGGTTGAAGGACCACAACCGGGATCTAGTGAGGTAGAGGTTAACGACTGAGGAATGGGCGTGCTTTGACTACTGCTAATTATATCGGTGGGGTCGAATTCGTCCTTGATGAAGGATAACGACCGGCAAACCTGAATTTAAGGAATATGTCAGTTTTATTAATTAATTATATCCAGAAAAATAAAACCTAAGTCGACTTCCTTGCCACTTTATAAACTCCGTATATGTACCTAATCTACTTATCTATAATAATATTAAAGACATGAACAAAAATATATTTTTCCAGGACAGCAAGTCGCTGCCTGATTATTACAAGGTATTTGTATGTTACAAAATTTGATAATAACAAATATTAATGTCCGATCAAAATATTTCACAAAACCCAAAAAATTTAAGCTGTATGTTTTTAAACCATGATGTTTGAGAAACATAATTCTATGTTCAACATACAACTATGTTATTAAAATATTTCTGTAATAATAATATGACATTATGTAAAACATAGGACTGTGGTTCTTTATTTTAAATTGATATTTTAAGAATAACCAGGGTGTATGGTTTTTATAGGTAAATATGTGTAAATAAAGATCCCAGTCGAAGAAGTACAGGAAAAAAAACTTTAACGAGAAAAACACAGAAACCCAGAGCAATGGGAATGCAATATACGCAAAGAAAAGAGAAAAGAACAGAAAAGACTGCTATGAAAAATGCATTTATAAATGCTCCAGAAAGTTAAGTGAAGAGGATAGAAATAAAACATTTTCTCACTTTTATTAATTAAATGCAACAAAAAACAAATATATATTTTGAACAACACAGAATGAAGTAATCCTTCATTCTGATAATTCGAAAAAATCTAAGAGTTATAGGTACTTTCTTGCCTTAATATATAAATTGCACATAAACGTTTAACAATATCGAATACCATCCAAAGAAATAGAGTTAATCTCGTTGAGCGACAGTCGCGTACGACAGAACCGTAACAGTATTATGAGTTTGGTGATATTGCACATCTGCTACAAACAAGTACGAATCTTAAAAGCGTTAAAATGAAATTCTCTGTGTCAGGAGAAAAGTTGACTCCACAGCGACCACAGCGTCACAGAACGAAGTTTGAGAAAGTCTGAGTATTTTTCTACTGTATCTTTGCTAAGATTTCTATTGAAAGTAAATTTTAAAAAACTTTACACAATTATTCAAATGCAAGAAAAATAATTTTTTGATTTTAATGTCATTCTTCTAACTGAAATATAGGTTTCTTTTACGAAAGTTTGTATCTTTACAATTTACCAAATCTTTCTCTAAAATTAAATACAAGACGTTTTCTCTGAATACGAATTCAGGTCTATTAGTTTAAGACAACGTAGTGTACAGGGCCGTATATAAGGGGGGGGTTTAGGGGGTTCAAACCCCCCCCATAACAACGAATGTTCAGTTCTACCTTGTTAACCACCGTAAATTTTAATAATAATTCTAATAAATTGCCAGAGTTTTCTTACCTAAACCCCCCCCCCCCATGGGTAACGCCTAGCTACGGCCCTGGTAGTGTAAGAAAGCATGTTGCAGCCAACAGTGACGTAAATATACCAAATTGTAATAAAAAAAAATGACGTTAGGACTTCTCTGGGTTAAAACAAGGTAGAAGCACTAAAATCGATGTTCTAGTGGATGCACGAAACAGATAAGCAGCTTTACGAACAAATATTTTCCAAAAGAAAGAATATTCCAAAAAAGAACTGACAATTTTATAAAGTTACATTTAGTAAGATTATGTTCCAACAAAGATGTATGACTTTTCTATATTCTGATAAATATTTATGTTATTTTAAATAATTTTTGGTTTCCTTTTATATCCTATCCTAATAACCATTTTAGTATCTGCCAAAAAGAAAAAAAAACAAGTTTTACCACCACCGAAAATCCGTGGGGCAAAATATTCAACACCGCTTTTCTCCATTTAATGTTTTTGTATCATACAACCTTATAATAATCAGGCAGCCAAGTGAATTAAAATACAAAACCACCATTGAAACTGTCTAGATAACCTACATGTACTGTTTAAAGGTAGTTGACAATGTAGAATTCAGTCGAACTTTCTCATACAAATCTTTAACTGTGTAACTAAGAAGTTCTTCCGTTTACACTTGAACTAACCATTTTTACGATACTATCAGAACGTGTGTAAATTGTAATGACAATAATAACACCAATAAAGAATAAATGAATCAATGTTACTTAAACAACCGCGACCATGTAGACAGTGAAAGTCCGAGCAAACAAAAATTAGTACCTACTTATAAAATTTATTTTTCCATTAGTTGCCTTACCTGTGAAGATATAGGCCTATAACTACTAGAAGGTACTGGACTGTCTGACAACTGAGGTACAGGAGGTGAAGACACTAAATCGAACAGACCCATCCCAGGACTGAACCCAATGTCTTTGAGTAACGGGTCCATGGGTGGAATGGGTCGAGGCGGTTTAGCTGGCGAAGGCGGTTCAGGACACAAAAATACCTAAAAAATAAATTATGGTACCATGTAAAAAAAACTACTTGACACGAGAGAGGTGAAAAGTATTTTGAATACGAGTCATCTATGGCATTTACGGTCTTCCTTTCAGCATGTTCAGTATAGGTGACAACATCTCTAAGTGGCTTTTAAAACCAAACTTAAAATAAGTTCGTGTATAGAGTTGTCCCTTCCTTTCCGTCAGACCCACTTCTTGGACGCGCTTCACCGTTTGACGGCTCATCAGCAAGACTCGGGGTCTAACGAAAAGGAAAGAGACCCCAAAGTGCTATTACAACACAGAAATGTAAATAAACAGACAATAGTTGCAGCACGTAACTACATCTCTCTGAGTGGTCACCATGAATGCTTTATTACACGGTGCATGACTTTACTTACTTCTATAGGTCCATCACAACTCTTCATCCTTATATTATATCGGTCCTCGTGGCCCGACTCATCGCCCGTGGGTACCGAGAGTTGTGTGTTGGGAGGCGCCTTGATTGCCATTACCGTTTTATGCCTCATTTTGGGTATTGACCGTAGATCATTATATGATACGTAACCAAATCTATAAAGAAAATTAAATAAAGTAATGGCAATATCTAAAATTGACGCCTATTCCCATAACTCATAGCAAATATCACATTACGTCACAATATCTAAAAAAATTCTAAAATATATCTGTAAAAGTTTTAAAAATTTGGGTTAGTGCGTGGTGCGCCGCCAGACTGGCATAGCCACAGGAAATCCCTTCAAAATTTTGCTACCCTCAAATATTGGCTTCCCTCTTAATTTTGCATCAAAATTGTATGAGACTTTTTTATAGGTCCTTGTACGATGGACTCGCACGCCAAATTTTATTATTTCCTAATAAGACAATTAAAAGTTATTTGGAAAAAACTCTTCGTAAAATTCTTAAAAATTAAATACGGCTCTGATACACACCTCAATAAAACCACCAGTAATAACTAAGCTAATGTCAAATGTTACAAGACGTTTTATTTTTAATTAGTTTCAACAAGTTTTACATTATTCAAGAAATAGTATACTATGTTATAGGGACGAAATACTACATTTTGAATTCGATTTGACAGACCCCAAACAAGATACCTATTACTTTCAAAAACATTTAAAATTTATTGTCATACATTTTTCTGATACTTTTTATAATATTGGCACCAGGAACATTGGGAGGTAGTTCTACAACTATCCCAGATCACCCCTCTTAAATAAAGTAATGAGTCCCTTCTAAATATACAGAGTGTTCCTAGGTACTAGGACTTAACTTCGTAGTCCACATTTTAGTGAAAATTTAGGACTTTAAAATATCTTTATCAGTTAGGTCTCAAATAAAATTATTAACAGCAGGTTAGTTCAGGTTAATTGGAAATTTTTATTTTTATATTACTTTCTTTACCACCATATAACATTAACACGTTTCTTTAGGTCAAAGATATAAACCGCTGATGCTTAAAGAAGAAACAATCTTTAAAAATCCGAAACATTTATTCAAATTGATTAAACTTGTCACTTTCTTTTTAAACACTCTGTACAGAATATCCGGATAAGGATACGGAGTGGCCATATCTCGGAAACGATACGTCTTACACATTTGAAAAAAAAGCTACCAATATAAAAATTGCTAAGAAAAATTCGTCAAAATAATTTCAAGTTTCGGAAATTGCCGCAAGCGGGCGCAACGGTTCACTTATTTTTAATTGATTGATTTTACGGCAAAAAATGCCACTTAACCCTAAAAACAAATAACTAATTAAAATCAGTAGATCGTTCACAACCTTTATTATTGAAATTTTCTAGAATCTTACCTAATAGAGGAGTGGAGGAAGCAAAAAATTCCAATAAAAAAAGGTGTGGTGAAAGATCTATTGATTTTTATTATTTATTTGTTTTTCTAGGATTAAGTGGCATTTTTTGACGTAAAATGAAATTTTTGAAAATAAATGAGCCGTGCGCCCTCTTGCGGCAATTTCCGAAACTTAAAAGTTTTAATAAATTTCTCTTGACAACTTTTATTATAGCAGTTTTTTTTTCAAATCTGTGAGACCTATCGTTTCCGAGATATGGCCGCTCCATATCCTTATCAGGACACCCTGTATAGCAATTTAGAATTAAAAATTTCTCCAATATAAAAGTAATCTTAAGCTTTAGTATAATATTTAGATACGGGTGTTCTGAGTAACCGAAACTTATCAAGAAACATTTCCTAAACACCTAAAACATTTGGATTTTATTTATCAATTCACATTTATTCTTATATCTCAACAACTTTATATGAATAATTGAAAAATTACCTACAGTTGATGCAAAACAAAAACCGATGCACGTTATAAATCAGCTGATAATTGTAAATCCGTAAGAAAACACAAGGAAATTAAATTTGGACAAAAAGTATTAGAACTCTATGGGATATTGAATTTACTACAAACTTAAAGTATTCTTCTTTCTCTTTTCATAAATAGCATTAAAAACTGTTCTATTAAGAGAAACAAAAGTGCACATACATATCTCTGTCAATTACGTTGTTTACTACTTGTGAAAAATGCCGAAGCATTTAAATAGTCGGTGCAAAGAGCTAATAGCTTCTCTAAGAAGCTATTTTCAGGAAGACTGAACAACAATGGCTCATTGTTACCCTTGACAGCAGTACAGAGAAGTGAATTTAAAGAGTATGTTAAGGTCTAGACATGTTATTTCTACTTTACTAATTTTTAGCGTGTAGCAGCTGCCCTAAATTTGAATATCTCCACTCTAAGCACAATTTCAACGACAGGTAAGGAAAATTAATTATTAGAATCACCTTAAAACAAACGTTCTAATTCCAAGAGAGTTGTAAATGTGTGAAGATTGGATATAAGTTCTATCCGTGACACTATTTATGGAATGTACGAAACAAGTAAGTTGTATTATTTAAAAATTATAATATTTTACATCGGTTATTCATAAGCTGTAACTTTTTTTAGAATATCATGTAACTTTGACAACTTTAAGTTAGAAATTAAAAGACAGAGAACTGTTTGATGGGTGTCTTAACTCTTTAAGAAGCCTCTTCAAGAAAATATGCTTCGGATGGTAAAAAGATGAACTGAGGCGAGGATTTATGGAACTTTCCCATGTAGCTTTCAAACGACTGGTATTTTTAAAAGAATATATTAAAGAAGAAAAACGCATTTTTGTACCAATTCGTTTTCTTGGATGGAACATGAGTTTTTCAGAATGGTACCATTAGTCGATCTTGGCAAGATGAAAATAAAAGAAGTGTTAGATCTACTAAAGTTGATGGTAAATGGTATTATGCAGTAAACAAATATATTAACAATGGGAAATTTTTGTATATTTATCTTGTTTTTATGAAAAAGAAACTGTGTAATTCCCTCACTCGGATAATTTAGCTACAAGCTGGCAACACTGTCGATAATGATGTCACTCGAAGGGTATGACGTGCATCGGTTTTTGTTTTGCATCAACTATAGGTATTGCAAAAAAATAAGATTTTTGTCTAAAGAACAATGACCTGTAAAAACTGTTTTTAAATTAGAGCAATTATCAAAATATCGCTCTTGTCGCTTTGGGACACCCTTTGTCACGATTGTTGTGTAGCATTTAAAATAAAAATACCTGCCGTCTTGTATCCAATAATAAAGTAATAAAAACCAACAATTTTTTTCTAGTTGTCCTGACAACCAACGCAAAAAACGTCAGGTCGGATGGCATTTTGTTACATAGCCTGCTTTATTTGTAAGTAGTGTAGAATGTAGTAGCAGTAATTAAAATTTGGGCAATTCCTTTTTCCTAATCTGATTACCAAAATCCCTGGAAATATCGACAAATTAATTGCCCCCAAGATTTAATGACCGCAAGTGTACATGAAGCGGTTTTAAATAAGTGTTGTTTTTAATTACATATAATGTAACAAAACGATATGAGATAAAATTCAACGCTGTGATACTTTTGGTAAGTAGTAAGGTACTCTATTTTATTTAACAATACTAGTATTTTAATATTAACCAGGTTTAAATTGAATAAACTGGTAAATTATAAGTAGTAAAAGGTGAAATTCTACTAAACGCGTCTTTTATTCTTTGCTGCATATTAATAGCAGTTGGGACGGACCTTTATAAACAATAATAATAATAGTAATAATAATAATAATAATAACAATAATAAATGCTTTTATTGTCAATAAGAAAATATTATACAAGATGGAAAATAAGTAAGAAATAATAATAATAATAATAATAAGAATAATGTACTATTTCATTTCTTTGACAAGGGCAGATTTCGCAATCATGCCATAGCAGTGAGCAGTGTTTTTACAATCAACCCAAAGTCCAAGTGAATAAAAACATAAAAGAGTGTCTTCGGGGTTGCGCAATACGTCTCAAATTCAAAGTAACGTGCTAGACAGAGACAAAAACCGACAAAAACTATTTAGAGAGTTATTCATTGATGTCAAAGTCTTCGTTCGATCTGTCAACTTTAATTTGTTTTTAAACGTTTTTGTGCCTTAAAATTCAATTTAATCCTATAAACTGTTCTTTTCAGAGTCATTTTTATCGTACTTTCGTGTTGGCGGTAAGTAATTATGGATATTTGGTATTATTATTCAGTTCGAACGCTAGACAGAAAAAGTTTAACGTTTATGAACTTAGGCTTTGTTTCGACTTTTTGAGTCTCGTAATTTTGATTAGAATCATATGGTTTTAGTCACGTGGAAGTAATGACACACCGGAAAAGAACCACTATTCAGACTGTAAGTAATAACTCGCCTCTGCTATTTGTTCGCCCCTACAATAATAATTATACTGTAAAAAAATATATATCTATAAAAATAATAAAAAAAAGAAAAGGGAAAGTTATTTGTGGATCACACAATAATTTATATTTTTGAAAAAAGTAATCCCCGAGCCGGAATCGAACCAACAACCTCTGCATTTTTACCTACATATAATTTCCAAGAAATGTCGAATTTATTCATTTTTAGTTTATTCTGCGTTGAATTTGAGTTTTAAAAAGTTTTTAAAATGATCTGATGAATCTGTTATAAAATGAGGGTATAAATAAATATATATGAAGTAAAATTAATATACATACACAGTGTGTAAAAAGTCCCGGACCGGTCAATTATTTAGAAAATGGCGCAAAATAAAAAACAAATTCCGATATAAAAGCTGTAGGCCTTAAAAAAATCTATAAAACTAGGACACATGTGATTATACAGGTTGCCTTAAACAGTCATTGTAAACAAAACTTTGGTTTATTTAAATGGAATGGCCCTTTTTTAATCACGTTTTCTGATTCCTCTAAACATTCTAAACAACAATTATGAAACATGTCATATGGCTAAACCCATTAGTTTAAGAAATAATTTGAGTTAAAGGACATAAATACAACAGGTAAGATATTACCTACATTTTGCATTTTTACAAGCTGGTACCAGAATGTTTTGCGTCACAGTCATATTAATTTCTGAAAGTGTCTCTCAACGAAAGGGAACGTATAACTTTACTAATGATCAGAGGTTTTGGAGACCGACAAAGATCATTCACCGAAACAAAGCAATTTTTCAATATAACTTTTCCAAACCGACAGCCTATATCAAAATCTACAGTTGTGAGAACTGTTTAAAGATTCGAGGAAACCGGGTGTTGCAGAGAAAAAGTTCGTTCCGGAAGACCAAAATCGGCAACTAGTGATGAAAAAAAACTAGAGACATTACTTCATTTTGTTCAGGATCCACATTTGTCGTTGAGAAAAGCTGCTACCCAAGTTGATGTATGTTTTAAATCAGTTGAAATTATTTTAAAAAACAGTAATTATTACCCCTATAAAATAACTTTAGTCCAGGAAATATCAGAAGACGATTTCTAACGTAGAATGAAATTTTGCGAAGTAATGATGCAAAAACAGGAAGAAAATAACAACTTTTTTAATCAAATAGTTTTTCCGGATGAGGCAACATTCATGTTAAACGAGAATGTCAATCGACATAATTGTCGTTACTGGGCTGATCAGAACCCACATTGGCTGAGAGAAACACACACTCGACATCCCCCAGAAATTAAATGTGTGGGCCGGTATTATTGGCATAAGATTAGTGGGACCTTTCTTTATAGAGGGGAATTTGAATGCAAAATATTATCTCCACATGCTGCAAAATCAAATTGTGCCAGCAATAACCAATAAGTAGGACTACTATTACGACATACGTGGTTTCAGCAAGACGGAGCTCCTCCTCATTTTGGGCGAGCTGTAAGAGTTTACTTAAATAATACTTTTCCTAACCGCTGGATAGGGCGAAGGGGCCCCATAGAATGACCCGCTAGGTTGCCAGACTTAACGGCCCTTGATTATTTTTTGTGGGGACAACTAAAAGATAGAGTGTATGTGACAAAACCTGCAGATCTGAACGAATTGAGAAGAATTATTGAAGAATGTGAATATATTAACCAAGAAATGGTACGTTGTCAAACTGTGGGAGGGGGACATTTTTAACATTTAATTAAATAACGACTTACTTAAATTTATTTTTGTTCTTGTAGATTTGTTATTAATTTTACTGCTTGTATTTAATTTAATTGTTATTAAATTTTTGACAAAACTTGCGTGGGTACATTTAGTACAATTTGTACGTTTTTTTACAGTTTTAACGCAAAACATTCTGGTACCAGCTTGTAAAAATGCAAAATGTATGTAATATCTTACCTGTTTTATTTACGTCCTTTAACTCAAATTATTTCTTAAACTAATGGGTTTAGCCATATGACATGTTTCATAATTGTTGTTTAGAATGTTTAGACGAGTCAGAAAAGGTGATTAAAAAGGGGGCATTCCATTTAAATAAACCAAAGTTTTGTTTACCATGACTGTTTGAGGCACCCTGTATAATTACAGGTGTCCTTAGTTTTATAGATTTTTTTAAGGCCTACAACTTTTATATCGGAAGTATTTTTATACTGGGCGCCATTTTCTAAATAATTGACCCGTCCGGGACTTTTTACACACTGTGTATATCTAACTTTCTTCTATTGGAAGTAATTTCTACAGACATATGCCGCTGGAGTTTTTTTTCTCGAGCACTTTAAACGGCTTTACAATAACTTTTTAAAGTTGATTATAATGACGTAACTAAAGTCGGAGCCGGAGGTATGTTCGAGCGAATACTCGGCTAACCAGTTAATTAGCGACAAACTTTTTACTTTTATTTTATTTCAATTTTACCTTCTAAACAATATCCGTAAGATAAATAACAATTTTTACATGCAAGAGAGGATACATTTAATTTACGTAGACTCCAAATTTGCACATTAAGCGAAATACCTTTGGTTAATTATTCCTCGTCTTCGACTTGGGATCATTTTCAAAATATTCGTGTGCTCGAAAACATTTCTAGTTTTTAATTGAAGCTCGAGTGGTATTTGTTAAAAAAATTCCACACCAAAGTATTAAAAAAATACGAATGACGTCCTTTAATGGTTTTGAGATTTTAATAAACTTTGTATGAAAAGGCTAATCATTTGTCATTTCATGTGCGTGTATTGTCAAAAGTAAAGGATAATTTATTTATGAAAATGTCTCGACTTTAGTAACGTAAAATACTAAAAAGGCAGCTGGAGGTAGTCCAACCTATTATTCTCCAACAACTTCATTTCATTCAAGTTGGTAGAAATACATTTTCTTACAAAGAACTCGAGGCAGTATCTAGTAACAATGAAATTCAAATGCATATGGGGCATTCCACACAAAATTTGCAACTCAAAATTTTTTTCCCACGAACAATTTTTTTACGGTACAGCAATCAAAAATATTTGACACGTATTTTTTTTATTTTAATGTGATGAACAGATTTTTCGAAAAAAATTTTTTGAAATTTCACGTTTGTAAAAAAACACCTTTTTCCGATCGCTTATACAGCAATATCAAATAAACATATAAAAATTTATCACATACATAAAATGTTCGCCTTTTTTTAGCTTTCGAATGGAGTATAATAAAACTCAATTTTGTATTTTGTTAAACGACAAAAATTGAGAACTTATAAACAAATGCAATTTTCCCAAATTTGGACATGACTTTTTTTCTTTTTTTTTATTGGAAAAATCAACTCACACCTTTTTTAAAATACTGTTAAAATTTTAGAGTGGAGAGTTCAATACTTACGAGACAAAAATTTTTTCAAGCACGACTTGCACACGCGAAGCGCGCAGCAGCGCGACTCGCTCAGACTAAGACTGGATTATAAAAGTTCGCTAACCCTACGCGCTAAGTAAAACATAATCTTGTACTTGAAACATAGTTATGTTACTATTGTATACTTTAAAAATAAAGACGAGATTTTCTATTATTCTGAATTTAAGGTGGTCAAAACAAAATGACTTTGAAACTTCAAGTTAAAGTACAAGTGCAAGAATATGTTTTACTTAGCGCGTAGGAGTGGAGAACTTTTATAATCCAGTCTGAGTCCAAGCGAGTCGCACTGCTGCGGTCTACGCGCGTGAAAGCCATGCTTGAACAATTTATTGTTTCGTAAGTATTTAACTCTCCACTCTAAAACTTTAACAGTAATTTTAAAAAGGTTTGAGTTGATTTTTTTCAATAAAAAAAAAAGGAAAAAAAGTCATGTCCAAATTTGAAAAAATTTCATTTGTTTATAAGTTTTCAATTTTTGTCATTTAACAAATTACAAAATTAAGTTTTATTATACTCCATTCGAAAGCTGAGAAAAAGGCGAACATTTTATGTATGTGATAAATTTTTATATCTTTATTCGATATTGCTGTATAAGGAAAAGGTACTTTTTTACAAATTTTAAATTTCAAGAATTTTTTTTTTCGAAAAATCTTTGCATCTCATTAAAATAAAAAAAATACGTGTAAAATATTTTTGACCGCTGAACCGTAAAAAAAATTGTTCGAGGGAAAAAAATTTTGAGTTGCAAATTTTGTGTGGAATGCCCCATATATTAAGTCAAATAAAATACAAATAACCATCTTTAATAAAATAAAAAATTTAAAAAATAATAAAAAATAAGTCGATAGTAGCTCAATCTCTCAGTTTTTCTAGAAATTCATTTTTACTAAAGTTGGTAGAAAAAAGAATTATTACTTACAGCCTACATTGATTATTTTATGAAGCTATAACTTCTGTTCTACACATTAGCTAAATAAAATTATTATTAGCAAACTAAAAATGGTCAAATCTTTTATTTCTATTTTAATTTCTACTACGAAAGTGGGTTCAACTGATATACAGGGTGGCTGATTAGTGCGAGGAAGTCCAATATCTCCGTTGTTCTTAAAAATATCGAAATTTATTAAATACAAAGGTTCTAGGATAAACAAAAGCGCACATTTTAAAAATATTTTTGGATATACAGGATGCTCCAAAAAAGTGGGGTTTAGCAAAGATGTATTTTTTCAAAAGGAACACCCTATATGTTATATTATTTTTGGATGCTACATAAAATTACAGTTGTTTTTCAATAAGTGCATTGTAGTTCTAAACTTAATAGTTTTAGAGTTATCGACTTTTCCAAAATGATATTTTTGAACTTTGACAGCTTCTAATTTTCTAACGGTACTTCTTAGAGCAAAACGGCTTACATGTCCCTATCTTACTTTTTAATTGTCTTCCCAAAAATATTAATTTCCGGTTAAACCGGAAGTACTATATTTCCGACTTTCAAGTTACATCCGGTTTAACCGGAAATTGATATTTTTTTGAAGACAATTAAAAAGTAAGATAGGGACATGTAAGCCGTTTTGCTCTAAGAAGTACCGTTAGAAAACTAGAAGCTGTCAAAGTTCAAAAATGTCATTTTGGAAAAGTCGATAACTCGGAAACTATTAAGTTTAGACCTATAATGCACTTATTAAAAAATTACTATAATTTTATGTAGAATCCAAAAATAATATAACATATAGGGTGTTCCATTTGAAAAAATACATTTTTGCTAAACCCCACTTTTTTGGCGCATCCTGTATATCCAAAAATATTTTTAAAATTTGCGCTCTTGTTTATCCTAGAACCTTTGCATTTAATAAATTTCGATATTTTAAAGAACAACGGAGATATTGGACTTTCTCGCACTAATCAGCCACCCTGTAGGTATTTAAAAAATGTGTTTTCCTAATTTGGTTTCATAAAAAAGCTGTTTCGATATCGTTTTCAGTATCGTAATGAACTTTTTATGAAACAGTTTTCTTTATTTTTCTAAGGTTGATAATGATGTTCACAAATGTTTTATTTTGCTGCCGTGTATGTTTGGTTGCATTAATTCTATGAAATGGAGATTAGTTAAAAAAATATCAAATAATCTTACAAATTTACTATATTATAAAACATAGAACTATAAAATTTACCGCAATTTCCCTTAACTTTGGGGGAGTTAAACTAAACTCATTTTGCTCCATATTTTAAAAGTATGTGGGTATGTTAGAAAAATTAGACAACTTCGTGACAAAATGCCTGACACTGATATAAAATTATTTGTTGATTTCAAGGCTACTTTGATAAATAATTTGATTGTATTACCAACATAAAATTTAAACTTAAAAATTTTGAAAATTTGAATGTTTTATTTTATTTTTAAATATGGAATTATTTATTGAAAAAAATGCCAAAATAGAAAAAATAGTATAAAGCACACGTTTTATTAAGCCATTAGCGCACGCGCTAAAATGAGCTTTATAAAACTTGTTCTTTAATATACTATTTTAGAACTTATTCATAATATAGCTTAAGTGGGGAAGCAAGTAGACACAATAATGGCTACCCATTACTTCGAGAAGAAATAATTTCTTATTTACCCACTTTAGTTAAATAAAACTTTTACAGATGAGTTAATAAAATTACTAAAGCTTAATCTTCTTTTTTTTTAATGTAATCTACTAAAGTCGGTAAAATATAAGTGTTTTTACAAAACTGGCAGAGTATACAGATAATTCAGTTTATTGTAGTTACTCATAGAAGGCCATGAAATTTATGTTAAGCACTGTGAGCGTGACGTCAAAAAATGTTCACCTCTTATATTCCTAGTGCTTAAATTATTACTGGAAATTTTTTCAAAATATTCGTTAGCTAAGAATAATTTCCTGTTAATAATTTAAGCTCGAAGGATATTCGATAAGAAAATTTCAAACCAATTTAATATTATATTGTTATCAAAATTTATATTTTTTATCATAAACGACAACAATTAAAGCTAACATAGTTAGCCATGAATAATAACAAAAAGTCAAGTGTTTGTTTCATAATATTGTCATAGTGTCAGTACAATTAAAATAGTTAATGAGGATTCCTACAAATAATATCGAAAATGTTATTAGGGAAGAAGTTTACCATTTAATTCTTGATAATACTAAAAAATCCAAAGTATTTGCAATCAGTTTTTGGAATTTTGTGAAGAAAGGTGCTATATCTTTGACGATAAAGGTATTTGTATCGAGCAATTGAAATGTCAATTAATTAAATTTATTAAGTAAGTTGATCGGAATATGAAAAATTTTCGATAATTGTCCCTTTGCTATAAATAGGTCACGTAAACAAGAAGGAGATTTTTAATTGGCTAAATATAAATGTATCAAATTTTCACTCCCTGATACTAGAAATATTACCGGAAATATTTTTAGAGTAGGTACACGATTCGGGATAATTTTCATAAAATATCGTGTGCGAAAAAGTTTTTCCGGTGATTAATTCAAGAACGAGGGAGATTCGGTAAGAAAATTTAACACCAACATAAATATTTAAAAAGAAAAACACCCTCTAAACTAATTAAATATCAAAGTCGGTCATGGATGACAGTTGCAAGTTATTTCGCGTTAAAATTCAAAATGTTTGGTATAAAAAAATAAACTTCCTCAAACTTTAGTATTGTCAGATATACTGCTTCAGATTAAGAATGTCTTTAACTGTCAATTTTAAATTAACTCGTGTTACTTAAGTTGAGGGAAGTCTACTTTTTAAAGCTTTGTTTCTAATTTGGTTTCATAAAAAAGCTGTTTTGATATCGTTTTCAGTATCGTAATGAACTTTTTATGAAACAGAATAGTATAAAGCACACGTTTTATACAGGGTTGTTGGTATGTATGGAAACGGTCGATTATTTCTTAAAGTACAACAGCTAGCGAAAAATATTTAAGACAAAAGTTTTAGGGCTTTTTATAGTCTATTAGAATTTTAAAAAGTTAAGTATACAGGATAAGTCACAAAGCCGTAGAGAATTAAAGTTACTATTTTTTCAATGGAATACCTTATATCATAGAATATTTTTGGATTTTGCATAAAGTTACAATTATTTTTTATTAAGTGCATTATAAGTCTAAACCTAATAGTTTCCGAGAAATTGAGTTTTGAAAAATGACATTTTTGAATTTTGACAGCTTCTAGCTTTCTAACGGTACGTCTTAGAGTAAAACGGCTTACATATCCCTATCTTAGTTTTCAACTGTCTTTCGAAAAGTATCAACTTCCGGTTAAACCGGATGTAGCTAAAAAACCGGAAATATGGTACTTCCGGTTTAACCGGAAGTTGCTATTTTCGGGAAGATAATAAAAAAGTAAGATAGGGAGTTGTAAGCCGTCTTGCTCTATAGCGTACCGTTATAAAGCTAGAAACTGCTAAAATTCAAAAATGTCTTTTTTCAAACGTCGATATCTCGAAAGCTACTAGGTTTAGACTTATAATGCACTTAACAAAAAATAATTGTAATTTTATGTAAAATCCAAAAATATTCTCAGATATAGGGTGTTCTATTAAAAAAAAGGTAACTTTATTCCTCTACGGCTTTCTGACTCATCCTGTATACTTATCTTTTTTTAATCCTAATAGGCTTTATAAAACCATAAAACTTTTGTCTTAAATATTTTTTGCTAGCTGTTTACTTTAAGAAATAATCGACCGTTTCCATACATAACAACGACCCTGTATATTTATAATATTAATATATTAAATCAGTTTAGAAACAATTTAGGCATCTAATTTTATCTAAACCCTTATTACTAAAGTAGCAGGACGTAAACTTTTTTAAAACTTCCTGTTGTCATATCATAAAATAATATCTACTTTTAACTTTAGTAACATGAACTATGCTAAACTAGATTAAAAATAGTTTAAATTGATAATTTCTGTTTATATTACTATACAGAGTGGCAAAAAAGTCGCACATAATGCCTGTAACTTTTGAATTACCTCGTATACGAAAAAGTGACCTTTATGAAAGTTGTTCAGTAAATTATTCCCCACATTTCTACCTGCATGAATTTTTTCTGTCATTCCTGGTTTGGTTGCCATAGAGACTAACTTACTTTTTTTAAATGGAATTCAAATGATTGCATATTTGGATTCTTCTGGGAAAACTCTGAATTTTTTGTATTTCAAATTTTCACCTGCAAGCGTTTCCGAGATAATGACAGCTCAAAAATGAAAAACTTCCTAACTATAATTATTCCTACCTAATACCCACCAGTTAAGTCGAGGTGTTTTCATGACAGCGACCTAAGAGGTGTCAATTTTGAGTTACTGTTTAATCTTCTGTTGTATGATTTCTAATATGTTTACACTATGGTTAATCTGAATGAGAAACAACGAGTTAAATTTAAATGAGCTTTTACTGAAATATGAAGAGATCGCAAGATCAGGTTTGTCAACCTCTCAATGAATTATATCAAAATAGGACTCCAATAAATCAGGCAACGGTGTGTCCAGTGGTAAAGAAATTTAGAGAAACAGGCAGTGTTAGGGAAGCCACTAGATCAGGTCGACCTAAAACAGCAACCGGGGGAGACAAAGCTTTGGATATCATGCTCTCAATACATGAAAATCCAACACAATCATCCAGGCCAATGGCAATGGATTGTAATGTGTTTCATCAGTCAGTGAAAAAATTGTTTAAGCAGGAGAAGTTGCATCCCTACAAGATAAAGTTGGTGCACGCGTTAAACGAGGACGATTTTGATAGAAGAGCTGAATCTTATGAGCTGATGATGGAAAGATTCAATAACAATAATAACTTTGCAACAAATATCATTTTCTCGGATGAAGCTACTTTCCATTTAAATGGCATTGTTGATAAGACACAATTATCCTTATTGGTCTGCTGAGAATACTCACTACTTCCAGAAAGGTCATACTCAGAGGCTCGAAAAAGTTAATGTTTGGGCGGGCATAGTTGGTAGACATATTGTGGGACCTTTTTTCATAGATGGTAATTTGAATGACGAAAAATATCTGGACCTCCTTAGAAATCACATAATTCCTTCTTGCAGAATGGTTTTACCGGGTGTAAATAATGGCATAAACGAACAGGTATGGTTCCAGCAAGATAGAGCACCTGCGCATTAGGCGGCAGGTGTTAGAAAATACATAAGCGAACAATTTCCAGGACGTTGGATAGGCAGAAGAGGTGCTATTGACTGGCCATCCGCGATCACCGGACTTAAGCCCGCTCTACTTCTTTTTGTGGGGACACTTAAAGAACAAAGTCTACGTTAATTGTCCAAATGACTTTCTAAAAGTCAGAATTAGTGCTGAAATTTGGGCCATTCCAGAGGACTTACTTTTAAACGTTGTAGACGGGTTCAGGGATCGACTGGCGCTCTGCTTAGCAGAAAATGGTGGTCATTTTGAACACCTGATACATGCACATGTTTATTATTCCGATGTTAAGTTGTTCAATTTTCTAGGCTATTGATATTGGTATTATAAAGTTTGTTACAATTTTAAATAAATAAAAATTTGAAATACAAAAAATTCAGAATTCTCCCACTAGAATCCAAATATGCAATCATATGCAGGGTGTTCCATTTAAAAAAAGTAGGTTAGTCTTTATGGAACCAAACCAGAAATGACAAAAAAAATTCATGCATGTAGAAACGTGGGGAATAATTTACTGAACAACTTTCATAAAGGTCACTTTTTCGTATACGAGGTAATTCAAAAGTTACAGGCATTATGCGCAACTTTTTTGCCACTCTGTATATATCTATACTTGGTGACTTTTCGTATTCGCGATGATGGAAATTTTGATGATTTTTCCTTGTTAATATATTACATTATTTGTTATGTATTCGTTAAAACAAATAAAAAAAAAACTAAAATCAATATCTAGAGTAGTTATTTATATCACGTGACATGTCAAAAAATTTCCACTGTAATCACGCCAGGGTACCCAAGAGGGACAAAATTTCCGGAAATCTTTTTAGTTGCTACAGTAACGATACAAAAAGCTGACCTTTCATTGCTCGAAATTTGTCGGTGTGAAATTTGTACATACAGGGTCGTTGGTATGTATGGAAACGGTCGATTATTTCCTAAAGTTTTTTATAGTCTATTAGAATTTTAAAACGTTAAATAATACAGGATGAGTCAGAGGGCCGTAGAGATATAATGTCACTTTTTTTTTAATGAAATACCCTATATCTTAGAATATTTTTCGATTTTGCATAAAATTACAATTATTTTTTATTAAGTGCATTATAAGCCTAAACCTAATAGTTTCCGAAAAATTGAGTTTTGAAAAATGACATTTTTGAATTTTGACAGCTTCTAGATATCTAACGGTATACGTCTTAGAGTAAAACGGCGTACATGTCACTATCTTAGTTTTTAACTATCTTTCTAAAAGTGTCAACTTCCGGTTAAACCGGATGTTGATATTTTGAGAAGATAATAAAAAAGTAAGATAGGGATATGTAAGCCGTTTTGCTCTATGGCGTACCGTTAGAAAGCTAGAAGATGTCAAAGTTCAAAAATGTCACTTTTCAAGAGTCGATATCTCGGAAACTATTAGGTTTAGGCTGATAATGCACTTAATAAAAAATAATTGTAATTGTATGTAAAATCCAAAAATATTCTAAGATATAGGGTGTTCTATTAAAAAAAAAGTAACATTATTCCTCTACGGCTTTCTGACTCATTCTGTATACTTATCTTTTTTTTAATTCTAATAGGTTTTACAGAACCATAAAACTTTTGTCTTAAATATTTTTTGCTAGCTGTTTTACTTTAGGAAATAATCGACCGTTTCCATACATACCAACGACCCTGTATAATATCCCTAGTGCTTAAATTATTATCAAAATATTCGTTACCGAGCAAAAATTTCCTGTGAATAATTTAAGCTCGAGGGATATTCGGTAAGAAAATTTCATACCAATTTAATATTATATTGTTATCAAAATTTATATTTTTTATCATGTAATAACTGTTTTTGTACCTAAAGGAAATAATACATGAACATCAGCGGCAAAATAATGTTTTCCTACGATCACTAATTAAAGTAGGCCTTTGCGCTTTGAAAAGTCATCAGAAAGTTGGCGTTTTCCCAAATTTGTCATATTTTGACATCATTGGCGCTCTAAAGCGCCAAAGTAACTTTGGCGCTCGCCTAACTTTATTTGCAAATAAAATAAAGGCAGTCGTTACTTTAAAAGAAACTATAGAATAAATATTTTAATAAATTTTAAATATGTCAAACCATCCAAACAGCAGTTTTCAAATAATTAAACGATTACAGCCTTCAATAATATATAAACTTGCCGAGAAATGTGATGATAAGTCGGCAACACAACATACACAAGAGGTTCTAATGGCTATTTAATTTCTATAATCAAGGAGGCACATGTCAAACAAAGCGGTAAGTTCTAATGGCTATTTAATTTCTATAATCAAGGAGGCACATGTCAAACAAAGCGGTAAATATTGTAGTAAAATTTAAATATTTGATCATTTATTTAAGTATTATCTAATTAGTTTATGGTTAAATTAAATAATGGATGTCGTATCAAGTGATAGTGAATTTTCTAATACACCTCCGGATATCGTCGAAGCTGCAAAAAACGTATCGTTAAATCTACTGCCCGAAAAATCCAAAACAAAGTATGAAAATGAATACATTATTTTCATAAATTGGTGTCAATCGCAAAAAATCAAGAAATATTCTGAAAATGTACTGTTGACCTATTTTGGACAAAAAGCACAAACTTTAAAGTCATCAACTCTATGGTCAAAGTATTCAATGCTCAGACAAACTTTGAAAATTAAAAATGATATTGACATTAGTCATTATGCGAAATTAATTGCATTTCTGAAGAAGAAGTCAGTGGGATACAAAGCAAAAAAATCATTAACATTATCCAAGGATCATATAGAAAACTTTATTCGCAATGCACCTGATGATGAATATTTATGCAAAAAGGTATGCTTTTTAATATTATTTAAAATGTATAATATATCACGATCAGTATTTACATTGGTTTTTGGTTTATAGGTTATCTTGATTATGGGCATCGCTGGAGCGTGTAGAAGAGACGAGTTAGTAAAAATGAAAATAGATGATATAGAATGTAAAGAATCCCTTTTAATAGTGTGCATTCCAGATTCAAAAACGAATCAAAGTCGGAAATTTACAATTATAAATGACAACGCAGAAAATGCCATTGATTACGTTGGATATTATAAAAAGTACATCCATTTGAGAGAACACTGCAAGAATAATTTAGGACGCCGCTTGTTTTTCCGATATTCCAAGGGGCGTTGCACAAACCAGGTTATAGGAATGAATACCATTGGTAAAATACCCAGTGATATTGCCAAATATTTAAACTTATCGAATCCTAACTTATATACTGGGCATTGTTTTGGACGTACTTCTGCTACGTTATTGATACATGGGGGTGGTGATTTGATACAGCTTAAAAAGCATGGAGGTTGGAAAAGTAGCAACGTTGCCGAAGGGTATATTGATGATTCAATGACCAACAAAATACAAACTTTTCAAAGAATATCTGGCCAAACTCAAACCCAAAAAAAATCAGATTTAACATTTCCTGAGATTTGCAACACTTCTGATCGATCAACATCAGGAATAAACATAAAAAGTTCTAAAAACTGCACTTTTAATTTTAATATAGTAAATAATAAAAAATAAGTCAATTTTATTGTATATTATAAATAAGTATAATATTGTATTTATATTTTCAATGTTCTTTCTGTATTCTGTTCCAATAAAAGTTAAATAAAAAATACATAATATAGGTACCTACAAATATTTATTAAAACATTTTAAATGATAATCTAAGGAAAACTTGGTTTTTGGTATTTTATTGTGTATTACATTTATCAATTTTTTAATAAAGCTGTGTGTTTTGTTTGCTTAGTTTTGTTAAGAATTTACGACAAACTTGGTAATAATACAAGTATTTTACTTAATTTTTTCAACAAAATAATTGTATTCTCTATTTTTGTTAGTGTAAGTTATTTTTGCTTAAATAACTACCTAACTCTTTAAATAAAAAAGTTGGCCCATGTCAGGTTTTAAAAAAAAAATTAAACTAGTAGATACTATTTTTCATATATATCGTGATCGTAGAAAAAATCTAGTGTGTAATTCGAGCGGAAAGTTCTTTGCCGTTTTCGACAGATTGCCGAGCTCCGCTGACGCGTCGCGCGGCAACTTTCTGTCTCAATCGGCAAAGTATCACTTTCCGCTCTTAATACACAAATAGCTATTTTCTGCATCTACAAATTATTTTAAACAATTCCATGGGTATGTAGGCATACTAATTTTAACTTTCACGTCATTATTTTGACATTTGAAATGTCAAAATATTTCCACTTATTAATTTCATGTAGTAATATGAAAAATTTTCGATATACAAGGTGTTTTAATAAGTGGCCGATATTTTACAGGACGATTCCTCAGTTATTTATAAGGTGAAAAGTTCATGTTGCATAAGCATGGGTCTGCAAGCATAAAACCCGGTAAAGCTGCTGGTCCTGATCAAATACCCATAGAGCTTGTCAAACTCTTTGATGACGATGTAATCGATATTCTTCTGGACCTTTTTAACAACATTTATGATGGGGGAGAAATCCCTAAGCAATGGCTGACATCTACTTTTGTGCTTATACCTAAAAAACCAAACCCAAGAGAATGCTCAGACTACCGGACCATTGCACTCATGAGTCACACCTTAAAGCTGTTTTTAAAGATCATCCATAAAAGAATATACAGAAAACTTGAGGAGGACATGAGCAACACGCAGTTTGGATTCCGCGAAGGACTTGGAACAAGAGAGGCGCTCTTTGGGATAAACGTTCTTTTCCAGCGCTGTCTTGATATGAACCAAGATGTGTTTGCATGTTACATCGGCTTTGAGAAAGCTTTTGACAAAGTGAAACATGACAAGTTACATCAGCTATACTCGTCAGTAAAAACATTGACTTGGACGATGTGAGAATAATTACCAATCTATACTGGGGCCAAAGAGCAAATACAAAGGTAGAAAACCAGCCGACAGAGGAAATGGAAATCCGTCGTGGTGTAAGACAAGGATGCATCCTATCGCCACTACTATTCAACCTGTATAGCGAAGCCACTTTTAAAGAAACCTTGGAAGAAGAATCGGTAGGGATAGTTATTAATGGAGAAGTGATAAATAATATGAGATATGCTGATGACACCGTCTTGTTAACAAGCAATCAAAGGGACACACAACATCTTCTAGAGAAATTAAATGATCGATGTAACGAATACGGTCTAAAGATAAATTTTAAGAAAACCAAGTTAATGGTAGTTACAAAGTTCCCCCAAAATCACAACCATATAAACGTGTCAGTAGCAAACACCTCAATAGAGAATGTGCAGTCATATAAATATCTGGGAGCCTGGATAGAACAATCGGGTGACCAAACAAGAGAGATAAGAGCGAGAATAGAGACAGCCAGATCAACATTTACGAAAATGAAAAAGTTGTTCACCAGTCGAGATATCAAGATTGGACTTAGGGTAAGAATGCTGCGATGTTACGTGTTTTCTATGCTTTTGTATGGAGCGGAGGCATGGACTCTTAAGAAGAATCACATGGACAAACTACAAGCCTTCGAAATGTGGTGCTACCGTAGAATGTGGCGTATTCCCTGGACAGATAAGATCTTTAATGTGAAAGTTCTAAATCGGATGAATAAAGAATGTAAAGTCATTAACACCATAAAAGAGAGAAAGCTTCAATATCTAGGTCATATACTGAGAGGACCCAAATACACACTTCTCCCGCTGATAGTTCAGGGGAAGATTGGTGGAAGGAGGAATATTGGAAGACGCCGTGTGTCTTGGCTTAAAAACCTAAGGGACTGGTTTAACTGTAGCAATGTTGAGCTCTTCCGAGCTGCAGTCAATAAGGTCCGGATAGCTGTGATGATAGCAAACCTCCGATAGGAGATGCACTATAAGAAGAAGAAGAGCAAGCATTTCATTTTAGAGATACAGAATGTTAAAAATTTATTTTTATTTTTGTTTTTCGTAAATAATTTTTGAAATAATGTCTATATTTGGACGAAAATTGGTAGCTAGAGGTTTTTTGAAATGCGAAATTCGAATTTGATGTTAGTATGATTCTCACTTGTAGAGGGCGGCAACTACGTGTCTTTCTACTCTTTTGAGGAGTCATAACTTTTTCATACGTGCTTGTATTACATTTTTAAGCAAAAAAATGGATTTTTTCATCAGTTTTACATGAAAAAGGCATACTTGGTAGAAGTCGCTACGAGCAATCGGTCTCGAGAAAAATAATAATAAAGAAATAAATGGCATTTATTTGCATATCGCTATGCCCATATCAGAGTTTGATAAAATAGCATTTATCTTCCAAACAGAGCCGAAATCAAAAAATTATGAAAATGTACTTTGCATTAGCCAATAAAGTGCCTACATAACAGTGTTATCAAAAGAGAAAACGGCAGTGGCGGACATATTTTTTATTCCTGTTAAAAATTGTAGCACCCTGTATCTCAAAAATGAAGGGCTTGCGGACCCATGCTTATATGAACTTTTTACCCTATAAATAACTGGGGAATCGCCCTGTAAAATATCGGACACTTATTAAATAACACCCTGTATAATTGTCCCGTTGCTATAGGTAACGTAAACAAAAAGGAGACTTCTAATTGGCTTAATATAAATGTATGAAATTTTCAGTGAAAGTTTATATAATTACCACAAGGAAGAGAAAAATTTCCGACATTTTTTTCCGTTGCTATGGTAACGATACAAAAAACAGGCTTTTCATTGGTCAAAAGTTGTCGATGTGGAATTTTCTACCGTATTTTTATTTTTAAAATAATTCTGCAGTTTTTTTATTGTTGATAAAAATCGGTACGATTCAGGTTGCTTGGATTGTAAAAACCCCAAGTAGATATATGTGGGACCCTGGACAGTACATATAAAACAACGATACTAACCCTATTTATATTTAACTTAACTGCTTTTAAATTAAATTGCATTCCATAAACTGTTATCTAAATCCATCGGTCTACATTTCCTGTATTTGATATGCATAAAACACGAACGTAAAATTTAAAAAAAAGCAATGCAAATACACTTTCGAGTTGATATTACTACCGTACCTATACTATTTAATGATAGCCTGTTGATAAAGATTCAACATAGGTAGACTACCAAATAGGTACTTTTTAGGGAATTAATGAACAGTTCGAAAGTTAACAAGAAGCACATACATTTTATTGTGCTATAAAAAATATTAAAAACTCAATCATTTAACGACATATTACACTTATTTTTTGTTAGACGTTTCGAACTAAAGATCTCATCATCAATGCAAATGAGCACCTTTTTTAATTTTGTTTTTGTTTTTATTATTGTATTTAAACTTAAGTTGGCTTTAAAAACAATTATTTTTATTTAAACATGATGTAACATAATATGAGCAATTAAGAAATTATAGAAGCTTATCTAAAAAATATAACAAGTACGTATTCATTTATTTTATCCCCAGATATTATACCGATGGACTTTTTTTTGGGGGATTCCTTGGCAATGAAGTTTACTGGAAGACTTGGGAGCTGCAGTTCGAGCCGCAATAGGTAGAATAGCACCAGAAGT
Source organism: Polydrusus tereticollis (assembly GCA_963920685.1). Taxonomy (NCBI): domain Eukaryota; kingdom Metazoa; phylum Arthropoda; class Insecta; order Coleoptera; family Curculionidae; genus Polydrusus; species Polydrusus tereticollis. Next base: position 65,052,685 of record OY987327.1, read on the forward strand.
ATTAAATAACGTTATGGAAATTGTTTGTATATATGTTTGGAGAACAAGGGTAGAATTCTTGAAAATGAAAAATAATCCCAACTCTGTGGATTGAACTTAAAAGGTCATAAGTCTATTTTCAGCAATCGTGACTATTTTAATGAGCTTGCTTTAAAAGTAGTCGTTTTATGGTCCCTTAAAAGGCTATAAGTATATATATAAGTCGTTTCTGTATACAGGGTCCTGCAATAGTGCGTCAGGCTTCCATAGCTCCTATACGAATTTAGTTAGGAATTTCATTCATATGCTAACTTATACTGTATCATACGGGGTACTTCAGGAAAATATTTTTTTATATACAGGGTAGCCCAAAAAAGTGTGGACATAAAAAGTTTTGATTTTTTAAATGGGATACCCCATATTTTTTTGCATATTTAGATTTATGCTATTGTCCTTTATAAATGCCTAAAATTTTGTTTGATTTGCTTTTTTAGTTTAAGAGCAATCAATTAAAAACTAAAAAAAAACATATTTTGCAGTCGTGAAAAAAATATCAAAAAAACAATCTAAAATTAGTTTTTCAACCACGGCATGAAGTGAGTTTAATGACAAGAGGTTTAAAGATACTATGAATCGAATAGTATTTATCTATTTTATACAGGGTGTTCATAATATGGTTTCAAAAATGACACATTTCAAACCTATTTTTCTCAACTTTTCCAAATGGAACACCCTGTATATTATTTCGGTATTTTATATAAAATACACAAGCAATTTTTTTTTGTAGTTGAAGCATATAAGTTATTTCCAGCCGTTTTCGAAATAAATGCAAATTTCATAAATTATGTTGATTAAACAGAGTTTATTTTTAAAATTAAGCGTAGGCGACTAGACTAATATTTAAAAACTACAGTAATTGTTCAAAATGTCTTCCATTTTGTTCTGTGCACAAGCCAACACGCTTTTCAAAAGATCTGTTTACTTCTCTTAACATTTCAGGGGAAATGCTCGCAAACACGTCTCTTATCCTTTGCTGCATATTATTAGCAGTTGTAGGTGGATCTTTGTAAACAATTTGTTTTACGTGTCCCCATAAAAAAAAGTCTAGTTTTGTAAGATCCGGCGATCTAGCTGGCCAGACCGTGGGTCCATTTCTACCGATCCATTGGTTCGGAAAGGTATCATCAAGATAATTTCTTACCTCCCGTGAAAAATGTGCCGGAGCACCATCTTGCTGAAACCACATCCTATTTCTTGTATATTGCGGAACGTTTGCCAATAAACCTGGTAAATCATTGCGTAGAAAGTTTAAATACATGGGTCCATTAAGATGACCTTCAAAGATATGAGGACCTATCATAGTTTCACCAACAATTCCACCCCACACATTTAATGACCACTGATGCTGGTGATCGATTTGTCTCATATATCGCGGATTTTCCGTGGAGTAATAATGAAAGTTATGTCTATTTACACTACCGGTGTTATGGAAGGTTGCTTCGTCGGAAAATAAAACATACTTGAAAAACATTGGATCCGCTTGTATTTTAGTGCTTGCCCAGGCACAAAATTCGGATCGATTTTGAAAATCTCTATCGCTGAGCGCTTGATGCAATTGAATATGATAGGCATGGAATCGATGCTTTTTTAAAATCCGTTGCACAGATCGTTCACTTATACCTGTTGCGTTACCGATTTTATTTTGGCTTACGTGTGGATCTTCTGTGACTGTCAACAACACCGCAAGTTCATTTTCCTCGTTAGTAGCCGTCTTTGTTCTTTCTTCTTTTGTATACACAACATTTCCTGTTTCAACAAATCTTAGTAATAATCTTTTAAATTTTTTTTCTTCCGGGCGCCTTCTCTCTGGATAACGTGACGCATAAATTCTAGTTGCTAACAAGCAATTTTTTTCGCTCTCGCCAAGTACAAAAATCATATCGACCAACTCATCTTTATTAAAATTCATTTTAATTTCTTATAACTTATTCGCCCGATATTACACCTTTTTAAAATGAATTAAAGAACTTGTCAAACTAAGTATAAGAATCCATGTTTTATTTCAAAGCCTACTATGGGCTTTAGGGATAAAACTTACTAATGAACCTTTTTGCTGGTATTTCAATTGAAATGTTAAAAGGAAAGTAAACAGACCTTTTCAAAAACATGTTGGCTTCTGCACAGATCAAAATGGAAGATATTTTAAACATTTGCTATACTTTATAATTATTAGTAGGTGTAGTCGCCTACGCTTAATTTTAAAAATAAACTCTGTTTAATCAACATAATTTATGAAATTTGCATTTATTTCGAAAACGGCTGGAAATAACTTATATGCTTCAACTACAAAAAAAATTGCTTGTGTATTTTATATAAAATACCGAAATAATATACAGGGTGTTCCATTTGGAAAAGTTGAGAAAAATAGGTTTGAAATGTGTCATTTTTGAAACCATATTATGAACACCCTGTATAAAATAGATAAATACTATTCGATTCATAGTATCTTTAAACCTCTTGTCATTAAACTCACTTCATACCGTGGTTGAAAAACTAATTTTAGATTGTTTTTTTGATATTTTTTTCACGACTGCAAAATATGTTTTTTTTTAGTTTTTAATTGATTGCTCTTAAACTAAAAAAGCAAATCAAACAAAATTTTAGGCATTTATAAAGGACAATAGCATAAATCTAAATATGCAAAAAAATATGGGGTATCCCATTTAAAAAATCAAAACTTTTTATGTCCACACTTTTTTGGGCTACCCTGTATATAAAAAAATATTTTCCTGAAGTACCCCGTATGATACAGTATAAGTTAGCATATGAATGAAATTCCTAACTAAATTCGTATAGGAGCTATGGAAGCCTGACGCACTATTGCAGGACCCTGTATAATTGTCGGACAAAAGTCGTATATCAACGAAAACCTATATTCAAAACTCGCATAAGGTGGTGTGTTTACAAATGAAAAAAATATCACTTCTATCATCATATCATCAACAACTTATATCGCCTTAAACTATATTTCGACAATATTTCTATTCCTATAAGGAAATAATACTTAATCCCACGAGCGTTTCGTGAAATTTTAAAGTATTTCGTAAGCCCACTTATAATTTTCATTGATTTGCGTTGATAAACAGTGTGTATCACAGCCAAATGGAATAAATTCGATAATAAATACATGGGGGCGTGTCCGAAAAAAACGCTCGGACACATGGATTGGTATTTCTAGTTGCGCATCTTTTCAATAAAAATTATACAGGGTGTGTCATGTAACAGTGGCCAATACTAACTTTCTTATTTTAAATGCAATACCCGATTGACGATTTTCCGGCTGACTATAATAAAAAACAAATTACATATTTCTCAATAATTTTCGATAATTTCGAATTCAATGTCAAAAAATACATAGATTTACAAATTTGACAGATGAGACGCCATTTTGAATTTTCTTAAATGGCAACCCCCATAAATAACAACACGATTGAATTGCATTTGGCGATCCGATTCTAAAACTATATAGTTGTTGATATTTATTTTCAGCCGTATCGGAAATACGGGCGCTCCTAATTTGCCTCCATCGATTTTGTCTTTTAAGTGTCTCACCCCTTTAATAAATAGACCTTCTAACCTGAACACCTTAATTTTTTTCACAGTGACATAATTTCCCGTGAGCAAGCGATTTACGCTATAGTCAAATCCGACAGATGTCAAAAAGTGACAGATACGACGCCATTTTCAATTTTTCAGCTCAGATGGTATATTTATTAAAGGGGTAAGACACTTAAAAGACAAAATCGATGGAGGCAAATTAGGAACCCCCGTATTTCCGAAACGGCTGAAAATAAATATCAACAACTATATAGTTTTAGAATCGGATCGCCAAATGCAATTCAATCGTCTAGTAATTCATGAGGGTTGTCATTTAAAAAAAATTAAATAGGCGTCGTATGTCACTTTTTGACATCTGTCGGATTTGACTATAGCGCAAATCGCTTGCTCACGGGAAATTATGTCACAGTAAAAAAAATTAAGGTGTTTAGCTTAGAAGGTCTATTTATTAAAGGGGTGAGACACTTAAACGACAAAATCGATGGAGGCAAATTAGGAGCGCCCGTATTTCCAAAACGGCTGAAAATGAATATCCACAACTAAATGGTTTTAGAATCGGATCGCCAAATTCAATTGAGTAGTCTAGTTATTTATGAAAATATAAAAAATATGTCCCTGTACAAAGTTTTAGATGTCTAGCGCAAAGTTGAATTTTCTGCCATTTTTTCGAATTAACATGTTTTCTTTATAATGAAAGTTGACTTAATGGATATTAAACTATTTGCCTATACCATACTCAATATTTTATTTAGTTTGTATGCTTATTTTTTTACTAGAATGCCATTTTTTTTTCGAAATATAAAATTAGAGGCAAAAAAATTTGACACGGGTGGTACAAAGTTTTCATAATTTAACAATTTAACAGATAGATGTCAGATGTTCCATTTTTTCTTATAGTAAATACACGTACAAAGTTAAAAAAAAACTTGTAATAAAATTCGCAGATATCAGATTAGTTCACAATTTAAACGCATTTTCTTGTTATCCACAATAAAATATCAAAGCTATTTCGAATTTTATAAGTAGGCTATAGAAAAAAAAAGGAATTAGAGTGCCGAATAAATAAAAGCAAGTTATAGTTTTCACTGTTATCACCCATGTTATCCATTCAAGAAATATTAGAAATTGTCTTTATTTGTGGAGAAAATATGCCTCACCAGCAAGTATCTGACATGTTTAATGAGGCATCCAGAAAGAAATTTGCATACACCGAGGTCAATAACACTTAAACAAACATCAAATTCTGCTTCTTCATCGTATTTACTTGCTGCGTGAGGTTTTTTAAAATTATTTTGAACATATCCAGTTTCTCTAAACTTTGACATTATTCTTGAAACGGTGCTATGCTGCAAATTTCTTTCTGGATGCCTCTCATTAAAAATGTCAGATACTTGCCAGTGAGGCATATTAACTTGCGATAATATTCCAACTTATGACATTTCTTTTATTTATTCGGCACTCTAATTCCTTTTTCTTTTCCATAGCCTACTTATAAAATTCGAAATTGCCTTGATATTTTATTGTGGATAACAAGAAAATGCGTTTAAATTGTGAACTAATCTGATATCTGCGAATTTTATTATAAGTTTTTTTATTTTTATACGTGCCTTATATGAGGAAAAATGGAACATCTGACGTCTATCTGTTAAAATTGTTAAATTATATATATTTCGAAAAAAAATAGTATTCTAGTAAAAAAATAAGCATACAAACTAAATAAAATATTGAGTATGGTATAAGCAAATAGTTTAATATCCATTAAGTTAACTTACATTATAAAAAAAACATGTTAATTCGAAAAAATGGCAAAAAATTCAACTTTGCGCTAGACATCTGAACCTTTGTACATAGACCTAAAATTATACTAGAAATAACTTTTTTTAATAACATTTTTTGAAATTCGGTTAAACAATGCCATTTTTCAGCATTATTTGACAAAAATATAATTTTTGACAGATACCGAATGACAGACCTCATTAATAATAAAAAGTTCCATATACTGCGAAGTTTAATGGCGACACTGTATAAAAAACAAAGTTGTTGACGGTTGCGAAAAAACGAAACGTCGCATTGAAAATTTAATCAAACCTCATTGCAGAGGATAGAAAGTGGCAATGAAAATGTAAAATTTATTTTGACATATCTCATCAAACAGAATCAGGAAAGAATAAGAACGATATTGCCAAATATCGAATATCTCCGAAATTTTTGAAATTTGAAACATGACGTTTCAGAGTTTAGTAATGCTTTCCTCTAATTTAATCCAGGGCTGATAAAAATCATGATTTTTTTAAAAAAATCAAAAATCGATGATTTTTTTTTATTTTTTATAAAAATTTACCAGCTTTTACAAATATTATTTTTAAATATTTCTAACTGCTTATATTTTGTTTTGTTAAAGTAAACAAATATTTTTAGATCAGGTAGGGCTGTGTACACTTTTTGAAATGATAAGGAAGGAGAGTCGTTTTTGTATTAAGTGTATAATTTTGAAATATATAAAATTTGCAGAGCGCTTTCGGCCTTAGGCCATCTTCAGTGCTTCCTAAAAGCGAGGAAAATCCAATTTGTAAAATTTATTTCTAAAAATTAGTTTAAGATGTCGTTTTTTTTTTGTTTTACAAGTTAGTTTTACATTGTGCTGATGAGGGCCCACTTGTTTAATTTTGTTAATGAAGTCTCCTGTGTTCCTGACAAAGTGAGTAAAAACCAGAAAATACATTCCTTATCACTTCTTAGAACAAAAATTTTTCAACAAATAAAATAGGTAAATAACTAGAATTCAAATCAATTTTCACAAAAAAAAAAAAAAAAAAAAAAAAAAAAAAAAAGACATCTTAAACTAATTTTTAGAAATAAATTTTACAAATATTTTTAGGCAGGAATAGTACAGATACGAAGCAAAACTGGAGAAGTTTTAACATGCAAATTTCGTTCGCGTAGTTTTTGCAAGTTTGCGCCTTTGTCGAAACTTGTAATAACTGGCAGAAACGCCCGGCTACATAAACGATACGCACTTATTTTAGTTATCAGTAATATTTTTGCGTTAGGGGTTAATCTATCAAAACATTTCAACTCATGACAAGCCGGGGCAGAAAGGAATTTAGTGTTTGGCAGCATTTTATAAAAAAGAAAGTGGTGGGCAAACTAGGTTGTAGAGCAGTATGTAAAAAGTGTGGTAAAGAATTGCAAGGTCTAGTGGACAGACTAAAAAGTCATTGGAAAACCTGCAAAAGTGAAACTAGTGATATCAGCAGTGGTCTTGAAACTCTGCATGGTGATTGTCAGTCACAGCCTGGAACTAGCCAGAGTGAAATTATCCAGTTGGCAAAGAAACAGAAAAGCGATAACTGTGAAAAGGGAAGTGTAGGTGGACGTGAAAATAGTGGAAGTAGCGGTCATTTGGATTATTTTGTTGTGCGAACTGGACAAGATAACAAAAAATAATTGGACAGACAAATAGCCAAAGCCGTTTACGCAACAAATTGCAGTTTTAGAGCTATAGAAAGTAAAGAGGTTCGAAAGGCCATAGAAATGCTAAGACCTGGTTACCTTCCACCATTTAGATTTCAGTTATCATCAACGCTCTTGAATGAAATATTTAAAGAAGAAAAATATAATTGTTTTAACAAGTTATTTGGACAATCTGTTTGCATGTCCTTAGATGGATAGTCCAATATACATAATGAGCCGATAATTTGTGTCACTTGACTGCAGAGGATGGGCATAGTGTTCTTTTAGAAAGCATAGATACATCTGGTCATCCCCATACAGCTGACTATCTTGCCGAATTGGCTATTAGCTCAATAAATAAGTGCAAAAATAAATATAACTTATTAATTGATTCAACCGATACTAGGTGGAAATCCATAACTAATCTTATGGATGAAGTAAACAAAGTTGAACTTTAAAATTCCACTATATATAAATAATTGATATATATAATATAATAATAAAATCCCATAAGATTATGAATATAACTGTAAAGTTACCAGTATTGTTACAGATAATGCGAGCAACATGGTCAGTATGAAGAGAAAAATTACCGAGTCATCCAGTTACCCTATAATTACATAAGGTTGTTCGGCACACTTACTTAGTTTGCTCTCCAAAGATTTAGAAGCATCGCAGATAAAAGAACATATATGTAGTACATATTGTGAAATACTTCACAAATACCCATTTGCCAAATGCTTGGTATAAAGAAAAAGGGGGCAAGAAATTAGTCTTACCTCAGGATGTTCGATGGAATACACAGATTGTCTTGAGATCTATGTAAATGAGTGGCCAAAATTATTATAAATATGTGAAGAGCATAAAGATCAAATTGATCCAGTGATTTTTAAAAAAGTTTCAGATATCTGTATTAAAAGGATGGCTGAAGATTTTCTACAGTTGCGAAAACCAATTTCTATAGCACTGGATGCAATGCAACAAAAAGGTGCATTTTTATCCCAAGCAGTTTACATATGGAAAAAGTTTATGAAACCTCAAAATTACTATAGTAGTTGCCGGTAGCGGAGGCACGGCCTAAAGATAAACTTTTTTTTATCCCATTATACACCATTTTGTGTTTCAAGAACCCAAATGCGTCATTCTAAATTAATAAATTTACCTACTTTAAAGTTTAGTGGCGCATAAATGCAGCAAAATAAATAAAGTAATTCGATAAGAGCATGTACTACCTGGTTTATTTAGTGATATCATGGGGAAAAGTTTGATATCGCCGACGAGCCGACACCATGTTAATTTATTTAAATGGACATTTATTTACCGTGTTCCTACGTACATGTATATTAACTATATTATGTAATTATTTTAAAACTATAATATCGATTACAACAAACAAATGTTTGTCCCTTATACCAGTGGTACGCTCGATTACTATGGGATGTCGCCGTTGTGCTTCATTCCTATATTGTTTTATAATATCGATGGTATAAATTTAAAGTTTTAACTCAAAAATTACAACTTTTTAAGAGGCAAACAGTACAGTGTCCTAATGCCGGTATTATACTGAATTTTTCACTCATACTTTTCACTCATATATTGTGTAACCATGTAACAGATACTGAATAAATAAGGGGAAATTTAAAAAATTTAATTACACTGGAATTTTTTTCCGTTGTCATGACAACCCGCATTAACAGTAAATATCATTTTGACAACACCAAAGGATACGAACGATTTATTGTCAAATTCCAGTGTCGGCTTTTCAGGGACAGCAGGGTCGGCAGTGCCGACCCAGTGTCAAACAGACAACAGACAGTATACCATATTCTTTATCTACATCAATTTGCAATTTTAATGACTCGCAGACTGCCAGCGATTAACCGTTCCACTTTTTAAATCACCCTTTTAACCCAGGACGTTATAGTGGGTTATTCGTAAACACGCAACCATCAAATTAATTGTTTTACTTTTCAAGTTGCCCTTGTAATCAGAACCAGGTCCGGCAAGCCTGCCCTGCCATAAGAAAGAACTTCAAAATTCCAGGCTTTAGGACAGGCAACCGAACATACACTACTATATGACTTCACGCACCGCTACAAACCGCAAAATTGGATTTGCCGTAAATTTAAGGGTTGTTGCAACCCGACCAAAAATCATACTAGTACAGTCCCCCGAACGGTTGCACCAAGCACGTATCCAGGGGAGGGGGCCCCGGGCCGAAATCCCGAAATTTGAAAATTTTTTGTTTATTGCACACCTTGTACTGCATCTTTTTAATGCACTATAAATAATAATAGATTAAACGTCACATAATGATTTAAGTTTTAATGTGTGATTCGCTTTGCTCTGAATTAATTTAAATAAGTCCACATTTTTGAATGATTTTCGTCCTTGCCCCCCCCCCCCCGAAACGAATTTGTGGATACGGGCCTGGGTTGCACAACTATAATTTACCACTACAGCAGTCGATTGTCAAGTTCAAAATTTAATTGACAGGCTGGAAATGATCGTTCGGGCATAGAGTCGCAGGTTGAAACAAACCTTTAAAGAAAGTGAGGTTGGTTAGCTAGCTATTGTTACTATTCGTTGGTTATTATACTCATTAATTATTATGGGTTGTTTGTTATTATTCTTGAAAGAAAAGGACTGAATTAGTGTAAAATAAGTAAGAGTGAGTGTTGTCTGTTGAAAAACAAATTTTTCGGTTTGGTTTATAGGTTTGTTTAGGATTAGGGCCTCGGGTAAAGGTTTTAAAATTTTAAAAAAATATCTTGATTGGACGCACGCATCACGCAACGATATGAAAAACCAAATTGAAACTGAGTGTCAAACGACCACTAAAATGTTGAATTTAATTAACACTGGAGGCAAGGAGAGTAATAGGTGATTTTGAGATAATTGGTATCAAAAATATGCATGGTTTACGATAAGTGAAACCAAAATTAAACTTTTGTTGACCATAATATGCATTTTATTTTCAAATCAAAAAGGAAAAAATTAATATCCGTCGTGTAGCTGTACAACGATTTAAAAGATTATTTGGTAAACAAAACATTTTTATATGAAGTAAGTATTGTACAGGGTTATCCAACCAAGACTAGACAAGGCGATTTTTTGACTTTTCCTGTACTTTTATAAAAAAACTGAAATAGCCATCTTAAGTCATTTTCTCCCGCGAATTCGAATATCTTCAGCAAAAAACAATTGAACATCAAACAAAAGTACTAGGGGTCACTTTGATATTTTTTTAAATGGGATGCCGTATTTTTAATGAGCTTATCCGATTTCTCATATAAATTTTGATCTAAAATGTTGGATTTTTAATTTTTTTTTTTTTTTTTTTTTTTTATTTTTAACATTTTCCGAATTTAAAACTGAAGAAAAAAGGCGTTTTTGAATTAAAAATCCAACATTTTAGATCAAAATTTATATGAGAAATCGGATAAGCTCATTAAAAATACGGCATCCCATTTAAAAAAATATCAAAGTGACCCCTAGTACTTTTGTTTGATGTTCAATTGTTTTTTGCTGAAGATATTCGAATTCGCGGGAGAATTCGCGGGAGAAAATGACTTAAGATGGCTATTTCAGTTTTTTTATAAAAGTACAGGAAAAGTCAAAAAATCGCCTTGTCTAGTCTTGGTTGGATAACCCTGTACTTGTTGAAAAATTTGTTGTCAATGCTATCAATCATTTTTTAACATAGAGAACCAGTTAGAAATGCAAGACTTATCCGCTCATTTTTGTAAATTGGGAAAAATGTGTGAAAATGTATTATTTTATTTGTTATTATTCTTGAAAGAAAAGGACTGAATTAGTGTAAAATAAGTAAGAGTGAGTATTGTCTGCTGAAAAGCAAAACTTTCGGTTTGGTTTATTGGTTTGTTTAGGATTAGGACCTCGGGTAAAGGTTTTAAAATTTTAAAAAAATATCTTGTTTGGACGCACGCACACGCAACGATATGAAAAACCAAATTGAAACTGAGTGTCCAACGAGCACTAAAATGTTGAATTTAATTAACACTGGAGGCAAGGAGAGTAATAGGTGATTTTGATTTTGAGATAATTGGTATCAAAAATATGCATGGCTTACGATACGTGAAACCAAAATTAAACTTTTGTTAGCCATAATATGCATTTTATTTTCAAATCAAAAAGGAAAAAATTAATATCCGTCGTGTGGCTATACAACGATTTAAAAGATTATTTTGTAAACAAAACATTTTTATATGAAGTAAGTAGGTACTTGTTGAAAAACTTGTTAGAAATGGAAGACTAATCCGCTAATTTTTGTAAATTGGGAAAAATGTGTGAAAATGTATTATTTTATTTAGGTATAACGTATAACAATTTATTGCAAAACACCGTTCCGGAAGTTTATAAATTATTGCCATGTTCACCCACAATCTGTGTCAAATGAGCGATGCTTTTCGTGTCTATAGTTTTAACGCGCTTTAGAAACTAAAGATGGTCATGATCCCTAAAATTAAAAATGCTGTTTTCGGGTGTTTTGCAATTTCTTCGATGATTAAAAAAAATCGGGATCATACTGTCTTATATACAATATAGGACACTTTCGGCAAAACAGTAAAATATCCTATTGGCAATGCTATTTATTGCCATTACGCAATAAAAGAAATTGCAGCTCAATAAAAATACTTATTTAGTACTACTTGATCTAATCAACAAAAAGATGATTAATAGCTGAATATTTGATAAAAGTTTAATAAAAAAACATGTACATACTAAAATTTTTGACGAAATAGATAGGTACACTTATGTAACACTAATTTATTTTTTATTTATTTGTAAAATGTAGATATTTCTAAAAGTAATAGCTATATCAGTGATAATACAACTTTCAGAAAATTTCAAACTTTCCAGAACAAAGTTTTAAAAATTCTGAAAAACGTGCCTCGCTTCACGATGGTTCATATTTTTTATAATGACCTACAATTGCCGACAATCACGGAACATGGAGACAAACTCATTGCCGATTCATAACACGTTCCCACGTTCACTCCAACCCAGGAAAATCAGACTACCGCGAGACCGGCTCACTCATGCCCCTCCTCCTCATCCACCATGATGAACACAGCCACGGCCCACAACAAATAAAAGGTTAACTACTTCCTCGCTGCCTACCCAATTTAATAATGTGATAGCTTCCTGCAATCAACCCCAAAAAATCATGGTTTGTGTATCTATAGGGTATCCGGATTTCGATGTATTTGCGGGTTATCTCAGTTATTAGAAACGATAACGGGTTGTGGTTTACACGTTATGTCCCTACTTTTTGTCAAAAAGATACCACAAACAAAATTTGCATAGCGTTCTTTGTTAGGTGATTTTAAAAACTTTCACTTTTTGGGCACCTCTTGTGTCTCGACTAAGGTGTGGTTTTTTTAAATGAAACGCCCTGTATATTTATCCGTTATTGCATTCAGCTCATCGAGGGCTTTTCAAAATTATGTAACAAATGATATGCAAGCCGTTATATGATCATTTTTATTGAAAATGTAAACTGGCATTTCTTTCAGTTTTTGCAGAAACCAATTCATTTATTTAAAAAAAAAATGAACTTCTACTCTATTTTCACACTTTTTTTAAATGATAAGATCTACTTTTCATTATTTAATATCGAAGTATTCTTAGTCCTTAGGAATTTGGAAATAATACATAATTCGTCTTGTTTCAGTTTGAAACAAAAAAGGAATTTACTTGTTAATTATTTGAAAACTAAATTTTTATTAACACATATTTAAAATTGAAGCAAAACGCAGTATAATTTGTCGGCAACTGGCGGATCGCGAAGGGTAGAAAACTAAACCACAAAAAAATGTTTTTAAACATTAATTAACCCATTAAATTTAAATACCTAAACAGTGGCGGCTTTTCAGGGGCGGCTTATGGTTATGAGGTTATGATTATGTCTAATACTCAATATCGACAGGAAAGATTTTGTATATCGATCTGTTGTTTTTGTAATTACCCTATTTGGATATTCCGAAAAATTGTGGGTCACGCACTCAACGACATTGAAAACCAAGTTGAAACTGGGGTAAAAAGTGATCTTGTTTAATATATTTTAAGTTTAAAAAAAGGATTTTCGTCTCTTCCTTAAATTAAAATGAATTCAATTGTTTTGTTGGCCTTGCCTCTTGTTTCAAATCAAAATCCGTTGTGCGAAGTTGGCTACGACAATTATTTAAAAGAACTGTTTCGGGCTCTCTAAAAGCATAATATTTTTTATTTATTAATTTATTCTATCAAAAGGAACTAAAATCCTTATTACAAGGGTTGGTTGCTTACACTTACAATAATTATTAAGCACATAAATATTATTTTGAAACATAATGTTAACCAAATGTAAAATACACTCCTAACCCACTAAAAATAAGAATAACAAAAAGTATACATTTCAGGGAATAATAAATCACCTAAATTCACATCAAATTAGAAAGGAAAGAAAGGCTACCCACTACCCATTCATTTCGAAGAAGTGATCGCACCCTCATTGCGCCAACGACAAAATTATAAATTACAGATAGTTTTTGGAAGGAGCCTGAATCAATTGCGCAGACCAGACCATACATGCTGTTTATAATATTGCTTTCTAGAAAAGTTTCACGTAAATGATAATAAAAGGGGCACTCAAAAATAAATGATAAACATCTTCGTTGCGCAGTAGATTGCAGATGGAGCAAATTTGATCAGTTTGAATTATGTAAGTGTTTTTTTGACAAGTAATTTTTAGGTAATTTTTGTTGCATGTTCTAATCTGCGCAACTACTCTTGTCAAGTGTATTGGAGCTCTCACAGACAAATAGTTTGGTAGATTTATGTAAGATAAGTATGGGGCAAACAACAGGAAAGATGAGCGAGATAAAATGTCTGCGTCCCTCTGAATGAGGAAGGTTTTGTACCTCTCTGTCAACTCACTTATGTTTTGTTTTGGATGTGCTGTCCCATTAAGACAGTTTTCAAAAATATTTATGCACCCTAACTGTTCAAAATAGTTTTTTAGTTGAAAAATCCAGTTATATTTTTCGCAGCTATAGTGGGTTAAGGCCTTTAATCGTAAAAAGACAATTTTTGGGAGTCTATCGTCAGGCATTGAGATTAATTTAAACAGCCAAGACAGTGCTGCATTAAAAATTAGTAAAGATAATTTAACTGAATGCGTTTCAAGACGTACCAAATAATCGGGCGCATTCCTTGGCAAGCAGAGAAGTCCTTAAAGAACCCAACCTGAACCCTTTCAACGATGCTATCGTATCTCAAACCCCAAAGTCCAATGCTACACGTTAAGGAGGGCAGAACAACGCTGTCATACAATCTTCTTCTAAAATACCAATAGTTCATTTTAGTTCTTGCATTAAGCTTGTGACCGCCGCGAAGCCCTGTTTGCATTTCGTCACCGTTTTGTTAGACATTTCGCGAAAAACAGCAGATGCCGAAAATTCAACCCCCAAATAAGTATAGCTATTAACTATTTCTAAGTGTTGGTTATTATAATAGAAGTTATGACTGGAAGAATCCTGAAAATGACGGCCCTTACTAAAAATCATTACTTTTGTTTTTTTGGTGTTAATTTGCAGACAGTTTTTGTCTTTGCATAATATTTCAAAGGAGCACACCTGCAGCCAGCTAAAACTTGATTTATTTGGTAAACAAGACAATAAATATGACTCTGAATAATGCAGCTCGATTAGAATGTGTTAAAAACAACGAAATTATTAAAAACAATCAACTCTGTGTCGGTATGTTTTTGGGACACCCTGTATATATAATTAAAAACCTCGATATTAGTACAATAATAAAAAAAATTATGACTCGTTATTCTTATAGTTATCATATTTTTATATTGCGGCAAATGGGCCACTACAACCTTGCTTTTCGTGGTCCGACTAGACCCCACCCTCAGCTGATCGAGAAAGCTTACTGCGCAATGCGAATTAACAACATAAGAAATAAATATGCTCCCATAGGGACACTCATACAGGTGACAACTCTATTTGACCTATCCTCTTTGACTTTAACATACCATCTAAGATAACAAAATTAAATACTTAATTTAATTTGGAAAAAAATCAAAAATTAGCAAATAAAATTAAAAACTACCTTTCAAGAATAACATTATAAGAAAAAATACCCATAACTGCTCTATCACTTTGCAAAACAACTAGAACAAACAACAATGTCATCTTCGAAGTCGCAAATTAGTCTCACAAACCTCAAGAAGGTAAACGCTATTATTGTGTATTCAGTCTGTCTTTGGTGAAAATTAACTTTTGAATGCGTTCTGTAACGCCAAAGAATAACTACAAGCAATTTACAAGCTGGTTCATTAACAGGAAATTGCCTACTTCATCCTGTAAAATAGTACTTTCCGGTCTTGGAACGTAATATTATACTATTCCTGTTCATAGTAGACGCTTCTACTTTACCAAAAACTAAAAAAAATCCCAGTGATCCGTAGCTTTTCACAGACTGTATAGTGAAGTAGTATGACTATACTTCCCTCAATTCGTGCAGCTATTTCCCAAACAAATGAAGCGATGCTACCTGAGAACGTTTCTAGAAAACCCTAACAGTAAAAAAGATAAATAGAACTAAGAATGCATAAAGCAAACCTAATGAACCAGTTTCTGAATGGCTTTCTTTTTATATTATTTTCCCTATCACAGGCTAAGGGCAACAACCCCACACTTAAATTTACATTTCCATTGTCTTTGCCCTATTTTGGAACACAATTTATAAGACTTTCTTTGGTAGGTAAGAATTTTCGAATGTTATCTTCATGGTGAAATCAATAGAGTATCTTTGTAGGACCTTTATTTACAGCGTTTATGCGATAACGGTTAAAAACTATTTATTTTAGGGAATAACATACGATTTTTTTACGTTGCATCTATTTCCATGCTTTTTGTATTGCATAATATGTGAAAACGCAAGTGAATCCCTGAATAATAATGTAGTATACCTATGATCCTATGAATAAGCATTCTTTGTTGACACTACTTTAACTTATTTTTATATACTAACGATATACAGGATGAGTCAACCATAGAGTAAAGTTGATTATCTCGTTTGTTTCGGGAATTACCAAAAAACGTTAAATACAAAAGGTGTAGAGGATGTTAAGATGCATAGTTTAAAATTATTTTTTTAGTATACAGGATGGTTCAAAAAGGCGTGGCGAATATAACATAAGCTTTTTTAAATTAAATTTAAATTTTAAAACCTTGTTAAAAACTGACGTAAAGCTGGGCATAACGAATAACAAAAATAAATAATAAAGATTATTTGACATTAAAAACACATAATAAAAATCTAATATTTGATGTTGATTGCCATTCGGACGTTTCGTTTCTTAAAAATACATCAGCAAGGGTGTTGGATGGTGAAAATCACAGTATTTGTTTGAAATTAAGCCGATGCGGTGTGTAAGAGGAAATTAAAATATTTTTTGTCTTTAAAATACTTATTTAATAATAATAAATATAATACATGTTAGTAAGAGAAACAGAACAAAAACAGATACACATTAAATAAACTTACTTAAATAAGATACACGTCACATTACAACAGGAATAAGGCACCGATAATATCAAAACCAAATTAAGAAAAGGTAAGAATATCCTTGAAACTTATCTCAAATGTTCATTGAAACATTTAACTGATTTGTTATTTACTTTTCTTACTGCCCTTAAGATTGATCCTTCTTCTTAAAGATCGGCATGAAGTTATCATTTTTTCACATAACTGTGCCAAGTTTTTAACAGAGCCACTTTAATACACTTTATTTTTTATTGCACCTCATGAAAAAAAATCCAGGAGGAAAAGATCGAGTGATCCCGCTGGCCATTCCACCCCACCTCGATTTCCTATCCACATTTCTGAGAAGTGTCGACGTAAAAATGCACGCACATCTCTACCATTATGGGGACCTGTGACCCGTCATGTATGCATTTAAATTATGATAATATAAAAATGAAGAATTATTTAAGTAAGTTTAGCTAATACGTATCTGTTTTTGTTCTAATTTTCAAAGGGGTCGCATTTGTAAAAAATCCAAAAACCTTGCTGATGTATTTTTAAGAACCGTAAAGTCCAAATAGCATTCAGAAGGCATCAAATATTCAGTTTTAGGTGTATGAGAATCAAAAATATGCAATTTAAATTCCAGATCCGGATTCGAAAATATTTTCTCGAATATCTCCGAAGGTATGCTGAACTTTCAAATTCTTTCAGTGGCGTTTTGTTGAGCACCATATTTTGGAACATTGCCCCCTATTTAACAGACTTTGTATCTCGTATAGTTTCAGAGATCCCCGTACCTAGCCTTGACTTTGTAACATCATGTATAAGGTATCTATGTGATGTTTCCCGCACCAGTACTTAAAAAACTTTCAGCACGTTCGTAGAAAAAATAATCACGAAAACCAAAAAGCAATGCAACGTGTTAAACAGCCAACTGAAGTATTTAAAAACTTTGCAGCGTTAAAACCAACCTGTATTAGACAACATATGTTCTCGACGAGCAATGAGACAATTTTTCCCAAAACATGGTTTGAAGTACGCCACCCACATTATAAAGAATAACTTCCTGTTTTAGTAATAATTTTTATATATTCTGAGAATTTAACGCCATAAATTAGACCGAAGATAAGATGTTTGTAATATTTTTGTAGTTCTACTACCTTCATTTTAAGTGGCCATGTGGTAGCTGAAACATTTTTGTTACTTTTAATCGACTCTAAACAAAGAAATAAGCGCTTGAATAAAGTTAAGAGGGTGCCGTCAAAAATTCGTGTGAACCCAAATAAACCACTCGTCAAAAAGATGGGGGACGTCTTTTTTTTAACTATTTTTTAAATACCTGCCGTTCGAAGACGGTCTAATCAATTTGAATGAATTTTTCATATATTTTTAAAGATTGTATCTTCTTTGCGCAGTCAACGGTTTAACCTAGAGAAACGCGTGACTGGTGGTAAAACGTACTGTAAAAATTAAAAACGTTGATATTTCGTAAACAATTTTTTAAAGAGTAACTGATGAAGGTACCTATTTCCTATTTTAAAGCCTAATTAATGTCACAAGCCAAATTGGGCAGATTTTTTTATCGTGCCCTATAAGAACACAAAAAAAATAAAATTATTGTAATAGACAATGAATTTTCGTAAAAAAGGGGCTTGAATTAAAGCTGGTTTGTTTTGCGTCAAAAATATATTCTTAGCGAAAGAAATAATATTAACTTTCTCTAAAACTTAAATATTATTGAAATATATTTTTGAATCAAACATTTATTCTTGGCACAAATAAGTAGCATACTTAAATTTAGAAAATGTCACAGTTTTCATTTTAAATTAAATAAAAAACAAGAATGTATACTCTTATAATTATTAGTACTTTACTAGTCAACAAATACAAAAAAAAAAAAGACTGATGTTATAATGGCTGTACGGGGGAGTTTAAAGCATCCTGATTGCAAATTCAACAACCAAAATTTTCCACCACGTATAGATATTGACCTATAGAATGTATCAGATATTTTTATTTGGGCGGCATTAAAGTCGCCGCAGAGCAGGTAGCTAACCTAATTCCTGGACCCAAATACTAATTAATACTTAATTGGTAAAAATTGTTTTTTTTTGGAATATTTAGGGATGTTACTTCTAAAGTGGTTTAGGGCTGATTATTTTGGTATAACTTCATCTAACTTTTTTGAATTACAACATTTTCTGTTAAAACTTTGACGAGTGCTTAGTGAGAAAAAATTGTTTTAATCATGGAACCAGTCATTTCATACAGTCAGCGTGGACAACCTCTTTTAGTTGTGGAGTCTGCTAATTTTTAAGTTAAAAAGTGGAGAAACTTCTTGGCGATGTGCACATCGAACCTGCAAGGCCAAAGTATATACAGTGGGAAGAGACTACGTGATTACTCGCAAAGTGTTAGACCATTCGCACGAAGTCTATGTTAAAAAAACACACCGACAACTGATCACAGCAGGTGTCAAGAGAAAAGCTACAGATGATATTCACGGTAAGCCTTCAAAAATTATTCACCTCCAATTAAATGAAAACAAGAGCTGTTTGGAGACTTTTTCCATTAAAGACCAAACCTACGTTCGGACTAATTTATACAATCAAAGAAGAAAAATTTTACCACCTCTTCCCAAAAACATGGAAGAAATCTTCGACGCTGTTGAAAATCTTTCCATTAAGACAATTAAAGAAGAGGATTTTTTATTTATTAGTGATAGGTCTAATAAAATTATTGTTTTTTCTTGCTACAGTAACATTAGAACATTATGTCAAAGTGAAAAAATGTATGCAGATGGAACATTTTCTCACTGCGCAAAATATTTTTATCAATTATTTACATTACACATACATGAATGGTCATTATACAGGTACCTTTAGTTTTTTGTTTACTGCCTGACAAACGGCAAGAGACATATAAATGTTTATTTCAAATTTTATGTCATAAATGTCAATCGCTTCAACTAATATTAAGGCCTAAAATTATTGTAATAGCCTTTGAACTAGCTATACATAATGCCTGTCGTTCGACTTGGAGTAAAACAAAAATAATAGGCTGTAAATTTCACTTAACTTAGGCATGGTATAGGATTCAAAAGTGCGGACTGGTAGGTGAATATAAAGACAAAGATAGCGAAATTGGTCGTTGGTTACATTACATTTTTGGTTTATGCTTTTTAAATCCGAATGAAGTTGGAGATTGTTATTGTTTTGATTTAAATTCGATTTAGCCACAAGACAAAAGAGTTGAAAGGTTTTCAGACTATTTAGTTGGCAATTTCATTTCTGAGGATGCCAGGTTTCCTCCTGAATTATGGGCCCAGTTATCTGAAAGTATCGAGAGAAGCACCAATGCTTGTGAAGCATTTCATTCTAAATTTAACAGTAGTTTTTATAATACCCACTCCTCAATATGTACTTTTACTGATGTACTGCTAACATTCCAGACTGATACCTATATTAAACTTCAAAGTCTAAATGAGCCCGTTCGAATACGGGATCAGTCTATAAGAAGGCAAACACTGATTGCAAGTAAAATAGCAGAATATCAAAATGGTCTCTTATCTAGATTAACTTTTATCAAATGTTTGTCTTTTTTGAATAGTGCTCATTAGGACAGTTCCATTATATCTTTTATTTTGACATTTTCGCCGAAATTTAAATTAAAAAAATTAATTAAAAGTCCAGTATTGTGTCGACATTGCAAACGTTGTTTATATTTAAGTTAAGTTTTTTTAGTTATGACTAAATGTATATGTATCTATGTACATGTAATGTAATGTTGTGGATAATAAAGCCTGTTTGAATTTTTTAAAGTGACCAATGTGTTTTTTTTTATTTCTCTAAAAATAGTTTCAATTTAAAAAAAGAGTCTTCTTAAATAAAGTAATCCATAAAATCAGGTAATATGATCAATAAAATCTTGCGGCGGGTTTAATTGTGGGATTTTGTTAGGGACGAAGGGTTGGAGGCGACTTTAATAGTTGACCTTTCAATGGGTAATTTATTTTCAAGGGTATACATCGATTGCGCGCCGCGGTCAGATTTTACTCTAGGTACAGAAAAATGTGCATAAAGGCACCCTATCGATTGCGCGCCGAATACCCTTTGATACCTGGCTCTATAATTATTACAATTTTTTTATATCTAGCATATACCGAATTGGACCCAAAAAGGTGGATTAGATGCCGTGTTAGCGCTGTTTAACCAATATAAGTCTATAATTATTACAATTTTTTTATATCTAGCATATACCGAATTGGACCCAAAAAGGTGGATTAGATGCCGTGTTAGCGCTGTTTAACCAATATAAGTCTATAATTAGCACGTCGTTAGTTTGGCGCGCAATTGATACTTGTGGGCTTGTCAACCTGGCGCGCAATTGATGGGTAAAATATGTCTACCTGAAATTTTTCTTGACCATGGCGCGCAATCGATTGTTGCCCATTTTCAAAGCACCTTTCTTATCTGTAGGCGAGTTTAATAACGACCTTTTATTTTATACAAACATTTTTATATAATATTTATAAATAAGTTCAAACCAAGAAAAAAAAACAAGATATTTTAAGGATAACTAACAGGATTTATTGGTTTCAGTGGCTAGTAAATGCTATTGTTGTAATCTAGAACCTAATACTTCAACATGCTCTTTGGACAAGTGAAGGTCCCGAACTAAATCATTTCATTCAACTTGGTCGATTAAATGGGGTGCTTTTCCTTCACTTTTGGGAAAGTAAGAATCGTCCTTGTCTGATACAATATCGGGTTCTGCCTTATCATCATACATTTTTAAATCTTCCTTCCAAGTTGCCGGGGGCGCTGGAACTGGTAAACCTTTTTTATGAAGAACCGGTTTTATTGCTGAGGGAATATACGGATATTCAATATTATGTTTGCTCTTTCTTGAAAAACCAAACATTTCTGTCATGCAAAAGTAACAGTCGTTAAAATGATTTGTTGGTTCTCGCCAAATCATTGGAACTGCAAAAGGCATAGAAGAGCGTTTACCATTTAACCAGTAACTTAGATTTGCTGCACAGGTTTGACAACATATGTGAGTAGCCCAGTCCAGATCTTGATCGCCAACAGCACATCCAAAATATTTATGATAAGCTACTTTGATCATTTTGTTAATTGTCCTTTTCTGCGATTTAGGTGTAAACTGACCACATATATAGCAAAAACTATACGCGGGGTTAACACAGCCACGTTTCTGTACTTTAGACGTTTGTGTACTGTCGCGTACGTCGGTTCACAGATATGATACTACCAACTTTATTCAACACAAAAATAACACTAATATAAGGCTCTTACTATTGGCTTGTTGGCGCACTTCGCTTCTCTATCTAATAATGACCACTACTCTTGCTAAACCAATACTGATGATCCGACGGCCGGCCAGCTGGTTTTATAACCGTTCCGTACCTCTGGTATTTTCTAGAAATATCCGGTATCGGAAGTTCGAGAAGCGACGGCATAATTCTCGTATACAGGGGCCATCTATAAGTAGATTCGGCTACGAGGCAGAGTGAAATTTGGAATTGGGTTTAAAAGGGTACTTCCGTTATGTTAAGCCCTAGAAGGTTGAGACTTCGTGGTTGAGGTGTCATCCCTAGACACCCCCACGCGATGTTGCCAGTTAAAATAGGTACTCATTAATATTTGCTGAAAAAAACCATACCTCAAAAATCTTACGTGTTAGGAAGTTTTTACCATCATTTTCGCATTTAGAGAGTAGAAATTAACAAAAACCTGCCTTTTACATTACAGTTGCAAATTGACTGTAAACTAGTGTAATTATTCTTAAGCGCAAACTAACATATTTTATTATTATCGAATTATACTCTTGCCAAAACAGGAAATGCGGCATATTTTTAAATCGAAACAATTTTAAGACATAATTCTTGAGGGATCTAGCAACGTTGGCGACGTAATACTTTGGACGTTTAGTATTGCTGATGAAGTGCACGGTTCAAGACACGTTGATTTAACAAAGTTCACATCTATGCCCTTGTTACTGAGTTTTATTACTCACATTAAATATTATGTTCATTACTGTTTCAATCTAAACCACCGTTCCGTGGACCCACTGTATACAGGTCATTCGGAAAATGCGTTACGAAACTTGCGAGGTATGATTCTACGTAGTAGAATAAAGGTAGTAAGTAAAGTACAAATGAAATTTTAATATTTTCCTAGTCACAGCCTGTCAAATTTTTATCTAACCTGTAAATAGGAAAATATTAAGATTTCGATTTTTTGTTGTTGCATGACTTTTTATCTTTACTTCACTACGTAGAATCATACCTCTAGGTTTCGTAACGCTGTTACAGTTCGAAAATTGCATTTCATAAGTTTGATTATCTTTGTTAAGTTTTTGCTTTTAAATTGTTAAAATACATATGTAGACTCTCACCTTAAATATTAATTACAAATTAAGTTACCTGTAATAGCCAAAATTTTCATTATGTTTAGTTTCAAACCTTTGTTGATGTTTATATTCCAGGAATGTTTTGTATCTTGTAAGACATAGCCAAGTGGATTGATTTCTTCTGTTCATCGTTTAATACTACTTGCAGATAGGTTTGATTTCAAATCTTTCTTTTAGTTAATTGGTAATTGGTAATTTATAACTATTTAACCTAGTATAGAAGTTGTAGGTTAATCATCTCGAATGTCGTAAATCAGCTGTGTTTTAAGAAAATCGATAATAGGTCAGTGTCAGACTGAAAGTTTCTGTGCGTTTTCACAGCGACTTCTGGTTAATTTTTGCTTGGTCGCGTGGGTTGACTTCGGTCGCCGTTAGTTTTCCATGTTATTATAAGAGGTTAGTTTCCATAGATAGGGTTGACTAATTTTTGTCATTGTTTTGTTTAGATAACTATGCACGTTGGAGAAAAATAAGAATCGTCCCTTTCGACCATGGACACTGGAAGTTAAAGCACGTTTGTGGAAATAGCTTCCCAAGTTTAGTTTTTTTGGGCAGTGCAGACTAATGTAGTGCCGATAAAGCATCCACAATTGCTTTAAAAAGGGTATGGCTTTTTAGTTTGCCTATTTCTTTGGGCGGAATGCCGATTTAAAATGCTTTAATGAACTTTAACAGCGGTCATAGACGCCATCTGGTAAAGTGGAACCCTCGTTAGTTATTTGAGGTAGGTTTAAACTTTAGTATCTAATTACCCTCCTTGAGTGTTATGAAAGATTTCTCTTTCATGTTGTATATCTAAAATTCAATTTTAGGGTTTTTATTTGAGGGGCTAAAAGTCCGAGTATAAAGTGGAGTACTAGTTTATTTTTGTTGGAATTGCCTGGACGCGGGACGTGCCAGTTGCCGTGTACTATTGGAATTCTTGGAAACTAGCTGTGTAGCAGTATCCACGTTAGCTTTTTCAGAGACCATGTGTGTGTGTCAAGATTGAGTCTTCATGAACCATGGGTAGCACGTAAAGTTGCAGCTAAGTATCATTACCCTTTGTTCATTTTTCTTTAAAAAGTAGTCAACTTAAAATCTTAATATTTTGCATTTGCGTATTGTTTGATATAGTGTTTTGATAAAGTTTTGCGCCATGTTATGTACAGAGCTTGTGCAACGTAAACGTGTAGCGTATGTCGACATAGCGTTAAGACGTCACAAGAGTCTCTAGTAGTTAGTAGTTCAGAACGTTAGGTAGTCTGTTACAAACACTTTTGTTGTAAGAATAGTTACAATTTATGATTATAAATGTAAATATTTTTGTTTCCCGGCTAAAGGCCATTTGTTTCTTCTGCATTTAACACTTGTAACTTCGACATTTTAATTTATCTATGCCAAGTGGCTAGTATACTTATCGAGTAACCACAGGTACTCGTAAGATTCTGTATTGTACTTTAAGAATGCTCTGATGGTAGATTTAGTTAGTTGTGAGAGGTTCCTGCACAGACCTTGCGGAAATTCCTAGTCAGAGGCAATGTCCTGGTTGTAGGTCTATGTGGCTGCCAGATCAGACTGAACAGTCATTTTTACAGTGTAGGTCTGACAGTTGCCGCCTTGTGCAAGCCCCTGTCAAACAGGGTTTGACTTTTTGCTTTCTTTTATCGATAACTTTATAAATTTAAACTTTCAGAACAGGGTTTGACTTTTTGCTTTCTTTTATCGATAACTTTATAAATTTAAACTTTCAGAAATTTCATTGTCAAACCTAGTACTATCACTTTAATATTTCATTTCACTCATTTATCTGTTAACTTTAAGTATCTATTGTCCACCAAAGTAAGAGGAGCTTGCATTTATAAAACCAAGTAACCAAGGGCTTAACACCACTTTAAGAATAAATATCTGTATTGGCCTCTGCGAAAATTTGGCTTTTATTTTAAATAGAGTGACTTTGAGGGCTTGAGTGAATGAGAGTTTATAAGAAGCTAGTGTATACCGATGGTGACATAAGTGTTTTTTTCCTAGTTTGTTTTTTTCTGAGGCCAAACACTAGAACCTTTCAAGGCTCTTAAGTAAAATAAAACTAAGGTGGCGCCTTCAGGATTTGACTTTAACTTACTTATATAAGAGTGCTAAACCTCTCAATCTAGAGACAAAATAGCGAACCTACCCTGAGTTGAGCTAGCTAAGGGGTGTCTGAAGAACATCCTATAGAGCGTAGGGTTGCCAGAGTAAGGGGTGGATAGGTTGCCTTGTCGCAGTTTATTTTGAGTTATCCTAAGGTGAATACTGGCACCCGATTATTGTTTACGGCGTAATTTGTTTTTTTATAACACTTAATTGTTTGTGTTTTTTTTTAATTATAACAACGCATTTTCCGATTCTCCTACTTTAAAATCAATAAAATACACTTCTTGAATGTAGTAAGTATACAGGGTGCCCAGGAAAATGTGGGAAATCTCTCGGATTCAGATAGAACATGAAAAAATAAGATGACAAGTTTCTATAACATTCTTTTCTTACAGGCCCTTCCTACGGAGAAATGTGCCCCAGAAGGACGCCGCTGGAAATTGGTTTTTCGTGAATAACTTTCAAACTACTTAATATAATTTAATAAAAATTTATTATGATGAACACTAGTAAGGACCTCTTAAAATAGTGTCCTTGAAACATATTTAGCTTCTTTAGTTTACCAGGGGCGGATGATAAAGACTTAAAAAAAAATCTGGGTAGCTTGCACCTTAGACTAAAAAAAAAGATACTCTTTTTTATTGTCGATAAAATAAACCGTTTTAGAAAAAGAGAATAATGAACGTATAGTTGTAGAAGACCTATGTTCGCAAAAAATGTGCGTTTTACTTATTTATCGGCACCAAAAAAACGTATTGTTGTTGCAAACGTTACTATGGACCAAAATAAATAAAATATCCTACATAGTAACGTTTGCAACAATACGTTTTTTTGGTGCCTATAAATAAATAAAACGCACATTTTTTGTGAACATAGGTCTTCTACAACTATTCGTTTATTATTCTATTTCTCGAAAACGGTTCATTTTATCAACAATAAACAAGAGTACCTTTTTTTAGTTTAAAATGCAAGCTACCGAGTTTAATTTTTTTTTAAATCTTTATCATACAGGGTGTTAAAAATTTACCGTTAAGTTATTAAGCTAAGTCCGCCCCTGGTAAACTAAAAAAGTTAAATATGTTTCAAGGACACTATTTTAAGAGGTCTTTACTATAAATCTTTATTACGTTATAATAAGTTCTTTGAAAGTTATTAAAAAAAAAAAAAACTATTTCCAGCGGCGTCCTTCAGGGTTACATATCTCCGTAGAAAAAGCCTGTAAGAAAAATTTTTTTTGAACTTGTCATCTTATTTTTTCATGTTTTATCTGAATCCGAGAGATTTCCCGGACACCCCGTATATTCAGTCTTAACTGGATAATTCTAACACTTTCTTAAGTTTCCTTCCAAAACAATACTTTCTTAAATGAAACAACGACAATCTCAATTGAGGAATTCTGAAATTAAAATATTGTTGACTGAAGTTTTATCTTAAAAGAGAAATTCTTCATTTACAAATACGAAAATGTCTTGGATGAAACCTGTGGATTTCTTCCGGTGAGTTAAAATAAACAAGAATATAATATGCTATAGTAAAGAACAAATTTTCTTTGTTATATGTATACAAATCAGTAAATATCTTGGATTAATACAAATTGATTTGACGAAGTATAATTTTTTTCCGTGAAGCCTTACATTTTTGTGAAAAACAGTTGTTCTTAACATAAATCTTGAAATGTGTTTATTCAAGCATAAATACTGCCACAGTTTTATTAAAACTACAATCTGTGGTCCATTCTCGGAAGGTTATTTGGTTGAGGGGCTGTCTAACAGGGTGTCCCAAACTATGATTCGATTCCCTGTTATATATTACTCAAGTTATCTAATAAAGCTTAGGGATATCTACCAAAGGTCTCACTCTATAACTTACTTCCAATTTTAATTGTCTTTTGTCCTATTACCCGTAGTTTGTAAAATGACCTGAACATAAAAATAAATAAATAAATAAGTCTTTCCGCCCTCCACTGGGAACCAATGTCAACAACCTCTCGCCTTTCAATATTTCTAATTGTCTTCTCAGACCACCAGATTACTTATACTCGATCTGTTTAAACCCTAACGATGAGTGTTGATACACTCGAAACATCTTAGTATTAAATCTTTAATCTTTACCTGGAGGAGGACCGCATTCGTTTCGGGTGAGGGTTTAGAAGAAAGAAGATGCAACGACCAACCCATGAAGAATAAACAAATGAAAATAGGATAAGAACCTAATAATATGGGTTTTTTCACATCGTTTTCGCGGCTTCTTAGACGAACTAAATGACCCCCCCCCCCCCCGTATTAAGGCAAAAGCGAACAGGGCCATGTTGCCAGTTCGCTTATTCAAGAACAAGAGTCTTCTCTCTATGGGATCATAGGATCAGGAATCTAAATTCTCGGAACAATAGTATCTACAAGATGACTCATACTTTGACGAAGGGTGGTAGAAAACATATCCTTCATCAGAGATATTACCATCAATGAGTTGATTTCTGATCCCAGGGTAAGAGTTGATTATTCGTGGACAACCTCCAGCGATAGCCCAATGACGGACCCTAAAACCTTAAAACCTTCAAAACATCAATCTGGAGGAACTTAAAAATATCCCTAATTCCAATTAAGCAAAAAAGGCGCTGGGCTTTGACTGCGTAAAATTTAAGGCGTTGGAAAACTTTTCTGATAATGTTCTCATGGATGAAGTAAACATCGCATACTATAATCGGAAAGGGCCGCTTCTCACAAGTTTGAAAAAAAGCCAAGGTAATGTTAATACCTAACATTGGTCGCCAGTTATAGACCAATCCGTCTGCTGCCATGTCTTGGCAAGGTTGTTGAAAAACTTCTACTGAATCGTATCACCAATTTTGTACTTGACAACATTTTACCACCAGAGCAGTTCGGTTTTAGATCTGCTGGCACGGTGCGTCAAACGACGATAGTGGCGTCGAATGTTTTTAAGGGCTTCATTCTTCGAGGATGCATTATTTTGATCTTTGAACTTTACTTCTACAAGTTAATTCTGAATAGTTTGAAACCAATTTATGACGAAGTGACCTCGGCGTCCCTCTATTCGAGCTATAGCGTCTTAATATTCAAAAAAATAATATCATATTATTCCAAAATGAGAAAAACTAGGAAAAAAAAAATTTTTTTAAGTCATCAGCATGCAATAAAATAAATGTTGTAGATTTTTCAACTTGGGGACAAACATTCTTTGGCATTATCCTTTCATGACTGGAGTTTTTCCAGATAAAGTACGACCTCTATTAACACATCATATATTATCCAATTTTTAAGCGTTTGGATTTGCGTAGGTTAGTTACGTGCAAACGATATTTTAGGAAATTTGTCATTATAATGTACCATATGTATTATAATGTTGAATGAGTCAATGAACTTTAGCTGTGATGTAACACATTGTAATTATTAATTTAATGATTAAACCTATCTTTTGCGTTCTATTATGTTTCTTTCTATGTATGTAGGAATTTAAATTTAGGTTTAAACGGAAATTGCAAATTAAAAAATGGCAAAAATACTGGCTGATGTTTTATGATTTAGAGCAATTATAAAATTAACACATGAAATAAATGTCTCTAATAAATACGCATTCTTTAATCCCAGACCCAAAATAAACTTGCCAATATACAGAGTGTTCTCCAGTCAAATCAAAATAATATTTATTATGAATGTGACAAATTATTTTAACAAATCAGAAAAATATAGGTAAGGCAGGTATTTTCCTAAACTTACGGCAGGTTATGAAACATCAACTTATTCTTAAAAAAAAAACTAGTTAAAGGTTATGTGCAGCAAAAAAACACAGTTTTCGTAGAGAAAGGCATAAGGCTTTGATAAAAAAAAAATCTGGAAATAATGCAGTGGATTACTAGTTTGATGAGATTAGCAAGTTATCTGGTCTAGTACCATACGCACGCCACTGGTGAATCGAGAGATGCTTAGTATAGTGTAATTGTATACAGGGTGTCCCGAAATTAAGGGGCAATACTTTACCACCATATTCTCCGGCTAAAAATAATACAATTTTTTCATATGGACACAGAAGTGCAGAAATGGTTGTTAAGGGAGCTACCCCCCTCGAATCGTTTTTTTTTTAATATTTTCGAACCCATTCATAATTAAATTTTGAAATTAGGTATGGTTATAAACTTTTAACGATAAATCAGTTTCTGAATTCAGAATTTCAAAAACTTAGTCATAGGCGTCATATACAGGGGTGGTGAAGGGCTAAAATAATTCAGTTTTTTCATTGATATTTGTTTCCATTGACATTTCTGTGTCAGATATTTTCTGCTGTTATTACTGTTGTAAAATTAGACATAATAAATAAGAAAATGCAAAATTTTTCAAACCACGAGCTTACCGATATACATTTTGTATACGGATATTAAAATGGACGTTCCTTTGCTGCGGTACAGGAATATCGCAGACGTTCTCCGCAACGGAGACTTCCTGGACGCAAAGTATTTGAGAGGGTTCATAGAAATTTGAGGGAGAATGATTCGTTTGAACGCCTTCGTGGGCAAACGGGGACTATGAATTTGAAAAATGCACTTCAACAAATAGTAGATAATTCTCAAGTTGGACTCAGACCATTGGCTACAGAAGTCAACATACCATATTGCTATCCATAATTATAACGAATATTTATTTTAGATAGGAAGAATGAAAATTGGGTTGATACGTGTGGTTGCCACGAGATGTAGCCACGTGCTGCAACTCTCATTCGTAGAGCAAGAATGACTCAGATGCAAGGGCTTCACCCATATCATTATCAGAGGGTTCAAGACAAGAGCTGTTGCCTAGAGATTTTCCACCCAGAATCGAGTTATGTCGGTGGATTTTATTTAGGACATCAAAATTTGCTAATCAAAATTTTGTGGTCTGATGAGGCAACATTCAGTAGAACTAAAGTGTTTAATACTCGTAACACTTACTTTTGACTCGATGAAAATCCAAAAGCAGTACGAAGAACTAATTGTCAATATAGGTTCTCGGTGGGCGGAAATAATTAGAAATCAGTTAATTGGTCCAATTGAAATACCCAATAATTTAACCAGCTAGAAATATTTGACCTTTCTTCAAAATCAGTTAGCAGGACTGTTGAACAAAGTACCCTTAAGGTCCAGGTTGGGGATGTATTTCCAACACGACGGTGCCCCTGCCCATTTTGGACGGCCTGTTCATAACTGGTTAGACGAGAATTATCCTGAAAGGTGGATCGGCAGAGGTGGACCAGTATCCTGGCCAGCGAGAGCGCCGGTCTTAAATCCACTCGATTATTATTTTTGGGGTCATATGTGCAACATAGTTTATGGAACGGAGGTGGATACCCGTGAGGATCTGCTTCAGCGAATTTTTCAAGCTGGAAATGAAATAAGAAGAACTCCTTTTTACATACTTGAGGTATCTCACAACATTCGCCGTAGAGCTGGACTTTGTATCAGAGAAAATGGGGGTCTATTTGAACACCCTCCCAAGGAGTAGTTTTTGTTTTAAATTTTAATTTTATTCTTCAAAAAATTCTTGTTAAACAACCCCATTTCATGTCACATTATTACTCTCTAAATAAGTTGTCATATTTATTTCGTTTTCAATTTATTCAGTTTAGTAAGAGGCGTAAGAGCCGACTGCGTATATTTTAAATGAATTTACTTTCATTAATTTTGTAGTTTTTAGTACATTTTTGACATAAAAGCTTTAAGAATAATTTTATTAATTAACTCCTTCATGGACGTGATTTTCTTTAAAACGATATTACTCAAAAACTGTGAGTCCTATCAAGGTGAACTAAGGATACCTTTTTTACGCAGAATACTTTGAAATTTCATAATTAGTAAGAAAATAATAAAAAAAACGACTGGTTGAAAAAATGGGATTACTTTAACCCCTAACCACCCCGGTATGTGACGCCTATGACTAAATCTTTGAAATTCTGAATTCAAAAACTGATTTATCGTTAAAAGTTTATAACCATACCTAATTTCAAAATTTAATTATGAACGGGTTCGAAAATATAAAAAAAAACGATTCAAGGGGGTAGCTCCCTTAACAAGCATTTCTGCACTTATGTCCACATGAAAAAATTCTATTATTTTTAGCCGAAGAATATGGTGGTAAGGTAAAGTATTGCCCCTTAATTTCGGGACACCCTGTATAAGAAGTAGACAAAAGAAGTTTCACTGGAGATCATTTTTTAAGATATTTGACTTAGTCTGTAAGGTTGAATAGAATTCTTGGGAATTTAACACAAAATAAGAAAATTGTACTCACTTGTCATTCCCCAACTTCCTTAACTCCCTCTCCGCCATCTCCAGCTGTCGATCCAACTGGTTCTCCCTATCCTCCAACATTTTCAACTTTTTTTTTAACGTAAAAAAAGCGGTATTGTCCTTGCCCCCCTTCCACTGAATATTATTTTTCGATTTCTTCTCCAACAACCCTATCCCTTCCAATACGTTCGTGATATCATATATCCGTCTTTTTTGCACTTTTAAGTCCGCCGACGCCTTGTTCAGATCCACGACCCCATTGGGGCTTTTTTGCAATAGTTCCGAGAACTTTTTTGTGAGTAAACTTAGCGATGTATCATAGCGCGGTTTGCGCATAAGGGATTGCTTCTTTTGCCGTTTGGGCTGTGGCGTTTTAAATTCGTGCTTATGCGCGAAAGGTACAACATTGAAGTTCTGCGCTTCTAGGTTTAATTTCCTTTTAACAGAAGGTGCTGCAAAAAAGATTTAATTAAGGATACATAACACACACTTAATGCATTGAATCATAGGTAGTTAATGGGGAGGGGGCGGACTTGAGCACCCTCGTATACTCCGTTCACAGATTTAAGAGAATGGCTACCTGCCTTTAGTTATCACCTATCATTAAATTCTTTGTTGAAAGGGTTTCAAGGATCATAGAGATAATGATTCTATTATCCAGGTAGGGACCGTACTTGGCCGTAATTAGTGTACAAAGCCTTATAAAATAATGGGAAAAAAATAAGTAGACAAATCAGTGTTGCAAAACCAGTCATTTTATTAGTTCGTGTGAAATAAAAACGCAGCTTTGATTATCCAAATATGTGGCGTCCGTGGATTGGTGAATCTAGTATAGAACAGCCGGAGGGGGTACAGGTACAACCACAGTGCGGAAATGAAAATGGAAGAAGACACTTATCTTTATATTCTAAAGAGATTATAAAAAATGTATATACAACTCTCATAGAACGTGAAAAGTGGAGTAAAATGGAATGTATTGACTAAAATTTTGGAAAAAGAGTATGGAAAATTGTGAATAAACCCATCACCGAAAGGAAAAGAAGGAAAGATTCTTGGACTTGCAAAAAATTAAATCGCAGCGATGAAGATTTAGTACGACGCAAAATTTATAAGATGTATGAAGAGCAAACGGTACCAACACTGGATAATTTACTGAAAAGACTTGAGATAGATAACAAGGATATCAATTGCGGTAGGGCAACGCTGTGGAAGTGTCTTCAACGAATCGGCTTTAAATTTAAAAAAGTCGATAAACGGCAAGTTACCATGGAATCGCAACGACTTAAGACATGACGATTTGAATATTTGACAAAAATCGCTCAGTACAGAAGTGAGAACATACCTATTATATACTTAGATGAAACCTGGTTTGATACCCATGATACCCCATCAAAAGGTTGGGTTGATTCTAGTGACAGGTAAAGGCACCATCAAACAGAGGAAAAAGAATAACCATAGTACATGCAGGGTCCGAAGATGGTTGGGTACCAAATGCACTTTCATTGGCAGCCAAGAATATAAATGACTCCTGTTTGGATTACCATAACGATACCACAGCGGAGTTATTTGAGGATTGGTTCGTAAATAAGTTAATTTCTAATGTTTCTCCAAACAGTGTGATTGTTATGGACAACGCAAGTTACCACAGTAGACAGTTAAACAAGCACCCTTGTTCAAAGAATACGAAAATGGCAATACAGGAATTTATGTATCAGAATGATATATATTTTCATGAAAGTTACACTAAAATAGAGTTACTTGATGTGCTTAAATTTCTGAACCTAGAAAAAGAGTGCTACTGCGACAGCTACGCTAAAAGTAAGGGGCATACAGTGCTAAAGCTTCCGCCGTATCACTGTATATTCAATCCCATAGAACACATATGGCATCAATTAAAATCTGCCATTAGACGTAATAATGTATCATCCACTATAAACGCTAGTGTACTGGATATTATTATTACCGAAGTGAACAAAGTGCCTGTGAGTAGCTGGAAAAATTGTGTTTCGCATATTAAAACTGTTGAAAATTCATACATTCAAATTGGGAATATTACAGAAACATTTATTATTAACATAGGTATTGATAGTGACAGTGAAAATGAATTAAATGAGTAAACTGTAGTTGCATTAATTCATTATAATATATAATTATAATATATTATATCTAAAATTGTTTATTATTTGTGTCAAATCATCCATGCTTGAAATACAATTCAGTGCGGGCCTGTGTAGACCCCAGTCTGGTTTTAAACAGGCGTCAACACGGGTCGGTAAGTCATTTTCTTAAATCTGTGAACGGACTATACCTCTAATTACCACTCCCAAAATTGACAGTAAGCGCTTCTAATTAACTCATTAATCGATATCAAGAGTATAGAAGGGAATCGAAGTTATGAGGCTTTTTTCCGCGTCAAAATTTTTTTATAATTATTTTTAATATTTTGTATTACCACATGATTCAATGACTGGCAGTGTTTGGAGGCAGGAAAATTAAATTGATATACGGGGTGGCAACAAAATAATTGTACAAAGCACCACAGCGTCATGTAAGAAGATATTTTAATAAAATTTTGGTTACTGCTATGTTTAAGCGGGATCCTAACTTTTACCTAAAAACCAAATTAATATGATTTCCGGCTTTACCGGAAGTTACGCCATTTTATTTTTTTTTAATGGAAATCACAATGACTTTTGCTTTAGTTTAAAACAATAAAAAGAAATCGGTGCATTTTTTAATAAAAACAGAAACTTATTTCCATCTAAGTTGGCTTTGGAAAACAAAAGAGAAAATTAAAACGTCATTATCAGAGTATGTTGCCTAGTTCGATCAAATAACAATAAAATGCCTGAGTTTACAATAGAACAACAAATTGATATGTTATTTGTTTACGGAGAAAGTCACAAAAATGCCCGTCGAGCTGAAACATTGTACACAGAACGCTATCCAGATCGTGATTCGCCTAGTTCAAATTATTTCCCATGGCTAGAAAGTTAAAATCAGAAAGAAACAATGAGCAAGAGGACGATGAGAACTTTGTTGTCAGCGAGGAAGCTAAAATAAATGTGTTGGCTTGCACTGCTATAGATCCCACATCTTCTTTGCGAGAAATAGGATAACAATGTAATATTAGCTACGAAAGCGTAAGAAGAATATTAGAAAAGCATGGCTTTGAGCCTTTTAAATACCAGGTTCACCACCATTTGGGAGAAAACGACCCTGTCAGAAGACTACAATACTGCTCCTAGGGAAGAACAATGGCAATAACGGTATCCATCAAAACATAATATTTTCCGATGAGGCAAGATTTACAAACATGGGTATGTTTCATAGGAATAATACACGGTTTGGTGTAAATGTCTGGATGGCAATAATGGGAACGAGAATCGTTGGTCCAGTATTCCTTTTTGATCATTTGAATTATGTTCAATATTTAAATATTCTTCACAATACCGTCGATGAATTTGTGGACTGCTTACCTTTAAATGCGATAAACGAAATTTATTACCCTGCGCATAACTCAAGGATTGCCGTAAACTTTTTAAATGAAATGTTTGGCGATAGATGGATTGGGACAAACGGTCCAATGCGATGGCCTGCCCGATCACCGGAATTAAACCCGCTTAATTTTTTCTATGGGGATGTGAAATCAAAAGTGTATGCCACTGCAGCGACGTCATTAGATGACCTAATAGAGAGAACTCCAGGAGCGGTTAATACCATTAATTTAACTGATTTAGAAAATGTTTTGTGAGAAAATGTCGAAAGAATAAACTTGTGCCATGACCAAAATGGTGGTCGTTTTGAACATTTAATTTATGGTACATTTGTCTGCATTATTTATTTCGTTAGTTATTATTTTACAGTTTACCTATTGTTCTATCCTTTATTCATTCCAAATTTAAAGCTGAAGCAAAAAGCGTTCTGATTTCCAAAATTTATTTATTTATTTATTGTTAACTAGTATCAACAGCTAAGCCAATTACAGATACTTCTTAAATCTACCCTGAAAAAAAAGAAAAGGTACAGGGGAACCAACAAGATACACAGTTCTACAAAAATACTAAAATACACAAAAAACAGACAACAGAGAAATAAAGTAAAAGGTATCAAGTACATACTTAAGTCAATTATCAGATAAAATTTTCACATATTGGGAAGTTAACATCAATTGCCCAATCCCAACTTAGCCTCAACTATCCTCTTAAATTTACTAAGACTAGTTATATCAATGTCGATGTCCGACGCATACAAATTGAAGTAGTGGCACAACTTATATATTGGTGAGTTTTTATAAAGATTTGTGCGCGGATAAGCAAGATAAAATACACTTGGACAACGAGATCCGATTCTATTAATCGCAAACGGTACTTTGCTTAGACTGTCAGGACAATCGATACTACCCTTTAGGATTCGAAACATGGTGCACAATATAATTTTAATTCTTCTTTTGTGAAGAGACAGCCTACCAAATACTCCCAGAAGGTGTTCATTGTCGCAGCCTCTCTGGGGATACACACCAAATTTTCTAAAATACATACACTTCAAGAACCGCCCCGCCTCTGCACTCTCTCAATGATCGTGACCCAAACATTATACTGAGGAGACCAAATTATACTAGCATATTCTAAAACTGGCAGCACAAGGCTATCAAAAAGATGAAGGCTCACTTCAATATTAAACTCTTTTGTGTTTCTAACAATAAACCCGGCTATTCTCTGTGCGCTTTCTATTTTTGACAAAATATGATTGGAAAAAGACAGTGTTGGGTCAAAGATTACTCCCAAGTCCTTTTGCTGATTTACTCTTGTTAATTTAGTACCATTTATGGTATAATCGTAGGTAATTATGTTTTGATTGAGGGTAAAAGACATGCAAGAACATTTCCCTTCATTCAATTTAAAGTCATTTGAGTTACACCAATTGGTCACATTTGAAAAATCATCCTGAAGAGATTGACAATCTTCGACCGAGTTGATTTGAAAGAAACATTTAAAATCATCAGCAAATAGTAGTCCCACCACATTCTCAATATTGCCGATTATATTATTAATAGCTGCCAGAAACAAAAGAGGCCCCAGATTGGATCCTTGGGGAACCCCTGAGGTGCTCTTGAAAATAGTTGATTTGCAGCCCTTAACCTCAACAAACTGAAATCTGTGACTCAAGTAGGACTGGATTAATTGAATGATATACGAAGAAACATTCATATCCGATAATGACCTGAGAATAACACAGTGTCGAACCCTATCAAACGCCTTTTCCATATCGGTATATATGACATCCACCTGGGCTTTACTATTCATGGCTTCGTGGATGTACTGGCAGAAAGTGGTCATATTGGTAAAGGTTGATTTTTTTGGTAAAAAGCCGTGTTGGCATAAAGTCAATTCACCCGATATCTCTTTGAAGAGTCTCTCATAGACTATAAGTTCAAAAACTTTAGATACTGAACTCATAATACTTATTGGACGGTAGTTCCTTATTTGATTTTTGGGACCTGACTTATGAATAGGAATCATTTTGCTTACCTTCCACCTATCCGGATAAACTAAGGTCCTAAGTATTAAATTGAACAAATATTGTAGAGGTTTTAGTAGGTAATCACGACAGCCTTTGACTATGTATGCTGGAATTCCATCCGGACCAATTGCTTTGTTTGGCTTAAGCTTATTGACCGCAGCCATTATTTCATTGCTAGAAATCATGTTTTCGCAGAAAAAGTTCATTGGATATGATGGGTGGCAGTCAATCTCATTGTCATTAATGTATACGGACTTAAAAAATGCAGCAAATCCATCAGCGACCTTTCGAGAACCTATATATGCCTCGCCGTCGAAAGCCATCTCCTCCATTATATCAGAAGAATCCCTCAAACTCTTCAAAAAAGACCAGAACACCTTCGGATTAATCCTCAGACTGGTCTCTACGTCATTTAAGTACCTATTATAAGCCAACTTAACTTTATTTTTAATAATGGTCCTAAGGGTAGTATACCTGTGTCTCCAATAGGGTGATTTAAGTTTTCTCGATTTTAGAAAGAGATTGTGTTTTTGCCTAAGAAGCTTAATGATCTGTTTATTAAACCACACCGGGTATTTCCTATCTGACTGAATTGACCGCGGGACGCACTTCTCAAAGATATTGTTAAGTGTTGTATAGAGAAAATCGGTGGCCATGTTTACATTCGAATAGTTCTCAAAGTACTGCCAGCTTTGCTCAGCAAAGAGTCTGGCCATCAGCCGAAAATCAGCTTTCCTAAAATTAAACTTGGGGGCAGATACAACCTTACAATGTTCGATCCGTTCTTTAGTCTTGAGGCTAATACCAAGACAAGGGTGGTTTTTATCAATCGGAAGTAGGGCTTCCACTGATTCATCAACTTGGACACCATCGAAAGATGAGATGACGAGATCGAGACGTACACCATTATGGTTTTTTATTTCATTTGTTTGATAAAGATCATTAAAAGACAGAAATGACCTTAGCGTATTAAGAGACTCATTACATGATAGATGGTTTACGTAGCTCGGGATATTGAAATCCCCCAATATAATATATTCATAATTAGTTTTATGACTCAACTTAGACTCAATTAACTCGAAGAAACGTTCATACAAATCACTCGTACTATTAGGGACAAAATAAACAACTATTACATATAAAAACAGATTCCTTTGAAGTTTCAGCTTAATGCATAATGCCTCCTGATCATGGCCAAAAATTTAAAAATGGCTTTAGATGATAAAGGATACTTTGGCCTTTCATATTAGATAATGAAAAGTAGATCATTTGAAAAATTGTGTAAACTAGGATTGAAAATAAGTTGTTTCTTAAAAATCAATAATCATATTTTTCCAAAAACTGAAGAAAAAAATGTAAAAATCAGTGCTTAAAGAAATATGAAAGGACCAAATTTAACAGATTTCATTACTACTTTTCCCGTATCAAATGCATACGTTGTTTTATAGACGCCATTTTGAATTTTGTAAAATGGCTCTAAAGCCGCCATTTTGAAAGTAAATGTCACTTTGTTGTATGTCGTTGAAAAGGTAATTTTAAGAAGAATCCGATCAAACAATAAAAAATACCTACAGGTTGTCATTTAAAATAACAAAACGGCGGAACTTCCGGTAAAACCGGAAGTGATATTAATTTGTTTTTTAAGTAAAAATTAAGATCCCGATCAACCATGGCAGTAACCCAAATTTGATTGAAATATCTTTTAACATAACGCTGTGGTGCTTTGTACAATTATTTCGTTGACGCCCGGTATAAGTCAAAGTGTTTTAACCAAGAACTTATTACTTCTGTTAACATCCAAGCTTTTTATTGGATACCCATTCTAATGGCAAGTTTTCTACAGGGTGGTCTGCAATGAATGCGCCATATGGTAACCACAGATTCTACACATGAAAATAATAGGTTTGAGCTAAACATACCTTAGTAAGATGTTGGCCGTCAATAAGATACAGGGTGTTAAAGTTTAATTTCTAAATTAATGTTTTTTTCATAGCTCAAACTGTTTTTGAGACATAATTGGGGTTTTTTAGGGCGAGTAAAATGGATCTACCCCTGTTCTACAAATAAATTGTGGAGGATGTTAATTACACCCTAAACGACCACTACATCACGCGCAAAATTTTTTGTAGGTAAATTTATTGGGAATTCTGATTAAAAATTTATTATAGAATGGTCATTTCTAAAGAAAAAAGGTATACTTCATTTATTTTATTAGAACAATCCGCTTCCGGTATATTTGCATTTTTAAACAAAATTGCACGGAATTTTTTCAACAAAAATAATTATTCAATTTCGACAAAAAATTAGAAGACAATGTAATAAAAATTATGAATGAAAATCATAAATGTGAAAAATGTCCACCGCCCACTTCTATGCATTTCCTTGAACCACCTTACTTTAAATAAAGTTCTTTCGTTATTTTGAATTATGTTGGCTGCCCCCTGAATAATCTTTTATGAAATCGATTCACGTTGGTCTTGAATTTTTGCAGATTATACTCGTTGGGGAACACGGCCTCAGGGAGGTTGTTCCAGAGTAATGACGTTCTCCAGATAAAAGAATTTTTAAACAGTGTCGTTCGAGGGACACTAAGCTGAACCACGTACGAATGGGCTGCAGTGGCTCGTCGTGTATTTCTACCATACACCGCTCTGGGTGGAATCAAGCGGGCAACCTCAGTTGAGCACTTGCCATGAAAATATTTATAAAATAGACTCAAGTCATCAACCTGCCTTTGATGTTCAAGGCTTTTCAGGTTGTTTGTCAGATAATGGTCACCGATCAAGCGAATGGATGTTCTTTGA
Source organism: Polydrusus tereticollis (assembly GCA_963920685.1). Lineage (NCBI taxonomy): Eukaryota > Metazoa > Arthropoda > Insecta > Coleoptera > Curculionidae > Polydrusus > Polydrusus tereticollis. The sequence continues at coordinate 65,092,432 of OY987327.1, forward strand.
ATGGAATCCAGTAATCTTAGGGTATGTTTAGGAGCAGAGCCCCAAATATGCGACCAGTATTCCAGCGATGGTCGAATTTGGGCTTTATAGAGCATCAACAGTTGTTGTGGTGTATAGCAATGACCGCAACGTGACTATGCCAAGACATATGACTATCCAAATTTACGCCCAATAAATGAATTGATGAAGGCAAGGGAATCGAGTGTCCCGCTATAACTATATCCGGTTCTTCAACATTAACTTTTTTAGAAAAAACTGCCGCCTGGGTTTCGTTAGCGTTGAATTCTACTTGGTTACTGTCACCCCAAGACAGAATTTCTTCCAGGTCTTTGTTGAGATGTGAGACCTCTTGCTGTCTATAGAGATGTGCATTGGCATCCGATATTCGAGCATCCAAAGTAAAAGATGAAACAAGTTATACAGGGTGTAACTAAATAAGTGTAAAACATTTAAGGGGGTGATTCCTCATCGAAAAAAAGATAGGATCTTTCATATAAACAAACTTTATTGGAGCATCCCTTATTAAGATACAGCCCCTTAAAGGGGGTACATAAAATTTGTTTAACAATTTTTTTCACAATACACAATTAGTATTACTTCAATCTCAAAAATTTACAAACTGACAGCTTGATACCAATTTAATTGTCACTATCGCTAATAGTGGCCTACTAGATAACCTAGTTTCGTATTTTCGTTTTATGGCGATATGTATCTTGGTCGTAAAATAATTTTTTGCTGCGAACTGGTTTATTTTGGGCAAAAAATTCAAGAGACATTTTTTGTTTAGAATGAAACAGGCTATCGGAAATTAATTTTTAAATGCTAAACAAATAATAAGGCAAAAAGTTGCATTGGAAATAAATTTTAGGGATTGCGTTTTCCACCCCTTACAACCATGGGGTAAACCAAATAAATTACTGGCTAAGTGTCTTTTTGGTATTAGAAAATGTCAGGTTAATGTCAATATTGTAACTTTTTTAGTGCTTGTGAAAAAAATTGTTAAACAAATTTTATGTACCCCCTTTAAGGGGCTGTATCTTAATAAGGGATGCTCCAATAAAGTTTGTTTATATGAAAGATCCTATCTTTTTTTCGATGAGGAATCACCCCCTTAAATGTTTTACACTTATTTAGTTACACCCTGTATACTGGGTCTCCCAAAAGTCCCGCATAAAATTAATATCAATTAAAGGAGAACGATCTAGGAAAAATGCTCGGACCCGTAAATTATTTTTTTAATTGTGCATTTTTTGATATAAAAAATATTATACAGGGTGTCTCATAGAACAGTTGTCACGTCTGTGTGTGTCGTTGTGACAATTTTTTTAAATGAAATGCCTAATTTTTTATTAGGTTTTCAAATTCTACGAAAAATTCTAAATATTTTTTATGTAGAACTTGCAATCCCGATTTTCAGTTGTTTCCAAGATATTGACATTTAATTTGAAAATTGAAATAAAAAGGTTATCCATAAAAATTTGTTATGTATCACTAAAATGAAAATTGACCCCTGACACGCCCCTAGGCGATGGTAAAATCCGTTTACTGCATTCCTTATAAAATCAGGAGGTATTCTGTTTGTTTCTGTCCTTATTCTTTCTCTGAGATCTTCAATGTTGTTAGGTCTGTTTCGGTACACTCTTTCCTTTAAATAACCCCAAAAAAAATAGTCCAGCGGTGTTAAATCCGGCGACCTAGGTGGCCACTCAATAGTACCCCTACGACCAATCCAACGGTTTGTAAAGGTTTCATCTAGGTACCTTCGGGCCTCCACGCCAAAGTGTGGAGGGGCACCGTCTTGTTGAAACCATACCATCTCATTTGGAATATCTGGATCCATCTGGTTAGGAAAAAGAACTGCTAATGCCGGAATTAAATCAAATGTTAAAAAATCCAAATAACGTTCAGCGGTAAGGTTCTCTTAAAAAAAATAAGGTCCCAAAATTCTATTATTTATTATGCTTGCCCAGACGTTAACCTTACCAGCATATTAAGTGTGAGTCTGAAGTAACCATCGCGGATTATCATGAGACCAGAATCGATAATTTTGTCTATTAACTTGCCCGTTCAGGCAAAATGTAGCTTCATCAGAAAATAAAATATTACTTGAAAAGGCATTATTAGTATCAATCCTTATCATCATTTCTTCGCGAAATTTAAGCCGTCTATCATAGTCATCTTCTAGTAGTTCCTGTACAAGAAGAGGTTTATAAGGATGTAATTTTTCGCTCTTAAAAAATAATCGATGTACTGTACTACAAGTAGCTTCATTATCTAACGCCAAAGTAACAATTGAAGAGTGGGGGTTTTCAGTAAGCGATAACATTAAATCGATTTTTTTTTCCTTGGTTAGAACGAGTGGTCGACCGCTTCTAGGTAAATATCTAACTGTACCATGCTCCTCAAATTTATGGAATACCCTACTTACAGTCGACTGAGTAATTTAGTTTTTCTCCTCCCTATATTGCAAACAACGCATTTTGACACTGTTTTGAAGGACGTAAGTAACAATTACCAAAAAAGGTATCGATTGCCCTTGACGACGGGTTGTAAGTCAACTTACCACCCTTGGGTGGTAATCATTTTTGATAATAAACTGTGTCAGCTTGACGTTGTTGATAAAATAACAATGCTTATGATGCTATAGAGACCGGTTAAAGCTGTCCATAATTTCATGCGAAAAGTATCGAATTAAATTAATAAAAATCCAAGAATAAATTCTGCGGGGAGGAGAAAAAATGTTATATACTTTATGGGATGTAAGTATATTTACTTACATCCCTTGTAGTATAAATAACTATTTCTGGATACTTTTCGTTAAACAAATTACAAACCTCAGCTTGACTTCTTATTTTGTCCCCACGCACCAACATAATTAAAATTTCGATGCGCTGCTTTTCTGTTAACATTTTTAGGTAATTGATAAATTACTTAAGTCAGTATTGACATAATTAAGGACAGTTGAAGACAGTAAGATACCTGATTTATCTAACATGTTCTAATATAAAATACAATATGTACTAAAAGTATTACCTTTAATGAAAAAAAATTAAATGTCAATATCTTGGAAACAGCTGAAAATCGGGATAGCAAGTCCTACATAAAAAATATTTAGAATTTTTCGTAGAATTTAAAAACCTAATAAAAAATTGGGCATTTCATTTAAAAAAATTGTCAAAGACGTGACAACTGTTCTATGAGGCACCCTGTATAATATTTTTTTATGTCAAAAAATGCACAATTAAAAATAATAATTTACGGGTCCGAGCATTTTTTCTAGATCGTTTTCCTTTAATTGATATTAATTTTATGCGGGACTTTTGGGAGACCCAGTATAGGGTTTTTAGTTTTTTTGAAAAGATCGTTAATGTATAGTAAAAAGAGGGTGGACGACAATATGAAAGCTTGAGAGACTCCGGCGTTGATGTTAAACGTGTCTGAAAGAAATCCGTCCATCGACACTCATAGAGAACGGTATTTAAGAAAGCTTGACAGCAATTAACAAAATTGAACCGGTATTTCGTATGCTCTCACTTTAGTTAGGAGCCCCTCATGCCCTACTTGGTTAAAGGCCTTGAAAATGTCCAGTGCTACCGCCCGGGACTCCCCATGATATTCTATTGCGTTGTTCCAAACATGAGTAACATAAGTTAGAAGGTCTCCTGTTGATCTAGACTTACGAAATCCATACTGGTGGTCACCAATAATGTTGAAGCCTTCCAAAAATTACCCTGAAAGACAACATCCAAGCTTAAGACTTTTACAAACCGACTTATCGAAACATTCGTTGACAATGTCACTTTGAATAACCAAAGATACTTGGAGTTGTTGGCCTCCTAGGTACCTGGATTTAAAAACCCCCTAGACTACGGTGATATGTAAAAAATGAAGTCTATAAGTTTGAGCCCCCCCGAAACTAACCTAAACCGAAACATCGTGAAAAAAATCTAATTGCATATGTAAAATCTACTTGAAAAGTTGCTTTGGAAATGCTTTTACAGGTTTCCAAAATAGGAAAAAATTAAATAAGTTACACAGTTAACTTTTTGCTTTTTTCAAATACATAGCTCAAAAACCCAAAAAGATCTAATCATGTATTAAGCGGTTTTCAGTAACATATAGGTACAGTGACTGGCAGAAAGTACGCACCAAGGGGGATTTCTTTTTATTTCAAAACTTACCAAATTTTTTTGACGGTGGAAATGTTCTGCATGCTCTTAAACCAAAAAGAGCATAAACAAAACTAGTAAATAATGCGTCGTTTACGAGGGAGAGGTGAAAACGTTAAATTCACTCAAGAATAAAGTGCCCTTATTTTTTACCGTAGAAAAAATTTCTCTTATAAAATGTTGTTTGCACTTAAAAGTTATCCATGAATACGAAACTTCAGCTTGGTAGCACAAAAAAAAATGTTTTTACTTTTTTTTTACGCCCCCTCGGATAACGAATCGATAGAAGCTATGCAACCTATAAATTTAGTTTTTTAAAAGCTCGTGGGCAATTAGACACATAACTTGCTTAAATTTAAAACATAAGGTCGAAATGAAAATTTCGACACGGCAAACTGTTAGGAAAGTAAAAGAAATAAAACTTCAAGTGTCGGTCTTATAGTAATGTATATTAAGTCAGAAAAATGGCGAACAAGTAAAAATAATATAAAAGAACACAGTAATTTAACGTTTTACATGCCCTCCGCCGTTTTCGATACACTTTATGGTTCTATGAATAAGCTCCCTTGTAACATGTCGTAGAATGATAGGATTGATTTGTCTAACGCATTGCCTGATGATTCTTCTAAGTGATCTTAATTTCGAAATGGTCGATGCTTAAAAACTTTATTATTAAGGTAATCCCAAAAAAAGAAGTTCATTGGTGTGATATCGGGCGATTTCCCGGGCAAAGGGTTTTCAGAAAAGCGACCAATCCACCGATTAGGGAAGTAGTTATCTAATGAAATCTAATCATTTCCTTCATGCAATAGTACTATGGATTGACGCGCCATCTTGTTGAAGATAAAATTCCTGATGGACATTTAGTGGCAGATTCTCAATGAAATGACTTACAACGGTTGGCAAAAAGTCCAAGTACATTGCAGCACTTAGATTTCTACGGAAAAAAAATGGTCCTAAAATACGATTATCTATTATCCCGCACCAAGTATTCGTCTTGAACGAATATTGATTCCTACATTCGATCACAAAGTGGGGTTCTCGTTTGACCACCAGCGGAAATTTTGTGAACTTACTGTACCGTTACTAGAAAAAGTTGCTTCGTCGGTAAAGAAAACATGCCTACAAAAGTTATCTTCTATCATATCTTGAAACCAAAAACAGAAGTCGAGGCGAGCATCAAAATCCCGTGCCTGAAGGGTATGTACGAATTTTGGCTTTTAGGCTGTGTAATTATGTTTCTTAAAAATCCTTCGTATTGACCTTTCAGAGACACGTACATCATCTTGTCTCTGAGGCAATGGCATCGTTGGAGCTTCAGCTGCAGACAGCAACACATTTAAACTTGTGTCTTCATCAGTTACGTTTTTCTTGTGCGGCTGTTTGAATTTATTTTCGACTGATCCCGTTTGTTTAAATTTAGTGACAATTCTTAAAACGGTTGAATGAACTATATTTCTATGGGGATGTCTCTGATTAAAAATATCTGCCGTTTCGCGAAAATAGTTGTGATTTTCCCTAAGAATCAAAACAACTTAAATTTTTTATTGTAAAGACAATTTTAGTTCTGCCATTTTTTACAACTAAAACAACAACTGACGCTTAACGTCAGCTTGAATCCTAAATATTTTTTATGGCAACTAGATTTCAATGAAAACGAATTTTATTATGTAAGGGTTTGAACTTTAATTCACGAACCAATGAGTTTAAGAGCTTTTGAAAAATTTGGGACGGCAAAATATTGTTAAATGTATGAAGTAACCCCTCATTTGTCTTACATAAAGTTATTTCGCTTATCCATGGAATAATGTACGGTGTGCACCAGAAAAATAAGATTATTTTTAACGTTATTTTATTAAACGTCCAGTTTTCGCATATTTAAACAAATTTAAGTAAGTTATGTGTCTAATTGCCCACGAGCTGTTAAAAAACTGAATTTATAGGTTGCATAACTTCTGTCGATTCGTTATACGAGGGGGCGTAAAAAAAAAAGTAAAAACATTTTTTTTTTTAAATCGACCGGAAAGCAACCACTTTCTACTCAATTTTTTAACCGGAAAATGTCATTTTATCGGTCTAGACCAGAAAGCCATAAAAGAGGGACCGGTAAAGTACTTTTTTTTAAATCGACCGGAAAGCAACCACTTTCTACTCAATTTTTTAACCGGAAAATGTCATTTTATCGGTCTAGACCAGAAAGTCATAAAAGAGGGACCGGTAAAGTACTTTGCCGGTCCCTCTTTTTACTTTACCGGGCCCTTTTTTTACATTCCGATCAATATTTGAGAAAACGAACCAAACCCATAATAAGTAGGCTTTGACTTGATTGTTTCTTTCATGGCAACGAACTGTCAAATTTGATATTGCTTATTAAAAATTGTGTTTAAAAGTTAAAAGTTAGATTATATTATGGAAATGAATGTGGATGAAGGTGAAATTCCTCTTGAAATAACTGAAGCGGCTGCTAGAGCTACTCACGATTTGTTGCCGCATAAGTCCAGGGACAAGTATGAAAAAACGTTTGCCGTTTTCAAATGTTGGTGTAAAGAAAAAAATTGTACTTTTAACATAACAGTTCAAAAATAGATATTATTAATTATTAGAATAATTCTAATTTTAATTATTTATTAAGTACCTATTATCAAATAATATTTATTATAACTATTATAAATAAAAAAAATTCCTGACTATAGAGTTTTCAATCTGTTTAAAACTATATTAATGTAGTAAGCCATTATCTAAATTTTCTTGTACGCCACTGGTCTTGCGTCGATTTAAAAAAAAATATTGTACGTTACACAACCGGAAAGTACGTTTACAGGACTCGCAGGCTTCCAGGACTCGCCTGGCGGCTCGCCCTGGAAATTGCCTGCTTCGTCCTGTAAAATAGTACTTTCCGGTCTTGTAACGTAATATACTATTACCGGTCCCTCTTTTTACTTTACCGGGCCCTTTTTTTACATTCCGATCAATATTTGAGAAAACGAACCAAACCCATAATAAGTAGGCTTTGACTTGATTGTTTCTTTCATGGCGTTTCATGGCAACGAACTGTCAAATTTGATACTGCTTATTAAGAATTGTGTTTAAAAGTTAAAAGTTAGATTATATTATGGAAATGAATGTGGATGAAGGTGAAATTCCTCTTGAAATAACTGAAGCGGCTGCTAGAGCTACTCACGATTTGTTGCCGCATAAGTCCAGGGACAAGTATGAAAAAACGTTTGCCGTTTTCAAATGTTGGTGTAAAGAAAAAAATTGTACTTTTAACATAACAGTTCAAAAATAGATATTATTAATTATTAGAATAATTCTAATTTTAATTATTTATTAAGTACCTATTATCAAATAATATTTATTATAACTATTATAAATAAAAAAAATTCCTGACTATAGAGTTTTCAATCTGTTTAAAACTATATTAATGTAGTAAGCCATTATCTAAATTTTCTTGTACGCCACTAGTCTTGCGTCGATTTAAAAAAAAATATTGTACGTCACACAACCGGAAAGTACGATACGCGATAATATACTATTTTGTGCTACCGAGCTGAAATTTGGTATTTATGGATAACTTTTAAGTGCAAACAACATTTCCTAATAATAACTTTTTCTACGGTGAAAAATAAGGGCACTTTATTCTTGAGTGAATTTAACGTTTTTACCTCTACCTCGTAAACGACGCAATATTTACTAGTTTGTTTATGCTCTTTTTTGTTTAAGAACATGCAGAACATTTCCACCGTCAAAAAAAGTTGGTAAATTTTGAAATAAAAAAAAATCCCCTTTGGTGCGTACTTTCTGCCGGTCACTGTATAATCTCTAAAAATGTTCTCATTTAACCGTTTAGGAGTCCCCATACGCATAGGAGTATTTTTTTTAAATTTGCATAGAGGACTTAACCAGAATGGAAATATTTTTTGTTTTGAATTGATATTGCTCACCTGTTGGTGGTGTATGTGATATCATCTGGTTTCTCGGTGTCACCCCATACGCGTGATCTATCATATGGGGACTAGGCGTGAACTCTTGCTTTATATATTCCTCCTTGATGATTGTCATGTCGGGTGTATGTGATGTGGTTGTCATAGTCCTGCAATACAAATTAGGTTTTGTTTTTCAACGTTTAGTTCTTGGTCCTTTACTATTTATAAAATATATAAATAACCCTGCGTCAATTTTTATAAATGGTAAATTTGCCATGTTTGCTTATGATACAACAATACATTGGTATAGTAAGTAGTGTATTAAATGTATTAAAATAATTAATGAATATTTAATAAAAATTAAAAAGTGGTGTGACTCTAATCTACTTTCTTTTAATATTACTAAAACCAACATACTAACTTTTAAAATATGTTTACTTAATAATATTATGTATTCAAAGAAATAGTCCGCCATTCTCAAAGAGACCTGATTTAAATATCTCAATATCTCAGTCAAAATATAATTTTAGTTGGTTTTAGTGGTAACCACCACCACCTAACTAAAATTATATTTTGACTGAGACCGAGACTTAGTGTGTCTTTATTTATTATAATATTATGTATGACAATCAAATAATTAACAACCCAAGTTTTTAAATTTTTAGGAATTTACATTACTCAAAATCTTATGGAGAAAACTAACTTCAGGTTGTTAGGCCTTGAGAGTACTTTCTCATAAAGTAAATGATACTGTCCTTCGAAATGTTTATTTTGCTTTAATAGAATTCCTTTTGAGATATAAATTTGCTTCTGAGGAAATTCGTGTCGATATCTTCTTAATTCTATTTTCATTTTACAAATAGAGCTATCAGGTATTTGTGGAAAGCAAGAACTAGAAATTGTTGTAAACCTTTGTTTACCTCAGAAAGAATTTCAACACTAACTTCAATCTTTATATTAGAAACAGTTTGATTGATTCAAAAAAAAAAGCATAGAAATAATATTGATTTACCTACTTATAATACAAGACAATACTTTAATATATTATGTTTACCTATTCCTTCTTTAAGTCTTGTAAAGAAATCTATTATACAGTGTGGTCATTTAAGTGTGCAACATATGGGAATTTTTTTTATTACCGATTTCTCAGACAATTTTATTCTTAAAGCAAAGCGTGTTATCAATCCCTAGACACAGGACTTCCCTGTACAAAAGAAGCTATGTTTATAATGCAGTTATGTTGTACAATTCGGTGCCACATGATTTAAAAAAACAAACATCTTATATAAAATTTAAAAAGAAATATAAAAGATAGCTACTATTAATGTAAAAATGTTAGAATATAAGAAAAAAAAATGTATGGTATGTAGTAATACAGTGTGGAATATAAAAGATATCTACTCTTAATGTAAAAATGTTATAATAGAGCAAAAAAAATATATGGTATGTAGTAATACAGTGTACAGGGTTATTGGTTATAATATTTTCACCGCCCATCTAGCTTTTTTATTTTAAACTTTAGAAAAAAACATTAAATGCAAGTATTGTAGCCAGTTATGTGTAGTTTATTTAAAAATTGACACTTTATATACCGGATGTCCCATAAATAAGTAATGAAGCAAACATACATTTTTTTTAAATGGAACACCCTATGTATTATTCGAATTTTGAATTCCTCAACAAATTCTAGGCATGTCTCATATACCATATTTAATACCTAACTTCAACTGTTCTTAAATTATTTTGATTTGAACATAAAAAATATTTTTCTTAGCTTCATACATCCATACCCATAATTATCGATTATTTTTTGCTTAGCAAGCCATGAAAAACAATTGAAATAAATATTTGTTACCTTAAAATTTATGTATTCTGTTTTCTTGTCAAAATAAAGTTTATTCAAAAATGGGCTTTACAGAACAAGAAAAAAAGCAAATATAGGTACGAAGTTTTCATAAAATGTGATTACAATAGAAGAAAATCAAAAAGAGAATATCTAAGACTGTATCCTAATAGTCGCCTGCCAAATGAGCATTCATTTAAATATATATATAATAGTGTCAATCGCAACATTTCGGTTAGCCGGAAGAAACGAACATATGCGCTAAATGAAGACGATAATAGAGAACTTAATGTCTTATTATATTTTCAAGGTGAGATATTTAAATTGATATTAATATTAGTAATAATAATAAACTGGGTTAATAATCATTTTTAGAACACCCCGAAAGTTCGATTCCTAAAGCCAGTGAACATTTAGAATTGTCATATTGGAAAGTTCAATCGACTTTGACAAAGTATAAACTTCATCCATATAAGTTCACTAAAGTGCAATTTTTATCTGAAAATAACAAGCAAGCTAGAGCAGATTTATGTCAAGAAATTCTTCAAAGGCTTAATTAATGAAAATCCGCGTTTATTTCAAAACATTTTATGGTCCGATGAGTGTTCTTTTTCTACAGCTGGTATTTTTAACAGAAAAAATACACATTTCTGGTCTAACATGAATCCACACTTAACAAAAACCAATCCAATTTTTTGGGCGTCGTTCTATTAACGTTTGGTGAGGCATACTGTGGGGAAAAATAATTGGTCCATTTTTTATACGAAATTCTTTAACTGGTCGTAGCTATCAAGAATTATTAGAAAATATAATAGGACAACTTACACAAATATTTCCTAACGAAAATTTGGATGGAATCATATTCCAGCAAGATGGAGCACCCCCACACAATGTTGCTGCTGTTCAAATTTTATTAAATACCCAATTTTCAGAGTGGATCGGACGGTTTGGAACTATCAGATGGCCACCCTATAGTCCTGACCTAACACCCTTAGATACCTTTCTGTGGGGTGCTCTAAAAGACAAAATAAATTCGTCCGATAATTTAAACATTAATAATATAGAAAACGTTATTAGGCAAGAAATAATGTCAAGCCTCGATTCATGGTGCTTTGGAAAAATTGAAGTGGGGCTACAGACGCTGTCTTGAAGAAAATGGAGGCCATTATGAACATTTACATCGTTAATATTCCAATTTATTTTAAATGTGGGGGTAGTTTTAAGGTGGAGCAAATATTACCAAAGTCAACCTTAAAATGAAGAGAATGAAGTTAGCATTTCTTTTGTATTTGTATGTTTAATAATTTTTAATAATAAATAAACAAACTATTAGGAAAATAAGTTTCAATTTTATTTTAAATTTCATGGCTTGCTAAGCAAAAAATAATAATTGATAATTATGGGTATGGATATATGAAGCTAAGAAAAATATTTTTTATGTTCAAATCGAAATAATTCAAGAACAGTTGAAGTTAGGTATTAAATATGGTATATGAAACATGCCTAGAATTTGTTGAGGAATTTAAAATTCGAATAATGCATAGGGTGTTCCATTTAAAAAAATGTATGTTTGCTTCATTACTTATTTATGGGACATCCGGTATAGAAAGTGTCAATTTTAAAATAAACTACACATAACTAGCTACAATCCTTGCATTTAATGTTTTCTTCTAAAGTTTAAAATAAAAAAGCAAGATGGGCGCTGAAAATATAACCAATAACCCTGTACCTATCTATAGTAAGATCATATAGATTTGGATAATGAATAGTGTGTAGGTGTTTTTCTTTCTTTGCTGCCTTTACTTCATTGTTTTGCTTTTCACTCTTTATTCACTCTTTTGTTGTAATTTACTAGCGTCTTCTATCTTTTTTTTTGCTTCTAGTGGTTAAGTAGAATAGCTTGAAGCTAGACTTCGCCACACTGAAGCATGATTCTTGGAAAGTGTAATTTTCATTTTTTGATGCTAATAAAAGTCGTTTTTATTTATTTATTATTTATTATTTAAAACGAAAAAAACGTTTATAAAATAAAACCCTGTTTTTGACCGCGTGTTTACGAGTATTTTTTTTCCTATTTTGACAAGCACTGCCAATCACTTAAATATCTACGTGACATTTATTAACACCCTGTATACTGATGTTATCTGACAAAATTAGAAGAAAAATTACGTTTGATTAGTTGATTTGAGTTTGATATAAAACGCATGTAATTTAAATCGCAACAATAGAGAAAATTTTTAACACTGACCTAAAATTCAGGACTAGCTCATAATAGGAATTACCTGTAGCCCCTTGAAGGGCTCTCGCTGTGACGGATTCCGGGTGGTTTAGGCATTTTTGTATTGTGACTACAAACGGATCATTTGTGACTTGATGTATTCAGTAATCTGAAACAAATATAGTAATAACAAAAATATATTACCAAACAGGCTTAATTATTTTTATATTCAGAGTATAGATAATATCACTGGACAAATTGATCAATCAGATTGGAATCGGGATGACTCGAATGTTGAGGTTAACCCAGTAAATCTGTTTTCCGATTTTGATTTAATAGATAAAAGCAAACTTAGGGAGATTTTTAATTAATAATAAAAGTAGTCCAGATGAACTAGATATTTCATTGTTTAAAAATATGTATGGCTCTATAGAAGACCCGTTGATAAGAACTTGATAAATTCCTATCTGTTCCGTCAAAATTGAACATCTCTACTAATGCTTCAGTACAAAAAAAAGATAAGCCTATTTAAGCGTCAAACCATCGTCCAATAAATATGTCGTCTCCTATTAAAAAAATGCTAGAGAAATGTGTTTATAACCAACTTTTGTTAATGTTAACAATATATTAACAAATAAGCAGTCAGGTTGCAGAAAAAAACACAGTTGTGAAACAGCTTTGCAGTGTGTATCGAATGAATAGGTGTGATATAGAAAGTGGAAGTATTACTATGGCAGTTTTTTTGGATCTGCAACGGGCTTTTAAAACTATAGATCGCCATATTAACATTGAAAATGTTTATATTATCGCACGGGCACGTTAGTATGGGTACGGAATTCAACGAAATTCTTGTGTTGCATTTGTCCCATACGTCATACCTAATTAAAATGATCCACAAGCGGAACTACGTCGAGAGTAAACGTACGGTCTCGCTGGAGCAGTCAGCGGGTGCGGCTGGCGTTCGCGATCGAGGGTAGCAATCGGCCGTCGCCACAGGGTGGTTTGGCTGGCGCGGCTGGAGCAGCGCGCTTCAGATCATATTCGTATTTCGTAGTGAAAGCGCTTATGTATGATTTATAATGAACGCCGATAACATTAGTTGCATGCTGTTGTTGGAGGAAGAAGACGAAGAGGAGATGTTAGCCCAAATTCCTCCTTTTCGACAAACGTCATATAAACACTTGAATTTATACTATACCATATTTAAATCAAAGCTGCAGCATACCAAGTAAACAAATCAATTTGATTAAGACGTCAAAGAATCAAAACATTTTAAAATTGTATCATTAGTTGGTATATCCGAAAAAAATATCAAAATTAAAAAAAGTCAGTGGCGTACATTTTGTGTCAATAATATCCGTTAAAGTGTTTCCTGGGACGCCACTGGACTTAATAAATAAAATCGGGAAAAGGATATTTACAAAAATAATAAAAAAAAAACTTTAACACCCTGTACATCAAAAACGGGGCAACTCCGGACACATGTTCAGGTTAGTACTTCTGAAACACCCTGTATACATTCAAATACAACGGTCAAAAACACAAATATTTATATCAAAATATCGATAACAAACAATAACACCAAACGATACAATGCAATAATGCGAAAATCACCGGCAAAACAACCCTGTCGCCCACGGCCTTTTAGTTTTATTGCCGATTGACCAATCGAAATAGAGTAACGGTTGTCATTAAGTACTGATCAATGGGAGTATTTTGGGACCATTGATTTTTGTGTTGTATAATAATAATCTAGTGGGGGTTGTGGATGTTCACTTGGTTGCGGATGATACTCTAGTGTATGCTTCAGGAAAATGTTTAAATGAATTAATTGTTAAAATCAATGTAGCGTTGGAAAAAAAATATAAATACACTGGTAAAAGTCTTAGTATTAATTAAACCAAAAGTCAGTTTTGAATTATCTGAAATGTTTATTGTTGGTTTTTGGTTTTAATGTTAATGTTGTTCATATAATCGAAAGTATGGTTTTATTTTTGAAAACAATCAAGTACGTTTAACAAACGTTGTAACTCGTATTGGCATCTTCTAGCATCCATGCATTTCCTCAGCTCCATCGCTACCCCAACTACAAATTTTATTTTAACATTAGAGGGTGTTTCAGAAGTACGGTACGTAACTTAAGAGGGTGATTCCTTATGATATTCTAAGGGTAAAAGTTCATATGAACATGTGTCCGTAGTTGCCCCGTTTTTAATATACAGAGTGTTAAGTTTTTTTTTGAAATCGGTTGCAATCGTACGTTTTATCAGAAGGTGGCCATGTTCAACATTTGCTTGCAGTGGCGTACATTTTTTAGCTAATAATATTCGTTAAGGTGCTCCCTGGAACGCCACTGGATCTAATAAATTTAATCTAGTTAGGGCTAATTAAGCCCCTTATCATTATGAATAACCGTACCAAATTTCAATAAAATCTGGAAAAGGATATTTAAAAAAAATTATAAAACGATTTTTTTTTTTTAAACTTTAACACCCTGTATATCAAAAACGGGCAACTCCGGACACATGTTCATATAAACTTTTTCTCTTAGAATATCATAAGGAATCACCCCCTTAAGTTTCGTACCGTACTTCTGAAACCCTGTATGTGATATGACATTTGTCATTATTAATTGTAAAAGCTGTATTTTGTTGACATGTTGGCTATGACCACAGGGTGTCCGCTACTAACTAATGGCACAAAGCAAAACCACAGATTTCGTATGTAAAATATTAGCATTTGACCAAAATATAAATTTATCTATCTTTATTACGTTCAAAAGAATTAGGTATACTCCGACACAAGGTTAATGGTCATGGCTAACTAATCCCCTTATACTTTATACCTACTTGTCCTTCTATCTTGACAAATAAATCATTCCGGTCCAGGGTGGTAGTAGGAAGATTGAAACAATGCTTGTATATGTACAAAAATGTATTGTTTATTGCCGACTTTGACGTAAATTATTAATATGCGTAAAAGTAGTAAGCCGTAATATATAATTTCTATTATACAGGGTGGCATACGTAGAAGTGCCACCCCCCTTTGTTTTCTTTAGTTTTTGAGATCGGAATAAATTTTTTCTTGTTTGAAAACGAATGGCAAAGGCTTTTTTGACATCTGTGTAATTACCGGGTTGAAAATGCGGAACTTCTACGTGGAACACCCTGTATAAAACCGTATGAATAAAATGAGTCATCTCAATAGTTTCAATCTGTACTATCACTATCATCCACTGATATAATTAGAGGTTTTATGTTTTTCCCAAAATTTTTTATAATTATTTTCGGCTTCAAGTACATGATTAACGCATGCTCTCCAACTGCTCTCTGGTATTAATTCCCACTGAGTTTTAATTACTTCATTTACATTAGCGAACATTTTTGGGTTTACATTATTGCGTCTAACTTTGTTTTTTAAATTCGGACCATATCATTTCTATAGGATTCAAATCGCAATGGTAGGGGGCAATCTAAGTAGTATGTTACCGGATGCTTTTATAGCCTCATCTACGCAATATATTTTATCATACGATTTTGTTTTTAGTATCTCCTTTTTTCAATTTGTGTTAAATATTTTTGTCTCCATTCCATTAACCGCTGGGTCTCTTTAATGCAAATGCGCTTGTCAATTTTTTTAAATCGAAATCCAATTTTGTGCAGGAATCGGCGTAAGGTTTCGCGACTAGCAGCAAATCGACCATTTGCTAATAAATTTTCTCGCAAAGAATCAAGTAACGGAATCTGCTTAAGCTCATACATCGCATACACGTTCCTGCGAATTAACTCTGCATCACCATTTCCAAACACTTTCAATGTGCCTTTGTCAGATCTGTCCTTCCTCTCCAGTGAATTGTTTACTGGGCGCGACATTTAAAGGGTATTTATATCTTACGTAATATAGAAGAAGTGATATTATCATTCAAAACGGGAATACACTAAGACGCAAAAAAGTTGTCACCTTCTAAGCGTATAAGAAAAGGGTAGCAGACAGCGCTATCTACAATGTGTATAAAAATTTCTAAGAAATATTTCGTCTTAAAAAACCCGAAAGTACCAAATTTAGTGTAGTTTTTTCCAAAGTTACTTTAAAGTATTGAAAAGGGAGTTTAAACTTTGACACCCTGTATCTCAGTAATTATGAATTGTTGGACCAAGGTAAATTTGGTTAAATACTCGGCTAAATACGAATATTTTTACATAATAAAGCTGTGATTTTGCTGCATACCATTAATTAGTAGACACCCCTTATAAAGGCATTTAAAATATGTAGCTTCCAAATTAGCAGCGTCTTCTTTTTATATTTAGGATGAACTATAGAAGGATGAGTAAGATTGTTCAAATTGTACGGATTTCTGAACTGAAACTAGAAACATCGTATCTATTTATAGATGACAAACACAACGGTGGTAAATGAACTGACAATAATTGTATTTTAAATGAATGGATCCGTTTCTCAGGTAAATAAAGTAAAAGAAAACAAGTTTGTAAATTAACAACGCAAAAATAATATCTTTAAATCTTTAAAGAACTTTCTTTCTGGTAGGTTAGATAATATAATTTAGGTACTAAAGTTGCTATTGTTATCGGGTTATTTATAGCCAAACTTGTTCTAGCATCTGACATGAAAAATAGATGTAGGTAAGTAATTTTGATGTCGAAATCATAATGATAATTGAAAGCGCAGGCATATTACAACATTCTATGCTACAACTTTCCAACCTACTAAGGGTTACTGTTAGAATGCGTAGTTGGGGTTGCCAACATTCAAGAATTCCATTCCATCGGCACTGACTGAGTCAGCAAAGTTGGAATAGACAAAATAGCAGTAGCTCTTTCTCCCACCAAAATATAAAAATATGTATGCGTTTTATTTTTAAAAACATTTTTTTTAATTTTCTGTACAAATACAAAAACTGTCGCACAATATAAAATGCAGTGGCACACTCTACCTTGTTTTTTGATATTATTAAACTTAATCCTTGCTCTAAGATCATATGCACTGCACAAGATAAATCACATGAAATGGACATAGCTTCTAAGTATTATGTAGGTGTAAGAAGAAAGTAATACGACGTACCTATACTTAAGGCAAAACAAAAACCGATGCACGTCATACCCTTCGAGCGACGTCAGTTATCGACAGTGTTGCCAGCTTGTAACCAAAATATCCGAGTGAGGGAATTACACAGTTTTTTTTCATGAAAACAAGATAAATATACGAACATTTCCCATAGTTTATATATTTGTTTACTGCATAATACTTTTTACCATCAACTTTTGTAGATCTTACACTTCTTTCATTTTCATCTTGCCAGGATCGACCATTCTGAAAAATCCATGTTTCATCCAAGAAAACGAATTGGTACAAAAATGCTTCTTTTTCTTTAATATATTCTTTCAAGAATACCAGTCGTTTGAAAGCTACATGGGAAAGTTCCATAAGCCCTCGCCTCAGTTCATCTTTTTACCATCCGAAGCCTATTTTCTTGATGAGGCTTCTTAAAGAGTTAAGACAACCATCAAACAGTCCTTTCTTTTAATTTCTAACTTAAAGTGGTCAAAGTTACATGATGACATAAAAAAGGTTACAGCTTATGAATAACCGATGTAAAATATATTAATTTTTAAATACAACTTATTTGTTTCGTACATTCCATAAAAAGTGTCACGGATACAACTTATATCCAATCTTCACACATTTACAACTCTCCTTGAATTAGAACATTTGTTTTAAGGTGATTCTAATAATTTATTTTCTTTAAACTGTCTTTGACATTGCGCTTACAGTGGAGATATTCAAATTTAGGGCAGCTGATACACGATAAAAATTAGTAAAGTAGGAATAAAATATCTAAACTTTAACATACTCTTTAAATTTACTTCTCTGTACTGCTGTCAAGGGTAACAATAGGCCATCGGTGTTAAATTCTTCCTAAAAAGAACTTCGTAGAGAGGCTATTAGCTCTTTGCACCGACTATTTAAATGCTTCGGCATTTTTCATAAATAGTAAACAACGTAATCAACAGAGATATGTATGTGCAGTTTTGTTTCTCTTAATAGAGCAGTTTTTTAATGCTATTTATGAAAAGATCTGGAGTTTTTGTTAAAAAATAGACGGACAGCAACACGGAACGACGAACAATTAAGGTTAATTTTGCCTGAAACGTCAAACCAAGCTAACGAACAAGCTGGCGCCACTGCACCGTTTACAGTTATGTTGCCAACTATCGGGCAATAGAATTCAAATTATATTAATTTTTACAAGCTTAAATAAACAAAATATTGGCTATAAGTAGGTTCGTATCAAACAGAATACTTTAAGTGTGTAGTAACTTCGATATCGCATAAAGTTTTAATACTTTTTCCCCAAATTTAATTTCCTCGTGTTTTCTTACGAATTTACAATTACCACCTGATTGATAACGTACATCGGTTTTTGTTATCAAGGGTGCAAAAGGTACAAAACAGTTGTTTGCGCTTAATATTTGGCATCCGCAGACCTAATAGAATAGGTATACATAAGCCAGTGGCGGCTCGTGGGCGTATAAGGAGGGGAGGCTATAAAATAGCGCCGCAGACGAAAATTTTTCGCGATTTCAAGGTCATTGGCTTAAAATGAATAGTTAGGGATTCAACCAGCAATATAATTACTTTGAAATACTAGGTTTCCCGAGAAAAATATTCAATTTGCAAGGTCATGGTCAACTTCTCTCAGTGCATCCGCTATTGTGTCTCTATTTTGCTCTACTCTCGTAAGCGCCACAGAATTCTTAATATTATGTTCTTTGGAACTTTCGTGTGACTTTACCGCCCGTGAAATTTTTTTTTAATCAGAATACCCACCCCCTGAACTCCAATTGTTTTTTACGCTGCCTAATAAAATACAAGGCCAACAATATAAGCTTTCCTTATAAATACTTCCGCACAGCCACTTATAGGTTTCGTACCAAGTTACCTGAAAAGCTCTTGAATATTGTGTCGGACGACTACATAATATCTGTCTTTTTTCCGTTTCGTTTCTCCTTAAAAATAGGTATGAGAGAATAATATCATGAACAGGATTTATATTTTTTTAAAACAATAAAATGTAGCGTTTAATAATTAATAACATAATAAAGAAATCTTAAAACTTACCGGATCTTGAAAATATACCCTTAATTTCACTTCAACTCGACACACAAATAAACAAATAGTTCCGTATACTGTGCCTGCACACACTACTCACTACGGAGCTTCCCGCGAAATATTATTTGTGGGCGTTTCTGCCTCCTCGCTATCAGGTTTTCACGTGACAAAAACAACTCGCGTCGTGGTGACGCTCGGTTCTTGCAGTGTTGTTGTTGTGTGGTTATCCGTGCTGAAGAATTAAACCGTCGGAAGCATGCCTCCGTTGATAATAGTCTAGGCGCATATTCGCTGATGCGGGCAGACACCACCTAATAGTACTAAAGCTGAGCGGCAATAACAAAAATATTATATTATAAAGAAAGTGTTTTTCTAGAAGTAGCTAATTCAGAATTTTTGATACACGGAGAATATAAGAATATGAAAGTATCATTTTCAAAAATGAATAGTCTTAAAAATCTTTAAAAAAATAAAATGTTATTTCGTAAGTTTTTGTTGGGGAGGCACTGCCTCCCCTGACGAGCCGCCACTGACATAAGCTCAAGGATATCAATTGGTTAAATATGTTCTATCGACGAAAACTGCACCACGGATGTTTTTTTTATAAAATACTAAAATTGGAAACTTCTGAATAGCTTTATAACGGACTTACATTTCGAACGGACATCTATAACTTAAATTTGAGACACAAGAATAAGAACAATGTTCGCCTTTTTCTCAGCTTTCGAATGGAGTATAATAAAACTTAATTTTGTAATTTGTTAAATCACAAAAATTGAAAACTTATAAAAACAAATGCAATTTTTTCAAATTTGTACATGACTTTTTTCCTTTTTTTTTATTGAAAGAAATCAACTCAAACCTTTTTAAAATTACTGTTAAAGTTTTAGAGTGGAGAGTTGAATACTTACGAAACAATAAATTTTTCAAGCACGGCTTGCACGCGCGAAGCGCGCCGCAGTGCGACTCGCTCGGAACTCAGAATGGATTATAAAAGTTCTCCACTCCTACGCGCTAAGTAAAACATATTGTTGTACTTGTACTTTAACTTGAAGTTTCAAAGTCATTTTATTTTGACCACCTTAAATTCACAATAATAGAAAATCAATACTTTATTTTTAAAGTATACAATAGTAACATAACTATGTTTCAAGTACAAGATTATGTTTTACTTAGCGCGTAGGGTTGGAGAACTTTTATAATCCTGTCTGAGTCTGAGCGAGTCGCGCCGCGGCGCGCTTCAGTGCGAGCCGTGCTTGAAAATTTTTTTGTCTCGTAAGTATTCAACTCTCCACTCTAAAATTTTAACAGTATTTTAAAAAAGGTGTGAGTTGATTTTTTCAATAAAAAAAAGGAAAAAAGTCATGTACAAATTTGAAAAAATTGCATTTGTTTATAAGTTTTCAATTTTTGTCGTTTAACAAATTTTAAAATTGAGTTTTATTATACTCCATTCGAAAGCTAAAAAAAAGGCGAACATTTTATGTATGTGATAAATTTTATATCTTTATTCGATATTGCTGTATAAGCGATCGGAAAAAGGTGTTTTTTTACGAACTTGAAATTTCAAAAATTTTTTTTCGAAAAATCTGTTAATCGCATTAAAATAAAAAAGAATACGTGTCAAATATTTTTGATTGCTGAACCGTAAAAAAAATTGTTCGTGGGAAATAAATTTTGAGTTGCAAATTTTGTGTGGAATGCCCCATATACAGGGTGTTCATTTGAAAACTTCCCACCACGGATTTATCGCAAACCACTGATTAAAAGAAAAAACGCCGAGACACGTCAAAAGATTTGCCAAAGGGGACAACTTTTTAACCAAAAACTACTTCACCCCCTTTTACCCTCTGCCCCCGGGGTCATCCCCTTACAAATTTTAAATGACAAGGGGTATCAAGTAATAGCTTGTTTGAAAGGTCTTTCAAAGTGCTTTATTTTGACGTTCGATTTTTTAAAATCGGTCGATTCGTTTTCGAGAAAAGTAGAAAAATCTTTATTTATCTTAATCTGTTCAGATAGAAAAAAAAACACACAAAAGTATCACTTTTTATTTCAATAAGTGTTCAAAAACCAACATAAACAGCAATTTGGAAGATTAGACGTGGCAGCAACCAAATAACAACCCGACTTTTTTTCAGCCATCTATTTATAAACACAGATAACATGGGCGAACTGTATTTATTCTTATACCTGTTTAGTTTTTTATAGTTGCTAAGGAAAAGAAAGAATTTAATTTGCTGTCAGTTACCTTTGTGACAATCTTGGGATAGTGAAAATTAATTTATTGATTCAGATTTTACTTCGAAAATGGTTTACACACTAGCCGAAAGAGTGGAAATGATTCTAATTAATGGTGCCCAAAATCAATGTGCTCGACAAACTGCCGTCACATTTAACGCCAGACATCCGGAAAAGATAACTTCGCATAGGTATGTTTTGGACCTTGTTACTAAATTTACTCAAACTGGATCTGTTGCAAATAAAAAACGTAATCATCGTAGAGTTTTGCATGAAGCCGCTCAAGTTGAAGTTTTGGGTCATTTTGGCATAAATCCTAATACTTCATTACGCAAAATTGTTGATGCGACTGGTATTTCATTAGGCTCTGTACACACAGTTACTAAATTACATAAATTTCATCCATTCAAAATGAAAATATTGCAAGAGTTAACCGAAGATGATTTCGATAGGCGAGTTGAGTTTTGTGAACAAATGACTGCAGCGATTAATGATAATACCATTCATGTAAAGAATATCTGCTTCAGTGATGAATGCACATCTTATCTAAATGGATTTGTTAATAAGCATAACTGCAGGTATTGGAGCAATGAAAATCCTCATGCTTTTGTAGAAGGGCATACTCAGTACCCCCAAAAAAGATTTTTCTACTTTTCTCGAAAACGAATCGACCGATTTTAAAAAATTAAACGTCAAAATAAAGCACTTTGAAAGACCTTTCAAACAAGCTATTACTTGGTACCCCTTGTCATTTAAAATTTTTAAGGATATGACCCCGGGGGGCAGAGGGTAAAAGGGGGTGAAGTAGTTTTTGGTTAAAAAGTTGTCCCCTTTGGCAAATCTTTTGACGTGTCTCGGCGTTTTTTCTTTTAATTAGTGGTTTTCGATAAATCCGTGGTGGGAAGTTTTCAAATGAACACCCTGTATATTAATCATATAATTCCAATTTTGTAGCACAGTGTTCGGTTCTCTTGGGAAATCATATGATTTATATTTCAGTATTAAGAAGTTCCTGGCTGTTGAGGAAGAATCGGTACCTTGTTACCTATCAACAGACCTTTATTTACCATATTGTTGCCGTATTATATTGTTAATTGTAACACTGTTATGGTAAATAAAACTAAACGCTTTTTGAATGTCTGCTCCTCGAAGGTTTATAACGGCATTTTCCTTGATGTTGAAAAGAGAAGTGACTTGGTTTTTGAAATAACCCGCCATATTGTCATTCAACTTCAAGTTTGATTAATTTGAGTATGTTAAAAGTAAAAATGTCTGAAGCAACGGGATGATATTTTTCAAGGCCAATTTATATCTGATAATAATTGCTTAATTTTTGAGTTTGTGTTTCTCGTTAAAATTAAAATTTGTATGATAAAGTAAATTAAGGAAGTACACGTCATCTAGAATTCAAGAACAGGCAAGTTTAAACATGAAGGAGTGAAATTATAATAATATCTGATATTTAAAAATAAATATTGGCATTCTTCAAATTTACGCATCATCAAGAGTTTTAGCATTAACTCCACTACTAGTTAGGGAGGTGGTGGCAATATGGGTTTATAATTATTTCGTCGCTGACGCAACATGAAATGAAGTTTTTGATAAAACAAACCGATCAAAGTAGGTTTTGAGCTTGAAGACCGCGCTTTTTTTAATAAATGAATTGCAAAATTGCAAAAAAAAAATGCTACCTACAACCTACATACATATCATTAGTTACTTTTTGTAAAAAAGTGAAATGGGTTGCCATAACATAAATTAAAGCTTATTTATTCTTGCATTAAACTTTCAACGCCGATTTAATGTACAGGGTTTTCGCTTATATTTAGACCCCTATCTAGAGCGAAAACAATAAGATAAAAAAAAACTTTAAATACCAAAGTTTTAGGATTTTTACTGAATCATCAGAATCGTAGCAAAACATTTTCAAAAGATGATTACAATGCCAAAAAAAATAAGCAACTTATGTTTTTTTTTTCCACTACTAACCTATAACATCGCCATTATTGACCGATTATTAACGTTAGAAATCGTTTTTTCTACCTTATAAGTTATTATTGACCATGGTCAATAATAAGGCATTGATAGTATATTATTAACCAAGGTTTAGACAGCCATCATTATTGCCCGAGCGGCAACCAGATAATTATCAATACATATTAGATTACTTGATATTGTAAAATATCGATACAATCAACATTTTCTCTGCTTCCATCCTTAATTCTGGAGGTGTACACATAATAATATCACTAACATTTTTTTCGCTCATTTTTTAAAAAAACGGAAAACTCGTGAAATCTGATGACATAAATGAACAAAAATTGACATTAACAAAGCCACCTGACAAAACACAAAATACTTTGCCAATTCCAAAGCGCAGGTAACTTGATTAAAAAATATACTTATACCTACCTATCATTTTTTATAATTATTAATACTATAAAGATAAATGTCTTATAAAAGTTTGTAGTAGTGGAAAAAATATTATATTAACCACGGTTTACACAGCTTATAGCCCTCGCGTCTTAAATCCCTCGTCGCTCCGCTCCTCGTGATTTAAACTTGCCGCTCGGGCAATAATGATGGCTGTCTAAACCTTGGTTAATAATATACTATTAAATGGAACACCCTGTATTTTTCTGATTCCAAAAAATTATAGTTTATCTATATTAGCTCAAACCGTTTTAAGATATTAGCAATCAAAATTTTAAAAAATTGTATTTAGTTTCGTTTATAAGTCTAGAATGCCTTGAAAATCAAATGGCCTACATTGGTGATGCTTGGGCAACAATCGATTGCGCGCCATGGTCAAGAAAAATTTCAGGTAGACATATTTTACCCATCAATTGCGCGCCAGGTTGACAAGCCCACAAGTATCAATTGCGCGCCAAACTAACGACGTGCTAATTATAGACTTATATTGGTTAAACAGCGCTAACACGGCATCTAATCCACCTTTTTGGGTCCAATTCGGTATATGCTAGATATAAAAAAATTGTAATAATTATAGACTTATATTGGTTAAACAGCGCTAACACGGCATCTAATCCACCTTTTTGGGTCCAATTCGGTATATGCTAGATATAAAAAAATTGTAATAATTATAGAGCCAGGTATCAAAGGGTATTCGGCGCGCAATCGATAGGGTGCCTTTATGCACATTTTTCTGTACCTAGAGTAAAATCTGACCGCGGCGCGCAATCGATGTATACCCTGATGCTTCTCTTACTATTAAAATAACATTTAGGATGCGTTGAAAAATAAATGAAACAAGTTTAATTCCATTTGATTTCTATTAATTTGTAGTTTGCTATCAAAATTTTTATTTAATCATTAAGTATTAATATTTTAGTAACAATAATTAATTAAAATAAAAAAAATAACTTTTATGATTGTTATTTAAATTTTAAAAGAAAATTAATACAATGTCAAAAAGAAAAATCTTTAAACCTAAACAAAAAATTACTGATTTTCAACGTAACTCCCTTGATTTATTATACATTTTTAAATATTTCCTAATAATTTATGATTTATTGAGTTCATAATGGACCCTCGATAGTCTCTATTTAGCAACAAAATTTCTTCTCGAATTCTTTGTTCTAAAACTTGAATGTTCTCTGGCCTATTGTAATAAACTTTGTTTTTTAAATAGCCCCAAAGAAAAATATCCAGCACCGTCAAATCGGGGCTGTATGCCGGCCACATTATTGGCCCGTTTCTTCCAATCCACAAATTATATTTTTCATTTAAATACCTTGTAACAGGGCAACATTATGGGCTGACGCACCGTCCTGCTGACAGATAAACGAAGCGTGTTGGTTGAGAGGAAGCTCTTCTAAAAAGTTTTCAATCTCATTCTCAAGAAATTCCAAATATCTTAGGCCAGTTAAAGTCCTATTATAAATTATTGGACCAATGACTTTATTTCCTATAATGCCGCACCAAACATTTATAGACCTACGGCCCTAAATTCTAACAGGCTAAAATGTTTATTTTTTCGATTAAACATACCAGCTGTGCTAAAAGTTGCCTCGTCGGTGAATAAAATTTTGTTTAAAAGATTTCCATCAATTTCACGCCTTCTTGAAATATTCAAACAAAACTCTAACCGCTGCCTCTTGTGACCTTCTGTTAATTTTTGGGCTGGTAAAAATTTATAGGGATAATAACAGTATTTTTTTTTAATTTCGTGAATTTTTGATAAAGATTTGGTAAAATGGCCCGCCGCATCTGGTACAGAATACTCAGGATTTTCTGTAATACAAAAGTAATTATAGTAGGATTTAATAATAAGTATAAACAACGGAAATAATCACCTTCATAGAACAGCAAGACATTTAACTCTAATTCCTCATCCCTCATTGCTGTCCTCTATTTCCTTTCTAAGCTTTTGATCTCTTCAAATTTTTTACAGCATATTTAATAGTGGTTTTGGAAGGTAAAAATATTGGGAAATAATCTGTGGTATTCATTACGAGTTGTAAATGAATTTCTATTATTTAAAGAATATAGACGGATAACATCGAATTTTGCTGCTGCAGAATAACCCATTTTATTATTATAAATACGAAGAAAAATGTTAGTTTATTACAAGCAAACAAATAAGCAATGCCAAAAATGTCATAACATTTGTTTTCCATGGCTTTCTAGACGTAATAATTGCAATAAGAAAAGGCCGGCAGACTTTATCATTTGATTTTCAAGGCATTCTAGGCTTATTAACGAAAATGAATACAACTTTTTAAAATTTTGATTGCTAATATCTTAAAAACGGTTTGAGCTTATATAGACAAACTATCTATTTTTGGAATCAAGAAATAAATATCTATACTTTTAATAGAATAGATACAGGGGTTCCATTAAAAAAAAACATAAGTTGCTTATTTATGACAACTCTCATTCATAACCGCATCATTGAATTGCATTTCGCGATCCGGTTTCAAAAATATAGTTGTAGATATTTAATTTCAACCGTTCCAGAAATACGGAGGTTCCTAAATTGCCTTCATCGATCTTGTCTTTTAGGTGCCGGTACTTTTGGCAGTGATTAACTCATTTGATAGACGATCAAAATAATCATGGTTTCTAATGTACCAAAACCCTCAAATTTATATTGACATTGGCACATGCAAAACCCTGATTATTTTAATCGTCTATTAGATGAGTTAATCAGTGCCAAAATAATCGGCACTAAGTATCTCACCCCTTTAAAAAATATACCTATTAAGCCAATATTTTCACAGTAACATAACTTTCCATGACCGAGCCATTTAAGCTATAACCAAATACGACAGATATAAAAAAAAAACAGATGCGACGCCATTTTGATTTTTTTTTTGGCAACCCTCATCTACAGTGTGTCCCCGGATCGACGCAACGATAGGTGAAAAAGGCCGGCATATTTTGAGTTAAAACTTTATCTTCTGGGGTTCAGCCCTGCTTGGACAGAAACTAATTTGTGTCATAATTTTAATTTCAAAAAATCAAGTGTGCTTTGGAAATTTTCGAAAAACTATTTTTTCCCACCAGTAAAGTGCTTGATTTCTAGGAGATACGAAAAAATTTTATTAAGAAAAGATGTTCGGAAATAATAAATGAGTAAAAATACAAAATTTTAAAATCCTATGCCTACTTTGATGTTTTGCTTTATTTTTATTGCACGCACCTCCCTATTGAAGATATTAAAAAATTTCGTCAAGAAAAGTTGTTCAAAATAATAAATCAAACACGATCGGTTTATTTTATTCCCTTTAATAGACATTTAGATAATTAAAGAAATGCGAACATAAAAATAACAAGCAATTCACTTCCTTCAAAATATGAATTAATTTGTTTCAATGCTATTCAAAAAAAAATAGTATGCCATGGAAGGACAAAGAATAAAATAATATGTTGACAGTTTCTTGTCAAAAATAGTTTGGTATTTTTGATATTTTTGTAGTGCTCTGTGCTCTAAAACTGATCCGAACTTTCGAAAACATTACTGTGAAATATCAATTATGCTTACTACACCAGAACGGATCTACCTAATTCAATGTTATGGTATAGGTGAATTATCTATTCCAGAGGTTATCAGGCGATTTAATATGAAATTTCCGAACACAGTTTTAGCCAAATCTACAGTATCCAGATTGGTTAAAAAATTTGTTACTACCGGTACTGTGCATAATATACTAAAAAAAAAGAAGAACTTTGATGAAGATGATGTAGGTACACTGTGTTAGCAATGGATTCATTACGCGAAAATCCAAAGCTGAGACTAAGAAAGCGGTACGAGGAGACTCGTGTTGGCAAATCACATTTGCAACGCATTTATGAAGCAAAGAAGGTAAAACTATATAAAGTTAGATTTCGTCACACGTTAGAAGAAGGGGATGAATCCCGAAGGTTGGAGTTTTGCCTAACTTAAGGTGAGAAGATTCTAGAACATCGAAATTTTCATAAAAATATTATTTTCTCAGACGAATCGACTTTTACCACTAACGGTGTACCTTCATCAGAGAATTGCCGATATTGGTCTAAAGATAATCCAAAATATGTAATAAGTTCTAGGCGGCAGTATTTTAAAAAGGTTAATGTTTGGTGTGCCATTGCCTATCATTGTGGTGTAATTGAGCAATATTTTATTGAGGAAAGACTTAATCAACATACTTATTTAAATATCCTAAATCAGTTTCTTGACGAACTACCATACGAACCAAGATATTTTTCATATTTTCAACACGACGGCTGCCCTGCCCACTCGACATTTCGGGTATGTGAATGGCTCAATGAGCATCTTCAAGAAAGATGGATAGCCAATGCTGGTCCCATTTTGTGGCCGCCCAGATCTCCGGATCTAACAATAATGGATTTTTATTTTTGGGGTCGAATAAAACCAATTGTATATTTGAATAGGCTTCCAAATGACGTAGAAGTTTTGAAAAATCGCATTACAGATGCAATAAACTCTATTCCCCTGGAGGAGATAAGAGCATCTTTCACTGCATTTCGGGAAAACATTGAAGAAGTGCGAAAATAAATGCGGCGAACTTATTCAATAAATAAATCTTTCAGTTGATGTTAGTATTGAAATAAATTAATTTTTTGATGTATCTTATAAACCGATCGTGTTTAATTTATTATTTTGAACAACTTTTCTTAATAAAATTTTTTGGTATCTCCTAGAAATCAAGCACTTTACTGGTGGAAAGAAAAAGTTTTTTGAAAATTTCCAAAGCACACGTGATTTTTCGAAATTAAAATTATGCCACAAATTACTTTCTATCCAAGCAGGGCTGAACCCAAGAAGATAAAGTTTCAACTCAAAAAATTTCAGCCTTTTTCACCTATCGTTGCGTCGATCCGGGGACACACAGTATACCTGAAAACCACAAATTTTTTTTCTGGTAATTTTTGTCTTAATGAATTAATGAAAATGTTATCCTATTTACTTAAAGTATAATGGTATGATAGTATGTAGTTTTATATACAGGGTTTCTCAGTAGGGTCGGCAACATACAATATTATAGAAGCCATTAACCTTAAGACTTCGAGAAAATTATTTTAATTTAAAAAATTAATGTTTACCGCTAAACGGAAGGAATATAAAGATTCTCTTGTCATAATTTTTAATCAATTTAATATCAACAATAATTATTGAATGTTTTGCCTTTTAGTGCATTTATTTTGTGTCTATTATCGCCTAAAATTCAAAGAAAATAAGTTGGTCCAAAGGCAAAAACAAAAAAGTAAACTTTTATTCTTAAAATTCGAGAGGCCAATGAACTTGAACAACAACAATAAAACAAAAGCTATTTAATGCAACGAAAAAAATATTTAAGTTTAAAAAGGCCAAACGAAACGAAAAAATTGAAAAAAAAAAGAGTCTTTATACATGTTTAAAACGCATATTATTATTTTCAATAGAACAATCTGCGTTGCGTGCTTAATAATGCTGCTTCAATCTCTTGGAATGCTGGCAATAGCATCGTGGATGCTGAAAAGCAATATCTTTTAGCCTGCCCCATAAATAAAAATCAAGCACAGTGAGATCTGGGGATCTAGGCGGCCATAAAAACAACCTTCCTTGTCCGATCTAGCGGTACGGGTACCTTTGGTTCAAAAAGTCACGAACTATCAGAGAAAAGTGTGCTGAAACTACATGTCTCTTCTCGTTACTAAGGGATTCCTTCTAATAGAGGCGGCAATTTAAAAAGTTCAAATAAATATTGCCATTTAAATGTTCATTAAAAAATTACTTTATGAATAGCATTATTTTATTTTTGTTTAAGGCGTACGATTTAAAATGTGATTCGTTTTCTAGAATTTTAAGAATAAAAGTAAGTTTACGCTATTACAGTTTAGTTGTTAAACGTTTTTGTTTTTGCCTTTGGACAAAGAAAATTATAGCTACGCAATAGAAGTGCAATGTAATGTTAATAATTCGACTTCTCGATGGATCCCGGTTTTCAAAGCGGGGATCCTTCTTCGTTAACCGGTCGGCCATTGCCGAATATACGTCCAGAGTTGTCGTCTTTCCGGATGCGAAGCAACGGATACCATTAATATATAGTCTATATAATATAGTCTTCAGGATTATTAATTGAATTTGTAGACTGGTTATTGGGATTACTAGGCCGGCACAGGTGAACCAATATTTTCATTCTTGGTTTTACCTAGAGCTGAGGTTGACATAAAAATGTTTAAATCTTGGAGTTTATTGTAATCTTCAATTTGATCGATCTCAATCGATTTTTTTGTACAGAGTGTTCACAAAATAAATTCCTTTAAACTTACGAAATCTTTTGGCATATTCTCTTGACAAATTGTAGCATTTTTGAAATACTCCTAATACTTATACGATTGACTAGTTATTAATTTAGTCCAATGACGGAAAAATAAAATAAAAAATCTATAAGATCTGTATAAACAATATAAAAAGGGACATAAAATGTACGTTTATCTGCATACATAAAAGGTGGCTCAAAAAATATCCGTTTGTATATCTAAGAAACTACACTACATTTTTCTGCGAATTACTTCACTGTCCAATTGTCAATTTGTTTCAATTTTTGAGTAGGTCGCTTCCTTTTTTCCTATGGTCTATTACATCTCCGTCCTTAAAAACCCGGTAAATTGTTGATAATGATATTTTGGTAAGTTCGCTAATTCTTCTAGCAAGATTTGTATCTGATTTTTGTTCGGCACTTATCACTTATACATATTCAAAATAAGGCGTTAACACTGGACATATAAGTCTTTATTATTAGATTCTGTACTAGATTCTACAAAAGTTAATTCAAGATTAACATTCTCCTTATCTTCGTGGTGATCTTCAAAAAATGAAATACTTAATCAATAAATAAACTGATAATAAAACCGAATTACTAACAAAATAATTTTGATCAAGACATAATCAATCGCTTGATATACGCAATAAACGTCGTCGCTGCCACTGGCACTAGTTTTAACTTGCTCTTGCCACGCGAGTTGATGATTAAAAAAAAAAAAAAACGTAGACACATCGCAAGTATTCATAGTTTTGCGCGCTAGGTCGAGCCGAATTCGTTTAGCCCGCTGTAATATTTTTTTCTGTTCCGTCTGTCCTTGTTCAGCCGTTCGAAATATTGCAGCGTCCGATCAAACTATTTAGTAAAAGATTATCGTGTATTATTTGATTTGAAACGCGCTAATTCTGAGTAGTCCTTCTAGAAGCAAGATTTTCAACTAAGATTAAAAATACTATACCTACGTATTTGTTTTGATAGTTTTAATGGCAACTTGACTTGAAAAACATCATAAATAATGGTAGGTCTTTTCCATATAAAAAAATAAAATACAACAGAATAAACATAAGCTAACTGTATCATAGCGGTGCAAATGTATTTACCGTTCAGGATTTTTTGGAAACGAAAACATATTTATTCCTTGTCCTTCTTTTGAGTTACCCCAACGAAACACACAGTGTTACGAGGCATGGTTTTACAGTTTTATAATAGCACAGCACTTACAATAATAAACACTTAAACAATATACGTCTTTCAACGAAAACGATAACTAACTCAATAACTCATTGACACCCGGACTAACGGATGAAACACGACCGGCATAAACTTATGACAGTTGGCCGGATTACATCCCACTTCAATGATTTTGCCAAATGTCATGTTGTCGCTTCTCGTTGGTTGTTTTTCTCGATCGAGGGCCCGTCGCCCCTTGGTACGCCACTGTTATAAGTAGTAATATTCAACAATTTTAGAACTATAATATAATCGCTCAAACTGGCGTAAATATTGTATCACAGAGTATAAGGAAGTGGCTTGTGTATACCGTCTGTTTTTAAGTCCTTACTAGTGCTCGGAATTTTTGAAATTTAAGTATTCGAATACTCACTTTATTTATTATTCAAATATTCAAATTATTCAATGTTCGAATATCATCTACGAGTATTCAAATATTCAATTTCGAATATTCAAATATTGATATACATATTTGAATATCGAATAATTTGATTTTTTATTTTTAATACTTTTATATTTGAGAACATGAAATTTTTAAGTGTAGGCACTATAAATAATATGTATAGTATATTATATAATATCATAATAATACGTGAACAGAATTTGTATTTGGTTATAAAAACACAAACTCATTTAAGATACAACAATTAACAATTAACGCGTTTTTTAAAGGCTCGTGCATGTAACATTGAATATTTTTAAACTAAAAATATTTGATAATTAAACACTCCAATATTGAAACATTTAAACATGCAATTATTTGAATATTCAAATATTTGAATACTCGAATAATCGAACATATGAATAATTTTGAAGAAAAATATTCGGTATTTGAGTATATCTGAATATTCGAATAGTCAAATTATTACAGTTTTTTTTATGATAAGGCACAGCACTGCAGGAATTAATCCTTTATGGCGCTCTGCGAGTGGTGCGTGTGCGCAGGAAACGATTCACGTTGATCTTGAATTATCGGAGATTATACTCGTTGGGGAACACGGCCTCAGGGAGGTCGTTCCAGAGTGATGACGTTCTCCAGATGAAAGAATTTTTAAACTGTGTCGTTCGAAGGACACTAAGCTAAACTACATACGGTTGGGCTGCAGTGGCTCGTCGTGTATTTCTACCATGCACCGCTCTGGGTGGAATCAAGCGGGCAACCTCAGTTCAGCATTTGCCATGAAAATATTTGTAAAATAGACTCAAGTCGCCAACCTGCCTTCGATGTTCAGGACTGTCCAGGTTGTTTGTCAGTTCATGGTCACCGATCAAGCAAATGGCTCTTCTCTGAATGGAATCCAGCAATCTCAGAGTATGTTTAGAAGCAGAGCCCCAAATATGCGAACAGTATTCCAGCGATGGTCGAATTTGGGCTTTATATATAGAGCATCAAAAGTTGTTGGAGTGTATAGAAGTTCTTAGTACGGAAAAGTATTTCAAGCTTTTGCGAGGCTGCCTTAGCAATGGCCGCAACGTGACTATTCCAAGACATATGACTATCTAAATTGACGCCAAATAAATGAATTAATGAAGCCAAGGGAATCGAGTGTCCCGCCATGACTATATCCGGCTTTTCAACATTAACTTTTTTAGAAAAATACTATCGCCTGGGGACAGAATTTCTTCCAAGTCTTTGTTGACAAGATTCGAGAAACTTGCTGAAACTATGGTATATGCACGTACAACTCTGCAGGACCTGCTCGCAGGTCGTGTTGCAAGCAATAAGCCTCGGCGAATGGGCACCACATCCATATATAAGCACATACAGTTGATGCAAAACAAAAACCGATGCACGTCATCAATCAGCTGATAATTGTAAATCCGTAAGAATACACGAGGAAATTAAATTTGGGCAAAAAAGTATTAAAACTTTATTCGATATTGAATTTACTACAAACTTAAAGTATTCGTGTTTGATACGAACCCACTTATAGCAAATATTTTGTTTATTTAAGCTTGTAAAAATTAACATAATTTGAATTTTGTTGGCCGATAGTTGGCAACACAACTGCAAACGGTGCGGTGGCGCCAGCTCGTTCGTTGGTTTGGTTTGACGTTTCATGCAAAACTAACCTTAATGGTTCGTGGTTCCGTGTTGCTGTGAGTCTATTGTTTTAACAAAAACTCCAGATATTTTCATCCATCACATATAACATATCTCTGTCGATTACGTTGTTTACTATTTGTGAAAAATTCCGAAGCATTTAAATAGTCGGTGCAAAGAGCTAATACCTTATCTAAGAAGCTATTTTCAGGAAGAACTTAACAACAATGGCCTATTGGTTACCCTTGACAGCAGTACAGAAAAGTAAGTTTAAAGAGTATGTTAAGGTCTAGATATTTATTTCTACTTTACTAATTTTTAGCGTGTAGCAGCTGCCCTACATTTGAATATCTCCACTGTAAGTGCAATTTCAACAACAGTTAGGGAAAATAAATTATTAGAATTACCTTAAAAACAAACGTTCTAATTCAAAGAGAGTTGTAAATGTGTGAAAATTAGATATATAAGTTCTATCCCTGACACTACTTATGGAATGTACGAAACAAGTTATATAATTTAAAACTTATAATATTGTACATCGGTTATTCATAAGCTGTAACTTTCTTTAGAACATCATGTGACTGACAATTTTAAGTTAGAAATTAAAAGACAGAGAACTGTTTGATGGTTGTCTTAACTCTTTAAGAAGCCTCTTCAAGAAAATAGGCTTCGGATGGTAAAAAGATAAACTGAGGAAAAGCGCTTACAGAACTTTCTTATGTAGCTTTTAAACGACTGGTATGTTTGAAAGAATATATTAAAGAAAAAGAAGCATTCTTGTACCAATTTGTTTTCTTGGGTGAAACATGGATTTTTCAGAATGGTACCATTGGTCGATCTTGGCAAGATGAAAATAAAAGAAGTGTTAGATCTACTAAAGTTGATGGTAAAAGGTATTATGCCGAGTATTATGCAGTACACAAATATATAAACTATGGGAAGTTTACCTAGGTAAAATATATTTTTCTAGGTACATAATACTTCATGCTGGTAGTGAAGATGGTTTTGTTGAGGGTGCAGAGGCAATTTTTTCTTCTAAAACTAACCATGGAGACATGAATCAGCAAATTTCTTTACAATGGTTCAAAAACCAGTTATTGAAAAATGTAGCAAAGCCATCTGTGATTGTAATAGATAACGCCCCATACCATAACATGTTGTTAACAAAAATACCTAACACATCACGGAATAAAGCTGCAATTCAAGAATGGTTAACTACTAATAAAATTAAATTTGATTATACAATGTTCAAAGTCGAAATTTTACAAATCATTGATAGGTTGGTACAAGACATTTTGTATGCCCTTTTTTTTAACATATTCTTAAATATTAAACTTAAATTGTTTTCAGACATACGCCACTAAAAAAATATTTAGTTGATGACCTGGCTGAGCGATATGGACATAAAGTTTTACGGCCTCCTCCATGCCACTGTATGTTCAATCCGATTGAACATATTTGGGGGATTATATACCAAAACTTATTATAATAGACATTATTGGTCGAGATGGCAGTACAGAAACTGCCTGTATGAATATGTGGAAAGAATCATTGCGTACTGCTACTCCTGCTGTTTGGGAAAATTCAATTAGGCACACAGAAAGCGAGATATTAAAATGGTATGAAAGAGAACATGTATTAGATAGACTGAACAATGAACTCATTATTATTGAAGTAAATAAAGCGAGTGATTCAAGCGATTTGGAGGATGATTGAAGATCCATCTTTGTATTATTATTTTATTAAGAAGCCTCTTCAAGAAAATAGGCTTCGGATGGTAAAAAGATGAACTGAGGCAAGGGCTTATCGAACTTTCTCATGTAGCTTCCAAACGACTGGTATTTTTGAAAGAATATATTAAAGACAAAGAAGCATTCTTGTACCAATTCGTTTTTTTGGAAGAAACGTGAATTTTTCAGAATGGTACCATTGGTCGATCTTGGCAAGATGAAAATAAAAGAAGTCTTACATCTACTAAAATTGATGGTAAAAGGTATTATGCAGTAAACAAATATATAAACTATAGGAAGTTTTTGTATATTTATCTTGTTTTTATGAAAAAAAAACTGTAATTCCCCCAATCGGATATTTTGGTTACAAGCTGGCAACACTGTGGTTATCTGACGTCACTCGAAGGGTATGACGTGCATCGGTTTTTGTTTTGCATCAACTATAGATCTACTTTTTTTACATAGTTTACAGGACCTTAATAAAACTACTCTTATGGTAGTCTAAAAATGTACTTGCTTACAAATTCTTTACTACACAATATTATATTCCCTACCGCAAGTTCGAAATAAGGCAGCATACGACGCGACGTAGTGCTGTAAAATGCATATTATGTGACTCTGCTAGGAATACTACGGTCGTCACGCAATTTAGTTACCAGTGTGTGTAAAAGTATTAAATATATAATCGTAAAAGCAATAATAACACCAATCGTGCATAGCAATTCTCTGATGAACTGCGAAACAATACGCCGTGGGTGTAGCTAAGGACCGACCGGAATTATTTTCAATTTAACAATTATTTATTATGATACAATGACTTAAAACTTCTATACTGAAAAAGTCATGCACTTCACTAAATCTTTTCACAGTTGGCCATGACCGTTTTGGACGGCATGATAACATTTGACCATTGTCTTTTGTTTATAAGTATATTTAGACACTTTTTGTCAAACACAGAATGATTGAATTATATTATTTTATCTACAACCATTTAATAATGGGTGCATAATACTTTTGATAATAAGAGCATTATGCTATCCATAATACAATAAGTGTAATTATCATAAAACAACAAGTGTAATTATGAAGCCACAATAGTAAATTTTAAAAACCAAAATCGCCATATCATACAACAACAAGTGTAATTATTATGTAATTAAACACTAGCTAAAAAACTGAATTCATAAGACAAACATGTTTACTTTTATTTCCTCAAAAAGTTGTATTCTTGATATTTCGTGATAACATTTTTCAAAAAATAAAAAAGCGAAAAAAGTTTCCCATATGAACTCAACTTTTTTTCAGGCACTGTATAAATGGATGGTTGTAGATAAAGTATAGTATTTGACTCGCGTCTAATGAACCATAATACACTCGGATGATTTACAACACTCGCCTTTGGCTCGTGCCGTAAACTTCATCCTCGTTTTATTATGGCCTACATTATAAGCTCGTTAAATAATATACTATTATAGCTTGTATACAGTAACAAGTTTTGGTACACTTATACCAACGGAAAAACTCGAAAATTCAAAATTTTCTTTTTTTGGATGAGTAGTTCTTGTTTTATCGATTTTTAAAAATGATAATGACATTTATTTTCAGGAAGATTACACCAAAAGGCAATTACTTGAGGTTTTACAAAGTTTAAAACTACAAAAGGAATACTTCTGTGATAATTATGCAAAAAATCTAGGGCATACAGTTTTAAGGCTTCCACCATACCATTGTATATACTTAATCCCATCGAACATGTTTGGCACCAACTGAAATCTGCCATTCGTCGTAACAATATTTGCCCTACTATTAACTCCAGTGCACATAAGCTTACAGAAACTGAAGTTTGTAACATCCCTTCACAAAGTTGGGCAAATTCTGTTACACATGTTGAAAAACTGGAAAAATCCTATATCCATATAAACAATATACCACAAATAATAATTAGAACAGCTGATGATGATAGCAATAGTGATATTATTAAACAAAAATAAAATATTATTTAATGTCTTACTTATTTTTATTACAAACCATGATTAAATTCTAAGCAAAATAAGGACCTGTTCGGCCATATTTCAATTTTACAGCTAGCCCGGGTCTTTCCTAATAGGGATCAGTTAGTCACTTTCTTATATCTCTGAACAGACTTTACCTTTTAATAATAAGAAGTATTTTGTAATAAAAAATGTAGTATACGAGCCAAGAATAAATTGATATGATTTACATTCTTGGAGAATGCTTAAAGAATTGCCTTCTGGCATCCCAAGTGTATGGTGAGAGGTCTCCTAATAGAATACATCCAATGCAAGATCATTTCAAAGATTGATGGATAGATTTGATAGGACTAGGACAGTTAAGTTGTTAAGTACGAAAAGCATGAAAGAATAAAGCCAGTGGTAAACAAAGAAAATTAGTTTAACTGTTCATCTGTTTATAAAGATCCACATAGTACTACAGTAGATATAAGTGATTTGTTGGTCTTAGGTCAAACTTCTGTGAAGAGAATGTTGCGTATGAATAAGTTCCATCCATATCAGGTTAGTTCAGGTTAGTTAACATATGAACAGACATAATTTGCACTTCTACGCCGATGTAAATCCACATTTTATAAGGCCTATTGACCAGCAACATAGGTGGAGTTTAAAAGTCTGGGGAGGCATAATTGGAGACCACGTTATAGGGCCCCATGTTCTTGATGGACACCTCAATGGGAATGTTTTTCAAAATTTTTTAAACGAAGATCTTGATAATCTGTTAGAAACTACACCACTAGGACTATTAAGAAGGATGTGGCTCCAATTAGATGGGGCGCTTGCTCATTTTAGCATTGGAGTTCGAAATAGGTACTCTTGATGAAGAATTTCCAGGCCGTTGGATCGGAAGACGAGGATCTGTTCCGTGGCCCCGAAGGTCACCAGATATGACAAAACTTGATTTTTTTCCTATGGGGATATGTTACAATGTTAATGTTACAAAATGTAAATAGATCTTTAACCGACAGGTTTAATATGTGTTTACAGCAAAATGGTAGAGTATTTGAATATTTAATGAATTAATTTATTTAAATTAATTATGTTTATGTTAATTTATTTATGTTACGTTTATTACTTTTTTGATCTAAGAAATTTTATTAAATCTAAATAAATATTATCAAGAAGTAATATTATTATGCCAACGATTAACAATTGTTTCGATTTCTTAGAGATGTGAGAGGAGAATATTCTCTGTAAGAAAATTATCCCGATTATTTACCTCATCCATTATAAAAGCGGGTTGATTTTCACCTGATTATTCAGCGATAATCTCCCGCTCCCGGGGAAAATCACCCTTGTCAAAAGTGAAAATCTCACCCGTCAGAAATCGTTAGTTTTTTATTTGGTAAAAAATCTTCGGAATGATTTTCGATAATTTCCCTATCCCTTAATATATTACTACAGAGAATATTCTCTAGAGAAGTTTTTCTACATAATCTACTCTGAAAAATCTTGCAATGATTTTCAAAATTTTGAGCTTTTCTAACCTTTTCTATAACTCTGGTAACAGTGTTTTACGTCGGCGCTTCTAGGGGAATCCGAGTATAACAGTTATTCAGGGAAATCCCCTAGAGCGCGAACGTATACTCGTATACAGCTGTGTGAATTGTAAATAATGTGGTGAGACTAGTTTTATTTTGGCGTTCCGTTCGACTCAGTTTAGACCGTCTATAAGTATAAAAACATGGAGCAAGATAAATTAAAGGGTATCACAAAACCAAAAAGTAACGTTTGGAGTAGTTTGGACATATTTTAAAACAAAAAATCTTGCAAAAAATGTACTGTAATGTTATGTAAAAATTTTATTCTTTTTATTGCCATTTCTAGCGATTTTCTTATCATTCTCAGAAAATTCTCTAACTTCATATTCTCCAAAAGATTATTACCGAGAATTTTACATCTCTATGCCGCCTACGATTTTTTCATTTTCTGTGTGTGTACGTTACGGAAAAACTTTAAGATCTCAAAATGATAGCGAGATACGTAAGGCAAAACGAGCGATTAAATTCCGTTACATGCCATTCGGTACCGTCCAATCACAGATTCGCCTTTACGTCATTCCGTCAGTTTAGGGATTTATAGGTTATATTGTTTACTTGTGTTTGAATGCAATATTATTATTATCATAGTTTGTACCACTAGGTACACAAAAATATTTTTGTCATTCGTTTTGGTTAGTACAATTCTGTGGTTTATACTGTTGTTTTTTTTCTCTTTTTTATTGAAATTAATTAATACTAAGGATTACTATATTATTATTATATGTATAAGGATATGGACAAGTTTCAGTGTGATAAATGTCTAAAGACATATCTCCAACTCAAGACTCTGAGGTAAATTCTAGTTTTATTATATTTTAAGACATATTAATTTAACCAACATTTTGTAATTTATGTTAATAATACATTTATTTATTTATTTATTAATTATGAAATTACTTAATTTTTAATATTAATATTATTAATATTATTTTAATTGTTTTTAGGAGGCATATAAAGCAAAGTCATCCTGATGAAATTGAAAAGTTAGCTCCACTCCCCAAACGAAAGTTTACTTGTGAACTTTGTCCAAAATCATATAATGACAAGAACAACTTAAGTAAACATGAAAGAACATTACATAACATCAAATACCTTAAACTTCACAATTCGTATTATGTTTGCCCTCTGTGCAAACAAGAACATTTTGAAAAAGGCAGACTGTTTGAACACTTTAAGAAGCAACATAACATATTTGAAGAAATAACAAAACATAAATTTGAAACATTTGAGGCTTTTACAATTTGGAAAGAAGAGATTCAATTACAAACAAAATCAAAGTTTGTAAGAAAAGGTGGTTGCAGTTCCAAAAGAAAAACACAATTTATTTCTTACGTTTGCCATAGATCTGGACAATTCATTAAGAAAAAGAACAGGAAACGGAATTTAAAAAATCAAGGATCAAATAAAATTAATGGAGTTTGTCCAGCATCCCTAACAGTTAAAATTGAGGAAAGTGGTATAACATCAGTTAGATTTGTACAAACTCATGTTGGTCATCAAAATGATCTAGGCCACTTAACACTTAGTGTAAATGAAAGAAAAGCAATTGCCAAAAAAATTGCTTCAAATGTTCCATTCCATGCTATTCTAGATGAAGTCAGAGAATCAGTTTCGCAAGATGAAATGCAACGTATACATTTGCTAACAAAAATGGATTTAGCCAATATTGAGAAAAGTTTTAAACTTGATGCTTGTGAAAGAAAAGATGAAAATGATGCAATTAGTGTCAATGCTTGGGTGTGTGAACTAAGAGACACAAAAGACTGCATATTATTTTATAAACCACAGGAACAGTGTTGTGAAAGTTACCCAGCTTTGCGACTAAATGACTTCGTGTTAATTATTATGAACAATGCTCAGGTTGAAATGCTTAAAAAATATGGCAACGATGCTTTGTGTATAGATGGTACACATGGTTTGAATAAATATGATTTTGAGCTGGTTACATTATTAGTACTCGATGATTTAAGACAGGGCTTTCCTTGTGCGTTTTTAATTACTAACCGCTGTGACCAAGATGTTCTTTCAGTTTTTTTTAAATGTGTCAAAGAAAAAAGTGGTATTGTTCGACCAAATGTTTTCATGTCAGACATGGCAAATTGTTTCTTTAATGCCTTTATTAGTACTATGTCAACCCCAACTCACAGATTTTTTTGTACATGGCATGTTGATAAAGCCTGGCGAAAAAATTTATCAAAAATAAAACTGAAAGAGAAACAAGTTGAAACTTACAAATTGCTGAGAACTTTGATGGTAGAGACAGACAAAAATGCCTTTGAAAAGATGCTTCCGAGTGTAGTTAATCAGCTTATTGAGGATCCAGCAAGTCAAGATTTCGGAAGATATTTTCAAAATGAATATGTTAAGTGTGTTTCAGCATGGGCATTTTGTTACCGGCTAAATTGTGGTCTTAACACAAATATGCACCTTGAAAGTTTGCACAAAACCATAAAATATGTGTATTTTCTTGGCAAAAACACTAAGAGATTGGATAAAATGCTATGTACTTTAATGAAGTTTGTGAGGGACCGTCTATATGATAGAATCATAACTCTATATAAAGGAAAAATTACCAAAAAGGTATCTGATCTCCGGATTCGCCACAAAGAAATTGAATCTATTTCTGATCGACACATAATTGAAGATACTGATGGTTGGCTCATACAGTCCTCAAATGGATCAAATATGTATTCTGTCCAGAGAGTGGCTGAACAATGTTCCTGCAGGTTAAAATGTCAAGAATGCAAAATATGCATTCACATTTTTTCCTGCAGTTGCCTCGACTATAGCATCAAGTGGAACATGTGTAAACACATTCATCTGCTGTGTCAACATTTAAATATGCCTCAATCAAGCCATGAATTAAATACCAAGGACATCACCCTCGACATCATCTCAACAGAATTAACAGAAGAGATAACCTTTTTAACTACAGATATATCAAAAAATAAAATTAAGTCTCAGATATCATTGGACCAA
The DNA here is from genome assembly GCA_963920685.1 of Polydrusus tereticollis. NCBI lineage: Eukaryota > Metazoa > Arthropoda > Insecta > Coleoptera > Curculionidae > Polydrusus > Polydrusus tereticollis. The sequence continues at coordinate 65,134,282 of OY987327.1, forward strand.
GAGATTAGTGAGTTAGATTTAGAATGGAATGAGATAACCCAGATGATTAAGTCGAAAAAACACCTTCAAACCATAAAAGATCATTTTAAATCCATTAAAGCTAAACTAGAAGTTACTACCAATGAAGTGAAAGAGACTGAGACTCCTCAACTAAAAGGTCCATGTGCTGAAGAAAAAATACCTCACAACAAAAAAATAGTTCAGCAGCGGCTTTTCTCCACAAAAAACAGAGAGAGGCAAAGAGAACAAAAACACTGTCTAAACCAACAAGTAAGGAAAGAACAACAATTGCCATTTCGGTATTATCTCTGTAGCCCCTACATTTTCATTTTTTGTCGTTTAAATAAAAAAAATGTATCTAGTACACAAAATTGTTTTAGTTTATTTTTAAATTGTTCGTATAATATGATGACACTCAATAACATTTTTTAAAAAAATCTTAAATAACAGAATAGCACTGCACTGATATTAATATCTATTAATAAATCTACCTACTTCTTAATCCCGGCGCCGCTGTGGCCGCCGCAGTCTGTGATTGGACGGTACCGAATGGCATGTAACGGAATTTAATCGCTCGTGTAAGGCAAACCTCATATTTTCTGAAAGAGTACACTTTAACCTTTTCAACGGCAACATAATATACAGGGTGTTGTATTTAAGAAATGCAATTAAAATAGAATTGAAAATAGAGATGTTTGAACAAATACTTTGGACACCCTGTACAATAAAATCGAAAAGTGAACATAATTTAGGATTAACTAGGACAGCGTTAGATTACATGTGAAATTCAGGGAAATTAACAAACAGTGGCGGAGATATAATAGTTTAAAAAAAGTAAAGTATGTTTTTGACTTCCTTTTTATTGTTTTATTTATAAGTTGACAACGCTGCATTCAATCCACATCGAGATCCACATACAATTAAAAGTTAAATTCAGAACCCATAGAGGCTTCATAATACGCCACATACAAATGTAGGGGGGCAATTCTCAGAAAAAGAGGACTTTTAACTTTTATCTAGCCCTTTAAAAAGTTAAAAGTTATTTTAAGTTATTTTTATGATTATATAAGGTACTTTTGGGTTATGTTTACGCATTTACATGGTGACTTAGGGGGAAAATAAAAGAATTAGTATTTTAGAAAAATTAATTTTCTTAAAAAAAACATTACCATGCCCATGGTCGATCATACTATTAGAACTAAATATGTATTTTTCTGAGCTAATACATATTTGTTATAATAAGTGGGTATCATAATATACTCTCTCTTGTATGCGCTTTTAAATTAAAAATTTAAAAGACAACCCTGCCTTTGGTAAAAAAAGAAATATGGTATTTTGTTTTTTGGCAAAAATATTTGATATATATGGACAACTTTCGATTATTAGTAGAAAAGTTGTATGCAGAAAAAGTTATTTTAAGCGAAAAATCCTCAAGAGCTTATAAGGGCAATTACTTGCAAACCCAATAAAGAAGGTTGTTTGGCTCGCTCTTGCCAGAATTGTAGCGAAAAACAATGCCCATTTGAACAGTTCAATGTAGATAAAACTTGTCGATTCGATATCAAAAATGGTGCACCTTGCAATGGAATTATTGCGTATTCTTCCAGTATATATGAAGCAAATTAAAATTAAAGCGTTTGAACCTATATGGATTCGCGCTGTCCTGGTTGGGTTGATACGTGTGGTTGCCACGAGATGTAGCCACGTGCTGCAACTCTCATTCGTCAACATATATGAAGCATTTACAAAATATTTACCACCAATATAAAGCTGCTTCTACAATTAAAAAAACTTAGTGACTCAGAATTATTGTTGCATATAGACTTTTCTGAAAATTATTCCTGTAAATACTCCGCGGCGCGGAAGCGCAGTTCGTCCATTTCAATGCTTACGACAACAAATAACCCTTCATACCGGTGTTGCATATAAGAAATTTCTTGTTCAGTCATTTTGCACCATCTCATTAAATTTACGTCACGATACAAAAGCCATCACAGCACATTTGATTCCCATGATTCAACACTTTAGTGAAAATTCACAGATCGACACTCTTTACTTCTTATCTAACAGTCGGAGTACCCAATATCGGAATAAAACAATGTTTTTAATCCTGGCCAAGTATCTTCCTAAAATATTTCCTAACATAAAAAAAAATGTCTTGGTCCTATACTGAAGCTGGGCATGGTAAAGGAGCACCAGATGGAGTTGGGGCCACTTTAAAAAGAACTGCAGATCGACACTGGTTGCAGAGCGAGAAGACCTACGAAATTTTGAAGAATTTTTGGAAACAGTAAGACAGAACAAGTTCCGGAATTCAAAAAAATTCATTCTATGATTTGGTTTCGTTTTTATTATTTGTCGAGTTATTTGTATTAATTACTTGGTTTCGATAGCGAGGCACGATTTTTGTTTTTGCGTTTAAGCTTTTTTTAAAGTTACTTGTTTAAATAATATTATGTTTAATTTAATATATTGTTTTTGAGAAAAATCCGGAAATTTTTATCCATTTTAACATTACCGTGATCACATATTTGACATTACCATGATCTCGGACATTACCGTGAAGGTTAAATTTCATTACCGGGTCATTTTTAAAATTTTTCTCTTTGAAAACAAGAGAAAAAACAATGGCACATATAACCATTTTTAATATTCGAACTTTTATATAGTTGGAGTCAAGCAAAAATTTGACGCGTGACACTTCCATCTTGTCATATTTGTCCAATACTAGTTATTTCCGAGGTTATTTCGATTTCACCAACTTTATTACAGCTGATACTTAGTCAGGGCCGGACTGACGGGTATCAGTATATTTATTTAAAGCTTCATTAGGGCTGAAATATTGGAATTTTCTTAAAAATTTTGGCCTGGGGATTGTATATTTCATATGTATTTGCATTTGACTAGGTGTTTCCAATAAATGTCTATAAATAAATGTATTTTAACTTTTTAACCTTAGAATTCGTTAATATTCATTGTCATTGTGTATAATATGTTCTTTATTTGTCATGTATTTTATATGCAGGCTACAAAATTTTTAAGAAAATTATTATATTTCAGCCCTGATGAAGCTTTACATAAATAAAGCGAAACGTTGGCAAGCACTCACTAGCCTTTTTTATTGTCCACTTCCGACTAATTCTATCAACGTAAATGATGTTTATTGATATAATGCCAGTAGAGTTACTTACTTTTCTTAAGATAAACACACGTCTAAAAAAATAATACTAAATAAAAGTCTTATATAAACTATAAACAATGTTTAACACTCACTACACAAATAAAGACAATAGAACACTATAAAAAGGCAATAAAATGATTTAAATACTCAAAATCCAAAACCAAATACAGAATGTCAACAAGACAACGACATCACTCGTTTTGGAATAAATAAAATGCGGATCTGCAGCCCATATGATTTGACCAAATCGACGAGAATTCACGTACGGTCGACAAGTGATAAGACATTGAAAATGCGCAAGAGGGAGAAACAAACAAAAAACGTTCGATGTTCGATTCATGTGTTTTCCTTTCTTGTTTTCTTCTTTTTTCTTGAGGTCACTCGGTTTATGTATATCTCTTTTTAGTCATATAAAAGGATAAAGATACAAATACTTCGAGTGGGTGGTAATTATTATAATATAAATTAGCCATTAGTAACTTTTATAATATTATGAGTGGCCTGCCGTATTTGACACCCATGACAATATGGAAGTGTCACGCGTCAAATATTTGCTTGACCCTAACTATAACAACTCACGGAAATAGTTTTTTGCAAATATTCAGTTTGACTGATGTCAGTAACTTATACCCTCGCTTATACCCCTCTTTGTCATAATTTTTAGAGATTTGCCCTGGGTATTCCATTTAACAAAAATATAATTGTTGGTATTACTCTTTTTTGAGAGACCCTGTATACTTAAAAATAGTTTTGGATTGTAGCAGAGGTGAAACGTCAAAAGCTTTATCAAGAGAATGTTCTCATAAGTTCAACGGTTTAGCAACTATTGTTCGAGGCGCCCTTGTTGAACTACCCTGTATATAACCTTGGCTTCAGCCTACAAATTGTATGCTTTTTGTATCTCACAATAATTTGTCTGTGTAATATTTTCCGTCATGAACCTATTTACACATTCTCTATTGAAATATCACTAATGCGCTGCGCCACTGTGTACGCCACCGCATACACTAGTATACAGGCCAAGTATCAATGAATACTTAAGGGCCCCCCAGACGTTGAGAACGAAATCAATACATGTCGCGATGAAAGTATCTGAGATTTGTATCAAAGATTAAGTCTCCACATACGTTGAGACGGAATCACGAAACGTTAGTAGTTGCAAAAAGTGATTGAAATTAGTTGTTTGTATGTACGAAAGGCATTGGATGCGTAAGAGACGCAAACATAGTATTTTAAATTTGCTGCAGGAAATAAGATTGAATGAGCCCAATGGCGTTAAAAACTATCTACGCATGGACGAGGCATTGTTAAAAAAATTGTTCAAAATAACTTTTACATATTCAGGACTTCTTCCCAAAATTCCCTGTTTGCGGCGGCCATCGTAGACTTCCACAATACTGTACGTTCGATTGCTTATTGCTTACAATTTGGTATCGCGATACAAGATACATGAACACACGTTGAAATTTGTATCAGTCGTACGCGCGCGATATCAAAGTTTCACGACAGCGATACTGATACCGTGATACTCATAAAACCACACACACGTTGAGATCTGTATCGCGACTCCGTATCATGATACATGTAGCGATATCGATCTGAAGGACTGTGGGGGCCTTAAGGTTAGTCTAAGTATTATACGGTCGCTGCGCCTTATGTTTTATGCTATTTTAGGCCATTTTAAGTGAGACGCCACGCCACAGGAGTTTCTTGTTACTATGACGCAATCACGAGTTACGTGTTACTTTACTATATAGAATTTAGTTTAGATCGATCCACCAAATATTAGAGTATCGTTAACCGATTTGCCAACATAAAAAGTAGTGAGGCCGCAAGCCCAGGTTTTTGAGCAAGGCCGAGTAAGTACCAGGCCTAACATGAAAGCCGGAGGTTGGGTCCGTAAACTGGATTAAACACAATTTTTGAGAAATAAGTAATCGATATTGAAATAAATCGATCTAACAAAACATCTCTACGATAAGCGTCGCTTGTTGGTCGTAGTCACAAAGCGTGCGGGGATTTTAGGCGTAGAAGTCTTTCCCCGGTGAATTTTATTATTTTGATGTTAAGTTACACAAATATTCGTTATATGATTAATTTCGACTGTTTTGTTATCCACTTTTGTTTGGGAAACACAATTTCTAATAATTAGAGTACTAATAAACGTAAAATAATCTGTCAATGTCGCAATCGGCAACGCTGCAATAAAGGAAAAACGCCGCCTGTGTTCAAGAGTCCTTCAGTCTCCTAGCGTAGCGACAAGATATTTTTTATTTTTATACTATTTTTTTAATGTCTAGCCTATGGTTAAAAATCATTAGGGTTTTTATCCCGGAATATTCTAATTCTCGAAAAACATCAAGTCTTCTGTAAACCTAAACACATATTAGGTATATTAACGTTATTAAACGTATAATATTAAATTCACGTCAGCTTTGCCGCTTCAAGAATATGTAAATTTGGTTCTGTGATGTTTTAACCGACGAACAGAAACATCACTTGAATGCTTCAACTGTCGCTTCTCGTTGGTTGGTCGAGAGGGTCCACGTGACCACATGTGATTGGTGGACCTTCCAGACTAGAGCGCTGTAGCGCTATAAACAAACCAGCAGTGTTGCCAATCGGTGCATAATTGTGCGATTTTTGCATCTTTTTTGTAGGTACCCTAATGCAATTCGCATAATTTGATAATAAAATTGATGTTAGAATTTCACAGCTTACATATTTTAGGACTTCAATAATGTTTAAAGCAAGTGATCCCCAAGGCAAAATGCGCTAACGTCATGGTAGTTGGCACGTCAATACCTGTCGATTTGTCGGCCACTGCCGTTTTATTAGATACCTATATACCGCTTGAACTTCGTTAACAAGTTTAAGGTTTAGGAATTATAATCCGTTTCTTTTTTGTAATAAGCATATTTTATTCAGACTCAAAAAATTTTCTTCCGCGGCATGTGACCTGCACAAAAATGAAGGTAAAGTAGAAATTTGTGATCCTTTGGAATTTCAATTTGTTAAATTTATAAAATTTATCTTGGTGCATAAAATCGCATATTTTGCATCCAGCCGTCGCACAATTTAATATTTTGGTGTTGGCAACACTGCAAACCAGTGTCCTGTTAGACTTCAAAGTAGGTAGGCGCTCCACGTGGCTAAGACAATAATAGCACGTGTTTTGATCTGACATGTGTCAGGCAAAGTGCGAGGCAAAGTGATTTTCTAATGTTAAATAATTGATTTCGGGGACGCGTGCCTGGTAACAGAGGTTACCATTATTTTAAACGTGCAGTAAAAGTACCGTGAATTTCGCAGTTAAATAACACTACATTCTTTGTGTTTGGTTAGGACGCGCACGAAATTGCACCTCAGTGTTTTGCAGTTCGCGTAAATACGTAAAATATTCCGTTCTATACAGAACATGTCTTTTAAATACCCTCGTGATATTCAGACGGCAAAAAGGATGTAACTAATTCAACTTCTGATTCATTCTCTACGGTCAAAACCAATGAAATCCTAACAGTATATTGGTGCAGTGCTTTAGGGTTGTTAAGATGATGTATTCGTGATATCAATATAAAAATTGTAATATTGTAAGGGTGATGAAAAGTGGAAGAATAAAAAGACAGCAAAATAAGTTGTGTTTAATTGGTGTAGCAATAATAAAGCGAGCCAATCTTTATACTGTGGGTGATACAGTATCTATGCGAGACCAGGGCGAGTCCTTATCTATAACAACTTTTAATAAATATTTTTTAAAGAAAATATCTCAGTTCTTTGACACTCGAAAAAACTTATCATCAAACACATTTATTATTTTACTATATTAAACTACGGCCACATAATGCAAGGTCGGGTCCAAGCCGCGTTTTTACACCGACAAAAATGGATTTACCGATGTCGTGGGTTGTAAAATTAGAGCTACTTTAACGCACGTCTCTATGTTGTTCAAGCTGAGCCTACGAATTATCACAAATTATTACAAACGCACAGCTTCTTTTGGTTCGCTTCAACACAGAAAGAGATTTTTTATCAACATTTTAAACACTTTTGGGATTACCACAATCGCTCATTTTGTAACCTTTTTTTGAGTTACCTGAACTCAGTTTCTGGATTGAGAAAACTTACCAATTCATTTTAAAGTGTCGTTTTGACCCGGACGTGCATTATTTTAACTCATTACCATGTGTAAATTATTTTTTGAGTTGAAGTTAGTCACAAGAGTGCTCTAAAATCCCATGTCGAGGATAAATCACCGATCGAAAGGTCACGGAAAGTTCCGAATTCGCGCTCGTGCCGATTTGGCGCGGTAACTTCATACCATTGTTATTAGTATACTTTTAAGCCAGGGTCCGGCGGGTTTTGGGTTCGAGCGACATCCCTAATAAAAAGTGTTGATAAATATACCTATATTTTTAAATTTAGAACTTGCTTGCGCCAAAAACATAAATTCGGGAGAAGTTCACCGAAAATAGAGAAATTAAGGCATTATTGAAATTGGTGTAGGTACAATTTTCCGTGTGTAGTCTGTACCCACGTATCTAGATATGTATTTCTCAGAACACCGCGATAATGACACGTGAAAGCGCTTTAAATAATGACAAGTCTTGTCACTCGCTAATAAGCGTTTAATTGGCATTGACTATATCACTGAGACGCGGATAAACCTTTTTACCGAATTTCCGTACTTCTATTTACGAAAATTAACATTTAGGGTGCTAATTTTAGAATTCCAGTTGTAGGTAGTTGGCAAAAATAATAGGTAGGTATCTTAAGTAAGTAATTAACCTGGCCATTCAGTAGACGTACCTATAATAAAATCTACTTATTCTGTTAATATTTATTAATTTTTGTAGGCAAGCGTGGATTTAATAATAATTAAACATTTTAGCTAATCAAGACCTCATTTATTCTTGTTTTTTATTTATTAGTTGAAGAATACTAAATATAGATGAACCTATCAAGATAAAAAAAATAATCCATATCAATTATTCCACAAATAACGCAATACCTACCTAAGCAAGTTATAAGTGATCGGACTTTCCTCTTTTTAATGCTTTTCCTGTTGTGAAAATTAAACTAGCATTGAAAGTAAAAAATCAGAAACTCCAGAAGCTAGGGTAGTGAGAAGGGGGGGGGGGGGGAGGGCAGCTGTCTCATTGGGCGCGATGTTAGAGAGGAGATCTTAGCTATTTTGGAATAATACTTATATAGGTACTTACCGAATACCTACTTTAAGACTAATAGCCTGTTTAACTGCAGAAAAAATCCTTTATAGCTATCTAAAAGCAGCGCGTGTGCCACGTTACTTACTTTTTCGTTAATATGTGAATCCTACAAACATGTTGATTTACCTTGTAACCAAATTTTAAAGTAAACCAAATCACTTGGACAGTCATTCACATTACCTACTTTTATCGAATATTTGACATACCATATTAGGTGACAGACATACCTACCTACATAATGTTAAAATCAAATTTTGCAAAGGGAAGGCAGAAATGCTTTAGCTACGCTACTGTCCAAAAGGGTCAAGAGTATGACTAGGATTTTATGAACTTAAGTATTCCAATAAGTCAATGGAATTTTAAATAACATTAGGTGTATAATATACCTACCTCCCTTTCTATACCTAACTACCTAGCTAGGTACCTAGATTACTAGATTAGAAAAATAGAAAAATAATAAACAATAATTGTCAATAATAGTCAGTACCTAGGTAGGTACCGACAGTTTAAAAATAATATAGCTGTATAGATAGAGATAGGTACCTATAATAGTTTTCCTGCATCCTCTCCTTTTAATATTAAAATTACGGATAGGAAAAAATTGTTGTGTAGGTATTAACAAACGAGCTATAGGAAATTAAAAAGCTAAAACTAAAAACTCGATCTGGAGGAAGTTAATTAAGAAACAAGTGTGCAAAAAGTAACAAGAACAGCCGTTGGAATGTCAAGGGAGGGACCATCACAACAAAAGTCAATGAGCTACAACGGAGGCTATTATCAAGGTTTTCCCATGCAAGTTGGAATCTAAAACTAGTTCTAGTACTAAATATAGGGTTAATCTATTAACCTCAAGGGTCCAACACCCAGAAACCCCAATGGGGTGGGCGGGGGTAGCTTTTTTAACGGTCGAAGAGACGCAATCGCCAACTCACTCAACCGCCATTGCGCTACCGCTTTTCACTACTTTAAAGCAAGAATTCTTAAAAGCACTTACTTTTCATGAGAAATGGGTTTTCCCTGGACCACCAGCCGGGATCAGCATGCGTGAAACCCCGTTTTTTCTGTCAATTTAACTAAAGAATTTACATGTTCCCGAACTTCAAACAAAATGGTTTCCGAAAGACGTATCGCTGCGAACGGCACGGCAAGCGTGAGGAAATCCGCGTCAAAAACCATCGAGGAATCAATCGATTACGAATATTCCTTCAAAATCATGTTTTTAAAAAACCGACGAATCGACCCCTCCGATTTAAATCCTTTTAAGGCCCCCCCGAGCGCTCAAAAAACTGGGCAAATTTTGGTATTCAATCGACCTAGCGTGTACACTTTTGACGGCTGTTACAAAACATCTGCCATCTGTCCCGGCATTGGCGCGAACGGTTGCGCAAGCGCTTACAGCAGCTCTTCCAGATGATCCTTTAAATACGGTTGACTTGAATGTCACAAATGTACAAATGTCTGTACATTTCTACGGCAACTGGAAAGTTTAAAAAAAATTATAGAAACTCGGATGTCTGAAAGTCCTGTTGTCAGCGGCACTTTTTTAGGCGAAGCGATTAGCATAGGCGGTACTCGGGGCATTTGGCAGGTTAGTTTTTTCCGCAATAAATATACAATTATTCCTATAAATATTACGGGATATGAGAATTTACTGGCAACACCGTTGACACTAGAAACGGTGTTGCAAGTAACTTTTGGAAGACTTCCTGGAGATTTCTCGCCTATGAAAACGCGGCCTTGGGGCCTTGGGCCGATTTCGCATGCGAGAAATGTCTGGCAAGACTGTCAGCCATTTGCATTTGAAAATGAAGCTACAAGCGCGCTCGAGACAAACAAAAACTATTTAAATAAATTTGCATATTAATAATTAAAAACTATTGTAAATCACGTTGTCTCTTGATCGTCCATGACGAACCGACAAGAAACCACCGTTTCAACTGTACATTATGGCAATTACCAAGGATACGAGTCGTATCGTAAGTATACGCCATATGATTAAACAAAAGCGATTTTATATCACGATTTATCGAGTATATATACGATTCGAGTTACTCGATAGCTTCCGAGTTGTCGTATTTACTAGTATTCGTTATTGCTTACCGTTTCTTAACCTAAGATTTTAGCAGAGAAAATGATATCGGTTTATCGTTTCTGTTGATTTGAGAAATTTGTTTTTAATTTATTGCAATAATTAGGTAGGCTTCCTGTAGTTAGGTCAGTTAAAAAGGAGACATTGGGGCGCGCACGACAAGAGTTTAGAAATAGCAGCGATGCTTTTTCCTTACCAGAACAGCAGTTTATTGGAATATTCAGTTTAAATACTTTAAATAAAAGGTACATATAAGCAAGGGCGCATTTAGAAAAGTTTGTTAGGGGGAGTAAATCAGTTAATAATGATAGGTGAAAAGTCAGGTAGTTTTTCTTGTTCTTTCTTTTTTCTACTCCCATTACTCCCCATAATATAAGTAAGAAAGTAAGTTTAACAACCACTTTAAAACATAAACAACCAAAATGGAGGAAAGAAAAATAAACTCTTCTTCTTTTCTGTCGTTGAAAATGTTGTTCAATTTGTATCAAAACTACATTCTTCTATAATATGTTACCCGATCGTAAAACAGAATTGCCTTCTCCACCAAACTCGTATTCGTAATCGTATATAGTCGTTTTACTCGTTTTGATTGACACCTATCTATCGCATAACAGAATCCCGGCTCAGAGCTATTACCTTGAACAAATTGAAGCAGCAACGGAGATAGAACATCTGGGGCATTTTGACTACTGCGCCTGCTAAATTAGGCGCGTAACAAATTAACTTTATTTCTGGAGAGTACATAACCTCAAAAGTCGACTTCTGTAATTTGACAGGTCGTCGCTTTATTAGGCAATCCAACGATGTGTCAAATTACGAGGCGAGTTCGGTTAATCCTCTGTGAGGGCTCCGATCCGTCGGATTGTCAAAATGTCGTTCGTTTAATCGTTTCAGAGCTGACGGCCGACAAAGAACTGCGTTCGGTTAAAGCGGGGCAGATGACTCGGAGCGTCATCTTTTTCATCGGAGGTTTTTGAGCGAGGAAGCTGAGGATACAATCAGCTGATTGACAAATGCTACACATTCTCGAACTGATTTTATTTGTTCGGCTTTCATAATCATATCGTAGTCGATTTGAACCATAGGGATTCATAATTTAGTGTAAATTTTTATTTACGAAAAGAAAAAGTCAAAAATTGAGGTTATCGTGGTCAAATACGGGAGACCGTTCTTTAAATACCGGCACCTCGGAGTAATTTGCGGATCAGCTGTTTTAAATTTGCCGTCTATTTCATCTCATCTGCGAGGATTAACCGAACTCGACTACGATTTGTCTGCCACGGCCATATTGAATTCGTTCCACAGAACTCAAAAACATTCAACGAACAATTCAGTATGGCCGTTGAAGGCAAATATACACTGATTCAATGCTTAGTTTACAGTCGAGTCCTGTGCTGTGTGTAGATATACACTTGCCATTGTTAACATCTCCAATAACATCATCAACTTTAAGTGTTAATAAATATAAATAACAGAAAAAAACACAAATTGAACAACAATACTTTAATAAAACACACAAAACCAAAATCGCTGTTTAAACTGACACTGACGTTAACACAAAAACCAAGGTTAGTTTTTCTGACGTTTGCCGTCGACGGCCATATTGGAAGCACTTTGTGACTCCAATATGACCGTGGCAAGCAAACATAACCTGGTTTGGATTGCCTAATTGGATTTCTCAACGGTTTTTAGGTTTGTATGTATGGTTTTGATGCTTATAAATATGCAACCATTTTTGTTATATCTAATTAACAAAAAGCCTTACATGGTGTTCTTGTGAGGTTATGTAGCTTTATTAAGAAAAATATAAACATAACATAACCTATTTATTGGTAAATTAAATGGCAATAAAAAAATAAGTGCATGCGTTTCTTTAAAACGGAAATTCTAAAATTTTGACTTCAATCTATTGAATTTAATTCACAAAATTGTTAAATATAGGTATATAGTAAATTTCTTTTACTTTTATAGATATACAAAATCTTAACAAAACAAGAACTTTAATGTTTTCAAATTGCTGTTGTAAAATGTGACGCAACGCGTGTTTAATAGTGGCATTGACTTTTTTACGCATGCGCACTGGTTGAAATGCCCCTAACGAGACAAGGAGATCTCGGCTTCACTATATTACCACAAACATAAATAAATTAACCAGAAGGATTTCTTGCAGAAAATCCCTTTGTGACCGATGCCGAGAGTGAGGGACCTTGGATTTCGATAAAACGGCTCTGCTTCATAGGCGTTCATGTACTCTTTTGTTTTTTGGTGAAAAAAATGTGAAAATATTTTTAAACTATCAAGAAAAATCGATATTTTGTATATAACAAAAAGAGTATAGTACCGTATTGCTCTATTTGAGCAATCTTTCTTCATTTTAACTTTAGTTCGTTTTAGCTTTAGTTATTTATTTCTCCTGTGATTTCTATGTTTTTATTATAATTATAATCACAAATCTACAAAAAAATACCACAAAACTTAAAAAAATACTTAATACTTAAACTTAAAAATAAGGTTATAGGACTTGTCGAAACATGCGCATGTTCCTAAGAAAAATCGCACAAATATTCGTAAAATACTGAAAGTCATTCAAGATTTTCGCAGCCCACATTTTAAATCTGACGAATTTGGGAGATCTTTAAACTTCGTTCTGACAGTTTTCCACCAAAAAAAGTAATTGACCAATCAGAGCATTATTCGCAATTCGTGAGTCGCATCTATATGAAATTTACTTTATTACCAACTGTGCAAACCGCGGTGGTTTTTGGAGTTAGCAAACTCTTTGACAACTTGGTCCAGTGGCGTAGCCACAGAGCGGCGAAGGGGGGCGATTGCCCCCCGCCCTTCTTGGCCTGGCGCCACTTTACCACTTAAAAAATAATTCTTAGAAATTAGATCGGTCTTATTTTGTTTTTAGTAAGGAAGAGCGATGGGAATAAACTTAATAAAACCGGTTTTGAGAGCGTCCCATCACATTAAATTTATTTTTTTTTATATAGCGGATTTTAACTTCATTTGCGGTCAGACTCCTGTCCTACGAAATTTGGGCGTGATCCCAAAAATTTTTTGCCTGCGGCGCTTAAGCTCCGCGATTTGCGCCCCTCCGTTGGTTCGCCCCCTCCGCCTCAAAATGCTGGCCAATTTGTGTTTGCTGCTCAAAATATAGCAACTCCTGCGATTGGGACATTGTATACTGCGTAGATACGTTTTTATCAATTTGAGTTTAGCATAGGTAACGTCAAATGAGAAACAAGCACTGATGTACATAAATTCGGTAAATTCGAAGCCAATATTGTATAATCTAATTAATACATACATTTAAAACGTATCATTTCACCAATAAGACAGTTGAACAAATCATTTGTTCAAACCTGATTTTTCACGTCGGCCTCCACTTAAATTATCACTTTCATCAAGGACTTGAGGACGCCGTTATTTACGCCACTGCTTGTGATCTACATTGATTAAATGGGCAAGAATCAAAGAAACTTATAGCTACGCATATAAGTTTCTTTGGCAAGAAGCCGTATTATAGTACTAATACATAGTATACAGTGAGTCACAGAAGTAATGTCTAAATTCATTTAAAATCCAGCGGTATATTTTTTGGAAAACGCTCGGGCCCGTCGATTTTTATCTCTTAATGTGGTTTTTCTTATATATGAAGAATGTATATATTTTTTATTTCATTTCTGAATATTGCATCGAATTATAAGTATGTTTAATGTACCATATCCTATACCTAAGCAGTTATCGAAAAAATTACGATTGAACATATCAATAAGTAAGACGGTACATGTTTATTTAAAAAGAACAGAACAACAAATCAAATGAAATGTTGAAAATGTGCGCCATTTACGGCTTGATAATATCCAAGGCGATCAATAAACATGTTTTTGCACGTTTTCAACCATTTCCGAAGTTATGGCACGAACTTCTCTCTTTCAACTCCTGCAGATTGTTTGTCCTGTCAACAAATAGTTTCGATTTGGGGTAACCCCACAAAGGAAAACCAGCGGAGTTAGGTCTGGCGACCTAGCAGGCCATTCGATAGGTCCTCTCCTTCCTATCCACCGATTGGGAAAGGTATCATCCGAAAATGTACGCACAATGGCAGCATAGTGCGGAGGAGCACCATCTTGCTGGTGGAACATCAGTTCTTCGTCAGGGGAGTCTGGGTCCAATGGATTCAGAAATAAAGCCACTAATGCTGGAATAAATCTAAGTTGGAGAAATTCGAGATATACTTGTCCAGTTAAAGATTGTTAAAAGAAAAATGAACCAATTACTCTTCCGCACACTATTCCACACCACACATTTGTTTTTTGAGGGTATTGGCTGTGAACCTCCATCATCCAATGCGGATTTTCTGTTGTCCAATAACGACAATTTTGTCTGTTCACATTATCATTTAAACAGAACGTAGCTTCATCGGAAAACATAATATTTTTTACTAAATTATTATCTAGATTGCACATATTTTCTCATGCACTAGAATAACTGTATGGGTGATATTTGTGCTTTTGAACTATTTGGTGAACAACAGATTTCCGCATGTGTAAATTGGCCCCAATGTGCGACAGAGGAGTACATGGATTTTCTTCTAAGGAAAGCAAAACGTCAAGTTGTTCATTTTCATCTCGAGCAGGACGACCAGGTTTAGGCAAATCTCTAACATGACCGAATTCTCTAAATTTAGCCTCTATTCTACTAACCACCTTTTGACATATGGGAGGACGATCAGGATTGATTTCATTGAATTATATTTAAGTACGTGTTCTATCACCAAACCCAACCATGCATAGAACTTCAATTTTCTCTCGTTCCGTTAACTTCACCATTGTGAAAACCGCAACTTTGCAACTACGCTTGACAATTATTTATTTCAAGTAAAATTGTCATAGTTTCTATGGGACTAAACGGTGACAAGTCAACATTCAGAAATACCAGAATTGAAAAAAGAACACAATGAACACACAATGGAATGTTTTGCTCGATTTACAAATAAATCCTCAGAAATACGGTCTTACTTATTAATATGTTCAATCGCAATTTTTTCGATAACTGTTGAGTTTAGGTATAGGACATGATACATGAAACATACTTAGAAGTCGATACAAAATTCATGTTTTCATTTGAAAAAATGAAGTTGATGGTAACTTATTTTTGAGCTACCCTGTATACATGAATTTACCATTAAAAAAAACCACATTAAGAAACAAAAATTGGCGGGTCCGAGCGCAAACACGCCCCTGAATTTTAAATGAATTTAGACATAACTTCTGGGCAGTGGCGGCTGGTGCATAAGCGCTGCAGTGCTGCAGAGCTCCCAAAAAAATGAAGAAAAATAATAATAATTACATAATCTATAAAAAATATTTCATTTCAAGTGTATTAATTCTTGCTCAGATTGTTTTGCCAGCTCTAGACTCGTGTGTGTGGCGGACTGTACATACCGCGGCGATCGCCAAAGTAAAGTCGACCAATGGAGTATCGTACCGACACTACCCTGTCGCTGAATTATTTTTGATCTGGGCAACACGATCGGGCTCGGTGAGATCTTTCGAATACCCGCGCACACTCCGCTTTTCCAGTAACGGTCTAAAATAAAGCCGTGATTTAACTGGAGGGTTCGCTGCATTTAGTCCAGCGCAGTGCGGTTCGCGGGATACGGTATTGAATAGTATCGAACGAATTTTTACGCGACTGTTTAGTATACGGCAGGTTGAACTTAAAAACAATAATAATTGAGTGCGGGGGTGGTTTTTGTGTATTGCTGTGACAATTATTAACTGTGTAGTGTACTATGGAAGTGGTCTTTAATTTAATTAATGTGAAGAGATTTTTTAAATATTCATACGAAGAAAAGATAGCATTAAAAGCAAAAGGTAGACCATTACCAGATATTATTATTGAAAAATCTAGTATAAGGAGAGGAAAAAGCTATACACGTAAATTTAATAAAGACATTTATTTAAAAAATGAATGGATTTGTAGATGTAACAACAAAAATGCTTTATACTGTTTTCGCTGCTTACTTTTTGGTTCAATTCAATGACCGAAGATCGTTTAACAGCTCTTTCCATGCTATCTATTGAAAAAAGGTTTATCTCCGAAATAAACAATTTTAATGAAAAAGTGATTACAAGATTTGCAAACCGAAAAGAACGTAGGATAGACTTAATTTATGAAAAATAGGTAAGTTTAGTATTTTTTTAAAAAATATGTTAATATTTTTATCTAGGTATTATTAATTTTCCTACTTGAAGAGCAAAATTCGTCAACAAAAAAGGGCGTGGCACCCAAAAATCATTGCGGCGCAATATGTACTTTAAATCTGGCAGCAATAGCAGAGACCCACTGAAACTTACGTATTAAAAACAATTAGTTGTGGAAAAGCGTGGTCGCCCTATGCCCGATTTAAATATTAAAACTGCGGGTAAAAGTCGTGGCAAAATTTATAACTTAAAATTTTTATAAATGGGCGTGGACCAAGAAAATTTTTTCCCTGCACAAACCTACTAATAGAGTTCACGAGCTGCCACTGCTGTATGTTAAAAACAAACCCAACAATGGCATGGCGTTTCCGCTTTAGAATTTCTTTTCATGCTGTTGCAAGAATCTGAAATGAAATGAAAACTTATTGTCACCAACGAGTAACTAACGACTAACCATACTATTATGAAATAAGCCGGTACAATTTACTTAAATCTTTTGTACAATTAAAACATCTATGGATTTTTTGGGGATTTTACCTGGCCGGACAGCTGAGTGCCCGGATCATTAAATCGCGGATCCCCGGACCTTCAGAATTTCTTAATTTACGAGACAAGCTCGACGATGTTTCATTGAATCAATTTACATAGTTTTAGGGCTGGAAACGGGCTAACCTTTGAAATGCGATTTGGCCCTCCTATTCGGATTCCGATGTAAACAATACGTGGGGGAAAGAGAGGAAAGTAAAAGCCGCGAACTGTCGTGACAGGCCGAACGGAATGATCCGTGGTTGTCACGTTTATTTCCTACATTTCTGAGGTTTTCAGCTTTAAAAAAAATTATGCTTGCTCGTCAATGGGATAAAGGTCTCGTTCCCTTTTAGTAAAATTTATCTAGGAATAAAAGAAAATTCTTCAGTTTGAAGAAAAAGATGCATGCGATTAATTTATTTAATTTTCTATTTTAAAAATACAAATCCATGACTTTTTAAAATGGTAGCTTCATTTCGGAAATATATGCCGAAATTTGACAAAATTATTAAACATTACTTAGTACCTACAGTAGTAGACTCTTACTCAGTGGCGTAGCCAGCATTTTGGGGCGGAGGGGGCGAACTATCGGAGGGGCGCAGATTGCGGAGCTAAAGCTGTGCAGGCAAAAAATTTTTGAGGCCACGCCCAAATTTTGTAGGAATTCACCTTTATGCTCCTTAGGGAACAGGGGTCTGGCCCCAAATAAAGTTAAAATCCGCTATACAGGGTGTAATTTAATTGAGTGCCGATACTTAAGGGTGATAATCTATGAATGATTCTAAGATAAAAAGTTCATATGGACATATGTCCTAAACCTCTTCATTTTTGAGCTACAGGGTGTTAACATTTTAAGAAAAATATAACCTTTTTATATAAATCACTCTTAGATATTTTTATGAAATTTTGTACATACCTTTTAATCAATAAGGAGCATTTTTTGACCTAACAGATTTATAAAAATTTTTACCAGTGACGTCCGTACGGGGTTTGAACTGAATATTTTTAAAGAAAAAATGGATACGCCACTGCTTTTTCTAAAAACGAAACTTACTTTTGAAATTCCCATTTATTTTAAAGCAAATTTCGTTTATGGACTTACTTTTGTACGACGCACCGTTTTCGCGTAAAAAAATAAAAACAAAAAAAACATTTTTTTCTTCGGTTCATTGAGACTGCTTTTATTTATTTTGTTGAATTTGGTTGGCACCCACCATGAGTGGAAACACTTTTTTTGGGACAACAATTTATTTTCTACTCACCAGTGACATTCAACTGAACGTTTGAAAAGAAAAAAACGGTAACCATATTAAATGCCCTCTTAAAGCAAATCAAATAAAAATCAGTAGGCTGGGTAAAGCTACATCAATTTTGACGTTTCTTTTCATAAAGACAAAAGGCCTGGCATTGATTTTGCATTATTAAATAATTATTATTACAGTAAGACGTTAATTATAATAAAAGAATGGTAAATTTTACAAACAGTGAATTAACTGACATGCATTTTATTTATGGGCTTGCAGACGGTAATGCATACGAAGCCAGGCGGATATACCAAGAGCGGTATCCAAATCGCGTACTACCCGATCCGAGAACATTTTCTAGGATTCATAGACGTCTCCACGAGACCGGAACTTTAAAAGTAGACCACAGTGCTAAAGGAGTCCATCAAACAGTAAGAACACCGGAACTTGAAGAAGGAATTTTACACGAAATTGAGGAGAACCCCGAAAGTAGCACGAGGAAAATCGCGGCAACATTTAAGTAGGTATTCCCTTACTTGAGACCGTATCTCCTAAAACACATGTATTTTCTTATGGAGAAATTTCCATTATTCAGCCATGCGCATTCCATTATGATGGCATCCATTTCAACACAAACATTATAATGTACTTTTTTCCTTTTTGTGACATGCGTAATTGATATAGTAATTGTAGATATGCTTTAAAGTTCCTGTACAAACCTGTTTAGGACTCTGTTGACTGATGCAGTGTGGATTAAAAATATTATTATTTTAAAATTATTTATTAAATTTAAGGCACAAAACTTTGTTTATAAGTAATTGGTATAATTAATCGGTGTTATAATCATAAGCCTCTTGATTAAGAACGACCATTTTAATTTAATTGTATATTATGTTGTTAATGTTACATGGTATATTTTACGTAGAATAACAGTTTTAGATTTAGGATTAGACAATCTCCTTGTATTTACATTAAATCATTAAACAAGTTACATAAAAAGGGGGGGTTTTACGTTTTAATATTTAAGTTAAACATACGTGTATGTCAAGGATAAAGCTAGATCAAAAGGATGGAACGAAATCGAGAAAAGTATTCAAGTAGTTGGGATAATTTTAGGGTTTTTCACAGGGAACCGACCTAGATGTCTAGGTAGATTAAATAGCAGTTGCTTGTACCTGATCGCAAAATGTGTTTACCAATCAAGTTGTAGTTAGTTAAAAAAAGGCATTGGTTTTATCTGGATTAAACCGTTCTGATTTAAAAATAATTATTATATCAATGAAATATTCTTATGAAATATATAGTGTAACATACACAAACCTTTATATTATATTCATCGAATTGAATGATTTTCACACTTACCTAGAGTGGACCTTCTATTGGATGGCCGAAGGCAACATAGATTTTTTTCTCTTCAATAAATAAAAAAAAGAACCACATGCGGACGCTGAACTCTAATCAGCATATTTTACTAGTAAATGGACCTATTATTGTTGTGTACAATGATTCGATGATTTATCATAGTTTTGTATGCGATCTACGAGGGTTCCACCCATATGCTATTAACGACTCACTTTTTTCAAATATCACTCGATGTCAGTGTTGTAGTTCTGGTTGCGATAACACAGAGTAATTGGCTGTTGACAGTGTTTATAAAATAAAAATAGACTAACCTTTTCTGCAAACGTTCTTAGGGACCGTTGTCTTCTTTTTTTTATAACGGATATTGACACAAAAACGGCAGTATAGTGGTCTTTTGTTAATTTCGGATTTATTTGATGTGTTGATTGACGAGGCAAATATCATTGATGATCAGTGGTGATGATTGATATTTACGTTTTACCTGTTAGCCTGACTTTGTAATCGTTTTCAAAATTTCTTCACATTACGACCCTGATGATGAGCTCGCAAACGCATAGACAAAAAGTTTTTTAAATATAAAAGGTTTAAGGAGAACGTTTGCCCTTAAACATTATATGCTTATTTAAGACAATATTAATTTAAACTACAAAAAA
The DNA here is from genome assembly GCA_963920685.1 of Polydrusus tereticollis. NCBI lineage: Eukaryota > Metazoa > Arthropoda > Insecta > Coleoptera > Curculionidae > Polydrusus > Polydrusus tereticollis. The sequence continues at coordinate 65,154,779 of OY987327.1, forward strand.
GTATATTGTTTTTATTAAAATTGTACTATTTATACTTTAAGTATGTATAGATATTTTTATTATTTTGTAACTATGGTGAGTTCTTTGTATTCCAAAAAAGTGGATTTTCTGAATTATTTTATTTTACTATTATTATACAGTATTAGTATTTGTCTATCATTAGTTTGCTATAGCGTTAAATAAGGCCATTGCATTTTATGCATTTTTAATTATGAATTCAAGACATATTTCAATTCAACTAACAATTTGCATGTTTAAACATGTAACTGTTTAAAATAACCACCTGAAAAGTAATAACATGTAAGAACTAGGTCCAGTAAAAAATACTACAAAAACTAAGATTAGGGTAAAATCACCTTCTAACCAAGTATGGCTGATTCCAAGAAGATATCACTTCAATGACCCTACACTCCCAGTATAATTTACTTTTAGTTCATTACCTCATTAATTCAATCTCGCGAATTAATTATCCCCTCCCGCTTCATTTTTGAGTAACCCAATAAGTTCTTTTCCCCCACCCCTACAATTCACTACCCCCACTCCAATCTCGACAGATCCTACATTATAGCTAGGCGTCTGCAGAAAGACCTTGTCATATCTACTTTAGACAGGCAACCGGACAGACACATCTTGTAGAAATTTACAGAAAGATGGAGAAGTTTATTATTGTTAAAGACGTTGTTAAAAAGTTACGAGAATTTAACCTTACAGGACGCACTCTAGAGTTTAAGTTAAAACCTGTTCCACAGGGAGTTGAACCAGTTGGTTGGGTGGAAAAAGGAATTAATCAAATTATTCAAAACGCTACAGTAGGCCTACAACCCTTAGATCGTGTGGGTTTTAGTTTTTGCTCTAAAGACTTCAACCGAGGAGAAGGTTGGATTCGCTTCAAAGCAGCTAAAGACATAACCTTTCAAGATGTTTGGAGTGTTATAAGTGGCATTTATCAGTCAAACTCAGCAGGTCTTAATACAGAATCATTTTGTCTTAGTGTGACAACTGTTAGATTACCTGTTGGTGGGGGCAGAGGAAAAAATTATAACAGCTTTCACGAGGAATGTGACAAGCGACGAGGTATTATAAGTATTAAAAATACCGATAACCTGTGTTTACCACGTGCTTTGGTAGTCGCCATTGCCCATAATAAAAGAGATCCCGAATTCAGTAAGGTTAGAAGAGATATTAGTAAAATTCAAACCGAAAGAACAAGATCATTGTTGGAGAGAGCTAAATTAGCATTCCTGAGGCAGGAGGTGGAATTCCCGAGTTAATACAATTTCAAAATCATCTAAAAGAATATAAATTAGTTGTTTATAGCTATGGATCAAAAGGACGAAATATTATATTTGAAGGTTCAACTGAAAGCAATAAACGGCTGAACTTATTACATTACAAAAGCCATTTTAATGTAATTACATCGCTGACAGCAGCTTTTTGTTCTAACTATTTTTGTGAAAAGTGTTACGTCCCATATGATCACAAAAATGAGCACCGATGTGGTGGAACCTGTCAGGCATGTCAGCAAGCCCCTGCTTGTGAAATAGCAATAAAAATTAAATGCCAGGACTGTCTACGATTTTTTAGAAGTCAAAACTGTTACGAAAATCATAAAAAGGATTATTCGTCAGGCAAATTTACAGTATGCGAACAAATTAAACTATGTTCTATTTGTTTAAAAACCATTAAAGCCAAAAGAGCACATGTATGTGGTGAAATTTATTGTAAAATTTGTAATAAACATGCACCCGAGGATCATCTATGTTATATTCGGCCTGATAAGGGAAAACCTAAGATTAAAGATGTTCTTTTTGTATTCTACGATTTAGAGACGAGCCAAGACAAACTATTGGAAAATTCAACGTTTTTACATGAAGTCAATCTCTGTGTTTTCAAACAATACTGCGATGAGTGCATGGATTCTGAAGCAGATACTTGTAAAAAATGCGGTCTAAAGTTACAAAAAGTCAGAGGTATAGACCCAGCGGGGACATTTACTAACCATTTGTTACAAATGAGGAAAAACTTTAAAGAAATTATTGTAATAGCCCATAATGGTCAGGCTTTTGATCACCAGTTTATATTAAACTACATTATGACAAAGACAGATTTTACACCTGAGTTAATCATGAGAGGTACCAAAATAATTACGATGCAACTTGAAAATGTAAAATTTATCGACTCACTTAACTATTTCCCTATGCCTTTAGCCAAACTACCAAAGGCATTTGGACTTGATGATATTTTTAAAAAAGGCTACTTCCCGCACCTATTTAATACAAAGGCAAATGAAAACTATATAGGACCTCTACCATCAATTGAATATTACTCCCCAGATAGTATGAAAGAAGAAGACAGAGCCAAATTTCTTAAATGGTTTGTAGAGCATGAAAATGATGGTTTCGATATGCAAAGAGATCTGGTAGACTACTGCGTATCGGATGTCGAAATTCTTGCGCAATCATGTTTAAAGTTTAGAGAACAACTTATACAAACTACCAATGTATGTCCATTTACTGAAGCCACAACTATTGCTTCAGCATGCAATAAAATTTTTAGAAGAAATTTTTTGAAGCCTAATACTATAGGAATCATACCAAAAAATGGATACCGATGGAGAAACAGGCAGAGCAAAATTGCCATAGATTGGTTACTTTGGACCGAGAATCACAGAAAAATCAACATCTTACATGCTGCTAATGGTAAAGAAGCTGTTTTAAATGGTGTAAAAGTCGATGGTTACTGCTCCGAAACAAATGAGGTATTTGAATTTCAAGAATGTTATTTCCATGGATGTACTGTATGCTACAAGTTCGGCAGGAACGATCCTCTTTCCGAGGACCCCTCAGAAACGCTAAATTTAAGATATGAAACCACAAAGGCAAAAATTATGAGACTAAAAGATTTCGGTTTTTTAGTTAATGAAATGTGGGAGTGTGATTTTAGAAATTTATTAAAAAATAATCCAGAGATAAAATCCTATACTAATACCCATTACAATAAAATTTTGACAAAACTAAATCCAAGAGATGCTTTTTATGGAGGACGAACAGGAAATACATGCGAATACTATGAAATAAAAGATACGGAAAAAATTAAATACGCCGATGTTTGTTCCCTCTATCCGTACATCTGTAAGAGTTCTAAATTTCCACTATCACATCCAGAAGTGTATGTAGGAGATGCGTGTAACAAATTAAACCTAAATAATATAGATGGTTTAATTAAATGCACAATTCTCCCACCAGAAGAGTTGTACCATCCAGTACTCCCTCAAAAAATAAACAATAAATTGATGTTTATTCTTTGTCGAACATGTGGTCAAGACATGAATTACAACGAATGTAAGCATACCAGCGAAGAAAGGGTACTTGAAGGAACATGGGTTCTGGACGAGGTACTTAAAGCCATAGAAAAAGGATATAAAATACAAAAAATACATGAAATCTGGAAATATAACGTACGAAAGTTTAATAAAGAAAACGGTGAGGAAGGATTATTCACATCCATGATGAATAAATTCATTAAAATCAAACAGGAAGCATCAGGCTGGCCTAAAGATTGTGAAATAGAGGAAGACAAAGTTAAATACATTGATCAGTTCTTTGAAAAGGAAGATGTTAAACTAGAGTATACCAAAATTATTGAAAATCCAGGGCTAAGATCACTGGCGAAATTAATACTTAACTCGTTTTGGGGAAAATTCGGTCAAAGAGAGAATCAACCAAAGACGAAAATTGTAAATAAACCAGCAGATTTATTTGCAATGTTTATTAACCCTGCAATTTATATCAATGGGGTTATACCCGTCAACGATAAAACATTACTTGTCAATCATGAATATATAGAAGAAGCCAGCGATCCGTTGCCGACTGTTAATGTTGTTATAGCGGCTTACGTAACAGCGCAAGCGCGCCTTAAATTATACTCCTATCTTGAAGCTCTTGATAAAAGAGTCTTATACTATGATACAGATTCCGTGAATTATGTTTCAAAAAATAATGACCCCGATATATCAACGGGGCAATTTATTGGAGACATGACAGACGAGTTGGAGAGTTATGGCTCTAACTCATACATAACTAAGTTTGTTTCTGGAGGCCCCAAGAATTATGCATTTAAGGTTCACTCGACGAAAAGTAATTTAGAAGAAACGGTCTGTAAAGTTAAAGGTATAACTCTCAACTATGCCGCATCACAAGTAATAAATTTTGATGCAATCAAACACATGATTCTTCAAAAATCCGAACCGATCCCCATCATATCCAGAAGCATACGGCGTAGCAAGGAGCACATTGTGACAACTTGTACTGAAGTCAAACTCTATAGACCTATTTCAACAAAGAGAAAATTTCTATCGGATGGAAGCTCCGAACCATATGGATATAGAAAAAGAAAAACCCATTGAAAATAAAATATATTGTATATTTTGTATGTATTGTATATAAAATATATTATAAATATTGTATATCTAGAACCGCTATGGAGTTTAAAAATGTAAATTAAGTAATAAACAATTTAAAATATCCATTTTGGTTTTATTTTTTTCTTTAACAGTAAGAGTTTTCAAAAGTATTTAAATAAGTAATTATGTACATATTAAAAAAATATGTTTTTATTTTTACAAAGACACTTATAATTTAAATAGTTTGAAAATATTATCCAGTCATTTAAGTACTACACTTAAACTTAAAGAAAAGTTCTCCGAAGCCACAAAAAACACTAAGGGAATTGGTTCTTTTCAGCTATTTTTCTGTTATTCTTATAGTAATCCATAATCGTTTCAAATTTGAACGACCCACATGATAGTCTTTTTTTTTTTGTAATTTATGCATATTTAATTACAAGGTTTCATACAACTTTAACAAATAAAAGTTGTTTTTTCTTTTATTTTTTTCTTTTCTGTTTTCTTTTTCGGTTCTTAAGAAATGCTAAAGAATCTGTACAAAACAAGTCACGAATTAACTAAATAGCCACCATTTCACTAAATACTTAACACTCAGTATACAATTTTCAGAAATGTCACGATTAAGAACGGTTCTAGTCATTTTATACAAGATTTCACATGATTTAACAAATTTAAAACATTTTTTTTAATTTTTACTAAATTCTAAACACTCAGTATACACTTTTAAGAAAATAGGACGATTTGCGACTGTTTTAGTCATTTTTTACAAAGTTTCACAGGGCTTAATAACGTTAAAACATTTTTTTAATTTTTTACTAAATTCTAAACACTCAGTATACAATTTTCATAAATGCCATGATTAAGAACGGTTCTAGTTATTTTATACAAGATTTCACATGATTTAACAAATTTAAAACATTTTTTTTTAATTTTTACTAAATTCTAAACACTCAGTATACACTTTTTAAGAAAATAGGACGATTTGCGACTGTTTTAGTCATTTTTTACAAAGTTTCACAGGGGCTTAATAACGTTAAAACATTTTTTTTAATTTTTTACTAAATTCTAAACACTCAGTATACAATTTTCAGAAATGACATGATTAAGAACGGTTCTAGTCATTTTATACAAGATTTCACATGATTTAACAAATTTAAAACATTTTTTTAATTTTTACTAAATTCTAAACACTCAGTATACACTTTTAAGAAAATAGGACGATTTGCGACTGTTTTAGTCATTTTTTACAAAGTTTCACAGGGCTTAATAACGTTAAAACATTTTTTTTAATTTTTTACTAAATTCTAAACACTCAGTATACAATTTTCAGAAATGACATGATTAAGAACGGTTTTAGTCATTTTATACAAGATTTCACATGATTTAACAAATTTAAAACATTTTTTTTAATTTTTACTAAATTCTAAACACTCAGTATATCGTTTTCAGAAAATAATACAATTCTGTACAGTTTTACAAATTTTCACAGGTCTTAATAACATTAAAACATTTTTTTAATTTTTTACTAAATTATAAACACTCAGTATACATTTTTTCAGAAATGACAGGATTTAGAACAGTTTTTACAGATATTTACAAAGTCTTAATAACATTATATTAATAATTATCTAACATAATGTATACAATTTCAAGAAATAGTAGATTTTTAATCCATGTACAAAATTCAAGAATCTAAAATACAATTAAATGTAGGCTTTTTTAATTGGCATCTCAGGCAAATTATTTCCCCCAAAATTATCTAAAAAAGATATACCAAAAACATTCTAAAGCGGTTTTTCACCTCTATAAGTATGCAGGCTGATCCGACCCTTGTCGGTTTTATTACCCGCATAAATTAACACAGTAGAGGAATATGGACAGAGTTCTGGGGCAGCGGCGTTTCACTAAAGCTTTGGTTTCCTACAAAGCGGTACCGCAAAAGAGTGGCCGTAATTTGACGGCGAGCTTTGCCGCGACAAAGCGTGTATGTACTTGCAAATCGGAGTGTGTTCCTCCAGAGCGTTCGGCGCAAAAAATACGGCACCGTATTTTCTGAAGCGGACGCTCTGTACGTTGGGATAGTGCAAGCACGATTTTTGACGGTGCGCCAGTGTAGTGATTGTATGTTTTAATTATAATATTTGGAAATTAATTGGTCTAGCGAACAAGATAAAATTTTAATCGAGTTTTTTTTACTATATCGCTTTAACAGCGGCGTTTGCACTAAGGTTAAATCATAAAAGGTCGGGTTTTATCTCGGGTCAGTTCATAAATATTCAGGTTCAAGTTAGGGTTAGATGAGAAGCCGCCTCATGAAAGCATCCGGGTTAGGTCGTAAAAAGTCGGGTTTTATCTCAGGTCAGATCATAAATATTCAGGTTCAAATTAGGGTTAGATGAGAAGCCGCCTCACGAAAGCATCCGGGTTAGGTCGTAAAAAGTCGGGTTTTATCTCGGGTCAGTTCATAAATATTAAGGATCAAGTTAGGGTTAGATGAGAAGCCGCCTCATGAAAGCATCCGGGTTAGGTCGTAAAAAGTCGGGTTTAATTTCGGGTTATTTTGTAAACAGCACCACCGAACCACCCGGGTTAGGTCATAAAACGCACCACCGAACCACCCGGGTTAGATCATAAAACGCACCACCGAACCACCCGGGTTAGATCATAAAACGCACCACCGAACCACTTGGGTTAGATCGTAAAACGCACCACCGAACCACCTGGGTTAGTTGCACCACCAGCACCACCAGCACCACCTGATCCAGAACTCTTAGTTTTCCTCTACTGTGTTAATTTATGCGGGTAATAAAACCGACAAGGGTCGGATCAGCCTGCATACTTATAGAGGTGAAAAACCGCTTTAGAATGTTTTTGGTATATCTTTTTTAGATAATTTTGGGGGAAATAATTTGCCTGAGATGCCAATTAAAAAAGCCTACATTTAATTGTATTTTAGATTCTTGAATTTTGTACATGGATTAAAAATCTACTATTTCTTGAAATTGTATACATTATGTTAGATAATTATTAATATAATGTTATTAAGACTTTGTAAATATCTGTAAAAACTGTTCTAAATCCTGTCATTTCTGAAAAAATGTATACTGAGTGTTTATAATTTAGTAAAAAATTAAAAAAATGTTTTAATGTTATTAAGACCTGTGAAAATTTGTAAAACTGTACAGAATTGTATTATTTTCTGAAAACGATATACTGAGTGTTTAGAATTTAGTAAAAATTAAAAAAAATGTTTTAAATTTGTTAAATCATGTGAAATCTTGTATAAAATGACTAAAACCGTTCTTAATCATGTCATTTCTGAAAATTGTATACTGAGTGTTTAGAATTTAGTAAAAAATTAAAAAAAATGTTTTAACGTTATTAAGCCCTGTGAAACTTTGTAAAAAATGACTAAAACAGTCGCAAATCGTCCTATTTTCTTAAAAGTGTATACTGAGTGTTTAGAATTTAGTAAAAATTAAAAAAATGTTTTAAATTTGTTAAATCATGTGAAATCTTGTATAAAATGACTAGAACCGTTCTTAATCATGTCATTTCTGAAAATTGTATACTGAGTGTTTAGAATTTAGTAAAAAATTAAAAAAAATGTTTTAACGTTATTAAGCCCCTGTGAAACTTTGTAAAAAATGACTAAAACAGTCGCAAATCGTCCTATTTTCTTAAAAAGTGTATACTGAGTGTTTAGAATTTAGTAAAAATTAAAAAAAAATGTTTTAAATTTGTTAAATCATGTGAAATCTTGTATAAAATAACTAGAACCGTTCTTAATCATGGCATTTATGAAAATTGTATACTGAGTGTTTAGAATTTAGTAAAAAATTAAAAAAATGTTTTAACGTTATTAAGCCCTGTGAAACTTTGTAAAAAATGACTAAAACAGTCGCAAATCGTCCTATTTTCTTAAAAGTGTATACTGAGTGTTTAGAATTTAGTAAAAATTAAAAAAAATGTTTTAAATTTGTTAAATCATGTGAAATCTTGTATAAAATGACTAGAACCGTTCTTAATCGTGACATTTCTGAAAATTGTATACTGAGTGTTAAGTATTTAGTGAAATGGTGGCTATTTAGTTAATTCGTGACTTGTTTTGTACAGATTCTTTAGCATTTCTTAAGAACCGAAAAAGAAAACAGAAAAGAAAAAAATAAAAGAAAAAACAACTTTTATTTGTTAAAGTTGTATGAAACCTTGTAATTAAATATGCATAAATTACAAAAAAAAAAAGACTATCATGTGGGTCGTTCAAATTTGAAACGATTATGGATTACTATAAGAATAACAGAAAAATAGCTGAAAAGAACCAATTCCCTTAGTGTTTTTTGTGGCTTCGGAGAACTTTTCTTTAAGTTTAAGTGTAGTACTTAAATGACTGGATAATATTTTCAAACTATTTAAATTATAAGTGTCTTTGTAAAAATAAAAACATATTTTTTTAATATGTACATAATTACTTATTTAAATACTTTTGAAAACTCTTACTGTTAAAGAAAAAAATAAAACCAAAATGGATATTTTAAATTGTTTATTACTTAATTTACATTTTTAAACTCCATAGCGGTTCTAGATATACAATATTTATAATATATTTTATATACAATACATACAAAATATACAATATATTTTATTTTCAATGGGTTTTTCTTTTTCTATATCCATATGGTTCGGAGCTTCCATCCGATAGAAATTTTCTCTTTGTTGAAATAGGTCTATAGAGTTTGACTTCAGTACAAGTTGTCACAATGTGCTCCTTGCTACGCCGTATGCTTCTGGATATGATGGGGATCGGTTCGGATTTTTGAAGAATCATGTGTTTGATTGCATCAAAATTTATTACTTGTGATGCGGCATAGTTGAGAGTTATACCTTTAACTTTACAGACCGTTTCTTCTAAATTACTTTTCGTCGAGTGAACCTTAAATGCATAATTCTTGGGGCCTCCAGAAACAAACTTAGTTATGTATGAGTTAGAGCCATAACTCTCCAACTCGTCTGTCATGTCTCCAATAAATTGCCCCGTTGATATATCGGGGTCATTATTTTTTGAAACATAATTCACGGAATCTGTATCATAGTATAAGACTCTTTTATCAAGAGCTTCAAGATAGGAGTATAATTTAAGGCGCGCTTGCGCTGTTACGTAAGCCGCTATAACAACATTAACAGTCGGCAACGGATCGCTGGCTTCTTCTATATATTCATGATTGACAAGTAATGTTTTATCGTTGACGGGTATAACCCCATTGATATAAATTGCAGGGTTAATAAACATTGCAAATAAATCTGCTGGTTTATTTACAATTTTCGTCTTTGGTTGATTCTCTCTTTGACCGAATTTTCCCCAAAACGAGTTAAGTATTAATTTCGCCAGTGATCTTAGCCCTGGATTTTCAATAATTTTGGTATACTCTAGTTTAACATCTTCCTTTTCAAAGAACTGATCAATGTATTTAACTTTGTCTTCCTCTATTTCACAATCTTTAGGCCAGCCTGATGCTTCCTGTTTGATTTTAATGAATTTATTCATCATGGATGTGAATAATCCTTCCTCACCGTTTTCTTTATTAAACTTTCGTACGTTATATTTCCAGATTTCATGTATTTTTTGTATTTTATATCCTTTTTCTATGGCTTTAAGTACCTCGTCCAGAACCCATGTTCCTTCAAGTACCCTTTCTTCGCTGGTATGCTTACATTCGTTGTAATTCATGTCTTGACCACATGTTCGACAAAGAATAAACATCAATTTATTGTTTATTTTTTGAGGGAGTACTGGATGGTACAACTCTTCTGGTGGGAGAATTGTGCATTTAATTAAACCATCTATATTATTTAGGTTTAATTTGTTACACGCATCTCCTACATACACTTCTGGATGTGATAGTGGAAATTTAGAACTCTTACAGATGTACGGATAGAGGGAACAAACATCGGCGTATTTAATTTTTTCCGTATCTTTTATTTCATAGTATTCGCATGTATTTCCTGTTCGTCCTCCATAAAAAGCATCTCTTGGATTTAGTTTTGTCAAAATTTTATTGTAATGGGTATTAGTATAGGATTTTATCTCTGGATTATTTTTTAATAAATTTCTAAAATCACACTCCCACATTTCATTAACTAAAAAACCGAAATCTTTTAGTCTCATAATTTTTGCCTTTGTGGTTTCATATCTTAAATTTAGCGTTTCTGAGGGGTCCTCGGAAAGAGGATCGTTCCTGCCGAACTTGTAGCATACAGTACATCCATGGAAATAACATTCTTGAAATTCAAATACCTCATTTGTTTCGGAGCAGTAACCATCGACTTTTACACCATTTAAAACAGCTTCTTTACCATTAGCAGCATGTAAGATGTTGATTTTTCTGTGATTCTCGGTCCAAAGTAACCAATCTATGGCAATTTTGCTCTGCCTGTTTCTCCATCGGTATCCATTTTTTGGTATGATTCCTATAGTATTAGGCTTCAAAAAATTTCTTCTAAAAATTTTATTGCATGCTGAAGCAATAGTTGTGGCTTCAGTAAATGGACATACATTGGTAGTTTGTATAAGTTGTTCTCTAAACTTTAAACATGATTGCGCAAGAATTTCGACATCCGATACGCAGTAGTCTACCAGATCTCTTTGCATATCGAAACCATCATTTTCATGCTCTACAAACCATTTAAGAAATTTGGCTCTGTCTTCTTCTTTCATACTATCTGGGGAGTAATATTCAATTGATGGTAGAGGTCCTATATAGTTTTCATTTGCCTTTGTATTAAATAGGTGCGGGAAGTAGCCTTTTTTAAAAATATCATCAAGTCCAAATGCCTTTGGTAGTTTGGCTAAAGGCATAGGGAAATAGTTAAGTGAGTCGATAAATTTTACATTTTCAAGTTGCATCGTAATTATTTTGGTACCTCTCATGATTAACTCAGGTGTAAAATCTGTCTTTGTCATAATGTAGTTTAATATAAACTGGTGATCAAAAGCCTGACCATTATGGGCTATTACAATAATTTCTTTAAAGTTTTTCCTCATTTGTAACAAATGGTTAGTAAATGTCCCCGCTGGGTCTATACCTCTGACTTTTTGTAACTTTAGACCGCATTTTTTACAAGTATCTGCTTCAGAATCCATGCACTCATCGCAGTATTGTTTGAAAACACAGAGATTGACTTCATGTAAAAACGTTGAATTTTCCAATAGTTTGTCTTGGCTCGTCTCTAAATCGTAGAATACAAAAAGAACATCTTTAATCTTAGGTTTTCCCTTATCAGGCCGAATATAACATAGATGATCCTCGGGTGCATGTTTATTACAAATTTTACAATAAATTTCACCACATACATGTGCTCTTTTGGCTTTAATGGTTTTTAAACACATAGAACATAGTTTAATTTGTTCGCATACTGTAAATTTGCCTGACGAATAATCCTTTTTATGATTTTCGTAACAGTTTTGACTTCTAAAAAATCGTAGACAGTCCTGGCATTTAATTTTTATTGCTATTTCACAAGCAGGGGCTTGCTGACATGCCTGACAGGTTCCACCACATCGGTGCTCATTTTTGTGATCATATGGGACGTAACACTTTTCACAAAAATAGTTAGAACAAAAAGCTGCTGTCAGCGATGTAATTACATTAAAATGGCTTTTGTAATGTAATAAGTTCAGCCGTTTATTGCTTTCAGTTGAACCTTCAAATATAATATTTCGTCCTTTTGATCCATAGCTATAAACAACTAATTTATATTCTTTTAGATGATTTTGAAATTGTATTAACTCGGGAATTCCACCTCCTGCCTCAGGAATGCTAATTTAGCTCTCTCCAACAATGATCTTGTTCTTTCGGTTTGAATTTTACTAATATCTCTTCTAACCTTACTGAATTCGGGATCTCTTTTATTATGGGCAATGGCGACTACCAAAGCACGTGGTAAACACAGGTTATCGGTATTTTTAATACTTATAATACCTCGTCGCTTGTCACATTCCTCGTGAAAGCTGTTATAATTTTTTCCTCTGCCCCCACCAACAGGTAATCTAACAGTTGTCACACTAAGACAAAATGATTCTGTATTAAGACCTGCTGAGTTTGACTGATAAATGCCACTTATAACACTCCAAACATCTTGAAAGGTTATGTCTTTAGCTGCTTTGAAGCGAATCCAACCTTCTCCTCGGTTGAAGTCTTTAGAGCAAAAACTAAAACCCACACGATCTAAGGGTTGTAGGCCTACTGTAGCGTTTTGAATAATTTGATTAATTCCTTTTTCCACCCAACCAACTGGTTCAACTCCCTGTGGAACAGGTTTTAACTTAAACTCTAGAGTGCGTCCTGTAAGGTTAAATTCTCGTAACTTTTTAACAACGTCTTTAACAATAATAAACTTCTCCATCTTTCTGTAAATTTCTACAAGATGTGTCTGTCCGGTTGCCTGTCTAAAGTAGATATGACAAGGTCTTTCTGCAGACGCCTAGCTATAATGTAGGATCTGTCGAGATTGGAGTGGGGGTAGTGAATTGTAGGGGTGGGGGAAAAGAACTTATTGGGTTACTCAAAAATGAAGCGGGAGGGGATAATTAATTCGCGAGATTGAATTAATGAGGTAATGAACTAAAAGTAAATTATACTGGGAGTGTAGGGTCATTGAAGTGATATCTTCTTGGAATCAGCCATACTTGGTTAGAAGGTGATTTTACCCTAATCTTAGTTTTTGTAGTATTTTTTACTGGACCTAGTTCTTACATGTTATTACTTTTCAGGTGGTTATTTTAAACAGTTACATGTTTAAACATGCAAATTGTTAGTTGAATTGAAATATGTCTTGAATTCATAATTAAAAATGCATAAAATGCAATGGCCTTATTTAACGCTATAGCAAACTAATGATAGACAAATACTAATACTGTATAATAATAGTAAAATAAAATAATTCAGAAAATCCACTTTTTTGGAATACAAAGAACTCACCATAGTTACAAAATAATAAAAATATCTATACATACTTAAAGTATAAATAGTACAATTTTAATAAAAACAATATACTTTTTTGTAGTTTAAATTAATATTGTCTTAAATAAGCATATAATGTTTAAGGGCAAACGTTCTCCTTAAACCTTTTATATTTAAAAAACTTTTTGTCTATGCGTTTGCGAGCTCATCATCAGGGTCGTAATGTGAAGAAATTTTGAAAACGATTACAAAGTCAGGCTAACAGGTAAAACGTAAATATCAATCATCACCACTGATCATCAATGATATTTGCCTCGTCAATCAACACATCAAATAAATCCGAAATTAACAAAAGACCACTATACTGCCGTTTTTGTGTCAATATCCGTTATAAAAAAAAGAAGACAACGGTCCCTAAGAACGTTTGCAGAAAAGGTTAGTCTATTTTTATTTTATAAACACTGTCAACAGCCAATTACTCTGTGTTATCGCAACCAGAACTACAACACTGACATCGAGTGATATTTGAAAAAAGTGAGTCGTTAATAGCATATGGGTGGAACCCTCGTAGATCGCATACAAAACTATGATAAATCATCGAATCATTGTACACAACAATAATAGGTCCATTTACTAGTAAAATATGCTGATTAGAGTTCAGCGTCCGCATGTGGTTCTTTTTTTTATTTATTGAAGAGAAAAAAATCTATGTTGCCTTCGGCCATCCAATAGAAGGTCCACTCTAGGTAAGTGTGAAAATCATTCAATTCGATGAATATAATATAAAGGTTTGTGTATGTTACACTATATATTTCATAAGAATATTTCATTGATATAATAATTATTTTTAAATCAGAACGGTTTAATCCAGATAAAACCAATGCCTTTTTTTAACTAACTACAACTTGATTGGTAAACACATTTTGCGATCAGGTACAAGCAACTGCTATTTAATCTACCTAGACATCTAGGTCGGTTCCCTGTGAAAAACCCTAAAATTATCCCAACTACTTGAATACTTTTCTCGATTTCGTTCCATCCTTTTGATCTAGCTTTATCCTTGACATACACGTATGTTTAACTTAAATATTAAAACGTAAAACCCCCCCTTTTTATGTAACTTGTTTAATGATTTAATGTAAATACAAGGAGATTGTCTAATCCTAAATCTAAAACTGTTATTCTACGTAAAATATACCATGTAACATTAACAACATAATATACAATTAAATTAAAATGGTCGTTCTTAATCAAGAGGCTTATGATTATAACACCGATTAATTATACCAATTACTTATAAACAAAGTTTTGTGCCTTAAATTTAATAAATAATTTTAAAATAATAATATTTTTAATCCACACTGCATCAGTCAACAGAGTCCTAAACAGGTTTGTACAGGAACTTTAAAGCATATCTACAATTACTATATCAATTACGCATGTCACAAAAAGGAAAAAAGTACATTATAATGTTTGTGTTGAAATGGATGCCATCATAATGGAATGCGCATGGCTGAATAATGGAAATTTCTCCATAAGAAAATACATGTGTTTTAGGAGATACGGTCTCAAGTAAGGGAATACCTACTCATTTAATGTTTCACATTTTCTTGTTTGGAAAATTCACATCGAAAATTTATTATACCCATATCACATTCAAAGAGTCCAGGCATTACTCCCTAGAGATTTCCCGATGCGCATTAATTTCTGTGTGTGGTTTCTTCAAAACCTGATGAAAAATCCGTTATTTGACAGGCACATTCTTTTTACCGACGAAGCTAATTTTTCTCGAAACTCAATAAGAAATTTCCATAATAACCATTTATGGGCGGATGAAAACCCTTATGCAATTGTAGAATCAAATCATCAAGAACAGTTCTCAATAAATGTTTGGGATGGCATTATTGATGATTATTTGATAGGCCCATTTTTTCTCCCAAGAAGACTTGATGGACAATCATATTTACACTTTCTTGAAGAAGATCTGCCGCCAATGCTTGAAGACCTTCCATTATTATTAAGAAACCAGATGTGGCTAATGCACGATGGTGCGCCTCCACATTTTAGCTTACGAGTGCGTGAATTTTTAAATCACACCTATCGCAATCGGTGGATAGGTCGCGGAGGAACGCAGCCATGGCCACCTAGATCTCCGGACCTTAACAGTTTAGACTATTTTTTCTGGGGGCATCTGAAAAGCTTAGTGTACCAAGTGCCGATTCATACCGAAGAAGAGTTACGAAATCGTATATTAGTATGCTGCCAAACCATAAGAAACACCCCGGAAATCTTCGAAAATGTGCGTCAGTCTATGGGAAGAAGAGTCCATGCTTGCATACGTGTGGGTGGACGACACTTCGAACAACTACTGTAAATAATGTGGGTTCTTTATTCTGTTTATCTTCTCTTGTCATTTCGCTTTCGATTTAAGGTTTGGAATTTTTCCTTTTAAATTAATCGCGATTTTTGAAATAAACTTTTTTATTTTTTTTTGTTTTTATTTTTTTACGCGAAAACGGTGCGTCGTACAAAAGTAAGTCCATAAACGAAATTTGCTTTAAAATAAATGGGAATTTCAAAAGTAAGTTTCGTTTTTAGAAAAAGCAGTGGCGTATCCATTTTTTCTTTAAAAATATTCAGTTCAAACCCCGTACGGACGTCACTGGTAAAAATTTTTATAAATCTGTTAGGTCAAAAAATGCTCCTTATTGATTAAAAGGTATGTACAAAATTTCATAAAAATATCTAAGAGTGATTTATATAAAAAGGTTATATTTTTCTTAAAATGTTAACACCCTGTAGCTCAAAAATGAAGAGGTTTAGGACATATGTCCATATGAACTTTTTATCTTAGAATCATTCATAGATTATCACCCTTAAGTATCGGCACTCAAATAAATTACACCCTGTATATGAAAAAAATAAATTTATTGTGATGAGAGGCTCTCAAAACCGGTCTTATTAAGTTTATTACTATCGCTCTTCTTTCCTAAAAATAAAATAAGACCGATCTTCTTTTTTAAGAATTATTTTTTAAGTAGTAAAGGGGCGCCAGGCCAAGGGGGGGGGGGGGCGGTCGCCCCCCTGTGGCTACGCCACTGCTCTTACTATAGTGAATATACTATATAATGAACTATCAGGGGGTCAGGGGCGGCGGAAGACCTGTTGTGAGTGTTTAGAGCTCAAAAATTCCCCATGTGGGATTCAACATGGGAAATTTTCACGCCATCCCCCAAAAAAGCTTTTCTACTACTAATATGAGAAAACCCTATTATTTAGGTACCTCATTTGTCTAATGAAAAGTAGTTCATTATTTACCTAGGTTGATAATGAAGATCTTTTATCTTTTCAAAGAAATTTACTGAAACTTTATTGATTTAACGAAGTGAACATGAAAAATGAACTCTAGAAGATGTTCTAAGATAATGAAAATTATCAAAAACTATGAAAATCATTTAAAATAATAGTTGATTGTACAGTTTTACAACTCATGCGTGTACTGCTGCATTTCCACTATTAATAGAATTACCATTATTTATTATAGGTAAATTTACTTCAGTATTATGAATATTTTCGATAATTTGTAAACGTTCATTAACACTTGGTACTAAGTCATCAGTCTATAAGTTTTCTGCCAGACCATCTTGACGTGCGAAAGAAGTGGAGGGTATACTTAAATTTTCATTGGATAAAATAGGTTTTTGTACTAGTTTGGCTATTCTCTTCTTGTCCGCTATCGATTCCTCAATATATCCTTCAGCTACTGTCGCCAACTTCCATCCACCGTGCCTTTTTACGCTTGGTAGGTCTCCTCCATTTTCTGCTAGAAGTGTTGCCGAGCTGTGCCGTAGAGAATGACCAGTGTAACACTCAGGATGTTGTAATTTCAGAAATTGAGCCATAACATATGGTACTTTACTAATAGTATTGTGCCCAATATTTTGTCTATGATGTTTACCTTTGCGGTATGAAACAGATAGGTAGTTTTCTAATATCAGTCGGCCGGTTCGCCAAGTATTTTTTTACGACGTTAATCCATTGCGGTTCGACAATGACAAATCTCCTGGATGATCCATTTTTTGAGTTAAGAATACTACTTATCACAATAATCCCATCTCGGATGTTCACATCATCAAGAACCATATTGCAAAGTTCGTCTGTTCTGCAATCACCGGCTACGCCAATTATCACAATAGCCTAGAATTTAGAGCTTATTAAAGCAGGACAAAAAATTACTATAATAAAATCCATACCTTTTTTGATAAAAATTCATTATGCCTTCATTTAAAAATGTATCAATTTCTTCTTTCGAGAATACACGTGATTTTTTAGGTTTATAGGCGACATTTTTCTTTTTCAAAAATGCTACTACTTTATAATACTTCGAAATATCGATATTTTCTTTCAGTGAAAGAGTTGATTTCAACATTGAGTAGCTTGCCCACAACGTTGATACCGTATTGTGTTCCGATTTTTCCTTAAAATAGGCCAGCATGACATTTTCAGTAATTTTAACGACTTTTTTTTCTTCATACCATTTCTTTAATTCAGTGTATGCCTTCACATAAAGTCGCTTTAATTTTTCAGGCAACAAATCATGGCTCGCACTAGCCGCTGCCTCTCCGAGCTCAGGCGGGGTACAATTTTCCATTTCTAAATCACTGTCGCTTTGGTCGCTAAGATTCTCAGTCATATTTTAATATTTTATTGTAAAACTTTTACTTAAAACCTTCAAAAGGTGATCATAATTATTTTAAAATAATGACGTTTATTAAAACCCATCAGTTTCAATTGTTTTATTCGTTGCCTTGACAACTGAGCCCCAGGCTACTTGATATTTCGATATGTTTAAATAGTAGGGGAAACGGCTAATTTTAAAATAAAAATTAGGTCTTTTGGTGTTAGTTCGGCTGTTAGTAGTAGAAAAAATTTTATATATACTATTACTTAGCTTACTTTAAGGACTTTATCGCAATAAAAGCATGAATTTGTAAAAAAATGCAACCGAACAAACTTTTTCTGTATAACCTTTACATAGGTCTGAAACAATGCAAAATTTTTCTATATTTCGATTTCCAAAGGGGGACTAGGATTCATTAGGGGGGGGGGGGACTTGAATAGTACGAATCTTGGCTTGAACAACTCAACACCCGCTTTACAAACGTTCAGCCGCCACTGTGAACTATCCATTCCAGTGAACACACAAATATTAACATCAACCTCAACAATAGTGAACAAATAAAACCTCGCTAGAGCGAAATTGCACACATACAAATGAAAAACGTAAAATTAATAATCTGATGAGAAAGAAGAAAACATCCCTTTAAGTATTTTAAAATTACGATTAAACGACGAAGATCCGGAATATGCAGAAGCTGAAATTATGAACACCTTAAAGGTCATGAACACCAGTGTAAGTTGTATGTTCTTAAAGTGACAATTTATAGGTATGGCATCGGAATGATTTTGAGGTTTGGAATGAGGACTGCCAGCCAGAAAATGAGCAAAATGAAGATATTGATGAAGACAGTGACGCTGCTACAGATCCCATGTTAACAGACAATTTGGTTTCCACTGGTGAAGCATTGAAATCTTTAAATACTGTTATTCAATGGGCTGAAGAAAACTTGAAAGAAGTGGAATATTCTAGTGTAGTTGCTCTTCAAGACCTAAGAGCTAAATTAATTTAAAAAATTCACTCTATCCCGACAAAGCAAAGTAAGTTAACAGATTTTTTTCACTACGAACTAATTTTATTTTACATATGCGAGATGTTGCACGTAGCCACATCATGGCAATCAAGCCATCCACCCAACCAGACCAGCGAGGCCTTAGAGAAGACCAAACGATGGAATGGAACCGCATAAGCAGGTATCTAATGTCAGGTGGCGCTGAAAGACAATTAATTGTCGGTTTCTGCGAACCGAAAACGCGATATAAAAGAAAGAAGTCTGTCCCTTTCATTTTCGTCAGACTCTATAGCCTTGCTGAGGAGCCGTAATGTAGCGAGACGCGTCTAAGGATTGGGGCTGACAGAAAAAAAGGGACAAGCTTTTTTCTTTTATATCGCGTTTTCGGCTCGCAGAAACCGACAATTGGCCTTCAGCGCCACCTGACATTAGATAAAGTCTGTGCGTTTTAAGAAGTCCGATATCGGATTAAATCACCAAGGGATGTTATCGCTTTTAAAACAGTAAGTCGGTTAAGTTACAATATCTTCGCACCTTCGCTATACTTGATCACACCGAACATCCCACTGGTTTACTGTATTCTATTACTGAGCGAAATCAGAGGTTTCAAAACAAAATTATCTTAGAATTACGCGTTGAGCATAAATAATAATTAAATAGACAATTAAATTATTTTGCTATTATTATAGTTAAATTTATATAATAATCGCTATTTTCCAAGAACCAATTCAAATTTGCTCAAGTGCGGGATGGTTAAATATGTTAAAGATTTTGTCAGGTATATACTTTTCCGATAATGACATTATTTTGGGATTATTATAATTAAATCTTCATAATAATTACTATTTTCCAAGAAATAATTAAAATTTGCTGAAGTGCGGGATGGTATGTTCTACTTTATTTTAAATAAGTAGTTGTGCTTTTCACTTTTAGTTTGTTTCTCATTGTGTGTGAATTAAAATCAGTTATTAAGCAAAGTTATGGAAAATGTTCAGCAAGGTGGCACATCGCCTAGAAGGCATTTATCTCCAGGTGAACGCCGTTTGGTATTACAAGTGGAACGTTATTTTACTTTAGAAAAAGATAACTCGGGCCCGTTAGAGTCTGTTTTGGCAGTGCAAAAACGAACGTCTGATGCTTGCGGCATTTCAGAGAAGACCTTAAGACTTCGAAAAAAGAGTGAAGAGGATTTGGACAGGCCACATAAAAGGGGTCGACTCCATTCAAAAACCTTGGATTTATCCCAAGGGATAAAACTCTCTATTAGGAATATTGTTTATGATATGTATAAAGCCAAGGAATATGTTGCCCTCAAAGCTATTCTTGAAAAGATAAAGCAGAAAAAACTTTGCGATATTGAAACTAACAGTTTGTACATCATCTTGAAACATATGGGTTTCAAATATAAAAAAACGAACAACAGAAAACTGCTTTGCGAGCATGGCAATTTTTAAGGGATTATTTAAACAACAAAAAATCGGAATTGTCAAGACAAGTTGTTTTTCTTGACGAAATATGGGTATTTGCATTTGCAAACGGAACTTCAACAAAAACGTCTTGGCAGGATAACTCAAAGCATTGTTATTCAAGTACCCGTGCAAGTAATGGAAAAAGGTATACCTATTATATTACATGCTGGTAATGAAGAAGGTTTTGTTTTAAATGCCAGTTTGATATTTTCATCAACAAAAAAAACTGATGATTATCACGGCAATATGGATGCTGAAATTTTTGAGCATTGGTTCGAGGAAAAACTTTTAAAAAGTTTAGAAAAACCTTCCTTAATTGTTTTAGACAATGCCTCTTACCATACGAGACTCGAGAAATTCCCTACAAGCAGCTGGAAAAAGGAAGAAATAAAAGAGTGGTTGTCAAAGAAAAACATAAACCATGAAAATTTATATTTAAAAAGTGAACTTTTAAGCAAGTGTAAAGAGCAGTCATTTAAAAAAAAGTATGTTGTTGACGAATTAGCCCTCAAATATGGACATCATGTTTTGAGATTGCCGCCCTACCATTGTCATTACAACGCAATTTAATTGGTATGGGGTATTAGCAAGAACTATTATGACAAACATGCCTGTAAAAATATCGGTAAGCCTAGCGTTATAAAGTTATGGGAGGAGGCGCTTTCTGTCGCAAGACTACAAAATCGGTTCTTTTTAGAACCAAAACTTTATAAAAAAGAATTCGTAAAACTAATTTGTCTGAATACTACAAAAGCTAAAAAATTATTATTTTTCTTTACCTAAACTAATTTTTTATTTACTTTAAATTATCTTATTTATAAAATGTAATTCATCAACATCCAAAATTACCTTCAATATAATTTATTGTTTGAGAGCCACCGACATAATGCTCAAGAGGTCTTATGGCTTAGCGGACTTCTTAAAACGCACAGACTTTACCTGCCTATGCGGGCTCCATTCCATAATGCCAACCCACACATTTACTGTAAGCTGATACTGGAAATAACTTTGGACTATCGCATAAGGATTCTCTTCTGCCCAAAAATGATTGTTATGACAATCCTGATGGCATTTTTCAAAAAACTTGCCTCATAACTAAATAAAATTTTATTTCCGAACAATGGATTTTGGGCCAATATTTGAATGAACTACTGGCAGAAACTTAATCGGGTTGAAAATTACGTAAGAGAAGAGCTGTCTGTCCTGTCTGGATATGGTACGGATACATCAAATTATCCATTAAAATTTTTCAAACCAGCACAGATGAAATGTTTAAAGTTGCCGCAATTTTACTTGTACAGGGTGTCCAGTTTTCGTATGTTTTACGGGTTATCTGCGTTATTTGTAAAGATAGAAGGTTGCGGTTTTCGCGGCACTTTGTTACTTTTTTGAGAAACAATCGATGCCATCAACAGAATTTTCATAGCCCCTTAGTTTTTTAGATACGGGGTGATTTTGAAAATTTTGCATTTTGGGACACGTATCTCGGTTACGCTGCAACTTATCAAAAAGGTAAAGAATGAACTTATTAGTTTTTTTCACGTAGAATCCAGTAACTTAGTCAGATTTTTTGTATGCAAACTTGCATTTTTTTAAATGGGACACCCTATATATTTTTAGCTATTATGATTCAGTTTATCACAAGCTTTTTAAAAATATATAATACTTTATAGCTGTTTTCAATGAAGCTCAAAATTTACATTTTTCAACAAATTTAAATTTTTTTCTAGTAGGCCATGACGGGTATATTTAGAAAAACAAAAGATGACAGGCTTGTTATCTGAAAAAATCTTTATTTACTGTCAGAATAGGTTATCCATTTCCTGTTCTTTATTTCTATTCAGTTTCGATAAATAGCAGTTTTTTCTTAATTATGGCTGCGAATGCAAAATTCGAGAATTATGAAAAGTACGATATGTTGGTTTGTTATAGTATTCAGTGTAACGAAAATTCGGATGAAGCATTAGAAGTTTGTTTTAACAGGTATGGGCATCTTTTTATATTTTTCATCATATTTTAAAATTTATAAAAACGTAATATTCGCAGATTCCCAGAAAGAAGACAGCCGGATAAAAGAATATTTTTAAAAATAAAATCAAACTTAATTGAAGTAGGTTCATTTTCCAAACCCCGACCTAGTATTTACAATAAGGAAAACCAGGACATTGATGAAGTAAACGTTTTGGCTTCAATTGAAACAAATCAAAGTAGTTCTTGTAGAACAGTGGAAGGTTCTGTGGTGTTACAAAATCAAGGGTTCAAACTATTCTAAAAAAACACAAGTTTAAGCCATACAAATTTCATGTCGTACAAAACTTACATTTCGGTGACGCAGAGCGCCGCGTTTTGTAATTGGTATTTACAAAATGTAAATAGAGAAAATAATTTTGAAAGAACGGTTATATGGTCAGATGAGAGTCATTTTACCAGTGCCGGTATATTTAATCGGCAAAATACTAGGTTTTGGTGCCAGGAAAATCAACATGTTATATTTCCACGGGAACGGCAAGGCAGATTTGCGTTTAGCGTTTCATGCTTCATACTGGGAAGTAAAATTTTATATAATATATTTGAAGGCGGTCTTACTGCAAATAAATATTTAGAAATTTTGAAAAACATTGTGCCCGAAATAGTAGAGAATGTGCCCCTAGCTCATCTTAATAGCTTATATTTGCAACAGGACGGAGCTTCAGCTCACAATGCTTAAATTGTAAGAGCATATCTTAACAATAATTTTCCTGGCCGCTGGAATGGAACACATGGACCAGTAAGATGGCCACCCAGGTCACCCGATTTAACGGTTTTGGATTTTTTTTTGTGGGGCTACCTAAAAAATAAAATTTATACCGTCCAGTACCAAACGATGGCAGATTTAAGAGAAGCCACTGAAAGAGCCTTTAGGGAGTTACAGGCACGGCCTTTTATTATTTTAAATGCACTGAGGCGAATCAGAAGAATGTGTGAAACATGTCTTAGGCATAATGGAGAACAGTTTGGGCAATATTTATGAGACAGTTTCCTAAATCATCAAATAATTGTAGCTTTTAATTTTTGAACGTATAACACAACTGAGTTAATTGTTATTTATATTTATAAAAGTTATTGTTATAGGTATATATTTTTAAAATTAGTGTTTTATATTTGTGAGAAGCTTGTGACAATTGTTTAATCTTAAAGTTTATACGGTGTGCCGTTTAAAAAAATGTAAATTTGTTGAAAAATGTAAATTTTGAGCTTCACATTGAAAACAGCTATAAAGTATTATATATTTTTAAAAAGCTTGTGATAAACTGAATCATAATAGCTAAAAATATATAGGGTGTCCCATTTAAAAAAATGCAAGTTTGCATAGAAAAAATCTGACTAAGTTACTGGATTCTACGTGAAAAAAACTAATAAGTTCATTCTTTACCTTTTTGATAAGTTGCAGCGTAACCGAGATACGTGTCCCAAAACTGACTCATAATAGCTAAAAATATATAGGGTGTCCCATTTAAAAAAATGCAAGTTTGCTCGTTTTCTCGAAAACAATTAAACATAGAAAAAGTCTGACCAAGCCACTGCATTCTACGTGAAAAAAACTAACAAGTTTATATTTTACCTTTTTGATAAGTTGCAGCGTAACCGAGATACGAGGGGTGTCCCAAAATGCAAAATTTTCAAAATCACCCCGTATCTAAAAAACTAAGGGGGCTAGGAAAATTCTGTTTGTGGCATCGTTTGTTTTTTAAAAAAGTAACACAGTGCCGCGAAAACCGCAACCTTCTATCTTTGCTAATAACGCAGATAACCCGTAAAACATACGAAAACTGGACACCCTGTACTTGTACCTGGCTCGTTTTCTACAGCATTCAGCGGGACTGTTTCCTCAATATCGACAGTTCTTACATAGTGCGATATAATGTGCCCCTGTCAAATGAGTGAATTTCTTGAAAGTTCCATTTTCGCGCAGTTGAATGTGTACCTGTGCAACGTGAATCAGGCTGTCTTCCATTTGGATAATGCTGCCGACAGAGTCGTTTCGCTTCAAAGGAATTACCATTGGCAAGACCATAAATAAAATATAGATCAACCATCATTAAATAGCTCCTCCCTAACTTTAGGAACATCAACTTACAAAATTATTTGACACTTAACGTCAAAAAAGATAACAACGAAAAATAAAATATGAGTTGTCCCAGCCAACTACTTTTTTTTTTTAATATTGATACTTGGATAATACTAGGTTTTCACCTACAGCTATTTCCGCCAATAACTAAAAAACGAGGACAAATACGATAAAAATGTAGGGGAATAAAAAGAATGAGAAAAGAACGGGGAGTCAAAAGATGATATCAGTGTTTATACAGGGTATTCCAAAAAACAATTCAAGAGAGTGAAAGTGTTGGTAGCGCAAAAATGTAACACTCTGTAGTCTATATACTATATCTGACAATTTATACATTTTATTATAGAGATTCCAAAAACTAATAAGTGTGTAATGGTTGTTGCCGTTTCATATTTGGCCTAAGGAAGTATGATCGCGTATCTGAGAAATTAAGCGAATTATAGATTATTAAAAACGTCAGCTCCCACCTACCTAAGATCTAAATTAGTATTTAGTAATGGGAACCACAATGCTCCCCTTAGAAAAAATACACTTGTTATGCTCCAACATTCCACATCGCTTTTTCAGCGATGTTTTTACATATAATGTCGTAAAATACCATAATGAATTCCTAAATAACTATGATAACAGTTCAATTGAGGTATTTAGAAAAAATATTAAAGTCACTCTGCTGTACAAACAATTTGATATTAGTTAGCATAGTCTGACGTGTATTTATTTCAGCTCTTTCTTTTTACATTGTATAACTGTGCTTGCGGATGTTTATACGTTATTGTTATGTACTAACTATTTGGTCTCATTTGATTTTTGTTATTATTAAGCCTGGAAGTAAGTGCTAAATTATTGTAAAAGTTCTGTTGATGTATCTAAAAAACTATAGATAACCGCTATTGGCTTGTGTCATGCGTGTAGTTAATACATGGTGACGATGGTAAATCTATGGTAAAAAGGGTTAATTTTGAGTATAGTCCGTTTACTGAGTGATTTCTCATATCGGATTAAGGATGCATAAATTAAATATTACCTGGCGCCTGTAAATTCCACTAACCCTCAATAAGTTATCTATTATATTAATTAAATGCTTAATGTACAGGTAGTGACTGAGACTGGGGATTTCTTTGTATTTTGTCGATTTGTCTTCTAAGAAAATGGAACAATTCATTTTAATTCTAATAAATATTTGTCAATAAGTAATTTATTATATCAATTAAATGCATAATGTACAGGTACTGAGTGGGACTTTCTTTGTTTTCTTTAGTTTGGCTATATATTATATATTTGGGTTAGTTTGGCTTATTTTTGTCTCACTTGCTAACGTAACGTTCGAAAGCAGATATATTAAAATGGCTTCTGATAAGCATGTTCTTACACCGAATGAAAGACGTCTTATTTTAAAAGTTTAGGAATAGTTCAAGAAAGAGAAGGAAAATGGTGGTCCTTTATAATCTACGGTGGCGGTACAACAACGAACAGCGGATTCTTGTGGCATACCACGAAGAACTCTGATAAATATTCACAATTTAGAAAAAGACGGCCATATTGAAAAGAAAAATAAAAAACGCCGTTTAAGTTTGAAAACCAATGATTTGCCAGAGGGAGTTAAATGTCAAATCCGAGGAGTTATTTACGATATGTACAAACAGAAAGAGGTGGTAACTCTTGATTCGATCCTTGAGAAAATCAGAAACAGAGAAATATGTAACATTGGACGTACTAGTCTTTCATTAGTTTTAAAGCAGTTGGGGTTTAAGTACCACAAAACTAACAACCGAAAAATTCTTTGTGAGCAACAACACATTGTTTCTAAGCGGTGGTCGTTTTTCAGGAAATACCAAGCTAATTTAAAGTCCGAGAATTCAAAACCTGTGCATGGTATTCTTAGATGAGACATGGATTTTTGCGAAGGGAAACCAAACAAAATATTCATGGCAGGATGGGTAAAAATACTGCTATTCGAGGGTTTCATCCGGGAATGGAAAAATATATGTCGTAATACACGCCGGAAGTCGAGAAGGATTTTTGCCAGATGCAAGTTTAGTTTTTACTTCATCGAAGAAAGTGGAGGACTATCATGACAATATGACTGCCGCGATATTCGAGAACTGGTTTGAAGAATATGTGCTAAAATCACTAGAAGAACCGCCGATCATTATTTTAGACAATGCTTCTATCACTCACGAGTTTCTGAAAAAATACCAAACAATAGTTCCACCAAAGATGAAATGAGGAACTGGCTAAACCCTAGAAAAATAAAAATCGACCATATATTTTTGAAAGCAGATTTGTTATCCGAAATTAAAGTACACACTGCTGGTAAGGATAAGTCTTACATAGTGGACTCCCTCGCGGGGAAATACGGTCACGAGGTCTTACGTCTGCCCCCATACCATTGTGAACTTAATGGTATTGAATTAGTGTGGGGAATTTGCAAAAACTACTATGACAAGCATGCATGTCAAACGACGAACGAAGAAAGCATTTTAAATTTATGGAATGAAGCTTTAAAACAAATTGGACCAGAGACTTGGTCAAAATGTATTGACCACGTGGAAAAATTGATTCAAGATACTTTTGACTCGGAACAGGTCATTGATGAAATAATGCCAATTATTATAACTTCTGATAGTGACAGTGACAACAGTGCTGAGAGTGATATTGACGATTAAATGTACATTTTATGTAATAAAATTTCTAATTATTATTATTATTATTATTTACATAGTTATGAAATAAAAAATAATTAAATAAATAATTATAATGTAAATTTTAATTACGGCCCATATATCTAAAATTAGTAGAAATTGTTTGAGGACCGCTGTCTATTTTATTCTAGACTAATTTTGACCATAATCGGTTAATGACAAATGCGCATTCACTCCCTGAACGCACTATAGCTGCTTATCAGCTAGAATTTACCCTTTAAGAATTTGTAGAAAGGGTTTAAATTAATTTAAGTTAATTTAATCTGATTTGATTTGATTTAATACGATTTAATTTGGTTTGATTAGTCTAATTATTTAATTACTCATGTGACTGTCTTTAACTTTCTCTTTCTACATTCTACATAAAGACTATTTATTATTATTATTATTTTATTTTCGGGAGCGGAGTGGCGTCACACTTCCCTCGCTACGCCTCTGCCTGCTCTATACAGTGAGTATAAGAGTGACCACCCAACTGCCTTCCGCGAAAAAAATTAAAACGGTTTTGTTACTGGCAATGATGCCGGAACCAGCTGTCAACTTTCTTATGTAACGTACTACTTCCTTAAAGTATATCCCACCCCTTGTCAACTTCGGGACGATTTAAAATTTACGAGGGTTTAAAAAGTAGGTTCGGCTTTATAAATGGGCCGCAAAATCTCAATTTTTGTATATTTTAGCATTAGCACTGTACTACGCCAGGAGGGGGAGGTGACAAGAGGAATTACTTGCCCCCTTTGGAATTGATTCCAAAGAGATCGCCCTCTACTTAAACTAATAGGCTAACGGAGACCGTATACAGAGTGTTATTTAATGAGGCCGTAATTTCAAGTGCACATTCTTGAACCAAATTCAAGTAGAAAAGTTCATATAAACATGTGTCCTAAAAAGTCTGGTTTACAAGATCTTTTTGTCGATTTTGATGAAATTTGGCAGTGTTGTTCGCACTAACTAGATGATAATTATGAGTTCCAGTGGCGTCCCGGAGGTCAGTTTCACGAATAATATTGATAAAAAAAAATGTACGCCACTGACTTGTTCAAAAATTTTATTGTTTTCGGGTTAAGCAGCTAAAAATACAACTTTTTTGTCTCTTGATATTTCTTCGTATCTTACTTCGTTTTCGAGAAAAAAAATAGTAGCCACTTCATTGCATGTCGAAGAATTCTTTTTCTTGAAAACGAAATAATATCAAGAGACAAACAAGTTGTGTTTTTAGCTGCTTAACCTGAAACAATATAAAAATTTTAGGAAAGTCAAAGGTTTGTGTAAAATTATAGATAAATTCACTCCTACAATAAAATGTCCATTTGACATTTGCATTTTTATCACTTTGACATCGATAAAAAAAGGTACATCCTTTTTTATCGCGATAAAACCCTCTCCAGCTAAAAGTTAAATGGTAAAAACCTCCCCAGCTCAAAATTGAGTAGCTTCTCTTTTTCATTGCTCGGCAACCTGACATATTGTTACAAATTAATTTGATGCTGTCAAACATTTTTTTGGTGACGTATTATTTTTTTTTAGTATCTATTCATGCTAAAATTCGTGAATTTATCTAGCTAAAAATCACTCAATCTTCTTTTTAAAATCGGATAAACTTTTATTTTTTAAACTCAAACTAGATCACTTTTTAGCAATTTAAACTCGAACAAACGGTTTGTTTGTTCTCGTCAAATATCTAAGCAATCTAGTTTTCGTAAAAAATAAAAGTTTATCCGATAAAAAGAAAAGCTCTTGTGGTTTTACGTATGACAAATAATTTGTGGATTCATAAATGTAAGTAGGTACTTGGCAACAGTGGCGTATTTAGGGGGGGTCCGGAGGGTCTAGACCCCCCCCCCCCCCCGTGGACTCAATAGTAGAGAAAACTCCAAATAACAATAATTAATTTGTAATAAATAACATGAAACATTATTTCACGTTATAAGTACAGGGTTATCCAACCAAGACTAGACAAGGCGATTTTTTGACTTTTCCTGTACTTTTATAAAAAAACTGAAATAGCCATCTTAAGTCATTTTCTCCCGCGAATTCGAATATCTTCAGCAAAAAACAATTGAACATCAAACAAAAGTACTAGGGGTCACTTTGATATTTTTTTAAATGGGATGCCGTATTTTTAATGAGCTTATCCGATTTCTCATATAAATTTTGATCTAAAATGTTGAATTTTTAATTTTTTTTTTTTTTTTTTTTTTAACATTTTCCGAATTTAAAACTGAAGAAAAAAGGCGTTTTTGAATTAAAAATCCAACATTTTAGATCAAAATTTATATGAGAAATCGGATAAGCTCATTAAAAATACGGCATCCCATTTAAAAAAATATCAAAGTGACCCCTAGTACTTTTGTTTGATGTTCAATTGTTTTTTTGCTGAAGATATTCGAATTCGCGGGAGAAAATGACTTAAGATGGCTATTTCAGTTTTTTTATAAAAGTACAGGAAAAGTCAAAAAATCGCCTTGTCCAGTCTTGGTTGGATAACCCTGTACATATCTTCAAAAAACTACTATTTAAAATACAAATATTGGCGTTTAGATTTAAAAATTTCTTTATTTCTATACGTTTTCTTGGGTTGGGCTATCGAAAGTCATAACATATAAAATATAAAGTACATATGCGAGATGTTGCACGTGGCGACATTTCGCATTATGTATCTTTACATTATGTGTTGAAATGCACTGTCCCTTTCCTTTTCGTCAGACTCTTGCCGAGGAGCCGTAATACGGCGAAAGACGTCGAAGGATTGAGTCTGACGGAAAGAAAAGGGACAAACTTCTTTCTTTTATATAAAATCTAGCTTTATTGTACCTATCTAAAAAAAACAATGGATTTGCCCTATTTTTAATAAAATCACGAAGGAATTTACAAAGGTAACATTTAAAAACGTAAGTATATTATACCTATTATACCGGATGTAAACGAACTCATTGTACAGGGTGATTCACCATAATATCCTATCTGGGGCCATGGGCGTAACTAGAATTTTCACCAGAAGTTGCTCTCGATTCTTATTTTTAAATGGCAACCTTTAATTTTTTTGCGCAATCGAATTCTTCTCAAAATTATCTTTTCAACGATAC
The DNA here is from genome assembly GCA_963920685.1 of Polydrusus tereticollis. NCBI lineage: Eukaryota > Metazoa > Arthropoda > Insecta > Coleoptera > Curculionidae > Polydrusus > Polydrusus tereticollis. The sequence goes on from OY987327.1 coordinate 65,185,199, forward strand.
AAAACCAATTGTCATTTACTTTCAAAATGGCGGCGTAAGAGCCATTTTACAAAAAACAAAATGAGGTCTATAAGACAACGTAATTGTCAATTGATATTGAAAATAGTGATAAAATCTGTTAAACTGGACCCTTTTGTAAGTCTTTAAGCAATGACATTTACATTATTTTCTTAAATTTCTGAAGAAATCCATTTTTAGTTTACGGAATTTTTTTTAAATGACATGATTACTCTCCATTATTTAATAAGAAAGGAAGGTATCCTTAATGATTTAAAAGTATTTGGAAATCGTAACTAAGAAGATTAAGGGTACTTATCTTGGTCAAAAAGTTCGCAATATCCGAGATACAGGGTGTCAAAGTTTAGGATATTTTATTTTTTTTAAATAACTATATGGAAGAAACAAACGTTACTCTTGCACGAAATTTGGTATTTGAGGTTTTTTAGGACGAAAAATTCGGTTTAATATTACATAAATATTAACATTTTTACAGATATATAGGTGCTCCTAAATATCGTGACATACTTAAGAGGGTAATTCTTTGACTTATTTCATGACTAACAATTCATATAAACATATAGGTCTGCAAACGCCTCGTTACCGATCTACGGGGTGTTGAAATTTCAAGATTTTTAAAATTTTCTCCTTATAGCTTCTGCAGTTCTTAAGATATTTAGCTCAAATTTGGAATATAGGTTACGCTATTGGGCTTGCCAAATGGTTGTGAGATCTACATAGTAGAGAAGGTCTGGCTTTCGAAATGCGTTAATTGCGAACGGACGGCAATGCGGGCGCTAGTGAAAAAAAAGCGCTAGGCTCCGCCCCCGTGACCTCGCTGCTCGGCGGCTGAACTAACGCATCAGTTTTAATACACAAATCACGGGCGCGTGCAGGCCCTGATGCAGTTAGCACTTCAGGGTAAAAAAATCTTGAAAGAGAATTGATAGGCCTTGAACGTGAGCTCTGTCCAAAGTCCCTAACCCTAACCCTTGCCCTTCTACACGGCAAAACGCGTTTGTCCCCCCCCCCCTACATCCCTAATTAATAATTGTCGGATCGAGTTCTTCCGGGGCTCAAATTGAAGGTAACGAAATTCTATATTTATTTGCAGAAAAATTATTTCCCCCACCCCTTTCCTTCATAATAAAAAATCACTTAAAAAAAAAAATCAAAGTCGGTTTTTTGGCCAGATTTTGTTTATTATTTGCAAATTTAAAAAAAAAATCAAAGTCAAGGCAGGCATCCCAATGCGTCATCTCCCGTGGGGTACGCGGTTTTCGACCAAAATTGCGAAAGTTAGAGCAGTTTGAATTTTATTTACGGTATTCCCTCCCCCTCCCCCCTTATTAACCAATTGACTCGAAATTTGAACACATTATTCAGATCATTAATATCTATCGGTGAAAAAAAAAATAAAGTCTCTAGCTGAATTTCTTCCCTGCTAAAAAACCCGAACACGGCTCTCAGCACACGGCGTGCGGCGAAATTTAGCATACGGGTTTTTTGTACCTTTAAGTCGCGATATCTCGAGAACCGCTTTTGACCGATTTCGATGAAACAAAATTCAATTTATGCGTATTCGCGAGCCCTCCATTTTACGAGCTAACATTTTTTTAATCAGAATCGAACTCACCGAGTTATGGACAAGAAACCAATTTCTAAGCCTAAAAAAAAAATTTCACATGCCAATTCCCCCCCCCCCCCCCCAAAAAAAAAAAAACGTCGTCGGTAGGTTTAAACATGTCACCAGGTGGTAGAGGGAGTCCGATTTTATAAGACTAAAAAAAACATTGCTGTTTCCAGGGCTTTTTATTGCCAGATCGGCTCTACTAACAGGGAAATATTTCTTCAGGGGTCAGGCCACCTTTTCTCCCCCTGAACTTTTTGCGGTGCGCCGCTGGTGAAGTCTAAAATACGAAATTATTCTTTTTGTTCAAAGACTTTTTAGTCTGTTGTAGTTTTTTCGTATATCTGCGACCGTTATTGAGAAAAAAAATAAAAAACGATTTAGTCAAATTAAGACTTTCACTCCTATTCTTTAATTGTATTTTTCCTTTGCGGTTACATATTGGAAGGTTTTTGGACTTTGCTGATACATATTTTTTTTTTTTATTTGATTTTTATTAGTTCATTTTTGATTTTTATTATGCAGACTGTTGTTACTGCTCTTTATCTATTTCTGTACAGTTAAGGTGGGAGCCAGTCTTTTGGGTATTTGTGTCTTTGGTCTTCAATGGAGTGAACGTGTGAATTTGTTATTAACGGGTTAAGTGAAGCGTCCGTTCTTTGAAAATACTTTATTATTAATTTTGTGAAATAGTATGTAGTACCTCTATAGACATAAAAACGATTTTCTGTATTTCGCTGGAAGAAATTAAACTTTTTAAAATGATCTAATCGGCTCTGGATAATCTCTTGTTTCTATTAATTTTGACAGTGAGCATTTGAAATCGTAACTTGTGTCTGCATGTGTTTATATAAATTATTTTATTATTAAATTAGGTATATATATTTATACTGAAGGTTTAAGTTGTAAACTGTAAGGTGTAAAAGTGTTTTAAATATTCGTTATAATCATGTTACGATGCCAAATTTTACGATTTCTGAAATGGCTGAGATGTATTTCATATATGGCCTTGCGAATGAAAATTCAAGAGAAGCCAGACGTGTACTTTGGCAAGATGACTTTCAAAGTTGCTCGTGACCTTGAAAAAGTTTTAAGGTCACTTGCACTTTGGCAAGGTGACTTTTGAGGTTGCTCGTGACCTTGAAAAAGTTTCAAGGTCACTTGCACTTTGGCAAGGTTACTTTCGAGGTTGCTCGTGACCTTAAAAAAATTTAAAGGTCGTGACGTTGAAAATGTTTCAAGGTCACTTGCACTTTGGCAAGGTGACTTTCGAGGTTGCTCGTGACCTTGAAAAAGTTCCAAGGCCGTGACCTTGAAAAAGTTCCAAGGTCGTGACCTTGAAAAAGTTTCAAGGTCTCTTGTACTTTGGCAAGATCACTTTCAAAGTTGCTCGTGACCTTGACAAAGTTTCAAGGTCACTTGCACTTTGGCAAGGTGACTTTTGAGGTTGCTCGTGACCTTGAAAAAGTTTTAAGGTCACTTGCACTTTGGCAAGGTGACTTTCAAAGTTGCTCGTGAGCTTGAAAAAGTTTCAAGGTCACTTGCACTTTGGGAAGGTGACTTTCAAAGTTGCTCGTGACCTTGAAGAAGTTTCAAGGTCACTTGCACTTTGGCAAGGTGACTTTCGAGGTTGCTCGTGACCTTAGAAAAGTTTCAAGGTCACTTGCACTTTGGCAAGGTGACTTTCGAGGTTGCTCGTGACCTTGAAAAAGTTTCAAGGTCACTTGCACTTTGGCAAGGTGACTTTCGAGGTTGCTCGTGACCTTGAAAAGGTTTAGGTCACTTGCACTTTGGCAAGGTGACTTTCGAGGTTGCTCGTGACATTGGAAAAGTTTCAAGGTCGTGACCTTGCAAAAGTTTTAAGGTCACTTGCACTTTGGCAAGGTGACTTTCGAGGTTGCTCGTGACTTTGAAAGAGTTTCAAGGTCACTTGCACTTTGGCAAGGTGACTTTCAAGGTTGCTCGTGACCTTGAAAAAGTTTCAAGGGCACTTGCACTTTGGCAAGGTGACTTTCAAAGTTGCTCGTGACATTGAAAAAGTTTCAAGGTCACTTGCACTTTGGCAAGGTGACTTTCGAGGTTGCTCGTGACCTTAAAAAAGTTTCAAGGGCACTTGCACTTTGGCAAGGTGACTTTCGAGATTGCTCGTGACATTGAAAAAGTTTCAAGGTCACTTGCACTTTGGCAAGGTGACTTTCGAGGTTGCTCGTGACCTTAAAAAAGTTTCAAGGTCGTGACCTTAAAAAAAAAGTTCCAAGGTCACTTGCACTTTGGCAAGGTGACTTTCGACGTTGTTCGTCACATTGAAAAAGTTTCAAGCAACCTCGAAAGTCACCTTGCCAAAGTGCAAGTGACCTTGAAACTTTTTCAAGGTCACGAGCAACCTCGAAAGTCACCTTGCCAAAGTGCAAATGACCTTGAAACTTTTTCAAGGTCACGAGCAACCTCGAAAGTCACCTTGCCAAAGTGCAAGTGACCTTGAAACTTTTTCAAGGTCACGACCTAGAAACCTTTTCATGGTTACGAGCAACCTCGAAAGCCACCTTGCCAAAGTGCAAGTTACCTTGGAACTTTTTCAAGACCACGACCTTGAAACTTTTTCAATGTCACAAGCAACCTCGAAAGTCACCTTACCAAAGTGCAAGTGACCTTGAAACCTTTTCATGGTTACGAGCAACCTCGAAAGCCACCTTGCCAAAGTGCAAGTGACCTTGAAACTTTTTCAAGGTCACGAACAACCTCGAAAGTAACCTTGCCAAAGTGCAAATGACCTTGAAACTTTTTCAAGGTCACGAGCAACCTCGAAAGCCACCTTGCCAAAGTGCAAGTGACCTTGAAACTTTTTCAAGGTCACGAGCAACCTCGAAAGTAACCTTGCCAAAGTGCAAGTGACCTTGAAACTTTTTCAAGGTCGCGAGCAACCTCGAAAGTCACCTTGCCAAAGTGCAAGTGACCTTGAAACTTTTTTAAGGCCACGAGCAACCTCGAAAGTCACCTTGCCAAAGTGCAAGTGACCTTGAAACTTTTTCAAGATCACGAGCAACCTCAAAACTCACCTTGCCAAAGTGCAAGTGACCTTGGAACTTTTTCAAGGTCACGAGCAACCTCGAAAGTCACCTTGCCAAAGTGCAAGTGACCTTGGAACTTTTTCAAGGTCACGAGCAACTTTGAAAGCCACCTTGCCAAAGTGCAAGTGACCTTGGAACTTTTTCAAGGTCACGAGCAACCTCGAAAGTAACCTTGCCAAAGTGCAAGGGACCTTGAAACTTTTTCAATGTCACGACCTTGAAACTTTTTCAATGTCACAAGCAACCTCGAAAGTCACCTTACCAAAGTGCAAGTGACCTTGAAACCTTTTCAAGGTTACGAGCAACCTCGAAAGCCACCTTGCCAAAGTGCAAGTGACATTGGAACTCTTTCAAGGTCACGAACAACCTCGAAAGTAACCTTGCCAAAGTTCAAATGATCTTGAAACTTTTTCAAGGTCACGAGCAACCTCGAAAGCCACCTTGCCAAAGTGCAAGTGACCTTGGAACTCTTTCAAGGTCACGAACAACCTCGAAAGTAACCTTGCCAAAGTGCAAATGACCTTGAAACTTTTTCAAGGTCACGAGCAACCTCGAAAGTAACCTTGCCAAAGTGCAAATGACCTTGAAACTTTTTCAAGGTCACGAGCAACCTCGAAAGCCACCTTGCCAAAGTGCAAGTGACCTTGAAACTTTTTCAAGGTCACGAGCAACCTCGAAAGTCACCTTGCCAAAGTGCAAGTGACCTTGAAACTTTTTCAAGGTCGCGAGCAACCTCGAAAGTCACCTTGCCAAAGTGCAAGTGACCTTGAAACTTTTTCAAGGTCACGAGCAACCTCGAAAGTCACCTTGCCAAAGCGCAAGTGACCTTGGAACTTTTTCAAGGTCACGACCTTGAAACATTTTCAAGGTCACGAGCAACCTCGAAAGTAACCTTACCAAAGTGCAAGTGACCATGGAACTTTTGCAAAGTCACGACCTTGAAACTTTTTCAAGGTCACTTGCACTTTGGCAGGGTGACTTTCACAGTTGCTCGTGACCTTGAAAAAGTTACAAGGTCACTTGCACTTTGGCAAGGTGACTTTCGAGGTTGCTCGTGACCTTGAAAAGGTTTCAAGGTCACTTGCACTTTGGCAAGGTGACTTTCGAGGTTGCTCGTGATATTGAAAAAGTTTCAAGGCCGTGACCTTGCAAAAGTTTCAAGGTCACTTGCACTTTGGCAAGGTGACTTTCGAGGTTGCTCGTGATCTTAAAAAAGTTTCAAGGTCACTTGCACTTTGACCAGGTTACTTTCGAGCAACTTTGAAATTCATCTCGGTTACGCTGCAACTTATCAAAAAGGTAAAAAATAAACTTATTAGTTTTTTTCACGTAGAATCCAGTGGCTTGGTCAGATTTTTTCTATGTTTTATTGTTTTCAAGAAAAAGAGCAAACTTGCATTTTTTTAAATGGGACACTTTATATATTTTTAGCTATTATGATTCAGTTTATCACAAGCTTTTTAAAAATATATAATACTTTATAGCTGTTTTCAATGTGAAGCTCAAAATTTACATTTTTCAACAAATTTACATTTTTTTAAACGGCACACCGTATAAATTTTAAGATTTAACAATTGTCACAAGGTTCTCACAAATATAAAACACTAATTTTAAAAATATATACCTATAACAATAACTTATATAAATATAAATAACAAACTCAGTTGTGTTATACGTTCAAAAATTAAAAGCTACAATTATTTGATGATTTAGGAAACTGTCTCATAAATATTGCTGAAACTGTACTCCATTATGCCTAAGACATGTTTCACACATTGTTCTGATTCGCCTCAGTGAATTTAAAATAATAAAAGGCCGTGCCTGTAACTCCCTAAAGGCTCTTTCAGTGGCTTCTCTTTGCCATCGCTTGGTACTGGACGGTATAAATTTTATTTTTTAGGTAGCCCCACAAAAAAAAATCCAAAACCGTTAAATCGGGTGACCTGGGTGGACATCATACAGGTCCATGTGTTCCAATCCAGCGGCCAGGAAAATTGTTGTTAAGATATGATCTTACAATTTGAGCATTGTAAGCGGGAGCTCCGTCCTGTTGCAAATATAAGCTATTAAGATGAGCTAGGGGCACATTCTCTGCTATTTCGGGCACAATGTTTTCCAAAATTTCTAAATATTTATTTGCAGTAGGACCGCCTTCAAATATATTATATAAAATTTGACTTCCCAGTATGAAGCATGAAACGCTAAACCCAAATCTGCCTTGCCGTTCCCGTGGAAATATAACATGTTGATTTTCCTGACACCAAAACCTAGTATTTTGCCGATTAAATATACCGGCACTGGTAAAATGACTCTCATCAGACCATATAATCGTTCTTTCAAAATGATTTTCTCTATTTACATTTTGTAAATACCAATTGCAAAACTCTACGCGGCGCTCTGCGTCACCGAGATGTAAGTTTTGTACGACATGAAATTTGTATGGCTTAAACTTGTGTTTTTTTAGAATAGTTTGAACCCTTGATTTGGAACACCGACAGAACCTTCCACTGTTCTACAAGAACTAGGTCGGGGTTTGGAAATTGAACCGACTTCAATTAAGTTTGATTTTATTTTTAAAAATATTCTTTTATCCGGCTGTCTTCTTTCTGGCAATCTGCGAATATTACGTTTTTATAAATTTTGAAATATGATGAAAAATATAAGAAGATGCCCATACCTGTTAAAATAAACTTCTAATGCTTCATCCGAATTTTCGTTACACTGAATATAACAAACGAACATATCGAACTTTTCATATTTCTCGAATTTTGCATTCGCAGCCATAATTAAGAAAAAACTGCTATTTATCGAAACTGAATAGAAATAAAAACAGAAAATGGATAACCTATTCTGACAGTAAATAAAGATTTTTTCAGATAACAAGCCTGTCATCTTTTGTTTTCCTAAATACCCGTCATGGCCTACTAAAAAAAAATTTAAATTTGTTGAAAAATGTAAATTTTGAGCTTCACATTGAAAGCAGCTATAAAGTATTATACATTTTTATAAAGCTTATGATAAACTGAATCATAAAATCTAAAAATATATAGGGTGTCCCATTTAAAAAATGCAAGTTTGCTCCTTTACTAACAAGTTCATTTTTTACCTTTTTGATAAATTGCAGCGTAACCAAGGTGTCCCAAAATTCAAAATTTTCAAAATCACCCCTATCTAAAAAACTAAGGGGGCTATGAAAATTCTGTTGAGCATCGTTTGTTTCTCAAAAAAGTAACACAGTGCCGCGAAAACTGCAACCTTTTATCTTTACTAATAACGCAGATAACTCGTAAAACATACGAAAACTGGACACTCTGTACATGGAGCACTATCTCAATAGAATGATACCTGATCATCGAATATTCATGAATATTCATAGGGTCTTGTAGAAACTGAAACTCTTAATAGAATACCAATGATGCAGGTAGACCACAGATCGAAGAAGCTGTTGTAAATGAAAAACATTTAAATATTGGTAATCAAGTTGTTTGGCTCTGCTATACCCCTAACGCATTCAAAGGGTGCAGGAGCTCCTTCTTCGGGATTTCCCATAGAATTGTAGAAACGCATTTTCAAGAGCAGTTCTCATTTAATATATGGTGGTATAATTGGGGATTATTTGATTGGTCCTTATTTTTGCCTGGTCGACTTAATGGTCACTCAATTAGGCATTTCTCGCAACAAGAATTGGTTTTATTGCTCGAAGACTTACCTCTTTTGCTGAGAAATCAAATGTGCTATATGCACGATGGCGCCCCAGCACATTTTTCCATTTTGGCTCGGGAGTATTTAAATAAAGTGTATGAGAACAAGTGGATAGGACGGGGTGGACCTCAGTTATGGCCCCCTAGGTCCCGTGACTTAAATAGCCTAGATTTTTTTCCTATGGGGTCATCTCAAATCTCTAGTGTATACAACACCAGTGAATACTGTTGATGACTTACGAAATCGAATATTAGATGCATTTAAAACAGTAAGAAATACTCCGGGGGTTTTCGAACAAGTGCGGGCATCAAGGACAAGAAGAGCGGATTGGAGGAGGTCAGGAGGTCACTTTCAACAATTGTTGTAACGCAGTTTCGTTGTCATTGTTATTATTTAGGTTTTTTGTATTGTAATAAATCATTATTGCTATACAAAAACCGGGTCATCCAATAATTTTCAACAGGTAGTGGTGAATAACTGTCAACCAAATAAAGTCAGAGCCTACTAGACTCTTTTAAAAATTTTAATTTTATTAAGGGAAATACAGAAAATCGTTTTTTATTTTTTTTCGATAACGATCGCAGATACGACAACACTAAAAAGCTTTTAAACAAAAAAATTTCGTATTTCAGATTCTACGGTACCGCGCACCGCAAAAAAGTTAAGGGGGAGAAAAGGGGGCATAACCCCTGAAAAAATATCTCCCTGTAGATTTTTACAACCATTTAGCATGCCCAATGTTGTAAGTCCTACAGCTAACCTATATTTAAATTTGAGCTAAATATTTCAAAAACAGCAGGAGCTATAAGGAAAAAATTATAGAAAACCTTGAAATTTTAACACCCTGTAGATCGGTAACGAAGCGTTTGCGGACCTATGTTTATATACATTTTTAGTCATAAAACAAGCCAAAGAATTACCCCCTTATGTATATAGGTAGGTATTATAAAAATAAAATTGTATAGGATTTTGGTGTTTCCACCTACTCTCAACATTCCTAATCATAATACAAAAACATTTGCCTAGAAAGCAAAAAAGCTTAAAACCGCTTCCTTTGTGGGGTAGATCATTAAGGGTTGGCATTCTTATTATACCGACGTGTACCTGTCGATGCTCTTCTAAGAAGTCGGCCATTCCAAGATGCTTTTTTTATAATTTATATTGACATGGGAAACACCCTTCTCATCAGCGCATATAGCTCTGATGGGAACCTGTTTGATCTTTTAAAATACTTGTACATATATTGTTAAATTAAATGTTTTACAGGGCATTTTAATTTTCGAAATATTTATTTTACCATGAAGCGACTGAATGTTTGTACCATTAACCACCAATTTCAAATTCAGTATTCGAATCTTGAATAATAAAATATCTCACAGACCTATCAATAATCAATTGTTAGGCCAAATCAAATTTTAAAAAAATTATATTTTTTTGCGTTTGAAACATGTTTAAAGGTATGTTTTTGCAATACTGGCAACGTTGGATCGAAAAGCGCTCTCATACTACTTCCTGGAGGAAAGCTCGCCGGTCGTCCTGTCAACCTCGTTTTTTCCTAAATGCATGGAATTTATTTACATATAAAAAAGCTCAATTTGCTCAATAACTACGTCTTTATTGTTCCTGATTTTCACTTACCCACCAAAACAGGTCACGATATAGTTCACTTCCAGCAAAATATTTCAATTTAATAAGCAAATAAGACGAAAATCACTGATTTCTAGCCGATTGGAACGAAATAAATTCGTAGAGGCAAAGTAAAACAGTGGCGCCGGTTTAATTTTTCTGTTAAAATGTTGCCTTTTTTTTCGATTTTGCACCAAAATATTTTTGCTTAGTTTATATTTTATATATTTTGTGTTACAGGTCTTAAATCGTTTTAACCGTAGTTAACTATGCTATTACAAGTCCACATTCCCTGTAGGTACCTATTACCTATATGAAGAGCTTTATTAACAAATTTTTAATTTTCATAACGACCTTTCGTTCTTAAACGAAAATGATTAATTAGGTATTCTAGATTTAAAATAATAATCATTTTTTACATTGCATTATGATTTTCGGCATTGACTTTTTAAAAACAAGTAGGCATGCACACATTTTATCCTCAAATGATATAACCTGGTTTTAAAGGTTTGGCAACGTTCGAAAACCGCGGGGAAGGGGCTTTTAGAAAAATTTAATTTACTATTATTATTATGATGATGACTACACTTTTTAAACAGAATATTTTAACATAAAATTGTTTTCTCACAACAAAAATATCATGCACTAACCTATTATTGATCATGAGAGTAAAAAATAATTGCAATTGTAAATGAGGACTCATTACCAAAGGGTAGAGATGTGAGAGGAGAATATTCTCTGTAAGAAAATTCTCCCGAGAATATTCTCCGAGTTTTTCTACATAATCTACCTACTCTGAAAAATTTTGCAATGATTTTTAAAATTTTGAGCTTTTCAAACCTTTTCTATAACTCTGGTAACGGTAACAGTGTTTTACTTCGGCGCTTCTGGGGGAATCCGAGTATAACAGTAATTCAGGGAAATCCCCTAGAAGCGCAATCGTATATACCGTATACAGCTGTGTGAATTGTAATATTGTAAATGAAGTGAGACTTGTTTTATTTTGGCGTTCCGTTCGGCTCGGTTTAGACCGTCTATAAGTAAAAAAACATGGAGCAAAATAAATTAAAGGGTATCACGGTATCACACAACCAAAAAGTAATGTTTGGAAATATTTTAATACAAAAAATGTACTGTAGTGTAATGTAAAATTTTTATTTCTTATTATTGCCATTTCTAGCGATTTTCTTACCATTCCCAGAAAATTCTCTAACTTGAGAATATTCTCCAAAAGATTATTACCGAGAATTTTACATCTCTACCAAAGGGTAATGCGGGTTTGCGGGTAATGACCCTTCCCCAGGGCCAGGAACAATAATGGGAAATTGGAAAATGGTCTAAGGAAACGCGGTCCACTAAATCATGCACGACTTTATTGCCCTTTGTTTGTGACAACTTTGGGTAGATTTAATTGTAAAATTTTCGCACGCTGTAAATAAAACATACTAAATTAAAGTATTTATTAGGTCCGCTTGATGAAGAACAAGTATTAAATTACCCTTGTAGCTATTTTTTTCTTTAATTTTTTACGTTTTAAAAAATTTCGAAAGTTTGAACAACACTTTTGCATTAAACATAATTGGGGCATTGTATAGGTTCTATTATAGGAGCCCCAAAGAAATAGGAACAAAGAGTAACCCATAGTTGGGCTATTCTTTAATAGGAGCGTACTCAATTGCTACAAAAAGAAAAGATTGGAAAATATTTTTTTAATAATTTATGCTTTAAGTTAAATGTTAAAAAAGAACATTCGAACGAAAAAGGTATCTAGGACCTTTAATGGGGTAAACTAAAGGTACCTATAGTTAAGCTATGTGACAAAAAATCATTAACAAATTAGTCTTATTAATTAAAATAAAATTTAAATTAGCAATAGCAAATAAATTTACGAGCTATTATTGTTTAAAGTTTAATTTTGATCCCCGCATACAAGTAATGTAAAAATTATTAGTTGGAAAAAGTAGGCAATGAATTGTATTGTTTGTCCCTGCTATTATAAGACGACAATAAGTTTTGTGTAGTATTGGATTAAAATGGATTGTATTACACATCAAGAGAAAATTGAATTAATTTTTTGGATGTTGGATTAAGTTTATTAAGCAAGCATGCATTGATTTCCATGTTAGGCATCCCGACCTCGTCCTAGTCCAGAATTTGTAAGACAAAATTTCGTCAACTTGAAATAAGCTACTGGAGTGTCCATATCTCAGGATGTATCAAAATTTGTCAAAAAAATGCGGAGTTGCCATGTAAGTTTTTTTGAAAAAACGCCCAATCTGGCAACAACTTGTTTAGTTTTCCACACATACTAATTCCTAAAATTTTGCTCTAGGAACTATAGGTCTATTTCTTCAAATAAAAAAGTTATACTCTGTTTCTTAAAGCGAGAGAGTAATAAAATGTAAATTTGCATCGACAGGACCCATTAAGCAGGGTAGACATGGACAACTAAAAGGTAGCATTTTAAATTTTAGGTAAATTGCAATGATAGTTTTTAGCAGGTAGTTTAATAAAATAATAAGTATTAAAACAGTGAAAGTGAAGCACAGGTAGGTAAACTACCTGTGCCTCTACCTACCCGATCTCGGAACCCCTGACATTAAACATAATTAAATAATAGTAGTTGGACTACATCTATGGAATACGGCGAAGACCACTGGGTTTTATAGTTGAATTATGATTTATTACTCTCTCGCATTAGGAAATAGACTATAGATTATGCAAAGTTTAAAAAATATAACCCTGTGGAGCAAGCACGTATCCAGGGGGGGGGGGGGGGCCGGGCCCGAAATTTGAAAATTTTTTGTTTATTGTACACCTTGTACTGCATCTTTTTATTGCACTATAAACTATAAATAATAATAAATTAAACGTCACATAATGATTTAAGTTTTAATGTGTGATTCGCCTTGCTCTGAATTAATTAAAATAAGTCCACATTTTTGAATGATTTTCGTCCTTGCCCCCCCCCCCCCCCACCGAAACGAATTTCTGGATACGGGCCTGCTGTGGAGTGGATGTATCTTTTGATTAGTATTATTTTAAAAATATTCCCATGCATGTTGTTTTTATGGTTTCCAATTTACAATAATTAATAAAAAAAAAGTATATTAACATACATTTTGTGATTAATACCGGGATTGAATATGACAATCCCCAAAATGTTAAGTAGTCATTTTTTTACAGTTCTATTCCATTATTAATGACAGTTTTTGACTGCACGAATATACCCTTTAGAAACATACTTTTATTAAATGCCATCTGGTTGTCGATTTGGAAATAAACACTGCTAGGGGAGTAAGCTAAGTCAACCTAACTACTTCAATTTTATTATTAACAATCATTGTAAACAAAATTCTTTGGAAATATGATCTAAGCGCTAGGAAATTTGAAAAAGTATTTTTTTCTAATTTGGTTTCATAAAAAAGCTGGTTCGATATCGTTTTCAGTATCGTAATTAACTTTTTATGAAACAGTTTTCTTTATTTTTCTAGGGTTGGTAATGATGTTCACAAATGTTTTATTTTGCTGTCGTGTATGTTTGGTTGCATTAATTCTATGAAATGGAAATGAGTTAAAAAATATCAAATAATCTTACAAATTTACTATAAAACTTACCGCAATTTCCCTTAACTTTGGGCGAGTTAAACTAAACTTAAAATTATGTAGGTATGTTATAGAAATTAGACAACATCATGACAAAATGGCTGACACGGAAATGAAATTATTTGTTGATTTCAAGGCTACTCTAATAAATAAGTTGATTGTATTACCAACATAAAATTTAGGCCTAAAAATTTTGAAAATTTGTATGTTTTATTTTCTATTTAAATATGTATTTATTTATTGAAAAACATGCCCAAATAGGAAAAATAGTATAAAGCACACGTTTTATAAAGCCATTACTGCACTTGTCGTTATAAAACTCGCCGCAAGCGGCTCGTTTTCTAACATATGGACGCGTGCGCTATAATGAGCTTTATAAAACTTGTAGAGGGTTTTCGCTTATATTTAGACCCCTATCTAGAGCGAAAATAATAACTTATATTTTTTTAAATTTTCTTAAATATATTTTATTAAAATTATAGATATTAATTTACTGATTCCAAAAATATATAGTTTGTATATGCTAGCTCAAACCGTTTTTAAGATATTAGCAATCAAAATCTTAAAAAGTTGTATTTATTTTCGTTTATACATAAGTCTAGAATGCCTTGAAAATCAAATGATAAAGTCTGACGGCCTTTTCTTATTGCAATTATTACGGCTAGAAAGCCATGGAAAACAAATGTTATTATGACATTTTTGGCATTGCTTACTTGTTTGCTTGTAATAAACTAACATTTTTCTTCGAATTTATAATAATAAAATGGGATATTCTGCAGCAGAAAAATTCGGTGTTTATCCGTCTATAATATTCAAATAATAGAAATTTATTTACAACTCGTAATGAATACCACAGGTTATTTCCCAATAGATTCTTGCCTTCCAAAAGCCCTATTAAATATGTTGTAAAAAAATTTGAAGAGACCAAAAGCTTAGAAAGGAAAAAGAGGACAGCAATGAGGGATGAGGAATTAGACTTAAATGTCTTGCTGTTCTATAAAGGGGATTATATATCCATTATTTATACTTTATTATTAAATCCTACTATAATTCATTTTGTATTACAGAAAATCCTGAGTATTCTGTATCAGATCCGGCGGGCCATTTTAACAAATCTTTATCAAAGATTCACGAAATTTTAAAAAAATACCGTTATTATCCCTATAATTTTTTACCAGTCCAAAAATTAACAGAAGATCACAAGAGACAGCGGTTAGAGTTTTGTTTGAATATTGATGGAAATCTTTTAAACAAAATTTTATTCACCGACGAGGCAACTTTCAGCACAGCTGGTATGTTTAATCGAAAACATAAACATTTTTGGGCAACTTCTAATCTTCACAAAATTCAGGGCCGTAGGTCTATAAATGTTTGGTGCGGCATTATAGGAAATAAAGTCATTGGTCCAATCAGGCCCGTATCCAGAAATTCGTTTCGGGGGGGGGGGGGGGGGGGCGGGCCAAGGACGAAAATCATTCGATATGGATACGTGCTTGGGTCCAATAATTTATAATAAGGCTTAAACTGGGCTAAGATACTTGGAATTTCTTAAAAATAAGATTGAAAACTTTTTAGAAGAGCTTCCTCTCAACCAACACGCTACGCTTATCTGGCAGCAGGACGGTGCGGCAGCCCATAATGTTGCCCCTGTTACAAGGTATTTAAATGAAAAATATAATTTGTGGATTGGAAGAAACTGGCCAATAATGTGACCGGCAAACAGCCCCGATTTGACGGTGCTGGATATTTTTCTTTGGGGCTATTTAAAAAACAAAGTTTATTACAATAGGCCAGAGAACATTCAAGTTTTGGAACAAAGCATTCGAGAAGAAATTTTGGTGCTAAATAGTCCATTATGAACCCAATAAATCATAAATTATTAGGAAATATTCAAAAATGTATAATAAATCAAGGGAGTAACGTTGAAAATCAGTAATTTTTTGTTTATGTTTAATTATTTTTTTTAACATAGTATTAATTTTCTATTAAAACTTAAATGCCAATCATAAAGTAATTTTTTTATTTTAATTAATTATTGTTACCAAATGATTAAATAAAAATTTTGATAGCAAACTACAAATTAATAGATATCAAATGAAATTAAACTTGTTGCATTTATTTTTCAACGCCTCCTAAATGTTATTTTTATAGTAAGCAAAGCATCACCAATGTGGGCTATTTGATTTTCAATGCATTCTAGACTTATAAGCGAAAATAAATAAACTTTTTAAAATTTTGATTGCTAATATCTTAAAAACGGTTTGAGCTAATATAGACAAACTATATATTTTTGGAATCGGGAAATAAATATCTATAATTTTAATAAAATAGATATAGAGTGTTCCGTTTAAAAAAACATAGGTTGCTTATTTTTTTCGGCAAGGTAATCATCTTTTGAAAACTTTTTGATTCTGATAATTCAGTAAAAATCCTAAAACTTTTTATTTAAAGTTTTTTTTCTAAAGTCTGTGCGTTTTAAGAAGTCCGCTAAGCCATAAAACCTCTTGAGCATTATGTCGGTGGCTCTCAAACAATAAATTATATTGAAGGTAATTTTGGATGTTGATGAATTACATTTTCTAAATAAAATAATTTAAAGTAAATAAAAAATTAGTTTAGGTAAAGAAAAATAATAATTTTTTAGCTTTTGTAGTATTCAGACAAATTAGTTTTACGAATTCTTTTTTATAAAGTTTTGGTTCTAAAAAGAACCGATTTTGTAGTCTTGCGACAGAACGTACCTACTCGTAGATAGGTCCTACTAAAAGTAGTTTCGTCAAGAAAAACAACCTGTCTTGACAATTCCGATTTTTTGTTGTTTAAATAATCCCTTAAAAATTGCCATCTTTTCGAAACAACATTGGACAGCTCGCAAAGCAGTTTTCTGTTGTTCGTTTTTTTATATTTGAAACCCATATGTTTTAAGATGATGGACAAACTGTTAGTTCCAATATCGCAAAGTTTTTTCTGCTTTATCTTTTCAAGAATAGCTTTGAGGGTAACATATTCCTTGGCTTTATACATATCATAAACAATATTCCTAATAGAGAGTTTTATCCCTTGGGATAAATCCAAGGTTTTTGAATGGAGTCGAACCCTTTTATATGGTCTGTCCAAATCCTCTTCACTCTTTTTTCGAAGTCTTCTTAAGGTCTTCTCTGAAATGCCGCAAGCATCAGACGTTCGTTTTTGCACTGCCAAAACAGACACTAACGGGCCCGAGTTATCTTTTTCTAAAGTAAAATAACGTTCCACTTGTAATACCAAACGGCGTTCACCTGGAGATAAATGCCTTCTAGGCGATGTGCCACCTTGCTGAACATTTTCCATAACTTTGCTTAATAACTGATTTTAATTCACACACAATGAGAAACAAACTAAAAGTGAAAAGCACAACTACTTATTTAAAATAAAGTAGAACATACCATCCCGCACTTCAGCAAATTTTAATTATTTCTTGGAAAATAGTAATTATTATGAAGATTTAATTATAATAATCCCAAAATAATGTCATTATCGGAAAAGTATATACCTGACAAAATCTTTAACATATTTAACCATCCCGCACTTGAGCAAATTTTAATTGGTTCTTGGAAAATAGCGATTATTATATAAATTTAACTATAATAATAGCAAAATAATTTAATTATCTATTTAATTATTATTTATGCTCAACGCGTAATTCTAAGATAATTTTGTTTTGAAACCACTGATTTCGCCCAGTAATAGAATACAGTAAACCAGTGGGATGTTCGGTGTGATCAAGTATAGCGAAGGTGCGAAGATATTGTAACTTAACCGACTTACTGTTTTAAAAGCGATAACATCCCTTGGTGATTTAATCCGATATCGGACTTCTTAAAACGCACAGACTTTATCTCTAATTGTTTTCACTCTAGATAGGGGTCTAAATATAAACGAAAACCCTGTACTTTAATATAGGTACTAATATAAACGATATCTCCTAATTACCTCAAATAAGTAAGCAGGTAAATAAATAACACACAATAACTTATTTTTATTAATTTTTATTTATTTATTAATTATATACTACCGTGGTAAAAAATAATAAAATCGAAATACATTATCATACATATTGATTGATACCCTAATGAATAAACTAGCATGCATCAATATAACTAAATTTACACTCATGGAACAGATACATTTATCGCAATATAATAAATAAAGGGCAATCAAAAAGTTTTTCAGAGTTTGTTTGTCTGGTAAGTTTGAATTCAAACCATTCTTCTTTTCGATCTCAAAAATTAATAATAATACAAGAAAAAACAGTTGATTTGATTTCCAAAATTGTAAGTTGCTTGGTGAACTTCTAACATCATACATGTTCACAGTAATTAAGTTCTGTGAACAAAACTTTGTAAATGGATTTAAAATAATTAGTAACTCTGATTAAAGAACTGCCACATTACATGTAGATGAAAACTTCTGTGATTTTTTGTAAAATTATTAATTCAGACGGCCAAATTGTAATATTATCAACTCTCCTGATCCAACAGGACGTTTTAAAACAATAAAGCAATTATTGCTAAAACCGTTTTAAACATACCAGGACACCACTAAAAACTTTCCGATCACGTGATTATAATATACAGCCGTAGATTCGCAGAGAGCCATATTTGTGTGAAAACAAGTGATCCCCATCCAGCTACCCTAAAATAAGCGGGGCGCCTCTCCGCAACACGTACCCCCAAGTAAGGGTGCGTTTTATTTAAGGAGGGGCCTGCCCCTTAACAAAAGAGGGAAAAGGTAGGAGTCGAGAGAGATGCAAGATGTAGTTGATATTTTTGATTGAAATCAGAATTAGCTACGACTATTATAATGGGAGTGTTTAATGCAACAAAGTAAAAAACGCGAAAAAAGGTGATTAACACATTTTTATATAGTCAAAATGTAAGTACAATTAGTACACTAATTTTATAGTTATAGGTCATAAAAGTTTGAAACATACAACTAACCTGACTTCATTGGTATATTATTTAAAAGGCCAATTCTGAAGATATCTGAACTGTAGTCTACCGAAAGCCTAAAAGTAAACATTTCTATTTTGGGCAATGTAATAAATTTATGTTGCTGCACTTATTGTATTATTAGGTGTCCCAATAAAGGAACTTTCTTAACATAAAACTACTCATTTCCTATTAAAACTATCAGTGCAATCTTGCACTCTCTCTCTTTATAAAATAAACGAAAAAAAGAGACCGCATTAAAAATTTAAAAATATATAGTTTACATTTTTTTTTAAATTACAGTTACAGTATGGTTGCTGTTATTCAACGGCTCATTTTACAGTTTTATATTTTTACACATGTATTATACAGTTATTATGGTGATTTAATTTAAACCAAAAAAAAAGAATTTACAATTTACAATAACTTGATTCTTTTTTTAGTATCTTTACATCAGTCTGACATGTTTAAATTAAAATTACGGTGGCCATTTCTTGCCTATAAAGTTTCTCCCCGCCGCTGTTTTTTTTGCCTTCGAGCTTTTCAGGTATTGTTTGCTTGTTAAGTAGAACATTTTACCTTTTTTTTGGCGAGTTCTGTATAATTTTAACTATTTATGTCACCCTCCAATTCTTTTCGTTTCTATCGTCAAACATAACTCATAACTAACAATAATTAGCTTTGGTAAATTTGGTTAGTGCTTGTTAGTAGGATGCATCTTAGGGATCTAGGAATTAGGAGATATAGGTTTAGGTTAGTCTTGGTTAGTTATACATTTTTGTAGAATCCGTTTTTTTTCGCCCAATTAATGTTAGTTTAGGTTCATGTTTTTGGTTTGATATTTGGGGGTGCTTTGAAACAACGTTAAAAAAATGAAAGGTAGGTTTTCCAGCCAAAATTAAGAACAAAATGCACAATACAAACTAACAAAATTGGTTTTGAAATCATAATACCATAAGCCATATTATAAGTGTATTTATCACAATGTAGATTTACTTAATTTGTTCAGGGCACCAATTAAAAAAATTAAAATGTTCTCCCTTACTCAAAACAAGTATAAAGTAAAAAGTGTTCATAATAAAGTAAAAAGATTACTTAATCAAAAAACGCGTATATAACAATAACGTCCTAAGTACAAAAAAGTTATAATACAACAATTATTTTAAATTACACTATGCAAATACGGCTTTAATTAATTACATTTGAGATACACAATAATAGCATAAGTAGTAATTAGTTAGTCAGTGAATTAACGAACTTAATAGGTCAAATATATACAAATATAGTAGGTTTTCTACTAGCGGAGGGGGAGCTAGAATAGTATACTTTATATTTTGATGGACTGTAAGGTCTTTATGTGTTTTCAATAGGTGTAATCTATTTTTTAAAAATATTAATATCCAGATATTTAGGCCTCAGTTTGTACTTCGTATGAACTGAGCAAAAAAATGTTTTAATCTGGTCAACGAAAAAAAAAAATTAAAATATATTCCAATATTGTATTTAGGATCCACATAGTACAGCTGAACTATTTCATTTTAAATACATTTTTGAAGACGCAGCTATTAATGACCCATATATTAATATTTTCAAAAAATAAACCTTCAGGTATATTATTCCCAAAACATGCACAAAAAGTAACTTGAGTTTGAAATTGGTGAGTTTTAAAATGCCATCAAAATTTAACGAAACTATATTACATATAATACAAAATGTATATCTTTTGTGCATTTTTTAAAAATAACTACTTTTGGATTTGGTATGCATATGTTTGGTTTTTACTTATTTTTTTTTGTGGGATGAAAGTAATATTTTATCATATTTTTCTGACATACTTATTTTATAAAGCCATATTTCTGACAATATGTTACACGCAACACTACAGCGACCTTAGCTTTTATAGTAGTAATAAAAAATGGTGGTAAATGTTATCCTTTACCTATTACTCCTTTAGGTATAAAAAAATTAAGTTAGTATGATTTTTGTTATCTAAGAAGTAAATATATACATCACTGTACAAAAATAAAAAATTATAGCATGATAGATGGAGATGATAATGAGTAAAACAAATAAATAATGTTGGTATATTACAAAAAAAGTGGAGGATGAACTCATGATTTTTGATAATTGGAATGGTTCTTGTGGGCGATATTTTAATTTTGAATTGACACGTTGTCAAGAAAAGTAGTGGAAGTCAGAATTTGTTAAAATGTATAGTTTAATGAGAAAAATATGATAAATTTCCAATATTCCATATCAATGAAATTTATAGACTAGAATCATTCAAGTATGTAACCGACAATAACATCTCAGTTCAGAGCACCCTAAAATTTTCAAACCAATTTAGTTAAGAGCACTGCGTTTTTGAAATGGCAAAATTCTAAAAACCTTTGATAAAATTGTTTATTTCTTTGAAATTAAATTATGAAGAGTTTTACGTTACATACAATGGCGAGCAAAAAATTTAAGGTTACAAAAAAAGTTAAATCGATTGTTTTCCGACAAATGTTACCGTTACCTGTCATTTTTGTGATCTGTCATGTATTGTTACCATAGTTACGACTTTTATGGAATGGCGTGCACTACTTTGCAGTTTAGCGGTTGATCTCTGTCTGTAAAACCTTTCGGTTACACGATGTAGTGCTTGTAGTAACGTCTTTATATCATATTGTTATGGCAAGAATTGCAGCATTGTTACATGATGGTCGAGGACAACGTGAAACTACAAGAATTATTGGTAACATGCTTTGTGCTATATGCAAAATATGTACCAGCGCTATCAGGACACATGATAAGCAGAAGTCCAGGATCCGGGCGAAAAATGGGTGGTCGATTTTGGTGCAAACTCGACTTCTAGAAGTTAGAGATTTAAAAAGGCTTCATAGTGCTGGAATGTAGAATTAGGACTCTATACTCTGTTGCAATGGGGGACCTGTGTTCACCAGTGCAACAGCATCGAATTGCAAGATAACCGGTAGGTCAATTATGGCACAGTATTGAGGCTGTTTAAACTTTGGTTATGGTTTGAGCGGGAACCTCGTCACAAGCAGCAGGCACAGAGTTGACCCTCATATTATGCAACGACTCTCCGACAGCTTACAGGTACATTGCGGAGGTCCTAGAAGATCACATCACTAGGGTTTAATGCAAGTTAATGCTAGATATCACGCAGCCAGAGTTAGAGAACATCTGGATGAGGGAGGAATTAGGCGGTTCGATTGACCAGCACTCAGTCCAGACATTAACCCCATTGTCTGGGATTAGCTGGGACGACGTATCCGAAGGCATACACCAGCTCCATAACTGCCCAAAGAGTTGCTATTGCAGGATTGGGATAACATCTGACCCTAAACTGAATTGAAAGTAGGCCACGTCGATTTCAACAAGTTATTATGCAATTATTTATCTTTTTTGTTTTTTTTTTACTTTTGTAAATTTGTTGCTTTTCGACTCAATACCCAATATAGCCTACAAAATACAGTAGTAGCTATTTTTTCTAAGTAGTGTTCTAAATTTGTTACTCGCCAGTGTATTCATTTCAATATTCAATACTTAAAAACTATCTAATTATATTGTGTGCATTTTCTGAGAAAATTAAATTATTAATAATAGTTGGTGCTTGGTACTCGTGACTGAACGTATGTATAATTTCTATTACGGCCGTTTCGATACACTGTTATTAAACTTTGAGGGTCTCATCATAAATACAGCTTACCAGAATACATAAAATAAAGTAAAACCAAACCTAAACTTACCTTTAGTCAGCTTATGCGTCTTCTATAATGTAGGGTGATTGATTTAACTTAAAGAAAATAAAACCTTAACTGATTGTGTTAGTAAATCAATGGGGATTGTACCCAAATAATAAATACATGTAGGTAGTTACGGTACAGTCAGTACACGACATTAAATGCAACATCAATTTTATTATTGCCTCAAAAACCAGATCACTTTTAGATACATATAAATTTTTAAATTTTAATTGTGTTCAGAAAAAGCACTGTGTCTCTCTAATATAATATTATAAAGGTTCCAAGTACCATCCAGTTTTTGAGGATCGATCTACGATAATCAATATATACCGTCATACATATATTTAATGGAATTCCAATGAGAGAACGAAATAAAGAAAAACTGTACAATTATTACAATTAACACTTTACACAATATTATATAAATTCAATACTTTTTGTTTAATAATCGTGCCATCAAATTCTACAGTTACATTTAAAATTCCTCTACGTCAATAGTAACATGGTTAAATTCATCTAAGGGGTTACACGAAAGTTTTTTAGTTTTGTCTTTAAAACTCTACGTTCAATAACTTAAAAATCGTATTCAAGCTGTTTTCTAGACAAAATATTTTATGATGGATTTATGAACATAAAAAGGGGGTTTCATTTATAAAATCACCACCTGAAATATCTAAGTCTTGTTTTTAGCGTGGTTTCAACAACACATTTAAAAGTTTTTATCTAAAAAATAACATAGGATAAAAAATTTAAGTTATTTGCCTTATTAATCTTTCCCTGGTGTGTCCGTGAATTCTCTTAATATTCCAAATAATACTTCACCATTATTTACAAAGAAAAAATATAAAATTGTACAAATTATACAGATCGATTTGTTCCATTTTTACAAAGTATAGATTTCCTTAATATTTCCCTTCTTTAAATTAATATTTACAGAGTCAAGTCTTATGATACAATTTTTTTTACTCACAGTCGGAAAGAAAACTTTGTTTTCCTACATCTTTACAATCGGGCGGTCACAAACGAAAAGGTGGTTATTTTTTTTACAATATACCGCTTAATAAAATTATATAATAAAATTTAATAATTTACAGGGGGTTCTATTTTACAAATAAAATATATCTAATTATATAAAATTTCAGCCTTTTCGTAACAAACGGCGCGGTTTTCTAATTCCAGGTAAAAAGGCCATTATTATTTTATAAACTAAGTTTTGATTTATTTTTAACGTTAAAAATGCTGTAATTTTTTTGCATAAATGTATGCTATGATATGGACTCTCTACGTGACTCGACACTTTCATATACAAATAATTTGGTTTTTCTGGTGCATAGCATACAAATTATTGTTTGATCGAAATTTTTTTTAGAAAAATAGAATAAACAACAATATGGAATTTAGCTCAATTATAGTGAGTAATTATTGTTCACACAAAACTTTTATAGGCGTCAGTTCCCCACGTTAACTATTTAAAGAAATATTAGATTTGTCAAAAATCACAGGTCAATTTTAGTAGTTCAGGTTAGTGACTCACTGAACACAAAGGTGTACCAAAAAAGTGCTACATGAAAAATTAAAATAAAACCTATACAGAAATTATAAGAGTTTAAACTAACATCTGTGTAAATAAAACAATCCAGTCTTCCACCACAATTTAATAAATGTAAAATATATGTTTCGAACGTCTAGACGTTCATCCTCTGGGGATACTAACATCGAGTTGAGTATGGTTGTTTCAAATTAATGAGTACAACTTAAAAAAGATGAAGAATATAAAATTGAAGATGTATGCCCGGTTGTACAATTCGCGCTTAAGCCCGAGTTTAGCTAAAGCGCTACTTAAATTCATCGAGCGTTGTACATAGAAACTTAAGCCCAAGTTTAATTGAACTTGGCTGTCTTGAACAAAGTTTAGTGCACAAATTGGCAACGTTTGACTAACTAGAGTACTCCTTATCGTCAGTAATATTATCGAAATGATCCAATTTGAGCCAGGGCAATATATACTTCCATAATACGCTATGAGGTCACCACCGGAAAGTTGTTCGCTATCTATATTAATTGTAAATATGCGCAACTACCTAGGCCAAACCGTAGTTTAAGCGCATATGTAGATAAACTAGATTATGAAAATAAATGAATTTAAAAAGAAAAATAAGAAAGAGGAACAAATTCGCGCGCCTCGGGTCATTTTTGATCCTGAGCTGACGCAACAGGTGACAGAATAATAGACATTTTTAACTTACCAAGCACATTTTGGGCCCCACCGAGTTATTTGTGTCCAGCGAGCTTAGGCCTGTTTAGATCGAGTCAAAAGCAATATGGGTCCAGGGTTCCTACTACAGATTGTGCTAGAAAATTGAACTCAAAAATGGTACAAATTCTATGGTACACCTGTGATGATCTCATTTGAGATTGGTACTTAAGTTGCTGAGCGTGTACTATGATTTTTTACAGCACGACCTTAAAATCGCGGTAATTATGTATCACATTTCTGTGTTACAATTATTATCGCGCGATTAAAAATCGTAACGCGTCATAAACTGTGATATTTCTATGGTAGACAGACATTCACAATTTTCAGACAAATATATTTGCTGTTATCGAAGAAATTTGAATGTAATTTAGTAATTAAAACCATATCCATATGCAAAAACATTACAGCACCATTGGCACATAATTATTTTGATTAACCTTGAATCCTACCCCCACGCCGTATATAATCTAGAAATTACTTAATTACACAAATCTACAATAATTCTTTACACACGATTCCCAGCTGCCTTTCATCTGGGCTTAGAAAACCTGGCGCCGTGCATTTTCTACAATAATTATAATAGAATCTTCCTATCCGACTAAAAACTCGCAAGCGCGCGTGAAGTATTTCTCGAAAATTAACAGAACTCTGCTATACCGACACCACGACTCGATTCAACTTCTATTTTTCAAAGTCAAGATCATGTTCTTGTTAAATATATGGTTAGATTAAAAAAGTTCTGGGGCAAATATTTTTTAATTTAGTTAGAATCAAATCAGCTTATAACCTTGATGGTGGGAGGTTTCAGCTACCGCACGAGGAACAAGTAAGAGATTTTGTTGTTTTATCTCAAACAGACCATCGGCGAGTCTTATTCAAACGTTCACACACATACAACAGTTTACATGGGATAATTCTAATAATTGCAGATCTATGTTCAGTGTAAAAAAATTATTATCGGGTGGGTTACCCCTATTTTTAATTTAAAATACTTAATTTTTTATCCATTTTCGCCCCCAACACTTTCCCATTCCAAAAAAACCTATATTTAAAAAGAACACGACCCTCTCAAAAAGTTTTTACGATAAAAACCTGCTAAAACTACTTGTAAATGCAACCTTACGTGCTCCAAATGGGATTAAATATAAATACGCGATAAAATTGGTAAAATGCGAGCAATGTTTAGTTAAAATTGAGAAAAATTAAGCTTTAAGTGAGATATGACCAGAGGGATACCAAAGACTCAAGCCTTATTCCTTGGAATTTTGTAAATCTAAATTTCTTTATGACAAAATTTACAATAAACTCCGAAACTGTCTCTTGAATGAAGAAAATATTTCAAGACAAGTAAGCTTGAAAATCTTTTTCTCCCACTGGAACACTAATCCACCTCGTTGAAACACACGAAATTTTAAAAAATTCAATAACTAAGCGAAGAACAGTGCGAAAAATTTTGCCTTCAATTCATTTTTTTTTCGAATTTTTTTTCAAGATGACGATCAAGAATAATATTATTTCCTGAGGTCTTTATCACAATATTTAAAAGGTACCGACACGGAAAGGGTGCATGTAAACATTAGAAATAGATAGAAATATACAAGGCGCGTCACGTATATTAGCATGTACATATTAACGAGATGTTACCACAATGACGAAACAACGTCAGAAAAATTTCAGAAATAATGTATCGTGTGACTGACAGAATTTACGCAGCAAATAAGAGATATGTGTTGATAGGCGTTAATGAAAAATGATTTTATAAATGAGTTCCGCCTAAACCCTTAAAGGTATGATTCCGATGCAAGCGTCGCGTCCAGACGACTATACTATATTGCAAGCCGAAAGGATTTAACGACGTTGCGTCTCTCCATATATTATTTGTGTTCTGCATCATCAATCAATCAATGGGTTAGCATCTAACACACTCAAAGGGGGTTTCATCATCTTCTGGTATCATCATAAACAAGACAACAAGACCATAAGGAATAATATTCTGGTAAAGTAAGCGCCACAAATATAACATTATTGTTTACATTTCTGTCTTCTGTATAAAAACTCTAGCAAAAAAAGCCGCCTCTATGCGGCATGCATTGTAGCCCAGGCAAATTGTAATTTTTCTGGGAACAAAAAGAGAGCAAGCTGCAATTTTGCATGGATGTAGGGTACCACTAGAAAAGCTTAACACTGAATTTGCACGGTTCTTACCCCCTTAAATTAAGCGCCATCTCGAATCAAAGAGTTAAATCGGTTTTTCGCTTGTAACTTCTATTATTTTTGTACTAGAATAAAATTAAAAAAGCATTTTGTAGGGGAAAATAATACCTATAAAGCCATGCCTCCCAATAATTCATTAACTCATTTATTCATACCAAAAATTTCATTATTTAAACAAAATAAGCATAATGATATCAGTTTTTTCGCTATTTCTAATTTCCTGTTACTCTGATTTGAAACTTTCCTGAACATACATTGTAGAGCAGGGAATTCTCTACATTTTATGTTCGAACATATTTTTTGTTAAACCAATTATTTTTGTTGTACACCGCGCCAATCGCTGGAGGAAGAGGATTCGTTATGTGATCTATAACTTTTAATGGCCGTTTTTCGTCGTTTGTTTACATAAACCACATTTTAAGCGTTAATGATGTGTAGAATGTAGCTTGCAGCCACGTACAGGGGCGGTCATATCAACATTTTGAGGGGGGGGGGGGGCATGCAGTGGCGGCTCGTGCCAATTCAGAGAGGTCGGTCTAGGAATTGTTAGCGCCGTAGGCGAAAAATTTTGGGGTGCCACGCCCTTTTTTATTGATGATTCTTGGTTTTCAAGTAGGAAAAATACGCAAAAAACGGGTAAGTAAATTTTAAGAAAATTATAGATACCTATATTATATTATACCTACTTACTTAATTATTTTTATTAATATTTTTTGCGTTTAAATATTTTTAAAAAATTAAAGGTTTGACACGATTGGTCAGTTTTGTCACACGCGCCAAGCGCTGTTGCCGTAGTTCATAAAATTTGTAATGTAAATCGACGCCAAGGGATACAACATTTTTTGGAAAGAAAATGTGCTCAGATCGCAGTTTTTCCGAGGACTTAGCGCTACACGGTATGCTCTTATCAGCAAAATGGATGATCTTAACGAAAACGAAGAAAGTAAAGAGTGCACTAAAAATTTGGAAAAAGGTGATGTTGATCATGTTAAATGAAAACGCTTTTTCTTTATTTTCATAAAACAGTTGTATCTATCAGTTAAATATTTTCTGTTTTGCATTTTCGAAATGTTCAGAGATTGTGGTCAATTTTTTTGGGCGTTTTTCAGCGTTTATAAAATTTATGAAAACTTACTTTATTTGAGGAAGCCTTGAAAATACTTATGTGAATTTTCGTGAATTTCGTCACATATTTTAAGTTCGTTCTACATACATACAACGTTTTGTACATGAGATTTTTGAATTTAGAAATTCCAAGACGTGCGTTTTCCGACTTTTTAATTTGCCAATTTTAGAATAATGGATTTTTCAGAATTGATAAATGCAAATCATTTTTTTTTTCAATATGTAACAAAACCAAAATATGGAGATTTTCTGAAATTCTTATTTGAACTATGAATTTTACATTCATTAAAGCTTTTGAACAATGGGGATAGAAAAATTACAAATTCAAAAATTTGTAATTTACAGAAATAAATTTCGACGATTTATGAAAAATCTTTAAATATTTTTGACAATCAATAAATATGTATATTTTGAATTTCCGATTGAATATTTTAAACTTGCGTATTAGGTCTTAAAAAATTGAAATTGCAAAGTATTATTCGAATTATTTAAATAATTCGTAGATACTAAAACTAAAAAAATGAAAAATTAACGACATTGTAATATTGTGTCATCAGTATCACGTGACTGCAGGCTACATTCCTCACATCATTACCGCTTAAAATACGGCTTATGTAAAGAAACTACGAATATCGGCCATTAAAAGGTAAAGCCAACATAACGAATCCTCGTCTTCCAGCGATTTTCAAATCGTGCGCAGAGCGACTGCAGGATCTTTGGAGTTTGTTGAACATTTGGCGCGATGTACAACAAAAAGAATGTTCGAACACAAAATGTAGAGAGTTCGCTGCTCTACAATGCTTGTTCAGGCAAGTTTCTAATCAGAGTAACAGAAAACTAGAAATAGCGAAAATACTGATATCAATACGCTTATTTCGTTTACATCGTGAAATTTTCAGTATGAACAAATGACTTAATAGATTTTTCAGAAGCATGACTTTGTAGGTATTGTTTTCCCCTACAAAATGCTTCTTTAATTTTTTTTCTGGTATCTACAAAAATAACAGAAGTTACAAGCGAAAAATCGATTTAACTGTTTGATTTAAGATGGCGTCAAAGTTAAGGGGGTAAGAACCGTGCAAATTCAGAGTTAAGCTTTCCTGGTGGTACTCTACACCCATGCAAAATTGCAGCTTGCTCGCTTTTAGTTCCCAGAAAAGCGTGATGAAAAGTACAGGTTTGCTGCACTATTGCGGCTTAAATTGTGAGGTCTTCAGCGAGCGCATTACTTGAAACTTAAAAGCCAGATGCCGTCGAGTACGATTCGTACAAACGTGAACCATCCTCGCATATTTCTCTTTTTAACGTAGTATAGATAAGAACAGAGAGAAGCCGTATCAGCGCTTTGCCAGTAGCAATAAAAAATGCTGGTAATAGGTCGAGTTTAACATTGTGATATTAATTTCTAACTGATTCAGCCAATGAGAAACGGAAACTGGGCTTTGAAGGCCAATAGAATATCCATCAGAAGTAATCAAATAAAACTTTCTTGGCGTCCACGTTGACTCTTAAAAGTATTAACCCGGGGATTGTCGCTTCCTTTTATAATTTTTTTGCTGGAGTTTTTATACAAATATTTAAATGTGAACGATAATGTTATATTTGTGGCGCTTACTTTACAAACGCCACGCGGTCAGTGAGTGCACTACTGTCGAAGCACACCTGCAAATGCCAGCGGCCTGAAGTGGAAGCATTTGAGCTCTGGATGAATAGAAGAATATGCAAGACAGAGTACTTTCTACTGAAGAAGTTCTCCATCAAATGAGTAGCTTCTGTCACTAAAAAACGCGCACCGGGGTATTTTGAGTATGTTATGATAGGTGAAAGATACAGCTTAATTACAACTGATCATTCAAGGCAAGTGAGATCTAGAGTAGTCACCACGAATGGTTTGGATTTTCATCTATAGAACTATTCAAGGCGGCTGCACCATTAAGAAGAAGAATCCTGAAACCTGGAACTTCCAGTGACACATAAACTTGCCGACAAATATATTTATAAAGTTACGAATTTGGCTCTAACGTGCTGCATAAATTCTGCGTATTACCGCATCCAGTTGAGGCCGATATGATATATGCTAAAATAAATGCCGCTGACCTGTACGAAGTAATGGGGACACTTGAAAATTTTGTTGAATCTTCACTGTGTTAATAAGTTATTAACATTAAAAAGTCCACTATTTACAATTTTACCATAATATAATTACTATGAACTTGTAGTATGCTCGTTTACTTTATCCATCAAACATTTAAGTTTATAATAGTTTGTGAGATTCCGAAAAAACTAAACGATAACTTTCTCAAAACAGCCGTCAAAAAATTAAATAACTAAAACGTAAAAATTACGTAGCGGAAAATCCGACTTAAAATTTTAGAAACGCTACTAAAGAATCACTAACCTCTAAATACTAAATCAAGTTTTTTTTGTCAGATCGCCGCTACCTACCTACTTGAAAATGGATGCTCTGTCAATTAAAAACTAATTTTTGAATTAAAAGCTCGATTTAAAATTATCATTAATTCTTAATAAAACTTAAAGAAATGGACACGAATACGAAAAAAATTAGGGTTTATCAAAGTTTAAGATATATTTTTTAAAAGTTGCATTAGAAATTCTTATTGCAGAAATTCGGGAATATCAAAAAGAAAACTTGGGGGCGTATATTATAACGTCCCAAAATAAGAAAAAAATATTATGAACATGGTCTTGCAAATGCTTTCTTTCCGAGATACGAGGGTGCTAAAAAAATAAATAAAATTATTTTGATAAAACTGCTTTTTCTTAATCGAAAAAGAAAAGTCTCGAGGTTTTCTGGTAGAACAGACTGTTTTCAAGTAATAATTAGAACCCTTCTTAGTTACAAGCGTTTTAAATTAATTTAGACTATTTTATATAGAAACCACTTGTATAGGAGACGTATTTTAATTATTACTTAAAAAGTGACGTACCATTTCTTCCATGAAAATTTTTCTTTAATTCTGTATCTCGAAAAGAAAGCATTCACATATTTTCGTACCATGGGACGATAGATACGCCCCTACATTTTCTTCATGATATTTCCGAAGACCCAGTATACTAATCAGTCTACAAGCAAAACGAACAAACCTTTAACGTCGATTTACGGTCTGATCAGGGTCCGGTCACATGGTATGGAGTAATCAACATTTTATATTTTTGGCGTGGTTATAATGTCCTGCACATTGTATTGTAAATTTGCCAGACAAAATGGACGAGCAGTTGAATTATTTCATGCGAAATCATGAAGAATTGCAGATATTCACACAACGCCCACAATTTATTTTTCGTATAGCTCTGTCACAGCGTAAAGAAAAGACCAGCAGGCGCTGTCGATCCGAAATTCTTTGAAGTTAATAGGTAAGGTTTTCGTCCACTTCAATCATATTGCATATAGCATATAGCACCGATATTGCAAACAGAAGCGTAAGCGCGCAACAATTCGAGATTGCCGCTCTGCATACGGAGAAAATGGCCGAGGATGGTGTCGACACACTTATATTTTTACGCTGAGAGCGCCTGCTGGTCCTTTCTTTATGCTGCGGCTCTGTCGTTTAAATGCTTTTAAACATATTGACATTTCCACAGATTTCACTATTACCTGAATAAATAAAGCACCGCGACTTCGACTGTGTCTTGTGAACATTGACACATTTGATCCGGATTGTGATCAGACCATGACTCGACCTATAGTGTGAATCGTCATCCTTGCCAGGTCTCAGATTTGAACCAATGGGATTGTGTATTTTTTACATCTATACAATAATTAGTAGCTATACTAGCCAATTGGATTTTACCAACAGCCGAATAAATCAAAAACAAAACTTAGTATCTTTACCTTGTAGCAAATCTTGTGACAAACCCAAATCTTAGAGGTCCTCATATCGTCCTTGATAACTTTAAAAAGCATGCAAGAGCATCCCAAAAAACCAGCTATTATAAAACTCTAAAAGCAGTAAAAAAAAAAATTACACTACATGTACTGAACTATAAATTGAAAAATTAAAATTACTCGATCTACTAAAAAGTAAAAAATAAAAAGAACTAAATAATGATTCGCAAAGTCTAACTAAAAAAGCGATGGGACGTAACACGTAACGGCTAGGTGCGTGTGTGTATGTGAAAATATATAAGTTACAACTATAATACAAGACAAAAAAAAAAAATTATAAATCCTACGACCGAAAAAGTCGCCTCGTTCCGAAAGCCAGTCTCACGTTAAATTCAGTTAAAAATCGGATCAGAGCGGGTTCGTCTTCCGGTCGCAGCTGTACACGTTAAGTCCTACCTAAAAAACGCTAATCTTAAAACTTAAAATGAACCATTATATATATAAAAAGTAAAGTCACTCTAGAAATTGAAAAAATATTCGTTAACATAATTAAATGAAAAGGAAAATACTGGAAATGCGCGAATAGTTTGGCCAGTGCAGATTTATATGCAGTACCCTACAAAAGCTTAAGCGTCAATTACTTCTGAGAGCAACGACAGTTAGTCAGGTTTGAAAATATTGTTCTCATAGCCTAATTTCACATTAAAATTGTAATTTAATGAGAAATTAGTCAATAAGATCGCAAGCAATTCGTTATTCACATCTATATAATAATAAAACTCGTGGTTACCAGTACAATACCTCAAAGAGTCGTGCTTGGCAAAATAAATGATTAATTTCTTAACTTTCTGATCCTACTGTTTTAACACAGTAAAAATTTATAACGCTATTAAAATGGTAACATTGTTAAAAACACAATGTAGCATATTTATCTCTTTTTATGGCTTTTTAATTAAATCATCAGGTAAGGTGCAGAATATGTGGCAAGTGCTCCGTATATGAAACTGAACGGTTTATTGCTTTTAACAATATTAAATTGTAACTTCAGAATATTTTAAAAAATAATCATTTTTATGACAATTTTAAATTAAAATGTAGTTAATTTGTTATTGTCCTTTTTACAACTAACAGGCAGTTTAATAATGTTAATACAAATATAAATGTAATCCTTCTAAAATGAAATGTAGTGATTTTATTTTAAAGCTAATTCGCATTAATTCAAAATAATCATTTTTCTAATTAGTCTCCTTTTCAAACGACAAAAACTATAATATATTATGGAAATCGTTCTTAAAATATCAATAGATATTAAAATATTATTCCTAAAAAGTTTTTAATTAACGGAATTGTTAAAGAAAATTCTATAACAAGCTTAGAATTCCAATAAGGAGCATTAACCATACGTTTTACCAGCTTACCAATTCTCATAATATTATATTTCATGCTACAGAAAGTATTTTACCACGCACTGTTTTAAATCTGCACCGGTCGCGGTTCAAAAATCGCATCTAAAACACCATTTAACTGAAACCCACATGACAGATTGCAATTTTGATAGGGTTCCTTTTTTTAAAAAAACCCCACTTTCTGACACAATATCTAGCGGGGTTGTTCTACACAACCTCTCAACCCCCCGCTTTAAATCTTAAACATTTAGTACTGGTTGTAGAGTTGTTTACTACGTAAGGGTTTCTCTTCACCCTAAAGAGGGTGCCAATTTTACAAGACCCCATTGGTCGGGGGTCCTATAGGACCTAGATCACCGCTAATGGATCCGATAGATCCAGGGGCCTTCATGAAATATTTTTCCAGTTTGGCAATGATGTGCTTGCCGTAGGTGTATTTGCGTAGGGAGTTCAGGTGCGGTCTGATCTTGTGCATGAGCACCTTGCGTTGGGTGGGCTCGCTGACGTCGATCATTTTTTGCACCACGTAGTTGGCGTACTGATCTTTCATCATGACGTGAAGGGCGCTGGAAAGATAAATGGTTTAAAATGAGAACAAAGGTAACGGTACACATTAGGCTAACGATTCAAACAGGGGGGATTGCTCGCTCACTGTGTTGAAGTGAAGATGGAATTAAGAAAACTTGTTGCACATCACTATAATGTTATAGTATACCGCAGATTAAATTTTTATTTTTTATAAATAAAGACTTTAGACATTCCAAGTAATAAATATCTTCAATATCACAAACTGGTTCGCGCCCGGGAGTGTGTATCCAGGGTGCACATGTTGAACTATGTTATAAAACGTTTTGATTAAATAAAATCATTTTTACTTTTTCTCTATTATGAAAGTTAATTTCATCATTAAGCGATATATTAATGCAATATTAAAATAAATCAAAATATTTTTTTGGTACTATCAATCCATCCAGGTTGGATGTACAGGGTTATCCAACCAAGACTGGACAAGGCGATTTTTTGACTTTTCCTGTACTTTTATAAAAAAACTGAAATAGCCATCTTAAGTCATTTTCTCCCGCGAATTCGAATATCTTCAGCAAAAAACAATTGAACATCAAACAAAAGTACTAGGGGTCACTTTGATATTTTTTTAAATAGAACACCCTATATCTTCGAATATTTTTGGATTTAACATAAAATAGCAATTATTTTTTAATAAGTGCATTATAAGTCTAAACCTAATAGTTTCCGAGATATCGACTTTTGAAAAATGACATTTTTCAACTTTGACAGCTTCTAGCTTTCTAACGGTACGCTTTAGAGTAAAACGGCTTACATGTCCCTATCTTACTTTTTTATTATCTTCCCAAAAACATCAACTTCCGGTTAAACCGGATGTAACTCAAAAACCGGAAATACAGTACTTCCGGTTTTACCGGAAGTTCATGTTTTTGTAAAGATCATAAAAAAGTAAGATAGGGACATGTAAGCCGTTTTACTCTAAAGCGTACCGTTAGAAAGCTAGAAGCTGTCAAAGTTGAAAAATGTAATTTTTCAAAAGTCGATATCTCGGAAACTATTAGGTTTAGACTTATAATGCACTTATTAAAAAATAATTGCTATTTTATGTTAAATCCAAAAATATTCGAAGATATAGGGTGTTCCATTTAAAAAAATATCAAAGTGACCCCTAGTACTTTTGTTTGATGTTCAATTGTTTTTTGCTGAAGATATTCAAATTCGCGGGAGAAAATGACTTAAGATGGCTATTTCAGTTTTTTTATAAAAGTACAGAAAAAGTCAAAAAATCGCCTTGTCTAGTCTTGGTTGGATAACCCTGTACACGTCATTTAACACATAAGTCTGACAACATTAAACTAAATGTATATGGACATTTAGTTTCAGTTTTCAAAATGTTGAGACCCAGTACTCTAACTCTGTAAGGTATTGTGTGTAGTTTGCACTTCTGGTTTGGTATAAATGAAAAGAAAAGTTACGTTGATATTTTACTCCTTATAAACATTATCAATTTATATACAGGGTGTTACTTAATGATAGGCCGTAATTCCAAGGGCGCATTCCTGAACCAAATTCAAGTAGAAAAGTTTTACATAAACATGTGTCCTAAAAAGTCTGGGTTTCAAGATACAGGGTGTCAAAGTTTAAAAAAAATCGGTATTTTATTAATATCTCAATAATATTGATAAAAAAATGTACGCCACTAACTTATTTAAATATTTTATATTGTTTTCGGTTTAAACAGCTAAAACTACAACGTTTTTGCCTCTTGATATATTTTCGTATCTTACTTCGTTTTCGAGAAAAAAAATAAAAGCCACTTCATTGCATGTCGAAAAATTGATAAAATAAAATCAAGTTAACTGAAACTCATAAGTATTTTGGGACACCCCCCATATTTAGGTGACCCTGTAGCTTATCAAAGAGAAAACAAAAGTTCTTTTTGTAGCCTTTTACGTAGAATCCAGTGACGTACTCAAATTTTTTCTAGCTTTAATATCAAACTTGCTTTTTTAAATGGGTTACCCTATACAAGGTAGGCCAACAAGGGCGCGTCGGTCAATAGTTGCTAAACCGTTGAACTTATGGGAAAATTTTCTTAATAAAACTTATAACGTTTCGCCTCTGCTATAACCTAAAATTATTTTTAAGAATACAAGGGTGTCTCAAAAAAGAGTAATACCAAAGACTATATTTTTGTTAAATGGAATACCCTACATCTTAGAATATTTTTGAATTTGACATGAAATAGCCATTATTTTTTAATAAGTGCATTATAAGTCTAAACCTAATAATTTCCGAGATATCGACTTTTGAAAAATGACAGTTTTGAACTTTGACAGCTTCTAGGCTTCTAACGGTACGTCTTTGAGTAAAACGGCTTACATGTCCCTATCTTACTTTTTTATTATCTTCCCAAAAACATCAACTTCCGTTAAAACGGAAGTACTGTATTTCCGGCCTTTGAGTTACATCCGGTTTAACCGGAAGTTGACACTTTTAGGAAGAGAATAAGAAACTTAGATGTAAGATGACATGTAAGCCGTTTTACTCTAATGTACTATATGAGAGTATAGCTCGGATTACCATACTGGACTATACCTAGAATGTTATAGGATATACAGGGCAAACAAAAAACCGTTTGGTGGGTGATTTTTTGTAAAATATTACAAACCCCCTTTTTTTAACATCCTGTATGTATATATAATATTGTATAAATAGAGAGGTAAAAAAAATATTTTTCGACTTCTTTGTGTTTCTATATACAGCGGGTTTAAATAATAGGGGTTTTCTTAATTTTTGACTGTGCGAAAAAAAAATATTTTTTATAAAACACTCTGTGCATATAGGGTGGAACAAGTCTGCATAATTACTGAATTACCAGAAGCTAACTTTCACATTAGCAAAATTAATTTGTTTATTTCACGCCGCCAGTCCCCTGTCATCATTTCCGCTTATTTAAATTAAAATATATATTTTTTGTTAGTAGGCCAATACGGGTATTTAAAAAAACTATTACTGGTATGATAATTTCATTACTGCAGAAGACATATATTTTTGACTCTTTAATCTAATTAGCAGTTATTTTTCAGAAAAAATAATAACATTGAATAAATCGAGTTGCGTTTTACTACGTGAAATATTAGAAACAAAAGCTGAAAATTTATAGAACTTTCTCATAAATATTGCTCAAATTGTTCTCCATTATGCCTTAGACATGTTTCACACATAGTTCTTATTTGCCTTAATGAATTTAAAATAATAAAAGGCCGCGTTTGTAACTCCCTAAATGCTCTTTCAGAAGCATTTCTTAAATCTGCAATTGTTGGGTATTCAATAGAATACATTTTATTTTCAAGATATTCTTCGATCAAAACCATCGAAAACTGGACACCCTGTACAGGCGTACAATGAGCTTCTTTACAATTAAATATATACTTTTTAGATTTTGTAATGTAACATAAAATTAGTTTAAATAAAATGTTCTTAGTTCTTGTTAAACATCTTTGGCCATTGTCTTTAAATTTAGTAACATGACGGGACAAAGCAGGGAAGAAGACATATAAAATGTGTATCTGCACTTCAATTTAAATAACTTTTTACTGATAAAATACTTTATGTGCCCCCCTGAACCTGAACCAATTTCTGTTTGAGGTATTGATTAAAAATCCAAATATGGAACAGAATTTAAGTTGTACTATTGTTCTAGTGAAATATGAGAATTAAACAAAAAAAAAGCGTTCAACATAAAATTAGATGCATACAAATTGTTAGATATCGTAATGGAACAGAATAAACGTAAATTATCATAAGAATCGTAAAATTTAGTCAAACTAACAATTGCCAATATTTAGATATATTATATGTTGCAAACTAGCCAAAACAACACTTGGAACGTTTTTGTTAAAATTTCATATTTATTTAGAATATTTTTTATAAAGTTTTAATTTATATTCAAATAATTGTGAAAACAAAATGATTCTTACTTGTCGTTAAACCCGCACACTTCCTCAATAAGCAGGGCTCTCTCGGCTCTTGTTGCGTGGGTAACGCACTTCTCCACGACGTTGCTGGCAAATTTATGTTGACTTAAAACTAGAACCTTGCCTCTGACGCTGTTGATGAGCTGTGACTTGTCTTCCGGCTTGCCATGTTCTAGAAGATATAAAAACAAATGTTACCAAACTTTGGTCTTTAGACAGTAGGTACAGTTGGGGCAGTTAAAATCCGGACACCATTTGACATTTTATGACGTTTATGTGAATTTTGGTAAGTTGGGCTTTTAACTTTTAATTTATGCCCACCTTGTGTTAATAGTAAATGGGTAACAATATTACTATTTTGGGAGGTGATTTTTATATTTACTATAATTATAATTCGGTCCCAGAAACCCAATCTAAGATTTCTGTGATTCGGTAGTGGAGTTAATATTATAAGATCCAGAATATTTTTCTAGGTGGTAGAATCAAAGATAATGAACAGATTTCCTCTGCAGAAGAAACCCTGGGTGCGCCAATTCCTTTCCTTCTTTCCAGTGAATTAACTTCATCCCATTTGTTGTAGTTTTTGGTAGTCTGCTACAATTCCCCTTGACCAACTCTTGAACCCTTTTCCAATAGCCATTCATTATTTTAGCTTTCGCCACCTCACTTGTACTACAAAATGAAATTGTCACTTTTTGATACCTTAACATTTATTACAACAACGAAGTATTATGTAAAGGTATTATTAAAGCTACATTAACATTTACAAGGTTAAGGTAATTAATGTAAGAGTAAAAATGTAATAATATATTAAGTTGACGGTAGCCTATACTGTCCAAAATGTCTGTCAGTGACTCGTCAGTAGCATATACAGAGCTCCGGGTTATGTGACGTCAGGGGAAAAAATTCCAGTGGGGTGTGCATTTCAAAAAATAATCAATGATGAAATTTCGGCAGAACGTCATATAATTGTTTATAACTTAAATTTATTGCATTAACCCTTAAAACCTGATCATATAAGACGACGACCTTTTCCACTAGCATTTTTTCCCCTTTACTAGAAACTCGTCAAAGTGACACATATTTCTGCAGCATCCAATGTGGTTAGTTCAGGATTTCGTACCCGAATTCCATGGTTTTTAACTATATTCGTTCTTTTAATGTTAATTTAGAATTTCTTTTGTAGGCGGACAACTAGTTGAAGGTTTGTTAATATTCATAGTTTTTTCAATTAAAAGCAGTTAACAATACTAAATAAAGTTTAATAGCCAATATTTAAAGCAAAACCATGTGAACGACCCATATACTACGAAAACTGAAAAAAAAACTCACAACATCTATGGATAAATTAATAATAAAACACAAATTAATAAGCAGTGCGAAAACCCTGCAGGCACGCTTATTTTCAAATCTTTGAAGTTGTGAATTCAGTCCATGTGAGTTGCCACATTTATTTTGTTCGCGATCAGAATTCCAGTAACGGAATCGCCATGCTATTTTAAATGCATTTAGCCGATTGTGGCTTGTATGACAACGTTGCATCTTAACTTCACTGTAATTGTAGCGGCAAAGTTTATTGCTATACATAAAAACATTTACTTGTATTGATTTGGTGATTGGTATTAAATGAGTCCCTGACAGAATTCGTGGACTTTGGGCATAACTGTTAAGGCGACGGTTTCGGATACTAAGGGACTAATGAGTTCAATCCCCGGGCCCGGCAAACTTTCCGAGGGGAGGCTGAAGTTACGCACTCCCCAGGCGGTAGTTCACAACTGACAACTTAAGGCCGTACGAAACCAAGGGTTGATAGCCCTTGGGGGTGCAGGCCGGGATGGTTGTCCTGACTGAGGATCGTGGTTCGCTAAGCTGTAGATCTACATATAACCAGGCTGGCTGAATGTCTATAAAGACAAGAGGCCATCGCAACCTAGTAGAACTAGATTTTAGGTGCTGTCCGGAATTTAATAAATGCCACAACAGTACATTGAATGTTATTGTCATTTTCCCTTAAAATTTAGTAAAGTAAAAATTACTAAAGTGTCATCTTTGAGATTAATAAGTGTAATAATTATTACTTGAGGTTTTAATGTGAGCATCTTACCCAAAACGTGCTGAATAACATAATTTCCAAACTGATCCTGAATAAGCTGGTCAGTGTGTTGATGAAGTTCAGCCAAGATAGGAGAGGTCTGATCCTGAGTGCAATGTTCCAAAATACGTTGAATAACCCGGCATCCATAGGGGTGGGTAGAGAGATTGTACACTTGTCCAGAAAAGGATGCGATTATAAACTGAAAGAAAGGATAATCCATATAAACTCTCTATTTTAATAAATTTGAAATTAAACATCGCATTCATAAAGATACAAGTATCTATTAGTATAATAATTATATCTTTAAAAAGTTAAAATTTTTAATAGTGCAATAATTGTAAGGTGTTTTTTTTTAACGTCTATAAATATCAAAAAAATAAATTAAAGGGGTTAAAGCAAATAGAGTATAAGTCAATTCCAGTTGATTTTGAGATGTAGCGTCTTTCCAAAGTAAATTTCCTGGCACAGCAGGTCAGTTAAGATTTTTTAACGTTGTCAGTTTCTAATATAGAAGGGGTTTTTTCAGCGTTTCTCAAACTGTGAAAAGGATTCCGCAACACTTACTTGTTTTTTTTTTAATTCAAAAATTATGCAAAATACGAAAAAATGTAGCCCTTTTTGAACAGATTAATTAATTTTCAATAAGAAGTTCATTGGTTGTTTCTTCCTATATCGTATATTTGAAGAAATATTTCTTTCGAAAAAGTCTCTTCATCATAACTTCTTTTCCTCTTTGACATATTGCAAGGTTGGAAAAACAACAGTTTTCTCAATCTTTAGTAATTTTGAATATATCGCGAAAAATATGTGAGACGAAACAAAATAGATAGAGTATCGAGAATTAAATTTCCTACAAAAAAAAACAAGACAATGCTTTCTCGCATATTTTATGGGTTAATCGCAATTGAAGTCTGATTGACATAAAAGCTGTAAATTTTGCATCATCGAACTTTAGACAATTCACTCCTAAAATTTCACTTTTCTATCTAGTAGTTTTGAAGATCACTCATTCAAAATTAATTGTCATTTTTGTTAGAAATAATAATTCATGTACGGCATATATTTCCCATTTAAACAGACGCATAGGGGCCAAATAGGTCAAAAACTGGCAAAAAACCCAAACTTAAAATTACTACTTATTGTAACGTAATATTTTTAATTAATGAGGTAATAGACCAGGTATCTAGAACCGGTTTTGGTTTCACAGGTCGGTGCCTTTGAGTCTAGGCCCGCCAGTCCAAAGTTGTATTTCGTGCGACTTACATGCTTTTGGTTATTTAACAG
The DNA here is from genome assembly GCA_963920685.1 of Polydrusus tereticollis. Taxonomy (NCBI): domain Eukaryota; kingdom Metazoa; phylum Arthropoda; class Insecta; order Coleoptera; family Curculionidae; genus Polydrusus; species Polydrusus tereticollis. The sequence continues at coordinate 65,226,283 of OY987327.1, forward strand.
CGTAAGTGAACAATTTTGTTTTTGTGGTTTTTACATTTATTTATTTATTTATTTATTTATTTACAAAAAGACCTACCTAACAGGCTCAATGCCCAATTATTAGGCAGGGTACAGGTACAGGACATTGTGCTGACTACATATACAAATTCCAAATTAAGATGTCGTTATCGGCAACAGGTAAGCTCTTATGTGTTAAATTGTGATTTATGTTTTTATTTTACACATGAGTATATTTACTTCTTGACAATTGCCATTATAAATTCTCGCATTTTGTTATTTATTTTAAAAAAAGCATAGATATTTAGTTTAGCTAGGTGTCCTTAGGTGCTTCGAAATTTATTTTATATTGGTAATTGTAGTGTCGCCTTTCATGTGAACCAAAAAAATTTTGCACATATTTGCACTATTTTGTGTTAATAGACCTCAATCGAAGCAATGCCTTAGCCCTTTTTTTTATAAAGTTTGAAATCTAATAAACGTTTCTGATTGTTGCAGGATCGGGATGTACGGACATTTTCTTATCGAGACGATTTCTTTATGATAAAATGAATGAGTCAGGTCACACTAAACTGGATGATCAAATTTTATTTTTAAAAATATATTTGAAAAAACGAACTAATTGTCCAGATTCTAAAGTCCCGGAGCTGCATAACAAAGTGTCATATTTTTTCTCTGATTTCAAAAAGAGATGGTCCAGTTCCTACAGAATGAAAGAAAGGTTTCTGGATAAAAATAGTAATTGGCTGGATTCATCAATCGGGTTTTCAAACTATGGAATTCTGGAAAACATAAAAGCAGGAAGGCCCCGGCTATCTTTTGAGGATACTTCGGAGAGAACTAAGCGTTTCAAAACACAACAGTTGCGTTCTGAATACTCCACAAAAGAATTGTGTTATGCAGCTCAAATGAGCCTGCGCTCCTCGGGTGCATCTGATACAGCACAGTTGCTGAAAGAAGTTACTAATACGTCACCTAATCGCGCAACGCGTTATAAAGTAGCTTATACCAAGTACAAACAAAGGTCTTACGAACAGATACAGCTTTCTAAAGAAGAGGCCTTATCTATGTTTGTAGAGGCTCAGCTAACAAGACACCAGTATAATATTATAAGAAGCTCGGACAAAGCTCGATTCCCATCATACAAACAAATTCAACAAGCTAAAAAGGAATGTTACCCGGATAAACAATATTATACGGTGACTGATACATTGGCAGAAATTGAACTTCAAAAACTACTTGATCATACAGCCTTACGCATTATGCAGGTTCAACGTGAAGTAATTGAAGGGCAGACAAACTTAGATAGATTATTTTTAATCAGTAAATGGGGATTCGATGGCTCGTCTGGCCACCTCAGAATACAAACAAAAGTTTAAGAGTGAATCAGCCAGTGATGCAAGTATATTCTGATCTTCATTGGTACCTTTAAGACTTACATCTAGTGATCCAGCGCTACCGCTTCAGGAGCAAATAATATTGTGGAATAATTCAAGATCTTCGTCAACACGATTTTGTCGTCCAATTAGATTCCAATTTGCTCACGAGACCACGATTCTTGCCAGAATGGAAAGGGATCATATGGAAAGGCAAATACAAGAATTGTTACCTACATCATATGAAACTAATGATCGTATCATTAAAGTTCATCACATATTGTTATTGGCCATGGTTGATGGAAAGATATGCAATTCATTAACAGATACCTCTTCTACGATGAGATGTTTTATATGCAAATTAACCTCAAAAGATTTTAATAACATTCAAAAGTCTACAGAAGCGGAAATAAGTGAAGAAAACTTACAGTTTGGTATGTCTGTCCTTCATGCCTGGATTCGTTTTTTCGAATGCTTGTTACATTTGGCATATAAGTTACCATTGCAAAAATGGCAAGCTAGGGGCCAAGAAGATAAACGAATAGTCGCATCTACAAAGAAGAATATTCAAGCGCAATTTAAATCCACGCTTGGATTAATTGTCGATAAACCTAAACCCGGTTACGGGAGTAGCAATGACGGAAATACTGCTAGACGTTTTTTCGAGAATGCAAATACGTCAAGCACTATCACTGGAGTTGATGTGGAAATAATTAAAAGATTTCGTACCATATTAAAAACTATGGCTAGTGGATATAATATCAACGTAGCACAGTTTAAAGTTTATGCCTTGAAGACAGCATATATCTATGTCGAAAATTATTCTTGGTACCCTATGCCCCCTACCATACATAAGGTATTAATTCATGGCTCCATCATTATACAAAAAGCAATATTGCCTATTGGGCAATTAAGTGAAGAAGCGCAAGAAGCTAATAATAAGATGTTTAAAAGGTACAGAGAAAGATTTTCTCGCAAATTTTCTCGTGCACAAACAAACGAGGACATACTTTGTCGTCTACTTCTTTCATCTGATCCACTAATCAGCAGTTTGCAACAGCCACCAAAAAGGAAATCCACTTTGGACCAAGCAGTTATGCAATTGTTAGAAGAACCTAATATTAATATTATTAGTCCATCTTCAACAGATCAAGAGTTATCATCAGCCGAAAGTGAGGAGTCCAATCTGTCTAATTAATACTAACCTATGTTTTCGAAATCAAATTGTAATTCGAATCTATTTTATTAACTGTTCTATTTTTTTCCCCTTTTTTTAATAAATGCATATTTTCGTATTTTGTCATTTTTGTCTACTTATTAATAAAACACCTGCTAAATTATGTTTTATGATTTACTTTTTAATTTAAAACGTAAATTTATATTAATAGAATAAAATTTTATTACTTTAGATACCTCAAATAATTTTTGCCAACTTTCGATGCTATTGGTCCCTCTGTGAGACGAGGGCTCCACATCAGAAGTGGGCACTAAAAAGGGTTCCACTTATCAAAGATTGAGAAACGTCGATTAAAAGATTATCACAATACACAGTATTAGATTTTCCTGATAATCACTTATTCAAAAATTAAAAATTGATGCGTTTGCACTATTTTTGTCTTGCTTTCTGCGCCCATATCAAAAAATCAGGAATTGTTACTTTATATCCTTTTTACTCTTAACCCCTTTAATGTATTGTAACTACATACACTTTTTACCTGTAAAGCATTTGGATCCACACACTCAATGCACTTCTGCACAACGTGATTTCCATTTTGGTCTTTGACACATTTTAATACGTGTCCGTCGAGTTCGCGGACGATCTCTTGCTGTTGCTCAGGAGGAATGGATTCCAAAGCTTTCTGGATCACTCGGCAGCCGTACATCTGAAGAGCTAGAGGAAGAACATGTCCTCTGACCTAAAAGAAAAACATACATAAAGTATATAAGTACCAATGGCAAAATAAAATTGGTTGTTGACATTGTTGTGTCAGTACAATGCCTTAAGATAAATAGATAAGAGTGACGTGTGAACGGGCAGGAAGAGCGTCCACCAAGGATGTGTACTTCAAGTGAAGAGATATGAGGTGCGCATGAGGTTGGTATGAAGTGCAGCGTACCATGATTTTATATGCAATACGCAATGACGCACACAGAAGCCGCACGGCGGCAGTGCGAAAGAAGTCTTTTTAAATCCATTTTTTTTCATTAATAAGTTTTATCTACATTTTCACTTAAGTCTACGTTTACCCAACATTGGATCTTGTAATAAAAACTATCAATATACAACTTAAATCTAGTTTTCTAAACCGAAAGAAACAAAAGGACGTTTGTAACCGGAGCCGAAACTCCGGAGCTGTTGTTTTGTTTTGACCTTGGTAGGAGCGCAAATTTATAATTTTAAAATAGCTAACAACTTTCCGGTGGTGGCCTTACAGCGTATTATGCAAGTATATTATTGCCCTGGCTCAAAGATATTTCACGCGTTTACGATATTCAACTGGAGTACGACTTGGCATTAGGGGAAAAAGCTTACAAAAAACCCCATTTACTTTATTCAGTCAAACATTATATCCGTCATAGCAGGCAGACAACTTCAATGCAGTGGACGAAATCTCCAATCAACCAGCACGGAGTGCCGGCAGAAGGAGGCCATTACAATAGAGGCGAAGAGTGTCTGTTTTGCAGGTGGGTCGTATCGGAGGCGTCGCCAGTAGTCTCCTCCCACTGATCAACGGCATGTGTACAGACTGTGTGGGTGTTAATGTGTTATGGTGTGTATGGGTATGTGTGGTCGAAAACATGTTGTGGTGACTTTAGGTGTGTTGTCTTAATGTGTTTGTGTGATGATGTTTTAGAATTTAATTCTGTGTATTTTATTGAATTCTGTTCCGTGTTTGTTAGTCAATACCCATGCCTAAGGCAGAGAGAGGTGGTGCAGGGGGAGGGGTGATACAGGGGTAATCTTGCGTAGAGTGGTGTGTGCTTTGTTGGATTGTTTATGTGTCTGTTGTCAGTGGTGAGTTGTTCATTTTGTTAATGTAGAAGTCAGTTGATATGTCTGTAATGTAGTCTATTATGTTCGGTATGTTGGCCATGTGGTGCAATTCTGTGATGCGCACGTACCTGTTGGATGACGTAACACATCGCAGAATTTTGTTCTCAAATCTGAGAAACCTCTGTAATTGGGTATTTGAAGCTGAACACCACACTAGCGCGGCATATGTTATTACTGGTCTTATTATCTGTTAATAGATGAGACGTTTATTGGACGGGAAAAGGGGGATTTTGCGGATAGGATGGAATAAAGGATTGCATTGCTGCAAACCCCTTTTTAAGGGTAGAGGTGATATGGGGCTTGAATGATAAACGCTCATCTATGGTCAGTCCTAGGTATTTAAGTCGTTTTTGTGGCGTTATGTAGGAGTCTTTGATTTTAATTGGTACAAAAATTCTGTTGTTGGTGAATTTTTTGCGTGTCGTGCATGTTGTTTTGTCTGTATTTATCTCAATTTTCCATTTGTCTAAGTACGGTGTAAGTAACTTGACAGATAGTGGATTTGTCTTTTGGCCGCTTCTGCGTAGTATGACTGAGCATATATCAGTGCGTCGTCCGCATACAGTGCCAGTTTTGTGAGGGGGTACCTCGGTATGTCTGCAGTATAAAGATTATATAGCACTGGTGATAGGACTGTGCCCTGAGGCGAAAGAAGTGAGTCGCCTCACTATGCAGTGCCGCACGGCATGCGTGCAGAAAAATAGGACCTGTTCTATTTTCATTTGACGCGCACCGAATTATTATAGCTTTTCAGGTTATATCTTGCAGTGTTCCGTATTGATTGATATTGACATTTCCAACGCGGTTTACCCCTCGATAATTATTTTAGTGTTTACAATTTTAATAAAAATCCGTGATGATCAACAATCTAATATTGAATTCGTGCAGCATGTAGAATCATGTAGAATGCGATGACATTTTGACAATGGGAATTAACCTTTGCTCCTCAACGCACTGCATGCAATTCGTAGGTACACTGTTTGGGTGGGCGTTCTCCCTTTGTCTTGAAATTAGAAAGGCGCCATTTAAAAAAAAACGTTTCGCCGCGCCAACATGAATACCTCCCTGAAAATTAATAAGTTATCGAGATGTAGCTTACCTTTTGCGCTAAGGTTGTTTTCTGGTCGCCCGTTCCAAATTCAAAGAATTTCTGAATAACATAGTTGCCAAAAACGTCAGTCATAAGGTTGTATGCAGCGGAAAGGATTTCATTAAACACCATTTGTTTTTCTGCGGTAGTGGCGCGCTCTAGTTTCTGTTGTATAAATCGAGAACCGTGCTGGTCCTGCGAGAATTCTACTATGTGATTAGCGAGATCTCTAAAATAAAAAAAATCATATTTTAATTTGGACTACTAGCAGATAAGATAAGTAATGTGCAACAAATTTGCAAATACATTATTTCTCTGAAATATATTGATATTCAGTTACTGACCTTAATTGTAAGTTAGGATATCTATTATTTCTGAAATCTTCGAGAAGTCTTGATCTACCCTGTGGAGTTTTGTCCAAGGAGCTGGGAACAGCAGTCAGAGAGGAGTTAATCTTAGTAAACAACGAATTCGTCGATCCGAACATCGTGGTCGCGTTCAAACCGGCGGCCACGGAATTGCGGTATTTGGCTTCGGCCCCTGGTGCTGCAGATAGTACCTTAAATGTTTAATGTAAAATTTAGTATTCGTTTCACAAAAAAAATGCCTAACAAAAATCAAAATGCACATAAGCAGGTCATTATGTTAAAGAGAAGTCATCCTTCTATTTTAATAAAACAAACTATAGTCAGCAAAAACTTTTGCAGCCACTATTTTCTGTAGCGAGAGTTTAGCGAGTTATATTTTTTAGAGATAATATGAGAAATAGTGAGCTTTTAATGGTGAGTTTGCATGGATCTACCGCAATTCGGGATTTTAATGACATTGAATAAATTTGACCTCAAGGTGCGTATTCACGGGTGGGCCTGACAATGCGTTTATGTTGGAGATGAGCTAAACGTTAAGGAGCGGCGATATCAGCGCCAATGCATGTAAAAAAGCATACACTGACGCGTAAACATATACCTAGCTAACGAATGCTGGTTAGTTTATGAAAATTTATTCTGACACATTTCCATATCGACGTTTACCGCACAGCGGAACTTTTGAAAGGATTGATAATATCTTAAGAGAAACAGGTAAAAAGCCAAGTGAAATAAAAAAAAAATGTTAAAAGTAGCTAATCTTTTGCTAATCCATTTTAGCAAGTTTTTTGCCGCATCGTGGTGGAGAAAGACCTCCAAGACGAGCAATGAACCCTCAGTTATAGGAGGAAATTCTGGATGGGATTGCTGAAAACCCCTCTAATAGTGTAAGAAAACTGTCGGTCCAAGTTCATGCGACAAAGTGGGTTATTCATGAGACTCTTTGAGGGCAACTGCTACATCCTTATCACATCCAAAAGGACGTAGTAATAAGTTTCCATAATTTGCATATCTGGCATGAAGAAAAGCCCCATGCAACAGTCCAGACAAAGCACCAACAAAGGTTCATGGTTAACATGTGGGCGGGGATTATTGGGAATCATCTCATTAGACCGCTCTTAATTGAAGGCAAATTAAATAGTGCCATGTATTTGCAATTCTTGCCACAAAACTTCACTTCGATTTGGAAATGTATCAGAATAAATTCTTCTTGCATCCACACAATTGCCGAGTGCTTGTCCATAGGTTGGATGCATGTGAGCATTAATGAGATGTATTAATGACAAATTTAATTATTTTATGTTGTTATTCGATTAGTTACCGTGTTCAAAAGCTAGAGCCGAAAAAAGGGGCACTTTAGGATTTCTTTTCTATGACAAATTAGGCTTATTTTGACTTCCCCTATACGCTCCCGAGCGTATGCCATATACTTTTACCGGACACCCTGGCAGAGGAGAAAACCGCACTGGTGGAAAATGTCTGATTTCTTCAAAAGTAGAAATCGGTATACAGGGGCAGACCAATTTTATTAATCGTCGTGAACAGAATGAAAATGAAATAAACTTTTATAGTGCTAGCCTCGAGGGCCGTGGCACCTTCATCAACCTTGATCTGTAGTAATTCCTTCTGACTGGATGTAAATGTGTATCTCATAATTTGTGAAGGAACGTAATCGGGTTGATTTTCTTCCTCTAAGCTAGCAGGATTTTCTAAAGTTAGAAACATTGCATTATTATAAATTAAAATTATTGGTGCTAAATGCTTTTACCTGTTATGAAATGTTTGCTGCAAACTCTGATTTTTCAATATGGTGTCTTTTTGGATAAATCATGCAGGCGTGTTAAAAGTTACAGCCGACAACTAGACAAGTTGTAGGCATATTGTTTCAGAACACTCAGACTACTCAGTAAAAACCAACAGTTTTCGATAAAGACAGTTTTAAACTCTTTTTTATATGTCTATGGTTTTAAACATACATAAAAACCGTTAGATAAGGGAGATACGTCAGATACGCTTACGGGCCGTTAGAAAGCGGACCAAACGGTATAACCAACAATTTGGCGGCTAATCGATTTTTAGGATTTTGAAGCGCACAGGACTCGACTGTAAACTAAGCATTGAATCCGTGTGTACTTGCCACATATTTGCCTTTCACAGTCAGGGCCGTCGAGAGAAAATCGGGACCCGGGGGTAGTAAATCTATGGGCCCCCCTGCACCTGTTTTTTCATGCCACACAGTTACAAATTTGCAGTAAGAGTAGATTACTAAGATAGTATTAGGAGAGATGAAGTTATTAAGTTAATAGTATCAAGAAATTCAAATACAAATACTAGTAGAACACAATTTATTTTATACTTTCACTATAAACATCTGTCATACATTTAGGCGCGCAGGTCTTGAACGAAATCCGAGCCCCCTCAAATTCTCCGGGCCTTGCCTAATTGTCTTTTTTAATCTAAATTAACCTCGGTAGACCCATGAAAACACGCCGTAACGAAAGTACCCAAAAATAAAATAAAAATAGGTTCAAATAAACCAGGAAATTAAATAAATACAATGGTAAAAGTAGTGATTACTAAAAATATGTGAAATTATTTATATTTAGCCTCCAAGTTGCAAAAAATTTAAGAAACATGAGGACATAATTTGTATTTATTTAATAGACCCTACCCTTGAATTTACCAAACCACCCAGTTGCAAAGGCGCAGGCGGAGGTGTAAGACTTCCCGCCAACGGACTGGGACTGCTGCCGATGTTGTATGATGTCGTCCATTTCTGTCGGTAGTCCAAGGAAGGCGAAAACGCCGATGTATTTCTGTCAAAGGAATCCCTGCGACCGGTAGTCGTGGTGCTCAAGCCAAGACCTGCAACATGGGGTTTATTGTTAATTACTAAATAAATACATAAATACCTTTAAATCATACTAGTTTACGTTTGAATAGAATAATTAATGCACACAAATATTTGATTTCTTAAGACATGTCTATTAAAAAACGTCTCAAAAATAATACATAGTAGTAAAAATCTTTAAAAATCCTTACTTGTCAGATGGAGTAGAATAAATATATATACTAATTAGGAAAATATTTCCTAGCCATCTGATGTAAAAACCTTATACTATAAGGTCGTAGGTCTTCCTTTCTTGGTAGTTTTAAGCAATCAATTTAGTATTGTAGCGCTAACAGTGTTAGCCAAATACGACCTTATAGTATAAGGTTTTTACATCAGATGGCTAGGAAATATTTTCCTAATTAGTATATATATTCATACATAGTAGTAATAATAATTAATTACGGATCAATTATAACAAATAACAATTTGAGAATTCGTTTCCAGAATAAAAAATATGCGGCAGAAGAGTTTATTTTGTAGTAAATCTGTAAATTGGAATAGTTTTATTGTTTGTTATTTCTTAAGCAAAAGATTATATAATTTTGCAGGTATAATTTTACAATTGCGAGTGCAAGATCATGCCGAGTGATTAGGATATTTGAATTTTCTTTTTAAAAGATATTTTAAAAATGTACAGGGTGTGATGGTTTTACGGGGTATCTTCGTTATATAATAATATAGGATTATAGGTTATATAGAAGGATACGGTTTTCGCAACACTGTCCTACTTTTTTGTGAAACAAAAGATGCTGCAATCAGAATTTTTCTAGTCCTCCTTGTTTTTGATATATTGGATGTTTTTGAAAATTTTACATTTTGGGACACCCCCCCCCCCATATTTAGGTTACCCTATAGCTTATCAAAGAGAAAACAAATGTTCTTTTTGTAGTTTTTTTACGTAGAATCCAGTGACGTAATCAGATTTTTTCTACGTTCAATAGTTTCCGAAAAAAAAAAAACTTGCTTTTTTTTTAAATGGGTCACCCTATATATTTTTTAATAATATAATTTAGTTTATAACAAGCTTCTTAGAAATATATGATACCTTATTTTTATTTTTAATATAATGCACGAAATTTACGTTTTATTAAAAAATATACATTTTCTGTTAGTAGGCCATGACGGGTATTTAAAAAAAAAACTATTACTGGTATGATAATTACTGCAGAAGAAATATATTTTGGATTCCTTAATCTAATTAGCAGTTATATTTCAGTAAAAATAATACCAATGCATAAATTAAGTTGTGTTTAACTTACGTAAAACATTAGAAACAAAAGCTGAAAATGTATAGAACTTTCTCATAAATATTGCTCAAATTGTTCTTCATTATGCCTTAGACATGTTTCGCACATAGTTCTTTTCGCCTTAATGAGTATAAAATAATAAAAGGCCGCGTTTGTAACTCCCTAAATGCTCTTTCAGTGGCATTTCTTAAATCTGCAATTGTTTGGTATTGAATAGAACAAATTTTATTTTCAAGGTATCCCCACAAGAAGAAATCCAAAACCGACAAGTCGGGTGACCTTGGTGGCCATCTTACAGGTCCATTAGTTCCAATCCAGTGGCCTGGGAAATTATTGTTTAAGTAGACCCTAATATTTAGCGCATTGTGAGCGGGTGCTCCATCATGTTCTAGATGCAAGTTTTTGAGACCTGCTAAGGGCTTGTCTTTTATTATTTCCGGCACAACGTTTTCCAGAATTTCCAAATATTTACTTGCATTAAAGCTGCCTTCAAATATATTATAAATTATTTTGCTTCCTAGTATAAAACATGAAACGTTAAAGCCAAACCTGCCTTGCCGTTCGAGTGGAAATATTGCTGATTTTCCTAAGACCAAAACCTCGTATTGCGCCGATTAAATATACCAGCACTGGTAAAATAAGCCTCATCGGACCATATAACAGTTCTTTCAAAATTATTTTCCCTGTTGATATTTTGTAAATACCAATTACAGAACTCTATACGGCGCCGTGCAACGCCAGAATGTACTAGGTGGAATTTGTATGGCTTAAAAACGTGTTTTTTTAGGATTGTTTAAACTCTTGATTTAACTACTCCGACCAAACCTTCAGCCGTTCTGCAAGAACTACTTGGATTTGTTTCAATTGAAGCTAAAACATTTATTTCATCAGTATCGCGGTTTTCCTTGTTGTAGATTTTAGGCCAAGGTTTAGAAAATGAACTGTGTTCAATTAAATTTGATTTCATCCTTAGAAAAATTCTTTTATCCGGCTATCGTCTTTCGGGATATCTACGAGTAATTTAAAAAATTTAATAAATCTCATAGAGATACTACAAAAAGGCGTATATTTACCTATTGAAATACACTTCTAATGCTTCATCTGCATTTTCATTACAAACATAACAAACGAGCATGTCGTATTTTTCATTATTTTCACAGTTTACATTTTCTGCCATAATTAGGACAAGGATTTTTTTACTGATAATTAGATATTTTAAAACAACTTGGAGAACCTGAATACTCTGACAGAAACTAAAGAAGTGTTTAATACTCAGACGAACAAATATGTTCGTCTGAGGTTTAATATGACATAAATGACTGTGTTATTTTCTTTTTTTAAATACCCGTCATGGCCTACTAACAAAAAATGTATATTTTTTAATAAAACGTAATTTCGTGCTCAATATTAAAAATAAAAAGAAGGTACTATATATTTCTGAGAAGCTTGTTATAAACTAAATTATATTATTAAAAAATATACGTACTATAGAGTGCATTTACAAAAAAGCAAGTTTGTTTTTTTTCTCGGAAACTATAGAACGTAGAAAAAATCTGAGTACGTCACTTTCACTATCTTTACTAGTAACGGAGATGCCCCGTAAAACCATCGAAAACTGTCCTCAAAAAGTAATTTTTGTTGAGCTTATTGTTATGGAGGGTTCAGAGCACAAGTGGGCCAAGTCCATTTTTACACAGTATAGGCAATAGGGGGGGTTCTGCACCCCCATCCTCCACTTTTTCTTATGATTAAATCTCCGGAATCAATAGACCTACGCTGCTCCTGCAAACAGGTTTTGTTATTGTTGTGTTGGCGTCATGATGCCGCTGTGCATGTCTATTTTTAAAACAGAACTGTTTTTAAACACCCTGTTTTTAAACAGAAACTGTTTTTCAAATTGGTTTAAAACAGGTTTAAAAATAGTTGAAGTTTGTGGTCCGCCATTTAGTTTTTTTTTTAGTTGTGTTTAACAACTAACAGGTTTCCAAAATTGTAGCCAGAATTATTAAGAAATATGTAATAACTTTAGGCAAAGTGTTTTTTAAACTTAAAGTATGATCAAATTTACTTGTGTTTTAAACCCTACAATAAACAAGAGAATATGCACATTTATTTTTAGGATATGCAACTCAACTTAAGTAAAATAATTCTTGGCGCGATCCTGGTCAAGAGAAGTTATATATATGTAGTTGAACTGGACGTCCAGATAACATTTGCACGGCAATAGTTATTAATGGATCAGGTTAGTTAGTAGACTGAACAGTGTTATTTTACAGGGCGAGCAAGCAAATTTTGGCGGAAGCTTGAGAGGCATGGTACGAAAACATTTTTCTGTAAAACAAAAAAAGTATGTGTCGGTAATTTTTTTATTTTTTAATCTGTTTTCAAACACTATAAATACTTATACAGGGTGTTAATGTGATCATGTTACAAACTTCTAGGGTAGGTAGAACACAGGAAAAAAAAATAAAGTTCATATGAACATGGGTCCGCAAACGCTTCCTCAGGGAGCTAGACCATGACCTTCATAGACTAGTTTTCGTTTTGTAGCTACGCAACTACTTCAGCTACCGCAAACAATTTCGGGACATAAATTACTGTTAGTAACATACATTTATTGCACATACGCAGCATATTTAAGTTGACATGGTTAAAAACTTCAGGCACGGTTTGGATTACTTCAGCCGCAGCGGAAATTCTAGCCACCAAATCTTCTGACTCGACTGGAGTTCCATAAACGAGACTTTTTATACACCGCCAAAGAAAAAAATCTAAAGGTGTTAGATCTGGGGAGCGCGCTGGCCAGGTAACAGAGTCTCCGCGGCCAATCCAATGTCTTCTAAAATGTTCATTTAGGTGCTCGCGGACAAGAAGTGAGAAATGAGCTGGCGCTCCATCATGCTGGAACCATAAGTTATGTCGTATATTTGGGGGCAGATCATGTAACAATTCTGGCAACACATTTCTTAAAAAATTAAGATAAATAATAATAAATCCCTTGCGCGCCATTATCCAACCGTTTTTCTAACGGAGTCAGTTTCCCTAAGCCACTTCTTTCTAAGAGTGTGTGAGCTGAGATTCGCCTTTCAGGAAACCGCTCTTAATATAGTCGAGAAGCGGCTCTGCCATTACATCGAACTTCCCCATAAATTAATAGCATGTCGGCATATTCAGCGAAAGTGTAAATTAATGACAAATTCTTGACAACAGTGAGTTTACCTTATTAGATGAGTAGGTGCAATAAATATATCGAGCGTGGTGGCAGGCATTTTCAGCAACTACTATTTTAACTTTCTTTTTGTACTACCTATCATAATAATAACGCTGATTAATTTATCTCTTGATGTCTGTACTGAACCTTATTGTTCTTTTGACCTAATTTCTTTAAGACTTCAATAATTGATTTCTGTATCTTAACTTGTTTTCAACGTACCCTTTTTATATAAAAGGCATAGGAAAATCATAATCTAATGTCACAACGGCGAGAAATTAAAGTCTTAGAGGAATAGGGTCAAATTTACCCTAATGCTCCCCTGGTTCGCACGCCCCTGGTTAAAGTTAACATTGTCCAATAGGCTCAAATAGATGAACTTACTAAGAGTAATTTATGTCCCAAAATTGGTTGCGGCAGTTGAAGTAGTTCCGGAGCTACAAACCGAAAACTAGTTTATGCAAGCCATCTTCAAAGGGCTGTAGCTTCTTTTATTTACTTTAGCAAAAGGTCCTCCATAAACCAGTTTTTGAAAAACACCTTTTTCAAATATTTATTTTAAAACTAAATAATTTTATTGTAAATTATATTTTATACAAAACCCCTAACTTGGCAACATGTTTCGATAGCCTAATTCCGCAATAAGGCAACAATGTTACTACTTATCGACATGACACCTCTGTGCGCCGATGTGGAGAGAATAATTAACGAAAGCCGCAAAATCAGATCTGAATTGGAAAAACTTCGGACTAGCTAATGGAAGCAATTCCAAATAGGAGAATGCTGAAAATAATGATGACGAAAATGTTCCTATTGCTGCAATCATCAGAGCAGAAGAACAGGTTTCGTTAAAAATAATAATCCGTATACAATTCCCCCAACAAGTGTTGAATCAGAATGCTGCTTCTCGTCAGCAGGTCAAATTTGCAATAAGTTACGATCGAGCATAGGAGATGACACGCTGAACGCATTGACTTTTTTACGTACCTTTTTAAAAATATTTAGAATTTCTTTTATTTGTTAACAGTAGCCATTTAGTGTATTTATTGAACAATAAACTGTTCTTTAACTTTTAATGTTAATTTTTTTCGGAATTGATCCCGTGATTATATACTTTTTATCCCAAAAATTGGATTGGAAAAAAGCTTCGGGACTGACACCTCTAGCTAGAATCGATAAAGATGCAACGGTAAAAGCGTTTATTAACCGGCCAGATATTAGCACTATCAAGCCGATTTTTACGCAAAATAATAGTATTTACAGGATTAGACCGGAAAAGAAGCAACAATAGTCCTGTAAAAGCTTTTGCGAATCCAGCCCATACCTAAGAAAAGGAAGAAGACCTTGCCAAACAACTATCGTCTTTCGGTTATATCAAAAGTCACTGAGAAGGCAATCAACGAAAAATTATTAAAGTACCTGAAAGGCCTTTAACATTATAAGTGACTTCCAGTATGGATTCCGTAAATCTAGATCAACAGGAGACCTTCTCGCTTATGTTACTCACGTTTATAACAGCGCAATAGAACATCATGGGGAGTCCCGGGCGGTAGCACTGGACATTTCCAAGGCCTTTGACCGAGTAAGGCATGAGGGGCTCCTAACTAAAGTGAGAGCATACGGAATGCCGGTTCAAGCCTGTTCATGGCTGCCAAGCTTCCTTAAAGACCGTTCTCTGCGAGTGGCTATCGACGGATTTCTTTAAGACACATTTAACATCAACGCAGGAGTCCCTCAAGATTCTATATTGTCGCCCACCTTCTTTTTACTATACAATAATGATCTTTCGGAAAAAAACTAAAAATCCTATATATAGCTTCGCTGATGACAGCACACTTGTTTCATTTTTTACTTTGAGAGGTTTCCCATCTCAACAAAGACCTGGAAGAAATTCTGTCTTGGGTTGACAGTAACCAAGTAGAGGCAGTATTTTCTAAAAAGGATAATGTTGAAGAACCGGATATAGTCATGGCGGGACACTCGATTCCCTTGGCTTCATGAATTCATTTATTGGGTGTCGATTTGCAGACATATGTCTTGGCATAGTGACATTGCTAAAGCAGATTCGCAGAAGCCTGGAATACTTTTCCGAACTAAGAACCTCTATACACCCTAACAACTCGTGATGCTCTATAAAGCCCAAATTCGACCATCGCTGGAATATTGTTCGCATATCTGGGGCTCTGCTTCTAAACATACCCTGAGATTGCTAGATTCCATTCAAAGAAGAGCCACTCGCTTGAGCAGTGCATGGTAGAAATATACGACGAGCCACTGCAGCCAACCCATACGTGGTTCAGGTTAGTGTCCCTCGAATGACACTGTTTAAAAATTCTTTAATCTGGAGAACGTTATCACTCTGGAACGACCTCCCTGATGCCGTGTTCCCCAACCAGTATAAACTCCAAAGATTCAAAACCAACGTGAATTATTTCCAGCGCACACGCACCGCTCGCTGGACGCTATAAATGATTAATCCTGCAGTGCTGTACCTTATCATAAAAAAAACATAAATCTTCATGGTGGCTGGAGGTCATGACATGACATTGACAGTCAATTTAGATGCAGAATAAGGTAAATATAGTTATTAGAATTCAGAAAGCAAGCAACTCAAAATCTCAGAAAGGAAACTTATTACAATAAAGGGAGTTAAAAAAAATTGACGTCAGTCAATAATAATTTTGAATCACCTTCATAACAAATAATAGGCAATGTTCATAATTTTATTTTTTCTTTCAAGATGGAATCTTTGTTGTTCAAAATGTTAACTTAATATTGCTATCTAAAATAAATATTTTCATAGAAATAAAAACACATTATAATGTAGCCCTTTTTCCACAACAAAGTATTACCTACTTGACGGCCGGCTTCATAAAAAATATTGTACACCACACGTTCGGAAATAACTATTACCGTTTCCTTGTGCTGATTTTCTAGTCTAGTCCAGAGTTCTCCGATTAAAAAACAATCAAAAAGGGGCAGTTTTGCCGAACGAATGCACAACATATAAATACAAGAGTTAGTAATTGAGGCCTATTAGTTTAGTCTAAGTCCAAATATTACATATTCTCATAAAAAAATAATACATATTTTGCCTTAAGGCACAAAATGTATGAGAATAAGTTTTAATGTGCAATCCTACGGACTTTTGAACATAGTAAATTACAACTTGGCATTCGCTTATATTTAACTTTACGTTTAGTTCAGGTCAGTTTCTGCCAGGAATCGCGCTCAAGTTTAACATTATAACAACACACAAACAAATAAATCAAAAAATATTTTCTCTCTAAAAAGCAGCCAATAAAAAGTTATGTAGCAGTAAAAGCTGCTTTTTATCCAAGAAACTTGGATATCTTTCCAGCATTAATATTTAATTTAAGCGCCAATAAAAGTTATGTGATATTGCCTTATTTCCATATTGCTTCTTGAAGGGCGCAGTGCCCTTTACGAGGCGACGAATAGCTCTAGTTCTCCAGAGAGCTCGCAGTCTTTTAGTCAAATGCCGCGCCGGCAAGTTTTGAAATGGCGAGCCCTTTGAAAGAGCTATTAAATATTTTATAACTTTTGGGTTATAAATGTTAGAATCGGATATATTATAAAGGAAATAATTAAACATGCATTTCATTATAAAATGTCTGGAAAGTCTGCATTACCCCCTACGGCAAACAAAGGCGCTAGTATTAATGCCCAGCAAAATAAAATAGACGCTCAATAACCTGTAGACTTAATTTTTTTTATTTATACTCGTATAATCAGAGGTTGAAAATTTTCAGTACGGATCAATCCTCAAAATCTATACAAAATTAGGAAGCTGGCAAATTAAAAAAAAAACAGGGTAATCACAATCCATTTTTATATACAAAATATAAATATGAATTTTCTTCAAGCCTATAATAACAGCAAATATGCAAAGTGCATATACCGTAGGTAGAAAGTCTATCTTGTTGGTGGTAACAATAGCAACGTATTAATGAAGAAGGCCATTGGTCATAATTTGTTGTAACTGTCAGTTTGAAGTTTAATGTCACGTAAAGTCGCTTCAGGTCGAATTATAAACTCCTTGCGCTTGCGCTGGCAGCTCAAGCTTACGTTCAAATATTAAAAACATCGTTGTACAATGCATAGTATAGTTGGGGTCAAGCAAATATTTGACGCGTGACACTTCCATATTGTCATGGGTGTCAAATACGGCAGGCCACTCATAATATAAAAGTTACTAATGGCTAAATTTATATTATAATAATTACCACCCACTCGAAGTATTTGTATCTTTATCCTTTTATATGACTAAAAAGAGATATACATAAACCGAGTTACCTTCTCGTCGATTTGGTCAAATCATATGGGCTGCAGATCCGCATTTTATTAATTAATATAATCGTTATACACTACTAATCGTTATACACTACTAAGATTGCTTTTGTTAAGACCTGTGATATTAATGGTCAATCCTGAATCCCACCATTACAATGCACAGAATTTATCAAAACAAATTTATTTAATTATAATTCATATTCTTAGACCAATTTCCCAGCAATGATTTTCTGCAAAGGTTAATAAATAACAATATTCGTCAGTCCGGCCCTGACTAAGTATCAGCTGTAATAAAGTTGGTGAAATCGAAATAACCCTAGTATTGGACAAATATGACAAGATGGAAGTGTCACGCGTCAAATATTTGCTTGACTCCAACTATACCACATGATAAGAGGACCTCAGAAGAATGTTAAAATTTCATGTAAAAAAAAGGTCCGCAACCGCTTTATTTTTGGGACAAATATGTACGCCACTGCCGTTTTCTTTTTTGATACCACAATTAGACTGACTGTGAAGACACTTATCTCGGTTCAAGAATACATCTCCAAGGCGCGTAGTATAGAAGTATAGTATAGAATTATCCGGAAACCGTAATTAAATATTAGACAGATTAAGATCAGCCGATAAGCTAATTTTCTTTATTTCTGACCGGTATATTATTAGCTTATAACGTCTTAGTTACGCGGGAATTATAAGGGTCATAACTCCCTTGGGATATTAAGAAAAATTTGACATAAAATCAAACGATTGACATCTAATGTCAATTTGATTGTCATCTATTGAAACATTTATTCCACTTTAAAAATGAACAAAATGTTACTAAAATCGGTCAGAAATAAAATTATCTATGTATCACTGGAATTATAAGGTTCTCAATTACCTAGATACATAAATAACTATTATTTCTTAACAGGATATTATTTGCTTATATCGTCTTGGTTACGCGAGCAATAAAGAGGGTCATAACTCCTTTGGAATATTATTGAAAAGTAGAGGGAATTAAGGATTTTCAGAAATTTGATACTTTTAGAAGAATTTTGACAGGTGTCATTTTACAGAGCCTGATTTTTTAAATACTTTGATCATTTCTCTTTAAAAAAGTTACTCTACATTTGATTCGATAAAATGAGCCATTTTTGAAGAAAATACATTTTCTGCATAACACGCTAATGAAATAATAAATCAGAATAGTACAGTACAACCTCAGTCGTAATTTCGTTAACATTGTGTTATTAACAACACTTTTCTAAATTGTCTGATTGTTTGAGTACATAGGACTTAAATAATGAAGGATTATCCCTATAGTAAATATGCTGACATACATCTAATTTATGGACAAGCACTCGGCAATTGTGTGGAGGCGAGAATAATTTATTCTGATACATTTTTAAATCGAAGAACTTTTGAAAGGGTTGATCGTAGCTTAAGAGAAACGGGTAAAAAGTCTAGTCAAGGTGTTACTTAATGATAGGCCATTATTCCAAGGGCACATTCCTGAACCAAATTCAAGTAGAAAAGTTCATATAAACATGTGTCCTAAAAAGTCCGGTTTTCAAGAAACAAAGTGTCAAAGTTTAAAAAAATTCGTTTAGGAGATAAATGCATTTTTATCAAACTCTGATATGGACAAATAAATGTCATTTTGAAAATAATATATATTAAAAAAAAACCGTGGCATATCATTTTATTCGCTACAATTTTCAGAAGACTTGTTAGCGTTTTATGAAAAAATGTGTTTTATTCCTAGTTAGGACCTATATTGATATGATATGAAGTTTTTACATTTCTTTGAGATCCTCTATCGTGTAGTATTATGCATTGTACTTTTTTCAATGTCACCCTGAAAAGTGCTATTTATTTTTAATATTTCAACTGTAGCTTTTTTTTTCGCTGACGACACTGCAATAACTTCAACTTCTAAGCAACAGTATCATGTAAACCAATTGCAAGAATGGCTTTCTAATTATTGGAAGATTATTTTGAATCCTTCCGAGACGAAAGTCATCTTTCTCCAAAAGTCGCGTTAGACCGCCCGAACCGAGGCTCAGAGTCGGTAAGGTTCAAGTGCATTGGTGCCAGGAAGTGAAGTACATGGGACTTATCTTCGATCAGAGACTGAATTGGAGGTTAAATTCAATTAATAGAATCAAGCCAGCGTTGCGTCAATTAAGCTCAATCTACGCCCTGCTTCACAGGCGGAGTAGACTTAATAATCGAACCAAAATTAACCTCTACAAGGTCTTGATGTAAGTAAGTCCGAACTGAATAAATTCAAATCTATAACGGACTCGCACACGACGGCCAGACGAAACTCTCTGGCTCCCCCCGTTGGCCTAAATCATATACAGCAGAGAAGCACTACCATCACCGTCTAGTTGAAAGGTAGCAGGCGACAAGAACTACGCAGCTTTCCAGCCTTCCTATCTTTCTAAACGACACACGACACAAAATCCAATATAGCAATAGCCGAAAAAAAACTCAAAACTTAAGCGACAAGATCCAAAAAGTCTTCGATGAAAGCACAGACGTCAACGGTATATCCTGGCGTAAACTTAAACTACCAGCGCCGACAGAAGAAGTTTATAAATTGACCTTTTAATTAAGTTAAAGCCGGGATATTTTTTTTATATGGTCCAACAACGGTATATTACTTTTTTATTCATTTATTATGACGCTTGAAGAAAAAGAATATATTACTTGGACTAAAAGGATCCTTATGTGTTTCGCCCATTGTGCAACCTCGGCTGATGCCTCGGCGGTGTGAGCTTCTGGGCTCAACAAATTATGTTCGCTTTCTACTCCTAGTAATATAACCTACCATTAACAATTTTAGCCAAGCCACTGTAGAGCCATTTCTTTCCTGGTTAGTTTCTTATATACATAGTACAACCACAGCATAAAAAGATCAGCAGGCGCACTCAGCGTAATAATGTAAGTGTGCCGACAGCATCCAAAGGAAGCGATTCGCCATATTTTCCGGATGCCAACCGTCAGTCTGCTGAACGAATTGTTGTGCGAACGTTGTTAATACAGAGCATGAATTGGGGAAATTATTGAGTTTGTGTTTATTATTTATTTCTTTATTCATAATGAATACTGAAGGTCGTGGAATAAGTCGCTGTGCTGCTAAAAGGTTAGTACAAACAATTCAAAAAAACTGCAATTAGTAATTTGCAAAAACCACTAAAAACTTATTAAATACAGGATGTCTTAAAACGGCCCATCTATTTTAAATTAAAATGAAAACAAACCTGTTGATTGTAATTATAATTTATTGTTCACTTAAGAATGAAAGAGAAATTTTCACTTGTTGAAAATGGCATTTTTTGAATTACGGTAATTTCGTTCGCGCCACTCGCTCCTCATTTCAAGGTGTTTTCTAAAAAGGTATCTTCATGTTTTTTTTCAATATTTCCCTTTATATCGCCAGGTTTCGTTGATTATCCTAGCACAGGGGCGGTCATATCAACATTTCGAGGGGGGGGGGCCAGGCAGTGGCGGCTCGTGCCAATTCAGAGAAGCGGTGCCAGGAAAAGTCTTTGCGCCGTAGACGAAAAATTTTTGGGGGCCACGCCCTTTTTTGTTGATGATTCTTGGTTTTCAAGTAGGAAAAATACGCAAAAAACGGCTAAGTAAATTTTATGAAAATTATAGATACCTAGGTAACGAGTGATTATTAATTATTTTGCTCAAGGGCGGCTGTGACCCAGTATACATAGTGTAGCAGTAGCGCGTAGATTAAATCATAGGGCGAATTTGCAAGAAAGCAGCGTTGTCACGTTGAAAACCTAAAATAATGTTTTTTGACGGTATGTAATATAAAATCCTGAGCTATCTTACTTTGAAAGCCTACTTTATATGGCCGCCTCCTACTTCTAGACACCTTCTGATGTTTCTTCTTACCCTCAGAGACACATTAACCAATACGTTTGGAGAATTATTAATTTCGGCAATTTTTTTTGAAATCCTTCGTTTAAGATCATTTATATCCTCAATTGGTGTTCGATAAATGGAGTTTTTTATAAAAGGCCACAAGAAGAAATCGCAGGGTGTTAAATCGCAGGAACGAGGTGGCCATATTTGTTGCGTATTTCGGCTTATTACTCTGTTTTCAAAAAATTCACTTAAAAAATTTAAATTTTCTCTGGTTACATGAGGTGTAGCGCCATCTTGTTGGAAGTAACCTTCCCGCAATTCATCATCGTGAAGCTCATTAATAAATGTTGTCAGAATTTCGATCCGATATCTCTCAGCTGTAATTGTGCCATCAAAGTAAATTGGGCCTACTATTCTTCTAGAACTAATTGCTGCCCACACACCAACTTTTTGAGGATGAAGAGGTCTTTCTACAAAAACATGCGGATTTTGCGTATTCCACATTCGCATATTTTGTGAATTAACATAGCCTGATAAATAAAAATAAGCCTCATCGGTAAAAAATGTTTTTTCAAAAGCACCACTATTTTCTTCTTGAAAATTGTTTAAAAACCATTCACAAAAATTAAGTCTTTGGGGAACGTCATTGGGAAGGAGTTCATGAATAGCCGTAACACGATAAGGGTATAGATGCAGATCCTTTTTCAAAAGTGTTTGACATGTACTGTAGCATAAATCCGTTTGCTGAATTTGTTGAGATAAATGCCTAATAGAAGTTGAAGGATTATTTTCCATAATTTGTCGCGCTTCTTCAATAACCTCATTCGATCGTTTCGTTGGTCTTCCAGCCCCTTTTTTATGTTGAACAGAACCAGTCTGACGAAATTTATCAATTAGGTATTGTGACCCAGTACGAAAATTATGAAAGGTCACCGCAACATCAGGAAACTCGGTTCGAAATTCATCAAAGCAGTCATGCATAGAGTAATTCCACACACCGCCTATTTTGTTTCCATTTCTAAAAAAACTTTCAACAATAAAAATTGTTTGTGCTTCACTAAACATTTTTACTGTAGAACTTTCAATCCGGCAACAAAGCTTCACCAAAACTTGATACGCTAAAAAATAAAATCATATCCTGCAAATAGCACTTTATAATAGTCAAAAGACGACTCCCCGGAGAAATATTAGTTAAAGCAATAGTAACCTACCTTCAAATAACTGCAAAAATTAGAAAATTTCTCCAATTTTTAAACTTTACAAATACACAAATTCAAATAAGACGTAAATGTCATAAAACAATCATGTCATCTTATCTACGCAGTACGGCCATGATGCTTTTAAAATGCATGGCCTCCCTTGAGCAAAATAATTAAAAATCACTCGTTATATTATATTATAGGTACCTACTTACTCAATTATTTTTATTAATATTTTTTGCGTTTAAATATTTTTAAAAAATTAAGGATTTGACACGATTGGTCAGTTTTCACACACGCGCCAAGCGCTGTTGCCGTAGTTCATAAAATTTGTAATGTAAATCGACGCCAAGGGGGGGGGGGGGGGGCATGGCCCCCATCGTATGACCGCCCCTGTCCTAGCAGACAATAATCAGACACTCTCCAAAAAAGTAATCAATCAATAAGTCTGATTCCCAAACAACTTCTTGATAAGGTTTTTAGAAGATTCCGTGAAAAATTTGTGCCACGAAGGATATGGCCGTCATTTTCAGTAAGCGAACAAATACTTTCCTTAGATTAATAATAATAAATAATAATTAAAATAAACTGATTTGTTTTTAGCCGTTTTGAGACAAATATTTATTATTATAAATTTATATATTAATTTTGTCGAGAAAATTGGTTACAATACATTATGTTTTACTATACCCTATGCTTAATAGTATTAACATAGTTTTTGTGCCCAGCCTTTATGGTATGTAGGCTTAATTCGGTTACTGATATATTTTTTTTTGTAACCATGTATTTCTCTTGCCTATGTATTTAAATACTCGCACACTAAATAAAACTAATATTTTGTATGTTTTATTTGACAATAAAATTGCATTATCTGTGAAAATGTTTTTATAGAATCATGATAACAACAATATAATCTCCCAAAAAAGTATAAGTCCAGAGCTGGCTTGCCAGCTCCCGCTGTTTAGTTTGCAATATTGGCGAGTATGCACCAGAAATATAATGGAAATGGACGACTTCAAATGATTTCTTATCGAGAGCTCCTGCTGTTCTCTTTATACTACGGTACAACCGCACAAAAAAATCTTTATACAAAAATTACAATTATTTTATGAACTCCTTTTAGTCTAGTCTCTACCATGGTCATAATTCTTGAGCGTAAGAAAACGGGGATGATCACATCATTCATAGGATCATTCACTTTCCTGGTTCATTCCTTGCAAAAACGGTAGGAGAAGGGAGGTGATTTGAATGATCCCATAGCGTGGGAAATCCGAACAATTTCTTGTTCCGTGTGTTCCCCAGATTCGAGAATTAGGCGAATGATCATATCTAGACAAGTGCCGTAGTCTTGAGAGTGAAAATGCCTATTCACTTCAATGAGTTAGAAGAACGCGTTCTTGCGAAATGTGCATTAACAACATGTTAGTAATCATGCGTATTCAGTTAAAAAAAAAATATATGATGTGAATAAGTCACTTTTCTCAATTTAGAGAACATCCAGAAATCAACTCAAGAGGAGATGCCATAATCAGGCTCTCGACAAGACTCGTTATAGGATGGACGCAAAATGTGCTAAATACAAGGACTTCGTGTCACGATTTTCACCGCTTAGGTCAAGGTTCCACTACTTTTCATGTTTGTTTAGCTAAAAACTGTGGAAAAGGGCTTATCCCAAAATTCAAAAAAATTATTTGAAAGGGCAGTTAAATATATTTTAACGTGTATTTAACATTATTGTTTGTAAGTCGTATTCAATAAATTTCACACTACTGAAAATTCTCACCCTATATGCCAATTTTAAGGGTTTCCGGCGTAAAAATAAATTCTCTTGATGTTTTACGATTTTTAAGGTCGCTTCGAACGCTGAAGTAATTTAATTAATGTATTGAGATATATCAGGGGTAAACCAGTTTGTTTAGGAGGCTCAAATTATCAGAAGTAAGTATATCTAACACCCATTATTTAACCAAAATAAATTCGGATTTGCTGTGCAGTGTTTTTATGCACCTTACATTTTCTCTGTGTTTTGGGAAGATTTTAAGTAAAATTTAACTATAGGCCAATCAAATGGGTTGTACCCTTTCTGCCTCTACCTGTAGGATACAGATTGTTTATAGGTTTGCCTACCGTTATTGGCAGAGCTGTAAAAACTTAAAACCAACAGAATCCAAGCATCTACTGCAAGAGTGAACCGACTTTTAAGAAGTTACGTAGTAAATACTTTACATAAATACCTAAGAACTCTATAGTATGTTCTGATTATTATTAAAATGTGAGTGTTGTTACCTGAATGAAGCTGTGACGTGGCTTGCTGTTGCTGCTGCTGCGCGGTTGAGCCGATCGCACCGAGCTGGGACGAACCACCGAACGGTGCAGCTGAGGGAGGGAGCGCGGGGAACAGGCCAGACCCGGCCACGCCCTGCGCTACGCCTGCATACACAGCACAGAGCCAATGGTTAGTCGGTTAGCGGTGAAATGTGAATGGTGAGGGTATGGTGAAGGTGTGTAGGGGAGGGGGTGTGGAAAAGGTAAGCACTACCAAATATTACTACTTATACATTATGAAATTTACAAAAAGGAAGTGAGTAAATATCTACAGATAAATAAAATATATAGATGGACACATTTGTCTGTAGCTGCCAAACGAATGCGGACAAAAAACGTTCAGTTTTTTACGACGTTGCCACATACCGTTACTTAAATATAATTTAATATTTGTTAGCAAGAAACCTCTGGAATTAAATGTATTCATTGAAATTAAATAATAATATATTAAATATATCTATTATTATTTATGCTTAAATTTTAAGAAACTAAGGAAATTTTATTTTAATATAATTTCAACATTTCTTCTTATCCTATTAATTGTGATATTGTAATAACATGAAAATATGGCAACATCGTGCACGATCAAAGGGAATAAGTGGCTCTTGGTAATTTAATTGGTTAACACAGGTCGCGTGCTTCTTGCAAGAACAACCGATCGACATTTGTGTGCGTCAGTGGAGTAGTGATACAATGAGCAAAAGTTATTCAGTTTTTATAAATACGCCGGCGCCGTGTCGCAAAACTTTAATTCATGCGTCTTTGGCATTAATACGACCAAAACTAAAAAAATCATTTTCACTGAATCAATAAAGTTATTCAGTTTTTATAAATACGCCGGCGCCGTGTCGCAAAACTTTAATTCATGCGTCTTTGGCATTAATACGACCAAAACTAAAAAAATCATATTCACTGAATCAATCATAATGCTGTCTTTTCTCATGCCGAAATATAATTTTCCTATTTTTATTGCATTTAAAACATATCGGTGTAGCACGCCCATGACTACGCTATGTTTTAAAATATTGTGCTTCTCCTTACCGATACGTCGTAGCCACAGATTCGTGTGTCGAGCTGTACGTTAGCAATGAGTGTTCTATATAAGGACGTGGTTCTGAAGTATAATAATTCTGGAGGTAAGTAAATCTGATCCACAAAACCTTTAATTTTTTATATTTAACTCATTAAATAATGCTCCAAATAGCAAACCTTTATTCAGGAAAAACGGAACTAATAAAGAATGTCCAAACAGTCTTGGGGCATATTTGAATAAGGGAATTGAGAAATGACACGGCCACGGACAAAGCAAAAGGGTTAATGAGGTTTGGCGGTTTGTGACAACGAAAAATGAACGTGGTGCCTTAATTTTATTAGGAAATTTATTTCGGGATTAGGTGTAAACCCATAAAAACAATACAACGTGCAAATTTTGAGAATATTTTCTTCTTGCATTTCCAGACAAAGCAATTTTACGATTAAGTTTGTAAACGATGAAACAATTTTACTAGTATGTAAATAGTGTTGTACACAAATTAATTCCAGCTTATACACTGTGTAAAAGATAGCAGGGATGCAAGAAGTATGAATGAAAATGGCAGACAAAAAATTAAACCAATGTTAGATGAGAAATGAAACCAAATGGGTATTACACATAAATTAAGAATTAAAAACAAATAACTTTACACAACCATTGTTACTGTATTATTCGCTCTCCAAACCAATGTACTAAAACCCACATAATATTGCCAAATCTTAATAAAATATCTACACAATCTGTGTGCGTGCAACATACCAAAGGAAGAGAATCTAGTGATGTAACTGTGACCACATGTTTTTTGTCAATCTACGTTTTAATACTTATTTGTGTAAACGATGGAAAATACATAATTACAGTACAATTATTAATAGTAAATACAAAATAATACATTAGTTAATGTTCTTCCATATATACAGGGTGTTTCCTAACCTCTCTGAAAAATGAAGGAGGTGAATCCTCACCTTATTTTAAGACGAAAATGCGGTATAAAAGTTTTTCGCATGTCGCTTCATTTTTGAAATATAGGGTGTTAAAAAAAAATTAGAAAAGCAATAATAATCATTTTAATAATTGATTTAAAAACTTTTAATAATGAACTCACATAAACAAAAGTCAATTAAATTGCTGAAAATGTCCTCCATGAGCCAGTAAACACCCATGTACACGCCGCGCGACGTGCTAAATTGTCTCTTACGTGTTGGAAAATTTCGGGACTGGCGCGAATCGTATTAAAACCATCAATATTACGCAGTCGAAGGTCTTCTTCAGTTTCAATAGGAGTAGTATAAACGAGTTGTTTAAGATGACCCCAGAAATAAAAATTCAGTGGATTCAGATCCGGCGAACGGGGTGGCCATGGTTGAGGTCCTCCTCCACCTATCCAACGAGCAGGATATTGTTAATCTAAATAGTTTCTAACACGTACTGCAAAGTGAGGGGGACGGCCGTCATGCATGAACCACATAAAGTTCTTGTTCTTAATGGCACTGCTTCCATCAATTCTGGCAATTCATCTCTAAGGAAGTTGTAATAGACATCACCAGTAAGTCGATTTGGAAAAAAATACGGTCCAACTAAGCTATCTCCAATAATCCCTGCCCAAATATTAAAAGAAAATGTATACTGGTGATGTCCTTCGATGATAGCATGAGGATTATCTTCAGCCCAAATATGGTTGTTGTGAAAATTTATGATGCTTTGTCTGGAAAAATTCG
Organism: Polydrusus tereticollis; assembly: GCA_963920685.1. Classification (NCBI taxonomy): domain Eukaryota; kingdom Metazoa; phylum Arthropoda; class Insecta; order Coleoptera; family Curculionidae; genus Polydrusus; species Polydrusus tereticollis. The sequence goes on from OY987327.1 coordinate 65,253,985, forward strand.
CTTCATCTGTAAATAGTATTTTTGCCGAAAAATGTGGGACCCTTAAAGAATTTTCTTGACCCCAATTACAAAAATTAACTCGAGCTGGAAAGTCTCTAGGCAATAAAGCTTGCACTCTTTATACGTGATAAGAATAAAGTAAATAGTCCTTTAAGATACTCCATACTGTTTTGTAACTCACATTCAACTCATTCCCGATTTTCCTCGTACTAGTGTCTGAAGATTGTTCCACCATGTTTAAGACCTCTTCCTCAAGTTGTACGGTTTTAATTGTAAGTGGTCGGCCGCCTATTTTGCTTTTTGCAAAGCTACCTGTTTCCTCTAACCTGAGGTGCAATCTTGTAAATGTTTCCGAACACGGTACTCGTCTATTAGGAAAACGTTCTGCATATAAACGTCTCGCCTCTAGCGCATTTCCATTTGCCAAACCGTACATAAAATGAATTTAAGCCATTTCTTGATTGGTAAACTCAGCCATTATGAAATAGTATATTATTAACCAAGGTTTAGACAGCCATCATTATTGCCCGAGCGGCGAGTTTAAATCACGAGGAGCGAAGCAACGAGGGATTTAAGACGCGAGGGCTATAATAAGCTGTCTAAACCGTGGTTAATATATTATTTTTTCCACTACTACAAACTTTTATATGACATTTATCTTTATAGTATTAATAATAATTATAAAAAATTATAGGTAGGTATAAGTATATTTTTTAATCAAGTTACCTGCGCTTTGGAATTGGCAAAATATTTTGTTGTTTTGTCAGGTGGCTTTGTCAATGTCAATTTGTGTTCATTTGTGTCATCAGATTTCACGAGTTTTGCGTTTTTTTTTTTAAATGAGCGAAGAAAATGTTAGTGATAATATTATGTGTACACCTCCCGAATTAAGGATGGAAGCAGAAAAAATGTTGATTGTATCGATATTTTACAATATCAAGTAATCTAATACGTATTGATAATTATCTGGTTGCCTAACCACAATGAATTGATGTTGTAGAATTAAAAAATCAAGTTACCTGCGTTCAAACAAAATTCGGTTAAGGTCAAAGATCGGTCAATAATGGATTTCAATGGCTTATTATTGACCATGGTCAATAATGACTTATAGAGAAAAACGATTTCTAGCGTTAATAATCGGTCAATAATGGCGATGTTATAGGTTAGTAGTGGAAAAAGTATGTAATGTACCTAATACAAATAAATTCAAAAACAATTCAAAAGAATATTATTTGAAAGATGTTAAACAGGAGACAAATGTTACGGAGAAAACAAATGTTGCCATGGAACGGAGCAAAGCTTACTCGTATCATTTGATGCAACATAATGATAAAAATACGAAAAATAACTAAAAAATTAAGGTACTCTTTTACCCAGATCCCCGCCAATGAACTAATTGTAAAATTTAAAATTGACCCATAGTAAAGTGCTGTAATCCCTTATGTTTAACAAATATCATTAGAATATCGTTCGGCATTAATTAAAAAAATACAAAATCTTTTTTAAACACCCTGTATTTCGAAAACGAAGCAGCATACGAAAAACTTTTATACAACATTTTCGTCTTAAAATAAGGTGAGGATTCACCTCCTTTATTTTTTCGGAGAGGTTAGGAAACACCCTGTATATATTTTGATTAGGAGACATATTTTGGCTACGAAATACGAATACATAATTCGATAACACAAGAAAACTTTTTCTGGGGCATATTCACAAGCTTATCTTGTGCATTAATCTGGGGAAGCTTCAGTTCTTTTTGCTCAATAAAGAATCCTTTAAGCTAAATGGAAAATTTGAAAATTTTCTTTTATACTTTATTTAAAGCAACATTTTGTTCCATTTTAAGTAGTTTTTTCCGCTAACCATTAAATCCGTCTTGATAGGCGTAATATAATGCGAAGCATTGTCCTTTAAATTGCATGAATAACGATTTCAGAAATGCGGAGTAAATAAATCACTGAACAACAACGTTGTGGCAATCAAATAATTTTACAAGCTGACAAAAAATAAAAACCAACAATTAAAATGTTAACATCCAATATGACATTTGAGTTTAATTTTCTTGCTTTTCGCCTTTGTTGTCGATTGTGTTAATTAAAATTTAAAGCCACCAAATTAACCAAAATGTCACCTAATGATCAGATCACAGACAGTTTACGAAAAAATATAGGATAGGCAAAGTAGTAAAATTGGGTAATTTCCAAAAACACACATCAAATTAATATTGGTGTATGAAAATAGATATGCCTAAATAGCACGTTCTAAATTTAACCCCTCGTCTTTTTGGATTAAGGTATAAGGGTAAACATAGTCCAAATAAGTTAAAACTACGAATTCGAACGTAAGCATTTGTACTCCTCAACTTTAACCTTCGGTTACTAATTAATATTATTTAGCGGGTCTTGGGAAACTTTCCTTGTGAAATATTACGACATCTATTGTTACGAATAATATATTGTAACGGGTAAAGTTCGTAGGTTAATTCAAAATTAAAATGGGGTTTACGAAAAAATAAATAAAAACTAATTTTATTCTTAAATATCTTAAAAAAACACAAACTTAAAATAAGTGCGCGCATAGAGTTGTCCCTTATCCTTTCCGTCAGACCCACTGACCCAATGCTTGGACGCGTTGCGCCGTTGACGGCTCCTCAGCAAGGCTCCGGGTCTGACGTGTGGTTGCCACGAGATGTAGCCACGTGCTGCAATTCTCATTCGTAAACTTAAATATCTTGTTTTATGATTATTTTATAATTTTATGAAAGAAGGACTATCAGCCCTATGATCAAATACACAAGTTAACTTTTAACTTACCGTTTCCATGACAACAACCGAAAAAAGTCTACTTGTTAATTTTGCACTGTAGTAAAAAAACAGCTAGTTAGTGTCTAGAATTAACTTGTGTGTTTGATCATAGGGCTGAATGTCTTTTATACAGGGTGTCTCTAAAAGGTCTGTACAAAATCTGAGCACATATTTATTTTTTATTATTTTCCGGATAAAACGATTTTGAGGACGTGATTGAAAAACATTATGCTTTAAATTTAGGTATTTGTATGGCCTCGATGTCTTGTGTGCCTGTTTTTATTCAGTTTTGTAGATTTTTAAAACTTCAAAACAAACGCTGATCACGTACTTTCTAACCCTTTTTTTTAATTGCATACCTAAGTTTGCATTGTAAATGGATCATGTTTAATTTACAGGGTGTCTCTAAAAGGTCTGTACAAAATCTGAGCACATATTCCTAAAGCCAAAATAAGGCGATTTAAAGCAACTTACCTTAGTCCGAAATTGCTCCGTTTCCGAGATATAGGATGGTAAAGTTAAAAAATAAAAATCAAATTTTTTAAAATTAATGAACATTTTTAACGTATTACTTTAAAACTTGGTACCCGGGGGTTTTTTGGGAGGCGAAACCCGAATACGGGCACCTTTTCACTGTGGCCATTAGAGGGCGCTTCACAATGCACTTCTTATGGTTTAGAATGACCATAACTTTTTTTATCAGTGTATTTTTTCCTTTTTTTTGTTAGGAAACTAATATTTTGAACATTTTGAAACAAAAAAGGTACTCTTGTGAAAATCCGTTAAAGTAAGCCGTTTTTGAGATATTTCGGTTTTTAGTGTTCGATGCCGCACCGGAATATTTAAATTATTTTGAATAAAAAATTCCGCTATTAGTAAATTTTCGGCAGGAAAAAATGTTTTACTTGGGTTAGGTACAGCAAGTTTTGCAGAAAGAATTTGAGTATGGATATTTTTTTAATTAATTTTTTAATTAAATGAGGAACAATTTTATTTTAAAAGTAAATTTAATTAGCATAAACTTTTAGTAATTGTTCAAAATGAACTCCGTTAACATAAGTACAAAGATTAATACGACGTAAAAAGTTTAAATTTACTCTTTGCATCAATTCCGCATCGTTCTTTTTCTTTAATATGTTGACTGCATCTTGAATTCTTCCCCACAATTCCTCTTCATTATTAATCGGTCTGGAGTATACCATCGCTTTTAAAGACCCCCATAAAAAATAATCCAACGGAGTCATATGCGGTGAGCGTGGCGGCCACTTTACAGGAGCGTCATTTCCTCTACCGATCCATCTGTTTGGATACTGTCGATGCAAATAATTGCGGACATTTAAACTAAAATGTGGTGGAGCACCGTCATGCATAAACCACATATCTCGTCGAAGTTGTAATGGCAAATCTTCTAATAAATGTGGCAGTGTATTTTGTAAATGTTCTAAATAATCCACACCATTTAGTCGTGCCGGTAAAATGACAGGACCAATAATTAAATTGCCAATGATTCCTGCACACACATTAATTCTAAACTCATGTTGATAATGACTTACTTTCGTGGCATGCGGGTTTTTAGCAGCATAAACATGTTCGTTATGTAAGTTGGTTACACCACTTTTTGTAAAACATGCTTCGTCAGTAAATAAAATGTGCTTAGCAAAATTCACATCCTGTTGTCTTTGTTCGGTAATGAATCGACAGAAGTCCAATCGTTGATCGAGATCCGGAGCCAAAAGGTCTTGTACCTTTTGGATATGGCATGGATGAAGCTGCTGTTCTTTTAATGTTCTATGAACTACATCCTTGGATACTCCTACCTCTAAACCTAAGCGTCTGATGCTTAATTTTCGATCTTCAGCAATTCTTTCCAAAATTTGTTCCTCAACCTCAGGAGTTCTTATTGCACGTTGCCGTCCATAATTGGCAGTTAAAGGAGTGAAGCTACCGGTTTCGCGAAGGCGTCTCTCAATAGCAGCAAATGTTTGATGGTTTGGTATGCGCCGATTTGGATATCTTTCCCTGTATACCCTAACACTTTCGCGGTCATTTCCTTCACAATACCCAAAAACCAATAGCATATCCGTCATTTTTGCAGAACCGTATCCTTCAGCCATCTTTACAGTCAATTTAAAATTTAACTAACACGTTTCAAACACTTTATTTATTCTCGCATTGGCAAACTCTTACTGAAACACTTACTGTAAACAACATATACTAAAAATACGAAAAATGTTTACATTTAAATAGTCTGTTGCAAAAAAAATTTTAAAGGTGTTCATCAAACAGGTAAAAAATCCGAGGATTTTTGGATGTGACACTGCAAAAAAGGTGCGGCATCGAACACTAAAAACCGAAATATCTCAAAAACGGGGTACTTTAGCGGATATTCACAAGAGTACCTTTTTTGTTTCAAAATGTTCAAAAAATTAGTTTCTTAACAAAAAAAGGAAAAATCTACACTGATAAAAAAGTTATGGCCATTCTAAACCATAAGAAGTTCCTTGTGAAGCGCCCCCAAGTTTTAAAGTAACACGTTAAAAATGTTCATTAATTTTAAAAAATTCGATTTTTATTTTTTAACTTTACCATCCTGTATCTCGGAAACGGAGCAATTTCGGACTAAGGTAAGTTGCTTTAAATCGCCTTATTTTGGTCTTAGGAATATGTGCTCAGATTTTGTACAAACCTTTTAGATTAAACATGATCCATTTACAATGCAAACTTATGCAATTAAAAAAAAAAAGGGTTAGAAAGTACGTGATCAGCGTTTGTTTTGAAGTTATAAAAATCTACAAAACTGAATAAAAACAGGCACACAAAACATCGAGGCCATACAAATACCTACATTTAAAGCATAATGTTTTTCAATCACGTCCTCAAAATCGTTTTATCCGGAAAATAATTTTGTTAACATAACAACAAATTTAATTTCACGCAGTAAAAAAATGTATTACCGGTTTTACAATATTTGATAACCTATTCATGTTCTCCTACGCGTTTTTTCGTGTCGGTACGTGTGCTAAAATATTCATTGTTGTTACGTTTCGAAACACAATTATTGGATAATTGAATAATGCTAAAATACCTACTACTTTTCTATTTGGTCAGATCTTAATTTGTTTTTAGTTTTGTCAACAAAACTGAAATTTATTATTATTATAATGTTAAAATTTTATTAAGGGGTTCTAATATTTCCGTATTATGTATGTGAACCCGGACTACCAGGGTCGTGCGGTCTATGGAAGCACCGCTTTCCCTACTGCTTTTATAAGAAAACAAATCTTTTATTTAAATTAATTTAATCTATGCCAATCGAAATCCATAATATCTATTTATTTCTAATTTTCGAACCAAATCCGGTCCTGCATGCCTCCCCGACCAGCGCAATATAAAGCGTCTTACATTAAATGCTGCCCTCTGATTTGCCGGGATTTACAGCGATGAGTCTCAGGTCATCTCGGCTAACGGCTCTATCACGCGCCTTTTAAATCATAATTAAACCGACGAAATATCTATTTTACCCTCCATGGATTCGGGAGCCTATCGCGGTTTTTCGACTTGAAACATGGCTTTCACGAGAGTTTATTGTTTTTGTGTTAGTGAATTTTGTGTGAGTTTGTTTGCTTTTGAGTTTCTCTTTATTATTTTGTGATGGAATGGAGCAACAAAATGTTTTGTGTAAATTTACCACATAATTACAAACCGAGTTTCCGTTTAAAGAAAAGCAAACTGTAATTGCAAGGTAAAAAGGTATATTTTTTGTATCAGCTTCTATTATGAAATTTTGTTAACTTGTTTTTAACGACTCATTATTGGTCGGGTTGAGTCAGTAAAAAAGTTAAAGTAATCTACCTATAGTTGATGCAAAACAAAAACCAATGCATGTCATCAATCAGCTGATAATTGTAAATCCGTAAGAAAACACGAGGGAATTAAATTTGGGCAAAAAGTATTAAAACTTTATGCGATATTGAATTTACTACAAACTTAAAGTATTCTTCTTTGATAGGAACCCACTTATAGCAGATATTTTGTTTATTTAAGCTTGTAAAAATTAATATAATTTGAATTTTATTAGCCGATAGTTGGCAACACAACTGTAAACGGTGCAGTGGCGCCAGCTCGTTCGTTGGTTTGGTTTGGCGTTTCATGCAAAACTAACCCTAATTGTTCGTGGTTCCGTGTTGCTGTGTGTCTATTTTTTAACAAAAACTCCAGATCCTTTCATAAATATCATTAAAAAACGGTTTTATTAAGAGAAACAAGAGTGCACATACTCTGTCTCTCTGCACATCGATTACGTTGTTTACTATTTGTAATAAATGCCGAAGCATTTAAATAGTCCGTGCAAAAAGCTAATAGCTTGTCTAAGAAGCTATTTTCAGGAAGAACTTAACAACAATGGCCTATTGTTACCCTTGACAGCATGACAGCAGTACAGAGAAGTTAATTTAAAGAGTATGGTAAGGTCTAGATATTTTATTTCTACTATACTAATTCTTAGCGTGTAGCAGCTGCCCTAAATTTCAATATCTCCACTGTAAGCGCAATTTCAAAATAAATTATTAGAGTTACCTAAAAAGAAACGTTCTTATTCAAAGAAAATTGTAAATGTGTGACGATTGCATATAAGTTCTATCCGTGACACTATTTATGGAATGTACGAAACAAGTAGGTAAGTTGTATTATTCAAAAACTAATATTTTACATTGGTTATGCTTAAGCTGTAACTTTTTCTAGAACATCATGTAATTTTGACAACTTTAAGTAAGAAATTAAAAGACAGAGAACTGTTTGATGGTTGTCTTAACTCTTTAAGAAGCCTCTTAAAGGAAATAGGCTTGAAACCGGGGCGAGGGCTTATGGAAGTTTCCCATGTAGCTTTCAAACGACTGGTATTTTTGAAAGAATACATTAAAGAAAAAGAAGCATTCATACCAATAATTCGTTTTCTTGGATGAAACATGGACTTTTCAGAATGGTACCATTGGTCAATCTTGGCAAGATGAAAATAAAAGAAGTGTTAGATCTACTAAAGTTGATGGTAAAAGGTATTATGCAGTAAACAATTAATATATAAACTGGCAACACTGTCGATAACTGACGTCACTCGAAGGGTATGACGTGCATCGGTTTTTGTTTTTCAAAGAGTATAGGTAGAAAACTGGTTTTCGACAGCCAAATTACGTAAAATTCTTCAAAAAACATAACCTTAACTTTTGGAAATCACTGTCTATGATTCCCAAGTGATTTCCAAATAATACAAGTAATTCCAAGGTAATTGTTAAATATTTATGCGATTCCCAAGGATTCCCAGAGATTGCCAACTGATTCCCAGTGATTGTCAGCTTATTCCCAACTGGTTATATAGTGACTTATCAGTAGTTATTATTTTATGTTTGGGGCGACTAGATCGGGGAAACGGGCCGATTAGGATCGAAAAAATTTTATACGAAATATCTAAAAAAAAGTCCTTCCTTTTAATTAAAAATTCACAAATCTCTTTATTCGTCATTTCAAAATATGAGTCAAAGCAAGATCAAGAACGAGTTGTGGAATATGTACCAGTTTAAAGCAAGTACTGTACCTACACAATAAGTGTTGTGAATGTAATTTTAGCGATGTCTAAATCTTCTTGGCTGATACGCTTTGCGAATAATCACTAAATTTCACCAGCAACTTTGCCATCAGAATCGAGCGCTACAGTAGCGCAATTTCATATCAGGCATGGTTTTCGCCCCTACCTACAGTAATCGCTCAGTTAGTAAGAATACAGACCACCCTATTCAAAGGAGTGCTCGATTCTGATGGCAAAGTTGTTCTGATGAACTCGACCAATGACCAATGACAATTTGACAATTACAGAAAAATATTGTTAAATTTCTTCCTAACATATTTCGTTTGACTGCCATAAAACCCCTCCTAAACTCGGCTTTCGCTTTCGCAGAGACGTAACCCACATTTATTTTAATTGCCAGTTTATAATAACAATAGATAGGTACATTACTTGATTTGTTATCAAAATTAATAAACTGTCTAATAGGTTTTCTAGAAACAAGTTATATATTAGGATATTTCTCAAAACTTGTTAGTTACAGGTACCTGTTTATATAGCTTATATAAATAGTAAACATAATATTCGAAATAGATTAGTACCTATCTATTTCACTTTGAAACAGTGTGCAACAAGTTAATATTAAAAGTATGTGGAGACCTTGGGAATCTTCTGCTAATGCGATATCTAGCTACCCTAAACATTTCAGGAATCATTAATCGTTATTAAAGAGCGGCCGCCCTAAAATAATTGCCATAAAAATACCAGTGAAATGACGAAAGTTTCATTATCGACGGTACTTAGCTATTTATGACAGTACGTCGTTGTTGACAAGTTGTTGAGTAAAATGACGTCACGCGATTGGCGTTCGCGGCCAGATGGCATACAGATCAAAATGTACGATTTTAGTTTGATAAAATATTATTTATCAACGATTATTTTTAAAATCTACGACTTTATTTGTATGGTATTATTATCTATCAATTCACACGAATAACTATTTTTAGCGATTTCCCTGGATCTCTAGGTGATTTGTACTAAATACTACATAATGAGTTCAGGTTAGACTGTCAAAACGGTAAAACGTCGAAAAACCTTTTCTACATGTCGAAAACAAAAATTCAGCCAGATACCTAACTCTGCTCGTATGGTGAATTCTCGACAGTATTTAGACCCCAAAAAAAAACTACCTGCGGCGTTTTTCCTCGGGCAGACCTACCAGCAGCGCTTCCTCATTTTGCTAACTCACCGCACGCCCCTGATGTGTACAAAAATGGGTGTTGTTTCGAGCGAAGCGGACTAGAAGAGTTTTGCTAACACTGCCAACTCAAGTTTTGACAGCTACGTGATTATTTAGTCCTCTTGCATCAGTGGCGGCTCGTCGTATAAAGCAACTGAGGCCGGGCCTCACATGTAAAATTAATAAATTATTTATTTAAATATAAAACGTTTTTTAACTAATTTCCAATCATTAAAAGTATCAAAACAATAGAACATCGAATTACCATCAAAGTTCAACATATTATGTTTTAAATTTAGCGCGCACCCCATCTAACATTAATTTTAAAAACTGAAATCGTTGCCCGACCGCATAAAAAGAAAATTGTAATCCCAAAAACTTGAGCTTCCTTTACGTCACAAATCGCTTATAAAACGCTATGCTCTCCAACCCGGCACCTCCACCGCTTTAATCGCGCAATAGCCAAATTTTGCAGGGGAGTGAGGCCCACTTATTTGGGCCTATATCGTATTATTTTTACAGTAGCTTGCAATGGCTTGCATGTTGCCAAATGTTGATTGAACCAGTACACTTATTGACTTATTTACTTATTATTTAAATGTTTTATTTTTAAAAACATAAAAAAAATAAGTTAGAAATGATTGATAAATGTTTTCATTGTTCTATAAGATATTATTAATAAATATGCAATTAAATTCCAATAACAAAAAACGAAAAAACAGATAAAAATTAAAGATTACAGGTGGGTGCCTAGTGCCTATTTGAAACTTGGCAATGTTTTATTGTTAACAGGCTCATCTCTTTTCTTCTCGTAGGATCAGGTGTCGGCTTATTAGATTTAATTAGATCGTTGGAAAAGCCCTTTGCCGTTAGGCACAGTACACAGACTTTTTACACCTTGGTCTATGCCGTTAGGTTACGAGTTACGACGCGTGCCATTCGTTTGTGATTGTTAACCTATCGTGATTTTAGATTTTGGAGGCGGGTCTGCGGGTTAAAATACTGACTGGCATAAGGCCATTAGTTTTTATGGTGTTAGTGTAAACATATAGATGCTTAGAATTTAAATAGGGCATAGTTTTAGATATTTTGAAGGGTACTGTTAGAAACGGCAGTTTTTGTTAGAGATTCGTCGGGTACGCCTTAAGATTTGTATTTTTCGATGTTTGAGCGTATTCGTACATAAAAAAGTTGATTTTTAAACTATATCGCTGATATATTTCGTTTTTCTGTAGTAGTTACAAGAGCGAAATAGAGACACAATAGCGGATGCACTGAGAGAAATTGACCCTGACGTTGCAAATTGAATATTTTTCTCGTGAAACCTAGTATTTCAAAATAATTATATTGCTGGTTGATTTCCTAACTATTCATTTTAAGCCAATGACCTTGAAATCGCGAAAAATTTTCGTCTGCGGCGCTATTTTGTAGCCTCACCCCCTTATACACCCACGAGCCGCCACTGTCTTGCATGTAAACTTCACGTGTCTGCTAGAACTTACACTTACTTAAGTAATTTTCAAAATGGCGAATCAGTCATATGGAAATAAACAGGAGCACTCTCTTTCGTAACTTCATTATGGTGGGAGAATACAATATCCCTAACGCCCTGGTAGCGGCACGACACAAATGGTTTAGATATTGCAACTTTACAATGCTTAATAGGTCTATTATATTTACAGATATTAATAATTCGTGCAAGATGTATAAGACAAAATTTACAAAATTACACAACTAAAAAATATCTTACCTCCTAAAGTTGTACCATTAACTGACGTGCTAACTCCAGCGGCAGCTGCGCCGTACAGACTCTGAGCGCTAGCTGCAGCTCCGTATAGACTAGCTGCAGCCGCGCTTTGTGCAGCGCGCCCAGGTGCTTGGCCCGGAGGAACTAAAACGGGCGCAGCCGGACTGACCAGTCGCATGGGAGCATGCCCATTGCGCATCGCAGCCGCAGCTGCGGCCGCTGCGCCTTGGGCGACCAGTATGGGTGCCGCGCCTTGTTCATAATAGGCCGCAGCCGGAACAATGTAACCGCCAGCTGGCACTCCCTGCTGCAATATAAGATGATAGGTGTTAAGTATTTACAGAAAATGTACATGTTTTACGTCACTTTGTTATGATTATGTATAATATGTTTAATAGATTATGGTAAGTTTTTTAATTCAAACGCAAAACGCAACCGTTACTAGCATTACTTGAACGCTGAAATTAAATTGAAAATTGAATACTCTAAAGGCTTTGAAAAAAAATTGCTTCAATTTGTTAACTCCCAACATTTAAATGCTTTATTTTAAGAGAGTTTCTGCAAATTCCTAAATTTATTTATTCCTAAAGCCGAAAGACTTTTCAATTGAAAGAAAACTGGAGGTAAAGAAGAGAAGTAAAATTAGATATTATCTTTGTACAACGTTTCCTTCTTATAATAAAGGGAAGGGCACCCTTTTCGTACATCATATTAGCTTAGGGTTAGAACCAAAGTTATACGAAACGACCCTAAAACAAAAACCGCATATACATTTTTACAAAAAAAAACACAAGTAGTGAGCTTTTATGCAGGAAATATTACATTTTAACTTTTAAACACAAATAATTTTATCGGGACTGCTTTATACACCACGCCGGCTTCATGGGCTTGTAGCCATTGAAGCATTATTGCATGCTGTTTTTATTATACACATAAAAATTTATACACATACAATTTTAATTACAAAGCTTTATGTAGCAAAATATGTCAGCTCTTATAAACATGTAATAAAGGCGCTATTACATTAGCACTTTTACAGGTCGAATATTGATAATATTTTCTATAGATATACAGGCTGTTAACTAAGTATATGGCCAAACTCAAGGGTGACATTCCTTACTAAATTTCAAGACAAAAAGTTCAAATAAATATAGGTCTGCAACCACGGCATTTTTGAGAACAGGACGTTACAAATTTTAAGTGAAATAAAAAATATGTACGCCACGTTAGCACGCCATTTCCTTTTTAATAACACCGTTCAATATCTAGTGTAAAGTACCTTTTCATATTTTTTTTTATTTCGGCTTCGTTTAGGAGATAAATGCAATTTTATAAATCTCTGATAGGCGCATAGCGATATGTAAGTACATATTATAGTCCGACGCACAAGTCTACAGCTACGAAAGAAATTTAAGGGATGTGGAACATGGTTGCCGTCATACCCTGTTTAAATTTCCATAAATTATTAATTTGTATGTAATTCAAATATATAAAACAATTAGACGTATGGATATCCCTGTGTAGTGTATATACACCCTGTAACATATATCCCGTTTATGGCAAATTATAATCGTTAAAGCGGTGAAGACAATATTTAAGAAATATTAATAATTTATTTTGGTAATTTGGCAAGACACGTCTTATAGAACACGGATTCCTGGGACACAAATTATCACTTGTGCCTTGATACTGGTATTGTCTCTTTCTATCGTATATAATATTGAATTTGTGGGAAGGTGCTTGTCATCTTGACATCTTCAGAAATTTGACAGGCATTGGGGAGTTTAAAACTATATTATTTAATTTATTATTAATAATTATATTTAAATTTATGTAGCTGTGCTTGTCAAAATGAAATCGCACAAACGTAATATATAAATCTAGAGACATTTTTTTCTTTTCTTATGTTTTTACGAGCTATGCCGCTGCAGTTAAAACTGACTGTTTTACCCCCCTGTCTTATCAGCCGTAGTAGCCACAGACGCAAGGCGGACTTTTATTATTTTAATCGAAAACCGTCCGTCACGAAAAAAGTTCAGGAATGATTGTTGCTCACTGATAAGGCGTAATTTTAACAATACCACTTATTTAAGAAACAGTGGCCTATCATTTTTTCTCGAAAAATATATGAATGCGAACGCCACTGGCAGAACTAGACCAAATCTTTTTTTATGAAAAAATGTATTTTTGTGCCTAGTTAGTACCTACTAAAATTCAAAATAATATCTAAAGCAGTCTAAATATATTAGGGAAAAACCTTTTTTTGTTTTAAATTCTCAACACCCCGTTTCTCAATGTTTTCTTGTCTTAAAACTTAGTAAGGAATATCACCCTTGAGTTTGGCCACATACTTAATTAACACACTGTATAAAATGCGCGTTAAGTCTCCCCCCCCCCTCTTTTTATCCACAAGTGCGAGAATAATCAAATTTTGGTATGTTTTAGAACCCAATTGCCACTTTTTAAATGTAAATTCTTGGCTCACTTTTCAAAAATAGCGGCGGAGAGCCATCTCGAATAAATAACAAAATATAACGGGTGTAAACGAAAACATTGTACAGATTATCAAACCGTTATGCTAATAGCTATTTGTGTATTAAGAGCGGAAAGTGATACTTTGCCGCTTGAGACATATTCTACTGTTGTGTATGTTGTGTTGCCTAGGTATTATCATGTTTCTCGGCAATTTTATATTTTATTAGAAGGCTTTAATCGTTTAATTATTTTGAAAACTGCTGTTTGGATGGTTTTAAATATTTTATGTTGGTAATACAATCAAATTATTTATCATAGTAACATATACATAATTTTAAAATATGGAGCAAGGGAAATTGCGGTAAATTTTATAGTTCTATGTTTTATAATATAGTAAATTTGTGAGATTATTTGATATTTTTTAACTCATCTCCATTTCATAGAAATAATGCAACCAAACATACACGACAGCAAAATAAAACATTTGTGAACATCATTACAACCTTAGAAAAATAAAGAAAACTGTTTCATAAAAAGTCCATTACGATATTTTAGTCAGGTTAGTTGGCTTACTGGTACGTTTAAATGTGGTCTTAATTTTTACCTTAAAACCAAATAAATGTCACTTCCGTTTCACAGGAAGTTGCGCCCGGTTTGGTTTTTTAGCGACGACCTGTATTTTTTTTTTTTGAATTATCAAATCCTTGTTAGAATTGCCTTCTCAACGACATACAAGAAGTTGATATTTACTTTCAAAATGGTGACGCAGGAGCCAAAAAACAAAATGGCGCCTATAACACAACGTATGCACGTGACATCGAAAAAGTAATGGTAAAAATCTGTTAATTAGGCTTTATTATAATTCCGACATTTAAATTATTTTCTTCGGTGTTTAAAGAAATCGATTTTTTACTAAAAAAAAATAAATTATAACTTTAGCACGAGTTTTTTAAATGGTCAAAGTCAAAGGTGTCCTTAACCATCTAAAGGCATTTTGAAAAGTATAATATGCTTAGCTTCAGTTTTCAACAAGAAAAAGAGATCAGTTATTGTAATGGAAAGTATATAATAGATACTAACTCTGTAAACTAGTGTTGGAGCTAAGATTTTTCTTTAAATAAAAAAAATCAATTTCCTCGAAAACTGAAAAAAATAGTTAAATGTCAGTGCTTAGAGAATTTTAAAAGAGCCCAACCTAACAGACTTTATTACTACCTTTCTCATGTTATTTGCATGAGTAATCCGTTGTTCTATAGACGCCATTTGTTTTCTGTGAAATAGCTCTCACGCTGCCATTTTAAAAGTAAATGTCAACTGGTTATATGTTGTTAAAAATGTAATTTTGAGAAGAATTCGATAGTGTAATAAAAAATACGGGTTGCCTTAAAAATAAAAACTTGCGGAAGTGATGTTCCTATGATTTTTGGGAAAGTTAGGATCCCACTCAAACATAGCATAGCAGTAACCCAAACTTGAATAAATTAAGTTTTAACATAACGATATGGTGCTCCGTACAATGATTCGGTTTACATCCAGTATAAAAAGCTTGATTAAATCAAACTTGGGGATCGTTCGTAGATTGAAAATACCTTTCCAACCAAGTATCATTCACCCCCCGTGCTATTTAAAAATGTATTCAAAATGGCGCCCTGTCGTCATCTTTTAAATCTGAGTCAAGAATTGACGTTTAAAAAGTAGTATTTTAGTTGCTCTAGAAAGCATCAAAATTGCCTTATCTTACATCTGTTAATCAAAAGTTAACAGGGAGGTAAGGTAGGGTGTCCGGTAAATATATGGCATGCTCTAGGCAGCGTCAAATTTCATTAAATTATACATGTCGGTTCAAAAGATAGAGCCGAAAAGGTAAGTCGCTGAGTACCCCTTTGGGGCTCTGTATCTCCGTTAAGGGGCACTTTAGGAATTCTTTTCTATGATAAATTAGGGTTATTTTGACCTCCTCTGTACGTTCCCGAGAGTATGCCATATACTTAACGGACACCCTGTATACACGCACTGTTATACGGATATTTGCGCTACACTAATAAACATAAAAAAGATCTAAAAAGATAGTTAAAAAGGTATGTTAAGTTTATCTACTATTGCAATCTTGAGAAACCGCTCGTAAACAAAGGTGTATTTTGACTATGACTAATCAAGTTAAATTTACCCATTTCTACCTAATTGCTTAGTTTGCACAACAAGAATCTCGAATTTTAACCTATAGAAATTGAACACTAATTTAAAAAATAAATATTTTAAATAAAAATATTTCCGGCCTTTTCTATTTACGAAATATTATAAAGTGAAAGTGTGAACAAGGCTACTATTTTACACATCTAAAATAATAACTTATTATGTATCTAACTAACACCAATTTACTCCAACACAAAACAGAAATATTACCTGTACTTGTTGTTGTGCCTCATTCGTTCCATTAGGCGTAAGAGGTCTCCTAGCTCCATTGCTAGCTCCTTGTTGAAGAGCGGCTAGATTCGCTGGGGGAGCAGGATAAACCCAGGGACCTACTCCGTAATACTGAGCTGGAACTCCTGCTGTAATCAGGTATGGTTCGGCCTAAAAATACCAATTAAAGTTTATAATATAAATATGTTTAGTTTTTTTCTTTATTTGAAGCAATTTCATGAGTGTGAATGTGAAAAATTGGGTAATTTATTCAGAAAACAAGAGTTCTCAGACAGAGTATTAGATTTAAAAATGCTTTGTGAATATGCTGACATATTTATTAAGCCGAAAAAAATATCTGTAATTTATCAATAATAGGGTCCTTGCACGAAATTTATATAACCATGATTATAATATATTTCGATAGTAAACGCAATTTATGGGTCAGGTGAAAAGAAAATTGCTAATTTTCCAAATATGTAAACACGTGTTTATAATCGTTTTTGATTGGTGACGTCACAAATTTGGAAAACGTAGCCAAATTTATCGACCGAAATGTACCATTGTGTCGTTGCCAAATGTTTCATATTTTCTTTCTTTCATACAATTGTACTATTTCAGTATAAAATATTATCGTATCTTAAAATCTAAAATAGTCAGTTGTCCTTCATTGTGAATATAATATAATATGATTCAAGTTTTCTTTGACAATTGTGTAAATTCAAATTAAAATTGTTGTTGCGGAAATGGCTAAGAGTTTCTAAGAATAAGCACGTAAAATTATTCAATTGTCCAAATTTAAATAATAATAATAATAAGATGGTTTGTTTTGAAGTAGAAATTATACTTAGATATTAATAAATGGTAATTTGCATTATTCAGGTAACTTGGTTTACTGAACTAATTTTTGGGGATTCGTATTTATCATAAAGTAAAATTGCGGCGGCCGAGTTGATTTGTTCGTCTAAGCTGTAATAAGCAGCGGTGCCGGCTCTAGGGTAGTTCGAGACGTTCCGTCGAACAGGGCGCCAGAAAATGGGGGGCGCTGACAATTGAAGGCGCAGAAAATCAAATGAATAAGTGAGGCGTAAACAAGTAGCACTTGTGCAATGAGAGTCAAAAACAAAATTATGAATATATGAATGGCCAATCACAGAAAGTTACAACTTCGCGTTACCAACTTAACACAAGGGATCGCAACAAATGCGCTACATAGAACTAGAAATCGCGAAACAGATATACTAACTTATGCTAGGGATGTTTCTGCTTGTTTGAACGTTTGCACCCTTGCCACACTGTTAAGCCGCAAACACACTGAGCTCACGTCATGTGAGGTCACGTGCTATCATGTTGTCATGATTTAACCGTGAGAGCATACTAGAAACACACTACCATCACGTTTTATGATGTGGTATACAAATTGATATATGAATTCGGGCAGTCTTTCTTTGATTTCACTGTGTTTGTGTTGTTTGTTTATTTTGCGTCAATTTTAAATTATGGAAAGCGCCAGCTCAATCAGTTCTTCGGACTGGGAAGAGGAAATAGAAACTGTGGCTGCCTTTATCGTTCTTCTGTAAACTTTGCCTTCACTCAGTGAAACAACAGCAAAAATCAAGAAAATAATGTGCTTACCTGGTATTTCTACTCCTTTCCAATTTCCTCCCAAGCGGCTTGGCGAATATGTTGATCACGATATTCAGGCAATCCGTGATTATATAAAACAGCATGTTCTCTTACTTTTTCTATCAAAACCTCCTCCATTTTTTAACATAAATTCACCAACAACATACCAGCTCTCTACAAAACCGCCTAAAGGAGTGCTCACGTGAGACGAAAAGTGTGGATTTGCAGAAAATAAGCACATGCTAGCACGCGTGCCGTTGGGGATGTAACGTAATACGCATGAGATGACTTCAGTGTGGTTCTGATGTATTAATATACTATGTAAAACAGCGCTTCACACTTTTTGTCTGTAACGTAATAGCACGTGAGCTTACGTAATGTGACGTGACGTGAGCTCAGTGTGTTTTCGGCTTTATAGTTGTCTTGGCACGCATCGGCGCTGTTAGCAGAAGTGAGCAGCTGACAGCAGCCAGACCGTTTAACAAGGTTCACTGATACAAGACAGGTAAGGACCGGCAAAAGTGCAGGTAAGGAGATAAAATATACATTGTTTATTTTTTGAAAATATCGTTTACCGTTGATCTGTATTTTTTATATTGCAGTTACAACGAATATACGACTTTCAAAATAAGCTTGAGTAAGCCCTCAGGCGCTGAATTCAGAAAAAGAAAGGCTGAAAAAGATGCGCAATTTAGAAACGTGGTTCAAAAATGCAAAAAAATTGAGTTATTATTTTACACCTGGTCAGGCTCCTGAATTCGCCACCTGATCCTGTCAGTTCTAACAAAACTTCCACTGCAGATTTGAACAAACAATCGGTAAATATATATGAATTTTTCACTAATGATCAATGCAGGATTCAGACTTTTCACTTTGTTTAAGGTTATGAAAAATGCTCAACTGTTTCAAATATTTTTAAAAACATTATCAGTCACAACACTCACAACCATAGTTACCTACTCAGCAGAAATTTTATCAGACCTCCGTCGGAGCTACTTATAAATTCCTAATGTCCCAAATCCCGTGAAAATCTATGATTTAGAACATTGGGAAAATTTTTCAAATTGGTGAAATTCACGATGCACTTCTTGATCTTGCAGAAAATGAAAAACGTCATAATCCCGAAATTTCTCATTTACTCTTATCAAACAACTCAAAAACTTTGATTTTCTTGTTTCGCTCGTTATTTGGTACGACATACTTTTTCAAGTTCACGTTGTGAGTAAATCGATGCAAGGTAAAAATTTAGACATTTGCGAGGCCGTGAAATTGATCAAAGCTTGTACTGATTTCTTAAAAGAATACAAAGAAAAAGGTTTTAGAGACGCTATCGAATCCGCTTCAGAACTCGCTCGCACTTTGGAGGTAGAAGCAGGATTCGAAACGGTAAAAAGAGTGCGGTACGTTAAAAAACAATTTGATTACGAGAGTCGTGATGAACCCATTGCATTGAAATCTCCAGAAAAACAATTTGAAATCGATTGTTCTAACCCGCTCATGGACTGTGCTATAAATTCTATTGAGGCGAGATTTGAACAATTTCAAGCTCATGCAGCCACTTGGAGTTTTTTGTATGACCTTCGAAAGTTGCCAGAAAAAGGAGTGCTCGATAAATGTTGCAATGATCTTGAACAAGCTTTGACTTTTAGAGAAGAAACTGATATTGATGGTACTATTTTAAGTCACGAACTTCTAAGTATTCAAAAGTTTCTTCCAGTTCTAGAAAAAACAAATCCACTGGACATTCTTAATTTTACAAAAATGAAACAGCTCGAAGACTTGTATCCAAATGTGTGGGTTGCTTTCAGAATTCTATTGACTACACCAGTTTCTATGGATAGCGGCGAAAGAAGTTTTTCCAAATTAAAATTATTTAAAACATTCTTGCGATCCACTATGAAGCAAGAAAGTTTGAACTTGTTAGCGGTTCTTTCGATTGAAAACGAGTTAGCTGGAAGCCTCGATTTAGCAGACATAATAAACATTTTCGCTTCTAAAAAATCTAGAAGAGTCGTTTTGTAATTAAGGAAAAACAAAAACTGTAATAAAAATTAAATCGATATGTCTCAATTAATGGATAATTAATTGATATGTCTTACCTGAAATTATGTAAAATTATATATATTCTGGATTATTTTCTTTATTGTATTAAATACTATGCGTGCATTGAGAACACTTTCTACTTTATTATTTCTTATACCTTTTCTGAATTTTCTTGTGAAATAATATAAAAAATAAATTTTTGTACTTATTCAATATCGATAAAGTAGAGGGGTGAGGGGGCGCATTTTTCACTTTCGAACGGGGCGCTGATATTATTGGAGCCGGCACTGATAAGCAGTCATTTGAAATTGCATCCCGAAATAGGCAGGTAGACATTTTAACACATATGTTGCATCCGAAGCACAATGAAATTGCATCCTCAAGGCGAATTTTATTAATAAGATAAAATATAACTTATATTGACAGTGTTGCCGAACCTTTTTCCTTAGAAGATTGCATTTCTAGAAATTGCAGATAAGGAAAATTGAAATATTTACGTAGGTTAGTTAAAGTAAGTTACGTTAAATAAGCCATTGTTTAAATAAGTATTACATTTCAAATTGTATATGAATTAAAAGTTTATAAAAAAAACATATTAAAATCTATATATACAGGGTGTCCCAAAAATGATGGGGCACAGAGCAACAGCAGGCTCCTTGAGGCGAGATAATGCGATTTATTCAAACTTGCCTTATTCCAAAATTGATAACAACCAAGATACAGGGTGTCAAAGTTTTAATTTTGTTTTCGTTTTTTTGCGATTATTTCTTAACGAAACGACATAGCAAGGGTTTTGGGGTTTCTTGAAGTGAGAAATTCAAAATTATCCATAGCTTTTGTGTAACCAGTAGAGGGCGCTATCTACGGCATGCCTCACTCATTTTAGCTGGCATAACTTTGTTTAGGCTTCTTATAACGATCCGACTAATAAAAAAATAAATTACTTTACTTCTTTTACATCAAAAACGTATAACTTACTGAAGTCGCTAGGAGCAACCATTTTCGAGATAATAACATTTCGTATTTTTAATTAACACTAATACGAATACACAATTATTTTAAATATTTTAGCATTTTTGCATTAAAAACATCGGACATCGGAAGGTTCATCGGACGCGACCAAGCGAAAAGGCCAAGATTTGTGCTCGCGCTAGCCACTATACCGGGTGACAATGAAATCGCTTGACAGAACCTCACTTAATTACCGTCTAATATAGGAATTTGAAATTTTGACAGTAAATATGGTTCAGGAAGATGCAAATTTTCCATCAAAAATATTTTGAATATCATTTCCGGTTTGACAGGAAGTGAGGTTAGGTCGCTTATTTCAAATGACATTCTTTATATTTTTTTAGACCTTCGAATAGAGCTCTAAATTCTCTTTTCAATGATATATCACAAGTTGTCATTTGTTTTTAAAATGGCGGCGTAGGATACGATTTCCTCAAATTCAATATGGAGGAGTGTTAGCCGCATGACATAAGTTTTTATCCTATGACGTTCTAAAATGATAACATTAGGTTATTTTCTTTCGACTTTTAATAAAATTGAGGTAAAATGTGTATTTGGAATCTCATAGGATAGTTTTAATTTTTATTTTACATTAGCAATAGTCAGGCTCATTTTTATCCATGATTTTTAATGGAAAGTACCAAATGTCAAAATACCTTGAAATACTACCGTAAATTAGTTATTTAAAACTGTATAATGCTTTATCAGATTGTAAAGAATTTTAAGAGAAAATTTTATAAGAATATAATAGGTATCATTGCGCCCAAATAAAACTGGGACGACAAAATTTTCTTTATATTCTAGCTCTTGAACTACAATATATTTTTTAACAAACTGTCAAAGTCAATGTTTAATGTTCCACTAAGACTAATTATTAGCTAAGTTACCAAAATATTGGGATGTATCAGGGTGTAAGAAAGAAATACTAACATAATAATAAAAAGGGTTTTCAAGTACGGCAGATAATATGAAGTAAAATAAAATAATAATATGTGCACCTAATACAATCATTAAAAATGTTCTCTTAATGTTCTTTCCAATATGATAAAGCATTATACATTTTTAAATAACTAACTCACGGTAATATTTCAAGGTATTTTGACATTTGGTACTTTCCATTAAAAATCATGAGAAAAATTGCTAATGTCAAATAAAAATTAAAACTATCGTATGAGACTCTAAATACACATTTAACCTTAATTTTATTAAAAGTTGAGAGAAAATAACCTAATGTTACCATAGGATAAAAAATGTCACGCGGCTAATACTCCGCCATTTTGAATTTGAGAAAATCGTATCCAACGGCGTCATTTAAAAACAAATGACAACTTGTGGTATGTCATTGAAAAGGGAATTCAGAGATCTATTCGAAGATCTAAAAAAATATACAGGGTGTAATTTAAAAAAAGCGACCTAACCTCACTTCCGGTCAAATCGGAAGTGATATTCAAAATATTTTTGATGGAAAATTTGCATCTCCCTAAACCATACTTACTACTAAAATTTCAAATTCCTATATTCAACGATAATTAAGTGACGTTCTGTCAAACGATTTCATTGTAAACCGGTATAGTTAAAACAAAACTGGTTTCACTTCGAGCGGTGCCGGCAAAATTGAAAATATGGGGCTAGTGAATCTACTTATTTATTCTGCCGTGGTAAAACCATGAAATTTATGAAAAAAGGGAAATTGGGGTGTATTTGGACCTATATACAATTGAATTGAAAATTGTGCGAGAACCCTATTATATTTTAAATATTCTCCTACCTGCTGTGCATTTAAAACGTAAGGTCCCTGCTGAGTAAATGCTGCGGCCGCGGCTTGCTGTTGCTGCGCAGCTGCTAGGTATTGTTGCTGCTGTTGTTGCTGCAAGAGCTGAAGCTGTGCAGCTGCCCCCGGTGCGGCTGCTTGAGACTGCTGAGATCGAAAAAGTTGCTAGAAAGAAAATATATAATGTTACTGAGGGTGTACTTTCGGTATTATATGCTTTTTATAAAATATAAATACTTATTGAAAAAAAGAATCATTAATTGTAGCCATTACTGCCGTTTGGCAGCTGCTGACCAAATGTTTTGTGCAAGTGCCTGTTGTTTCATCAACATTTAAAATTTAAAAAGTATGCTATTAATGTGGATTGGCTTTAATTATCAAGTGTATTTATGTAACACGGTGAAAACTGGAGTCAGTAGCAGAAACTGGTTTAGGTTAGTGTAACTGAAGCGTAAAGCAAACATTTTTCAATTTATGATTAGGCATAGGTACTGGTACGCGTAATCTCACTACCGTCATTACGAGGTAAATAATTATACAATTACAATTTAGTAAAATTTTACGGGTTTATGAATCTAATAAAAGGGTATTATTATATTTTACCAACGAATTTCATAGTTAAAAAATATACAACAGCAAATGTTAAAAAAAGTGGCATGTAATGTTTAATTTAGTAAAAGCTATTTTTTATAATTTGCTGCAGATCGACAATAGCGTCTGGATGACAAACCTGTGCAAATGTCCAGGTTAACACAGCCAACATCATTATCCCCTGATGCTACTGATCACTTCAAATTGTGGCTACCTATCTAGTACACTTTTTTGTCCTTTTTTAAAATTAGATTGTAAAAAAATATTTTACTTCGGCGAAGCCCCAACTTTTACAATACCCAAATTCGATTTAGGTCGCTTGGCATGATAAAATCTTGTGTAAGGCACTTCTCTAGGAAACCCTTCATCGATTCGGTAGCTTTATATATGACGCCGAACACGATAGATGAAAAGCTGCTGTTCTTTCTTTTTCCAAGCAAATTTGTTTGAGTAAGGGGAAGATGTAATCAAATTCTATTCCTTATCTTAAATCAATAAATAAAAGTAAAGTGTTCTTCTGACAGCTTTGCATCCCGTATCGAAAATAATCAAATCGAAAGCACGTTTCTTACTTTTATAAGTCCGGAAAATGAAATGCAATAAAATTAGGACTAACCCTAATTTAAGAAATGCCAGCGACCGACAGATCAATTGGGTAAGTAAGAATGACCTAAATTTCTTTTTATAAATCTCTAATAAAACTAGGGCGAGTTTGAAGATTATTTTGTGGTGTAAACCAGAGGTTTAATCTTTGGTTTAAATATCTCAAATATACAATATTCTGTTACCGGCATATTATGTATTGTTATAGTCATTGTCACTTATTTATTTCCAAACTCTGGTATTGTTTGTCTTAGTCTTCCTCTTCCTCACTAACTATTTCTTCAAATATAGCTCGATACATTTATCTGTAGCTGTCGAAAGAATGCGGACAAAAAACGTTCTGCCACATACCGTTACTTAATTATAATTTAATAAATGTTAGTCAGGGAACCCTGGAATTAAACAACAAATTTAAAAAAAGTTTGTTTATATATAATATGTACCGTTGCATACCACACGAAAAAGGCAGATTTCATCAGTTCACGGTGGAGTATAAAGCCAAGATATAATTATTATCAATTTGTTCTGTTGTTCGTGTGTGTACGTAATTGTGTTGTACGCGTGTAGATTTTTTTTGTTCAACCTGGCTTGTACTCATCAACTAAGAGCGATAAAGATAAAACACTTAGGATTTATTTGTCGTGATTGTGTCGTATTTTTTGTACCAAATTAATAGTTTTTAACAGTAGGTAATGATACCACATCAAATAAGACCCAAAACATGTTTTATTTCTATTTTAGTACCCGGGGAAACATCAAAATAGCTGCGAAACGTTGCACAGAGACAATATGAAGATTTCACATTTTTTAGTTTCAGCGTAAAACTGTAGTATTTCTATCAAGGAAACACATGCCTTGATGCTAGAGTATGTGACGTCACTTACTGCAGTCTGAATATACGTCTGAGTTGCAAGGCTTGGCGATCTGCTTGTTGTACCTATCTGTTTTCACTGTTATTTGCCTTTTGTTACTTTCCTTGCCAACATCTGCATGGTGATTTGAGCCAGTTATCGTCTTGTTACCTTTCCTAAAGTAGTTATGTAACGTAAAACTGCAGACTCTAAAGCAGGACACTTAACTTCTATTACAGAATTTTCCGTAACGCTGTCTGGTGAAGAACCCAAAATACCAAACTTTCTTAAAATTATAAAACCAGACCGTTTTATATTAATATTTAATTGCTTCTCGAGCTCTGCAATAATTCAATTGCTCTTTTCATCTGTGCACTTTGGAATATTACGCCACTGGAACTCATAATTATCACCTAGTTAATGCTAACTTAGCGTCTTATCAACAGTAATATACCGATAGAGGAGGCGTCTTATCGGTAATACCGATGTTTTTAACAAGAAATCGATTTTCTGACAAATTTTTACGAAATGTAATTTTTACTTATAATCTGATATGATCCCGAGAGCTTTAGCTCGAGGGTCTTATCTTTGATTATAAGTAAAAATTACATTGAGTGAAAATTTTCTTGGAAAATCGAGTTTCGAGTGAAAAACGAAGGTATGAAGATAAGAAACCGCCTCTAGAGGTGTATTTTATTGGATAATTTACTGAACATAAAAATGAAGGCCGTCTGATAAAGGTAAATATACAAGTTAGAGGTGTTACTAATTTTTTATTTAAGTAAAAAAGCTACAAGCGTCTTTTCGAAAGCGTCTTTTCGAGCTAGCGGTAGTCTTATCGGGTAAGACGACCGTTACCAAGGTGGTTGCTATGAAAATGAACGTTTTGATTGGTTCAATAAAAGTGAGGTGAATTATCACAACAAACAACACTGCCAACTTTCACCAAAATCGACAAAAGGATCCTGATATTAATAAAAAAAAAATTTTAAATTTTGACACCCTGTATCTTGAAAACCAAACTTTTATGACACATGTTTTTATGAACTTTCTACTTGAATTTGGTTCAGGAATGCGCTCTTGGAAATACGACCTATCACTAAGTATCACTGGAAAAGTAGTCCAAACAAAGATAAAAAGGAAAACAAAGTTAGTGTATTTGTGATGAACCAGTATTAATTTAGATGTCGTGTTATACGATAAAATGGCATTGACTATTTTATCTGAAAAACGGTTTGCATGTTTTCAAGCAGTATTCAAGTCGTCGCGGCAGTAAATAAGTAGGTACGTTTTGTAGGCCTACTTGGGAAAATCTATGTAGCGGATCATACAACACAGTATAACACTAACATACTTTAAAGTAGAAAATATGTTTAAACAGAAATGTACAGAATAATAGAAATTATTAGTAGTGATGCACGGCTATATTATAAAAAATTCTAGAACCGTTTAAAAAAAATTTATACAATGAGCCTTTTTTCCTAATCATATTCATAGTTCCATAACTATCCTAAAATATCTACGGATAAATTGAAAATAATAATAAATAATGAACTAACCTGAACAGACTACTTCTCTACAACTTGGTTTAATCAAAATATATTTTCTACATAATAATATAATATACATTTTATACCACCTCACTCGGACGTTAAAATAATACGGTGATACCAAATTGGTCATCTATTCGGATAGACATACCCACTCAAATAAAAATGGATCGTTCACGTTTCAACCAAACAGTACAGCTTCATGCTGAGCGCCATGAGTGATGAAAAATTTATACAATGAGCTTTTTTCCTAATCATATTCATAGTTCCATAACTATCCTAAAATATCTACGGAGAAATTGAAAATAATAATAAATAATGAACTAACCTGAACAGACTACTTCTCTACAACTTGGTTTAATCAAAATATATTTTCTACATAATAATATAATATACATTTTATACCACCTCACTCGGACGTTAAAATAATACGGTGATACCAAATTGGTCATCTATTCGGATAGACATACCCACTCAAATAAAAATGGATCGTTCACGTTTCAACCAAACAGTACAGCTTCATGCTGAGCGCCATGAGTGATGCCATGCACTCTTGGCAACACTTGATGAGCGCTTTCAGAGTACCTATATTATATCCATCCTATGTTCTCCAAAGTAACAACAAAATAATATAGAAATATTCTCACTATACGAGGTGTTAATTAAATAAATTATTAAAACGAGAGGTGGGTCTTATTCCTTACTAAATTCTTAGACAATAGTTCATATGAACATAGTCCGCAGCCTCTTTATTTTTGAGATACAGGGTGTTACAGTTTCAAATCGGAACAAAAATTTGTACCTACGCCACTTCCTATTTCCTTTTTGATAGCACATGTGTTCAAATTTCAATTTTTCTCATTATTCTTTCTTAATGCTAGTTTTAGGGCATTGTAAAACTTCCCTGTTGTAAAACATAATATTATGATAATATTTTGCTTGACCTATAATAAAAGGAAATCCCAGTTTTAAATAATTTTATAACATTAAATAATTTTAAAACTTAATAGCCTTTGGCATATTTATTTTTATGGTAGAGGTACCTATTATGACCAGAGGGTCAAACTTTCAACAAGAGCTACAATACAGAGATCCACCCGGATAGTCGGGAAAAATACAACAGATGTACACTCGCCAACTACGGCACAACTTTTATCAGCTTTTTTTACTTTTTCGCCCTATACTACGGGATACAGAGAGTTCAACAGTTTTTTTCACGTTGTACTCACTGTACAGGTTACACCACTATTTATAGTGTTTCCTTTCTTTAACAACTACAAATCCATTTTTTTTATAAAGAACTATATTTTTTAAAACATTTACTAGTGTCGCGACCGAGGCAACCTTTCGGCAGGTACTCTGTAACAAACTAGTTTAGCTACCTTTATTGTTTTTAACATAAACCTTTATACCATCGTGGGCAAATATTAAAGATGTTATAAATAAAAAAAAATGATTTACTGTTACTAAAATAAAAGTGTTTTCACTAACATTCTATCGCCCCTACACCTATGGAGATACAATTTGCAACTAATTAAATTGCTGGTCCTTCGAAGTCGAAGATTCCTGCTGGGCAATCCCCATCAACAGGTATATAGACAGTTCAATGTGGGTAAGTTATATTGTGATATCACATCTTAGTAAATTATACTGCAGTATTGATTATATAAAAATAAAAACGAAATTATTTGGAATAAACAGTAGTGCAGACAGACAGACGATTCTGCGACGTTAATTTACATACGAATAATACCGTAAACATTTTTACTGATTTTCGCGCCATTAATACAGTCATACAGTTTAACGAAATTAAATTGTACGCTATGGGATTTTATCAACTTGCTTTATGCAGCGTGTAGCCCCGGGGCCATTTCATTATTTTAATCGACAAGCAAACAAGTCATTAGGAATCGCGGTAATTGGTGCTGCTAACAAAGAAACTGCCGTTATTTTAAGACGATCATTAATATCATTAAAAGGCTATTAGATATAAAGCAAGGCAATAAATTAGGCGAATATTAGGAGATCTGGTTTTTTTAAAATGAAAATTAACCTAGATTTTTTTAAATCCTGCTTTTAAAGAGTCCACATAATTACTCTCCCTAAATAAACAGTTACTCGTTTAAAACCGCTTTAATTTAATTTTATATATATGCATGCATAAGCTTTTAACAACTTGCTGCTAATAATTTATTTAACTAGTTCGAAACAGTAGTTTGTTTCTTCTGGTCAAGTAATCTAGCAACAGTATTATTATAACTAAACAACTTATATTTTGTTTTGTAAAGAGTACATTTATTTCAATAGCTTGTTGCCAATAATAGAGGTATTTGAGTCCAATGCAATTAAAAAACACTGTTCGAGCACGACCCGTTGAAGATGAAGTCATGTCAAATCTAAGAGCAAAGAGCTAAAATCCTCACTAAAATCATTAAATTTGTATTAAGCCTATCGAAAATCTTTCATTTTCTAAAATTCAAGATTTAAACAATAAACCTTGTCGAAGAGACATCTAGTAGCGCTTAAACGCATCACCTAGCCTAAACCAACAGAAACTTAAGGTTCAGAAGTCCTGCAAGGACCGTTGAACACAATTGTGAACCGAAAACTAATATCAACAAACAGTTTTAAGAAACATTAAGATTTTCTGCGCCTGGGGATGGATCTGGCGAAAGGGAAAAGATGAACCTTTAGAAATGTAAAATCTTTTAAGCTTCTTAAAACTGTTGGCCAGTGCAGCTATAAAATTTTATATGATATGCTGGGAACAAAATCACATAAAGCTGTTTTTTTCGGGGATGTTTAGTTTTTGCCGACCTACTTATCCTATTAAAAGTCCCCACCCCTCCGGGGTGGGTAACTCCTCCCCCCAATGTGCATTCTTTGGTTTTTCTAAAATTATCTCCGTTATGGTTAATTTTGTGAGAAAAAGTGAAGAGGGAAAAATAGAAACCCTATAAGTTGAGGCTTAAAAGGTCAAATACCTACTTTAAAAAAAAATAAAATTTTACATCTATTGCTAACATAAAACACAGGGTGTTAAATTAAACCAGTTATTATCAGTTCAAACTTGTAATTATTTTGTCCTACTTTTTGGACACCTTGTATAAGTTAGTGATTTTTTCATAACACAAAAGCTAATCAGTTAGTGGACTCCAGTATGAATTTGGTTTGAAAAAAGAAAATAGATATTGAGAATTTAATCAATACAGTTACTACATTTTCAGGAAATACGAAATATTTCAAAAACCGTAGGGTTTAACTACAATAAACCCCTATGAAACTCGTTTCTATTTTGATCGTAGAAACCGAAAATAAAATAATATACAGGGCATTCCATTTAAAAAAGTCAACTTTGATGTGTTTCGTGTTTTTGGGACAACCTGTACATTATAAATATAATTTTATAATGTACCCTTAATATGCCCCTATCCACCCCGAAAACTTTTTTTTTATCCACAACAAATAATTAAGCTATATGTCGTGTCGAATAACGTGAGTAACCCTATTAGATTACCACTACCCATGATTACTTATTTTATTATTTACTAAAATCTTTTAAATGCTTATTTAGATCTTACAAATAGCTATGTGTATATATATATTAAATACAATTTTAGGAGAATATAATTAAGATTTTAAATTTAAAAATTCCCCCAATACACGGTCCTGGCCAAGGCATTTTCATAATTTCATAATAACAATAGTACGGTCCGTCTATCTATTTTACAAACTATATTATTATAAATGCTAATCCCTTACCGTCATAATAAACTATTGTGTGAGGTGTACAATTCGGCCACCTGATCTGGGGACTCCAGGTACGGATCTATTTAAAGACTATTATATTATTATATTTCCTCAGTAATCCTCTTAAAATAATTAGGGTAAAATAAAATAGGTTTATTTTAGTTATTTAAATATGCTGATTTTTGGTTTTAAAATTCAGTTAGATATTTGTATTGGTTTAGACAAGAAGTTATTTGTTGCCATTTAAACGTGATATCTAAGAATGTTTCGTCCGTGGGAAGAAACCAGTACGCCAAGTGGATCTACGGGTCGTGATAAAAACCAATTAAAGCGTGATATTTTATCTGTTAACACAAAAAAAGTAATCTTCGACGTTTACACCACCCTTCTTTAACGTGGTTTTTCAAAATTTGGTGCAGTGAAGGAAGCGGCAGCTTTGACACGCAGGCCAGTGAGCACAGTGTGGTTTATTGTAAATAAACATATAGTGGAGAGAAGAAAGAGGAAAGACTCTTTTACTTTTAAGAAACTGGACGCGACGGTTGTCGATATAATTCGTAGAAAAATATATGCAATGTACCGGGTGTTCCACCTAAGGAGGTAAATTAGGGATAATAATAAAATGGCCTATTTTTCCATATTAATTATTATTATCCCTAATTTCTCTAGTTTAACAAAAGATATCACGTTGCGGTTTTCAGTTCCTTATAGTAACTTTTCCTCCTCTACAAGCTGATGGGGTTAGTTTTTTAATCCGACGTTTCGGATTCGAGCGACCATCATCAACTTTTTTATTTTAAATACGGACCTGGATTTTTTATTCCACTATTTAATAGCCTTTATAAGCCTAAAATAAGATATGATAAAAAAGTCATATCATAACATTTGATTTTGAGAAATTACTTATTCATTGAGGAATTACGGAAAAACGCCATCTAGTGGCCACCATCAGAATCAATATGGTATAGTTAATAGATCTACGTGTAGGGGAAAAGAAGGTTTTTTTTTCAAGACCAAGTTGAATAAAATCAGCTTATCCAAAGCAGAGATATCAGCGTTTGAAAGAAAAAAAAGTTTGACCTTCTCCCACCACTTTATTACTGAAAATAGAAAAAAACGATTCCTAACATAAAGTTGCATAATTTTATGAAGAATACAATGCTCATATGTTTAACATATTTTTATTAAGAAAAATCAAGAGAAAATCGGCATTTCTATTTTGAAAGTTTTCTTACGCCCTCTAGCGGTCATTTTTCGAACTTAAAAATAGTTTCCAGCAATTTCTCTTGGCCGCTTTTATCGATATATATTTTTTCCCAAAGTCCTAGTGTTATTACTTTCTGAGATATAGCCGATTACCTCCTTAGGTGGAACACCCGGTACAGGGAACAAATGATCCCCACTTTAAAAACCCTGAAAAAAATTAACAAACGACAAGTAATTATGGAATCGGCCCGGTTAAAAAGATGAAGGATGGAATACGTAATTGCTGTCCATGATTATAGACAGGATGGAAGGGATATTATTTATTTGGACGAGACGTGGGTATGACACACACGAAGTTCCAAATAAGGGTTGGGTATATTTATCGGGTCAATGCAAAACCAAAGCTCCATCAAATAAAGGTAAGCGTATAACAATAATTCATGTTGGGACAAAAAACGGATTTTTACTGTAAAGTTCTGTGTTCCAATGACACAAAACTTACCATCCAGGCCTATATGATGGAAAATAATATGTATATTTGAAGAAAATTACACAAAAAAGCAATTGCTCAAAATTTTAAAATCATTTTCAATAAAAAAGCAATATAATTGTGACACTTTGGCGGCAGAAATGGGTCATACTGTGTTAAGACTTCCTGCATGTTCAACCCAATTGAACATAATAATATATGGCACCAACTAAAAGCATCGGTAAGGAGGAATAATGTTTTGCCAACCTTGAATTATTCTGTGACATTTTTAGTAGTCAGAGATGCAAAATATTCCAAACAAAAGCTGGGAAAATTGTGTAGCGCATGTTCAAAAAGTAGAAAAATCATACGTAAGTATAGATCTGTTGCCCAGAGAAAGAATTATTGTGAACTTGGATGACGACAGTGACAGTGAAACTGACATGGGTTCTTCTTCTTCTTCTTTAGCCTGTTCTCGTCCACTCCTGGACATAGGCCTGCTCCATGTTTTTCCACCATTGTCTGTCCTGAGCACTCAAGATCCAGTTCTTGCCGGCTTTCCTCTGGATATCATCTCTCCACCTTGTTTGGGGGCGCCCGACGCTACGCCTAGTTTCTCTGGGACGCCACTGCATTATGGTCTTCGTCCACTTGGTGTCATCCCTGGCGACGTGCCCTGCCCATGTAATAATTATTTTTCTGACAGTACTTTTTTGTATTATATATATTTTGTTTTAATTAATAACCGTTCTATATGTTATAATTTTAATTGTATTGTATCTTATATAATACTGTTATATGATTATTTTATTATTATTACTTATTATTAAATTACGTTTAAAATATGTTTTTGCGTTTCTCTTATAAAAAATCAGTACGACAGTTTTGTTGCATACAGGTACAAAAAAAAATATTTTTTTTCATGCCTTTTTATAGGTATATTATTATCTTAAAGCAGCGCAATCTTTTACTCTATCAGCAACGAGTGCGTCCCTGCTTTCATTCGATTACCCGCTGGGCCTTATCGGCATTAGGCATTAGCATTTATAATGAGTATGTAAGATAGATAGACGGAGTATAGATCCTCGAATATCACAATAGCTGGCGGTTAATTAGGGTGGACCTACCTAAAGAATGATAATTATTTCGGTTCTTCAATGTAAACACATAGATTTTAAGAGATGGCGTTCAAATTGTTGTTGATTCCCTGGTAAGGGTTTTGCATATTTAATGAGCGTTTTTTACTTCGCATCATTAATAGATAGACTATAGACAAAAAAAACAATCGAACGGCATTGTTTTTCTGGCAACTATTTCTAATATAAAAAAGTTATAGATCAATTTTATTTTTTATACTATCCTCTACCCTCATTGGAAGAGATCTATCCGGCACAGAATATCATAAGAATCGACTGATTCGTCGCATTTTAAAGGGCTGATCTGTTGGCCTGTCAAAATTGGTCGGGATAAACAAATATCTCTGTGACATGATGATGACAAAGTGAAACATATGCGTGTAAATCTGTTCATTTATTTATACTGTCGCGCTTTTCCCGTATAATAAAAATAAAAAACCAAACGTTATTACCAATTAAATATTTACGAATTGAGCAATGAAATGTATCGACGATGAAAAAGCATGTCGAAGGTGTTGGTAAAGCGACACGCAGTGGGATAATAAGCCGTTTCGATGCAGCAGAGCCGACATAATAGAGACCTTAGACCTTAATGAAAACCATCATTAAGTAGTCAAATGCAAATCAGATCGAGTTTATTGTTTTCAAGTCGATATAACTATAAGGTCAAACGAGCAAGAAATGTACCTATTTGTTGTACAGGGTCATTCAACCATGACTGAACAGGGGCCTTTCTTTTAGTTGCTCTGTATTTTTAATAAAACCAATATAGCCATCTAGCTTATGGTTTGCCGTAGAATCTAAAATTGCCATTTAAAAAGCGAACTGACTTAAAACAAAGGAACTGTGGTTTAAAGTTGTTGTTTTTTTAATGGGACACCCTGTATATTTTTAATTTTTATGAAACGCCTTTCTTTCCTGATTCCATAAATATATAATTTGTCTATATTAACTCAAACCGTTTTTAAGATATGAGCAATGAAATATTTAAAAAGCTGTATTCATTTGAGCCTTGGAAAAGATAATTCACCTCACTTTTATTGAACCAATCAAAACGCTCATTTTCATAGCAACCACCTTGGTAACGGTCGTCTTACCCGATAAGACTACCGCTAGCTCGAAAAGACGCTTGTAGCTTTTTTACTTAAATAAAAAATTAGTAACACCTCTAACTTGTATATTTACCTTTATCAGACGGCCTTCATTTTTATGTTCAGTAAATTATCCAATAAAATACACCTCTAGAGGCGGTTTCTTATCTTCATACCTTCGTTTTTCACTCGAAACTCGATTTTCCAAGAAAATTTTCACTCAATGTAATTTTTACTTATAATCAAAGATAAGACCCTCGAGCTAAAGCTCTCGGGATCATATCAGATTATAAGTAAAAATTACATTTCGTAAAAATTTGTCAGAAAATCGATTTCTTGTTAAAAACATCGGTATTACCGATAAGACGCCTCTATCGGTATATTACTGTTGAAAAGCCCCGTAATGGCGTTGCAATAAAATAACGTCAGAGGAGGTGTTGGAAAATAAAGTTTCGATTTGTCTAGAATACCTTGAAAAAGAAAACCAGATAAATAATAATATGTCAAAGTCTAGAGTTTTTATAATATGTGTATAATAACGATAATAAATAATATTACAAATTATAACTGCAGTTTATAAAATGAATAAATAGTTAATAATTTAATTGTTCAATGTGGCCCCCATTATTTTCAAAGCAGGCCCGGTAGCCCCTTTTCAGTCGGTCAAGAATTGCTGCTAAAATATGATTTTCTACCTTAAGTCTATTAATTTCATTGTTAATTTTAATTTTTATTTCCTCAATATTTTGGCTTCTATGGCGGTAAACAACATTTTTTAAATTCTCCCATAGAAATGTGCCCATTATTGTAATATCTGGGTTATTTGGTGGCCACCTCATAGTACCATTACGACCAATCCACTCGTTGTATCGATGATTCAAAAAATCCACAACACCACGAACTGCATGAGGTGGTGCTCCATCTTGTTACCAAATAATATTTTGGTTTACCATTAGCGGTAATTCGTCAATGAGATTTTCAACTTCACTTTGAAGAAATTGGAGATATCGTTGACCAGTTAATGACCCATTAAAAAAAATTGGCCCAATTATTCTATGGTTAACTATACCACACCATACATTAACAGACGTTCTGCCTTGATATTTAATAGTTTGGTATTTTCTTGGGTTTACTCGAGACCAATAGTGCACGTTGCGTCGATTATACATTCTTGATGTTGAGAATGTTGCTTCGTCTGTCCACAGGATCTATTTAAACAAGTCAGGATCCCTATCTTATTCTCTCATAATCATTTGTGCAACAAATTGAAACCGAAGTTCTTTTTGGTTTGCCGTCAGGTGTTGCATATAGTGAATTCGAAACGGAATTAATTTATGCTTATTTAAAGTTCTTTGAACGGTGCTAAAACTCACTCTGTTTCTTCTTGGACCATACAGAACATCTCTTACCGCTTCCTCTATGGAATTCATTGGGTTAATACTAAAATAATTTAGTATTACACGTTCTCGGATCACGTTTCTTCCATATCTTCGTTTGCGATCGTGTAATGACTTTGTCTCCTCAAATAAACGTTTAAAATTGTGTTTACTGATACGATTCTATTAACTTCTGCGAAATATCTCCGCTGAGTTTCCCTTGCATTTTCCCCACTTTTATAGAAAAGTGTAATTATCTGAAATCGTTCTTCCAGAGAATATTTCATTTTAACTAATAAAAAATACTCTAGACTTTGACATATTAATATTATCATTTTCATGGCTTGTTCTTCAAGGCATTCTAGACAAATCGAAACTTTATTTTCCAACACCTACTCTGACGTCATTTTAATGCAACGCCATTACGGGGCTTTTCTATTCCAAGGCATTCCATACATATTAAGCTCAAATGAATACAGCTTTTTAAATATTTGATTGCTCATATCTTAAAAACGGTTTGAACTAATATAGACAAATTATATATTTATGGAACCAGGAAAGAAAGGCGTTTCATAAAAATTAAAAATATACAGGGTGTTCCATTAAAAAAACAACAACTTTAAGCCGCAGTTCCTTTGTTTTAAGTCAGTTCGCTTTTTAAATGGCAATTTTAGATTCTACGGCAAACCATAAACTAGATGGCTATATTGGTTTTATTAAAAATACAGAGCAACTCAAAAAAAATACCCCTGTTCAGTTCTGGTTGAATGACCCTGTACAATACACAAGGTTCAGTAGTCAAGAAAACAAATCAGAGTAATAAGTAGAAGTTTGAGAAAATTTTCTATAAATTTTGTAAGAAAAACCCAAACAGTGGCGATTATAGACCCAAATTCTGGGAAAGGAGTAAAGACCAGTTTTTTAAAAATGACTTAATATTTATCTCTTCCAGCATCAAAACGTGCTAAAATTGTAGAAGTTTCTGAAAAATGGTCATGGCAAAAAGTTTTCAGGGCACGCTAAAAATACTCAATTAAACAGAACCTAATAAATATTTGCCTCGATATATAAAAAATAAGCAACTTCGCAAATTTTAGATAAACATTACGCTGCGTCATTAATATCTGATATAAAAGTGTTCAAGGATAAAAAAAAAAGGAACAACGGTTACGGATACGTTTAAAACTACTTTTATTGAAGTTAAGGAATGCCATGATAGCTTAAATCTGGAGCTTGGTAGAAAAAGGGCCAATGCCCATTGTGACATTGGCTGTTTACGCAACATTTTAAAATTATTCTAAGGGTCAATGTCCGGACATAGGCCCTTTTTCTATTAAACTAAGATAAATAAGATCACATAGGATAATAATTGAGGACATTGGCCTTTTTTGTGATTACCATATGTAATCTGAGGAGTTAAGCAGAATCATTAGCAAGCCATGCAATTTTTGGACATTGGCCCCTTTTCTACCAAGCTCCAGAAATATTCCTGTCATTCCTAGACTTGCAGAGAAACAAATTCATCGGCAAAATATTACTACAAATGATCCAGAAACATATTATAGGATTACTATATTTTATTCCTTTATTAAACGATCAAACGAACTTACCTAGTGAAGTTCGATCGTAATTATACGATACGTCTCGTTAGATAGATTACACAACTTGTAGTACCTACTCCGTCACTGACTGGCGCACACAGTTCAAAGTACAACCAAAAAAGGGCTTCTTCGTTGTACGTCTTGGCAACTAATCCTCATAACGTTTAAAGTTTATTCCTGAAAAATTGCTTAAGGGAATGGGAAGGGGAGGGTTATAATCTATCTAACGAGACGTATCGTATAATTACGATCGAACTTCACTAGGTAAGTTCGTTTGATCGTTTAATTATACTTCAACGTCTCGTTAGATAGATTACACAACTTGTAGATGTTCAAAGTAAGTTGCAATTTTTCTTAGTTTTAAATTGATTTATTAACAATTTAAAAAAACCGCACAACAACATATTAGTTAATACAGGAGCATATGTAAATAAACTAATTATATAAGTATAAGTAAAGGAAGGTTTGTACTGTTAGTGAATACTTATACATTATACGACAAAGAAAAAACATAAGGATAAATCAATAATAGTAACTTATTCTAAAATAACAGCCTTGGCAAAATTCGACTGACTATTTAATACAGGACGATTATAAAATCTATGAAAAACGGCTGATTTTTGAGCCCATCCAGCAGTATTTCGAATCAAGTTCAAGTCTACACCTTTCTGAAAGGCAAATGAGGTCGCGGCATGTCTTGTACTATGTGCACCAAATTTAGATATATCAATGCCACAGTTAACAAGAATAGAACGAATCCAGCGACTTATGGTTTGTGAACCAACTGGTTTATATGGTTTCCTTATTGAAATAAACAAATTAGCGCAGTTTTCTCTTGAAGATTCTGTAACTGATAAATAATACTT
This sequence comes from Polydrusus tereticollis, assembly GCA_963920685.1. Taxonomy (NCBI): domain Eukaryota; kingdom Metazoa; phylum Arthropoda; class Insecta; order Coleoptera; family Curculionidae; genus Polydrusus; species Polydrusus tereticollis. Next base: position 65,291,749 of record OY987327.1, read on the forward strand.
TAAAGTACTCGCTGCGCAGAGTTCAGGTTTTTCACTAAAAAATGGTAAGAATAATAGTGGTTGGAAACTACGTTGAGCTGTCGTTAAGGCTAATAAAATTATTAACTTTTCAGTTAAATCTTTCAGATTTAATGAGTCGAAAGGATACATCTTAGCTATAAATGTTAAAACAGAATCTGGATTCCAAGTTTCCAAATATTTTGGTTTAACAGGTTTTAGTCTAAATACCCCTTTGAAAAATCTATTTAACAGGGGCTCTTTTGAAAGATTATTTTGAGCTAAAAAAGATATAGCTGATCTCATATTGTTTAAGGAGCCATAAAGAGCACCTTCATTAAATTTTTGTGTTAAACATTCCAGTACCGTGTAAGGCACTGGATTATAAAAGTTATAATTTTTGTTTATACAAAAGTCCCACCAAACCTTGAGAGCTGTATTATATTGATTTATAGTTGCAGGAGCTAAGGATGCAAGTAAAATATTTGCAGTAGCAAATGAGATTCCTTTGTTTCAAAGCGCTTGCCTGAGACTTTCCCTGCCACCAATGAAAGATGTGGTGCTAGTGGATGTTGGAGGGACCTACAAGGAGAAAGTAACAAATCAGGACGTGGAGAAAAAATTATTGGTTTTTCTAATAATAGTAATTGAAATAATGGATACCATGGTTGAGATGGCCATAATGGAACCACCACTATACCCATGGCTTCGTCATTAATTATTTTTCGTAGCATTTTTAGAATTATCGAAAAAGGGGGAAAGGCATAGAAGTAAATGTTACTCCATGACTTCGTGAAGCCATCAACTGCTAGTGCTTCCGGGTCTGGAAACCATGAAAAATAATTTTGACATTTTTTATTTATTCTAGAAGCAAAACAATCAAGTTTAGGAGTACCAAATTGGTTTATAATTAATTTAAACGCCTGATCTGATAATTCCCATTCTGTATTTATATTTTTATTTTGAGATTCTGTGTCTGCCTTGTGAATATCTTTTGATGAAATATAAGATGCAAACAACCAAATATTTCGTTGTTCTGCACATTGCCAAATCTGTCTACAAATTTTATTTAGTACAGGAAACTGTATACCACCCTGCTTATTAATAAATGCTATAGCAGTGGTGTTATCTATACGCAACAAAATTTCGCAGTTACTTAAATCTTTTGCAAAACACTTTAAAGCCATAAAAGATGCCAGCAGTTCTAAACAATTTATGTTTAATTTCTTTTCCTCGATATTCCAAAACCCATGAGTTTGTTTAAGACCACACACTGCACCCCATATCCACTTAGAGAGGAGTCAGAAAAAAATTCTGTTTTCAAAACAAATTGCCTTATGGGGTTAAAAGAATATTTTAATATATTTTTCCACCAACTAAAATCGTCTTGTAAATACTGAGGGACAGTCATTGGGCTGTCATAATTTCCTCCACTAAGCATAAGTGCAATACATATTTCTCTTTCAAAATTTTTGCAATATAAGAAATCACAATAAATGGCAGGACAGCTGGCAACAAGGCTGCCTATAAAATGGGCAAAGTCCATGATATTGCAAACACTTTTTCTTGAATATAATTGAACTAATCTAGATAAAGAATTTTCTTTATCAGCAGTGAGTCTAAGACCCACGTTAGCGGAATCTAAAATGAAACCCAAAAACTTACAAGTGCTATGTGGTACAATACTGCTTTTTGAAAAATGTATTAAAAAACCAAGAGACTCTAGTAAATTAATGGTGGACTGAATGTTAATGGTACATTCAGTCTTATTTTTACCAAAACACAGAATATCATCCAAATAAATTGTAGACCGAAGGCCCTTGGATCTCAATTTATTCATAACTGGTTTCATTATTTTTGTGAAAATGTAAGGACTTATATTTAAACCAAAGGGTAAACAGGTAAACTGGTAAATTTTTTCTTGAAACATGAAGCGTAAATATTTTCTACTAGAAGAAGCTACGGGTACTAAGAAATATGCATCCTTTAGGTCTAGTGAAGCCATAAAACAGTTGGGAAAGAGCAGCTTTGTTGCAGTTCTTATGTCTTCCATTTTAAAATGGGGGGCACTAATAAACTTATTCAAACTTTTTAAGTTTAAAATAAACCTTTTTGATCCATCTGGTTTTGAAACTAAAAAATATGGTGACAGGAACTGACCCCTTAAAGGATGACATATTTCAACAGCACCTATATATAAAAGCTTATGTATAGCTAATTCTAGTTCTTTTTGTTCAGTATGAGAATTTCGTTGTAATGGGATGTATTTTTGATTGACTGGAGTATTAAACTGTATTTCGTACCCCTTTATACAATTTAAAATATACTGGTCCCCAGTTATACTTTTCCACGCGTCTAAGAAGTTGCTTAATCTACCAGCATATATCGTACCTCTACATTCTCCTGCGGTTTTGTTGTGGCTGTTCCCTGCGGTATTGTATGTACTTCGATGGAAAGGTTCGTTTGATTGGTGGTGACTTGTTTTTCGGTCTGAATTTTGTAGATGTCCCCACCTGTCCCATACTGGCCTGACGAACAGGTGGGGTTTTCCAGTTTAAATTATTATGTTGAGGTATTTTAAAAGATGAGGGTATCGTTAACTTTAAGTCTTGAGCCACCTTTTCCATGGATTTTGCTTCTTTTATTTGTTCTGAAAGATTATCACCATACAAAAAAGACCCTATTGCGGTTTTTTCCATTACAGGCTTGACATTTTTATTTAAACCTGGTGATATATAGGCTCTTCTTGCTATTGAGTTAACATGGTGCAACTCTGCCAACAGTTTTCCCGTATCAGACAGTTTTTGAATGATATCTAGCCTATCTCCCCCCTCTTTGTTTGTTAATAATGCGGTCAACGCCATACCTAGGGCTGACATTCCTGCACCTAAGAGATTTTGCGAGTCGCAAAAGTACTTGTCTCTCTTTATCGCACCTTCGTTTAGCATAGATGCTAACTCTGGGTTTAACTTTGGGGCAGATAGTTGACAATTTCCCTCTCGGGGGTATTTCTCGATTAAATCTTTTTTTTGCATTAAGGTCAAGGCCTTTGGAAATGTACTCGTTCCATTTTTTGGCCAACGTGGGCTGCAAGTTTAACTCGTTTTGTTTCGACTTATTTATGTCTACACCCAAAATTTGTAGGACTTGCCAATCTAATTCATTTTGGTCTAAGGTGTAAACATCCTCAGTACTGTTTTCTCTAATAATGTTTCCTTCAAAAAAGTTTTCTGAAAAAAGGAGAAGAGAAAATGCAAATAAAACCACGGTTATAAACCTTGCATGTTATTGTTTCACCTCAAGTGTGAACTTATAACAAATTATTTAGAACAGATTGGAACAAACCCATACCTACATTACATTATACATATTAGTATGCGTGATTGCTGTTTCACCTCAAGTGTGAACTCATAAATCATAATCAGTTATTAAGAACAGTCTCACCTCTAGTGTGAGCTCAAGTCTTGAACAGATTGGAACAAACCCATACCTACATTACATTATACATATTAGTATGCGTGATTGCTGTTTCACCTCAAGTGTGAACTCATAAATCATAATCAGTTATTAAGAACAGTCTCACCTCTAGTGTGAGCTTAAGTCTTATACAAAGGGTTAAAATAAATTATATACAACAGTGTCTTAACAGTGCTAAAACCTACGATGTAAACTTACCAACATCGAGATGTACGGCACTCGATGACGACGTACCAGCCGTCACCTCGGGTTCGGGGGATGCTGGCGCCGGCGAATTTGATGTGTCACTCGACGAACTCGAACTTAAGGGTCGAATTCGCTTGTGTCGTCCATGTTTGTGTTTCTTTTTGATCACATTTTCCAGCTTTTTGAGTCTTTGTAGAAGCTCGTCTGCATTTTTATCGCGGTTTCTTCGGGTTTTTCCCATATTTATTCACTTTAGATCAACAAAATGCAAAAAATTTCTATAATCACCGACTTCTGATACCGTGCTTAAAAAATACGATGCGCGCCACTCACACACAAAATAGTTATGAGGATTAGTTGCCAAGACGTACAACGAAGAAGCCCTTTTTTGGTTGTACTTTGAACTGTGTGCGCCAGTCAGTGACGGAGTAGGTACTACAAGTTGTGTAATCTATCTAACGAGACGTTGAAGTATAATTAGATAATAGAATCGAAGATATTGAATTTCGATTTTAAATACAGATTGTTTCATTAATTTGAACTTAACACTTTAACTCCCTCTGTAACTATAAATAAGCCTGAAAAAGATCTTTAGTAGGCTTATAAAGATCGTGTACGTGAAAAGTATTTAAACTACGGATAGTGTTGGCTTCTTTTGATGGAAATTCATTACAAATAGTTGCAATAAGGCAAACTAGGTCTAATTTCCACATATACATTTATTTAACATACCGGACGCGTTTCGCTAGATCGATTCCCATATCGGCACATTGAACAGGTAACCGGAACATAAATAACCCAAATCGACACAAAGTTGAGAGGAACTCCTTCATTTTAAGTCCCACTTCGGCATATAGGCAATTAAGAGCAGGCAATAAAAATCAGGTCGAATCAATGTTATAAGATGTTTATTATTAAGAAAATTTACTATATACATATGAATTCCCAGCCTTTAAATACATACACACTCATTACATCTTTAATTATTATTATTATTATGGGCATAATAATGTCATACGATTTTAACGTATTCCAGTGTGGATAATGTGTCATTCCCTTAATATAATTACCTACCTAAAAAATAGATTATAGGTTGTAAGATTATAACACTATGATACTGCCTTCGTCGTAAAGCCAAAGTCCAAGCATAGTCACGCGAAAATTGCAAGAAGCAGCAAACGACTTTTCCCGTTAGGTACTCTGTAAAGTGAAAACTTCGTCTAACTCCCGATGAAACCCAAACCATATAGTGTGCTCGTAGAAAGCAGTCACCATTCGACGTGACCAACTTGGATGGACGCGACGTCCCCTGGCCAACAGTGAAATACCTCGGTATCACCCTAGACAAAACCTTCCATTGGCGCCCCCATATCCAGAAGACCGCCAACAAAGCCAGGCTCTTCTATAGTCCACTGCTCAACCGCACCCTCAGTCACAAAAACAAACTCCTCCTCATCAACTCAATCATCCGCCCCAGTCCGCCCCACCCTCACAAACGGTTCAGCAGCTTGGGGATACGCAGCCCCAACCAACCTAAACCGTCTCCAATCCCTTGAAAATCGTTATATTCGCACAGCCATGGATATCTCATGGTTCATCCGTAACATAGATCTACACCGAGTTATCAAACATACCCCCATAACCCAATATCCCCATGAAAGAGGAACTAAAGTCCTCACCGCCACCCTCACCCACCCCAACTCGCTCATCACACAAGCCTTCGACTATGACATAGGTGCCCCGCACCGACACCTTTAGGTGTAGCCCCCGCCCCCCTCAGATATTTCTCCCTAAACCTTTCAAAACCCACATATTATAGTCCGCCTTACGAGTCTGTGGCTACGATGGCTGAGGAGACAGGGGGGTAAAAGGCATAAAAAAAGTCAGATTTAACTGTAGCGGCATAAGCGTGCGGTGCCTCGTTTCATATAAATATCTTATAAGTTAATAAACTAAATTTACTTCCTCTTATTTTTATCATTAAACCACACCACTGTCGACTCTCAGTGGCAATAGGTATTTCATCGACTAAAAGCGGCCGCCGGGAGATGCGTGGGCGGGAAAAAATTCATACGCGGTCTAATCATCATAACATTAGGTTATTTTTATTTAAAATTTATTGGTAAACTTAGCAGACCCGGTACATGAGTTTTTTTTGTATACGCATTCCTTTTATACCCACAGAACCGTAAGGCGGACTGTACCCGACTCCATGTAAACAGCGGAGTTTGCTGTTAATGGTGAGACTTTGTGGAATAGACCGCAGGGGGGCGAGGCAAGCAAGCCTAGGGGGTGTAAGCGGGGATCAGAGCTCGTGATAGCTCGGGCCCCTGATAACTCCTTCAAGGTAGGCTCACCTTACTACTTTGGTTATAACACTGCACTAGATGATTTGTAAAATCCCTCGATAAAGCTACAGTGCAACGAAACGCGTCGGGTATGTTAAATAAATTTATATGTGGAAATTAAACCTAGTTTGTTTTTATTGCAACTATTTAAAAAGTATTTACTGATGAAGACGAATCTACTTTTTCGAAATTACTGAATGAAGTGGAAAAATAAATGGAATGATATGTGAGTTGCAGGGGATGCTACCAAATAGCTTTTTGGATGCACATTCAAAATGCCATTTTCCCTTCGATTAAAACAGCTTTGCGTTTATTAAGCGTTACATCTATAGTGTGGCAACCGTTTAAGAAACTTCTCCGCTCTAAAACGAATTAAAACATGGCTTCGGACTACCATGTGGCAAGACTGTGTTGTAGGGCTTGCATTGCACAGAAAAAAAGGACAAAATAATTTGTAATTTAAATTTTACATTGAAAATAAGTATCAGTTTAACTTTTTGAATTATTCATTTTTATAGGTTAATACCCTCTTATGGGTAATTACCATATTTGCCCCCCCCCCCTGTAATAATTCATGTAATTTAAATGAATACTAAATTAAAAAAATAAATAAACATTTCCATCACAACCACTTGAGAAAAACGTTTAAACCTCGTCTTTTGGCACAAAATATATATCTTTTTTTAGGTAGGAACCTATTCCGCTATTTTTTACACATTCTTAGTGAAAACTCTAGGTCATAAAGACAGATAAATAAATCAAAATTTATCAAATCAAGATATTTATTATACCTACTAAACTATAAAATATTTCCCAATCTATGTAGTTCATTGAGTTACCTAATTTAGAAAAACATTTTAAATATATATATATTACCGAATGACATACGCGCGGATTTAGGACTTTTATCCAAAATTAACTAACTGAATTTATTACGCATACTAATTCTTATTATAATAATTATTTCTTATCCTAAGGCTATGAGAAAGTACCTGATGGATAAAACATTAATAAAACAATTTTCAGTAATTTATTCATGTATTAAATATTATCGTCATTTAAATTTATTATTTAATAATATATTATCCAATAACAGACATTTATTAAAAACTGAATATAAAAAATCTATAATCATTGATTATTTCAATTTTAGGTCAAGAAAAAAACTTTTCCTTATATTTTATTGTATTCGTTTTTATTTTTGCCACGTGAAAAAATAGTATGGTATGTTTGATCAACATAAAATCCCATTACAAATATCAAACCGAGTAAGAGGCGTTTTTAATTAATGGCATTTGGTCGTGTGGCTATAAAATATAGGTAAATATTAAATAGCTAATTATTAATGTTGAAAAATGAGCTTGTTTTTAGCACCAGATAATAATATGTGAAGAATACACATTGTGTGCAAAATCAAACTATTATATGCAGCGTGTAGTATCAAGTGCATTTTTGTTTTTAATCTACACTGTGGGCCAAATTTATTTGGAACCCAATTTCACTCTGAATAACTTTTGCTATATTTGTCGGATTTTGGTGGTATTTTGTGTGAATATTAAAGGGGCCTTTCCTTAATTGCAGAACAAATATCAATCACAATGTACAGGGGGAGCCAAGTAATAAGAAATATTTGTAATCATTGCCTTTGGGGCTGTTGCAATGTTAAATGGTTTACTCTAAATCTACAAAAATTATTTAAAATTATTAAGAGACTATCGGAAAAAAGGCTCTGAAAAAATTGTTCTAGAAACTTTAGGTTTTGTATTAAAAACGTATTCTTTTTCGAAACTTTATTAAATGATCTTACCATACAGCTTTATTAAATATCAAGTTATATAACAGAGCAAAAATACGTAAATAATTGGATGTCGAGTTACCTATGAAACAAAAGACAAAATGCCGTTGGATCCCTTGACAACAGTATGTAAATATTAGTAACTTGGCAGTGTGTTAAATTTATTTCAAAATGGTGTACTCGTATTTGTCATTTGAAGATAAAATCTTAATTTCATCTCTAAGAGTCAAAGGTTATGGTGCAAAAAAGATTACTAAAAGTTACCCAGAGCGTAATTGGAAATTAAGTACCGTTAGTTATTTTCTACGGCATTTACTCGAGACCAATGGTTCATTCCAAATGAAGCCTGGAAGAGGAAGAAAGAAGACTGGTAGAAGTATCGAAAACGTTAAAAGAGTTAGGGCAATTCTTAATGCTGTCGAATCCGGTAATACGATAAGTTCAAGAAAAATAACAAAAACGACTACTATTAAAAGATCATCGGTAAAAAGAATTATTAAAATTGATTTGAAGTATCGACCCTTTAAAAAAATATACTGTCACAAATTTTCAAATGATGTTAAGAATAAAAGAGTAGAAAGATGTCGAGCATTGTTAAGAAGATTTAGACGACGCGATGATATTGAAAGAATTTGGTTCTCAGATGAAAAAGTTTTTTCTTTGCGCCAGCCAAAAAATTCTCAGAACAACAGAGTATATTCTAATGTACAAAGAAAATCGGAGATACCACTGGAACATCTTCTGGTTCCCAGAGATCATTTTTCTAAGTCAGTTATGGTTTCTCTGCCTGTATCGATGCTAGGAAAAACTGAAATTCATTTTATTGGCTCTGGAGTAAAAATTAATTCCGAAGTTTATCAACGGGACATTTTAGAAGGTATGCTTCGAGAAATAGAAATAGTTAGCGACAACTACACATTCCAGCAAGATGGCGCACCAAGCCATACGTCAAGAAGTACTGTAAGATACCTGCAACCAACCATGTGGCCTCCAAATAGCCCGGAGTTAAAACCCGTCGACTATAACATTTGGGGGACATTAGAGGGAAAAGTTTATGAAAATACTCGGATTAATACGATTGATCAGCTTAAAGAGAGAATAGTCTACTGTTGGCAACAATATAATCAAGAAATTATTAATAACTCAATTGGACAATGGCGCCGAAGACTTCAAGCTGTTGTAGATAATCAAGGTGGTCATATTCACAATAATTTCTGGTAAACTTATTAAAAAATATTTTTTTTTATTACATTTTTGCTCTGTTAATTTGATATTTAATAAAGCTGTATGGTAATATTATTTAATAAAGTTTTTGAAAAAAAATACGTTTTTGATGAGACCATGATAAATTTAGATATTTTGTAAGGACAAGGATTGAGGATATTAAAACTACATTCAAGCTTACAGTCCTTAATTAGGTTATTTATCAGAGGACGAAATGCCACTTCTAGGTACATAGAGGAATTAAGAAATATATGAATAATTAAGTAGGTACTATATTAATAATATATTCAATAATTAAACATTTATGTTAGCTATTCTAGATGCATTCTTAATCAATAATACGCAACCCGTAATTTGAAGTGAATTAACTAGTTTTTAGTAGTAACAAAACAGATAGGCTTTCCAAAACTGTTATAAAATTGTGTGGTTGATTTTAGAATAAGGAAATTGTAAATTTAAAGGAGTCACTGATGCAAGGAATAAATTTATTGGTAAGCCGTTAAAATTGAATTATAAAAAGCAGATCGATTGCAGTGTTGTTACAGTAATTTAGGAATGGAATCCTAAAAAGTGAACCGTTCTCACCAAGGTATAATTAGTTTTTACGATGGTAATTTTTTTAAACGCGACAATATTTTACACAATATTACAAGCCAGCAAAAAGTTAGAGACACGTTCAGTGAAAAAAGTACTTACTGCTGGCCTGATTTATAGGGTGTTCAAAATTTAAACTTGTTTTTATTGCTATATGTAAAATCAAACTTAGTTAGGCAATTATAGTTTTGAAGAAATACTCCATACTTTCAGTGGAGTCAATGTAATGTAAATGAAACAATGCAGTCTTCCTCCACAGTTTAATGTTTAAATTAAATTTTAAGCTTCCGCCAGGTTTCGAATGCTTAAGCATTCATCATCAGGGGATACTAACATCGACTTTAACAGAAATGTTGGTCGTCTCAAATTAATGAGTACAACTTATAGGATATGATACATGTAAAAGTTGAAGACTTGGTACGAACTAGTTATTTGTATTGAAATTAATATGTTATTGAAGTTTTGATTAAATTTTAAAATTGTAATTGATGAAGAAACATTTTTGATAGAATAATAAACTAATTGAAAACATATGAACGAAAAGGTTTTATTTTATTTTTTATTGATTTAAATGAGCGAGTTAAGCTATTTAAGAAAAAGTTAAAATTACATATTAATGAAAAAGAATCTTAAATGTTTATGGAAATTAGTCTTTTATAGTCTATAGTCAATTATAGTTTTATTTTGCTCGGGTGATCGTTATTGTGTCAATTGTTGTGTCAAACAGTTTTGTTTTTAACTTTCAATGCTTAAAACGTTTTTTTTTTTATTAATATAAAAAATGTTTTAATTATAACCTCAATATATATACCCTTGCCAGTAAATATACCCTCTATAAAGGGTCCCACAAATTCGAGTGCATGCATGGGATCTCGGTTATTATAAGAGACACAGGGTCGGTTAAATTATGGCAAAGTTATACATTTTGGTGCTCAACAATATGCAACTTCGAGAATTGAATAATTCCGAATACTTCCGAAGATATTCGAAAAAAACCGAATTCTTGGAAAACCTTTTTGTTGTTTCCTGAGCTTATTTGAAAAGAAATTTCAAAAATCCAATGGTGTGAGATCTGGAGATCTCGCTGGCCATTCTACAAAACTTCCATTTCCTACCCAACGCTCTGGAATTTCCTCTTGGAGAAATTGGCGGACAATTCTGCTATTATGCGCAGGAGCACTATCCTGTTGGAACCACAGGTTTCGTAAAGTGGCTAGAAGGAAATCCATGAGGTATTCTTCAAAATTAGTATTTAAAAAGTTTAAATATCCAGCAGAAGTTAAATTTTCTTCAAATAAATAGGGCCCTAAAATGCGATTGCCCAATATTCCAGCCCAAATGCTGAATCGAACTTGTGGGCGGATTTCACGATTTTTTTTCAGGATTTTCGATGGCCCTAATATGTTCCTTGTGACGATTAAATACGCTACAATTGGTAAATTTTGTTTCATCGGACCAAATAATATTGTTGAAAAATGCATCCCCGTTTCGTGTAATCTGGTCGCGCAACCAAAAGCAATATGCTAGCCTCCTTTCGGGATTCCCTGGATGTAGTGCTCGACTCACATGAATTTTAAATGGTTTAAAATTATTGTTCTTTAAAATTCTCCAGGATTTTGTTTTGTTCATGGTCCGATTATTATTTGCCTCTGAGGCAATCTGACGGGTGGAAACAGAGGGGTTATTGTTTACCTAAAATATTTGTATCAAAAATTAAAAAAAAAATCACATTTTACAATTTAGTTAGTTGGTTCGATACCTATCACTCCCGTTATACTGTGATACGATATGTACATACGCAACAAATGGATAAAATTACAAACCTGGTTTAAAACAATAGCAACCTCTTCCTCTGTTGTTCTGCTTCCATATTTTCCTCGTTTTTTGGAAAATGAACCATATTCGGATAAACTAGCATCTAGCTTTCAAATAAATGGAATGCTTGGTTGGGGCCTCTAAGGGTAAGTTTTAAGATAAACTTCTAAAGCACGAACTGAATTTCTGCTGCATTGATAACACATTTTTATCATATCTCTTTTTTCTTCAAATGAAAATCTCATGATGAAAATTAAATACAAGTTTTAATAAAACAAAACTGATAATTATTATTGTTTTGACAGACTTTATCAACAAAAATATATATTGGGGTTGCCAAGGCAACTGCATTGGTTTGTTTTTTTAGCTTCCAACGGAGACCTGATGATAAATTTTTATTTATTTTTTTATGTTTTTTTTTTTAACAATTTAATTACTTGCCTATCCTATTTTCATAAGAGTAATGTGTTGAATAAAGATGGATTTATGAATAAAACTATGTGTTAGACAGAGATGAGTGATTCATAAATTTTAAGGTGTTATTTCATAAAACTAATAATTTCTTGGATGGTTGCCGACACCTTATTGCTTTAAGGAAGTCAAAAGGTAACTAAGAATAAAATAAAAAATCCAGAGGCGTAAAAAATAAAGTTGATGATAGCCGCCCAAAAACGAAACGTCAGATTTTCAATTTGACAACGCAATCTTATAGAGGAGAAAAAGTGGCAATGACAAGGTGTCATTTATTTTGAAATTTCTTTTCAAATAAGCTCAGGAAACAATAAAAAGGTTTTTGCAAAAATTCGGTTTTTTTCGAATATCTTCGGAAGTACTCGGAATTTTTCAATTCTCGAAGTTGCCATAATTTAACCGACCGTGTGTCTCTTATAAGAACCGAGATCCCCATGTATGAACTCGAACTTGTGGCACCCTGTATAGCCGTTGAATTTATTTACTTTACAAATTTTGCAATTTTTAACTAGCAAGCGGTAAGCCGGGTTGTCGATGCAGGTCCAGCACGACCCCTGATGTTAGTAGCAAATTAAAGCGTACTTTTTGACGATAACTCTCTGCGCTAATAAACGCGTCTGTTTAGATTCGCAACTATACAGTTTTTGTAATAACTGTTTCTATTGCAAAGGTTTATTTATACTCTATTTATTTATACGAATCGTTTATGTTCATCTAGAACCTTTACAGTTAATATACCACGCAAAGCAGTAGGTGTACAAATACCTTTAAATCCGCTTCAAAAGCAAATAATAGAAATCGAGGAAGTCCCTGGCGAACTTGTTTACGCAAAACATCACGAGCGTGTCGTACCAGGACTAATTATTGCAAAAGAATGAGAAAAAGGCATTAAAGTAATTTTAAAACAACTCTGGTAATTCTCAATACTAAACAAACCGTAAAATATAAGCAAGCAAGCCGTGGCGCGCTGAGGACAATGCCTTTTAAGTTCGCGTCCCGCGTTCATTGTCTTAATTCCAAATTGTTTAATTTATAAAATGGAAGAATGAAAAAACCCACACGTTTGTGCTTAATTAAGCAATTAAGTCAATGGGTTGCTATGAGCATTTGTGTCATTTGGTTATGAAGTTTTTGAAATTAAGTCCATTGTTTACGGATTTTCGGGGATATACTGGGGAGTAATGACATGATGATAGTTAACTGATTAATAAAATTATTTGTAAAGAGTAAGAATACAAAAAATTGGGTATCTAATCTGACATTTACGGCTATAGTGGCCTATCAAAATAATTATACTACAAAGTTATTTATTTAGAAATGTTAGTGATTCAATTAATGTTTATGTTATGGCATGTTGTGATAATGCAAAATGATCATCATCATATCCGACACATACAAGGTGTCCCAAAAACATACCGACAAACTTTCAGGGGTGGTAGAAAACAAACTTGTTTTGTTTAATAAACATATGTCAGCAAATGAGCCATTTTGGCGGAAAGAAGGAAAAATGGTTTTGGTCAGTTTTGTTTATTTCAGTGATAAATAATTAATATTAATTAATTTACAAAAAATCAGGAGGACATTAATAAATCACTTTATGGTCGTGTTGGACTTTTTCTCATTAAATGATGGTTTACAATAATTGTTCAAAATGTTAACCATTTGCTTCAATACAATAAAAACCCCTACACATGACCCAATCTGCAGGATCCGATTTGCAGGGTATATAGGAACGGGGAAAACGGGCGCTGCTCTCCACACATCCACACAACCTGATCTGTTATTAATTTGTGTCTTTCGAGAGTTCTGTGGTTTCGAGTCTTGAGTCGTAAGAGGTCGGAATGGCTCCTCTAAGTAAATGTAAAAAAATCGGAATTGCACTGACTTGTTTATTTTGCCCTAATGGAATTTAAATATTCTTAAAGAACTAGGACCAACTTACTTCAAAAACTCCTATTCCTTGGCTCCGCATGTCTCTACTTAAATAATTGGCGTTGGAAATATCCCACAGGCAGGGCATATCCCTATGTAGCTGAAAAATCTTTCTTCAAGCTTGCTTCTCCCTTTCAGACATTTTCGATTCAAAATGAAAATCTATCCAGGGCGTTCGACTGAGGAGTCGGGAGATCGTATGGTCGCCTCAACCAACCGCCCGATTTAGATTTTGTCGGTCCGACATGCCTACACACTGCCCAATTTGCAGGGTCCCTGCAGATTGGGTCGTGTCTGGAGGCTTTAAAGATTGCACCGTCGGTTCATTGACTTGCGGACCCTATGAAATATTCCGGAAATAGCTTCTACATGTGTACAAGTGGCAAATATTCTTGGTAGGAGATCTTCCTCATTACGAATAGGCGTTTCGTAGATCAAAGATTTCAGATAATCCCAAAGGAAACAATCGAGAGGGTTCAGATCGGGAGAACGCGCGGGCCAAGCCACGGGGCCTCCTTTTCCAATCCATCGGCGGGGAAATCGCTGATTCAGATACGTTCAAACCAAAATGTGGAGGTGCCCCATCATGTTGAAACCACATGTTAGAAATAACTATGCTCAAAAAGACATTCTCTAATAATAGAGGCAAAATATTTTGCAGAAAATGGAGATGAATGTTTGAATTCAAACGAGCAGGCAGCAGCAAGTGAACTATTATTAGATTATTTTTAAGAATACCAACCCACATGTTTATAGAAGGATTTTTGTCACGACAAATGTGGCGGGAAACATGCCTCATCAGAAAACAATTCTGTTCTCCCGAAGTAAGGTTCTATTAAATTGTGACCTAAAAACCATTGGCAAAAAGCTAATCGATGTGGATAATCTTCAGGATTTAAAGCTTGTACGCATTGTAATTGGTAGGGTTAAGAGGTTGTTCATGTAAGACACGCTGTACCGTCGACTTGAAGGACCCCATATGGTGTGCAATTGCGCGAAGACTTGTGGATTGATTTTCCTCCACACGGTGGAGAACCTTCTTTAAATTCAAGCGTACGGGTTGATCTTGGACGACCACCACAACCAGAACCCTTTCCCTTTAGATTTCCACTTTCTCCAAGACGACGACGGATGGAAGCAAAGGTTGATGAGGTTGGTGGCGTTTCGGATATCTGTGTTCATACAAGCGTGCCGCTTCTCTTCCATTACAATTTGCTGCACCATAAGCAACGTGTATATTAAGTTCTTGAAATGAAAAATTATAGTCCGTTTTTAATACAAATTTTAAATTAACAATGTGGCTAATGTTAGAATAAATAAGTCTTAAAATTGGCATCTTTGGAATGTTCATTGCGATAAAGAAATGTTTGTGCTCCCCAGCAACAAACGTAGTTGAAACAAAAAATGTGGAACGAAAGACAGTCGTGTATAACTAAACCAACAATTAACATAATTATTTGGATATGATTTAAAAGATTTTATTGCTCTACAATCTACAACCCAAACGGTTCATTTGCCGACATATACGCTTATTAAACAAAAAAAGTTTGTTTCGATGTCTACCGCCCTTTAAAGTTTGTCGGTATGCTTTTGGGACACCCTGTATATATTGAATGATAATAATGATTGTCACGTACCGCTTACGACCTAAGGATAATTATGCACAGCAGCGAAGTGTTTGTTTTTGAATCATTTGGTGGTCGTCCTAGGTCAGTTTATTTTGGTGGAGGGGGGAGGGGAGGCTGGACAGGAGTGAGCCACTCTCTCCCTTAGTTTGTATGATTTGAGTAGGTTTGAGTGGATGTGTGATTGTGTGATCAGGGGATTCAGGAACACGTCTGTCCCATTGTAGTAGCCGATAATAAGTTTGTCAATATGTTCAGCAATTGTCGGCCACTATGTAGCGTTATGAATCATCGTGAAGCGTGCTGGAGCATTAGTTATAATAAAGAGTTTTAAGCCACCAAAATTTTCAGCGCTTAACGTTGCAGTTAGCAGTTAAATTTGACGTACGGAACGGAAATCTAACCTATTGTATCCCTATATCGATATTTAAACAATTAATTTGTTTAAACAAAATAGTAACGTAATATTATAATATCTGTATTAACAAGGGCAATTTTCGCTAACGCTCGTACCGTAATTTTCGAAATCGTATGTAATAGGCTTCTTACCACTCTTGGTAGGTAATATACTATTTCATTTCCTTCATAAAACGTGCTATCACTAAGTAACGCACAATCAATAAAACATTTCAAAAATATTTTCATTTTATTTAATTTTTTTATGATTTTACGGAATTTGCTGGAAAGCCAATTACATGAAACACAGAAGATATTCATGAAAAAGGTACTTCTTACTAGGTACCCACAGTTTTTATTGCAGTGTAAAGCATTTACTTTATCGTTTTAGTGCTTCTTTTAGTGTAATAACCCGGCCAACTGTCAAAATTTCAAGGTGAAGGACATAATATAATTTGATTCCCATTTAATCAATGCTAAACTCGGGATTTTGCCGCTTCTCGTTGTTTGCTTTTCTCGGCTCATGCCCTTACGGTATGAGGTAAATGTATATTAGGTTGCCTATTATAATACAATATTAAAGGTAGGATCGCGCTAGTTAAATGGATCGATAGCTTTCGATTGCCGATGTCTGTTACATTTCTCGCCCCGGTTAAAAATATATCTTTAAAGAACGCTATTTATGCGCTTGCAAAACCACAAGATGCGAAATCCATTGGAGGCCGCACCTGCACATCTTTCTCTAAATGAGACACAATTAAATTTAGCCAGAGGACTCACCGTCCTCGTGAAGGATGAATGGGTTTTGTCTTATCTCCAGGAGGAAGTACGCGGTCGGCGCAACTATAAAGATTACGTGAATAAATGGCTTGTTTCAAAAGTAGTTTTATTTTCATTTTATTTATGCGCTCGCCAAGTCGACCGCGACCTATGCTGTTTTTATAACTGTTCCTAAATTACGGCTAACGGGGACTTAATTTAAGAATAATAGTTTCAATGTCAAATATTTGGGAAGCTTATCTTTGACACATGGACTAAACACTAAAATATTATACATAATCTCTTAATACACGTATTTTATTTTTTATTCAAAAAATATTTCAGCTTTAAATATTTTTTTTTTAATATTGATGTTACATTATAGAATATGAACAAAAGTATTGTACATAAATTCTCAAAAATGATACAACACCCTAGCTAGGAGGTAAAGTCCATCCGAACATATTTCGTTTGACCTAATAACTGCAATAATAGTTTTATTATATTGTAAACACCCAAAGAAACCCCGTTACCTGTTCGATTGCCAAACCTACGTTTTTAAAAAATTTCTTGGTAAAATAACCCATATAAAACTGTCGATGAACGTGCCAACCAGCGAAATCTACCTGGCCCCAGCTGGCATCACTGTCTATATTACTGGAATTAAATGAATTAAGGGGTACTGCTTTGCACAGGAACGGATTTTGTAGTTAAATGAAAAGCCATAGTAATACCTTATAGTAGCAATGTTAATTATGTTTATTTTTACCATTGTATTATATATTGTATATTACTTTATTATAAGTACAAAACAAGTGTGAAAAGTTTGCGTACGGAAAAAGGCAACTATTTGCACGCATTTGGGTAAAAGTAATAATAACAATTAATATACCTACATAAAAAAAT
Source organism: Polydrusus tereticollis (assembly GCA_963920685.1). Classification (NCBI taxonomy): domain Eukaryota; kingdom Metazoa; phylum Arthropoda; class Insecta; order Coleoptera; family Curculionidae; genus Polydrusus; species Polydrusus tereticollis. Next base: position 65,309,274 of record OY987327.1, read on the forward strand.
ATATTTACATATACAGTGTGTCCGCTTAAGTTCTGTACATATGGGAAACTTTATTAATATTAACTTTACGAAAAAAAGTTACTCTTTATAAAAAGTTCTGCTTACTGAGAAAATAATTTAGACAATCCAAACTTGAGAAAGTATGCACAGGATGATCAAAAAATTAAAAAATCAAAATTGACCTACGAGAAAAGTACCCTTAATTTTAATTTTAGAGCAAAATGGAATAAGAAAATGTTGATTGGCATTAAAAATTATATCTGTTTCTACTCTTAGTAGACTATTATTGAAAATAAATTTGACATTTCAAAAAATATCATTTTTTGAAATGATTTATAATTAATAATTGTATTTATTATGCAATTCAAGCTAATAAACATTTATCAATTATTTTTATTCAAAACGTTTGATTCTTTATCCCTATTTTGTAGTAGTTTTATGACGCATTTAAATAATTGATAGAAACATGATAATTTATTTTGGAAAAATACAATATTACATATAATAATAAACATTAAAATATGAATTAATTAATTAATAGTTTTCCCTACATCATTTGATAATGTTGTTGACCTTTTTCGCAATAATTTTTTAGGATCTTCTAATACAGACAACATTACTTGCATATGGCTCCCTTAATTGCGCAAGGTCGGCATTATCCTTAATAATATCACCAGAAATAGGCTCAAATTTAGAAATAAAACGGTTCTTTAAAGGTATACATAACTTACGACCAAGTAGGGCTAGATATGACTTTACTTGGGACCCCACCATAGTTTTAAACTACCTCGAAAACTTCTATCCAAATGAAAATCTACCCCTGGAGGATAAGCTAACTAGAAAATTAGTGACATTACTCGCACTAATAACAGCCCATCATATCCAGACCTTGTCTCTCATAAGGTTAGAAGATATTCACAAAACGGAGGACACAAATTTGGACAACAAGTCGCATTAAAACCTCGGGGAGAAATAAGCTACAACCAGTATTATATGTACCATATTTCTTAGACAATGTTAAAATATGTGCTGCAAAGACCTTAGATGCATATTTACAAAAAACTTATGATATGAGAAGTGATATTTCAAAATTAATTCTGACAACGAGAATACCTTATAAACCTGCTACGGCTCAAACGCTTAGCCGTTGGGTTAAATCGGTTCTTCATCACAGTGGTGTTGACATCACGATCTTTTTAGCACATAGCACAAGGCATTCTGCGACCTCGACAGCCAGCCAAAAAGGTATTAACATATAATTAGTTAAAAGTACGGCAGGCTGGTCTTCAAATTCCGGGGTTTTCGCGAGATTCTATAACAGGCCCATTATTAACCGGAATAATTTTGCATTATCCATTCTGGGTTCTTAATGGCCTACTATTTAAGTTTAGGGATATTTTATGTGCTAACACGGTATTATCTCATGCATTTTTAGAGATAATAAATGTAGTATTGTTAATTTACCACTATTTAGGTAGATTTTGTTATATATAGTTTAAAGCTTCCTTTGTTCCATGTAAATGAAGAGTTTATATATTGTTGTTTGTTAATAAATATTAACTAATAATGGTGTTGCATAAATTTACGCACAGAATAAGGATTTAGGCTAGTAGGCATATCTTAAATCACTATAAAAATCTACATTGTGATTATGAGAGCAAGGCGGGAGGATAATTATATGATTAAACGAACTTACCTAGTGAAGTTCAATCCTAATTATCCTCACGCCTTGCTAGAGTGATCACACCCACCTCTCCCATCTTATTCCCAGTGATCACTGATTTAAGATATGTTTGGCTTTGAAAATAAACTGAAGATCCTGTGAGCAGACAGGGGAAGGGGGTTGCGGATATAAATTTTAGCTTTGGTACCGATACGTGGCGCCGTCCTAGCGGACGTAGCACTACATTGTGATCATGAGAGCAAGGCGTGAGGATAATTAGGATTGAACTTCACTAGGTAAGTTCGTTTAATCATATAATAATGAGCCGATAATCTGTGTCGTTTTGCTCTACACATTGTTTCCAAATATTTTGCACACAGGATTATTACCATTACTAATTGGAAGCTAAGTCGGACCCTTTTCACAAAACTCTGTTTTCATAGGGAATAATCAAAAATGTAACAGCAGTACAGTGGTGGAGATCTCAAGAAGATGTTTCAGAAATTAAGCAAGTGCTCCCTTAGTCATTTTTGTTTTGTGTGCCTGTGCATCGTCTGTTGATATCGTAAGGATGTTTTCTACTTATAGATTCGTACATTTAGATATAAGAAACAGACTTGGCAGTGACAAAGCAGCTAAACTAGTATTTCTATTTAAGCATTATAACACTTAGGTTTTTTTATATATTTTTTTTTAATATAAGTATTTTTTTGTATTAAAAAGTTTTTTTAGTTTTATTTTTGTAATAACCAGCTGTTCTCTTCGATTATTATAATAAAATAATAAATAACACCACATAAAAATGCGCCTGGGTTTTATTTTTTGTATGAACAGATACATTTTAAGTGTTAAAATTTTAAAACTCTTTTTTAAATTATTCATGATTTAAAAAAAAAATCATACTGATTAAAATGATGATTTTAATCCTGATTTTAATCAATTGATTTTAATAATCTCAACCCTGTTTAAATGTATTTATTTGTATTTAAATGTATTTATATAAATACATTTTGACAATTTGTACATCTAAGTATATATAGGGAGTATCGCGCCCCTCGAATAACGTCAAGTTAATGTTAAAATAATCATTGTGTATAAACAATCAAAAAATATATTTTATCTACTTTCATTTAGTAATATGAATTTTACAGTTCTGTAAATCGTTTTGTAAGGGCATCTATTACAGCACTACAGCTGTAAAGAGCGAAATTTGTAATGAAAAAATTTAATTCGACAGACTATTATGACGTTATATAAAGAGCTTATTTGTAATACTACTGATGTAAACTGTATAAAAAATATTGTGACAAATATTTTTCTCATGAAGGACCAATAAAACACGGATATTCAAAATAAAGATATTCATTAACCTAAAAAAAAAGCAAAGCGCAGCATTCATTTTATCCATCCATCAGCAACTCCGAATCAAAGATTTATCTCTTGTCTTTAATGATGCGATAGCTAATGGAATTAAATCGGAAGCGCCGCGGGCCCCGCCCACCTTTCTTCGCCGTTCTATTTTATGACTTTGATTTTTGGGCGTGGTAATGATACTCTTTCTTATTAAGGTTAAGTAGCCTTGAGGCGATGGCCGTAAAAGAATCAATGTTTGTAACTATAATATTTGGAAAAAGGCAATCAATCGTGAATTTAACAAAATTAATTAAAATCCATTCAGTATTTAATTTCTAGGTTACTACGAGTACACTTGGACTTGAGCACTTTCTTTACAATTTCCTTATTTGAAAGACTAATCGATTTTTTCAAAACATTCATTGCAAGCATAGTTTTCTATTAGATATTTTATTAATGTACCTAAATTCGTTGATTTAATTAAGTCAAAGTAAAAGCATCCGCAGGCATAAATAGGCTAATTATTTTCACATCATTATTATTTTAAATAACGGTAGGTACCAGACTGGCTGCCAGAAGCCGAAACATTTTTGTGTAAGTAAACAAAATAGATTAAGTCGGCACCGAATACATGCGGCATTCGCTTAATACCGAACAACGCTTCGAGAATTAAACGGATAAAGTTGGCATTGGGATTGGGATATAAAGATCTTTCGCCCAACAGCATAAGGCTATTAAATGCAATTTTGAAAGTTACGTAATGAACTTGCCTACTATAATAGTAAATTTGTAGCATTTTTAGCGCAAAAAGCGGCTGCCAAAAGTATCCTTTTCATACGATTGTACGTAATATCCCCTGTTACATAAGTTTGGACAAAGAGTGTGTGAACTCGTCTCGAATTGCGAAAGCACCTGAGTATTAGGGTGGGCCGAAAATCGCCGATTAAAAAAAAAATGGTAATTTCAAACGCGCTACTCTGAGAAAGTTGTTTATTGATGTCCTAAGGTTACCTAAAAAAAAATTGAATTTTTTGGATACATTTTAACCGGGCCATGGGCCTTTTTTTGGGCCCAATTTTTTTTTTCAAAAAATTTAGTTGCGCCATCAAAAAATGTTTTGCTAATATGCCTATCGGTGTTATAAAAAAAAACTGGGTCCAAATAAACAGTTTTTAACTAGGATTACGGACCCTCATATATACTGAAAAGTTAAGAAATAATGTTTTTTCCCAATTTTTGCAGCCTTTCGCTTGGATTTAGTGTTTTGTATGAAAAATAATAATATTTAACGCTAAATCAACCCAGAACTCACCACGTGGAGGTATCTGCACGCAGAGCTCCTCCCATTTAGGATCCCTCTCAGCCGTTTTGGTATATAAAATCATTTTCTTTTCGTTCTTTAAAGTATTGTAATTTGTTATCAAATGATGGTAACATTTTTCGGCCTGCTAATTTTGCTCTACCATATCCATCTCTGGATAATTCACCACATACTTTACTTGATGCCTCGGTGACTAACTTTACACAGCGTTTCACTGCTTGGGTGTGGCATGGGTATTTTTTAAAATCCGGCACAACTGTTCCTGCGACAATATTATCTAGCGCTTCTATTATTAATTTAGCAGTTAAGGGTGGTTCGGTAATATTCATTTTCTGCAAGTCTATTAAATCCGTGTAGTCCTCGGCATGTAAATTAACTAAGGGGACCCTAAAAACCCTTACCGTTTTGTTAGGTTGCAACCTACATTTTTTTATTCTTCTCGCAGCTAGCTCTCTTATGTGTGGACGTTGGTCCATTATATAACATTGACAAAAGTAGGTTTTCGGGGTGAGCAAAATATCCGTTGTCGGTAAAGACCTTGACAATTATTTTTTTAACTTGAAGTGGAAAATCTGTACAAATTTGTACATTTGTACCATCACAACCTATTACAGTTAAGTTAGTAACATCAGTCTCATACTTATTTAAACACCCAAAAAGTTCATCTTTCATGTTAGCTGCGGTAGCAGAATTCCTTATAGACACGTGAGTAAAGTAATGTGTTCTTCTTGTTTATTTATCCTGCGACTATTTGCTATTGAAATTGTTTGGTCAAAGTATAAACCTTTAATGTCTTTATTTTCCTGTGTTTGTTGAAGCTTCTTTCTGTTCTTACTTAGTTCTCGGTGAATTTTGTTTTTACCTACAACTCTTGACTGGTCTACTTCAGAAATTATGTTAAAATCTTCCAAAACTGCATATTTAAGCAACCGCTCTGTTTCATATGCCGGTGAGGTCGGCCACTCTAGCCGTGTTGGTTAAGCTGGATCTCATTTGTTAAACTTTGGGTACTGATACCGTTCTCCGTTTCCCCAAAACCGGACATTTGTATTCCTCGTCCGACGAGATCTCACTGGAACTGTCTTTGATATGCATCACTTTTTGCGACATTGAATTTATATTTTGAATACCACTTGTACTTGGTATAGGCTCTTTCGCTTCAACCCTATTTTTAAGAATAGTAAGTTTTCTTTCTTCTTTCCTTTCTATTTGTTTGGTTAAAATTCTATCAATTCCTCCTATTTGCATTTTTCGGTCAGACCTTTGATCTTGCAAGAAAGGCCATATTCTACTTTTGGCACTTTTCTTTCTTTCTCACAAGAGCAACGTTCCAAATCGAGACACTTACATGTCGATATGTCAAATAGCTTTTTAGATTCTTTATTGAAATTATCTAACTTAGCTTGTAGAAAGTTTGACATTTTTCCTTTTATGGGTTTAATACGATTCTGATATTTTTTATTATAAACCAGAATGAGTTTAAGTATTCTCTCATGAAATAAAGTTGGTAAAGAAGCTCGTTCCCACACACGTATTATTTTACTAGCAACAATATTGGCACCTGTAGTACTTGCAGGTTGTTTACTACCATCGCCTTTTAATTCTATTCGAACGCTTAAATAACATTGCATTAAATCTTCGTACGTCGGTAGTTGATTTGCTTCTGGCAGTATATCTTTAGCACTACCAAATATAAGACACGAGGCACTTGCCCCAGTGTTTACCAAAGATTTGGACATTTTAAATTTTACTTATCGCATTAACTATAGTGACTGTCTAAAAAAACTTCACTTATTTATAGTCACTCTCTAAAAACTCCATTATATAATTCACTTATTTATAGTCACTTTGAAATGAAAGTTTTAACCGTTTTTAATGCCGCGCGCCGTTCCATGCGCATTAAACAAGGGCTAAGCGAGAACTGAATAAATCTACCGCTTTCAGTGGCTTACGCCAACGAACATTAACAAGACAAGAAGGGTCACACTCTGTCGGAACCTTGATGTCCTGCTTACACAAGCGCGCCGACGATTTCGATAAATTCCTGAGGCAGTGTCCCTGTTCTTGCTTATACGAGGTTGATGCAAACGGCTAGCGATTAAAACGAATAAACGAGGGTGACTTAAAAACATCTAGTAATAATTTTATTGTTATTGTGTCCTATTCTGCTTTGTGTGAATTAAAAGAAAAATGGGGAAATCGTCAGGTTATTTAATTGGTAGATCTTAACATAATTATAAAAAGTACTGGTAGTAAAAATTAAGGGAAAAAGGAAAGTTTCTTCCAAAAGTAACAATGTAGTAAGCTACAAACGAGATTAGTAGGTATAAAAATTAACAATCAAATATTTGCAAATGCTAACTGAAATAGGTACTTATTCTAATTACCTTATTATTACATAAAATATATACAGGTTGTTTCAAATTCGAGGCCATCAAAGAGTACCTACTTACTTAACAGTAAAATACGGGTAGGAGTAGTTATACTCTGGGAAAACAAATTATCGCGATTTGTATGGAAAATTGTGAAAATCGATAAACGAACCATTCTAAGCCAAAGACGTTTAACCAAATGAGTTAAAACCTCTGAATTGCTGTTCGATGCCTTTTACAAATCTAGTAGCCCGTTAACAACTCAATTAAATAATGTATTCAAATGTTCTGAAATAAAATTTACCGGCCGCTTTTTAAAGATGTTTTAAGATATTTAATTTTATGTTAGGTTTTATTGATTGTTTCAAAAAATATCTTTTTTTTATATCCCGGTTAGCAAATTAAATTGTAAAATAAATACGCACCCTAATATATAGGTTTAAAAAATATTTATGAGGAAACTCTTTACAAGGATGTGTAAATAGTACATTTTCATATAATATCTTAAGGGTTGCTCCAACGTTCTCGTGGCAACTAATTTTATTAAAATTTTCAACAAAAATTATTTCTAGCTGTTTGACATATTCTACAATATTACTAGGAGGTACATTTAGACCTCCATAGTTTTTAGAAGTCGAATATGCTTTATGCTCTAGAAATACAGCAGCTTCTTTTGGTAATGTCTTTTCATCATTATACTTTGTGCAAGCACTACAAGAGTGTTGCAGCAAGCATTTCCTTAATAGATACCCTGTAATGTAAACTATAGCATTTCCGTCCGTACTAGAAAGATTTCTATAGTCGCATGTAAAAACTTTTAAAGAACTATTATTTGTCAATATAGGTACATCGATATTTTTATATTCTTCTAGAATATCAGGAGTTACATTAAGCAAAACTGTATTAATATCTTTGATACAATTGGAACCTTCAACCTCTTACAACCTTTAGAGAAAATAATTTCTTGAATGCCCTACAAAATTGAATTGGGGTTGGATTTCTCGAGTTTCCGCAACAATTTCTTACCAGACCAAAAAAATTTTCGATACAATCCTGATTAAGGTTCCTTGTTAAAAGAAATTAATAGTTCTTGCATTTTAAGGTTTCCCATAAAGACAGACTAGAGGTAATAGTAATTTTCCAGCCATTTATAAAATGCATAGTATTATTTATACATTTTTCCACGTATGTTACCTTTCCATCGTTCTGTTTTACCTGTACTAATTTAATTACCTGTAAGTCATCCAACAAACATTTTATTTTTCTAAAAAGTGCAATTGTTTTTCTGTGCCCATAAATGCGTTAAAGTTGTTAAGATGGGACGAGTTTAACAAATCAAATAAATCATTTGTTGTTTGTAGGAATTTTGCAGTAAGCGTTGCTTCTAAAGGCAAAACCTTAAAATGTATGTAGGTATATAGGGCAGCTGAAAGAGAGTGACTAAAGACTTGCGAAGCATATTTTACCTTCATTTTTTGAAAGCTATTAGGAAACATATGCTCGTCAGTAAGTTTAGGACAAAGTCGACACATTTTTTTTTGTCGTGATCATAAAAAATGTCTAAGTAACTTTCGTTCGTTCGTGGCATTTTATTGCAGAACCAAACACAAAACACTACGTAAATGTTTATTTTATTTTTAATGGAATTCACTCACGCCGACACATAAAGACAACTGGTACATATCTCTACGACGGACAACCTGTTTATGCATATCGCGCGTCGGGGGCTTACGGTGCTCTAGATACGGTAGCATCCGATATTCGAGCGAGATAGGCATAACGAGGGGAGGAGCTTGGAGTGATCCTTCTTGTCTCTTGTTAATGTTCGTTGCTTACGCGCAGCACAACTCGGATTCGTTCAGATCAATGACCTTTAACCGGAAAACGAGTATGCACGAGGGTATAATAATTCAATTATCAAAACATTTTGCATAATATGGTGTGCTCAATAAGAAAAATATGACCGTGGGCCCGGGTAAATATGTTTTTTTTAACAAATTTTTTTTTTAATAACAGTGGAAGCCTAAAAGAGGTCTTTTTCAGTAGCGCCGTCAAATTAAAACGTTCTTAAAAGTTGACCCTTTTGGGGGCCCAAGGGCCCGGTTAAAATATGTGCCCCTGATCAGGTCCATTTCTTTTTTAAAATTTTTTTTGACCTTTTATGCAACTTTCCTGCGGTAGAATAGAAAAAAATATTTTTTCGGGCCACCCTACTGGGTATCCTTGTTAAATCAGCATCACTATACTTGGGTGCCTTTTTTCTTTTACAGTACCTATTCTAAACCATTTCTAGCATTATAACGACTAGCATACCCTGCTGTGCTGCAGATAACTTACGTGGTCGACCACTTTTCGGACGTTTGACAAATGGGATTCCTTCTTCGCATTCCCACAGACAAGGAGAAAATATTTCAAAAGCAACAATACAACTGATATTTACGTTATTTATTAGACACGAAAGATTATGGCTATATCACTTTATTTAAGGCATCATTCTAGAGCCCGGGGTTAATTTAGGCGACTAAAATCAAAGGACAACTTTTAACGGTCGCCATTTTGAAATAGCTTTGTTGTTTCCATTTAAAAAAAAAGATCGATGTCGTCATATCTTTGACAAATGTCTATAAAAAAACAAACGAATGACGTTAAAATGTGAGCATATATAAAACTAAATTGACGTGTCCGAGCATTTTCCCCATAAGTTACAGGTTAAGGCTATATTAATTTCATTCCGGACTTCTGGGCAGCCCTGTATATACATATGTATATTTTGTAAAAGAAAAGACTTTCCAATGTTATTTCTTTCGTTTCCTAAACTTTTTATTTATAACATTTTTTTCTTAATAAAGTAATAAGCCAGTGGGAAGAAATTTCGTTTTAAAGGTGTACGGAGTCCTCCTAAGGCAGTGGACCAGAAAAAGTAATTTAAATGACTCAGGTTTTACATAATAATTCTTCTTTTTGTGTCTTATATGTCTAATATCTGAAAACAGCAGATTTTTCCCAGTTACATTAATATTTTTCTTTTGGCAACACTTTTCTAATCTAATACAATGTTACACGCGTCAAAAATAAATGACAAAAGTGATAAGAAAATTGCACATCAAAAACTGCTTTACAGCCGCCATAATTAAAATATACTATCTGTCAAATCCATACTGCCTCAGAAATTTCTTTTAAAAAATCGAAGTAAGCTTTGAAATTTGGACGTTACTTGTAGACAATAAGTATAGAAAAAATAAAATTTCAGATTCATAAAGTGGAGCATTGTTTCAGTTTCGCCGTATCATAAAGTAGTCATTATGAAACCCAAAAACAAAAAACAATAATTTTCATAATACCCAAACGTATCAAAAAATGTACTACCATGACTGACAAGACCTAAATAAGCGCAACTCATAATGTAGGAACGGATTTTAATATTGTGCATTTATCTGAACATCTATGCCGTCAAAATAAATAACATGTTATTTCCATCAAGCAAACGTAAAATAAATAACTTTTATTTGAAAACTTCGTATATTTATCTACTCGCATAACTCACATTATCTATCTCTCCCTAGAACTTCCATTTCCGACATTCATTTTACATATACACAATTAGAAACAAAACGACGACCGTGTAAGTAAATGTAAACCCATGTTCTCACAGCTGACAGGCGAGCCGGTGTGTTTATATTATACGTATTCGCTTAATACATTTCACTGACTCTATTTCTATCTCACTATTATCAACAACCAGCCGTATTTTCTTTCAGAAAAGGCTCAGAGCGTGAAATTTTCTCGCTAGATATGGATGACAATCTAAATTTAAACGTATCGTTAACGGTTGATTAAGTACCGCTATCGAAATATATCGGACAGAATTTTGTGATATATATACATGGGTTTTGAGATAAAATTTCCTTTTTTTTTTAACTTGTGGCTTGCAGCATCACTTGCAATGGGGATATTTCACAGAGAAGGATTACATAGCCTTTTATCCTTTCCTTAAAGATATTTACTTCCGTTTTATTGTAGGCACTGATAGAAATAAAGATAACAGAATATCGATGGTATTAGACTTGGACAAGTAAAAAGAGACCACCGCGTCATCTGCTTACAAAACACTTTCAATCAACGGTCAAATATAGAACACGTTTTACGTCTTCAACCGGGACCCGGTAGTCTCTTCTTAGTTGATTATAACTCTACCATCATGTTCTTCACGTCATGTATTCACTATTCCTTTAACAAATTCTTAGAGTGTACAATTCTCTGAAGTGAAATGCTTCACCTGATATCCTTACGGACCTGTCGCACAGAAAAGTTCAAATAAATTAAATGTTTTTTTAATGAGATTTTACAAGAATTGCCGCTATAAATTGCCCAACTTTATTCTAGGTAATAGAGAATCAATAGTAATTAGTTAGAAGCCCTTAAGATTGAGATTTCGTGCGTAAAAATGTAAGGTCAGAACAAGAGAAACCAAAAACCATAAGGTCTACGCAGTTATAGTTAATGTAAGACAGTTTCCGTTGTACGTTATACCCTTCGAGTGACGTCAGTTATCAGCAGTATTGCTAGATTGTAACCAAAATAACCGAGTGAGGGAATTCGTTTTTTTTTGTCATAAAAACAAGATAAATTTACATAAAAAACACACAATTATTTATTTTATTTTAAAAATCTTCCAGGATGATAATATATACCTAAAGTGTATTGAAATAGTTATGTAATTTTATTGTTACAATATGTTTTGGTTATTAATCTATTATTGTAGACCTACATTTATGTACGTATATTGTGAAATACATTTATTATTCCATATTTTTGTAAAAATATGCTAGGCACAAATATACCAATTACACGGTAGGTAGTCCTCATTTAAAAATACTCTTATTTATTTAGTTTTTGGGTTTCAATATTAAGAGTAATAAAAATAATAATACAAAGATAGACCATCAATCTTCCTCCAAATCACTTGAATCGCCCGTTTCATTTACTTCAATAATAATGGGTTGCATGTCCATTGTCCAGTCTATCTAAAACGTGTTCCCTTTTATTTTTATATTATCAAGATCGACCAATAGTGGCCATTCTGAAAAATCCATGTTTCATCCAAGGATTCTTCATTTTCTTATATTTTTTTTATATATATTTTTATATATTTCTTTCATATATTCTTTCAAATATACCAGTCGTTTGAAAGCTACATGAGAGAGTTGCATCCATAAGCCTTCTCCTCGGTTCATCTTTTTCCATGCAAAGCATTAACAGGCTTCTTAAAGAGTTAAGACAACCATGAAACAGTTGTCAGCCTTTTAGTTTCTTAGTTAAAGTTGTCAAACTGTGATGATGTTCCAAAAAAGTTATAGCTTGCAACAAGAATTGTTTTACATTAACTATTGCCTCATATTATTATTTACTGTCTAGATACATAAATCTTTTTTTTTTTTTTTATGATAAGGCACAGCACTGCAGGATAAGTCCTTTATGGCGCTCTGGGAGCGGTGCGTGTGCGCAGGAAACGATTCACGTTGGTCTTGAATCTTTGAAGATTATAGTCGTTGGGGAACACGATCTCAGGGAGGTCGTTCCAGAGTGATGACGTTCTCCAGATGAAAGAATTTTGAAACAGTGTCGTTCGAGGGACACTAAGCTGAACCACGTACTGGTGGGCTGCAGTGGCTCGTCGTGTATTTCTACCATGCACCGCTCTGGGTGGTATCAAGCGGGCAACCTCAGTTGAACACTTGCCATGAAAATATTTGTAAAATAGACTCAAGTCGCCAACCTGCCTTCGATGTTCAAGGCTTTCCAGGTTGTTTGTCAGACTATGGTTACCGATCAAGCGAATGGCTCTTCTTTGAATGGAATCTAGCAATCTCAGGGTATGTTTAGGAGCAGAGCCCAAAGCCGAAGATAGATACTCGCTATGCATTTGATTCATACAGGAACATCTTGTAGGTATTGGTCATATAAAATATTTGAACTAAAACACTTATTACCTAAAATCCGCTTCTTACAAAAAATTATTAATACACGGAACTTAAAAGCAAACAAATTCTAATAGAATTTAATTTGTTATTCCTATACAAATCCAAAAATCCTCTTGATTCCAAAAATAATGACACCACATGGCTGTACAATTTAAATGATTAAGACCTCGGAAGACAAACTAGGAATAATTTTTACCATGAAAACAATAATAACGCTATATACCACATTGATTTTTATTTTAAAGTATTTTGGGTATAATAAATATCTAATTATTTAACTATATACTCTGTTTCTTATAAGTCTTGCATGCATTTGAGTTTCTACATCAGAGCTGTAAATTACAAAGTTTCATTATACAAAGTAAAAATCGATAATTAGTTAAAAGCCATTAATCAAAGTCGAAACCTCTATGGCGCTGCTTCTAATTTAACAGAGTGCATCAACCCAGCTAAAGTATTTAACCGAAATAAAGGGAAATTATTTAAAACGAAGAAAATATACAAGAATTTGATTAAAGCAGCAGCATAGTCGATGTAATCATTTAAATTTTAAAAGAATTATTAATGATTTTCAAGCACACTTTGTGGTATAGGTACATTTTTACAATAAGTTTTAAGAAAAGCATTCCGTTACACTTTAGTATATCTTAAAACTTAAAGTATACCATGGCAAAATGCCAGACTGTGTAAAAATAACTGCGGAGTTTTAGGGGAAGAAACACACTGAATATTTATACTCTGTTGCTTAATGCGAGAGAGTAATAAAATGTAAATTTGCAATGACAGGACCCATTAAGCAGGGTGGACAACTAAAGGTTGATGAATGAAAGTAAGGGGACAACGGCGTTACTACAGGTAAACTACCTGTGCCTCTACCTACCCGATCTCGGGACCCCTGACGACAATAAACATAATTAAATAATAATAATTGGACTACACCTCTGGAATACGGCGAAGATCACTGAGTTTTATGGTTCAATAATGATTTATTACTCTCTGGCATTAAGGAACAGACTATAGTCTCCTTTTATACTAGGAGTATTAACTGAAAATAAACCGATGGACTTTTTAGGGGTTTCTGTCGTCTCTCAAGTAATTTTAAAAATATATAGCCTTTAATTTAAAATTTCTGAGAAAATCGGGAATGTGGTAAGTTGTCAAAGAACGTCATCTAAAGGTTAAAATAAGTTACAAAAAAAAAAAATTTAAATTGTAGTAAATAGAGAAAAAAAATACCTCTTAAACGAGATCAAGCTGGTTAAATTTGGTCAAGCCAAAATCGAGTTATTAGTATTTAAATGAAGAAAAGTTTAACATTCACCCACCACCTTATTTTTAGAAATAGAGGAAAAAGTGCAAAACAAGAAAGATTATAAGGAATAAGGAGCAATTATCTTCATAATATCATCATGGGATGAATTTCGTAAAAAATCCTTTTTTTATTTGACTATAGCTGTTGCGCCCTCTGGTGGCCATTTTAGAAAGTTAAAAATATTTTTCAGCTATTTCTTATGGCCACTTTTGGTAATAAATTTTTTTTTTTTGGAAGTTGTGCGACCAATACTTTTTAATATACAGCCGTTTACCTCGCTTAGTTGGCCACCCTGTACAGGGTGTCTATTTGAAAACCTTTAATGCAAATATCTTGAAAACTACAAAAGTTAGATAAATGCGATTTGGTATAAATGTTATTTGGGGGAACTAGAACACCATACTTTAGTTAAAGGGTCAGTCACCCCCTAGGCGCCCCACACCACCACTTTAAAATTTCAAACGGCACCATCCCCTTTGTTATACGTCAAATTAAAAATCTCACTGAGTAGTATTTAGCTGAACAAAAAAAATCGACAGAAAAAAAAAAATTGTAATTTGAATAAAACAAAACTTTGTAATTTATAAAAATATTGAAATATTGAATCTTGTTGAAAATGTAGCAAATTTTCATCTGAGTTCCTATTTCCGGCAATATCCAGCTGATTTTGATTTGATAGATTGTTCTATTGTTTACAACAAAATGCAATGCATCTTGAGTATTCTTGAGCATTTAATCAAATAAAATAATATTTAATTTTTTTCATTTTCAATTTTATTCAAATTACAAATTTTCTTTTCCATCGATTTTTTTTGTGCAGCTAAATACTACTCAGTAAGACCTTTCATTTGACGTATAACAAAGGGGGTGGTGCCATTTGAAATTTTAAAGTGGTGGTGTGGGGTGCCTAGGGGGTGACTGACCCCTTGACTAAAGTATGGTGGTTCTAGTTCCCCTACCCAAATAACATTTATACCAAATCGCGTTGTTCTAACTTTTGTAGTATTCCGAGATATTTGCATTGAAAGGTTTCAACTTGAGACCCTGTATAATCTGATGTGCTTTTTACTACCTACCCATCATCCATTAAATGATCTTGATTTACACTTTTTTATGGTAACTGTTAGGTATATCGTGAGTTCATTATTTAATTTTTTTTACTATTCTGCATCTGCTTTACTATCACTTTACATATTTCAACAATTTTCCAAATGAGTTGTTATATAATAAACAAGGAATAAATCGTCTGCGGGGCTCCCAAACTTTACATCCCTCCGTTAAGTAAGCTTATAAGAGTATGATTACTCATTTTAACAAATTACGGAATCAGTAAAGCAGTCAGCCATTATTTTAAGCAGAAATCGTTATTCGAAGTAAACATTTTCTTCAAGTTACTTTGTCTATTACTTGACATAAATTTGTCGAACTTTGAAACATAACATACATTTTCTTATTTCAAATGATACATTTCGTAAATCTAAAAACATTTTAAAGCTAACTAGAGCAAGAGAAACACTTGAATTAGGCATAAAATATTTCAAAGTAAGTTTCTCTTTATTAGGTTCAAGATAACTTATTTTTAGAACAAAACAACCACTATATTATTTCTAAATATTCGTACTTATACGAACTAAAAAAATAGGTTAATTTAATTATGTCAAATACTTGTTTTCAGCAATTAGTGTATTAGAATAACTTTCTTTTGCTATTTGACCAAAAAACACAATTCTTAAACCAATATAGGTAAAACTTAACTAACTTAAAATAGAAATTAATACGGCCTTGGTATGAGTGTGTATGTTAAATACATGCACTTCTTAATTGAAGCTAAAATGTCTTTGCGTATATACAAATCAAATTTTTACTTAATTTAAGTGCAGGTATCGTTTTTTCTGTGTAGTATTGAAAAAATAAGTGTACAACAGCTCTATATTTAATTATTAAAAGTTTACAGTAAAATTTCTTAACAAATTCAGAGGGAAATAATCATCTTTGTAAATGGGCTGAAATTAAACGAATATTATTATTTAAAATTTTTCGCTTAATTATTCCTATAAAATATTAATATTTCGTGTTCTGCCAAGGAAGGGCTCCTGCAGTCATGAAATACTCGGCAAAATAATTTTCAACAGCAGTTTTCCCAAAATCCGAGTAGTTATTGTCCAAATTTTTTAAATCATTGTCAATTAAACCATCTGGTAATAATATAGCAACAGTGCTTCTTCTATTGCATTCAATTTTACACTAAATAGAGAATAAAGCACATGTACAAAAGCCTGCGGCCCTGGAATTAAGCGCCTCTCCACAAAATTGCTGAAACCGCGCAAAATTAGAGAAGTATGAATTCGGAATCCCACAAGAATTCATGTGAGATTCTGTATCCCAGATACTGAATCTCACATTCAGAATCCCAGTATAAAAAGAGCCTTATGGTTTATTGCCTATGCCCAGATGACGAATTATATATCTATTTCTAATTATTAGCGTTTTTAACCATCAGCGAAAATAATTATTAAACCTTTGCTGTTAAACATAAGATGTCTCAGTTTATATCCAGGCTATACACATAAGGGAAAACACTGTCTGGAAATTACAAAAGAAGTTTAGAGGCTTGGTTACGGTTTCTATTATATATATATATTCTATCAATTTACTATTTTTGGGGGAATTGCAAAGCGTAGTAAAACAAGGCTTTGGCTGTATAAACAATTTTCTTGTGTTGAAATAAATATTGTTTTTCTTAGCAGACTTTGCTACTAACAATAGGGCAGAGGTCTTTAGGTTGACCGATTTTCCGACTTAGTCACCATACCCTCTAACTGCCTGTTCGATTCCTCTTCCTACCCCGGGATAACCCGGACCATGTTCGCGTTTTGCACCCTGTTGTTCTAATTTTATAAGAGTTTTTAATATATCGCTCATTTGCGGAAAGACGCACAACTAACAAAACTTTAATTTGAGATATTCAAGTTTAAAAATTCATTGATTTATTATTTCATCTTCGGACCATAATTTAACGACCAAATTTTTACCTCCACAATGCAATGCAATGATTAAAGTTGTGTCCTTATTTATCAAACATTTTTGGATAAGGATGGGTAATAAATGAAAAAAAACTAGAGCAAACTTAAATACATCTCTTCGGAGGAAGATTTACAAAGATAGGAGCATTAATACATTAAAATAAATATAAAATGCTTCACGCAAACTTGCCAAAAATTATCTTAGAGAGGCAGGGGAAAACTGTAATTTTAATTACAAAGATTTAAAAAAATGGCTTATTCGTTTTGGGGATATGATCTTCTTGGATCAGTTCCATTAAATCGGCTTTTTTCTATTAGGTATGCAAGGCTTTTTGGAAAAAGGTGGTCGCAGCTGAATATTCTCAAAATTTAATTCGGATTCTCTTTACTACGTTGTTTATTGGTTCTGTCCAGTTTACCTTCTTGAAATCCTTGATCAGCGTAACTTGTTTTGTAGAAAAAAGATCTCGTATAATCTCTGTCAACTTTTAAGACCTTTACCGCGGTAATTTTAAAATCGTTTTTTCTATGCTTTTGAGCATTGAAGGCAGAATCTGGTTAGACAAATCTATCAAATCAAAGAAAATTTGATTTGAAAGATTTGTCTAACCAGATTCTGCCTTCAATGCATCAAAGAAAATTTGATTTGAAAGATTTGTCTAACCAGATTCTGTCTTCAATGCTCAAAAGCATAGAAAATAAAGATTTTAAAATTATTAGGTACCACTTGTGTGAAAGTTCGTTAACTTGATAGGGTGGGCCAGTTTTCTTAGAAGCTCTGACAATGAAAACAAATTGGTCAGGAGTATAGTGATCCCAGACTATAAAGTTCTTCTAGCGTACCTTTCGATTATTGAATGTACTGGGTCTTTAATTATTTATTATTTATTTAGTTGTCTTAACAATAATAGTTTATCTTTCTCCTGGTCTCTAGAGTTCTCCCCATTTTAAGTAGCAAATGCAAGTGCTACTATTGCTGTGGTCTGGATATTACAGTTATATTACAAAAATATTCTCTTGCACCTAGTAAAAATAAAGACAATAACTGTAATATCAGGTCTTGCGCATCCCCGTGAAACTAGATTTAACGACTAAAAACTTGAGAATGCCTAAACTAAAAAAGACAATAGGTGGGCGTGCATTTGTCAGTGTTGGATACAGGCTATTCAACACTGAGCAAAAAGTCTGGTTACAGTTAACAAACGGATTTATTTGGACAAGGTTTCTTTAAAATAAAGTTACCAGATTATTACCTAATATGGCCGCTTGCATATGAATATATCCATTCGTTATTATTAAACAAAGTATTTGTTAATCATATTTATTTTAACAGTTAAGAAACATGTGTAATAATTAAATCCGTTGTTAAATATTAATACCAGTGCCTAACATTGACTTAGCGTATTTAGTAGTTACAATATTTTATTAACAGCGCCAAGCGAAACGGCGTGGCACGACACCGACGCGTATACCGATCCATATAGCCGGCCCACCACGCCGTCACCTTGCTTCGTCACCAGTTTGCACTGTGGTTTCGTTTGCCGTGCGCCGGTGAATCCAGACTAGCTAAGTTATTCGTGCGTGCATGTTCAATGTTGATGCTGTGCAAGGGTTTATTTTACAAGTTTGTGGCTATAGTCGAGTGTTTTAATAAAATAAGGTAAGAGAAAATGATTATATTTACACTTAGCCTTAAAATGTAGATTGAAAAGTAGGTAATTTATGTTTTTGTTGACATCTTAAACCTGTTTTTACGCTAGGAATGGCCGCCGCTGATGAACTGAAACGAATTCTTTATGAGGCAGGGCTTGAAGCATTTGAAGCTGATTTTGCAGGTACCTATACAACTATTTTTTTATACTTATTAAAAAAATACACCATAAATTCTAACATGATATTTTATGCTGAAAGTATTATAACAGGGCAAAATATACTTTTCTGCGGTTGTTAGAATGTCGCATCATGCCGACAACGTAACATGGCTCTTACCTAATTTCTATTTTTAACATTTATTTCTTAATTGTTAACAAATCATTTATATGACAAATTACGTTCTTAATATTTAGTAAGCTAAATTTAATTTAAACTGGCCCATGTTTTACATAAAATGGTTTCAAATAATGTTAAATATATTTTATTTATAAAAAGGAGATTGTTATACTGGGGAATAAGCGAATAAGCCACCGTTTTGTAAGAGCTCTTTTCTTCAATTCTTTTACTTATAATTTACTAAATTGTCGACCCCTTAATTTTGTTAAACGTTATTAGAGTTCCTTACAATTTTGTATCTGTAATAATAAAAAACTTGTAGAGGTGTGTGTCACTGAATGTTTTATAGAGTTCATATATATTTATAAGCTGTTATCTAACCAAAAATGTTTGTAGTTAGTTATATTTTCTTAAAGTTTCCCACTTTCTTATGCTAATGATTAACCAACAAATAATGCCTGTTGCACAATCAGTTCGGAGTTAGTCGTGTGCTCATTTAATACACTCTTGGTACCATTCGATTATACATTATATATTTTTAATTTAATGATCATGCGCACTATTCCGACTGATTATACACTGGGAATAATGTAGGTATCTAAAATAAGTTAAGCTCTATTCGCAAATTACTTTTAATAAAGTTTTTCTTAAAATAAGTTCGTTTTATTTTCAAAATCCCCATTCTCCTACCTAAAGTAATAAATTTTAGGGCAGGTTAGTTACTTTTTTTAGTTACGAAATTGATCATATTTTTAGTTTAATATTATTTCAAGTTTAAAAAGTAAATATATTTATAATATATTTTATTTATTTCAGACGGCTTGTGGAATTGAAGGTCTTAATGCTCGAACAAGGCAAGTTTAAGGGAATTGATCAAAAATTATTTTTTGAGGATGGACGTTTTTCTGGAACAAACCCAGGAGACATGCGAGTGATAACATTTAACGTCAGTTCCCTTAAATTTTGCTGTTACGTGCCAAGGCACTAAAATTCCACGGCATTGCGTCATTTTATAGTTAAAAGTAGTATTTTTAATTTAAATAAATATTTCTTAGTAGCAAAAAATATGTAGTAACCATTAAATCAAGAGGTTTACAGTTAACTATAAATTTCTTTATTGTTAACTTTGCAGAATATCTACTAAGTTATAATCTTTATGGAATAGTTATAATTTCTTAGTATTTAAGTTATTATTTTAACATTAAAGAAATATATAATTACAGTCCATCGCTTTTATTACCTCAAATATAACAAATTCATTGTTAACTATGATTTGTTAACTAGAAGTTTCGTAATCCTATTGGTAATATACTTTTTTTAACAGTTACTTTTGATATTCTTATCATCAAGTCATCCAACTTTAATATTAATTGAGGGTATTTACTTGAAATATGTGGGGCTTCGCAATTAACAAACATTCAGTCTAATTGAACGTTATAATTTTAACAATAAAGTAATATATCTTTACACTTAATACAACTTATAAATGGTCTTGACAACTCCTAACTTTATTTTATGGTGATAAAAAACTGGCTTATTCAGAATACCGTTAATATATTGTTATATAGCACACAGTAAAAAAGACTCTTTGAAAAAAATAAGACGAAACCATTATCATAACGGGACATAGGAGGAATCTTGTTTATAATTCTTATATAGGAACATGGAATACTACAGTATCACAGTAGAATTTGTTTATTTAGTTTTTTCCTCTATTTTTTTTTTGGGTTAATTGTTTTCTTATTTTAAGCGTTTCTTGATTACCCTATTTTTGGGAAAACATGGGTAAAACATGTGTGGTTACTTGCTGTCAAGTTTTAACTTAGCGAATGCTGGACATGAGGAATCCTTCGGAGTTTACAAAGATACGTTACAAGGATAATTATTAGTAGCAATAATTTATTAATATTTATTTCTGAATGTTGTATTATATTGTAACGCCATTATAATCAATAAATAAATATTTAAAAACAAAAAAAAATACTAGACACAATTTAGATGTGTCACTATTTTATTAATTCGATGGACTGAAACTTGACATGTGTCAATGGTAGTGGCGCCATCTCGCGAAAACTAATATAACTACAGAAATACCGTTATTTCTATAAAAACAAAGGTACCATCCCGCGTATGTTGATACAATAATCTTAAAATTGACAACTTTTTCTTTAATCATTTCTTACGTTGGTACGACTCTGTCATTTCTTGCGATGTTTCGACTGTCAAAGTTGAGTAGCATTGCGCTGTCACTTTAGGCAAACATGGAAGTGAAAAAGCAATTCGCGTATATTTTAGTCAGACGAACCCGAGAACGAATTTCGAAAAGTTTTGAAGCATTCATGAAGTGCTCATTTTCCAACCAAACGTAAAAAGTGTAATTAAGCTAAAATTGTTGTATTTTTAGTCCACTTTTGTAGTGCATGAGCCGAGGCATGAACTAACCAACATATTACGATGAGCAAAACAAATTTGAGGCTAATAATTGTCAAAACGACTGACGCCCGTATGCTGGGCCACCGTTTTTGTTCGCTAAAACATCATGCGTATCCGTGTTTATGTTTGGAATAGCGTATTTTATTGTTTTTAGGAAAGTGCTTTAAATTATTTATGTGGTAGATTATTTTTTTTTTAAATGAATCGCCAAATAGCCTAAATCGACTTTTTAATTTTAAATTCCGCGTGAAAACGCTAGCCGCCATGATTGTTTGGGCGTTATGTCACTAGTATAGTCCAACAAACAACAAATATATAATTAGCTTTCTGTTTACATAATCGCTTTTGTTGGTGTGTGTGGTGTCGACTTGTAAAAGTACCTACTAAGTATAAAACACCAGAAAAGTTGTTATATTAATGGTCCTAATGATATTACAATTAATTACATTAGTTTAAACTTACAAGAAGGGGCCCAAAGTCATTACGTATAATAATCGAAAAGAAGAAGTGTATCACCTACTGTATCATTGTGAAGATCACTCGATGTAAGTGCATCAATGATATATCTTCTATCTTGTACTAATCTAAGGTTAAGTCGTATAACAATAGCCAATGGCTAAACCTCGCCTTTATTGTCAGTGTTCTGTTTTCCTCCTTTTTAGAATGTGCTGTTTCTTATTGCGTAAATTAATAATAAAAGACGTTCATTATTATTACTAATTAATAGAAATTAAAAAACAAAAACGAAAGGTAATAATGGTCATAAAATGTCAATATTCCTAACTTAGAAGATGGGTCTTAAATTTTGTGGATAGGGAAATTCGACACGATTCGATTCTTTGAAGTACCGGAACCTCGAATTAAACATTGTTTCGGGCCATTCGCTTCAAATCGTCGGGAAACGTCACGTGCTCGTGTTGAATGGGACGCGCGAAATTTTAAACATTAAATGGAAAACCATTCAAATCTCAAGTCCGATATATCGATATTTTAAAACCATCCATATAAAGCTGCCATCCCTAGTTGTTCACTATACTAGTGACGTCACATCATGGCGTGTAGCGTTTCACTACCTGTTACTGTTACGTATATACTAAAAATTTCACTTTTCGGTGATAATATTTTAGATTTCTTAATGCACAGGAGGGATGGGCACATCGAATCAAAAACATCGATGTTCGAAAACATCGATGTTTTCTCTTAATTAAGATATACATGAAATTTACATAGCTTCTAAGTATAAGGTGTGTTATAAAAATAAAATTACGCCCAGAATAATAATCGGGTGTCAGTATTCACCTTAGGATAACCTAAAATAAACTGCGACAAGGCAACCTATCCACGCTTTACTCTGGGAACCCTACGCCCTGGAGGATGTACTTCAGACAACAGTCCCTAAAAATGACCTATGTTGTGCTGCCTGAAAATTCACCCCTTAGCTAACTCAACTTAGGGTAGGTTCGCTATTTTGTCTCTAGATTGAGAGGTTTAGCATTCTTATATAAGTAAGTTAAAGTCAAATCCTGACGGCGCCACCTTAGTTTTATTTTACTTAAAAGCCTTAAAATGTTCTAGTGTTTGGCCTAAAAAATAAACTAAAAAAAAAACACTTATGTCACAATCGGTATACATTAGCTTCTTATATGCTCTCATTCACTCAAGTCCCTCAAAGTCACTCTATTTAAAATAAAAGACAAATTTTCGCAGAGGCCAATACAGATATTTATTCTTAAAGAGGTGTTAAGCCTTTGGCTACTTGGTTTTATAAATGCAAGCTCCTCTTACTTTTGCGGACAATAAGTACTTAAAGTTAAAAGATAGTTAAGTGAAATGTAATAACAAAATGGTAGTATTAAGTTTGACATAGAAGTTCTGAAGGTTTAAATTTACAAAGTTATCGATAAAAGAAAGCAAAAATCAAACCCTGTTTGACAGGGTCTTGCACAAGACGGCAACTGTCAGACCTACACAGTAAAAATGACTGTTCAGTCTGATCTGGCAGCCACATAGACCTACATCCAGGACATGATGATATATGAATCAAAATACACCTGCCCAGACTTGGAATTTCCGCAAGGCCTGTGCAAGAACCACTCACAACTAACTAAATCTACCATAAGAGCATTCTTAAAATACAATACAAAATCTTACGAGTACCTGTGGTTACTCAATAAGCATACTAGCCACTCGGGCATAGATAAGTTAAAATGTCAAAGTTACAAGTGTTAAATTTAGAAGAAACAAATGGCCTTTAGCCGGGAAACAAAAATATTTAATTTATAATAATGAATTGTAACTATATTTACAACAAAAGTAGCTGTAACAGACTACCTAACGTTCTAAACTACTAGAGACTCTTGTGACGTTTTAAGGCTATGTCGACATACGCTACACGTTTACAGTGCACAAGCTCTGTACATAACATGGCTGCAAAACTTTAACAAAACACTGTATATCAAATAATACGCAAAAGCAAAATATTAATTTTTTAGGTTGACTACTTTTCAAAGAAAATTGAACACAGGGTAATGATACTTAGCTGAAACATGTGCTACCCATAGTTCATGAAGACTCAATCTTAAGTACGACACACACATGGTCCCTAAAACAGCTAACGTGGATACTGCTATACTGCTAGTCTTCAAACATTCCAGTACCTGGCAATCGGTACGTCCCGCGTCCAGGTGACTCTAGTAAGGAAACTAGTACTCCAGTTTGAGCTTTTAGCCCCTATTAAAAAAAAACCCTAAAATCGAATTCTAGATATACAACATGAAAGAGAAATCTTTCATAACACCCAACGAGTGTAATTAGATACCAAAGTTTAAACCTACCTCAAATAACTAACGAGGGTTTCAATTTACTAAATGGCGTCTATGACCGCTGTTGAAGTTCATTAAAGCATTTTAAATCGGCATTCCGCCCAAAGAATAAGCAAACTACAAAGCCATACCCTTTTTAAAACATTTGTGGATGTCTTATCGGCACTACAATAGCCTGCCCTGCCCAAAAAAACTAAACTTAGGGAGCTATTTCCACAAGCGTCTCTTGTCGAAAAGGCCGGATGTTATTTCGTTTCCAACGTACATATATACCCAAAACAAAACATCGACAATTAGTCAACCCTATCTATGGAAACTAACCTCTTTAATAACATAGAAAACTAACGGCGACCGAAGTCAACCAACGCAACCAAGATTTTTAAACTAACCAGAGGTGATCGTGAAAATGCACAGAAGTGTCAGTCTGACACTGACCTATTATCGATTTTCTTAAAAACAGCTGATTTACAACAGCCGAGACATTTAACCTACATCTTAAATACGAGAAGTTATTTCTATTGATAACTTGAAAAGTTTATCAATTACCAATTAACTAAAACAAAGATTTGAAATTAAACCTGTCTGCAAGTAGTATTAAACAAGGAACAGAACGAATCAATCCACTCGGCTATGTCTTACAAGATACAAAACATTACTGGAATATAAACATCAGAAGTTTCAAACTGAACATATAGAAAATTTTGGCTATTACAGGTAACTTAATTAGTAATTAATGTTTAAGGTGAGAGTCTACCTAGGTATTTCAACAATTTAAAACAGAAAACCTAACATAGATAACCAAATTTATAAAATGCAATTTTCGAAAACAGGTGTAAGAAAAAAAAGTAAAGAAATCTATAATATATGGTTCTAAAAATTTTTTTTAACTATTTTCTAGATTGAATTAAAAAATGTCAAACTTTAAAATGTTTAAAAAAACTGTTAAAAATGTATTATTGAAAAAAGCTTATTATACCACAAATGAATATTTTGATGATAATCTCAGAATTAAATGCATTTCTTATTCTAGTATTTCAAATTTTACTATAGGTATTATATTCTATTGTTGATTAAAATTTCTAAAAGCTTTGTCGATAAAGGTAACTCTTTCAGACAATAAGGCATATTTTGACGTTGACTTTGACTTTGCGTGGGCTAAGACTGTGTGTGAATCTGCTTGTAAATTTGGCCGTCTTGATATATTTTCATTTGTAATCTCCCTAGTCCCTAGTACTTAAATTATTACCCAAAATATTTTTTGAGTACACGATTTTTTGAAAATTATCCCGAGTCGCGACGTATGACGTTCCAACCGTTCAACTACGGGTCAACATTCAACAATTTTAAAAATAGGACAGGCTAACAGGGAAAACCCCGTACATTTACGAATAAGAATACTGACCCTGAGTGAACTCGTAGCGGTATTTTTAAAATTGTCTTGAGACTTGACACTACACCTATAGATTGAGTTGAGATTTTATTTTGATATTTAAAATAAACAATAATAAACATCGATGTCTCGATGTTTAAAATATACATTGATGTTATGAAAAAAAACATCGAAACTAAAACATCGATGTTGGAGATGAAACATCGATGTTTCCTGCCCATCCCTAATGCACAAACTATCGTATTTTTATTATTTCACAATTTATTTATCATAGTGTCAAATACCTTATTGTTTTCGGACTTCGGAGTGACTGAAACGAATTTATTTAAATTTAAATATATCGAATTTGTTGTGATTTTTATGCATATTGAGGCAAAAAAGTTAGCTGGGGAGGCTTTCCGGTTTTATAATCATTCTTCGAAACTATTTTACATTTCAATTTAATGGCCAAAAACAAATACCATGCCCAAACTAAGGACCGCTCCCCTATTATATCTTAACTAAAATAGTCCAGAAAAAGTGAAATTTTGCTTTTTTATTATCATTTCTAAACAATTTTAATTATAAAGCAATGGATGCTTGACATCTCCATTATTATCTATTATACGGTACCCAAGCACCATGCTGGGTCTGTATAGTCTGTCCGCCCTTGATTTGGCCACAATGTTTGTTTTGCAGTCAAACTTGGCGGGTGATTGGCATGATAATAGGTGCTAAAGTCTCTGCTTTATATGCCTAATGCCCGTCGTTCTTGCCTGAGCTAAACAAACAAAACGAACACCGTTTCTCTTCAACACAGTGAATACTCTGCTAAACAAGCAGGGTCGGTAATTAAAACCAAACTACGCCTAATGGAGTCTTCTTACTTTTGTTTTAAGTGCCATGTAGTTTGCTCAGTGTGTAGGTCGTTATTACTGTAATAAAAGCAAATACGAGATGTTTTAACAGAGGCAGATGTTGCAAAAGGAAATGACTGGGGTTATATATGGGCCATTTGTGGCCTCTGACAGGGTCAAACAATTTTCTTTCACTCCAGAACAATAGGAAAAGTTCAGAACATGGTACTTTCTAGTTTCCTATTTAGGTCGTATTACAACTTTTAAAATATGTTTTTTTAGGCAATGCGCAATGTACTAATTTAAACTTGTATAAACTTAGTGTTAAATACTAAAAGCCCAGATAAAGCCACACCAAATGCGGAAGAATGTTAATTTTCTCGCACGCTTAGTTGGCCAACCAACCAAAGTTTTGTTTACCATGACTGTTTGAGGCACCCTGTATAATTACAGGTGTCCTAGTTTTATAGATTTTTTTAAGGCTTACAACTTTTACACCGGAAGTTTTTTTATATTGTGCGCCATTTTCTAAATAATTGACCGGTCCGGGACTTTTTACACACTGTGTATATTTAAAAACTAAAGTGATAAAGTTGTGCAAGTCTAGCTTAAATAGTGACTTTAATGGTAAAAATTAAGTTAGGTTCTTAAGAAAATCTAAGGTTGGAAAATATGGACTTATTTGGTTTTTGTGGGAAACTCCAATTAATTTGTGGGTAGAAAGTAAAGAACGTAGTACTCTTCAGACGCAAGTCGATAGAAATTAATAATGGCGCAATTAATTATAACAGATATATTTTTTCCCGTATTTAGTTGGTGTAATAAATTGGGTTCAAACATTTGGTGAGTTTATCTACACTGATAAAACTGTGCTCCCTTAATCAAATAATCCGATTTATTTGGTGAATAATTATTGGTAATAAATAAATGTGATTTTAATTAACTAAATTTTATTTAACTGAAATAAATGAGAGTATTTCGTTTTATTTGCAAAATTATTTGACTGTTGGTTGATTTGTGTCAAATAATAGAACCCTTCAAACAAATATCTTACCAAAAAAACCACTAAAATAACAAAATCTAAATAACTAATTATTTAATCGAACTAATTTTTATTTAGGAACTAAATCCCGTTAATCGCTAGTTAAATCACCCAATAGAGTACTATTTAAATGTCTAGGTCATTTAAACTAAATAATTATGTATTTACATTAAATCCTAAATATAAAACAACCAAATATTTACAAATAACTAATTATTTAATCGAAGTACATCTCAAGTTAAGAACTAAATACCTTTAACTTTAATTTAAATCATTCATTGCCGAACTTTTCAAATAATTTGTTCATCCAAACAAATAATTAAGTATTTAAATGAACTCCTGTCGCCTACTTTGGGCTTTGAGTAATTTGATTGGTTATACAAAAGTGGCCTGATCATCGCGTTTTGGGTCAGTGGTGTTCGATTTTGTCTTGTAGAAATTTATGAGTGAGAGTGAAATCTTCTTTGTTAGTGGCACAGAAGTTAGTGGTTCCATCAAAAATTAAAACGAAGATATGGGGAATAAACGTAATATGAATAATTATTTAGAAGATTGGGGTATATCGAGGGGTATATCCCATATGTTAGATACTTTTCAAGCTATATTTGAATATTTTAGTTAGGTACGCATGAAACGAGTTAAAAAAGTAAGATAAAAGATAAAAAAAAAGATACTTGTAATACCTAATTTGAAATTTCGAACACAAAATCTTTTTAGTAGCCAGGTATTTATAAATCATAGCTACCTAGGTTACAAATAAGACAGTTTTTCTCAATTTTCACCATAATTCAATACCTATCAAACCTCCTAACGTAAAAAATATAATATAATTAATATAATATTAATAATTATTGTACCTAATATTTGCAAATTTGCCTTTATTTAATTTTTTATCAAAGTTATTAACTTCTCTATAATGTTTTATTGACGTATATTTTAAGGGGAACAACAACTAATGGTCGGTTTATACAGCAAGATAACATAACATACAAATAAAATAAGAGTTGAATCTACAGATCTGCCATAAGACGTTTAGAAACACATAACATAACAAAAAATAAGAAATAAAATAAGAGATGGTTATCTTTTAAATTTTATGTTATTTTTATGTAAAAATCGTTGTGCGCGTGCGAGTAATTTGTCATAACCTTTATTTTCGGCAAAAATGTGTTTTTCTGTTGGTTTGCCTTATTATTTGAACACTATAAACAATTTGATAAGGTTTGTGATTATTATGGTATAGGTACTGATTAAACCATATTCAATAGCAACATTTCAATATTTCTTATTTTTATGTGACGTCTGTACAAACACGTACTTGAAAGGTATTTAAACCAAATAAATTTATATTTGATCTAAATAAATATAAAAGACAAGTTAAACAATTATGTACTTGAATAAAAAAACAATCACTTTGATGGAAATTACCGGTTTATTTAAATCAGATCACTTAAATTGTTTAATTAAATAACGTTGTTGTTACGGCAAATACATGTAAAACAAAAGTAAAATAAATATGTACTTGATAAAATATATATAAATATAAATCAAATAAACATTTTGTTAACTTAACTTTTAACCTATTTACCTTAAGTCATTGAAGCGGCTTATTTAAGTTAGATTACTGTTAAGGAAATAAATATTTGCTTGAATTTTGTATTCAGTGATTAACTTCAATTAAAAAGTAATTTGTATCAAATCAGATAATACTAATTGAGGCAAATAATTCCTTGGTATTTTTCAAATACATATTTGTTTGGCTAATAGGAAACAAATATTTATTTGAGTCAATGGTAAATTTTTTTGATTCAAATAATTAATTTTATCAGTGTATATTGTATATTTCTGAATGATGAGTTTAGGTATATTAAATAGTATTAACGAAAATACACGAACCCTAATGAGATTTAATACTTTTAATTGATAAAAAAAAACACCTAAATTAAATCTGTCTTATCCATTTTAAAAATTGCAAGCTCTGTAGGGCCAAAAAAATGATCTAATTAATTAAAAGTATGAAGCATACTTGAGAGGGATTTAAAAATTTACAGCAGCGTTTTTAAAATTGAACAGGGAGATAATTGATCGTTAAAAAGTTTCTGAAGTAGATAAAATATTCAGTTTAATTAATATGGATGACTTTTGGGCAAATATTAAAAATAATATTAATTGAAAACATAAATACTTACTCATATTAAAACGAATTTATTTGTAAATAAATCAGAATTATCCATTAACGTAGAGAATTATATTTTTGTTTATTTCGACTAGTCGAATAGGCCGGATTAGGCTATAGCCAATATCAAACCGAGACTCGCGACCCGCAGGGATTATCCAACTTCTAATATACTCTATTTAATGGTGGTCTGGTAGTGACAACAGCATTAACTTAAATAAATAAAAGTGTAGAATAGAGAATATACAGGGTGGCGCGTCCTATACTACGCGGTCATTTTATTGGAAAACGTCAGAATTTTAACATTTTATCTTTATTTGGGTAAATGCAGGATCTTTGTGGGCACAATTGAAAATTATTTTTAAATACAAGGTCCTGCGACTCGGCTCCCTTCGTCACTAAATTTTATACTATTGGAGAAACAGATTTCGATCTGGTACAGGGGAAAACCTATGATGTAGTCCCCACATTTGGAAATTATTTTTGAATGAACACAAAAGCGGGACAACGTGAACATACATATTTTCAAATGGGACACTATATCTTACAATATTTTTGGATTCTACATTAAATTATAATTATTTTTTAATAAGTGCATTATAAATTTAAACTTAATAATTTAAAGAAATAGTCCATTCTCGAAGTGGAGTTGAAATATAGGGAAAGGGGAAAAAAAGGCAAAAAGTCTTTCTCCACTAATTTAATAGTGAGCTATTAAAGGCTCAATTTTAAAATTAAATTGTCTCTACATGTTTCAAAGGTAGTAACCTTCATCTTCAGGAGACCAAAGTAGTGCTGCAGTTATTATTAGCAGTAGAGAGAAAACTGTTGGTGGAAAATGACGTTGATGGAGCTTTTTTTTTATTTAAAAATATTTTGACAAGATATTAATAATTGAATGTAATCAGCATGCTAAAATTGGAATTGAATGTGGAATGTTATATTTAAATCAAAGTTTATGAAAAGACACTGTCAATCTGTGGTCGAATTTAAAAAGGGAAGATATTCATTATTTGAAAATCATACGTCAGGATATATAAAAAGGATCTTTTGGACATTCTAGAATGAATTTAAATATAACATTCCACATTCAATTCCAATTTTAGCATGCTGATTACATTCAATTATTAATATCTTGTCAAAATATTTTTAAATAAAAAAAAAGCTCCATCAACGTCATTTTCCACCAACAGTTTTCTCTCTACTGCTAATAATAACTGCAGCACTACTTTGGTCTCCTGAAGATGAAGGTTACTACCTTTGAAACATGTAGAGACAATTTAATTTTAAAATTGAGCCTTTAATAGCTCACTATTAAATTAGTGGAGAAAGACTTTTTGCCTTTTTTTCCCCTTTCCCTTAAACTTAATAGTTTCCGAAATATCGACTTTTAAAAAATGACATTTTTGAACTTTGACTGCTTCTAGCTTTCTAACGGTACGTCTTGAGCAAAACGGCTTCATGTCACTGTCTTACCTTTTTATTATCTTCCGAAAAGTGTCAACTTCCGCTTAAATCATATGTAACTCGACAGCCGGAAACAGTATGATGTTGTGTCTCATTCAAAAATGTGTATGTTCACGTTGTCCCGCTTTTGTGAAACACCTTGTATCCCAATCATAGGTATTGCCCTGTAGCAGATCGAAATCTGTATCTCTAATAAGTTATATTTTTTTTTAAATCGAACACAGTGTATTTTATGACCTTTTTTGATACAAAGAATAAATTAGGGTACGTTATTGTTTGCTATGTTTCCTGTACCTAAAATGTTCAGTTTCTAAAATATTTTATAATATTATAGAGAATTGCATAAAACATTTTAAAATTTAATATCTACTATATTAATTTGGGTAAATCATATGAAGCAAAGAAAATTGAGATGTCATAAAATAAAGTATTGATGAAAAAGTTGTATGGAGGGTTAAAAAACGAACGTATAATTTGTATTCAATAAAAAGCAGGTTAACTCCCTTAATTTTAATGGAACACCCTGCACATTACTCCGGCAATCCTATGAGATTCTAAATACACATTTTACCTCAATTTTATTAAAAGTTGAAACAAAATAACCTAATGTTACCATTTTAAAACGTCATAGGATAAAAACTTATGTCACGCGGCTAGTACTCCGCCATTTGTTTAAACAAAATAGTTACGTAATATTATAATGTCTGTATTAACAAGGGCAATTTTCGCTAACGCTCGTACCGTAACATTCGAAATCGTGTGTAATAGGCTTCTTACCACCCTTGGTATGTAATATACTATTTTATTTAATTTTTCTTTGATTTTACGAAATTTGCTGGAAAGCCAATTACATGAAACAGAAGATATTCACGAGAAAAAGTACTTCTTACTAGGTACCCACATTTTTTACTTCAGTGTAAAGCATTTTCTTCATCGTTTTAGTGCTTCTTTTAGTGTAATAACCCCGCCAACTGTCAAAATTTCAAGGTGAAGGACATATAATTTGGTCCCCATTTAATCAATGCTAAACTCGGGATTTTGTCGCTTCTCGTTGTTTGTTCTTCTCGGACCATTGTGGGTCGTTCTATTTAAACGATTTTAAAATTATCAAAATTTTGAGTTGTGCTACTTTATGATTAAACGTGCGAAGTGTACAATCATGACAAGCATACGTTAATAAACCATTGATTACGTTGGTTGGTACGTTGCTCTTTTTTAGTTTTCAACCGTCCATTCGTTCTTAATTTTTGTGCTTTTCTAATCCGTTACGCTTATTAAAACATGGATTGGCAGTCTTTGTTGCAGAACAACTTTTATTTAGATTAGGCCATCAATTAAATTTGACTTAACAAAATAAATTAAACACGACAACGAAAAAAATCATTAAAGGAAAGGGACACGTACAAAAAAATATTTTGCCATCGAAATTATAAAAATTTACCGCTACACATTCGTTGGTTGGTCATGTGGAAAAAAACTGTGATTAAAGATTTAGAATTGTGGATAGAGTCAGTGACCTGCAAGAAGATCATCGATAGCACCGCATTTCTTTGCGAATGAAATACCGTTAGCATTGGCGTAACACGAAAGTAGGTAGAAAAACGACTAAGGTTATAATATTTTGGTTGAGTAAATAATGTTTTTATCGTAACAAACGTTCAATTAGTGAGATTTGGTTGATTTTTCTTATAGGTACTGAGAATCGTTTCAAAAATCCCTACCACGAAATACGTTGTTTTCTTATAGTGAGGATGAAAACTCGTAACAGATTAATGCACTAATGCTGATGCATGTTTGATTATTGAATAAATAGTATACTTTACCAATACGTTGCAGGAGTGAACTGTTTGGGATATTCAACTTACCTGAAAAGTAAAACAAAAATTAGAACATAAAATACATATATATTTGACTTGATGATTTCATTAAATTTAAACACAAAAAATCCAGACTCATTTTTTTGGTGGTATTATTTACTTATTAGACTACGCTTCTGGTATAACGGTTTGACACATACAACAAATTGAGCATTATGTATAACGGACATCTAAAACGAGGTGATACAGTTTCCATACAGGTAGTAGCACTGATAAGGAGTGAAAATTGAACATAAAGTTTTGTATGCAACAAATTCTACGGCCCATAGATTTATAAACACATATTTTTAAATATATTAATTAATTTAAGTAATTCAAAGTATTATTTTAGGTTAGTCAAAGCTCATGCATTGATGTTTATTGATCACATTAAATATATAATATACTTGTCTCCAATTAAATGAGTTCTACTTGCAAGGCATTATCAAATTAATTCAAAAGAAAGTTAGGAACTGAAATTAATAAAATAGCATAAAGGGTTGAAACTGTACAAGTTAAGAGTTATCGCCCTGTTTCTTTTCATCTTTATGTACACTTAATGCAAATTGACCAATAAGGCCGATCCCACATGGGTGAAACTTATATGGGTGACCTCCCAATAAAAAATACGTTACAAAACCTAGTTTGGCCCAACAGAGAGAGGGCTACAAACGGTCACTACCATGTGCTTTTCTCCGACACATCAGACCTGCATATTAGTCTTTAGACTATCTCTCTTTCTCTAATAATATGCAATCAAAAAAAGAAAAAAGGGATAAGTTATTGTTAAAAACCCAGTATAAATTACGTTAATTCACTCGTTTTATGATCCGTTTTTTGGATAAAAAAGAAAAGGAAAAGTTCTGTTAACTGTGAACTCCTGTGAACCACCGAACAAATCGTTGATGGTAAAAACTTGATTTTTTTTTTTAATTTTGATATCATAATTTTCCGTTTAGTATCTTCTCATTCTCCTTTACAGGCGGTTTTACAAGTTTTGTAAAATTTTAGGATGGTTACGCGACCTTATATCACATAACCTAAATATAAAATGTATGCTTTGAAGGTTAGGTTTGCCGAATTTTGAAATTTAAATTGGTTCTTTTTTAATATTTTTAGCACACTCTCCAAAAAGATCTAGCGACCATAGTTTATATTATATCCACAGTCGAAGCGGATGCAAATAGAACTGTATGATTGGCCATGCATGATCCTGATTTTCCAGAATTTCTTGATTCAAGTACCTTCTGAAGTAGGCAGTTATAATCGGTCTGGGAAATATTATTTTCTTCTGGAACAAGGCAGGCCCAAGTTTTTAAATAAATGTGGGGTTAGTAAAAACGACTAAATTCTGACTAAACAAGCAATGTTTTAAGATCAGTATCGCCTCGCTATTTTATGTTTTAGTGAATGTTTTTCACTGTTTTAAGTTTATCCAGTATTTAATTTCAAAATTATCTTTTGTTCAGTGACTTAGTAATTTCGGTACGAATCAAAAAGATTTCTTTCTATAGCATTGACCCGTTATTGAACCCAAATACTGTGTGACAGTTTAACACTAGATGCAACATTTGCCCTGCACTTGGCTAAGACATTTTGCTCCTGGCAACGACATATTAGGCACTTTCACCTGTATGGACATTTTCAGTAGCTACCTGTATAGTTATGTTTAGTTTTTTTATCACATTTTTTTGTTTATTTTTAATGACGAGTGGTTTTATTACTGGAAGAAAGAAAATATATTTAATGCTGCAATTCTTTTTCATTAGTTAATAGTTATGGAATATATTTTCATTTTTTTCTATTATTTTCCTTCTACCACCATCCAGGTGTAAAATGTTGCATCCAGGTGTAATATGTCGTTGCCAGGAGCAAAATGTCTTAGCCAAGTGCAGGGCAAATGTTGCATCCAGTGTTAAATTGTCACACAAGTATTTTATAACTGTTTACATTTTAATCACTTAACTGAGCTAAGTTCAAGGGGAATGGGACTATTCAGCGCAGCCTTTTCAGCGCCGCCGTTTCAGCGCCGCCGTTTCATCGCTAGGACATTTCAGCGCCGGCCCATTTCAGCGCTAAATTATTTCTCAAAATATTTAGTAGTTTTATTTAATAAATTTTATTTATTAAACAAATTTTAGTTATTGTTTTGGTACCACTCCAGTTTATCGGCTTATGCGAAAAATGGCGTAAATTGAAAAGCGTTTCTTGCAATATGTAGCACGCACTTTCTAAATGACAAATCCGCGAGCGGAAAACCATTTTTTTAATTGCAAATATAAAACAAACGTGAAAATAGGGTACCCGCTTGTGACAAAAAAGAAAAAAAATGAAAAACCCTTGTTGATTTATGTAGCATATACTGAATTGGAACCAAGAAGGTGGATTAGATGCCGTGTTAGCGCCTGTTTAACCAATATAAGTCTATAAAATTATTACAATTTTTGTCGAGTGACAGCTAGAGAAACATAACCTCACTTGTCACTCTCACTGTGCTTTTCGGTCGACTATTTTCACATTTTTTTTATATTTTCAATTAAAAAAATGGTTTTCCGCTCGCGGATTTGTCTTTTAGAAAGTACGTGCTACATATTGCAAGAAACGTTTTTCATTTTCCGTCATTTTTCGCATAAGCCGATAAACTGGAATATTACCATTGTTTTTTTTTTAGTTTGTATTACCAATATTTTATCTATTTTTAATTTTATTTAATAAATTGTATTTAGATCATTTTTATTATAAATATTTAATAATAAAATTTTGAGAAATAATTTAGCGCTGAAATGGGCCGGCGCTGAAATGTCCTAGCGATGAAATGGCGGCGCTGAATAGTCCTAGACCCAAGTTCAAGAGGCGAGCAAGGATATGTAAGATTCTTATGTAAATGGGTAAAAACGACAAGCAACTTACAATTGCAATCGCTATCTTGTATTAATAGTCAGTAGCGTAGCGCAACTAGAAGACCTGGGTTTAAGATGAAGCGCCGGAGGCTAACATTATTTTTGAAGCAACGCCTAAATGTCAAGAATTTACCTATTTGACGCTTTCTTAGGCCTCAAGCAAGCCCGAGTTCATAGAACACTTGGAACCATTGTAGTTAAGTCACTGTTAATAGTCATATTTTTGGTTTATTTATTCAAAGAACATTTTTTATTTGTAGCTTTAAAGTACATATTTCTATTGTTTTGATACCCATTCTTGTCAGAATTTGGTCACAAGTTCACACTATATTTTATGGTTAAGTCTAAATGAATTTTAAATGTATTTTCATAATCTTTGTTTGGTATTTACATCAACATTAAGATATAACAACAATATTTGTTTTTGAATGACAATTATTGCTTTTTTGGTATAATTTTTTATAAAATACCTGCATGGATTCCTTCAATTCTGCAATTTAGTGAACACATGGTATTTCATAGTAATTTAACTCAAAAAGCAATAAAACGTCTATAGGAATCTCAAATATTGTTAAAACAGTAAACCAGTAATTTAAAAACGAGCTATTTGAACTACCCGCCATAATTATCTACCGTATCTACACTGTTTGGAGAAACGTTAGGAATTAACTTATTTACGAACCAATCCTCAAATAACTCCGCTGTGGTATCGTTATGATAATCCAAACAGGAGTCATTTATATTCTTGGCTGCCAATGAAAATGCATTTGGTACCCAACCATCTTCGGACCCTGCATGTACTATGGTTATTCTTTTTTCCCTGTTTGATGGTGCCTTTGTTCTACACCTATCACTAGAATCAACCCAACCTTTTGATGGGGTATCATGGGTATCAAACCTGGTTTCATCTAAGTATATAATAGGTCTGTTTTCCCTTCTGTACTGAGTGACTTTTGTCAAATATTCAAATCGCCATGCCTTAAGTCGTTGCGATTCCATGATAACTTGCCGTTTATCGACTTTTTTTTATTTAAAGCCGATTCGTTGAAGCACTTCCACAGCGGTATCCTACCGCAATTGATATCGATCTCAAGTCTTCTCAGTAAATTATCCAGTGTTGGTACCGTATGCTCTTTATACATCTTATAAATTTTGCGTCGGACTAAATCTTCATCGCTGCGATCTAATTTTTTGCAAGTCCCAGAATCTTTCCTTCTTTTCCTTTCGGTGATGGGTTTATTCACAATTTTCCATACTGTTTTTTCCGAAATTTTAGTCAATGGGGCTGTTTCTTCAATACATTCCATTTTACTTAACTTTTCACGTTCTATGAGAGTTGTA
Organism: Polydrusus tereticollis; assembly: GCA_963920685.1. Classification (NCBI taxonomy): domain Eukaryota; kingdom Metazoa; phylum Arthropoda; class Insecta; order Coleoptera; family Curculionidae; genus Polydrusus; species Polydrusus tereticollis. The sequence continues at coordinate 65,346,551 of OY987327.1, forward strand.
TATACATTTTTTATAATCTCTTTAGAATCTAAAGGTAAGTGTCTTCTTCCATTTTTATTTCCGCACTGTGGTTGTACCTGTACCCCTCCGGCTGTTCTATACTAGATTCCCCAATCCACGGACGCCACATATTTGGATAATCAAAGCTGCGTTTCTATTTCACACGAACTAATAAAATTACTGGTCTTGCAACACTGATTTGTCTACTTATTTTTTTCCCATTATTTAATAAGGCTTTGTAAACTAATTACGGCCAAGTATGGTCCCTACCTGGATAATAAAGTCATTATCTCTATGATCCTTGAAATCCTTTCAACAAAGAATTTTATGATGGGTGATAACTAAAGGCAGGTAGTCATTTTCTTAAATCTATGAACGGACTTTACATTCGACTTTCGAGATTAGATTATGCCGAAGACTTTGTTAACATTTCCTTTTTTAAACCTCCTTGCCATTTGCGAATGTGGCAACTTTGGAGACCTTATTTTTATTTCCCATTGTCCAAGTTCAGCCTATTTTACTATGTATCAAATAAAGAAACATTTAAAAATATACATATATTGGAAACAAACGAAATCCTAATCGACTTTGGGCTTAATTCATCGGGTTTTGTCCCTTTAAGCGTGTTCCTTTGAACGGCTTAAATGGAATATTGAAGTATTAACACAAAAGGTCAAACCAGCACAAATGTGCTTTTTAAATGGAAGCCAAATGTGGTTTAAATGGAAACCAACGGGAGTTTTAACACAATAGCATATTATACTGTATACGTTATTTTTGAAGTTCAGGCATCGCTGAACAGTTTCGTTTTTAAAAATAATTTATTATATGTATAGACTGTTCCCAATTTCAACTAACACTATATTAAAATATAAAACATAATATTGTTACGCAATAAAATATTAAATCGAGCTTGTGAACGATTTAAAACATTCTACGGTGGTTCCTTAAGCAAATTGGTTGCTGTGACAACAATTGCCATGGCAACGGTTACTATGCGACTGCCCCTGGCACTGTTGGTCTTACCAGTCCATACGATTTTTGAAGCTGAAAAATAGCGCACCAGACGATTTTTTTTAGTAAAGCTTATTTAAAAAGACCGAAAGGGCAATAAAACCTTTAACAAAGAAAGCTACAGCTTTTAATCATCTTTCTTTCTTCTAAACAAATCATAGGCAGGAAATTAGCAAGTACCAACCCTTAATTGCCTCTCTTTGTCAGGTGTGAGAAATTAAAGCGGAACAGAGAACCTTTTCCCAGGTACCAAAAAATTTAGGTACGGGCGAGGGATTTTGGGGTTTATTCGACATTCATGACTATCATGACAACATGAACTCTACATTGTTTGAAAAATGGTTGGAAGAACAGCCAAAATGTGCCGAATGCCTCAACGAAAAAAGCTGATATCATTTCCTGGCTACAAAGCAAAAATATCAATTTTATGGAAAACGCACTCAAACCCGAATTGCTACAAATAGTAAAACAATACAAAGCAAAATTAGGATATGCCGTGGATGAATTAATTTGTACTATGGGCCATCAAGTTTTGAGATAGCCGCCCTACCACTGCATTTTCAACGCTTTTGAATTAATTTGGGCCCAAAGCAAAACATTTTTTAATAAACAAATTATTGGAAAAGACAGGAAAGATGAAAATGCCGTTTTGGATGTTTGGAAAGAGGCATTACAAACCATTACCCCCAAAAATTGGTCTGATTGTGTTTGCCATACAAATAATATTATAAGGGATTAATGGCAAAAGAACACATTCTGGATGTTCAGGCTAAGCTACTGATAATTCATGTGTCAGATTCTGGTTCAGATTCTAAAAGTGACATTTCTTTATCTTCAGATTCAGATTAACTTTTTTGTATGTAGTTGTATGTTTATTTTTTTATAAAAATGTTATAAATATCCTAAATATGAAATATTTTTTTGTGTTGTTCTGTTTTCTTTTCTTTTTATTATATTTATATTTAAAAAGTATTAATTAATGTTTTAATGTACACAATTTAAGACATGCTTGGGGTTTCGGTCTTTTTAAATAATCTCTACTATATACTCTATTTCTTAAAATGGTTGACAGCACACCGAACGATTCTATTATACATTCTTGTTTTATCGAGTGTGTATTGTTATTAACTTATAAGAAAGCCACATCATCTTATTTCAGTTCTGTTTTATCTTATATAAAAACCTCCGGTATAAGCGACCATTATTCAAAAAAAGGTATTAAGCCATATTAATCCATAGACTTATTTTCTTACAATGAAACATCTCAACCAAAAGAACAGTTCATTGTGCCACATTTCAGAGGAAGCCAGTAGTAAACACCTAACTGCAAAATCTGGTTTCTGGTTGGTTTTAACAAGTTGTATAATAATTAACAATATATCGATAAAATCACGTAACTGTTGTCCTAGTGAACTTGATCCGAGAGGACGTTGACCATACTCGCGCATTCTTCGCCAAGCCTCGAAACCGGTTCGATGTGTTCGAAGATGTTTAGCGGATCTGTTCTTTCAATTTAGTAGCAGTTAGTACAATAATTATCATTGTACTAAATTTAATACAATATATTTTTCTACAGTCAGTATATTTCTGATCATTTTGGCACTAGCAAAAACCTAAAGAATTTGAGTAGGCAGGGTAAAATTTATGTTTAACAATGAAATACCTAAAGTTAAAATAGTTTATTATATATATAACTAGCTGCTAAACTGCTAAGCCTCGCTTATGACCGGGCTTGTAAACTTAAATTCGAGTGTCCTAAAAAGCAATTATCATACAAATAAACTATTTTATCTAAAACCAGGCTAGTTTTAATTGACAAAAAAAATCATAAAATTGTGTTAATCTCATCAACTAACCACAAATCTCGGGTCGATATGAAAGCATTGCCAGTTTGCCACACTAAAAACTAATAAAGTATTTCTCAGAATATTTGGTTAGAACTTATTAACTGCAATAAATCTACGGTCGGTCCAATTGCGTAGACAAGAAGTGATGTCATAAATACAGGGTGGCATTAAAAATAGTGCAATGAATAGTGCCAATAGTGCCACACGATAGAGGATATCAAAAGAATGTAAAAAGTTCATATAAACGCAACCGCTTTATATATGAGATACAGGGTGTTACAATTTTTAAGCGGAACAAAAAATATGTACGCTAGTAGACCAAATATTTTTTATGAAAAAAATTTGTTTTCATTCCTACTGAGTACCTACTAAAATTCAAAATAAAATCTAAAGCGGTCTCAAACCCTCTTTTATAAATTGTTAACTTTTTGTATTTCAAAATTAAAGCGACTGAGGATATACAGGGTCGTTGGTATGTATGGAAACGGTCGATTATTTCTTAAAGTACTTATAACAGTTAGTAAAAAATATTTTAGACAAAAGTTTTAAGGTTTTTTAAGGTCTATTAGAACTTTAAACAAATAAGTAGGTATACAGGATGATTCAGAAAGTGCATTATAAGTCTAAACCTAATAGTTTCCGAGATATCGACTTTTGAAAAATGACATTTTTGAACTTTGACAGCTTCTAGCTTTCTAACGGTACGTCTTAGAGTAAAACGGCTTATATGTCCCCATCTTACTTTTTTTATGATCTTCCCAAAAATATCAACTTCCGGTTAAATCGGAAGTACTGTATTTCCGGCCTTTGAGTTACATCCGGATTAACCGGAAGTTGCCACTTTTAGGAAGATAATAAGAAACTAAGATAGGGACATTTATTTATTTATTTATTTATTTATTTATTTTATTTTTCAACGTTTACAAACAGTTTAACAATACTTTTCTAAATGAAATATAATCCTGTACAATATACTTATAAAATATAATATAAAATATATCTAATATAATATAATATATCTCGAACAGACCAAGTTGCTATTCAACCCAATACACAAAAACATGTAAGCCGTTTTACTTTAAGACGTACCGTTAGAAAGCTAGAAGCTGTCAAAATTTAAAAAAGTAATTTTTCAAAAGTCGATATCTTGGAAACTATTAGGTTTAGACTTATAATGCACTTATTCAAAAATAATTGCTATTTTGTGTAAAATCCAAAAGTATTCTAAGTTATAGGGAGTTCCGTTTAAAAAAAAGTAACTTTGTTTCTCTACGGTTTTCTAACTCATCCTGTATAATTTTTTTTTTTTTAAATTCTAATAGACTTTTAGAAACCCAACTTTTGTCTTAAATATTTTATGCTGCTGTTCTACTTTAAGAAATAATCGACCGTTTCCATACATACCAACGACCCTGTATATTGTTTTGAGATCCCCGATCATGTGGTACTATCAGAGAATTTTCTTTGGTACTATGCATTGTACCTTTTCAATGTCACCTTGTTGCATGGAATTTTCGGGGGACATTTGTACAGAAAACACGCTAAAAAGAAAAACTATTTAGTTTATTTGAAAGCACGAGTGGTATTTAGTGAGAATATTTCTTAAATAATAGTATATTATTAACCAAGGTTTAGACAGCCATCATTATTGCCCGAGCGGCGAGTTTAAATCACGAGGAGCGAAGCGACGAGGGATTTAAGACGCGAGGGCTATAATAAGCTGTCTAAACCGTGGTTAATATATTATTTTTTCCACTACTACAAACTTTTATATGAGATTTATCTTTATAGTATTAATAATTATAAAAAATTATAGGTAGGTATAAGTATATTTTTTAATCAAGTTACCTGCGCTTTGGAATTGGCAAAATATTTTGTTGTTTTGTCAGGTGGCTTTGTCAATGTCAATTTGTGTTCATTTGTGTCATCAGATTTCACGAGTTTTGCGTTTTTTTAAAAAATGAGCGAAGAAAATGTTAGTGATAATATTATGTGTACAGTACACCTCCCGAATTAAGGATGGAAGCAGAAAAAATGTTGATTGTATCGATATTTTACAATATCAAGTAATCTAATATGTATTGATAATTATCTGGTTGCCTAACCACAATGAATTGATGTTGTAGAATTAAAAAATCAAGTTACCTGCGTTCAAACAAAATTCGGTTAAGGTCAAAGATCGGTCAATAATGGATTTCAATGGCTTATTATTGACCATGGTCAATAATGACTTATAAGGTAGAGAAAAACGATTTCTAGCGTTAATAATCGGTCAATAATGGCGATGTTATAGGTTAGTAGTGGAAAAAAATTCTTATGTTGCTATTGACTTTGACGCTTATAATTTGATTATGACTGACAGCTACCTACTGTGAAATTATCGGGTATAATACCACTAGTCACACTAGTGCATCAAAATTACCGATAATTCTGATTGAAAGCGTGTTGTATTGTAACTGAATGAGTTTATTTTCATTTTTGATTAAATCCGAAAGAGCCCGACTTCGAAGAAGGAGAGCTTTTTCGAGATTTAATCAAAAATGAAAATAACCGAATGCAGTTACAATACTACAACACGCTTGAAAGCAGAATTATCTGGTTATTTTTGATGCACGAGTGGTATTCGGTGGAATATTTCCCGAAAAATTGTATTGTGCTGTTGGTAATGCTTGTATAAATTTCTTTTATAGAGTGACTACCAAAACGTTCCATATCTTTAAAGAAATCTTGATTTGTAATCAATTCACTTTTTAAATGTCGCAGATTAACATAAGTAAGTTCAATAATAAAAGTTTTTGCGGTAACCGTGGTTACACTTAAATACCCATATACCAGGATATGCAAAAGACGCCTCCAATGTTGGTAAAGAAAATATAATATTATTATTATTATTTTTTAAATATATTTATAAATATAATGTAAAGTATTAAGTTAGTATTAAAATTAAAAAAAGTACATAATAAATAATATATTTATAAACAGTCAAAAATTATGGATTTGTATGATTGTTAGTACACAGTAGTAGTAAAAACTTGATTATGATTGATAGCTACCTACTGGGGGATTATCGCTTCTACTGTGAAATTATCGCTGTAATTCTTGCGAAAGACCACACTTCTTATGAGATTTTTTATATATGAGGGAAATATTCGCTGTAATTCTTGCCAGACTACACCTCTTGTGGGATTTATTAGGGAAATATTCAGTATAAGCTGCAGGGACCGGATTCTAATAAATTCTAGGTAATTTCGTCTGTGAGAGGTAGATATAGATAAAATTAAGGCGTAAAGAAAAATACAAATAACAATATTTACGGCATTGATGTATAATAAAAATACTATTTATTAATTTAATATTTGTTCTATTAAACTTTACGTGTTGACTAGTTTGTTCAAATCAAAAGTTAGTGTTGTAGAATAATAAGAAAAAGTGTTATCTAATATTCCCTAAATAGTTGACTCATTTAGTTGAGGATAGCGACAGAGCGAATCAGAGCTGGATGTTAAGTATAGGGTTTCAAGATACAAATGTAGCATCATATTAAATCATAGATATCTCTGGGGTGAAGATTATTCTAATTAAAGAGGAAAGAAAAGATTAATCTAATTGCAGAGGAAAGAAAAATCCAAAATTCTTCACAAATATTTAATATCTTGCTCTACGCGTTTCGGTTTCTTAAACCATTTTCAAGAGCTGTCTAAAAAGTTCATTTATATAATAATCTCAATCCAAAATCAAAATTATTAGGTATTACTTACATAATATAATCACAAACTTTACATTAAGGACACAAACAAGGTCACTATGGCGAACACAGGTTAACTAACTATGTATAAAATTGATCAACGGGATAAACCCAAAAAAAACATTTAAAAAAATAAAACAAAACATACCGAACCAGAGCGGCATCTAGGTTGCACAAAAAAGGTACGCTTATTTAAACAAACATTCACTATTTAAACTCATTCAAATTTTCGCTGCTTCTGTGTAGTGGGCGTTGACAGGATCGTTCAAACACTCTCAGAGGGGGTAATGTATTGAAGTCCTTAAACAACAATTTTAAAATAGCTTACAAATCACTAAACAATTTACGTAGCCTATTCTCGAGAGTAAAGGATTTAATTAACGTGCTTGACAAAAGTGGGGTATATTTGTTGCCCTGTAACTCAAGCACAGCTAAATATGCTGGACAGACAGGACGTAGTTTTAATATTAGAATAAAAGAACATTTAAACTCTTAAAAATCGCCTAATGACAAGAGATCAGCTTTTGGCCTACATTTAAGAAATAATTTACATAACTTTAATACTAAAGACAACTTTAAAATGCTACATAATGCGAATAAAGGCCATAGGCTCAGTTTTTTAGAAAATATAGAAATAGCCCAATTAGAGATTAATAATCAGATTGAGTGTTTGAACGATCCTGTCAACGCCCACTACAGAGAAGCAGCGAAAATTGTGAATGAGTTTAAATAGTGAATGTTTGTTTAAATAATCGTACCTTTTTTTGCGCAACCTAGATGCCGCTCTGGTTCGGCATGTTTTGTTTTATTTTTTTAAATGATTTTTTTTTGGGTTTATCCCATTAATCAATTTTATAAAGTTAGTTAACCTGTGTTCGCCATAGTGAACTTGTTTGTGTCCTTAATGTAAAGTGTGTGATTACATTATGTAAGTAATACCTAATAATTTTGATTTTGGATTGAGATTATTATATAAATGAACTTTTTAGACAGCTCTTGAAAATGGTTTAAGAAACCGAAACGCGTAGAGCAAAATATTAAATATTTGTGAAGAATTTTGGATTTTTCTATCCTCTTCAAGTAGCATCATATATTTATTATTATAATTTTTTAATTTATGACGTGTAATAAAAAAAAGGAACATCACTAGTTATACTTTGTACAAACTATGTTTTAGCTAGTACAATTTGATGACCTCAGCGTACAACTCTATCATGTGCAACAGCATTTATCTAGGTTTTCCTTTGTTGTCATACCTTCTGTTGTTTGTTGCTAAGAACCCGCGTAACGGGCATTTTAGAAATAGTTTTTTTTAGTATGGAACTAGATTTTACAAGTGGATAATTACGACTTTTGCGAGTTGCCAAAGACGGTATTGCTGTAGCGCATATTAAAAGCTAAATAGAAAAGCTAATCTTGCCCATAGGTACAATTTAAAACTTCTAATTGGCGAATCTTTAATAATTATTATTATTTATCAAATTCTATCATCCTTACGTATATTTTTCCGATAAAGTATTTAATTAATATATATTATTAGTTTCCTCAATAATCAATTATTTATCGAATCCAGGATAAATAAAATACAACTGATTGATGCAATACTGCTTTTTCCAAGTCACTAAAAATTTCAATAGCTGCCCTCCATCGACATGGAAAAATCTGCAATGATGGCTTTGTATTATTCTTGCTAATGAAAATATCAACTCGTTTGTTTCCCCAGATTTTTCCCGATAGATATCGGATCGCGCGGTTTTTTTTTAATAGACGAGCTTGATCAAGCGAAATGGGTCTCTGTTTCAAAATCTATCATTTATTTTGTACTCCAAAGGCGAGGTAATTACTGGTTTTCTTTTCAAAGTAATAGTTTTGTTTTAGATCAACTTACTTTTCGTTTTAGAACGGAAAATCGTTTTAATTTAATACAGAATTTCTTCATATTATACTGATACAGTGACTCGCAGCTTAAATGATGCAGTTGCAACAAAAACTAATTTTTTCCTGCCTGAGACAAATTAGCGGATTTTAAGTATCTCAAATATGTATTGGCGAGCTTCTTGAAATATTATTACTTCATTTTGACCAAAAGTTAAACACGTAACATAATTAAGTGTTACAATATAAAATATGGATGAATATTATGTCACAGCTTAAAAGATGCAAAGTATAAAAGTAACAAAATAAATGAGAACAAAACAATTATATTTATTGAAAATCAACTGCTAGTATTTTGTCGGTCCTCCTTCATTGTCAATTACATATTGTAGGCGTCTAGGCATTGATTCGACTAATTTTCTTGTATATTCCGGGGACATTGCATTTCATTCGTCCGAAATTTTGACTTTTAATTAATTTTGTTACACTGTCGACTTTCTTTTTTAATATTAACCACAAATTTTCAATAACATTTAGATCTGGTGACTGGGGTGGTGTTTTAACCACTTGTGGACAGTTATAAAGCAACCAACTACGGACCTGGTATGTCGTGTGCTTGGGATCGTTGTCATGATAAAAGCGGTAATTGCCATTAATACCCAATTTTTCAGCACTAGCTCCAAGATGCTGGCTCAATATATTCAAATATATTCATATTATATAACATATTCCCTTTAATAAAATGTATATTAGCGACTTCAGCAGACGACATACAGCCCCATAACATCACTCCACCTCCACCGTGCTTTAGCGTGGCTTTCATATTTGTTAATTTCAGTGCTTCATTTGACTTTCTCCACACTGAAATTTTTCCATCCGATCCAAATAGATTTATTTTAGTCTCATCAGCAAAAATTACTGAATTCCAGAAGCCCAAATCTTTGTTAACATGCTCCCGAGCAAGCTGTAACCTTTTGAGCCTATTTGTTTGGCTAATAAAGGGTTTGTTTCTTGCAGTTCGACCATTAAAATTATTTTTCAGCAACACTCGCCGAATTGTCTTGGGGTTACACTTTTTCCCAAACTGTCTTTCCACCTCATCTCGTAGTTTTGAAGCACTTTTTTTTGGATTATTGGCGATTTCTCTAACAATCCATCTTCTCGATCGTTGAAGATTTTATTTGGAGCCACTCTCGATTTATTCGCGACTCTATTTTCGTTATTATAGCGTTCAATTATATGCTGCACAGTTGATGGACATCTATTTACCATTTTGGCTATATTTCTTTGAGTATACCCATTTCTAAAGTGAGAAATGATTCAATTTCTTTCTTCAATTAATTGTAGTTCTACGAACCATTGCTAAATAATTTAGTGTCACTGTTAAATAAACGCATTTAAATGGCGAATGTCAATAAAAAACAACTGCAATAAGAAGTCAATGCAACGCCTGCTTCATAAATGTTAAGTTGATAACTTTTGTACTGGTCTGTTTTATCTGCATCATTGCTGTGGCATAATATTCATCCATATTTTATATTGGCACACTTAATTGTTATGTGTATAATTTTTTGTCAAAATAAGCTAATAATATTTCAAGAAGTTGACAAATATATATTTAAGATACTTAAAGTCCGCTTAAAATATTTTGTTTAATAATAATAATAATAATAATAAACGACTTTATTCAAATATGTTCCAATAATATACATATATCCATTAAAGAAAAAAGAAACATACATATATACATACCGGGTGTTTCAGGAGTTACGCTCACCCCTATAACTTTTTTACTGTTTACGTTACAGAAATAAAATTTTGTGGGTTTATATGTGATACTATTTTGCATTTTCTAACATGGCGGATGCCATTTTCTCACTTCCGGTTTACCCGGAAATGACCTCAACCTTAGATTTTTAAATGGAACACCCTGTATATTTTTGGCTTTATCGATTCAGAACACCATTCCAAATTCAACGACACCCCATACGTCACTTTTTGACATTTTAAATCATTTTAAATTTTATTTTTATTTTTTCATCTAGATTGCTATGAACTCTCTAAAATTGTTTACTTCTAAACCAAAATCTTGATAAAAATACAATTTTTAAGTTTTATTGTATTTTAAATTTTTTACAAACTTTTTAACTTTTTAAAAAGTCTTTTTCCAAAAGAACTCGATTTTTTCAAATGGAAACATATTGGCTTACTCGGGCAAAAAGATGGAGCACTTTTTTCCCAACAGTTTGATATCACACACACAAATGTCAAAGTAAAAGAGAAGAGATAATTTATTAAAAATAGCCATTAATGACAAAAAATACAAGAAGCGCAAACGGCTTTTCATTTATCTAGGTAGGTAGGTTTAAATATCAAATCCACCAGCATCTTTACGAAGATGATTTTGCCAGAAGACTGGAGTATTGCAATTGGTTTTTGGACAAAAATAATGTAGATCCGACATTTCCATGTAATATTTTATATTCGGACGAAAGTAGATTTACTAACCTGGGAATGTTTAATAGAAATAATAAAAGGTATTGGGCTGAAGATAATCTACACCTAATGCAGGAAGGTAATTTTCAAGCGAGGTTTGGATTTAATTGTTGGCTTGGCATTATTGGAGGTAGAATAATAGGCCCAATTTTTTTTGATGGGCACTTAACTGGTGAAAGATATCTTCAATTCCTCAGGAATGAAATTGAGCAGTTTTTAGATGAGCTGCCACTACAAGACAGGATAAATATTATCTTTCAGCAAGATGGTGCGCCGGCCGGATTGGTACTACTGGCCCTGTTAGATGGCCTCCTAGGTATGCAAGAAATACATTAATAGTGACTTAAATAACTAATGATTATTATTAATCAGGTCGCCAGATATTACCCCGTTGGATTTTTTTGCGTGAGGTACAATCAAAAATGAGGTATACAACACTCCACCTGCCACCAGAGAAGAATTGGAAAATCGCGTAAGAGCTGCCATTAACAAAATTACACGGGAAAATTTACAAAATGTGGTAAGGAAAACAATTCAAAATGTTCGCGCCTGTCAGAAAGCACAAGGAAGGCATTTTGAACAACTGGACTAACTAAACCGTTCTTATTGTTTCAATGAATATATTAAATTTGTAATAATTATGTTCATTTGTTTATGAGCATTATGGCGTCATGGGTACCTAGATAAATGAAAAGCCGTTTGCGCTTCTTGTATTTTTTGTCATTAATGGCTATTTTTAATAAATTATCTCTTCTCTTTTACTTTGACATTTGTGTGTGTGATATCAAACTGTTGGGAAAAAAGTGCTCCATCTTTTTGCCCGAGTGAGCCAATATGTTTCCATTTGAAAAAATCGAGTTCTTTTGGAAAAAGACTTTTTAAAAAGTTAAAAAGTTTGTAAAAAATTTAAAATACAATAAAACTTAAAAATTGTATTTTTATCAAGATTTTGGTTTAGAAGTAAACAATTTTAGAGAGTTCATAGCAATCTAGATGAAAAAATAAAAATAAAATTTAAAATGATTTAAAATGTCAAAAAGTGACGTATGGGGTGTCGTTGAATTTGGAATGGTGTTCTGAATCGATAAAGCCAAAAATATACAGGGTGTTCCATTTAAAAATCTAAGGTTGAGGTCATTTCCGGGTAAACCGGAAGTGAGAAAATGGCATCCGCCATGTTAGAAAATGCAAAATAGTATCACATATAAACCCACAAAATTTTATTTCTGTAACGTAAACAGTAAAAAAGTTATAGGGGTGAGCGTACCTCCTGAAACACCCGGTATACCGCAGCACATAATTAGTTTCAATTGCAACTGCATCATTGAAGCTGTGAGTCACTGTATATATACCTTTTTTTGATAACAAACAAATAAAATATCTTTTCAAGGATTTTCAGCAAGATTTATGTAAGAAAAGTTGTATTTCTAATTTTAAAAGTTTTTTTCAGGGTTTAACTTAGGTAGGTATATCGACTCATGAAACATCATACTATTCAGAGCAAATATATAGACGTGCCTGAAGTTCCTAGGTCGGACTCTGCCTAACGTGTATAACCGAGTATAAATTTTATGTAGATCGTTTCATCTGGGCGACCGATTTACTATTTGTGTAATAACAGTGTCGTAATGATTACATGTTTGTATTGTGTTTTATCCAGTCGGTCACCAAAGTGGACGACCTTGGCGATCCGGTCGCCTCCAGAAATCTTTTGTTTGGGTTTAGTCGAGGTCACAAACCAGACCTTTTAGTTAAGTATGTATAAAATAAAAAAAGTATATCACATCATTATATTAATTATAATGTTATAAGTAGGGCATAAATTCATGTAATAGAATATATATGAATTTAAGGCCTGGGATTGTCGGGATTTTTACTGATTATCCCGGTTCCGATTTTTAATAATAATAATAAAAGCCATTATTTAATAATGAAGCAAAATTCACAACAATTTTTGAAAAATGGTGGCGGTACCCAACATGCGCTGCTCATACAACCACCCTTTTTTTTAAATACCTTAAAAAATAAATAAATAATCTACATACAGTGTCACCATTAAAGTCCGCACCATATGGAACTTTTTTTTATTAATGAGGTTAGTTCAAATTAAATTTCGGCAATCGTTTTTGCTTCAAATTAGACTAAAAATTATATAATCAAATGTCACCATCTGTCATTCGGTATCTGTCAAAAATTACATTTTAATCAAAAAATGCTGAAAAATGGCATTGTTTTACCGAATTTCAAAAAATTTTATTAGAAAAAGTTGTTTCTAGTACAATTCTTGGCCTAAATACAAAGTTTCAGTTTTCTAGCTCAAAGTTGATTTTTTTGCCATTTTTTCTAATTAACTTTTTTTTTATTTAATGTAAGTTCGCTTAATGGATATTAAACTATTTGCTTATACCATACTCAATATTTTATTTAGTTTGTATGAGCTTTTTTTTACTAGAATGCCATTTTTTTTCGAAATTTAAAATTAGAGGCAAAAAAATTTGACACAGGTGGTGCAAAGTTATCCTAATTTAAGAATTTTAACAGATAGACGTCAGATGTTTCGTTTTTCAAATGACAAATACATCTAAATATTTGATAAAAATTTTATTTTATACTTAAAACTATCATTATTATTAAAAGGAACAAAAAGGAACTTTAATCATTTTAAATAGGTAACACAAAAGCAATATAAATTTCACATTTCAGTGTGACGTCTTTCTCGCTCTATACAAACACCCGTCCGTCTATAAACGTCTTTGACAGCATTTTGTAAAAAGCTTGGTCTTATATCGGCACAACACTGTCTTATCGTTTGTTCCAAATGCTCGATATTTCTAAACGGTCGATTCTTATAAACTTTCTGCTTAAGATAACCCCCACAGAAAAAAGTCTAGTGGGGTTATGTCAGGCGACCTGGGTGGCCAGTGACATTCTCTATCACGCCCTATAACTCTGTTTTGAAATAATTGGTTTATGCGTTCTTTCACTGCTACAGTTTGATGTATGGGTGCACCATCAAGCTGATACCATAAGTTATGTCTATGGTGTAAGGGCATGTTATCCAAAACTTCGGTAATCTCGTTATCAAGAAAATTCAGGTACCTTTCACCAGTTAAGTTTACTCTAAAGAAGTATGGTCCAATAAGCTCATCTTTCAAAATTCCACACCAAACATTGGTTTTAAAATGATACTGGTCGCGACATTCAATTGTGAAGTTAGGATTTTCTTGGGACCACCATCGGCAATTTTGTGAGCTCACGGTACCATTCGAAGAGAAAGTGGCTTCATCTGTCTATAATATCTTGTATGGAAAAAGAATATTCTCCTCATATTGTCCCTGATACCAAAACGAAAAATCAAGTCGGATATCAAAATCGCGTTCTTTTAATGTGTTTATAAACTTGGGTTTATATGCCCGAAATCGATTTTTCTGAAGAATTTTTCTAACGCTTTCCCTCTTGCACCCTGTTGAATCACTTATCTTGGTTACACTAGTTTGACCGTGGTCAATAACAGTTAAACAAACATCAAGTTGTGCTGCTTCATCGTATTTACTTGCCGCGTGAGGTTTCTTAAAATTATTTTGAACAGATCCAGTTTCTCTAAATTTTGACATTATTCTTGAAACAGTGCTATGCTGCAAATTTTTTTCTGGATGCCTCTCATTAAAAATGGCAGATACTTGCCGGTGAGGCATATTCTCTCCACAAATTAAGACAATTTCTATTTTTTCTTGAATGGACAACATTGGTGATAACACTGAAAACTATAACTTGCGAAAATATTCAAATTTATGACATTTCTTTTATTTATTCGGCACTCTAATTCGTTTTTTTTTCCATAGCCTACTTATAAAATTCAAAATTGCCTTGATATTTTATTGTGGATAAAAAGAAAATGTGTCTAGATTTTGAACTAATCTGATATCTGGGAATTTTATTATAAGTTTTTTAAACTTCTTAGGTGTATGTACTATCAAAAAAATGGCATATCTGACGTCTATCTGTTAAAATTTTTAAATTAGGATAACTTTGCACCACCTGTGTCAAATTTTTTTGCCTCTAATTTTAAATTTCGAAAAAAAATGGCATTCTAGTAAAAAAAAGCTCATACAAACTAAATAAAATATTAAGTATGGTATAAGCAAATAGTTTAATATCCATTAAGCGAACTTACATTAAATAAAAAAAAAGTTAATTAGAAAAAATGGCAAAAAAATCAACTTTGAGCTAGAAAACTGAAACTTTGTATTTAGGCCAAGGATTGTACTAGAAACAACTTTTTCTAATAAAATTTTTTGAAATTCGGTAAAACAATGCCATTTTTCAGCATTTTTTGATTAAAATGTAATTTTTGACAGATACCGAATGACAGATGGTGACATTTGATTATATAATTTTTAGTCTAATTTGAAGCAAAAACGACTGCCGAAATTTAATTTTAACTAACCTCATTAATAAAAAAAAGTTCCATATGGTGCGGACTTTAATGGTGACACTGTATATCATTTTGTCAAAAACAAAGCAACAAAAAGCAAGTATCAATTACCCAAATATACAATCTACTTAAAAAGGAGGTATTTGTAAAAAATTACAATAAATTTTCTGAGCCCCTTACAGTATAATCCCGATTTCCGATCGGTGTGAATCTAGGGATTTCAACAATTTATTCTCGATCCGAAAATACTGGTCCGGACAAGTTATTCAGAATAAAGATTTCGAGATCGGATGGAAACTCTAATTAACAAAGGTTCAACTTTTACGATAACCCCTCGGATAACCCATACTTACAAAAATGATCGCATGTTACGGCCACTGCACACCCATTTACTTTTAAAAACATAAGAACACAACTGTTTTGTAAATTGCTCTTGCCTGTCCTCATTATTATACGTCTCTAAATTACAAAACTAATTTTTTGCTTGTTAAATTTCGTCTTGTTGCTTACGCAATTCGCACACCGGGAACCTCCAAGTCATTTTCATGATGATGATAACTCTTCTTTTTCGCTTCGCCTCACAGCCAGCGCGGCCAAGTTCACTGACAGCCAAGTTCAAGCCCGAAAGTGGTCGTTGACCTGCAATTGTTCTTTTCTTCTGTAAGAAGCAATATATCGTTCCATTTTATCAAACGCCACTAAATATGAATTTGGTGATGTTCCTATTTTTATGTTTAAAAGACAGAATATACGTACGTACTGCGTAACGAGTAGAACAAGTTGCACATTTTCCAGCCACAAGCCTGTCGGAAAAGCACTTTTCCGACGGGTTGCACATAATTTATTTCCGATTAAATGTGCTGCTTTTAAAAATGTCGTAGCACAGAACCAATTCTTCTATAGGAAAATCAATTTAATAATTGCACTGAAACGTAATATTATCGAAGACAGCTTGATCACTTTTTACAAATGTTTAACTGATTTTGCCCGAATTTCACCCAGAGCGGTACTTGGTAGAACCACTACCACCAACCAGTACGATAGCCGTACGTGGTTCAGCTCAAACAACACTATTCAAAAATTCCTTACTCTGGAATGACTATTCTGACTTCCTGTTCCCCAACGAATATAATCCCCAATGTTTTAAGACCAACGTGAATCGCTCTCTTTCCACGCAAGCTCGTAGAGCGCCGTTAAGGACTTTGCCGGTTGTGCTTGTACTTGATCATATTAAATTTGTATTCAGTATCCTTACTCAAAACATCTTTGAACTAGGTATTTATAAATAGTGCCTTGTTTAAATTATTTTTGGCGAAAACATGTTACTTGAAAAGGCGTAAAAACTTTTCATGAATGCCCGAAAAAACAATGGATCTCTATCCCTCTATCCTTAAAAAATGTGTTTTTCCGACCGTCCACAAGCTGACATAATTCCGGTGTGTTTTCGCGCCACAATTAATTACTACATAATTGTTATCCGTTGCTAAGCAACGAGACTAGAACAGTAGTACTATCAATCTAGGACTAGGCCGGGAATAAAATATTTCCGTCGAGAATTTCGCTTATTCACATCATATATACTTAATGCAAAACAAAAACCGATGCACGTCATACCCTTCCCTTCGAGTGACGTCAGTTATCGATAGTGTTGCCTGCTTGTAACCAATATATCCGATTGAGGGAATTACACAGTTTTTTTTTCATAAAAACAAGATAAATATACAAAAATGTCCCATAGTTTATATATTTGTTTGGGGCATACTCCCTTTTACCATCAACTTTAGTAGATCTAACACTTCTTTTATTTTCATCTTGCTAATAATCGATCAATGGTACTGTTATGTTTTTAAATATTAATGTGAATATTTAATATACTAATATTCCGAAAGGATATTGAAAATGAGTAAAACACCGATGTACTCTGAACATGTGTTTATTTTATACTGCTTTCTTATCAGGTCAACAAAAAACCACATACCTATACCGACCACCCAACACCTTCCCCCCAAATCGTGGAAAACATTATGCATCATAATTATATTGAATAACATAATCAGGACACACTTTTGATTATGCCTTTTTTTTTTTTTACAAAATTACATTAAATACCGACCACCAATCGGTCAGGTGGTTTTATTTGGCTACGCCGCCGAAGAGCTTCTTGTTGAGGACTATTAGAGGGTGTTGGAGAAATATTATTTCTCACTTCAGTACTATCACTAACCTTTGAATTATTTGGATCACGTATATCTAAGCGTGGTTGAATGGAAACAGCATTATTAGGTTCTGAATCATAGTATGGTAAATGATTTATCTTTAATTGATCTACATGTCGTTTCCATTCTAATCCACAATCAGTCTTAACTAAATATGTTTTTTTACCTAACACCTTTGTGATAACACCCGCACACCACTGCTCTTTTCTTACCCGAAAATCGCGAGCCCAAATGCGGTCAGCTATATTAAAAGTAACATCTTGACCCGATTTATAATTTTTTCTTTGAATATCTTGCTTGCATTCGACTGTGTCGGCTATCGAAGGCAATAATAGATCAAATTTTGTTTTAAGATTTCGACCTAACAGTAATTTGGCAGGAGTTTCTCCTGTAGTGGTGTATGGGGTGTTTCTGTAATAAATCAAAAAACGATTCACTATCAAATGAAAATCAGCCCTTGAATTTTCATGTTTTGACTTTAAAATAGCATTTTTCATAATTTTAACCGCACTTTTGCCTAGGCCATTTGTGGCAGGATGGTAGGGTGCGCCTGTTACATGCTTAATTCCATTTTTATTAATAAATGTTTGAAATTCCTCAGACGTGAAAGTCGTAGCGTTGTCAGTGCACAATTCCCTTGGTAAACCAAACCTAGCGAATAGTTCGCGAAATATTTTAATTGTAGTTACACGGAAAAAACAGTATTGTAAATTTAGTTTAGTAAGAATTTTTTAGTATATTTCTCTATAAAACCTCTTAATAACTATAAATCTCTATATCAGTCTTTTCCAAAATAAAATTGTAAACTAAATTTATAAAAAAATATGGTTAGCTTTTTTATATAACATAGTATAATTATGCCACTACTAAGGTATATATTACATTTTACAAATGCATTTTGGTTACATTGAATAACCATTTCTCTTAGTTAAAAGTAAGAAACTGTGTTGTGAATTTTACTAAATCCTTTTGTGGCTTTTATAATTTTTTATTACATTAAGAGACAAGCATAAAAAATGGTTATAAAGGAAACTTAGTAAAAATTACTATATTTCTTTACTAAAATTTTTAATAGAATTTAGAAGGGTGTAATTATAGTAAGACTGTTTAACAATAAACTATTTGAATTTTAATAGCACTATATTTGCAAAATATCAAAAAATATAGAAGCGCTTATAGAATTTTCGTAGGAGAATTCGTATTTTACTAAATGAATATAGTAAAAACCCTAAATAATTTACAGGAATAGTCAAAGCCGCGTCGTCCGTCGCCGCCGCCGCATTTACAGTTATGCCATCAAAGGGGTCGTACCTCTAACTCTTACTCTTATGTGTTTTAAGTTCAAACTGGTTAATTTTGTCTCTGATTTTGGGTTTATGGTATTATGGTGCTGTTATGTGGGGTTTGAAGGATTTATTAGCAGAATGGAATCTGGAAAACTTAGTTTTGACCACCAAGAAAGAAAGACCAAATATATTTCAATATACCATGTGTAAAAGCAAATAAAAAATGTTACAAAAATATTTAATTAGTATAACAAAAGTTGGTGGTAGAAATTGAACTAAAATTAATAGAATTCACGAAAAAATATTACAAATTTTACAATATTCATTAGTAAAATGTGCAGAACTGCTTGGTAGTTTTTACAAATAATTATTACAACCGTAACAACAGAAGCTAGAAAAAAACAACAACCTATTTTTATATTATTTGCACTCATGTTTAATAGTTTTTACTGTAACGAATTTTTTTATTCCTATATATTTTTGTAGTAACTAATAAAAATATTAACTCGTTTTTACTATAATTTTAAAGTCTTCCTTAATATACCATATGGCTGTCCTATATAGAACTATAAAATATAGTTACTTCTAATATATTTTTGGATATTCTTATAAATTTTTTTTTCCGTGTACCGCGCACATATTAGGTACTATAAAACATTCAATCCATTTTGACGTTGCGTCCTGCACCACCAGAAAATCTTTATCGCTTTGCCCACGTGGGTTCGGATCCCATCCTCGTCGCCAATGTTATGTTTTTAAATATTAATGTGAATATTTAATATACTAATATTCCGAAAGGATACTGAAAATGAGTAAAACACCAATGTACTCTGAACATGTGTTTATTTTATACTGCTTTCTTATCAGGTCAACAAAACCTAAAAGCAAATCAAGATATGGCTTTATTTATAAAGCCCACAAAAAACCACATACCGATATCGAGCATCCAACATTCTGAAAAATCCATGTTTCATCCAAGAAAACGAATTGGTACAAGAATGCTTCTTTTTCTTTAATATATTCTTTCAAAAATACCAGTCGTTTGAAAGCTACATGGGAAAGTTCCATAAGCCCTCGCCTCAGTTTATCTTTTACCATCCGAAGCCTATTTTCTTGAAGAGGCTTCTTAAAGAGTCAAGACAACCATCAAACAGTTCTCTATCTTTTAATTTCTAACTTAAAGTTATCAAAGTTACATGATGTTCTAAGAGAAGTTTTACAGCTTATGAATAACCGATGTAAAATATTATAATTTTTAAATAATACAATTTACTTGTTTCGTACATTCCATAAATAGTGTCACGGATAGAACTTATATCCAATCTTCACACATTTACAACCCTTTTTGAATTAGAACGTATGCTTTGAAGTGATTCTAATAATTTATTTTCCTTAACTGTTGTTGAAATTGCGCTTACAGTGGAGATATTCAAATTTAGGACACCTGTTACACGCTAAAAATTAGTAAAGTAGAAATAAAATATCTTGACCTTAACATACTCTTTAAATTTACTTCTCTATACTGCTGTTAAGGGTAACAATAGGCCATTGTTGTTAAGTTCTTTCTGAAAATAGCTTCGTAGAGAAGCTATTAGTTCTTTGCACCGACTATTTAAATGCTTCGGCATTTTTCACAAATAGTAAACAACGTAATCGACAGAGATATGTATATGCACTTTTGTTTTTCTTATAAGAACAGTTTTTAATGCTATTTATGAAAAGATCTGGAGTTTTCGTTAAAAAATAGACACACGGAACCAAACCAACGAACGAACTGGCGCCACCGCACCGTTTACAGTTGTGTTGCCAACTATCGGTCAATAAAATTCAAATTATATTAATTTTTACAAGCTTAAATAAACAACATATTTCCTATAAGTGGGTTCGAATCAATGAAGAATACTTTAAGTTTGTAGTAAATTCAATATCGCATAAAGTTTTAATACTTTTCGCTCAAATTTAATTTCCTTGTATTTTCTTACGGATTTACAATTATCAGCTGATTGATGACGTGCACCGGCTTTTGTTCTGCATCAACCATATACATACAATCTTAATCTTACAATTTATTCTATTTCATTTTCGATCGCAAACATTATCGACCATAAAAGCAAATACAATAAAATTAAAATAATGAGTATTTCAAATTTTGCGTTTGCCAATTGACATTCAGGCTGCGAAATAGCTGGCTGACCAACAAATATCACCAGCCAAGTAGCGGGAAAGTCAGTTGAAGACACTGAACTCCCACCAGTAGGAAAATAAAGCGAATGGCCAAGCAATCTAAAAATGTCCCCGGTATGCATCTTAAAAATTTCTTTCGCGGAAGCTTTACTCATGTGCAGTACATCGGGTTTCTACCATTTTTTGATATACCCCTAAAACTGACATTCATCTTGTCCAGGGCCGATCGTCTTTTTATTCTTTATTTACACAGTGTTTGGCGTGTGTATTGTGAGATTTGTGGGCGTTATTTTCAGTTCTTCTTTGTACAACTTTCGACGTGTGTTGTATAGAAAATGATAGAAGGAATCCAGGCGACAAAGCGCACCTGTTACGGTATTAATAACAACCTATATTACCTACGGAACTAGGCCGAAAACTAAACTTTAATTCGAAATTTCAATTTCCATATCTACATCCCCGCAAATCCTGAAATTTTCATAATTTTTTGCGGTGTATTTCTTCTTCGAGAAAATGAATGCCTTACATATTCTTAATTTCATACTTTACCAATACTTACTGTAATTGTTTGTTTTTTTCTATGAATTATTTTCAAACAAGTTTAAAGCCGGACCTGACGTAGACGCGAGATGCGCAGACGCAAAGCTTCCGCAAAACGCCGTACACTGGGGACATTTCTGTAACACGGTATTAGCAATATATTGGCTATATACATGGTTGTAGATCCCTTCCATTCCAGTGGGATGTTATTATAATAAACGTCAGTGTCGGACGATGTAGGATAATAACGTAATTTATTTCCTTCTTTTTCTGTTACACTTCCATAATATGTCGTTTTCGACTGTTCTATTTTATGCTATCCTAAATTCATAAATTTGGCAGCAAGATATCGCATCGAAAAAGCATACATACGTAAAAAAAGTTTTGGGAAGTTTGTAAGTTAAATAATTCATTTTAAAATTGGTTTAAACAAAGTTCAGGAATGATTTTTGGTAATTATTTGGAACACGGAAAACAGAAAATATTTCGCTAAAAATTTTTATATATACCTACTACATAATTGAAGGCCGCTGATCACTGACAGGTTATGTTTTTCTTTCCATTTAATTTCCTGGATTTTGCTGTTTTCTCTTCAAAATCAGTGATTAAACTTACACTAAACTATAGGTCCATAAAATAAGAACAACATTTTATCAAAAGAAAAAACAACGGAAAACTACAAATTTAATTAAAACTTCGTTAAAATGCAGACAATTTTAATGAAATGATAATTTGACGCGTAATCTAAAAATTTGCGGTGTTGCCATGGTTCTTTTTACAAGTGAAATATAGAAAATTCGCACCACAGCTTGCCCAACTTAGTCAGCTACATTTTTTAAGACTGCATTAGTAATGAATATAATGCTACTGCTTTGTTACACTAGACTTATCTGAGTTAAAGGCGCTAACCCGTCTTTTT
Source organism: Polydrusus tereticollis (assembly GCA_963920685.1). NCBI lineage: Eukaryota > Metazoa > Arthropoda > Insecta > Coleoptera > Curculionidae > Polydrusus > Polydrusus tereticollis. The sequence goes on from OY987327.1 coordinate 65,369,108, forward strand.
CTTTCAAATTTGCGATATAACAATAGTATCGTTATCGGTAAATATGGCAACAGCGCTTCGGCCAGGTCGTCAGCTGTTTTTGTCAGCCAATCTACATTTTTCTGTTTGCTTACAAGTTTTTACGTTTTTCGGCAGTTTCGCAGGGTTCTCTTGCGACATATTTCGTTCATTTCAACTTAGGAAGTGTATATTATGGGTCCTACAAGTGATATTTTATTGCAAATATCACCATGTTAGGATTACATGCAAAATACTATACCAGTGAATTGAAAAAACTTTTTAACATTTTTTTCTAAAAAACTATGCGTTTTCCGAGAAAACGCCAAAAGGAAAGTAGTGATCGGCGACCTCCAATTAGGGTGTATGCAAAAAATCAGCGAAAAAAATGGATATATCACATTAAAAGCATGGCATCGCATGCGGAGATTTAAAGGAAACAACAAACTGTTAATTGGATATACGACCGGCATAATAGCAGTAATGTAGATTCTACATAATTCTAAAATTTGACGTATTTATTCAGAAGAACAGTTTTAAAAGCATCAGAATAATTAAAAACCTTAGTAATCCGATGTTATGTATTTCTTTTGCGATTTCGATGTGACTGACCGAAGAATGGTTCCAAGCTGACACGGTAACGGTCTTTCCGTTCCCGTTAGACGATCTACTTTACCGACCGTTCGTTCGCGCGACTCGTGCGACCCCACAGCACTTAGGAGTTGGCCGCCACGGTCGTATCTCTTCGTCTTTTCTGGCCCATTTGGTCTTAATCGACCGGAAAAAGCGCAAATTCCGACTTAAATCGCTTCATACCCATTTTATACCGGGATTTTTACGTAGTGGAGAAAAGGGGAAAATAATGGATAGCGATAAAATTTATTGGTTATTGGAAGGCATGTGCTCTTAGCATGGGAATATGACTGAAAGGTTAGAGGTCGTATTTCGCAGTGAGAGTGTACCTATATAAAGTTCAAAGGGTGTATAATCTGTTTTAACTAATAATTATAATATGGCGACAAGGACTCCGTTTTTAACTAAGGTGATATACAGCAGGAACAAAAATGACATAAAAATTGGTTCTAGAAAAAGTCTTTAACACATACTATTAAGTCTTATTAAGTCTTGACAACGCAACATGTGGCTTATAAATGAAAAATAGAGAAACAAAGCAGCCAGAGTTTTGCATAAACAAGTTATGATGAAAAATAGTTATGTATTAGAAAGTCATTAATAATGATATTTATGATAATTAGAGTCTTTTAAACTAAAAAACGAGGTTCACAGCAGGGTTCCTCACATTTTGAGTTTTTACGTCAATTTTTCTGAAACTGTTCATTGTTAAGTCTTTAATTTAGTATTATATTTATTTAAATAATTCCCTAATATAACATTAGGACTTTACTGTTTCTTAAAGTCAACGACCGACGGGACGGTGGATTATGTATACTATAATCGCCATCAAGTTTCGTATTTTAATCAGGTTGCATGAAGCAGACAAGCAGACGACGGGCGAATGATGGATGAGAATAAAAAGAAACACGTAAATAAGACGTCAGCGTCAATTTAAAATCTGCGAGTGGTGGAAGTGTTTCCTTTTTCACAGTATAAATCTAGGATTCATAGGGCCGATCCGCACCTATGCAATTTTGAATCGTGGTTTCATCAGCTGATATTATGACTTTTAACGCATGCACATCAAAAGACCAGATATGTCCACATTTACGATTTTTAGTGCTGCTAGTGTAGTGCATTCACCTCCCGAAAAACGAAGAAAAAAGACAGAGAAGTTTGACTTGTTATCGAAATTCCGAGATATTGAAAATGAAATTCACAGAAACATTGACCTAGAGCAGACCAGTGCTTCAGATAACGGTATGTGTGCAATAATCGGTTTATGTCTTATTGTATCACGTACCATAGTCTTACGGTAATCGACGTTTGTCTTACGGTAATACTTTCCTTCAAAGTAATAGGCAGAGGCTTCCAAGTTCTGTATACAATAATTGACTTTGTCTTATTGCATAATGCATACTTAAAAGTTCGGTATTCGACGCTTGTCTTACTGTTTCTTTCTTTCTTTGCAGAAAGTTGTCAGGATCAGATTGAAGACAAAAGTGTGGTCGCAGAGGCAGGAACTAGTGTCTCGACCGATTTATCGGATGTATTAGGTGTGAACCGTATTACAGACATGGAATGGAGGAACGCTCTTCATGACGAAGTAGCGATCAGATGGAACAATTACACTTTAAAAGGGGTTGATCAGATCATTACCGACCTTGTTAAAAAGTACCCCCACCTTGCAACTGTAAAGCCTTTCAAGCACCCAAGCTAAATGTCGAGATTGATGTATAACCCGAAATAAGAAATGCAAAAAGTTCGTATCATGGCATCCTGATCCAGAAGTCAGCCATGTGTGTAAATGCTTTTACTACTCGCTGCAATCTATATTATTTTTATGCTTTTCCCGCCTGCAACAATTATCCCAACCTTAATGGTCTTAACAGTATGATTATTGGGAGAGGAAAGGAAGTCAAAAAGTCTTTCTCCACTGATTTAATAAGGAGCAGGAGAACAGTTCAACTGTCAACGTTTAACTTTCAACTGTCAATTGATTCAGAACACGCTTTTAGTTCTCATTTTCATTGTGTTTGTCTCCCTGTTTCCATCTTTGAGGGTATATAAATTAAAGAATTCGTGTTTTTAAAAAAAGTTTTAATTTTCTTATCAATCATGATTGATTAATTCTCTACAAAACATGAGACTTACTTAATAACGGTTGATGGGGTCTTAGTACCCCAAAAATTTTCATAATATGTTTTAAACCGTTATAATGAGTCTCCAACAAAATGAATTCACCCTTAAATTCTAACATCAAAATCTCTCTTCCTTGCCTTTAAATGAATTGAAATGTCCCACAATTCCATTTATATATCCCTTTTTAAAACTTTCATGGAAATAACATCATCTTTCTTTAAAACCTACTAAATATGACAAACATTTCATAAGTACTTTTAATTAAAAATGTTGATTTAAGATTTCAGTATGCTGATTACATTCACCGCTTAATACATTTTCAATTTTCAAATCTTAAAGCTACGTCAACGTCACCTTCCACCAATAATTTTCTCTTTTTTGCTAATACCAACAGCAACACTAATTTTGTCTCCTGAAGATGAAGGTCACTACCTTCGAAACATGTAGACGATTTTTTATTATAAAATTAAGCCTTTGATTACTCCTTATTAAGTCAGTGGAGAAAGACTTTTTGACTTTCTTACCTCTCCCTATATTTCAACTCCACTTTGAGAATGGACTATTTCTTCAAAAGTATAATTATTGTTTGAAAAAGTGGTGACAGTATTATATTAAAAACAATTTTAATCCTTATACCTAGAAGATAACATCGAGCCGCACTATCTTTAATAATTCCTCCAAGACCAAAAGACGACAATATTTTAAAAATATTTTTTAAAGGTATTCTTAACCTGAAACCACCACAACCTCAATATGTGGCAACATAGGATCCATCTATAGTATTAAATTATTTGCAAACCATGTTTCCGTTAAAAACTTTATCATTAGAAAACCTCGGTAGTAAACTAGTTACCTTATTAGCCCTAACCTTAGCTTATCGAATGCAGACAGTATTGATAATATCAGACAGTTCAATAATGTTCCATGTCCAATCCTGACAGGATTAAAACATCGGGAGACAAAAAATGACAACCCCTATGGTTTTTCCCATCTTTCTAGATAAACCTTGTCTGTGTGTTGCACACAAGACCCAAGGAAGAAAATACGTTCGTTTTTAACTTGCAAAAAACCATCATGAGGCTAGTTTACAAACTCTTAGTCGGTGGATTAAGGCTATGTTACAGAAATATGAAATAGATATTTCAAAATTTTGAACACGCACGGTACTAGGCATGCTAGTACTTCAGCGGCATTTCGGGCGGAGGTAAATATCGAGGTGATTAGAAATGCTGCAGGTTTGTCACAAAAATCTGACCTTTATTAAATTTTATAAAAGATCGATTACAGCTTAGCCTGAGGATTTTGCTAGGACAAAAATAAAATTGTAGGTAGTTCTAGATTATTAAGTACACTTAGCTGATCCGTTTTTAGATATATTACATACAACGACCCTTATTAAAGTTTGCAACATGTTATATTTAACTGAGACTTCAAATTACAAAATGCACGTTGATTGTCAATTGGATCAAGGTTATTCTTTGAAGATCTACCATGTGTAATTGTGTAATAATCATAAGGACAACAGCAAAGAATAATTGATAGATTGATCGACTTACCCGTAAGGATGATCGATCTAGATTATTCCAGCTGTTGTCCGAATAATTATTACAACCTCACCCTCTCAGCATTATACCCTTTCTATACGATCTATATAACTAGAAAAATGAAAGTAACGAAGAATTGTAGTGTTTATGTAAGCATACAGGCAGGATACTGAATTGTTTATTTTTTTTTGGATATGTGCTGGCTTGCATACTACCATGTGTAATAATCATTCGGACAACAGCTGGAATAATCTAGATCGATAATCCTTACAGGTAAGTCGATTAATCTATCAATTTATTATGCCAAATTTTTAAGATACTTTGCAGGAAATGTATTATTATTTCTTAGGGTGTATAAAATCTCTTTGGTTCTGGATCTTTCTTTTAGACTACTGTTAAATATAATACAGGAAAAACTGCATTCATATGTTCCCATCCCAGCAAATGAAAACCATAATCCCATTATATCTATTATATGCACCAGAATAATGCAGCGCTTTAATAATCAGATTATTCAAAGCACAAAGCGATCGACAAGCTTCGAGCTTTTCATAATCACTGGAAAAAATGTGGAGACACGTAAAAATGACGACAAAAAAATTCCGCCGTCGTGATTGCACTTATTAAGGATTGCTCTTGTCATTCCTATGGGCCGAAGAATTAAATCCGTTTTTATAGTACAATGAAAATAGAATTACAGCAATTTGTCTTTGAAAGAGTAGCATTAACATCGTCATTTATAATAATTGCTCTTGGGATTGGTTTTATGAACAATAATATCCGCTGGAAGTATAATCGAATAAAAATGCAACATTTTCATTGATACTATACAGGTTTCGTCTTAGATTAAAGGTCCCTTTACAAACACCAGTGACGTCTAAGCTCAGTGACATGTCAGCGCAGCATCTCTAACAAGAACAAAATAAAAGTTCAGGGTATTTTAGTGATATTTATTTTTATCCACGCCCTGTGTACCCACTTTCGTTTCCTGGTCTGATTTTCATGTTCAGCTATGACAATTATAGAAAACTCCGTCGCTGAGGTAAAACAAACAATTTTGCAAAATAGCTTATCCCACTGCTACCGCCACTCACAGAAAACTGGCAGATATGTATATCTGAATGGGCATCACCATATATAGGCATCGTAACTATAGATCCGACACGCCATTCATAAATGCTATAAAATTGTGATGCCAAAATCGTTTGGTGGCGAGACGCCGTGAGGAGCTAGGTGGGGTCGGGAGTGGGGATTACTCTGAATTTACATATGCATGCGACAAAACCACAGAACAATAAAGGTTAGGTTGACAAAACTCCAGGAAAACCCACAGAAAAACGCTGTCACAAATCCGAGTATTGCCGAGTCGATGCGGATGGCCACGAAAATGATGGGATCTGGGCGGATTCTTTTTTGCTGCGTTGCTATACTACAGATTTTTTACAAGGTTTTAGGCAATGGTATATATTTCCCACATCATGTTATTCTAGTAAATCATAGAAGTTAATACTTTTAACAGAGTAAGCCCAGAAAACTACGTTTTCTGTGGCGTAAGTCTGGCAAACCAAGTGGAGGGGAGCAGCTTGAATGTTGATTTACTTTACACTGGAATACAATGATGACAACACGTTTATTTGTTATTGTTCGGTCTAATACTTACGAGGTCTATGGACATCACTGATGTATAGCGGACATCACTGACACTAGACGGAGACGGAACTAATACGGCACCGATGTGTGTAAATGGCTTTTAAAACTACCGGCAACAATGTTCATTTCACTGACATTGACGGACTGTGGCGGAATGTAAAGCACTCGTCACTGAAATATCTTGTTAGTAGATCGCTGTAGTAGTCCGTCGTATATGTAGCGGGGCTGGTATACCGTCATGTAATACATACAACACCAGACAGACAAAGGCAGATCGCTTTCTGTTTGACGAAGCCTTTAATGACGAACTATATACTATATAGATTGTGATATTGTACAAAACAGATCATTTTTTTCTACTAATATTACTGATCGACCATTACGTTATGTTACGTCGCGCCGGGTCACGAAGCATTGTTGGTATTAATAGTTATAGTCTCTGTCGACACCATTAAGTAATAAAATCGATCTCTTTGCTATATCAAGCAAAACCATTGGAAGCTTTGCAGAATCTCACATGAAAACCTACCTATGGGAAGCATCAGCTGTAAACCATAATATTATTTCATGATATCTATAAAATAATGTTCTGAATAATAAAATAGCTATTAAACGGATAATATTATTTTATTAAATTAACTGACTCTGCCGTTACTTGGTGAAGTGCCATAACTAAATCATATGAGAAAGTAAACACACTTTTTTCTTGAATTCCACTATATTTGAAACTTTAAAGAAATATTTATAAAATTTTAAAATAGGTACCTGTATATTTAGTAGTAACATACACTCCATAAAACTCGAGATGTTTTCATAAATAGTATTAAAAAACTGCTCTATTAAGAGTAAAAGTTGCATCTAGCCTCATACTTGTTTTTTTTTCATCTGCATACAAAGCGTTCGAATCTACCTGGCCATACAATTTTTTTTCGTTGTAATATGCTTGACAACTAGAATCGTCGCATCTTCTTCGAGAGTAGTATGTCTCCGGTACTGACGATCCATGCCTTTCGGATCATTATGGTCAATTCATTCAGTAAAATCTTAACGTAAATATCCGATCTAATATAATCAAAATTCGAAAAATAAATGATAAATCCATTAATAAAATAAAACAAGAATTGCAGAACCTTAATTTGTATGACTTTTATAATTCAAATGATGTGGATTTGTCCTTGGGTCTTTGCTTTTTGTGATCTATATTAATGACCTGTTCTCATTTCTTTCTGCCTACAAATGTGTTTGTTAGCGGGTGACACATCCCTACTATGTAGCCACAATAATATTAAGGAAACCAACGCCCAATTGGCTTCTAGGGCTGACTCTGGTTTGCGCAGAATTGTCTTAGTTTAATATCGATAAAAGAAAGGTTGGAAGTGGTTTTCTCGATGAGTCATGATGTTGTGAAGAGAAGAAGCGTAAAGGTTCTAGGCTTATATGGACTTCGCATGTTGAGTCGCGGAGAAGTCTATCTTTGATTTTAGAAGATTGAAATTATTTCTTATTATTGTTACTTACTGAATACCTGGGTGTTGTTGATCCTGCTTGTACAGGGTCTTCCAACGAGGACTGTAATGTAAACTGACTCAAATAGGTTCTTTATCCTTAGAATAGTATTGACGGATATATTTCTGTGAAAATTTGCAATAAATCTTCTTCTTGCTTCTCTTGCATTTTCTTGGCAGTTGTAGAACAAGATAACAATCTGCAATCTCTCATCTAATGAATATTTTATTTCGGCAATATTATAGTAAATTTGTCAAATTTTTTGACTTTGAAGGATTCAAAGGTGATTATACCTTTATTACCTAGTGTATGTTTCAAACAGGTTAAAGTTAAATTATACTGGATAAAACATTAAAATTTAATAAAAATAGCTGTCACAATATTAAATATTTTAATCAGAATGGACAAAAAAAAAATCACTCGTTCCAAAAATCGTATAAAAAAAGCTATGCTCCATTTAAAAAATACCTTATCCATAGCGTAACTCTTTTGTTTCTGGTTCAAATAAATTTTTGGTTTCATTTTTGAATTCTGCAGGAAAAAGTACATCGATTGGCTATTTTGGATTTTTCTTTAAATACAAGGAAGCTCAAAAATGAGCCCCTGTTCAGTCCTCGTTGGAAGACCCTGTACAATTTTTAATCTGTGATTTCTGTGATTTGATTACATTTTTCTTCTATTTTTTTATTGTTTGATGGATGACTTTGTTTATTTGTCTTTTTACAATATTATGTCTCTGTTAGATAACTTTTATAAACTCATTGTCTATCGCAAGAATATGACTTGCTAAAATTTGTATTGTATACAGAAACGTGGTCAAATAAATGATTTTTTATTTATTCGTATATCCTCGAAAAACGAGCTATGAAACGTACTAAGAACTTAGGATGGTTATTTGCTTGTAAAGCGAGCATGTTTAAAACTGCAAAAGTCGCGTGCCCGCTCACGGTCTTTTTCCCTTCTTGTCTATGAACAATCGCATTTCCTATTCCTGTACGTGTTTACTGGTATCCTTTTTACTAATAATAAAATGTCAGATCCGTCAAATTTTTAAAGTAATTTTAAATATCATTTTTAAATTACATAATGGTGGCGTTCGTCAGAACGTAGCATTCCATCAAATTGTGTGGTTCTGGTTCCCGCTCACTGAGCGATTACTATGAGTGGCAGTGAGAACAACCTGATATGAAGTAGCGCTACGTTCTGATGAACCCGAGCAATATGTAATATACAAAGGGCACAGCTTATAAACTATTACTTATAGTTTATAAGCTGTGCAAAGGGCGTCTGTAACCATTTTTAAATTTGAAATAAATTAATGGCATTTATCTGAATTCTCATTCTTCCTCTAATGACATTAATTTTTTTGAAACCTAATAGCATGTAATAGTGAATAAATGCTGTCAAAACTTGGCGAGCGAGTTCGTCTTACTCTTCCCTCTAAAAGTTTACGCTTATGTTGATCTAGAAATCTAAAATGGGTCAAATAATGCGACATCACCAGACGAGCGAGTCCCCGGATATAATCCAGTTTTAAATGTTTGCCAATCTTTCCGCACGTCTTTTTGTTTCCCCAATCATTAAACATGTCTCTCGATCGCTCTGTTGTGCTCGTAATAATGTAATTACAATACAGGCTTTGCATTGTTCTAACGCATAATGGATGGCGCTGATGGAATCAAACGAGATTCTGATGACGACCGCCCAAGGGAGTAATGGAATATTGTATGTGTAATTTGTTTCGAAGTATTAAATGCCGCTTAGATTTCAAAGTTTGATTAATGATGGTGATTTAGTGGCAGACTTAATTTTATTTGGTAAACACACACATAATCATGTTGAGATGAGAAGCAATGTTTTGATTTCTCCTTTTGACATTTTTTATTTTAAAAACAATGGAGTCAGTGGCGGATCCAGACAAAATCCGTGAAGGAGGAACTGACAGAAAGATAAGTTACAAATCAAATTCCATTTGATGTTTTCTGGTTTGGGGAGCGTGGGGGGGGGGGGGGTGGGGGGGGGGACACGTTCTCTCACCCGGTAAATATATGAAGAAAACTAAAATTTAGAACTTTCACAGTCTTTATTGTATTCATATCCCAACAAACATTTTAAGTTAAATTTACCTTTAAACGGGTTAAATATGTTGCATGACCAATTATATATAGGGATAATTTACCTACATTTGTTTTCCTATTGCTCAATGTGGGGAAAGAAACTAAAGTAATTTGAAGGTCGAAAATAGGTTGATAGGGTTTTTCTGTCCAACAAGTTAAAATTAAGTGAAATAAATATAGACCTGTTTTACGTCTAAATGTGTAAAGTGAGACCAACCTTTTGACCTAAATATAACCTAAATAGGAGCAATAAGACACTTGACAAAAATACAGAGAAAACATATTACATCTGGCGTTAGAAAGAAAAGACAACAACTTAGGGCAACTATAAAATGGAGTTCGACTTAAGTAGATATTTGAAATGGCCGCTTATTATAACTTCAACAATAAAGTGATATAATTAAGTTTTATCATTTTTCTGGACCAAAATTTGGATGCGAAAGAAATGTGTTTGTGAATTATGGTGATGATACGTTGAAAAACAAAACGCGCCCTTAAAATATGCGTTTTTCTATGTATTATTACGATAATTTTAAATATTTTTACCATTAACCTAAAAACAGAGTGTCTCCATTATAAACATTATAAATATGTAGGTATATACCTAAAGTTTTAAAAAAACTTTCGTTGACGAAAGATATCGCAGTCTAATGGATTTTCCACTCACCTTATGTAATTCTTAAAATTTTAATTATTGTTTTTTTATAGTTCTGTTGTCGATAAACAGGAAAACTAATAATTATTAAAAATTACCATTTTTATATTTTTAACCTTAAAGTTATTTTTCCCTGTATTATTAACTTTGAGAACATGTTTTCCTGGTCCGAGGTTAAATTGGCAATTATTTATCGAATTTAAAGTTAAATCGTCCCTAAATAAGACATTTCTAGCTATCAGTCAAAGTTAAATTTAGGGCAATTTGTAGGATCCGCGCTACCCAATACCCAATACCGGAACCGATCTATTCGTTTTAAACTTAGAGTAGTGTGATATGAACCTGATTCGCGGTAATATGATTTTTCTTAATGTGTTGTAGTTGGTGTGATGCAGCCTCACTGAAGAGTTTTTACGGTTGTTACTACAGCTCACAACGCAACAGTTAACCATTATTAGTATTAAGTATTCTTTATTCTATTCTCGGACGAATTATATTAAAGTTATACAAACAAACTAAATAAATACTGTTTTCTAAACACAATTATAAACTAAAAAGTCAATTAACTAGCAGCGAAGAGCCTTTAAACAACCACTCACAAGACAAAAGACAAATCACTACACTGCCGTTGCACTTGCACCGTTGCGGACTGCAAATATTTTGACGATTCGCCGGTGTGATGTCACACGATGACATGCGCTATCTTTACCGGGCATTATTTCGGTTATTATTTTAGATGAAAAAGTGCGGTTTTCACTTGAGTTCTTAGAATTTCTTTCTTGATTTTTTTTATTAAAAGTTGATTTTTTGGGTCACAACCCCTTTAATATGTTTGTTGGGATACATCAAAGCAGTTCCATTTTATTAAGGTCTAAATGATCAATGATCTGTTAATTCTAACTATACTATAAGATGTTAGTCGACACCAGGGGATCCTTGAGCGGGTAGGTTGGGCTGAGTTCAGGGTAGTTAAGGATAATGTGTTTTGTAAAAGTTGCTACTTACTTTTACTCGGCCCGCTGAAGAGATGGAGCAATAAAAGTGTGTGACCAGCACGTGTTACAGGGGTTTACGGTTCGAAGAGGGCTTTGACCCGGTTAGACGAGCGGATTTACAAAGGTGACGTGGTGGCCCAAGTAAAGCTTATATGAAATAACAAAAATAATAAATTATATAAAAGACAATAATTATAAATTGCCAGGGTGGTAGTGCTTGCCATGTATCGTTTTTACATTTACAGAGGAAATTTAATTAATTTCTTTTTTTATTTACTGATTTTAGTTGCTCTCGGAGGTTAGTCAGGCGCGTGATAAGCAGTGTCTACGTGATCACTCCATCGGTTCGCCGCGCCGAATATAGGCGAGCAAGATATTTTGTTAAGAATGTGGTTTAGCTAATCTTTGAGGCCAAGACCCCAAATGCGATTTTTTAACATTGCCCATCTAATCCGATCTAAACTTTGTTTTCTTCTTTCTATAATACAGATACTGCTACACTTGCATACCTCGTTCTCCTTGTCATTATCAACCGGTTTGATATTCCGACATCCTAAAAACTAAAATCCGTTTAATTGGTGCTAAACCAAAAGTAACCTAATATTGAAAAAGACTTGTTAGAATTTAACTCATACACATACAGTTAATTAGCGTCCGACCCCACCCAATTAGGCAAAAACAGACTAAATCATATCAACCCCGCTCTCATTCCGCAAAATGCCCGGGCAAATTCCATCAGTTAAGCTAATATTTAGACCCGCATGTCTCGCAAATTTCAAAGTTGCGTAATTTGTCACTTTGCGACCCTTTTACCTCTGCAGCCTAATTAAGCTGTTGTTTATATGACTTTCTGTCAAATACTTTAGATCGAAAAGTTTGCACCGCACAATGAACGAGGTACTTCTGGAACTTTTAAAGCTGTTTCCAAATATACATCCTTTTGAAAGGATAAAAGATATAAAAAACGACTTCTATACCCAATAGTTTTTAATGCGATTTAAAAATGCTGCACGTTCTTAGGAGATACCTTACGACTGAATACTATAATAATAGTATCTGGAAGTTTTTAAGTGAAGGCAGAAGATGGGATTTTCCCGACTGATATCATTCATAACGTTGCACACTGGTCCCAAAAATTAATAAAGCGGAACCAATTGGTATTTTTCCAAGTATCTTGTAAATGCATTATATTTTGCAGGTACTTAGGGGAAAGGTCCACCTACCTATTCCTGGAATTTCAGGTCACTATATCATTATTTGTGTCTGTACTACCGTCCTAAACTTGTGGTAGTTTAAGTTTTATACTTGACTGTGTTTGAAGTGCTGTTTTGGTGCCTTTGGAATTCTTTAGCTGCGTGTGATTAAAAGGACTAAAATTAATTTGTTTCTATTCCAAAATTATCTTGAGGGTAAGTACTTTATATTTAAATAGTTTGGATAGTTGCGCAAAGTTGCATTTGAAAAATAGGGGTTCAAAGCAAATTTATTTTATATTTGAATTACTTTTCAGATTGTAGAGCTATGGCCACGTTGACCAGACGGCAACTGTTCGATGTTCTCTGCGAAAAGTCTGGTGAAGGAAGATTATCTCAATCAGAGCATTTAGTCCAGTTTTTAATAACGACATAGAAATAGAAGGGAATGATGTTGAGGTACAACGCCTTACCAAAATGTGTAGACTTTTTTGTAGCAAAGTTTTTACTAAATTTGAACAGTGTTCAAGAATAGTAACCACATTTTTAACCAAAAACGAGGGGTGGCTTAGCGTGCCCTTTGAATATAAGGCCCCTGTAAAAGACAGCCAATTTCAAGAACCCGAAGCGATCAAAAGCACATCGTCTGGAATTCATGTGGGTCGTCCTAGACTGCCTTTTTCCGATATCACCACCAGCAGAGGTAAAACATTACGAGCGGAAAAACTGACCCATGACCACGAAGCACGGGAACTTTGCTGGGCTGCAAAAAAAGCTCTGAGAAAAGAACAACATGATGCATCGCAAATATTAACAGAGGCCGTCTTTTCGACTCCTACAAGAGCTTCTAAAATAGCAAGATCGTGGAAAGCAGCCAAGAAAACTTCAGAGGTGGTACCATACACAGAAGACGAGACACTTTCGCTAATTGCTGAGGCAGGTTTAAGTAAACATCAATATTTGCTCATTAGGCGTAAAGCAAAATATAAAAACGCTGATATTATTTACCCAGCATATGGCAGAGTCTTAAAGGCAAAAAGTAGATGTTACCCCCCTAAACAATCTAAAATTATTACGGAACACTCAGCAGAAATTCAACTGCAAGAACTACTTAAATCACACGGTCCAGCGCCTTCAAATCCCAGTTTTAAAAACGCTAGGGGGCAAAATGTTGAAAAATTTAACACTGCTTGTGAAATGGGGTTGCGATGGCAGCACTGGGCATGCTCAGTACAAACAACAATTCGTAGAACTAGGCTTACCAGATGGTGATCTATTTTTAAGCTGTTTGGTCCCTATACAATTATACTGGCAAAATCCAAATGATAAAAAAAAACAAAGTAATAATATGGCAAAATCCTCGTCCGTCTTCCACAAGATTTTGTCGCCAAACACGTTTTGTACTGCAAAAGGAATCAACAGCGTTGATCCTGCAAGAACAAAGCTATATCGAAAGCCAAATAAGTAACCTTTTACCGACTACATACCAAATTGAAGAATTTAATGATATTTCTGTTAACCATATTTGTATTATGACAATGATAAACGGAGAAGTTTGTAATGCTGTGACAGAAACTTCATTAGCTCAGACATGCTATATATGTAGCGCAGCGCCTACACAAAGGAACGAAAGTTTCAAAAAAATATGTTAAAGAGGAAACATTGAAGCTGGGCTTGTCCACTCTTCATGCATGGATACGATTTTTTGATTACCTTCTTCATGTGTCGTATAGGTTAGACCTACAAAAATGGCAAATTAGAGGTCAAGAAGATAGAGCAATCTACGAAGCCACTAAAAAAAAGAATACAACATGGGTTTGCTCGTTGACATTCCGAAATCAGGTGGAAGCGGAACAACTAATGACGGAAATACCGCTAGACGTTTCTTCAAGAATACGTCCCTGCCATCTACAATAACAGGGATTGACGAGACGATAATTAAAATATTTTATGTGGTACTATGTGCTCTTTCCTCTGGCTACAAAATGAATATAAATGAATTCCAACAATATGCTAAAGAGACTGCCAGAATATTTGTTCAAAAGTATGCCTGGTTTTATATGCCAGCCACAGTACATAAAATTTTACTACACGGCGCAATCATAATTAAGACAGCTTTGCTTCCAATAGGACAGTTCTCAGTTCTCTGAAGAAGCTGAAGAAAGTAGAAATAAAGACATTAAAAAATATAGAGAGATGCGTACTAGAAAATTTTCACGAACTGTTACTTATGTAGATTTGCTGCACAGATTACTTTTAACGTCGGATCGCATAATTTCATCACTTAGGAAACTCCGAAAGAAAAAAATTTCATTTATACCTTCAGAAGTTTACCATCTGTTAGATGATCCAGATATTCATACGAATCCATCAACTTCCTTAATAACAGGCTCCGATTCTGATTCGAAATCTGATGATAATTATTCCCCATCTTCTTCAGACAATTAATAAATAAAGCAACTAATTTTTTTCAATTATGTGAAAATTATCACAAACTATATCTTATTTTGATAATTCACCTCACTTTTATTGAACCAATCAAAACGCTCATTTTCATAGCAACCACCTTGGTAACGGTCGTCTTACCCGATAAGACTACCGCTAGCTCGAAAAGACGCTTTCGAAAAGACGCTTGTAGCTTTTTTACTTAAATAAAAAATTAGTAACACCTCTAACTTGTATATTTACCTTTATCAGACGGCCTTCATTTTTATGTTCAGTAAATTATCCAATAAAATACACCTCTAGAGGCGGTTTCTTATCTTCATACCTTCGTTTTTCACTCGAAACTCGATTTTCCAAGAAAATTTTCACTCAATGTAATTTTTACTTATAATCAAAGATAAGACCCTCGAGCTAAAGCTCTCGGGATCATATCAGATTATAAGTAAAAATTACATTTCGAAAAAATTTGTCAGAAAATCGATTTCTTGTTAAAAACATCGGTATTACCGATAAGACGCCTCCTCTATCGGTATATTACCGTTGATAATTCTGATGATTTATTTATCTCTTGATTAACTCATGAATATATTCTAATGTGTTCTTTAAAGTGTTCGTTTTATTTTAATATCCTTTTACGATATTTACATAAAAAGGCCCATAAAAAACTAGGAACAAGGACTAAATTTGTTACAACAATTTTTCAGAGATCCTTCCGTCAATATACACTAAATAAAAAATAATCTGAATTATTTCCCATTTTTGAAAATTTGGGACCACTGTCCGTTGTCTTAAACCATAGAAATGTAAATGACTGATATTTTCTGACCTGTGTACTCAGACTATGTACTGAAAATAAACTTACATCTAAGAAAAGCTGTCCTCGTAAGCTAACCGTTCTGCTACTTTATTTTCTTACTTCTCGTTGTATTTGGAAAACTTTTCTCAGTACTTTCTCCAAATTTTTAAAATATGCTGTAATTTTTTTTTTATTTAAATTTTGAACTTTTTTTCTTTTTGCGATTAAAAAGCCCTTCAACGTTCAGCATACCATTACTATAAAGCACACTTCAAACATGCGGAAATTGGAAGCAGGCGGATAATCACATCAACCCCTGACAACTTGTCTTCAAGAAAAGTCGAGAAGATAACCAGAAGCAGTTAAATTAAGATTTATGTAAGGCAATAATTGCGGTCAATTACGAAACTAATTAAGCAATCCGAATTTTAAAGTATTTTCTCGCGAAATATTTCAAACTTAACATTCCTGACGAATCAACTTTACGGAGTGGTCGCATTTAAGTGGGGGAAAATTAATTTTTATGTTGTAAAAGTGGATGAAACCACAGACATACAGGGTGTTTCATTAATATTGCGAAAAAATTTCAGGAAATCAGGACGAGTTTCCCTGCTTAAAAATATAAAAAAAGTTCTTATAAACGTATGGCCGGAAATGCTTCGTTTCGGAGGATAAGGTGTTAAAGTTTTATTTCATTTTAGTCTGTTCTAAATGATTTTTGAAATAATGTCGATATTTGAACTAAAATTGGTATCTAGGAGTTTTTTGAAATGCGAAAATCAAATTTGATCAAGAAGATTTGGCTGACGTGGGAGAATAATTGACAATCCATTTTTTATAATACTCGTTTGAGTTTTGAGACATTTACTATTTTGGTTTTAATAGTGTAAGTCATATTTTACTCTTGATCAAACTAGAATAAGTCACGTACAAAACATCTAATCTAATAAACCATTTAAATCATGTAAAAACATCTTAGAATTTATTTTAACTGTAGGACGTAACCAAATATACTTAATTTCTGCAAAATCGATTTTATTGACTTGTATTCCTTTTTTCAAGCACCCTAGAATATTACATATGCTCAAATATTATTAAAGTACAAGTTTTATAAAGCTTATTTTAGCGCACGCTTGCGGCGAGTTTTATAAGGGACAAGTGCGCTAATAGCTTTATAAAACGTGTGCTTTATACTATTTTCCTAATTTGGCATTTCTTTTTTGGTAAATAATTCAATACTTAAAAACAAAATAAAACATACAAGTTTTCAAAATTTTTAGGCCTAAATTTCATGTTGGTAATACAATCAAATTATTTATCATAGTAGCCTTGAAATCAACAAATAATTCTGTTTCCGTGTCAACCATTTTGTCACGAAGTTGTCTAATTTTTCTAACATACCTACATAATTTTAAAATATGGAGCAAGATGAGTTTAGTTTAACTCCCCCAAAGTTAAGTTATATAGTTCTATGTTTTATAATATAGTAAATTTGTAAGATTATTTGATATTTTTTTAACTCGTCCCCATTCCATAGACTTAATGCAACCAAACATACACGACAGCAAAGTAAAACATTTGTCAACATCTTTACCAACCTTAGAAAAATAAAGAAAACTGTTTCATAAAATAGCTATTTATACAATAAATTGCGAAATGAGTGTATTTTAGGCACGCGACGTGAAAATTGTTCAACGAGGCAAAGCCGAGTTGGACAACACGTCTAGTGGCTAAAAGACATCGTTTCGTAACGAATTATATACAAGATTTTTTGTGAAAGCGGAGAATTTGACAACTTAAGCTTTTATTAGTATTTTTAAACATTTTGAAAAGTAGACAGGCAATCTGTTTCGAAGGCATTGTTTATGCATTATTTAATGTCAAGTGTATTGTCAAGTTCGAACGTCGCGTTTTGCCTTTTTTCCCGCAAAGTTTTTCGAAAAAATTACTTCAAATGAGTGATATTGAAGAGTCTTTGGATATTGAACAAGCTGCTAAAGCTGCGCTATCCACGTTAGTACCCGAAAAATCGAAATTTATACGAAAAAACCTACGACAAATTTGAAACCTGGGCCAAAGAAAAACATATTGAGAACTTTACAGAAAAGGTATTACTAGCCTATTTCCTCAAGCTATCCACCACCTTAAGGCCGTCAACTTTGTGGAGCAAATATTCGATGCTCCGCACCATGATTTATGTGAACAAAAAAGTAGATATTTGCAAATTTACAAACCTTATTGCATTTTTAAAAAGGAAAGCTACCGGATATCAGCCAAAGAAATCAAAACTATTTACAAAGATGGAAATAGAACGCTTTATAAAACAAGCTGATGATAAAGAATTCCTGTTAGCCTTGCTGTTAGCCAAAGTTGTTTTAATCGTTGGAGTATTTGGAGCATGTAGGAGGGAAGAAATCACATTTTTGAAATTAGATGCCATCAAAGATTGTCAGTCGTTTATCAGTGTCAAAATTCCGAACACAAAAACTCATGTTCCAAGAATATTTACGATTACCGAGGGATCAATAGATGGCATCAATTTTTTAAAACTATTTCGTAAGTACGCAAAACTTCGTCCACTGAATACGACACATCAGCGATTTTTCTTGACATATCGAAGTGGTAAATGCTGTACCCTGCCAGTTGGAATTAATACAATTGGAGGTATGCCAAAAAAAATAGCAGAATTCCTTGGACTCCCCAACACCAATGAATACACTGGCCATTGCTTCCGGCGCAGCTCTGCAACAATGTTGGCAGATTCTGGAGCGGACATGACACTTTTAAAGCGTCATGGAGGTTGGCGATCAAGTTCAGTTGTCGAGAGTTATATAGAAAATTCCATTGAACAGAAGAACAAAATAGCAAAAAGAATCATAGGGCAGAAAGATACGCCAAATACAAAAATAAAAGAAGTTCACTCAAAAGCAGAAGTTAGCATTGTCAGTACTAGCAGTTTATCCATTCCGACTACTAATAATTACATTGCTCTCAAAGAAGAGAAGCTAGATGCCTCTAGAATTCAGTTCAACAGTTTACATAATTGTACATTTAACATATATAATAAATAGATATTTTCATTGATTTTAATGTTTCATTTTTACTTTTAGGCACTAGTGCCTAAAACTGTTACATTTAGACACTAGTGCCTAAAAGAGTGTCATTTCGAAATTCTAATCAATATCGAAATATGTCTATTTCGAAACGCTTTCACAAAAAGTACATTACGATACTGAAAACGATATCGAAACAGCTTTTTTATGAAACCAAATTAGAAAAAATCTTTTTTTAAATAAATAAGTAATAGCATATTGCATACCTGCTTTTAAGCCAATCTGCAGTGTTATATGCATTCTTAACCTCCATTTTATAAAAAAAATCGGATTAACCGAAATTTCGATTATTCGAGACCACTTTGGTCCACATTGTTTCGGATAATCAAGATTCCACTGTATTATGAATTTGGATTGCCATATAATAAATTAGTTTTCTTATGAAAGCAGTAGGAAAAGCTGTGCAAGAGAAGCAAAATTATAAATTGGGAACCTCCTTCTTTTTTGTAGCGCGTTAAAACTGTTTAATTTATTTCGTGTAATCTGTCTTGATAACATACTTGACATGTGTCTTTGTTAACCACCACTCATCTTTTTTTCTAAACCCCATTCTTTACAACACCGGTATTGTTGGAGAAATAAGTGTTTAGTAAAAAACTGACATAAAAGGGTTGTGTTTGTATTTAGGGCATCATTGATCAACCTTCTTTGTTTAGAAGAAAAAGCCATTAATTTAAAATAAAATAATTTTTTAAGAGATCATTAGAGATGCCGGTATACGTAAAAATCGGATTTCCAAGAGTTTTTTCAATTTATCTTTTTTATCTGATCAGAAAAGTATTAAATAGACGATTGCTTGAAAAATTTGTTTCATACGCGTAAATATATCTATGTATATACATGTAAAAGGCTTGTTACTGTAGTCGAAATAATTGCCTTGTTAAAAATTTGAATGTACGAGTTACCACTTTCAATGTAATTACAATCCTAATACCAAACGACTGGCCGGGGAAAATTAAAACATAATAATTTTATTATTTGCATTACAGTATTTTGTAAAATGACGTATTAAATATAATTTCATCCGGGGTTCAAAATTTAATTAAAATAAGTATCATAAATTTAAGGTCATTACCTAACCCAAGGCCACGTGTGTTTATTAAATTACTCCTAGGTAAAGGATAACTTTATTAAGGGGTACTTAAGTGACGGAAGCTCAATACCTAAGTGTTGGTTATTCTAGTTATCTGAATTGCAAATTTAATTAGATGAATGGATATTCCCTTACTTAATGTAGGGGATGATGGTTTATTTAAATAAAAATGTTGATATAAAGACATTTACAAACCTAATCGTATTTTTAAAAAGGAAATCTACGGGGTATAAGCCCAAAAAGTCGAAAGGTTTTTCCAAGGAATAAATAGAAAGAGTTGTCAAAGAAGCAGACGATAAGAACTATTTATTGGACAAAGTCATTCTTATTGTGGGAATCTCTGGAGCATGTCGCAGAGAAGAACTCACATATTTAAAGATGAATACAATCGAAATTTCGGAGTCTTTAATTAAAATAACCATTCCAAACACTAAAACAAATGTTGCAAGAAGCTTTGTAATTAGCGGAGGCTCTGTTGACGGCATTAACTTCTTGAATATTGTCCGAAAGTACGCCCAATTACGTCCAGCACCACACATAACCCATGAAAGATTTTTTTTCACGTACAGAACGTCCAGACTTTCAGTGGGCATTAATATCATCGGAGCAACACCAAAGAAAATTGCTGAGTTCTTGGGGCTTCCAAAGGCAAATAAATATACAGACCACTGCTTTCGAAGATCTTTAGCAACTTTTTTAGCGGACTCTGGAGCGGATATATTGATGCTAAAGCGACATGGAGGTTGGCGGTCAAATGCCGTGGCTGAGGGGTATATAGACGATTCTTTAAAAAGCAAAAGAAAAATTTTCAAAAAAATTCTTGGTGAAAAATCTTTGGACGCTAACAACAAACGTGTTAAATCTAATGAATCAGAATGTTCTACCAGCTCTACTAGTGCATGGGTTTAATTGTTTTCTGTTGCAGATTAATTTTCTATTTCTAGTTCAAATTCCTCATATATTTTACAAAGAGAAATATCTCAACGTACTGTTTTAGGTTACCCAAGCATTAATTTTAATAATATAAGTAACTGTACTTCTAATATTTATAATAAATAGGTAAAATTATACTCCGAGTTTAGTTTTCAATTGTAAATAATTACTTTTAGGCACAGCGTGCTTAAAAAACTTTTAAGCACGCTGTGCCTAAAAGAAGGTTATTTAAAAATCAAAACGACAATCAAAAAGGGGTTATTATAAAATGTAGTAGAAAAAATATTTTCTGATCAATTTTGTCCTTTTATACGTCTTATTTTCCTATTTTGGAAAGCAGACTATATCTTTACAGTCACTTCTTCGTGCTTATCCTGCCGATTACGCATACACAAAGCCTCAAAAGAGGCAAAACCTCGGCCACCTCCTAATCTAAATTTTCTTTACCCAGACTTTCGT
This sequence comes from Polydrusus tereticollis, assembly GCA_963920685.1. NCBI lineage: Eukaryota > Metazoa > Arthropoda > Insecta > Coleoptera > Curculionidae > Polydrusus > Polydrusus tereticollis. The sequence goes on from OY987327.1 coordinate 65,390,361, forward strand.
CGAACTAACTCCTAAAAAGTATCAAATCAAAAAAAAAAAGATAAGAAATCCTTCTTAGGAAACACAACTTGAAAGGGACTTAGGTTGTTAAGGTCCTTTTGCCATTCCTTATAAGGCGTAAGTCCTCTTTGCACACTTTGTGATTACTAAATGAAAACTTTGAAAAGTCCGCCCTAAAACTCGACTGTTATATAAATAGCGTTAATTTTTAATCAAACTTTTATTTTTACATTAAGGGACGTTGTGAGTGTAGGTTTTCAGCAAATTTTGTTTTAAAAAGAATTTTTTTGAAGGGAAGAGAAGTTTTTTTTAAAGGAAAAAGAAACATACATTTTTAAGCTTCGATGTTAATTTCAACAACAAATTATTAATAAAAAAAATATTTTTTTCAAGTGCTTTTATTATTAATGTAATTTTTTAAATATTACAGTCCGTTAAATAGATAAAAATAAATAAAAATATTGGGATACCTTTTTGGTAACTTATTATTCAATATTTATATACAAAACAGGTAAAATTATGAAGCAAACGCAGAACTCAAAATGCCCCTGATGATCTACATTCCTTGCTGCTTCGATTTGTTCAAGCTATAGCCATATAAAGTCCGTCTATCTATCTTACAAACTTATTATAAATGCTAATCCCTTATCGTCATAATAACCTATTGTGTGAGGGTAAAATTTGGTCACCTGGGGACTTCAGGTACGGATCTATTTAAAGACTATTATATTATTATATTTTCTCAGTAATCCTCTTAAAATTAGGGTCAAATAAAATAGGTTTATTTTAGTTATTTAAATATGTTGATTTTTTGTTATAAAATTCAGTCAGATGTTTGTATTGGTTTAGACAAGAAGTTATTTGTTGCCAATTAAACGTGATATCTAAGAATCTTTCGTCCGTGAGAAGAAACCAGGACGCCAAGTGGATCTACGAGTCGTGATAAAAACCAATTAAAGCGTGATATTTTATCAGTTGACACAAAAAAAATAATCTTCGACGTTTACACCATCCGTCTTGAACGTGGTTTTTCAAAATTTGGTGCAGTGAAGGAAGCGGCAGCGTTGACACGCAGGCCAGTGAGCACAGTGTGGTTTGTTGTAAATAGATCTATAGTGGAGAGAAGAAAGAAGAAAGACTCTTTTACTTTTAAGAAACTGGTCGCGACGGATGTTGATATAATTCATAGAAAAATATATGCCATGTACAGGGTACAAATGATCCCCACTTTAAAAACCCTATTGCAAAGAATAAAAAAAGATGATACAGGAATAGAATGTTGTCGTGAGACTCTAAGGAAATGTATTTTAAGAAACGGTTTAAAAATGAAAAAAATTAACAAATGACAAGTAATTATGGAATCGGCCCGGTTAAAAAGATAGATGGAATACCTAATTGCAGTCCATGGACATAGACAGGATGGAAGCGATATTATTTATATGGACAAAACGTGGTATGACACAAACGAAGTTCCAGATAAAGGTTGGGTAGGTTTATCGGGTCAATGCAGAACCAGAGCTCCATCAAATAAAGGTAAGCGTATAACAGTGATTCATGCTGGGACAAAAAACGGATTTATACCAAACGCTTTGGCTTTATCAGCCAAAAATATTAAGGACTCCCTTGTTGATTTATACCAGTAATTCATGCTGGGACAAAAAACGGATTTATACCAAACGCTTTGGCTTTATCAGCCAAAAATATTAAGGACTCCCTTGTTGATTACTACCATGATACTACGGCAGTACTATTTGAAGGCTAGTTTAAAAACAAATTATTACCAAATATACCACCAAATAGTGTGATAGTGATGTATAATGCAAGCTACTACAGTCGTAGGTTAAACAAAGTTCCATGTTCCAATGACACAAAAGTTTCCATCCAGGACTATATGATGGAAATTAATATGTATTTTAAGGAAAATTACACAAAAAAGCAATATTATTGTGACACTTTGGCGGCAAAAATGGGCCATACCGTGTTAATACTTCCACCTTATCATTGCATGTTCAACCCAATTGAACATATATTGGCACCAGCTGAAAGCATCGGTAAGGAGGAATAATGTTTCGCCAACCTTAAATTCTTCTGTGACAGCTTTAGTACAGCCAGAGATGCAAAATATTCCAAACAAAAGCTGGGAAAATTGTGTAGCGTATGTTCAAAAAGTAGAAAAATATACGTAAATATAGATCTGTTGCCCAGAGAAAGAATTATTGTGAACTTGGATGACGACGTCCTATATGTTATAATTTTAATTGTATTGTATCTTATATACTGTTATATTATTATTTTATTATTATTACTTATTATTAAATTACGTTTAAAATATGTTTTTGCGTTTTTTTCTAACACAAAAAATCAGTACGACACTTTTGTTGCATACAGGTAGATAAAAAAAAATATTTTTTCCACGCTTTTATATATATTATTATCTTAAAGCAGCGCACCCTTTTATTCTATCAGCAACGAGTGCGTCCCTGCTTTCATTCGATCGCCCGCTGGGTCTTATTGGCATTAGGGATTAGCATTTTTAATCAGTTTGTAAGATAGATAGACGGACTTTACTACTAACACTTAAATGGTTTTGAGTATAGGGATGTGAAAAAGAAAGGAACCATTATAAATAAAATAACGCCATGTTAAAAATGAAAAATGCCTAATAGAGATTGTGCGTATTGTAAGAAACTTTTACGACATAATTATAGTCACCCAAAAATACTTTCATAATAAAAAAAAATAAGTTTCTACACTAAGAACACAATTTGGGCACCTTGTCATTGGTTTCTTTAAAAATGCCTCAATTTAAGTCGTATCGGCTCTTTCTTTAAATTCTTCGGTCCCTGGGGTGATTACAATTCATTATTTCTTATGATTTGTTTTTAAAATATCCTGGCAAAATAAATTAGTTTTTTTTTTAATAAATCCAGATTTGTTTATTCAAGCCAGTATGAGGATTCTCATTAAGTACAACGAAAAAGGAAAATCAGCCCAGAGCTAAACCTCTTAACTTGTGTGTTTCTAGAAAAAAAAACTGTTTTCCGATTTGGTATACTTTATAACTGTCAAGATTCTTAGAAGATTGAGTAAAAAATGCTGCGATTGAACGGCAAAACCTTTTTTTACGCTTCGGAATAGCCTAATCAAAAGAGCAAACATAAAAACTAAAATGGCTCAATATAGGAAGCCGAACAGAAGAAAAAAAATTGTTGTTTAAGAAAAATAAAACCCATGAGGAGCTTAAGGAATTTATACAATCTTGTTTTTAAAGCTTAATTGGAGACCCTACCTCTGAAATTTTGTACAAAAATATAGGATTATCTTTATGTATTATATTTTTTATGTAGTGTAACAAAAAAAAATATTTTTGAGGTTGACACTAAAATAAATCCAATCTTCACCTGCTTTTCTGCGTAGAAGGAAAACAACAAATAGCTCTAAAAAGATTTACAGAAGGATTTTGGCTGTTTTATCCAACGTTATAAATAAAAAATGTAACCCTGCAGGGTGTCTACTTTCGCTAAAAACAAAGTTACGGAAAAATGAATAAAACAGTAACGGGAATATAGAAAAAAATTTGAGTATAAATTTTGTCAAAATGTATACGCCTACTGATGGATATGTGGGTGTTGGAAAATTTGAAATATATAGGAATAATTGATACTCGTTATAAGAAGCTAAGAGAAATAAAACGTAAGAAAAATATGAAAAAACGGATAAAAAGTTCCGGCGGGCGTGTAGGATTCATGAAAATATTTGCCTTTCAGTTTTATCTAAAGAATAATAGTTAGGGAAGTGGTGGTGGCAATAGGGGTATATAGTATTATGATTAGTTCGTCGCCGACAGTAACATAAAATGTTGTGATGAATTACAGTATTGCAAAAAATGCTACTATATCATTAGTTCGTTTCTTCATACAATGTTAATAAGACAATTAATTATGATTTGCAGAAGCATAAGCAATCTACGCTTTTTATAAAAATAATTGTAAAGCTCTGTTAAGTCATTGGTTCGTATTTCTATCAGTTCTGCATTTGTTCGTTTTTATACCCAGAACTAGAAAATAAAAGTCGCAGAAGTGTGCGGTTCTCACTTCTAGAAATATTTGTACATTTGTACATATTAATGAAAATAAGTGATTTTTGTGTTTTTCCCGAAATATTGAAATCGGTTGTCAGAACTTAAATTAAAGCTAATTTAATATTGCATTAAACTCTCATTACCGATTTAATGTACATGCTTAACTTCTGGACTTTAAATTATTATATTTTATGATACAAAGTGACACATTTTCTAATATTTGATCTACATTGAGCACGAAAATTTCTTGTTCAATCCTTTGTCTCAACACTTCTATATGTTAAGGTATGTCAAAATAAATTCGATTTTTTAGAAATCCCCACAGAAAAATATCTAACCAACTTAGGTCGGGGCTATTAGCCGGCCATTCCTTACTGAATGTGCCAATTTAACGTAAAGTGACAAATATGTTACGTTGAAGTATGCGGAACGCCACGATAACTCGATTAACATCAATTCAATTTCTCCAAATTGTAAACTTAAATATTTCAAAAACGGCTGAACTAAATGTTGACATGTTATATATATTTTTAAAATCAGGGGAAAGAAATCTTTCGTCCTGGTCAAAAATATATAGCGTGTTCCATTTAAAAAAAGAAAATTTGCAATTGTTTCTCAACCTTGCGATGCGCCAATGTGTTTTTGACAAGTCTGAAAGATAGCACAGGAAAAATTATGCAACTTTTTTATTTAAAGTTTTTTTCTGTCGCTTATATTAACCCCTGTGGTGGCTACATCAATATAAAAAATATCCCTGTATACACAGGGTAAGTTAAATAAAAAATCAAGGAAGTTGTTGATAACAGATAAAACATTTAGGTTGGAGAAGCAAGATAAATGCTAGGCGGGGATGTAAAATACAATACAGAACTGAAAATAACGTCCGCAATACACACGCCAAACACTGTGTAAAGAGACGACCGGCTCTGGACAAACGTCAATTTTAGGTGAATATCAAGAAATCGTAGAAATCTGACGTACTGCGCATGTGTAAAGTTTCCGCAAAAGGAATTTTCGAGATGCATACCGCGCGGGGACATTCTTAAGCTTTTAATAGACGGCCTGTGGTGCGTCGGGCCTGGCCTGTGACTTGACGCGCCGTGTAACGGGTCTGGAGCGACGAATTTCGCGCCGCCTGTCTGTTCTCGTTGATAGGCGGTAAATCGTACAACCTCCAATAGAAACGGGCCGGGGGCGAAGCGGCGCGACTCGGGCTACCATTTATACAGCGCAAGAAAGAGCGATCCCTCAGCATTTTTAAATGAGAAACAAAACAAAAGCCCTGCCTACGCGCGGCGCGGGACTTGTCGATCCACAGGCCGTGTAATCGCAATAGGCAAGACGCGCATCGGACACTCCACAAGCCAGGCGCGTCAAGTCACAGGCCGTCTAATGGGAGCTTTAGATTGCTCGACCATTAGCTTTGTTTTTTAACTGGTGGGAATTCAGTGGTGTTGACTTTTGACTCACGCCAACCGAGCAACAACAAGCAAGAAGAACAGAGAGGGTCATAGTTTATTGTCTTTGACACAGGCTTTGTTTCAATAGACAGAAAAATGAGGCAATACCTGCATATAAAATGATCTGACGTACCTATGTAAGTGTAAAAACAACAAAAATCTCCCCTTATTAATCACCTTGATGTTCTTGTGCTTACACGCACTTTGCATAATTTCCGAATAAAACCTGTAATATGCATAAATATTAACGGCAATAACAGTTACAACGTTAAACAAATTCCGTTTGTGTAATTTCTTTCAAGCAAATCGTTTCGCGTGACTTGATCGTGCGACAAGCTAAAAAGTGCCGTTGAATTAACTTTATAAGAAAACAAATTTTTTCCTATGCAAATAAATTCAAGGGGGCTTTGCCTTTGAGATTAAATCTTTACGTACGATAAATGGCTTTATTTGTTTTTACCAAAATCCCGCAGTCATTTTTAAAACACTATACGAGGGCGAGTGAATTGTTCAAATTGATATACAATGTATAATTTAAGATATTAACGTGCTAATTTATATATTTTTGGATTAGTTTTATGCAATATTTTAAGGGTGGGTATTCGATGGGGAGAGCTTTCGAATAATATACTCTTTTATGGTGTCCAAAATTTTTCGAGTAGAAGTACCTGGATCCTCTATTATGTCCAGCACATTCTCTTCCACTTCTACCGTTCTAACTGTCACTTACCTTCCTGGTCCCCCACTTCGTTCTAATGCGCCTGTTTCATGAAGACGTTGATAAATATACTTTGGAAGGAACGTTACGGTCAGGAAATCGTTCAATGCACAACAGCCTAGCTTGTAACGAATTGCTATCAGCAAGTCCGTAAATAAAATGCATGTCAGTCATCTCGGAATTCGTATAGCGATTCATGATAGAGGATTTCACTAACAAAAGTTTAACTATTAATAACAGAAAATACACGTCAATGAGTCTCAACAAATTTAAACATATAAAATGATCAATTATGAGACGCATTCAAATGAAATTCACTTTTAAACTGATTTGCTTATCGCCATATGTTTAATAAACACCCTGTGTATGCATAAATAATATTGTCGTGTCTATTTTTACAGCGTATTCCATAAAAATCTAGATCGTCATATTTTAAGCACATATATTCAAAACCTGCACAGTTTTAAACCTTGAAATAAGATTTACCCATAAAAACATTGAGAGCAAGCCCAAACATCGTTTGAAATTTATTCGCACTTTTCTGCATATGTGATTTTATTAGGAGAGTAGTAAAGTAAAACTGTTAGTAAAATATGCAGCTATGCCCTTTTAAAAGCTTTTTCATAATATGCCATTAATAATGTTTTTTAGCATTACGTTTAATACGTTTTATAGATGGAATATATTTCTAAATATACCTATTACACCAAAATAACCATAAATGTCGGTTTGAAAAAAAGGTATTTTACAGGACTAGGTCAGAAAGTAAGAAAAACGAGTTCTGTAAGTAAAGTGCATATTATAAGGCGGTAGTAGCGAGCGAATAAAGTATACTCAAAATCCAATATTATTGACAGTTTTTACAAGTCAATTAATACCGTTTCGGATGCAAATTTGTCTTCAAAATATTTTATTCACTTTTATCGGTTCATGCATGGTTACTCAATATATATTTTAAACAACTTGATTAACATCAATTAAATATTTTAAAAACTACTGACTATAGTATACCGGGTGTTTCTTAAAAGTGGCTTACCCCTATAACTTGAAGTGACCGGAGTTTAATTGCACATTTGATAGAATCTTACTATTGACCTCCACACCTCCAGCCAACATCACTTTGAAATGTCAAATAGCACAACTTATCGAGTGATATAGTCAAATCTGGTCTTATCTGGCGGGTTTACGATTTAACAAAGACATACTTTCAATTTTTCTTTTCTTTTATTGCCTTTAATCATACTAACCAAATAAAATCCGTCAGACAAATATGACAGACTTATGCAATTTTGGCATGAAAGAAAAGGATAGGTATTTTATTTAATTTTCAGCGATTCACAAAAGTTTGTACCTGCCCAAGTACCTGCCACCTTTGCCTTGATTTAAAGATGTCAGTTTTGTGACTTTGACAGTTTGTGACAAAATGAAAAAATTTTCTGGGTTTTTGCATCCCCAAGCAAAAAAAATGGTACTTAATCTGATAAGCTATTTCGAAAATGCAAGAAAAAGTGGAAATTCGCCAACCAATATTCAGGAAACAGCAGCCAAAGCACTGGGAATTAGTTTAAGGGCTGTGCAGAGAATTGCGCATGAAAAAAAAACATAATATAATACCCAAGAATACTAAAAAATGTAAACGAAGAAAGCCAAAGACTGAGGATTTAAGCGAAAATATTAAAATGGGAGTTCGAAATGTGATTTACGATTTATACAGATCAACCACCAATGAAACTCTTCCAGTTTTACAAGAAACATTAAAAATTCGGGGTGTTTTGGAAATTGGACTTGAAGCGCTATCAAAATTAATAAAAAAGTTAGGTTTTCGCTATAAAAAAGACTGTAACCGAAGATTTTTATGTGAGCAGCCACAGATAGTGAGTCAGCGTGTTCAGTTTTTAAAAAATTATACGGAGAATTACAAATCGAAATTTAGAAAAGTGGTATTCTTAGACGAAACGTGGATATTTTCAAATGGAAGTGGTTCAAAATCTTGGCAAGATGATTCTGTGAAAAGCGTGAAAAGGAAAAAGGGATGTGGCACGGGAAAGCGGTTCATTATTTTACATGCTGGTTCTGTAACAGGATATGTTCCAGGTGCAAGCTTAATTTTTTCTTCAACATCAAAAAGTGCTGACTATCATGATAATATGAATTGCGAAATGTTTGAAAAATGGTTAAAAGTTCAATTGATACCAAATTTGGATTCTCCGTCTTTAATTGTATTAGATAATGCATCATATCATTCAAGAATTTTAAATAAACAGCCTACTTTATCTTGGAGGAAAAATGATATTTACGAGTGGCTTGAAAAACACAACCAAAATCCTTCACCAAATATGCTTAAATCGGAAGTCCTATCAATGGCAAAGTCTCTTAAAAAACCAAGAATATACGCGGTAGATGAAATATTGCGTGAATATGGCCATGAGGTTCTACGACTGCCGCCATATCATTGCCAGTTTAACGCAATAGAATTAATATAGGCCGGGGCAAAGTCTTATTATGAAAAACATGTAGGTGATAAATCCGACCAAGTACAAATAGTTTGGCAAGATTCTTTGGATCATATTACACAAGAGTACTGAAAGAAATCAGTGGAACATACAGAAATATTAATAAGGGATTGGTGGGATCCAGAACAAGTACTAGATGTCGAAGTAGAGCCAATGATAATTGCTCCATTCGAAGACGACTCAGACGACGAGGACCTTTCAGATTTTATAAGTGACGATGACAGTTTTTAGTCTATAATTAGTTTATAAACGGTTTTCTTTCTTTACATTTTTTAGTATTCTTCGGTATTATATTATGCTTTCTTTCATGCACATTATTCTGCACAGTCCTTAAACTAATTCCCAGTGCTTTCGCTACGGTTTCCTGCATATTGGTTGGCCAATTTCCACTTTTTCTTTCATTTTCGAAATAGTTTATCAGACTAAATGCCATTGAATTTTTAGGTTTTAGTAGTAAAATTGTTAAAATAAATTACACTGTTTATTATTGTCGTTTTTAATAAATACATTTAAGGTATACTATTTACAGGGATGGCGAACCAATGGCACGCGACATAAAATTTTGGCTCGCCACCGATCACAAAGTTTACTATGAATTATTATATTACGAATTGCGACGGCACGTCTATGGCCTCATTAAACATTTTTTTAGAAAAAATGCACGTTAATACATAAAGATTCGCCACCCCTGTACTATTATGTACATAATTTTTGCAAAAATAATAATATTATATCTGGCTATCTTCACGACAGTTAAAATAATAAAACTATGTATCTTTTCTCCGGGTATAATTGATATCTACATAGTCTCACAGCATTTTGATATAAGCTGTGGAATTTTCGAATTGACTTATATGATCCGTGACCTTTGGACCCGCATTTTGAGACCGGTTTAGACTTTATACGTTTCTTTCTCCCACTTATTTTTAGCGGGGCGCTTATTGGCTTAACAGGGGCAAAATACGTGTAAAATAAATTTGGGATTTGATACCTCACCGGCTCTAGTAGCTTTTTCTCGTTGACCTTTGAAGTAGGTAACCTATTAAATTGGAAATATTTTTTTAGCCTGATATTACACAACAAAAATTTAGCCAATGTGTAATTTGATTTTTTTTTATATTTAATTTATTATTATCTGCTGAAATAAACTAAATTTGTTTAATTTATTTAACATTTCACCGACATTTATGGTGGTCGCTAGTCAGGGGTTTTACTGTATATTGTTTATCTAATTTTCTACCGTCATTTTGGTTATTAAATTTGTTAAATGTAAAACTATTGTGTTAACCGTCTGCAATAATACGAACGCACCCCTGAGAAATTAATTTTGGAACGAGACCCGTCATTTTTATTATGACTGATAGTTTCAAGTTAACGGTTAACCTATTAACATTCAATTTTATGGAAAATCAGCTGTCCATATACGGCCATATTGGTTTTTATTTACAACATTTTGATGAGCTCTGGAATTTTCGAATTGATTCATATAATCGGTGACCTTTGGACCCGCCAGATAAGACCAGATTTGACTATACTTGGTTGCATTAAATTGCCTATCCAACCATGCCAAGAAAAGTGGTGTATTGGTAAATTGCCTCCCCGCAGGTAGTACGAGAAAGGGTCGGACTTAATAGATCTCATAAACAGGTAAACAGTTTCTTAAAAGTAAAAGAGTCTTTTCTCTTTCTTCCCTCCACTATAGGTTTATTTACAACAAACCACACTGTGATCACTTGCCTGTGTGTCAAAGCTGCCGCTTCCTTCACTGCACCAAATTTTGAAAAACCACGTTCAAGAAGAGTGGTGTAAACGTCGAAGATTACTTGTCAATTGATAAAATATCACGCTTTAATTGGTTTTTATCACGACCCGTAGATCCACTTGGCGTACTGGTTTCTTCCCACGAACGAAAAATTCTTAGATATCATGTTTACTTGGCAACAAATAACTTCTTGTCTAAACCAATACAAACAAACATCTAACTAAATTTTAAAACCAAAAATCAGCATATTTAAATAACTAAGATAAACCTATTTTATTTTACCCTAATAATTTTAAGAGGACTACTAAGAAAATATAATAATACAGGGTCGTTGGTATGTATGGAAACGGTCGATTATGTCTTAAAGTAAAACAACTAACAAAAAATATTCAGGATGAGTCAGAAAGCCGTAGAGAAATAAAGTTACTTTTTTTTTAATGGAACACCCTATATCTTAGAATATTTTTAGATTTTACATTAAATTATAGTTATTTTTTATTAAATGCATTATAAGTCTAAACTTAATAGCTTCCGAGATATCGCCTTTTGAAAAATTACATTTTTTAACTTTGACAGCTTCTAGCTTTCTAACGGTATGCCATAGAGCAAAACGGCTTACATGTCCCTATCTTACTTTTTTATTATCTGCCTAAAAATACCAACTTCCGGTGAAACCGGAAGTACTATATTTCCGGCTTTTGAACTACATCCGGTTTAACCGGAAGTTGATACATTTAGAAAGATAGTTAAAAACTAAGACAGGGGCATGTAAGCCCTTTTACTCTAAGACGTACCGTTAGAAAGCTAGAAGCTGTTAAAATTCAAAAATGTCAGTTTTTAAAAGTCGATATCTCGGAAACTATTAGGTTTAGACTTATAATGCACTTAATAAAAAATAATAGTAATTTTATGCAAAATCCAAAAATATTCTAAGATATAGGGTGTTGCATTAAAAAAGAAGTAACTTTATTTCTCTACGGCTTTCTGACTAATCCTGTATACTTAATTTTTTAAAGTTATAATAGACTATAAAAAACCCTAAAACTTTTATCTGGAACATTTTTTGCTAGCTGTTGTATTCTCCGACACAAGGTAAATGGACATGACTTTACCTGCTTTATAACGATCGGGCGGCTTTACCCACCATAAACCAATTAAGGGCTGGTTTGTAAGCGTTTCTAAGTAACAGGGAGGTATTTTATTTTTATTTTGATAATGTACGTATTTAATTTTATTTAGAAATTATTTATTTATACTTTAAGAAATAATCAACCGTGTCCACACATACCGACGACCGTGTATAATAGTTTTTAAATAGATTTGTACCTGAAGTCTCCAGATCAGGTGGCCGAATTTTACACCTCACACAATAGGTTATTATGACGGTAAGGGATTAGCATCTATAATGAGTTTGTAAGATAGCTAGACGGACTTTAAACTACCTCCCATACCGTCGGGTGCCTTGATATTAAATTCAGCTTCCTTGCCGAAAATCATTGAAAAATGTGTGGTTTGTTTTTTATTACAGTCAGCAGAAAAATCGCCAATCGGGTGAGACACTTAAAAAAATGTCCCTGTACAACTGATATATGAGAATATCAAATATGTACCGCCCATTCGATGCGCCGTGGCTAGAGACAAAATTTGTCATATTTATCGAGACTTGGAGACTTTCCTGCACTATCCAAGAAGCACCAACGCCGATCGGTCGCGCGATCATGTGTCTCCTTTCCTCCGAATACGTTCTTTTTCTGATTTGTACGCAACTATGCAGCAAAATGTTCATATATCACGCTAGCTTGGAAAAGTTGTAGGTGTGGATCGCCTTTATTCTTAAAATAATTAAACGTCAACAGTTTCCTGCACTAAATTAAACTTTTTTCTTTAATATTTCAAAAGGCATCAAAATTGGCGTGTTTAGTCAAATGACGTCGCAAGACAATTTATAAGGCGCCCAATTTATTTCAGGGCAAATAAACCCTAAGCACGCAAAATATCTCTTTATCTAAGCCAAAAATCTAAGTTTTCTAAAGGAATAGAAAGTCGATTGTAATATATCATGTAATTTACATAAAATCATTTGGTTTCCCCATATGTGTGTGTGTGTTTTAAGTGTATGGCTCTGGTTGAAACCAAATGCTCAGCTCGTGAATTCATATTGTTACACATTAAATTTTATTTTGTTAGTTGAATTAAGGTATCTTGCATTTTTCCCTATGCTTAACTCTTGTGTATTTTGTGGAACTCTATATCCTTTAATTATACATATATCTACAGCCATTTATGGTTGATGCAAAACACAAACCGATGCACGTCATCAATCAGCTGATAATTGTAAATCCGTAAGAAAAAAAGGAGAAAATTAAATTTGAGTCAAAAAATATTAAAACTTTATGCGATATAGAATTTACTACAAACTTCAAGTATCTGTGATACGAACCCACTTATAGCAAATATTTTGTTTATTTAGGCTTGTAAAAATTAATATAATTTGAATTTTATGGGCTGACAGTTGGCAACAGAACTGTGAACGGTGCACATACATATCTCTGTCGATTACGTTGTTTACTATTTGTAAAAAATGCCGAAGCATTTAAATAGCCGGTGCAAAGAGCTTATAGCTTCTTTATTAAGCTATTTTCAGGAAGAACTTAACAACAATGGCCCATTGTTACACTTGACAGCAGTTAATTTAAAGAGTGTGTTAAGGTCTATCTATTTTATATCTACTTTACTAATTTTTAGCGTGTAGCAGCTGCCCTAAATTTGAATATGTCCACTGTAAGTGCAGTTTCAACAATAGTTAAGCAAAATAAATTATTGGAGTCACCTAAAAGGAAACGTTCTTATTTAAAGAGTTGTAAATGTGTCAAGATTGGATATAACTTTTATCCATGACACTATTTATGGAGTGTATGAAACAAGTAAGTTGTATTATTCAAAAAGTAATATTTTACATTGGTTATGCTTAAGCTGTTACTTTTTTTAGAACATCATGTAGCTTTGACAATTTTAAGTAAGAAATTAGAAGACAGACAACTGTTTGATGGTTGTCTTAACTCTTTAAGAAGCCTCCTAAAGAAAATAGGCTTCGGATGGAAAAACGATGAACCGAGGCGAGAGCTTATGGAACTTTCAAGCGATTGGTACTTTTAAAAGAATATATTAAAGAAAAAGAAGCATCCTTCTACCAATTCGTTTTCTTGGATGAAATATGGATTTTTCAGAATGGTACCATTGGTTGACCTTGGCAAGATGAAAATAAAAGAAGTGTTAGATCTACTTAAGTTGATGGTAAAAGGTATTATGCAGCAAACAAATATATAAACTATGGGAAATTTTTGTATATTTATCTTGTTTTTATGAAAAAAAAACTGTGTAATTCCCTCACTCGGATATTTTGGTTACAAGCTGGCAACACTGTCGACAACTGACGTCACTCGAAGGGTATGGCGTGCATCGGTTTTTGTTTTGCATTAAGTATATGTATTATTTTTACAGTTCTATTGTGCTGTTTATAATGTATTTATATTATAATACACTATAAATATTTAAATTATTTAATGAGTTGTCAGTAATATGATTAAATGATTTTTTACGTTGGTGAATTTTAAAATAACGTGCCCCAAATCCCTAATCACACACACCACAGTCACAGGATTGACTTGGACCTATAAAATATTTTCCATATATATTTTTGTAAGAAAGATGTACTACTTCAACAACGTATATTCTCTGCTATAACCATGTAAGCTCATAATTTCTGGAAATAAGATTTGCTTTTTGTATAATATTCGGTTTGCAGAAAATTCTCGAAAACCCTGTCGCCTAATTAGTGGTTTGGGCATTTGTGCAATAGAGAAAGTTAGAAGAACACACGCACTCAACCTTAGCCACATAAAAAAAAAGAAATTCTTTAAAGTCATGATAAATTCATGACCATAACGTATGAATAAATCCCATAATATAGAATCTAGGAAAATATAGGCAACTTTTTGGACGTAATAATATTATGTAATATTCATGGGATATTATGGATGATAATAATTATATATGTAGGTGAAAAAGCAATTAGGTATTCGCATTATTACGCGGGCTACCTTGAAGAAACTTGCTCAATGAATGAAGAACAAGCCAAAAGCATTAATAATAAACGGTATTTTGCATAGGTATACCTGAACCTTGCAAAATTGATTCTTAATACTAAATACTTTTTTTTACTTCATAAGCTTGAGAACATACCATGAATTGTATGGTGACATACACATAAGATTTTGTTGTCAACAATAAATATGGTCAAAACTTTTTCTTGCTATTAATTTTCTTTTATGGTTGTCATAGTTATTTATGTACCAAGAGCGTTAAGTATTATTAAGCATTATAGTCGAGTAACGCCTGTGGTGTATACAATACCTTATTTTTCATTAATTTTAAAATATAAATAGTAAAAAGTCCTGCACTTTTTTTTTACTATTTTCGCCAAATTTTAGTATTAAGTGAGCGTTGATCGGTTGTCATAGAATAAGTTTGACGGTTGCTAAGGGTTGTTTAATTTAAGCGTCTTTTACGTTTTATAAACGAAAATATGGAAATTCCACAAAATATTTTAGAAACTTATTACCGGCAAAGTCTAAAGCCCTGTACGACAAGGAGTATGAAAATTTTCTACAATCGAAAGTAAAAAACCAAATTACGGTGATTAATGAAACAGTAATGATGGCTTACTTTTAGGAATTGGTTTGTAACCCTTTTGCTCATTGGTAATAACTAGTTTTAATTATTTTTACTTTATTTTAGTCGGAAAAATACCGGGTGTTGCATCGTCGAGCGGGACATAGGAAATCCCATGTAATTTTAAATGGGGTCAATTATTGGCTTCCCTAATTATTTTAGAGAAAAATTCTATTTAGGTTTATTAAAGAGCACTAAAACCCACATTCAAAAGAATAACTTTAGATATTTTTGATGAGCCCGTTTACGGGTTAACGCCGATTTCTTTTTAACTATTTCTCCTTTTTATGGCCCCGTATTTGCGGGCACCAGTCAAGGTAAAAGATGACTGTCAAATAAAGTTGTCATTTTGAAATGTGTGCTTTATTGTTATAAAAACTCGTACATCGAAAATATTATTAGCCATGAATTACACTTCTGAAGAAAAAATATTGATGATTAAATGGTATTATCAAGGAAATAGTTATCAAAATGTGTCAGACATGTTTGCTGCTCTGTATCCGAATAGACCGATACCTGCAAAATCTACAGTCGAAAGGACTATCAAGAAATTTGAGACAAAAGGCACTGTAATAAATAACTGCAGATGTGAAGAAAGGCAGGAACAAAGAAGAGATGCAAGAAATGATAGGGACTTGCAAGTTTTATTGTGCGTGGAAGAAAATGATGGGAAGATCAGCACAAGGAAACTTGAGGATGGCATATGATTAGATCACACCACAGCGTTACGAGCTTTGAAACGACATAAATATTATTCATACAAATATGAAAAGCACCAAGAGCTAAGAGATAGGGACGAAATACGACGACAGGAGTTTTGTTTTGGTATGATGGAAAGAGCAAACATGGATAGGGAATTTTTAAAAAACATTTGTTTCACTGACGAATGCACATTTACCTTAAACAATGAACCCAATGTTCAAAATTATCGATATTGGAGCAAAGAAAACCAACACAGGTTTGTGGAAACAAGGACGCAATATCCACAAAAAGTTAATGTATGGGCTGGGATTTTCGGAGAAAATATTATCGGGCCATTATTTCTTACACGAAATTTAAATGCAGAATATTTTTTGGAACTACTTGAAGATCATATTTTACCTACTTTACATGATGCCGCCAGGGAAAATCAGGAAGTTTGGTACCAAATGGATGGCTGCCCGGCACATAGTACCTTGGCTGTCCGGGAATATTTAAACCGTGCTTTTAATGGAAATGTTATTGGCTTAAATCATACAGTAAATTGGCCAGCCAGGTCTCCTGATTTATCGCCAAATGATTTCTTTCTCTGGGGCTATTTAAAAAACAGGATATACAAAGATAAAAAATACCCAAATCTAGACGAGTTAAAAAATGCTATTTCTGCCGAATGCAATAGAATTTCAGTTTACCAACTAGCGAATGTAAGAAGAGAATTTTATGATCGCCTCGGTTATTGTCTAGCAGTCAATGGAGGAATATTTGAACATCTTCTTAAATCCTAAAGTTCTAACAATTTAATAGTACCTACCTATTAATTAGTAAAATATTGAAACATGTAAAATGTCATAATTAACCTTGTAATTGGATACTTTATTTTAGTTTTATTCAGATTAATTTGTACTCATAAATACACCTTTAATATTTTCGATGTACGAGTTTTTATAACAATAAAGCACACATTTCAAAATGACAACTTTATTTGACAGTCATCTTTTACCTTGACTGGTGCCCGCAAATACGGGGCCATAAAAAGGAGAAATAGTTAAAAAGAAATCGGCGATAACCCGTAAACGGGCTCATCAAAAATATCTAAAGTTATTCTTTTGAATGTGGGTTTTAGTGCTCTTTAATAAACCTAAATAGAATTTTTCTCTAAAATAATTAGGGAAGCCAATAATTGACCCCATTTAAAATTACATGGGATTTCCTATGTCCCGCTCGACGATGCAACACCCGGTATACCTCAAATAGCCTTTGGACAAAATATTCCCAGGTGAAGTCTGAACTTATAGTAAAGGAAGACATTAATATTTCAAGATATTGTCAATTAATAGCATTTTTAAAAGTTAAATCAAAGGGATATCTTCCTAAAAAGTCAAAAGTTTTGGAAGGTGAACAAGTTTTAGCTTTTATCAAAAATGCGCCGAATGATACCTGCTGCATAAAGTGGTACTCGTAATGGGAGTTCTTGGCGGTCTAAGACGGGATGAGATGGTAGCAATGATTATTGATCGTATTGAGGATAAGGGGCCTGGTATGCTTGTCAAGGTACCAGAAACTAAAACTGCTACGCCAAAAAGTTTTACTATAATCGAAGGAGACCAAAGAGATGCCTTTAAATTGGTTAGACAGTACCTTGCGTTAAGGCCAAAAAGAATTAAGGAACGTAGATTTTTCCTTACATACCGAAATGGTAAATGCATAGCTATGCCTGTGGGTAAAAATACACTAGGACGTCTTCCTTCAATCCTAGCAAAATTTCTGAATTTAGAAAACGCCAAGGAATATACAGGACATTGCCTACGTCGGACCTCGTCCACACTTCTTATCGAGGGTGGTGCTTTCCTTGCTACACGAAAAGTGGAAGAGTACTAGCGTAGCGGAGAGTTATATTGAGAAAAGCATCACGTCAAAAAACCGAATAGCAAAAATGATAGCTAGTTCTGTTACCAAATGAGAAAATATGTTAATTAAGTTGAAATGGAGCAGGAATCCGCATGCACATCGAGAAACTCAGCAATCGAGTCGCAAAGTTTCATAGTTGGTCCAGCTTCTTTCTCAGAAAATTCAAAAATTGTGCATTTATCATAGGAAAAACAGAATAATATTATGTAAATAAATTGTTAAAAATAAATACAAATTTTGTTCAACATTTTTTTTAATAAAAATTACCGGGCATTATGAACTTTATCGCCCGCTAATATTTCCTATGATATTATGATGTTGTTTATAGCAACGGTTTATAAGGTATTATAAGTAAATAATTGATAGATGAAGAATAAAAGTATTTAAAAATTTCTTATACATTACCATAACACTGCATTAGTTTCTTTATTGCATCAGAGAACTTACCTAAAAAAAAATATTTATAAAATTATCTTATATTTACATTAAAGGTTAGATTTTATCTAACGATAACAATTTCGTAAAACAATCAAACTTAACCAATAAAAAGTTTCTAATTTACTTGTTGATTTTATCTGTAAAGCAATAAAAGCACTTTAGGCTTAGGGAAAAGACAAAACTTTTTACATTACGTATATCGAGGACGGGAAAAGTGGTTTAAAACCAACGTCGTGTGACATGGGAATTTTAAACCAAACTTGCAGCCCCTAGGGTTCAGTTTTCTTTTTTAGTTGCCGGAATTTTTGATCAAACTTTTTACTTGTCAATAATTGTCATGAGTTTTGTTCTGTATGCTAGGAAAGACAGCATAAAATAGTAGTTTTGAAATCTCACGACAGTTCCTTTGTTTTACCCAGAATAATATCCATTTTAATAGTAAGTAAGGGTAAATAATTAGATACACGGGTTTTTGTGAACCATGTATGCCCTCCAGTATAAACCAATGACGAAGCTAAGGGAGGTTTAGAGGGGCTGAAGCTTGGAGGTAGGCTAGATACACTTGATATTATCAATGAAAATTGGGTACAAGAAAATGGAACACGCATGAAATAATAGGATCCTGATCCCAAATTGTAATGTAAAAACTAAGAAAAAGTAATTTAAAATGATAAATTCACTCCTATAATAAAATGTCCCTTTGACATTTGCATTTTAATCACTTTGACATCGATAAAAAAGGTGCATCATTTTTTATCGCGATAAAACCCTCTCCAGCTAAAAATTAAATGGTAAAAACCTGTCCAGCTCAAAATCGAGTAGCTTTTCTTTTTCGTTGCTCGGTAACCTGACATTGTTACAAATTAATTTGTGCTGTTAAACATTTTTTTAGTGAAGTATTATTTTTTTTAGTACCTATCTATTCATGCCAAAATTCGTGAATTTCTCTAGCTAAAAATCACTCGATCTTTTTTTTAAGATCGAATAAACTGTTATTTTTTAAACTTGTTACAAATTAATTTGTGCTGTTAAACATTTTTTTAGTGAAGTATTATTTTTTTTAGTATCTATTCATGCCAAAATTCGTGAATTTCTCTAGCTAAAAATCACTCGGATCTTTTTTTTAAGATCGAATAAACTTTTATATTTTAAACTCAAACTAGATCACTTTTTAGCAATTTAAACTGGAACTAACTGTAATAGACAGCGAAGCTGGAGCGTTTTTATCGTTTCGTTTGTTCTCGTTAAATTTCTAAGCAATCTAGTTTTCGTAAAAAATAATAGTTTATCCGATAAAAAAAAAAGCTCTTGTGGTTTTACGTATGATAAACTCACTCCTACAATAAAATGTCCATTAGACATTTGCATTTTTATCACTTTGACATCGATAAAAAAAGTGCATCCTTTTTTATCGCGATAAAACCCTCTCCAGCTAAAAATGAAATGGTAAAAACCTCTCCAGCTCAAAATCGAGTAGCTTTTCTTTTTCATTGCTCGGCAACCTGACATATTGTTAAAAATTAATTTGATGCTGTCAAACATTTTTTTAGTGAAGTATTATTTTTTTTTAGTATATATTCATGCCGAAATTCGTGAACTTCTCTAGCTAAAAATCACTCGATCTTTTTTTTAAGATCGGATAAACTTTTATTTTTTAAACTCAAACTAGATCACTTTCTAGCAATTTAAACTCGAACAAACGGTAATAGATAAAAACGCGACATCGTTTGTTCTCGTTAAATTTCTAAACAATCTAGTTTTCGTAAAAAATAAAAGTTTATCCGATAAAAAAAAAGCTCTTGTGGTTTTACGTATGATTATTTAGTACACCTGCCAATTTCGCCGTTTCGTCCAATCGAACCGTCTCGATTAAGCCAATCACCTAGTATAATACTGATAAAACCCCTTGGGATTTTAGCGATTAAACGTCGCCATTGGCCCGTCTAGTTCTGTCACAATATTTCGAAGTATAAATCAATGTCAATTATTTTTTTCTAACTTTTTCATAAAATTTCTGATATTTTAATACAATTACATTAGTACTATATTTATTTACCTACTTGTTTTTATATTATAATACACCCATGTCTATTTTTTCTCCAAGAAGCTTGTTATTGTAAATTACACAACATTTAAAAAAACCTATCAATGTCATTTATTATATTATAACTAATCTAAAATTCTGACGTATTGCTTTTGCTTTAACATATTTTGCTGCAATGCTGGCAACCAAACATACAATAATAAAATTATAATAAATGTATTTTGGTTGTCAGCCTCAAACTATAGTAGTTTTCCTATTCAGTGCGCAAAGTTATGTTTTCCCGCACGCGAAAGCAGTTAGACGAACGACGCGAAGCGGAGTTCGGATAAGCTTTAAGTGCGGGAAAACTACTTTGCGCACGTGTTAGGAACAATATTTTTTCTACGAGTGAAATAACTATATATTTTTTTAATTTTAAATTTTTATTGACATCAAAAACAACTATTTTTTTAATTTTAAATTTTTATTGACATCAAAAACAACTTATAACTACTTATACCTAAATTGCCTATTTATTATTATTAATTACATTAATATGGAATGTGCAGTTGGTCGCTTTTTCTACATTTATTGCAGATCTAGCAACTAGAGGTGAAAATGTTGTAGTAGATGTCATTTCCTGGTTCATCAGTACTGTCGTGTTGCAAAAGGAATAAATGGATCCATTCTTTGAAGTACTTGGAACTGCTTCACATTTTTTAGGGCTGCAGCTTAAAATTTTGTTGCTTAGCCCTTTTTTATAAGTTGTGGACTCATCGATGTATCCCTCAGCTACCGCAGTAGATTTCCAACCCCCCAAACGTTTTATGTCAGTGATTCCTTCTCCAGAATTGGCCAGTAACGTTGCTGATGACCTTCTGAAACTGTGCCCTGTATAGAGTTCCGGATTTGGCAGTTTCAAAAAGGCAGCTATTTCAGAAGGCATCTTTCCGAAACTATTTACTCCAACACATTGTGAAACGCATTTATCTTTTTTGTAGACTAAGAAAAAACGGTTGTTTGACGTATCGGGCGTAAGCTTTTGTATTTTCTGTACAGTTGCAGGTAGGCTCCGTTATGAATTTCTTCCGATATTATAAAGTTTCTTGCTGTATGATTTTTTGAATTCCTAATTTTGACAATTATGAGGTTTTCTTTATCTTCAATGTCGGCAGTGGTTAAATTTGCTAGCTCTTCCCTTCGGCATGCGCCGGCAAGTCCAAAAATAGTGGCAACTTTAATTAAAAGGTAAATTTCATCTGGTGCCGAATTAATAAAACTGAATATTTCTTCCTTCGTAAATATTTTTGCTTTTTTTGGTTTAAACCCAATATTCTGCTTTTTCAGAAATGCAGTGAGCTTATAAAATTCACCAATATCGATGTCTCTTTTTATTTTTATTACATTTTTGAGCATTGAATATTTTGACCACATTGTGTTAGGTTTAAATTCTTTGCTTAACTTAAGAAAGTAGGCTAAAAGTACCTCTTCCTTTAACGTTTTTATCCCCCTTTGTTCGCACCATTTGGAAAACAACTCGTACTGTTTCTCGTATTTTTCTCGCGATTTGGCAGGCAGCAATTGCAAACTAGCCATGTTGGCGGCTTCTAGGACATCTTCTGGAAGTTCTTCTTCAGTGATATCCATTTTTAAAACAGTTTTTTTTATTTTAAATAGGTGAAAATGCTAGTGAAAATTTTGAAGAAGACCTCTAAACTGACATGAAAGCGTTGTATGACAATGTATTTTGGTTGCTAAGGGAACAAACCGCATTTGACACAAAAATACTTGATTTTTTTTAACTTGAACAAAATTAGAGAAAAATATAATAATGCAGATTTCAAAAAAATTTTGAGCCGCACGGCACAATACTTCGGTATAGTTTATAAGGCAACACATAAACCACACGGAAAAAACAGTATTGTAAATTTAGTTTAGTAAGAATTTTATAGTATATTTCTCTATAAAACTTCTTAATAACTATAAATCTCTATATCAGCCTTTTCCAAAATAAAATTGTAAACCAAATTTATTAAAAAATATGGTTAGCTTTTTTATATAACATAGTATAATTATGCCACTACTAAGGTATATATTACATTTTACAAATGCGTTTTGGTTAAATTGAATAACCATTTCTTTTAGTTAAAAGTAAGAAACTGTATTGTGAATTTTACTAAATCCTTTTGTGGCTTTTATAATTTTTTATTACATTAAGAGACAAGCATACAAAATGGTTATAAAGGAAACTTAGTAAAAATTACTATATTTCTTTACTAAAGTTTTTAATAAAATTTAGAAGGGTGTAATTATAGTAAGACTGTTTAACAATAAACTATATGAATTTTTATATTACTATATTTGCAAAATATCAAAAATTATAGAAGCGCTTATAAAATTTTCGTAGGAAAATTCGTATTTTACTGAATGAATATGGTAGAAACCCTAAATAATTTACAGGAATAGTCTTACTCTTACTCTTATGTGTTTTAAGTTCAAACTGGTTAATTTTGTCTCTGATTTTGTGTTTATGGTATTATGGTGCTGTTATGTGGAGTTTGGAGGATTTATTAGCAGAATGGAATCTGGAAGACTTAGTTTCGACCACCAAGAAAGAAAGACCAAATATATTTCATTATACCATGTGTAAAAGCAAATAAAAAATGTTACAAAAATATTTAAATAAATCTACAAAAGGAGTTTTAAATATTTACTAAAATATTTAATTAGTGTAACAAAAGTTGGTGGTAGAAATTCAACTAAAATTAATAGAACTTACGAAAAAATATTACAAATTTTACAATATGCATTAGTAAAATGTGCAAAACTGCTTGGTAGTTTTTACAAATAATTATTACAACCGTAACAACAGAAGCTAGAAAAAAACAACAACATATTTTTATATTATTTGCACTCCTGTTTAATAGTTTTTACTGTTACGAATTTTTTTATTGCTATATATTTTGTAGTAACTATTAAAAATATTAACTCCTTTTTACTATAATTTTATAGTCTTCCTTAATATACCATATGGCTGTCCTATATAGAACTATAAAATATAGTTACTTCTATTATATTTTTGGATATTCTTATAAAGTTTTTTTTTCCGTGCACCTGTCAACTTTGTCTTGTTACAATATTTTTGTATAAATATCTAAAAAAATTATAAAATATAAGAAAAAAACGCGTCTATAATATGGTAATTTTGCTTTAAAATAAGTGTGCGGGAAAAAAAATTTCCCGCACAGTGTGCGGGAAAGTGCTACTTTGCGTATGCAAAAGTGTGCGCAGAGTAGCTTCTTTGCGGTCACTCGTAGAAAAAACAGTTTTCGTCGGGACATTTGGGGTTCACGAAATAATCGTGCCAAATATCACTCGACCATCATTTTTTTTATTGGTTAAATTTTCCATGGTTCACTCAAACTTATTTGGCAATTTTACTCGTTGAACTTTGGGCATGTTTATTCAAAGATTAAATCCATCGAGCTTCGCTCTCGGGATCTAATCAGAATAAACATGTCCAAACACAACTCGTAAAATTTCCAAACAAAAAAGTTTTCGTGACAGCTGAAAAATTTAACCGATAAAAAAACGAGGTCTTGTGATATTACTATTGATAAAATTTCTGATAAAAATTACTGTAGTTACGGTAACACGTAATTATCTTATTTTAACAAAGCTTCCACACTAATTTTTCCGCCAATATTTCTTTCTAGATTATCTGCGAAAATTCTAATGTTCGCATACTAAAATCGCATAATAATGATAATTTTTACTATTTTGAGATTGCCTAAAAAGGTAAATGAGTTTCCTAATAAAAAAATACTTAGAAAAATAGCTGAATACAAACGCGTTGCTGTGCGTCACTCCATAGCCATTAAAATAATAAAATTACTCGTCATCCAAATACACATTCCATAAAACAAATTCCTAATGCATTTTCCATTAACTCTGGTCACGAGTAACCTCAAATAAAAAAAAATTCTGGTGCTATTGAACTGTGTATGTGATACTGTCTGTCACTGTGGATAAAGACCTCTGTATAAATAAAAATAAATATTATGGAAAAAAATTTTCAAAATTTGATCATGAAAACAACAAAAAAAAAGTAAAAAAGTATTTTATTGTGGAAATGGCAGAATCAGTTAATTTTCTATTTAAGAGTTAGTTGATCACATTAAATTTAATATTTGCTGCCTTCCATCATGCTCCGATTGCTATCTCTAATCAATGCAAATTTTATCATTTAAACTCTCATTAAATAAAGATGTTTTAACAACTCTTTATTTCCCCGAAAATATTTCCACCATGCCAACTTTACTTATAAAGTTGCCCAAAAGTTTACAATTTAATCGCGTTACTGGAACATTTCATTTCATAATTCAGTTCGTGAACTTCGGGTCTAAATAACCCGGCCGCAATACTAATTAAGAAACTTTCTTGAATAAAAACTTTTTTTTCTGCTCCGAAAATTGTCGACACTTTAGCACAATATCTCGATTTCGGGGCAGGCGAAACGAACTTTAAACTCAAACAATATCTCAGTTTCAACTTTAACGGACCGTTTCAATCCTGGTTTGGTAGGCCATTAAGGGTGGATCGCAAAAAATCTATTTTTGAAATATGGAAAATGATACCTGACCTGTTCTTCATTTTATAGTCTTTTTCTACAACTGTTCATAGATAACTACAGAACTGCATTAAAATTATCTACAATTTTGCACAGCATACGTCTAAATTCCCATAATATTTGGGAGAAATCATCCTTCAAAGAAAATATGTGGCAACACGACACACTGTTTCGTTTTTAAGGGTAGCCCACCCTTAAACTCAAACAATACCTCAGTTAAAGCTTTAAGAGACCGTTCGTCTCTGCTGTTTGCACTAGTAGACCAATAGTGAAAACCGGTCGAAACCCACGACTGGTCCCTAGAGGAGGGGGAGGGGAGGGGATGGCTGCGCCCTCGCACCTCGTTAGACAACCAAGTTTTGAACTGGGAACTTCAACTATGTCACTGAATAATGGCATTACTGAATACTATTCTAATCCTATAAAGGACAGATATTACCGCTTTCATCGATTTGGCATGTTTTATTCATAACGCTGTAAAAAATAGAAATTACATTACTGGGAGTGCAAAACGAACAGTATTTGTTGAGCCCAGAAGCTTACAAACTGGGCGAAACACATAAGAAGCCTTTTAATCCCAGTCATACCTTTTTCTAATAATAAATTTAAAAAAGAAAAAAAAAACTAATATAGCAGGTCATGTTATTAGACTATACTCTATTTCATCATGGTTGACAGCACAGCAAAGAGTTATTAGTCGTAAAATCGCAATAAATCATAGACGTGACAATAACAGGCACCTGGTCTTAAAATACACAGGTACCTCTATTTCATAGTAGAATATTTCCGACTTATTTAGTTTAGCTTTCAGCGTGTTATCGAAAATTGTGGGTAGCGATAGCGATTAACTATTCCTCAGTGTTTCGTAAGAGTGTGCTTCACGTAAAAGCAAAGACAATAAATTTAAATGTACATGACACACTTGTACACCAAACACTCTCTAGTACTGTTCGAAACCTAGTATCAACATGTGCCGATATGACGGGAGCTTGTGAATCAACAATCTAAAGGCTTCTTAGGGAAAGACAATCTGGAACGGTAGCCCCTCCTACTCTTAAACAGTCGCCAGGAAGGACACCTGTACAAAGATACGTATAAGAAAAGTTCATAATCTTTATTTCAATATGGAGATCCCAGCATTACATACGAGCTGCAGAATTTTGAAAGACGCAGGAATTCCTGTCAGTGGTTTATCCTAAATTTATTGGAAATAAATGATTTATTAGATCTGACATTTTTTTTTGGTTCCACCTCACTGGTTATGTGAATTCCCAGAATACACGCGTGTGGAGTAGTGAAAATCTCCATTGAATCCACATTGCACCCTTAAAAAATTGATGTCCGGTTGGCTGTTTCCCGAAGAAGAA
The DNA here is from genome assembly GCA_963920685.1 of Polydrusus tereticollis. Lineage (NCBI taxonomy): Eukaryota > Metazoa > Arthropoda > Insecta > Coleoptera > Curculionidae > Polydrusus > Polydrusus tereticollis. Next base: position 65,416,691 of record OY987327.1, read on the forward strand.
TTGTTGGTCCTATTTTTTGCCATGACACAATTACAGAATAGCGGTATAGGGACAATATTTTGAATCCATTTGTGGAGCAATTACTTGACGCTAAACTACGTTTTGTTTTTTTTTAACACGTCACATACGGGGGTGGTTAAGGCTTAAAATAATCCCATTTTTTCAACCCGTTGTTTTTTTTTATTATTTTCTTAATAATAATTATGAAATTTCAAAGTATTCTGCGTAAAAAAGGTACTCTTAGTTCACTTTGATAAGACTTACAGTTTTTGAGTAAAATCGTTTTAAAGAAAATCACGTCCATAAAGGGGTTAATAAATAAAATTATTCTTAAAGCCTTTATATCAAAAATGTACTAAAAACTACAAAATTAATGAAAGTAAATGCTTTTAAATATATGCAGTCAGCTCTTACGCCTCTTACGAAACTAAATAAATTGAAAACGAAATAAATATGACAACTTATTTAGAGAGTAATAATGCGACATAAAATAGGGCTGTTTAACAAAAATTTTTTAAAGAATAAAATTTAAATTTAAACCAAGAACTACTCCTTGAGAAGGTGTTCAAACAGACCCCCATTTTCTCTGATACAAAGTTCAGCTCTACGGCGAATGTTGTGAGATGCCCGAAGAATATGAAAAGGATTTCTTCTTATTTCATTTCCGGTTTGAAAAATTCGCTGAAGCAGATCCTCATGGGTATCCACCTTCGTTGAATAAACTATGTTGCACATATGACCCCAAAAATATTAATCGAGTGGATTTAAGTCCGGCGATCTCGCTGGCCAGGATACTGTTCCACCTCTGCCTATCCACCTTTCAGGATAATTATCATCTAACCAGTTACGAACAGGCCGACAAAAATGGGCAGGGGCACCGTCGTGTTGGAAATACATCCCCAACCTAGACCTTAAGGGTACCTCGTCCAACAGTTCTGCTAACTGATTTTAAAGAAAGGCCAAATATCACTTGCTGGTTAAATTATTGGGCATTTTAATTGGACCAATTAACTGATTTCCAATTATTCCCGCCCACAAATTGACGGAGAACCTATATTGACAATTAGTTCTTTGGACTGCTCTTGGATTTTCATCGTGTCAAAAGTGAGTGTTACGAGTATTAAACACTTTAGTTCTACTAAATGTTGCCTCATCGGACCACAAAATGTTGATGTCCTAAAATCCATCGACATAACTGTATTTTGGGTGGGAAATCTCTAGGCAACGGCTCTTGAACCCTCTGGTAATGATATGGGTGAAGACCTTGCATCTGAATCATTCTTCCTATCTAAAATAAATATTCGTTATAATTATGGATAGCAATATGGTAAAGTAAAACGCATTTAAATTGATTTCGGAATGTTGACTTCTGTAGCCAATGGTCTGAGTCCAACTTGAGGATTAGCTACTATTTGTTGAAGTGCATTTTCCAAATCATAGTCCCCCTATAGGTCGTCCACGAAGGCATTCAAATGAACCATTCTCCATCAAATTTCTATGAACCCTTTCAAATACTTTGCGCCCAGGAAGTCTCCGTTGCGGAAAACGTTTGCGATATTCCTGTACCGCAGCAAAGCAACGTCTATTACAATATCGGTATACAAAATGGATATCGGTAAGCTCGTGGTTTAAAAAATTTTGCATTTTCTGATTTATTATGTCTAATTTTACAACAGTAATAACAGCAGCCAATATCTGACACAGAAATGTCAAAAGGAAACAAATATCAATTTTAATCCATGGCCTTCTATTCATTAATTTCACTTTGATTATTATTCTTATTAATTATCTCCTTTATGGACGTGATTTTCTTTAAAACGACTTTACTCAATAACTGTAAGCCTTATCAAGGTGAACTAAGAGTACCTTTTTTACGCAGAATACTTTGAAATTTCATAATTATTAAGAAAATAATAAAAAAACGACTGGTTGAAAAAATGGGAAAATTTTAACCCTTAACCACCCCAGAATGTGACGCCTATGACTAAATTTTTGAAATTCTGAATTCATAAACTGATTTATCCTTAAAAGTTTATAACCATACCTAATTTCAAAATTTAACTATGAACGGGTTCGAAAATATTAAAAAAGAACGGGTTCAGGGTTCCCCATTCGAGGGGGGGGGGGAAGCTCCCTTAACAAGCCTTTCTGCACTTATGTCCATATGAAAAAATTCTATTATTTTTAGCCGGAGAATATGGTGGTAAAGTATTGCCCCTTAATTTCGGGGCACCCTGTATATAGTCCCCTTATAATTATTGTGATCTAAACCAAGCCCTATACGTTCTACAATCCAAGCCCTCTTGGAGGAAAATAATTTTTGCCCGCACAGCACAAACTCTTGAAAAAATAATTTTAAGGAAAAGTGAAAAAAAAACGATTATTTTTGAAAGAACTGATTAACTGGATCGAACTTTAACTGAAACAAAAAGGCATTGGACAACCCGAGGGACAACCTCATAAATAAATTGAATAATGTAATATAAAATACAGTCATCGCAAATAATTTTTAAAATTTACGTTCGCGTCGTAAAAGCGTAAAATCCATTTTTAAATTAAAAAGTTTTACTTCTTGAACAATATATTTATATTACGGCCGGGGTGATAAAACTCTTCGGAACTTTCCCAAAATTATTTCAATATAAACTGGCTGAAAAATGCATCGTTTGTAGACTTTCAGAAAACTGAATAAAGTGATAAACTGAGCTCAGACGCGTTAGAGTTGGGAAAATTGTAAAGTTTTTATCGCCAGATTGTTTATACAGTGACAGGGAAAATACGCCTCACAAGAAAAATGCTTAAATCAAATTATCAATTTAATTAAAAAACTAATCCTGACTGTAATTGAAGCGATGTTAAGTTAGAAATATTTTTAACGTTAAACGATTCACAAAAAATATGGAGTTGGGAACAAAAGCGGACAACATTATTAATCAAATTACAATGAGCCTTGTGACATAATAAGATTTAATCTGCTGGTTAGAAATAATCACTTTGCATGTTTGATTCTGACTGAAACTCATGTTACACCTACGAATTGAAACTGCAGTAGCTAAATCTTGAATATTTGAAATGAATGCTGTTACAGTTCGAAAATTGCACTTCATAAGTTTTCGGTTTTAAATTGTTAAAATACATATGTAGACTCTTACCTTAAACATTAATTACTAATTAAGTTACCTGTAATAGCCAAAATTTTCATTATGTTTAGTTTCAAACCTTTGTTGATGTTTATATTCCAGGAATGTTTTGTATCTTGCAGGACATATCCAAGTGGATTGATTTTTTCTGTTCCTTGTTTGATACTACTTGCAGACAGGTTTGATTTCAAATCTTTGTTTTAATTGATTGGTAACTGATAAACTTTTCAAGTTAGCAATAGAAATAACTTCTTCTATTTGAGATGTAGGTTAAATGTCTCGAATGTTGTAATCAGCTGTTTTTAGGAAAATCGATAATAGGTCACTGTCAGACTGACAGTTTCTGCGCATTTTCACAGCCACGTCTGGTTAATTTTTGCTTAGTCGCGTGAGTTGACTTCGGTCGCCGCTAGTTTTCTATGTTATTAAAAGAGATTAGTTTCCGTAGATAGGGTTGACTAATTTTTGTCATTGTTTTGTTTTGGTAACTATGTACGTTGGAGAAAAATAAAAATCGCCCCTTTCGAGCATGGACACTGGAAGTTAAAGCACGTTTGTGGAAATAGCTCCCCAAGTTTAGTTTTTTTTGGGCCGTGCAGGCTAATGTAGTGCCGATAAAGCATCCACAAATGCTTTAAAAAGGGTATGGCTTTGTAGTTTGCCTATTCTTTGGGCGGAATGCCGATTTAAAATGCCTTAATGAACTTCAACAGCGGTCATAGACGCGATTTGGTAAATTTAGTTATTTGAGGTAGGTTTTAGGTTTAAACTTTAGTATCTGAATTAGCCTCGATGGGTGTTATCAAAGATTTTTCTTTCATGTTGTATATCTAAAATTCGATTTTAGGGTTTTTTTTGGTAGGGGCTAAAAGTCCGAGTACAAACTGGAGTACTAGTTTATTTTGTTGGAAATGCCTGGACGCGGGACGTGCCAGTTGCCATGTACCATTTGAATTCTTGGAGACTAGCTGTGAAGCAGTATCCACGTTAACTGTTTGAGAGACCATGGGTAGCACGTAAAGTTGCAGCTAAGTATCGTTACCCTGTGTTCATTTTTCTTTAAAAAGTAGTCAACTAAAAATCTTAATATTCTGCATTTGCGTATTGTTTGATATACAGTGTTTTGCGCCCATGTTATGTACAGAGCTTGTGCCATGTAAATGTGTAGCGTATGTCGACGTAGCGTTAAAACGTCACAAGAGTCTCTAGTAGTTCAGAACGTTAGGTAGCTCCTTTTGTTGTAAATATAGTTACAATTAAGGGCTAAAGGCCATTTGTTTCCTCTAAATTTACCACTTGTAATTTTGACATTTTAACTTATCTATGGCAGAGTGGCTAGCATGCTTATTGAGTAACCACAGGTACTCTCAAGATATTGTATTATACTATAACAGAGATTTTATGGTAAATTCAGTTAGTTGTGAGAGGTTCTTGCACAGACCTTGCGGAAATTCCTAGCCTGAGGCAATGTCCTGGATGTAGGTCTATGTGGCTGCCAGATCAGACTGAACAGTCATTTTTACAGTGTAGGTCTGACAGTTGCCGTCTTGTGCAAGACCCTGTCAAACAGGGTTTAACTTTTTGCTTTCTTTTATCGATAACTTTATAAATTGAAACCTTCAGAAATTTCATTGTCAAACCTAGTACTATCACTTTAATATTTCATTTCACTTATTTATCTTTAAACTTTAAGTATCTATTGTCCACCAAAGTAAGAGGAGCTTGCATTTATAGAACCAAGTAACCAAGGGCTTAACACCACTTTACGAATAAATATTTGTATTGGCCTCTGCGAAAATTTGGCTTTTATTTTAAATAGAGTGACTTTGAGGGCTTAAGTGAATGAAAGCTTATAAGAAGCTAGTGTATACCGATGGTGACATAAGTGTTTTTTTCCTAGTTTGTTTTTTCTGAGGCCAAACACTAGAACCTTTAAAGGCTTTTAAGTAAAATAAAACTAAGATGGCGCCTTCAGGATTTGACTTTAACTTACTTATATAAGAGTGCTAAACCTCTCAATCTAGAGACAAAATAGCGAACCTACCCTGAGTTGAGCATGAGCTAGCTAAGGGGTGTCTGGAAAACATCCTCCAGGGCGTAGGGTTGCCAGAGTAAGGGTGGATAGGTTGCCTTGTCGCAGTTTATTTTGGGTTAGTTATCCTAAGGTGAATACTGGCACCCGATTATTGTTTAGGGCGTAATTTGGTTTTTTATAACACTTAATTGTTTGAGGGTTTTTTTTATAACAATGCGCAAAAAACTCTAAGGCTTAACAGATTTTGACCATGATAATCATTTAAAATACGCGTAAAAAAAACAAGTTTGATTAATAATGTTTTCAACGTAACCAACGTTTGGCTCTTAACTTAAATTAATGAAAAACTAAAATTAGAACTGTCCGCAAGGAAAACTCGGCCAATTAAAATTATTTATGCCATTCCGTAGGTGAAATGTTCCATAGCGTCGCATGCGGATGATACCGCATTTAATATTGATGTGGTCTGCTGCATATAAAACCGAAACGCTTGATCAAGTGCGAAGAACTTACGAAATTAATGAGGAACCAACTGAATAGTATCCTATTTATAAAGTAAAACTTAAACTGATCTTGTACTTCTAGTTTTAATAGTCAAATGTAGTCTAATTAATATAAGGAGAGTTTAAAGATGTTTTTACTTTAAGATAATTTATTTATTATTATAAAAAGTGGCAAAACATCCTGCATAAGAAGTGGATAGCGTCGTTATATTCCAATCGTACCTTTGAATATCATTTTTAAAGCGGTTATATACAGTTTTGATTTAATTGGAACTTATACAGGATGACATTGAAGAAGTATACAATGCCTATTACCACACAATAGAGGATCTCTAAAAAATGTAAAAAGTTCCTAAACACTTCTGTACAAATTCCATTTGTTTTCGAGACAAAATTTAATTTTTAAATAGGTACATAATTAACAATTCCTTTTTCTAGTACAAAAGTGAAGTAAAACGTATTATGATTTCCAAAATGCCTTTAGATGATAAAATATACCTTAGACTTAGTTAGGATTAGTTTTAGATTGTCGGTGCTCAAAGAATTTTAATAAAATGGCCCAATTTAAGAGATTTTATCACACTTTTTCCCATCATGAAATGACTATGATTTGACACTCTTTGAAATGTCATAATAACCTTTATTACCGCACCAGTGCTTTTTTGAATTATTGCCGCACTAGTGTGTTAATAACATCTTAAAGAAATTAAGCTTAAGGTAGAGATTTTTAAATTAAAAAACATACCATGTACGATTATATGAAAATTCATTTATTGTAAATATTAACAATAAATTATCGCTTGAACTCATTAAAATGTGCAATTTTCAGACACAACTGTGACAATGATTGAGATAAGCAATTTGGTGACGTACGATTGTCTTACTATGCCTGTTGCTAAGGTAATACAAATTCTTATTACCTGTATTCTGTATTCAATTTTTAAACTAATTATTTTTACTCAAATAATCATTATAATAATAATAATAATAGTTATAGTTGTATATAAAATTTTCTACGTAACACGTAGGATAAGGATACTATATTATTCAAGAACTTATGTGGTTGCACTACGGCCTCGTCGTGCAAATTTTCACATGAGTGCGTAATAATATACATATCCTAGTTGTTACGTGTAAATAACTAATATAGAGGACATTTTGTTTTTGTAAAATGCAACTTGTTATACGTCGTTGAAAAGGTAATTTTGAGAAGAATTTGAGGATACAGGTTGTCATTTAAGTTTGGTTTTTAAATGAACATTAAGATCCCACACAAACGTAGGAGTAAGTAACCAGTGCCGTAAGTAGCTTCTGATGCGGTGCTAGGTCGTCTTTTTGCGCCCCCTATATCTCGTTGAAATAAAAATAAAATGATAAATTATTTTTTATGCAGCTACAAACTATACAGGGTGTTTCAGAAGAACGGTACGTAACTTAACGGGGTGATTCCTTATGATATTCTAAGAGAAAAAGTTAATATGAACTTGTGTCCGGAGTTGCCCCGTTGTTGATATATAGGGTGTTAAAGTTTCTAAAAAAGGGGCTTAATTAGCCCTAACTAGATTAAATTTATTAAGTCCAGTGGCGTCTCGGGGGGCACCTTAACGAATATTCTTGACAAAAAAATGAACGCCACTGACTTGTTTCTAATGTTGATATTTTTACAGCTATTTTTCCTTGAATTGTTTTCGTATCTTGTTTCGTTTACGAGAGAAAAAATTAAAACCACTTTATTGCATCTACAAAAAAACATACCTATGTATTTCAAAGTTAATTAAAACTATTCAATTTTTTAAATAATGATACGAACAAAAAACTAATCAAAATAAATGTTGAAAATGGCCACCTTCGGATAAAACCCACGATTGCAACCGATTTAAAAAAAAAAAAAACTTTAACACTCTGCATATCAAAAACGGGGCAATTCCGGACACATGTTCATATGAACTTTTTCTCTTAGAATATCATAAGGAATAACACCCCTTAAGTTACGTGCCGTACTTCTGAAACACCCTGTATAATAGCAGCAACCCAAATAAAATATATTTTAACATACCGCGGTGCTCTGTACAATAATTTCGTTTATAGTGAATTTAACTATACTTGCACGAGGAAATAACGTTTTAATGGATGTAATCGGATTAGGTTTTCATAAGATCCGTATTATTCGGTAGGCAATACATAATTCGAAATTAATTTAATTCGTTTGCATAATGGTTCAAAAAGGATTAATAAGTAATTACAATCTTGAAACATAATTTGTGTCTATACACCTTATTAATTCAAAACTGGAGCGCTTAAATACAAGCGCGCTCATATATTAAGCCAGCAGGGAATATTGTTCACTTAAATGTGGTCCGATGTGGAACAGTGCAAATTTCCAATTTAGCATGTAACATTTTCTGTAAGAAAATGTTTTGAGAGTTTTGCTCCCAAAAGTTATAAGCTTACGGTATAGTGAATATGAATCCTATCGACTTATTTTATTATCGAGAAATCGGAAAAATCGTACATTGTTGTCAAAGAGAGCTGGTGGGGAATGGGAAGTAAAAATTACGCAAAAACTCGGCCTCAAACTGTTTGTATTAAATTAAGATACATTTTTCGGTCCGCAAGGAGCATCTTTAGACCTTTAGATAATAATTTAAAGACACATATTAAAAATAAGTATGGAAAACCTAATAAATCGTTTTCCCCATGTAGCTACTACTACTACTGAACTAACGCATAATATTTGTAATACTTTACTTAGAAGTAGATTTTCATAGCAACTAAACTAAACCCCAAACCGAGGGGTAAACAGCCGAAGTCAGCTTTGTACACCCATTGCTACATTGCTTAATATTCCACATTTCTTTAAAAACATTGCACATTACTTTAACCATGTTGCTTGCGTTTTCCATAGTTGAGGTAAACAATTGTTGTGTAACTTGTGTAGTTGCTATGACCTTATGACTGCCATAGTGACATAATTTTAAAATATATTTGTATGTAATGTTTTCACGAACATTGTACCAATTGCAACCTGCGCTCCTTTCCTCGTTTTTTTAGTTCGATTTCATGTACGGGCTTTAAACTAATATGTTTCGTAATATACCCGTCCCCCGCACGGTATTTTTAGTCAAACCGCCTCTAAGACTAAGCTTAGGTTCTTCTTGTCAAGTATTAAGCATTGAACTAGAAAATCTTTCAAAATTCCCTTCTCATTATTACTCCTTTGCCATGTTGCAGTGAAATTGGAAAGAACGACTCAAATAAGTCTCGGAAATGATCAGCAAAATGAATAACAGGAACTCCCTATAAGGAAGAATTAGAAAAAATTATAAGAGAAATAAATAACAAGAAGTCAGTCGAAAAGAAAATATCTTTAGCGGAAAAACCATTGACCACAAAAGCAAAGAATGTTACAAAAGGAATTAAAAGGAAAATATAAGAAGATAGTGACAGCGATTCAGATGTGGACGTAGAACTAGACGATCTTTAAAAGTAAGATTAATAATACATTACCTTTTTGGCGAATATCACCTACATACACATCAAGTGCTTCTAAAAATAGTAAGCAATTCTACACACACCGTTTTCTCCAACTGTTGGTTCATTTTTTCTTTTTTACAAAATTTACCATTTCCTGACGAATGGCCCGTTGAGACAGACTTTTATCAAATTTCAGAGAATGGCCCAAATATATCTTTGGCAATTATTATTGGCAAAGGTAGAAACGCCGAATTTTTCGCTAATTTTTTGCAAACACCAAACACTATGTTTGTCGCTATCTTGGTCGCTGATAACGAACCCGATATTTTTTTGTTCGACGGCTTCAGAGTTTTTGATAAAAAAATATTTACTTTTTTTTACTTGCTAGTGCAAGTAGGATATTTGCATGGAATCCTTTAAATTTTACCATTGGCAGAGACATATCACTTGTAGAGCTCACAAAATACACTTCTCTGTTAAAATAAATACAAACTGTGACTAAAAAAAAAAAAAACGGAAAACCGCAGAAAATCATGAAAAATTGAAAAAAAAACACAAAATTTAGATTATAAAATGTTGACGATTTTGTTAAAACGAAAGTGCCATGTTGCCACGTCAAATGCAGCGTTGCGAAAGATCCGCATTGCTAAAAGTTCACGATAACATATTCTTCTTACATTGTTTTGCGTTTTCTCACATTGCTGGAACATTTTCGATATTTTTAATACATGGCTAATAATTTTTATCATTGCTTCCCATTGCTTGCATTGCTATTTACATTTTTTGAAGCGTGTACACCACATTTCTGTGGTTTACCCCTCGACCTAAACAAAAATGTGCACTAAGTATTACAACAAAGTACTGTAATCTCCATCAAGCTCATTCCAATGAAAAAATATTAACTAGGTTTAATTAATCCTACTACATCCTATTAAATTTGCTTCTAAATTTCAACTAGAATATTTAACTGACGTAAATAATGCCCCAAAACATCAATTGCTACTAATAAATGTAACATCATATCAAATTTCAAAGCTGTGCGATGTGTCGCATTTCAGCTAAATACGTTATAATTTATAGCTTAGCGCAAACTATCCCAAATGATAGAAACTCTCGACAAACTTTCTAAATCACGATTGTGACACCCAGCCAATCAATGTTGAAAGCTTTTATGGAAAAACATATGCGTGTGAGTTATACTGTATGAAATTATTAAAAAATCTCGGATGCTTTGCATAAAAACGACCTGAAACAAACTGAGCAATGGAAAACCATTACATCAATTGTTTTTCTTATTTTTGACTTAATCAGAAACTACAAAGACTTTTTAAATAACTTATTTCTTATTAAAAATAAAACTGTGCCACTCTGTATGTAATATATTATCCACTTGGGAAACATCTATTGAAATACCTGTAGAGTGAATTAATTTTCATCCAACACGGATTGTTCTCCAGGCTCATGTCGTGCCTGAGTAATTGAACCGTCATAGGAAATTGCATTTTCCGGATCTTGCGGATGTATAGGTAGTGTAACTCGAGACTTACCATATTAGAATATTTTAATTTAGTAGGGATTAAGGCATGCCAGTAATATTCTCTATAAATCTAAATATAATAAAAACAAAAAAAAAAGCATTACAAAGGGGAAACAAATTAATATCACCTAAATTTAATATCTGCAGTGGAACAAAAAATTATAAATTATTTTTGCCTAAGGATATTGGATCTTTAACTGTAAGTTGTGCTGAGCAGAATAAGAATAACAAAACATACGAGCCCTGTCACATATTTCGTATTGGACCAAAGAAACATTACTTATTTCTGATTTACCGTTTACAACAGCAGATAGTCAGCCCTATGATCAAACACACAAGTTAACTCTAGGCGCTAACTAGCACACTGAAAAATTAACAACTAAGGCTTTTTTTGGTTGTTGTCACGGAAACGGTACGTTAAAAGTTAACTTGTGTGTTTGATCTTAGAGCTGATTAGCTGTTTGCGTTTTGCACTTTCTTAGCTTACTTATAAAAAAAGTTGTTCGTCCGTTTCTAGTAACAATCTTACTTCCTCCCGCCCCTAAGTCACCAGTATTTTTGTCTTAGGCCCAAATTATCAATGTCCTATTTGATAATAATAGCCACATAATTTCCATTTCAATGGTATCCTTAGATATTATCTTGTAGTTAGAGTTAACATTGATAATTTGAACCTTAGATATCTAAGCGGAGAGTTTGATTTGATGATTCTGATTTAATTGTCGGTTTTATTTTCGTCTTGTTAAAATTATTTTTCTTTAATAATTGTTTTAGTGTTTGTGTCTTGTCGGCTTTAACAACTCATTAGCTAATATTTTATCTTGAGCTTAGTTTAGTCAATTGGTTAAAACGTAAACAGCCATTGTTAATAAATTATTATCGGTATAAAATAAGCTTTGTTGTGTTTCAGGCTCAAACGAAAAATTAAAAATACAACTGGTGGGTGAAAAAAATCTGTTACAACATGCAAATAAAAATGGGCACGTGACGTTCTGCGTGTACAAGAGAAAACAATCAACGTCCCGTCGAAGAACAACAGTTTCCATCGACAAAAAACGCACTGACACATTTTTTGTTTACAAATAAAACGTAAGGGTATTTTCGCACTGGCACGTTAAACCCATGTATAGATATTTAATTTTCTAAAAAATTAAATTGAAGCCTTTGGTGCAGGCAGGTGTTACCTAACTTTTCGTCGGTGCAAGAAATCAGAAGTGTGATCTCTTTTCAATTGTGATTTTGTTCGTGCAAGAAAGTGTAAATTCATCATTTGATGCATGAAGGTGTTAACTTCGAAGATAACGCCTAACTATTTACGTTAAGACACGTTTATTATAGCGAATTCCATTGGTAAAAGAAGTACGGCACCTGTATGCCAGTAAAACTGCACCAGTGCACAAAAAGTGTTGTACTATTTGAGTACCAATGGTTTTCAGATTAGACATTGAGTGCATTTTACCAACAGAGTCAATGATAATACCCCTCAATCCTCAATGATTTTACTTACCACTGAACAAAATTTGAGACAAAATAGTATTTTAAAGATCGAAAAAATCAAAACACTGTATTTCTTGACATTCTCATCCAGTTTCGGTGCAGCACGGTCTCCAAGAGCACGTGCGGAACTGATTGCACTCAGTGCAACACTTGCACCGGTTTCCCAATGGTTTACAAATACTTGCACTGAAATGTCCAATGGTTTTCAAATTTTGCACTCGTTCCGCACTTTTTTTACCAATGGAATTCGCTATTAGTTGTAAACGGTTATTCGTCATTGTTAGTGATTTTGGTGTTTTTTCCATTAAAATAAAAGGCACCGAGTCTTTATATTTAGGTGAATATAACAGAGTTCCATTAAATCATTGTTTTAGTATTTAAATAAAACATACTTACAATTTTTTGTCTAACCTAAGATTTAGTTATGGCGCCAAAGTTACGGATCTTTGAAAAAGTTAGAAAACAGTGGCATGTAGGTAGATCGTAAATGAGCAGTATTATACGCAACGACAAGGGTAAACCTTTTGATATTAAGCAGTCCTCTGAAGTCCGCAAGCATCGTCGAAAATCGTTTAAATATTTTTTCAAAATAGAAGGAGAACGTCAAAAGTCTTTAAGGAAGCTGTTATATTAATGCTATGTTGGACGTGAAAAGATGGATTTAATCAGGGATCAAATATCTGGAAGTAAATCAGCTTCTAAGCCGTCATCGTAACAGACGTAATGCTACTTCTGGACAAGCAAGTAATTTGGTGCATACCCACATCAAATATTTCCTCAGTGAAATGGCTCGAGACATAAAAAATCCCAATCACCCCTATCTTTCTCCATGGCTATCCACTAATAAAATGTATGGCACGTATAAAGACCAATACAACAACGAGAATGTTACTCCTGCATTTAACACCATATACAGACATATTCTTGCCACTGACTTAAATTTTGGATATGGCTCACCGAAAATAGATACTTGTAAAGTGTAAAGTGTCTGATGTGGGAACCAATTAGGAACATGTTGCAAAATTTGAAAAAGCCTTTGAGGATTAGAAAACGTATGGAGATTATGCTAAGAATGATAAACAAAAGGTATATTTAACTTTTGATCTACAAAACAAACACTTACTGTATCAAAACAACAAAATATTTACACAGTAGATCAGTATATGTCAATCATACCCGAAGCAAGCCTTTTTATATTACGAAAATGGCAGATAAATTCGGAATTCAGAGAACTCCCAGAAAATTAGGAGTAATGGATAGAAAAAACAACAAAAATGACAAAGTTTTATTTAGAGAAGTTAGGTGGATACAGATTAATGAGTTTGGTAAAACCAAATACAGATACTCTTTTGAAGAGGCTGAAGAATGGATCATTGTTGCTATAAAAAAGAGCAGAAATATTGATGAAAGCAAAAGTCGGGCTATTGCAGACAAAAAACTATATAACATTCAGGAATAAATTCCATTCATTTCCAAAAACTTCAGAGGGAAACTAAATTTCAATGCTTAGCTGTGTTTATGTTAAATATTTAATAAAAATATTTCTAAATAACACTTTTTTTGATTATATAATTTACTCCAATTACTAATACAAATTTTGAAAAAAGATGTTAATAAGTTTTTTCTCAATTTCTGAACGCAAAAGCTATATTAAAAAAAAAATAATGTACTGCAACTTTTGGATTAATTTAAAGGTAGCATGATTTACCAAAATAACATTTTAGGGAAAAGTTCCACTTGTTAAAAGTTAAATAAATTTTTCTTAAAACTATAAGTTTTAAGTTAACACCTTTTTGCACCAAGGGCTTTAGTTGTGGGAGTAACTATGGTGATATTTTTTTGTTAAAACATGTCAAAGCTTCCAAATACATTCAACTATTTATTTAACCCACCATAAGATTATTTTCGGAGATGTTTTTTAGGTTTATCAGTTGAATCGCCTACAAAAAGAGATTTAAAACCGACAGCCTTTCTATGTTAATAAAATAGGCTCTAAGAGCTATTTACTGGCCAAAAGATAGTTGAATTACTAGACGTTCAGTTAGTGAAACCATTGTCAAACTCGATATAAAAGAATTTTAAAATTAAAACCTATTCGTACTATTTGCAAAAGACCGCATTTTGTACCATTGTTCAAAACTAACAAGACTTTTGAAACATTTTGGTGACCTGTGGATATGAATAAAAAAGTTGTGTATCGCGATACATTTACAACATTTTGTTCTATCTCTTTTAAAAACTACTCAATTAAAACCGATATCGAAACCGCACTGACTAGAAATTGCTATAGAATATATGGTAGCCAGTTTTTGTAGACGACAAAAACAGATGGACGAAATAAATAATGTCGGTCCGTTTCGTTTTGGTGTCAGGCTAAATGTTATCGTTGATCGCCCCATTACTAACATTCTGAATAAATATTTTTATTTTGCCATTAAATTATGTTGGCCTTAACATATGTTTACGAACGTAAAATTGAATCAAACATCACATCAAAGCATTTACAACGGTTTTACTTTTTACAAGAACAGCAATGTTAAAAACAGAATGAGGTATTGATTTTAAATTAGGATGTGTCCTCGCTGCTGGCATTCATTGAAGCCTAGCACCACCTTTGCGGTTTGCGGTAGATTAGAAAACACTTTTGACTTTAAGTAATCACAGGCTGAGAGATCCGGTGGCTGTGGCCAGTTGAGGTCCCCAAATTTCGAAATAACCAAACTAGAAAACATCCTCGCAGAAATGTTATAAGACTCGCTACAGCAGTGTGGGAAGTGGCTCCCATATCCACACCAACATTACGAAGTTGTTGTTCAAAGTTACGCAATACTAGTTGTTGGGGAAACGTGTATCAACCCGTCAAAGAGAATAGGTTGGTGAATGCTGTGTGCGTGCGATTTCAGCCTCTGCTATTTTTGTTTGTAAATTACATAAGGGTTATAATTTGTTCACGCAGTAATATCATTATTGGGACGCCAGCTTCCCATTGGGCAAAATATGTGGTCAGATGGTATCGCGCGGCGGTAGAGACACGAGACGGCACGGCGCAACGGTTAAAAATTAGGTAGTCTTCCGCGATGGCTCCGTGAAGCAGGTGCTCTTACGCACACTTACGATTTAAGGCCTTTTTGGGCAATTAATGGTTTCTCTTTAAGTAAAACTAAGCAGCTAGCGAATCCGCGTTATCTGACGCACGAAACTAAACTCCCTACGATACCGGGGCGCTTTTGTGGTATACTCTAAAGTGATAGTTAGGAAAAAAATGTAAAGAAGCAGTTAGTAATGTAACGTTAAGTATCGGCCAGTGTCTTTGTCGTGAATCATTATAATATGCTACCATAACCTGCATTAAGGAATAAAAACGCAAGTGTTTAAGTAAACAATTGTTTTAATCAAGGGTAGCAGAAAATAAACGAACCAGTGGGCAACCATATAAGCCACGCAGTAAAAATTAATGTAACCACTAGGGAATTAACCCAGTGCGCCATCACTAGTTGATAACGTTGTGCTGTAACAGTAACCGTCAAAGAACGAGTTCCTTCTTTTGGTTATTCTTTGGCACGTGAAGCAGTATTGCGAAACTTGTGTATGTACCTACTTTTTAATTGTTATTCGACCAAGCACTAGATTTCGTGGATTTAAATGAAAGTGACGACGAACTAAACGCTAGGTAGTTACAACAGAATTATTATTTTTTAAATAATCTTCTACCGCTAAGGAACGTTGAATATTCGAAGTTTAACTGAAACTTCTCACAAACCCTTTGACAGCTGCCTTTAATTTCCATTTATAGCGAAAACGTGGCGAGTTCATTTGAATTTATATCTCATTATATTATGAGTGCTGAGGCTGAACAGAAACTTCACTCTCACGATCCCTAGTAGAGAGCAGTGGGAGGAAGAGCAGGTGAAGTTCCCTGACGATGCTCTGGTATGCTACACCACTGGGGCGCGCATGGCTGGAACGGAATCATCATATAGACTTGGAAAACATCAAAAATAAGAAGCTACCCACTGGGAAGGTTCGCGACGGTTTTCCAGGCAGAGGTATATGCCATCCCTTCGGTGGCAAGTGTGAGGGAGGTTATGGACTGTCAAGAGCGGACTGTATAGTATATCTGCTCTGATAGCCAAGTCGCCCTCAAGGCAGTCTGCCAGCCCAGGAGCAGTTCGACCCTCGTGTAAGAGTGTGCGGACGCACTTGGGAGGCCTCGCAGAACGGAAACAGGTATTCTTTGTCTGGGTCCCTGGACATTGCGGAGTACACGGCAACGAGACGGCCGACGAGCTCGCCAGACTTGGAGCCGGAGTTATATTCTATCTAGAACCCGAACCAGCAATAGGAATATCAAAACAGCAGGTAGGGACAGCCCTGAGGGAATGGGCCGCCAACCTCTCCAAGGACGCATGGCGGCAGATGCCGGGCTGTAGACAGGCCAAAGATTTCATAACTTGGCCTGATAGGGCTAAGTTAGAATGGATTCTTAACAGGAGTAGGCGTGCCCTGAATCCTCTGGTAGGACTTCTAACAGGACATTGCATCCTATTCGCTTGTAAAGCCCTGGGAAGACTCAGACGGCAAGTCTTCAGGACAATGGTGATCTAACAAGAGGAAGTCAGGACCCTTGCTTGGAGTAACGTCCTGACCTTCATGAGAAAGTCGGGTAGGTTTGACGAGGGTCTGGGTGGTTAAGTGGATGGGGAAGACCCAGGGGTAGGTAAAAAGGATCGCATTTGGTCTACTTGCCAGGTCCGTTTGTCTCCCCTCACCTACTACTACTACTACTATTATGAAATAATTTTCAAAATTGATACTTAATTCTGCCGGACCTTGTATAACGACATCCATATGTATTTTTCTCGAGATAACAATACGTTTTAAATATAAAACAAAATAAGTGCACAAAACGATACATATGGGGAGACTAATTTTAAATTCTCTTTTAGGAACAATTTACTGCAAACTATCTAGATTTGGTTACAGCTAAATAAGCATTTTATTAATTGAAAAAATCCCTCATTTTGAACCACATATTAAACCTATATTTTATTTAAAAACTAATAAAAATGTTTATCTATTTTATGTCATAAACTATTAACTGTATAATTCGCAGTCAATTACCTACGTATTACATTAAGAGTAAATGCAATATTTGCAATTGGACAAATTTCAATACGTATAGTCAACATTTATCGTATACTTTATGTTATGTACCTATAATTACAAAATTACATGATAAACAGGCAAATTCATAAATACAATCGCTCATACAATATAAGTGCACAAGCTATTTACATTTGTATTTAACAGGCCTACAGACCAATTAAGAAAATTTATAATACACTCATGGACAAAATTATCGAATATTTTTTGTAATCATTATTATTTCAAAAAAAAAAATTAAATAATCGCCGTAAACTTACATGGTGCTGATATTAGTTATCTATAGTAGGCTGATTACTCACTTGTTTTAACATATTTTGACGTTTAATTAACATTAATGGCGCATATTACTGTCTCTTGCGCATTTTATCAAAAACAATTAATTACATATTTTATGAATTATAGTGAATTAAGCTTCGAATTATGTTACTGTAGTGTAATTAACTAAGTAATAGCAAATAGTGTTTGTGTTTGTTGCTATTGAAAACATCAGTATGCCACTGCAATGAAGTTGAAGCGGTGCAAATTGTAACTCTATATAACGGAGGATATAAACAAAAGGATATCGCACGACCTCTCAGGAAGGGTCAATCTACAGTATCGAATATTTTAAAAAGGTATGAAGAGACTGGAAATTTCGTACGTAGACCTGGTCAAGGGCGCAAGAGGTGTACAACAGCAATTGATGATCGATTTTTGATACTTAATTCTACACGAAATCGCACATTGACATCGACGCATCTCAAAAATGACTTACTAAATGTAAGACAAATTAATGTAAGTTTAAAAACAGTTAGGCGAAGATTAAAAGAAGCAGGTTTAAAGCCAAGACGGCCCGCCAAAGTTCCACGTCTTCTCCAAAATCACAAAGCCCGACGATTAGAATTTGCTGGAAGACAGTGGGATATCGAGAATTGGAAAAATGTTCTCTTTACGGATGAGACTAGAATTCAGTTATGGAAACCAGATGGACGAAACCACGTCTACAGAAGAGTACAGAACGGTATGCTGCCTGCAATCTCATAGAGACCGTTAGTTTTGGCGGTGGCGGTATATATAATGCTCTGGGGCGGTATTTCTTGGGAGGGACGCACCGAACTCGCGGAAGTGATTGGACGAATGACAAGTGACTTGTATATTGAAAACATCCTGCAAGATCATGTTTTGTCTTATGTCGGCCATATTGGATATGAAGGATTCATATTAATGCACGATAATGCTCGACTGCATGCAGCTAACATAGTGACTAATTACCTTGATGCGGTCCAAATTAAAAGATTAGATTGGCCACCATATGGCCCCGACTTAAATCCAATAGAACATACATGGGACTATCTTAAACGCCGCATACGACAAAGAAATCCCGTTCCAAGTACAATAGACCAGCTTCAGATTGCTGCACAAGAAGAGTGGAATGCAATTCCTCAAGAATATATCCAGAACCTCCTTAGCAGCATGCCGAGAAGAATGAAAGCAGTAATTAGAGCTCGAGGGGGAAATATTCGTTACTAACTGTGCTCTAATTTCAATCAAAATACTTGTAATAGTCCTCCAATTAGTATTTAAATATGATGTAAATATCCTTAATTTTCATAACATTTAGCATTACTTTTTTTTTCACGACTTTCTTCTGACAAAAACTTAAGATTGTTCACTAAAATATTTTAAAATAAGCAGTTTCTCGTAAATGATAGTATTTAAATGACCTGATTCATCAGAATTTATTTTTTCAAGAAGAAATTATGAAAAATTTAAAATATTCGATAATTTTGTCCATGAGTGTATAAAGAAATTGTTTGTGCATTAATTTGTAGTCAACCGCTAATTCACGCTGTACGCTATTACAGGTCGTTGGTCTTTAAGAACATTTTTATAATTTTTACTTTTCACATAGATAAATCTAATAACAATAACTGGCACTATAACTTATATATATGAGTAGAATAATTTCTACTAATTGATTATTAATAATTATTGTTCCTATTCCTTGTAGAAATGTTTTTCTCTATGAATGATATTAATCACGAATATGGGCCTTCCTCAAATAGAGGTGGATTCCTAAGATGATATTTTAAATATGGTACCTTATGTCACAACAATGGAAATACAGATGCTGGAAGTATAGAGAAAGGCCAACAAATGGATCCGAAGTATACTACCAAAATAAATAAGTTTTAACGCGCTTTAGACACGAAAATATTCGCTCATTTGACACTTGTAAATAAGTTGACTGAGGTATATGCTCACAATCTGCACTACTGATTTTCATATTTACCTTTTTCATTTGAGAATAAAATGATTGACCAATAAAACAGTTTAATTTTGGCTTCAAAATGACCTATTACTCCCGTGTTAATTAAATTCAACATTGTTTTTTTAATTTAATTTAATTTGTTCATCCAATGACAAAAATCCACATTTTAAACTTAAAATATATTGAATAAGATAAAAGATCACTTTTTACCTCAGTTTCAACTTGGTTTTTCATGTCATTGTGTGCATTACTCTCAATTTTTTCGGTCCATGTCCAAACAAGATATTTTATTTAAATTATAAAACACATACCAGAGGTCCTAATGTTAAAGAAACCAAATCGAAAGTTTTGTTTTTTAACAGATAACACTTACTCTCACTTATTTTACAATAAATTAGTTCTTTTCTCACAAGAATAATCACAAAAACTTTAAAAACAACAGACCGATAAAAAAATATCTCCGGTCGATAAAGAGTCACACTAAAAAGTCTGAGTTTTAATTTTGATTATGATGACTGTATGTTTGGTTGCCTATTTTCAAGTCTGAAATACTTTCGTCTTCAGTACTGATATTCTAATGACGTGGTATGCCGACCCAAGCCTGGGTTACTTAAAAAGTAACACAATATTTTTTATGCAGGTTGTAGTTTCCGAGTATAAGGCCCGGGGTTTGTAAGGGCGATTTAAAAAGTGGAGCGGTTATTCGCTGGCAGTTTGAGAGTTATTAAAATGCAAATTGATGTAGATACATAATATAATATACTTGTCTGTTTGACACTGGGTCGACACTGCCGCCCCTGAAAAGCCGCCACTGTAAAATGGTGTTTCTTGCAATATACTGACTAACAATAAAAATGCGAAAGTGTCATTGATTACAGTGGCGTCACAATTGAACATTTCTCATGATCCAGGACGTCATCCAACGTTATGACAACCCAGGTATTTTTATCGGGTGATTTAATGTATTTGGAACCTTTGTATTTTTTAACAAAATTTCGTTGAGGGAGCGATTTTTCCAGAAAAGCAAATAGTTTCAGTCACCTGCATACACCTATTAACTGCAATAAAAAGACAATGAATAAATATTAAATAAAATATAGCAAGACACAACAATAAACATCTTACACAAATGGCTATTGTTAGAGAGTGATGAAAACAGGCAGTGGCAGTGACCCCTATATACCTAAACATATTATCATAAACTTGCATAGATCTTAATAATCCAAAAGACAAAATATATGGAGTAGCGAAATATTACATAAACTACATATTTATTGTTTAGTCTCTCTTTACCCATGTTGTGAAGATATTTCCTAAAAATCGGCAATACTCGGCAACGTTGTTTAGCTTTAAGGTTTTTTGGCGAAATTCAAAAATGTTGGAAGAAAGTGTTGAAACTTTAATAAGGGTATCAATTTAGCAACAACTCTGTATAGACGACTCAACTTACATTCAGGTGCCGCAATAACAACTCAAAATCAATTCTACAGAATCCAGACACAATAAAACTCCTAACAATCATACAATTTTCAACGAATATAAAAAATTGTCTAAGCTTTGCAAAAGATGTAGTTCCTTTTATCACAGTCACGTTGAAAAGTAATTGCGTTTTGACGCCGGTCAAATTGTATGAACATGATTTCTTGACTGCAACGTAATTGCGTAATGGTTGTTAAACCATGTTTTAAAATAATTTTTACCCACAATGTTGATGAGGAAATTATTCTAGAGCGTAAGGTTTTTAATTTAAATACGGCAAATTGTTTTAGTCGTAATAGTATATATATTCGCGCTAACCGTGTACCTATACAATGTTTTTCTGGATTTTTACTTAGGGGAGTCCGTAGGTTGGACATGGCTTTATCTTTGACCAAACAAACTGAAGATCGCGGATTTTCATCGTTTATTTTTAGTTAGTTTTTTAAAACATCTGTATCTATATATTGCTTCAATGTGCACAAAAATTTGAAAAAAATTCAATACATTTTAAATAAATTGAGCGAATTAAAAATGGTAGCGTTATGGACTTCTATCTGTCAAGAATTGAAGGGGTTACTATTCTCTGGACTATTCTAAGAATATTTTATCCTTTGATGATGTTTGAAAAGTCGCTGTGTTTCGAAGATACAGGGCGAAAAAATTTTTCGAAAAAATCAATTTTGAT
Source organism: Polydrusus tereticollis (assembly GCA_963920685.1). Classification (NCBI taxonomy): domain Eukaryota; kingdom Metazoa; phylum Arthropoda; class Insecta; order Coleoptera; family Curculionidae; genus Polydrusus; species Polydrusus tereticollis. Next base: position 65,438,458 of record OY987327.1, read on the forward strand.
ATTTTTCAAATTATTATTAATGTAGTCAAAATAAAAGTATGACGCACTACACTGGGCTTACCGACTATAATTTTTTTTAAAAATGCATTGTTATGTTTTAAGCAAGTCAATTTAAACGTGAGTTTAATATAAATACGTCTCGTATTGAGCACTTTGTATGTGCCTAATTTGTTGAGACATGCATTTCATTTACGGACTTGATAACTGACGATAACTCATTACAAGCTAGGCGATTGTATACCTTCAACGATTTCCTGACAGTTATGTTTCTGATAAAACAACCTTCCAAAGTATTTCTCAACGTCTTCATGAAACAGGCATATTGAAACGAAGTGGGGGACCAGGAAGGCAAATGACAGTAAAAACAGCAGAAGTGGAAGAGAATGTGCTGGGCATGATAGAGGAAGATCCAGTTACTTCTACTGGAAAAATTGCAAATACTTTGAATGCAAGTAATGGGACTGCTTGGAACATCCTTAGTGAATATTTGTTGTACCCATACCACATACGAAGCGTTCAGGCACTTCTTCCTGCTGATTTACCTCCACGGACTGCATTCTGTCAATGGCTTTGCACACATTGCATTGGTTTAAAACCCTCAACTACTGACGCTGATTCTTTTTACCGATGAATCGAATTTCTCAAGAAATGGAATAAGAAATTTTCACATGAGGTACTTCAAGATCGTTTTCAACATCAGTTCTCGTTGAACGTTCGAGTTGGAATTGTCAGTGACTGGCTAATTGGACGGGCATTTTTATCAGGAAGACTTCCCGGCGAGGTGTATACCAACTTTTTGGAACAAACGCTACCTCAGTTTCTGGAGGATGTACCATTGGCAACAAGAAAGGCAATGTGGTTTATGTACGATGGTGCACCAGCACATTTTAGTGTGGTTGCTCGTAAGTTTTTAACAGTAACATACGAAGATCGCTGGACTGGTCGAGGGGACCTCACTTATGACCTGAGTAGATATGCAGTGGGGTTTGTAGAGCATAATTCAGCTTTTTTACATGCAAATCTCCATAAGGAAATTTAAGGTCCGTTCTGTTTTTCAAGCCAACCGACGCCGGGTCAGGGGCGTACTAAACATTTGAGGCCCTCTAAAGCGAGGGCGTCGCGGCGCCAAAATTATTAAATTTATTAACTTATGCAACCGTCTTCCAAACTAACTACCCATAATATAATATGCCACTGTCTTCTCAGAGTTGACGATCGATGTAGAAAAAAAGCCGATGTTCTGTTCGAGGATTGAACCCGCGTCCATCGGCACATGTAGGCTACGCTCTAACCATTACACTACGGTGTCTTGCGGTAAATATCATTCGTGGTAGATGGTATGCTTACGATGCAGACGCGATTCCATAGCAGTCGCGCAGGGACGCAGATGTTACCCACGAGTATTTCTTGATTTGCTTTACAAACGCGTTTCAGCTTGTTAATCGAAGTGAAACGTAATAGGGGTGTTTTAAACTATATTATTGTTTTGTTTTATTTATAATAATATTGTAGGTACCTACATAATATAAATAATAAATAATGCCAAACTATGTTGTTAGAAGCAAAAGTAATTCCTACAACAAAATAAAAGGTGCGGTGCATCAGATATAAAATGTAATAGTTTTTCCAAATAAACGTGCTAATAAGATTAACTTTTACACCACGGATATATTATATTGCATCGTAAAAAGAAGTGCCATATACTTATAATATGCAATTTTATCAATTTTTAGTCACTATAGGTAGGTATAAGGTTTTATGGTCATTGGTCATTTTTTTGGTGGACCGGAAGCCGTTTTTAGCTCATAGAAAGCAGCATCTTCACCTTAAAGACATTTAAACCTTTTAAAAATCTTAAGTTAATATTTAGCATTATTTTGTAACTAATAAAACCATAACAGATAAAGGTAATAAATAATCCTGTATCTAACACTTACGAAAAGTATATTTTAAATTTCCACGATTGCTTTATGGGTAAAATGTATTACCTATACCTATCCTATGTGGTTTACCTTATGTAGGTATAGGTTTTTAGCATTTTAATGCTGCCACATTATCTAGCAGTGCCTATACGCAAGTACACATTTTTTATTGATTTCGTACCAAAATAATTAAATGTGTCCATGAATCCGGTTTACCACATTTAATTATTTTACCTTTATCTTGCAATGCACAACAATATGAATAGAAAATACCATAAGTGCTTGCCTCGACTGCTAAAATATTTTTTTTTTCATTTAATCTTTAGCAGGGTGATTAATTGACCTACAATAATTTAAAACGCCGTACCTAAGTGTATTTTATAACAAAAATATTTTTTTCATCCCTCTGAAACTATTAAGTCCACTAAATTTACTAAGTGAAACGTAATAGGGGTGTTTTAAACTATATTATTGTTTTGTTTTATTTATAATAATATTGTAGGTACCTACATAATATAAATAATAAATAACGCCAAACTGTGTTGTTAGAAGCAAAAGAAATTCCAAAATAAAAGGTGCGGTGCATCAGATATAAAATGTAATAGTTTTTCCAAATAAACGTGCTAATAAGATTAACTTTTACACCACGGATATATTATATTGCATCGTAAAAAGAAGTGCCATATACTTATAATATGCAATTTTATCAATTTTTAGTCACTATAGGTAGGTATAAGGTTTTATGGTCATTGGTCATTTTCGTGGCGCGGAAGCCGTTTTTAGCTCATAGAAAGCAGCATCTTCACCTTAAAGACATTTAAACCTTTTAAAAATCTTAAGTTAATATTTGGCATTATTTTGTAACTAATAAAACCATAACAGATAAAGGTAATAAATAATCCTGTATCTAACACTTACGAAAAGTATATTTTAAATTTCCACGATTGCTTTATGGGTAAAATGTATTACCTATACCTATCCTATGTGGTTTACCTTATGTAGGTATAGGTTTTTAGCATTTTAATGCTGCCACATTATCTAGCAGTGCCTATACGCAAGTACACATTTTTTTATTGATTTCGTACCAAAATAATTAAATGTGTCCATGAATCCGGTTTACCACATTTAATTATTTTACCTTTATCTTGCAATGCACAACAATATGAATAGAAAATACCATAAGTGCTTGTCTCGACTGCTAAAATATTTTTTTTTTCATTTAATCTTTAGCAGGGTGATTAATTGACCTACAATAATTTAAAACGCCGTACCTAAGTGTATTTTATAACAAAAATATTTTTTTCATCCCTCTGAAACTATTAAGTCCACTAAATTTACTTATAATATCATAAAAATATCTGAAAAATAAATTGTATGTGAAAAGAATCGCTTATTAATGCAAAAGGTAATTAAAACAAAATGTATTAACCTATCCTATTTTCCCAGAATTCTCATTTTGCACATACGATACTCGTTGTTGCGAGAACCATATTTAAATAAAACCACTGACAACGTTTAAATAATATATATTTTTATTGACACTACTACACAAATACATTCTTTAAAAATGTTAACAGATATAAAATACACAATAAAATATTATTTTCTTTCTTAATTATATTTACATATCAACATAATATCCACATCTATAATATATTCCATATATTTATTTCTAATCTTTCTGTCTGACAAATTACAAATTGTATAGGAATGGTCAATGATATAGGTAGGTAATACTTAAAAACTAAACTTAAAACTAGTTGATGAAAAAATTTAAATAGTTTCAAGTACTTGGAATAACTCCTTTCAAACAGCTATAGACATAATTCGCATAATTTTTTTAACATTTAGAACAATTAATTAACATTTTGGAATCTAAAAAAAAAAAAATAAGATAAAAAATGATTTGAGCTGGCTCTTAAACTGATTAATACTAGCAGACATTTTTACTCTCATGTGTAATGCATTAAACATTTTTAAACCTATAGCATTAATTTGGGAATTTATAAATTATTTGTGACATATTTTAATTTTTAAATAGGTATTTGTCTGTTCTTGTAGATATGTAAACATGTATCAAGAATATATACTCCCAGAAAAGTCAGATTGATTGTTAGGTAAAATATATTTTTGACTAGCCTTCCATTATCGAACAATGTCCCCAAGGAATTGTGTTAGCAGATGATCTTGAAATTCGTCTTTTGTCATCATGAGGGCTTAAACCTATCTTACTTTGTCTAACACTATATATATCGTGATTGTTCGATCTTATTAAATTCTGTGAAATATGTTTATCCGTAAATGTTTCCAGACACTTAACATAATCTTCAAATGATATTTGATTTTCAATTACAGACTTCTTAATACCTTTAATTTTTTTTGTTAAACCCTTTTTCGAAAGATAATGTTCAATTTCTTGTCGCTGTCTACCAGTCACAGCCAGTTTTAATCTTTCTTGTTCTATTTCGTCAAAGGTAAAATGCACTTTTGTAGCATACATTTTAGATCTAAGTCCTATAAAATGAGTCATAATTCGCCCATTGTTCTCATCTTTCATCATTCCAATAACTTTCTTATTAACATTTGGAATTCCATATATATTATTCGCCGAGTAATCAGATGTATCAAAGTATTTTTGACAGTCTCTTCTGATAACTTGATAAACATCCATATTTCTAATTTCATATATTAGTGAATCGGTATCTGTATAAAGCACATTGCAATTAGAGAAATTATGTAGCATGTAATTATAATGAAAATCATAAATTGTAGTCTTAGCTAGATCTAGAATACACATTCCTACATAGATAGGTTTGTTGAAATAAATTTTTGATTTTGCAAGCTCTATAATTACAAAATTTTCATTTATTATAGTGCACGTTTTAAATTCAGGCTTTGATATTAGAGATTCAGTCCCATAACGTCCCTCCCAATTCATTACTAATTTTACTGAGGAATAATTCCTAACATTCTCCATAGTCTTCCCAAATACAGCATTGTTCATTAGCTTAAATAAATTTTTCTCAAATTCATTTTTAGCTGCCTGCCTTAGACTAGTATTTAAATCAATATATGACTTTAACCATGGAGATTGACTAAATGATAGCACCCTGTGTATTTTTTTCAATTGGACCCCTAATGCCAACGCCTGCTTTAAGTTCCTATAGTGAATAACATATTTATCCTTGTCATGCAGGGTAGCCAAAAGTTTTATATTATTAGCACCCTCAGGTTTCTGATGTTCTGGACAAAGTGGAAGATCTGAAAATTTATTATGTAGTTCTAGGGGAATTTTTAAGTCAACTTCTAAGATATATCCAGTGTCAGCTTCTTCAGAGACATTGACTGCATTAAGACTGTTAATTTCCTCACTAGAAAGCCACTTAAAACATCCATATGGCAGATATTGGGACATTGCCCAGCCATATTGGTTATTTATGTCAAAATACATGAGATATGACTCTTCTTTATTATCATCGTATGAAGGCATGTACTTATTATTGGCTTCTGCATATCGTTTAGAACACTGACTTAATCCGCCTCTTATGCCTTTTTCTACAAACATAATCATATCTAAATCGGTCAACAGTTCGAGTTTTACTTGACTTGTTCTAGACATTTGAAATAACATGCATTGCCAAGCATACCCCGGCAAGGTGTACGCATGTGTAGGAGAAATGCCGTAGGTTTTAAAAGATGTCTTGCGAAATTGTTCAAAAATATCTGCCAGAAGCAAAATATCAGTTTTAAGATAGAGATCAGAATAGTCTTGCATTGTCTTGCACCCTAAAGAGTTCCAGACTTTTTGCGCATGAGCATATTCCATATCGCTTATCAGAGAGTCATTTAATCTGTTATAAAATTGCATTTTTGATGGCAATTTGGTTTCGCTCAGTTTATCCCAACCATTTATAAAATCATAAGGAAACACTCCTTTCCTACAGAGCAATGAAAACTGATCTTCAGAAAGGTCCATGAATTCAGATTTAAGAATTGGATAATCTGATAAGTATGACGCTAACTTATCTAACCCAGAAGCCAAAAATCGAAAGCTATCTATAAATCTTAAGTGCACCAAATTGTCTGGAATATTCTTCGTAAATGAAATATATTTTTCTTTGTTCACTGGTAAAATATCGATTTTTCCTGGTACCTCTGCCAAGGCCTTTAATACCAAATGACCATCATAGGAACTCATATTATGGAAAATGACGGGTATTGTGTGACTATCTTGAAAGTTAAGGTTACATTTTTCGTGGGCCATCCCCCTTATTTTACCAGTGATATGACTGTGATCCCGAACCATCTTTTCGTCAGACGAGAAAGGTTTTTCGCAAATTTGACACAACTTGGAACTATATAAGGTCTTATTTTGTTCAACAGAAAGATTTTCCATGGGCAAATCACACAAAAAGACTGTCTCAACGTCTTCAGCAAAACTTACAAGTTCCTTAACAAACCATTGCATACAGTCTTGGCCAGTGTACGACTTATAAAATGAGAGGGTATCATCATATGAACATTTAACGTAAAAGCCCACGCTATACGGGACGTGCTTTTGGTAGTTTGAAGTTGCTTTATTTCCAACATCTTCAACAGGCACCAAGAGACATTCAGTGTCCGCATAAATTATAAAGGGGGCTTCTTCCTTGAATTTGAAATCTTTGAATTCGACCCACTTTCTCTCCTCAGTTGGAACTTTAGGTACTGCACCATTGTTGTTTAATATCTCACAATCTTTAATATGTTTATTCAACTTCTCCTCCGAGTAAAAAAAGTGGAGACAACGATCACAAATATACTTTTTTTGTTTATGACTACTGAGTTGCTTTGACATTAAGCGAGAAAGATCTTTTATCCATACAAAATGCTGCTTAGCGGAAAAAATGTCACTATCTATTTCATCATCATCTGTATCATAATATACATCTTCTACCAATAAAAGATTTACATGTTTTTCTAGTCTGGTTTTTGTTAAATAAGCCGGAATAACATTAAATTTATTTCGAAACTTTTCTAAGCGATAAACATTTATCGATAAATAATTATGTTGTTCAAATCTAGGTACTTGTCTCAAAGTCATAGGAAATTGTATTCCCTTCAAATTCAGTGCTTCCTTAGGATCTGGGTATGACGAGGGTAGATTATAATGGTACTTAGTAGGGCATAAAGCTGATGTAACCGCCCAAGCAAAACACATATCATCAGTATTTTTTACATTGATACAAGCATGTTTTTTTTTAATGAAAGTTGGTAGCTCAATATAACTACCTGCACGAAGAGGGTTATACTTATTTATAGATACTGTCAAATTTAATAATTTCTTCAAAGCCCATCCGCTATCTTTTTCCTGAAACTCCTCCAACTGAGTTAACAACTGATCTTGCACATTTTTTAGAAACCAGTTATCAAAGTTATTATTTTGGTCAATAACAGTAGTCTTTGAATTAAGATATTTATATTCACTTAGAGTTACACCGTCTTTAATGATTTGAAACTCTCCACATAGCACAGCGTTAATCTTAAGGGAATTATCAACTTTAAAAGTATTTTGAATTCTTCTTTTAAGTAAGGCTCCACAATCTTCTAGAAACGATTTAGCATCGGTGTTTTTCAGATTTGTGATAATTCCAGTCCTCACTCTACATTTAAATGCTGAGTGTAAGTCATCCCATCTAACACGATGCGTTGCCGTCTCCTTTCGTTCTTTAAAGCCAAATCCAGTAACTTCCAATGCTTTAATAATCGCCGTAAAGCTTTTTACACGCGCTAATAAGGTTGATAGATGTTGCTTTTCTCCAATAGACGTACAATTTTTAAGAGCGGTTGAAATTAATTTTGACGCTTTATAACATCGCTTAACTCCGATACTTATAGCAGGTTTATTATTCTTCAAGTTTGCATTCAATACAAGTTTATTTAAATCTTCAACAAGACCATCGGCAAAAGACATTCTGAACGATTTTGTAAGTAAGACTCTAGACAGGTCTTTCCTCTGTAACAGTCAGAGCAATACTAAAATAATATAAATTGGTTGAAATGTTTTATAGACTGTAGCTAGTAGTATTCGGCAAAGTTCGTATAAGTTCGATTAATTAAACTCATGTAAAACGAAGTATCTGAAAAAAAAAGAGAGTCTATAATACCACTTTGAAAATTAAACTTATCTACTAGTTATGGTGGGCTATATCTTAATAAGACCGCAACCTCCATGCAGTCATCGTGCCTCATCAACCATCGTATTAAATCTATAAGTAAATATGAAAAATGCGAAATGCATGATTTACTTCAATTATTTATTTACAACGGAAAAAAATGTTCGTAGAAACCAGCAAAAAAAAATGTATAAAAGAGCAATAGAAACAATATAATATATTTTAAATGACTAGCACATTCTTTAAAACAGTACTACAACCAAGCCAAATAACTCTTTTATGTGCTGTATAAAATAACAAAAAGGTGTTCCTAAGACAGCGTAAGATTGCTTCACAACTACGCAGCCTGCTTTGAACACAGGTGTTACAACGTAGCTCCATAATCTTACTATACTCTAAGCGGGCGAGGATGTCAATAGGTTCTAATATATTCTTCAATACATCTTAATAGCATAATCGTTAAATATAAGTGGAAACTATATGCAGAAATGAGTTTCCTGTAATATTTTATCAACAATGCATAAGACACATAAGAAAGCATCTATTTATGGCTTAGATTTATTAGGTTTTGATACTAAGAGAGATTTTGATAATATGCCATTAGTTAAATACATTTTCCAGTGAACCGTATAACAGAATAAAAACAGGTTCCTCAGACTGCGTAAGATTGCTTCACAGCTAGGCGGCCTGGCATATAACTTAACTCTACTATCTTACCATTCTCAAAAGTAGAGATGACGTCAATAGATTCTAAGTGCATAATCATTAAATATAAGGGGAAACTACATGAAAAGATGAGTTTCCCGTAACATTTTACTGATAATGCATCTCATTAGCTCATAAAAAAAAATGTATTTAAGTATTGTAATTAAAAATGTACCAAGTTGTAATATTTAAAGATAGTTTGATAATATGCCGTTGGTTAAATATTTTTTTAATGATCCAAGTAGCAGAATAAAAAGAGATTACTAAGACGGCGTACAAGACAAACAACAAGTTTCAACCGCGAAGCCCTATAAAGGTTAAATGTAAATATGCTTACCAAGTCAATAGGTTAATACGGCACCAGTCGTACTTCTTCGGGGTTCGGAGAACTCGGATCGAGCAAAGCACCTCGACGGTCGACAATCTCGAAAGAAGTGAGAAGTTAACCGTCTAGCGCTGGAATCTATATCTTATGGCGAGGGATGGGTATCGAGGTACGCCGTGTAGCAGGTCGCGCTCGCGGGAGATAAATTAATATGTAACGCAATTGTTAATAAATAGGCAATTACGAGAATCGATTCAAACAAATTATCATTTATAATTAGTAGAATAGTATTTATGACTGCGGTTCTGAAAGAACGGAAATTTTCTAATGTAAAATAATAAAAAATAAAAAAATTATTTGTCTGCGTAACTTGCTTTTAAATAAAATACATAGGTTCAAGAAATAAAAACTTAGTAACTTCGTTACAAATCAATGGATTTAGTATATCAAAAATTACCCCGTTTATATTCCATACATGCGGGACATGCTGCATACTTGACATATTTAGTACATTAAATTTAATGGAACTAAAAAAAATTTTAAACCAGAGATATCTAAAAAGAAAGCAGGCTATCTTATCAAAAATAAACTCAAGAATACCAGTTTAACCGTTCAACAAATTATAAAAATTACCACATTTCTACACTAAAAAAGATTTCCTTAAACCATTAATGGCCAATGCCCCAACTTAATAGACATTAAATGTGTTACCATATAATGTTTAAATGAGTTTTGATAATATACCATTAGTTAAATGTATGTTTCAATAATCTACCTATGTATGTTACAGAGTAAAAAAGAGGTTACTTACTAAGAAGACATACAATTTATATAGGAAAATGTCCGTCGTATAAATACGTAGTTTTATAAAACTTTTTCTTGTGCTAACGTTCTACTTCCCAGATATACCAATATTTACCCTATACTAGAAGATTCTGTTCTATCCTAGACATGCAACGACCATGCACACCCCTTTCTTGAAAAAAAATCTACTATTCAGATTGGAAAAGCCTTAAGTGCAATATTTTACCACAATATCATAAGTTCTTATAGCATTATAGTTTGACAAAACTTGCATAATAATATATTACAAGAAACAGCCGAATTCGAGTCTCACAAAAATGATCCAGTCTATTTAAAAAAAAATGAACGTAGAAACGTTGCCTACCTGGTATATCCAGTATATTTAAAAAAGTAGTTTTTCGTATAGTATAGTAGCTACTTTGGAAATTCTCACATGTGTAGTAAGCTGTCGCATATAATTTTTTCCCAAACTCTAAATTCCATCTTTCATATGAATAAACGGTGGAATTAGGGTATACTCGAATGTCACTTATATTGTAAACTGGGTGGCATCCTTGGTTCTATTGTGCCAATAGATTATATATTGGTTTATTGTACATAATTTTTAATTTATTGATGTGGATCGCCACAAAGTTTTCAGAGAATTAGCAAAGCAAATGCTGGGCGGGCATATTAGAAAATCTCGTATACTTCCATGTTCCTTGACTTCGATCAACACGGAATTGTTAGGGGATACGATTCTAGTCTTATAAGAGAGACATTTAAAATTTAAGTAGGCAATCAGGAAGCCAAAACTGTGAGCTAATTAGTTAAAATATTTATTTCTTTACTAAGTCAGGCAAAATTTTACGATTTTTATGCTCATTAACGGATTTTTCTGTCGCGTAAAGAGTTTAAATTTGTAGCGGTCATAATAAAAATAATACGTTAGAACTAAACCGTTACAATGGGGTGCAAAACAGGTAGAAACAAAACTATGCGTGGCTTGGGCTCGATTCCAGTGATGTATAACAATGGGGGGTGGGGGGGAAGGGAGTGTTGGGTTTGATGGCATTCTCCTAGGCTAAATAGTTTAGGTTTGATTGCATTCACCTAAATGTGATTAGGCTAATGCCCCTTGCAATCGGCTTCAGGTTCGAGACGTCCCCCTCAGGTTAGTTCAGGTGTCCCAAACACCACAATGGTGCTTAAGTTAGGTAGGCTGGAATTCAGATTTTAGGTAGCACAATTGTGGTGTTTGGGACACCTGAACTAACCTGAGGGGGACGTCTCGAACCTGAAGCCGATTGCAAGGGGCATTAGCCTAATCACATTTAGGTGAATGCAATCAAACCTAAACTATTTAGCCTAGGAGAATGCCATCAAACCCAACACTCCCTTCCCCCCCACCCCTCATTGTTATACATCACTGGAATCGAGCCCAAGCCACGCATAGTTTTGTTTCTACCTGTTTTGCACCCCATTGTAACGGTTTAGTTCTAACGTATTCTTTTTATTATGACCGCTACAAATTTAAACTCTTTACGCGACAGAAAAATCCGTTAATGAGCATAAAAATCGTAAAATTTTGCCTGACTTAGTAAAGAAATAAATATTTTAACTAATTAGCTCACAGTTTTGGCTTCCTGATTGCCTACTTAAATTTTAAATGTCTCTCTTATAAGACTAGAATCGTATCCCCTAACAATTCCGTGTTGATCGAAGTCAAGGAACATGGAAGTATACGAGATTTTCTAATATGCCCGCCCAGCATTTGCTTTGCTAATTCTCTGAAAACTTTGTGGCGATCCACATCAATAAATTAAAAATTATGTACAATAAACCAATATATAATCTATTGGCACAATAGAACCAAGGATGCCACCCAGTTTACAATATAAGTGACATTCGAGTATACCCTAATTCCACCGTTTATTCATATGAAAGATGGAATTTAGAGTTTGGGAAAAAATTATATGCGACAGCTTACTACACATGTGAGAATTTCCAAAGTAGCTACTATACTATACGAAAAACTACTTTTTTAAATATACTGGATATACCAGGTAGGCAACGTTTCTACGTTCATTTTTTTTTAAATAGACTGGATCATTTTTGTGAGACTCGAATTCGGCTGTTTCTTGTAATATATTATTATGCAAGTTTTGTCAAACTATAATGCTATAAGAACTTATGATATTGTGGTAAAATATTGCACTTAAGGCTTTTCCAATCTGAATAGTAGATTTTTTTTCAAGAAAGGGGTGTGCATGGTCGTTGCATGTCTAGGATAGAACAGAATCTTCTAGTATAGGGTAAATATTGGTATATCTGGGAAGTAGAACGTTAGCACAAGAAAAAGTTTTATAAAACTACGTATTTATACGACGGACATTTTCCTATATAAATTGTATGTCTTCTTAGTAAGTAACCTCTTTTTTACTCTGTAACATACATAGGTAGATTATTGAAACATACATTTAACTAATGGTATATTATCAAAACTCATTTAAACATTATATGGTAACACATTTAATGTCTATTAAGTTGGGGCATTGGCCATTAATGGTTTAAGGAAATCTTTTTTAGTGTAGAAATGTGGTAATTTTTATAATTTGTTGAACGGTTAAACTGGTATTCTTGAGTTTATTTTTGATAAGATAGCCTGCTTTCTTTTTAGATATCTCTGGTTTAAAATTTTTTTTAGTTCCATTAAATTTAATGTACTAAATATGTCAAGTATGCAGCATGTCCCGCATGTATGGAATATAAACGGGGTAATTTTTGATATACTAAATCCATTGATTTGTAACGAAGTTACTAAGTTTTTATTTCTTGAACCTATGTATTTTATTTAAAAGCAAGTTACGCAGACAAATAATTTTTTTATTTTTTATTATTTTACATTAGAAAATTTCCGTTCTTTCAGAACCGCAGTCATAAATACTATTCTACTAATTATAAATGATAATTTGTTTGAATCGATTCTCGTAATTGCCTATTTATTAACAATTGCGTTACATATTAATTTATCTCCCGCGAGCGCGACCTGCTACACGGCGTACCTCGATACCCATCCCTCGCCATAAGATATAGATTCCAGCGCTAGACGGTTAACTTCTCACTTCTTTCGAGATTGTCGACCGTCGAGGTGCTTTGCTCGATCCGAGTTCTCCGAACCCCGAAGAAGTACGACTGGTGCCGTATTAACCTATTGACTTGGTAAGCATATTTACATTTAACCTTTATAGGGCTTCGCGGTTGAAACTTGTTGTTTGTCTTGTACGCCGTCTTAGTAATCTCTTTTTATTCTGCTACTTGGATCATTAAAAAAAATATTTAACCAACGGCATATTATCAAACTATCTTTAAATATTACAACTTGGTACATTTTTAATTACAATACTTAAATACATTTTTTTTTATGAGCTAATGAGATGCATTATCAGTAAAATGTTACGGGAAACTCATCTTTTCATGTAGTTTCCCCTTATATTTAATGATTATGCACTTAGAATCTATTGACGTCATCTCTACTTTTGAGAATGGTAAGATAGTAGAGTTAAGTTATATGCCAGGCCGCCTAGCTGTGAAGCAATCTTACGCAGTCTGAGGAACCTGTTTTTATTCTGTTATACGGTTCACTGGAAAATGTATTTAACTAATGGCATATTATCAAAATCTCTCTTAGTATCAAAACCTAATAAATCTAAGCCATAAATAGATGCTTTCTTATGTGTCTTATGCATTGTTGATAAAATATTACAGGAAACTCATTTCTGCATATAGTTTCCACTTATATTTAACGATTATGCTATTAAGATGTATTGAAGAATATATTAGAACCTATTGACATCCTCGCCCGCTTAGAGTATAGTAAGATTATGGAGCTACGTTGTAACACCTGTGTTCAAAGCAGGCTGCGTAGTTGTGAAGCAATCTTACGCTGTCTTAGGAACACCTTTTTGTTATTTTATACAGCACATAAAAGAGTTATTTGGCTTGGTTGTAGTACTGTTTTAAAGAATGTGCTAGTCATTTAAAATATATTATATTGTTTCTATTGCTCTTTTATACATTTTTTTTTTGCTGGTTTCTACGAACATTTTTTTCCGTTGTAAATAAATAATTGAAGTAAATCATGCATTTCGCATTTTTCATATTTACTTATAGATTTAATACGATGGTTGATGAGGCACGATGACTGCATGGAGGTTGCGGTCTTATTAAGATATAGCCCACCATAACTAGTAGATAAGTTTAATTTTCAAAGTGGTATTATAGACTCTCTTTTTTTTTCAGATACTTCGTTTTACATGAGTTTAATTAATCGAACTTATACGAACTTTGCCGAATACTACTAGCTACAGTCTATAAAACATTTCAACCAATTTATATTATTTTAGTATTGCTCTGACTGTTACAGAGGAAAGACCTGTCTAGAGTCTTACTTACAAAATCGTTCAGAATGTCTTTTGCCGATGGTCTTGTTGAAGATTTAAATAAACTTGTATTGAATGCAAACTTGAAGAATAATAAACCTGCTATAAGTATCGGAGTTAAGCGATGTTATAAAGCGTCAAAATTAATTTCAACCGCTCTTAAAAATTGTACGTCTATTGGAGAAAAGCAACATCTATCAACCTTATTAGCGCGTGTAAAAAGCTTTACGGCGATTATTAAAGCATTGGAAGTTACTGGATTTGGCTTTAAAGAACGAAAGGAGACGGCAACGCATCGTGTTAGATGGGATGACTTACACTCAGCATTTAAATGTAGAGTGAGGACTGGAATTATCACAAATCTGAAAAACACCGATGCTAAATCGTTTCTAGAAGATTGTGGAGCCTTACTTAAAAGAAGAATTCAAAATACTTTTAAAGTTGATAATTCCCTTAAGATTAACGCTGTGCTATGTGGAGAGTTTCAAATCATTAAAGACGGTGTAACTCTAAGTGAATATAAATATCTTAATTCAAAGACTACTGTTATTGACCAAAATAATAACTTTGATAACTGGTTTCTAAAAAATGTGCAAGATCAGTTGTTAACTCAGTTGGAGGAGTTTCAGGAAAAAGATAGCGGATGGGCTTTGAAGAAATTATTAAATTTGACAGTATCTATAAATAAGTATAACCCTCTTCGTGCAGGTAGTTATATTGAGCTACCAACTTTCATTAAAAAAAAACATGCTTGTATCAATGTAAAAAATACTGATGATATGTGTTTTGCTTGGGCGGTTACATCAGCTTTATGCCCTACTAAGTACCATTATAATCTACCCTCGTCATACCCAGATCCTAAGGAAGCACTGAATTTGAAGGGAATACAATTTCCTATGACTTTGAGACAAGTACCTAGATTTGAACAACATAATTATTTATCGATAAATGTTTATCGCTTAGAAAAGTTTCGAAATAAATTTAATGTTATTCCGGCTTATTTAACAAAAACCAGACTAGAAAAACATGTAAATCTTTTATTGGTAGAAGATGTATATTATGATACAGATGATGATGAAATAGATAGTGACATTTTTTCCGCTAAGCAGCATTTTGTATGGATAAAAGATCTTTCTCGCTTAATGTCAAAGCAACTCAGTAGTCATAAACAAAAAAAGTATATTTGTGATCGTTGTCTCCACTTTTTTTACTCGGAGGAGAAGTTGAATAAACATATTAAAGATTGTGAGATATTAAACAACAATGGTGCAGTACCTAAAGTTCCAACTGAGGAGAGAAAGTGGGTCGAATTCAAAGATTTCAAATTCAAGGAAGAAGCCCCCTTTATAATTTATGCGGACACTGAATGTCTCTTGGTGCCTGTTGAAGATGTTGGAAATAAAGCAACTTCAAACTACCAAAAGCACGTCCCGTATAGCGTGGGCTTTTACGTTAAATGTTCATATGATGATACCCTCTCATTTTATAAGTCGTACACTGGCCAAGACTGTATGCAATGGTTTGTTAAGGAACTTGTAAGTTTTGCTGAAGACGTTGAGACAGTCTTTTTGTGTGATTTGCCCATGGAAAATCTTTCTGTTGAACAAAATAAGACCTTATATAGTTCCAAGTTGTGTCAAATTTGCGAAAAACCTTTCTCGTCTGACGAAAAGATGGTTCGGGATCACAGTCATATCACTGGTAAAATAAGGGGGATGGCCCACGAAAAATGTAACCTTAACTTTCAAGATAGTCACACAATACCCGTCATTTTCCATAATATGAGTTCCTATGATGGTCATTTGGTATTAAAGGCCTTGGCAGAGGTACCAGGAAAAATCGATATTTTACCAGTGAACAAAGAAAAATATATTTCATTTACGAAGAATATTCCAGACAATTTGGTGCACTTAAGATTTATAGATAGCTTTCGATTTTTGGCTTCTGGGTTAGATAAGTTAGCGTCATACTTATCAGATTATCCAATTCTTAAATCTGAATTCATGGACCTTTCTGAAGATCAGTTTTCATTGCTCTGTAGGAAAGGAGTGTTTCCTTATGATTTTATAAATGGTTGGGATAAACTGAGCGAAACCAAATTGCCATCAAAAATGCAATTTTATAACAGATTAAATGACTCTCTGATAAGCGATATGGAATATGCTCATGCGCAAAAAGTCTGGAACTCTTTAGGGTGCAAGACAATGCAAGACTATTCTGATCTCTATCTTAAAACTGATATTTTGCTTCTGGCAGATATTTTTGAACAATTTCGCAAGACATCTTTTAAAACCTACGGCATTTCTCCTACACATGCGTACACCTTGCCGGGGTATGCTTGGCAATGCATGTTATTTCAAATGTCTAGAACAAGTCAAGTAAAACTCGAACTGTTGACCGATTTAGATATGATTATGTTTGTAGAAAAAGGCATAAGAGGCGGATTAAGTCAGTGTTCTAAACGATATGCAGAAGCCAATAATAAGTACATGCCTTCATACGATGATAATAAAGAAGAGTCATATCTCATGTATTTTGACATAAATAACCAATATGGCTGGGCAATGTCCCAATATCTGCCATATGGATGTTTTAAGTGGCTTTCTAGTGAGGAAATTAACAGTCTTAATGCAGTCAATGTCTCTGAAGAAGCTGACACTGGATATATCTTAGAAGTTGACTTAAAAATTCCCCTAGAACTACATAATAAATTTTCAGATCTTCCACTTTGTCCAGAACATCAGAAACCTGAGGGTGCTAATAATATAAAACTTTTGGCTACCCTGCATGACAAGGATAAATATGTTATTCACTATAGGAACTTAAAGCAGGCGTTGGCATTAGGGGTCCAATTGAAAAAAATACACAGGGTGCTATCATTTAGTCAATCTCCATGGTTAAAGTCATATATTGATTTAAATACTAGTCTAAGGCAGGCAGCTAAAAATGAATTTGAGAAAAATTTATTTAAGCTAATGAACAATGCTGTATTTGGGAAGACTATGGAGAATGTTAGGAATTATTCCTCAGTAAAATTAGTAATGAATTGGGAGGGACGTTATGGGACTGAATCTCTAATATCAAAGCCTGAATTTAAAACGTGCACTATAATAAATGAAAATTTTGTAATTATAGAGCTTGCAAAATCAAAAATTTATTTCAACAAACCTATCTATGTAGGAATGTGTATTCTAGATCTAGCTAAGACTACAATTTATGATTTTCATTATAATTACATGCTACATAATTTCTCTAATTGCAATGTGCTTTATACAGATACCGATTCACTAATATATGAAATTAGAAATATGGATGTTTATCAAGTTATCAGAAGAGACTGTCAAAAATACTTTGATACATCTGATTACTCGGCGAATAATATATATGGAATTCCAAATGTTAATAAGAAAGTTATTGGAATGATGAAAGATGAGAACAATGGGCGAATTATGACTCATTTTATAGGACTTAGATCTAAAATGTATGCTACAAAAGTGCATTTTACCTTTGACGAAATAGAACAAGAAAGATTAAAACTGGCTGTGACTGGTAGACAGCGACAAGAAATTGAACATTATCTTTCGAAAAAGGGTTTAACAAAAAAAATTAAAGGTATTAAGAAGTCTGTAATTGAAAATCAAATATCATTTGAAGATTATGTTAAGTGTCTGGAAACATTTACGGATAAACATATTTCACAGAATTTAATAAGATCGAACAATCACGATATATATAGTGTTAGACAAAGTAAGATAGGTTTAAGCCCTCATGATGACAAAAGACGAATTTCAAGATCATCTGCTAACACAATTCCTTGGGGACATTGTTCGATAATGGAAGGCTAGTCAAAAATATATTTTACCTAACAATCAATCTGACTTTTCTGGGAGTATATATTCTTGATACATGTTTACATATCTACAAGAACAGACAAATACCTATTTAAAAATTAAAATATGTCACAAATAATTTATAAATTCCCAAATTAATGCTATAGGTTTAAAAATGTTTAATGCATTACACATGAGAGTAAAAATGTCTGCTAGTATTAATCAGTTTAAGAGCCAGCTCAAATCATTTTTTATCTTATTTTTTTTTTTTTAGATTCCAAAATGTTAATTAATTGTTCTAAATGTTAAAAAAATTATGCGAATTATGTCTATAGCTGTTTGAAAGGAGTTATTCCAAGTACTTGAAACTATTTAAATTTTTTCATCAACTAGTTTTAAGTTTAGTTTTTAAGTATTACCTACCTATATCATTGACCATTCCTATACAATTTGTAATTTGTCAGACAGAAAGATTAGAAATAAATATATGGAATATATTATAGATGTGGATATTATGTTGATATGTAAATATAATTAAGAAAGAAAATAATATTTTATTGTGTATTTTATATCTGTTAACATTTTTAAAGAATGTATTTGTGTAGTAGTGTCAATAAAAATATATATTATTTAAACGTTGTCAGTGGTTTTATTTAAATATGGTTCTCGCAACAACGAGTATCGTATGTGCAAAATGAGAATTCTGGGAAAATAGGATAGGTTAATACATTTTGTTTTAATTACCTTTTGCATTAATAAGCGATTCTTTTCACATACAATTTATTTTTCAGATATTTTTATGATATTATAAGTAAATTTAGTGGACTTAATAGTTTCAGAGGGATGAAAAAAATATTTTTGTTATAAAATACACTTAGGTACGGCGTTTTAAATTATTGTAGGTCAATTAATCACCCTGCTAAAGATTAAATGAAAAAAAAAATATTTTAGCAGTCGAGACAAGCACTTATGGTATTTTCTATTCATATTGTTGTGCATTGCAAGATAAAGGTAAAATAATTAAATGTGGTAAACCGGATTCATGGACACATTTAATTATTTTGGTACGAAATCAATAAAAAAATGTGTACTTGCGTATAGGCACTGCTAGATAATGTGGCAGCATTAAAATGCTAAAAACCTATACCTACATAAGGTAAACCACATAGGATAGGTATAGGTAATACATTTTACCCATAAAGCAATCGTGGAAATTTAAAATATACTTTTCGTAAGTGTTAGATACAGGATTATTTATTACCTTTATCTGTTATGGTTTTATTAGTTACAAAATAATGCCAAATATTAACTTAAGATTTTTAAAAGGTTTAAATGTCTTTAAGGTGAAGATGCTGCTTTCTATGAGCTAAAAACGGCTTCCGCGCCACGAAAATGACCAATGACCATAAAACCTTATACCTACCTATAGTGACTAAAAATTGATAAAATTGCATATTATAAGTATATGGCACTTCTTTTTACGATGCAATATAATATATCCGTGGTGTAAAAGTTAATCTTATTAGCACGTTTATTTGGAAAAACTATTACATTTTATATCTGATGCACCGCACCTTTTATTTTGGAATTTCTTTTGCTTCTAACAACACAGTTTGGCGTTATTTATTATTTATATTATGTAGGTACCTACAATATTATTATAAATAAAACAAAACAATAATATAGTTTAAAACACCCCTATTACGTTTCACTTAGTAAATTTAGTGGACTTAATAGTTTCAGAGGGATGAAAAAAATATTTTTGTTATAAAATACACTTAGGTACGGCGTTTTAAATTATTGTAGGTCAATTAATCACCCTGCTAAAGATTAAATGAAAAAAAAAATATTTTAGCAGTCGAGGCAAGCACTTATGGTATTTTCTATTCATATTGTTGTGCATTGCAAGATAAAGGTAAAATAATTAAATGTGGTAAACCGGATTCATGGACACATTTAATTATTTTGGTACGAAATCAATAAAAAATGTGTACTTGCGTATAGGCACTGCTAGATAATGTGGCAGCATTAAAATGCTAAAAACCTATACCTACATAAGGTAAACCACATAGGATAGGTATAGGTAATACATTTTACCCATAAAGCAATCGTGGAAATTTAAAATATACTTTTCGTAAGTGTTAGATACAGGATTATTTATTACCTTTATCTGTTATGGTTTTATTAGTTACAAAATAATGCCAAATATTAACTTAAGATTTTTAAAAGGTTTAAATGTCTTTAAGGTGAAGATGCTGCTTTCTATGAGCTAAAAACGGCTTCCGCGCCACGAAAATGACCAATGACCATAAAACCTTATACCTACCTATAGTGACTAAAAATTGATAAAATTGCATATTATAAGTATATGGCACTTCTTTTTACGATGCAATATAATATATCCGTGGTGTAAAAGTTAATCTTATTAGCACGTTTATTTGGAAAAACTATTACATTTTATATCTGATGCACCGCACCTTTTATTTTGGAATTACTTTTGCTTCTAACAACACAGTTTGGCGTTATTTATTATTTATATTATGTAGGTACCTACAATATTATTATAAATAAAACAAAACAATAATATAGTTTAAAACACCCCTATTACGTTTCACTTCGATTAACAAGCTGAAACGCGTTTGTAAAGCAAATCAAGAAATACTCGTGGGTAACATCTGCGTCCCTGCGCGACTGCTACGGAATCGCGTCTGCATCGTAAGCATACCATCTACCACGAATGATATTTACCGCAAGACACCGTAGTGTAATGGTTAGAGCGTCGCCTACATGTGCCGATGGACGCGGGTTCAATCCTCGAACAGAACATCGGCTTTTTTTCTACATCGATCGTCAACTCTCAGAAGACAGTGGCATATATTATGGGTAGTTAGTTTGGAAGACGATTGCTATAAGTTAATAAATTTAATAATTTTGGCGCCGCGACGCCCTCGCTTAAGAGGGCCTCAAATGTTTAGTACGCCCCTGACCCGGCGTCGGTTGGCTTGAAAAACAGAACGGACCTTAAATTTCCTTATGGAGATTTGCATGTAAAAAAGCTGAATTATGCTCTACAAACCCCACTGCATATCTACTGACCTGCTCGATTCCCGGACTTAAACCCGCTGGCTTATTTCCTATGGGGCCATCTTAAGACATTAGCACATTAGGTTATACTACTATACTATTAAACTATTTCTGGCGTGGTGAAGGGTATGGTGGTGCCGCAATATAGGTACAAAAAGACCTGAAGGTGAGAAATCGGAAAACATGAACTTAGTGCCAATAAAAGGGCAAATTGAGTGTGCGTGTACTGAATGCTAGCTAGGAGATGAACAGTTTATTATTATAACAATTTACAGACACCCAAAGACGACTTGGGAATATTTTTCAGACAGTTAGATCTTCTACTTATACAAATAGTGGACGAAAATAAAAAGGCATTTGTGGCAGGTGATTTTAATAAAGAATTTATGTAAAAAACTTTGTTCTCTAGTTTCTGCAATCTGAGTCTGTATTTTAGTACTATACTCTGTTTCCTGATGTCAGAAAGTAATAAAATGTAAATTTGCAATGAAAGGACCCATTAAGCAGGGTGGATTAAAGGTTGCATTGCAAATTTCAGATATTTAAGACCTACACACCCCGAATCGGCTCTATTTTGCACACAAAAGAAAGACTAGTTTGGTGAATAATATTAAGGTAACGCCATTACTTCAGGTAGGTTATTAGAATAAAAAGTATAATATTAATTATACTTGATTATAATTATAGAGATAGGCAGATAATTAAGATATTAATTATTCTAATATTAAGTAGATAACAACTTATATAGAAGTAAGAATAATATGAAAATAGATAAATTGGAATAAATATTAATATTTATAAAAAAAAAATCTACTATGCACAATACAACTCAATTTTTAAATTTCAGTCATCATGTTCCGAGTAGTCCGATGAACTATCATCGTTGGGGTCTAGAAAAATAAAATAAAAAAATAATAAGAGGCTCTACAATGTTTTCTAGCATGTTATCAGCTTTCCACATTATTTCATCTATTTCAATCACATGTTCGACGCACTTACTCCATTTTTCACAATCCACTGTCTTTATTCCCTCTTGCAAGAGGTTTCCAACGTCTCTCATTTTAAAAGTGGTGTTATGCCTTGCTACAAATCCTTTTACTTGGGCCCACACCAATTCTATGGGGTTTAATTCACAGTGATATGGCAGAAGGCGAAGTACCGTTATATTTCGTCGACAAAAAATTTCGTACAAAGAGCTTTATTCAACTTAACAATCTCCAGTAGCTCCTTTCTCAGCATATCTTTATGAAATGGCTTCTTATTTACAGTAAGCCAATGTCATTTTCTTTCCAAGAAGATATTGGTATTTTTTCGGATTTTCTTGAGTGGTAGCTGGCATTATCCATGACTAACAGAACCGGGAGGAATAAGATCTGGCATTTGCTGGAGTATTCTTCAAAGACGTCAGCGTTCATGTCTTCATAATAGTCTCCAGTCCGTTTTGAATTAAATGCTAGTAAGCCGCCATCGACAAACCCATTTTTGCTACCAATGTAAGTAATTATTAATCTTTTGTCTTTTCCCGAGAGTGCTTTTATTCCAGTGGACCATCCTTCCATGAAAGCTTGCCTCGCGCTTTTTATATGTTTGTCCTGCCATATTTTACCAACGGTATAACCTTCATTTAACCAAGTTTCGTTCATATAATAGATGTCCCTGTTTTCCCTTCGAAACTGTCTAACTGCCCGCAAATATCGTCCTCGCCAGCAGATTATTTCGTCTTTCTCTATTAAAAGTGATTTTCTGTTTTGAATTTTTTCATAACAAAAATTCATTTCCTTCAAAGTGCTCCATAGTTTCTTCTTACCCATGGGTGGAATGAAATCATTCTTTTTTATTTCATACATTACTTTGTCCAAGGTAGGAATTTTTTCTTTTAAGTAAAACGAGTGTATAATTCTTCTGAAGGCAGTCTTTTCATCCTCATTTATTACAGTTTCTTTTCTTCCTGTACTTCTCTTTGGTGATCTGATGGGGCCGCGTTTATCCTCGCGCACAAGTCGGTATATGGTTGACTGTCCGACTCCAGTCATATTCGAACACATTTCAACTATTTTTGCAACTCCGAACTAACTTGGACTACGCCTATGGAATACGGCGAAGACCACTGGGTTTTATAGTTTAATAATAATGTATTACTCTCTCACATTAAGCAACAGGCTATAGCAGCGTTAAGCCGGCGTCCCATGCATACGATTTTCGACGTCCGATATCCGAGAACAATTTGGTATTCGTACGAAAATATTTTACATATCCCATGGATCCGTTTGTCGTGTCTAAAATCTCTATTAAGAGTGTCAAAAAGAAAAATACATTTTTCATTAACTTAGCCTTACTTAAGTACTTGGTTTAAGATAGTTTACAGTTTTCTGTGGTTTAAGTATCACAATAGAACAGACTCTTTTTTGATATTATGCCACCAAAATTAATAATGAATAAACATGTCAAACAAACAATAAACCGAGAAAAGTGTGGTTAAAAATCATCCGACATCGGACAAAAGTTAAGCTAAATTTAACTCGTACGATGCACCGTAGATTGTTAAAAATATTCGGATGAAATTTGCCGCAAAAATTTTCCACCAATGAGAGCACTGTCGGATCATCGTTCCGTCGGAAATCGTATGCATGGGACGCCGGCTTTAGTCAAAATACGACAAATTTTGCTTTATAATTCAGCGCTGGTTGGGGCATATAGCACAGGGAATAGCTGTTTTAGCATCATTTGGTTAATTCTTATTGTATAAGGTCTCAGCAAGTGACTAGAGAACAAAGTTTCTCACATAATATATACATATTTATGTCATATTCCGAAATATGTATGGATTCGGAAACAATTCACCGAATTACACTTTTAGCGTTTCTTGATGAAAAATGATCACTTTAAAAGAAGACTTTCTCATAAAAGCTTACGATTTCATCTGGCATGTTAGCCAGGCATGCGTCTTTTCAGTTCCAAGTCTCGTCAAAAGTAAGAGCGCAATATTACTCCACTTTGACATCAGGGTAACACAAGACAAGAAATGAGAAAAAGGCCTACGGACCAGTCGAACCTACAAACATCTCCCCTACATAATACCTACCGACTAACATATGTATATATATATATATATATATGCTAAACTTTCCAGATCGATTTTCTCAAAAACTAAAGCGCGTGTATGGTTAAAAATCGTTTATACCCTACTTTAGCAAACACTCCTCTACAAACTTAATGAAAATGTCTAATAATCTCCTTGTTAGTTCAAAATTACTCTCTCGCTCTTTTGTCAATGTAATGACAATATCTGTTTAGATTAAGGTTCAAATTTATCGAATTTTACTAGATATACTCAGTAGCACAGCTAGCACTTGACCCTCCGTTTCGGCAGATAATAATAAATCAAACATGGTGTGTATCCCGATTTTATTAATTACAGATTGCAGTGCCAAATAGTGGGTTATTCATTTGACAAACACGCACACGGGGCCTGATAAAACGCAGATTAAATCAGCAGAATGAGCCCCTTTAGATCGATGGCAACATATTAAAGTACCGTATAATAAATGTGTGTTTCGGCTTAATTTAATTAGTTCCAACCACATATGCCCTATGCTTTCAGCCATTCCATTTTCTAAAATAAACCGAGGGGTAGGGCTAAGGTTGAACTAAGTTGGAAGGGTTCCTTTGTGAAAATATCAGTGTACAGCCACAACAGTGGTGTTAGTTCAAGTTAATGGTTAGCTGAAGTATATAGTGACGAAAATTTGATTACTGTATGTATACTTAATGCAGATTTGAAACCGTTGTACGTCATCAATCAGCTGATAATTGTCAGTCCGTAAGAAAACACGAGGAAATTAAATTTGGGCAAAAAGTATTAAAACTTTATGCGATATTAAATTTACTGCAAACTTAAGTATTCTTCTTTGATACGAACTATTACGAACCCACTTATAGCAAATATTTTGTTTATTTTTTTTATTTATTTCATTAATTTAAATTTTATTGGCCGATAGTTGACAACACATCTGTAAACGATGCGGTGGCATCAGCTCGTTCGTTGGCTTTGTTTGACGTTTATGTTAAACTAACCTTAATTATTGTTTTGTCATTCTGTCTTGTTGTGCCGTCCAAAACTTCAGATTTTTTCATAAATAGCATTAAAAACTGTTCTTTTATGAACAACAAAAGTGCACATACATATCTCTGTCGATTACGTTGTTTACTATTTGTAAAAAATGCCAAAGCATTCAAATAGCCGGTGCAAAGAGCTGATAGCCTCTCTAATAAGCTATTTTTAGGAAGAACTTAACAACAATGGCCCATTGTTACCCTTGACAGCAGTTAGAGAAGTAAATTTAAAGAATGTGTTAAGGTCTACATATTTTAGTTCCGACTTACTAATTTTTAGCATGTAGCAGCTGCCCTAAATTTGAATATCTTCACTGTAAGCGCAGTTTCAACAACAGTTAAGCAAAATAAATTATTTGAGTTACCTAAAAGAAAACGTTCTTATTTAAAGAAAGTTGTGAATGTGTCAAGATTGGGTATAAGTTCTATCCGTGACACTATTTATGGAATGTATGACACAAGTAAGTTGTATTATTCAAAAACTAATATTTTACATTGGTCATGCATAAGCTGTAATTTTTTTTAGAACATCATGTAACTTTGACAACTTTAAGTAAGGAATTAAAAGACAGTCAACTGTTTGATGGTTGCCTTAACTCTTTAAGAAGCCTCTTAAAGGAAATGGGCTTCGGCTGGAAAAAAGATGAACCGAGGCGAGGGCTTATGGAATGTTCATTAAGCCGAACTTTTACAAATCGTTAATAGGTTGGTACAAGACATTTTGTATGCCCTTTTTTTTTAACATATTCTTGAATATTAAACTTAAATTGTTTTCAGACATAAGCCACCAAAAAATATTTAGTTGATAACCTGGCTGAGCAATATGGACATAAAGTTTTACGGCTTCCTCCATACCAACTGTATGTTCAATCCGATTGAACAGATTTGGGGGATTACCAAAAATTATTACAACAGACATGCCTATTGGTCGAGATGGCAGTACAGAAACTGACGGTATGAATATGTGAAAAGAATCATTGGATACTGCTCCTGATGTTTGGAAAAATTCAATTCGGCACACAGAAAGCGAGATATTAAAATGGTATGAAAGAGAACATGTACTAGATAGACTGAACATTCAACCCATTAAGTAATATTGAAGTAAATGAAGCGAGTGATTCAAGTGATTTGGAGGATGACTGAAGATCCATCTTTGTATTATTATTTCATTAAGAAGCCTCTTCAAGAAAATAGGCTACAGATGGTAAAAAGATAAACTGAGGCGAGGGCTTATGGAACTTCCCCATGTAGTCTTCAAACGACCAGTATTTTTGAAAGAATATATTAAAGAAAAAGAAGCATTATTGTACCAATTCGTTTTCTTGGATGACACATGGATTTTTCAGAATGGTGCCAATGGTCGATCTTGGCAAGATGAAAATACAAGAAGTGTTGGATCTACTAAAGTTGATGGTAAAAGGTATTATGCAGTAAACAAATATAAACACTATGGAAATTTTTTGTATTTTTATCTTGTTTTTATAAAAAAAAAACTGTAATTCCCTCACTCGGTTATTTTGGTTACAAGCTGGCAATACTGTCGATATCTGACGTCACTTAAAGGGTATGACGTACAACGCTTTTAAATTTGCATTAAGTATATTGAATTTTTTCTTGTGGTACAAGGAAACGTCCGATTTAAAATATGGAGTGAAGTAAGTAAGTTTGGGATCACAGATTAGAACTAAATACGAGTAGTACCTATCCGAATTTTTAAATATTTTGTCCAAACTGCCAAAGCGTTGAAATTACGCACAGACCATTTGTCGCCGGTAAAATGAGACAACTTTAATTAGATGCACCGTGAAATCGATGCCAGTCATATTAAAACGCATATTGGCATATTTATATACGTCGTTAACTGCATCAATCGCGGAAACACGCAAAAAAGAGAAAAAAAGTTCAGGAAAATAAAATGAAAAGAGAAAGGAACAGGGTAACATTTCCAAAACATCAAAAATAATCAAGAATCAATTGCTGAAGAAATGCGTTGATATTCGATGCGAGAAAGAGGGCGTCAAAAGCATAATATTATATTCCCATTTGACCGGAAACCCCCCCTGTAGGTACTTATCAAGGGGGGGGATTTAAATTTGAGAAAATGTGCCCCCCCCCCCAACAAATTTTCATAAATACGCCCTTGTCCTGGGATACCAGCAAAATGTTCATAACTTCTATGAATTTTTAAATTGGAGCTGAGAACTTGACAGAGCTAATATGGGAATCCCCCTTCGATAAATTTAGTATGTACTTCGATTTCCACGATAAATAAAAATGAAAACTTTTTTTTCATTTCGGACAATTTCTAAAATGTTATTTATCCCCAGTTTGCCGCGGCGACTCTTCAAATATCATATTTTTAATTTCAATTTTTATGAACTCCGGAAATTCCAAGATTTCATCATCGACTGGCTGCTGAGTTAATGCCGTAATGAATTACTAGTATTTAAAATTGGTTTGCTTTTTAAGCTATCACGTAGGTCCAACTAAATTACATTTAAATTTGCCAGAAGCCCCACCCCTTCTTTTTAACTGAAATTTTCATATTAAAATATAAGTTTATCGTGGCAAAATAACAAGTTACTTCCTTTAAATTAGCCTTAACGCAAAGCATTTGATTCAACCTCAACTCAAACCTCAAATAACCAAGATACTTTTGTAGCCTGTTTGAAAATGAATGCAATCGGAAACCCGATGAAATGTATAGCCATTGTAGAGAAGTTTAGAGCTGACCAAGTTTTATTTTATTGCGGCAAACCGATGATAAAAAGTTTTATTTAATGGACGTTAGTTGCGAGATTAAAGATAATAATATAACTTTGTGACGGTTTAAATCCTAAATAAAGCGATAAAGAAGACATTTAATTCCTTAGATATTGCTTTGTCCCCAGACAATGAAATAAGAACGCCCATTAAAGAGAAACAGATATATTCTTTACTTGTCTATCAAGAATATCTTAACTATCAAACGGTTAAAAAGACGAAAAATTTCGTTTGCGACCGATGGAAAAGCTATTTTTTTATGTCAATTAATATCGCTTGAAACGAAACGCACAAAATGCCATGAAACCATTGAAATAAAAATTTGTCAAAATATATAGGCAAAAATAACGTTTTGCTTAAAATACATGTCATCATTTTACTAAAGTTCAAAAAAAGTTTCTACCTGTTTGAACTATATAGATTGCATCACAGTCATCACATTATATTTGGTAGACCCCGCTATGTGTTAATTTGTCTTTATTTTCAATTTTTGAATTAGCTATTTATTTACCTAGGTTATTTTTATTGACTTGTATATAGGTTAAACAGGTAGAAACTTTAATACTAGGCTTAAAGAAAATAAAACATAAATCTAAAAAAACAAAATAAAACAGGCATAGCGGACCACTGTATAATAAATAACCACTCAATATCCATTAAAATAAAACCAATATACATATACTTAACACAAGGGTAGAAAACTCAACCCATTAGAAATATTAGCAATCAAAAAAACCTTAAAAAAATCGATGTAATGTTGTTAATAATCAAATTGAAATACCTTCAGGTGCCAATCTAATACTTAATAGTCTAATAACCTAGGATAAATATACAATAAACACTGTCAATAAGTATGAACGAAAAACCCTATAATTATATACACAATATCATTTTCTTAATTTTATTACTTAGATGTAAATACCTCTATAATCACACCTGTAATTTAGTTGTACCTTTCAATACCTGAAAATTAAGGACCAAAATAAGCCATAAACTGTCTCGTCAATTCACTTCATCTCCCTAATTTTATTTTAATGACATGTTGACATGTTTACCATTACTATTACCTAGATATTAACTTTGTAACTACACGTAGAATTTAGTATTGTCTTGTATTCCTTTGATAATGATCCGCAAGGGTCGAAACACGTGTCAGGCAACTGAATTATAATTGTGAAATATAACAAGTAAGACTTTAATTTCCTCTACCATGAAATATCCATTTCACCAAGCATGTAGCCCATGACAAATCAATTATAAAACTTCTTTGTTTAAAGATTGTTTAATCATTACGGCGAAAGAGCATTTTTGTGCTAATATGAATAATACACAAGTCACAAAAAACAAACTCACCCCTTTAAACCGACGATAGCGGCTTTGTCCCAAGAGGTAGCACTTTCATCAATTTTCATGTCAAATCAATAGAACTGACAAACATTTTCTCAATCGTCACCGAAATCTTTCATATAATATAGACTTTAATATCTTTTATATCTCTGACGCGTTATTATTTTGGCCGTGGATCACAGATTTGATAGTATTATTATTTAAATGTCTTATGGTGACCACATTATTCGTCTTGATTACCTGCTATCTGTTTGAATTAGTTTCGATAGAATTTACCCTATGCACCAATCTTGCTAATTAAGCTCTCGTGCTTGATTATCGACCAATCCGATTATTATAACTCACGAAGCACTAATGGAGACAATTCTAGTTTAATACGTGAGCAATTCCACTTTGGCGATATTAAATTACTATAACTGAATAATCAAAGGAATAATATAGCATTTCTACCACTCGGGACATTTGGAACATTTTGGGAAAAAAATGTTTCGTCAAAGAGCGTCATAGTGTCCTACTAATACCCTATAGGATTCCTAAGCATAACTCAAAAATATTAAAGTTCTTTCAAAATATATAATTCTGCTCCTGTGTTAGTGAAAAAAAGGTTGCTTATTTCGATCGACAGTTACATGACTGTCATAATGACAGTTATTACCGCAATGAGGGATATATTCTTTCAAAATTGCATATAATCGCAATAACACTCGCTTTTTTTTTATGATAAGGCACAGCAATGCAGGATTAATCCTTTATGGCGCTCTACGAGCGGTGCGTGTGCGCAGGAAACGATTCACGTTGGTCTCGAATCTTTGGAGATTATACTCGTTGGGGAACACGGCCTCAGGTCGTTTCAGAAAGATGACGTTCTCCAGATGAAAGAATTCTTAAACAGTGTCGTTCAAGGAACACTAAGCTGAACCACGTACGGGTGGGCTGCAGTGGCTCGTCGTGTATGTATCATGCACCGCTCTGAGTGGAATTAAGCGGGCAACCTCAGTTTAGCACTTGCCATGAAAATATTTATAAAATATACTCAAGTCGCCAACCTGCCTTCGATGTTCGAGGCTTTCCGGTTGTTTGTCAGATCATAGTCACCGATCAAGCGACTAGCTCTTCTTTGAATGGAATCTAGCAATCTCAGTGTATGTTTAGGAGCAGAGCCTCACATAATATACGAACACTCATTGTTAATCATCCGCTTGTATGGATACCATCAGTAGATTAATTATGGGAAACTTTACGAGAAAACTTATGTAGTTTGTTTTTATATAGAAATATTTACATCTGATAAATTCATCATCATCATCAGCCTTGTCGCGTCCACTGCTGAACATAGGCCTCCCGTAATCTATGCCACTCCCCCCTGCACTGCGCCGCCTGTATCCAGTTATGCTTGATGCGTTTTATATCATCAGTCCATCTCGTCGGTGGTCGTCCTCTATTTCGGTAAGCCTCATGTCTCGGCCTCCATTCAAGGATTTTCTTGGTCCATCTGTCGTCAGTTATTCTTGCAATGTGTCCTGCCCAATTCCATTTTAATGTTGTTATTCTCCTGACGACATCCGCTACACCTGTTCTTCTTCTTATTTCGTTGTTCTGGATTCTATCTTTTAGAGAAATGCCCAAGATGGCTCTCTCCATAGTTCGTTGTGTCACTTGTAATTTATTTATGGATTTTCTTGTCAGAGAAAGTGTTTCCGCTCCGTATGTCATAACAGGCAGGACACACTGATTGAACACTTTTCTCTTTAAACATACCGGGATGTCGGACCGGAATACCTCTTTTAGGTTTCCAAAAGCTGCCCAGGTGAGTCCTATTCTTCTTTGAAACTCAACAGTTTGGTTGTCTCGACCCACACGAATTTCATGACCAAGATATTTGTAGGATGACACCTGTTGCACTTCGTGTCCACTCAAGGAAATGTTGCCACTCGTCACCAGATTTGTCATATATTGTGTTTTTGTAGAATTGATTTTTAATCCGGCTTTCTTTGACGCTTTTTCTAGATCGTATAGCATCTGTGTGGCTTTGTCGATCCTATCCGAAATCAGGACAATATCATCGGCAAACCTGAGGTGGTTCAAGTCTTCTCCATTTATATTAACTCCCAAGTGATTCCAATTTATCTCCTTCATCATGTAGTCGAGTAAATTTGTGAATAGTTTTGGTGATATGGTGTCACCCTGGCGAATTCCTCGTTCGATTTTGAACTTGCCTGTATCTTCATGGAGTCACTTGCCTGTATGTTCATGGAGTCTAACACATGATGTTGCGGTTTCATAGATATTTTTAATTATAGCGGTGTATCGGTAGTCTATTTGGCAATCAGAAAGAGCCTGGAGCATTTTGTGTTGGTCAATAGTATCAAATGCCTTCTCGTAGTCTACAAAAATGAGGATGAGTGGTTTATTGTATTCTACGCATTTCTCAATTAGGGTTTTCATTACTTGCAAGTGGTCGTTCGTTCCGTATCCGCGGCGGAAACCAGCTTGTTCTCGTGGTTGGTAGTTGTCGAGCTTGTTTGTAAGTCTTTTTGTTATTATTTTCGTGAATAGCTTATAAATGTGAGAAAGTAAGCTGATGGGCCGATAATTTTTTAGATCTGTGATGTCGCCCTTTTTGTGCATGATGACAATAACAGCATTGTGCCACTGGGAAGGTGTTGTGCCTTTAAGAAGACATAAATTAAAAAGCTTATGGATAGCGTATTTTAGAGCTTCGCCCCCTTCCTTGATCGACTCGATAGCTATATCATCGTCTCCTGGAGATCTGT
Organism: Polydrusus tereticollis; assembly: GCA_963920685.1. Lineage (NCBI taxonomy): Eukaryota > Metazoa > Arthropoda > Insecta > Coleoptera > Curculionidae > Polydrusus > Polydrusus tereticollis. Next base: position 65,470,701 of record OY987327.1, read on the forward strand.
TATTTTTCATTTCCAAAAGCGAAGCTGTTATTTCGTCGATAGTTATTTTCGGGATATCCTCCGATCCAACATTCTGAACCCTCGGTATCTGCCCTGTATATGCAGGTACCGCCTCTTTTCTATAGAGCTCGGTGTAAAATTCTTCAGTAATTTTAAGAACATCCTGTCTTAATACTGCCGCTTCTATCAGCGAGCCTACAAATGTTTTTCCTGCCTTCCGTAAGGTTTCTCCGCAGTCTTAAACTCTTATTATCTTCAATTACTTGAGCTATTTGTTGTTTATTGTAGTTTCGGACGTCTTGTCTGACAGACTTGGAAATATTCCTATTTAATTGTCTAAGTGCATCGCTATTTCCCAAGTATCTATCCCTCATATCTCTTCCCACCTTCATAAGATTCTTGGTACTCTGGCTCAGTTTATCTTCTTTATTTTTCGCTCTTACGCAATGATTTCTCTGAGCTTCCTTTATAATATTGTTAATTTTCAGACTTAAATCGTCCCCATTTATTTCGTCGTCTCTCGGGTGTTCTAGGTTTCTGAGCTTTATTGCCATTTCCTCTTCATATTCTCTATCGATGTCCATTTTTTGCCCTGGGTCTTTGACACCATCCTTCCTCTTTCGTACCTAACGATAAATTCACTAATACAATAAAATGTCCATTTGACATTTGCATTTTTATCACTTTAACATCGATAAAAAAAGGTGAATCCTTTTTGATCGCGATTAAAGCTGGATTTATAAACTCGAAAAGTTGGTGAGGTTGAAGTTATGATCAAGTTTGTGAGGTTAGATATTCCGAACTCCGAACATAAAAATTGGTTATCTCGAACTACCCGGGAAGTTTTCGAACCTTACATGAACAACATGAACGAGTGTATAAATGGAACCGAGTGTTTCCTTTAGTTTAAATTGAACTCCTATTTCCAACACCAACTGAACCTCAACCTCGCCAACTTTTCGAGTTTATAAATCCAGCTAAAACCCTCTCCAGCTAAAAATTAAATGGTTTCTTTTTCATTGCTCGGCAACCTGACATATTGTTACAAATTAATTTGGGGCTGTCAAACATTTTTTTAGTGAAGTGTTATTTTTTTTTAGATCTATTCATGCCAAAGTTCGCGAATTTCTCTAGCTAAAAATCACTCGATCTTTTTTTAAGATCGGATAAACTTTTATTTTTTAAACTCAAACTAGATCACTTTTTAGCACTTTAAACTCGAACAAACGGTAATAGATAAAAACGTTTTTTTCGTTTGTTCTCGTTAAATTTCTAAGCAATCTAGTTTTCGTAAAAAATAAAAGTTTATCCCATAAAAAAAAGCTCTTGTAGTTTTAGGTATGAAAAAAATTTAATTAGTTAATCAGCATTATTTAATTTTAGTCTGGTGCCAAGTTAAGTTACATGGAGGGAGAGGGGCTAAAAGAAACTAAAATGGAACAACGTGGTTTATGAAAGCTCCCTTAATGAGACAGTACAGTATTGCACGCTCTTTTCATAGCAGAAAAGCTTATTTTTTAACCACAATATCTAAAAAGAAATCATCAACTTACTATGGGCAAAAAAGAACATTGTCTTTATTCTTTGACATTCCTTTCCTACTTACTACAAACTTAAATTTAATCCACGCACGTATTCAAATGGGTGTTTTGACTTTTGTCCCAAATACCCACATTTCTAATACGATATCTTAATATAAATAGAGAGCCCAAAGGACAAAGACAAGTTTTAAAAGTTAGAGAAGATTAATTCACCTCAATGTTGACGGAAAACTGGCTGCCCATTAATCTTAATGCAAACTGGACTGTTTTTTTTAGCTGTGTCGGGTCTTCTATATTTCGCACAATAATAAAACACTGCCCAGAATTTACTTGTTTTATTTTCTTTCATGTTGAAGTTGTATTTTATATCTTATTATCAAAGCAATAAAATAAATCTTTTCAAATGGTTTTTGTTCCTTTCTTTTGCTACGCGGTAGATTGCATCAGTAACCATTCTAGATTGTGGGGATACAAATCGGGGATTAGTGCGATTTAGAAATGGTTAAAGATCTCCATAAATATGCCGACGATCTGAAGAATGAAAGAACGTAGGTACTTGCTGTTTTCGTAGCTTGTAAGTGGCCACATTTTAATTATTTCGTTTTGGAATTTAAATTGTTAAATGTTTGGTAAAGTTCTTTTCACAAAGAATGGTTCTGATTTAATGACTGCAATAAAATGGGTGCCAAGTGCGGTCGTAAATACCCGTAAACTCCCAGTGTTCATTTTCAGGGTCGGATTATAATGATTTCTAGGTAAGGTTAAATTAAAATAAGATCATTTTAAATGTTTAGAAACTCCCCTGAAGCAGGTATTTTGAGATGTTGAATGTCAATCTTTGTTTATCACGGGAAGTGTTCAGTTGTATTGCAACATCATTTTACGAAATATTATATCATACGTATAAAACAGCATTATGTGGCGTCTGTGGAAAAAACATTGACAGAGCTACTTCAAAGGTGTACAACAAGAACTCCGTCAAATAAGTGGGAAAAGAATGACCATTTTACATGCCGGATCAGAAAACGGTTAGGTCCCAAATGCCTTGTGGCTATCTGCAAAGAGTATTAAAGACCCCTGCGTGGACTACCATGAAGATACAACGGCAGAACCTTTTGAAGAATGGTTCAAAAATTGTCTTTTACCGAACCTTCCTCAGAGTAACGTGATGATGAACAATGCGAGCTATCACAGTCACCAATTATCACCAGGTTCAAATAATACGAAATTGGAGATTCAAAACGAAGAGAATGCTTCTGCGACTTTAAGTTATAGTATTGTAGAATTTATAAAAAAATGTGTTAATAATATTCCCCTAGGTAGTTGGAAAAATTTAATCCATTATATAATTACTGTAGAAAATTCTTATGTTACTATGCATGATACAATTAAACCGAATATAATTAATCTAAATGAGGATAGCGACAGCAAAACAGAACTAGATACAGAATAATATTATACATGTAAATAAATATAGGAAGTGTTTAAAAATTTATAATATTTAGTTTTTTTTTTCGTTTTATTAAATTGATATAAACACATCATACGAGTGTAATTACTTAACTTCCTTAGTCCGACCCTTTACTTCAGCTTTATACTTTACATATTTATTGTCCACGCAATGGGATCGACCCCTTAGTTTATTGCAGTTAAAAGGTCAAAACCATTTATTGTGAAAATAACTATACTAAATAATGAGCTGCCACACGGTGCAATTCGCGAGAAAATCAATTATACTTCGAAAACACGTTGCTAAATTATTCTAAAATTACACGGAACATAACCATGTTTAAGCGTTAATAAGAAAACAATGAACGGGTATGAAATAAATTGATTTAATTGCAATTGCTCTCTTATTCAGCTGTGGTTGAGATGTAAATACATTTGAATTAAGATGTCTCCACAAGCCATTGGAATGAACTGAATCTGAACACTAATTAATATTAGCTACATAAAATTGTTTACTTTAAAACATTCATACAGACATTGGTCCAATTTTAAGCAAAAAGAGAACTAACATCAGTCAAATGAAAATTCATTCTACGCATATAAACCGAATTAATAATAGTCCCAAGAATTTCAAAACCGTCCATATATTGCTTTTCGTTTATATTTCAATGAAGAATGTCGAAATTGTTAAAGGAAAATGCCCACACAACGGAAATATCGTATTTTGTATTTTCTCTGATACACAGTCTACGACATATAATAATAAGATGGATAATACGATTTTCCTTTGTTAGTTATTTTCCGTGAAATATAAAAGATTTCTGTTTTCTTTTTGCGATAATAGAATTTCGTATATTATAATTTCGAAAAACAGGAAAAGTTCGTTAAAATTAGGTAAGTGGTTATATTTTATATGACTAGAATTTTCTTTGATTTTTTAAAATTATTGTCTACTTTGTAGATTATTCCAAACAATATTAGTCAAAAACTTCCAATAATGACAAAAAAATAACGATAAATATGAGCGCGTCAGGAGGTTGGCCGGGGCACAAAAAGAACCGGTTGTCCATTCCTAAAAAAATTAGGGTATTTTCAGTCCGTGTGCACCTTCAGAGTAGGTTACTAAGGCGACTTTGATAAGATTTATAATTTTCAAACTTGAAACGCGTTTTTCTCAAAACCTCGTTTTCATTCACGGTCTATAGTTGATGCAAAACAAAAACCGATGCACGTCATCAATCAGCTGATAATTGTAAATCCGTAAGAAAACACGAGCAAATTAAATTTGGGCAAGAAATATAAGAACTTTACGCGATATTGAATTTACTACAAACTTAAAGTATTCTTCTTTGATACGAACCCACTTATAGCAAATATTTTGTTTATTTAAGCTTGTAAAAATTAATATAATTTGAATTTTATTGGCCGACACTTAGCAACACAACTGTGAAAGGTGCGGTGGCCCCAGCTCGTTCGTTGGCTTGAATTGACGTTTCATGGAAAACTAACCTTAATTGTTTTTTGGTTCCGTGCGTCTACTTTTAAACAAAACTCCAGAGCTTTTCATAAATAGGATTAAAACACTATTTTATTAAGAGAAATAAAAGTGCACATATCTCTGTCGATTACGCTGTTTACTATTTGTGAAAAGTGCCGAAGCATTTAAATAACCAGTGCAATGGCCCATTGTTACCCTTGACAGCAGTACAAAGAAGTAAATTTAAATGGTACGTTAAGGTCTAGATATTTTATTTCTACTTTACTAATTATTAGCGTGTAGCAGCTGCCCTAAATTTGAATATCTCCACTGTAAGCGCAATTTCAACAACAGTTAAGGAAAATAAATTATTAGAATCACCTTAAAACAAACGTTCTAATTCAAAGAGAGTTGTAAATGTGTGAAGATTGGATATAAGTTCTATCCGTGACACTATTTATGGAATGTACGAAACAAGTAAGTTGTATTATTTAAACATTATAACATTTTACATCGGTTATTCCATAAGATGTAACTTTTTTTAGAACATCGTGTAACTTTGACAACTTTTAGTAAGAAATTAAAAGACAGAGAACTGTTTGATGGTTGTCTTAACTCTTTAAGAAGCCTCTTCAAGACAACAGGTTTCGGACGGTAAAAAGATTAACTGAGGCGAGGGCTTACGGAATGTTCATTAAGCCTAAGTAAGTTTATGGATCTTTCCCATGTAGCTTTCAAACAACTGGTATTTTTAAAGTAATATATTAAAGAAATTCTCGTACCAATTCGTTTTCTTTGATGAAACATGGATTTTTCAGAATGGTACCATTAGTCGATCTTGGCAAGATGAAAATAAAAGAAGTGTTAGATCTACTAAAGTTGATGGTAAAAGGTATTATGCAGTAAACAAATATATAAACTATGGGACATTTTTGTACATTTATCGTATTATGCAGTAAACAAATATATAAACTAGAAATTTTTGTACATTTATCTTGTTTTAATGAAAAAAAAACTGTGTAATTCCCTCACTCGGATATTTTGGTTACAAGCTGGCAACACTGTCGATAACTGACGTCACTCGAAGGGTATGACGTGCATCGGTTTTCGTTTTGCAAAGAGTATATATGAGCTACGAACTTAACGAAATTAACAAAGTAGTGTATATTTTCTGCTGATAAAGAAATTTATATTTAAAAACAATTGAAGATCGAAGTCACATGATATTCACAAAAATGTATATTTTTTTTAAATAGTGCCCTATATCTAACATAGCCGACAAGAATGTTGCGTGGAACACGTTTGTGAATTTTTCAAATTGTATGTGAAGATGTCATCGTGGAAGTTCTAATTCTCAGGCTCTTTAAAGATCGACCTTTAAAAAAGTTATGATCAATAACGAAACATTGGCCAATATATATTCAGTTCTTGATTACCTTTAACCCTTATTCCTGCTACACCGCCGATTATTTAAATATCAAAATCCTATCAAATGTGTAATTAAACTTCCCCCCCCCCCGGAATATTAAAACTGGCGTGTTTTTTGTCAAATCTTATTTCCCTCAAAGAGAAGAGAAGATCATTTTTGGACTTTCTCATTAGCAAAACTTCTGGTTTCAAATTATTTTGTCTTAAACTTTGAACAAGAAAGCTTTGCCTAAATGCTATTAAGTGGTATTACGTAAAGTTTGCACATGTATTTATTACTACTGTTCGGAAAACAACTTAATATCCAATGCTGAGTTTGTTTGGAAAAGTAGGTTGGTTCTCTCCTGCCTGTCTGTCGGAATAAATAAAGCAATTTTTTATTATTATAGGTCTGTTAATTATTATTTAACTATTAAAAGTTAGAACCTAAGAACCTAATTGAAATCTCGTATTGGCTTCGCTTTTTCCTCGCATCTAACACTACCGAGTTTTTCTACCATGAATGCACAACAATTTTGTTCAAACCATTTAATATCTCACAATTGTCCAGTTTGTTCATTCGTGCATTAGTTAGCACGTATAAAAAAAACTATTATGTACAATATTTTTAATACCTACATAAGTGGGCGCTTTATTACTTAGTTTATCGGAATTCCGTTTCACTTTATTCTCAATCGCAATATAAATTCTTTGGTGGGGATTCTGATTCAGTTTTTTCAATTTTAAATATCCTCATGTGTTCGCTCCAGACAGAGAAATATCAGTTTGCCTTGAATGAACGCAAGGTCAAAACCCAACTCGGTTCAATGGTCATCTCTTAGAAATTCATAAGATACCTTTCCGACATTATTAGAAAATTCCAGGTTTTATTTCGGTAAAATATATATTTCTTTTATCAGGTTGATCTTGTCTGAATCTTGGATTAAAATGTTAACAGCAAGTTTACCGCCAACTTTGATTATTTTTCTTTATGATAAGGCAATATTAATCCTTTATGGCGCTCTGCGAGCGGTGCGTGTGCGCAGGAAACGATTCACGTTGCTCTTGAATCCTTGGAGATTATACTTGTTGGGGAACACGGTCTCAGGGAGGTCGTTCCAGAGTGATGACGTTCTCCAGATGAAAGAATTTTTAAACAGTGTCGTTTGAGAGACACTAAGCTAAACCACGTACGGGTGGGCTGCAGTGGCTCGTCGTGTATTTCTACCATGCACCGCTCGGGGTGGAATCAAGCGGGCAACCTCAGTTGAGCACTTGCCATGAAAATATTTGTAAAATAGGCTCAAGTCGTCAATCTGCCTTCGATGTTCAAGGCTTTTCAGGTTGTTTGTTAGATCATGGTCACCGATCAAGCGAATAGCTCTTCTTTGAATGGAACCTAGCAATCACAGGGTATGTTTAGGAGCAGAGCCCCAAATATGCGAACAGTACTCCAGCGATGGTCGAATTTGGGCTTTATAGAGCATTACAAGTTGTTGGGGTGTAGAGAGGTTCTTAGTTAGGAAAAATATTCCAAGTTTCCGCGAGGCTGCCTTAGCAATTCCCGCAACGTGACTATGCCAAGACATATGACCATCCAAATTGACGCCCAATAAATGAATTGATGAAGCCAAGGCAATCGAGTGTCCCGCCATGACTATACCCATTTCTTCAACATTAACTTTTTTAGAAAAAACTGCAGCCTGGGTTTTTTAGCGTTAAATTCTACTGGGTTACTGTCACCCCAACAAGAATTTCTTCCAAGTTTTTGTTGCGATGTGAGACCTCTTGCTGCCTATAGAGATGTGCATTAGCAGATGATGTCCGAGCATTCAAAGTAAAAGAAGAAACAAGTGTGCTGTCATCAGCGAAGCTATAGGATTTTTAGTTTTTTCTAAAAGATCGTGAATGTACAGTAAAAAGAGGGTGGGCGACAATACAGAACCTTGAGGGACTCCGGCGTTGATGTTAAATGTGTCTGAAAGAAATCCGTCCATCGCCACTCGCAGAGAACGGTCTTTAAGAAAGCTTGACAGCCATGAACAAAATTGAACTGGCATTCCGTGTGCTCTTACTTTAATTAGGAGCCCCTTATGCCATTCTCGATCAAAAGCCTTGGAAATATCCAGTGCTACCGCCCGGGATTCCCCATGATGTTCTATTGCGTTGTTTCAAACGTGAGTAACATCAGCGAAAAGGTCTCCTGTTGATCAAGACTTACGGAATCCATACTGGCGGTCACTAATAATGTTAAAGCCTTCCAGGTACTTTAATAATTTTGCGTTCATAGATTAAGAGGAACATGCTAGTTAATTTGTGTTAATTTTAGCTGTCTAACTAAAAATAACAGTTTTTTTACCAAAATCACTTTATTTTGCGCTAGTTTAGTTTATTTTCTAAAATGTCGATGTAAGTATGCAATGGTATAGTGGATAAATACTGTCCCATTACATTTATGCTTGGCTATATCTTTAACTAAATCGAAGACATTTATTCTTCGTCTTTACTCAATCGCGCAGTAAGATGCAAGCATAGTGTAGTGCTGCGCTACCTCTTAATTTTTCTCATGTTAGTCTCAAAATTCTACTTTTTAATTAAAATTAAAAATAAAGTCAGCTTCTGCCTTATTTTTCTTTATTCGCTCTTCGTATTTATAGCTGAAAAGACACCCCCCCCCCTATTTACGTCCGATAAAACGCCGATTCTTTATTCTTAAGGTGGAAAAATAAGACGCAGGTAACATTTTGTGACAATTAGATCATCTTAGTTCGAATAATATTTTGCTATTTTAAAATAATAATAGAAACATCGTCACACGCCTTTGCTTTTAGGGTTAAGCAAACCAACAAGAGCTTTCAAGCACTTCTAGAAATTAGATTGACGTTATTGCTTTTGTACAAAAAAATATGCGTTCTTCTCGAATCTTCTTAGCTAGTGGCGTGTTTCTTTTTAAATTAATTTCTCTGTTAAAGGTATTGGATTTTATCATCGACAATAAATTTGCAAAGATTGTCAAATCTTCAGTAATTCTAAAAGCCACCTCGTGTGGGTCTCATCACAATAGCTAATTATGCAGCAAACTTTCGGGTGTTGCCCTTAAATGTATGACTAAGCCCGTCAAAAACAGTCTATCCCAGCGATACCAATAACACCGGTATTGTCGGTGTTGTTGGCGATACCCGTCTCTCAACTACGGTGTTTCGATTCTTCTTACCCAGAGTTAGTTTGTGTTCTAAATTTGTGTAACTTTCCACCGTATCAACAGGGACAGATTTGTTAGAGCGTGTTCTGGGAAATTTGTGATAATCTTGCAATTTGCTAATGTTAACAATGATCTCATTTTTCCGGATTTATGTGAAAAGCTGTTTATATCATAAATCGCATTTCATCGACATATTCAGATAAAATATGATAACGATGTCATCAGCAAACTTCAAATCATTTATGTGCTCGCCATCTACACTTAATGCAAAATTAAAACCGTTGCACGTCAGATATCGACAGTGTTGCCAGCTTGTAACCAAAAAATTCGAGTGAGGGAATTACAGTTTTCTTTTCATAAAAACAAGATAAATATACAAATATTTCCCACACTACAAAAAATAACTTGGTAAAATTCAGTTATTTTACGTTGGTCACAAATGGACCGACGTAAAATACCGTAAATTTACACAAACATCCTGATCTTATTTTCCTATATATTTTTGGTAAAATTCACTGTTATATGAAGTAAATTTTTACACAATATATTTATTATTTTTGATTATTGTTAACGTATACCTGAAATTTCCCTTTTAAAATTACTTTATATATTACTGAAATACGTTTTTTTCAGTTATCGGTACCCGAATTCTTTATATTTACCACTTAAAATGGCGTAATGTAATAATTAACATTTAGTGACGGTTACTTGAAGTACATTTCATTTAAGTAATATAATATTTAATTTTACTTGCTAATTTTGCTGTACATATTATATAAAATAAATAAATATGTTGTTTGCATTTTATTATAAACAAAATTATAAAATATGCTCTGGCACCTACAGAGACAAACAGTATTTTAGAAAATGTAGAACATTTTAAAAACATAAAAATAGCACTAAATTCTTCTTTGTTATTATTTTTAACAAAAGAAATAATGTCTTAAAAAACTTAAGAAACAGTGCCTAATTGGTAACAACTACTCCTAAATTAAGTATGTAATTTATCTTAGGGGTACATATTATAGCTATCCTAATAGGTCCGGACTTTTAGTATATGCATTGCAAATTCAATTTTTTTACTCCAAAAATATAACTATATAAGTCACAAGTTTTAAGAAACAAATAATAATAAATAGGAAAAATACAAATAATAAGAAATTGAAAATGCGTATACTTTTCATGTTCACCATATTATACTTAAACATAATCATTTCACACACGACTTGTAACGTTTTTAAGGACAACAAACTCTGTATTACACATAAACATAATTAAATAATATTCTTACTTTGTTTGTAATATACAAAACTATCACACCAATAATGAGCTACACAAAATGATTGCTTATCGTTGCAGAACTCACAAAGAAATTACCACGCGGTTTGGGCTTTCGTCTTGTGGCGTCATTTTCCTTAACAAATTATGCGATTCCTTCAAGAGCTAACTTGTAGTAGGACGGCTTGACAGATTTACAGAACATATAATGTAAAAATTGACGTTAATTAGCAAAGTATTACATTTCGGAATATAAACTGTAATTTTAATTTGTAATTTTATTTTACTTTGTGAATTTAAATATTATATAAATTATTTTCTATTACAAATGAAATTTGAATAATTAATTTTGTAATAATAAAATACCATAATATATTGAGGATAAATAGTGAATATGTTATGGAACCAAACTGTAATTTTACAGTCATTTTTTGCAGTGCATAGCTTATATATTTGTTTACTGCAATTATGCCTTTTATCATCAACTTTAGTAGATCCAACACTTCTTGTATTTTCATCTTGCCAAGATCGACCATTGGCACCATTCTGAAAAATCCATGTTTCATCCAAGAAAACGAATTGGTACAAGGATGCTTCTTTTTCCTTAACACATTCTTTCAAAAATACCAGTCGTTTGAAAGATACATGGGAAAGTTCCATAAGCCCTCGCCTCGGTTCATCTTTTTTTCATCCGAAGCCTACTTCCTTTAAGAGGCTTCTTAAAGAGGTAAGACAACCATCAAACAGTTGTCTGTCTTTTAATTTTTTACTTAAAGTTGTCGAAGTTACATGATGTTCTAAAAAAAGTTACAGTTTATGCATAACTAATGTAAAATATTAGTTTTTGAATAATACAACTTACTTGTTTCATACATTCCATAAATAGTGTCACGGATAGAACTTATATCCAATCTTGACACATTTACAACTTTCTTTAAATAAGAACGTTTTAAATGCTTCGGCATTTTTCACAAATAGTAAACAACGTAATCGACAGAAATATTTATGTGCACTTTAGTTGTTTTTAAAAGAACAGTTCTTTAATGCTATTTATGAAAAGATCTGGAGTTTTTGTTAAAAAATAGACGGCACAGCAAGACAGAATCACAAAACAATAATTAACGTTAGTTTTGTATAAACGTCAAATAAAGCCAACAAACGAGCTGGCGCCACCGCACCGTTTACAGTTGTGTTGTCCACTATCAGCCAATAAAATTCAAATTATAATAATTTTTACAAGCTTAAATAAACAAAATATTTGCTATAAGTGGGTTCGTATCAAAGAAAAATACTTTAAGTTTGTGGTAAATTTAATATCGCATAAAGTTTTAATACTTTTTGCCCAAATTTAATTTCCTCGTGTTTTCTTACGGACTGACAATTATCAGCTGATTGATGACGTGCATCGGTTTTAAATTTGCATTAAGTATACGTTACTTTTCAAGGATTTCCCATTAACTCTTTAAAAACCTTTCCCAGAGCCAGGGTGAATAATTTCGGAACCTAACCTAACCTGAGATTATTATAGCTCGCCCCGTAATTCACTCTTGCATTGACGCAAGATATTTGCGTTTATAGACTGCTTTTAGTCGATGCGTAAGTCATTCACCATAGGTTATCTATCATAAATGAGCACGTTTTTTAATTCACCATTTTCAAATTCTAAACTAACCCATGCAGGTTCGCATGCTTACAAATAGCCTGCCCTCGAGTCAGCCCTTTCAAATCCATATTTTTAGCACTCGAATAATGTCCTGCACAGTTAAAGCAATCTGCGGCGTTTAGAAATATTTACCCGACAGTTCTGACGTCTCATTTCCGTTAGCGTGACCCTGTGCCATTAAATTCGTGTAAGACAGAAGTATCGAGCCATCGCGTTTGATGAGTCGCAATTCGAATCTTCGGAGGGTCGTAAAACGGCTTTGAAACGATTGCCTGGTCGGAGAAAGGACGAAGACTCGATTTATTGGCCATAAATAAGTCATAACAAGGCCGCGGGCTCTGAGCTTGGATCTTGGTCTTGGATTAGTAAATTGAGAAAAACAGTATGCTTGTTGTAAGAAGGTCAGGCCACATACATTATTTTATAAACCTATTTGCCCTTTACTGTTTCAACATTCTAGAAATAGGGAAACTGGTATAAAAAATGACAAAAGCGATACTGTGGCCCAATATCCTTGAAAACGTGTGGCTTGGATGTCCCCCACGGGAGGGCCTAGCAGCACCTCTTGTTCGTTATCTATGTTAATGACATACTATACATATACAGCTTTAAAAAAAATCACTTATAAACTTACTTGTTCATGACACAGTAGTTTGTGTGTGGCAAAAACTTTGAAGAAGTAGTTAAGGCTATGAATGGCGAACTGAGAGTATTCTATAACTGATCGTGTGAAAATGGATTAAAACTGAATACCTAAGACAAAATGTAAGCTAATCATTGGGTCAACAACAATATACAGGGTAGGGTGTATCTAAAAGGTTTGTACAAAATCTGAGCACATATTCCTGAGGCCAAAAAAGGGCGATTTAAAGCAACTTACCTTAGTCCGAAATTGCTCCGTTTCCGAGATACAGGGTGGTAAAGTTAAAAAATAAAAATCGAATTTTTTAAAATTAATGAACATTTTTTAACATGTTACTTTAAAACTTGGTACCCGGGTTTTTTTTTGGGATGCGAAACCCGAATACGGACACCTTCCCACTGTGGCCATTAGAAGGCGCTTCACAATGCACTTCTTATGGTTTAGAATGTCCATAACTTTTTTACCAGTGTAGTTTTTTCCTTTTTTTGTTAAGGAACTAATTTTTTGAACATTTTGAAACAAAAAGGTACTCTTGTGAAAATCCGCTAAAGTAAGCTGTTTTTGAGATATTTCGGTTTTTAGTGTTCGATGCCGCACCGGAATATTTAAATTATTTTGAATAAAAAATTCCGCAGAATGTTTCACTTGGGTTAGTTACAGCAAGTTTTGCAGGAAGAAGTTGAGTATGGATTTTTTTTTATTTAAATGAGGAACAATTTTATTTTAAAAGTAAATTTAATTAACATAAACTTTTAGTAATTGTTCAAAATGACCTCCGTTAACATAAGTACAAAGATTAATACGACGTAATAAGTTTAAATTTACTCTTTGCATCAATTCCGCATTGTTCTTTAATATGCTGACTGCATTTTGAATTATTCCCCACAATTTCTCTTCATTATTAATCGGTCTGGAGTATACCATCGTTTTCAAAGCCCCATAAAAAATAATCCAACGGAGTCATATCCGGTGAGCGTGGCGGCCACTTTACAGGAGCGTCATTTTCTCTACCGATCCATCTGTTTGGATACTGTCGATGCAAATAATTGCGGACATTTAAACTAAAATGTGGTGGAGCACCGTCATGCATAAACCACATATCTCGTCGAATTTGTAATGGCAAATCTTCTAATAAATCTGGCAGCGCATTTTGTAAATGTTCTAAATAATCCACACCATTTAATCGTGGCGGTAAAATAACAGAACCAATAATGAAATTGCCAATGATTCCTGCTCACATATTAATTCTAAACTCACGTTGATAATGAGTTACTTTCGTGGTATGCGGGTTTTCAGCAGCATAAACATGTTCGTTATGTAAGTTGGTTACACCACTTCTTGTAAAACATGCTTGGTCAGTAAATAAAATGTGCTTTCAAAATTCACATCCTGTTGTCTTTGTTCGGTAATGAATCGACAGAAGTCCAATCGTTGATCGATATCCGGAGCCAAATGGTCTTGTATCTTTTGGATATGGTATGGATGAAGCTGCCGTTCTTTTAATGTTCTATGAACTAAATCCTTGGATATTCCTACCTCTAAACCTCAGCGTCTGGTGCTTATTTTTGGATCTTCAGCAATTCTTTCCAAAATTTGTTTCTCAACCTCAGGAGTCCTTATTGCACGTTGCCGTCCATAACTGGCAGTTAAAGGAGTGAAGCTACCGGTTTCGCGAAGGCGTCCCTCAATAGCAGCAAATGTTTCAAGGGTTGGTATGCGCCGATTTGGATATCTTTCCGTGTATATACCCTAACACTTTCGCGGCCATTTGCTTCACAATACCCAAAAACCAATAGCATAACCGTCATTTCTGCAGAATTGTATCGTTCAGCCATCTTTACAGTCAATTTAAAATTTAACTAACACGTTTCAAACACCTTATTTATTCTCGCATTGGCAAATTCTTACTGAAACACTTACTGTAAACAACATAGACTGATAGCGAAAATTCTTAAAATACGAAAAATGTTTACATTTAAATAGTCTGTTGCAAAAAAAATTTTAAAGGTGTTTATCAAACAGGTAAAAAATCCGAGGATTTTTGGATGTGATACTCCAAAAAAGTATCTAAAAAAAATCCATTTCCCACTGCTAATTAACTGACCACATTTCATCCTCAAAGATAACAGCAAACATTTTTTATTCAGAATAATTTAAATATTCCGGTGCGGAATCGAACACTAAAAACCGAAATATCTCAGAAACGGCTTACTTTAGCGGATTTTCACAAGAGTACCTTTTTTGTTTCGAAACGTTCAAAAAATTAGTTCATTAACAAAAAAAGGAACCATTTAATGCACCAAGTCTCCAGCCTTTCTGTTGTACTCATTTATTTGGGACAACTTATTATTTCGATGTTAAACTCGATGTTGGGTAAGTCCTTCTTTATCTTATTCTTTTCATTCTCAAATTTATATTATCCTTTCAGTATCCCCTGAAGATGAGTACTTAAGTGCTCGAAACATGTCGGGAACCTAATAACTTTTATGTTAACAATTAAACTGTGGAGGAAGACTGCATTGTTTTATTTCATAAAAAAGGAAAATACTAAGTACACTGATAAAAAAGTTATGGCCATTCTAAACCATCAGAAGTGCATTGTGAAGCGCCCTCTAATGGCCACAGTGAAAAGGTGTCCGTATTCGGGTTTCGCATCCCAAAAAAACCCCGGGTACCAAGTTTTAAAGTAATACGTTAAAAAATGTTCATTAATTTAAAAAAAAATCGATTGTTATTTTTTAACTTTACCACCCTGTATCTCGAAAACGGAGCAATTTCGGACTCAGATTTTGTACAGACCTTTTAGAGACACCCTGTATAGAAAATTGTTTGTGTAGGTTTGTCTGTAAAAATGAACAAGCTCATATAGATTTTATGTTTTAAGAATAACTTGTTTAGGAGTATATTTTCGGACCCGGACACTTACATTTTTGTAAACAAATTTACTTCATTTGTAAAAAAATAAGATTCTTTCGGATCCAGGAATTTATCACAGTGGCTCCAAATTGGTATTCATATGTAATACTATTATTTTCCGCATTTCAACAATTGTTGTTCATTACTGACGTCTTGTATTTACAATAATGTACATACGAGAAAATGGGCAACAGGTTGCAAATTAAGCAGATGATTAAGGTGATGCGTGTTATTTTAAAGTGCATTAAACAAACAAAATTTTGTGGGGGAAGACTTGATTGTTTTATTTGCATTACGCGAACTTCACTGCAAGTATGGGCTATTTTTTCAATTTATTTTTATTTAATTATACGTAATGCAGCAATATTTAAAATAGTACTACCTACGTTGAGAAGTGAGCTATTACATCATAAAGCGCGAATACAGAAATTTACACCGTCTGCAACATGAAAAAAATGGGTGCACAGACAAATATGTGGTATACAAATTGCAACAGACATACAGCTATTTGCAAAATAATTGGTTTCTGAAAATATCGCGGGAAAAGTTTAATTAGTATTGATGATCCCAGCTGGTGAAACACGTTGGTGTTCTTTTCGCGACTCATGTGTCAATTATTTGGAGAATTGAAGCCAATGCGAACAATAATTGGTGAAGCCCCCTTATTTAAACCGAATATAAGAAAACTGGTATTTGACGAAAATCTAAAGAAGCAAATTGAGACAGTGTTAAATTGTTTGACTCACTTTGCAAAATTATTAACGTATTACAAATTACTCAGGCTTCTATTGCAGATGAAGCTGAAAAATGGATGAATGTGCATCTGCCAAAAGATTTTGATAAATATACATTCCATATGTAGAAAAACGCCAAAAGAACGCTTTAAATATCTTTTCCGTGGCCGCTATCTTCTTGCATCCTTTTCGAGGCAGAATGTTAAACAAAGATCAAATAAGAGATGCCAATGATTTCTTAACAGATAGTTTAGATGCCGAAGGATTGGACAGTTTTCAAGATTGAAAGCATAATCGCAATATATTTCACAAGTCAGCGACAAAAAAATTTAAAAAGTTCCAACTTTTTGGGAATTAGCTAAGAAGCTTCATCCTAAATGATCCCACCTAGCGATTAAGCCAAACACAATTCCTGCGTCATCATATGCTCAACTATAAAGAAAGGCGATTTTCAAATTCGTCGTTTCCGTAACAGGCTCACTTCTGAAAATTCAAAGTTGCTGACCTATATTTATTGCCACTTAAAAATTAGAGGCCATAATTTAACTTTCTTTGTGTATTATTATTATTTCTATTTTACTTAACAGTTTAACAGTTGCCTAATGAGTGTTTTTTTAATCGTTACTTAAGCAATGGCTTTATTGTTTCAGTTCAGGTTAGTTGATCTGGTTTAGTATTTTAGACACTGTGTAAGGTCTTATAGGAATTAGTAGTTTATAATGTTCATAATTTCAGTAAACATTTAAACAGATAGCCATTTTGAAAAAAAAATGCCAACTTGGTGTATGTTATTGAAAAGAATTTTGAGAATAATTCAATGGTGCTAAAAAAACACAGGTTGTCATTTAGAAAAAAACTTCCGGTGAATATCTTTTAACATGATGGCTGACACACGGTATAATCAAACGGGTCCTTGTTTGAGAACAATCATTTTAGATATTTTTAAACTTACGGGCATAAATGAATTTATTAGTTTTTAAACAAGTTTCAATATTTATAATTTTAGGGGATTTTTGCCGTTAATATTTATCCTCTACTTTTTAAACACGATTAACCGTCAATAAGAACTAACGATAAACTATATACTTTTACAGGACACATTCCAGTGAGCTGTTAAGTAATTATAAACATAGGACTATGAAATGATTGTTATAGACAACAGTTCAGGTTGTGACATCTTCTCCAACTAGTTAGAGCAATGTATTTCTTTTCCAGGGAGTACAAATATAAATAATAATAATAATAAATATAAATAAATCATTTTCTACATCTCAAGATGTAGAAAATTGGTTTTAGAAGCGTAGAATATGTAAAATTTTCTACCTATCCATCCCTGCCCTAGAAGTATTCGAAAATTATATCCACTCTCAAATTTTACCGATAGATTGCTTATTTTTAAGTCACAATCAAAAAATGAGAATCTCTCTTAAAATCAATAGAAAAATTATTTATATCACCTAAAATATGGGGTTAGGGGGGGGGGGAGGGGGAGGAGAGGCTTGACCCGTGTTACAGGAGTAAATCGACCCCAAATACGTTAACCAATTTTATCGAACTTGGTCCTGTTATAAAGCCGAATTACCTATGATACACACAAAAAAATGTAGTACCAAAGTGAAAATAATGGTTTTATTATGAAACTAACGTAAGCATGAATAGGAGCAAGCATAACTTAATCACATATTAAAGATAGTTAATTCTCAAAATTTATATTCACTGTGATATTTCATATAGTCGTTTTGTTATGCTGTTAAGTTGAAATGATAATAGATATGTAATAGTTATGAGAAATAATATATTCTCAACTTGAATAGAATTTGACATAAAATCAGTATTAATATATGTAAGGTCTGAAATTAAATTAATCTCAGCGTTAATGAACGTAGGTATACTTATAGTCAGAGTCAATGTATTTGTTGTAATAATTAGTTAATATCAAATTGAATATACTTTATGGTGATACCCGTAATAATTCGACTCTTATTAAAATTAGCTGTAGGTATATTTAAAATATTAATACCCTATCGTAAAAGAAAGAAAAAGTATGTTTCAAAACTAATATAAGGCATTTTTAAATTGAAAATGATTTAATAACTTCGTCTGAAAAATTTCACTCTCGAAGTAATGGTTCCATATTCCATCAATAAATTAAGCAAACAGTAGGTACATTGCACTGCACAAAGAAACGTCCTTAAAAAATGTAATTAAACCAAATGACCCGTCTATACGCAGCGTCGCTCA
Source organism: Polydrusus tereticollis (assembly GCA_963920685.1). Classification (NCBI taxonomy): domain Eukaryota; kingdom Metazoa; phylum Arthropoda; class Insecta; order Coleoptera; family Curculionidae; genus Polydrusus; species Polydrusus tereticollis. The sequence continues at coordinate 65,489,252 of OY987327.1, forward strand.
AACTCTTCCACTGTCGCGAGAATTGTAAAAATTTCTGTAAAACTACTTTCTAGACACAGTAAGAAAATAAGAAATTTTCACTATTTTTAAAATGATCATATTGTACAAGAAATATCTTTAAAATAATTATAATGTTATGACATGACATATCTTCAATTTAGCATGTTGGTTGTTTTTATGTTTATTCTAAAACTACTCCTATATTTTATTTTTAAAACTATCCTTGTTAGGTTTCATATTTAATAAAGCTGCAATACTTGAAATAATAATAAAGTAGATTTATTTTATATCTATTTTATAATTGGTTTAATTATATTTTTTAATACTAACGTAAATTTAGACTGAATCGACTTCTATGCTTAAAGTATTGTTTATTATTCTCAATGTAAACATATTTTTATAAATTGAATTGATGAAATAAAATGTTTATAAAAATAGCAGTATGTTCTCTTTGAAATTAGATTTTTTTGTGTGTAATACTTAAGCTCTAGTTTAAACGTGAACCGCCAGATGGCGATTTTTGACCGCTTTAGTAGTTTCCTCAATTTTCCATTAAAAGTTAAATAGAAGGCTAACATTTTATTTTACTAGTCTTAGTACTTGTAAAATTATCTAAAATCTATCTGGGACAAGCCAGTAGTCGATATCGTTTTTTTAAGTTATGAGTAAAAATGTATTATATTTTTTAAAAAATTTTATTTCGAAGCAAATGCCAACAATTTTTCTCAACATCCAGTATTAATCTACCTGAAACAAATTAACGTCTGAAAAAATATTGTCATTATAAGGTTGTTAGAGCGGCAGACTTCTGGTATGTCCAGACAGTCTCCCACAGTCCTACAAGGACCGTTGTGATACCACACATGTTCCGCTGAACCTATAAGCATCAGTTTCCTGATGGCTAGTGCGACGTACAACGCAGAAGAATCTTGGCAGCTTATTCGAATCAGCCACTACTGCTACCTAGCAAGTCGACCCAGTTGTAAGCTGCTTACCTCCTCCAGATTATTGAAGAATGCTTCGCCCAAGGCATTAAACCTTCTTTTTGCAAGGCCAGGTCAGTAATTTTGAACATTTGCTGACAAAAACGTGAACGTATTGATTCTTGCAAAGTAATTACTAATTAGTATTTATTACTACGAGTTCAAAAAAGTATCAATCGATTTTTTTTTCTAGAATTTGATAACTACATTCATTTTGTAACGAGCTATCCTGGAACAAAGCTAAGTATTTAAGAAGTAACGACGTCTATTAACTTTTTACTAGTTCGTAACTACCTCATTATGATAACAATGTTTTTTCAGACGTTAATTATTTTCAAGTGAATTACTACTGAATGTGGCGAAAAATTGTTGAAATTTGCTGGAAATAATTTTTTTTTTTTTTAATAATATATTTTTGCTGTTTGTGCCCTTCGATGGAGAGAGAGGACATAAAAACTATATTCGACAGTTACATCTTCAACATTCTACGATGTGGCGTGGACATATACTTATAAGATGGTATCTATATTATGATTCTGGTGCATTACTATTAGAAATAGTTATTGTCAATGTATAGTGGCTATTTTGGTTTTGCCGAACCTATAACTCTTAAAGAAAGATTATTCTAAAATGTTAGAACAAAGGGAGCTTATCTTTCTAGTGAACACATCAGATTCTAACAAGCATAAGTCTTAATTCGATTAAATTTAGATAAATATTGTTTACAATTTTCACTTTAATACACTCCTGGACAAAACTAACGCAACAATATGAAATTATCCAAAAAATTAATTTATCTTTATCTTATGCCACTTTTGAGGTTTATCGAGTATTTAAATAGTAGGCTATGAATATTTTGTTTCGTTGTTAAGAGCTCTTATCAGTGACCTCCATTAAGGTGAAAAGGTTTGACAAACTACAAGAAAACTATTGAATAGAATTTGTTAAAATTTTGAATTTAGATTCGCAATTTGGTGCTGTATGACTATATGGTCTTGAATTTAAAAAAAAATATTTTTTTTTTAAACGATAAATATAGGTGAAGCTGGGAAAATGTTCCCATACAGTCCTTTTTGAAAGTATTTCCTCAACTATCTACAATTTCAATTAATTTTATACCTTTTTTTTAATGTGAAAAAACGTCAAACCGAGTTTTTGAGAAAAAATACCTAAAACCGGAACTATCTAAAGCGATTTGGCAACACTGCGGTTTATCTAGCCAGTCCTGACCGCCACTCGCCGCTCGGAGCGGTAAATTATATTAGTCTCGCGGCGCGGCGACGAATGTAGGAATAGCCATGTTGCCTGATTGTTCAATAACACTGACTTATCCTCCTTCGCGGCAAATTCCCAAGTCGGACCACGCGGTTCACTGAATATGCCCCTTAATGACAGCAATCAAAATAATTCGTTTATTTTCAGTTTTAAAGAATTTTTTAGAAGATAAATAATTTTGTGCAATACTTGCGATAGATATTCTTTAAAATTAAGTTTATAATTTGTTACTGTTTTTAAAGTAATACGTTTTTATGGTAGACTGTTTTATTTGGGACTCCGAAAAATCGGAAAAATGAATCGAACAAGGAATTTAACTGAACATGAGGTAGTGCGAGCGTCAGTTTTATTGGACGAGGGATATTATCAGACTTATGTTGCCAATTTGTTAGGCAAACATCGTTCCACAATAATTCGTATGGTAAGCCGTTTAACTGAAGTTGGAACTTATTCTAGAAGGTCAGGGCAAGGGCGAAAACGTTGCACGAACAACCGAGATGAACGTTTCCTTAGACAATACGCTTTAAGAAACAGGACTACCACTAGTTCTATGATGAGAAACGAACTGGAACCTGACCGCAATGTCGCAGTTTCTTCTAGAACAGTTAGAAGACGGTTAAATGATGCTGGATTAGACAGTAGGAGACCAGCCACTGCGCCCTTGCTTACTAGAGAGAACAAAGTTACCAGGTTACATTTTGCTCGAAATCATCAAAATGGTCTGTGGATGATTGGAAACAAGTTCTCTTTACAGATGAAACTAGAGTTAGCCTAACATCCAGATGGCCGTGAGCGAGTATGGCGAAGACCAGGAGAGAGGTTTGCTACTTGCAATATCTCTGCAAGGATTCCATTCGGCGGTGGCTCTGTTATGTTCTGGGGTGGCATCTGCTTTGACGCTCGCAGAGAATTAGTTCCTGTTCGTACGAGATCCATGAATGCTGATTACTATCTTTAGAATATTGTAGTAGAACATGTGATGCCTTTCGGCCATTTTGTGGGACCCAATTTCTTGTTCATGCAAGACACTGCTCGACCTCACGTGGCTAGGAAGGTACTCGATTATCTTAATCAAGTTGGTATAGCAATTATGCAATGGCCACCGAGAAGCCCGGATCTGAATCCGATTGAACATGTATGGGATTTCCTCAAAAGAAATATGAAACGTCATATACCAGCACCTAGAAACCTGAGGGAACTTGAAAATGCAGTTATCACAGCATGGGAACAAATTCCCCAAGATTTTATTCAAAATTTAATTATAAGCATGCCTAGACGCATAAATCCTGTAATCCGAAGTAGAGGAGGCAACACACGCTACTAGTGTCCCAGTTAAATCATTAATTTCTTTCTTTGTTCATTTCATAATTTCACCGATTTTGTTATTAGATCTTAAGAATAATTTTAATTCAAATCTTATACAGATATATTGTAGCTAATTCACTTCTAAAGTATCCGATAATGTTTTTTCTAACTTTTAATGCAACCAATGTCCATAAAAAAATTATTGAAATTAATTCATTGGCTGATTTAATATATTGTTGCGTTAATTTTGCCCAGGAGTGTATTAACGTCACATTACACAACTAGTTCATAAAGAGAGAAACTTAGACGATATAAAATCGAAATCGCCCATAAATCTAAATAATTAAACATTTACAACTCCAAGTAACGCTTACGGGCGTATACCTATTTAAATATGTTAATAGATCCTATTTGAATACAACAGAGTTAACTAAATCAGATCCCTATTTGACACTTAGTAGTAATAAATGTTATAGAATAAAATACACCGGTGGTAAAGCTATTATTGAAAGAGAATGACGACTACCGGCACTTTATTGAAGATTAGGCATACCAACCAATACAAACGACATTTCCCCCCAATGATTTATACACTTTTTAAATGGCCGGAACACATTGGAAGTGCGCCGCTCATTTTGTTATCGAACGTTTTTCAGTCTAAATCAAAATTTAGTTAAAAATATGGCTTTATAATTGACAAAACATATTTATTAGCCAAGAGTGTATGTCATGTCCACTGAAAACATCAACTAACTAAAGTTAAAGGATCAACAAAATCGCCACTTAATAGTAAAAATTGGCTCCTAAAAGGTGGCAGATCAATATAACCGCACGCCGATTGAATATAAATGTGAAATATGCAAAGCCCTTATCGGTTCAAAACAAACGGTAAATCATTTTTAAAGGGGTGCTTCGCACCGTGCACGCATTGGACATTTTATATTTCCCCCCTCGACTTTTTTATCAGCAGCAAATCCGTAGAAAATACGACGAGTGCGATGACAGCGCCCCCAGTTAAGCCCAAATTGAATCTATTGCCGGGAGCTCAGGTTAAATGGAAACGAATAGTTTCAAGAGATCTACGTGGATATAGATAAGATACACTAAGGATACTAAAGGAAGGGGAAGAATTCTGTAACGGATTTTCTTTTATTCAATTCTATAGTAATGCGATAATTTCTGAGAATTTTTCTTTGCAAAAATTTAATTTAAACATTTTTTGTAACTAAGTGTAAAAACATAGTGTAGTAGTTCATCTCGCCGAGCAGCTCACTGCGCTGCTCGCCATGCATCGACACTCACCGCTGTGAAATATTAAAATGTAAACACAGCGAAGTAGCTCATCTCGCTGCGATGCTCGCCGCACGGCGATGAATAAACAATACCACAGAAACGATTGAACAGGAACATACTGGAGTCGTGCACCTAGCCTCGCACGTCGCCGTGAAAACTATTTGTTTTTAGCAGGCAGCTGCCTGAAACTAGCTCCGCGATTGGTTCGTTCTGTAGGGCTGCTAAACCTCCCGATTTATGCGGGAGCCTTCTGATTTCTCATATTATAACCTCCCGCCATTTAAACAAAGTCCACCGTTCATTATATTTGGTGTAATGTGAAAGCGCCTAGGAACCAGGGATGTTAATGTAGCAATAATGAAAGTAAATTATTTAGTAAATCGTACGTTTGCTACTTTATCATCTCTCCTAAAAACACGCACTCTCCTCTAAAATAATACAATGAGTGCATTACTCGAGTCAAATAATTGGTGCTAACAACAAATTTAACGTAAATATTTGAGTGCGATGGATTTAAGGTCTGATCCAAAATTTGAAGCTTTTCTGAAAAGTTCTAAAGAGGTAAGTTACTACCCGAAGATTTTACAGATTTTATAATTGATGAACTGATGGTTTATAATTTGAAACAAATAATTTTTCAAATTTATTCCTATGTTTTTTCTCTTCCTCACTCCAATGCGATGTTTCACTTTGATCTTTATAGCGGGGAGAAAATAAATAAATTGTCTAGCAATAAAATTCTTGGAGGTAAGCCAAGACTTTGTTTAATTTTTAGAACAATATGGAAAAAGTATTCTTAGTCAAGAAGGAAGCAGCTTAAAATCTTCATAATTAGTTGTGATCAGAATTGTTTAAGTCTATACTATACCTAGTTTTTATTTATTTGCCAACGACACTGAGGCCAAAGAATAACATTTTTCCATCGATTTTTTCAGGTTTACTTGCATTTTCACACTGTTAAGTAGGTACCGTAAAATAAAAGCAGCCCAGGTTTGTTAAAGGCGAGAAATCACAATATGCGGTTTTGCTCAGCCCACCAGCAAATGAAACAAGTAGTTGTAAACCAGCCTCTGTTGGTAATTTTCAGCTGATAGTACAAATAATAGAATTCACCAAGTTCAGTGCGTTCTTTATTTACTGGGTGTACATTCCATCTCCGATTCCCCTTTTTGGAGAATAATAGCCACTATTTCAAAGCACTATTTGGAAAGTCACTGTTACTGTCAATCTGACGTAAAAATATTAAGACTACATCGACCTATGGCGCGGCAACGAGCGAATGACGCCGACGGAATGAACTAATCGCGGAGCTAATTTCAGGCAGCTGCCTGAGGCTAGGTGCACTACTCTAGTATGTTTCTGGTCAGTCTTTTCTGTGGTATTGTTTATGAATCGCAGTTTGGCGAGCATCGCGGCGAGATGAACTCCTCCACTATGTTTGTATCCTAAGTCTGTTCGGACAGACTTTGGAACTTAGTTCAGATAACTTGATTTAATAAAAAATTGGTTTGCCGCAGATACGTCAAAACCCGCAAGCAAATCCTAATTATTCTTCTTCTTCTACCATACACTGTGCTACATGTGTGCATACTAGTATTAATTTATGATCTGAAAAATAGCTGTCACTCAAAAAATGTTTCTGCGCCAGAAATCAATTCTTTCTGGCCCTCTCCTTTTTTCGATTTTCAGTAAATATTAGTTTTAAGAGTGAATACTTTTTCTCCGGAGGATATGACCCTTAGCGTCTAGAGTCCGGCTACGGATTTTTGGCACGGTCAATCATGTCACAGAAAACAGAAATAACAGAGGGGGCGTTTTAAAAATATTGTTAAACGATTTTTATACAGGGTCGGTACTCGGTATGTATGGAAACGGTCGATTATTTCCTAAAGCACAACAGCTAGCAAAAAATAATTCAAATAGAAGTTTTAAGGTTTCCTATAGTCTATTTGAATTTTAAAAAATTAAGTATACAGGATAAGTCAGAAAGCCGTAGAGCAATAAAGTTACTTTTTTTTTAATGGAATACCCTATACCTCAGAATATTTTTGGATTTTACATAAAATAACAATTACTTTTTATTAAGTGCATTATAAGTCTAAACCTAACAGCTTCTGAGATATCACTTTTAAAAAATGACATTTTTGAAATTTGACAGCTTCTAGCTTTCTAACGGCACGTCTTAGAGTAAAACGGCTTACATGTCCCTATCGTAGTTTTTAACTATCTTTCTAAAAGTGTCAACTTCCGGTTAAACCGGATGTAGCTCAAAAGCCGGAAATATAGTACTTCCGGTTTAACCGGAAGTTGGCTTCTTTGAGAAGATAATAAAAAAGTAAGATAGGGACATGTAAGCCGTTTTGCTTTATGGCATACCGTTAGAAAGCTAGAAGCTGTCAAAGTTCAAAAATGTAATTTTTCAATTGTCGATATCTCAGAAACTGTTAGGTTCAAACTTATAATGCGCTTAATAAAAAATAAGTGTAATTTTATGTAAAATCTAAAAATATTCTGAGATATAGGGTGTTCCATTAAAAAAAAGGAACTTTATTTCTCTACGGCTTTCCGACTCATCCTGTATACTTAGTTTATTTAAATTCTAATAGACAATAAATAACCCTAAAACTTTTGTCTTGAATATTTTTTGCTAGCTGTTGTACTTTAAGAAATAATCGACCGTTTCCATACATACCAACGACCCTGTATAGTTTTTTCTTGTCGTGAAAAATACTGTTTGTTATCATGTTATGATTTAACTCAGCTAAATTTATATTAAAAATCGGAAAATATAAGGAACTGATTTTTGTTAATTTTAAAACATAAAAAAACATTTTGAAAAACAACAAGATTTTAGCTGAAAAAGTTAGAATTGGCAATCGAGCTATCCACCCAACCAAACCAGCGAGGACTGACGGAGAAGACCAAACTCTGGAATGAAACCCCCATAAGCAGGTATCTAATATCAGGTGGCGCTGAAAGCCAATTATCGGTTCTGCGAAGCGAAGAAAGGGGACAAACTTCTTTCTCTTAAAAAATGGAATATTTACTTTTAATTAATTTAAACTATTTTTGAAATAATAACATTGGCTATAATAATATTTATAATTCTTTTTGCACTAATTCATTCAAAACCATTCGAAAAATATAAGGACTGAAGGAAAACGCATAAAGTACGTGGCCATAGTTACGCCACGTGATCATAGGCCTCGCACAGTGACGCCAAATAATTAACAATGTGTGGCGCCGACCGTAGGCATTAAAATGACAATATAAGTGAATATTATGATATTATTACTATGTAAATACCAACAATGATGAGAAGTATAGTATAATCATAATTTAGGTTAGGGGATGTAACATTATCATTATCGCTGTTAGCGCGTTAACTATCATGCCAAAAATCCGTAGCCGAACTCTAGAAGCTAGTGAACACCTTTCTGCTTGTATAATCCGACGCACGAGTCTGCAGCTACGAAAGGAATTAAGGAATATGATTCAAACACAACATTGTTGCCGTAATACTCTGTTTAAATTTCCATAAAATCTTAATTTGTATGGAATTCAAATATATTACACCAAACAATTAGAGGTATGCATATCCCTGAATAGTGTATACACCATGTAGTAACATATCCCGTTTATTCCCCCCTTTACATTGCAAATTAATTTATTTTAGTAAATTTGGCAACCTACGTCTAATAGAGCGCGGATTCCTGGGTCACAAATTATCAGCTGTGCCTTGAAACTGGTTTTGTCTGTTTCTATCATATATAATATTAAATTTGTGGGAAGGTGCTTGTCATCATGACATCTTTAGAAATTTAAAAGCATTGGGGGAGTTTAGAATTATATTATTTAATTTATCGTAGCCACAGACTCGTGGACTATAGGTAGTAAAGTGTCGCAGCCAGCGCCCTCTACAATCTTCATCAGAATTTTAAAGGAATTTAAATTTTTTGCCCTAAAAAAACTCCTAAATACCAATTTTCCGCTGAAACGTACCTATCTTTTTTCGAAAGATAACTTTAAAATTTGACACCCTGTGGTTTGGGTATTGTGAACTTTTGGAGTAAGATAATATTTAGGTCTGGTTAAATAGACAGGGGGAATTTGTTTCTAATGATCATGTGTCTGCTGTCTGCACTATTTATTATATATATAAAAGTATTAACCATAATATGTGCTCTCGGCGATAAAAACTCAGTTATTGTATTTAAACGGTGTTAATGTTGTAAAAACGATATATTATTATTATGTTCACTATTTTACTTTCATAGAATATAGATCCTCATGCAACCGTTGGCAAAAAGTCAGGAAACATTTTAGTTTCGCCACAATTTAATTTCAAGAACCAATAATAGCCATTTTCCACTTTAAAGAAAGCTGCCTTTATTTTGTTCTAAAGTTTTCAGAGAAGCACTATAAAACAATGATCATTTAATCTTTAATCTACTATAAACTTGAATACACGCGATAGCATTAATTATTTATTTAAAAAAAAACAAATAGGAATTTTTATCGCTACTGTGTACCTTACACGTTTCAGAATTCCCTTCCCGTGTTTTATTTAAGGGAAGCACGATAAGTAAAGGCTTCCAAGAGAGCATCAAGTATACTTTAACTAGTCTCAATTGAAACAGCAAAAAACAGTAAGAAATTCGACACATAGGCGTACCGACTGAGTAATAAATGAATTAAGTTTATTACTATACTAATAACCAGTAAGTATGTTAAATTTCTGGCAAATATGTTTTGGGAACGCAAATTTGGAAATCGTAGTATTTAAATTTAAATAGCTATTTAAAACCTTATTTAGTTTAGTGAGTATATGCCGAAGGTTATAATTTAGATTCTAATACCTACCTAACAGGTTAAAAGCTCGCCGGCCATATCGAAAGAAATCTTAATTAAAAAATACAAAATGAAAGTTTCCCAAATAGGTACACAAAAGGGTGTTCGCGCAAAAAGTTTTGTCAAACATTTTAAATTTTAAGTTTTTGCCGATTAAGCAATTAGAATTATTGAAAACGATAGTGTAAACACTGAAAAGTATTAATATACCGACAGTGGTATTTTACTTTACAAGTTCAAAGTCCAAAGCTTTGATGGACTGTAAATACATGGACAAAAAAGTACGTGTTTTAGGCGCAAACACTTGATAACAAAAGTTAAACTGCGCGGCGGGTATATCTCACGCCATGATTAAAGTTGTTTACCACTAGTGTTCTCGCGCGACCATGTAAATCTGTTACTTGGGAAAAAAAAATAGTTTTTAATACCTTAAACACTATCGTCAGAATCTTCAGAAGTAGAATCATTGCCTGGTTGTATCACTATTGATGCCACGGGAGGTAGAATCGGATATTCTTTTTCTTCTGTAATAACATGTGCTACACAATTTTTCCATATATTACTATCCAGGTCGTTTACTACTTGCCGAATATTTTCAATAACTACTGCGCTTAGTGTTGGCGATACATTATGCTTCCGCAGAGATCTTTTTATGGTACTCCAGATTAACTCAATCGGATTAAATATGCAATAGTATGGAGGTAATCGCAACAAGGTATGACCGTGTGTCTTACAAATAGTATCAACTACATATTCATTTTTAAAATTTTGGCTCTTAATAATCTTGAGTAATTCTTTTTTTATAGGAATTTTATTTTTATTATCAATATTGATATTTTTATTTTTCATAAATGTTAAAATATCCTGCTTTTTTGTATTGTTGTTGGGTAGTTTATTCAATATACGCGAATGATAGGACGCATTGTCCATGACAATTACAGAATTCGGTGGAATGTTTGGTAGAAGCTGCTCAGAAATCCATTTTTCAAAAAGATCCGCTGTCATGTCTTCGTGATAATCGGCTGAAGATTGTTTAATGTTTTTGGCAGATAAAAGCAAAGCATTAGGTACAAAGCCATTTTCGCCACCAGCATGAAGAATAATGATGCGTTTTCCTCTTGAGCACGGTGTATTTAAGCTACAATTTTCCGATTTATCTACCCAGCCATATTTTACAACGTCATGAGTATCGAACCAAGTCTCGTCCAAGTAAACTATGTTTCTATTTAATTCACGATATTCACTAATTTTATGCAAATATACTTGCCGTAGTTCAACAATACGCCGTGACTCCATTATTACCATTCGGTTATTTATTTTCTTGTATTTAAATCCACAATTGATTAAAATACTTCGCAGTGTTTCTAAACATTGATAATTATATCCAGGATAATCGCGCAATTTATCTCTAATCATTTCTAAAGTTGGGACTTGATTTTTTTTATATAAATCGTATACAATTCGCCGAATTACTTCTTTGGCAGCATGGTCAATGTTCCTAAACTTTTGGTTTGTTCGTTTCCGCTTTAGAGAATGATCTATTACAGTTCCTTTTTTTATTATTCGTAAAATGGTTGACTCTGAAATTTTGGTCAATTCAGAAATTCTTCGCACTACAGCCCTATCTGACTGCACAGTATTTTTGTTTTTAAGGCACTCAAAAATATTTAAAATAATACGCTGACTTTGGACGTGTAAGTCTTTGCCAATTAACTCCCCATTTGTTTCGTCTGTTGCCGGGTCGGATACCGCCGGTATTGTTTCCATATCATTAGTCTCAAATGGTCTCCAAAAAGCCATCTTATTAATAATATTATAAAAATATAATATATAAGTGAAATATATTTCAGAAAACTTAACTACTCAAACTACGTTGGTAAAACAATAGTAAATAAAATAAGATAACGCACAGTAAATAGTTCTAATAGGATATATACCAACGTCTACGACACTGAATGTTAAAGTACTAAGGAGATCCGTGTCAAAATTGGATCCATAAATATTAAATCGATGTATATTAAAAAAGTCACAGTGACGCCTTATCCATGGTTTCCTTTAGTACGACAAAGTAAGACAGTCTACACGGCGACCAGTCCTATCACCTTTAAGCTGCAAAGTATACCGGGATAATTCGCGAGCCAAACGGAAAAATCTATGCATTGTACGGCGTTCGCTGTTGAGTGGTCCTGATACATCGCTTCAATGGACATTTACAGTGATTTTTTACCTGCTGTTTTTTGTGAGGAAAAAAAGTGTTTCAATTGAGGCTAGTTATACTATAACAGGTTTACGAAAGATAAAAGTGCCTCTGTTATTTAGGCCGCCATTTCGTATCGGAAAACAGGTGAATAGAGAGAAAAGTTGTTGGAAAAGCTAAAAGGGTGTCAATTAGATAATGATAGGTGATTTATCAAAACGGCAAAAATATTTGAAGAAGAAAATAGAAAGTACTGTGACAATAATATTGACAACTTTGAAACCTGAACACACCAAACAGGGTGATAAATAAGTCGCACAAACAATAAATTAAAGAGTTCATATTAGGGTATGATTTTATTAAAATTTTTAAAATTCAAATCAAATTAATTAAAGTACCTACTAGAATTTTTTTGGGCATGCCAATCACGCGATATTTTTTAATGATCAAAATAGGATAACTTTTTAGCCCCAAACAATAGCTGTGCTTGTCTCATGGAATACAGTCAGCAGTAATAGACGTTATCTACAAAAATACTAGTATTGAGGACTAGTCGGAAATCGAATGGGGAAGCGACAGATGATAATTCCAACGACGCAGAAACAACACAATTTTTTGACTAAGTGTAAATCCAGAATTATCCAAAAAGTAGAATCTAGGAAATATTATCTCTCCTACAAAAAAATGTGAGAGGAACGTGGCAAAGAACTAAAACTTCAGTTTGACTGTAAGACATGATGGAGTAGCTTAATTTTATTGGTTCAACGATTTCGCCTTGTAAAAAATTGTATTAAGAAGGTTTTAATAGACCTCAATTTAAAGTTTTTGGAAGACAATGAATACCAGATAATAAAATATTTAACAGACATCTTGGAATTTGTAAAGTTAACGGTTAAAGCTTTATGTCAAGGAGATATGAACGCGTTAAAGGCAGATATCGCATTAAAATCTTTGATTGAAGAGCTTCATAGGTAGTCTTCTTCTTTAAGAAATGACAAAAAAAAACTCGAGACGCGACTGCAACAACATGTGTGTTGCGGTACTTGCACGATCCAAGTCAAATGGAAACTCAAGAATTATTTCCAATTTTAAAAACAAATTATGTTAAACAAGAAGTAGCACTACTTCTACTACTACCTTTCGTTGGGTATTGTCTGATAGTTCCGTTGACAAAGAAGATATACCAATATAATAATTAATAGCGAAAAGTGAAAACAGCTAACTGTCATTATCAGAAAAACTGACTCAAGCTCTAAATAAAAACATACCACTTACAGTAATTAGAACTCAAAGTTTAGATGTTACGATATCTCAAAAACTGTAAATATTTCAAAATGGGGGCCAACGTGGACATTTCCTACAGTTACTATATGACATTTCTTTGCGTACAAGCAGTGATGTTTCTCGGCTGCGGGTTTGATTTTAACAAAGTTTCATTCTTCTATGTTAGATGAAAGATTGGACACTTTTGTGTTATTTTCTTAAAGAAAAAAATTGATATCTAAAAAACAAGCCTTTGTACTTTATTAATATTATTTTTCTTCTAAAAATATCTTTTAGTAAAGTAGCTTTTACTTGTAAAAGTAAAAATAAAAACCGGAAGCAAAGAACTAAACAAAAATGGGTGGCTTTAATAAAGGTATTAAGAGATTAAACGAACGGAAAGATTGTAATTATTTGATACCTCCTAGGTATATGAAACTAATAGGAACTGAAGTAGTAATTAAAGATATTGGTTTTCCACGACTTATAAGACCTTTGCAATGGGATTTTAAAATATCTAATTACTTCGTTTAAAAAAATATCAATGGTATGTAATACATTAAATTTTTCCAAATGTCGATGCGTTAATAAGCAATTATCTATCAAAAATAATAATAATACAATATAATCTATGTGTCGCTCTTATACAGGGTGTTAATGAATGTTACGTTAGTTCTTTATATACAAGATGTCAAAACTTTAATTTTTTTTAGTATTTTTCGTTTCTCTTCCATATTTCAAGAGATAATTATTTCAAATTTAGTACAATTATTAGTTGTTGCAACCTCTATAATAAAATGTATAAATTGTCAGAGGCACTAATATTTTGCGCTACCAAGACTCTTCTGACCTTGTTTTCCTTTCTCATTCTTTTTAATTCCCTACATCTTTCTATCATCGTTTTCCAGTTTTTTTTTTTTTTTAGTTAACAACCAAACAAAAATATTGCAAATTTAAGGCATGACAACACCCGTAAATAAAAAAAATGAACATGTGTGCCAATTTTTATTCAATACTAATGTGTAGTTTTTTTCTCAATTTTTAAAAGGACAAATGTCTCGATATTGTCAGATCAAAATTTCCCTAACAATATAGGGAAATATGCGCCGCCTTAATTCTGATGTTACACGACAAACTAAAAAAATTAAAGGAACTGCTGAAAATTACCTCTTCTTGCTAATATGTAGGAATGAACTGTTCGCCTCAGACTGGCGAACTCTCTCGAATATAGAATATTGCAAATTATTTTTTGCTTCTCAAATCTTTATCTGTCTTAGGAGTCCAACCAACGATTTTAAATGTCCCCAAAAGAAATAATCTGCACAATTTAAATCGGGTGACCGAGCGGACCATGAGTGAGGTCCAGCTCGACCTATCCAACGGTTGTAGTATTAATTTAAAAACTTCCTTACCACCAAACTGAAATGTGCCGGTGCATCATCTTCTCACAGCACCGGGAGTTCCTCGTCTAAAAATTGACGATAATATTGCCCGTTTAATCTTCGTCGCAAAAAAAATTATTCCACCAAACAGTCTCCAATAATGCCAGTACACACATTTACTGTAAATGACTTTCGACTATCGCATGAAGATTCTCTTCCGCCCAAAAATGATTGTTATGAAAATTTTTGATGGTAAAAAACTTGTTTGGTGGTAAGAGAGTTTTTAAATCAGCACTACAACTGTTGGATAGGTCGAGGTGGACCTCAGCCATGACCCGCTACGTCCCCCGATTTAAACCTATCTGTCAATGTCTTTTGTACTCCTTTGAAAATGATCCGAAAGGGCCGAAACACGCGTGTCAGGTAAATGAATATTAAAACTGTGAACCATAACAAGTAATTTGTATATCTACCCATAGTAAATAAAATTTTATTTCCGAATAATGGATTTTGGGCCATTTAAATGAACCATTGACAAGAATTTAATCGGGATGGAGAATCGCGTGGGAGAAAAACTTGGGACTGTCTGGATACTGTAAGGATACATCAAATTATCCATCAAAATTTTCCAAACTACCACAGATGAAATGTTTAATGTTGCCGCAATTTTTCTTGCACTTGTATCTGGTTCATTTTCTACAGCATTCAGAACAGCTTCCTCAATTTCGACAGTTCTTACAGTGCCATGTATACCTGCCAAATGAGTGGATTTCTTGAAAGTTTAATTTTCGGACAGTCGAATATGTACCTGTGTAAGAGTTCGTGAATCAGGATGTCTTCGATTTGGATAATGCTGCCGATAGAGGCGTTTAGCCTTAAAGGAATTATAAGACTATAAATAAAATGCATATCGGCATATTCTTGGTTTTTCCACTTAACCATCATTAAATAGTTCTAACTTACTGGAAACATCAATTAACAAAATTATTTAACCCTAAACGTCAAAAGAGTTAACAAACGGAAAATAAAATATGAGCTGTCCTAACAAACTACTTTTTTAAAATGTTGCTACTTGAATAGTACTTGATTTGCTTTTATTTTTTACGAAAACTAGATTGCTTAGAAATTTAACGAGAACAAACGAAATGATAAAAACGCGACAGCGAAGCTGGAGCGTTTTTATCTATTACCGTTTGTTCGAGTTTAAATTGCTAAAAAGTGATCTAGTTTTCGTAAAAAATAAAAGTTTATCCGATCTTAAAAAAAAGATCGAGTGATTTTTAGCTAAAGAAATTCACGAATTTTGGCATGAATAGATACTAAAATAGTACATCACGTATCAAGTTTAGAAAAGTGGAACTTTACTTGACGAGTATGGTTAGTTTGATTTAGTTTAATTTCCATACGAGTCAAGTAAAATCACTTTTCTGACGAGATGCGTATACTATTTTTTCGCATTTTGTAAGTAATTAATTATTTTGCATTTCATATTAAAATCTAAAAAGAATGGTTACTGAAGAAAATCTACAAAAACTTAGTAGTATGACTTCTCGGTAACTTAGCAATATAAACAAGATGTTTTTTTTGTGTTTGACGACTATTGACAGCATCCAAATAAAATCATATTTGAAGAGTGAATTTCACAAGAATTATGGAAATGGCTAATGAAAACGACTTGGAAGATATTCTGAATGCGGCCCGCGAAGCTTCTTCAAGTTTGCTTCCAGTAAAATCCAAGGAAAGATACGAGAAAGCATATAATATGTTCTGCGAGTGGAGAAACACCAAGAATTTTAAAGGTATTGACGAAAATTTGATGCTGGCATACTTTTACGAGAAGGTAAGCTATTTTATATGGTTAAAGTGTGGTATATAGGTACTAATTTTGTTATTTGTTTCAGGCAAAAGTCCTCAAAGCTTCCAGTTTATGGTCTACGTACTCTATGATCAAAAGCACAATACTTAGTTCAGCAACAACTACTTAATACGGCGAGGTCAGCAGTTGCATCCTTTTCTATCTTAAATAATTGTTCTTTTAATATTTATTGTAATAAGATTTAAAATAAACGAATTTCTTTCTTGTAAAATTGTGTTTTGAATGACATTGACGTTTTATGCAGTAATGGTTGCTATGCTGTAAAGTGACCCATTACTGTACGATTTTGAGGTCATTAATCTAGTGCATTACTGTATAAAATGCAAAAAAAAATAATACTTCACTAAAAAAATGTTTGACAGCATCAAATTAATTTGTAACAATATGTCAGGTTGCCGAGCAATAAAAAAGAAAAGCTACTCGATTTTGAGCTGGAGAGGTTTTTACCATTTCATTTTTAGCTGAAGAGGGTTTTATCGCGATAAAAAAGGATGCACCTTTTTTATCGATGTCAAAGTGATAAAAATGCAAATGTCAAATGGACATTTTATTGTAGAGAGTGAATTTACCAGTATTTCTTTCTTGTTTTGACGCGCACTATCACTAGCCTACACTAGATATCACCGAAACCTCGGAAGCATTCGGCTCATCGGCTCCTTTCGGAGATACGCTGGCTTTTATTCTACGGTTACTAGATTAACTGAAGTTTGTAAGGAGTTGAGTGGTTCTGTGGATATAGCATTTGTGTATGATGCCGTGGGCCAAGGATCGATTCCCGTTTCGTGCACTTTTTCTTAATGACTTTTTTAGTTTTCTTATGACTTTTTTTGTTTTTTATAACTCCTTTTTTTTTTAAAGTAGATCGACTCAAAAAGGGCTGGTAAATAATTGGCCGGTGAACTTGAAAAAGGCGAATTGGAACCAAAAAGGTGGATTAGATGACGTGTTAGCGCCTGTTTAACCAATAAAGTCTATAATTATTAGTTACAGCATTATTTAGTTTAGTTAAGCAATGTAATGTTCCAATCCGTTACGTAACATAATATCTTGTTCCCATTCGAAATGCCCGCCGAATGCGTCCGAGGTTTCGGTGATATTTAGTGTCACCTACTATCACTCCCCTAAATATCTACGTGACATCCATTAACATTCTGTAGAACGCCTATCACAAAGATGAAAAATCACATAGGTATTTAAAATCGATAATAACACACCGATATATTTTCCGTTCCTATTTCTACGACGGGCTTCCTTGACTGAACAGAAAATAATATAAATGAATAAAACTTTTTAATTGCCCGGACACAAAGATCATTAGATTTCCTTTATAAGCAACATCTTCCTTTTAAAGGAAAACAAAAGTAATTTAATATAAAGAAACTTTTTAACTTTTACTTCACTTCCCCGTCGCGTTCCTAATAAACAAGATTTTTTAAGAAGATAACAGAACAGCACAACTTCTAAAAGTTATTTTCTCTTTTACTGCCGCGAACACTGTACGCCGACCACTTTAGTTTAAGGGTTCAAGCAATTTTACGACTTAGGTAATTCTTTTTTTATAACGGACATCAACCTGGTATGTATTTATTTTTAACTCAACTCTATACAATGAAAGATACGTATAATGTATAAGTATATAAAAAATAACGAATTCTCATTATTTTCTGCGTACTTACTTACCCCCTCTTGCCTTTTTTATTGTAGGAGCAGAAAGTATCAACTTACCTAAAACAAAAAAAAAAAGTAAATACAAAACATTCAACCAATACAAACGTCAGAGATCAATAACCTGCCCTACCCAAGGTATAGTAACATGAGAACTGCCCAAAAGATCTTTTTCATATCAGACTGGTTTTACAAGATGCAGTCTCCCATATAAGGATTGTTATGTCGTTTTCCTTCTACTCAATATTTAAGATAACCATATAGTTGATAAATGAATAACAAATAATTTATTACACCACTTTAGTAGTAGTTACCTCTTTCTTACAATAATTTTCCATAATGCATAGTGATGTACTTATAAACTAGGGATATAGTGAAAGATATTTACACATTAATTATTAGAAACTACATAGAGAAAAGAAAAAAAAGTTTTGTCAAAGTGTCAAGACTAGTGACATAAAAGCTCATAATATTGTCGCGTATAAACGGGGGTTGCTTTCGCTTAGCTCCTGGATGTCTTTTTATGACCTAACTGGGTATTTCTTCCAAGGGGGAATAATCAAACAACAGGTTACAAAACAGTGGCACTATATATTCCATAAACGTTACATCATCGAATAAGGTAGTCTAGTATGTCTCAAGGACAGCGGAGAGGGTCGTGCCGAAACGTACCTTTTACCGAGACAGTCGAGCCGCAAACAATAGATTTCGCTCCCGTTATCAGTTCAAATCTACAATAACAATTTTTTATTGCGATAAGAAATTGTTGACAAAAGTGGAGTTTTCGCACAAGTGCAAAAAACGTGAAAATTTCAACATAGATTCCTCAACTAAAAGACGTCTTCCTGCAAATAAATACCGGGTGTTCGGTCACCCGGGGCTTTTATATATTTGTACTTACCTGTATATAGTGTATAATTCAACCAAAAATGGAGAAATCAACCCAATCCGTTGGATCCGCAGCTTCTGGAACCTCCAAATTCTCGGATCAACTGATCTCATTCCTAGAAAAACCAAAATACACCTTTACTTACAATTTAATTCTACGAGAAAGCAAGAAATTGAAACGCTTGGCTGCCAAAACACATAAGAAATATTTGCAGCAATATCATGAAGAATGTGGAACTTGTTCCCATTATTTCGACAAACTGGAAGCAAGGATAACAGAAGCAGCCAAAATGAGACATCGACAAATATGTACACTACACTTCCAGCAGAAACATGATAAGGACATCCCGTTAACAAACAAAGACGATGGAATTATCCTCACTTCAGAGGAAATAGATGCTGCAGATGCACAAATTTACCAGTTTTTCGACATTCCCTGGTATAGTGATGAAGATCTTGACAAAGAGGAACCTCCCATACCTGTAGAAACTTCACAAGAAAACCCAGAAGAGCCAATGGACCAGAGTTCCTCCTCGGCAACAAAAAGGAAGCCTGAGCACTCACCGCAAGAAACAGGACCTACCAAGAAACAGGCCCATACATCCACGCCAGAGGCTGAAGTAATAGCAGCCGCTCCTCTAGAAAAGCCTGAAAAACAAGAAAAAATTCAACAAAAACAAGGAAAATCATTAAAACCTATACATAACTTACCTGAGATGCCGCCACCACCTACTTACCCACCTAAAGAAAAAGGGAAAAGGATAGCACATACACCTAAACCTTCTACTTCAAAGCAATTCAACGTACCTGTGGACAATAGATATGAAGTACTTACCGATGATTTGGAGGAGGAAGAAGAACTTGAAGATTTTCAGCAACAGCGGTTCACTTTTGCAGATATGGCTCCTGGACCAGCACCTAGAAAACCTGAAAAAATAAATAAAAATATTAAGAAAAAGGACATGCCACGCCCTATTATCATTGACGGTACTTGCAGTAACAAAGTGGAATTTCAAGAAATTCATAATAACTTAAAAAGCAGAGTAAAGAATGGCACCTTTACAATTAAGTTTGCAAAACGAACCACAATTGTAAACTTTACCAACAAAGAAGATTATGACACTTACCTGTTATATCTCCAAGCTTCAACAAATAAGAAATATCACACTTATGCCAGCACAGAACAGCAAACAAGAGCCTTTGTTCTTCGAGGACTCCACCAAAATCCAGACCTGGACGAACTTTCTGATGCACTGAAAACAGAACACAACATTGAAGCTAAGAAAATATTTAAAATGAAGAAGACCTTCACACCACTTTACTTGATCATCCTGGATGCTAAGTACAACCTGAAAATGCTTCAACAACAAGCAAAATTCGTACTCAACGTTGAAGTTACATGGGAAAGAAGAGTACAAAATTCGCCCATTATCCAGTGTAAACGATGTTTGCAATGGGGACATGCTGCCACCTACTGTGTCAGAGAGCAACGATGCCTGAAATGTGGGGGAATACACATTATCTCCCAATGCCCTGTTGAAGGAGAAGAAGCCACATGTGCAAACTGTCAAGGCAACCATAGGGCAACAGACAGAAATTGCCCTGTTTACATTTTCCGACATCAAAAGCTGATTGAAAATCAACAACAGCAGCAGAGACAGGGGAAAAACTTATACAAACCTGCACCAGTTCCAACAGCCAATCCCTGGCAAAGAAGCCAAAGAAGCCAAATCCCCGGGGGGGACAACGCAATGGGCAGGGCAAGTGCCCCATCAATAAATTCAGTTGCAGCTTTTCCACCGCTGAGAAGACCGCAGCCCCAAACTAGTGAACAAGTGGCGGAAAACATACCACAGGTAAGCGACCTCATTGAGGCTATGTCCAATATTACACAACACAATATTGAAGAGGCTATACGCTTCTATAATGATTTAAATAAAATTTTTGCTCAAACTACTCCCGAACAAATTTGCAATTCACTAATAAATTTTAGATCAACTTTTAATAATTATCAGTTCAACAAATAAAACAATAATTCAAATAAATTAAATAAAATAAAATAATTAAAAATCGAAAGTTATGAAAATAAACTTAAAAATAATTAACTTCAATATTGTGTTGTGAATTGCTATCGCTTTCACCTTATACTATATAACTGTATATAACAACAAAATACTTGTAAACTTTAATTTGTATATAAAACACACATATATATATTGTAAATACTTGTAAATTGTATATTCCATATTACACTAAACAAAAACAAATTAAACTTCATGTTCACTACATGAAACACTCAACACAAATGATGTAGTGGGAGGAGTCAAACGCTCATCAGGCTGACTCCTCCCCCTATATAACAGACACTTTAGTGCCAGAAATGGCCAAACATGGCTGTTGTCAAAAAGTTAAGAGGTTTTTTCACTCAACATTTTTTCCCTCAATACAATAAATAAACAAAAACTACTTACACACAAAAATAAAAAACAACAACAAACATAAAGCGAAAGCAATAAAATAATTTGGACTTTCTTTTTGAGGCGCTTCGCCGGTGTTAGAATAATTAAATTTAGTTTTAGCATTTGTACATTGTTTTGGCCATTCCAACGGCCGTTTGGGGGACTTCCCCCAAATATACTGAGGGGGCCGATAAAGCTTCTGCGAAGCCTCTTACCCGCCCTCCAACTTTTTAGGTTAAGGCTAATTTAAGGGCCTTACGCCACAATGTATTGTGCAAATATTTATTAGTAACAATAAAGAGATTTTTAAAATGAAAAAAATGGTATCAAGTTGGTACGAAGGGTGTGACCCAGCTTATGCAGCTGAAGGTATCGTCTCCGGCATTTGCTGGAGTTTTTATTATCAACAAGTGCTGATGTTTATTTGTATAAACTTGACATTAACTAACCTAGTGGTTTAGTATCTCGATACACAATGGTTTAAGTTTGTAAAGGTGTGGAAAACGATGTTTAGTTGACAATATAATGTAATAGTGATTCATTAAAAATGCTATTAAAATGGACTTGTAAGCCAAACGGCATCGACCACCAATAAAATCAATTATTCCTACAACCCAAATTAAATTAAATTCCAAATAATCCACGAACAAAAGCTCGGAATTTACGGAAAGACCAAATATCTCGCCTATATTGGTATTCACTCAAACAACTGTGTAAATCTGATTTCACCTTAAAACGATTAGTAACCGCAAATTATTAACCAATAACTGGAATCGAAACACAATGCAATTTGAACAGCACCAAAATTTGACGTACCTATAATTTGAACATTCCGCAGATTTATAATTTATCAAATAGGCAATTAAATACATGGACCTAAACACTGTTTAGTTCCGTTAAAATAAAATAAAAAACAGGAAAATATAGAGTAATATCCGAGTCTACACACGACAAATAAATAAGAAAAACTGTTTTCATAAAATGCATTTATTAGCGACGTAAATTGGTTCTTATCATTCTCCGATACATTTACACTTTCATATCTCGATCCCAAATGTCAATGGGCCCGTTTCGAATCCATCCAGATCTATATTTCATCTTTGAGTGAGCTATTCAAAGCGATACTCTATTCTTTTTAGTGTTCTCTACCTAAAAAGAAAAAAGGAACCTTTATAAAGGGTATTCCAATAAAAGTTTCGGGATGTTTTTTGCTGGTACTTTTCTTATCTCAAGATTTTGTGGTGGATATCCTTTGCTTGCTACATTCTGCAGACTCGTACAATTTTAAGTATGTAGAGTTTATTTTTTTTGTTATGACAAGACACAGCACTGCAGGATTAATCCTTTATGGCGCTCTGCGAGCGGTGCGTGTGCGCAGCAAATGATGCAAGTTTGTCTAGGATCTTTGGGGATTATACTTGTTGGGAAACACGGCCTCGGGGAGGTCGTTCCCGAGTGATGACGTTCTCCAGATGAAAGAATTTTTAAACACTGTCGATCGAGGGACACTAAGCTGAACCACTCTGAGTGGAATCAAGCGGGCAACCTTAGTTGAGCACTTGCCATGAAAATATTTGTAAAATAGACTCTCAAGTCGCCAACCCTCCTTCGATGTTCCAAGGCTTTCCAGGTTGTTTGTCAGATCATGGTTACCGATCAAGCGAATGCCTCTTCTTTGAATGGAATCTACCAATCTTAGGGTATGTTTAGGAAGAGAGCCCCAAATATGCGAACAGTACTCCAGGGATGGTCGAATTTGAGCTTTATAGAGCATCAAAAGTTGTTGGGGTGTATAGAGGCTCTTAGTTCGGAAAAGTTCTTCAAGCTTCTGCGAGGCTACCTTAGCAATGGCCGGAACGTGACTATGCCAAGACATATGACTATCCAAATTGTCGCACAATAAATTAATTGATGAAGCCAAGGGAATCGAGTGTCCCGCCATGACTATATCCGGTTCTTCAACATTGCCGTTTTAAGAAAAACTGCCGCCTGGGTTTTCTAGCGTTAAATTCTACTTGGTTTCTGTCACCCCAAGACAGAAGTAAAAGATGAAACAACTGTAATGTCATCAGCGAAGCTATATAAAGGATTTATGGTTTTTTCCAAAAGATCGTTAATGTATAGTAAAAAGAGGGTGAGCGACAATATGGAACCTTGAGGGACTCCGGCATTGAGGTTAAATGTGTCTGAAAGAAATCCGTCCATCGCCACTCGCAGAGAGAGGCCTTTAAGAAAGCTTGACAGCCATAAACAAAATTGAACCGGCATTCCGTATGCTCTCACTTTAGTTAAGACCCTCGTGCCATACACGGTCAAAGGCCTTGGAAATGTCCAGTGCTACCGCCCGGGACTCCCTATGATGTTCTATTGCCTTGTTCCAAACGTGAGTAGCATAAGCGAGAAGATCTCCTGTTGATCTAGACTTTCGGAATCCATACTGGCGGTCACTAATAATGTTGATAGATACACGGTAGAACAACGTATCTACATTGCTAAAACTTATTTTGAAAATGGGTATTCTGCTATTAACGCATAGCATCTTTCGTCTAGTTTAACTTCTTGTTATTCAGATTTTGTTCTATTTACTAGCAACATCGGGAATCTCTTATTGGAATACCTTTTAGAATTACTTTGTTGTCCGCTCTATCTGTCCATCAAGACCCTTCGTATCAGGAATGATTATTGAGTTGAAATTAGTATTAAAAGCTATAAGGTCTAGAACCCCCATACTCCGGTAATAAATTTAAGCTTTTAACTAAATGCAATATAAGGAAACGGCCTTTTAAAAATCATGTATTGTGATGCTCACTCGCTCATCAAAACCTACTGACTATTGACCTACACCTAGAATCTTGAAATTTGTCGCATATGTTCTCATAGCACGAGTAACAAAAAAACTCCGAAAACATATGGAATTTACATATTAGGTGACAAACATATAACGGCACGGAACCCTCACGGCCGGCGCGAGTTCTATTCGCCAGTCTTTCTTTATGTTCTTAAAATATTTAATAACGAATATACATTTAACATCTCAACATATACTCAGGTCATCTGTGCAAACACCCATGTACAAACTAAATTGCTATGATATTACTGAAGTAATAATATTAATAATAATTATGAAATTTTTGTCAATCGCCGTTAAACGTTAAGTGGTATAAAGTGTAGCTTCTGGCACGTCAAAGACTAAATTGTAACATAAATATTATTAGAGTGAATCACGACAAGCATACCTAAATCAAATTCCAAGTAATCCACAAACAAAAGCTCCACATTCACGGAAAGATCCAACCCCTTGCCTTCAGTATTTACTTTAATAACAGTGTAAATTTGATTCTACCCCTGAATCCATTACCAACCGCAAACTATCCAATAATGTTACGAATCCGAAAACTTTGCACTCCGGATAACAGTAAACTTTGACGAATCCCCACGCATCTTAAGAGACACGCATTGACAGAAGCAGAACTGTAATATCGCCCCCAAATTCCTTATCGCATTCCCATTTACTATCTTCTTCCATATAGGCTAGTCATTTCAAGGTTTCCATGTAAAATTATTGTAAATGTAGTTTTGGCTGATGTTATTCGCTATAAAATATTATGAAGCAACAAAGCTCGAAAAAAAGGTATACATATAATTCTAAGTACAACATCAACTTCTCTGTCCTCTCGCCTTTGAAAGGGTTTGGTGATATTATTACGATTTGGTATCCATTTGTTGTTTCTATCTGTGTCTGTCTTGTGCTGTATTTATCGATTGTCTGTACCGTCATTTCCTTGAGTCTGTTTGTCTCCTATTTTTCCTTTCCATTTCGCCGGTCTGGCTATATGCCCGTAGTAACTAAGGAATATCTCATTAATGTGCTTAAGTAATATGCTGCTAATTTGTAGTTCTTGTAGTATGGCGAGATTTTTTCTGTGGTTAGTCAACGACACCCGTATGATACCATTAATTGAAATGCCTCGTCTTTTTCCACATTCATGTTTGAATACTTACAACTATAATATGTTTTAGCTGGGGTGTTACATATATCATCGATTGTTTAATTCATTTTTGAAGGTTTTTTCTTATGGATTAAAACTGTCAGTAAGCATAAAAGAGAAATCTAAACAGCAATCCTGGTCTTGCGAAATAAGACTATGCGACCTCGAAGGACAGCAAAAAGAGAAACTTGTGAATCGGTTTGTTCCATTGTCCAAGTTTCCGAAGCATCCATATCAATTGCGAATAACAGGGAGTCAGCCAACATTACCTTCACTGCCATTGTAGTGTCGTTCGTTCATATTCTACTTAGCTATAAGGAAGCCCAAGTATAGCATCTCTCGTCTAGTTTGGCCATTATTCCAGTTCCTCTTCGTTTTTAATGATAAGAGTGTCATACAGCATACATAGAACTACGCATACATTGTCTTAGAATAATGACGGAAATCCTCATAGGAACCTGGCGGCTGAACAGCGTCTTTACAGTTAATTACAGTCATATTGACGAAAACTCAATTTTTCCGTTTTTGTTTAACCAAAATTATCAATGTCAACAATCATTACCAATTGAAAAAGTAAAACGACTGGTCTAAAAATAAATTCTCGTGTTTCCCTTCATACTCTTCTTCTCCTAATTCCTTTTCTTACGCTGGAGGGTTCTCGGGAGAAACTTGATATAAATTATCCCTTAGATTGTCGGATTACGTCGTTAGGGGGTGGCTTAATTTGGCAGTAGGGAAGAAGTGAGTTTACATAGGGATACGGAGAAGAAAAAATAATTGATATAGGATTTATAAAAACGCACTTAGGTCTTTCGCAGTACAAGAGGTATTAAAGACTTTTGACGTTTGCAATTATGTAGAAATAAGACAAGTAGACGAGAAAAGAAAAAATAGCTAGTCGACGACAATAAATTTACTATTTCATAAGAGTATTTGTTATTTGTGTCTCTTTTTGTAAATCGTCGTCATCAACAGCAAAAAGCAAGTGTTCTGACCACAAAATGTTCCTCTGAACTGAACAATGCCCAATAAATTTCTTGAAGGGAAGACAAATTTACCCATTCAGACCACACCATAATACGAAATGCTTTTTGCATGACCTACATATAAAACACTCTTTCCCTTAAAAAGGAGACTAAAAGAGTAATTTTTCTTCCTGACTATAAAAAAGAGAGTGAAATTGTTTTGATGATGGCAATAAGCAATTTGTTATAAATCAACTCAACTAGCAAGCTTAAATATTTATTATCCACTCGAAAATATATTGATGTTAGGGTTGCCACGTTATATCAACCATTATAGGATATAATAATATACTGCTTTAATAATACACTTTATAAAACCGTTTTTATGACTACTTGTTCGATGCCAGCTCCATTACAATGATTTAAGTATTAAATAAATTAAAAAAAAGGTCAATTTCTCAAATATAAAAGTCCTTAATTATTAGTACAGTAAAAAATTTTTATGTAAAATTACCATAACCTTTAATGGTAACAAAAGGTCATGGATCCCAGTAAAAAAATGACCAAGAGCCACAATTAAACTTTTAACCTCTACGACTGTGTATTTTTAAAATACTTCATGTAATTATTTAATGGGAAAGCTAGGTGTAATTACCAATATTGTCAAGTTATACAATTCACCCTTAACGTAAGAATACTTGAATCGCCAAGGATGTTAAAATGGCTTATTTTTAAGATCATATAAATTAACATATTATTATGTGAAATTATTACTTATTTGATATGAATCTACGTTTCAGTCATGCAAAAGAACAAATTCTTGCTCGCAGTATACATGAGACATCATGTATATGGGTTATTATCACAATATGTGCAAAATCAATGTCCCTCTGTAATAACTTTTTCTCTTAATTGGTATCACATTTTTTTTTTGTTAAAAAGGTATAAAATTAATGTCTTTATCTGGACGAAATACCATAAATGTCTCTTGAACTTTCTTTCTTTACAAAATAATTTTAAAACGACCAAAATATTAATAGCGTGGATGTCCCTACCAAGGGATGCGCACGATGTATCGATATTTTGAAAACATCGATTTTTCTGTTTCGATTTTCGATGTTTTTTTATTCGATATTATTCGTTAACATCGATATTTTTTGCGATGTTCTTTCCGATGTTTTTTTCAATCAAAACATGACATTTTATTTCAAAAAGTATTACAAATAAAATTGAGCTATCCACAATTACCAAATTAGTAAATTAAATAGTAAAAAGAAATTTTAATCTACTTACATCTAGTTGCCCAAATTTATTGTTTACTAATATCAAATAGCTATGTATCTTTTTGACTTTTCACATATTGTAACCCTCCAGCCTAAAAAACTTACTTTAATTGACACAAGTGCGGCACGCGATATCAGTGTAAAGCAAACTGCAAAGACCTTATAATAATATCTTCCGAGAACTTCCGAGGGCAACAGCGAAAAAATTCGGGGTAATGCTGTCAGCAGAAATACCTACAAGGTTTAGTTTGACATTTTAAAAATATTAAATAGAGATATTTATTTTTTGTTAAAATAATACGCTTTGGCCGGCTAAATTTTCTAGAAAACAAATTTTACGTTCCATACAGGGTGTTTCAGAAGTACGGTACGTAACCTAATGGAGTGATTCTAAGAGAAAAAGTTCATTTGAACATGTATCCGGACTTGCCTCGTTTTTGATATACATATGTATAGGGTGGTTATGCCTTGCTACAGACCCTTTTACTTGCGCCCACAGCAATTCTACGAGTTTACAGTGAATCACAGTGATATGGCGGAAGGCGAAGTACCGTTATATTTCATTTTGAAGCGATTTCTTCAACAACAAATTTCGTACAAAGAGGTCTATTCAACTTTACAATCTCCAGTAGCTTCTTCTTAAGCATATCTTTATGAAATGGCTTCTTATTTACAGTAAGTCAATGAATAATGTCATTTTTTCCCAAGAAGACATTGGTATTTTTTCGGATTTTTTTGAGTGGTAGCTGGCATTATCCATGACTATAACAGACCCAGGAGGAATAAGATTAAAACAAAAATCGTTTTTTTATCATTCTTTTAAATACATATATTCTTTTCCCGATTTTATTGAAATTTGGTACCGATATTTTGAATCCAGTTTTTATATAGTTTCACGCTCTTTTTAGCATTTTGGTTTTATATACTCCAAAGGTCTTTTTTTCTTTTTTTTTCGTAAGTGAAACGCCCATGGTTTATTGCGATTTTATGAATTTTACTTGTATTTTAACCCTAGAATGCTACACTTGTATGCTAAACTTAAAATGCTACACGGGGGTACACCTGTACCCAAGAAAAAAAAATTATTTTAAAAATATTTATGCAGCAAAATAAAAAAGCAAACTTAAAATACAATGTAAAAACAGTTCTTTTTCACATAAAAAAAAACATTAGGTTATGCAGCACAAGTTGGGCATATTTTTTTTGGTGTTGTAAACAAATTAATTTTTTGCATATAGCGCAGCTGACCCTCGATTTTCGATCTTCGCTTCTTTTGCAAAATGCACACCTGCCCGTGGTAGTTGTTGGCCTAGTTGGTACTTCTGGCGTTGGAGTTATTTTTAGTACATTGCATATTGTTTGGCGGAGTTGACGTCTTAAGGTTGGAGTTTCTAAACGATATATAAAACGAAGATATCATCAGGTTTTGTCAGATCAAAAACCTTTTTTTGGGCAGCCATATTTTCTGTCAGCTAAAAACAAACAAATAAATACATAAACAATAAAATAAATGAACTAACTGGAAATAATAATCGATACTATGTTAAGCTAATATACTTACATTAATTGTTTAATTACATTGTATTCTGCTACACTGGGGTACACCTTTATCCCAATATCAAATATCTGCACAGAGCCAAACACTCCGCCTCGCACCAGTATCACACAAGGACTAACGCAACAACGCAACGTGGCTTGAAACTACAGAGACGCTCAAGGTTGCAGCGCCATCTGCTATCGGTTGGCCAGAATTTAAAAAAAGGCTGGGGTACAGATGTACCCCAAGTAGCATTCTAGGGTTAAGTAGACTACAGTTTTTTTTGAATATTTGGTAGTTCTTATTTCGTTTTCAAATGGACAAATGTGTTTCTACTTTTGATTTTAATGGTTATATTTTTATTTATTATAAATATATTTGCATTTATTATATTAAAATGTATAATTTATTTTAAACATATTTATCGATATTTATAAAGACATCGATGTTTATAAATATCGATATTTTGTATCCGATTTTTTTACATCAATTTTCTGTATTCGATGTATCATTTGGTTGCTTGTTTCATTGTAAAGTGTGGCGTTGTTTATTGTTGGTTTTTGTGTTTAATCTTTAAATTTAATGAAATAAGGTAAATTATAGAATATAGAGAGAGATAGTGCATTAGGTATGTAATATGTAAACATTTAAAATGTGGGATTTAAATCGTTGTTTTAAATCACAAAATTATTTTTTCATTATTTCTTAGTTTTCTGTATATTTTATAGTAATAATATTTCCATAAAGTATTTAAATAATAGAAAATTGCATTTATTCGACAATCAACACATAAAAATTAGATTTATTGAAAATAACTGGTAAAAAATCTAGACCAGCTGAAAAACTGTATTTCGTTAAAATCTGACAGAATTTCTCAATATCAACTCAGTAATGTTAGAAATAAATTCTATGATCGGTTAGGATATTATTTAGCTGTTAATGGAGGGTTGTTTGAACATTTAATTAATTAATGTTTTTGTGAAAATCTGTAGCCTTAGGTATATTTATCATGTTAAATTAAAGGCTTAGGAAGAAAAACATAACGGTGTCTTTTACTTTGGATGTGTGAATGCCGGATTGTTGAAACGAACATGTGTTTTTAATGCGAAATAATCCGTATTCGTTATGTCCAGCTTTGCGTCAATTTTTGACAATAGCGTCATAGAAATTATTTGCTGGTGCTTGCTGTATTACTTAAACTGAAAATTTCGTAATTTTCCGTCACATTTAATTGAATAAGTTAGGATTGGCTTATTAAAATTTATTCAAACATGGCACATGTATTTATTATATCGGCCTCTTCAAAAAATTATTACACAATTTTTCTCTAAAATGTACAGGGGAGCCAATATTTAGCCACCTCAAAATTTACATGAGATTTTCTATGTTCAACCAAGCCATGCATCACCCGGTATATCAAAAATGGTCATGACAAAATAAAATGAATCTTTACTTGTTGTAGTTGTCATTATTACCTCGCTTTTAATTTTTTTATTCTGGTATTTGTTTAAATTTTCTCCTTTGTCACTATTTTTGATATTGGTGTATTTTGGCCGTGAACTTCTCGCATGCAGAACTTATTGACATGGCTTATGCTTTAGAAGCAGGTGAATGAAATGGGTTTTTAGCTTCGAGGATATATGCCCAACAACATCCACAAAAAGACATCCTCATCCGACTGGTTTGAGCGATTAAAAGAGACTTGAAAGGAAATATCGATTATGAAACACATGAACGAGTCAAGCCAGCGACTAACGATGAGAATAAATTGATGACAGCTTTAAGTGTAATTGAAGATCCTCACAAGAATACTAGACAGCTAGGCAAAGAACTGCTTTTAGTGCATCATCAGTGCCGAGAATGCCTTGTAGTGAACATTCTCATCCGTATCATATCCAGTTATTGCAAGAAATAGAGCCGCAAGACTAGGAAAAAAGAGTAATGTTTTGCCAGTCGGCTGAAGGTACGATACAACAACAACCTCGTTTTTTTGAATATATTATGTTTAGTGATGAGGCTACATTTCATAGAAACAGATGTGTGAACAAACATTACTTCCATTATTATGACACTAGCAATCCTTTTTTTACGCGAGAAACTCATTTTGAACATCGGCTTAATGTCTGGGCTGGTATAATAGGAATTAATATTATTGAGCCACATTTTTTTCATGGAAACCTTCCTTACTGGTGGGATGTATCTTGATTTTTTGCAGAATAATGTAAAAGTGCTTTTATGCTTTTAAATGGGTTACGGCGGCTTATTAGTCTACTAGTGAGACGATTTTTAAACCGACGTTTCTACGACCGTTGGATCGGTAGATGAGGCCCAGTGTCTTGGCCAGCAAGGTTTCCCGACCTTACCAAGCTAAATCTTTTCTTGTGGAAATACGTACAGGAAATAGTATATAATAGAAGACGGCTCCTACCACAAGAGGAAATATACAGGATCGTATTCGAGAGGTGTTCCAAACCATTACTGCAAATAACTTTAGAAATGTAAACGATTCATTTGCAAAAAGAACTCTGGAGGACACATTGAACAAAACTAACTAGATCTTTTTTTAATTATCTCTAATATTTCTTTCTAGTTTAGTTTTATTTACAATATAAATGTGTAGATTTCGTCTTAATTATAATACATTTAGTGTTAACACTTAGAAAAGAACAGATGATATTGTTTGTATGTTATACCTGTTTAGGTCCATTTCTATATTTTGTCCATGACTTTTATATAAACCTTTTTTATAAGTCTCTTATAATTTAGGCGCTATAGAAGGCGAACACCTTGTTGACACACCCTTATATGAAACCTAAAAATTACAGTCTAGGCCTAGTTTCTTTGATGTGTGGGCATTCGCAACTTTTCCCTAAAAAAAGTCCTCCAGCTCAAGACCAACTTACAATGAAGACAAATTACCAGTCAAACGTTCCTCAGTTGACAGTTCAAAAGGGTTGATTTATATAGCTCAAATGAAACACCTAGGCCGCTCTATTTATAGAGAATTAAACCGTGTGACGCTTCGCTACGTTTCTATAGACCCTCATTATTCTCAGAGACGCAAACTCTATCGTATGCCGGCATCCTAGATAATACGACGCATATACTAGATAGAGATATTTGTCAAACGCTGTTTTAGTTTAAGGGCTGATTCAGAGTAGAAATAACAAACACGTAAAACAATTTTAAGAAGCTGCAACTACAGAGAGATCTGAAAAATAGAACGGTGAAACAGGCTTTGTCGGAAACCATTTACGATGAACCACTCCAGTATTTTGTACTTTTATGAACGTATTGGATCAGGTGCGCCATATTTATTTTGTTAAAGCCCCTGTACTTTAAAAAGTTTAGACATGGTTAATGTCTATTGAGAATGAAAAATGCGAATAATTTGCGAACATGGAACGCCAACGTTTATCGGCGTTATCTTAAATATATGCGTGCCGCTACGTTAAATACGTTTACCTTTCTATATATCAAACAAATTGGGCAACCATGTCGCTAAGTGCTTAAAAAAAAAACAATATTTAAATAACTAAGGCATATTAAAAAAAAGCGTTTTTTTTAATCGATAAACAATTTATTTTTCAGGCTAATATTAAATAATGGCATTGACTGAAATTAGGAAAGTTTGCACTTTCTCGAGATTATCTAAGAAAGTATCCATTGCATAGAAACGTTAACACTCCATTTAGTTTAAATTAACAAAAAAAAATACTGTAATTCCGGTGACTGCACGAAAACTCGCTTCGTTCACTCAGTGATACATGATAAAGCATCCGCTAAGTGGTTATAAAATACCGTGCAAGCAAAAGTTATTTTCATCCAACAGGGCTTGGACTGAAAAATGTAGGGTTTGATTTATCACAATAGGGAACTTGCATGAAAATTAAATTTAAAAAGTAATACTCTTAAGTGTAAGCTAACATCATCAAACAACCCTTGGTTCACAAAAAAAATACTTTTTAAAACCCTAAGTTTAATTATAAGCTATTAAAGTTTGAATAGTTTGAACTATTCCACGCGAAGTCATTCGTTGTGACGTCAAACCGTGCGACGATACATGGCGCGAAAGACACGTCAAGACAGTTACTGATGGGCGAAATCGCATGTTTTGAATAATCAATATAATAAATATAATAATAAATAATCAATATAATAAATATAATAATAAATAATCAGTTTAATAAATATAATATTAAATAATGAATAATCAGTATAATAAATATAATAATAAATAAAAATAATTGTATTCGAATTAAATTAAAAATCGGAATATCATTCGAATGATCAATCAAATAATTACATTCACATAACGACTGCTGGCTTCTGCTGCTTGCAGCTTGTTGTGTCGGTGTCGTATTAAGATTTTAAATTCCATTATTGTTGTTCCTGCATCATACTTTATGACAATGGCAATCTTTTGTCATGGACAACAGGCTGCCACTATCTGCTGACGGTAGCTCTTTATGTGGAGGCACTAGGTCGTGGTGCATATACTTA
The DNA here is from genome assembly GCA_963920685.1 of Polydrusus tereticollis. Taxonomy (NCBI): domain Eukaryota; kingdom Metazoa; phylum Arthropoda; class Insecta; order Coleoptera; family Curculionidae; genus Polydrusus; species Polydrusus tereticollis. The sequence goes on from OY987327.1 coordinate 65,522,966, forward strand.
CACCTTCTCTTCGTTAATTTTATATGGTAGAAAAAAATCAAATTATATAAGCATGATAAAAAAAAACAGCCTTTCCGGGCGCAAGGATTTTAATTAAAATTTGGTGTAACCTCAGGGAAGATTCTAGAACCTTGGGAATCTTTTAATAGCTTGTGGTTAAAAAAGTGTTACCCCTTGCCAAGATAGCTTTACAATGTTGATTTACATAATAAAGGTTAATAAAGGTTATAGACTAAATTTTAGTTAATTAATTGAAATAAAAAAATAAATTGAAATGGCCTATGGTGGAAATATGGTGACGGTAACTTTAATTAAATTAAAAAAAAAACGGCTATATAACTTTTATACCACTCTGTGACCCTGTATAGCTGGATCTAGGACGGCCCCATGTGGTTTTCTCTGGTTTGCCAGGTGGAATTGATGTGATAGCTCGTTATCTCTCTACTGGGAGCACATGAGGTAGGTGGTTTCCTAACCTTACATCCCCGTGAACGGCAAAACCAAAATAACCCAAAACACAAAACCCCCAAAATTGATAGAAAGGAAAATTACCCACTGAATTCCCACAAACAACAAACCAAGAACAAAAGAAATTAAAGTAGCTTACCTCTAAAAGGGGGGAAAGACCTCGTGGTCTTTTAAAAAAAATGGCCCAACGGCGACGGGCTCGACCTTCTTCTCTGAAGGTATTTTCAGAAAGTAAAACTAAAGGCCGCAAGAACTCTAAAGACACCCTCTTCTCCAACAAAATCAGCTGACTTAGTGTTGCTAACTTAACACCAACAAAAAAGAAGAGAACAGAGACACTACAAAAGATCAACCGATACGAGAGTGGGCTTTTACCAGAACCTAAATTAAATAACGAAATGAAGAAAATAATTCTAAACAACCCCGTTTAAATATAAAATCGCCAAAAGTAGAAATGGACGGTCTGCGACTTGACCGAGACGCAAAAACGGAATTACATGGTCCACCTATGTGCGGCGCCTGAGGCCATCAACCACAGAAAACAGAAGTAGTGCGTTCGCCCCATACTCTGACTTACGTTCGATAACCAAGGATGATACAACCTAATAAACAATTTTCGAACAAAATAATTATAAAATGTGCACTTTTGTGGAAATATTACTGTACGAATCAAGGTAAATCTACATTCCCCACAAAGTCAGCAGTGGCAATTTTTAAAATTGCTACAACTTTAGAAGCGCAGATGCACAGGCTCTAGTAAATTTTTTTGTCATCAAGTTATTTTTCATTTAGATGGTCCAATAACATAATCGGATGACGCCGATTATTTGCATAATTGGATTTTCGATATTTTTAATTCAGATGCGCGCAACACCAGTTAAGACTGTCAAGACGTTGCAATTTGATGTGCCCTGCCAAACACACCATATGACGTTACACACGTTTCCGCGTCACACCTCGTTTTGAATATTAGGATGGGCGCGAATTTTAATTATTTATAAAAAACTGAGGAGTGATATTTAAGACGTAACATTTTGCATGTTATTTTTTGATGTAGCTGAACCTGTTTCCCTAAACAGAGCCACGGTTCTTCTCAGGCAATGATACAAATCCCCAGCAGTAAAAACGACGGCGACGTAAGGAAAATTTTTGCGACAATCGTTTATGCACAAAGGATGATTGTATTGCCGCTCACCATTTATTCTAACCTCGTTTCGAAAATACGCTTCAACAATGAATTTTTTGTGCTGTTCCGAAAAACCCATTGTGCGAATTATTCAAGAAATTGGATAAATTACCGATGAATCAAATTACTTGTAACGACTGTTAAAGATGGACGGAATAACTGATCGATTGATAATGCTGATGGTATATTACTGACACCCAACAGGTATTAAGCTCTACCGCTAAGCAGTACGGCCTTAGAGGCAAAGCACACCTTGATGATATTAATTTTTGCTCGCACGGTACTTTAAATTTAAAGCTAGCTTATTTGTAGAATATGCCCCAGAAGATTAGTGACAATTATATTTTTTGCTGTCGTTCACAAATACTTCCTTGATTGACATAAATAATTTAAATCCATTCAGGCGGGTTTCGTTCGGATTCTGCTGATTATAATCGCTTATATTATTTGTCCGTTCGTGTAACAAAGCCCCAGCAGGAATTCGCGGGAGCGAAATTATACCATCGCCGATGGTTTTCATATTCTGCGTTTTCCATTTCGCTGAATTGAACAAAAACAGGTCGACACTGGGTAGATCTTTGCAAAATGGACGATTTAAAGTTAAAATAGGTTTGAATTAATTAAGTTTTAAATTACAAAAACATTGAAAATATAATGTGTGTATTTCAAAATAATTAAGGGGGTGAGCTAAGAGGTAATTCTCGGCATAAAGTTCATACTAATCCTTACGTAGATAGATATGACTAATATAAATTTTAACAAACATGTATTGTATGTTTTTATTGTAATAACATACAGTGTGTGTATAAAGTCTGGAAACGGCTTAATAATATCACGATTTATAGGCCGAATTAAACCAAATTTGGTACAGTTGTGTAAGAGGATCTGACGCACCGAATGACGATATTGGCGTTGTTGCCAGCTTTTTTGTTTGTCTGAAATTCGAGCGAATCCTATAATTTTAAATGTAACACCCTGTATATTTTTTCATTTACAGTTTATACTTTATATTTGTTACACTTTTGGTATAACATACTTTGTTCCTAATATCAGTAGTTTTTGAAATAACCACGTATTTTGAAAATATCAACAAATTGTGTTTTATTTATAAATAAATAAAACACCAGTTCAGTTTTGATGTAAAGTCATAAAAGCTGTCATTTTTTCATGCAAAGATGTCTTCAACTGAAAGTGAAAGAAATACAATTCTTATGATGAGAGGATATGGCTATAGGGTCAGCTCTTACGAAGAGGTTAAAACCCTATTTAATGACGCATTTCCAAACCAAAATCCAATTTCAAAAGCTACTATTCTAAAAACTGTCCGACGGTTCGAAGAAACTGGAAATTGTAAAGATAGGCGACGATCAGGACGACCAGCAGTAGTAAATGAAGAGAAAAGTTTAGAAATTTTATAACATGTGTTGTTTCTTCATTAAGAAAAATTTATCAAGTAAGTGACGTCTGCTTCAAATCCGTCCATAATGTTTAAATAAAACATAAATATCACCCTTTCAAAATACATGTAGTTCAAGAGTTATCAGAAGATGATTATGAGCGAAGAATTGAATTTTGTGATATTATGATGTCAAGGTTTGACCAAAATAACCAGTTTTTCAAATTTATAGTATTTTCGAACGAAGCAACATTCATGTTAAATGGTAATGTCAATAGCCACAACTGTAGATTTTGGGCAAATGAAAATCCCCACTGGATGAGAGAAGGTCATACACAACGCCCTGGAAAATTGAATGTGTGGGCTGGGCTTCTGGGTAACCACATGATCGGTCCATTTCTTATTGATGGAAATTTAACATCACAACTTTACCTTCAGCTCTTGGAAACGCAAATAGTGCCTACTATACGAAATGTGATGGTCCAAATTATGCAAGTAAATTCTTCCAACAGGACGGAGCTCCTCCCCATTTTGGTCGAAACGTGCGCGAATTTTTGAACAACACTTTTCCGAATAGGTGAATCGGTAGAGGGGGTACAATCGAGTGGCCACCTAGGTCCCCTGATTTGTCGCCTAACGACTACTTTTTATGGGGACACTTGAAGAACAGAGTTTATACCACAAAACCTAAAGATTTGGCCGATTTCCAGCGTCGAATTTTGGACGAATTTGAATTTGAATTTGAAATGATTTACAACACAATTGAAAAATTTTATTTTCAATTAGCACACTGTCAAAGCTGTACAGGGAAAACAGTTTGAACATTTAATATAAAAAATATATTTTTTCTAAATTGTACTCGTTAGTTCAAAAACTACTGATATTAGGAACAAAGTATGGTATACCAAAAGTGTAACAAATTTAAAGTAAAAACTATAAATGAAAAAACATGCAGGGTGTTACATTTAAAAACATAAAATTCGTTCGAATTCCAGACCAACTAAAAAGCTGGCAACAACGCCAATATCGTCATTAGGTGCGTCAGATCCTCTTACACAACTGTACCTACCAAATTTGGTTTAAATCGGCTAATAAATTGTTATGTTATTAAGCCGTTTCCAGACTTTATACGCACACTGTATATACTAATATAACAAATAAATAAATAAATAAGTAACGTAATTAACTGATTCATGAACTTCAGTTTCAGGATTTTCAAAATTGCTTTCTACCAGTAACCACAGGATAAGAAGAAAATAGTTTTGTAACCGTAGTAAATTTCATAATAGTATTACATATTTCAAGAGTAGTAAGGAGCACACTACACACGATTTCGAAAATTACGGTACGAGCGTTAGCGATTCGAAAGCCAATGATTCTTTAAAATTATGTAAGACGATATTGTATATACACATTTTGATCTACATTTTAAAATTCCTGTTCTTATGAGAATCACCCTCCTGCCGAATGACATAAAAAGCGGTCGTCACTCACTGAAAGCGCGTCTTGGCAGCAGCTTGAAAAGCGCTGCGAGGGGCAAATATAATGGGGAGAAATCGGAGAATGGTTGGGAATTAAAAAAATAATAATAAGTTTATGAAAAGAGGAAAATATTGATTAAAAGAATCAACAAGCAGGAAAAATTAATTAACAAAATCGATTCAAAGTACAAGACGAGAGGGAGAATGATCCTAAAATTTCTGTGGCATACGCAACTTTGCATCAAATTGGTTAGATGCTCGTAATTGTGGAATATTCACCTATATTTTGCACTCTTAAAAATTACATCTTAAACTTTACTAACAATTATTTACCAATCCCTTTTATAATAACATTTTACTCCATTCTAAAGCTATAGCCATAAAACAAGATGCTTTGTATTGTTTTTTCTGTATATGGATCAAACGAGAGTCCCAGTAGTGGATTTATAAAGGATTGAATGGAGGGTTGGAGTTAGCAGCCTCGCTAGTCGTATCCTTGGATCCGCTACTGGAGACCAACGGAAGAACTACTTTAGGATTTAATCCTAAAACGTTAAACTGTAATGAGATTTCCCAAACTGTCTTTTTCCTAATTTTTTTCAACAGCACGGGGAGAACAAACCCCCTAAAAAAAGCAATTTCCCTAATTCACGTCGTCCATGCTGTCACTCGGTCATATTAATAACGCCTTAACGGCTTATTGGCCATAAGAATCTCGTAAAGCCTCTCTGGCCGACAGTAATGAACGTTTTATGGGCGAGACATTTTATTTCGCGTGACGCGTAGATAAACATCTAAACCTCGGTTTATTTCTTTTCCGGAAATCGTAAAGTGTCAAGACACTTTTTCTGATTCATTCTGGCAGAATGTTTATCGTTTTAAAGTGTTTATTAGTAATTTTACGTAGTCTATTACACCAGTTTTCTGCTGCCTTAACATATACCATCAATAAAATTATCAAACTCAGAGACAACTCCACTAACGCTAAAGCGCTTGTTCGACATTGTTATGTCAGTGGGGGTGCTACACCGACATGTTTTAAATAAAATAAAATTAGGAAATTATATTGTGATATATACTCGGTGGCCCACTCTCAACGCAGAATTTCATAGCATCAAAACTACTCAACTATTTAACAGTTTACATTTTACAGTTTAAAATTATTTTGAAATATACCGGATGTCCAAAAAAAACCACTTACTAAAAAATAATTGTAATTTTATGTAGAATTCAAAAGTAATGTAAGATATAGGGTGTTCCGTTTAAAAAAAAGTATGTTTGATATGCCCTAACTATTTGGGAGACTCTGTATAATTTAAAATAATTTTAAATTGTAGACCTAATGCCTCCCTATGACTGTTATTAAAAAGTTGAGTAGTTTAGATGCTATGAAATCATGCGTTGAGAGTGGGCCACCCTGTATAGTGATTTTTTTGTTTTGGTTATATTAATGTAAAAAAAGCATGAATTAAAGTTTTGCGACATGGTGCCGACGGATTATTAAAAACTGAATATCTGTCGCCCGCTGTATGACTACTCCACTGAGACCCACAAATATCGGTCGCTTATTTTTGCAAGCGGCAGGCGACCCGTTTCCACCAATTAAATTAACAATGGCCACCTATTTCCTTTAATAGTGCACTATGTTGCCATGTTTCCATGATATTTCAACATCAATATTAATAGGATAAGAAAAAATTTTGAATTATGTTGAAATTATATTAAAATACTCTTAGTTTCTTAAATATATTATTAATATTTATTTTGAATGAATACATTTAATTGATAATAACTATTAAATTATAATTATTAAGTAACAACATCGTAAGCCACTGAACGTTTTTTGTCCGCATTCTTTCGGCAGCTACAGATAAATGTGTCGGGCTATTAAAACCCGCGAGTCGAGGTTGGGTTTAATTTCAATTTGTTAGTAATTAAAAGGTTAAGCTGATGGCTATTTTAGTTCATTGTCGACATTATGGAAATCTCAACCCGAACCCACTCATTATTTTTTTTCCATACAAAATTTTCCGCCAACTTACAACTCGGACAGCGCGTTACCAACTTCACCGGATAAGAACTGCCGTTCTACTTACTTATGTTTGGCTTATTATATTATTTAATTGCCTACTGCACATACCTCAAAGTCCCAGAGCTTTATTTTTAACATTTTTTTTATTAGCTATGCTTTACGTATCTTAATCAGGGTAAAAATAATGTAATATTAATATTGTCTTGTTTTCCTGGACCAAGTTTATATAACGGTTGTGTATAAATTTAGCAAAAAAGGACCTAACAATGGTTAAAAAAATTTAATTAAAATTTCGATAGGTAATATAAAATTTCTGGGCCATCTGGTGTTATCTAACAGGGTCTTGGGCTGAGATTTCGAAAATTAATTAAAAAAAAAAAAATAAATAACGGAATTCTTTGGAGAAAGAGGAAAGACCTTAAAGTTGTTAAGCAAGTTTGCAAAAAAAGAAAACTTTACTGATTCATTTTGTTTCTTATTGTGGGACAAAAGGGTGACAGTAATTCATTATGTACTCCAAGAAAGACGAGGAATTACAAATGGACACCTTATAACTGGTGTCAGGTGCGGGGTTAGGACGGACTCTTTAAAATAAAGGCTACAATTGAGTGTTCCTATACTTCCTAAATAACTTGCAGTTAAATAGGTGAATTAACTGGTTTAGTTTTGGTTTCTAAAACCATATTTTGCCTAAAGCTAGTTTTTCCTTGTGGATATTTGTTTAAAATATAGAAAATTGTACATTTTTACAAACTTTAGAAAGCAAATCCCTAGCCTATTTATTGCGTGCGTCAGTGAGTCAAACTCAATTATTTATTAATAGTATTAAATTAACTTAATAATATTTTATGCACTATATTAATTCATTTATATGCAAATTATAAAAAAAAACATATTCGGTTGTGATGGAGCTTGACGAGCTTGAAATTCCCGTAAAAAGGACGAACTGTTTGTTGTCAAGCCAATCAGCTAATCCATTAGCAAATTAAATCGATAATTATTTTAGCCGTTAAATCGATAAGGGACTAAATTAATGGCTTTAATAAAATGAATATTACTGTGTTTCACGATAATGGGAAAAGCATTAATGTTTTTTTTACAACTGTGTATTAATACTTGAATTATTCAGTTTTATTACTTCAACTTCGAAGCGAGCATGATCCTGGATCTGAATACATTTCTGAACCTACATGGCCAACATAAATTAATAAGCAAAAATCGCGAGCCTCAAGTCTCTCCGAAATGAAACTCTAAAGATGCCCGCTCACTTGGACGAAGCGTATTTTGTCCGCATGAGAAAGTTACATGTAAGTAAATGTATACTCGCCCACTTGCGCGGCGCCAAGCGTGGCGAAGCGTCAGTTGACGCGGAAGAAGTCTTGAGAGCAACCAGGCGAAGTTTTTACGCGACGCGACGCTTCGCGCCGCGCTAGTGAGCTGTGTGAAGAGAAGAGAAGATCCGATATATTAGTTATTCGTTGCCTATCGTTGTCGATCGTAACCCAACTATACGGTGTGTTTGTTTACTATTGAGGTGCAATCCGAATCTTCGCTACGCTTCCCGTCGCCTAGGTGAGCGGACAATACCTAAGCGACGCTTCTCTTTGCCACGCTTCTCGACGCGACGCTTCGCCCAAGTGGGCGCGCACCTTTTTAAGGTGCCCGCTCACTTGGGCGAAGAGAAGCGTCGCTTAGGTATTGTCCGGACACCTAGGCGAAGGGAAGCGTAGCGAGGAGTCGCATTGTATCCCAAAGCAAGAAAGCAAAGAAGCAACTTCAAACAACAATGAAATACACTGGAACATCATAACATCGCTTACTTCTTTTACAGGGTGTTTAAACCTTAAGGGAAAAAAGAAGATACGGTAGATTTGATATCATCATTTAGATATTAAGAGTGTTTGTGAAAATTGTAGGGTCTTAAAAAGAGCAGATATTCAGCCCTATGATTAAACAAGCTAACTTTTAACGTACCGTTTCCATGACAACAATCGAAAAAAGCTTACTTGTTATTTTTTCACTGTGGTTGAAAAAAGGTAATTTTGAAGTTAGCGGTCTAGAGTTAACTTGTATGTGTGATCATAGGGCTGCTTATCAAGTTAAATAAAAAAATAAAATGTTGATTATGTCACATGCAACTAAGCTGTCAATGGCAACAACACACGTGGGCACGATTATTTTAATAAACTACCTGTAGTAATTCCGCTGTCACATTACTTTTATTTACCAAACTCGTCTTTCTATTGTATGCAAATTAGCGTGACCCTAAGTTAGGACCAATTCGGGGTGTGTAGGTCTTAAATATCTGAAATACGGAATTTTTAAAAACTATCATTGCAATTTACCTGAAATTTACAATGCAACCTTTAAGTTGTCCACCCTGCTTAATGGGTCCTGTTACTGCAAATTTACATTTTATTACTCTCTCGCATTAAGCAACAGAGTATAATTATTCAATCTGGCAACAGGTCAACGCGACGAGATTAAATAAGTGGGTCAGAAAAAGTAATGTAATTGACTCAGGTTATAACCAAAACATATTTTATGAGAAGCGCTAGGCGTGTACTGATTGTTCGTCATTAGCGTAGCATTGTAAATGCGATTTATAAGATTAATGTGTACACGCATTACGCGTTGTAATTCTGCTCATTTTTATACATTTAGAGACGTCTTAAGCGAGCTGTTGGGTTTAGTTTATTTTATTTCCATATAATTCTCTATTTTCTTTTAATAAAACCTAAATTGTTTATATTAAACGTCATATTCAGAAAAGTTGTACGCACGTTTATGACATGTGGTTTAAAACTCCATTATGTATGGCTTTTATTTCCCCATTACCTATCATACGCCGTAGTGCTAGCCTCGTGAGGCGGACTACTGATATGTCCAACCTAAATAATATACTATTGAATTCATTTTTAATTTGACCAGTTTTTATAAGTTCTTTTGTAGTAAATACTAACATATTAAAAAAACCTGAAAAGCAACAATTAAGAACAGCTTAATCGATCCGAATCCCTTGAATAAAAACTGGGACGACATTACACTAATAATATTTTTTTTAACCTCGCAATTATCAGTTTATTTAAACGTCGCGTGCTGGTTTTAAAAGCTACTGCAGGATCTTTAAAACTCAATTTAACTTTTTTGAGAAATATAAAGTAAAAATACAAAATTCCTTTGTGAGACAGAAATAATAATTGTAATCGGGTTTATAGCTTACAGGGCCGGCGTTAGCTTGCGCGAGGCCCCGTGCATTCAGATAGTGCGAGAGGCTTGGAAATAAGAATGTAAAAAACTATTTGAGTCAGCATCTTAGTAATCCAACAGTTTTTTTTATTGCACATATATTAGTTATAAAAACTCGCAACATCTGTCATTTTACAATGTTAGGTTAACTTTTCTTGCTTTTTTTTTTTAGCGAAAGCATTGATTACAGAGTCGAAGTTTAATGTTTTTGAAATTTCTTTTTCAATAGACAATATCCCCAAATCATTGAAGCGTGCCTGCTTTGTCGTTGATCTTAGGTAATTTTTTATCAGATGCAACTGTTATTGGTATTGTTAACAATATTCTGTATGCAATGATTGCATTTGGAAAACTCCTTCCAAATTCTCGCAGATTTTCGAGAATGTCAACGACTGCATCGAAATCATTAGTGATAAAATATTTGTAAATCTGTAATTCACTAAACAATTGTTTCCCATCCAGATCTTTTTCTCCTTCTGCATTCAAACTTGCTTCTAAATTAAGACAGTGCTCCATTATCTGTTTATCAGGCAGTTGCTGAAGCAATTTTGGAAAGTACAAAAAACCAAATCGATTGTCAAAATTTCTTAATTCTTCAAATCTTAATGATATTGCTGTCTTTGCCTGATCAATTACGATGTTGAAGAATTCAATTTCTAAAACTTTCTCAACTGATTTAGATTGTCGAAGAGGTTCATCGTCATGTTCATAATAATCAAACTACTGTTTTTTGACTTTCCGAACTCGAAGTGAATTTACAAAATTCTTATTTGAATAAGATGTTTGGTAAAAAAATTTTACAAGGCCCCGCGCGAGGCCCCTTCCTGTTCGAGGTCTCGTGCACCGCACGGATTTGCCGGCCCTGGTGGCTTACCTAAAATATTAGAAATTCATTTAAGTTCACTAGTACATTAAACGTTAAGCTTTTAGAGGAAAAAGGACTAGGGACGTGCAAGCCGTTTTTCTCTAAAATTCAGCATTATAGCACTGCAAGCTATAAAATTCTTTCAACGTCAATATAATCTTTCAAACAAGTCATGTTAAGAATTTTGGAAGAAATTAAAACTAAATAAACTACAAAGAATTTCTTTTAAAATATAGGGTGTCCCATTTAATAATCTAACGTTTGCCGATAACAGTCCCTTCCCCCCTCTTTATTATCTTTTGATTTACAAATGTGAAAATGATAAAATTTTGGTATAACTCAATTATCAAAGATGGCGGCAAGGCCCCATTTTAAATAAATTAAAATACATAAAAAGTACAATAAAATTTTATCAAACCCCGGAGACTTTATACGCGCACAGTATATACATCTCCTTATATTTCAGTGAAAACCATGTGGTGCCAGTAAGTGATAAGTAAACAACAAAAAGTGTTACGCCCGCACTCGTAATAAGTGGTTTATGCATAAAACAAATGCAACGCTCATAGATAAAGATAACGATAATTTTTAATTGGTTATAGTTTGTGAACACAGCTATGTGTCACCGATAATAGTTTAAGTATTATGTTAACCAGGTTAGATTTAATATAATCATTTTCTATGGGTCATAATACGAAGATCTGGGTTTCTGATAGTGGCGAAATATTACCACTCAAAGAAATCATGCTTTTAAAGAAATACACTACATACAACAATTTAAATAGCCTTTGTAATGAAGGAATATTGTATACCCCGATTAAATGTATTACCGGTATGGAAGACTAGAATTTCAGGCTTGAAGATAATAATAATAATAATAATAATAATAATAATAGGCAACCAAACATACACCGCGAGTCAAAGTTAAAACACAGGTTCGGCAACTATGTACAGGGTTATCCAACCAAGACTAGACAAGGCGATTTTTTGACTTTTCCTGTACTTTTATAAAAAAAGTGAAATAGCCATCTTAAGTCATTTTCTCCCGCGAATTCGAATATCTTCAGCAAAAAACAATTGAACATCAAACAAAAGTACTAGGGGTCACTTTGATATTTTTTTAAATGGGATGCCGTATTTTTAATGAGCTTATCCGATTTCTCATATAAATTTTGATCTAAAATGTTGGATTTAATTAATTTTTAATTTTTTTTTTTTTTAATTTTTTTAATTTTTCCGAATTTAAAACTGAAGAAAAAAGGCGTTTTTCAATTAAAAATCCAACATTTTAGATCAAAATTTATATGAGAAATCGGATAAGCTCACGGCATCCCATTTAAAAAAATATCAAAATGACCCCTAGTACTTTTGTTTGATGTTCAATTGTTTTTTGCTGAAGATATTCGAATTCGCGGGAGAAAATGACTTAAGATGGCTATTTCAGTTTTTTTATAAAAGTACAGGAAAAGTCAAAAAATCGCCTTGTCCAGTCTTGGTTGGATAACCCTGTAGATGCCGCTAACTTTAAAGTGAGGTTATAGTTACGTCTGATCTGTTTCTGTGAATATTCTTGAAAGAAAAGGACTGAATTAGTATAAAACAAGTCAGAGTGAGTGTTGTCTCTTGAGAAACAAACCTTAATGTGTTTTTTTTTTAGGATTAGGACCTCAGGTGAGTATTTTAAAATTTGAATAAAATATCCTGTTTGGACATTTCGAAAAATTGAGGGCAACGCACGAAACGACATGGAAAACCAAGTTAAAACTGAGGTAAAAAGTGATCTTGTTCAATATAATTTAAGTTAAAAATTTTCGTCTGTCTCATTTAATATACAAATTAAAATAAAAAACGATGGTCGTCCGACCTCTAAAATGTTGAATGTAATTAACACGGGAGGCAAGATAGATAAGAACAGAGCGAAGCCGTATCGGCGCTTCGGCACTACCGATCAAAAACATGTCAATAAGTCGAGTTTTGCATGGAGATATTAATTTCTAACTGATTCAGTCAATGGGCTTTAAAAGTCAATAGAATATTTCTAAGTGAACATTGGATATAGCTTTCTTGGCATCCACGTTGACACTCAGTATTAACCGGTGGTATTGTCGCTTCCTTTGTTACATTTTTTGCTGGAGTTTTTCTACAGACATTTTTTCATGTACACAATAATGTTATATAAGTGGAGCTTAGTTTATATCATGTTTTCATAAAATAATAGCCCTACTTATCACCCAGTGAAAACTTTTTAGTAATATACTTGGACCAGGAAAACTTTCTATACTTAATGCAAAACAAAAACCGATGCACGTCATCAATCAGTTGATAATAATTGTAAATACGTAAGAAAACACGAGGAAATCAAATTTGGGCAAAAAATATTAAAACTTTATGCGATGTTGAATTTACTACAAACTTAAAGTATTTTTCTTTGATACGAACCCACTTATAGCAGATATTTTGTTTATTTAAGCTTGTAAAAATTAATATAATTTGAATTTTATTGGCCGACAGTTGGCAACAGAACTATGAACGGTGCGGTGGCGCCAGCTCGTTCGCTGGCTTGGTTTGACGTTTGGTGCAAAGCTAACCTTAATTGTTTCGTGTTGCTGTGCATCTATTTTTTAACAAAAACTACAAACCTTTTCATAAATAGCATTAAAAAACTGTTCTTTTAAGAACAACAAAAGTGCACATACATATCTCTGTCTATTACGCGTGTTAAGGTCTATATATTTTATACTTACTTTACTAATTTTTAGCGTGTAGCACCTGCCCTAAATTTGAATATGTCCACTATAAGCGCAGTTTCAACAACAGTTTAGCAAAATAAATTATTGGAGCCACCTAAAAGGAAACGTTCTTATTCAAAGAGAGTTGTAAATGTGTCAAGATTGGATATAAGTTCTATACGTGACACTATTTATGGAATATATGAAACAAGTAAGTTGTATTATTTAAAAACTAATATTTTACATTGGTTATGCTTAAGCTGTAACTGTTTTTAGAGCATCATGTAACTTTGACAACTTTAAGTAAGAAATTAAAAGACAGACAACTGTTTGATGGTTGTCTTAACTCCTTAAGAAGCCTGTTTAAGGAAATATATATTTATGGTATTTTTAAAAGAATATATTAAAGAATTAGAAAGAGGAGCATCCTTGTACCAATTCGTTTACTTGGATGAAACATGAATTTTTCAGAATGGTACCATTGGTCGATCTTGGCAAGATGAAAATAGAAGAAGTGTTAGATCTACTAAAGTTGATGGTAAAAGGTATTATGCAGTAAACAAATATATAAACTATGGGAAATTTTTGTCTATTTATTTATCTTGTTTTTATAAAAAAAAAAAAACTCTATATATTGACAGTTCTTATAGCAATTGATATCAATTATCGTAGACTGGTAGTTTATGACACAGCATCCTAGTAACGAGAATATGATATAATATGCACCTAAAACGTAAATAAATGTTTCTGTACGAGCATGCGGAAAACTAGTTTTCGCACTTACTTATATGTGCACTGGGTTGCACTTTTCCGCACTAGAGCTGACGCGTAAAACAATACATCAACAATCAATTTTGCTTACGTACGTAAAAAAAAACAAGTTTTTCCTGAGGGTGGTCGGCCAACACCAAGGTAATGCGTTGGTAAAACGTAAAATAATCAAAATGAGCAGCATGACCAACTACATCCAAATTTCAAAATGTTTCTACATTCAAGTATTTTTGTTCGCAGCCTCGTTCTTAAAATTGTCTCGTATTTTAGTTTCGAGTTTTGTAAAGCTACTTAGGGGTCTAACTTTATCATAATTATGTTAAATTCTACCTTATCTCGACAACCTAAAACTCAAAAACCTTTTGTTCGCGCTGTCTTAACTCTTTATCCCATCTTTTAATTAGACTTTACAAATTAAAACATTTTCTCGCAAATAGAAAGGCGTGTATAGCCGGAGTTGGAGTATTTCAATTTTAAGCTAAGGGTAAAATTTCAGGCAGAAATTAGAAATAATATTAATGAAGTCATTTAGGTGCGAGTGCTGTTTCGTTATTTAATATTTTTGTTTTTGTTCCGCTAAAAACATGTTTCTCTAACACTATTTTAGAAACAACATATTCTTAACTAAAAAAGTGTTATAGAATGGCTTCACTCTAACACACTAGTACAGAATGGAATCATTATGTATTACCTAGTCAAAGCCAACTAGATCTTCAATTCGACAATCTAAATTGCATGAAGGCACCAAATTATTTTGAAGATCATGATAGCCTTGGATTACTTATTTTACGCTGTCAGGTTATAAATTCGACTTTGACAGCGCTTTATTATTCAAGGTAGGTTAGTTTTATTACAAAATATTGATTTTATAACATAATAAATTATTTTTTCTCCAATAGTGTTAGAGAAAGTATATTCTATAACAAGTATGTAATGGATAAATTTCGCACGAGCGAAAAGTTTGTAGGCCGAGCCATTCTGGTCACAAAATGCATGCTAATACATTTTTGTTATTCCACTGGTAAGGGAAGAGGTGTACACAAATCAGAATACAATCAACACGCAACAAAATATTGAGGATAAAGAAAAATAACGTGTCATATTTCTTGTAAAAAATTTTTTTCTCAGTTTTTTGAAAGGTCATTATTCATCATTTCTGTTGCTTGCCATATAAATACAATTCTAAATTGAGTAAAAGTACAGATTGCACAAGAAATCAAGAAATATAGAAATATACATTTGCAAAAAAAAAGTTGTAGGTATATTGTACGTTGTGTTTTGAAAAGGGCTCTTATCACAAGGGTAAGATGTATGTTCAGTCGAACGAGTGTGAAAAGTTATAAATGTTCAAACGTGTGGTACATTATATTTTTTCTACAAGTGCAACAGTAATTCACAATTCCTTCAAGTTTAAATGGAAGGAAATATGAAAGTAAATACAGAAAAGTCAACCAAGAAATTTATTAAAAGCGAAACAGCTGACTAATGTGCAAAATTCAAATCTATACTTAATGTAAAACAAAAACCGATGCACGTCATACCCTTCGAGTGACGTCAGTTATCGACAGTGGTGCCAGCTTGTAGCCACAATATCCGAGTAAGGGAATTTCAGTCTTCTTTTCATAAAAACCTTGATAAAAACAAGATAAATATACAAAAATGTCCCATAATTTATATATTTGTTTACTACAGACTACCTTTTACCATCAACTTTAGTAGATCTAACACTTCTTTTATTTTCATCTTGCCAAGATCGACCAATGGTAGCATTTTGAAATATCCATGTTTAATCCAAGAAAATGAATTGGTACAAGAATGCTTCTTTTTCTTTAATATATTCTTCCAAAAATACTAGTCGTTTAAAAGCTAACCGATGTAAAATATTATAATTTTTTAAATAAAACAACTTACTTATTTCGTACATACATACAATAGTGTCACGGATAGAACTTCCAATCCTCACACATTTACAACCCTTTTTGAACTAGAACGTTTGTATTACGGTGATTCTAATAACTTATTTAACTTAACTGTTGTTGAAATTGCGCTTAGAGTGGAGATATTCAAATTGAGGGCAGCTGCTACACGCTAAAAATTAGTAAAGTAAAAATAAAATATCTATACCTTAACATACTCTTTAAATTTACTTCTCTGTACTGCTGTTAAGGGTAACAATAGGCCATTGTTGTTTTTCCTAAAAATAGCTTCGTAGAGAAGCTATTAGCTCTTTGCACCGACTATTTAAATGCTTCGGCAATTTCACAAATAGTAACAACGTAATCGACAGAGATATGCATATGCACTTTTGTTTCTCTTAATAAAATGGGTTTTGAATGCTATTTATGAAAAGGTCTGGAGTTTTTGTTAAAAAATAGACACACGGGAACCATGAACAATTGGGTTAGTTTTGCATAAAACGTTAAACCAGACCAACGAACGAGCTGGCGCCACCGCACCGTTAACAGTTGTGTTGCCAACTATCGGCCAATAAAATTCAAATTATATTAATTTTTACAAGCTTAAATAAACAACATATTTGCTGTAAGTGGGCTCGTATCAAAGAAGAATAGGTACTTAAAGTTTATAGTAAATTCAATATCGCATAAAGTTTTAATATTTTTTGAACAAATTTAATTTCCTCGTGTTTTCTTACGGATATACAATTATCAGCTGATTGATGACGTGCATCGGTTTTTGTTTTGCATCAACTATGTTCCAAAACTGCAATGAAAACGCTTTGGAATACAGTAGTGTATCGAACTCGGTCCTCATAAATTCATAATATTCACCCATTGTATTTTTGTACAGTATATCCAAGTCAAAGCAAGGGGCAGAAATCCAATAACAATGAACAAACTTTTCCAGCTTACATTTTCCAAATCACAAACAATTTTAGGGAAAACGTTTTTGATCAGAGATTTAAAAAAATATATAAATATACATTGGGCTGGCAAGTAACGGGATCGAAATTTTTGGTGTCGATATTTTTTATAGATGTGGACGGACCTCCCTGCAATTACAACAATAATAATTTTTTATTATAAAACTTTTAGTTTTATCATTCTATTGATATACCGTGCGAGGAAAAATTATTACCATCAAAGTGTGCTTTGCATCTAAGGCCGTGCTGCTTAGCGATAGAGCTTAATACATGTTGGGTGTCAGTAAATACCAGCATTATCAAACAATCAGTTATTCCGTCATGTTTAACAGTCGTTACAAATAATTTGATTCATCCCTAATTTATCTAATTTCTTGAATAATTCACGCAATGGGTTTTATGGAACAGCACAAAAAAAATCATTGTTAAAGCGTATTTTCGAAATAGGGATAGAGTAAATGGTGAGTGGCAATATAATCAGTATTTTTGCATGGACCATTTTCGCGAGAATTTTCCTAACGTCGCTTTTACAGCTGGAGATTTTTATCATTGCCTGAGAAGAACCGTGGCTCTGTTTAGGGAAACCGGTTCAATACAACATAAAAAAGGAGCTGAAAGACCATCTGTAAGAACAGAAGCACTTGTTGCAAACATTCGTGAAATAATGCAAAATACGGCAACAAAATGTGTAAGACGCCTGTCTTAAGAAGTGGGAAGATATTATGTAACATGCAGGACTATTCCTAAAAAACAGTTAAATTTCTTTCCTAATAAAAAACAGGTATTCCAAGGAAAATAAGCTGCAGATTACAAGAAAGGATTATCCAAGAATGTGGTAACATTTCTCCAAAGATGCTGGTCAACGTTTTCGAAAGTATGAAGAGACGTGTGACATGGTGGTGGCCAATTTCAGCAATTTCTGTTTTCCTTTCTCTATATTCTTACTTTGTTAATTTTGTAAGCAACAAAAAAATCGTCATTGTATCATGTCATAATATGAATTTGGCACAATTTTAACCTTGACTTTGTTAGTTATAGCGTCCCCTTATAATTGTGATCTGAACCAAGCCCTACGTTTCTCAGTCTAAGCCCTTTTGGATGAAAATAAATTTTGCTCGCACGGAACTACAAGCTTTAAAATTGTATTAAACATTTTAAACTAAATAAAACTTTTTAACGAGAAAAACCTTTTAAAAAAACAATTATTTATTAATATTTTTAAAGTAAATCGGGGTTTGCATTTTTTTATATTGCAGCAAACCAAGTTAAAAATAATGCCCGTTCACAGAATTCGAATTGTTTCTATTGGTGTTCAAATAAAATATGCAAATCCTATTTTAATAAATGGGATTTTGGGCTAAAGCCTTCCTCTCAAAGATCAAAGCATTGTCAACTGTATAGAAATTACCACGTAAATATTCTAGCAGTCTGTAATTGTGATTAATGCAGAATCGATACTAAATACCTACAATATCGATAGTGTATACCATCAGTTCAGTTCATTTCTCCCGTCGGCGTCGGTTCGAGTTCGACTGTGTTGACCAATCAATAAAAAACGAAGAAAGTTTTCTCGTTTCTGTCCGTAAATATTTGTATTGCGACAGCGAATCTTTTTTTCTATTTTGCTGCATAAACAAAACAAAACTGAGCAACGATTGGTTACCGATATTTAAATTTGTGATTAATCCGCAAATCTTGCTTTTTAATACATTACGAAATCAAATTAATTTTTCACTTAAAAAATTGAGTCTTAAGAACGCTATCCATCTATTTTTTTTATTAAAAAAAATAGGGTGTAAAGGTGTATCCAGACTTGTGGCAAACCCCAGTGTGGTGACCGCGTCGCGAACATTTTGCTGATAGGGCGAATCTCGACGCGTGTCCTCTTCGCGTGTCATCGTTGCGAACGTATATATTTTAATAATAGTCAACATCAAAACGCTCCGATGATACGCAGTCCCGTCCAGACTTAGCAAACCAAGTCGCGTGGCATCCCTTTGACGCGACGCCCAAAAACCGACAAGATATGAAAGGAACTGATGACAAGCGATAAACACGGCGATTTCACGCGTTGCGATTACGCAGTACCGTCTAGGCTACACGCGACGATGTCACGACACGGGGTTCTGTCACAGGTCTGGACGCACCTTTACAGACAAACGGTTGCAAACAAATGCTTTTTTAATGATATTAGTTATGCAGTCCAGTCAGTTAAGTTGTTGTTAAAGGTAGGTATCCACACTGGCATGAAAATGTTATGAAAATTTTATCTCATGAGATATTTAATTAATTACGGGTTTTTATAAAATGTCTTCAAGCACAAGTTTTCGTAAGAGTTTAAAGTTTTTGGTTCATGAAACACAGTGTACAATATTGTGCTGTTTCCACAGTGATTTAGATGTTCGTGTTTCGTGCGTTAGTTATGACTATAAAAAAATATAGAAAAAAAGCTGCGGCTTGTTATTATTTATAGTCCAATAAACGGAACGCTTAAAAAGGAATTTTAGTTAGAAAGCTGCTTTTTCGGTGGAAGGTACATTTTAATGTTTGAAAAGACACTTCAGTTTTATTTTGTGTCCAGTCCTTGCACGAGAGTTAAAAAACCCTTCAATTGGGGTTGAAAATATATTTTTGGGTTATAACTTTTAAACGAGAAATAATATGAAAAAAAGTTTCTCCCAAATGTTGTAGAGCATTAAATTTTACATAAAAAAGATTATTACTACTTTTGTCTAATCTATAAATCTAAAAGCCATAAGAGGTTCGCAAATTTCAAAAACAATTTTTGGTCAAGTCTTTAATAAATGGGACCTAAATATCGATATGGCATCACTGTCGCCTTTGGATAAGAGTTACAGCGTCTAGTGCAATATTTATTGGGTTTTTAGATGCCAATAAATGATTGCCAGACGATGGGCAGTGTTGCCAGGTTGAAAATTTAATGCGGATGTGAAGTTTCGAAGACGCCGACCAACCCTCAAAGTTCAGATGATTCTAAGGCCACAACTATTAGAGATATCGTAAAAATGATGATATACGTTTTTATGCAGATTTAAATGCTCTACAACTTTTGTCTAAAACCTTTTTTTCTTGTGTTTGTTGTTTTGAAGCTAGGGGTCAAAGAAATATTTTAAGGTAATTTTCCATCCCTACAAAATAATACCGAAGTGTCTTTTCAAACATTAAAATGTACCTTCCACCAAAAAAGCAGCTTTCTAACTGAAATTCCTTTTAAAGCGTTCCGTTTATTGGACTATTAACAGCTTCCCAAAAAAAAGATCTCATAAATATTGGTTATGCGATTGGATTGAGAAAAGCGAAAAGCATAATTTAATGAATATTATATTAGAAAAATTAGGACTAGAAGATCAGAAATGTTACAAGAAATCTGTCAGGATGTCTGCGGCCGAAGAAAACAGAATACACTTATGATGGGAAATTCAATTCCAGCACCTGAGCGATTAGCCTGTACCTTTCGGGTTTAAGCAACAGGAAAATAATTGCTGTTTTTGAAGAGTTGACATTATTTTAAATGTTTTCGTTTTTGTAGGAGTTGTTCTATAGGTCGCATGTTTTCGACAAAATTGTAGTGCGCGCTCAGCCTTACTCTCTGACTCATATTTATTACGGATCACCCTGTATATTGCCCATCATGTACACAAGAATGCCAGATTTTGTCATTAAAGGGAATTATCGTAAGAGAGACAATGTGAAAAGTCTAGATATTATTTATAGGTACACAGTGTCGAAGAAGATTTATATAGCTCACGTGAAATATCATCCTAAGTTGGTATATTTTCTTCCCTATGAGACTCCTACTAGATACAGATTAGCCAGACCATAATTCTGGAACTTGGTAGAAAAAGGGCCAATGTCCAAAAATGGCATGCCTTGCTAATGATTCTGCTTAACTACTCAGATTACATATGTCAATCACAAAAAAAGGCCAATGTCTATCATACTATGTGCTTTTATTTATCTTAGTTCAATAGAAAAAGGGCCAATGTCTGGACATTGGCTCTTAGAATAATTTTAAAATGTTGCATAAACAGCCAATGTCACAATGGACATTGACCCATTTTCTACCAAGCTCTAGAATCAACCTTAAGTATTTTACAAGTATCGGGATTTTCATATTATTTTTGGATAGGTTAAATACTTCTACGTGAAAAAGATAGGTACTATACAGGGTGTTTCCTAACTACGATACGAAACGTCAAAGGGTGATACGTAAGGTCGTTTTAAGAAAAAAGTTTCCATGAATATATATTAGGGCTTAATAAGCGCCTTATTACTTCAAGTAACTGAACCAAATTTCAACCAAATCGGTTTAAGGATATTTATGACCGTTTTTTTTTTTAATTTCAACGCCTTGTATCTCAAAAACGAAGCAGCTCCGGACATATGGTCATAGGAACTTTTTTCTTAAAACGACTTGACGTATCACCCTCTGAAGTTTCGTACCGTAGTTAGGAAACACCCTGTATTTATCGATTATCATTAAATTAACAGTTTTCGAAAAAAATCCGTTTTTAAATAAATGGTAACTTTTTATTTCAATATTGCGTTAATAGATCGCTTATGGATTAAATTAACTTTTATCATAAGAAAAAGTAAGACTGGTTATATTTAATAAAAACATTTTATAACATGGTTCAACATGGGGAACACCCTGTATATTCGACTTTATTTTGAGCAATAGTTATAATAATTACAATTTATGTTGTCCGCATTTCTAGAACTGATTAGACTTTTTACTATACATACAAAAATATTAAAAGCAAGGTTTACAGTATATTAATGGCTTGGTTTTTATTGGCACTTACTCCGAAACTATACTGGTTCGCACATAGCGCTTACATAAAACTAATTACGGGCTTTCATTGGCGCGTCAAATTTTCTAGGATTAACGGCCAGTAAAAGCACAACATTCATCAACCCAGTTCAAAATTCGTTTTATATTAAAACAGATCCGGGTTACTCAATATTAATCCTTAGTACCACTTTTAAGTATTTAAAACTATTTTACTTACACATATGTCTTTAACGTTTTACGATTTTCAATAATATCCTTTTTATTACTTTTATTACTAGAAAAGTTTAATTATTTTTCTTGCTAACAAACAAGCAAAATTTTTTAATCTATCGCTCCTATTAAAATTGAAATTGGGGGAATTCCCACAAAAACCGAATAAGTTCAATTTAGCTACAGTACTTTGGATAACCGCACTAAAAAATAATTTAGGTTTGACAAAACAGTGGCATATGTGACCCTGGAACAAAACTCTAAGCAAATATACAATTTGTAGGTGTTAAGTAAGTGACAAGAAGCAATGAAGATCCACAATCAAAAACCATTATTAACATAGGTGTGCATTGAAAAAATGTTGAAATTCAACACTGTTTCTTATAGAATGTGCGAGGTACTAATTACACTTTCACCGGCACTGGAAAGATTTGAAGAGCTTTTAGTAATTCACGAATAATTACTATTCATAAGGGTGTTTTAATAAAAATAGGAACATTGCTAAAGTTGTGGAGTAGTATTTCCCAAACACCATGACCAGTCAATGGTTAAAAGGATTAAAATATTTAAGTACAGGTTAAAAAAGATGAGGATCATAAAATGAAAGTTTTGAGGGAAACAAATTTTAAAATTAAAAATCTTTGGAAGGGTTTTACATGTTAGGAGTTCAGGTAAAATATTTTGTTTAGGGTTTCGTTCGTTCGTGTTCGTTTAATATACCTAAAATTAATTTCGTTTAAAGCTCACTGAAAAACTCTGATATTTTAGGTAAATATGTGTCCTTCTTAATTTCAGCCGTCATTCTTTTTATTGTGGACAAAATCCGTGGATTTTGCGGCGAATAGCGTACTTTGCGGCATCATTGAGGATTCTTTTTTTCTGTGCTTTTGTCTGGGTTCTTCAACTATTTTATTTTTCGTCATGTTTTTGATATGAAGGCCTTTCAAAACCCTGAACACAGTGCCACATATTTCTGCAGCATCCAATGTGGTGAGTTCAGGATTTCGTTCCCGAATTCCATGGTATTCGCTTTTAACTATTTATTCGCTTTTTTAATTTTAATCACAATTAACAATATCCATGTGAACCACCCATATACTACGAAAACTGAAAAAACTCAAAATCTACGATAAATTAATAATAAAAACACAAATTAATCAAGCAGTGCGAAAACCCTGCTCGCTTATTCTGAAATCTTTGAAGTTGTGAGTTTGGTCTCTGTGTGTTGCCACATTTATTTTTTCCGCGATCAGAATCCCAGTATCGGAATCGCGGTGCTATTTTAAATACATGCAGCTGATTGCAGCTTGAATGACAACGTCGCCTCTTAAGTTCACTGTAATTGAAGCGGCAAAGTTTATTATATGCATAAAACACATTTACTTGTACAATGCTTTTATTCTGCCGCTTCCTAGATTTAGTGATCGATATTAAATGAGTCATTGACAGAATTTGTGGACTTTATGTATAGTTATATTATTATCGTAATTTCCGAAATATAGCTTCTGTACCGCAAAAACCATAGAGAGTTGGATTAGGTAGGTAGGATGATATTTTGGAAATATTCTGAACTAACCAGAAAAACAAAGGTACTTTGAAAGTAGCCTGGACTAACCAGAAAAAAAATACTCTGGAAGCAATCGAAACTAACTACAACCTAGCATAACCGAGCCAACCACATAATCTTTATGTGTTATAACAAAAATACAGAGTAAAGTCAAATTTGAGGTTAGAAAAACTAAATCTTTTTTAATCCATTTAAAAATCCAACAAAATCCGCACTTTTGTGTAAAGAATTATGCTTGACAACATTCACAATGCTCTTTTTAATATTTAGAAAACCCTTAGTTTATGTTACACTACAGCATAAAGCTAGTGAACATAAGCCAAAGCGACAATGCCATTTGTAGAAAACTAAATTTTTTTCTATTTCACTGTTCTTAAATAGGTCTCCCCGCCTCCACATGATTAGTGCCCCATTAACCCTAAATCCGGCCCTGTTGATAGCTTTGTGGTAGCATTCAACATTTAAACCTGATAAAAGCACCGTAACTTCTCCTCAGAGAGATTAATTCGTACTGTTTGGAGTCGAAAAATCGCTGCAAGCTCAAGGAGTTTTAACAATTTGGTCGATAATAAAATTGTTGTTATATCCATGAAAAATTCACCGTAAAAACAACGAGGGAAGGCGACACGATTTGTTTAAAATTCTTTTCTTTCGTTACTTTCAAACTAATCTAAACAAAAAACATCGATCCGAAAAAAGTGCTCCTTTCTCCACTCCACATTATGTTGGGGCCGATGAAACAATTTCTGAAAGCACTGCCGAAGCAAAAAGAGTGTTTTAAATATCTTTGTCAAAATGTCATCGGGGGCCAAGCTAAAGGAAGGAATTTTTGTCAAACCAGATATCCGAAAGTTAATGAAAGATAAAGATTTTGAAGTCACAATGAATACAAAAGAAAAATAAGCTTGGATTTATTTTAGAAATGTGCTTAAATATGTTCTTACCAATAAAAAAAAGCCCGATTACGTGTAAAATAAGTTGGTAAATTTTGCGGGTCTGTGTATACCGGGTGATGAATGGCTTAGTTGAACATAGGAAATCCCATGTAAATTTTGAGGTGGCTAGATATTGGCTCCCCTGTACCTTTTAGAGAATACTTGTATTATATTTTTTTGAAGAGGCCGATATAATAAGCCCATGCGCCAAGTTTGAATAAATTTTAATAAGCCAATCCTAACTTATTTAATCAAATGTGATGGCAAAATTACGAAATTTTCATAGTTTAGGTAATACGGCAAACACCAGCAAATTATTATTTGGCATTGACAAAACAAAAAGTAGCGTCAGTGACAACATTTTCGTTGAAGGCGATTTAATTATAGGTAAATATGAGCTATTCCATTAAAGAAGAAGTAACTATGATTAAGTGGTCTTCTTCTTCTTCTTAGTCAGCCTTCTCTCATCCACTCCTGGACATAGGCCTCTCCGTACATCTTCTATGTTTGGCGATTTTGGGCATTGTGGTACCAGTCACTACCGACTGCCGATTTAATATCGTCTAGCCATCTTCTTTGTGGTCGTCCTCTGCTCCTTTTCGTTTCTCTTGGCCGTCAGTGTATGACTCTAACTGTCCATCTATCCAATTTAGTCGTGCTACCCGTTCTGCTACGTCTGTAAGACTTGATCTTTCTCGAATTTCATCATTTCTTATTCTGTCTCTTAGCGAAATTAAAAGTATTGTTCGTTCCATCGCTCTTTGTGTTGTTCTTAATCTACTTATGCTCTTTTTTGTGAGGCTCATTGTTTCCAGACCGTACGTAGCCACTGGCAAAATGCATGAGTCGTCAATACTTTTTTCTTTTAAAGATGTAAAATTTAAAAATCTAGACCAGCTAAAAAACTGTATTTCATTAGAATGTGACAGAATTTCTCAATATCAATCAGTAATGTTAGAAATGAATTTGATGATCGGTTAGGATATTGTTTGGCTGTTAATGGAGGGTTGTTTGAAGATTTAATTAATCAATGTTTTTGTGAAAATCTGTAGTCTTAGGTATACATTATGTTAAATTAAAGGCTTAGTAAGAAAAACATAATGGTGCCTTTTATTTTGGATGTGTGATTGCCGGATTGGTGAAACGAGAATCTGTTTTTGATGTAAAATAATCTTTATTCGTTATGTCCAGCTTTACGTCAATTTTCGACAATAGCGACACAGAAATTATTTGCTGTATTACCTAAACTATAAAAATTTCGTAATTTTGCCATCACATTTAATTGAAGTTAGGATTGACTTATTAAAATTTATTCAAACTTGGCACATAGGTTTATTATATCGGCCTCTTCAAAAAATTATAATACAATTTTTGTCTAAAACGTACAGGGGAGCCAATATTTAGCCACCTCAAAACTTACATTGGATTTCCCATGTTCAACTAAGCCACGCATCACCCGGTATTTATTATTCATTATTAACTTAAAATTCTCATTACAAACTAAAAATAATAAAATTCCAGAAGGATCGTACCCAAAGAGAACTAAAAAGCCCTAAAACAATAAAGTTTAATATTTAAGGTATCATCTCGGGAGAAATAATTATACGTTACCCTCAAATTGAGTTAAAGAGCTTAAATTTTAAAAGCCTTTTAATTAAAGGTAAATCGTTACATTTCCATCAAAATTCTGCAAGGCCCTAATGGTATTTTCTACGCAAAAGGACAGTTCGAAAGAGAAACATGTTTAGAGGATGATGGAAAATAAATCCTTTGATTATGTTCTGGATCTTTGCAACATAATATAGACAAAATTAAACAATAAATATGCTGGCAAATTTCGTCTGTATTTTAAGCAGCATTATACAAGCTAACATAAATATTATAGTTAACTAAGCTTTCTGTTCTAATCCGACCCTGTAGTTCCGACACGGCTTCATAATTGCATGTTTTTAGGTATATTTCAAGCTGAAAAACGGGCGTCTCCGATAATTTGGCCGCTTTGATTTTAAATTACACGCTCCAGGTGCTTAAAAACGGGAAATAGGTTCGTTTAAAGGTCTGTAAGCAGTGGTATCACGAAGGTCGGATTTATTAGCATTTTTGACGACATAGAGGACAGCCAATTTTCCAGAAACACCTTTTAATTATGTATGTAAATTATTGAAAGATTATTGTTTTTTAAACAATTAATGGTGATAGGTACAATCAGCAAAATTGAAAAGCAATTTAGAGAATTGGGTCATGTAAGACATGCTCCTCAAAGAAGACTCTCAAGAGTATCAGATGAAAGTAAATTGGATATCCTATTGAGTTATCGAGAAAACCCAATTACAACAGCAAAGCAAAACGGTGTTAAAGATCACAAAATCTAGAATAAAACCATAGGCATCGTAACTATAGATCCAACACGCCATTCATAAATGCTATAAAATTGTGATGCCAAAATCGTTTGGAGGCGAGACGCTGAGGAGCTAGGTGGGGCTGGGAGTGGGGATTACGCTGGCTTTACATATGCATGCGACAAAACTCCAGGAAAACAACATCCGCTATGCCGAGTATTGTCGAGTCGATGCGGGTGGCCACGAAAATGATGAAATCTGGGCGGATCCGTTATTGCTGCGTTACCATACTACAGATCTTTTACAAGGTTTTAGGCAATGTTATATGTTTCCCACATCATGTTAATCTAGTTAATCATAGAAGTTAATACTTTTAACAGAGTAAGCTCAGAAAACTACGTTTTCTGTGGCGTAAGTCTGGCAAGCCAAGTGGAGGGGAGCAGCTTGAATGTTGATTTACTTTACACTGGAATACATTGATGACAACACGTTTATTTGTTATCGTTCGGTCTAATAGTTACTATGAATAAAACCATTCAATATGCAGTCAGTACAAGAGTTATTGGAGGATGACTTAGACAGACGGGTAGAATCTTGCGAAGTTATGATGGCCGCATTGGAATCTCTAAACCTATTATTAATTAATTTCCATTTTAGGTTAATCGTCAAAATTGTCGATATTATACCGACGAAAATCCTCATTGAATTGTTGAATGCCACTCCCAACGCCAAGGGAAAGTAAATGTTTGGGCTGGAATAATAGGCGACAGAATAATGGGTCCATTCCCTTTTTAACACAATTTAAATGGACTGTATTTAAATTTAAATTTCAAACATTTCTAATACCACAACTCCAAAGAATATTCCCTAATTACAGGAATTTATATCATAGGATATTTTTTCAGCAGGATGGAGCTCCTCCCCAGTTTGCAAGAAATATAAGAGAATTCTTAAATGTAACATTTTTAAATAGGTGAATAGGACGGCGAGGATTTATAGAGTGGCCGCCCAGATCCCCGGATATTACACCTTTAGACTTTAATTCATGGTTCGATTTAAGAAGAAGGGTCTATGTCACCAGACCTAGAAATCTTGAAGAGTTAAAAGCAAGGATTCGGGCAGAGATACGTATAATCACGCCAGAAGTTTTGGGAAGGGTAAGGAAAGAGTTCTGGTTAGTTCAGGTTAGTTATACGAAAGAAATCGAGTAAAAATGAGTGGAGTTCAATATTTTTTTAACAAAGCTATTAAAACTTATTCCATAACGGCAATAATTATATTTCTGACTAAGACTGTTTACTGACGAGCAAAGGTGCCCGAGGTCGCAAGCAATCTGCCCTTGATAAAATAAACGAACTAACCTGACTAGTTGTACACTAATGCACAGGTATCCCAGTGAATCTAATAAATAAAATAAATATACCAGGAACACCACTAGACTGGCCAGCAATTGTACATCTTAACACGGGTACAACAGTCATATTTAATATATAAATTATTTTGTTCTAGAATTAACACAATGATAATTATAAATACTAATTTTAAAAAATCCCTAAGAACTTAATAAAACAGTACTTAAAAAAACAACATCACTTTATTGAAATTATTGTTGTACGCATAAAACTTAAAAAAAAAACCAAACGCCATCAAGGCATATATTTTTAATTGTTTTAGGATATCCTCTTAGTAAAATGTGAATTTAAAATTCAGCCCCCGCTTCTTTTCAATCGGCTTTTAGTTCTATACAGATATGAAAAACATTTTTTTAATGCAGATAAAATATTGAAAATTCAAATTTTACTTTTACTTAAGAAGTAGCGTATATACTTATATAAGTCAAATAATTCTGCAAAAGAAACTTCTGGTACTTCCAGGGGCGGCTAGTGGAGAAGGGTTCTAGGGCGCTGGCTTAACTGCAATTTTTTATGGAACCACATCTGATCTAAATTATTGTTTAGAACTAGATATTAGAAAACACCTTTTGCTGGTCGCTTAAGCTATAAAATGAACTAAAAAAAATGTAAATGAAACAATGCAGTCTTCCTCCACAGTTTAATAATTGTAAAAACAAATAAAAAGTTCGCTACATGTTTCAAACGCTCAAGCGTTCATCCTCAAGGGATACTTAAAAGAATAGTACAAAGTTAGGGACGGCCAATGAACATAAAATACAAGTTTAAGTGGGAATAACATCGAGTTGAGCGAAACTGTTAAGTAAGTTTTCTCAAATTAATGAGTACAACTTAACAGGATGAGGAAGGTAAAGTTGAAGACCTAATGTACTAATTCAAATATAAGTGAAGTTTTAATTATAAATGTGAAATTGTAATTAGTGAACCAGCCATAGTAAAAGAATGTGTTTAGTAAAATATCACCCTCATCATCAAAAACTCCACGCAGTCAAATGCCTTAAATTAGTCACACAATGGAGTGTTACTGTTCTAAATCATACAGTTAATGCAGGTAATTATAAGTAGAGATTATTTAAAAAGATCGAAACCCCAATAAAACGTGCAACAAAGAACGCTACAGGGTATTCTTTGTTTCCATACAAATAAAAAGCAAGAATAAATTAAAGGGAATATCCAGTTGACGCCCTAGAAAGAGAGTAAAATAAATTATTAAATCACATAAGTCTTAGTGTTCTATCTTTTACCAGGTACCCAAGCGTGTACCTGAGGAAGAGAGGCATAATGTAATATGAGGGTGTATTTTGTATCCTTTTAAAATTTGATATCTCTGGTGAATGCTGGTGGGATATTGGGTCAGATCCGGAATGTATTATTTCAGAAAAGTTAGGTAAAAATTAAAAATGAAACCAGTATTATTGAAATTATGTTTTATTTTACATATAATTTATTATGAGCTAATTTATTAATAATCGTAATCCTTTATATTTTTGTTTTTTATAGTTTTTATGTTCAGTGGCGGCTTTAGGATTTGGTCTTTGGGGTGTGGGGCCAGCAAATCTTAAATTATGTACAGGGTGTTCTATTTTTGATAGTTTTATAGGGTATCTCAAAAATCATAAGGAATTTCATAAATCTGATATAGATGTTATGAGTTCTTTTTTTAAGGAAACAATTGCTGCGAAAACAGATCATGGCTACCTTGTTCCCCTGAACAGCTATAGGGTGATTTTCAAATTTTGACGGTTATTAAAATTCCATGTAACTTCTTTGTTATTATAGATACGAAAAAACTGTAAATTGATAAAATATGTAAGAAGTAGTCCATTTTCTGTGGCGAGTTTATGAATAGAAATAAAGGTCTGTCTTTACCACCAAAATACGTTTATTAACCCCTCTAGGGTAGAAGTTAAGGGTTAGGGAAAATACATGAGAGTAAATGTTAAATTAAATTTCTTAACGTAGACGTTGTACTAGTTTCGACTTTAGTGAAAGTCATCATCAGCAACTCAGTAATAAGAAATTTCTTTTTAGACTATGATCAAGACAAGTGGGTAAGAAAGTGGTTCAACAATATAAAATCTTAACCTGTCATTAGCCAATGGATTCGACAGCAGTTTATCGTGCTAATTCATACAAGAGGGGAAATATTTTTGGAAATATTTTTGGAGTAATTGGTATTAAATCCGAAAGTCATACTAGACTATTAACAGTTGTGCAGTACAATATTAATGTGAAAGACATTAAGTGAAATATATTACTGATACACGTGCTACTCAGATATTATAGGATTAATCAATCAATTTTATGAAATTTCAATTAAGTTATGTGGAGACATAATTTGGTGGTTTTTAGAAAAATCAATGGAAATAAAATAAATTATTATTCTCAAAAACAAAAAACTTAAAGCATACTGGAGTTATGACGTGAAATTTGGAATTTGTCACATTGTCAACACTCCATTTTAAATTTCAACTTCCGTGAAAAAGGAATAAAATTACGAAAATAAAATTAAAAATTAAGAATTAGCAGGTACCAACAGAGGCACAGTGCCTCTGTTGGTACCTGCTAATTCTTAATTTTTAATTTTATTTTCGTAATTTTATTCCTTTTTCACGGAAGTTGAAATTTAAAATGGAGTGTTGACAATGTGACAAATTCCAAATTTCACGTCATAACTCCAGTATGCTTTAAGTTTTTTGTTTTTGAGAATAATAATTTATTTTATTTCCATTGATTTTTCTAAAAACCACCAAATTATGTCTCCACATAACTTAATTGAAATTTCATAAAATTGATTGATTAATCCTATAATATCTGAGTAGCACGTGTATCAGTAATATATTTCACTTAATGTCTTTCACATTAATATTGTACTGCACAACTGTTAATAGTCTAGTATGACTTTCGGATTTAATACCAATTACTCCAAAAATATTTCCAAAAATATTTCCCCTCTTGTATGAATTAGCACGATAAACTGCTGTCGAATCCATTGGCTAATGACAGGTTAAGATTTTATATTGTTGAACCACTTTCTTACCCACTTGTCTTGATCATAGTCTAAAAAGAAATTTCTTATTACTGAGTTGCTGATGATGACTTTCACTAAAGTCGAAACTAGTACAACGTCTACGTTAAGAAATTTAATTTAACATTTACTCTCATGTATTTTCCCTAACCCTTAACTTCTACCCTAGAGGGGTTAATAAACGTATTTTGGTGGTAAAGACAGACCTTTATTTCTATTGATAAAATATGTAGTTTTTTCCGTAAAGTTCAGTGGCGTAGCCAGTTTTTTTCTATCTTGTTTAATTTTTAAGAAATTGACCCAACTTATATTTTTTCTTATGGGACACCCTGTATATTTTCAATTACGTTTATTCTGCTTACCATTAGCTTTCCAAATATATATACATTTTTGCAGTTTTCTAAAGAAATAGCTGAGTAATTTGCAAATTACTTTAGATAGGCCTATTTTGCACATAGCAAGCCCCGTTAGTAAGAAAAGGACAAAAGAATATGTATGACTAATTATTTTTTTATATGTTTAAAACTCTGAAAATATTTACCTCATCATTTAGTGTCACCAACTTTGGAAACACATCGATTTTGTATTTTTTAAATAAAAGATAAAGCATAGAAATATAGATCTACAAAACCATTTTTATTTTAAATAAACAACAAAAAAATATACATAACAATTACAACAAATGCTCAAATTGGAGCCCATTGGCATCGATACATAGCTGGCATCTTCTACGAACACCATTCAGGGAGTTCCGAATATTCAGGTGTTTTATGCTTCTTAAAGCGGCTTCAAAATTTTGTCTTAGTTCTTCAACCGTATTACTTCTGACGCTGTAAATTTTATTTTTTAAAAATCCCCAAAAATAAAAATCTAATGGGGTGATTTCAGGTGAACCGGCTGGCCACCTAATAGGTCCATTATTTGCAAGCCATTTTTCTCCATAATTGGTGTTTAGGCAATTTACCACAATGGCTGCGTTGTGGGATGGTGCACCGTCATGCTGAAAAAAAAGCTTTTCCTTCTCTTGTAATGGTATATTGTCTAAATAACTGATGATATGTCTTTCCAAAATATTCAAGTAAATCTCGGAATTTAGATTTCCTTCAAATATTTCATAGGCTAGAACTCTATTTCCCAATAGAGCCAGCCACACATTAAATCCAAATCGACCCTGATATACTCTATTTACTTGCTGATGAGGATTATGATCGGCCCACAGATGATTGTTGTGGCGATTAAATATTCCGTCGCTTGTTACTCGTGTTTCGTCCGTCCAGATTATTTTGCTAAAAAGTAATTCATCTTCACGCAACATATTTAAATACAAATTGCAAAACTGAAGTCTCCTCTCTGAATCACCAGGATGCAAATGATGAGTTTTTCGAGGTCTGTAACATTAAAATTTGTTAGTTTTTAACAGACGGGATGATTTTGAGGGTACCACGCCAATATCTTTCTCAATATTTCTAAGTGAAGTGGTCGGATCCGCAGCCACGCATGCCAATACATTAATGGTCTCATTTGCTTTATTTTCCTTCTGATAGGTCTTTGGTCTTGCTTTTGAAAACGATCCATAATTAATAAGGTTATTTTCAAGCCTTTGAAAATTTCTTAAATCAGGTTGCTGCCGCTCCGGATATCTTTCAAAATACAAATCAGATGCTGCCCGACTATTTTTTTGACACTCAAGAAAACACTCTAGCATATTATATTTTTCAAAATTTTGGAACTTTTCCATTCTTAACCGCGTATATTAACTTTGCTTTATGACAAATTAAAGACAGACTGACATGTCTATAAATAATTTTAAAAAATGATTTTGTTATCCATGGCTTACTAAGAGATTTTTAAATTATTATCTGGTAAAATGTAAAATTTGCAAATGCAAAGAAATTAGTAGATAAAAAGTCATCATGCATTTATAGAAAATTTCACTTTTAATACAAAAAATAAAAAAAGAATTAAATAATTATATGAACAATTAAAAAAATTATTATTTTTATTTCTTTTAAACATAATTTTGGAAGAAAGCTATTTTAACAAATTACAGAAAATTGGTCGAGCCTTGGGCGTAGTGTTGATAATAAAAAATTAATAGTTTTTAGAATTTTGTATTGCATGTACTAAAATTGAGATATGACATTTTAGAAATGGTGAAATAAGACTTACTCTTTTGTTTTGCTCCTACCTGCCATCGCCCGCTACGAAAAATGAGGAAAATTTATGAAAATCGCTTATTATCGAATTATTTTATCAAAAAACTGATTACAAATATATATATTTGAAAAGCTAATGGTAAGCAGAATAAACGTAATTGAAAATATACAGGGTGTCCCATAAGAAAAAATATAAGTTGGGTCAATTTCTTAAAAATTAAACAAAATAAAAAAAAACTGGCTACGCCACTGAACTTTACGGAAAAAACTACATATTTTATCAATTTACAGTTTTTTCGTATCTATAATAACAAAGAAGTTACATGGAATTTTAATAACTGTCAAAATTTGAAAATCACCCTGTAGCTGTCCAGGGGAACAAGGTAGCCATGATCTGTTTTCGCAGCAATTGTTTCCTCAAAAAAAGAACTCATAACATCTATATCAGATTTATGAAATTCCTTATGATTTTCGAGATACCCTATAAAACTATCAAAAATATAACACCCTGTACATTAAAAAAAAATACATTAATTAATACTTTTTAAATATAAATATAATAAAAAGAAAAAAAAAGAGCAATATAAAAATATCATATTTATATTTATAACATATAAAAAAGTAAAGAAATAAACATACAACTTCATACAAAAAAGTTAATCTGAATCTGAAGATAAAGAAATGTCACTTTCAGAATATGAACCAGAATCTGACACATGAATTATCAGTGGCCTAACCTGAACATCCAGAATGTGTTCTTTTTGCCAATAATCCCTTACCTAATATTATTTGTATGGCAAACACAATAAGACCATATTTCGGGGGTAATGGTTTGTAATGTCTCTTTCCAAACATCCAAAACGGCATTTGCATCTTTCCTGTCTTTTCCAATAATTTATTTATTAAAAAATGTTTTGCATTGGGCCTAAATTAATTCAATAGCGTTGAAAATGCAGTGGTAGGGCGGCAATCTTAAAACTTGATGACCCATAGTAGAAATTAATTCATCCACGGCATATCCTAATTTTGCTTTGTATCGTTTTACTATCTGTAGCCATTCGGGTTTGAGTGCGTTTTCCATAAAAATGATATTTTTGCTTTGTAGCCAGGAAATGATATCAGCTTTTCTCGTTGAAGCATTTGGCACATTTTCGCTAAGCCGTGAATGGTACTTTGCATTGTCCATAACAAGAAACGAGGGTTTTTCGAGTCGAGGTAAAAGCTGTTCTTCCAACCATTTTCAAACAATGTAGAGTTCATGTTGTCATGTTAGTCGGCGCTTTTATTTTTTGTAGAAAAAACGAAATCTATAAAGCCATCTTTGGTGCCAGCATGCAAGACTATATATCTTTTGCCGTCTGATTGCTTTTATTTAAAACTGATTTGATGTTGTCATCATGCCAAGCTCTAATGTCGCTACCATTTTGAAATATCCTTGTCTTGTCTATAAAAACCACATCTAACGGAGTTTCTGATAACAAGTTTTCTGTATATTGTCTCAAAAATTTTATACGTTTTGAAACAATATCCGGTTTCTCCATATGTAGCGCCTGCCACTGTCCCTTTTAAATTTAAATCCCAGATGCCTTTAACAAATGACCTAATGTGGAGTTGCTTAGGTCAATAATTTGTTTGGCATGCAATTCCTCTTATAGCTTTTGCCGTGTGACATACTTATGCGTAGCAATCATATTGTAAACTACGTTCCTTATTTGAGTTTTTCTTGCCTTCAAACCCCAAAATTCCTCGCCCGTACCTAAATTGTTGGGTACTTGGGAAAATCTTCTTTGTTCCGCTTTAATTTCTCACATCTGACAAAGAGAGGCAATTAAGGGTTGGTACTTGCTAATTTCATATCTATGATTTGTTTAGAAGAAAGAAAGATGATTAAAAGCTGTAAGCTTTCTTTGTTGCAGGTTTTATTGCCCTTTCGGTCTTTTTAAATAATCTCTACTATAATTTTAATGTGACATCTGTAGTACTTTTGCTTTTACGGAATACAAATTGAGAATAAGTTAATATTTATTTTGCCCTCATGTAATTAAAATATTGCCTCTTTTAATATTCCTATTGACAAAATATCAAACAAAATAACGGACGTGCCCTTTATACAAACGAGCTTATCAGAACAGGCGTTGTTGTTTAGGCCGCTCGCGAAGTGTCATTTGGGTTTGTGCTCTCGACGTTACCGTTACCGCATAACAGTTATATTAAATTGATAAACTGTCAACGTTTTAACGACAAGTGCGAAATGTACCGCGCGCCGTTATTGTACTTATTATATATTATTTCTATGCTCCACAGATAAGAATATCTGGAGGACCCTTTAGAATGGCGGGAAATTAGTAGGATGCTTTTGTGACAGTTATTATAAGTTCACATCGAATTGTATAGGCGTACATCTTGTGAATTGTCTTTTCAATATTATAAAACCAAGTAGGAGAAAGGGGCCACCAGTATAACAACAAAAGTAAAAACACGGAAAGTATGTGTTTTTGCTGTGACCGGGGTTACACACTGTTCCCCCATATTATAGCTGTATTTCTAACATTGTAATAGTGAGAACAAAATTTAAGATTTTGGGCATATTATTGTTTTTGACGACATTTTAATTTTTTATACCAGTAATCCCCTCTAATAGGTGACGACGTATCACAAGGTAGCAATGTTGGAAATCGAGATATACGTTTATATTATTTAATCTAAAAAAAAACCTTTAGTGATGAGCAAACCCAAGACTAAGGCCCGGTTGTACAAATAGAGTTCAAGACTTAGTTCAAAGTGGACCTGGGTTCAAAAATAGAATTTGGTTGTATATAGAATATTAAATAATTTTAGATGAAGTCAGTAAACAACAAAATAGTTAAATACAGTTGATGCAAAACAAAAACCGATGCGCGTCATCAATCAGCTAATAATTGTAAATCCGTAAGAAAACACAAGGAAAATAAATTTGGGCAATAAAGTATTAAAACTTTATGCGATACTGAATTTACTACAAACTTAAAGTATTCTTCTTTGATACGAACCCACTTATAGGAAATATTTTATTTATTTAAGCTTGTAAAAATTAATATAATTTGAATTTTATTGGCCGATAGTTGGCAACACAACTGTAACGGTGCGATGGCGCCAGCTCGTTCGTTGGTTTGGTTTGACATTTCATGCAAAACTAACCTTAATTGTTCGTGGTTCCGTGTTGCTGTGGGTCTATTCTTTAACAAAAACTCCAGATCTTTTCATAAATAGCATTAAAAAATTGTTCTATTAAGATAAACAAAAGTGCACATACATATATCTCTGTCGATTACGTTGTTTACTATTTGTGAAAAATGCGAAAGCATTTGAATAGTCGGTGCAAACAGCTAATACCTTCTCCAAGAAGCTATTTTTAGGAAGAACTTAACAGCAATGGTCTATTGGTACCCTTGACAGTGGTACAGATAAGTAAACTTAAAGAGTATGTTAAGGTCTAGATATTTTATTTCTACTTTACTAATTTTTAGCGTGTAGCAGCTGCCTTAAATTTGAATATCTCCACTGTAAGCGCAATTTCAACAACAGTTAAGGAAAATAAATTATTAGAATCCCCTTAAAACAAACGTTCTAATGCAAAGAGAGTTGTAAATATGTCAAGATTGGATAAAAGCTCTATCCGTGCCAGTATTTATGGAGTGTATGAAACAAGTAAGTTGTATTATTTAAAAATTATAATATTTTACATCGGTTATTCATAAGCTCTAACTTTTTTTAGAACATCATGTAACTTTGACAACTTTAAGTTAGAAATTAAATGACAGCGAACTGTTTGATGGTTGTCTTAACTCTCTAAGAAGCCTCTTAAACAAAATAGGCTTGGGATGGTAAAAAGATGAACTGAGGCGAGGGCTCATGGAACTTTCCCATGTAGCTTTCAAACGACTGGTATTTTTGCAACAATATATTAAAGAAAAAGAAGCATTCTTGTACCAATTGGTTTTCTTGGATGAAACATGGATTTCTCAGAATGGTACCATTGGTCGATATTGGCAAGATGAAAATAAAAGAAGTGTTAAATCTACTAAAGTTGATGGTAAAAGGTATTATGCAGTAAACAAATATAAAAACTATGGGATATTTTTGTATATTTATCTTGTTTTTATGAAAAAAAAAAACTGTGTAATTCCCTCACTCAGATATTTTGGTTACAAGCTGGCAACACTGTCGATAACTGACGTCACTCGAAGGGTATGACATGCATCGGTTATTGTTTTGCATCAACTATAGTGTCATAATTTTTGAATAACATCCATTTTTCCAATTTTCCGGCAGAAAACCGAAACAAAGACCATTCACATTTTCTGTACCCACGTCTTTAGAGAGCGTCTCCATTGGTCGGAACGAACTTTCTAAACTCCGAACATAAAAGTTGGTTATCTCGAACTCCATGGAAACATTCTCCGAAATATCGATTGCGCGATGTGTTTATAAATTGAACTGAGTGTTCCCTTTAGTGTAAATTGAACAGTTATTTCAACTGCCAATTGAACCTCAACTTTTAAGCTTATAAATCCAGTGTAATAGTTATAATGTGTACCTTAAAGCCAATGCATTATTTTGTTATTATTTGGATATTCATTCGTGTCTCGTAGTAATTTTATTAATTTGTATAAAATCTGAAAACCCAATTTTAAATGCAACATTTAGCGCTCTTATTTTTATACTTTTCAATTAGTTCTAAACCAACTAAAAATTTCTATGTGACAGCCGGGTTTTACCTTCTTCCTAAGTTATAAATTAACCGAGAAACCCCAAATTTTCATTTGGTTTTAAGATGATAACGTGGATTTTATCAAATAACACTTGAACCAGACAGTCGAGACGGTCGTTCTTTGCCGGTGCGACACGGATAAACGATCACGAGACATCGTGATTTACAACACCCCATCTTTATTTATTATAGCGGTAAAAGTAAATAAAAACATAATAGAGCGTCTCCGGGGTTGCGCAATACATCTCGCATTTAAAGTAACGTGCTAGACAGAGACAGAAGATATTTGGAGAGTTGAACATTGATGTCAAAGTCATCGTTTCGATCTGTCAACTTTAATTTTTTTTTAAACGTTTCTGTGACTTAAAATTCAATTCAATGCTATAAACTCTTCTGTTCAGAGCCTTTTTTTATCGTACTTTCGTGTTGGTGATAAAGTAAGTATGGATATTTGTTATTATTATTAGGTCCGAACGCTAGCAACGAAATTATTGAAGTTTATGAACTGAATTTACTGTCAAAAAATATATAGATTCACAAATTTGACAGATACGACGCCATTTTGAATTGTTTTAAATGGCAACCCCCAAGTTGTTGATATTTATTTTCAGTCGTTGAGGAAATCGGGGTTCCTAAATGCTTAAATAATTAGGTTTGAGAAAAACGCTGGGACAATACAATTTATTTAATTTTTTCTCATATGTTGACATTATTTTTTGGTTTCATAGGTGAATATTGTGAGAGAAAGCGCCATTTAAATATTTCTTGACGTAAAATCTCCATTAATATGGAGTGACTCATCCTAATATTCTTTATGGAAATCATGAGAAAAAGATTGATGGAAATGCAGACAACTTATGAGCGAAATATACAGGTTGTTACAAAAAAAAATGATCCATGATTAAGGGAGTGAGAAATTTAATAATAGGATCGCAAAATGCAATTTACTTGCGTGGTTAGTGATAATGGTTGCTATATAAAAAAAATGAAAATGGCGTCGTATCTGTCACTTTTTGGCATAATCTGTCGTATTTGATTATAACGTAAATAGCTCGGCCACGGGAAATTATGTTACCTTGTAAAAAATTGGAGTTTTCAGCGTAAAAGGTCTACTTATTAAAGTAAAATCAGACAACAGAAAATTAAACAGTCATGAGAACATCTTGACTCAATTGGTGGGTATTAGGTAGGAATAATTATAATTAGGAAGTTTTTTATTTTTGAGTTGTCATTATCTCGGAAACGCTTGCAGATAGGTGAAAATTCGAAATACAAAAAATTCAGAGCTTTTTTTCAGCGTAAAAGGTCTACTTATTAAAGGGGTAAGACACTTAAAAGACAAAATCGATGAAGGCAATTTAGAAACCCCCGTATTTCCGAAACGGCTGAAAATAAATATCAACAACTATATGTTTTTGAAATCGGATCACCAAATTCAATTCACTAGTGTGGTTATTTATGAGGGTTGACATATAAAAAAATTCAAAATGGCGTCTTAACTGTCACTTCTTGATATCTGTCGAATTCATAGACCTCGTAACTATTAAACCGAACAATAACAAATAAACGTGTTGTCATCATTGTATTCCAGTGTAAAGTAAATCAACATTCAAGCTACTCCCCTCCACTTGGCTTGCCAGACTTACGCCACAGAAAACGTAGTTTTCTGGGCTTACTCTGTTAAAAGTATTAACTTCTATGATTTACTAGAATAACATGATGTGGGAAATATATAACATTGCCTAAAACCAAAAAATCTGTAGTATGGCAACGCAGCAAAAAAGAATCCGCCCAGATCCCATCATTTTCGTGGCCATCCGCATCGACTCGGCAATACTCGGATTTGTGACAGCGTTTTTCTGTGGGTTTTGTAATCCCCACTCCCGACCCCACCTAGCTCCTCACGGCGTCTCGCCACCAAACGATTTTGGCATCACAATTTTATAGCATTTATGAATGGCGTGTCGGATCTATAGTTACGATACCTATGAATGGTCGAATTTGATTATAGCGTAAATAGCTTGGTCACGGGAAATTATGTCACCTTGTAGAAAATTGGGGTCTATTTATTGGAGGGGCGAGCCACTTAAAAGATAAAATTAATGAAGGCAATTTAGGAACCCCCGTAGTTCCGAAACGGCTGGAAATAAATTACAACAACTTTAGGTTTTTGAAATCGCACCGCGAAATGCAATTCACTCCTGTGGTTATTTATAAGGTTTGCCATTTAAGAAAATTCAAAATGGCGTCGTATCTGTCAAGTTTGTGAACCTATATATTTTTTGACATTAAATTTAGCTTCGTTGTCGAAAATCATTGAGAAATATGTAATTTGTTTTTTATTATAGTCAGCAGAAAAATTGCCAATCGGGTGAGACACTTAAAATAATGTCCTTGTACAAGTTAAACACAGCGCGAGAAATAGATAAACAAAGTTCTGCTTTTATACGTGATATTTCAAATAATCAAAAAACTAAACTAGTTGTTACATAAAATAAGCTAAAAAAAATTGTCTTCGTAAAATTTTTTTAAGTTTGTGAAAACCATAAATAGTAGGTAACTAACAAGAAGCTAATTGCAGTTTTCTTGTAAGGTAGTAATTAAATCCTTTTTCACTTACCAACTCTGAGAAGTTTTAACAAAGTATTACGACGAGGCACGAGAACTTACCTGAAATTAAAAAAAAAATATTTTAACGGAATTGTTCCATAAATAAATTAGATACTGATACTAATAATAATATAGGTTTCCCTAGTAATATAACAACATAAGTTTTTTTCAATTATTTACAATAAGTCCGTTTTAATACTTTATACGTTAGATTTAATAATAGATAAA
Organism: Polydrusus tereticollis; assembly: GCA_963920685.1. Classification (NCBI taxonomy): domain Eukaryota; kingdom Metazoa; phylum Arthropoda; class Insecta; order Coleoptera; family Curculionidae; genus Polydrusus; species Polydrusus tereticollis. Next base: position 65,564,075 of record OY987327.1, read on the forward strand.
CTTAAAATAACTGAAGCTAAATAATTTAGGAAGTTTATCGATGTTCAATCATGGTAAGTGAAGTATTCTTTTAACCCAAAAACAATTCAAAAAATGTTGGTGATTTTTGACTCTTTCTCTACTTCCGGTTATATTGATGTTTGTTATTATTTTAAATAGTAAAACAATATCCTGTGAAAATTAGCAAAAAAGTTTCTTGTAAAGAAATAGTAATTTTTATCTTAATAAATATTACACATCTAATTTCTTTAATTAAACTTATTTTTTATTTGTGTATGCAAGCATTAGTAAGCCAATGCAATGTGGGCCTCAAAATTATAGCCTAAATTATCATTCCAATTTCTTCAACATGTTTGTTGACGTGTGCTTTTGGGGTAAAAATAAATTGATTTCCGTTATACCAATAATTGGTAAACACGTTACCCACTAATAAAGGAAATTAACCATTTATGTGATTAAAACGTCCCTAATAAAATGAGATTATTCACGACGCTGATGTTTTTGAAGTTTTCCTAAACTGTTGACGCAAGCCATTACGTCACATACAAAAAATATGAATTATTAATCTGAAGTTACATTATCGCTATAAAATGTTTCCATAAAATATTGGTTGTAAAATGGATGACAGTATGGTTAGCCGAAAAAATATTGACAATCAAAATTACCTTTGGCTTACCTCGTACACCTTTTTAAACAAAATTTTCCCACAATTCCAATGAAAATACCAACATAAATTTAAAGATAAAACTAGCTGTCGTAACAAAAATCGACGTGAAATACGGAAAAGCAAAAGGCGTATGAGTCACTTTTAGGCATACAAATCCTGTCATGATTATACAAGTTCTTTCCAAAAAGTGCGCAAACTTCTGGCCAATCAGGGTCGACACGAATCTATAAACTTAGTGCAACACTGTACTTTATAAAAACCAAGGGATAAATTTAAAATGTTTTCTTTAGCAAACATTGTATAATAAAATTCCGAAATAGGTAATAAAAGTCAAAAACAATACATATATCAATAACTCGAAAAATAAAATTAAAGCAACTTGCCATTTAGTTAAAATAATAATAATAATAAATGTCTTTATTAAAATGAAATAGAGCATTTACAAATATTATTAGTAGGGGTGGCGCTACTCGCAGACTGCGCTATTATGTAGAACCACATAAAAGCAGTACTGACAAAAAAACACGAGTAAACCAGTTATAGGTTATTTCTTCAAAAAATACAATAAGCCAAAATGTGTTCTAGATAACCTAAACAAGTATTTCATAAATGTCTGTTATCTAGTCACAACGGACAACCAGGACAACACGAATTTTAAATTTGATGGTATGGATGCATCTATACAGAGTGGCAAAAAAGTCGCGCATAATGCCTGTAACTTTTATATTACCTCGTATACGAAAAAGTGACCTTTATGAAAGTTGTTCAGTAAATTATTCCCCACATTTCTAGTTGCATGAATTTTTTCTGTCATTTCTGGTTTGGTTGCCATAGAGACCAACTTACTTTTTTTTATATATAATAACAAAATAAATAGTCTAGAAAATTGAACAACTTAACATCGGAATAATAAACAAGTGAAACCTTTTCAGTGGATCAGGTGTTCAAAATGACCACCATTTTCTGCTAAGTAGAGCGCCAATCGATCCCTGAACCCGTCTGCAACGTTTAAAAGGAAGTCCTCTGGAATGGTCGGAATTACAGCACTAATTCTGACTTTTAAAGATTCTAAATCATTTGGACGGTTAACGTAGACTTTGTTCTTTAAGTGTCCCCACAAGAAGAAGTCGAGCGGGGTTAAGTCCAGGGATCGCGCTGGCCAGTCAATAGCACCTCGTTGGCCTATCCAAAGTCCTGAAAATTATTCGCTTATGTATTGTCTAACATTTGCCGCATAATGCTCAGGTGCTCCATCTTGCTGGAACCATACTTGTTCGTTTATGCCATTATTTAAATCCAGTAAAACCATTCTGCAAGAAGGAATTATGTTATTCCTGAGGAGGTCCAGATATTTTTCGCCATTCAAATTACCATCTATGAAAAAAGGTTCCACAATATGTCTACCAACTATGCCCACCTAAACATTACCTTTTCGGGCCTGTGAGTATGACCTTCCTGGAACCAGTGAGTATTATTAGCAGACCAATAACGATAATTGTGTCTATTAACAATGCCATTTAAATGGAAAGTAGCTTCATCCGAGAAAATAATATTTGTTGCGAAGTTATTATCGTTATTGCATCTTGCAGACAACAGAAAATTAAACAGTCATGAGTCATGAGAACATCTTGACTCAATTGGTGGGTATTAGGTAGGAATAATTATAATTAGGAAGTTTTTTATTTTTGAGGCAACCAAACCAGAAATGACAGAAAAAAATTCATGCAGGTAGAAATGTGGGGAATAACTTACTGAACAACTCTCATAAAGGTCACCTTTTCGTATACGAGGTGATTCAAAAGTTACAGGCATTATGCGCGACTTTTTTGCCACTCTACTTGAGTCCAACACATCCAGGGAATATTGTAAATAATATAAGAAAGTTGAAGAACAAGAAATCGGTCGGTGAGGATCAAATTCCCATATTACGCATAAGGAAGTTGCAGATATTATTGCTCAGTCTCCTTCTCACATTAATATATGTTTCTCAAAATCGCTTAAGACTGACAAATAAAGGCTCTTCATAAAACGGACCAACGAGATGATTCGATGTGCATTCTTTTATAAATGACTTTACGGCAAATCGACCATTAGAGCTTTTAACAAAAATCTTAAGTTCACTAAATAACAAGAAACTAATGCCTCTGACACTGTGAACCACAAGAAACGATGTGGAAAGTTGAAACGCCAGGTGACTGCCAAGCGACTGCCCCCCTTATCAGCGCCCAGGCGCCGCCCTGCGCACACACATAACAAAGAGCTATTTTTTATAACACGATGTAACCTGTAACATTTATATGCTGTGCAATATGTTTGAAAATTATACTACATCCTATTTGTTTAAAATATGTTACTTATAAATTAAATTTCCAATGTAACTAACCTACCTATTAAAAAAATAATACTATTAAATTTTAACGGATTTTGTGCTCGATTCATTCGGTACTTTTTCCAGTTGCCGGCTGTGGTAGCTTGCATTGTCCATCACAATAACACTGTGTTCTGGTACATTTGAAAGCAAACTGTCTTTAAACCAGCTTTCAAAAAGAGCGGCGTTGGTATCTTCATGACAGTCCAGACTTGAATCCTTTATATTTTTTGCTGACAGTAATAAACAATTAGGGATCCATCCATTCTCCCAACCTGCATAAATTATTGTTATTCGTTTTCCTTTATTTGAAGGGGATTTATTTTGGCATTTTTCAGTTAAATCAACCCATCCCTTTTTGACAGTCTCAGGAGTGTCAAACCACGTTTCATCCAGATAAACTATTGAACGTTTTTCAGATCTAAACTTTTTTATTTCCCTAAGGTAGAGAAATCTCATTTTTCTTAATCTTTCGGACCCCATAATAATTTGTCTCTTGTTTATTGTCTTATACTACTTAAATCCCATCTCTTGCAAAGCGCGGTGAAGACTTGTCCTGCTACATGATATCGTTGTATCGTCAGTTATTAACCGTGTTTTTAAAGAATCTAACGTGGGCACAACATTTTCTCGATACATTTGGTATACTTTCCTGCGAACAACATCTTTGTCACAATCATCTACGCACTTCATTTCTCCGGTATTTTTGCAAACTTTTCTTTTAAAATGTCCTTTTAGCATAATGTCGATAATGGAACTTTCGTCCTTTCACTGGTATTTTTATTGGCAATTACTTTAGGGTGGCCACTCTTTAATAAAGATTCACATTCATTTTTCACGATCACTCTGGCGTCAGAAGGTAAATGCTTCCTGGAATGTTTAGGGAAGGTAGATATCGCATTAGCTGAAGATTCCCCAGGTCTATATAAACAGGCACTTGTAGCTAAAAAGTTTTGAGAAATATCCTAATAATTAAGTTATTTCTAGAAAACCTTAATTAGACAGTTTATTAATTTTGATAACAAATCAAGTAATGTACCTATCTATTGTTATTATAAACTGGCATTAAAAATAAATGTCGGGTAATACGTCTCTGCGAAAGCAAAAGCCGGGTTTATGAGGGGTTTTATTGCAGTCATTAAGCCAAACGAAATATGTTGGGAAGTACTTTACAAATATGTTTTTATTTTACTGGAAAATTGGGGCGCCGGCGTTCTTCAAACTCAATGCCGCCGTGAAAAAGTGCTGCGTCGTGTAGCCCTGCGCGGCGCAGCGTCCTTTCAATCTGAATATCGACTATCAACATAATAATATTGATTTGAACTCTGTCATAGACAAGTTTAAATATAGTCTAGTAGCAGTGTTTCTTGTTCGTATTTTTAACCTACTTAGGTGTTTTTGTTTATTTATTTAGAATCTAATATTTTCTCTTTCTAACTTGAATCACATTTGTTTAAAAATAAATTTTATTAAGAAGCACTTCAGTGTGTTTTTATTAAAAATAATAATGGCCCTAAGAAACAGAAAACATCCCCCTAAATGCGTGCTTCTAAGTAAGTTAATTTGCCTTACCTGGTGCCTTATCAATTTTATTACATTTATAGGCCAAAATGAAGTAAACCCAAACTAAAATAAGACTGGAACGACTGACCCTAATTAAATGTTTCCTCTCCCCATCGCATACTTTACAGGCGCATGAGGCGTGCATACAAACAGCTAATTTTCTTACTACCGACGTGTAATAAACACTCCCCGACCCACGCGTGCCGTAAAATCGGCCGTTACGATGATAAATCGACCCTAAATTAAAGACGCCGGCGAATTAAAAGCGCCGCGACGCAGGTACGAGATGATTTAAAATGATTTAGCACGCACTTTTGGTGACAAACGACGCCGCGGCCACCTGAACACACCTTTTGGTCGGACAAAGTATGATGGAACGTCCCTGCCAAAATGCAAGTTTACATCGTCAATCTTTATAAGAGGTGCATGTAATAAATCGCATTTCATGGTCAGCTATGGCGGTAGTGCCAAAAAAAAAAGTAATAACGTATGTAACAAACAAATCTCCGAACGGCTATTAAGTAATTTTAGACGAGATGTTTCTTGACTTCTGTAAAGCCTTGGTTTTAGAATACATCACGGTGTATGTAGGTTTAGGTTAGTTTTACAGAGTATGTAGAAATACAATGATAGAAAATATTATGTGGGTATTTTTCCCATAGGAATGCCAGCACAAACTTACTCTTGGGCCACCCTAACCATTTCGAATAAAAAATTCGTTGTTGCAATCTTCTGCAAAAAAAAATCTGACGAAGGACAGTTTAAGAATCAGTTTTCATCAGATATATTGTATTGTGAACTGATATTTGTCTCCAGTCTCCACTCATACCAGAGTAGAAATATCACCGAGTAACGTCACTCACCTAAAATCCTTTGATGTTTTTACATCAAAAGTAGAAAGCCGACCAGACAACTGCATCGCGTGCAGTCTCTCGACAGCTGCTATACGGTGGTTCGATAGATGTTCAGTAAAAATTCATCAGTATAGATAAAATTGTAAACAGCAAGTGATCGTAGCGCTCTCAGTATCATCATGTCATACTGTTTCAACCGCTGGGCTCAGCCACGTAAGCGTAACACGTCGTTGCCTGGGCGACCGCTCGTTTTGAAGATGGCGGATCTTCCCGGAATCTAGTCTGGGTGTTGAAGACGGCATATCTTCTACGTAATTAGTCTAGACAGCAACGTTGCCGTACTCTCTATGCTTTGAATTTATACTTGTTTGTTGTTATTTAATTAAGCAACTAGACAACTGAACCTTTCTCCTTATATCATTTTAAACAAATTTAAAAGAAAACACAAATCACAGTTAATTATTTGCTTGTGAACATAAATAAAATTTAAAAAAAAAACAACTATGTATGTCATAGAAAAAAATTTTTTTTGCATCGTTGCAATAATGTCTCAAAATTACTTAAAAACTAAATGTACTTATCAACTAAAGTCTATCCGTTGCTGTCCTTTAGATTGCTCAAGTCAGAGGTTACACTTTCACTCGCGCTTTGTGCTCTGCCTTTAACACTTTACATACTACACAAGATCAAACGGCTTGGTTCTTTTCAGTCTTCGGACGTGATGTTGATTGTCCAGCAGCTGTAGAGCTTCTGCGTTGACATATAGGTGAAGTCGCGTTTCATGCTTGTCGGCATATCTTTTGAACTCTTTTTTTTCACTGTTGAAATTCCAAAGTCTCGATGAAGATCAGGGTTACAGAGTTGTAAACATACCAAGGAGCATTCACTATGTTACGCAACACTTTGTTCTGGAACGTCATTATTGTGATATTGGTATCACATGTACAGCCCCAGAGCTGAATACCGTAAAGTCACACCTATTATAAATAAGTATATTATTGTAGATTGATAGTTTTGAATTTCTCCTTAAATCTATGGGACACAATTGACATCTAGGAGAAGTGACTGTGCCAGCTTCTTGTTAGTAACATTTACATGGATTGATTTCGTTGAGCCTAATTTCCATTGTCTTGTCCAGTCAGCTACCGTGCTGCTTACTATTTGGAGTTGTGTAGTAGAGCTCTCAAGATCTTGATCAACTGCGAAAATAGCAGTGTCATCAGTGAATGTGGACATAGTAGTTTCTTCCGATACTGGTCACTGGTATATAACAAATAAAGAATGGGGCTTAGAACGCTTCGTTGGGGCATGCCGGCTCTTATTTCTTTCAAGCCGGAATAATCGTCGTCCAGCTTAACTCTAAAAAATCGATCAGAGATATAGGATGTTAAGATCTCTACATACTGCTTAGGAAGCATTTTACATAAATTGTATATCAAATCTTCATTCCACACCTTATCGAACGCTTGTGCAACATCTAAGAATACTGCGGAGCACACTTGTCTTTCATCAAGCTGACTTTTAATTATGTCGGTGATTTGATGCGCTTGATAAAGGGATGAATGTTTCTGGTTCTGATAACATTATTGCTTGTGTAACTTTACAACAAGCAGGTACAAGTTTCAATCTAAAGGCTGCATTAATCAGGTATGTGATCATAACCATACCCTTTCTAGGTAGCTGGTTCAAAATTTTGCCAGCGATTAAGTCGAATCCTGGTGTTTCTCTCGGATTTAAGTTTGTCTTAATTTCCTCTGCTACTTCCTTTGGGGTAGCATGAGCAATGTTTTATGATTTTTGGTTGTCAATCTCTGCCAAAATATTATCCACTTGTACTAAAACTACTAAATTAGGTGTAACAATGTCCAAGAGACGCTCAGCAAATAGGATCGCCTTTTATTTATTATCCTTGGACCATACACCTACACCCTTCCTGAAGTTATTGGTCTCTTGACCTTTCTGGTTGATTTCCAGAGATAATAGTTACTATCCTTGTTTGTAGACAAATTTTGTAAATAAGAGCTTATTATTTCTTCCTTTTTGGTCCCTCTTCTGAGCTTTTGGGTTTTTTGATTCAAAATAGTCTCAGATGGGTCTCTCGTCTATTACCATCTTTTTCTAGCTTTTCTCTTTTCGTTGACTAGTTGCCTGATTTCAACTGGATAATTTACTCCTTTGGTAATTTGGACACGACTTCCTTGGGTTATTGAACGCAGCTCCCTGTACAAATCTGAGAGTTTTCGGCCTCTTCACCGTGTTGCTCGCAAATAAATATTCATGTTTATAGTATTTTGGACGACCAAAGCAATATAAAAATGTTTTTTAATTAACAAGTATTTACTTTCATTTAATTATTTAATTCCATGTTTGTTGAGCCCAATATTTAGTAGTCCGGCGAACTCATGGGTCTTATGAGCCGAACATAGTTTGTGCATTCCTTGATACGGGCACTATACTTGCTACGCCACTGTGAGGATAACACTAATAATGTATGCTTTATTCAATACAGCATTCGTATATAGTTTATTGATCCTCAAATTTGCAGCATGATCAAAACACAATCAATTAATTGTGTACCCATGTATACTATACGTATAACTACAAAATGATGGACGTCCTCTATCCACCTGATGTTTGTCGTCGTATAAGCGTAGCTTTAGAATCGCTCATTCCCTGCGTTGGAGAGCAGCAGACCGGGCGGCGGGCAGAAGGATGATTCATCCCAAGGGGAGGACTGGGGAAAATATCGACTGTATTAGGGTGACAACAACAACGCAACGGTCTGAGAGGAATCGGTCTGCCCGTAAAATGTAGGATCTGTCTGGCGCCGAACTAGTATTTATTTGATTATATTATTGCATATCTACTAAAAGAATGGCAACTGGAAAACAGTTTAGTAACATTTACTAATTATAAGAATCTGTATCATATCAAATTTTAGCAATATATTAAAGATATAGATTATTTCTTTTAAAGTTCAAGCTCAGCGGCGTGGCTGGAGGAGTGCGATGGGTGTTCCTTGGACTAATTAATGGAATGGAATAATTTCGATATTGTATTATAATTAAGCTGGTTAGCTGGAGGTATGTTCCAGCCGTAGGGAAAATTAAATTTCATTTAAGGGTAGTAACATTACACAAAAATTAGAAATATTCTATACTGTTTCTTCAAGAATAAGAAAGAAAATGTCACAGTATTGTCTTCGCAAAATAAATAATGTTTCTTCAGTGTCCTGTGATTGTTTGTAAAAAAACAGACCGCTTCTAATATGCTTAGTTACCTGCCACTGCATCCGGGCCAACCCACTGACGCGCGCTCACACTTATCCTTGTATTTCTGTTATTATTGGGGAGTTTTGAATATGTTTCTTCTAATTCTGCTAAGAAAAAGTAAAACGTGTTCTATACCACTTTCAGTTTAAAACATTCCCGTCTCGTATCGCTTGAGATAATCAGTGGCGTAAGCAAATGACGCGTTGGCCTTTTCTTAGTTGATTCTTACTCTACAGGCACCGTCTACTAATTTATTAGTATTAGTTTTGGTACAAGGACCTTGTTATTTACAGAGCGTGTATTGTTGGTTATTATTACTCAATGGAATAAAGTTTCATCATCATTCATCTGAATGAGTACTAGCACGAGTTAATTAAACCTATATAGGTGCATACTTTTTCTATTATTTTTGGATTTCATTTTGATTTGCAAAAACAATGCTATAATATAATAACATATTTTATAATATGACGTCCAGCAATTTCATACCATAGCATACTCACGTTCCTTTAGGCATTGGTTGCAAACTCCTGAGAAAATGAGTTCATTACTAACTAAACTAGTGAAATAGGTATTTATCAAAACCAGATAAGTAATTCAAGTATTAACAAAGAGTAACACAACCAATAAGAGGCGAAAGTGACCGTGCCCGCCTGTTCTAATTTTTTATGCGTATATGTGCAAGATAAGTATTATTCGCAGCTAAGTTCACAGCATTCGCAATCTGTCAAATCGTTTGTTTACTTCTAGAAAACCAAACGAACCTTTATTTTTCTGCTGTTTAAAGTAAAAAGTGTTTTGTTTTTCTTGGCTTTTTACAATTCAGAAGTGATTTTTTTAAATTTTAATGTCGGGAGTAAAGAAGCGGAAAGGTGGCATACCGTGTGCTTACCCCGAACGCTCTTCTAAAACCGGCGAAGGAATATCATTTTTTAGATTTGCTAAGGATATCACAGGTATGTACCCTATATTGTGCTTTTGGAAACATAACATGTATGTAGATTTATTAGGTATTTACAGCCACGGGTGATTGTAAATAAAGTTATTTTAAAAACGAAATAAGCAGAAACAGAATTTAGTATTAACTAATAGGTAATAGAAAGATGTTGAATAGCTTTTAAAATATCAATTTTGTAGTAAGACTTGGTTTATGCTATATTAGTTACCTGAAATTTAGTAGCAAAACTCTTGACTGGTTCTTAACTAAACCTAGGTGTTAGAAAATAAAATAGTATGTACCTACCCCGGTACTTACTTTTTTATTTAAAACCTGGTCTTATATGGCTAATTGTAAATAAAATATAAGGTTGTTCTCATTTCTACCCAAAATAAACCACCTTGATAGCTCACAATTGTCTTTCTTTAAACTTTTTAATAAGGGACAGTGTTGTTCGAAGCACGAAGGCCAACAAATTAGGTACATTTTTTAAAATCTAATTAAGTATGTATTTTTAGAACTAAGGCCTGGCTTGTCGCTTGTAAGAGAGAAGAATTGCTGTAGAAGGATGTCTTGGATATACATGTTAACTACAGGGTTTGTGAGAAACATTTTGTTGAGAAGTACATGACCAAAGGTGGAACATGTAAGACTGATTGCACAAGCTTTGCCCACAATGTTTTCTCAGCACAAAGCTATTGAAACTATCAGTGGAACATTCCATCAAAAATTATTGCACTTTCAGGTTAGTTTTTATTTAATTTTTATATCTAGGTGTTTACAAATGAATTAGATTGATGGAAAAATTATTGTTAAGATCTTTTAGTATAAGACATCGGTCAATTCAGATAAAATAATTCTAAATTATTACATTTGTCTGCAATTTTAAGGTTTTTGTAACTATATTTTAGGTTCCTCATCAGTAGGCTTGCCTGGAGACCAGTATAGTTTATCCAAGTTAACCATGGTGTGATGTTGCAAGTGAGTATTATTATATAATAAATTTGGTTTTAAATGAAATTTAAAAAATTTTACTTTTGCTGCAGGCATATCTTGCGTTGACAGTGGGATACCGTGTAAAACTGTTTTCTTTTTAATTTTAGGCTTATCTATGACCCCACAAGTACAATTGCCAAGTTTAAGTAAAAATTTAGAAGAGCGGACCTTAGAAGTTGGGGGTAAGTTTTGGGCTACAGTCATAACAATGTCACTAAATAATCAAATGTCATAAACAGGTTGTTACAAATATTTGAAAGAAATGGAAGTAATTTTAATTAGGTAGTGTTCTAATTACTTATAGTATTTATTTTTTTGATTCAAGTTTGATACGAGATCAAGAGGATCAAGGCTCGAGGCAGTACATCATCTCCTCTATTATCCTTGTCAACAAGTACTCAACCATCAATTCTTTTGAGCAAGTAAAGGTGCTAGGAATCCCAACCAAATTATACTTGAAACTAATCTTATTTATGTTGAGTAAAGTACCTGATTATCTGCATATTATTTATTGTAATAACCTTTACTAGAATCTACTTTTACAGATTTTGTACAGTGAATGTATAGTAAATTATTATTATTATTATAATGCACTCTGTATTGCATTATTTTTTAAATTGCAATAAAATATACTTGTAAGAGTTTTCCATTATTTTTCTTATGACTTTATTGAACATTGAACTACTAAGATCCAATTCGGTTTATGTTAGCTATAAGATAACTTCTAACGATACCAATGTTAAAACAATTGTTGCCATGGAAGTTATGTAGCTGTAATCACTGTCAGCACATTGTTATAATGGGGCTAATATCCAAATTATCAATGTCCAGGTAGTGACAAAAGTTCAGAAGTGACTGTAGTAGAGCAAAATACATAGTACGCATATATCCTATAGGTATATTAAAAATTCTTTTAACCCACTGGTCCAAATTATCAATGTTATTTCACTTTAAAATTAACTGTTCCAACAATGGTGTTCTTAGAAGTTATCTTGTAGTTAGGGCATTAGTAATTTAGACCTTACAAGCGAAATGCATACATTTACTTTTAACTTTATACTATATTTACTTGAATTTTTATACTTATGGATAATTTGCTACAATATAAAAATTGTCGGTGAAGTTTCTCAGTTTCTGTTTAGAGTGAAACGACGGAGATTGCTACTTAACAGATACATTTATTAAAAATCAGAATTTTAATTAATGCTTCACCTGACAATATTTTTCTGGTGCACCGCACAATCAACTTCGGGAGCTTAAAATGTTCAATTATAAAATAATCAAAACACATTTTTTCCCGTATACATAGAGCAAAATCAGAAGAATATGATATTTTTTACTGTGTAATAAGTATTATCGAGGTCATAAAACTTGGGTAGGTACATGAAACTTCAAAGAAACCGACAATACTTTCGCCTCTTGTTGGTTGTGTTACTCTTTGGTATTAATAAATATAGGTGTAGCAAAAGCGAACTAAACCCAATTTTCTCTAAATATCCATGAAGCGTAATAAGCAAGATTTCCTTCTGTATTTTCTAAATTATCTCATAGCACCACTGTCGGAGATACGCGCTCGTAACATTGCTCACTTGACCAGAAGTGGGGACCGAAGGGCGCGCGCGAGGGAAACGGTACAATATGGCTCTGACAGGTAACATAACAGTAAACTTGGGGTTGTTGAATAATTTATCAATTCCAGGCCACCCGCAGGGAAGACAATAAATAGGGCAACACCTTTTGATTATGGATTCGGCAAAGTGGTTTTATTAACGTTTTTCAGCGAGGAGGGAGGAGGTAGATTATCGATCAAAGCGAATATAGTTTAATTAAAATTCTTTTTCAATGATAAAATACCTCTTTAACCTGTGAGCATGCAACTAGACAGCATGGTGGAAGAAGAAATATAATTAATTTTTATATTAGTTGGGGTAGAAAATAGTTCAACTCAGGGTTGGGCAAAATTTGATATTTATTTAAAAAAACAAAAATTATTGATTTTAATAAAAAAAATGTAATCATCTCGCCTTTTCAATTTAATACAAATTATTTTAATGTCAGTCTAAAAAATATAGTACAAATTACAGGCTAAATATTTGTCAGAACGCACTTCTTGCAAGAAAATTCGCGAAGTTTCATAGTAGTTGTTCAAGGAAGTGGAAGTAAATACTTTGAATTTTTCCTTGGATATTAAATGAAAATATATAAATGGCTGGAAGCAAAGAAGACAACATATGGCAGTTTTATGTTAAAACAACAGATACAAATAGATACAGATAAATCTCGTAGCAATCGAGCTATCCACCCAACCAGACCAGCGAGGTCTTAGAGAAGACCAAACGCTGGAATGGATCTCGCATAAGCAGGTATCTAATGTCAGGTGGCGCTGAAAGCCAATCGTCGGTTTCAATGAACCGAAAACATGATATAAAGAAAGATGTTTTTCCCTTTTCTTTCCGTCAGACCCAATCCTTGGACGCGTTTCGCCGTATTACTAATACGGTTTGGTCTTCTCTAAGACCTGGCTGGTCTGGTTAGGTGGATAGCTCGATTGCTACGAGATGTCGCCACGTGTAACATCTCGCATATGTTTATATACATTATAAAATAATTTAATTTTAAAATATGAAATATAATAAATATATTATATATGATTACGTATATTATTGTGACGTATATTCTTTATATTCATGGATATGAAAATATAAAAACATTATTATTACTCACAACAAGTAAGACTTCGTGAGTTTTATTATCATTTTTAGTTTATTCAAATTTTTAATGTAAACAAATTGCAAATATTTTATTGTATAATACCTATATTGAATAAACTTTTTATTATTATTATTATTATTATGTGTTGAAAAAACTGTAAGGTCCCTTTCCTTTTCGTCAGACTCTATAGCCTTGGAAAAAAAGGACTCCCTTGTTGATTATCACGATGATACTACGGCAGAACTATTTGAAGAGTGGTTTAAAAACAAATTATTACCAAATATACCACCAAATAGTGTGATAGTGATGGATAATGCGAGCTAGCAGTCGTAGGTTAAATAAAGTTTCGTGTTCCAATGATACAGAAGTTACCATCCAGGATTATATGATTACACAAAAAAGCAATTGCTCGAAATCTTAAAATCATTTTCAATAAAAAAGCAATATTATTGTGACACTTTGGCAGCAGAAATGGGTCATACCGTGTTAAGACTTCCTCCTTATCGTTGCATGTTCAACCCAATTGAACATATATGGCACCAGCTGAAAGCATCGGTATAAGGAGGAATAATGTTTCGCCAACCTTAAATTTTTCTGTGACAGTTTTAGTACAGCTAGAGATGCAAAATATTCCAAACAAAAGCTGGGAACATTGTGTAGCGGATGTTCAAAAGGTAGAAAAATCATAGGTAAATATAGATCTGTTGCCCACAGAAAGAATTATTGTGGTGTAGGGAATAGCATGTATAACGAGTTTGTAAGATAGATAGACGAACCATATACGTGTATTCTTTTAATGTAACGAGAAATTTATATAAGACTGTAACCCAGGTTTGCACACATTTACATAATATTATTGATTATTTAACTTAAAGAAATGAACTTAAATTATACTTTACAATAGTTTCTCCCGAGTTTACTGGCGCATTTTTCGAATATCCTGTATTTTAACTTTAATGTTGCCATAGTGCATCTAATAACCATATAATACTTCGAAACATGTGTTTTCCATCGCGAGCGTTTTGTTTATGTGTCGCCGCCATATAATTGCCATTTGCGACCGCCGTGTTTATTTTTCAATTAATTAGTTGCCATTGTTTACGCGCTTTATCACTACATTTTTAGTCGGAACAACAGCCGCGATGATTCTATGGGAAAATAACCCCACTATATGATGACACTGATTAATGACGAATCGTGTTACTATATTATAGTTACTACCAAAGCAGGCAAAGAGACAGCTTTTAGTTAAATCTCACTCATAAAAATTGACACCTCAGTTTACGGGTAAAATTCCAACATATGTAGTTTTAATGTAAAACTTAGAAAGCATCAGCCATTGATTGTTAATCTATTAAGTATCATTGTAAATGACATTTTCAAATAATTTGCGTCACAAAATTCAAAATTGTACCAACGTAGTGAATTATGCAAAGTGAAGCTCATTACCGCAATGATGGGCAGTCGTTTGCAATCCCATTTAGAGACGCATTAGAATAAAATAATTGATTTTCATTTAAATAATCGACGAGACGTTAACAGACCCCTTTTAACGCCTCATTACTTGTGCTGAACGAAAAAGTTTGTAGGTCTTTTTAACTTCTGTAAGATTTAAATATTGTGTTGAAAATTTGAACTCCCATTGAAAAAAATCCTCAGAAATCAAGAAAAAGCCTGAACGTTTTAGCTTATTAAGGAAAGTTTACTGCCATATCCCTTCTTTAAGAACAAACCGGAGCTTTGTGTCGCTTCAACACTACAACATTACTTAAATACAACAAAAAATCTTCGCTCAAATACAAAAAATGACAGCTTGGTTCTGACACACAAAAAACCTTACCACGCGGCTTCCACGCAATCAATAAGCAGATGGGTAAAAGAGGTTTTAGAAAAAAGTAATATCGATACAAAAATATTTAAGAGCCATAGTGTAAGACACGCGGCCACTTCAACAGCGTTTCGATCAGGTCTAGATATAGACTTAATAAGAAATACAGCGGGTTGGACAGAGAAATCCTCGGTTTTTAATACATTCTATAATCTTCCTTCCATTCCCAAAGACCAGATGATTTTGCAACTTGCATTATTGACAATAATAGATATAACGAAGATTAATATATCTATCCCCCCCTTTTCGGAATTTTTTCTCACTTTAGTTTTAGTGTTGTTCATTTATTATTAAAATTATATTTGTTATAATATGTGTTGTATCACATTATATTAGGTTATATTATACTATTTGTTATTGTTTTTGGTAATCTTTACATTATTTATGTTTGCCAAAAGTTGTTATATTAACGTATTATTTCCAGTAGGACACATTACATATATAAATAACAATTTTGGCTCATTTATTTTTTTTCTTCTGTACAAATATCGTACTACATTTTCTCTACAAACATCTACCACATACCACATAGAAGGACGGAGATGCGATGAATAATTATTAGATTGGTCGACTTACCTTGTAAGGATGATCAATCGTAATTATTCGAGCATCGTAGTCCTTCTACATGATGGGGCCCAACCCATCCCTAAACTTTGAGATATACCCCAAAAAAGTAGTACGATTTGCCCGTAAAAATGAACTGAATACTATATCATAATATTGGGATGACTAAGCGGGCCGGGGCTGGGAGGGATTTTATTTACACATTCTTTAAACTTGTGCGTCGTCAGGCAATAAAATGGAACCTACCAAATACCATCATAGAAGGACTACGATGCTCGAATAATTACGATTGATCATCCTTACAAGGTAAGTCGACCAATCTAATAATTATATTTTAGAGTAAGATGTCCCCAAATGAAAAATATTGTAAAGATGGAGGTAAATTAGGTCGAAATAAAACAAATTGACCTAAGCAGAATGTATTAAGCAGAAAGTTGCGATTAAGTTTAAGCAGCTTTAAAGCTAAATATCTGCAGTAAAAGGAATTTGGCTAATATACTTTAAAATAGCACACAGAATTATTTGATAACGCACTTAAATTATCATTTTTTACAAACGTCACTCACTCCAGTTTTCCTTGAATGGTGATATAAACTTTTAAAGCGATTTCGCACAAGCAAGAAGTAACCAAAGTACAGTTGATACAAAACAAAAACCGATGCACGTCATCAATCAGCTGATAATTGTAAATCCGTAAGAAAACACGAGGAAATTAAATGTGGGCAAAAAGTATTAAAACTTTATGCGATATTGAATTTGCTACAAACTTAAGGTATTCTTCTTTGATACGAACTTATAGCAAATATTTTGTTTATTTAAGCTTGTAAAAATTAATATAATTTGAATTTTATTGGCCGATGGTTGGCAACACAACGGTAAACGGTGCGGTGGCGCCAGCTCGTTCGTTGACCTGGTTTGACGTTTCATGCAAAACTAACCTTAATTGTTTTGTGGTTCCGTGTTGCTGTGCGTCTATTTTTTAACAAAACTCCAGATCTTCTCATAAATAGCATTAAAAACTGTTCTTTTAAGAACAACAAAAGTGCACGTACATATCTCTGTCGATTACGTTGTTTACTATTTGTGAAAAATGCCGAAGCATTTAAATAACTGGTGCAAAGAGCTAATAGCTTCTCTCATAAGCTATTTTCAGAAAGAACTTAACAACAATGGCCCATTGTTACCCTTAACAGCAGTTAGAGAAGTAAATTTAAAGAATGTGTTAAGGTCTACATATTTTAGTTCCAATTTACTAATTTTTAGCGTGTAGCAGCTGCCCTAAATTTGAATACCTCCACTGTAAGCGCAGTTTCAACAACAGTTAAGCAAAATAAATTATTGGAGTCACCTCAAAGAAAACGTTCTTATTTAAAGAAAGTTGTAAATGTGTCAAGATTGGATATAAGTTTTATCCGTGACACTATTTAAGGAATGTACGAAACAAGTAAGTTGTATTATTTAAAAATTATAATATTTTACATCGGTTATTCATAAGCTGTAACTTTTCTTAGAATCATGTAACTTTGACAACTTTAAGTTAGAAATTAAAAGACAGATCTGTTTGATGATTGTTTTAACTCTTTAAGAAGCCTCTTTAAGAAGCCTCTTCAAGAAAATAGGCTTCGGATGGTAAAAAGATGAATTGAGGCGACTTATGGAACTTTCCTATGTAGCTTCCAAACGACTGGTATTTTTGAAACAATATACTAAAGAAAAAGAAGCATTCTTGTACCAATTCGATTTCTTGGATGAAACATAGATTTTTCAGAATGGTACCATTGGTCGATCTTGACAAGATGAAAATAAAAGAAGTGTTAGATCTACTAAAGTTGATGGTAAAAGGTATTATGCAGTAAACAAATATACAAACTATGAAAAGTTTTTGTATATTTATCTTGTTTTTATGAAAAAAAAAACTGTGTAATTCCCTCACGCGGGATATTTTGGTTACAAGCTGGCAACACTGTCGATAACTGAAGTCACTCGAAGGGTATGACGTACATCGGTTTTTGTTTTGCATCAACTATATGTATACAATGTAAATATCGTGTTCATCGAATTAAAAAAAAAAACGCTTTTTATTTAAGAAATGCAGAATTTTTTAAGTAGCAGTACACGAGAAAAAATAGGTCTAAAAGAAAAAGTACCAGCGACGCTGTACAAACACGAAAACGAGCCTTTCAATCAAAGCATGTAAGCGAGAAAAACAATTTTGTACGTACCTACCTAATAATCAATTTATGGAAATGACCTAAACAATCCGAATTTTGTATAATAATGCACAACTTAAATGTTGATAGTTGCTAGTAATCCTAACCCCATTGTATTAGTTATTGATCTAAAGCACACATTTTTTACGTGCAAACAATGTGTTCCTTAGTTCTCTGCAGTGACGTAGTTACACCCCGCAAGTTCTAGATTCGAGGGATGAAAAGGATCAAAAAATGCAAAGAATGGTTTTAATGGTATGAATCAAGACCTTACTTCTTTTTTCGAAAGGAAAGCAGAAAAGTATATAATTTTTTTGTATTTTGTGTTATAGTTACAACTTAGCTGTTATTATTATAGCTGCAGGGGGGCTCCAAAATTATAGTTACGCCACTGGCGGTGGTGTCACAAAATGTAAATAACTTCCATTGCTAATTCTGATAGCCAAAGTAAATATATTGGACGAAAATTTCCATATATAAATTTTTATTTTATGTGTAAAGGTTTACAAGTGCTAACCTTTTACGTTAAATAGGGCGTCAGGGAAAAATTTAAGGGAAAATTTCAAGTCTGAGGATGTGACATCTGCGAGAGATAAATTTGCTTTTATCCTGCTCGTACAAGCAGAGCCTTGATGCTTCCAAGTCACTCTATTTTATTATATAAGTCATTTTTCTAAAGATATTATTTAAAATAAAAATGTCTTTTGGTGTTTGCGCATTGTAATATATTTGCTAAAAATAAATTCAGGTGAAACAATATTATTAAAAGAAATGGCAGTGTACTAGGGCGGCACATATTTTAAAATATTCGAAAATTACAGTCATATTTATGAGTTGTACAGGGTGTTTCGTTAAGGTCGGCCACCAGCCATATCTCAGAAACTATATACTGGGCATAGAAATTCAGGGAAAAAAAATATTACTAAAGTGGCCATGAGAAAATCCTGGAAATTATTTTTGAATTCCGCATTTTGCCGCAAGGGGGCACAATTGAAAAATAAATATTAAAACTCTAAATTTCTCCGAAATATTCACATTAAGGTATACCTTTTGTAACATCATTAGAAAGCTTGGACAATTTTGTATCATTTTGGTCTAAAGTTCATTGGCGTACCGACTTTGATAAGAGTGGGGGAAATTGTTGAAAGTGTAATCATTTAAATCGCTGTAACTTCTAAACGACATATCCGGTTTTAGTAGACTTATTGGACAAGAAATGTAAGTACTTTTAATTATTGTACTTAGTAGCACACTACAGTATCCAATAAAATTGCTTGAGGGCGCAATAATAACAGTTTTTTTTATTTTATTCCGGAAAGGTAAATCATATGGTACACTTATGATATCATAATCGGAAAGTAGATTAAATTTGCAAGAAAAACGTGGAAACCGCAGTGTGATATCTTTGATTGTTTCAGAGTTATTGCCAAAAGAATAATTTTTATCGCTATAAAAGAAGAAGTAATTGTTTTTGTAGGTTCCTAAGTGTGTGCGTTGGATTAGTAATAATGAGTTTTTATTGTCATATTCCGTGCCTTCCTTTACACTTTACCTAGCCTTAGGACTAGTGCAAATCAAGTAAAGGACAAAATTAGTAGCGTGTTTAAAGCCCAACAAGTCATAATAACAGTATTAAAATAATTATAGAAAACTTTTTAAGGAAACAATTGAACGACTTTATAAATGTTCTAAATGACCTCCGTTTTGTAAAATACAACTTAATTGCTGCTCTATAGAACTAGAAACAGCTGGTTAAATTTTGGTGAAATCAAATTTATTGCATTTTCAATTCGCTCAATCCTATACAGTGTGTATCAGCCAAATGGAATAAATCCGATAAGAAATACATGGGGGCCGCATTTTTTTTCAATAAAAACTATTTATACAGGGTGTGTCGTGTAACAGTGGCCAATACTAACTTTCTTATTTTAAATGCAACACCCTGTATATTTTGCATTTTTTGGATTCTTCAGAAAATTTTAGACATATTTCATGTACAATATCCTATACCCATCTTCAACTGTTTCGGAAATATTAAGTGTTTTCAGATTTACTGCAAAAATTAACAACACACTAAAAAACTAATAAGTAATACTGTTTATTTCTTGATGATGCAAAAAACAAAAAAAAAACATACTCATTTAACACTCATGTACTATCTTCAGAAACATCTGTATTTTTTGCATATCCAGAGTTTTTAGCAAAGAAAGGATCCCACGAAGTGACGTCATTTCTGTTTTTCTTTATTTTTAATGAACTACAAGCTGAAGTCACCTTCAGATTTTTTGCGACTCCGCAGGTGGTCAAAATAAGAATTTTACCATCCCTCGCCTCGTTTACTATAGGTGGGTTCGTCTATTCAGAACGGAGTTGGAGTAGAGCACGATTAGATTTTTGCTATAATATTTTGGAGTACAAGGACAGAAAAATAATACCCGAACCACCAGAGCGAAAGAAAGTCAATCTTGTCTCTTGTCAATATCAGCTGATTTTGATTTGTTGTTTGTTGGTTATTTTTAAAAGATTATAAAATAAAAATTGAGATTTACATTGTCTTCTCATATTCCTAAGTATTTTACTTTTTCCTAATAATTTAAGTTAATTTTTTAAATAATACGAGAGCAAAAATAGTTACTCTTCCGATTGCAGAGTAACAGTGAATCGTCAACCAAAACACATCTGTTACCGGGATCGGTAACTACAAAGCAATTTTCCTTGTTAATTTCCAATTCTTTCATGTTATCCATATTTTAAAAACACGAAGAAAGAAAAGAGGCATTGAATTAAAAATAAAAACCGAATTTGTTAACCTAAAAAAACACTTTTTTCCACTACTAACCTATAACATCGCCATTATTGACCCATTATTAACGCTAGAAATCGTTTTTCTCTACCTTATAAGTCATTATTGACCTTGGTCAATAATAAGCCATTGAAATCCATTATTGACCGATCTTTGACCTTTACCGAATTTTGTTTGAACGCAGGTAACTTGATTTTTTAATTCTACAACATCAATTCATTGTGGTTAGGCAACCAGATAATTATCAATACATATTAGATTACTTGATATTGTAAAATATCGATACAATCAACATTTTTTCTGCTTCCATCCTTAATTCGGGAGGTGTACACATAATATTATCACTAACATTTTCTTCGCTCATTTTTTAAAAAAACGCAAAACTCGTGAAATCTGATGACACAAATGAACACAAATTGACATTGACAAAGCCACCTGACAAAACAACAAAATATTTTGCCAATTCCAAAGCGCAGGTAACTTGATTAAAAAATATACTTATACCTACCTATAATTTTTTATAATTATTAATACTATAAAGATAAATCTCATATAAAAGTTTGTAGTAGTGGAAAAAATAATATATTAACCACGGTTTAGACAGCTTATTATAGCCCTCGCGTCTTAAATCCCTCGTCGCTTCGCTCCTCGTGATTTAAACTCGCCGCTCGGGCAATAATGATGAGCCAAATTTGAGCGGTGAACCAAACAGATTGGTTTTAACTACGATTTTCATATGTGGTTATTCACAATAGATGGTGGGGGTAGTTATAATAACGTCACAGCTCTCCACCATTTGGAATCCGCTCAAATGAAATGGTTTTAACCACAAAACACTTAACATTAGTTCTAGGCAGAGGTTTTGATTTTGAGTTGAAATCTCTCCCCCCATTTGTCGCATATTTTAGTTTACCTACCCCAAAACAAAATTGCAATTTTGACCGTTTATGCCGATTTAGAAATGTCAAATTTTATCAACCGCGGT
The DNA here is from genome assembly GCA_963920685.1 of Polydrusus tereticollis. NCBI lineage: Eukaryota > Metazoa > Arthropoda > Insecta > Coleoptera > Curculionidae > Polydrusus > Polydrusus tereticollis. The sequence goes on from OY987327.1 coordinate 65,585,894, forward strand.
TCGACAACTGCTCCGGAGTAAGGTTAATACCACAAAATTAATGGTGACAACTTTGGCGTAAATCAGCTGATTTATGACGTCACGGAGACATAACCGAGACATCTACCAAGGTCGCTCGAATGTAGTGGTTAATACCAATCTGAAGAATGGTATAAACCAATATGTTTGGTTCATCGCTCGAATTTGGCTATGGCTGTCTAAACCTTGGTTAATAATATACTATTGTCAGTTTGCTCCTTTCTGCGCAAGTTCACTCTAGGAATCCGCTTTCTCGAAGTGGAACTTTTAGAGTGAGCTCGATTTACCTTACTCCGTAATAGTCGAACGCAAACGGATTCACTCTACTTGCACAAAATGGCCATACCCGAACGGCTGGAGCACGTAAGAAGCGCACGGAGTGAACGGAACGTGATACCCGAACCCAGCTTTAATTGTCCATAAAATCAAACGGCTGGAGAGCATTCACGTAACCTTTCCCATCAGAGGACATTCTTAGTTAGAATGTGACAAAACCTCGGACAAAACTATGGGTTTAATTAATATGAAAACCAGGATGGAGCTACCCGGAGATTGGATAAATATATTTAAAAATGCTAGAAAAAAACTACAAGAGCCCTTTAGAGTTATAGATGTGGATCAAAAAATGGCCAACAATTGGACATCCTTTCAGGAAACAAAATTTGTTCATAAATGTCCAATTCCTTTACAGCAAGTAAAAGAACTTATTGTGTTGAATGACAATCCTGGACTTGTTTTTTACCGTACTACTTACAATGGTCATTGGTTAAGCAAGCAAATAACTTTGAAACCAAATAAAAAGTCAGTTACTACTTCCAGAATAGATTTAAAAGAATTCGAATTTGAACTTCCAGGTCCAGCCGATGACAAACCATTACCAGTTTCTAAGGCAAAATATGACGATTTGAAGGTTCTAAAACGACTTTGTAACCCAGCTGCACAATATTTTTATGAAAGTTTACCACATAAGTGAAGATTTTTTTGACAGTCAATCTGGGCTGAGATATAATCTTGCGTCTTTTCAACAGTAATATACCGATAGAGGAGGCGTCTTATCGGTAATACCGATGTTTTTAACAAGAAATCGATTTTCTGACAAATTTTTACGAAATGTAATTTTTACTTATAATCTGATATGATCCCGAGAGCTTTAGCTCGAGGGTCTTATCTTTGATTATAAGTAAAAATTACATTGAGTGAAAATTTTCTTGGAAAATCGAGTTTCGAGTGAAAAACCAAGGTATGAAGATAAGAAACCGCCTCTAGAGGTGTATTTTATTGGATAATTTACTGAACATAAAAATGAAGGCCGTCTGATAAAGGTAAATATACAAGTTAGAGGTGTTACTAATTTTTTATTTAAGTAAAAAAGCTACAAGCGTCTTTTCGAAAGCGTCTTTTCGAGCTAGCGGTAGTCTTATCGGGTAAGACGACCGTTACCAAGGTGGTTGCTATGAAAATGAGCGTTTTGATTGGTTCAATAAAAGTGAGGTGAATTATCAAAGAGTTTCTTAGTATGTTAAGGTGTGTTTTTTGTTCTCTAATGGACATCGTATGTTTTTAACCAGTTTTTTAGTACTATTTGGTGTATTTTTTTTGTACAATTTAATATGACAATATTATGTTCACTCTTTGCTCAAATCCAAACAATATGTATATCATAAATCATTTTCCAAATATTTAGGTGCCTTCTAATTTGTTTACTTAAATGCTACATAATAAATACTACTAAAAACTGAAATATCTCTGAAAAGTAATATTGTGACATCGTTTGTTTTTCCGCTTACCCTTGAAAAATATTCTACGATAAATCTTACTACTATTAATAATATCGGTCTTACCCACTTTAACAGTTGTGAAGTGTAGCTTAAACTTACCTGAAAAAAAAATATATGTTAGAACAATTAGGTACCTACAATAAAAATAAAAAAAGAAACAATGTATAAATAAAATTACACAACCTAGTTGTAGATTTACTTTTGGTGGCCGAGGCTGTCCCTACTTTTGCTAAAAGACAAAACAAAGTCTTAGATACATTTTTTGAAACGTCACTATTTATTATAATATTTTACTTCTGCGATAAATGTCAACACAATAGCGTTTCTCTAATCTAGAAAACAGCCATAAGCTATCTGTTATTCCTTTCGCCGTAAGGGGGAAACATTTTTTTATTAATTTTGCAACTGACACATCTTGTGTCACGCAATATTTTTGAGTGCTTCTTCGCACGAACACAACACTTCTTCTTCATGATATCTTGACAACAGGGCAGGAATTTTTTTTTATTAATCTTTCCAAATATACATTTAGGGAATTGTATTTTAGAATCAATTTATCTTTTTACCTAAGCACATCATGGGCAAGCAACATATAATATACAATGAACATGCATGTATCGTATACTTTATCTAATCAATTGGAACAGCAAAAACATTCGGCAAATCTGCCTTTTAACTACAGTGTCACCATTAAACTTCGCACCATATGGAACTTTTTATTATTAATGAGGTTAGTTCAAATTAAATAACGGCAATCGTTTTTGCTTCCAATTAGACTAAAAATTATATATTCAATTGTCACAATCTGTCATTCAGTATCTGTCAAAAATGACATTTTTGTCAAAAAATGCTGAAAAATGGCATTGTTTAACCGAATTTCAAAAAATGTTATTAGAAAAAAATTGTTTCTAGTATAATTTTAGGCCTATGCACAAAGTTTCAGATGTCTAGCGCAAAGTTGAATTTCTTGCCATTTTTTCGAATTAACATGGTTTTTTTATAATGTAAGTTGACTTAATGGATATTAAACTTTTTGCTTATGCCATACTCAATATTTTATTTAGTTTGTATGCGTATTTTTTTACTACAATGCCATTTTTTTTTAAATATAAAATTAGAGGCAAAAAAATTTGACACGGGTGGTGCAAAGTTATCATAATTTAACAATTTTAACAGATAGACGTCAGATGTTCCATTTTTCAAATGACAAATACATCTAAATATTTAATACATTTTATTTTATACTAAATATAATTTAATATAGCTAAAATTATTATTCAAAGGAACAAAAAATTTCACAATTTAGTGTGACGTCCTTCTCGCTGCATACAAGCAGTCGTCCGTCTATAAACGCCTTTGACAGCATTTTGTAAACAATTTGGTTTTATATCGGCACAACACTGTCTGATCGTTTGTTCCAAATGCTCGATAATTCTAAACGGTCGATTCTTATAAACTTTCTGTTTAAGATAAGGGAAAAAAGTCTAGTGGTGTTGTCAGGCGATCTGGGTGGCCAGTAACATTCTCTATCACGCCCTATAACTTTGTTGTATTGAAATAATTGGTTTATGTGTTCTTTCACTGCTGCAGTTTAATGTATCGGTGCACACCATCAAGCTAGTACCATAAGTTATGTCTATTGTGTAAGGGCATGTTATCCAAAACTTCGGCAATCTCATTATCAAGAAACGTCAGGTACCTTACACCAGTTAAGTTTATTCTAAAGAAGTATGGTCCAATAAGCTGATCTTTCAGAATCCCACACCATACATTGGTTTTAAAATGATACTGGTCGCGACATTCAATTGTGAAGTTGGGATTTTCTTGGGACCACCATCGGCAATTTTGTGAGCTCACGGTACCATTCGAAGAGAAATCTGTCCATAAGATCTTGAATGGAAAAAGAATATTCTCCTCGTATTGACCCTGATACCAAAACGAAAAATCTAGACGGATATCAAAATCGCGTTCCTTCAATGTGTTTATAAACTTGGGTTTATATGGCCGAAATCGATTTCTCCGAAGAATCTTTCTTTCTCTCTTGTACCCTGTTGAATCACTTATCTTGGTTATACTAGTTTGACCGTGGTCAATAACACTTAAACAAACATCAAGTTGTTCTTCTTTATCGTATTTACTTGCTGCGTGAGGTTTTTTAAATTTATTTTGAACAGATCCAGTTTCTCTAAACTTTGACATTATTCTTAAAACGGTGCTATGCTGCAAATTTCTTTCTGAATGCCTCTCATTAAAAATGTGAGATACTTGCCGGCGAGGCATATTTTCTCAACGAAGTAAGACAATTTTTATTTTTTCTTGAATGGACAACATTGGTGATAACAGTGAAAACTATAACTTGCAAAAATATTTCAACTTATGACATTTCTTTTATTTATTCGGCACTAAAATTCCTTTTTTTCCATAGCCTACTTATAAAATTCGAAATTGCCTTGATATTTTATTGTGGATAACAAGAAAATGCGTTTAAATTGTGAACTAATCTGATATCTGCGAATTTTATTATGAGTTTTTGTTAACTTTGTACGTGCATTTACTATAAGAAATAATGGAACATCTGACGTCTATCTGTTAAAATTGTTAAATTATGATAACTTTGCATCACCCGTGTCAAATTTTCTTGCCCCTAATTTTATATTTCGAAAAAAAAATGGCATTCTAGTAAAAAAATAAGCAGACAACCTAAATAAAATATTGAGTATGGTACAAGCAAATAGTTTAATATCCATTAAGTCAACTTACATTATAAAAAAAACATGTTAATTCGAAAAAATGGCAAAAAATTTAACTTTGCGCTAGACATCTGAAACTTTGTACATAGGCCTAAACCTATACTAGAAACAACTTTTTCTAATAACATTTTTTGAAATTCGGTTAAACAATGCCATTTTTCAGCATTTTTTGACAAAAATGTCATTTGTGACAGATACCGAATGACAGATGGTGACAATTAGATTATTAGATATATCATTTTTAGTCTAATTTGAAGCAAAAACGATTGCCGTTACTTAATTTGAACTAACCTCATTAATGATAAAAAGTTCTATATATGGTGCGAAGTTTAATGGTATGACACTGTATATTATCTTAAGAACTAGAGGGGGAAGCATTTAGCTGCTCTCCATGTTTCACCGTTCACAATGAAGAACTTTGTATTTTTAGCAAATTTCTCTACCGAACCATAATTGAATCGCTTGTCTCTCGTGAATATGCATTATTAAAACAGTCTCCGGAGGAGTGGAAAACGGCGGATACACAATTGATTTCGTCTTCGTGTCGCGACAGTTTTCCATCGTTTCCCGTTGGAAATTTCGCTCCGCTTGGCTTTGTCTGTTTTTGTTTTACGGTATATTCCTGAGAAAACAAGAAAATTGGAGGACTTAATTAGCGGTCGAGATAAACGACACTCCCTGAAATGACAGAAAACTTGATTTTCGATGTTATGTTATCTATATTTTGGAGTAATTATACAATTTATTATTTAATTCATTTATCTTGATTATTTATTTAATTCAATTCGTCGTTTAGACCAATAGCATGGGCTCAATACAAACAATAAAATAGCACATTATATACCTAGTGAGCCATTATTGACCAAGTACTCTTATAACCCGAGGCGCGTAGCGCCGAGGGATATAATGTGCGAGGTCAATAATGGCCTTCTCAACCGAGGTATATATAGAATTTTTCTACTACTAACAGCCGAACTAACACCAAAAGACCTCATTTTTATTTTAAAATTAGCCACTTCCCCTATTATTCAAACATATCGACACGTCAAGTAGCCTGGGGCTCAGTTGTCAAGGCAACGAATAAAACAATTGAAACTGATGGGTTTCAATAAACATCATTATTCTAAAATAATTATGGCCACCTTTTGAAGGTTTTAAGTAAAAGTTTTACACTAAAATATTAAAATATGGCTGAAAATCTTAGCGACCAAAGCGACAGTGATTTAGAAATGGAAAATTGTACCCCGCCTGAGCTCCGAGAGGCAGCGGCTAGTGCGAGCCATGATTTGTTGCCTGAAAAATCAAAGCGACTTTATGTGAAGGCATACACTCAATTAAAGAAATGGTGTAAAGAAAAAAAAGTCGTTAAAATTACTGAAAATGTCATGCTGACCTATTTTAAGGAAAAATCGGAACACAATAAGGTATCAACGTTGTGGGCAAGCTACTCAATGTTGACATTAACTCTTTCACTGAAAGAGAATATCGATATTTCAAAGTGTTTTAAAGTAGTAGCATTCTTGAAAAAGAAAAATGTCGCATATAACCCTAAAAAATCACGTGTATTCTCGGAAGAAGAAATTGATACATTTTTAAATGAATCCCCCTGATGATGAATTTTTATCAATAAAGGTATGGATTTTATTATACTCATTTTTTGTACTGCTTTAATAAGCTCTAAACTCTAGACTATTGTGATAATTAATTGGCGTAGCCGGTGCTTGCAGAACAGAGGAACTTTGTAATATTGTTCTTGATGATGTGGACATCCGAGATGGGATTATTGTGATAAGTATTCCTAACTCAAAAAATTGATCATGCAGGAGATTTGTCATTGTCGAACCGCAATGGATTAACGTCGTAAAAAAATACTTGGCTAACCGGCCGACTGACATTAGAAAACTATTTATTTTATACCGCAAAGGTAAACATCATAGACAAAATATTGGGCCCAATACTATTAGTAAAGTACCATATGTTATGGCTCAATTTCTGAAATTACAACATCCTGAGTGTTACACTGGTCATTCTCTACGGCGCAGCTCGGCAACACTTCTAGCAGAAAATGGAAGAGACCTACTAAGCCTAAAAAGGCACGGTGGATGGAAGTCGGCGACGTTAGCTGAAGGATATATTGAGGAATTGATAGCGGACAAGAAGAGAATAGCCAAACTAGTACAAAAACTCATCTTATCCAATGAAAATTTAAGTGTACCCTCCACTTCTTTCGCACCTCAAGATAATCTGGCAGAAAACTTATAGACTGATGACTTAGTACCAAGTGTTAATGAACGTTCACAAATTATCGAAAATATTCATAATACTGAAGTAAATTTACTTATAATAAATAATGGTAATGATATTAATAGTGGAAATGCAGCAGTGCACATGAGTTGTAATAACTGTACAATCAACTATTATTTTAAATGATTTTCATAGTTTTTGATAATATTCATTATCTTAGGACATTTTCCAGAGTTTATTTTTCATATTCACTTGGTTAAATTAATAAAGCTTCAGTCAATTTCTTTAAAAAGATAAAAAAAATCTTCATTATTAACCTAGGTAAATAATGAATCATCATTATTTACCTAGGTTAATAATGAACTACTTCTCATTAGACAAATGAGGTAAATAATAGGGTTTTCTCCTTTTCTCATGTTAGTAGTAAAAAAGATACTATTTGTAGGTACGTGGGTGCTTTTATCAGTTCAACTGGGACTCGTATATCGTAAAAATATACAAACTTGTATCTATTTTGTAGCAATTTTGAACCAAAGCGAAACGACTTAGTTTTTCTTTTTTTATATAAAAATAGCAAGTTTCGGAAGTAGAAGATGTCAGATGTATGTGAAGACGTTTTGTCTATTTCCGGTTTATTAATGCGCTACAACTTATAATAATGAATTAGTGGGGATACAAAGCACATCATGACACCTTGAGAAATTTCACAGGCATTGCCGGAATTTAAAATTATTATATTTAATTTATAACTAATCATGTTTAAATATTGGTATAGAAGGCAAAGTTATTCATAGTCAAACTAGGGCAGTAATTGCCAATCAGTAGGTATTTGTTTTTATATTTTACGCAATTTAAGACTAAAATAAAAAAAAAATATATTACGCACGCCTATACTGCCACCGTCATAGCGACTCTTTTTATGCATTTTACCGCCCTGCCTGCTCAGGCGATGTAGCTCTAGAACCGTGTGGCAAACTATAGTAAAGGGATCAAAAAGTGCATTTCCGCAGATATTGACAATATTTTACAAACAAGAGGTATTAAGGCTCAAACTATCAATGTCGTGTTAGTCCTGTATATTTTTAGCGGTGGTTACCAGCTTGCAAGCTGAAGTACCTACCTATAGTCTGTTGTTTAATGCGAGAGAGAAATAAATCATTATTGAACTATAAAACTCAGTGGTCTTCGCCCTAGTCCAATTATTATTATTTAATTATGTTTATTGTCACAGGTCCGAGATCGGGTAGGTAGATGCACAGGTAGTTTACCTACCTGAATTGAAAAAGGATGATTTCATTTCACCCATGGTTAAGAAGAAACTATGAAAAATACGCCGCTGTCGCCTTACTTTCATTCACCAAACTCGCCTTTCTTTTGTATGACAATTAGGGTGACCCTAATTTAGGACCGATTCGGGGTGTGTAGGTCTTAAATATCTTAAATACGGAATTTTTAAAAACTATTATTGCAATTTACCTGAACTTTACAATGCAACCTTTATGTTGTCCACCCTACTTATTGGGTCCTGTCATTGTAAATTTACATTTTATTACTCTCTCGCATTAAGCAACAGATTATATGTGTAACATCTATGGCAAATTCTTAAACCTCTTTTAGACAATAAAAGATAAGACATTGTTCCTATTTAGGTCACCCAATGTCCTTTATCTTTCCACTTATGATTAAATGACGGTACGCGTACGCAGCCCTGTATGCCCAAAAGAGCCCTGCTGTCCACGTCCAGTCTCATAAAAAAAAAAGAAATATAGCGCTCCTGTTCTTGAAGTCATATAAACTTAAAATATCAGTGTTCCGAGGGCCACATTTTAACCTTAATGTACCTCGCTTACGTCTATTCTCCGAAGAATACTAAAGTCAGCCTTCACGAACTTTTCTGACTAGCGCTATGTTCGCGCTAAAGGTCTTTAGTGCCACCCGAGTGACACTGAAAAGGCGTTTCTGTTGGCATTTTTAACGAACTAGAATGAAACCAAATTTATTATTAGTTGTTAAAAACGTAATACACGTAGTTAAAAGCGTGCTTTAATACAAATGAAACAAGTTTTTTCCACTCTCGAAATCTCAAACAATTATGAAGGTGTAACGGTATAGTAGCTCGACACATTTATCTGTAGCTGCCGAAACAATGCGGACAAAACACGTTTAATCGTTTACGATGTTGCCACATACCGAAACTTAATTATAATTTAATACCTATTAGCAAGCAACACTGGGAATTAAATATATTCATTAAAAATAAATAATAATATATTTAAGAACTTACGAGTATTTTAATATAATTTCAACATTATTTGAAATTTATTCTTATCCTACTAACTTTGATATTGAAATGGCATCGACATCTGGCAACATAGTGCACCAGAGGTGGCTATTGCTAATTTAATTGATTGACACGGGACACGGGTCGCGTGCCGCTCGCAAAAACAAGCGGCCGATATTTGTATGTGTGTCAGTGGAGCAGTGATACAACGGGCGAAAGTTATTCAGTTTATATAAATAAGTCGGCGTCGTGTCACAATACTTTAATTCATCCGTCTTTGACATTAATACGACCATCATTAGTAGTGAATCAATCATGAAGCTATAATATAACTTCCTATTTTTAAGATTGTGCGTCCCCTTATCGATACGTCGTAGCCACAGACTCGTGTGTACACCTGTACCTATACACTCAACTAAAAATCTCGAAATGTAGGGGTTTGGGCCCAGCGGGGGAAAATAGAATAGGCCTTTACTTACAAGTAGATGGGAAAATGTCGTGGATTTGTTTTAATTATAACACTGAAAGTGGGTGCTAGATTAGGTCATATAAGATTTCAGCGACCGATGAAGTAATAGGATAGGCAGTTAATGCCCTCCCTATCCTGTAGAAATAAATCAAAGTTGTATATTTTTCAATGTTTTGGCTTATTTCCAGCTATGTAAAAAAATATAATGGAATTATTCTTATTATTCTTTCAGGCGTTTTGTCTTCTTCCTTGACGGTTTTATCGTCAGAGTTAAAAATATGTCGTTCCTATACATTCCTCTAAAACAAACTTTATTTTTCAATATCTTTAAACATTTTTGGAAACTGATTAGACAGTAATGCTTTTAAACATGTGTTTATGTTTGAAGGCAATTTTAAATTGCTCTGCCTTAGATGTTTATGGATAACAAGAGATTTTTAATTCAGATTTTCATCTTTAAACATGACCCATGTTAGTGGATCAATCAAAAAATTACTAGCTGCAAACCGAAAACAACAGTTTTTTCGATGAGAAAGCAAAGTTCGAACGTAATAATTTGACTTTGGAAATTGAATCCTTAATTTAAAGTTTTCTTGACTGTTAAGCCTCAATGCGGTGATTTTCTTTGAACTTCGGAAGAAAGTTGAAATTTTCGACAATTTAACTTTTAATAATTAATTAATACCACCATTGTTAAGATATGAAAACGCTCAACTTGACAAAAGGTGTTGAATACCGCATTCTTTGGCCCGTCTTTGTTCAATTTTTATGTAAATAATGCTTTTGTATATTTAGGCCTCGAAAGAATAGGGAGAACCTTTTCAGGTGTCATACAATGCGTTGAGAATGAAGAGGGTTTACCGATTTTTTCCATGCTGTGTAGTTTGGGGAATATAAAGGAATAATAAATATTTAAGTGGCGAAAATATGTGGGGCACGTGTTAGCTACTAAATATTTAAAGGTTAGAACACGCAAAAAACACTTATTTAAAACCTCTTTAGACAAAAAAACACAGGGTAATATAAATATAGTTCTTAAAAAAGCCTCTTTAATTTGTAGTAACTCAGAGATGATCCTTATTTATTAGAGCTTAAAAAGAATTGTTTGATAGGTTAGGTTAGGTTTTTCTTACTTCTGAGGGCCGTCCAAGTGCCGGATGTACTTCGGCCAGGTTTGGCCCATTGTGCTCACCCTAGTTTGTTCTTACACCCACTCATTTATTCCAGTTCCTCGCACTAGTTCGTGTAGGTCAACTGCGGAGTGTCGGAATATCCTCTACTTCTAGCCTTGGTTGCCATTTCCGATCCAATGATTCACAGTGGCAGATAACATGCTGTACCGTTTCACTTTCTCGCCCGCATAACCTGCAGCTTAGGTCTCCGTTGTACAGTTGCGTACGGTGCTTCTTAACGGTCATGTGTCCTGTGGTAATTCTCAGCTGATTTCTGCTCATTAAAAGTAGCTGTTTCGTCAGTTTCGGGTCTGGGTCCCCAATGAAATACTTGCTATGATCTAATCCCTGTCTGCTATCCCAGTGGATTTTGTGTTGATTCCTTGTCCATCGTATTATGACATCTCGTACTGTACACCTTGGGACTCTTGGGAGTGCCAGTTCTGAACCTATGAATGTTCTTTCCAATTTATTTCTTGCAAGTTCTCATTTCCTGTAATACCTTCATATCCTTGTTCATGTTGTGCTCTAAGGGCTGTCTGGCTGTATAAGTATATGTGGATCCGCTTATTAAGATAAGTCCTCCTATTGCTTTCATACGCAGACAGTAGGATGGCGTGGATTTCCGCTTGGAACACCGTGGGACACTTACCCAGGGAGAAATAAGCATCTCTCTTCGGTGTTACTCCGTTTATCCCTGCTCCGGTACCTTTTTTGGTTTTTGAGCCGTCTGTGTATCAGATTATTGCCCCAGGAATATCTGTTCTTTTATTGTTCCACGCATCCCGTACGTCGATTACGGTCTTGAATGGTATGTCGATACCTAGGGCCTAGGGTACATATGGTCTGATCTCATTTCTAAATCAGCTCGCCTTATGGTATCGCATAAGAATGCGTGACCCCCAGAAAGTGACGTAGAGCTCTGTAGTCTGTATATATAGTACCATTCTTGACTCTACTTTAGTCACCAAATGAAGTGGAGGAAGATCTAAGATGTTTTCCATTGCGGATGTAGGGGTCGATTTCATGGCCCCTGTGATGCTCAAGCAGGCCAGTCTTTGTAGGCTTCTAGCTTTGATATTGTGGTTTTCCGCTCTATCTGTGGCCACCAGACTAGTGCTGCATACGTGATTGTATGTCTTACTACCCTAGTGTACAACCAATGCAACACCTTCTCGTCGGGTTAGTGGTCATAATCCCTTCTTTTTTCTGAGTTTTGTAAAGGGGATTATGACAGTATCTTGAGTACTTCCTGCCCTACACATCTTTCCACGAGATTAGGAGCCCCTTGCATTCTCTCTCTTACTGTCGTGTTGTATTTGCTTTGGGTCATCATTGCCAGGTCGTCCGCATAACGCATATGACATCCTTCTTTGCTGATTGAGCGTAGCGCAGAATAGAGGAGAGAACCCCCCCCCACTGCCAAAGTTTCACCAAACAGCTCCGTATATACAATTCTGCCTTGAAGTATACCTTCTATCCACCTGCAGCAAGTTTTCTCCAGTCCGATAGCCCTGGTTGCCCTAATGATTGATGCAAAGGATGTGCATGTTGTCAAATGCTCCTTCTATGTCCCGAAAAGCTCCCAGTAGAACTTCACTGTTTTCTAGACCCTTCTCCACCCTGCTGACCAGCTGGTGGTTAATATTTTATCCTTTTAAGGACACAGGTTCTGTGATTTACTCAGTTTTACTTTATATTGCTGCGGGACGTTTAAAGTGCACGACCCATTGACAATATGGCTTCAATTGTTATATTTTAGGCTTACTTCACGTGTGCCACTTCAATATAGAACGAAATAATATCTTTGGAACAAAGTATAATTTAACTGGACTCTAAAAGTCCCCAAATTGCCTCCAAACAAGTATGTGATGCTAAAATTATGTTCTTAACGTACTGTCCTCGTGTTTACCCCCGACGCGTAAAGAACAAAAGGACCAAACATAAGGACAAAATATGAACAAACCACTTTCCATGTCGTGACGTCATAATGCCCGCAGTTTCGTCGAAAATAGCGCCATTAATATGGGGCTTCGGTGCTGACAGCGAAGATATAACAACCAGTCCCGAAACTATTATTTCGATGAAGGGAATTTATTTTTCACTCTAGTTTTCCAACGCAAAACTTGCCTAAATGTGTATAATTTGCTGTTAGAGAAAATAATTGATGTCTCCCTTTTGTGGGTTTATAATATGAATCATAAATTTATAAAATGTATCGGGATTGTGATATAAAAAGAGTTAAAAAAAGAAATTATAAATAAATTTATTTGTTTTGCCATAGCAGATTCTAATAACATAATCGTCTTCCCAAAAGAAATTAATTAATTAATTAAGTTTTCTTGGAAATGTTTCTACAGTGTGTAAAAATCAATTTTCCACCATCTAGACGGGACATGTAAGATAGCATAGACATATTTAACGACTATCCTTTTATATGTTGTAAGATATTACGGCCAGTTGGTAAAACTCATTATAACTGTAGCTTAACAGCTAAAATAGTTTTCTTTTGAAACTGATAATGACAAATTTTATTATTATTACCTTCACGTACCATAACATATACTGGGTGAGGATATTAAAGTGATACCTACAATGTAAAATCCGAGAAACGGTTCTCCGTCAACAACAACTAATTTTCAAATAAACTAAATTAGAACACTTCTAATCATCATCAACCATAAGTTTAACAACGATCATGCTTTTAAAGATGTTCGAAATGACCCCTATCTACTTCTAAACACTTTGCAATTCTTTATTGACATAAGTTGCGCACGCGCTTTCACATTGTAGGAGCTACCGAGGGAGCTACTAACTTACATGTATGATTTCGAAGTATTTGGGGATTATTTCAGTGATTAGTAAAGATTGAACGTCGCGGATTGCACGTTATGACGTTACATATTTTGTGAAGCAAAATATTCCCAATACAGAATTTTCGTAGCTTTCTTTGTTTTTGAGCTGTGATTTTAAAAACCTTTTTTGAGCACGCCTTGTATCTCAACTATGCGACTACATATCGAAAAGGTAAAAACTGGTACTTACGCAGAATTTTTCCTAGAATCAAGTTCCTTTTTTTTCTGAACTTTCTCATCTTTGAGAAATAAAGTAAATTTGTGGTTTTTTAAATAAGACACCATGTATACCTACCTACAGGGTATTTGATTAATATTGCAAACAAATTCAGAATGAGTTTTCCTACAAATATGAAAAAAAGTTCCTATATACATAGGAATAGCTATATAGTCCGGAAATGCTTCGTTTCGGAAATACAGGGTGTAACAATTTTTAAGCGGAACAAAAAATATGGACGCTCCTGCCGTTATCTCTTTTGATAACACTGTTATGTAGGCAAATTATTAGCTAATGCCAAGTACCTTTTGATAATTTTTTGATTTCGGCTTTGTTTAGGAGAAAAATGCAATTTTATCAAATTCTGATATGGGCATAGCGACATGCAAGTAAATATCATTTATTTTTTTATTATTCTTTTTCTCGAGAACGGTTGCTCGTAGCGATTTGTACCAAGTATGCCTTTTCTACGTAAAAATGAGAGGAATCTATTTTTTTGCTTAAAAATGTAATACAAGCACGTATAAAAAAAAAGTTATGACTCCTAAAAAAAGTAAAAAGGCATGTAGTTGGCGCCCTCTACAAGTGGGAGTCATACTGACATCAAACTCGAGTGTCGCATTTCAAAAAAACCACTAGATACCAATCTTAGATCATATATCGATATTATTTCATAAATTACTTACAAACCTTTAACAGTATCTCCGAAACGAAGCATTTCCGGACTATATAGCTATTCCTATATATATAGGAACTTTTTTTCATATTTTTAAGGAAACTCATCCGCAATATTAATGAAATACCCTGCATACACAAACGCAACATGTATAATATTTGAAGTCACTATACACTTCCATTTAATTGGCAATTAGCATCGAATATTTACATAGTATAGAAGAATTGTTGACATATTATAAATTGATTGGAAATAGTTATTTGATTAATGCATAATGAAAGTATGCAAAGTGTCTCGGGAGGAAACATATTTTAATGACGGGTTTTAAAAGTAAATATAAGGAAAAAAGGTAATATAAATATGCGTTTTTCCAAGAAAATGTGTTGTGTTGACCATTCCATCAGTGGCGAGGATTTATTATTATTTTGATGAAAGAAATGATACGCCACTGTTTCAAAATACGTATTTGTTTCCTTAATGGTCAGTCAATTCTTAAAAGAGAAAGTATATTGAGTTGTTTTGGTAGGACAATTATGAATATTGTTTATTTTAACAACAAGTACGGAATCTAAACACTAAACTATAAAAAAAAAACCTTAACGAATATTTTCTGTTTCGATACATTTATAGGCTCGTTTAATAATTGCTCTGATAGCAGGTTTAATTGAAAGACGAATATATCTTATATTAGCTGCAGCATTTTAATGCGATAAAGTAACGCTTCCCATGTTTCTACTCAGTGGCGGCTGGTGCATAAGCGCTGCAGTGCTGCAGAGCTCTCAAAAAAATGAAGAAAAATAATAATAATTACATAATCTATAAAAAATATTTCATTTTAATTAATTCTTGCTCGGATTGTTTTGCAAGCTCTACACTCGTGTGTGTGGCGGACTGTAAATACCGCGGTGATCGCCCAAGTAAAGTCGACCAATGGAATATCGTACCGACACTACCGGACCGACACTACCGGACCGACTCTCCCTGTCGCTGAAGTATTTTTGATCTGGGCAACACGATCGGGGTCGGTAAGCTCCTTCGAACACCCGCGCGGCACTCCACTTCCCCCGTAACGGTCTAAAATAAAGCCGTGATTTAACTGGAGAGTTCGCTGCATTTAGTCCAGCGCAGTGTGGGTCGCGGGAAACGGTATTGAATAGTATCGAACGAATTTTTACGAGACTGTTTAGTTTTACGAAATAACTGCCAGTTAAGAAACAACTACTGCTTTTAAAATAATAAAATAAACCAGTTGCCTACCATATCGTTCATAAAAATAATTTTCTCTAACACTATTTTAGTAACAACATATTCTTAACTAAAAAAGTGTTATAGAATGGCTTCATTCTATAACACTAGTACAGAATGAAATCATTCTGTATCACCTAGTCAAAGCCAACTAGATTTTCAATTCGGCCATCTAAATTGCATGGGGAAACCAAATTATTTTGAAGGTCATGATAGCCTTGGTTTACTTATTTTACTTACTTATTTATAAATTCGACTTTGACAGCGCTTGATTATTCAAGGTAGGTTAGTTTTATTACAAACTATTAATTTTATAACATAATAAATTATTTTTTCTCCAATAGTGTTAGAGAAAGTATAGTCTATAACTCGTATGGAATGGATAAATTCCGCACGAGTGAAAAGTTTGTAGGCCGAGCCGTAGGCGAGGTCTACGGTTTCGCGATATATATATATAATATACTATTATTTTTCTTCAAACGTCATATAAGTGATAACTTATGTAACGTTTCTCAATGACATTAAATGTCATTTATATGACTAGGAGTATAAGTACTTATACTCCTAGGCGTATAAATACATTATAGTACTATAAATTTTTTTTTTTTTTCGTTTGTTGTATATTTCAATGTTCACATTATGCTGCAAATTTAACACGGACCTTATCATTGAATAATGAGCCCACAAACTAGAACTCTTCATTTTCAGTGCCATTTCGTTAAAATATGCCAATAAAACGTTCTGAGAGTATTGCATTACTTTCTTTCCAGTGCACCATTTGTTGAACTTGACAAAGGCAGCTTCATATACTGCACCAGATTTCGTCGACAGCAAGTTTTGAATAGCTATTCTAGCTGCCTCTACTACCTCGGGAGGATCATCAGGCACTTCTAAACTCATTTTCTGTAGATTTATTCGGTCTCAACTGACGCGACACCGAATTTGAAATATTTGTTTTAATAGATGCCAAACAAGTACGTATCCATGATAACGATACCAAAAAGGGAATATACAGTGAAATAAGTTAAAAATTCAATTTTGTTATCTTCATTAAAAAATTCATTTTCTTTTATTCGCATACATTGTATTGCATTCGCATGGATTGTCTGACGAACGTAGTGAGTCAGACAAACTTTCCACGCTCAGCACATAAAGTATCTCTTATTCTCCTAATATCATAATGTAGGTACTATTATTGCTGTCACGCACTGGTAAAATGGTAACATTTTTTAAATCGAGAAAACGTCTTTTCATTGCAATTAGTGAATACCAACGGTCAATGTAATATCTTAAATCTTTTTCGATGTATTAAGAGTTGAGAATGATAATCATTTTTTTTTAATCCTGTATTTCGGAAAAGAAGCATTTTCGGGCTCATATTATATAAAGCACGTCATTAAGAGATTTCCCTTTCCTCCCGAAACATAACATAAGTTATTCCCTTTTATGAGAAACTATCCTTTTAATTTTCTGGACCATTATTCTAACCACGAGACCAAGTCTGTAATAAAATAAATAATAACGCCAACATATATATTTTGTGTGCGATGGTGTGTGTGTTTGTGTATAATAAGGCAAGTTTCAAACAAATATTTATCTGTCCGGTCAAAGTGTGATCATCGGATAGGGGATTATCGAGCACGCACGGGGAATATACCTAATTTAACTTTCTGTAACTTTTTTCGCCCTAACATGATTTGCCTTCTCTCTTTTGCCGTGCTTTCTCTCTCTTATATTTCCTTTCACTCGGTTTAATATAGGAACTAACTTAATATTTTTGTAAGAAAGTTTATACAGATCTATAAATGTTGGTGTCAGGTGTGGGATGTACGGCTTTTTAAGATTGGTTTTCATTTATTGGGGATGGGGACCCTGAACAGTAATTATGAGAGATCGAATTACCTCTAACCATATACCTTTTAAACAAAAAAAAGTTGTTAATAACAGTATTGATGTGCTAAAAAAATTATATTAACTAACTATTACCGAATTTAACTCATCTCTGCAAAATGTTTTACCAAATTCAACTTAGATAAAGCTTGACTGGCAGAAGCTTATAGTGTTCGTGACTGATAACCACACAGAGCGACCTCTAATTACCCTGTACCAAAACCATATAGCCACCGGCTTATGTGGGTTTGACAGAATCAAGCCTGCATGTACAATTAGCTCAATTCCCTAACGGTAACTTATCAATATTAAAATTTGCCCTGAAGATCAATAATTGTTATAGACGACTTTTTTGGTCCAAAATTGACAAAAAAAAAATGGTTAGCAATGTTCAATTCAATGTGATTTTTGTTAAATGCATTTTCGGGGTTTTTAGGTCCGTATTTAATTGCTTTTCTTATATGAAAATAAGTATTCGATATAGAAATTCCTACGAAATGTAAAATGTGCAAATTATCTGAATAATTGAATACTTATGGTATAAACAAACATTTATTTCAATCTTATATGGAGTGACCCTTATATTATTCCTTGTGCCACTGGCCTATTTGCTTGCAGTTGATAATATCAAATCGTTGTTTTCTTTTCTTTAAAGCCTATTGAGCGACAAAATCATCTCCATTGAGCTACCCAAAAATAAAATTAGTTTTTTTTCGTCTCTAAAAAAATATTCTCCCAGGACAGACTCTTTTCTTTGTAAAAAAAAAATAAATTACACCCTGGAGACTGAGAAAAATGGTCCACTTTCAGAATTAAAGGACTAGGAATGGTAGCGATATTGATTTTCATCAATCTAGTTAAAAAATTTTTTTTAAATGCAATCTTAATCTCGTAAAGCTGATATTCTATAAGAATAAGTCATAAATCTAAAATAAAACTTTGCCTCTAATGGTGGTTTTATACAGACAAACAACAAAAAAATAAAAATAAAATAAGAATTAAATAAAAGTATAGTTACACATCCCTGGTAAGGTGTTTATACAGGCAAGTAACATAAAATATAAATAAGAAATGACCTTCAAGTTGACTATCTTATAACTTTTATTTTATTTTTATGTGAAAATGGAACTGCGCATGCCCGATCTGATTGAGTTTTTTGGACTTCTGTCGTTAGATTTGTAAGATATTATTAACCTATGTGTTCCTTGGAATTATTGGATTTGAAAGCTTTTTATTTCCTTTTTCATTCTTATTTTACTTGTGCGCTAAAATGAGTTTTATAAAACTTGTACTTTAATATACTATTATTGTATTATTTTTTTGCTACGATTTACGATATGTGGCTATAAAAATTTTATTCGCCATCCCTACTCATACCGAATACCAACGTTGGGGCTTGTCGCCTGGGTTTAATTTATTACAGAAATTCGAGCGGAATTGGCTTTAAAAATAAATTAAATTATCACAGAGAAAAAGGTTTTGTTACTGTCTATATCGCCAGGAATTAGTTCTAGAGTCATAAAGTTTGAGCCGTATAGAACTTGCCTTTGTCATAAAACTACAGAAGAAAATCGAAACACACTAAAGGAGTAGAACTCCAATTTAATCGAGGCAAAGCGACATTCCGAGGATAAGTCGTTTCATAGTTCTTGAGAAAAAGTTACATTTACTGTTTAAATGTACGTACCGGGTGTGCAACTAAGAAAGCGGCCGGCTGTATCTTGTAACCCGTAAATTGTAAAGATAATATTTAAATTAGGCAACCCACGTCTAATAGAGCGCGGATTCCTAGGCCAGAAATTATCACCTGTACCTTGATACTGGTTTCGTCTCTTTCTATCGTATATAATAATGAATTTGTGGGAAGGTGCTTGTCATCATGACATTTTCAGAAGTTGTACAGGCATTGTCGGAGTTTAAAATTATATTAGTTAATTTATAATTAATAATTATATTTAAACGTATGTAGCTGTGCTTGTCAAAATGAAATTGCACTACTTGAAACGTATTATACACGGTCGTTGGTATGTATGGAAACGGTCGATTATTTCTTAAAGTATAACAGTTAGCAAAAAATATTTTAGATAAAAGTTTTAGGGTTTTTTAGAGTGTATTAGAATTTTGAAAAAATAAGTATACAGGATGAGTCAGAAAACCGTAGGGAAGCAAAGTTACCTTTTTTTAAATGGAACACCCTATACCTTCGAATATTTTTGGATTTAACATGAAATAGCAATTATTTTTTAATCAGTGCATTATAAGTCTAAACCTAATAGTTTCCGAGATATCAACTTTTGAAAAATTACATTTTTGAACTTTGACAGCTTCTAGCTTTCTAACGGTACGTTTTAGAGTAAAACGGCTTACATGCCCCTATCTTACTTTTTATGATCTACCCAATAACATCAACTTCCGGTTAAACCGGAAGTACTTTATTTCCGGCTTTTGAGTTACATCCGGTTTAACCGGAAGTTGATGTCTTTGGGAAGACAATAAAAAAGTAAGATAGGGACATGTAAGCCGTTTTATTTCAAAAGGTACCGTTAAAAACCTAGAAGCTGTCAAAGTTCAAAATGTAATTTTTCAAAAGTCGATATTTTGGAAACTAATAAGTTTAGACTTATAATGCACGTATTGAAAAATAATTCTTATTTTATGAAAAATCCAAAAATATTCGAAGATATAGCGTGCCCTATTTAAAAAAAAGTAACTTTGTTTCTCTACGGTTTTCTGACTCGACCTGTATACTTAATAAATTCTAATTGACCTTAAAAAACCCTAAAACTTTTATCTGAAATATTTTTTCCTGAATGTTTTACTTTAAGAAATAATCGACCGTTTCCATACATACCAACGACCCTGTATAAATCTAGAGACGTTTTCTCTATTCTCATGTTTTGACAAATGTAATAACTTATAAAATATTAATATGAAACGCACGCCTATACCGCTACAGTAAAAATTAATTTTTTTACCCCCTTCCCTGTCCCCTCAGCCGTCGTATTCACATACTCGTAGGGCGGATTATACGAGGCGGTAGAGTTAAAATCAACTAAGAAGAGGCCACCGCGTCACCTGCTTGAAAACGTAAAACGTGTTCTATCTCACTTCAACTCTAAAATGTTCCTGTCTCGTGTCGCTCGAGACCGATAAATCCGTGGCGTAAGCAGATAACGCGGTGGCCTATTCTCGATTTTTATTGAAGAGGAAAGAAAAATTCAAAATTCTTCACAAATATTTAATATTTTGCTCTACGCGTTTCGGTTTCTTAAACCATTTTCAAGAGCCGTCTAAACGTAGACGTAGTTTTAATATTAGAATAAAGGCCTACATTTAAGAGACAATTTACATAATTTTAATACTAAAGACAATTTTAAAATGCTACATAATGCGAATAAAGGCCATAAGCTAAATTTTTTAGAAAATATAGAAATAGCAAAATTAGGGATTAATAATCAGATTGGGTGTTTCAACGATCCTGTCAATGCCCACTACAGAGAAGCAGCGAAAATTGTGAATGAGTTTAAGTAGTAAGTGTTTGTTTAAATAATCGTACATCTTTTTGTGCAACTTAGATGCCGCTCTGGTTTGGTATATTTTGTTTTATTTTTTTAAATGTTTTTAAGGTTTATCCCGTTGATCAATTTTATATAGTTAGCTAACCTGTGTCCGCTATAGTTAACTTGTTTGTGTCCTTAATATAAAGTTTGTGATTATATTATGTAAGTAATAGCTAGTAATTTTGATTTTGAATTGAGATTATTATATAAATGAACTTTTTAGACGGCTCTTGAAAATGGTTTAAGAAATCGAAACGCGTAGAGCAAAATATTAAATATTTGTGAAGAATTTTGGATTTTTCTTTCCTCTTCAATATGAATAATCTTCACCCCGGAGATATCTATGATTCAATTATTCTCGATCTTTGTTCGATCTCACTTTTTGGGATAATGGAATGGCCCAGTCAGTAAATTTTACAGTCACTGTAATATATTATTTTTTTCAAATCTCTATGTTATGTCTAGATAGAGCCGACCACAAATAACGAACAATAAATGAAAACCATTATGATCAGTCTACATTGTGGCTTGCCCAGTCGAAAGCAAACAAACCTACTCAAATATTAGTACAGAGCTATAATTACGGGGGTAAAAAGGAGGGTGATTACTTGGCGTTGAATTTTCCTCCCCCTTAACCCTCAATAAGTAAAATGGCGATGATGTTTACCGTTGGGCTGCCGGTAATATCGATTCATTATTGTTACGTATTATTACTGGGAATTTTCGTATTATCATGCATAATATGATTGTCTGTTTTCGTGTAGAAATAACTTCTGTTATTACGACGTGTTGTATTATGTAAAATGCCTTATTGAAATTCAAGAATAATAGCTGGAGCAACTGAGGATCTGAAAATTACATTCCGAATTCTAATTTTAAGTTTACCACGTGCTCAAATAAGCACACTGACTTAACTTGAAAACCTTGGGGCCGCTAGTTTAAATGCGCCATTAATGCCCGACTTTATAGGTCCGGATTACTTTCAAGGTTACAGTTTAACGCGAGGAATGAGGATTGGCTAATAACCAGCACCCATGATACCGATTAAACTAAAGATTGAATCTAATCGCAATCTAGAATAGTCTAAAAGCCGACGGTATGGAAGTCATCTGCCACATCCCAAATTGGATTTTGATCATGGGAGATCAGAATACGCTTTGTTGGTCACCCCCCAATCAATATGCTAATAACGATAAATAAGCAATTATTGTGTTTGCATTTTTTTATTAATATGTGTTATAAATGAGTTAAGTCGCGTATTTTACACAGTTTTTATAGCACGTGCATTTAATGAATTTGCCATGTTGAAATTGAACAAATTAACATCAAGATCTTTATACCGTAATTTGTTAATATTTGAGGTTCTAAACAACATATCCAAAATCCCCATATGTCCGGATGTTGCAACATTAACAAAAATGGCCGCCTAACTTAAATTCCGGACTTTTTCCGGAAAAAAATTAACTATACTGGAATTAGTGGAAATTTACCAAAAAAAGAGAGAAAATACAAGAGATCAAAATTTTAGTCAATAAAATTACGAATTAAGTTGAATATACAGCTTCTCTCCCCTTTCGTTCGAAACTCCAAAACATAGTGTCAAAGTATCGAGTTGGATTTCCAATAAAATATTTTTGAGAATATATGCACCTTTTTTAAAGAAATATCGAGATGTCACACCAAAATAATAACATTTAAAGCTTATAAATTAATTACTGAATAATTTTACTTAGAATGTAGATGAACAGATTATATCAACATCAGAATCTACAGTCAACAAAATTCAGGATGCTCTTTTAGAAGCTGTCGATAGAAATAAACAAAAATCGCGAACAGGAAAATTATGGTGCCAATACTGGGAACAAGTTAATCTTATTAAGTTATTTATTATGGCAGAGAGAACAGGAAATTTTGATCTTCATCTGAATGCAGTACAACAAATGCATGTGTACTACCATGCTGCAGGTCATTTAGCATATGCCAAATCCATTCAACTTTACCTACAACAAATGAATTCACTAAAGACAGTTATGCCACCGGAGGACTATCGCAAATTTAAAACATTCTTTACTGTCAGAAGAACAGATAGAAAATTTTGGTCTGGCGTGTGGACCGATATGAGTATTGAGCAATATTTGATGAGAGCACTTAAATCAGAAGGTGGCCTTACTCATAGTAGAGGTTTAACTAGTAGTGTTTTAGGAAAATGGGTTCTATCTATGCCACAATGTACAACTGAAGCGCTCGAAGATTTTTGTACGCTAAGGCCAAAGGCCATGTTATTCTGAACAGCACGTGGAATTAAGATCATCTAGGAAGCAACGAGACATTAAAGATTTGAACGTTATTTTGACATGGCTTCGATTACATAACCCGTTTAATAGACAAGATCTAGAGTTGGCTACCCTTCATACCGGTATTATAGCTTCCAAGGAAATAAACTGCGATAGTGCTAAAGAAGTTGGTCAACAGGTTATTCATAAACCAATCGGTTGTATGTTCGGCGAGTTTAAACTTAAAAGAAATGATAGAGTTAAGCCTTTGTCATTTATTCACAAAACTGTAAAAATTTACAATCAAAAAAATTCTGTAAATCCACAACAAATGTTCAATAGAATACTTTGCTCTTATAAATCCGAGAACAGTCTAAAAGAATGCTTTTCGTATGAACTTTCATCTTATCCTATGGCTCTTTTCGAAGAAGACGGGCTTAATGAGAAAATCTAGTAAATATGCTCTTGCACAATATTTCGACAAAAGGTATAAATCAAGCGATTCACTTCCTGAAGATTCGGTTTTTGTCGTAGATGGTGGAAATCTTCTTCATAAAGTAGTATGGCAATTTCCTGCAACTTATAGAGAGATATTTCAGCAGTATGTCAACTACCTAATGTTTACTTATGGAAAAAATACGACAGTGGTATTTGATGGTTATTCCGATTGCTATTTGTCAACAAAAAACCAAGAGCATATAAGACGATCTGGAAAGAATCTACAAACAAGTACACAGCAACAACTTTAAACAAAGAACAATTTCTTTCTAACTCAACAAATAAAATCAACTTTATTAAACTTCTGGCAATCAAAATCAGGAAAGTCGGAATAAACGTTCTGGAAGCTGAAGGTGATGCAGATGTAGCTACTGTTGACTATGCCTTAAAAATCAATGAGACTTCTTTACCAGTCACTTTGGTTGGTGACGATACTGATTTGCTTGTCCTGCTTCTATTTAAAGCAAAAAAAGAAGGGATATTTATGTTGCGACCAGGAAAATTGGGGAAACCAAATAAAGTTACGGGTATAAGCGAAATGCAGAAAACGATTTCGGATATTAAGGACCAACTTTTATTTCTGCATGCCATGTCTGGTTGCGATACAACGTCGTGTTTCTATAAAAAGGGAAAACTAGCTGCGGTTAAGGTCTTACAAAAAAATACTGAATTAAAAGAAAATGTTTTAGTATTTATGAGTTCTACCTCTTCAAAAAAAGATATTGTGGGTGCAGGAAATAATTTTGTTGTGGCACTCTATGGTAAACATAGTCTTGCAAAAAACTTAGATGAACTAAGGTATCTAAAATATAAAGCACTAACTACTCGACAAGCAATTAATCATAATTTTGAACTAGCAACTTTGCCTCCAACATGCAATGCGGCCAAAAATCAGTATTTTCGAGTATATCATCAAATTCATGTCTGGCTTAACAAACCCAAAGATCCAAAATATTGGGGATGGGAAGAAAAAGATTCTAATCTAGTACCAAAAACCACATCTCAACCTATTGCTCCCAATTTTGTGTAAAAATGATTTATTGCAACTGCAAATCTGGTTGTACTAAACTATGTAGTTGTGTTAAATCGAACATTAATTGTTCAAACTTATGTGGAACCTGCAATGGAATACCATGCAATAATGCATTGCCTGATGTTGATTCAGTATAATTGGAAGATGAGGAGGAATCCTCTTAAGCATGTTGAAAATAACCTTTGCTCTTGAAATTTTTACTCATTATTAGATTTTAATTTTTCAATAGAAGCTGTTCGATTTAATGGACTATTAAAAAAATTTGTTCATTTTAAAAATAAAATAATTATTTGTCATTAATTTCGTGTGTTTGTTTATTAAATGTTCAAAGATCCCTACAAACTATTGTTTCTAGAGCTGATATAAATTAGTAGTTAAAATAAATTTAGCACGCATGTTTGTCAAAAAATCCTTGACTATCAGTTTATTCTTTTTTTTTCCTATATTTTGGTTTCCAAGATTACGGCTCGGTATTTTTTGTGATGCAAGAATCGGACGGCTACGGATTTTTAGTATGTTGTTTAGAGATCTATTTACTACTAATTGCCACTGGTCTCATCTTGATGTTAATTTGTTCAATTTCAAACCGTATTTGCACTGTACTATTTATAGTTAACTTTAGACGGGGTAAGCGCAAAGTAAAGAATTCTTAACCACTATGTTAAGGGGTGCTGTTAGCTACGTACTAGACACTTCAAGTGATCGCCGTACGAAACTGTACGAATTAACACGTTTACGGAGTCTTTATGCAGCTGCGAAGTTCATAGTACGGAGTATGAAGTATCAACTAAATAATAAAAAAGCACTGAAAAATATAGGTGAGAAATATTAAACACAAGCGCCAAACAGATGGAGAATGAAGAATCGGATAGGTTTGGCAGCGAATCGGCTCAGTTCGGATAACGTTAGCGGGTACCGTGGGAGAACGTAAGTTTACGTAGACGCCAACGTGGAAAATATTTCACTGGGATTGCGCAGATGTCAATTTATACGTTTAGGTCGATGGCATCACTTTAAGTGTCTACTATATACCCTTACGGTGGTGGTTTGTGGCAAGGAATGATGGAATCGCAGTGAAGTCACGTACATATGTATATTAGGTTGTCTATATTACAAATAGGATCGTACTAGTTCGTAAGCGGTCGTGTTTTCGATTATCCGATGTCTGTTTAGAAGTTACTTTGATTGGTTAGATTTCTGGCGCCGTATGTCAAGTCTTACTGCTTAGGCTTAGGGCAACGTCAAACGCTAAAAATTTCGGTGGCTTAAAAACTCTCTATTACGAACTAAATTAACTTTTTGCTGTCCCGCACGCGAGTAGTAAAATTGTCGTAACTTTTTAAATCGAGAAAATGTCTTTTCATGCAAGTACAGTAAATACCAAAGGTAATAGGTATCTTAAATCATTTTCAAAGTATTAAAAGAAAAAATCATATAACATGAAGCTCTCTATCTCGGAAAGAAAGCATTTTCAAACCCAAATGTAACTAACCTAAACTAACCTCTACAACACGTCATTAAAATATTTCTTCTTTCCTGTTCGTTCGGCTATTTTTGTCTTTTACACTGTTATACAACTTATTTCAACTGACATGTCCATTTATTTACAGCCTTGAAAATGACACGGAATCTGAATCGAAACGTCGGCTATTGACTTTAAATTAATATCAATTGTCTAAAGAGGCTGAAAATCTCTTCATTTACCGAATACAAACAGTGGACGAAATGCACAAACTTAGGAAAGTTATAAATTTAAACTAAAATGAGAAACCATACATTCTACTTCTAAACATGTTCTCATAATCCTCTTTACAGAATCGCGCTTGGGGGGAATTGTTAACCTCCTGAAATTTATTTGCAATTCGAGCCCGTATAGATCTTCTAAATTGTCGCAAGGGGTTTTGAAAACCGAGTATTTAGCGTGTTGTCATAAAAAAGAAGTGGCACGGCGTAAGATCGCAAGATCGAACGAGCCTTTCAAATGCGGAAACCTCATCTATTTTAGTTAATAAGTATCTTTTGAGCCATATAAATTAAAAATCTACAGTTGAACGGAAAATAAATCATAGTGCACCGGGTGTCCCAAACTGTGTTGGAGCTGTGCAAAATTCATTTAATTCAGAGAGGTAAAATCATGCATCGACAGTGAAAAAGGTTTTTTCATAGACGTTTTCGTTATTATGCAAATTACCTATAAACCACTGTGAAAATTGCATTCGCTGCGGATTGTCGGTTGGTAACAATTCTTGCATTGAGCTTAGACGATAAGCGTGCATCTTCAGGTCACAATTCAAGACTCTATTGCAGTTTTCGTAGAATACTTGCTGGCTGGCTTAAAGGTCATAAAGGGGTTTGTGACTGTTCATTAACAACTTGCTTCATTTATTCCAGTTTTTGTGCAGTGTGACCTTTGGGTCTCCCACTGCCTTCTATTTACACTTCCTGTTTTTCTAAACAAAGCCACAGATGTAATCAAAACTTGGAGAAACTGGTCGAAATCGATGTGTGGAAATTTTGTTTGAAAATCCTAAATGGAGTCCAGTGTTGAATAAACCCACTGTTCATCAACCCTACCATTTCTAAACTAACTTTCGATCATAAAAGCTTTTTATTGTCATTACCATATTTAATTTTCTTAAAATAAAAACTACATAACTTGACAATTCAATTTTTCATTTCCTTTTACCTAGGTTGCATTTCAAGACATGGGGCATACTTTAAGGACGTTTTCTTTTTTTTTATTCTACGATATATCTACGTTCCATTGCGCATCAACTTGTGGTAACAGGGATTAAAACTTTCAGGCTGTGACAAACAACCGGACAGTCAGTCAGACTCGTTAAACTCTTGTTCATGAACTTTTTCGCTTTAGTTCTTTTTTACTAAAAGTAATTAAAATGGTTTAATGGTTCTGTCCCAACAGAAACGTTTGCAAAAACTGCTAAAAATCCAGTTGCAACCAGATCCGATATCGAACGTTAGCAGCTTTAATTGGCAATCATTGTCGGGGCTGATTGGCGATAGGGCGCCATACGTTGCTCGTAATTGGGATTAATTCAATGGTTTGGACGAAATAATCAAACTTTTAACTCATCAATGGCAAATAAATTAACTCTGTCCGGTCAATAGGTTCGGCAGTAATAACGGCTGTTGTTTATTCTTGACGACGCTATGTCGGGATCGAAGGACCAACAAGGTAAATAAACGAGACCTACAAAGTAAAATAGATTATCATCATTGATATGCCAACCGTTTAGTGACGAATAAAGCTGACTAACAATGAAAGTGTTATATATATACGGAATATATTAATATATTATAATAGTAACATAAACATAAAGCTGCAGAGATAACTCTCCATGTCAAGAGTAAATGCTTTGTTCGCCCGAATGTAAGATTTTTACAGTTGAGATGAGGATAATTTTATGATTAAACGAACTTACCTAGTGAAGTTTAATCCTAATTATAAACTAGTCTTATTTACGAGACGAAGCTGAAATATAATCTAAAAAAGCTGGACAATTGTGAAATTCAGTAGCAGTTTTATTCATTTGCTTGTCTTATTGGGCCTCCAGAAATACTTGCTAAAAGATTATGCAATATGAATAGGTAACAACTAAATGACCAAAAGAAGACCTTTTAAAAATACTACTATACGAAACATCTGTAAAAATTAAGGGAAATTGGTAAAATAAACGATTTTCGACACTGGGGGAGAGCATACGATAACTGGAAATAAAAATGAATTCGAGGTTAGTCGATATTTAACTGTGGCAGGTGTTAGTTTGTTTCTGTTGGTTTTAAATTTTTTTTGCAGATTAGAAGATATTGCCTGGAAATCAAAAACGTTAACTGATTGAACAATATTTATAACTTAACAAAGAAGGTACTAAAGTAGATGTCTGTATTATTGTATTTATTGTTATTGGTTAAAAGTAGTTTTATAATTATTTAATAACAAACTAAATTATTTTAACCGTTTCGGGTAAAATGGCATATGGGCGATATGTTTAAAATAGCACTGTGTCGTTTTATCCAAGTTTATATAAATATTATTTTGTTGTATTGCTGGGGCGGTCTGATCCATAAAAAAGAAAATCTAAGAACTAAGAGCGAGGCTGATATGAATAGAGTATTTGAAGCAGTAAACAATAAAGAAATAGGCTAAATGGTTGCAAGTAAAAGGTTCAATGTTCCGAAGAAGACACTATACGAAGAAAATGTGAAAATAAAAATAAACGTGTAGGGATGTAGTAAAGGTTTGGGGCGCTGATCTACTATATTTTCGACTAATATGGAAAAGGAATTGGCAGCCTATATAAAAGAAATGGAAGTGCGGTCCTACGGTTTAAGAACTACAGAATTCCGATGGATAGCTTATCAGTATGCACGAAGAAACAGACTGCAGCATCACTTTAATCATGAAGAACAAGTTGCAGGTTGGGATTGGCTGTACTGCTTCCGTGAAAGAATCCTTGATATTTCGCTGAGGCAGCCAGAACCATGCAGGCAGTGCCTTTTATAAACCACAAGTAGCATGATTAGTTTTCAGTTTTAA
Organism: Polydrusus tereticollis; assembly: GCA_963920685.1. Taxonomy (NCBI): domain Eukaryota; kingdom Metazoa; phylum Arthropoda; class Insecta; order Coleoptera; family Curculionidae; genus Polydrusus; species Polydrusus tereticollis. Next base: position 65,615,411 of record OY987327.1, read on the forward strand.
AAGATACAATCCACAAATATGATATTCAACCTGAAAAGATTTTTAACATGAATGAGGCGGCACTGTAAACTGTCCAGACCGTCGCAAACTTTGGCAACAACGGGATTGAAACAGGTAGGTGCAGTAACAAGTGCACAACGAGGGATACATACAACGGTGGTTTGCTGCATGAATCCAAAAGGGCATTTTATTCCTGCAGCCCTTATTTTTGCAAGGAGGACTTCGAAACCAGAGTTGACAGATGATGCTCCAACTGTGTCAAGAATCTGGATGGATGACAGGACCGTTATTTCACAAATGGCTCCTACATTTAATAAGATATACAGATGCATCTGCTTAGAAGAAGGTTTTGCTAGTTCTGGATGGTCATTCTAGCCATAAATATTTGGATGCGTTGCAAACAGCTAAAGCCAGTGGCGTCAAGGCAGCAATTATAAAAATGCAGTTAGTGGATTAAGAAATACAGGTAACCATTCCTTTCAAGCTAGTATCTTCTCTGAATGGATGTTTGCACCATCAGAGGTAACGGACGTTAACAGGTCTGAAACCCTACCTGAAAATCAGCCGGGTTCATCTCACACACGCCCTAAAAATATTTTTGATCAAAGGCTCTGAAATAACACCATCGCCCACAGCAAATGAAGATCCACATCAGAACAAAAAAGAAAGTTTAAACAAAAAAAAAACATAATAACCTAATGGCATAGAACATAACGTTTCTTCGCAAGAATTAGCAAATTAAAGAAAACGGAAAAGCCAGAGATCAAATGTTTTAAACTCTACTCCAAATTTAATTGAGTTGAAAGTAGAAGAAAGAAGATCCAAAATAAAACAACAAACAAAAGCAAACCATTCAGATCAGTTCCTAAAATCTGAATCCGAAACGGAAGACCTTTTTCATCAGTATAATGATGAAGATGAAGCAGCTTGTATGTAGTGTACTGTGTACTGCACTTTTTTCAATATCTGAGCGGTCTGAGCCTAAGGAGACCTGGATTCGCTGTCAATCTTGCAGAAAATGAAGCCATTCGGAGTGTGCATGTGTGCCCATAATTTGACTTTTTCTTACTTTAAAATATTTTCTGTTTAAATATAGATCATACGTGCACAGATGTATGCCATTTTACCCAAACGGTTGGATCAAATGGCACACTTGTACAGGGTTATCCAACCAAGACTAGACAAGGCGATTTTTTGACTTTTCCTGTACTTTTATAAAAAAACTGAAATAGCCATCTTAAGTCATTTTCAAATCAAATCAATCAAATCAAAAAACATTTATTTTGTCTACTAAAATAAATTAATAACATGTTACATAAAATATATATAATTATTAGGACAAAATTGGACTGTACCGCGATTATATAAAACCGATATTTCTGCACTCACATAACATGAGTGCAGAATGGCACAGCCCATTTCAAAACGAAAGTTTTTCATAGAAATTAACAGTAAACTTATCCTAAGCACTAAAAAATGTGAAAACAAAATTTGGCACAATAACCAATAGTGGGCAGATGAGAGCAGATGAGATGAGAGCAGGGGAGTAGATGTATGCCATTCGACGGCATCCGCCGGCCGAAAACCCAGAAGGGCGCGAGGAGCAGACGAGATAGTAGTATGGTAGGCTTATTTGATTTTTCAATTTCTTTGTTGTTCCAATAACATACTTTTAATATAATTAGAAAATTTGTTTGGTGATAGATTCTTAACGTGGTTTTGAAGGTTATTCCATAGAGAGGGCGCAACAAAAGAAAACGACCTTTGAAACTGAGCCGTTCGGTGTAGTGGTAGTTGAAAATTATGCGTGTTTCTGGTAGCGTGGTTGTGTGTGAATTGTATTAAGTTGTTTAACAGATATGGTGGTTTGCCGCTTTTAATTGTTTTGTATATAAAAAGATACATATGATATCGTCTGCGATTTTTCATATTTAGAATGCAATTATCATTTAGATATGGCGTTATGTAATTCCTATATGGTATGTTAAAGGAAAATCTCATACAGCTGTTCTGTAGTTTTTGAATTTTTTTTGAAGTTTCCATTTTTAAGGAGTCTCCATACACTATATCTCCGTAATCAAACAATGAAATTATAAGACTTTCACAAAGAAGGTATTTAGTCTTTGGCAATAAGTATCTCTTAAGATGGTACAGTGATTTCAGACGCATATAAGCAATTTTAAGCTTACTGTTAATGTGTGATTGAAAACTAAGGTCTGTGTCAAATATTATACCCAGGTTTCTTGCTTCATTTACTAGGGGTATTTGGGTTCCTTCTATTTCTCCGTGAAATTGAGTTGAAACAAGATCCCTTACAGCTTTGTTACTGTTAAAAATAAGTGATTGAGATTTGGAAGCATTTAATTTTAAATTATGATCTCTTGAAAAACGGTGAATGTTTTCTAAGTCGGAATTAAAGTGATCCTGAAAAGTTTGTAGGTTTCCAGTTGTAAAAGAAATATAAACCTGTGAGTCATCAGCGTACTGCTGAATTTTCGAGTTATTGACGGACAGATGCATATCAGCGACATACAAAGAAAACAGTAACGGGGACAATATTGAACCTTGCGGTACGCCACTGAAGGTGGTTAAGAAGTTTGATTTACTACTACTGTTTTCCTTTTTAACCCTGACACAACATTGCCGTTCGTTAAGAAAATTTTTAAAAAACATAATTGAATTTGGGGAAAGGCCGAAGTAGTGAAGTTTGGCTAAAAGCATATTATGGTTAAGTGTATCAAAAGCTTTACTAAAATCCAGCAAGGCGATGCATGTACTATTTTTATCTTCCTCATTATGTCGAATGTCATTGAGAACTTTTACCAAGCTTGAAGATGTGCTAAAGTTCTGTCGAAATCCCGACTGGCAATCTGGGATAAGATTCAAAGTGTCAGAAAAAAGTACTATTTGGTTGTATATATGCCTTTCTAATATTTTTGAGACGGTAGGCAGAATGCTAATTGGCCTCAAATCCTTTAGTTCTTTTGGATCGGAGATTTTGGGTATAGGTATTATGATTGATTTCTTCCAAAGACTGGGATAATAACTATTTAAAATGCAACTGTTTATAATATTTATTAAGGGGTTTATGCAATATGGCAAACATATGTTTAAATCTTTAATAGATATGCCGTCCTCCCCTACTGCATTTGTATTTATTTTATTTAAAAGACATTTAAGTGTGTCTCCATCAATAAGATTGAAGTTAAGTTCTGTTTCTATGTTAGCGTGTCTATGTAGATTATAAAAATTAATTTTTTCGTGTGACGTTGAGTCAGGTAAGTTTGAGCACGAGAGAAAAAAGTCATTTATTTGAGTTGCGTCTGAGATGTTATCTGGTAGTTCTAATGTGGCGCTTTTATGAACCAGATTAAGTTTCTTTGAAATTTGCCAAAGTTCCTTCCCCCTTATTGTTGATAATTCTCGGAAATAGGATATTTTTTCTCTGATTATGGCGTGTTTGGTGTAGTTTCTTAATTGTCGGTAGTATTGCAATTGAGGGACTGTTTTGTGTTTTAAGTATTTTTTATGAGCCTTGTCGCGTATTTTTATTAGCTTTTTTATATTATTTGTGATCCAGGGGATGAACGGTTTGTCATAAAACATTTTTTTTCGAAAAGGAGCGTGTTTATTTAGGAGAAGTAATATATTCTTATTAAAGAGATCAACTTTGTCATTTATGTCTGACTGATTGTAAATGTTGTGCCATGGAAGCTGCATTGCGTCATTTTCAAATACTTCCCTATTTATATTGTTGTAATCCCGACACAAAACACTATTCTTTTTTTCTTTCTTTTTATCTGTTATGTGAAAAGCGGCCCATATAAGATTGTGATCGGTTATTGTTTCAGATATCGGTATGGAGTGTTGTTCTTTTAGAGACAGACTGTTGCTAGTTATCATTACATCTATTAAGCTTGAAGTATTTTGATTTATATTTATACGTGTTGGTTCATTAATTATTTGTAAGAGGTTGAAAGTTTGGAGAATGTTTTGTAGTCTGTTTCTGAGTGGAGATTGTTTTGAGAAATCTATATTTATATCACCTAGAAGGATTATATAATCATGCAGGGGTATTATTTGACCAAAAAAATCCTCAATACGATCTGTAAATTGTTCCGCGTTTAGGGAGGGTGGTCGGTAGATACAGGTGATTATATAGCGTTTGTTGTTTATAGCAAATGTTATGTTGATATATTCAAATAAGTTGGAAGTATCAAAGTCAATATCTATCTTTTTAAACTGTATGTTTTTTCTCACATAAAACGCCACTCCACCGCCTTGTCCCTCCCTGTCCGTTCTGATAAATTTGTACCCAGGAATAAAAAAATTACTGCTTCTATCATTAGCTGACAGCCACGTTTCTGACAGAGCTACAATATCAAACTTGAAGTCATGCATGTAATTTACAAATTCATCAAATCCTGTCTTCAGAGATCTTATATTGAGATGCGCAATGCTTAAATTATCGGATCGTCCAGCCGTCCAGTTATTTAAAGAGGTATTTAGCTCCCGCTCGCCCGCGTCCATGTCAACCAACATCCCAAGTCCTCAACCCCCGCCGTCCACAGCAGCCATCCAATCCCCAACACCATCCCATCTGCGCCCCAAAACATAACATCCTACAGCCTAATAATGAAAGCAAAAATAACGATGACAACATAACACCCAACTTGATCACATTAGTCAGATTTAATTATGTAAGCTAGATTGACAGCTTGCACTTTGTGCATGTTGTCACTTCACAACAAATAAAAAAAAAATACAAATGTGTCTTCAAGGATATTTGAAGTAAACTAGTGAGCTATGTACATATATCCTAGGGACAAATAAATAAATACGCGTGGGCATCCCAATCCGAATTCCAGACCCAAACCTAATACCATACATTTCGTAAAATTGTGTCAGTTTATTAGTGATAACCACCCTGAACACCATTATCAAAAATGCAAAGAAAAAAAAGAAAAAAAAACAATCAATATATCCTATGTTCTAGGATATTAATTAATTAATTGCGTACCTAATATTGTTTAGACTGACTGCATACTCTGTGGAGTCATGAAAAAGTCTTACCAGCGGAATACTGCAGGGATGCTCCCGAGTACAACGACCACATCCATCCACTCACACATCCCCCGATAAACACCGCTGCACTTTCACTACGCACAATTATTAGGGAAATTAGTTAAATTAAGTATCATCAATTTAGATCACTAACATTGTTTATACGGCGAATCCCTTTATCGTCCCGGACATACACATTTCCACGAAGATTCCAAGCATTTTTAAAAGTATATTTGGATACTGCCTTCTGCAATAGTTCCAATCTGCGTTTAGTTAGATCTTCCTTAACTGTGATGCCAGGTACCGGATTCTGTTTACGATTAGCGAGTACCGCGGTACGACTCGTGTCGTTGTAAAACTGCACCAAGATCGAAGGCGGCTTATCAGATGGAGTTTTTGCCGGCACTCGAAAACATTTTTTAATTTCGGAGTCCCCGATACTACATTTCATTTTTTTGTTGAATAGGTCCAATACAGTTTTATGTGTATCTTCTGTGTCGGTGGCTACTACACCAAAAATGCGCAGGTTTAAGCTGCGCGCGTTCTGCTCCTGATCGTCCAAAATGGCAAATATTTTGTCGTCATTTACCTTAAGATTAAGTGTTTTTGCACTTATGTCGGCGATCCTCTCCTTTAAGGGCGAGCACTCCTGGGACACCTTTTCTGCAACTTGTTTGGTAATCATCTCTTCTATCTCTCTACAAAGCTCCTCCCTGAAAGTAGCCACGATCGTGGTGCGAATTCTTTCCAAATCCTTATCTGACAGCACCATTTTGGGTGATAATAACAAAGAGAGTTTGTTTCACAACGTTCTGCAGACTTTAGTGGATTTAGACTGTAACCAAGCTATTCCGAATGTTACGCTGCAATGTGTGGCGATCACTAATCTAATTAATTACTTTTTGACACTATAAAATTCTTTAAAAATATTTAGAGCTGCGAAGCACAAACGTAGTACTACTCCTGCGCCATCTAATATTTTCTCCCGCGAATTCGAATATCTTCAGCAAAAAACAATTGAACATCAAACAAAAGTACTAGGGGTCACTTTGATATTATTTTAAATGGGATGCCGTATTTTTAATGAGCTTATCCGATTTCTCATATAAATTTTGATCTAAAATGTTGGATTTTTAATTTATTTATTTATTTATTTTTTTATTTTTAACATTTTCCGAATTTAAAACTGAAGAAAAAAGGCGTTTTTGAATTAAAAATCCAACATTTTAGATCAAAATTTATATGAGAAATCGGATAAGCTCATTAAAAATACTTAAAAATACTTAAATACCATTTAAAAAAATATCAAAGTGACCCCTAGTACTTTTGTTTGATGTTCAATTGTTTTTTGCTGAAGATATTCGAATTCGCGGGAGAAAATGACTTAAGATGGCTATTTCAGTTTTTTTATAAAAGTACAGGAAAAGTCAAAAAATCGCCTTGTCTAGTCTTGGTTGGATAACCCTGTACTTGTTCGAGTTAAACGTATATTTTAAAATTTTTGTTCCTATGACACAGTATTTATGTTGTTTTTTTCAAAGATGAAGTTACATGCAAGAAATGTTATGTTTTCTTTTCAGTATCGTTTAGAAAATATATTTTCAGTTTTAAAAAAAGTATGTCAAAATATACCAACTTCTCCTACATATCAATATTTATTTACTGATCAAAAAGTTCATTAAAAAAAAGGTGTTCAAGCTAAAGTAAAATCTACTTCAAAATATAAAAATAAATGTTAAGATAGACCCGAGATTAATTCAGCTTAAGAATTTAAATTAGGTCTTACTATTATTATGTATTGAGGTTCGATACCTTGCTCGAATATTTGATACTTTATAAAAAAATTACATTACATGGCAACTAACCGGTTACTTCATGCACTTTTCCCAGGAAGTAACACGAGAGACGGCAAATATAATTTAAAAAATATGTTAATGCAAAATGCAAAATGCACACGCACACATTCTCTTACACTTTATGGTTTTAAGCTGGTCATGGACTTTGAATGGTTAGTTTTGAAATTTGGTACGTTACGCTGCGGTGGTGTATATTAATTTCTTATTTATTTGTTATATTAGATAGTGTACATGTTAAGAAATAGATCACATTCCCAATGCTTTAAATATTCGCATTGAGCGTACCGAAAGTTAAATTATAATCTTGGCCCGAGCATTGCGCATGATTTAGTCAGAGATCAAAAAGGAGGCATTTCTCTCTATAAAAACTAAATATTAATTTTAATCGAATATAACTCATACAGGTACATTTATTGCTTAATGCGAGAGAGTAATAAAATGTAAATTTGTAATGAGAGGACCCATTAAGCAGGGTGGACAACTTAAAGGTTGCATTGTAAATTTCACGTAAATTGCAATGATAGTTTTTAAAAATTTCGTATTTCAGATATTTAAAATCTACACACCCCGAATCGGTCCCAAATTAGGTCACCCTAACTTGCATACAATAAAAAGGCGAGTTTGATGAATGAGAGTAATGGGACAGCGGCGTTACTATAGGTAGTTTATTAGATAGGCAGATAATTGAGATATTAATTATTCTAATAGTAAGTAGATAAAAACTTATATAGAAGTAAGAATAATATGAAAATAGATAAATTGGAATAAATATTAATACTTATAAAAAAAATGTACTATGTACAATACAACAACTTAATTTTTAAATTTTAGTCATCTTGTTCCGAGTAGTCCGATGAACTATCGTCGTTGGGGTCCAGAGAAATAATAAAGGGCTCTACAGTGTTTTCTAGCATGTTACCAGCTTCCTACATTCTTTCTTCTATTTCAATCACATGTTCGACGCACCTACTCCATTTCTTAGAATCCAATATTTTTATTCCCTCTTGCAAGAGGTTTCCAATGCCTCTCATTTTAAAAGTGGTGTTATGCCTTGCTACAAACACTTTTACTTGCGCCCACACCAATTCTATGAGGCGAAGTACCGTTATATTTCGTTTTGAAGCGATTTCGTCGACAACAAATTTCGTACACAGAGGTTTATTCAACTTTACTATCTCTAAGTAGTTCCTTTTTCAGCATATCTTTATGAAAAGGCTTCTTATTTACAGTTATGAACGATGTCATTTTTTTCCAAGAAGACGTTGGTATTTTTTCGGATTTTCTTGAGTGGTAACTAGCTTTGTCCATGACTATAACAGACCCAGGAGGAATAAGATGCAGCATTTGCTGAAAGTATCCTTTGAAGACATAAGCGTTCATGTCTTCATGATAGTCTTAGATTTAAAAGCTAGTAAGCCGCCATCGACAAATCCATTTTTGCTGCCAATGCGAGTAATTATTAATCTTTTACCTTTTCTCGAGGGTGCTTCTATTCCAGTGGACCATGAAAGTTTGCCTCGCGCTTTTTATATGTTTATCCTGCCATATTTTACCAACGGTATATCCTTCATTTAACCAAGTTTCGTCCATATAATAGATATTCCTGTTTACCCTACAAAACTGTCAGTCTGCCCTCAAATATCGTCGTCGACAGCAGATGATTTCGTCTTTCTCTATTAAAGGTGATTTTCTGTTTTGAATTTTTTCATTTATTCATTTCCTTCAAAGTTTTTACCCATGAGTGGAATGAAATTATCATTTCAGACATTATTTTGTCCAAGGTAGGTATTTCTTTTTTTAAGTAAAAGGAGTGTATAATTCTTCTGATAGCAGTCTTTTCATCCTCATTTATTACAGTTTCTTTTCTGCCTGTACATAGTTCTCTTTGGTGACCTGATGGGGCCGCGTTTACCCTCGTGCACGGTATATTGTTGACTGTCCTACTCCAGTCATAGTCGAACACATTTCAACTATTTTTGTAACTTCGAAGGTTAAATTTTGGTGGCGAAGAGCGTTGAACACATTGAGAATAATAGTTTTCCCATTTTTAGAAAGCGCAGTTTTTAGGGCCATCTTTAGGCATGGGCCGATCCTTCTACGGCTGTCAGAATTTCTTAAAAGGGCTTATGTATTAACACTATTAACTGGAAATTAACATTAATTTGACTAAAATGTTTATTTAAAAAATCATAAAAAAAAAGTAATCATTTAAAATCTGGCAACAATAATTTGTCTGTAATTAGAATAATGATAATATAATAATATCACATGTTTTAAAATCCGTTGGCCATTGCGCAAATTGACAAATTGTCAATTGAGTTTTGAGTTAGATACGCAGCGCAGGTTTTGATTTTATAAGTTTAAATTGACTTTTTAAAGTTTGTTAGTGTATATTTCCTTAATTAATAATTGGATTGTTTGTTACAAACCGCGATAAATAAAACTAGTTTCGAATATATTTTAAAATAAAAAAGCTAAAAGGTAAGACACAAACTTTTTTGTCCGTGTCCTTGATGCTTGTTGAATATGATCAATTTTCTTTTTTTTTAAGGGGCTTATTGGTCACTGTTATCATATTTTACTCATCATCATGTCAAAACGCTTATATCCCAGCGGTGCAGAAAAAAAAAATGCTCATCAAAAGAAAGTTATTGAAAAACTACCCAAATTAACTTCATTTTTTACTTCCAAGCATCAGCTCAAGATCAAGAAAACAACGAATCAACGGAAACAACTTCAGAACAAGTTTTTACTTCCAGCCCAGAAAAAAAAATATTTAAAATAAAAATATTGGCGTTAATATTTAGAAATTTCTTTATTTCTACGTTTTCTCGGGTTGGGCTATCGAAAAGTAAATTTCTAGATTTTAATAGTCCAAAAAAAGAGCGTGGCACCTAAAAAAAATTTCCCTGCGGCGCTTTTCTTAACAAACAAAGATGGTAGAAGGGCCACAACGCCAAAAGTGCCAGGGGCCCCCACATACATAAAGACGGCCCTGGCAGTTTTACTAATACGTTTCTCAGCAACAAATTCAGAAACACTAGCCATTTTCAAGAACGAAGTTTTCCAACAACTGCCGGAAAGTATCTAAACATTTCAAAATTTTAAAACAGTGAGGCACAGGTAGGTAAACTACCTGTGCCTCTACCTACCCGATCTCGGGACCCCCGACAATAAACATAATTAAATAAAATTAATTGGACTACACCTATAGAATACGGCGAAGACCACTGGGTTTTATTGTTCAATAATTATTTATTACTCTCTCGCATTAAGCAACGAACTAGAGTTTTAGGTACACGCTATAATGCAAAAGCGACGAAGGGTAAGAAGAGTCAACAACTTATCACTTCCCAGACGATACGCCCCTGTGACCATATAATATATAAAAATCACTATTATTATTTTGTATAATGCAAATGATATAAGTAAATACACAAAACGCTTTGAGTACTGAACTAACCGCAAATTCTTATCAAAGCTTATATTAAAAGTTGAGGTTTAACGTTACAGAAATATAAAACCGAACTTTTCCTGGGTGTTATTTTTCTTTGTTGACTATCGCGGTTTTCTATTTTTACTTAATTTAGATTAGTTTTTATTATTCAAATTCATTTTATGCGTACAACCCATAATTTTGGTATACACTATTCAAAATAATACAGAGAATGTGTCAGATTATAGTTAGCGAAAACATATTATTACCATTAATTTAGATATTTTAACATATAAAAGTAGAATGCAGACATAAAATGTCTAACTAAAAAAAGAAAGAATCGTTATTGATTTACAGGAACCATGTATTTCCACAAAAATAGACTAAAACATACCTGAAAGCCAAATATTTTAAAATTTAATAGAAATCAAATCAAGCAAGCAAAAATTATTTTACTTGGACTAAAAAACGTAAGGCTTGGTTTAGATCACAATTATAAGGGGACCATAAATCTAACCAAATCTAGGTTAAAATTGTGCCAAATTCATATTATGACATGATTTGCCAAACTGATGAATTTTAAAGTAAGTAAACAAATATAAATGTATTATTGTTGTTTACAAAATTAACAAAGTAAGAATATAGAGAAAGGAATATAAAAATGGTAGAAACTGCTGAAATTGGTCACCACCTTCAAGCATCATATTTTCGAAAGCGCTGACCAGCATCTCTGAAGAAATGTTGCCACATTATTGGATAATCCTTTCTTGTAATTGTTCTAAATCTTAAACCGGTGTTTTAAAAATATTGTTTCTCAAATAAATTAGGAAAAATTAAGTAATTCATAACCGCCAAACAAGGTGATCTGGGTGCAAATTCAATGTTTGTTCGAAAACTAATCAATCTGTCGTCGAAAAAACTGCGGAAGTAGTTAATAGTTTCGGCGGATGTATGGGCGGTGGCACCGTCCTGTTGAAAATAACCAAAACGTAGTTTATAGTGAAGTAATTGGTCCATAAAGGGATTCAAAATATTGTCCTTATACCGCTGTGCTGTAACTGTGCTATGGAAAAAAAATAGGACCAACAATTCTTCTTCGGGAAACAGCCAACCAGCAGGCACACATTTTTTGACGGAGCAGTGTGGACTCGGACTACAAAAAAATGGGGATTTTCACTACTCCACATGCGTGCATGTATTCTGAGAATTCACATAACCGGTGAGGTGGAACCAGGCTCCGTCAGAAAAAAATGTTAGGTCTAATAAACCCAAGAATAAACCATTTGTTTCCAATACATTTTGGGTAAACCACTGACAACATACACTGACAATTCCTGCGTCTTTCAAAATGTGTAGTATATATAGTATAAAGAACAGAGCCACGGTTTTTCTCGGGCAATGACGTTAGGACATATTAATCATATTTAAATTTTTCAACCCCCTTGAGGAGACGCTAGGTGGCCGAGGACAAATTTCTAAAAGAGGGCGAGGGGATAAGTTAAATTACATGAAAAATTTGTTAATCAATAAGATAAAGCCTGTCCAGAGATATAAGAAAGTTACACTTTGCCTTTGAATGGGATTATTCAAGTGTGGCCATAAACAAACAATGAATGAATGAATGAATAAATGCAGGTAAATTATGGTCCGTACATAAAAATGTCTTAAAGTAAACTGCAAATCCGGAATACGTAATTTCATTATTAAATTTTCGTGATTTTAAACCGATTTTTACCTAATTCAAAATGAGAGGGTTAATCCCATAAAACAAATTATGTTCTAAAGACTGTATATATAGCCACTCTGGTTAGTTTTAAGCCTAGTAATTATTCTTACTTCGTGTGTAATACAGCGTTTGTTTAATCGTGTGTGAGTCATGGAAAATATGTGCGAGCCCAATGTATCTCAGGAGATAATCCCGTCGAAAAGCAGAAAACACTTTTCTGTGGAAACTAAGGAAGTTAATACAAAACATGTTTATTCAACTATCATTGAACGTGCGGTCAGCAAGCAAGCAGCGTTAGAAAAAACGGCGATATTAACAAAAATTCCAACATCAACTGTATGGAAAATTGTGAATAATCCCATTTTAGCGAGGGAAAAAAGAACCGATACTGGCATTTTCTCGAAGGTAGATTGAAGTGATCAAGATATAATACGGCGTAAAATTTACAAGTTATACGAGGAACAAAGCATGCCTATATTAGATAATTCAATTAAGAGGCTTGAAAAAAATGAAACCGGCGTTAAATGTGGTAGAACAACGTTATGGAAGTGTATCCAACACAGGGGTTTTAGATTTAAAAAACTAATAAAAGACAAGTTTTAATGGAATCCAGTAGAATTTGGGAATGGCGATCCGAATATCTACAAAAAATTAGAATTTACAGAGATCAGCAAAGGCTGATTATTTACTTGGATGAAACCTGGTTCGACACATATGATACCTCGGAAAAGGGTTGGGTTGACTCAAGCGGCAAGCGTAAAACAAGCGCGCCATCAAAAAGAGGTAAAAGAATTACGCTTTTGCATGCTGGATCTAAAGACGGATGGATTCCAAATGGACTTTCTCTGTCTGCAAAAAACATTAAAGATTCTTTTCTGGATTACCATGAGGACACCACTGCTGCTTTATTTGAAGATTGGTTTAAAAACAAGCTAATTCCAAATATACCTCCGAATAGCGTAATTGCAATGGACAATGCAAGCTACCATAGTAGGCAGTTAACCAAGACTCCCTCCTCAAATGACACAAAAGCAACAATCCTATATGTAGGATAATGACATTTATTTTCAGATTACACCAAAACGCAATTAATTGAGGTTTTAAAAGGGCCTAGCGACACTTGATGCACCGGTTCCCGTCAGATCACCGAAGTTAAGCAGTGTCGAGCGCGGTTAGTACTTGGATGGGTGACCGCTTGGGAAACACCGCGTGCTCTTGTCTTAGGGAAGAGTGTAAAATGAATCGACATCAAAACCATCCTATTCACGCCGGACAGGCCGGATGAGATCGGATATCTCGTAGGATGAAGGTGCCGTTTCACACTCCCCAGTCGGTAGACCGCACGATAAAAAACCGTACGGTCGATGACCGGTTCAAGATGGCCTCTGATACGCCGACGACCGTAAAAAATAGTAAATAAAAAAAAAACAAAGTTTAAAACTACAAAAGGAATACTTCTGTGATAATTATGCATAAAATCTAGGGCATACAGTTTTAAGGCTTCCACCATACCATTGTATATTTAATCCCATCGAACATGTTTGGCACCAACTGAAATCTGCCATTCGTCGTAACAATATTTGCCCTACTATTAACTCCAGTGTACTTGACCTTATAGAAACTGAAGTTTTTAACATCCCTTCACAAAGTTGGGCAAATTCTGTTACACATGTTGAAAAAGTGGAAAAATCCTATATCCATATAAACAATATAGCACAAATAATAGTTAGAACAGGTGATGATAGCGATAGTGATATTGATATATTAAGTGAATAATTATTATTATAAGTACCAAATAATTTGTATATTTTTGTAATCATAAATATAATTTTTAATAATAAAATAACTTGTAATTTCACATTTAAACATAAATAAAATATTATTTAATGTCTTACTTATTTTTATTACAAACCATGATTAAATTCTAAGCAAAATACGGACATGTTTGGCAATTTTAATTTCACAGCTGGCCCAGGCCTTTCCTAATAGGGATCATTTAGTCACTTTCTTATATCTCTGAACAGACTTTACACCTAAAATTTAGTGGCTCTATATCTTAACTAGCACTTAATAGCAGAACCGAACACCCCAAAAAATAAATGGTACAAAAATACTTATTTCGATAGTTTGATTAACTCATATAAATCCCAATTAACTCTATACCAAACAATCTAAATCGAACGCTATATTGGCTCGTGTAATGTTACCATGTTTAACAAACAAGAACTAATTTGATTCGAAGCCTATAGGTCGTCCAATAAGGTTTCAACTATAGTGTCTAATAAACACCAAACAAACTTAATAGAGGCCTTAAATGAGATAGATATAATTAAATAGTGTGTCCTTGGGGGAAACTTTTTATCTACTCGATTTTACTCGATTTATCAAAAATATAAAATTTTGTTATAGTAATGCACAGTGGCGTATTTAGGATTGTACCAGGAGGGGGGGTTCCAATTATCTCTCTTCCTTAAAAAATGCGCCACAGACTTATGTACGCCACAGTCCAGGATCAATACGTCAATAACACCATACCTATATCATCTTTTTTGGGTTAATGATGAATTGAAATGTACGAAGGAGTAGATCGAAGGGCCACATTAAATATTAAAATTAGAATTTCTCAAAATTTCGACTTAAAACACGAAATTTTTAATATTTCCTCATAAAACACGAAATTTTACTTTAAACTTAATTTTTAATTTTACTTTAAAATTTCGAATTATAAGTAGAAATTTTAATATTTCGTCTTATAACACGAAATCTTACTTTAAAATTTCAAGCTATAACCCGAAATTTCAAAAAAAAATATCGCCTTATAACATGAAATTTTACTTTATATTTTCGAGTTATAACTCGAAATTTCAAAATTTCGTCTTATTGCACGAAATTTTACTTTAAAATGTTTTATAATGCGAAATTTTACTTTCAAATTTCGAGTTATACCTCAAAATTTTAAAATTTTGTCTCATAACACGAAGTCTTACTTTATATTTTCGAGTTATAACTCGAAACTTTAAAATGTCGTCTTATTGCACGAAATTTTACTTTAAAATTTCGTGTTATAAGACGAGACTTTAATAATTTCGTATTATAAGTCAAAATTTTAAAATTTTGTGTTATATGTTGAAATTTTAAAGTAAAAGTTCGTGTTATAAAGCGAATTTTTAAAATTTCGAGTTATAACTCGAAAATTCAAAGTAAAATTTCGTGTTATAAGACGAAATTTTAAAAAGTTCGTGTTATAAGTCGAAATTTTTATTTTATTATTTAATGTGGCCCTTCTACGCAATCGTAGAAATGATATCGATCTGGAAAATTTAAAATAATATTTCATGCTGTTTATTGCAAATGAATGAATGTGATTTTCAGTTTTCTCTATACCATCGAGCCCACGGTAATGGAAATGGAAAAGTGTAAAGACAAAAAAAAACTTTCGAGTTCAAATTCGACAATTTGTGCTTATTAAATCTAATTTGGCACAGTGACATAATTTTGAATTTTGAAAAACCTATTTTTATAGAATTTTCTCAATAGAAAAGACATTTTACATAAACAGAAATTTCAAAAATTCGTTATTATCAGGGCCAACACAATTTTTTGATATTAAAAATATGGCAACATGTATTTTACTAAATTAGCATTTTCAATTTTCTTAATTTTGAATATCGATTATAAAACCTCAAAAAGAAAGGCGTTCTAATCAGAATCACATTTGTTTAGTTGTATTGAGTTAAACAGAGATTTTAAAAAATAGAAGATAGGCACTCGGAAATAAAAAAGACACTTTAAAGCGTGGTTTAAAGCAAAAACAAATAATTATAGGGAATTTATTGTCGGCGGCAGTAGCTTCCTAGCATTTTTTTACGATTTTACAGAAATAATTCTAAATAACAGCCTTGACCTTTATATTAATACAGGTATTTTTTGTTAAGGTCCAATAGAGGAATGTCGCGACGCGTTTATATTGATAGCAATTAAATATTATTTGACATTTCCTCGTAGTAGAGCCCCAAGGAAACGAATAACAACATTTTACTTAGCGAACTAGAGATTGTTTTAAAACCATTGTAATTAGTAATCGTAAAATTTAGTAATATTCGCTATTGAATTGCCATAAATAATAAGTTAAAAACATATATTTGGAAATAAAACGAAATATGTTAATACCTAGCATTTTATATGTCGCGTGGTCAAGGTAAACCTTGTTTCAAAACCAGTAATAAATTAATGATCATCCCGACCTTTAATTTTCTATTACAGTGGCTATTTAAAGGGTATAAAAGTAAACTATTTTTAACTTTGGCGGCAAACTTCCATGAAAATCAAATTGATTAACGAACTACCATGAACACAAATATACAACGTGAGCCAAATAACAAAAAATAATTACCGCTTACTCTCTCATGTTGTTTTGTGATTTTTAAAATATATAAGGTAGGCCAAAAAAATGAGCTTTTTGTCTAACACTACATTAAAGTTATTTATAATGTTCGTGTTCAATCAAGATAACTTAAAACAACCCCGAAATAGGAACCAATATTGTAGAGAAAAAATAATAGTAAAATAGAACAATAGCCTCAAAATTAGTAACAGAAGTGTGAAGTTACACAGCTTTTGAAAAACAAGATTTTTTCCTGCATGACTACTCCATTAAAAAAAAATACAAAATAAATGAATTATGTGAGACAACTTTTCCAAAAATAGGAGGGGTCAAAAAAAATATTCCTAATTTGTCATAGAAAAAAAAAATCTTAACGGAGATACAGAGCCCTAACACTAACCGGCTCTAACTTTTGAACCGACATAATTTAGTGATATTTTATGTAGGCCATAAAGACTAATAAAACCATGCTACAGTAAATATTTTACATCGTCAGAGAAGTCAGGAACTTTAAAAAAGGTACATACTTACATTTATTTTGTTTCGATAAGATTTTTTGTATAACACGTTATTAGAATAATAAATCAGAATACTACAATAAAACACCGGTCTTTTTATTTCGTTGACGATGTGTTATCGACAACACTTTTCTAAATTGTCTGATAGATTAAGTACATAAGACTTAAGTAAATGCCTCCACACACCGACGCGGCCACGGCCACGGTAGCGGTGGCGGCCAATCTAAACACATGGAAATAAATGAATGAAATCATACCAGCGCGGGCAGGTCTGGATCAAGCGGCCTAGGGCAGCGTTCTGATATGCGGTGACGGTCAAATACAACGTGTCAACTTTGACTGCGGGAAGTGACAGTAGTAATGGCAAATAATATAATAGAATTATTAATAGAAAATGTTAAATTATGTGCCATACTTTTTGATTGAAGACATCTAAATTATAAAAATAGAAGAGCTAAAAACAAAGTGTGGGACAAAGAGCTAATAGTAACAAAGTCTCGATCTCCTTCCATATCGTCTATCATAATATCAAATAATAGAAATAAAAATGAAACCTGGACGTTTCAAAATATATTTTCGTATACATAAAATCTGTAAACGGAAACTATCTTACCGCTCCACTCACCGCTTTGGTGTGAAAACGCCCGACCGCTAATATGATCGCCACCGCGGCCGCCACCGCTACCGTGGCCGCGTCTGTGTGTGGAAGCATTAATGAAGGATTATTCCTATACTGAATATGCTGATATGAATCAAAATTATTGACAAGCACTCGGCAATTGTGTGAAGGCGAGAAGAATTGATTCTGATGATGACATTTCCCAATCGACGTTTACCAAGAACTTTTGAAAGGATTGATCGTAGCTTAAGAGAAAAGTGAAGTAAAATAAAAAAAATGCTAAATGTAGCTATTTTGCTATGCATGCTTGCATTTTAGGAAGCTTTTAGCCGCATCGTGGTGGAGAAGGGCCTCTAAGAAGAGCAAGGAACCCTCAGCTAGAAAAGGACATTTTGGATGAGATTGCTAAAAATCCCTCTAATAGTATAAGAAAACTGTCGGTCTAAGTTCATGCGACAAAGTGGATTGCTCATGAGACCCTTCGAGAACAACTGCTACATCCTTATAACGTTCAAAAGGTACATCCCGCTGATTATCCTGCAAGTGTCAACTAGGAAAATTGGCTTTTGCAACGATTTAGGCAAAATCATAATTTTACTAGTATTGTTTTGTTCACAAACGAAGCCGGTTTCACCCGAGATGTAATAGATTATCATAATTTGCAATTCTGACATAAAGAAAATTCCTGGGCAACAGTGCATACAAAGCATCAACAAAGGTTCATAGTTAGCATGTGGGCGGGGATTATTGGAAATCATCTCATTGGACCATTCTTAATTGAAGGCAGATTAAATGGTATTTGCAAGTCTTGCAACAAAACTTAAACGGTTTATTAAAAAATGTATATACCCTTAGAAACTACATATCAGATGTGGTATATCGACGACGGTGCATCGCCCCATTTTAGCAATTTACTTCGTCAGCACTTATCAAATACTTTTGGTAATCGATGGATAAGATCGGGGTGGGCCTATTTTATGGCCACCGGAAATCTATCAGAACAAATTCTTCTTGCATCCACACAATTGCGGAGTGCTTGTCCATAAGTTAGATGCATGTGAGCATTAATGACATGTAATATGACAAATTTTATTATCTTAATGCTTAAACGTTTTATACAAAAAAATTAATTTCTTCGAAAACGGCTAATTTTACCGAAACAAAATCGAAAATATTTAGAGTACCTTTAATGACCAGAATAGTTAAAAACTCAGTTTTTAGCTTTGTAAAATGACACCTGTCAAGATTTTGGCCCAACGAGTGTGGTGGCTAGTCCGTTCCTGTCTTCCCTGACGATGTAAAACATCTACTGTAGTATGATTTTATGAGTTCTTATGGCCTACATAAAATATTAAAATATCATTAAATCATGCATGTCGGCTCAAAAGTTAGAGCCGAAAAGGTAAGTCGCTGGGTACCCAGTGGCGTGCATACAATGAAAGAACAAATGCATTGCCTACCCTGACGATTTAATATTTTTTTTATCTTCCCATTTGATTAAAAAGCAGAATGAAAAAGCAGAATGAAAATTTAAAAAGTTTGTTTTAAGCGCCAATTAAAATATTAATTATATCATAGAAAAACATCACAGTCCAACACTCATATACCGCTACGTATATTAAACGGAATAATATTCACTGCCCTGGCGTCCTGCGACCGCAATCCGCTTACATTAAAAAGCATCACATAACAAATCAAAGGCATGCATTTAGACCGTCAATACTGGATTTATATGGAAGCGAAAAGCAGTGCTTAAAAAAAGGCAGCTAAATGAAACGATACATAAAAAGAAAAGAGACGAGCCAGAAGCCATGCGACGACTTACGACTCTCACCGACGCCGACGCCGAAGGAACGATGAGTGAATTTGACTAGATTCACCGTTGCCAAAATGTGCTTTTATTAATTAATATTCTGATGACATCGTTTTTACCCTTTAGTAATTGATTAGAAAGCGTTTATCTCTAAATTAAGTTACAGTACATCGGGCATCCCTATATTTATTAATATTTGGGCATTAATAATTTAATAATGCGATGCAATTTTGTAAGAAACTGAAACCCGATAAGACTATGCCGGCACCGCACCGGCCCGCTATTAATTACCAATTATTTCAGTTTTCCTATAAATTTCTGTGCCCTCTTCTTGTGTGAGATCGGGATTTTACGAGCCGCACTTTTAATAATTGTTTTAAAAGCTTATTATTATTTTTTTTTTAGTAATTTGTTGTTTTGTTTGTGAGTTAGTTTTGTTGGTTGGAAAGATTTTTTAAATAGTTTTAGTTTTGTTTATTATGGAAAGCCAGTGCGATGACAGTGTAAACTGTCTGGTGAAACTTATTAACAGTAAGCCCTTGACAAGTGTGACATTTAACGCAAAGCAGAGCAGTTGTTTGAAGCTATTTATGCCCTGGTTTACGTTTCCGTAAGACATTCGTGAAAGTACCTACCATATTGGTAAGTACTATTAGTTTTATTTTTTTGCCTAACGCCTACATTTTCTGGATGCTTAAAAAGAACGTTTTGGGCGTGGCACCTGAATAAAAATTTCGGGCTTTCTCCCTCTTTGACATTTGCAATTCTGTTGCCTACCCTATTTTAAATGGCACTGCACGCCACTGTGGGTACCCCTTTGGGGCTCCGTATCTCCGTTAGGAGGCACTTTAGGATTTTTTTATGACAAATTAGGGTTATTTTGTATGTAACCATATAATATCTAAATAAAACGGGTAACCTTTGGAACCAGCTTTAATGTATAGGCAGGCCGTCGTTTTAGTCAGCGTCTACCAAACTATTCAAAGAATGTGTAGACAAAGATAGGACGATCATGGATTGTCCCTGTTGGAGGAGCTTAACCTAGGGCTTCGCTTCCCCATTACGGGTACCGTGCGTAACTACAGACTGAAGCGACGCACTTTAAACATAACCTCCAATATTTGTGTTCTATTTTATCTTTCATAAATATGTGACAGAGTCTCACGGAAAATTTCTCCATATCATACACAAAAATTATTAAAAACTGTTATAATATTTACATTTAAATTATAACAACTTTAAAGTATAAACGACTAAATAATAAAAAAGAAACTTACTAGTTGCATTTTGAGATCCTTGGGACAAATGGGGCTCAGCCAGCTGTGCACATTAATATACCTCTTGGGTAACATCTTCAGACAATGTGTGGCTTGTCTATAATCCATGGGGTCGAAAAGGGCAGCCGCGGGTGCCTGAAGGGGCGATCCCCCGTCTTCTTGCAGTACTACCATGTCAGTAGCCGTACTTTACGGTATTGTTAATTTTAATAACACCACGAAAAATTGTACAGATATAAATGTCTTTTACAGTTCACAATACACTTGTTGCAATATAATCCGTTTCAAATCACGTTGGCTCACTTAAGAGTATTCTTAGATATGCTTAAGGATTTTGATACTATAAATACCACGGTAGTATATAAACTATGAGATTAATTATTAAAGAATACGTAATAAATATAAATAGATCTATAGCCTCTAGTGGCTTCAGTAGTTATTATAATTTTTGGTCCTTAATACTTGTACTCAACAGTAATAAACTTTATAAATAGTCAAAGTTCTTTAAGCTCTGGGAAAATTCTTATTATGGAAGGCACTTCAGTGAATACCGTTCATAGCAAAACTTGAACTAAAAACAATCAACTTTCTGTTTCACCCTCGTATATTTTTCTTTTCTTTATCACAGCCACAGTTGGGGGGATAGTCCGAAGGTCTAAAATAGAAGAAACAAGCTTTGTACGGAGAGCATAAATATGTGAAGATGTACAGACGAATGTGCAAATATGTTCTTTATTGGCGCAATACAATAGTATTTTAGAATTAGTAAATTATGCTTACACTGAAAGAACGCTAATACATGCATATCATGTTGTTATACGAATATGCATTAAAGGTTATAATACACGAATGCTTCCTCTGAGGGGTTAAAGTACCTACATGGTCTGTTGTTTGTATGTGTACATTTTATTCGGCTTGAGTCTATACCGGGTGTTGCATCGTCGAGCGGGACATAGGAAATCCCATGTAATTTTAAATGGAGTCAATTATTGGCAATTATTTTAGAGAAAAATTCTATTTAGGTTTATTAAAGAGCACTAAAACCCACATTCAAAAGAATAACTTTAGATATTTTTGATGAGCCCGTTTACGGGTTATCGCCGATTTCTTTTTAACTATTTCTCCTTTTTATGGCCCCGTATTTGCGGGCACCAGTCAAGGTAAAAGATGACTGTCAAATAAAGTTGTCATTTTGAAGTGTGTGCTTTATTGTAATAAAAACTCGTACATCGAAAATATTAGCCATGAATTACACTTCTGAAGAAAAAATATTGATGATTAAATGCTATTATCAAGGAAATAGTTATCAAAATGTGTCAGACATGTTTGCTGCTCTGTATCCGAATAGACCGATACCTGCAAAATCTACAGTTAAAAGGACTATCAAGAAATTTGAGACAAAAGGCACTGTAATAAATAACTGCAGATGTGAAGAAAGGCAGGAACAAAGAAGAGATGCAAGAAATGATAGGGACTTGCAAGTTTTATTGTGCGTGGAAGAAAATGATGGGAAGATCAGCACAAGGAAACTTGAGGATGACATAGGATTAGATCACACCACAGCGTTACGAGCTTTGAAACGACATAAATATTATTCATACAAATATGAAAAGCACCAAGAGCTAAGAGATAGGGACGAAATACGACGACAGGAGTTTTGTTTTGGTATGATGGAAAGAGCAAACATGGATAGGGAATTTTTAAAAAACATTTGTTTCATTGACGAATGCACATTTACCTTAAACAATGAACCCAATGTTCAAAATTATCGATATTGGAGCAAAGAAAACCAACACAGGTTTGTGGAAACAAGGACGCAATATCCACAAAAAGTTAATGTATGGGCTGGGATTTTCGGAGAAAATATTATCGGGCCATTATTTCTTACACGAAATTTAAATGCAGAATATTTTTTGGAACTACTTGAAGATCATATTTTACCTACTTTACATGATGCCGCCAGGGAAAATCAGGAAGTTTGGTACCAAATGGATGGCTGCACGGCACATAGTACCCTGGCTGTCCGGGAATATTTAAACCGTGCTTTTGATGGAAATGTTATTGGCTTAAATCATACAGTAAATTGGCCAGCTAGGTCTCCTGATTTATCGCCAAATGATTTCTTTCTCTGGGGCCATTTAAAAAACAGGATATACAAAGATAAAAAATACCCAAATCTAGACGAGTTAAAAAATGCTATTTCTGCCGAATGCAATAGAATTTCAGTTTACCAACTAGCGAATGTAAGAAGAGAATTTTATGATCGCCTCGGTTATTGTCTAGCAGTCAATGGAGGAATATTTGAACATCTTCTTAAATCCTAAAGTTCTAACAATTTAATAGTACCTACCTATTAATTAGTAAAATATTGAAACATGTAAAATGTCATAATTAACCTTGTAATTGGATACTTTATTTTAGTTTTATTCAGATTAATTTGTACTCATAAATACACCTTTAATATTTTCGATGTACGAGTTTTTATAACAATAAAGCACACATTTCAAAATGACAACTTTATTTGACAGTCATCTTTTACCTTGACTGGTGCCCGCAAATACGGGGCCATAAAAAGGAGAAATAGTTAAAAAGAAATCGGCGATAACCCGTAAACGGGCTCATCAAAAATATCTAAAGTTATTCTTTTGAATGTGGGTTTTAGTGCTCTTTAATAAACCTAAATAGAATTTTTCTCTAAAATAATTGCCAATAATTGACCCCATTTAAAATTACATGGGATTTCCTATGTCCCGCTCGACGATGCAACACCCGGTATAAGTCTCGATCAAAGATTCGTCAAAATTACATACTAAACCAAGTGCGCATTTCTTTCATTTTTTTATTGATTTGACAGCGCTGCTAACTCTATTTAGAGAAAAATGCCTCTGCTATGCCATTCAGATTAGCAATTCTTCGTTTAGTGTGGTCCCCAACAAAAATATATTGCATACATTGGTCGACAGGCCACTGTTCTAAACGAATCCCTTTAGCTTTTAATGAATGAACATCCTATTGTTTCATATTCTTTAAAATAAAGGTTTGCTTTAAGCCCTGATCCAAACTAATAATGAATGATCCACCCGCATAATCCGCCCTCTATAATAAGTTGGAAGTGGAGAATAATCAAGAAATTCAATTTTGTTTAAGGGGACGAATCCATCATCGAAATGGCGCTTAATAAAATTCTATTAAGTCTAATGCTGTTTACCAGGACTGGTATATAATTAAATATTCACTGGGATGCCTTTGGATGAGGGTATTTTAAGGATATTGCCGATTTGGTGATTTTGTGTTTTGCAGTTTCACAAGCTTTCTCTTCATTATCAATTGAATATTTGCATTTTAATTTCATTGACTCAGTCCTTAAAGTGTTTTTTGCCTGATAAAAGAAGTAAAATTTATCAGAAAAAAAAATAAAAGAAACGTAAGAATGTCACTATAGACTCGAGAGAAAAGTATGGAAATGAAAGAGAGCAATGCGCGAGTGGAAAGGTGAGGTTGAATTAGAATAGCAAGGTTTAAAAAATTATATTTTAAGGTAAATAAGTTATGGATTAAGTTATAAGTAAATAAGAGTGTAATAGTTTATAAATACAAAACTCATTACTGTACTTATTTCTACTTAATTAAAGCGTCACACCAAAAAATAAATAAATAAACATAGGCTTCTCATAAGCAGTTATAAATATTACATTATGGTTTAGGATTTCCTGTTCGGCCAAATAATAGTGGTTTCTTCAGGAAATTACATGTTTTAAATATTTGATAAGATAATGATTTTACTGGGCATTTATGTTAATTCCCACAAAATTAGTATAAGTCTAATGTTTTCATAAATAAGTTTTGAAAATATTTGTTCTATTTGCGCGTGGAAAACTTCATTTCATGGTACACAGTGTTATAGCAAGAAAGTATTTTCTAGTTTGCCTGCTTATATTTATTGTTAACATCACAAGCGCCTACTAAAACCTAAATATGTAGTTGTATATAATTACAAATCTTTTCCTGACGCTTGTACAGAAAAATACTATTTTGTGATTGATTTGATGTTCCTTTTGTCATTTCAACGCACAAGTTTCACTTGACAACCATGTGTTTTGTGAATTTCGTTAATTTATATTTTAGAACTTTAGCCACGAATCCTAAGTATAAAAATACCTCGAAAAATACTATAGGCGACACTTTTTGTGACATGGAGGTGACTCAAATATTTTATACAACTGATAAAATAAAGAACATAAAAAGCTTAACAAATTAAATAGCTTTGATGTCCTGTCACATTTACTGCCTGCCTAGAATTTTCAAATAAGCTTAGCCTTCAGTTTAAAAAATAAACAATTTTAACGTGCCAAAAACATACACAGGATGTTTTATAAGGCATGGTCAATAATTAGGAATCAAGTAGATGGGGTGAAAATAGGGTCCGAAGGTCATGTAACATTTTGTCCTATATTCTCCCATAACTGAGATACAGGCTCCCAAAGAGGAGACCCTGAAGATCTATTTTTCTTAATGTTTTCGAAACTAATAAAGACACCAACTTTTAATTTAGGTATTCTAGTAAGTCTTACACGCCAAATCGAATTATTAAGGTTAAAATGTCAACAATGTAAAAGCGGCGCTAGAAATAGGGGAGAGCGGAGTTAAAATATACCTTTTTTATCTTAAATTAAAAAACTTCAACGTGCTTTGCGACATTTATCTCGAGAACGACGCCCCAAATAATATCTAACTAAGACCTTTGTCTTGCAAAAAAACGTTGAAATTATCTAATCTGACATAAAAAAAGTATAAAAATTAATTTGAAAGAAGTCAGGTATATTTTAACTCCGCCCTCCCCTATTTCTGACGCTGCTTGCAAATTGTCGACATTTTAACGGCAATAGTTCGATTCGGCCAACAAAGTTTACTCGAATACCTAAATTTTAAGTTTCCATCTTTATTGATTTCGAAAGTTTAAAAAAAAAACATCTTCAGGGTCTCCTCTTTGCAACAAAATGTTACATGACCTTCTGACCCTTTGTTTGACCTCTTCAACTTGATCCCTAATTATTGACCATAACTTTTAGGACACGTTGTAGATGGAAGGTATTCAATATTATTTTATGAGTAGATGTTCTTAGGATAAAACCTCTTGAGTTAACCTTTCCCGTTTATACCGTGTGCGTATAAATGTGAAAATAGCGAAATTTTGGTACGTTCTAGAACAACTAAAATATCTACTCCTTTTTAAGTGTAGGTACATTTTTGGCTCAATTATCCGCCTCTAGTTTATTATTACAACGAGCTTTAATTACGCAGAAATTTTCTTAGAAAGTTTTCCACTTACGTTTAAACTTACTTAATGCATATGTAGGTATGGAATACCTATTCTTTTTCTACAAAAAATGTATACATTTTAAAATGGAATATCCAGCATTTTTAACTTAATTATGCCGGATATTATAAGTTCGGATTACTTTCAAGGTTACCGTTTAACCTGAGGTCAGGTCAATAGTCGGTGTCCATTTACCGGTTAAACTGAAGATTAAAGTCCGTAACTTATAATCAGTCCTATGATCAAACACACAAGTTAACTTTTAACGTACCGTTTCCATGACAACAACCGAAAAAAGCCTACTTGTTAATTTCTCACTGTGGTTGAAAAACAGGTAATTTTGAAGTTAACGTCTAGAGTTAACTTGTGTGTTTGATCATAGGGCTGATTAGCGTTTAGTTTAACATATTTTTGGTTCTATACCATATACCTAAAAACGTTATACTTAAAGAGAGAAGTCCTGCCCAGGTGTGTTACCTGGGAGAGGAGAAATTCATGAGCTTTTTTGGACTAACTTCTTATTGCTAATGTGGTTTAATTTTCGCCAACGTTTCGGCCGTTTGGTTTCTACCCTCTTCGGGGCTACAAAAAATAAAAGGAGAGGTTTGTAACCTTGATTGCTTTTTTGAACTTTAGAAATAACAAATACAGAAAACTTATAGTATTCACAAACAATTAGTTTAAAAACAATCAATTAGATATACAAAAAATTACCAATGTAGACTAGATTGAAAATTGTTTTTTACTATTTGCTTTTAATTTATATTTTTAGGATCTTAGAATCTAGAAATCAAATAAACCAACACTGGCAAATTCCACAGTTTTGCGCTAAAATGTTGTTTAAAGTCGGTATAGGTTTGTATTTCAAATTGTTGACTTCACTGAAAAAATAGAGAGCTTTGGCCTGAAGTCCCCAACGCTCTTGGGTTGCTTTTGGGCGTTACTCCTTGTAGACGAGAAAATATTTTGCTTTAAGCGAATGTTATTTGAATTAAGAGAATCTATATTGGAACGAGAGAAATGGTTCCCTTGAAACAAAAACGAATTTCTCTTGGATGTTTTTTACTCCAGACAAAATCCAAAGCTCTTGTCTTAAAATCCCGGAAATTAAGCATTCCATTCAAGAGATAAATGCTTTCAATTCATATCTAAAGCTTTTGCTTTAAAATCCTAGGCGCTGTTGGGAAAAGACCGCGTGATTTTAAGACGTGAAGTTTCATTTAACGCAAGAGAAAAAGGAAAAAGTTTAGATTTCCAGTCGGCCGCTTTTGGCACAAGAACAACAATCCCCACTACAACTCACAATTTGGTACAACGCGACACCGATACAGGTGCAGTTGGCCGCCTGCCGGCATTTATTTCGCAGGCAGTCTGTGCGTGTCATTTGAATAGAAGTGGGTGTGGTTTCGTGTGTGCAAAGGGTACGGTACAATAGCGCCGGTGAAAGAATTTTTAGACCAGTTCCATCTGAGCAATTTGCTGTCGAAATTTGAAGGATTGTTTATTATCTTTCAATAAGTTTAATAGAGATAACGTTTATTTGAAAATGTAGACTATACCGGGTGGTGCATCGTCAGACTGGCCGAAGGAAATCTTATGTAAATATTGCTACCTTCAAATATTGGCTCTCCTAATAATTTAACAGCAAAATTGGATTGGACTCTTTTAAAGGTCCTGGCATGATAAATTCGCACACCAAATTGTATTTTTTTCTGATATAAACCAAGTAAAAGTTATTTAGAAAAAAATTCGTAAAATCGATAAAAAAAAAATAAAATACAGCTCAATGAAACCACCAGTAATTATGATAGTGTCATGTTAACTAGCTTATCAAAAAATAATGAAGATAAATAATGGAATGCGAGTCTAACATACAAGTACTTTCAAAAAAGTCTAATACAGTTCTGCTGTAAAACTATCAGGAAAGCCCAATTTACATGGGATTTTCTATGGCCATCCGTTAGGCGGTATGTTTTGTAAAGTCGTTTTTTATACAAAACATGTATAAACAATTTCAATTTTTGTAATAAATTCGTTTTTTAAATATCAGTTTTTTTTTCGTTGTATGATATCTTTTTTGAAATTTAAAAAAATTGCCTAAGGATGGTTTCACTACAGGCCAAAACGTAGTAAACTACCCTCTTGGAACAAGAACATCTTTTTAAGCCAAGTTCGAAAGCTCTTGGCACTAGATATTTAATGCTATTAGACCCAGAGAAAGATTTTAAATTAAAACCAATCCCATATTTGGAACAAGAATAATTCTTTTAAGCCAAGTCCGAAAGCTCTTGGAACTAGATAATTAATGCTATTGGATCAAGAGAAAAATCTTAAGTCGAGAACAAATTTCATTTGGTTGTTCTTAGAAGAAGAGAAATTTCGCTATTGAACCAATAGAATGGGCTATCCTCATCAGAAAAAATCCGCGATTGTTTTTAAGAGAGTTAGGGATTTGGTTTAAGAGACTTCGCATTTGGACCTATTCAAAACCGAAAAGCTCTTGGCTAAATATCATAATTTCTTGGTTCAAAGGATTTGTTTTTTCAGTGCTCGATCGCCCCAAGGACAAGGGGGTCGACAACGTTAAATTACGTAAATAATTGTCCAATAAGACGCAGACACCCTAGATTCTATAACACAAGCTTAAAATAAAATTTGGCACTGTATATAGAGCGATGTTTAAACAATGTCCTAATCATATTCATCATCGCCAAAAGGACAATAAACCGTAACTAATTAAGCTTCAAAGTATGATCAATTTCTACAAAAACAATTATCATGATTTCAAGTATGAAATAAACGGTTATTAAACCCGAAGAATATTACAATTAACTTTACAATTTCTGTCAGTGCAATCTTTAATGAATCGCCATTTGTTCTAGCAATTATGAATAAAGAAAAGTGAAAAAAAGAACAGTTCGTTACACAACTCGATATCAATGCGTTTTATCGTTATTGCGAGTTAATGCATAATAAGGGGCTTTCTATAAAAATGTTAACAGTAGTTAGTAACTCATCATAAATATTGGAAAGTTAAAAAATCTAACGAGGTGTTTTAAGATTGGAAAATAGTAAACGAATAAAAATTGCAATGCAGATACGATTGCGCCATGTTGGAGATAATTCAGATCGTAATCTATTCCTCGAAAGTAAAACAATAAATTATTGTAAAATGGTTTTAGAGAGGATCGATTCTATGCCTTCAGATGTTATCTAAGAAGCAATAAATGCTGTATTACAGTATAAAAAATTTGCAACAAATCCTAAAGAGACATGTTATATTTAATAAAGATAAAAACATAACTCAAAGCACAGAATATGCATAGCAATTTATGCTGTGCTTAATCTCATAAGTTAAAGGTATAATTTTAAAAATACGTCCTGGACATATTATTATGGCAATGTAAATAATATCCATTATTTATTTTATTCATTTCATAAAGAAAATATAAAAACGCAAGAAAATGTAAGCACTGGAAAGTTTTAAAATTTTTTGCCAACTTATATTTTAAAACTTCCTAAAAGGTATTGTTGAACAAGACTTTTCCAAATTAAACACTAAAAACCATCAGACAAATTTACATATTACTTCCAGAAGGCACAACGTGGGACGACGCTGAATGACTAAAAACCTGCATAATTTAATACTTCTTCCGAAAAACACTCATAACGACACAACTTTACAAAAACTTTTTTAATTATAATGTCCTATTGTTTTCCCTGGCACAATGTCGGAAAGCAAAAATTACAATTCAATTGGGACTTTTTTGTTGCCACAAACGTTCTAAATTGTACTGGCTTTAGTACCAATAGCAATAACAAAAACTTTAAAAAAAAACTGCATTCACGACTTTTAAATATAAAAAGTTTGGCCGAACAAGAAATGGCACATTTTTGATTGTATAAGAACAATACTAAGCGAGGCATTATTGATTGTTCTTTATAGTAGAATAAATTTTCTCATATCATTTATAAAAGCTTTTATGAAAAAATGTTATCATAAAAATATATGAGAGGTAAATTAAATTGATGGAATGCGCTGTTTTAATTTACTAAAAACGTACCAAATTTAGTACAAATATCCGGAAACCACAATATCCATTTGAGGACTGGTACTGTAGTAAATGGATGCGACTAAGGGGGTGTAAAAAAAATCAGTTAATTGTCGGATCAAAATTTTTTTTACGAAAATGTTTGTAATTTTGCTTAGACTTTTTGTTGTCCAAATAACCAATATTACACATACTTATTACATGAAAAATGGATTGAACAAATTATATTTTTAAATGTTCTCATTTCACAATGGCAATACAGCTTTACGAACATATAAGGTTACGATTTGAATATAATATGTTGATCTTTGATCTTGATCTTGACAAGGGCTTCACTATCCTTTGACGAAAATCAGGCCCATTGATAATTGAGGTAATTATTCGGAAAGCTGGATACAGCCCATTGTTTGCTTATTTTTGGCATATACCCTTATTTGAGGTCGCTGATCACTAAAGTATCAATTGTGTGAAAACTGTCGCAAAAAAATCCTGAAAGTGTGGAAAAACGTAAACACTTTAAAGAAAACGGAAAAATTTAGATTGTCCGCCGAAAACAGCTGGCGGGTGAAGATACGGTCATTCGTTGTCTTTTGGTGCAATCTTGCCATGTTAATAGCTACAGAGGAAGATGAACCAGTGTTGGTTGTCGTAGGAAATGATAATTAGAGGTCTGGTAAATTATAGGTATGAAATACAAAAAATGACTAACCCACCCCGCTTTGAATAACTTTTAGAACCTTTTCCGTTTCCCATCCTAACAGAGAAGGTCCTACCTTCACGTGGTCTCTGCTGGACAACGTTTTTAAAATGGCAACTTTCAAACAAAAGGACTAATCAGAAACCGGTGAACGCCTTTTAACCCATCTAACACTGGACAGTGTAGAAATGCAGTAGCATTGTTATTTCTAATGGCTTTTAGAAAAATGTAGTCGACTGTTAAACAAGCTGTGCTGTGGTTGGAATATCCTACATTTCAACAATAAAAAAAAACATCGCAAATTTTGATTTATCACAAGTCAGATAATTGCGATTTGGTAATTTCGTTACAATTGTTTAGATTTTAATTAAAATTGCGGAGACCGGAGAAATAACTTCGGATTCGTGATCAGCGACGCTAAATTAGGGTGTATGCAAAAAATTCGCTGTATCCAGCTTTATACACAGATTCTATGCGTCTACGTTTCATAGGAATTTCTTTAGTGGTTTCCAAGCCAATCGCGAACATAATATATTCGATTAACAGGTGCGTTCACTAAACAGACTTGTGAGTAAAGGAGAACTTATGCGAAGAAAAAAGCTGAAGAAGTGATTAAACTTGTTGAAAATGATCCTGGTACTAGCACGAGAAGAGTTTCCAGAGAAGATACTCCGTAAACATTTGGACTGGAATAATTAATAATGTAGTTATCGGACCACATTTCTTCGACGGAAATTTTAACAGCGAAATGTACCGGACTTTTTTGGAACACGATCTACCTCTACTACTTGAGGACATTCCTCTTCAAATCAAAAGGACGATGATTTTTTACATGATAGTACTCCGGTCCATTATGGAAGAGGTGTCACTAATTTTCTCAATGAACATCAGTATCCAAATAGATGGATAGGTCATAGTGGTCCTATTGCTTGGCCATCGCGATCTCCGGATCTCAACCCACTAGACTTTTTCATGTGGGGACATGTGAAGACACTTGTATCTCACATACCTCGGCGACCACCCTGTATACAATCCGATTAAAGCCTGCCTTCTTTTTCGAATGCCGGTTACAGTGAAATTTATCCTGAGCGCTACATCCCCTTAATAAATAGAACGTAAGATCAAAACCAAAGCGAGCATGGAGAAGGTCAAATACGAAGAAGCATTGATCGCCCTCAGAAGAAGGCAACGAGCTTTTTAATTAGCGCTTTACTCGCCCTTTTATCTATTCAAAACGATTTCCCAACAAAACACAATAAGCATCCTTGTGCGACCTTACCGAGGCGTAAAGTTCGTCAAACCTATTCGTGTAGAAATACGAAGGGGTCGCTCACACTCGTCTTCGACTCCGAAAGTTCCGGTCTATTCACCTCGTGTGCAAAGTTCCGAGAAAGCAAAGCACACTCGATTTTCGTTACGGAGGCACACAAAAGATACCGGGATCCATCAAAGGCCTCTGAGGGTTACTTTGCCTAATTGAATTTAAATAATATTATTTATGCGAATTTCAAACGGGAAAGTAGGTCAGAGATGGAAGCTCGAGATGCGTACGAGGAATTTTAGCTCCAATTTTAGGGAAGCAAGACTGTAAGTAGTGAATCGTAAGTAACCCTTGAACACATCAGGATTGTACCAGTATATTACAGAGGATAATATACCGGGTGTCCAAAAAGTCTGGAAACGGTTAAATATCTCGAGAAATACACATTGGATCCAAAAAAGAAAAAACAAGGTCCTCAATAATTTTAAAAACTATCCAATGATATCAAACGCAACCCCTGGGGCCCCACCCACTGCGTTAAGCAGGTAGAAAAAATTGATTAAGTTTGCGAGCGTTATCAAAGAGCGTCCTGAGGGGACAAAACTACAGACACATGGACCGTGAAAAAAGTAGTAGAAAATATATGACATACGTCATGCTGCTTTGTCAGTTAGAAATCGACAAGTCACATCAATACAACAGTGATAAAATGTAATATTACATAATGGTAATAAGCCCAAGATTGTCGACTTCACCTTTGGACTAATCTGTAGACTTAAACAAAAATGGTAGCCATGACATCGACATAGCTTAACAGTTTAGTAGATGAAATGTGGACTTAAAATATTTAAATCCAATGCAAACAATAAAAAAGGCTTATAAAGAATGTATTAACAAATTAAGATTTCGCATGAATTACACAAAACTTTCACAAACTATCAACAATTAATGGCGTAAGGGCGCATTGCCCTGACTGAAACGGCAATTTAAATTTTTGAACTACACTCTGGAATATATTTTCGTGTATATTCTGTCCATATAACCTAACAAGATATTTAATATTTCTTTTATAAACTAATTTAGATTTTTTTATAAAAAGCGCAAATGTGAACACAATCAAATCCGAGAGATTGCAGGATTGTGTACGCACATTTCACAGTCGTTAACGCGCCAAACGAGCAAATTAAAAACAAAGCAGAATAAAACAGTGAAAAAACAGGATTAGTAAAAAAACAAGCTGGTTATTCACATGAATGAGACAACATAATTACTTGCCACGCTCCCGCAGAGAACAGGAGCTTTTTCTCTTTGTATAACCATTGCAAAAGCTAAACTACAAACAAAATAATTATTTTCTTGTTCAGAGGCGTCAAAGATAATTAAATTAGTATTTAATAACCTAACAAGCTCAGACATTCTGTGACGACTAGATAATACCATATGCAGATCAAATTTTTAAATTTGAACAACTTCTGCTATAAAATGTATACGTATTATAAAGGCTTACTCATGGATAATAAAAACATTTTATTCCATTCAATATAAGAGCATTGTTTACTAAAATATCTTAGTCAAATATGTTAGTTATTCAAATAATTAATAATCAATCTATAGAGAAACTGTTTAGAACAATGGAGTTGCAGAAATTAGATTGGGAACATTTTAAAATGCCAAAAAAATCAATTTCTTGCTTTAACGAATCTTGAGCCAACCACAAACTCAGTTCAGTATTTTTAGAAAGGTTTTTACCAAACCAAAACTGAAAACTGTAAAAAAATAAATTTATATAGGCATTTTATTAGCAACGCATTCCTTTCACGTCGAAAATTTTAGGATTTTACTACAATATCTTATAATATAGTCAAGTTCTACTTTTGAATAAAAGATGTAAAAAAAAACAGTTTCGCCACCCCTGCAGCACGTATCTCTCGCGTTATCCTGCTTTCTACCTTTCGGCTTTATGAGAACATCAGGCTGACAGAAAATATAGGTGGTATTCAACGTAATGAACACTCGCAAAAAAAGCACAAAGCTCTAAAAACACTAAAACTCTAACAAGAGGTGTTAGGGGAAAATAAGGTGAGGTATGAGGCCATTATGTTTTTTTAACGTAAATGAAAGCAGTAATTGTGGCAGCAAGCGACGGAAGTTATGTATAAACAATAAGTTATTTTAGTATAAAATTGATACTTAGCCACGTATTGTGTGATCGGATATTCATAAACCTGTTAAAATAATTGACGTGTTAATAATTAGGCATTCATAAACAACTGTTTTTCAACTCTGTGATTGGAAAAATCTTGTTAACCTTTCTTTTTGGACCTACATAAAACAATTTTTTGTATAAAAAAATTGTGTATAAATTAGCTTATTAATAAATTATTCTAAACATTTTTAATGATATGGAAGATTTGAATATTATGGATCTCATTAGTAGTTAAAAAAATATTTGAATTTTATTTTTGGTTTCGTAAACTCAGTTTTATATATTTCACCTTGTTGCTTCAACTAACCGGTTGGTCAAAGGTGCTCATGACATGAAAAATGGCTGTCTTAGCTTGTATCATACTTTTATACAGAACGAATTTCACCGGTCCCTTCAACGATTTCTACTGTAGGATGTTTTTGTTACAATCGGGTTTTCACACCGATTGTTAATGGGGTCATTTAGCATTTCTTTTTATTGCATTTTCTGAAAGATCTTGCAATTTTAGTGCGAACTGAAAAAAGCTTTATTTTCTAACGCCTCTAAAGCGGTAAGTCGGGTTGCGCTCGCTGCCGTTGCTTACGATTAAGAAGACAGGGGCCATGCACATCGCACCTTCTCCGTTGCTGGGTAACGAAGTTGATATCGACAGGACAGAAAAAAATAATGTTTAATAATCTCTTTTTCTTTTTTCTAAAATAGTGTTAGAGAAAGTATAGTCTAGAACTCGTATGGAATGGCATTTCCTTTTTGCTAAAAGTAATAATAATAAGATTCTGCTTGAACTGAACAAAAAAAAACAGTTAGCGCATCTCCCTTGCATATGCACAGAAATACCACTGCACAAGTTCACAGCGGACGAACTGTGGGACTTAACGATGTCACAGCCTCGCGAGCGTTTTCATTCAATTTGATCTCGTATAGTTCGAAAACTCTTTATACGATTGACTTCAAATTTTCAGGGCTGACCATACCATATAAATGCTTTATAAAAGCTAAGTAAAGTGTGTCATTTGAGGTTTGACCAAATGAGTTCAATATTTACGCTCATCGCATGTTAAAAAAAAACTTTTTCTGTACACGATACCACATGGCTCCTGTCAAGAAACATCCACAAGTACTAGTAGTTGCCAGCATTTAAATTCATTACGCTCGCTTCGGATGAGTGTGAGAGAGAAAAGAAATGCGCACGCTGCTTGGAGTGGTAAACGAGGATGTAAAGTGGTGTAATCAACTTGTCAAAGAAATATCGTTTTCCCATTTTTCACCTGCGAAAGGATGTTATTTAAGCATAAATGATATGTTTCCTGTATAACAAAGTAGTTAAGGTTGTGTCATCGTATTTAAAGTTCTTTTTCTGGCGAAATAATAGTTGGCAATACGCGAAGATTCCATACTGTCATTCTTTCTTTTAACATTCTTTCCATTCATGAAACTAAATAGAAAATACAACTATTATCGCACACTGACACAATATATTATTTAGCGTTCTTTCCTTGTCTAATTTCTTGACGAGTAAATCAAATCAAATCATTACTCACTGACCCGCAGTCATTCCGTAGGGATTGATCTTTCTCGAAGGAAAGTTCGCCCGTGTATGGTCGGCTGATATCCAGCATAAGACATAGGTTTGCCTAAAATATTCATCGTTGAATCCAATTAATATTCCACTAGAAACATTAAATAAAAACAGCAAAATAGATTAAGCTCCTAAGATTGATTGTTAACGGCAAGTCCAGGAAGAACACGAACAAAGAAAACATACTTTACATAAAATCATTTAAATTTCCTCCGAAATAATAGTTGCATCTGCCATCCTCGTTTACCATTCAAAGCAGCGTGCGAATTCCTTCTCTCTCGCTTACGCTCATTCAGAGTGAGATGTCAATTTAAATACTAACAACCACTACTTGTCGTTTTGTGACAGTCAAGTCAACAATGGTACCATATACAGAAAAAATTAAAACTTCAATTTAGTAGGGAAACATTCAATTGAAGAACACGATGAGCGTAAATAATTAACAAAAACATACCCGTTTACACGTTGCAACCTGAAGAATTGGTCTGACAGAGCTGACAATCATTTTCTTGCACATTCTGGATATCATTTTCTTTCAAATTGCATTTCAAAAACGTATAGTTGAAAATAAATGAATTGCAATACCTGTAATTAGAGGTAATTGCGGCTAGACTCTACTCGGGTACCCGTGATTGGTAAGACAAGAATCTCGTTCTGAGTGGCTATTTCATGTCTTGTCTTGGAAAGCACAGTCAAGGAACGAAAAAATCTAGTCTTGGTCATTTCTTGACAATTTAAATCTTGTCTTGACTCAAGAAATTTCTTGATAAATCGGAGATTCCCCGTTCGAAAGCCGGAGATTTTTCGTTGCCCTCTGCATTTCTTTGTTTGTAGCGGCCCAGCGCCGCGTAATATGCTCGTTGTATGCGTAGATTCCATTATTAATGTTTTGTGACTAGATATATTCAAAATCATTAAATGAGAGAAATTTTCTCCAATCCAGGTTCTTTTTTAAAACCTAACATAGGATTACTTTTTAATGTAAAGAGATATATCCACAATTCCAGAAGCGAATTTTAAGACAATAGTCCAACTAAGAAAGATAACTATTTCCAGCGTTGCCAGTTTGGGAGTTATTTAAGAAAAACATATTTTCTTAAATTGCAACACTGCATTTTAAATTTTAATACACCTCATGATCATGATTTTAAACAAAACACAAAGAATAAAATAATTAAATCCATATGCCGATTGCCAGATAAAACTAAATTTATAGTTGGGGTCAAGCAAATATTTGACGCGTGACACTTCCATATTGTCATGGGTGTCAAATACGGCCAGGCCACTCATAATATAAAAGTTCCTAATGGCTAATTTATATTATAATAATTACCACCCACTCGAAGTATTTGTATCTTTATCCTTATATATGACTAAAAAGAGATATACATAAACCGAGTTACCTTCTCGTCGATTTGGTCAAATCATATGGGCTGCAGATCCGCATTTTATTTATTAATTTAATCGTTATACACTACTAATCGTTATACACTACTACGATTGCTTTTGTTAAGACCTGTGATATTAATGGTCAATCCTGAATCCCACCATTACAATGCACAGAATTTATCAAAACAAATTTATTTATATTATAATTCATATTCTAGACCAATTTCCCAGCAATCATTTTCTGCAAAGGTTTATAAATAACAATATTCGTCAGTCCGGCCCTGACTAAGTATCAGCTGTAATAAAGTTGGTGAAATCGAAATAACCTAGTATTGGACAAATATGACAAGATGGAAGTGTCACGCGTCAAATATTTGCTTGACTCCAACTATACTTTAGAATTGTTTGGCAATAAAAAAAACAATAGCTTGAAAACTGCTATTCTTATCAACAAATTTTACTCTGTGTTTTTTTTAGAATCATAAGACGTATTAAAATTTCTTATAGAAATGCAGGATAATTTTAAAAAAATATGTTTTTCTTAAATAACTTTTAAACTGCCAACACTTCAGTTAATTTGTTTTCTTATCTTTCTTAAGTTTAGCTATTTTCTAAAAGTGTGCATTTGGAACTATCTCTTTAAATTAAAAAGTTAACCTATGTCAAATTTTATAACCCTACATCAAGATTTCTTGAAATCTTGGTATTGACTTAATGTAAAGGTTGAAATCACGGCATAAAAACGACATTTGACAGAAATTTCAATAAAAATACCAGTTTGGGATGCAAGAAGGCACTCTAATCAATAAATTGAAATAGTAGTTTCAAGAAATTGGAAAAACTAAAGAGAAAAATTGAATTAAATTTAAAGTCAAGACTGAAAAAAGTCAAGAATTTTAAGGTAAACGAAAGCTTGCATGGTAGCGAACTTGAAATGATGTCAATAATGGAATTGCTACAAAATGAAATTTAAAGGTAAGATAAATTAAATTAAATGTAGAAAATTAAATTAGATACACCCGCCCCAGGTATAGGTATCAAGAAAACATATTTTTGAACTTTAGTTTATAATACTCGTAAAAAACAACTAGTCTACTTTTGGTAATTATGTGTGAACTGGTTTGTTTTTATTTTAGTGATTTATGAAAAAAGTAAATTGTGTTGTTAGTTTTCTTATGTTTAATATAAATAAAATATTATTGTGTTGTTTTGAACCCCTTTTCTCTTTATAATAGACAGTAGTTAGTGTATTTTTTCATAAAACACTGTAATAAAAGGAAACCGTTTTTATTACCGCACTTTTTATTTTAGGCGTGATTTAAATTTACAAAGCAACAGTTAAGAGATATAAGTGATCCTTTATCATTACCATAAACTAGTTTTAAAGAACTTTTCAAAGTATCCAGAAAATTGGGTCACTATTCTGCCAATCACAAATCACAAAATCCAAATTAACAAAATTTTTAGGTTATAAATATAAAAAAATATATTCTTCTGTTTTATCCAATGGCCTTTAAAAAACAATGTTGTCAAATGTAAACTTGACATTAATTTCAATACATTTTCATTTCAATAGTTTTTGATCAAGGGTCGTTAATGTATGCCAATTTATTCCAACATTGCAATGAAAGTCAATGCTAATTGGAATTATTTTAACATTGACTTCAAAGTCAATATATTTACTACATAGGGCTGATTGTCTCTGATGCCTTATCTTATACCCTGATATTAAATATTTATTTTCAGAACCTACCTAATCTGTAAGTAAATCAAAGAAAAAAAATCTATGTTGATGTAACTTACAGATATTGGAAAGTCTACTTTTATATAGAGCAAAAAAAAATGTAACTACAGAAGAACTTATCGCCTTAGTCACTTAACTAGAAAGGCCTATGAGAATGTAATTAAATAATAATGTAAAATGTATGTTAAAATAATAAGATATTTTATCAGTCATAGTTTAATTGACAATAAAGTATAGGTACCTAATATAGAAAAATGTTAAATTTCATTATTTTCTGTGATGCCTACCTAATTGTAAGCAGATTACAACCACCATTGTAAATAAATTATTGTATGCAATGTATGCGTGCATGGTAAACGTATTTAACGTCGTAAGCCAATGAATTTGCTGTATTTAATATAATATGTATATCATTTAATACTATTCATATTAGGTTAGTACCGAACAAAGGTAAAACCGGGGGGAAATTGTTAACATCAAATGGGTCGTATTAATTATTCACAAGACATTATTACTGAGTTCCTTACTTGCCATAATAGGTATTTTTAAAATACTACTGTCGTATCCGTAATGAAATATTGCACATCCGTCAATAACACCTAGGGTAGACCAACCAAACTGACACATTTCATAAAATAAATATCCGGCGTCGCCTGACGATTACACAACGTCTACCTTATCTACCAACGCTTTATTTAGGCCTAATGGTCAAATAAAGGGAAAATAAGCGGAACTAACAGATAAATTCTCTATAGTCAACACATAAACTACAGAGCCCCATACCCTTTACGAATTACTTTGGCTGCAGTTAAAACTTTCTGGGTTTGATGGAATTGACCTCAGTTACACAAGCTTAAGGATATAGACTTGAACTTATTCTAATAGCGTCATTAGTAAAATTGGATATCCTTGAGAGTTTGCTTAGAGTAACCGATTTACAAGATCAAAAACGATCTCACTAACTTCTTGACTTAAGATTTTCGTTTTATTATACAGATATAATATTATATCCCATATATATTTCCAAAAAAGTTACTTTCTATATTTAATTTCCATAATATTTTTTATAAACTGTACAGGGTGATTTTTTTTTCGTTGATATTATAGGGTATAGGCTAAACGGTAAGAGATACAAAAAAAGGAAGATGTGTGTCCCGTTCTCTTTTTTAGTGTTTAGTTTATTGGCACAATCAGATCTACGTTAACTAGATGGGTTTAGAAGATTGTCAAAATCTGCAGTTTTTATTATCTCTTATGACTCGGTTATTTATGGAGCTAAAAAGAAACTTTCAATACGAAACTTGTATGACTTTTTACGTAGAATCCAGTGGAGTATTTAAAAAAAAAATATAGATGTGTTAATTTTTGAGGTATAATTAAAACTAGCGCTTTCTTAAAGGGGACGCTCTGCATCTGGGTGTCTCAAAAAATTTAATTTTTTCTTGCCATTGCAACAATATGTGACACTTAATATTTTGCTTTGTTCTAAATAGCTAAAAAACCAAAAAACAAAAATTTTTTAGTTGGCAATGAATTGAATTTTTTAAGCGTTTGTTTTTGTTTGTTTACATGTCATAAAATTCAGTAACAATTAAGGATTGGTTTGGACATTTGTTGTAAACGAAATATTTTCGATTATATTTTTTTAAAAAAGGAGTCTAAAATGAATACTTTTCAAAACTATGAAAAATTAAACATGTTTGAGTGCTATATTGAGAGTAATAAAAATAAAGACGCAGCTTTAAACCTATATTTTGAGCGTTATCCGGAACGACGGCAGCCAGAAAAACAAATATTTCAAAGATTATATCCCAATTTAAGTGATTATGGATCATTTGGAAAACCAAGAGGTAAGATTTACGATAATAAGGAAAATAGAGAAAGAGATGAAATAAATATATTAGCTTGTGTTGCTGCTGGTCCGACGGTATCTAGCCGTAATATTAAGAAAGATATTGGTACAAGTAAATTTAAAGTTTTAAAAAAGTTAAGAAAGCATAAGTATAAACCGTATAAAATAGGAAAGGTTCATAACTTACATCCTGAAGATGAAGAGCGGTGTTTAGAATTTTGTCATTGGCATTTGCAACAGAATAATCGGAATCCCAATTTTTTTAATAATCTAATATGGACTAACGAGACTTTTATATCTAGCGAAGGATTTTTTTAATCGACATTGATCAAACATAAATCCTCATCAGACAGTCGCCAGGGTACAAGGACGGTTTAGGTTCCATGTATGGGTAGCGCTGAATGCTGAAGGATACATCCAAATTTTGGAAGAATGTGATAATCGAGTTGGATAACATGTCATTAGCTGCAAGAAATAATGTTTATTTACAACAAGATGGTGCTCCAGCACATAATAGATATATAGTAAGGCACTTACTAACTGCCAATTTTGGCGAAAACTGGCTTGGTACATATGAACCAAACAGATGGCCTCCGCGTTCCCCCGACCTGACACCACTCGACTTTTATGGGGATTTATCAAAAATGAAATAATATATAAAACCCGAAGTAATACTATAGAAGAACTTAGAGCAAATTTTATTAATTGCATTAGAAAAGTGCCAAATATTCACATCTATAACGCCACTCGATTAGTTACAAGCCGAAGCAAAAATGCATCGAGCAGAATGGAAGACAATTTGAGCTCATTTCGTCATTAAGCACTTATGCTAATTGTTATATATAAGTATATGAGATAATTGTTGAGTTGTTATTATAAATTTTTGTTTGCTTTTTGTAAATGTTGTTGTTTTAGTTTATCAATGTTTTAATATTCCTGTTAACTGGGTTTTTAATATACCTATTATAAAATAAAAGAATAATGATTCAATCCATGACCAACTAAAAAATTTTTTGTTTTTTGGTATTTTACATATTTAGACCAAAGCAAAATATTAACTGTAATATATTTTTGCAATCGCAAGAAAAAATTTAATTTTTTGAGACACCCACATACCCTGTATGTGGGTGTCTCAGTGTCCATAAATAACCGAATCACAAGAGATAATAAAAACCGTCGATTTTGAGAATCACTCTGTATCTTCTAAACCAATCTAGTTAGCGTAGATCTGATTGCGCCACTAAACTAAACACTAAAAAAGAGAACGGGACACATATCTTAGTTTTTCTGTATCTCTTACCGTTTAGCCTATATCCTATATAATATCAACGAAAAAAAACACCCGGTACATTGTTGTTTAAATTAAACCAACTTTAAAGGTGTCCTGGAATTCACGGGTAATCTCTCAAATTCCTATGGATTACATAAAAATAACATCAACATAGTAATTACAACATGATATCAAAAGTTCATAATTTTTTTCCTACAAGCCCCCCGGGGGCACACGGTTCATTTAATGGAAATCCGTAAAGAGAGTACTAGTTTCATATAGAATAAGTATTTTAAACTATCAAAAAATTATATCAAACGCCCGATAGCGTAACCTGCGTAACACTTCTCCCACGAATTCTGCGACACTCTGTATGTATTAAATTAACTTAACATTTCTCTCTAAACTGTGGGCGGGCAATTCAAGCTATTCAGTTACCAAGATGTGTTGTTATTGATATTAAATTTTAAACAGTTCAATGCGGTCTGGCGTTGTAATTAAAGCAATAAAAACCAAATTAAAATAACAGTCGTCGTTAACAGTTTCTAGCCAAGTTCACATTATGTACTTAAGTAGTCAATTTGAACGCCAAACTTGATTAGGAAAATCATGTACCTATTCCAGGCATGACATATTTAATTTTGAACAAGTCGAATATTATCCACAGTGCAAGTTCTAACCCTTACTATGAGGAGCCCAATTCCAAAACTAGTTTAATCCACTATAAGGAAATTTTCAGGAAAACACAAAGTTTCAAACGTTTCGTAGCTGACCGACGAACTTCCAAATTCCAAAATATTTATTGGGTTCAACTACTATTTCTTTTTTTCGTACTATTTTCTCAATTTTTCCAGAGAAGATAGTACGAAAAAAAAGTTTTAAACTTGTAACATTTTGAAGAGTCAGTTTTGCATATACCATTGATGAACTTTTAATAAATCCTTTCCATCTTATATTTTCTGTCCACGTATAGCTGGTAATGGCACTCTTTACCGAGAAAAGCAAACAACGAGAAGCGACAAAATGACATTTGGCGAAATCAATGTAGTGGGAGGTAACCCGGCCAAGTGTCATAAGTTTAAGCCGGCCGTGTTTCAGCCGTTAGTCGATGAGTTATCGTTATCGAGTTTAGTTGTCATGTCTGTTGAAAGAAGTGTATTGTTCAACTGTTTGTTTTTGTGAGTGCTGTGCTATTATAAAACTACGCCTGGTAATACCTGTACGTTTCGAGGGTGTCACTCAAAAGAAAGTCGAGGAATAAGCATGTTTTTATTTCCAAAGGACCCTAAACAGTAAGTACATTTGCACCGCTATAATACATTTGTTTTCTTGTATTTATCTGCTGTATTTTATTACGTGAAAGGTATATGGAAAAGACCTACCATTATTTATTATGTTATTCAAGTGAAGTTGATATTAAATGTATAAAAACAAGTACCTTTTTAAGGAAAAACGACGGGAAGGAAAAAACATCAAATATATCTAAAAGAACATGTTTTAATTTTTCTAACAGATCTTGTTGTTCTTTTGGAAAATATTCCTGAAAGCAGAAGTACTTATTCTCATAGTAGTTTTTATTGAATAATATCATATTTCTACGCGTAGATCAGATAAAATAAGCAAAGAGTAAGTAGATAATAAATACATTATAATAGTTATTTACGATA
This sequence comes from Polydrusus tereticollis, assembly GCA_963920685.1. NCBI lineage: Eukaryota > Metazoa > Arthropoda > Insecta > Coleoptera > Curculionidae > Polydrusus > Polydrusus tereticollis. The sequence continues at coordinate 65,659,138 of OY987327.1, forward strand.
TAAGTGTTGTAAAGATTCATATTACAACACGAGATGTTAAAGTTGTTAAACGAGGCGTCAGCCGAGTTTAATAAAACATCGAGTGTAGTAATATGAATTTACAACAAGAATATTGTACAAAATTTTATCTACTTTCATCTATGAATAAAAATATTTGGCAAAAGGCATTTTTAAAAATAAAAATGCACCTGCTATTAAAAATCGTTTTGTAAGGGCATCTATTACAGCACTAGTGCTGTAATGGCATCTATTACAGCACTAGTGCTGTAATAGATGCCCTTACAAAACGATTTACAGAACTGTAAAATTCATATTACTAAATGAAAGTAGATAAAAAAAATTATGGGGTTGGCCGAAATATAAAACTTATTTTGTTTAAACAAAATACTTACGTAATATTATAATGTCTGTATTAACAAGGGCATTTTTCGCTAACGCTCGTACCGTAATTTTCGAAATCGTGTATAATAGGCTTCTTACCACTCTTAGTAGGTAATATACTATTTCATTTCCTTTCTAAAATGTACAATCACTAAGTAACGCACTATCAATAAAACATTTCAAAAATATTTTTATTTTATTTCATTTTTTTATGATTTTACGAAATTTGCTGGAAAGCCAATTACACGAAACACAGAAGATATTCATGAAAAAGGTACTTCTTACTAGGTACCCACATTTTTTATTGCAGTGTAAAGCATTTACTTCATCGTTTTAACACTTCTTTTAGTGTAATAACCCGGCCAACTGTCAACATTTCATGGTGAAAGACATATACCTTTTTAATCAATGCTAAACTCGGGATATTGTCGCTTCTCGTTGTATGCTTTTCTCGGCTCTTTATTTGATGTTTAGAAGTAGAATATCCCTAGCAAATTGTAAAGTTGTACAGGTGTAACTGCTTTGAGTAATATGCTGCCTGGTCAGAAATACGAGAAAGTGCCATATTATTTTGGCAATCAAAACTTAATTTAATTAGGTCTTCTTCTGGTAGTTCAGCATTTGATAAAATGCCTTTGATTTTAGTTTATGCACTCATAATTTTCATATTAGCTCAGTCTTGTACTACGCATTTAAACAGTTCGGGCGGCAAAATATTCTAAAGGATAAAAGCAGTTTTGATAATGTACAAAATTCAGCGCACTACAATTGCAATGGATATAAAGAGTTCTGATAACAAAACTTATTAGTTGGATGTAGATAGCTTTGAAATAGTACGTGTGATGGATTAAAATAGCTTTGAAACTATAGATAAGGGTTATATCCAATTTTTACTGGGATCTAAGAGATTTTGATAAGCCATATTTTAGACATAGATAAACGTCATTTAAAAAAAAAACAGCGCCACCGCTAATTCATTTATTTTCTTTTATGTGTTACAGTAGTTTTGGAATTAGGTGCCTCATATAGAGCTCATATCTCCACAAATTGCGACCAATCATGACATCGAATATTAATTTGATTGATGTCTAAAAAGTTTAGCCAATAGGGCATTAAAAAAAGATATGATATGATATGATAATGATATATTATTAACCAAGGAACTAACGTGACTTATTTAATCCCGCAAATGGAGAGATTCAAGGAATTAAGGCACTTTAGTCTCTTGGTTTATACACTATTTTTTGTGCTTTCGGGAACAGCATTACTAAAATTAGGTAATATGTAGGTAAAAATATAAAAACACGTGATAATGTCACATTTTAATGCAAGCACCAGTTGAATATTTTATTAGTCTACTTTGAAAGACAAAAGTCACTTAGTTACAGTTTAAATAAACAAGTTGACATTGATTTTTGAGATCACAATCGAAATGGAAACTTTTGGCTTGAAAAAAGCAGCTGAAAAGACAAAACATCCATCTGAATATAAATAAGAGAATAAAATTTGAACCATTTTTTAAAAATTACATGTTGCTAGAATGTACTTTAGTCCCTTGGGATTAAATGACCCAGTTTATTCCCGGAAGTACAAAAATACTTACAATTGAGTTCATGGGCGTAGATAAAGCATAGTATTTTACTCGCAAGCAATACTCACCAATAATATACTATTTTAAGTAAACTTAATTCACAACTTAATATTTATTTAAAACGTGTTATTGTCAAAGTATAATTCCCGTTTAGCAATGAGATTAGGCTAATGAATCCGCATTTTTAAGCAAAAAGGAAAAAGTTTGCGAACAAGAAAGGAATTTCGTAAATAATAAACGACTCAAAAATATCCCGTAAAACTTTTCAATTTCTTTTCAGATATTTTTTCGAAGATTTTAATTTCCTTTCAAAAGAAAAATATTTTCGATAAATTTGAGCCAATTTACCTCCCCGAAAAAACTTTTTAAACCTTCTAAGTAGTTCTGAACTTAAATTTTATCTCGAAATACGGAAAAGTTTTATATTATATTATATTTTACAGGATCGATATGTAAATATCTAAATTTAGATGTCAGCTCTCAATGTAAATAGGTATAGTCGTATAGTCGATATGTAAACCATTGGCTTACATTTCTATCTAGGAAAAACGTTAAGGTTTAATCTCTTAATAAAAATTTATCAATCATTATCAACTTTTTTTAATCAGTTTCTTTTTTAAATCAAAAGCGAAGGCACATTTAAATGAAAATGCATTTTTGTAATAAAGTTGGAATACACAAAGAAGTTTTTCGCGGAGGATAGATGTCGATTTCAAAGGCGAAGAATATCCTTTAAAATATTGCTATGTTTGGACAAAAGCTTTCTATTCTTTTAATCTTTTTTCTTTGTTTATTTCGGGCGGGATACGCTGTCAATTTATTTTAAGATTACGCTCAACGTTTAACTCTAAATTATTAAGATTTTAATAGCGTTTAATATTATAGCAAGAGTAAGTATTAACAAAAAGATACAAAATGTTGCATTTAATAAGTTTAAACAGAACTAATTTTTATATGATATAAAACACGTCTGCTCCACTAATGGAATGTCTTTCTATTTATGATGTTGTTGGAGGGGAGATGTTTCGAAAGCAATAGCTCTCATCTTCTGCCTTTAATGCACAGTGGGTGACATTAAGAGAAAAAAAATAAGTTTAAATCTGTAATAAGAAGAGAAGGAATGTTTCAGTTAAGTAGATTTTAAAAAAGGGCAATCCACGATATAGTGAAAAGAAAATGTGACTGTTATGTATGTAAACGATTGTAACATTCGACTATAGTGCTCGGAATTTGTGAAATTTAAGTATTCGGATACTCACTTTTTTATTATTCAAATATTTCAATTATTCAATGATCGAATATTATCTACGAGTATTCAAATATTCAAATATTTGGTTTCTAATATTCAAATATTTGATTTCAAATATTTAAATATTGAAATATTTGAATACTCGTAGTGATATTCAAATATTGAATAATTTGATTATTTTATTTTTAATACCTTCAATTTGACTTTTACCTTTAGCTTCTACATATTAAAAAAAATAAAAACTTTTAAGTATAGGCACTATATATAATATATATAGTATATTATATAATACCATAATAAGTGAACAGAATTTGTATTTGGTTATAAAAAAACAAACTCATTTAAGATACAACATTTATTTAATACAATAATTAACAATTAACGAGTATTTTAAAGGCTCGTGCACGTAACATTGAATAATTTTAAAGTAAAAATATTCGATAATTAAATACTCGAATATTGCCACATTTAAACATGCAATTATTCAAATATTTGAATAATTGAACATATGAATAATTTTGAAGAAAAATATTCGTAATATGGAATTGAGGATTTAAATATTCGAATAGTCTAATTATTCAAGATTGATTCCTACATTCGACCATGCGTTGACCACAGACTTACCATGGAACAGAAGACTTTTTAAGGAAACGGGTTTTTTCGCTACATACACATTATAACAACTTTCAATTTGAAAAAAAAACTAATCTAAATTGATCGTCGATGAACTAGAACATTTATGATTATTTTTCCATTTACTCCTTTACATTAAATTATTGGAACAGACTAAGTGTTTTATTTCATATAAATATGATTGATATGGACTACTTCTTCGAAAAGAACAATTTCTTCAAATACGTTAAAACAGACGGTAAGGTTGCCCATATTGAACAGTCTCCCAAATTGAACCCCCTCGAGATTTCCGATTTGTAAGAAACCTAGACCACCTACAAGTGCATAATGGAATCAACACCAACACTAGTAGAGGAGCTTATGCTTTCTAGTACGTGACTTCAATAGATCTAAACAATTTCATTTCTGTGCAACAACAAGTTAAACGACCATTATTTTCCGACTTTCTTAAGAAGATTTAAAACCTACAAATAAGGTAAGGGCAACATTCATATTAGTAATAAATAACATGTCATTTAAGGCAATTTTTAGAATAATTAAAACAGTTCCAACATTTATTCGTTTTTTAATTAGTAGGTTTAATTAAAATTTTGTTGGCGGTTGGTCATATTGAATCTCAAACAGTATCCCAAATTGTACGTCGGTTCAATTTGGGCAACTGTATTCTAGACAGTATTTGGTGTTGATTTTTTAGCTTAGATAAAATCGCTCCTTTGCCTAGACCAATATGGAATGTGCCAAATAAAAAAAAGCAGAGGTTATCAGAAGGATGTGGAAAGTACCAGCAGCTCTTATAAGAACACTATTAATCAGTGTCGAAAAAATTAAAAACAAAAAACTAAAGGTACCCTTAAAGGAACTTGGAAAAACTAAAGTATTCTTCGCGCAGAATATGAAATGGAGAATACAGCGACAGATTCAATGCATTAGTTCCAGAATTTTTTTTTCTGTATTTCATGCGTTAAGTAGTTTCTCGAAATCTCGAAAATAAAATAATCTGTTTTAGAAGAAAATGTTAAACCGGTTATAGTTTGAAAAGAAGTTTTTTTATTTTGTATATTGAATTAAAAATACTCATATATTTTATAGAGGATTAAATGTCTATAAATGTTCAATAGACATTTCGGACAAATGAAAATAACAATTGTAACATTTTTCACCAGGCTACAGCGACTTTTGTAACAATTGGTTTAATATAGGCAACCTTACCTACACAACACATAATTTTGTATGCGACTTATTACAAGAAAATAGTAACTATACTAAATGCATTTAAAATAGCACGGCGATTCCGATCCGTTTTGATCGCGGAGAAAATAAATGTGGCAACACACAGAGGTCGAGTTTCCAACTTCAAAGATTTAAAAATAAGCGTGCCAGCAGAGTTTTCGCACTGCCTGTTTGTTTTGTGTTTTTTTTTAACAATTTATCGATAGATTTTGTGAGCCTTTTTTAGTTATCATAATATAGGTATGGGTCGTTCACATAGATAGTGATTTGTGTAAATATATAGTTACTAAACTTTATTTAGTGATGTTATCTGCTTTTAATTGAGTAAACTATGCATATTAACGAACCTTCAACTAGTTGTCCGCCTAAAAAAAACATTTCAATAAACATTAGAACCACGAATAATATTTAAAAACGTATACTATGGAATTCGGGAACGAAATCCTGAACTAATTACATTGGATGCTACAGAAATATGTGGCACTTTTACGAGACTTTCCTCGTGTTCAGGGTTTTGAAAGGTCTTCCTCAAGAAAATGACAAAATAGTCGAGGAGCGCAGACAAGAGGACCGAAAAAAGTAATCCTGGATGATGCCACAAAATCCATTCATTTTTTTTCCTAAATGAAATATCCACAAAAAAAAATGGCTGCAATTAAAAAGGGAGAATCTTGGGTATACTAAACGAAATCGAAAAAGTCTACCAATATTAATTGACAAAAATTAAATGATTGTATGGGGGCGAAAATGTTTGGAAAAAATACGGTAGTTTAGAGAAAAAGGGAAAAAATTGTATTATACCGACAAAACATGACTCAATGAAGGGCACACAGTTGAGAAGGTATGACAAGATCTAAATATTAAAAGCTCAAGGCAGGCATTTATAGATGGATTTTCGCAAGGACTAAGAAATTCTAGTGGAAAAGGTTGTCGTCTTATAGGATTAGGTTTTTAGGGTTACTAATGAAATAAATTTAATTTATAAAAAAGTATATGACGTTCCGACGAAATTTCATCATTTATAATTTTTTTAAATGCACACGCCACATTTTCCTGATGTCGCACAACCCGGAGCTGTCTACTGCTGGTGATGAGTTTCTGACCGAAATGTTGGACTTTGAGTACCTATAGTTAGCAAGTAATATATTACTTTATTTCAACCCCTAAAATAATTCTAATAAAAAGAAAGAGCGAGTGACATAGAAAATATATTAAATATAAATATTTTTAAAAACAGATATAAATAATGGGAAAATTAACTGAAATCAATTTGATAAGTCGCGTCGATAAATTTCGGAAAACTTAAAAGCTTCCAAATCATAGATATTCCAACAGTCAACTTTTCTAAATCTATTATTAGGTAATCGTAAAATTCATTAATTTATCATCCTCTTAGTTTAGCTTTTTTTATTGCTCACTTTATTAGTTTATTTGTTTTAAATTCACGAATATATAGGTTCTGATGAAACGTTTAAACCTATTTATTTGGGTAACATAAAAATTAAGATAGCATTTGTCGGCTGCCGCCAAGTGCCTATTTTAAAGAGTGTTATAGGTGTAAAATAATCAATTATTATTAATTTTAATTAATTTCCAACTTTTATAAAACATAGTAAGTTAGTAAGTTTTTATTCAAGCATTGTAGTGTGGATACTTAGCGGGACCCTAAAGCTTAACAATACCAGAATTGACATACATAATATAATAATTTTGACTTATATTAATAAATTTAAAAAAAAGCTTCTTGATTTCTATTGTCGTATTCAAATATTCCTTTATACATAATATAATTTTCCTAAATTGATGTAGCAAATCCAAGAACTAGAAGGTTTTTAATATCAGCAAAATATACGAAATATTCCTTCCAAAATATTGGGTTTTCGCATACTTGAAGTTACAAAACGAACTGAAAGCTTGCCTCTGGCTCAACAAACAAATTGATATTTTGGCCGGACAAAAATATACTGAAACGGCTTTCAAAGCCCGGAAATATCCAGTATACATACTGACGTCCTATATACGGTAATACATCATCTCTTTTAGTGTTGTGTACACTACTAAAGTTTAAAGAGTTCCGGAGTTACATTGAGATTGACGTCAAAAATATTGTAGCCAAACCCGTAAACGTTCTTAAGTATTTATACCGTGTGAGCAAAATTTATTATCATTAAAGTGTGCTTTGCAGCTAAGGCCGTACTGCTTAACGGTGGAGCTTAATACCTGTTGGGTGTCAGTAAATACATCAATCATTCAGTTATTTCTTCATCTTTAACAGTCATTACAAGTAATATAGAAAAACATCACAGTTTAACACTCATATAACGCTACGTATATTAAACGGAATAATATTCACTGCCTTGGCCCCCTGCGACCGCAATCCCTTACATTAAAAAGCATCTCATAACAAATCAAAGGCATGCATTTAGACCGTCAACACTGGATTTATATGCAAGCGAAAAGCAGTGCTTAAAAAAAGACAGCTAAATGAAACGATACATAAAAAAAAAGAGACGAGCCAGAAGACATGCGATGACTTACGACTCCCACCGACGCCGAAGGAATGATGAGTGAATTTGACTGGATTCACCGTTGCCAAAATGTGCTTTCATTAATTAATATTCTAATATACATCGTTTTTACCCTTTACTAATTGGTTAGAAAGCGTTTATCTCTAAATTAAGTTACAGTACATCGGGCATCCCTAAATTTATTAATATTTAGGCATTAATAATTTAACAATGCGATGCAATTTTGTAAGAAACTGAAACCCGATAAGACAATGCCGGCACCGCACCAGCCCGCTTTTAATTACCAATAATTTCAGTTTTCCTATACTTAAATTTCTGTGCCCTCTTCTTGTGTGAGATCGGGATTTCACGCGCCGCACTTTTAATAATTGTTTTGAAAGCTTATTAGTAACTTTTTTTAGTAATTTACCTATACGAGAGGAATAGTTGTTTTGTTTGTGAGTTAGTTAGTTTTGTTGGTTAGAAAGATTTTTTGAATAGTTTTAGTGTTTTTTATTATGAAGTACCAGTGCGATGAGATTCCCACTTTAATGGAATTTTACAATAAAATTATTGGACATTATAGGACATTGCCACTAACCCACTTATTAGACAAACACACATACATTCTCCGCCAGGGTCCACTTATAAGTACGCTAAGAATTGGCTACCTCCAATAATTATAGTTGCGAGGCACTGAGCTGGAGGGCTCGACGAGATATAATAATATTTTAAACAAGAAAACCAGTTTCGAGAAGTAACAGTTGGTAACATTAAGCAAAATTGACGCACTCTTAAATGACAATCTACTTAGGGCATTGCCCAAACCAAACAAATTTTTATGTGAAGTTCGGCCCATAACGCTACAGATCATTGAATAGAAGTTAAAGGCATAAAGCCTGACTTAGAAGACAAGAAAGATCCCTAATGAAGAGATGTGTGATTGAATCATGGCGATGGCCAATTTCATCAATTTCCATAATTTTTATTTTTCTTTCTCTATATTCTTACTTTGGTTAATTTCGTAAACAACAAAAATAAATTTTATTTGTTTTATTGTCCCCTAATTGTGATCTAAATCAAGCCCTACGTTTTTCAGTCCAAGCCCTCTTGGATAAATTTAATTTTTTTTTGGAAAAAACAAATAAAATAAAGGTGTCAGGTCCAAAAGACAGCTTCCTAAATAACATTTAAATTTAAAACATCTTTCAGTAGGTCCTGTTCAAGAATTTACAACTTTATTATTATAAAAGCAAAAGCACGGACCTACCGCCATAATGGGGTTAAAGAAAGCCCGTCAACGCAACTTTTTCGGTGGAATTAATTTTAGAAACTTTAGACTTTGGGGCACAGTTGGGGAGCCGTTTTTAGAAATCCAGGGTGAGGGTACAGAGACCCGCTTTTAAACATTCTTGTCTCCAACAGGGTATTTAACGAATAGCAGGGAAAAAATTTAAAACTGTGGCTTTTTAAATTCTTCCATGCTTCTCATATACATAGAAAAACAGTCCTTCACTAAGCCGCTCATGCGCGTAGCTAGGCGAGGCTTAGAAAGCAAACTGTTCATTGAATTCAATGAATAAACTATTATGATAAAAAAAAAACAATTAAACGTATTTAAGTCAAATAACTCGTACAACTTAAGCAAACTGAAAAGTGGATGTTTGCGTATATTTTGTGGCCTTGAGACATTAAATCGATTTTTCTCGAAACGACATTTTTTTAACTGGCGGCAGTGATAAAGAAAACTACTCACACGATTTTCCTTAATCTTTACCACAATACTCGACCGATCACCGGCTAATTTTATTAATAATTTCATATAAAAAAAAAAAAAACACACAAAGAAATGGAGATTTTTTTCAATTCATATAATTTTATCAATTTTAGGTTCATCTAATTTATATTTAGTTCGGGCAACAACGATACTTTCACTTTATTGAATAATATCATACATGTCATTTGCTCATTTCGGATAAGTAAAAAAAAATTAAATTACTGCCGTCGCCGATCACAGATTTTTTTACACCATCTTTGTAAAATATATTTTTATCAATTATATTCGTATTATTGTCTTTTCTATTCACAAAAATCGCCTATTTATTGACATCGAAGGGGAGATAGGTACCAGTTTAACTACCCAACAACGTGTCGAAAAATACACTTATCCAGTGAAAAATGTGACAAAAATAATCCCAAATTTAGGGAATTTTAAAAACAAAATTCCCCCATTATTTACACCCGACTCCTAACTTAATCGGATAATTTAATCTCTCCAAGAGCTTTGCTTCCGACGATGTGAAAATTTATTCCACAAAAAGGAACAAGATAAACTTGCAAATATTTGTATTTTCTACAGCTTAACTAAAAATATTTACCGATTGTGATGTCTCTGTTATTTAATAAAATACACTTGGATTAAACCGAAGTTTAAACATTGTATTTTCTTAGTTAAGCATCGCCAAGGATTTTGTTTTTTCGTATATTATTTGAATTAATTTAAAATGAAGTCGCCAAAGTGGCTGCAAAATGTATTTACTGATGTATACATACATACAGAGTGGGGAATTCAAATGGAACGCTGATTATAGCGGATCTGGAAATAAGATTTCTCTAAAATACAAAAGATGTCCTCAAAAGATTTTTCATGGGCTTTGCTTTTGTCATGTAAAAAAAATTGAGGCCCCCAAATAGGGGGCCATTTTTTTATTAGATTAAAAGACACTACTTGTGGCACCTTCTCGGAAAGCTTATTGAAAAAGGAATTTGCCATTCATATTTTTTTTGACATCAGCTGTCAAACCATTTGTCGGAAATTTAATAAAAACTAATTCTTAAATAATTAATGAACAATTACATTAAAACTGTAATGCCACCTTTTTAGCGTAACTGTTGTTGAAAATGCGCCCCATTAACCTGTTGGGATAGACCCAACCGTAAGCCAATGGTTTTGTTTCCTTGGTAATACCGAAAGTTTTGTTACGTTTGACACGTGATAGTTTAAAAATTTTAACGATTTAATTTAAAAATTTATTTAACTGAAACGTTAAAAATTGAAATACTGATGATGGTCGGGTTTGGAGAAAGAAAATGAAGTTAAGAAGTTTCTGCGTTGTTTCATGAAAGTCATCCCGATTTGCCACCTCTGTCGCAAAGTGCAGTCAACAAAATTGAAAAGCAATTTAGAAAATTGGGTCATGTAAGACATGCTCCTCGAAGAAGACCCCCGAGAGTATGAGATAAAACTAAATTGGATATTAAATAAATTACACCAGCAAGGCAATTATCTCGTGACCACAATATTGATCATAAAACGGTGTTAAAGATCACAAAATCTACTGTCATAAAACCATTCAAAATGCAGCCAGTACAAGAGTTATTGGAGGATGACTTAGATAGAAGGGTAGAATTTTGCGAAGTTATGATGGCCGCATTGGACAACCGAGAAATTGATTTAGATGGGATACTTTTTTCTGATGAAGCAACATTTACTTTAGAGGATCAAGTGAGTTTGAAAGTTAAGCAAATTTTATTTATGTTTTAAAGAGAATTAACCCTTGTCCTAGACAATCAATGGGAAAAATCTGGTTAATCGTCAAAATTGCCAATATTATGCCCACGAAAATCCTCACTGGATTGGTGAATGCCACTCTCAACGCCAAGGGAAAGTGTCTTTGGAGCCACAATTTTTTTTACATGACAAAATCGAAGCCCATAAGAAATCTTTGAGGACGTATTTTTGTATTTTAGAAATATCTTATTTCCAGATCCGCTATAAGCAAAAATTAATTGAAATTTAATGAGTCTTGCCATCCGTTTTCCCGACCCGACGTTTCGTTGACAATGCTTCGGCCTTGATATTGACCAAACGCCGCTAATTTGAAACACTAAATAAATTTGTTGCAAAGCGATCTTAGTAACTCTTGTTCGTAGAAATGGCAACAATGAAAATAGCAAGCACTTTAACAAAGATATTTCACTAGTTAAAATTTTAACAAAAATATCAAAAACGGAACAACTTTTAGAATTTTTAGAAAGTAAACAAATATTTAATATTGGAAATATCAGCTACCTAAATTAAATGTTGGGATACATATACTGCAAACAAATCTAAAATGAAATATTTGGTCAAAAAACAAGGTCAATTTTATATACAGGGTTCACCATTTAAAACGAAACAGGCTAATAATCTAATTCCACGTTAATTAAAAAAAAAAGAAGTTTTTTGTTACCAATTTTAACACTGCAACTTAAACCCTCTAGGGAGGGTGAGACCAACCCTTACTTTTTCAAATGGATTAAGGGATCGAGTGATACCTCTTTTAAAAGGGCATTTAATTCTCTTTCAAATGACATCTCATTCGTGCAATTCGGTCAGATAGTTTTAGAGATAATTATCTAATTGTGTAACGGTTTTTTTCTAATCTATTATTTGAATAACAATAATATAAATGATTAAATGTGATACAAAACTAACGTAATTATTTACACAGATGTTGAAAATGACCACCACCGACTTCCATGCAATGATAAAGGTGTAATTCAAATTTTTCACTAACTGCCTGTAACTTTTCTGGTGTTATCAGTCGGCATTCTTGTACAATTCCTTCCCTTAGATTTTCTAAATCGTTGGGCTTTGGTGCATAAACTTTTGTCTTAAGATGTCCCCATAAGAAAAAGTCGGGTGGCGTCAGATCTGGAGACCTAGCTGGCCACTCAATTGGCCCCATCCGGCCGATCAATCTTCCTGGAAATGTCTGATCCAAGTACTCTCTTACCCGTACATAATAATGCGGAGGATCCCCATCCTGTTGGAAAATAACTTCCTGTCCTAAAATATTTTCATCTTCCTGTGCTACTTTTATAATAATAGGATTTATTGTATTTTGTAATAAATCATGGTAAACTTCTCCAGTCAAGTTTCCATTGATGAAAATTGGACCAATAATATGGTTGCCAAGAATACCCGCCCATACATTTAATTTCTCAGGTCTTTGAAAATGATGTTCCCTGTAAAGATGAGGGTTTTCATCAGACCAATACATGCAATTATGTTTATTAACTGCCCTGGCAAGAGTAAATGTAGATTCATCTGAGAAACAGATATTGAAGACAATAATGCGATTTTCAAATATGCGATTTAACATAAATTCGCAAATTTCTGTCCGGCGATCATAGTCATCTTCGTTGAGCTTATAAGGATAATACTTTGCAAGTTTTAATATTCTGTGAACTGAAATTTCAGACACCCCAGATCCTTCTGACAATGATGTTATGCTATTAAACTGAGTACGGTCGGCTCCTAAAAGTCCAAGAACCCCTATTTGCATACCTTCATTGTCTATCGTCCGGACACAATTATGTTTTTTATTCTGCACCGAGTCAGTTTCATCAAATTTTCTGACAAGTTGCATCACGCACTTGGCCTGAACATTCTTCAGGAAACTGCGCGTTGAAAATTCTAGCAGCAGCTCTAGCGCAATCATTGTTGCGATAATACAGTTTTAGCAGTTCTTTTCCTTCTTCTAAAGAGTAAACCATTTTTAATCACAGTATCTCACACTCTTAAACACAACTTACACTAAGTCAAGACTGAAAATGTTCAAAAATAACAAGTACTTTTGGTTCTCATTAACAAAACACACAAAACAAAAAATGCGCATGCACAAAAAATTTTTTCTTTACGATGCAGTCGCGGCGCTAGACATCTTTTTTTGTTAAGAGACTCCCACCGGAGAAGGATATAAAAAGCACATTTTAACTAATTATCTGACCGAATTTCACGAATAAGATGTCATTTGAAGGAGAATTAAATGCCCTTTTAAAAGAGGTATCACTCGATCCCTTGTTCCATTTGAAATAGTAAGGGTTGGTTCCACCCTACCTAGAGGGTTCAAGTTGCAGTATTAAAAATAGTAACAAAAAACTTCCCCCTTGACAAATCTAATTACGTGTACGAGCGATTTTTTTAAAAATTAACGTGGAATCAGATATTTAGCCTGTTTCGTTTTAAATAGTGAACCCTGTATTAACAATGATCAGCAAAAGTTGTGTGCATGGAAATTAATTATTTAATACTATCTAATTTGTGATGGTTCCCAAGCATTTGTTGTATCTAGCATCTTACCCTTCCTTTAGCAGTCCCAGTACGAAGAACAAAATGATTGTTTTTACTAATAATCGCCATCATATATCGAAATTTGATTGAATCTTTTAGGAAAAACTGTTTGTACCATGAACATAAAAACATACAATCGTGTATAATAAAGTGTAAATGCTACTGATGCCTGTCGCAAATTATGATAATAGATGTCTATCAGTCCGTCTCCGTCTCCTCTGGCGATCAATCTCCATTACTCAAATCGAAAACACATCGCTTTCCGTAACCGAATGGCGTGTCCGCAACCAGCGGCACAGTCTATCGGCCAAAAATTACAATATTTATTTAGTCGAAGCCCATCTGAAATTTAAATGAACCGTTTTCTCATTAAGTTTGTCATTCCGAAGTATGGCCTGAATTTTAAGTACTGTGTAATAAAACACGAAGGAAAAAAACTGTTTCTATTTTGTAGTGTCGAAATAATAAAAGGGTTGCTGTATTTATACAAGCATAGTTTTCCTTTTGCTTTTTTTTTGGGAAATATTCTTTACCACAGGTATAATTTATGCTTAGGGTATATTAAACCCAACTCAAATAATCAAATAAGAAAGAAATTAGTTTATTTGATTTCAAAAGCCGTATGCCTTGGATTTAGCAAATAATTGAGAACAGAGATCTGTCCAAATAATTAACTTTTGGATATATTGGAGGAAAGAATCAAGTAATTCGTGGTCCAACGAGTCAAATTTACACGGACTAGTGAATATGAATGAAAATGAAAACTTGGAAAGATAATTGAGCTCGAAAAATTAGCACTTAGTCCAAGTTTAATTAACTTTTTTTCGATAACTCAAAAATAAAGGAATTCCAAAGCGTCACAATTTGTTTTCTAAAATCGATTTTGCTTGATCGGTATTTATTTATGGCATGAAGATATTTAAAGGTTTGAGGACCTATCATTTCAAGCGAGAATCGACCTATTAAGATTCATAAAAAGAAACTTTAAACAAAAAAGTTTACATCTTAAGGTCAAGGGCCAGTAAATGCCAATAAGGGATTTACGTCAAATTTAGAACAAAAACACAATATTAGTTAGTAGGTTAGTACTAACTAAAGTTATGAAGCAATTATTTATTTTTGAGTTTTCTAAAAAAATGTTATATTATGAACTTAATTAATGTTTTGAACAGAATATCCGGCACAGTTTTTGCTCATCGTCTCCGGACACGCTATATATAAAAAAAAAGATGTTTTATAATACCTAAATCAGCAAAAACAGCGTTAGTTATTCTACGTCCTTTTTGTCCTCATAAATTAACCTATAACGTCCTAAATTCACCATATATAACTTTTCACTTAACATTTAAGAAATTTATGGCTGCCCTGGTGATATTGGCATTTAAAGTTACTGTAAGTTGTTAGTCTTCCCCAAAATAAACGACGAAAAATAGAGTTGTTCAGGTTATATTGTCGCAGGAAAACTTTTTCAGTTAATTAGATTCGGACAGTTTCACGCTTCCAGTTTGTCTCCAAGCAACTAATTAAAAAAGAAAAGAAGAATTTACAATTGTCTGCAACGCAAAGTGCATTTTAAATGAGGAGATTTTTCATTATTTGTTATTAAGTATTCGGATGTCCTAAAAATTTTCGTTCTTAATTAGAAAAACCCGGAATGATTTTGGCTTCAATTAGGGATAAAAGTTCTTTTTGTAGGGAAATATTTTAATCGTAAAAATTGTATGATAAAAAGGTATCGACTGTGGCCACTTGATTTTCTGGATGGGCCTTTCGTATTTTCCAAATTGAATTTAGTAAACTATAATAATTAGAACAGAGTATTAATTTCAACATAAAAACTTTAAAAAATGCTATTTTATATACAGGTTCAAAAACGACCTCTTCCCATGAATACCAAAAATAGGATTATATAAAAGGATCACAGGGTCGTGCCTTGAAAACATAATATACCAGTCAAGTAAACATTGTATAAATTAAAGAAATTACTAGGTACTTTTAAAGAATAATTGGAGAAGTACGAACTGTCTTAGAACTAGATTATATTCATATAGGGTGGTCCAACGAAAACTTAACACCTCGATTTTCCTGCTTTAAAATGAAAATGTGGAAAAATTATACAACATAAGTTCCATCCTTTTAAGATACGACTGGTTCAGGAACTGAATGAGGATGATTTCGATCGCCGACACCAGTTCTGTGAAGTGGTCGGTGGAATTATTAACAATAATCCTAACTACATGTTCAATATCTGTTTCTCGGATCAGTGTTCATTTACCTTAATGGCATTGTAAACAGGCATAACTGTCGGTATTGGTCAGATGAAAATCCAAGATTATTTCGTGAAGTGCATACTCAGCATCCCCAAAAGTTAAATGTTTGGGACGGTATTTATGGAAATCACATAATCAGCCCTTTTTTTATACCCGGTAATCTCACTGGCCAAATTTATTTAGAACTATTAGAGAACGCTATTTATCCAGCCCTCGTTCAAGTATTGGAGAATGAAGAAGACCATGTAACGATCATTTTTCAACAAGATGGCGCACCACATAATTTCGCTCAACCTGTGCGTCAGTTCTTAGATGAAAATTTTCCTCAGGCCTGGATTGGAAGAAGGGGACATTTGAGTGGCCACCCAGATCACCTGATCTGGCTCCACTGGACTTTTTTCTATGGGGTCACCTGAAATCTAAGATTTACGCTACCCAGCCTGAGTCACTCGATGATTTGCGAATTCGGATCATTAATGAATGCCGTCAAATTACACCAGAAATGTTGAGTAATGTACGTGAACGTTTTGAGCAAAATTCATTTTACTGCATGGAAGTGAATGGTGGCCATTTTCAGCATTTAATAAACTAATCACAAAAGTAAGTAGTCTTCCACAATTTTAGCTGTCATTTCGTTAAAGATGAAAATTTTGAAGCTAAAATTTAGGGTCAGATAGTACTCGATAAGATCTTCAAAATGAGGTATCGCAACACCCCTCATCCCTATTCAAAATCAGGGGGTTGTGCTCACCCCCGTTAGGGGGTTGAAGTTACGGAGATGAAAAAAACGGAAAAGTTATTCCCCCTCGAATCAGAAATCGACGGGTCCAAGCGATTTTCCACAATTTCATTTCAAAGTAGTTTTCGTTGGACCACCCTGTATAACAATTTGCAATATGCGCACTTTTCGCGTAAATATAAGGTGGGCTCTTTTCATTAGCGAATAAACATAACTATTTGCGGTCATGGCTTACAAATATGCAGTTTGGTCAGCAATTAGTTGTTTTGGTTGTTGAATAATAGGTAGGAATAAAGGTGAATGCAGGGCAAAAGACCTTAATTTTGTTTAATTTTCGTTAATTGTGGTGATTTGCATAAAACCTTACAAATGTTTATACAGGTGTTTTAAAAAACACCATGCCATCGCTCGTGTGGTGATTCCTCACCCAAAACTAAGACAAATAGTTCATATCAACATAGGTCCGCAACCGCTATATTTTTGAGATAACGGTGTTACAACTTTTAAGCGGAGCAAAAAATATGTACGCCACTGCCGATTTCTCCTTGATAGCACAGTTATGCAGGCAGTTTAATGTGTAATGCCAAGTACCTTTTGATAATTTTTTTATTTCAGTTTTGTTTATAGTTGTTAGTTATCGAACTCTGATATGGGCATAGCGATATGCAAATAAATGTAATTTATTTTTTAAGCAAAAACCGTTGGTCATCCAAAGAAAAGCTTAGGAAGCAATTTTGCGTGTGATAAAGCGCAATTTTAAAAATAATATTTATTTTGAAGAAAAACAGTGGCGTATCATTTTTCGCGTTTAAAATATCAAAATACATGTTAGCGCGGACGCCACTAATACAAGTAGAGGAAATCTTTTTTATGAAATAATTGTGTTTTTATGCTTACAGTTGATGCAAAACAAAAACAGATGCACGTCATCAATCAGCTGATAATATTGTAAATCCGTAAGAAAACACGAGGAAATCAAATTTGGGCAAAAAGTATTAAATCTTTATGCGATATTGAATTTACTACAAACTTAAAGGATTCTTCTTTGATACGAACTTACTTACAGAAAATATTTTGTTTATTTAAGCTCGTAAAAATTAATATAATTTGAATTTTATTGGCCGATAGTTGGCAACACAACTGTAAACGGTGCGGTGGCGCTAGCTGGTTCGTTGGCTTGGTTTGACGTTTCATGCAAAACTAACCTTAATTAATCGAAAACCAACTAGCTCGTGCAATATACGCCAGTTACTGTCCATTGTCCATCCTTGATAACGCCGAATGGCTTAAGCTCTTTAAGATGATTCGTCCAAGTTTTGTACTACCAAGTAGATATAAACTGTCGAATACAAAGTTGGATGCAGCGTTTAATGAAGTAAAGGAGAGGGTTGAAACTACAATTAATGAAAGTGAAATTCTAGGTCTACAAAGCGACGGGTGGAGCAACATACGAAACCAAGGAGTCATAAATTGTATAATCACTACACCATCACCTCTACTGGAAGCTTCTATTGAAACTAAGTTGCAAAGACACACTGCACAGTATATAGCTGAAGAAATGGGGAAGATAATTGAAAAATACGGACCAAACAAATTCTTAGGTTACGTTTCAGATAATGCAAAAAATATGCAACTTGCTGGAACCATACTAAACGAAAAATATGATATCATTCCATATGGTTGCCTTTCCCACGGTCTTAATTTGTTATGTAATGATTTGCTTAAAATTAATACTATGTCGGCTCTAATTGACAAAGTTACAGATATTGCAAAAGAGATCAAGAAAAAACAAATTCTTTATGAACTTTTACGAACAAAGCAAAAAGAAAACAAAAATGTAGAGCCAAATGCAGGTGCCATTCACTTGCATGTAAAAACTCGCTGGTCTTCAATTTTGACCAGTTTAAAAAGTGTGTACAGCACGAGGCTCAGTTTACAAGGAGTTGCAGTTAGCCAAGAAGCAACACAAATGATTGATAAATATGTTAAGCAGTGGATATTAGATGACGAAGTATTTTGGGGTCAAATTTCCAACCTAATTAACATTTTTCAACCTATTTGCAAATGGTTAAAAATTGTAGAAGGAGATTATGGCACTATTCACTTTGCTGTAAAAGCATTTCATGATATTAAAAGGGTGGTTCAGAACAACCTTGCATTGTCCCCACTTAACGACAGAGAGAAAACTGAATTGTTGGAGTTTGTTGACAAAAGAGAAAAATTTGTTATTAAACCCATACATTATGCTGCAGAATTACTAGATCCAAAATCACAAGGTTCTGAACTTGATGAAACACAAATTCTTTCAGCAATAGAATGCATATTTAACATAGCAAGAAATAAACTCAATATAAAAGAGCAAGAAATAATAGATGAAATAGCAAATTACCGTTGTAGAAGTGGTAAATTGTTTGGCAATAATTTTATATGGAAAAGTAGTTTTCATAACCCAGTCTCCTGGTGGAAAGGACTTTGTTCTTCATCTTCTTTATCAAAAGTAGCGTCACGAATTTTGATGATGCCAGCATCTTCAGCAGCCACTGAGCGCAGTTTTAGCGTTTATAGTCACATTCATTCTAAACAGAGAAACAGGCTTACTAATGATAGAGCGGCTAAACTGCTCTACGTATCCCACAATGAAAACTTGCTAAATAAAATTGAAAAGGGCGATAGGTCAATTTTTATTTCCGACACTGACACTAGTGACACTGTTAAAGATTTTGAAGAAGTTGACTGGCATGAAGAAGACCCTAATGCCGAAGATAATATTGAGGATGATGACGACAGCGATGAAGATATGCCTCTTGCTCGACTTGTTTGTAAAAAATAATTATTTTTTTTTACAAATTTGACCCTATTTCTATTTTTTTGATGTTTACCATTTATTTGTGTTCATGTATAAGAAGCGTTCTATTTTTTGTTGTTATTTTTTAAATAAATATTTAGTTTTTTCTTATTTTTTTTAGTCTTTAATTTGTTTCCAATATTTCCATATATTTCCAATGTTTCAGGAAATATTTCCGGAAATATTTCCAAACATATATTTCGGGAAATTTTACAACACTAGTTATTCATAAGCTGTAACTTTTTTTAGAACATCATGTAACTTTGACAACTTTAAGTTAGAAATTAAAAGACAGAAAACTGTTTGATGGTTGTCTTAACTCTTTAAGAAATCTTTTCAAGAAAATAGGCTTCGGATGGTAAAAAGATGAACTGAGGCGAAGGCTTATAGAACTTTCCCATGTAGCTTTCAAATTATTTTTGAAAGAATATATAAAAAAAAAGAAGCATTCTTGTACCAATTCGTTTTCTTGGATGAAACATGGATTTTTCAGAATGGTACCATTGGTCGATCTTGGCAAGATGAAGATAAAAGAAGCGTTAGATCTACTAAAGTTGTTGGTAAAAAGTATTAGGCAGTAAACAAATATATAAACTATGAGAAATGTTTGTATTTTTATCTGGTTTTTATGAAATAAAAACTGTAATTCCCTCACTTGGATATTTTGGTTACGAGCGGGCAACACTGTTGATAACTGACGTCACTCGAAGGGTATGACGTGCATCGGTTGTTGTTTTGCATCAACTATATCTTCTAAAATTCAAAATGATATCTAAAGCGGTCTCAAAGATATTAAGGAAAACCCGTTTTCCTTTCAACTGAAAATTAAACCGATTGCGGACCTATGTTAATAGGAACCATTTGTCTTATTTTTGGATAAAGAATCACCACACAAGCGACGGCACATGTTTTTTGAAACACCCTGTATGCTAATCGTTAATTTTATTTCATTTTCCTTATTTGTTCTGAATATGTGAAGCACATTTATTTGTAGATTTGTATTTAAAGAAAGATATCATCTGACCAAACCTCTTGCAAGGAAAAAGTGGCTTAAAGAGAAACAACAATTAAAAACTATTATTTTTCTTGTGAGGCTATTAATACTAATT
Source organism: Polydrusus tereticollis (assembly GCA_963920685.1). Taxonomy (NCBI): domain Eukaryota; kingdom Metazoa; phylum Arthropoda; class Insecta; order Coleoptera; family Curculionidae; genus Polydrusus; species Polydrusus tereticollis. The sequence goes on from OY987327.1 coordinate 65,679,810, forward strand.
AGTCAGTTAATAGTTAATGATCCTGCAGAATTTAATGCAGCGAGCGGAGCAATTTGTTACTGAATAATTAAACACCCTCTCCAAGTTCAAAAGTTCCTTTATCGTTAAAGTGCGTGCGTATCTATGATATGGCCGTTTTCGTGGAGGCAAAATATAGGTTGAGATTGTTCCGGCATGTTTTGTAATTAAGGTAAAGGTTTGCTTACTGCTCAACTTACGTTAAAGGCGTATCTAAACTTCTATGAAGGATAATACCAAGAATTCTATATTAATAAAATTACCTCAAATTAATTTTGGACCTGAAATTACGTGACTAGCTAAAAAAACGAATAGGCTTCTACTGCAAAAAAATAATCGTATATTAATTTTGTTCCAAAATAATTAGGCACCAATAATATACCTACTATAAAATAATAGTATATTATGGGTAGTGATTTATATAAAAAAAAAGTTGAGAAAAGTAACTTTCAAGTTTTCCATTTGTATAAATTAAGTTCTACATTAAATATCAATTTTCTAATATCTGTTAATTACATTCGAAGAATGAGTAATTTTTTAAGTAAATGATGATACTTTTTCTATTTTTGTGGGAGGATTCAAAAGCCCTAAAATTGCAGATATAATGAGAGGCTCCTAAAGAGGATATGAATATTCCGAATATGTAAACATATACAAGGTATTCAACGAAAAAAATTAGGTTTGATCTAGTTAAAGTTTAGGGCTCTCTGCATGTAAGCTTAAAAATATTCTTCACCGTACACACGCTATGGACGCTTAGACCGTGCTATGGAAGGGTTAGTTCAGGTTAGCTTTCCTTTTAATAGAAATGGAACTATTTAAACGGGACCGTGTCGAGGTCAATGCTATTTCGATATCGTTTTAAACCTTGGTGGAGATGTCAATCACCTAAGATTTAGAAACGAGAGGACGAAATCAGCTTTATAGAGGGTTGATTTATGTGTAAAAAATAAAATCGAGAATAAAATATATTAATTTTTTAGAACCTATCAAACCAAAATTATTGTTAGTACGGATTTTAAATGATGACAACATGCATACGAAACCGACCAAAATCGGAAACACCAGGTATCGGTGCGAATTCAGGAATCTAAGAGATGTCAAGATAATAAAACTTTCTTTTCGGTCAACGAACTGATTTGAGGTTTATTTAATATATTTTATTAAGTAGGATTTGCAAACTATGTTCACTTGCTAAAATCCTCAACTTTCATAAAGGTCACTTTTTCGTATACGAGGTTAAAAAGTTACAGGCATTATGCGCGACTTCTTTGTCACTCTGTATACTAGGTAAACAAAACAAAATTTACCATGTGGCTCGTCTCTCAAGAAATTCACTGGATAGAATATCTTTTCTAAACCTCGAGCTAAATTGACATTGAAAAAAGTATAATGCATAGTACCACATGTTAGAGTATATCAAAAGAATGTTAAAAATCTCTATATACACTTATGAACAAATAATAATTCAATTTAAGCATATTTAATCCTCTAACTCCGGCACTGGTTGCCTAAAAATCTTATTATTTTTGACAACATGGCAGCCTGTAAGAGGATATTATGTAGCAATATTGGTTCAATTTCCTGTACTTAGTCGAAGAGAATTTTTTAAATACAATATCCTGTATCTCGAAAACAAAAGAAATTTGTGCATAAGTGTATAGGAACTTTTTACATTCTCATGAGATCCTTTATGGTGTGGTATTATGCATTGTACTATTTTCAATGTCACCATGTATAAATAACGTAAAAAAGGTCAACCCATCTTCATTCAAAGAGGTCAATAAACCCAAAGCTAAGAAATCTTTTTCTTCGATCATAATATACAACGGTTCTTTAACACGTCAACTTATTTCTGATATTAACTAGTCAGACGATGTCTGGTTATTTCCTTTTACGATATGTGTCAGTTGGAGGCCCATTATCATTTTATACAGGTTGAGAAAATATTACACAAACGAATAAGATGCATTGTCCAACAATTCAAAATAAATCGATGGCACTGGCATTGTCAGACCAGCGTAAAATAATTTAAAGCATTTTATAGCTAAACAATGTTAAAAACCTGGTTGCAACAGGTTTATTCTTAAAATAATATAATATAAGAATTGTAAACATGCAACTTCAATAAATCTGGTCACTTTAATATTGGGTAAGAGAATATTACCATAATGGGATTAAATTGCATGCACAACATATTATGGTATGAGATAAAATGTATAAATTGAACAAATTCAGCATAGGTTTATGACATAAAGATTTTTTGTTAAATATTTAAGAAATCAATACACGAAATACTCTGCATATAAACATGAGCCACTGTTGGCAATTATGTAATTTGATAAATTATGTTACGAGTAGCCGCATTTTGGTATGAGGCACAAGGAACGCTATTAATAAAAGTTAATAGTATTCAACTATGCAGATAGAGCCATTAGTTAATACCCATTATTAATAAAACCTAAATATTTAATTAAATAAACTACTTTTTATTGTTTTATAAATATCCTAAGCAACACAATGAAAACAAGTGTTAATTATTTGAAAAACTAACCTGACCCAATTGCCACTTTTATGGTTCAAATTAAAGAAAAATTAGTTTTTGCTCGAGCGAAAAACCATATTTTATTGCTATACTGAATGCAAAACAAAAACCGATGCACGTCATCAATCAGCTGATATTTGTAAATCCGTAAGAAAACACGAGGAAATTAAATTTGGGCAAAATATATTAAAACTTTATGCGATATTGAATTTACTACATACTTAAAGTATTCTTCTTTGATACGAACCCACTTATAGCAAATATTTTGTTTATTTAAGCTTGTAAAAATTAATATAATTTTAATTTTATTGGCCGATATTTGGCAACACAACAAATGTAAACGATGCGGTGGCGCCAGCTCGTTCGTTGGCTTGGTTTGACGTTTGATGCAAAACTAACCTTAATTTTTCGTGATTCCGTATTGCTGTGCGTCTATTTTTTAACAAAAACTCCAGTTCTTTTCATAATTAGCATTAAAAAAACTGTTCTATTAACAAAATAGCTAAGTTATTTACATTTCCAAAAAATCATTTGTACTATATGGCTCCAAGTTTACAAGTAAGTTTTTTAATTGTCTTTTGAATAATTTTTACAATATTAATTTTTCCGTTGGTGCATTTTTAATTTCAGCACTTAGCTTATTATAAAACCTTACACCCATATAGTACGGACTCTTTTCCGATAAGGTTAGACGATGGACAGGATAATTTAATTCATTAGTTCTGGTATTATACCTATGCTGATTTTGTACATGACATGTATTTTTGGTCTTATAAAAAAATAATACTGTTTCATAAATACAGGGTGTTATGGAAATGACTTATTATTTTTTAACCCGTAAATATATAGGTCGAGACGAATTGGGGAAAAATTGCTATAAATGGCGCTCGAAGCTAGAAATTCGAGAAAAATGCCTTCAAAAATTTAGGTCCAAAACACCTACACGCCAATGACCCAAACAGCTGATTTGGGTAATTGTTTACTTTAGTGGAAATGTTGAATTTTTCGCTAAAATTTCGTATATAGGCTAATTAAGGGTAGCTGATCACAATTTTCCTTTTGCGTTTAGGCGGCAAATGCACTGGTTTTGAGAAAAAAAATGTTAAAGTTTTTCTAACTCACCGGTATGTTATTTTGCATGTAATCCTAAAATGTTGCTTATTTCCAATAAAATATTACTTGTCGGAGTCATAGTATACACTTCTGAGTTGAAATAAACGAAATATGCCACAAGGAAACTCTGAAAAACGGGATAACTTGTAAGCGAACAGAAAACTCTACGTTATCTGGAAAAAGACGGGGGCTCACTGACAGCTGGCCACCCATGTTGTCAGATTGTTAGTGTATTATAAATTGCCTATACTTGTCAATTCATTTTTATTAATTGAATGAATCCTATTGGCTCGAGCTAGCATATCATTCTCCTGGATGGAAGCCATTGATAATTACAAGAAAAAGAAGAACAATCTGGCAACGTGAGTGCAATGAATCTGAAAAGAGACGGTTCTACTTTGTCGGCGTATTAACAACGAATTTAATTAAATTTGTGCCTTTTCCATTGTTTTTTTGCTAAAATGTTGCTCTTATTTTATGAACAGATAGTTTGGTGAAAGTTTTATCACATATTTTGAAGGGAAAACCATAAAATCTAGGAAATTGAAAGGAAAGAATACCCTAACCTGTAAGTGAAAAACTTTAACATTTTTTTCTCAAAACCAGTGCATTTGCCGTAAAAACGCAAAAGGAAAATTGTGATCAGCTACCCTCAATTAGTCTATATACGAAATTTTAGCACAAAATTCAACATTAATTGCACTAAACTAAACAATTACCATTCCAGCAGTTTGTCTTGTCAAAAACACATGTGTTCAGGGGCATTGAACTATCATGGAAGGCGCACATAGTCCGGTTTAAGGGTATTTTACAAAATTCAAAATACTTCCGATTTTAGAAAAAAAAACTATCAAGTGTAACTCTAGACCACCTCAGGAGTGGCCCCTTAAAATATAATAAGTCATTTCCATAACACCCTGTATATAAACCAAAAATTGTTAATATTTTCTTGGATTTAAAAACGCTCCTACATGATTGCAAATAAGACATGTTATATAATATCCTCAAAGCACGCTTCTGTATTAAAAAGATTTTTTGTATCTTAGCGTTTCCAGCCCAAAAGATAATACCAAATCTAACGGATGATTCAAAATTTGCAAAATACAACGTTATTTTAACGGTTTCATTTAAATATTTTGAAACAATACGGAGGCAATAACAAGTTTTATTAAGTTTACTAAAGATAATCAATGTGTATTGGCCAATCTAAAAATTCATCCATGTGAATACCAAGAAATGTTGTACTTTTTTGTAGGGAGAACTGATTATCATCTATTACAACTGAATCAGGTATTTCCCTTCTAGACTGCTTTGTTCGGAACAATACTGTATTGGTTTTTTCTTTGTTCAATATTAGCTTATTTATTTCAAACCAACTCTTACATTTTTTGAAGGTACTTGCAACAATATTTACTACATCATCAATTTGTTCGCCTCCCGCTAAGAAGTTGGTATCAGCTTATATTACAATAAGGATGGTTGATTTCAAAATTTAAATCATTGACAAATATTATAAATAAAATTGGGCCTGATATGCTTCCCTGCGAGATACCCACTGTATTTTGCATCATTTCTGATTTCGAGCTGATGTTGCCCTTTCTTACGACCACTCTTCGAGTCCATTGACTTAAATATGAATCAAACCACTTTAGGGCATTTCCCCTAATGCCATACAGATTAAGTTTTTTTAGAAGCAGACCTCGATCTAGACAATCATACGCCTTTGATAGATCCAGAAATATCCCCATTGCCATCTTGCCGTCCTCGAGATTTCTCAAAATTGCCTGTATAAACTGAAAAACAGCCGTTTGCGTGGATCTTCCCTTGATATATCCATGCTGGTTATCCGAAAGAAGATCCCCTTTCCTCATAAATTCAATCACTTGATTGCACATCACCAATTCAAACAACTTTGAGAAACCCGGAAGTAGGCTAATTGGCCTATAATTGTCCAATAAATCCTCATCTCCTTTACTTTTATATAATGGTTTAATTAACGCTAATTTTAATTGGTCAGTGAAGATGCCCTCTCGCAGTGAATTATTGATTATGTAATCACCGAACACCAGTGATTGCTGGAACACTTATTAACTAGAAGGAATTTCATCCTCTCCGCTACTGTGCTTATTTTTTATTTTTTGGCCTATCCGTAATAATTCTTTTGTTGTTACGAATTTTATTTCAAAGTTATTTACATTATTTTTGGTTCAGATAAAATTGTATGTTTTGAAGTGTTGCTAAATTTAATGTTCTACTGTAGAAGTCTAATTACAGTATTTACAAGTATAGGTACGGATTTCTTTTTGAAAGCTAGTTTAATGCACCACATAGATCCTTGCGTCATATTTCATTTTCACAAGAAAGCCAAGGCATTTGTTTTAATAAATCTTGGTACAACCTCTTTTTCCAGGCATGCGAAATTTTCCAATTAGGAGATTCATTTTCATATAAAATATGGCAATTTATCACGCAATACTTGAAATTTAGAGAAGCCCAGGGAGAAAGGCGTGGCCGTCAATTCTGTGGATAAATGATCGAAATAAAGGCATCGAAACTTTCGGGAAGAAACAATGGACAAATGTCCGCCATAGGCATAATTATATGTTTCATGCAAGCAAGGGAAGTATTGCTTTTTCTCAAATAACGATTCATGTTAATATTATGTAACCGGTCCTTCCACAAGTTTATGCGATCGTTTGAATAAAGTACAGGGTTTTTCCTTATAATTTGCCACCCCTTTAAAAGTTTCTTCTTGAGATAGAAAAGAGAAGATAAATACAAAAGTTGCAGGACCTTTCCCGAACATTTTTAATATGTTAACCTAAGAAAAAAAAAAGATCCCATTGAAAATCGGCTTAATTTCCATTATTCCAAAAATATATAATACGTCTATGTTCGAACCAACCCCTTTTGTAAGTAAATAATTTCATCTAGTTCTCGCGGGCCATAGATTACTATGGAAAACAACAAATAAGTTATACTATGACATTATATTATTATAAATATATAAAAAATTAAAGGACGTTAGGAATAAAAGTAAATATTTTAAAACGTTTCCATTGTTTATATGAGAACCTTAAACTCGATTACCTGGATATGTAATTTTGTACTGCCGAATCGCTTTTGAAGCATTGTGCTTATTGGAATAATAAAGTTGAATTACACGAAGGTTTCTTCCTTGATGAAAAGCATTTTTACGTCAAACGGACATAAATATTAACTGCCATAAAATGTATTATACTTCCTGGCCCGTTCCTAATAACACCCTCTAGTTGCTTCTCAAGCGACTACAGTATATTTGTTTTGGTTTCCATAGTGATCCATACCAAGTGCGATAAAACGTCACATTTTTGTTTTGAATCGCGAAGCACAGCTAACAGTGAAATTACTCAATAACGCCTGGTTTGAACATAGATGTATTAAATATTTTTGAAATGTGAAAATTAAGCTGATTTCAAAGATGTGACAATATATAGGGTGTTCGATTCAAAAAAACCCATAAATTGCCATTTTTTAATTTTGAGATCGTCTTTTTTTTTTCTGGTCAGCATATTAAAAATTGTCAGGAAAGGCCTTGCAATTTTTGTAGTTCTTTTTTTCGATCTCGAGAAATAAACTTTTAAAGGGATGGCAAAAATAGGGAAAAACCCTGTACATATTATAAACTTTAAAAACAAGTTGTAGTGGTTGCGATTTGATTTAAAATTTCCAGAAAAATTGTGTGCAGGGAAAATACCACGGTTTTTTCTAGAAAAATTGGAAGAAAACAGACAATACTCAACATAACTAGAAAGAGATGCTCTAAACCCGAAGTTTGCCTTTAACACATCAAATATATGGATTTTTAATAAGAACAAACATACCATAACGCGAAGCCTCAGACTATGATGAAGATGTATTTGTATTGGCCAAATAAAGCGTATCTAAAATTTTTAGTTTTATATTTTGTATATTTTTTATTTATAAAGAACTGGGATTTTGTTTTCGGTATTTTAAATGAAATATTATTTGTAGCATGTTTTTTATATAGACTAACTCAATTTTGCGAAATTTACGTAATTTGCAGATCAACTGGTATTTACGGGGGTATTTATGTTAGCAAAACATATCTTAAACTCATTATAACACGTATATTTTCATGTTCCCGTGGTTAATACAGGTGTTCCACACCTAGGTGTATAATTTGTATATTGTATTAGATTAAATGTAAACAGCCCTATCATCAAACACACAAGTTAACTCTAGACGGCTACTTCAAAATTACCTGTTTTTCAACCACAGTGAAAAATTAACAAGTAGGCTTTTCTCGGTTGTTGTCATGGAAACGGTACGTTAAAAATTAACTTGTGTGTTTGATCATAGGGCTGATTAAACTTTTATATGCCACATGGTATTGTGAAAATGTATTAAAGCGATATTCAATTCAATTAAATAATAAAATAATTCGACATTATTTTCTTTTGTTCCAATACTTGAGAAAAAACGCGTTTTCCCCCGATTTTTCCGAACTATTAAATCTGTAATTGTGACAGTGTTGTGTATTTTTTGCCTGAACAGCATAAATTCGTTGCTCTTAAACCCCACATAAAAAACTCACTAACAAAAATCGAAATTTGATATTTAAATGCAAAAAAAATCATAACCAGTGGTCAAAATTGAAATGATGTGTATTGTTTTTGTGTTTCTAGTATTTCGTTAAGTAGTGATTGAAAAGGTTTGTGGAATAAAAGTAGATTTTCAAATTTAAATAAATAATCAAGGAGTAGGTACTAAGAAGAAATTAATGGTACAGCGCTTTATATTGCACATAAAGTTTTTAAAGCCGTCTTCCTATTCAAAATAGTACTACACATCAAGGACATGGTTATTGAGTTTGTAAAAAAGGTAAAAAAAAAATTGTAAGTGAACGGAGGCATTTAAATTTACCCTTTCGAAACCTATAAATTAAGGGTAGCAACATATTAAACAATAAAACATCTTAAGAAAGCGTTTTAGTTCCGCTGAAAGTAACCATAGATAAAACAAGATATTTTAATTACACCATTAAAGGGTATTGATGACGGAGGCATGTTACTTAAAATTTACTGCTGTTTAGATCATGCAGTACGGAAAAACGAAAGGACTGGGGAAAGCCAAATAAATGTCTTGTACACTTTCCAAATGACAATTTGTTACTGTAGCTTAGGATACAAGTAGAAGATAAACCGCAAACTGTTAAACGTCTTCCCAGAATTTAGACAAATTATCAGTTGTAAAGACAGGTAATAAATTTATCTGCATTGGTTAATTAACAAAAGAAATTAAGTATATATTATGTAGTACATTAGGATTTCAATGGAAATTGTTATTACGGTAAAACTGGGCATATAAATTGTATTACATAATCTAAACCTGATTTTATTTTTTAGGAATTTAACCCTAATAAATTCGCAAAATAAAAAAGAACTATTACTTAACCATATATTTTCTGATACGTTTTATTGGCATCTAATGGGTCATTTTGCGAGCTATTTAAACATATAATGTGTAGTTTCGTTTACTTCATGACAACTAAAACAACATAAGGTTTTACAAACACAGTAATTGACTTTGGAACCATATTATTCATTTATATTATATTTTCTCAACCTGTACATCTTAAAACGATTAAGAACAGCAGTGTAACGTACCTTTTTTATCGATTATCCAATAATCTTCATTTACGAGTAATAATCATATACGTTATCCCTTTCCCCTGATATATCAACAACAATCGTTATCCGTAAAGATCATATAAAATATCTTCAAAAACTTAACAAAAACGGAATGCAAAAATGATTTTTGTATTCGTAACTAAGCTTTTTCACCAAATAACAGAATCACTTAACAAAATCAGTACAGATCAAATCAATGTTCAAGAAAAACAAGAGGATTTAATATAGATCTTTTCAGAAACTAAAACCACTGAACATTTTACGTTCACTTCACTTCAATCAAGTCTAGTACGACGAATTGACAGATCATCCTCAAAAAACTTAATTTTCTTAAGAACCACTCCAAATTGGCCATGAGTGTATAAACTCTATCGCTCTGAGTTTTGAAATTTCAAGTTCTTATAGACTGGCCTATTTAACGGGTCCACTTTAAGGGTTCGTCAAATTCTATAGGTATCAGGAACCAAAACGGTCACCAGCTTCTGCTGCTCTTATTCACAAGAACCCAAACTTTAGTCAGTATTGTTCTTCACGTTAACTCCGTTGTTACACAACTCCGTCAAGTACCAGGCGAAACGTCACACTACTCCTGCTACGTCCATATTATTTAATGGGAACTTTCGTAATTTCTAAAATTCATAAATTTTCTAAAAACTGCGTAATTTTCATAGGGAGAGAGGATTCCACGACGACGTGCGATTGTATTATATCGCCGGTCTGCGCGCAACTGAAAGCACAAGAACGTCCGTCATTCGGTTCGCAGGAGCAGGGAGCTTACCGTTCGAATCCTGCTAAAGCTCTCCGCTGCTATTGGTCGAAGCGGGCCTCCGATCTTCCGATCGGCCAGAAAAAATAACTGAAACGGCGACGCCACGACGAGCTTTCAGGTGGTTGTTGTTGTATTCGTATGATAAATAGGCGAATTAAATATAGTTTTTTTATTTATCCAGTTCAGGAAAATACCGTTAAGTGTAAGGTATCGGCAGGAAAGCTGCAGTCAAGCGGCTAACTGAATTATTGTCTGGAACTTATTGGTATTGGATGATATTTAAAGGCTACAATCGATAATGTGGGATACGGATGAGATAGAGAGAAATTTTACTATGGTTTTTCGTAAACGGTGCAATAATACTCGTTGTTGAATAGTACGTAATTTTGTATCCTCAAAAAGTATTCGAATTCTGAATTATGTTGAAATTGAAACTCTACCCAACCGTATAATTAAACTTTTTCTATTTCAGAAAACTACTAGTATCATAACGGGATCAAAGAAGTCGAAAATATTAAAATAAAACTTGTTCTATACCGTATACAGTATAGTAAGAGATGTCCCTTTACCGTACGCAATTATTGAAATTGATAAGTATTTCAAGTTTCTTTCGATATTCCGTCCGGGATTGTCAATCTGTTATTTTAATGCAAAAAGAAATGCAGTTTATAAACTCGTACAAAGTTCGTAGTGTACAGGGTGTCCATTTTTCGATGTAATTGCAGGGTATCTCGGTAACTAGTAAAGATAGAGACTTAAGGTTTCTACATTACTACGCTACAACTGTTTTGGAAAATGTTGGGTTTTTTGACCACCCCCTGTATTTCGGTTATGCTTTAACTCATTAAAAAATTGAAAACTGTTTCTCAGAGTTTTTAAGTAGAATTTAGTGGCATGCTTACTATTTTTCTGAGAGTCCTACATTTCGAGATTTAAAGCAGACATGATTTAAATGGGACACCCTGAAAATGTTTCTATTTGATTGGGCTATTTTTAACCTTCTCAAAAACATATAATAGTTGATTACTATTATCAATAAAAGCACAATACACAATTTAAAAAATTAGGGTAGGATAGGCCATGCAACCATTGAAACAAACAAAAGAATATCTATCTGGTATGTCTATTTCCCAAAATGTATAGGCAAAAATAACGTTTTGTTAAAATACATGTCATCTTATCATTAAAGTTTAAAAAAATGACGAAAATGTAGTAGCATGAAAATTTTGAAAATTACGACGAGTTAATTTGCTTTATAGAGTGCCATGAAAATAGGTAAGTTTACAATATTGTATTTTAAATATCTAACTTACAGAGTTCTTACTTTCATAGATATCCAGAGAGACGGCAGGCAAATCAAGTAACATTTTCAAGTTTAAAAGAATCGCGAAAGGGACGTAATTAACGTACAGCTTTTGTAGAGGCACCAGAAGTTCGTGCAAAGTCATAGAAAAAGATATCCGAGTAATAAAAAGTTGTCTGATAATAGTATATTATTAACCAAGGTTTAGACAGCCATCATTATTGGCCGAGCGGCCGAGGGCTATAAGCTGTCTAAACCGTGGTTAATATAATATTTTATTCACTACTACAAACTTTTATAAGACATTTATCTTTATAGTATTATTAATTGTAAAAAATTATAGGTAGGTATAAGTATATTTTTTAATCAAGTTACCTGCGCTTTGGAATTGGCAAAATATTTTGTTGTTTTGTCAGGTGGCTTTGTTAATGTCAATTTTTGTTCATTTATGTCATCAGATTTCACGAGTTTTCCGTTTTTTTAAAAAATGAGCGAAGAAAATGGAAAATGTTAGTGATATTATTATGTGTACACCTCCAGAATTAAGGATGGAAGCAGAAAAAATGTTGATTGTATCGATATTTTACAATACCAAGCATCTCTAATAATCTAATATGTATTGATAATTATCTGGTTGCCTAACCACAAGAAATCACCTTTCAGGTTATTTATGTCTATGAATTCATGTTGTAGAATCAAAAAATCAAGTTACCTGCGTTCAAATAGATTCTTGAACATCGGTCAATAATGGATTTCAATGCCTTATTATTGACCATGGTCAATAATAACTTATAAGGTAGAAAAAAACTATTTCTAACGTTAATAATCGGTCAATAATGGCGATGTTATAGGTTAGTAGTGGAAAAAAAATTATTATATACGTGAAGAATTTTTACGAAATGTTTTTAGATTATTAAATAATGAATTTGTTTCTTACTTTATGTACACACTGTATATATTTTTACATGCATTCACACATATATACGATGTACATCTGTACATATTTCTACTACATACATTTACATACTATTTTTCTTTTATTGGGATAAATATTTCATTTAATTTTATTATTAAAATAGGTATGTACCAACTGTATAGCTTAACAAATTCATAAGTTATTCAGTAATAAAAACGTTGAAAGTATCCGTGTATATAGTGGACGAACTTGGTGGAGTGATAAAGCCGTTCATTAATTTGTTCACTATATCGAGACTCCACTGTAATTCCAATTTTTAAATTTTGTATAAAAGCTTGCAATAATGCAAGTGATATAACTCAAAAGTTTCTTTGATAGAAGAAGATTTTTTTGGGCGATTATTTTGTCCTGTTTTTTAGTTTTGGGAAAGTTGGTCAACTTAATAATACTACTCATTACCTAGGGTTGAATTTACAAAATATGCCGTGTTCTTTTTAGAAACAAAATCGATTTGAAGGCATTTCCAGTTTATTAAAATTTACAGACTGCCAAAACTTTTATGTTTAATCAAATTATTAAACAGTAGTTACCAATTATAATAATAATAATAAAAATAATAATAATAATAAAAATAAACATATTTTATTGTTAATTCACTCCAAAAGAAACAGCATATTCCAAAATGAGGAAAACAGAATACTGACAATCAAGGCGAAGTTTAGCCATTGGCTATTCTTACACTTAACCTCTCATGTTTAGCCGAGAGAATAATACAAACATTTTTAAGTTCAAGGAGCTGCTGTAGGCATTTGGGACATGTTTGAACCAACTTATGATTAGCAGATCCATATCGAAATGTTGTATCCTAAAAAGTCAGCCTTTATTGAATATTTGGGTAAAATTTCAACAACCGTATAAAAAGTAGAATTGCAAATAAAGAGGGATCTTACGAGAAATGGGGAAGAAGTAAAATCCTTTCCGAATCTTAAAAAATTCTTGTTAATATAAATGAATAATTTAAGGTTCAGTGACCGTTTTTTTCTTTTAAAATTAATCGGTCATCGTACGAAGTTTTCATTCAAGACAGCGCTATAAAGCGAGGTTACAGAATAGCACCGTTAGTTTCTGAATATTGGTCTAACTAGGTAAAATTATTATCTTAAGTTACCCTAAAATATATTATGTAGGAAGGTCAGGAAACTGTATATAAATAACGAAGTTAATTTTTCCTCTCGACCATTTATTTTACACAATTTTCATTTATAATTAAAACAAAGGGAGCACGGTGTCTGTTCTTGAATGTACTTTGTTTGATTATAAAGTATAGGCTACTTAATTAACATCTTGAAAAGAAATGAAAGAAAGTTGTTTGTGATATTAAGATATTATAATTTAAGGTTCTTATAAGGATTGAATGTTCATTCCTTAACTACTTAAACGTGAACGCTCGATAGGACTTTGATTTTATTATGTTAAGTCGTAAAAAACCGTATCACCATCAGGCACGTCTAAGTAAGATATGCCAGTCAGTCGTTCAGTTATTTTGAAAAATTGCTCTCGTTTTACAGACGACGAACTAGCTACTAGTTATAATTGCCACAGCTCTAGATGATGAGAGCAGGAAAATTAGACCAGAAAATTCATCTTCTTTTACGCATCAACCAAAAGTTTTGTAGGTACTCTTACGAACAAAATCTCTTTTATGAACACAGCCAAAATAAGATTCTTGCAAATAGCCAAACTTGAAAAAAATATCTTTATCGAAAGCTGGTTGTCTTCTTGTATCAAAAATATATCCTTAATGACAGAAATAATATTGATTTTCTCTAAAACTTAAATATTCCTGAAATATATTTTTTAATCAAACGTTTATTCTTGGCACAAATAAGTAGCATACTTTAATATAGAAAATGTCACGGTTTTCATTTTAAATTTGTAACAAGAATTTATACTCTAATAATAATTATTATTCTTAAGCCGAAACTAACATAATATTATTATTACACTGATAAATTCACTCCTACAATAAAATGTCCATTTGACATTTGCATTTTTATCACTTTGACATCGATAAAAAAAATGTGCATCCTTTTTTATCGCGATAAAACCCTCTCCAGCTCAAAATCGAGTAGCTTTTCTTCTTCATTGCTCGGCAACCTGACATATTGGTACAAATTAATTTGATGCTGTCAAACATTTTTTTAGTGAGGTATTATTTTTCTTTAGTATCTATTCATGCCAAAATTCGTGAATTTCTCTAGCTAAAAATCACTCGATCTTATTTTTAAGATCGGATAAACTTTTATCTTTTAAACTCAAACTAGATCACTTTTTAGCAATTTAAACGCAAACAAACGGTAATAGATAAAAAACGCTCCAGCTTCGCTGTCGCGTTTTTATCATTTCGTTTGTTCTCGTTAAATTTCTAAGCAATCTAGTTTTCGTAAAAAATAAAAGTTTATCTGATAAAAAAAAGCTCTTGTGGTTTTACGAATGATAAAAGGCATCTTGACTTTAAATTACTTGATCTGAAGGTAATAATCTTATTTAGAGTAAATGTGTTCTTAATACATGATTTACTGTGTCTTTGGTCATTTCTGGTTATGTTCTTGGCGGCAAAATTTCTTGTTTTAAAGCTGGCGTCTTTGAAATTGTAACATTTTGAAATGGTATTTTTAACAAAGATAAAGTTCTTTGGGCCAAAGTAATTGGCTCTTGTCCTAAAAGGATGGTATAGGTATTTACATGCAATTCAGCATCTGCGCGGGGTCACATCAGTAATCCAGTGACCGAGCTTGAGGATTCTATAAAGCGTCTCAGCTTCCGTGTTATACCGATAATAATTTCTATGGCTTAGTGGATGTGGATTGTGGATGGTTACATTGGATGTAGATGGATGCGATTTTTAAGTGTTTCGACATCTTACGATTATGGAGCTAGAATGCTTGTGATTTGTTGCGTGCGTAGTTTAAACTCAAAATGCACGACGAATTAGATAACGTATATTTTCTTGAAGATAGTTGTCTATATTGGCTTCGCTAAAGTCACCACTTGCATTTTCCTCTATATAAAAGCGTAATGTGCGTGTTTAAAAAGAAATCTTTTTACTCTGTGTATTAAAAATAATAATAATAAACGCTACGTCCTTATAAAAATATTGAAAACATCCATTTATAAACAAACACCAAACCTCTAGAGCAACAAATATATTCTTGCAACAAGTCATTAGAACAACTCCATTAAAACTTTCACGAAAGTTATTATGAATTGAATTTCTTTGTCTTGATCCGTCTTTGAGTCAAAGCAATAACAAAGAGTTGTGTCCTTGAAGCAAAGCACATATACTTGACAGAAATAAATAAATACTTGTACATAGTAAATTCAGATTTAAACGCTTCTATTCAAGGACGTCAATGCAGCTAGACTGAAGGTCAAAAACGTGTGTCGAACTTTTTAGGTTTTCCACTGGTACGATAGAACTTTACGGAACGGAAGGGAGACCTGTGAATGTGAAATTTGTATAAAATTTGAAAACAGCCAATATGACGCTGTTTATTTGATAATAATAAAATACAGGGTGTGGTCAATGTTTGGCTTATTTTAAGACTATAAAGGACTTGACGATATAACTAACCCAAATTTGGCATGTATAATACTTCCAATATTTACAAGACGGGTTATTATTCGGTCAAAGTAGTCGAAAAAATAGTGGTAAGTTTACAATAATTCGCATAGAGCTGAAAACTGGTAGAGACCTTGGGGACATTGTTACAAATAAAATACTAAAAGTCCCCACCGATCCCACATCTGCAAAAAAAAGTTATTAAGGGTCAAAGGTAAAAAAATGTTTTTTTCAATTTTTTCGATAAACGGTAAGTTTTATCATAAAATAAGATCCGACAAAATTTTAGAACATGAGATTATCTAAAAAGAAAATGTTCTTATACTTTTTTTTTAAGAATCACCATTTCTGAGATATTGCGATTCTCGAAAATAATAATATGTGCGCTGAACCGCCTATACTGCTTTATATTATTATTATCTGCTTATACAAAATGTCAAAATCATATCTTATTTTCGATGCTATAACTGACTGCGATACTACATCAACATTTTCAGAAGGGGTGAAACAACAGTATTTAAATTCTTTAAAAACATGATTTAATTAATTGCGCAAAAGTATTTCAAAAGATCGACTCTTCTCCACTCAGACATCATCACGAACGCGATTCCCTTTCTTTTTGCTTTATATGGAGCTCCAAAAAAGATTAATTGTTTAGTAAAAAATACACAGAACAATAAAAGAGTGCGATTATCTTGTCTTCCTTCAACATCTGCTTCTGCTAGTCAACACTTGTGTCGAGTATACTATCAAGTATAGCTAGGCAATTAACTGGACCCAGAAGACTGGGGTTGGAAATTAGTAGATAATACTTTGGAGTCAATTGAAACTTTACTCCCACCGGCTCCGGAAAGACATCTCAACACCATCTTTTGCAATTGCAAAAAGGGTTGTAGTGCAAAATGTAGCTGTAAAAAAGTCTTAAAGGTTGTTTTGTTCACCAGTATGTACTAATTGCCAAGGCCAGTCCGGTTCCAACGTTGAATCAACTTCAACAGATGAAGATTTGTATGATATCGATGAGGAGACAACTGATGTATCTTTTTCACATATTCAGCTAGAAGAACAAGGAGAAGAAGAAAGCGAAGAAGATATAACAGTTGAAGTGGCATTTGAAGATTATCAGTCAGAATAACATCTCCCCGAAACCAACAATAATTCGTGCGATTTAAATAATTTTCAATAGTACTATTTTTTAGTTAATACAATATTTTTTCATAAAACTAGGTCACAATAGATCGTGGACTATGCCTACCGGGGATAACAATTTGTGTAGATAATTTCATGATATACAACTTTTGTCTGATCTATTTTTATGATAAAACTTACTGTTTACCGAATAAATTATAAAAACCATTTTTCTTTACCTCTGACCTTGAATAACTTTTTTTTCAGTTGTGGGGGGTCGGTGGGGACTTTTAGTATTTTATTTATTTTATTCCCAAAGTCTGTACCAGCTTACAGCTGTATAAGAATTATTGTAAATTGAAATGTCTACTTTGACCGGATAATTAGTCGAGTTTATTCATTCCAGGAACCTTTTTTTAGAGCAACTTTGTGAACTCTAAATTAATGAACACATACGATGACGAATTAGAAGGCTTCGTTCGAAAAGTTTTGTCACAACATGCTTATTCGTAATTTAAACTACTAGATTAAAATAATAATAAAATGGATTAGGTGATTAAAAAATCAAAAGCACGTGACATGTTAGTTAATCGATAAAATGTTCCTACGACTTAATATTGACTCTGGTCTTTATACAATAAAAAAAAACTCACTAAAACAATCATTTAACGAGCTTCTAAAGGACTAACCTGCAAAAGGGACTTTTCTGCACATACTGACGGCAATGCAGCTATGTCAAGTCATCGGTGCATAAGTTGTGTTTGAAGTGTTCTGTGTGCTATGCGAGCAATTTTCACGTTCCAATGAAGCAAATTTACACTCGTTAAATTCGATACATAAATAATATGCAAACGGTGCCGGTGACTGGTTATTTTCAATTTTTATGTTTTTTAGTTTGTGAGAGCTTTTACCGTTTAACATAAATATTTAAAACTAATATCATTTCTGTTACTGTAACCAGAAAAACTATATTTTAAAATTACTTTTAAATTGTGATTTGAGGTTACATAATAAATGAGGTTATGCTTTTCAAGCTGATATGGCGTTTTAGTTGAAACTTTATTTGAATCATTTCATCAGCAATATCTAATGTTTTAATAAACAGCAGCCAGTCGTTTATCGGTGCAGTTCATTACTCCCCAGTCGTTAAAATTCCCGCTTTAGTTAAAGGCTAACGTACCTAAGCGACAAAACCAATTTTGATATTTTTCAAATTATTAATGTAGTGGAAATAAAAGTATGGCGTAACTACACTAAGCTCACCGAGTATACATTTTTAAAAATGCGTTGTAATCTTATAATCAAATCAGTTTAAACGTGTATTTCATTTGAATACTTCTCGTAATTGATAATTTTGAATGTGTCAAATTTGAACTGATTGACGTTTTGTTGTTTGACGTGTTCTGTCTTTAATAGTTAAACTTTTGTTAGTGAAGTCCTCTATCATAAATCGTTATACGAACGCCGAAATGATTGGCATGCATGTCATTTACGGACTTGCTGATGGCAATTTATTACAAGCTAGGCGGTTGTACATTGAACGATTTCCTGACCGTAATGTTCCTAGTAGGAAAACATTCCAAAGTATTCATCAACGTATTCATGAAACAGGCACATTGAAACGAAGAGGGGACCAGAAAGGTGAATGACAGTAAGAACGGTAGAAGGGGAAGAGAATGTGCTGAACATGATCGAGGAAGATCCAGGTACTTCTACTTCAAAAATTGCAAATACTTTGTTTGCGAAAGGTTCGGATTCTTTGATAATCTTCAAACGATTACAACTGAAGAGTTAAACGCAAAAGCAAAAAATCTTGTTGATTGTTACCCAGAAGATGTAGAATCGACTCTTGGCAATGAACTGGTTCAACTCGAAGAACCTGGAGCACAATTTCTTTATCGCATAATAATGGAGAACAATCTGCGCTCAACTTTTGTAAATGCTGAAATAGTTCTTCGCATATACTTGTCCATGATGGTGTCCAATTGCAGTGGAAAGAGATCAGTCTCCAAAATGAAACTGATCAAAAATAGATTACGTACGAGGTACGAGTATGGGACAGAAACGTCTTACCAGCCTCATGATTCTGAGCACAGAAATTGACATTGTTCGTGATTTATCTTTCGAAAATGTTATCGAAGTGTTCGCTTCGATTAAATCTCGTAAAACTTCTGTATTCTAACCACACATACGATTCTGATGATTGTCATTAACGATATTCATATTACAAACAACGATGTTTTTTTAATGCATTATATTGAACATAATAAAAATTATCAAATTAAAGGTATAATAATGACTCTGCATACATTTTTGTGCAACCAACTTTTTATGTTCATTGTTGGGGGCCCCCACCAACCTTAATCCGGCCCTGGTTGTACACATAGCACATACAACGCGTTCAGGCACTTCTTCCCGCTGATCTTCCTTCACGGATTGTATTCTGTCAATGCACACATTGGTTCAAATCCTTCAACTAATGACGCTGATCCTTGTTATCGATGAATCGAATTTCTCAAGGGATGCAATAGGGAATTTTTACAACAACCATGTGTGGGCTGAAGAAAATCCACATGAGGTACTTAAAGATTTTTTCAACATCAGTTCTTGTTGAATGCTTGGATCAGAATTGTGGGTAACTGGCTAATTTGACCGGTATTTCTACCAGGAAGCCGTATCGGCGAGGTGTATCGCAACTTTTTGGAACAGACGCTACCTCAGTTTCTGGAGGATATACCATTGGCAACAAGAAATGCATAGTGGTTTATGCACGATGGTGCACCAGCGCATTTTAGTGTAGTTGCGTTTGAGTTTTTAACAGTAACATATGGAGATCACTGGATTGGTCGAGGTGGACCTCACTTATGGCCTGCTCGATCCCCGGACTTAAACCCCATTAATTATTTCCTATGGGGCCGATTGGGGCCATCTAAAGTTGTTAATTTATACTACTCCAGTGGAGAATCTGGAAGATTTTTAGAAATTGGATAATTGCTGGGTGTAGTAACTCAATAAGAAACGACCCTGGTGTTTTTCGCCGGCACTCAATGAGGAGAATATTGAATTCTTGCATCCTAGCTGGAAGTAGTCATTTTCAACCGTCTTGTAGATTAAGAAACTTTACATGTAGTTTTTGGTAATAAAATGTTGTTATTGTCGCAAACTTTTCTCGCCCTGTAACTTCGGAACAAACCGGCTTTTCAATAATCATCAAAGGACAAAATATTCTTAAAATAGTGCAGGGAATAACCCCTTCAATTTTTGCCCTATGTTTAATAAACACCCTGTATATTGTGCTGTGCTACAGATGAATCAACGCTTCGCTAAATATAATAACTTAAGAATATTTATAAATTTTGACACAAAAAGCTCAAAATTTGTGCGAGACACGGAACGACTGTAAGCCAAAGACCCTGTGGTGGAAAACAGAAAATTATGGCTAGAGCTACGGGAGTTCTCACGCCATTTTCAGGAGCAGCCGGAACGGTCAAGGAACTTGAGGTCGCGTCGCGGCGCGTCGTGCCGATGGCTAATAGTTCGCACAAATGAAAAAGCAAGCTAGAATACTTATATTTCTTTACATTTTATTTTGTGCTTAGCTGATGCAGAGAATGAACAATACTGGTATTATGAAAACATTTTACTGGACCAATAAAATGCGGAATGAATTAAAATTAAAAAAGATATGCACATTTTTCTGCAGTCAAAGGTTTATGTAGGGGCTTTTACAGTTTTTAAAACGAGTTTATTTCTATTGTAAAAATAATTTAATGCCCTACCCCCGCAATATCCCATAAAAAATATTTTATTTCGTTTTTAGCACTTTTAGCGTTAAATCAGTGCCTTTAAAAACTAATTATTTCAAAAGAGAAAAGTATTATGATTTATTATTATTTAATTGGAAGTGACTAAACAATCGAAGAAAATATCTGGATTAAAAATATTGAAGAAGTGTGATGCCTTGAGGTTTTGAAACATTAAAAAATAAATATGTACTGATTAATCTAAAAATAGTTGTCAAAATACAAAAGAATTAAATTTTTATGTAGGTACAGGGACATTTCTTTAAGTGTCTCACCCGATTGGCGATTTTCCTGCTGACTATAATAAAAAACAAATTATACATTTTTTGATGATTTTCCACAAGGAAGAATTTAGTGTGAAAAAATAAATAGCTTCACAAATTTGACAGATACGACGGCCATATGAAATGTTTTGATTTTCGACCATCATCCATAACTACACGAGTGAATTGCATTTCGCGATTTGAGTTTAAAAACATATAGTTGTTGACATTTATTTTCAACCGTTCCGGAAATACGGGGGTTCTTAAATTGTCTTCATCGATTTTCTGTTTTATGTGTTCCACCCCTTTAATAAACAGACATTTTAAGCAGAAAACCCGAATTGTGGCGTTTAAAAATTAGCGAATAAAAAATAATTTAATTTCGAAACTTCGGTAGGGCCGAAAAATATGACAGCTGTCAAAATGAATTTTGGGGAAGGGGTGGGGGTCAAATTTTTATATTATGAACTGTCCCCTCCTTTGACAAAGGCATGATGTTTTTGACATTATATTTTGACTTTTGTGACCTAGAAATTGTTTCTAATTACGAGGATTTGGTGTCCAAAAAACGGGTAAACGTATCTCACTGAGAACAAAAATAATATTGCAGGTATGTTTTTTTCTCTTTCACCCGAAGGTTCATCAAACTATTTTTTAGTTTTTAATTATTGATACTTAACTGTAACAAATATAAGTAATGATTAACTTTGAAACTTCCTTTTAATTGTTACTTTCGAAGTGCGCCCCCCCGCCGATCGCAGTTTCTTTAAAGTGGCCCTTGACAAATCCGAGTTGTACACCCCTGGTCTATATATTCCATGTTGAGAACTACATTATCCATTAAAAATGATGTAAATATCAGTAAATTCAAATCAGTCAGATTAAAGGCAATTCACCAAATTGAAAAAAGTGCAGGTCTTGACCCCCAGAATTTAATTTTACACTCCCTCCCCCCCGCCCCATCTCTCGTAAAAACCAACCCCTAATGGCATTAGCCGTTCCGGTGTTCCGGTCGTATCCCGGCGATCCCAAGTAGAATCTAATAATTGCCCTGCCTCGGTAATAACTGGTTGATCAAAGTATTGCCCCCGGAACGCACAACTGTTTTCTCTTGCATTTATTACTTATTCTTATTTACAAACCTTCAGGCAATAATACTGAAGAATAACAAAGTAGTAGCAGGCAATAAAATTACATGACTGAATCCGTAATTCGCTACTACTACGTATATTTCGAAATAGTGTAATGCAAAGGAATGGGAATAACAATCTAGCATTTTCTTTGTGGTTCACTAAAGATCTATTAGCATGAGATATTGAAATGGTTTCACAAACTGCACTGAAAATAATTTCTTTAATAACTTATTCATCAAGTTAGGTTAGTTCAGGATCATATGAATAAAGTAAATTTTAACGTGAAGCACCTTCTAAGGTATAAAAATAGTCTTGCTATATGTACGTAGTACGTACATTATACGCTGTACGTATAGGTACTGCCACATCCAACTTTACGTTGGAATAAAGTAAATACGTTAAACGCCCTGGCAACAAGACGTTTTGTACTTGGAAGTTTCGCGAGTGGTTTTGATGAATACCACGAGCAAAATTGTCCCAAAAGCAAACATTTCTTCGAAGATAATCTTACCACGAGTGGTATTCAGCTAGCTAGACTATGTCACGAATGTCTGTACGCACGAATCCATGGGTTGCTTACATACTGACGACTTTGTCTTTACAGTGTTTAAAAGGACTACTGTTTTAATTGCTCGTCACATTTTTTGCTGATTTTTTTGCCCAAAACGTGAGTTTTCTTCGTTCATTTTGCCATTTTCTTAAAATGTGAAACATCTGACATTCACTTTTTACTTTGACGATCAAGACAATATCTATCGAAGTTTACTAGATTTGACAATGACAACCGGTAAAAAAATGTAGATAACAATAAACATTGACACAACCAAAACAACATTCGGTGATTATGTACAGAGGCAAAATTAAATTGGCTACTGGAAAAAACACTGACTAGGTGAATAAACCACTATATTTGGTAAAAAAAAATTATTGCGGCAAAACAGTGATTTTATCAAAAAATATTGTAATTTGATTGGTTCAAAAATATCATGAGTGAAATAGTCATATCGCACCCCCAATGCAATACTAACGCAACTCAAAAAACATAGTTTTGAGAAAAACGCTTTTAAAGTTTTTAGGATTTGAATGTTCTTACGTAATTTTGTAACCATTTAGTGTTTTGGTACTTTTTTTTTAACAAAAGCCGTTCTATACTATTGCTTGAATGTAACGCATACCAATAAATTTAAGAACTATTTCAAATTAATTTATTTAAAAAATAAGTACGATTTTTTTTGAGTTGTGTTAGTATTGCATTCAGATAATTATTAAAAAGCAATTAAAAATACAGATAAATTGTCTTAAAATTTTGTTATTATGGGAAACTAAATAATATTATGACATTAAAGCTTGTGACTCTACCCTTGGAATAGAATTAATATACTCTCGAACACCGTCTCGCAAGCTTGGATCCAACTTTCTTTGCTTCTCATGCTTACCTCGCATTTCTGCTTGAACTATTCCGGTATTGTCTATTTTCTTTAAGATGGTACGAATCATTGTATCCCCAATATTCAGTGTAGCCATAAAAAAATATTTGCAGACTCTGATCTTTTCACCATTTTTATCTAAAAAGTATGCTTGATTTTTAGATCGCTTACTGTTTTCCAATGAATGTCTATATTTTGGGTCTATTGTACTTATATATAAAGAAATATACTGCCTTTGTTTGTCATTCTCTTGGATATTCCAAAAATATTTAAAATATTTTTTTCGATCTTCTTGTGTAAAAGATAAACTACATTACTGTCTACATTTTAGGTCACACGGTGCTTTAACTCTCTTTCTGGGACTGATTTCCCCTTAATTGATACGTAAACTTTACCAGAATTTCTTTGCTTTTTCCTGATATTTCTTTTCCAACCATTTACATCTCTTTTTCTTTTTCGAGATTTATTTTTTAATGCCCTTCCAACTTCATTTTCCTTGTCTACTTAATTGTTTTCATTATTTAAAATATTTGGTGCTATGGTATGCTTTTCCTGGCACGATTTTTTATATTTGTGTTTAAGTGTCAGAAGATCTAAATTAGAATCATCTAAGTCGAAAGTGCTGTTATCCGATAAAACGTCTACATCTTGTTCATTCGCATTAAGTTCTGTTTATTCTTGGATTTCTTCCGTGCCGTAGCTTCTCAAACAGTCATTCTTTATTTTCTCTGGCTCAAAATTATTTACTTCCTCCTGAATTATATCAATTTGTATTTCACCATCACAATTATCCACTTCACGTTCCAAGGAAGGACTTTTATCTTGACTCTAGAGACAAAATACAAACGTAAATATTATACATCATCATTTTATACACAATTAATTAAATTACCTAACTAAAAAAGACAACAACTGCTCCAAAAACCAAATAAACGATGGTCACTTCGGCTAGTAATAGTGGAAATGCAGCGTAAACAAGTCGCCACAAGTCAAACGCATACACTATAAAATTTCTTCTGCAGAAATTATCCAAATGCAATAATAACGTAACTGAAAATATGTTACTGACGCTCGAAATAATTCAGAATATTTTTAATGCAATACCAACACATCTCAAAATAAGTTACTATTGCATTGACACTCAGTTTAGTTTGGTTGAAAATCATACTAACATATAGCTAGTTTAAAATTCAAACATAGTGTTTTAAGTTATGTTACTTTTGCTGTAAAGAATTTAAGGTATGAGTAATTTAATCCGCAACATAACTCAAATTTCGCATTTTTTGAGTTGCGGTAGTATTGCATTGGGGGTGCGATATATATAAAACTTATCATAACAGAGAAAATGCAAAATTTTTGATTGTTACGAAAGTATTTTGCGAGGCAATAATTTCGTGAATGCCATTTTTTACGTCAAAACTATGAACCGTCAAAAATGTCATGCACGAATTTGTCAGATGGAAGAATAAAATTTTAAACAAGAGAAACATTTGCGAGACACAAGTGCCTCTCGAATGATATTTGACATATATCACGAAAAAAACTAACAATAAACACTAAACCATAATACATATTTTTTTAAATGTTTAGTTTGGCATTAATTGATTACCTAACCGAACCAAATTTTGTCGCTGGAAATCATCATGTTGGTTTTAAGGTTCGTTGGTGTATGGTGTTTTATAAGCTTTATAATTTTATGATTAAACGAACTTACCTAGTGAAGTTTAATCCTAATTATATGAAGCTTCGTCGAAGTAAATAAGACTAGTTGTAGTATCTTCGCTTGGCGGCAAATCTCACACATTTTAAAGAAAACAATTCCCCGCGTTCCCGCGCTCCGCTTCGTATCCCTGTGCTCAGCTTAATCACAGATCATTCCTGTTGAAAGCTTCATTGTTGCAATTTTGGGAGGGGATAAGGGCGGGACCTTATTTACTTCGACGAAGCTTCATATAATTAGGATTAAACTTCACTAGGTAAGTTCGTTTAATCATAAAATTATATTTCAGCTTCGTCTCGTAAATAAGACTAGTTGTAGCAGTTTAAAGCACTTGCAACAATGATGTTTAAAACAAAATATATATTTGTTATTTAAACAAAAAAACGAAAAAACTGGGAACAAAGTAAAAAATTATTAAAAATAACACAAAGTAAAACTTGAACCCAAAATAGTTACTTACAACTTAGGACAGCATTAGCGAAATCAGTACTCGCAGAAATTAGGGGTTTCTTATAGAATATGGCAAACATTTTCGACTTTTCAGTCCAGCCCCCTGCTAGTCGGATACTGTCGTAACTAATATTCTTTCTAGCAGCAGCAGACGTTGATGCGTGTCTTGTGCTATGTGCACCAAACTTTTTAATGTCCAACCCACTTTTCTCTAGAATATTTTTTAACCTCTGCTAAAAGTTTGGGCCGACGCTGCTTTATAGGGTCGCGTAATTGTAAGGAACAAACTACTGGTATTATATCGTACATTTTCAGTAATTTGTAAATAAGAAAGAAGATATTGTGCAGGACATATTTTTTCATCTCTAATATAAAATGGCAAATGCAAAGTGGGTTGGATCTTGTTAACATTGGAAGTTTTAAGTATCTTTGTAATTTTAATTTCTAGCCTATCTTCGAATTTTTCTATATTATTAATATCGATGCTTGCTAACGTTCGGACACGTTGGCCTGTTGCCAAAGCTAGAAGCATAGCAGTTTTGTTTGTTAAATTTTGTAAATTTAGTCTACCTGACGACATTTTCCTAATATATTGTAGGACTATTGCTGGGTCCCAAGTATTACCGTACTTAGGCAAAGGAGGTCTAAGGCAACTTAACTCTTTGAAAAAATCGCTAGACTCGACAGTCTTAGCTTAATGTTGGGCCCAGAATTTGCGATAATGCTGCCCTGTATAAATTAAGCGAGCTAAAAGAGGAGCCTTGGTTAAACTGTACGTGTACAGTGAGAAATTTTAATACTAAAGGTATTGTCGGGACAAGCACATTTATATTGTCCAAAAGTTCCACCACAACCGCAGGCCCACGTTATACTGAGAGATTGTTGCTTCAGTAATTGAGGCGAGGCATATGCCGAGCGAGTCATCTGGTACATTCCCGATAATTGACAATAATTTTTTATCAGGTTGGAATAAGATGGGTTTGCTTTCTAAGAGAGAAGGAAAAAAGTAGGTACCATGGTTGAGATTTCCATAACGGAACAATAATTATACCTCTGCCTTTATCTGCCATTATTTTTTGGAGCACTTGCAACTCGCAGTATTAATGCAAAAGGAGGAAAAGCATAAAAATAAAATTGTTCCCAATTTAAAGTAAAAGCATCCACAGCAAAGCTGTCTGGGTCCCTCAACCATTTTTATTGGGTTGGAATCGATGGGTTTATTTTCTAACAGAGAGGTACAAAGTGGGACCATGGTCGAGATTTCCATAAGGAAACAATAATTATACCCCTGGCTTTTTCTGCCATTATTTCTTGGAGCACTCGCAGTAGTAATGCAAAAGGAGAAAAAACAAGTTTCTCCTTCACACCATTACCAAATGCCAAATGAGGCGCGAAAGATTATTAAGTTTTGGAGATTAAACGATGCCCATTTTATAAATATAGGCTAGGGCTGTTGTGTTATCGACACGACATAGAATTGTACAGTGTTACAATTTTTCAGCAAATATTTTAATCTAAGGAAAAAACCCTAAAAATTCTAGGTAATTAAAGTGTTGACTTTTGTCTATTTTGGACCAAAACTATGAGTTCTTTCATGTTCAAAGAACCTGGTATAAAGCCAGCCGTACTTTATGCCAGGACAAAAAGAAACTAATTTAGGTACCTAAGAATATTGCAAAATTTCTTGTGAAACGGGTTTTTGTCATGGAGAATCTTTTAGTCATTTTTATTGCATATGAAATTTTTTCTTGTGGTATGTTGATAGATTTATCTGTGGAGTCATATATGAATCCAAGACGGTAAATTTTTGGCAAGTGAATTAATCTATGTTTTTCGTAGTTTGGCAGGAACCCTAATGATTTTAATGCTGCAAGAGTTTTCAATACGTTGTCTAAGCATGTCTCATATTATGTATTACCGAATAGAAGGATATCGTCTAGATATATTACTGATAAAAAACCTTGCGCTCTCGGATAAGATATTAGGGGTTTTATTATTTTTGGAAATACAAAGGGAGCAATGTTAAGCCCAAAAGGCACGCAGTTGTACTCATAGGTTATTCCATCAAATTCGAACCTTAAATATTTTTTATGTGTTTTGTGTATTGGCATGGTGGACAGAGAATTTACCATGACAGTGTGGCACTATACTAACAGTGTGTTTCAAGTTGATGCGGGTAACGTATAAATGCAATTTTTAGAATTTTTAGATATTCCAAATATGACGAAACAATCTGAGTCTGCCTGCCAGGACAACGGCTATTGACGAGGGTACATTTTCCTTCGCAGTTGTCTCGGCTGTTGCTTCCGGTATCTGAATTGAGGTTAAACTGATTAATGTACTGACTCTCTTCTCGGCGTGTTCCTGGACGATGCCGAGCTGGAGCACTGAAGTTTAAAGGACGTAAATTATTGATAAAATTCCTATTTGTGATCTTGGGTGGTTTAAGTTCGATATTATTTCCGCAGGTTTTTAAAACTTTAGTCGCCTGAAACCGTTCTTCTAGATTTTCTCCGAAGAGAAAATTCTCGAGTGGTATTTCTTTATTTTCCTCGTAGATATCTTTGTTCAAATTAAGAGAGATACCTAAGTTCTTTGCGTGGCAACGCCTGAGAATGCCAGATATCCAGCAATAAACGCCCCGCGTCATTCAGCTGTTCTAAATATTGCCTATTGCCTCCCCCCTCGTGGTCAAAATCATACTACATACTTGGCCACTTGCAGGAACTTGGTTCTGTAGTTTTTCTAAGCGGTTATCCCGGGACAAAATAGATGACCTTCAGCAATACAAAATTTAATTTTAAGGCTGTCAAATTGTGGCAATTTTCAGGAATAGGATGTTTGGAATCTAATGTGGCCCTGTCGTCGTCTGACAGACCTGAGGCTAAAATATACTCCCAACGATATGCTAAATCCTACTGTAATTTTTACCACCATATTTTGCAGGTAGACGACTTTGTGCCCAATACTGCAAGAATGTCAGTTCCCGCTGGTTTTCAGGGTTATTTGCAACAATGCCCGTTGAGTCAGTAAATAGTTACAAAAGCTAATTGATACCAATCCACTAAAAATACTTAATTACAATAAAACGGGGCACAGCATCAAATTGTGGGTACTCATACATACCCAATTTTAGGCAAATATTTGTGTAGGTACTCAATGACCTAACCTAAAGTTTAATTTACTGATATAACGGGTACTCATACATACCCAATGTGTAGAAAAATATTTGTGTAGGTACTCAATGACCTAAGCTTAAATTATAATTCACTGGCCTTACGGGTACTCATACATACCCAATATTTAGGAAAATATTTCTGTAGGTACTCAATGACCTAAGCTTAAAGTGGAATTTACTGATATAACGGGTACTCATACGTACCCAATGTTTAGAAAAATATTTGTGTAGGTACTCAATGACCTAAGCTTAAATTGTAAATCACTGGCCTTACGGGTACTCATACATACCCAATATTTAGGCAAATATTTTGGTAGGTACTCAATGACCTAAGCTTAAAGTGTAATTTACTGATATAACGGGTACTCATACATGCCCAATGTTTAGAAAAATATTTGTGTAGGTACTCAATGACCTAAGCTTAAATTGTAATTCACTGGCCTTACGGGTACTCATACATACCCAATATTTAGGCAAATATTTTGGTAGGTACTCAATGACCTAAGCTTAAAGTGTAATTTACTAATATAACGGGTACTCATACATACCCAATGTTTAGGAAAATATTTGTGTAGGTACTCAATGACCAAAGGTTAAAGTGGAATTTACTGATATAACGGGTACTCATACATGCCCAATGTTTAGAAAAATATTTGTGTAGGTACTCAATGACCTAAGCTTAAATTGTAATTCACTGGCCTTACGGGTACTCATACATACCCAATATTTAGGCAAATATTTTGGTAGGTACTCAATGACCTAAGCTTAAAGTGTAATTTACTGATATAACGGGTACTCATACATACCCAATGTTTAGGAAAATATTTTGGTAGGTACTCAATGACCAAAGGTTAAAGTGGAATTTACTGATATAACGGGTACTCATACATACCCAATATTTACGCAAATATTTTTGTAGGTACTCAATTACCTAACCTAAAGTGTAATTTAGCAGAAATCAATTCACAAAAAACGAGGCAACAGCGCATCCCGTCAATTATGATTTATTACGCCTAAACAGCCTAAACTTACCAATAATATGAATTCCGCCGTCAGCACCAGGCGATACCGAAAGCGGGTAGATAAACTTTCGGGAATTTAATCTTCGTTCGAAACTGCACTACCTGGAACCACCGGATGGCGATAATGAGTGCGACAGAGACGAAGACTAATTTTTTAGCCGAACTTGATGATGACGACATTCGTCGTATCCGGGACTGCGATGGCCTTTGTTTAGCATTTTCGATGGTTTTTAGACGGCGATCAACATTTTTTCATAATTTCCTTAGTTTTTAAGTATCTCCGAACTGCGGGGAATCACTACGATCG
Source organism: Polydrusus tereticollis (assembly GCA_963920685.1). NCBI lineage: Eukaryota > Metazoa > Arthropoda > Insecta > Coleoptera > Curculionidae > Polydrusus > Polydrusus tereticollis. The sequence goes on from OY987327.1 coordinate 65,710,220, forward strand.
CGTTTACAACGTTGTTTTGGCATTTTTCACAACAAATTTTTTGACACTATATAAAATTGTGAAAACAGATGCACGACCGTTGTCGATAATATGCGTTCAATTTAACACACAAACAAAGAATGATCTGTGATTAAGCTGAGCACAGGGATACGAAGCGGAGCGCGGGAACGCGGGGAATTGTTTTCTTTAAAATGTGTGAGATTTGCCGCCAAGCGAAGATACTACAACTAGTCTTATTTACGAGACGAAGCTGAAATATAATTGTAGTTAAATCATTTACTTTACACCCTACAATAATAAATATCTTAACAATAAATAAATATAAATAGTCGGTTAATAAAAAAGCTACGATACAAAAAAAATTAACAAATATACGATTAACAGTCCCATATTTTAAAGCTAGGTAATCTGACATTTTTCTATATTTTACGAATATACATATAGGAAACAATTAACAACATTTTTGTAAATTTTACCAGAATCGTACCTACAAGTATTTTAAACAATAATTAATATAAAATAGTTATATTGACGTTTTATTACCGCCCTAGCTTTTTTGCTAACCAACTGTATATAAACTCTCGTACTATCGGCACCACGCAAACCGGATCCAAAATACAATTGACCTGGTACAGGGGTGTGCCGACTATATCCTGTGATGGCTGGCCATCAGAGGTGGGTGGAGCTTGAAATAAATTCGAGTTAACGTGTTAAATGTACACTTTCGCATCTGGGACACGATCTTAAAAATTGGTTGGGTTTATTATTTGTTTGTTTTTGTTAGGTTACTAATTACTAGATTCTAATAGCGTTACCAATTTACGAGTAGTGACATATTTTGTGTACCAAAATAACCCAAACAACGCTTTCTGAAAAAAAAAACCGTTTATTGTATACTTATTTAGTTTTAATGTGTGACGATCATAAATGATGAACTGTTCTCTCGAGATGACGTACATTTTTAGACAATTACGTTACAGCGTTTACAAAATTAGGTACTTAAAAAAAACTATTCTTTAAATCCACTTGACTTGGCTTTTTCAAATAAAATTGATGGGCAAACATAAATCCATAATGTATAGCAATCTAGTAATTACAAAACGATTAGTTATCAGTTTGTCATCTGAAAACATTTTAAAAATTAATCCGAATATACTTGGTGTGGAAGGTTCAAGGTTACAGCTGCCAGCCGAGGAAATTAAAAAAATTACACATAGTGTTTCCAACTAAAAAAATAAATATATTTATAATGATTACTATTGTTACTCATTTACTCATGTACATACCTTTTTTGTCGTATTATAAAAAAAAGATATATTCAGAATTGTTTCCGTTAAAGGGTTGATATTTTGGCATACTTTCAAAAAAAAAACAAAAAAAATGGCAAGGAATTTTTTATAGTATTGATTGATGCTTGATTTATTAACATTACAACGGCAAAGGTTTAAAACATAATTATCACTGGAAGAAGAAGTCCATTCTTGCAATGAAGTCAATATAATCGAATAAAACACAGTCGGTTCTACTGTTCTACCTTACATTAAGACGCGTCCTCACCGAGTCGACACTGTCGATCGATTCTGTTTATATTGTTGATCAACAAGTCGACAAAACTGCATCTGTCCACACCAGAGTTGACAGAAATGGTTGTCGATCAGTCGAAAACAATATTATGTCTGACAAAGATGACGTAGTTGCTTGTGCCGCATATATTATTATCGCGACTAAAAAAAGAAAAAATTGCACGCAAAAGAAGATTTTGGGTTCGACCAAGTCTTCAAAGTATAACTAGATACAGTGCCAGTAATTTAATAGGGGATTTAAGAAAAGATGACGTCAACATATTGAGCCTTGAATACAGGTGTAACGGTGGTTTTAAAATTTTTTTTCGAATGTCGGTAAGAGAATTTGAATATTTATTACAAAAAATCGGGCCAAAAATTTGTAAAGAAGACACCAACTATAGACCTGTCATCTCCGTAACGGAGCGTCTTGCTGTAACGTTGCGATTTTTATCAACTGGAGATTTGTACCACTCACAAATGTATCTTTTCAAAATTTCAAAACAGGCGATTTCAAAAATTGTCGTGGAGGTGTGCGATACCCTTATTGATGTATTACAAGACTATATAAAGGTAAGCACTTAGATGTTTATTAATACTTAAGAGATTCATATAAATATGAAATATTTATAGCTACTTCTTACATCAAATTTTAACAACCACAAAGAAGAAATAAGCACAACAGTAGTAAAAATAAGCTGAAACTGAAATAAAACTAAATATTGAAACCCTAAATTAAAATAGTGCTGAGTAATTCTATGTAATTGTGACGTATGACTTCCTGGAGTTTGCAGTAGGGGCAAGAAATGATCTGCAGCTTCATCTTCATCAGTAGTAGCAGTAGTTGATTGCGCCGGAGTTGGGGGATTACTAAAAGAAGAGCATGAGGAAAGAGGAATATGATTCCGGGGACTGTTGCGGCGGTAAAATCGTTAGTAAGCCACCAGAATTTGCTGGACTGGGAAAATATTGCTGTTGCTGAGACTGAGGATAGTAGTGCTGTTGCTGAGCCCGAGGAAAATACTGCTGCTGTGGTTGTTGTGCTACGGGATAGTTGTAATTTCCCAATTTCGCTTGAAACATAAGCTTGCTTATGTTGTGTTGCACTGTAGCTTGAGCATAAATAGTGGGCAAATTTCGCAATGTCACAGCTACTTCTTCGCCAAATATGGTAAACACATCCTTTGCTTTTTTTGCCACTAATGTTTGCGTCATTACCTCATATGCTTCATTGACCAATGAGTCATCGCACCTCCTTTTCCTTGATGGTACATGGCCAAGAGTTGGCGACTTGAACTGTTTTTTTGTAGTTACATTTTCCTTTGCTTTTTCAACATTACCGGCATTTACATTACTCCTCGTAGAGTCTTGAGAGTTGCTTTCTTCATTAGTTAAAATTGCAGCTTGAGTATTCTCAGCAGTATTATCTACATCAGATTGTTTTCAGTTTGTATGCCTTAATAAAGGCTATGATTTTATCTTGTTCCCATTCCATTTCTCCAACGTAAACACACGACTACGATATCAACAAGGCAAGACGTCACTGAGTACTAACAGTCGAACGTCGCAAACACGTCCACACACTAAAGTTGATCGACTGCTCTTTCATGTTTAACGACAGGCGATGGAAAATAAATCGACATGTCGATCGACTTATTTTGCCGATCGATACCGTCGATTACCACGTACACACCAAGTCGACAACGTCGATAGACAGAGTCGATCGACAGTGTCGACTCGGTGAGGACGCGCCTTTATATATTTGAATTTAATTCAACTGTACGTTCCCAACATGTTTCGGTTGATGATTGACATGTCCATCATCAGGGGATACAATGACCGATCAGAGTCAATTGGACAAATGGGACAATGGCGAGCACAATGGAGTCAAAAATAATAAAATCTCTTGAATGAGACGAGTAGTTTAAAGAAGTGGAGAATTTAATTATATCTTTTGTTTAAAGGATATACCGATAGAGGAGTTTTGTTTTTATAGGGAAATTTAAAAAGGCTTGTATATTCAACACTAGTTCTCACCAGGGAAGATCTGACAGAAAGAATAGAACACCATTTCATCAAAATTCGAGACAATTCTGGAATGTATAGTGGTTAGGGGTGGGCAAAATAATCGATTAATCGATTAAACAATTGTAAAAATTTTAAAAATCGATTAATCGATTATTTTTCGATTAAACGATTATTTTTTGATTAAACGATTATTTTTCGATTAATCGAAAATCATTCAAGAGGATATATTATTTTCCCAAAAGTTAGAAATATTGCATAATACAATTATTATGTTTGAAGGTTAGGGACTGTTTTGAACTTCCATTGCCTTTAATTATTTTGATCACAACGTTTCAACTGGCAAAAATCTCCAGTCGTCTTCAGGTGAATAGTATTCAGTATTCAGGTAAATATAGTTCTGAAGACGACGAGAGATTTACCAGTGTAATGGTCGTGATAAACTTAAATAAAGAAAATGAAATTTCAAAACACGTCTATCACTCAGGAATCAGGACTACATAATTTTTACTTTGATTGTTTGCTGTAAGGTAAGTAGGGTTGCCACGTGGCCACCTCGGACCTAGATCTTGCCCAGAGATTTTTAGTTGTTGGGCGATGGGGAGCTAAGCAAGATCAATTAGTCAATTAATTGATTATTAACAGATTAATCCATTGTGTCTTAATAAATCATTTGGTTTTTAATTAATCGATTGTTCTTCAAATAATTGAATGTTTTTTGATTAATCGATTGTTTCGATTAATCGATTGTTTTTCGATTAATCGATTGCTTTTCGATTAATCGATTGTTCTTTGATTAATAGATTATTTTTCAATTAATCGATTGTTATTCGATAATCGATTTAATCGAAATAATCGAATATTTTTAACAATCGACAATCGATTGTGAAAATTCATAATCGCCCAGCCCTACACAAGTACAGGGCGCCAATTTCGAAAATCTGCTGAAGTAAACAAGAAGAAGCCAATCTTCAACAATTGTAACATTCTTGCGTTTAAGTGATATCCGATATGTCAACCCTATCAATGGATCTTTATCCGGCACACTTCAATTTGGAAATGTATCAGAATAAATTCTTCTTGCATCCAGACAATTGCCGAGTGCTTGTCCATAAGTTAGATAGATGCATGTGAGCATTAATGAGATGTAATAATAACAAATTTTATTATTTTATGCGAATTATTAGTTATGCTGTTATTCGATTAGTTACTGTGTTTAAATATCTTATGTTAATAAACTTGATTATTAAATAAATTTCAAAAGTTAATGCGTAAACGTGTTATACAAAAAATATGTTTTCTTCGAAAACGGCTAATTTTATCGAAACAAATGTAAATAAAATAAAAGAGAAATGACCAGAGTATTTAACAAATCAATTTTCAGCTCTGTTAAATGACACCTATCAAAATCTTGGCCAACGAGTCTGGTGGCCAGTCCGTTCCTGACATTCGTGACGATGTAAAACATCTACTGTAGTATGGTTTTATGTGTCTTTATGACCTTTATAAAATATTAGAATTTCATTAAATTATACATGTCGGTTCGAAAGTTACAGCCAAAAAGGTCGCTGTGTACCCCTTTGGGGCTCTGTATGTCCGTTTTTTCTATGACAAATTAGGGTTATTTTATTTTCCCTATACGCTCCAGAGAGTACGCCATATACTACCGGACACCCTGCATAATATGGATGTAGACGGACTGTGTTTTATTTAATAATTATTACTTTTACATTACATACAGGGTGGCGCACCGAAAATTTTCCACCCAGGTTTTTTTTTCTTGTTAATAAATAAATCAAAATTCGCTCGAACACGGGAACCTTAGTTCTCAGAGGGACATATTTTTTTGCTATTTTCAACCCCCCCCCCCCCTGCTGGAACCCCTACTACGGCGACGGGGTGGCTTTCACCCTTAAAATCTTAAATGGAAAGGGGGGTCGAGTGATACCTTATTTTAAAGAGAATTCAATTGCCTTCCCAAAATATTAGAATTCATCAAAATGGTCGGATTGTTGAAAATCCTGTAAGAAATGAAGCTGTAGAAGTTGCAGTTTTGGGTCATATTGCCATCGATCCCACACTTAGCACGAGGAAAGTGTCAGATATATCGGGTGTTTCGCGTAGAACGATTCAGCGTACTTTAAAAACGCATAAGTTCCATCCCTATAAAATAAAACTGGTTCATGAACTTAATGAAGACGAAGACGATCGTCATTTGCAATTTTGCGACTTAATTAGTAAAATGATCATTCGCAATCCACGATTTGTTTTTAACATTTGTTTCTCCGATTAATGCACTTTTTTTCTTCACGGTACTGTCAATCGACAGAATTGCAGGTATTGGTCGGATTCCAACCCTAGAATTTTTAGAGAAGTGCATACTCAACAACCCGAAAAATTAAATGTGTGGGCTGGAATTTTTGGGGACCGTATTATTGGGCTGTATTTTATACCTGGAAATTTAATAGGTGAAATGTGTCTGAACTTGTTGGAAACCACTATTAACCCTGCTTTAACGAATGCCATAGAAGAAAATGACCGTTATCGGCCAGAAAATATTTATATTTTTAACAAAGGACACAAAGCCTCGGCCTCAAATAAGTAAATTTTTGTCTTTATTGTTACATGTTTCGCCTTAAACAGGCATCATCAGACCTAAAGGAGTAAAATAAGTTACAAATTGCACGAAAATAACAAAAAACGAAAAGAACCTACCTTACAAACAGTCAATAAATTACATATAAAATAAACATAAAATAATATAAAAATATAAGCACATCACGGTAACATATTATTTAGACTAACATTAAAACAGAGGACGAAACAAGTTGGTTGCCTATTTAATCAAATTAAGAACCCAAGGTCAGATCTGCATTAAAAACGAAAGCAGTAAATAAATAAAACTGTGAAGAAAATATTTACTTTCAGCAAGACTGAGCACCCCCGCATTATGCGTTCCCTGTTAGACAGTTTCTGGATGAAAATTTTCCAGGAAAATGGATTGGAAGAAGAGGTCCTATTGAAAGGCCTGCAAGATCTCCTGATTTGACGGCACTGAACTTTTTTTGTGGAGACATTTAAAGTCTAAAATTTATGCAACCCAACCCAATTCTTTGGAAGACTTGCGACAACGAATAGTGTACGAGTGCCGACAAATAACTTCGCGCACATTTTGAACAGTGCCTTTACAATTGCATGGAGGTTGGAGGTGGACATTTTCAACATTTACTTCATTGATACAAGCGGTAATAAATTTTATTACTTTTAAATTTTCTTTTCTTTCTAGCCCTATTTCTCAGGAACTACTTACTCGATTTAAACGAGCAAGGTCGCGTTGGGAAGGTAATTGAATTTCCTTTAAAATAAGGTATCACTCGACTCCCCTTTCCATTTAAGATTTTAAGGGTGAAAGCCACCCCGTCGTAGGGACTCAAGCAAGGGGGGGGGGGGTGAAAATAGTAAAAAAATATGTCCCCCTGAGAACTAAGGTTCCCGTGTTCGAGCGAATTTTGATTTATTTATTAACAAGAAAATAAACCTGGGTGGAAAGTTTTCGGTGCGCCACCCTCTATTTAATATACATACAATTTATGTAAAATAACTCTCCCAGTTATTGTTTTCCTTGATAGGTAATCTCTATTTCTTAATAACGTGGTACGCTTTTATAGTAAAACAGATTAATTTGTCAATAAAATTACATCTAATCTAAGATATTTTAAAAATGATAAAAATAATATTACGTCATAGTTACGCAAAAAATTACTAGGTAGGAATGTTTGCATTATCTGTGTTTATTTCGTGTCCTTTTAAATTCAACCAAAAAGCTTTTAACTAACTATTTAAAATCAAAGAAAACGTAATACACTAGTTGACAGTTTTTGTGCGTCTGAGTAGTTAATTCGATAGATTTTGATTTTAAACAAACAATTCTCTAGCACGATTAATAAAACCACACTTTAAATTATTTTAAATAAATTGCTATAGCGCAAGGCACTTTTATGAAACTTAAAACAACCTTTTTGCATGAAATTTGGTACCTACTTTCTCTGATCGAAATCGAATATTACTATTATAAAAGACATTTTCAAATTTCTCTAAAAAAAATTAGAACAAATTAATTTTTAATCAACCGTTACGTTAAATAATAGGGCGCAGTGTTAAAATTTATCGTTTTTAGCAAATTTGTCGAAAACCACACTTTTACTAAAAAAAAACGTGACTTATTACAATAATTCGCTTCACTAATGATTAACTTCTGTTTCAAAATGAAAATAATTCATTGGCGTAGAATGGTTAAATACGCAATGGACGACTACAGTTTTGTTTATAAAACACATTTTCCTTAAATTGTCGAGGTATGAATATTATAAATCTTTGTGAAATTTCAATTCAAGGTTCAGAAATAAAATATTTTATATTAAATTTAATTATCCTACATTTTTTATCTTTATATGTAGTCTCTCAAAACTGGATTTGTAAACTGTCAGGTAAAACCTGATACATATATCAAAACGTAGGTACTTATAACGACGACCCTGTACATTGTACATACTTACCAAGTTACAACACTGAGAAATGTACAAAACCTATAAAATATTTATATTGAATTATATTACTGCTGAGTTATATTTTAAACAATGACAGCGCGGCGTAGTTAAAATGAAAACAAAAAGGGAAATACATAAAATTAAAAATTTCAATGGATTATTAAAAAAAACATTTTAAAACTCTCTGGGACAGAAATAATGCCGTTTATTATATTACTTCTAGACATAATGAGGTTTGCCAGATAAATATATTAAAACTGTTTTAAATGTTCGGTACTACCCATTATGTAAAGAAAGAAATAAAATTTACAGTCCTTTACAAAGATGCAACCGGGGAGGACATTGAAAATGCCGAAGCAGAGTGCAACGCTTGTGACTATTGTGAGATTTGTGATCTGCGAAAACTCATAGATTTGAATGTTATATTTAGGTAGCTGATATAAGGTTTATTGATTCATAATATAAAAAAATAGTAAAATAAAGGTTATAAATTCTAACGCGCCTCTAAGGTATGGTTTGGCTAGAGCAGTCAGCGGCCGCGGCTGGCGTTCGCGATTGGTAGCTCGGTACTGGTTTAATGCGATTTGTATGTACACGGTTTCACTGCCGCAGCTCAGCGACACAGCGTTCGCCGTCAATTGCAGTGGCTGCGTTCGGACTGCTAGAGAGACCAGTCCAGCCGTGATCGCTCAGCAGAATGCCACCGTTTTCGGCAATTGCTGACGAGTGTTTGATAGAGGAGGTGCAAAAGTATACAACTATGAGAACGAAAATTACAAAAATGTTGTAATAAAAGAAAATGCATAAAAAAAAGTGGCAGCAAATGTAGGGAAGAACGGTAAAGTGTACAAAACCATTCTGTTTATTTTTCAGCATTACATTACAAAGCTTATAATTAGGGTAGACTGGGGCAACTGCGAAGCCCTTTTTAATAGTTCAAGTTTATTTCCTTCCTACTTCAAATATACAATATTTATAAAAGTGTCTTTGTAAAAAAGTAATAGTTTAATATGTTTACTTTTCATACTGCATAGGGCACTCATGAATTATTTTTGAGATCTTGAGATTTGAATGATTTTTTTTGTACCGAAATTTTACACCTAGGTACCCCAAAAAGGGAAAGTGTAAAATCGGAATACAATTTCCATGCATGTTCGCAGAAGTGGTAATGGGAAAGTTAGCCAAGCAAATCATAAAAACGAAAAATTAAAAGATACCTACCTCTGAAAAATAATAAGTAATCCAAAATAACCCTCAAAAAATTCCTAATAACAAGAATAATATTTTTATAAACGTATTTATCCGTTTAATACCCAATGTTTGGCTTTAATCTCTAAAACAGTAGGAGTTATTCCCAAGGAGAAACTAAAACAGAAAAGAAAATTTAAGTTTAAAAATTCGAATAATTTTATGGAACTTGTTAAATATTGTATCCCGCAAATTTCACATTAAAATGAAAACCTCCTCGGCGTGTTACTACCGGTTCAGAAAAACGAGTCACTATATCGTTTAGCTATACTACATCGACATCATCGGTGAGTGGCCATAAAAAAATTGTATTTTAGTTTTCTAGTAAACTTGATTTCAAAGCCGTTGTCAACAGTATTTACCTGGCCAATAAAATGTTTCTTTGCTTTTGCTAATGTATATTTAACCAGTACCCAGTCTTCAATGGAAATATTGTCTTTGTTTATTTCAGGAATTTGATCTTCGCAATCCGATTCTAAAGTGAAACTTTGATCCGATTCCATAAAAGGTACACTTTCATAATCTGATTCACTGGAGCTGGATTCAAATTGATACGGACTTGGCCGACTTTGTTTACTCTTTCGGTCAATTTTTATAGCTGGTTTAGATATAGTAGATGAACTTGTAGAGATTTTTGACTGACTACTTGCGATAGTACCTGCAATGGTTTGGCCACCTTGAATTAAGCGCTTTCGTTTCCTTGGATTAGAAGAAGGACTCTGTCGGAGCGAATCAAGTAGTAGATCATCAAAACTTGCCTTCTTTTCTTGCCGATTTTCGGTTGTAGCTGGTACTACAGGTTCAGTTATAGGCTCCTGATGATTATTTAGTATATTTCTTCATTTTGATCAGAGCTGACAATTACTTTGAGATTGGTGGCACTAGATGCTGAAGGAACTGTAAGTAATTCTGCATTAGATGCTAGTTTCCTTTTAAATGAAGCGCCAGATGTAGAAGGCTTTACTGTTTTTAACATTGACTGTTCGGAAGTAGCGGTTTTTTCTGTTACATTCGGTGCTACAGAATCATGTTCATTCCTTTCAATATCTGTAACAGATCTTTGATTTTTTAAGTGTTCCTGCCATCTTTTTAGGGCATCGATGTCATACTTTTCTTTAGGAATAACATGTCTATTAAATGCAACAATACCACCCTTTCTGAATCCTGTTTTTATGATTCCGGAATCTACTTCAGCCCAGGTTTTCACTAGCAATGTGGCGAAGTCCCTTTTTGATAGTCATTGTCCCTGATGACGTCTTTGCCATGTTATTACTTCCCTCTCCCATATTGCCTTAAAGGATCTAAACATACTCAAATCGAGAGGTTGAAGTAAATGACTTGTATGGGCTGCAGTTTAGGTATATGAATATTTTCTTCTCTTGCGGCTTGAATTAATAAGCAATCCACATGCGAGACATGCCCATCATATATAACAATAAATGGTGCCAATTGATCACGAACCAAAGGAATAAAAGTCTTTAGAAAGTAATTTCTAAATATTTCGGAGGTCATCCATCCATTGGCGCTGGCTGCATTTACGGTGTCTTTGAAGAAGTCTTCATTTCTTTCTGAAATCCAGCAATATTATTGCCTTTAAATATTATCAATGTTATTGCATTTAAATATTATCAATGGTGGCAATTTTCAACCACTAGCACTTGCTCCTGCCAGGACGGTTATATTTTCTCTGCCCGATCCAGCAATAATGCTTGAAGAGGGGTTGCCTTTCGCGCCAGCAATTTTAAGACGAGAATGATCTGTACACAGTGAAGTCTCATCTAAATTGTAAATACATTCAGGACGATCCTGAAGACCCAACTCCAATATAGCCTTTTCCAATAAAACAAAATATTGGTCTATTATGAATGGGTCCGTAGATTTCTTTCTGCAGTACTCTAAGCTTTGTGGTTTCTTGATACTCAAAGAGTGACGTTGTTTAAACTTTATTAGCCAGTCTGTGCCTGGCATATTGTTCTTAAAAGGATTGGGAATATTATTTAAAGTAACAAAGTCCCGAACTTTTTCTTGAAGCTCTCTCGAAGTTAATCAATATCCCCACTTCTCCATTGTTTTTATATTTTCGGCCAGTTGACACTTATCTTGCCAAGAAAGTATTGGAGGTCGGCCCTGTGTCTTGCTTTTTTCGCCACGGCGCGCGGCGCCGGCGGCCGTTATTCTACAGTAGATTGTAATGTATGGGATTCTGAATTCGGTACTAGCCATCGACATGGTTAATTCACCTTGATTGACGGCATTTACTGCAGCATTTAATTGCTCCTCCCCATAGGCAGCCCTATCGGACTTTCTTTTATAATTTCGTACCATGACGTCAACTCTCTGTACAGAATAAAAGCTTTACTTGTCAGTGCCAGTGTAAATTATAAGTTTTTACCTTTGACCAATTTTTTATGGAGATATCACACACTATTCAACGGACCGATTCGGAGGTTATGTTACAAATGACTACTCAGAAAGAAAAAAACACCTGGTAACTCGCCGGGAGTAGATAATTGAACAGCGCTAACGTATAGTTAGTTGCCTCGAACCACACAGACAAGTAAACTTTCAATATTGCCTGATTGGCGCTCTGATTTTCCACTTACCCCATTTTTACACTTGCCCCCGTCTACCCTATACCATATTCAAATCCAAGATTATGCATGCGAAGGAAATATTGATCAGTACTTAATGACAACCGTAACTCTATTTCGATTGGTCAAGCGGCAATAAAACTAAAAGGCCCTGGGCGACAGGGTTGAATTTAGTTTACCCGTGATTTTCGCATTATTGCATTGTATCGTTTGGTGTTATTGTTTGTTATCAATATTTTGATATAAATATTTGTGTTTTTGACCGTTGTATTTGATTGTATACAGGGTGTTTCAAAAGTGCTAACCTGAACTAACCTGAATATGTGTCCGGAGTTGCCCCGTTTTGATGTACAGAGTGTTAAAGTTTTTTTAAAAAAAATCGTTTTTTTTTTATTTCTGTAAATATCCTTTTCCCGATTTTATTGCAATTTGGTACCGTCATTCATAATGATAAGAGGCTGAATTAGCCCTAACTAGATTAAATTTATAAAGTCCAGTGGCGTCCCGGGAAACACTTCAACGAATAATATTGACAAAAAAATGCACGCCACTGACTTTTTTATAATTTTGATATTTTGATATACCAACTAATGATACAATTTTAAAATGTTTTTATTCTTTGACGTCTTAATCAAATTGATTTGTTTACTTGGTATGCTGCAGCTTTGATTTAAATATGGTATAGTATAAATTCAAGTGTTAATATGACGCTTGTCGAAATGGAGGAATTTGTGCTAACATCTCCTCTTCGTCTTCTTCCTCCAACAACAGCATGCAACTAATGTTATCGGCGTTCATTATAAATCATAGATAAGCGCTTCCACTACGAAATACGAATATGATCAGAAACGCGCTGCTCCAGCCGCGCCAGCCAAACCACCTTGTGGCGACGGCCGATTGCTACGCTCGATCGCGAACGCCAGCCGCACCCGCTGACTGCTCCAGCGAAACCATACGTTTACTCTCGACTTGTTCTGATTCCGATCATTTTAATTCGGTGTGACGTCAGGGACAAATGCAGCACAAGAATTTTGTTGAATTTCGTACCCGTACTAACGTGCCCGTGCGATAATATAAACATTTTCAATGTTAAAATGCACGCCACTGACTTTTTTCTAATTTTGATATTTTTTTCGGATATACCAACTAATGATACAATTTTAAAATGCTTTGATACTTTGACGTCTTAATCAAATTGATTTGTTAACTTGGTATGCTGCAGCTTTGATTTAAATATGGTACCTATAGTATAAATTCAAGTGTTAATATGACGTTTGTCGAAATGGAGGAATTTGGGCTAACATCTCCTTTTCGTCTTCTTCCTCCAACAACAGCATGCAACTAATGTTATCGGCGTTCATTATAAGTCATACATAAGCGCTTTCACTAGGAAATACAAATATGATCTGAAGCGCGCTCCAGCCGCGCCAGCCTGCACCCGCTGACTGCTCCAGCGAAACCATACGATTACTCACGACTTGGTCTGATCCCGATCATTTATCTCGGTGTGACGTCAGGGACAAATGCAACACAAGAATTTCGAATTCCGTACCCATACTACGTGCCCGTGCGATAATATAAACATTTTCAATGTTAATATGACGTTTGTCGAAATGGATGAATTCGGGCTAACATCTCCTCTCCGTCTTCTTCCTCCAACAACAGCATGCAACTAATGTAATCGGCGTATATTATAAATCATACATAAGCGCTTTCACTACGAAATACGAATATGATCTGAAGCGCGCTCCAGCCGCGTCAGCCAACCCACCGTGGTGTGACGTCAGGGACAAATGCAACACAAGAATTTCGAATTCCGTACCCATACTAACGTGCCCGTGCGATAATATAAACATTTTCAATGTTAAAAATATCCTAGTGCCTTTTGTCAGAACCCCCATGATAATGTTTTATTTTTAATTTATGTGACATTTAATACCTCAACTTTTTTATATTACATATTATACTTACCCAAGTAGAAATTGACTTCATAAAGATATCTTACCTGAAACAAAAAAAAAATCATATTAGCATTCTTGAATTTTAGACAGATATCAGATAAGAGACTATTTTACTTAAACCACAATTAAAAAAATTAATGACGTTTGATCGCATAACTATCACATTGTAGTTTTCCATAGATTTTTTTCCCGTCATCGCCAAATTTATGACCCGGGATTCGTGAAAAAATTAAAATACAGTACTTGATATACAGGCCATAAAAATTCTCGCCAAAAAAAGAAGAGCCAACCTCTAAAGTTTTGAACTAAAACTGACAATCACAATTTAAAAAAAACCAAAACAAAGAAATTTCCACGAAAATACTGTTATATATGGATCAAGTGATATGGTAGTTGATACAAGGAAAATTTGGTGATAAAGATATGGGCAAAATGTAATCCCACTTGGTCAATGACACCGAAAGGAAGGTCATTAACTTTAAGTGGAGAACCGAGGTAAGGTATAGTAACTATAAGTATATAAACATCGTATATTTTCTCAGTTTTAAGGCTAAAATTCAAATCAAATATGCGATATTTGTTACTATCAATAGGCAAGTTCTAATTCAAATTCAAATTCAAATTCAAATTGAAATAAATTTATTTATCCGTTATTACAACATAATACAATTATTACAAAAATATCCCATACTATAGATAAAAAGGGCTGTACCGCGATGACTTAATAGTGACAAAATTAAATTGCCACAAAGTGTATTGTCGGCAAGAACGTATACAACAGGCATTATCAAAGTTTATTAAGTCGTGACATGAAGTTCGTGGCACGGATAATATTACTGTCTGCATTTTATTTAAAATTTAAATTTCCTTTTCCTCAAATATACGAAATTTCCTTTACGAAACATGTCGATATGTAGATGTAAAAAGACATATTATATGTATATAGTATATAGGCAATTTATGTTTATGGAAATGAACGGCCCTCCTGAAAAAGGTTAATTACAAGTTGTGTTAATGAAGAGGTAGTAAAAACATCTTTCTCAAAATTCTTCTCACACATCACAAGTTTGTTTTGTTCTATCCGGTCTCGTTACTCTATTATTTTGCTCATGTCCTTTCTTTCTTTTCTTTCCATGACTTTTTCCAATAGCTACAAAATCAGTAAGAACCTAATCCCCACTACTGTCTCAATTTGCTGACGGCCTTTAAACAAGGACACTTTTAAAGAAACTTAAAGAAGTTCGTCCCTTTTCCTTTCCGTTAAGACTCAATCCTTAAACGCGTCTCGCCGTATAACGGCTCATCAGCAAGTCTATAGGGTCTGACTAGAAGGAAAGGGATCTCGAAGTATTATTTAAATGCATAATGTAAGACGTAGGTATTATGTTCAATTACATTTTTCCTGAATAATCTACCGCTAAAATAGCTTCTTTCTACTTTGATTTTATAACACAGCTATTTCGATACCGTTTTTAGTATCTTCTTATCTTATCTATCTTTAGTAGACTTCTTATAAAACTTTTTAAAAGTTGGCAATGATATTATTTCTCAAATGTTTTATTCTGTTGAATGACGTATGGCGTGGCATATTGTGACCAACAAAACCATGTATGTTTGGTTGCATAAACACGGGCAATAAAATTATTTTGTTGACAGGAGAGACATTTTGATAGTATTACCAACATGCAATATAGATATAAAAATGTATAAAATTTGCATTATTTTCTTTTTAAATATGGATTTTTATTGAAATGACATTTTCAGAACAGCGCAAGGATTTTTTTTCCCGATCTCTGTTTCCAAATAACAATACGTTACGATCAGATTAAAATTACCTAATTTTAAACTAACTAGTTAGGTACACTTTTTCACTTTTTATAAGATGAAAATAATAAAAATACAACCAAACCAAGAACCTTCTGAACTGAAAAACTCAAAAGTCACTATGAAAAAAGAAGTAAAAGATCTCTGATCTAACTTATCAAAGTCTTCAAAAAGAAGGTGAAATAAAAATGCTAATAATAATTCACTTCCTATTGTTTTTGCGATATTATAGTTTCCAGGTAAATATAACAAAAAATATCGTTCATTATAAGTACAGTTGATGCAAAACAAAAACCGATGCACGTCATCAATCAGCTGATAATTGTAAATCCGTAAGAAAACACGAGGAAATTAAATTTGGGCAAAAAGTATTAAATCTTTATGCGATATTGAATTTACTACAAACTTAAAGTATTCTTCTTTGATACGAACCCACCTATAGCAAATATTTTGTTTATTTAAACTTATAAAAGTTAATATAATTGAATTTTATTGGCCGATAGTTGGCAACACAACTGTAAACGGTGCGGTGGTGCCAGCTCGTTCGTTGACTTGGTTTGACGTTTCATGCAAAACTAACCTTAATTGTTCTGTGGTTTCGTGTTGAACGTCTATTTTGAAACAAAAACTCCAGATATTTTCATAAATAGCATCAAAAACTGTTCTATTAAGAGAAACAAAAGTGCACATACATATCTCTGTCGATTGCGTTGTTTACTATTTGTGAAAAATGCCGAAGCATTTAAATAGTCGGTGCAAGGAGCTGCCCTAAATTTGAATATCCCACTGTAAGCGCAATTTCAACAATAGTTAAGGAAAATAAATTATTAGAATCACCTGAAAACAAACGTTCTAATTCAAAGAGAGTTGTAAATGTGTGAAGATTAGATATAAGTTCTATCCGTGACACTATTTATGGAATGTACGAAACAAGTAAGTTGTATTATTTAAAAATTATAATATTTTACATTGGTTATTCATAGGCTGCAACTTTTTTTAGAACATCATGTAACTTTGACAACTTTAAGTTAGAAATTAAAAGACAGAGAGCTGTTTGATGGTTGTCTTACTCTTTAAGAAGCCTCTTCAAGAAAATATGCTTTGGATGGTAAAAAGGTGAACTGAGGCGAGGGCTTATGGAACTTGCCCATATAGCTTTCAAATGACTGGTATTTTTAAAAGAATATATTAAAGAAAAAGAAGCATTCTTGTACCAATTCCTTTTCTTGGATGAAACATAGATTTTTCAGAATGGTACCATTGGTCGATCTTGGCAAGATCAAAATAAAAAAACTGTTACTAAACTGTTACTGTCTACTAAAGTTGACGGTAAAAGGTATTATGCAGTAAACAAATATATAAACTATGGGAAATTTTTGTATATTTATCTTGTTTTTATAAAAAAAAAACTGAGTAATTCTCTCACTCAGATATTTTGGTTACAAGCTGGCAACACTGTCGATAACTGACGTCACTCGAAGGGTATGACGTGCATCGGTTTTTGTTTTGGAAAGAGTATACATAAATGAATTTTTCCGTGCGAGCGTGTAATGAAATTTCCGGACCGGTAATGAAATATACTGTATCTGTTACTTCGCCGTACGCAATACGACTAAAAAAATAATTGTAGGGTTTTAAGTAAAGTCTTATGCCGTTAAGTTAAAATTTTTAAAAAATGTCAAATGTCAAAATTATTGACATAACTTACTTTTTTTTATATTATTAAATATTTAAAAATACATTATTTCTCTGAATACGAATACATGCCCTCTATTTTCATTAGTTTAGCCTGAATTAATATAAATATCATTAAAATTTGATTATTATTTTTGTTTCCCATTAACTAATTTATTGTCATACTTCTCATATTAGTTTTATACTTTACTTTTGAGGCATTTATTAGTCAGATGGAAGATCTTATAGTTTGTAAACTCACAAGATTTAGTTAATTACTCAAACTTATTTAAAAATAAAATAAATGAAATTGACAAATAATAAACAATTAAAAAAAAGAAAAATATATTTTTTTTTCATTTATAAATGCACTTAATATATTCTGTACGGTGGTTCCTTGCCGGTGCGTCTTTAATCAAAATTACGAGATTTAAAAAGTCAAAACGAAGTCTTAACTTCATAAATGTCAAAATGTTGGTGTCCAGCGTTCGGACTTAATAATAATAACAAATATCTATAATTATTTAACGCCAACACGAAAGTACGATAAAAATGGCTCTGAAAAGAACAGTTTATAGGATTAAATTGAATTGCAAGGCACAAAAACGTTTGAAAACAAGTTGAGAGATTGAAACGATTACTTTGACATCAATGTTCAACTCTCCAAGCATCCTTTGTCTCTGTCTAGCACGTTACTTTGAATTTAAAACGTATTGCGCAACCCCGGAGACGCTCTATTATGTCTTTACTTTTACCGCTATAATAAATAAAGATGGTGTGTTGTAAATAACGTTGTCTCTTGATCGTTTATCCATGACGCACGGGCAAGGAACGACCGTTTCGACTGTATATACTTTGTCTGCATTTCCTTTCATTTTTAGCAGAATGGCACTATTGTTTTTAAGTACACTGATAAAACTGTGCTCCATTAATCAAATAATTTGATTTATTTGGTGAATAATTATTGGTAATAAATAAATGTGATTTTAATTAACTAAGTTTTATTTAACTGAAATAAATGAGAGTATTTCGTTTTATTTGTAAAATTATTTGACTGTTGGTGGATTTGTGTCAAATCATGGAACCTTTCAAACAAATATCTCACCAAAAAACCATCAAAATAACAAAGTCTAAATAACTAATTATTTAATCGAACTAATTTTCATTTAGGAACTAAATTCCGTTAATCGATAGTTACATCACCCAATAGAAAACTATTTAAATGTCCAGGTCATTTAAACTAAATAATTATGTATTTACATTAAATCCTTAATATAAAACAACCAAATATTTACAAATAACTAATTATTTAATCGAAGTACATTTCAAGTTAAGAACTAAATACCTTTAACCCTAATTTAAATCATTCAATGCCGAACATTTTATTGGGCTTTGAGTAATTTGATTGGTTATACAAAAGTGGCCTGATAAATCATCATCGCGTTTTAGGTTATTGGTGTTCGATCTTGTCTTGTAGAAATTTATGAGTGAAATCTTCTTTATTAGTGGCACAGAAGTTAGTGGTTCCAGCAAAAATTAAAAATAAGATATGGGGGATAAACGTAATATGACTAATTATTTAGAAGATTGGGGTATATCCTATCTGTTAGATACTTTTTAAGGTAAGAAACTATATTTGAATATTTTAGTTACGCATGAAACGGGTTAAAAAAAAATAAGATAAGAGGCAGAGAAAAGAAACTTATAATACCTAATTTAAAATTTTAAAAACAAAATATTTTTAGAAAAATGTAGCCAGGTATTTGTAGAGCATAGCTACCTAGGTGTATTTTTTTAAATCGTGTTACAAATGAGACAGTTTTTCTCAATTTTCACCATATTTCAATACCTATCAAACCTTCTAACGTAAAATATATAATATAATTAATATAATATTAATAATTATTGTAGGTAGCTAATATTTGCGAATTTGCCTGTATTTAATTTTTTATCAAAGTTATTAACTTCTCTATAATGTTTTATTGACGTATATTTTAAGGGGAAGAACAATTAATGGTGGATTTACACAGCAAAATAACATGACATAGAAATAAAATAAGAGTTGAATCTACAGATCTGCCATAAGACGTTTATAGAACCAAATAACAAACATAAAAATAAGAAATAAAATAAGAGATGGTTATTTGTTAACTTTCATGTTATTTTTATGTGAAAATCGTTGTGCGCGTGCGCGTAATTTGTTATAACCTTTATTTTAGACAAAAATGTGTTTTTTTTCTGTTGGTTTGCCTTATTATTTGAACACTCTAAACAATTTGATAAGGTTTGTGATTATTATGGTATAGGTACTGATTAAGCCATATTCAATAGCATTAGGGGATTTGATCTGCTTATTTCTTATTTCTATGTGACGTCTGTATAAACACGTACTTGAATAAAATAAAAACTGATTTGAATGAACTTTCTGATCTATTTAAAATTTAAAAAAGGTATTTAAACCAAATAAAATCATACTTGGTCTAAATAAATATAAGAGACAAGTTAAACAATTATGTACTTGAATAAAAAAACAACGATTTTGATGGAAATTACCGGTTTATTTAAATCCAATCACTTAAATTGTTTAATTAAATAACGTTGTTATTACGGCAAATACATGTAAAACAAAAGTAAAACAAATATATACTTGATAAAATATGTATAAATATGAATCAAATAAACATTTTGTTAACTTAACTTTTAACCTATTTACTTTAAGTCATTGAAGCGGCTTATTTAAGTTAGGTTAGTATTTAGGAAATAAATATTTGCTTGAAGTTTGTATTCAGTGATTAATTCCAAATAAAAAGTAATTTGTATCAAATCAGATAATACTAATTGAGGCAAATAATTCCTTGGTATTTTTCAAATACATATTTGTTTGGCTAATAGGAAACAAATATTTATTTGAGTCAATGGAAAAATTTTTTAATTCAAATAATTAATTTTATCAGTGTAAATTACAACTACAACTTACGAACAAATTAAAATAAAAAACAATAGAGCCATTCTATTAAAAAAATTTTAAATTGTTTAATATTTGCAAATTTAATTTATTTTATTTTTAAATAAATTTGTTCCTAGGTTTAAGTAATTAACTAAAATGTTGTGAGCTTACAAACCACAAATAAATGTCTCAAAACAAAAATAATAATCCACTTTTAATAATATTTATATTATAATATAGATTAAACTAATGAAAAGAAAGGACATGTGTGGCATATAAATATTCGTATTTAGAAAAATAATGCCTTTTTAAATATTTAATAATATATAGGGTGTGCCATTTTAAAAAAATAAATTTTGACATTTGACAAAAAATAAGTATTTTACAGCCATGTAAAAGTTGGACAAATTAATATGAAACAATGTACAATATTTTTTTTTTCAATCCACAAGGCCAGTGGCGCACGAGAGTTGTTGAAGTTAAAGTTGTCAACGTTACATGATGTTCTAGAAAAAGTTACAGCTTATGAGTAACCGATGTAAAATATTATAATTTTTAAATAATACAACTTCCTACATACGTACATTCCATAAATAGTGTCACGGATAGAACTTGTATCCAATCTTGACACATTTACAACTCTCTTTGAATAAAAACGTTTCTTTTTAGGTGACTCTAATAATTTATTTTTCTTAACTATTGTTGAAATTGCGCTTACAGTGGAGATATTCAAATTTAGGGCAGCTCCTTGCACCGACTATTTAAATGATTCGGAATTTTTCACAAATAGTAAACAACGTAATCGACAGAGATATGTATGTGCACTTTCGTTTCTCTTAATAGAACAGTTCTTTAATGCTATTTAGGAAAAGATCTGGAGTTTTTTTTTTTAATAGACGTTCAACACGAAACCACAGAACAATTAAGGTTAGTTTTGCATGAAACGTCAAACCAAGTCAACGAACGAGCTGGCACCACCGCACCGTTTACAGTTGTGTTGCCAACTATCGGCCAATAAAATTCAAATTATATTAATTTTTAATAAGTTTAAATAAACAAAGTATTTGCTATAAGTGGGTTCGTATCAAAGAAGAATACTTTAAGTTGGTAGTAAATTTAATATCGCATAAAGTTTTAATACTTTTTGCCCAAATTTAATTTCCTTGTCTAGATTGGGGTAAAAAAATTATCTAGAAAGTGCTTGGTTTCCGGTCGATTAAAAAATAGTATTTTATGCAAGAAGAGCATAAAGTAGTCCTCATTTTCACGATTGGAAAGTTTTGCGCGCATAAGCCGAAGGCGAATGCTGCAACTCCCAGGAGTGAAAAAAAGACGCTTTATGCACGAGTTGCATACAATATTTTTTCTACGATCGTAAACGAATGACAGTGGTTCAAGTTAATTTATGGGCCTATTTTAAATATCAGAAACTATTTATGGCGAGTGCTGCGGTGTCCAAAAATATGTAAAGTCCGTTAATCTATCTTACAAACTCATTATAAATGCTAATCCCTTACCGTCATAATAACCTTTTGTGTGAGGTGTGAAATTCGGTCACCTGATCTGGGGACTCCAGGTACGGATCTATTTAAAGACTATTATATTAATATATCTTCTCAGTAATCCTCTTAAAATAATTAGGGTAAAATAAAATAGGTTTATTTTAGTTATTGAAATATGCTGATTTTTGGTTTTAAAATTCAGTTAGATGTTTGTATTGGTTTAGACAAGAAGTTACTTGTTGCCAATTAAACGTGATATCTAAGAATGTTTCGTCCGTGGAAAGAAACCAGTACGCCAAGTGAATCTACGGGTCGTGATAAAAACCAATTA
Source organism: Polydrusus tereticollis (assembly GCA_963920685.1). Taxonomy (NCBI): domain Eukaryota; kingdom Metazoa; phylum Arthropoda; class Insecta; order Coleoptera; family Curculionidae; genus Polydrusus; species Polydrusus tereticollis. The sequence continues at coordinate 65,732,432 of OY987327.1, forward strand.
AATGGTGATATTTTATCAGTTGACACAAAAAAGTAATCTTCGACGTTTACACCACTCTTCTTGAACGTGGTTTTTCAAAATTTGGTGCAGTGAAGGAAGCGGCAGCTTTGACACGCATGCCAGTGAGCACAGTGTGGTTTGTTGTAAATAAATTTATAGTGGAGAGAAGAAAGAGGAAAGACTCTTTTGCTTTTAAGAAACTGGACCCGACAAATGTCGATATAATTCGTAGAAAAATATATGCCATGTACAGGGAACAAATGAGCAGGGCCGAGCCTAGGGTATTTGCCGCCCGGGTGCAAGATATAATTTTCCGCCCCTATAGACTATAGACATAAATAGTATTTATTGTAAAAATCAAAATTGGAAAATTCCTTGATAGGTAACTGTAACTGCAAACTAAAAACAATGTTACCATAAACTTTATTATTCATATAAAATATAAACAGAAAGAAACTAATTTGAAATAATAGTTCACCTTATTATTAACATAGAACAGAACTTAGAAGTTATACACTTGAATTAAACTATGTACCTACATATAAATTCTAAATTTCAAAAGCAACTTTCCTTGCTTTTTTAATCGCAAATTCTCTAATCAAATCCGTTATATCTAATGCCTCGCAGATTTCTTTCTCGATGCTTATCACAGCCAAATTCGTAAGTCGGTTCTGGCTCATAGTAGATCTCAAGTAGTTTTTAATTATTTTCAGCTTTGAAAACGATCTCTCGCCATGAGCAACAGTGACAGGCATCATTAGAAAAATTCGTAGGGCTACAGATAAATTTGGGAAAGTACTAATTAAATCATTAACCACAAGATATTCTATGACCTCCTTGGCCGATTTAAATTTTTTATAGGTAGACAACATTTTAATTTCATTGCACAAATCAGTTGCATTTACATCCATTTGTTTAGTGGATAAATCTGTTAATTTAATCTGTAAATCCATACAATATTTCATTAACTCTTCTTTATCTATGGATAAAGAACCTAAATTATTCAAAAAGCCAAAATAGTCGTTGTATTCGTTTAATAGTTTAAATCTGTCATTTAATTTTGATGATACTATATCAAGAATATAGAAATAAAAATTAACTTTGAAATTCAACTCTGGTGATTTAACTGATTCATCTCTATGTTCATAATCAAAAAGAGTATTTTTTTTTCTCTGTCTAACTAAGCCTATAGCGGGAAAAACAATTTCACAGTCTATATCTTCGGCAATTTTTTTGGCTTCATTAAGCATTGCGGAAAAGCTACTATCAGAGCGTATTCCAATGAAAAATATTTGAATTTCCTTTAACATTTTGATAGCTTCTGGTAAAACAATATTAGATTTTTGCATGATTTTGCTTACAGGATTTATTTTTGATAAAACATTGTATGACATAAAATTTTGTATCATATTATTCTACCCGCTGATCTCACAAGGCGTCAAAGCACAACTGCACAAATGACAAATGACAAACGATGACAAAATTTCCTTCCACTTTATTCATATACTACATATATAGTTTTGTATTTCATGATGCCGCACTATATAAGAACCCGCCAGCTATAAATTATATTAATAGGTAGCAAAAATACTCATAAAACAACTTCTCAATACCGACAAATGACAAAGGTACCGTCAAATGCCGACGCGGTTTTCAAAATATATTTTATCTTTGGTCCCGGTGAATTGGATTTTGGATTAAATTAACTATACTATTTCCACTATCGCAGTGTTCTAGGTTCACTTGCAAGTTAAAATTTTATGAAAAAAAATACATTAATTTTTAGGGGTGGTCGAAGTTATAAATGATATAAATCAAATATATTTGTCAAATAAAAACTATTTTAATTCAATCCGAAAAGCATGTGGATGACCACATCAGATTTTTTTCAGTCAGTAGTATATTTATTCTATAAAAAATTAAAAAATGCTTTTGGCTTTTACCTTTTTTTAATTTTGCTGCCCCTACTGGGTTGCCGCCCGCGTGCTGTGCACCCCTTGCACCCCAGGCACGGCTCGGCCCTGCAAATGATCCCCACTTTAAAAACCCTATCGCAAAGATTAAAAAAAGATGATACAGGAATAGAGTGTTGTCGTGAGCATCGACTTAACACAAGATGGACGTAGCCAGTCATTCATAAAAAGGTCTATCGTCTGCCTCAAACAACAAACAGGAAAGGGGGGGTGAGGGGTATTTACTGCGGCTTCTACTTAGAAGCTGGGCTCAAACTGTGATGAGACAAAAAGCGCAACGCTGCATAGCATGGTCATATTGGGTAAAATTATTCAGTGGCGTAACAGTTTCGTGTTAATTTGTAATAAGTTTGACAAAATATGATCAAAAATTTTAGGTGAAGTATTCATAAATTCAAAATACTTGTAGGGTCTCTAAGTAACATGAAATTGACTTGAGGCTGAACTAACCTGCCAAAATTCTGACAGTAGATGTTAAGAGTTCAAAGAAAACTGATGATGATAAGATATTTATCCAATTGTAAAATCTGAATGATTCCTTTATTTTTATTTTTTTTTATCAATAAAACCGCTTGTTAAAATTTTTAAAGAAACAATGGACCCTAGCTCTCTAGATATAACCATTTTTTTTTTTTTGGTTTGATAAAATAAGAAAAAGTAGTGGGTATGGGGTTTTAAAATAAATTATGTAAATCAAATTAGAGTAATTTGCTTTATTTACAAAACAAGTGTTACACAGGTTGTATGGAAATTCCTTTCGTATATTTCAAGGGGATATTCTACATATGAAAATAAGTTCCTATGAATAAAAGTCCCTAATCTTATTTCTTTGCAACCGCTTGAAGGACCCGTGTGCCTTTTAGCATATGAAGAAATATTAATAAACGCTAATTTTTGATATTGATAGTTATCATTAAATTTAATCAGTCCCTAAAGGACCTACATTTATATAAACTTCTTTTTATGTAGAATATTCCCTTGAAATATACGAATTTGAATTGAAATTGAATTTCCGGACAACTTGTTTATAATAATGGAATAAAATAGAACTTATTCGTAATAAAAAACATAGTTTTGAAATATTATATAAAGGTATTTAGTAAATAATTTAGGTTAATTCTATATTTTTAATTTAAAAACTAATTTATGCCTAAACTATATCAATAAAAAACAGACTTGTGGAAGAAATGAATAAATCTCATACCAAGATTGAGTTTATATCATTTAACAAATACATAATAATAATAATTTAAGCCTACCACCATAAACACAAGCACTTCCTTTGCCTCTGGTAGTATCTAAATTAGTACCAATATTCACATAACCAGAAAATGTTGTTCCTGTCCACCCTCTCTGAGAAACTTGAGGCTTAGTTAAAGTTCTTGCTCTTAACCTTCGTATGGCGGTATTAAGCCCCTTCATTTTTTTTCTTTGTTTTAATATTGTGTTTTTCAACACCTTAAAATTCCTTTTAGGTATACTGTCACAATCTTCCAAGGACATATCTCCAAGGTAGTTTCTTTTCCTACAACAATTATTTTCCCTTTGTCAACTCCATGCATGGACACACTGTATATTATATTATGTTTACATAATATAATAAATAGGGTAATCTGTGATGATTATTAGTCATTATTGTTACCAAAACTGTTAAAAAATATTTACCTCTTTCCTGATCTTCCTACAAGATGAAGCTTTCCTTTAAAACCTGATTTCAGCCCACAAGCTCTTCGTTAGATATACTCTTTAAACCTTTTTCTAGTTTTTTTAATATCTGAACTTCTATTCCCGAACCGGTTAATGTTGTTCCAAGATCCTACTGAACTAGGACTTTGATGTTGAAGCTTTGAAGTAGATGGGGAATCTAGGCTTCGATGTGAACTTTGTGGAATCCACACTTGTTGATGGTTCGAGGTGGGCTAAAATCATTATTAGTTTATACAGTTATATAATGATTTAGTTTTACTTGTCAAAATAAAAAATTACACTAATCTAGACACAAAAATAAAACAGAAAGCTTAAATAAACTGAAACGAATGCTGAAACCACCGAACCCTCTTCAGGAAAAATATATCTATGACTAGGCTGTTTTACCTAGTTTTGCCAAGAATTTAACCTCTAACCTCTTTAAGTTTGATTATAATATACCAAACTACACCATTCCACTAATCTAATCATTTATAAATACTTGTATTGATATTTACTTATGGAGAAGAAGAAATACAACATAAACAATTTAAGTTTATAGATACAAAAACTTTAACTTACGAGTTGTTTTTATTACAAGTCGCTGGTAAGCAACTGAATTATTCACTTAAATTACTACAAGTTGATACTAGAAGCTCCACTACAGGTTTTAAACTAAAATACAAAACTTATGTTACATATCTGAAAATATATCCAGATTAAATTTATATTTTCCTACTTTGTTAGTTTAAAAGTTTAAAGTAAAAACATATTTTGTGTTCCTAGTTACCTATCATCTGCAACGGAAGGCACAAATGGTTTCTTTGGAACTGCTTCTTTCTTAAGTATGCGGGAGCCACCTGCCCTATAAGTAAAATCCTGCCCCTCAAATCCTCACAACATATTATGTCAGCACTCTTCGGAAGAACTTTGTCTTGAAGATTTAAGATTTCAAGCCACATTGCTCGTCTACTAGGGTCAGCGAGAAACCTTAAAGTTACGATACGATATAAATCATAATACTAGTACCCCAGAAAACCAACCTAAGTAAGATTTAATGGGTAAAACAAACGAAAGCCGCAGTTCCCACGCCTATGTTAGTAAACCTAACCCCAAACTTCAAATTACCTGTGGAACCTTAGATTTCGACGTGAATAGTTTATTTTTCTGCACACTTAGCACTGTCTGGGCATTTTGTCTATAAATAGTATCACAAACTGTCACAAAAACTTAGAAAAATACAAAAAACTGGAAAAAAGCTAATAGCTGTCAACTTCACTTCAAGAGCAAAACCAAATTCGCGGTCATATGGTCATAAAATATCATTCATGATTGTTGAAGGTTTTGCGTAAATACGTAAAGCGTTGTTGCCGGATTTATTGAAGAAATTTTTTTAAATCGATATACTTCTTCTAACAGGGCTAATAATGAACAATGTAACGTTGCTAATTACCAAAGCCTACTCAATACAATACTTTAAAGAATAATTATCGCCATTTGTTTATTATATTTTGCATAGAACATATGACTGTGACCTGTTGTTGGCGACACGCCAAATGTAAACAAACCCCGTCCATCTTGTGTTAAGTCGATGGTCGTGAGACTCTAAGGAAATGTATTTTAAGAAAAGGATTTAAAATGAAAAAAATTAACAAACAAGTAACCAATATATATATATACCACCAAATGGTATGATAGTGGGATAATGCGAGCTACCACAGTCGTAGGTTAAATAAAGTTCCGTGTTCCAATGACACAAAAGTTACCATCCAGGACTATATGACGGAAAATAATATGTATTTTGAGGAAAATTATACAAAAAAGCAATTGCTCGAAATTTTAAAATCATGTTCAATAAAAAAGCAATATTATAGGACACTTTTGCGGCAGAAATGGGTCATACCGTGTTAAGACTTCCTCCTTATCATTTGCATGTTCAACCCAATTGAACATATATGGCATCAGCTGAAAGCATCGGTAAGGAGGAATAATGTTTCGCCAACCTTAAATTCTTCTGTGACAAGAAGAAGAAAAATCAGACGTAAATATAAGTCTGTTGCCCAGAGAAAGAATTATTGTGAACTTGGATGACGACAGTGACAGTGAAACTGCCTTGGGTTAAAATGTAATAATTATTTTTCTGACACGGTACTTCTTTGTAGGTATATGTACCTATATTTTGTTAAGTAATAACCATTCTATATTCAAAAAATACGTGTGGTTGCCACGAGATGTAGCCACGTGCTGCAATTCTCATTTGGTTATTACCATTCTATATGTTATAATTTTAATTGTATTGTATCTTATATACTGTTATATTATTATTTTATTATTATTCCTTATTATTAAAACATGTTTTTGCGTTTTCTTTCCAACATAAAAAATCAGTACGACACTTTTGTTGCATACAGATAGATAAAAAAATATATTTTTTTTCACGCTTTTATATATACTATTATCTTAAAGCAGCGCAACCTATTATTCTATCAGCAACGTGAGCTCCTGCTTTCATTCGATCACCCGCTGGGTCTTATCGGCATTAGGGATTAGCATTTATAATGAGTTTGTAAGATAGATAGACGGACTTTATTATAAATTTGTAATAATGACAGAGTGGAAAAAAATTCCTTAACGGTTAATTTTGTCACTCTCGCCTAATGCGATGTGAACCATTTCTTTCAATCTGATCTACTTTTTTTAACACGTTAAAAAATATGTGCCATATGCATTTATAATAGTGAAAAAAGTCGAGTTCTTATAACGAGCCTAGAAAAGTCATTTTCACTGTTTAGTCCAACTATCACTGTCAGTCTGGTATTATTGATACTAATGCGAGTTTACATTAAAACGCATAAAGTAAACAGCTTTTAAGTCGCACAAAGTTAATAAACTATGGGTGCAGCAAAAATATTGTACGTAATATTACGCTTAAAAGTGGTTTTACAGCTCTCGAAAATTCTCGTCCAGTAAAATAGCACTTTCAGAACTTGTTACGTAAATTGCTATTTTTTACTACTAGTAGATACGGTTTTAAACCAGGGTTGGAAAAAACCCGGGTTTTTTATATAAAGCCCAGCCCACTGGGCTTTTTTGGGTTTTATAAGCGGGTTTAATTGGTTTTTTTTTTTTTTTTTTTATTCTATCAAGATTTTAATAAATGAATAGAATCATTTATGACATTTATGTAGTAGTAGGATCCCCATTTTTTTCTTCCTATTTTTGTTAGTTTTGTGTTACGTTTATTTTTTATAACAATGTGTTTTATTTTTTTACAAAATATAAAAATGTAAAATGTACACAGAGTTTCAGTTTAAGAAAAAACATTCAAAAGACATAGTGGGTTTTACCAAAAAAAAAACACTGGGTTTTTTTGGGTTACCCACTGGGCAGCCAACCCTGTTTTAAACACAAGCACTGCGATGCGTGTATGAAGGAAGTTACATTCGTTTGGGGGACGACATCAGAAAGGTCTTCAAGAGAGATAATGTTCTCTAAATGAAAGGATTCTAGTACAATGTAGTCAAGAAGTACCAAAACCCATGTTGTTATCGACTACATAAGAAAAATACGAATTCAAATACCACTAAATATTTGTACAACATTTGTATTTTTAATTTTCTCTGCATACAAGAGTAAACAAAATGTGATAAAACAAAAATAGCATGATAGAATTAATTACGTTCGATGACACCGTCTACCATTTAGATTAAACTACAAAGACTTTAAACACGCCAACAAACATTTCGTTAGAAATTCCTACGATTTTAGAATAATCTTCAGTTTATTGCATTGGACAATTTAAACATCCGGTGAGTTAAGTAAAATATAAAAATTTACTACATTGTCACATATTACGCCAAACTGTGACATTGTGTGAGGTATCTACTTGGGTTAATCTCAAGTTCGAATAAGAAGAAACATATAATTCCAAGTAGGGGTTATGTTTGCAAAAGAATGCAATTTGGTTGTCTACTGTCTAACTGCCATAATAAAAATGTATACCAGTTTTATTAAATTAAGAGACCAAATTGTCATCTTAAAGCGGCAAATTTGTGGGAAGAAAAAAAAACCGGACGTGCTTCAACACATACAGTGATGGGCTAAAATATGGAACAAATTCATTTAAAAAGCAGATATTAGTTTTTTGAAAAAACGCTCGGGCACGTCGATTATAATTTTTTCTTCCGAATTTTTTGCCTCAAAAAGAAATTATACAGGGTGTGTCAAAAAGTAGATGCAGCAAAAATTTTTTGTATTTTAAATAGAACCCTATTTTTTTTAGTCGAATTTTGAATTCTACGTCAAATTCTGCGCATAATTCATGTAGCATACCCTATCCTTATCTCTAACGGTTTTAGAGAAAAATTACATCATAAAACGAAAATTAGCCTTTCTGTTGTTAGGTATGTCTGCGCTTACCCTATGCTGACGAGAAGCAATAAGTTCGAAACCGGTCCATAGGTAGCAGTATCCTACCAACAGAAAGGTCTTCCTACCTTTCTTGATAGTTTTAAGCAATCAATTTAGTATTGTAGCGCTAACAGTGTTAGCCAAATACGGCCTTATTGTATAAGGTTTTTAAATCAGATGGCTAGGAAATATTTTTCTAATTAGTATATTATATTTATTCTAACAAAATGTTCAATTTTGTGTTTTCACTAATTTTTGGACGACCTGGCCGTAGACGATCCTTTACATTCCCTGTTTCCCTGAATTTCTTCTCAATTTTACTCACTGTAGATCTTGTAATCGGTCGTTCTGGATACTTAGCGCTAAACAAGTTACAAACTTCTTCTTGATTTCTTGTTTTGTCTTCACATCCAATTAAAATTAAAATTTGGATTCTTTAAGTTTCATTTAAATGCACCATGATCACCGTTTTTCAAAATTATACCTAAAATTATTTTTGATTGACACCATGACTTGCTATCGTAGTGACAATTCATTTAAATTTACCTGTTTACCTTTAAGTAGGTACATGTAACTTTTAACCGTTAGAGATAAGGATAGGGTATGCTACATGAATTATGCGCAGAATTTGACGTAGAATTCAAAATTCGACTGAAAAAAATAGGGTTCTATTTAAAATACAAAAAATTTTTGCTACGGCTGTTTCCTGATGAAGTAGAACAAGCTCACACATGCTACACAGACCATACAACTTATTTCTCGCGTATTTAAATGAGCGGCGTGCGCATGCATCTCAGTGGCGACTCGTGAGTTGCCAGCCAGGGTCGGCATCTCGGTACAGGCGTGGATCCAGAGAAAAATATTAGGGAGGGTTAAGGAGTGTCCAAGGCGGAGAAGAAGCGCCGCAGGCAAATATTTGTGGAGACCACGCCCAAATTTCGGCTTTGTCTACTATTCTAATATTTGAATTAAATAGATGTATAATAAATTGTTTAATTTCACTTCCATTTTTTTAAATTTAAATTAAGCATTCTTTATTCATGATATCTAATACTATTGTAGTGACATATTTTTTTTAGAGGGGAGGGTCATAACCCCCATAACATCCCCGTAATCCGCGCCAGAGTCGGTATAGTATTATTTCTATAGATAACATAAGTATTTATAAAATAAATATAGAGTTATGTGATATTTTAATGAGCTTTGATTCTAAAGCGCGATAAAACTTTAGACACGAAAAGCCTAGCTTATTTGACACAGATTGTTGGTGAACATGACAATAATTTATAAATTTCCGGAACGGTGTTTCACAATAATATAATATACATATACCTAAATAAAATAATACATTTTTATAATGAGTTTCGATCGATTATCGGTTGACTTTATTCAACATTTAATACATTTGTCTAAATTTACAAAAATTAGCGGATCCGCCTTGCATTTCTAACTAGTTATCTACGTTAAAATAATGTATGATAGCATTGACAACAGATTCTCCAACAAATACTTACTAATATCATATAAAAATGTTTTTTGTTTACCCAATAAATCAAGTGCTTGTACATTTCAATTTTTTCTTTTTTTATTTGAAAATAAAATGCATGTTATGGCCATTTAATAAAACAATGTTAATGTGTCGTCGGACACAACTATAGTTTTTTATTTTACTTTGTTCATCAAATGAAAGAGAAGACGAAATACAATAAATTAATGAATCAACTTGGTTTTTCATGTCATTGCATGATGATGCGTGAGTCCAAACAAGATATTTTATTTCAATTTTAAAACACTTATCTGAGGTCCTAATCCTAAATAAACCTATAAGCCAAACCAAAAGTTTTTAACAGACCACACTCACTCTGACTTATTTTACCCTAATTCAGTCCTTTTCTTTCAAGAATAATAACAAACAACCGATAATTAACGAGTATAACAACTAACAAATAATACCAATATCTAACTAACTAGTAACTAACCTCACTTTCTTTGAAGGTTTGTTCCAACCCGCTATTCTAAGTCCGAAGAATCGTTTTCAGCCTGTAAATTAAACTTTGAACTTGGCAATCGACTATTTCAGTGGTAAATTAGTTGTGCGACCTTTCGGGTTACTGTACTGATATGGTTTTTGGTCGGATTGAAACAAACCTTAAATTTACCGGCAAATATACTTTTGCCATTTTTAACAATGTGTGAAGTTTTCAAATATATTACTATATACCTACTCGTATTATACAGGGTGTCTGTAAAAGCTCTTTACAAAAACCTACCACATATTCTTCAGATCAAAATTAGCCGATTTAAGTAAACTTATTTTAGTACAAAGTTGCTTAGTTTGGGCGCTAGACGGCGCTGAAGTGACAATTTTTAAATCGTTTTTCGGGATTAATTCAAAAACTGCTCATACTATTTTGCCGAAATTTGGTACGTCAGAGGAATCGAGTCTTATCAAGAGTACCTTTTTTGTAGCAAATTAATTGGTTCATCTCAATTTTGTGCCAAAACCCCTCTTGTTCCATTGGCATAGAAATCTAAAACAAGCAATTAGTAAAAAACCCAGGTTCTACGCCCATGGACTGATATTAATCAGAATTGTGACATGGGTTTTTTTGCCCCATAAAGCTATGCTAACGTACCAAATTTCGGCAAAATAGTATGAGCAGTTTTTGAATTACTTAATCCAGAAAAACGATTTAAAAATTGTCACTTCAGCGCCGTCTAGCGCCCAAACTAAGCAACTTTGTACTAAGGTAAGTTTACTTAAATCGGCTAATTTCGGTCTAAAGAATATGTGGTAGGATTTTGTAAAGACCTTTTACAGACACCTTGTATATCATGTATGTTTGGTGATCCTAAAGCCGTTCATTGTAATGGGGCAAGGTAGGCTTGCCGACCCCAGCCTGGGTTACTTGAAAAGTAAAACGATTTATTTTAAGACTTGGCGTAGTATGGGAGTATGAGATCCAGGCGATTTAAAAAGTGGAACGGTTACTCGCTGGCAGTAGATAAAAAAATAATGTTATACTGTCTGTTGTCTGTTTGACACTGGATCAGCAGTGCGGGCCCTGAAAAGCCGCCACTGATTCATCTGATACTACGCCGCCTCACGCGTTCTGACGTGTTGTATCGTGATGAAATCCGGGCCGGTCAGATTTTCGTCAGACGCCGACACAAGCATAAGAACGTTTTTAATAGCAAATACAGCATCTCGCTGAGAGAAAAATGAATGAAATTTTGTTGAAAATGTGAAAAATCGAAATCATGATTGTTTATTTCATTTAAAGTCCACAGAGATCAGAGGTCACAATGCGAGGCAAGAGGCATGGGAGAAGATAGCAAAGAAATTATTCCCTAACCATTCTAAAGTACGTACATTTGGAAGCAAAGTAGATTGTCTAACGCATGATATTCGCCAAATAAGTAAATAACTATATTTTCGTTTATTTTGGGTATCCAAATATTTATTTTCTTCGGTAATGTAGTACAAATACAAATAATAATAACCGCAGCACATTCTTCAATTCTTTCTTCAAATTCGTCTGACGAGTTTGAAACCCAACTATTTTTCTTATAATGCCTCAGAACAATATGTTTACAGACTATTCGTCACAACATAACGCATCATAACACAACACGTCAGAACAATGTGATTAATTGCATTATGATTGATTAGAACAATATGTTTACAGACTATTCGTCACAACATAACGCATCATAACACAACACGTCAGAACAATGTGATTAATTGCATTATGATTGATTCAGTGATAATGATTTTTAGTTTTGGTCGTATTAATGTCAAAAGACGCATCCATTAAAGTTTTGCGGCACGGCGCCGACGTATCTACAAAAACTGAATAACTTCTGCCGGTTGTATTACTACTCAACTGACACACACAAATATCGATCGGTTGTTCTTGCCAGTGGCACATGACCAATTAAATTAACAAGAGCAACCCACTTATTCCATTTAATGGTGCACTATGTTGCCATATTTCTATGCCATTTCAATATCAAAATAGGATAAGAAGAAATTTTGAATAATGTTGAAACTATATTACTCTTAAATATATTTTTTTTTTAATGAATACATTTAATTCCAGGGTTTCCTTGCTAACAAATATTAAATTATAATTAAGTAACGGTATGTGCCAACATCGTAAACTACTGAACGTTTTTTGTCCGCACTCTTTTGGTAGCTACAGATAAATGTGTCGACGTATACACTGATCCGTGTTCATTTTATGTGTCCGTGTGAAACGAAACTCGACGCTTACGTCCTACGTGCGGCATAGGACGTAGAGCGCCTTGTACGTCTCGTGTGAAACGGCACTAAGACCAAACAATGCATTATATATTCAGCTGTCGCTTTATATCATGAAACTAAATAACTAGTATGGCAAGTCCCGTCCGCAACAGTAAAAGCGAGCTGGAAATTATTATTCGGAAAATAACATAAAAATAAAATATATTTCAGTCTCTTATCAACTTTAATGGCTACGAGAGTTTGTAAAACCGTCGTTTACACGTTGCATTCATATTTTTATGCATTTTTACACAATATACCCCTAAATTATTTAATAGTTTTAAAAAGCTGTTTCACATTGGTACTTTAACTCATTTTTTCATATGACTATTTGTAATGCCCCTGACTACATGAGCCCAGAGAATCACCAAATTTCCCGGAATTTCTTCGTTATTTGAATGATTACAACGTCATCATCATATATCCTAATTTTGCTGATGAACTCAAACTAATTAACAAAGGACGCAAAACTGAAATAATTATTTCATGGAAGAGCCGTGGAGGCTTTTAATTATGCTTTTTGTTTGGTCTGTGGCCCGCGCGGTGGCGGTCGCTCCCCGAAGATAAATTCGTACAATGCGTGATTATTTCAAATTAAACAAATTGGAGCAGGTTTTAATGTGTCTGTTTATATGTCTGACAATACCTCAAACGTAATAACTTTTGAATTTCTAATACGTAAACAGTGTAAAGGATCAGCACAGATAAAAGAGAACTCTTATTTCAAGAACATACATTTTCTTGTTAGTATTTACTTAGTTTGAATGTTATGTTTCATTGTTTAAATAAATGTTTTTCGACCAATGAACTGACAAAATTCAGTTTAAGTATCTAATAATTTTAAATGATTGAAGAGTCCAATGGATTTCAAATTTGGAATGGTACCTATATAGGTAAATATTAATATACGCCGATGCGTTGTCACTTTTTTTTAGACGACGTAGGGCCGACGTACTAAGTCCTTTTTTTTCATAAACTATTAAAAAAAATTTAAAAAACGTTCCGCATCGGCATGGCTATTACCATTTTCTTTACAACAAAACTAAACGAATTTAAAAAAACAAAATTTTAAGTTTGTCTAAATCATTTTCCCTCCGTTTTCAAAATACGGCCGTCGGCGTCGGCTACCGATTTCTTGCGGTTTTCAAGGTGAAACTTACCGCAATCGCACGTTTTACGCTGAAAGGCGGAGCCAACTATGTGTGGACGAACTCGGGGATTTTGGAGCGTTTATTAATTATTTTATGCTGAAACCTCTTAATGTAATTTTCGGTGGTTAGTCGTGTCTGCAGATTAAAAACGTGTTTAATAATGAGTTTAATGATGTTTCCAAAATTAGCAGGATCATAGGGTTTGTCAATGCCTAGATGTTGCAGTTTTTGGTTTTATTTTCTGCAAGAAATACATATTTTATAAAAGAGCTGACTTTCAGTAAAAACGATAAAAGTATGTTCACATCTCGCGCTATTGTCACTTATAATAGTCATTTTGTACTCAAAGCTACTGCTTAATATTCTACGATTGTCACACAAATTCGATTCTCAGCTTGGATGTTAATTTCTAGTGTGTAATATAAATCGACAGGAATTGATTTTAGTAAGTAGGTTAGTTAGGGCGGATATTTTGGTACGGTCAATAAAAATCCATGGTTAGTTTCTAAATCTATATTTTATGTATAAATGAATATCATAATGTATATTTTAACCATAATTATGTGATATTATATTCCACTCAAATTATGCAGGTTGGTGGCCAAACTTGATCAAGGTAAGGGTAATTTTTCACGCAGAACACGATGGGCAGGGTTCCAGTTCGATCTTAGTGGGAGGTTACCCCTAAAAAGTCAAAGACACCCTTTTTAGGGGTGTTTTCGAGCAAATAATTGGTGTGAGGCCCGCGGGTGTTTCTGCTGATGTAAGTTAGAAAGTGTGTATGGGGTGTTGCCTCAGTGGTTTGGCAACAGTTGCAAACCCTGCGGGTAGGGGTAAAGGGGGTTCGGTTTAAAATGTTATTAATCTTTATATGCATGTATCTATTATGTGTTACTTTAAAGAAATATTAACATGTTTTAGTTTCGATCTTTTTTTGATAACATCGATGTTTATTTTAAACGATTTGGTTGATGGGACGTTTTTAAGTGTTTGTTAGATATTTTATTGTAATTATATTATATTATTGAATAAAATTTATTTTTTGCTTTGGTATATTTACTAAAGTAAGTATAGTTACTAAAACCAAAAATAAATTTAAAAAACAACAGTATATTTTATATTGTTTTTGTATTTTTTAAAAAAAAACATAATGAATAATAATAAATTAACAATATATATATGTATATACTTTTATTTTGAAGAAATAGCCCATGCTCACAGTGGAGTTCAAAGTATGGGGACGAAAGCAAAAAGTCTTTCTCCACCAGATTTTCCTTTCGTCCCCGTATAATATTCCTTTTCGTTATTTATTATACAAGCAAATTTAATATTTTAAATGCGATATGCCCAAACTATGTCAAAAGTTTAGCAGCTATTATTGTATAGACCACTAATATTATATCAGTCTGAGACCTTTGAGTCTTAATATTCACAAACCCTCCGATAAAAAAGGACAATCGTTCAAAACTATAGTTCAAATTTTTTAAAATATGCATACCTACCTAATAAATAAAGTGATATGCTGTCTGTGCATGTGCAATTATATATTACAGAAAACACCACAACAATAATGTTTAGGTACGTTCATGGTATTTTGTTGGACTAGTGTCACAACTGGCAATGATTTTTTAGTCATACATTTATAACTCTATATAATTAAATTATTATTACTATAATATTACGTATATATAATATGTGCCAGTGAATACAAGTAACAGGGAAATTCTCAGTACTAGGTAAAGTAAGCGCCACAAATATAACAATATTGTTCACATTTCTTTCTTCTGTATAAAAACTCCAGCAAAAAATGCCGGCTCTATGCGGCATGCCTCGAGACTTAAAATATGTACCTACCTCACTGAACTCCCACCACTGGAAAAGCAAAGCTAATTGCCGACCGATCTAAAAATGTCCCCGGCATGCTTGACTTTCCGGAACTTTAACTCATGCGCAGTACGTCGGATTTCTACGATTTCTTGATATTTGACGTTTATGTTTATCAGAGCCGGTTGTCACTTAATTCTTAATTTACACAGTATTTGGCGTGTTAATTGTGAGATTTCTTAGCGTTATTTTTAGTGATTCTTAGTTATTTCTAGTATTTTGTGGACGTTTCGTTAAAGATTTATTTAGATTATAGTGCAGTTACCTTTTAGTGTAAGTTTATGATGAAAAACAAGTGTATGGTGTTGCTTTGCAAGCCAACGACCGAAATTCAGTTCTTCAGGTAAGTACCTAGGTTACTTAAAATACTTTTAAAATTGTATCCCCGCATAGCATTTACCTTGCTTTCAACACAATTTATTTATTTATTAAGGTAAGTGTTTTTTTTTTGGAATATTTAAGCAGTTCGTGGGTATACCTACCATAACGTTTAACTACTTTACAAGAATATATCCAAATTGAAACTGGACACAGTTTAAACTAGGGATAATATTATGTTATTTGTGTCCAACTTGCTTACTGATTTTTGGCAAATTAAAAGAAGCAAATCTGTTACATTGCTTTTAGTGGTAAACTAACCTGGACTAACAGTTCAGATTATGTTGTAAGAGATTTGATTTACTCAGAGGATCAAAGGATCTAAAGTCTTGCGTGGGATATCCTTTTATAGTAAAAAATGCTTTCCTGAACATTGTTGCTTGTCCAAGCTAAATCATTTTAATTCTTCGCCTATAAAATGCAATGCAGAGAGACCTAAATAATATGTACATATGTCCCCATATATATAAAGACATGTTTGCAGATTGACCGCAGCACGACATGATTCATGGTTAAGAGCTCTAGGAAGAAACCCCAATATAGAACATCTTAGTGATGGGAATCGTGTTTGCGGATTGCATTTTGCCCAGGATGATTTTATTATCAAAAATAAAAGGGCACACCTAAAACCAGGTGCCATTCCAACCAAGCTATTGGGCCCTCGTAAGCCTCTAGCTGCACTTCACAATACATGTTTAATGACAATTAGCAGGTAAGAAACTCCTATAACTTATTTAAGGCTTCCCGTAGTAAGTATCGGTCTTTAGGTGTAAAACATGTTGTTGTAGGTTTTTGTCCAAGAATTATACATTTTCATAGCTTCAAAGTATAATTCAAGAAATATTTTTAGTGTGAAAAAAGTACTCATATCCTTAACTAGTTATCTATTTCTTTTTTATGGTAGACTTCATCCATTTAAATGGGCAGTAATATGTGCATGAAACTGTGAACATAAAATATAATAACAAGTTACAAAACCTATCTAATAAATAAATGCTAACCTACTCTAACTGACCTGAAGGAAGCACAGTTTAATATTGTTTAAAAGTTATTTTATGTTTCCAACATTATAGTTTTGTACTTTGTACAAACTTACAGCAAGGCATAAATTGGTAAGGGTATTCGGAAAATGAGTTATAAATCTTAGAGAGACAATTTCGCTTAATAAAGTAGAGGTAAAAGAATATGCCATGTAACATAAAATGGACTTGTAAATATTTTTTTAAGTTACATCCTGTCAAAGTTATTTTTTTTCCCTTTTTCTTAATACCTATATATCGTGCTTATCTCATTACTTTTGAAACAAATACTTGGCGCAGAGCCTCTTGATTTTTCGCATATTTTTTAAAAAGGTTATTCCCCATCTGAATAATCCTTACCCCTTGGTGGCAAATTAGATTTAAGGATTTTATAAGCAAAGCAAAAAATATAATTGATCATGATTCAAATTTCGTGAAATCTGACAATAGGGTGTCTTGAAGGTATAAGTAAATAACAATTTTTACAGTTTATTTGTTAGTTTTTATTTTAATTTTTTCGGTTTTTATGGAATTTTTAAATCACTTACGTAATAAATATTAAAATTTCAATTGTTGTTACACATAGCTATTACCACATCGAATCATTGCTCTAAGTTTCCTAACAAATTTTTCGATTACCCTATATAATTTGTAGAACAAATATTTAGATACATTCATGTTAAATGCTGGGTTTCCAGGATTATATTTCAGGAGTAAAGACAAAATTTATTTTCACATCTGTGACAACTTAAAAAAATATGTTATAGCGGACAGCAAGAAATCCCGATGGTCTTTAGGCAACCTATGCCTTCAATTCCTTATGACGAGAATATAACTCCTGTGCCCTCAAATTTGTATGGTGGGGATACTGTTGAAGAAGATGGATTTAGTTTTGAACACTTCGAAATTCCGGTAGATAAAGATAATCAAGAAAACCAAGAACTATTGGAGAAGTAAGTATTAATATTGTGTTCTTGTGTTATTTATTAGTTATTTTCTTTTTTAAGTGTTTAGGTGTTTTTAGCAATATTTACATGTAATTATCATTAAATGAAAAGCTACTTGCTAATTTTTATTAATGCTGGTTCCTCTATTATAATATGATTAAATTGGACAGAAATATAAGTAACACAGCACATGCCAAACAGTTTTTAAAGAAAGGCAATTCTTTTGTACATATTATTATCTAATGTGTTTTTGCTGCACGTCCAATGCCTTACCTCTAAGTATGTATTAGTAGATTCAATTATGACCATTTTTTTAAAATCATTTATTACTTTTTTTGGTCTGCTTGCAAAAGAGCTTAGCATAAAATTATAAACACAAGTATTGGCAATTGTAAAAAATGCACATACATTGAAGTTGATATTTAAAGGTGATTTTTTTGTAGTTCATCCTCGGATGTTCTGTCAGCGTCTTCGACTGAATATGAGATGAATGTGTACAGTAGTTGCCTTATGATAATTTATATCCTGCTGGGTATATTTTTGTTGTGTTCATCAAACAACGATACAGAAAGTCTCCAATTACGACAACTGAAGAGGAAATTGCAAATAGTGACAAACTCTAGCAGTGACAGCGAAGGCTACGAAAGTATCACAAAAAGGGCTAGAAAAGATGTTAAAACTATTCATACGTATAGGTACGGCTTGTCCAATAACTAGGTAACCTTTCCCCAAGACAGATATTCAAAGACCAATTTATGGATTATGTAAAGAATTCTGTTATATTTGCATGTACCGGGATTTTGTTAAAAAATGACGCAACCCCTTTATACAGGGTGTCCTCAAATGAAGGGGTCATACTTAAAAGGCGTAAACTATGTGCCAAAATAATCACATTTTTTCCCATAAAGAAATCTGTCATAAGGGAGCCCTGAAGGTGATTTGTTTAATCACCGACGAAACTATTTATGCAATTTGAGTGTGATAGTCAGCTTTATAGGATATAGGATGTAGATATCGTCGTTTAAGTATGACCGGTAAATTTGGGTACACCGATGTCCTCAATTGCGTATTTATTTTTTAATTAATACAAATTTTTTAGCAAAAATCCAGAAACTGTCGTCGAGAAGTTACGTACTGCCAGATTAACAAAAAACGTTTTCCGAGAAAAACTGAAAGGGTCCCAAAAACGAATACAACGCCTCTCCCGAAAAGTAAAAAGCTTGAAGCAAATTGTATTACACTTGCACCAAAAAAAATTTTTGGAACATGATGCTGTGTCTCTTCTGGAGAAATCGTACTCAGGAATTCCTCTAATACTTTTAAGACGAGCACTAAAAAACGTTACTCTTACTGAGAATAGTAAAAAACAAACAAGAGCAGAGTTTCCCCCAGAGCTGAGGAGTTTTGCTCTAACCCTAACCCCCAATTTTATTCCTCCAAGGCGTATAATTACGTCAGAAGAGTATTTAATTTAGCACTACCTGCTCCATCTACAATAAGAAGTTGGGTACGAAACGTTAATTGTGAGCCAGGCTTTTCCGATTGTTCTTTCACAACATTAAAGAGGACTGTTGAAGAAAATAAAGTTAACAACAAACTGACAATATGTGCTTTAATGCTTGATGAAATGGCAATAAAGAAGTTTATTGAATATAAAGGAGACAAGACATGGGGATATCCGGACTTGGGAACAGGTATTGTGAATGATGATAGCATGAAATGTGCCACTGAGGCTTTAACATTAATGGTTGTATCCATTAACGCCAGTTGGAAAATTCCAATTGCATATTTTCTTATTTCTTCATTGGGAGGGCAAGCTAAAGCCAACATTGTAAGCGAGGCCATCAAGAGATTGGAAGCCATTGGCGTAAAGATTGTGTCAGTTACATGTGATGGCCCAAATGTCAATTTCGCAATGCTACAACATCTTGGGGCAGATATAAAGGACATAGACTGTTTAAGACCATACTTCAAAACTACCGAAACGTCAAAAGCATTTGTTATATTGGACGCCGCACATATGCTAAAGCTAATTAGAAATAACTGGTCCACCTTGGGTTATTTTATGACGAAGATGGAGAAGAAATTAATTATAATTTTATAACCAAACTGGGAAAAGTTCAAGAGGAAGAGTTTTGTCGTTTAGGCACAAAATTACGAAAAACTCATCTAGAATGGCGAAGTTATAAAATGAAGGTATGTTTTTTTGCCATTAGCAGTTGGCATACTGATAAGTAAAAAAGTTAATTAAAACAGTTTGAACTTTCATCTATAAAATATTGTGTTTAATGTGTTTCCTTTATCTTTTCATAATGAAAAGCACTTTGTACTTATTTCAAATCTAATTTTACCACTAATTATGTTGCAGGTCAACTTGGCTGCTCACACATTGAGCCGCAGCGTTGCCGACGCACTTCAGTTTTTGTCGGAGGTGCACCCGGACTTCAGAAATGCGAAAGCGACCATAAAATTTCTACGCATAGTAGATGAACTCTTTGACATGGCAAATTCACGTAATCCATTTGGAAGGGGTTTGAAATCACCACTACAAGAGGCCAACAAAGAGTCGTGGAAACCCAAAATTATAAATGGAATTAATTATCTGAAGCAACTGAAAAATCCTCAAGGAAAATATGTTCATTCTACAGTTAACAACATTAATTTATTACATTCCTATGAATATTCCAAATGTGTAATAGTTTACTTTACATCCATGTTTCAAAAAGTTTTTAGTCAGTATTAAACACAATTAATGCTAATAACTATTTTGAAAACAACTTCAAGAAATTTTAATGTAACACCAGTAATGTGGCAGGATAAGGGTTAACATAATACATATAATTGAACAAACGGCAGATTCCTATTGTTTATTAAAAATGTTTTAAATGATTGTTCTGTTCTATGGATCTATATTACTCTTCCTATAATTATTTTTAGGGGACGAAATGGGTGGAATAATAACCCTACCGCATATCAATTTGATTATACCTACAAAAGGATGGCATTGAACATGGACATCAAATCTATAAATGGAAATTGCGTTTCGTTTGACGATGCGCACATATTAACAACAAGTAGTAAGAAGCAGATTATACCATCATTGACGGTGGATGATATGCTAATAGTAAAAAAATACAATTTAGATCTAAACGACCTTTTCATTAATGAGGATGATATTGAAGGTGTGGTAACACTGTTACCTAAACTAAGTGAACTTTCTGAGAATGTAGTTGCATATATTGCAGGATTTGTGATTAGAACCTTAAACAAATCTATTAAGTGTCAGGAATGTTTAGAGTTTTTTATTACAAATCGTCAAGACGACCACGTTAGCAGTTTAAGATTGTTTCACATTAAAAATAGAGGAGGTTTAATAAAACCCAAAAACGATCTAGTCAATGTTTGTTTCTATATAGAAAAAAAAATAAGACAGGTTCTTCTTCTAACAAACCAATTTATGCCGAATGACTTAAATTTTATCCCTGTATTTAACAGAGAAATATCAATGTTTCTTTTTGAAAATAATTATTTACACGGTATAGATAAGCACATATATTTAAGTTCATTTGGTGAAGAGCCCCACAGAATGAAGGTAATTAAATTAATAGCAAAAATATATACCCGCATCAGATTTTTTAATGTTAGCAAAGAGCAAACTCTACATTTAAAAGGATCAGCAATCCGCAAAACATATTCAAAATTGATTTTGTTTCATCATCAGTAAAGTGTATATCTATTATAGATATTTGTAATATTTGCAATTGATTTATACATGGTTTTCATTTTACACCGAACCGCCCTGAGTTTCAGCAAAATAGGATGTGACAAAAAACACGTCAATTTTAATATCCAGGGGAAAGTTTAACTACAGTATTAATAGAATTTTACTATTCACCTCTACACCTCCAACCAACCTCACATTCAAATGTCACATCGCACTACCTATTGAGTGATACATCGTTGCAAAAAACATTAAATTGCCTATCCAACTATGCCAAGAGAAGTCAAATCGTATCATCGGTCTGCGAGTTGCAAAATGTCAATGTAAAATTGAGTGGTATATATTGTTATTATCTTGACAATAACAAGTAATATATATTGTGTTGTTTTTATCTTGATTTTGAGCACTTAATAAAATAATTCGTTTAAACTAAATTAATTGGTTGCATTGTCATTACATTTTCCCACCTCAATTTCACTTCTCTTGGCACGGTTGGTTAGCCAATTTAATACCCTCTGCAACATTGTATCACTCGATAGGTAGTGCCATGTGACATTTCAATGTGAGGTTGGCTGGAGGTGTTAATAGTAAAATTCTATCAAATGTGTAATTAAACTTCTGCTTTGATATTAAAATTGATGTTTCTTGTCAAATGTTATTTTCCTCAAAATAAGGAGATATTTGGGTTGGTTCGTTTTGAAATGAAAACCCTACCAGTAATAATATAATATCTTTTTTTTAATTGCTCCAAATTGTTTACTTACCTTGTGCAATATTCCCTTAATCCTTGCATAGTTGTAATAGCAATTCCAAGAAGATATTATGACATAATCATTAGTTTCGTGTTGTAACGTTTAGTACTACTTATGTTTTTACACATACATTTTGTTAACACCTTAGTATTTTGTTCTGTAATTTCGGGCACGAAAAAAAGCTCTAACATCAATTATTGATATCATATAGTTTATTGGTGCTAAAGTTTTCGAACGTACACAAGTCAAATCCACATTATAAAAACACGTTACCAATAGATGTTCGTTACCGATATATTTATGCTAACTTTTGTGTACTTTCAATTAGGTTTAGTTGGAATAACGTTTTTTTTTATTAATTTTTCCCGTACTTATTAATATATTTGTACTTTGCAATAGTAGTCATGGTTGCCTATTTACTTTCCAGTGCCAATGTATGGATATCATCCTAATTCACGGCGCATATTAGTTATTGAATGCCTAGTAGTGAAATATTTCAAAAATGCTTTTCACGTCTCGTCACCCTAACAAAATAATTCACAATATATCTAATTATGCATTAATATTATGTGTTTCGTCAATACGGCTGCCGTTTTACTGTTGCCTTCATATTTCAACGTAAAAACCTTTATTTGTGTTTAAAGATTACATAATACATCCAAATACTACTTTTATTACCCCTCTTTTGTTTTTTTTTTAGTGTGCTGATCATT
Organism: Polydrusus tereticollis; assembly: GCA_963920685.1. Classification (NCBI taxonomy): domain Eukaryota; kingdom Metazoa; phylum Arthropoda; class Insecta; order Coleoptera; family Curculionidae; genus Polydrusus; species Polydrusus tereticollis. The sequence continues at coordinate 65,755,372 of OY987327.1, forward strand.
AATTCAATCAGTTTGGATTCGGTGCCCAACTAATTACGTTCTTCAATTCCTATCTTAAGGACCAACGTCAGTATGTTGAACTTAGAGGTCATAGATCGCTTGATTTTATAGCTACTAGTGGAGCCCCTCAGGGTAGTAACCTAGCTCCCCTTCTATTTTCAATATTTATAAACGATATTTCTCTCAATATTTCTAATAATATTCTGCTTTTCGCCGATGACCTCAAAATATTTGCATTATCTAATTCACGATTTACCCAATTGCCTCTCCCTACAGCGCGATTTAAATAACTTGCAGGAATGGTGTGAAAACAACGCCTTGCCATTAAATGTGAACAAGTGCTTTGCAATGTCCTTTACGAATAAAACTCATTCGATTTATTTCAATTATGCCATCGGCGATAATCAATTGGGCAGAAATGACACCTTCAAGGACCTTGGTGTAGTATTTGACCCTAAACTCTCATTTGCTACTCAAATAAGCCTAGTCTGTGGCGGCGCTATGAGGTCGCTTGGTTATATTTTGCGTAACTCCAGCGATTTCACAAATTCGCGAACGCTTCGATTGCTTTATTTCACGTTTGTCCGCTCTAAGTTGGAGTATGGGGCGATAATATGGAACCCACTTTGCAATAAATACATTAACCAGTTGGAGGGTGTTCAGAGGAAATTTCTTAAGGTTCTCATGTTTAGAGAACATGGTTTCTTTCCCCCCAGGGGCTTTGATCTCTCTGCTATCGAGATCTCGCTTTCTGTCACTTCACGATCGTAGACATTATTTATTGATGCAGTTTCTATTTAAAGTTTGTCGATCATACATTGACTGCCCTGCTCTGCTATCTGATGTCAACTTTTATGTTCCTACGCGCAATATGAGATCCTCTCCTATGTTCCACTTGCCCGCCCCCTCCACTAACTTTTTAATTAAAACACCAATATTTCAATCAATGAAGCTATTCAATGACACCTGCTCTGACATTGATGTGTATGGCCTATCATCTGCTCAATTTAAAAATATTGTTATTAAGCGATACTCGCAAACCCGCTAGATGTTTCTGTCTTCTTTTTTATATTTATTGACTGGTTTATCCTGTGTATTTTCTTAGGTTAATTAGGTTTTTTTTTATATTGTTATATTCTACACTTAGTCAATTGTAACTTTCTTAAGTCAAATTGTCTTATAATTGGAACTTATTATTATTATTATTAATAAAGATTATTACTATTAACATTTTTTCTACTAAAACCCTAACTGTAGTTTTATAATATAAATAAATATATTAACAGCATAATTGTTTGTTTCACTGTTTTATAGTTTTTATAATGCGCTGCATTCGGGCTTTTCACAATTATATGATAACCAATTTACTTTCTCTCCTACAAAGTTCCAAGGCAAGACAAATGCACATGCTTATCAAGTCTACTATAAACATTTAAAATCTCCATTCTGGCTTACTTTTAATCCAAGAAAAAAGTAATTTTCTTGCAACTTTCGTCATATGTTGTATAGAAAATAATAGGAGACCAGACCAGGCGACATAGGGCACCTATTATTGTGTATAGAGCAACCACTATTACTTACGGAACTATGCCAGAAACTAAATTGTAATTCAAAATTTCAATTTCTGTATTTACGCCCCAAAATACACAAGTCCTGAAATTTTCATAATTTCTTGCAGTGTATTTCTTCTTCGAGAAAATTGATGCCTTACATCTTCTTATATTTCATATTATACCAAGATTTAATATAGTTGCTTTTTTTTTATAAATCAATACCTATTCCAACATATTATGTTAAATAATTTTAAAGCCGGACCTGACGTACACGCGAACTGCACAGGCCCAGAAGTTCCGGAAAAGGCTGCATGCTGGGGACATTTCTGTAACACGGCATCAGCAATATATTGGTTATATATATGTGACCTACCTACTACACATTACTAGACAAAAACAAAACAGCAACCTTTGCCTATTTAGAAAATGAATAGACTTTGAATCTCTGAGATTTTTTAAAAGTAAAAATGGTTAACATGTGAAAAAAGCTCTAATAAATCATTTGTTTCTATTGAATTATTTTTGTTTTTATTATAAACTTTCTAAAGAAATTAAAAAAATTATTAAAAAAAAAAACCTTGCAAAAAATGATGGATTCTTATTCTCTCTCGAAAATTTGAATGTTAATTTCGGGTTATATTTTTAAAACTAATCTAATTTATTGTTTTTTTTTTGTGACTAAATAGCATCTGGGTGTTTGTGTCCTCGTGTTTTCTTACGGACTGACAATTATCAGCTGATTAATGACGTGCATCGGTTTTAAATCTGCAGTAACCATATGTATATACCCAAGTTACGTAAAAAAAATAGACTACAAGGTCTTTGGCCGAGTGGTGTAATTTTAACATACTGAATTGTACCATAAATAACTATTAGCTGTACATTATTTCTATAATAGTGGTGACTCGACATTGCAAAGTAGTATCTTCTCCCTATCCATTTATTGACTCGTAGCGGCCAAAGGGTTCATCTTGGGGATTCGGGCTCATTAGAACATTTGATCAGCAAGAATTGAATAATCGATTACCAAAGTTTTAGCAAAATTAACCGACATTTGTGTTGGGTCTTGCAATATAAATTGTAATTAAAAACATAAAATTATGATTTATAAAACTCAAGTTGTAAAATAAATCTTAATGAACGGACATATAATATAATATCTATATTACCTAGCCAAGAATAATACTGATAAAATGACAAGCTTAACGTTCTACAAGCTCATTTATTTTATTTAAAAATATACCAGCGGAACAAATAAACAATTTTTCTTGCATCATCAATTCGTAATAATATCCATTAACGGTAATATTTGTAGTTACTACGATTGTAAAATAATGGTAATGAATTACACTTGCATAAATTAAAGAATGTAATAAGTTATGCAAATTTGTTGAGATTGTGATTATTAAAGATATAAATACTGAAGTGGCAATTAGCTTTCAGTTTGCCAGTTTACAAATTCCTCTGAGGTACCTAAAATAAAATAGGTATATAGGTATAGGGATGTCAATTCCGAAAGGTTTTCTTAATCCCGGGATTTTCCGAAAAAAATAAGATAACATTCAAAAACTTTTATTATATTTACTCAACGAACTTAAGAAGTGTGTATATACCAACAAATAAGTTTTAGGTTTATAGATTTTTTAAAGAATACCGCGTCTAAAGTTTCATTCCCAGCCTCAAACGTATTTTATTACATAAAAACCCTGCAGAAGAGAAACCTCTATCAGATTCCACACTCGTGGGCCGAATAGTTAATAAAGATTCAAAGACTTTTTGAAGATTACGTCCCCAACTACCACCATTTGCATATAAGTCAATTTCTTGAGGAATGATGTGTGGTAGTCGCGTCTTATAACTTTTTTTTTGTCTGCTTTTGTATTGACTCTGAGCAACCTTCTGCAGTTTAACCTTTAAGGGTCCATTTTCTGCTCTTAGAATTTTCGCAATCGGAATCAGATCCTCGCACTGTCGTCGCTGGTTTCTCTTCCAGATGCATCTTCATTGTCTAGCCTGATTAAAAGTTTTTCTAATTCAGATTTAATCAGAGAAATATTTGATGTTTTAAAGCAATCATCTGGTTCAAAGTTTATAAATTCGGGATTTGTGAGACAGCTGAGAATCAGAATAAATGGTTCTGCGTCGCTTAATCCGTTTTCTTAATGAGTCTTGTAGGTCTGTGATGCGTGGTGTTGTAATTTTGGATAGTTCTTTCAACATGAATTTTAATGCAGCATCCGCTTTATATAAATTTATGTCGCGTCGGCATAAGGCTTCGACTGTTAATCTTATTGGCTGGAGCACTTTTACAACGCCTTTAGCAGTTTGCAATTCTGAGTCCAAAATTGGTAACATGTTTAGATCAATTAGGAAATTATGGGATTCTCTAAGAGGCTAACAGCATGTCAAATAAGCTGCTTCATCTGGTTTTACAGTCTAATATAAGTTTCAATTCTTTCCCACGATCGTTCCTAATTTGCTTTTGTAGTAAATCATTTTTCGTTGGCGATTTTCTAAACATGCGAACAGTTTTTTTAACTTTTCATATCAATATATAAAGGTCACAATCATTCGTAATTTCTAAAAAGTCATTGTTTTCACACACTTCTATCCTGTCAATATTTTCAGGTTCTTCGTACTCAGACTCACTATCGGCGTCGCTGTCGCTAAGGTCAAGAATGTCAAAATCCTCTTTGGCATATGTTGTAGAAGTTGGAGGAGGAAGAGGCACAGGCACATCTATTTTTATAGAGAATGGCGATGTCTGAAGGCCGTGTGCAAAGCACAACTGCTGTATAGGTGAAATCGATTTGCCAACTTTAACCATAGTGCTGGCTCCGTCGGTTGTAACAGCCACAATATCTTTAGAGAGGCTTATTTGGAAAACCAGAAGTCGTTTTTCCAAATGTTCCACACACACTGTAGCCGTCAAAGATTTTTTTAATCTTACAAGTCCTAATTTCTAAAATTCTTCCCCTTTGTGAACGTTAACACTATAACACTATACCTACATATTATAAAATGTTTATTAGATATCAATGTCCACTCACATGCTAAACTGAATTTTTCACCGTTTGTTTTTAGTTGGGGAATTTTGTCAACAACGTTCTTCCGAATTTTTTCAAAATACATATCTCATTACATGTGTTTTTATGGTATGTGGACATTTTGGAACATGAAAACCTCGTGCTTACAACAACTGTCTTAAATCAGATGATTTATTAAAAATAGAAAACGCGAAACCATTTACTGAGGTCATACGAGCTTTCAATACACCTTCAAAGCTTTTATATGCACAAGAAAGTCTATTATTTTTTTTTGCTTGGTGGATTACTTTGATCATCTTACTTGTCTCAGCACTTGATGAACTTGGTCCATCTTGCGATTCCTTCTTAAGACGTTTATCCAAAAGATCAAATTTATGGACTTTCAGATGAGTTATTAAAATGTTTCCGAATTGCATTGCAGCAACGTTGTCGGCTTTCGCGTTAATTACTTTAGTTTTGAAATAGCGAAATGAAGCAAATTAACATATGCATAAAAAAATCGGTATTTATCCCGGTATTTTCGAGACAGGTTCTCGTTCCGGGATCCCGGGACTGACAACCCTAATAGGTACCAATAATATTGATATTTACTTGACACGACACATGCGTACTTCAAAATTAAAATCACCTTACCACGCACTTGCACGTTGATTAGAGCCGGAAAGATTCGTATTCGTACTAACCTGAACGACCTTTAATTTGTAACTAAAAAAAGGCCGAGACTTTGTGTACTTTTTCCTGAGATATCATAATTCAGGTCTCTTTGAGATACCTTACTTAACCAGTATGAGGAAGTCGTTTGTTAATAAAAAAAAACATATTAATATTCAAAATGAAAACAAAGAAAAGTTATTCGGAATTTCTACGAAAAACGCGGTTATAGGGATCAAATGATATGATAGTTGATACAAGGAACATAAAGGTGATTAAGACATGAGCAAAACTTAGCCAAAGACATCGAAGGGAAGATGAATAACCTCAATTGGAAAACCAAGGTAAGGTAGGTGATATACAGCAACCAAAAAGTAGTACTTTTCCCCAGTTTTAAAGCTAAAATTGAAATATGCGATATAAGTTAATATTAATAGGCCAACTTTCAAGACAAAATTGACAACGGGTCGCCATAATCTAACAATTTTGCACAGAAATACCTTTGAAGCCCGCTTAACGTTGCGCATCAATATTTTAATGAACTTTTCAAAGGTTCGCGAAAGTTGCCGACCAAGTTTTACGACAAGTCCAAAATTTCTCACTCGTGTAAGTGTCTCGGTTTCAAAAGTTTTCCCTTAATACAACTAAAAGAGCTTTTCGTGTTCGGGCTACAAGCTTCTGTTTTAAAACGACTCTGGGTATTGACATCCCGAAATTGAATTGAGATTGCAGGAGTTTTTTTTTTTAAAGAAGCGGTAAAACCTTTTAACGGTTTAACGAAGTACCGAATCAATTCCCGCCATAAAGGTGGCAAATAGAGGAGTCATGTTTCTATCTTTGTTTGTCTTGCTGATGGAATTGTCAAAGAGTTGTATTTTGATGCATATATACATAATTTTTAGGATATACTGGATCTTTTAAATTAGTTTAACGATATTGGAATGAAATGAATATGCCTTATTACGACGCCATAATACGCAAAAAAAACAATTTCCAGCACATCCACTTAGATATAGCACATTTCAAATTAAATTTAAGTATATTTTCTCTTTAAACACAGTAATAAATTATGTGATTAACTGCTATTACGAACAGCAGCGTGTAAGTATAAACACGAGGTGATCCAGATTGGACCGTTTCTAATATACTACCATATTTTAATTTTATAAACAGATGAGCTATAATTATTTATCACGCTTGGTAATATACCTATGTTTAGAAAGTGTTTAAACACATTTAGTGAGTTTACTATTCCTACATTTGAATTTAATGCAAACATTCGAAATAAGGGTAGTTTTACTCACTTATAACGATCAGCAAGAAGTGGGCAACATTTAAAAAAAATGTTTTTTTTACTAAAAACAGTAGTTATTTTTATTAACAATGTTAGTCGTAAAACGAAACAATGCTTAATTCTTATACTTATTATCATCATCGTATGGCTAGTTTCTTGAGTTAGTTTAGTTAGACTTTCACTATTATTATTTATTGTAAATATCTTATGGATATGGGTCGGGATAATTTTATTAAGTCTGGTGAATTTAATTTGATTTTAAATTTACTGTTTTAATCTTAATCTAATTTTGCACAGATTTTAGCATGAGTGCTAGTCTTCTCGGTAGTACCACGTCGGTGTACCGTAAAGTAAAACTGGTTGAGTGGTTGATAATTATTGTTTTGTAGATTGAAGTCTTAGTCGTGTAATTAACTTTGGTATTGGCACAAAGTAGCGGGCATACTGCACACATCTGCTTTTGTGCCTTACATAGGCAAGCCGCTCATTCACGCACTCATTCCAAGATATCTTTTTGTCGAAGATGAAGCCAAGATATTTAATTTTGTCACTCCAAACTATCTGCCTATTGTCAACTCTTACTCGCGATCTTGATAGCCTTGTCCTCCGCTTCGAGAAAAGATGGCTCCATTTATACAGCCACTCTTGGAAAATAACAATGTGCCGTTGCAGACGCGAGATCACGATCTCGGGTCCCATTGAGGTGACGGTGATCGAAGTGTCATCAGCGAACAGATATAGTTCCGTTTGTGGATGATGCGAAATATTAGATGTATAAATATTTGTATACCCATATACCCCCGCCCTAACTACTCTTGTGGAAGATGTAGCATTTTCAGATGAAACCACGAACTTCCTGTCCTTGAGGAATGATATGACAACTCGAACTAGCCAGTTTATTATTAATTTAAGTGAAAGGCCGTCGTGCAAGACCTTTAGAAACGTCGAGAGACTGCTCCAGTCAGCATGCGACTGTTAAAACCTCTTAGTATATTGGCTGCCGTCGTGTTATCTGGCGCACCTAAAGCTCTAAATCCGAACTGCTCAGGTGGTAAAACGTCGTTAAATATTAGTTTTTCAACTACTTGGCCAATGCATGATAATAGACTTATCGGCCTGTAACTGACAGCCAACGTTAAATCTTAACCAGTCTTCAGTATTAACGCCACTTTAGCCTTTTTCAAGTCTTCTGAAAAGCAACCTTTTTCAAGTATAGCTTGGGCTATGTTTACTACGTCTATCATTGCTTTTTTTTGGTAGATTTTTGATGTTGTCGAAACCAAGCGCCTTTCTCAGATTTATTGCATTTACAATAGAACGAACTTCCTCCAGAGTTACTCTCGGAATATTCTGAATGATGTGAGACATGTTTTTTTTAATTTGTACAGTTCTGTAGACACACGCATCTTTGTCAGGATTAGTCAAGGGAAACTCGCTGAACTGTTCGCAAATAGTTCTACTTTTTGAACAGAATCTGTAAGGATTTTATTTGTTAACCAGATCCCTGACATACGACATTGGTTTTTTTTGCACCCTTTATCAGAGACCTGGTGAACCTGTCAGACTAAATTGTCTTCAATGCTTAAGTTCTTGATTTTATCGGACAAAGTTTCTGATTCCTTTTCTCGTAAAAATTCTGTAAACTTTGCCCATACAGTACGTATCTAGGGAGAGGGACAAGGAAGGCCCGGATCCCCCCTTCCCCCAAGTGTTAACCTAACCCTAGTTAATTGTTCTTTATTAAAGATAGACAAAACGAAAAGAAAAGGAGAAACAAAATAATTTTGCTGAAGTTTCAACTCTCTTTTTTATAAAAAGTGTTTCGAGAACAGACTTTATGCGTAGTACAGACATAGAAACAAAATATGGAAACTGTTTCCAGACTGTTTATAAACAAAATATTTAAATATATGAGAAGCTTTTTTGAAACGACTTGGAAATAATGTTTCCTGCGTCTACACACATCAGTATGAAACATTACAGATTACATTTACTTAAATTGTGAAGTTAAAATGAGAACGAGGCGTTGGTTCAGCAGCAGTAACATTAAATTTTCGGCGAGAGTCTTATAAGAATCAGTCTTCTTATTTCTGTATTTATCTTCTTCGTTTGTATATCCCACAAACACGGCAAAGCATGAAAGTTGCCAATAAGTTTTAACGTATGTTCCGTATTTCACATGTTCAAACTTCGCATGCTACAAACATACTAAAATAAAATCAAAAGAAGCAATAATCTCCCATCTGTTTCGAAAACATTTCCAGACCTGTAAACCTTGTTTCATGTTTTCCATTTTTGACGGGAACTTTGTTCCGAAACTGTTTCCCAGTATCTTGATAAACTACTAAAACAAATCGTAAACATTTCAAAAACGTGTTTAAAAATTGTTTCTAAACAAAATGTTTATAGGTTAGTTATTCGGCCGATTCTTATCAAAGTAACAAAAAAAAGGCACCATTATCTTCTAAAATCATTCAGCGATGAAAAAAATAAGTCAAAAGTCCATATTGAACGAAATGCCGTGATCGCGTGTGTACACGATATATAGTCCTAAAGGGCGAGACGGCTACAAACTCTAACTGGTTCGCAGAAAAGGGTTATTTTTTGCGTCCCGCTCTATATGTCGAAACAATAATACTTTAGAAATACTGCCAGCCGACAGGAAATCCGAAACTTACACGTCAATGTTGTATTCTAAAACTCAGACTTTCCCTAGTAGACCTTATAGAAAGTAGTGCCTTATGAATATGTACGTATTTAAGTTAGAAAACAAACCAAACGCCGATAAGATTTATATTAAATACCTTGTTAGATAAAAAGTAAACAAAAATTCAAAAAATATTTCGTCGACTTTCTCACGAAGTATTGTAACTCAAAAGTTTTGAGACAGGCGCGCCACCATACTTAACTTCCTAGTTTTCAAACCTCTTTCTCCTCGCATTCACAAATTACATTTTTGCTATAAAAAAAAGTTTTACACGTTAACAACATGTATGCTAGAGAAAGGTCGCAATTTCAATAACATTCATCCAGGGCAATAATTATTAACTCTTATGTGTTATCGAACTTTATCGAAAATTTTGTGCAACTGGTTCAGAAATCGTGAAGTTTCTGGATCCATAAAAAAAGCTATTGAAGTGTCTGTATTGGGGCAAGTCGCTATGCATGGATCCATTAATCCCAAATCTCTTTGAAAACTATCGGTAACATCTGGTGTATTTGACAGCAGTATATTGGTTCATGAATGGGGTTTTACGTTAGGCACATTAGTTCCTCGACTATTTGGCAGCAGTAGTCACAGAATAAAACGCACTATAAATTGCATCCCTATAAGATATCATGGGTTTAACAACAAAGTTTTGAGCGATCGCATGGTCTGGAGAAATTGATGTAGTGACTGACAAATAGGTCTTTTTGGGGCAAGCACTTAACTGTTTTTAGTATAAAGTTATATTCTTCAAATTCGTCAAAACACTGAAAACTCATGCTTGTATCTAAATGAACTAGAACGCGGAAAAAGCTAAATTTACTTTAAACCCCTTTTTCCATGACTTTCCACATTATACGGACGGATACTATCCAAGTTCGCGTTAAAGGATAAGACGGGATTATGTTGAACCAGCAATCGAAATAAAAAATCTAATAAACTTACGTTAATAGCTTTTAATCTCGGCCACACAGACATTAAACATGAATTACTATAATCCGATAATGCATTTTTCTTTTAATTATAATAAGATTGACCGATAACAAATCCATGCGGGCAAACTTACTATATAGCATCTGCTGGTAAAAAATCATTAAAAATATAAAATGGTGCTGCTGCCACTTTAAAAGCAAAATTATTTTTAAAAGTACTTTTCAAAAAGTACGGTTATTAAAGCTCTCTCCATATTCTTTTCGACAGCGTAATACTATTTAGACAGTGAAGACGACACGTCGGCCGACTCCAAAGAAAATTTTACATTGAATTTTCCAACGAAAACAACTTTATAAGCTCGTATAATATTAAATTTTAATTTCCAAAGGAAACCTTTGGGCATGAAGACTTTTTTGTATTTCGTAATATTTTAAGCTTCTTAATGTTTCCCAATTACTCTTCTGTTATAAGACTTTTCAATTCTGTGGCTGGAAAAAATACGGACGTTTTACAAAAAAAAATTATATTTTGACAATCAGCAGGTTTGTATAAAAAATCAATGCATTGGGATCATCGTGACCTGATAATAGCGGCCAAAGGCGAATAGCCTAGGACTTAAAATCGGAATACAAAACTTTGTAGAGAAGAAAAAGTGCCGATGAAAAGTAAAATAAAACTTTTCGGTTGATAAATATATTCTATATTATGTTTTATATCTATCCAATAAGTAATCTCAAATGTAGCAAAGATTTTCGAGAAATGTCTTATAGAGTAAGATTGATTGATTTTCTGAGATCAGCTATCGTAATGTCGAATAATCAGTTTGGGTTTATGGAGGGAAAATGTGCCTCGGATGCCACGTATGAACTAATGTCGGATATAATGCATCATGTTAACGGAGGCGACAGATGCATAGCGCTGTTTTTGAATTTTGCGAAGGCTATTGACACCGTGTCCCCCTCAATACTTCTCCAAGCACTGGAGGGATGCGAGGTGAGAGGCATTGTGTTGGATGTTTTTGCGAGCTATCTAACAGAGCGTGCCCAACACGTCAGAATAGATGATGTGATCAGTGGTCTGAAGATTGTTTAGTCTGGTGTACCACAGGGTACTGTGCTAGGCCCTGTTTTTTTTTGGTATTCAGTTGAACAGAATGTCTTTTCCATTTGCTTTTTTAAGTCTAGATTTTTCTCCTTCTCTCCAGCACGTCTCTGTCTGTTAAGAGTGTTAATGCCTCTTCTGACTATTTTCTGGATAGGACTGTTGGGGGTCGGATATAGGCGTTACTTCCAGTGAATCTGGATTCAGCGTGCTTACTGCTACTTCGATTGCTAGCACTTCTCCTGTACATATTGATGTTTCATCGAGGCATCTGCCATATTATTTGTGTCATTAAAAAATCCGATTCCACACTGGCTTTGTTATATTTTTCCTTTATCGTGTCTGTCCATGCACGCCATTTCTTTAGTTTGATCGCGTAGTCATAGTCAAACTCACACATATTAAAAGTCAATAATACACAGAGAAAAATTTGTTTCTTACCGATATTAAACAACTTCTTAGATTTTTAGAATGGAAAATTTATTTACTAAAATAAAAGTTTATTTTACTAAACTAAATTTAGACAATATTTTAAAAGATTTTGGTCGAATTTCGAAAAGTACACGATTTAATTGAAAAATATATAGCTAGTTTATTTTATTAACTTTAATTACACCAACAACCGCCTCCCTAATTTTATGAAATGAAGAATTGTAAATTTAAATTTATTTACAACAATAATACACCCTTCAAGTTATATTATAGCAATAATAATTTGTTATCGTTAATTATACCGGGTGTTGCATCGTCGAGCGGGACATAGGAAATCCCATGTAATTTCAAATGGGGTCAATTATTGGCTTCCCTAATTATTTTAGAGAAAAATTCTATTTAGGTTTATTAAAGAGCGCTAAAACCCACATTCAAAAGAATAACTTTAGATATTTTTGATGAGCCCGTTTACGGGTTATCGCCGATTTCTTTTTAACTATTTCTCCTTTTTATGGCCCCGTATTTACGGGCACCAGTCAAGGTAAAATGACTGTCAAATAAAGTTGTCATTTTGAAATGTGTGCTTTATTGTTATAAAAACTCGTACATCGAAAATATTAGCCATGAATTACACTTCTGAAGAAAAAATATTGATGATTAAATGGTATTATTAAGGAAATAGTTATCAAAATGTGTCAGACATGTTTGCTGCTCTGTATCCAAATAGACCGATACCTGCAAAATCTACAGTCGAAAGGACTATCAAGAAATTTGAGACAAAAGGCACTGTAATAAATAACTGCAGATGTAAAGAAAGGCAGGAACAAAGAAGAGATGCAAGAATTATTAATTACCTATTAATTAGTAAAATATTGAAACATGTAAAATGTCATAATTAACCTTGTAATTGGATACTTTATTTTAGTTTTATTCAGATTAATTTGTACTCATAAATACACCTTTAATATTTTCGATGTACGAGTTTTTATAACAATAAAGCACCTATTTCAAAATGACAACTTTATTTGACAGTCATCTTTTACCTTGACTGGTGCCCGCAAATACGGGGCCATAAAAAGGAGAAATAGTTAAAAAGAAATCGGCGATAACCCGTAAACGGGCTCATCAAAAATATCTAAAGTTATTCTTTTGAATGTGGGTTTTAGTGCTCTTTAATAAACCTAAATAGAATTTTTCTCTAAAATAATTAGGGAAGCCAATAATTGACCCCATTTAAAATTACATGGGATTTCCTATGTCCCGCTCGACGATGCAACACCCGGTATAATGACAATAAGTTAATTCAATACTCAAGCACATACAGGTGACCCTCTCACCCAGGTGCTTATATTAACAAATGTTACTAATATATAATAAAAATAACAGGACTGTATAAACTAACAAATTGTAAATAAATTCTAAAAATTCTTGTCTAATTGCGACTCAAAATAAATTATAAATAGAAACAAAATCTTAGGTGAAATGCTCAGTTGTCCTTACAATATGCTTTTCATTCTAAAATACCAGACGATCCCACAAAACGCTCCCACTCGTATCCGCCGCCGTCGCGATGCCGCAAGGGCGCGCCGCGACGCGCCCTTCGCCACGCGAGTTCGCGTGCAGTCCCCCGTTAATAGGGGATCCTCCTTTCGCCGCCCCGCCGATCTTTTAGACTAATTAAAACGCATGGTGTCACTCGGGAGTAGTATAAATAAAACAGACAGTTCGTCGGAGAAAGAATACAAATTTTAAATTAAAATATTCATAAACAACAAGCAACGATTTTCCTTGTAGATACAAACTTGGAATTAATAAAGTTTGTAACCGCAGGGCAGGATATTCCTTATTTCGGTTTAGGTGGATGAAATATCAAAGAGAAGTATTTCTTCATTACGTTTAAAAACTTTGGACGCGTTGGTTTTGGATTTACTTTGGATTAGCAAAAAAGGCGCTAACCTTTTGGTTTAATTAATTATGTTTTCACTTATTTTTACACAAGTTTGGCTCCTTCAACAAATGCATTCTTCCACGTTTATTACCAGATTTTTTTTCTGCATCACCGGATGTGAAAATCTATTCTGCCGTAATTGGCTTATTAGCTGAACACATTACTCTTTAAGCTAGGTTAAGGGCGGAAGACAAACGACTTTGTGGCGCCACTGAATTCTATAACAAGTAGGAAGTACCATTTCACACGAGTTCTAGACTATACTTTCTCTAACACTATTTTAAAAAAACGAAAAGAAATTATTAAAAATTATTTTCTTGTCTCCTGTCGGATGTCCGTTACCCAGCAACGGAGATTGGGCTATGTGCATCACCACCTGTCTTCCTAAGTCGTAAACAACAGCAGCGAGTTCGATCCGACATACTATAGGACTTAGTGACGTCACGCAGCAGTTTCCGCGAGTCGATGTTCGTAAATTATTTTAAAGGCTTTAGAGGTGTCAGAAAATTAAAATTTTTTGCCGTTCGTACTAAGACTACAAAATCTTTCAGAAAATTCAATGGCCACCATTTAAATGAAAGGCACGTGAAGAGTAAGTGTAGTGCCAGTGGCATGACCAATGTTAAGCCAAAACAACACAGACATTTATGAACTAATTCTGGAATAAATTAACAAATTATCATGAAGCCGTGAATAAACTGAATAAACCAGAAAACATCACCGGCAAGTTTTGAACGAGACCTTTGCCAGACAGAGGTGTACGGTAGTGTACCAGACTGAACGATAATTGCGGTCTACAGCAATAGGTTCTTTGAGCTAATTTTTATGAAGCATTATAAAGTACGAAGGCGTAGAAGTGCCATGTAAAAAAAAATTAAGCATTATGAAATTTCGACTTTAAACTCGAAATGTTTGACGTAGCTGAAATGGAATACTATCCAATAGAACCTTTTATACCCATCTTATTTTTATGAACCAAGCTAGAAAATAAAAATACATTTTTTTTGGAGAAACTAAAGTGTAAGAAAGTAGATTTCATCCTGTATATCACAAGCCAAGGATGATGCTAAATAAAGGGTGTCTCAAAATGTACGCACATTTTAAATATCGTGGCATTTTCCTTTTTGTCATAGTAGGCTTCTGAAAATTTGATACCTGTCATGTAATTTATTGCAATTATTAGCCATGAAACGCTACACGGTAAAACAGCACGTTGTTATCGTGAAAACGTATTATATATGTGAAGAATGTTATACGGAAACAGTTCGTAGAGTGTGAGCCGTTTTTGGAAGAAATAATGCACCAAAACATACGACAGATGCAAAGATTGATCAAGAAATTTGAGCAAAGTGGTTCAGTTGGAAACATAAAATCAACAGAGCGGCCGCGTACTGCTCGATCTATTGAAAATATTGCAGCAGTGTCGGAAAGTGTTGGTGAGAACCAGGCACGTCGATTCGCCGTCGGTCACAGCAAGTGAACATTACCAAAAGCAGTATGCAGCGAATTCTTACAAAACATTTGCATTTGCATGCCTATAAAATCCAATTGACCCAAGAATTGAAGCCAGCAGATCATGGGTTCCGCCGTGAATTTGTTAATTGGATTCTGGAAAACGAGGCAAATGACGTAGATTTTTCGAAGAAAATCCTGTTTAGTGATGAGGCACATTTTCAATTAAATGGGCTGAATTAGACCGAATTAATGTGGAAAACTTATGGTTTCAACAGGACGGAGCGACCTGTCACACTGCGCGTGAAATAATGAACTCGTTACGACTGAAATTTCCTGGTCGTGTCAGATCTCGCAATGGTGATCAGAATTGGCCACCACGATCCTGCGATATAACACCGTGCGACTTCTTTCTCTGGGGTTTTCTTAAATCTCGTGTTTATTCCAATAAACCAGCCGCAATTCCTGACTTGAAGAACGAAATTCGACGCGTGATTGATGAAATTCGTCCACAAATATGTGAAAATGTTAGCAATAATTTCGTCAAAAGGGCAAGGGCCTGCCAGCAAAGCCGCGGTGGACATTTGTCGGATATTGTGTTTTACACGTAATCTTGATATGCATTCTTTTTAATCCCAGTAAAGTTTTGACATATTTCAAGACATAAATGTGTTTTGTTAACAAATAAAAATGTGCGTTTATTTTGGGACACCCTTTATATCATTTCAACAGTAACTGTTGTTTCTCAAAAAATAGCACATTGTTAACCTTATCCCTCTATCTTCGTTTATCAGCGAGATAATATAAAATCATCCAAAAGTGAACACCTTGTACTTTTCACTGTTGTGAAATTTAAATTTGTAGTTATTGTATATTGGCCGGGTAAGAAATAAAGGAATTAATGAACGAAGATATGAAATTTTTTTTATTTTGCGAATATTTTTTTTTCTACATAACATTTGCTTACAAGGCCTTTAACTTGTGCAACGGTCTTTCTGTGCATATGCAACGGAGATGCGCTTACTGCCTCCTTGTTCAGTTAAAGCGGAAGTTTATTATTACTACTTTTAATAAAAACAAGTAGGAAATGCCATTCGATGCGAAGTCTAGACTATACTTTCTCTAACACTATTTTTAAAGAAAAAGAAATTACTTAAAATTATTTTTTTTTTTCTGTCGATGTCAACTCCGTTACCCAGCAACGGAGAAAGGGCAAAACAATAATTATTAAAGAAAAGGCCAATACAAAATTAGAAGTAAACACGTTTAAATTCCTGCAAACTATAACAATTCATATGCTAAATATTTTTTAAACGATGTTTAAATATATTTAAATTGACAGCATCTTTAACCCTAATGTTACTATCCAGACATTGAAATATTTGCAGCCTGTACAATATATTATGTATCTTTGAAATTCGGCAGATCTAAGACTTTCCGGTAAAAAAAAGAGTTATTAATCTAGTCTCATAATTATGGGGGAAAATGGGGCGGGGCATCATCATGCATATACCACATTTCCCTCCGAAGTAAAAGGGGCAAATTTTCCAGAATTGGTAATGTGTCTTGCAAAAAATTTAGATAAATATTTCTATCTAACCTGTCTGGAATAACAACAGGACCAATAAGGTAGCGATCAATAATACTGCTAATTTTTAATTTAAATTGATGCTGATGATGTGCAACTTTAATGGCATGTGGATTTTCATCGGAATAAATATGTTCGTTGTGCAGATTGGTTACTCCAGATCTTGTAAATCACGCCTCGTCAGTAAACAATATTTTTCTACACAAATTTGGATCACGGATTCTTTTGTTTCTAATAAATTGACAAAATGTAAGCCGCATGGGGGGATCAGTCGGTAAAAGTTCTTGGACTTTTTGCACGTGATATGGATGTAACAACTGTTCTTTTAAAACCTTATTGACAATCGTTTTAGGAACATGTAACTCACGTTCTAAGCGACGGGTACTGGTACTTGGTTCTTCTTAAACTCTTTCCAGAATGTACTCTTCTGTTTCCACAGTTCGAGTTGTTCGCATACGACCCCTGCCTTCAATTTTTTTCTCAAAGCTGCCCGTTTCCCGAAGATGACGCTCGATATTGGCAAATGTTTGGTGGTTTGGTATTCGACGGTTAGGAAATCTCTCTCCATGTAAACCCTAACACTCTGACGCCTATTTTCTTGACAAAACCCGTATACCAGGAGCATGTCAACCCTCTCAGAGTTCGTATAATTTTCCATGTTTAATGGTATAATGAACTTGTAATTCAAGAATGTTGATCGTATACTTTAGTCAATTTTATAGACTGGTGACAATTTGTCAATAATTGTCAAATTATTAAATGCCATAGCAACAAGGTTACTAAAAAAATTATTGTTACAGGTAAGTGATTTGATTTTAATTTTATTACTAATGTTAATAATTGATGTATGCAGGTAATTGTAAATATTTTTTTTCTGGCGAAACAGCTCATTCAACGAAAAATATTGAAGAAGGTAAAATAGCTTCCAAATACATCCAGTCACTCGACAAAAATATCTGGGTTGTCATAACGCCGTTGATATAAAAAATCAGGAGAAATGTTGACGTATTATATCACTTTTATAACACTTCCACTTATTTGCAGCCGGCGACTATACTACTAGAAAAGGTCATATTATAGTATTAGTATACATACTAAAAATCATTTAGCAGGTTTGCACGTAATTTAGGAAAAACCAATATTTTTACAAATTTTTGACGCCCTTTACCGGATGAACGAGTCAATTTTGGATATAGTTAAGTCGGCTTAGATCGACCTATTTTGACATCAGGAGTCTGTCGTCAAACGTTGTACACGTATTTTCCGGACACCCTGTATATCCGCTCAAACTCAACTGCAAATTTTAGTAGAATAAAAACTATAACATATTAATATTAGCACTCATACCCTAGTTTAGAATCTCATGTTTAATTTACGAGTGCATATTTGCAAAACAAACAGTTGAAGTATCTTTTCACTGCAGTGCAGACGCAGCAGACATATACAGTCTGTACGGTGGTTCTTAGCCGGTTCGTCATTAACGTCACTGAGACCATATAAGTCTGCTACCTGTAGACCGGTTTCGAACTCTTTGGTTCTCGTCAGTACAGGGTAAGCATGACAAGCGAGCATACCTACTGGAAAATCGAAACACCCTATCCTATAGCCACAACATTGTTCTGCGTAGGCAGTACAATATAGGTAGCGCCATCTTCCAGCAGTTTCTAGCAACCTAAAGTGAAAAATACCGTATGGTACTATAAACTCAATAGCAAATGAATACATAATGACATATAAATATGTATAAACGAACAATAAACACTAAAATATTAAGTAATTTGTTCAAAATATTTACTTTTATAGTGATCGATTACCTAACCCAACAAAACTTTCGCGCTGGAAAACCATCATGCTGGATTTCTCAAGGAGAGACCATGTAACTATTTTGCCAATAGAATACACTCTAGTGATCGTCAGTGTACAGTAGCATAAGAGCAAAATTGTAAGAAATTTAATCGTGATATTTTTCAAAAATGACTGGACCTGTGGGTTCAATAGAAACAGGAACATGTACGTTTTGTTACCCTGTGTAGAATTTGAGGGTGATAAGTCATATATGAACTAATCATTTAGTTTTCGATAGTGAAATGGAAATTAATTTTAAATTTAATAAGGTTTGAGGACGAGGCGCCACTATAAAAGTACTTACATTTATTTTTATTAACTTGCTTTCTGTTCTGCATTTATTGCAGTAAACGTAAACAAATAAACTTTTCAAATAAATTTTCCTGTTCCACTGCATTAATCCCATATATTCAACCAAATACAATAATCTTCAAGATTTTCCACTTAAAATCTCATTCTTTAGATTTCCCATATATGGCGGCAGACTCGTAAATCAAATCGGCTATACGTCATTTGCCCAACCAACCCGAAATGCAAGTTCAGAACATTTATTTTCCATAGAGATGGAATAAACTTAGACCAGAATGAAGTCGACTTCCTTTGCCAATCTGACAAGGCAAGACGATGAAAAAATATAATGATTATTGAAAGGAGTCAAAAAGAAATCTATAAAATAAAATAATACATTTGTTTTTTAATAATTTGTTAATTTTCGGTGTGGCGCAGCATTCTGATGAGAAAATCGAAGATAAGGCATCTGGTAGGAGTTTTACTTGGAGTCTAAGAACGTTCATCGTCCATAAAATTAAAATGAAATATGAGCCTTACATCCCTCTTAAAAATTCTAAAATTTTATCTCAAGAGAAACTTAATATTTCGCTTCGATACCAAAGTCATTATAAATGTAACAATTATTTAGAAATAGAGTATGCCTAATCCTATTATACGGCTATGTAAATTATTTGGGATATTATCAACTATCTACTATCTACTACTCCAATACCATGCATGATTTACGTTAAGTGGCCCCAGAAGATTACTACTTCTATAAATATTCGAACTTTTTGATAATTAGGTACCCTATAGTTAATCCTTGGTCACTTATGTCAAAACCAGTTGAAAGGATTATTAATACTTTATAATTAATTATTTAGGTATTTTCAAATATTTCAATTTTCTTCGGTATAACCTGTGCTATTGGCAAGATAAATTGCGTGTGGGTGGCATAATTTCCGCGGTGAATTGTGTGCGATTACTACTCCGGACACGGTTCAACTGGATGACAACAAAATAATTTTAAATTGTTTTGTTACCACTAAAAATAAATATTTGAAATTAAGGTTAATTTTATAACAAGTTTTTTAGACAGAACACAATTGATTCTTTTTTCCGGAATTTTAAATGGAACCCTCTATATTTTTCAGGGCGATTTAAAAGAGGTAAAAATTACCATTTCAGCGCTAGGCTCAAATAGGGTAAATGGAAAACAGGGGTAATTCTAAATTTATAAGTAGTGAAAAAACAGACACTGCTAGCCGGGGCGTAGTTAAAGGGGGGGGGGGGGGGGCGATCGCCCCTCCGTACGTCCCCCTTGGCCTGGCGCCACTATACTACTTAAATATTAATTCTTAAAAAACAAGATCGGTCTTACTTTATTTTTAGTAAAGAAGAGCGATGGGAATAAACTTAATAAAACCGGTTTCGAGAGCGTCCCACCACATTATATTAATTTTCTTTATCCAGACCCCCGTTTCCTAGGAAACATAAAGAAGGTGAATTCCTACGAAATATGGGCGTGGTCCCAAACAATTTTTGCCTGCGGCGCTTTAGCTCCGCACCCCTCCTCCTCAAAATGCTGGCTACGCCACTGCTGCTAGCTTGTTTCTACACTTATCATTATAAAGTAGATAATTATACAGAGTGGCAAAAAAGTCGCGCATAATGCCTGTAACTTTTGAATTACCTCGTATACGAAAAAGTGACCTTTATGAAAGTTGTTCAGTAAATTATTCCCCACATTTCTACCTACATGAATTTTGTCCATCATTTCTGGTTTGGTTGCCATAGAAACTAACTTACTTTTTTTAAATGGAACAACCTGCATATGATTGCATATTTGGATTCTACTGAGAAAACTCTGAATTTTTTGTATTTCAAATTTTTATTTATTTAAAATTGTAACAAACTTTATAATAACAAGATAAATAGCCTACAAAATGAAACAACTTTACATCAGAATAATAAGCAAGTGAAACCTTTTCAGTGGATAAGGTGTTCAAAATGACCACCATTTTCAGCTAAGCAGAGCGCCAGTCGATCCCTGAACCCGTCTACAACGTTTAAAGAGAAGTCCCCTGGAATGGCCCGAATTTCAGCACTTATTCTGACTTTTAAAGATTTGAAGTCATTTGGACGGTTCACGTAGACTTTGTTCTTTAAGTGTCCCCACAAAAAGAAGTCGAGCAGGGTTAATACCGGGGATCGCGCTGGCCAGTCAATAGCATCTCTTCTGCCTATCCAAAGTCCTGGAAATCGTTCGTATACGTATTGTCTAACATTTGCCGCATAATGCGCAGGTGCTCCATCTTGCTGGAACCATACCTGTTCGCTTATGCCATTATTTACACCCGGTAAAACCATTCTGCAAGAATGGAGTTATGTGATTCCTGAGGAGGTCCACATATTTTTCGCGATTTAAATTACCATTTATGAAAGAAGGTCCCACAATATGTCTATCAACTATGCCCGCCCAAACATTAACTTTTTCGGGCCTCTGCAGTATGACCTTCCTGGAACCAGTGAGTATTCCCAGCAGACCAATAACGATAATTGTGTCTATTAACAATGCCATTTAAATGGAGAGTAGCTTCATCCGAGAAAATGATATTTGTTGCGAAGTTATTATCATTATTGCATCTTTCCATTATCAGCTCACAAAATTCAGCTCTTCTATCAAAATCGCCCCCGTTTAACTCGTGCACCTACTTTATCTTGTACGGATGCAACTTCTCCTGTTTAAATAATTTTTTCACTGACTGATGAGACACATTAAAATCCATTGCCATTGACCTGGATGATTGTGTTGGATTTTCATGTATTGAGAGCATGATATCCAAAGCCTTGTCTCCCTGGTTGCTGTTTTAGGTCGACCTGATCTAGCGGCTTCCCTAACACACACGAAATTTCTTTACCACTCGACACACCGTTGACTGATTTATTGGAGGCCTATTTGGACATAATCTTCATATTTCCGTAACCGCTCATTTAGATGAACCATAGTGTAAACAAATTAGAAATCAGACAAAACAGAAAATTAAACAGGAACTCAATATTGACACCTCTTAGGTCGCTGTCATGAAAACACATTGACTCAACTGGTGGGTATTAGGTAGGAATAATTATAATTAGAAAGTTTTTCATTTTTGAGCTGCCATTATCTCGGAAACGCTTACAGATAGGTGAAGATTTGAAATACAAAAAATTCAGAGTTTTCCCAGTAGAATCCAAATATGCAAGCATATGCAGGGTGTTCCATTTAAAAAAAGTAAGTTGATCTCTATGGCAACCAAACCAGAAACGACAGAAAAAAATCATGCAGGTAGAAATGTGGGGAATAATTTACTGAACAACTTTCATAAAGGTCACTTTTTCGTATACGAGGTAATTCAAAAGTTACAGGCATTATGCGCAACTTTTTTGCCACTCTGTATACGCAATAAAATATTTCAACTAATAATACAACATTTTCTTCATCTCGTAACCAGTGAAACACAATATTCAATATAATATTGAAACATATAATATTATAAGCCGTATATTACAGGGTCATTATAGAGTTCAAAGGGGAGAAATGGTCAAAGGCAAAAGATCGCTTAAATATTCCAGTTTGATGACGAGGGATAACTATTCCATTAAACCCCAAGTTCAAAGTATTAACATCGGTTTTAAACGTAATCCTCTTATACTGGGGATATTTGAGTTTGACAATCTTGTAATATAGAAAGCCTCAATAAAATAAATATAGCGTCTTGTCTTCGTATCCAGCCATCTAGCTTCTACTAGATTGTGACTTATTGGGGGTCTACGGGGGAGTGTTATATATAAATCTCAAGCAACATTTATGAATTATTTGTATAGCGGACTATAGAACTATGAAGTCACACAAAACCTGTTTTACTTTTTGACTGAGAATGTACTTAGAATTATGCCGATGCATTTTTGGGTACCTAAAGAAATATGTTTCCCAAATCGGAGCTGATTGTCTAAAATTATTCCTAAATTTTGTGCTTCTATCTTTACAGGCAAAATTTTATCTCCAACAGTAATGGAAACTATAGGAGCAGGAGCCAGGCGTTTGATATCTATAGGTCTGTCAAAAAACATTATACTAATTTCAATTCAAGCAAAGTGCATGGTCTCTTGAAACTTTTTTAATATTCTTTAGGTCACCATATACTGTTTTACACCTCTGTCTAATCGTCAATTAACGTGCCAATATCACTAGTATTTTATACTGGCAAAATACAATCATATCGAGTTGTGTTCTACTGACAAAATAGTTACCTGAACTCACCTTGACACAATCATCATGATATTTTATTTACTTGGGAAATTAATCACTGTCAAACTAAATATTTTGAAAAAAATATATGATTTTGTATTCTGATTGTAACAGGTTAAAAACCTGGTTAAATAGTACAGTAATACTTCGAGCAACGTTTAAATACACCCCTAAAAAAGAAACGTTTGTAAACAAGCTTGCTGGTGGGGCAAAAGACAAAAGCAAAGATTTACTTAATTTAAAAAATTCTCATATTTATTTGTAACAATTTCCTTATGTTTCAAACCTAAACAAAACATCGTAAATTAAAAGACAGAGAACTGTTTGATGGTTGCCTTAACTCTTTAAAAGGCCTTTTCAAGAAAATAGGCTTCGGATGGTAAAAAGCTGAACTGAGGCGAGGGCTTATGGAACTTTCCATGTAGCATTCAAACGACTGGTATTTTTGAAAGAATATATTAAAGGAAAAGAAGAATTCTTGTACCAATTCGTTTTCTTGGATGAAACATGGATTTTTCAGAATGGTACCATTGGTCGATCTTAGCAAGATGAAAATAAAAGAAGTGTTAGATCTACCAAAGTTGATGGTAAAAGGTATTATGCAGTAAACAAATATATAAGCAATGGAAAATGTTTTGTATTGTTTTGTTTTTATGAAAAAAAAACCTGTGTAATTCCCTTACTCGGATATCTTGGTTACAAGCTGGCAACACTATCGACAACTGACGTCACTCGAAGGGTATGACGTGCATCGGTTTTTGTTTTGCATTAAGTATAGCGAAAAAGCAACGCAGCGGACGATATCTCTTTGTAGTTATTTGTTAATGTTTTTCACTCATCGTTTCTATTCGAGACAGCTGTAAATCATGAACAACTTAATTTCATTTTAATTTTTGAAATTCACGAACAGCCAATCTGACACTTCTTCGAAAATTTCCTTAATGTATTTTCCATCGGAAAAAGGTTTGCACTCTTGTGCAATTCTGTAACTCACTTGAAAAAAAGCTTCAGTTGCAGCCTTACTTTGCTTAATAGGCTTAGAAAACATGTTTTCTTGAACTGTTAATTGCGATTTCCATGCTTACAATTTACTCTTCCTTATATCGCTGTTAGGTGGAAGTCTGTCTGATATTTACTATGAATTGTGTTGAAATGTTGCTCTAAATTTCCTTTTTTCGGTATTGCCACAGATGTATTGCAACAGTTTTCTTTCACCATAGTAAAGAAATAGTCCAGTTTCCACTCTTGGTGAAAGTGATATGTTTTTGATACAGGATGATGCGCGCAGCAGTTGGTGATTACGTTGCGCGGTCTGTTCTACGTAGGTATTTTTTTATATAAATATTATTAATATTAAGTATATTAACCTTATATTTTTTTGTCTTGTCAGGATTGAATGGACTAATGCCGATCGACCGGTTGGCCACCCCTGCCCTATTCTATCTCTTTTTCGAGGCTAGTGACTTTCTTGATGTCGACGGACTCGGCGGCATCGTATTTCACGCAACGTTCGAGTCGCGCCGATAGCAGGGTGTTTTGTCCGGAAAATTTGCATTTTATCTTTCTTATCATACTTGGTGGCACGTTAGAACGTTATTAAAATTTCTATTCTATATAAAACCGTATATCCCATGCACTAAAAAAAATAGGTTTATAAAGCGTCATCTCATAAGCTCCACACATAAGCTTACGACATATACTGGGTGGTGCACCGCTAGACTGGCAAAAAGAACTCCCATTTAAATTTTGCTATACGCTCAAATATTGGCTCCCCTATTAAATTTACATCATAATTGTATTATACTTTTTTCAAGGTGTTTGTATGATGGACTCGCACACGAAATTTCGTTAAAACGTAAAATTCTAAAAAAAGTTAAATACGGCTCTGAGACCTAGGTACCTCAATGACGCCACCAGTAATGATAATGTCAAATGTTACTAGACGTTTTATGTTTTCTTTTGTTTCAACATGTTTTATAGTAATTAAGAAAAAAATATGATTGTATTAATTTAATAAACGCAAGTATAATTGTTCCAAGATTAACTTGATGACGAAAAAGCATTAAACTCCTTACCATAGGCGTCGCTTCAACCAAATAATTAAAATACGGACTGTTTTAAATTTTTAATACGATTAAATATTATATATTACAGCTTGTTTATTATAGTTTACATCGATAAAAAGTTTGTACCCATGACTTCGTCTGCAGAGAATATTTTTAAAATGGTCTTTCGGTAAAAAAAATGCTCATTTTACCGAAAACAATTTACAAAAATTGTGTTTGTCCAACAAAGACCGCAAGGAGGAATGAGTTTTCCTTGCCAAGAAAGGATAGGGACAGGTGCTATGTTAGTTAGAATATACAGTTAGTAGTTAGAATTCACTATATATATTTGAACAACAAATTGATCGCATCAGCAGAATGACAGTAAACGTTCTGTAATATAACAAGTTTTTAAGATACGTGTTAAACGAACATAATCAATTTAATTACTGGAATCGTCAGAACTTTTAGAAGTAGAATCGTTTCCAGGTTGTATTACTACTGGCGCTATAGGTGGTGAAACAGAATATCCATTTTCTGTTTTTATAACATGAGCTACGCAATTTTTCCATACATCGCTACATACTCATTTCGTTATAACCTGCCGAAGGACAACTGCGCTTAAAGTTGGTGATTGATTATTGAGTGATATTCTTTGCTGACAAGAGCAACACATTAGGTACAAAGCCATCTATTTCCGGCATAAAGAATAATAACTCGTTTTCCTCGTGAACACGGTGTACCAAAAGTACAATTTGTACTGTCTGCCCAACCATACTTAACAACATCATGAGTATCAAACCAAGCTCCGTCTAAATAAATTATTTTCTTAATTCCGGACTTATTTTGCTTTGGATGGCCGACTCTGGCACCAACTCATTATATTCCTGCGATAATTCACCTTGACCTTCTGTTTGAAATAGTCACCAAAAAGTCATACTGATACAATAAAATATAGGTACCAAGTAAAAACTTACTTGTTTAAAACCACACAGTTATAGCAAAAACTGAAATATGTAAATAATTACAGTAAATCGTTTCAACCAGTCATGCCGCTGTCCGATTCCCAATATCGCATACCTCAAACATCAACTGATTTTAAAGCTGATAAGGGATCACTAAATTGGCAGAACCTTAAACTATTTGATGTACTGGTCTGCAGCATATAAATTTGTATTTATATGCTGCTCTATTAATTTCCCACTCGAAAAAAATAGTTCGCTCTTTAAAATTGCTAGCGCAAATGGACGTTCTGTCTCCGGGGTGTTGCTAGTTCTACAAAGTTTTCGTAAGTGTGGGAGGAATACAAGGGTTTGTTAATTGTTCATTTTTTTTTTAATTTTTATTTTGATTTAAATTATTTTTGTATAAATAATATTTCTAAAGTACTAAAAAAATTATTATAATATTCATGAATAGCTTGTTCCTTATTTCTTTAACATTGAAAATTTCATGGTTCAAAGTACATTTGTAAACTAGCTTTCTAAGAAACTTACTGACTATCAATTAAATACTGATATAAAAGAACACTTTTAATAATAAAAACTTACAAGAATTAAAAAAAAAAGATCTGACAACCCCGATTATGATGCCGGTCGAAGCTTTTTTTATGTCATCAGACTGACTTTGGAAAAAGTATACTTAAAATGAAATAAATAAATAACTTTAAATTGGCATATTAGAAAATAATACAATATTGTGTGCGAGTTCATCATATAAGGACCTTTCAAAAAGTCTAATATAATTTTAATGTAAAAATAATAGGGGTTCCAATATTGGAGGGTAGCAAAATTTACATGGTATCTCCTATGGCCAGTCGGTGCATCACCCGGTATAACAAATACCTCCACTGACAAATAAAGGTCAATCGTACTGCATATTCTAATTAGTTAAGTGTTATAGTGAAAGCATTTGAAATATATCGAAAGCATATAAATAAAGTACAATGTAACCAAATTAACACATTTTGCTATTCTAGAGCTTTTGTTCGATCGATTATTGACTATTCTAGTATATTCTATGGAGCAGCAGCTGAATCTCACTTAAGAAAAATTGAAAGTATCAAAAATAAATGTGTTAGAGAAAGTATTGGACAACCATATCGGTAATGCAAGCGGAGACAAAAGAACCACCCTTAAAATTATGAAGAAGTTTTATATCGGATAAATTTACACTAAAGTTAATATCTAAAAATAGCATCCTAGTAAGTAAAACAAATCAGCTGTCAATTCTATGTTTCACACATCCGTATTGGAAAGTAAAAAAATTACCATTAATGGTAGAGTTATTTCCTGGACAACCCAGAACAAAGAATTAATACATAGTAGTGGCACACTACCTTACTTTCAATTAAATTTTAAAGTCTTCGATATTAGGCCGCCAGTAATTATCCTAAATAATGACGAAGACAACCAACTTAGTGCAAAATATAATTTCTTTAAATAACAGGCTACTATCTGGAAAACACATGAACAAATATTCACTGATGGATCAGTATTAGCAAAAAAAACCGGCTGTGCTTTCTACCACAAAAATACTAACACTACCAAGAAATTTAAGTTCGGCCGAACTCTGGGCTATCCTGGAATCACTTAAGTATTGCAGGGATTATAATGGTAACTATAAATTTATTATTTTTTCTGACAGAGCTCTCTAGCAAAAATTTTAAATAGTATAAATGTTGCTCCTGCTAATTACCTCATTAGCGAAATACTAAATCTCTATGGCATCTTGAGAAATTTATTAACAAGCAAGTTTCATTTGTATGGGTTAGAGCTCATATCGGCATACCTGAAAATGAATTAACGGACAAAGCTGCGAAAGAAGCTATGACTATCGGCTCTCAAACGAATTTTAAAATTCCATATACAGACATAGTTATTCAAGCTAAAACAAGAATATTAAACAGTTGGCAGGAGCAATATATAAATTCAGATAAGGGACTTCGGTATAAAAATAATTTTCCAAATATACGTAAAAAAACATGGTTTTGTAAGGAATCAAATAAAAACTTTGTCAGAATTATTTCTCGGATCAGGACTTTTCATGCCTTGTATCCCAAGCATGCAAAACGAATCGGTTTGCAGGATGGGGAAGACTGTGAATGTAACGAAACAGGAGATCTTGAACATTATGTATTTAGTTGTAATATACTTAAAAATTTTAGAGATAAACTATATAACAATTTGAAAGGATTGGTTCAAATGCCATTCAACTTAAACTATTTAATAGCACTTAGTAATATAAATGTATATAGAATTTTGTATCAATTCATACTGGAAGCTCAAAAAAAACTATGAAAAAAAAAACAAAAAAAAAACAAACAAACAAATAAAAAAAAGAAAGAGAAAGAAATGTAAAAATAAACATAAAAATACAACATCGCAAATCTCAAATAAATATAACGGTATTATAGAATAGGTATGTTATAATAGAGTTTATGTAAAAAAGAATACAGAAATGTCGGAAAATTGGATATAAACGCGAGGCAAGAGAAAGGAAATTCTTAAATAAAGAGAGACGCTGGCCATTTGGTTTTAACAGAGCCACAAACATACATACATAAATCAACACATTTTTCAATTCTCTTTTTGACTTATGCGGGTCTCACTTTAAAAAATCGTAGACAATTTCTCCTTACCCAGTAAACACACATACGTTTTTTACACGTCTTATACACGTGTCAATGGTTAATAAACCGTGTACGTTACAAAATCAACGTTTCATTTCCAAGAAAATAAGAAATTTGTTCGTATCTAACGTTCTTGGAACGAGATTTTTTAACCATGTTCTAATAAACCAATACTCTTACGTTAAAATAGCGTTAACTACAGATTATTTATACACGACCAAACAAAAACGTTTTTATAACGTCCTTTACAATGAATTAACGAATAGGAACTAGTAAAAGACGTTAATATAACGTTTTGATATTATATTTAAAAACGTTTATCCAAAATGTTTTCATAACGTTCTTTTTACTAGGAAAATATGGCGTAACTAGTAAAATACATTAATATAATGTTTTAACATTATAAATAAAAACGTTTGTATAAAAGGTTTTAATAACGTTTATCTTAACTAGAAAAATAAGGCTGAAGTAGTAAAATACGTTAATATAATATTGTGATATTATATACTTATTAATATTACAACAAGAAAGCTTTAACTGCATTATTTTGCTAACCTTCGTTAAATTATTTAATCCGTTATAATAATACAAGAAAACAACGTACTTTATATGTTCAGATAAACCCTTATATAAACGTACTTGCTGAACGGAGCAGTATGGTTGGTCTAAAATTCTCACGTGATGCTTTTAATTTGTGCTCGTACCGCCGGCGTTGCATGCGCGATAGGCAATCAATCGTTCATTATCACCTGATTTTTCCTGCATTTAACAAGTGAAAGCGAAACCCCCGTGTGATTTTACGTGGTGATTGGTCTATCGTTTCGTAAGTACCTTCATATAGTACAATTTATGAAAATACCTAGGCAATTTATAAAATAACCTACTTAAAATTACACAATTATTATAATACAAAAGGTCCTGTTCCATCATGCCACAGACCCCTTTGGGGGCTGTGATCGTGCCTCTTGGCAAGACTCTTGGCGGCCCGTGTGCGTTTGTTTACGTCCGCTTTTTCTTCTCAGCAAATACTTATTACCTATGTTATTGTTTCAAAATATAAACAATGTGATTATTACGATATTTGGTTTCCTGAACATTTGGCCTTTTGAGATTTTGTTCTTATTATACTTTCTGCAGTGTCTGTATGAAGCCATATTGGTTTATTTTAAGGATTTTTTTTACGTTTTTATAATGTTAAAGTTTAACGTAAAATTAAATTTATTATTTAGAAATTAATTTTACAAATAAAAAGAGATTTAAGGGATTAATAAGATTGTTTAAGTTTTGAATTGTTGACCAAAGAGGACCCTATTGTTAATCAATATATGGTTAGTTCTTACATAACATACTTTCTGTTAGTGTTTAATCTGAATAAACTTTACAGGTGCGGAGATTGGCAGCGTTGGGGGGTTCAGGCGTTGAGAGCGTCACGAGAAGAGTAATGAAATTTCTACTGGCAAATCAGCTGAGTTTACAGTTTAACTGGAAAGGTCGCTTCAATTAAATTGGCTTTGAAAATACCTCAACCTGGAATATTGTGTTGGGTAAAAAAAATCAGTTTGATAGATATATCTCTTCTTAATTTTTTGTATTTCAGAAGCAGCAAAGTTAAATTTTCCAGCAAACGAAAAAAATGATTTAAAAGTTGCCTGAGCGGTAAAAAAATGGTTAAAACATTTAGCCACGCGCATGAATCAAGGAAACAAAACCAAATAGTAGTCTTTTTTAATTTTAGTGTTATGTAAGTTATTTTGTTCCTTATGTTTACCTTACTACGGGTAAGTTTTGTTACTATAAGTTCCAGGGCCGTAGCTAGGCGTTACCCATGGGGGGGGGGGGGGGGTTTAGGTAAGAAAACTCTGGCAATTTATTAGAATTATTATTAAAATTTACGGTGGTTAACAAGGTAGAACGAACATTGAAGGAGGGTTTTTATCTTCTCTACTAAAGCTGTGGGAGAGGGTTTTTGGATTCGTTGTTATGGGGGGGTTTGAACCCCCTAAACCCCCCCTTATCTACGGCCCTGATAAGTTCCTTTCAAATAAGTTATTGTGTTATATATTTTGTAAAATTACCTTTTGTTGTTTTTGGAATTTCTATCCACACAACCTTTAAAGCATAATTTTATTATTAAGCTTAGTCAGCACTTTGTCTCATTTTGTCTTTTATTTTCATGACAACAATAAATACTGTAAGAAGAGCTTAAACGTGCTGACTACTTACTACAAACAGGTGTTAGAACTGCTTAAAACTAATAATTTAGTGGCCTCATTATACTACTGACTGACTTAAGTTAGTACTTTAAGTTTAGATGATTTTTTGTATTTAACCTATTGTAGGTATTTTTTTATGTTCTTTTTTTTTTTATTTACTATTTTTTACGGTCGTCGGCGTATCAGAGGCCATCTTGAACCGGTCATCGACCGTACGGTTTTTAATCGTGCGGTCTACCGACTGGGGAGTGTGAAACGGCACCTTCATCCTACGTGATATCCGATCTCATCCGGCCTGTCCGGCGTGAATGGGATGGTTTTGATGTCGATTCATTTTACACTCTTCCCTAAGACAAGAGCACGCGGTGTTTCCCAAGCGGTCACCCTATGTTCTTTTCTAAGCATATTTTTTAAATTTGTAGTTACCGTTAAACGAACGATTAATAAATACGTTAAAAAACAAACATTTGTAGCCTTTTATTTAGTATATACTTTAACGTTATAAGCGATATTAATAAGTATTTAAATATAACGTATATAATAACGTTTGAAATGAGGCAAAACAATATTTTAATTAACGTTAACGACTATTAAACATTACCAAAAAAAGGTTTAAAATCTAACATTTTGAAACGTCGCTTGTTTAACGCCAAAATTAAACGTGTGTTTATTGGTGATGTTTAACGTGAAAAACCGCGACATTTTAAAGTTGATTGTACGTAAAAATATAACGTAAAAACAAAATGGTGTTATTGTTTAAAACAACGTTTGATTAACGTATGTGTGTTTACTGGGTAACCTCTTGTAAATTCTCTTATAATCTACCTAGCAGCAATGCGTTAATCCATACCTCACCAAAATTTGGATCGGCCTTATGAAGTAATAAAAAAGTTAGGACCGTCCACCTAAAGTTTTTTTTAGTTCGGCTTTTGCAGGAGTCAAATATCATGGAATTAAAAATTCGTAAAATGTCTCCTCTTAACTTCTGATAAATTCTCGTATAAACTGCCTAGCAGGAATGCCTTGAACTATATCTTACCAAAATTTGGATCAATTCCATAAAGTATTAAAAAAATTAGGGCCGTCAAACCTAAGAGTTTTTTTAGTTTGGCTAATGCAGGACTCACTTCAAAAATTCGTAAAAAATTTCTCCTGGCGTATAATAAATCCTGTTATAATCTATTTAGCAGGAATGCGTTGAACCATATCACCTCCGTTGTTTGATAAATATAAACCAAGCATAGTATTGTTCTATTTAGCTATATGTTTATAGTACCAGTACTCAAAATATACTTCATATAATATAAACTTAAAAAAATATCTCACTTTATCTTTTACCCACGTTGCCCAGGCAAATCATGTTTCATAAAGAAAACTTAATGTATTCTTTTTCGAAGCATTATAATAATTCTGCTCTTGACTCACTTACACTAAGATATACCATTTATCAATATTTTTTAAGGCCTTGTTATGTATAAGAAACTCATTTTTCCCATAGTAAATATGTCAAATTCGTGCATAGTAAGCCACTTTATTAATAACAGAAGTGATATATCAAGTCGTTGTAGGGGATCATCATCATCAATCTTTATTTTAAACAAATGCACAAAAACTGTTTTGGCTTTAGCACTATTCTATACCGGGGGCACAGAAAGTACCGAAAATATACTACTCTTAACAGCTTAGTAATTGATAAATAAAAACAATGTTATGCCTGTTGACACAGAGTTCGAAATATTTTTGCATATTGATATCCACCCCCCGGGGACACACTCTAGTAAACATTCTTATTCTTGATATTTGGAAAAGATAAATTTTATATTTTTATTTAAACAAATTTTTGCGCGATCTCTACACATACATTGTTGTGGGTTGTTAGATTTTGGAATTGTTTTTTCATATTATTATTTCATTAATTTTTTACATTTTCATTTATTTCTTATACATTTTTCTTTTTTAGAAAATGCATTTTCATTATCACTTTTTTATGCAGTACGTCCAGCGATGTGGTTCGAGGGAAAGTAATTCTTTATAAAAAAATCTTCGCTTGCTAAAAAAACGATTGTCGATGCAAAAAAAAATTGTATACAGGGTCTCCAAAAAAGTTAAAAATTCAAATTTTTACAAGAGTAAAGTACCCTTAATACCCTTAATTTAAAGTTTTTAGCAAAACGCTAGTTACGAGAATTGTTTCAAATCATCACATCTTCTAAGATTTTGGTTTTCATTAAGTTTGGATAGCAATAATATTTTCCCTTAAAATGGCATTACCCTGAAAAGTTTATCGGGTGAACCTTTGATATTGTATACCTTTAAGTATCACCTTTGATTGGGTACCTCAGAAATAAATTATCACCAAGTACACTGTCAAGCAAAACGTCATTGTCAGTAACTTTTAAGGATTTTATTAATTCAAAAGAACGGTAAGTTGACGTCCCGGGGAGCATCCTAACGAATATTATTGACTAGTAATTGTACGCCACTGACTTTTTTCTAATTTTGATAATTCTTTTCGGATTTACCGACTATTAATACAACTTTTTTGTTCCCCGAATTGTTTTCGTATCTTGCTTCGCTTTCGAGAGAAAAAATAAAAACCACTTTATGGCATTTACAAAAAAAATACCTATGAATTCAAAGTTAATGAAAACATTTAAATTAATTATTAAATTCTTTAAAATAATGATAGAAAAAAATGCAACAGTTAATCAAAGCAAATGTTGAAAATGGCCACCTTCTAATAAAACGCACGATTGCAATCGTCTCACCATTAATTCTCTTGCATATCCAAAAAAGACTTTAGGTGACCCCATAAATAACAGTCTAGAGGATTCAAGTCGGGACTGCGAGCTGGCCAACCTTGGGGACTTGCGCATCCAATCCAGCAATCAAGAAACGTGTTCTCCAGGTATTGACGAGCAACTAGGCTAAAATGAGTTGGGGCGCCGTGGTGCATAAACCATATATGTATTAGTTTTTATTTGTAGAGGTACGTCTTCTAACAGAACGTCAAGTTCATCAGATAGAAACTGCGTATAGGAGCTTCCATTCAATCGAGGTGGTAAAAAGTATGGTCCAATAAGAGAGTGGCCAATATTCCCTGCCCATACATTCACCGAAAATTGTTACTGGAAACGACCTCTAATTTTATAAGGACTATCGTCCGCCCAAAAATGTTCGTTATAAAAATTCATAATGGCTTCTCTTGGAAAAAAAAGCCTCATCAATAAATAAAATATTCCATAAAAAATTGTTGTTATGTGCTACTGTATGTAGCAACCACCTACTAAAATCAAACCTTCGTTGAAAATCACGGCGAAGCAGAGCTTGCACACCTTGAATATGGTATGGTATAGTTGATAAAGATGCAAAACCCTCGAAACAGTTGATGCACTTGTTTGAAGTTGCACTGCTACCTCCCTGGCACTAGTTGAAGGATCATCTTCTATCTCTCGAAGTATAGCCTCTTCTAACTCAGGCGTGGTTACTGTTGCAGGTCTGCCAGGAAGTTTCGTACTACGTTTAAAACTCCCAGTCTCACTCAATCTTGCATGGAGCTATAAAAATGTTTTGGCACATATTCTGTTTGGATAACGTTCCTGGTGGACTGTATGAATATGTAGAAAGAATCATTGGGTACTGCTACTCCTGATGTTTGGAAAAATTCAATTCGGCACACAGAAAGCAAGATATTAAAATGGTTAGAAAGAGAACATGTATTAGATAGACTGAACATGCAACCCATTATTATTGAAGTAAATAAAGCGAATGATTCAAGTGATTTGGAGGATGATTGAAGATCCATCTTTGTATTATTATTTTATTAAGAAGCCTCTTCAAGAAAATAGGTTACAGATGGTAAAAAGATGAACTGAGGCGAGGGCTTATGAAACTTTCCCGCATGTAGCCTTCGAATTACTAGTATTTTTGAAAGAATATATTAAAGAAAAAGAAGCATTCTTGTACCAATTCGTTTTCTTGGATGAAACATGGATTTTTCAGAATGGTGCCAATGGTCGATCTTGGCAAGATGTAAATACAAGAAGTTTTGGATCTACCAAAGTTGATGGTAAAATGTATTATGCAGTAAACAAATATATAAACTATGGGAAATTTTTGTATTTCTATTTTGTTTTTATGAAAAAAAAAACTGTAATTTCTCTAGATATTATGTCAAATTAAATTTCACATTATCATTGCCACCTTTTCTCCTGTATAGAAGATGATTAAATTAAGTTTTAAATCCGACGTTGGAAAATTCTAGAGTAGTAACTAGCCGTTTCATTATTAACGAAGAAAATAAAAGTTTTGAACACCCTGAAAGCGGTATAAAATCCAGACACCAGACTGTTAACCCACCTACAAAAAAAAATTGCCGAAGCCTATGTATTATTTAAAATTAATTAATTTCACGAATATTTTTTCTTCGATGTTTTCAAAATATCTTTATACGCTTCGTAGGTGGAAAATAATTCCATTAATTTTAAAACTGGAACAGGGATGTTTTGGGATTAAACTTAAATCTGCTGCGGTAAACAAGCAGCAGTAAGAAACATTAAACTTTTTCCATTACGTCGAAGCCGGCGCTTTTGCTGATGTCTCTCTTTTTTTAATCAAGTAAAAATCAAATAGGTTGAATTGGCGGCGAACTGTAGCATCGGCTGATGAGGGTTTCGTATTTCCTCCCTGGTAAACGAATATTTACTTCTTCCTGTTCGAAGGAAATTTTTGTAGATAATTAGTTTTTACCTAAATTGGAAAAACTCTTCCATGATGATTTACCGTTTTTTGTAAGGAATCAATTTATCTGGTTTTATGGCAGTTAGTCTCTTTCTTAGTTTTTTAGCGCCAGCTTGTATTTTCCGACTATATTATTGTCGACAGAAAGTTAGTTACTAATGCTTGCCAATCGCATTTCATTAAAATTTGGCCATTAAAATTGAAGATTAGTTAAACAATTTATTTCGCTGTGCTTAAGATTAATAAACGACGCCGATGTAGCTTACCGTTTGCTGGTCGTGTAAGTAAATAAAACGGTAACGTCAATATAAAGCTTTATCTTTTACAAAGCTGTACATTTTACATGTCTTCCCCAGAAGTTATCGAAACCCAGCTTGCGGTCATTTGGGGTAACTACGTATTGTGCCATCTAAAAAACTTCTATTTTTGGTATAGTTTTCTAGGCGCAGATGAAATCACTTTATCAGAAAAAGAGTTTTTATAATCTTAACGTATCATAAAATAAAATATACAGGGTGATGGGTAACTCGATGTATTCCTCGCAGGAGATTAGATAGATTTTTCACGAGAACAAAATTTAACTTCAAAACCACAGAAAACGGTCTTTCAATACGGCTGCCTTGTTCTCACTCGACTCAGGAGAACTCGGCTTTTTAGTGCCGGCGGCATTTTGATTTGTTTGCTTGAGCAAATTCAAATATAGTCCGCCTTACGGTTCTGTGGCCATAGAAGGAATGCGAATAAAAAAAGACTCATGTACCGGCTCTGCTAAGTTTACCAATAAATTTTAAATAAAAATAACCTAATTTTATGATATAGATCGCGTATGAATTTTTCCCGCCCACGCATTTCCCGGCGACCGCTTCTATTCGATGAAATAGTTATTGTTGTGGACACGAATAAAATAATGTCTAAAAAATGTGTGTTCCACTGCGTTTTTTCTTCTACCTATTGCCACTAAGAGTGGACAGTGGTGTGGTTTATTTATTAAAATAAGAGGAAGTTAATTTAGTTTATTAACTAAATAAAATATTTATGTGAAACAAGGCACCGCACGCTTATGCCGCTTTAAACTTGACTTTTTCATGCCTTTCACCCCCCTGTCTCCTCAGCCGTCGTAGCCACAGACTCGTAACGCGGACTATACTTTCAGTGTTGAACCGAAAGCGGGGGCTGTAGGGGCTAAGGTCCCCCCCCCCCAATGAAGCTCACTTACTCAACATTCATTTTATTATTTATTATTTATTTTCTAGGAAATTTTTTAAATTAAACTAGAACTTTTACAATTTCACTTTTTGTCTAACGATTTTGACTTAAATGCTCTCCCGTAGAGTAGACCACGTTTTCTTCCGTAATGCCGGGTTTAGATGGCAGTCACAGCCACCAGGTGAGTTTCATTATGCATTGCAGGATTTGCAGGTATTTTTACCATCAATTTCATTCTCAAGACTTTTCATACTTGGCCCCTTTTTAGTTTGTTTTGGTTTTGTATGCTTTAAATTTATAAAAATTCCAAAAATATTGTAAATATCTACCGATAAGCTTACCAGGATAGTTTCAAAAGGGATAGAATGCTGAAGTAGGGGTGTCATGCATTCTTTTTAAAGATTGTGTAGCCCGCTTTAGGTCCACGCTTTCTTCAGTTCACCTTCTATTATTCCTTGTATTGTCGAAATATTTTAAGTAATTTTTTTCTTTTAAAGTAAAATTAAAAATTGAATCAGTTAAGTTGCGCAAACCAGGATTTCGGCTTGAGGGGGCTGCAGTGCCCTAGATAAGGGGGGGCTCAAACTCCCCGCCCCCAAATGTGATACTACACATATTATTATTATAATGTGTAGGTAAGTTTCTCAAACCTACGTTTTTGCATACAAATAAAAAATAAATGGATTAAATAATTTATCATAAATCAGTTCAATGCAAATATTAGAAACTCGGGCGTGGTCTCTAAAAATTTTCGGCTGAGGCGCAATTTTTCCACCTTCGGCATTTCTTGCCCCCCCTCCCCCAATTTATTTCTGGATCGGCGCCTACATACTTTACCACCTTCGCAGGTAAACAAGTGGCAAATGATAAGCAAAAACGAATCGATGATCCATCTCCAATATAACAAATTACATCGCAAGCATGTTACTTCTAAACTGAAACTTTAATATAGATGACTCGTAAGGCGTCCGATATTCAGAAAGCCTCTTATTTTAAATTAAAGTATACTTACCGGCTAAGTCTATTTGTATTAAGTCAGTCCTTACCTGCAAATAAAAAGACAAATTTAAATAATACTCATTTAAAAAAGTATATAAAATAAAAGTGAATTTTATTGTCGACATAAAACCCTTGCCTAATAAAACCGTTCATTCCCTCAATTTATCGTATAAAAGAATAATTTTAAAAGCGGAACTACTTTTGTAGAAACTCCTTTTTATTTGGAAAATCGCGGCGGCAAATTGCGCGCCAAATTTAAGTGCCTATTAACAGGGCGAGGATAAGAACCATCAAAAGGGCCTAGAATTCTAGAATCTTGGGTAAAAAATGTTTTTTAGGTAGCGAAAGACGGATTTTGGGCATGGGCGGTGAAGTATCGGTATCGTTGAGCCCGTGTAATTTTTCTTTACTTCGAAGAATATTTTCGTAAGAGGTATACGCTAACTCCGTACCGTCAGGGCTCGACAGCTGCTTTTTTTATGTTTAGTTAAAATCAATATTAAGGAACTAACTTTTTTAAGACTCGTTTTACCATAAGAGTAAATTAAAATTAACAGGCAATAACTTTGTCACTCAAGTAAATATAAGTGCAAGTTACAATGATTACATTTATAATCGTTTGATTCCTCTTTTAGGTATAAATTTACCAAAAAAAGATTCAATACGAAATATTTGTGATAAATTTACTCCTACAATAAAATGTCCATTTGACATTTGCATTTTTATCACTTTGACATCGATAAAAAAAGTGCATCCTTCTTTATCGCGATAAAACCCTCTCCAGCTAAAAATTAAATGGTAAAAACCTTTCCAGCTCAAAAGCGAGTAGCTTTTCTTTTTCATTGCTCGGCAACCTGACTGTTACAAATTAATTTGATGCTGTCAAACATTTTTTTAGTGAAGTATTAATTTTTTTTAGTATCTATTCATGCCAAAATTCGTGAATTTCTAGCTAAAAATCACTCGATCTTTTTTTTAAAATCGGATAAACTTTTATTTTTTAAACTCAAACTAGATCACTTTTTAGCAATTTAAACTCGAACAAACGGTAATCATTTGTTCTCGTTAAATTGCTAAGCAATCTAGTTTTCGTAAAAAATAAAAGTTTATCCGATAAAAAAAAAGCTCTTGTGGTTTTACGTAATAACAATAACTACACTGATAAAAATTAGGGTAATTTTACATTGTTTTTTACACAAAGTTTACAGTTTAAAAAAATAAAAAATGTATTTGCTCATATTAGTGAGTGTATATTTTACACGGTGCATGGTAAAAATACATCTTGACTATATTTTTACAATGGGCGTTTGCTTGTCTGAAAGAGGGGTATCGTCATTGGTATTTCCTAATTGAGGCGGTGGTACTACCTTTGCAATATCCATACACGACGCAAGAATAAAAAATAACCAACTACCAATGACAACAATTAACGAACTAGCAGTCAATATCTTGTTTCTAGTGCAAGCAAAGTTGCTATTTATTCTTGAGCGCCTGCCCATACAACCTAAAAACTTCAAGCCCCGATATTTCGAGAACTGTTATGAATTTGGGAAAAGTTAATAGAATCATTTTTGCTTATTATGTAATAACTCTCCAATTCCATGTAAGTTTACATTAAAACTACACGCAACTATGTAGAAATACCAAATACAATGTGAAAAATCCATAAAAAAATGTAAATTTACAATGTTCTTATTTAACTCTATTAATCAGATTAACGGTTCGGGGGTCACGCGTTTACCAGACCACCGATCATCACGCGATGCAGCCGACCAGAAAACGTGCGTGCGTGCGGTCATTTCCATCGTTCTTTATTTTGGGTGATGCAACTCCTGCAATTTTTTAGTTTTTAACAGCTACAAAATATATTTTTACTAAATATTATTACAGTATAACAATACACCGTAAAAAAAAAACTTATATTAAATATTAAATAGCAAAAATTAAGAGGTATTTTGCATATACCTACGTATAATATGGAAGTACACTATAATATTGTAAATATACATGAATTGAAGTCAACTAAGTTGTGTAATTACATATCTATAATACTATATTTACATTTTATTATTACACACTTACTGTAATAATCCATTCTTAGTGGTAGATTTACATTTTAAAATTTTACATGAACAATGTATAATTACTTGATAAATGTAGAATTTCGGGCAAGATGTAATTTAACACATATTTGTGTGGCATAAAAGTGACCAATGTTTCAGTGTGTATTTTTACAATTTGTATAAAATCAACATATTATTAGTAATAGTAAAATATGCTTCTATTAACTATTTGGTTAGTAGAATTTGCATTTAAAGAGAGTAAATCTAAATAATTTTGTTAAGTTGATCAAAAAACGCGCGTGTCCCCAGTACCCACCACCCAGTGTCTTCCGTCCACCGTCTTGTCTACCCTGCAGTCGAGAGGAACAGACAGGCATTTTTATCATATTTTGGCCGGTGGTTACTCTTCAGTAAATCTTGTAGTTTTGAATGTTTTAATGTACATTTACTTACTAAATGATATGTACGCCATATTAAGGCCAAAGGTATTTAAATATATTTCTTGTATTTATATATATTTAATGTTTTTAAGTTACATTTAAATTCTATGCATGCTATTTATGTGTATTTATCTGTATCTGTTTCTATTAATTTGTATTCACTTGTATTTATTTCAATTAATTTGTATTTAAATGTATTTATTTGTACCAAAACAGAATATTTGTTCAACGTGTATTATATACCTATATTATATATTATAGTTTTAAGATATGATAAATATTATTAAATACCATTATTAGATATTAACCAATGATAACGAAATGGGCAATTCGCGTTTATATAAACTTAACTTAACTTACTGATTTTTAATATATATTATAGTTTAAAGTTTGGACGTTTTTGTTTTCGTAACCTGGTGTAATCATAAATAAAAATGCAAATTAACCTACCTGAAATTTTACGATAATTAATATTATACCGGGTGTTGCACCGTCGAGCGGGACATAGGAAATCCCATGTAATTTTAAATGGGGTCAATTATTGGCTTCCCTAATTATTTTAGAGAAAAATTATATTTAGGTTTATTAAAGAGCACTAAAACCCACATTCAAAAGAATAACTTTAGATATTTTTGATGAGCCCGTTTACGGGTTATCGCCGATTTCTTTTTAACTATTTCTCCTTTTTATGGTCCCGTATTTGCGGGCACCAGTCAAGGTAAAAGATGACTGTCAAATAAAGTTGTCATTTTGAAATGTGTGCTTTATTGTTATAAAAACTCGTGCATCGAAAATATTAGCCATGAATTACACTTCTGAAGAAAAAATATTGATGATTAAATGGTATTATCAAGGAAATAGTTATCAAAATGTGTCAGACATGTTTGCTGCTCTGTATCCGAATAGACCGATACCTGCAAATCTACAGTCGAAAGGACTATCAAGAAATTTGAGACAAAAGGCACTGTAATAAATAACTGCAGATGTGAAGAAAGGCAGGAACAAAGAAGAGATGCAAGAAATGATAGGGACTTGCAAGTTTTATTGTGCGTGGAAGAAAATGATGGGAAGATCAGCACAAGGAAACTTGAGGATGACATAGGATTAGATCACACCACAGCGTTACGAGCTTTGAAACGACATAAATATTATTCATACAAATATGAAAAGCACCAAGAGCTAAGAGATAGGGACGAAATACGACGACAGGAGTTTTGTTTTGGTATGATGGAAAGAGCAAACATGGATAGGGAATTTTTAAAAAACATTTGTTTCACTGACGAATGCACATTTACCTTAAACAATGAACCCAATGTTCAAAATTATCGATATTGGAGCAAAGAAAACCAACACAGGTTTGTGGAAACAAGGACGCAATATCCACAAAAAGTTAATGTATGGGCTGGGATTTTCGGAGAAAATATTATCGGGCCATTATTTCTTACACGAAATTTAAATGCAGAATATTTTTTGGAACTACTTGAAGATCATATTTTACCTACTTTACATGATGCCGCCAGGGAAAATCAGGAAGTTTGGTACCAAATGGATGGCTGCCCGGCACATAGTACCCTGGCTGTCCGGGAATATTTAAACCGTGCTTTTAATGGAAATGTTATTGGCTTAAATCAGACAGTAAATTGGCCAGCCAGGTCTCCTGATTTATCGCCAAATGATTTCTTTCTCTGGGGCCATTTAAAAAACAGGATATACAAAGATAAAAAATACCCAAATCTAGACGAGTTAAAAAATGCTATTTCTGCCGAATGCAATAGAATTTGTTTCCCAACTAGCGAATGTAAGAAGAGAATTTTATGATCGCCTCGGTTATTGTCTAGCAGTCAATGGAGGAATATTTGAACATCCTCTTAAATCCTAAAGTTCTAACAATTTAATAGTACCTACCTATTAATTAGTAAAATATTGAAACATGTAAAATGTCATAATTAACCTTGTAATTGGATACTTTATTTTAGTTTTCTTCAGATTAATTTGTACTCATAAATACACCTTTAATATTTTCGATGTACGAGTTTTTATAACAATAAAGCACACATTTCAAAATGACAACTTTATTTGACAGTCATCTTTTACCTTGACTGGTGCGCGCAAATACGGGGCTATAAAAAGGAGAAATAGTTAAAAAGAAATCGGCGATAACCCGTAAACGGGCTCATCAAAAATATCTAAAGTTATTCTTTTGAATGTGGGTTTTAGTGCTCTTTAATAAACCTAAATAGAATTTTTCTCTAAAATAATTAGGGAAGCCAATAATTGACCCCATTTAAAATTACATGGGATTTCCTATGTCCCGCTCGACGATGCAACACCCGGTATAATAATAATATCCCAAGGGAGTTATGACTGTATTGATCGCGTAACCACGACGATATAAGCTAATAATATCCCAGTAAGAAATTAAAAAATTAATGTGTCCTAATTTTAAAACCAATGTGTAGTTCTTTTTACATCTCAATTTTTAAAAGGACAGATTTTCCTAAATAGGGAAATATACGCCGCCTTAATTCTGACGTTACACGACAAACTAAAAAAAAACATAAGAACTGTAAAAAATGACCTTCTTTTGCTAATAAACAGCAACTTCTCGTCTCATAGACTTGTGAACTCTTTTGAATATCCATTGCGAATTATTTCACAGGGAGCTATAATTATTTTTCTGTTTGGATAGGAGTCTGATACACCAACGAATTTAATGTCCCCAGAAAAAAATATTCTAGACAACTTAAATCGAGGGACCTAGGAAGCCATGGCTCAAAAAGTGTTGATTAAAAAACTCTATTACCACCAAACTGAAATCTGGAGGTGCACCATCATGCATATCACAATTGGTTTCGTGGTTCAAGTGGTACCTCTTATAACAGCACCGGGAGTTCCTCTTTTAAAAATTGACGTTAATATTGCCCGTTTAACCTTCTTGGCACGAAAAATGGCTCCACCAAATAGTCTCAGGTAATGCCAGCTCACACATTGACTGTAAACTGATACTGGAAATCACTTTGGACTATCGCATAAGGATTATCTTCTGCCCAAAGATGATTGTTAAGCAAATTTCTGATGGTATTTTCGAAAAACCTGCTTCATCATTAAATAATAATAATAATAAAGGTCTTTATTCATAAATGATACAATCAAAGTATTACATTTTGTTTTTGGGCGAGGTTCAGTTCACCCTGATTACAATATATGCAACAAGGCATCTGTTCAACTAACCCATAACCAAACTATAACTAGTGAAATAACCATAAAGAAAATGGGAGACGAGATAAACGTAAACTAATAAATTATATTTTATCTTCAAAAGTGGAGAGTATTACTAAAAACAACAATTCATTACTCAGGCCGCATTTTCTATTATGATTGCGCACCAAGTTTTTCATAAATAAAATTTCTGAAAACAGGTGCTGACATAGCATAAACATCATTAGGAAGAGCGTTCAATAAATTGACAATGTTGTACGAGAAGGATCGCTTAAAAACCTGCGATCTATGTTGTGGTATTGTAAGCCTACCCTTAAACCTAATATATATTAATATTATGTACGTCTGTGCGAAATCTAATCTTCTGATAGAGATATGTTGGAAACTTATTTTTT
The DNA here is from genome assembly GCA_963920685.1 of Polydrusus tereticollis. Classification (NCBI taxonomy): domain Eukaryota; kingdom Metazoa; phylum Arthropoda; class Insecta; order Coleoptera; family Curculionidae; genus Polydrusus; species Polydrusus tereticollis. The sequence continues at coordinate 65,799,435 of OY987327.1, forward strand.
ATAATAGCATGATAGTGGCAAATCATATGCAGATAACGCCTTTGGTACATGCTTAACCAACCATTATCTTTAATTTTATGGGTAATGTGCTCTCGTTTTTTTATGCCGTAAGCAAGAGTTTTGTACTTTTTGTATTCGTCTTGAATCATATTCGGTCAAGCATGGACCATAAACGCCATCACAGTAATTGAAGTGGGAAAGCACAAAGTACATCACACAACATGACTTTACATTCCTATTAAGGACATATCTATTTTGATAAACAAGTTTTAAGTTGGAGTAAGCTTTCTGAATGCACCTATTCACATGTGCAGCAAACCTCAACTCACTGTCAACATACAGACCCAAATTCTTCACCACAGGATCCAAATTAATATTGTGACCTTGAACGCCAATATCATGACTGTATACCGTTCGATAAACCGTTGTTTTTGTACTTTTCCTCCAAAAACCACCGCCACAGTTTTATTAAAATTTAATTTCAAGCAATGATTACTACTAAATTCACTAACCTTGATCAAATCAAAATTGACTGCGGCGACAGCCTGTGGTGCTTCATCAGGATAAAAGGACAAGTACATCTGAGTATCATCAGCATAGAAATAATTACTGCATGACAGAAAGACTGAAGAAAATTATGACGTTTAAAATGTAAATAATCTTGGGCCCAAGATTGAGCCCTGTGGAACACCATTAGTGACATCTAAAAATTCCGAGTTTTTTCTATTATAACATACTAATAATTGTTTTCTGTCATGCAGATAGTTTGTCATGAGCCCTATTGCTTGATCGTTAAAACCCACATAACTAACAAAACCAAAATTGACAACTTTCTTTTATCTAAGCTGCTTATTATATCATCTGCTATATTCATCAAAGCAGTATTGCATCCCACACCCTTTCTAAAACCAGACTGTGAATCAGAAATTATTTTATTAATGTTAAAATATACCTGCAACTGACCATCAATTGGCTTTTTAAAAACTTTGGAAAGGGTGGGGAGAACACTAATGGAGCGCAAATCACTAAAAGTATTCGGAGTAGCAACCTTGGGCAGAGGAATCACACGCGCTTCCTTCCACATACTAGGAGAGGTGGAGCAAGAAATACTATAGTTCATGATGTGTGTTATATATGGAAGTAGAAAGGGAAGACATAAATGTATTGTTAAGATTAGTATTCCATCAAGTCCTGTAGCTGTACTTTTTATTGTAGAAACTACTTTTAAAACCTCTATTTCTGTTACACTAACAAAATTAAAATTATTATGACATTGTTTATTATTATTATAAAAATCTATTTGACTTTGATTAGGCTTAAGTTTTGGGACAGCATTGATGAAATTATTATTTATAGTATTTGGGTCTGTCAAATGAGTTGGTAAAACTAAGTTTTCTTGAACTGTATTATGAACATTTAATTGTTTTAGATCAGCCCATAATTCTTTTGGTTTTTTATTTTGAAAATAATTTTGATAATACGCTTTTTTTCTCTCCTTACCCCTAGTGTGAAACCGTTCCTCAAAGCTTTGTAATGAGACCAATCTGTAGGGCATCTAGTTCTTTTAAACTTACTCAAGGCCTTATCTCGATCGAAATGACATTTGATTTCCGAACAATGCATTTTGGCCCTACATTTGAATGAACCACTGGCAAAAATAATTTTTTTCTTAACAACTGATTTCCGGGAAATATACAGCAAGAACCATTTTATGCTTCACATGTTCTATTTTATTAACACAAACATAAAATAAACAAAAACATGCTTAATAATTCCCGTTAGAAATTACATATAAATGCATGGGAAACGGAGTACCTTAACCGTGACTTTAATGAATGTAATAAGTATCATACCTTTAAGTAAAAAAATGTAACAATACGAACAATTAAAAAAGGTCACTGAATTGAAATATGCGAACCATGTTGCAAAAACTTACCTTTTGTCTAGTAAATTAAACTAAGGAAAATACTTTTTCAAATTCTTGCACACATCAGTAAAATCGGTCTTTGTATATGAACATTCTCACATATTCTAGGATACAATTCCAATTAATTAACATTATACTTAAAAAGAAGGTGGTTTGCAAAAAAGTAACATTGAGTAGTTAAAAATCGGTCGAATAAATTTAAATTTTAAATGTAGTAGGTACCTTGAAGATAAGTATATTTGTTGAAATATGAGAGTGTGTGAATGATGTATTTTAGGCACTGGCAAATAAAATAAATTATTTCAACGCAACGAGTAGTTTCTATTTTAGCACCAATTTTTGAAAGAAACGATTTTCATCAATGATAATTTTAGAATACATTTTTTTATAGTTGTAAAAAAAATAAAGAGTTAAGAAGCAAAATAAATAATAAGCCCAAAACTAAAGACCCTTTTAACCATTGAGGCGCGTCCTCACCGAAAAAGCATTGGTAGCAAACGTTTGTTCGTGTGCTTACAAGCATTTGTCGCTGATCTATTTATTATAACATATAAAAACTTAAAACAGTGCATTTATAAGTTTTAATTTAAACATTTTATTAATAATTAAAACGGCTCTAGAAAAACTTGATATAATGATATTATACAATATTATATATATAATTTGAAAAATAACCACAAATACGTTTTTTTTTCATTCATCGAAAATTACCACAAAACTGTATTGCTCATCTAAATTATCTGCTGTGTTGTTCATCCTCACTATTCCTCACCAGAAAAATAGATAACGCGCACGAACCACGAATCTCTTTGAAGTACCGAATTTGGCTTAGGGATGGGCACAAAACACCGATGTTTTAGTTTCGATGTTTTTTAAAAATATCGATGTTTAAAATATATATATTTATATTTATATATAACATCGAAATAAAATCTCAACTCAACCTACGAACGGTGTAGTATTAAGTCTCAAGGCAATTCTAAAAAATGGCGCTACCTCTCAGCTCAACCTCCGAACGATGTAGTATCAACTAATATAAAATATACATACAAATAAAAAAATAGTCACATAATATACAGGGTTGTCCTTATATAGTGACTGGCGTAAAGTTGGACACATGGAAAAAAAATTATTGATGGAATATTGAAAAAAACTTTTATGCCGATTATGTCTGCTTGGCGGGAAAATTGAAAAGATATATTTTGTCACGAGAAGTGGTATTCCGTTATTATGACAAGATATCGAAAAAAATGATTTGAAAAAAGTGTTTAGATTTTAACTTTATGCCCGTTGAAAAAACATTCAATATTACTTTCATATTTTCATATATCTTTAATTAAAGTGTGTTAAGTGATCGAAAGCCAATGTAATAACCTCTTGAATGTACATAATAAAGTTGTCAGAGGGGCTGAATACACTCAAGTACATGCATGGTAAAAGCAAAATTTTAAGTTTAAACGAATTAAAACTTTAAGAAACAATAAAAATATTTAACTAATAGATTTGTACCTTGATTTTCGATCATTTAACACATTTTCATTAAATTCATGGCAATGCAAAAATAATATTGGATATGTTCACAAAAAATGTAAAACAAAATATTTTTCGAAGTTTTGCTTTAAACTTTGCGAGCAGACATGCAATTAAAATCTGAACACTTTTCTCAAATAGCTTTTTTCGATATCTCGTCATCTAATACCACTTCTCATGAAACATTTTTTTTTCAATTTTCCCGCCAAATAGTCACGTGACAAATGTCAAAATGAGTTTTTAGGTTATCCATTATGCAGAGATGATCGGCATAAAAGTTTTTTCAATATTTCATCAATAATTTTTTTTCCATATGTATCCAACTTTATGCCGGTCACTATACAAGGACAACCCTGTATATTATGTGACTACTTTTTTATTTGAAAAGAAAAATTAAAATAAAATGTTTTTTTTTAATAAATGTGACTAAAATCTTAATAATTAAGAAAAAACATCGATGTTTTTTATTCGATGTTTATTCAACATCGATGACTAGTTTCGATGTTAGCATCGATGTTTTTTTCGATGTGCCCATCCCTATCAAACGATTGCTAACGTTCGTGAGCGCTCGTGTGTGCCCGCAACAGCTAAATGGTCGTGAACACCTATATAAATGTTTGCGATGGTTTGCAAACGTTTTGCGCGACAGGTTGGTGAGTGAGTATGCGGCTTTAGAGCAATCAGCATTCGGGAAAAAATGAGTAGATACTTTTAACTCTCAATAATTGACCTATGTATTTGGTCATTTCGGCGTAAGATACAAGGGACAGGATATAGTAAAAGAGCAATACAACTTAAATGGAATTATACAGGACACTAGCTTAAATTAAAGACGACATCAGATGGAGTTGACGAGTGATGCAGTGGAGACCTTGGATAGGCAAAAGATCTAGGTAGAGTAAGGCAAGTAACCAGATTGTGGCAGGACTGGCTGGTCCAAGGGCAAAGGGAGACCCTACAGTTAATACTGGGCGCAAGACGACTGATAGAATAAGTAGAAAAACATATTACGTGTAATACAACTAAGTACACGTTCTTAAAATGTGTTTAAAAACAAGCATTCTAAGCACTAGCTACCCACGTAACGACGTAACTTACACTGGCTCTCATTTTGGAATTCAATATTTTCGCCCTACACCATTATATTGTGACACCTTGTATAGGTACATTAAATAACAAAAAGCCACCCCTAATTTTGCAACGAACGCACCCTCAAAATGGCGCAATAAATACAAAACGGCGAACATTTTCCGTCGTCAGGAAAACCATTTATCAAACGAAGGTGCGGCAACATAAACGTGGTTAAAACGGACAGGGCGACGTCCGACAAAAAAATATATTTTAATTCACCCCTTCGGAACGTCCTCCGGGGGCCCTTGGGTTGATAATGCGTCTCTGATCAAACGTTAACGGTTTTTCTTGACAATTAAAAAGATATATTGTGGTATTTTTTCCTGAATATGTATGAGGAGCGAGGCAGCTTCTTTTTAGAGTGTTTTTCTTTTAGGAAGCTGCCCAAAAAGTTAGTAATATAAGAAATGCGCTGATGTATTCACACTGCACAAATTAAGACATAAATTCCAGAATTAAAAATAAAAACATTTTTTATTATCATTGCTAATTAACTTCAATACAGGGTTCTGAAATTAGTACACTAAACCCACAAGTCCACAAATTCTGTCAGTGACTCATTTAATACCAATCACCAAATCTAAGAAGCGGCAGAATGAAAATATTGTACAAGTAAATGTTTTTTATGCTTATAACGAACTTTGCCGCTACAAATGCAGCTGCAAAAATGCTGTGAAGGTAGCTTGTGTGTAGCAAGGGCGTCGGCAGCCAATGGACTAGAGGAAGGGGGGGGGGGGGCAAGATGAGAGAGTGGATAGGGGAAATATGAATTGTAAAGGGGGCAAATAAGTACAATGATTAAAATTTTTAGTAAAGAATAGTATATTGTTTTATTAGGAGTAAATGACGAGTCTGACAAGTTGCTTTTACTACGAATAAACATACTATTTTTTCTTCAAACGTCGCGTCGTTAAAATATAGAAAGATAAAAATACAAATTTTAAATTTTTTTCATTTAAAAAAGTTTCGAATTTTACCTGCTAGCGTTGCTATGGATTTATTTTATTATTGTATTGTTTGATACCGACGCATAATTCGATTTGACAAGTATCAGTGAATCTTATTACAAGCAATTTCCAAGCAATTTGTTATTAACCAAATCCAGTAGTATTTACGAAGTTGCGTTTAAAAGATTCCAGAGATGGTGTAATGAGAAAGACATCAAAAATAATAATTCTGAAAATGTACTTTTGGCGTATTTCTCTGAGCTGGCGAACAAACAAAAAATGAAAAGTTCAACAATGTGGTCACATTATTCTATGACAAGGTCAATGCTAAATATCAGGCAAGGGATAGACATAAGCAAGTTGAAGCTACGTGCTAATTTAAAGAAGCAAAATGAAGGCTACACTTCCAAAAAAGCTAAAGTACTTACCACGGAACAATTTGAAAATTTTCAATCAGAAGTATTTGGGAATTAAGGTAAATTTAGATATTACGTCAAAGAATAAAAGTTTCTTTATGAAATATATTATGGTATTTTTAGATTGTACTTGTTATTGGTATTTCTGGTGCATACCGATGTGAAGAAATTGTAAAAATGACCGTTGATGACATACAAGACTTAGGATCTGCCATTCACATAAGAATTCCTGATAGTAAAACAAGAAAACCGCGATCGTTTACTATTGTTGGGCAACAATATTTAAGCATATATAAAAAATATGCATCATTACGCCCAGAAGGCATGAATGAAAAAAGATAATTTTTAAAATGGTCGCTGTTGTCGCATGGTAATGGGAATTCATAAGATAAGTACTGTTTCTAAGGAAGCTGCAGTTTTCTTAAAATTACCTGATGCCACAGAATATACCGGTCACTGTTTAAGGAGAACTTCAGCTACACTTCTTGTAGATGCTGGTGCAGACATTACGTGTTTAAAGCGCCACGGGGGATGAAAATCCAGTAGTGTAGCTGAAGGGTACATTAAGAAATCGATGACCAACAAGAAAGATATTGCAAAAAAAAATTTACAACCTCATTTTACTGAACCAAACCCTATTAACATTAACATAAATTCAACAGTAAGTGGTTCCACGAAGGGTTCAACGCTAGAAAATACAAAAACAAGTCAGGATCGCAACACCTTGTGTTAATTTTTTTGCTTTACTTCCGCTGCCTATAGCAATCGTCTACCGTAAAAAAAGCAAAACTTTAACGTGAAAAAGTGAGTAGAAAAAAGTTTATTGACATTTGAGGAAAAACGTTTTTATTTTAAGAAAAAGTCATAAAAGGAATTAAAACAAAATTAATTAAAACGTAATCTTCTCATGTTTGGTGCAAATTTGTTGTTAGCGGGGAAATAAATTTCTGGGAAGCGCCAATTCCCGGACTCTGCTCTCCTCAGTCAGTCAGCCCAGATGACGAAGCAGTGTTGCCAAGTACATTCACACTGTAATAGTATGTTTTAGCGCCGCTTTCAAATGATACCTTTTTATGTAGTATTTCATCAAGTAATAGTATATTATTAACCAAGGTTTAGACAGCCATCATTATTGTTCGAGCGGCGAGTTTAAATCACGAGGAGCGAAGCGACGAGGGATTTAAGACGCGAGGGCTATAATAAGCTGTCTAAACCGTGGTTAATATATTATTTTTTCAACTACTACAAACTTTTATATGCCATTTATCTTTATAGTATTAATAATTATTATAAAAAATTATAGGTAGGTATAAGTATATTTTTTAATCAAGTTACCTGCGCTTTGGAATTGGCAAAATATTTTGTTGTTTTGTCAGGTGGCTTTGTCAATGTCAATTTGTGTTCATTTGTGTCATCAGATTTCACGAGTTTTGCGTTTTTTAAAAAAATGAGCGAAGAAAATGTTAGTGATAATATTATGTGTACACCTCCTGAATTAAGGATGGAAGCAGAAAAAATGTTGATTGTATCGATATTTTACAATATCAAGTAATCTAATATGTATTGATAATTATCTGGTTGCCTAACCACAATGAATTGATGTTGTAGAATTAAAAAATCAAGTTACCTGCGTTCAAACAAAATTCGGTTAAGGTCAAAGATCGGTCAATAATGGATTTCAATGGCTTATTATTGACCATGGTCAATAATGACTTATAAGGTAGAGAAAAACGATTTCTAGCGTTACGGTCAATAATGACGATGTTATAGGTTAGTAGTGGAAAAATGTTTTTTATGCATATAATAATTTTTGCCGCTACAATTTGTGTGAACTTAAGAGGCGACGTTGTCATGCTAAATGCATATAAAATAGCACAGCGATTCCGATACTGGGATTTTGATCGCGGAGAACATAAATGTGGCACCACACCGAGAGACCGAATTCACAACTTGAAAGATTTGAAAATAAGCGTGCAGTCAGGGCTCTCGCACTGCTTGATTAATTTGTGTTTTTATTATTAATTTATCTATAGATTTTGTGAGTTTTTGTTTTCGTAGTATAAGAGTCGTTCACATAGATATTGTCTTGTTTAAATATACAGGGTGTTTCAGAAGTACGGTACGTATCTTTAGGAGGTGATTCCCTATGATATTCTAAGTAAGAGAAAAAGTTGACATGAACTTGTGTCCGGAGCTGCCCCGTTCTTGATGTACAGGGTTATCCAACCAAGACTAGACAAGGCGATTTTTTGACTTTTCCTGTACTTTTATAAAAAAACTGAAATAGCCATCTTAAGTCATTTTCTCCCGCGAATTCGAATATCTTCAGCAAAAAATAATTGAACATCAAACAAAAGTACTAGGGGTCACTTTGATATTTTTTTTAAATGGGATGCCGTATTTTTAATGAGCTTATCCGATTTCTCATATAAATTTTGATCTAAAATGTTGGATTTCTAATTCAAAAACGCCTTTTTTCTTCAGTTTTAAATTCGGAAAATGTTAAAAATAAAAAAAAAAAAAATAAAATAAATTAAAAATCCAACATTTTAGATCAAAATTTATATGAGAAATCGGATAAGCTCATTAAAAATACGGCATCCCATTTAAAAAAATATCAAAGTGACCCCTAGTACTTTTGTTTGATGTTCAATTGTTTTTTGCTGAAGATATTCGAATTCGCGGGAGAAAATGACTTAAGATGGCTATTTCAGTTTTTTTATAAAAGTACAGGAAAAGTCAAAAAATCGCCTTGTCTAGTCTTGGTTGGATAACCCTGTACAAAACTTGTTGGAACTCGAAAACTTTAGCAAGCGAAGAGATAAATATGGTCGTCGAATTGATCCGGTTGAAGAGGAAAATATTTTAAATACGGTATGACTTTTTATCTGTAATTATTGTTTTCTAAATTTGGCTATTGACATATTTCTATTTTGAGGTTAATAATGCTCCTCGCAGCTCTACTAGGCTTTTTGAAAAGGAGCTAGAAAAACCCAGAATGCGAATATGGCGAACACTAAATTCAAACAAATATCGACCTTACAATATTGATCTAAGCCAAACACTTGGACCTAGTGATGAAATCCGGAGGATGGATTTTTGCAATTGGCTTCAAAATAAATTTTTAGAAGACAACAGTTTTTTTGTCCAACGTAATCTGGACCGACGAGTGTAATTTTTCAACAAACGGTTTATTTAATCGTCTTAATGAATATTATTGGTCAACAGAAAATCCCCGGCAATATCAAGAAGTCAGACCACAGGGGCGAACTTCTTTTTGTGTGTGGGTCGGCATGTGGAGAAATAAAATTATTGGCCCTATAATATACGAGGGAAGCATAACATCCGAGCGGTATAGGGAATTAATATTAAATAATTTTTTCGAACATCTCGGAGACGATGAGCCTCTAAATATTCTGCGGCAATTATGGTGGCAACAGGACGGCGCGGCGCTTTTCCTCACAATGGACGGGAAATAACAAACTATTTAAATATACTGTTTTCAAAATAAATGGATTGGAAACCAGGGACCTGTGCGATGGCCTGCTAGAAGTCCAGATCTAAATCCGCTGGACTGTTTTTTATGGGGATATTTAAAAAATCGTTTGTATCGTGAGATACCAAATGACATAAATGGACTGCAACAAAGTTTAATTCGAGAAATTACAGCCATTCCTGCTAGGTTCATTCACCGTTCGATATTAAAATTGCGACGGCTTAGTGTAAAATGCATTAAAGCTGAGGGCTTACAATTTGAATCTTTTATGAGATTGTTTATATGTTGTTTATTATAACATAATAATAATAAACTTGTATCAGTAGTTTTTACGGTTGATCTAGGGAGGGTAATAAAGTTTTGTTAAGTTATATTGATTGATTATTTATACTTTGTTTCATAATTTTTATTTTTTTCTTGTATGAAGGCAGCGACAAGGCAGATGAAACGTTCAATAACATAACAAGTGTGATACATACCTGTTTTTAGAATAACGAGCTCTTTCGAAATCCGAAGTAAAACATCCAGGTCCGTATTAAAAAAATTAAGTTGATGATGGACCTCGTGATGGACCCATGACATCAAAACGTCGGATTCAAAAACTGAAAGCGCTATTTTGTAGAGGTGAAAAAGTGGCAATGAAAAAGTGCAGTTTATTTCATAATTTCTCTTTAAACAAAGTTAGAAAAAAACAAAAACAAATTTTCTAAATTTCGCTTTTTTCCATATGTCTCCAGAAGTACTTGGAATTTTCTCAATTTTAAAAAGGCATTTTATTGAACACCAAATTGTGCAACTTTGCCACAATTTAAACTTCTTTGTATCTCTTATAGTTTCCGAGATCCCCTCGAATTTGGGACACCCTGTACAGAGTGTTAAAGTTTAAAAAAAAATCGGTTTTTTATAACTTATTTAAATATCCTTATCCCGATTTTATTGAAACTCGGTACCGTTATTCATAATGATAAGGGGCTTAGTTAGCCCTGACTGGATTAAATTTATTAAGTCCAGTGGCGTCCCGGGGAGCACCTTAACGAATATTATTAACAAAAAAATTTACGTCACTGACTTTTCTCTACATTTAATAATTTTTTTTCGGATTTACCAACTAAACTTTTTTATTTCCTGAATTGTTTTCGTATCTTGCTTCGTTTGCGCCACTTCATTGCATATACAAAAAATATACCTTTGTATTTCAAACCCAGAAACCAAACCTATTATAATTTTGTGTTTCAAAGTTAAATAAAAAATAAATGTAAAATTAAAATTAGAAAAAAAATTTAATTAAAAATAAAATAATTTTTTTAAATAATGATCCTAACAGTTAATCAAAGCAAATGTTGAAAATGGCCACCTTCTGATAAAACGCACGATTGCAATAGTCTCACCATCGATTCTTTTACACATGACATATTGCATTGCAACTTTCAATAATTCGAATTCTTAAATCATTTTCATCTAGTACAGGCGTCTTGTATACAAGAGACTTTAGGTGACCCCATAAATAATAGTCTAGAGGATTCAAGATGGGACTGAGAGCTGGCCAACCTTGGGAACCTGCGCATCCAATCCAGCAATTAGGAAAAGTGTTGTCGAGGTATTGACGAGCAACTAGGCTAAAATAAGCTGGGGCGCCGTCGTGCATGAACCACATTATATTAGTTTCTTTTTGTAGAATCAAGTAAATACTGACAAAAAAACCTAAGTTCTTGAAATAAGAGTTCTCTTTTATCCCTTGTAGAGGGTGCCTAAAGAATTCCGACGATGAATCTTAATAATCGAAAGTACCTATTTTGTTTTAGTTATTTATTATTATTATAATTATCTTATTTCTTTACTTTAAAACAGACTCACTTGTACGATTCAACATTAAGTTAAGTATATAATAATATATCGTCGCTCACATTACGAATAGGCCTAACTCGGTTTTTGTAGTTTTTCAGGAAAGCGGTTTAAAGAAATCAATGGTGTTCATTTTGGATATAGCATTGACACTAATTTTTTTTTTGCTTTATTTTTTTATAGTTTCCTAGATAAATCAATTTAGAATGATGAGACATCATTATTTTTAATGAAGGTTTACGTGTTTTGTAAAAATTAAATAATAATCAAGATAGGCCCCTTCGTAAAACTAATAACAAATTCTTATTTACACATCAAACCAGATAGGCCCCTCTGATATTGTTTTTCAAAGAAAAGGGAGTGAAATTTTTAAACTTTAAACATCTTTATTTTATAAAAAGGATACAAGAAACTTCTTAACATAATATAATTACAGTCAAACCTAAACTGAAACAAATACATAAAGCAAACACGAATGCTAACCTAAACTCACACTGATGTGTGCGGTAAAGAACTATAAAACAAAATATCGTCAGGACATCTAATAACAGGCTTATCACCCGTACATAGTGCCATTAGGTCATTGTATTTTAATAAAGGTATCGGCCTGGGTCCTTCGTTTAACTTCGGAAGCGTTACAGTGCCTCCAAATTTTCTTCACAATTATTCAAAGATATTAAATTACTTAAAGGCACATTATCATCAGAAGAGGAGTTTGAATGGGAGTCACAATTTTTATCCAAACACTCTTGAGGAACAGTCTTATTGGGGAGAGGCTCATTATCCGATAAATCAGAAGAACATTCATTGGTTAATGGCCCTTCAACCATTACAATTTTTCCATAGTACCATAAGTTTTCAAAAAACATTTTCACTCGTTCGCCTACTTTGAATTTTCCATTGTTCTTAACAGTTTTTAGGCTGCCGACATCCACACAGTTGATAGTTTTATCATACCACTCCACAAGAACATCTATATTCAAAAAGAGGATCTGAAATAAGCCATTTTTGTAATGCTATTGAATAGCAATATACTATTCTTACTTACCGATTTGTTTTGACAAGAATTTCCCTGTCGATTTGCTAACTAACGTCTCGACGCACCTCCCGCTACACAATATAATTTAACACTAACCCGGTCTTCTTCTAAGCATGTCGCGGTGGTAAAATTGCAGGGCTGCAATATTTTATATTGTTCCTTGCTACCACCAATTTTCAAAATAGTTAAAATTTTAATAACAGCTACTGTTATATCTAATTATTTATTCTCTAGGCTCTAGAGGCATAACAAATTAAAAATGGGATTGTTATTTATTCAATTTCTTACGAATTGTCTTTTATTTGTTAAATAAAATTGCCATAAAGAATAACTTAATAAGACCTATCTGCAAAGTAGTGTCCATCCTTTAAAAATATTTTATAACGTAAAGGTATATGTTAAGATTCGCCGAGTGAGACGCATACAAAAAATATAGCTAGGGGCCAATCTTAACTTTGGTCTTTACGTAAAAATATTTTTATGGATAATTCAAGATAGGCCTGACCATGATAATGCTATAAAATAAAAACAATGTACTATTGAGATATGCCACTTCGTCATAACGTTAAGGCACTGTTCCCCTGACTTTATATGGGTATAACTCATTTTTGCCAAATATCGAGATAGGCCCCTACGTAATGTGAGCGACGATATATAAGGTTCCTGTCATGCGATCAAAATTGTATGTTACTGTTTTATATTATTATGTATGTAATTATTATTTTTTGCCTCTGTTTATGAATATTTATTTTTCCGTCGACCGTGTATTTACGAACTTCTTTAATGTATAAAAAATCGTACATTAATGGCCCCCATTAATGCATGATTTTTCTATTAATAAACGATTGTATTATAGGCAACCAAACATACATGAAATTAAATTAATACTCAATTGTTATTCAAATCAAGGTGGCGCGAAGCGGCTGTGACGCGTGCATGATGGCGTTTCGCGTAAGTAAAAAAAAACTGTCGCTGTCAACTAGTTTGGATTTCAAAATTTTGATCGTACAACGTTGAAATGAATGTCTTCGAAAATTTAACCCCACCAGAAATAGCAGAAACTGCTAATGTAGTATCGTTAAGTTTACTTCCCGCGATAAGCAAAAGATTGTATGAGAAAACGTACGCTGAGTTTATGTCATGGTGTGATGAAAAACGAGTGACGCGCTTTTCAGAATCGGTGCTATTGGCATATTTTTCGAATATTGCAGAAAGAGGCCTCATTGCAAGTTTATGGCCGAAATATTCAATGCTCAAATCGACTTTAAATTTGAAAGATGGCATCGATATAAGCAAATTCAGTAAATTAATTATGTTTATCAAGAGGCAAAAAGTAGGATATGTACCTAAGAAATCGAAAGTCCTGGAAAAAGAACACGTACACAAGTTTATTTCTGATGCTCCTAACAACCTTTTCTTGATGACAAAGGTAATAAAAAAGAAAGGTAAAACTATAATATCTAACAATAATAATAAATAAATTAAAATTCGTAGGTTGCATTGATTTTTGGAGTGGCTGGCGCACTAAGAAAAGATGAACTGTTGAAATTAGAAACGAATGATGTTCAAGATCTGGCTTCAAAATTCCTAGTCACCGTAAAGGCATCTAAAACACACACAAACAGAATATTTACTATTGTGGGTAATGAAGAAAATAACCTTCTCAATTTGGTTAAACGGTATATGTCCCTGAGACCAAGACACACTCCACACAAACGGTTTTTTATTTTTTATAAATTTAATAAATGTTCTATACAGCCAGTTGGCATAAATACATTTTCCAAAATGCCTTCCATTATAGCAACCTTTTTAAAATTAGAGCAGCCACATCTCTACACTGGGCATTGTTTTCGGCGTTCATCTGCCTCGATACTCTGTGACAGTGGTGCAGATTTTTCAGCCATTAAACGGCTTGGTGGTTGGAAATCCACTGCTGTTGCAGAGGGATATATTGAAAACTCATTACAAAATAAAATTGATACAGCTGAAAAAATCCTCGGTACAACTATAACAAAAGACCCTCATGCTAGTTCTATCAGCGCCACGACCAGCGCCGAACCACATTCCCTTACAAACATCCAAGATAATGACATAAACCTAAATTTAAATTCAGAATGTCATACAACTACTGATAATGTATCTGTACCTTGCTTTAATTTCAGTAATTGCACTATTTCTAATGTAAATATAAGTATTAATAAACAATAATAGTCAGTTCCATACATAATCATATTTTTATCGACTTTTGTAGGTTTGGTTGTTAAATAAAATTTTTTTTTTCATTATTAACAACACAATCGACGGAAAAATGTTGTAACTAACGCGTATATTAAAAAGCGATTAATAATTTCGACAAATTAACGCGCTCGCTGCGCTCACGCGTTAAAAATGTCTCGATTATTAATCGCCCTTATTAATACACTTGTTCGTTAAATTACTATTAATGAAGTTACAATATTTAGCTACTTTAAAAGCAATATATCGTGTATTCAAAAAGTCTTTCAGTCTTGTGTGGCCTAATTAGGAGTCAAGTGGGTATTTTTACAATGTATGACACAGTGTGGCGTACCCATGTTTCGTCTGATTAAGCCACCCTATGACTGAAGGACTTCTAAACACCATATATTTGATTATAGAAGCGTTGCTTTGTAAATTTGTAAAAACGCACAATTTCTGTAGCCTTGCTGTTTTTTCAACTTAAGAAAAACAAATTCTGAAAAACAACCAAAGCGTTTTACATCAGTAATTCCCATAATAAACAGTCTTTTAAAATACTCATTAGTATTCATCAGGCCCGCTTTATACAGCTTTAAAAAATTGTCCCCATTTATCCACATATTTGCATAGCCTGGCTATTTAGTTATTTTAACAGCATAACGATTTACTGGTAAAACTTTTATGTCAGTCCCCTTAATCCTTTTTTAAATTCCCGATTTGTGGTAACTGTTAACCAAATTGAATAACACATTTTTTTCTAATCAATAAAAAGTGCCTTGCTTAATGCACCTGTCTGTTGATACCAATACCAAGAGCCACAAATAGATTTCCTGGGCTACGTACCACATAATTAACCTAAGATTTATAAAATACTTAATAGGATCACGCACTATGCATGGCCAATAGAATCACGCGCTTAGTGATAGACAGCTAACGATTCCACAAAACCAGCATTTTTTCTCATTATTAGAAACACAAATGCTTATTGTTTCAATACAAAAAGTAATCGTTAACCTTGAAAGAGTTCACGAATGAAGACAATGTACTTAAAGGTACCGTTTCGGCTTGGTTAAATTCAACGAGAAGGAACGCGTTCACATAGACAGTTCGTTAAACTTAAGTGGAAACAGATAATATGGATACAGTGATTTTCTTGGTCTACATACATGGTAATATGATTTTTTACGAATCATGCACCAAGAGCACAGAGGAATACATTTCTTTTATAACGCAAACCAGGTAGGCAAAAATAATCTAACTAAAACTAGCCTCTTAAACCCTGGTGTGTAAGAAGTTAACACCCTGGTAGAAGAAGGAATGGCTGTCTATACCATTACCATCTACAATGTCTTTGAATTAATCCGAGCACATTTTTATAATATCAGCAACACCTAGGTATAGTCCTAGCCAACTATAAGTAAGTTTAAAAAAAAATCGATAAAAACTCCTAAATACCGACAAAGACCCCGCCAGTGTCGATTTCAATAAGTAGCCAGGGTCGGATTCGTTTCGTTAGTTTTCAATATTATTTTTAATTTTTAAATTATTGATGAAATTTATGATGAGGTTGAAATCGTAAATAACATATAATACGAGATCACAAAATTATGAATTTAAGCAGAAGTTTAGCTTAAGGTAGAAAACATATTTTTTCTGATTTTTAACTTACCGTAAATGTCTCATCTGGAGCTTTCATCCAAAGATACGTCTAAATAATCTTCTGTATCCTCTGCCAGATTAAGGCCGTATTTCTTGGATATATTGTCAATAACATACTGTTCTTCCCATTGTTTTAGATGAAGTGCTTCCATCAATTCTTTTTTGGTATACGATTATTCGAGAAATAGGTCATGGTTAAGAAGAAATTCTTGAACTTTCTGTTCTTTGGAGGACAAATTGGGTAATTTTTGAATATGTCTAGAATGGTAAGCTGCATTATCTAATACAATGACACTGTGAGATTTAAAGTTTGGAATTAAAGAATCTTCAAACCGCTCCTCAAAAATATTTGAATCCATATTTTTGTGGTAATCCACATTACATTCTTCCAACTTTTTACCGCACAATTTAAGCAAATTTATAATACAACCATTCGTAGATCCACAATGCAAAATGACAATACGAGATCCTTTGCTTGGAGGTATATCTTTTAATTGACATCTGCTAGAGTCATCAGTCCAACCTTTTTTATATTTTTTAATATATCTGTTTTCCCCTTTTTCCAAGTTCATTTATTTTTTCTAAATATTCTACTCGCCATTTTACGATTCTGCTACATTCCATAATTGCAGCATGTTTATTAACAATTTTAATTTTGAATCTCAGTTTTTTAAGCCTTCGTCGTAGAGTGCTTTCTGAACAAAGTTTCGAGCTGTTGAAGTTTTTTTATTATTATGGGAACTTATTTTTATATTTTTAATTAAATAAACTTCTTAATAGTTTGGCTGTAGCCAAATCCAAATCTTTAGGTTAACCTAAATCGGATCGTTTTTCCCTTGTTTATAGACTTACATAAAGTACTATAAGGAACCTCTGTTAGCTCGGAAAATTTTTTTACTACTTTGAATTTGCTATATTCTATGTGCATAGGGTCTTGTTTCAGGTTCTTCTGCACATTTAAACAAATTTCCTTTGCCTGAAGGCTCAGAAATACTTTACGCTTTTTTTGTAACGTTCCTTTTCCTAATTACTCGCCTAAATCTAAATTAACGGATTTAACCAAATTCGCAGCAGGGTGGTTTAGAACATCTTCAGGTTCACAATAATTCTCCTTCCATGGCCTCCAAAGCCTATGAAAATTTTCCTCCCACGGTCGAAATATTGTCCTCCAATAGAAAAATCAAATTTATCAAAATTACGAAACACGAACACTGAACAAAAGTATTTTAACTTAAGGACTATATAAATCCTAAAAGAAACACTAAATTAATAATTATTACTATTATATATATTTATAATTAACGCAAAAGAACACCAAACTGTACAACAACAAACTGAACATAAAAATACTCAGTCAACGCAATGTTTAGATGCCAGACCGCATAGCAAATTAAAACACACACTCCGGCTCTGGGACAGTTTTTTTTACAAGGCACAAGACAATTAAAGTATAGCAGAGCAAGAAATCGGGAACTGAATTTAATATTTTAGTGCGGGAGAATATGTTAAATTAAATAAACTTTAGACCTATAGTTGGAGTCAAGCAAATATTTGACGCGTGACACTTCCATCTTGTCATATTTGTCCAATACTAGGTTATTTCGATTTCACCAACTTTATTACAGCTGATACTTAGTCAGGGCCGGACTGACGAGTATTGTTATTTATAAACCTTTGCAGAAAATGATTGCTGGGAAACACTACACAAATAAAGACAATGGAACACTATAAAAAGGCAATTAAATGATTTAAATACTCAAAATCCAAAACCAAATACAGAATGTCAACAAGACAACGACATCACTCGTTTTGGAATAAATAAAATGCGAATCTGCAGCCCATATGATTTGACCAAATCGACGAGAATTATGTATATCTCTTTTTAGTCATATAAAAGGATAAAGATACAAATACTTCGAGTGGGTGGTAATTATTATAATATAAATTAGCCATTAGTAACTTTTATATTATGAGTGGCCTGCCGTCAAATATTTGCTTGACCCCAACTATACTATATTGTTCTAGTTTTTGTTAAAAATGTAATAAGTCTGAAAATAACATATATACTGATTAAAATACATTTTTTGCAATAAATATAAACAGTAATTTTGTACAAATAACGATTTTATTTTAATATTTATTTAAACTGTTCAGAAAAACTATGCGCCCGGTCTAAATACTAACCGTAGGTTTTAGAAGATAAAAAAATATCAGTTTTTATAGGAATCTCACTTATATCTGGCGACGACTATCACTTGAACGTAAACTACCTTATTCCTCAGAAATATTTACACTTCATGACTCACCCTTTTTCATGGCATTCCGTGCGTCGATTTTGGTGAAAACATTAACCTGGTATTGACAATAATTAGCCATAAGTGGCGAGATAATTGGTCTGTCTCTTGCCTCTACTAAATCTTAGGAAAAAGTGACATTTCGATTTTTGCTGCATTCTCGATCGAAAACAAGGAAAACCATTATTTTTCTAATTCAATATTTTAAATTTGTGTAGGGTAATTGTTTATAATTTTTACTTAATGGATATCTGGATTAATATTGGTCTTACAAAACATGAGCGATTTTGAAGTATTTTTTTATAGACGTTCAGAACCAGCTATCAGAAAAAATAAAAAGCATCAAAAACTAGAAATTTTTAAATAACCTGGTATTTTGTAAATGAATTTTATTTTTTATTATTTAAATTAGAGCTCATTCTCTCGATTTCATATATATACCGGGTGACCACGAAATTACTGACCAGCTTGTCACGTCCTTATAAAATAAAATATTATTTTGAAATTTTGGTAGGATATATGGTTGCACTGTGCGCACATTTTCAGTATTCAAACTTCCGACTGTCACTTCCGGTTAAACCGGAAGTGCATACAAAATTGTTATTTTAAATAGAACACCCTGTATATTTTTACGAAAATGCATTCTACAAAGTATTCTAAGCATAAAACATGTATCATATTCTATACCTATCTAAGACAGATTAAGAGAAAATGGCGTTGGAATTTATAAAATTAGACACTCATTTTATTGTTTTTTCGAAAAACAAATGAATAAGCGCAAAATTTTATATTCTTTTTTTACTTCTTTTTAGGTATTCTTTATGAATAAGTCACAATTATTTCACTTCCGGTTTAACCGGAAGTGCTGCAAAATTTGACATTCAAACATAGATTTCTCCATTATTTTTAATGGCACGCCCTATTTTAAATATAATTTTCAAAATTACCTTATTGTTCTAAATATTTTTTATTAATGCTTCCCTAGGTCTAAAGTTATTCGTTTTTAAGATATAAGCATTTAAAAATTAAACTTTATTTCGAACCTATGGTAGAATTATAATTAATAAAATAATATGTAAAAATACAAACTAATTATCCATAAATTAAATTCTCAAAATGATTGCCATTTGCTTCTTGACACAAATGAATTCTTTCTTGGAATTCTCGAAGTACATTGTTCATTTTTAGTGGTGTAATATTGTTTACTGCTTGAGTTATTCTATCTCTTAGGTCGTCGAGGTTCTGAGGTTTTGTTCTATACACCTTCTCCTTTATATGGCCCCAGTAAAAAAAATCAAGCGGTGTTAGGTCGGGGGACCTAGCCGGCCACCTTACTGGGCCATTAGTGCCTATCCAACGATTTCCAAAAGTCGCATTCAAATATGCTGTCACTATTCTAGCATTATGTGCCGGAGCGCCGTCTTGTTGATACAATACTTGTGCGTATTGCCTAACAGGTAAATTTTCCAGAATATCTTCAATGGTGTTCTGAAGAAAAGCCAGGTATTGGACAGCGTTTAAATGTTGTTCAAAAAATATAGGACCTATTATACGTGTTCCTATAACGCCTAGCCATACGTTAATGCCAAATCGTTCTTGAAACGCCCCTTCCCTAAATAGGTGATTATTTTCAGTAGACCAATACCGGGTATTATTTCTGTTGAACATCCCTAAGTTGGTAAAACGGGATTCATCAGAAAATAAAATGTGTGCGTTTAAAAGTGGCTGTTGCTGCTCCTCTTCAAGATACCAGTTGCAAAATTCCAATCTTCGAATAGGATCGCCTTCATAAAGATGGTGATGGATTTGGTATTTGAAAGATTTATAGCCATGTTTTTCTAAAATTTTTCTTGCACTCTCCCTACCGATGCCAATATCATTCGCAATTTGCCTCGTCGATGCTGTCGGGTCAGCTTCAACAAGGGCTAGTGTATTTGTTTCTGCCTCCTCACTAATAATAAAACCATTTGCGTTTTGATTTTCATTCTCGTACTTCAAATGATTTTCTAACCATGGAAAATACGTATCGCTTGGGTGCTCGCGTTCGGGAAATCTCTGCATATACAGAAATTTGGCCTCTCTCCGGTTTTTTCTAGTCTCTCCGTAGATTAGCAGCATGTCAATTTGATGCTCCCGCGTAAAAAATGGCATAGTTTTAACTTTTCTTATTAATAAATAAGTCACTTGTATAAGAATGTAAGGACTAAATTAAAAATACCATGGCGATAGCGTCGTGAAACAGTTGAAATTAGTAAACAGATCTGTGGGGTCCATAGCCACCTTAGACGAAACTATGAATAAGTTAATATCAATTGTTGCTTGTTGAATAATGCAACTAAACCTTTAAATGCTTATATCTTAAAAACGAATAACTTTAGACCTAGGGAAGCATTAATAAAAAATATTTAGAACAATAAGGTAATTTTGAAAATTATATTTAAAATAGGGCGTGCCATTAAAAATAATGGAGAAATCTATGTTTGAATGTCAAATTTTGCAGCACTTCCGGTTAAACCGGAAGTGAAATAATTGTGACTTATTCATAAAGAATACCTAAAAAGAAGTAAAAAAAGAATATAAAATTTTGCGCTTATTCATTTGTTTTTCGAAAAAACAATAAAATGAGTGTCTAATTTTATAAATTCCAACGCCATTTTCTCTTAATCTGTCTTAGATAGGTATAGAATATGATACATGTTTTATGCTTAGAATACTTTGTAGAATGCATTTTCGTAAAAATATACAGGGTGTTCTATTTAAAATAACAATTTTGTATGCACTTCCGGTTTAACCGGAAGTGACAGTCGGAAGTTTGAATACTGAAAATGTGCGCACAGTGCAACCATATATCCTACCAAAATTTCAAAATAATATTTTATTTTATAAGGACGTGACAAGCTGGTCAGTAATTTCGTGGTCACCCGGTATATAGTTCATTATAGCTATTTTTGTTGATTTCAGCATGGATGTTTTCTTTTATGATGAGGCACAGCACTGCAGGATTAACCCTTTATGGCGCTCTGCGGGCGGTGCGTGTACGCAGGAGACGATTCATGCTGGTCTTGAATCTTTGGAGATAATACTCGTTGGGGAACACGCCCTCAGGGAGGTCGTTCCAGAGTGATAACGTTCTCCAGATGAAAATTTTTTTAAACAGTGTCGTTCGAGGAACACTAACCTGAACCACGTACGGGTGGGCTGCAGTGGCTCGTCGTGTATTTCTAACATGCATCGCTCTGGGTGGAATCAAGCGGGCAACCTCAGTTGAGCACTTGCCATTAAAATATTTGTAAAATAGACTCAAGTCGCCAACTTGCCCTCGATGTTCAAGGCTCTCCAGGTTGTTTGTCAGATCATGGTCACCGATTAAGCGAATGGCTCTTCTTTGAATGAAATCTAGCAACCTTGGGGTATGTTTAGGAGCAGAGCCTTAAATATGCGAACAGTACTCCAGCGATGGACGAATTTGGGCTCTATAGAGCATCAAAAGTTGTTGGGGTCTATAGACGTTCTTAGTTCGGAAAAGTATTCTAAGCTTCTGCGAGGCTGCCTTAGCAATGGCCGCAACGTGACTATGCCAAGACATATGACTTTCCAAATTGACGCCCAAAAAATGAATTGACGAAGCCAAGGGAATCGAGTATCCCGCCATAACTATATCCGGTTCTTCAACATTAACTTTTTTAGAGAAAACTGCCGCCTGTTTTTTTTAGCGTTAAATTCTACTTGGTTACTGTCACCCCAAGATAGAATTTCTTCCAGATCTTTGTTGAGATGTGAAACCTCTTGCTACCTATAGAGATGTGCATTGGCAGTCGATATCCGAGCATCCAAAGTAAAAGATGAAACTAGTGTACTCTTATGAGCGAAGTTATATATAGGATTTGTAGTTTTTCCAAAAGATCGTTAATGTATAATAAGAAGAGGGTGTGCGACAATATAGAACCTTGAAGGACTCCGGCGTTGATGTTTACAGGGTTCCCACCAAAAAGTCAAAATGAAATTCCCTGACTTTCCAGGTCTACTTCAAAAATTTTCCCTGACTTAGGGTAGACCGGGGTCAGTTGTAACATTTTTACTAAAATAAATTATACCGACTTTTCTGTAAGAGCTGGAATAAAACCTAAATATATATCGTAAAGTATATTATTTTCGCAACGAAATATAAACATGTTCCTAACTTAAGTGAATAAAATATATTTTCACCAGATTATTAAAAAATAAGTGACAAATGTTACAATTGTCCCAACTCCTGCGCCAGTTGTAACATTGGACGGGGTTAGTTGTAACGTATATGAAAGAAACTAAATCCATGTAATTTTAAATGATTTATTAATAAAAGTAACAAAATATTACACCTTTTAATTAATAATATCCGAAATGTATTAATTTTAAGTTTAAAATATAAGGAACACCAAAAAACTTTCATCTTGCATCCAACCAGAAGGGTTAGCTATACCAATACAACCTACAGGTCCATCCCTCACAAAGTGTTCTTGATATCTCACTCGTGGGAATATAAATATGGGAGGCACAGAATTTCCCAAAGCATTTACAGCTACAGCAACCGTAACAAGTGTTCCCCTTTCCCCTGATGTTAAGGATCCAACTTTCCGACTTCCACATTTTGTTTGGTTTTTGTACTGTAGTAACTCCCGTCTCATCTACATTAAATATATCTTTGCTTGAAAATGGTAACGATCTTCAAAGTTGGTTCGGTTAAAGCTTGTTGCCCTGGATAAACTTGTCGCTCGAGCGGTCCGAATGGAAAGTTCAGGATTCCTGATCATAAACGAACGGAACCAATCTTCCGCAGCCATTTTATCTTTATCCCATGCAATAGGTTTTGACAGATTATATTTTATTGTCATTTCATATGCTGATTTCCATACTTCTCTTGTATTGAATCCGAAATAAATGTCAACCGACCTTATCAAATATTTCACTAATTCTATTTCTTGATTTTCAGTGAATGCCCTATTGGTAACTCTGTAGCCCATTTTAATCGTTGCGCCCAGTTCAACCCCAACAGCTTTCCTCTTTTTTTTGTACCTATCCAATGATACATGGCACAAACCATATTCCCGTGCAGCAGCTCTAACTTTTTTACCATTTCTTACTTCTTCGTAGGCTCGACTATACAATGAAAAGTCTTTTATAGCTCTTTCTGTAGATCTCTGTCGATTTTTAGGCATCTGTAGACAAAAATAAAACATCACAGCTCCAAAAACGAATATAAAAATAAAATATGGGGGTGAATTGTTACATTTTGGGGTTAGTTGTAACGTTACAACTGACCCCTACACATTTGTTACAATCGTCCCCGGCAGTATTTTGTATCAAAAATCATTTTTTTCTCAAAAAATTCGTTACATAAAATTTATCCAAAGACATTATACTACGTGGAAAAAGTCAGAGATTGCAAAGAAATTAATTGTAAATCAGTTTCTAATACAACAAAGAAAATATATTATAATCTTTAAGCATAAAAATACTTACTTTTGTTTTATAAAATACGACACTCGTGATTG
The DNA here is from genome assembly GCA_963920685.1 of Polydrusus tereticollis. Taxonomy (NCBI): domain Eukaryota; kingdom Metazoa; phylum Arthropoda; class Insecta; order Coleoptera; family Curculionidae; genus Polydrusus; species Polydrusus tereticollis. The sequence goes on from OY987327.1 coordinate 65,823,464, forward strand.
CACACAGCTGCCGCGCACTAAGTCCAGCGACATACTGAATATTGCGACGCAAATGGCGATTCAGTCTTTCCTTACCAATAACGTTTAAATATCTCAAACGGTTTTCGAGTTATTTACAGTGTTACAACGGCCCCGTGTTGCAACTGACCCCGGTCTACCCTACATCAGATTAGCTCTACAGAAAAAATTGATATACATAAATATATGGAAAATTCCAAAAACAAAAATGCTGTGAAAAAAATTTATTTAAAAGAAAAAAGTAACAAGATGCAGTTACTAGAACAACAAAGTTATACATAATTAAGAGATCATCAGTCATTTTGCCAAAGTTAAACTTATCAAGTAACAAATATCACAAAAAAATAGTAAAAACAGCCTTTAATAATTAATATCTAAACTAAGGTCCACTCATTATTAAAATAAATGCTTAAAAAACTAAAATTTTCATTTTAAATATTTCTTTTCAACTGTACAATTTTGTATCTATTTTTTTTTAAATTGAAAATGGGCGGTAGCCAATAGTCACAAACATCGAGTCAAGAGTACGAGGCGTTTTCTCGCGTCGCATCTGTTTCAAAACAACACAGAACAAAAAAGGGAATTAAAGTATTATAACAAAAATTATTTTTTCCAGGTTTATGCATTAAATTCCCTGACTTTCCATGACTTCCCTGACTACTTTTCAAATTCCCTGACTTTCCCTGACTTTCCAGGTTTTCCAGAAAAGTGGGAACCCTGTGTTAAATGTGTCTGAAAGAAATCCGTCCATCGCCACTCGCAGAGAACGGTCTTTAAGAAAGCTCGACAGCAATGAACAAAATTGAACCGGCATTCCGTATGCTCTCACTTTAGTTAGGAGCCCCTCATGCCATACTCGGTCAAAACCCTTGGAAATGTCCAGTGCTACCGCCCGGGACTCCCCATGATATTCTATTGCGTTGTTTCAAACGTGAGTAACATAAGCGAGAAGGTCTCCTGTTGATCTAGACTTACGGAATCCATACTGGCGGTCACTGTTTAACAGTTATTTAGTTCATATTATTTAATTCTTAAGATAAAATGATATATTCTGAGGTAGAAAAAGTTAATATTGTGTCAGTTTTTACAAAAAGTAAATAAAATAATCGCTTGCTGCAACAAGAATATGGGCGACTTTACCGTAACAAAAGAGCTCCTAGTGAGAAAACATTAAGCGAGACCCCAATTGTCCGAGTAACTGAAAATGAAGAATTAGATATACTTCTATATTTTCAAGGTAATATATTTAGTGATAATTTTTGTTTATTTCAGATGGAAATAAATTAAATTTTTTAGAAAATCCAATGAAATCCCTACGGGATTGTAGGATATTCTTATAGCAAAGTGCAAAAAACTTTAAAAATATACAATATTAAAGAGTTTAAATATACCAAGGTTTAGAATATTGTAGAGTTATGTTGACTCACTCAAAATCCAGATTTCTTAATCATATATACTTTGGACCGACGAATCGAACGCATGGCCGCCCCACATAATTTAAAGAACTTTCTTGGGTGGCGGAAGATCAAGAAAAAACTTTAGACATAAAAAAATCTGGTTGTAGGAAAAACATTTTATAATTGGTCCTTAACAGGGATTCAATACCTGGAAATGAAATTGAGGAAGAAATTGGCAGAAGCGGAACTATTCCCTAACCTCCTAACAGTCCAGACTTAAGCTATTGTACACCTTTTATTGGGATATTTTAAATCAAAAGTTTATATAGACCGAATCAAAATAGAGAAAGAAATTAATAGTCTCAACAACCGAACAGAAATATTAAGGGGAACTCTAGAAAATTTAAAGAAAAGATATCGATTGTGTGTAGATGTAAATGGGGCGATTACTTTAATGTGTAGTTAATAATAATTAAATTAAACTGTTGTTCTATTATTCATAGATACTTTGATAAAAATAAATCAATTCTTGCCTTAGATTTATTAGAAAAAAATATTTTTTTTTCGAAAATTAACAAAAATCGCCATAATAAACTAAGGTGAAGTGGGGTAAGTGGGGATCTGGGGATGTATTTGTAATAATTTTGGAAAAAATGGTCTTAAAAAACTAAAATTACAATAAAATGGTTTTTCGACCTTTTAAGACTAACATATTGTTAATAATTTGAGAAAATGTTTTTTTCAGGTGACACTGCTACATTTTAAATGTGTCCAAACTACGTCTAATAATTCAAGTTACCGCACAAAATTTACAAAACTTTGTATCTCTACTAATTTAGAACGTAGGATCAAATTTCTTACATCTTTTTTTAACATTTTAATTTTTCAGGTTTTCAGTTGTAGGTGCATAGTTCTCACTTGCCCCGCTTTTTCTGATAGCGGGGTAAGTGGGAACTACTGCTTCAGGGGCAAGTGGGGATTAGCTTTCACTTGCCTCGATCACTTCTTTTTTCTATTGTTGTTGAAGTGGAGTTCATAATGTGATATTTTACACACTCTGTAAAAAAAACTTGAAAAGTGTAAAAATAAAAATAATCAAGAATCAGTAAATAAAATCAGTGTTAGTAAATGAAAAGGTAAAGCATGGCGCGTAACTATAAACTAAAAACTGAAAGGGATTCCAAATATACGCAAGAGGATCTCAAGGCCGCCTTGCAGGAGGTCACTGCAGGTCGATTTACTGAATATTCAGCGTCAAGACGTTTTATTATACCTACTGGCACCAACAAACACTTTGTTGGGCAAATACTAGAAATTGCTGTGGAAGATCTAAAGATAAAGTTTACAAGGTGCCTGGACCAAATCTAGGAGAAGAGAAGAACCTATATTTTCGGTGGGATTTAATTGTTTTAATAATCTGTAATTTTCTTCTCGATTCTGCCACAAAATTTGTTAAGACTAACCTTTAGTTATTTATTTTTATTTGAGACGTAATTTTCGTGTTATTTTTACTATGTTTTTAATAAAAACACATTTTTTTAATTTTAGAGTTAGGTTACTTAATACACTGGCGAGCAAAAAATTTAGGTCACTTCAGAAATTGCAAATAATTTCAGAAATAAAATTAATCAGGGAATCATTGGTCCAGTAGGCGGTGCATCATTTGTTTCCCAAGAAATCCTATCTGCAATATTTGTTATTTGTCACGTATTGTCATCGTAGTTACGCCTTTTGTGAAGTAACGTGAATTTAGTACTATTTAATATTTTTATTTCGTTGCCTATTTCTCAGTTTAGTGTTGTACTCTTTTTCTAAAACCTATCGGTCTTACGGTGTATTGTTTGTAGTGTTCATTTAACAGGTCATAATGCCTTAAGATCCTATTGTTGTAGTAGCAAGAATTGTAGCGTTTATACAAGATAGTCGAGGACAACGTGAAACTGCAAGAATTGTTGGTAAGAGCCTATGTGCTGTACAAAATGTTTACCAGCGCTATCAGGAGACTGGCCTGATAACCAGAAGACCAGGATCCGGGCGAAAAAGAGTCACAAACCAAAGATCGGTTTTTGGTGTCCGCAAGTTTGCGGAATAGAACAGCTTCTGCGGCTATTCTGCGAAATCAACTTTAAGAGGTTAGAGATGTTAATGTTAGCGAATAAAGCGAATGAACCGTTAGCAGAAGGCTTCATGCTAAATCACCTGGTATGGAATGATGATGACTGGAGCAAGGTACTGTTTTCAGATGAGTCGCGTTTTTGCCTCACTGGGTCAGATGGACGTCGGCGAGTATGGAGAAGACCCGGAGAAAGATATGCCCCAGTTTGTATTGATGAGAGACTTCCATTTGGCGGTGTGTCGGTTATGGTTTGGGCGGGTATCACTTCACAAGCACGCACAGAATTGGTCTTCATACAGAATGGCTCCCTGACAGCTCACAGATATATTACGGAGGTCCTAGATGATTATGGTATGCCTTTCATGATCACTATGGACGAGCATGGTATTTTCATGCAAGATAATGCTAGACCCCATGCGGCCAGAATTGTCAGTGACTATATGGATCAGGTAGGAATTAGGCGATAGGATTGGCCAGCACTCAGTCCGGATAAGAATCCCATAGAACATAACATGTCTGGGATGAGTTGGGACGACGAATTCGAAGGCATACACCAACTCCAAGAACTGCCCAGGAGCTGAGAGAGTTGCTGTTGCAAGAGTGGAATAGCATCGACCAGCATGAGATCCTTAATTTAATTCAAAGTATGCCTCGTCGAATACAAGCAGGCGTTAATGCAAGAGGAGGGAATACACGTTATTAATTATAATTTTTTTTATTACTGTTAAGTTTTACTCGTTCCTTTAGTTCCAAGTAACAATCAGTCGAACTTCGCTTGAAATGTAAATTATAATGTTTCTTCAGAATAAATCATAAAAACCAAAATAAGGTGTTTAATTTTTCATATTTAATATTCAATTTAGCTTACAAAATACATTCGGATAATTTACAATTTGCAAATATAAGCTGAAAACCGAGAATTTCAAAAAAATATTACAATTTCAATGTGACCTAAATTTTTTGCTCGCCAGTGTATAAGAAGTTTATTCCTTAAGCAAAGTTTAACTTCTTGGTTTATATCGAAATGTTGTCATCTTTAGTTTCTTAATAATAAAGTAATCGAATCTAGATAAAGCTTAAATTTTTGTTGTTTTGGATTTTGGATACATAACTAATGTTGTTTGTTTGGGACTTAAATTTGACTTGTTCCTATTTTTAATAATAAAAAGCATTTTTTTTAAATCCCTTACACCTTAACAAACCTTCTCACCTAAACTCCTTCATTTTTAGGATTTTTTTGGATCTGAAAAAAGCTTGTTGTAGACGAAGCTGTATAGCTCAGCCCACTTGCCCCAGTTGAATATTACGCTGAACCCACGTGATTTATAAATTAAAAACCCACTTGCCTCAATATCTAGGGCAAGTGAGTACTATAGGTACCTTTTATGGCCTTCTTTTATTCCTGAACTTCTAGGGAAAAACATGAAACAATCTCAGAATATATTGTAAATATTACTAAGTACTTCCTGTCTAAAGCGCACCTCTGTATCTCGATTTTGCGTAAAGTAATGTGGTTTCAAAGGGGACCTTTAATATTTTTACTCCTCACTCACCCCACTTCACTATAAGTTTGAAATCAGGAGAATAAGCTTTTAAAAAATACCAACTTATTTTGAAATTTTAAGTTTCTGATGCTTTTTTGTTTTTTCTGATAACTGACTCTGAATGCCCATAAAAATTGCTATTCGAAACTCTGTTGTAAGACCAATATTAACCGAGATATCCACTGAGTAAAATATAAACAATCACTTTGTATATATGTTCTTAAATGACACATTATTTTCATTATTGCAATATAATAACACTCTTATATTATGAATAATGTACCTATTCAACGAAACGTAGGAGTCCATTTTCCTACATGGTTGTTGACCTAAAATTTATGTTAAGTGAAAAATAGTTTAAACTTTTGACTTTCTCTTAGACATTGATTTGAATCGTTTCTACGTTTTCATACATTTTACATTTTGCGTACGTAATTCCAACTACATTTCCAAAATTAAAATTTGAAAACCACTCAGGGACGTTGTGATTAAGTGGAACCCAATCCTCAGTCATACATCCCAATGTATCTTCCTGAAATCTTACTATACTACAATTTTCTAGAGTCTAATAAAGTAAACCCAGACAAAATTACTGTTTTCTCTAATTTATGTGCATTTAAAAGAAAATAACAAAAAAAACTTTTCTTTTTCGCAAGAATGGCAAAAAAATCTAACTCTACAATAACAATATACAACACAATAATTCAACCACATTTTATCTATTGCTCTAGCCTTCTGTTTCTACTAGACAACAACAGTAAATCTTCTTTACAAAAATTACAAAAGAGGGAAATGAGAATTGTACTTTCATGTAATCGGTATACAGGGTGTTCCAATATTATACCGATAAATTGAAACAGGTGATTCCTTGACAAAAAATAATGAAAAAAGTTCCCATTAATGGAGGTCCAGAAACCGCTCGTTTGTAAGATACAGGCTGTTAAACTTTTAATTATTTTTCGGTTTTTCCTATTTATTTTATGCGTGCTTAAATTATTTATTCAAATTCTGTACTTTCGTTACATATTAAAGTATCTAAAGAATTCTATTGTCATTTAAAACTATCTACAGGGTGTTATTTTTTTAGGCTTCACGACCACTGCGCCCCCCAATTTTTTTTTTTGATACGACATACGTACATTATAAATCATAATTTAGTCATCACAAAAATATAATAATAAATAAACCCATTTTCACAAAAATTATTCAAAATTCCTTCCACTAAGCTCCATACAGAGATCAACTCTACGTAAGAAAAGTAATAATAATAATAATGTAAATGAAACAATGCAGTCTTCCTCCACAGTTTAATATTAAAGTAAATTTTAAGTGCCCAACATGTTTCGAATGCTTAAGCATTCATCATCAGGCGATACTAACATTCAGTTTAAAAGCGATGTATGTTGTCTGAAACTAATGAGTACAACTTATAATGTGATACAGTAATATGTGAAAGTTGAAGGCTTGGTATGAACTAGCTAGTTGTGTTAAAAAAAATATAAAGATAAAAAATTTGAGTGAAATGTGAGATTTTAATAGAAAAAGAAGCATTTTGGGGGGGATATACCCCATACCATCATGTCAGCTAAAAGACATTAATTTAAATGTCCTATTTTAATTCTCCACTTTTAATTTCTAAGTTTAACAAATTTAATATCATACAATATAAAATAAAACTTTTTCCTTCATATGCTTTAAATTAATTTACTGTCTCATTAAAATGCTTCTTTTTCTATTAAAATCTCACATTTCACTCAAATTTTTATCTTTACATTAATTTCAACACAACTAGCTAGTTCATACCAAGTCTTCAACTATCACATATTACTGTATCACATTATAAGTTGTACTTATTAGTTTGAGACAACATACATCGCTTTTAAACTGGATGTTAGTATCCCCTGATGAGGAATGCTTAAGCATTCGAAACATGTTGGGAACTTAAAATTTACTTTAATATTAAACTGTGGAGGAAGACTGCATTGTTTCATTTACATTACATTGACTCCACTGTAAGTATGGACTACTTTTTCGATAATAATAATCTTTAAGCACGCCTAAATTAAATAGGAAAAACCGAAAAAAAATGAAAAGTTTAACACCCTGTATCTTACAAACGAGGGTTTCTGGACCTCCATTAGTGGAAACTTTTTTCATTATTTTTTGTCAAGGAATCACCTGTTTCAATTTGTCGGTATAATATTAAAACACCCTTTATGTTATTATTAAAGTTCTTGAAGCATTAACACTGTAATTCCAAATTAATTAGCTATTTGCGTCATCCCATATTGAAATCAATATTTGATGAACCACATGCGTTTTTCGGTATACTAGTATTTTTTCAACTCCTATAATATAATCCCTATTGGGGATGCCTTAAAGGTTAATCGAAGGAAGCCCTTGTCTTCCCAACTATACAAAACAAAACAAAAACTTTATGATATCCCTTGCAAAGGGTTAAAGAGTAAAGCCATTAAGGACGAGGCGGTCTAAATAATAACCCCATATTGGCGCGCGGCCAAACTTTTACCGGAATGAAGACTAGATATCTAGCCGTGTTAGGCAAAAATCGGGCGTGTCTATTATCCCTTAGCACGGCGAACTGGGAAAGTTTCAATCTAATTAACGTCCACGATAATATAAACGACCACGCCAAGGACAGGAACGTGAGTAGAGCGACACAAACATAAAGAAAATCTATCAAATTTTTTTTAGAATCGTTTTCGAATGCGCCTAATTGAAATTTTCACCAAAGAATAATTGCAAACGCTTGACCATAATATGTTGAGCAGTTGGTGGGCATTCACCTTAAGGCGCATGTTTACTGTAATGAGAATATGCCACATGTAACAAAATCCATATTTTTTTGGTACAGGAATAATACATATTTATGTAAAATTTCCTGGAAAATTGATTTATTTTTTACATGAGATTCATGGTATTTTTACAGGCATTTTTTACAGTGGATGGTAAGCCCTGAAAATTTGAAGTCAATCCGATAAGTAGTTTTCTAAGTATAGGTGATCAAAATCAAATACAACGCTCGCGAGGCGGTGACGTCATTACCTCCCACAGTTTGTCCGCTTTGAACTTGTGCAACGGTCTTTATGTGCATTACAAGGGAGATGCGCTTACCCTTTCTTTGTTCAGTTGAAACGGAAGCTTATTATTACTACTTTTAATAGTATATTCTATAACAAGTATGAAATGCCATTTCATACGAGTTCTAGACTATACTTTCTCTCTAGAAAAAAGAAATGATTAAAAATTATTCTCTCCTGTTGATGTCAGCTCCGTTACCCAGCAACGGAGAAAGGGCGATGTGCATACCCACCTGTCGTCTTAGTCGTAAAAAACGGCAGCGAGCACGATACGACTTACTATACTAGTGACGACTTACTATAGTTAGTGACGTCACATAGCGGTTTCCGCGTGTCGATGTTCGTTATAGTTATTTACCTAACAAGTGCGGAAAGTGGTCCTTTACCGCACGCGACGGCAGTTGCACGAACGACGCGAAGCGGAGTTCGGGCAAGCCGTTAAGGGCGGTAAAGACACTTTACGCACGTGGTAGGTACACAATTTTTCCTTCGAGCAATAATATTTGGAACAAAAATCAAATTTAAAAGAAAAAATTTATAAAAAGTAACAAATATTAATTGTTAAAAGCTATAAATATTTTTATATTATGCATTGCGCGAATGCAAGTACATCAATTGCATTTTTTGAATAAAATTAATACAGTGCGGTAAAGAATCTTTACAGCACTGAGTGCGGTAAAGAATCTTTACCGCACCGGTAAAAAAAAGAAGTATATTACAAAATTAATACAAAAAGAAACAATATTTTTTAAAAATATTTATTACATACAAACATTATAATATAAAAATATAGCTAACGATAAATATTAAAATTAAATGTACAATTTGTAGCGCAATGCAAATTAAGTGCTGAGCGAGCTTGATTTTGTTCATCAGATGTAGTTGAGCAGTTTTTGTAAATTACAGAAGCGTTATTTTCTTGCGCCATGCATGGTACAGTAGATTGTTGTGACCTGAAAATTGCTAAAGGTGTAGGCGTTGGGTTGTTTCGTGTTGATAGACCAGGAGCATCCTCTAAAGTCTCTGTCACTGCTACTGACGTTGATGTTAAAGTTGAACACTGCTCAGTGCTTCTATTTGGGGTACTAAAGCTTTGCAGAATGTTTTGAGCAATCCTTTTTTTATTTTGCAAGGAATCTTCTATGTACGACTCTGCTACAGAGGTGGATTTCCATCCACCGTGCCTCTTAATGTTTGTTATGTTGCTGCCAGATTCTGCAAGCATAGTTGCCGATGATCTTCTAAAGCAGTGCCCGGTATACATCTCTGGATTGGATAGATGTAAAAATCCAGCAATATTTGCTGGCATTTTTCCGATAGTGTTAATGCCCACGCATTGTTGTGAGCATTTTCCAGCTTTATATTGTATAAAAAAACGTCTATGCGGGGTGGCACCAGGGCGCAAAGCTACATATTTTCTGAATAAGCCTAGGTAACTTATTCTTATATTTCCAGGATCGCAGACGACAAATTTTCGTGAAATATTTGTCTTTGTCGCCTTTATTGATACAACCAGCAAATCTTCTTTATCTTCAACGTCATCAACCGTTAATTTCATTAATTCTTCACGGCGACAGGCGCCTGCAATACCGAAAATGGCAGCTACCTTAATCATAAGGTAAACTTCATTGGGTGCTTCGATTAGAAACTGCTCTGTCTGTTCTTTTTCCAAAACCTTGGATTTTTTAGGCTTATAACCTACATTTAGTCGCTTTATGTATGACGTTAACTTATAGAATCTTTGAATATCAATGTTTTCCTTTACTTGTAACGTTAGTTTTAACATAGAAAACTTTGACCATAAGCTTGAAGGTGAATATTTTTTCGATATTTTATAAAAATATGCCAAAAGTACCTCTTCGTTAATTCCTGACGCTTTTTTTTCTTTGCACCATGTTTGTAATTGTTCATATTCTTTATTGTACCGGTCCTGGGACTTTTGTGGAATTAAAGAGCCGATTGCTGCATTCGCTGCTTCAGATATTTCTTCATCGGAGCTCTCCATCTCTCAAGAATAAACGTTATACCACAGCTTTATATTAGAAAATGAAAAATTTGAACCACGAAACACGCGAAATTAACTGAACTGTTTAGATGGTATCTACAGACGCGAAATATAATAATGAGTTGTTGCTATGGGAATACAATGCAATGCAGTCGAGCAGATTTTGACTAATACCATCTAGATCAGACGTTTAATCAAATTCCTGTCATAAAAATTATGACATAAAATTATTTATAATATTTTAGGTACAGGGTGTTTCATTATATAAGTAGAGAAGAAACGTATAAAAGTATGAGACCAAAAATAGGTACCTAGTAAAAATATTCGTAATGATGTGATACTTATCGCCGTTAGTTGTGGTTAGCATCATAATGTAGTAAATTAAATAGAACATATTACGCATATAATAAAATTTATAAGAGTGCGGTAAAGAAATTTTACCGCACTGAGTGCGGTAAAGTACTACTTACGACACGAAAATGAGTGCTGTAAAGTGTACTTTACCGCACGCGAGTAGGAAAAATATTTTAAAGGCTTTAGAGGCGTCAGAAAAATTTTTGCAGTTCACACTAAAATTACAAAATCTTCTAGAAAATGTAATGAAAAAATGCTAAATGACCGCATCCAATCGAATTATACAGCATAATACAATTTCTACAGTTAATTAAATGTTCAATCAACGCGGTTCGGTAGTGCAAGAAAAAGTAAAACGACAAAGAAATTATTCACAGGATGAAAGAATTTAAAATCATTTCCGCGTAAATCCAAAATCAAGCTTAATGTTAGGCGAAAAAGTTCTGCGTCAAGATGTTTAAAAAACCATTCACACCAAGATTTTTACACAAGTTGCAACCAGGTGTTGACGAAAAAAGAATTTGAAGAAGAAGAAAAGACTTGTCTCCGCTGAATTTTTATCTATGATAGTACCTCATAATCAAAATAAAGTATATAAAACTCGTCCAGAGACATTTCAAGCTTTGAAGGATCGCATAAGACAAGCGTGTGCAAAAATTTCCCGTAAAGAAGTTCGAAAAGTTTGTTTAAGGGGTAGAAAAATTTATGAAAAATGCATTAGAAATTATGGTGGTTTGGTCGAAGGTATTGATCTTTAATGTGTTATTAGGTATACAGTGTCACCATTAAAGTCCGCACCATATGGAATTTTTTTTTATTAATAAGGTCAGTTAAAATTAAATTTCGGCAATCGTTTTTGCTTCAAATTAGACTAAAAATTATATAATCAAATGTCACCATCTGTCATTCGGTATCTGTCAAAAATTACATTTTAATCAAAAAATGCTAAAAAATGGCATTGTTTTACCGAATTTCAAAAAATTTTATTAGAAAAAGTTGTTTCTAGTACAATTCTTGGCCTAAATACAAAGTTTCAGTTTTCTAGCTCAAAGTTGATTTTTTTGCCATTTTTTCTAATTAACTTTTTTTTTATTTAATGTAAGTTCGCTTAATGGATATTAAACTATTTGCTTATACCATACTCAATATTTTATTTAGTTTGTATGAGCTTTTTTTTACTAGAATGCCATTTTTTTTCGAAATTTAAAATTAGAGGCAAAAAAATTTGACACAGGTAGTGCAAAGTTATCCTAATTTAAAAATTTTAACAAAAACTTATAATAAAATTCCCAGATATCAGATTAGTTCAAAATTTAGACACATTTTCTTTTTATCCACAATAAAATATCAAGGCAATTTTGAATTTTATAAGTAGGCTATGAAAAAAAAAACGAATTAGAGTGCCGAATAAATAAAAGAAATGTCATAAATTTGAATATTTTTGCAAGTTATAGTTTTCAGTGTTATCACCAATGTTGTCCATTCAAGAAAAAATAGAAATTGTCTTAATTTGTGGAGAGAATATGCCTCACCGGCAAGTATCTGCCATTTTTAATGAGAGGCATCCAGAAAAAAATTTGCAGCATAGCACTGTTTCAAGAATAATGTCAAAATTTAGAGAAACTGGATCTGTTCAAAATAATTTTAAGAAACCTCACGCGGCAAGTAAATACGATGAAGCAGCACAACTTGATGTTTGTTTAACTGTTATTGACCACGGTCAAACTAGTGTAACAAAGATAAGTGATTCAACAGGGTGCAAGAGGGAAAGCGTTAGAAAAATTCTTCAGAAAAATCGATTTCGAGCATATAAACCCAAGTTTATAAACACATTAAAAGAACGCGATTTTGATATCCGACTTGATTTTTCGTTTTGGTATCAGGGACAATATGAGGAGAATATTCTTTTTCCATACAAGATATTATGGACAGATGAAGCCACTTTCTCTTCGAATGGTACCGTGAGCTCACAAAATTGCCGATGGTGGTCCCAAGAAAATCCTAACTTCACAATTGAATGTCGCGACCAGTATCATTTTAAAACCAATGTTTTGTTTTTGCTTTTGAAAGATGAGCTTATTGGACCATACTTCTTTAGAGTAAACTTAACTGGTGAAAGGTACCTGAATTTTCTTGATAACGAGATTACCGAAGTTTTGGATAACATGCCCTTACACCATAGACATAACTTATGGTATCAGCTTGATGGTGCACTCATACATCAAACTGTAGCAGTGAAAGAACGCATAAACCAATTATTTCAAAACAGAGTTATAGGGCGTGATAGAGAATGTCACTGGCCACCCAGGTCGCCTGACATAACCCCACTAGACTTTTTTCTGTGGGGTTATCTTAAGCAGAAAGTTTATAAGAATCGACCGTTTAGAAATATCGAGCATTTGGAACAAACGATAAGACAGTGTTGTGCCGATATAAGACCAAGCTTTTTACAAAATGCTGTCAAAGACGTTTATAGACGGACGGGTGTGTATAGAGCGAGAAGGACGTCACACTGAAATGTGAAATTTATATTGCTTTTGTGTTACCTATTTAAAATGATTAAAGTTCCTTTTTGTTCCTTTTAATAATAATGATAGTTTTAAGTATAAAATAAAATTTTTATCAAATATTTAGATGTATTTGTGATTTGAAAAACGAAACATCTGACGTCTATTTGTTAAAATTTTTAAATTAGGATAACTTTGCACCACCTGTGTCAAATTTTTTTGCCTCTAATATTAAATTTCGAAAAAAAATGGCATTCTAGTAAAAAAAAGCTCATACAAACTAAATAAAATATTGAGTATGGTATAAGCAAATAGTTTAATATCCATTAAGCGAACTTACATTAAATAAAAAAAAAAGTTAATTAGAAAAAATGGCAAAAAAATCAACTTTGAGCTAGAAAACTGAAACTTTGTATTTAGGCCAAGAATTGTACTAGAAACAACTTTTTCTAATAAAATTTTTGACAGATACCGAATGACAGATAGTGACATTTGATTATATAATTTTTAGTCTAATTTGAAGCAAAAACGATTGCCGAAATTTAATTTTAACTAACCTCATTAATAAAAAAAAGTTCCATATGGTGCGGACTTTAATGGTGACACTGTATATAGGTATGAAAGATGCCAATGAATGTTATGGGATTAGCATAAAACCGATCAGTTTTGGAAAATAGGTAAGTAACCCAAATGATATCCTACAAGAAGCTCCTCGAAATCACCCATGAACTAAAAAATGTATGGGCGCAAACCTTTTACATTAAAAGGAGTAGCTCTTTTCTTCTCTCATCTAAACATGTACTAGTAACTGTTTAATAATTTGGTAAACATAAACGTTTTCGCACCCGCTGTAACAAATTTACGTCGCTCGTGTATATAAATTTATAATGGATGTAAGCAATATGTTTACAGCGCTTCTTAAGGTACAGAATCGCAATATTTTATATTGGGTGAAATATGCTAAGGTCATAGGCTTATATCGCTCTTATATTTAAAAAAATGAGTTATAGAATAGCACCATTCGACTACTTATGGAAAAAGAATTAACCCCAATTTATTAATCATGACTGATTTTTTGATAAAAACCTCTTCGACAGGATACAAACAGTTTTAGGTCAAATCATCACTAAGCTACTGAACGCGCCCAATGGGTTCTCTGCTTCTGAAATTGCTATATTGTTCAGTGTTAAGATTCTTGCTTTTGATATGATGCGAATAATTTCAAACAAAGAGATTCACACTAAAGTTCTATCGTGGACTAAAAAACATCTACAAGTGAATTTTGAGGAAAATGGAGTGTGCGCCTAACAATTACGATTTGTTTAATTGAGGTTAAGCTTAGGTACAATGAAATAAGTTACTAACAATAGGGAATTGTCGCGAAATTGAAAAAAAAATTGAGAATGTCTCAGAACCACTGCAGGAAACGACAATTAAAATATGACACCAGTTCCATAACCCCTTGTTTACGTCTGCGTTGTCTATTATCAAGGCAAATACGATTTTCTATTTTGTCGCTTTCTAAAACCCAGCGTTATTACACAATTTCTATACATAAATCAAGCTATATGAATAGGACGTTATACAGAGAGGACCTTGTAGTTAAGCGTGCAGGTCACGCGAACTCTTTTGGACGGCAATGTCCTGTCCTGTCATGTCATATCATCATTAACTGGGCGTGGGCGGTCCTCGTCAGATTAGTCGGAAGTGACCTGCAGGAATTCTGGATAAACTTATGGTTTTCGGTTAATTAGTTAACCTAAGCGTTCTTGGAAAAATAGGTTAGAAAAACAGTAAACCTTTTCATTATAAAATTAATCATTGCAAAAGATATATCATAATTTATAATGTTAGAGAATGTGTGTGTGCATGTGTTTCGAGTTTATCGCACTGGTTAAACAAATGACCAGCATCCCCTTCCTGTTACAACTTATAACAACTTTTTTTCTTTTAATTATCACGTCGTCTTGCCTAAAAACGATTTTGTCAGCACATCTTTATAGCATTTATGAATGGCTTGTAGTATCTATGGTCAAATTATTGGTTTTAATTGTATCGTAGAGAACACCTTATAAAATAAGTACTTTTCCTACGAGCGTGCGCAAAGTAGTACTTTGCGCATGCATTTCCGTGTGCAAAGTTACACTTTTCCGCACTAGTGCGGATAAGATTTTTATCAGCACCGGGTGCGGAAAAGTAGCACTATTCAAAAATCTCCTTGGCAGAGAATATTTATATTTATTTTAGTAGCTGTAGACAATTTTATGCAATGTGCGAAGCCGTTGCAAGTGTATTCTCTTTTACCTTTTAATCGTAATTCACGATATTTGTATTTCAGCCTAAAACGAAAAAAAAATCTATTTTTTAAGTACCTCGAATAGTGATAAATAATTATAATATTGCCAAGCAACAATAAATGTACATGTTGATTTTGGCACATGACGTCAGATTTTTCCTCCGTTTCTATGTCAACAAGAATCTACAAACACCGACACTTTTCTTTCCATCAAATCCTCAAAAAGTATAAACGCTGTTAAAATGAGCAGCTCTGACGAGGCGCTACCAGATTCCATTCTAGAGGCCGCAAACTCTGCAAATTTAAATTTATTGCCCGCTAAATCCCAAGAAAAATACGAGAAGCAATATAAACAATTTGAATACTGGTGCCGCAACAAAGGGACAAATAGTTTTAAGGAGGAGGTCTTCTTAGCGTATTTTGCAGATTTACGAAAATCAGTTCAGCCAAATACTTTATGGAGTAAGTACTCTAGGTTAAAAAGTGTCCTTAAAATCAAAATAAACTTGGATTTAAGTCAATATTTTAAGCTAACATTGTTTCGAAAAAAGCAAAATGTGGGATATCGTCCGAAAAAGGCCAAAATTTTTGACAAAATTGAAGTTTCCAGATTTATGATCAAATTTACCTTCTAATAAAAGTCGCCACCATTTTTGGGTTGGCCGGTGCTTGCAGGCGCGATGAGCTTTGCAAGATAATGGTTGATCACATAGAGGATAAAGGAACTAATCGTGAAAATTCCTGACAGTAAAAACAATACTTCAAGAATCTTTGTAGCACCTAATGAAACAAATAAGGGATATTATTTACAACTCTATCATAAATATGCAAATTTGCGAAAACCATCCACTCCGCACAAGCGCTTTTTTGTGCAGTATCGACAAGGAACATGCGGTACTCAATGTATTGGAATAAATTCGTTCGGTAAGATGCCTTCGGAAATAGCTGCATATCTACAATTGAAAAATCCAAAGCATTATACAGGACATAGTTTTCGTCGTTCATCGGCTACCATGTTGGCCGATTCTGGAGCAGGAATCACTAATGTCAAGCGACTCGGAGGCTGGAAATCGACGACTGTCGCCGAGAGCTACATTGAAGATTCGACAAATCAAAAAAAGGATATGTCGAATAAAATATTGGCCACGAACAACTGCCCTTCTTCATCAAGCTACATAAATCCTTCCGAGTTAACACCTTCATCGACCTATTTGAACAACTGTCCTTCCACGCCAAGTCAGTGCTCATCAAGCCATACCATAAACCACCCACTGAATAAACTTACTGCATCAGCTATCAATTTGCATAATGTCAGCAATTGCTCTTTTGTTATAAATGTTATAAACAAATAATTTAGTTTCCTATTATTATTTTTTATTGTTATGTAATTTTTGAATTTTCTATTATTATTTTTTTTGTTATGTAATTTTTAGTTGTACTATACCTAGTTCTTTTTTTAAAGTTAAATTAAAAATTATTGAATAAATTATCATATTTTTATTTTTGTTGTTATCTGATATGAAGCTCGTAGGAAAAATGTTGTTCCTAACACGTGCGCAAAGTGCTTTTCCGCACGCAAGAATTTATCCGAACTCCGCTACGCGTCGTTCGTCCAACTATACTTGCGTGCGGAAAAGCATCACTTTGCGCACTTGTTAGGAAAATAACTATTTCCGAATTATGATATTGCGTCTGCCAATATTTTTCATTTTTCTTTTACTTGTCCTAGTATGTCTTAATCTAGCTTATAGGTGTTACTATTAATGTTGCTTCTCTGGCCAGTTTATCTGCGATCGCATTTTCCACAATTCCTATGATCTCACCCATGACCCATACAAGAACAATGGTTCTATTTGAGTTTATCAAAAGTACTTAAGATGTCTTTAACTAGATAATTGGAAGGCGGAATATTTATACAGTTTGCTATTTTGCTTAGCGCGCTCTTACTATCCGAAAATATCACAAAATGATTATTTTCTGTATATTCTAAGGAGTATTAAGTGCCTCGAGAATAGCCCAAAGTTCGGCAGTATATATTGAAGTGCTGTTGGGTAATCTGAATTTTCTGGAGATTTGTTTACCTGCAGGATAGAAAGCACACCCTATTCTATTGTCTACTACTGCGGCGTCTGAAAAAATATGATCATAATTTAACCATTTCCTGTTTAAATTTTCTAAGAAATTACTTTTTATGATGCTGGGATCACACTGGCTGAGTTTCGATCAAATCGTTTTGGGAACATTATTTATGTAAGCGTAATCAAGCTGAGGCAATAATGCAGGGAAATAAATATTATCTTTAATTTGGGCTATCCACGAATATAGTATTTGTGGAATTATATCGTTGATCTTTAGACTGCAATAAAACCCTCATTATCCCTTTGACCATAAAATAAATAAGGAAATCCCAAATTTTAAAACCTTTTCGAGTAGAGCCGGACCAGGTACAAATTCAATTTATACCTATGCCTGATGCATATATAAATACAAACTGATTTTTAATAATTTTAGTCTTTAGTGGTTTTCCGGCGAGTAATTTTTATTTGGGCTTATTAGTGGTAGAATGTGGCGTCCTTGGAATTGTGCTGATAGGGGGGCATCTTCAAGTGTCATTTTTAAAAGAAAGCGTTTTATCCACCGATGCCAAACTAATAATTAAAAATGTGTATCAATCTTTGTTGAGTAGAAATTTTAATTCGATGGATGCTTTAGCAGAGACGTCTACTTTGACAAAAACTCCTTTATCTTCGGTAAGAGCCATAGTACTTAATAAAATTCTTACAATTGTATGATTACAAATGTTCAACCCTTAATTATAAGTTTAGACTTAGATGAAGATAGTGATAGTGATACAGAGTTAAATTTTGAATAAATTGTCAATAGTTTTTAAGAATTTAATTAATTTTTATTGTACTTGTTATCCTAATAGTTATACTTTGAAATTATATTATTTTCAATTATCATTAATTGTTATCATTATTTTACATTTATTATAGGCACCTAAAACTAAAAATACCTGTCTATTTATTTTAAATTATAAAAATAAATCATGTGGTGTAGGTACATTTTCAAGCCGACCCTGATGCGGTATTTACTGCTTTACCGAAAGCTTGCAAATGTCGCCTTCATCTCCTCACTTATCGGTATACCTTCGGTAGAATCTTGCAGAATCGAATGTGCCGTCGCAAGAGTATGCCGTTGTCAAAAGAAAATGCTCCAGCGTGTTACATTTATTTACGTTGGCGTAAAAAAAGAAAGAAGCCCCGGCGACATTCCTACATTGCCAAGAATATTTTTGTTGCGGCCCAAGAACTTCTAGAAGATGATACGAAATTTCAAGTGATGCATAAGATGTCAAAACAATATTTTTCTATGAATAATGGCAGATGTAGCCTTTAAGCGACATCTAGTGGCAATCAAATGCATCAACCTGGCCCGTCTAACAAAAATCAGTCAGAAACGGAGAAACAAACTACTGCAACAATTCGGCGAGCCGGTATTCTCACAGAGTCGCCTTCAAAGCAACTAACTTTTGGAATTCTAATAGTTAATACTCGGTCCGTATACCGATTTGGCTTTTAATGCTGCGCTCCTGGTGCATTAGCATTTCCTCCCATTCTTTTTCTGTGAACCGAAAACGCGATATAAAAGAAAGTTGTTTAGGTAAACATCTTTCTTTTATATCTTTATATCTAAATTTATATTTAAATTTGTTTTCTTATAAAGTGCAAGTAATATGACCTGAACATTTTGAAGGACGCAGGAATTACTGATGAAGCCAGGTTCCACCTCACAGGTTACGTGAATTCCCACAATACATTCATGTGGAGTAGTGAAAATCCCCATTTTTTTTGCAGAGTCCACATTGCACCCTCAAAGAATTGGTATCTGGTTAGCGGTTTCCCGAAGAAGAATTGTTAGTCCTATTTTTTTCCATGACACAGTTAAAGCACAGCGGTATAGGGACAATATTTTGAATCCATTTGTGGAGCAACTACTTGACGATGAACTACGTTTCGACATATGAAAGAAAACACTAATTGTTTTTTGATTTTTACTTTAATATGTCAACATGATGTTGGTTATTTTAACATTTCTCCAGAGATGCTGGTCAACGCTTTCAAAAATATGAAGAGACGTGTGAATTCATGCTTGAAGCAGGGCGGTGGCCCATTTTAGCAATTTCTATCAATTTTATTTTCCTATCTCTAAATTCTTACTTTGTTAATTTTGTAAACAATAAAAACAAATTTGTATTTGTTTACTTATTTTAATATTATTCATCAGTTTGGCATATCATGTCATAGTATGAAATTGACCCATTTTAACCTAGATTTGGTTAGATATATCGTCCCCTTATAATTGTGATCTAAACCATGCTCTACGTTTTTTAGTCCAAGCCCTCCTGGATGAAAGTAGTTTTTGCAAATAGTTTATCCAGGAATAATTTAGTCAATTCAAGAATACACTCCAAAAATATTTTTGGTCTTGTGGATGAGATGGGAACTAAAGTGCAAAATGCAAGAACACTAATTTTTAATTTACCTTGTTGAAAAACTAAAAATGGACGGTAATTATATTATACTAAAATAAGTTTTCACGTTTTAAGCAGTTTGGTAAGTAAATACCGTTTAATTGTATCTTTCGAGAGTAGGAATTTGCAAAACATAAAAAATATTGCTTCCTATAACTTTACAAAAAAAATGTCGTTCACTTCTGGCTGGATTTGATGCAGCACTGCATGGTTCTAATATCACGAGCCGCCACTGTGTCTAACGCAAATTATTATTAATTTTAACCCAAGAAAATTGTCAAGAATGTTAAATAAGAAATACTTCTGCTGTGACAATGGCATTGGTTAAGAATAATGAAGCACGTGTAATATCTTCGCTTAAAGAGCAAATGAACCATTAACACTATTGACAACAAAGGGACTGAATAAAAAAAAACTATTTGCAAAAGTCCATATCTATAGTAATTTATGAATAAGATAATAAGTAAAATCGACAAGGGATACATCTACCTTTTTTATTCGAAAAAACAAGATCACATTCCCGAGGGATCCCGGCACAAATTGGACTCACCCAATGCCAAAGAGGATAGGGCATATTAGGGAAAGGACATATTATATGGAAAAACATTCTTAAATGTCCAATGAAGTCCCGCTGGATTCAATTTGCAAGTGAATAGACCTGCTGATTTTATCGGTCCCTTATCGACTTTTGTGTTTTTAGAAACAGTTTAAGTTGGGCAAGTCGTAGGAATATAGATAAGATTAGCATTAAAAATAAATTTCAAATGAATGTAAATTCAAGGGAGGGTAAAGTGGGGGATACGCCCCCCCCCCCTCCCCGTTTGCGAACAAAGACAACACTCCCTATAACACAGGAGTATACCCATACCATTTTAAGCGAATTTCCTTATTATTTTCAGATATATTTGCTGTGTCTCCCTTTTTCTTATTCAGGAAAATAATGAGCACTACATTACTACCAATATACTGTAATTTGGCAAACGCGTATATTTTTTTCATATTTCTAAACCCTTTTTCAAGGAAAACAATATACGACAAGCATTTTTCCATCTAAATTTTGTATAAGTAATACCGACAGCCACCCACGACCAATCAGGGAATCCCGAGACTCGTGGGAAATCAGGAACCGGATCGTTCGGGACCCGGGAACATATGCGAGCTATTTCGGAAATGTGGCGACCACTTGTTGAGAATCGATGACAAATATTCATTTGTCTCTTACATGTGTTTAAAACTTCTTGTTTCTTTTGTGGTTTTGTGTTTTGTCCTTGATCCAAATGTTATAGCTATCAGACTGTTTTAGTTTCACGGTTACTTAATTGACTAAGCCAGAATGACGCAATTTAACGGCTCGTGCTGGATATGGACAGCGATAAGGCGAAGAGGTTTATGCATCACTGTCAAGCAAACCTTAAAAATTTACATAACAACTTCCATGTCATATTGAACCAATCAACCAGGCTGAGATAACTTAATGGTGAATGTCGTTCCCCGTTCGCTTAATTTTTCAACCAGTCGCTGGTAGCGCTATTGTAGGGATTTTGTTTTATAAGGTTGCTCATGTGCTAACGTTGGTAGCGACTGTGATATATTTAATACACCTGCTTGTTTGTTGTTGCTGTTGGTTAAATTGGTATGTATAGTTGTCAAAATTTATTATTTAATGTGTAGTTAGATAAAGCCTAAAAAACATTAATTACAATTTATTTAACTAAAATGGATAATGTAAATAAAACAATGCAGTCTTCCTCCACAGTTTAATGATTTACATAAAATTCTAAGTTCCCGACATGTTTCGAGTACTTAAGTACTCATCTTCATATAAGCTATAATGATGATATAACAAGGTAATCTTAATTTCTTAATTTTTCTTTCTAATCCTTTTTAATAAATAGAAATTAAGCTTTAACAGCTCAACATAAAATAAAAGAAAACTTTTCTCCTCCAGATATTATAATCAGTTTATTATCTTCTCTAAAAATGTTTTACACTAATCTAAATTTCAAAACTTAATCTAAACTTCACTTATATTTCAATACAATTAACCATTTCATACACCAAGTCTTCAACCTTTGAGTTGTACTTATTAATTTGAGACAACTTACTTTTATGTTCTCGATGTTGGGAAAGTCCTTCTTAATCTTTGATTTATATTCATTTTTCATTCTCAAATTTGTACTGTCCTTTTACTATCCCCTAAAGATGGGTACTTAAGAACTCGAAACATGTCGGGAACTTAGAATTTTATGTCAATTATTAAACTGTGGAGGAAGACTGTATTGTTTTATTTACATTACATTGACTCCACTGAAAGTAGGGACTATTTTTTCAACTTAAAATGGATAACTTCTACGACCAGGCGCGGATACAGGGGGGGCGGCAACGGTAGAACAATCATAATCATTTTTTTTCTTGTTTACACAGTCTAAAATTGAAATATACAAATATGGATATCGTCATGCTCTCCGAGGTTCGGTCATCCCACACATTCAAAAGAAAGCTAAAAACGCTGTCAAGTCGCCGTGCTACAGTCACAAGCTATAAGAAGCTCTCTTAAGGGATGCTATTGCAGTTATGAAGAAACTAATTGCCTTCTTTAAATCGCATCCGAAACGAAGAACTGTTCTCATGGCCACTTTGGCATGTGCGCTTACATCTCTTTGTAAGACTCAATGGGTAGAGCGGCATGAGGGGGTACTCCAATTTTCTGTCGACCTGGTTAAAATTGTGAAAACTCTGGGCAACATATCAGAGTGGCGTGACCCGAGCACAGTTCATCATCTCAATATTGTGCCTGAGTGACGTACTGTCCCTCACGCAGTCTCTGAGTAAAGTACTTCAGAAGACACCGCTCGATCTTAATGGCGGTAGTATTCTAGTGAATAACACAATTTCCATTCTTGGCAGTCGTCGGGAAAACTTGGACGCTAGTTTCTGGCAGCGTGAAGAAGATCTAGCTAATCAGCTGGGTCTCGATCTGGTAATTTCTTGGATAACTTGCGGTGGTGGACGTCAAATTTATCGTGTAACTATGAAATGAACTCATCCTAGGAATACTACAGAATATCAATCTATGCACCCTTACTAGACTTTGTACTGACAGATTTGCGAGAAAGATTTTCAGTTGAAACGTTGTACGTCTCTCAGTTACCAATTTTAATTCCAGAAAAGATCTCTGTTAGTGAAAAAGAAGACAAAGTCCCTGCTGGACCGCTTGGGACTGCTACTTGATGTTAATCAAGGTGTTGCTCCTTTTCTGCTGAGAGATGAAATTTCCAACGCGTCAGGTGAGCAATGCATCTGCTGAGAGATCATTATCCGCATTGCGACTCCTTAACACGTGTTTAAGATCAACCATGCACTGTAGCCGCCTTGGTCTTGCCCTTATGCATATCCATAGAAATATTCTAATTGATATTGAAAAGGTGATCACTAGATTTGCGAAAACCTCCCGGAGGAAATTGAAATTCCGTAATTAATATAATAACTAATTAGCTATAAAGATAATGTATCATATTATACTTACTAAAAATATACCATGGCCTGTATTCTGTATTTTATTCGTTTTCAATATATTCCAATTGATGACAAGATTTGGACGCGGTCCCAAATAATGATTCAATGACCCCCCCCCCCGAGCGAAAAGCTGTCTACGACCTAAAAGGTTTGATACTAATCGAAACTCTCCCAAAACTGCTCAATAATGGACCCATTAAAAAGCAACATTTGACAATTTCATATCGTCTATCAAAAACATAGACGATGACGGTAAACTCAAACTATTAATTAATTTGATCAGTCATACAAACTACCATTTTATTATCGAGTGTAAAACTTATGAAGAAGCTGGAAACTCTGGAATATATTTTTATCAAGCCTAAAAACGAGGTATTTGTCAGACACTGTTTGACTACTAGAAAACAACAGTCTGGTGGGACAATAAGTAAATATTTGCCATAATTAAAAAAACTTGGCTGCAATTTTCAGACCGTAACTGCTGATGAAAGCTGCAATTATATAAAAGATTCTTTAATTAGTAGATTGAATTCAAATCATATTCGACAACGTCTAATAGAAGATAGTAAATTTCAACTCCAACTCCAAGACGTCGCGAACCAAACCCAATGTTACGTTCGGAGGTACTGAAAGATGCATACGTATCGTAAGTATAGATCCGACACGCCATTCATAAATGCTATAAAATTGTGATGCCAAAATCGTTTGGTGGCGAGACGCCGTGAGGAGCTAGGTGGGGTCGGGAGTGGGGATTACTCTGAATTTACATATGCATGCGACAAAACCACAGAACAATAAAGGTTAGGTTGACAAAACTCCAGGAAAACCCACAGAAAAACGCTGTCACAAATCCGAGTATTGCCGAGTCGATGCGGATGGCCACGAAAATGATGGGATCTGGGCGGATTCTTTTTTGCTGCGTTGCCATACTACAGATTTTTAACAAGGTTTTAGGCAATGTTATATGTTTCCCACATCATGTTATTCTAGTAAATCATAGAAGTTAATACTTTTAACAACTTTAAAAACTACGTTTTCTGTGGCTTAAGTCTGGCAAACCAAGTGGAGGGGAGCAGCTTAAATGTTGATTTACTTTACACTGGAATACAATGATGACAACACGTTTATTTGTTATTGTTTGGTCTAATAGTTACGAGGAAAAAACTTGAAGATCAAATTTCTTCTGCTTTTATAAAAATTTATAAATGTTACTTTTGTGGAAACAATACTAGATACATAGTTATTCAACCGGTCGCGTATGACGTTATTGGGAAACTAATTTAGTATGTCATTTTCTTGCCTATCTACCCCCCCCCCCCTCCCATAAGAGCATCTCCCTTGTCTATGCCAATGAACCAACCAATTGCCAATTGCAGTTTTGCTAAAATACAATTTTAATTTTGACTTGTGTTTTCACTACGCCCTCGACTAAACCAGTGCTTTTTTTGTCTTGAAAATATTCACCATTTTTTACATGTTTACAAGTTTCGTTCTACTGAACACTTAATTCGAAAAAAATTGTTCCAGAACTTTTTTGCAAAATTCAAGATCCTACGAATACTAAACAAGCTCGTTAGATCTTTCCTAATGTTAAAGTTAGAATTTTTTTTCTTTTGTTTTACTTGTCGAATAAAATTTTCTATGAACTTTTCGTAACTTTGTCCATATGGTTGTTCCCGAGTAACAAATTTACTTCCAAACTTAGTAGGTGGGTGTCAAGACAAAATGATTTATTGACCAAAAATTTAAAAAGTTTGGGGCGTCACCGTGAATTAAACGATTTTATTTCATTTCTGACAATAATTTGTAGCCTATAATGATAAATGTTATTTGTTTTCTTTTTAGGTTATTAAGTAATTGAGTAAAATAAAATTGTAAATTTATATTTTATAACGATTGTATACAGGGTATTACTTAATGATAGGCCGTAATTCCAAGGGCGCATTCCTGAACCAAAATCAAGTAGAAATGTTCATATAAACATGCGTGTTCTAAAGTCTGGCTTTTAAGATTAATCACTCAAAGATCCGCCACTGACTTGTTTAAAAATGTTATATTGTTTTCGGGTTAGGCAGCTAAAAATACAACTTTTTTGTCTTTTGATATTGTTTCGTATCTTACTTCGTTTTCGAGAAACAAAATTTCCGACATGCAATGCAAATTTTATTTTTTTTCTCGAAAACAAAGTAAGATACGAAAAAATATCAAAAGACAAAAAAGTTATATTTTTAGCTGCTTAACCCGAAAACAATATAAAATTTTGAAACAAGCCAGTGGCGTACATTTTTTTTTCAATATTATTCATGAGACTGCCCTCCGGGACACCACTGACGCCACAACGAACAACGCTGCCAAATTTCACCAAAATCGGCAAAATGATCTTTGAGATATTAATAAAAACCGATTTTTTTTTAAACTTTCACACCCTGTATCTTGGAAACCAGACTTTTAGGACACATGTTTGTATGAACTTTTCTACTTGAATTTGGTTCAGGAATGCGCCCTTGGAATTACGGCCTATCATTAAGTAACACCCTGTACATTATTAAAACACGGTAAGTACAAGAAATAAACAGATCCCAAGAGTTTGGGTTAGTTCAGGTTACAAATAAGCTACTTATTTGACAATATAATATACAAAACTGGGAATTTGCCGGTGTAATAATACAGGGTGTTTCAATATTATACTGACAAATTGGAACAGGTGATTCCTTGACAAAAAATAATGAAAAAAGTTCTCATTAATGGAGGTCCAGAACCCACTCGTTTGTAAAATACACGCTGTTATTTTTTTTTTTTTCGGTTTTTCCTATTTATTTTATTTATTTATTTATTTTTACCACTGTGAACCCCCAACTTTTTCTTTCTTTTCTACGTCGACTTGATCTCTGTATGGAGGAGCATGGTGGAAGGAATCTTAAACAATTTTTGTGAAAATGGGTTTATTGTTATAGTTGTTCTAAGCTTAATTTGATGACATAACAAAGCATTAAACTGGTGACCATAGGCGTCGCTTCTATTAAATAATTAAAATGCGGATTGTCGAAAATTTTTAATATGATTAAATAGTATATATTACAGCTTGTTTATTATAGTTTATATCGATAAAAGGTTTGTACCCGTGACTTCGCCTGCAGAGAATATTTTTAAAATGGTCTTTCCGTAAAGAAGTATGCTTATTTTGCCGAAAACAATTTAAAAAAATTGTCTTCGTCCAGCCAGGACCGCGAGGAGGTATGAGTTTTCCTTGCCAAGAAAGGATTGGGACAGGTATTATGTTAGTTAAAATATATACAAGTTATTTTAACAACAAATTGCGGATCGCATCAGCAGAATCACAGTAAACGTTTTGTAATATAGTTTTTAAGATACATGTTGAATGTTAAATTATACTTTTATCGGATTCATGTTACTCCTTTATTTTGCGCAAATAGTCCTGTCGTAGTTCAATGATACGCGGGGATTCCATTATAACCATTCGATTATCTAATTTTTTATGTTTAAAGCCACATTTTAATAAAATACCACGCAATGTTTCTAAAGATTGGTACTTATAATCAGGGTAACCTCGCAATTTATCACGAACCAGTTCTAAAGTTGGCACTATATTATCCTCGTAAAAGTTGTAAATAGTTCGCAAAATAAAAATCCCTTGTACTATAGTATGGTCAGCCGTTTTGCATTTTTGATTTATTGATTTACGCTTTATGGAATGACCGGTTACAGTCCCCAAACTAATTGCATTCTAAATTTTTATAAAACCCAAGTTGTGTTAATTCATTACAAGTGCATTCTTGTACAAAGCGCATTTTCAGGTTTTCCCGGATTTCCTTTTTCTAAACACGCGTACATATTTAAAATAATGCGTTGACATTAATCATGTAAATCTTTGTTTCTTAATTCCGGACTTATTTCGCTATCGATGGCCGACTTTGGCACAGACTCATATTCCTGTGATAATTCACCTTGACCTTATGTTTCAAATTGTCGCCAAAAGCCATACTGATATAATAAAATATAGGTACCAAGTAAAAACTTACTTGTCTGAAACCACACAGTTATAGCAGAAAATGAGATATGTACCTAAATTACAGTAAATCATTTCAACCATCAAGCGATTTTAAAGCTGATAAGAATCACCCAATTGGGAGAACCTTTAACTATTTGCTGTTCTTGTCTATAGCATATAAATTTGTATTCATATGCTGCTCTATTAATTTTCCCATCCGGAGAAAATAGTTCGCACTTTAAATTGCGTGTGGGCGTCGACGGTCTATTGCCAGGGTGTTGCCAGTTCTACAAAGTTTTGGTAAGTGTAGGAGGAATATAAGGGATTGTTATTTGTTTACTTTTTTTTGTTTAATAACAGTATAATTCCTTTTTAGTTTGAATTAAATTATTTTTGTATAAATAATATTTATGAAATACTAAAAAAATTATTATTATATTCATGAATGGTTTGTTCCTTCTTTCTTTGACATTAAAAATTTCTTGGTTCGAAGTACCTTTGCAAACTCTTTTGAAGAGAGTTACGGACTATCAATTAAATACTGATTTAAAAGAACACTTTTAATAATAAAAACTTAAAGGATTAAAAAAAAAAGATCTGACAACCCCGATTATCAAACTGACTTTGGAAAAAGTATAATATTTTTGTGATGACTAAATTATAATTTATAATGTACAAATTTCTTTGTATTTGACCAGATTAAACATGTAGCCCTGCTTTAAATCACATTTTACATCAGCCGAACCGTATAAGATATCAAAATAGTGCAAGAAATAAAAAAGGTAAATGATAAAACCAAAAAAGTTGTTTTTATATGAAAGGATAGTCAGTGCCGTATCAAAAAAAACTAGAGGGGGGGGGGGGGAGGGTCGCAGTGGTCGTGACGCAAAAAAAAAATTGGTAGATAATTTTAAATGACAATAGGTTAATTATCTAGATACTTTAATATGTAACAAAAGTACAAAATTTAAATAAATAATCTTTCAGCACGCATAAAATAAATAGGAAAAACCGAAAAAAAATTGAAAGTTTAACTCCCCCTGTATCTTACAAACGAGGGGTTTCTGGACCTCCATTAATAGAACTTTTTTAATTATTTTTTGTCAAGGAATCACCTGTTTCAATTTGTCGGTATAATATTGAGACTCTGTATATCCTCTTACTATAATCCTGGACAAGGTTTATTTATTTATAAACGATGATAATAAAATATCCAGACACAAATTCGTCATTCTGCTTCAGGGCGTGAGATCATATTAAGACGGGTATTTAGAATTTTGAAATTGCCAAGGTTAAAAAAACATGTAACATGTATGTTCAAGATTATAGATAAGTCTACCAGATGGTATATGCTTAATTACAAAGACAGTTTATTTAAACACTGTATTTGAAGATAATGCGACATAGTAAATATAAAAAATCGGAAGTAATCCTTAATAAACACGCCCGAATGATGTAACGATATCGGATGTTATATTTTGAATATTGACATTTGTAAATAAACTATAACCGAATGTAAAACTTAAAAAATATTTCGTTTATCGATATTGCACAGTATGTATTCACCCTACTTCACGAACGTATATAAAAAATTAGATTATAATAGGAGCGGCTTCTTCAATGTGTAGTTAATTATAAACCATGGATTATTCCACAGTGTAGTTAATTATAAACCATGGATTATTCCACAATACATAAGTTTTAAAACCTCTGTTTACTACCAAACTGCCTAAACCTAAGTATAATAAAATTCTAACCTGTACGTTAAACTATAAATTATTACAATTGTCAACATGCTCATTACTCATTACCCTGGATGTTCTGAAGGACATTAGTGATATGTCTGAGGAAATAATTATTTAGGAAAAGGAAGATAACTTTAACCAGACAAACAATTCCACAGACTATCAATACTACAATGAAAGTGATAATATACTGGGTGTTATTTAATAAGTGTCCGATATTTTACAGGACGATTCCTCAGTTATTTTATTTATAAGGTAAAAAGTTCATATAAACATGGGTCCGCAAGCCCTTCATTTTTGAGATACAGGGTGTCAAAAATTTATTTTTATTTTTGTTTTTTGTAAATAATTTTTGAAATAATGTCTATATTTGGACGAAAACTGGTACCTAGGTTTTTTGAAATGCGAAATTCAAATTTGATGTTAGTATGGCTTCCACTCGCAGAGGGCGCCACCTACGTGTATTTTTACTCTTTTGAGGAGTACAACTTTTTTATACGTGCTTGTATTATATTTTTAAGCAAAAAAATAGATTTCTTCATTATTTTTACATGAAAAGAGTATGCTTGGTAGAAGTCGCTACGAGCAATCGTTCTCGAGAAAAAGAATAATAAAGAAATAAATGGCATTTATTTGCATATCGCTATGCCCATATCAGAGTTTGATAAAATAGCATTTATCTCCTAAACAAAGCCGAAATCAAAAATTTATGAAAATGTACCTTGCATTACCCAATAAAGTGCCTACATATTTTTTGTTCCTGTTGTAACACCCTGTTCTCAAAAATGAAGGGCTTGCCCATGCTTATCTGAACTTTTCACCTTATAAATAACTGAGGAATAATCGTCCTGTAAAATATCGGACACTTATTCAATAACACCCTGTAGACAATACATGCAGGTAACAGAATATTATATTTGAAAAAGGGATAAACCAAAGATTAACCTCGAACCACAAAATAATTTACGAAGTAACTACACATTAAAAAAAAAGTCGCCCTAACGGCCAAGTGTATAGGTATAAATTAACCTTAGAGTTAAACCTAGGTTTTACCTCTAGGTTAATCCGTGAGTTAACCCAAAGTAAAATATACTGCCAGTGGTATAGGTTTGGGGTAAAATATGTTTTTTAGCTAGCTGCTAACTTCAGTTTGACATAAGTTATCAAAATTTATTTTTAAGGTGTAAATTATTCTAACCTTACTAAATTGAACTATCAATTCAACTCAATCCTTCAACACTCTAAGGCTTAATTCTATAGGTTAGAATTAATATAAAGATTTACCCTCAAAGTAAACCTAAAGTTAATTATTAAAGGTTTTGGTTGCAATTGTATAGGATGGGGTTAATCCATAAAACTGCTAACTTTAGAGGGGTGGAAACAAACATGTGTTAAAAATACGCCATTTTTATCCCAAGATTTCGAGTTAACTAATACCCAATTCACGAGTTGAGGGTTAATGGAGGTAACCTCTGACTATACA
This sequence comes from Polydrusus tereticollis, assembly GCA_963920685.1. Lineage (NCBI taxonomy): Eukaryota > Metazoa > Arthropoda > Insecta > Coleoptera > Curculionidae > Polydrusus > Polydrusus tereticollis. Next base: position 65,854,089 of record OY987327.1, read on the forward strand.
ATGGATTTTACTACTAACTGCTGGATTAACCTCTACTTTTGAGTTAATCCCAATCTATACAATTGGGCCTAACTGCGTGATCCGCAGTGCTAATGTAACCTTATGTAGACTTTAATTTAGTTTAGTATTTACATATTATTTGAGGGGTCCAGTAACTCCATATTTTTGGCTAAATTGTAAAACTAAAACTGTATATGGATACTCAGCAGATTTTGGTAAAATCGCACGATAAACCGGTAACCCCAAGAGATACCCGGTTCTTGATCCAAAAATATTATTTTATTGGCTTCAGAAAATCATGCCAAATAGTAAAGTTAAATCTGAATTTTAGTTTTTTAGGTATTAAATTTTTGTCCTTATTGTATTTATTGTAAAATGGGCAATACTACTGCATACCTATAAAAAATTGAAATAGCAGATGTTTTATAAATTAAATTATAACGATTTTTCTTTGGACTACCTACTAATATCTAATTATGGATATACCTGGTTTTTGCATTCGACCCCTCCATGTGATCTTAAGGATCGTCAGAAGTGTGTTAGTTTTTAATTAACGCGCAAACAGACTGTGTCCCGAAATAGGTTCGAAATGGATAAAAAGAGGATATCGGATTTAGTGAGACTGCCATCTGCCGGGTAGCAGTGGCTAAACATTGGTATTGCTAAGCAGGATCTGTATTCTCGAAACAGGGAGTGCATTCACCAATCTGTTGTTACGATACAGACAATCACGAGTCTCAATACCCTGACAACACCACTTGACGGAATGCTCCTCTGACTCGACAATCAGACCCCAGTCCGCCTCAACATCTAATAGGGCAGAAAAATATCCTCCCATATGACGTATGGTTTAAAAAAAAAGTACCTCGAAGTAAGCTTTTAAATTTTTTCGTGTGTCGTTGAATAATTCATTTCATACGTGAAATTTTTTACAAGAGTAATGTGAGATATAAAATGAATTAATCAACGACACACGACACACGAAAAAAATTCGAAGCGTAGGTACTGCGAGGTATATTTTTTTTATCTTACGTTAGGTATACTTGCTCCAGGATGTTCACTGACTGCAATCGGAATCTTTATTTTAAAATTGATGTTTTTGTTTATATTATGCAATATTCTGTAATAAAAAATAGCTTAGGCCCAAGCCTAATGTTTTATTTTTTAATACATGCGGTTACATCGTTTTAACAATTAATGGTTTTAGAAATGAAAATCCGCGCACGATCCTCTGCCAAAAGGACTTGGTGCCAACTGGGATAATAGTTGTTAATGGGGGTAATTGAAAACGACTTCTTTAAAATCAGACGTGCTTTAGAATATGTCGATTTGGCAACGGTGCCTTAAACTTCCATGTTTCGTCATTCCTCAAAAAAGTTGCCTTGTGACTGGGCCATTTTCATGTAAGATTTCCCAGATGGTGGACCATGCTGCATTTTATTTTAAAAACCAAAGTTTACTACAGTTATTTAAAGGTGAAATTTTGAAAAAAATGGTAAGTTCTTGTTTTTAGGCAACTACATTATTTAATTAGATACTATTTCAATTAATACAGAATACTTTAAGCTATTCTTTCTTATGTAAACCACAAAAATTATCTGTTTATATTTACTCCTATAGATTAGGGTACGCGCTCACGAACGGTTTTTTCTAAACTACCGCTGATTTTAAATGTGGTAGCGCATGAGCGGTAAAAACCGCCAACCGCAACAATAGCTCATTCCAAATATGAAGTTTTAAGAAAAAGTTATTGAGTGAATTTAAGAAATATTAACTAATAGTTTATTTTGGTAAATTTGACAACTAATAATAATATGTAGGTACAGCGCGGATTCGTGGGCCACAAATTATGATATGGGCCTTTATAATTGTTTTGTCTCTTTTTATCGTATATAATTAGCGGAGTCTACAATTGTATTATTTAATTTATAATTAATAATTACATTTAAACGTATGCAGTTGATTGTAAAATGATTACACAACAAAAGGCAAAGTTATCCATAATCAAGCTAGAGAAGTAATTGTCAATGTTGACTAGCGTCTTTAAGTTTGTTTAATCCCTTTATAGAGTTATTTACAAGCATCGGATGTTTTCAAAAAAAATTACGAACGCAGAAAATTTTATCCTAATGCAAAATAATCCAGACAGTGTAGATACAAATGACCTGGGATGACCCGAACACTATCCGATTACGAAAAGCCTGCAACACTATTCAACCATGGATTTTTTATTCGTTAAAATCACCTAAAAAGCCGATTAAAGCAATTAGTATTACTCTTGATGATCTAACGGAAGCGTATCAAGAAGGAAAAACTTGGCACATTACATATTCGATTAAAATTTGCAAATATCTATACAAACTTATGAGTGAGTAATTTAAGAATTAAATAAAAAATTTATAAGACGCAGTTTAATAACCGCCATATTTCCACAAAACAACGTTGTAACCGACGTGGCTATTAAACGACGTTGTTTTATCAAAATGTATTAAATACGCTCATAAATCGCTATTCTGTGTACGGCCAAACTGAAGAAAATTAAGGTTAGACACGTTATTTGTCAAAGCAGTTAATAGATAATAAAAAGTTTTTTTTTACTTACACGAAAAAATTGTCGCTTACACCGTTCTTCCAGCATACCATTCAATTATTGTAAAAGCGATAACTACACCTGACAAAATATATTATGCCAAAAGAATACTTTGGGATATTCACTTTTTAAATTATTCTTAATGATTCCATTTTGCAATGTGTTATTAAAAACGCATGGAAATCTATCTATGGAAATCTTTTAATAACATTTAAGCTTATAGTGCGATAAATATGGTCGAAACTTGCCACGTTTAAACAAGAAAGCAACTTGTGCTTTAATCTGTATAATACGTAGATATAAGTTTATGTTGGCTTTAATTTTCGTATACGCTGTTGACTGACTTTAAGATTCTATGGGTATTTGTTCTTTTGTTAGGAGTTCCTTAAAGATTAGTTCCAAGAATCATTTTTTTTTCTCTAAAATATCTTTGTCATTATTAATTCAGTATATATTTGTTTTTATATTTGACGCAATTTGGGACGTCAATAATTTTAAAAAAATATTTATTACGCACGCCTATGATGCCGTCATCGCGTCCTAGCGACTCTTTTTATGCATTTTACCGCCCTGCCTCCTCAGGCGTTGTAATAAATACTAGTTTGTTAGGTATAATTAAGAGAAGTTTAAATTACCAAATCCATTTTAACAGCTACAATACAATATTTGGCAATGGCCTCCAGTAGATTACAATATTATCGATGGTTTTCGAGAAAAGTGGCATAAGTAAAAAGAGGCAGTTTCGTAAAAAAATCGCTTTTAAAATTACGTTGACAGAATATTTTGGATTTTTGTAACCATAATGAGTATTGTCAACTTTTAATGGTTTTTAGGTAATTGTTATAAAACAGTTCTTTGAAAAAATTACTTATTTTAAATTGTTTTGATAATTTGGAGCAAAAATGAATAAGTTTTTGTTAAATGTGACACTTTTCTTGATAAATTAAATGTATTTTATTCTGACACTTTTCGATATATGCCGCTTTTCGTGAAATAATCCGGGTAAAATATTAATTTTGGGAGGCACTTTTTTTACATGTGACGTTTTTCTAGACAAATTAACGATACTTTCGCTACATGGTTGGAACACAACTGATTTGTGACGGTTTTCTAGAAACGCGTCGATACAATTCGATCGTTAGACAAAAGGACACTTGCGCCATCTCTTAGCAAAACGTAGAGTTTCACTTGTGACGTTTTTCCAGATAAAAATATATACAATTTGTAGTGGTTTTTTACGTTTAACGCAAAAAGTAGCTTTTTTGACTTATGTCACTTTTCTCGAAAACCATCGATATATACAATCCTTTTTACAGATACGCTGTTTGTTATTGAAAAATTCCAGTTAACGTTAAAAATGTAAGCACTAAACAATTTATCGCCACATTATAAACCATATTAATTGAAAATGCTTTTGATTCCATTGACAAATTCTTGAATTTTATGGTGCTATATTTCTATTTAATTTTAAAATTTTTGTTGTAATGTTGACGTGCCCTACATTCTTTTGTGATCTTTGTATTAATAATTTAATTTAATAATTTATGTAAAAGCGCACAGAACGAATCAAATATAAACCTCAAATGAAGGAAAAGTCAAGCCAGTTTCACAACTATGATTGTATATATATATATATTGAACAAACCCGCACTTTATTTGGCTAAAGCTCACACAGGGGTAAGTTCATGTTATTTTCTGTGTGGCAATAGACTAAATATTAACCTTAGTTAACATCTGTATTTACTTCGATTAAAAATTGCCGCTTTTATACAATATGTTCATTTTATAGGAGATTGCCAATGCGCTTAATAAAATCTAAATAAAAGTATATTCTCGTTCGAACATTTTTTTTATTATTGATCTGCCGAGGACTCTGACATTTACGAATAACACAACCTAATTACAAATAAATAGAATTTTGATAATAAACTCGAGAACAAATCCAGCACCAGAGGCATTACCATCGTTACAATTAGTAATTATCATATGTAAATAACAATAGACCCGTATAATCTATGGTAACAATAAATCTAATACTTGCTTCGAGTTTAATACACGCAGGCAGAAAGGATAGAAAGCGGGACAAACTTAATGGGATAAAGATACTAATCCCTTATTATAGAATATGATACAGCATTACAATTCCCAGAATGAAAATTCTTTATTTTGCAAATTGGTTGTTTCATTTTGTAAAATGAAAAAATTGCCATTTTTAATATTTAACTTTAAACTTTAATTTTTTCTGTATCTGATGGATTCGTCTGTTCGTAACAATTTATTTTGGATACCAAAGAACGCGTATTTACGGGAAGAAAGTCGAAAGTAATGCACCGGTTATACATGAAATAAAGGGAGAGAATGAATGGGAATTATTGTTCTCTTCAGATCATATGACCATCGGGCTGGGCTTACCAAGTATTTTTCTGACTGCGAGTTTATCGAAATTGATTTCATAAACACGCACGTTTCTACGTCATTATTTTTCTCTGTATGTTTTAGTCGATTTGCGGCGATATTTTATTATTTATTTTTTATTTTAAAGAATGACAAAACATAAATAATTATAAAATTAAACATCACGCATTTTTACCCCAAACAACAACTGACCTGAAATTACCGAAAATGTACCAGTTTTTCCAATTGATACACAACTGACTATTACGCGACTAGGAATGCCGCAGGACAATAATTTCTCGTTCAGTCATCTGCATAAGGAATGTTAAGCAATCAGTTATAGTTCCATTTAAATCAGCTGCTGGCAGAATTCGTTACGATATAGGAAAGCAATTGCAACATTTTAATCGTAGAAATTAAAAAAAATATAAAAAATACAGTTTTCCAAACAAGGAAATGCATTTATACATCTGTCCCTAAAAATAATCATAACTTTAATGTCAAACGATTTGAGATGGGTAAATAACGTCTATGATCGACTTCGCCTTGATCCAGGTTGCAACACAGTCTGATGTTCTTATCCTATTTAGTTAATTGCCTTAAATAATCAACGACATGATACCAAGTAAAAAATTGGCGCTCCTCCAAACAATAAATGCCTTTTCTAGTCAGGTCAGTATTTCAACTGCCCAGTTGGGAGCACAAATACCTCAATTAACAGCTATTTTACCGTAAGTGCATGTTTCCAGCTATATTAAAGTTTATAGCTCGACACACGAGTCTGTGGCTACCAAAAGAAAAACCTTTGTTAGTTAACAACGTTGCCACATACCGTTTCTTAATTATAATTAAACATTGGTTAGCAAGGAAACCGTGGATTTTAATGTATTCATTTAATAATAATATATTTAAGAAACTAAGAGTCTTTTATTATAATCTCAACATTATTCATAATCTCTTCTTATTCTATTAATGTTGATATTGAAATGGCCTGGAAATATGGCAACATAGTGTACAATGAAATGAAACACGTGTTAGTTGTTAATTTTGATCGATACTTGTGTGTGACAGCGCTGTGTCAGGGAAATAGTAATAAAACAGGCGCAAGCTATTCAGTTCCCATAAATACGTCGGCGCCGTGTGGCAAAACTTAATTAATGCGTCTTTGACATTAATACGACCAAAACTAAAGAATCATTATCACTGAATCAATATTAAGGCTGTTCTCTTTTCATGCCGAAATATATTTTCCTATTTTCATTGCATTTAAAACATATCGGTATAGCACGCCCATGATTCCCTTCCCTTTACCGATTCCCCGTAGCCACAGACTAGCGTGACAACCTGTAGTCGATATTTATTCTTAAATAACCAAGTCTTAATATGCAGGATCATTGTGAACATTTTCGCTTTTAAGGTTAGTTTAGCTAGTTGCCATGCGCTCCACTTATCAAACAGATAAAAAGTGATCTTGAATCTTGATACAATGCGTGGGGTTCCATGGCGTAGTCATAGTTCAATTATTATAAACACTAGAAGTGGTTTAAGTCCGTAATGTTATAAAATTGTAATGGGGGTTCACGACATGTCCAGACCAATGCGCTATCGAAGCTTATATGTATCAACATTTTCGTTGGGGGTAATCACACGTGATGAACGATATATAAACCGTAAAAATAATTGCAATGGCAGTTGATAGTGAATGAAAAAGTACCTTCTTGCCTTTCTATTAACTTACCATTTATCTTTGACCAAAGGCTGAATTGGAGGCTAAATTCAATAAACAGAGTTAAGCTTGCTTTGCGCCAATAGGGAGCTTGCATATTTTTTTATTGCATAAATATGCTTAATTACATTAAAAGATACGATATGCCAAATATGACGCCGTAAATATCATTAATTCATTAATTAATAAAGTTTCGCGCGCCGGCAAATAATTTCAAACAAGTTTAAAGCGCGGGAAGCAGCGTGACGTCACTTGTCACGAAATCGGGATTATTTACATTGACGATTACACGAATAACGTTAATTTGGTAGTTTAAAAAACCTTATAAAGCAGTTACTTTGTAGAACGCTGTTTATCATGCAACTTGATTTCTGGATTGTTTTTAAAATAAATATATTTGATTACGTATTAAATGTAAGTACAATTGTCAAAAATTTTGCATTTGGCGAATTTTGAGTTTGTTTTTTAAAATAAAAATTATTACTATATTTTTAAAAAGCGCAAATTATGCTTAATAAACATAAAAAAACAATATACAGGCTCACCCATTTAAAAAATCACAGGTTTCATTAATATTTTTTTATAGAAAAAAAAGCTGATCAAGCCACTGAACTCCACGTAAAAAATTCAATCAATATCAGTTTTTACTTTTTTGATAACGGAAAAACCAGATGTGCCTAAAAAGCGAAGATTTTCAAAAGTATTCTGTAGATTAAAAACTGTTGCCCTGGAGAGGGTGTCCATTTTTCGATGTAATTGCACGGTATCTCGGTAGCTAGTAAAGATAGAGACTTGCGGTTTTTACATTACAACGCTACCTTTTCGTGAAACAAAAGAAGCCGCAAAACAGAATTGAGGAGTGATCATACAAAACGCAATAAACCCACTTAAAACAGTTTTGAGTAAATCGCGAAAGTGTTTTATTAGAAATGTCTGATATATTTTAAAAAACGGCTTTGTGTCATTTCATATAGGTCAGAAAGGACGTTTATAAACTGATAATTTTATATTCATTTTGTTTATGTATGACGAGCTATATGTGAAAAAATAATGGATTTATTACGGTTTGTTTGATTACCAGCAGGATTTATTACATTTAGTATAAATAACATTTATACAAACATTGATATTTTTTATTACAACATAGAACAAATATTTATTACCAATACTAAGAGCTGTTTATAAGTAAATGAAAAAATAATAAAAAATCATATGCGAGCTCCATGATCAGGTTCCAAGCAGTCGCATTCCTGCTCCTCTTCTTCTTCGTCCTGGTTCACGATTGCATTTTCAGAAGATAAAATATTTTTATACCAGGATAGACTTGGATCCTCCATCCAATCTGCCCCAAATTGTTTCTGCAGCAAATGCTTATTTTTTTCTGGAATAGAATTTTTGAGGGGTATTGCTTCTAGCTTGAGGTTATTTTCCTCGTTTTATTATAGACTTTGAGATTTCAGTAAGGGATTCAAATCTAAAATTTTGGTAGCATGCCACCTTTATTGTTTTTTTAATATTATTTTTAAATCGGAAATGCCAGCAATTTTCTTAAGCTCTTTCTCCAATGATTTTACATTAAACAAATTCCAGTCCACACCAAGTTCTTTAACCACTCCAAACTTTGCATATAAATCCTTATACTCTTCTTTGGTTTTAATAAAGGGGTTTCTTCTTAAACACTTCTCAACCCTTCCAAATACTCTATCGGCGGGCAGGAAGCTATGTCCACGAACAGGATTTGTAATTCTTATTTCTTCCACGCTGGCAGGGGCTTTAAATTTTAGCCAATAGTAAAGAGTATGCATTATGTGGGAATTCTTTCCCCCCCCCCCCACATCAATCACAAAATAACCTAAGCATTTTTATTTCTTGCAATTCTAAGGCATCCAGGTAATTTAAAAGGGCCGAACCTACTTGAATAGGGCCTCTTCCCGCTAAATTTCCAGACTATGTATAAAATACTGGATGTTTTAACTGCAGGTCAACACAACAAAAGATGTATAAGCTAATTTGATGCGAGTAGAAAGCATCTGATATGGGAGTTCGGGGCAGGGGCTGCACTTGTTGCAGGTCAAAGCAAAATGTCTTGGAAGATTCAGGGTTTTCTTTCGGTAACTCATAAAAGGCTTTTGACCTCTTACTATGTATTCGAAGTTGCGAAATTAAAAGGCTTTTCTTTGATTTATCTTGTTCCGATTTAATTTGGTATTTTAAACGCAGCAGTCAGAAGCAGGTGAAGAAAATCCTACATTAAATTCTTTCCTAAAGATTCATGGACAAACTTGATTTAAATGCTTCGCCACACTTTAAGTTATACACTTTATGTAGCTTACGAATGCTTAAATCAGCACCTAGGTATATTCTCCGTGATTTTGCTCTATTATAATGAAGTAGTGCCATCTAACAAACCTTAAACGCAGACAATTTTTAAATAATTTTAACTGCATTACTAGCTTTGGGATTTACTACACATTGAATGAATTCTGAATAAATTTCAAAATATTTTGGATTTATTACATTTTGATTGAATTGCTTACTTTGGGGTTTAATTTCAATGGGATTTATTGCGACTCTGTTGTCACCAATGGATTTATCCCATGGCTTTTATAAATACACCATATCAAACTAGAAAAATGTCAAGATTGGATTTATTGCGTTTTGTATGATCACTCCTCAATTCTCATAGCTTTCTTAGCTTTTAAGCTACAGGGTGTTTTCGAAAATGTTTGTTTTTGACCACCCCCTGTATTTCAGTTATCCTTTAACTTATCAAAAAATTGAAAACTGTTCCTAAGAGAGTTTTTTAAGCAGAATTTAGAGGCGTACTTACGTTTTTTCTGGGAGTCTTACTTTTCGAGATTTAAAGCAAACGTATGATATTTTAAATGGGACATCTTGTATATTTTTCTCTTATATGATTAGGTTTTTTTTAAGCTTTTCAAAAATATATAACAGTTGATAGGTACTAACAACAATAAAGGCATAAATAAATCGAAAAATTTCGAAAATTAGGGTAGTAAAGGCCACGAAACCATTAAAACAAACAAAATAATATCTATCTCTCATGACAACTATTAAAAAGCGTAAAAATAGTAAAATCAAATAAGAGAAAAATATACCTACCCATTTAAAAAATCATATGTTTGCTTCAAATCTCGAAGAGTAAGACTACCAGGAAAAACAGTAAGCACGCCACTGAATTCTGCTTAAAAACAGTTTCAAACATTTTCGTAGCTTAAAAACTAAGAAATCCATGACAATTATGTTTGCGGCATCTTTTGCTTCATGGAAAAGTAGCGCAGTAATGTAGTAAAAACCGCAAGTATCTATCTTTACTAGCTACCGAGATAACCTGCAATTACATCGAAAAATCGACACCTTGTACACCCTACATTAAAACTAAAAATAATTTTTGCACAATCTATTTATTTGTCCGAAGAGAACGTTGTGATATCAATAATTTCACGCCATTGGAAAGGCTAACGGCCCGTGGAACATTATTTAATTGAATCGAATGAAACAAAACGGCAATTATTATTGGCCATGAATAATTCCCAGAACGAAGCTTTAATCTCGCGAGGTACTATTAACTTTATTGATTAATTTTCGTAAATATACTGCACTGTTGTTCTACGCCCATATTGATTGGTAGGCTATAATCATTTATTTTTATTGGTCATCAGCAATATGAATTTGATAAAAGAGAGTTTTTCCATGGCCAAATGAAAAAATGCCTATTTAGTCTTTGTAATTATTGTTATTACTACAAAAAAACACCTTTTGAGATTTTCGTTTGGCGATCCATCGAAATGTGATATATTCCCAAAGCGTACCCACTAAGAATTGCCGCAAAGAACTTTGTCAAATTCGAATAACTATAAAATAAGGTCAACCAGACCGACCCATCAATTACCTAGATTTCCAAAAAATTATATAGTAAAAAATGTATTAATTATTTTCCACAGATACAGAATTTCAAATAAAAACAACATGAATTAGTGCCCTTTGAAATTGGTCACCCCTCCAACCAACTAAATATTTTTGTAGTAGCGACATTAAATTTTTTTAATTACCATAATTAGAAAACTTGCTCTTTTCTAACTCTTTCTTCACTTGAATTTCTAAAAGCCGTATTACAGTCGGCAAGTCTATCGGCAAGTCGCAATTCTCTTGCTTATAAGCATGCGCAGTTGAAAACAGCTGATCGGATTTGGCAATTCTATTGCTATTGCCAAAAGATCGGTCGGGATCGATTTTTGTTGCAAGTGCGTTTGCAATTCTGGTGTTTTTCTAGTGACTTTCTTGGTTAGAGGTTAGAAAGTTTATTAACATTTCGCATAAAGTTCTAGAGGTTGGTGTTGGTACTCATATTCCCCCTATAAACCTTGATCTATGCTTATATTGCAATTTTAAAAACATGGACTTGCACCACGACTTGCACGATGTATTACAGTCCTGCAATTGAATTGCAGCAATAGAGTTGCAAGGTCAAAGTATTGCTGCAATTCGTTGCCGACTGTAATACGGCTTTAATGGTATGTATTATGCACAGTTTAAGTTAGGGCAGGTTGGTAACGTAAACTCGACGACAAAATAACCAACATGAACTAACCATATCATATAAATGCAGTGATAGATATCTGTACACTATCGATTTAATTTTCTTATTTTACGTATGGGTCATTAACGGGAGCAAACAGTCTGACGGCAAGAAAATCATTATTCGCCACATAGGAAAATTGTTAATAGAAGTAACACTACAGTACAAACAATTATTGTAGATCAGTACAATAATGAACTTAAACACAAGTCATATACATATATCGATTTTTTCTTTGGTTAAGTGAGAAAGCTTTTGGCTTTGAATTCGTCATTTGTAATGATTTTTTTTGTGAAAATAAAGATATTTACTATTATTAATTTTTTTAATGAATTTGACGAGATTTGATATAATATGTAAGTTCAACAAAATCCAAAAGCTTTACTAGAACCGACAATAAAGCTCAAAACTATGTTAATAAAACTGTTAACCACAAAACGTCATAAAAAAAGCACAACTTAAAAGGTAGAGCAGCGCGGAAAACTCCATGGATTAGTAAAGAGAACAAACGTAAACGCCTTAAATTTGCAGAAGAGCGTTGGAACAAAAATATTTCGTTTCGGAGTGATGTCATTTTTACTAATGAAAGTATATTTAAGGTTTCTGGATCGGATGACGAATAAATAATGGTTGTGGAGAAAATCAACCGAAATAAAACAAAAACATGACGGTAACGGTAAAACATGGTGAAGGACCCATTATTGCCTGAGAGTGAATATCTATCAAATTTAATTGAAGGTATAAAGGATGTTCTTGGACATTTCAGAGCAGCAAACACAAAAATTTAAAATTGAAAAACATTTTTGCAATAATGATTCAAAACAAAACACAAAAAATTGAAATGTGATAATAATTTAGTAGAATCTCCCTTAATAACGGGCACCTCTCATAAACGAACACCTTCCTTGAGCCGACACTTGCCAAACTTTTAATTCTGATCCTTGTTTGTGAAAATACATGTCTAGATTTCTTATTAATATGTATTATCTTTTTTTTTATTTATATTATGTACCTATGTATAATATAGTTCCTCACTTAATTTTCTCTCCAGCCGACATGTTGACATGTTTATCGAAACACCGCCAAAAGTCTCAAAAGTCCAGATCCAGAAGTCATTGAAAATCTATGTAGTCAATTTAAAGTATTTTAATCAATCTATTCAAATCAGTTAGAAGCTGCTTCAAGAAGAATGTAAAATGAATTGTGAATTGTGGGGTCAATGCCTGATCGGCTAAAAAATGTAATAAGTTAATTTTATTTTGACTTTTTCATATTTCAAATGTGATAAAAAGTTTTTCTCAATTTGTATCCTATTGTTTTCAATAAAATTACTTATTTTTTAAAAATTTGGTTGATTTAGGGCGCACTTTCCCAACGCTTACAATTCTAGTTCACACAGTGGCGTACAGGGTGAGTCAACCATCGAGTAAAGTTCATTATCTCATTTGTTTCGAGAATTACCAAAAAAAGTTAAATTTGAAAGTTTTTGAGAATGTTAAGATGCAGTTTAAAATTATTTTTGAGTATACGGGGTGGTTCAAAAAAGCGTGGCGAATATAACATAAGTTTTTTTTTAAATGGAACACCCTATTTTTAATTTATTTTTAGATTCTGCATGAAATTCTAAAACTTTTTTGTTAATAGTATTATACCTAAACCTAGTAGTTGTTCTAATATTTTAATTTTTCTAGAAAAATATTAGTTTTCATTCTTATAAAAAATTGACAGTTCCGCCATCGTTTCTGAAGGTGAAATACTCATATTTGGTACAAACGTTCTATTGGGATGACAAAAAAAATTTATACATTTCGACTAATTCAAATTGAATCAACTTGTTTAAATGGCACACCCTGTATATTATTATTTTCTCTGATAGGTTTTATAAAACTCTTCAACTTTCGTTAAGTATGTCATATACCTATCTTAAATAGTTTGCGACTTATTTTGATTTTTCTAATTGCACCACGAGAAAATTTAAATATCATCCCTTCCATATAGAACTACACCAAGAACTTGTAGATCGTGATTTTGAACAACGAGTAGACTTTTGTACCACCATAAATGAAGCTATAGAGGCCGATTCGAATTTTTTCTCCAAATTAATGTTCTCTGATAAAGCTACCTTTCGCAGTAATGGAGCAGTTAACCGCCATACTATGCACTAATATTTGACAGTTAATCCATTTTGGGCCCGGGAAATTCAAACTGAAAACCATTAGTCGCTTAATGTATGGTATGGATTCAACAAGACAAAGCTAAGGCCATTACCATCGGGAAGTTCGGGAATTTTTAAACCCTCAGAAAAATGGATAGGTAGGGGTGGATTCATTGGGGCCCCCCTCGATTATGTGACTTAATACCTTAGATTTCTTTTTGTGGGGCTACATTAAAGATCGTGTTTTTGTAAATCCCTAAATAGGATACGGGATGCCTGCAGGACAATACCGCCCTTTATGCTAAGGAACGTGCAGGGAAATATAGTAAAAAGACTAAATATGTGTATTCAAGTAGATGGGCATACTATTGAACATGTATTACGTCATAATAGTTAAAAATTAAAGTAAGTTAGTTAGCAGAAACATTATTAATTTAAAGAAATAGTCCATTCTCGAAGTGGAGTTGAAATATAGGGAAAAGGGGAAAGAAAGTCAAAAAGTCTTTCTCCACTAATTTAATAGTGAGCTATCAAAGGCTCAATTTTAAAATTAAAACGTCTCTACATGTTTCGAAGGTAGTAACCTTCATCTTCAGGAGACAAATGTAGTGCTGCAGTTATTATTAGCAGTAGAGAGAAAACTGTTGGTGGAAAGTGACGCTGATGGAGCTTTTTTAAAAAATATTTTGACAAGATAGGTAATAAAAAATTGAATGCAATCAGCATACTGAAATTGTAAATGAAAAAAGAAATGTTATATTTAATTCAAAAGTTCTGTGAAGACTCTGTCAATTTGTGGTCGAATTTAAAAAGGGAAGATATTCGTCATTTGAAAGTCATAAGTTAAGATATATAAAAAGGATCTTTTGGACAATCTAGGTCATGTTATAAAAGTTCTTATTTTATTTTGTAGAAGAAAAGAGAAAGATTTTTGTTAGCGTTTTATGAGAAATTATAATGTTGAAATTTCATTTGTAAAATTAATTATTGGAGACCTAAGCTCCCGTCAACTTGTGTTATGTAGGGAAAATAATAGAATTAGATTTAAAATAAAATTAGTAAAAAACACAGATCTTATATTTTATATACCCTCAAAGACTAAATAGGGAGACGGACACAGTTAAAAAAAGAAAAATTATTATTATTTACTTTATAGCGTTGGTCCCGTTAATGTAATAAAACCAAGGGTAAAAATAAAAAAAAAATAAATAAATAAATCGCAAACTATTAAAAATAGGTATATATGACATACTTAATGAAAGTTGAAAAGTTTTATAAAACCTATCACAAAAAATAATAATAGACAGGATGTGCCAAAGTTGATATTTTTCAATTTAAATTAGTCGAGATGTATAAATTTATTTTGAACGCCCTGTAGCATCTAACTCAAATTTCGTTACATGTTTTTTTTTTGTCATCCCAATAGAACGTTTGTACCAAATATGAGTGTTCCACCTTCAGAAACAATGGCGGAACTGTCAATTTTTTATAAGAACAAAGACTAAAATTTTTCTAGAAAAGTTAAAATATTAGAACAACTACTAGGTTTAGGTATATAACATTATTAACAAAAAAGGTATAGAATTTCATGCAGAATCTAAAAATAAATTAAAAAATAGGGTGTTCCATTTAAAAAAAAACTTATGTTATATTCGCCAAGCTTTCTTGAATCACCCTGTATACTCAAAAATAATTTTAAACTGTGCATCGTAAGATTCTCTAAAAATTTTATATTTAACGTTTTCTGGTAATTCCCGAAACATGAAATAATAAATTTTACTCAAGGGTTGACTCACCCTGTACAGTTTAATGACCCTTAGCGATAATTTTATTTTTAACTGTCTTTATATATGAACTTTTAAATGTAAAGTTAGCTACATATTGTCAATTAATAAATGATCCTGTACTGTAAAGGCAGAGTTTTCCCTCAACTAGGTAAAAGTGCATACCTACTATAGTTAAGAAATTCTTCAAAGAAGCAATACATCCCGTTACGTTCTTTACACCATTATACAAAAACTCCTCAAAGTTAATTAAGTATTAACCTATCAAACTACAAATAGAAAAGATGTTTATATATTCTAATTGATGGATATCATTTGCTCTGTTGATGAGCTTTAGTACGATCAATACTGCTTGATTAATACTGCTAAAAATAAATATGCTTTATTCAAATACAAATAATAGGAAGCAGGGTTAGGCATCAATTCAATTACGCAAAGAATTAAAAATCAATAAAAGTAAGTAGCAAGATCAACGTTGGCAGAATAAAAAATGAGTAATTAAATTACACCAAATTAATTAAATCCAAGAACTAGGGGCAAGTTAGCATCGTCAGCAATTATTATTAGTAAAATACCTTTGGTACTTACTACTTGGTACCTACTTATCATTCAGTAAGCATGGGCGCCAGTTTATATTTTATTATACATGTTTCAACTTTTACCAATTTTTCATAAGAGGGTGGTTAAGAAAGAAGATTTTTTAAAACCTACCTGAACATCAAAGTTGTGCTGTTGTTGCTGCAACACTGCATTGTCCACTTGGTGCTGTTGCTGACCTGCGTAATGCTGATGTTGATTCTGATCATAGCCCTGTCCAGCAGCAGCCTGAGAGCAGAAAACCAAAAAACATTAATTTTTGCACATAAATAAAGAAAAAAAATATTCCAAAGCACAAATTTAGACTGAGATCCCATAGACAAACATGGTTTTACGACAGATGCAAAATCTATACTTTTGACAGTATATGCCATGCAGTTATTTGCTTTTCATGAGCAACAAAAGTGTTCCAGAACAAAACATTGACTTTCTGCTTTTGTTCTTAAAAAAAAGGCACATTGGTTCTTGGCTGAAAAATTATTTCTCCTTTTTATAGAGAAAAGTAAATCTTTTGTAGCAAAAATAGTTTATTGAACACAAATTTTTAATAATTCTTCAGATTGTCAAAATACGACAAAATAAAACATAACATTAGACAATAAAAATCTTCGGAATTACAACTTCTTAAAGGATGCAAGATTAAAATTTCTTTTAAAAAATAGTTAATTAATATTGTGTGTTTCGTCTTTATGAGATGTCCTGACGTCATAGCCTGTTTTTAGAGATTTATTAAAATTATGATCGGACCTAGAAATATATACATA
Source organism: Polydrusus tereticollis (assembly GCA_963920685.1). Taxonomy (NCBI): domain Eukaryota; kingdom Metazoa; phylum Arthropoda; class Insecta; order Coleoptera; family Curculionidae; genus Polydrusus; species Polydrusus tereticollis. The sequence goes on from OY987327.1 coordinate 65,870,699, forward strand.
CAGTTGAATTAAATTTGGGCAAAAGGTATTAAAACTTTATGCGATATTGAATTTACTACTGTAACAACTTAAGAAAAGCACACCCTGTATCTGTACCATTTAGGCGAGGCGCAAATGGATTGTGTCAACGTATTATATTTCTTTCAGTCCTGTTAATCTTTAAGAATATTTATGGGTTATTTGGGATACCCTAAAAGGCCCTTGTTTTAGGAATTGATTGAGGGCAGTTGGAAATATACGTTTGTACCATACGCTGGGTTTTATTATTTTAATTATTCTTTTGGTAAATGCGTTTATACTACAAACTTAAAGTATTCTTCTTTAATACGAACCCACTTATAGCAAATATATAAAACTATAGATCTTTTCATAAATAGCATTAAAAAACTGTTCTATTAAGAGAAACAAAAGTGCACATACATCTGTCGATTACGTTGTTTACTATTTGTGAAAAATGCCGAAGCATTTAAGTAGTCGGTGCAAAGAGCGAATAGCTTCTTTAAGAATGTTACCCTTGACAGCAGTACAGAGAAGTAAATTTAAAGAGTATGTTAAGGTCTAGATATTTTATTTCTACTTTACTAATTTTTAGCTTGAAGCAGCTGCCCTAAATTTGAATATCTCCACTGTAAGCGCAATTTCAATAACTGTTAGGGAAAATAAATTATTAGAGTCACCTAAAAAGACCGTTTTTATTCAAAGAGAGTTGTAAATGTGTGAAGATTGGATATAAGTTCTATCTGTGACACTATTTATGGAATGTACGAAACAAGTAAGTTGTATATTTATGTATTAATTAAAAATTATAATATTTTACGTCGGTTATTCATAAGCTGTAACTTTTTTTAGAACATCGTATAACTTTGACAACTTTAAGTAAGAAATTAAAAGACAGAGAACTGTTTGATGGTTGTCTTAACTCTTTAAGAAGCCTCTTCAAGAAAGTAGGGTTCGGATGATAAAAAGATGAACTGAGGCGAGGGCTCATGGAACTTTCCCATGTAGCTTTCAAACGACTGGTATTTTTGAAATAATATATTAAAGAAAAAGAAGCATTCTTGTATCAATTCGTTTTCTTGGATAAAACTCGGATATTTTGGTTACAAGCTGGCAACACTGTCGATAACTGACATCACTCGAAGGGTATGACGTGCATCGGTTTTTGTTTTACATTAACTATATACATATTTTTTGTAAGTCTTGCTTTGTTCCGGTAGCAGCTAGTTCGGTAGCATAAGCTTTGTTTATTTTTGGGACGACCTCGGTCTTTGTTCTGTAATAGTCTACCTCAACAGACTCTGCATAAAAACCACTCTTGTAATACAGTTTTAACGGCTGCTCTCATAAGCTAGCAAATTAATGCTCCTCCAGGTAATTTAAAATATGACAGGAGGGGCTTACAAAAGCTTTGAAGTAAAAACGTTTATCCAACTTGGAAATGGGAGAGTACTATAAAGCCTTCATACAACAGTTTTTTTAACAACGGACAACAAACGAGAAGCCGCTTTGTTTCGAAGATACAGGGCGACAATTGATGCTGTCCGCCTGACTGCAATATTCAGCCCTAAAGTCAAACTGTTCGTCAAGCAGCATGTTGCGATCAAAAACGAAGTTATTTAGGCGGCTTAAAATAAGTATCTCAGTGATTTTTCCCAGACTGGCTGATAGGCCCGTAGCTAGTCGGTGCAATGGGATCTATAATAACTTAATCGATAACTTTTGCATGTTTCCAAGCACACGGAAAGTGACCTTCGATTATCGCTTCCACTGTTGTACAAATTTTTTGGTGTAAGCTATCTGAAACACATGCGTCAAGGACTAAGCAAGCGTGCGATCAAATTAATATTCCTTCGCATCTGGTGTGGCTTTATGTGGGTCTTATGAATCGGACGCGAAGGTGTCGATGGGCTGAAATTAGGAAAGAATCGCAACTTACCGAAGTAATCATTTATGTTTTAAATAATTTTCACGAGTGGCATTCCTTCCTAAAGGGAATTGGTTTATTCTTTTGGTTTTATTATCATGCATACTTATACGAACGCCGAGATGACTGACATGCATTTCGTTTACGGACTTGATGGCAATTCATTACAAGCTAGGCGGTTGTACATTGAACGATTTCCTGACCCTAATGGTCTTGATAGAAAAACCTTCCAAATGAAACAAGAACATTAAAACGAAGTTGGGAGACCAGGAAGGCCAATGACAGTAAGAACGGTAGAAGTGAAAGAGAATCTGCTGGACATGATAGAGGAAGATCCAGGTACTTCTACTCGAAAAATTGAAATTACTGCGAATGTAAGCAATGGAACTCTTTGGAAAATCCTTAGTGACTATTTGTTGTACTCATACCACCATTCCTCAACAAATGCAATAAGGAATTTTCACAACAACCATGTGTGGACCAAAGAAAATCCACTTGAAGTACTTGAAGATCGTTTTCAACATCACTTCTCATTGAACGTTTGCGTTGGAATTGTGGACGACTGGCTAATTGGATCGGTATTTCTATCAGGAAAACTTACCGGCGAGGTATATCGCAACTTCTTGGAACAAACGTTACCTCAGTTTCTGGAGGATGTACCATTGGCAACAAGAAATGCAATGTGGTTTATGCACGATTTTAGTGTGGTTGCTTGTGAGTTCTCAACAGTAACATACGGAGATCGCTGGATTGGTCAAGGTGGACCTCACTTAAGGCCTGCTCGATCTCCAGACTTAAAACCCCTGGATATAAAGTCATTACTTTATACTACTCCAGTGGAGAATGTGGAAGATTTAAGAAATCGGATAATTGCGGGTGGAACTCAATGAGAAACGACCCTCGTGTTTTTCAAAGAGTTCGGCAGTCAATGAGAAGATTGGATTCCCTTCTCATCACAGAGTGCTAAAAACTCAGTACAGAGTACAGCACACCACGTTTAAGAGCTGTTTGAGTTTTAAGCACTTGACTGGGCTATGCGCTAAGTCAAGAGGCGGAGAAAGGGGAACGTAAAATTGTTATGTACTTACATGTGCCAAAACTGAGAAGTAACTTAGCCAATTTTCTTGAAGTTTGCTAAAGGGGCGATATCGTCAATCTCATTGGTTGCAACAAAATTTTCCGTCAATCAAATTGTTTGAATCTCGCCTAGCATAGAAGTTACGACACCCATCTTTCGCTTATCGTATTCATACCAACATCATGATTACATGGAAAATTCGAAGTACTGTGTTTTACAAACTTCTCCACTGCTATTTTGCTAAATGTAACAATTTTATTGTTTCCAGTAGTTGTTTATCCCCAAGCGAACCCGTTGTTGGGGGGGCTTTGCTTGCTGAATGCCTTAGCTAAATTTACCCTTTCCACATGATACGACGGTCTCTGGTTCTTGCATCCTAGCTGAAGGTACTCATTTTTAACAATTCTTGTAGATTATCAAACTTTACATGTTACTTTTGGTAATAAAATGTTGTTATTGTCGAAAATTTTTGTTGTCCTGTATCCTCGAAACAAAGCAGCATTTCAAAAATCATGAAAGAAAAAAATGTTCTTAGAATAGTCCAGGGAACAACCCCTTCAATTTTTGCGGTATGTTTAATAAACGCCCTGCCATACTCATACTATGTTTCCTGAACGTAAGCGGTTCTGATACCAAGCCATTTAATTGCAACTAAACAACATAATCGAGATTGTACCATTATTCTTTTACCTGTTGTGATTCAACAAAGTGTTCAGCAAATTGTTGGTTGACGCTTTCCGCCAAAGTGACTCCAAGATGGGGTCCTAAAGGATGGTGAGGTGGTAAGTGGTGCAAGGGGTGTTGGTGCGGGTGTAAAGGGCCGCCGCCACCGTCAACGGGTGGAGGTTGTTTGAGGACGAGGCCCATGGTGGCGGGGTCCAGGCCGCCCATGACGCCATTTTTGTGTAAGTCCTCTTCGGCAGGCGAGGGTTGCCGACTGCCAGGAGTGCGACTGCAAAGAAAAAAACATAATTGTTAATAAAGACATGATAATTAAAAAGAAAAAACAACTACTCTACAATCTTTTACGTCCTGTTAGGTTACAAAATTGGTAAACAGGTTTAAGTTTGTATTATAGGATTTATCCCTTTTTAATTATTATCAATATCTAAAATATTATATCGCCTTTGTCTCATTATATGTACGTGGTCAACTTTTACTGACAAAAACCCCAAAAATTATACCAACTAAAATTTTTTTCTCATTATCATCCTTTCTTAAAAACATGACGTAATGATTGCATTATTAAATAACAACAAAAATATAACTGGTAATTCGTAAAGCCCATAACAAATAGTTATTGAACACTTACAAACATTTAAACCTACACCTAAACAATCGTACTAACTACATTTAACGCCGGTTAGGGTAAATTAACAACAATTCGCCCCCAATAAATTAGAAAAAAGCCTTAAATCCATAGGTCAATAAAAAATGTATTTCAAGCGGACACAGCGCGCCATCTAGTAGCACTGCCTTGAATCATCCACTCTCAAGTAATAAAACCCATAGAACAAAATATAAGCACGTGGTAAAACTAAAAACACGCACAAGCCTTCACCGTTGCGGGATAGATGGCGCCAGACATATTACCAATATTTTTTAAACACACGTGGAGCAAGGTGTGGAAGTAGGGCGGTTGTCATGGTAACGAGGCAACATTGAATGAACGAACAGAGAAGCTGTTGGTTGATGTCAGATTGGGCAGACGTAGGAAGTATTAGCATTAAAACAAAGAATGTCAGACGTTTATCATTTTTGTAAAATGAATCCCACAAGTACACAAATATGATATGAAGAGCAGGGTGAATTAGTAAAGTATGACTAACGAGTCTGTGTCTACCAAAAGAATGTCAGGCGTATTATTTACCTGTTGAAAAAAACTTGATTTCAACGGTGACGTTTACTTGTCAATGCTCTTAACGTTAATAAGTTTATAGCATTACCAAGTGAAAATGTACCTAATAGAGCGAATGGTGAGGGAATTTTTAGAATACGTAGAAAAACTTTGGAGATTTCAGTATTTTTAAATTTGCACCTGTGAAGATGATTTAACCTGTTGATTTCTTCCCCTCTTGCCGATATTGCGTACAGACGAATCGACGAGCTATAACACCGATAAACAAAATGTATTACTTGTATGGATAGCTTCTTGAGATAGTTTTAATAAAACTTTCACTCTTATTAATTATTTTCTCATCTTCTACGATGTTGACTAATTGGATATTTTTGGGTTAATATATATTTGATTGGGAATTGGTAAAATTCTTTTAGGTTTGGTGATTTATGGGAATTACAGTTTAGAAGATACTGATCTTCTAAGAACTGCTTCTATCTTGCTTCGCACAGTGTTGGGCGGCAGCCAGTCTTTAGGTAGTTGTATCTTTCTTGTATGCGTGAGCTTAATGTCAGTTTGTAATTAATGAATTTAGGGATACGTCAGTTCGCTGAAAATATTTTGTCAAAATTTTTGTGAAATAGTCGTCTGTCATGTCCATTTTCATGTCTCTGTGAAACAGGCACAAATCTGGGGGCATTACGGGGCGAACAAGTATTAATACATGAACGCACGGTGAAGCACGCGCGTCGATGTTGCCACTGTGTAGACAAATTTGCTGGCCTTTTAACGGAAAATGTGCCTACACACTAAAGGCCCCTTTAGTGATTATGCGCAATACTCTGGTTTGAAATGCTTGTACCCTTTTACGCCTAGTGTTATTGGCCATGCACCAAGAAGTAAGAAGGTCTGATCATAGTTTTATATATTGCTGTTCTTGTACGATAGTTTATTTTGCTATTTTTTCAGAGTAGCGGGTAAATCGCGCACAGCTGCTTTTGCGCCTTTGCTAGACGCTCCGTAGCGCATTCATTCCACGCCATCTTTTGATCAAAGGTGAGGCCGAGATATTTAATTTTGTCGCTCCACAATATCTATCCATTGTTAACTCTGACTCGCGATCTCGGTAAATTAACTCGATTTTGAGAAAAAGATGGCTTGGGTCTTTTTCTCATTTAGGCGAATGACGTTGCAAGCGCGAGATTGCGAGTTCGGGTTTCTTTGAGGTGGTAATGATCGCAGCGTCATCCGCAAACAAGTATAGAAGTGTAAATATTGTAAAGAATCGGTGAAATTGGAGACCCTTGCGGGATCCCCGCCCTCACCGATCTTGTGGAAGACAATGAATCCTCCGATGACACTGCGAACTTTCTGTCCTCAAGAAACGATATAAGAGCATGAACTAGCCAGTTCGGCATACCTAATCTTATCAGTTTAAGTATAAGGCCATCATGCCAGACTTTGTCGAACGCCTTGGATACTTCAAAAAAGACTGCATCGTCCAATGATCAGCTCGAAATCCGAACTGCTCCGGTGGTCAAACCGTATTATTTATCAGACATTTACGTATCAAGACTGGAAAGTGTCATTTTGCAGGGCGAGCAAACAAATTTCGGGCCAACGGCGACGCTGGTAGGCAAAAACCTGTAAGCTTGAAATCCCTGCTAGAGCACTATCCGAGCATGGTATAGGTAGGTACGTGTACCAATTTTTTTGTGGATTTATAGATACTAAATAATGTAAGATTTTGACAATATAAACAAATATCCTCGTCGCGTCGTTATGCTAACGCTGCAAGGGTGATTAATATTTTTAGAGAGATCGGTAAAGGCTTTTACCGTTCTCTTGTGAATGTAAATGTATCAAAAAGGGGCAGTTCTCTGGACGAATGCATAAAAAAGACAATTTTAAAAAGTATCACACCTAAACAAATGAATTTATGACCTCCTTTATTATTTATGCAAGTTGGCAAGAGCTCCGAACTAACCTAAACAGTTGTAAAAACAAAACTGAGAGTAGTTATAGGTACAAGACATAACGTAAAATTGAAAACACCGACTGATATGAGTGTAGCCAGCATTTTAGTCAGGTGACATAAAATTAACTTAGTTGATATGTCGTTATTTTGAATTAACTATGGAGCTAATATCAATATTATTAAAATTAAATTTTCGAAGACGAAGCAACTATTGTAGATAAATGAAACAAGCAAGCACAATAATACTCGGCACAATGAACTTTTTAGGTAAACAATTCATGGGAAAACACCATTTAAAATCCAAACAGCTGACGTAGTCGTTTTAGATAGGCTTATTATAAATTTGATTATTACTTAAAATTATCTTTTGGATTCGAATTTATGAGTCACTTTTAATCAATGAGAAATGTAATTTATCATTGCTAAGCTAATTATAACCCATTTAATATTTAATACTATGAAAACAGCGAATGACGAAAAAAGGGCAAATCGTAAACAGAGTTCCGTACCGTTTTATGTTTGTAATGTAATAATTCGAAATTCCAATAAATTAAATAATGGATTTTCGGAATTTTTCCCTTGCTTGGCTGTGAGACCCTTCGCCGCGCCAAATTTTAACATTCTAGGGTACCTACTCCTATGGGTTCTGATGAATGAGCTGGCCTAAACTTTTTATTGTGTCGAATTAGAGGCTTCAATTTTACAGGACTATTGGGTTTGTAGCCCTTAGTATTTGATACTGATTTTAACTTGATGCATCGACCGTTCCTAAGAAAAAAAATCTCGAAGGCCAGATTGGCGGAAAACGAAGTGTTCCCTTAAGAGTTCGATTTAGTTTTTGCTTTATGAAGTGCGGAACCACATGAACGGTTAGAAGTTTCTGTAGGAACGGCTTTTTGAGTCCATCTTACACAAGGCATATTTTAGCACCAATAAACATTTGAAAAATTTGGTGTGGATCGATGATCAATTAAATCATTGATGTGGATAAAATACGAGAAACCCCCAAATACGTGGTACTTTATCTAAGGATTTTGTGCATTGTGAATTGGCAACACCGCATCGACGGCTCACGCACGTGTCATTGACTCGAGCCAAGGTAGACGCGAGACCTTGAACCGAGTGAAGCCGGTGGATCTGCGGAAATTACCAGAACAGAACCGCATTCGCCCAACGAAGATTGCTGCAGGGACGCAAGTACGCATAATATCAATTTTGAAATTTTAGGTACCTACAACAAAATATTACAGAAAACATTTAACTCCGATAATCGTAAATCCACTGCACTGGCAATAATTTATAGATTGTTGATGTCTCTTCTGTAAAGTGCGGTGTGTAACTTGCTTCCGTTTACATATAACGGTTACTTGCGCAATTAGTGTCATCACTTTGCCCAAATTGCAGGAGCGTCTAAACGTGGTAAAAATGTCGACAAATCGGCAGATTTAGGGTGTTCAAGCATAAGTTTGGCTTGAACGAACTGAAGAAGCTTTTGAAATTTTTCGCGAGTATACAGTTTTCGAAAAGTTTGCATAAATCATTCATACTTAATTCAGTCTGTGTGGCAACATATGTGAACAGCTTTCATTATTTCCTGTCTACAACTTCCCGGAGTATCTTCGTCAGGTGCTCCAATCTGTTGTTCTACACTGATAAAACTGTGCTCCCTTAATCAAATAATCCGATTTATTTGGTGAATAATTATTGGAAATAAATAAATGTGATTTTAATTAACTAAATTTTATTTAACTGAAATAAATGAGAGTATTTCGTTTTATTTGCAAAATTATTTGACTGTTGGTTGATTTGTGTCAAATAATAGAACCCTTCAAACAAATATCTTACCAAAAAAAACACTAAAATAACAAAATCTAAATAACTAATTATTTAATGGAACTAAATCCCGTTAATCGCTAGTTAAATCACCCAATAGAGTACTATTTAAATGTCTAGGTCATTTAAACTAAATAATTATGTATATAAGCAACCAAATATTTACAAATAACTAATTATTTAATCGAAGTACATTTTAAGTTAAGAACTAAATACCTTTAACTTTAATTTAAATCATTCATTGCCGAACTTTTCAAATAATTTGGTCATCCAAACAAATAATTAAGTATTTAAATGAACTCCTGTCGCCTACTTTGGGCTTTGAGTAATTTGATTGGTTATACAAAAGTGGCCTGATCATCGCGTTTTGGGTCAGTTGTGTTCGATTTTGTCTTGTAGAAATTTATGAGTGAGAGTGAAATCTTCTTTGTTAGTGGCACAGAAATTAGTGGTTCCATCAAAAATTAAAACGAAGATATGAGGAATAAACGTAATATATATAAATAATTATTTAGAAGATTGGGGTATATCGAGGGGTATATCCCATATGTTAGATACTTTTCAAGGTAGGAAACTATATTTGAATATTTTAGTTAGGTACGCATGAAACGAGTTAAAAAAGTAAGATAAGAGGCAAAGAAAAGATACTTGTAATACCTAATTTGAAATTTCGAACACAAAATCTTTTTAGAAAAATGTAGCCAGGTATTTATAAATCATGGCTACCTAGGTTATAAATAAGACAGTTTTTCTTAATTTTCACCATAATTCAATACCTATCAAACCTCCTAACGTAAAAAATATAATATAATTAATATAATATTAATAATTATTGTACCTAATATTTGCAAATTTGCCTTTATTTAATTTTTTATCAAAGTTATTAACTTCTCTATAATGTTTTATTGACGTATATTTTAAGGGGAACAACAACTAATGGTCGGTTTATACAGCAAGATAACATAACATACAAATAAAATAAGTTGAATCTACAGATCTGCCATAAGACGTTTAGAAACACATAACATAACAAAAAATAAGAAATAAAATAAGAGATGGTTATCTTTTAAATTTTTTGTTATTTTCATGTAAAAATCGTTGTGCGCGTGCGCGTAATTTGTCATAACCTTTATTTTCGGCAAAAATGTGTTTTTTCTGCTGGTTTGCCCTATTATTTGAACACTATAAACAATTTGATAAGGTTTGTGATTATTATGGTATAGGTACTGATTAAACCATATTCAATAGCAACATTTCAATATTTCTTCTTTTTATGTGACGTCTGTACAAACACGTACTTGAAAGGTATTTAAACCAAATAAATTTATATTTGATCTAAATAAATATAAAAGACAAGTTAAACAATTATGTACTTGAATAAAAAAACAATCACTTTGATGGAAATTACCGGTTTATTTTAATCAAATCACTTAAATTGTTTAATTAAATAACGTTGTTGTTACGGCAAATATATGTAAAACAAAAGTAAAATAAATATCTACTTGATAAAATATATATAAATATCAATCAAATAAATATTTTGTTAACTTAACTTTTAACCTATTTACCTTAAGTCATTGAAGCGGCTTATTTAAGTTAGATTACTGTTAAGGAAATAAATATTTGCTTGAATTTTGTATTCAGTGATTAACTCCAAATAAAAAGTAATTTGTATGAAATCAGATAATACTAATTTAGGCAAATAATTCCTTGGTATTTTTCAAATACATATTTGTTTGGCTAATAGGAAACAAATATTTATTTGAGTCAATGGTAAATTTTTTTGATTCAAATAATTAATTTTATCAGTGTAGGTACAAGGAACGTGTGTGTGTGTGACTTTGGGTTTCAGTCTTCTATTAATTTATTTACGTTTTGTTTATCTATTGTAGTGCTTGAAAAATGTCGGACCAGCGAATATTATCAAGATATTTTAAAATACAGTACCACTTCTGTAGCTCGGACACTGGCTAAAACGGACACTCCAGTAATCCGGATTGCTCTATAAACCGGATATTTTCAAAATTTTACCTCTGTAAACCGGACATTAAAACGTTTCATAAGAAAACCATAAAATTTTTCTTGTCTTAACAAGTTTGACGCGACATAAAGATTGTTTCATTCTTTTTATTTGAATTAGTCATATGTGAGACCCATAGTTAGTTATCTGTTCTGTTGGCAATGGCTCCAAACAAAAGGCGTCACGAAACATTAACTCTTAGCGAAAAATGTAAAATATTAGACAGTCTAAATAAATCCGGAAGTATCCGTCAAACGGCAGCAAATTTTGGAGTGCTTAGATCCACGATTTCTGATATAAAGAAAAATAGGGACAAAATAAGAAACTTTGTGTCAAAATCATATCAAGGGACAGGTATGTGCTCAATAACTTATTGTCATTAGAAAAATGCATAGTTGATCTACATTTTAGGCAAAAGGCAAGTAATCAGAAAGGCCGAGAATCCTTAAGTTGAGCCTGCCTTATACAATTGGTTTTTACAGCAACGACTTGCCCACGTACCTGTTTCTTCAGATCTTTTAAGAACAAAAGCGAAGCATTTTTATGAACGCATAACTCAAAAAGATAATTTTCTGGCGAGCTCTGGTTGACTTGATAAATTTAAAAAACGACACGGTATTCGATTTTTAAAGGTTTGTGGTGAGAAACTTTCAAGTGATGTGAACGCCATTAATCCATTTCAAGAAAAGTTTCATGCTGTGGTGCAGGAAATGGGCTTAACAAAAGAACAGGTGTATAATGCTGACGAATCCGCGGCATTTTGGAGAGCGTTGCCCGATAGAACATGGGTACATAGTCAAGGAAAATCAGCTCCAGACAGAAAAATGTCCAAAGATCGTGTAACCTTCATGTCCTGTTGTAATGCAGAAGGCACACATAAGTTACTACTTCTGGTTCTCGGCAAATCAAAAAATCCCAGAGTTTTTAAAAATGCTAGGCTATCGGTTGTCTATAAAGCAACAAGCAAAGGATGGATGACAAGACCTGTGTTTATAGAGTGGTTTAAAACATGTTTTATACCTAGAGTCAAAAAATTTTTAACAGAAGTTAGCAGACCCAAAAAAGCTTTATTGCTAATCAACAATGCACCCTCTCATCCTCTAGAGGAAGAATTAAATTTTAATCCAGATTTTAGAGTTATGGTTTGGCCCCTAACTGCACGGCAGTGTTACAGCCAATGGATCAAAACTTGATTCAAAATATAAAGGTGGCATACAGAAAGTGCTTACTAAATGAAGTCATACGAACAAATGAAGGAGAGGATATAGTAAAGATGTTAAAAGAATACAATTTAAAAGATGCAGTAGATAACCTTGATTTAGCTTGGAAATCAATTTCTGAAGAAAATATTTAAAAGAGCTCAGGAGCATTATGGGTTGAGCCTATTTGCGGTACTGAGGAATTAGAGGACCCGGAGTCTGATTAAGACAATCTGCTACTTTCGGAACTTCGAAAGAGACTTTGCGTTGTAAGTGAGTCAGACCTTAACGCCATTACAGATTCGCTGAATATCATAGATCCAGAAAATGTCTTAAGTAGCAACGATATTATCCAGTGGGCGATTGGAGAAAAAGACTTTATTGTAGAACAAACGGAAGACGACATAATACACGAAGCAATAGTTAATAAAGACCAACAGAATGAATCCGGCGAATTAGACACTGAAGAAGGAATTGTGCAGAGAGTAAAACATGGTGACGCTGCGAGGTTATTATTATTATCCATTCAATGGGCAGAGGAAAATAAATTTCCAATTCAAGACGTATTGCTACTCAGAGGACTAAAGGGAAAAGCGTTGGAACTAGACTAGTTAGACACCTTTATTCCAAAAAAATAACATTAACTTGCATAGTTTAAGTTATATGTACATATGTACATATACAATACATAATATGTACTATTTAAAATATGTATGTACATATTTTACTTATCAGTATTAAAACCTAGTAGTATGTAGTTTTTTATAACATTGGAATGATTTTCTTAAGTTTTTACTTTTTTTATATGTAGAGACATAGTTTTATAAAATAAAGCTACATATTTATGTACATACAAATAAGCAATATTGCGATTTTTAATTAAAAAATAAATAGTTCCAGTGATCCGGATACCTCGATAATCCGGCATTGACCGGAACGATATGTGTCCGGATTACTGAAATTGTACAGTAATTCATTAGTTATACAGATAATGGAATATTATATTAAATTTAAAGAGTATGTGGAGAAACAGAAGAAAATTCAGTTTTTCAATATATAAATCAGGGTTGGCATGATATATATCACTGATATATATCATGATATATATCACGATATATATCAATGATATTTATAGCTCGATATATATCATGATATTTATTATTAAAAAATAAATTTTAATTTACTGCCAAATTTTGTATGGTTTAAGTTGGTAACACTATTTAGTAATTTAACTGGCTTGGTACATAGTTCCTATGGTGTGGTGGAAAAGAATTGTTATTGAGGATGAGGATTGCCCAAATAAAAAAGACTTCCTGTCTGGCTTTATGTGAACAACTGCTTACTGCAGTTGCGTCTACCGCGTCCATTGAGAGAACCTTTTCATCATTTGGACTCGTGCAATCGAAACTACGCAATAGGCTTGAAAATGAAAAAGCTGAAAAATTAACGTTTTTATTTAAATACTCTAATCAAATAGAAACAAATAAAAAATAAAATATTGATTGGATTTGGGCAGGAACTGTACCAGAAGAATTACCGGGACGTTCCATCGATTCTGACGAATCTGACGATGACTTACCATTGATAAGGCTGATGGTTATTTATATTATTTTTTTTTCGGGATTATTTTTTGTTGTAGGCATTCACCCTAGGTAAATATCTGTTGTCTAGGTGAATATCTGTTATTATTATTTTGTTAGCTTTTATGCTTGTTCCGAGGCTTGTTCTGTTTAGAAATAATATTTATGTTTTAATAAAAATATTTACTCAAATATCTACTTCCTTGATTTTACTTGGCTCTACTATAAGTATGATTTTATCTGTTTTGGCTGAAAAAAATTATTTGATATATATCAGATATATATCGGATATATATCGGATATATATCCGATATTTGATATTTATATAAATATCATGATATTTGCCAACCCTGATATAAATTAAACAAGTGGATTCCTTGATCATCTAGCTAGAACGTTCCTTCTTTTTTATTAGTTTTTTTCTTGCTTTAATAACAACACAGCAGTGCAGAATAGTAGCTCCTTGTCAGCCATTATTTAACACCCAAACTGAATGGAAATTTATAAAAAAAATAAGACTGGGGAGACGATTAGTGTGCTCTTTCGATTATAGATATCTTTCAACATATTATGTTTGCATAAGCAAATTGAGGTAATTTAATTCCAAATATCTGTCTCATATCTCTCTCTTCAAATAAATTAAAATAAAAAATAATTTGAAAAATTTCGTGTTTTTCTCGAGTAGGTATATCAGGAAGTAGTCGACATGTTTATATTATTTATATCGACACTACAGGTTTGAAGTCTTAGCTGAGTCAATTTTGATAATGCGTCTCTCTCTTATATAGTACGTTGTCTTGTTAAGTTGGATTAGCTAGTGCGGCCCTGGGTTCAAACGATCAGTATTGACAAATCTTGATTGATTGTAAATGCACCTTCAGATCCACTCGATGATCGACGTACTTTGGGTTCAGATCGGCTAATAAATATTAAATATGTATAAAATTGTTTCTCCACAATTAAGCTATAACGAGATCTAAAAAAAAATTACCAATACATGGTGTTTCTTAATGATATGTGAATCTACATGAAAAATTAATGATAGTTTGTTTCAAAAACTATCGACCAAAATGTTGTATGTTGTCAGTTGTTCATTACACACAGATGCCAACTCGAAATGTGTTTTATTTTTCCCATTAAATTTATAATATTTTGAACTTTCTTTTACTCAAAAACGGCACATCGCAGGAAAACAACTCAGGAGAGCTCTTATATTTCAAATTGAGCGGTGAATTCAAAAATATCTTTTATTTGGGAAAAAACCCTTAGCGTACCATTCTTTTTTTCAAAAATATCGAAGTCAGTGCCCGTAGGCACGCCACTCGTAAAGCCGACAATTATTTTTGTATTGAAAAGCATTCACCTTTATTAACTGTCGCTACGTACCAAATATCATTGAAACATCTATCTCAAGTAGTTTCGAAAATAATAATTAATTTCCATTTTCTTCCTAAAACTTTAACACCTTGTATTTTCTTGTATTATGTGATTTATGATTAATTTTTCATGTAGATTCACACCCTTAAATATTCGCATATCATTAAGGGGCACCCTAGTATACATATTAAATATCAGGGCATTAATATTTTATGTAGATTATTCTAGATAAACACATATTAGAAACACTTTTATTAGTTTTAAAATTAAACAAATATCCTTCCTAGAAACCATTAAATTTTATGTTATGTTCAATAATAAAAATTATGTAGTTCAAGTAACAAAAACATTGCCGTTGCTTTGTTGGGCATATTTTGCTCTTATCGCAAGTGATTATTTATTTATAGGTTTTTCTGGGAACCTTAAGCCTTCTAGCCTTCAATTTAAGTCGACCTCCTATAGTGATATGCAAATGGTCATTAAAATAAAATGCAATAAAATCTATAATTAACTTCATTATCTAAAAAAGCAAAACACCGAATCAATCGTAGCGCACCTATACAAAAATTTGCCACTACCCTTCGTAAATATCCACAACGTTTCATTAAATGAAGTTAGTGACATCATCAGGAATGCAAATGTCAAAAAGGCGCCGGGCTTTGACGTCATGCGAAACATCGCGATAAAAAAACATGCCAGTAGATTCGACGCAGGAGCTAGTCAAAATCGCGCACGCCATCCTCGAAAAGGGTCACTTTCCCCCCTGCTGGAAGCACGCAAAAGTAATCTTACTACCCAAAAAAGGTCAAGGCACTACACTAATCAATAGCTACAGACCAATAAGTTTGCTTTCTTATGTAGGCAAGGTTGTGGAGAAAATAATACAGAGCCGTATAAACGACTTTGTATTTCTCCACAACATTTTACCACTAGAGCAGTTCGGTTTCCGGCCTGCTCATTGCACGGTGAGCTCGCCAAACAACCAGGTTAGCGTCAAACGTGATGACACAAATCAATAAAAAATTCGGGGTGGGAGTGCTCCTGTTCGACATCAGTAAAGCATTCGACAGGTCTACCTGTATATCTCGTTAAAACAATAATATCATTCCTGGAAAACAGAACATTCGCTGTGACTTCGGAAAATGAAGTTTCATCAACAAAACAAATAACGGCAGGGGTCCCGCAAGGCTCCCCAATCGCTCCAATCTTATATATACCATATTTACGAGCGATTTTCCCAAAACCGCTTAAACGCAAACTTACCTATTCGCCGATGACACAGCGATAACCGCATCCGCCAGAAGGCCGTAATCGAAAAATTGCAACATCACGTCAATCTCATAGACAAATGGCTAGACAACTGGAAAATTCGGCTAAACGACGCCAAAACCAGGCCATCTTTCTGTCAAAGGCTAGAACAAACCTCCCAAATACAAGGGTCAAAGTCAAAAACACACCCATAAAATGGAGCGACAATATTAAATATGTAGGCTTACATTTTCACAGAAAGATGAACCGGAGTCTCAAAAACGCGAACGGCACAAACGGCAAAGTTAAGCTAAAAACTAAACTTAACCTATGCAAACCTATATGACCAGGCTTGTTCTTTCATATGGCGCACCCACGTGGTGCACGATGTCTGTGACTAATCACAAAAAAATCAAATTTTCCAAAACCAGATTCTGAGACTGATCACCAATGCGCCCTTTTTCACCCCAACAAGACTTTTGCACAGAGACCTAAAAATAGACACCATACAATCTCACCCACACTATAACACCACAGACCTCTCAAACAACGCCCTAATCACACAATCCCATTGCCACGCGACTGGCTTATATCGTAAATACGCCTTTTCTTATGAGAAGTAAAAACGAAATAATCGACAGGCTCTCAAACTAATTTCATTTAATTAAAGCGAAAGCGACACCACAAACAAATGAGAGTAAAAGGCCCTGCCTATACTCAGAAGCACAAATCGATACAAGTAAAGGTTTTTTCTCAACATACATATTTTTGCGATTTAGCGTATGACTGCACAATTGCAGAGGCAATAAAACGATGTGTTCGTGCAAAAGTTTAAGGCTCGACCTAGCCTTAGTATTAGAATACATTGGTTCTTCTCTGGCTCTTTTTAACATACAGTGTGGTCGTTTAAGTGTGCAACAAATAGAAAACGTCTTTATTATTAGTTTCTCAAAAAATTTTGTTCTTGATAAAAGTTTATGCATATTCGATAACCAATTCAGGTGCACTTAGAATCGCTTCAAGAATAGGATACAGGGTAGGACAAAAAATATGAAAATCGTTCAAGAGTACCCTTGTGTCGACAAATAGAGAAAAAGTTTATTAAAAAGTCATAGCCTTTTATCAAAAAAAAAATGTTTTTTTGTAAACTTTTTTTTTATTTAGTTATAAACACCTTTTTAAATTAACCACCATCACCTCGGACGGTTTTCATCAAATTGAAGAAAATTTATTTAGATTTATATTTTTTTACATATCAATAAACTTTATGTTTGTGCAAGGATACTATACAGACAAATTTCGAATATCGCAAATATTCCTAAAAATAAGATAAACATTCCTTTAATATTAATGTGCCTCCATAGTAAAAAACTAAAGACCACAGAAGTCGACCCCTGTGAAATAATAAAAAAATACAAATATTAATTAGGTCTTCAAAAAAAATTATTTTTCTTTTGGATAAAATACTAAGAGATTTGGATATAAGACTATGTTTTAGAGATATAAGAAGTAGTCCATGGTCTGTGGTTATGTATTTTAAAGGGAAATGAAAGTCTGTCTTTACCACCAAAATTTTTTATATTAACTACACTACACCCTAGATTTGGGTATCGAGGGCATATATATGGGAGGGATTCACCATATGAGCTAGATGTTCAATATAAGTTTGAAAATTGAGTCGGACTAGTTTCGACCTTAGAAAAGATCATCATCAGCAACTCTATATAATTATAATGTAAACAAGGTAAAACACAGTAGTGGATGGTTCAATGAATGTGTATGCCTGCCCATGGACTTTACTGGGAACGTCCCTTTGGCTACACAAATGGTTAAGAATAAGGGGTTAATTGATACACTTGTTGAGTATCGAGTGTAGAGGTTTTATATTTATTTGACGTAAGCCAATAACTGTAAACAGTAGGAGAAATAGGTCTTAAACAAGTTTGTTTTTACTCTTGACACATGCTAGTAGAGAAATGATTTTATTTATTTTCATTACATATATTATTGAGAGAAAAGGATTATGATTTTGAATTTGTGGTGGTATTCTTTGTGGAATAGACTTTTTAATTAAGGTGGGTTAATTTTTAATTTTTAGTGTAACATTTTTAGATGTAAGATAGTACTAAAGGTTTGTTTTATGTTAAATTTAGGTTTTGGTTCGTTTTTTTATTTTATCCTTATTTCTCAGTCACTCAACAAAGGTGAGGCTTTTCTCTTTTTTCTCTTGAGAAGGTAGAACATATTAATTTGGTAATATTTAATCATCAGTTAAAAACTGTAAACAGTAAGACACTCTAAGTACTGGCAGAGTAATTTAGATTCTAAAAGAAAGATTTCTAAATTACTCTGCTAGTACTTAGAGTGTCTTACTGTTTACAGTTTTTAACTGATGATTAAATATTACCAAATTAATATGTTCTACCTTCTCAAGAGAAAAAAGAGAAAAGCCTCACCTTTGTTGAGTGACTGAGAAATAAGGATAAAATAAAAAAACGAACTAAAACCTAAATTTAACATAAAACAAACCTTTAGTACTATCTTACATCTAAAAATGTTACACTAAAAATTAAAAATTAACCCACCTTAATTAAAAAGTCTATTCCACAAAGAATACCACCACAAATTCAAAATCATAATCCTTTTCTCTCAATAATATATGTAATGAAAATAAATAAAATCATTTCTCTACTAGCATGTGTCAAGAGTAAAAACAAACTTGTTTAAGACCTATTTCTCCTACTGTTTACAGTTATTGGCTTACGTCAAATAAATATAAAACCTCTACACTCGATACTCAACAAGTGTATCAATTAACCCCTTATTCTTAACCATTTGTGTAGCCAAAGGGACGTTCCCAGTAAAGTCCATGGGCAGGCATACACATTCATTGAACCATCCACTACTGTGTTTTACCTTGTTTACATTATAATTATATAGAGTTGCTGATGATGATCTTTTCTAAGGTCGAAACTAGTCCGACTCAATTTTCAAACTTATATTGAACATCTAGCTCATATGGTGAATCCCTCCCATATATATGCCCTCGATACCCAAATCTAGGGTGTAGTGTAGTTAATATAAAAAATTTTGGTGGTAAAGACAGACTTTCATTTCCCTTTTAGAGATATTTTTGAATCCTAAACAACTTTTCTTAATAACGTTTTCCTCGATTTTTCGACATAAGGGTACTTTGCTTTTGAACGATTTTCATATTTCTTGCCCTACCCTGTATCCTATTTGACTTTAAGCCATTCTAAGTGCACCGGAAATGGTTATCGGACATGCACCAACTTTTATCAAGAATAAAATTTTCTGAGAAACTAATAATAACGAAGTTTTCTATTTGTTGCACACTTAATCGACCACACTTTACTAGGGTTTTGGCAGATATAGGTAGTCCAAGATAATAAAATTAAATCATCACTACCGGTAAAATTACACAAAAATTGAAACAAGCCTGGCTGTTTTTGTGATTTTCTGTTGTGTTTTTTATTTTTCTGACTTGAAAACCAAGCACCGTAATTGTAAAAAGGGCGTGGCACCCAAAAATTTTTCGCCTTTGGCGCTGTTTTTGTTCCCGGCCCCTCCCGAACTTATTTTCTGGTTGCGCCACTGAGCAAACATATAGCACGTCAACAACAACGGGACAATTGCATCCTGTTTTATTTTATAATAATTATTGCAAGTAAAGTGACTTAATGTTTAAAACTTGTCTTCTCGTTCGGAAATATGTTCTAACAAATTTCTAACTATTCCACCTACTCTTTCGTGCCAAATCAATAAACCATTGTCGGTGTTTTCACATATTTTATTAATCAATTATTGTCATGGGGATTGTCATAGGCAGACATATTTATTATTATATTCATTTAATTTGTCATTGATGCCAGTAGCAAAATAATCCAACAATAACCAAGAAGATGAAAGTGTAAGATATGGTGTAATTTAATAAAAGCTTCGACTACACAATGATTGCGATCTCTCTATGGTCATTATTTATTATTCACCTTTAACACAGATAAAAATTCTGCTTAAAGGGCAAATTCAATAACTTTGTACAGGCTCCATACGTGGTTCCAAACAGCAGCAGACAGTGAGTTAATCATTGTTAACGAGCAAACTTGTGTCTAGAGCAAAAAGTATAGAAGACAAAAAAACTTGAATACAAAAGTTTTCAGGATCCTAAAACCTGAATAAACCTGCATATACAGGGTGTTTCAAATATCGCGAAAAAATTTAAGGATGAGTTCCCCTGCTTAAAAATATAAAAAAAAAGTCCTCTAAACATATACCCGGAAATGCTTCGTTTCGGAGATACAGAGGGTGTTAAAGTTATATTTGTATTTTTGTTTTTTCTAAATAATTTTTAAAATAATGTCGATGTTTGAACTAAAATTGCCAAAATTGCTATTTAGGGGTTTTTTAAAATGCTAAATTCGAATTTGATGTTAGTATGGTTCTCACTTGTAGAGAACATGCCATGTTCCAGTTTTCGTGTGTTTCATATACTAGCTCCCTTGATTATAAAAGATAGAAAGGTGGGGTTTGCGGCTTACTGTTCTACTATTTTATGAAACTTTCATTGCCGCAAACAAAATTTTCATAGCCCTCTCAGTTTCTGACATATAGGGCGATTTTGAAAATTTGTAATTTTTTAGGCTCCCCTGTATCTCGATTATTTGATAACTTATCAATAAGGTAAAAATGAGTTATAGAGTTATCTTTGTAGAATTCAGTGGCGTAGTTAGTTTTTTTCTAAAAAGTTTTGTTTTTGAGTTATAACCCAAACTTGTGTTTTTTTTTACTTCTTTATGTAAGAGCTTCTCAAAAATATGTCCATATTTACTTCTATTAAAAAGGGATAACTTTTTGTTAAATTAACCATTTTTCGTATAGAAGGCTATGCCCGCAAATAAAAAACAAAACTAACAACATTATGAACAAAATGAGAGGGCTATGAAAATTTTGTTTGCGGCAATGAAAATAACATAATAGAACAGTAAGCCGCAAGTCCCATCTTTTTATCTTTTATAATAAGAGAATACTATATGTACTTTTGTGCTTGTATTACATTTTTATGCAATAGAATACATTTCTCTATCATTTCTGCGTGAAAAGGGCATATTAGGTAGAAGTCGCTACGAGCAATTATTCTCGAGAAAAATAATAATAAAAAATAAATGACATTTATTTGAATATCGCTATGCCCATATCAGAGTTTGATAAAATTTCATGTCTCCTAAACAAAGCCGAAATCAATAAGCTATCAAAAGGCACTTCGCATTAGCCATTAAACTGCCTACATAATATTATATAAAAGTTTTAAACAATATACAGTGATTGTTTGAAGGTTTGAGACAATGATGTATCGTGAATGATAGATGAGTTTTGGACTTCCATTGTCATTATTTATTATTATCACAACGTTTCAACTCTTTAGACATAAGAAATATTTGGAAACCCTTGTTAAGTAGATGTAAGCTTAGTTTAGAACCATACAGTAACGCATGACTGCACCAATCTCGATCATGCGCTGCTAACCAGGAGGTAGTATAAATACCCTCGTAGTTTCGTATCTTGTTCATTATTCACCTGAAGACGACTGGAGATACTCACCAGTTGAAACGTTGTGATAATAATAAATAATGACAATGGAAGTCCAAAACTCATCTATCATTCAATATACAGTGAGTATCAGCCAAATGGAATAAATTCGATAATAAATACATGGGGGCGTGTCCGAAAAAACGCTCGGACACGTCGATTGGTATTTCTAGTTGCGCATTTTTTTCAATAAAAACTTTTTATACAGTGGACAATACTAACTTTCTTATTTTAAATGCAACACCCTGTATATTATTCAATTTTTGGATTCTTCAGAAAATTTTAGACATATTTCATGTACAATATCCTATACCTATCTTCAACTGTTTCGGAAATATTAAGTGTTTTCAGATTTATTGCAAAATTTAACAACACACTAAAAAACTAATAAGTACTTAATAGCTTTGTTCGCGGAGTCGATCCTTGACTAGTTCGTAACCTGTACTAGACAAATAATCACGAACCATTATGCGCATGTGCGGTTCGATCAGAAATTTATAAATCTCCGCGAACGTGCTCGTCCGGAACCATTGCGACGTTATTATTTTTTTATTCGTTTCTAAAATTTATGCACTTTTAGAGCTGGTTGGATATGTTATACTTTCCACTGGTGAAAGTAATGAAGATAGCAGCGATTTCTAGAGGTGGATATCCTTTTTAAAATTTATCTTTTATAAAACTTGCAGCAGATAGAATTAAAATTGAATTATGTAGAACAAACAAAGAGTAACACAAGTTACTCTTTGGTAGAACATCGTCGTAAAACAAAGCCCGCATAAAATCAAACGAAAAGGACAATGTGCAACCAAATTTCAAATTGCGCATGCGCGGATAAGTAATCCCAGCTATTGTCCTCGGATCGTTTTGACTGGTTATGGATTGGTCATGAACTTGTTCTTGTATGAGCGCGAACGCCTAATTTATTGTCAAAATCCGTGATTTTTCGCACTGCGAACGCTAATATTTGCAAAGCGCATGCGCACTTGTCGAGAACTTGTCATGAATCGTCTCCGCGAACAAAGCTAATACTGTTTATTTTTTGATAATGTAAAAAATAAAAAAAAAACCTTAATGTAGGAGATGTTGAAAATTGATGTTAAAATGTTTTTACTGATATGAAATAAAAAAAAAGGTATAAATAGTTTTGTTTACTTTTGTTTAAAACGCCTGACCTTAGCAAATTGTTGTCTGTCTGCATGACAGTAGTTGTCAGTGGTATAGTCGTTTGAATTTCGTTAACTGCATATCAGAAAAATGGTTTATTTAACAGAAATGCACAAAATAACAATTCTACGGATGATTGGTTATGGAGATAAACACGGTCACAAATGGAAGCTGCTGGCAATTTCCAAATTTGCCGCCTATAACTTAAGGGGCAATTAGTAAAATAGAAAAGCAGTTTCGCCAGCTTGAACATGTCAAGCAGATAAAAAAAAGTAGCTGCCAATGCAATAAGTGATGATACCAAATTAGATATTATGCTTGAGTTTCAGGAAAACCCACATACTTCTAGTCGAAAAACAGCCCCAATGTTTGATGTTTGCCATTCAACGATTATTCGAACATTACAAGAAAATAAAATGTATTCCTATAAAATGATACCTACTCATGAGCTCATGGAAGACGATTTTGATAGAACGTATTTTTGTGAACAAATGATGGCAATGTTAGATAACAATGTGATCCAATTAGAACATGTTTTGTTTTCTGATGAGTGCACCTTTACACTCCACGGTCATGCTAATCGTCAGAATTGCCGCTATTGGTCTAGGGAAAATCCTCACTGGATGAGGGAAGAACATACGCAATATCCTAAAAAGGTTAATGTTTGGACAGGAATTGTTAGAGATCATAATATCATAGGTCCCTTTTCATTATTGGCAATTTAAATGGCGATATTTATTTAGCACTGCTCCAAAATAATGTCTTGCCAACTTTGACAAACTTATATCCTGAACCAGCAAACTCACAACTTCCAGCGAATATGATATGGTTTCAGCAAGATGGAGCACCGCCCCATTACCAAATCAATGTCCGGCAGTACCTCAGCCGAGTATTTCCAAATCGGTTTGATAGGGAGGCGTGGATCGATGGAATGGCCAGCACGATCCCCTGATCTGACGCCATTAGACTTCTTTTTATGGGGTTATGTCAAAAATATTGTATACAAAACTAAATCCCTCGACTTAGCTGACTTAAGAAGACGAATAACGCTTGCGATTAGATCGGTCACGCCTGAGATGTTCAGTAATGTTAGAAGAAATTTCTATTTAATATTAGGATGTTGCCAAGACGTTCGCGGCGAGCATTTTCAACATCTCCTACATTAATGTTTTTTTTTTTGTTTTTTACATTATCAAGAAATAAACAGTATTACTTATTAGTTTTTTAGTGTGTTGTTAATTTTTGCAATAAATATTTATTTACACTTAATATTTCCGAAACAGTTGAAGATAGGTATAGGATATTGTACATGAAATATGTCTAAAATTTTCTGAAGAATTCAAAAATTGAATTGTATTTAAAATAAGAAAGTAAGTATTGGCCACGGTTACATGACACTGTATGTATAAACAGTTTTTATTGAAAAAAATGCGCAACTAGAAATACCAATCGACGTGGCCGAGCGTTTCTTCGGACACGCTCCCATGTTTTTATTATCGAATTTATTCCATTTGGCTGATACACACTGTATAAACCATTTAGTGTTTATAAACAACCATATAAAACATTTAATGTATTTACATTGAAAGAAAATTAAAAGAGATGTTCTTGGTCTAGGCCACATCAATCAACATTCATATTCATATACTCATCCACGGAATAAAAGCAGTTATCTATTAAGTATCACTTAATATAGTTCCTGAATCTAATCTCATCGAGGGCTCGACAGCACCCTGGGATATTATTATATAAGTGAAAATTTAAAGAATTATTCTTCGCGTGTTATAGCGATTACAGGGACATTTTTTTAAGTGTCTCACCCGATTGACGATTTTCCTGCTGACTATCATAAAAAACAAATTATATATTTCTCAATGATTTTCGATAAGGAAACCGAATTTAATGTCAAAAAATATATAGATTTACAAATTTGACAGATGAGACGCCATTTTGAATTTTCTTAAATGACAACCCCATAAATAACCACAGGATTGAATTGCATTTGGCGATCCGATTTTAAAAATATATAGTTGTTGATACTTATTTTCAGCCGTTTCGGAAATACGGGGGTTCCTAATTTGACTTCATCGATTCTGTCTTCTAAGTGTCTCACCCCTTTAATAAATAGACCTTCTAAGCTGAACACCCTAATTTTTTTCACAGTGACAAAATTTCCCGTGAGCAAGCGATCTACGCTATAGTCAAATCCGACAGATGTCAAAAAGTGACAGATACGACGCCATTTTGAATTTTTTTAAATGGCAACCCTCATGAATAACTAGACGATTGAATTGCATTTGGCGATCCGATTCTAAAAGTATATAGTTGTTGATACTTATTTTTAGGCGTTTCGGAAATACGGGGGTTTCTAATTTGCCTCCATCGATTTTGTCTTGTTAAGTGTCTCACCCCTTTAATAAATAGACCTTCTAAGCTGAACACCCTAATTTTTTCACAGTGACATAATTTCCCGTGAGCAAGCGATCTACGCTATAGTCAAATCCGACAGATGTCAAAAAGTGACAGATACGATGCCATTTTGAATTTTTTTAAATGGCATCCCTCATAAATAACTAGACGATTCAATTGCATTTGGCGATCCGATTCTAAAAGCAAAAACCTAAAATTTTATGATAATAGATATTTATGTTATAAGGATCATAATAACGATCATTATCGTACTAGCCGTGAGTATTATTGGACGAGGCGTCAGCCGAGTCTAATAACACGGCGTGTACCATAATGATTGTTTATGATCCGAATTTCATACCATATTTTATATTCCGACGATTTTTGTGTTTTTTTTTCATGAATTTTAAGTTTTCGTCAGTAAACTAATAGCTTGATTTTCATAAAACCAGGTAACTATAGAAATATTTGTTTGTATTGTCATTGTCAGAATTGAATTTTTAATTTTAACGTTTATATAATATAATATGGATAATTTGCCATCAGAAATCGAAGAATTGGCCAATAAAGCAGTTGTTGGTTTGTTGCCCGAAAAGTCTAAAGGCATATATATAAAAAAACTTATGCCAATTACAAAACTTGGTGTTCCCAGAAAATTTTTATTTTAATTTCTATTTTTCATTATAGTACTCAGTCCTATAAAGTATGTCATTTTGACACTGAAAATGAAATCCATAATAATGTCATTATGACACGTCGGAATATAAACAGTAATATATATAAAATGTAATATAATAAATGAAATTATGTAACTGTGAAAAAAATTAAAGTGTTCAGCTTAGAAGGTCTATTTATTAAAGGGGTGAGACACTTAAAAGACAAAATCGATGGAGGCAAATTAAGAACCCCATATTTCCGAAACTGCTGAAAATGAGTTTCAACAACTATATAGTTTTAGAATCGGATCGCCAAATGCAATTAAATCGTGTGGTTATTTATGGGGGTTGCCATTTAAGAAAATTCAAAGTGGCGCCTCATCTGTCAAATTTGCAAATCTATGTATTTTTTGACATAAGATTGGAAGAGAAGCAATATTCTGCATTCCTCTCAAGGTGCTGCGACGCTTCACTCAAACTCTACAGACTAAAGGTCGCAGTGATAAAGGTGGTACCGTCTGCAGCCCTGTATGTCAGAAACTGAGAGGGCTATGAAAATCTCGTTTGTTTCATAGAATAATAGAACAGTAAGCCGCAAACCCCACCTTTCTATCTTTTATATAAAGGGAGCTGGTATATGAAAACCACGAAAACTGGAACATGACATGTTCTCTACAAGTGGGAGCCATACTAACATCAAATTCGAATTTCGCATTTCAAAAAACCCCAGATACCAATTTTGGCAATTTTAGTTCAAATATCGACATTATTTCAAAAATTATTTAGAAAAAACCAAAATACAAATAAAACTTTAACACCCTGTATTTTCGAAACGAAGCATTTCCGGACATAGGTTTATAGGAACTTTTTTTCATATTCTTTAGCAGGGAAATTCATCCTGAAGTTTTGCGCAACATTAATGAATTATGAACTTTTTATCTCAAATTTAATTGATAATTCACCTCACTTTTATTGAACCAATCAAAACGCTCATTTTCATAGCAACCACCTTGGTAACGGTCGTCTTACCCGATAAGACTACCGCTAGCTCGAAAAGACGCTTTCGAAAAGACGCTTGTAGCTTTCTTACTTAAATAAAAAATTAGTAACACCTCTAACTTGTATATTTACCTTTATCAGACGGCCTTCATTTTATGTTCAGTAAATTATCCAATAAAATACACCTCTAGAGGCGGTTTCTTATCTTCATACCTCCGTTTTTCACTCGAAACTCGATTTTCCAAGAAAATTTTCACTCAATGTAATTTTTACTTATAATCAAAGATAAGACCCTCGAGCTAAAGCTCTCGGGATCATATCAGATTATAAGTAAAAATTACATTTCGTAAAAATTTGTCAGAAAATCGATTTCTTGTTAAAAACATCGGTATTACCGATAAGACGCCTCCTCTATCGGTATATTACTGTTGAATAGATATTTTTTAAAGTTTGTGTATATTCATATCGGTCCTTTGTAGTAGATACACCAACTTTCAACAGCTGCAATAGTCTCAGCAGTTTCAATCATTTCAGAAATATACCCCTGAATAACTTAATTTTAATCTAATGTTTTAAATATTATATGGGTCTAGTTATCAAATAAGTAAACCAAAACCACAAAACTAAAAATAAATTTTTGTTATTCGAGATTAATTACAATCTCAATAGAGACTTGGCAGGTCTTATCTGGCAGGGAGATTTAAATAACTGACTAGCTGCCGTACATATTGTAAACGTAATGGGGAATGAAACACCCCCAATGTGCACGACAACACCGCTTGACATTGATTTTCTGAATAATTCAAACGGGGATACAGTTTATAATAATACAACTTGCTATTACGTTGAAGGATAAACAATAATTGTTGGAAAAAATAGTTTAGCAGATCCAGGCTCTAATACCTACATTATTAATTTATAATTTCTTTCGTGGGGGGTACAAATTTTAATAAAATAGTAGGTACGTACAGACTACAAACTTAACAAAAAATAACAGAGTGCACTTATGTACCGGGTGTTCCACCTAAGGAGGTAATCGGCTATATCTCAGAAAGTAATAACACTAGGACTTTGGAAAAAAATATATATCGATAAAAGCAGCCAAGAGAAATTGCTGGAAATTATTTTCAAGTTCGAAAAATTACCGCTAGGGGGCATAAGAGAACTTTCAAAATAGAAATGCCGATTTTCTCTTGATTTTTCTTAATAAAAATATGTTAAAAATATAAGCATTGTATTTTTCATAAAATTATGCAACTTTATGTTAGGAATCGTTTTTTTCTATTTTCAATAATAAAGTGGTGGAAGAAGGTCAAACTTTATTTCTTTCAAACGCTGATATCTCTGCTTTTGATAAACCGATTTTATTTAACTTGGTCTTGAAAAAAAGCCCTTCTTTTCCTCTACACGTAGATCTATTAACTATACCATATTGATTCTGATGGTGGCCACTAGATGGCGTTTTTCCGTAATTCCTCAATGAATAAGGATTTTCTCAAAAAAATCAAATGTTATGATATGACTTTTTCATAATATTTTATTTTAGGCTTATAAAGGCTATTAAATAGTGGAATAAAAAATCCAGGTCCGTATTTAAAATAAAAAAAGTTGATGATGGTCGCTCGAATCCGAAACGTCGGATTAAAAAACGAACCCCATCAGCTTGTAGAGGAG
The DNA here is from genome assembly GCA_963920685.1 of Polydrusus tereticollis. NCBI lineage: Eukaryota > Metazoa > Arthropoda > Insecta > Coleoptera > Curculionidae > Polydrusus > Polydrusus tereticollis. The sequence goes on from OY987327.1 coordinate 65,899,282, forward strand.
GAAAAGTTACTATAAGGAACTGAAAACCGCAACGTGATATCTTTTGTTAAACTAGAGAAATTAGGGATAATAATAATTAATATGGAAAAATAGGCCATTTCCAACCCTATTCTGCATAACGTATCAACCCACGGAAGGATAGTTTTGAGTAATAAAGCGTCAAAAATTTTAAGCTTGTATTAATTGTGCTTAAGTTATAAAAAGACACGCTTAAGAAATACTGCCCAAATTCAATTTTCGTCCAATAAAAACACAAAACTTGTTTATTGTGAATTGTTTAGCAGGTGGCAATAAATGCGAATATGTATCAGCGTATAAGAATTTGTTGTTTGATAAAAATGGTGTATATAAAAAATAATATCAATAATATAATAATAATAAAAACTATATATATTCAAATTTTATTATGCTGGGTGTTTCAAGAAACAAATGTCATCGCTCGCGCTATCAATATGGGTCCGTCGATGCTTTAATTTTGAAATACAGTGTTGACAATTAAAAAATAAACGACTTTTTTTTCTTAATATTTTTGAGGCCGCTTTAGATATCATTTTGAATTTTAGTAGGTATTACTATTAACTAGGCATAAAATAGTATATTATTAACCAAGGTTTAGACAGCCATCATTATTGCCCGAGCGGCACGAGGAGCGAAGCGACGAGGGATTTAAGACGCGAGGGCTATAATATAAATATAATATTTTTTCCACTACTACAAACTTTTATAAGACATTTATCTTTATAGTATTATTAATTATAAAAAATTATAGGTAGGTATAAGTATATTTTTTAATTAAGTTACCTGCGCTTTGGAATTGGCAAAATATTTTGTTGTTTTGTCAGGTGGCTTTGTGAATGTCAGTTTTTGTTCATTTATGTCATCAGATTTCACGAGTTTTCCGTTTTTTAAAAAATGAGCCAAGAAAATGTTAGTGATATTATTATGTGTATACCTCCAGAATTAAGGATGAAAGCAGAAAAAATGTTGATTGTATCGATATTTTACATATCAAGAATCTCTAATAATCTAAAAGGTATGTATTGATAATTATCTGGTTGCCTAACTGTTTAAAATGTTTATGAATTCATGTTGTCAAATTAAAAAATCAAGTTACCTGCGTACAAATAGATTCTTGAAGATCGGTCAATAATGGATTTCAATGCGTTATTATTGACCATGGTCAATAATAACTTATAAGGTAGAGAAAAACGATTTCTAACGTTAATAATCGGTCAATAATGGCTATGTTATAGGTTAGTAGTGGAAAAACACATTTTTTTAATAGAAAATATTTGCTCTACTTCTGTGACGACAGTGTCGTCAGCGCTAACATGTATTTTAATATTTTTAACGAAAAAAATAATACGCCACTGTTTTTCTTCAAAATAAATATTATTTTCAAAATTGTGCTTTATAATTATTTTATAAAACACTCTCATATCACTATTAACAAAGTCTTAAGTAGGTGTAAAAATGCATGTTTTAACGTACACTATTTTAGGCGCCAACAAATATAATATTCCTTTTACGAAATTTAATTATGACATAAATGACATCGGTAGATTAAAGCTGGATTTCTAAACTTGAAGCCGGCGTCGGCGCTCGCGCTGGCGTGGGCGCTGGGAGTTAAACAAGTGAATCGTAATAGTGATTTATAAACTTCGTCGGCGTTCGCGCTGGCGCCGGCTGGCGTTCAACATAAACCATCTTTATCTTTCCAGCGCCGGCGTTCATAGAAAATCCGTAGCGCCGCGTCATAACCAATGGGATTTTAGCATTTCTGTCAAGTCATCGTTGGCATCTGCCAAACTGTCAACAGCCAATCGTCATTTTAATTTTACTACCCCTAAGACACCAAGTAACTTCTTCTGCCTTGCTAAATCCATTTATTTAACTCTTTCTTTTTATTCTAATAACTGGCTAGAGAAAACACCACCAAGAGTTCAAACTAAAAATGTCAGAACTGTCAGATTATGTTTTTGTTTGTTAACACTGCGAACGCGAACGCCAAGTTTATAAATGCCCACTATGCATGTCTAAGACGAGCGCTGGCGCCGGCGAGAGTTTATAAATCCAGCTTAAATCTACTCACATACTCACAATGAAAGTTGCCCGACTGGTAGATCAAGAATTAAGGTAACCGGACACCGGACCACTTTATAAGAAAATCATTTCTGTCATGTCATTCATGTCCCAGTCAAAGTTCCCTGGTTAGTTAATTATTGTTTAAAATGTTTGTGAAACGCGACATGACATTACATTGTATGAAACATCTTTGGGCATTTTGTAATTATTTTGTTGTTTTACTGATTAAGGGTAAAATTTGCCATTCTTAATGTTTAACAAACGTGAACTCAATGGTTATTACATTGTTACGTATATTATTTTTAAACTATATTGCATTTGTGTATTAAACCTCTTAATATATTTTCGCAAACCGCAGACTGCGAGGTAAAGGCTTTTACACACCGACGCGGCCACGGTGGCGGTGGCAGCCGCGGTAGCGATCATAATAACATAAGTGGAGCGCTGTATACGTATTTTATATATGTAATGAAAATGTATTTTTAAACGTCCAGGTTTAATTTTTATTTCTAATATTTTTAATTGATAGACGATGTGGAAGAAGAGACTTTATTACTAATTTGTGATGAAGAGGATTAAAAAATACACTTTGCTTTTAGCCCTTATATTTTTGTAATTTGGATGACTTAAATCATAAAGTATACAAGGTGTTTTAGAAGTACGGTACGTAACTTAAGGGGGTGATTTCTTATGATATTCTAAGAGAAAAAGTTCATATAAACATGTGTCCGGAGCCCCGTTCTTGATATACAGGGTGTTAAAGTTTAAAAAAAGGTTTTTTTAATAATTATTTTAAATATCCTTTCCCGATTTTATTGAAATTTGGTAAAGTTATTCACAATGATAAGGGGCTTAATTAGCCCTAATTAGATTAAATTTATTAAGTCCAGTAGCGTCCCGAACGAATATTATTGTCAAACAAATTTATGTCACTGACTTTCTTCTAATCTTGATATTTTTTTCGGATTAGCCAACTAATAATACAATTTTTTTGTTCCTTGAATTGTTTTCGTATCTTGCTTCGATCTCGAGAGCAAAAATAAAAACCACTTTATTGCACGTATATACAAAAAAATACCTTTGTATTTCAAACTTAATTAAAACGTTTAAATTAAAAATAAAATATTTTTTTTAAATATGATTATAAATAACGGTACCAAATTTCAATAGAAACAAAAAAAGAAAATTTGAAAAATTTTAAAAAACCGATTTTTTTAAAAAAACTTTAACACCCTGTATGTCAAAAACGGGGCAACTCCAGACACACGTTCATATGAACTTTTTCTCTTAGAATATCATAAGGAATCATCCCCTTAAGTTACGTAGCGTACTTCTGAAACACCCTGTATAAATTAACTTTGTCTGTGAGGGTGAAGCAAAATTTGATATACAGGATAAGTCGGGAGGAACGGACCAAACTCCAGGAATGTATTATACACACGAAAACAATGTGAAAAAATCCCATTTGTTTTATCCGATTTTCATTTGTTTTTAAGTTATAGCGTAATAACAACATTTCATACATTAACGTTCTCTTAATCATAGCATTCTTTTAATAAATGTTCATAAATACCGCCATTGACATTCAAACATTTTATGCTTCGGCTACGAAAAGCGCCGGTTGCTCTCCTAATTGCTTCAAGTCTTTCTTCTTTAATATTGGCTGCAGTATCTCTAATCCGTCGAATTAGTGCATCCCGAGTGTCCACTTTTACTTTATACACTTCATTCTTAAACCAGCCCCATGAACAATAATCTTATGATATGAGGTCTGGAGATCTTGGAGGCCAATTAATAATTGATTGACCTGACGAGCGAAATGTGCAGGAGCCCCACCGTGCTGATAGTACATTTGCATTCTGATGTTTACAGTAACATTCCCTAGTAGTCCTTGTAATTCATTTTGCAAAAAATTGAAGTCATGGCCTCCTGTGAGGCGATTCTCCAAAATGAAAGGGCCAATTAAATAACTATCGACCATACCACACCACACGTTTACCGAAAACTAATGTTGAAAATTACTTTGGACTGTTGCGTGGGGATTTTCGATTGACCATATATAAGAGTTACGAGTAAAGTCTGTGCGTTTTAAGAAGTCCGCTAAGCCATAATACCTCTTGAGCATTATGTCGGTGGCTCTCAAACAATAAATTATATTGAAGGTAATTTTGGATGTTGATGAATTACATTTTCTAAATAAAATAATTTAAAGTAAATAAAAAATTAGTTTAGGTAAAGAAAAATAATAATTTTTTAGCTTTTGTAGTATTCAGACAAATTAGTTTTACGAATTCTTTTTTATAAAGTTTTGGTTCTAAAAAGAACCGATTTTGTAGTCTTGCGACAGAACGTACCTACTTGTAGATAGGTACTACTAAAAGTAGTCTTCCTCTGCATTTGAAATTTCACCCATGCTTTCAGACTCATCAGAATCAACATCATCGTCATCATTCGTAATAATTAACGGTCTTACTTCGTCTATAACCTGTTCTGTCTCATAAGATTCAAAAATAATTTTTTCTGTGTGTTCAATGCATTTCCGCCATTCTTCTTTGCCGGCTTGGCTAAGCGCCTCCTCCCATAACTTTATAACGCTAGGCTTACCGATATTTTTACAGGCATGTTTGTCATAATAGTTCTTGCTAATACCCCATACCAATTCAATTGCGTTGTAATGACAATGGTAGGGCGGCAATCTCAAAACTTGATGTCCATATTTGAGGGCTACTTCGTCAACAACATACTTTTTTTTAAATGACTGCTCTTTACACTTGCTTAAAAGTTCACTTTTTAAATATAAATTTTCATGGTTTATGTTTTTCTTTGACAACCACTCTTTTATTTCTTCCTTTTTCCAGCTGCTTGTAGGGAATTTCTCTTCGAGTAGTAGTAGTAAGAGGCATTGTCTAAAACAATTAAGGAAGGTTTTTCTAAACTTTTTAAAAGTTTTTCCTCGAACCAATGCTCAAAAATTTCAGCATCCATATTGCCGTGATAATCATCAGTTTTTATTGTTGATGAAAATATCAAACTGGCATTTAAAACAAAACCTTCTTCATTACCAGCATGTAATATAATATACCTTTTTCCATTACTTGCACGGGTACTTGAATAACAATGCTTTGAGTCATCCTGCCAAGACGTTTTTGTTGAAGTTCCGTTTGCAAATACCCATGTTTCGTCAAGAAAAACAACTTGTCTTGACAATTCCGATTTTTTGTTGTTTAAATAATCCCTTAAAAATTGCCATCTTTTCGAAACAACATTGGACAGCTCGCAAAGCAGTTTTCTGTTGTTCGTTTTTTTATATTTGAAACCCATATGTTTTAAGATGATGGACAAACTGTTAGTTCCAATATCGCAAAGTTTTTTCTGCTTTCTGGTTCTTGGAAAATAACGATTATTATATAGATTTAACTATAATAATAGCAAAATAATTTAATTATCTATTTAATTATTATTTATGCTCAACGCGTAATTCTAAGATAATTTTGTTTTGAAACCCCTGATTTCGCCCAGTAATAGAATACAGTAAACCAGTGGGATGTTCGGTGTGATCAAGTATAGCGAAGGTGCGAAGATATTGTAACTTAACCGACTTACTGTTTTAAAAGCGATAACATCCCTTGGTGATTTAATCCGATATCGGACTTCTTAAAACGCACAGACTTTATTATTAATACCGTCACGGGTGAATGTTGCTTCATCCGTAAAAAGGATACGCGATACAACACGATAATTATCATTTATCCACCGACAAAATTTCATACGTTTAGCGTAATCTTTCGGTTTTAGGTGCTGTACTCTCTGTACAGGGTGGCCCGTTTATCTTGGGACACTACATTATCTCAGAAAGTATAGGAGATGAAGCGAAAAGTTAAATACAAAAGTTATAAGATATATGGTACTGCATATTTTTTAGATATTTTCATTTATACAGGGTGTCTAATAAAAACGTATCGTTAACATTGTCTTTTTTTTTAAATGAGACACCCTATATATTATTGCAGATTTCGATTCAACGTGAAATTCTAGATATGTTTCATGTATAATGTCATACCTAAGTCTAAACCTTTTTGACATATATCAAATTTCATGTCGAAAATTACCTTTATAGGCCAAAAAATAATTAGCAAATTTTTACATACTGAAGCATTTATTATTTAATTGGGTCTGATTTTCTTATAGAAAGGGACCTACTTTAGTAGACTGGTGTTGTATTTTGATAATAAATTAATACAGGGTGGTCAAAAACTAACATTAAAATTTAAATTTAAAAAGTATCTAAAAGTCATTTTTTTCAAATGGAAACCCCATATTTTTATAATTTTATCTTATTAAGCATACAAAATAAGGGTAACTTCGGATAAGGTTCTATATTAAAAAAAATCGTAGTTTTCGAAATATTGGCACTTTAACATTTTTCTATTGTAAAAATGCTGTAGTCGGCTCATAAGTTTTATTATAAGTTGGCCATGACAGAGAGGTGCGGCCAAAAAATACAATCCACCATTACAGAACTGTCACTATTAGTCTTTCTTCTTTTGACACAATATAATCTTGTTTAAGTACTTATTTTTCTTTTTACATTTAGATTACTAGCTTACTTAATAATGTTTACCACAGAGGAAAAGATGGATATGTTAGAAAGTTATTTATCACACAATAAAAATCGGACCCTGGCTCTTAGGAATTATATAACTAAGTTTCCATTAAGGCAACACTCAGAAAAAGAGATCTTCGATAGAATTTACCAGCAATTTAGAATAAATGGAACCTTTAAGAAAGAGAAAAAAAGACGTCGTCATGTTTTGACTGACGAAGAGCAACTCAACATTTTGTTGCATATTGAAGAGACTCCCGAAACTTCAACACGGAACGCATCTTTAGAACTAGACGTCAGAAGAACAACGCTTCAAATGTGCCTTCAAATTAACAATTTTAAGCCATATAAATATTGTCCAGTACAAAAATTAGAACAACGTGATTACAACACAAGGTTAGATTTTTGCAGTATTCTTATGGACAGACATTTTCTAGAAAATATATTTGATAAAGTTATTTGGACCGACGAGTCCATATTTACAACCGCAACACAAATTTTTAATAGAAAAATACTCATTACTGGAGCAGCGAGAATAATAAAAAAGTTATGGAAGTTACTAGATCGGGAAGAACTTCTGTCAAAGTTTGGTGCGCCATTTGGAGGTCCAGAATCATAGGTCCAGTATTTTTTTATCGGAATTTAAATTCTCAACGTTATTTAGAGCTTTTAAATAATATCCAACTCCTTGTGGAGAATGAAGTGCCTGCAAGAGAACGGGCAAATTTGATTTGGCAGCAGGATGGTGCTCCCTATCATAGAAGTCAGGAAATTACCAACTATCTGAATGGACACTATAGAGAGTGGATTGGGGAAAATGGTAATTATGCCTGGCCTCCAAGGAGCCCCGACCTAACTCCCCTAGATTTTTTTCTATGGGGTACACTTAAAGAGCGAGTATACAAAGACAAACCGTCAACTGCGCAGGAACTTGAACGTCGGATTCGAGAAGGTATTCACTACCTAAATGGAACTGACTATGTGAGAAATGCCGTTTTGTATTTAGAGACTCTTTATACCACCTGTATTGTTCAAAACGGAGGGCATATCGCACACCTGTTGCAATAATTATATACTTTGTCTTTAATTAAATTATTACCCTCGTTATTACCTAGTTTAATATGTTCTTTAATGATAACAGTGCATAAATCCAAAATGGTGCATCGCAGATGTCATGTTGTTATACAGGTTGTTTCACCATGGATGGAACGTTAGAAGTATCTGGCGAATAAATCTCAATCAATCGTTTTGAAAATTTTTACCGTAGAAAAATGTCGCCGCGCCTCTCCGTCATGGCCATCTTATAATAAAACTTATGAGCCGACTACAGCATTTTTACAATAGAAAAATGTTAAAGTGCCAATATTTCGAAAACTACGATTTTTTTTAATATAGAACCTTATACAAAGTTACCCTTATTTTGTATGCTTAATAAGATAAAATTATAAAAATATGGGGTTTCCATTTGAAAAAAATGACTTTTAGAGACTTTTAAATTTAAATTTTAATGTTAGTTTTTGACCACCCTGTATTAATTTATTATCAAAATACAACACCAGTCTACTAAAGTAGGTCCCTTTCTATAAGAAAATCAGACCCAATTAAATAATAAATGCTTCAGTATGTAAAAATTTGCTAATTATTTTTTGGCCTATAAAGGTAATTTTTGACATAAAATTTGATATATGTCAAAAAGGTTTAGACTTAGGTATGACATTACACATGAAACATATCTAGAATTTCACGTAGAATCGAAATCTGCAATAATATATAGGGTGTCCCATTTAAAAAAAAAGACAATGTTAACGCTACGTTTTTATTAGACACCCTGTATAAATGAAAATATTTAAAAAATAAGCAGTACCATATATCTTATAACTTTTGTATTTAACTTTTCGCTTCATCTCCTATACTTTCTGAGATAATGTAGTGTCCCAAGATAAACGGGCCACCCTGTACATGGCATGAATATAAGCCTTGCTCGTGGAGTGTGTGTATTACTATTTTTTATGGAATGCCCAATGGAGTACCAATGTTTTGTGAGCTGGTAGCTGCATCGTCTTCTGATGTTGTTAGCTCTGGGAAACTTACTGGTCTCGCACAATTTATTGAAAACTCTGATAAATACGTTTCATTAGGATGTCTCTGATATGGAAACGGTTGACGATATTCTTCAACAGCAGCTGTAGCACTTCCATTACAGAAACCATAAACAAACACCATATTTGCATATTCTAAATTTGAATAGGTTTTTGGCATTTTGTAACTCTTACACTCCTGGAGTTTGGCTCGTTCCTGCCGACTCATCCAGTAATGTATTTTTTCAGATTTTAAGGATTGCGCGAACATTAATTACAATTAAAATTAATTTTAATAAATAATAAGTCTACTAAACCCACTAGGAGTGGCTTCAACCAATTATAGAAGAATAGGTAGGTAGGTAACTCAACCATTTTCCTACTAGCAAGCCATACAAATACTATTGTTAGATGAATCATTTACACGCATTTATTATCTGCTAACAAACATATTGTTTTGTGTTCAGTAAGCGGCTTTATGTAAGTTGTAAGCGAAGTCTTGGATGATTTAAAGCGATATGGTCATAATTTATTTGCGCTAAGTTCGCTCGGTTCTTATCTTTTAAGCAAATGGAATACTATAACTTAGAAGCAATATTAAACTATTATTATTATTATTATAGGCTGAAGTATAAAAGCTATCACTGAAAATATTTCCATTTCTTCATAATATATTACAGAATATACTGATAAATAATACATTTTCTTCGAGTTAGTGTTATTATTAAGTTATTAATTATTGAAGTGATGTAGTGATCGTATTATCGATAATTAAAATAGTATAGTATTAACTAAGGTTTAGACAGCCGCAATTATCGCCCAAAAGCCAAGAGTTTTAAGATGCAAGGGCAGAAAGGGTGCCTAAACATTTTTTTTTCCTTTGAAACTAGTATTAACAAACTGACGAGTAACCAGAGTAAGCAACTGTATATGTCTTGGAGAATGCAATTTTTCCTAACATCTTTAAGACTGCTCGAGTTATTCCGTTTTATAAGAAATGAGAGAAAGCAAGATAACTATCATCCAATTTCTCTACTAAGGTCAATATCAAAAATTCTGGAGCAAATTGTTTTTAACCAAATATCGATGTTCCTATTGTCCTGGCACAATGATGCCTTCGCTTCCTCCTTCAAGGGGCATATCCCTGGAAGTTCTTAGTACCTCGGCTAGCTTACAGTCGTTTTCTCAGGGGCGGCATATTGTGTAGGGCAGTTTGAAACCGCACCCAAGCAGCGGCTTAGGGGCGGCCTCGGTATTAGAGCATCTTCGCCTTCAGCCGTCAGGGCTGGCGGTGTTTCACTTCGTAAAGCTATATTTTTTCGGCCATTTCGCTATTTGCCACGCTTGACTTCTTCGCTGCCGACCTGGGGCAGGTTGTGCCCAGGTGGTAGGACCTTGTATTCGTCTTGTAGGTACCGGCACTAGATGCTGGAGGTCAGGCCTTGACGTCCGGCTCTTGGCGTCGCCGGTTTCCTGCTAATTCAACTTGGAATCACGTTGCCACGTGGTTTTTGCTTCTTGCCGACCTGGTGCAGGTTATGCCCAGGTGGTGAGCACTCGTACATGTCTTCTTGGTAGTGGCACTCGACGCTGGAGGACTGGCAAGGGTCATCCAGTCCTGGCATCGGCGGTTCTTGTAATTCTTTATTTTATTCCTCCTCAAATCCGCTTTGCCATACGGATTTCTTTCTTCGCCGACCTGGTGCAGGATATGCCCAGGTGGTGAACACTCGTACATGTCTTCTTGGTAGTGGCACTCGACGCTGGAGGACTGGCAAGGGACATCCAGTCTTGGCCTCGGCGGTTTCGTGCTTAGTTTCTTCATTCTCCCTCACATCGGCTTCGCCACTTAGTTTTTCTCTGCTTGCCAACCTGGGGCAGGTTATGCCCAGGTCCAACCATTCGTACGCGTCTCCCTGGCGATGGCGTCCGGCGCGCAGCTATCACGGCGCAGTTAGTCCAGTAGCGGCACCGTCGGCGATGACCGGTTCCCGTCGCACTCCACTAGGCTGCCGAACTGGAGCAAGTAATGCCCAGGTGGAAAACACTTAAACTTAGTGTGACATTCATACATTGTTGGCATCCATACGTTAAAATTGATCCATCTTCTTTGAAACTATATAATTCTTCAACGGCAGGAGGTGTCCGACGACGAACCACCTCCGCCTACCCAATTCACCTAGTGGACTTTTTCATGTGCCTTCACTTGACACCCTTAGGTTCCCAGGGGACTTCCCCCCAAATAAAACCACCATGCCGCTTTTAGACAGTGACAAAGGCCCAACACGTCTTTACCACTTCAAGGTACGGCACCAACTGATCTCTGTCTTGAGAAACGCGCTATTTATAGCCGTTTCCCAAGATCGAGTCACAAAACACTATCTACATTTAATATTGTTACAGACAGAATGTCAACATGGTTTTCGCAAAAGAGTGATCTTGAGCTTTGTTGGTGAGCTTTATAGTGTACTTGATATTAATGAGAAATGCTTGGGCCTTTTTATGGCCCTCATAAGGCCTTTGACCTTGTTGATCACGTCTTGCTCGCGGCGAATTTGCATGAATTAAGGTAAGAAGTATGGTTGGTGAATGGATTCAGTCGTATTTCATTGGTCGAGATCAGGTTGTGCATCTTGAGAGTATTAGATCTGATAAACGAAATGTATGCATTGGTGTTCCGCAGAAATTCGTCCTGGGCACCCTGCTATTCCTAATTTTTGCGAATGATCTCCCAGACTTGGTTCATAACGAAAGAGAACTTGTTGTGTTCGCTGATGATAATTCTTATTTAAGTTGTAGCAATACCACCGAGAGTACGATTACATTATTACGTGATATGCTTGCAAGATTCAACACATGGTTTGCCGGTACTGGGTTATGTTTAAATACAACCAAAACAGTGTTTATCAGCTTCACTCCGGGCCGGTCAACTTTTAACGAAAGTCTTCTCGTCAGAGCGAATGGTGGATCGATTACATATATACATATTGACAATGCCCCATCTTGGAGCTTTCACTGCACTGAAATAACTTCTAAGATTTCTCCGGTATGGTATGCTTTCTACCGCCTGCGTGGTGTCGGCAGGAATATTCCCCTGTCTTATTACCATGCCCAATTGGTTTCTCGAGTAAAAAGTGGAATTTTGTTTTGGGGTTCTTCTCCATCCTTAAATCCAGTGTTTTTAATCAAAAAGAAAGTAATAGGAAGTATGATGGGAGTGTCTGGTCTTCATTCATGCCGGAGGCTATTTAGATCACTTAAACTGCTCCCTTTGCCGAGTTTAAACATTTTAGAGGTTCTTATGTACGTAAAAAATAATCTAAATAGTTTTTTTATCAATGGAAAATGTTAATAATTATAAAACGCGTAACAATATGAACTTTGTTGTACCGGCGCACCACATGTCATTATTTGACAGGAGCCCATTCTACATGGGTACAAGACTGTATACTAAGTTGCAAAGGGAAATCAAAAACATAGCGAGCAAAGTACTTTTTAAGGAAATCGTAAGTATATAATTTATTAATTTCTCATGTTTTCTACAACGTTCGTGTGATTTGTTATCTTAACTGTAATTTAGTATATATATTTTGTACTTATAAGTTTAAATAGCCGTTTTTTCACAGTTCTCTATGGGTGAAATTGACTTTTTCTATACCAATGTAAATGTTGGGCTCTTTCTTAAAATAAAAATTTATTTATTTATTTATACATAAAAGGAGAGTATGCTATTGCCTAAATACACACCCCCTTTTATGTTTATCACCTATAACATTCCCTTTGACAGGCGTTAATACCACTAATCAAAAGACAAATTAAACATTGGAGAGCAGCAGCACTATGAAAATTAGCGGTTACAAACCGACTAACAATTAAAATAAAATAAATGATCCGGCAATAAAAAAAAAAAGTTAAAAAGCAGGTACGTCAACGACTTATCTTAATGAAGCATTAACAAGTTAATCACAACAATATACCAAAACCATAAAACGCACCGTCTTGAGAGAAAGTTTACTAGTGAACCAGTCAGTTTTAATTGGTGCTTTTACCATAACAATGATTAGTAAAATGGTCTACCCCTAATCTTCTGTTTTACTGTATACTTAAGATTTTAATCTATTTATATTGACCATGCAATAAATTGTAAAACTTTCAACCTGGTTTCTTGTATTGTTTAACTAAACTCAATTGAATCAGCAACAGACAGTTGTCAAAACACTTTAAACAATGAAAAACACCAATAAAGCTGGAACTTTGGCTTTCTCGCCAAAGATCAAATGCCACTTACTTGAGGGTGGATTTTTGCCTTTGATATTTTACAAATCCGATTTGCCGCGCAGTTTATTGAGTTTGGATGAGGTATACTTATCGTACGAACTGATTGATTTATAGTTTTGTGTATGAAGATACGCCTTATCAAAAATTACCTTTTTTTTTGAGGAAAGCTTGAAGCTTGGTTCGTTGGCTTCTTAATGGCCAATAGACAAAAGATTGTTCTTAATTTTTTTGTTAGAATGAACTTCCGAAAACATTATAAACACATCTTGACAGCTTTATAAAAGCCGGATTTATGTGTAATACAGATAATATTGACGACTTCGAAGAAGAAGATATTCCGCTCGCACAACTGCTCCCTAACATTAAGGACACATTTATGAACTTGAAACAATTTGCCTCTATTGATAGCGATTTGCCAACAGAAAGTGCAGAATTGACTATCATCAAGTGTATTGAAGAGAAAACGGATGAAACTACTCCCGGGGGTATGTTAAAAGCCTGTTTACATTGGGTGCAAATGACTGCATGAAACTTCATGCGATGCAATTAAATGCATATGAAGCAAGTATTTTTATTGAAGTATCTTACCTTCAGATATTGCCAACCTTACAAATGCCTCCTGTTTTTAATATGGCAATTAGCTGATTTTACTTTATATAAAGTATTGAAAATATTACTAGAAAATTTACTAAAGTTGCATGCTATTTGTAATTAAATTAGAACATGTCCTAATCTGGTGCAATGCAAGTAAAATTGCATCAGCTGATTAAAAAGCCACCAACGCGCCTTCTTTCAGGCAATTTTTCTTGCACTTGCATCGACTTGCACCTAATGCAAACAGGTTATAAGAAAAAAAGCTTTAGTTTAGTTTAGATGTAAGGAATAACGTATATTTTAAAAGTATTGTAGTTGGGTGTTGATTTGGAACAATTAATCTTACAATTGCCTAGTCCCTTACGGTTCTACCGCATCAATTTAATGTGGCATAAATAATCTGCATAATCAATTAATTTTGCCTTTTAGGATAATCAATGGCTTTGGTAAACAAATTTGAGACTAAAACGAAATAGTTTAGCAACTCAAATAAGATAAATCTTTCTCCGTATTTCGGAATTGGCTTTAATAAATCCGGAGTTAGAAGGAAAAAGCAATTAATAAACTGAGTAATATGACCCGACGGTTGATAATGAGCTTTTGCCGGTTTAATGTTGCTCGCTCCGTTTGAAATAATGATGATTTAAGTTGGTACATATTTCTAAAAGAGAAAAATAGTGGATAAAAGAAAATAAAATACTTAATTTTCAAGATAAGCAGGTAATCAATTCTATATGATTTATCACCCTACACACATTAACACTTTTGAACATTACATATTATAACAAATAGAAATCCGAGAATAGACAGAAAGATATAGCATGAAAAGTAATTCTGATTGGAAGTTAAAAGTAGGGATGCACCGAAGCCTCGGTTTGGCTTCGGTATTCGGCTGCATTTTTGATATTCGGTATTCGGCCGAAGCGGAGGCCGATCACGCCGGAGCGGAGGCCGAAAAGCTTAATTTTGAGTATTAACTTGACTCCTCTTTATCTGCTTTTTATACATTTGTGTTAACTTGGTTTTTAAAATAACTTAAATGCTAGACCAACCCTTTCTTTTTAATGTGTTTATTGCATATTATACCAAGTTTTATGACAAAGATTGTTTCAATTTTTAAGGATTTGTTAAGTCGGAATTACACCCAAAGCTATACAGCAATATAGCCGAGCTACACAAGTATTTTAAAACACCACCCGAAAACAGCTATATAGCCGAAATCTAGAGCTATATAGCTGAAAATGAGTTTTCCACACATTGTCGGTAAAGATCTTGCTATATAGCTTAGCGATATATAGCTGGGCTCCATATAGCCAGCTATATAACTCTGTTAAATAGCTGTATAGCATAGCTCTTGGTGTAATTCCGGCTCTATATTTTTTACCTCACCTAGTGGCTTTATTAGGTATTATAAGAGATGAAAAAAAAATAAATGAAATTTTTTCTGCTGCTTCGGCCGAAGCGCCGAAGCTTCGGTCTAAACGGTGGCCGAGTATTCGGTATTCGGCTAAAACACCGCTTCGGTGCATCCCTAGTTAAAAGCATTCGATTTCATCGAATTTGGTCAATAAAGTCTCAACTAAAAAAACATCAAAAATAAAAAGTTTCTGATAAATATCAGCATACGATCTTCGCGGCGTGTTTGTTCTTCAATTGATTTATTTAATTCTAAGAGAAAAAAATTACACCAAAAACGCTTTCTAAATGTTGGTATCCTATTTTGGCAAAAAATGTAGAACAGAGATCAAGATTATTTGCCATTAAGTGAACTGAGAAAAATTTGGAAGGACGAGAAGGTCGACCAAGTTGTCTGTGAGACCTTGAGTTTACTGCAGCAAGTTCAAGAGAAAATTTTGAGGATAAGTTGTTTATTATGAATATAGTTTTGCTTTAGGCTAATTATACGACAAGTGATAAAACCGAGTGGAATGAGGATGCTGCTCAAACTACCATAAATGATGATCAAAATGATTATGCGTCAGAAGAAAATGATTGCCAAATTATTGAAGAACCCAAACTTAAAATTAAACATAATGAAGCTATTGGAGCATTAAAGCTATCCAAGCAATGGACTCAGGAAAATTCAATTAATATTGAAGAAATCTTACGTATTAAAAAGCTTTATGAAAAAGCAGTCACTTCAAATATTACATCCAAAACAAAACAATTAACAATAACCAATTTTTTTAAATAAATAATTATTCTTATAGAAATAAAGGTCTGTCTTTACCACCAAATAACTTTATTTGCCCCTCTAGGGTAGAAAACAAGGGTTATAGAAAATACATAAAATGATATAGAATTAAAATAAATTTCTTAACGTTGTACTAGTTTCGACTTTAGGGAAAGTCATCTTCAGCAACTAATCATTTAAGAAATTTTGTTATAAAAAGTAGTTAAAACAGTTGGGAGAACAATGGGTGATTCAACAATAGAATATAATGAAATGCAGATTATGCAACCATTTGAATAGACAGCAGCTTATTATAAGGACGATGTATCTCTATGCAATGGTAGGAGATGATTTAAACGCCAGTAGGATAAAAGACCCTAATCATAATATAGTGATTTAAGAATGTTGAAATTAGAACATGTTGTAAAAGAAGAAATTCATTCTTAATTTAAAATTAAACTGACTTAGTGAGGGGACATGTATATTGTTGTGGTGGATTAGATTATATGTAAATTAAATTAAATGAAATTGCTTCTCCTTAAAATTGTCAAAACGAAACTATGTCATTTCTGGTAAAAAATTTGGGAATACATCTGAAAGGAGAAAATTTCTAATTTTAGAAAATTTTGGAAACCAATAAGATATATCTAATCTCATTACTTAACGGTTTTGTTATATATGTTATAATATTATTTTTATTAATTATGTACTCACCAAGTGGTCATTATTCACATGTTATATTATTAAAATAAAATAAAATTTTTAGTAAATTAAATCATTGTATTAATGAAGGGAATTCTTGGTTTTAATTTTCTTCCTGTTACCAGGTGAAGAAATCATTTGATGAATTAACTTTATCATTAAAAATTAATGCGTGCTATTCAAGGCGAATGGCGTTGCAAAATGGTGAGTACCTAGAATTGGTACTACTAGGTACACGTTTAATTTTCTTTTTTATGCGTTTTTCAAATCATGTTTCCGGTAATCAACTGTCAAGTCCAATGGTGGCAAATTTAAACAGGAATCTACAGATGGACAAGGAAGAGTTAGATATACAAATTATATATACATCAAGTTACAATAAAGGTGGGGAGATTCGCTTCCCTTATGTAGGGTGTGTACATATTAGTCTTATCATAAATAGAGCATGAGCAATGACGTGAATGAAGCATAAAACAAAGAACCTGTGATATTTCATTCCCTGTAACTACCAAACAACGACCGCAACCAAGAATCCACCGAAACCCGGGTCGACTGCAGCATGCAAACCAAAATGAGTAACTCTAGATGGCAGCACTATAAACCATAAATGAAAGATTGAAATATTGTATAGGCAACATTAAGGATTCAAGTGTAATATTGGTTATGTCACAATTGAGTTTGACATTTGAAGTTAAAATTTTTATGGAGGTTAATTGGTTGATAATTAAAGTAACAAACAAAACAAGTAATTGATTGTAACAGATGTAATGGTGTTTAAATTTGAAGAGAATTAAAAAATGGGAGACAGTCGAAGGTAATTTGCTCATTTAGGACTTGGATTTCAGGATTCTTGATAGCTTGATTTATCTCAAACATTTCCCACAAAGCAGATGTTTTACCATTGGGTACTACATGCAATATTTCAACTCCTCTTTCTGGATCAAATGTATGTTTAGCATTAAGAATATGGTCAGAGAAATTTGATTTGGTATCCACGGGCAACTGTTTATTTTTATTTCTTTCTATTAGCGAAATATGATCTTGTATTCGAATACAAAACTAACGTCCAGTACGCCCAACATAACAGCAGTTACAAGTAGAAAATTCGTCACTATAAGTGCAACTAACTTTATAAACACCAGATTTATGTAGCACCTCAATAGTATCTTTATTGTTATTTATATAGTTTTTTAAATTGTTTTGAGTTTTGAAAGATATATGAATGTTGTTGTTGAATTTAAGGAATATATTTTTGATATTATGGGATATCGTTCCCATATAGGGTAAGCTGGTATAAAATCTAGGCTTTACAATATTTTGATTAGATAATAAATGTTTATTAATATGTTAATTTAAATTCTTATAATATATTTTATTAATGATGTGTATGGGATATTTATTATTTTTAGCAAGTTGGGTAATGTAGGAGAGTTCTTTGTTGAAATTATAATTATTAATTGGGACAGCAAAAAGTCTTATGGAAAAATGAATGAAAAGCACTTAATTTATGGCCCATTGGATGGTTAGAGTTGAATGGTATAATACTATCCGTCGCCGAAGGCTTGTGGAAGATTGAAAATTGCAGTCCCTGATCATATTTAGTCAAAGTTAAATCGAGAAAATTGATACTATTATTAATTTCATGTTCTATAGAGAATTCTATTGAAGGATGTATTGTGTTAATAAAGTTATGAAAACTATTCAATTCATCCTCTGTACCATTGAAGCAAGCTATTATGTCATCAACATATCTATAGTAAAATAAAAAATTTTTATATAAAGGATGCAATTTAATTTTCTTTTCCAAGAAAAACAGAAATATCTCAGCCAGCAAAGGTGAAAGGTTAGATCCCATTGCGACTCCAATATTTTGACAAAATATTTTTCCATTGAACTGGAAGAAGTTCTGCTTAAGCACTGTATCAACCAATAAGCATATATTCAGTATATGAAACGTATCAAGCTTAGATTTTTCGAATAATAAAGTTCTAACACATTCAATGCAATCCTCAGGTGGTAAGCTAGGGAATAAGTTTTTAATATCAAATGAGATAAATCTATTATCGGGTGGGACATTTAAGTGTAATAACTTATCGGTTAGACATTTACTGTTTTTTATGGAAGTGGGATTAGAAAAATTAGTATGAGATAAAATAATGTGGTTAAGCCATTTAGATAGACAAGATGCTGGAGACTGAGTATAGCTAACGACTGGTCTTATAGGAAAAGGGGGAGGTTTATGAGTTTTTATCAAGCTATACAAGAGTGGCACAGATGGATTCATAGGGTATAGTCTATATTTATTAGTTTTTAAATGTTTGAGTGTATTTGATGTTATATCAAGGTTTGATTTGACGTAGGAGAAAAATTTGTTAGTAGGATTATTTGATAAGATGCTAAAACCATCTCTAAGGAAATTCTCCACCCTGTAAATATAATCGTCTTTATTTAATATAGTAATATTGATTGATATCCCAATGAATAATTATAATTTTAACAAAGAACTCTCCTACATTACCCAACTTGCTAAAAATAATAAATATCCCATACACATCATTAATAAAATATATCATAAGAATTTAAATTACCATATTAATAAACATTTATTATCTAATCAAAATATTGTAAAGCTTAGATTTTATACCAGCTTACCCTATATGGGAAGGATATCCCATAATATCAAAAATATATTCCTTAAATTCAACAACAACATTCATATATCTTTCAAAACTCAAAACAATTTAAAAAACTATATAAATAACAATAAAGATACTATTGAGGTGCTACATAAATCTAAAACTTAGTTGCACTTATAGTGACGAATTTTCTACTTGTAACTGCTGTTATGTTGGGCGTACTGGACGTAAGTTTTGTATTCGAATACAAGATCATATTTCGCTAATAGAAAGAAATAAAAATAAACAGTTGCCCGTGGATACCAAATCAAATTTCTCTGACCATATTCTTAATGCTAAACATACATTTGATCCAGAAAGAGGAGTTGAAATATTGCATGTAGTACCCAATGGTAAAACATCTGCTTTGTGGGAAATGTTTGAGATAAATCAAGCTATCAAGAATCCTGAAATCCAAGTCCTAAATGAGCAAATTACCTTCGACTGTCTCCCATTTTTTAATTATCTTCAAATTTAAACACCATTACATCTGTTACAATCAATTACTTGTTTTGTTTGTTACTTTAATTATCAACCAATTAACCTCCATAAAAATTTTAACTTCAAATGTCAAACTCAATTGTGACATAACCAATATTACACTTGAATCCTTAATGTTGCCTATACAATATTTCAATCTTTCATCTATGGTTTATAGTGCTGCCATCTAGAGTTACTCATTTTGGTTTGCATGCTGCAGTCGACCCGGGTTTCGGTGGATTCTTGGTTGCGGTCGTTGTTTGGTAGTTACAGGGAATGAAATATCACAGGTTCTTTGTTTCATGCTTCATTCACGTCATTGCTCATGCTCTATTTATGATAAGACTAATATGTACACACCCTACATAAGGGAAGCGAATCTCCCCGCCTTTATTGTAACTTGATGTATATATAATTTGTATATCTAACTCTTCCTTGTCCATCTGTAGATTCCTGTTTAAATTTGCCACCATTGGACTTGACAGTTGATTACCGGAAACATGATTTGAAAAACGCATAAAAAAGAAAATTAAACGTGTACCTAGTAGTACCAATTCTAGGTACTCACCATTTTGCAACGCCATTCGCCTTAAATAGCACGCATTAATTTTTAATGATAGAGTTAATTCATCAAATGATTTCTTCACCTGGTAACACGAAGAAAATTAAAACCAAGAATTCTCTTTATTAATACAATGATTTAATTTACTAAAAATTTTATTTTATTTTAATAATATAACATGTGAATAATGACCACTTGGTGAGTACATAATTAATAACAATAATATTATAACATATATAACAAACCGTTAAGTAATGAGATTAGATATATCTTACTGGTTTCCAAAATTTTCTAAAATTAGAAATTTTCTCCTTTCAGATGTATTCCCAAATTTTTTACCAGAAATGACATAGTTTCGTTTTGACAATTTTAAGGAGAAGCAATTTCATTTAATTTAATTTACATATAATCTAATCCACCACAACAATATACATGTCCCCTTACTAAGTCAGTTTCATTTTAAATTAAGAATGGATTTCTTCTTTTACAACATGTTCTAATTTCAACATTCTTAAATCACTATATTATGATTAGGGTCTTTTATCCTACTGGCGTTTAAATCATCTCCTACCATTGCATAGAGATACATCGTCCTTATAATAAGTTGCTGTCTATTCAAATGGTTGCATAATCTGCATTTCATTATATTCTATTGTTGAATCACCCATTGTTCTTCCAACTGTTTTAACTACTTTTTATAACAAAATTTCTTAAATGATTAGTTGCTGAAGATGACTTTCCCTAAAGTCGAAACTAGTACAACGTTAAGAAATTTATTTTAATTCTTCATCATTTTATGTATTTTCTATAACCCTTGTTTTCTACCCTAGAGGGGCAAATAAAGTTATTTGGTGGTAAAGACAGACCTTTATTTCTATTTACAATCTCGCCACAGAACATGGACTACTTCCTAAAAAATTATTCTTATGATGTTTTCTAATGTGTAATATGTAATAGGTATGTAACACATGTACATATATAAGATTAAATCTTTAAACTTATAATTTAGTGTTCATGTTACCAAGCTGGTACTGTATAGTCGAAAAGAAGAAAAGGTCACGATAACTTAATCTTCTACCAGAAATGACCAAAGGAATATTAAAAAAAAACATACAAACAAATCGCTATAAACGAAAAAAGTATGAATTGGCATTTATTTATAAAACCAGTCCAGTCCACTATTCAGCTTCTTAACAATGCGATATAAGAGTCAAGTTCATTAGAATAATGAGCTTTATTAAAAGTAAAAATCTCAAGGTGATTCGTCAAGGGTCGCATTTCGAACAGAGAACGAATCGAAATTATTTTCGTATGCTAATAGCAGAAGCATAATCCTTTTAATACTTCAATTTTAACGCGAAATTTCCAATATATGTCTAAAAATAAAAAAGCAACCTCTATTTTTATTTACACACAACCTATACGATATAAAAATTAAAACTAACAAACTATGCAACTTGTCGCAACAGTCCAATCACCATCATTAGTACCTGACTGGTGACACCTTCGGTCACAACTATACTAATTTCCTAGCATAGTCTGCAGGCAGACCCGTCCAAATTTTCCAGGGTGTCCCTTTGTCATGTGGCCTTTTCGTGACATTTTCTATCCGATTTGCATCCGGGGATTACGAAAGCCAGACCAGTGTTGTTCTGGCATTTTGTTCTTTCCGCGCTGTGTGTTTGGGATCGTTGTTCTTCTGTATAATCCAATCGTTGTGATTGTGACTATACAGGGTGAGGATTTTAAAGTGTTACAACGCAATATCTGAAAAACGGCTATAAATATTTTAGTCAAATTTTGGGACGTGGATAGGGAGGTTGGGGGACAAATTTTAAAATATTTTTGATATTTACCCCCCCTCCAGATTTGATGTGGCTAGTGACAAATTTGAAATGTCAAATGGAAAGGTATTTTTTTTTTTGATAATTCGATTCCTCGTCAATAACTACGTAAGTGAGCAGAAAATTGTTACATTTGCTCTACTAGTTGCTTAGTTACGAATTTTTCAATAAATAAAATAGGAATACTTAAAAATGATAATTCCTTAAAAAATCTAACGACGATCATGCTTCAAAAGGTGTTCGAAATGACCCCCATCCATTTCTAAACATTTTGCAATTCTTTTTTGACATGAGTTGCGCACGCGAGTTAACATTTGAGGCGTTACTAAATTACATGCTTGTTGAATACGATCTTTCATGTTTTCTGGTGTGGTCGGTGGTGTAGCCATAACTTTCTCTTTTATAAATCCCCACAAGAAAAAATCTAATGGGGTTAAATCTGGTGACCTTGCAGGCCAATTTACAGGACCACCACGACCAATCCATCTGTTTCCAAACATTTCATTTAGTGTATCTCGAGCTTGTCGGGCAAAATGTGGCGGAGCACCATCTTGCTGAAACCATAGTTCTTGTTGATTTCCATTATTATTCAGAAGTTGTGGCAAATCGGTTTGTAAAAAATTATTATACATTTCTCCATTTAGGTGACGGTCAAAAAAATGTGGTCCAATGACTCTATCTCCGACTATGCCACACCAGGTATTAACCGACCAAGGATGTTGGTTTGGCAGAAATCTCATCCAGTGAGGATTTTGAGGTGCCCAATAGTGTAAATTGTGCCGGTTGACCTTAAATTAAGAAAAGCAAAATTGATTGAATCAGTATAAAATTAAAAATAAATCTAAATGTATGTGAATATTCTCTAAACACCCGTTAACGGGTGTTTAGATATGTATTTATTTATGTACACCCATCAAGTAGTGGATTACATATTTTTGATTATTAAAAGTTACATTAATCCATATTGATTTAAATAATTACCTGACCACAATTGGTAAATGTAGCTTCGTCAGAAAATACTATCTTTCTTAAAAATGCATTGTTTTCGTGAATTAAAGTTTGTAACCACGTACAAAATGTAATCCTATTTTGAAAGTCTTGGCCATACAATTCCTGATGAATAGTTATGTGGTAAGGGTGAAAATTGTGCTTGTGTAAAATAGCCAGTACCGATTTTTGGCACATTCCTGAATCACGAGCAAGTTCCCTTGAACCAACATGAGGATTTACAGCTATTACACCCAACACTCCAACGGCCATATCGTCATTAGTTTTTGTTTGTCTTCTAACTCTGTTCTTATTTTTTAGGATTCCCGTGCTGCGGCCTCGATCTTCTAATCGCTTAAATGCCATATGAGATTTTTGAATGGCGGGAAACCTAACAGTCCACAATTGCGCCGCTTCCCGGTAGTTTTTTCTACATTCTCCCAGAATTAACAACATTTCTATTTCAATGTCATAAGATTGTTCCATAATTGCACTGAATAATGAACTTTATCAGATTATCACTACTTGTCAAAGTCAAAAGTGGTTTCCTAGGATACAACATAATTAAAGGTTTGGATAAACAATAATCATAGGTGTCATGATTTAAAATGTGTAGTTTTAAGTATTCCTATTTTATTTATTGAAAAATTCGTAACTAAGCAACTAGTAGAGCAAATGTAACAATTTTCTGCTCACTTACGTAGTTATTGACGAGGAATCGAATTATCAAAAAAAAAAATACCTTTCCATTTGACATTTCAAATTTGTCACTAGCCACATCAAATCTGGAGGGGGGGTAAATATCAAAAATATTTTAAAATTTGTCCCCCAACCTCCCTATCCACGTCCCAAAATTTGACTAAAATATTTATAGCCGTTTTTCAGATATTGCGTTGTAACACTTTAAAATCCTCACCCTGTATAGCTTTTCGGTAGACCTTTTTAAAGTTCAATTATCTTAGCCGCTGTTGAAATCCAGATAAGGACGATCAGATGTCCAAAACCTCCTCCAGAAAAGCATCTCTAGGCCGGAACTTTCAAGGATGTTTTACAATAATTGTTGGTTGAACATAATTATTAAGTTCAACCAACCACGACTTCGCCTTTTTTTGTTCACACTCGTTTCCTGAAAACCGTTTTAGTAAAGTGATTGAATCTGTAAATATTGAGACCATCATTTTAATTTGCCCGTGTTAACCTTTTTTCTTGTTCTTCTGAAAGCAAACGCGTAGTACGCACAGGTCGATTTTTGTTTGATGGCGTAATTTTTCTCCAATATTCTCTGAACACTGTATGTTTTAAATAGACACGTTTATTTTCTTCTTCGCTAACATTGTCTTACTACGGTTCATTTTTTTCAAAAGGAGAAATTATAACATTATCTTGTGCTTTTCTTGTTAATCGCGTAGGCACGTTACTACTTTGTACCTGGTTACTTACAAAAGCCTTCGACATTTTGATAAAAACATTTTGCCGTAGCATCAGTTGTGACAATTCTTGGCCCTTTGAATGGGTAAACAGCATCACCCATAATTTTTGTGCAATGCACTTATTTTACTTCTGGTACTCTATACGCTCGTGGAATATATCATACAGAAAACATTTAATCCTACTTCGCCCATACGGGGCACCTGGTTACAACTTAGAGAGTGCACACTGTCTTGTGGAAATGACTGTACCGGGTGGCCAAATAAGAATGGACGCCGATCAAATCTTACGAATCGTTTATTACAGAGTTTTCAAATAAAAAATTTATTACAAAGTCGACCAAAAGAAATCGCTGGAAATTATTTTCAAATTCCTAAATTGACCGCTAGAGGGCGTCCAACCTATGACTAAAAAGACAATCGGACTTTTATCGATAATATGCCAAACAAAGTTATAAGTGAAAAAATTTAGTTGTGTATTGCGTGCATAATTATTTTATTTATTTTTTAAATTATGCACGCAATACACAACTAAATTTATTCACTTATATTTCTACGTGCACACAGCCAATACCCTCCTTTTCATAAAACAAAGTTATGTTAAAAATTGAGTGTTTTGTTCTTTGCAGTATACGGAATAACTTTACTTTCATACATTTTGTTTCAACTCACAAAATATACTAAGGAGAGTAGGGGGGAATATTTTTTACCAGAAATACTAATAACTCCGGTTTGCCTTAACCAAGTTTACCAAACTTTGTCTCATTTGAAAGAGCCTATCCTGTAGTAACATTTAAAATTTTGTATGACTATTTTCCATTCTTATTTGACCACTCGGTACATAATAATACATTAGAAACGGCGATCGGGAGTTAAAGTTTTAAAAGAAAAAGGGTTGTATAGTTACGTTGGAGTTGGGTGTTACTTTTACAGGGTGATCCATAATTGTGTCCTAATACTTAAGGGCCGTAATCCGCAAATTATTTTAACAAAAAAAGGTAATTTCAATATAAGCCCGCAACCAACAAAAAATATGTACGCCACAATTTTTTTTTTTTTTAATAGCACAGGTAAATGTCTAATGTAAAGTATATTTTATTATCAGCACCAGGCCCGGCAAGCCTATTCTACCATAAGAAAGAAATTTAAAATACCAGGCTTTAGGATAAGCAACCAAACATACACTACTATATACTCGAAGACCTCATAAACCGTCACACACGGCAGAAACGGATTTACCGGTAAATTTAAGGTTTGTTCCAACCCGACCAAAAACGGTACCAGTACAGTTCCCCGGACGGTCGCACAACTAATTTACCACTGCAACCGTCGATTGCCAAGTTCAAAGTTAAATTGACAGGCCGAAAATGATCGTTTGGGCATAGAATAGCGGGTTGGAATAAACCTTGAAAGAAAGTGAGGTTAGTTAGCTAGTTATTGTTATGTTACTATACTCATTAATAATTATAGGTTGTTTGTTATTATTCTTGAAAGAAAATGACTGAAGTAGTATAAAATAAGTCAAAGTGAGTGTGGTCTGTTGAGAAACAAAACTTTCGGTTTGGTGTATGTTTATAGGTTTGTTTAGGATTAGGACCTAGGTAAGCGTTTTCAAATTTTAAGAAAATATCTTTTTTGGACGCACGCACCACGCAATGACATAAAAAACCAAGTTGACACTGAGGTAAAAAGTGATCTAAATGTATTTTCGTCTTCTCTTTCATTTGATGAACAAAGTAAAATAAAAAAAAAACAATGGTCGTGTCCGATGACCACTAAAATGTTGAATTTAATAACCATTGGAGGCAAGGGGATTAATAGGTAATTTTAAGATAATTGGTATTAAAAATATGCATGGCTTACGGAAAGTGAAAACAAAATAAAACTGTTTTGTTGGCCATAATATTCATTTTATTTTCAAACCAAAAAGGTAAAAATTAAAATTAGTGGTGCGGCTGTACAATTTAATTTATCATATATCTGTTCAACGCAAATTTAGAACAGTAGACAAAACCCAAATTTGGGCGTGTCCCCAAGAACTTTCGCCTGCGGGGCTAGCTTTGCACCTTCACCCTTCCTAACATTTTCCTTGAATCCACGCCTGTACCGAACTGCCAACCCTGGCTGACAACGCACGAGACGCCACTGTAGAAATGTGTGCTAGTCAAATCGGCAATATCGCACTTTTTTTATTCGCATTATTTTCCTAGTGCAAGCCTCGTGCTTCGGACTATAGAAAAGTCTGCGAGAGAGAGAGAGAGAGAGAGAGAGAGAGAGAGAGAGAGAGAGAGAGAGAGAGAGAGAGAGAGAGAGAGAGAGAGATGTCATTGATGTCAATATTGAGTAAAAATGTTTGCGATAAAGGTTTCTCAATTGAAATGAAAATTGCATTTTATTTCAATGGCTTTACTCAAAATGCAGAATTGGAAAGAAAATAATGGATAAGGTATTAAACTAGAAACAACACAACAAAGAGCAGAAGTAAATTGCTTATGTTAGGCATTTTTTTAGTTATAGATAACAGTGTTATTCTAATCTTACGCAAAATTGTTTGGCGTAAAAAAATATGATGGTTTCAAAAACCGGTTATTTGCTACTACAATGTTAACAAATCTTTGTATTATCAATCGGTTGTTCAATTTAATTTCGGAGTTTTTAAATGTGACAAAACATTTTGGCCTCACAACAAATTGTATTTAAATAAATTTTTTGTTGATTTTTAATTGCTTTTTGCAATAATTGGTATCGAGCTCAACAGAAGAGCAATTTTATTGTTTAGCCTGGTGTAAAACCTGTAATAATTAATATATTACAACTGGGTTATAATCAAAAACTGTAAAATTAGTTTTTCTCTTTAATCAGAGTAAACCGGGGGACAAACTGTGTCTTCGAAATAACATTACCATACCATTCATGTTCTTGAGGAATCAAGACAAACATAAAAATTTTATTTTATTTCTTTTTAAACATTATTACTTTTTAAAAAAAATCATTAAAACAATTTATTTCCCAACGGACCTTAACAAAAATCTATGAACTTACTTAAATCCTTTATCGTCCTCCTGTCCGTTCATCTGTTGCTGGGCCACCTGCCCGTTCATCACCTGGTCTTGAACGTCCTTGGGACTTTGTTGGCCTTTGCCACCGTCTTTTTGATCTTTGTCTTCCATGTGCAAAGCCCTCATCCGCGGTTCGAGTCCTTGGACGACTTGTCCGCTCTTGTCTCCGGTAGGTGATGTGCCAAGTACGTATTCGACCTAATTATCAAAAAAACAAAATGTTTATGTATTTCCAAATACAATTGGTTACTTTTCGGGGAGATTTTCCAATAAAAAATAAGAAAAAAAGTTCCTTAAAAATAAAGAACCGCTTTAGATATCGTTTTGAAATTTAGTAGGTAAAGCCTGTCCAGAGATATAAGAAAGTTACACTTTGCCTTTGAATGGGATTGTCCAAGGGTGGCCATAAACAAACAATGAATGAATGAATAAATGCAGGTAAGTTATGGTCCGTACTTAAAAATGTCTTAAAGTAAACTGCAAATCCGGAAGACGTAATTTCATTATTAAAGTAATATTTGGTGATTTTAAACCGATTTTTACCTGATTCAAAATGAGAGGGTTAATCCAATAAAACAAATTATGTTCTAAAGACTGTATATATAGTATAGCCACTCTAGTGAGTTTTAAGCTTAGTAATTATTCCTACTTAGTGTGTTATACAGCGTTTGTTTAATCGTGTGTGAGTCATGGAAAATATGTGCGAGCCCAATGTATCTCAAGAGATAACCCCGTCGAAAAGCAGAAAACACTTTTCTCTGAAAACTAAGGAAGTTATAAACAATGTTTATTCAACTCTCATTGGACGTGCGGTCAGCAAGCAAGCAGCGTTAGAAGAAACGGCCACATTAACAAAAATTCCAACATCAACTGTATGGAAAATTGTGAATAATCCCATTTTAGCGAGGAAAAAAAGAACCGATACTAGCATTTTGTCGAAGGTAGATGGAAGTGATCAAGAGATAATACGGCGAAAAATTTAAAAAGTTATATCCGAGGAACAAAGCGTGCCTACATTAGATACTTTAATTAAGCGGGTTGAGAAAGATAAAACCTGCGTTGGGTTTTACATTTAAAAAAATTAACAAAAGACAAGTTTTAATGGAATCCAGTAGAATTCGGGAATGGCGATCCGAATCTCTACAAAAAATTAGGATTTACAGAGATCAGCAAAGGCCGATTATTTACTTGGATAAAACCTGGTTCGACACATAATATGATACCCCGCAAAAGGGTTGGGTTGACTCAAGCGGCAAGTGTTAAACAAGCGCGCCATCAAAAAGAGGTAAACGAATTACGATTTTGCATGCTGGATCTAAAAACGGATGGATTCCAAATGGACTTTCTCTGTCTGCAAAAAACATTAAAGATTCTTCTCTGGATTACCATGAGGACACCACTGCTGATTTATTTGAAGATTGGTTTAAAAACAAGCTAATTCCAAATATAACTCCGAATAGCGTAATTGTAATGGACAATGCAAGCTACCATAGTAGGCAGTTGACCAAGACTCCCTCAAATGAGACAAAAGCAACAATCCAAAACTACATGTATGATAATGACATTTTTTTTTCAGGAAGATTACACCAAAAGGCAATTAATTGAGGTTTTACAAAGTTTAAAACTACAAAAGGAATACTACTGTGATAATTATGCAAAGAAATCTAGGGCTTACAGTTGTAAGGCTTCCACCATACCATTGTATATTTAATCACATCGAACATGTTTGGCACCAACTAAAATCTGCCAAGTTTTTAACATCCCTTCACAAAGTTGGGCACATTCTGTTACACATGTTGAAAAAGTGAAAAAATCCTATACATATAAAAAATATAGCACAAATATTAATTATAATTAATTAGATGAAGATAGCGACAGTGATATTGATATATTAAGTGAATAATTATTTTAACCCATTATGACCTAGGGTTACATATATGTAACGGGTGCATATGTTTACCAAAGCCGGTCCTGTGTTTTCGTTTCTAAATATTTTAAGTAGGTGGCGCAGGTTATGTTGTGTCAAACAGTTCCGTCCTTTGCTGACGTTTCTTATTTAGTCTATTTGTGTTGATTAGTGGCATAGCAACAGCATTTATTTGAACTAAAATGAATCACTCTGAGGAGCATGGTGTCCAATTTGTATAGAGAATTTATAATGTAGATGATTTTTGAGTATTAGTTAGATTTTAGGGCCTTTCAAATCAGCGTTACATATATGTAACGCTAGGACTTGAAGTGGTCAAAAATGTCAAATTATTATAAAACTGTATTTTTTTAAATAGGCGTGGTCTCACTCTTCAAGAAGCCTTAGAAATGGCCTATATTGATCAAGCCGAGGAAATTTTTATTGAACCTCCAGATAGCAACGTTGTTACAGATGAGGACTCTGCAGATGAGGACGATGGAGGTACTCTTGATAATCTAAGTGGAAATACCTCATTCGGAATATCCATACAAATTCTACCTTGATAACCTATTTACAGGTATAAATTTATTAAATCATCTTCGCGAAAGAGGCTACGGTGGAACCGGAACTTTGCGAGACAACATACTTCCAAAAAACTGTCCCGTAGTAACGAAAAAACCCATGAAAAAAAATGAGAGAGGTAGTTATGTTTCAGCTGTTGATAGAGATCCCGGCATCATATTTGTGAGGTGGACTGACAACAATGTCGTTACCGCAGGATCAACTTGTCATGGCGTTAGACCAGTAGGATATGTTAAAAGATACAGCCAGGCCGATAAAAAGTACATCCAAGTTTCAAGACCACATTTAATTGGAGAATATAACCACCATATGGGTGGTACGGATTTAATGGACGAGAATATCTCTACTGATCGAATTGGAGTAAGGTCTAAGAAGTGGTGGTGGTGTATATTCACGTGGCTAATTGACGCTTAGATAATTAATGCATGGATCTTGTTTAGAAAATCGCAAGGAAACCAAACATCCCAACTTGATTTTAGAAGAAGTATTGCACAAACCTATTTGAAGAGATATGAAAATATTCCCAAAGCAGCAGGAAGACCTTCAACTTCAAAGTCCAGTCTGTCCATAAATAGAGTTTCTGACGATCTTCGGTACGACGGCTTAAATCATCTCTTACTGTCTATACCTGACAAGAAGAGGCGTCGTTGTGCTGGCGAAGGTTGCTTATCCAGCACCAGAACGATGTGCGTAAAGTGTGATGTTGGTATATGCATCGAATGTAACTACATATTTCATACCAAAACAAGAGGGTATCCTATTTAGTAACTTCCAAAAATAGGCAGTCGAATGTCCTAGCGTGACATATATTATGTAACACCCTTTTTTTTGTTCAAAATAAAAAAATTTCAAAAAAATCCTTTATAATGGTTTTATTTAACATCCATTTTACCCAAAACTCGAAAATTTACTAATAAACTGAAAAAGTAAAAATTCCGGCCCTAATGGGTTAAGTATCGAATAATTTGTATATTTTTAATAATAATTTTTAATAATAAAATAACTGTACTGATTCGGCGGTTGGTTCCTTGTGAAACATTTTAATAATAACTTTTAAATAAGATAAAAAATTTTGCTTTTTAATGTTTCAATTTATTTAGAGAATAAATCACTCTACATGTTTCGGCTTATTAGGCCTTTTTCAAGAGCAATACAAGATGAATACTAAATCTAAAAGTAACAATACGGGTGTTTATAAACGTAATAATAAAGGAAGGTTTTTATTGCACCTATCTAAATGTTGGGATTTTCCTAGTGGTTGTTATGGGTAGACTTAATGAGGGTGTCTATTATCGGGGTATTTATAAAATTTTGTTGATCATTGGTGGTACACGGATTATTTTTTATAGATTTTTTGATTTCATATTGTTCTAGTAAATCTAGACGTTTTCCTTTTCTTTCACTGTGTAATAATTTAAAATTGTCAGTATCTATGAAGTGATTTTGTTCTATGCAGTGTGCTGCGATGCCGGTATTTTTTATGTTGTTTAAGATAGAGTTTCTATGTTCTTTTATTCTTGTTTTGAGATCTCTACCGGTTTGCCCAATATAGACAGCCTCACTGTCTTTACATTTAATCTCGTAAACACCAGACTTATTTAATATAGGGGTTTTATCTTTATTGTTAACTAACGTTTGTCCTAAGTTGCGTTTATTTACAATTATTGGAGTACAGCCTAGATTTTTAAGTTTTTTTGATACTCTATTACTATATTTAGGTATATAATTATTAAATCTGAAGTTTTCTTCGATCTGGTTCGAGACGCTATAGAATTCTCTATTTAACAATTTACGCTTTTTGTTTTTAATCATATTGTCTATTAAAGACTCACTATAACCATTGTTTCTGGCAATCTGTTTAATTAAGGATAGCTCAATATTGTAGTTTAATGTGTTTAAGGGGAAATGTAATAATCTATGTATTAGGCTATGAAAGGGTGACATAGACATCATAGCCTAATACATAGATTATTACATTTCCCCTTAAACACATTAAACTACAATATTGAGCTATCCTTAATTAAACAGATTGCCAGAAACAATGGTTATAGTGAGTCTTTAATAGACAATATGATTAAAAACAAAAAGCGTAAATTGTTAAATAGAGAATTCTATAGCATCTCGAACCAGATCGAAGAAAACTTCAGATTTATTAATTATATACCTAAATATAGTAATAGAGTATCAAAAAAACTTAAAAATCTAGGCTGTACTCCAATAATTGTAAATAAACGCAACTTAGGACAAACGTTAGTTAACAATAAAGATAAAACCCCTATATTAAATAAGTCTGGTGTTTACGAGATTAAATGTAAAGACTGTGAGGCTGTCTATATTGGGCAAACCGGTAGAGATCTCAAAACAAGAATAAAAGAACATAGAAACTCCATCTTAAACAACATAAAAAATACCGGCATCGCAGCACACTGCATAGAACAAAATCACTTCATAGATACTGAAAATTTTAAATTATTACACAGTGAAAGAAAAGGAAAACGTCTAGATTTACTAGAACAATATGAAATCAAAAAATCTATAAAAAATAATCCGTGTACCACCAATGATCGACAAAATTTTATAAATACCCCGATAATAGACACCCTCATTAAGTCTACCCATAACAACCACTAGGAAAATCCCAACATTTAGATAGGTGCAATAAAAACCTTCCTTTATTATTACGTTTATAAACACCCGTATTGTTACTTTTAGATTTAGTATTCATCTTGTACTGCTCTTGAAAAAGGCCTAATAAGCCGAAACATGTAGAGTGATTTATTCTCTAAATAAATTGAAACACTAAAAAGCAAAATTTTTTATCTTATTTAAAAGTTATAAAATAACTTGTTATTTTACATTTAAACATAAATAAAATATTATTTAATGTCTTACTTATTTTTATTACAAACCATGATTAAATTCTAAGCAAAATACGGACCTGTTCGGCCATATTTCAATTTTACAGCTGGCCCGGGTCTTTCCTAATAGGGATCAGTTAGTCACTTCCTTATATCTCTGAACAAACTTTACTAACTAGGCATCAAAACACATTTATTTCATAAAAAAAGATTTGCTCTACTTCTTCCAGTGGTTTCCGCACTAACATGTATTTTGATATTTTTAACGAAAAAATTATACGCCACTGTTTTTATTGAAATTGTGCTTTATCACTTAACAAGAACGGTCCCTACACTTTTCTTCGTGTGACCAACAGATTTCGATATGCCCTATCAGAGTTTGACAAAATTGCATTTATCTACTAAACGAAGCGGAAATCAAAAAATATCAAAAGGCACTGTGCTATCCAAAAGAAAAAAGGTAGTGGCGTATATATTTTTTGTTCCGCTTAAAAATTTTAACATCCTGTATCTCAAAAATAAAGCGGTTGCGGACCTATTGGAGAATCATCCCTTAAAGTTTGTCAGGAGAGTTTCTGGACACCCTTTATAATCGTAATAATTACTAAAACCCTAAAAAAAACCTTAAAAAAAAACTGAGTAAGTGCACCACTATGGCAGTGTGCCGGCTTAGGATATCGGAGAATCCTCGCTGTTCTGGTATGTGCTGATCACACGAAGTTTAAAAAAATGTGATCCCTATTGCGTTCTGGGTGAAAAGCCCTTCTGCTTAAACTGCGCACTGTTATTTATTTAAAGGATGTTGCTTTGAAAGCAACAAAAATTGCAAAAAAAGATTATTAAAAAAATATCTCACAACACTACAAACATGTAGTAATTTTGATTAATAGTTTTAGTGCACTTAGTATTATTATTGTGAATATGTCTCTACTTGTGTAAGTAACTTTAGCACCAATGAATTGATTTGATTAGTTGCAACATACAAAAACAAAAAAAAAACAGTTTAGCTACTTGAAAAAGTGCCTAAAAGTATTGTGAGGTACTGTGGGAGCTTCGACTGTGTGACTTTTTCAACAGTCGAATTCTAAACATTAAAAGTAAATGTCCATGTTAATGACAATACCACACTACTAGTGAAACATCTCATTATCATTATTTCTTATGTCGAAAGCAGTTAACCTGAGCGAAAAAATTCAAAAGATGAATTTTGTTTAATTTTAATTGATTAATCATAAATAAAAATCACTTTATTTCATGCCCATGGACAACAATAAAACAGTTTTTAATCATACGTAAAACCACAAGAGCTTTTTTTTAATCGGATAAACTTTTATTTTTTACGAAATCAAGATTGCTTAGAAATTTAATGAGAACAAACGAAATGATAAAAACGCGACAGTGAAGCTAGATAGAGCTCAATTGACGCAATGCAATTACTCTATTAATTCAATTTAGCCTCCAATTCAGCCTTTGGTCGAAGATAAATCCCAGGTATTTAACTTCCTGACACCAATTTACTTATACCCCGTTGACGCTGAGCCTAGTTTCGGATCGTTTAACATTGCTTTTTGAGAAAAGAACCTAATCAGTTAGAAGATTCCAGTGTGAATTTGGTTTGAAAGAAGAAAATACATATTGAGAATTTAATTTTCACAAAATACCAAATATTTCAAAAACCGTAGAGTTTAACAACAAGAAACCCCAATTAAACTCATTTTTATTTTGATACATATATTACCGTAAAAAATAATATTTCACTAAAAAAATGTTTGACAGTAGGTATCAAATTAATTTGTAACAATATGTCAGGTTGCCGAGCAATGAAAAAGAAAAGCTACTTGATTTTGAGCTGGAGAGGTTTTTACCATTTAATTTTTAGCTGGAGGGGGTTCTATCGCGATAAAAAAGGACGCACCTTTTTAATCGATGTCAAAGTGATAAAAATGCAAATGTCAAATGGACATTTTATTGTAGGAGTGAATTTATCATTCATAAAACACAAAATGTTTTTTTATTGATTGCAATGAAGTGATTTTTATGTTCTTTCTCAAAACGAAGCAAAATACGAAAAAAATGCTAAAAATAAATAAGTTGTAGTTTTAGTTGCCTAATGCGAAAAAAATACAAAAATTGCAAAAAAACGGTGTCGCACTTTTCTTTTGTTAAAAATCTTAGTTAAGGTGCCTTCCGGGACGCCACTGGACTTAAAAATTTTAATCTAGTTAGGGCTAAATTGGTCCCTTACTACCCCAAATAACACGATTTATTTTACTTTACGAAAAAACGATTTTGTTTAAAAAGTTTGACACCCTGTATCTTGAAAACGAAGCATTACCAGAACTATGTTTATATAAACTTTTCGTATTAGAATCGCTCTAAGAATAACCCCTGGAAGTTTGGCCACGTACTTAAACAACACCCTGTATAGTGAGCGCTTTTATAATATAGGATATAATGTGCGAGGTATATAATGGCTTTCTCAACTGAGGTATTAATAGATTTTACTTGTAACACTAAAATATTATATATTTAATTCGTTGAGATCTTTTTATAAAAATAAATAGTCGGTTCATTTATGCAACCCGGTATTATTCCGATAAAAGAGGCAAATCTGGCAACCTTGTAAGATATTGTTACCGATAACAAAAGACGACTATGTATTCTGTCAAATTTATCGTCGTGTCACACCTGTTGACATTTTTGAATATGAGATGTTTCCTTTTGATATATCTTCCAAATTACGATGAAAATTCCTGTTTTATTAAAAACTTGATACTATTTTCCAGAATCCCTACATTTCAAAGGGTCAGTCAAGGCTTAAAACTAATAACATGTTAAAGAAGAAACGGTGAGTAAGAATGCTAAGATCGTGTGTAACTTAACTTCATTACACAGAAAGTTTTTCATTATTTACCTAGGTAGAGAAATCTTACTTCTCATTAGAGGAATAGGTTAAATAATAGCGATTTCCCAAGTTAGTAGTAGAAAAATGTATTAAAATAAAGAAGGTGGCTGTGATTGTGTGATCTTTTGGATATAAAACCTAAGCCACAATAACTTTTGTAAAATAAATTTTCAGATTAAAAAAAAAAGGAATAATTCCCCCTAGTTAATTTTATCATTTTTAAATATGTAACTATGGATAGGGTAGAAACGTAATAATTATAATAATAATAATAAATATTCTTTATTTTCATAATATTTAACAAATTCCACAATTTTACAACATAAAATATATTCAAGTATTAAAATAAAATCATTTTTAGATTCCTGCATTAACATGCAGACCAGCTATTCTTTAACAAAGTGGCCTAAATATATCGAAAGAAAAGAAAAGAGAAACAAAGAAAAAATAATACTATGGAGAAACCTGGCACCAAACAGATTAGTCACATCTCACCAATTACAAAATGTTCACTTATTCTTGCAAGAGCTAAAGATAGGATATCAAGAAGACTAAGAAACAGAAAAGGAAAAGGCACAAACAGAAAGGAAAAAAAATGAATTGTGCTAATTTTAATTCAATGGAGTTTATTGAGAGGGCAAAACAGGGGAGCGTCGAGCAACATGCAAAGCAACACATAAGTTGTCAATACATGTAATAAAAAGAGTGAGCCTCACTGTCTCACTCTTTCTATTACATGCATTTACGCTATCCGCTTTTATCGCTGCTTTGCTTGCCACCCCACTATTTAGCGTAAGGAGGTTTTCGACCAAGCAAAACTTTTTATGCGGAGACTTTTTTTAGAAGATAAAAAGTTTTCCATTTCTTACACTTTTTACAAAAGCTGTCTTTAATAAAATTATCTTTGGCCGTTCAAACTTTGTATTTAAGCAAAAATTTAAACAACTTTTTACTTTCCTACTTCTGAGGAGAGCAACTAATGGAAGAATGAGCATTTCCGTCGGAATGGTAATTAGAGAAAAAATATATTTATAAAATATGAATTATAGAGTAGAAAAGCTATTTTGGATAATTTCCAGCTGATTAAACTAACAAATTGAAAATAAACCACCCGGAACTAAACTCTTTTGAGTTCATAATTTGTCAAGCAAAAAAATCTTTTGTTTGGACGTTATAGAAAATAATGTACAGTGACGGAAATAAAATTTCGTACACTTACTTTTTCCTGATGTGATGTCGGCTTTTGTATACCTAGATCACCTGGAAATGCACTTCACTTTTTGACAAATTGTTATCGGTGTCATCAGATTTGAAAATTATATTATTTCATTTTAACAGATTTTGTGAACATGAATCAACTCGAGAAGGCGAGATTCATTGCTTTATTCGAAGACGGTGTTTCTCTACGAAGAATAGCTGAGCAATTTGGGAAACCAAGAAGCACTATACAAAGCGTCAGAACTAAATGGAAAAATACAGGATCATTGGAAAGAAGGGCTGGAAGTAGCAGAAGAAAAATTTCAAACGATAATCAAGATAATGATCTAATAGATTTTTTGCGAAACAATCCATTTCAGACGGCTGTAGAAGCACACAACAACCAAACTAATTTTCCTGAGACAGTAAGAACGGCGAAAAATCGTATAAGAAAAAAATCGGAATTGAGAAATAAGGTAGCTGCTAAAAAACCGTTTTTGACCGATATGAATAAAGAGCAAAGAATGGGGTTTGCGCTGGAATATTTACCGTAAGGTATGGATGTTTGGGAAATAGTATTTACCGACGAGAAGACTTTTCAGTCTTATTATAACGGGCAGATTAGAGTATATAGGCCGCCAAATACACGGTACGAAGAAATATATACCCAACATGTTAAAACAAGTGGAAGATTTTCAGTTAATGTATGGGGGTATATGACTTTCAGAGGGCTAGGAATATGCCACCGAATTCGAGGAAGATTCAATACTCAAGCTTATATACACATCCTTCAAAATGTTATGTTGTCATCGGTAAACAATATATTTCAACAAGAAAATTTTATATACCGCATGACAACTGCCCCGTCCATACAGCAAGGAGAGTTTCGGACTGATTACGGGAAAATAACATTCCATTGTTACCTTGGCCCTCAAGAAGCTGATATCAATCCAATCGAAAACGTTTGGGGATATATCGTGAAAGAAATTAACAAGAACAATGATTTCCATCCTCAAAACAGTGATGATTTGTGGAATCAAATTGAAGAAACCTGGAATACCTACAATTTTCATTACGCCCAAATGGTGTCATCAAAGCCCAGACGTTTAAACTTATTAGTGGAAAAAAATGGTGCCGCTTTAAAATATTAAACCAATGTTTTTTTTTTTTATATTTGAATAATCTGTTTCATATTTAATTTTGAAATCATATATTGTATATTATCTTGATTTTCGTTTGAAATTTTTTTTCTGCCACTTCCAGCCCTTCTATTCAATGATCCTGTATTTTCGCATTTAGTTCTGAGGCTTTGTATAGTGCTTCTTGGTTTCCCAACTTGTTCAACTATCTAGGAATACTTTCTTCGAATAAATAAGTTTTTATATATCCTTTTTTCTATCATTACTGTAATAAGAAACGCAAGGTATAGAGGTGAGATAATGTTAAAAAGCCCAGTTTACCAAAATATTCAAAAATGGCATAAAATTTAACCTCAGTGTACGAAATTTTATTTCAGTCACTGTACCTCTAATAGCGAAGATTCACATATTTTTAGGGAACCAGAAGTAGTCCAAAACAATGTTATTTTTTAAAAGTGGTTATTTATGAAACTTAAGATAATTAAGATTTTTACCTTTAGGACTAGTCCATTTTTGAAATATGTTCAGAAATTCCATTTCTACCCATGCTCATGTAAAAAAAACCTGACACAATAAAATTCCCAAATCCCAACAGCATACCCTCCATCACAATCAAGATCCAAATACACTACAATAATTAAACCCTAGTTATTTCCCAACAATAAATCATCAAATAGCCGTTGCGTCAATTTAGACAAGGGGCCAAAATCCCCCAAAGTTAAATAAACCAGCAAACAAAGGCCAAAGGTATAGACGTCCCAACGGGTCCATTCTAGGCCGTTACAGTTTCAAATGTTTTAAACACAATCCCTAAAGTTCTAAATAGTTTCCAACCGTTAGAAAAAATTCAAAAGCGTAGACGCAATTACTCAGTGGTGTTTTGTCAAATTGAATAACCCGAACTGTACCTGCCTTTCCTGATAATAATAAAAATGGGTGAACGTGTAAGCAGAACGAAAAACCGAGTAGGTACAATATTGTAATATTATAGAGTAATCTAGAGGATACAAACAGTCAAACACCAGCCTCAGACAAAGCCAATAACTAAAGACTAAACAGTAATATGAACTTGTAGCTGCAACCATGCTTTTGTTGATTTCTATTGCCGTAAATTAGCAACAAACTATGCATTTTTCTATTTTTGCTTCGTGAAGACCTGCGCCTTGGCAATTTCGACTTACCTCTACATGCGACGAAACATAACAAACTATAAAAATTACTTACAGCCTAACAGACGCATATACAGGGTGTCAATTTAAGGTATCATAGACGGAGAAAAAAGTCGACGTTTCGACTACTGATTTAGTCATCGTCAAGACACCACAATTTAGATTTAATTGGATAACTTAAAATTAAACATAGAGGATATTATAGATATATTATAAAATAAACCAAGCATAAACATAATAGCAAGATAAATTAACGTTTTAAAGACCAAACACAAACCGCTTCGGCAGGGAATTGGCTGCGAACTCCTACCGAACCGAAACCAAAGAAATCTAAACCGTGGTGTCCTGAGGATGACTAAATGAATAGTCGAAACGTCAACAACTGATACCAGGTTTCATGTTGACTCCTTCAAACAAACCACAACTTAAAGTAAAGGTCGACACATTTATCTGTAGCTGCCGAAAGAATGCGGACAAAAAAAGTTCAGTAGTTTACGATGTTGCCACATATCGTTACTTAATTATAATTTAACATTTATTAGAAAGGAAACCCTGGAATTAAATGTATTCCTTGAAAATAAATAAAAATATATTTAAGAAACCAAGACTATATTATTCAAAATTTCTTCGTATTCTAATAATTTTGATATTTAAATGGCATAAAAATATGGCAACATAGTGCAGATTAAAGGGAATAGGTGGCTTGTGTTAATTGAATTGGTTGACGCGGGTCGCGTGCCGCTTGCAAGAACAACCGATCGATATTTGTGTGTGTCAGTGGAGTAGCCATACAACGGGCAAAAGTTATTCAGTTCTAGGTTATATTTTGAACTCTACAGGGTGTTTCACAGAAGCGCGGCACCTAAACTTAAATATTTTTAAATCGTACAGTATCTATCTATTATTGTAAAGATAGATATACGTCTCTCCACTGTCGCTATCGATGATTCAATATTGT
The DNA here is from genome assembly GCA_963920685.1 of Polydrusus tereticollis. Lineage (NCBI taxonomy): Eukaryota > Metazoa > Arthropoda > Insecta > Coleoptera > Curculionidae > Polydrusus > Polydrusus tereticollis. Next base: position 65,939,546 of record OY987327.1, read on the forward strand.
CTGAAGCAATTACAATTCAAAACATTTAAAACCTTTAGACTCTGTCAGACAGAAAGCGGTCTTCCCATCGCGGTCAGCGATCTGAATGATCTGATATTTTTAGTAACTTTTACGTCATTACCGGTGAATTTAAAACACAAGCTCAACTCTATCTAATAACCAGAGGGCGCAAAACTAAACAACGCCTATTTAACTCAGGTCATTTAATTTAGTTTTTTTCATGTTTAGTTTATTATCAAGAAACTATTAAACTATGGCTTTTTACACTCAAACTATAATCGACAAATTTTATTACTGAATTCCTGGGATGGAGATAGATGGGCTGATATTTAGCAATCTGTTATTTTTAAGGAACAGTTAACCGTGGCAACTGCTACTTAAAAATAACAGTTTTGTCCATCACTGATCATAGGATTCAAAAATTTACAATTCGGACCACCGCAAGCGCTCGCCTAGGATCTAGTAATAACTCCCGCCCTCTTGCATATATCGCGTAACTGTTAAATATTTTTTCTACTATGTACTAACTTGAGAGATCGCCACACTTCATTCCTTTAATGAGAAGTAAGATTTCGCTACCTAGGTAAATTACGATAATAAATAATCACCTAGGTAAATCATGAAAAACTTAGGTTAACTTTTGTTTAGCTTGTATCAATAATGCATAAAATGCATCAGAGTTAAAAAAAATCAGTGGGGTATCAAATATTTTCACAAAAAAAATATTGATGGTATCTTCAAGCACGCCACTGGTGAAAGTGAGCAAAACCTTTTTTTTAACGAAAAAGTGCGGTTTAATACAAAATCAGTTAACACCAATTTACAATACCGTATCTTTAAGGACTTACAAAATTTAAAAAAAAAACATTTTTTTTTAAATTATAATAACACCTTGTATTTTAGAGGGTAAGTATTTTAGGGCATATGTCCATATGAACTTTTCGTCTTAAAATGATGTCAGGAATCATATCCTAGATTTTCTTCATGTGCTTAAGGACCGCCCTGCATACCTCAGTTGAGAAAGCTGTTACTTCTCAACCTAGGTGTATAATGTAATAATGTAGATACTATTATTATTGCCTGCGGCGTTGCATAATAATTATTTTCGTTACCTCATTAAATATTTTTACGTTAAGTTTAGGTGACCTGTACCATTGCAATACCCTGTATATTACTGTATAATAACGTCCACACCCTAAATCAATATACAAACTTAATTTTAAAAACAATTGGAATTTTATTTTAAGTAACGAGAAATTAATACTAATGGATAGGCCAAGGAGTCGGTAAATTAACCGATTAACTGGCCTGCCAAGTGGCCCGATCTAACTTTATTTTTACGTAAGAGGAAAATCGAATATATTGGGTTTGTTCCAACACAGTCAAATTACCGTCATTACATTATACCGATCATTTTCAGTATGTCAATTAAATTTTCAATTTGGCAATCGATTGTTGCAGTGGTAAATTAGTTGAGCAACCGTTCGGGGACGGTCCTAGTACGGTTTTTAGTCGGGTTGAAACAAGCCCATTATAACCTTGCATACACAAAAATGGACAGACCTTTGAACAACTTATTCAGGTTAGATATTTTTTTGTAGATTTATTGATTAGCAACAACGCAAGCATATTATGATATTGATAGAAGGTAAACGTCACAGTCAAAGGTATCAAAATAGTATATTAAAGTACAAGTTTTATAAAGCTCATTTTAGCGCACGTGTCCATGTTAAAAAACGAACCGCTTGCGGCGAGTTTTATAACGGGCAAGTACGCTAATAGCTTTATAAAACGTGTGCTTTATACTATTTTTTCTATTTTGGCATTTTTTTTTAATAAATAAATCCAGATCTAAAAAGAAAATAAAACATACAAATTTTCAAAATTAGGCCTAAATTTTATGTTGGTAATACAATCAAATTATTTATCATATAGTAGCCTTGAAATCAACAAATAATTTTATTTCCGGGTCAGCTATTTTGTCACGAAGTTGTCTAATTTTTCTAACATACCTACATAATTTTAAAATATGGAGCAAGATGAGTTGAGTTTAACTCCCCCAAAGTTAAGGGAAATTGCGGTAAATTTTATAGTTCTATGTTTTATAATATAGTAAATTTGTAAGATTATTTCATATTTTTTTAACTCATCTCCATTTCATAGAATTATTGAAACCAAACATACACGACAGCAAAATAAAACATTTGTGAACATCATTACCGACCTTAGAAAAATAAAGAAAACTGTTTCATGGAAAGTTCATTACGATACTGAAAACGATATCAAAGCAGTTTTTTTATGAAACCAAATTAGAAAAACTATTTTTGAGTTACAAGAGGACTGAATAGAAGATTCAATATTTGACAAGATATACTGGGTGTCCTATTTACAAAAAATCGAGAAAATGTGATCCAAACATCCCGAAATTCGGTAGTCAAGCACTATGTATAAAAACCTTTTATAAAATAAATTTTATTTAGTATTTCTACCCTCGATGCTACTATTAAATTGAAATAAACAAATTAACTGTAGAATTAAAAAAGCAAAAAATTATTTATAACATCGCAACGGAGGGGAGCACTAATTCCAGGTAAAAAATATAGGGTAACCAATTTAAAAATATATAAGTATTAGTGGCCCCGCTACTGTGAAACGCCCTGTAAAGTTGATAATGTTCTTAAAATACATATACATGTTTGGCAACTCAATAATTTCTATATGCAAACTTTCATTAATCTGTAATAGCTTACGGGATATCAAAAAGTTTTTGGAATTTTTGAGTGTCTACAACTACAAGGGTTAACGAAACATACTTTTTTTATGATAAAACTGGGCTTGGGACTAAAATTTACCCTTATTTGTATTAGTTTAGTAGGTCCCAAGTTGCCACTTTGTGTATAACTGACTAATGTTTAATATACAGACTGTTTATTAAGTACTTGTACAAACTTAAACAGTAACAAGACAATTGAAGATAAAATTCAGGATACTGGGAGTATTGATGATGAGAAACTCAATTATTTACTTAGTTTTTTGTTTAATGTTAGATGGCGCCACATAGTGTTGTCTCTGGATTTAAATAACCATAACTTCTTTGTGTCACACTGTATGTCATTTTTAACACAGACCTATTCTCATTCAATATTACATACAAAAGGCACTCTTACTATTTGTTGCTGAAAGCAGCCGTTTTCGAAAAAAAAACGGGTTTAAAGTTAAAATTTCGTTGGAATTTTGTAATATTTTATATAATTGAATCATTACGAGTTTTTGAAAAATAAGCGAAAAAATGTGTCTTTTATTGATTGTTGTGATGTGACAAACTTAGATCATTTACAACTACTTCTACAAAAAAGTTAATAACATTTACATTTACAATAATTGCTGAAAATGACCACCGCCTACTGCCACGTATGCATCAATTCACCTTAACATTGATTGACCAACTCTTTCGAATATACCGCTGTCTGATTAATAATGGCACACGATTTAAATATCCTGTTCCTTAGCTCCTGTTCATTTTGAACTGGAGTTTTGTAAACCAGTGACTTCAAGTGACCTCACAGAAAATAATTCAAAGGATTCAAATCTGGTTATCTGGGAGGCCAGGCTTACGGTCCCGCTCTTCCTAACCAACGGTTAGGGTAATTCTCGTCCATAAATTGACATGCAATCAATGATATCCTGTTTCTGGTTTCAAAATCAGCTTCAGGAAGTTCGTGTTCTAAAAATCTTCGGTATCCTTCGCCAGTAACTCTGTCGAAAAATGCAAGGTCCAATAAGGAGATCACCGATAATTGCAACCCAAATATTAAGAGGAAATTAAAGTTGAAAATGATTTTCCATGACAGCATTGGGTTATCCTCAGCCCAGATATGGTTATTGCGAATGTTAATGATGGCATTTCGAGAAAACGAAGCTTCATCTGTGAAAACCACATGGGTTAAGAAATCCGGGGTTCTTAATAAGGGAAAAATATCTAGGTAATAGGGCCTGCACACGTGGCATATGATAAGGATAAAGTTGTTCAGATCTTAAAATTTGCCACACAATTGTGTGTAATATTCAGTCCACGAGCAATTTTCCGTGTACTAATTTGCGGGTTTTCTTCAATTCCATTCAATCTCAACTGTTCGAACTCTCACAGGCCTTCCTGGAATATCTGTTGTCCTTTTAAAACTGCCAGTTTAACAAAGTGTTCCGTGAATATTAATAAAAGTTTGGACGTGTGGAACCACCCGTTGAGGTAATTGTGCCTGATGCATTCATCTTGCGGCTTGTGTATTACCGTGAGCCATTCCATAGACGAAATGAATGTCTGCCATTTCTTCGTTGGTATATAAGTAGGTACAACACACAATATTTTATATTATTACTTCTAACATCAAAATGACAAAAAAACACTGTTTGTTTTTTTTTAATCAACTGTCATGACTGATTCTGTTGCCATGGAAACCTTTTGATTGTTTTCCAAGGCTGGCTATGGCTGTACCTACTGCTTTCTTGCGTACTGCCGCTGCAGAGGAAAGATGCAGCACGCTTTTTAAAAATTTTTATTTTTATCTAGTTTACACTAGTGATAGTAATTTGTAAAGTGATGATTAAACTTATAAACTTTCAACGCAGTTTTAACTTTAAACCCGTTTTTTTCCAAAACAGCTGGTTTCAGCGACAAATAGTAAGAGTACCTTTTGTATGTAAAATTGAATAAATTCTCCATTCTGGTCTGTCTAGTTAAGAATGAAATACAGTGTGACACAAAAAAGTTATGGTTATTTAAATCCAGGTACAACACATATCTAACATTAAGCAAAAAACTAAGTAAATAATTGAGTTTCTCATCATCAATATTCCCAGTATCCCGAATTTCATTAAATAGCCATGTTACTGAACAAAAATATAATCAAACCAAATAAGGAATTTTTTTCGGACGTCCTGTACCTCATGAACCAAGCCGTTGCGGACCCATGTTCATATGAACTTTTTGTCCTAAAATTAGTCAAAGATTCACCCTTTAAAGTTTGTACAAGTACTTAATAAAAACCTTGTATGTATCTATGATAAATGATGTATAATTAATACCAAATAAGTTTTGTACGGAACTGTCTTTTATTATAACTCAATGGGCACTCTGTATAGGTTTCAGCTATTGAAAAGCAACTAAAATTAATTAGTAATGCGCTAGGCGGGAACCTTTAAATTATCTCTTATTCGCCATATTTGCGCACAACTCTAACAATGGTCATAGAAAACGATTTAAGTAGGTAATTTCCTTGCTACCATCAAAACTGACAAGGGCTTTTTGGAACCGTGGATGACATTAAAAACTTCTTAGGGAAATAGGAAATGCAGTATTTTTATTATTACATAATTAAGAAACAAAAATGTTTTACCATTTTGACACCAAGCCCTCCAGGCCCATCGGATCTAGGCGACAAAATGCCGCCCTGATCACCGCCCGCGCCTGGAAATCCGCCTCGGCGGCCGCCCATAGCCAATGGTGCAGAAACTCCATGTTCGCCTGCAACAAAAACATACATCAATAAACATTATGACATGTCACACAAAATTGAAATATTGAAAAACAAAATTGATCTCATACATTTCGAGCATAATATTAGCTTAAAACATGGTGTAGTCACAAACCACAAATAATATTGCGGGATCTCCGGTCATGGTGCTTAATTTCCAAAACCAAAATGAATCGTTAATTTTTAGCTGCAATAAAAAAGATCATGGACCCAATATTTGCAAATTTACTGTGATTTTAAGATGTTCGCTACGGGGTTTTATCAGGAAGCTGATTAAAGATCAATTGTGTTTTAAAATCCATTAAAAAAAAGGCTTATTTAACAAACCAATTATGTAACGTAGCTAGAATTAAATGATTTCTAATTTATCCGAAATGACAGTAATCATCAAATAATTAATGAAAGTTATAGAATTCCATATTATAAGGTGGCAGATTATGTTAATGAAACCAGCATTAATTTTCCGTGCACATATTTTATATGTGTATTTCTACACGAAATCAGCTGTTTTACATTTGTGGATTTCGACAAAATTTGCTTAAGAATTTCAGTGCTGACAAACCTAAAAAATTGACAGGGTCAAATCAAACATATATCGATTATTTAATAACCCACAAACCTTTGCTTTCGTTGCCAAGAATGCACTGAAAAATAGTATTTTCTTTCAGAACAATTTACACATGTATTTCTACAAGGTTAACTTTTCCAGGAATATTTAGGTTTTACTTTTGTGTAGTTGATACAAGTATTTATAAATGGAGAAATACACGAAAAACTCCCCAAATGTAAAACCAGCTTTACAAGTATTCCAAAAAAATTGATTAAAATGTATAGTTATTTATGTACCAAGGGCGTTAAGTAGACTATAATGCCCGGAAGGCGAAAGCAACTAGCCCAAGGGCCTTTGGCCCGAGGAATAGTTTTCGCCTGATGGGCATTATAGTCTAGCAACGCCTGTGGTGTATACAATACTTTATTTTTAATTAATTTTAAAATACAGATAGTTAAGCTCCTGCATTTTTTTAAAACTATTTTCGCTAATTTTTAGTATTTAGTGAGCTTTGATCAGTTGTCATAGAATAAGTTTGACGGTTGCTAAGGGCTGTTTATTTTAAGCGTTTTTTACGTTTTATAAACGAAAATATGGAAACTCCACAAAATATTTTAGAAAATGCTGAAAAAGCGAAGAAAAACTTATTACCGGCAAAGTCTAAAGCCCTGTACGACAAGGAGTATGAAAATTTTCTACAATGGAAAGTAAAAAACCGAATTACGGTGATTACTAAAACAGCAATGATAGCTTACTTTCAGGAATTGGTATGTAACTGTTTTGCTCATTGGTAATAACAATTTTTAATTATTTATACTTTATTTTTGTCGGAAAAATATACCCCAAACAGGACAAAATATTCCCAGGTGAAGTCTGAACTTATAGTAAAGGAAAACATTACTATTTCAATTAGTAGCATTTTTAAAAGTTAAATCAAAGGGACATCTTCCTAAAAAGTCAAAAGTTTTGGAAGGTAAACAAGTTTTAACTTTTATCAAAAATGCGCTGAATGATACCTTCCTGCTGCATAAAGTGGTACTCGTAATGGGAGTCTTTGGCGGTCTAAGACGGGATGAGATGGTAAAAATGACCATTGATGATATGGAGGATAAAAGGGGCCTGTTATGCTTGTCAAGGCACCAGAAACTAAACCTGCTAAGCCAAAAAGTTTCACTATAATCGAAGGAGACCAACCAGATGCCTGGTTAGACAGTACCTTGCATTGAGGCCAAAAGGAATTAAGGAACGCAGATTCTTCCTTACATACCGAAATGCTAAATGCAATCATAGCAAAATTTCTTAATTTAGAAAACGCCAAGAAATATACAGGACATTGCCTACGTCGGACCTCGTCCACACTTCTTATTGAGGGTGGTGTTTCCCTTGCAACCCTTAAGCTACACGAAAAGTCGAAGAGTACTAGCGTAGCAGAGGGTATATAGAGGAAAGCATCACGTCGAAAAACCGAATAGCCAAAATGATAGCTAGCTTTGCTACCGAAAAAGAAAATATGTTAATTAATGTTGAAATGGAGAAGGAATCCGCATGCACATCGAGAAATTCACCAATCGAGTCGCAAAATTTCATAGTTGGTCCAGCCTCTTTCTCAGGAAAATTAAAAAATTGTACATTTAACATAGGAAGAACAGAATAATATTATATAAAGAAATTGTTAAAAATAAATACAAATTTTGTTCAATATTTTCTTTAATAATAATTATCGGGCATTACGAAAATCACCGGGCATTATGAACTTTTTGCCAGCTAATATTTCCCATGATATTATGATGATGTTTATAGCAACCGTTTCTGAGGTATTTATAAGTAAATAATTGATAGATGAAAAATAAAATAATTTTCAAACATCGCGATTTGAAAGGCAATTCTTAATACAGGTTAGTTATGGTTATGGCATAGTCTCGGATGGTCAAAATAACCCTAATTTGCCATAGAGAAAAATCTTAAAGTGCCCCTTAACAGAGAACCAGCGACTTACCTTTTTGGCTCTTAATTTTTGAACCAACATGTATACTTTATTAAAATTTCAATGTTTAATGTACTACAGTAGATGTTCTACATCGTTAGGGAAGTCAGGAACGGACTTACCACCAAACTCATTGGGCCAAAATTTTGACAGGTGTCATTTTACAAAGCTTAAAACTGATTTTTTAAATACTCTGGTCATTCCTATTTAAAAAAGGTACTCTACATTTGGTTTGATAAAATTAGCCGTTTTCGAAGAAAATAAATTTTTTGTATAACGCGTTTTTGAAATAATAAATCAGAATACTACAGTGTGTTATTGACAACACTTTCTAAATTGTTTGATTGATTGAGTACATAAGACTTAAGTAATGGAGAATTATTTCTATAGTGAATATGCTGTTATGCATCTAATTTATGAACAAGCACTCGGCAATTTGGAGGAGTTGGAGGAGGCGAGAATAATAATTGATTATGAAACATTTCCAAATCGACGTTTACCGCACGGAAGAACTTTTGAAAGGGTTGATCGTAGTTAAGAAACAATTAAAAAGTCAAGTCAAATAAAAACAAAGCTAAAGTTGCTAACCTTTTTTAAATTTTAGGAAGCTTTTTTTGCCGCATCGTGGAGAAGGGCCTCCAAGAAGAGCAAGAAACCCTCAGTTAGAGGAGGAAATTTTAAATCCCTCTAATAGTGAAAGAAAACTGTCGGTCCAAGTTCATGCGACAAAGTGGGTTGTTCATGAGAACCTTCGAGAACAACCCCTACATCCTTATTCCGTCTATAAGGTACAGGGTCTTCCAACGAGGACTGAACAGGGGCTCATTTTTGAGCTTCCTTGTATTTAAAGAAAAATCCAAAATAGCCAATCGATGTACTTTTTCCTGCAGAATTCAAAAATGAAACCAAAAATTTATTTGAACCAGAAACAAAAGAGTTACGCTGTGGATAAGGTGTTTTTTAAATGGAACATAGCTTTTTTTATACGATTTTTGGAACGAGTGATTTTTTTTTTGTCCGTTCTGATTAAAATATTTAATATTGTGACAGCTATTTTTATTAAATTTTAATGTTTTATCCAGTATAATTTAACTTTAACCTGTTTGAAACATACACTAGGTAATAAAGGTATATTCACCTTTGAATCCTTCAAAGTCAAAAAATTTGACAAATTTACTATAATATTGCCGAAATGAAATATTCATTAGATGAGAGATTGCAGATTGTTATCTTGTTCTACAAATGCCAAGAAAATGCAAGAGAAGCAAGGAGAAGATTTATTGCAAATTTTCACAGAAATATATCCGTCAATACTATTCTAAGGATAAAGAACCTATTTGAGGAAAATAAAACATTACATGACAGAAAAAGAAATCCAACTCTATACTAATTTAAAAAAAAAAACATTAATAATTTAATTGTTCAATGTGACCTCCGTTGTTCTCGAAACATGTGCGATAACCTCTTTGTAGCCTTTCCAAACTTGCTGTTATACTGTGATTTTCCTGGTTAAGGCGATTTATTTCATTCACAATTTTCTGCATGATCTCTTCAATATCGTGGTTTCGCTGCTTGTATACCACGTTCTTTAAATGGCCCCAAAGAAATGTGTCTAATATTGACAAATCGGGACTATTGGGTGGCCAAGCATAGGTTCCATTTCTACCAATCCATTAGAAAGGAAATGAAACAGTGTATTACATACCAAGAGTGGTAAGCAGCCTATTTTACACGATTTCGAAAATTACGGTACGAGCGTTAGCGAAAATTGTCCTTGTTAATGCAGACCCTATAATATTACGTAACTGTTCTTACGGACAGCTTGACTTCTAACAATATAGTGTGTGCAATTAGAGTTTTACGGATAAAGTAGACAGTGCATAAGTAAGTAGTAATAGTAAATAGTAAATAGTAATAGTGTGCATAAGTAAGTAGTAATAGTAAATAGTAAGCATAAAGTAGGTTCTTACTAATATAGAAGTAGAAAAACAGTATTTTCTTATGTATCCTATCTTCATGGCGTCCGTTTAAATATTGAGTAACCTCACGCACGGCATGCGGAGGGGCCCCATCATGTTGCCAAATTAAATTTTGATATTCTTCCAATGGTAAATCTTCCAAAAAGTTCTCAATTTCGTTTTCTAAGAACTCGTAGTATCTCTGTCCATTTAAAGTCCCGTTAAAAAATATTGGTCCCAAAATTCTATTATTTTTTATGCCACACCAAACATGGATTGAAGTCCTTCCTTGAAATTTAATTTTCTAAAATTTTCTTGGATTTCCAACGGCCCAGTGATGATTATTATGTCTATTGAAAACCCCCGATGTTGTGAATGTGGCTTCGTCAGTCCATAAGATATTTCTGAACAAATTAGGGTCTTCGTTTTCTTTCCGAATCACAATTTGGGAAACAAATTGGAAGCGAAGTTCTTTTTGTGCCGGTGTTAGATGTTGAAGTGGAAGGATATGATGATATGAAGGATATGATATGAAGACTTAAATTTATGATTTCTTAAAGTCCTGTAAACAGTTCCCTGGGTAACTCTTCTGCGTCTTACACCGCCGCCGTATTGAACGTCCCGAACTGCGTCCGAAATTGATTTGGTTGGATTCAGTCGAAAATAATTCACAATGGCACGGTCTCGATTTCTATTCCTTTCTGGATTTCTTTTTCTGTCATGTAATGTTTTATTTTCCTCAAATAGGTTCTTTATCCTTAGAATAGTATTGACGGATATATTTCTGTGAAAATTTGCAATAAATCTTCTCCTTGCTTCTCTTGCATTTTCTTGGCATTTGTAGAACAAGATAACAATCTGCAATCTCTCATCTAATGAATATTTCATTTCGGCAATATTATAGTAAATTTGTCAAATTTTTTGACTTTGAAGGATTCAAAGGTGATTATACCTTTATTACCTAGTGTATGTTTCAAACAGGTTAAAGTTAAATTATACTGGATAAAACATTAAAATTTAATAAAAATAGCTGTCACAATATTAAATATTTTAATCAGAACGGACAAAAAAAAATCACTCATTCCAAAAATCGTATAAAAAAAGCTATGTTCCATTTAAAAAACACCTTATCCATAGCGTAACTCTTTTGTTTCTGGTTCAAATAAATTTTTGGTTTCATTTTTGAATTCTGCAGAAAAAAGTACATCGATTGGCTATTTTGGATTTTTCATTAAATACAAGGAAGCTCAAAAATGAGCCCCTGTTCAGTCCTCGTTGGAAGACCCTGTACATGCCATGTCCCCCGTTGATTATCCTGTAAGAGTCAACTACGCAAATTGCCTTTTGCAACGATTTAGGCAAAATCATAATTTTTCTAGTATTGTTCTGTTCACAGACGAAGCCGGTTTCACCCGAGGCGGAGTAATAAATTGCCATAATTTGCATATCTGGCACGAAGAAAATCCCAATGCAACAGTACAGACAAAGCACCAACAATGGTTCAAGGTAAACACGTGGGCGGGGATGATTATCTATATAGAAATGTCTTCATAGAACAGGAAGAAAAATTACCCCATATATAAATTCCTTCAACCCTTATCCAAGGCAATGATATAATCGTACTAGGACGATAATTAGCCTATTATAGAAGTAGTGGAATTTAGGGGTCACTATGAGATAAGTATAATAGAATAATGCTAAGTTACATAGTTACGTAATACAGACCGAAGGAAAAATATTCGAATATCTTAAATTAAATTTCAAACTTTAACCATTAGAAACGACAAAATAATCTATTTGTTTTTCTCGTTTACATTTACATTTTAGTATAGTTAAAAACAACAACGGCCCCAATTAGCCGGCGCAGATTTCAAACTCATTTCCAACAAAAGTTTAAGTAAAAATGCCAACACCGCCAACTTAGTTACTTTTTAATTAAAATACTTTCCAAGTAAAAAGCTTGTCTTCCTTAAAAGTTTTTAATTCAATTTTTCCTTGTAGAATTTAACGTAGCATTAACTAATTTCATACAGCAATAACAGGTTTTAAAAATGTATGTAATAACAAAGGAAACCGCAAAAAGGAAGCAACGTAACCGATTCATTGAAATATTCTTATAAGTTATCCATACGTAGTGTCGTAATGTTTGTATGTAACAAGAAATCTATATTTTTTACGATTTTTAAGTTTACAGGACCGATGTAGACCTTAATAAATTGACTGAACAAGAAATGGAAATGGCTACCTTATTCAATTCGTCGCCACTGAAAAAACATCGATAACGCTAATGAGATCTTCAAGAGAGGTTAATGAATTGATGGTTGGTAACACTTAACACACATTAAATGTTTTTTGTTTGATTTTGTAATCATATAAAATAGAACAATTCTATATAAATTGCTAAATCGTACGAAACAACGAAACTATTGTAAAACATCTAACAATGACTTAAATACGGCAATTTTACTAATTAAAATGCTTAGTAAAACTATCACGAGCATATAGACCATGAATCGCAGCCTTGGACAGATCTCTACATCATTGTGTATGTGTGCCATTCATATAAAAAATAATCAATTTTAATATTATAAAATGTACAAAAAAGTATGCATTGTTTATGAAAAACGTCTCCTAAACTTACTTAAATGACAAAATAATTCGCTCGCACTGTTGAAGTAAATAGCAGGTTAGTTTTCTCGAGGCCAGTGCTCACATGCACTGTTTAGAGAATATCGTAAAAAATGTATGTTGAATTGTATTGAAGGAATAAATAAAGTTAAAAAAAAAAGTTTATGAAATACTGAAATACAGATTTATTCGTTTCAATAAAAATTAAGTTGTTACAGTCGTCAACAAAGTACTTTAGGTATAAATATGAAAAATATTTTTACAGGTTATTATGATTACAATGTACGATGTTACGATTTAGAATACACACTAATACAAGATTAAAATTAAGTTTAAGATTTAAATACAGAAAATTCCGCACAGTATAAAAAAACTTCCGGTATAAAAGTTGTAGGCCTTAAAAAAATCTATAAAACTAGGACACCTGTAATTAAACAGTCATGGTAAACAAAATTTTGGTTTATTTAAATGGAATGACCCCTCTTTAATCACGTTTTCTGATTCCTCTAAACATTCTAAACAACAATTATGAAACATGTCATATGGCTAAACCCATCAGTTTAAGAAATAATTTGAGTTAAAGGACATAAATACAACAGGTAAGATATTACCTACATTTTGCATTTTTACAAGCTAGTACCAGAATGTTTTGCGTCACCGTCATATTAATTTCTGAAAATGTCTCTCAACGAAAGGGAACGTATAACTTTACTAATGATCAGAGGTTTTGGATATCGACAAAAATCATTTACCGAAACAAAGCAATTTTTCAATATAACTTTTCCAAACCGACAACCTAAATCAAAATCTACTGTGAAAACAGTTCTAAGATTCGAGGAAACCGGGTGTTGCAGAGATAGAGTTCGTTCCGGAAGACCAAAATCAGCAAATAGTGTTGAAAAAAATTTAAAAACATTACTTCATTTTGTTCAGGATACACATTTGTCGTTGAGAAAAGCTGCTACCCAAGTTGATGTATGTTTTAAATCAGTTGAAAATATTTTAAAAAACAGTAATTTTTACCTCTATAACATAACTTTAGTTCAGAAATTATTATCAGAAGACGATTTCGAACGTAGAATAGAATTATGCGAAGTAATAATGCAAAAACAGGAAGAAAATAACAATTTTTTTAATCAAACAGTTTTTTCGGATGAGGCAACATTCATGTTAAACGGAAAGGTCAATCGACATAATTGTCGTTACTGGGCTGATCAGAACCCACATTGGATAAGAGAAACACACACTCAACACCCCCCGAAAGTAAATGTGTGGGCCGGTATTATTGGCAATAGATTAGTGGGACCTTTCTTTATGGAGGGAAATTTGAATGCAGAATATTATCTCCACGTGCTGCAAAATCAAATTGTGCCAGCAATAACCAATACAGTAGCTCCTCCTCATTTTGGGCGAGCTGTAAGAGTTTACTTAAATAATACTTTTCCTAACCGCTGGATAGGGCGAAGGGGCCCCATAGAACGGCCCGCTAGGTCGCCAGACTTAACGACCCTCGATTATTTTCTCTGGGGACAACTAAAAAATAAAGTGTATGTGACAAAACCTGCCGATCTGAACGAACTGAGAAGAAGAATTATTGAAGAATGTGAGTCTATTAACCAAGAAATGTTACAAAACGTCATCGACAAACTTTATTATAACCTAGCCCATTGTCAAACTGTGGAAGGGGGAAATTTTCAACATTTAATTAAAAACGACTTACTTGAATTTAATTTATTAAATTTTTGACAAAACTTGCGTGGGTACATTTAGTACAATTTTTATGTTTTTTTACAGTTTTAACCGAGGTTTCAACACAAAACATTTTGGTGCCAGCTTGTAAAAATGAAAAATGTAGGTAATATCTTACCTGTTGTATTTATGTCCTTTAACTCAAATTATTTCCTAAACTAATGGGTTAAGCAATATGCCATGTTTCATAATTGTTTAGAATGTTTAGAGGAATCAGAAAACGTGAATAAAAAGGGGTCATTCCATTTAAATAAACCAAAGTTTTGTTTACCATGACTGTTTGAGGCACCCTGTATTACAGGTGTCCTAGCTTTGTAGATTTTTTTAAGGCCTACAACTTTTATACCGGAAGTTTTTTTATATTGTGCGCCATTTTCTAAATAATTGACCGGTCCAGGACTTTTTACACACTGTGTATATAATAGCTGTTAAATATTTATGACGCCATTCCCGTAAACGTTAAGATTCCATTATGGTTTGTCTTTTTATCAATTATTGTGTGATATTTAGAACCCATTTCAAGCAAAATTTTTCTTAGGCTTGAAATACTACAAGAAATGCTTGTTTTATCGTTGGTACGCTTCCTTTTTAAAGAAACCAGGGTAGGTACAGATTATTCTTCATATGGTTATTTGATAAATTTTCCTTCTTAATAAATCCAAATCATTCTCGTCAATACTTCTAAATGTACCAGAGTCACTTTGCCTCTTTCTGGGAATGATAGCTTTCAGTACTATATCCTTTACAGAAAATAAAGAAGTACTTGTAAAAGCAGACGTATCGGCTAAAGCATTACATGAATTAAAATCTCTTTTCAGCAAAGATTGGTACACATTTTAGA
This sequence comes from Polydrusus tereticollis, assembly GCA_963920685.1. Lineage (NCBI taxonomy): Eukaryota > Metazoa > Arthropoda > Insecta > Coleoptera > Curculionidae > Polydrusus > Polydrusus tereticollis. The sequence continues at coordinate 65,954,787 of OY987327.1, forward strand.
TTATTTCTTTAGCATCGAGATAAATCCCTTCTGAAAGTGGCACTACAAGATGCCCCACTTTCAGAACAATCCCATGGACGCCGCAGTGTAACACTAAAAAATATCACGCGCCGGTAAACCAAACACTAATATAACAAAAATCACTGGTCGGAAAACCAATTTGAACTAAAATTAATAAAAATCAAATTGTTATTTATATATTATTAGGTATTTCAACTTACTTAAATTGGTATAGCAATTAGGGATGCAGGTAATTTGCCCGAAAATATGTAAATATGGGGCATTTTATGGCCAGAGAGATAATTAGATTAATTATTACTAGATAATTAGGATAATTAGTTTTACGGCAATCAAAAGATCAACGGTATAATGTAAACTTTACCTACTATACGTTAAAATAAAGACCAAACTCAACACTAGATTTTAATTGAATTCTAATACAAATTGTTGATGTTGCAACACTTTAGCTCAAACATTGTTTGTTTTGATTTTGGCCTAATAGTAATACAGAAATTCAAAATACGTATATTTCTACGCACGCAAAAATTGCAAAATGAGCAAAATGGTGGTCACTTCAGAATTTAGCTGGCCTGATTTTACCCTATAAAATATCTTATTTCACCAATTTTCTTTTGTATAAAAAACTGTACACATGCCAATCACATTTAAAATAGGACCTAAATTGTTTTATCACAACTGCTGCCATTATATAGTTCAGTGGTTATTTTTGTTACGCCATCGTCTGCTTTCCCCTTTTTTTGTATATTTTTATACTGCTAACATCGCTTAAAGTTGCCTTTCAGGCCGTAATTTATTTCCCAAACAGCCCATCGCATCTTAATCTCCCGAATACCCGACAGCCTTTTAGACCCTACTTTGTTGTTTGTTTGTTTTCGTTTATCTACTTTTCGCTCTATTCTTCATCCATTTCGCCTTTTTTTAGGCAACAGACGTTATGTCGTGCTGATGTACGACGAGCACGATGAGCCTGAAACTATATTTAAAATGGAAAGGGCTAGCGCGCGCTTTCATCGTCCAACAATTATTTAGTTAAACTTCCCATCAACATTTTAAGATTTGACATATTACTATGTAACTACCCTCTTATTATTAGTCCATTTCGGCAACAAAATTATGATCTGGAGAGCCCTCTGCGTTTTTTTTCTAAAAATAATTTAAAACTTGTCAGTGTAGTAAGTATATAATTTGTTCGTACTTCTTTTTCTTTTTAATTTGTTCGTTTTTATACCTAGAACGTAAAAATAACAGTTGCAAAAGTGTGCGTTGCTGATTTTTGGAAATATTTGTCCATTTGCGTAAATAAGTCTCAAAAACGAATGAAAATTTGGCATGCGTTGTTATAACTGAAATTACTACAGCCAATTTAATCTTGCATTCAACTCTCATCACCGATTTAGTTTCCAGAGTACGCTAAAAAATATTGAAGGAAATTTAAGTTTTTTCCAAAATATTTTTCTTTAATAATGGCACGCCACTGTTTTTTTTTTCAAAATACGTATTTGTTTCTTCATCGGCAGCTATTTTCCTAAGAGAAAAAGTCTCTTGGGTTTTTATGATAGGACAAACTGTTTAAGTAAAAACTACAATACCTCTTTATACAATAAACTTTACTTTTACTTTACTTTACATGCCTTATTGTCAGAAATTCTAAGAATTCATCGACAAAGCGATTTTATTGTAACAATAATATAATAATTTGGTAATAATTATAATTATAATTATCCTGGGCATGACACTATATAAGAATATGGAATGGAAAAAATGTATTTTTAAAACACTACAACCCAATAGGGGTAAACAATTAATAAAATAAGAATACTTGACATAAAATACATAAAAATACAAATACAAAAAACTAAATCAAAAATGTAAAACAGCATACAAATTAAATAAATGAAAATTAAATTATAAAAATTAAAATACGGAAACAAATATGTAATTTAGATAGGTATTTGACTAATAGCCTCTACACACGACCCAATCGCAGGGTCCAATCTGCAGGGAACCTGCAAATTGAGTAGTGTATAGGCATGTCGGACCGACAAAATCCAGATCGGACGGTTGGTTAAGCACGGTTGGGTCGATTTCATCGATATTTGACGGGGCACTTCACGTATTAATTCTGACAGATTTGCCACAATTTTTTTGTATTTTGAATCAAAAATGTCTGAAAGGAAGATGCAAGCTTGGAGAGAGGTTTTTGAGCTTTATAGGGAAATGCCCTGCCTGTGGGACATTTCCAACGCCTATTATTTAAATAGAGCCAGCAGTTCCTCAAATGTCTCGGTAGTCATTTTCAAGAAGTTTTTAAAGTCAATTGGTCCTAGTTCTTAAAGAATATTCATATCGCTAAACTTTTTCTTCTCTGATAGTCACTTATTATCCCAGCATTTTCTTTTGTTTCTACTTTCAGCACTGATGTTAGTCTGGAAAGTTGCGTTTTTCCTTCACTAGTGCTAAAGGTTTTTCCAACCCTAGCGCTGAGGGTCTTTTTAATACTAGCGCTAAAAATTTCTTCAACACTCACGTGTGGATAAATACAACAATTACATATCTATATCGTAGCTATACAATTAAGTTTGTGTAATAAATTAATTTGATGATTATCAAATAGACGTCAAAATGAATATACAAAGATTCTTCGATATGTACTTTCAATTTGATAACACTAAAACCAGATAATTTTCTTCAAGCTCGTAGACAAAAGAAGTTGTATTTAACACGTGCTAAACGTGTCTTCCGCACTCGACTTCGGTCAGCTGCAGTCTCACGCGGAAAAGTATCACTTTCAGCACTTCTTAGGTAAATAGCTATTACATACTCAGTAATTTTTGGCGGTATGACAAGCACTGTTCAGGTATTTTTTTTTAGGCGACGACAACTAGCTAAATAAAGTCGGTATTTGGCCATTTCCACTATTTATTTATAGCAGATGTAGATAATACAATATAAAACAAAAACATCAGAAAATCAATAATTATTCATGTTTACGTTTCAGCAATTTTCAGAGGGAAATAAAACCAAGACCAAATTTTGTATCTCTCTATAAATTGCATTTTTATTTTTCTTGTCATCCCTCTCGCTATCTTTTAACCCACTGTCACCAGTGTCACTCACATAACCTCTAGTAGAAATAAAAATGCCCATTTTGGTTCGTTATCGTATTGAAGCTCGACGCGAAGACAAAAACGGTTTTTGTCGCAGAGAGTCAATTTAATCAACGCGGTCGTTTCGGAAATAAGTGATAGAGGAGGTGAAGAAAACAAGCCGCCAAACTTGTTTCGAAGTAAAATAATATTTACAAACACTAAAATACGGTGGGTATTCGAAAGTAAGAGAGAGATTTTTTTAAATTAGATAGTTTAGGATAGACTTTTCTACAATACTGGCAAAATCTATGAATTCTGAGGTTGTAGGGGGGTAAATTTCCCCTAATTTTTGCAGTTTCTTCCGTTCCTAATCGATTTCTGAGTTTGGAATGGACTAAACCAAATATTGAGAAAATTCTCTCGACTGATGCGGAAGAAGCAGCAGCACAAAGTAATTGTCTAATTATGAAGAACTCTTTTTGAATAATGGGTATATTTTGTTGCGACTTCCAATCTATGAGTTTTACATTCTGAGAATATCATCATGAAACATAAAATCAGTGAAAGGTTCTGATCTGGCAAGAAACTTGACTATGAGTGGTAGTAAACCACTATTTGTTCCGTTAGTGTTTGCTGAGTGTTTGTTCGGGCAGGAAGATATGCCAACAAATGATATGGGGTTATACAGTGTTCATAACGCCTCTTAAATTTTTGCAGTTGATTTAAAGTTATGTCCGTTTTGTCAAAATGAGTTAGGGCGGACGCATCTTCATATAAACACTGGAGGGTTTTCTTGTTCTGACAGAAATTTTCAGCTCTAAGCGTTTTTCGACCGGCACGTGTTAAAAATAGCAATATATTTATAGGAAAAAATAGTTAAAAATAAAAATAGAAAAAAAAATCGAAAAAATCGCGATTTTTTTCAACCCTGGTATATTTAAATCAAAATCAACAGCCTACGGTTTCGGCATACGATCTGTGCCATCTTCAGGGTCAGATAATACTCTCTAGTTTCAAAAACACAAACCTCAAGGAATATACCTATAATCACCACTGTAACACCCCCCTATAACATTGAAGATGGCACAGACCGTGCGTCGAAACGTAGACTGTTGATATTGATTCAAATAAACGGTCCAAAAAATCTGAAAATTCCTTTTATTTAATAAATACATAGAGTGGACGAAATACATAAACCTAAAAAAATATTTTAATATACCATTGGCAAAACTGACAGAAAACCTACATTACTCAATCGTAATATGATGGTGGGTGTTTTAACAGGACAATGCCAACTAAACAGACTGCAAGTCTAATAGGAATGTCGGATGAAACTCCTAAACACGAGGGACTTTCTAGAGTACCTATACGCAGTTATGGGACAAACGGATGGCTAGGACTAAAACAGACCAGGCGGCTTGTGAGGAACCATAATTTATTATAAAAAAAAAGAAAATACATTCGGCAAAAAAATATGATCATAAATATCCCATTACCTATAACTCCAATAACACCAACCTACTTATACATAAAAGTTCATTTTGTATTGCAACTAGATCCTAATAAATTAAAAAGGCCCGTTCCCTAAGGAAAAATTTGCGGACCTATGTTAATATAAAAATTTTTCATGTATGTATCATACCTCAAAATTTGTCATCGCCATTTCTGAACACCCTGTATAAACTTACCAAGGATCAACATAAATCTTACAGGTTACACAGAAAAAAACATATTCTCAAACAGAACATTTTGATATTTTCAGATATATTTACTTATATTTAAACTAGAAAATCTTAATTGAAGGAAACAAGTTTAAGTTAAACATTTGAAAATATTTAAAAAAAGATTTTCATATCTTCAATATATATTTTCACTTTAAGAAAGTTACTTTAAAACAAATATTTGCAAATTTCTGTATGATTCGTTCATTTCTGTACTTCAAGGTTTTGCACATTTTTACTGTGACTAAAAGTTATTTTTAAAATAAAGATTAGTAGCTTCAAAATAAAGTATTCTATTATCCAAACAAGGCATCGCAACCATTTGGTTTGAAATTTTGAAATACTCAATTTGAGCTGCTATTTGAAATTATCATCTAAATATGATGGTTTTAATAACCCAAAATACTTGTTCCTAGTTTTACGATTTCCTTCGTACTACGAAAGCAACCGAGATTTTCCCGAACAGCATCGCGGGCGTGAGTCGCGAGACAATCCAGTTATGGTGGTCCATGGTTTCGGTGGGTCGTGTCCTTACGCCTTAGTATTTGTTTAAACTTGTTTCAGTTAAAAACCTACGAAAGTTTTGTGCGTGTCAAACTGTTAAATAAATTTTCGACGTTTCACCAATATCGATTGCACGTGGCATTTGTAGGGGTTTTTTACTCTATATGGCTGATTAGATAGATATGATAAGATATGATATGATATGATGATAGATAACTGACTGAATTATTTCAATGTTTACCAAATCGATTCACTCATTCAGTGCTCTAATCCCTTATAGTTAAAATCCTTGGAGATGCCACATGAAGTCGCTTGTGAAACGTCGGAAAATAATGTAACAGTCTGAGACCGTCTAATTTCAAGAACCATAACTTTCTTATTACAGGCTTCATTTGAATTTATGATATTTTAATATTGGCAATCTGAGTGCAAATTGAATATTTCAACATGTTCAAAATGAACATATGATATGTGTATTTTGAAGGGTAGATATTTACAGTTTAAAACTATAAATGACTATGTTTAAAATAATATCTATTCGTCCTTATTAAACAGACAATGTAAATGCTCAATTTTAGTATAATATGCTTTCAAAATAACAAAATGTCGCTTTGCTTTTAAAAAAAAAAGTCTGTTATTTTAGATAGGTCGCAGGTTGAAAACTAAGATTTATTTTTTCTGAAATCATCAAAATAATGAAATCAAATACTTCTATTAAAAAACTCATCATATTCCAGCTAAGTTACCTATGATCTTATTTTAAAGTTACATAACCACAAATTAATTAAAATGCTTGTCTCAATATAAATTCGTAAATGTTATGATTGAAGATATACATATTTAATTTAAATCAGGTTGTACAAGAATTTTCTATTCTCTTTTTAAAACAATATCTTCTTGAGTAGCTAACTTAAGTCCTAAACTGATTAAACTGAAACTAATATTATTAAAACGAGTATTTTCTTTTTTCCGTGTAGTTATAAGAAGAAAGTACAGTTATTATTAAATTTATGCCATAATAGGTATTTATTTCACAATTTAAGACATTTATCAGGATTTTGGACAATCAAAATAAAAAATTGGAGTTAATTGCAGTTAAGAGCACTAATTTCAGTAATTCTTACCTTATTGAACGGTTTGTCAATTATAATCACATAATTATACTTGTAGATACTTATTTGTTTTTAATTGTTCCCAATAGGGGTCTTGCACATATTTTTTTAATTGCATAAATATGTTCCATAACATTAACAAATAAGATATGCAAAATATGCTGCCTTAAAATATCATTAATTAATTTGTTATAAATTATTGAAGTTGAACGCGCCGGTAAATAATTTTAGACAAGTTCAAACGCGCGGCAAGCAGCCTGACGTCACTTATCAGGACATCGGGAGGCGCACAGTGTTATTTACATTGACGATTAAATGAATAACGTTAATTTGGTAGTTTTAAAATATTTAAAGCGGGTATTTCGGTTAGGCATTTGCAATGGATACTAGAGTAAGTCCTTATAAATATTTTATAGTACCACCGTAAAAACGACGTTAAAAGACCGGAAAATTTGTCTACACACTGGCGAACATCGACGCGCGTACATCAGCGTGCGTTCATATATTATTACTTATACGCGTGCCTGTAGGCCCCATTAGAGACGGAATTAACAAACAGGTTTTTTTGTGAAATTTAAGGATGTTCTGTTAGCTATCTTGTGCTTTTAGTTATTTTTTTGATTTTAATTTTTATGCAAGTTCCCTAACTAGAGGATATTCTGGTATAGATCTTTCACCAGAGCATTCGGGGTTATTACTACCTACACGTTAAACCGAGGAATTTTTCCAGAGAAGCAACGAACTTTGCCATAGGTACTTAAGCGTTGGCAAATTATACCCAGCAACAACTAAGTTTAACGTTATAGCCAACTTTTGAAGTATATATAAAAATTTGTTCATTCACATTCCCTGACCATGTATTCCGAATTCGGGTTCCACTTCAGACAACCCGAATGCACGGAACGCACGCTAAAATATTGCTGCATCGCATTGAATGGAAAAATAATTTTGAAATTTTCACTACGGCCATAGGCATAGGAGGCTGCGCTCCAGCTTTTAAAAATAATTTCGCGGTTGCAGGGTGCCAGATCTATTGATAACTGACATCAACTTTGGAATTTTAAATGGGACGCCCTGTAGTTTATTTTATTTTTAGATTCTACGAAGCAATCCAGGTTTTTTTTTACCGAAACTATGTGAATTAAAACTTCAATATTTTCGTCTCCAGATGTCAAATCCAACGTAACATTTTAACATCATTTAGTCAACATGTGGTACTTTAATTTTGGCAACATAGGATCGCCGATTTCTATACAAAAATTAATTACAATTTAGATTTTATAAATTTGATCAAAAGTCACTTTTTTTAAATGGAACACCCTCTGTATATTATTGAACTGTTGAATAGAGTGGACCAATTGAATTTTTTTTCATATAGAGTGTTCTTTTCTTCTACCTATTTTGAAACGCTTTCGATTTATAAGCCATTTTATTAATAATTACTATTCATATTCGAGCACTAGACATTAAAGATCTAAATCGATAAAAGTGAAATAATCAAAACAAATTTCCTTTATTGTGGTTCTAAAAAAAATCGATTTTGTCAGTAAATTAAAACTTTTGGAATTCTCACCTAATACGTCAGATGTTTAAAGTGCTGACCAATTTCATGTAAGCAATCGATAATACATGTCATCACAGGTAGTAGCTCTTTGAATTTCTAATGGATCACGTTCTTCAAAAGCGCGCCTTACCCGATTTTCTAGATCTTCTTTTGAATTTAGATACTGGTGTTTTATAAACCACTTCTTTAATCCTACCCCACAGGAAAAGGTCTAAAGGATTAAGATCTGGAGATCGCGGTGGCCAACTCCATGGACCTCCACGTCTTATCTACCTATCTTCAAACATATCATACAGTTCCGAGGAAACTTCATGGGTACAATGAGCAGGAGCTCCATCTAATTGATACCAACAATTTCTCAAATCGATAAGCGGTAGATTATCCAAAAAGTCAGATACGGTCGTTCTTAGAATTTCGAGATATTTTGCAGAAGTTAAATTTTTATCATAAATATAGATTGATAATTGCCTATCCATCAACAAACAAAATACATTAAAACTAAATCTTTGTTGGTAACCTCTTTCTTTTATAACGTGTGGATTTTCTGCAGGCCAATAGTGACTATTTTGACGGTTAAAGACTCCTTCGCGTAAGAATTTAGCTTCATCAGTCCAAATAATTCTTTTCCATTTTTCCATTTAAAAAAAGTGACTTTTGATCCAATTTATAAAATCTGAATTGCAATTAATTTTTAAGACACTCTGTATAGAAGTCGGCGATCATATGTTGCCAAAATTAAAGTACCACATGTGGACTAAATGATGTTAAAATGTTACGTTGATTTGACATCTGGAGACGAAAATATTGAAGTTTTAATTCACATAGTTTCGGTAAGAAAAAGATACAAAATAATTAATATTTAAGAAACGGCAAGAGAAATGGAAAAATATCCTATATAAAAAAAACCCAGATTGCTTCGTAGAATCTAAAAATAAAATAAACTATAGGGGGTCCCATTTAAAATTCCAAAGTTGATGTCAGTTATCAATAGATCTGGCACCACTGCAACCGCGAAATTATTTGTAAAAGCTAGAGCAGCCTCCTATGGCCATAGTGAAAATTTCAAAATTATTTTTCTTTCGTTCTCCAGATACTTCTAACGTACCATCGAGTATGGAATACCCTGCATCTGCGTTTCCACTGGAAGCAAAAATTAAAGCTTTCCAAAATTCTGTCTGTGATTCTGTCATTCCGCATAAACTTATATGTATTATGAAGCTTTAAGCATTTCCGTATGATGGATGAACTATTGATTTCTTTTTGTCGTGTGCTTAGCATGAAGTATCGTCGATTAATATTTTTCGCATTTTGTCATCCATACGACAAACAGCCCATTCGTCACACCAACTCATACCGCAACTCCGCAACACGTGGCACATTTCATATTCGCATAACTTTGCTCCCTTTAGGCACAGACAAGTATTTACAATGTTGTCAAGAACTCGAAATGAAAGCAAAAAATATTATATATTTTATATGCAATATAATACATAACATGATAAAATATTAAACAAATCAAAAATGCTTTAAATATCAAGAGCCGATGTATAATATGTATATCTATAATTACGTTGTTACAAGGTCGGAAAGTAAAGTTTTGCGGCTCACCCTCCAAGTTACAGAAAACCTGCAAAATACTTTCCGGTCATTCGTCACAATATTTCTTTTATTTCTGACCGGTATATTATTAGCTTATAACGTCTTAGTTACGCGGGAATTATAAGGGTCATAACTCCCTTGGGATATTAAGAAAAATTTGACATAAAATCAAACGATTGACATCTAATGTCAATTTGATTGTCATCTTCTGAAACATTTATTCCACTTTAAAAATGAACAAAATGTTACTAAAATCGGTCAGAAATAAAATTATCTATGTATCACTGGAATTACAAGGGTTTCAATTACCTCGGGCAATTGCTGTCCCTCGGGCCAAAGGCCCTCGGGACGTAAACTTTGCCCTCAGTGATTAAGACCATTATAATTCCCTAGATACATAAATAACTATTACGACATACCCTATGATAAAGTATTTTCAGCAAGTAATCCTACAGGATGCACGACATGTCATCTGACAAAAGTCATATTCCAGCTATTTAATTTTTAGTAAGAATATTATTGACAGCAATACAAGGCAGGCAGCCGTTTAGGGACAGAGCTGGACTTAAAAAATGTAATAAAATATGTGTTTTCATTAAAGACCGTCGGTTATTATCTCTTTGACATGAAAACCCTATCCTTTTTAAAAGCTTATATTATAAACTTGTTTGCCCACATTGACAAATGGAAACACAAAAACAGTGTCAACTGAAACAAATTGAAACAATAACTCTTGCATACTTTATAATTATATATGTTTAGCACGTTCATTCAAGACGTATTGCGACTCCCGGAAACAGTACTTTAGTGCTGGCTTTTACATTTTACATTAATAAATAAGTAAGTAGTAAGGGCAAATTAAACAAAAAAACCAAATAATTTGCAGAACTTAATTGCGGCTCTCATATTTTAGTAGTCCTGTAATCTGATTAAAAAATACTGTAATAGAGATCAGGTCTTGTATTTTTTGGATACGGAAATGGAAAAATGTGCAAATTTGCTATGAATTAGTCACCATCTTTTAACAGATTTCGACCTAAAAAATAGTAAAATATGGATGTAAGTCTAATCTCCATAGTGTTTATAGCATCTCTATCACGTATCAGCACTGAAATCAGTTCTTAGAATAATTCCTATAAGTACATTTGTATTTTTTCAAAAGTGATTTTAACGGACCATTTAAACCATAATGTCGACTACAACTACTAATTTCAATATTGAATATATAGGACCATCTTATGTTTTGGTCAAAATAAGAAAAACAACACCTGAAATAAAAAAATTTTCACACTAGCTTTCTTGCAAACACTAGGCTGACAACGCTAATCGCCATTTTTGGAGTACCCCTTTCGATACGATCAAGCACTTTTAACCGTGGTCTGTGTCAGAAATTCATGAATCAGAGTGTTCTGCGTGACCACCAGTGTCGCTATATTGCGTTCTTGTTTGGCCCAAGAGTATGTACAATAGTACCAATTGCGAGGCTTAGGGAGTTACTAAACTTAAATACCGCACACGGATAAAATAGAACTCTTATTTCAAGAACATAGATTTTTTTGTCAGTATTTACTTAGTTTAACTGTCATGTTTCTTTGTTCGAATATGTATATGTATAGGTATGTAATAGTTTTGAATAAAAACTTGTATAAAGAAAAAGCATTTTAAAACAAATTATTGGAATATTATCCGAGAGAGCAATTTTTTAAAATAACTTATTTTTTGCAGTCAAATTCAGTATTTTTGTGGTCGATGTAAGCCTAAAGTTATACTTAAAATAAGGAACCTTTAGTATTTTGGAATAAAGCCGGACGGTATTTATTTTAATATTATAGGGTATTTAAAATCAATAATTATGTTTTTACAACAAAATACTTTTATATTCTTGAACAAAGAATGGATCGCGAAATTTTGCTACTTTGGAGAACGCCATTCTTTCTTTTAAGTATCGCCGTACTTGTCTGTTCGTAGTTACCGAAATTTAGATAGCGCGAGGCAGCTGCGCTTCGTGACGTGGCTTCTTAACGGTATTTCCACTTTAGGCAGCATTGGAGATTGGAGTTTGGAGTAGTAGTGGTTTAAACATAAAACCTTCGAGCACCATAAAACGCATGCCATAACCAAAACGGGGTAAACTATATTTATTTTATTTCGAAACATGGAAGACACTAAAATATGACGATAATGAAAATAGTTCAAAGAGGATGAGATTATGTGACGATTTAAGTAAGTTCATTATAAAGTACTTCATTTACGGCTATATGTTTTTTACTACTTAAGAAGATCAACACGCAGATGATGTCTTATGGCTACAGATCAATCAAGAACCTTGGGATACTGTAATGGAGAAGTGGAATCAAATTTTTGATATAAGAAAAAAATCTTAAAAATGACAACCTTTGAAACTATTAAAGATATTTTTAGAATGACAAGTATTATCTTATGGCCTTAGCCTTAGAGACGATGTATTGGTAAGATTAGTGCTTTAAGACATTGGAATAAAGAGCAAAAAACTGGTTCCGCCCTGTACTATAACTGTTTTTATGCAATGTTTAGTAATATGTTGTTGACTGTAGAAGAATTGACATAATTATTCATAAGAATGAACTTAGTAATTTATTTTTAAGGAATAAGCAAATAATATTTATAGTTTTCAGTAAGTGTTAACTGAAATTAAACCAATGTAAAGGATGGCTTACAACGCGCTTGCCTTCCTAAACTGCACAAAATATTTTCTGATAATCTTTCCAAAACTTGTAACGAAAGTTTCCTGTAAATCACACCTTATGGGCGTTACTCTTGACTCTTGATGTTGTTTATTAGCGCAGTTATACTAAAACCTGGCTCCCAAACTTTCCATCCCCTCGTTAAGTGAGCTTTTAACAATATGATTACTAGTTTTAACAAACTACGAAATCAGTTAAGCAGTAAGGCGTTATTTAAAAAAGAAATTTTTATTCGAAGCAAACATTTTTTTAAGTTACTTTTTCTATTACGTGGCCTAAAATTGTCAAACTTTGAAAATAACATAAATTTTTTTTATTTTTAATTCTAAAAACATTTTAAAGTTAAGTAGAGCAAAAGAAATACTTGAAATAAACATAAAATATTTCAAAGTAAATTTCTCTTTATTAGGTTCAAGATTACCGATTTTTAGAACAAACCAACCACTGAACCACTACATTATTTCAAAATATTCAAACTTATACGAACTGAAAAATAGGTAAATTTAATTATGTTAAATACTTCTTTTAAGCAATCAGTAATTTAGAATGACTTATTCGTGCTATTTGACCAAAAAACACAATATTTAAACCAATACAGGTAAAACTTAATATAAATTAATACGGCTTTGGTATGAGTGTATATGTTAAATACACGCACTTCTTAATTGAAGCTAAAATGTCTTTGCGTATATACAAATCAAATTTTTACTTAATTTGAGTATTTTAACCTTCGTGCAAGTATTTCTTTTTTTCTGTGTACTACATGCAAAATGTTAAAAATTAATTAATATCAATGCCCTTAAATTCACATTGCCCTTCACACAATTATTAAATAATCTAATCTAAATTTATAAATACAAAATATATGTACAAAATTACAGTTAAGATAACAAATCACAATCCATATACTCACTAACATTGTAGAAAACACGAGAAATTCGCGTCTCATAATTATGAACGTTTTCCATGGATAAAAAATTTTTTAGATTATTTTTTACGTATATAAGAACTTCTAAAATGTATAAACTCGGCAAAGTGAGCAGTTTAAGTGTTTTAAATAGCCTCCGGCATGAATAACCACAAGACACTCCCATCATACTTGTTATAGCTTTCTTTTGGAATTAAAACACTTTATTTAAATTCGATGGAGAGGAACCCCAAAATAAAATAGCAAGGAAAAAGCATGGCCTGCCCTGTAATCCTATGATGGTTTCGTTTTAGTTACCAATATACTCTAACATGTATTTAATTTAACACGAAGAAACATAATAGATATATATTTGATCTACGTATTAAAAGTTGATTTTGTTTATGTTCTGAATTGGATTTAATAATATGTAGTGTGACATCCTAGTAACCTTTTGTCTTCATTTATAGGCGATTGGAGTGTACGTACTGACACGGATTGTCCGCAGACATATTGCGCTGAAAATACTATACCTACCTATAACCTCGCAAAAATTATTATATTTTTATCTATTGTTTCACTTATCGAAACAAAATCACATGAAAAGCTTTTGCTGATTCTTAATCCCCATTTTCCAATCTCGGTTCGTAAAAAACGATACTTTTTGGTAGACAAATTCCCTACAAATGTGTAATATCTGGTCGATTATAAAAAAAAATTGTTAGAGTAAGTGAGTCTTGACATACGACGCGTGTTCGCTGCCTATATTATGAAGTTAATTTGGTCGGAACATAAAATTTTAACATCCATTTCGCATATATTAATGACTAAGTATTTCCTCAAGTCCTCCATTAGAATTATTACATAAATGGGTGACGTTAAAATATCGGTCCCAAAATCGGCTACATTATAATATTTGACATTGATATTTGATAATCATATTATGTTAACGTCACTTTTATTCATCTAGTAATCTAGTCCATGACTTAAGGGGACAGCCAAGAATATAAGCAAAAGTGACATTAAAATTCTATGTTCTGGCCAAACTGTCATCATTATAACGGTAGCCTCGTGTTCGCTTAAGTTAACAAACTAATTAACTAACTAACTAACATACACGAACATTTTTTTGTACACTCTATTATTTAGAGATTAGGTTAGTGACGGGTAAAATCTGGAAATGTATACAAGCGTTAAAGATTATATCTACTATTTTGATGACTTTTTAAAATATACAAAAGAGTGGCAAAAAAGTCGCGCATAATGCCTGTAACTTTTGAATTACCTCGTATACGAAAAAGTGACCTGTATGAATTTTCTCTGTCATTTCTGGTTTGGTTGCCATAGAGACTAACTTACTTTTTTTAAATGGAATTGGAGTGATTACATATTTGGATTCTTCTGGGAAAACTCTGAATTTTTTGTATTTCAAATTTTATCTTATAATTATTCCTACCTAATACCCACCAGATGAGTCAAGGTGTTTTCATGACAGCGACCTAAGAGGTGTCAATTTTGAGTTCCTGTTTAATTTTCTGTTGTCTGATTTGTAATTTGTTTACACTATGGTTCATCTGAATAAGAAACAACGAGTTCAAATTTTAATAATAAGCGGTTACGGAAATATAAAGAGATCGCAAGATCAGGTTTGTCAACTTTTTAATGAATTATATCCAAATAGGCCTCCAATAAATCAGTCAACAGTGTGTCGAGTGGTAAAGAAATTTCGAGAAACAGGCAGTGTTAGGGAAGCCGCTAAATCAGGTCGTCCTAAAACAGCAACCGAAGGAGACAAAGGTTTGGATATCATGCTCTCAATACATGAAAATCCAACACAATCATCCAGGCCAATGGCAATGGATTTTAATGTGTCTCATCAGTCAGTGAAAAATATGTTTAAGCAGGAGAAGTTGCATCCCTACAAGATAAAGTTGGTGCACGAGTTAAACGAGGACGACTTTGATAGAAGAGCTGAATTTTGTGAGCGGATGATGGAAAGATGCAATAACGATAATAACTTCGCAACAAATATCATTTTCTCGGATGAAGCTACTTTCCATTTAAATGGAATTGTTAATAGACACAATTATTGTTATTGGTCTGCTGAGAATAGTCACTGGTTCCAGGAAGGTCATACTCATAGGCCCGAAAAAGTTCATGTTTGGGCGGGCATAGTTGGTAGACACATTGTGAGACCTTTTTTCATAGATGGTAATTTGAATGGCGAAAAATATCTGGAACTCCTAAGGAATCACATAATTCCTTTCTGCAGAATGGTTTTACCGAGTGTAAATAATGGCATAAACGAACAGGTATGGTTCCAGTAAGATGGAGCACCTGCGCATTATGCGGCAAGTATTAGACAATACATAAGCGAATAATTTCCAGGACGTTAATTATGCAGAAGAAGTGCTATTGACTGGCCAACGCGATCCCCAGACTTAACCCCGCTCGACTTATTTTTGTGGGGACACTTAAAGAACAAAATCTACGTTAACCGGCCAAATGACTTATGGCAACCAAACCAGAAATGACAGAAAAAATTCATGCAGGTAGAAATGTGGGGAATAATTTACTGAACAACTTTCATAAAGGTCACTTTTTCGTATACGAGGTATGAATTATTTTTGAGATCTTGAGATTTGAATGATTATTTTTTTTTGATTATTTATTCTGAAAAATAATAAGTAATCCAAAATAACACTCAAAAAAGTCCTAATAACAAGAATAATATTTTTATAATCGTATTTATCCGTTCAAAACCCAATGTTTGGCTTTAATCTCTAAAACAGTAGGAATTATTCCCAAGGAGAAACTAAAACAGAAAAGAAACTTAAAGTTTAAAAATTCGAATAATTTTATGGAACTTGTTAAATATTGTATCCCGCAAATTTCACATTAAAATGAAAACCTCCTCGGCGTGTTACTACCGGTTCAGGTAAACGAGTCACTATATCGTCTAGCTGTACTACATTGACATCATTGGTGAGTGGCCATAAAAAATTGTCTTTTAATTTTCTAGTAAACTTGATTTCAAAGCCGTTGTCAACAGTGTTTACCTGGCCAATGAAATGTTTGTTTGCTTTTGGTAATGTGTATTTAACCAGTACCCAGTCTCCAATGGAAATATTATCTTTGTTTATTTCAGGAATCTGATCTTCGCAATGCGATTCTAAAGTGAAACTTTGATCCGATTCCATAAAAGGTACACTTTCATTATCTGATTCACTGGAGCTGGATTCAAATTGATACGGACTTGGCCGACTTTGTTTACTCTTTCGGTCAATTTTCATAGCTGGTTTAGATATAGTAGATGAACTTGTAGAGAGTTTTTACTGACTACTTGCGATAGTACCTGCAATGGTTTGGCCACCTTGAATTAAGCGCTTTCGTTTCCTTGGATTAGAAGAAGGACTCTGTCGGAGCGAATCAAGTAGTAGATCATCAAAACTTGTCTTTTTTTCTTGCCGATTTTCGGTTGTAGCTGGTAATTCAGTTATAGGATCCTGATGATTATTGAGTATATTTTCTTCATTTTGATCAGAGCTGACAATTACTTTGAGATTGGTGGCACTATTAGATGCTGATGAAGGAGCTGTAAGTATTTCTGCATTAGATGCTAATTTCCTTTTAAGTGAAGCGCCAGATGTAGAAGGCTTTGCTGTTTTTAACATTGACTGTTCGAAAGTAGTGTTTTTTTTTCTGTTACATTCGGTGCTACAGCATCATGTTCAATTCTTTCAATATCAATGCGTCCTGACCTCAGTTGTAAATTTGTTACAGATCCTTGATCTTTCAAGTGGTCCTCCCATCTTTTTAGGGCATCGATGTCATACTTCTCTTTAGGAATAACATGTCTATTAAATGGAACAATACCACCCTTTCTGAATTCTGTTTTTATGATTCCGGAATCTACTTCAGCCCAGGTTTTCACTAGCAATGTGGCGAATTCCCTTTTTGGTAGTCGTTGTCCCTGATGACGTCTTTGCCATGTTATTACTTCCCTCTCCCATATTGCCTTAAAGGATCTAAACACACCCAAATCGAGAGGTTGAAGTAAATGACTTGTATGGGCTGGCAGTTTAAGTATATGAATATTCTCTTCTCTTGCGGCTTGAATTAATAAGCAATCCACATGCGAGACATGCCCATCATATATAACAATAATTGGTGCCTGATCACGAACCAAAGGAATAAAAGTCTTTAGAAAGTAATTTCTAAATATTTCGGAGGTCATCCATCCATTGGCGCTGGCTGCATATACGGTGTCTTTGAAGAGGTCTTCATTTCTTTCTGAAATCCCGGAACTCCATACATTATTGCCTTTAAATATTATCAATGGTGGCAATTTTCTACCACTAGCACTTGCTCCTGATGCCAGGACGGTTATATATTCTCTGCCCGATCCAGCAATAATTCTTGAAGAGGATTTGCCTTTCGCGCCAACAATTTTAAGACGAGAAGGATCTGTACAGAGTGAAGTCTCATCTAAATTATAAATACATTCAGGACGATCCTGAAGACCCAACTCCAATATAGCCTTTCCCAATAAAACAAAATATTGGTCCATTATGAATGGGTTCGTAGATTTCTTTCTGCAGTACTCTAAGCTTTGTGGTTTTTTCATACTCAAAGAGTGACGTTGTGTCATGTTGAACTTGTGTCCGGAGTTGCCCCGTTTTTATGTACAGGGTGCGTAAGATTTTTAAAAAAATCGTTTTTTTTATTATTTTTGTAAATATCCTTTTCCCGATTATATTGCAATTTGGTACCGTCATTCATAATGATAAGAGGCTTAATTAGCCCTAACTAGATTAAATTTATTAAGTCCAGTGGCGTCCCGGGAAACACTTCAACATATATTATTGACAAAAAATGTACGCCACTGACTTTTTTCTAATTTTGATATTTTTTCCGGATATACCAACTAATGATACAATTTTAAAATGTTTTGATACTTGGTATGCTGCAGCTCTGATTTAAATATGGTATAGTATAAATTCAAGTGTTAATATGACGGTTGTCGAAATGGAGGAATTTGGGCTAACATCTCCTCTTCATCTTCTTCCTACAACAACAGCATGCAACTAATGTTATCGGCGTTCATTATAAATCATACATAAGCGCTTGCTCTACGAGATACGAATATGATCTGAAGCGCGCTACTCCAGCCAAACCACCCTGCAGCGACGGCCGATTGCTACACTCTCTACGCTCGATCGCGAACCCCAGCCGCACCCGCTGACTGCTCCAGCGAAACCATACGTTTACTGCAGACTTGGTCTGATCCCGATCATTTTAATTCGATGTGACGTCAGGGACAAATGCAACACAAGAATTTCGAATTCGGTACCCATACTTACGTGCCCGTGCGATAATATAAACATTTTCAATGTTAAAAGAGCATTTTATTACGATTAATTTGATACCACACACTATTAGGTTTTAAACATGTAAAAATGTAACGTTATGTACGACTTTAATAAAATAAAGCGCCTTTTGAGAATAAAATAAGATATAGTTTTTGGGGAGTGTTGGCAAAACTCAACCGATGCTGCACGTGTTTACGCACAGAGATATTCTGAACGCCGTCACCCAACCCGGCATTATTATCCAAAACTGGTTCAGAAAATGCGAAATAGCCTGATAATAATGAAAACGATTCAATTATTGTGAGTGAAGAAATAGAAATAGACGTTCTGGCATACGTGCAAGTAAATATTAATGCGTCACTCAGAGAGATCGCGCTAGAATGTGGCATTTGTAAGTCTTCTGCCGGCAATATTTTAAATAAACATAAATACCATTCATATAAATACCAACTATATCAGCATCTGTACTCAAACGATAATGAAAGGAGACTTGAGTAATGCAATTGGTTCTTAGAAAAATATTTGGAGGATAATACATTTCCACATAAAATTCTTTATAGTGACGAAAGCCGTTTCACTAATTTGGAACATTTCAACAGAAATAATAAGCGATATTGGTCCCACGAAAATTTACACTCGATGCAGGAAGAAAATTTTTAAGAACGGTTTGGTTTTAACTGTTGGGTTGGGATTTTAGGGGACAGAATTTTAGGCCCTATATTCTTTGACGGTTCGCTAAGCAGTTCTTGGATGAGATACCATTAGTAAATCGAGTGGGACTATTTTACCAACAAGATGGTGCCCGACCACACAACATGAGGGCAGTTACAGAATATTTGAACGAATCATACAACGAAAACTGGATTGGAAATATAGGTCCAGTTAGTTGGCCGGCTAGGTAAAACAGAATTGTTTTTAATTTATACCTTTACTAAGACTTATTCCTTTTTTAATCTTTTCAGGTCACCTGACTTTACGCCTCTAATTTATTTTTATGGGGTTCTATTAAAAACGAGGTTTATGATGTACCTGCTGCCACACGGAATGAATTAGAGGAGAAAGTAAGGGCAGCTATTCATAAAATTACACCACAGCAGTTAAGAAACGTTTCAAGAGCGACAGTACAAAAAGTACGACTATGTCAGCAACAAGATGAAGATCACTTTGAACATCTGCAACCCTAAAAAATAATAGATATGTGGATGTAGATTTTTAGTTCTTTTTTTCTTTATTTATTTATTTTTTTTATGACAAAAAGTGACAAGTGACACATGGTTGTATTTAGAATGTCATATATGGATTAAAAGAAAGTTTGGTGTCTCGTTGAAAAATCGAAAGCTTATGTCATTTCCGGTAAAACCGGAAGTTCTATAAACTTAAATCACTTATCAAAAAATGCAGTTTTATATCGCATACGAATCCTCCATTTCATTCTATTATCTTTAAAAACAAAAGTTTTAGGGGCGAGCCACCTTCCGTGGACACCCTGTATAGTGTAAACAGCAATTTTTGAAGATGTGAACTTACAAGGGCTTGAATCAAGTACTTGCGCAAGCAAAACTTGCATCATGTAGGCGCCTAATGTAATCAGGCATTTATACATATAGAAAATTTGACGGTTCAGCAATATTAGAATGTTTTAAAAATTTAACGTATCCATATGTTGCTTTAACAGCTGATTTATCGTAAATGGCTTTAACAGCACATAATAATAATCATCATTAAAGAAAAAATAACAATTATTTAAATGATCTTCCGATGTGATAATTATCACACACCGACAACGCCGCCAGTCAGCCAGCATGCAGACAACGCGGATTCCCGCTGGTCGCCCGGGCAACGGGCGTCCCGGCGCTGTGCGTCGCCCGGACGACCGTGCCGACGCCCGTCACGCCCATCCCTGACGGCAGAACCGCGCCCGCCAAATTGCGACAAAACCGGCAAACCGTCTGTAAACAACACGAACGTAGGTTCGTCGATTTCCTGTTGAAAATTGTCTTTTTTAACGGCAAACAGCGACGCCTCGCCTGTCTAACGATGAAACAGTACACGTATATCATCATCCACTTACTAAAAAAGGATGAATAGGGACTGTGAAGACAACTTTAGTATTTATACGCAAAAGATCCATAAGGGCACAATGTCTAAGACTTTTCTTTATTTTAATTGAGATGGTAATTGAAATTTCTAGTTGGACAGTTGATGTTTAGCCATAATATGTTAAGCTAGCAAAACCACAGATACATTTTGCCATTGACATACTGGGTTGTTTAAAAGTCCTGCATAAAATTCATATTTTTTTTATAAGTTACTTTTAAGAAATACGCTGAAACACAGAAATTGATTTAAATTGTTGTTCATCTTTCTGTAATATTTCCAGTCACCAGCCTTAAACCCCTTAACCTCTAGCTATCTCAACTTTTTTTAAAATGGCAACCTAGACCACATGAGGGCTCGATGAAGAGGTCTTTAAAGACTGAATCCCATGGTATCACAAAAGTAGGGGTTTGCTCATTTCGTAAAAAAAGCCCAGGTAACATTTTTTAGGAACAATTGAATTTATGAGCTATTCGAAATTTAGCACCAAGTCTGTGGTAAATACTATCTATTATACAAGGAACACATGTTAAAACCATATTCTTTAATGGGGAATATATATCTGAATCATCCTAGTAAAAAAAATGCTGCTAATGCAAATATAAAATCAAATGAGAGGAGATCTAAGAATTATGATCCTATAATTCTGTTATTAATTATTCCAGTCCAGACATTGACTTCTTGAGGATGATCTGTATGTCCTTCAGGCAGTGGAATATTTAGGATTGCTATAAGGGGGGGGGGGGGTCAATTTTGTTTTTCTTTATTAAAAAATGCGCGGCGTGCAAAACTTTTTTGGCGCCACGCCCTTTTTTTGAATAGCCCGACTCAAAAAAATGTAAAAATAGAGAAATTTTTAAATATAAACGCCAATATTTGTTTTTTAAACATTAGTTTTTTTTTAAGGTATGTATAACGTATATTATTTTACCCCCTGAAGTAGAAAACACGAAACAAACAATAAAATTCAACAATTGCAACAACTGCGGGAATCCCCAAACATCTTATATTATTATAAGCCGCAGTCCAGGATCAATACTTCAATAATGCCATACCTATATCATCTTTTTTTAATTTATGATGAATTGAAATGTACGAAGGCGTAGATCGAAGGGCCACATTAAATATTAAAATAAGAATTTCTTAAAATTCCGACTTATAACACGAAAATTTTAAAATTCCGAGTTATAACCCGAAATTTCGAAATTTCATCTAATAACATGAAATTTTACTTTAAATTTTCGAGTTATAACTCGAAATTTTACTTTAAAACGTTTTATAACACGAACTTTTATAACCTCAAATTTCGAGTTATAACACAAACTTTTATAACTTCAAATTTCGAGTTATAAGTCGAAATTTTAAAATTTCGTCTTTTACACAAATATTTATTTTAATTTCGACTTATAACAAGAAATTTTTAAAATTTTACTTTAAAATTTGGACTTATATTTCGAAACTTTAAAAATTTCGTGTTATAAGTCGAAATTTAAAGAAATTTTTATTTTATTATTTTACTTCTATACGCATTCGTAGAAATGAAATGGAACTGGAAAATTTGAAATAATGTTTCATGTTGTTGATTGCAAATGAATGAATGTGATTTTGAGTTTCCTCTACTATCGAGCTCACTCAGCAGTGAATAAATCTTTTATCCTGAGTAGACCAAAAATCCAAAATTCATTTTTTGAATCATATTATTATATCTCGAACATTCCTAGAATTTCCTGGATAGATTTTATGAAGCCCGGGGTTCTCGGATAGAAAATTTTGCCCGCTAGCAGAAACACATCATGAATTCTATATAAAAACGTAAATATATTTTCTAAAGTATGCCATTAAGGCTATTTAATAAACAATCTTAATTTTTGGGAATCATATACAGGATGTTTCAAAAAACATGTGCCATAGCATCGGTGGTCCTTACCCCAAAACAAGACAATCAACATCGCAGCCGTTTTAATTTTGAGACCGCTTTAAATATCATTTTGAATCTTAGTAGGTACTGACTACGCATAAAATACGTTTATTTCATAAAAAAGATTTGCTCTATTTCTACCAGTGGCGCCCGCGCTAACATATATTTTGATATTTTTAACGAAAAAAATATATGTCACTGTTTTTCTTTAAAATAAATATTATCCTCAAAATTACGCTTTATCACTTAGCACAAATGGTCCCTAGACTTTTCTTCGTGTGACCAACGGTTTTCGATTAAAAAAAATAAATGACATTTATTTTCATATCGCTACGCCCATATCAGAGTTTGATAAAATTGCATTTATCTCCTAAGCGAAGCCGAAATTAAACAATTATCAAAAGGTACTTCGCGCATTAGACATTAAATCGCCTTCATAACTATGTTATCAAAAGAGAAAACGGCAGTGGCGTACATATTACTTACTCCGCCTAAAAATTGTAACACCCTGTAACATACTGCCGTGCGGACCTACGCTGATAGGAAATATTTGTTTTATTTTTGGGTAAGGAATCACCACAGGAGCGATGGCACATGTTTTCGAAAACACCCTGTATACGAATATACACAGTGAAGTCAAAATGTAAATTTAAATATTTCAAGAGTGCCCAATATAATTATTATTACAAAAGTCGTCGTATATGTGGTAGGTGCAGCTTGCTTAAAATAAAAAAAAAATTAAATAAATAGCAAATTTTGTTTAAACCCTTAGTTGTCTAGTGATTTTAGTTTTAAAATTAAAACTTCTATTTGTATCTGCTTGCAAAAATGTAATTTTCTTCCTGTCTGGCTCGCAGATTTCCGTATTCAAACAAACCTCTTTTAAACTCAGCAGGACGATTACCTGTCTCTATTGGTTCCTTTATAATCCTCCCTTATAGTAAACAAATATTTGTAAAGGACTTCTTCTTAAAAAGATCACGTTTTCTTTTTCCTTTATATGAGACGTATCAATTTTGAAACGCCCACACCTGGCTCATATCCTTTTACGCCAAAGAGCATTTTAAATTTTTTTATTTTCCAATTTCTTAACCACAGTGATGGATTACTAGGAAAAAACTTTATATTTAAAGTAAACTAAATTATTTCATAAAACTTAAACAATAAAGAATTTAAAGAATTTTATGGATCTCGTACAAAATATCAAGAGACAAAACATCGAATAGAGAAATGATCAAATAGACAATTGTTCGATGTCAAATCCTGGGGTGGGGTAATTACCCCTATAACCCCTCCCCCCCCCCCTTTATAAATACGCCCTTGGACATTTATAAATAAATAAAAAATTCATTGCTATCATTGTCTATCAAAAATGATTTTGAACAAAGTTCTGGACATAAATTCTTCACAGCTTCCAGTAATCTGATGTAAGTCTGTCTGGTCTTGTTTTGATAGTTTCTTCTTCCACGATGGTTCCACCTCGAATATTTCTCACAATTACAGTATTTCTTAACATCTAATGATTCACCATGGATATACAAAATAATTATATCTTTAAAAGCAATTTGCTTTTAGTTTTCTGGTTAGTAAAATATTACCAAGACATTTTAATTGTCTATAGACTGAAACTAAACTCGTTCACAATTAAAAGCAAAATATATATTATGTTTCCATTATTTACGGCTATTATTATTTCCTTACCCACCTTTAGTTATCTTAATTATCCATTTACTATTCCTAATTCCTAACTATGTAAACACTTTTATTATTTTCTATTTTATGCTCGATTTTATGCTAATGAACTTCTCTCTTAATCATTCATTTGTCATGCCCATTATAATTTCGTATTTATTATTTCACATACTTATTAGTTATTCGATCGAATAATGTCCATTCGATTATTTGTCTATCCGATCATGATGCCTTGCAAAGTGTTGTCTTTCGATATTTTGTCCAGATGCATGTGTGAGTGTGTGTGTTTTAACTCTGGTTGAAACCAACGGGCCAGGTCGTGAATTTATAATTTTGTTCAGGTCCAATTTATTATATTATGGGTATTGTTTTGTTAATCAAAATAAAGTTATACAATGATGGCGAATAGTCACCATCCCCTCACCGTTAGAACGATTTAAGGTAAATTCATTTTCTGTTAACAGGGACTGTTAATTTACAATTACCGATGCAAGCAAAGTCAATCTCCTGCAATACTACATACTGTTGCTGCTGTTGTTGTAAGGACATCATTAATGTAGTTGACATTTTCCTAAATGTGATGAGACGCGGGTCACAGAGACGAGAATTCAATGGAAATTTCGTGTTTGATGGGATTATGATGCTAATTTATCTACGTTTAGGAACCCGTACCTCAAAACGAAACCCTTGGAATGCTCTTTTATGTATCGTAAGTAACAAATACTGATGTTATAATAATTTTTTATAGATTTGTAAACTATAACAACTTATTGTAGTAAAGATATCAAATGAAGTTCGAATTGTCATAATAACAGAGTTCCATTATGTAACATTTCCTATAGCATCAAAAATGGTGAACCGTTACATCAAAGCTGTGATAATTCTAAATTTTGGGGATCTAAGCCTTTTAAATTTTAAGTATGCAACAGAGCTTCACAAAGCTCTAATCGAAGAATAGTGATGGTTTTAAGAGATGCTGTTTCGTAAAATTAAAAAGTAACTTCAATTAATTATATTTTCAATGGTAAACTGACAACAAATCTAATGGATAGTAGCAGAACTTAAAAAGTTATTACCATTCAAGCTTCTAACTAACTGCAATAGAAATACAGTGAAATTCCCCTTCGCGGACACCCCTCTTGCACGGACATCTCCCTTGGACGGACAGTTTCTCATGGTCCCGACCGACCCTCATACAATTTGCATTGTGTTAACTCCCTTTTGGATGGGCATTCTCCTAAACGGACGCGGACATAAAAAAATGTTCTCTTAAACGGACAAAAAACAAAATAAAAAATAAACGCCTTGTCTCATTTTCGGGATTCACCGACTTCAAATCTTTCGGTACAAGCACAGCCTACACCGTGGGACATTCTACATTCAGTGCTTCTTCTGGTTGGATCAATAAATTTAGAATTCGCCACAACGTAAGTTTTAAAGCAATTTCGGGAAAAGGAGCTTCGGTGATTGCTGAAGATATTTTATCGTTCTTAGAAAAATGCCCTTCTTTAATTAAGGGATATTCACCAAGAGACATCTATAATGCCGATGAGACCGGCCTGTATTTTAGGGCTTTACCCAACAAAACGCTAACATTGAAAAATGAAAAATGTGTTGGGGGGTAAGTATCCCCAAGAGATGTTTACAATTTTGCATTGTGCAAATATGGCGGGAGAAGACGAAAAACTCTTAGTTATTGGTAAGGCAGCTAAACTCAGAGCTTTTATTAATATTAACATAAATAATCCGCCTGTAACTTGGAAATACAATAAAAAAGTTTGGATAATGAAAATCTTAATGATTTTTAAATCTAGATGAAAATTTGTATATTGATGAATCAAGATGAAATGAAAATCTAGATTCAGGACAAGAAATTGAAAATCCAGTTGAAATACAACAACTTTCAGAATATTCTAATGTCGATAAGGTTCCAGTACCACCAGAGGCTATCCCAAATTATAGTGAAGCAATTGCCCTAATCAGCAGGATCACGGAAATAAGAGTGTTTTTGGAGCTTCTTTCCAAATTAGAAATACGATTTCTTGACGCCATTTTAAAGAAATAGAGGAGAGAAACAAAAATATATGAATTTTTGCGTCATTTAAGTAACATTACATTTCATTTTATGTATGTATATTATGTTTATTCTATTATATTTTGTATGTATTTTGTAAGGTAACAAATCCTTAATTTTTCCTTAAGTTTTAAGTTTAATACATTTACATACAATTATTACGTTTTAAATGTCCCAATTTCTTTAATTACAGTTCTCATTAAAAAACCATTTTTTTCGTATTTCTTTTAGGCGGACACCCCTCTTTAGCGGAGACTTTCAGTTGGTCCCGCTGGTGTCCGCCTAAGGAAGATTTCACTGTATAAGTAACACTTACTTATCTAAACTTATTATCGGGCACTTCCCGACTAGTTAATAAGAAAGCTGTTGGTTTACTACAATATCATTATTCAAAATAATTAACTTTAATTAAACAAACGGCGCTAATAATAATAAGACTCCATTAAGTTCAAAATTTCCATTTCCCCCGTTTGCTGTCGGCATTTCCAATTTAATAATATTTACCAAACCAATTTCCTTTTTGATTGTTTTTTCAGTTTTCCTTTTTATTTGATCGCGAAACATTGAATAAGCACGTCGGAGACGAATTTGTGGTATATCGAAACAAAAGTAGTTTTACGATAAAGCAAGAACATATTTGTAGAAGATGGATTCAAGTCCTAACCATGTTTGTTTAGGTTTGTTGATCACCACACAGTTAAAATGGTTAATATTATATGAAAAAAATGTTTGTTTTATCTTTTTGTGTATAGGGTTAAGATGCCTATATTAATTTGATTATTATAGACATAGAACCTCGTCAGAGCCTTTATGACGAGATTATCAGAAGTCATGATTTCAGGATCAACAACAAAACATGGACCTAGGAAACATAAAAATCATGGTAGCTAAGACTTAAAAGGCGTTACCAGTAAACAAAGAAGATTTGTAAATGCAACTATTTCTCATTATCCTTAATAATACGTAAACCTATTAAAACACTGGATTTTCACCGTCACAATTCACTTATGCCATAAGGGGCACAGTCAATTTTCTGTTGTTTTTTCGTACTTCCATCTTATATCTCTGTAAACTGAGTGTGAATTTACTAACGAGAACAAGCAACGATAAAAAAATTAAAGAGCATATTATGTTTGAAACAGACTCATATAAAAATTAGAATGCTGATATTCAATAGGACCTATAGTTTCCAAAACGGTACAGCCGAGGGACAGCCATGCATTGGATAAGCGTTGGGGATTTTTTTACCTATTAATGCATTGGCATTCCTATTCTTCTTCTCATCGTAATTAAGACATGCGCAGACGAATTGACACCGGTATTTTGTAGGTTTTTTAACTTATCTTAAAAAAAAGGAATATTACCTTCTTGCTGCAAAATTACGCGAGTCCAGCCCATACCCAAAAAAGGCAAGAAGACCTTGCTAATCAACTATCGTTCAGTCGCATTGCTCTCGGTTATATTAAAAGACATGGAGAAGGCTATCAACAAAAAATTATTAAAGTACCTGGAAGGCTTCAACATTATTAGTGACCGCCAGTATAGATTCCGTAAGTCTAGATCAACAGGAGACCTTTAGCATATGTTACTCATGTTTGAAACAACATAATAGAACATCATGGGGAGTCCCGGGCGGTAACACTGGATATTTCCAAGACATTTGACCGGGTATGGCATAAGGGGCTCCTAACTAAAGTGAGAGCATACGAAATTTAACGTCAACACCGGAGTCCCTCAAGGTTCTATACTGTTGCCCACCCTCTTGCTACTATACACTAACGATCTTTTGGAATAAACTAAAAACCCTATATATAGCTTCGCTGATGACAGTACACTTGTTTCATCTTTTACTTTGGATGCTCAGACATCGGTTGCCAATGCACATCTCTATGGGCAGCAAGAGGTCTCACATCCCAACAAAGACCGGGAAGAAATTCTGTCTTGGGATGACAGTAACCAAGTAGAATTTAACGCTAAAAAACCCAGGCGGCAGTTTTTTCTAAAAAAGTAAATGTTGAAGAACCGGATAGTCATGGCGTGACACTCGATTCCCTTGGCTTCATCAATTGATTTAGTGGGCGTCAATTTGGATAGTCATATGTCTTGGCATAGTCCCGTTGCGGCCATTGCTAAGGCAGCCTCGCAGAAGCTTGGAATACTTTTCCGGTGACCATGATCTGACAAACAACCTGGAAAGCCTTGAACATGGAAGGCAGGTTGGCGACTTGAGTCTGTTTTACAAATATTTTCATGGCAAGTGCTCTACTGAGGTTGCCCGCTTGATTCCACCCAGAGCGGTGCATGGTAGAAATACACGACGAGCCACTGCAGCCCACCCGTACGTGGTTCAGCTTAGTGTCCCTCGAACGACACTGTTTAAACATTCTTTCATCTGGAGAACGTCATCACTCTAGAACGACCTCCCTGAGGCGGTGTTCCCCAACAAGTATAATCTCCAAAGATTCAAGACCAACGTGAATAGTCTCCTGCGCACACGCACCGCTCGCAGAGTGCCATAAAGGATTAAACCGGCAGTGCTGTGCCTCATCATAAAAAAAAAACAAATAATTTTAAAAAAAGTTATAAGTCTGACCAATAGTTACCGATTTTAGTCATATTCGCAGCAAGGGCTCTCTTAAGGGGCATATTCAGTGAACCGCGTGGTCCGACTTGGGAATTTGCCGCGAAGGAGGATAAGTCAGTGTTATTGAACAATCAGGCAACATGGCTATTCCTAGATTCGTCGCCGCGCCGCGAAACTAATATAATTTACCGCTCCGAGCGGCGAGTGGCGGTCAGGACTGGCTAGATAAACCACAGTGTTGCCAAATCGACTTAGATAGTTCCGGTTTTAGGTATTTTTTCTCAAAAACTCGGTTTGACGTTTTTTCACATTAAAAAAAAGGTATAAAATTAATTGAAATTGTAGATAGTTGAGGAAATACTTTCAAAAAAGACTGTATGGGAACGTTTTCTCAGCTTCATCTATATTTATCGTTTTAAATTTTTTTTTTTTTTTTTTTTTTTTAATTCAAGACCATATAGTCATACAGCACCAAATTGCGAATCTAAATTCAAAATTTCAACAAATTCTATTCAATAGTTTTCTTGTAGTTTGTCAAACCTTTTCACCTTAATAAAGGTCACTGATAAGAGCTCTTAATTGGAATATTTTACACTAAACTGATAAATTAACTGTGAAATCATAAAAAGTAGGTACTGTGCATTGAAAAACCTAAACATGTTGGTTGTTATTGATAAATCGTTTCGGACAAAAACCCATTAATGCAAATAAGCACTTTATTTGAAATGTTTTTGTTTTAATTGTTGTATGTAATTAAACTGTAGTTAAATTATCTTCAAATGTGTTAAACATTATGGTGCATGAAAAAAAAGATATTAACAGTGATTATGTCGTTGGATTCAGAATAAAAAGTAGAATGTTGTCATATTACAAAAATGTCTAATTAAATTTCATAAATAAAAAAAATACACTTTATAGAATATTAAATGAAAATACATAATTGTTTTCATGACAAATTACGTTCTCTAAATGTTAATAAAAAAAATAGTAGGTATTAAACAAAATACCAAAAGAAAAAAAAATAGTTCGAAAAAAGTATCGTGCAGAAAAACATGTTTAAAACTTGAAACGCCCCCCAACCAATCCTGACGCGCGCTTATGATTATTTCTTTGATTTTTTAAAGAATCTGGAGGTTTTCACGAACAATGGTTCTGATTAAATGACTCCAATAAAATAGGTGCCAAGTGCGGTCGCAAATACCCGTAAATTCCCAGTATTAATTTTTAAGGCCGGATTACAATGATTTCTAGGTAAGGTTAAATTAAAATAAGATAACTTTAAATTATTAGAAATCCTCCTATAGTATGCCTCTGACTACAGTAAAAAGAATCGTGTCAAATCCCAGAAAATCAAGAAAGCAGCCTAAAGATGCCGGCCGGTTCCAATAAATGTTTCGACGAAGCCGACAAGGACTTGATAAGGCGGAAAGTCTACACTCTGAAACAACGGCTCACTAATGACGAAACCCAAATAAGCTGTATAGCATCACTAACCTTTGGCGAGCTTTGTTTTAAATGGGCTTCAGATATCGCACAATTGACAAAAGCAAGTACTTATGGAAATAATTATCATTTTGCATGCCTGGTCAGAAAATGGTTGGGTCCCAAATGCCTTGTAGCTTTCTGCAAAGAAGACTCCTGCGTGGAGTATCATGAAGATACAACGGCAGAACTTTTTGAAGAATGGTTTACAAATTGTCTTTATCAACCCTTCCCCAGAATAACGTGATAGTAATGGACAAGGCGAGCTATCACAGTCGCCAATTACATAAGGCTCAGGTTCAAATAATACGAAATTGGAGATTTATATATAATACATATTTTAAAGAATGTTATAAAAAAGTCATTTTTTAGAAGTTTTGAAGGCATTCTGAATAAAAAAAAGTATATGTTTGTGACGGAAATGGGTCATACTGTGCTACGGCTTCCACCTTATTACTGTATTTTTAATGCCATAGTGCACATGTGGCACTAATGAAAATTAATTGTTAGGTCAGAAAATACTTCTCCGACTTTAAGTTATAGTCTTGTAGAATTAATAAAAAAATGTGATATATTCCTCCAGGTGCTTGGAAAAATTCAATCCATCATGTAATTACTGTAGAAAATTATTACGTTACTTTGCATGATACAATTAAACCGATTATAATTAATTTAAATGAGGATAGCGACAGCGAAACAGAACTAGATATAGAATAGCATTATACATGTAAATAAATATAAGTAGTATTTAAAAATTTATATTATTTAGTTTTTTTTCATTTCATTAAAATAGTATAAACACATGACACGAGTATAATTACTTAATTTCCTTACTTCACTTTTATACTTCACATATGTAATGGGATCGACCCTTTAGTTTTATTGCATTTAAAAGGTCAAAACCATTTATTGTGAAAAAAACTTTCTTTTTACCTATAGAATTTTTAGCAAGTAAACCTGCAATATGGCGGCCGGACAATTCATGTCAGCACACTCCAATCGCCTAGAAGTAAGTGAAGACAAAAAGTTACTAAGATTTCACACCACAAATTAGCCAATTCAAAACATAAACAAAACCAACTGTTAATAGACAGATCATCTGTCATGTTTCTTCGTGTTAAGTTAAATACATGGTAGAGAGAGACACATATTGGTGATACTCTAAAACGCAACCATCATAGGGTTAAAGGGCAGGCTAGGCTTTGCTAGACATTGTTTTGAATGTTCTGAAGTTTTGATTTGTCAACTTCAATTCGTCTTTATACTTTTTTGGTGCCTTGAAACTTTATTTAATTTTAAAACAGTTATTTTCAGAGCTACTTCCATTGTACTATTGTATTGCTGTTAATTATTTTTGGACATTTCTTATTATTTATTTACTTTAAGTATTCTAATTATGGAAAATAACATATTTTATTACATTTTTGAAGTCCGTCTCTGTCCCTAAACGGATGTGTGTCATTGCATTGCTGTCAATACTACTAAAAATTAAATAGCTAGAATATGACTTTTGTAAGATGACATGTCGCCTCATCTTGCAGGTTTACTCGCTAAAAATTCGATACCTATACGTTACTGCTATTAAGATATAAAAAAAACACGAAACTTTTAAAAACTTAGGAATAAAATACATTTCACGACAACGTTCACGCTACAAATCAAGAACAAACGTTACATTTTTGTTTTCTCTTTTCACATTGCTTTATTTCTTTATTATCGTCTTGGACATCTGTCTTCATGAACACCAAGGGCGAAGACGAAATTTCTAATCTAAAATTATTTATCTCCGTCGTGTGCATTGCACTACAGCAATAAGAACTCGTTTGTTAGTCGAGAGAGACCTTATTGGAGGACCTCGGCGGCCAAGGAAACGAAAAAAGTCTTGATGTAGGTCGTAGTCTCTCACACACAGTGAAAATTCATCGTAGCCAACCGCCAACCCGATCCTCCTGCTGGCACGGCAAAAACCGATTCCAGCAGCACATAACAGTGACAAAGGTGGGACGCGAGGTAATTTCGTTTTAATCTTTAACGATGTTGCCGCTTATTCATTCATTCACGTAAAAGCGGCTTATTTCAAACATATTTTTTTAAATTAGGTTATAAATATTTTGCAATAGGTCTGTCTGTTGGTGCTGCACTGCTTAAGCACTAAGTTTACGACCAATTTTAAGTTCTGGTGTCATGTAAGACTCCTAGAATTTGCGTTCTTTTGTGCTCATTACTTTGGAAAATAACGTCTATACCTACATTATATCTATGATAATAACTTAATGCGATATTAAATTAGCTTTAATTTAATTTTGAGTTATGACAACCCGTGTAAAATTTACATTAGTTTTCTAGAAAAACAAAACAAAATCGTTAGTTATTTGTGCAACTGTACAAATATTTCTAAAAATCAGGAACACACATTTCTGTAATTGTTATTTTATAATTCTGGGTATAAAAACGAGCATAAGAACAAAAAGAAGTAGAAATTTAAAAAAACTGAAGAGATCCTATAAGCTTCTGCAAATCATATTTCTGTTTTATATATTGAAATTAACATTGTATAACAACTGCAGAAATGAACTAATAATACTGGGTCTCCCAAAAGTCCCGCATAAAATTAATATCAATTAAAGGAAAACGATCTAGGAAAAATGCTCGGACCCGTAAATTATTATTTTTAATTGTGCATTTTTGACATAAAAAAATATTATACAGGGTGTCTCAGACCAGTTGTCACGTCTTTGACAATTTATTTAAATGAAATGCCTAATTTTTTATTAGGTTTTCAAATTCTACGAAAAATTCTAAATATTTTTTATGTAGGACTTGCTATCCCGATTTTCAGCTGTTTCCAAGATATTGACATTTAATTTTTTTTTATTAAAGGTAATAATTTTAGTACATATTGTATTTTATATTAGAACATGTTAAATAAATCCGGTATCTTACTGTCATCAACGGTCCTTAATTAAGTCAATACTGACTTTGACTTAAGTAATTTGTCAATTACCAAAAAATGTTAAGAGAAAAGCAGCGCATTGAAATTTTAATTATGTTGGGGTGTGGGGACAAAATAAGAAGTCAAGCTGAGGTTTGTACTTTGTTTAACGAAAAGTATCCAGAAAACCAAATTACTCAGTCGACTGTAAGTAGGCTATTCCATACATTTGAGGAGCATGGTACAGTTAGAGATTTACCTAGAATCGGTCGACCACTCGTTCTAACCGAGGATAAAAAAAATCGATTTAATGTTATTGCTTACTGAAAACCCCCACTCTTCAGTCGTTATTTTGGCGTTAGATAATGAAGCTACTTGTAGTACAGTACATCGATTCTATAAGAGCAAAAAATTACATCCTTATAAACCTTTTCTTGTACAGGAACTACTAGAAGATGACTATGATGGACGGCTTGAATTTTGCGAAGAAATAATGATAAGGATTGATACTAATAATGCCTTTTTAAGTAATATTTTATTTTCTGATGAAGCTATATTTTGCCTGAACGAGCAAGTTAATAGACAAAATTATCGATTTTGGTCTTATGATAATCCGCGCTGGTTACTTGAGACGCACACTCAATATGCTGGTAAGGTTAATGTCTGGGCTATGTTTACTAAGTCCACTGCTGTTTTTTCGGGCAAGTTTTTGAGCGCTTTATTACTTGTGCCGTCAAAGCCGGGCGCGTTTTTTGCGTTAATTTGACTCAGTACTGAGCGAACTTCCTCAACCGATACACGTGGAATATTTCTCACGTCCCTCTGATTTTCACTGAACTGTTCGCTGAGGCTGTCAGCGAGCAGTTCAGCTTTCTCTCCGGGGTCGGACAATGTTTGAGCTGTTTCAGGATTTCTGATATATGACATAGCTTTCCTCCCTCCTTTTGTTAACGATCTTGTGAACTTATAGACTGAATTGTCTTCATGTCTTAAATTTTCTGTTTTTCTATACCATACATCAGATTCCTTTTGCCTTAGTAGTGCCCTTATTTCAGAGACCGCTCTGTTTGCTTGTATTTTAATACGCGGGTCGCCAGTTCTATATGCTTGTCGCATTAATGTGTTTTTGACCTGATCTTTTGAGCAAGTTCACCCCCAATGACGCCCCACTTTGAAAATCTGGTTGTTGTTGTCACCGAGGATTCGGCCATGGCTAAGTTTATATTGAATGTTAGTTTTTCAACGGCTTGTGATATTTCCAGGCCAGACTGAATTGGCGCTAAATTTTCATTTTCTTCCAGCTTTCGCTAGAAAACCAACCAGTTTGTTCTGGTCCTGGATGTAAATCCATGGCTTTTTTCATCTTGATTACCATACTCAACCATGACCGGCCTGTGATCAGAGGACAGCTCTGATAACACAACCGGTTGTGAGAGCTGTCCTGTGTTCTTGATGACAAAAACATCCAGTATATCCGGTAGACAACCTGTTTGAAGATGTGTATAGTCCTCCGGCGACAGAATGTGATAATTGAAGTCTAGTGAATTATTATATAGGGCGAGACCTCGCGCGTTTTGAGCTCGGCAGCCCCACACTCTGTGTTTCGCATTTAGATCCCCCCCTATAATTGTTGAATCATTGCGCTCAAAAATTTTTGCCAGACAGCCTTGGTCAAACTTGGCTGCCGGACTGCAGTAAACGTAAACGGAAATTTTCATAATTTAGGTAATACAGCAAACACCAGCAAATAATTTCTATGATGCCAAAAATTGACGTAAAGCTGGACACAACGAATAAAGATTTTCACATTAAAAAGACATTTTCGTTTCACCAATCCGGCAATCACACATCCAAAATAAAAGACACCATTATGTTTTTCTTACTAAGCCTTTAATTTAAGATAACATACAAAAGACTACAGATTTTCACAAAAGCATTAATTAATTGACTGTTCAAACAACCCTCCATTAACAGCTAAATAATATCCTTACCGATCATAGAATTTATTTCTAACATTACTGAGTTGATATTGAGAAATTCTGTCACATTCTAACGAAACACAGTCTCTTAGCTGGTGTGGATTTTCAAATTTTACATCTTTATAAATAAAATTTTTTAAGTAACCCCACAGAAAGAAGTCGTTTGGCGAAAGGTCAGGAAGGAATAGATGCGGTGGGCCAATGATATTTCTTCTGTTAAAAATATTTTGCAAGTATTCCCTAACCATGAGAGAATTATGGGCGGGACAACCATCCATTTGATATTAGATTTCCTGATTTTCGCGTACAACTTTTTCTAGTGCGGGTTCAATTCGATTTTGTAGTAAGTCCAAATAGGTTACTGCTGTAAGGTTGCATTCCATAAAAAATGGTCCAATAATGTGATGTCCTACAATGACTGCCCAAACATTTATTTTTTGTGGATATTGCGTCCGAGTATGAACAAGACGATGTTCATTTTCTTGGCTCCAATATCGTCAATTTTGAACATTTGGTTCGTTGTTGAGGGTAAATGTACAGGGTTATCCAACCAAGACTGGACAAGGCGATTTTTTGACTTTTCCTGTACTTTTATAAAAAAACTGAAATAGCCATCTTAAGTCATTTTCTCCCGCGAATTCGAATATCTTCAGCAAAAAACAATTGAACATCAAACAAAAGTACTAGGGGTCACTTTGATATTTTTTTAAATGGGATGCCGTATTTTTAATGAGCTTATCCGATTTCTCATATAAATTTTGATCTAAAATGTTGGATTTTTAATTCAAAAACGCCTTTTTTCTTCAGTTTTAAATTCGGAAAATGTTCGTCTACCGTAAGATTAATACCTGATAGATGGATACCCGTTTCACCTGTTCACCCTTTAACCTGCTTTAAAGCGTCCGTCAGTTAGACAAAATAATCAAGTTTCAAATTTCTATATATTTTTCACGAATTAATTACAAATTTAGTAGTTTTTGCAAATCTATTATTGCTTACGTATAAAAAAAGTATGACATATTAGAAAAAACTATAAACTAAAGTGAATAACTTTAATCTCAATAATATAATTGTTCTATGTGTCCTCCATTATTTTCAAAACATGACCGATGCCCCCTTTTCAATCTCTCCAAAGAATCTCTTACAATATTTTGGTCCTGGTTAAGTCTATTAATTTCATTTATAATTTTTTGCTGAATGTCCTCCAGACTTCTGTTGGGTCGTTGATAAACTACATTTTTTAAATGACCCCATAAAAATGTATCCATTGGCGTGATATCGGGGCTATTTGGTGGCCAATGAATTGTTCCGTTACGGCCAATCCACTGATTGTAACGCTCGTTTAGGTATGTTACCACTTCTCGCGGAGCACCATCCTGCTGCCAAATGATATTGTTGTAGGCTTGCAATGGCAACCTTTCCAAGAAATCCTCGATATCGTTATGAAGAAAATGGAGGTATCTTTGGCCTGTTAAAGAGCCACGATAAAATAGTGGTCCAATAATTCGATTTTCTAACATCCCACACCAAACATTAAGTGAGCTCCAACCTTGAAACTTTATCATTTCATATCTATGAGGGTTAACTGCTGCCCAGTATCTTGTATTTTTCCGATTGTATACCCCCGATGTTGTAAATGACGCTTCGTCACTCCATAGAATTTTATTATATAAATTATAATCTTCGTCTTGCTCTCTCATCAGCATTGAAGCAACAAATCGAAATCGCAGTTCTTTTTGAAGCTGTGTTAAGTATTGAACGGGAAGGATGCAATATGGTTTTAGACCACATTTTTTTAAAGTTCTGTGAACTGTTCCATAGCTTACTCTCCGGAGCCCTGGACCATACCTTACTTCTTCGGATTTATAGTAAAATATTGAACAATAGCTCGATCCCTTATATTCCGTCTTTTCATCTTTCTTGGCTTATCTTTCAATGTCTTACTTTCTTCAAATAGGGTCTTAATTCTGAGAATTGTATCCACTGAAATGTGTCTCTGGAAACTCTCAAAAAATGTTCTTTGTGTTTGTCGAGCATTCTCTCCACTTTTGTAATATAATTTTATTACATTTAGCCGTTCTTCTAAAGAATATTTCATTATTTGTAATTAATTCGTGAAAAATATATAGAAATTTGAAACTTGATTATTTTGTCTAACTGACGGACGCTTTAAAGCAGGTTAAAGGGTGAACAGGTGAAACGGGTATCCATCTATCAGGTATTAATCTTACGGTAGACGAACATTTTCCGAATTTAAAACTGAAGAAAAAAGGCGTTTTTGAATTAAAAATCCTACATTTTAGATAAAATTTATATGAGAAATCGGATAAGCTCATTAAAAATACGGCATCCCATTTAAAAAAATATCAAAGTGACCCCTAGTACTTTTGTTTGATGTTCAATTGTTTTTTGCTGAAGATATTCGAATTCGCGGGAGAAAATGACTTAAGATGGCTATTTCAGTTTTTTTATAAAAGTACAGGAAAAGTCAAAAAATCGCCTTGTCTAGTCTTGGTTGGATAACCCTGTACATTCATCGGTAAAGAACAAATATTTCTCAAAAAATCCCTATTATTACTTGCTCTTTCCATTACCTCAAAACAGAATACGATTCTCCGTTCTTCATAACCTTGCCGTAGCTCTTGATGTTTTTTATACCTCTAAGGAAAATCTTTGTTTTTTTAAAGTGCGCAACACTATGGTTTGATGTTTTCCTATGGCTTGTCCAAGAATCCTTGTGCTAATCATTTTATTTTCCTCCACGTGCAGTAAAATATCAAGATCTCTATTATCCCTTTCTTCAGCTCTATTGACATTCTGAGTTGAACATTAACAGTTATTTATTACAGTGCCTTTGGACTCAAATTTACTAATGATAAGTTTAATTTA
Organism: Polydrusus tereticollis; assembly: GCA_963920685.1. Taxonomy (NCBI): domain Eukaryota; kingdom Metazoa; phylum Arthropoda; class Insecta; order Coleoptera; family Curculionidae; genus Polydrusus; species Polydrusus tereticollis. Next base: position 65,993,046 of record OY987327.1, read on the forward strand.
TGAAATGGAAGGAATAGGCTTATCAGAAAATTGAACTGGAAACATTTCAGACACTGCTCTTAAACTGTTTCCTGTATAATACCAGTTAATTTAATCATAGTTATACTTTTCCTAATTGGAATACCTCATATTTAGCCTCTAACTCTGGTAAATATTCGTACTTTTTAAGTACCTTTTTATGAAAGTTCAATATATATTTTTATTTATTATATGCATTTTTTAATTTTAATTAATACACTTTAAAGCCCATTTAGAACAATAATAGTACGCCAATGTATTAAATATCTATATTTAAGAAAGATTTAAAATGTAATTTTAATATTAGGAATTAAGAAAAAAATTAATAATGCCCAAAACATAAACTTCAATTTTTTGCATTGATTGGTTAGATTTCTGGCGCCGTACGTCAAATTTAACTGGTTTAAAACCTCTCTTAACGTTCTGCAGGAATTTGAAAACTGTCTCAGGTACTGCCGGGAGGTTGGTTTGTTAAAGTAGCTTCATTTACTTTTGCGTTTTATTGTCGTTTTATTCATAAATAATATGTTTTAAGATAAAACCATATTTTCTGCAACCAGTTTGTTGATATAATATTAAGGTAATAAAGCCGCGTGATCAAAGCCTCTACATTGTTTCAAAACCAAACTTAGTGTCAAGCAGGTAATTTTTTTTGGTAGCTGTCGAAAAAAAAATTGAGCAAAACTCTTTAAGATTATTAGATTCGTTATTGCTTCAATTAGTTAAAATTATAGTCATATACGAATTAATACATAATATGGCCTACACCCATTCCTCGCACGAAATGTAGTCATAAAATCAAAAAATTAAAACAAATCGTCGCCCTCGTCTGGCTATGTGTTTCGATCCGCAGAAAATTATAAACCCGCGGGCGTCCGCATTTCATATTTTCTTATGGCGTACAAACACGACAGATTTCGTGGTGTCCCGTATTCGTTGTGCCAAATTCAGAAATAATGACTGGAGAAGCGTGATTTAGTGCCAATTTGGCACAGTGGTCCGCCGCCGGTTTGTAATTTATTTGGTGCGGGATGTGCAGCTCTAGTTCTGCATTCTGATTTTTTCGGTTGAATATATAACAGGAAGCCAAACAAGAAAAACCACGAATTTAAAGTTCTTGACATGATTGTTTTATGACATTTACGTCTTATTTGAATTTGTGTATTTGTAAAGTTTCAAAATTGGAGAAATTTTGTAATTTTTGCAGTTATTTGAAGGTAGGTTACTATTGCTTTAACTAATATTTCTCCGGGGAGTTGTCTTTTGACTATTATAAAGTGCTATTTGCAGGATGATTTAATTTTTTATTTTTTTTTTATTTTTCAGCGTATCAAGTTTTGGTGAAGCTTTGTTGCCGGATTGAAAGTTCTACAGTAAAAATGTTTAATGAAGCACAAAAAATTTTTATTGTTGAAAGTTTTTTTAGAAATGGAAACAAAATAGGCGGTGTGTGGAATTACTGTATGCATGACTGCTTTGATGAATTTCGAACCGAGTTTCCTGATGTTGCGGTGACCTTTCATAATTTTCGTACTGGGTCACAATACCTATTTGATAAATTTCGTCAGACTGGTTCTGTTCAACATAAAAAAGGGGCTGGAAGACCAACGAAACGATCGAATGAGGTTATTGAAGAAGCGCGACAAATTATGGAAAATAATCCTTCAACTTCTATTAGGCATTTATCTCAACAAATTCAGCAAACGGATTTATGCTACAGTACATGTCAAACACTTTTGAAAAAGGATCTGCATCTATACCCTTATCGTGTTACGGCTATTCATGAACTCCTTCCCAATGACGTTCCCCAAAGACTTAATTTTTGTGAATGGTTTTTAAACAATTTTCAAGAAGAAAATAGTGGTGCTTTTGAAAAAACATTTTTTACCGATGAGGCTTATTTTTATTTATCAGGTTAGTTGTCAATTCACAACTTATGCGAATGTGGAATACGCAAAATCCGCATGTTTTTGTAGAAAGACCTCTTCATCCTCAAAAAGTTGGTGTGTGGGCAGCAATTAGTTCTAGAAGAATAGTAGGCCCAATTTACTTTGATGGCACAATTACAGCTGAGAGATATCGGATCGAAATTCTGACAACATTTATTGATGAGCTTCACGATGATGAATTGCGGGAAGGTTACTTCCAACAAGATGGCGCTACACCTCATGTAACCAGAGAAAATTTAAATTTTTTAAGTGAATTTTTTGAAAACAGTGTTATAAGCCGAAATACGCAACAAATATGGCCACCTCGTTCCTGCGATTTAACACCCTGCGATTTCTTTTTGTGGTCTTTTATAAAAAACTCCATTTATCGAACACCAATTGAGGATATAAATGATCTTAAACGAAGGATTTCAGAAAAAATTGCCGAAATTATTAATTCTCCAAACGTATTGGTTAATGTGTCTCTGAGGGTAAGAAGAAACATCAGAAGGTGTCTAGAAGTAGGAGGCGCCCATATAAAGTAGGCTTTCAAAGTAAGATAGCTCAGGATTTTATATTACATACCGTCAAAAAACATTATTTTAGGTTTTCAACGTGACAACGCTGCTTTCTTGCAAATTCGCCCTATGATTTAATCTACGCGCTACTGCTACACTATGTATACTGGGTCACAGCCGCCCTTGAGCAAAATAATTAATAATCACTCGTTATTACACATGCAATATAGGTGAAAAAAAACCATGGATTACTCAGGGTTACTTAATTCGATGAAAAATACCTAGTCTAGTTGTTACGTATTTCAGTCATTAAAATTAACAATATTATTAAAAAAACATGGTTCATTTCACGAATTCTGAGTTTGCAGATATGCATTACATGTATGGGCTTGCCGATGGTAACGCACTGGAAGCCAGGCGTTTGTAAAAAAACCGCTTTCCAAATAGAAATATTCCGGATGCACGAACATTTTCAAACATTCATAGAAGGTTGTGCGAAAAGGAAAGTTTTGAACCAGACAATCATCTTTAAAAAGAGTACAATGAACTGTAAGAACAGCAGAAATTGATGTAGCGGTTTTGAATTCAGTCGAGGAAGATCCCGAATTAAGGACACGAAAAATTAGAAACAATTTAAATATCTCACATATTCTTGTTTGGAAAATTCTCAATGACTTTTTATTATATTCCTACCATATTCAGCGTGTTCAGGCTCTACTCCCATGCGACTTTCCATTACGGATGAATTTTTGCCAATGGTTTCTTCAAAAATAATTGAAACCCCATTATTTGATACTGAACTCTTATTCACCGATGAAGCCAGTTTTTCTAGAAACGCCCTCCAAAACTTTCAGAATAATCATTTTTGGGCTGAAGAAAACCCACATGCAATCTTGGAATCCCGTCACCAGGAACAGTTTTCCGTTAAGGTGTGGGCTGGAATATGCGGTGATTATTTAATTGGACCCTATTTTCTTCATAAGAGGTTGAATGGGCATAATTACCGGCAGTTTATCGAAGAAGAAATGCCAGCTTTGATGGAAGATGTTCCCATTTTAGTAAGAAATCAATTGTGGTTTATGAACGACGAGTCGCCAGCGCACTTCAGTGCTGTGGCGCGCGAATATTTAAACCAAAATTACAATAATCGCTGGATAGGTCGCGGAGGACCACAGGCATGGCCACCTAGGTCCCCGGACCTCAATAGTTTAGATTACTTCCAGTGGGGTCATCTTAAAATATTAGTTTACAGCACACCAATTCATACTGAACAGCAGTTGAGAAATCGCATCATAGTTTCTTGCGAAACTATTAGAAACAGTCCCGGCATTTTCCAAAGAGTACTTGAGTCCATGAGAAAAAGAGCAGAGGCATGCATATTTACAGGAGGTGAACATTTTTAACATCTGATTTAATTTATTTCTTTGTGCGTTCAGGGTAATTTTGTGTTATCATTCCAAAATGTATTTAGATTACTATAATTTCACAATTTTACTGTTTAAAAATGATTCTCTTAAGTATATGATTGTTTAAAGTTACATAAATTGTTTTTTCTCGTAAGTGGTATAAGGATAACCTTCTTAAATATTAGCATGTTATTAAGAAACACCCTGTATAAAAATAAATCTTGTAGTAGCGTACCAACAATTATTATTCTTCAAGGAGCATCCATTACTCTGTCCATTATTCTTCCAAATGGTTTTTCAGTTTTAAAATAGCTAGTCGCACTGTTTGTTGGCGCACTCCACATTCTATCCGCCCCCAACTAAGCGTCTAGGTGGTAATAAATGGCTGCCTAACGCCATATTTTAACCGAGGTGACAAAGTGACTCATTGAAAAGGGCGTAGAATGAGAATCAATGGATAAAAGATTTAATTTCCACAGCCGAGAGTTAGAAACCAAACTACAAGGGAATTCTATTGAAAATATAAAGACACACAAGTCATAAGAATTTAACTGGTAATTAATAAGATTAATAAGTCTTAAAAAATATTCAATACTATAATAAAAATACATGTCCGAACGTAAACGCACTGAAAGGAAAATTATCGTCTAGATTCTCTAGATAACACGTTTAATGTTGAGTGTCGATATATGAGTCGTTTATAATCAAAGGCAGACAAGTAAACACTGCTAAACTTAATAGAAATGGTCTGGTTGGGTGGATAGCTCGATTGCTTCGAGATGTCGCCACGTGTAACATCTCGCATATGTATTTATACATTATGTGTTTAAAACACTGTAAGGCCCCTTTGCTTTTAGTCAGACTTTATAGCCTTGCCGATAAGCGATGCGAAACGCGTCCAGGGATTGGGTCTGACGGAAAGAAAAGGGACAAATATCTTTCTTTAATAGAAATAGCTTCTGAAACTAAGTTTTCTCCTACTTATCTGATTTTGAAACAAATGCAAATATTCGTATATGTATAATGAATGGAAACTATTAACAATACTGGAAAAATGGATTAATCTAACCTAAAGCGACCTTCAAAAACAGGTGACCTTTGAATCTAAACGACATTAACATTACAATTTTATCTTCGGTTGGTTAGGCCTTTGCATAAATATACAGTCACATTAAAACAACAAATTGTAGGCATGAGTGGTTGGTTGTAAACATTAAAAAATTCTTTATTTCCGATTTTATACACAAGGTGTCTCTAAAAGGTGAGGAAAAAATGCTGCCACAAATTCCTGAGGCTTAAATATAACGATCTAACCCAACTTACCTCAGTCCAAAAGTGGATGATTTTGGAGATACAGAGTGTCAAAAGTTCAATTTGGTTTTAGTTTCTCATAAATAATTTTTTTAATAATTTGTGTATTGTCACAATAATCGACTTGGGGGGGTTTTGTGGGGTGACAAATTTAAATCTGCTCTTATTTTTCTTACAAAATTTAGAGGGCGCCACCTGCGGTACCTTGCACATAATATTTAAAACGAAATAATTTTTTTTTACCCACCCTGTATTTAACTTTTAAATTAAAATTCTTATTCTCCAACGCATTTTACCTAAAAAAGGTACACGTGGTAAGAGTTGATTTAAGCAGCCGTTTTTGAGATATCTGGATTTAAAAAATTCATTTTGTGTATGGCCAAGTCGAAATTATTGTAGTAATTGAACACAGTCAATAAGAGATTTATCAACAAAAATTTAATTCAATTCAAATAAAAAAAAAAAAATGCTTTTAACAAAAAATGTTTAAAATGACCTTCATTTTCGTGTGTACAAAGATTAATAAGTTTTAAAAAATTAAATTGAACTCTTTGGAGCATTTCCTCATCATTTCTCAAAGTGTCAATTCCAGTTGGAATACGTCTCCTTAATTCATCTTCTGTATCTACTGGCCTAGAATACACAAGGGTTTTCAAAGTTCCCGATAAAAAGTAATCCATCGGGGTCATATCAGGGAATCGAGCTGGCCAATTTGCGGGTGCATCATTGCCTCTACCTATCCATCTATTTGGATGCTGTTCGTTCAAATAATTAAGTACGGTGTGTAAACGAAAAATGTGGAGGAGCACCGTCATGCATAAACCACATTTCCCTTCGAAGTTCCAAGGGCAGGGGATCTAATAAGTTTGGTAATTCGGTTCGCAGATGATTTAAATAATTTTCGCCATTTATTCGAGGTGGTAAAATGATAGGACCAATTATGAAAGTGTCTATGATTCCTGCCCACACATTGATCCTAAACTCATGCTGATAATGGGTTACTTTAGTTGCATGAAGATTTTCTTCAGCATAGACATGTTCATCATTGTGCAAATTAGTTATGCCACTCCGCGTGAAACAGTCTTCATCTGTGAATACAATTCTTCATCTAAAGGTCCTCTCTTGATTTCTGTGTTCTTGGATAAACCGGCAGAAAGCTAGGCGAGGTTCAAAATCATGGGGTAAAGGATCTTGTACCCGTTGAATATTAAATGGGTGCAGTAGTTGTTCTCTCGTCACCCTATTAACAGTATCTTCGCATACCCCTAGCTCTAAGCCCAATCGTCTGCTGCCTCCTAAACTCAGGATTTTCTTCAATCCTATTTAGAATATCTTCCTCAACCTCTGGAGTTCTTACCGTACATACACGACCATAATAGAAACAGACGCAAACCTAAAACGTTTCACGAAGACGTCTTTCAACTGCCGTGAAGGTTTTATGGTTTGATAAGCCGCGATACGGTTTCACTGTATACTCTGCAAGATTCTAAACCATTTCCTTGGCAATATCCAAAAACCAGTAACATATCGGTCAATTCTTCGCAGGGTTGGGCAAAATTTGATTTTTTTGATTTTTATTGATTTTATTAAAAATTTAACATTTTTCTCTGTTTTCAAATTGATTCAGATTATTTTAATGTCGGTCTAACAATATAGTAGGTCTAAATCCTACCCAAAATATTGTCAGAACGCGCTTCTTGCAAGAAAATTCCTGTGCGCAACTGCTTCCTCAGCATCAGTAGAGCGAGTGTTTAGCACTTTTGGCTTTGCACACTCTGATATTAGGAACAGGATGGGTGTAGAAAAAGGAGGAAAATTAGTATTTTTGTTTAAACTATACAACGAAAACAAAAATACAGAAACATAAAGTTTATATGTATTATATACCTACCTACTACTTTTTTATTTCTTAAAAGCGCGAGTTCTACATACCTACCGTTGATTTTTGAAAATATTTTTTTAATATGTTATTGTTCATTGTTCTGAATTAAAAATAAATAGTTTAATTAAATCATGATTTTTTTTTAAATATAGTGATTTAAATCATGATTTAAAAAAAATCAAGTGATTTAAATCATGATTTAAATCGTGATTTAAATCAGCCCAACCCTGTTTCTTCGTTGGTATACTATGCGGCCATGACGAAAAGAAATTTGAAAATTGTTTGACAATTCTTTATATTCGATTTGACACCAATCAGTTTTTAGTAAAAGTTGTTGTAATTTAACACCTTCGCTTCAAATTGTGTTTAATTATTATATTCATAATTTAGACCTGGCCATACACGAAGTGAATTTTTTAAATCCAGATATCTCAAAAACGGCTGCTCAAATCAACTCTTACCACGTATAGCTTTTTTAGGTAGAAGACGTTGGAGAATAAGAATTTTTATTTAAAAGTTAAATACAGGGTGACTTAAAAAAGATATTTTCGTTTTAAATGTGTGCAAGGTATCGCAGGTGGCGCCTACAACCCCCCCCCCCCCTAGCCGAATATTGTGACAAAACACCAATTATTAAAGTTTTTTTTATGAAAAACTAAAATTTGAACTTTTGACACTCTGTATCTCCGAAATCATCCACTTTTGGACTGAGGTAAGTTGGGTTAGACCGTCATATTTAAGTCTCAGGACTTTGTGGTAGAATTTTTTTCGCATCTTTTAGAGACACCCTGTATAGAATTGTGTTTATTTTAGTCCCATTTAACAATCTCGGTGGTCTGTACCTCAACAAAAAAGTGGCAGAATACTGGTAGGGACGCCGCTGGATACGTTACATTGCATAAGAAATAAGAAAAACTTACCAGGTGCGGCCCACGTGGGATCCCGCCAAACACCGTCGTGGTTTAGATGGTTCAGCGCCAGCGACTTTCCGTCTTTTGCTTCCAAGCCCCATAATTTTTTTGCTGATGGGGCAATCTGCAAGCAAGAAAAGATAATTAGGCATTAAATTATAAATTTTAACGTAAAAGAATGTTTAAAAATACGATTAGATTAAAACTATTTTTGAAATTTTAGAAACTTTGATTATAAAACATTTTTTTTCAACAAACGTGTTAAAAATGGAACTTTTAACCCTGCCTACTAGCCTTAAAAATGTTACTTTAAGGCACTAGTGCCTTAAAATACCTACTTTAAGGCACTAGTGTTAAAAGTAAAATGTCAATTTTTTCAAAAAAACGTCAAGAAACATTTCTATTTTATTTATTTACAATTTACACTGATATTAATAGTACAATTTGAAAAATTTTAAAAATTAATTTCTTCCTCAGTTCTGCTGTTCTTCGCGGTTGAGGAGGATTGAACAGAAACAGCAGCATGTCCAGTTGATGTTGAAGCATCATCGGCTGATGTCGTTTGTACTGTAAGCAATTTTCAAGCAATATAATTTTTATTTTCCAAGGAATCCACGATGTACCCTTCCGCAACGGTTGGGGATTTCCATCCCCCATGCCGCTTAATTGTCGCCAAATTTGCTCCAGCATCGGCAAGTAAGCTCGCAGAGGAACGGCGAAAGCAATACCCCGTATAGAGTGTTGAAGTTGCAGAAATCTTGCTATAGCACAGGGTTGGCAAATATCATGATATTTATATAAATATCAAATATCGGATATATATCCGATATATATCTGATATATATCAAATAATTTTTTTCAGCCAAAACAGATAAAATCATACTTATAGTAGAGCCAAGTAAAATCAAGGAAGTAGATATTTGAGTAAATATTTTTATTAAAACATAAATATTATTTCTAAACAGAACAAGCCTCGGAACAAGCATAAAAGCTAACAAAATAATAATAACAGATATTCACCTAGACAACAAATACTTACCTAGGGTGAATGCCTACAACAAAAAATAATCCCGAAAAAAAAATAATATAAATAACCATCAGCCTTATCAATGGTAAGTCATCGTCAGATTCGTCAGAATCGATGGAACGTCCCGGTAATTCTTCTGGTACAGTTCCTGCCCAAATCCAATCAATATTTTCTTTTTTATTTGTTTCTATTTGATTAGAGTATTTAAATAAAAACGTTAATTTTCCAGCTTTTTCATTTTCAAGCCTATTGCGTAGTTTCGATTGCACGAGTCCAAATGATGAAAAGGTTCTCTCAATGGACGCGGTAGACGCAACTGCAGTAAGCAGTTGTTCACATAAAGCCAGACAGGAAGTCTTTTTTATTTGGGCAATCCTCATCCTCAATAAAAATTATTTTCCACCACACCATAGGAACTATGTACCAAGCCAGTTAAATTACTAAATAGTGTTACCAACCGTAATACCAACCTAAACCATACAAAATTTGGCAGTAAATTAAAATTTATTTTTTAATAATAAATATCATGATATATATCGAGCTATAAATATCATTGATATATATCGTGATATATATCATGATATATATCAGTGATATATATCATGCCAACCCTGCTATAGCAGCAGGAAATTTTCCGAACGTATTAATTCCGACCGGATTTCTGGTACATTTACCTTTTACATATTTTAAGAAGAGCCGCCGATGTACGACATCTGCTGGACGAAGATCAGTATATTTTCGATAAAAATCCAAATAAAATTTTTCAACGATAGTGAAATTTCGTGGTACCTTGGTTTTGGTATCTGATATTTTAATAACTAATGAAGTCTCCATATCTTCCACGTTGTCAAGAGTCAACTGACAAAGCTCCTCCCTGCGGCAGGCACCAAATACTGCTACAATCGTAGCTACTTTAATCAGAACGTACTCATCATCCGGTGTGCACTTCAGAAACTGTTCAATTTGGTCTCTATAGTAAAAATTTTTGATTTTTTGGCCTGGTTTTTTTCCTTGACGCTTCAAGTAGGCAATAAATTTAAAATGTTTGCTGATATCTACGTCGTTATTTACACGTAGCATAGCTTTGATCATTGAATAATGGGACCAAAGAGAAGATGACTTCCATACCTTTGCCTTTTCCTCAAAATAGGCCAGGAATATGTTTTCGGAATACTTTCCAGAAACGCCTTTGTTTTCACACTATTTTATAAATTTATTATAAGCAATCTCATATTGAATTATTGATTTTCATGGCAGTAAACCCAAGGTAGCTCTGTTAGCAGCTTCTTCGATGTATTTAAGTGTTTTAATAAAACTGACAGGACCTTTCAAATTTTCAATGTTTCTGTAAACAATTTAGCCAACAATGATGGTTGCTAGGTTTTATTGACAAATGTGAACTAATTTAATATAAATATACGGTGCTATTAGAAACTACCTGGATGTAAGAGATTCTAAACATTTAATTTTCAATTATTGTATGCTTTTTATTGCCGTTTGTAGAAAAAATATTGTATGATATTTGTGTTAAAAGTATTTCTAAGCCACTCTTGTGGTTTTCCACATGCGTGCCTTAAAATTGTACTTTTAACACTTACATATATCATAAATAACTATTTTCTAATTTGGGTTTATAAAAAAGCTGAACTTTCCATGAAACAGTTTTCTTTATTTTTGTAAGGTTGGTAATAATGTTCACAAAAGTTTTAGTTTGCTGTCGTGTATGTTTGGTTGCAATAATTCTATGAAATGGAGATGAGTTAAAAAAATATCAAATAATCTTACAAATTTACTATATTATAAAACATAGAACTATCAAATTTACCGTAATTTTCCTTAACTGGGGGAGTTAAACTAAACTCATATTGCTCCACATTTTAAAAGTATGTAGGTATTTTAGAAAAAATAGACAACTTCGTGACAAAATGGCCGACACGGAAATGAAATTATTTGTTGATTTCAAGGCTACTTATGATAAATAATTTGATTGTATTACAAACATAAAATTTAGGCCTAAAATTTTTGAAAATTTGTATGTTTTATTTTCTTTTTAAATATGGATTTATTTATTGAAAAAAATGTCAAAATAGAAAAAATAGTATAAATCACACGTTTTATAAAGCTATTAGCGCATTTGTCCGTTATAAATGATGACGCGTGCGCTAAAATGAGCTTTATGAAACTTGTACTTTAATATACTATTTTTGCACCTTTTTGTTCAAAAAATTTGAAAAATATCTCCAAGTAAAGATAACGTAAAAACTGCGTGGCCGTAGACCTCGCACAGTTACTCCAAATAAGTGATTGGCTACGCATATAAATGGCAATCCTTACTTGACTAAAAACCCGATTTTTCCAAATCATGGTCCGCAAGAGTGTGACCAAAAATAATTTACACTTATGTTAGCAATGTTTTATTCTATTCATTAAATTAATACTGTTTATTTTATTTCAATCTTTTAATGCACACCATGTTTGGTCGCAGAAGGAACCGGATTGATTACATCTACTACACTGGACCAGAAAATTAACCGGACGAAAAAAATTTTGCTTCAATTCAATCTTAAGTAACTATTAAAAAGCTTTTTTACCAAGTTCGATAATTTTTTGGCATGTTGCGGATGCTGTCGTCTTCATCATGTTCTGATATCGTTTTTACGAACAGTGTAAATGGATATGTTGGCATACAGGGTAGCACAAAAAATTGCATTTTACGCTTAATTTCTGAACATCCTGTGGAAAAATTTAAGAACTGATTGATGTTTCTTTGTACGACGAGGTCATCGAAGGCCGCGCCCTGAATTTGCTCGAGCTCATGCAGTTTGGGACATGAACGACTGGCAAAACGTTCTCTTGACAGACGAGTCTCGTTTTACGCGATATTCACCTGACGGACGTCAAAGAGTGTGGAGAAGGCCTGGAGAACGATACTCTCAATGTTGTTTCTCTCCTAGAGTGCAATTTGGTGGCGGAGGAGTTATGGTATGGGGCGGCATTTCTTTGAAATCCCGTACAGACCTTATTACTTATTACACTTCAGGGGGGTATTAACGCTGATAAATACATTAGACAGTGCTTAGAAGAACATGTGGTACCATATTCGCATTTTATAGGAGAAAATTTTAATTTAATGCACGACAATGCTCGACCGCACACAACACAAATAACGAGGCAATATTTGAACGATGTTGGCGTTCAAATATTGGACTGGCCCTCAAGAAGTCCGGATCTGAACCCTATTGAGCATATGTGGAATACACTAGGAAGGAGAGTTAGGCAGAACTACAGCGAGTTTCAAACTTTAGTTGCGTTAGCACAGGCACTGACAAACGAGTAGCAGCAGATACCCCAAGACGCGGTTGCTGCTTTAATTTAATCTATGCCTGAAAGGATGAGAACTGTTATTCAGGCTCGTGGAGGAAACACTCGATTTTAATAAAATATTCTAAATACCACTATTGCCCACGTTATTTGTGAGGTATATTAATAAATAACAACTATTTAGAACAAACTACATTTAATTAGAACTGATTTAATTTACAATACACTGCTAAACCTGGCCACTCTATATAACCAGCCAAGCTTAACTCACTTTCGTCTCACCACGTCTTTCTTTTCGGTCTATCCCTAGTAACCCGATACATTTATTATCGGGATCTAGCCTAAATACTACACGGCACAACACTCTTGGTTCATAATCTTATATAAGTGGTTTCATAGCGTTAAAAGATTGTTTCCAATAATATACGCCTTACATATTTTTAATTTTCTTGTTGCTGATGAAGGATTATTGCAGTATTTCCTTTAAACCTGTGGTTTTCCTTTAATATTCCAGATATCGGTATGAATCAAAAAAGAAGTTGTTGAGCAAAGATGGGACTTAAAAATGTCGTACAAAGAAACATCAATCAGTTCTTAAATTTTTCCACAGGATGTTCAGAAATTAAGCGTAAAATGTAATTTTTTGTGCTACCCTGTATGTCAACGTATCAATTTACACTGTTCGTAAAAACGATATTAGAACATGATGAAGACGACAGCATCCGCAACATGTTACAAAACCCCCAGTCCGCAGTTTTACCCTATTTTCAGATAAGCCTAAATAAAATAAAAACAATACATAATTGAGTATATTGCTTTTGTATCAACCATATCTACCTAATTGACGCAGAATTAATCATTTGCTGCCTATTCCTATAATATATTGCACCCGGTTTAATCTTTACCAACATACATATTTTTAATTTAGGGCAGAGCCTCAATTTCCTGTTCATAATAATTATTATTTTCCATATAACAAGAACGTTTTTGTCTTGCATCATCTGCTGTTGTTTTTAAAAGCAGCAATCTGCAATGTCAGCTGGTTTCAGGCACTCAGGCAGCCAGTAAAGCAGCCATTGAAGCCGAAAGTGGTTTTGTGCAGGGCTGGAGTAAAAGCTATTGGAAAATAAACCGAAGTAGTTCTTGATATAAGCATACAATAAATAATGCAAAACATTATGACGAACTAAGCTGAAGCAACTTTACGTACTTAATTCATTTTTAATCTGTTTTATCCGAATAAAAATTAAGTAACAATACGGAAATATTAAAAAACTGATTCTTGTTGTGGTTCGTTTTGTAAACAGATCGTTTCAAGCTTGACACTTTCAATTTCAATCTGTAAAGAAAAACTAATCCCATGCAAATCTTGGCAACCCTCGCAGCACAAGGAAATGACAGTACAAATCAAGTAAATTTTGGAGTTAAACGCATTTGAATAGCGCCTATTATCTATCGGTCGGTCTTTAGAAATTAAAACTCAAGGCTTCACTAACTTAAGGATCAGTTTAACTATCTTCTGACCAGAATACCGTTCGCATTTAGTAGGAGGAAAAAAAAGTGGCTCAGAGATTAAATGCGAGAATAACTTTTTGTGCCTCTGATCGAATATTTCGACTTTTAATCATTTTTCACTTTAAAGAATTATTTAGGACTTATTATTGTCTGTTATTTTGGGTCATGTTAAAGTTTCTTGTTTAAAACAACAACTTGTCACTTGCCCAAAAACTATTTACACATGGAAATATTGCAGTTCAGTTAAGAAAATAGGTAAGCATAGTAGGCAAACTACCGGCTCTTCAACTTCGACTTTAGGGCTAGTCACAAGTTAACTTTTATGTTATCTACCCACATTTCGTCAGTAATATTGCTAAGTGTAAACACGACTTAAGTTATATTACTTTCAGAAGGATATTCCACAAGTTTACGATTTTTTTCACATGAATTTAAATCATGGAATCAGATTTAAAAATAAGATACAAATCGGCTACATGCGAGGGGTCAACCACTACTGAGAATCAATGTTCATTTTTGTGGGAATCATCTAGAAATCCATATGTTATCGACAGTTTAGCCTGAACCCATGACTAAGAGGCAATTAGAAAATAATGTTAGGGGTTCTAAGGTTACACTCAAGAGGCCTGAGGGACGAAAGCGAGGCGACAGGGACACTCGATCCGTAGCGTCTTCTGCGTAACCATTGCCATTATTTGATCACGTTATATTTTTGGTGTATTTTATGTTTTATTTTGAGCTTTAGTAATATAATTAAAAATAGATTTTAATTAGTAGTTTAATTGTTAACATCAGAAGTGGGATTAGTAATCCGGTGCCGTTATCTTACTCCAAATTTAAAAAAAAAAACAATGCATCGTCAGCATAGAGCTTCGTAAAACCGTCGCAGATGCTCGGTGGTAAACCTCAGGTGAAAACCCTTAGTGCCCGTAGTCGCTCGTCTCATAAAAATAGTGAAGTGACCAGATATCGCAGGGAGGAATTGTCAGACGACCCCGCAGGAAAGCAGTGAGTCGATTAATTATTAATTCAGTAAGTCAAGCATTTTTTGAAGGAATTAATAAAATAATTAACATGAATAAGCCAAAAACAAAGCCAGGGGTAATTGATAATAAAATAATAAATGAGTTTAATCCAATTAATAATAACATTAAAGAGTGGCTAAATGTCGTCGGTGAGTATGCGTTAATTAACGATTGGTCTGACCAGGTAACTTGCCATTTGGCATTAAATAAATTGCGTGGCCCTGCAGAGATGTGGTACAGGGAATTGTCGAGACGATTATTTACCTGGCGTAAGTGGAAAGGGTTGCTCCTTGAGCATTTTATTCCTAAACGCGATTTGCATTCTGATATGTCAAGAATGTTACAATGTTTGCCGAAACCTAACCAAGTCATTGTCATTGGTAAGCCAAATGAAGATTCCATTATGCGACGTAGATAAAGTTAATTTAATAATGGGCAGTATAAACAATGATCAAATTCGCTTTTCCGTAAAAACAGCTGAGATTACGAACCTAGCTAAATTAGCATGCAATGTAAAGATATTTGACACAAAACCAAGTTACCTTAGCACATCTAACGCTATGTCTCATTTTCCCCTAAGTTCGTATATGACCGTGGATAAAAATCAAGTAGGAGCCTCTCAAAAAAATAGTACCCCTTTAAAATATAAAAAAAAGAGATGCTATTGCTGTCAACAAACAGGACATTTTAAAAATCAGTGTTCCAATAAGAAAAACACCTGCACCGATGTAACCCCGTATTATAACTCTTAACATGCAAAGGTTAAATGTTACCAAGATTCAATGCAAAAATATATAAAGACGGTTTTTATAGAACATAAAAAAATTTAAAATGTTTTATAGATTTTGGGAGTGAATGTTCTCTTATAAACAATGATATTTTACCTTTCCTAAATTTAAAACTTCAAAAATTAAATAAAAAAATCTTTGTTAAAACTCTATCCAAAATAGACGTAGAGGTGTCTTATTTTGTGATCGCTTATGAAAATATTGACTCTATAGGAAAACACATATTGTTATACGTTGAAAATAAATCAATTATGAATGTTGATATATTTATTGGACAAAATTTTACTGAACTTAATGATGTTACTTATTCGAAAGTTGGGCCTTTGCTAACATTTAGTACTAAACCAGCACTGTCAACAGGTCTTATCTTAGATTCAACGAACGTTAATTTTGGCATTAATAACCCAGGGGCGGAGTGTTCTCTTTTACAACTTTTAAATAAATTTAAACAGTCTTTAGCTATAAAAACTTTTCATGTCGGTGCTTGTACAGAGGAAATGCATATCGATTTAACAAACAATACTTCAATTACCCAGACAAAGACCGCGTAGGTACCCTGATAAGGAGAAAAAAATAATTAGGAATATTGTAGAACTTCTAACACAGGGAATTATTAGGGAGTCGGAATCGCCGTATGCTAGACAAGTGTTATGAATCGCCGTATGCTAGACAAGTGTTATTAGTATCGAAAAAAATGGTGAGATGAGACTATGCGTAAAGCTTTGAAAAGAAAAAAAAACATCTCAAATAGGAACCCCCTGCCCTTAATTGAAGACCAAATAGATCGCTTACCGGGATACAAGTATTTTTGTAGCTTTGATTTGGCATCGGGCTATTATCAAATAAGAATGGCAGAAAATTGTATTTCAAAAACAGCTTTTATTACACAAGACGGACTTTATGAATTTTTAAGAGTGCCGTTTGGTCTGACAAATGCTCCATCAGTATTTCCAAAAAAAATTATTAATAAAGTTCTAGGAAATCTAAGGTTCAATAAGGTGTTAGTTTATCTAGACCATATTAATATATAAGAAAAATATTGAAGACGTGCTATATACGTTGGACGAAGTGTTGGTGCGATTTCAGAACTTTGGTCTAACATTTAAGTTAATTAAGCGTTACTTCTTGCACACAAATATTGAAATCTTAGGCTACGAAATTTTAAATTCAACGGTTCAACCCACAAACAAAAAAAAAAATATCGCGATTGAAAAATTTCAAGTTCTGCAAGATGTTCATAATATAAGACAATATTTAGGGCTTACTAGCTATTTTCGTAAGTTTATTCCAAGATCCGCCGAAAGATCAAAACATTAACTATTACATAACAACACTGACTGGCTGTGGGGAAACCTACAACAGGAAGCATTTGATGATTTAAAAAAAAAAAAAGCAAAACCAATTTTGCAAATTTTTGACAATAAGTTAGAAACCCGACTTTATACCGACGGCAGCCGAATAGGCATTAGCGGCGTTTTAATTCAAGTACGGAATGGTAAAGAACACAACACCCTGTCGCTTATTTCAGCAAACAAACAACTTCCGAACAGCAGAAATATCATTCCTTCGAGTCAGATGGCTGTTGTAATGTCTGTAAGATAATTCATTATCAATACAGACTGCTCCGCAGAAGTAAGTACTTTTAAGAAAACGGAAATATATGCGAGGATAGGTCGCTGGGTTATGGAGTTAAACGAGTACGACTATGAAATAAAACACCGAAATCACCAATATATTATGCGGCAGTCGTAACCCGATACTTAAGAGCAATTTTAATCCAACCAAAAACAGTCAACATATGCACGTCATAAATATAACCGAAGGGGACGGGTTTTTGGCAGCCCAAGAGGCTAACAATAAAATTAGGAAATAAAAGATAAATTGTTGACGGGCGACGCGTTAAATCACAAAGGGATTTTTAGTCAGTACAAGTTAAAGGAAGGTAAAGTTTACAAATTAACTCCCTACGTGTTACGTTGGGTGGCAAATTTTACGCTTAACTCATGACGACATTGCACATTTTGCTAATGATGAGACTTACGATTCAGTGGCGCGCTTATACTGGTTTCCCCGTATGCGACGTTTCGAAAAAAAAATATGTTAGGAACTGATTGAATTGCCTTTACCATAAATCAACAGGGAATAAAAAAAAAAAACCTGGATATTTAAACCCTATTCCTAAAACTGCGAAGCCTTTCCACACCATTTATATCAATCTTTTAGGTCCTTTTGCAAAAACGCGATGTGGAAATACTCAGCTGTTGGTGATAATAGACGCTTTCACAAAATTTATTCTAATATATCCGGTGAAAAATACAAACACAATTTATCTTATCGACGCTCTAAGTGACATGATAAAATATTTTGGTGCGCCTAAGAGAATTATTAGTGATAGGGGAACATCATTTACCTCTGGCAAAATTTAAAGGCTTTTGTGTTAAACGCGGTATTACTCACTACCTAAGTGCGGTGGGGCTCCCACGCGGAAACGGTCAAGTTAAGCGATACAACAGGTAGGGTTTAAACGGGACAACTAACAAGGCACTAGGGGCAGCTCCGAGCGAGGTCTTAATGGGCTATCGGGTATCTGGTCAAGTTACGTTTTTGCCTCCAGAGGTTAAGGTACACATTTTTAGGTGGGAAACTTGGTTCTTTTGAAGATCACTTCTACGCAGGGTACAGGGTACAGGGACTAGTCAGAAGCTGCTTCCGAAGTGGCGAGAATCCTTTCGGATGTCAGGGATATCGGGAAATGACCGGTATGAAGTCAGAGATATCCCTGGGATGACAAGAACGCAGACGTCTTCCCTGGGATGACAAGGACGCAGACGCCTTACTCGGGCGTGGCGGGAGTTAAAAACATCAAACCCTGGTTTTAAATAAAAGTAAATAAGGTAAGACTGTTAGCTGGAAATGGCAAGGATCCATCATAGACTGTAATGGTTATGGTGCCCGGTTGCAGATGAGTAGGGCGGTTGAAACCAGGGAAGCTAGAATCGGGTTGTAAGTCCCAGAATTATTCTAGTATGGTTTCATGTCCCGGTACTCTCATTTCCAGGGGGCTAGAGGTTTTCTAGCGCGGGCCCATAAGGTTGTTTTTGTCTTACGCAAACTGCAGTTGCGTAGGACGGTACATGTATCTATAATATAATTTTTAGTTGGTCTCAGCATTTTCATTTATTTTGTTTGTACTGTATATTTTATTTTGATATTTTAAATTACTAACATCTGGTACCAAACTTAAGATACTCACGGTAAGTGTGGTAAAATTGTATTCCTTTTCTTAGGTCTCGAGTAATTAGTGAGGACACTAAATGGTCAGAAATGGCCGAATGTTATCGACAGTTTAGCCTGAACCCATGACTAAGAGGCAATAAATTAGAAAATAATGTTAGGGGTTCTAAGGTTACACTCAAGAGGCCTGAGGGACGAAAGCGAGGCGACAGGGACACTCGATCCGTAGCGTCTTCTGCGTAACCATTGCCATTATTTGATCACGTTATATTTTTGGTGTATTTTATGTTTTATTTTGAGCTTTAGTAATATAATTAAAAATAGATTTTAATTAGTAGTTTAATTGTTAACACATATGAATCACCCCGGAATCCATGGGAATCACCTAAGAATCCGTGGGAAACTATGGAAATCGAGTCCAATAACACCTGCCCGATAAGATTTTTAACTTTTGAAGATTTCTCATGTAGTTTATAAGCGAGTTACCGCGTCGCCCCTTCCGATAGATCAATAAAATAAAATCTTAAAGGTATACATCAAAGAAAAATTTAAGACTCCACAACACGCTTTTTTTGCTAAATTTCCTATTTTTGAGACGTCCTATATAAATTTGTTCAATTCCAATTCTCACTTAATCTTCCTGGCCTTGTCACCCCACCAGAAAATCATTTCTTAATTTTTCATAAATAACAATTTAAGACCTCAAATAGTTTAGTAGTTAGAAAGTGGCAAAAACTACTACATATAACCAAAAAAATGTAAATAAACAAAACTTGCTTAAATTTTCACTTCTTTAATAAAACATAAACTTTTCAAGAACAAATTATTATACGTACTTTTCCGTGTTTATCCACAATAGTATTTTAACAATAGGCTTAAGCTGTTTAAGGTAAAACCTAATCTTTATAATGTCTCGTAATTTTTGTAACCCACCATATTCACATCTGAAAAAGTCACAGTGTTGACGAAACAATTAAGTTTTATTAACAAAGTGAAAATTTAAAAAGTTTTGTTTATTTACATTTTTATAATGAATTTCCATCCAGTATCGGCTAACTCTATTCAATATTTACTTCATAACCAGGGGAATCAGTAGTTGACAATCGCATACTGGGAATCGCATAAATATTTGACAATAACCTGGTAATCATTTGTAATACTTAGGAATAACTTGTAATGCTTGAATATCGCTGAATCCTTGGGACAGTGATTCCCAAAATTATAGCAATCAATGTGCATTTTTAAGGAGGGAGGGGAAGGGGTGTGGTTGACCATCTCGGCTATAATCTGTTGCTTAATGCGAGAGAGTAATAAAATGTAAATTTGCAATGACGGGACCCATTAAACAGGGTGGACGAATTAAAGGTTGCATTGTAAATTTCAGGTAAATTGCAATGATAATTTTTAAAAATTCCGTATTTCAGACTTACACACTCCAAATCGGTCCTAAATTAGGGTCAACCTAATTTGCATACAAAAGAAAGACGAGTTTGGTGAATGAAAGAAAGGTGACAGCGGCGTTACTTCAGGCAGTTTATTAGAATAAAAAGTATAATAATAATTATACTTGATTATAGTTATAGAGATATTAATTATTCTAATATTAAGTAGATAAAAACTTATATAGAAGTAAGAATAATATGAAAATAGATAAATTGGAATAAATATTAATGTAGGTATTTAAAAAAAAAATCTACTATGTACAATACAACTTAATTTTTAAATTTTAGTCATCATGTTCCCAGTAGTCCGATGAACTATCGTCGTTGGGGTCCAGAGAAATAATAAGGGGCTTTACAGTGTTTTCTAGCATGTTATCAGCTTCCCACATTCTTTCTTCTATTTCAATCACATGTTCGACGCACTTACTGCATTTTTCACAATCCACTGTCTTTATTCCCTCTTGCAAGAGGTTTCCAACGTCTCTTATTTTAAAAGTGGTGTTATGCCTTGCTACAAACCATTTTACTTGCGCCCACACCAATTCTATAGGGGTTTAATTCACAGTGATATGGCGGAAGGCAAAGTCCCGTTATATTTCGTTTTTCTTTCCAAGAAGACGTTGGTATGTTTTCGTATTTTCTTGAGTGGTAGCTGGCATTATACATGACCGTAACAGACCCAGCAGGAATAAGATCTAGCATTTGCTGGAAGTATTCTTCAAAGACATCAGCGTTCATGTCTTCATGATAGTTTCCAGTCCGTTTTGATTTAAATGCTAATAAGCCGCCATCGACAAATCCATTTTTGCCACCAATGTGAGTAATTATTAATATTTTACCTTTTCCCGAGGGTGCTTTTATTCCAGTGGACCACATCTTTCCATGAAAGCTTGCCTCGCGCTTTTTATATGTTTATCCTGCCTGCTATATTTTACCAACGGTACCTATATCCTTCATTTAAGTCTCGTCCATATAATAGATATTCCTGTTTTCCCTTCGAAACTGTCTAACTGCCCTCAAATATCGTCGTTACCAGCAGATGATTTCGTCTTTCTCTAATAATTAAAAGTGATTTTCTGTTTTGAATTTTTGGGTGGAATGAAATCATCCTTTTTCATTTCAGACATTATTTTGTCTAAGGTAGGTATTTCTTTTTTTAAGCAATACGAATGTATGATTCTTCTGATGACAGTCTTTTCATCCTCATTTATTACAGCTTCTTTTCTTCCTGCGTACTTCTCTTTGGTGGCGAAGAGCGTTAAACACATTGAGAGTAATAATCTTCTTATTTTTAGAAAGCCCAGTTTTACTAATCCGTTTCTCACCAACGAATTCAGAAACACTAGCCATTTCCAAGAACGAAATTTTCCAACAACGGCCGGAAAGCGAGGGGTATTCCGCATGGGAATTTTGGTGTACAATCTTTGGGAATTAGTGAGAAATTAAGAGGAATTAGTGGGGAGAGGAAATAGTGGGAAATTAGAGGAATCAGTGAGAAATTAGAGGAATTAGTGGGAAATTAGTAAAGAATTAGTGGGGAATTAGTAGAGAATTAGTGGGGAATTAGTAGAGAATTAGTGGGGAATTGGTAGAGAATTAGTGGGGAATTAGTAGAGAATTAGTGGGGGATTAGAGGAATTAGTGGGGAATTAGAGGAAATAGTGGGAAATTAGAGGAATTAGTGAGAAATTAGAGGAATTAGTGGGGAATTAGAGGAATTAGTGGGGAATTAGTAGGGAATTAGTGGGGAATTAGTAGGGAATTAGTAGGGAATTAGTAGAGAATTAGTGGGGGATTAGAGAAATTAGTGGGGAATTAGAGGAATTAGTGGGGAATCAGAGGAATTAGTGGAATTAGTAACAATCCTGGGAATTAGTGTACACATTTTTTTCTGCGGGTTACCCCTCGCCGGAAAGTAACTAAACATTTAAAATTTTTGAAACTACCTACCCAATCTCGGGACCCCTGAAAATAAACATAATTAAATATCAATAATTGGACTACACTTACGGAATACGGCGAAGACCACTGGGTTTAATAGTACAATAATGATTAATTACTCACTCGCATTAAGCAACAAACTATAGAGGCTGTTGTCATTATTTAAGCAAATACAATTAAGTCATTATTGTCATTCCTAACCAATTAACGTCATTTTCTGCCAGCAATATACTATTACTTTATTTTTATTTAATGGTACTTATTTCAATACAGAAAAAAAAAACAGTTTGCCAATCTAAAGAGATATTACCAAATCAATAAAAGCTTCGAAAATATTAATCAGACACTCAGCCGTCTGAAAAGCTAAAGGCTGTTATCTTTAAATAGGCTTTATAATTTAAAACACGAGACTGGGTCTGGCTTCCCAGACGTTCAAGGGGACATCAAATACGAGTAATGAAAATGAAACTGGTGCTGCCAGACAGACACCCCTGCAATGAGGGCAAAAATAACCCCTAGACTAGATCGTAAAATCACTGTGTATGCAGGAGGGGAAAGCGATAGTCTAAAATTAACAGGCATGATAATTCAGGAGAGCACAATTTTTGAGCGTAATTTTTTAAATGATGAAGTATTTAAACTACAAGAATTAAACTACAAGAAAGACGTGAATTAATAAGATAATATGGAAATATACAGAGATGAAATCGAGACTAAAATAGTTTTTTATTGTTTCATCGTAATAATCAGCCACATGAGACAAAAATAGGTAATATAATATGACCATATGCCGTTTAGTAATTTTTGCAAAATGCAATTTATTTTTATACCTTGTCCACAATAAGGCGAAATATTTTTGCTAAAAAACTTACTAGGTAGTTAATTGTTACATGAAAGTTTACATTCTACATATTTGGTCGAGGCTAAGAGAGATTTTTGTTAAGGTTATTTGCGTAGCTTGTTACATAAAAGTTTTTTCAGAAAATAAACATTTTGAAAAAAATTTGTTTTAGGGTTATAAGGGTTAAAGAACTCATTTCTGTAAGATTTTTCATTTTTTATTTGTGTAACCATCAATACTTAAATAATCTCGGGATCCCGGGATTGACTAAGTATAATCCCGAACTACCGGGATTAGTAATAAGGGCCGGGATCGAATTCCCTAATTATGATAGATATTTCTTGATATTTGTATCATACCATAGCTGATGTTCCAGTGCAATTTTCAAATATTAGCAGTAGTATATTTCACCGAGCGGTTCGAGTGTATATCCATAGGGCCGGCACCCAAACCGAAAATCGGTGACGTCGACGAACACGCGAGAGCGCCTAAAGAGATTTTATTTTGCGGGTTGTCGACGATTTCGTATTAATATTTGTCTCTTTTTAACTTCCTTGAAGTGCGTATGTTTGTTTCTGTCTCGATTTTCTAGGGCCATATAAACCTATGAAGTCAATTTAAAATATGGCCGAGCCCGAAGTAAGCTCAGGAATAATAATTTTATTGGCGCTTCGCTAAGCTCCATTCTTTATTGTTTTTGTATAAAACTCCACTTTTTTAGGATAAATATTTTTTGGGCTTTAAAAAATAAATTATATTATAAATTACTATTTTAATTAAAAAACACATTTGCCAACCTGGCCACGGTACACTGAACCAAAAAGGTACGTAACACTAATAAAAAAAACATGTCCCAACGAATACCAGTCATTAAAATTGAGCCAATGAACGGTTTCATTGAGCCAATAAATTGCATACATTAAGTGATGTATGGAATTATTAACCGATAAACGGTTTATTGCTTTAATGTAAGTGTACATTAATACAATAAATAAAATTTATTCATTCAACGCAAGATGTTCATCGATTTAAAGGACCTAATCATTAATATAATGCTTTATGTACTTTGTACCAATGAACCCAAACATTATTTTAATAAACAGGTACATTGTTTTAATAAACGCCAATATATTAATTCAATAATACATTGGTTTGATAAACGCCTATACACTTATGAATGTATTCATTGTTTTAATGAACGTGTACACTGGTTTGAGAAACGCCGATGCATTGAACTTGTAAATCAAATTTTTAAGATTCAAATTATATTTGGTGTAAGTAAGGTAATGTAAAATAAAACCGATTTTGCTTAAGCCTGCTAACTTACTATATTTAAAAACAACAAACATGTTTTTTAGATAATTAATTAAGACGAATCAACCTAAGCCTACTTCATCCTTTAAATAAATATTTACCATGCCGTAACCAATATTGGTCAACCTGCTCGCTTGTTAAATTGTAAAACTTTTTAGGTCTTAAACATCTTCTACATCTTCTTCTGGTGCTAAAATTATTTACAGTTATAAATAATATATAATTTTTTAAAATTTACAGTGCCCTTATTTTCTTGGTTTTTAACTCAAAGCAATTTTTTCCTCACTCTCTCCTCATTTAAATATAGACAGCTTTGTACCTATAGTTTTCTTTTTAAATAGTAGGTAATTATAACTGTTTTTTACAAAAAAGAGAAGGCAATGTTTTCATATACAGTGAGTCATAGAAGAAATGTCTAAATTCATTTAAAATTCAACGGTGTGTTTTTTGGATAAACGCTCGAACCCGTCGATTTCTATTTTTCAATGTGTTTTTTTTTATGGTAAGTTTATGTATACAGTGAAACACAGTGTAACCCAAAAATAAGTTACGACCATCAACTTCATATTTTCAAATGAAAACATCTATTTTTCATTTATTTTATGAATTTTGCCACCCAACACCCCAATTCACTTCACGGCTCCCGAAAGTTTGTTATTAAATAATTAATTAAAAACACGTCATTTTTAATATCGCACAATGGTTTTATGTTAATAATTAGCATCATAAACGGCTGGTAAAAGAAGTTCTCAAAATTGGCAGGAATCAGTATACTGCTTAATTACCAAATGTTTTATTTTGTATAAGACTTACTTTTTAAGACCTCCTAGCATAACACCATTAAGCTGTCTTGCATTTCTTACCATTTACGAGATATTATCAGTAAGTTTAGAATTTGGAATACCTATATAGCATTCATGAAAAACCTAAGACTTAAAGATAACTTAACATAAAAAAAAAACTAACCGAAATATCACCTCCAAAGTGTTTGTCATTATTAAACGTCAACCTTGTCCCCCAACCTTGAAGTACCTACTAGCAGCTTTGCATAACGCCGCAATGTATTATTCTAATACCTACTTACCTTTTTAAACCTATGCTCTCACACACACAATACAGTACTAAAACGCCGGTGGTTGAAACTTACAGAGCTGTACCTACTCTATGGCGTTTCTCGCGTTGCTCTGAAGACTGAAGTAAGCTCCACAAATATAACATTATCGTTTACATTTAAATATCTGTAAAAAACTCCAGCAAAAAATATATCAAAGGAAGCGAAAATACCCCCGTTAATATTTTAAGAGTCAACGTGGACGCAAAGAAAGTTATATCTAATTTCCTCTTATGAATATTCTATTGGCATTCAAAGCCAATTTTCCGCTTCTCATTGGCGGAATCAGTTAGAAATTGATTTCAGCAAGTAAAACCACCTATTGACTGTAATTTTGATCCGTACTGGCGAAGCGCCGATACGGCTTCGCTTTATCCTTATCTATACTACGTTAAAAAGAGATAGCTGCGAGGACGGCTCATGTCTGCTG
This sequence comes from Polydrusus tereticollis, assembly GCA_963920685.1. NCBI lineage: Eukaryota > Metazoa > Arthropoda > Insecta > Coleoptera > Curculionidae > Polydrusus > Polydrusus tereticollis. Next base: position 66,019,009 of record OY987327.1, read on the forward strand.
CACGAAATCAGGCTGCATTGGCTTTTGAGTTTCAAGTAAGGCACTCGCTGAAACCTCATATTTTAAGGCATGCCAAATAGAGCCGGCATTTTTTCCTGAAGTTTTTATACAGAAGAAAGAAATGTGAACAATAATGTTCTATTTGTGGAGCTAAGAACTAAAGAGTTCAAGAAATACGACGTTTCCGTTTGTTGATTTAATGTATACGTTCTTCATATTATGAATGCGTACATTGAATTAAAGTCATAGGTTTAAGAAACCAGGTACATTAATACAATGAAACTGATTAATTAACATAACCTATACAGTTTTCAGATTTTAAAACTTATATTTTCCATGATCTGCTCATATTATTAATGTACATTTTTAGAGTATTAATGAACGGTGTACATTCAAATAATAAATAGAGCTTATGAAATATAATTCATGGTTTCCATACATATATATTCATAGTATTAATAATTTGTTCATTGACTCGATGAATATATTTCAATAACTATTTTTCATTGGGACCGAATGCGGTGATTAGTTAATGAATGAGTATTCACAATATTAATGAAAAAAAAACATTCTTACAATGTATAAACATACAATTAACGGTGTTCATTAGTATTACGTACGAATTATTTTTCAGTGTCGATCCACTACCCCCATATTTTCAATTTCGCCGATACCGCTCCAATTCAAAGCGAAACCAGTTCTAACTGGATAGTGGCTCTCGCGAGCAGTAATCTAGGCCTTTTCGCTTAACGAGGGGAAGGTTAGTTTAGGCCTGATGCATTTTTACTAAATACATATCGAACCAACCCCCCCCCCCCCCCCCCCCCGGTGTAGCAGCTGACAAGGCTGCACGCGCTGCAGTAGTCTGGTCGGCTTTCTGCTTTTGATGTGAAAACGTCAAAGGATTTTGGGTGAGTGACTTTACTCGGTGATATTTATTTGTACCCGGGATTTGGACGTTTGCTGATAAAAGATTAATTTGTTGAATATTCTTACCCATGCTCAACTCAATACGCATATTTGTTAATTTGTCTTCTAATCTTCGGCGAACACGAATATCTGCATTGTTCAGGTTAGTTACTTACGTTAGCTTAGGTAGGGCTATGATTGAAAATTAATTGTTAGTTCCAATTCGACAAAAAAAAATCAAACACGGCTGATCTTCAACATTAACTGAAGTGAGCGGTATTAAATTATAAATCAAAGATTCAGTAAAAATCCATATACTGTAATAAACAAACAAGCATTTCCTCCATGAAATCGTATTCTAGAAAACCTGAGGAAATTACCATTCAACACGAATTCGACAAGTAAACTTCGAATGGAAACTTCTGGAGAATGCACAACGCCGCGGTGGTTTCAATGTTTTCGGCAAAAGGACTTTATTTGAATTCAGCTCTGAATTCCATGTCAGACATCGCGAAGATCGTTTATTCAGAAACTTCCAGATTTTCCGGGGTGTTTCAAAGTTGGGAAAAGTTGCGAGGGCGTCTCTATTAAAATTTTTCGCCAATTAAAACTTTCGCTTTCAGCAGCGCCTTTACAAATTAAATTTAATAATTTTAATTTTAAAATACGGCGTAATTTTAGTAAATATAAAGAACCTGAGGGGTCACGGTCATTCCTGGTCTATGACAGGATTAAAAAATGTTCTTTCTATACGACAAATGCATTTGCATAAGAGTGTGTACTTTTTGGTAAGGATTAGACATGGACTGAAGTTGGTGTATCAGATTAAATGGCCTCATGCACACTCAAATATGTTGGTAAAAGCAGTTAGTAATTTGGCTCGACCCAATATGTGGAATTATTAAAATGACGCTTATATAAAAACAAAAACACGGGTGTAAGCATTTTCTTCGGGGTTCATTTTTGCACTGACATCTAGCAACTAGGTATGTCGATGTTTACAGCCGTTTGCCAACTTCTAGTACGTTTAAGTTGGCCAACATCTTGATCTTATCAAGTGTTGCTCAACGGGTGTTCAACAATGGTTGCTTAGTCTGTTCCCGGCTTAACGCGGTACATGTGTGGCCAGCATGTTGCCCAATGATAGCTTAGTTATATTATGTGTAATCTTGTGAAACCAATCTCAAGTTTTAATTATTTACTATTATTAATTGATTGTGAACAATTGTAGTAATAATGCCATTTCGTGATGATAAGAAGCTTTGGAGCGAATTCTCGTTTCGATAAGAAATAGGGGCAGTATGGGACGTAAGAAGCAACAGACCTAATATAGAAAGAGAAATGCATTTATGAAAAGTGTTAAGGAAATTCATTATTTTGCTGACGAAAAAATCGTAAAAACTAAAATAGAATGCCTGAGCTTAAGTTCGGAGTGTTAGCATCAAGAAAACAGGAAGCTCCTAACTAAGACGCGCGGTTAACTGATGTTGGCCATATTACAGGTGTATTGGGAACAGCGAGCCTGCTCGGAGTTCGGATAGAGCTTAACGGGCCCGTTCAACATTTTTTTTTTATTTTATGAATCGAAAGCAAAATACTTTTTAAAGTAATTTTTAGGTTTTTATTCGGACATTTAAGCCCTTAAATAAACTACCAAAGTTGACCCGCGCGGAAACGAGGCGGCGCCTCGCGCTACGTCACTTTGCAGATGCTGATCGGAAGGCGGTTGAGATTTACTAAGCGTGTAACGCACGTTATTTGGAAACGGCGTTTGATAGTTTAATTATATATTTTTTCTCTTCTTGCTGGTTTAAAATAAATGAGAAAAAAGCTTCTAATAAAAATATGCCCCAGAAAAACTGTTTATAAAACCGTGCTTTTTGATCCTGCAACTAGAAAAGTTTGGCAGAAAGCTATGCGTCGGAATGTTGTTGTTTCTGATAAATCCCACGTTCATTGCTGTGAGGATCATTTTAACGTAAGTTTAAATAGATTCCAGTGTGGAAGCAGACTATAAAAGATATGATATTTAGGTATAACCGATTTTAGATAAAAGAAGACATAGACAATTATATGTGCATAAAGACAATGAAGAAAGGAAATATCAGACTTAAGCCAAAAGGGGTACCAAGGGGTTTTGATTGTCAAAAAAAAATCGAGTTACGACCCACAGGTCCAAACCATCGTCACGGTTTTTACAAAAAAAAGAACAACAATCCTTGATTAATAATATGTACGTTACTTCCTGAAACTTCATAAATTTCTATTGAGAATAAGGACGTCGAGCAGGAAAATGGGATGAAAATCGAACCAAAGTCTTGTTAAAATGAGTTTGAAATATTATCTGTATTTGGTTATTTTGAACGTGTTGCCCATTTTCGTTTAACCTATGTAGTATGTTCATTATACGCTAGATGGCGTAATGGTTGTTGTTTTTCTTCTTTCTTGGTGTGGTTTTTAATAAAGACTTAGTTTAATACGCAATCACAAACTGTAGAACGTAATTTCGTTTCCCCTTTTTACCCTGGTACCTTTTCAGTAGTTTCTTGACCTAATTTTAACAAGCCTAAATATATTGGTATCTTATTTGTTTTGGGATATGGATGTTCAAGTGTTGCTTAAGGCTGAAGTTCGCAGCAGGCGAGTCCAGCGTACAACTGAAGATTTGCCATTGTTAAAAATAGGAAAAAAGAGAAAAGGTATGAGGTTGGAAGAAAAGAGTACCAGTACCCATTCAGTTTGTAGTAGTAACGACTCTACAACATTTATTTTATTAGAACCAAGCTTGTCAGATTCAGATTCCGATACTAGAAAACATACAGATATTCCAGAAGAAATACAAAAGAGAACATTTTTCTTAATAGAAAAAAATCCAAAACTTTATTCAGGTATGCCTATATAGCCATTCATTATTTATTGTAAATATGCTAGCCCAAAAACGGAAATAGGATATTTCTTAACTCTATCCTACAGAATATTAGCTGACGATTTTAGTGTAAAAGTTGTCAAAGTATGTAATACGATTCAAAAAACAGTACCTACCTTTACTAGCAGGTAACCTTTATCCATTTGTTCAGTTTAAATCATTATCTGAGAATCCTATTCCCTGTTTTAAAATCTTAATACAAAAACCAAGTGAACCGATACTACCCCTCATTTCATGGTTAGAATAAAAAGGTTGTAACACCATCAAATACGTAATAGCATGTACACATATTTGGTTTTATTTCTTACATTTCTTCTGGTTTTGGTGGTAGAAGCACTGACAAAATAATAGTCAAGGAATTGACACTTTTAAATAAATTAAATCCAAGGGTCCAGGTAATTGCCGACGGAGGCTTTAAGCATCTCGAAGACCAACTTGCAACCAATAATAATCAACTTATTAGACCACCATCTGTCTCACCAAGCCAAAAAAATTCTAAGCAAGAAGTTAAGGATTTAACAAGGATTACAAGCTTAAGACTACATGTAGAACGAGTGATTTCCAGAATAAGGGAATTCTATTCTTCAACCACATACTAGGTTTCATCTATATTCATCAATATTTAGATTTAATATAGTGCAAATAGTTTGTGACGTAAATAATTCAGAATATTATGTAGTGAAATAAACAAAAATAATAATTTACATTATATTATTTTAAAAAAATTTCATTTTGTCATTGTACCTAGTTGTTTTATTACAAATTTTTCAAAATCCGGATGCGACATGACAAAAAATTTCACGCACTCTTTTACTGAGATACATTTGAATTTGATATATTCATTTTTCCTTAATATTTCCATCCGAATGTATGTAATTTAAACATGACTTTTCGGTTGCTGGACTTATAATCTCGACCACAAATTCTCTAAATAATAATAATAATAATCATGTACATTGGAAACAAACACCTCCTTTAGATAGATTATAATGGATGGAATAATGGAACTCAAATTCGTTCGCGCGCCGTGGTATTTATGCAGAATGACGTCATGAGTCAGCGAATCTTTAACATTGAATATCTAAGGACTGGATATACTTAGGGAGCTAAAATTTTAACAGCTCATCTAGCTTAATAAATTCTATTGAGTAGGTACCATAAAAAAATTACGACAAAAAAATATTGGTAACAAGCCTATTCTGCTCAGGGTTGATGAAAATTATGATTTTTTAAAAAAATTTACCAGCTTTTACAAATATTATTATTTTTAAATATTTCTAACTGCTTATATTTTGTTTTGTTAAGTAAACAAATATTTTTAGGCAGGAATAGTACAGATACGAAGCAAAACTGGAGAAGTTTTAACATGCAAATTTCGTTCGCGTAGTTTTTGCAAGTTTGCGCCTTTGTCGAAACTTGTATTAACGTGAAAATTTCGTCGGCGCAGTATTAAAAGTTTGCCGCTTTGTCGCAACTTGTAATAACTGGCAGAAAACGCCCGGCTATATAAACGATACGCACTTATTTTAGTTATCAGTAATATTTTTGGGGGTTAACGAGGGGGTTAATCTATCAAAACATATGAACTCATGACAAGCCGGGGCAGAAAGGAATTTAGTGTTTGGCAGCACTTTATAAATAAGAAAGTGGTGGCCAAACTAGGTTGTAGAGCAGTATGTAAAAAGTGTGGTAAAGAATTGCAAGGTCCAGTGGACAGACTAAAAAGTCATTGGGAAACCTGCAAAAGTGAAACTAGTGATATCAGCAGTGGTCTTGAAACTCTGCATGGTGATTGTCAGTCACAGCCTGGAACTAGCCAGAGTGAAATTATCCAGTTGGCAAAGAAACAGAAAAGCAATAACTGTGAAAAGGGAAGTGTAGGTGGACGTGAAAATAGTGGAAGTAGCGGTCATTTGGATTCTTTTGTTGTGCGAACTGGACAAGATAAGAAAAAAGAATTGGACAGACAAATAGCCAAAGCCGTTTACGCAACAAATTGCAGTTTTAAGGCTATAGAAAATAAAGAGGTTCGAAAGGCCATAGAAATGCTAAGACCTGGTTACCTTCCACCATCTACATTTCAGTTATCATCAACGCTCTTGAATGAAATATTTGAAGAGGAAAAATCAAATTGTTTTAACAAGTTATCTGGACAATCTGTTTGCATGTCCTTGATGGATGGTCCAATATACATAATGAGCCGATAATCTGTGTCGGTTTGACTGCAGAGGATGCAAACAGTGTTCTTTTAGAAAGCATAGATACATCTGGTCATCCCCATACAGCTGACTATCTTGCCGAATTGTCTGTTAACTCAATAAATAAGTGCAAAAATGAATATAACTGTAAAGTTACCAGTATTGTTACAGGTAATGCGAGCAACATGGTCAGCATGAAGAAAAAAATTACCGAGTCGTCCAATTACTCTATAATTACATATGGTTGTTCGGCACTTACTTAGTTACTACAGTAGGTAATTTTAATTGCTGGTGCTGGTCGTGTATATTACCTGATAAAGCACATCGTCGACCAAAAAATATCTAAAGAAGTTTAATTTAGATCAAGTTTAAATGCTATGAAAAATAAAATCTTCCAAGTATCAGTATCAGTCGTTTTGTTTTCCTTGACCTAATGGTTTGAAATATTTTTGAAGACCCTGTATATCCACAAAATTTTATGTCGCGAATCCCGCGTATTTAGAAACCTTACAGTTTCCAAGGTAATTCAGTTGGAAAAGTCGGGTGTCCCTATTAAATTTTCGGACAATTAAAACTTTTCCTTTCCTTTAGAACCGGAGTAAATACGAGTTCAGACGAAAAAGGTAAAGCCCTTTTCCAAATTGCGTGTGTTAATTATTATTTTGATATTGGGAATGTCTTTTGAGGGCTTAGAAAAGAGAGAAATTTACCAAAAAAGAGTATTTTAAATTTTAAGCCAAAGCATCGAAGAAAAGAAGGAATATAATTTGCAACCGAAATTAAATGTTTTCTTTTATTTTAATGGGGTTAAATAGAAGGAATAAAAAAGATTAAGTCGTTTAATAACAGAATTTATTCGATTAGGGACGTTACGATGACAATCCTTATTTTTACAATTAATTAATTAGCTCCAGCAAATAAATATTTGAAGGTCTGTAACTAACACGGGCACAAATGGTTATGAGGATGGTTCGATAAGTAACTTGGCTTGCATATTAAAAGACAGAGACATCTGTATGTCTGACTTTGAAGAGAGCTGAATAAATGAATGAACACTCTATACATATAGTTGATGCAAAACAAAAACCGATGCACGTCATCAATCAGCTGATACTTGTAAATCCGTAAAAAAACACAAGGAAATTAATTTGGGCAAAAGTATTAAAACTTTATGCGATATTGAATTTACTACAAACTTAAAGTATTCTTCTTGGATAGGAACCCACTTATAGCAAATATTTTCTTTATTTAAGCTTGTAAAAATTAATATAATTTGAATTTTATTGGCCGATAGTTCGCAACACAACTGTAAACGGTGCAGTGGCGCCAGCTTGTTGGTTGGTTTGGTTTGACGTTTCATGCAAAACTAACCCTAATTGTTCGTGGTTCCGTGTTTCTGTGCGTCTATTTTTTAACAAAAACTCCAGATCTTTTTATAAATAGCATTAAAAACCTGTTCTATTAAGAGGAACAAAAGTGCACATACATATCCCTGTCGATTACGTTGTTTACTATTTGTGAAAAATGCCGAGGCATTTAAATAGTCGGTGCAAAGAGCTAATACCTTCTCTAAGAAGTTATTTTCAGGAAGAACTTAACAACAATGGCCTATTGTTACCCTTGACAGCAGTACAGAGAAGTAAATTTAAAGAGTATGTTAAGGTCTAGATATTTTATTTCTACTTTACTAATTTTTAGCGTGTAGCAGCCGCCCTTAATTTGAATCTCCACTCTAAGCGTAATTTCAACAACAGTTAAAGCAAATAAATTATTAAAATCACCTTAAAACAAACTTTCTTATTCAATGAGAGTTGTTAATGTGTGAAGATTGGATATAAGTTCTATCCGTGACACTATTTATGGAATGTACGAAACAAGTAAGTTGTATTATTTAAAAATTATAATATTTTACATCGGTTATTCTGTCATAAGCTGTAACTTTTTTCAGAACATCATGTAATTTTAACAACTTTAAGTCAGAAATTAAAAGACAGAGAACTGTTTGATGGTTGTCTTAACTCTTTAAGAAGCCTCTTCAAGAAAATAGGCTTCGGATGGTAAACAAATGAACTGAGGCGAGGGCTTATGGAACTTTCCCATGTAGCTTTTAAACGACTGGTATTTTTGAAAGAATATATTAAAGAAAAAGAAGCATTCTTGTACCAATTCCGTTTTCTTGGATGAAACATGGATTTTTCAGAATGGTACCATTGGTCGATCTTGGCAAGATGAAAATAAAAAAAGTGTTAGATCTACTAAAGTTGATGGTAAAAGGTATTATGCAGTAAACTGACGTCACTCGAAGGGTATGACGTGCATCGGTTTTTGTTTTGCATCAAGTATAGTTACAAATCATTCTGATAGTACCTCATTGCTTGGCATTTGCTTGAACGCAAGCGTTTCGAATGAAAGTGAAAAATGAATCAGCTTAGAATTCGTAGTCCAATTCAATTCGATTTTGTGGAATGGAAAAAAGCGAAAATAATTCAGGGGAGGGGAATGCGCCTACATTGGGTAACTTATGTCAAAGTGGATTAGGTACACAATCAATAATGAGTCACGTGTTTAAAAATATGCATTCTATGAAGAATTCTAAGCATAAAATATGTATAATATCCGATACCTATCTAATAAAGTTTCCGAGAAAATGGCGTTGGAAATTGTCAAATAAGCCACACATTTTATTGTTTTTACAAAAAAACAAACAATTAAGGGCTACGGTTGTGGACGGTACATAGCAGAAAATGAATTGTGAGTTTATTTATAGTCCAATGGATTTCAAATTTGGAATGGTATATAGGTAAATATTAATATACGCCGATGCGTTGTCCCTTTTTTTTAGACGACCTAGGGCCGACGTACTCAGTTTTTTTTTTAATAAACTATTAAAAAAATTTAAAAAACGTTCCGCATCGGCATGGCTTTTACCATTTTCTTTACAACCAAACGAAATGAATTAAAGAAAAAAAATTTTAAGTTTGCCTAAATCATTTTCCCTCCGCTTTCAAAATACGGCCGTCGGCTAACGACCTCTTGCGGATTTTAAGGCGAAACTTACCGCAATCGCACGTTTTACGCTGGAAGGCGGGGCCAACTATATGCGGACGGACTCGGAGATTTTGGAGCATTTATTAATTATTATTTTATGTTGAAACTTTAATGTAATTTTCGGTGTTTAGTCGTGTCTGCAGATTAAAAACGTGCTTAAGAATAAGTTTAATGATGTTTCCAAAATTAGCAGTTTCATAGGGTTTGTCAATGCCTACATGTTGTAGTTTTTGGTTTTATTTTTTGTGAGAAGAATATACAAATTTTATAAAAGAGCTGATTTTCAGTAAAAACGATAAAAGTATGTTCACATCTCGCAGTAGGGGTGAAGGAGGTTCTGTTTAAAATGTTATTAATCTTTATAATATGCATGTATATCTTATAATGTGTTACTTTAAAGAAATATTAACATCGATGATGAGTTTCGATCTTTGTTTGATAACATCGATGTTTATTTTAAACATCGGTAAATCGAAATAAAATCTCAACTTTCGAACAGTGCAGTAGGTATCAAGTCTGAATGCGGCGCGATGTCGACCTCCATGGTCGGGTGGTAGAGATTTCGCCCGGCGATCAAGACGTCCCGGGTTCGAATCCCGCCTTGAACATGGGACTTTTTAAGTGTTTGTTAGATATTTTATTGTAATTATAATATATTATTGAATAAAATTTATTTTTTGCTTTGATATATTTACTATATAAAGTAGGTATAGTTACTATACAGGGTGTTATGGAAATGACTTATTATTTTTTAACCCGTAAATCTATAGGTCGAGCCGAATTGGGGAAAAATTGCGTTAAATGGCGCTCGAAGCTAGAAATTCGAGAAAAATGCCTTCAAAAATTTAGCTCAAAACACCTACGCGCCAATGATCAAACAGCTGATTCGTACTACGACTTGTCAAAAAAAAAATTGTTGACAAAAATCTGACAGTTACTGTCAGATAGTCTTTAGATATCGTCAGCCCAAAACATGTGTTTTGAGCAGTGTTGCCACATTTACTACATCAGTTTCATCAGATAACCTTTTTTGAATATTTAATTTTTTCTACTTAACTTTAATATGCTTTAGTTTCTACCCTATTACACGAAAAATTGTCTACGTATTGCTCTAGTTTTATTTGTACATACCTTGAAATAAAAAACATATCGGCAAGAAATCCACGTTATACCGTTACCATTTCAAATGATTCTAGCGGGACATTTATTCACTTTAACAACACATTAACTGTTCGGGACATTATCAAGTTATTAGCTCTTTAATTCTGTGTTATTAATACAAGAAATTACTAGTTATAGACTTAGAAATACTTTATAACAAAATCCGGATTGAAAACAACGCGACACACGTTTGATACGGTTATGTTCTTTCTCTTCTTCTGTGACTTCTGTTCTTCTTGGTAATGATAATAGCTGGCTCATTGTCGTCAAGACAGGTGGCCATTGCAATTAAGAATAATAATTACGGTATCCAATCCAGTCCTCTTAACTGGACACACAACATTTAAACACGATAGTCCAGGGGGCGGGAAATGTGATTTGTTGCTGTTCTGTGATTGGGTACTGAGCAGTTCAAAGTCAATGAGCGCATTCGGGAGACGAAACTGCTCCGGAGCAGTTCCTAAATCGTCTTGTTGTGTCGACCGCTACTTTTACGACACTTTCCAACATGTTACGGAACGGTCGCCATTTTGGGTAGCATCTTTCACTTCCGCTGCTTGGAGAGAGCGGTTCGTTATGTCAATGGGGAAATGACGTATGCAACAAAAGTTTGGTTACGAAGAACGTAGTAAATAGAATGGAGGAACAAAACATATACATTAAACAGGAAAACGTACTTTTTAACTGCCACCAAAGAGTTTCAACCAAGGGATGAGTATATTGGTAAGCTTCACAAAACAAGAAAGGTTAATGTTTGTTACGCACAGCTGATATGGATTTGACATTTGAACCAAACGTGATGATCTTTTGGTCGAAATAGTCGAAATCCATGGAAGCCGACGAATCGGTAGCGGTTGGATCATAACCGGTAACCACTGCGGAGCAGTTTCGTCTCTCGAATGCGCCCAATGGCTTCATATGTGGCTTCATAAATTTGTTTTTAATATCATTTCTTATTATTCATTTACTTGCAACGGCATAAAATTTGTTTGCGTTTTGCTGCTGGAGTGTATAGTTGTTGAATAATGTGATACACATGTGATGGGAATGTTTTGTGATGTGATAGTTTATCTGTGTAAATTTCCAGACATAGGGCTTGTTGTTGGTATCTACGATTTTTACTCAGCGAAGTATTATGATAGCAATACAATTTCATGGGGTGAGTAAAAACTATACCTATTGAATAAGGCTTGTTTAATTGAAATCGCAGTATAGTTTTTGATTTAATCTTTTTTTAAAAAACCTAAAAAAAAGATTTTCCCGAATACTTGGCAACGTCGCAAGGTAATCAGCTGTCTGTAGAAATTCCGCCAATTTGTCATGTCAAAAACACGTGTTTAGGGGTAATGAACTTTCATAGAGGCACAGATGGTCCGGTTTTAAGGTATTTCACAAAATTCAAAATACTTCCGATTTTAGAAAAAAAAACTATCAAGTGTAACTCTAGGCCACCCCAGGAGTGGCCCCTTAAAATATAATAAGTCATTTCCATAACACCCTGTATATACACCAAAAATAAATTTAAAAAACAACAGTATATTTTATATTGCATTTGGATTTTATAAGAAAAACATAATGAATAATAATAAATTAACAATATACAGTGTGTCCTGCTTTTCATGAATACACCCTAATACCTATTATCTCAGTTATTAATAATGAGATTTTCTTGAAATTTTGGTGGTAATTGTATGTTAGAAAAATGAAGTATTTGGCATAGTGAACATTTTTATTTACCATTGGCGTGCGGTGTTGGTGGGGTAAAAAAGGCTTTTTTTTAAAGGGATATTAGGGCTTATCTTAGATAACTGTTTCTATAAGATTTAGAATCAGCATCCCCAAAAACCCCTTAATTCATATTTTCAAAATCTCAAGATATTCCAGCAACCTGACGCGTAGATCTTTCATTATTACCAAATAAGCGGATAATTTCTATTTTTTCTCCAATTGTGAGAACTACTCTTTGGTTTTGTGCCATCTTATTAACAGTTACGTAACACTGCTTCACTTATTGACAATTCGTACGAATTACTTAATGTCAAACAAAAACTTTTTGTTTGAAAGAGCTCTTTGCTTAATTTGTTTAAAAACAAAACAGGTCAGCATGCCAGCGGTAACAGAGCGCGCGTATCTTAGCAAAATTTTGAAAAAACCTAAATCGTAATTAGGGTACTTAATTGAGATTTTGAAAATATGAATTAAGGGGTTTTTGGGGATGCTGATTCTAAATCTGATAGAAACAGTTATCTAAAATAAGCCCGCCTAATATCCTTTTCCAAAAAAAAAAAGCCTTTTTTACCCCACCAACACCGCACGCACGCCAATGGTAAATTAAAATGTTCACTATGCCAAATACTTCATTTCTCCAACATACAATTACCACCAAAATTTCAAGAAAATCTTATTATTAATAACTGAGATATTAGGGTGTATTTATGAAAAGCGGGACACACTGTATATGTATATATTTTTATTTTGAAGAAATAGCCCATGCTCAAGTGGAGTTCAAAGTATGGGGACGAAAGTAAAAAGTCTTTCTCCACCAGATTTTCCTTTCGTCCCCATATAATATACTTTTTTGTTATTATACAAGCAAATTTAATATTTTAAATGCAATATGCCCAAACTATGTCAAAAGTTTAGCAGCTATTATTGTATAGAGACTACTAATATTATATCAGTCTGAGACCTTTGTATTAGGTAAAGTAAGCGCCACAAATATAACATTATTGTTCACATTTCTTTCTTCTGTATAGAAACTTCCGCAAAAAATGCCGGCTCTATGCGGCATGCCTTGAGGCTAAAAATATGTACCTACCTACTACACACTACTTACTAGACAAAAACAAAACAGCAACATTTGCCTATTAAGAAAATTAATAGAATCTCTGAGATTTTTTAAAAGTAAAAATGGTTGACATGTAAAAAAAGCTCTCATAAATCATTTGTTTCTATTGAATTCTTTTTGTTTTTATTATAAACTTTCTAAAGAAATTGAGAAAATTATTAAAAAAAGTCTTGCAAAAAATGATGGATTCTTATTCTATCTCGGAAATTTGAATGTTATTTTCGGGTTATATTTTTAAAACTAATCTAATTTATTGTTTTTTTTTTGTGACTAAATAGCATCTGGGTGTTACTATAACAACAGGTTTCTCCTTATTTGTGCTATAAGAATAGAAATCTTACTCATAAGATTATTATTTAGTATCTTCGTAAATATAGTAATTGAATTTTACATTTTCTCTTCTCTTAGCAAAACCTATTTTCCCGTTAAAGGACAAACGTATATTCCGGTTTCTTACATATTTATAATTTTCCATATTGAAAATCGTAAGTGCTAACTATTTCTTATCGATGTATCCCCGCCCGCAACAAATAAATGATTAATAAGCACTGAATGCGAATCGAAACGCCTCAGCTAGCAAAATAGGCACGCGATAACACCGGCCCTGGAAGTCTATTTCACCGCCCATTCCCCGACGGGTAGCGTCGGTCCTCGCCGCGACCGTCCAAGCAAACCTACCGAAAGCCGTTGCCCTTAAATAAAAAATGTAATATTATTTTTTTACTTCTCTTTAGGTATTCCGTATGAAGGAGTCACAACAATTATTTATTACAAATTTCTCCAATAATATTAATGAATTAATTATTAATTAAAATCTAATTTTGAAAATTATCATACTTTTTTTAATATTTTTTATTTACGCTTCCATAAAGGATTAATCCTCTAATGCTGTGCCTTATAATTAAAAAAAAAACTTCCTTTGCTTTGAAGAAAAAAACTACAGAGGAATCGATTCTTTTTGTCCCAAACTGAGCTCTTTTCTCAGTGTACACGTCAAAATGAATATACAAAGATTTTTCGATGTACAGGGTGTCCATTTTTCGATGTGATTGCAGGGTATCTCGGTAACTAGTAAAGATAGAGACTTGCGGTTTTTACATTAGTATTTTGTCTGAATTCTGATACCTTTCTTAGATTTTACTCTACAGGGTGTTTTCGAAAATGTTTGCTTTTTGACCACCCCCTGTATCTCGATAATTCATTAACTTATCAAGAAATTGAAAACTGTTTCTGAGAGAGTCTTTTAAGTAGAATTCAGTGGCGTACTTACATTCTTTTCTGGAAGTCTGACTTTTCGAGATTTAAAGCAAGCATATGTTTTTTTAAATGGGACACCCTGTATATTTTTCTCTTATTTGATTGGGCTAATTTTAAGCTTCTCAAAAATATCTAATTGTCGATAGTTACTAGTAACAATTAACGCACAAATCGAAACATTTTGAAAACTGGGGTATTATAGACCATGAAACCATTGTATGACAAAAATTAGGTTTTGTTAAAATACATGTAATTTTTCACTAAAGTTTACAAAAAAAGGCGAAAATGTAGTAGTATGAAAATTTTCAAAACACATGTTTTTGCTTTACAGAGCGCCATGAAAATAGGTAAACTTAACAATCTTGTAATTTAAATATCTAAGTTATAAGTTGCTTTCTTACTTTCATAGATATCCACAGAGAAGGCAGTCCAATCAAGTAATATTTTCAAGTTTAAAAATTAATTTCATTAAGAATCGATCATTTAAAAACCATGACCTAAATAGCCTAAATCATATATAACAAAAGTGAATCGCGAAAGGGACGAAATGAACGTTATGGCTTTTGTAGAGGCAATAAAAGTTCCTGTAAAGTCATAAAAAAAGAACTCGGAGGAATAAAATCTTGTCTAACAAATTATTAAATAAATATCATTTGAAACTCTATGAAGTAAAGATTGTGCACCATTTATCTTTATCTAAATCGAATACGAGTCGACAGGCAGTTTACTAGAAAAGTAATATGGTCGGACGGGTCGTATTTTCACACAGGCATTATCAATCGCAATAATACAAGATATGGGTCCCCAGTTGGCAATATTAGTGTATTTTTACATAATATTTATTTTAGCAGTAATGACATATTATTTTGCTTGTTTCATTGGTTTCATATTGATTGATTTGTGCGGTTACTGTTAATAATTACTATCAACTATTATATATTTTTTAAAAGCTCAAAAATAGCCCAATCAAATAGAAAAATAATATACAGGGTGTCCCATTTAAAAAATCATATGTTTGCTTTAAATCTCAAAAAGTAACTCTCAAAAAAAAATTTATAGTCCTTTACAAAGATGCAACCGGGGAGGACATTGAAAATGCCGAAGCAGAGTGCAACGCTTGTGACCATTGTGAGATTTGAGATCTGCGAAAACTCATAGATTTGAACGTGATATTTAGGTAGTTGATATAAGTTTTATTGATTCATAATATAAAAAATAGTAAAATAAAGGTTATAAACTCTGACGCGCCTCTAACTCTCGACGTCTGATCCCGTCGTCCTCCGTCCCTTCTCCGTCATCATCAAGCCACCGACCGGCTCGGCGGCGGCGGTTCGCGTAGTTCCGCTTGTGGATCATTTTAATTCGGTGGCGTTAGACGCATGGGACAAATTAATGCAACACAAGAATTTCGTTGAATTCCGTACCCATACTAACAAGCCCGTGCGATAATATAAAAATGTTCAATGTTAAAAGTAAGCACGCCACTGAACTCTACTTAAAAAACTATCTTAGAAACAATTTAAATTTTTTGATAAGTTAAAGAGTACCTAACCGAAGTCAAAAAGCAACCATTTTCAAAAACACCCGGTAGCTTAAAAACTAAGAAAGTTATGACAATTCTGTTTGCGGCATCTTTTGTTTCACAAAAAAGTAGCGAAGTAATATAAAAACCGCAAGTCTCTATCTTTACTAGTTACCGAGATACCCTGCAATTACATCGAAAAATGGACACCCTGTACAATTGCTTCCTACCAACTTATTTGTCAAATTACCTTTTCGTTGTTTTGTTTACATTAAAGGAATCCTAATGTAAGTAAAAGTGTAAGTCATCTTTTAGGCCCAATTTTTTGTCAAACTTATTCGATTATTGCGTGTTTTGTGTCTATTTTGTGGAGTGGAAAACTTGGGCCCTTTAGGTATCACACTTCTTATTACTTTCTTCAAGGTGTGCCGGATATCCCGGGCTCGAAATAGGCCCTTTTCATAATATGCATGGTTTCACTTTAATTTTGAAATAGAATCACAACATAAAATACCATTCCGTACCTATTATGGATAAATTAATTAATAAAATAAAATAAGAGGCGTTGTCACTTTCCCTATAAAACTTATATCTGATTGGATAAATTACACTCTTGATTGCCATAAAACAGAGTCAACGTAATTATTCACAGTATAAATAAAATGTATGTACTATATTTTATAGATAGTAATAAAATTTAAGTTTAATGTATCACAATGTTGCCATACTTCCTTTTTAAGACACATTTCCTAATATTAGTATAGTTTTAAATTATGATTGCAGTAATTAACTAGAACTGGCAAAACATAGTTGTATTATTCAAAGGCTAAATTAATATCCATTATAAAAGGCTGTTAGTAAATTTTTTATAAATAAATTTCGAAATTCCAAATTGAAATAAGATACATTTTAAATAACTTTCCTCCAAAATCCCAGGGACAATTTTCGCAATGATTCAGAAGCAAGCGCGGGCTGAAAACAATTGACGAACTTCATTAAAACTTTCGTTGGTCTGAGCAATAAGGAGCAAATTGCACTTTTATTAACCAACTTTTCGATTAAACAAAGGCCTGTTTTATTATCATTAGAGTTTAATAAGTTTCATGATAAAACTTGCCTTAAACTGAATATAAATTTAATCTAAATAAGTTTATGAGGGAAAATATAGATGCAATAGATAAAAGACAATTATTTGGGGATCACAGCAATTTAGCTTAAAAGTTTATTGAATGAAGTAAAGGTATTAACTTATCACTTCAATATAGAATTGGAAATTATTTTTCCCTGCTTTGGGATTGTTAAATATAGGCCTGTAGCATATACAACGAATTTCTTTTAAGAATATATATGCATAAGGTCAGAATGGTAAATTTCCAACCCTATTTTAGTAAAAGCAATGATATAATGAAAATCTGTGCATTGAGAAACCTAAACAGCTGCAGTCTTCCTCCACGATGTGTAGGTATGATTAAAGTATGGTTAATACTAACATGTTTATCATCAGGCTAACATAGAACATAGATCGAGTAGTACGAGGTTAATCAAAGATGGTTAGACGTGGTTGTCAGGTGTAGGTCAGGTTATTATGTAGACTGAGATATAAATTGAGGGGCAAAAAAGAGTGTAATCACTAAGCAGCCATTAAACTAACAAAACTAACCATTTTGACTCCTTACTCAAAAAATATTAGCACCAAACATAGTTATAAAAAAAATCCTATACAAACACTAAATTTAACGAAAATGCAGAACCACTACTAATTTTATTTGACCGTTTATAAGAACTATAAAATCACTATCGCGTCGTCACTATAAAAATAATATCAGACACAACTAAGCAACCTAAAATATAACACACACGTCAAATCACACTTAAATGGATGCCGGGTAAACAAAACCAAGACGCCTTAAATACGAGTAAATCCCTTAAAAACATCAACTTTTGACATAAAAAAACCGCACAATTCTCACACGACTAAAACATATTTACAAAATGATAACTGTATACACTTTTGTACAATATTTACAAAAACAAACTACGTCGGGATATCCGAGCACGCCAAACTATTCCGACACACTGTTGATAGCATTTTTCGACGAACGCACAAAGCCATCGAAGAAGAAATCAAAAGATCCAAGGGTTTCAGGTCTGGAAGGCCAGCTGGCCTGCTTTGTGCCTGTTTGTGTGCTTTTTTGGCGACGTTGCCATTTCATTACGACTTACGAGAACTTCCAACAATTTAGAATTATTTGTGCATGCGAAAGCGCCTCGAACGGCTCTGGGCTGACAATTCGAGCGACACTAATTATTGACATTAATAAATAAATAATGTTAATTAAGGCCAAGTTATGGTTTAACTGACATTAATATTTTTGGGGATTTTCAAAACTGATATTGTTTAAAAATTGGCAACAATGTTAGATTTAAATATGGGGATCGACACGAAGACCAGACAGATCTTGGAACAGGTACGAGTGAATAAATTTTCGGGCAGGACCGTATTGAAAGAGGGTGAATAATAAATGTGTGCTTTATTTATGGTTTTATAGGTTTGGGTTGTTTACATTCGCAAGTTGTTGGGTAATCTGCAATTTTATCTGTTCCCGTTTCGTTTGACCTTTTAATCCTGTTTGTTGCGTTTCGTTTAATTTTTTTGTTAAATCACTTTATCTGCTTTAAACGCCCGAGTGAATCCAGTGACGTAACTCTTTTACTCCTACACAGGGTGTTAATGAATGTCACGTTGATTATAGAATAGAAAGAAATACTCATAAACATGCGGTCAAAAAGGCTTCATTTTTGATATACAGGGTGTCAAAACTATAAATTTTTTTAGTTTTTCTCGTTTTTCTCCCATGCTTTCCGAGAAATATTTCAAATTTGGTACACCTATTAGTTTTTGAAATCTCTACAATAAAATGTCTAAATTGTCAGAGGCAGTATACAGAGTGTTACATTTGTGCGCTACCAACACGTTCACTCTGCTGAACTTTTTTTGAGATACCGTATATAAATACTGATACCATATTTTGACTTCCCGTTCTTCTCTCATTCTTTCTGATCCTCCACATTTTTATCGTATCTGTCATCGTTTTCTAATTTATTTTTGTTAAGTTTAGAAACAAAAAATATTGCAAATTTAAGATATGAGAACACCCGTCAATAGTGTTGCCAACTGACCGGTTTTTGGCCAGCCTTGCCGTTTTTTCAGTCTCAAGGCCGGCGGCCGGTTCAATTTTCAGAAAATTAGGCAAAAAACCGGTTTTCGGGTGTTGGATGCAGTTTGAATGAAAATTCCTAATTTTTGGGAACTTTTCTGTAAATCCGTATAAATAGAAATACTATAGTAGGTAACAGTTAAATGGCAACACGGTGAATATGAATTGGTTGGTGGGTACTATTTACATGACGGAAATTCTGATATTTTCGGTACGACGTTATCAATGCCATTTTTTTTATATGAACAACAGTCTTATCCGATCGACACGCTTTATTTTTTTTAGAGTCCGGTTTTTGAACTCTTTAGAGTTGGCAAACCTACCTGTTAATAAACAAATTAACAAGTATGCCAATTTTTATTCAATACTAATGTATAGTTTTCTTTATCTCAATTTTTAAATTGACAGATTTGTCGATGTGGTCAGATCAAAATGTCCCTAAAAATATGGAAATATACGCCGCCTTAATTCTGACGTTAGACGACAAACTAAAAAAATTATAAGAGCTGTTGAAAATGACCTCCTCTTGCTAATATGCAGGAGTCTTCGTCTCATAGACTGGCGAACTCTCTCGAATATCCCAGGAGTATTGCGAATTATTTCACATGAAGCTTTATTACTGTTCCTCAAATCTCCTGTCTGGATAGCAGTCTGATACACCAACGACTTTAAATGTCCCCAGAAAAAATAATCTGGACAATTTAAATCGGGGGACCTAGGGGGCCACGGCTGAGGTCCACCTCGACCTATCCAACGGTTGTAGTATTGATTTAAAAACTCCCTTAACACCAAACTGAAATGTGGCGGTGCACCATCATGCATAAACCACAATTGGTTTCTTAGTTCAAGTGGTACCTCTTCTACCAGCACCGGGAGTTCCTCTTCTAAAAATTGACGATAATATTGCCCGTTCAATCTCGATAGTCGCAATAATGGTCCCACCAAATAGTCTCAAATAAATGACAGCCCACACATTTACTGTAAACTGATACCGTAAATAACTTTCGACTATCGCATGAGGATTCTCTTCATTCTGTCCAAAAATGATTGTTATGAAAATTTCTGATGGCATTTTTCGAAAAACTTGCTTCATCGCTAAATATAATTTTATTTCCGAGAAATGGATTTTGGGCCAACATTTGAATGCTTGTCTATCTGAATATGGTAAGGATACATCAAATTATCCACCAAAACTGTCCAAACTAGCACAGATGAAATGTTTAAAGTTGCCGCAATTTTTCTTGTACTTGTACCTGGCTCGCTTTCTACAGTATTCAGAACTGCTGCCTCAATTTCGATAGTTCTTACAGTGTGATGTGCCCCTGCCAAATGAGTGGATTTCTTAAAAGTTCCATTTTCGCACGATCTAGTGTGTACCTGTGCAAAAGTTCGTGAATCAGGCTGTTATTTAGCTTCAAAGGACTTACCATAGGCAAGACCATAAATAAAATGCATATCGGCATATTTTTGGTTTGAGAACTCAAGCATCATTAAATAGTTCTGACTAACTTTGGAAACATCAACTAACAAAATTATTTGACACTAAACGTCAAAAAAGTTAACAAACGGAAAATAAAATATGAGCTGTCCTAGCCAACTACTTGTTTAAATTTTGCTACTTGCATAATACTTGGTCTGCATCGACCGCTATTTCCGCCAATAACTAGAAAACGATGACATTATGATATAAATGTAGGATATCAAACTACATATGGTTGATGTAAAACAAAAACCGATGCACGTTATCAATCAGCTGATAATTGTAAGTTCGTAGGAAAACACGAGGAAATTAAATAATTGGGCAAAAAGTATTAAAAATTTATGCGATATTAAATTTACTACAAACTTAAAGTATTCTTCTTTGAAACAAACCCACTTATAGCAAATATTTTGTGTATTTAACCTTGTAAAAATAAATATAATTTGAATTTTATTGGCCGATTGGCAAAAAGTATTAAAACTTTATGCGATATTGAATTTACTACAAACTTAAAGTATTCTTCTTGGATACGAACCCACTTATAACAAATATTTTGTTTATTTAAGCTTGTAAAAATTAATATAATTTGAATTTTATTGGCCGATAGTTGGCAACACAACTGTAAATGGTGCGATGGCGCCAGCTCGTTCGTTGCCTTTGTTTGACGTCTCATGGAAAACTAACCTTAATGGTTTTGTGCTTCTGTGTTGCTGTGCCGTCTGATTTTTAACAACTTCAGATCTTTTCATAAATAGCAATAAAAACCTGTTCTTTTCAGAACAACAAAAGTGCACCTACATATCTCTATCGATTACGTTGTTTAATATTTGTGAAAAATGCCGAAGCTTTTAAATAGCCGGTGCAAAGAGCTTATAGCTTCTTTAATAAGCTATTTTCAGGAAGAACTTAACAGCAATGACCCATTGTTACCGTTGACAGCAGTTAGAGAAGTAAATTTAAAGAGTGTGTTAAGGTCTATCTATTTTATATCCACTAATTTTTAGCGTGTAGCAGCTGCCCTAAATTTGAATATGTCTACTGTAAGCGCAGTTTCAACAACAGTTAAGCAAAATAAATTATTGGAGTCACCTAAAAGGAAACGTTCTTATTTAAAGAGAGTTGTAAATGTATCAAGATTGGATATAAGTTCTATCCGTGACACCATTTATGGAATGTATGAACCAAGTAAGTTGTATTCAAAAACTAATATTTTACATTGGTTATGCTTCAGCTGTAACTTTTTTTAGAACATCATGTAATTTTGACAACTTTAAGTAAGACATTAAAAGACAGACAACTGTTTGATGGTTGTCTTAACTCTTTAAGAAGACTCTTAAAGGAAATAGGCTTCGGATGGAAAAAAGATGAACCGAGGCGAGGGCTTATGGAACTTTCCCATGTAGCTTTCAAACGATTGATATTTTTGAAAGAATATATTAAACAAAAAGAAGCATCCTTGTACCAATTCGTTTTCTTGGATGAAACATAGATTTTTCAGAATAGTACCATTGGTCGATTTTGGCAAGATGAAAATAAAAGAAGTGTTAGATCTACTAAAGTTGATGCTAGAAGGTATTATGCAGTAAACAAATATATAAACTATGGGAAATTTTTGTATATTTATTTTGTTTTTATGAAAAAAAAACTGTGTAATTCCCTCACACGGATATTTTGGTTACAAGCTGGCAACACTGTCGATAACTGACGTCACTCAAAGGGTATGACGTGCATCGGTTTCTGTTTTGCATTAAGTATAGGTACAAGATTTTATACAGGATCAATTTTTGCAATAAAGTACCTATATACTATATTTATTAAAGAAACTTCGGCAAATTTGTAACCGAAAAAAGCTTTTTAAAATTTCAAATAGGTAAGTAATAAAAATAAAATATCAGACGAAGAATGAAAATTCAGAAAAAAGTAAATCTAGGAGCCGGATTCGAACCGACAGCCTTCGGCTTTATACATCAACGCCCTAACCAATCGAGCCATCATAGACATGCCGGATTATTCGATTGTCGAGATCTGCTTTTTGCTTGATTTTCAAAATTTCTGATATGCCACTAATCTTATATTTTAAAATTATTACAGGCGCTAATATACCTGCCGATATTAACCATGAAACACACAGTAAAATAAGTACTTACTTTAAGTTAAATGATTTGTATAGGTAGGTACATTTTATTTTTTTTGCCTTTGTTTTTCTAAAAGAACAGTTTTTAATGCTATTTATGAAAAGATCTGAAGTTTTTGTTAAAAAAAAATAAGACGAACAACAACACGAAACGTAAACAAACAATAAAGGTTAGGTCAAAACAGGCCAACGAACGATCTGGCGTCACCGCACCGTTGACAGTTCTGTTGCCAACTGTCGACCGTTCTGTTGCCAACTGTCGACCAATAAAACTCTAATTATATTAATTTTTACAACTAACCTGAATTAAACTGAGATTAAAAAAATATTTGCTATAAGTGTGTTCGCATCAAAGAAGAATACTTTAAGTTTTTAGTACCTTCAATATCACATGAAATTTAAAAATATTTTTTGCCCAAATTTAATTTCTTCATGCTTTCTTACCAGGGTTGAAAGGATTTAAATCAATTGATTAAAATCATGATTTAAATCGCGATTTAAATCACTTGATTTTTTTCAATTTAAATCATGATTAAAATCACAATTTCTGATAAGTTATAATTAAGAGAAAATAAAAACTTTCAGTTATAATTGATGGTTTATTATATCAAAAAAATAAAACCACTGTACCCAAATAATGTTTATTTTAGTCAACTGTAGTGCTTGTACAAAAAAAAACTAATTTTGCAGCTTTTTCCGTTCCTAATCGATTTCTGAGTTTGGAATAAACTAAACCAAATGTTGAGAAAATTCTCTCGACTGATGCGGAAGAAGCAGCAGCATAAAGTAGTTGTCTAATTATGAAGAACTCTTAATTAATAATGGGTATATTTTGTTGCGACTTGCACCAATCTATGGGTTTTACATTCTGAAGAATATCATCATGAAACATAATATCAGTGAAAGGTTCTGATCTGGCAAGAAACTTGACTATGAGTAATATAATAAAGCAAATAGTAAACCACTATTTGGATCTAATTCTTTAACAGCTTTTGAAGCAACATTTTTTTCACTCTGTTAGTGTTTGCTGAGTTTTTGTTGAGTCAAGAAGATATGCCAACAAATGATATGGGGTTATCGGTTATACACTGTTCATAATGCATCTTAAATTTTTGCAATTGAGTTAAAGTTATGTCTGTGAGTTTGGTGGCGCATTCACGCCAGAAGTACCCTCAACCTAAAAGAGGACAACATTTAAATTTAAAGTTAAAGCGAAAATTTAGCAAATTATTAAAAATTCGTTTCTGACTTGAGACAGTGTTAGGGTGTTAAATTTGAAATTTTTTTTTGTGTAAAATCCTGAGCAACTTCGTCTAGCCCCTAACCTAACAAACTCCATAACCTGTAGTGACCTGTACTTGTACTAATGCAGAAATTAACACATTTCTCGATAACGGTCATATTATCTCATATCTAGCGTTGTTGAGAAAGTATACCTTTTTTTCCCCAGAAAAGGCGTAAGAATAAGGTTTATTGATAAAAAGTCCCAGAAGTTCTCTGCCAAATAAGTTAGGGCAAATTATAAACTGAATAAATGATAGCTGCACAAACATTAATACTAAATTATGATTTCTCACCTTAAACCCCCCCCCCCCCGGTTACCAAGTTGTTTGTGTACTTACAACTGATTCATTGTCCCTTTCGATTTCTGTAGGTATTTCACTTTCACCACACTTTTTCCAGTGAACTTTCATCCATTCGACAAGATCTTGCATTTCATGCCTACATTTTTTGCATATAGCTCTATTCCCTTATTTTTCTTCAGTTTTATTAGATTTTTCTATGAAATGTATCCGGATAGGGTCTTTCTTCCTTCCACTTCTATGAAGAGTTGACATTGTTACACTATTTGCAGATTTTTAGGTAACCTTTAGAAATTTACAGCAGAAATCACGCATCGCGCTGCTTATTAGACGGCCAATTATCAAATACTGCGAGTTAGGGCGGAAGCATCTTTATATAGACAGTGGAGGGTTTTCTTGTTCTGACAGAAATTTGCAGCTCTGAGCGTTTTTCGACAGGAACTATCTTCATTAAAATTTGAAGAACGATGGGAATAAAATCAAAAACGTGTTGAAAATAGCAACTTATTTATAGGAAAAAAATAGATAAAAAAAAATCGAAAAAATCCTGATTTTTGATGTGTTTCAAAAAAATCATGATTTTATCAACCGTGTTTTTTACGGATTAATAATTATCAGCTGATTGATGACGTGCAACGGAAATTGTTCTGCTAAGAATATAGTCGAAACGGTGTGGTGGTTCTTTGCCGGTGCGCTATGGATAAACGATCAAGGGACAACTTTTGATTTACAATACCCGATCTATATTTATTATAGGGTTAAAAGTGAATAAAAGCATAATTAGAGCATCTCCGGGGTTGCGTAATACGTCTCGAATTTAAAGTAACGTGCAAGACAGAGACAAAAGATATTTGGAGAGTTGTTTTATTAATGTCAAAGTCATCGTTTCGATCTGTCAACTCGAATTTGTTTTTAAACGGTTTTATGCCTGGAAATTCAATTTAATTCTATAAATTGGTCTTTTCAGAGCCGTTCTTATCGTACTTTCGTGTTATTTGTTATTATTATTAAGCCCGAACGCGACGACACGAAAATTTTGACGTTTATGAACTTAGACTTTGTTTTGACTCTTTGCATCTCGTAATTTCCATTAGATTCATATGGTTTTAGTCACGTAGAAATAATGACGCACCGTAAAGAACCACCATACAAGACTGTATGTGACCCTTAAATGGGAATGTAGAAATAATTGCTTTAGGTACATAAGTGCTTTTTTTTAAGTTTTTTATTTTATAACTTACACCCATATTTCGTTCTTTTCATCTAAACCTTTTGTGGTCTTGTATTTTATGATTTTCTTTTATTTAATAAAGATTAGTAGTATCGTCATCGTATATTTTAAAATGTGCGCCAAACCCCGGTGACCCCATTTTTTCTCCTGCAAAAGCGATTAGTCGAGTTAATATGCCTCCTGCCTGCCAGCTAACATTCAGCAACGAGCCAGCAGGGGCCGACCCATAGGACTTTTAACTGCAAATGCGGCAACGCGAAAGAGATAAAAGACTTCGAAATTGGGTAATTTTTCATAAAAGTTCTTCGTGTACAAAGGAAAGCTGTTTATGTAGGACGTTATTTTGTAATTTTTCCCGACCCGAAATGTTTTAATAAACTCTTGGACAAAATTAACGCATAACTGGGAAGGTTACCGTGTACTTAACCTAAATTTACTTGATTTTTTTTCTTTCGAAGAATTCCTAACAGTGACTATAAGGTAAGATTTCGGCCTAAGGTTAAAATAAATAGCTTACTGTAAGTATTAAGTGGCACTTTAATTTAGGAGAAACGAATCCGCTAGCATTCGTGTATCCACGATTTAATTGGTTGCGTCAAACAAATAAATATTTCGAAAAAAGCTCAAATACCAAAGTATTTAACAAAAACGATTCTGATAAGTATTTAATTTAGAAATAATTACTGTTCTTGCTTAGCCCGGTACGACGACTCACTATTGACCAAAATAATAATAATCAATAGATCAAACGAACTTACCTGTGAAGTTCGATCTGGATTATATGAGGCCTCGTCGAAGTAAATAAGTTTAGTCGTAGTACCCTCGTTCCTGGCGTTATCGATCACATCTTTAAAGAAAACAAACCTCTCCGCCCCCGCTGCACCATCCGACCCGCTAACCAGAACACCTTCAGTCTCTTCCCAAAGTTTGTCGCAACAAATCCTGGGTTTAGTTTAGTTTAGTTTATCGGGGTAGGGAGGGACCTTATTTACTTCGACGAGGCCTCATATAATCCAGATCGAACTTCACAGGTAAGTTCGTTTGATCTATTGATTATATTCGGCCTCGTCTCGTAAATAAGTTTAGTCGTAGATATTTAGAGATTGTTGCGACATTTTTTTTTTTTTTTTTTTTAAAAGAGAAAAACAAATATAGAAATTTCCTTATAATATTTTAATGTCAAGTAGTTATTATAAGGAAGAAACAAAATACTAAATTGTAGTAAAATATAACCAAAAAACACAAACGAAAAAATGAAATCTGAACATCTGATCAATCATTATAACATAAGGTGTACAAAACACCTATAAACACAATAAAAATATATTTTTAACATTAAATGTTTAACTCCTTAAAACTGTCTCTGCGAAAGTCTTGTCAGAAATTAACGGTCTGTTATATATTTCTGCAAACATTCTGGAATTTTTAGACCAACCCGCAGAACGTCTG
Organism: Polydrusus tereticollis; assembly: GCA_963920685.1. Classification (NCBI taxonomy): domain Eukaryota; kingdom Metazoa; phylum Arthropoda; class Insecta; order Coleoptera; family Curculionidae; genus Polydrusus; species Polydrusus tereticollis. The sequence continues at coordinate 66,045,973 of OY987327.1, forward strand.
ATTGTATCTATATTCAAACCTTTCCTATTTGCTGCAGACGTGGAGGCATGCCTTGTACTATAAGGACTGAATTTATTTACGTCGACACCACTTTTAATCAACATATTCTTGATCCATCTACTCAAAGTCTGGGTGGATGCCTTTTTATATGGCTTTTTAACGGTAATAAATAGACTCTTTTCCGATCCCCTAAGACGACGAGTCTTGTCCAAATAGACCATTAGTGTTCTTGCAACACAAATATTTTGGTCAGATTCTAGAAAAGGTAATTGCAACAAAGGCTGACTTCTATTTTTTGCGGATGTTTTGATTCGTCTTGGAATCGTAATCTCAATTTTAGAATCTGATGTATAAATATTGTCAATTTCTATAAGCCATAAGGTTTGTATTCTTTGACCTGTTGCGAGAGCCAACAAAGTGACAAGCTTCTGAGTAAGAAGTTCTAAACCTATAGTATCGCTGCATAAATTTCTTACATAACTTAATACAATTGAAGGATCCCATGTATTTTCATACTTTGGTAAACCCGGTCTTAACATGTACACTCCTTTAAAAAATTTTTGCACTCGAAAATCTTGTGCTAAATCAGGGCCTGAAATTTGCGCTAGAGCAGACCTGTATGTGTTAAGCGAACTATATGAAACCCCTTTATTAAATTGTATTGTCAGAAATTCCAGAACATTGATTACCGAAATAGAAAATGGATCAATGTTTTTTAAAGAGCAGAACTCCCACCAAAGCTTAAAACCTGAACTGTACTGTTTTAAGGTGTTATCACAAATAGAAGCCATACAAATATCTAAAGTTTCATCCGGAACTTTGCCTAGCTGTAGCGCTTTCCGCATAATCGTCCGCCCATCAGAGAAAGTTGTGCGAAGAGAGGGTGAGGAACCCTGCCAACAGAAAGTAAGGTTTTCTTAGGTGTAAATATAATGGGCTCGGTAGTCAATAACCCTATAAAAACCGGATACCAAGGCTGCGTGGGCCAGACAGGTACAACCATGATGCCTTCTGCTTTATCAGCGATAATTTTTTCCAAAGTTTCAAGAATGATAGCAAATGGGGGAAAAGCATAGAAGAAAAAATTTCCCCAATCCAAGGTAAATGCATTTATCGCAAAAGCATCAGGGTCCTTCTGCCAAGACACATAGCATTTACATTTTTTATTTAATCGCGTTGCAAACAAATCTATCTTAGGCTTACCAAAATATTTTACTAGCTTGATAAAAGCTGAGTTAGCAATTGACCATTCTGTGTCAATCTGAAAAACCCTAGATGCTATATCTGCATCTTTGTTATCTATAGATTTGATATATGACGCGAATAAATAAATATTTCTAGCTTCGCACCATTGCCAAATTTTTCGAGCTAAAAAGTTCAGCTTTGGAAATTGCACACTTCCCATACGATTGATATATGCTATTGCAGTTGTGTTGTCTACTCTACATAAAACAGAGCAATTAGATAAATCCTTTGCAAAGCATTTTAATCCGAAGAAAACTGCCAACAATTCCAAGTAGTTAATGTGATGATTTAACTCTTCCTCTGACCAGAAACCTTGTGAACTTACATTTTCACAATGAACGCCCCATCCCAACCTAGAGGCATCAGAAAAAATTTCTTTTAAAAATTTATTCTTTCTGATCAAACTTTTACTACTCTTTTTAAGCTTAGCTATCCACCAGTTAAAATCATCACTCAACCCCCTTGGAATTTTCATCTTTGCATTGAAATTACCATGGCTTCTTTTTAGGGCTAAATACTTCTCTCGCTCGAATAATTTGGTGTATAAATAACCATATTCAATAGCTGGACAAACTGATATTAATTTTCCTATGATTCTTGAAAACATTCTAATTGAGCAATCTTTTCGTTTCTCAACGTTTATTAACATGGAAATTAACTGCTCGCGTTTATTATCTGGTACTGATATTGTCATATTAATAGAATTATACTCAAAACCTAAATATATACATACATTTTGAGGAATTAAGGAACTCTTATTGTAATTAATAAGAAAACCTAATGATTCTAAAATTGACATAGAATTTGTGACATTTTTTAAACATTGTTCATAAGAATTACCAAAAAACAAGAAATCATCCAAGTAAACCACCGACAGGTAACCTTTACTTCTGAGATAGTGCATAATAGGTTTCATTAACTTTGTGAATAACATAGGAGCAAAATTTAATCCAAAACAGAGGCAGTTATATTGAAAAAGCTGACCTTGAAAATAAAATCTCAAATATTTCCTATCCTTTTTACGTATACTTACTAAAAAATAGGCATCTTTAAGATCTAATTTGGACATATAACAATTTGGAGAAATCAATCTGGACACTACTTTATGATCCTCTAATTTAAAATGCTCGGTCTTTATAAATCTGTTTAACTTTTTAAGATTTAAAATAAGTCTAGTAGTACCATCTGGCTTAGGAATTGTAAAAATACTAGATATAAATTGACCACTACATGGTTGAACACGTGATAAGGCCCCTAATTTTAAGAGCTTTTTGATAGATTTTCCAATTAATTGCGATTCACTAACTGAGCAACTTTGATGTTTTGGAATGATATGTTGTTTTGGTATTTTTATAAAAGGGAGTTTTACCCCCTTTACCCAAGATAAAAGACGTTTGTCTTGAGTAAATCCCTTCCAATTATCATAAAAGCCTGCCAGCCTTCCTGCCGTTTTCCTTACCTCTAGTGCCGCCGATACTTCTTCTCGTCCTGGTACTTGGGATGACGTACTTGGTAAGTAAACTGTTGCTTTAATTGGGATTTGGGATACTTGGGAGTTTGCTGGTAATGTCCACTCCTTCTGACTCCCTTCTGACTCTTGGGTGGACTCCTCCAGTTTAAAGTTTTCCTGGGAAAACTAGTCTTCTTTATCGAATGTTTTGAAGCTAACAGTTGCTTCGAAGAAACTTGCAGATCTTTTGCGGTTTTAAGTCTTTCACTCAAATCTATCCCAAATAGCCATTCATCTATCGGAGATTCCAAAAGAGGATCTTTTAAGTCCTTGTTTAGATTTAAGGACACCAGGTCTCTTCTAGACACGCTGAATATATGATGAACATCAGCTAACAGGCGGCCCGTGTCGCTTAGATGTTCTATAATATCCTTACTGTCACCTTGACTTTTCTCCCCCTCTTCTTTTCCTAACAGGATTGTAATTGTCTTACCAATGGCTGAGAGACTAGCGCTAATCTGAGACTGTTGTCTTGCAAGTCTCTCGTCTCTTTTTGCCACCGAATCCACAATGGCATGCTTAACCAGGGGATTTAATTGAGGAGTGCCAAAATGCTTCGCATTTTCAGGGGCAGGATATTTTCTGAGCAAAGCGTCTCTTCCCTGATCTTCCAACCCTGCTTTGATGATATGCAACCATCTATCGACCACATTTTCGTGAATAGCGGGGCCATAAGGCATGTCATTAACAACATCGACACCCAAAAGCGATAAAATGTCTGAATTTAAAGAAGGTCGGGCGGCTGCATCGTTGACAAGTGGTTCTAAGGGAAGAAAAAATGAATATTTAAAAGTTAACCTAACAACTAGGTTAGGCAGACAAACAAAACTGGCATCATAGCCAATTTACTTTAATAATAACCAGTTTTCTCAAAATAAACCAAAAACAGCACAGCTAAACGAAAAAAACTGACATCATAATCAGGTTTCAGGATAGCTAAATTTAACCAAAAAAACTGACATCATAATCAGTTTAAGGTAACAATTTACATGTGTCTATAATGCTATCCGAAAAACACAAAGTTAAACCAAAAAAAAAAAAAAAACCTGACATCATAATCAGTTTAGGATAGTAGTTGTCATCATAAACAATTACTGATAAGCCTGACTTCATAATCAGTTTGAGAGACATAGCTTGTCATTGAAAAATAAAAAACCGTAAATAGCAACCTACAGCATAAACCCTAATAAACAACCTTTTGCTGGCCAAAACAATAATAATATGTACCTTTAGTAAATTCTTCAACTTGGGCTTCACGCCCCGCTTTTGACGATTCTTCGCTAGAGGAATGTTGAGCCGAGACGTCTCTCTCTGAGTCAGAACAACTATAGGTGGAGCTGGAGGATCTTGAAGTAATTTTTGATCTTTGCTCTATTTTTCCCACTCTTCTTTCAAGACTTTCCAAAACCTTCAAAATTCTTTTATTACTTACAGGGGAAACACTGCGTTTCCTTTTTCTTGAAGCTTTTGGCATGATACACACACTTCGCGGAATAAAGAAAACTCAATAATACGTAACTTCGTTCACGGAAACAGTGTGACGTGACCCGAAACGCACAAAAACAAAGACTGAAGGTGTTCTGGTTAGCGGGTCGGATGGTGCAGCGGGGGCGGAGAGGTTTGTTTTCTTTAAAGATGTGATCGATAACGCCAGGAACGAGGGTACTACGACTAAACTTATTTACGAGACGAGGCCGAATATAATTATTGGTTATAAAAGATGAATATTGATACAGGACTGTAGCAGCTACTCGAGCTGTGGAACCTTGATCACTTAGGTCATCGGCATCGTACAGTGGTTAAAGTGAGGTTTAAAGGTAAGTTTTTAAAATATAACAACTGATCTTATTTTTACACGCCATGAATGTCTACACAATAAATAAAAATACATAATATACGGAAATGGGCAAAACTCCGTGCTATAGTCTGCTGTATATGCACAGAAACACCGTTGCACAAGTTTAAAGCGAACGAACTGTGGGAGGTAATGACGTCACCGCCTAGCGAGCGTTTTATTTGATATTGATCTCGTATATTTCGAACTACTTATCGGATTGTGAAATTTTCAGGGCTGACCATACCTTATAAATGCTTTATAAAAATTAGGTAAAGAGTGTAATTTGATTCTTGACCACACTAGAAATATACAAGGTGCTCCATATGAAAAAAAAAGTTCGTAAGAGTTTTGACAAAACTGTAAGTTAACGTCGCCACGATCACCACTAAATGAACAATGATATGTTACCTCTACCACCCAAATGGTGTAATTTTTGATTTACTAGTTCGGAAGTCATTTAGCCAAGTCCAGACTTTTGCCCATCCTGGTATTAAAGATTAAACTTTTAAAATATGGAATAATTTATATTATATTGCAAAAACCAAAGGTCAAGACGATTTGGGCGAGTTCGATCATTTAAATAAAAAAGAAATTCTATTACTGATATTTTTTTTTGTAAACATTATTTTATTTTTAAAATAATGGGTTTGCGGCATGTTAGACAAAGGGAGAAAATTCAGAGAAAACTTAACCCTACTATTTGATATAAATCGGCTGAAATCAATTGGTCAGTAGTCTCTACCTGACGATGCTTTAAAATCACGATATGTGAAGAAAGTATCTGAAAAGTACAAATGATTGTAATGGTCATTGATAATGAATGAATAAGCTCCCTTCCCTTATTAACCCACCACTCCCGTACATAACCGCCGTAGGTTGTGCGCAGTATACTAATAACAGAATTTTCAGACGAAAGGCAACCCCGACAAAAATGTCGTACCTGATAGCACAATTGGCAGCGCACTGGTCTGGATAACCAGAGATTGCAAGGTTCGAGTCCTGCTCGGAGGTTGCCATCCGTCCCGATATTGACCTTCTTGTCCCGATGTCCCGACTAGATCGCAAAAAGTCCCGTTTTGCGTGCTGGAAATCGCAAAACCCAAACAATTTGTATGAACAGTCCTACTACGGTTCACTACCATTTATTACGCAACGGAATGCTTTTATTCTTATTAAATAAATATATTTATTGATGGCGAAGTTATCGTTCTTAAAATTTTTAATTATTTTTGCATGTACAATTAGAACCGAAAAACTAAAGGAGTTTGTGATTACGTGGGCGTTTCCTATAAAAATCTGTTGACCCATTCAAGAACAAGATGGTTATTCTTATTACCAGCGGTTGAACGAATATTGAAACTATATATTCCACTAAAAGATCTTTGTAAGGACGAAGACAAACCACTCCAAGTTATTGCTAATTATTTTGCTAATCCGCTCAGTGAAATTTATTTTATGTTTCTAGATCCGCAGCTCCTTTTGCTTAAAAAAATGGAAGATCAGAAATATCTGTCATTAAAGTTAAAAACCTTGTACTTGATACACAAAAGTATTTGGCTTAAAGACTGCTAACTTTATTGGCATTCAAACAAAATTAGAGCTAGGTATCTAAATTAAAGAGAGAAGCGCCTTTTTTTGAAAGGGCTAGTGAGTACGTTTGGAAATGTCACAATCTTTTCAGAAGCTTTGCGTTTTTGACTGAATGCTACTCTCTCAAATTCCAGAATGGGAAAAAATGGAAGAGGCAATTATGTATCTGAATCCAAATAATTTTGACAGGTAACATTGATTTAAACTAATAGGAATTTAAATGCAAATCAGTTGAAGAGAGATGGAACTATTTTCTAAAGAACACCGAGCACTTACATCAAGAATCTGAACTTGTCAAAATATGTGAATACTTATTCTAAATTCCCGCACACAATGCGAATTCCGAGAGAATTTCTTCATTGATGTCTATTCTGTGGGCCGACGAAAGAAACCGATTAAGACTCAAAAAGATGCTTTAAGACAAGCAAAATCAAACATATGGTTCAGAGTTAGTTAAGTTCAAGTTTATTATAATAATATGTTGTATATTACACAGGGTGTTTCAAAAGAACGGTACGTAACATAAGGGGGTGATTCCTTATGATATTCTAAGAGAAAAAGTTCATATGAACATGTGTCCGGAGTTGCCCCGTTCTTGATATTAAGGGTGTTAAAGTTTTTTTAAAAAAATCGTTTTTTTATAATTTCTTTAAATATCCTTTTACCGATTTTATTGAAATTTGGTACCGTTATTCATAATGATAAGGGGCTTAATTAGCCCTAACTAGATTAAATTTATTAAGTCCAGTGGCGTCTCGGGGGAGCACCTTAACGAATATTATTGACAAAAAAATGTACGCCACTGACTTTTTTCTAATTTTCATATTTTTTTTCGGATTTGCCAACTAATAATACAACTTTCTTGTTCTCTGAATTGTTTTCGTATCTTACTTCGTTTTCGAGAGAAAAAATAAAAACCACTTTATTGCCTGTACAAAAAAATACCTATGTATTTCAAAGTTAAGTAAAACATTTTTTAAATAATTATGCAAAAAAAAATGCAACTGTTGTTACTTGTGATATGAAAGCACTGTAAAGTACAGCTTTATTTATAATTTTACGTGTGTTCCGCCATTGTTATATCAAAATACAAAATGCAAGCTAAGGGTAAGTCGTGGGCGCCAAAACATAAATCCGCCGTTTCAGAAAAAGTTAATCTGGAACAGGCGGGCGAGCCTGCATCGCGAAGCCGCAGCATCTGCCGCAGCGGCATCAAAGGCTCTCGTAGCCAGTGCGCCTCCGTCACCGGTCGTGGTGGCGTAGGGTCACGACCCCGCTTGGGTCTTTGGCCTAGACCTACCGAGCGCGATTCCGCTACGAGGGCTGGCCATTCATTCGCTTTTGAATTAGGGCGATTTGCGAAGCAAATATAAAGATAATTCATCCTTTTCCACTTCTTGATATAGAGGGTCCCGCATTAACACTGGATCGTTGAGCAAATGGTGACATCAGAGATAAAACTACCTTAGTTGTACGCGCCGATGGTCAAAGGTGGCAAAATCTAAACACTTACTTAAATTCTAACAAAATGTATTCTTTGGTTTGGCCCACTTATGCAGGGTGTCTCCAAAATGCCTGTATAAAATCCTAGCACCAATTCCTACGCCTAAATTATGACGATTAAAGACAGGGTCTCATGCATCCGATGGCACGATCAACCGACGACATTCCCATTGGTCAGAATTTGAAAACGGGCGGCAAAGCGTTCTAGCCAATCGGTGAATCCATTGAGTCATCTTATCGTCGGAAATCGCATGAGATCCCATCCTTAGCTCAATTTACCGTAGTCCAAAAGTTGATAGTATCAGAAATACAGGGCGTCAAGATATTTGTTATAAACTTTTTTTTGGTACACCCTGTATAAAACTGTTTCCAATAGAAAAAAAAGACCTTGTACTAGTCGTAAGACTCGGTAAAGTGTCAAGCAACGACGACTGTCAGTACTGAATAAAACATTTAAATGCAATTATCTCAGAAACGGTTGCTGTAGACACAACATAAAGAGACCAGCAGGCGTACTCAGCATAAAAATGTAAGTATGCCGACAGCATCCTAAGCAAGCAATTCCCTGCCGGATTGTTGCGCTAACATCATTTATACAGAGCAGGAATTGGGGAAATTATTGACTTGTCATTGTGCTGCTAAAAAATCTGTATATACAATTCAAAAAACTGCGACTAATAATTTGCAAAAACCAGCACAACATTACTAAATACAGGATGTCTTAAAACGGCCCATCTATTTTGAATTAAAATAAAAATAAATCTGTTCAGTGTAATTATAATTTATTTTAACATGTTAACTTGAAAATCAAATAGAGGAATTTTTTCTTTTTGAAAATAGCATTTTTTTAAATGACGGTAATTTCGTTCGCACCATTCCCTACAATTTTCACGAAGTCTTCTAAAAAGTTAACCTATATTTAATAGTATTAACATAGTTTTTGTGCCCAACCTTTATGGCATGTATGGCTTAATTCGGTTACTGATTTTTTTTTTTTCCGTAACAATGTATTATTTCCCTTGTCTACGTAATTAAATACTTCAGACACCAAATAAAACTAACATTTTGTATGTTTTATTTGACAATAAAATTGCATTATCTGCCGAAATGTTTTTATAGAATCATGATAATAATAGACATCTCCCACAAAAGTATAAGTCCGGGGCTGGCTAGCCAGCTCCCGCTGTTTCGTTTGCATAATCGGTGCGAAGTGGACGAATTCTGACGAAACCTTACTTATTACCTTCAAAGGATTTCTTTGAGAGCGGCTATACTGGTGCCTTAGACGTACCCGAAGTGCTCCTGGTGAGCCCTTTGCAAGGTGCATCAAAATTATCATCAGATCTGGATCTCGTATCCCAAAAAGTCCTTTATTACCAAATTGCGTGCAAAATTTGCTATTATAAGACTTGTTCCAACCCTGACTAAGAACCGTATTAGGACCAGGACCGTCCCCGAACGATCGCTCAACTAATTTACCACTGCAACAATCGATGGCCAAATTCGAAATTTAATTAACAGACTGTCAATTGACACAGGAAATGATCGTCCGGAGACGGTCATTTGCCTGTGTTGGAACAAACCCATTAAGATAAATACAGTGTGTCCGCTTAAGTTCTGTACATATGGGAAACTTTTTCAATATTAATTTTACGAAAAAAAGTTACTCTTTATAAAAAGTTCTGCTTACTGAAAAAATAATGTTAGACTATTCAAACTTGAGATAGTATGTACAGGATGATCAAGAAGTAAAAGAATCAAAATTGACCTACGAGAAAAGTACCCTTAATTTTAATTTTAGAGCAAAATGGAATAAGAAAATGTTGATTGGCATTACAAATTATATCTGTTTCTACTCTTAGTAGACTATTATTGAAAATAAATTTGACATTTCAAAAAATATAATTGATTCCTTTGATTCTTTATCCCTGTTTTGTTGTAATTTTATGACGCATTTAAATAATTGATAGAAACATGATAATTTATTTTGGAAAAACACAATTATAATAATAAACATTAAAATATGAATTTAAATAAAAATATTTATTAACTGTACATTTGCCTCGACATATCCTCCCTCCATTTCAATACATTTAACCGTTCTTGCAGAAAATTCTCTTAACACATTTCTAATCATGGCAGGAGTTATATTTGTAATTGTCTCTCCAATTACCCTCTCTAAATGGTCAACATTTTGAAATGGCCTTTGTAGGTATACATTCTGTTTTAAATAGCCCCACAAGAAATAATCGAGGGGGCTCAAGTCCGGAGACTTAGCGGGCCAAAAAAGGTGAGAATATCTATCGATAAGATTCAAGAAGTAGTCCATTTTCTGTGGCGAGTTTATGAATAGAAATAAAGGTCTGTCTTTACCACCAAAATACGTTTATTAACCCCTCTAGGGTAGAAGTTAAGGGTTAGGGAAAATACATGAGAGTAAATGTTAAATTAAATTTCTTAACGTAGACGTTGTACTAGTTTCGACTTTAGTGAAAGTCATCATCAGCAACTCAGTAATAAGAAATTTCTTTTTAGACTATGATCAAGACAAGTGGGTAAGAAAGTGGTTCAACAATATAAAATCTTAACCTGTCATTAGCCAATGGATTCGACAGCAGTTGATGAATTGTATGAATTAGCACGATAAACTGCTGTCGAATCCATTGGCTAATGACAGGTTAAGATTTTATATTGTTGAACCACTTTCTTACCCACTTGTCTTGATCATAGTCTAAAAAGAAATTTCTTATTACTGAGTTGCTGATGATGACTTTCACTAAAGTCGAAACTAGTACAACGTCTACGTTAAGAAATTTAATTTAACATTTACTCTCATGTATTTTCCCTAACCCTTAACTTCTACCCTAGAGGGGTTAATAAACGTATTTTGGTGGTAAAGACAGACCTTTATTTCTATCTATCGATAACTTTTCCATTTAAAAGGGTATTCAAGTATTGTCTTACATTCCTCCTACTGTGGCATGGTGCACCATCTTGTTGGTACCATATCCGTAGTCTATCGGGTATGTGAAGTCCATGAATAAAACTAAACAAATAATTATTTAAAAAATGCAAGTAAAGTTCACCATTTAAATTTTGTCGAAAAAAAAAGGTCCTAATATTCTATTTTTGTAAATTCCGCACCACACATTTGTTTTAAATAGGTACTGATCACGTGTCTGTATAGTGAAATTTGGATTAACGTCACTCCACCAACGACCATTTTGTGAACTTACAGTCCCGTTCGAGGTAAAGGGTGCCTCGTCGGTAAAAATTATATCTCTTCTCATGAAAGGGCCATCTTCTAACTCTCCTTGTATTAAAAAACAAAATTCTAAGCGTCGCTCAAAATCACCTGGCTTCAAGGTATGTATAAATTTTGGTTTGTAAGGCCGAACTTTGTTTTCATTTAATATTCTTGAAATCGTAGTTTTCCAAACATCATTTGGTAATGTTGTTGACCTTTTCGCAATGATTTTTTAGGATCTTCTACTACAGACAACATTACTTGGTTCACAGTTTCATTATTTGCAACCCTTGGTCTACGTTTCTTATTGTAGTTATTTTCCACACTTCCAAAGGTCTTGAATTTAGTCACTATGTTCCCTACTGTTATAAAAGAAATCATTTATCAGGATATCTGTAGTTAAAAATTTCGGCAGTTTCAATTTTATCTTGCATACTCAATTTCAACGGCATATTTATCTAATTAAATATTCAAACTGATGTTTCAGACAAATAACATAGCTGACAGTTAAAATTCAAATTCAGGTGGGAAATGGTGGCAAGATAATGGACATGCCCTTAAGAATTAAGAATAAAATTTTTAAGTTTATTTTCAATAAAAGTCTACTAAGAGTAGAAACAGATATAATTTTTAATGCCAATCAACATTTTCTTATTCCATTTTGCTCTAAAATTAATATTAAGGGTACTTTTCTCGTAGGTCAATTTTGATTTTTTTACTTTTTGATCATCCTGTAGATACTATCTCAAGTTTGAATAGTCTAATATTATTTTTTCAGTAAGCAGAACTTTTTATAAAGAGTAACTTCTTTTCGTAAAATTAATATTAAAAAAGTTTCACATATGTACAGAACTTAAGCGGACAACACTGTATATGAAAAAAAAGTTTTAAAAGAACAAACTCTGACACCCTGTATTTCGAAAACTATCAAATCTTGAACCGTAAGTAGGGCTAGATCGTCGTATTTTAGCCCTAGGAATTTATCTAGCATTTTTTACAGACCTTTTAGACACCCTATACACAATGTGAACAAATCTCGTTTTCCATTAGCGCTAAATAATCACGTTATATTTCTCTTTGTTTGCATGAAAATCCTTTATCAATTGATTTTTTAATGAAAAACTTCCTATTTCCATCTCTGCGATGTGTGCATGTTTGCGGAAACCATTGGCGCTTCTGAATTATGGATTTCGGCTGCAAAAATCAAGGAAAAAGGAAATTTCAGCCAGCCAGGGCTTTCCCATCTGGAAAAATTAACGACTACTCGTCGAACGGTAGATTTCCGATTTTACTCGATTTCCAAAACGTTAGATGGATGGGGATGTTGGCATCCGATTGATTTTTAAAGTGGTCTTCATTTTTTCATCGTCAAGTTAAAAGGGGGGACCTTTATTCATTTTGTTTGAAAGGTAGGAAATGCTTTTGTTGGAGCCATGCCCTTTCTCATCCCTATTTCAAGTTACATTATTAAATACTGTACCGTTGTAAAAATTATTTATTTATAAATGGTTCTAATACCACCGTTTATGGGCTATCCATACCAGTATACTCCATTCCACAATAATTCGTTGATTTCCCGACCGCAATAAAATTTAAACCCAGCCATAAATAAGTGCCTTTTGAAAGGGTACAGGTCCTGATTACCTACTAATTTCAATTGCTTAGGTTAGCTATTTTCAACAAAACAACAAATATAAATTAATAGGTAAGTATCTTTATTTTAATTATGTAATTAAATAGCTATTAATATTTATACAAAAATACCAATCTACAATATTATAATATCATCTATGCCTAAACTAATTATTAAGGGCCTTACGTTACTACTAATTATGTTATTATATTGGTATATTAGGTAGGTTAACGGCAAATTGCAGGTGTTCAATATAAAGCAGAGTCTTTTCATCTTAGTTCATCAGTCGTTTGGTGTTTGTCAAGCTGTGCGTTAATAGATATTTACGTTATAAGTCCGGTAAATCAACTTTTACAGTATGAGTGAAATGTTTCGAGACGAGGCGACGAAGGAGCCGAGTCTAGAATTTTAAAACGAATACTGTAAAGGATTTGCCGGACGAATGACATACAATATTTTATTTCATACTGTTCTGTTGAAAATTATAATTATGTTTTGAAATTATAATGAAGTTTTATTCTGCGTCGTATATTTGAAAATTGCTTATATTTACTGGTGGAAACATTGTGTGTTTCACATTGATTAAACTAAAACTTACAAATTTCAGTCCGGTAAAGAACGTTTACTGTACCCTTTTAGAAAAAGGGTATGATCGGAGTGCAAGTTTTAATGAAACGAGTATTTTGACTAAAGTTGCATTAACGACAGTAAAAGATATAGTGACCAAACCCATCCAGCCAAGGAAAAAACGGTGTAACAGCGAAAAATTGAGAAGCATCGAAGAAGCTGATAAAGACTTGATTCAGAGGAAAATTGTGTGTAAAAGATGTAACGAAGAAAAAACATTTATCACTTGATGCCAAAAACATCATAAAGAACGTTTACTGTACCTTTTTAGAAAAAGGGTATGACCGGAGTGCAAGTTTTAGTGAAACGAGTATTTTGACCAAAGTTGCATTAACGACAGTAAAAGATATAGTGACCAAACCCATCCAGCCAAGGAAAAAACGGTGTGACAGCGGAAAATTGAGAAGCATCGAAGAAGCTGATAAAGACTTGATTCGGGGGAAAATTTATGACATGTACAGTAAACAAATAGTCCCAACAATAGATACGCTAAAAAAGGTACTTACAGCAGACGAAACCGACATTTCATGAGGCAGGACAAGCCTTTGGAGAATAGTAAAAGCAATCGGATTTAAATATCGTGCCATTGACAAACGACAAGTACTAATGGAATCGCAGCGTTTACAAGTATGGCGTAGAGATTATTTGAATCTTATCAGACAATATAGGGAAGAAAATCGTTCAATTATATACTTGGACGAAACTTTGGTTTGATACCCACGACACTCCTAAAAAAGGTTGGAGCGATTCAACAATCAAATGTCAAACTAAAGCTCCCTCAAACAAAGGACAAAGTATTACGATATTACATGCAGGTTCAGAAAATGGATTTATTCCGAACGCTCTATTATTATCTGCGAAGAAAATTGCCAATTCATCTTTGGATTACCATCAAGACACGGATGCTACATGGTTTGAAGATTGGTTTCAGAATCGTCTGCTTCCGAATGTGCCCAAAAATAGTGTTATTGTGATGGACAACGCTAGTTACCACAGTCGCCAACTAAGTAAAGTGCCGAATTCAAATAATACAAAAGTGGAAATTCAAAACTATATGATGGAAAATAATATATATTTCGAGGAAACCTATACAAAAAAGGACATTTTAAATGTTTTAAAAACATTCAATATTGAAAAAGAATATATCTCTGACAATCTCGCAAGTGCTAATGGTCACACAATTTTACGCCTCCCTCCGTATTATTGTATTTTTAACCCAATAGAACATATATGGAGCCAGTTAAAGACGATGATTAGAAGAGAAAACACATCCCCTACACTAAGTAGTTCTGTTATAGAATTAATTAAAAAATGTGTAAATAATATCCCAGTAGAAAGTTGGAAAAATTCTGTGAGACACGTGATCCAAGTCAAAGATTCCTATAACATAATTAATAGTAACGTAAGGCCCTTAATAATTAGTTTGGGCATAGATGAAGACGATAGTGATAGTGAAACAGAGCTAAATATAGAGTAGGTTAAGTTAAATACTGTATTATTATAATATTGTAGATTAGTATTTATAAATATTAATAGCTATTTAATTACATGATTAAAATAAAGATACTTACCTTTTATTTTGTTGGAAATAGCTAACCTAACCCTATTGAAATTGATAGGTAATCAGGACCTGTACCCTTTGAAAAGGTCCGGTGCCTACACAATAGATATTTGTCAGGCAACTTATTTATGGTTGGGATTACGACTGAGGGTTGTCATTTAAATTTTATTGTGCTCGAAAAATCAACGAAATATTGTGGAATGGAGTTTACCTTGCCGCTGGGCCGCAAGGCCATTGGTTTCAAAACGGCCAATCCACTAATCCCAAAAATGAATATTTAATCAGTTGATGAAATCGCAAAAAAACTATAAATTTTCGTTGTTTGTTCAGAAAAAACAAAATTGATTTAAATTTCAAGAAACAAATTTTTGTTTAAATTTCCTTTCATAAGATAAGTTCCATAATCCGGATTTTCCTGTGCAAAATATCCGTCACTTTGTTAAGGTCTAAATTATCAATGTCCTGGTACTGATAACGGCCACATAACTGACCACTATTGTTCCAACAATAGTATTCCTATAGAAGTTATCTTGTAGCACAGATTACTCCTGTCACAATATATAAACGCCCTCGAAATAACAATACAACGCGGCAGAAAGGGATTCTTATAATGTCAAGTTACTAAGATTATGCCGTCTTTATTGCGGTGGCTCCGTAGTGTTCATTTTACATTGCATAAACCGCTTTTAAATTATCACGTTGGTGTAGGTAGTTGCTGATTTGTTTGTACCACAATAATTTAGTTAATAATGTAAATAAAACCACCCAGCCTTCCTCCACTAGAGATACTAGTAGTACCAAGTAGATATGGGGCTGTGCCTCATAATATTAGATGTAAATTAACCATGATTATGCTAAGAAAAAAGTAGGTGGTTATAAAAGGAGAAGTTCTAAAAAAATATGACCTGTGTTGACACAACTGTGTTAACTACTTAACGTAATCAAAGAAGTAAGGTTAATTTAAAGAGAAATATGACATTAAATGCGTACGACCAGATACTGATCCTAAGATCCAAAGATACTGTTGAAATCTAAAAGGAGGAAAAATAGGAACTTGATATGAGGTTTACAAAAACCGTATGGAATCAGTCTCTTAAGAATTGTAGTTACTGAAAGTATAAAGTACCAGTGGCGTGCATACAATGAAAGCACAAATGCATTGCCTACCCTGACGTTTTGATATCTTTTTATTTTCCCATTTAATTTTAATTCCGATAATATAAATTATAATTTGATTAAAAAGTATAATGAAAATTTAAAAAAGTTTGCTTTAAGTGCCAATTAAAATATTAATTATAATTATATCATAGAAAAACAGTCTAACACTCATATAACGCTACGTATATTAAAAGGAATAATATTCACCGCCCTGGCCCCCTGCGACCGCAATCCGCTTACATTAAAAAGCATCCCATAGCAAATCAAAGGCATACATTTAGACCGTCAATACTGGATTTATATGCAAGCGACAAGCAGTGCATAAAAAGACAGCTAAATGAAACGATACATCAAAAGAAGAGGCGAGCCAGAAGCCATGCGACGAAGGAACGATGAGTGAATTTGACTGGATTCACCGTTGCCAAAATGTGCTTTTATTAATTAATATTCTGATACACATCGTTTTTACCCTTTAGTAATTGGTTAGAAAGTGTTTATCTCTAAATTAAGTTACAGTACATCGGGCATCCCTAAACTTATTAATATTTGGGCATTAATAATTTAATAATGCGATGCAATTTTGTAAGAAACTGAAACCTGATAAGACAATGCCGGCACCGCACCGGTCCGCTATTAATTAACAATAATTTCAGTTTTTCTATAAATTTCTGTGCCCTCCTCTTGTATGAGATCGGGATTTCACGCGCCGCACTTTTAATAATTGTTTTGAAAGCTTATTAGTAACTTTTTTTAGTAATTTACCTATAAAAGAGGGATTGTTGTTTTGTTTGTGAGTTGTATTGTTGGTTAGAAAGATTTTTTGAATAGTTTTAGTGTTTTTTTATTATGGAGTGCCAGTGCGATGACAGTGTAAACTGTGGTGAAACTTATTAACAGTAAGCCCTTTACAAGTATGACATTTAACGCAAAACAGAGCAGTTGTTTGCAGCCATTCATGCCCTAGTTTACGTTTCCGTAAGACATTCGTGAAAGTACCTACCATATTGTTAAGTACTATTAGTTTTATTGTTTTGCCTAACGCCTACATTTTTTGGAGGCTTAAAAAAAACCGTTTTGGGCGTGGCACCTGAATAAAAATTTCGGGCTTTCTCCTTCTTTGACATTTTCGATTCTGTTGCCTACCCTATTTTAAATGGCACTGCACGCCACTGTAAAGTACCCGAGGGCCGAGAAGACCCAGACATCTGGCAACGAATGACCATACTATATGGTTTTGTTAAAAGAGGGGGTTTATAAAAGTCTATCGGAGTGAGATTAGACACTGCACTAAAGCTCTACACTTGAGAGAGAAGGTTGTATCACTGGCACTAGATGGCACAATAGACATGAAAAAAATCTTTTCAAATATTATACGAAAATTTAAAAGGTTATTAAAAAGTAATGAAAAATTGTTTTCTATAATTTAAATAGTGATTGATAACAATCGAGAATCCTTAGTACAGATAGAAAATATTAACGAGATAGGAAGAGGTAGGGTATTGTTGAAGGAGAGATTAAATTATGATTATCCCAGATTTAAGGTATTAAATTGGTGCTGCTGTGGAGAGGGAGGGGGGTATAGAATAGATGATTAATATTTACGAGAATTGACAATATTTATGTTTACTTCACAAGCCTAACAATGAAAACATACCTTACGCTACTCATGCTGTTGACGGTCTCCAAAAATGATTTCTTACCTGTATCTTATTTCATTAGAAAATTAATGAAAGTGTCTAAGAAAGTCCCGTTAACGTAGCGGAATCTCCCTTAGATCAAGCTCCTTATTAACAAAATAAGATTTCGGAATTCTAAAGGGGACTTTAGAATTCTAAGGAAGGATTATTCATTGCGTATTTCGTTTTCGCGTCTTTTGAAAAACAAATTTGATTCGGTATTGGAAGCAGAATAATTTTGTGTCCCGAAGAGTGATAGCAAAAAACGTCCATAAAACCTAATAAAAATATCTAGGAAATAATGTATAAAAAATAAGCTTCCTACATGACCTAAAATAACTGGTTTGGGTGAGATTCTGCCTTTTTGAATATATTATTTTTTAATTCTCAGGAAATGGATTTACGCAGACCAAAAATTAAGTTAAGCAAAAACAGGGAAAATTAAGGTCTTAATAATTATTCTCCATAAATCGACCTGTACTCTATTTAATTATTCTCAAATACCCTTTGACGTAAATATTGAAAGTAAGACTTTCAAAATAAAAAATATTAAGTTGCGTCACACTCGAATTATCAAAACGCCTTGCTTCTCACCCACTTGACTGGTATACTGGCAGCAGTATATCGACGTCTACCGGGCGATACAGAATGTCTGACTGTGTTCGTCGATTAATTTACGAGGAAGTGTGGACAGTGTCCCAAAAATTTAGTTTATTTAATTTTTCTTGTAAATAAAAATGTCGGGTAACAATCAGTTGCAAACTTTTGAGTTTTTACCTAACAATAAAATAAAAACTTTTTATCGTAATGTGTATGTTTTCATCATAAAGATAAAATTTATAAATAGAAAATGCTTTTGGTTAACCCGAATATTTCATCATCAATTTAATTTATTTAAAGTAGCATAATCAAGTATAAATAAAACAGTCTCCTTTTGTGTCGTTTAAATCCCTGCCATTTTTGAATTAACTATTATTAATCTCTGACCTGGGCAGTGGCGGCTTTCCAGAGGCGGCAGTGCCAACCCAGTGTCAAAACAACAGACAGTATATTATATATTATTTATCTATATCAATTTGAATTTTTATGACTCACAAACTGCCAGCGAATAAACGCTCCACTTTTTAAATCGCCCTTGTTACCCAGGACGTCATAATGGATTAGTCGCAAACGACACCGCCATCAAATAAATTGCTTTACTTTTTAAATCGCCTTGTAACCCAAGACGGCTGGCCGTCCCTGCCGAAAGAATTTCAGGCTATATAATAGGCAACCAAACATACAACACTCAGTATATTGTATTCAATATAAGACAACAGTGACGGAAAATATGTATGCCTGGCAATTTAAAGTGAAGTTAAGGTTAAGACTAATATTATTATGGACCGGAAAGATTTTGTATCATTTGTTGTTTTTGAAGTTTTCGTTATTATTCTCAAAAGAAAAGGACTGAATTAGTGTAAAATTAATAGATCATCATCATAGATCAATTAAAAACATGGAAGAACTACATAGAGGAACTTTTTGAGGATGATAGAGATATAAACAGAATAGAAACAGACCACGAAGATAGTGGACCAGAGATCACCGAACGAGAGGTAATCCATGCAATAAAGACCATAAAAGACGGAAAAGCTGCAGGCCCAGACGAGTTGCCTTCTGAAATACTAAAGTTGGTAGAAGAAGAGAATACTCACCATCTTACAAATCTGTTCAACACAATATACAGAACAGGTATCATACCCAAAGAATGGCTGTTATCAACGTTTGTTGTCATACCAAAAAAACATAATGCAAGGCAGTGCACAGACTACCGAAATATTAGTCTCATGAATCACACGTTAAAAATATTTCTGAAACTGATACATAATAGAATGTACAAAATCTTAGAGCAAGATATAGGTGAGACTCAGTTCGGCTTTCGAGATGGATTGGGTACAAGAGAAGCACTCTTTGCATTGAACGTTCTTGCGCAACGAAGTATGGACATGAACCAAGACCTCTATATATGCTTCATTGATTACAACAAAGCGTTCGATAAGGTACTCGCCTACTACTTACTACTACTCGTACTACGCCACGAACTTCTCATCCAGCTCCTTAAAAGGAAAAATCTAGACACCCGTAACGTCAAAATCATAACGAATCTTTATTTCAATCAAAAAGCGGTGGTGAAAATAGAAGGAAAAAACACAGATGAAATAGAAATCCGAAGAGGTGTTAGGCAGGGATGCGTGTTATCGCCGATGTTGTTTAACCTCTACTCAGAAGAAATAATGAAACGAGCACTAGAAGACGAATCAAGGGGTGTTATAATTAACGGAGTACATATTAACAATATAAGGTATGCGGATGATACTATTCTGATAGCTACTAGTCTGGAGGATTTACAGGTGCTACTAGACAAAGTAAATAACACGAGCGAAGAATTCGGACTGTCGCTAAATGTAAAAAAGACTAAGTTCATGATAGTATCCAAAACGACACAAAATAACGCCCAAATCATAGTAAATAACCAGCCCATAGAAAGAGTTGAGAGATATAAATATCTAGGTACCATCGTAAGTAAAGACAACGAGTGCACTGAAGAAATCAAAAGCAGAATAGGACAGGCGAGAGCAACATTTATGAAAATGAAAAGGGTGTTTTGCAGCAGCGACCTTGGTATGGATTTAAAGATCAGGATGGTGAGATGCTATGTGTTATCGGTACTGTTCTATGGAGCAGAGGCATGGACCCTTAAGGGGAAGGAAATGAAAAGGCTGGAGGCATTCGAGCTATGGATATACCGCAGAATACTGAAGATAAAATGGACCGATAGAGTAACGAATGTGGAAGTCATGAGAAGAATGAGAAAGGATAAAGAGATTGTTATTACAGTAAAAAAACGCAAACTGCAATATTTGGGACATGTGATGAGGGGAGAAAGATATAACTTACTACGACTCATAATGCAAGGAAAAATACAGGGACGGAGAAGTGTGGGGAGACGACGCCATTCTTGGTTGCGAAATTTGCGAGACTGGTTCAACTGCACCACAAATCAGCTATTCCGATCAGCTGTATCACGAATACGTATAGCCTTGATGATTGCCAACCTTCGCAACGAAGACGGCACTTAAAGAAGAAGAATAGATCAGAGTGATCAGAGTAAGTGTTGTCTATTGAAAAACAAAACTTTGGGTTTGGTTTGTTAAGATTAGTACCTCAGGTAATTTTAAAATTTAAATAAAATATCTTGTGTTGACGAAAAAGTTGAGGGTAACGCACGCCAAGTTAAAACTGAGATGAAGAGTGATCTTATTTAATATATTTGATAGTTTAACATGTGTATTTTCGTATCTTCCTTCAATGAACAAATTAAAATAAAAAACAATGGTCGTGTCCGACGACCCCTAAAATGTTGAATTTAATTAATACTAGAGGCAAGGAGAGTAATAGGTTATTTTCAGAAAACTGGTATAAAAAAAATGTATGGCTAACGGTGAGGGGAGTGAAACCAAAATTAAACTGTTTTGTTGACCAAATGCATTTAATTTTCAAAATAAAAAAAAATCAAAATCGGAAGTGCTTCTGTACCTACAATCAACGAAAATCTTTACTTACTACCAGTTGAATAGTTTTTCTTTGTACAATAACTATCCGTATATCGCACTTTTGAACAACCACAGGTGGACAAATATCCTCCAGATGAAAATGACGGCAGCATGCTTTTCATCTTAATATGTATACAAAGCAACGACGCAAAGTGCTGCAGCTTATATTTTATTCTTTAAACTTTAACTGCTAATAACCCACACACGGACGTAAAGTACATATCATCTTCCAGCAATTTATTCATAAAACCCTTTCTCGCATTTACGCAATATTAGTCAAAATATTAAGATAAGATTAAGAGTGAAAATGACAGTCCTAAAATTCGTTTCATTAATCAGGGCCCCAATTCTCGAGCGTAAGAGAACGGAGATGATCACATCACTCACTCGGAAGAGCATTCACTTCCCCGGTTCATTCCCCACAAAACAATAGTCGTTGATATGAATGAATGGTCCCGTAGTGTACTCAAAAATACCATTCATGGGTTGCCTGGGAATTCCGCCCGTATTTTCCCGAGAACTAGAGATGGAATGGACCTGCATTCTGCCGGACTACCGGTCAAGTTACCGGACCGAACAATTTCCATATGGATTAGCTGGCCCATTACTAGTAACGGAAATATTATTTTGGTTTTTTTCGCTTTCTCCGTCCCTGTACTATTGGCAACAACCTGTAATCTATATGTTTTACTTGTGCAATAAGCAATGTTTATGGCGCTATCATCGAGTGAAGCGCGATTCACCAAACTTGTTTCTGTGAATTCTGAATGTAACACAGGAATACAGTAAATATTATACAGATTATAATAATGTATTAATTAAAAGAAAAGGCGCTATGTTTTATGTTGTGACATTGACATTAATTGACGGTTAATTGTTTATTTATTTCGTGTTGTTATAGTATTGGGTGAACACCAACATCAGACTGTATTTTATTATTATATTTTAAAATAAATTCTTGATTCTTGTTATCAAAATGATTTGGGTTAAAATTTGCGGTGACTTATTATCACTAGGTGCTTGGTAGGTGTAGTGACATCACTACCTATTATTTATAAAATAATTACAGCAAAATCACAACAAATTCCTACACAACACTAGAATACCTTTATCTGTCAAATATTTAAAAACGACAGAAACGTCATAGTCAACGATCAAAAATTGAGGTTGAGTTAATCAAGTCTCTTCATCTTCTTCTATTATTCATATATATATAAACTATCGCCGACGCCACAGAAGTTTGCTTATAGAGTACCACTAATTCTAGCGATAGCGATCTTGTCGCTTGCCTATCCTTATCACTTCCCCTGATAATAAAAGATACAGAGTGCCAGTCCAGGAGTCTTGGGTTTTTCTATTCCCGTTCCGTAACCTTCCAATTCCTGAAATCTGGTTATTATGAAACCCGGTTCCTGAAACATTCGGTCACAACTGTCAACCAAAACAACTGATCAAAATAGCTCGGTGTTTACGGTTAGTATTGAAATTTTGATTTTTAGGTAGGTTGATATTTTATTTACTGAGGCGTTCTGTCATAAAAGATTTATAAAAAAAAACACTATAAAGCACCAAAGAAAGCCAAAGAAAAATATAGGTTTAGGTCTTTTTATATTAGTTAAAACGAATCGAACTGGTTCTTCAGTGTCACTGATGTCAGCTACTTAGCGACCGGTTGTGGTTACGGAACGTCACCCTAAGTCAGTTACTTTACAAACTTGGCACTGCCTCGCCATAATATTGTTTTTGTAAAAATTTTAAAAACAAACTCTGAAATGCTTCTCGATCATAAACAGTAGCCTTCGATCGCAAGGAAAAAGACCAATGTTGTCAGGTTTAGTATAGACATAGTTTAAAGAATATAATATAAGTTGCGGCACTCTCCGTCGGGCCTTTGATGTATTCATGACACAAGCGTGCCGCCGCTACCTGCATTCAGTCCTAATCCACACGCATTACCTTACCTACTTAAAAACGCAATTTAGTCCAGCTTGATTAATATTTGTATACCTGGGGTTTTCCAAAAGTATGATATAAGATTATTTTAGAAATAGAAAATATTATTTAATTCGCATAAAGTTTTAGTAAATAAACAATATACAATATTGAAATAATAGTCTTATGGCACATTTGAAATTTGATAACTAGGTATAAATTTACGTATATAAAAAGCGCATTGCATGTTTAATTAGTTTTAATATCAAAAATACAGTTCACAAATACAAAATAACAAAAAAACTTACAAAATTTTTAAAATACTTACTTTAATATTACCTTTATTTAATTTTATTGTTTTAACATCGCTGTTTATAAATTTTAATATAAAATAAATATGGACCCTAATATATAAATTTAAAAAATAATCTAAGGAAATATTGTACAAGGGTGAATATAAACAATTTTAGAAAATTTCCTTTTTGCAGATTGCCAACGGATTCGCCACAAGCTAAATTATTAAATCTTTTTACAAAAATACTTTTTAATTCCATTATATACTTAACAATACTCCTGCATGGAAGGCATTGTTAAACCACCAAAAGGAGTTTTTGAATTCTGAGCCTTTAATTTACAAAACATAATTTAATCATTATAGGGAGTGTCCTCTATGATATAAGATAAGTTAACACATACCTCACAACTATGTTGCAATAGACATTTTTTTAAAAGATAGCCGGTTACGTATATCAATGCATTCCCTTCTGGCTTTTAAAATTGGCATAATCATTCGTAAACTCTTAGCGGGGTTGTCAGTGTTGTTGTGTCTGTAAGTGCGGCCAGAGAGATATAACATCTTTACAACTGTTATCGAATTCGGGAGTTAAATTCATCAAAACTTCATTGACGTCATCCATCAGTTTGCATCATCGGCACTATATCAAAATACCTAAGCGCAAATAACTTTTTAAATGCTCTGTAAGATTGGATAGGAGTAGGGTTCCTGGCATTACCACAACAATTCCGTATTTGTCCACAATAGTTTTCAAGACAGTCTTGATTAAGGTTTCGAGTGAATAAATAGTTATATCCTTTAGCTTGTAATGTCTCGCGCAGAATAAAAATTAATTTTATTGTCATTCTCCATCCAAAAATAAATTTTAATTGTTTTGTTACAACTATTCCCTCAAAATTAAGAACTTTAAGATTTTTAAAAAGATGGTCCATTTCCTTTAAAAAACTTGTTTGTTTTTGAGTCCCCATAAAGCCTTGAAATTTTTCTAAATTACTGGAGTTTAGTACATCGAAAAAGGCGTTCATTTTAAAAATAATATTTGCTGTGGGCTAAGCCTCTTCAGGTAAAGCATTAAATTCGATATATGTATGCATTGCCACCGCTACCGAGTGGCTAAATACTTGGTTCGCTCATTTGACTTTTATATTTTGAAAATTATTTGGATAAATATGTTCGTGAGTTAACCGTGGTGCAAGTTTGAATTGTTTAGGTTTGTCTTGATCTTTTGGGCATCTAAAAAATGATAGTCCGCCTTTTATTCGACTCTCACAACCGTCCACTGAACAAACACTGTTACCCGGCATTTTATGTTTTAACAAACATTAAGTAAATTAAATTTCTCGGGCAACGTGTAGACTGCCTCGTAATATAATTTAAACCACAGTGAGACGTTCTGTGCTCTGTATCGACTGGTCCACCAGTGCCGGTGGACCGGTCAGGCGGGGTGAGAGGCAGGTCGTTTTCATAATTTGACGAAGTGACGCAACTTATATTTATTCTTTAAACTATAGTATAGATTTCACCAGAAATATTGAAGCAATTATTACATTTTATTTAATTAATTATTATAATTTACAGTTATATTGTGTGTAATTATGTACGTAATTATTATTGGCTCGATTTATTCGGATTTGAGGATATAATAAATAATATTAAAGGCAATTTTTAGGGGGTCAGACGAGTTGAACGAATGAAATAAGGAATTGAAATACTATACAGGCAGAGTACAAATTCTACCGTGATACAGGTATCATGATGCATTAAAAAAAACTGTAAAAAATCATAAAACCCGGTCGCGGACTATGTATATATATATATACTACTATATAGACTATGTAATAAAACTAAAAATTTAAGAAATAGGTATGATAAGAGATGAAAAAAGACATTTAACAACAGTTTATGAAGTATTCAAGACGCAAAGGCTCGAAGCCAGACAACAATAAAGGCGCCATCGACACTCGTCGAGTTGTTCTTTGCATTGCTTCTAGCTTTTCAACATTTATGTAAGACAGCTAGTAATTACTGACAGTGTTTACTACACATACTATGTACCCTCGTGATGCGAGTTCTAATAAAAATCAAAAAAAAAATATTGTTAAAACAACTATTCAAAATTAACTCACAAAATTATTTAGAAAAAAATATTACACGTGACATACTATTAGGTATTTACGTTTTGCACACTTTCTTAGCTAACCTCAAGAATGTTTTGACACATCAGGGTTCCCGACAAAAAGTCAAAATGAAATTCCCTGACTTTCCAGGTCTACTTCAAAAACTTTCCCTGACTCAGATTAGCTCTACAGAATTTTTTGATTTTGCTATTGCAGTCTGAAAATATTATCGGAAAAATGAAAATACTATTGTTCACGCTATTCATCGAACTGTGTGTTTCAATTAAATGCATAGTCAAGATAATTTCTGCTTTCATGACAGATAAATCAGTGGTAAAAAAATCGAGAGAACCATTATTTCCCTTAGTTTGCTGTACTAAACACCCTGAACTGCTTGAAGCTACATCATTTTTATTATTGTCACCTGTTGTGTTCTTTTTTGAAAGAAAATTATTTAGTGCATCTTTATTAGAAGTCTTCCAATTGGTTAAATCCTTCTGATGGAATTTTGTTTTAATATGGCTAATCACTGCCTGTTTACCCATATTACCCAAGCTAATGTTTTTTTTACACAGTAAGCAGCTAAATAAGGTGGAATCAGCAGGTACTGATGAAATGATGTCCTTAAATTGGTCGCACTCTTGAAAAAATGTTTTTTTGGGACTCATCCTAACTTACTTTAATTTAATCGAACATAATTAAAACTAAATTAGAATCGGCAAATAAACTTTATAAACTGTGAAAGTAAGGTTATGATTACATTCTTCTTTCATGAAAATGGGCGGTAGCCAATAGTCACAAACATCGAGTCAAGAGTAAGAGGCGTTTTCTCGCGTCGCATCTGTTTCAAAACAACACAGAACAAAAAAGGGAATTAAAGTATTGTGACAAAAATTATTTTTTCCAGGTTTATGTATTAAATTCCCTGACTTTCCATGACTTCCCTGACTACTTTTCAAATTCCCTGACTTTCCAGGTTTTCCAGAAAAGTGGGAACCCTGCACATTTATACAAGATTCTTAGTCCCCCCTTATATCAGGGTACTCCGCTGGCTTGGGGCGTATATCCTCGCTTTGCAAAATCTCATCTCCCTGACAATCCGTAAATAATACTTTTTCTTCTCAGTATCTAATAATTGGCTGTGGTGCCCACTGAGACGCCAATAGTTTCAATCTAGTTAGGGCTAAATAAGCGCCTTATTACTTCAAATAACTGAACCAAATTTCAACCAAATCGCTTTAAGGATATTTAGACCGTTTTTTTTTTTAACTTCAACGCCCTGTATCTCAGAAACAAAGCAACTCCGGACATAATATGTTCATAGGAACTTATTTTCTTAAAACGACCTTACGTATCACCCTCTGAAGTTTCGTACCGTAGTTAGGAAACACCCTGTAAACATTTCCGGGGAGGAACTTCAATTTACAATAAGAGATTTTTACATAAAACAAATGACAATTTTGTTTGCTACACGATATTACAACTCGTTTTTTAAAGATTATTTCCGAACCTGTGGTGTAAACATAGCTGAATAATCGCGACCAGTAATTACGACTGCACTACAATAATCATTGCTTTTTGCAATAGCAGACGGTAATTACGTGAGTTGACCGGCAACCACGTACTTTATATGGTCTGCATTCGCTTTGGTTCGGCATTGATGAGACTTGCTATTTTTACATGTCGTCGTAAAAGAAAAGTGAAAAAAAACCGCCTTGATCCGTCAAACGTGGGCGGTAGAATTACCTAAAATTATGGTATTTTCAGCGTGTGACGACAATGGTATTTTATTTACTATAAAAATCGAAAAGACTTTTGTTGTAGTTGTGTTGAAACATAGTGAGAAATTAGAAGAGAGGTAAACTGAACGTCAAGTTAGAGGAGCTTGTGTCAAATCAAGAAACAAACCAGTTTGGAAGGGCTGCAATGTACATCAAAACTGACACTGCCACTGCGGACATCTGTACTTGCTGGCCAGCTTCCTTCTTTTGTTATATACTGCTCTTCATTTAGGTCCACCATAACCGTTACTAAGTAGTCATCGTCTCCCTAGTATAACTATTGCCATAGTAACCATTATCATAGAAACCCACGGCAACATATTTGCTAAGGAAGCACGGACCACCATATTATAATCGTGTTTGTAGCTTTATATTTCGTAGCACAATTTTATTATATAATGCCAATGACCATTAATAACTATTATATTTCAATTAGACGGAAAACCCATCTTGGTGTAGATGACCAAAACAACAAAACCGGTTCATGAATAAACTGGTCTATAGGTACTTACCTACTATAATGAAATAATAAAATGAACAGCATAGTGGCGAACTGTAGTTGTTAGACGAGTTTATAAGTATATTTTCATTTTCGTACTAAAGCTACTTATCAACCACCACTTAATTTGACGAAACAACGGAGACCTAAAAGATAACTGCCGAAGATCTCAATTTTGAGGTTATGCATAAAAGGGCCAATTGTCCCGACATGTGGGATCCTACGAGGGACCAATGAAACACAGGGCTTAAAAAATAGGGTACCATAAATATTCAATGCTTCTTATTATACATTCTTCCAGGTATAGCCTGGAGGGAGTCCAGTATGTTCCCTATGGAAGCAGTCTTTTTCCAAATGTCAAGCGAGCATGGCCCTGGGGCCTGCCTAGGATGGGATTTCGGGCAGGCTGCTGCCAAGTGGCCAAAGCGCTCCTAAGGGTTGCGGAAGGATCAGGTAGGCTGATGCCAAGTCGTCAACGCGCTCTTGAGGATAAGGTAGGTAGGTAGGTAGTGAGATCAAGTTGGAGAGACCTAGGTGCTTTGTCCCTTTGTCCACTCAATGCTCGCAGGTATTTATACACAGAAAATGCTCATGACTGATTAAATGAACTTGACATTGGGTGGCACGGTGGTTCGAGATCGCAACGCACAGTGGTTTTAAGGTGTGAAAATGTAATTGTGGTATGGAGGCCATCATTTTGTTAACAGTATCACATATTTTTAAGAAACAGTGGTTGAATTTGTGACAATTTTATCCATGCAATTTAATATAGACTAGAAGTCAAACTAGAACGTTACAGAGCGTCACCCGCTTACATCACGGATTTATCGATCTCGAGCGACACGAGACAGGAACATTTTAAAGTCAAGAGACAGAACACGTCTTACGTCTTCAAGTGGATAACGCTTCTTTACCATTTTAGTTTACCTATCGATTCTTTGATACGTGTGCTCAATGGCGATCCATCGTCAACTAAACGGGTAAAGCTAGACTAAGCCAGATTTCAAAACGTAGAAATTTTACGAAATTTTGCCAGGAATTCAACAAACTTGATCTAACCCATATTTTTTTGTCTACTAACAAGTAAATTTATTTAAGATCTAATTTTGTTTTTAATTCCCCCATATACATATAAGTATTTTAAGATATAGGGTGTTACAATTTTCTTGCACAACAGGCAGTTCACTGTCTAAAAGTGAAGTACTTTTTGATAATTCTTTTATTTCATTTTGGCATGGCAATATGCAAATACCTAAATGTCATTTATTTTTTAAATCGAAAACCGAACACGAAGAAACGCCTAGGCACTGTTTTTGCTAAGTGACAAATCGCAATTTTGAAAATAATATTTATTTTAAAGAAAAACAGTGGTGTATCATTTTTTCGTTAAAGATATCAAAATAAATGTTAGAGCGGACGCCACTACTGGTTGACGTAGAGCAAATCTTTTTAGAGTTTTTATGCCTAGTTAGTACCTACTACAATTCAAAATAATATCTAAAGCGGCCTCAAAAATATTAAGGAAAACCCGTTTTTTTTTTTAAATTTCCAACATCCTGTACCTGTCTCAAAATTAAAGCGGCTGCGGACCTATATTGATATGAACTTCTTGTCTTAAAATCATCCATGGGTTAAGACTCAATACTTATGGTTCCTTAAACAACTCTACGTAAAATAGGTCTTCTGTGTACCGGGTGTTTCACCTAAGGAGGTAATCGGCTATATCTCAGCAAGTAATAACACTAGGACGTTGGGAAAAAATATATATCGATAAAAGCGGCCAAGAGAAATTGCTGGAAATTATTTTCAAGTTCGAAAAATGCCTAGGGGGCGTAAGGGAACTTTCAAAATAGAAATGCCGAAAACCGCACGATAATTGTGTCTATTAACAATTCTATTTAAATGGAAAGTAGTTTCATCCGAGAAAATGACATTTGTTGCGAAGTTATTATCGTTATTGCATCTTTCCATCATCAGCTCACAAAATTCAGCTCTTATATCAAAATCGTCCTCGTTTAACTCATGCACCAACTTTATCTTGTAGGTATGCAACTTCTCCAGCGTAAACAAATTTTTCACTGACTGATGAGACACATTAAAATCCATTGCCATTAGCCTGGATGATTGTGTTGGATTTGCATGTATTGAGAGCATGATATCCAAACTTTTGTCTACCCCGGTTGCTGTTTTAGGTCGACCTGATCTAGCCGCTTTCCTGACACTGCCTGTTTCTCGAAATTTCTTTACCACTTGACACACCGTTGACTGATTTATTGGAGGCCTATTTGGATATAATTCAATAAAAAGTTGACAAACCTGATCTTGCGATCTCTTAATATTTCCGTAACCGCTCATTATTAAAATTTCGACTAGTTGTTTCTCATTCAGATGAACCATAGTGTATACAAATTAGAAATCAGACAACAGAAAATTAAACAGGAACTCAGAATTGACACCTCTTAGGTCGCTGTCATGAAAACACCTTGACTCAACTGGTGGGTATTAGGTAGGAATAATTATAATTAGGAAAGGCTTGCAGATAGGTGAAAATTTGAAATACAAAAAATTCTGAGTATTCCCAGTAGAATCCAAATAAGCAATCATATATGCAGGGTGTCCATTTAAAAAAAGTAAGTCAGTGGCTATGGCAACCAAACCAGAAATGACAGAAAGAATTCATGCAGGTAGAAATGTGGGGAATAATATACTGAACAACTTTCATAGAGGTCACTTTTTCGTATACGAGGTAATTCAAAAGTTACAGGCATTATGCGCGACTTTCTTGCCAACTCTGTATATACATATAGAAAATACAAGGGCATTGTTACTGCAGCCAACTGGATTAATCCAGATACTGCTTAGGCGCAATCATAATCGTTCCCCCACTAAAATTTAGTATTACAATTTTGCCAAATAACTTCCGTTATAAAAAAAAATTACATATTTTCATTTCATTTAAGCCGGTGAGAACTTCATACCAACGGATCGCCACCGCCTCCCTTATTCAATCAACGGCAATCCTAACCCAACAGACATAATATTATACAATTTTTGCATTTGCACAAGATCGTTTGGGTCGTCATTAATAATGTATTCTTAGCGTGCACTTCGGTGAAGGTCGGACGTGCATTCAACAAAAACAAAACTGAATCGCGAATTGGCTCCGAGGTTAAATGAATTATTAACCAATCAAAATGGTAGGCGGTTATAAGTCAAATTAATTTAGGATTTTTATTCTTGATGTATAGGTTGACTTTACTGTCATTAATAGTTTAAGAATTAATTTATAGTTATTTGATTTGCAAAATAAATGGAATTCAATCTAACCAATATGTAGCTTTACAGGAAATGATGTGATGTGCTTTTTGCTGTTACAATATCGCAGTATACAAATATGTTCCGACAGATTTATCTGCAGCTGCCGAAATAATGCGAGCAAAAAACGTTCAGCGCTTCACGATGTTGCCACATACCTTCATTTAATTATATTTTAATATTTTAGCAAGGAAATCCTGGAATTAAATGAAGTCATTGAAAATAAGAAAATAAATAGTAATATAATTAGGAAACTAAGAGTATTTGATTATATTATTAAAATGTTGATATTGAAATGGCATAGAAATATAGCAATCGAAGAGTACAAGTTACCATTTTTAATTTTATTGGTTGACAAGCGCCTCGTGCGACTCGCAAAAACAACCCGCCGAAGTTTCGAGTGTGTCAGTGGAGTACTGATACAACGGGCGAAAGTTATTAAGTTTTTATAATACAACCAAAACAAAA
The DNA here is from genome assembly GCA_963920685.1 of Polydrusus tereticollis. Taxonomy (NCBI): domain Eukaryota; kingdom Metazoa; phylum Arthropoda; class Insecta; order Coleoptera; family Curculionidae; genus Polydrusus; species Polydrusus tereticollis. The sequence goes on from OY987327.1 coordinate 66,077,563, forward strand.
AAATAATTATCACTGAATACCTAAATCATAAAGCTATGTTTTTTTTTCATGCTGGATTATAGCTTTTCAGATAGTAAAAAACGAGAAATATTTTAAATATGTTTAATTTAATTTAGTAATAGTAATTTTACAATACAAAACTTAATTAACATTATAAGTAACTATTCTGTTTATTCGTGTCTGTATTCCTATGCTAAAATATTGCTTTGGCCATAATTATGTAAAAATTCAATTTCCTCAATAACTATTTCTTGTTGATTGGATACAAAATCATAGGGAAATTACTTGCCAGCAAGGACGGTGCTCCACCACACAACATTGTAGCAGTAACTGCCTTTCACAATGAAACTTTTTATTTGTGGATTGGCAGATATGGCACATTGTGGTGGTCGCCAAATACACCAAATTTAACATTATTAGATACTTTTTTTATGGGGCTATTTAAAAGACAATTAAATAATGAAATGTAACTGTTAATACAATAAAAGAAATAATTGTTAAAAAAATTGAATTTTTAAATAACGATTGCCAAGGCGTTATTTTAGCTACCATAGAAAGAAAGAAATGAATATTGCTACTGAAAATATATCGAAAATGGTAAATAATTAAAAATTGAATTTTGAACTTGTTTTTTAGAATTAATAGAAATAACTATATATATTTCGAACGCACAAATTATGCTGATATATCAATATAAAAAATAATATATAGAGTGTGCCATTTCAAAAATCATAGGTTTGGTTAATATATCAAGAACTAAATTAAAAAAAAAAAAAACGACAACGCAAAAAAATTCTATCAGTACCAGCAGTGTTACCCTTTTGATAAGTTAACGCCTACACGGAAAAAATAGTATTGTAAATTTAGTTTAATAAGAATTTTATAGGACCTTTCTCGATAAAACCTCTTAATAAGTATAAATCTCGAGATAAATCTGTTTTTACCAAAATTAATTTGTAAACCAAATTAATAAAAAAAATATGGTTTTTTATAGGGTTCGACCGATACAGTGATTTTTTGCCGATACCGATATATCGGTATCGGCCGATATAAAATGCCGATACCGATATATATCGGCAAAATTTTTATGTTCTCTTCAACGTATTTCTATAAATTGTGTTTTCAGTATTACCAAAATCAGAAAATATCGGCACTTAAAACATATTTTACGTTAAAAATCGCACATCTATGGTAATAACGCCAATACCTCCTACGTGTCGAAAATGGGACCCCCTGTACATAGATTTAAATAGAGCTATCACGACGCGAGATTATCGTGTCTAAGGCCACGTACGCGTGTAGGTACATATCCGTATGGACGGGGTTAAACACCTCATAGTGCGGAAAATCGATATCCGACGCGCGAAAACAGTCGCCGGCCAAAAACGGGCGGGAAAGACGACGCCCTTTCAATGGCCAAAGGTATATCGCTCCCGAGAATACGTTCTTCCGTTGGGAAAAATAAACGTCCTAAAGTAGGTCAGGTATGGATGGTACAGGAATGTTTATAAGGGGTGAAAGGTCGTAAATTTAGATGGACTGTGGATTTGAGAGTTCCCTAAAAGTAATCATTACTAAAAAATATATGTATTTATTTACACGGAAAAATCCTAAACTACCTCTAAGTATACATGTATACTGGTAAATTTTAGATTTGAGACAAGCCTAATTCGCTACGTCTAATAATAAATAGTCAATTATTTAATTAAAAAATCGAAAAATATTGAATTTTACTCATTTTTTTCAAAGCTATTCGATTTGGGATAAATTTAGGCTGTGACTATACAGGCACATTGATATCTATGTTGAAGGCACGCTAATGAGCGTAATCGTTGAAAAATGTCATGTGTGGTTAATTTCCAGAATTTCAGTTCTTAATGCTGGCTGGTACATTTGGGTAATCTTCCGTGTTTGTTTTAAAGCTTCATTCCATAAATTTAAAATGTTGTCTTCGTTCGTAGTTTGACATGCATGCTTGTCATAGTTTCTTCATTCACATGCAGCAACTGCATAAATCTAAAACCTGATATTCGTGGAAAAGTTCACCTTGCAGAAATACATATATAGTATTAACGGAATAGAACATGTTCTAATTTTCGTGTGTATTTATCGATTTTTGAGCCCTAACTACTGCTGTCATAATCTCCACAACCTGACTCTCTTTGTTTTAAAAGAAAATGCTGTTTCTCAGTGCCCTTTTAGTAACATAGGCAAAAGTTTTTGGATTTTTAAATAATAAATACTGTAAGCAGGTATACGTTTGATTTGAAGCTGTCAATTTTGTTTCAAATTTACTCAAGTTTTTAAGTTTAGCAGCATTGAAATTTTTCCGCGAATTTTGTCAAGAAATCCACAAATGTAAAACCAGCATAAACCAGGCTAAAATAATATTTTCTGAAGTAACTTATTTATTTATTTAAGAATATCATCTAACTACGGATTTTAGAGTGAACAGACTGTGGGTTGCCTTTTGATTTGATATTATTGGTACGTATACCTAGGGTATGATTCTACATATAAGTACAAAAAAAAATATGAAAAATAGTTCATATTGCCATATTAAATGTGCAAATGCTTCCATAACATTGTCGAACTACGCAGGCCCTTGAAGATGGTGTTCGGGACGATGCATTGAAGTGACCGGAAATCATTTTCAACAATAACTTATTATAACACTTGGCAATACAAAAAAAAAGGATTTAAAAATATACGGACAGCGCTGATATTATTTTGTTATTACTTTAGGATCTTTTTAACGTAAAAATGTTTAAATAATCATAATGTGTTTAAAAAAAATAGGAAAAATACACTTTGCGAAAAAAATTTGCCCATAAACAACTAACCACCCCTTTGTTCCCACACCAATGGTTGCAATATGGGTATTCCTTAAAAACATACCTACGCTACGTAGAGGTCGAGGTAGAAGTTAATTCCTGTAATTTTGCTTGGTTTTTGGCATATGGCAGCACAGCTTTTTTGTTGATATCTATAAAAAGGGTCCTATATTTTAGAACCGGCTTTAAAAAAACATACAAAAGGTTTTGAACTTAAGCAATGCTTGACATAAAAATGGTTCGAAACCATGACAAATAAGCTATTTTGATAATCAAATCTTTTTATATTAGAAATATTTTTTTTTTAATTTATAGTGTTTATGATATTTTTGGTTTTCCGTTAGTTTCTTCTTCCTTTCTCATATTAAACTAACCTGCTTTATACTGATTGTTGTTAAAGCGCAAATACCCAATTGGTTCGTTCAGTCGGCGTCATTCGTTCGTCGCCGCGCCGTAGGTCGATGTTAGTCTTTTAATATTTTTACGTCAGAGTGCCAGTAAAGCTGGATTTATAATCTCGAAAAGTTGGCGAGGTTGAGGTTCAGTTGGTGTTGGAAATAGGAGTTCAATTTAAAATAAAGGGAACACTCAGTTCCATTTATACACTCGTTCATGTTGTTGATGTAAAGCTCATGTAAGGTTCGCAAACTTCCCGGGTAGTTCGAGATAACCAATTTTTATGCTCGGAGTTCGGAATATCTAACCTCACAAACTTGATCATAACTTCAACCTCACCAACTTTTCGAGTTTATAAATCCAGCTTAACAGTGACTTACCAAATAGTGCTTTGAAATGGTGGCTATTACTCTTCAAAAAGGGAAATCGGAGATGGAATGTGCACCCAGTAAATAAAGAACGCACTAAAGTTGGTGAAATCAGCTGAAAATTACGAACAGAGGCTGGCTTACAACTACTTGGCTTACTAATTACTGGTTAACGAACCTGGGACCTGGGCTACCATGTTTTTCAATTAAAAAGCGGAGTTAGGTAAGAAAGCAGCCCCATGGTCGCCGGAGGAAAACCGCCCTATAAGCGAAAAATGTTTAGGAGCCACTCTCTTTTTTGTTGATGAATCTTGCCTTTCAAGTCGAAATAATAATAATAGTTAAAAATATTAAAATTTTTATTTTACGGTACCTACTAAAAATGTGAAAATACAAGCAAACCTGAAGAAAATCGACGGAAAAATGGACTTAAACAATTTTGATCACAACTAATTATGAAGATTTTAAGCTGCTTCCTACTTGACCAAGAATACTTCTTCTATATTGTTCTAAAAATTTAACAAATTCTGGGCTTGCCTCCAAGGATTTTATTGCTAGACAATTTATTTATTTTCTCCCCGGTATAAAGAGCAAACTGAAAATTATCGGGTATAATACCACTAGTGCATCAAAATTACCGATAATTCTGATTGAAAGCGTATTGTATTGTAACTGAATGAGTTTATTTTCATTTTTGATTAAATCCGAAAGAGCCCGACTTCGAAGAAGGAGGGCTTTTTCGAGATTTAATCAAAAATGAAAATAACCGAATGCAGTTACAATACTACAACACGCTTGAAAGCAGAAGATGCACGAGTGGTATTCGGTGGAATATTTCCCGAAAAATTGTATTGCATGTGCTGTTGGTAATGCTTGTACAAATTTCTTTTATAGAGTGACTACCAAAACGTTCCATATCTTTAAAGAAATCTTGATTTGTAATCAATTCACTTTTTAAATGTCGCAGATTGACATAAGTAAGTTCAATAATAAAAGTTTTTGCGGTAACCGTGGTTACACTTAAATACCCATATACCAGGATATGCAAAAGACGCCTCCAATGTTGGTAAAGAAAATATAATATTATTATTATTATTTTTTAAATATATTTATAAATATAATGTAAAGTATTAAGTTAGTATTAAAATTAAAAAAAGTACATAATAAATAATATATTTATAAACAGTCAAAAATTATGGATTTGTATGATTGTTAGTACACAGTAGTAGTAAAAACTTGATTATGATTGATAGCTACCTACCGGGGGATTATCGCTTCTACTGTGGAATTATCGCTTCTACTGTGGAATTATCGCTTCTACTGTGGAATTATCGCTGTAATTCTTGCGAAAGACCACACTTCTTATGAGATTTTTTATATATATGAGGGAAATATTCGCTGTAATTCTTGCGAAAGACCACACTTCTTATGAGATTTTTTATATATGAGGGAAATATTCGCTGTAATTCTTGCGAAAGACCACTTTTCTTATGAGATTTTTTATATATGAGGGAAATATTCTCGCTAATCGCATTGGGGAGAAAAAACCATTACGTCATTACTACTAGATAACTAACCTCTTTAGAAATTTTCAGAAAAGCTTCAAATTTTGGGTCAGACCTTGAATCCATCGCACTCAAATATTTACTTCAAATTTGTTTTTGCTAACATCAATTATTTGCCACGAGTAATGCACTCATTGTATTATTTAAGAGTATAGAGTAAGTGTTTTTAGCAGATGTGATAAAGTAGCAAATGTATGATTTACTACATAATTTACTTTAATTATTGCTACATTAACATCGCTGATTCCTAGGCTCTTTCACATTACACCAAATATAATAAACGAGGGAGGATGCGGGAGGTTCCAATGAAAATCGGGAGTTTGTGGACTTTGTTTAAAAGGCGGGAGGGTATAATATGAGAAATCGGGAGGTCTAACAACCCTACAGAACGAACCAATCGCGGAGCTAGTTTCAGGCAGCTGCCTGCTAAAAACAAATAATTTTTCACGACTCCAGTATGTTTCTGTTCAGTCGTTTCTGTGGTATTGTTTATTCATCACCGTGCGGCGAGCTTCGCAGCGGGATGAACTACTACACTATGTGTTTACATTCTAATGTTTCACAGCGGCGAAAGTCGATGCATGGCGAGCATCGGGGCGAGATGAACTACTCCAATATGTTTTTACACTATAAGGCACTTTTTTTAATGCTTTTATAGTAATTGGCTTGTAATTAATGAAATGTATCATAATATCTTGTTTTCGGGACTTTCCGAACTAGCACCGGGACTTAGATTTAGTCGCGAAGTCCCGAAGACCTTTTTGGTTCCGCTTGCGAACCCTACGCCCAATTAACCTTAAATTAATTGAATCATAGATATCTCCGGGGTGAAGATTACTCATATTAAACAGGAAAGAAAAATCCAAAATTTCTTCACAAATATTTAATAAATTATCCAATTTTAAACTCGACAGAGAGTTTAAACTAAGGATTGTTTTTGTGTCCAACTTGTTGTACTGATTATTGACAAATTAAAAGAACAAACCTGTTACATTGCTTTTAGTCGAAAATACCACTGCGATTTTACTGTTGCCACCATATTTTAACGTCAAGAACTTTTTTTTTGTTTAAAGATCTCATTCTATATCGAAATACCACTTTTATTACCACTATTTTGTTTATTTTTCAGTGTGCTAAACATTAACATTTTTTCTACTTAAACCTTAACTGTAGTTCTATAATATAAATAAATATATTATTAGCATAATGGTTTGTTTTACTGCTTTACAGTTTTTATAATCCGCTGAATTAAGGCTTTCCACCATTATATGCTTCATTTTTATTCCTGCAAAGTACCAAGGCAATACAAATGCATGTTTCTTAAGTCCACTATAGACATTAACACATAAATATTTGTGAAGAATTTTGGATTTTTCTTTCCTGTTTAACCTTAAATTGTTCAATGTTTTTTTTTTTTCAATAAAAACAATAAACAGTATAATTATTTAATTATTATGTAGATACCTTAACACCTTTCAGTCCACACCATACAAAAATTCACCGGCCAGAAGGATCAGCCCCGCCGTTTTTATGGCACAGGGCACGTCCCAACTTTTCTTTTGGGAAAAATAAGAGTCCTAAAGTAGGTCAGACAGGTATATAAAAAGTTAGGGGAAAGCAGTATATTTCGACAGACTGTTGAGAAATTCCATTTACACTTCATTTAAAAATGAAGAAGAAATGGAGTGAATTAATTCGATGTTTTTTGTAATGCTTTTCGACATTATTAAGCCGGGGACACATTGTGTTGACGTGATGTGTTGTGATGTGATGCTACACGGATCATACAGCTTATTTCTCGGATATTTAAATGAGCGGCGTGCACATTTATCTGATGCTACGCGGCCTGGCGCGTTATGATATCTTGTGCGCGGGCCGGTCAGATTCTTGTCAGACGCTGATACAACACAATATGTCAGAACAATGTATCCCCGGCTTTATTATACTAAGCATCAAGAGAAATTTTCTGATGCACACCAGTTGAATTTTTAGCAATGGCGTTCGCACGCGGCTTGCGCTGAATTCTTCTGAGGAAAGATACGCCACTGATTTTTCTACAAATATTTTTTGTTAATCTTCAATCATTTCTGAAAATCTGGTCTCTTAATTCTCTTTTGTCTGACACACGATTTTTGCATAAAACAATTTTTCTACAAGGCCATATCGATAATATCTGATAAGGTTATTGAGACTAATTGGTAGTACGTAAAGTTTTATGATTTCTCAAGCTATTGGCTTTATTTAATATTATGTTAATGTTTTGAAACATTCTGAGACTTTTATGCATAATTGATTTGACTTTAGTAAAATGTTAAATAATCGACTCAATTACCGTATCTGATTCTAATATTAGCGATCGTCATGCAAAAAAATGTTTTCATAGTTTTACGCGAAAATCGTTTTTTATCGCTTTACCTGAAAAAAATGTTAACTTTTTTGACGCCATAATGGGGTTATTCAGCATTTTTTTAATTTTCTGAAAAATTTTGTAATTTTAGTGAAACTGCAAAAAATTTTAATTTTTTGACGCCTCTAAACCTGGATTTATAAACTCGACAAGTTGGTGAGGTTGAAGTTATGCTCAAGTTCGTGAGGTTAGATATTCCGAACTCCGAGCATAAAAATTGGTTATCTCGAACTACCCGGGAAGTTTTCGAACCTTACATGAGCTTTACATAAACAACATGAACGAGTGTATAAATGGAACTGAGTGTTCCCTTTAGTTTAAATTGAACTCCTATTTCCAACACCAACTGAACCTCAACCTCGCCAACTTTTTGAGTTTATAAATCCAGCTTAAAGCCTTTAAAATAATTTACTAACAGCAAGACATTATTTTAAACTGTCAGGTTATATTCGACTTTGACAGCGCTTGTTTCAGTATTCTTTAAGGTAAGCTTTGTTATCAAAAAATGTCTTGTATTCTTTTCTTTTGTCTAAAATGGTATTAGAGAAAGTATAGTCTAGAACTCATATGGAATGGCATTTCCTACTTGTTATAGAATATACTATTAAAAGTAGTAATGCTTTAACTGAACAAAGAAACAGTAAGCGAATCTCCCTTGTATATGCACAGAAAGGCCGTTGCACAAGTTGAAAGCGGACGAACTGTGGGACTTAATGACGTCACCGCCTCGCCCGGGTTATATTTGATTTTGATCTCGTCTATTTCGAAAACTACTTATCGAATTTACTTCAAATTTTCATGGCTGATCAGTGATCATACCTTATAAATGCTCCATACAAATTAGGTAAAGAGTGTAATTTCAAGTTTGACCAAATGAGCCCATTGTAGGTCCCAAAACACCATATTCGATTATATTAGTCCGTTGCTAAGCAACAATCAAAAATCGATACAAGAAAGAAGTAACATGTTCCCGTAGCGAATTTCGTTGTTTTTTTTTTTTAATTTCATTTTTTATTCGATTTCGATTTCAGAAAAAATAGTACATGCAACTCGTAGGAAGATCATATCCTCGGCCTCGGACGCTTGCTGCAATATGCATCCTCGTCCGAGAATATGTTACTTTTCCTCCTAGATACACAATATACTATTTATTCTCAGAAAAAATAGTGATGTACTATTTTTCCTTTAAAACTATTCAGCGTAAATGACGCCCATGCGTCACCGATAAAAATTAAAAAAAAATTTATTTAAATATATTTAGATATGTTTAACTATGAAAAATAATATTCGAGCAAAATTTCTCAAAATTTTAATCAATCATCAAAAAAGGCAATTTCTGTCATTGAACCGATCTTGTAAATTCTTAGGGTACGGACCAAACAAAAAAAAAACTAAAAAAATAAATCCCGAAAACACTATACATAAAATTGGACATACAATTATGTTAATTAAACAACTGAATAAAAAACTTACTGACCGACTGTATTTTGCAAATAATTTTTAAACATTTATAATCAATTTCAGTGATTACTGGGCCCGTAAAAAATCGTGTTCTAACTTGGATGGCGTAATGCGTTGTTAATATCAGCGAAAGGTTCTGATCTGGCAAGAAACTTGACTATGAGTGGTATGAGTGGTAACCACTATTTGGATCTAATTCTTTAACAGCTTTTAAAGCAACATTTTTTTCACTCTGTTAGTGTTTGCTGAGTTTTTGTTGAGTCAAGAAGATATGCCAACAAATGATATGGGGTTTATACACTGTTCATAACGCCTCTTAAATTTTTGCAGTTGATTTAAAGTTATGTCCGTTCAAAATTGGTTAGGGCGGACGCAACCTTATATAAACAGTGGAGGGTTTTCTTGTTCTGACAGGAATTTGCAGCTCTAAGCGTTTTTCGACAGGAACTATCTTCATTAAAATTTGAAGAACGGTGGGAATAAAATCAAAAACGATTGATCTTTTTCAAAAAAACGCGATTTTTAATGTTTTCCAAAAAATTATGATTTTTTTTAGCCCTGGGTTCACTACACACAAATGAATACTAGACAAATTGCATGCGATTAACATTTATTGAATGTTTTCCGAATTAAACGATATTTTTAGTTCAGGTTGCAAACTATCTCTTGAAAATGTGCATTTCTTTTAGCGAAACCATATTGATCGCTGGGGCACCGTCAATCACTGGAACATTTACTTTAATACTGTTTATCCTTACCCAACTAAAAGGCTAACGTCACAAAGACTATATCAGTCGTAAAACTATCCCGCAGTAAATATATGTGGCATTATTTACCGGCATTAATAATAAAAGCTTTATTGTGGTTAGCACATAATATCTTTCAAATTTTAGGTCTTTCCTGCTTCCGCAAGAATTTTTATACAAACCAGCTGCATTTTTACAAGCTCTGTTTATAATGCCTTCCATCCGAATGATCAGATGAAAAACATCCCGAATACGGAAGTGCTTGCACCAGGCCGAGCTGGCACGGTGCCAGAGTGTCATAAGCCAGCGATGAGGAAGCGTTGGCGCAATGGTTCGACAAATTGGCCGTCGATACAAAGATATGTGTATTCGGCGTAAACAAATACAAATTTACAAATGTGTCTTTTACAGGCGTGAGTGTCGAGTTATTTATCCATGCACCTTGCTATTTTTAAGAATTTACTTTTAGCTATCTTACATACACAGCAAAAACATTCGGCAAATCTACTGTGCAAAATATCATATTCGTTCCTTGCAAGGACGCAGTGTTTACTGATTGTTCTTGGTTATTTTAATGAGTTTGGTTAAAATATCGTTTGTTTATAGGGTGCATGCCAAATTCCGACTCAAAAAAATCATAAAATCATCGTCAAATTTCAGTTTGCCAATTCTTTACTATTTACGCGAAAAATAAGAAATAACGAATTTTCGGTCAAATTTCCGCAAACTATTTTTTTTTAATGGGCGAAATTTATTAATAATTATCATTATTCACTAATATTATTTATCCTTAACGTCTTAATCGGAACCTGCACATTTTCTTATTGCATAAATATGTTTAATTACATTAAAAAATATGACGCCTTAGATATCATTAATTAATATTATTAAATTTTATTAAGTAATTTTATTAAAGTAATTATTTGCTATTTTGCTATTTTGACAGCGAGCCTTTTTAAAAAATTTAAAGACAAGGGTGGCCCATTACTGGTAGTCCAATATTCTTGTTTTTAATAGAAAAACGGAATAAATGTTGCATATTATAAATATATATTTTAAAACTATTTTTTGCAATATAGGTTACTAGAAAACGCCCTTAAAACGGAAGAATACGTTATATGTAGTTTATTTTGGTCAATAACTCCGGTTCTATAAAGCTGTAGTAATCAACTTGAAATTAATATTATTCCGGCTTTCAATAAGAATATTGCCATATTATTCTTATTGAGAAACATATCAATTTCGAAACTTAGGAAGTTTTATGGTTTAGTCTGATGCATATTTTGAATATTTAGCCAGCTGACTTCCACTTCTGGTTTAAACAGAAGTCATATCGACTTTGATATTTTAACGGAACATCTTCTATATTTCCTAATATTTGGATTCTACGAAAATTTCTACATTAATGACATGAAACACTTTCTATACCTATCTTTGATAGTTTCTGAGATAATAGCGATTGAAAATGTTAAAATGGCTTAATTTAAACCGTTTTGACAGAAAACAAGGTAATGTAGGAAAAAAGCTATGCTAATTTCAGTTTATTTACGAAGTATATTACCACCACAACAATTTCACTTCCAATTAAACCGAAAGTGCTACAAAAGTTAACATGTAAGGTCAAATTACTCCAAAAATTTTAAGGTCTCGGATCACTAGTGAGTGTTTTGAATGCTAGAAAAGGCCCGGGATCCGACGGCATTAAGTATACGGCAAAGGTAGGTTTGAGAAAATCTAAGTTTTGTTGGGGGGGTCATGACTATCATAACCATAAATATAGGGGTTTTACTGAAATGTTAAGAATTTAATTCTTTATTAGATCCTATTAAAACAGACCTATCATTGTGTTTAACATTGTTGCGAAAAAGCCTAATAGTCGCTTATATTTCAGGTAACACCATCTAGCGGCGAAGGCAAAATTTAAGAATATAATTACAAAAGCTCGAACAGAAGCACAATTTGTAGATAAATATTGCTCTCTTAAATTAGATCAAGTTAATTCAAATCGGTTATGCCAAATGGGAGTAATCGTAGTTTATGAAAAAAAAAACATTTGAATTTCCCCCACCATTTTATTGCACTAGATAGGAAAATGTTTGCATTACAAAAATTATAACAAAATATGCAAGGATTAAAACACAAAGAGAATCCTAATATTTGCTGTGGTCATGACTGTCACGCCCCCTTGCCGGACTTTTACAACAAACTCGAAAATAATTTCCAACATTTTCTCTTGGGCACTTTTATTAAAAAAGGTTTTACCTGAAAGTTCTATTAATGACAGTTTCTGAGATATAGCCGGCGGCCATTCTTAGTCGTTCACCCGGTATACATAATTTAAAATACGACATTTTTGTAGCGGCGGCATTCTAACACCAAGCAGTTTAAAACTTCAAAACAAAATTGGCAAGAAACATTTTTAGTTAGGCTACTTCCGAGGTGTCGATTGTTTGTCGATACAAGAAAAGTTCTTTTTATTGATACACTGATTTCTTATTTGTTACACATTTTAGGTAAATGTCAAAAATTCTGCTAGAACAAATGAAAAGACATTGTGGCTTTGCTATAGATACTAAAATTATAAATATTATTTATGATTATCTTACCATGTTTGCAGCTTCGTAAGATCTTGGAACTGTATGACTAACCTGAAAAAAAATATTAACGTTAATAAAGAAAGAAAACTTAACCAACCCATATAAAATAATTTTTAATTTAATTGTATTCATAGATTGTGTACAAATTCTGAAAAACCATACATTTAGTACATAATCTGATGTCAGGTCCAAATTTTGGCAGGCTTGATAATAATTAACTCTATGAGACCCTGTGTGAATAATTATGTACATATTCTTCATACATTTTTTTCTGCTTTAAAAATTAATTCTGTACGTCGCGTTTAGACGAAAAAAGACATAATACTGAACATGCCTTGCAATATGCTATGCTAGTAGTCCAATAAACGGAACGCTTACAAAGGAATTTTGGTCAGAAAGCTGCTTTTTTGGTAGAAGGTACATTTTAATGTTTGAAAAGACACTTCGGTATTATTTTGTATTCAACCCTTGCATAAGGAATGGCAAATAACTTTAAAATGCTTTTCTGACCCGTAGCTTTAAAACAAAAAACACTAGAAAAAAAGGTTTTAGACAAAAGTTGTAGAGCATTTAAATCTGAATAAAAACGTTTATGATCATTTTTACGATATCTCTATTAGTTGTGGTCTTAGAATCATGTGAACTTTGAGGGTTGGTAGGCGTCTTCGAAATTTCACATAGGTACGCATTAAATTTTCAACTTGGCAACACTGCCCATCGTCTGACTGAGACTCTATACGGGTGTCTGAAAAAAGTTTTTTGGTACGTTAATTTACTACAGTATGTTATTTTTGTACTGTTTTGAGGTTTTTATGAGTGAAACATTTTTGTGATATATTGTTTGAATAACCCTGTGAAAGGTATGTATAAAACTAAGCCAAAAATATTGAATGGTTTTTAATTATTTTATATAATATGATATTTTTATTGGGGTATGTATCTTGAATAATAATATTGCCCATTGCCAGTCAACTGTGAAGATATTAAGGTTAAACGATTTTTGTAGGTTAAAAGGGTAAAAGCAAGAAATCAGTTTTAAACAGTTTTTTTAGAGCAAATTTTTGGGTGCCCATAATTGATGGTGTACCAGTTTAATATACACTCCTATTCCTATAATAGGTATCACCTATATGAAAAATAGTATAAAGTACTTATAACTGTGCAGTGAAATTTATCACTTACTCAGATTTTAATATTTTCTTACATTGTCTTTCTAAAGTAAAGTAATATTTTTTGTTTTTAAAATTTTCGAAGTGAAAACTATCCTACGTGCTGTTCCGCGGTATTAGCTATCTACTAACCAAATTTCTCATACACCTAAAATATAAAAATAAATGTTATTTGCGCACCCTGTATCCGCAAAAAATCATTCGGCATCTAAAAACCCGATAAATACTGCACTAGACCACTGCCGTCTCGAAGAACAGGCCGTCATGTTAAGATCGTGACGTCACATTAGAAGATGGAATTTATTATAGAGGCTATATGTCATGTAGATAATAAAATTGATATTTGGAAGTCAAAGATGTCTTAAATTATATCAAATAAGGTATAGAATCGTATATTGAAAAGGTATTTCGATGATGAGTATACAGAGTCATTCAAGACTATAAACTAGCTAGCTTGTTATGATCACTAAGTATTGCTTTCGATTTTCGATACTCTTTCGTGGTTACGAAAATAATTCCCAAATAATTCCTGAATAACAAACATTAGAAACAATTTCATAGAAAGCTATTTTAGATAAAATTTTATATCAGTCATTGGTAGGTACACTATCATTTTATCTTCCTCGAGAAACTATATAAACTTTATTTAACTTGGTTTTTGACTAGAAAAATAAAGAGGCATTAAGAGGAACTTGCTTTAAACTTGTAGGTATGTTTTAACCGATATTTTAAGCAAGAAAAACTTGTATCATATAAAAATCTAAACAAAATGTAAAACGAACGTAGGCATTGTTTTGTTATTAAACTTTTGTCCGAACCTAACCTAAGTATGACATGCTCAACCTTCAATATTATGCTACCTATTTAATATCTAACTAATATACTTATAATGTTTCTATGTTTATTGCCTAATAACAATTTAAACAATATACCAAAATATTATTATTAAAAAAGGTACCTACACTGCACTGTTCTAGTGTTATCAACCATCAATTCCTCTGGTTGCCCTGAATTCCCTGACTAAAAACCTTTCCTCAAAGTACTTTATGCAAAAGCTGATATATTTTCGCAATACTAAATCGTCTCTTGGGATCCTTTTTTTAACATCATTTCATCAGTGAAAAACAATATAGTTGAGTATTGCACCCGGGAACACATCATGAATTTGGCACTTTTCGCTATTTCACAGCAACTTAATCAAATAATTTATGGTTTTACATATAAAGGTCCAAACTACGTTAAATTAGTATTATGGGTTTTCTAAAATAATCACATTAAACTGCTAAAAACAACTAAAAATTAAAGGAAACACCATAACGGTGTACCAAAACAATGCAAACCTGTCAAAACGTGGATCGACAAGAAACAGCTGATTTTAAAATGTGGGCGGGAACATGACGGCCTGTCTTCTCGAGACGGCAGTGACTAGACGCTGCAACTCTTTTCCAAAGACGACAGTGATGCCATATCGATATTTAGGTCTCATTTATTAAAGACCTGAGCAAAAATTGTTTTTGAAATTTGCGAACCTCTTATGGCTTTTAGATTTATAGATTAGAAAAAAGTAGTAATAACCTTTTTTGTGTAAAATTTAATGCTCTACAACATATGAGAAAATTTTTTTTTCATATTATTTTTCATTTAAAAGTTATAACCCAAAAATATATTTTCAACCCCAATTGAAGGGTGTTTTAGCTCTCGTGCAAGAACTAGATATAAAATAACACTGAAGTGTCATTTTAAACATTAAAATGTACCTTCCACCGAAAAAGCAGCTCTCTAACTAAAATTCATTTTTAAGCGTTCCGTTTATTGGACTATAGTGTCGTCCATCCTGTGGCAAATGTGAGAACTAACTTTTTGACATTTCAATGATCCCGTGATGAATGACACACGAGGTAAGAAATAGCAAATTTTGTGTCCTCAATACACATTTATGAATAAATTTACATATTATGACCTAAAATTGCAGCCAAAGGTTAGGACCAATCATATACATGTACAGAAATCTTTTATCAAGGTGAAATAAAATGGTCCTGTTCATAGGCGGCATAATTATGCACAATTGGTCATAACAATAACAATATAGCTGATTATTAGGGGCCATAATTCTGCACAGTTAGTCTAAATAGGTACTTTTTTTATTTTAGAAAGATGATATGATGATTTGTTCGATTTTCTGGAGGATTGTTACGACTTGGAGTTGAGCGATGAGGAACAAGGGGAAAAAGACAATTATTTCCAAGTTCTTACACCAGAAATTGTTCGTGTAGGAGCCGACAACGCTGGTCCAAAATTTTTTTAAATCCCTGAGTTTCATTGGGACGAGAATGCTAACTTGCCTTGTTTGTAGGAACAGTAAATGAGCCAAAATTCAATATTTTAATTCAAAAGGATTCTATAAAATGATGTAAAATAATTTTTTGGAAGAGAAACTGTATGTCTGGCGAAAATTTTACAAGAAACAAAAAAGTTTCAAAATGAAGTCAGCTAATGTCAGAAAAAACTATTGAAATCATTTGTACAGGGGGTAACAAAAATATAAACTTTTTTTTACGAATCAAGCCATTTTTAAATTTCCAGGCATTAAAAAAAAATTACGTTTGCGTCAAGACATGCCAATAATAGTAATTCTTAGTCTCAAAATTAGTGAAAATCGATAAAGACGTTTAGAAATTATTCCGAAAAAACGATATTAATTTGAGAACTTAGCGCCCTGTAGCGGCAAAACGAAGCAACATTGGATATAGGTAAGTTTGCTAGATCGCCTTATTTTTGGTTAATGAATTTGTGGTTAAGCGTTGTACAGTCAATTTAAGGACACCCTGTATAGTCTGGAATGAATAAGATCAAACCAATAATGAATCTAAAATCCTGGTCCCTTTACAATATTTTCGAAAATATATAAAAGGGGAAGGCCAAGTGACCGAACACCTGAGCTGCCATGGTCAAAAATTTCAAAAGCTAATGAAGAAATCAGACCTTGCGGAGTACTTTCTTAATTAAGTACTTTAATTATATAATTTTTTTTCACGCCTTTTAAAACGTCTTGGAAACAATAATTATTATTATGTATATTGTACCGGGTGATCGCGTATAATGTACCCCCCCTGTAATTTTTTAATTTGATATAATTAAAAAAAAATTAAAATACAGCCGCGTGGGTGACTTGAACTATTATCTCTTCCGGTATAAAAGAAGTAATTAAATTCCATAGTACACAGGGAAAAACAAAAAGTTTAATTTTTTAAAATTGGAACACCCTGTATAAAATACATTTTTAGATTCTACTAACATTTCTAAATAACTTTTGTTAAATAAACCCTATACCTAAATCCAACACTTACCCAGATATTTAAATATAAAAGTTAATTTGTCACGAAGTGTCTTATTATCAAATTAAATATTATTATATTTACTTAAATAAAATGAATTTATAACACAGATAAACATAACTTCAAAACCTACAGAAAACTTATATGGCGAACTGTTCAACGGGCCCTCCGTTCTCTTCAAGACACCTAACTAGGGTTCTGCGTATTTTTTTCTAAAGAATGCATTGTAAAATTAGGGTGATCCCGGTTTAAAACGGCTATTTCGTTGGTTATTAATTAAGTTCTTCAATTGGTTAATATTTTCTGATTATGGAGACCTACACGAGCTTTTAAATAACCTCAAAGAAACACATCCATTGGGGTTAAGTCGGGGCTGTTAGCAGGCCACTTTATCGGTGCATTTCTTCCTATCCACTTCGGAAATCTCTTATTAAGGTGGTTTCTTACTCTAACTATATTATGGGGCGGTGCGCCATCCTGCTGAAAAATTATATGTTGCGAGCGCCGAAAGAGCAACCCGTCTAAATATTCCTCCAAATCATTTTCTAGGAAGTGTAAGTATCTCTCCCCATTTAAAGTTTCCCCAAAAAAATGAGGTCCGATAACGGTGTTGTCAAGGATACCGCACCACACATTAACGGATTTGCGGCCCTGAAATTGAAACTCTCTGTACGAATGTGGATTTTGTAGGTACTGCCCAATGCCTCGTGTTTTGCCTATTAGTGTGGTGTCACACATAGCGTTTTCACCGCTGCGGCAAGAACGCTCCGGTTTGCCGGGATGGTGTAAACCCCTTGTATTAAATGAGAGCTGTCACATACAGCGTTGTACCGCACCCAAACCGGATGCAACCGCATCATGCTGCGGCGGCACCGCACGACCGCAATAGAACGAAAACACGTGCAGTTGTATGTTTGTAGTCACACCTGACGGTTCGAACGCTGCGGTTCTTCGAAAACTTTTGAGTTCGTGGTTTGTTTTTTCATTAATTTCATCATGTTTGACGTGGATCTATGCATTGAGTGCGTCCACGGTAAACAAGCATTATGGGAGAAAAAGTCGAAAGAATACTCAGATAAAAACTGTAGAAGTTTGCAAACCTTTTACTGGACTCTCGTTCCAAATTGAAAGGGTGAATCCAATATTGACGATCCACCTCCTGTCCTAATAAACCCTCCGCTCCTAGAGCACACACAAGCTTCAATGAATTCGCCATGATACTAGCACTACCAAAATTCGACTGGCGAAACATCCCGTTAAAACGCATCGTGTGACAAGTAGAGTTCATCCGGTCAAAACGCATCCCTTCTTGCCGCAGCGTTAAAAACGCATAGTGTGACACCGCACTTAATCATACCAGTCTCTTGGAATTTCCTATACCGGGTGTTGCATCGTCGAGCGGGACATAGGAAATCCCATGTAATTTTAAATGGGGTCAATTTTGGCTTCCCTAATTATTTTAGAGAAAAATTCTATTTAGGTTTATTAAAGAGCACTAAAACCCACATTCAAAAGAATAGCTTTAGATATTTTTGATGAGCCCGTTTACGGGTTATCGCCGATTTCTTTTTAACTATTTCTCCTTTTTATGGCCCCGTATTTGCGGGCACCAGTCAAGGTAAAAGATGACTGTCAAATAAAGTTGTCATTTTGAAATGTGTGCATTATTGTTATAAAAACTCGTACATCGAAAATATTAGCCATGAATTACACTTCTGAAGAAAAAATATTGATGATTAAATGGTATTATCAAGGAAATAGTTATCAAAATGTGTCAGACATGTTTGCTGCTCTGTATCCGAATAGACCGATACCTGCAAAATCTACAGTCGAAAGGACTATCAAGAAATTTGAGACAAAAGGCACTGTAATAAATAACTGCAGATGTGAAGAAAGGCAGGAACAAAGAAGAGATGCAAGAAATGATAGGGACTTGCAAGTTTTATTGTGCGTGGAAGAAAATGATGGGAAGATCAGCACAAGGAAACTTGAGGATGACATAGGATTAGATCACACCACAGCGTTACGAGCTTTGAAACGACATAAATATTATTCATATAAATATGAAAATCACCAAGAGCTAAGAGATAGGGACGAAATACGACGACAGGAGTTTTGTTTTGGTATGATGGAAAGAGCAAACATGGATAGGGAATTTTTAAAAAACATTTGTTTCACTGACGAATGCACATTTACCTTAAACAATGAACCCAATGTTCAAAATTATCGATATTGGAGCAAAGAAAACCAACACAGGTTTGTGGAAACAAGGACGCAATATCCACAAAAAGTTAATGTATGGGCTGGGATTTTCGGAGAAAATATTATCGGGCCATTATTTCTTACACAAAATTTAAATGCAGAATATTTTTTGGAACTACTTGAAGATCATATTTTACCTACTTTACATGATGCCGCCAGGGAAAATCAGGAAGTTTGGTACCAAATGGATGGCTGCCCGGCACATAGTACCCTGGCTGTCCGGGAATATTTAAACCGTGCTTTTAATGGAAATGTTATTGGCTTAAATCGTACAGTAAATTGGCCAGCCAGGTCTCCTGATTTATCGCCAAATGATTTCTTTCTCTGGGGCCATTTAAAAAACAGGATATACAAAGATAAAAAATACCCAAATCTAGACGAGTTAAAAAATGCAATTCTGCCGAATGCAATAGAATTTCAGTTTACCAACTAGCGAATGTAAGAAGAGAATTTTATGATCGCCTCGGTTATTGTCTAGCAGTCAATGGATGAATATTTGAACATCTTCTTAAATCCTAAAGTTCTAACAATTTAATAGTACCTACCTATTAATTAGTAAAATATTGAAACATGTAAAATGTCATAATTAACCTTGTAATTGGATACTTTATTTTAGTTTTATTCAGATTAATTTGTACTCATAAATACACCTTTAATATTTTCGATGTACGAGTTTTTATAACAATAAAGCACACATTTCAAAATGACAACTTTATTTGACAGTCATCTTTTACCTTGACTGGTGCCCGCAAATACGGGGCCATAAAAAGGAGAAATAGTTAAAAAGAAATCGGCGATAACCCGTAAACGGGCTCATCAAAAATATCTAAAGTTATTCTTTTGAATGTGGGTTTTAGTGCTCTTTAATAAACCTAAATAGAATTTTTCTCTAAAATAATTAGGGAAGCCAATAATTGACCCCATTTAAAATTACATGGGATTTCCTATGTCCCGCTCGACGATGCAACACCCGGTATATCATCCTAAATGTTCTTCGAGTTAGTAGATTCATCCCTGGATTTTCTCGCTTCATTTCTTTTATAGCAGCACGAGCATTATTATTGTTTTTTATATAATAAGTTAAAATATTTTGTTTTTCTATCTCGGAGTAGGGCATACTATCGACAAACAGAAATTAACTTACTTACAACAGCATATATTATGTCAATACTCATTAATAAACATGGCAGAATTGACATTTATCATTTTTATTTTCTATGCATGGCCAACTATTAAAAATCGGTAGATATTGAGTTTATATCCAAATATTGGGGTAACTATTGGATTTAGGTATAGGGTATATTTAACAAAAGTTATTTGGAAATGTTAGTAGAATCTAAAAATGTATTTTTTCTAATTTTGTCTCGAAAAATAGATATTTCGAACGCGCTAGCGAGTTCGAAATATATCCATTTCGAACTCCGAATTTTATTTTTTAAAAGTTGGCATTGGTAATATTTAAATGTTTTATTCTGTTGACGTCTGACGTTTCCTGTTATTGTGATCCATGAGAAAAGAAAGTTTTCGGAATTTCTCTGGTAAAAGTTGATTTATCGTTTTATTAGCAATATCCCTTAACTCAGGGGGAGTTGAACTTAGATTATCATGCTCCATATTTTTTTAATTATAATTATGAACAACTCTATGAAATATTAAAACACAAGTTTGGTGACAATGACACAAAGAAAATATTATTTATTGTCAAGGCTACTATGATAAAAGTAAATTTATAGTATTACCAACATAGAATTTAGACATACAAATTTACAAAATTTGAAGGGTTCATTTTCTTTTTAAATATGTATTTTCTTATTGAAAAAAATACAAAATAGAAAAAATAGTATAAAGTACGTGTTTTATAAAGCAGTTAGAGCACTTGTCCGCAAGCGGCTCGTTTTTTAACATGGACGCGTGCTATAAGATGATGCTTTATAAAACATGTACTTTAATATACTATTATACAGGGTGTTCCAATTTAAAAAAATTAAACTTTTTGTTTTTCCCTGTGTACTATCGAATTTAATTACTTCTTTTATACCGGAAGAGATAATAGTTCAAGTCACCCACGCGGCTGTATTTCTATTTTTTTTTTAATTATATCAAATAAAAAAATTACAGGGGGGGTACATTATACGCGATCACCCGGTACATGGTTTCTTGTTAAAGACAAATACACACTAATTAATTATTTACACCGAAGTATTTCTTATCACGTTATTAAAAAAAAATCAAGTTTCAAGGGGTTAGAAAATTCAGTATTCTGGTCGAAAGATCGCTGAAGTAAGGTTCTTGACAAGTTAGATTGATATAAATGAATGTCAAAATGATATGCTGTTATTTTCGAAACAAGTGTGGAACATATCTGTTATTAGAATGACGAGCATTCGAACATCCAGGTCTGTATTTAAAAAAATAAAGTTGATGATGGGCCCAAAACATTGGCTTCAAAAACTGATAATCAGCCCTATGATCCAACATACAAGTTAGCTTTAGACGCAAACTTCAAGATTACCTGCTTTTCAACCACAGTGAAAAATTAACAAGTAGATTTTTTTCGGTTGTTGTCATAGAAACGGTACGTTAAAAGTTAAATTGTGTGTTTGATCATAGCATCCCTATGATCAAAAAACAAAGGCCATTTTGTAGAGAATTAAAAGTGGCAATGAAAACGTGCAATTTATTTCATAATTTCTCCTTAAATAAAGAAGGAAAAAATAAAAACAAATTTTCGAAATTTTTCCACAAATCTTCAGAAGTACTAGAAATTTTCCGAGCTTTTAAGAGACATTTTCTGAAACACTAAATTGTGCAACTTTGCCATAATTTAAAGTTGTTCGTATCTCTTATAGTTTCAGAAATCCCAACGGTCACCCTCGAATTTGGGACACCCTATATATATAATATATACTGCTTAAAAATGTGAAAAAAGTTCGTTTCGGGTTTTTTTATTCAATCAAACTCTTTGAAAAAATTGCATTGCGTTATGCAATAAAATGTCATTTATTTTTTTATTATTCTTATTCACGTAAAAATGATACGAGAAATCTAATACAAGCACGTATCAAAAAGTTATGACCCCTCTACAAGTGGGAGCCATACTAACATCAAATTCGAATCTCGGAATCTCGCATTTCAAAAAACCCCTAGATACCAATTTTAGTTGAAATATCGACATTATTTCAAAATATATTTAGAAAAAACAAAAATAAAAATAAAAATAAAACGAAGCATTTCCGGACATAGGTTTATAGAAAATCTTATTCATATTTTTAAGCAGAGAAACTGGTCCTGAATTTTTCCGCAATATTAGTGAAATAACTTATAACTATACATAATTCTAAAGTAGGTATATGTTTACTCCTTGTACCAAAAATAAAAGTTGAAATATTAAAAAACGAAAAATTTTACGACGAATCAAATAAATACTGTTTATTTTCGTTTTTCCTCTCTTCTGAAAAATTTGCCGAATTTTGATACGCCCATACGTGATAAGAAGGGCGATACGTTTAATATCTCAAATTGTTTAAGAGATTCTAATAGTAAAAATTGGAAAAAAAATAAAAGTATTCTGTATATCGAAGAATGACAATGAACATGTTAAAATATGTTTATATGAATTTTTCTCGAGTTTAAATTGGTGTAGGAATCAACCATTAAAACAATTGCATAACATTAAGTAACGCTATGTATAATACAGACATAATCCATGTCTTTATTTATATGAAGTAATCTGTTTATTTTAAACTAATTAGCCTCCTTATTTTGACATAACCTATTTTATTTATTTTGACGTGATTTTTACCTCCTCTGAGCAGTATACGGGCGAAATTCAGGCACGTATCCAGGATTAGGTTTCGGGGAGGGTCCAGATCCTACATTGCAGTTTAATGATGAAAAGTGAAAAGCTCAGACACTTTTATAAAAGTAATCTACGATTTTTTTATTAGTCATAATATTTATTAAAGTCTTCACTCTTTTAATAGTCGAAAATGACATCTCAACCGTAGCAGTGGTCACTGGTAGGGTGTATAAAATGATCCGTATGTGATGGATGAATGGGAAAAAGTTTCTGTTGCATACTTCAAGGAAAACGAGTGTTTTGAGGTTTGTTTCTTTTAAAACTTGATTACACCATATATGGTATTCACCTTGGAGAACTACTAAATGTTCTTCATCAAAAAATATAGATAAGGGTTGTAGCCGAGTGGCTTTATCAGGCGATGCAAACCCTGGTAGTAGGGCTTGAACTGCTGACAATACTGTCATTGGAGTTCCGAAGCGGTCTTGCAAATTAACTATCAGCTGGTCGGCGCATGGTAAAACATAGCGACTCTGAAGTTTTCTTCAGTATAGAATTAGTTGTGGGATTTGCACGATGACTCTGTCTGCCAGTCAGGCGAGGAATTCTCAGTTCACTTTCGAACAGTCCTTCTAAAAGCTTCGATGCGGTATTAAAAAGTTCTTTGAAAATTGATTTTCCCTCTTCTCTTCTTTTTGAAGCGAAGCTATCACATCATTAGCCTTCTGCTCAAGGGCCGAGACCAAATCATGGGAGGAACTCTGCAGGTACTTGGATAGAGGTAACGTGAAACTAAGGATTTTTTCAATAAATTCGCTCTTTTTGATCATAGCGAAAAACATCATAGCTTTAGAGGAACTAAATGCCAGCGGATTTTTCAGTAGATTTAGGGGAGCGGAATAATTTTAAGCCAAACGGACTCAAAATCACTTGTAGTGGATAGCGGGATTTATAGCGGCATTATATGATTATGAATTCATTCGGGGGGGCCTGGACCTCCCCCCCCCCCTCTAAATACGTGCCTGGGACGAATACATTTAACGTATTATGTTGCTTTAAAGAGAAGACAACTCACCGTAAGAAAGAAAATCCCTCATGATAATTATTGAGCTAGATGTTTACTTTCCTGGCATAAAGTGTTTTTTAAGTTTGAATTATATGAGAATAAAATTATTATTTACATAATAAACTGCAGCCCCGCCTACGACTTTCCCGTGTTCGAGAGGAAATAAAACAGCAAGGAAATATTTTCCGGAAACTCACGTTTTATCTTCACTTTTATATACATGGAACGACTTTTTATAGTCAAAGCATACACGGTGTACGCGAACCAAACGACTTTATATTGGACCGCCTTTTTACGACGTCACAGTCCGGAACATAAAGGGAAATAATCGGGTGGCTTGTTGTTCCGTTGGTTTTTGATGTTTTAGCCCGTCTGATTCGGGAATTTAATAGTAAATGGAATGAAAAGAAAATTTGTTAACCGAAAAGACGAATAGAGTCATAAAAAAATAAGATGAACGATCCTGGCGGAGAGTTGTGGCGCCGAAAATGTGTTGTCAAAAGAAGTTTGATTTGTATTTGGATGATCAAAACTAGCATCCGAGAGGGATACAACTGGAGGTGTCAATCCTGGAGATAAGCCTGTCTTAAAAATCCCGGGATTGATTAATAATTGCGAGATTAATCTCGAAATGTTGTTTTAGCATTATGAATGTGTATAGTCCGTTCACAGATTTAAGAGAATGACTTACCGACTCGTGTTGACGCCTGTTTAAAACCAGACTGAGGTCTACACAGGCCCGCACTAAATTATATTTCAAGCATGGATGATTTGACACAAATAATAAACAATTTTAGATAGAATATATTATGATTAATTAATGCAACTAAAGTTTACTCATCTAATTCATTTTCACTGTCACTATCAACACCTATGTTAATAATAGATCTTTCTGTAATATTCCCAATTTGAATGTATGAATTTTCAACAGTTTTAATATGCGAAACACAATTTTTCCAGCTACTCACAGGCACTTTGTCCACTTCAGTAATAATAATATCCAGTACACTAGCGTTTATAGTGGGTGATACATTATTACGTCTAACGGCAGATTTTAATTGATGCCATATGTGTTCTATGGGATTAAATATACAGTGTACGGCGGAAGCCTTAGCACTGTATGCCCCTTACTTTTAGCGTAGCTGTCGCAGTAGTACTCCTTTTCTAGGTTCAGAAATTTAAGCACATCAAGTAACTCTCTTTTAGTGTAACTTTCATATATTATTCTGATACATAAATTCCTATATTGCTATTTTCGTATCTTTTGAACAAGGGTGCTTGTTTAACTGTCTACTGTGGTAACTTGCGTTGTCCATAACAATCACACTTTTTGGAGAAACATTAGGAATTAACTTATTTACGAACCAATCCTCAAATAACTCCGCTGTGGTATCGTTATGGTAATCCAAACAGGAGTCATTTATATTCTTGCCTGCCAATGAAAGTGCATTTGGTACCCAACCATCTTCGGACCCTGCATGTACTATGGTTATTCTTTTTCCTCTGTTTAATGATGCCTTTGTTCTACACCTGTCACTAGAATCAACTCAACCTTTTGATGGGGTATTATGGGTATCAAACCAGGTTTCATCTAAGTATATAATAGGTCTGTTCTCATTTCTGTACTGAGCGATTTTTGTCAAATATTCAATAAGGCATGGCCTTAAGTCGTTGCGATTCCACGATAACTTGCCGTTTATCGATTTTTTTTAAATTTAAAGCCGATTCGTTGAAGACACTTCCACAGCATTGTCCTGTCGCAATTGATATCCGTGTTATCTATCTCAAGTCTTTTCAGTAAATTATCCAGTGTTGGTACCGTATGCTTTTCATACATCTTATAAATTTTGCGTCAGACTAAATCTTCATCGCTGCGATCTAATTTTTTGCAAGTTCTAGAATCTTTCCTTCTTTTTCTTTCGGTGACGGGGTTATTCACAATTTTCTATACTGTCTTTTCCGAAATTTTAGTCAATGTGGCCGTTTTTTCAATACATTCCATTTTACTCAACTTTTCACTCCGGCTGTTCTATACTAGATTCACCAATCCACGGACGCCACATATTTGGATAATCAAAGCTGCGTTTTTATTTCACACGAACTAATAAAATGACTGGTTTTGTAAAACTGATTTGTCTACTTATTTTTTTGTCCATTATTTAATAAGGCTTTGTAAACTAATTACGGCCAAATACGATCCCTACCTGGATAATAAAATCATTATCTCTATGATCCTTAAAACCCTTTCATCAAATAATTTTATGATGTGTGATAACAAAAGGCAGGTAGTCATTCTCTTAAATCTGTGAACGGACTTTACCTATTTGGTGGATACCAATGGAGTAGCTTACTTTACATGCTTAGCGTTTTTCACTATTGTAGAATTCCATAAAACAAAGCCGTTATTAATCTAAACACCAATTATCAACTCGGAAAGTAAGGTTATCGGATAGGCAGCTAAACTCTTTCAGTGAATACAAATTGCAGTTTATGTTAAAGAAATTATGCACAATTAAAACCCTAATTAGAACGGAGCTACGCACAACAGACTCTTCTCCCCTATCTCAAAAATTCTGGCATTTTAAAGGTAGAGTCGATGGATGTTTGCCGGTGCGTCACTACTTGCACGTGACTAAAACCATATAAATCTATACTCACGTCCAAAATTTCTGTCAGTGACTCTAGCATATGGAGAGCTCGGGGTTGTGCGACGACGGGGGAAGGGATTCCAGTGGCGTATGCATTTCAAAAAATAATAAATCATACAATTTCGTCGTCATATAATTTTTTATAAATTAAGTTTATTTCATTAACCTTTAAAACCTGATCCTATAGGATGACGACCTTTTCAACTAGGATTATTTAGTCCTTGCGAAAATCCATCCATAAATGCCTGTCTTGAACTTTTAATATTTAGATCTTGCCATACTTTCTCTCTCTGTGTGCTCCTCATTGAGCCATGTTTTGTCGGTGTAATACAATTTTTTCCTGTTTTCCCGAAACTCCAAATATTTTTGCTGCCATACAATAATTTTATTTTTTTCAGTTAATAGGCTTTTTTGATGTCATTTTAATATACCTAAAATTCATTTGTTTGTTGTCATTTAAAAACTCTTAATGATAATTTAGGTGAAGATGGGTCCTTCTTAATTTCAGTCATTATTCGTTTTATTGTGGATATTTCAATTAAGAAAAAAAAAGCATCCAGGATTACTTTTTTTCGTCCTCTTGTCTGGGCTCCTTGACTATTTTCTTTTCCGTCATTGTTTTGAGGAAGGCCTTTCAAAACCCTGAACACAGCGAGCGAGGAAAGTTTCGTTAACTTGACACATATTTCTGCAGCATCCAATGTGGTTAGTTCAGGATTTCGTTTCCGAATTCCATGGTGTTCGTTTTTAACTATTAATTGTTTTTTTAATGTCAATTGAAATGTTTCTATTTGTAGGCGGACAACTAGTTGAAGGTTCGTTAATATCCATAGTTTACTCAATTAAAACCAGTTAACAACACAAAGTTTAATAACTATATATTTACACAAAGCAATATCTATGTGAACAACCTATATACATACTATGAAAACTGAAAACAACTCACAACATCTATCGATAAATTAATAATAAAAACCGTAATTAATCAAGCAGTGCGAAAACTCTGCTGGCACGCTTATTTTCAGTCTTTGAAATTGTGAATTCGGTATCTGTGGGTTGCCACATTTATTTTCTCCGCGATCAAAATCCCAGTATCGGAATCACCGTGCCATTTTAAATGCATTTAGCTTATTGCTGGTTGTATGACAACGTCGCCTCTTTAATTAACTGTAATTGAAGCGGTAGCGTTCCTTACATATATGGATAAAAACATATTTACCTGTACAATATTCTTCTTCTACCGCTTCCTAGATTTGGTGATTGGTATTAAATGAGCCACTGTGGATTTTGAGTATAAAACCATATTATGTATTTAATCAAAATTACGAGTTTCAATAACTCAGTTCATAAACGTCAAAATTTTTGTGGCTAGCGTTCGGTCTTGAGTAAGTAATAACAAATATATATAATGATGACTTTGATATCAATTAACAACTCTGCTAAAAACTTTTGTCTGTCTAGCACACTCTTTGAATTCGGATGTATTATTGCGCAAGCCCGGATACGCTAAATATGATGTTTTATTTACTTTTAAGGATATAATAAATAGAGATGGGGAGTTGTAAATTACGTTGTCTTGATTGTTGATCCATGACGCACCGGCAGACATCCACCGCCACCGTGCCTACTTTACCTATATTATTCCTACTTCTATATGTCGACATTAAAAAAATATATATATTTAGCTCAATTCAGAGTATAAAGTTTACAAGAAATATCTAAATTTCAGTAATTTATCTTTAGTGGTTTTGAGAATATTTAGGAAGACACCTTTCGGGTCCGCCGATAGCTAGGTAATGTAGGAGGACATTATGGACATTAGAGGTCTAACCCTATTTTAATCGAATCTACTCGACCCCTAATTATTGACCACGGACCATTTAGGACACCCTGTAATATATATATATATTTAAAGCATTTAGAATAAAACTTCATTAGTTAAGGTTACATTCATAAATGTCCAACTTTAGTGGCTTAGCTGGTACCTACTTACTTTAAAAAGTTCAAACCCTCGTTTTGTAATAAACACCGTAATAGTTACTTTTATTAACTATAACCGTACCTTATTATGATGTTATTTAACGGTCGGCATTATAAGTTGGGTTTAAACTTCGAAGCATAAACCAAAATAATCTTTAGCTTAAACTAAACTTCCAAGGGGACTGTTTTATAGATGTTCGTCATTCGTCCTGCATCCTACTTTAGTGTAATTTTTTTGCGGTTATGTTTTGATTTGTTACCAAGGCAGCGTGCTTTCGATTAACATACAATTATCTCGTACATTATCAATGTCCTAGGGATATTATAGCTGATAATTTATGTGGAAATTGCAATGCCTTGTTCTATCGACTTTACTTATTTACCTAGCTTGAATTGTAATAAAAACCAAAAATACGAGTAAGAACAAACAGCTAGTTTACTTATTACATTACGTTATAAGGTAATCCTGTGGCATTACATAGGTATTCCAGGGTGATTTCACATCAAACCAACCAAAATAAAAGGAGGTTTGGCAGATCACCTCACCGATTTTGATAATATTGGTACAGTTATTATTCTACCCACCTAGTAGATAAAAAATCCAAAATTTCAAATTTTTCTGACAAGCAGTTTTTTTTAATTGATTTTTTAAAATAAAAAAAAAGTGACCATTTTCCCTAAACATATATTAAAAGAAATCAAGATATCTTAATAACTAGTGACACTAGAGCACACACATATATCTCATTTAAAAGGTTTTGACAATATTTTTAAAATACATTAACTACCACTCAATGTAGGTGTTTAGAAAAAAAAAATTGAATATTTTGAACAAAAAAAAATTTCAAATTTTTCAAAAAAGTAACTTTTTATTTTTTTCAAAAAATTATACTATTTTTGTCAATATCTTAACAAGATATTCACTAAATTTCGGGATGGGATGGAGAAATGATGGGTTCATAGGGAAAAAAATATTAGCAATTTGAAAACAGCAAAAATTACAAGTTTTTTTTGTTTTTTTTTTAATTTTAAAAACCATTTTTCAGAGTTTACCGAGGTCTTTACAAAGTTTGGTTAATTGTTAACTTCCTTTCGTGTTTTTGTGTTTTTAAAGTAAAACCTAAACAGAAACCTAACCATCCTATCACCCATCCACCTCCACATTACCACCCCCTTCTTGGAAAAAAAATCTTCAAAATACCAAGTTTCAATATTTGCTATTTTTCAAGCAATAACTTGTTAGAACTTGCTGACACGCGCGCATCTAATTTGGTAATATTTCAGGTATCAACTTTAAATTTAGTAAAACTGCTGATTATGAAAGGCACGCCATTTATTTGGAAAAAAGTTTTGCTGAAACACAAACCATTCCTGGAACTCAAAAAATACATTCGGTTATTCCAGTATCAAAATCAAAGATTATAACGAGAAGCTTTTTATTTAGCGTGGAACAAAAAACCCAGGAACTTGTGAGGTGTGTTCTGAACAAATAATGAATTAATGTTTCTTCAATCTGGTTTTGTGATTGTTCAGTATGATAACTTGTGGTGGTTAGCGTGTATTATTGAAAAAAATAAAGTATTTGATGAGCTTAAAATCAGTTTTTTGCATCTAAATGAACCATCTAGTTCATTTTATTATCCTACGCCCAAAGCAGATATTTTAGTAATTAAAAGAGATTCAATAATAAAGAAGGTTTAGCCGGTTACTGCTACAGGTTGCTTACACACTTACTAAAGAGGAAATGTTAAATTCTCCAAAAGTTTTAGAAAAAAAAAATTAAAGCTAAAATCTAATTTTAATATATATTATGGATTTTGGATTTTCTGTAAAATCTTGTTTATATTAAAAGTAATAGGCGTTGTTTGTGTTACATTCTTATCAAAATAAATACCATTTTCTGCTTGTATTTTTAGTGTTATTATTATTAGTGTTATATTTAAAAATAAAAAAAAAAATTTCTTTCAAAATTTTAATTCTTTTTTTTTTGACATATCGATAGAGTGGTACCTCATTCGAAAGGTATTTTTAAGACCTTTTAAATGAGATATAACTCACTGCTATAGTAAAAGTAGTTTCTTAAGATATCTTGATTTCTCTTATATATTTAGGAAAAATCGTAATTTTTTTGATTATCAAAAATCAATTAAAAAAAAACTACTTGTCAGAAAACTTGGAATTTTTCAGCTACTAGATGGATAGAGGATAGAATGACTGTACCAAAAATTATCAAAATCGGAGAGGTCACCTGCCAAACCTCTGGCTGATTTGATAGGAAATGAACCTCCAGTGGTATTCACTCAGTGTTGCCATCCTAGTACCGTGCGAGCAAAAACTATCATCAAATTGTGCTTTGCATCTAAGGCCGTACTGCTTAGCGGTAAAACTTAATACCTGTTGGGTGTCAGTAAATACTAGCATTATCAATCAATCAGTTATTCCGTCATCTTTAACAGTCGTTACAAGTAATTTGATTCATCGCTAATTTATCCAATTTCTTGAATAATTCACGTAATGTGTTTTATTGAACAGCACAAAAATTCACGGTTGAAGCGTATTTTCGAAACGGGGTTAGAGTAAATGGTAAGTGGCAATACAATCAGCGTCTGTGCATGGACGATTTTCGCGAAAATTTTCCTAACGTCGCTTTTACTGCTGAGGATTTTTATCATTGCCTGAGAAGAACCGTGGCTCTGTTTAGGGAAACAGGTTATATTCATAAAAAAAGAGCTGGAAGACTACAGATGCATCTGTAAGAAAAGAAGAACTTGTTGCAAAAGCTCGTGAAATAATGCAAAATGCGCCAACAAAATGGGTTTGCGAATGCATAATGCGATTTTTCTAGAAGTTCACGTTAGTTTTTTTATTTAGGTTTTTCGGAGTGTGAAATAAGAATTATTAATTCCCTGAAACATAAAAATATAAATTTGCTGGCAAGCCGCTATTTAAATAAATCGCCTTTGAAATCCCACGCAGGTTTAAACGTAGATACGATCAGTCTTCATATTATGTACATACATTTTTGTGAATATTCATAAATGGCCTAAGTAAAGGTCAGCAAGTATTCAGATGTGCGTGTCCACAGTACTTATGTACTTACTGTTTATAGATGCATAATGAAGCATACGAGCCTATTTTTGACTTTTAATCCCACAAAAATAATTGTTGCGTACTGATATAAATGAGACCCGGCTCGCGATTGCGTGTATTATTGTGTACCGTGTGACGTATTCATAATATATATTTAAGAATTAGCATATATTTGTATTTCAGTTTTCTGAAATTTCTGCTATGAAACACTGAAATATGAACACGTAAATACCGGTATCGGCAAAAAGTCATATTGTGCGATCTCTATTAAATGTAGTGTATACATACTTTTATATGACTTTTTATTTATTAAAAATGTAGTAGACTTGTTGAAGAGCTTTGTTTTTATTTACTGTTCTGATTCTTAGAATATTAATTAGGTATGTATGTCCATAATACCCAAAATTCCATTACCACTGGCTAATTTATAGTAGTTACTATTTTTTAAAAGTATATCAACGTTCACGCGTGAAATGTCTCATATTTATGCAACACTACTTTAAGGTAATTAATCTTTTATTCCACCAAAAACGATAAAATGCCAACTAATGTTCCGTTGAAAGCCGAAATTTATAAACGGATTGTTTTACATAAAATTGAATTAAACGGGACTTGTAACCCGATGTTTATTTTAATTTTTAGTTCCACTAAAGTGTTTCGTTAATAAAAATTGACTTTTTGCGTGGTTTATGTTAATTTCTGATTAATCTACATAAAATATATTAAAAATGAATTACGACTGCAAGTTAGGCGCCATAGCATACCTACGCAGTTGTTTTGATGATTTATTAATATACGAGGTGTGCAAGGTTCGAAAATTAATTCGCAACCCGAGTTTCAAACCCGGTTCAGTCATAGTCACACGCACAATCAGAATAAAACATCTTCCGCACATAATTTTGGATCAGTCGGTATTCTCTTTCCATCGTTTGTAGTCAAAAAGCAAGTTTTGGCAATATGTCATAATAAGTAGTAGTTCAGATAAAGACGTAATTGCCAATTGTCAATACCGCACACATCTCCAACAAATATTCATTTCTTGATCATTCATTTCGACAACATGCACAACTGCATGAAACTATGCAACTGAACAGTTTTGCGTTTAGCGATCGGCAATAACGATCGCAAGCGACCAATTTGGAACTGAATTAACCCGTGTGCTTATCTCTACTTCCGTACACGGTAACGTCGCTAAACCGTTGCGTGTTCAACCGGTTTGTAAACCAGTCGATCCGTGTGCGGATGGCTTAACCGCCACAAAAAGATCAGTGTATGTTCCAGTGATCGACAGTGTCACACAGTGAGCGACATCGCTATGATAAAAATGCGATTTTTCAAAAGATTCATGTAGTAGCTAAAAATATCATTTGATTCAGAATATGTATACTGAAGATCGACGGAAGTAATCGAGTAAAGAACAATAATTTACTGCGATGTGGAATCATTGAAATAGTTCTGAGGCTGACCCCCAACCGCGGATCAATTTTTGTGAAACTGTATCAATATTCAATAACGCTCCTTGATTAAGTAAAGTAAGTACTTTATATAATAATACAATATGTTAAAAAATTAAAAATACCATTAAGTTCTGAGTAAATGAGTATGTCGATTATACAGGTACACGAAACAAGTTCGTCGGCTCCAGGCAGGGTTGGGCAAAATTTGATTTTTATTAAAAAAATCAAAAATCATTGATTTTTTTGATTTTTATTGATTTTATTAAAAATTTAACATTTTTCTCTCTTTTCAAATTAATACAAATTATTTTAATGTCGGTCTAACAATATAGTAGGTCTAAATTCTAACCAAAATATTGTCAGAACGCGCTTCTTGCAAGAAAATACCTGTCGCGACTTGATTCTTTCCCGATCTATAAATTGCCGTGGTTCAAGGGAGTGGAAGTAAATAGTTTTTTTCTTTAGTAATTTTTTCTTGGATATTTATTAAGTGTCTAAGTAAAAAAAAACAAATGGCTGGAAGAAAAGAAGACAGCATGTTTTCGGACGAAATAATAAAAAACGTAAATGGAATAACAGTGGTGGTTATCACAAAATGATGAGCCTGAAATCGCACAACAGCTGCCAGTAATTCAACAGTTCCTGTGCGCAACTGCTTCCTCAGCATCAGTAGAACGAGTGTTTAGCACTTTTGGCTTTGTACACTCTGATATTAGGAACAGGATGGGTGTAGAAAAAGGAGGAAAATTAGTATTTTTGTTTAAACTATACAACGAAAACAAAAATACAGAAACATAAAGTTTATATGTATTATATACCCACTACTTTTTTATTTCTGAAAAGCGCGAGTTCTATATACTTACTGTTGATTTTTGAAAATATTTTTTTAATATGTTATATTGTTTATTGTTCTGAATTAAAAATAAATAGTTTCATTAAATCATGATTTTTTTTTAAATAAAGTGATTTAAATCATGATTTAAATCAGCCCAACCCTGGGCTCCACTAAGTAATCGAGGTCTGATGTGATCGATTTATATGGTCGCGTTGATTTTAAACCCGATGATTCGGCAATGACGGCAATTGAATAACATTGATTTTTGGCGCATAAATAATCCTCGTTATCACACTCACAAGCTAATAAACTATGATTTCATTAATAATTAACAATAATAAAAGATGTGTATGCATTAATTACGCTGCATTACAGAAAAGTATATAATAGTGTAATATAAGAGGTATTTTGTTCAGTTACGGGATGAGTATTTTCTTTTTTCTAATGTTACTTGTACAGTCATTCACTATAAAAAGTGATATCATGTCGATTACTGGGCCATTACATCTATCTCATGTTCCGGATTTGGTTCATAATCTTCAAAATGTTCTAAGATTTTTTTACCTTATCCAAAAGTGCGTTTACTTTGGTTGTTCATTCCATTCAAATGAACGACAATTTCATAAAATTGATCACCCAAGTTAAACAAACCAGATTGTTCACTTTGGTTGGTTAATTATTATATACGGATAAATCATGCAAGTAAAGCATAGGAACATACTGCATTTAATATTTCTAATCCAACAGTAGTAGGTAGTATAGCTAGTATCTAGCTTGATCGAAAGAAACGATTCCAAATGTTCACCAAAAATATTATTAAAGATAAGAGCGATTCAATCAAGTAATTGTTGCATTTTCGATGGCAGCAAAACAAAAACATAAAGTTTGTTTTAAAGCAGCACCAATTCAATAATAATTGCACCGGCTCGTCGTCGACGTCGTCATAGGGGACCTTGAACCGGCCGTCGACGCCGAGCTGCGGGTTCACTAAACCAGCGGCCAATTCATGGCCAACTGCTTCACCACACCGCCGCGCTGCCACGACCGGCCGGCTCACAGGCCCCACCTGACCACCGGTGTTTTTATTTTTGCCAATCTCTGTTGATGTTCGAATAAAATAACCTTGTGCGAGGACAAAAAATACATTTTTTGGTAAAATTAGTGACTTGGTGATGATATTATGTAAATATTAAATTAAATCGTCGGGATCAGAGACTTCATACCATATTATAAGCATACTTATTTATCCATATATTCTATATTATAGTGTGTGGGTTATAAGCAAAAATTTCAAAAGTTCTATCAAAATTGAAAATTGCCCGAAAAACAACTTTAGGCAACTTTTTACTTCGTAGTTTCTACAAAAAGTAATATTATTGTTGACCTCCAAATATGAATAAAATGAAGCTAGTATCCACTAATTATGTTAGTTTAGGTTAGTTGATAAAATGGAGCTAGTGGATACTAGCTCCATTTTATTCAGCATCCACTAGCTCCATTTTATCAACTAACCTGAACTAACCTAACTAACCCGTCAAAATATTACCAGAAAAAGTGAATCCACAAGATCAGCTGAAGCCGAACTGGAAATTTATACGTTGTCAAAACGTCAAAAACAATTTCTTTCGACCTCAAATGAATCCGCAGGTATGGAAAATCCATCGGAAAAGTTACCAACACTTTTAAAAATAATTCCCTAGTTTCTCTCTTTACCATTGAATTGATTCGTTTATAATATGTAAGAAGTATATTATGTTTCTAACTTCGAGCTCATAAAATATTTATACACCTAAACCTACATACAATCCATACTTGGACCAAAAACCAAACGCAAATCCTTTTCGAGAATTCGTGTCCGGTTCAGGTTAGTTTAGTTCGTCGGATTTTTCAGTACTTTCCGGAGCGGTTTTCCATTATTTATTTACGTGTGATCGGGATCAGCTGCCGTCGTCATTGGCGCTGCCTCAGCTTCGATTGTCATCGCATCGACTTGAAAAGCCATTTGGAAACTGAAACGTATTATTACAATGGTCGCGCCGTGACATCTGTCTGGATTCGTGTCGAATTGTGGAAAACGATAAAATCACAATAATAGCTTTGTTTGTTCAGCGATAAAATATCTGAGTCCTTGTTAAAAATAATTCGTTAATTACATCACAGGTACAGTACAATATTAGCATTTTAGTCTCGCAGATGCAAAGCCCCGTAGGAATATATTTTGAGATAATGCAAAAAATGTTTATAAGCAAATTTAACAATTTTTCAGGTCTTACTATTGAATTGCTACGTACTGAAATGTAACCAACAAACCAATTCCCCAAAGTTGGTTGAATGGATAACATAAACATTTTTTTTTTAATATCACCCCCACCCAGTTTAATATACACGGTAATTCATGTATAGTCCGAAGAACGAAGCGTGCCCTATGAAAAGAATGCGAATAAAAAAGTGCAATATTGCCGATTTGACTAGCAGACATTTTAATAAAGAACATCTAAATATTTATTTAAATTACACTAGGTATATTACACAATTATTTAAATTTTTATTTTTTCGGTGTCTTTGGCTAAGCTTGGGATTGGACTTTGCTCATATCTTAATCACCCTATTTTCCTTCTATCACTACCATATCATTTGATCCCTATAACAGTGTTTTTCGTGGAAATTCCCGATAAATTTTCTTGTCTTGCTTTTGAATATTAATTGTCAGTTTTAGTTCGAAACTTTAGAGGATAGCTTTCTTCCAATATTACATGAATATTAGTTGCTGGTATTTCAAGCTGTAGTTTGTGGAATATCGAGTATATTAGGAATATTGTCTATTGGGAAGAAAATATAGCGAGGTTACGTTTTCACTATGAATATTAGGCAGTAACTAGAAGTACATGTAGATACCTCATTTATTTTACTTATCTTAAATACCTGCAACCAAGTATGCATGCAGTGACTCTCCCTCCATATTTGTATTTCCGTGACAAATATGTCATATATTTTTAGTGTTTCGGTGGCAAAGGTATTATGCTTACTGTGTCACTCCTTTATGTTTGTATCTCGGTATGCTGTGTCACTCTTCTATAGTTCTATCTCGGTAAAGAATTGTTTCTCTTTCCTAGAGTATTTCTGTGTTTTTTTGACATTTTTGACGGGTGACACTTGAGCTTCCGGTTTTTAGACCTCACTTGATTTATAGCAGCCGAATAAGTAAGAGACCTTTTTAAATTCAAGAATATAGAAGTCATCATAACCGGATATTGAATTTTATGGCCTGATGCTGTCACCGTTCCCTTGGCCTTGCTTGGCTGCGACTATTTTTGGCGTATATGCGTTGCTGTTCCGTGGGAGACAGGAAACCACCTAGGTGGAATTTTTTATTGCATTTATTCGCTGTTGGAGTCAAGTCAAAGGTCATCGAGACCTAGAGGGGCCAAAGTACTATAGGAGCATCCCAACACCAGCTCTGTTTGAACCCCCAAACTAACCCTTAAGGCCCTAGAAGCTCCTGCTAGGGTCTTCTGTTAGTCTGCGTTTGGACTATCTTCGAGCTCTTCTTTCTCATTACATCTTCTGTAAGTAATCTCTTTTTGAGACGTCTTGTAGTCTCCGTTGAGCAGACTTCTGAAGTTCCCTCCATCTTCAATATCATAAGAAAAGTTTAGTATAAGTTACTAACACCATTTTTATTTAATAAATAAAGCCATCAATCACCAAATTTTAATATTGCTGTGATACTGTGTTCAATTTGTGCAGCTTCCCCTTTATCTGTTTACCTTTTTTTACTTTTCCCTTTCGTTTACGTGGTGTCAGGCACACGTTCAGAGCTAGCGCCACGACCATCTTAGAGGTTTCCAGCTTTTCCTGTGGCGAAGTTGGTGGCGCTCGTTTAACCCCCTCTACGCGAGCTAGGGCAATTTGCACGCGTGCTCCACAAATGGTTCTGCTCATGTTCTCTGGCAACTACATATATTTTTTTTTATTATAGCTTAAATCATTTAATTTTATGAATTATATCTTTTCTCCCTTTCAAGAGTTCATTCTGGTTCCTTGGCAAAAAACAAAACAACACGAAGTGCGCGTCGCATTAGTTGGGAGTTAGGCCATACCCGGAGACTTTTTACTCTATGGCCAAATCTTATTTTGATGGTCTAAAAATACAGTTAAATAACGTAAAAAATCCAAAAGTAGTATTTTTAAAATGAAGCACTCTGTATATTTTCACTGATTTAAAATGTTGTTAAAGTTTTCCGATATTTTTTTCAATTAAAACTTGACAATTTATTTCAAAAAGTATTACAAATAAAATTGACCTATCCACAATTACCAAATTAGTAAATTAAATATTAAAAAGAAATTTTAATCTACTTACATTTAGTTGTCCAAATTTATTGTTTACTAATATCAAATAGCTATGTATATTTTTGACTTTTCACTTACTGTAACCCTCCAGACTAAAAAACTTACTTTAATTGGCACAAGTGCAGCACGCGGTATCATTGTCAAGCAAACTGCAAAGAACTTTTATTTTTTTTTATTTACTATTTTTTACGGTCGTCGGCGTATCAGAGGCCATCTTGAACCGGTCATCGACCAAACGGTTTTTAATCGTGCGGTCTACCGACTGGGGAGTGTGAAACGGCACCTTCATCCTACGAGATATCCGATCTCATCCGGCCTGTCCGGCGTGAATAGGATGGTTTTGATGTCGATTCATTTTACACTCTTCCCTAAGACAAGAGCACGCGGTGTTTCCCAAGCGGTCACCCATCCAAGTACTAACCGCGCTCGACACCGCTTAACTTCGGTGATCTGACGGGAACCATTCCATTTTAAATCCTTTATTTACCTATTTCTTTATACAATTCTAACTATGACTAACTTAATCCTACTTAACCTAATATTTACACACTAAACCTAAGTTAGGACTAATTACATGTTTTGGGCGCATACGGACCATAAGCATATGATCCGAAATGCGCCCAAAGGAACCGGACCTAAAGCCCGGCGGCTGTTGGAATGGCCTTTGGTCATAGTTTCGAATTTTAAGTGGTGATTAGATAACACCCGTACCGGCAGTGCCATCACGGGGTGTTAAGAGGATGATTACCGATCAACAGTACAATAACACAGTTTTCTCAAACTGTCCACACACAATAAGCTATAGAAAAATTGGAAAGTCAATGGCAAACACGCTGGGAAAAGTTGAAAAAAACCCAGTCAGATTATCTATCACAGACCTTGTTACATTCGCCCACGGCGGATGATTCAATTGCATGTGGCATGGTATTTTTACTAAAATTTTAGCAGAGAGAGGCCATGATCAGGGGGGCTTGTCTTGTCCGTTGGGTCGGTAGGCGTCTCGTTTGGTCCGGCCACTGCCGGTTCTCGTGTTAGAAATGCACATTTTGGGCCGCAAAAATATACCGAATCCAGTGATGCTGGAAATTCAGCGTGATTTTTGCAGCCTTTCTGTGCATTACTATATTTGTTGTTTGTATGAGTCTAGTTATTGTTTATGTTTGTCCATTTATTCTTACGCTGTCGGCAGAAATACCTACAAAGCTTTAGTTTCACATTTTAAAAATATTAAATAGAGATTTTTATTTTTTGTCAAAATAATACGATTTGGTCGGCTAAATTTTTTAAAAAATAATTTTACGTTCCATCAGCTATACAGGGTGTTTGAGAAGTACGGTACGTTATTTAAGGGAGTGATTCCATATGATATTCTAAGATAAAAAGTTCATTTGAACAAGTATCCGGACTTGCCCCGTTATTGATATAGGTACATATACAGGGTCGTTGGTATTTATGGAAACGGTCGATTATTTCTTAAAATAAAACAGCTAGCAAAAAATATTTAAGACAAAAGTTTTATGGTTTTGTAA
Organism: Polydrusus tereticollis; assembly: GCA_963920685.1. NCBI lineage: Eukaryota > Metazoa > Arthropoda > Insecta > Coleoptera > Curculionidae > Polydrusus > Polydrusus tereticollis. The sequence goes on from OY987327.1 coordinate 66,117,460, forward strand.
GGCCTATCAGAATTAAAAAAAGATAAGTATACAGGATGAGTCAGAACGCCGTAGAGGAATAAAGTTACCTTTTTTTTAATAGAACACTCTATCTTAGAATATTTTTGAATTTTACATAAAATTACAATTATTTTTTATTAAGTGCATTATAAGTCTAAACCTAATAGCTTCCGAGATATCGACTTTTGAAAAATGACATTTTTGAACTTTGACAGCTTCTAGCTTTCTAACGGTACGCTATAGAGCAAAACGGCTTACATGTCCCTATCTTACTTTTTTTATTATCTACCCGAAAATACCAACTTCCGGTTAAATTATATTATTTATTATTATATTATATTTCCGAATTTTGAGCTACATCCGGTTTAACCGGAAGGGGGCACTTTTAGAAAGAGAGTTAAAAACTAAGATAGGGACATGTAAACCGTTTTACTCTAAGACGTAACGTTAGAAAGCTAGAAGCTGTCAAAGATATAGGGTATTCCATTGAAAAAAAAGTAACTTTATTTCTCTACGGCTTTCCGACTCATCCGGTATACTTAACTTTTTAAAATTCTAATAGACTATAAAAAGCCCTAAAACTTGAGTCTTAAATATTTTTTGCTAGCTGTCGTACTTTAAAAATTAATCGACCGTTTCCATACATACCAACGACCCTGTATAGGGTGGTAAAGTTTTTTCTTTTTTAAATCGTTTTTTTATCGTTCTTTTAAATATCCTTTTCCCGATTTTATTGAAATTTGGTATCGATCAGGGTTGAGATGATTAAAATCATGATTTTAATCAGTATGATTTTTTCAAAAAAAATATCATGATTAATTTAAGAGTTTCAAAATTTTAACACTTAAAATGTATTTGTTCATACAAACCCAGACGCATTTTTATGTGGTGGTATTTATTTTTATTATTTTATTATAATAATCGAAGAGAACAGCTGGTTATTACAAAAATAAAACTTTAAAAAAACTAAAAAATTAAAACTAAAAAAACCTTTTTAATACAAAAAAATACGTAATTTAAATAAAAAAAAAAATATAAAAAAACCTCGAAAAAAAACCCAAGTGTTATAATGCTTAAATAGAAATACTAGTTTAGCTGCTTTGTCACTGCCAAGTCTGTTTCTTATATCTAAATGTACGAATCCATAAGTAGAAAGCATCCTTTTGATATCAACAGACGATGCACAGGCACACAAAACAGAAATTACTATAGGGAGCACTTGCTTAATTTCCTAAACATCTTTTTGAGATCTCCACCACTGTACTGCTGTTACATTTTTGATTATTTCCTCTGAAAACAGAGTTTTGTGAAAAGGGTCCGACTTAGCTTCCAACTTAATTAGTAATGGTAATAATCCTGTGCCTGCAAAATATTTGGAAACAATGTGTAGAGCATCTCTCTTTTCTTCAGCTAGTAATGGATATTCTTCTTTGTTTATTGTAGGATCCAAAATATAAGTGAAAGGGGGTTAGAGCTTGAACATATCTGTTCTTAAATAATTGATATTGACGCAAGCTTCTTTCTTCTTCAAATTCAAAACTGTCAATAATAGCCAGTAACTTTTTCCATATGTAAACTGCTTGAGATAAAAATGCATCTTTTTGTTGCATTGCATCCAGTGCTATAGAAATTGGTTTTAGCAACTGTAGAAAATCTTCAGCCATCCTTTTAATACAGATATCTGAAACCTTTTTAAAAATCACTGGATCAATTTGATCTTTATGCTCTTCACATATTATCACTTATTACATAGATCTCAAGACAATCTGAAAGTGTAATGTGAAATGGGTATTTCTGAAGTATTTCACAATATGTATTATATGTTCTTTATTCTGCGATGCTTCTAAATCTTTGGAGAGCAAACTAAGTAAGTGTGCCGAACAACCATATGTAATTGGATAATTGGACGACTCGGTAATTTTTTTCTTCGTACTGCCCATGGTATATTGCGATTTTATGGCTTTTACTTGTATTTTAAGTATAGAGACTATATAAGACTAGTTTTTTTTGCATATTTGATAGTTTCTAATATCGTTTTCAAATGGACAAATGTAATTCTACTTTTGTTTCTAATGGTTATATTTTTATTTAATATAAATATATTTGAATTAATTACATTAAAATGTATAATTTATTTTAAACATATTTATCGATATTTATAAAGACATCGATGTTTATAAATATCGATATTTTCTGTCCGATTTTTTTACAACATCGATTTTCTTCTGTATTCGATGTATCATTATTTGATGTTTACATCGATGTTTTAAAAATTTTGCGCATCCCTAATTCAGTTATGCTACTATACCATGCCTATACCTAACTATAACTAGTCAAATATCTGACTTATAAGCATTAACGAATAACGGAATGTTAGAATTTAAGTTAAAGATAGAGAAACATATTATTACGAACGATTGCATTAAAAGCTGAAATGGAATGGAAAAGCCAATAAAAGATAAATGGTGACATAATGTATCCAAATACCAAAAACGAATGTTTAGTAAATACATTATAGGCATAGAAAGATACACATTTTTGACAGAGTATATGTGATAAACCCATTATAAAGTAATTCAGTTTTTTGTAGAATAGTTATTTGTTTTACTAGGCAGAAAAGCACAAGACGTAATGCCGCGGCTGGTGTTTCACAGCCGAGGCGTAGCTGAGGCTAGGAAACCAGCCAAGGCATTAAATCTGCTTTTCTGTTATGAGAAACATATCATTTTTTCTCCAAATTTGTTCCAACTTCACGCAAAATTGTCTTTTTTATATTTATTACTTGCGTTTCATTATCAATATCCAAATAATTAAATTATTTTAACAAAGGTAACTGGCTTTTTGTTACTATGTTTACCGCTGATGATGTTTGCTGAATTGTTTGTGTTTACTGTTATGTCATTATCAATTTTAAAAAATTGTCAAGTAACTGCTCGAAATGGATCTAATTAAAAGTGAGGATGAGTTATTACCATTAACACCACGTGAGATAAGAGCATTCAATGTTGAGAAAATTCTCTCGACTGATGCGGAAGAAGCAGCAGCACAAAGTAATTGTTTAATTCTGTTTAATTATGAAGAATTATTTTTGAATAATGGGTATATTTTGTTGAGACTTCCGCCAATCTATGGTGTTTACCTCGGTGTTTACATTCTGAAGAAAATCAACATGACACATAATATCAGTGAAATGTTCTGATCTAGCAAGAAACTTGATTATGAGTGGTAGTAAACCACTAATTTGCATCTAATTCTTTAACAGCTTTTAAAGCAACATTTTTTTCACTCTGTTAGAGTTTGCTGAGTTTTTGTTGAGTCAAGAAGAACAAATGATATGGGGTTATACACTGTTCATAACGCCTTTTAAATTTTTGCAGTTGATTTAAAGTGGGCCGTTTTGTCAAAATGAGTTAGGGCGGACGCATCTTTATAATATAAACAGTGGAGGGTTTTCTTGTTCTGACAGGAATTTGCAGCTCTGAGCGTTTTTCGACAGAACTATCTTCATTAAAATTTGAAGAACGGTGGGAATAAAATCAAAAACTTGTTGAAAATAGCAACTTATTTATAGGAAAAATAGATAAAAATAAAAATAGAAAAAAAATCGAAATAATCAAAAAAAATTTGATTTTTTTCAAAAAAATCGCAATTTTTCATGTTTTTTAAAAAAATCATGATTTTTTTAACGCCGGATAAGAGACCAGTCGCGAGATGTGGAATTAAATCTATTACCAATTTTAATTACCAGTTTGATTTAAATTATTACCTGAAACGTTGCTTAGCAACGAACTTTTTCTGCCTAGGCAGAAAAAGGCCACTTTTTCTGACTAGGCAGTAAAAATACACCTTCAAAGCCTGTCAAGTGTCATTAAAAACTGCTTTTAATGTCATTTGAAGAAAAATAATATTGTTTATTGATTTATTATTCATTCATCACTAATATTATTAAAGATTTACAAGACAGGTATTTTCGACTTTTTGGAAGTGTGTTTACATTAACAGCGTAAAAATGCGGCTCCAGTGTTGAAATAATCTTTTTCTTTGTAATTTCTTAGACTTTTTCTGACTAGGCAGTAAAAATACACCTTTAAAGCCTGTCAAGTGTCATTAAAAACTGCTTTTAATGTCATTTGAAGAAAAATAATATTGTTTATTGATTTATTAATCATTCATCACTAATATTATTAAAGATTTACAAGACAGGTATTTTCGACTTTTTGGAAGTGTGTTTACATTAACAGCGTAAAAATGCGGCTCCAGTGTTGAAACAATCTTTTTCTTTGTAATTTCTTAGTAATTTCAAACATTCCGCAAGAAAGGAAAATTGTTTCACAGCAGAACTGTTGGGTGGAGCGCTTTTCCCCCACCGAATTTGGCTGCAGATGCTGCTGACGCGACAACCCGATCCCGAAGCAGTTTGTTTTCCGGCCTGCCTTGCTGTCACTGCATTCAAAAAACATCCCGAACACACGGAAACCGGTGCACGTTTTCGGCTGGCATTCTGCCACAAACGACTAATAGCGTAGCAAATTATTGCTCAAGCCCGGCATACGAAGAAATGTTGCAAGAAGTATTTTAGAAAGAAAATATTTACGTCTCTGGAACTTATTCATGTATCGACTGATATTTCGCAGGATACCTATTGCATCCAAAATTTAGAGCATTATAAATAATCCCAACAAGGTCCTCTATATTAATGTCCTGTTACTGATAGCATCCACATAACTTCCATGACGACAATAATTATTGTTCCAACCTAAATTACCCTTGAAAGATATCTTGTAGTTAGAGTTAACGAGGACATTGATAATTTGGACCTAAATATAAGAAATTAGAAATTATAGCGAATTTATGGAAAACTAATGAAAAATGATTTTTTTTTTGTTTTTAACGTTTATGATTACAAAATAAAAATGCAATAAAATTGAGCTTTTTCAATACTTCCACTAAAAAGTAAGGATTTTAAGTAACTCACAAACAAATTTAGCATATTTTTATTATTCCTGTAAATTGTAGTATCTCCCCTGAACATTATCAATGAAAAGCTACGACTGTAAAGATAAGATAAGACTAACATGTTTATAGTATGTCGGATAGCTTAGCCTACAACTCAGGTACCTATAACCAAATGGGACCTTTACTATTTGAAAAGGCATGTTTTTTGCATAGCAAATGGAAATTGACGACATTCTCCATTAGTCGAGACCAAAGATATAGGCAAAAAATTGAAAAAAGAAACAATACAAAACTTGTAACTTTAATCCGCATGACTTTTGGTCCAGAAAAGATAGGAACAATGTATTTTTTAGTCTATTCCTCATTTAATTACTTTCTCTTGGTATATTATGATGTATTACAAAAATTTGGTGAATCAAATAAGAAAAACAGTAATATATTAAAAAAGGAAAGAAAAATGCCAACCATTCTTTTAACTCACCTCGCCGTAACTTCCTTATGCAAGAAACTCTTTAATTTGTTTTTCTACTAAAAACTGCGCAATTCAATCGGCTTTATTTTGAATCTTTAATATTTGGTCTATATTTTATAATAAACCCTAAACAAATTGCAACAAGAGGTTTTTCTTTAGTTTTCCTAATGATTAAGCCTCTACCGGGTTTATTATAAAATAGAAAGACCCAATATTAATCGATACCAAATAAAACAATAAAAATCGATCAAATTACGCAGTTTTCAGTAAAAAAAATTTCATAGCTTCTAGCATAAGGAAGTTACGGAGAAGAGATTTTAAAAACATATTAACAATTTGTTGTCTTTTTTTAAATATTGTTGTTTTCCTTATATTATTAACCAAATTTTTGCAATAAATCATATACCTGGAGAACGATAATTCAATGATGAATAGAACTAAATCGTTTCTATCTTTTTAGAAGCAAAAGCTATACCGAGTGATGCATTGATTAGTTGAACATAGGAAATCCCATGTAAATTTTGAGGAGGCTAAATATTGACTCCCCTGTACATTTTAGAGAAAAATTGTATTATAATTTTTTGAAGAGGCCGATATAATAAACCCATGTGTTGAATAAATTTTAATAAACCAATCCTAACTTATTCAATTAAATGTGATGGCAAAATTACGAAATTTTCATTGTTTAGGTAATACAGCAAACAACAGCAAATTATTATTTGGCATTGACAAAACGAAAAGTAGCGTCAGTGACAACGTTTTATTGAAGGCGCGAAAATAAGGAGATCTGGTATCAAATGGATGGTTGTCCTGCCCATAATTCTTTCATGGTTAGGGAATACTTGCAAAATATTTTTAACGAAAATATTATTGGCCCACGGCATCTAATCCTTTGGCCAGCCAGGTCTCCTGACCTTTCGCCAAACGACTTGTTTCTGTGGGGTCACTTAAAAAAATTTATTTATAAAGATGTAAAATTTGAAAATCTAGACCAGCTAAAAAACTGTAACTGTTTCGTTAGAATGTGAAAGAATTTCTCAATATCAACCCGGTAATGTTAGAAATGAATTTTATGATCGGCGGATATTGGTTAGCTGTTGCTTGAACATTTATTATTTAATGTTTTCGTAAAAATCTGTAGTCTTAGGTATGTTATGTTAAATTAAAGGCTTAAGTAAGAAAAACATAATGGTGTCTTTTATTTTGGTTGTGTGATTACCGGATTGGTGAACAAAAATGTGTTTTTATTGTGAAATAATCTTTATTCGTTATGTCTAGCTTTGCGTCAATTTTTGACAATAGCGTCATAGAAATATCTGCTGGTGTTTGCTCTATTACAAAAACTTTGAAAATTTCGTAATTTTTCCATCACATTTAATTAAATAAGTTAGGATTGGCTTAATAAAAGTTCCAGTTTCAAACTTGGCACTTGGGTTTATTATATCGGCCTCTTCAAAAAATTATAACACAATTGTTCTCTAAAATGTACAGGGGAGCCAATATTTAGCCACTACATGCATCACCCGGTATGGGTTTAAATGTGAAATTTTCAAAAATTTGTTTTATTTATTTTTTGCCTATATCTTTTCTCTCGATCAATGGGAGAGTGTAGTCAATTTCCATTTCCTATTTAAAAAAACATGCTTTTTCAATCGGTGGAGGTCCCATTTTTGGCTCAAACTTTTCGCGCTTCATCCGACTATTAAGTTTTAAATCATGAATGAATACCAAGTAAAATAAACATGGTCGTGAGCAGGGTTGGCATGATATACAGTGTGGCCCAAATTGGGCCTACATGTATGGGGATCTTAGAAACTATAGAAGATAGAGAAACGGTTAAATGGGGAAAGTTTTTGACAATTATATTTCTAACTGAAAACCGTTTAGTACGCGGCCCTATCTTTTTTGGTTTTTGAAATATGTTGAAAAAACCAAAAAGATGTATTTTCGAAAATATGCTGTAGATTTCTTATTATTCACTATTTTGGCAATCTGTAAAAACATTTTTAAAGCAACTTTTTAAGTAGATTTCAGTTCTGCAATTTAATTTTGAACACGACGTTTCAGTTATTTTATACCATCATCAGGTTCATTTTTTCTTATGGGCGCCATATTGTATTTTATACTTAAAAGGTAGCTTATGACGTCCGCTTTTCAACGATGTATTATTTGTTGGAAAATAAATGAAATTGACTTGAAAAATAAAGAAAATTAATTTTCGCAGCACGTTAAATTTGAGAAGAACACATTAGGCAGGGTTAAATTTGTTTAAAATATCATAATATTATAATACATTATTTTATTTTTTCCTTATGGTTAAAAATCTCATATTAACATTTCAAATAAAGAAAACTAAAAACGCAATGAATAATAATTATTGTTTTGAAAAGAAAATAAGAAAAAATATCTAACTTACTATACTTATTCGAAATGTTGGCCGTTTTTATTAATACATTTTTGACACTTTTTTAACACAGTATTGATGACCCTGCGAAGCGTGTTGCCATTTATGCTCGTAAACACATTCCTCACTCTCTCTTCTAATTCTTGTACAGATTCCGGGGGTTCAAACTCATATACTTCATTTTTTACATAACCCCATAAATAAAAATCGAGAGGAGTTATATCAGGGGATCTAGCAGGCCAATTAACTGGTCCGCCGTTTGAAATTAATTTGTCATCAAATATCTGTCTTAAGAGAGTTTGAACTTCCCGAACATTATGTGCGGGACAACCGTCTTGTTGAAACCAAATATTATTCAATTGATCTTGAGGAACTCTTGCTCTAATTGCCGGTAATATTTGATCTTCTAACAGCTCCAAGTATCTTTGGCTATTCAACGTATGATTATAAAAGAATGGTCCTATAAGTCTGTTGTCTAAAATGTAAGGAGAAAAGTAAAGCTGGGTTACTTAATACCTGCTATGTATTTAGCAAGCTAGGTGACATTACTTACCATACATACCACACCATACATTAAAACCAAATCGGGTTTGCAGTCTTCGTTGGGCCAATTGGTGAGGGTTTTCTGTTGCCCAAAAATGATGGTTATGTCTATTAAATACCCCGCAGTTGGTAAAATGTGATTCATCGGTCCAAATTACAAGACGACTGATATCATGATTTTGTTCGCATTGATTCACATACCAATTTGAAAACTGCATTCTTCTTGGATAATCCGTTTCTCGTAAACCCTGAACTATAGTTGGCTTGTATGGTCGATATTTATTTTCCTTAAGGACTCTTTGTATGGTACTTCGCGGGGTTGGTAAGTCTCTTGCCGACGCTCTTGTAGATGATGTTGGAGCGGCATTAAAATAGGCTCTGACATTTTCGTCACGCTCGTTATTACTTGCTTTTTCGTAACTCTTGGGCCGCGGTTTTTCAAAACTTCCATGGTTTCTCAGGTTCATAACAATTTTTGTAAAAAGTCTGACACTTGGCTGCGGTCTTTCAGAGAAATTTTCAAAATACCTTTCTAATGCAAGGTTTGCATTTCTGTTGCAATGAATGTAACATTCTAGCAAATCAAATTTTCTTCGTGAGAAAAACGCAATGCCATTTTCTTTTAAATTCAGAATACACAAATAAATCGTTATTATTAGATAATAATAATAAAAACTGTTATACTTTTACTCGTTCTGACAAGTAATATTTTTGTTTCATTTTCAAACGGTAGTGGTTGGTCATAGGCTACTGGATTTTATTTTTGATTCATAGGTTATTGTAAGGTCATAGGCTACTAGATTTTATTTTTGATTCATAGGTTATTGTAATATTGTTGATTGAAACAATGCAAGCAGTGTTTTGTGAATACCACAAAATGTAAACCTTTTAATTGGTATTCAATTTAGGGAGTTATAGTGCAGTTGTCAAATTTGACGTGTTGCGAAAATTAATTTTCTTTATTTTTCAAGTCAATTTCATTTATTTTCCAACAAATAATACATCGTTGAAAAGCGGACGTCATAAGCTACCTTTTAAGTATAAAATACAATATGGCGCCCATAAGAAAAAATGAACCTGATGATGGTATAAAATAACTGAAACGTCGTGTTCAAAATAAAATTGCAGAACTGAAATCTACTTAAAAAGTTGCTTAAAAAATGTTTTTACAGATTGCCAAAATAGTGAATAATAAGAAATCTACAGCATATTTTCGAAAATACATCTTTTTGGTTTTTTCAACATATTTCAAAAACCAAAAAAGATAGGGCCGCGTACTAAACGGTTTTCAGTTAGAAATATAATTGTCAAAAACTTTCCCCATTTAACCGTTTCTCTATCTTCTATAGTTTCCAAGATCCCCATACATGTAGGCCCAATTTGGGCCACACTGTATATCACTGATATATATCATGATATATATCACGATATATATCAATGATATTTATAGCTCGATATATATCATATTTATTATTACAAAATAAATTTTAATTTACTGCCAAATTTTGTATGGTTTAGGTTGGTATTACGGTTGGTAACACTATTTAGTAATTTAACTGGCTTGGTACATAGTTCCTATGGTGTGGTGGAAAAGAATTGTTATTGAGGATGAGGATTGCCCAAATAAAAAAGACTTCCTGTCTGGCTTTATGTGAACAACTGCTTACTGCAGTTGCGTCTACCGCGTCCATCATTTGGACTCGTGCAATCGAAACTACGCAATAGGCTTGAAAATGAAAAAGCTGGAAAATTAACGTTTTTATTTAAATACTCTAATCAAATAGAAACAAATAAAAAAGAAAATATTGATTGGATTTGGGCAGGAACTGTACCAGAAGAATTACCGGGACGTTCCATCGATTCTGACGAATCTGACGATGACTTACCATTACCACCCTAGGTAAATATCTGTTGTCTAGGTGAATATCTGTTATTATTATTTTGTTAGCTTTTATGCTTGTTCCGAGGCTTGTTCTGTTTAGAAATAATATTTATGTTTTAATAAAAATATTTACTCAAATATCTACTTCCTTGATTTTACTTGGCTCTACTATAAGTATGATTTTATCTGTTTTGGCTGAAAAAAATTATTTGATATATATCAGATATATATATATCGGATATATATCTGATATTTGATATTTATATAAATATCATATTTGCCAACCCTGGTCGTGAGAAAAGTTTCTCTATTGCATTTTAAGTTTTAAACGTTTGCGGCAGCTACCTTAAAATATTTAAAAGACGCTTCTAATTTTTGACATTAATTAAAATGTTTACTTAATCCCTCATTTTAATCAATGTCAAAAAATGTTAATCAAATGATAGTCCAAAGCCAGTGGAAGCTAAATACTGCGTGTTATGAAATTGTGACTTTGTGTCATAAATTAGAAACACTCTGTAGAAGGTATAAGCTGCAGCAAACATGAACTAAATTAAATGTGAAGTAAAATTAAATAGATTCTGGAGTCTGAAGTGTAGCGGGAATTAAGGTTTGACAAAAAAAGGCAATAGTGATAGTGTCTTCTTTATTTATTTTATTTTATAGTGTCTTCTCTTTCATTGCAGATCATTAATAAAGCTGTGATTAATAACATCTTGTGAGTTTTTATTGCCAAACCATCATTCCCGCTTCAGTTCAGGATCTATACTGGGTGGCCCACTCTCAACGCAGGATTTCATATATAGGATCCAAACTACTCAACTTTTTAATATTTTTCAAAAACAGGTCATAGGGAGACATTAGGCCTACAGTTTAAAATTATTTTCAAATAAACCGGATGTCCCAAAAAAAAATCCATAGCAAAGTTATATTTTTTTAAATGGAACAACCTATATCTTACAATATTTTTGGATTCTACATAAAATAACAATTATTTTTTTAGTAAGTGCATTATAAGTCTAAACTTAATAGTTTCTGAGATATCGAGTTTTGACAAATTACATTTTTGAACTTTGACAGCTTCTAGCTTTCTAACGGTGCGGTGCGTCTTAGAGCAAAACGGCTTGCATGTCCCTATCTTACTTTTTTATTATCTTCCTAAAAATACAAATTTCCGATTAAACCAGAAGTAGGTACCATATTTCCGGCATTCGAGTCATATCCGGTTTAACAAAAGTTTACATTTTCGGGGAGATAATAAAAAAGTAAGATAGGGACATGCAAGCCGTTTTGCTCTAAGACGTACCGTTAGAAAGCTAGAAGCTGTCAAAGTTCAAAAATATCATTTTTCAAAACTCGATATCTCAGAAACTATTAAGTTTAGACTTATATAATTATTATTAATTATTATAATGCACTTACCAAAAAATAATTGTTATTTTATGTAGAATCCAAAAATATTGTAACATATAGGGTGTTCCATTTAAAAAAATATAACTTTGCTATGGATCTTTTTTTTGGGATATCCGGTTTATTTCAAAATAATTTTAAGCTGTAGGCCTAATGTCTCCCTATGACCCTGTTTTCGAAAAATATTAAAAATTTGAGTAGTTTAGATGCTATGGAAGCCTGCGTTGAGAGAGGGCCACCCTGTATAAAAAGAAAGGGCGCAACATATCGTTACTCTGTTAAATTAAATGTGGTCTGCATAAACTCGGATTTTATTTCGTTTTCAGCTTTCTAAAATTCACAAAGCTTCCTTTCAACCTTAAATACGGCGACGACACATTAGGGGTTTTCTATCAATTTTTAGTATGAACAAAGAAACACGGATCACCGACGTTTTCACTTCATAATACGCAAAACAACATTTGCCGACATAAACGTCCCCATATTTTCCTCATCCCGCCGGTGGCGCTTCTTATTAAAATCGATGTTTGTTTTTCCCTAGTCCGTTGTTTTTCTTTTGGAAAAACAATGCCCCAGTTCGCTGCCTTTTCCATCAAATTTCCTGAAAATTTTTCTCTCTCTGGTTGACATTTTCGGGTATATTCCCGACATGGCTGTGTCGACGTATTATTTTACGCAGTATCAAAACAATTAACATTTTTATCGATAACAGAAGGCCAGAAAAAAAAATTATTTTGACGTAAAAATGCCGCTATTGTAAACTTTAACTTTATATACTTTTCCATGTATTGGATAAAGAGCATAATCGATATGAAATTAATGGTCTTACATTCTTATCTACAAAAAAGTTATGTTTATGTGACTAACATGTTCTACAAAATATATGAATTATGTATATGTAGGTATACAGAGTGGCAAGAAAGTCGCGCATAATGCCTGTAACTTTTGAATTACCTCGTATACGAAAAAGTGACCTTTATGAAAGTTGTTCAGTAAATTATTCCCCACATTTCTACCTGTCATTTCTGGCTTTGTTGCCATAGAGACCAACTTACTTTTTTTAAATGGAACATCCTGCATATGATTACATATTTGGATTCTACTGGGAAAACTCTGAATTTTTGAATTTCAAATTTTTATTTATTTAAAATTGTAAAAAACTTTATAATAACAAAATAAATCGCCTAGAAAATTGAACAACTTAACATCGGAATAATAAACAAGTGAAACCTTTTCAGTGGATCAGGTGTTCAAAATGACCACCATTTTCTGCTAAGCAGAGCGCTAGTCGATCCCTGAACCCGTTTACAACGTTTTAAAGGGAGTCCACTGCCCAAATTTCAGCACTAATTCTGACTTTTAAAGATTCTAAGTCATTTGGACGGTTACCGTAGACTTTGTTCTTTAAGTGGTCCCCACAAAAAGAAGTCGAGCGAGGTTAGGTCCGGGGATCGCGCTGGCCAGTCAATAGCAGCTCTTCTGCCTATCCAACGTCTTGGAAATTGTTCGCTTATGTATTGTCTAACATTTGCCGCATAATGCGCAGGTGCTCCATCTTGCTGGAACCATACCTGTTCGTTTATGCCATTATTTATACCCGGTAAATTATTATGCAACAAGGAATTATGTGATTCCTGAGGAGGTTCCGATATTTTTCGCCATTCAAATTACTATCTATGAAAAAAGGTCCCACAATATGTCTACCAACTATGCCCGCCCAAACATTAACTTTTTCGGGCCTCTGAGTATGACCTTCCTGGAACCAGTGAGTATTCTCAGCAGACCAATAACGATAATTGTGTCTATTAACAATGCCATTTAAATGGAAAGTAGCTTCATCCGAGAAAATGATATTTGTTGCAAAGTTATTTTCGTTATTGCATCTTTCCATCATCAGCTCACAAAATTCAGCTCTTCTATCAAAATCGTCCTCCTTTAACTCGTTCACCAACTTTATCTTGTAGGGAGGCAGCTTCTCCTGCTTAAACAAATTTTTCACTGACTGATGAGACACATTAAAATCCACTGCCATTGGCGTGGATGATCGTGTTGGATTTTCATGTATTGAGAGCATGTTATCCAAGGCATTGTCTACCCCGGTTGCTGTTTTAGGTCGACCTGATCCAGCGGCTTCCCTAACACTGCCTGTTTCTCGAAATTTCTTTACCACTCGACACACCGTTGACTGATTTATTAGAGGCCTATTTGGATATAATTCATTGAAAAGTTGACAAACCTGTTCTTGCGATTACTTCATATTTCCGTAACCGCCCATTATTAAAATTTTAACTCGTTTCCCTCATTCAGATTAACCACAGTGTAAACAAAATAGAAATCAGACAACAGAAAATTAAACAGGAATCAGAATTGACACCTCTTAGGTCGCTGTCATGAAAACACCTTGACTCAACTGGTGGGTATTAGGTAGGAATAATTATAATTAGGAAGTTTTTCATTTTTGAGCTGTCATTATCTCGGAAACGCTTGCACATAAGTGAAAATTTGAAATACAAAAAATTCATGCAGGTAGGATATGTGGGGAATAATTTACTAAACAACTTTCATAAAGGTCACTTTTTCGTATACGAGGTAATTTAAAACTTACAGGCATTATACGAGACTTTTATGCCACTCTGTATAATATTATGTAAGTGTGTATTTATGATAGTAATTCTTGCATACTATGCATGCCTCAATAGATGCATATAGTTAATAAATTAGCTTTATTATTATAACTATTATATAAGAACATATCAGTATTATCAATGGTGTCGAATCTCGTCATTACTCTAAAGTTGTTAGGTTAGTTTTTATTTTTGTGTAAACTTTCGTATCCTGAAAATGAAGATTTTGTTACGACGTATTAATTTGCAATATATGGTTTTTTGAAGTCGAAAAACATACATCGGAATATATATTGGCAATTTTTTGCCAATAACCGATAATATACATATAAAGGGTGATCAAACGAAACTCGGGTGGAATACTATACAAAAACTAAAGACCTTTGCCAAAATATCTATATGTATTATGATTGTGGTGGCCCAGTTTTTATGACATAAAAATATATTTTTTTTAAATTGGACACCCTATAGGGTTAGCTGGGGTAAATGTAAACGGTGTTCTAATAATTGGTAAATCATAAGATAAAAAAAAAATATTTGGCAACAATGCCTTTCTTGGTCGTTTCCTGCTCCACGCCAATATTTTCGCCATTTTGAATAACGTCGTTAGCTAGTAGTGACGCTTTGTGTGGAGTCTTCCATTAAAACACGGTTTTTATCATTGTAGTGTTATGCATTTATTCAAATAAATTGTGGAAAAAAAGGTAAGTTGCATTTGAAATGTTTATATGTATAGGTAATGTTAATGAATTATTACATCGTTTCATTCTAGTTTTTAAGGAGTTTGTGGTGTTATAAGATTTATATTCTTGTGTTTACAATTACCCCGTGAATATTGGTTACTGGGGGAAATGTAAACATACCTCATGGAGTAAATGTAAACGTCATTTTTAAATTTGAATTTTGTTTTAACTAACATATTTTTGTTTTATTTTTAGATTTACAATGCCTAGGAACTACGTGCGAAAGAAGCCGCCCCCAAGTTACACTAAAGAAGATCTGGCTATGGCAGTAAACGATGTCCAGAACAAAAACTTAACATACCAACAAGCAAAACAACAGTATCGGGTATCTATGTCGAATTAAGGGCAGAAAAGTGTCAATTGAGAAAATGGGGGGTGGCCGTAGTCCAATATTGAGCCAAGAAGTTGAAAAACAGATCGTCTTATGTTTGATCGCAAGAGCTCAGATTGGCTACCCCTGTGACAAACAAGAATTAAAAAGTCTTGTCTCAGACTACCTTAAGTCTAATAATATAGCAAATACACCATTTAAAAATTTTGCCCCGGGGGAAAATCGATATCAATCTTTTATGAAGCGAAACCCCAACATATCTTTAAAAAAGCCTGAACATCTTCTAAGAATTCGCAAAATCGCACGCAGTCCAGAAGTTGTGTATTTATTTATTTATTTCCATCCATTAAATAAACTACAAAGTATTAATATCGTCATGCAATAGCAATAGTTTCAAACAAAAAAAAAATATATCTACATATTATGTAAAACTTACAAAGTACAAATTAGCAAAACAAAACTAACTCAACTATTCGTCTATAGAGTAAAAGCGGTTTTCAAAGAGATAGCACAGTAGAGATTATTTAAACTTTCTAATGGAATCTATAGCCTTAATATTATCTGGGAGCTTGTTAGCAATATAACTACAAAAGCAATGGGGGCTTATCTTACAAACATCATGAAAAAGATATGTTGACTCCTGGTTCCTATGTTTTAGTAGATTTTCTTGGGGGCAACAAAAAGAAAACGCATTACAGTTATGTTTGCGTCATAAATTCAGTTTTGGAAAATTGTGACTATGTAGTCACTGGGATGAAAAGCATTAATCCTACCAAAACTGATTTTATTGTGGTAGAATCTGACTCATCTACCATTAATCGTAAGATGATTAAAGCATTTTTACCTGCACCCAAAGTGGCATGCAAAGATAGAAAACTAGTTTATGTTTTTCCAGGAGCAGTTGCTGTGAATGAAAAATGAAGAAACTTGAAGTTTTCGAATTCGCTTTTTAGTATATAGTTTCCTTGTTTAATATGTGAAATGCAAAGTTACCATTTAAAATAAATATTTTTGATTCAAATTGTTTTGGGGTAAATGTAAACAGCCTTAAATACTACTTATGACTACTTATAATCATTTATATGACTGCTTGTTTACAATTTCCCTGAGTTTCAGTTCACGATCTGGTATAGGAACAGATATCTTTGTTTACAATTACCCAATTGCTTACGGGTAATTGTAAACGATATGGGGTAATTGTAAACGATATGGGGTAATTGTAAACTTCTTTCTTTTCAAGGGAAGACATGATTTTAGCATTATTTTTTATGATGATCTTTAAGAAAAAATGCCAAAGAAATGAGTTTTGACATAAGCATTCTTGATAATTAATAAGGGCACTTGTTATATATTTTTAGCTTTAGAACATGCTAAAATCGTTTACAATTACCCCAGCTAACCCTATTTCATGATTTTAAATTATAGCCTATATCATCCTGATCAGTTTCATATAGGGTGTGCCATCGCTCGCGTGGTGCTTCCTCACCCAAAAATGAGACAAATAGTTCCTATCAACATAGGTCCGCAATCACTTTATTTTTGAGATACAGGATGTAACACTTTTTAAGTGGAGCAAAAAATATGTACGCCACAGCCGTTTTCTCTTATGATAACACAGTTATGTAGGCAATTTAATGTCTAATGTGAAGTACCTTTTGATAATTTTCAGATTTCGGCTTCGTTTAGGAGATCAATGCAATTTTATCAAACTGTAATATGGGCATGGGTGATTGCGACAATAACGAGTAATCTTGGTTCAAATTGTATAAAAACATTAAAAATAAAATATAATTAAAGTAGAATTTTGGTTCTGTAGCACTAAAATGCAAGGTGCAAAGCCTTCGACATCAAAAATAACAAAAAGCCTAAACAGTCAACGCCGACAATCTGTAAAAACAGTTCAAACCCTGACGTCTTCCAAATTTGCAGATGAATATGACTGGCTGGTTGAGCAACGGCCTATATTAGTGAAAAACAAATTGAAGCAATTGTCTTTGAAAACAAGTTAATTGAAGGAGAACAAAAGTATGAAGTTGAAAAAGTAAAATTGGAAATTGAGTTCTGAAAAAGGCAATAAACAATAATTAAATAGAAAAATTGGTTCTTTTATACTTTCTTGGCATGATTGTTACTACTATTCTAGCTCGTATTTTAGGAAAATTAAACGAAGTCTTTTTTAAGCCAATGTTTTTATTATTATTATTAAATCCTTTAATTAACATTACATATCCGTCTAGTTTGATTAAAAAAATGTATAAAAATTGCATTATCTTTAAACACCTTTGAAATTTTACTTCAACATGTTTCGCTACAATGATGCCTCGAGAATAATTGTATATAGAGCTGGTAAATTTCTATACATGAGAAAATCGCCATGTAGCAAAACATGTAGAAGTAGAATTTCAATCAATCCCTAAACTAGGTTAGGTCGTGTTTATGTCGATATTTGGGTTCTGCGTCTGGGCATATCACGTTAGATTATTAACTTTTGAGTTAGATATTTAACTACAGTTAAAACCCTCTGACGCATACAGCAGTTATAAATTAGAAACTCGACTAGCAGTTAGATACAAGTGTTATGACAAATAAAAGGCAAGTTTTAGCAGCTTGTCCGCTTATGAAAATTTTCGAGCGTCGCGTTAACTAGTTCGCCTAAATAGACGTCTAATGTTCGATACACCGTGAATCACACTATATGGTACCCCTAATGAAAAAAAGCTTATTTAACACTTATTCCCTTTAACACACAAAGCAAGAACTAAAACAAGATGACTAGACATTTTATTATTTGTACTTGCGATGCTCAACCTGTTAGAAGGCCCCAAGTATTGGAGGAGATTGCAAAACATGAAAAAAGAGCAGTAAAAATTAAAAGGCAATTAAGAAAAACAATGAAAAACCTGTCGGTAGACGCGATAACAGATATGTAAAGTTGGGCCTCAAATATTAAAAGGTTAAAAACGCTGACTTAACCATAAAATAATGCTTATTCCAAAATTGGCGACTATTTAGAATGTACTGAACGTATTTTCAATTACCCCTGTTCACATATGCACCATAGCTGACCACCTAAAAAGAAAAAATGACCATATCCTTAAAATTCCTCAAAAAGGGGCAAAAATGGGAATGTAACAACTACGTCAAAGTCCCCCTTTAATCTATACTTATGTGTCCCGAAGCATAACATAATACAAACCCTAGCTACTCGTACTTTAAATTGACTCCAAGAAAACACGCTGTTGCCAAGTTTAATTTCATATAGGGCTACTTAACTGTGAGTTTTACCATTATTCTTTAGTGCATTACACCACAATATTCTTGGTTATTATACAGCCAGATGTTACTGCTCTTCGACAATGTGTATTCCAGTATAGCGAGTGCGGTGCCATTTATTTATAGAACAAAGTTGTGAACAGCCATACGGCGTATTTTCAACCGAAATAATTAACCAATTTAGATCCAGCGTCAAGAAGTTATTTTGGATTTCGAGAAAACAGAAATCTAAATTCACCTAGGTTTATCACGTTCTGAAAGTCTGCGTTTAGATAAGCATCAAGGCAACATTCGAGAAATATTTTACTGTTCGTGGTTAATTTCAAAACTAAAGCTGCGAGGGCAAAATGCTTCCCTAATTAACTTTTGATGCAATATTCCCCGCTACTCCCAATTAACTAATATCTTCCTAGCCGAAATCCCGGCGATTTTATAAACTAAAAGTTATATAAACCGTTAATAACAATAACACTCAGTTAAGTGTGTTTGCTATGAAAGAAGCCAAGACCCTCAGCACGCATCGTGTCGTCAGAAAACATGTCTCCAGGCCGGCGTCCCGTCTCCCCTTGCTCAGGTCCTGTACAATATATACACAGCGATATCCCCAAACACCCACAAACACAACTTTATCTGGATTTAACGGGTATTGATTCTAGAGCTCGTTCTAGAGGGTTTATATATCTAATCAGGGAAAAAAGATCTTTCATTTTAGCGCAAAATATACAGGGTGTTCCAATGAAGAAAAATTGATGTTTTTTGCATTTTCTGATGCGGGTTTCTTGTTTCGGTTTACTTCGAAAGATAATAAAAAAAGTACCCAAAAACTTTTGGATAACACTTCTTTCTATCTCTAATAGTAGTTAAAAACTAACCTAAATTAATGTGCGTTCCGCCCTTAACTAGCAAAAACATTGTAGAGATAAAAAAAAATGTTTAAGTTGTTAGCTCTCTTGACTTTATAGCGACAAAACAAAATTAAATTTTATATTAGAATTCAACAGTTCAAACGACTAAAGTATTTTACCTAAATACATAAAATTATAACACATTTTTGCAATAATTATTATTGGCAACTCAACATTTTGTTATTTCATTAGTTTACGCATCACTAATTTAAATGAAATAATGTATGTATCATATTAAATTACAAAATAAATAAACAGACCTGATATTAAAACGTATAAAATGGAATGCATAATAACGTTTTACTTTATTAAACAAAAGGATATTTAACTATATTTATTGTTTGCATATTCAGTAGGATAGTAAATTATTTTTCATTTATTAATAAATTGAATCGCTTCTTTTACTTGCAATTAATTGCGATAAAATACCTACTGCGCTTTTACGTATACCGACTTGCTAGAGTATTTTATACAGGGTGGCAAGGGCGGTTTTACGGGGGGGGTAATAGGGTAATTACCCCCCCCCCCCATGAATTTAGAATTTTAAGCATCATAATTGAAAAAAGGGCGTGGCACCCAAAAATTTTTCGCCTGCGGCGCTATTTTTTTCCTAACCCCCCTCCCAAACTTATTTTCTGGTTACTTTTTTTAACAAAAAAAATTCGGATTTCAAATTACCCCCCCCATGTTGAAAAGCTAAAACCGCCCTTGCAGGGTGGTCGCCAAGGTATGCAAGATACTTCGTATATGACTTCTATAACTAATTTTAAGCAAAAATTATTCTATTTTCTTTTCCCGAATTCCTAGGGTTCTTTAAATATCGGGGTTTCATCTTGAACTAAATTACCAGAGGCATTGCGAAAAAATGTGGCTCATTTTAATAAATGCGTAATGACATTGCAATTGTTAAAGCTCCTCAATGTGACCCGCGCCCTTGTGCAATGCATAACTCACTACCTCGTCGGAGTTCTCGTTCCCAGTTGTAGTTCTCCATATTGTTATTCACCTCACAAAACGCTCCACGAAGATCGTGGGTGTTATTAGACTTTCCCAGTGAATAGGTAAGTGTCTCCACATATCCCCGCATGAAAGTCTAGTGGGTTGAAATCCGGAGATCGCGCGACCAAGCAATGGGACCACCACGACCTATCGATCTATTTGGATACTTATTCATTGAGGAAATTAGTGACACCTCTTCCATAATGGACCGGAGCATCATCATGTAAAAAAAAAACATCGTTCTTCTGATTTGAAGAGGAATGCCCTTAAGTAGTAGAGGTAGAACCTCGTCCGATAACTTCATTATTAAATATTTTAGCCCAAAAGTTTACGGATAATCTTCTCTGGAAATGAGTCTCTCGAATAGCATGAGTGTTTTTGATTGCCCACACATGGTCGTTGTGGAAATTGTCGATTCCATCTCTTGTAATGTAAAAGGAAATCCCAAATTTTAAAACCTTTTCGAGTAGAGCCGGACCAGGTACAAATTCAATTTATACCTTTATAGGTACCTAAAACTAAAAATATAGTTGGGGTCAAGCAAATATACGGCAGGCAACTCATAATACTAAAGTTACTAATGGCTAATTTATATTATAATAATTACAACCCACTCGAAGTATTTGTATCTTTATCCTTTTATATGACTAAAAAGAGATATACATAGACCGAGTTACCTCACGTGAATTATCGTCGATTTGGTCAAATCATATGGTAAAAGGAAATCCCAAATTTTAAAACCTTTTCGAGTAGAGCCGGACCAGGTACAAATTCAATTTATACCTTTATAGGTACCTAAAACTAAAAATATAGTTGGGGTCAAGCAAATATACGGCAGGCAACTCATAATACTAAAGTTACTAATGGCTAATTTATATTATAATAATTACAACCCACTCGAAGTATTTGTATCTTTATCCTTTTATATGACTAAAAAGAGATATACATAGACCGAGTTACCTCACGTGAATTATCGTCGATTTGGTCAAATCATATGGGCTGCAGATCCGCATTTTATTTATTCCAATTGCTTTTGTTAAGACCTGTGATATTGATGGTCAATCCTGAATCCCACCATTACAATGCACAGAATTTATCAAAACAAATTTATTTATATTATAATTCATATTCTTAGACCAATTTCCCAGCAATCATTTTCTGCAAAGGTTTATAAATAGCAATATTCGTCAGTCCGGCCCTGACTAAGTATCAGCTGTAATAAAGTTGGTGAAATCGAAATAACTAGTATTGGACAAATATGACAAGATGGAAGTGTCACGCGTCAAATATTTGCTTGACTCCAACTATACCTGTCTATTTATTTTAAATTATAAAAATAAATCATGTGGTGTAGGTACATTTTCAAGCCGACCCTAATCCCATTTATTCAGCTTTGAAGAGGTTGAGGCGTAGATATATAAAAGGATTTAATCAGGTACATTATTTATGGCAGTAAGAGTCAACGGTATAATTCTGCAAATATTATACCAACCCTTAATTGCCTCTCTTTGACAGGTGTGAGAAATTAAAGCGAAACAAAGAAATTTTCCCCAGGTACACAAAAATTCAAGTACGGGCGAGGAATTTTGGGTTTTATTCGACATTCGAGAATATTTGGTGCAAAATGTTTAACGCTGAGACACCAAAAATTATTTTAAACGTTTTGGAGTATTTTCAAAATGAAAAAGAAAATAGCCTTCAGCCAATTTCAGCTGTAGAATGCACTTCAGCAGCCTGCAAGTAAGATTAGTGAGAAAACTGTAGCCAGGATCCGAAAGGAATATACAACAGGAACCTCTCCCAGGGTAAGTAGCTTGAAACTTATTCACATATGAATACAGGGTGTCCCACAGTGGATGGCGTATTAGACGTTTACGGATCAAGAAATTATGCGATTTTTATATTATATAATATATAAGGATTGTAATTTATTTTAAGTATTTATATTCAATTATAAAGTAATAAACGAACATGTAGTAATAATATTCCATTTCCTTTTTAGGCTAATAGAAAAAAGCGTGCCCCAAAAACAAGGAATTTAACTGAGGCAAGGAAAACTCAAATAAGGAACGTAGTTTACAATATGATTGCCACGCAAAAGCTAAAAGAGGAATTGCATGCCAAACAAATTATTGACCTAAGCACACTAGGTCATTTCTTAAAGCATTTGGGATTTAAATTTAAAACGGACACCCCAAAGATTAAATCCTAAAGCCGCCACTGAACATAAAAACTATAAAAAACAAAAATATAAAATATTACGATTATTAATAAATTAGCTCATTATAAATTATAGGTATGTAAAATAAAACATAGTTACAATAATACTGGTTTCATTTTTAATTTTTACTTAAATAATACATTCCGGATCTGACCCAATATCCTACCAGCATTTACCACAGATATCAATCAGTTTATAAAAGGATACAAAAAGCATCATCATATTACATTATGCCTCTCTTCTTCACGTAGACGCTTGGGTACCTGGTAAAAGATAGAACACTAAGACTTATGTGATTTATTATTTTACTCTCTTTGAAGGGCGTTAACTGGATATTCCCTGTAATTTATTCTTGCTTTTGATTTGTATGAAAATTTTGAAAATAAACAATACCTACCCTGTAGCGTTCTTTGTTGCACGTTTTATTGGGGTTTCGGTCTTTTTAAATAATCTCTACTATAGAATCATTTTTGCTTCAAATTAGTCATAGAATTCATATACGAAGTATCTTGCATACCTCGGTCGATAACTTATCTATACCTACTGTACAAACGATTATTCATATAGAAACCTAATCCCATAGGTAGAAAACTTTATCGTAAATACTATGTATATTTTTAAAATGCTAATTATCAATCATTGCTTTTGAACATTTCGTTTTGTAATAACAATAATTGATAAAATTGCTTTTTATTACTATTACCTTATCTTAATGATATTAAATTTACAAAGCTTTGTATTTATTTCCGAGATAAGACAATAAAATAGCAGACGTATTTATTTTTGTAGATTATTATGTCTAAACTCTTAAATTTAAAAGCCAACAATATAAAAGATATTTGGTATGGTCGGGGTGTCAGGATGTCTAGGATCGTACGTGAGTGATTTAATAATTTCTTATCAGGCATTTTACTCTTAGGCGTATCTACATTTTTTTAATTTATTATAGTTTGCTCCTTAAAAAGGTTTTAAAAATGTTGCCTACTTAAAGTTATGATATAAAAATGTTTATTTCTTCAAGCAAATAATATATATTATACAGCGTAATACAGTATCTAGAAAAAACCCATGTGTAGTTACAATATTTTTCATTTATACTCCGAACTCAATATTATTGTCAGTGATTTAATAGTCAAAACCAGGGTTGAAGGGATTTAAATCATAATTTAAATCACTTGATTTTTTTCGATTTAAATCATTATTAAAATCAAAATTTCTGATAAGTTATAATAGACAGCCTAAGTGATGACGTCACAAGGGGCGTGTTTTAAAAAATCTTTCCAAACAAAAATAAATTGCATTGAAAATCCCATAAGAGATTTTTGCAAGCATTGGTACACGTTTATAGGCGACAAATAAGCAATTTCTTCAAATTATTTATATTTTTGGTGATATGATTGACCCATTTACAGCCACAGATAGAGGTAAGTGTTTCCTGAAAATATTTAATCGCCATCTGAAAAAGTTTGAGGTTATGTTATTGTTGTTTACATTATTGATACAGAGAATGAAGCCAGATGGCTCCATCTCGTCGTGCTGGTAAATAACACCAATTTCTAAGCATACCTGCGCCCTCTGACATGGACTTATCAAGCCACAAATATCAGAGGAAAACCTGCAAAGACAGAACGTCACAATTACAGGAGTCCTCGCTAGGCAGCGCTATGCGTTTTGTCGGTTTAGTAACCGAAAACTTAACACATTGAAAAGGGTTTGCTTTTTCCTTCTGCCAGAACCATCCTCAGACGCGTTTCGCTGTATAACAGCTCATCAGTGAGGCTATGGGTTCTGACAAAAGGAAAAAGCATCGGCGTCTGTTTTAAAACAGAAAAATCGGTTTGATACAGAGAATGAAGCCATATGGCTCCATCTCGTGGTGCTGGTAAATAACACCAATTTCTAAGCATACCTGCGTGACGTTCTGTCTTTGCAGGTTTTCCTCTGATATTTGTGGCTTGATAAGTCCATGTCAGAGGGCGCAGGTATGCTTAGAAATTGGTGTTATTTACCAGCACCACGAGATGGAGCCATCTGGCTTCATTCTCTGTATCAAACCGATTTTTCTGTTTTAAAACAGACACCGATGCTTTTTCCTTTTGTCAGAACCCATAGCCTCACTGATGAGCTGTTATACAGCGAAACGCGTCTGAGGATGGTTCTGGCAGAAGGAAAAAGCAAACCCTTTTCAATGTTTACATTATTGTTTATTAAGACATAATTGTTAGTTTTTTGTAAAATAAAGCTTGTGGTAGTGTTTATTTATTAATATGAAGTAGACCCAGTCTATAGCCTAAATAATTTATATTATAGATTCAATATTGTCTAAAATGGTTACGTATTTTGTTACCCGAACAGAAAATTTTCAAGTTTGTTGTATTCCCAGCAAAGATAGAAGAGAGGAATGCCTGGTCATCACCTATAAGCATCTTATAAGGTACATAATAGAACAATTATTATGTTAAAAAGGGATACACGCCTTGGAGTTGAACCATTATTTGATTTACAATGGTAGAAGTCAAGATAGAGCAGAGAACCTTCCCAACATTCTTTGGTTTGTACCTGCCATTTTGGGCACAATGACAGAAAGAATAGGGCTACAATATTTGAGTTTAGCGCTAAAAGGCAATTTAGCATTACATCTCCAGAAAAAAGGTATGTTATAGCTTTTATTATACAAAATGTATTCACGTTCCTAAAAACTAATGTAAAAAATGTGAACATTTAATAGTTTGATTTAACTTTTAATAGAAAAGCAAGGCCAACATTATATTAAATTATTTTTAGAAAAGAAGTGAGCAGACAGATGTTACCGAAGATATTGACTGATATTTTTTGATACAAGATTTGGAAGAAATTTCAAAAAAACCTTTAAAAACTTTTAGTACGCTTTAGTTACAACTATTCTCATATCCTTATGTATGCACAGGGATATCAATGCTATACCTAATACAATTAATTTGAAATATTATGTAGATTATAAAACAATGTAATAAAAATAACAATAAATATTTGCTTAAATTTTTATAATTTCAGTAGGTACATCAAATGTTGTTAAGGTCTACAGTATTTCTAAAATTGCTAATCAATCTGATGATCCATAGCTGCATGAATAAGGCTTACTGGGATATAGCTCCTCAGCTGTTTTAACTTCGCTAGATTTAGTTTTTTGGGCATTTCGAAGGCACTTCTTATCAGTGACTGATAGGTAGTAGTATCCAAATAATGCAGTTGATGATATTTTATTCCCGCTAGAACATAAACAGTTGGCAGATATTGTGTTGCATTTTTTGTTTAGTATAATCTACAATTAAAATATTATTTTGCATGAAGTATATAAAAAAAATTATGATAGTAGGTAATTTAAATTACCACAATATTATAACTTTTGTCTTTCATCATAGTGTGAACTTCTCCGATCTGAATCAAATTGCATCCATAGGACCAGTGGCGGCTCGTCGTATAAAGCAACTGAGGCCGGGCCTCACATGTAAAATTAATAAATTATTTATTTAAATATAAAACGTTTTTTTAACTAATTTCCAATCATTAAAAGTATCAAAACAATAGAACATTGAATTACCATCAAAGTTCAACATATTATCTTTTAAATTTAGCGCGCACCCCATCCAACATTAATTTTAAAAACTGAAATCGTTGCCCGACCGCATAAAAAGAAAATTGTAATCCTAAAAACTTGAGCTTCCTTTACGTCACAAATCGCTTATAAAACGCTATGCTCTCCAACCCGGCACCTCCACCGCTTTAATCGCGCAATAGACAAATTTTGCAGGCGAGTGAGGCCCACTTATTTGGGCCTATATCGTATTATTTTTACAGTAGCTTGCAATGGCTTGCATGTTGCCAAATGTTGATTGAACAAGGACACTTATTGACTTATTATTTAAATGTTTTATTTTTAAAAACATAAAAAAATAAGTTAGAAATGATTGATAAATGTTTTCATTGTTCTATAAGATATTATTAATAAATATGCAATTAAATCCCAATAACAAAAAACAGATAAAAATTAAAGATTACAGGTGGGTGCCTAGTGCCTGTTTGAAACTTAGCAATGTTTTATTGTTAACAGGCTCATCTATCTTTTCTTCTCGTAGGATCAGGTGTCGGCTTATTAGATTTAATTAGATCGTTGGAAAAGCCCTTTGCCGTTACGTTACGAGTAACGACGCGTGCCATTCGTTTTTATGGTGTTAATGTAAACATATAGATGCTTAGAATTTAAATAGGGCATAGTTTTAGATATTTTGAAGGGTACCGTTAGAAACGGCAGTTTTTGTTAGACATTCGTCGGGTACGCCTTAAGATTTGTATTTGTCGATGTTTGAGCCTATTCGTACATAAAAAAGCTGATTATTAAACTATATCACTGATATATTGCGTTTTTTCTGTAGTAGTTCTTACAAGAGCAAAATAGAGACACAATAGTGGATGCACTGAGAGAAATTGACCCTGACCTTGCAAATTGAATATTTTTCTCGTGAAACCTAGTATTTCAAAATAATTATATTGCTGGTTGAATTCCTAACTATTCATTTTAAGCCAATGACCTTCAAATCGCGAAAAATTTTCGCCTGCGGCGCTATTTTCTAGCCTCGCCCCCTTATACACCCACGAGCCGCCACTCCATAGGACATGGTTTGGCTCCAAGGCATTTACCCCTTTTTAACATAATAATATTTGCTGTATTAGGTACCTTATAAGTGATGTCCGAGCTTTCCTTTCTTTTATCTTTGCAGGGAATACAACAAACTTGAAAGTTTTCTGTTCGGGTAACAAAATACGTAACCACTTTAGCCGATATTGAATCTATAATATAAATTATTTAGGCTATAGACTGGGTTTACTTCATATTAATAAATAAACACTATCACAAGCTTTATTTTACAATAAACTAACAATTATGTCTTAATAAACAATAATGTAAACAACAATAACATAACCTCAAACTTTTTCAGATGGCGATTAAATATTTTCAGGAAACACTTAAGTACCTCTATCTGTAGCTGTAAATGGGGCAACCATATCACCAAAAATACAAATAATTGGAAGAAATTGCTTATTTGTCGCTTATAAACGTGTAGCAATGCTTGCAAAAATGTCTTATGGGATTTTCAATGCAATTTATTTTTGTTTGGAAAGATTTTTTAAAACACGCCCCTTGTGACGTCAGACTTAGGCTGTCCATTAAGAGAAAATAAAAATGTTCAGTTTTAATTAATGGTTTATTATATCAAAAAAATTAAACCACTGTACCTAAATAATGTTTATTTTAGTTAATTGTAGTGCTTGTACAAAAAAACTAATTTTGCAGCTTTTTCCGTTCCTAATCTATTTCTGAGTTTGGAATGGACTAAACCAAATGTTGAGAAAATTCTCTCGACTGATGCGGAAGAAGCAGCAGCACAAAGTAATTTGTCTAATTATGAAGAACTCTTTTTATATAATGGGTATATTTTGTTGCGACTTCCACCAATCTATGGGTTTTACATTCTGAAGAACATCATCATGAAACATAATATCAGTGAAAGGTTCTGATCTGGCAAGAAACTTGACTATGAGTGGTAGTAAACCACTATTTGGATCTAATTCTTTAACAGCTTTTAAAGCAACATTTTTTCACTCTCTGTTAGTGTTTGGCGTTTGCTGAGTTTTTGTTGAATCAAGAAAATATGCCAACAAATCTGTTTTGTCAAAATGAGTTAGGGCGGACGCATCTTTATATAAAGTGGAGGGTTTCTTGTTCTGACAGGAGTTTGCAGATCTGAGCGTTTTTCGACAGGAACTATCTTTATTAAAATTTGAAGAACGGTGGGAATAAAATCAAAAACTTGTTGAAAATAGCAACTTATTTATAGGAAAAAATAGATAATAGGAATAGAAAAAAAATAGAAAAAATAAAAAAAATAGCGATTTTTGATGTTTTTCAAAAAAATTATGATCAAAACCATAGACACGGCTAAAATACCGTACCATTGTACATATGTATGTATGTATGTATGTATGTATGTATGTATGTATTGTATGTATGTACAAACGTATATGCAAGAGAAAATAAAAAAAAACGTAAAATAAAATTAGTTCGTAAAATGAAAAAAAAATTGTTAATTTACTTTGCTTAGTTGGGATAGTGTGAATTTTTTTTCATTAATTTAGCTCTCAGGTCTTGCAGAACAACTACACTAGTGTTAGATTCAAGCTAAACGCATTTGACACGGAGTACCGCGACCCGCGACTTATGACGTCATCCCATCAAGACGGCATCGGCGGGGAGGCACTCAAGCTCGTGACCCAGCGAAAGCGAGCCGCTTGGTAGAGCTTGGCCGGGATTCTGTTATACGAGTCGTATCGTATACGCCATGTTTTTTAAGAAAAGCGATTCTATTATACGATTTATCGAATAAATACGATTCGAGTTACTCGATAGCTTCCGAGCTGTCGTATTACTAGTATTCGTTATTATTTACCTTTTCTTAACCTTAAGTTTTCTGCACAACAAATGATATCGGTTTATCGTCTGTGTTGATTTGAATCTAAAAATTATTTTTAATTTATGGTAATAATTAGGTATGCTTCCTGTAGTTAGAAACCGTCTGTTGGTAGCAGTTAATGATTTAAATTTGGGGCGCCGACGACAAGAGCTTAGAAATAGCAGCGATGCTTTTTCCTTACCAGAACTGTATAGTTTATGGAATTGCTCCGTTTAAATACTATGAATAGAAGGTACATATAATCAAGGGCATATTTAAAAAAGTCTGTTAGGGGGGTAAATCAGTTAACAACGACATCAGGCGAGAAGCGCCGCAGGTAAAAAATTATTTGGAGATTTTTAAATTTATTACATTCTAAGAGGAGTGAGAGGGGTACTTACCCCCCCCCCCCCCCATATAATCCGCCTTTGCATATAAGTAAGTTTAACAACCACTTTTTAAAACATAAACAACCAAATTGGAGAAAAAAAATGAATTTATCTTCTTTTCTGTTATGCGGCCTCAGCTTCTGGAACATTTCAATGTCAATTTGTATCAAAACTACCTTCTTTTGTAATATGCTATACGATCGTAAAACAGAATCGCCTTCTCCATCAAACTCGTATTCGTAATCGTATTGATAGTCGTTTCGATCGATAGCTATGTATCGTATAACAGAATCCCGGCCCATCTTTACATTTTTGACTTTTTACTTCGTTTTATCGTTTTGCTAGTTTTGTATTAATTTTTATTTAATAAAATTAGTACGTTGAAAACGGTGTGTTGTTTTTCTGTATAAAGTTAATAATAAATACGTCAGTTATATATTTAAAAATAACACTAGAATATTTCAGTTCATTCAAATTTTCTTCAGCCCATTGAATAACAGTATTTAAAGATTTCAATGCTTCACCAGTGGAAACCAACTTGTCTGTCACAATGGGATCTGCAGCACTGTCACTGTCTCCATCAATTTCTTTATTTTGCACATTTTATTGTAGATATTCCAAAAACTAATAGGTGTACCAAATTTAAAATAATCATCTCGGAAAATATGGGAGAAAAACGAAAAAACTAAAAAAAAGTTTCGATAACCTGTATATGAAAAATGAAGCCTCAAACAATGTTATTTCACGTACAATTCATAAAAAGTAATTTATTAACTGCTTCAGTTCATAATCATCGTCGCTGTATTACTTAAAACTTAAGACTAATCCAAGCAACTTCAAGCTGAACCGCGGACGAGAGGTTATTTATTCAAAAAACTAACCTGCTGGTTTCGTGATCTGGGAATTATTCAAATGTAGCGATTTATCCGAGGGGTGTCTCACCCATGGTAATCAGTGTACATACTGTAAGGAAATCGCTAAAAATCACTAGTAATCATTGGAAATCACTAGTAATCATTGGAAATCATCGCTAATCATTGGAAATCATCGGAAATCATAGGTAATCATTGGGAAATCTTCAGTAATCATCAGTAATCAATTGGTATTCACCAGTAACCAACCGGTAATCACCAGTAATCACCTGGTAATAACTGTGTTTTTATGGAAATAAACAAAAATCCTTAGTAATCTGCCGCCAAGGTCACGCGACGGCGACGTTCGGCAACGGTCGACAGGCCAGCCGATAGCGATTCGTGAATGCGCAGGTGATTCTGTTTGCTTAGAATGCGTCGGCTACGTGGACACTAGTTTTCTATTTATGGTACCATGAGTTTTCTACTGCACGGATAAATGCATGGTTAAATTTGTGTCCGCTGTTGTGCCTGAACTAACCAGTAAATTGTTTAGTTTGAAGTTAGAAAAGTGGTAAAAAATGCACTTTAAAATATTACATGTAGGTATTAGGTTTAACGAGGGTTTTTATTTATATCTATATAAGTAAATAAAGTAGAAAATTAGTCAGGGTCCAGTTAATTAAGGGCTCGCTTAAGGGGTTTTCATTTTTTTCTTGCCAAATCTAAGTATATGATTTAATTTGATTTTTTTTTAATTAAAAGAGCTTCAACAGAATTTCTGAAAAATACTAAACAAGATGTTTTGCTTCAGCAGTATTTAAAAAAAATTATCTTTCCCTAATTTTTCCGGCCTAGAATGCAGTGACTTTTTCTTTAGAGCAATAAAAAAGAAAAGGATAGGTAAGTCAAAAAATAAAAATATTTAAAATATCTTTTTAAGCACTGTTGTCATGTTTACGGAAATCTCTGGTAAAAAGATTATTGACGGACATGTTTAGAGTACATTTTAGATAATAAAGACGATAATCATTTTCATGTAGCGTATTTTTCGATTTAATTTTCGTTTTCAAAATATATCACAGTTTGTGTTAGTATAAAATAAAAATGCCAAATTAAAAAAACAAATCTTCCAAAGAAAAGCCTAAATTAAATTTCTATTACAAGACAAACAACGATTGATGCTTTTGCTGTCCAGTGATACCAAATCTATTCTTATTTAATAAAATATTAGAGGTTATAGTTGGTCACAAGTAAACCGATCGCTAAGCGAGCGTCGCCCAGTAATATTCTTTACTAGACGAAGGAAAATATTTTTAATCCGGACACCCAAAAATGGCCAAATATAGCGAGAGTGGGAATGTGCTAGGCTCCCCCTTCATTTGGCTTATCTAACAGTGTATCTACTCCGTAAGTCAGTAAATTTGAAAAGGAGTGGTATCCAGTGGTTCAGTGGTAATCATGGAAATCAATAGTAATCATCGATAATTATTGGAAATCATCGGTAATCACTGGAAATCATCGGTAATCACTGGAAATCAGTGGTAATCACTGGAAATCATTGGTAATCACCAGTAATCATTGGTAATCACTGGAAATCAGTGGTAAATAGTTAGAAATCGCTAGAAATCATGTAAATTACCCCAGTTTAGTAATCAGTGTACAAATTTTGTATAGGTGAGACACCCCTCGGATTTATCTTTATAAATAATGAATGTTCGATAAACTGTTATAAAGCCATCAGGCTAATTGTGTTTACTCACAGTTTTTCTATTAATATTGATCAATTGTTTAGAGAAATCAAATGGAACATTATAGCCACATAAAATGACTAAAGCTCGGATTGAAGCTGATTGAACAAAAAAATTGTAGAATATATTATTGCTAGGAGTAGAAAGCAAACATTAATATACAGGGACAAAAATGAAATCAAAAAGTTTTCCTTCACAAGTTTATCAAGAAAAAGATGAAATTGCAATGAATGTACCAATAATTATAGAAATGAAAAATAAAATTTTAAAACGGTCTACATGTTTCGAACGTAGAAACGCTCATCATTAGGAGACAGAAGGAAGAAAGAGTTGTTTCTGTTGGTATTAACAATAGAGACAATTTTTGGTGGTAAGTAACTTTAATGTATCTTTGGAAATAAGTAAAATCGTTTAATATTATGAAAAGTTATGCAAAGATTGTCAGCACTGTCTAATAGCCATGACCGAGGCCGTGACCAACTGATTGAAAGGGGGAAGAAAAATTATTATTAAGATAAGTATTTTAGGTGAGAAAGTCTATTAGACTTTATAAACCATTTTGAATTTAAAAATTTTCTTGTACTCTTGTAGAGTGGGAAAAGAAAATTATTTTATTGTAAAAACCATTCTTTTTTTTTACAATTAAATAATTTTTTTATCCCACTCTACAAGAAAACACAATTTTTTTTAAAATTCAAAGTGGTTCATAAAGTCTAATAGACTTTCCCACCTAAAATCATAATCAGCCATAATATTCCTAGGACATAGATAATGTACGAGATAATTTTATGTTAATCGAAAGCACGCTGCTTCCGAGGGATATTCAGTCAAGTCAAATTTTTTGATAAAAAAATAAAACAACTCGGCTGTTTTTTTAGTAGACTGGAAATTGGTATTGCCAAAACGTGACATTTTAAAATTTATTTGGAATATGAAGCTACCGAACAGGGTTGAAAAAAATCAAGATTTTTTTGATTTTTTCCATTTTTATTTTTATCTATTTTTTTCTTTAAATGAGTTGCTATTTTCAACACGTTTTTTATTTTATTCCCACCTTTCTTCAAATTTTAATGAAGATAGTTCCTGTCGAAGGTTTTGTTAAGTCATGGCCCATACTTTTCAAAATTGCTGAAGAGAACAAAAACAAATTTTGACAATATTATAAGAGGAAACATTTGCAACATTCACTTAAAAAGATTAATCGAAGATTACCTAACAATACTAAAGGCTATATATATCGTAATAGATAGACTACAAAGAAACAGTGCCAGTCTTTCAGATGTTGTGGAAGAATTTAAAATATTAGAAACTCATTTTGATAAAACGGCCATCACTTCAAATCAACTTCAAAAATTTAAGAGGCGTTATGAACAGTGTATAACCCCATATCGTTTGTTAGCAATGTTAGCACATCTTCTTGACTCAACAAAAACTCAGCAAACACTAACAGAGAGTGAAAAAAATGTTGCTTTAAAAGCTGTTAAATAATTAGATCCAAATAGTGGTTTACTACCACATTAGACAATTACTTTGTGCTGCTGCTTCTTGCGCATCAGTCGAGAGAATTTTCTCAACTACAGCACTACAATTAACTAAAATAAACATTATTTTGATACAGTGGTTTTATTTTTTTAATATAATAAACCAATAATTAAAACTAAAAGTTTTTATTTTCTCTTAATTATAACTTAACTTAATTTTGATTTTAGGTAAGTACCTAATGATTTAAAATGGAAAAAATTAAGTAATTGAAATCGCGATTTAAATCATGATTTAAATCAATTCATTTAAATCTTTCAACTATGCTGTCAAAGTCTTGATGTCATAGTGATTGAAGTCTTAGTCTCATAGTGATTGAAAACTACCCGGAGTGTTTTTATCAATTAAATGGTGATATGATTGGGTGATTTGTGTGACATGACAAAAAATAACGAAATTTAATTGGCTTTTCGAACTGCCGAAAAAATTTCCTAATAATAATATTTCTTCTCCCTCTCAATCAATTGGTCATGGCGTGGCTATTCTCATTAGACAAATTTAAATTTTCTTTCTACACAACCATTTATCAGTATTGTGACAATATTTGCATAACTTGTCATTTATTAAACCAGTTCACTTATTTCCAAAGCTCCATTGTTATTTACCACCAACAATTTTCTCTATTGCCAATACCAAAAGCAACATAATTTCTGTCTCCTGATGATGAGCGTTTCTACGCTCGAAACATGTAGATCTTTAAAAAAACAAACAGCTTATTAAAGTTGTGAAGGAAGACTTTTTTATTTTCTTTTTGACCCTATATTTCCAACTTCACTTAAAGCATGGGACTATTCTTCAAATTCGAACATTGTTAAACCGAGAAGCTTGCATCACTTGCATCGACGAGGCGTCAGCCGAGGCTGCACACTGGGCAGAACACATAAAGGCGGGTCCACATATTATTATGTAGCATTGTGCCGAATTATATAGATCACCGTATCCGTATCATGATCGCTATGTGCACGGGCCGTGATACGTCGGAAGGACATGATACGCGATACGGGTCGTAGGTTTTCTTCCGACCATCAAAGAAGCCATGGATACGACGATACGACATTGAGGCAGTCTAGACATGTCCGCCGCTCGCGTAGCTTGTTTGCCACTATTTCTAAATAATTCGGTTTGCCACCATCGCCATCTTATAAATTACTATAAAGCAAGCACACGACAGCGCTAAATTCTCGTACACTTCTTCACAGATGCCATTATGAGAACTGCCTCAAAATTGGCGGTGATTTGATCGGCGATCATGACAAATCTGGATACGATACGGATAAAAATAAGTGACGTCTATAACTCAATACGCCGTTTGATATGTTTAGGCGATACGATACGGTGATCTGATGCGGAATACTGATACATAATATGTAGACCCACCTTATGGAGCCTTCTACTACGAGGGATATAGAAAATTTTTTTAAATTTAAAATGTTTTATAAAGACTAATAGACTAGCATACGCTTTTTTTTTCAGAGACCATAATAAATTTAAAAAAAAATATTTTAACGTTGCTGGATCATATTATGAACAAAAAAAATCTCGACTGTAACGTTTAAAAATAACATCAGACCATGTAATTAAACTATTACATTGTGTTTAATTATTTCATTTAGATTTTGCGATTAAATACTATGAATGTGTGTTAATACTTTTGCTTCTAAAATAAAAGGGGATCTGCGTGACATTAAACTTCAAACTAACAGTTACGATCAATTGTGGTCAATGGCATTCTTCTTTAATACGTTGCTATGGTTACACCTTTTCATTTAGTTGCTAGGAGTTAAATTAAAAATATTGTTACTAGTATTAAAATATGCTTATTTTACCTACGGAATTGCGTTCTAAAATATATGCTTTTATTATACCCTTGGAGAAAAACTGAATTTTAACGCTCCAAAGGCATGGACATGATAGATAACCCTTAGCATAAAGAACCCGTCAATCCAACGCGTACTTTTTTACACAAACTCCCACATTCACACTTCGACAAAAACCCACTCCGTTAAATTAATTAATTACATTATTATAATCCGTTTAATATCCATTCATGACGACACGATAATCTTGCTTTTTGTCTGCGTTCCTCTCGCTCGCTGTCGTGTGCTTGACAATGACAAATGATGATAACAGAGTGGGAAATAAACTGAAACATACGTCAGATTCCTATTTTGTTTTATTAGTGAGATAATAATATAATTCGTCGAGGATCTTTCTGGACGTTCTTAAAGGGGTTAGTAAAGAAATAACATCTCGACCACCACAATTAGGTCTTAAATGGCTCAATTTTTGTTTAATTGAGACTAATTCTTAAGTACATTAGGACCTCAGTAGTTTAAAGAATACGCACTGTTTACCGGGTGTACTTTTTGGTGGGATAGTGAACTATTGTCTGTTGCTTAATCATTATTGAACTATAAAACCCAGTGGTCTTCGCCGTATTCCATAGGTGTAGTCCAATTATTATTATTTAATTGTTTATTGCCAGGGGTCCCGAGAGCGGGTAGGTTCAAAAATTTGAAATGTTTAGTAACTTTCCGGCAGTTGTTGGAAAACTTCGTTCTTGAAAATGGCTAGTGTTTCTGAACTTCAGGAATGCGCCCTTGAAATTAAGGCCTATCATTAAGTAACACTCTGCATATCCACACTTTACGTATAGTATATCTATATTGATTGCTTCTTAAAATGCGCAGAAATGGTATATATGGTCACAAAAGATTGGATAAAGAGTTTCCCTTATTTAATACATTTTGGATAGGAGTTCGCTGCAAAACTGCAAAACATAAAGAATGGCACAATCTTTATATAAATTCAATTAGAAAACGCTGTTTTGAAAGAAAAACGTCATCTTTTTCTCCGTTCGAAACAAAACCTACAACTTAACTTCAGTATCTTTTAAACTTGAACAGCGGTTTAAAAGGTACTTTTATTTACTTCATTAATTCTTCAAGCGTCAGAAATAACAACTACAAATAATAACTTTAGTACTTTTCGGCAAGTCAACGTTCTCTCAAGTCCCAAACACATTTCATCAATTTTATGATATTTTACAAGAAACAGAAACCGGTTAGGTGCTATTCTTATAAAGTTCCTTTGTATCTTAAAATGTATATTCCTTTTTTGTTTCCATCTCCATTTTCTGAATACGTACAACGTTTAAGAGCGGCAAAACTCGGTCCGGTGTGGCAGTAAATTTTCCTGGCGGTTCCAGTAATGTTTCGCTCCATATTACTTTTGTTTACCTGCTTGCGGAAGTTCATTTCTGTTTGGGTAAAATTTAGCTTCAAGAAAGTTTTTATAGTATTTCCTTAAAACTTCCACTCTGAAGTTAATTCCAACTTCTATATATACGCAATACACAGTGGAGAGTTTATATTCTGCTACTGTCTGAAGTTTCTACAAAACTATACATGCACTGATAAAAGGCAGCGCTTTGCTACAAGAGAATAAATTATCTTGATTTTAAATTACTTAATCTGAAGATAATAATCTTATTTAGAGTGAATGTGTTCTCAATATATGATTTTCTGTGTCTTTGGTCATTTCTAGTTATGTTCTTGGCGG
This sequence comes from Polydrusus tereticollis, assembly GCA_963920685.1. Classification (NCBI taxonomy): domain Eukaryota; kingdom Metazoa; phylum Arthropoda; class Insecta; order Coleoptera; family Curculionidae; genus Polydrusus; species Polydrusus tereticollis. The sequence goes on from OY987327.1 coordinate 66,154,802, forward strand.
CAAATTTTCTTGTTTTAAAGCTGGCGTCTTTGAAATTGTAACATTTTAAAATGGTATTTTTAACAAAGATAAAGTTCTTTGTGCCAAAGTATTGGCTCTTGTCCTAAAAGTATGGTATAGGTACAGTGGCGTAGCCAGCATTTTGGGGCGGAGGGAGCGAACTATCGGAGGGCCGCAAATCGCGGAGCTAAAGCGCCGCAGGCAAAAAAATTTTGAGACCACGCCCAAATTTCGTAGGAATTCACCTTTATGCTCTTTGTATATCTAGGGCAAATACATCCTTGTAAAAATATTGAAAACATCTATTTATAAACGAACACCAAACCTCTGAAGCCGTCCAGGTGTTTGTACTTTGCTGCAAAGAAATGGATTCTTGCAACAAGTCATAATAATATGAACTTTCAACGAAAGAAATTATAAATTTATTAGTCTTGATTTGAGGATGCCGCCTTTGAGTCGAAGCCATAACAAAGACTTGTGTCCTTGAAGCAAAGACACATATATTTGACATAAATATATAAATACTTGTACACAGTACGTTCAGATTTAAACGCTTCTATTCAAGGATGTCATCTCTTAGACCGGTTTAATGTAAATCTTACTTAAAGGATTGATTCTTCAAGGTAAGTACTAAAAAACAACTAGCCTTATTTTAAGATAGTGAATAAGCTAACTCAAGACTATGCTTGGAATGGTTTAAATCTGTTATCTTAGTTTAAGTAAAGTTTTCTTTCCGCTAAGATTATTACGAAAATTGCTTTCAAGGATGACTCTTATCAAAGAAATATTTATTTGGACATATCGAAAGACATGACGGCTTTGTTTTAAATTCGTTTTGCTTTACATTAAGATATCCTTTTTATCTGTGTGCTATAGTTAAAGAATAGCAATATGTCTAGAGAAAAACTTCTCCATATAAGAATATCATATTGTCCAACATCCAAGCAAATTTTGTATGCATGCCTTTATTAATTCAAATAATTTTAAGTTAAAGAACATATTGTGTTACGTATCCGATCGACTTGAAATCTTCAGGACATGTTATTTGAAATCGGTGTATCTACTTATATCATGAACTAGGAAAGGATATTGGATATATGTTTCTTATACCTACATACATTTTGTTTACTAAAACGAAACCATAAAATTTTATGAAACAATGATTCTTCATTTTCCAAATTGCACCATTTTATTTATAATGGGTTCATTTTCTCACCGCAAATACGCATGCAATAAAGGGAACCTTACGGTCTCATTTTTGTGGCATTAAATTTGCCGAAAAATTATCCATCCAAGCGCAAAAATCGCTAAATTTCATCAGCCATCGTTTAACCGTGAGAGAGTCCTATGATCAAATACACTTTTGAAGTTAACTCTAGAGGCTAACTTCAAAATTACCTGTTTTTTAACCACAATGAAAAATATACAAGTAGGCTTTTTTCGGTTGTTGTCATGGAAACGGCAAGTTAAAAGTTAACTTGTGTGTATGATCATAGGGATGTTTGTCTGTTAATAAATTAAAAGATAATTGATTTTTGTAATGTAAAGTATATCATAAAAACTTTGTGACCCATTTCTACCCCCTCGAAGTAGTACAAGTAGTACAAGTAGTAAAGCCTGTCCAGATATATAAGAAAGTTACACTTTGCCTTTGCCTGATAAAACCGAGGATAAAACGCATTGATTTTTTTTTAAATCTTTAACCCCTGTATATCAAAAACGGGGCAACTCCGGACACATGTTCATTTTTCTCTTAGAATATCATAAGGATTCGCCCCCTTAAGCTACGTACCGTACTTCTGAAACACCCTGTATAACCCTTGAGGAATAAACCTTTATTTTCGTGCTTAGAACATAGTTCTTGCGGGTGCCTGTAACCAGCAAATCTAGAATAGATTTTGCCAGTAAATCTAGAATATATCATTTTTTATGACAAAATTTAATTCGATTCCCTCTTTCGTCTCATGCAATCTTTCGCTCGCTATTTGAGTTTTAGTGGCAGCAATTTGATGTTGAACTGCTCAATAAATATGTGATTCTTCCGAGGTTTCTTTTAAGAAAAAATTGCTAAACATCTTATTTTTAGCGCTCTACACTAAGAAGAACCCTCGAAAGAACCCAAGAACAACTGAATTCTTGAAATCCTGAAATAATCGTTTTGATGTGTGCTAAAATACGCATTTCTAGTTTCTCAGTTTTGAATTTGACATCACAGTTTGAGATATATGTATACTTAAACGCTAAGAACTTTCCTTAAAATAAATATTTTCTCTTGAAATGTGAAACAACTTGGCGAGTAAACAAAAGTAATATAAAGCGAAGCATTACTGAAACTGGCAGGAAAATGTAACACCCTGAAAACGTCAGACCAGACTAAGTTGTGAAGCCGCTTTTAAATGTCGTTGGAAAGGAAAATAAAAGTAATTATAAATATTTAAAAGGAAACAGTTCATATTTTACAGAAGTGAAGCAAACCATTAAATTTCTTCAAATAAAAAAAACAATATTATGGAATATCAATAGGAATATTACTTATTATTATCTGAACTAACCTGTGTTCATTTAGTGTTCTAGATGCGATCCCGCATGTGGCTCGTTGTGCAACAGACTATTAAAACCAAGTAGAAATGCCGACAATTGCATAGTCTCCGGACTTAAATCCGATTGAACATGCCTGGGACAGGGACATGGTAGGCAGACGACGCGGACGTAAGTCAAGACTTCCCGCTGTCCAAACCAAGAAGAAATGAGAGCTGCTCTAATTGAAATATGGGAGGATCTGTTTCAAGATTTCAAGAAATGATTGATAATGTCATCAGAAGTATAGGAAGGAGGATGTTTGCAGTCATAAGGGTTCGTGGGGAAAACACAAGGTACTGAAAAACATAAACCTTGTAATTTTGGTTAATTATTTTATGTCAAAGAAATACTATTTTTTGTCAAATATATTTTTAACCAGGCTCAAAATGGTATAAAGGTTTAAAAAATAAACTGATATTAGCCTAAGCTATTAGTTTACTTTTCCTTTTAAAATGTTTCGTTCAAATTTGATAGGAGAAAAAAGGTTATGGGGGCAAACATTTCAATTTATCTTCGTTCCTTTAAATTTGCCGGTGTATATGCATAATTGTATCTACCATCCTATCCACCTGAGAATACACCCATATTGTCCCATATCATATCCAAACTCTTCTGCAAAATGATTTTATTTGAAGAGCTATCTATTTACGGAAATATTTAGGTAAGTACCTAATATTTGTAACATATTAGTCTTCCTCGTCAAACAACAATAACCACAAATGTTTCGTGACTCGACCTACCTAACCTTAAAATTAATTCGAATTAAGTAACCGATGACAATCCCATAAGTTAAACACTTAAATAGCCTGGCCCACCTTCTTATCGCAACAGTATTAGGTACTAGCTTTCACATAATTTCTAACAGCACCGATGTTCAAGTAACTTCCTTTGTTTTATTCTATGAACAGCTCCCATGCGAGGGCAAACATACTAAAACTAGGTGTTTCTTACAAAACTGTAAACTGACTACACATTCAGTTAAGGCACAGACAATACTTAAGTCAGAATCCAAGTTTTCTACAAAATATTAAGTATGTATGTGAAGTAATTAGCGACCTTCTTCCTATTCTAATATAAAAAAATACATTGTTGCGACTAAAGGGCTGGGTAATTTAATAATTAACAATCTTGCTGGGTAGTTCAGGTTAATTGTTGTTGATTGTCAGTTCCCTATCAGTACCAACCGGTACAATAACTTATCCCCACGGATCTTCCCAAAGAGTTCGACTTTGTCAATTACTTATTCAAGAACCCTTTTTTGTAACGAAGCTATTTACAAAAGATGGAATCAACAATTTCCACAACGAACATGTGCGGGTCATCGAAAACCCTCATGCTATTCGAGTCCCATAGCTTGGCCACCGCGATCTCTGGATCTCAATACACTAGACTTTTTCATGTGGGGACATGTGAAGAGTGAAGACACTTACCTATTTAATGGAGAAGCCTAATAACAGGGCACAACTTATCCAGAATATTCATGCAGCGTTCTATGAGGTGAATAACGATATGGAAAACTACAACTGGGAACGAAAACTCCGAGGGTGGATTGAGTTATGCATTGCACAAGGCGATGGTCACATCACACATTATTAAAATAAACCATATTTTTTCCTAAGCCCTCTAGTAATTTAGTTCAACTTCAAACTCCGATAATTCGAAAACCGTTAGGAATTTGTGAAAAGTAAATATAATCATTTTTGCTTAAAATTAGTCATATACTTAATTCATATACGAGTTATCTCGCATACCTCGGCCTGTATATACAGGGTGTTTCAAAAGTACGCTACGTAACTTAAGGGGGTCATTCCCTCGGTCATTCCTTATGCTATTCTAGGAGATAAAGTTCATATGAACATGCGTCCGCAGTTGTCCCGTTTTTGATATACAGGGTGTTAAAGTTTAAAAATAAAACGGTTTTTTATAATTTATTTAAACATCCTTTTCCCAATTTTATTCAAATTTGGTATCGTAATAGGGCTTAATTATCCCCCTTTATTAAGTCCGGTGGCGTCCCGGGGAGCACTTTAACGAATATTATTGACAAAAAATGTACGCCACTGACATTTTTCTAATTTTGATAGTTTTTTTCGGATTCACAAACTAATACAACTTTTTTGTTTCCTGAATTGTTTTCGTATCTTGCTTCGTTTCGAGAGAAAACATAAAAACCACTTCATTGCATGTAAGTATACAAAAAAAATATCTAGGTACCTACTTATTTCAAAGTTAATTAAAACATTAAAAATAAAATAATTTTTTTAAATATGATCATGATAATGGTACCAAATTTCAATTAAATCGGGAAAAATAAGAATTTTTATTTAAAAGTTAAACACAGGGTGACTCAAAAAAGTTATTTCGTTTTAAATGTGTGCAAGATACTTATAAAAAACTAAAACGAAATTAAACTTTTGACACTCTGTATCTCCGAAATCATCCACTTTTGGACTAAGGTAAGTTGGGTTTAGGAATTTGTAGTAGCATTTTTTCCGCACCTTTTGGAGACACTCTGTGTAATATACATAGTGACCTTCCTTGCGAACTTAATTTTATTATTGACGAATTTGCGACTAAAAAAAAATCAAGAAAAACATCAATATATTTTTCAAAAGTGTCCATGCCACATAGTTGTTAGTTTGTGAGCTTTAATATATTTAGGTATGTTAATGTTATTGCAAACTTTCTTGATTTTTATAAAGTTTATAATATCTGTTTATTAATTAGTTGTTATTATGTACTTATATGAAAACCAATTTTAGCGTATTTTAAGTGTATCTTTGTGATTTTTCGTTCGTTTTATTAAAATGGATAATACTGGCAATCGGCACTGTGCGACAATAATATACCTAGGTATTTATTTTTATCACAGTTTCGCCAGCCATACACTTTTTCAACTCCATAACAAGAGCTCTTTTAAATTCATCTCATAATGCGCATTAATTAGATATTAATCCAATTCCATCAATTTATTTTCGAATTGAAAATGAAAGCTCGTTCAAACAAATTAAACTGTTTTAATTTTTTTTTTATCAAAAGTCCAAATTTATTTAGTGATTAAGGTTGAGAATTATCCGAGGAATTATCTCAAACAAAAATAAATTTTCAAGTCCCACTGAGCTATTTAAATCTTTCAAAGTTTAAGAAAAATATTTCTTTATTGCATGCCGATGATGAGGATAATGATGATATCGTATGGTAAATACCTATTTTGAAAAAGCGTGTTATCTACTATCTACTACATCAGACGACCTATAATGATAACGTCACTATCAAATTAATGAAAATGATTAATAAATATATACAAATAATGCACAATATTTTAGTAACAAAGATATTCTGATAAGTAATCAGCAGAAATTGAGATACCTACCTAATCGTATTTTCCAAATTCTGTATAATTATAACCCAAATTATGGACTAACATTCCTATTATTTATTTACATACATATTCCGGAGAGCAGAGTACTATGAATTATACTGGACAATGCAGGGCTATGTTTTATTTATTACCTACCTAGGAAAATAACATAACTTTAAACCATTATTCGAGCTATTTTTAAAATGTTATAGGTACTAGGTAGGTACCGAGTTAGGTACCTACCTACATCTACTCTAAAAAGTTTAGCAACATAATATCCTACATGGGTTTGAGTCCACCGATCATCACCATGCTTCAAAGAGTTAAGGCAAACGCACTGACTTAGGGAGATGGTTTCCATACAAACAGCACCGTTTGACAGAGACATTTGTAAATCGCTAAGGTCCAAACACTTCGCATTTTGGACGGTAAAAGTGTAAGCACAAGAATAGAAAACAACTCTATTCTTGTGGTGTAAGTGTCCAACGAAGGTAACGATTTCACGATATTTCTCTATCGAAAACTTACAAAGGAAGATGACAACAAAATTCTTCGTACAACCTAGTTACCTATATGAACGAACCTTGTTTCAAAAACAAAGCAATTCTTAATCAGTGTGGCAGGCAATTCATTTAGTAGATACCCATAACAGAATAACGCGTAAACACCAATTATTAGTGTTGTTGCTTCTCAACATGCTTCTAAAAAATAAAAATAAAAATTTAAATACATATATTAAATATATTCCTTACATAGTCATTAACCATATCCGGTCCCATGCCGATCATAATTTGGTAGCTATATATCCACTCACAAGTGACTGCACGTAAGTGCCGGCTGATTACTACTATTATTCCACCAACAGTAAACAACGATTCAAATACATATATGCCACAGAACAATCATATTCACTAGGATGTCAACACTTTCTCAAAAATATACACTATCTATACCCCCACACACCCCTACAAATAGGAAAACGCGCCTTAGGGACAGAATACAATAAGTATAGAAAAATACTCAAGCTTGATCGAAAACAAACGACGTGGGTGTAGTTAGACAGTACGTCGCGTGAGGCGCGATGGTCGGGCGCGAACTGCCGGATCAAAAACGCGACTAAAGAGGCGGAGGCGCGAATTGCGCGCGTCTAGGCAATGTTGTCAAATTGGTCATAAATGATCTATTTTTTTAAAGAAAAGAATCCCAGCCGTTAAGAGTCACACAATCTTTATTTTTTAACGACTATACTTTCCAGGTTAGTTCATTTTTAACTCATTTTCAATAGCGGAAACATTGCAAAAATTCGGCAGCGTATTATAGGGGTCCAACGAAGTTTAGATAGAGAAATAAATATTTATTTAAGAATACTTAAAAAAGGTACAAAGCTTCTACTAAATATACTAAAATATAAAGAAATTAACAAATATAATCCGTAAATAACAGACATTAACAAAACTTATCTAACAAATATAAATATGTCCTTATCTTCAAGAACCCAAAGTCTCAACATCCTGGCGAAACCAATAACACAGTCTTTTCACCAATATCACCTAATCCTAACATTAATAAATGTTAACTGGAAACAAATATACTTGTTTATTTAGAAAAATTTTACAGAGCCTTCCCATGAAAAATCTTATTTGCATTACTTTGTCAAGGTCTGGATATAATTAATATCGAACATCACTTAGGGTAAGTTCATTTCATTTTTTAATTATTGTTTATAGAGCTAAACACCTAGGTATTTGGATACCCATGTGTCTTTAGGAATATGGATGTATCAAAGTATATATTATGTTATGTTTATTCTTTATTACATTATAATTACAATATATTATCATTGATATATAGCTTTTTGTCTCCTTACCACTATGATTTAACACGCACATTACAATATCCGGAATAGTTGAAAAAATTAAGTCGACAGAATTTCATTCTAGAACAGCTGAGCAAAAACGAGATTATAATTATCAAATACAAACTCTGAACACTTTTCAGTAATTTTTTTTCTCTTTATAGTTCTAATATTGTAAGGTATAAGGATATATATTTTTGGACCTAAGTAAGCTATTGATTTTAGATTGAGTGTGGTGTTATTATAATATGGCAATTATAAATTTTCTGTGTATCTATTTCTTGTGTTGCTATCGTGTGATATATAATTTTTATTTTTATATGTACAGACTTATGACGTTCATTAGATTTTTGGAATATATTAATGTCGTATGATAAAGTCTCACGTTTTTAAAGATGATTTTCAGTATGGTGTTCTGGATAACATTCAATGGATAAATATTATTATAGTTTGCCCCATATCCTATGATTGATTCTACAAGCGCTTTATATCCGCAGATGACAGTATTTCTATTAAGGTATTCTCTTAGTAAATAGAATTTATAGATTAAGCTTTTAATACTTTTTGTGACTCTTATTACCTGTTCATTCCAATTAAGATGTTGATCTATTATAATTCCCAAGTACGCATTGGTAACTTCTCGTATTATGTCTATATCGAAGTTACTGATTTTTAGAGAATTAAGTTTGGTCTGTTTTTTTTGTTAATGAGAATGCATGTAGGTATGTAATTGGTTTTTCCAACATTTAGTATCCAGTAATTTACATTTTAGGTTCTAGCTTCGACACAACCTTGTATATGTTAATAAAATCTTGGTGTGTTTAAAAAATGTACTCCGCTTGTTTTTCGAAAAAATCAACCATTCTAGAAAAAAAACTATTCTTGATGATCGTCTTACACAAGTTAAATTAAAACATTTAATTACATTCTATTGGACCCCGTCGACCAATCCACTTGCCAGGAAAGACTGTATCCAAGTACTCACGCACCGGGCGTGTGTAATGGGCTGGTGCTCCGTCTTGCTGGTACCATAAGTTATTGTTGGGAATGTCTGGCTCATCTGGATTTGGATACAGTACAGCAAGTGCCGGTATTAACTCAAATTCTAAAAATTCTAGATACAGTTCGCCATTTAACGTACCATCAAAAAAGAAGGGAGCTAAAATCCGGTTATCAACAATTCCAGCCCAAACATTCACTTTTTGCGGGTATTGTGTGTGGGACTCCATGATCCAGTGCGGATTTTCCTTAGCCCAATATCGACAGTTTTGGCGATTCACATGCCCATTTAGAGTAAACGTAGCTTCATCAGAGAACACAATTCTTTTTAAAATTTGAGGATCTTCAATGTATCTGTTCATCATTATTTCGCAAAATTCTGTTCTTCTATCTGGGTCATCTTCATTAAGTTCATGAACCAACTGTACCCTATAGGGATGCCATTTATTTTTGTGTAAATAATTCAATACGGTTGCTTGACAAATATTATTTTCCGTGGCAATACCGCGAGCAACACTATGGTGGTTTTCTTGGACAGCTAAGAGGACATTTAACTGCACATCTTCAAATCCTAGGTCGACCTTAAATATAATTGTCTCTAACATGCCCCAAATCCCTATATTTTTTTACAATTTTATTAACAACAGATTGAGATATTGGTGCTCGGATTGGGTACTTATTGTTAAATAATTCACACACTTCTGTTTGGGTTCGCATCCTATCTCCATAGCCAAGCATCATTAGTACCTCTATCCTATCTTTTTCACTTAACCGCGCCATTTTTACAGAATTACTTGAAGTTAGATAGATCTACACAATTTGAAGAATTTTTGACAAGAAGTAGATGTCTGCGTCAAAATAAATTAATTCAGGTAACAGGTTACAATAATAGTAAAGAAATGCGCAATTAAAACTAAAAATCCACGGATCTCAGCATTTTTCAGAAAAATATTAAAATGTCAATATATATCGAAAACCGTTGATTTTGGAGATATGGTATGTTAAAAAGTGTTTAGAATGTATCGTAGAATTTAAAAATAATATAATATACATATTTAAAAAAATTAATGTTGACGGTATATGTTCTTCTTGAGACAACCTGTATACACATTTCTTATTGTCAAAAAATTCGCAATTAAAAATAATAATCGACATGTCCAAGCGTTTTTCCAGAAAATAATCACCTGAATTTTAAACGAATTTATTCCAACCTTTTTGAGGTCACTGTATACAGTGAGAGCAAAGAGGTTGGAACAAATTCAACCTTTAATTTTTTAAAAAAACACTCGGTCCCGTCGATTTTTATTTTTTAAAGGGCATTTTTTAAAATAATTTTCATTTGTACAGGGTGACTAAAAAAAAAAAAGATTTCATGTGACCCTTTAATTTTTTAAATTGAAACCCTGATTTTTTATTTAATTTTTGGATTCTACGTAAAATTTTGATCACATTTCATGTATCACAACTCACAACTAATTTATTTTCATTAAAACTGTAAATATTAAGAGTTAAACATAATTAAATTTATTGAAACCGTTAATATAAATTTATATCACTTTTCTGTATGTGCGGCTAGATCCTGATCATTTCAATTCCTCTAAACACGCCTTCCCAAGCATTACCAGGCAACCAGTTATACACGACACGGCTCTAAAGGTATTTCTCGAGTTCGTAAAGGCCGAGACACAATCAAAAACTTAAGGAATAAAGAATAGGATTTAAGATTTAGGTGTTAAGGAATAGCAGTACAGGACAGAATTAAAATTTTATTACCTAAATTTAACCAATCCGGTTCCTTAAAAACGGCGCGATTTTTAAATTCTAAACTATTGGCCTAACCCCACTTTTTTGTTTACAAATACAAACCATTTTTACAACTTTGACTAGCTCACCTATACTTTTAAAAAATATGGAAGGCTTGCCAAAAAAGTCCTTAACTCTTTTGAATAGTGTGTTTGCAATGTCGGCAGCGTTTTATTATTACCTTAAGAAACGAAAATACAATTTTTAGGTTATTAAATTGTCAAAAGTCAAACATGCTGACTTCTGATTGGCTGATTTTCTATTCCTTATTTCTTAAAACCAACAAATCGGTTTTTTAAAGCTTAAATCTTATTCCTTAATTCTAAAAATTTCATTGTGCGTTGTTTACATAGGACAACATATGTTCGTTCTTAAATCTTAATTCTTATATCATTAATCTTATTTCTTATTCCTTAAGTTTTTGATTGTGTCTCAGCCTTAACCAGTCCGATACAGTTTCTTCTTTTTATTTTTTTTAATAATAAAAAAAGGTAGATCGGCTCTAAAAGGTGGATCCCACCTTTTTTAGCAGATCTTGTTTTTATTTTAGTTATCGTTCGTCTTTTCACACACAATTTCAGACAGTAGGCGTGGTTAGAATATACATACTCAAATGAAAGTTTGTAAGTACAATTGAAAAAAAATATAGAGATTTGGGCCATGTAAGAGATAATTATGCAAAGAGCCGTCCCACTATCTCAGAAGAAGTGCAGTTGAATGAGCTATTATCCGTCCAAGAGAACAATCATAAAGTTAGTCGCACTATTGCTGACGAGGACAAAATTAGTCAAGGATCTGTATTGAATTATTTATATAAATATAAACGGCATCCTTATAAAGTCCAGTTAGTTCATGAACTTAATGAGGACGACCCGGATAGAAGAATGCAATTTTGTGAAATAATGATGGAGAGATGTATTATAGTAGTTAATCTTCAATTTTCACGAAGAATTTTATTCTCTGATGAAGCAACATTTTGCCTAAACGGAAGTGTAAATAAGCAAAATTTCCGATATTGGGCTACAGAAAACCCACACTGGATAATGGAGTGCCACACGCAATATCCCCAAAAAGTAAATGTCTGGGCTGGAATTATTGGAAATAGAATTTTGGGTCCCTTCTTCTTTGACGGCACCTTGACCGGAGGAAGATATCTAGAATTTCTAGAATTCGATTTGATACCTGCTCTTGCTGTGCTGTATCCAAATCGAGAAGATCCTGACATTCCCAATGATACCCTATGCCCTATGGTATCAACAGAATGGAGCACCAGCCCATTTTACTCGCCCAGTGCGTGAGTATTTAGATACTGTTTTTAATGGGAGGTGTATTGGTCGACGGGGTCCAATAGAATGGCCGGCCAGATCCCCTGATTTGACCCCATTAGATTATTATCTGTGGGGATACCTAAAATCTGAAGTTTATATCAACAGACCGAACAATATTGACGACCTTAAAGCACGAATAAGAGAGGAAATAAGATTGATAGAACCTCAAATAGTGCACAATGTTTTGCAAGAATTCGAACATCGCCTCGGATATTGCCAGGATGTTGCTGGTGGTCAATCCCAACATTTATTATTTAAAATTAAATAAATATAATTTTTTCTCAATTAAATTGATTTTTTTATAAAACAACTTAATTTAGAAGACATAGGTTATAATACATGAAATGTGAACAAAATTTTACGTAGAATCCAAAAATAATAAAAAATTGGCGTTTCAATTTAAAAAATTAAAGGGTCACATGAAATCTTTTTTTTTAGTCACCCTGTACAAATGAAAATTACTTTAAAAAAATGCCCTTCAAAAAGTAAAAATTGAAAAACTAAAATTTTAAATGAATTTGTTCCAACCCTTTTGCTCTCACTGTATATGTATTACATTGTGTGTGCTTTGAAAATTTGGGAGTGTACCAACACCAACCCATGCTATTAATTTTTTTATTATTTTTTTGGATTTTTAAAATTGTTGATTTTTTTTCTTTTTCTCATTTTCTCTTCTTTTGGGAAATCATATGATTTATATTTTAGTATTAACTGGTATTAAGAAGCTCCTGGCTGATGAGAAAGAATCGGTACCTTGTTACCTATCAACAGACCTTTATTTACCTTATTGTTGCCGTATTATATTGTTAATTGTAACAATGTGATGATAAATAAAAATTGTATATAGACCATAACCATTTTAGATTATTATATATATTTAAAAGGTGTACACAATGTATCCCGATGGTTATCCTGCAAGACCTAATTACTCAAACTGGTTTTATGGTGCTCTGTATTTACAATGATCTTAAACACAAAATTTGAATACTTTATTAGAAAATGTATACCCTTGCAAGCTATAGCTCAGATGTGGTTTGTGCGCGATGGTGCTCACGACATTTTTTCAGGTATAGAGTATCTTAGGAAACAAATTTAAATGAGACACTAGGGTTATTTTGACGTCCCTACACGCTGTCGAATTTTTGCCATATAAGTACCGGACAGCCTGTATCATACATCGGTCAAACAACATTTAAAATTTAGGGAAAACAAAACATTTCGTATATTAAGGAAAAGCGGCCCATCTCTTTGACAAGACAACAAGACATAAGTGTGTGCGTCACACTTATCTGCGTCTGCTCGTTTTGGCGCGAGCGGATTTCAACGGACACAGAGATTTTATGTCTTTGTCGTGTCTGTCTCTTCTTGTCTGATAGATGGGCGCTCTTCTATAAGATTTAAAACGTTTCAATACAAACGCATAGTGTCGACAAGATAAACAGATTAAATTCAATTAATGTTAAATTTAGTGCAGGAATTTTCAATTATTTTTTTTATACAATTTAAATGAAATATTTAGTTTATGATTGAAGTAGGTAGAGACATCTGATTATGAATATAAAAACCTTGATATTACTGAGTGGTAGATCTTCACAAGTATAATAATAGCAATGAGTTGATAATAAAGTGTTAGGAATGTAGACTTCCCAAAATTTAAACTACATAATCTAAATTAAATTGTAAATTTCGGGTGTCAAGTCAATGCTAGAGATCGCACGATACCGATATTGATATCGTTATATCGGCAATTGTTGGCGATTATCGGTATCATATGGTATCAGCAAAATAAGTAAAATAAAATAAATCCATTTTAGCGAAGAAGAGTAACATGTCAGTGTCCTAGTAGTAGGGGTTTATTTTTATTGCCGTTTTAAATTTACTAGAGTTTTTTAGAGTTTAGAGTTTATTCAAGTTATTTCATTTATTTGAAATTGAAAAAATAGTCCATACTTGCAGTGGAGTTGGTGTAATGTAAATAGAACGATCAAGTCTTTCTCCACAAATTTAATTATAAGAAGGAGTTATGTTCCCTACATGTTTCGGTACTAGAAGGGATTACATATTGGTAAAACGATCAGTTAAAAGAAAGTAAACTGTGACTTATAATACTTTAGCGTCATGTAAACATTCATAATAGGGAACTTGCACATATTTTTTTTTATTGCAGAAATATGTTCAGCCACAGCAAAAAATAACATATGCAAAATGTTACGTCTTAAATATCACTCCTTAATTTTTATAAATAATTAAAGTTCGCGCGCCCATCCTAATATTCAAAACGAGGTGTGACGCGGAAACGTGTGTGACCTCATATAATGTATAATATAATAATCCAATTATTTTATTGGAGCATCTGAATAAAAAATAACCTGATAAAAAATCAATTCACTAGAACCTGTGCATATGCGCTTCTAAAATACGATGCAGAGTGTAAAATCTTAATATGACAACGACACAACAAGCTGCAAGCAGCAGCAGCCAGCAGTCGTTATGCGAATGTGAATGCCGCCCGATCTATAATTGACAATCTTATTTAATCTTAATACTCAATACTGTATTTGCTCAAGACTAAAAGTTTTTATTCAACTCGATTTTGGGTAAGTCATAATTTATCTTATTTTAACTGGTCGTTTTACCAATATGTAACCCCCTTCTAGTATCCCCTGAAGATGAACGTCTAGACGCTCAAAACATGTAAGGAACATAACAAGTATAACAACCCTTTTTTCAATCAAATTTGTGGATGTTTATTTTAAATTAAATTATTAGGTTTTTAACATACTTATTTTAAATTTTTATTTATTCCGGAATTTATGTGCCCGATCCCGAGATTTGTCGAGACTGAATTTTAACGGAATCCCGGGATATCGGGATTGCAATCCCTAGATTAAATGTACTGTACAGTGTCATATTTAAACAAATTCTGCTGACTTTGTTCTTCGAGTTAGAAAAAATTTGTTTAAACAAAAGTTGTAGAAATGGGCTTAAATCTCCAGAGTTTGAGTAACGCCAATGCGTGCTTTGTAACCACCTGAACTAACCTAACTAACCATTCCAATTAAAATGGAACACTCTGCCTAATAGCTTAAGTCGTTTTTGAAGTATTTAGTTTAAAATAATCAAGTTTGGAGATGGACCGATAAAATTAATTAACAAAAAGACGAAATCGATGAAGGCAATGTATACAGGGTGTTTTTTAATTGAGTGCCGATACTTAAGGTTGTGAATCCTTGGGTGATTTTAGGTTGAAAAGTTCATATAAGCATGGGTCCGCAAGCCCTTCATTTTTGAGATACAGGGTGTTATAAATTAAAAAAAAAAACGATTTTTCCTTAATATTTTTAAGACCGCTTTAGATATCATTTTGAATTTTAGTAGACACTAAGTAGGCATAAAAACATATTTATTTCATAAAAAAGATTTTGTTTATTTCTACCAGTAGCGTCCGCGTTAACGTATATTTTGATAATTTTAACGAAAAAAATGATACGCCCCTGTTTTTCTTCAAAATAAATATTACTTTTAAAACTGCACTTTACCATTTAGTAAAAATGGTCCCTAGACTTTCCTCGTGTGACCAACGTTTTTCGATTTAAAAAAGAAATTACATTTATTTGCATATCACTATGTCCATATCAGAGTTTGATAAAATTGCATTTATCTCCTAAACGTAGCCGAAGTGAAAAAATTATCAAAAGGTACTTTGCACTAGATATTGAACTGTCTAAATAACCATGATATCAAAGAGAAAAAAGGCAGTGGCGTACATATTTTTTGCTAAACTTAAAAATTGTAACACCCTGTATCTCAAAAATGAAGGGCTTGCGGACCCATGCTTATATGAACTTTTCACCTTAAAATCACCCAAGGATTCACAACCTTAAGTATCGGTACTCAATTAAAATACACCCTGTATAGGAATCCCCGTATTTCCGAAACGGCTAAAATAAATATCAACAACTACATGTTTTTGATATCGGAGCGCGAAATGTAATTCACTTGTGTGGTTATTGATGAGGGTTGTCAATAAAAAAAAAATCAAAAGGGCGTCGTATTTGTCACTTTTTGACATCAGTCGTATTTGACTATAGCGTGAGTAGCTATGCCACGGGAAATTATGTTACCAGGTAAAAAATTGAGGTTTTCAGCTCAAAAGGTCTATTTAGACACTTAAAAGACAAAACCGATGAAGGTAATTCAGGAACCCCCGTATTACCGAAACGGCTAAAAATAAACATCAACAACTATATGTTTTTGATATCGGATCGCGAAATACTATTCACTCGTGTGATTACTGATGAGCGTTGCCATTTAAAAAAAATTCAAAATGGCGTCGTAGCTGTCAAATTTGTGAAGCTATATATTTTTTGACATTAAATTAGGCTTCCTTGCGGAAAATCATTGAGGAAAGTGTAACTTGTAAGCAAGAAAATCGCTAATCGGATGAGACACTTAAAAAAATGTCCCTGTACAGGGTCTTTGATTATATTTACGTGAACTCTAGAGCCTTTATTATTAGAGATGGAAAAAAATCTTATATACAAAAGTTCTAGGGTTTTTCTTCTATTATCTTTTGAAGTTATTAGAAAAAACAAAGTCGCATCGGAAAATTAAAAAATATAGGCAACTTCAAGTTTTTTAAATGGAACACCCTGTATATTATGCGCTAAAATGAAAGATCTTTTTTCCGTGATTCTAAATATATATATGTTGATGACATTTGGGTGAGCCATTTTTGACATATCTTAGCTTAAAATACAAATAAATTGAAAAGAAGGTTGATAAACTTGTCAAGCAAACCATGGAAACAATTGTTAAGTTATTTATTACGCTTTATGAATTGTTTCCATGGTTTGCTTGACAAGTTTATCAACCTTCTTTTCAATTTATTTATATTTTAAGCTAAGATGTGTCAAAAATGGCTTACCCAAATGTCATCAACATATATAATTATATTTAGAATCACGGAAAAAAGATCTTTCATTTTAGCGCATAATATACAGGGTGTTCCATTTAAAAAACTTGAAGTTGACTATATTTTTTCATTTTCCGATGCGACTTTGTTTTTTCTAATAACTTCAAAAGATAATAGAAGGAAAACCCTAGAACTTTTGTATATAAGATTTTTTTCCATCTCTAATAATAAAGGCTCTAGAGTTCACGTAAATATAATCAAAGACCCTGTACATAAAGTACTCATAATACCAGATTAACGAAAAAAGAAGTAATTTAGTCAGTTACACAAACACAACTGACAATGACAATTACAAGAGAACCAAAAAATGTTCAAAATATAACAGAAACATCCTCGTCTGATACAGAAAGTGATGATGAAGCATTGTCTGTTCATGACACAGAATCAAGTGTCAGATGGGAAGATTTTTTAAAACATGGATTACTGGTTTGGACTCATTTTGGAAAGATTTCTTTTCTATGCTGTTATATTGCTAAGACATTTTTCTTGCAAAAAAACTATTTTATTAAAAAAATGTACCTACAAACCTACAAAAATGTTTGGGCTCTATTTTGTTCAATTTGTTAAATATTTAGTAGGTAGTAGAGTAGTAGGTATCTGCGTACCTGGTACTTTGGTTTAAATATTAAAAAAACGAGATTCTCCAAAATTTCCTTATATTTGTGAAAGTTTCTGAATGTTTCCGAAATATTCGCAACATTTATTTTATTTTTTGCAAAGGAATTTTTGTGCTGGAATGTTATTGAAAGATCGAATTTAGTTTTATTTATCATATTTATCAATATGCGGTTAAATACTTATCAGTTTAAACCACTAATTATTGTCAGTTAGACAGGCATTAAACTTAAAACTTGTTAATCTGTTTATAGTTTTCTTATTTCCTAAACTAAATTTCATATACTATTATGATGTATAGTCCGCCGCACGAGGCTAGCACTACGACATATAGCGAGAAGGAAAATACAAGCCATAAATATGGAGTTTTAAGCCGCGTGTCGTAGACGTGCGTAAAACTTGTCTGAATATGATCTTTTATTATAAGTTTAGGTTTTACTAAAAGAAAATACAGAATTATATGAAATTAAAATAAGCTAAACAGCTCGCTTAAGACGTCTTTTAATTTTAAAAAATGAGAATAATTACAAAATTAAAAGTCGCATTTACTATGCTACGCTAATGACGAACAATCAGCACACGCCTGATGCCTCTCAGATGCACATCACACCAAATATATCTTGGTTATGTGGAACCTGAGTCAATTAAACTCTGGTCCACTGCCCTAAGCTCGTCGCGTTGACCTGTTGCCAGATTTGGATAGATTAAATTATAATTTATTAAGATATTCCACGACAGACATCATAATTATTTCTTCATTAAATAATGTATGATCTGATAAAAATTTAAATAATTTTGTAATATACCCATATTTTATTATTCTTACATAGTTTAATAATAATTATATACCTAGTATAATATAAATAAATATTTAGATGTTCTTTATTTAAATGTGTGCTAGCCAAATCGGCAATATTGCACTTTATATTCGCATTCTTTTCATAGGGCTTTCATCGTGCTTGAGACTACACTAGGTAAAGCCTGTTCAGAGATATAAGAAATTTACACTTTGCCTTTGAATGGGGTGGCCAAGTGTGGCCATAAACAAACAATAAATTAATGATAAATGCAGGTAAATTATGGTCCGTACTTAAAAATGTCTTAAAGTAAACTGCAAATCCGGAAGACGTAATTTCATTATTAAAGTAATAGTTTGGTGATTTTAATCCGATTTTTACCTGATTCAAAATGAGAGGATTAATCCCATAAAACAAATTATGTTCTAAAGACTGTATATATAGCCACTTTAGTTAGTTTTAAGCTTAGTAATTATTCTTACTTCGTGTGTAATACAGCGTTTGTTATTTCGTGTGTGTCATGGAAAATATGTGCGAGCCCAATGTATATCAGGAGATAACCCCGTCGAAAGGCAGAAAACACTTTTCTGTGGAAACTAAGGAAGTTATAAACAATGTTTATTCAACTCTGATTGAACGTGCAGTCAGCAAGCAAGCAGCGTTAGAAAAAACGGCCACATTAACAAAAATTCCAACATCAACTGTATGGAAATAGTGAATAATCCCATTTTAGCGAGGAAAAAAAGAACCGATACTGGCATTTTCTCGAAGGTAGATGAAAGTGATTAAGATATAATACGTCGTAAAATGTACAAGTTATACGAGGAACAAAGCGTGCCTACATTAGATAATTTAATTAAGATGCTTGAAAAAGATGCAACCGGCGTTAAACGTGGCAGAACAACGTTATGGAAGTGTATCCAACACATGAGCTTTAGATTTAAAAAAATTAACAAAAGACAAGTTTTAATGGAATCCACTAGAATTCGGGAATGGCGATCCGAATATCTACAAAAAATTAGGATTTACAGAGATCAGCAAAGGCCGATTATTTACTTGGATGAAACCTGGTTCGACACATATGATACCCCGGAAAAGGGTTGGGTTGACTCAAGCGGCAAGTGTAAAACAAGCGCGCCATCAAAAAGAGGTAAACGAATTACGATTTTGCATGCTGTATCTAAAGACGGATGGATTCCAAATGAACTTTCTCTGTCTGCAAAAAACATTAAAGATTCTTCTCTGGATTACCATGAGGACACCACTGCTGATTTATTTGAAGATTGGTTTAAAAACAAGCTGATTCCAAATATACCTCCGAATAACGTAATTGTAATGGACAATGCAAGCTACCATAGAAGGCAGTTGACCAAGACTTCCTCCTCAAATGACACAAAAGCAACAATCCAAAAGTAGGTACATGTATGACAATGACATTTATTTTCAGGAAGATTACACCAAAAGGCAATTACTTGAGGTTTACCAAAGTTTAAAACTACAAAAGGAATACTTCTGTGATAATTATGCAAAAAATCTAGGGCATACAGTTTTAAGGCTTCTACCATACCATTGTATATTTAATCCCATCGAACATGTTTGACACCAACTGAAATCTGCCATTCGTCGTAACAATATTTGCCCTACTATTAACTCCAGTGTACTTGAGCTTATAGAAACTGAAGTTTTTAACATCCCTTCACAAAGTTGGGCAAATTCTGTCACACATGTTGAAAAAGTGGAAAAATCCTATATCCATATAAACAATATAGCACAAATAATAATTAGAACAGATGATGATAGCGATAGTGATATTGATATATTAAGTGAATAATTGTTATAAGTACCGAATAATTTGTATATTTTCGTAATCATAAATATAATTTTTAATAATAAAATAACTTGTAATTTCACATTTAAACATAAATAAAATATTATTTAATGTCTTCCTTATTTTTATTACAAACCATGATTAAATTCTAAGCAAAATACGGACCTGTTCGGCCATATTTTAATTTTACAGCTGGCCCGGGTTTTTCCTAATAGGGATCAGTTAGTCACTTTCTTATATCTCTGAACAGACTTTATCAAAAACTCAAAAATCTCTTGAATCCCACTTCGTTACAATAAACAGTCAGGCAATTAAAATATTACTCGCCTGTTAGCATATTTGACAACAGGGCATTCGACGAGCCCGCAACACCGGGCAATAGCTCCGGCAAGAAGACCGGTAAGTTACGGGGCAAGGGGTGCGGGTGTCGTCGTGAATAGTAGTAGCGCCCGCTGTTGCCGATAACATATCTAGTTATACATATATGTAGAATACATAATGTAAACAAAGACAAGGATAAAAATTGATAAGAAGCAATTCCGTTTTTTATTATACCCTATTTCAAAATAATGTAGAGTAATAAAAGCTCATTAGGTATGCAAAGGGACTACAGAGTGACCCAACGAATATTTAAGCCACTTTCATAATTTGGCATTGATTTCATTGCAAAATTCTTTCTTTTCATCAAGTGCAGGTAGTACACCCGGGTTTGGGTCAATTCATGGGTTTTGCCTATTGTTATCCATTCACAAACACAATTCTCTAAAACTTTTGGTTAGTTATCATAAATAATTTAATGCACAAAGTTTACCTGCGCCTATGGCCGACACCGAAATTGAGCCGAACTGGACGGAATTTCCCATTTTATTACTCTACACCTTTTTGAAATAGGGTATAGATACAATACATATTTAGCTATTGTATTGATTGTGTAATTGTATTACACCCAATAGGAAAATTGAATTTGTTTCTTTATTTTTGATCTATCCAACACAAAACCATTTACTTTTACAGTCACCCATGCCAAGCAAAGCTCATAAATCGCATCGTGGTTGATCAGTTCCATAAACGCGACGGAAAGCAATGCGATACTTGTGTTAAGCTTAGTTCATATAGATGCGAATCACGAATTTTGCATATTATAGATGCGAATTTCGTTGGTGTTTTAGGGATATTTTGGTGTTTTTAGCTTTCAACATTTTAAACCAATGGAAAAATATTGGACAAACGAAACTGCATAAGCTCAAGCCTCATACCTTTATTTATTTATTTCTCCTGTGATTTCCATGTTTTTATTATGATTATAATCACAAATCTATAAAAAATATCACTAAACTTAAAAATGAGGTTATAGGAATTGTTCAAAACAGCTGTGCGGTCGGATACAAGGGCGCATGCTCGTAACAAACATCGCACGAATATTCGTAAAATAATGAAAGTCATTCAAGATTCCCGCCCCCCAGATTTTAAATCTTGTTAATTCGCAAAATCTTAAAACTTCGTTCTTTCGACATTCTTACCGCCAAAAAAATATTTGAAATTGACCAATTAGAGCATTATTCGCAATTCGCATCTATATCTATACTTTACCCAGACGGAACCGTTACTCTCACATGGACGAATCTGCAACCAAATGTATTTATTAAGAGTTTTTATTGCCAGAATAACTTTTAGGTATCTTTCCTCATTGGTGAGTAAAAACACTAATAAAAGGCAGCACTTGCGACAAGAGAATAAAATATCTTCACTGTAAATTACTTTATCCGACGGTACTAATTTCATTTGGAATTAATGCGTTCTTAATACAAGATATTTTATGTCTTTGGTTTTTTCTGTTTATGTTCTTGGCAGCAAAATGAGGTGTTCGATTACGTCTACATTCCCAGGTAGCTCTGACGCATGCGCACCACAGTTTCTAAAATGCTGACGATCAGCTAGTTCCATATAAACTTGTTTTTCTTCTTCTTCACCCAGCATTCCCCACGGCTGTACATCTTCACACCACGACCAGAGATCCTCTTCTTCAGGCTTAGTTGTTATTGCCTTCTGTGAGTCACCCACGGGGTTTGGGTCGCTTGCCACTTCTTTGCCACTCGGCCGGCAGTCGGACGGAGGTTTAGGGAACCCTAACAGGTCCTGGACACCAAGTACAGAGTTGGCATCTCGGTCTGGGCCCTTCGCCACCTCCGCAACGTTGACGGAAAAGTCATAGCGAACTTCCTGGAGTTCTGTTTGTCCATTGGGCGAGTATGCGGCCATGGCATCATTGATCCAGGCCTCCAGGAAGCCGCTCGGCGAAGACGGTAGCAGCACGTCTTGCATTCTGTCAAAAACTGCTGCGTAATTTAAGGCCATGTGTCTGACTCACAACAGCTTTGTTAAAACGTAATAAGAATACTTCAAAACTTTTATCCTAACTCTGTATATTATATAAGTCTTATTCTGACTCTATATATCTAATATTTATTTAATAACACTTTTTATGCCTAAGTATTTAATCTAACTTAAAAACACAAAACAAACGACTTTGTAACTTTTAATAAACTTTTTATTTGTCCGACAATGGATATGACAACTCCCAGAAAAGTCCCAGATTATGCTTTAGGAACTTTTAACTGAATGCGTATTACAATTTTTAAATCTGGTGAAAATAACTCATCATCTCGAGTTATGACGTCATATGATGACTGCAGCTAATTAGATCTTTATTCTTTGAACCCCCGTGAATGACTGAATAGCATACGAATTTGTCGGCTATTTATAGTAAATTTGAGTGCTAAAACACCCCCCCCCCTTAGAGATCTAATTAGCTGTTGTCGAATAAACAACAACAACAAATATTTACAGTTACAATATTAAACTTATCTATATACACTTTTCTTCTGGTCTTCGAGGATATCCTGGTGTGATCGCCATCCCTCTGGCCGTAGCTCCATCGCTACTCTATGCTACGCTTTAGAACGTCTTGTTCTGGAGGATCGTCCTGATGTTCGTCACCAATTCTCTGGCTGTGGCTCCGTTGAAGGCATCTCTGCGGCTCCTGGCTTGGTTCAGCAAGGACTGCAACTGTAGAGGCCATTCTTCTCTAGTCATCATTAAAATTCTGGTCTTCATTTTTTCAAATGGTATCATCGTGGAAGCTACTAATTTCTCTGCCGTGCCAACCGTTGTAATGTTGGTTGCATGGGCTATCTTTTCTCTGTACTTCGCCACATCTGGTGCTAGCATCAACAAACTGGGTGTTCCCCATCTGCTAATCACCTCGGCTTGTACGAATTCTATCAGGGAAGCTGGGTGGATATTCCTATGTGGTCTGGCTTCAATAAATCCACTGTAAACGTCAACAGCACAGTATAATGTTGTAAATCTACTGTGTCTGGTCCTAGGCAAATCTTCAATAATCGTAATCATAACTGAACCCCACGGTTTTAACATTCCGTGACACAGGGTATCTTCCTTAAAGTGTTGACATAACACACATTGGCTGAAGTGCGTGTCCACATCCTTATCTATCATCGGCCACCATAACCATCTTTTGATAATATCCTTCATTCCCTCTCGCGTGTTTTGGCGAACTCCATGTGCTAAGTTGAGAATATTACTCCTGTGGTTCCTCGGACACCACACCGCTACTGCTCCGTCGTCCTCCTGACGCCCCACAACTCCAAAACGGTCTACCAGCGGCACCTCAGCTCCTCCTTGGATACTTTCACGTAGGTCCCTGGCAGCCGGGTCCATTGCTTGCGCTCCAACGATCCCTAAGAGTGCGGTTACCCATCGCCCATCTGTTGGGGCCTCAGCCTTCAACTTGCCATGTAGCCACAAGACGGTTTCCCTATCTATTTCTTTTTGATGGGACACCACTTCAGGCACGTCATATTCCTTCAAACTTCTTTAACTTCCTTAACTTCTTTAAACTTCAAAACTTCTTCAACTTCTTTAACTTCTTTAAACTCCAAAACTTCTTTAAAATGGGTCATTGACCTAGGCGCATCGAAGGGCTTTAAGTCTTCCTTGCCTTTAACGGTCTTTCGCTCGGGCGCCATGAGGTGTTCGCTTACGTCTACATTCCCAGGTAGATCTGACGCATGCGCACCACAGTTTCTAAAATGCTGACGATCAGCTAGTTCCATATAAACTTGTTTTTCTTCTTCTTCACCCAGCATTCCCCACGGCTGTACATCTTCACACCACGACCAGAGATCCTCTTCTTCAGGCTTAGTTGTTATTGCCTTCTGTGAGTCACCCACGGGGTTTGGGTCGCTTGCCACTTCTTTGCCACTCGGCCGGCAGTCGGACGGAGGTTTAGGGAACCCTAACAGGTCCTGGACACCAAGTACAGAGTTGGCATCTCGGTCTGGGCCCTTCGCCACCTCCGCAACGTTGACGGAAAAGTCATAGCGAACTTCCTGGAGTTCTGTTTGTCCATTGGGCGAGTATGCGGCCATGGCATCATTGATCCAGGCCTCCAGGAAGCCGCTCGGCGAAGACGGTAGCAGCACGTCTTGCATTCTGTCAAAAACTGCTGCGTAATTTAAGGCCATGTGTCTGACTCACAACAGCTTTGTTAAAACGTAATAAGAATACTTCAAAACTTTTATCCTAACTCTGTATATTATATAAGTATTATTCTGACTCTATATAATATTTATTTAATAACACTTTTTATGCCTAAGTATTTAATCTAACTTAAAAACACAAAACAAACGACTTTGTAACTTTTAATAAACTTTTTATTTGTCCGACGATGGATATGACAACTCCCAGAAAAGTCCCAGATTATGCTTTAGGAACTTTTAACTGAATGCGTATTACAATTTTTAAATCTGGTGAAAATAACTCATCATCTCGAGTTATGACGTCATATGATGACTGCAGCTAATTAGATCTTTATTCTTTGAACCCCCGTGAATGACTGAATAGCATACGAATTTGTCGGCTATTTATAGTAAATTTGAGTGCTAAAACAAAAATTCCTTTTATAGAAGCTGGCGTCTTTGGGACTGTAAAATTTTAAAATAGTATTTCTAACCAAAATAATGTCCTTTGCGCCAAAGTAATTATGTCCTTGTTCCAAAGGTATGGTATGTAGTAAGCAGTATGCAAGTTTCTAAGCATCCCGGGCGGTAGTCGGCTTTCGTCTCTTGGTGAGTTTGCGTTTGTGCAAGCTTATATGCTCATGAATAATTTAAAATTTAGGCGTATATTTATAGTTGTTTCTGGTTTTTCAAATAAATAATTCAGAATGAAACAAGCTCGAGCCCAAAGTGCAAGTGATGTATAAACAATGAGTGAGATTAAAAAGTGAGATTAAAAACTTTCTTAAAAAGGTTTAAGCTTGAACACCTGAGCGACAATTTTTATTGTATGTACAAAGGATTATATTATCATATTTGTCTTTATACAGGTATGTACATAATTATGCATTTTTGCCTTATACTGAGTTATAGTACCTTATAATTTTGTAACCCTAAATGTAAATCTCGCCTCAACCTAACAGTTAACAGTATTGCACATTACATTGTTTTTCAAGATGACTGCGAATGCTACATGTTGCACTGCACTTAAGGATCATTCATTTGCTGTAAAGACTGGAAATCAACCCAAGGCTGTGTGGACTTGATTGAAGATAATTAGATTTTATGGCGGTACAGGGTATTTGTTAATGTTTTAGTTTTAAGCTTTTAACAATAACGATTTTTTGCTTATATAGAATATCCGGGGCGAGCTGTGACTCTATGCCTTTGTTTGAATTAAGATTTTGTTGTAGTTAGTTCCTACCCCTAGGGGCATTTGTTAACATTTACATATAAAACGTTAGAAAAAATCGAATTTCCTCCACACAATACAAATGCGGTCCTTAATATTGTAAAAGCAATCTAATCATCTATTTATTTATATATGATTACTTTATTATAACGTTTAAAAGAGTCTGGTTATAATATGCATGGAAAAGGTGCTTCTGGACATTTTCAGGATATCACGAAACCATCCATCGGTAATTTAACATTTTGTTTTTCAATTTTCGACAGAACTAATTAATTCTATTTTGCACATTCGCTGTAAAGAACGGTGTTATTGGAATAATAAAAATTTAAAAATCGACCTTTAAGAATATATTATTTTAGTTAAGGTAATTGTAGGTTTGCGGCAAAGAAATATAGCCTGCCATTTGATCTCAAATAAAATTTATGAAAACTTTCATTAAAAGGAATTAAAAATTTATTCGTCTTGATTCAAGGATGTCGCCTTTAAGTCCAAGTAATAGCAAAGAAATGTGTTCTTGAGCAAAAGTCACAAATATCTGACTAAAGTACATAAATAATTCATTAAGATTAAATCTTTCAATTGAGGAATGCTGTCTCTGAGACCAGTATAATAATAATCTTGCGTCAAAGATAGGTATTTTAAGGTAAGTACTGAAATCCTTGAATCAAAGTACAAAAATAATTAGCTTTACTTTAAGATAATGAATAACCTTACCTCAAGACGGTGCTTGGTATTTTTACAATCTGTTATCTTAGCTTAAGAGATATTTTCTTTCCGCTAAGATACTTACAGAACTTGCTTCCAAGTACATGACTGACTTTAACCAAGATAATATTCATTTGGACATATCGAAAGACATGGCGGTTTTGATTTAAATTCGTTTTGCTTTACATTAAGATATCCTTTTTATCAGTGTTGCACCTATGCCCATTATACGACAATTTTATATCAATAAAATCTTATATGAATTTCTGTCGTGAAAACAATTTCGTTTTTACATTACAAATCTGTCGCCATATGGGAGCCATTTTGTTTTTAAGAGTTTTGATTTTAGATTTGTAATCAGCAGTTTCAGGGGTGCTGGATTTGTTTTTATCGAATCACTTTTTGGAAAAATATCCGCTAGGCAGCGAAAATCTTATTCGGGCACACTGATCAAAGGCAGCACTTGCCACAAGAGAATAAATTATCTTGACTTTAAATTACCTAATCTAAAGGTTAGTTCAGGTTAGTTCAGGTTAGTTAAAGTGAATGTGTTCTTAATATATGATTTCCTGTGTCTTTGGTCATTTCTGGTTATGTTCTTGGTGGAAAAATTCCTTCTGGCGTCTTTAGAACTGTAACATTTCAAAATGGTGTTTTTAACAAAGATAAAGTTCTTTGTGCCAAAGTAATTGGCCCTTGTCCTAAGAGTATGGTATAGGTATTTACATGCAATTCGGCATCTGCGCGGAGTTACATCAGTACTCCAGTGACCAAAGAACTTGAGGTTTCTATTAAGCATCCTTGATTAGAATAGATACATATTTTCATCTACGGATAGCGCTATTCGTCGCATAATGTATATCAGTGGCGGCTCGTGGGTGTATAAGAGGGCGAGGCTACAAAATAGCGCGATTTCAAGGTCATTGGCTTAAAATGAATAGTTAGGAATTCAACCAGCAATATAATTATTTTGAAATACTAGGTTTCACGAGAAAAATATTCAATTTGCAAGGTCAGGGTCAATTTCTCTCAGTGCATTCGCCATTGTGTCTCTATTTTGCTCTACTCTCGTAAGCGCCACAGAATTCTTAATATGTTCTTTGGAACTTTCGTGTGATTTTACCGCCCGTGAAAATTTTTTTAAATCAGAATACCCACCCCCTGAACTCCAATTGTTTTTTACGCTGCCTAATAAAATACAAGGCCAACAATATAAGCTTTCCTTATAAATACTTCCGCACGGCCACTTATAGGTTTCGTACCAAGTTACCTGAAAAGCTCTTGAATATTGCTTACCCTGTCTCTTATAGTTAAATATTGCCGAAATTTTTGGTGTTCGACTCTCCAAAATTTGCCGTTTTTCTATCTCAGGTCGTCGCGAGAAAGGGGTTTCAAGCAAAGACAAAACAATATCGTGAGAGGGATTCATAATTTAAATTAAAATAGGCACAAAGGACAAAAAATAGTTTTATAAAACTAAACTAAATTAAATCTAATAGGCCAACACCTGATTCTACGAGAAGAAAAGATAGATGAGCCTGTTAACAATAAAACATTGCCAAGTTTCAAATAGGCACTAGGCACCCACCTGTAATCTTTAATTTTTATCTGTTTTTTGTTATTGGGATTTAATTGCATATTTATTAATAATATCTTATAGAACAATGAAAACATTTATCAATCATTGCTAACTTATTTTTTTATGTTTTTAAAAATAAAACATTTAAATAATAAGTAAATAAGTCAATAAGTGTCCTTGTTCAATCAACATTTGGCAACATGCAAGCCATTGCAAGCTACTGTAAAAATAATACGATATAGGCCCAAATAAGTGGGCCCCACTCGTCTGCAAAATTTTGCTATTATTCCTCTTGTGCGCAATTAAAGCGGTGGAGGTGCCGGGTTGGAGAGCATAGCGTTTTATAAGCGATTTGTGACGTAAGGGAAGCTCAAGTTTTTGGGATTACAATTTTCTTTTTATGCGCTCGGGCAACGATTTCAGTTTTTAAAATTAATGTTGGATGGGGTGCGCGCTAAATTTAAAAGATAATATGTTGAACTTTGATGGTAATTCAATGTTCTATTGTTTTGATACTTTTAATGATTGGAAATTAGTTAAAAAACGATTATTTATTAATTTTACATGTGAGGCCCGGCCTCAGTTGCTTTATACGACGAGCCGCCACTGATGTATATGAAAACAATTGTTGACACAATTGAAACTATAGCTATTATTTTGAGAATAAAGATATTGGGACGTGAAAGTATCGGGCCTAAGTGTTATACCGATGATTTTTCTATGGCTTAGTGGATGTAGATTGTGGATGGTTACATTGGATGCGATTTTTTAGTGTTTCGACATCGTATGACTGATAGTCTTACGATTATAATATGGCTAGACTACTTGTGATTTGTTACGTGCGCAGTTTAAACTCTGAATCGACGACGAATTAGATGGCGTATATTTTCTTGAAGATAATTATTTATATTGGCTTCGCTAAAGACAATTTCGTTTTTCTATACTTGAGTGTAACGTGCGTGTTTTTAAAAATAATCTTTTTTGCAGTGTGAATAGCTAGAACAAATAAAAATAGTGAAAACATCTATTCATAAACGAACAATAAACCTCTCTAAAGCCGTCCAGGTGCTTGTAGGTTGGCTGCAAAGAAATAGATTCTTGCAACAAGTCATATGAACAATTTCATTAAACCTTTCAACGAAAGAAATTAAGAATTTCTTTGTCTTAATTCAAGGATGCCGTCTTTAGGTCAAAGCAATAACAAAGCCTTGTGTTCTTAAAGCAAAGACACATATACTTGACAGAAATAAATAAATACTTGTACACAGTACATTCAGATTTAAAGGCTTCTATTCAAGGATGTCATATAAATCTTACTTAATTCATTTTTTAAGATAAGTACTAAAAAATAACTAGCCTTATTCTAAGATAGTGAATGAACTTAACCCAAGGCTATACTTGGAATGGTTTAAATCTGTTATCTTAGTTTAATTAAAGTTTTCTTGCCTCTAAGATAATTACGAAAATTGCTTCCAAGGATGTAGCTGACTCTTATCAAGAAAATGTTCATTTGGACATAATGAAAGGCTTTGTTTTGAATTCGTATTGCTTTACATTAAGATATCCTTTTTATCTGTGTAACAAGCCATGTCAATCAAGTGAAATTTAAAGCTATATACGAAAACGGAAAAACTGAAAAAACATACACGGTGTCATTTAAAATATGCGACGTAACCTCACGTTCTGTCAAACCGGAAATGATAATTATTATGTATAACATTTTTAAGTTTTAAATTGACAACTGAATCAACCATATTTGCTACTAAAATTTCTAATTCCTATATATCCAATGATAACGGAATATTTTGTTGCTGTTTCAGTTAATCGATAAACCTAGCATATAACCTACCAGAGCATAGTTCTACCTACGGACATATTTATTATTAGCACAATAATTATTATTTTAATGAGTCCTTAAAACAATAATTATAATCAATAAAAAATGTCTTAAAAACATAATTAAAAAGATTATTAATTTAATTCCATTGCCAATACATGTCAATCATTATGTCAATCAGATAAACAATATCTGCACTTAAATGAGGGGAAAACATGATATTCATATTTTATATTATCCAATCAATGGAATAAATTGTAGCCGAGTTTATACGGGATGTAGACAGTTTGGCAACGTTGTATGAACGTCGCAAAAACAAACAGTCTGAAGTGAATTTAACAATTCAACATATAGCCCATACCAGCTAAACGCTCATGGGTGTGTATCTAAAACTTCGGTTAATAATAATTGTAAAATACTTTTTACGTTTTAGGTATGTACTAACTATATATAGGGTGTAACTTAATGATATGCCGTAAAAAGTCTGGGTTTCAAGATACAGGGTGTCAAAGTTTAAAAAAAAAATCGGTTTTTTATTAATATTTCAAAGATCGTTTTGCCGATTTTGATGAAATTTCGCAGTGTTGTTCGTTGTGATAACACGCCAAGTTAGCAGTAAGTAGATGATAATTATGAGTTCCAGTTGCGTCCCGGGGGGCAGTCTCTCAGACTTGTTTAAAAATTATATATTGTTTCGGGTTCAGCAGCTAAAAATACAACTTTTTTGTCTCTTGACATTTTTTCGTATCTTACTTCGTTTTCGAGAAAAAAAATAAAAGCCACTTCATTGCATATCGAAAAATTGATAAAATAAAATCAAGTTAACTGGAACTCATAATTATCATCTAGTTAATGCTAACATAGCATCTTATCACAACGAACAATAGTGCCAAATTTCACCAGAATCGGCAAAAGGATCTTTGAGATATTAACAAAAAAAACGTCGTTTTTGGTTAATCTTGAAAACCAAACTTCTTAGCACACATATGAACTTTTCTACTACTTGAATTTGGTTCAGGAATACGCCCTTGGAATTACGGCCTATCATTAAGTAACACCCTGTAGGCATAAACACATTTTTTTTTTTAAATTAACTGTTCTTGGATATTTTTAGAGATTCTTTTTTACTTAAACTTATAGAACACTCTGTATAGTAGTGTATAGTGATTTTTGAATTTGGATTGCCTGCAATAGCTTGGCAAATCTAACTACGGCGATCAGACTTTCATTCATATAGAGTACTTGTTCCAAAATAGATTTGTTTGACCCTTGACTCTAGATCCAACAGTCAAATTTTACAAACAAATTGTCTTAGTGACGTCTGCCAGTCCGTGATCATGATAATCACATCACCCGATATACCTTTTGCAGTTTTGCGTATTATCATCCCCGTCAGTCAGATATGCAACCACTTTATACACTGATAACTTCTTCGCGAACTAACTCATGATGTGCTTCGCGATTATGAATTTGGGTTGGCTTTATACTGCCCATCGACTTCATGGAGTTTCAGAGATAAAAATGGAAGATCAGATAGTAAAAATTGGTATAATGCAGTAGAAAATAAATTGTAATCTATAGAGGAAGACGATACGTGGGAAAAGGTAGAAATACCATAAAAGGAAAAATTTCTTAATACAAAGTGGGATTTTACTTACAAAAAAAACTTTAACGTAACGAGCACAAGAAAAGGATAAAAATTATGATGATATTTACCCACAAGTTATCAGCACACATTTCTTTGTGTGTCGGCTCTTCGACTACATCCACAAAATTCCGCATGGCCCATTGTATCTATGCCATCTCCATAGCTACCAACAGTCAATTTTTATTAGCTGCAGTAATCTATTTCGCGTGTTTATTTTAAATTTACTCTCTATGGAGGCCATAGTAAACGACGTTTTGGTTTTAAGTGCCCTAAAATCGATAGGGTTTCATAGGTGGAATACTTTACTTGCATAACGGCCATCGAAACGTATAGAGAGTTTTCAGAGATATTTTGTGCTATGTCTACAGGGTGTCCTATAAGGGATACAAACACAGCGGTCTTAAGACCGCTGTGATACAAAAACCTTTAAATGTTTAACCAAATATTTTTTTAATAGAACACAATGAATGCAAGGCACTCTCTTGCGCAAGTAAGCATTACGTTTACTATATGGCAAAGGGAGAAATAGATATTTTAAGGAAAACCATAAATTTGTATTAAAAATACCTTTCAATTAGTGATTAAATCTTTATTTTAACTGTTTCATTCTCGTTTACCGGTGATGTATACAGGGTGTTACAAAGTTTTTGGGATTGTTTATACAGGGTGTTTCAATAAAAACTCCCATGTCATTTATTTCGAAAACTATATGTGGCATGTAAATTCTGTAAACGCCAGTTTTTAGCCTCTATGATTGGCTTCACAACTGTGTAAAAAAGTGTTTAAATAATACAAGATGTAGGTGGCGCCATGGTGCAAAGAATTTTTTCGACGACAGGAACTTTTAAATGTTGTGGTTCTTGAAGATAATTAATTTTTGATCAAATTATGTCTCATAAAAATTTTTGATAAATCCAACATGAACGGAGATATTTGGGGTTAAGTTTTTATTAAAATAATTTTAACGAGTATTTTAATTATAAGTACTTTTAATATCCTTTAGCAGATTTTAATTTAATTTTGGTAATGATAACTTTAGTAATAAAACGCTCGTGTAGCGCTAAATTATTACGTCCAGTGACGTCTCAGGGGACGCCTTAACAAATAATATTGGCAAAAAATAAGACGCCACTGAGTTTTTGGTAATTTTTATATTTTTTTCGGATTAAGCAACTAAAAATATCCTTTTATTGTCTGTTAAATGGTTTTCATATCTTGCTTCGTTTTCGAGAAATAAAAATAAAAACAATTTTATTGCATATCCATTAGGAAACAAAACCCTTTTTAAAGCTACCATATGTAGCTAAGTTGGTACACAAAGCTACAAAAGATTTGCGATCGGGCGTTGATCTATCTGGAAAACGAGCTCGATAGCAGCGCACAGCTTCTGAAGCATTTTGATGGCATTCTCCATAAACTAAAACCATGTTCAATTTGTCTTGATTTGTATGGTGAACCATTTTTATTTTAAAAATGTAGAAATTGGAAATTCTGACACCGAGTGTTAATAATGTTAATTATTTAATGATTTTTGTTTTCCAGAGATATGAATTTTTATTTCTCGAAAACGAAGCAAGATATGAAAACAATTTAACAGACAATAAAAGGATATTTTTAGTTGCTTAATCCGAAAAAAATATAAAAATTACCAAAAACTCAGTGGCGTCTTATTTTTTGCCAATATTATTTGTTAAGGCGTCCCCTGAGACGTCACTGGACGTAATAATTTAGCGCTACACGAGCGTTTTATTACTAAAATTATCATTACCAAAATTAAATTAAAATCTGCTAAAGGATATTAAAAGTATTTATAATTAAAATACTCGTTAAAATTATTTTAATAAAAAACTTAACCCCAAATATCTCCGTTCATGTTGGATTTATCAAAAATTTTTATGAGGCATAATTTGATCAAAAATTAATTATCTTTAAGAACCACAACATTTAAAAGTTCCTGTCATCGAAAAAATTCTTTGCACCATGGCGCCACCTACATCTTGTATTATTTAAACACATTTTTTACACAGTCGTGAAGCCAATCATAGAGGCTAAAAACTAGCGTTTACAGAATTTACATGTCACTTATAGTTTTCGAAATAATTGGCCTGGGAGTTTTTACTGAAACACCCTGTATATTCTACCCTGGTGAAAATCACAGTACTTGTTTGAAATAGAGCAGAAATTGAGAGGAAATTAAAATATTCTTTAATTTTAAAATACTTATTTAATAATAATAAATGTAATAAATGAAGGCTAAGAGAAACAGAACAAAAACAGATACACATTAGGGTAAACTTACTTTACAATTCAAATTAGAACAGGATTAAGGTATCGATAATATCAAAACAAAATTAAAGGTAAAAATAAACAGATTGCCGTTCACGTTTAAACATTTAACTGCCTTGTTATTTATTAATTTATTCTTACTGCCCTTAAAGTTGATATTCTGCGTAAAGATCGGCATGAAGTTATAAATGTTTTACGAAAATTCAACGGGGTCATTATGAGCATACACTCTATTTTTTTGCACCCTATAGAAAAAAAATCCAGGAGTAAAAGATCGGGTGATCTCGCTGGCCATTCCACCACACATCGATCTCCTATCTATTTTTCTGGGAAATGTCGATGTAAAAATGCACGCACATCTCCACCGTCATGTTGAAACCAGAGATGCGGCAGCATAACCAACGGGATGTTCAAATTGGTTGTATAAGAAATTAGGATGCATGCATTTAAATTAGGATATAAAAATGGAGCCAAAATGTTGTCCCCATACAATCCTGGAAAACCTGATTTGAGGACGAAGTTCTCTATTTTCTTTGGGGTTCTCTACAGCCCAAACATAGTCGTTATTTCTGTTCAATAAACTACAGTTTGTGAATTTTGATTCATTCGTCCAGATAATGTGATTTAAGAAATTCAGATTGAATGTGGATTTATCGCTTGATCTCCTCTTCATTAGCAAAAAGTAACTCTTCTCTCTGCATCTAAAGGATGTAATGTTTGAAAAATATGGATTTTTGGAGCGCTTTTGTTCTAATTTTCACCAGAGTAGTATTTGTCAAAAATCTAAAAACCTTGCTGATGTATTTTTAGGAAACGAAACGTCCGAATGATATTCAGAAGACATCAAATATTAGGTTTTAGGGGTATGATAATCAACAACAGGGTTGATAAAAATCATGATTTTTTGATTTCTTTAAAAAATTTACAAATATTATTATTTTTAAATATTTCTAACTGCTTATATTTTGTTTTGTTAGTAAACAAATATTTTTAGGCAGGAATAGTACCGATATGACGCAAAACTGGTGCAGTTTTAACATTCAAATTCGCGTAGTTTTTGCAAGTTTGCGCCTTTGTCGAAACTTGTATTAACGTGAAAATTTCGTCCGCGCAGTATTGCAAGTTTGCCGCTTTGTCGAAACTTGTAATAACTGGCAGAAAACGCCCGGCTATGTAAACGATACGCACTTATTTTAGTTATGAGTAATATTTTTGCTTTAGGGGTTAATCCATCAAAACATTTGAACTCATGGCAAGCCTAGGCAGAAAGACATTTAGTGTATGGCAGCATTTTATAAAAAAGAAAGTGGTGGGCAAACTAGGTTGTAGAGCAGTATGTAAAAAGTGTGGTAAAAAATTGCAAGGTCTAGTGCAGACTAAAAAGTCATTGGGAAACCTGCAAAAGTGAAACTAGTGATATCAGCAGTGGTCTTGAAACTCTGCATGGTGATTGTCAGTCACAGCCTGGAACTAGCCAGAGTAAAATTATCCAGTTGGCAAAGAAACAGAAAAGCGATAACTGTGAAAAGGGAAGTGTAGGTGGACGTGAAAATATTGGAATAAGCGAATGGCTCTTATTTGAATGGAATCTAGCAATCTCAGGGTATGTTTAGGAGCAGAGCCCCAAATATGCGAACAGTAGTCTAGGTGGTCGAATTTGGGCTTTATAGAGTATCCAATGTTGTTCTTAGTTAGTTCTTAGTTCGGATGGCGTCAACGTGACTATGCCAAGATATATGACTATTCAAATTGACGCCCAATAAATTAATTGATAAAGCCAAGGGAATCGAGTGTCCCGCCATGACTATATACAGGGTCGTTGGTATGTATGGAAACGGTCGATTATTCCTTAAAGTAAAACAACTAAAAAAAAATATTCAAGACAAAAGTTTTTATGGTTCTGTAAAGTCTATTAGAATTAAAAAAAGATAAGCATACAGGATTAGTCAGAAAGCCGTACAAAAACAAAGTTTTTTTTTTAATGGAACACCCTATATCTTACAACATTCTTGAATTCTACATAAAATTACAATTATTTTTTAATAAGAGCTTTATAAGTAGAAACTTCATAGTTTCCGAAATATCGACTTTTGAAAAATTACATTTTTGAACTTTGACAGCTTCTAGCTTTCCATATATCAACACGGCTTACATGTCCCTATGTTACTTTTTTATTATCTTCCCAAAAATATCAACTTCCGGTTAAACCGGAAGTGCTATATTTCCGGCTTTTGAGTTACATCCGGTTTAACCAGAAGTTGACCCTTCTAGAAAGATAATTAAAAACTAAGATAGGGACACGTAAGCCATTTTACTCTAAGACGTACCGTTAGAAAGCTAGAAGCTGTCAAAATTCAAAAATCTCATTTTTCAAAACTCGATATCTCAGAAACTATTAGTTTTGACTTACAATGCACTTATTAAAAGGTAATTGTAATTGTATTGAAAATTCAAAAATATTCTAAGATATAGGGTGTTCCTTAAAAAAAAAATAACTTTACTTCTGTACGGCTTTCTGACTCGTCCTGTATACTTAATTTTTTTTAATTCTGATAGACTATAAAAAACCCTCAAAGTTTTGTCCTGAATATTTTTTGCTAGCTGTTGTACTTTAAGAAAGAATCGACCGTTTCCATACATACCAACGACCCTGTATAATAAAGTAGCACAGTGCTGCGAAAACCGTATCCTTCTATCTTTACTAATAACGGAAATACCCCGTAACACCATCGAAAACTGGACACCCTGCACATAAATTTTATTTAAAAAATAGTTTAAAATTTTACTTTTCACAAAAAAATATAAAATATAAATCTTTCTGACGCAACCGAACAAAAGTATAATAATTATTTACAAAGTGTTTTAAGGGTTTTTGTTTGGTAGCTAAGTATACGCAAGTTTTTTTCTTCAAATTTATTCGGGAAGCATGTTGTCATGTGGTTTCTCCTTTTAGGATTTATGTTGCTAACAGTATCTTGCACGCATAATGTCTAAAAGAACATTACACAATACATACTATCTTTGGCACAAACAGGAAATCTTGTGAACCATGAAGAGTGTGTGTGTATTAAGTCAATGGCTCTGGTTGAAACCAAATGGAAACTGAAAACACAAGCTGTGCAGAAATTGAGAAGACTGAAGGGGAAAGCTTCTATGCTAGATCAGCCCCTTTGAATATATGCACATATACAGGGTGAGTCGGGAGGAATGGGCCTAACTCTAAGGGTGCATCAAAATAATAAGAAAAAACTCAAATGTTGTTATCCAATATTCATTTGTTTTCAAGTTATAAGGCAAAAACAAAATATTGCATTAATTTAGCTTTCCCGTAATAAATGTTATCATTGTTTGCTTTTGATTGTTGTGCTGTCAGGCTGTCACTATCCTATTAGTATCAGTATAAAATGTTACATTGATTCACCGTTATCTTTCGGATTTGTATCATTTTAATTTTATAAAATGCCACCAGCCACCAATTTATTCACATCTCGAATACGCCAATATAGTTTTTATTTATGGTTTGTGTAATGGGAATGCTACAGCGGCTGCTGAAGAATATCGTGAACGATTTCCACATGAAAGAACACCGAACAGAAAGGCCTTTATCACAGTTTTCAAGAAACTCTGCGAGACCGGAACGCTTCCAAGTGCTAATGTAACATCCGAACGAGCCATTCAACAGGATTTAGAAGAAATATGATGATGAAAATGCTCTAGCTTTAGTAGAAGAAGATGCGACGACAAGCTCACGAAGTATTGGAATTCAGTTGGGGATTCCCCAAAAAAGAGTGATCAATACGCTTCACGAGCAAGGCTTATACCCGTACCATGTACAGCGTGTACAGAATCTTCAACCTGGAGACTACGCTAAGCGTATGCAATTTTGTGAGTGGATAATTAATAATCGTCATCTTTTACCGCATGCACATACTTTTTACTGACGAAGCTACATTCACCCGTGACGGCATCAATAATAATCGAAACTCCCATGTATGGTCGGACGAAAATCCTCACGCAATAGTCGAAAGTAATTTTCAACACAGGTTTTCAGTAAACGTGTGGTGCGGCATGATCAATAATAATTTAAATGGCCCTTTTCTTTTGGAAAATCGCCTTACAAGGGGGATCACTACTTAAGTTTTTTACAAAATGAATTGCAAGGACTACTAAAGGAGATTCCTTTAAACATCAGAATTGAAATTTGAAATGTATTATCAACACGACGGAGCGCCTGCCCATTTCGATCGTCAGGTCAAGCAATATTTAGACCAAAGGTTTCCAGGGGTTTGCACTCGTCGCGGTGGTCCTATTAGTTGGCCTCCTAGATCGCCAGACCTCACGCCGTTGGACTACAATTTATGGGGTTGGTTAAAAACTAAGGTTTACAAAGTAAAAGTAGATACTAGAGATGCATTAGAAATGCTGTACTCAATATTAAAGAAAGGCACGAATCAATTAGAAGATCCAGGCGCGCCCTTGGTAAACGAAGCAGGAAATGTTTGGGAGTCAATGGCGGTATTTTTAAAAATTTACTAAACCAATGATTTATTTAAAACAATGTTATTGTTAGATATTTTGGTTTAATAATATTATTATTTTATTTAACGCTTTAACTTGAAAACAAATGAATATTGGATACCAACATTTGAGTTTTTTCTCACTATTTTGATGCATAGATTACTCCCTTAGAGTTAGGCCCATTCCTCCCGACTCACCCTGTATAGTATTTTTACCAGAAGATGATATTTCTTTTTTCTTGTTAGAAAATAAAAATTTGGATTTAAATGTGGGTAAAATGACATAGGAGCTGTCGCTTCGGTAACAGCTCTCGATCACTGTGCGACGCCGACTTTCTCTATTTCCACGGGCTAACAAGAGCCCCAGCCGTTCTGCCTGCGCCTTCCAGTAGGGACGCTGAAACGAATCCTGGACTGGAAAAGTAGTGGCCAACATTATATTTATTATTAAATGTACTGTAAATAAATAATATAGATTGTCATTGTTAAATACTATCCAATAAATAGAGTTTTTAAATTGAATTAAAAAAACTATTGTGCATTTGCTTCTGTATATCTTTGCCCTCTTGGTTTTAACTTTACTATAGTCAATACTGTCCATAATTTTGAAATTGCAACAAGCAAATTCTTAAGTCAAGCTCCAAACCGTGGGTAATGAAAATCAGCTCATATGATCCACGGTCATAACTTCACAATAGAAAGAAGACAATTTATTATTCAATATTTGAAGAAAAGCGCTATAGGCTATAGGTACGTTTAAAGGATACGTAGTAGTATTTTCTGGGGTTCTTTGTTCTGTTAATCTATTTATAGCCCCGTAACCACGACCCCTGTATGACCCCGGTTAGTCTAGCTAGATATATTATCTAGAAAAATTATGTTTACCGCCGGAGTATAATTTGCAACGCACAATATTCCAATTCATGACCTTTTTCCTCCCGACACGACCTACCTACTCGCGTCTATTTCAATTAGTTAACAGCAGTCGATTTTTATCAATTACAGCCATCTCTTCTGCGTGCCATTTTAAATTTCCACGTATTGACGTATTATTCATGCGGTGCAGAGGTAAACAATACGCTAGAGAAGTGTGACTAAAAATCAATAGGCTCTAGTTTCATAATGCATATACGAGTAATTTTATACCTATAATCTTGGCTATTATGTCTATAATTCTGCCCTCGCTGTGCAATGTTATTATTTTTTAATTGATTTTGTTTACATATTATTAGCTGTAGCGACCTTTTCAACCACATTATGAATTAT
The DNA here is from genome assembly GCA_963920685.1 of Polydrusus tereticollis. Lineage (NCBI taxonomy): Eukaryota > Metazoa > Arthropoda > Insecta > Coleoptera > Curculionidae > Polydrusus > Polydrusus tereticollis. The sequence continues at coordinate 66,194,550 of OY987327.1, forward strand.
AATAACATTGCGGGGTTATTTTTAATCTTACTTTATTTAATGCACAATACTTCTGTGGAGGCAGCAAAATCTAGCGCGGGAAAGCTGATCTCTCTCTAAAAGTTGTAAATAAGACAGCAAACGACGAGGTGCACTCAAATGCTAGGAATACCAGGGTCCACACGAAATACTGCATTTTAATACCATTTTGTGTAAAAGTAATAAATATAACATTGTAAAAGTAATAATAAAACCAATCGTGCATAACGATTCTCTGGCGCACCGCAAAACAATACACCGTAGGTGTAGCCATCGACTATTCCCTGGTAATTTAAGAATTTAATAAAAACATTCTAACGGAATATACAACCTTTAAAAAATATACAGTGTGTGTATAAAGTCTGGAAACTGCTTAATAACATCACAATTTATTAGCCGATTTAAACCAAATTTGGCACAGTTGTGTAAGAGGATCTGACGCACCGAATGACGATATTGGCGTTGTTGCCAACTTTTTAGTTTGTCTGGAATTCGAACGAATTTTATATTTTTAAATGTAACACCCTGTATATTTTTTCATTTATAGTTTTTACTTTAAATTTGTTACACTTTTGGTATAACATACTTTGCTCCTAATATCAGTAGTTTCCGAAATAACGAGTACAATTTAGAAAAAATATATTTTTTATGTTAAATGGTCAAACTGTTTTCCTTGTACAGACAGTGTGCTTATTGAAAATAAAAATTTTCAATTGTGTTGTAAATCATCTCTAGCGTTATTAATTCAAATTCGTCCAAAATTCGACGCTGCAAATTGGCCAAATCTTGAGGTTTTGTGGTATAAACTCTGTTCTTCAAGTGTCCCCATAAAAAGTAGTCGTTAGGCGACAAATCAGGGGACCTAGGTGGCCACTCGATTGTACCCCCTCTACCGATCCACTTATTCGGAAAAGTGTTGTTCAAAAATCCACGCAAGTTTCGACCAAAATGAGGAGGAGCTCCGTTCTGTTGGAAGAATGTACTTGCATAATTTGGACCCATTACATTTCGTATAGTAGGCACTATTTGCGTTTCCAAGAGCTCAAGGTAAAGTTGTGAAAATTGGACCGATCTTGTGGTTACCCAGAAGCCCAGCCCACTCATTCAATTTTCCAGGGCGTTGTGTATGACCTTCTCTTATCCAGTGGGGATTTTCATTTGCCCAAAACGTACAGTTGTGTCTATTGACTTTACCATTTAACATAAATGTTGCTTCGTCCGAAAATACTATAAATTTGAAAAACTGGTTATTTTGGTCAAACCTTGACATCATAATATCACAAAATTCAATTTCGCTCATAATCATCTTCTGATAACTCTTGAACTACATGTATTTTGAAAGGGTGATATTTATGTTTTATTAAAACATTATGGACGGATTTGAAGCAGACGTCACTTACTTGAGAAATTTTTCTTAATGAAGAAACAACATGTTGTAAAATTTCTAAAGTTTTCTCTTCATATACTACTGCTGGTCGTTCTGATCGTCGCCTATCTCTACAATTTCCAGTTTCTTCGAACAGTCGGACAGTTTTTAGAACAGTTGCTTTTGAAATTGGATTTCGGTTTGGAAATGCGTCATTAAATAGATTTTTAACCTCTTAGTAAGACCTCACCCTATCGCAATATCCTCTCATCATAAGAATTATAATTCTTTCACTTTCAGTTAAAGATATTTTTGCAAGTAAAAATTACAGCTTTTATGACTGGTGTTTTATTTATTACTAAATAAAACACAATTTGTTGATATTTTCAAAACACGTCGTTATTTCGAAAACTACTGACATTAGGAACAATGTTATACCAAAAGTGTAACAAATTTAAAGTAAAAACTATAAATGAAAAAATATACAAGGTGTTACATTTAAAAATATAAAATTCGTTGGAATTCCAGACAAACTAAAAAGCTGGCAACAATGCCAATATCGTCATTCGGTGCGTCAGATCATCTTACACAACTCTGTACCAAATTTGGTTTAAATCGGCCAATAAATTGTGATGTTATTAAGCCGTTTCCAGACTTTATACACACACTGTATGTCTATAAGTATTGCAACCATATTGTGAAAAAATCGTATACTTGCACAAATGGTTTTTAATTGGGGGCCTTATAAAATACTTATCTATACGTGTTTTATTAAGGTTGTATAAAACGGAAATAATAAAATTATTTTTTAGCGCCGATATGGGCTTATTTATTTTCTTCCTCTTTTAAAAATATGTTATTTTAGGGTAACTTTAAACTTATTCTATTATGAAGTTGATTAAAACGTTATAGAACGAAAATATTGGATAGTGCGCATATAGTGCATTATAAGACAACCATTTTCTGTAACGACGTTTAACAGAAAAAAAAAAAATAAAAAACATTAATATTGGAAACTAAAAATATTTTTGGAAATGCTATGCTATAACTAATTAATAATCTTTAATATTATTGTGAATCAATTATATAATTAATCTTTTTCAGAAATTTAATAATTTATCGTCAAGACAGTAGCGTTTATTGAATACTTGCAACTTTTTATAGAAATATTCTTAAATATTCATAATTTTAAATACTTTTAAATAAATAAGATTTGACAGCACGTCTTCTGGGGAATTTATTATTAGTTATTATTATTATTATTATTATTATTATTTTCTGACAGGTCGCGAGACCTGTCATGCACTCCCTCTACGGGGAACATTCACTCATCCCAGATATCACCGATATCAAAAGGATTGAGCTCTGTGGGGGCCCTTTCCGTGTTATTGGGCCCGTGGGGTTCTTCTTTGATTACCCATATACTTTTTGACTGTTCGGCTTGTTGAAAGTAGCACTGCTTTCTGCATATCCTTGTAGAGATCTTGAGGTAAGTCTAGTGTTCTAAGGTTTTCCAAAAGCTTGTTTGGGATTACTCCTGTTGTTGAAACAATAATCGGCATGGTTTCGATGCTGTCCATATTCCACTGTGTTCTTATTTGCTCCTGGAGGTCTCGATACTTCGCTATTTTCTCAGCATGCTTCACTAGAAGGTCGTTGTTATTTGGTATAGCTACATCTATCAGAGTCGTTTTCCTGGCCCTCTTGTCTACCACTACAAGGTCCGGTCTGTTGTGGGCCACCGTCTGATCAGTAAGAATAGTCCGGTCCCAGTACATCTTATAGTGGTTGCTTTCTAAGATTGTCTGTGGTGTATATTTATAATATGGGATCTTCTCATTTTGGACAAGCTGTAGTTTCACCGCTAACTCCTGGTGTAGGATCTTGGCCACTGCATCATGCCTCTCCTTGTATTCTGTTGCAGAAAACATCTGGCATCCTCCCGTGATGTGTTGGATCGTTTCTGCCGTTTGACATCCATATCTGCATTTATCTACCTGTACTGAGTCGTCTCTAATTATGTATTTCAGGTAGTTTCTAGTTGGTATGACCTAATCTTGGATTGCCAGTAGAAATCCCTCCGTTTCAGGAAACATCTGTCCAGAGATGAGCCAGTAGTTCGACGCAAGACTGTCGACGTGATCCTGGGCTGCCTCGTTCAGGTGTCGTCCGTGCAGAGGTTTTTCCCGCCATATCTGTAGCTTTTCTTCATTGGTCTTGTGGTGTTGTGGGGTATTCTGATCACTCAATCTTAGAGGAGTAGAGTGGTCTGCTTCGCAAATAGCATGGTGTAGGTCTGAAGTTTGGGCTTTGTTGCGGAAGTACTCCCTTAAGTTGGTTATTTGTTGGTCCATTATTTTCCCAATATCTGCCAGACCTCTTCCGCCTTGATGTCGTGGTAGAGTGGTCCGCTCTACCGCACTTCTTGGATGGTGTTTGAGTGTTTTGGTAAGTTGGGTTCTGATTTTGCGCTGTAGCCCTTCGATGTCAGTCACGCTCCAGTCTACAATGCCGAATGAGTAGGACAGAACTGAGCAGGCGTAGGTGTTAATTGCTTTGAACAGGTTCTTACTGTTCAGTTTCGTTCTCAGAAGCCTTTTTGTTCTCTTAAAAAACTCTTCCCTTATATCTGTCTTCATCGCTGCATGACTGATGCGTTGAGCCTGCTTATTTTATTATTATTATTATTATTATTATTATTATTATTATTAATTATGCGTTATGCAGTTTTATCGAAATTTTAAAAACAGTGTTGCTACATTCAATTGAAAATACAATGGTACAAGTGAATTGTATACGTCATATTGCTTCAAAATCCTAAAATTTATACAAAGGCAACTAATTAGTTTTCTAATTAAAGTCAAACAGAAATTTTAGAAATGTAAAAAAGTATTCTCGTATAAAATTAAATTTTAGGTAGGTACTAAAAAAATGTCTCACTCATCTCAAGCTCTGATATTAAGCACAGGCGTTGCCCTGTAATATTTATTGTAGATATCCCGGGACAAATTTTTTAAGTATAATCTTATTACAATAAAAATAAATAAAAGCAATGTCAATAATTTATCAGGCACAAGTGCCAATGAGTTTATCCATTTTTAAATAAAAGTACATATTTATAATCTCCGTTGTTATAGGTCCCTATTAAAATAATTTAGTTCTAAAATTATGTACTAAGAAATAAAATATCTCTTTAATAAATTGCTGTATCAGACTGCAATATACAATCACTGTACAGGGTGTTTCAGAAGTACGGACGTAACTTAAGGGGTAATTCCTTATGATATTCTAAGAGAAAAAGTTCATATGAGCATGTGTCCAGAGTTGCTCGGTTTTTGATATACGGATGTTCAAGTTAAAAAAAATAGTTTCTTTATAATTTTTTAATTATCCTTTTCCCGATTTTATTGAAATTTGGTACCGTTATTCATAATGATAAGGGGCTTAATTATTAACCCTAACTAGATTAAATTTATTAAGTCCAGTGGCGTCCCGGGGAGCACCTTAACGAATATTATTGACAAAAAAATGTACTCCACGGACTTTTTTCTAATTTTGATTTTTTTTTTCGGATTTACCAACTAATAATATCTACAACTTTTTTGTTCCCTGAATTGTGTCGTATCTTGCTTCGTTTTCGAGAGAAAAAATAAAAACCACTTTATTGCATAATATACAAAAAAAATAAACGAAAACGGTAATAGATAGGTTAGGAAAATAATGAGTTGTTAAAAAACTAATAGAGATTGCAAAAACAGGTTTATAAACAGGATGTTCCGTTTTAGAATATCAAAGATGCTATTTGCTGGCTTCTGGTAGAAGCGGCAAACACCGTAATATTGAAAGCATTCCCGTTTATGCAAAAAACAACAAATTTTTGGAGCGTCTTGTTGTACGAAGTCTGCTACTAGAAAGAATCCAACCCAAATTAAATAATAGTCTTTTCCAGACAGGAATTGATAATTATTTTTTCATTGATCTAAAGTTTGAAATATGTTATAACCGGTTAGACTTAGGTATAGAAAATTATCCATGAAATGTGATTACAATTTTAAGTAGAATCCAAAAATTAAATAATATATAGGGTGTCCTATTTAAAATAAGCAAGTTGACATTAGAGCTGGGCGATTATTAATTTTCACAATCGATTGTCGATTGTTAAAAATAATCGATTATTTCGATTAATCGAAAATCAATCGATAAATCGAAAAATAATCGATTAATCGAGGAATAATCGTTTTTTAAAATGTTCACAATCGTTTAATCGATTATTTTGCCCACCCCTACTACCATTGATTTAATTTTTTGTTATTGTTTATTTGCCTTACTTGGTTAGCCTGGTTTTTTATTACTTTGTTTTCTTTCAAAAAATTCCAGCAAACAGTAAACATAATACGCGGCAAAAATTTTATTTTAACGTTATATTACTGTTACCTATTTCTTCAAGAAAAAAAAGCATAATATTATATTATGGTTATATGTAGGCATAGTAAATAGTTTATTCCAACAGGAGAATTCGCTTAGCAGGCTGCTCACTAGGATTATGAAAATTCATAATCGATTAATCGAAAAACAATCGATTAATCGAAAAATAATCGATTAATCGATTTTTAAAATTTTCACAATCGTTTAATCGATTAATAATGGATTAGTCGACTATTTTGCACACCCCTAGTTGACATCTACTTCCGGTATAACCGGAAGTGCAGGATCCTAAAAAAATATTTTAGATGAATGGTCCCCTTTGACATTAGTAAGCTACCAAATTATCAGATTTTTCCTAATTATAGATTTTCCATAATCGATCGATGGAGTTCACGATGGGAACGGGGTATATAAAAAAAGGTCATTTGTTTTTTAGTCTGTAACAAAACCTGTATAATAAGAACCCGAAGCTTAACGCGACATTTGAAATGACTGCGAAGTAACCTTAAATTGCCATCAAAATTCCTCTCTATTAATTTAAAATATTGTGTAATATGAAACCCATTTATCATTTATAATATTTTTAAGTCTGACAAAACTTTTTAAAGTTCTAAGTTTTTCCCTCAAGAGAACTTTTAAAAGTAGTTTTTAAAAATACCTGTCCGAACCCTGAATAGTAAATGACTAGAGATGTATATCAATTGAGTTTATCGAAGGGTTAGTTGTCAATAATAAACTTTTGAAAAGTTGCACACGTTGGGTCATAAATATTTTCAAACTTTGCAGGTTTGAATTTTAAACTTTTAAATAAATAAGTGGGCAGCAATACAATGAGAACCAGTCGTATAAAAGATGATCTTTCAAGTAATATTTTAAAATATGTACAGGGTCTCTCTTCATAACTAAATAGCTTCTGCTGACTCTATTGTTAGAGATGAGAAAGAACGAACAATTTTAAAATATCTTTGGAAAACACAAAACGTTTTTGCACAAAATTTGGTATTTTGGGCTTTTTTGGGACGGGGAACTTAAATTTCTTAAAAATGTTGAAGTATATTGCACCCTTAAGCGATTTTAATTTGGGATTGTAATACATACTAACAACAATTTTTTAAAAGAAATAAGCTTGCCCCTTTCTTTTTCGTCAGACCAAATCCTTGGACGCGTTTCGCCGTATCACGGCTCATCGGCAAGGCTATAGAGTCTGACGAAAAGGAAAGGGACCTTACAGTGCATTTCAACACATAATGTAACGATACATTATGCGAGATGTTGCACGTGGCGACATCTCGTGGAAATCGAGCTACTCACCCAACCAGACCAGCAAGGACTTAGAGAAGACCAAACGCTGGAATGAAAACCTCAGAAGCAGGTATCTAATGTCAGGTGGCGTTGAAAGCCAATTGTCAGTTTCTGCGAACCGAAAACGCGATGTAAAAGAAAGAAGTTTATCCCTTTTCTAAAAACATTTTTACTTACATACATGACGTATTAATCACAAAAATGACAGAAATAATTAATACAAAATATATGTCTGTTTTTGGCAATAAATGATTTTATGGTTTTAAGAAAAATGTTACACTTAGAAATTGCATTTATCTGTAGCTGCCAAAAGAATGCGTACAAAAAAACATTCATATAATTTTTAAGTTATTCAAAATTTCTTCTTATCCTATTAATTTTGATACTGAAAGGCAACATAGTGCACTATTAAAGGGAATTGGTGACTATTGTTAAATTAATTGAATATTCACCTGAAGACGACTGGAGATGTTTACCAGTTGAAACGCTGTGAGAACAATAAATAAATGGCAATGGAAGTCCAAAACACGTTATTAACCTTTAAACAAACACCATACTAACATCAAATTCGAATTTCGCATTTTAAAAAACCCCCAGATACCAACATTAGTTCAAATATCAACATTATTTCAAAAATTATTTAGAAAAAACAAAAATAAAAATAAAACTTTAACCCCCTTGTATCTCCGAAACGAAGCAATACCGGACATAGCTTTATAGGAACTTTTTTTTCATATTTTTAAGCGGGGAAACTCTTCTTTTTTCGCAATATTAATGAAACACCGTTTATATCTGGGTTGAAAAAATCATGAATTTTTTAAAAAACATCAAAAATCGCGATTTTTTTGAAAAAAATCAAGATTTTTTTAAATTTTTTCAATTTTTTTTCTATTTTTTCCTATAAATAAGTTGCTATTTTCAACACGTTTTTGATTTTATTCCCACCGTTCTTCAAATTTTAATGAAGATAGTTGCTGTCGAAAAACGCTCAGAGCTGCAAATTCCTGTCTAATATTAAGGAACATGTTGTTTTCATTGCCAAATGCTTCTGTAAAAACCATTTTGCTTCTGCAGCATATGCCAAAGAAGGAGGCAAAAAACTAGTTTTGCCAAATGATGTCAAAATGGAATTCGCTTGTCGACTGTTTAGAAAGTTTCGTTAAGTCATGGCCCATAATTTTCAAAATTGCTGAAGAGAACAAAAACGAAACTGACAATATTGTAAGAAGAAAAATTTCCAACATTCACTTAAAAAGATTAGACGAAGATTACCTAACAATACTTAAGCCTATCTCTATCGCAATAGATAGACTACAAAGAAACAGTGTCAGTCTTTCAGATGTTGTGGAAGAATTTAAAATATTAGAAACTTATTTTGACAAAACCGACACAACTTTAAATCAACTGCAAAAATTTAGGCGTTATGAACAGTGTATAGCCCCATATCATTTGTTCGCATATCTTCTTGACTCAACAAAAACTCAGCAAACACTAACAGACAGTGAAAAAAATGTTGCTTTAGAGTCTGTTAAAGAATTAAATCCAAATAGTTGTTTACTACCACTCATAGTCAAGTTTCTTGCCAGATCAGAACCTTTCACTGATATTATGTTTCATGATGATATTCTTCAGAATGTAAAACCCATAGATTGGTGGAAGTCGCAACAAAATATACCCATTATTCAAAAAGAGTTCTTCATAATTAGACAATTACTTTGTGCAGCTGCTTCTTCCGCATCAGTCGAGAGAATTTTCTCAACATTTGGTTTAGTCCATTCCAAACTCAGAAATCGATTAGGAACGGAAAAAGCTGCAAAATTAGTTTTTTTGTACAAGCACTACAATTAACTAAAATAAACATTATTTAGGTACAGTGGTTTTAATGTTTTGATATAATAAACCATTAATTAAAACTGAGTTTTTATTTTCTCTTAATTATAACTTATCAGAAATTTTGATTTTAATCATGATTTAAATTGAAAAAAATCAAGCAATTTAAATCAATTGATTTAAATCCTTTCAACTCTGGTTTATATAGTGTACCCTTTTAAAAAGATGCCTATTTTTTGGAAACCTATGTTCGAATTTTTGTTACATATTTTTTGGTATTACAAACCCTATTTCTAGTTTTTTTCTTTAATTTCGAAAAAAATATTCAGGCCTACCTGGGTTAATTACTTACATAAAACTAATTATAACCCCTGTGAAATGAATTCTGGGTTTAAATAATCCAATTACTAGCAGACTTAACACTGCCCTACTAACTTTTATTGTTTTTTACAATAAAAACACAAATTTTACACATGTTAAAACACCGGAGAGCAGCGTCGCTTTATATGTTAACAGACATACCAAATAATAAATGAGTTTTTCTAATTTTCCGCTAGACGTTGGCGTCGCTAGGAAACGTACATACTATATGGCCAAATTGGGCTATATTTATTTGATTTTATGCGATGAGAGAAAAAATAAAAACCACTTTATTGCATGTACAAAAAAAAATAAACAAAAACGGTAATAGATAGGCTAGGAAAAAAATAAGTTGTTAAAAAACTAATAGATTGCAAAAACAGGTTTATAAACAGGATGCTCTGTTTTGGAATATCAAAGATGCTACTATTTTCTGGCTTCTGGTGGAAGCGGCAACACCGTAATATTAAAAGCATGCCCGTTTATGCAAAAAAATGTTTGGAGTGTCCCGTTGTACGAAGTCTGCTACTAGAAAGAATCCAAATTAAATAATAAAGTCTTCCAGACAGGAAAAATTTTAAATATACTTTTTTATGATTTTGTTCTTTCTTCTTTCTTTAATGTGTTAAAAATACTTGTGAATCTACAAGAACAATGCAATTCCAACATTTTTTCAAGTATATCAAAGAAAAAAATTAGGAAAGATAGGTACATCCAATTTAGGAAGATTAAAACTTACACGAAAATCATGGAAAATGGAAAATGAAAATATATTTTTATTTCAGTAAAATACTTAAAACATATTGAAAAAAAATTAAATGTATATGCCTCAAAGGCATTTAAATATCTCTTAACCCACGGGTCAGAACAAAATATTTAAGATGGATAACACAAAATAAATTTAAACCAGCATAATCGTTGAATTTAAACTGTTTGGCTAGACAGCGTCTAACACTTACTCAAAACAATAGACAATAAAATGTTTACAGCACAACATAAAAGTTGTAATTATTGTTGTTTTATAAAAGTACGAGAATTAAATAATTTTCCCAACGTTAACAAAGAAAAGTTAATACAGAGTTTTTAGGATACTCATTTGACATGGGGTTAAAGTTAGACGGCGCAAGCGCAGATTTAACAATCCTAACCACTCATGTTAAGGGGTGCGGTTAACGTTAGACGGCGCAAGCGCATATTTAACAATCCTAACCACTCATGTTAAGGGGTGCGGTTAGCTACGGAACGGCTGTGGTATGGATAGGTCGTACCATTTCGATAAGCCCGATTGCTTCCAATTATCCGACAATACGTACGGCAACAGTCAACACTTTTTGCTAACGTTAAGTACAACGGGTGACAGTTAAACATCTGACGGTTTAAAAAAATACGTTTAGAATTTATTTTTATAGGTTAGTTTCCGCCCCGTACTTCAATTGCAACTGCAAACCCTTGAAAATTTTAGTGACTTAAGAAAATACTTCCAGGGTTACAATACGCATTATACTCTGAGTGGCAGTAGGTCTATTCAATGGGTGCAAAATGGAAATTAAAATACTTTAAATCTTGTCGACATTCGGAAGTAGTTGAAGAAAAATGTAACCGCAAACACTCGCAAAAGTGGATGTGCTTAATAACGTCATAATCTCCCGCAAACACTTCATTCCACCAGCTAAAATTTGTGAAAAAATTTCCCCTTAAGTACCAATTTGTACTTACCTGGTGTTGCTGCTGGACCTGTCTTAAAGACTGCTGCTGTGCTGCTTGAACCGCTGCCAAAGATTGCTGCTGCAAGTAGTGGTGGTGTAAAGAAAGCCCCCCATGACCAGCTGCAAGCTGATGGCCTCCTTGGGGCATGTAAATTAGCTGCTCTGGGGCTAGCTGAGGCATATTATGCTGTTTACTGTAATTAAAAATGATTAATTAATATTTTTTAAATTGTTAAATAAAAAAGAAACTGTTTGAGTACTAAAATCTTTTAAAGGTGACACTTAAATAAGCTAAAAAATAATTTTATTCAGTGTCACTTTAATTAAGAATTTAAGGGATATTTTCTGGGATGCTTTTAAAGGATGGCACTATAAATTTAATGGATATTGTCTAATCAACAAGCAAATGGCGTCCCATACAGGTGTTACACCTATTTCTCTATTACCTCCTATACTTAATGCAAAACAAAACCCGATGCACGTCATCAATCAGCTGATAATTGTAAATCCGTAAGAAAACACGAGGAAATTAAATTCGGGCAAAAAGTATTAAAACTTTATGCGTTATTGAATTTACTACAAACTTAAAGTATTCATCTATTATTATTTAAGCTTGTAAAAATTAATATACCTAATTCGAATTTTATTGGCCGATAGTTGGCAACACAACTGTAAAGGGTGCGGTTGCCCGTTCGTTGGCTTAGTTTGACGTTTCATGCGAAACTAACCTTAATTGTTCGTGGTTCCATGTTGCCGTTTGTCTATTTTTTAACAAAAACTGCAGATCCTTTCATAAATAGCATTAAAAAACTGTTCAATTCAGAGAAACAAAAGTGCACATACATATTTCGATGTCGATTACGTTGTTTACTATTTGTGAAAAATGCTGAAGCATTTAAATAGCCTATGCAAAGAGGTAATAGCTTTTCTAAGAAGCTATTTTCAGGAAGAACAACAATGGCCTATTGTTACCCTTGACAGCAGTACAGAGAAGTGAATTAAAAGAGTATGTTAAGGTCTAGATATTTTGTTTCTACTTTACTAATTTTTAGCGTGTAGCAGCTGCCCTAAATTTGAATATCTCCACTATAAGCGCAATTTCAACAATAGTTAAGGAAAATAAATTATTAGAATCACCTTAAAACAAACGTTCTAATTCAAAGAGAGTTGTACATGTGTGAAGATTGGATATAAGTTCTATCCATGACACTATTAATGGAATGTATGAAACAAGTAAGTTGTATTATTTAAAAATTATAATAGTTTACATCGGTTATTCATAAGCTGTAACTTTTTTTAGAACATCATGTAACTGTGACAACTTTAAGTTAGAAATTAAAAGACAGATAACTGTTTGATGGTTGTCTTAACTCTTTAAGAAGCCTCTTCAAAAAAATAGGATTCGGATGGTAAAAAGATGAACTGAGGCGAGGGCTTATGGAACTTTCCCATGTCAAAATCAAAAATCAAAATAATTTATTATGTTACTACAAATACAATTTGCTTACACTCGTCACTAATTAAAAGTAAATCAGTAAAAATAGTAATAGATGAAAAGAGACAAAACAAAAAAGAATAACGAAATATAGGTAAAAAAAACAAAGTAAAGCACACAGAAAATTAAACTATATCAACAATATTGTCAACTAGGAACTCAGATATCTGGTAATAGGCTTTTAGTATAAGAAAATTATGCATTTTGGTTTTAAATTTCTTTATCTCTAGGTTTCTTATGCATACTGGCAATTTATTATAAAATTTAGGACCATAAAAGTTAACCCCATTCATTGATTTATTCAATCTTAAGTAAGTCAAGTCAATATCATTCCTGTGGCGCGTAAGATAATCATGAGTATTTGAATTACTGTTATATTTTATAAAATAAATATAATAAATTTTTTAATGTTGTACCTAACAGTGTAAGATCCTTGCCCATTAGTAAATTGAAACAAAAATTTAAAAAATACTTAATCAATAATGCATTTTATAAATATGAGCAATTCTTAACATCTGATTTTAATATGTTGTGACCTGTATCTTAAATTATAATTTTAGCTTGTCTATGGTGAAATGTTTATTGTAGAGTGTGATTATATGTAAGTACATTTATTTTAATAACTCTGATGTTGTAATTGAAATTTTATTAGAATTTATTGTCTATATTGTATTTTGACTTGTGTAAGCTTTGTTGACATTGACACCAATAAACAATTTGAATTTGAATTTGAATTTTTGTATATTGGTTTTTGTATAAATAAGACATTCAAGGATGAAAAGGGAGGGTAGCGTCAGTATTTTATTTTTAACAAATAACGGTTTACAGTGAGCTCTGCTATATGCGCCCGACAGGGTCCGAACGGCTGCTTTTTGTATTCTAAAAATTGGAAGTTGATTTCCACAGTGACCCCAAATCAAAATGCCATACTGTAAATGTGTGTGAAAAAAGCAAAGTATGCCATGCGAACCATCTCCAGAGAAACAGTTTTTTTCAACTGTCTTAGCATAAATAACCCGGTTGAGAGTTTTTTTGAAAGATGGTCAATGTGGGATGACCAAGTCAGCTTGAAGTCTATGTAAAAGCCCAAAAACTTTACTGGACCCAAATCTTCGATGTCAGGTTTAAGGGAAACAGTTAAATATTGCGTTTTATTTTCATTTAATTTTAATTTATTACTCGAGAACCATTTTTCTGCTGAACCCAGCCAGTCGCGCGTTGCCAAATTAAGCAAAGTTTGATTGTCGGATATGGAAATAAGGGTTGTGTCGTCAGCAAAAAGGCACGCTTTTCCATCCAGGATAATATAGGGTAGATCATTAGCGTAAATGATAAATAGAACCGGTCCCAATATAGAGCCCTGTGGTATACCATATTTCATTTGTTCTTGTGATGACTCATTACCATTAATTTCAACAAACTGAGTGCGTCCCGACAGATAGGACTGAATTACGGATAGAGCCTTGTCTGAGATATGATAGTGTTTTAGTTTTTGCAAAAGAAAATCATGAACAACACAATCAAAAGCCTTGCTCAAGTCACATAAAGTGACTGAAGCAAGTTTACCCTCTTCAAGGGCAGTGGTTAGAATGTCAATTACATCAATCATGGCCAAAGTTGTTGACGAACCAGGACGAAAGCCGTATTGGTATTTGGTAAATAAACCATTTTGACTGAAATATGAGAGTAATCTCCTTTTTATAGCTGATTCGATTATTTTTGATATAATAGGCGTGAGTGAAATAGGTCGGTAATTGGAAATATCATCCAGAGGGCCTTTTTTGTGAACTGGTATGACTTTTGAGCATTTGATTGTATTGGGAAAACATCCACTCTCAAAGCAGAGATTGGTGATATAAACAAGGGGCTCCAAAATAGGTTCCAATACAAATTTTATTAAGGAATTACTAAGATCAAACATATCTCTAGCAGACGAACTTTTTAGTTCATAAACAATATCCACAATTTCCTCCGGACTGACAAGATGGAACAGCTTTAGATTTATTTCATTATCGACATGAATGCATTGGACGTATTCGTGGGGTAATATATTTGAAGGGGGGCAGCTATCAACAATTTGGTGGGCGATGTTTGAGAAATAGTTGTTAAAATCTTCGGGTGAAAGAGAGCTCACCTTATTCTCGCTATTTGATTGACAATTTTGCCGTATCATCTGCCATGCGGTCTTGTTTCTGTTATTACTATTGGCAAGAAAGTGACTGTTTGCGTCAATTTTAGCTAATTCGATTTGCTTTCTGACTTTGATAGTTTTGTCATTTAGATATTTAGTAGGTTTCTCTGGAAAAGAATTATTGAATTAGAGGTGACATGATTAACATTGGAAGAGAAGAGTGGCCTCCAATCTACATTACCCAATAAATTGAGAAATTCTAACTTACCCCTATGTGTGATAGGTCTAGTCATTTTTATTAGTGTTAATTGTTGTTAACTTTAAGATTTAATTGTTGACCATAGTGATCGGATATGTTGACAGTAATCACACCTGCAGAATACTCGTCAGGCCGTAGGTTACAGATTATATTATCAATACAAGATTTATGGGTTTTTGTTACTCTAGTATGATTATTAATTGTTGCAAAGAAACCATAAGACAATAGTAAGTTTCGTAGTAGTAATGTATTATTACCATTATGTAGTTTAAAATCAATGTTAAAGTCGCCACATATAATTGACTTTTTGTTCTGTTTATCTAAAAATTCTAAGAGATTAAATATATTAAAAAAAGTGTCATAATCGCCTGAAGGGCTTCTATAAATGCAAGCCAAGAATATATCTGGGTTTTTAATTTTTACACAAGTAATTTCACAGTGTTTCTCACAGGAAATGCTAGCAGCTTCATTAATAGGACAAAATTCAATATTATTTTTAAGAAAAATGGCAGTTCCACCATGCTTAGAGATTTTCCGACAAAAAGCATTTCCCTGCAAGAAACCATCAAATTGATGTATATTTAACTGATCGAGTTTTAGCCAGGTTTCTGTGAAACAGAAAGCATCAAATGTTTTAGTGCAATTTAAAAATGCATCGAGCTCATTATATTTACAATTTAGGCTTTGTATATTTAAATGGAAAATTTGGAAACTCTGTTGATCATTCACCCAGCCATTATCATTATTATTAATAGTTGACGTATTTATTATTGGTAGCGCCGACGTTGTTGATGTTGTCGAAAATTTCCCCTATCTGCTGTACGTGGGGAACCGGTGGGTCCCCTGCGATTGGATCCTGAGTCAGGCTTTAGTTGTTGGTTTCTTGGCTCGGACTTTGGTTTGTATAGATCCACGTATGCACCATCAGGCCAGAAGCATGGAGAAAGGTATTCATTGGCCAGTTGTTCCGGGACTCCCAGCTTAAAAGTTGCGCTTTTGGGGTTTTCAAATTTGGAAGGCAGTTTTCAAATCAAATCAAATCAAATCAATATATTTCTGTATGACGGTTAGTCTTACAATGGTCATAATAATAGTAGATGTATAATAATAATATGTATTAGTAAGAACACTCAATTAAAATGAAATAAATAAAATGTCTACAATAATTAAAATCGGTAGTCTTATTAGGTACCTACAATACATGAACAAAACAAATTAAAATTAGTCAAAACAATCAGATTTGAGATAAAATTAGGTAAGGCAGACTGACTACATATAATACGAATTACGCGTTAAAATCTTCTAGGGTTACATCACTATTTTACACAAACGTAGAGGTGTTTATTATACTCGGGATTAAGAATTTCGGTAATTGCTTCTGGAGAGGTATTAACTTCCAAATTGGCCAGATATATCCAAGAGAGCTTTGAGAGACGCTCACCTATATTTGGATTTGCAACTTTCAGCTGTGGACGCTGCGGTCCGTTACATATTTTCCCCTTTGCGGATTCGGGTTGCATAGAATCTTTAACTGCTTGGGAGGTATTAGCTGTCGAGGTAGGTGCAGAACTGTAATTTTTGTGGTTATTCATGTCAGCACTGATCTTTGCTAGATCGTTCTTAAGGCACATAATTTCAGCTTCTTGAGCATGATATTTGTTCTTTAGGTCTTCATAGGCTTGTTTTAGAAATGTCAGTTGTTCCTTCTCATTAGAGTTATCCTCAGAATTGACATTATCTTTATCAGAGTGACTCTCGCGCTGCTTTATAGATGTTGGATTTTTGAATGCCTTTTCAAACTTTACTTCAATATTCCTATGACTGGAGCTGATTGCACTTAGGTTTTTATTAGTGGAGTCTAGGGATTTAGCTTTTAAACAACTGGTACTATTGAAAGAATATAATAATCAAATCAAATCAATTTATTTATGTTCCAATCTTACGATTTACATACGTCATAAAGTTTTAATTAATAAAAAATAAGTATACGTTTACAGTTACAGAATTAAAATCACACAAAGACACAATTAAAAAACTCATCAATGTTGTACAACACACTATCCAAAAGTATAGCCTTAATCCTACCCTTGAATGTATTAAAAGGCATTTCTTTAAAAACAACAGGCAACATATTAAAAAAATTTATTCCCCAGTATCTAGGACCACTCTGACACCTTCTTATTCTCGAGTATGACGGTACAAGATTGTTGTTATTTCTTGTATTGTAGTTGTGGATATTATTATGGGCGTCAAAATCAGTTAAGTTTTTTTTAACATAGAGGAGGCATTCCAGAACAAATAAGGATGGCATTGAAAGTATTCCCAACTGCCTGAACGCGTCCCTACAATCATCCCTGAAGCGCAACCCAGCGACCACTCGTATAGCCTTTCTCTGTAGCCCAAATACACGCTGAGCAACAGGTGCGTGACCCCAGATTAAAATGCCATAGGACAGGCGGGAGTGGAAGTCGGCAAAATATGCCGTTCGTAGTATATTCTGTGAGACACAGCTACTGAGGTTACGCAAAAGGTACAATGAGCTGCCGAGCTTACCAGCTAAGGAATCGATATGACTGCCCCAATGCAGTCTACGATCCAGAGTGACCCCAAGGAAATTCATAGTGGAATTGTCTGCTTCCTCGTCCCCGAGATTCCTCATTGTAAAGGTCAATTCGTTCGTTTTGGCGTTATTTAGTAGAAGTTTATTAGTGTCAAACCATCGTTTGGCCCCCGACCGTCCGCCCAATGAGCCCTCTCGTGATCGAGCGAGGGAGTCCGCAGAGAAGGAAAATAATGTATCGTCAGCAAATAGTACGAATTTAGCATTTGATTCAATAGATGGTAGGTCATTTATATATATGAGAAATAATATAGGCCCCAGAATGGAACCCTGGGGCACCCCGATATTTATTGCATCCTCTGCCGACTCCACACTACCAACCCTAACGGTCTGCAGTCTCCCCTCAAGATATGATTTTATCAATGTAATACTCTCCGGAGAGATATGGTATTTAAAGAGCTTTTGGAGAAGGACACCATGATCGACGCAGTCGAAGGCTTTACTTAGGTCACACGATACCACAGTGTTATATTCCTGATAGTGGAAACTATTTAAAATGTCCTCAACCAATGCCTCTATGCCCTGCACTGTGTTTTTCCCCCTTCTGAAACCAAACTGGGAGGAGCTGAAATAGTTGTTCGACTCGAAATGGTTTACAAGTTGTTGGGAGATACATTTCTCTAGAATTTTGGAGATAATTGGAAGCAGTGAGATGGGGCGGTAGTTTTCCGGCAAATCAGGGTTACCCTTTTTAAAAAGGAAAAGAAGCATTCTTGTACCAGTTCGTTTTCTTGGATGAAACATGGACTTTTCAGAATGGTACCGTTGTTCGATCTTGGTAAGATAAAAATAAAAGAAGTGTTAGATCTACTAAAGTTGATGGTAAAAGGTATTATGCAGAAAACAAATATATAAACTATAGGAAATTTTTGTATATTTATCTTGTTTTTATGAAAACAAAACTGTGGTGGGCGCTCCCCCTTACATCCATACAAGCTGTTAATAATATTAAATGCAGATGACCTGAAGATAATTAAATCTGTTCTAAGTGGAAGGTGTGTAGTAAATGCTTAAAAGTGGTTTACTAATTTTCTCCCTTGCCCTAACTTTGTTTGTGGTTTGTGGCTCTATTACAATTATTTTAACTCTAACTTTGTTTTTAATGTGATTTGACTTTGATAATATTATTTGACGAAACAGAGGTCTAGGCATAGACATGTTGTGAATAAAATAAAATAAATAATAAATAAAATTGAGCTTATAGATATCATTTTATACCTAATATTACAGTACCTACTTCTACGGATCTTCTTAAAAACTTCCAAAAATTATCTCAAGTGACAAGTATCTGATATCTGACACATTATTTTTTGCTGAAACACCTGATAGCAATTTAAGGAGCTAACTAACATTATCCCTGACATTATCTTATTTAAAATTGTGTTGTTTAAACTTAATTAGCAAACTTACCTAGGGCCTAGGTCGTACAAAGACGACGGTAAAGCTGCTCCGTAATGTGTCGCGCCAGTGTGAATTCCGGTCGGAGGAGTTGGTATTTTGGGACCCTGCATAGACGGAGATGCAGAAGAGCCTGCACCTTGGCCTGCCGAAGGGTACTTCCACTTGTCATGATTCTGTAAATAATTGAGACATTTTTACTGGATGCCATCAGAATTTACATTTTAAATTATATTAAAAATATTTCATCAATCTCATATAGTGTACCTACTTACTATTTAAAAAAATAAACTGAAAAAAATTGTCATGTTTAGTCTAGTGTGGACGTTGCAATCAGATCTTGCAAACAAGAGAATTCTAGTTTTAAAATATGTAACTTTACAAGTATGTAATTAAAAATCGATCAATATAACAAAAATTACTCATTCATGAGGCACTACAGATACAGATACAAGATATCAGAGAGGGGTCTTGAACAAAGAATAAATGACAAACCATATGCAGATCCTATTGAAAGTATGATTTAATATTTATTTTATTACTAATCAGATAAAGCCAAAAGGCTTCGAAAATATTGAAAGGGAACCACCTTCACAGGTTGTTGTTTAAATGAAATTTTCTTCATAAAATAATTTCAATAACCGCTTCATAAAATATCTGCATGTTGTTTTGGAACACTGCATATTCAGATAATATTAAATAATTTGTATCTCCATAATGAATCGGTACCTACTTATTTATCTTTTTATTCTTGGTCTGATATGCCAACAACTTATTTGTAACTTAAAAATAAAGGGTATTGTATTTGAGGCAATTAGGTATTTCTAATAGAAAAAAAAACTATAACCTGTTTGAAGTTCCAGTGATCACTATTGCATGTTTTTCTTTTAGGTATATCTAATTTGGCTAAATAAGTAGGTACTGTAAAAATTCAAAACATTTTAACTCCAGCTTTAGGTTATAATTCAGTCTGCTATTCAAGGTAGCACTTTTGTTGACTTTGCTTTGTCATTGTACCTATATGATTGTGATGGCAAATAAAGGATATTAAAGAAAACAGCAATTCGTGGGACTAATTTACTTAGACTATTACCGACAGCATTTACTTGTATGGTTGAGTTGAGCGAATCTGCTTGCATTGTAACCAAGACCCAAGCTGAAACCTAAGTGTAGTTTTTGATATTATCTACAGCATTTCTGTAGTCAGGGTATAAAAATGCCTAAGTCACGATTCCTTAATCTGAGATATTGACAAAATAAGTTTTTTTATTTGATGGTATAAGTAATTTATCAAGAGATTAGCATTGGGTAAGAGTAATCTGTACCTATGAGAAATCCTCAAAAGTAAAAAAATCTTTGTGAACAGGTGTTATTTGTGGCTACTTAATGCAAACAAGTGCAACATGAAAAGGCCAAA
Organism: Polydrusus tereticollis; assembly: GCA_963920685.1. Classification (NCBI taxonomy): domain Eukaryota; kingdom Metazoa; phylum Arthropoda; class Insecta; order Coleoptera; family Curculionidae; genus Polydrusus; species Polydrusus tereticollis. Next base: position 66,214,877 of record OY987327.1, read on the forward strand.
AATATTAGGTTATTGCTAACTAATCATATTAAAGTCTGGTTGGGTGGATAGCTCGACTGCTACGAGATGTCGCCACGTGTAACATCTCGCATATGTATTTAAATCAAAATAAGCTTTATTAGGCGAGTTCGGTTAATCCTCTGTGAGGGCTCCGATCCGTCGGATTGTCAAAATGTCGTTCGTTTAATCGTTTCAGAGCTGACGGCCGACAAAGAACTGCGTTCGTTTAAAGCGGGGCAGATGACTCGGAGCGTCATCTTTTTCATCGGAGGTTTTTGAGCGAGGAAGCTGAGGATACAATCAGCTGATTGACAAATGCTACACATTCTCGAACTGATTTATTTGTTCGGCATCATGATCTTTCATAATCATATCGTAGTCGATTTGAACCATAGGGATTCATAATTTAGTGTAAATTTTTATTTACGAAAAGAAAAAGTCAAAAATTGAGGTTATCGTGGCTGTCAAATACGGGAGACCGTTCTTTAAATACTGGCACCTCGGAGTAATTTGCGGATCAGCTGTTTTAAATTTGCCGTCTATTTCATCTCATCTGCGAGGATTAACCGAACTCGACTATTGTCAGAAGTGAAAAAAATGACTTGTTGACAAAGCAGTCAGTATAAAAAGATTAAAATTAAAATACCTTTAATCTAAATCTCAACTTAATATGATTGTTTAATAATCATTAAACAGACCAAAAAATAAGAATATAATTTAAGCAAGGGGGCAAACAAAGTCAATTGTAAAAAATGCAAACAAGATACAGTAAGATTCAAAAATTAAAAATATGGTATTAAACATTAAATAAGTCATTCATATCACATCACATTGTCCAAAAAATACTCCTCTAAAGTGTAGTAAGCTTTTGACATCAGAAGTTTTTTTGCCCTCTGCCTAAAACACTTAAGTATATTTTGCAATTTGTCTAATAGCAATAGGTAAATTATTAAAAAGTTTTTCACTATTACACTAAAAAATGGAATTCTTAGTCAGTTTAGAAATAGGGATTGGTCGAGGGATTGGTAGTCTTATGACAAACGAACTTCTGGTAGAGACAGTAGCTGGCGAGTGAATATGAGAGTATTTCTTGTGCATAAGACACACATCTCCAATATAAAAATGCTCGTCAAGGTTAAAATTCTTCTGCAGCACAAACACACAGTTAAATAAGGCTTTTGAAAAACTACCCCAAAAGCAGATACTATAGCGCAAATCTGAATCTATTAAAACCAAAATATGAGCTTCTAGTTATGGATTCATTCAACTCATTTTTGATGACCCTCAAGGCTAAGCAAGGGAAGGAGATTCTGCTGCATAAGATTTTAATGTAAGCTCCCCTCGAAGCTCCCTATCAACAAACAAGCCAAGAAATTTATTTTCGGATAAGTTACAGACAACCTCTCCATTCAACAAAACAGTACCCAACTGGCACCTAAAGTTCAAAATAGCAGTCATTTCTTGATGCAGAGCAAGTCATCACTCACACATGCGTCCAGTATCATGGAGTCTCTAAGTAACTAATTTCCAGATAGAAATATATGATTCCCAGTAGTGGTCGAACTCTCTGGTGCAGGATAAACAAAAATAGATAACCAATAGTGTTTTCAAAAGTAAATAAGCTTACATGTAAGTGTACTTAATAGGATTTACCCTGTAATAATTAGACTTAGTTACTTATGTCTAAACTAGATCAATGTCAAAATAAATTTATCTATAAGCTAATGACCTGGGAAGTTTCACTCCCCGAAAAATAGTACTTTTTGTAATATACAGATCATATCTTATTTTCCAAAGAATGTGACCCAGCAGTTTTACTGACAGTTTTACCCTTTGATCACAGATTAACTGATTACCTTTATTGCATTACTGCAGCAGAAAACCGAATACCTCTTAACTAATTACTAACCTCAATAATGCTGCTATCATCTCCATGGGTCCATCTCAATTGCTTTGGCCCAAAAGGTGGAAATTCAGGATCAGGGGGCCTCTGAAACACATAACCCACCGCCGCGTCGTCTTGGGTGCGCTGAGGGCCCCCCATACCGCTATTAACACTATCCATGTTCATTTTTATAATACCATCACCCTCTAGTCCTCCCCCGCCGTTACCGAGCCACTTCATTGGTGTCACTATAAGAAAGGGTAGTTTAATATGTACCGTACCTATAACTTACTCACACAAGAAGTAGGTAGGTACCTAATATTTAGAAAAAAGAAAAAAGGTGAAAGAACAAGGTGAAAGAACTATTTTTACCCTAGGATGGTAGATTTGATAATCTCAAAACACATCTTGAAATTTATTTTTAACAGATACTTAATACAAATCTATTACAAAAAGTGTTATCTTTGACAGTTCTGGAATTGTGTATTTATTTTTTGTCCAATAAAAATTCTTTATGTGACTTTTTCTGTTTTAACGCGTAAGACTATGTAAACAAAGACTCAAAACAAACAGGATTATCAGGTCATATCTGAAAAGACTGTATCAGCAAAGAATAAAAATATAACAAATAAAAACATGCAAGTGACAAAGAGAACAAAAGGGACCAGTTTAAGGTTATGTCAATTAATATGGTTGTTATAAACAATGATTTTTATGCACTTAGCATTTAACTTAAAGAATGTTTTCTGCTAATTAGAGATAAAACTAAAAAAAACTAGCCATATTTTCAATATTTAACAGTAAAAATCAATAACCTACACACAATTTTTGATGAATTATTAAGCCAGACAAGGCAAACAAACTGGAGCTGTCAAGTTTGACAATTCATGTTCTTTATTTTTTTCTTGTTACCAATGGAATTTATAGGGATTTTTTAATGATTTTTAAGAGTTTTTGCAAAAAAATATCCCTTCAAGGGGTTGTCAAGGAGTATTTTAAAGATTTAATCAAAATGGGAGTGGATTATCAAGCCGTTGTTTACAGGATGACATTTCGGATTCCCGGTTACAAACAAATTAATGGCGTTTGACAATCGATGAATTTAACACAAAGAAACGTTTGCAAATCAATGAATTATCACTTTAATTCGCACATAAAACTAAAAAGGCGTATACCTTTCGTAGTTCGAGTCAAAACTTGAGCATCAGCAAACCGTATTATACGAATAATTCAATGTTCTATACGTCGGCGTCGGCTTTGTAAGAGGTTTTCCCACTGTACACAAACACAATAATCGATTAGAATTTTTACACTATGATTGATCTCACAACACAAAATATTATCACTAACTGTACAAGAAACTATATACAATTTACAGTAGATACAAGATTCACTTTTTACGCCATTTATACAAGAGATTTTTGTAGATTTTAAAAATGACAGCGAATTCCTAATAATTCGATCGCCATTTTCGAAACATGCGCAGTAATAACTGAATTTTGCCCGTTGGGTTAGGCATCCATTAATACACTATTGACTAAGCTGTTTCGTGGGTTGCATTACCACAGGCTTTAAAACTACTTATACACTGCTCAACTAAAATATCGCAAGAAATGGAGAATAAGGCAGGTGTGGATCCAGGGGGAGGGGGACCGCTGCCGCACTGCTCGCCTACTACGCCTACAGCCAGGATTATTACGATGGCGAAAAATTTGTTTCCACGATTTCAGGATTACGTTCCCGAAAACCATAGGTCGGATTACGTGCTTATATGGTCATGGTCTCTGCGATTCGCCAATCATTTTAGGCAAAAAGTAACCTCTTATCTGTTTTGTGGCAAAAAGTATTTACGACATACATTCATACATAACACCAATATTTGGTTTTTAATGACATTTTTTGCTTTTTTTGTATAATTTGATATAAAATACATGAATTGTAAGTTTATTTATAGTCCGATGGATTCCAAATTTGGAATGGTATATAGGTATAGATATAAATGTACGCCGATGCGTTGTCACTTTCTTTTAAACGACCTAGGGCGACGTACTCACTTCTTTTTTCATAAACTATTAAAAAAAATTTTAAAAACCTTCCGCAGCGGCATAGCTTTTGCCATTTTCTTTATAACCAAACTACATAAATTTTTTACAAAGGTTTTAAATGTCTCTAAATTATTTTCACCCCGTTTTAAAATACGGCCGTCGGCTCTTGCGGATTTCGAGTTTCGAGACGCAATCGCAGGTTTCACGCTGGAAGGCGGAGCCAACTGTATGCGGACGGACTGGGAGATTTTGGAGCGTTTATTACCGGAAAGTTGTTAGTTTTAAAATTATAAATTTGTGCTTCTACCAATGCCATAACAACGGCCCCGGAGCTTCGCCTCCGTTTATAAAAACATATTTTCTATATATTAAGATTTAGGAAACTAGATTTAGATAACCAAATGAGAGTTGCAGCACGTGGCTACATCTCGTGGCAACCACACGTATCAACCCAACCAGGGCAGCGAGAATCCATATAGGTTCAATATGTGAATATATATGGATTCTCGCTGCCCTGGTTGGGTTGATACGTGTGGTTGCCACGAGATGTAGCCACGTGTGCTGCAACTCTAATTTGGTTATTTGCATTTCTGTGTGAAAACACTTTGAGGTCCCTTACCTTTTCGTCAGACCCGGAGCCTTGCTGAAGAGCCGTAAACGGCGAAACGCGTCCAAGGATTGGGTCTGACGGAAAGGATAAGGGACAATTCTATGCACGAACTTAATATAAGTTTGTGTTTTTTGAAACTATATTTAGGTTGTAGATTAGATAGTTTTAGTACAAGACCCGATGCCGGGTAAATAGTAGTCTAAGTGCAAATGTAGAGAAACCTAATTAATGAAAATAAACGTACCTATTTAAAAAGAAAACGGGGTTAATTATTTTATACTGAAACTTAAATGTAATTTTCGGTTGTTAGTCGTGTCACAGTATACGGAGTTTCGTATACTGTGGTCGTGTTTGCAGCTTAAAAACGTGTTTATTAGTAAGTTTAATGATGTTTTCAGAATTAGCAGTATCATAGGGTTTGTCAGTGCCTAGGTACATGTTCCAGTTTTTGGTTTAATTTCTTGTAAGAAGAATAGGTATATAATTTTATAAAACAGCTGATTTTTAGTGAAAACGATAAAAGTATGTTCACATCTCGCCATTGTTTATAAATCCAGCTTTATATGCATTTATCTTCTATAATGTGTTACTGTAAAGAAATTTTAACATCGATGTTTTAGTTTCGATCTTTTTTTCATAACTTCATAAATAAACATCGATACATCGAAATAAAATCTCAACTTCCGAACGGTGTGGTATCAAATCTGAAGGCAATTCTAGTCGACTTCGGTGGTCGAGTGGGAGTGATTTTGCCCGACAATTGAGAGGTCCCGGGTTCGAATCCCGGCTTGGACATGGGACGTTTGTAAGTGTTTGTTAAATATTTTATCGTAATTATATTATATTATTGGATAAAAGCGACTGGCTGAACAGCCTAAGGCAACTTTAAAAAAAGGCAATTCTAAAAATGGCGCTACAAGTTCAGTCATGGTCAGTATTCTTACTCGTAATTGTACAGCGTTTCCTCTGCTGATTTTTTCTTCAGTTTTCCCTGTCGGCCTGTCCTATGTTTAAAATTAACCAGTGACAGAACTGTTAAACCGTAGTTGAACGGTTGGAGCGTCATATACGGATTACTAAAACAAATAATACGCATTATTAGATATAATAAATAAATTTTAGTTGTGGGTAGTGGCTGGTGGTAAGCTGGCGAGTGGACGTATTTTGGGTTGCTTTATTAATACCTTTTGTTTCTTTCAAATTGTGAAAAATTTGAAAGTGTTTCTTTCAAATTGTGAAAAATTTGAAAGATGCCTTAGTATTCCCTAAGAGTTTTTTTTTGCAAAAGTAAGAGAAAAAGGTTTAAAGTTTCCTTAAGAAATTGGCATTTGATCACTTAATATTTATTTTGAAAATCTATTCAAGTCGAGCAAATTTACCAGCAGATTTTTTGACAGTGATATTACATTATAATAGTTGAGACAACTTTGATTATCTAGTGTAGACACTAAAGTACCTAGATTCACGTATAGAGAATTGTTGTTCTTTATTCTTTCACTTAAAGATACGAAAAAAAATAGATTTCTTTTTATTACACCATTAATAAAATTATTTTTGCTTTTAAAGAAGCAGTGGCGTATCATTAATTATATCTCCTAAAATAATCAATACATTTAAATCAAAAATTAATTAGGATGACACTGGTTAAAACTAAAAATTCGATTTTTACACAAACGATGTGACTGTACACCTAGTTTCCACCTACCAAGTTTAATAATTTTATAATATATAATGTAGTTTCTGAGTTATTTAAAATGAAAATTTCAATATCACCGTATATTATAATAAGAAAGCAATAACGATTAATAAGCACTAATCGTACGTAATCGGAATCGGTCACGCTTCGCAACGCATTAAAGCCACAGAACAATTGAGCAAGCAAAATAAAAACAGCGAGAAAATCGGCCCTGGAAGAATATTTCAGCGCCTACTCCCCGACGAGTAGCTATGTTGCTCGCCGCGACCGTCCAAGCAAACCTACCGAGAGTCGTAGCCCTTTAACAGACCAGTAATTTAAAAGCAAGTTATTTGAACTACCCGCCATAAATTTTCTACCGTAGCGTTCGGGGTGGACTGGTGGCCAACTTGAATCTTTGTTTCGCTGGTTTTCTACGTACTTTGCATTTCTAACCTTTTATCTGTTTTGTGGCTTAGTGTCTTTGTGTGAGTTGTTGAGCTTAATGTTTAATTTTTATTTATGTCGCAAAAGTTCTCGAGTACCGAAGATAATAAATTAATTGAGCAGATTTTCCTTCCTACTACAACATAGTCTTTTTATTACAAATAAGATACGTTAGACATGAGACCGTCTTTTGAATAAACATTTATTTTTAACAAAGCATTGCAAGATTTATTTACAAGTGACCTTATTAGTGGACGGCTTCTTTAAATCTTTTTGTACAACATTCAGCACGAAATTGAACTGTGAAATCCCTCTCAATTTCGGGTCTCACTCATACAAACTGCTTGTTCCTTCGTTTGATGAATTATGAATTGAATTGTTGTTATATTATAAAAAAAGTTTTAATTATTTTTTTTATTTAACCCAATACCTATACTTATCTAATTTAGGATTTGCTTGCGCCCCCCAAAATCAAATCCTAGAGCCGCTACTGTACGCACTGAAGGTGTTAAATAGCAGAGGTTCAAGTACCGAGCCCTAAGGACGCCACTTTTAATTTTATAATCTGATATCAAGGACTTATCGATTCCTCCATCATATACACCCTTTCCTGGAGAAAGTCAGATAGAAGCTGTAACAGTACTAACTTATTAATGACTCCCTTGAGCCTGTCTTGAAAAGCAAAGTTTTTCGAAAGAAGGTTTAATATTACAAATTGACACTCTAAGCTCTTTTTCTATATATTTAGCTGAGATCTATATTTTGTCTTCAAAGCAGCCACCGCAGAAAATCCGGTTTCGCAAAGGTAGGATGTTGAAGATGGTAATAGTATACGAAATGCTCATGTTTTCAGTGCAGAAAACTCATCATCCAACCCTGCCCAAAATTCAAGAAGTGATTTATTACTAAATTATCTTTTGATGTCGCCACTTGCCGTAAAGTCTATAAAGATTTCTTCGTCGGCAGTTGAGAGACCTTCGGGAGTATTTTGAAATGGGCCCCTAACCCACTCGTAACTTACTATCAAGTTGAAGTCGGCAAGAAAATACTTTTTAAAATTCTTTGCCAGCATGGTTAAATGATTTTCAATGGTTACAAAAACAACTTTTACATGTTGTTCTTCAGCCTTGTAAGTTTTAACACATTCATCCACATTTGCAAACATTTCTGGGTTTTTTTGCTTTCCGTTTCTGCTCCACAATTCCAGTTCTTTTCAAAAAGCACTAACTTTATCACTCGTATCCAATATATATGTATGTTTGCTCCTTGAAGTTGAAGATTCAGGGTATTTAATTTCTTGAATATGTCGACCAAGCAGCTCAATTTCATCACAAATAAATCATCTCGAAACTTCTCGGCTTCCGGTCGGTTTTTCTCTTCTAGAAAAATGGCGATTTCTTCTCTTAATTCATAAGCACGTTGCAGAAATGTCCCACGTGATCACCATCTTGCCTCGCAAAAAAATAGTAACGCTGAATGTACTGCACCCATGTCTTTACAAAGTGCAGAAAATATTCTTGATTTCAGGGGTATCATTTTTATATAATTTACTACGGGTACCACCGTCGTTAGCACAATATTCAGACCAGAACCCATTTCTTTGGAAGCCAGAGCTTCTATGTGGATCATGCAATGTGTCCAGGTACACTGTGGAGAATTTTGTTTCATAAGTGCTTGTATACTTTAGAATTTTCCTGACATTGTACGAGCACCTTTAAGATAGCAAATAATGCAAGTGCTGTTGCTTTGAGTTCTATTGGTTTGCAGAATATAGTACTTCTTCTACTGCTGACATACCATCACAAAATAGAACATAGGCAATTAAATGAGCATCTTTATTGCTATCTGTTGCCTCATCAAGCTGAACTAAAAAAAAATTGTCACGCAACTTCATCTTCAGCTATATCACCAATTCGATGGGCAATAGTATCATTTGATAGAGGTATGGACTGCAATTGTTTGGCAAAATTATCTCCAAACATAGTTTGCATAATCTCAATTGCAGCTGGCACAATAAGCTTGTCGCTTGTCGTTTAAGTTTATTATGTTTCATGCTGTCTACTGCCAAATTTTTTGGGCAAATGACACACAGGGGCCTTCCTTCTTCATTTACTTCAGCGCTGATAAACCCAAAATTTAAATATTCTTGAAAATCTTTTCTTGATTTTATCTTCGGAACCACTCTAGTCTGTGCACTTGTTGATGCTTGACTATCGTCTAATGTTCGCTTACGCCCACTTAAATATTTATCCATGATTCTATATAATTCTACGAGCTACTCGAATATCGATAATTGCCGATAACACTCAAATTACAACATATACTTCACTGCACACGAGAATCGACTCTACTGAGACTGGCTGGAACACACACATACACACACACGCGGAGAGGTGAGCCCATCTGGCGGAAGTCCTTGTGGCCCTAAGCTTATTTGCACAGAGTCTCAATGACTCTTTCCATATTTCCTTCCACGCCCCCCTGCGGTCCAGTTCCGCAGGGTCTCACCAAAAAGTACTGAAGGTACTTTTACTCTGAAATCTAAGAGAGGGGTGTGTTATTGGTTTTGTGGGGTGAATGGGGGGGGGGGGGATTTGGTGGGTGGGTGGTGCTGCTTTTCGCACCTAGAGAAGTTGGTGACGGGGTCGTTTATGACGATACGGGGCATCGATGTCATAATTGGAAGCTTGTCTGATGAGGGGGTTTGGGTGTTCGGGGGCCGAAGTTAGAATCTTCGTGTTTCTCTCGTGGAGAAACTGGGAAAGGGGTGTGTGTTTGATGTCGCGGTGTAAGTCTACGTTACGGATGAACCATGGGATGTCCATGGCGGTGCGAATGTAACGATTTTCAAGGGCTTGGAGACGGTTGATGTGGGTGGGGGCTGCGTGACCCCACGCCACTGAACCAGATGTGAGGGCGGGTCTGATGATGGCTTTGATGAGGTGAATTTTATTTTTGTGACTTAGGGTGCTGTGGCGGTTGAGGAGGGAGTATAGAAGAGAATATGTCATTCTGGCTTTATTGAGGTTTCCTTGGATATGGCGTTGCCAGCGGAGGGTTTTGTCTAGGGTGATACCGAGATATTTCACTGAGTCTGACCAGGGAACATCGCGTCCATCCAGGTTGACCACGTCGAAGGGTGGTTGCCGTCTGCGGCCAAACTGGATGGTTTTGTCGGAATTGAGGCGAAGTTTCCAATTCACTCAGTAATTGGAAAATTCGTTAGCTGCTGTTTGCAGCTTTCTGGACCTTCGATGAAGGCGGTATCGTCAGCGTAAAGGGCCAGGGTGCTATCGGGAGGTTTGGGGATGTCATGGGTAAAAATGTTAAACAGATGGGGGGATAGAACTGCTCCTTGTGGGACTCCCGCTTCAAGGGTGCGGGGGGTAGATAGTGACTGTCCGATGCGGACTCTAATTTTGCGGCGGGCGAGGTAGGATTGGATAAGGCGCACCAAGTTTTGAGGGGTAACCCAGGGCTATCATCTTGTGAATCAGTCCGTCGTGCCATACGGTGTCGAAGGCCTTTTCGATGTCGAATGAGATCATCCCGACGAACTGATTTCAGTTGAAGCCCTGAGTTATAAGCTCAGTGATTCAAAGGGCTTGGAGTTCGCAATTGAGGTTTTCCCGAAAGCCGAACTGTTCGTCCGGGAGGACTTCCAGTTCGGTGGACTTTGCTTTGAGGCGGGTAAGAATTAAAACTTCAATGATTTTGGCCATTGAGTTAATGAGAGATATGGGGCGATAGTTTTGGGGGAAGGTGTGGTTCTTACCGGGCTTGGTGATCATGATGACAGTGGCTTCTTTCCATTTTTTAGGAAAGTAGGCTAGCCTGAGGGTGGCGTTAGCAATGTTGGACAGGGTGGCCATGCCTTTACGTGGGAGGAATTTGAGGATTTTGTTTGATATGTTGTCAGGGCCAGGGGCTTTTTTAGTTTCGCGCAAGAGAATGATTACTGCGACTTCGCGGGGGGAAAGTGGTCTGAGGCTTTCCTCAATTTCGTCGGAGCGTCGGACTAGTCTGGCGGTGCGCTCCACCAGTTCTTCATGATCTGGGTCGATATCATGGTTGTCGTTTAATCTGCTGTGCCTTTCTTATGTGTCTGCAAAGGCTTCCGCCTTGTCTGCTTCTACATAATTGAGGCCGTGGGCAGAGTGAGTTATCTGCATAAGACGTTGTATGCATTTATGGGGGTAGCGTGTGTATTGGGATAGTCTGCGGGCTCTGCGTTTGTCACGATAGAGTTGTTTGATGTCGTCAGGTAGGGTGGTGTGTAGGGGTGGGTCGGTGGGGGTGGGGGGACTGGCTGGAACTGAACGAGACGCAGCATTTCAGTGCCGGATTTACATACCTGGGGGCCCTAGGGCACCAAAAAATTAGGGGCCCATATACTAGCAACTTTTTATATCTTATTATATATTATATATATCTATAAAAAAAAACACAATATTACTAGACTAGATTTATTTTCTACAAAAAAAAAGTAGGTATACATTAAACTGGAACTTCAGCCTAACATTTTTATATAATGTAGGTACATAAATATTTATATCAGGCACGCCATTTTCTGGTTTTAGAATTCAAAAACGCGTTGATTATATAATCAGTGTTGATTTTTTGTAATAACTCTTCTTCAATTGGTAATAATGCCAAAGAAGTTAAATTATTGTTACCCAAAGAATTTCTTAGGCATGTTTTGACTAATTTTAAAATAGAGAAATATCTTTCTCCCGACGCGTTAGTTACAGGAATTGTCAAAAATATGTGAATGGCTGTGTAAATATTAGGAAACGCTGTTATTAAATCATTGGTATAAATATGTAGTTTAAGAAATTGGGTGCTGAGCTAATATCGATTTTCTCTTTAATTGTATTTAAAAATTATTTTAACACAAGGCATTCCTCGCCTAGTTCGTCGTTAATATCATCTTTATATAGCTGTGTTAAAGTGTTTGCTTTTTGTCGCAAATCTTCGTTATCAAGTTCTGTTAGACAAGTTATAAAGCTGAAATGTTTATCAAGAAAATCGTACTTTTCTAATCTTTTTTGCATTTCGGTAGGTACCTATTTTATCTATAATAACATAGTAGGTATTCACTTTAAAATTAGTGACACCATCAAATTTCGCATCAGCGGTGCCATCATCATGTTTAAATTTTTTGGTTTTAGGTCGTTTTAGATCTTGTTGAAATTCATTAAATTCTGAAAAATTTCTACCTTTTTCAAAATAATAATCGAACCTATTTCGTAACTGCGTTATATAATCAGTTATACTTTTATATGTTATTGTTACCCGATGTAAATCAATGTTGACTTTTTGAATAATTTTGTTACTTTTATCAAACAAAGATAGGATGTCATTCCAAAAAAATGTTAAGAAAGCCACCTCTACTTTACATAGATTTTTGTGTAAACTTTTAGCTTTTACTTTTACTGTTGAATTTTGTCCACTGTCATTTGAGATATCTTTTAAAACTTTTTTAAAACATTGATATCCTAGTGACAATGCTTTACACGCATCCGCCCTAGCTGACCAACGTGTGTCTGACACACTCTTTGGTACTGTAGAGTTATTTTTTTCTAATTCTGTTTTAAGTAAATTCCATCTTAATGTAGAAGCACCAAAAAAATTATATATTTCTTGAACGAATAAAAAAAAATGAAGTGCCTTCTAAACAGCAATCAGCGGCGGCATTTCCTACTAAGTTTAAAGAATGAGCTCCGCATGGTACAAAGTAAGCCAAATGGTTTTTTTGCCTTATTTTGGATTGTAAACCATTATAAATTCCAGCCATATTGCTGGCATTATCATAGGATTGCCCTCTACAATTTGCAATATCTAAATTCAAATCCTTCAGGATATTATAAACTGCAACTTCCACATCCGCGGCTTTATGTCTTACGTGGGGAATAAATCTAACAAACCTCTCAACAATGTTTCCTTCATGAACATATCGTAAACTAACTGTTAACTGATCCGTTTTTGTTATATCTGGAGTGGAATCCATTACTATCGAAAAATATTTGCTGCTCTGAATTTCTTCGGCAATTGTTTCTTGTAACTAAAAAAAAGTAATTATTTTAATAAAAAAATATATTTAAAAAAAATAAAATCTTTGTTTTTGTACCTTTGATGCTAAAATCGTTATTAGCTCCTCCACTGTGGTTTTTGACAGATACGTAGCTCTTCCGTCACTTCCAGAATTGCCATATTTTTCTATGTGTTGCTTTAAAAATGGATCGAATTTTGCTATGAGCTCTAATAATCCTAAGGAAATTTCCATTTTTTGACGAACTAAATACTTTTTTGGAAACTCGGAATGCTAGGTTTCGGGTAGCAATATATTTAATCACACTAACTACTCTTTTAAGGACTTCCCTATAATAATTTTTTTCTGTGAGTTCTAATTTTTCCATTTTCGTATCAACCTTTCCCTTAAGTTGGGGACGGGTAATAAATAATATATTTATCGAATGAACATGGTCTAAAGTCGTTTCATGTTTGTGTAAATAATCACAATGCTTCCAGTCATTAAACCCTTCCTTATATTCGCTGTATTTCGTACAAAATAGTTTACATGGAATGCAATACACTCTTTTCGTTATCTCTGAGTTATAAATCCACAAACGTCGTACGCTCTCGCCATTTGGAAGGGTAGTATAAAAAATAGATGTGTTTGCATATCGGCGAGTTATTCCATTCTTGCTTTCATACTCTCGACCAGACTTGGAAAAATCTAAAACTACCTATATTTTGGGTTGGGGCCTAAAGTTCTTCACAATATAGTTAATACTTATTTCATTACGCTGCCACAACTTGGGATCTTCGTTAAAGTTAAAATCATGATTTTCTAGACATATTGTGAAACTGTTAATATCGAAATCAATATTATTTTTTATATTTACGTTCTCTACATTCTGTACAGATTGTATTGTTGATATTTGAGACTCAGATAAATTTATTTCGCTATCTTGATTAGCTTTTGACGTGGATGGGGTTACTGCATCTTGAGTATCTTCAAGAATAGTTTTTAACATACAGTTTAAATGGAGAAACAAAGATTGACTCTTGAAAATCTTTGTTTTAGACTAGGTGGGCATAAAGTTTTAAATTTTTTGGGGTAAATTGATTGTGGGGCCCCTCCAGCTCCGGGGCCCTAGGGCAAATGCCCTTTTTGCCCTAACGTAAATCCGGCACTGAGCATTTATACACGCCGCGCAGACGTTCTAGAATGTTCGAGACAAATCGGAACTTCTCGCGGGATGAGTATTCTGATTGAAAATTTGGTCGCGAATACTAAATAAAAGGTTGAGAAACGCTTCAGTAACAGTTTCCTGTAACTAACCTGACACCAAGATACTTCAGCTTTGGCAGAATATAAACGCACATGTGGAACCAGATCAAATACACGTTTCTTATTATTTTTAAAGCATTCTATTTTAGGCATATTACTATAGTGGAGGTATGTATATTTTGTATATATTTTATTAAACAAAAATATCCCGTACTAATAATGACTTTGATTTTTAATTATAAAAAACTAACGATCTTTTCCTGCGTCCTCGCGCATCCATTCACTAATAGCTTCGTTCGTACAAGCAAATTGCTAACAGATTGCCAACTTTTCTATGCGCATGCGCAGTTTGTGATCGATTGTGAACTGGTTGGAAATTTTGCGCTCTGCGAACGTACCAAGAGCAACTGACAGATTACAGATTAACTGGCTGATGACAGAAAATTAACCTATAAATATTTTAAATAAAAACAATAAAAAGAGTGCATTAGGAACAACAAAATTTGCAAAATGCAAGTGTGTTCATGTTCATATCTCTCAGCTATGTCATTGGCCACCCTCTTGCTTACCCTAAACTGTTCCAGAATTTTAGTGTCATTATATTGTTGAACAGTTTCCTCCAAAAATTGTCTTTTTTTGGTCTTCGATGAACGTGTGCATAATATAACTCATCATCACTAGACTAACTAAATTCATTGCCTTGAAACATCTTTTGAGGTTAATTTTGATTTTTGATTTACCAAATACGCCAACTGCGCAAGTCCTCAACTAAAAATCCGCTCGCAGTCAGCGAATTATTCTGACGGTTGAAAACCCATCCATAACCAACAATCGGGCCTGTGCGAACATGGGATTTTCTATCAGCGGTTTGCGATCTGCCATGTGCGAACGCTTTTACACAAACGCGCATGCGCTAACAGTTTGCCGACGGTTTCTGACCTCTGTACGAACGAAGCTATTACTATAGCGTTGTTAAACGTACCAAAAAATTACAGGTTTGCTTTAATTTATTATAGGATTTGGTAGTAGCCTCTCGCAGTAATTAAAACCAAAACTCATCATTTATAAATATAAATCAGGACTGGACTCACCTAAAACCACCAGTAACAAACTGTCGTCAGTCGTTCTGATGTGACAACAAGGTGATGTTTCTTCACTGAGGCAATGAAAGGGGAAGGGGGTGCTAAATAAACAGCAAAACATTCAAGCATATTTATTACGAAAAATCAGAAACACTTCTTTCTTATTTTATCTTTAACAAGATCCTTAATAATATCTTTAATAATATCTCCAAAATTTAATTTTTTCAAAACGCCACGCTCAATACACATTAAGGATAATGAGGCTACACGTTCCTCTACCATTGTGGTCCGATGTTTGTTTTTTTATATAGGCAAGCTTCGAAAAGGATCCTTCTGCTTCACAATTAACGAACGGTATTGATAAGAAAATTTTCAGGATTGTATAAACGTTCGGATATGTCTATTAAACAGATGGAGTTTTTAAAGTTTCGTCGCAATTCATTAACAATTTCGAGAAAAATGTTAGTTCGCCAGTAAAACTATCATCAAAATCACGATTGATGAGGCCTTTACTTGATGAAAATCCATGTTCAAAACACTTAAGGAAAACAATAATTTTCGATTTTCACTATATTTTAATAAATAAACACATAACAGCTGTTTCGGTACACTGTACCTTCTTCAGATGTGAGTACTTTAATACTAAAATTACCAATATTAGGGTAATGAGAATAAAGCTTAAACTACCTGCTAAATTATTATGGGAAAATACGTGTATACAAATTCAATAATGGTGATCTATTTAAATCTAATTGATCGTTCAGTAATATGTTGGAATTTTTAAGTTTATTTATTTCTAATGTCTCTAGGGTATTTAATTTTCGACCTTTGTTTTCTACATGTAAAATTGTATATTTATCATCAAAATTATGTGATTCTTCTAATAAATGATTGGCGTAATTAGAATCCCTTTTATTTTTCAAAAAACATCTTTTATGTTCCTGTATACGTTTTTTAAACGGTCTTCCTGTTTGTCCTATATACACCTTATCACAAGAACCACATTTTAATTTATATACGCCAGATTTATCCTGTTTTTTAACTTTACTTTTATTGTTTTTTATTAATTTACCTAAAGTATTCCTAGTTTTAAACGCTAATTTTGAACCACGCTTCCTTAGATGTCTTGATATTGTCTCCGTCGGTTTACCGATATAAGTAAGGGTTTGGAAATTATTTGTGTCATTTACTTTATCCGGGTAAACAGCTTTCATTGCCATTTTATATTCCTTTTTTTTAATTATTTTATCAATTAAGCAGGGTTGAAAACCATTGTTTACAGCCATTTGTTTAATGATATTTAGTTCTTTATCATAATTCTCTTTGGATAAAGGAATATTTAACAATCTATGTATATAACTATTGTATGCGGCTAATTTATGTGTATAGGGATGTGTAGAAGTGTTATGTATTGTAATATCAGTATGTGATGGTTTATGAAAAATGCTAAAATCCAATTTATTATTAATTTTATTAATAGTTAGATCAAGAAAATTTATAGAATTATTTTGTTCTGTTTCTAATGTGAATTTGATTCTATTATGTAAGCTGTTTATATGATTGAAGAAAATATTTAGTTGTCTTGCATTCCCAGTAAAACAAGCAAAAATATCATCGACATACCTAAACCAGAATAAAAATTGTTTACTTAGTTTATGATTATGAATTTTAGATTCAAAATCATCCATAAAAATTTCCGCTAACAGAGGGCTTAGAGGGTTACCCATAATTAATCCTTCTTTTGCAATATAAATATTGTCGTTGAATTCAAAATAATTTTGGTCTAAGCAAACAACCAGCGTATTAATTATATCTTGTTTAATGATTATGTTAGTATTTTGTTTTGTTAACTTTTTATTAATTATATCTATAACTTCTATGGGTGGAACACTAGGAAAGAGATTTTTTACGTCAAATGATATTAATTTTGAATTATTTGGGATATGCAAGTCTTTGATACTTTGAACAAGTTCAAAGGAATTTTTAATGCTGTATTTCGCGGAAAATGTACAGTGGGTCTTAATAATGTCTATCATTTTATTAGAAACCTTCACTGAGGGGGCAGTTATAAAAGAAACTACTGGTCTGATTGGGGAGTTTTCTTTATGTAATTTAATTAGAGAGTAAAGTTTAGGAGGTTGTGGATTCATTAACGTTAAAAAGAATTTATCTTTTTCGTTGAAGATACTACTATCTTGTATTATATTTTTAATTTGTTCCTGAAAAAATTCTGTAGGGTCGGAGTTTAAGACTTCAAATTGATGTGGGTCCAAGAAATCAATAGTTTTAGTAATATACTCATCTTTGTTTAAAGCAATTACTGTTTTTCCTTTATCGGCGCGTGTGAATATTATGTCATTTTCTATGGATTTCTTTTTAATAGAGTTCGCCAGAGCATATTCTTCAGAAACAAAGTTATTATTTGTGCTAGTGATAAATTTATTAATTTTATCGGCTAAAATATATTTATCTGAAGTAGGGTATGTATTTGAATGGTTATTTGAAATTAATTCACATTCTACAGCTAAGGTTTCTAGATTGGTTATGTTATTAGTAGGTTTAAGGTTGTAGTTAAAACCTTTTTCTAAGATTCTTGTTTCTTTTTCAGAAAAGACGACATTGGTTGAATTAACAAATCTATCAAAGAAAACGTGGTTCGAAAATGTTTTAACATTATGTACATTATTAATAGGATTATTATACCTAATTAATCTATTTAATTTGGATTTTTGTATTAAATATTTTTTATGGATGATGACTGAAACCTTTGTTCTTACATTATTGTCGAAAATATCAAATTCTAGATTATTAAGTCTAAAAAGTAACTCAGTATGTATTACCTTAAGATAAACATTAAAATTGTCTCTTTTGCTATATTGAATTTTTCTGTCTTCTATTAACCATTTTCTTAATCCAGCAGCTTGAGCTCTTCTGGCTGAGGCACTGGAATTGCCTGTTCTTAGGGCCATATACCTCGGGGTGACGTTGTTTCGTAAACAGCAGTTATAAAACCAGATATTCTGTGAAGTAATGCGGCATCGCAAGATTAGTTTGAAGTACCATATGGCCAAAAAACTGGTTGCAGCTCCTTTTAAAAACACGATTGATGAGGCCTTTACTTGATGAAAATCCATGTTCAAAACACTTAAGGAAAACAATAATTTTCGATTTTCACTATATTTTAATAAATAAACACATAACAGCTGTTTCGGTACACTGTACCTTCTTCAGATGTGAGTACTTTAATACTAAAATTACCAATATTAGGGTAATGAGAATAAAGCTTAAACTACCTGCTAAATTATTATGGGAAAATACGTGTATACAAATTCAATAATGGTGATCTATTTAAATCTAATTGATCGTTCAGTAATATGTTGGAATTTTTAAGTTTATTTATTTCTAATGTCTCTAGGGTATTTAATTTTCGACCTTTGTTTTCTACATGTAAAATTGTATATTTATCATCAAAATTATGTGATTCTTCTAATAAATGATTGGCGTAATTAGAATCCCTTTTATTTTTCAAAAAACATCTTTTATGTTCCTGTATACGTTTTTTAAACGGTCTTCCTGTTTGTCCTATATACACCTTATCACAAGAACCACATCAATTTGAAGTCTTAAACTCCGACCCTACAGAATTTTTTCAGAAACAAATTAAAAATATAATACAAGATAGTAGTATCTTCAACGAAAAAGATAAATTCTTTTTAACGTTAATGAATCCACAACCTCCTAAACTTTACTCTCTAATTAAATTACATAAAGAAAACTCCCCAATCAGACCAGTAGTTTCTTTTATAACTGCCCCCTCAGTGAAGGTTTCTAATAAAATGATAGACATTATTAAGACCCACTGTACATTTTCCGCGAAATACAGCATTAAAAATTCCTTTGAACTTGTTCAAAGTATCAAAGACTTGCATATCCCAAATAATTCAAAATTAATATCATTTGACGTAAAAAATCTCTTTCCTAGTGTTCCACCCATAGAAGTTATAGATATAATTAATAAAAAGTTAACAAAACAAAATACTAACATAATCATTAAACAAGATATAATTAATACGCTGGTTGTTTGCTTAGACCAAAATTATTTTGAATTCAACGACAATATTTATATTGCAAAAGAAGGATTAATTATGGGTAACCCTCTAAGCCCTCTGTTAGCGGAAATTTTTATGGATGAT
This sequence comes from Polydrusus tereticollis, assembly GCA_963920685.1. Lineage (NCBI taxonomy): Eukaryota > Metazoa > Arthropoda > Insecta > Coleoptera > Curculionidae > Polydrusus > Polydrusus tereticollis. Next base: position 66,234,111 of record OY987327.1, read on the forward strand.
TTTGAATCTAAAATTCATAATCATAAACTAAGTAAACAATTTTTATTCTGGTTTAGGTATGTCGATGATATTTTTGCTTGTTTTACTGGGAATGCAAGACAACTAAATATTTTCTTCAATCATATAAACAGCTTACATAATAGAATCAAATTCACATTAGAAACAGAACAAAATAATTCTATAAATTTTCTTGATCTAACTATTAATAAAATTAATAATAAATTGGATTTTAGCATTTTTCATAAACCATCACATACTGATATTACAATACATAACACTTCTACACATCCCTATACACATAAATTAGCCGCATACAATAGTTATATACATAGATTGTTAAATATTCCTTTATCCAAAGAGAATTATGATAAAGAACTAAATATCATTAAACAAATGGCTTTAAACAATGGTTTTCAACCCTGCTTAATTGATAAAATAATTAAAAAAAAGGAATATAAAATGGCAATGAAAGCTGTTTACCCGGATAAAGTAAATGACACAAATAATTTCCAAACCCTTACTTATATCGGTAAACCGACGGAGACAATATCAAGACATCTAAGGAAGCGTGGTTCAAAATTAGCGTTTAAAACTAGGAATACTTTAGGTAAATTAATAAAAAACAATAAAAGTAAAGTTAAAAAACAGGATAAATCTGGCGTATATAAATTAAAATGTGGTTCTTGTGATAAGGTGTATATAGGACAAACAGGAAGACCGTTTAAAAAACGTATACAGGAACATAAAAGATGTTTTTTGAAAAATAAAAGGGATTCTAATTACGCCAATCATTTATTAGAAGAATCACATAATTTTGGTGATAAATATACAATTTTACATGTAGAAAACAAAGGTCGAAAATTAAATACCCTAGAGACATTAGAAATAAATAAACTTAAAAATTCCAACATATTACTGAACGATCAATTAGATTTAAATAGATCACCATTATTGAATTTGTATACACGTATTTTCCCATAATAATTTAGCAGGTAGTTTAAGCTTTATTCTCATTACCCTAATATTGGTAATTTTAGTATTAAAGTACTCACATCTGAAGAAGGTACAGTGTACCGAAACAGCTGTTATGTGTTTATTTATTAAAATATAGTGAAAATCGAAAATTATTGTTTTCCTTAAGTGTTTTTATCATCAAAATGTTCCTCATAAACATTCTGAATTTTTTTAGTAAAGATCTCAAATTCCGTTCTTTTTACATATATGTATATCTTTTTCAAAAAATAGGTGACTACTTTGGACAAAGATATTCCAGTATGGCTAAATATTGGAATAAATCCTAAAAATCTTTCATGCACACCTTCGCTGGAACAGTAACGAATAATAATGGGCCGTTGATCAATATAGGTATAGACTGAGTAATTTTAACTTGTGTAAAAAAATTGTCGATATTATAAAGTGTAATCGTTCAAATAGTGGTAGTAAAAATCTGGTCTTTATAAAAACGGTTGAAAATAATACGGCGTTGGGGGACTTGGAGAATAATGGGAGCGGTGGCCAAACTATTAACACTGACTCGGCCAATGGCCAAAAGGGCGATGTCAATGAAACTGCTGACCAGGCTGATTGCGTTCCTGAGCTAACTCGTGGCAGAGGGCTTGACGACGCAGCAGGGAACCAAGCAGTTTGTTCAGATCGATCGAAATCAGTTTCACCTAAAGATTCTGAAATTAATATTATAGATGAAACCGCCTCTTTTTTAGAACCAAACCCTCCCTTGGGGATGTAACATTAGTGATAGTATTACTGAATATCCAGTCTGTCAGGAATAAGTGTGATGAATTGTTATTGTTTTTGGAGTCTCTTGATTTCCCCAGTGTTGTGGTTTTAGTGGAGCATTGGTTGAATGCTGCCGAGCCTTTTTATATGTCAAATTATGTGTTAGTGTCAAAATACTCGCGTATACAGGGCATACATGGTGGCACATTGATTATGATTCACAGGGAATTCTTGCGTGATTTTAATTTTATATCTATTGACAAGTTTGACCATTTGTTGGAGGAAACCGTGTTTGAATTGTCTGTTGTGCACTGTAGAGAGCTGAATATTTATATTGTAGGTATATACAGATCTCCATCCTCTAGCACAGGAGTATTTCTTGAAAAATTGGAAATTTTATTGTCGCAAATATCAGTAAATTCAATTATAATTTTGACTGGTGACCTAAATATAGATTTCTTAGATAAGTCAAGTCATAATGCTCAATTGCTGGATAATCTTCTGAGATCGTTTAATCTTCTGATGCACGTTAATCAACCAACCCGGTTTTCAGCATCTTCATCTTCCACTCTGGATTATGTTTGTACAAATCTTGCCCAGCGTCATGTAAATTGTTCAACTCAGAATGCCGGGTTGTCTGATCATGAGGCTGTCGTCGCCGCTTGTATGATAGGAAACAAAAAAAAGAGAAAATGTCACTCTAGGATGGGTAGGCTTTATACAAAGAAAAATTTGAGCAAGTTCACATTGTTATGTAACCAAGAGACTTGGATTGCTCTTGATACGGATGAACCGTTACAGCGGTTTCATAGTGTTCTGGTTGAGTTATTTAATAGGGCTTTTCCACTTATCAGAATAAAAAATAGGAAAAAGAAACCGTGGTATACAGGAGCTTTGAGGGTTTCTGGAAAAAATCTTCGTTCTCTGCATTACATACGAAAGTTTTCAGGTAATAATGATGGATTCGTGAACTATTTCAATAAGTATCGTGGAATTTATAGAAATACTTTGAAGCTTTCTAAGAAAATGTTTTTTCAGAGAAGAATAGCACATTCCACCAATAAAGCAAAAGAATCATGGAAAATTGTCAATAAGTTAAGGGGAAAAAATAACATCGCTCCTATAGCTAGTACTCTTAATGCAAATGACATGAATTCTTTTTATTGCACAGTTGCTGACGGTTTAGCTCGAGGGATCTCTTCTGGGACTGATGCTAGATCTTACTTGGGACATTTATCCGTTTCCGACACATTTTTTCTCCTGCCTACTTGCGTTGAGGAGATTAGAGGCATATTTAGCCAAGTAAATAACAGGAATGCTTCTGGTTGGGATGAGATGTCCTTAAGGATTTTTCTGGCACTACCAGCCAACGCATTGATGGCCTTGGCTGAGGCAATAAATTCCTCCTTCCTGACTGGCACTTTTCCTTCTTGCCTTAAAAGAGCCGTGGTTATTCCGCTTTTTAAGAACGGTGACCGTAATAATCCCTCTAACTTTCGACCTATTGCACTGCTCCCCACTTTATCCAAAATAGTGGAAAAACTTGTTAAGTCTAGAATGATTGCTTTTTTAAATAGACACAACCTTATGAGCATGCAACAGTTTGGATTTCAGGCTGGGAGAAGTACGAGCGATGCCATCTTCGGGTTCCTCGAACGACTGTATGTCTCCTTAAACTCTGGGGAATCTGCTGCAGCGGTGTTCTGTGACTTATCGAAAGCCTTTGACTGCGTGAATCACAGAATACTGCTGTGGAAGTTGGAGGCTTATGGTTTTAGGGGTGTGGCCTTGGAGTGGTTTCGGTCGTATTTGGCGAGTCGTGTTCAGACGGTTGTCTTTAATAACAGTAGCTCTGGAGAATCGAGCCTAGATATAGGCGTTCCTCAGGGATCCGTACTTGGCCCTCTCCTTTTCCTTATCTATATTAACGATATGCCTCATCTTGATATAGCGGGGACGTTCACCATGTTTGCCGATGACACGACCATCCTTTGGCATGACACGGTTGCCGATAGGCTTTCTTTGAATGTAAAGAATGATTTGTGCAAGGTCAAGGAGTGGTGCGATGCGAATTTGCTATCCTTTAATATTTCAAAGACTAACATATTGGGATTTCGCTGTGGTCTGGATAATGTTTATCTGAAGGACGAGGCGATCTCTATGCCTGATGTTAGTAAGTTTTTGGGACTGTACATGGACACCAATCTCAAATTTGAGAACCACATAGTTAGTTTGTGTCAAAAGCTTTCTTCTGGTTGCTATGCCATTAGGATTATCTCAAACAATCTGGGTTTTTCTTTGGCAAAAGACTCATATTATGCTCTGATTGAATCTCATCTTCGTTATGGTATTTGTTTTTGGGGATCTTGTGCGCAGTACTTGTTCGAATCTGTGTTTGTGTTGCAAAAAAGGGCAGTCAGATATGTGTGTGGTGCTAAGGTTCGTGATTCTTGTCGCCCTTTGTTTCTTAATAACTCAATTTTACCTCTTTGTTGTATATTTATCCTTGAAACTGTCTGCTTAATGTTTAAAAAATACCAAAATGAGCTGTCTATCCCCACCCATTATAATACACGTCAATCATTTCTCCTAAACTTACCAATTCCACGATCTAGCCTAATTAAAAGATCTTTAATTTATGGCGGAAAAAAGATCTTTAATCACTTACCACTTCATTTGAGAAGGCAACAGTGCCTGGGGAGGTTTAGGAGACTAACCAAAAAACTATTGCTAGAAAAAGTATATTACACTCTTGATGAGTATTTTGACGACATCTTGAGATGAAAAATGATCACGTAAGCTAACTCGACTATTTAAATTTTGAAATTTTTTTTTTTTATTATTCTTTACTTGTTTTCTGATATATTTATTAATTTTATGTTGTTTTGACTTTAACGATTTAACCATGTCTCATTTCATTTAATGTTGTTTTAATCTTGTGTTCTGTTTGTTATCACCTAGCTACCCTTGTACATTATACCTTTGTCAACAAGATAGATATTCTTTGGACAATAAAGGATTTTTTGATTTGAAAAAAAAAAAAAAAATGTGGAATAAATCAGGTGTTGAATCCACTATGTTTGCATAATACTTTACATGTTTGATTTCTTTTGTGATTCGTGCACGAACTATTGTTGCGATTAGCTTGATAAATTCCTCGCATATCGTTTGTGATTGGCAAGAAGCATTACCTTTTCCTCTATTTCCAAATTTTTCAATTTAGAGAAGAGTCAAATTCAGACATTAATTCCAATAGCCCCTTATAAACCCCATTTGACTGCGATCCAAATATTTCGTGTGTACCACCGAAAGGCAAACCTCTTTCAGTTAAAATTATTATCACAGCAACAATTTGCTTAAAAACGTTCGTCCAATAATCATGTTCTTTTTGAAATGTTTTTACAATTTGTCTATTCTTTTTTCAGAATTACTCCGAATGAGAAACTTGTTCATACAGGCTCTGTAGTCCGTGCCATTCTCATGCATGCTAATTTTCTCGTTACCCCTTTTCCAATCTGAATCAATGGATGTATTTTTGATTCTTGAACATGCGTGCATAGCGTGCTGGGTATATGTGTAAGAATATTTAAAAGAGGCCCTATGGGGCCTACCTGCCGGGCCCCGGGGGCTACAGCCCCCAAAGCCCTCCTCTTAATCCGGGGTTGAAGGTTACTCCTATATGTTAAAATGTTCATACTTTGCAATTTTACGGGTGGGGGTAAAAAAAGTTCCCGTTGAATACATATACAGCAGCGTGTAACAAAGGTCTGGAACGCTTTAAATATCTTTAATACCGTTTCTACGACTTCGGTATTTGTATGTAAGAGCTTATGGCAGCTGCTAGTGATATTTGCAATCTTGCCAAAGTTACCGGTGGGGCACCCTGGATATTATTTTAAAACAATTATTCTTCAAATAATTCTAAACAACTTTGACATTTGGTACTTAATGTCTAAACCTAGCCATTTTTTTGATATTGCAGCTCGAAAATTGAGAACTTATTGAAACATTATTGTGAGGTAATCATTTAAACTTATACTTATTGAAAACAGATTTAGAAATTATATTAGGTGTAAAAAAAATTGTGTTTAGCGATGAGGCTCATTTTTGGCTTACCGGATTTGTAAATAAACAGAATTGCTGGATATGGTGTGATTTCAATTCACAGGAGATTCAACAGATCCCATTTTATTCAGAAAAATGTACCGTTTGGTGCCGTTTACATGCTGGTGTTGGACGGTGCTGGTGATATCATCGGACCTTATTTTTTTTTAAATGAGGCTGGGGCTACCGTTACGGTCAATGGAGAACGTTACCGGACCATGATTAATGAATATTTATTCCAAAATATGGATGATATTAATCCAGGCGATGTAGATGCAACAGGATGGCGCTACGTGTCACACCGCGAACGAAACTGTCGCCTTATTGCAACAAACAAGTTAATTTCGGAAAAAGGACCTGTTAACTGGCCACCCAGGTCCTGTGATGTGACGCCCCTAGATTATTTCCTATGGGGCTACGTCAAGTCATTGGTTTATGCTGATAAACCAGCAACAATTGACGCCTTAGAAGCCAACATTGTTCGCGTTATTCATGACGTACGGACAGCAGTGCTCGAAAAAGTCACCCAAAATTGGACTCAAAGAATGCGCTACCTCGTGAACAGTGCCTTCCATTTACTTCTTGGCAATATGCTAAATATTGCGGAAAAGTATTCAAAACATTAGGGAGAATATCTGTTTCTTCAATTCGCCGGCACTCAACTTCGATTCTTTCTATTAGCTCTTCTATATCATTTGGCTTCGTCTTATAGACAACATTTGTTTAATGCTCTTACAAGAAATATTCGAGAGGAATTAGATCTGGTGACCGAGTTGGTCACTCAATTGTACCCTGTCTTCCTATCCGTCTTTCAAAAAATACTTCTTTCAGATAATCTGGGGTAATGGGGAGGTGCACCATCTTGTTGCAGCCATACATTTACCACCACCGCCAATAATTTACTTTATTGAAACTAACTTACGGGGATTTGAAAATAGGATCGCAAGAGCAGAAACAATTTAATTTTCTTTAGACCAATAACGAAAATTATATTAAGCATTTCCATTAAGTCAAAATGTCGACTTACCCTAAAGCATTATTTTATTAATGAAATTTGGATTAGCATTACACCACTCCATCATTTGCTCAGTGAACTCAAAATGTCTGTCAAAGTCATTCTCAAAAAGTTCTTGAACTGACATGAAAGCGTTGTATGACAATGTATTTTGGTTGCTAAGGGAACAAACCGCATTTGACACAAAAATACTTGATTTTTTTTAACTTGAACAAAATTAGAGGAAAATATAATAATGCAGATTTCAAAAAAATTTTGAGCCGCACGGCACAATACTTCGGTATAGTTTATAAGGCAACACATAAACCACCTGTCAACTTTGTCTTGTTACAATATTTTTGTATAAATATCTAAAAAAATTATAAAATATAAGAAAAAAACGCGTCTATAATATGGTAATTTTGCTTTAAAATAAGTGTGCGGGAAAAAAAATTTCCCGCACAGTGTGCGGGAAAGTGCTACTTTGCGTATGCAAAAGTGTGCGCAAAGTAGCTTCTTTGCGGTCACTCGTAGAAAAACATATTTTAGAGTTGTACAGTTAGTTAACGATGGTTGCAGAAGCAGAAGTATGTAAGTAACATGGTGTCACTGAAACGTCATTGCTAAGGTTATTTCGACGTAAAATAAAGATACCCTGGTGTTGTTAGGCAACTGATCATAAGGTAGGAAATAAAATAATTGAAGTCTTCCTCCACAAAATAGACTATTTTGTGGAGGAAGACTTCAAGTATTTTATTTCCTATCGTATTAACTCCACTGTAAGAATGGACTACTTTTTCAACTGATCATAAGTTTCAATTCCAAGTCCACACCAGATATTTTGTCGTCGGTCAATACAAACCTCGTCCGACCCTGCTGTATCCTATTTAATTCCAATACATATCATTATAGTATAAATTTGTCATAAAAATCCGTTTGATTTCACCTCTAGATTAAATCAAAATGATAAGTTTTCATATAAGTATCAACATTTTTTTTTTGCAAAACTACTAGTTTTAACACAACGACTACAAAGCGGCGACATTTCGACACAGAGCCTTGACCATTATATTTTTATATGCATTTAACTTTATTTTAATTGTACTAAAAAATTTGTTTGACATTAATTCCTAATTACATAATAATTACACCTATATCCACTACTTATACATACAGGGTTGTTCAAAAGTCCTGCATAAATTCATATTCTTTTTACAAGTTATTTTTGAGGAAAGAGCTGAAACACGGAAATTGATTTAAGTTGTGGTTCATCTTATTGTAATATTTTCAGCCCCTCCCTTCAACCCCTTAACCTGTAGCTACCCCAACTTTTTTTCTAAATTGCAATCTCGGTCACATGGGGGCTCTCAAAAACTGAATCCCATGGTAAAGTTTATTTCACAAAAAATAGTTCTGATTCAATGACTGCAATAAAATGGGTACATTTTTGGGGTCGGAATATGATGATTTATTTATTTTTTATTTATTAAGGTCTCTTAGGATACAAACAGAACAAATTCCAAAAAATAGTATCCTGATATTACTAAAGCAATATCCCGCTTAAATTAAGAAAATCACACTTTACATTACATATCACAAGAGGTCTAATCTATTCTAGGAACCTAAGTTTAAGTTTTCGTTTAAGTGTTAATAAACTAGTTGCAAATAAGTCTAACTCACTATCAGCACAATACAAATTGACAGCCTTTACCATCCTTACTAAAGGAGCGTTTTGGTAGTAATTAGTTCTACAATATGGAATATAAAATAGGTCATGAGAGCGGAGTGTTCGAGCAGGTACATTAATTTAAATCTTGGAAAGAATATTGGGAAAATTGGACATGTTGTTGACAATCTTAAACATTGCTAAGATATCAGTTATGGTTCTTCTTTTTTCCAGTTCAAGAATCTTGAAGTGTAATCGAGGGATTGAGATTGACAATACGGAAATGGGTTTTAAAGCATAAAAATCTTAAAAATTTGTTTTGGATTTTTTCTAGTCTATCAATTGAATTTTTGTATCTGGGGCTCCATATGACTGATGCAAATGCAGTTTGCTAAAAACATATGAATAATAGAGAGTAATAATTGTCTTAGGATAATAAAAATCCGCACATTGTCTCTTGATGAATCCAAGAATCCGATTACAATCGTTGATCAGCTTATCAATGTGCAGATTGAATGTCATTTTAGAGTCGAACAGGACCCCCAGATCCTTGATGTGAGTAACCCTTTTCAAAGAAGTATTTCCGAATTTGTAGTCATAATTAAACTTTATGGATCCGCGAGAAAATGTTAAGATTGAACATTTATCAAAGTTCAGGAATAGTTGATTTTCATTGCAGAATTGCCCTAGGTTATTTAAACAGGTTTGAAGGGCCTCACAGTCTTGTATTGAACTAACTTTAAGAAATATTTTTAGATCATCAGCGTAGCATAAAAAGAGGCATGATTTAAAACATAGCTTTATATTATTAATATAAATAACAAACAACAGAGGACCAGGATAGGAGCCCTGGGGGACCCCGGAAGATGGAGTGAATCTTTTAGAATAAAATCCCAAAAGGGCTACAAACATTGACCTATTAAGTAGGTAGGACTCAAACCATCTAAGAAGGTCACCACAAACTTCCATCTCTGCCAGCCTCTGTCATAGTTTGATGGCAAATTTTATCAAAAGCTTTGCTGAAGTCTGTATAAATTACATCCATCTGAGAAAAAGCATCAAACGATTCATATATGTATTGTGAATAACCTATCAAATTCAATTCCAAATTCTTTTTCTGTAAGAAACCATATTGTTCTGGCATAATATCACTAATTACAAAATTAAAAATATATGGGTAGACCAGCTTTTCAAAGAGCTTAGAGAAGGTGCACAGTTTGCTGATGGGCCTATAGTTTTTGACGTAATTTGTTTGACCCGTTTTATGTATTGGAGTTATGGCAGAGACTTTCCAGGCCTTTGGGAAAATTCCAGAGGAAAGGGATTGATTGAAAAAAAATGTCAATGGCAATGAGAGGGATGAAGAGAACCTTCTCGCGAAAATGGATGGGATATTATCAGGGCTCCCTCCTTCCTCTCATCTAGACCCTCTAAAGCCGTTCTAACCTCAGTCTGAGTCAACACAATTTTAAAAAGTGATTTATTTTTATCTTGACAATATTTGTTACCCCTTTTTGTAGGAGACTTTGCAACGTATACACTCTGGAAGAAATCAGAAAACAGTCCACAAACCCCGGGACCATCCTCTGCTACTCTATTATCAAGGTTCATTTCCCTCGGAGTTCCACGATTTGTTTTCCTATTTGACACAAAATGCCAGAATCTTTTACTATTATTAGGTATTTCATTTTCTATGTTAGAAGTGTACGATTGGTAATCTGTGTTGATACACTTTTTAGTTTGTGAACGAAGAAGTTTAAATGCATTGTAGTCATCCATATTTTTGTTCACTTTCCATTTTTTATGCAATTTATTTTTCCTAACTACCAGTCTAATGGTATCTTCAGAAAAATAAGGAGGAACATTATTGTTTATACTTTTAGAGGCACTTTGTTTTCTATAATGTTATTTAAAGTATTATGAAATATTGTGACATTTGTGTCTACGCTGTCAGAGCTGAGCAGTGATGCCCAGTCCTGTAAGTTAATAGCATTGTTGATATAAAAGTAGCTTGTTTAAAGTTATGAAAGTATTTCTTTTTGCATTTTCCTTTTAATGTAGAATGAGGGAAAACAGGAACTCCAAAGAGGGGTGGTTTGTGTTTTCAGGCAACAGGGGATGGTCAGAGTGAACCAAGTTACTAATAAAATATCCATTACAAAATATCAAATCTAGAAGCCTATTATTATTGTTATATATGTTATTAAATTGCATAAGGCCATAGTGGGAAGAGGTTTCTAGTAGCTCACCGTACTTAGGCGGTATGGTAAAAGGCTTAAGATGACTGTCATCCTCAAGCCAATCAACCGTTGAATAATTAAAATCGCCGCATATTTAGACAGGGTGATCCTTTATCTTATCTAAGTGTACACTCAATTTTGTTAAAAAACAAGTGGAATTCTTGGAGTGCAACTGGGTTATATTTATTCATAGCAGTTATGACAACACCTCCGCCTTCATCTTTTTTAGAACATGTTGTGATTCTATCTCGACGAAAAATTGAGTATCTTCTTAAGTCAACAAGTTCATGATCCAGTATACTATCATTGAGCCATGATTCCGTAATGAAGGTGACATCAAAAGGGCAGCTATCGAAGGAAAGTCTAAGCTCCTTCAACTTGGTTCGACAGCCCTTAATGTTTTGTACGTTAATTAACAATGATGAATAGTCCATTTATAGGTAAGGTTAAATTAAAATAAGATAATTTTAAATGTTTTAGATTGTTAAATTGTTACAATATTCTTCAAGTTTCCTCAACTCACAATTAATTTTATGAACAGAGCGTCAACTAAGTCCACTACTTACTTCTAGGAGGGTGTCATCGGCATACAAATTAACAAATTTACAATAAAATTGTTGTCCCTTATTCATGTATAAAATACCAGAACTGGGTCGAGTATACAACGATATCCAAGATATCCAAACAGAAGGATGTGGAAAGACAAGGCAAATGCCTATATCTAGGATGGATCACAGTCTTAGAAGAAGACATAGTGGGCTGCAAAGCTGTTACACAAGAGTGACTGAATATAAGTGCTCCTTAACGAAGATACAGAGCCTCAAAGGGGTATCCAACGACTTACCTTTTCGGGTATAAAAATCCTTACATATAGCAGGTATTTAAGAGATTTAATGTCAGTCTTTATTTTTTACGGGAAGTGTTTAGTTGTGTTGCAATATTATTCTACGAAATATTATATTATGCGTATAAAACTGCAATATCTGGCGTCGTGGCGTCCGTGGAAAAGCATTACTACTACATTATTAGCATTGTAATTACTGTTGAAAATTCTCATATTACTCTGCATGATACAATTAAACAGATTATAATTAATTTAAATGAGGATAGCGACAGCGAAACAAAACTAGATATAGGATAACATAATACATGTAAATAAATATAAGTAGTATTTAAAGATTTATAATATTTAGTTTTTTTTTAATTTTAATAAATTAATATAAACACATCATACGAGTATAATTACTTGATTTCCTTAGTCCGATCCTTTACTGCAGCTTTATACTTTACATGCTTATTGTCCACACAATGGGATCGACCCTTTAGTTTTATTGCAGTTAAAAGGTCAAAACCATTTATTGTGAAAAGAACTTTTTTTTACCTTACCAAAAAAGTAGGGGTTTGTTCATTTTGCATACGCATCGCTCATTTCTTCAAAAACAATTGATTTATGAGCTATTCGAAATTTATCACTCACCTGATTGGACTTATTTTATCAAATGCTGAGAGTGGCCTCCACCTTCCACTTGACATGCAAGTCTATGGTGAATACTATCTACCACACGACGAACATTTTCGGCCGGTAAATTATTTATCGCAATCCTTATTCTATCTTTTAGGTCCTTAATATTGTCTGGTCTATTCTGATACACTCTCTCCTTCAAATACCCTCATACAGAAAGAAATCCAATGGCGTAAAGTCCGGAGACCTTGGTGGCCATTCTATTGGACCCCGTCGACCTATCCAGCAATTTCGTCTTAGTATCTTCGACCATTTACACTAAAGTGCGGCGGTGCCCCATCTTGTTGAGACCATATTCTTTCATGGGGAATATCTGGACCAGGAAAAATAAAAAAACATATAATAAATATAACTACTATTGCAGGTATTAAATCAAATGAGAGAAAATCTCAGTAACACTGAGCAGTATTAGATTTTCGTCAAAGAAATATGGTTCTATAATTCTGCTATTAATTATTTCATCCCACACATTGACTTTTTGAGGATTTTTGATCAGACCAAAATCGATAATTATGTCTATTGATCATAGCATTTAAATAAAATGTAGCTACATCAGAGAATATAACATTTTCGGAAAAAATGTTGTTTTCTTCGCATCTTGTCATCATTTCCTCACAAAATTGTAATCTCCTTTCATACTCGTCCTTGCGAAGTTTCTGTACAACATGCACTTTATAAGGGTGATACTCCTGGCATAGTAACATTGTTATTAGCGCTAAGGTATTAGTTAAAGAATGCGGATTTTTACTTACTGATATGAGTACTATATTAAGTTTTTTTTTATCTTCAGTTAAAGCGGATGGTCGACCACTTTTAGGTAACACGTAGATACTGTCCCATGGTCTTCAAACTTGTGAAATACCCTACTCCCAGCTGACTGCGTAATTGGATTCTCAGGATACTTTTCATTAAATAACATACGAGCTTCATACAGGGAGGGTGGTTTCCGTTTAGTTTCCGAGATATCGACTTTTGAAAAATGACATTTTTGAAATTTGACAGCTTCTAGCTTTCTAACGGTACGTCTTAGAGCAAAAAGGCTTTTATGTGCCTATCTTACTTCTTTATTATCTTCCCAAAAGTGTAAACTTCCGGTTAAACCGGATGTAACTCGAAAGCCGGAAATATAGTACCTACTACCGGTTTAACCTGAAATTGATATTTTTATAAAGATAATTTAAAAGTAAGATAGGGACATGTAAGCCGTTTTGCTCTAAGACGTACAGTTAGAGAGCTAGAAGCTGTCAAATTTCAGAAATGTCATTTTTCAAAAGTCAATATCTCGGAAACTATTAAGTTTAGACTTATAGTGCTCTTATTAAAAAATAATTGTTATTTTATGTAAAATCCAAAAGCATTATAAGATATAGGGTATTCTATTTAAAAAACGAGAGTTGGTATCAACTCCAGTCAAACTACTTAGCATGTCGTCGCTGAAAAGGCAAAGGGACGTAAGTCAAAAAATGGCCATGTTGAGTTAGGACTACCACAAACTTATGAAAGTGGATGTCTGTGATGTGACAAAGGGGCGTATCTCTCCTCCTCATAGTTACCATAATATGGCAAATGAATATGTAGACGAATCTCCTATTCGAATAAGTGCTAAAAAGACAAACCGGCGTATGTCGACTTACGCCCCTTCGTCTTTTCAAATCAGTCTTGACAGAGCTTGGCGGTGGAGATACGCCCCACCCCTTATTTATTTAGTATCATAATTATAAATATTATTTTCCGCATAATAAAACACTATTAAACGAGATTAACGATGGTAACGCATGGTGAAAAATATTGCGATAGTACAAAGTTGTGGTGATGCTAATAATAAAGTTGAGAAAGCAACACCTACGATACTGGATTGACAGGTTAAATGAGTTAATGCTTATTTCGCGTATTGTTAATGTGATAACAGGTATACCGGCAATAACAATTTGTGTCAATTTTGCACATATACATTGAAATATAATAGTGATTCTGTGCTAACATAGTACTAGTATAAGTATGACATGAAGATTCTGTTCTACACTTACCGAGCCAGAAAGACAAGGAATTTTAGATGCATTTTATGGTACCGCTAGTTTGCAGTTACAGAGAGAATATATTGTAAGATATGTAAGAAGAGAACCTAAAAAGAAAACTAAAACAAAAAGTAAAGCTTCTGGAAGAGTAATGTCAAATTATTATTTTCTACCTAAAGAAAGCGGAGATGTAAAGGTATGACAAAAAAATGTTCCTGAATACATTGAATGTGTCAGAGAAGACTATGCGCACAGCTCTTGCAAAAAAGAAAGTCTCAGGCATAGTAGAAAAAAGGGGTGGACGACCTCAGACTCCAAAAAATAAAGATGATGAGGTAGCAAATGCTATAAAGGCACATATTCAGCGGGTTCCACGAATGGAATCACACTATTGCCGGAAAAGCACAAGTCGAGAGTACCTTCATCTAGACCTCAACCTTTCCAAAATGTTCGACATGTTTGTGCACGAATATCAAAATAATAATCGTAATATAACAACTACTTATCAAACCTATGGAAAGATATTTAGAAGCCTTTACTTATCATTTCATCACCCCAAGAAGGATGTATGTGGTCTATGTATTGCCTTTAGAGAGGGTGACGACTGACGACGAGAAAAAGTCAAAGCTGCACGAAGAATACACCCGTCACACTAAAGAGAAAGAAGAAGTTCGCAGAAAAAAAGAATTAGCAAAATTTGATCCTGCTAATAACAGAGCTGCTTTAGCATTTGACCTACAACAAGTTATTATGTTGCCCAAATCCAACGAAAGTAAACTGTTTTATAAAAGAAGGCTTTTAAATTACAACTTCACAATATAAATCTAAATCGCTATCTGTGGATCTGCGTATACTTTCAGTAAGGCAAGATGACAATGGGAATCCATTAGACTGGACCAAAATGTGCGAATTTATGGTGAAAAGAAGCACTTATAACAAATTATACTTTAAAGTAAAGACACCCATTTGCATCAGACTTGCCGAGTAATAACTTTAAAACAAAGATCAAAATCTCTGTTTAAAACGCATATACGAAAGCTTAACAAGGAGCCCCCCCCCCCCGCCTCCCTTGGCCTGGCGCCCCTTTACTACTCAAGATCGGCCTTATTTTATTTTTAGTAAAGAAAAGCGATGGGAATAAACTTAATAATACCGGTTTCGAAAGCGTCCCACCACATTATATTATTTTTTTTTATAGCGGACTTTCACTTCATTTGGGGCCAGACCCTCGTTCTATAGGGAGCATAAAGAAGGTGAATTCCTACGAAATTTGGGCGTGGTCCCAAAAATTTTTTGCGTGCGGCCCTTTAGTTTAGCTTGTTTTTCAGAGTTACAATTATTTTAGTTACTTTAATATTTTGTAAATTAGTTCGTAACTTTATAATTAAATAAATATATTTATAGAATTGATTTTTTTGTTAACAATATACTTGACAAGTAGGCGTATGTCATGTCAATTATAATAGTTGATAAAAAAATGAAAAAACAGAGTGGCGTATCTCTTTCAAAAGTCGATAATTTTGTAAATACTACTTTTTTTATCAAGATGTAACTTCTCAAAAAAACTATCTAATGTAGTGAATATTTGAAAACCATTTGCAATATTTTATAGCAAATGAGATACATTGCAATGCACTATACACCAAAAGTTTAATTGTGTCTCCTGTAAAATAGCTAAATATTAGTTACGCCCATTTGCCTTTCCAGCGACGATGTGTACATAAATATATAATTAAATAAAAATCTCTTTACAATCAATTAATTTTCCTTTTGAAATTTTTACCATAACTCTTAGAGTTTCCGAGAAAAGGTACTGGGTCATCTTACGTGGACCACCCTTGTCTCGACAACCCAACAATATTCAAATTTCAATATGCCGCTTTTCTGAGAGCACCAGAACTCAAAAAACACAGAACGATAGGGACTAAACCATCCAAATCCTAACATTTGCTAACAATAAAAAGACAATAAGGAACAAAACGGTACAAAAAGAAAGGCATAAAAAAGCATATTTTGCAATTTTAATAAGGTATCCTTTTTTAAATGTAATGATCACATGTAAATGATATACTTAGGCTTTTGCTAATTAATAACAGATTTTTGGGAAAAACTTATTTGGGTTGACTATACCGTAACGAAATAAGCAACCCCCTACTCTTTCTTCAATTTTTGAAGACCTTTTCATAGAGCCGCATGTGACCTAGGTAGCCATTTAAAAAAATTGGGAAGCTAGACGTTAAGGGGTTGAAAGGAGGGGGCTGAAAATATTACAGAAAGATGAACAACAATTTAAATCAATTTCCGTTTTTCTTAAAAATAACTTTTAAACAACCCTGCATAAAGACATACATTTTAAAAATGTCTATTAAAAAAAAATAATATTGAAAAAGCTAAAATATGTTTATTATTTTTACATTTATTTAAAAAGTTAGAAGGGTTTTCATTTTTACTCGACTGTTGATGTTATTCTTCTGACCCCGGCTCTATACTCGCGTATAGGGAAGCGCAAATGTTTTAAAACATCGATGTTGACATCGAATGATACATCGAATACAAAAACATCGATGTCTTTATAAATATCAATAAACATGTTTAAAATAAATTATACATTTTAATATTATAATAAGTGCAAATATATTTATATTAAATAAAAATATAACCATTAAAAAGAAAAGTAGAAATACATTTCTATTTGAAAACGAAATAAGAAATTAACAAACATGCAAAAAAAGCTGTAGTCTACCTAAAATACAAGTAAAATCCATAAAATCGTAATAAACCATAGGCGTTTCACTTACGAAAAAAAACCTATGGAGTATATAAAACCAAAATGCTAAAAAGAGCGTACAAACTATATAAAAACTGGATTGAAAATAAAGGTAGCAATTTTCAATAAAATCGAAATAAGGATATTTAAAACAATGATGAAAAAACAATTTTTTTAAAAAAAACTTTACCACCATATGACGTATAAGTACCAATGTTCATATGAACTTTTTCTCTTAGAATATTATATGGAATCACTCCCTTAAGTTACATACCGTACTTCTGAAACACCCTGTATAGCTGATGGAAGGTAAAATTATTTTCAAGAAAATTTAGCCGACAAAAGCGTATTATTTTAACAAAAAATAAATATCTCTATTTAATATATAATTGATTTGTGATGGGCTACATGCTTGGTGAAATGAATATTCTATGGTAGATGAAATTAAAGTCGTACTTGTTATATTTCATTTCACAATTTAATTCAGTTTCCTGAAACGTGTTTCAACCCTTGCGGGTCATTATCAAAGGCATATAAGACAATAATAAATTCTACATGTCATTAAAATAAAAATTGACAGATGATGGGTTATTTTGGTCCTTAATTTACAGGTATTGGCCAAGGGTACAACTAAATTACAGGTGTAATTATAGAGGTATTTATATCTAAGTAATAAAATTAAGAAAATGATATTGTGAATATAATTATGGGTTTTTTCGTTCGTAATTATTGACAGTGTCTATTGCATATTTATCTTAAGTTATTAGGCTATTAAGTATTAGATTGGCACCTAAAGGTATTTCAATTTGATTATTAACAACATTACATCGATTTTTTAAGGCTTTTTTTATTGCTAATGTTTCTAATAGGTTGAGTTTTCTACCCTTGTGTTGAGTATATATCGGTTTTATTTTGTTGGATATTGAGGGGTTATTTATTATACAGTTGTCCGCTATTCCTGTTTTATTTTGTTTTTTTTTAAATGGATGATTTATGTTCTTTAAGCCTAGTTTTAAAGTTTCTACCTGTTTGACCTATATAAATTGCATCACAGTCATCACTTTGTATTTGGTAGACCCCGCTATGTGTTAATTTGTCTTTATTTTCAATTTTTGAATTAGCTATGTATTTACCTAGGTTATTTTTATTGACTTGTATGGGGATAAGTTTATGGATTTTGAGTTTTTTTGAGATTTCTTGGCTTGTGTGACCTGTTTATCTGATTGAACTGTATTTCGCGTTTGATGGAAGGGGTCGTCCTCGGTAGAGTAGTTTTTGTGTTCTTTGTCTGAGTTTTTTCTTTAGTATTCCGCGTATGAGTGTTGTTGGATAGCCGTTGTTTAAGGCTATAGTTTGTATTATGTCTTATTCTTTATTATATGAAGTTTCCGAAAGTGAGATGTTGGCTAATCTGTGGATCATGCTATTGAACGCAGCTAGTTTGGCTTGTTGGGGGTGTTTTGAGTCTTCCAAATATTTAAATTTAAATAAAATAAATGCATAGAAAACCAACGACAACCGATATATATAGTTATACCAGCAGACTCAAAACATCCCCAACAAACCAAACTAGCTGCGTTCAATAGCATGATCCACAGAATACAGATTAGCCAACATCTCACTTTCGGAAACTTCATATAATAAAGAATTAGACATAATACAAACTATAGCCTTAAACAACGGCTATCCAACAACACTCATACGCGGAATACTAAAAAAAAAACCCCAACAAAGAACACAAAAACTACTCTACCGAGGACGACCCCTTCCATCAAACGCGAAATACAGTTCAATCAGATAAACAGGTCACACAAGCCAAGAAATCTCCAAAAAACTCAAAATCCATAAACTTATCCCCATACAAGTCAATAAAAATAACCTAGGTAAATACATAGCTAATTCAAAAATTGAAAATAAAGACAAATTAACACATAGCGGGGTCTACCAAATACAATGTGATGACTGTGATGCAATCTATATAGGTCAAACAAGTAGAAACTTTAAAACTAGGCTTAAAGAACATAAAGCATCCATTTTAAAAAAATTAAAATAAAACGGGAATAGCGGACCACTGTTTAATAAATAACCACTCAATATCCAACAAAATAAAACCACCGATATATACTCAACACAAGGGTAGAAAACTCAACCTATTAGAAACATTAGCAATCAAAAAAGCCTTAAGAAATTGAGGTAATGTTGTTAACAATCAAATTGAAATACCTTCAGGTGCCAATCTAATACTTAATAGCCTAATAACTTAAGATAAATATGCAATAAGCACTGTCAATAGTTACGAACGAAAAAACCCATAATTATATACACAATATCATTTTCTTAATTTTATTACTTAGATGTAAATACCTCTATAATCACACCTGTAATTTTAATTTAGTTGTACCTTTGGCCAATACCTGTAAAGTAAGGACCAAAATAACCCATCATGTGTCAATTTTTATTTTACTGACATGTAGAATTTAGTATTGTCTCTTATATGCCTTTGATAATGACGCAAGGGTTGAAGCACGTGTCAGGAAACTGACCCGAATTTTTTCGTCGTTGGCGTCGTTCTCGGAAGACACATTATAATTTCTGATACCGCTTGCCGCACTTGTGTCAATTAAAGTAAGTAGTTTTTTAGGCTAGAGGGTTACAATAAGTGAAAAATCAAGAATATACATAGCTATTTAATATTATTAAACAACTAGATGTAAGTAGATTAAAATTTCTTTTAAATATTTAATTTACTAATTTGGTAATTATTGTGGATAGGTCAATTTTATTTGTAATACTTTTTAAAATTAAAATGTCAAGCTTTAATTAAAAAAGACATCGGAAAGAACATCGCAAAGAATATCGATGTTAACGAATAATGTCGAATAAAAAACATCGATATGAACATCAAAAATCGAAACACGAAAAATCGATGTTTTCAAAACAACAACATACCTACGCGTAAACTCTTAATTTAACGAATATTCATATACGAATGTTAGTCAAAGCCAGTGTTTCTCAACCTGTTCAGTAAAATATAAATAGTAGTAAATAATATCACCCCACAAAAAAATATTCGTAGAACTCCCCCTAGTGTTCTATTTTTCTAATTTTCTTCATACGTGTTCACACGCAGGTATCGTAATTTTGTCTCTTTTCTGTTCTATACGTACTACTGTTCTGTATTAATAACACTTAAGTATATTCAATCAATTATTCAATCAATATTTAAATATTGTAACGAGAATTTAGGCTCAATCTGGCAACGTCCTCGGTATCAGCCGCTCTTCACACCAAAACAATAAAAATAACATGACCTAACAGGCGCGCGAGGGAAGGAAAGAAGTTTCTGGCCGTGTCTCTGTATCCCGCGAGTGAGCTAGACGTCGAACGCCTACTAGAAAATTCGGGATCCCCTAAATCGGCTTATAAGAGCTGGAATTCCCGATAGAGAGGACATTTAATGAGTAATCCTGTTTATTGTTAGTGATCAAACAATAATAGAGCATAAGCATAATATTTATTTATCATACGTAAAACCACAAGAGCTTTTTTTTATCGGATAAACTTTTATTTTTTACGAAAACTAGATTGCTTAGATATTTAACGAGAACAAACGAAATGATAAAAACGCGACAGCGAAGCTGGAGCGTTTTTTATCTATTACCGTTTGTTCGAGTTCAAATTGCTAAAAAGTGATCTAGTTTGGGTTTAAAAAATAAAAGTTTATCCGATCCTAAAAAAAAGATCGAGTGATTTTTAGCTAGAGAAATTCACGAATTTTGGCATGAATAGATACTAAAAAAAATAATACTTCACTAAAAACATGTTTAACAGCATCAAATTAATTTGTAACAATATGTCAGGTTGCTGAGCAATGAAAAAGAAAAGCTACTCGATTTTGAGCTGGAGAGGTTTTTACCATTTAATTTTTAGCTAAAGAGGGTTTTATCGCGATAAAAAAGGATGCACCTTCTTTATCGATGTCAAAGTGATAAAAATGCAAATGTCAAATGGACATTTTATTGTAGGAGTGAATTTATCATGAATAAATGGCTTTAAACTGGTAGTTTGAAAAGGAGACAAGAGATAGATTCAACCAGTCATGATGAAAAAGTCGAAGAGATTCCGGGTAACACTAATAGCAGCAATGAGCCTATGCCTACAACTTTAAGTTTTGTTCACAACGCAAATAAGACAATCAAAATTAGAAAATACCGCCAAGAATATTTGTCGTATGGCTTTGTTTCTGTTAGTGATTCTAGTGCTCTAAACGACCAGTGTGTAATAATCTGTTTTAAAATTTTTAATAACAGCTCATTGCTCCGGCGACACTGCTAAGATACTTACAAACAAACCATAGTGAGTACAAAGACAAACCTGCTGTGGAATTCTTTCAACGTCGGTGAGTGGAAATTAATTTTTTGTATGGCAAGACACAGCACTGCAGGATTAATTCTTTATAGCGCTCTGCGAGCGGTGCGTGTGCGCAGGAAACGATTCGCATTGGTCTTGAATCTTTGGAAATTATACTCGTCGGGGAACACGGCCTCAGACGTTCCAGAGTGATGACGTTCTCCAGATGAAAGAATTTTTTAACAGTGTCGTTCGAGGGGCACTAAGCTGAACCACGTACGGGTGCGCTGCAGTGGCTCGTCGTGTATTTCTACCATGCACCGCTCTGGGTGGAATCAAGCGGGCAATCTTAGTTGAGCACTTGCCATGAAAATATTTGTAAATTAGACTCAAGTCGCCAACCTGCCTTTGATGTTCAAGGCTTTCCAGGTTGTTTGTCAGATCATGGTCATCGATCAAGCGAATGGCTCTTCTATAAATGGAATCCAGCAATCTCAGGATATGTTTAGGAGCAGAGCCCCAAATATGCGACAGTACTCCAGCGATGGTCGAATTTGGGCTTTATAGAGCATCAAAAGTTGTTAGGGTGTATAGAGGTTCTTAGTTCGGAAAAG
Organism: Polydrusus tereticollis; assembly: GCA_963920685.1. Taxonomy (NCBI): domain Eukaryota; kingdom Metazoa; phylum Arthropoda; class Insecta; order Coleoptera; family Curculionidae; genus Polydrusus; species Polydrusus tereticollis. The sequence goes on from OY987327.1 coordinate 66,256,120, forward strand.
TATTTCAAGCTTCTGCGAGGCTGCCGTGACCACAGTAAAATAAAGTCAAGTTAGAGACTTACCTAATGTTGCAGAAATTCTTTTTAAGAAAACATATGTAACTTTAATTAGGTAACTAATACATATTGATAATAAAAATAAAATTACTAAATAAAATGAATTTAAAATGAATTTTGTTTTATTTCAAATTTATTGAAAAACCCTAATTTGACTGGGAAATTGAAATAGGGTACGACCATCATGGTGGAGTCGTACCAAATGGTAGGTAAAATTTTTTATTTAGCTGAAGTATGAATGGATAATTCTATTTATTTTTTATATTATTCAAAAAAACTGCGACAATGTCAAAGGTTATCTGTTTAGACAAATGGAGTAACAACTAAATAAAGAAAGAAGATGTACACTGTATGTTAGAAAAGGTGTGATGTGAACTAATATAAAAATATAAAAACTAAAAAATCTTAAAAACATAGACATCTGTTTTTAAGATTTTTTAGTTTTTATATTTTTATATTATTTTTTTATATTGTTTTTAAGATTTTTTAGTTTTTATATTTTTATATTAGTTCACATCACACCTTTTCTAACATACAGTGTACATCTTCTTTCTTTATTTAGTTGTTACTCCATTTGTCTAAACAGATAACCTTTGACATTGTCGCAGTGCGACGGTTTTTAACCATTTTTTTGAATAATATAAAAATAAATAGAATTATCCATTCATACTTCAGCTAAATAAAAATTTTTACCTACCATTTGGTACGACTCCACCATGATGGTCGTACCCTATTTCAATTTCCCAGTCAAATTTGGGTTTTTCAATAAATTTGAAATAAAACAAAATTCATTTTAAATTCATTTTATTTAGTAATTTTACTTTTATTATCAATATGTATTAGTTACCTAATTAAAGTTACATATGTTTTCTTAAAAAAAATTTCTGCAACATTAGGTAAGTCTCTAACTTGACTTTATTTTACTGTGGTCACGGTTTTATATTAATCACCATATTTTACAAAATATCTTTTCCTAATTACATTAAACTTTTATTGATGATGCCTTTATTGCTTTTACATTGTCTAATTTTGTTTTTTTCCTTCCCCTAATAACCCACTGAAGATGAAGGTTTATACCTTGAAACATGTATGGGATTTTAATCTGAACTTATTTATTAAATTAGTGGAGCAGACTTTGTGTTTCATTCCCTATTTAAAATATTACTCGACTGTGAGATGGACTACTTCCATAAAATCGATATTATAATATTGAGCTAAAATTACCATCCTTCTCTCATAGTTGATCGTTGAAATTTTTGAAGAAAACTCTATACTTTTTAGTGCTAATGTCTATATTTATTTATGACAAACAGAAAGTACACAAAAAATATTAATAGAATACGAAACAACAGTAACAACACAAAAACAGTATCAAAGTTACAAAACATTACTTCAAAATATTTAAAAAAAAAATAAAGAAATAAAATAGCGATTGATAGATGTGTTTTGGACTTCCATTGTCATTATTTATTAATATCACAACGTTTCAACTGGTCAGTATCTCCAGTCGTCTTCAGGTGAATAATGAACAAGCTACAAAACTATACGAGGGTATTTATACTACCTCCTGGTTAGCAGAGCATGACCGAGATTGGTGCAGTCATGCGTTACTGTGTGGTTCTAAACTAAGCTTATATCTACTTAACAAGGGTTTCCAAATATTTCTTATGTCTAAAGCAGTCTGAATTTTGGGTTATGACGGCCGCTTCTTTGAATTTCCTCTTTCGCCAGTGTTCTTCTTTGAGTATTATTTGTGCCTCTGACCATTGCAAGTGGTGGCCATGTATCCAAGCATGTACCGCACCGGATCTGTTTGTTTCTCCCTTCTTTGTGTGGTTTCGGTGTTCCTTGATTCTTGTTTCAAGGGGGCGTAGGGTTTCACCAACATAGGATTGTCAGCACTCGCAAGGTATTCTATATACGCAGTTCTTCGTGTCCCTTTGGCTGGTTGACTTCGTCTTCGTCAGGTGGCTTCTTAAGGAATCTTTGGAGCTGAATACTGTTCGAATTTTGTATTGCTGTCCTAATCTTCGGATTTTCTCGGAGATTCCCTTGATATATGGTACCTTCATGGTGGGTCCAGTTTCGACGTCATCTTTCTGTTTATTCATGTGATTCTTACGCTTCTTGATAGTCTGGTCTATTAGTCTCGTGGGGTAGCCGTTGGCAATTGAAAATGCAAAAATAAAACCGAAACTATGGCTTCCTTACGTTGACGACACATTTGTTATACCCCGCGACCTGGTCATATTGGCTGTGCACGAAAGGGAGCGAAACTGCAGCGTGGTAAACGGTTTTGTTGTAATTTTGAGGTTTATTGTAGCGCTGTATTATGAGTTATTCGGGTCTTGAGATAAGAAAAAAACACTTGAAAGGTTTTAAACTACTCTATTTTTAATCTAAATATTCATAACAGTTAACAATTAGGGTAGCAACAAATGTACGATAGTCATACAGGAGTTATTCAACTATTTCTGGCAATATTCGGTGGTAAAATTATAATTTAATACGGTTATGTCAACATCATTGGTACAATTCGGTTATAAAATATATTTAAAGTTGTAAAGGTTCAAAACATTGTTCAGGGCAATTTTTACTTACAGAAGTAAAAGATGATTATATAAGCTAGCATATCTCTCTCTTGCTCTACTCGTGTTCTTCTCTCTATAGATCGAATGGTTTTTTAAACGTCTGCGGGTTAATTAGGTCATTGGCTCTCTTTTACGTTAAAAATATGATTTTCACTTGCAAATGTTTCAGTTTATTTAGCACTAAAGAGTTTGAAAGTTTTTAAATAGATATTTGTCACTAGGGTTCTGGAATTTCGACTGGTATTTGATTTTTATGGAATTGTCTTTAATAATTAGATTAATTATTACTTTTAAAATTATTTGACTAATCCGGGGTCTTAGTCTGGATAAATAAGAATGATTCGAATGGTGTTCTTTTGACTTGATTGTTAAAATTCTTAAGAAACTTACTGATTTTTCGGAGTTCACGGCACTAATTTAACTTTACTTTATTTCACTGACTTTTCTTATTAATCTGGAACTATGTGACGTGCCTTAGTTAGGTCTTGTTGTTTCTTCAATTATTCTGTTCGAACTCTCTGAAATGACGGCATGTTAGAGTTTTTATATTTTCGCAATTTTGCAGGGGAAAATTGGGGATATTCGTCCAACCTATCCGAGTCAGTTTTTGGAAGTTTTGGAGCTTATTCTCCGCCTCTAAGAGGTGTATCGAAGTGGCTGTCAGATTTGATTAATAGGCGATGTGATCACCGATGACATCGCTTTTTACCAAGAATTATTGTGAAATACGACAAAATTTTAATAAAAACGATAAATTTTTATTACCTTTTTCCGTTCTCAGCGTCTATTTTAAAAGGTGAATATCCGTAGATGAGATGACCTCGTTTTTGTGGGAGGGCATTTTATTTCTTGGTTCTCGGGGATTGATTGCTTTGTCCAATGAGAGAGTACTACGTTTTGGATAAGTTATATTCTGGGTGGACTTTTAGCTTGCGATTCTTTTATGGGCGTGGAGAGTTATGCGCACTGATATGTTAATTTTTCATTAATTCTGGACGTTCGTGACTAACGTATCTCGTGAAGCAATTTGACTTAGAAAAAGATGAAGTACATTATTTTACTTTGAGAGTTTTTAATTATTTCTCATTGTTTTATTTTGTGTGAAATATTTTTATTTAGAAATTCTATCGTGACTCCGCGGTCCATCACAATCGTCCATCCTTACAATAAAACAAGATAGTTTTTTACTATTTTGTTTTAACTGACAAAATAAAAATTTTCATTTGAAATTCAAAAGTATCTTCTAACTACTAATAGGAAACAATTAACCATGAGTATGAGATAAGGTTTGATTTTTTTTTTTTTATATATATATTTATTATATAAGTGACGTACAATGGCTTACAATTTTTCCTCTTTTTGTAACATAGGTATGCTAGGTTAAATTGCTATAATTCTTAATTTAATTGAAATGGGTCCCTAATAAAAATATTCTTTTTATGACACATTATTCTTTTAGAGTGTAATTTACATTATTATACGAATTCATGATTATCCTACATGTTATGGTTATACGAGTAACTCTTATAGTAGGTATATCTAATTAAATAGTATGATTCCTTGTTTATTTTTAGACCTTAAAATTTATATTTGGGGTTATATTTAATAAAGGCTAAAAACTTGTGTTAGTACAATTTTCTTAATTTTAATGTACCTTTTGGCATAGTTTACCTTGATTCACTCACTAAGATTGAGTTCACTTTTCACTCGTTTCGCGGGTGACATCACTGATGTGTCCATTTGTTCTCTGGCTTCACTTCCTTGGTGTTCTCTGACACTTTCTGGCACAGTGTCTTGCTGTGGACGTGGACGGGGTCGTCCGTCTGGTTGGGGTATTCTCATCGCTAGGGATGTTGGGGTGATCTGGGCAGCTGGTAGCACTGTCCCTGGGATGATTCGATGTTGGACTGGCATTCCAATAGGAATCAATGGAGCTGGTCCTCGTGGTGCTTGGGTGGTCAGCAGTGTACTGACGTGGTGAGTGTGGCCAGGTGGAAACGCTGTCGACTGACCTTGGGTTTGTTGTGTGACTGTACAGGTAGTGACAGTCTGGTGCTGTGGAGCTCTAGTTGGTAGGATGTTGTGGTGCTGTGTCTTCCAAGTGATGATTTGCAATCGTCGGCAGAAATTGCATTGACAGGGTAGGAGGATCTCCGCCAAAAGATTATGCTGGATGGCTCGTTGCGTCAATCGTCTCAGGTATTCGAAATGTACAAGGTGAATGTGCATTAAGTTTAGGCTTCGTAATTTTCGGAAAACTTCACAAGTGGGAGGAGCCGCGCCTCCTAGTCGTTCGTGAACATTTAGTAGTTCCGTTAGAGTACCTTCTAGCAGTGGAATTGCGAGGCTGAAGTGTGATAAACTTCCGACGAACATTAGAAAATTTTCAATTGCGTAGTTAATCATTTCGGTTGTATGAATTTTCGTAGACTGAAGTCCCATTTGGCTGACTGTGGTTTTTATATTTTTCTGGAATAATGAAATTTCTTTTGTAATCAAAATTCTCTCGGTAGGGGAGGATAAGACTATGTTTTACTTTCTTAACCAATGTAATGTCATGTCCCATGCTGAGTTTTGGTATTCTTTGGTTCATGATCTCGAACTTGCTTATATTTTAAATACTCGTGTACCTTCAAGGGTAGTTTTGCTTTATACGCAGGGTCGGATTTATTTTATTCTCTATTTCGGGGATATCTCTTCATATTGGGTTTCTGTAATAGTTTGTAATTTGCTATTACATAGTAAGTTTCTGTAGTTTATATTTTGATAGATGATTCTAGTATTTGCGTTCGTTTTTCTTGACGGTCCTGCTTCTGGGCTTTTCATCTCCATATACTGGTTTTCTTCTGGATTCGCCTTAGGTGGGGGCTGTGGAGGTCGTGAATACATATAACTTGGATTTTCTAAGTCTGTGGTAGGTGGCGTCCATCTTATAAATCGTCCAGTTGTAGGTTCTCTGGGTCGCAACTCTAATTCTTCTGTGATGCAATTCTGGGTACTGGGGCGTACTGGTTGTGTTCTTAGTTTCACAAGGTTTAATATGTTGAAAGTGACGCTTATTGAGGCGACAGTTGCAATTAAAATTATCGTTATTATCAAAGGTGTAGGGCCAAAGGTTTCTGCGGCTGGTTCCTGTGTTTCTTCTGCGTCACAGTATACATAGTACAGCAATATGTCCGATTCACTGACAATATTAGTTTCGTTATCTAAGTGTTTTAGGTAAACTAGATAGTTTTCTCCACAATTTAATATTATTTGTGCTGTATTTGATTTTGGAAATGACATGGTGATTTTTATAAAAGTGTTCATACTAATCCATCTGAGGTCGGTTGATTCCTTAAAGCTAGTTTCTGTGAAATTCCATTCTATTTTCGTTAGAATTTGGTGTCCAATCTTTGCTTGAGTGGTAAACCTGGGTTGCCATCCCTCATTTTCTTTGAAGAGGGTGGTGGTATGTCTTGATTCTCCTATTATAATCACTGAAAGTGATAGAATAGTGTTTTAAAAATTTTTCTCTTCTCTTTTTTTTTTTTGTATATATTTTTCTTTCTCTTTTTTCTTTTCCCTTATACTTACATTAGAATTTATAATTTATATCTTTCCTTAATATTATCATTATTTTTTCTTAGTTGCTATGTGATTTCTTAAACAGTAGTTACGGTCCTGTTTTCGTTGTCTTCCCGTCTTTCTATATATCTGTCATCATTTGGTTGTTCTGGCTTGTTTTCGGGTGCATCTCTTCTTGGGGGTCGATGTTTATTTAGAAGTAGTAAAGTCAAAGGTCCCATAAAAGCTGCTAATAGGGCAATTGTGCATCCCTTTACTTGATGTATGGAAAGTGCATGTAGGAAGGTTCCTAATAAAAATTTTAATACTCTAAATATGAAATACAATCCTAGAAATCCTGATGTCCAATCTCCGATGAAAAGAAAGTAACCATATATTTTTTTCAAAAAGGAATTTGCTAGTTGTTCCATCTCTGCCTTGTTGAATAGAGATAATGTGGAATATCCTTGTGATTCAACATGTTGTCCAGCCATTTTTCGTGTAATTATGTTGTCTAGAGCAGCTCGTTTTAAACCAAATAGCATAGCTTGTTGTGCGCTTCGTATTTCGTTGCTTGAATAGATTCCTCCATGTCCAATAGGTTGGATTGGTTTTATTTGTAATTGGTTTTCTTCCTCTGGTTTTAATTGTATCGGCCTTACATTATAGGTGGGTAAGGGATCGAATCCTATCCATTCGGAGTTTAGATAATATAATGTTGGTATTATTGAATTGCATTCTGTTTCTTGTCCTTTTGAAATCAAAATTCTACTTAGTGGTGACATGAACATGCTTATATTATCGTGTCTGACTGGTAATTCTAGGAAGCAATGCTTTGTTCGGCGTACCTGTACAATTACGGGTAAACATTTCTAATTTCGCATAGTGTCTTACTTCCCTAATGTACCTTGTATTTTTTAAAATTAATCCTAAAAGATCGAAACTGACGGATAGTATGTTTTTCTTTTTATGTGTGTTGATGCATTGTTTATTTCTACTTCATAGTACTTTTCAATCAATTTGTAAAATTTATTTGCCGATATTTTTCATCAGTACAGCAACGTATAGATTCTCGGAAAGGGTCTGCTAATCGCATAGCGGTCTTTGTTTAGTCTGATACAGGCTCGTGGGTGGCGTCGGCTTGTCTGAGTTGGCATCATTCCTTGCCGGTATATTATGTAAACAGGTGCCTTGATCTGTCTAAAAGGCGTTGTCCTCTTTAGTAGCTTGCATTCTTGAAATTCTTTGTCGTGTGATCTGGTTTTTTAGAAGTTTGTGAATATTCTAAAATTAGATTGTCCTGTCTGCGTTGGTACATTTTTGTCTAGGCAGGGGATTGTTTCTTTTCGTTTCTCATTTTCTACTTCGTTCTTATAGACGATATACAGGGTGGGTGGTTTCTACTGATAAGTTTCTTAGTTTTTCGTTTGTGATTTTTTTTTTCTTCTTTGATTTTCTTAACTTACGAGTTATATATATGTCTGTCTAAGCGTATATGTTTTCCTTACTTAAATCTAGGTTGATTATTTATGCAATTTCCATTATATACTAATTTTCTTATTTTAGTTTTGCGAATATTCGCCGTAAAAATCAGGTTTTCTGATTATTCGTCCACTTCGAGTTCGTAGTAACTTTTCCTCTGCTGATGTATCATCATTCTCAATTTCAGATTCGGGGTCGAAATTCATGAAGGCAGGGGGTTCTTCGTCATCGCTTTCGGAAAATGGGGGTAGTTCATCGTCCAATTGATTTATGTGGTTTTCAAGTTCTATATCAAATAAATCATTATCATCAGGATTTTGTATTTTTACTTCGGTGATAGGGGTTTCTTCCAAATTTTGTTCAGGCGTTTCGTCATTTGGAACGTCCTCAAGGTTTTGTTCTCGTTTTTCTTCTGTTGGTATAACGTTGGGTAGTTTTTCTTGACTAGGTATAATGTAATGTAAGTGAGCGGGCTGTGGCTCTTTGGTTTTTCTTGTTTCGACTCTCGGTTCCTCTTCGGTTTCTTCTAGAAGTTGTTCGAAGTGTTTTTCTGGGCAGCGACATATCTTTAGTCTGTTTGAATGAACCACGTGTTCTCTTTTTCCATTTATTTCTTTAATTTTGTAGGTAACTGGTCCTTTTACTTCTATTACTCTATACGGTCCTGTATAGTAAGGTCGTAGTTTAGTTGCTAAGTTTGGTTTTCCTGATATTGCAGGAGTATAAAGATATACTCTGTCTCCTTCTTTATATTGTCTTGGCTTTGTTTTCTGGTTGTATCGATTGCATTGCTTTTCCGCGGTAATTTCCAGATTTTCTTTGGCTTGATTAAGGGCATAAGTCATCTTTTGTCGCATTTCCGTGGCATAATTTTCATCGAGATCGTATTTACATCGTTTTGGTTTAAGACTTAAGTGTTGTGGTAATTCCATGTCTCGGCCATACATAAGATAAAACGGACTTTCTTTAGTGGATTCTTGAACATTATTCCGGTAAGCCATAAGTGCAAATGGTAAGTATTCATCCCAAGAATTGTTTTCGTTGGTGACATAGTGTCGTAAGTTTGTCTTCAAAGTTGCATGCGAGCGCTCCAAGGCTCCATTTGATTGTGGGTGGAAAGCAGTTGTATTGATTTTATCTACATTTAGAATTTTACATATCTCAGCGAATAATTGTCCTACGAATTGTTTTCCTTGATCTGTCAGAATTTGTCTGGGTACTCCGTGTCTCGTTATAATGTTTTCTACGAAGGCCCGCGCTACGGTGCTAGCGTGTATATCAGGTAATGCAACAGCTTCAGCAAATCTGGTGAGATAGTCCATACAAGTCAGTATATATTTATTTCCAGATCTTGTCCTATTTAAAGGTCCCACTATATCTAAACTAATCCGTCCAAAGGTTACATATGGTACTGGTATTTTCTTCATTTCATCGGGTGGTTGATACGTCTTTTTGTTTATGCTGCATGAATGACATTGTTGGCAGAAACGTTTAATATCACTTGTCATTCCGTCCCATATAAAATCTCGTTTTATTAGTTCTAAAGTCTTTTTCTGTCCTCCGTGACAAACCATTGGTGAGTTATGGTATAAATCCAAAATTTCGGGTATCATGCTTCTAGGCGCAACGACTTTATCGGTTCTTTCGCAATCCTTCCTAGTAGCATATAGGATTCCATCATTGTCTTGGTAAAAATATCCAGAATCATCAGGTAAATTTTTAATAATTTCCTGTAGTTTTTTATCTTCTTGTTGTTGTCGTAATATATCCGCGCGTGTCCATATTATGTTGGTCATAGGGCTTCCTTCTTTGTGAATATCTACTCTCGCTATTTTTTCTGGTGTTCTGTCCTTGTGTAGCTCTAGTGTTGGTTCCTCGTTGGTGCTCTCGCGTAGTCTGGTAAGTGCGTCTGCGTTTGCATTCTTCTTTCCAGGGCGGTAATCAATGGTAAAACTGTATTCCATTAGAAACATGGCCCATTTTGATAAACGTGAACTGCTATCTTTTATATTCAGAATGTATTTAAGTGGTTTGTGGTCACTATATATGAAAAAATGTGTGCCTGTGATATAATATCTGAATTTTTTCACACCTTCTATGATAGCAAGACATTCCCGTTCGATGACAGAATATCTTCTTTCAGCGCTCAAAAGTGATCTACTGTGGTAATATATTGGGTGTTCCATGTCTTCATATTTTTGACATAATATTACTGATATGCTAGTATTGCTAGCGTCGGTGCAAAGGATAAATGGTCGATTAAAATCGGGATATTTTAATATGGGTGGTGTTATTAAAGCTGTCTTTAAAGTTTCAAAAGCTTCTTGTTGTTTGTCTGTCCAAATGAATAGCGTATTTTTCTTTGTTAAAGCTGTCAAGGGCTGTGAAATTTCTGAAAATCGGGGTACAAAACGTCTATAGAACCCGCATAATCCTAAGAAAGCTCGAATCTCCTTTACTTTTCTTGGTACAGGATAGGTCTCAACTATTTTGGTTTTTTCCGGATCTGTACTACATCCTTTTTCACTTATTACATGGCCCAGATATTTTGTCTCTTTCTTCAAGAAATGACATTTTGTTGGTTTGAATTGTAGGTTGCTTTGTCGCATTACCTCGAAAACTTTTCTTATTTTTGATAGGTGTTCTGGTACTGAATCTTTTGAGTAGATTATGATGTCATCTAGGTAGACTAGTATGTCGGTACCTATTAAACCGGAAAAAATGCTAGAAACAAAACGTTGGTATGTACTAGGACTATTTGCTAAACCCATTGGCAATCTTTTGAACTGATAAGTTTTTTCAGTTGTAACGAAAGCACTTTTTTCTCTGTCTCTCTCATCTAGTTCTATTTGAAAATACCCACTTGCCATATCAAGTGTAGAAAACAAACTTGATCCAGTAAGACTATCTAGGGTCTCTTGTATGTTTGGGAGAGGCCAGTAAATCGGCTTCGTAATACTGTTGAGCATTCGGTAATCTACTACAATCCTGTATTGAGGCTCTTCTCCAGGGTGTAAGTGTTTTTCTACTAATATAACAGGGGCTCCCCATCCACTCTCCGATTCTTCTATAATACCATCTGTCTCTAATTTTCGTAACTCATTGTCTAAAATCTTTTTTCTATGGAAAGGAATTCTATACGGTTTCATACAAATTGGTGGCACATCCTCTGTGATTATTCGATGCTTTACTTTAGTAGTGCAAGATAATTTCTGAGTGGTTGCTTTAAATACGTCAATATATTCTTGGACTAATGCTCTAAGTTGCCATTCGCCCGGTGTAGTAGGTGTCAATAAGTGTAGATTTTCCAATATTTCATTATTGTCTCGCGTACTTATTTTTCTTATCCTGTGTATATGTTTTTCGGTTGGTAGCGTTTTTTCCGTTTCAGCAGCGTAAGCATAAGCTATGATAGTTTTCTTTGGTAATGTTACTTCATACGGATTGGTATTCATAATCCTAACAGGTACTTCCTTTTTATTTTTACATGCTATCCTGGCAATTAAAATTCCTGATGGATTCTCGTCATGTGGTTCTATTATGATATTCTCAGTTACTCCGGCCCTGTATTTGTGAATTAGCGCTTGACAGAGGACTTGAGTTCGAGGAGGTATTTTGATACTTCCATATAATCGTACCGTACTACATATTGAAGGGTCATTGCTCCTGACGTCATAGTCTGGCGTTTGTGTCAACGAATTTCTATCCGTGGAGTTTCCGTTTGTCTGCTCATTTGTTTCTGATTTGCTTTGGAAAATTTTGTTATCTTTCTGTCCTTCTGTGGTATGTTGGGAAACTGTATTCTTCTGGGAAATTTTTGTTTTCTCCCGTGTAACTCCTATATCTTCCTGAAGTGTTATCTTTTGTAAGACTTCTGTACTTCTTTGTTGTGGAACTTCTTTAGTTTTGTGTTCCGGTTTCCTTTGTGAAACTCTTGTAGTTTTCTCTTGTGAAACTTTTTTCTTTTTCTTTTCCGTTTCTCTTTGTAAAACTTCTTTTTCTGTACTTCTATGTTGCATAACTTCTTTCGTTTTGTGCTCAGGTTTCCTTGGCGAAACTTTTGAGGCTTCCTGTTGTGATACTTTTTCCTTTGTATTTTCTATTTCCTTTTGTAAAACTTCTTTATGTTCCTGACTTTTTCTATGTTCTTTTGGCGTGTTTTGGGAATCTGCAGCTTCCTTTTCTTTGTCTGTCTCACTTGTCGTAGGGTCTGTTGGTTCCTGAAAATCAAGATGGCGGCCAACCATCTGAATTTCTAAGTCCGTCGTTATTGGCCGTAACAAAGAACTTTTTGTACAAGTGTTTCCTGACAACGCTTTTCCCATGTCAAAATGACATTGTATATTTTGTTTGAATAAGGTAAGGACTTCCTTTACTTCATTTCTAAGTAGCTTTACTTCTTTTTCAATACTGTTTTCCGCATCTTGGTGCATCTTTTTTCTATGTATTTCTTGTTTCACTGTGGTAATAGCTAGGTTATGGTCAATTTCTTCTTCTAGAGCAATAACTTCATTAAATATGTACATTAAATTTTCTCCCCAATCTATCTTCACATTGTGGTTCGCTAGGAAATCTAACCCTAGTAATATGTCAGCGTCAAAACTCACAGACTCGGTTATCAAAAATCTTTGCATAACTGTAGTATGAGTCCCTATCTTTACAGGAATATGAACACTGCCATATTGAGGTATTGTCTTTCCTTGGATATCTTTCAAGTTACTATCTATTTTTGTATTTATATTAAACCCCTGGGCAATTTCAGGCGTGAGGAGGCATACTGAGGCGCCACTGTCTATAAATGCCCGTACTTTCTTGTTATTTATTTCTAGAGTAATTGTATTTTTATTTATATTTTTACATTCACACATTCTCCTCACGTTATCTGATAAATTTACCATTGGGACTCGTTGGCAGCCGCACTTTGGGGTCGCAAGGTGACTGCGTTGGCATTTAAATTTTCCGTATCTTTTCTCGGAATATCACGATTCAAAGAGCTATTTTCTGGATAATCACAATAGGTATGCCTGTTATAATAGTTCTGTGGTTCTTTATTTCTGTCGTTTATATCTCTCGGACTCTCTTGCTGTGGGAACTCGTTTCTTTTACTCTCGCGTCTAGGTGGCTCATAGGATCGGAATCTATCTCGTGGTTGTCGTGTATATATTTCATTTCTTCTTTGCTGGAACTGTGATATTTTTGGGCAATTTATTTTAAAATGTCCCGGTTCCTTACAATTGAAACAGCGCCTAATATTGGGTTCAGTTTTATTCCTACAATTATCTATGTCATGTCCTTTCATTTTACAGTGCGTACAGTATTTGTTTTGGAAACCTGGGTGTAGTCTTTTTCTACATACTTCAAAATCATGCCCCTTTATTTTACAGAAACTGCAAAATCTATGCTGGTATTGTTGGCTTTTCATTTTCCTACAATTTTCTATAGTATGTCCCGTTATGTTACAAAATTTGCAAAAGATATTTCCTGAATGTTCTTCCAATTTCCTACAATTTTCATAATCATGTCCCCTTAATTGACAAAAATTGCAATATTTCTCATATGGATGTTTAATTTTTATTTTATTTAAATTGTCGATCATTTCCTGCAATTCTGCTGTATACAACGCATCCGCAATTGTCTTTGCTTGTGCCGATAATACCTTGTCTCTTATGGTTGGTAACAGACCTAACACGAAATGCCTAAGTAAGTCTTCTTCGAATTGTCTCTCTAATGCAGCAGCAGCTGTTTTATCGGGGGAAGTTACCCTAATTTTATTTCCTGCTATTTTTATCCTAGTTAAATATTCCCTACACGATTCTCCGTTTCTCTGTTTACATTCCACAAAATCTTTTAATTCCTGACCTGGTACCGATTTTTTCTTGAATTGATCCCTAAACTGAGTAGTAAAATTTCCCCAATCCTTAGTGATTTTTAAATTGTTGTTTGAAAGAAAATATAGCTTTGCTAAGCCTTTTATTTTGAGTGTAGCAACAGCTACTTTTTGTTCGTCTGTCCATTTTGCAATAAGACCCGTTGTGTTTATGTGCTCGATAAATTCCTCAATGTCGGTGGTACCGTCATAATTTGGTACATTTTCAATGCCACAAAATATAGTGTTAACAGCAGCAGGCGCAGTTTTTTCTGCCATTTTTCTGTCTATTTATTTATTTTTTTTTTCTTATCTCTTTTGCGAACAACCCTTATACTTGCGCATAAAACCTCACACATCTGACACCATTGTTATACCCCGCGACCTGGTCATATTGGCTGTGCACGAAAGGGAGCGAAACTGCAGCGTGGTAAACGGTTTTGTTGTAATTTTGAGGTTTATTGTAGCGCTGTATTATGAGTTATTCGGGTCTTGAGATAAGAAAAAAACACTTGAAAGGTTTTAAACTACTCTATTTTTAATCTAAATATTCATAACAGTTAACAATTAGGGTAGCAACAAATGTACGATAGTCATACAGGAGTTATTCAACTATTTCTGGCAATATTCGGTGGTAAAATTATAATTTAATACGGTTATGTCAACATCATTGGTACAATTCGGTTATAAAATATATTTAAAGTTGTAAAGGTTCAAAACATTGTTCAGGGCAATTTTTACTTACAGAAGTAAAAGATGATTATATAAGCTAGCATATCTCTCTCTTGCTCTACTCGTGTTCTTCTCTCTATAGATCGAATGGTTTTTTAAACGTCTGCGGGTTAATTAGGTCATTGGCTCTCTTTTACGTTAAAAATATGATTTTCACTTGCAAATGTTTCAGTTTATTTAGCACTAAAGAGTTTGAAAGTTTTTAAATAGATATTTGTCACTAGGGTTCTGGAATTTCGACTGGTATTTGATTTTTATGGAATTGTCTTTAATAATTAGATTAATTATTACTTTTAAAATTATTTGACTAATCCGGGGTCTTAGTCTGGATAAATAAGAATGATTCGAATGGTGTTCTTTTGACTTGATTGTTAAAATTCTTAAGAAACTTACTGATTTTTCGGAGTTCACGGCACTAATTTAACTTTACTTTATTTCACTGACTTTTCTTATTAATCTGGAACTATGTGACGTGCCTTAGTTAGGTCTTGTTGTTTCTTCAATTATTCTGTTCGAACTCTCTGAAATGACGGCATGTTAGAGTTTTTATATTTTCGCAATTTTGCAGGGGAAAATTGGGGATATTCGTCCAACCTATCCGAGTCAGTTTTTGGAAGTTTTGGAGCTTATTCTCCGCCTCTAAGAGGTGTATCGAAGTGGCTGTCAGATTTGATTAATAGGCGATGTGATCACCGATGACATCGCTTTTTACCAAGAATTATTGTGAAATACGACAAAATTTTAATAAAAACGATAAATTTTTATTACCTTTTTCCGTTCTCAGCGTCTATTTTAAAAGGTGAATATCCGTAGATGAGATGACCTCGTTTTTGTGGGAGGGCATTTTATTTCTTGGTTCTCGGGGATTGATTGCTTTGTCCAATGAGAGAGTACTACGTTTTGGATAAGTTATATTCTGGGTGGACTTTTAGCTTGCGATTCTTTTATGGGCGTGGAGAGTTATGCGCACTGATATGTTAATTTTTCATTAATTCTGGACGTTCGTGACTAACGTATCTCGTGAAGCAATTTGACTTAGAAAAAGATGAAGTACATTATTTTACTTTGAGAGTTTTTAATTATTTCTCATTGTTTTATTTTGTGTGAAATATTTTTATTTAGAAATTCTATCGTGACTCCGCGGTCCATCACACATTCATCATTTGGAATAGAAGCGATGACGAACTCCAAGCCTTTCTACATCACATGAATAACTTGGCACCAACAATCAAGTTTACCATGGAGAAGGAGGAAAACAATAAACTACCGTTTCTAGACGTCATAGTACAGAAGAACAGGGACACCATCCAAATATCGGTATATAGAAAGAAAACTCACACTGGTCGATATCTTAATTACGCCTCAAACCACTCAAATACCATAAAACATGGGATAGTCAAAATCCGAAGATTAGGACAGCAATACAAAATTCGAACAGTATTCAGCTCCAAAGATTTCTTAAGAAGCCACCTGACGAAGGTGATGCCAACCAGCCAAAGGGACACGAAGAACTGCGTATATAGAATACCTTGAGAGTGCGGACAATCCTATGTTGGTGAAACTCTATATACGCCCCCTTGAAACAAGAATTAAGGAACACCGAAACCACACAAAGAAGGGAGAAACAAACAGATCTGGTGCGGCAGAACAAGGCCACCACTTGCAATGGTCAGAGGTAAAAATAATACTCAAAGAAGAACACTGGCGAAAGAGGAAATTCAAAGAAGCGGCCGTCATAACCCAAAATCCAGACTGCTTTAGTAAGCCCTCTTTAGACATAAGAAATATTTGGAAACCCTTGTTAAGTAGATATAAGCTTAGTTTAGAACCACACAGTAATGCATGACTGCACCAATCTCGGTCATGCGCTGCTAACCAAGAGGTAGTATAAATACCCTCGTAGGAGATCCTCACCAGTTGAAACGTTGTGATATTAATAAATAATGACAATGGAAGTTCAAAACACATCTATCATTCACGATACATCATTGTCTCAAACCTTCAAAACAAACAAAATAGCGATTTATTTATTTATTTATTTATTTATTCATTTATTGATGTTAACATGCACAGAGTACATTTACATAGGTCATAAGATCTAATACTAGGTTAAAAATAAAAGTTACACAATAATAAAAGTTACATAATAAGTGAACACTAAACAAAATTAAACATAGGCATAATATAGGATAAAATCTGACAGACATTAAAGGGAAGATTGGCACTGAAAGTATTCCTCAAAAGAGTAAAAAGCCTTACTTATTAAAAAATGTTTTATTCTCCTTTTAAATGCAAGTGGTTCCAGTGTCACCACTTCAGTAGGCAGATGATTAAAAAATTTTATTCCGTAATAGGATTGTTTTGAAACAGATAATACATGATCATGACAAAAATTGGACTTCTCTAGCTATACTTTTTGCAAATTCATTAACAAGATTTTCCATTTCAAGTTGCTTTAAAAAGTTAGACTGTATAGAAATGATAGCAAGATTTTCTAACCGCTCCTTGGCCCATTCTAGATCGTAAATAATTTTTAATCGACTTTAATTTAGAGAATGACCTCTCGGCTGTAGCTACAGAAACTGGAATAGTTCATGATATGCGCAATGCAATCGTAATGTTTGGAAATTAGTGGGTTAGGCTATTTATTGCAATATAATTAAGTGTTTCTACTAGAGACGTCGCGTTTTTGTCGCCATTTTGCAGAAATTGTAATTCGTGTAAAAGTTCTGTTCCGTCTATATCTTTCTCGTTTCGATCTTTGTCAGTTAAGGTTACTTCCAGTTTTTTACGAAAATTAAATTGATCTTGGTCAGAATATTTGCCGAAAAATCCACAAAAACTAAAAACATCAGAATGACACGATAATAGTTTAAATCTTTCATGTACGGATACTACGGATGAAAGAGTAATGTCTAGCATTCTAAAAAAGCAATTTACTTTAAATTTCATTTCTCGATTTTCAATCGGCTGATCGTCACCTTCGTAAGAAAATTGTTTTTTAATCTTTCATAGCCTTAAAAATTCTGCAGATATAAATTTTGCATCAAGTAATATAGAAAATACTTTGCTTCTTTAACTTCGTTTAAAATATTATTTCTTATATTGTCATAATTTAATGGTTTCGTTTTGAATTTTATCTCCAACGTAGAGTGGAATATGTTTTTGAGATCTATTAATATGTGCAGACATGACTGGATCAAATTTTGCTATCATTTCTATACATTTTAAAAAAATGTCCATTATTTCTTTTAAATAATTTGTTACTAGGACCACGAAAAGCCAAGTTTTGTTCAGCCAAAAATTGAATAGTATAAATTATTCTTTCAATGACACTACGCCAATGTTTAGTATTATTTTTTAATAAATTTTGCATTTCCGAATCAACGGTTCGATTAGTTTTTAATCTTTCTAGTAAATCTGACCAGACCCGTAAGTTTTGAAAATGAGATTTACTTTTTTTGTGGATTTTCAAATGTTCGCTTAAATGATGCCAATCATTGAAACCGTCTTGGTTACTTAATTTAGTGTTTTTAAAAGTCAATGGATAGTTGGGGTCGGGGTCATTGAATATTTTACAGCAGAAGCAGAAAACTGCATTTTTTTCAATAGAATATAGCAACCAATGACACTGAACCTTTTCACCATTTAACAAAATTCGAGTAAAATATATATCGGAAAACTTTTGTCTTTAGGATACATAGTTTTATTTTGATAATGCATTGGACCTTTTTCGACAAGTTCTTGCACCTGGATTGGAGACAATACACTCGACCAAAGTCCTGGATCGTTAGAAAGGGGCGCTTCTTCGGATAATTCGTCTTGCTTACTCGAACGTGATGGTATCGACACTGACTGAAACGTATTAGGATCTAATTATTTTGGATCTCCTCCTCATAAGCTTGCTTTTCTAATTCTGAGGGCAAGTTTGATTTTGTTGAATGTAGAAAATCACTGTTATCAGAAGTAGTGTCTTGTGTGGTCTTTCGAAAAAAGTTACTAATTTTGAAATTGGTTTTCTCCAAGTCTTCTTCCTGTTTTCGCTTGTTAAGCAAGTTTTGGTAACCAGACAATTTATTTTTTGCTTCTCTGGCCATCTAAATAAAATAAATAAAAAATATTAAACACTAAGCCTTATTTGTTTCATAAACAAAAGTTATTAAAAAGAAAAATAATTATTTGCATCCCGGTTAATTAATTTACTTAATCACTTATTTACCTTATTTGTAATTATTTTTCACAATTATTGCGGTAGATACGTAATAGCAAATAAGGCACTAATCAAGACAAGAATGAAAAATTAAACTGGTACATCGATTACGAACACGCACAATTTTGCAAGTTTAAACCAGCGCGTCCAACGCACGCGAATTTTCGCGCCCCCACAGGAAGAGGAGTAGTAAAACTTCACCACTGGTATTGGTCGCCGACCGGCGCGGCGGTCGATGTTGGTGGATATGCATTTTCACCACCGGTATTCATAGATAATTTTTTTTTAGTTTTATGTTAATTTGTGTTGAAGGCCTGGCGCCTTTAAGGCCTTGGCACCGTCGTGCGCCGCACAACCTTGCCCATATGGACAGCGCGTCCCTGGCATGGACGAATATTTGTGTACATTGATATGTGCTGATTTACCGACTCAAGACGGAAAATATTCGTGTTCGACTAAATCTATTCGTTAACGAGCACACATTTTTCTTCCGCACATGCGATAAAATACCCAAATATCAAATATCTGTACAAAAAATAACGCACGTGAGTAGCCGTGGTACGACTTGTTTTGTCAATAGGACGAATATCGAAGGCAATGGTTGGTTAATAATAATTTTTTATTGTGGACTAAAAAAGCAGACAGAAATAAAGTTAAACGCACTTTTTATGTCTCTTTCTGGGAATTCTTCAACCGTTACAAAATAAAATAGTCAGCTAACTGTGAAAATAAGAAATATATATGCTTTCCGAGACGATAACACTAAAAAGAGACGCCTGAGATTTTATCTTTGCAATCTTTCTTGCTAAATAAAGCGTGCTTAAATCTGATACAGTATTCTTAAATTAAAAGGAAAATATAGATTTAATTGAAGTTTTTACAAGTTTGTTACTTGGAATTTTAAATTATTAGGTAAACAAAATAGTTTATATATATAATATAGGTATTAAAAATAGATAAAATACTAATAATAATATAGGTACCTAACCTAACCTAGTTCAGCAGGGAACTAATAATGTTTTAAAATATAAGAATGTTTTATTTTAGCATTTACAAAAATATTTAAGAAAGAGGAAACAATGTGTAGAAGTCAGTGCAAAGGTCAATGGGAGTAAAGTTATTGAATACGGAGTACCACAGGGCACCGTCTTACCATTTACCTATATTAATGATCTTTTTAAGGTGAATAAGTCACCATCGGAAAAAATAAGCTTTGCTGATGATACGATCGTTTGTTTTTAATCAAGGTAACACCTGGGCATAATTAAAAAATCTCATTGAAAATGATTTTTACCTGACTTATTTTCCATTCTGTAATCTGTATAAGATAAAGAGATAACGCACTTTTCAAATCCGGAATACTCATTCATTTCAGTTTTGAGTTTAAGTAACATAAATTCAAAATCTACTATTTAAAAGCGAAATAAATATATTACTTACCAAAAAAGGATATCATTTTTGCCAATCTTTATACAAGTCCGTGGCTCTTATGAGCAAAATATATGTCCGCATCCCGCATCGTAAATAGATATTTTAAAACTCATATAGAGTGACTAAAAAAAAAACGTAAAGTCAAATCTGGTCTTATCTGGCGGGTTTACGATTTAACAAAGACATACTTTCAATTTTTCTTTTCTTTTATTGCGTTTAATCATACTAACCAAATAAAATCCGTCAGACAAATATGACAGACTTATGCAATTTTGGCATGAAAGAAAAGGATAGGTATTTTATTTAATTTTCAGCGATTCACAAAAGTTTGTACCTGCCCAAGTACCTGCCACCTTCGTCTTGATTTAAAGATGTCAGTTTTGTGACTTTGACAGTTTGTGACAAAATGAAAAAATTTTCTGGGTTTTTGCATCCCCAAGCAAAAAAAACGGTACTTCTGTTGAATATTTCCCTCATATATAAAAAATCTCATAAGAAGTGTGGTCTTTCGCAAGAATTACAGCGAATATTTCCCTCATATATAAAATATCTCATAAGAAGTGTGGTCTTTCGCAAGAATTACAGCGATAATTCCACAGTAGAAGCGATAATTCCACAGTAGAAGCGATAATCCCCCAGTAGGTAGCTATCAATCATAATCAAGTTTTTACTACTACTGTGTACTAACAATCATACAAATCCATAATTTTTGACTGTTTATAAATATATTATTTATTATGTACTTTTTTTAATTTTAATACTAACTTAATACTTTACATTATATTTATAAATATATTTAAAAAATAATAATAATAATATTATATTTTCTTTACCAACATTGGAGGCGTCTTTTGCATATCCTGGTATATGGGCATTTAAGTGTAACCACGGTTACCGCAAAAACTTTTATTATTGAACTTACTTATGTCAATCTGCGACATTTAAAAAGTGAATTGATTACAAATCAAGATTTCTTTAAAGATATGGAACGTTTTGGTAGTCACTCTATAAAAGAAATTTATACAAGCATTACCAACAGCACAATACAATTTTTCGGGAAATATTCCACCGAATACCACTCGTGCATCAAAAATAACCAGATAATTCTGCTTTCAAGCGTGTTGTAGTATTGTAACTGCATTCGGTTATTTTCATTTTTGATTAAATCTCGAAAAAGCCCTCCTTCTTCGAAGTCGGGCTCTTTCGGATTTAATCAAAAATGAAAATAAACTCATTCAGTTACAATACAACACGCTTTCAATCAGAATTATCGGTAATTTTGATGCACTAGTGGTATTATACCCGATAAGCTATTTCGAAAATGCAAGAAAAAGTGGAAATTCGCCAACCAATATTCAGGAAACAGCAGCCAAAGCACTAGGAATTAGTTTAAGGGCTGTGCAGAGAATTGCGCATGAAAAAAAACATAACATAATACCCAAGAATACTAAAAAATGTAAACGAAGAAAGCCAAAGACTGAGGATTTAAGCGAAAATATTAAAATGGGAGTTCGAAATGTGATTTACGATTTATACAGATCAAAAACCAATGTAACTCTTCCAGTTTTACAAGAAACATTAAAAATTCGGGGTGTTTTGGAAATTGGACTTGAAGCGCTATCAAAATTAATAAAAAAGTTAGGTTTTCGCTATAAAAAAGACTGTAACCGAAGATTTTTATGTGAGCAGCCACAGATAGTGAGCCAGCGTGTTCAGTTTTTAAAAAATTAGAATTACAAATCGAAATTTAGAAAAGTGGTATTTTTAGACGAAACGTGGATATTTTCAAATGGAAGTGGTTCAAAATCTTGGCAAGATGATTCTGTGAAAAGCGTGAAAAGGAAAAAGGGATGTGGCACGGGAAAGCGGTTTTATTATTTATTATTACATTATTTTACATGCTGGTTCTGTAACAGGATATGTTCCAGGTGCAAGCTTAATTTTTTCTTCAACATCAAAAAGTGCTGACTATCATGATAATATGAATTGCGAAATGTTTGAAAAATGGTTAAAAGTTCAATTGATACCAAATTTGGATTCTCCGTCTTTAATTGTATTAGATAATGCATCATATCATTCAAGAATTTTAAATAAACAGCCTACTTCATCTTGGAGGAAAAATGATATTTATGAGTGGCTTGAAAAACACAACCAAAATCCTTCACCAAATATGCTTAAATCGGAACTCCTATCAATGGCAAAGTCTCTTAAAAAACCAAGAATATACGCGGTAGATGAAATATTGCGTGAATATGGCCATGAGGTTCTACGACTGCCGCCATATTATTGCCAGTTTAACGCAATAGAATTAATATGGGCCGGGGCAAAGTCTTATTATGAAAAACATGTAGGTGATGGTCTTAAATCCGACCAAGTACAAATAGTTTGGCAAGATTCTTTGGATCATATTACACAAGAGTACTGGAAGAAATCAGTGGAACATACAGAAATATTAATAAGGGATTGGTGGGATCGAGAACAAGTACTAGATGTCGAAGTAGCGCCAATGATAATTGCTCCATTCGAAGACGACTCAGACGACGAGGACTTCTCAGATTTTATAAGTGACGATGAAAGTTTTTAGTCTATAATTTGTTTATAAACGGTTTTCTTTGTTTACATTTTTTAGTATTCTTCGGTATTATATTATGCTTTCTTTCATGCACATTATTCTGCACAGTCCTTAAACTAATTCCCAGTGCTTTCGCTACGGTTTCCTGCATATTGGTTGGCCAATTTCCACTTTTTCTTTCATTTACGAAATAGTTTATCAGACTAAATGCCATTGATTTTTAGGTTTTAGTAGTAAAATTGTTAAAATAAATTACACTGTTTATTATTGTCGTTTTTAATAAATACATTTAAGGTATACTATTTACAGGGATGGCGAACCAATGGCACGCGACATAAAATTTTGGCTCGCCACCGATCACAAAGTTTACTATGAATTATTATATTACGAATTGCGACGGCACGTCTATGGCCTCATTAAACATTTCTTTAGAAAAAATGCACGTTAATACATAAAGATTCGCCACCTCTGTACTATTATGTACATAATTTTTGCAAAAATAATAATATTATATCTGGCTATCTTCACGACTTCACGACAGTTAAAATAATAAAACTATGTATCTTTTCTCCGGGTATATTGATACCTACATAGTCTCACAGCATTTTGATATAAGCTGTGGAATTTTCGAATTGATTTATATGATCCGTGACCTTTGGACCCGCATTTTGAGACCGGTTTAGACTTTATACGTTTCTTTCTCCCACTTATTTTTAGCGGGGCGCTTATTGGCTTAACAGGGGCAAAATACGTGTAAAATAAATTTGGGATTTGATACCTCACCGGCTCTAGTAGCTTTTTCTCGTTGACTTTTGAAGTAGGTAACCTATTAAATTGGAAATATTTTTTTAGCCTGATATTACACAACAAAAATTTAGCCAATGTGTAATTTGATTTTTTTTTATATTTAATTTATTATTATCTGCTGAAATAAACTAAAATTTGTTTAATTTATTTAACATTTCATCGACATTTTTTGGTGGTCGCTAGTCAGGGGTTTTACTGTATATTGTTTATCTAATTTTCCACCATCATTTTGGTTATTAACAGCCGCTTGCAGCGACTTTTTTTTAAAGGACCTTTAGGGTAAAGGCCCTTTAAAGTGCCATTAGAGTATTTTGTATCTTGCACCGATTTTAATGGTCTTTTAAAGCGTTCTTTAAAGGACCATTAGTTAATTGGCCAAATTTGGTCACTTAAAGCTGTTTTAAGGTTAATTGTTTGATTTTTGACACAAAACTCAAAAACAGACAGAAGAAAAGATGGATTATGTAAACGTTATTGAAGATGGGTTGGTAGAGGATGGTGTTGCAGATGATTTGGAAATATTGGATTTTGTTGTATTTGGCTTCCCTCGAAGACTCAATGAGCGCCGTAATTATTACGAAGAAATGGACCAATTTGGTTTTTTTCGAAGGTTTAGGTTAACCAAAGCAACTGTACTGCATCTTTTAACACATATTAAGGATCAATTGGAATATCCAGATAGGTACTTTTTAAAAAACTCAACACAATAACACACAAACAAAAAGAAAACCAAAAATAATTTTGATTGAGATATTTGAATTTTAAGCACAAGTCAATTTAAAGTTTAAATCAAGGCCCTCCAACAGAAAAACGCAAAAATTACAGCGTCCTTGCGACGTTGCTATATTGTAACAAAAATTAAAGCATAGTTAGTTAAAATTTTGAGGAAATGTTTCCGTGCAAATCATTTGCAACTTAAGTAACAATTAAAATTAAAGGCCCATTTGTTAAATAACAATTAATAAAAAGTCGCTGCAAGTAGCTGTAAATTTGATAAATGTAAAACTATTGTGTTAACCGTCTGCAATAATACGAACGCACCCCTGAGAAATTAATTTTGGAACGAGACCCGTCATTTTTATTATGACTGATAGTTTCAAGTTAACGGTTAACCTATTAACATTCAATTTTATGGAAAATCAGCTGTCCATATACGGCCATATTGGTTTTTATTTACAACATTTTGATGAGCTCTGGAATTTTCGAATTGATTCATATAATCGGTGACCTTTGGACCCGCCAGATAAGACCAGATTTGACTTTAATCACTCTTTAGGTATATGGTTATTAGAAATATATTACATTGGCAGAGGAAACAGGTAATGGAACAGTATACATGGACAGTATAAATTATTTAACTTGGTTGTTAAGCATCAACTTGTTCGTTCTGTTCACCTCATATAGTGATTCGCTGCCATTCAATCTTAAAAACCAAGTTTTTCAAGTAAATTTAAGTACTTAGGATATGTTCCGTATATCGACTTTTGCTCACCAGTCGGTAACAAGCGGTTGTATACTGGCTGTGTTATGGTTACTTGAAAATTCGATTATTTGTGGGACACGGAACACCAGTTTTGTTTGAGCAGACAGCAGACATAACGTAATTTTTTTAATTAATTTCGTTTTCAACAATCTTAAGTTTAGGTAATGGTTATTCGAAATCAGGCTGCTTTATTCTTTGAGGAACTGCTACTTTTCAGCGATGAAGAAAGTGAAGATGAGGATAATGTTAGAGGACCTATTGGTAAGCATATGAATTTATCCTTGAGTTTTTACTGAAATTCTGCATTTTCTTATCAAATTCCGTTATTTTTACCTTATTTTACCTTATTCTTTGTAGCATTGCACCCCAGAGTAAATAATTATATTGGGGAGGTTGTAGATAACTACACAGAAGATGATATCCGTCAAAATTTTAAAATGTTTAGAGGGAGATTTGACTGGATTCTTTCCAAAATAAGGATTAAAATAAGCTTGATGCATCCGACGAGGATGTGCTTATACATTATATGTATTCTTAAATGTTTAAATAAAGCCAGATTTTTTAATTATGTACTTTGTCTCTTATTACAACTCCATCAAAATTGCTAAAAGTAAACAGATTACCTACTATTTAAATCTAAAAAATTAACTTCTTTCTTGCTAATCACTATCATCTGAACTATTATTTCCTCTTCCTTGCTTTGTCTTAAAATTCTTTTTAAACCAGTTAAACATCTCCTTTTTCAGAGACATTTTTTCATCATGACGTTTTTGTCGTCTTTGTTCAACTTCATAACATGATAAGATTTTTTTTCTTTCCTCACCAGGTGATAATTTCGAAGATACTTTATTTTTCTTCGGAATTGTTTCTTCATTTTCATTTAATTCAAGATCTAGTTCAGTAGCTCCAATGTTCATTTTTTCTTTTTAAAACTCCAGTACTAGAAGCTGTTAACACTGGGTTAAACCGAGGATCATTGAAGTACATCTCTTTGAAGTCATCGAAATACTTCCAGAAGACCTTGCCAGCACCTGTACTTTTTTGGTCTGTTAATATTTTGTCATAAATATTCTTCATGTTTCTCCATTTTTCGTCGCACTTCTTCCCTGATTTTTCTATCCCATGTTTCCTTAATTCTTGACTTATTACGTCCCACACCTGCTTCTTATTGTACATTGGGGATTGAAATTTTTCCTTATGTGTTTTGTATGCTGTAATAAGGCATTTTGTCATATTTTCGTTCCACTGAGATGGAGATGACGAACTTGACGTACTTGGTTGTTCATGTTCAAGCACATTTGTTTGATAATCTTTCTCGGCACTAATATTTTCATCTTGTTTATTTTTATCTGGCTTACTGGCATCGTTATCTACATAGTGGAATATTTTGGAATTTTCCAAGAAAACGTGGGCCGTGTTTTTTAAGCATTCATGATGCGAGCAAATTAGACTATTTTCCTCACATATTTTATCTAAATATCCCAGTTGGGCGTTGCAATGGCCACAGTAGATCATCCTATTTTGACTGGCAGACGTGTCGAAATCCTACGAAACAATGAAATCTTATTAATTAAATGAAAATGATTATACACACTTTACTCACCATAATTAAGTGATTGTTTAAAAAACAGTACCAGCGCGATGACAAAAACGCAAATCATATAGAAAAGTAGGTTATCATTATTTAAATTAATGACAGAACGTCATATTTTAAAAATTTTCCGCCTAAACTGAAGTTGTCACCTCTCCAACCGATGTTTTTCGTCGGTAGTTTTGGTGACAGATAAATTACCGCTTTCAGACAAACCATGTCCCAAAAATTGACACTTTTTCAGGAACTTATATATTCGGGACAGCAAACCAAGAAGTTGGTGAAAATATTATATATACGGAACATATCCTTAGGAACCATTATCGATTTCAAATCAAATCGTTTATTTTCCCAAAAGACAATATATAATAATTGTAGGGGAATAGTTAAGAATAGCTAAACCTAAGATTTACAAGCTAAATAGAGTAAAATAAATAAAAAAGATACAACATATATCTATGTAGAAACACTTAACACACATTTGACACTTTTATGACACACGACTTAAAAACTCATCTATGCTATAAAAGCACCCAACAATTAGATAGGTCTTTAGCTTATTTTTAAAATTCATAAAACTAGGAGAACTTCTTATATCCTCAGGCAAGTGATTAAATATCCTAACACCAAGATTACGAGAAGAATTGTATGATATAATACCTCTAGCATTTGGGATGCAAAAGTTATGTCTATTCCTTGTTGCGAAACCGTGAATGCCCTTATTTTAGTAAAATCACTTTTATTACAATATATAAATATAGCTAATTCTAGTATATGCAAACAAGGAAGAGGCAATATCTTAAATTTTCTAAAAAGGTTTCGGCAACTATGCCGACCAGGAACACCTGCTATACATCTTAAAATTCTTTTTTGTTTAATAACAACATTTTTACTTAGTGTAGAAACACCCCAAAATGCTAGCCCATATCTTAGGTGTGATTCAACATAAGCATAGTATAACATCACCAAATGATCTTTGTCCAAAATAGATCTTAAATTTATCAGCAGATAATATGATGAATTTAGTTTAGCCGCAACATGCTCACAATGATCCCTCCAGTTTAAACATTCATCCAGACATATACCGAGAAACCTGATGTTACGAGTTTGGCATAAGGATTTATTATCGATACGAAGATCTATGTTTTTGTCTAATGTGGAACCTGACGAACCGTGTCTTGTCAACGTTCAAAAACATATGATTATGTCGGAACCAACTGGAGAGCTCAAGAAGCGCATGGTTAGATGTTTGTTCGAGAATATTTGAGAACTTATTCGAAATAAGAAAAGAAACGTCATCAGCAAAAGCTGTACGATGTGCCTCCAGACCTACATGATCTATATCATTTAAATACAATAAAAACAACACAGGAACTAAAACGGAGCCCTCTGGAACCCCTACATTAATAACCACAGTTGACGAATTTATCACCCTCCTCGACTGTCCATTGAAGTTACTAACACTAACATATTGTGTGCGGTTTTCAACAAATGAATGGATGCAGTCATAAGGCTTTCCATCTATGCCATATTTCTTCATCTTTTGAAGAAGAACATTATGGTTGACACAATCAAAAGCCCTGCTGAGATCACAAAAGATCCCAACAGGGCTCTCATTTGCATCAATAAACCTAGTTAACTCCGTATAAAAGGCACGCATTGCTGTGGTTGTCGATTTTTTATTCTGAAAGCCATGTTGGTTTTTAGATATAATGTTAAATTCATTTAAATATGGGACTAGCCGGTCCAAAAAACAATATTCAAACATCTTAGAAAAGACAGAGGTCAACGTAATTGGTCGATAATTCTCTAAAGAGTTTTCATTATCTTTTTATGGATAGAAATAATTTTACCCCTTTTCAGGGATGTTGGAAATTTTCCAGTACAAAAAGAAAGGTTAACCAAGAACACAAATGGCTTAGCAATATCCTGGACAATCTATTTAATTAAAAAAGCGGGAATATCATCCGGTCCTGCTGATGGCTTATTTTTAATTTTATTATTTAGGATTGCAATAAATTCGTCAGCCGTAAATGGACAAAGCAGCAGTTTATTTTTGTTTACATTACTAGCATTATTGATAGTTTTTTCAGTATTCTGATTTACAATCTGTTTTATAGTATTTAAAGGAGCATCCCTGAAAAAACAGTTAAACGTTTCAGCAACAATTGATGGACACTCAACACATTTGTTATCATCATTTTATTGTAAAGCAACATCTTTTGAAGATATTTGATATTTTTATATTTTTTATTCTTGTTCGTCTGATCGTTAATAATAGTCCAAGCGCACCTCGTAGGATTATCAGCCCGATTAATTTTATTTTGATAAAATGCCCTTTTAGTGGCACTAACAAGTTGTCTATGCTCTCTTTTTGCCCTTTTATAATATTCATTCGGTTCAGTTTCATTCACGATGGAACTTACATATGTATCGGGATATTTTTAATGAACATCAATTAAGAACATTGTACTGGCATCAGTTCAATCTCGACTTACTTATCTTATGGTTTGATTACATGGGGTGACATCCTAAATACATATCTAAACAAAATGAAATAACAATTAGAAATAGATATTAAAGATAATTAACAGAAAAGACATACTGTACCCGACAATAATATTTAGAGATTCAAAAATTGCAAAATGCACGTGTGCAGACCGAAAAATAATTATCAATTTTTTCTGTACTTTTGCCTTTGCTATTTGGGTCCATTTCTTTGTAGAAAGGAATTTACTTTAGTGCACTTCGTATAGTATTTTCATAATTTTATTACAGAATATGCAATAAGAAGAATAAGAATGAAATTGGAAAAACTGTCAAAAGTAAATTTTTTCAAATGGAAACTAGGTACCTATTTTTATCATTTTATCTTATTAGACAAAAAATCCAATTGATGCTGTAGAAAGCATTTTCAGCGAGGAAGACACGAGTTTTTCCTTTAAAATTGTGAAATGGGAAATTCTTCATCTCCTCTGACAATTTGTTAAAACAATTTACGGTCCAGTATCCAGGCCCGTCCTGACACCTCTTTAGACGCCAAAACTATGGCACAAGGTCGCCTCTATTTCGTTTCTCATATTGATGAATATTTTCGTAAGTTCTGTAGAGATGCGCAGGTTGGATTTTATGTAGGTATAGCAGATTCTGAATGATGGCTGGAAGGATGAGTATACCCAGATCCACGAACGCACGCCTGCAATCTTCCCCAAGTCCCAGATCCGCTAAAATTCAAATGGCTCTCCTCTGCAAACCGCAAAAACGGTCAGCGCCAGACAAGGGTGACATACGAGATATGGGAGTGGTACATGCCGAAATAAGCTGTTTTCAGCACCCCTAGGGAAACATTGCCGGCGAGGCCATGAAGGAGATACAGGCTTCCTGCCAGTATCGATCCTACCAAGCAAGTAGGGGTATCCCATAAAGTCGCTGGTTCACATGCACTTCCAGGAATTTAGTGCTTTGAACATCTGGGTCCATTCCGTCTAGGTTTCCCATCGAAAATACTATCGTAATTGTTTGATCCCTATTTAGCAATAGTTCAGTGTTGTAAAACCATCTCAATGCCGTTTCCTGCGCAATCATGGATCCCTCTATTGATTCCTCCAAAGTATACGCATTGACACACACTGTTGTGTCATCGGCGAAAATTATTAAACCTATAAAATATCTTTAGCGTAGTAGCAACCTGTGCGATTAATTGTTCCTGAGATATTGGCCGGCGTCCCCTCATAGTTAATTTAAAGCTTCGATTTTAATGAACAGGGTGTTCGCGTTTATTTTGCCCAATAGATATCTCCATTATTATTGGCTTAGAGTTTAGAGAAATGGTTAAATTAGCAAGGTTATAGCATTTTCATCGAACCTTCAGAAAATTAAATGAACAAAAACAACTAAGAATTTACCGTTTTCGAATTATACGAAAATATAATAGAATTATCATTATCCTCATTAAAGTTTTGTAAATGGCTCATGTTACTCATAGCAATACCTGTCACCTTGACTAAATTGCTCTTGGCAACTTCTGTCTTCCTGACAAATCTTAATAAACGTTGTCAAAATCAGGGTCTAAATGGGATTCTCTGAAGAGCAAGAGTTCGAAATTCCTAAAATATATATCAAATGTGGACACAAGCGAGAAGCGCAACGCGAATTCAGAAGGCGACATCCACATTTAGTAATTCCTAGCGAAAACACTTTCCGAAATGTGTTTCATCAACTTTCTGAGCGAAAAACATTACAAAGAAAGAAAAGGCATTGTCGGATATTTGAGGATGAAGAACTTGCTGTTCTTTTATATTTTCAAGGTAATTTTTATTTATTTTTATATTCGCTTCGTATCATTTAGAAGCTTAATTTGTTTTCAGAAAATTCACAAAATTCGATAAGGGACTGTGCAAGATATCTTGGCAAATGTTGCACAGTAGTTTTTAAAATTCTGAAACGGAATAAATTCCACGATTTTAAATTCAGAAAAGTTCAAAAAGAACAGAAGCAAAGACGTTTGGAGTTTTGCCGTCACATGACAAACATAATATAATAATAATAATATATAATAATAATAATAATAAATGCCTTTATTTATTAAATTGAGCAAACAATACAAAAAAAAATAAAATACGGGTGGCGGTATCCAACTAAAGCTGCTCATACAACCACCCCCGCTAAAAATGTATAAAGAAAAAGTTGGAAATAGAAAACATAGATAATTACTAAAACTAAAGTACCTGGCAAATTGAAATTATACTAATTGAAATTATACTGTTATAAATTACATATTCATATTACAAAAATATAATGAAATATCAAGAGAATTGATAAGAACCAAACAATAACGAAAATAAAAATTAAATGTATCTTTATAATATATATACACCCATACATACGACCCTTAGCGGAGGGCACGACCCCCCAAAAGATTACCCTTTACAGCCCTGCAGAATGCAGCGGAACTGGGAGAATTCCTAATGTCATCAGGCAAGGAATTAAAAATCGTTGCCGCCATGTAACTGAACGAACGCTGAAAGAACGTATGAGAATGAGAATGCATGGGTACAGTATACAGGTCTCTGTAGCGTGTAGAAAGATTATGTAAGATTATGTAAACGTCCTGAATAATAACGCCAATTTGTCTCAGAATATTATATTGACCGATGAATCTTCTTTTAATATGGCTTCAGCTCCAAATCCCAAAAACACACACTTTTGGGCATCGCAGAATCCGCATCTTACAGTTAAAGTGATACGTTCTGGGTGGGTATCAGTAAATGTGTGGTGCGGCATAGTGCAAAACAGAATCATTGGTCCTATTTTCATTGATGGATCTTTAAATGGAGTTAGATATCGTGAAATGCTTGCACATGAAATAGAGGATATTCTTGAAACTTTTCCTCTAAACGCCGCAATGAATTTTATATGGCAGCAAGATGGTGCTCCATATCATAGTGTTCTTCTAGTTAGAGAATACCTCAATGAGAATTTTGATATTTGGATTGGTCGCGGAAGGACGATTGCATAGCCTCTCAATAGTCCCGACTTAACACCATTAGACACATTTCTTTGGGGCTACCTTAAAGACTTCTGCGTCCAGACCAAATAGTGTTGCCGATTTGCAGGAACAAATCCAAATTGAAATTGACTTTCTCAACTTCCGTAGGCCGGATATGATTGCTAATGCAATTGAAAAACTAAAAGAGGGGTACCAATCCTGAATTTTAATGAGCGGTAGCCATTTTGGGCAATAATAAAAATAATATATATGTTGTGTTATGTTTTAATTTCGTTCCAAAACGGTAAAACATAACCCCAACAACCACTATATATTTAAATGGAGGATAAAATTCTTTAACCGATACAATGAAAAAATAGGGGGTATTCCATTTGAAAGACTGTCACTTCTGATATTCAGTTGTTTTTGTTCATTTCATTTTCTGAAGGTTCGATAAAAATGCTATAACTTTGCTAATTTGACAATTTCTCTAAAACCAATAATAATGGAGATATCTTTGGGCAAAATATACGCGAACACCCTGTACTGTGCAGGCATTGCCTTTTAATTTTAACTGCTTGTTAAATTTTATTTGCATAGCCAACCTCTTACCACTTTTAAGAACAAGTCCCCATTAAAACCAAACTTCGCAAACCTCTAATTATCTACCCAATTAAGAGCTGAAACCCATCAAAGCGACCTCGCGCTCCATTGTTTCGTCCATCCGCAAAAACTTTTGAGCATCAACCAGTGCTATCCCAGCCGCCGCGCTTCAGCTATGCATAGACCGGACTTGGCACTCTTTGTCGCGTTTGTATTTTCAATTTTTTCGCGCCGCGGATTTTGTTACGACGAATCTCCATGGCAACCGTCTTATGATTATTATCACATTGATCTTGGAGAACTTGGGGGGCGTCACGGAGGGCCGATAATTAAGGTACCCGTGCCGAAGGATCTTATGGTGGACGTTATCAACGATTTGGGGATTAACTTATTAGCAGTAAGTTCAAGATACAATTATTTACTTTCAAACACCCCGGCTATGTGGTTGTAATTTTCTTATATATAGCATTTGTATCACGCGAATCTAGCGCTCACCAACCAGTTACTTGTAATTTGAATTTGATTTTTGTATTCTGCACCTATTTTTTGAACAAAATCTATGGCCATTGGCCATATCGTCGTTCATATTACGAAGTGACGTAACTCAGTATTTGTAATTTTTCAGGGGAGTGTTTTAAAGATTTTTTAGATTTTTGATCTCGGAGTTATAAGAAGCTATTTAAGTTAGCGTATTGGTTTTTTGAGTATATATAGAGTTGTGTATTGACTATCGAAACATGTATAATGCGATTCGATTTATTTGAAATAAATCACAATTTTGAGCAAAAAAGTGAGATACGCCAGTTTGTAAAATTGAAAATAAAACGATTTGGTCCATATGAAATGACTTACGCCTCATTTAATTTTAGTAGTTTTAGAATAAATAAAAGCATTTAATAGAATAAAAGGGTTTATTCTAGTTTTGGGGTTAAACAAAAACTTCAAACTTCTGGTAAAAATAAACATCGTATACAAATAATGAAAACAGAGAACACTGAAAAAAAAAATAGTTACTCATGGGGAATATTTGAATAAAAGTCTTTATATTCGGCTAATCGAATGACAGGCGTCTCTCCTTGACATAACGACTTTAAATCTGCATACTTTTCTTTGCTGATTTTTTGTTGTTCGTTATTTAAAACCTCAATCTGAAAATCTCAAAAACTAAATGTTTGCCTTTTTAATTTAAATGATTTATAATTTTCTTGGAGGTGACTCGTTTTATAAAAGAGCGTCAATGGTTCACTCTTCTTCACCTTCAATTCCATGAAATCATGCCATTTGATAGGCTCCCCAGTTTCAGAAGTTCGAATGGTTAAAATTCTTAATTCTTTGGCCAACTTTTTAAAATTCAAAAAGTCATTGTGTTGTAAGGGGTGTACAATGTATGGCTGCTTACGCCGGGCTAGGCGTATGACAGGGTACAACTGTGAAGGGATGAAGAGGTCCCCTGCTTTGCCAGCGGAATATCTTCAGAGCTATCACTCTGTACACTTTTCTCTAATTTCATATCAAGAACTGTTCCTCTATACCACTGATTTCTATACAACATCTTAACTTGACTACCCACGCGTATTTTCTTATTCTTTTCGTTATTCTTAAGTTCATTAGAATACACCACATTTTTTGTCCCATCTTGCCACAGCACTAATACATCCATTATTTCTTATGCACTATTACCTCAAACTACTTTTTTTCTCTCGAAAATATGATTAAATATAAGAAGCAACGCCGCTCTGTACGATTTCGTGTTAGCGAACAACACTAATAATACAAATTCAATTTTCAAAGATTTCAAACAGACTAAATTAACGAGTTTAAACGTGAAAAAATGAGATAAGTCACTCGATGGTCATTGATATGGACAATATTATAATTTCACGAAGCGGCGTACCGTAGATACGCCCTACAATACTGCTTGCTATAAATATATTTACGATTTCACAAGCTGGCGTAACTCGAGTTACGTCTATTCGTGAAATTGTCCACTTTACAAAAGTGAGGTACGCGCTTATTCACTTTTGGTATAACGTCGAAAGGTATAGGAATTGAGTTACGACACTTTGTGATATTGTAGAGCAACACTTTTTACATGTAAAAATCGGTTTGTCTCAATTTTCGATTTTTGTGAGTTACGTCACTTCGTAATATGGACGACGATATATTTAACAGTTTTGGAGATATAAGTATCTGAATTGTATTAAGTACTGACTTAATAATTTGATTTATTATTTTATATACCTAGTATTACCACCCCCCTTAAGCCTTCATTTTTAATTGTAAAAAGTAAATAAATCACCATTTCCATTAATTTCATCTAGAAAGGCAAATTTAAAATAACTTAAGAAATATACAGGGTGCATCAATAAATATAAATATTTTTAATGGAATGCTCTGCATACAGAGTGTTACTTAATCATAGGCCGTAATTCCAAGGGCGCATTCCTGAACCAAATTCAACTAGAAAAGTTCGTATAAACATGAAAAAAAAAAACCATTTCATTGCAGTCCGAAAATTTATTTTTCTCGAAAAGGAAGTAAGATACGAAAAAATATGAAAAGACAAGAAAGCTGTATTTTCAGCTGCTTAACTCGAAAACAATATAAAATTTTTAAACAAATCAGTGGCGTACATTTTCTTTGGTAATATTATTCGTGAGACTGCCCCCCGGGACGCCACTGGAACTCATAATGATCATCTAGTTAGTGCTAACTTAGCGTCTTATGACAACAAACAACAATGCCAAATTTCACCAAGATCGACAAAAGGACCTTTGAGATATTAATAAAAAAAACTATTTCTTTTTTAAATTTTGACATCCAGTATCTTGAAAACCAGACTTTTTGGGATACATGTTTATATGAACTTGAATTTGGTTCAGGAATGCGTCCTTGGAATTACGGCCTATCATTAAGTAACACCCTGTATACAGGGTGTTTCAGAAGTACGGCACGTAACTAAAGGAGGTGATTCCTTATGATATTCTAAGAGGAAGAGTTCATCTGAACATGTGTCCGGAGTTGCTCCATTTTTGATATACAGGGTGTTAAAGTTCTTTTAAAAAAAATCGGTTTTTTATAATTCTTTTAAATATCCTTTTTTCGATATTATTAAAATTTGGTACTGTTATTTATAATTAGGGTTGCCACCTTTTTTGCAAAGTATAAAAGGACAAATTGAAGAAAAATGCGTCACATACCAATAATTTTTATTTTTAATTGTTGAAGGTTAAAGGGGGTGAAATTAAGCTCAAAAATTGATATGTCAATTAAATTATCTTCCAAAATTAAAAAAAAAACATAATGTGCAATTTATTAACAATCATTATATTGTACAGGGTTATCCAACCAAGACTAGACAAGGCGATTTTTTGACTTTTCCTGTACTTTTATAAAAAAACTGAAATAGCCATCTTAAGTCATTTTCTCCCGCGAATTCGAATATCTTCAGCAAAAAACAATTGAACATCAAACAAAAGTACTAGGGGTCACTTTAATATTTTTTTAAATGGGATGCCGTATTTTTAATGAGCTTATCCGATTTCTCATATAAATTTTGATCTAAAATGTTGGATTTTTAATTTATTTTATTTTTTATTTTTTTATTTTTAACATTTTCCGAATTTAAAACTGAAGAAAAAAAGGCGTTTTTGAATTAAAAATCCAACATTTTAGATCAAAATTTATATGAGAAATCGGATAAGCTAATTAAAAATACGGCATCCCATTTAAAAAAATATCAAAGTGACCCCTAGTACTTTTGTTTGATGTTCAATTGTTTTTTGCTGAAGATATTCGAATTCGCGGGAGAAAATGACTTAAGATGGCTATTTCATTTTTTTTATAAAAGTACAGGAAAAGTCAAAAAATCGCCTTGTCTAGTCTTGGTTGGATAACCCTGTACTTATTGTAGGTAGGTAGTAGGTATTCTAAATACAATTTAATTGACTGACCTTTTTAACAAATTAATTTTTAAACCTAAACCTAAAAATATAATAATACAATATACCGGGTGTTGCATCGTCGAGCGGGACATAGGAAATCCCATGTAATTTTAAATGGGGTCAATTATTGGCTTCCCTAATTATTTTAGAGAAAAATTCTATTTAGGTTTATTAAAGAGCACTAAAACTCACATTCAAAAGAATAACTTTAGATATTTTTGATGAGCCCGTTTACGGGTTATCGCCGATTTCTTTTTAACTATTTCGCCTTTTTATGGCCCCGTATTTGCGGGCACCAGTCAAGGTAAAAGATGACTGTCAAATAAAGTTGTCATTTTGAAATGTGTGCTTTATTGTTATAAAAACTCGTACATCGAAAATATTAAAGGTGTATTTATGAGTACAAATTAATCTGAATAAAACTAAAATAAAGTATCCAATTACAAGGTTAATTATGACATTTTACATGTTTCAATATTTTACTAATTAATAGGAAATTAATAATTCTTGCATCTCTTCTTTGTTCCTGCCTTTCTTCACATCTGCAGTTATTTATTACAGTGCCTTTTGTCTCAAATTTCTTGATAGTCCTTTCGACTGTAGATTTTGCAGGTATCGGTCTATTCGGATACAGAGCAGCAAACATGTCTGACACATTTTGATAACTATTTCCTTGACAATACCATTTAGTCATCAATATTTTTTCTTCAGAAGTGTAATTCATGGCTAATATTTTCGATGTACGAGTTTTTATAACAATAAAGCACACATTTCAAAATGACAACTTTATTTGACAGTCATCTTTTACCTTGACTGGTGCCCGCAAATACGGGGCCATAAAAAGGAGAAATAGTTAAAAAGAAATCGGCGATAACCCGTAAACGGGCTCATCAAAAATATCTAAAGTTATTCTTTTGAATGTGGGTTTTAGTGCTCTTTAATAAACCTAAATAGAATTTTTCTCTAAAATAATTAGGGAAGCCAATAATTGACCCCATTTAAAATTACATGGGATTTCCTATGTCCCGCTCGACGATGCAACACCCGGTATAACTAATTTTTACACACTTTTAAATTTAAATGAATATTTCTTCTTTGACTTTGCTGCCTCCAGGGCAACCTTGTTATTTTTTAATATCTCAAAAAATTCTTGACAAGTTTCCTTAAAATTAATAATTCTGAACGAATTAATTCTGTGGAGCAACGATTTCTTTCGTCTCTCCATTTGGTGCCCATCACAGAAAAAATTCGTTCAGAAAATGCCGAGCTTGCAGGTATGCATAACAAAAACGAAATTAAGGAAAAACATTTGTAGTATTTTTAAAATGATTAAGAAGAACTTTCCATTTTCTTGGGTTCATTTTCCATTCCTTGGTATTCTTGAGCTATCTGGATTACTTTATTAAAAAGCTCGTTCATATTAATTTTGAATTGTTTATTTTTGCAATTATTTCTTCAAAATCCGAATGTGACGAAAATTTAGATTTTAAATTTGGTTTTCCGACGATACTGTGCCAACTGTCTTCCGAAAAATCGTACCACTTTTCTATGTAGACCGTTGATAGAATTTGTTAAAATTAGTTTCTAGTTTATTCTTGCTTGCTGCTTCAACGAGAGATCGTATTTTGACTTTGGTTTCAAACCCATAAAATTTATTTTCCAATCTTTGCATTAAATTTTTTCTCAACTCAGTCATTATACTGTATAAATCAAGTACAGTTGCTTCATTAGATTCAATTTCTTTTATGAAAGTTTTAAAAACACTAAGCATGTGATTACAACAAACGTAACAACTTACAACAAACGCCCACAGGCCACAGGCTACCTTCCGCTTTGTTCAAGGCAACACTGCAAACGGGACTGAAGAACACTGCACTGAACTACTCTGGACTCTGGGGGAGTGTGGTGTCGGCGCCGTGCCTTGACCATTGCCTTGACCCGTGATGTGGTGTCGAGTAGTAAATACCTAACCTATAGTTAAAAAAAAACATTTTGAACCCTAAAAAGCCGCAAGGACATTTTCTTTAAAAAAAGGACTGCCCTTTTCAAAAAAGGACAGGTGGAACCCTATTTATAATGATAAGGGGCTTAATTAGCCCTAACTTGATTAAATTTATAAAGTCCAGTGGCGTCCCGGGAGCACCTTAACGAATATTATTGACAAGAAAATGTACGACACTGACTTTTTTCCAATTTTGATATTCTTTTTCAAATATACCAACTAATAATACAACTTTTTTTTTTCCTGAATTGTTTTCATTTTCAAGAGAAAAAATAAAAACCATTTTACTGCATGTACAAAAAAAAAACCTTCAAGTATCAACCATACCTAGCAACTTTTTCTCTTAGAATATTAGAAGGAATCACCCCCTAAGTTTCGTATCATACTTCTGAAACACCCTATGTATTATTTAGTTCAGGTTAGTTCAGGTTCAGGTCTTTCATTCTTAATTCGAAGAATATATAGTTTGTCTGTATTAGCTGGAACCTTTTTTAAGATATAAGCAATCGAAATAAAGTAAAATGTGTTCCTGCTAGTCTAATTAATACATCTAGAATGAATGCCTTGGAAAACAAAAGCCCCATAATGGCTATGCATTAAAATAACGTCTAGGAGGAAAAGAAATGCAATGAGTTTCAATATGTCTAGAATGTCATGGAAAGCAAATAATGGTTTGGCATTGCTTGTTTTCCAATGCAATACATTCTTCTAGACATATTGAAGCTCGTTGCATTTATTTTGCACTAGTCGTTATTTTAATGCACCGCCATCAGTGACGTATCCAGCTTATGCCCTTACGGGGGCAAAGCGTTGAAGGTGCCAAAATGAAAATAGTGCCGCAGGCGAAAATTTTTGGAGAATACGCCCAAATTTTATTTTGTCTATACTATTCTCATATTTGCATTAAACAGATGCATGATCTAAATTATTTAATTTCACGCCCATTTTCTTATTTCTATTTAAAAAGGTTGATATGAGCAAATGTAAACTAAATATTTTTTATTCATGATAATAATATATACCTATCACGTTTTTCTTGGGGGTGGTCATGGCCCCCCAAAAAATGGGGGTGAAAAATACTTTTGATCGTCATGTTTTGGTCGTTGGTACTACGATTCGTAAAATTACCAATTTCTGAATTATAATAAAATCAGTTTAATCTAAATAATTATTTAACAATTTTAAAAAAAGTTGGAAAACATAAAAAGTAAAAAGTATATCATAATATATGTTAAATAACAAATTCTGATACCACAAAAATAAACAAATCGTATATACTAACTACAACCTACAACTTTGGTTTAAACATAAACTAAAAATTCATTTCAAAAAGAAAAAACAAAATAAGGATATTTCAATCTACATCCTAAATAAGTGACAAGACAATCATAAATTATAAAAATAAACAAATAATAATCCGAAGTATTCTTACAAACCATATCAAAACCAAATTAAAAAAAAAGGAAAAAAAAACATCAAATTTAAACATAGCGTAAAGGGTGTCCATTTTTCGATGTGATTGCAGGGTATCTCGGTAGCTGGTAATTTGAGGTTTTTACATTACTTCGCTACTTTTTCGTGAAACAAAAGATGCCGCAAACGGAATTAACAGCTTTCTTAGCTATTAAACTACAGGGTGTTTTCGAAAATGTTTGCATTTTGACCACCCCCTGTATTTCGGTTACCCTTTACCTTATCAAAAAACTAAAAGCTACTTCTAGGACATCTTTTTAAGTAGAATTCAGTGGCGTGCTTACTTTTTTTTCTGGGAGTCTTACTTTTCGAGGTTTAAAGCAAACATATGATTTTTTTAAATGGGGCACCCTGTATATTTTTATATCTTATTTGATTGGGCTATTTTTAAGCTTTTCAAAAATATATAATAGTTGATGGTTATTATAAACAATAAACGCACAAATCGAAAGAAAATAGAGTAGTAGGCTATGAATCCATTGAAACAAACAAAAGAATATGTCATTACTGCTAAAAATAAGCCGTCGCACTGCATTCCCAGTACGTAGAGGGTGTACAATCTTGATTTCATAGCGTTTCAAATGACATTTATTTAATAATTATTTAGACAAGATTTAATTACTTCGAGATCTTTTTCTATGACTTTGCACGAACTTCTAGTGCCTCTACAAAAGCCATAACGTTCATTTCGCTCCTTTCGCGATTCTTTTTATTATACAGGGTGTCAATTTGAAAACTTTCAATGCAAATATCTCGAATACTACAAAAGTTAGAACAACGCGATTTGGTATAAACGTTATTTCGATAGGGGGAACTAGAACCAACATACTTTAGTCAAGGGGTCAGTCACCCCTAGGTGCCCCACATTACCACTTTAAAATTTCAAATGGCACCACCCCTTTTGTTATACCTCAAATGAAAAGTCTCACTGAGTAGTATTTAGCTGCACAAAAATAATCGATAGAAAAGAAAATTTGTAATTTTAATAAAATTGAAAATGAAAAAAATTAAATACATATTAGGTATTTTATTTGATTAAATGGTCAAAATGCATTCCATTTTGTTGTAAACAATAGTACAACCTATTTTCAAATCAAAATCAGCTGGATATTGCCGGAAATAGGACTTTGATGAAAATTTGCTACATTTTGAACAATATTCAATATTTCAATATTTTTATAAATTATAAAGTTTTGTTTTATTCAAATTACAAATTTTCTTTTCTACCGATTTTTTTTTGTGTAGCTAAATACTACTCAGTGAGACCTACTGACTAAAAATGACCCAATCAAAAATATACAGGGTGTCCCATTTAAAAAATCCTATATTTGCTTTAAATCTCGAAGAGTGAGTCTCCCAGAAAAAAAGTAAGCAGGGCACTAAATTCTACATAAAAAACTCTCTCAGACGCAGTTTTCAATTTCTTGATAAGTTAATGGATAACCGAAATACAGGGGGTGATTAAAAATAAACATTTTCGAAAATACCCTGTAGCTTACAAACTAAGAAAGCTATGACATTTCTGTTTGCGGCATCTTTCATGAAAAAGTAGCGCAGTAATGTAAAAACCGCAAGTCTCGATCTTTACTAAACTACTGGACAATTCAAGCGGACCGAGCTAATTGTTAGGTGAACTTTGGAGTAAAATATTTTACGAACGAATAAAGCTATCGATGCGCGGTTTGCAAAATTTAAAAGAGAATTTAATTCTTAATATGCACATTTTTCCCGATTTTTTTTTACTTCTAACCTTTAACTGTCTACAGGGTTCAAAGAGAAGTATGTTTTTTTTTACCAAAGTTTCTAAGTACCGGATTTCCACAAAAATAATTTTAAATTATTGGTCATTGGCATTTTCTTGGTCTCCTATTTATAGAGAACAAAATAAATTCTCAAATTTTTGATATCCCTCTTTGTTCATGAAATTTCGATTTTTTTCTCAACCCCTGTAAATTTCAGGTATTTTTGTCATTAGGCCTTACAATGTTTTGTAAGAACGGGTTTTGGTAAGTGATTATAACTTCTTAGGACCACCTCTTTTGCAACGAGTACATTTTAATTTCTTGCGTTTCGTCGTGACCAGTGACGTACCCATAATCGGTTTTAATTAGTTTTTTTTTTTCATTTTATATGCCTCCATTTCCACACATCGTGTGTTTCGTGCCAGGATAACGTTGCAGTAGGCACCATGGTAATACCATTGTTAATTCAGGAGATGTCATTAAGTCACATAATTATTTTTTAAAATGACACGATTGTCCCGAACCGAACGCGCAAATGTTTTAAGATTGCTTAATGAAGGCCTGGCAGTTGAGGCTGTAGCCCATATGTATAATGTTGGGAAGGCCACAATCATTCGGCTAAAAGAACGGTTTGCAACCACGGGCGACACGGCTTACAAACATGGAGGTGGCCGGAATAGAAAAATCCCAGTGCGAGCAGAGAGGAACCTCCTACGAGAAACTCGACGTAGACGGACCCTGAACTCTAGGGTCCTCAATGAAAATATGCGGCGACATACTGGTATTGTGGTTTCCGATAGGACATTGAGGAGGAGGCTAAACTACAATAACTTAAGGTATACTAACAAAGAAAAAATACTGTAGAATGATTATTTTTACATCTTTCCTGTTTGTAGAGCAAGCAGGCGCGCAAAATGTACGCGGCTTTTGCAGCAGCACCGTCATCAGAGGCAAGCGTGGGCAGCTACGCATATAAGGTAGGGTGCAGAATGGCAAAATTGTATGTTTTGCGATGAGACAAGATTTAATCTGATCCATTCAGATGGAAGGGTTCTTGTTTGGAGGCAATCTGGGGAAAGATACATTGAGGAAAATATGGCTCAAGAAGCTTTTGGCGGAGGGGGTATTACCGTATGGGCAGGAGTAA
The DNA here is from genome assembly GCA_963920685.1 of Polydrusus tereticollis. Taxonomy (NCBI): domain Eukaryota; kingdom Metazoa; phylum Arthropoda; class Insecta; order Coleoptera; family Curculionidae; genus Polydrusus; species Polydrusus tereticollis. The sequence continues at coordinate 66,298,886 of OY987327.1, forward strand.
TGCACAATGGAAAAACGGATCTTTTTATTTTGCAAAGAACCGTAAATGCCGAAATTTATATGAATAAAATTTTAAGAAACATCGTGCTGCCGTTTGCGGAAAACTTGTTGATGACAACGCAAGGCCACACAGGGCACGGATTGTTCAAGAGTTTTTGGAGGAAAGCAATATTAATCAATTAAACTTGACTTCAAAATCTCCCGATCTAAACATTATTGAGCATGTGTGGTCTTCTTTAAAGTTGCGTGTACGATCAAGGGAAAATTCACCTCAAACATTGGCAGAGCTTGCCGTAGCAATGCGGGAGGAATGGGAAAACATACCACAACAACTTATCAATAACCTGACCAGAAGTATGCCTCGGCGGTGCCAGGAGGTTCTTAACCTTCGGGGAGGAGCCACCCGGTATTAGTTTTCTCATTAGCCGTTTAATCAGTAAAGAGTTAAGGAAGACTAATCATGTAAGCATATCAGTACCTAATGAACATTATTTAAAATATCTTATTTGCTAATAATTAATTGTTCCGTTAATAATAAAAATATTCGTTTTATAACTGTGTATTTTTTGGAAAAGTGGATCGGATAAATCTTGTTTCATTTTGCCTCCGCGTGTTACAATTTTGTTACTTTTATTATTTGTCCTAAATATGTTTGTCAAAAAAATATGTATTTTGTGCTATCGGTATTTTATAATGATGTTTATAAGGATATGTAAGAAAGGTTTATTAAAAAATTAATTAGTAACAGTTATACACTTATTTGTACATCCTGTATACGCGCTTTTGAAGTTTAAATCATTTCACGGATGATGTTCAAGGATGACGTTTCAACCCACTAGTGATTACTACCGATTATGGGTACGTCACTGGTCACGACGAAACGCAAGAAATTAAAATGTACTCGTTGCAAAAGAGGTGGTCCTAAGAAGTTATAATCACTTACCAAAACCCGTTCTTACAAAACATTGTCAGGCCTAATGACAAAAATACCTGAAATTTACAGGGGTTGAGAAAAAAATCGAAATTTCATGAACAAAGAGGGATATCAAAAATTTGAGAATTTATTTTGTTCTCTATAAATAGGAGACCAAGAAAATGCCATCCAAAATAATTTAAAATTATTTTTGTGGAAATCCGGTACTTAGAAACTTTGGTAAAAAAAACAAACTTCTCTTTGAACCCTGTAGACAGTTAAAGGTTAGAAGTAAAAAAAAATCGGAAAAAATGTGCATATTAAGAATTAAATTCTCTTTTAAATTTTGCAAGCCGCGCATCGATAGCTTTATTTGTTCGTAAAATATTTGAGCAGTGCCTAACTCCGCCCGCATAATTATTCCAAAAATAGTGACCTCTCAGGTATGTTAATCCTGCACCCCAATTCCGCCCCGAGCGTATTTACTTTATTTTTGCGAGTTTGGGAAAATCCGATTAGAGTATTAAAGTAATAAAATAATATATAGTATATTGGTTAAACAGCGCTAACACGGCATCTAATCCACCTTTTTGGTTCAATTCGCATTACCTGCAATGTACAATCAAAGTGTAAATTTGTAATTTTATATACATTAAAGGTTCCTAATTGATTTGTTTGTTTTATTTCGCATTAAGGATTAGGAGCGGAGTTAGGTAGTTAGATAAGGGAGCGAAAATATTTCGGGGCGGAGATGGGTACTGTCTGTCCTCGTGTACCTGGCGCCGGGCGGAGTTGGGAATCGCCCAAATATTTTACTCCAAAGTTCACCTAACAATTAGCTCGGTCCGCTTGAATTGTCCAGCAGTTTAGTTACCGAGATACCTTCCAATTTCATCGAAAAATGGACACCCACCCTTGTATCTACAGAAAATGAGTTTAAAAAAAAAAATAAAAAATGTTTATTTTCCTTGTTTTTCTTTTGCGTCTCTGCGAGAACTTCTTCTGGTGTTACTGAACTAGACGGATAAATGTATAAAAGCGATAAGCCATTAAGTCGGTTCTTACTGGTTGTAATGCGAGGTATGCTCAAAATCATTTGTATACTCCGTCTATCTATCTTACAACCTCATTATAAATGCTAATCCCTAATGCCGATAAAACCCAGCGGGTGATCGAATGAAAGCAGAGACGCACTCATTGCTGATAGAATAAAAGGTCGCGCTGCTTTAAGATAATAATAAATATGTATAAAAGCGTGGAACAGCAATATTTTTTTTATCTACCTGTATGCAACAAAAGTGCAAAAACAAATTTTAAACGTAATTTAACAATAAGTAATAATGATCCACTTGGCGTACTGGTTTCTTTCCACGGACGAAACATACTTAGATATCACGTTTAATTGGCAACAAATAACTTCTTGTCTAGATCAATACAAACAGCTAACTGAATTTTAAAACCAAAAATCAGCATATTTAAATAACTAAAATAAACCTATTTTATTTTATCCCAATTATTTTAAGAGGATTACTGAGAAAATATAATAATATAATAGTATTTAAATACATCCGTACCTGGAGTCCCCAGATCAGGTGGCCGAATTTTACACCTCACACAATAGGTTATTATGACGGTAAGGGATTAGCATTTATAATGAGTTTGTAAGACAGATAGACGAACTCTACTTATTGTAAACGCAATATTTTTTAGAGTATTCTTAGGGTGTGTTCCGTTTTTGCTACTGTTTAATCAAATTTACAATAGTCTGAGGGGGAAGGGCACTCATCGCCATTATGGGGCTTTTATTTTGCTAGGCACTCTAGAAGTATTAAACTATAATAATTACAATTTTTTAAACTTTTGATCGCTCACATTTTAAAAACGATTCGAGCTAATTTAGACAAGCTATATATTTTTGGAATCAGGAATGACCTTTTATACAAATAAAAATTCCATTACCCGTCAAGTTATTTAAAATGTGTTTCCAAATTCAAAATTCATCTATTTGTGGTTTTTTAAAACATTTTTTGCGATGCAAAGGAATGAAGAATAACGAGCCGTCACTGAGAAAAATATACTAATTTTTGGGACGCACATTGGCAGGATTTGCAAAAGAATAAAATACATATCAAATTAATTTCACACCGAATATTGTAACCGTAAATAGGAACACATTTCATCATCGACAGGTCATCATGCCTAATTAATTTTTGTCGTAATGATTTGGGATATATAATGCTGAATGTACAAGGAGGTCCCTTTATAAAGAACATTATTTGTAATTTGCAAATGGAAAGTCAAAAACACAAAACATTAGTATCGCATGCCATTCAGCCCTATGATCAAACACTTACACAAAGTTAACTTTAGACGCTAACTCAAAATTAACTTTTTTTCAACCATAAATTCTCAAATTAACAAGTAGGCTTTTTCGGTTGTAGTCATGGAAACGGTACGTTAAAAGTTAACTTGTGTGTTTGATTAAGGGCTGATTATCTCATACCCAAGTGGCCAAGGGTCACATTAGCTAGTAGCCTGACCATTGGGGTCGACTTCAGGGTTCCGATGCCTCTGCAAGCTATTGTTTATTTCCATTTTTTTATACTAAAATGTCAAGAATAAAAGGTTTTTAAGGTTTCCAACAATTTATCAAAAAAAAAACAGTTTAAAGTAGTAAAATTTGCGGTAGGGCGCAAAATTTTGGGGATATAAGTTTAAAGTCATAAATGACAAAAAAAGATGTTACGGAGCCAAAGAGAAGTCATGTTATTTTTTGGATATTTTATAAAAAAAATCCTGAATTCGCATTTTATTAAATGTTGTAATGAATAAGCTAAAACAGATGTCTCATGTGCATTGTAAGCAACCCACATAAAATAAAACCAGATAAATGTATTTAATATAGGGATAGTTGGTCTTCTATTCGCCACATTGTAAAGTTTTCTTGGTACTTCCTCAATATCTATATTCTCTGTATTATTTTTCATTCAAATGCAAGAGAAAGAAACATTGAACCTGTTATGTGGGCTTCTTTGTGGCTTGCAGCAAAGAATAGCTGTTACCTACTGTCGAAAAGGTAGATTCACGCGAAGTATAGATGAGATACATCCATTACTTTTCTTTTCACAATAAATGCACGGTGCCTCAATAGGGTGTTTCTCTTCGATATAACCTAAATTATAAGGGGCACAAAAAAGTTGGGAGGTTTGCCAAAGAGCATAACGTAAACATACTGTACAACATACTGAGTGGCCCAAATTTTTTTTTCACTTATAAATATATGCTTTTATTTTAATTTTGGCTATTTCATTTAGTAAAGAAGGATCTTTATAGCTATATTTTATTTTTTGAATTTCCTAATGTAATCGTTTTTTTGCTGGTATTTCAGATATTTTAGGCGACTCCTTAAAAAATCATAGTTATCTATTCATTCAACTTAAGTATGTATACCATAAGTACCGTAAAATACGAGATGCATATACCCATAGTACCTTTTTAGCATTAGAAACGTCAATTCCTGAATTTCGGGCGTGGTCTAAAAAATGTTCGTTTGCGGCGCTGTCTTTTGCGCTCTTGTTGTTCCATTTTCCTGTATAATAAATTTAAAAAACAGTAACTTGGGTATGTAAAGTATCTTCAGATACTTAAATTTTGGTTACAGTTGATTTGGATTATGATTATTTTCTTTAATATTAGAAAAAAATTTACTACTTGGCAGCGCCGCAAGCAAACTAAAAAAAACCAAATATGCATATATGTAGAGATCCTATCTATTATTTTTTTTTATATTAAATAAAAAGGTACATTTTTTTGGGGCACTCGGTATGCCCTGAAATATTTATTTTTACGTTATATACACTTTGATAAACCTTACAACTTTTGTATAGGTGAAACATTTTCTGGTATCCCTTGTAACTATAATGTGGGTGCTATCGACATTTCAATGACATACCCTGTATATTTAACTGTTAGACTTACCTACATTTTTCAAAGATACCATATATTTAACGTTGACACACGAAAGTGAATCTAGCAGATCTTCATGTTATATCAGCGAAATCTATCAACTTTTAAATAGGTCGTCATATTTTAACCTGACAGATCGGAGATGCATTTTGCACAGAACTTTTAGAGACACCCTGTATAAAACATGTTTTTATTTTGAACCTTTTTCAGAGCTTAATGTGTTCTTTATTTGTTTGGCTTTTAGAAAACGCATGTTGTTATATTTATAAATAAGAAATCTTCCTCAATACCAGTGTTTCATTTCAAAAACTATCCATAGGAATAATAGTGTATGATAATCTTGTAAAATATATTTCCGTGTGCAAAGTTACACTTTTCCGCACTAGTGCGGATAAGAGTTTTATCCGCACCGGGTGCGGAAAAGTAGCACTATTCAAAAATCTCATTGGCAGGGAATATTTATATTTATTTTAGTAGCTGTAGACAATTTTATGCAATGTGCGAAGCCGTTGCAAGTGTATTCTCTTTTACCTTTTAATCGTAATTCACAATATTCGTATTTCAGCCTAAAACGAAAAAAAATTCTATTTTTTAAGTACCTCGTATAGTGATAAATGATTATAATATTACCAAGCAACAATAAATGTACAATTGTACATGTTGATTTTGGCACATGATGTCAGATTTTTCCTCCGTTTCTATGTCAACAAGAATCTATAAACACCGACACTTTTCTTTCCATCAAATCCTCAAAAAGTGTAAACACTGTTAAAATGAGCAGCTCTAACGAGGAGCTACCAGATTCCATTCTATAGAGGCCGCAAACTCTGCAAATTTAAATTTATTGCCCGCTAAATCCCAAGAAAAATACGAGAAGCAATATAAACAATTTTAATACTGGTGCCGCAACAAAGGGACAAATAGTTTTAAGGAGGAGGTCTTCTTAGCGTATTTTGCAGATTTACGAAAATCAGTTCAGCCAAATACTTTATGAAGTAAGTACTCTATGTTAAAAAGTGTCCTTAAAATCAAAATAAACTTGGATTTAAGTCAATAGGTATTTCAAGCTAACATTGTTTCTAAAAAAGCAAAATGTGGGATATCGTCCGAAAAAGGCCAAAATTTTTGACAAAATTGAAGTTTTCAGATTTATGGAAGAAGCACCTGATCAAATTTACCTTCTAATAAAAGTCGCCACCATTTTTGGGTTGGCCGGTGCTTGCAGGCGCGATGAGCTTTGCAAGATAATGGTTGATCACATAGAGGATAAAGGAAATTTGATAGTCGTGAAAATTCCTGACAGTAAAAACAATACTTCAAGAATCTTTGTAGTATCTAATGAAACAAATAAGGGATATTATTTACAACTCTATCATAAATATGCAAATTTGCGAAAACCATCCACTCCGCACAAGCGCTTTTTTGTGCAGTATCGACAAGGAACATGCGGTACTTAATGTATTGAAATAAATTCATTCGGTAAGATGCCTTCGGAAATAGCTGCATATTAGTGCATATCTACAATTGAAAAATCCAAAGCATTATACACGACATAGTTTCCGTCGTTCATCGGCTACCATGTTGGCCGATTCTGGAGCAGGAATCACTAATGTCAAACGACTCGGAGGCTGGAAATCGACGACTGTCGCCGAGAGCTACATTGAAGATTCGACAAATCAAAAAAAGGACATGTCGAATAAAATATTGGCCACGAACAACTACCCTTCTTCATCAAGCTACATAAATCCTTCTGAGTTAACACCTTCATCGACCTATTTGAACAACTGTCCTTTCACGCCAAGTCAGTGCTCATCAAGCCATACCATAAACCACCCACTGAATGAACTTACTGCATCGGCTATCAATTTGCATAATGTCAGCAATTGCTCTTTTGTTATAAATGTTATAAACAAATAATTTAGTTTCCTATTATTATTTTTTATTGTTATGTAATTTTTGAATTTTCTATTATTATTTTTTTTGTTATGTAATTTTTAGTTGTACTATACCTAGTTCTTTTTTTAAAGTTAAATTAAAAATTATTGAATAAATTATCATATTTTTATTTTTGTTGTTATCTGATATGAAGCTCGTAGGAAAAATGTTGTTCCTAACACGTGCGCAAAGTGATATATACTTTTCCGCACGTAAGAATTTATCCGAACACCGCTACGCGTCGTTCGTCCAACTATACTTGCGTGCGGAAAAGTATATATCACTTTGCGCACTTGTTAGGAAAATAACTATTTTAAGTACCTATCTAATAGCTATTTATGATGTTAGTTTGAAAGTGTAATTTTATTTTGTGAGAATGGAAATTGGATCACTCGCTTATACAATTTTAATTCTCACAATCCCACAAAATAAAAACACTTTTAACACGCTAATCATACAATATTTTATCTACAAACACTATTAAACCAGACACTAAAATTAAGAAAAAAATGAAAACCTTCTGAACCAAATTCAAAATTAAATGACTTATCTTATTTCTTGCTGGTTATTACGGAAAAGCTCGCTGTCAATAACTTGTGAAAAGCGTTTTTTTTTTAATTTGTGCGACTTTCGATGGATAATCTGAAAAAAAACGATCCAAATGTGGAAATAAATGAAGCAGCTAGTAGGGCTACCTTTGAGTCGTTGCCGAAAAAGCCAAAGGAACAGTACGAATAATATTTAAAAACGTATACCATGGAATTTGGAAACGAAATCCTGAACTAACCACATTGTATACTGCAGAAATATGTGGCACTTTAACAAAACTTTTTAGAAGAAATTTATTTCAGATATGTTAAACGAAATCGGGAAAGCCTACCAATTAAAAAAGTGAAATTATTGTATGACAGGGGACCTATATTTCAAGTCGGTGACTCATCACTAGCATATAGAGAGCTCCGGGTTGTGCGACGTCAGGGGAATGAATTCCAGTGGCGTGGGCATTTCAAAAAATAGTAAATGACGAAATTTTCATATAATTCTTTATAAATTAAATTTATTTCATTAACCCTTAAAACCTGATTCTACAGGGTAATTTATTTTAAAACTTTTCATTTAAAGAGATAGACCTATAAATAGTTCCTAAAGCAATACTTTAGGAATTAGTCCAACTAAGAAATATATGTGGAAAAAGTAGACGAGTTATTGCGAGATTGGGCGCTATTAAAAAAAAAACTTATTTTCTTAAATGGCAACACCGCATTTTTTTGACAAATTTTGATACATCTTGGGATTCTAGACAAAACATAAAGAATGCAAGCTTTTGATTAGAGTGGCGGTTTATGAGCTATTATTGTTTATTGCAGACTTCCAGTAGTTTTCAACTTAACCAAATTTTGTCTTAAAAATTCTGGTCTAGGACGAGGGTTGTCGGGATGCCTAATATGGAATTCAGTGCATGCTTTCACCAACATGCAAAAAAATTAATTCAATTTTCTCTTGAGGTGTAATACGATCCATTTTATTCCAAGACTACACAAAGCTTATCGTCATCTTATGACAGCAGGGACAAATAATACAATTCATAGCCGAACATTTTCCAATGAACAATTTTTTACATTACTTGTATGAGGACCAGAATTAAATTTTAAACAACAATAGCTTGTAAAGCGCCACTCTAATCAAAAACTTGCATTCCTTAGACTTTGTCTATATAGAATCTCAAGAAGTATCAAAATGTGCCAAAAAATACTGTATTGACATTTATGAAATTTTTTTTTTTTTTTAATAGCGCCCAATCTGGCAACAACTCGTTTATTTTTTCTACATATTTTTCTTAGTTGGTATATCTCTTTAAATAAGAAAGGTAACCTACGTCAAGTTTTAAAATAAAATAGTAACCCTGTGTAAGACCTTTTCCTCTGAGATTTCTTAGTCCTTATAAAAATCCATCCATGGATGCCTGCCTTGAACTTTTAATATTTAGATCTTGCCATACCTTCTCAATGGTGTGCCCTTCATTAAGCCATGTTTTGTCAGTGTAATACAATTATTCCCCTTCTCCCGAAACAATATTTTCGCCGCCATACAATAATCTCATTTTTTTTTAATTAGTAGGCTTTCCACATTTCGTTTAACATATCTAAAATTCATTTCTTTTAAAAAGTTTTGTTAATGTGCCACAAATTTCTGTAGCATCCAATGTGGTTAGTTCAGGATTTCGTTCCCGAATTCCATGGTATACCTACGTTTCTAACTATTATTCGTTCTTTTAACGTTAATTGAAAATTTTGGTAGGTGTACAACACCTAGTTGAAGGTTCGTTAATATCCATAATTTACTCAATAAACAGTTAACAACACTAAATAAAGACTAATAACTATATATTCACACTGAATAATATGTATGTAAACGACCCATACACTACGAAAACTGAAAAGAAACTCACAACATTTACCATAAAGTAATAATAAAAACACAAATTATTCAAGCAGTGCGAAAATCCTGCCGGCACGCTTATTTTCACATCTTTCAAGTTGTGAATTCCGGCTCTGTGTGTTGCCAGATTTATTTTCTCCCCGATCAGAATCCCAGTATTGGAATTGCCGTGCTATTTTAAATGCATTTAGCTGATTGCGGCTTGTATGGCAACGCTGCCTCTTAAGTTCACGCTTTTTCAAGCGGCAACGTACCTTATATTTATTAAAAAAAATTATTTGTACAATATTTTTATTCTGCCGCTTCCTAGATTTGGTGATTGGTATTAAATGAGTCACTGACAGCTTGTGGATTTTAGGTATAAGTGTCTAAAGTCTTATAATATTCAGCTTTTACTTCGATTTCCAACTTTTAAGGGTGGCATTTTAGGATAGAGCATTGCCCCTTTATGCTCCTGAATCCTGTCATTTACCAAACATGCGCAATTAGCAAACGTCCTTGCTTCTAATCTTAGATTAAGAAAATAAGCTTTCTAATGTTCCAATATTCCCATGACGCCTCCGCAAGTCATAAATGCAGTGAATTCCGGAAAATAATAATTTTGTGTCTGGCTGCCGAAGAAAAAAATTGTACAAAATTGCTGTTGCTAAAGTGGTGCAAATCATATCCGATGTTTATCAGCCTACATAATGTGCGTTATTAGAGGTTTAGTTATTTTAATAGAAATAGTTATGCAATTTTAAAAACCAGCACGACTAATACTCATATTACTTCAATTACTTTTGTTGCTGTTAATTTTTGCACAAAGTTTAGCTGCTCTTCAGTTATTTGTTTAATAAGGATTTAAGTATACCGGGTGATGCATGGCTTATAGTTCAACATAGTAAATCCCATGTAAATTTTGAGGTGGCTACATATTGGCTCCCCTGCACATTCTAAAGAAAAATTGTATTGTAATTTCTTGAAGAATTTTTCGATATAATAAACTGATGTGGCAATCCTAACCTATTAAATTAAATGTTATGGCCAAATTACGAAATTTTCATAGCTTATATAGGTAAAATCAGCATACACTGGCAAATAATTTCTATGACGCTATTGTCAAAAATGGAAGTAAAGCTGGACATAACAAATAAAGACTATTTCATATTAAAAACACATTTTCGTTTTACCAATCCAGCAATCACACATCCAAAATAAAAAGACAACGTTATTTTTTTCTTAATAAGCCTTTAATTTAACATAACATACCTATGACTACAGATTTTCACATAAAACATTAATTAATTAAATGTTCAAACAACCCTCCATCAACAGCACTAAACAATATCCTAACCGATCATAAAATTCATTTCTAACATTACTGAGTTGATATTGAAAAATTCTGTCACATTCTAACGAAATACAGTTTTTTAGCTGGTCTAGATTTTCAAATTTTTTGTGGATATTGTCCGAGAATGAACAAGACGATGTTCATTGTCTTGGCTCCAAATACCGTCAATTTTGAACATTTGGCTCGTTGTTAAGGGTGAATGTACATTCATCGGTAAAACAAATTCCAAAAAATCCCTATTATTACTTGCTCTTTCCATTACCTCAAAACAGAATACCATTCTTCGTTCAGGTTAGTTCAGGTTAGTTGTAATGTACAGGGGAGCCAATATTTAGCCACCTCAAAATTTACATGGGATTTCCTATGTTCAGCTAAGCCATGCATCACCCGGTATAAGAACATAAATTATTGAGTGGCCAAATATGCATTGTGTAGAGATAGTTTTAACTCTACAGGATGTTTTACAAAAGCGGCACAATTTGAACATTAAAATCTTTTAAATGTGATCACCGTATATTACCATATGTTTTTTACCTTCTTTATTGTTTATTAACACATATTTGTTTTTCAATCTGTTCAAGTATTGTCAAGTTATTAATTATTTTCCTATTTTTTCTTGCTTTCGTACGATCGTAATAAATATATGTCACAGTTTATTTATTGATTTTAATTGATAAATATTTTTTTAAAGACAAGTTGCATCAGGGTTAGTTCAGTACTATTTAGATGATATATGATCAGCTCTATCAGTGGCGTAGCCACAGGGGCCCTTCTTGGCCTAGCGCCCCTTTACTACTTAAATAATAATTCTTAAAAAACAAGATCGGTTTTACTTTATTTTTAGTAAAGAAGAGCGAGGGGAATAAACGTAATAAAACCGGTTTCGAGAGCGTCTACCCACATTTTATTGATATTTTTTATATAGCGGATTTTCACTTCGTTTGGGGCCAGATCCCCGTTCCCTAGGGAGCATAAGGAAGGTGAAGTCCTACGAAATTTAGGCGTGGTCCCAAAAAATGATTGCCTACGGCGCTTAAGCTCAGCGATCTGCACCCCTCCCATTGTTTGACCCCCACCCCCCCCCCCCCCCCCCCGCCTCAAAAAGCTAACTACACCACTGAGCCCTATGATCAAACACACAAGTTAACTCTAGACGCTAATTATGTTTTTCAACCACAGTCAAAAATTAACAAGTAGGCTTTTTTCGGTTGTTGTCATGGAAACGGTACGTTAAAAGTTAACTTGTGTGTTTAATCATAGGGCTGATTACCAGATATTTTTATGCAGGATGCTCTAATTTCAGTTTGGAATTTCGGGTTTTGTTTGGATTAAATTTATTCAATTTTCCCAAATGGAACACAATATTTAGTTTGTCAAAAATTCAACCTTCTACGGAATCGCCAACTGTAAAATATTTTATATTATTGTCTGCAGCTTTGCCAAATTATGATTAATTTCTACAAATTTTCGGTATTTATTTTTTATTCTTTCATGTTTACCTTAAGTTTTGATTATTCTAATATCATGTATTTTGTAATACATACAGGGTGTCCGGAAATGACGATGATAATGATGATTTTTCGCAAGGAAGACTAATTTGATGCCAAAAAATATATAGGTTCACAAATTTAACAGATACGACGCCATATTGAATTTTTTTAAATGGCAACCCTCATCAATAACCACACGAGTGAATTGCATTTAGTGATCCGATTTCAAAATCATATATGCATATAGTTGTTAATTTTTATTTTCAGCCATTCCGGAGATGCGAGGTTTTTAAAGTTGTTGATCTTGTCCTGTAATTCTTACCAATTTTATACAGGGTGTCCCAAAAGTATGGTCAATAATTGGGGATTGTGTAAATCGGCTCAAAATAGGGCCCGAAGGCCACACAGTAAAAAATATCCACCTGGTAAAAATCATTTCAGGAGTGGTAAAAAAAAGTAGTGTTACTGTTAACACCCGGATCAACATGATTTACCACATTTTTACACTGATACCACTGGACCAAAGTTGTTGTATTAAATTTGCCTATGAATTTACCTCTCTAAAAAGTTAATTTTGTTGAATGGGTGTTATTTATTCCATTTTACACTCTATCAGGAAAACTAAATACAATGACAATTAATTACACCATATTAGCGTGTAAATAAACCCCGCTAGAAGGTTATTTTAACACATTGAGTGTAAAACCTATTCTTTAATCGTTTTCTTTACACGGCCCCGGGTAAAAATACCTAAACCCGTGTTACCGAAAAGACAGGCGGCAACAAGTTGTGTGAAATTCTAGGAATTACTCAATGGTGGTACATATAGGACCACACTCAATACAGGGGTTCCCAAATTTTAAAGATAACGGAACACCCAGCAAATATTTTTTAGTTTGTGGAACCCCATATCTTTCTCTTTTTCTTTCTTCCTTCTCTTTTCTGGTAGAAAATGCGCCGCAGGCGAAAAATGTTTGGGTGCCACGCCCTTTTTTGGACTATCAAAACTCTGAAATTTTACGTTTCGATAGCTCAACCAAAAAAATGTAGAAATTAAGAAATTGTAAAATATAAACGCCAATATATTTTTTTAAACATTAATTTTTTTAAGGTGTATACGTATAATATAATATTTTACAGTATTTATACACCTGAATTAAAAAAAACACGGCACAAACAATAAACTAGGTAATATTTAATGTGAAAAATGAAATTGTTTCACTGTTTTATTAATAATTGCTTTATAGTTCGGTACTTTGTCCGACAGTTGTATACGCATATCTGGGGTAGCATCCAATCTCGACCTGAATTTGTTTTTTGTGTAAGTGTAAGCTGAAAAACCTGTTTCACAACGGTACGTTGTGATAAATGGGAGCAAAGTTATTATAGCCTTTTTGGCTAGTTCTCTCCTAGCACCAATTCAAAACTCATTTAGAGATACAGATACAGATACTTAACTGTAGTATTAATTAATAGCCAAAAATAAATAATTCCGCGGAACCCTGCTGATTTTTCTACGGAACCCCTAGGTTCCCCGGAACCCACTTTAGGAATCGCTGCAATAGGGTATAATAACCAATCAGTACATCTGGTAAAAAGATATTTTTGAATGTTTTTTTTTTACTTTTTGATGAGTGTTAATTCTTCTAATTTATGGGTAGGTACATTTACACTATCGAGTGTAAATTAAACTCACAGATTTTAAACTTATCCTTCTAAGGTGTAAAAGAAATAATGAGAGGTGTAAGTAAACCATTTTTTAATGGTAATTTGTGATTAATTTGTGTAAATATCATATTATTGTAGTGTAAATTTTATTTTATTTGGGTGTGACTAGTGAGTCTAATAAAATATGCTACCCAGGGCTAGAATTCTTTCCACTTTGTTTAAGTCATTTAATCCCGTATCAAACTAACCGGGCGTTTATAATTAAAATGTAAAAAATTATGCATTCAAGATGTTTTACATTATTAGCCTCTGCTTAGTTTGATACATGATTGAATGACTTAATCAAAGCCGAAAGTAGTAGCCCCTCCTATATATAAATCTTCAGTTCGCTTGGAAAAGGCTTGTTAAATGAATGAAAATATTGAGTATTATTTGTCGTTTATTAATAAACAAAATTGTGGTTACAACAGAACTCGGAAAGTGATTTTTTTTACACTTATTATTATAACTAGTTGAACAAAATGACACACCTATTATATAGTTTAACAATTTAGTAAATTAAACATATATCTACGTTTAATGTACCTCATTCTTAAGCTTAACAAAACAAATAACATAATAAATATATGTATACTTAGAACATTAAACAACTAAATAAAAGTATGCTGTGAAACAATATAAAATAATGAAAATGACGAGTATTATCTTATTCGTATATTTATTTAGAGATCTATGAAGTAAAATATGTAGGTAGGTACTTAAGTATTTATATAAAAAAGGAATACATTTATAGTATAAGCTTATATTATCAGAATAATTTAAAAGCTAAAAGGAAAACTGTAAAAATGTAAATACCTACTTAGTTTCTTAAAAATGGCGTACTTATTAGTAAGGTTTCTATTAAATTTCTTTAATATGCTTACTCAATTTTTTAACAAGATCCTCATAAGAGGCCCCCTCATTTGGCACTTTACAGAACTTTGCTTTGTTTCTATATTTCAATTTAAATATAACATTATTCTATATCACGTTCAAAGAGCACAATCAGACTGACTTGAAAGTTTGCACGTAGCGTTGGCGTCATCTGTCAATTCCTAAAATTTTTCACCACTTCTTGCCGCCTGTCTTTTCGGTAACACAGGTTTAGGTATTTTTACGCGGGGCCGTGTAAAAAAACGATTAAAGAATAAGTTTCCACTCAATGTGTTAATAACCTTCTAGCGGGGTTTCTTTACACGGTAATATGGTGTTATTAATTGTCTTTGTATTTAATTTTCCTGATAGAGTGTAAAATGGAATAAATAACACCCATTCAACAAAATCAACTTTTTAGAGAGTTAAATTCATAGGCAAATTTAATACAACTTTGGTCCCATATGAGTGTAAAAATGTGGTAAATTATGTTGATCCGGGTGTTAACATTAGCACTACTTTTTTTTACCACTCCTGAAATGATTTTTACCAGGTGGATATTTTTTACTGTGTAGCTAAATACAATAATTTTGCCATGCAAAATAACTTCTTGATGGATTTATCTCGAGAACGACGCTCTAAATCATGTCTAACATAGGCTACATTTTTTTTGCAAAAAGAGTTTATTAATTTGACATAAAGAAGTATAAAAATCTATTTGAAAAAATGTTAGATATATTTTAACTCCACCCTCCCCTTTCTTTTGACGCTGGTTGTAAATTGTCGACATTTCGACAACAACAGTTCGATTCTGCGTATAAAGCTTACTAGAATATCCAAATTTCGAATTTCTTAATTGGTTTCGAAAATATTAAGAAAAAAATATCTTCAGGGTCTATTCTCTACGAGGCTGTAGCTCAAGGTTAGGGGGTCATACGACAAGATGTTGCATGACCTTTCACCCTATTTTGACCCAATCTACTCAGAAAATTAAATTTTTTTTTAGATTGCACTAAAACTACAAAATCCTTTAGAAAATGTAATAAAAAAAATGCTAAATGACCCTATTCTGCTATTATTAAGATTAATATTTAAAAAAAAAGTAATATCTTTGACGCACTGTATTTCTTAAACTATTAAGTATATAACATTTTGTACAGACCTATAAAGCACCTTGGATATCTTTGCAACCCCTTGATTTTTATATTTTATGAAATATCTAAAAATTACACACTCAATTGAGATGGTCACCCTGTAGCAGTAGCGCAACCAAGGGGGGGGGCTACCGGGCTGCAGCCCCCTCCCGGGTCGTCTAACTACCTATTTACAAGAAAATAAACTCGTCACTACCTAAGATAGGTAAAATTACACAAAAATTGAAAGAGTCTGACTGTTTTTGTCATTTTCTGTTGTGTCTTTTATTTTTCTTACTTGAAAACCAAACACCATCATTCAAAAAAGGGCGTGGCACCCAAAAAATTTTCGTCTGCGGCGCTACTTTTTTTTAGCCCCCCCCCCCCCCCCCCCGCCGAACTTTTCTGGTTGCGCCACTGCCCTGTAGTACTCTAGGTTTTAGGGCGCTTTGACTCCTAACCTTAAAAGGATTATAATTGGCGAGGAACCGGGAAAAAATAAATGCCGCAAGCGATCTTATCAACTTACATAATGCATAAGTTATAAAAAAATATAGGTTTGGATATTTTAGAAACGATTAGAAATAATATATTTCCGTTTTTTGTCTGACAATAATAATCGGTTGTTATTTTTGACCGCGGGACAACCAACACAAACTAATAAATGCAACTTTATCGCCGTGCACGAAACCGGGATTTTCTGTCCAAAAAAAATTGATGTGGATTGTGTCGATTTTTTAAAATCACTAATTTTATTGTGTGCCCTGTATTAATTTCTTGACAAAAATGGTGTCACTGTAACGTCATGCCTAAAGTGATTTCGACGTAATAGGTGCAGGAAAAGCAATGTCAATATGAATTCAGATTGCTACTGGAGACAATAGTGGACCATACACAGGCGATCTTTCCTGCTAGAAATATCAATCCCGACGGAATGAATGCGGGTCAGTGGGTAATAACTTGATTAGATCCATTTACAATTCACTCGTCAAGAAGACAGACAAGGAAAGAACGCTAAGTAATATATTGTGTCAGTGTGCGATAACAGATATTTCTTCCATTGAGTTTCATGAGAGGAAAGAATGTTAAAAAAAAGAATGACAGTAATGAACCTTATCAAATTTTAATGCCGAGTTATTTTAAGATTGTTAGAGCAAATAAGGACCCAAGCGGTTCTGCAAAATTATGATAGAGACAGGTAATGAATGATTAAACCTACATATTTTGCGTAGTTACAACATTTGTATTAGTTTCAGTTAGTAATAGTATGAAATTTTAAAAAGTAGCACGAACAATTCATTTCCGTTTGCCGCTGACAATAATATGGACAAAACGGATTCGTGCATTTTGTATTTGATGGCTTCAAAAGTGGGCTGGAACGAATCTTTAAAATGGTGTTGATGGGTTTATGTAACAATACTTTTAAAATACTTGTTCAAATTACGTATAATAAAAATAGAAGTGTAAAATTGTTAGATAGCGGGGTGTTAAATTATTTTTTTGACTGGTCAATATACAAATCCGAACTAACAAGCTTAAATAATATTTTCTTCTGAGGATGAGGCAATTATTGACAAAACGTATAGGTACATCGTGAAAATATTATTCAACAACCTGGACGCCAAGGTCAGACTAACAAGACCTATCAATAATTTGCATAAAAATAATAAGATATATCATATGTCAAAATATAACCGTAATAAAGCCGAAACTTTATGGATCGATTATAAAAATTTAAGGAATCAGGTAAACGCCGCTGTAAAGGCAGAGAAAAGGGCGTTTCTCAAATATACATTTAAGAAAGATCCAAATTTTTGGAGAACTGTAAAATATTTAAACCTTGGGGCTATTACTGAGGGTGATGGGACTTTGATGAATATAGGCAATGCTAATGATTTTGTTAATTATTTCCAAAACTCTTTGCCAAATAAATCTAACATTAAATAATAATATCGGCAAATCATTTGGTCAATGCGACAAATTTAATTTTTCTGAAATTTCCACAGAAACCGTTGAGAAAATTATATATAAAATAAAGGCAAATGCAATTGGGAATGACGGCATCAGTCTTTAAAATGTTACTTTATATACTTCCACACTTTAACAATCTTTTGACTATTATTATTAATGATTGCCTAGCTAGGGGTAGTAGGGTGGTCTGCGTAAGTTGACCCAGTACCTTTTCTCGGAAACTGTAAAAGTTCGCCGTTGGACATTTTTATCTTGTTATATTTTTATGTATCCAGGGTAAGTCGTTTGGCTGGAGTTGATACCAACTTTCGTTTTTCAAATAAAACACCCTATATCTTACAATACATTTGGATTCTAAGTAAGTGAATAAGTGCACTATAAGCCTATACTTATACCGATATATCGAGTTTTAAAAAATTACATTTTTGAACTTTGGCAGCTTCTATACTACGATCCCAAAATAATTAACAAAACTGTTTTTATCACCATTGACGGTGTGCGGAGAAAATAATTAACGTCGATTCACACACTTTTAACTGAAATAAAAGCATTCAAAACCGCTTGGGAAGATTGTGCATTAATAAGTCGTTACATGTTGCCAGGTTTTAAAATATTTTATTTAAATTCTCATAAAATGTACCAAAATCGGCATGTCATTAAGGGCCTTTTCACCCTACGGTACCTGTTTTACTTAATTTGGCAACGCAGGTAGGAAAAATCCATGTCTAAAGGCGCTCGCACGCTTTCTTATCGCCTCTAACCAACATTCAGTGTCGTAGACAAGTTTCAATCAAGAGGATATTAGCAATTCAGTTTTATTATTTTGGTGGTTATTCAAAACAGCAAATATTATAATGCAGGCAAGTTCTTCAAGTGATAGTAACCAACAAGTTACAAAACGACGTCATTTAAAACCTGGGGAGCGTAGAATGGTAAAAAATGTGTATGAGGGACTTCTAATTACACACAGTGGAATATCATTCACTGATGCAGCAGAACATTGTGTCATATTGACTAAGACATCTTGCCGTACTGTTTATAGAACTATCAAGGACAATGGGAATACTAGAGTGTCCGATCAGAAGGAAACAAAAGGACGGAAGAAGATTTTTATAGATCAGCAAACAAAGTTAGCCATTCGTCGGAAAGTGCATGCATTTTGCAAATAACATATACCGCTGCTTTATTATTCTTTTTGAATTTTATACCTGCGTAATTTAGTTTCTCTAATTACTTCATTAGATCACCAAATGTAAAAGCTTAATTTATTTTTCAGTTTAATTTAGAATATTATATTGATTATAGTAAATGTAAATGTATTATAATAATAAACACAAAATACATATATTTTTTGAATTATTATTGTTTAAAATGACACGCCTCTGGAATTGGCGTTCCCCTTACGTCTTGCACACCCCGGTAAAAATGAGTCACTGCCAGTTATTTTGGTACCGGAGTATAGCTCTCTAACGATACGTCTTGAAGCAAAACGGCTTACATGCCGCTATCTTACTTTTTTATTATCTTTCTATAAATATCAATTTCAGGTAAAACCGGAAGTACTATAATTTCGGCTTTCGAGTTACATACGGTTTAACCGGAAGTTTACACTTTTGCGAAGATAATAAAAAAGTAAGATAGGGATACGTAAGCCGTTTTGCTCTAAGACGTACCGTTAGGCAGCTAGAAACTGTCAAAGTTCAAAAATGTTATTTTTCAAAAGTCGATATCTCGGAAACTATTAAGTTTAGACTTAAAGTGTATTATTAAAAAACAATTGCTATTCTATGCAGAATCCAAAAGTATTAGAAAATATAGTGTCTCCTATTTAATAAACGAAAGTTGGTACCAACTCTAGTCAAACGACTGACCCTTATACAAAAAACTATAATAAAATAAAAATTTCTTTACAATCAATTGATTTTTGTATTGAACTTTTGTTTATAACTCTTACAGTTTCCGAGAAAAGGTACTGGGTCATTTTACGTAGACCACCCTGTACGTTACCGAACTCATGGAAAAATGCCAATGTGGTGCCTTTACCAAGGAGGTCCAATTATTTTCTGCTCTCCGACTTTAGACCAATTAGTATACTGCCAACCCCCCCCCTCTAAGATTCTAGAAAGAGTAGTAGCTGATCAATTAAAACACTTCATAAACTTAAATAATATGTTACCGACTACTCAATCTGGGTTCCTCTGTAAACATAGCACAACAACAGCTTTGCTAAAAGTGACTGATGATATCTTTCAAGCCAGCGATAAAAACCAATGTAGCTGCTTAATTATTTTGAACTATCGGAAAGCTTTTGACACTATAGACCATGAAGTTTTGCATGCGAAACCTAAATACGTTGGATTGTGTGACGCTGCTTTACACTTTAATAAAGAATACTTTAGGAATAGAGGTCAGAGGGTTGTTATAAATTGGTAAATCTTCTCAGCTGATTCCAGTTACCATATGTTATGTGTACATAAATGTGTTTAAAATAAAAATTTGTGAAAATCTACAAAAACGTTGCTTCCATTAGTTTTTTTTATAAAAGTATAATTGAATATGTTTGTGTGTTATCTGCATACTGATGTGATTGACAATATGTCAAAAATTTCCCTTCATTTCCTCCGGTTAATATTGTTAGAACCCGTAAAAAAAAACGTTTATTTGACTACTAATGTAAAGATGAGGCTCCAAAAAATCCAGAAGACCAATTCAAAACTAACTTTTACTTTGTAATATTGGATAATATTATCAAAACTAGAAGAAAGGTTCGAACAAATATAATAACATCACACAGTTTTCAATTTTTTCAAGGACCTAAATAATTTCTTTAAAACAGATAAATCAAATAGGTCTACAAAATGTAAATCTGTAGAAAGTATGTTACATGATGCATCTAAAAATGAAAAAGATATTATAGCTGTTGTAGTATGTTCGGCGCATGTACAAGATGTTTTTAGAAGAATAGGTATAGGCTTCACGTGTCGTATAAAGTGTACTGGTCATATTTTCATTGTAAATTTAATATAAAAGTTGGCTTGCTAAGAACAGATAAATGCTCAATTTGTGATAGTTTGAGACAAAAAGAAGATGCAGAGGAAAATGAAGATTTGAAGCGTTCGTTAGCAACCGAAAAGGAGATTCATTTAAGAAAGGCTGGATCCTTTTATGACTTAAAAAAATCTTGGACAGCTAAAGCTAAAGACGGATAAGCTATGGTCGTTTCTTTCAATTTTATGCAAAATCTTCCTCTTCCGCACATCAGAGACAATTTGGCTTTTAGATGCCGTCAGTTATGGTACTACGTTTTCGGTATTCATAACCTTGCCGATAATAGAGCTTCAGTGTATGTCTATACTGAAGGTATTGCGAAAAAAGGTCAGAACGAAGTTACTTCGATGTTGTTTGACTACTTTGCTAGAGTACTTGATATAACTTCACCATATTTATCATTTTCAGTGACGGATGTCCGGGTCAAAATAAAAAATATGTCATGGTTCACTTCTTGTATATTTTGGTTCACTGCCTCAAGTTATTTAAAAGAGTAACTTACATTTTTCCTATGCGAGGCCACTCGTTCCTTCCTAACGACTAGGACTTCTCAATTATCTCTAAACGCAAAAATGTTGAAACCGCTGAGGTCCCCGAACATTGGCATAACATTATCAAAACTTGTCGTGAAAAGCCCTCGCCTTTGGGACTACGTAAATGCAGCAGCGAGATTTTTTTAACTTTAAGCAAGCGACTGATAAGTTTTTCTTAAAAAAACTGAAACCCGCAATTCAGTTAAAACCTCTGCGCATGTTTGGTATTGAGTCGTGTAATACATTTTTAGAAGTACGAGATACTTACTCAGGCATGTGAAGGCAAAGTGTAATAAGAAACAAAACTGCCTTACCAAATTAGCTACATCTAAGCCCGTTGTTCCAAGATCCATTCCCATTATATCCGTTGAAGTTAGCAGATCTGAAAACACTAAGCACTGTTCTATCAGAAAAAAAAAACATTGCAAATTTTACGATTCTCTAGTTCCTAATGGTGGTGGCAAAAACCAAGAAAATCCCGATGTCGACGAAGAAGATAACAGTAGTGCCTATGGTGATTTTGACCAACAAAAATAATATTTTTTTATATTTGTTTCAATTTTAGCTTTGAAGTTCAAAATATTTCGTTTTTTAAAGTTGTTGTTTACATAATACCAATTATAAAAGTTTTCAAAATTATTTTTCTGGTCAGTTCCTGTCAAAAACCGCATTTGTCAAAGAGAAAACTCAAAATAACAAACAGAGATTTTGTTCTTTCTTTTTAACTATACTGTTGTCTATAGTGCCTATTAATTTTGACAAGTGCTGTTTTTCATACCTTTCATTTATAACAGAATTTGCATTAAAAAAGGCAAGAGAAGCAAACATTATTTAAGCTTTTTGGCAGACTTATTAAGTATATTATGTATTAATAGATATGTGTATGCATGTATTTATTATAACGTATTCATTTGGTTACTATATCAATAAACTATTAATTATTATGTTAGGTTGTAAAATTAAAAATAAACTGAATTTATCATATTTCCTGTAATTCGTTGTTTCATTTAAGGTAAAAATATTTCAGAGGAATTTTAATTAATCTATACGGTATGAGGTTGGGTAGGAGCAAAATTATTCTCGCAGACGTGCAGCAGCTACCCTAGGAACAGCCCTGGATATAACATTAAGATCACAACCTTTTATTTGTTTTGTGAGATCAGCTTACGATCCTATTTCATTTTTAGTGAAAAAATAATTAGCGATTAAAGTCATTTCGCCGCCAGTTAATTGTTAGTAATCGATATCATCTAAATATCAAAAAAAAAAACAATGATTTTATCATAGTTCGTATAGGTAGGTACTGTGCCATACAATGATTAAATAATAGACCATTAATGTTTAATAATGGGTTGGATTCCTCGATTTAATTAAGCGACCATTAAATAATTAAGTTATTTTATAAAATTACTGATTTAATCTTGTAATTTAACTAAATCATCATAAAACATAACATTGTTGCTGTTAATGTTGTAGGAACGCTACTTGCGAAGAAACCAGTAAAGCAAAAAATCCAAAAATGTGTGTAACTAGCCAAGTTCTTGTTTTATGGCACGTATAAATGATTAGTTAAAGCTGCCAAGAAAAAAAAAGGTAAAACTATTTATCCCACACAGACAAAACTCACTTTATCATAAGGAAAATGTTACACCGCCAAAACTTCTTTAATTTGCTTTATATAAATAACTCCGAGGGTTTGAACCCCCTTAAGTCATCCAATTTTAATCAAACAGTATAAAGGAAATATTATTTTTTCTTAAGTTGTTGTGTTGTAAGGTCATCACGCTCAAATCCATGTAATTTATTCCTCTTTGTTTCTGTTACGCATCCCTAGTATTTTTTGCGTTCTCAGACAAGATGACCGCAGAATTTACTGGTTTAAGAAACAATTATTAAAAACGTGTTTTATTTACTACCTACCAATTAGTGTGTTAACCACTATACTTTTCACGCATCAAATATTTGTTTGAGTTCAGTAAAAAATATGATGTAGGAAGGAACTATAATATTAGAATAATAATCGACAAACAACAAAATCTTACCATTTTGGTTCTTGGAACATTTTTTTAAAAAAATAAATTGCACCAAAATGAGTAAAAATAACTATATGAACCTATTAACGAAAGTTGTAAAGAGTAAAGAACTCTAAAAGATAAGTTATTAAAATACATTATACAATTTGAAAAAACAAAGTAAACTGTTTTTAAAGTTTTAAAATCTGACACGTTTGTAAAATATTAAATGGTCCGAAAGTCTAAAGTCTTAAATTAGTCTTTATTTGTAACACCCTAATATAAAATATACGCCACTGACTTTTTTCTAATTTTGATATTTTTTTTCGGATTTACCAACTAATAATAACTTTTTTGTTCCTTTAATTATTTTCGTATCTCGCTTCGTTTTCAAAAGAAAAAATAAAAACCACTTTATTGCATGTATGTACAGGGTGGCCAACTAAGAATGCGAGGTACTTTATCTGGGAAACTATCGTAGAGGCTTGCGGCAAAATAAAATGCATTGGTATAATTTTTTTTCATGGAAAAGTAGCTAAATAATGCCTAAACTAGCTCGCCAAAACCGCATCTCGATGTCTTGTTCCTAACCCAAAATATCGGCAATAGAAAATTTTATACGAAAATCCCTTAAATTTTCATTTTATTGTAACTATATTTTTCTGGAATTCTTTCTATTATGTAAGTTGTGGCTACTTTTTCATGAAAAAAAAATCATACCAATGCATTTTATTTTGTTGAGAAAATTAACCATTTCTGTTGGTATGTCGAAAAAAGCCCTCTAGCGGCGATATGTGAAACTTACAAAACTTCAAATATAATGGCGTTTGTAGCCCAAGAATAGCTCCTTTTAACGAGCCCAAGTTTGTTCAAATCGGCTTAGCCGTTTCGAAGATACAGGATGTTATTTACGGAAACGTTTGAATACCCCCACCACTTTATTTTTAGAGATACTGCAAAAAGTGTCAAACAAAAAAGGTTAAGATTATCCTCGACTTTAAAGATCAGGATTTTTTTTATTAGGTTAATATAGCGGAATTTACAGAAACATCACTTTTTTAGATTCAAGATTGCAGTTACGCCCCCTAGCGGCCATTTCAGAAACTTGAAAATATTTTCCAGATTTTTCTCTTGACCGTTTTAGTAATAATTTTTTTTGCCGCAAGCCTCTACGATGGATAGTTTCCCAGATACAGTACCTCGCATTCTTAGTTGGCCACCCTGTACAAGAAAAATACCTATGTCTTTCAAAGTTAATTGACACATTTAAATTAAAAATAAAATTATTTTTTCAAATATGATTTTGAATAACGGTCTCAAATTTCAATAAAATTGGGAAATCGATTTCTTTTTTAAATTTTAATATCCTGTATATCAAAAACGGGGAAACTCGGGACACATGTTCATATGAACTTTTTCTCTTAAAATATCATACGGAATCACCCCCTTAAGTTACGTACCGTACTTCTGAAACATCCTGTATTGCAAATTTTAAGGTAAGTTTTTTCTTCTATAAAAGATTAAAAAAAAAAAACTTGGCAACATTGTAAAATAATTAAAAATTATGTTCACCAAGATAATAATATGCAGAATTTAGAGGGGAATTTAAAAATGCAAAAATATACAGTGTTTCATTAAAGAAAAAATAACATTTTTCTTGTTCCGCTTATTTGAGCCACCCTATAGAGTCAAATTTAATTTTACCTTATAGCTTACTTACTGTCCTTCAACTTTTATGTTAACATTCTTGATATATTTGAAACAGTAACGCAGCTATTGTACTTTTCCACACTAAATTACTAAATGGCAACGCTGCATGAGTCAGAAACTTGACTGGTTAGGTATAGGTATGAAATACATATATGAAGAAACAACAAATTCTCGCACCTTTCCATATCAGCAAAAATATAAAGGGTGTTTCATTTAAAAAAAAATTGACTTTTAGGCATTTTTTCGAATACGTACCAAAATTTTTAGACACCCCTGTCCCTGTATATTGCAACTAAAATTTGGCCACAGCGTAAAAAGCTTCCAGGCATTGCCGAACTTTGAACCAAATTTTAGTACCTTAGTGTCTCAGAGTTCAAAAATATTAGCATTTATTGAAGGTGAAGTTTTTCAAAAAGAAAAAAATGGAAATTAATTAATATTTCGATAACGGCAACAAATCAGAATACAGGGAAATAATAAGAAACTAATAGAGGTTGTAAAATTAAGTTTACACAGGGTGTCCGATAAGTATATGACATACTCTCGGGAGCGTGTAGGGGCGGTCAAAATAACCTCTTCTACCAATTATATCCAAGGTAATTGAAAAATGTTTCACTACTTTGAAGGAAATAAATACTTTACTGACGCTCAGTTTGAGTTCAGTAAGGGTAAGGGCACAACACTGGGTATTATGAACCTTGTGGGGTATATCATTAGATCTTTCGAAGAACGGCAAATTGGTGCTGCGCTATTCTGCAACCTCAGCAAGGCCTTCGACTGCGTGTCGCATGTCATCCTCCTCAAAAAGCTTATCACTTTGGCGATGACAGTATAGAGCTGTTAAATTTATATCTTTCAGATAGAACCCAGGTGGTGAAGGTTGCAGGGGTGTCTTCTGCAGAGAGCAAAATAACTATTGGAGTGCCCCAAGGATCGGTTTTAGGACCCATTCTCTTTCTAATCTACATAAACGACCTATCTCTGAGTGATAATGGTGCTCTTTGCGGATGATACGACGGAATCGTTCATCGTACCATCGCTTGAGGAAGCGGTGAATGGTTTGGCGATGGCGCTGGAGAGGGTTGAGTTGTGGTTGAGCACCAACATGCTGCTTCTGAATACAGATAAAACAAGCAAGATTGTGTTTTCGATGAGAAATACGGGCACTGTTGATGGGGATACTATACCCAGGTAAAATTTTTAGGTGTACACCTGGATCCTAAATTGTCATGGGAGGCTTACATTGATAGTTGCAAAAAAAACTTGAAAATGGTCTGTATGCGATGCGTGGACTTGCTGAGTGTGTCTCGGAGAGTGTTCTGAGGGCTGCATATTTTGGCATTTTTCACTCTGTCATGATGTATGCAGTCCTCGTTTGGGGGCGTGCAGCTCAGGCCCGAAGAATCTTTGCTTTGCAAAAAAAGGCAATAAGAATCATCACTGTACTGGGTACAGAAATTTATAAGGCTTGGAATATTGACCTTTCCATGTGTGTATGCTCTGAAAAATGTCATGTGTGTGAAAAAGTATGGACATCTGTACCGGATTCACGGGGATATTCACGACTACAATACGCGACATCGGGATGATTTTGTCGTCAGCTACTGTAGGTTGAAGAGGTGTCATTTGGATGTTTTTATTTTCTTTAACAATACTTGGTTTTTATATACTATTTTATTGACGTGTGTAGATTGTATAATATAGCATGAATAAATTAGCAGTTCATTAGTTTAACCTTAATTTGTCCTAGAACGAGAATTCCTAAAGTGCCCCTTAGCGGAGATGCAGAGCATATATGTATTAGTACCATATGGCGCCTTGCCCATTTAACCAATGTAAACATAGTGAAGCCGAGGTTCCTTGTTCCGCCAGGGTCATTTCGCGCAGTGCGCATGCGCGAGAAAAAGAAAATTGACGTTTATTTTAGCGGAAAAAAAATGAGGTTATCACATTTGACTTTGACAACTGGACCGAAATTTGTAAACAAACATTAAAGTTCTTGATTTGTTTAAGATTTTGTATTGAGATTGAGAAAAGAAAAAGAACGCAGGTAAACATATTAATAAAACTTTTATTAGATATTTTACAATTATTCTTAGAGTTTAACAAGTAAAATAATAGGTTTTTGTAGGATTCTTTAAAGTACATGCAATTTTCGGTAAAATAGGTAGGTACCCAAGTATATCAACAGCAGCAAAGGAAAATAATCTTTAGGAAATGGACTACCTAGTTATTGTTCCCTCACGAAATTAACGTTGGTAAGTTAAAAGGAAGAAACATCCGGTCTAGGTACATACCTGTAGAACGATAAATCTTTGTTTAAGTTTTTACGCCTGTTTAAAATAATGTAAAATATTCGGTTTTGCCTCGGCATCGTCACAAAATTATCACACTTCACACACACAATCAAAACTTGCAGAAAAGTAAAGATAAACAGTACACAAAAGCCATTAATTACCAAATCAACTAGGTGAAGCGAACTGTCAAACAAAAATAACATTCGCTAAAGATTTCGAGGTTATGTCGAGTAAAATTGAGACGTTGTCACGTTGTCACTTTCCAGTTATATGAAATTGTTATTTAACGCGTTTTAGTTTAGAAATGGAAACAAATAATTTGAAAGCACTTGGAAGTACAGACTTGATGCTTATTTTACAATTTTTTAGCAAGATTTTTGGTAATTTTATCATTGCTCTAATTTTATAAGGCTCACTCTTCTGCCCTGTTCTAAAGAAATAAAAGTACATTTGGCAATACCCTTACGGCGCATGCGCACAAGTCGAAATTACCCTGGATCTTCTATCTCTGTTGTTGCTTCAAGATATTCAGGGTAATAGCCATATAGTACTAATACATATATGATGCAGAGCCAAAGGGGTGCCCAGCGACTCACCTTTTCGGCTCACCGACATGTATATTTTAATGAAATTTTAAAATTTTATGTCGGCCATAAAGACTCATAAAACCATACTATAGTATATGCTTTAAATCTTCAGGACACACTCGTTGGGCCAAAATTTTGACAGATGTCACTTTACAGAGCTGAAAACTGATTTATTAAATACTCTGGTCATTCCTCTTTAAAAACGGCAGTCTATATTTGTTTAGATAAAATTAGCCATTTTCGAAGAAAATTAATTTTTTGTATAGCATGTTATTGAAATAATAAATCAGAATACTACAACAAAACACCAGTCGTTTTTATATCGTTAACAATGTGCTATTGAAAACACTTTTTAAATTATTGTCTGATTAATTGAGTAAAAGTAATGGAGGATTATTCCTATAGTGGATATACTGACATGCATCTAATTTATGGACAAGCACTTGGCAATTGTGTGGAGACGAGAACATTTTATTCTGATATTTCCAAATTGACGTTTCCTGCACCGAAGAACTTTTGAAAGGGCAAAGAAGAAGACTCTCGAGAACAACTGCTACATCCTTATCACGTCCAGAAGGTACATGCCATGTCTCCCGTTGAATATCCTGCAAAAGTCAACTACACAAATTGGCTTTAGCAACGATTTAGGCAAAACCATAATTTAACTAGTGTTGCTTGTTTCACGGACGAAGCCGGTTTTACCCGAGACGGCGTAATAAATTGCCATAGTTTGCATATCTGGTAGGAAGAAGATCTCAATGCAACAGTACAGACAAAGCACCAACAAAGGTTCATCTCATTGGACCGTTTTTTATTGAAGGCATATTAAATAGTGCCATGTATTTGCAATTCTTGCAACAAAACTTAAACAGTTTATTAGAAAGTGTGCCCTTAGAAATTAGAAATCAGATGTGGTATATGCATGACGGTGCACCGCTCTTAGCAATTTAGTTCGTCAGCACTTATCAAATACTTTTGGTAATCGCCTATTTTATGGCCACCGAGGTCGCCCGACATGACTCCATTGGATTTCCTTATCTAGAAAAATTTAAAGAGGCTTGTATATTTGACGCCAGTTCACACCGGGGAAGATCTGATAGAAATAGTAACACACCATTTCAACGAAATTCGAGACAATCCTGAAATGTTGTTTTAAGTACAACGAGAAAACATCTGTCGGCTAAGGTAAGGTATCAGAATAACTTATTCTTATATCAAGACCATTGCCGAGTGCTTGCCCATAAGTTACATTCATGTGAGCATTAATGAGATGTAATAATGACAAGTTTTATTATTTTAATGCGAATTATTAGTTATGTTGTTATTCGATTAATATAACAATAATAATCAATGAATTTTATTAGCAGATTAAATAGCAAATTTTACGGAGTAGTTATTACATAAATAATTTTTAAATAAATAAAATAGGCAAAGCCCACTTTGGCGAAGTCTAGTCGTCTAGCTACTCTTATTTAACCAAAGGTAAACTCATATAAGTGATACAAATACATACAACACACTACACAAAAAAAGAAGAAGCACGACAACCCTATGCGTGACGAATTCGTTCAAAACAAGAAAAATATCCAGATTTTCAGCACTGTCCACTTAGCAGATAATTACGGAGTTTAAATTTGAATTTATTAATATTGCATAATTCGAATTCCTCAGGCAAAGAGTTATATAGACTAATGTTCCATGCTGGGGCATTGTGAACTTATTCCTAAATCTTATGTTCCTATTTTGAACAGTTGTCACAAATCCATTTTCTTTAGTGCATTTATTGTCAGTATCCACGAATTGGATGAGATACAACAATCTCTTAGCAAGTGTCGACCCGTTGCAACCGCCACGCAACGTGAGGGAGATTGATGACTGTTCTCAGAATGACCAAAACTTTGATCAGAGGCGTTAGAGACCCGATGCCATACCTGAGAAATCAGGAAATGGGCCAAGTTCTGACGGACGTAAAGGATAAAGCTGAATTGCTAGCAGACAAATTCTATGACCAATTCAGTGAAAATCCAAGTAACGACGTGCCTAGAGATGCTAGGATCGCCAGAACGGTGCAAATTTGCAAGACAATCAACCACTCTGTTCAGTTGTTTCCCCATGTTACGCTGAACGAGGTAAAATCTCTTAAATAGGAAAAAAGCCCCGGGTTTCGACGGTTTAAAGAATGCGGCGTTGCGAAACCTACCCGAGTGCATGGAAATATGCAAAAGTTATCCTTATACACAAGAAAGGTGAGGACCCCACGGCACCGACAAGTTACAGACCCATCAGTCTGCTGTCTAGCCTGGGTAAAATAATCGAAAGAATTAAACGACTTTGTTTTTGAGCGAAATGTGCTGCTTGATGAACAATTTGGATTCAGAGCCGAACATTGCACAGTCAGGCAGACAACACGTCTAGCTTCAAACATTTAAAAGGGCTTCAACAGACGAGCCCATACGGGAGCGATTTTCCTTGACGTTAGTAAAGCCTTTGATAAGGTCTGGCATAACGGTCTCATACTGAAGAAAATAAGACTCGGAGCGCCGAGCTACCTCATCAAGGTAGTAGCTTCTTTTCTTGAGAATAGAAGTGCCGCAAGGCTCATCTCTCTCCCCGATGCTGTATAATATATATATACATATGACATTCCGCGCGATAGGCAAAACCAGCTCTATATCTATTCGCCGACGATACTGCAATTACGACTACCTCTAAGCAACCGTGGCTTGTCGTCACCCGGATACAGCGCCATATTAATCAGTTGAAAAAATGGCTTTCGAATTGGAAGATTCGTCTGAATCCCGCCAAAGCCAAGGTGATTTTCTTTTCAAAAAGTCGAGTACGAAGGCCTGAAACAAGGCTCAGGGTCAATCGAATCGAGTTGAACTGGTGCCAGGAGCTCAAATACCTGGGACTTATCTTTGACCAGAAACTGAATTGGAGGTTGAACTCAATAAATAAAGTCAAGCTTACATTGCGTCAATTAGGCTTCATCTATCTCCTGCTTCCAAGAGGGAGTAGACTTAGTAATCGCACCAAAGTTAACCTCTACAAGGTACTGGTCAGGCCGGTTCTGACTTATGGTGCGCCCTCGTGGTACAACATAAGCAGGGCTAAGCTAAATAAGTTCCAGATCATTCAAAACAGGGCTCTGAAACTGATCGCATATATCCCCCGTTACACGATGAATCGGATACTGCATCAAGATTTCCGAAATCCGACACTGGGCGGATTTTTCCTCGAAATTATTACAGACTATTATAGACGCACAGACGTATCGACAAACCCTGAAGTCACCAACTCACATATAAGAGTAAGACCAGACTAGACTTACAAACTCCCGGAAGACTATTTACCTTTACCTATTATCGGTCAAATGCAATAGTAGAGATACACTAAAATACAGTTGAGAGGCACTAGAAAAATAGAGAGGCACTGTAGGTGCCTACGTTATGATTTAACGTATCTGAGACGCCATACTACTACATCACTAATAGGTTCCAGCCAGATAACAAGACACATACTCATCAAGGCAAGAAATGCCAATTGTAAATTTTTCTTAAATGATAAGGTGTAAAAGCCAAACGAAGAATCAATTGATGTTAAAGGTTTTAGTTTAAACATTCAAGAATCAAAGTACATTTTATAACCAAATTTCTCGGGTACCTCAAGACCTTCTAAATTCTGCTGATTTCAGATTCATAATGAACGCAACGACAACAATATTGCCATCTCTCCATACGGTGCCTTAAGTGTGCTAGCTGCTCTCAGTGAAGGAGTTCAAGGTGACGCAGTTCACGAAATCCTGCATGCAGCTCATATACCTAAAGATAGACACGTAATACGTGTTGGATTGAGAGACATCCATAGACATTTAAAGGTAGTCATTTAAATTAATTTTAACTTGAGAT
Organism: Polydrusus tereticollis; assembly: GCA_963920685.1. Lineage (NCBI taxonomy): Eukaryota > Metazoa > Arthropoda > Insecta > Coleoptera > Curculionidae > Polydrusus > Polydrusus tereticollis. The sequence continues at coordinate 66,330,740 of OY987327.1, forward strand.
ACACCGTTTCTATATTTCTAGAGTTATTTTATCCCTGAAGAAGGCTTTCTAGCAGGTCTTACTCTTAACCTCAACAACGTAACCCTTCGAAGAGAGTACGAGGATGTGTTACGATTCTACGGTTTTGATTATGGCTCTTTTAACAACGCACTATATTCTGAACCCGGTACCACCCAGAAACCTGTTGAAGGTTCAACTCTGGGCACGACTCTTGGCCTATCTGAAGGTAATTATTCTTAGCTGATGAATAAAATGCGTTTAACAGGTTCCTAGTAAAATGAATTAAAATGAGTTTCGGATCCTTGTTTTTTTTTTAGGCACGACCATGATTACGACTCAAAAAAAAGAAGACAGTACAGTTATATTGACTGATACGAGATTTGGAGCTGAAACTGAAACAAGCACCAACCAGGGAACAACTGGAAAAGAAGTTACTAGAAGTACAATACAAGGTCTTGCATTTTTATAATATTTTTTTGAATTACATATTATTCCAAATCTTTGTTCATTACCTTTGAACAATGAGATTGTGTCCAAAGTAACTTTAATACTATTTTTGTATTCAATTTTAAGGAAACGAAGAGACAACCACACATAAACAAGATGAAACTACAACCATTGATACGTCTAGAGCAATATCTACTGTAATACCCACAACAACGAAGCCGACAATCGACACTGTCGTAACCGAAACAACAACTGAAAGCATCACTACCACGGTTCCGAAAACTACAACAATAAAAGGTCAAGAAACCACAATTAAAGAATTATTACTAACAAGTGGAAGTTTAGCTAAAGGAACAACCGAACCAGTAATCACGACAATGGCGCAGCAAGAAACTACCACCGAGATTCCTGCAACCATCAAAGAAACAAGCGTCGATAATCCTGCAACCGAAGGTGTCTCGATAAGCACAAAAATCTCTAAAGTTACAAAAAAAACATCCGAATCATCCTTTGAACTGTCAGCAGTTTCCACATACCTATTAGACACAACCACTTTAAGTTTAAATCCGGAAAAGTCAATAACAACAGAGGCCCCTACAACAAAAGTGCAAGAAACTACCGCACAAAAAGTTACAGATATACCGATTGCCTCTACAATATTTTTAACAACAACTATTCAACCTATAACAACTACCACACAACCTGTTACAGCTACTCCGACCGATATAGCATCGGATACTACGACTCCTACTCAAGATATAACTACTATCTCCTTAGAAACTACAATGATAACTCAAAAGTTTACCGATATCCAACGCACTACGAGACAAATATCTACAAGGATGTTGCCCAATGATCAATTCACTACAGTGCCTATTGGGGAATCTACAGTTGCTCTTGAGGAAACTACAGTGCCCGTTGTGAAAACTACAGTTGCTTTTGAGGAAAGTACAGTGTCCGTTGGGAAAACTACAGTTCCTCCACAAACCACAACACTGCTTGAATTAACAACAACCCTAGCTAGTGAAAAGCCTCCAACTATTTCAGATGAAACAATCACACAGTTTAGCGATATCCAACGTACCACGAAACAAATATCTACAAGTATGTTGCCCAATGATCAATTTACTACAGTGCCTATTAGGGAATCTACAGTTGCTCTTGAGGAAACTACAGTGCCCGTTGTGAAAACTACAGTTGCTTTTGAGGAAAGTACAGTATCCGTTGGGAAAACTACAGTTCCTCCACAAACTACAACACTGCTTGAATTAACAACAACCCTAGCTAGTGAAATGCCTCTAACTACTTCAGATGAAACAATCACACAGTTTAGCGATATCCAACGTACTACGAGACAAATATCTACAAGTATGTTGCCCAATGATCAATTAACTACAGTGCCTATTGAGGAATCTACAGTTGCTCTTGAGGAAACTGCAGTGCCAATTGGGAAAACTACAATTACTCTTCAGGAAAGTACAGTGTCCGTTGGAAAAACTACGGTTTCTCTACAAACTACAACACTGCGTGAATTAACAACAACCCTACGTAGTGAAATGCCTCCAACTATTTCAGATGAAACAAACACACAAACTCCTCAGGAAGTGGAGAACACTGTCGTTCCTTTTATAAATTCTGAAGTACCATTTGAAGTTTCTAATGAGCAAAATGACTTAAGTACCTCCTCTGCAAATACTCCAACGCAGATTTTTGACCAGTCCTCGGAAAATGTTGATACTACCACGACTTTTTTCTTTGAGACCACTCCAGATTTTCAGGTTGGTTGGGAAAAACAAAAATACATTTTTACTCTCCACCACAATCATCTTTTCTACTGTTTGTGATTAATTTTGAAGATTTATTTTAGGATATAACTACTTTTAATCAAGACAACTTTGACTATAACTACAACTACGATGCAAATACGCCGTTAGATAATAACAGTGCAGTGGATCAGGTGCCACCTGCTTACGAAGACAATATGGCAAATTTCGTAAATAACAATTTGTTGATGGGTGAACCAGAAGGAGCTAGTTTGAACAGGAATCTAAAGAGAAGAGCTAGGTCTGTTGTGGATTATGTCATAGCAAGGTAAGAAATGGACTAGTAGCTAACTATTTAAATAGAAATTTGAATGTTTCATTATGAAAAATCTTGGTGTTCGTTTTCCATTGGTAGATATTACGACGATCGCCATCCCTATCCTGCACCGCTTCCTAGATCCGGATACCCACCACAACAAGAATTTCCCCAATACATACCACAACCAGAACCTCCAATAAGACCTCATCAGTACGTTCCACAACAGGAACCTCTCACCTTCGCAGTTTACGGGAAGTACCGAGAATCGGGAATCAACTTCATGAAGTACGATACAGTGTTGCCTTTTTTCTTTGTGCCGAATTTGAAAGCGCTGGCTTTGAGTTTTCCGTTGGACAGTACCAAGTACTACCTTTTACTTTTGTTGCCTGTTGAAGATAATGGGGTTGATCAATTGGTATGCGACTTGAGGTGAGTGAAAAACAAATAGGTAAATTCAAAAATGATGTCGATATAATCTACAGTATTCTAGTTTGTTAAATGTTTTTGTTTTAGATTACATGGAAATTTAAGGTATATTATAGAACATCTGAGGCCGACCCATGTAGTTGCTACAATCCCAAGTTTTATGTTGAAGGGATATGTGACTTTGACTCCTTTGTTGCAAAGGGTAAGATAATTAATTTAGTATTCTGTCTATTAGTTTATAATATTACAATTTATTAATAACTTATACGAGGGTGGCTTAAATACACTGAGCGATTGTTGTGAGTGGAAGTGACCCGATTTGAAGTAGCGCTACTGGAATTCTGATGAACGCGATCATAGGATACCAGATAAGGTCAATAAAACAATAATACCATAATCCGGGGCCGGTTTTTGCGCGTAAAAGAACACTAAACTTTCTAATATTCTAATGACGCTTGTAAGGAAATGTGTCTTCTCCTAGCCCAATAATTATACTCCACATCGGCAGGTTTATTATTACTATATTACCATTTTTATAGCTGGGTATCCGAAGAATCTTTGAGCCGCGACAAGCTGATTTTAGTCCTATGACGAATGTCACAGATATCTATGTAACCAACATAGAGCAAGCAGTGACGGTCACAATAAGAAATTATCTGGATCCTTCTGCACAACATTACAGTAAGTAAAACATTTATTTGGGCTTTGCCTTTTAATGCCACTGTTAAATCTTATAACCCCAACTCACCTGATGTCAATATCAATTTTTGAATATTTCCTAAAGTATTTTTCGAATATCCAATAATATAAAGGGTGTTAGTGCAGGTTAGTTCAATTTCCAATTAAATATACAGGGTTGGGCAAATGTTCCGGAACGGCTTAATTACAGAAGAACGAAAAGTGATGCCAGATCCGGGTTTTGGGCAATCTATAGGACTAAAATTTTACTATTTGACTGTATATAACATGTGTCAGTAACGTCATCGACTGTCAAATGGTGATGTTACTTACTTATTTTTTAATGGAACACAATGTGCATACTATTAGATATTCTAAATTCTTAATAGATTTAAAACATTCTTCCTATAGCATACCATCTGTCTAAATTTAACTGTTTCGGAAATACCGGCAAATAAATGCAGTAGGTACATTATTGTAGTTTAAAAAAATTAGTGACAATTTTTAAATAAACAGTTATACAAAATAATAGCTGTTTAATTAAATGTTCAAAATGTCGTCCTTCAAACCACCTGACAGTGTCCAAGCCTATCTGAAAATTGGAAAAGCTCTTTTTGCAAATGTTCTCGAGAAGTAGCGTGCATATAGCAAACTGCACAGCATCTAAAATTCTGTTTTCATGATCCTTCAAAGAGCTAGGTTTCGTGCGATATAAGACAGCCTTTAAATAACCCTAGAGGTAGAAATCTAAAGGTGTTAGATCTGGAGTTCTAGGAGGCCATTCAATACCTATCCACCTTCCAGGAAACGTTTGATCCAAATAGTTTCCGACATGTATATCAAAATGCCCCATCTTGTCAAATGGCATTCCCTAGTATTTGATCGTTATCTTGATCATGATACAAAGTAATCAAATTTGATATAATTCTATTCCGAAGCAGATCTAAGTAGTAATTAGACTAATTAGCTGACAAGCTTCCGTGAAGAAAGAAAGGCCCTATAATATTGTTTCCAATTATACCTGCCCACACATTTAATTTTTGCGGATGTTGCGTACCGACAGTTGTGCCTATTGACGAAGGCCATTAAGACAGAATGTGGCTTCGTCAGAAAGTAAAATACGACTTACATACAACTTTTTGGTATCTTGTATTTTTTTCATATCTGGCTTCGTTTGCGAGAAAAAAAATAAAAATCACTTTAACTCATTCTAAAAGATATCCATGGACAACATACAATAACAATCAAAAATACAAAATAAACAATTTCGACCTTACATTAAATGAGCAAAATGTCCACCTTCTGATAAAATGCACGACTAGTTTCGATAGGTTTACTTTTATTATCACATTTTTGGCTTACCACATCTGCTATTTATAACAAATTATTGCCAAGGCCAAATGAAGTACCTACCTACCTGCCTTGGAGAGCAGCTGACAGTGATAGTATTGTCATATTGTCAGTAAAATTCAGAGTTGTCAATTAGCAATGATTCCATCATGAACAATTTTACTAACGCTGAAATGGCCGACATGCACTTTATTTATGGATTAGCAAATGGAAATGCGGAAGAAAAACGAAGAATTTACCAGGACAGATATCCTAACAGAGTAATCCCATGTGCTAAAACATTTAGAATGCTACATGCAAGATTATTAATAAAAATACAAGTGGTGGAAGACCAGAAACTGTAACAACGCCTGAACTAGAAGAAGCTCTACTTGATGCGATAGAAGATCCTTCAAATAGTACCAGGAAGATTGCACTGCAGCTTGAAGTCAGCCCAAAAACCGTTTGGAAAGTTCTAAAAAGAAACCTCCTTTACCCATATCAGATACAGCGGGTCCAAGCTCTACTGCCTCGAGATTTTCACCCAAGATTAATGTTTTGCAGGTGGTTGATTCATAGGATGGCACACAATAATAATTTTTTACCAAATATTTTAGTTACGGATGAGGCAAATTTTTCACGAGATGCTATTATGAACTTTCACAATGACCATTTTTGGGGCGACGTCATTTTCAGCAACAATTTTCGCTCAACGTTTGGGTAGGAATTATTGGTGACTACCTAATTGGCCCATTTTTTACATCATGTACCCATCTTGTAAGAAGAAGTACCCCTACATGTAAGAGTCAACATGTGGTTTCTGCACAACGGGGCTCCAGCTCGTTTTAGTGCTCTTGCTCATCAGCATCTCGACATCACCTACCCTAATCGCTGGATTGGACGTACAGGACCTCAAAATGGGCCAGCTCGCATTCCTGATATTAATCCTCTAGATCTATTTACGGAGTCAGGTCATCTGAAGGCTCGTGTTTATAAAATTCCCGTATTAGATGTGAATGACTTGAGGAATCGGATAATTGACAATTGCAATGTCATAAGAAATACTCCAGGTATTTTTGAACGTGTCAGACAATCAATGACAAATCGATTGCAGTCGTGCATTTTATCAGAAGGTGGACATTTTGCTCATTTACTGTAAGGTCGAAATTGTTTATTTTTTTATTTTTGGTTGTTATGTTATGTTGTCCATGGATAGCTTTTAGAATGAGTTTAAGTGATTTTTATTTTTTTTCCCGCAAACGAAACCGGATATGAAAAAAAAATCTGAACAAGTAAAAAAACTAAAAAAAAAGGCAGTGGTGTACATCTTGTTCTCAATAATAATTGGCTGTGGTGCCCACTGAGACGCCACTGGACCTAATAATTTCAATCTAGTCAGGGCTAAATAAGCGCCATATTACTTCAAATAACTGAACCAAATTTCAACCAACTCCGGACATATTATGTTTATAGGAACTTTTTTTCTTAAAACTACCTTACGTATCACCCTCTGTATTTTCTTTGAAAATTCTTCTAATGGATTTTTTGCTGTTATCATGTACAAGGGCAAGTTTTAGAACTGAGGTCTGTGGTTCTTCTTACAGATTAGCAAAACATCCAGGGATGAAATAAAAAAATTACGTAGATCCCTATTTTCCCCGACGATAGAAACTTTACGTAGAGTTCCCGGGTTTTCCGATTGCGGGACACCATATGACGTCAGCTTGCTACTCAGGTCGCCGCTACACTGCACCCCTGATCTAAAAAGTTCCTTTGACATTTTTAACGTTTAATTACTGCTTTAGTAGAAAAAACGAAAAATTCTGCAAATCAACATTATTTGTTATCGATAGATCTAAATCTATGTATATTCTGCTGTTTATGCGACCGTGTTTTGTAAGCCGGGCTTAAATGAAGAGGTGCAACTACTTTGTGCAAGTGTGATTGCTTAATCCGCGTCGCAATTCATCCTTGTCGGAGCAATTTAACAAAAGCGTCCGCCAATTGTTGTTTGGCGTGAATTTGGATGTACATACTACCTGAAATTATCGTGTGGTAAGCGGGATTAATTGCATTATAATTATTATTTCATTTTAATTACTTGTCTGTAAAGATCGTGATAATGCAGATTATGGTTCAATTTTTTTTCGGTATATACTATAATATTCCTGAAGCAAACAGATTAATCTTAATTTAAAAAATATCATATGTAGGTACCTACTTTTATTATTAAATTAACCTACTGTCTATTTATATAATTTATTTTATAAGTTCATGATTTATAATACACTGTCTTAAAATAAGTTTCGGAATATTTTATCTTTCTCTCTTTTTTTGGGAATACCTTGGGGAAACACTAAGGGCTGGTACTTTGGGTACTGATTAACTCATTTGATAGACGATTAACTTAATCATAGTTTTTAATGCGCCAAAACTTGCGAATTTATATTGACATTGACACATTAAAAACCCTTAATATTATAATCGGCTACCAAATAAGGTAATCAGAACCAAAAGTATCGGCCCTAAATGGATGGAACATCATAGCAAACCCCATGCAAATTTTAAGGTGGTCAAATATTGGCTGCCTTGTTTATTTTAGACCCATAATTTATTTTCATTTATTAAAGGAAATATACTCACAGGCAAAATAATCGATCCACGCAAATTCTCGACGAAATTAAATCGCAAATAACTTTTTTACTTCATATCGGATTTAAACGAATTTCAAAGGATATTGTAGACACATTAATGGAGAATCGCCCACATTTCAAAAACTTACTAAAAAATAGACGTACGTTTAGAATATACAGGTTTAAACAAAAATATGTTTTTTACCATAAATTTAAGACACTCTGTGGAGTGACGAAACAGTATATTGTTCTAAATTAATGAAGTCACATCTATTCTTAACATTTTTGTTCTTGGTTCACCTCGATATCTTTATTTTTGTGAAAAATATGGATTTCTTAAAAAATCATTGCAATTTCCAATAATTTTTCTGTACGAAGAACTAAGGTTGCTATGGAAGATGACAGTGACAGTTTTAATAATTTAAATTTAATGGCACTCGCGAATTAAATAAAAACACACTTAAAAAATAATAATAACAATAAACAATAACACTAGCAGTAACAAATAACTCAGTAACGAGTGTTTCCTTCACGTGCTCGAATGACAGCCTCCATACGCCTTGGCATCCCTTCAATGAGGTCCCGTATAAAATGATCTTGATCAATTTACTGCCATTCTTCAATAAGTACTTCACTAAGCTCCTGTTATTTGGCTGGACCAGGGACCCCCGACCGTACTTTTCTGCCAGTGTCCCAGACATGTTTGATCGGGTTTAAGTCGGGGCTGCGGGAGGGCCAATTCATTTTTGGGATTTCCACCTCATTTAAATAATCATTAACTACATGCATTAACATGAAATCGTCTCCCACAAATGGAGAAAAGGGAACAACATGTGGTTCTAAAACCTGACGAATATATCTAGCCGCTGTCATTGCCCCCCTATCGACAATTAACAAGTCTGTTCTGCTGTCGAGCTGCACGCCATCCCACACCATAACGGAGCCTCCGCCATAGCTTACCCTAGGCGAAAAATGGTTTTATTCAAAACGTTCTTCTGTTCTTTTATAGATTCTTTGACGACCGTCCGGTGATTTTAAACAAAACCTAGATTCGTCGGTAAGTTGGATATATTCCCACTTATCAATTTTGATGTTCCCTAGCAAATCTGAGGCGTTCAACCCTGTGGTTTCTTAGCAACTCGGGAGTCGTTGCAGGTCTCCTTGCGTGTAATCTAATGTCAGATAACCTCCTTCTTATCGTTCTCTCGCTTACTTGGACCTGCCGTACGTTCTCCAATCTGTTTTTTACCTCCACAGAAGTTACTCTTCGGTCACGTAAATCATTTAGTGCAATGAAGCGATCATCTCGTTCATTCGTACACCTCATCCTACTACATTGACTCGTTCTACTGTACTCGTCCTGCTGATTAAACCGATTTACAGACCTTTGTACTTTACTTCTTGCAACGTTTAAACCTCTTGCTACGTAATACTGTGACCGTCCATCCTGGATTAAAGCAATGGCTTTGGCAACATCATTAGGATACATATCCATTTTTACAAGTAAGAAGACACCTCAGAAGTAACACACATTCATTTACAAAAAATAATTTGATAGCTTTTTAAGGCCGTAAATGACATGTCCAAGTATGGGATGACTCAACAAAACTGGCACTGTCATCCTCGATAGCAACCTTAGTTCTTCGTACAGAAAAATCATTGGAAATTGCGGGGGAAATTGCAATAATTTTTTAAAAAATCCATATTTTCCACAAAAATAAAGATATCGAGGTGAATCAAAAACAAAAATGTTAGGAATAGAATATGTGACTTGATAATTAAAACTTAACTTAGAACAATAATGTTTCGCCACTCCACAGAGTGTGAGATTTATTTAATAATTAAGGGGTTATTTAGAAAAAAAATCCAAAATTGGCGAAATTAAAAAATATCGTTCTGAAGCTTTATAATTAACGCAACAGTAAATGTCAATAACTAACACGAAGGATGTTTATAACATGACATTAGAATTACTTTTCAGGTAAAATAGGTTAATAGTAGTATGGAATGGATAAGTTTTGCACGAGCAAAAAGTCTGTAGGCCGAGCCGTAGGCGCGAGGGCGGAAATGCCATTCCATACGAGTTATAGACTATACTTTCTCTAACACCATTGGAAAAAAAATAATTTATTATGTTATAATATCAATATTTTGTAATAAAACTAACCTACCTTGAATAATCAAGAGCTGTCAAAGTCGAATTTATAACCTGGCAGCGTAAAATAAGTAATCCAAGGTTATCATGATCTTCAAAATAATTTGATTTCCCCATGCAATTTAGATGGCTGAATTGAAAATCTAGTTGGCTTTGACTAGGTGATACAGAATGATTTCATTCTGTACTAGTGTGTTAAAATAAAGCCATTCTATAACACTTTTTTAGTTAAGAATATGTTGATTCTAAAATAGTGTTGTGTATATTTTCTCCACGACCAAAAAGTACGAATAAAAACAAATAAAATCTGTACAAAGCAATTATAGTATATTACGTTACAAGACCGGAAAGTACTATTTTACAGGACGAAGCAGGCAATTTCCAGGGCGAGCCGCCAGGCGAGTCCTGGAAGCCTGCGAGTCCTGTAAACGTACTTTCCGGTTGTGTAACGTACAATATTTCTTTTTAAATCGACGCAAGACCAGTGGCGTACAAGAAAATTTAGATAATGGCTTACTACATTAATATAGTTTTAAACAGATTGAAAACTCTATAGTCAGGAATTTTTTTTATTTATAATAGTTATAATAAATATTATTTGATAATAGGTACTTAATAAATAATTAAAATTAGAATTATTCTAATAATTAATAATATCTATTTTTGAACTGTTATGTTAAAAGTACAATTTTTTTCTTTACACCAACATTTGAAAACGGCAAACGTTTTTTCATACTTGTCCCTGGACTTATGCGGCAACAAATCGTGAGTAGCTCTAGCAGCCGCTTCAGTTATTTCAAGAGGAATTTCACCTTCATCCACATTCATTTCCATAATATAATCTAACTTTTAACTTTTAAACACAATTTTTAATAAGCAGTATCAAATTTGACAGTTCGTTGCCATGAAACGCCATGAAAGAAACAATCAAGTCAAAGCCTACTTATTATGGGTTTGGTTCGTTTTCTCAAATATTGATCGGAATGTAAAAAAAGGGCCCGGTAAAGTAAAAAGAGGGACCGGTAAAGTACTTTACCGGTCCCTCTTTTATGACTTTCTGGTCTAGACCGATAAAATGACATTTTCCGGTTAAAAAATTGAGTAGAAAGTGGTTGCTTTCCGGTCGATTTAAAAAAAAGTTATTTATCTACGACTATTCAGTATTTAAGAAGTTAGAAAATGGATTCAGAGCAACACATTTTATTACAATAGGATTATTATTAATGGTATTTCTTAACTAAAAAATACAATTCAACGATGTTAACCATAATTAAACAAAATACAATTGCAGCCCGAATTTCTCGAGGGGTACTTTGGATTTCGTTTTCGTCATCCGAAATCATGATATTTTACTTTGAAATCAACAACAAAATGTCACAGCGAAACTTAAATGACTGAGGAAAAAAATGATTCGTTTACTTGTCAATCGGTTGCTATGGTATTAATACCATTCACGCCTGCTTAAACTAGATCTGGTGCGTTTTTATCGTAATTCAGGTAACTTTGTTTTGTTGGGACCGTGGAATATGAAATCTCATATTCCACGGCTGTGGAATATGAGTAACTATGGTAATATGAACCACATTATATATGTACTAACAAACACATTATGCTTCTATTATTAAATAGTCGTAGATAAAGTTATTTATTCGCAATATTCGTAATTTCAGGTGGAGTATTATCCAGTTCCATATCTGATTCATCCGATTTTTCACTCATTTTTTGACTTGCACTAAAATTTGTCTGAAAATAATTATTACAACGCGGCCATTTTTATCTGACACTGACAGTTTCGAAATTTATGGCAACCTATAGGCTTGTTCCAAGCGGACCAAAAACCGTACTACGACCGTCCACAAACGGTCGCTCAACTAATTTACCACTGCAACAATCGATTGCCAAATTCAAAATTTAATTGACATACTGGAAATGATCGTTCGGGGACGGTAATTTGACTGTGTTGGAACAAACCTATAGTCGTTTAGATCGATTACAGAATATTCATTCCGTATCTTGTTATGGAATGAAAATACACGCAAAACGCATAAGAAGCAAGTGTTTCAGAATAAATATTCCAACTCAAGAGCGAGAATTTTTACATTCTATTATCAAAAATGATTTTGGAATTATTGCATTCAGTAATGGTCGTGGAGAAAAGCATTTAAAAGGTTTAAAATTTTTAAAACTTGGTTTGTGTTTTTTTTTTTATTTCAGAAAATTTCCGCCAGTATTCACCAGTACATTTCAAGGCAGATCACCCGTTCCTATATTTTGTAATAGATTCTGACCTTCATGTTGCTCTTATGGTAGGAAAAGTTATAAATCCTCTGAATTCTAGAATCAGATAACATAAATTAACAATGAAAAGATGACCATGACTTTTAGTCGGAAAATCTAACTAAAAACTTTTCTAATAATCTTCAAAAGTACTTTAAATTCTTGCTAGATTCTTTATCTTGAACAAAAAGCTCAGTAAGTTCAAAAACGATTATATAACTTATTTATTTTCTGTATTTTACAATATTCATGTATAGAGATGTAATATAAGAAATCGTAGATCATCGGTCTGGCGATTAGTAATTTCGCCCCCAAGATGATGAATACCTAAATGATAAAGGTCCTTAAATCGAATGAAAAGTAAAGAGGTAATTTCGCCCCTTTACTACCTATTTGTCAAATAATCTGCATATGTAGCCTAACGCATCTTCAGGCATTGAATTGAAATTTTTAATTGCGAATCTCCTACTTCGGTAGATAGAAAATTATGTTAATGCAAATGTCATCTGTATCTACTCAATAAGTAAAGAATAGTATATTGTTTTGTTAGGAGTAAAAGCAATACTTTTTATGACGAGTCGGCAATTACAGACGAGTCATAACAAGTTGCTTTTACTACAAATAAAACATACTGTTTTTTCTTCAAACGTCGCGTCGTTAAAATATAGAAAGATAATAAAACAAATTTAAAATTTTTTTCATTTAAAAATGTGAAGTTTCGAATTTTACCTGCTAGCGTTGCTATGGATTTATTTTATTATTGTATTGTTTGATACCGACGCCTAATTCGATTTGACAAGTGTCAGTGAATCTTATTACAAGCAATTTCCAAGCTTTAATTTCCTGTTTTAAAAATACCATTTTTTTTAATCGAACACTTTACTTTAAATAGAAATGTAATAATCAGAATTTACCTGTACGCCCCCGGGGGTTGCCAAAATTGCAGCAAATTTCGTGGACAATTTGTTGCCAACCAAATCCAGTAGTATTTACGAAGCTGCGTTCAAAAGATTCCAGAGATGGTGTGATGAGAAAGACATCAAAAATAATAATTCTGAAAATGTACTCTTGGTGTATTTCTCTGAACTGGCGAACAAACAAAAAATAAAAAGTTCAACAATGTAGTCACATTATTCTATGATAAGGGTAATGCTAAATATCAGGCAAGGGCTAGACATAAGCAAGTTTTTGAACCTACGTGCTTATTTAAAGAAGCAAAATGAAGGCTACACTTCCAAGAAAGCTAAAGCATTTACCAGGGAACAATTTGAAAATTTTCTATCTGAAGCTCCTAATCAGAAGTATTTGGGAATTTAGATATTACCTCAAAGAATACAAGTTTTTTTATGAAATATATTATGGTATTTTTAGATTGTACTTGTTATTGGTAATTCTGGTGCATGCCGATGTGAAGAAATTGTAAAAATGACCGTTGATGACATACAAGACTTAGGATCTGCCATTCACATAAGAATTCCTGATAGTAAAACTAGAAAACCGCGATCATTTACTATTGTTGGGGAACAATATTTAAGCATATGTAAAAAACATGCATCATTACGCCCAGAAGGCATGAATGAAAACAGATTCTTTTTAAAATTTGTATTTTTGTCTTTCTATATTTTAACGACGCGACGTTTGAAGAAAAAATAGTATGTTTTATTCGTAGTAAAAGAAACTTGTTATGACTCGTCTGTAATTGCCGGACTCACTATGTTCGTCCAGCAAACTTTCAGACTCGTCATAAAAAGTATTGCTTTTACTCCTAATAAAACAATATACTATTATAGGTAGCACTTTTTTATTTGGTAATAAACGGAACAAAATTGGTATACAGGGTTACTTAATGATAGGCCGTAATTTCAAGGGCGCATTCCTGAATCAAATTCAAGAAGAAAAATTCATGTAAACATGTGTCCTAAAAAGTCTGGTTTTCAAGATACAGGGTGTCAAATTAAAAAAAAAATTGGTTTCTTATTAATATCTCAAATATCCTTTTGCAGATTTTGGTGAAATTTGGCAGTGTTGCACTAACTAGATGATAATTATGAGTTCCAGTGGCGTCCCGTGGGGCAGTCTCACGATATTATTGTCAAAAAAAATGTAGTACGTCACTGACTTCTTTAAAGATTTTATATTGTTTTCGGGTTAAACAGCTAAAAATGCAACTTTTTTTATCTCTTGATTTTTTCGTATCTTACTTCGTTTTCGAGAAAAGAAAATTTTCGGCTTTTATTTGTTTTCTCGCAAACGAAGTAAGATGCGAAAAAAAAAAACAAGAGACACAAAAGTTGTATTTTTAGCTGCCTAACCCAAAAACAAGATTTTTTTAAACAAGTCAGTGGCGTACATTTTCTTTGTCAATATTATTCGTGAGACTGCCCCCGGGACGCTACTGGAACTCATAATTATCATCTAGTTAGTGCTATCATAACGAACAACACTGTCAAATTTCACCAAAATCGGCAAAAAGATCTTTGAGATATTAATAAAAATCCGATTTTTTTTTTAAACTTTGGCACCCTGTATCTTGAAAACCAGAAGGCATCTAATGGGTATAGGGGCAATAATTACAACTTCTAAGGTTGGGAATTGGGTAGATCGACTTAAAATAGGGTCCGAAGGTCATGTAACAGTTTGTCCTTGTAAAAGGCTCCTAAAAGGGAGCCCCTGAAGATGTTTTTTCTTAATGTTGTCGAAACTAATAAGAATACAAACTTGAAATTTAGGTATTCTAGAAAGCTTTACACGCCGAATCGATCTATTGTCGTTAAAATGTCAATAATCTAAAAGTAGCGCCAAAAATAGGGGACAACGGAGTCAAAATATACCTAACTTTTTTATATTGATTTTTATATGTTTTTTTTTTTATCTCAAATTGGAAAACAACGTTTTTTGAGAAAAAAAAGTTACTTCTAGTTGGACACGATTTAAAGAATCGTTTTTCGAAATTAATCGAAATCGATTATGCGAAAAAGAAAACAAAATTAATATTGTTTACCCAAACTTGAATATTTTTCATGATCTCATTTATTAAAAATGGCATTAGTAAGTTCCTCCTAAAATATTTTAATATTATTTCTCTTGAAAAAAGAATGAAGTTTACTTATTGATCACTTTTCGACATATTTTTACACTAGCTAAATGCAAGGATTTTGGCATGCAATATGATTTTTTGATCGATTTATCTCGAAAACGACGCCCTAAATCATGTATAATAAAGACTATTTTTTTGCAGTTTTTTAATTTGACATAAAAAAGTATAAAGATCAATTTGAAAAAGTTAGGTAAATTATAACTCCGCTCTCCCCTATTTTTTACCACTGCTTGTAAATTATTGACATTTTAACAACAACAGTTCGATTCTGCATGTACATCTTTCTAGAACGCCTTAATTTCAAGTTTGTATATTTATTGGGTTCAAAAATATTAAGAAACATATTCAGGGTCTACTATCTGTGAGGCTGTAGCTCGAAGCTGTGGAGACATACAATAAAATGTTATATCACCCTATTTGGAACCAATCTACTTGATCTCTAATTATTGACCATACCTTTTGGGACACCCTGTACAAACTTAACCAAGAGCTGTGCTGGGGCGCAATTACCTGTCCCCATCTATCGAATGTTTGGTTTTTAGATTAATCGTTTGATTAGTATTTTTTAATTCAAGGTTTTGTTGTATAAAAACAAAATATGTAATGTCATAGCGTATATTGTGATACTTTATTAAGTTGTCCAGTAGCTTTGGAGTTTCGGTCCCTGTGAGTTATCGGTAGGTGCCGATACTAATTATATCGGCAATATTTCATAATTGTACCTACTACAGAATTTAAAAGAGTGTCACAATGTGTACGGGGCTTTCAGAGATATGTTCTGTCAAATCTACAGGGTTCCTTATAAGAGATACAAGAAAACTTTAAACGTCGGAGTTGTAGGGTTTTATCTGAACCGCCATAAAATTCTAAAAAAAATAAACGAAAGCCGATCTAAAAGCTAACACAAATGAACAAACTATTTTTTTTTTAAGGAACACCCTGCATATTTTTTATTTTATTAAAAGAGACCTTTCCTTCCTAATTCCAAAAATATATAGTTTGTCTATATTTTATTTGCAGGAACCGTTATTAAATTATTTTCGATTAATTATTGTAATCGGCACCATACAATAATAATTATGAATAGAGTGCCTTGGAAAACAATTGGCTGACAGAGCTTAGTTTTTTTTCCAGGCATTTCTATAAAAAATTATAATCAAATTATTTAATCTATATTTAAAAAAAAAATTCAAAATTTATCTTCAAAAAACAGTAATAAGTAAATCTTTTTCGACATTTTTCTTCTAAATGTCCTTTTCTTACGTGCGAGGCTATTTAAACTCAAATTGCCGCGCCATGTATCTTATTGTATGAACGCATGGTGTGGGTCTTCCCGGATAATTAGTACAGTATTGGCGTTGAGCCCTTGGTTCATTATTAGAATAAACGGATCATTTCCGATTTTGCTTCAGTTGAATTACCCATTTTAAAAGATAATCATATAAGTATTTTAACCTGTAAAGTTTCAATTTTACATTGACAGTTCCCGAGACAGTTCCCTACTGAAAATCGAACTCTGTGAGGCTATTGTTTTCCAAGGCACTCTACTCATAATTATTATACAATTACAATAATTAATCGAAAATAATTTAATAACGGTTCCTGCAAATAAAATATAGACAAACTATATATTTTTGGAATCAGGGAAAAAAGGTATTTTATAAAAATAACAAATATACAGGGTATTCCATTAGAAAAAACCCAATTTGTTAATTTTTTTTCTAATTTTCTAGCCGTTCAGATGAAACCCCATAACTCCTACATTTTAAAGGTTTCTTGTATCTCTTATAGGGAATCCTGTAGATATGGCAGAAAATATCTCTAAAAATCCTGTACAAATCTCTGTAAATAAGATAGATTTAGTTAACATTAAAATATGATTTTGTGAAATAAATCTTACAATATACTATTTTTTTTAAATGTAGTTTCATTAGGGTTTCTAAAAGCTGAGTGATCAAAAGCCCAAAATCCTTCCGGCTTATCCTTCCAATTTTAAGCTATTTTCCCATTTCTTTAAGTAACGTTGGAAAAAATAGTTTTTTTTTTAAATGTCTTAAGTTTTTTTTATGTATATTGTAGAGGGAGTCGTTTGCAGTACAGATACGTTTAAAATGTTACAGCTTTTTTGTACCTTAGACTCCTTAGGGCCGAGTTTCCCAAGTACAAAATAGCCTCCCAAGACTGGCTGCAAGTGCTCGGGCTGTACAAAATCGAACTGATTTTGACAAACTTTTGTTAATTTATTCTACATTGGCTGTCATCTTATAATAATTAGAATTTCTCATTTTATTATAATTATTATACAGTAAAATCTCTCATTAGCGACCACCATTGGGGAATCAAATGTTGGTCGGTTAATAGAGAAAAATTAAAACAACTGGTCTGCATTTTACAGTGTTTGTTTATTAATAAGTATCTACATATCGATGGTCCTCTGCAATAACGACACAATTCAAAATTTCATGTTTTTTACTTTAATAGTGAATTATGTTTATTTTAATGGTATATTTTATGTGTAACAGCGACATATCTCTAGTAACCACCTAACCGCTAGGGTGCGCATTTGTGTCGTTTTGCCGAAAATTATAATTTGAGGTGTTGGCTACTGAACACAGACACTTCTTCCAGTTGAGACAGAACCATTTCGAGGTGATGTACTATTTCTCGTGAATATTGGCATATCTCAAAAAGTGTCGTGTAAGCAACTTGTTTATGTAGAATAACGACATATTTTCGATTCTGCCGTTGTTCAATAGTGCCCGTAGACTAATTATTGCATATTTTACTTAAGGAGAGGGACGTATTTCGTGTTAAGCCGTTAGTGTTAACTAGGTAAGTATCTTTTACTGCTTAAATTTATTGCATGTTGGTAATATTTTTATAAGTGTCGTTATTCAACATAAAATATTTATTGATTGGGGATACCTTTAGGTATTATTTTGAGTTGAGTCACTATTCTAGAAACTATTTTTATCTAACTGTAGGTACGTCTTTACTTCACATTTTATCAACCTAAAAAGACCAATGCGAGAGCTGCGTGCAATATAAAAATTCTGTTGGCGACGAAAAAACTGCATTGGAACAAAAATATCAGGAACATCAAAAAGAAAAGAGTCTTTCACGAAGTGAAAAAGAAAAAGACAAAGAAAGAGCAAAAAGGGGACAGTAATTACATAGTTTTAGTTTACGATCTTCAGGCCTTTCTGCAATGCCCCAGAGGCGATACTTCGGCGTTTTATTACGTGTCAAAAATAAATGCGTTTAATTTTACTATTTGCGATATAGCAACAAACAATGATACTTGGGACGAGGCACAAGCAAAAAGAGGCGCCAACGAGATTGCAACATGCATTTGGATGTATATTAAGCGATTGGAAGAGAAAGCCGCAAAAGCCGAGCAAATGATTGATATTGTGTTCTACTAAGACAACTGTTGTGGGCAAAACAAGAATAGGTGTGTGTTCCTAATGTACGAGTATGCCCTCCGCAGCGGTAAATTTGTTAGCTCAATTACCCACAACTTTTTAGTTAAAGGCCACACACAAAATGAAGGTGACAGCGCCCATGTAAATATCCAAAGAGAAATCACTAAATCGCTTAAACGGGGACCAGTTTTTACACCCCTCAACAATATGTTACTTTAATGAGATCTGCAAAAAAGAAGGGTAAACCGTACGTCGTAGAAGAAATGAGTTACGAATCATTTTTTGATTTCAAAGATTTATCAGACAAGATCAAGTCATGCGGCTTTAACGACTCTAGCAATGAAAATGTCCGAGCTATTGATATTGCTGTCCTGCGAATAGAAAAAGATAATCCGCGAAAAATACTTTATAAATATAACTACTCTGACGATCAGTTTGGAGAAATTGACATGGCATTATCCTAAAAGCGAACCACACGAGGTTGTGCAACTGTAGGAGAGCTTTTCAGTTTAAAACCATTGTACGATAAACCTGTAGGAGTGGATAAAAAGAAAAAGGAAGGTCTTCTTAAGCTAGTAGAAAAAATACTATACCAAAATTTTATGCATCTTTCTATAACAGTCTTTAAATACCCGTCATTCTATTTCTATTATAT
Source organism: Polydrusus tereticollis (assembly GCA_963920685.1). Taxonomy (NCBI): domain Eukaryota; kingdom Metazoa; phylum Arthropoda; class Insecta; order Coleoptera; family Curculionidae; genus Polydrusus; species Polydrusus tereticollis. The sequence continues at coordinate 66,349,944 of OY987327.1, forward strand.
CGGTTTTTTGTTAAACAGTTATTTTGAAAATAAAGTTTTAGTTCTTCAGAGTGTTTCTTTTACATTTTGTCTTTTATTTTTGATCACAACTTAAAAGTACTATGTATTGTATTAAAGTCAGGTCAAAAATGAATTATATTGTGATGGAACAAGGGCACAATTAAAAAAAAATCTAACTTTTTTTCGCCCCCTAGTCACAAATCTTTATAAAGTAATGATGATGTTACAGCTGAAACACTTTTCTACAGAATCGCCTTAAGACAATACAACATAATATTTTATTTTCCCACCATAAAAAATGAAATCGTGAAACGCAAAATCTTTAATCAGCTTTCCTCAAAATTATTGTATTTTGAGTTGTGTCGTTATTGCAGAAGACCATCGATATGTAAATAATTTTAAATATTTTTCTTTAAATTTATCAGAACTAAAATTGAATGAGATAAAGCCGATTTACCAATATGTATTCATATACTGCACGTGCATATATATTATACGGATTATACCATGTACTGTATATTTGCTTTGAAATTGTTCTTTTTAAAATAATCAGAAATTAAGTTTCCGCAAGGAACGGTTCTTGGTCCAATTCTATTCATCACCTACATAAATTCACTAACTTCTCTTGACATAAATGGTTTAATAATTTTGTATGCGGATGACACGGACTTGCTTTTTTCTGGGAGTGATTGGAATGAAGTGAGGAGGCTGGTAGAATTGAGTTTGGTTGAAGCAAAAAATTGGTTAGATAATCACAAGTTAACACTAAATTTAAATAAAACTACTTACATTGCCTTTTCTGCAACATTGGCTAACAGACCTCATTTTGCCAGTATCTCTATAGAAAATTTTGAGGATAGTATTAAGGAAGTGGCTAGCATGAAGTATTTGGGAATAACAATTGATAAACACTTGAAATGGGATGATCACGTTCTTAGATTGAAAAATAATATTAGGAAGTTAATCCATAAATTTTACCTCTTACGAGAAATATTAAACGAGCATATGTATATATATATAACAATAATATACAGAGCACTAGTAGAATCTTTGATTCGATATGGTATTGTAGTGTGGGGTGGTCTGTACAATAATGCATTAAAACAGTTATGTCATAGAAAATTTTATTTTGAAAGTTATTAATAAAAAGAAAAAGCGTTATCCTACACATTTATTGTACAATATGGAAATATTTAATGTAAGGTTTTTGTATGTTCTCACGGCATGTTCGTATGTACATAGGGAAAATAAGTTAAAGGTCTATATTAATCACAACCATGATACTAGAATCAAACTTAATAAAAATCTTCAAATTTCAGTGAGTTATAGGGGTGTAAATCAGAGATTTTTAAATTATCTCGGTCCTAAGTTACAGAAAATCATCAGACATTTAACAAAAAATTTAGAGCTTTTTGAAAGATATAGAACACGTTCGCTACCGACGGCCACTATAGTGGCCAAGAAATTTCACATTCATTTTTATGCATCTACATTGGATCTGGTCTACGCGCGGTTGTTGTGTACCATTTTGCGGTCTGTGGTCAGTCAGTTCCACTATAATGGCCATTGGTACTTGATTCACGTTAGTCATTAAACGCGTGTAGATAAAACCATTGTGCATTGCTTATAGTCACAATTATATCTAGTTTTATACAAATATTGACTGTTGGTAAATTGTGAAAGGCTATTTTTTAATTTGATTAAACTATATATGTAGGTAAAGGAACCCTGAAAGTCGACGGAGAATCTCATTAATTTTCTGTAGGGAAACAATTAATACGTGAATATTTGGGCAAGGGCCACGTGCTGTATGTTGATAATTTTAATTCAAGTGTTGCACTTGCGGAATTGTTGTCCGAAAAAACTGCTGTAGTTGGAACACTACGTGAAAATAGGTAAGGCAACCCAAAAAAGTTGTTGAAAACCAAGCTGAAGAAGGGAGAAGCAGTTTGGAAGCGGAAAGGTTCAGTTGTCGTAATCAAATAGAAAGACAAACGCGATGTCCGCATGATGAGTACCCGCCACAAACATCAGATGGTTGAAACAAGACCCAGAAGAGGTGACGTAAAACTGAAGCCGCAGTGCGTTCTTGACAATAAACAACATATGTATGGCATTGATAGAGCCGACCAAGTGATGTCTTACCATTCGAGTCCGAGAAAAACTATTCGGTGGTACCGTAAGAGATTCTTCCACCTTGTAGATACATGTATATGGAACGCTTATTTCGTTTACAAAAAAAGAACAAACAAAGAAAAGTCTTTTGGACTTCCGTGACGAGATAATAAAAGATCTTATAAAAACTAAACCGTCCGCAGCAATATCAGTAAATTTCCAAGGACACCATTTTCAGGAAGCCATACCTGGAGAAAAAAAAGAGGTGTCGTTTTTGCTCCAAAAGTAATGTACGGAGACGTTCACGGTATCACTGCCCATCTTGCCCAGACTTACCTGGGTTATGATTGATCCGTGCTTCAAGAACTGGCATCTAGGCTTGAAAACATAATTTTTTATGTTTTTATATTAGATCGAATTGTCTATTTACTTGTTTATTATTTAAAGTTATGACTTTTTTAGTTTTGAAATATAATAAGTATGGAAATCTTGATATGTACTTTTATTTGAAGGCAACTTTTCAAATGGCACTAAAGTCAACTAAAGTGGCCGTTGATTCATACTAATCCGAGAGCTATGAATGAACCGAGGGCCACTATATAAAGTGGCTCAAGGTCAAATTTAGTGACCTTAACTTTCTAAGTCATAACAATAGTGTATGTAGAGAAATCATCAAGATATCCCAAGTATATCCCGAAATACGGCTCTGGTTCACAGCGGGATCCTGCCATTTTCTGGTCGGTAGCGAACGTGTTATGGACATTTTTTAGAAATAACATGACCTATTTTTCTTGGATTGTTAGAGAGCTATATCTCTTCTCTGTTTCTTTCTTTTTTAATCCTTAATTTATCATTTGTTTGCTTTGATCGTACTTTACGGTAAATTGTTATTTTTGTTTTTGTTACTTTATGGGCACATACAGCCAGCTGTTAAATCAGCTAGGTGCTAAATAGGAAAGCTATTAACTTACAACTAGTTTAGTATGTTATATTGTATGCAATTGTAAAGTATGCCAAATTTTTTAATAAAAATGTATTATTAATAAATAATGTTTAATGATTGCTTCATATTTTTTATTTTATTTCTATAAAATAGACTTGTCAATATTGTTAACATTATTAAAGAATTTTCTCTCAAACTTGCGCAGGCTTCAGGGAGGCTTAATATTTTGGACACTGGAGCAAGTTTAGGTTCCTCTTCCTCTGTCTCAGAGTTAGGAGTAGTATTATCCGTTTTTTGGATAATACACTCGATGATCCTCAATTCTGCACTTTCTGTTGGCAAATCGCTATCAACAGAGGCAAATTGTTTCAAGTTCACAAATGTGTCCTTAACGTTAGGACCAACTGTTTTTACCGAAATATTATCTTCTTCTTCGAAGTTGTCAATATTATCTGTATTACACATAAATCCGGCTTTTATAAAGCATTTTTTTTATTGTCACCGGGGACAAATTGCGCCAGGCCACCGAAACCCATATCAAGGCCTTAGTTATGGCAATATTATTTTCGATTTCTTGAAAAGGACAACCACTGTCTATACATGTTAAAAGCCTCTTAATAAGATAGCTTCTGTAGGGCATTTTAAAATTCTGAATAATATCTTGGTCCAAAGGTTGGAAATGTGGGATAGTATTGGGTGGAAGAAAAATAAGTTTAACATTATCCAGTGTAATTTTGGGATGAGACGTTGCATTATCCAGAAACAATATCACTTTTCTATTTTGCTTCTTCATCTTGGTGTCAAATCTGTGAAGTCATGTTGTCATGATGTCTTCTGTCATCGACGCTTTTTTGTTCGAGACCCATTGGAGAGGTAACTTATCGATATGTCCAGCCCTTAAAACATCGAGGACTTTTGCTTTTGCCTATTATAAGTGGTTCTTCCTTCTCATCTTCCATATTTACACAGAACAGAATTGTAAATCGTTGACTTGCTGTTTTTTTTTTCCAGCACACTTGTTATTTTTTAATGCATATGTTTATGTTGGCAATGCGCGATGGTAGAGACCTGTCTGATCTGCATTAAAAACGTCCTTTGGGGCATAATCCTTTAAAATGGGCAATAGCCTTTCCTTCCAAGCAGTTACGTCTTCGATATTGATATCGGCTGATTCGCCACATATTTTATTGAAGGTAATATCGTGCCGGCGACGGAATTTTTCTAACCATCCATTTGATGCCTTGAAGTTATCTAGTCCTAAACATTGAGGAGATTCGAGGGCTTCTGCTTGAATTATGGGCCCGGATATTAGTAAGTGCTTGTTTCGCGCCTTACAAAACTTGGTCCACTGTCAGTCCTTCGGTTTTGGGAAATTTTCTTTTTTGTTCACCGTTGCCACCTTCTTGAAACAAATTTCTAACTTCTGCTTTATTTTGATGCAACATAGTCACTTGGGTCTTACCCACTTTAAATTTCAGCCTAACTTAAACCAGCTTTTTTACTTTTCTCGATTAGTTCGCTTAAAGACTGCAACTATCTGCTAGTAATAGTACCAAGGGCCCCGCCGCCAACCTTGAGGCCACTCGCCAAAACCGAGAAGATAGCTTTTTCAAGGAAGTTTTTCAAAGACAAACCCGTATGCACAATTTAATGATCTTTAATTTTCACCTTGAAGAAGGCATTCCAGAATCAGTTCAGATTTCCTCGCTGCTGTCCCACAAAGTAGCCCGACAAAGCCTAACCGTAACGGTCACAAGCCTATTAAAGTGACTCTCTCAAACTCCAGCGACGTGTCACTTGTGCTGAAGAACAGGACAACATTTACCGACAGCCACCAAATCTACATTGAAGCAGACCTATCTCCGGCACAACTAAAACAGCTTCAGGACCTCAAGGAAGGACTGCAGCTTCGTCGTTCAAACGAAGAAGAAAACCTAATTTTGAGGTATATTAGCGGCGTTCCCACAATAACTACAAAAAACTTGGTCCCCCTAACACCTCAACCAACGAGTTAACCTGCACGTATCAGAATGTTCGAGGTCTCCGGACCAAAACACACAACTTCTACAGTAACGCTGCTTCCTCAGATTACGATATCATTGCTGTTACCGAATCTTGGCTCCAACCGGATATTCTAGATTCGGAACTTTTTCCGGACTGTTACTTAGTCTACCGCTCTGATAGAAGAACAGACTTAATGGCAGCTTCCAGGGGAGGCGGTGTCATGCTCAGTATTCACAACAGACTCAACTCCGCCGAACTGCTGGATGTCCCCGATATTAGTGTCAGCGCGCCAAATATAGACTTTTTAGGTTGTAAGATTACTTATCATTATTTTGTGTTTTATGTATTTGTTGTATATGTCGTAGGCTGATAGTGAAATCCGTCATTTCGTGAAAAGCCTAGTCACTTCATGAAGCGTCGGCAGATGGTGTAAAAACACGTCAATTCATCGCAAATTCTTCTATATTTTTCATGAGTACCATAATTACTTAATCCTCTTCCTTGAAATACCAAAATTGGAACCAAAAAGGTGGATTAGATGCCGTGTTAGCGCTGTTTAACCAATATAAGTCTATATATCTTCTGTTTTAATTGTAACAATATATATGTCGTAGGCTGATAGTGACTAGGCTTTTCATGAAATGACGGATTTCACTATCAGCCTACGACATATACACTCCTCCCAGCAGCGCTAGCCTCAAGGTGGAAAATTTTTTCGAAATCCTTTCGTCACTGGATACAATGCTCCTTCATTTTCAGGGCCGACCCCTCTTGGCCTCAGAAACAAATGCTTACTAAATCTTAGCGAGTTCCTTTGCCTTACACAGTACAACACCATCCCGAATTCCAATAACCGGCTTCTCGATCTCGTCTTTGCCAACTTTAAAATCAATCCACATCTCCCTGCTCTAACTTTTGATTTTCAAGCAGCACTTCCTCCCGTTGTCAACTTTCCCGTAAACAAATCTGAACCACTCCACTTCAACTTTCGCAAATCTGACTATCCTAAATTGTATGAGCTGATGTCGCACACCGACTGGTCCCCCGTTACTGCTTCTTCTGATGTAGCTAATGCTTGCTTGTCAATCTTTTTACGAGATTTTGAATAACAACTTTGCCTGTACACCTCTAAAATCCCCTAGGCGAAGACGATTTCCCCCCTGGTTTACTAAAGATTTAATTAACAATATTTTTAAAAAAGAAAGAGTACGTCGTCGCCTGCAAGTTCACAAATCCAATGCTGACCTCGCGAAGTTCAAAGCCTTGCGCAGCCTGATTAAGTTACAATCTCAGCAGGCCTACAGGGGTTATATTAGGAACGTTGAGTCAAACATAAAAAAACAACCATTCCAATTTTTGGTCCTTTGTCCAAAGTAAAAAGGCTCAATCTCGAATCCCAGCCACCATGAACTATGCAAATCAAACAAGTCCACGGGCCCCACAACATCGTCTCTGCTTTCGCGAATTATTTTAAGAATGTCTATAAAACCTCTGGGCAACCTTGGCAATTTGAGCCTTTTAATCCAACAGACCAATATGAGATAATCGGTATACCCAGTGTTACATCCGAGGACGTTATTTCGGCCTGCAAAACGCTAAAAAATAAAGCTACGTCTGGCCTAGATGGTATTCCCAGCTTTCTAGTGAAAGACTGTTCCTTTGTCATGAGCGCTCCTCTTTGTCATATCTTTAACCTGTCATTGAACAATGGCGTATTTCCAGAAATATGGAAGGTTGCCAAAGTTTGTCCCATCTTTAAAAAATACGATCCATCTCATATTGAAAACTATCGAGGTATCTCAATCCTATGTAACTTCTCCAAGGTATTTGAGATCATCTTGCAAAAGTCCCTGTTTTTCAAAATTCGAAACAGACTCTCTATATATCAACACGGTTTTTTTCCCGAAAGATCGTGTATGACTAATCTTTGTTCGTTCTCCGTTTACGTCTGTGACGCCATTAACAAGACAAGTCGATGTCATTTACACGGACTTTAGTAAAGCCTTTGACCAAATTGACCACCACATTCTACTCCATAAGGCGTCTGACCAGTTCGGTTTCTCTAACAGGCTTGTCTCACTATTACAATCCTACCTTCTGGATCGTACTCGGTTTGTTGATTTGAGGGGTTTAGGTCGGACTTGTTTGTACCTACGTCGGGTGTTCCCCAGGGTTCTAACCTGGGGCCACTTCTTTTCAACATATTTATAAACGATCTTGTCTCGACGCTTAACTGCAACAGACTCGCCTATGCTGATGACCTCAAAATATTTAACCGCATCGACGCTGTCGCGGATTATGTATCCCTCCGCGACAGCCTCGATGTTCTTAACCAGTGGTGCCTGGATAACAAACTGAATCTCAACATCTCTAAATGTAACGTCGTTTCTTACTCTCGGACAAAAACTCCAATTTAATTCAATTACTCTATAAACGGATCCACACTGAACAGACTCACCACCATAAGGGATCTCGGAGTCGTTTTCGATGAGAGGTTCTCCTTTATTTCACATATTGATCAAATGGTTTCTAGCGCCTCTAGAACCTTGGGCTTTGTCTTGCGAAACTGCAAGCATTTTTCTGATGTATCTACATTTAAACTGTTGTATTACTTCTATGTGAGGTCAAAGTAGGATTATTGCTCAATCATATGGTCCCCCATTTACAATTGCCATAATCAATCTGTGGAGTCCGTCCAAAGGCGATTCCTAAATTATCTTATGTTTAGAGAGGATGGTATCTACCCGCAACGGGGTTTCGAGCATGGCCACATCCTTGCTAGGTTTGGTGAGTTGCCCTTAACAGTACGTCGCGACTCACAGTCACTATCGATACTCCATAAACTTCTTAACTCTAAAATCGATTACCCATTTCTACTGGAGCAACTATCGCTTCATGTTCCCCGCTCACAGGTGCCCGACATCGGCCTACATTTTTCCTTGCATTCGCGAGATCCAATATTTTGCCTCAAGGTCCCATTCACAAAATGTGCCACAACCAGTGTTGCCAGAAGTCTTCGATTAAAAGTAATAGGTTGACGGTTCAAAACGTAATAGATATCAGAGAATAGTAATAAAAGCGAGCCAGAACACCGAAAGAGAAATAAATATTCTGGCACATTCACCAGTTCGCAAAAAAAAAAAAATTATGCAAATTATGCATAATTATTAGTTATTTACACTATTATTTTATATATCGATCATATCGGTCTTAAATTTCTGTTTATACATTTTTTTCTTTATCTTTGGTTCAGACTCTGACTCACTGACATCAAAGGTTAATTCCGAATCCAATTTAGACTGACCAGTTACACATGCAGAACTTGTACTTGGTGTGGGAATAAAGTGCTGTTTTACTGCCTTTTCAGATATTAGTTATTTATTTTCCTCGTGCTTTTTTGGTATCTTTATTACAAATCTAAAAAAAGTTCATACATACAGCTATATATATACTCTGGTTTAGCATTAAAATATTCACCATTTAAAAAAATAGTACCCAATAACAATTATTGTTACCTACCTGTCCATGTTTGCAAACTGCAGATATAACAAGTTTTATAATAAGCACTAAATCTAACAAAAACTAAAGATATAAAAATGTATTAAGTATGTATTAGCGTCAATTAACCACCGAACAAAATTCAAATTTTCAATAACCGTTACCGGGGACGGGGAAGTACGTGCCAAGAACTACTCCCTGCGCATGAGTATATCTGTATCATATTCTTATAGTGAATATATTAAATGAACCAACCTACCAATCAGAACTTCTTAAAATACTAAAAAAGAATAGAATTATCTGAAACCGTATACATAAAAGCAGGACAACCGATTTATACGATTATATACATATACAATATACAAACGATCTTATTCGTTTTAATGAATATTTAAGTTGGAATTGTTTTAGCACTCAAATTGCCTATAAATAGCCGACAATTTTAGTTTACATTCAGTCATTCACGGGGGTTCAAGTAAGAAAGATCAAATTAGCTGCAGTCATCATATGACGTCATAACTCGAGATGATGAGTTATTTTCACAAGATTTAATAATTGTAATACGTAGTTTCAACGGAAAGTTCCTAAAGCATAATCTGGGACTTTCTTGGGAGTTGTCTAAATAAAAGTCGGACCAATAAAATATTTGTTAAAGTTACGAAGTTGTTTAATTTTGTGTTTTTAAGTTGAATAAATACTTAGGCATAAAAAGTGTTATTAGTCATACATTATATAGAGTCAGAATAAGACCTATATAATATACAGAGTTAGGAGAAAAGTTTTGACATACTTTTATTACGTTTTAACAAAGCTGTTGTGAGTCAGACACATGGCCTTAAATTACGCAGCAGCTTTAGACAGAATGCAAGACGTGCTGCTACCGTCTTCGCCGAGCGGCTTCCTGGAGGACTGGCTCCTCGATGCAATGGGGTTTAAGACGTCCAGCAGGCACACGGACCTCCAGGGAAACTCTCTGGAGGCCTTGACCATCGATGCCATGGATACACCAGCGCCTAAAGGGCACCCAGAACTACAGGAAGTCTGCTATGACTTTTTCGACAACGATACGGAGGTGGCAAGGGGCCTAGACCGAGATGCCAAGTTGCCAATTGGTGGCCAGGACCAGCTAGGGTTCTCTAAACCTCCGCCCGACTGCCGGCCGAGTGGCAAAGAAGTGGCAAGCGACCCAAACCCCGTGGGTGACTCACCGCAGGCAATAACAACTAAGCCTGAAGAAAAGGATCTCTAGCTGGTCGTGGTGTGAAGATGTACAGCCGTGGGGAATGCTGGGTGAAGACGAAGATAAAGAAGTATATATTGAACTGGCTGATCGTCAGCGAATTTTAAATTGGAGTGCGCATGCGTCGGAGCTACCTGGGAACGTAGACGCAAGCGTTCGCTTCAGAATCTCAGACGAACAAATGACATAAAAATGTTTTTTTGCGTTCAGAGCAAGGTGTTGGCCACAAGGTGTTGGCAATATAGGAAAGTTACTGAAAATTAAAAATAGTAATAGATTTGGTGAGCAATGTAAAACCGTAATAGAATTGTCAAAATAGTAATAGATCTATTACAATTGTAATAGACTGGCAACGCTGGCCACAACTTCAATCGTATCTCAGCCCTCTCCGACATATTTCATGACAGCCTCCCAACCATATTAAAACACTTGCGCAATATGTCCGGCTATCCTCATTAGTAGTCATTGGTTCCTGTTAACTTAGCTTTAGTTTCTTACTTTTTGTTATTACATTTTAAGTATAGCAAGGGCATTACTTTTGTAAGATTTTTGTTTATAATTCGATTAATTTGTTTGAGTTTCCTGTAAGTGGGCTCCGGCCTGTCGGAAATAAAGGGCTATTTATTTATTTATTAAAAGAAAGACGCTTTCTTTTTCCCGCGTGAGAGTGTTTTTAGGATTAATGTTTACTAAAAATTCCGATGACGAGTGCCCGCAGACGTTTAACAGGTGGATCGGTAAAGAGGAGTATAAAATAATGGGATTTCCATTTTTAAATATAGGGAATTCATAACCGGTCGTTAACGCAGATGGTCACTTTATAGAGGCGTTCGCAAACAGCGAGGTTTTACTGTATTTATAAAACGCCCGTTTCAAGAATTAAACCCTGATGAAATTCGGCAAACAACTATTATAAACGTTATGAAATCAATAGAAGATAGCTTAACAGCTAATGGAGGACACTTCAAACAAGATAACTATATTAATTGTTTTTCTCGATAATTTTCTTAAATTAAAATAAATTTTTCTATATGTTTTAAAATGTGGTTTTGTTTATATCCCTGAGCCAAATATTTGCAGTTTGCTTCGTTTCGAATGTTACTCAACTAAAAATTATATAGGGTTTTAAGTATAACGGGGTTTTATAGACAAAGCCTGCTTGATAGAAAATTGATATTAAATTTTTAAACGTAGATTTATAACTATTTTTTTTAATGCTAATAATTCACAAACGGCTTAAGATAGGAACATATGAGTTATAAGCAATTTAATAGGAAATTTAATTTTCCTTTTATTGGTAAACCAAAATATAGCGCATTCCATTGAAAACAATTGTCTTATTTGTGTTAATGCTTTATCCCAACAAAATTTAATTTTAGAAATACCCTGTATAAAAAATAGCTAACATTTGTCATTAAATAAAAAGGACTATATCTTCGGTAAAAGCTAAATTTAAAATGTTTAACTACGCTAGTTCCAAAGTTATTCGACTTTACTTTTTACGTATTTTTTTATGAAAAACCTATGTAATAATTTTTATCGCAGAAACGGCTAAAGATAGGTATGGAGTATTATTAACAAAAGTTGCTTGGAATTCTACGAAGAATCCAAAAATGTTAAAATATACATAGCATATCGTATAAACTAACAAAGTTTGCCTTAACTCTCTTTATAACCGGAAGTGATGAAAGCGTCAAAATACCTCCATTAAAAACCTCGGCGTCCCCTTTATTCAGTCACAAAATTTCAAAAACATATCTTATATCGTTCCCGAAATATTCCAATAGGCCACTCACCATGAATACCCCTGTATAGGCTGTCCCATTTAAAAAGATATAACTTTATGTGATTTCCTGTATATTAAGTGACTAAGACGGTTTGTGTACTTACACCCCTGCAAAAAGTATTTTAACCCTACATGCTAATATCTCTAATTTTTACCTAGCATCGGAAATAAAAGTTAATAGGGTGGGACATTATGGTGAATTACCCTGTATGTATTTTTCCCAACTGTAGATAATAAATACCTAAAGTACGTCGTTTCAGTCTGTAGTTACGCCGTATCCGTAAGGGGGAAGCGAAGCCATAGATTAAGCTCCTTCAACAGTGACAATCCATGGGCGTGCTATCTTTGTCTACACATTCTTTAAATAGTCTTGGTAGACACAGATTAAAAGGACGGACGTTACCTACCATTGGTTATCTAGTTAATTTGTAAGGTAATGCAATAATTTACGTAATGAAGACAAAAAAGTAATATTTTTATTTAAAACGTAAATACACTGAGGCGTAAAAAATTGTGACCTTTCAAACTTAAAGTTTCGTAGACAGCGCCCGTAACAATCTACACCAAAAATTTTTAAAAACATTAAATTCACCTTCCTAAAACTACCCCAAATAGCAGATTTTGTGGAAAACATTTATTTTTTACAAAGATATCTCTAAAAAAAATCGAAAAAGGTCTTTAAATTTTGACACCCTGTATTTCGGTTAATGTGAAGGTAACGTAAGTTTGGTTAAATACCTACTAATATTTTTAAGTAATCTCTTAGTTTTAACATTAATTAGGGGACACCCTGTAGATTCACATTGTAGAATGCTTTCCAGAATAATCCAAACACCATTCACTAATTCAGTCAGATGTGACACCATATGACATTATATTACAAAAAATAATGTCAAAATTGTAATAGTTGGAAAAAGGGCCTTTAATATAATGCTCTCATTCATTTATAATGCTATAGGACATTTCTTTGGGGACGAAACCCCACCTCCTGAAGTTGGCGATCCTCTGGATTTTGAATCTGGACCCTTTTTGGATTGTGCCATACAATGGGTGTATGTAAGTACAATACATGCTTTTTGGAATTGTAGTATCACAGTGCAGAAATAATTTTTTCTTTTCAGCGTTAGAAACATTAAAAAAATACTTTTTCAATTATTTGGACCAAAAATGTATGTTTTTTTTCAGACATTTAAAAAACTAATTATTCCAAGAGAGTACAGAATGAAAGTAGGCAATGTTCGTTGTGTAACGATTTGTGACAAGAAAAAACAGCGTTGTAAAACATAACAGTTTAAGAGAAAAATCTATATATTGTACTACTAACTATACCTAAAATATATAAAAGCAGATTGACATATATCTTTTTTATTGCGAGTTTTACGCAACCTTCTTGCTGGATCAACTTGAAAATCGTTGCTAGATGTTAGACGTAATCTAAACTTAAAATTCGTTCACATATCATAAACGAAATCCTAGTATTGTAATAGAAGAGTATGACTTTGGCTACAGGTTTAATCCACGGAAAATTCTAGTGATGTAAATTGTTTATTGTTTCCCCAAAAAGAATTAAGAAAATCTATAGTAGAGATTATTTAAAAAGACCGAAAGGGCAATAAAACCTGCAACAAAGAAAGCTACAGCTTTTAATCATCTTTCTTTCTTCTAAACAAATCATAGGCATAAAATTAGCAATAAGTACCAACCCTTAATTGCCTCTCTTTGTCAGGTGTGAGAAATTAAAGCGGAACAAAGAACCTTTCCCAGGTACCCAAAAATTCAGGTACGGGCGAGGAATTTTGGGGTTTATTCGACATTCGACTTAGAATATTTGGTGCAAAATGTTTAACGCTGAGACACGGAAAATTATTTTAAACGTTTTGGAGCATTTTCAAAATGAAAAATAAAATAGCCTTCAGCCAATTTCAGCTGTGAAATGCACTTCAGCAGCCAGTAAGATTAGTGAGAAAACTGTAGCCAGGATCCGAAAGGAATATACAACAGGACCCTCTCCCAGGGTAAGTGGTTTGAAATTTATTCACATATGAATACAGGGTGTCCCACAGTGGATGGCGTATTAGACGTTTATGGACCAAAAAATTATGCGATATTTATATTATATAATATATAAGGATTGTAATTTATTATAAGTATTTATATTCAATTACAAAGTAATAAAAGAACATGTAGTCATAATATTCAATTTTCTTTTCAGGCTAATAGAGAAAAACGTGCCTCAAAAACATGGGATTTAACTGAGGCAAGGAAAACTCAAATAAGGAACGTAGTTTACAATATGATTGCCACGCATAAGTATGTCACCCGGCAAAAGCTAAAAGAGGAATTGCATGCCAAACAAATTATTGGCCTAAGCAACTCCACACTAGGTCATTTGTTAAAGCATTTGGGATTTAAATTGAAAACGGACAGTGGCAGGTGCTACATTATGGAGAAACTGTATATTGTTTCAAAACGTATAAAATTTTTGAGACAATATACAGAAAACTTGTTATCAGAAACTATGGAACACTAAGACTTATGTGATTTAATATTTTACTCTCTTTGCGTCAACTAGATATTCCCTTTAATTTATTCTTGCTTTTGATTTGTATGAAAACAAAGAATACCCTGTAGCGTACTTTATTGAACGTTTTATTGGGGTTTTGGTCTTTTTAAATAATCTCTACTATAGGTACATTATTTTTATGAGTTGCAATACCCTCAATATTAACTAATAAACCTCTTTATGAAAAATAAAAACTACGGGATATCTGGAACATAAGGTAAGTAAATAAAATAATGACTAAAATCATATTTTATATTGGTGCATAATGTGAAATTATAAACATTGTTTTATACACAAGCAATTTTTTAATTTGCACATCAAAAAATATATACCTAGGGTACATTTATATGCCATGTCTAACTAGTAAACCAAATCAAAAATAATCATATATTATATATACATATATACTAATATAGCAGACTAAAATAGCTTAATTCTCCATCAAAAGTCAGAACTAAACAAACACCTATGTCTACTTAAGTAGGACATTATTTTAAAAATTAGGGAGAAACAGACAATTTGTTTTAGACAAATCAGACATATTATATTAAATATAAGACACAAATAAAACATCGCTTAACACTAAAACCAGAACTGGTTTTACACAATTTTTTTTTAGCACAGGAATTGAAAACTTTAAAGTAGCAACACCAAGCCTAGGTTATGACTATACAAGTAAAATATTTAATTTTTTTTTAACCTTTGGTGAATCTTTAACTTTTGATCAAGAAAAATTTGCGTGCCAACAAGTTTTACAATAAATAGTAAACGGCAGGTCAGTATTTCACCAAAACCTCCCATTAAATTTTTAAATTTTCAAATGAATTTACAAATTATTATAAAATTTCAAATAATGAATTTACAAATAAAAATCTTGCAAACTTACAAATACAAATCTGAATTAACAGTGCACCTATAAGTGATTTAATATGTACAGGGTGTCCCATTTTCGACCTTTTTATAGGTTTTGAAAATTTTCGCTCGCTTAAGAGATCCGGGGGAAAATCAAAAAATTGACAATTTCAAAATTACCCTATACTTTCTTAGTTAAAAGAGATACAGAAAAATGTTTTATACAAAAGTTTCTTTATAATGATTGCTGAATAATCTGCCGTTTTTAGAATAAGTATACGGGGTAAAGTAAAAAAGTTATCGGACTTAACCTCATTTTTCTAAATGGAACACCCTGTTTTTTTAATCTAAAAAGATAGCATTTTAAATTCTCTTATCAAAGATATAACACACCGTGGATGATATTGGTTTCCTACGCGAATTATTTAAACTTTATTACTTTAAACCACAGTAGGCCATGAAACAAAAGCTAATATCCGAGAAACAACTATGTTGACATTCTAGTTCTTATTAACATTTAACGTCATTTTTATTTTTACATATTTGTTTGTGAAAATGACTTATCAACTTTTTGAAAAATTTATAGTTTATATTGAAAGTGGAAAAAACGAGGAAATGGCCCAAATTTATATTTTGTTCGCTATCCGGAAAGACGGCAACCATTTAGGGACATTATCCGACGACTGGAACATAATTTAAAAACATACGGCTCTTTTACGATGCCGAGATCAAAAACTTATAATAAAGAAAACATGGAAAATGAAGAAATAAGCGTGTTAGGATTTGTCGAGGCCAATAATCAGGTAATATATCCCGTGATAGCTTTGAATAGTAGTAGCTCAACCTTTATTGAAGCGAAAACTTCTTTAGGCGCGTTTAGCACTTTTAGTGGGTATTGAATGAGACTGAGCCGTGCAGATTCGGCTATGCAACGCTAATGATGCAGTCGGGGAAAAAAGCAAGATACTAAAATATGACCAAATGCATAGTGTATTTGCTTTTTATGGATCGATTCTTTTATCGTCTTAAATTTGAGACTTGCGGATGTTAGATTGTGAAAGGTTAATAGAGAATCTCGTCTTGGTGAGGTTTTCATTTCTGTCTTGTGGTCTTAAGCACACATCCTAATTTTATTCTCTAAAATCACTTTGTAATTTTATGAACAAAAATCTACGTGCGTCAGAAACGTAGAAACTGAACTGGAATTACAAAATTTAAGGCGCAAAGGATTTTGACGTCCAATAAATATTTTCCCTATGTTGTTACAATTACCCAATCCTGGTGATGATGTGAGACGATTGGAATTTTGTCACTATGGTTTTTAAATAAATCTAACGAGGATCGTCGTTTTTACCAAAAAATAATTTGGTGAGATGAATGTCGAATTACAAGTTGCGGTATTCATAGCCGACATAATGAAAGACATTGGAACTCCACAAATCCCCACATGGTACGACCTGTTCGCCAACAAGGTCGATTTGGGGTAAAAATAAGTTGTTTTTTTGTTTTAAAACAAACTGGTCTATCGCTTTTTAAAGAAAATTTAAATGCAGATAGATATCTGGACATACTCCAATCAAACCTTTTAGATTTCCTTGATGATGCTCCTTTAAATGAAGTAATAGAGATTTACTTTCAACAAGATGGCGCCCCTACCCATAACGCTCTTCGAATAAGAGAGTATTTAAATACTGACTTTAGAAATCGTTGGATAGGAACACATAGACCTATAAGGTGGCCACCACGATCTCCGGATCTAACACTTCCAGATTTTTTTCTTTGGGGAGTGCTGGAAAATAAAATTTATAAAGAAGTTATTTTAACCCGAAAAAAACTTGATCAAAGAGTTAGTGAGGCCTTTGCAGAAATAAAACTATTACACATCATGAATGCCATAAAATCCGTACGAAAAAGGTGTCAAGAGTTTATTGAAAGCAACGGAGGAGCTTTCGAATATTTGCGATGATTCCCGTTATTTTTTTACCTTAATCTGAATCTTTTATTTAATCAACATTCATTATAAAGAAACTTTTGTACAAAACATTTTTCTGTATCTCTTTTAACTAAGAAAATATAGGGTAATTTTGAAATTGTCAATTTATTGATTTTCCCCCGTATCTCTTAAGCGAGCGAAAATTTTCAAATTTTGATTTTACCATTTTAAGTTCGACCCAAACAGAGCACATGTCACCTATATTACTTTTTTGATAGCACTAACAATTACGAAGATACCCTATAAGTGTCGAAAATGGGACACCTGGGACTTGTTTTGTGCATATAATTCTGTCAAGGGAACCTATGTAAGAGTACCTAAATCATTAAATTTACTTTTTTTCTTGCTTTCTTTATGTGAATACTTGTCTATCAATTACACATAGTTATATTAGTGGGGCATCATCAATCTACTATTAAGTATAGAAATATAATTTTCCATCCAGGACAGTGCTATAACTACTTTTACTTTTAATTATACATAATAATTGCATCACTGGAAATCTACGAATCTTACGAATCTTTTACAACAGTTGCAACCCATTTGTGGACATCGGAATAGTCCATTTGTAACACTTCATGTCACGATATCATGCGACATATAATCTCTATACACGGACCATCTACACATAAAATGACACAATGAATGAAGATACAGTGATCTGACATTGTAAATCCCATCCCGATACAAGAGTCTAAAAAAGCGCCTTTTCTTTTTTCTAAAATAATTTTTAGGATGTCGTTTTGAACTGTATTTAAAGTTTTTAAGGAATAAGTGCATAGTCCACCCCAGACCAATACACCGTATCTTAGTAGAGATTATACCAAGGACCATAAACAAAAGCTCTTTACTTAGTATATCTCGTATTTGATAAAACTTGTACATGTCTCTAAGTTAAATATTGTCAATTATTACAACCAGATATTTTACACTGTCTCATAAATTACATCATTAAAATTGTTGATTCTTATAGAGTTGAAATTGACATTAATTTTTGTAAATGCAACAAACTGGGTTTTCTCCACGTTTAGAGGAAGTTGATATTTATCCAGCCAGCATTTAATAATGAACATACCATTTTTTATAGCAACCTCAATGTCAGACCACGCATCCTGAATGAAATGACAGGCATAAAATATAATTTTTATAGCAACTTTTAGGGACCGTAAAGAATAAACATAAGCACAATTGGGCCCAAGACAGTACCCTATGGGATACCAACTTTTTCTTTCATACTCTCACTCATACACTCATTCACTCTGGCAAACTGCCAACAATTGTCCAAATAATTTCTAAAAATATCCAACACGGTACCACACACACAGTATCATTCAACTACATACATGCATGAACTTATCGTGATGTACTGTGCCAAACGCTTTCGCTAGATCCAGGAACATATCAATACACTTCCGCCCACTACCAAGATTTTTAGTAATTTAATTTGTAACTTCAAACATGGCCTATATACCTTTTTTCATTCAATTGTCTGTTTTCTGAATACTTATTTTATTGTATTGTAATTTATGAAGCGGGTTTCCAAACATTTTTTTAATATATCTGCGAAGTTGCTCACTAGAGGGTCTATAATTCGATTTGACTATCACCTGAATTAAAAATCCAACATACCATGCATTTTTTTAACTCATGGGAAGCAATACTCAGTAGTAAATATTAAGTTTATTATATGGTCTATATGGGAGAGAATGCAATGATTTCTGAATTTTAGTACTCTCACGGATATATCTTCAAAACCCAGTGCACTGTTATTCTTTAATAATTTAATACTATTGATGTAAATTATTTCTGTATATCCTGAAGTTGTTCTCTAAGTCTGGCGTTCCTTAACAATTTTTTTTAAATTTTATCTCTAGTTATGATAGACTTAAATTAAGCCAGGGTGGGTAATCCAATCCATGACTTAATCTTCCTAAAACATGTGTTATGAAATGTTTTTTAGTAGTGCATTCTGATAAGAGCATGTTAAAAAATGTATGTATGGTAGAGATTATTTAAAAAGACAGAAAGGGCAATAAAACCTGCAACAAGAAAGCTACAGCTTTTAATCATCTTTCTTTCTTCTAAACAAATCATAGGCATGAAATTAGCAAGTACCAACCTTTAATTGTCTCTCTTTGTCAGGTGTGAGAAATTAAGCGGAACAAAGAACCTTTTCCCAGGTACCCAAAAATTCAGGTACGGGCGAGGAATTTTGAGGTTTATTCGACATTCGAAGATATTTGGTGCAAAATGTTTAACGCTGAGACACGGAAAATTATTTTAAACGCTTTGGAGAGTATTTTCAAAATGAAAAAGAAAATAGCCTTCAGCCAATTTCAGCCGTGAAATGCACTTCAGCAGCCTGTAAGATTAGTGAGAAAACTGTAGCCAGAATCCGAAAGGAATATACAACAGTAACCTAACCTCTCCCAGGATAAGTGGTTTGAAATTTATTCACATACGAATACAGGGTGTCCCACAGTGGATGGCGTATTAGACGTTTATGGACCAAGAATATATGCGATTTTTATATTATATAATATATAAGGATTGTAATTTATTATAAGTATTTAATTATTCAATTATAAAGTAATAAAAGAATATGTAGTCATACTATTCAATTTCCTTTTTAGGCTAATAGAGAAAAGCGTGCCTCAAAAACAAGGGATTTAACTGAGGCAAGGAAAACTCAAATAAGAAACGTAGTTTACAATATGATTATCACGCATAAGTATATCACACGGCTGACACGGCAAAAGCTAAAAGAGGAATTGCATGCCAAACAAATTATTGACCTAAGCAACTCCATATTAGGTCATTTGTTAAAGCATTTGGGATTTAAATTTAAAAAGGACACCCCAAAGACCAAATCCTAAAGCCGCCACTGAACATAAAAACTATAAAAACAAAAATATAAAATATCACGATTATTAATAAACTAGCTCATTATAAATTATATGTAAAATAAAACATAATTTCAATAATACTGGTTTCATTTTTAATTTTTACTTAACTTTTCTGAAATAATACATTCCGGATCTGACCCAATATCCCATCAGCATTCACCACAGATATTAATCAGGTTATAAAAGGATACAAAATACACCCTTATATTACATTATGCCTCTCTTCCTCACGTAGATGCTTGGGTACCTGGTAAAAGATAGAACACTAAGACTTATGTGATTTATTATTTTACTCTCTTTGAAGGGCGTCAACTGGATATTCTCTTTAATTTATTCTTGCTTTTGACTTGTATGAAAACGCTGTAGCGTTCTTTGTTGCACGTTTTATTGGGCTTTCCGTCTTTTTGAGTAATCTCTACTACAGAAAATTTCCCGGAAAATTTGCAATCTGTGCACAATTTGAATTAAAAGTATTTAACCATTTTTGATTATTAACTAATAGTTTGAATTTATTAAATTCACATATGTTTCTATGTAAGTATATAATACATCTTTTTTTTTATTCACTTGTTCTCCCACCAGATTTAATATGATACCATAATGAGCAAGTAAGATTGGTGTTTAAAATGTAAGAGTTGCATGCAGGTACCATTATTTATTATGTGGAATACTTAATATAGAGTACTGTATTTAATAAAAAGCATTAAGAGCTATCTAAAAGCTACAGAACTAGTTTGGACCTTTAGACACATAAAGCTATGATATAGGTAATCACCTATTATGGTTTGATTTTAAGCCCACTGAGTAACCTATAAAACCACTTTCCCTAAAAAGTCATTTCCACATTTTTAACCACATTAGTATAGTCAACTTTTGAGGGTACCAGATAAAAAGCTGGGGCTACCTGAACACCGCAGGGACACTGGCAGCCCATTATCCAACTGAATGAACCTACTTTGTGCTCACATTTTGGACAGTGCAGTTTCCCTTGCATTACCTAAGAAATATACTTTGTTAAAAACTGTAAGTAGGAACAGGTGATCTTATTTTAAAATTACTTTTATCAAAATTTTGAAATAGTTTACTATCTATTTATTATATTCTCTTCAGATTTTTGGTTGATTACAACCCGAGTTACAACCCCTGCATGCCTAACAAGTCAATTTTTTATAATTCAACTTACCTGTGTAACATTCATCCATGCAATTGGCTCAATAAAATATGTCCTTGTACAATTTTTTCCTTTATCCTGATGTAAAATTAAATTGGTTTCCGAAGCTAGTACTCTACGGCATTTCCTGCATCTGTATACATTTGGATCAGGTTGTGACTGGGGAAGACCGGGATCAGCTTGAATTAGATCCATGAAACCTTGTGGAAGAATTTTTACTTTGCGCACTCTGTCTGCTGCCATGCTCAAACGGAAGATCTTGTACCTCATATGAGTTTTGTCAACTCTATAGTCCATTTCTTTATATAGTTTTAGTTGGAAAACAAAACCTGTGAATCATAAAGTAAATGTAAGTTGCAAGACATCAATACTTAGGAAAAAGACCAGGATGCATGCATTTACATACCACCTATATTCTCTAACTTTTAACAACTTTAATAAATTTTGGTCTATAACTACACCAAGATATTTTAAGTTTGTTACCTGTTCTATTTGTACATTGTTAATTTTTATAGTTGTGTTAGAAGCTATATCGGTGGCATTATATTTACTTTTAATGATCATCATTTTTGTTTTGTCTGTATTAATTGCTAAACTATTGACATTCAACCAGTCACACAAATTTTTAAGTTCTGAATTTAAAGTGTTAATTATTTCATTGCCGTTACAACCCACAACATAGATTAATGTATCATCAGCAAATAATTGAATTTTGCACTTGCTTATTCTATTTGCAATGTCATTTAGATATAGAAAGAATAGAGTAGGGCCCAAAACTGTTCCTTGTGGAACACCATATATATAATGTGATATACGATATAGGTAATTTATTAATTATTGGTTATGCCCATTGTTAGTCCGATACACTTTAAATATTATATTATACGCATAACTTGTAGTTTTATATATTTATATTTTTAGACTTTCACGAATAATTGTTAAATGTTTTGTGTACTTAAGTGTATTGTGAAGGATGGTCATATATTGGTCATTGTTACATTAGATTAATAATTGTTGTATGCTGTTATATTATAGTAAATTTAGAACTGCAACTTTGTTAATGAAAATGAACAATTCTTTCAACAATAAAGTATATTTGAGTTTGAGTTTAAGGTGGAACCTCAGGTAGAACTTACAATACTTAGGTATTTAGAAGAAAATATTTTGTTTTGATATAATTGGTAATAGGTGCTTTTCTTTTAATTTAATTATTGAAATACTTTGGTTTTTAAAGATATTAACTTTTTACTTTACCTTGGTTTGGGAATACAATCTTCCTTTTTTGTTTAACTTTTTCAAATGCTTCGGAATAAGATAAACTATATTTTTTCATGACATAGGCAATAACCACTGTTGCACTTCTTGAAACTCCAAAATAACAATGAACAAGGACAGCTCCTTTGGATTGACCTAAAAAATATTATCTTTAGTTCAATTGCAAGCACTTTTTTGCACCTCTCATTTAAAAAAAAAAACCTCATACAAAGTCTAAATAATCTCTAGGGTTCCCCTAAAGTAAGTGTACAAATATTGAATTGTGTGTCTCATACAGGAGGAGGAACAATAATACTTCTGTTAATAATTGTTATTACCCTCTTGGACAAAAACGTAGGTATCATCAAAATTACTCAATAAGTCTTCTTTTGGTAAATCTGAAAGCTGTAAATACTTGGTTGAAATGTGTTTTAACTCCAAAATGTTTCTTGGTAAAGGACAGGTATCAATAGTTATGATATGAGTGATTTTGAGTTTATTTAACGTATTGATATCTTTGGCTGCTGCAAGACTACCAAGAAAGAGGTTTTCCTCAATTTCATTAACGCTTATGGGGCCCAAACAAAAATCTTCTCGGTGAAGGATATCCATTAGAGGTTATAATATGTAACTGGTATTTTACTCTTCAATATAGTAAACAAATATGACTGATATAAGTAATAACTGTGAAAATTATTAAAATTTATGGTGACTAAGTGAATATCAGTAATAAAGGTTGGTCTATGGTAATAACTATTTCCAATAAAACTGTTTTGTTTACAAGTGCATTTGACCTACACCTACTACCTACTATTCGTTGCTACACTGTCACAAAATTGTAACACTGTGGTTGCTACTACTACTACCCGAGAAGAGCCAAACAACGAGAAGCGACAAAATCCCGAGCTTAGCATTGATTAAATGGGGACCAAAGTATATGACCTTCGCCTTGAAGTTTTGACAGTTGTCCGGGTTATTAAACTAAAAGAAGCATTAAAACAATAAAGAAAATGCTTTACACTAAAATAAAAAATGTGGGTGCCTAGTAAGAAGTAATTTTTTCATGATCATCTTCTGTGTTTCATGTAATTGGCTTTCCAGCAAATTTCGTAAAATCAAAAAAAAAAAGTAAAAATATTTTTGAAAATAAATGTTTTATTGATTGTGCGTTACTTACTGAGTACATTTTAGAAAGGAACTGAAATAGTATATTACATACCAAGAGTGGTAAGGAGCCTAGCGCTATTACACACGATTTCGAAAATTACGGTACGAGCGTTAGCGAAAATTGCCCTTGTTAATGCAGGCATTATAATATTACGTAACTGGTCTTACGCACAGCTTGGCTTCTTACAATATAGCGTGTGTAATTAAAGTTTTACGGATAAAGTACACAGTGCGTAAGTAGGTTCTTACTAATACAGAAGTAGAAAAACAGTATTTTCTTATGTATTATCCCGTTATTTCTTTTTAAATATTGAACAGCAGTTTTGTTACCGTTTCTTACATTTTTAATCAACACTCCTAAAACTAAAATAAACAATGTTATATCTAGATCTATTGGTCCTTAAATTTACGTAACAAATAAGGGTCATAATTTAAAAGGTTTATTGCGATATTTTTATTTTAATTTCTGGATTACTATTAGGCACTGCGTAAAATTTAAGTAAATGTTTGGCAAATTTTGAGTTGTGGATTAGACATGATATATAACAAAGTGCTGTTTTAATTTACCTTTTAAATTATTTTTTGGCACATGGTCGTATTAGTTATAAACCTGATTGTTTTATAATATATACATATCTATATTTGATTAACATGTGCTACTACGTAATATAACATTCTGGGGAAATCTATAACTATTTCACTATTATGAAGCAGTTTTTTAATAAACTAACTGTAAAAAACCTGGAAAGTATCTTAAAAAAATTAACTGTTCTGTCATTTCAATAAAAAAGAATAGTAGTTAAAATAATAATTTACGGACATAAATAGGCTAAATATGTGATAAAATTTTGAATTTCCTTATTTTGCTTTTACCTTTAACCTTATCCTTTAAATCGCTGTTGAAATATTTATCGTATAGAAAATTCTTAGTCGTATAAATAATTTAATAATATAATTTTTTTGGAAATTCTGAACAAGGAATAAGAAATGGTAGGTCTTTTCCATATACCTTTCACGTAATAAAATACAGTAGATAAATACAACAAAACAAATATAAACAAATGTATCATATAGCGGTGCAAATATACACTTATGTTTAGGATCCTTTGGAAATGAAAACATGCTTATTCCGTGACCTTCTTTTGAGTGACACCCTCGAAACGCACAGGTATTACCAGTCATAATTTTATAATAGCACAGCACTCACAAAAATAAACAGTTAAACAATACACACTTCTTTCAACAAAAAAAGACAACTAAATTCGATAACGATAACTCATCGACCACCGGACTAACGGGCCGGCTCAAACTTATGACAGTTGTCCGGGTTACCTCCCACTACATTGATTTCGCCAAATGTCATATTGTCGCTTCTTGTTTGTTGGCTCTTGTCGGCTACTACTCCAATCAATGAACAAGCTGTCAAGTGTCAGTCTGTCATCCAACATCCTACATCTAGGGATGCGCAAAATGCAAAATACATCGATACATCGAAATTGATGCTAAATCTCTTTCTATCGATGTAGCAGAAGCATCGACCTTAATTCATCGATATACATCGAGTTTATTGATGCATTTCTTTTTTCTTATAGCAAAATATGTATTTATATTTTTGGCTCTGGAGCAAAGAACTTTAATTTTGAGTTTGCTAAATGTTTGTTTTCATGGCAATAACAATAACAACAAACCACAACACGCAGTGGCGCTGACAGGGGGGTAATCCCCTCCCCCATAGGCCAAATAAATGTTCCCAAACAACGTTTACAATATCGTTTTTATTCCCTTCCTGTTCTCTTTGTTGTCACCCCTCTCCCAGAACCTATACCTGGCTGCGCCACTGCACAGACATAAGGAACTGGACAGCGCCATCCGTATCTTAATTGTTTAATAGTGTCCACAACAATAGAATAAATACAGTATGTGACTTCCTTCTAGTTCGCAGTGCACTTTGCAGAAAGGGATAGAATTTTGTTGTCAAGTCTCTCTTACTATTTACGATTATCGTCAAATAAGCCGTGTACTGGGTTCTGTGCCGTGCACCTTCCAGTCCTCCAAACAGTCCTCTATCCTCTATGTGATATGTCGTATAACCAGAGACAATATAAAATTTCTTTCTCTATGACAATAACCAAGTAAAAAATGTATCCATCAAATCCATCGATGTTTTGACTCGATGGATCGATGTTTTCGATGTATCGAAAAACATCGTGCATCACTACCAACATCCAAATAATAATTTTTTTGCATGATGTCCAGGGTTTGCTTTTCTCGGGTCCAGGGGTCCAGGAGTAGTTATAATCGTGGTCCAGAGTTATCACGGCTCAGGATTAGGTTCAAGAAAAGTTGTAATTCTGTAATGTACCCAGTACCCACTTTTCTCTTTGGTGGTACCATATTATTAAAGATGTGTTCTATAGTTTTTATACTTCTGTCTTCTGTGAATTTTGGCAGGGATACATCAAAACTTAAACCATAAAAAGCTATTATCCCAGATAACAACTAAAAGATTTGTTTTAAGTATCGAATGATAGAAATTTTGTTCGACTTTTGAACAATCCTAAAAACTTAAAACGACGTTTACAAAGTTTACATGGCGATCTTACTTCTATTTAAAAGTTAAGGTGGTTTGAGGTTGATTTTGTTGTTATGGAAATGGAAATGAAATGTAACTCGTCCTCGATACTGACACAACTAGCATTTGTCAACGTTACTATTACTAAAAGTATTAAAAATTTTAGTTCTTTCCTGTTTGAAAATTCTTCCACGCTAATTATAAAAAATCTTCTGAGTCCAGTTCTGTCCTGTCAGAAACAAGAGTTGAGTTTATATAATTTCTTCATGTATAAAAAAAAATAGAAAAATTATGTTTTTTAGCAACGTAAGTACATTGTAACATTTCTGCTGGTTATATTATGATAACATATTTGTATATATCTTTTCTAATATATGCTATGTCCTGTTCCTTTTTTCTCGAAACTTTTAGGTTATTCGAAGATGCCTACTCCCTGCTGCTGCTATGGTTGCGGAGGCTAAATTAACTTCATCCAAAGAAGCAGATAAGAATTCAAATACATGCAGGTTAGATCTAATTGTTGTGTGTCCCATTCTACTTGCTTTGTTAAAATTCACTATAAGAGCTGTACTTGCACAGTTTAGTTTAACATCTGAGTTTTCTTTTTATCTTTTTCTAGGGCCAGTGACTTACCAATTTACACTCCAGAGCCACCTATCAGATCTCAAGATATAGATCCAACGGATAATGTAACCAATGTTATTGAAAACTCCATCAGATCAGTCAGACAAACATGGGCTAAGTATTCTGATGAAATAAATGCTTATGAGAAAGTAGCTAAAGAGAGTTTTGATGAGAGCAAACAGAATGTACAATGTAAGTAATGACCATTATACATTAAGCCAGTAGAAAAGTACCTAAGTCCAGTAAGAGATTGTTTTGGTGCAAGATACTTACCTACCTTGCATAATGGTTTATTTGCTCTAAAAACAACCAAGCTGCTTGCCTCTACCTATATATTTACTTTGCCAAATGGAACATCAGCCAGTGGCGGCTCGTGGGTGTATAAGGGGGTGAGGCTACAAAATAGCGCCGCAGACGAAAATTTTTTCGCGATTTCAAGGTCATTGGCTTAAAATGAATAGTTAGGAATTCAACCAGCAATATAATTACTTTAAAATACTAGGTTTCACGAGAAAAATATTCAATTTGCAAGGTCAGGGTCAACTTCTCTCAGTGCATCCGCTATTGTGTCTCTATTTTGCTCTACTCTCGTAAGCGCCACAGAATTCTTAATATTATGTTCTTTGGAACTTTCGTGTGATTTTACCGCCCCCGTGATTTTTTTTTAAAATCAGAATACCCACCCCCTGAACTCCAATTGTTTTTTACGCTGCCTAATAAAATACAAGGCCAACAATATAAGCTTTCCTTATAAATACTTCCGCACAGCCACTTATAGGTTTCGTACCAAGTTACCTGAAAAGCTCTTGAATATTGCTTACCCTGTCTCTTATCGTTAAATATTGCCAAAATTTTTGGTGTCGGACGACTACATAATATCTGTCTTTTTTCCGTTTCGTTTCTCCTTAAAAATAGCGTTTCAATGACTGACAGAATAATATCATGAACAGGATTTATATTTTTTTAAAACAATAAAATTTAGCGTTTAATAATTAATAGCATAGTAAAGAAATCTTAAAACTTACCGGATCTTGAAAATATAACCTTACTTTGCCGAACACGAAATTATAAATTGCCCAAACAAACACTGCCAATACTTCTCCATTACCTGCATCGCACCTGTATCCTGACTACCCTGCACAGTCACAACTCACAAGAATATTAACATAAAATAAACCAATAAAATATGACAATTTGTAATTTTCCTAAATTAAACCAAGACACACAGTTCACACACCATATAAGTCGGGACTCGGGCGCCGGGTAATCACAGAATTCGCAGAATAAAACATGTGATTTAAACAGCCAATGAACAACCAGCTAAGCTAGAATCTTATCGCCTCAATGACAGAAACAATCGCGAAATGACCCCCGGGTAAGAGAGAGACAGACCAAACAAAAGACGTTGAGATTTTCGTATGAGGCTTGCCAAAATAGGTACGAACACTCGGAGCAGTGAAGCTAAAATTATTTAGCCTCTCGGCCGTCGACGAAAGTTTACAGAATAAAATAGTCGCTTATAGCGCGGCGCTCGGTAAAGCAGTATGAAAATTATTTTTCATATGGAATTTATATTTGAAAATTTATAAATTTACAAAAAACATATTTGTATTTTTTGAGAGGAGTTTGGGAGATTGAGGGTGAGGCGCGGCCTCAGAGGCCTACCCTGAGGAGCCGCCACTGACATCAGCCTTTACATTTTGAACAAAATAAATAAACTACTTGAGGCTTTTAACTAGCTCAATTTAAAGTGGTCATAAGATTAAGGAGGTACTTATTGAGAAATTCAGCAATAAATTCTTATAAACCAACTTTTTAACAGTTTTGAACATTTTTTTATATTGTTGTAAGAACTTTTTTACATGTACACCCCAACATAGTATAATTACTCGTTACTATATATAGTTTTTATTTTAGGGTTAGTTGAGTATTTAAGAAAAGAAGATAATACACTACCCAAGGCGGGTGCAATAGGAATTGGTGCCCTAACAGGACTTATCTTTGGTCTCCGAGGTGGATTCTTTAAGAGAACAATCTATGCTTCTACTGGCGCCCTGGGTAAGAATCATAAAATATAGGTTCTTGGTTCATTTTTCGTATAACTAACCCCATTTTTTCTTAAGGTATGGCAGCTGTGTGTTATCCAAAAGAAGCTTCTGAATATGCTCAGGTTGGAGTAGGTGAAGGCAAAAAAATGTTAACAATAGCATATAACTTTGTCTATGGAGGTGAGTAATTCAAAATTAATTGTTTTGTAGAGGATACACTTATACTGATTTGTTTTTGTACTATCCATATGTTGTCAAATAAAAAATAGACCCCGTTATTTACCAGATTGTCCTAGTTTAAGGTCGTTTGTTTATAAATATTGCCCTACACGCATTTACTTTTACTAGCTGAGTCAAGGGCGGTTTTACGGGGGGGGTAATAGGGTAATTACCCCCCCCCCCCATGAATTTAGAATTTTAAGCATCATCATTGAAAAAAGGGCGTGGGACCCAAACATTTTTCGCCTGCGGCGCTATTTTTTTTCTGCCCCCCCCCCAAACTTATTTTCTGGTTACTTTAAAAAAAAAAAATTCGGATTTCAAATTACCCCCCCCCCCCATGTTGAAAAGCTAAAACCGCCCTTGAGCTGAGTAGAGAGCAAAGTTTGGAGAATCCATTCATTATATGTATATTCATCACATAAAATATAGCGACCGACCTTGTGGGGTGAGAGAAATATTTTATTTTGGTATTTTGAAGGTTTTCTCTGGATTTTTTATTACCTACAAAAAACAATAAAAGATGGATTAATATAAGATTAAAGTTTTGGTTCACAAGTAAGTGGGGATATAATTTATTTTAAATAATTGCATGGTTGTACAATTTTTTTTTTTTTGATGTTGGATAAATATTTTTAAAATTAAGAAAGTAGTGATTATTCAGTTCTCATACGAAAATTTGTTCTTCTCTCGACCAAAGTTTATTATACTTTCACCGCCTTTACGTTTATATTACGTATGGATAACGGCACGCTGCCACTGGCATGAGAAGGAGGAGGCGGGCCACACAGCGTTGTCGTTAGACGTGTGTCTACCACATATCCGTCTTTGGCGCACTAGTGGCTCATTTTAAATCGATGTATGCTTTCGCGCGAAATGGCCTTATGAATGCACTATCCATTGACATTGGTTTAATAAATGATTTTTTTAATTTAAAACAAAAAATAAAATCTCACATAGAAACAGCAGCGTTCAGTAACATTATTCTGGCAAGTGGCTCACAAATGAATAAGTAAACTTTATTTATATTTTCATGTTTTTGTCATTCACCTGAATTTTGCCGCTTCTGTGGGCGATGCACCTAATAATGCGTATATATACAAATTGTTGCTAAATCAAAAGTAGATGAAAATAAATAACACTACACTTTAAACTAGAAAACCATAGTATCATACCGGGCGTAGAAGGTTTATGCAACCGCTTCTTTCAGTTAAAAAAGAGGACCCTCCGCTAGAGCTTCCGTCTCTACCCAAACTACCCACGAGCTTATCAGAAGCCTGGGACTCTGTTAAAACTGGAGCTTCATCTTTATTTTCAGATTCAGAGGAAGCATCATTTGAAAAAGTGAAACCAACTAACAATACTACGAGCGTAAGTAGCGAGCACATTTTAAACGCTGTCCTTATTCCTTCCCAAGAATCCCTTGAAGTACCATATGAAAATCAAGTTGTTCCTGATGAACCCAACACCGTTTTCCTTGAGAATCCTGAAGTAACTGTTGAAAGCTAGACCAATGTTTCTAATTCCGTAAATATGCTTTAATTACTCTTGTTAGGTCCAGTTTAAATACCCTTGGTCAGATCATACATTGTGCCAAAAAAAAAGTAGCACGGCATGAATATAAAAAATTGTTTGTTTTTTTCGGGAAAATTTATTTGTATTCAAAGTTTTTGCATGATTGGAAACCAATTTTAACTAAAAATAACTCACTCATTTTCAGTGCCATTGTCGCTGTCACTTTACCACACTAGACTGCAACCGGGAACACTAAAACGTTGTTTGTGGTTACACGGTTTTGACGTGACAGCACAGTTTTAATTTCGAGTCTGAGTATAGTTTAACTATTAATCTCTACTGAATGAGCAGCGGAGAATCTGCTTTGTAAAATAGCCTATGCCGCGCTTCCATGTTTTCGGGAGGAAGTCGACATTTCAGTGGTTTATTTAATTGTTTGTAAGGAGTGTTTTGCCGGCCATTTTTTGTTAATTCAAGGGCGATTAGTAACGTTACAAATTGTTCAACTGACTTTGGCTTCAACACGCTCTCTTAGAAAAACAAGGACGACTACACAATAAACAGGAATTAATCGGCGTAGAGTGGGTTTCATGCTTTTTCGTTGACTTATTACCTGCAATTTAGTATAATCCACACTAGCGGAAATAAAACCAGGTAAAAAGATAATTATAATAAAACTATTAAAGGCTATGAAAAATTAATCTCAAGAATGCCGGGATTAAGTCATCAAATCCCGGGATAAATTATAAATTGTTTTTGTGGTAAAACTTAAACTTTGCCGATACATACACAAAAGAAAAATTTATGTCGGCATATATTCTTCCTAATTAACCCCCTTAAATGTGGAGTAGGTCCCATGGATCACACCTGAGTTATAAGGGCTTAAAAGTCCACCAGCCGCACTCATAGCACTTCTGCGCATCCCGCGTTAGTCATTTTTTTTAATTTTATCCACTTATCTCTTACAAAAAAAAATTAAAGCAAACGGAAGTCCATTTCATTCTGTACTAGCAAGAATGGCCGCTTAAGACGGTTTGTCATTTTCGATTTTTGCCAAGTCTGTTGATATAACGGAATTGTTGGAAGTAAGAGGATTTCAAAATCCAAAATCTCGAGAAACCATAAAAACCTATGTTATGAGCTATTATAGGAAAACTCATGCACATACTATTGACGAACTTCAACAACTGAAAGCGAGCGGTGAAAAATTTAGTTTAACTTTTGATGAGTGGACCTCGACTTCAAACAAATATTTTTTTGAACAATAATTTGTATGGCCAGCAGGGAAAATATTTGAATCTAGAGCTAGTCCGATACAAACATTCATAACCTCTGCTGTATGTATTGAAATAATAGAAAATCGGCTTTTGGCTTTTGAGTTATGTCTATCAATGGATATTGTCGCTATTACTACCGATGGAGCCAGCACCATGATGAAAGTAGGCAAGCTTGCAAGCTTACTGATCCTGGGCAGCTTACGGATTGGCGAAAATTCCGAATTCTTAGGAATAAGTATGACCTTAAGATATTATTAAAGTCAGAAAAATCGTTCGCTTATTTAGAAAATCACCTACAAAAAATGACATTCTTCAAAAGTATGTAAAAAATTACAAGGGAAAAGAGTTTAAACTGATATTAAATTAAAGAAATTCCATACTTTTAGTGGAGTTAATATAATGTAAATAAAACAATGCAGTCTTCCTCCACAGTTTAATGATTATGGTAAATAAAAGGCTCCCTACATGTTTCAAGTGCTTAAGCACTCATCATCAGGGGATACAAAGTCAAAGTCAAAATAAGCTTTATTGTACAAAGATAAAAGATGTCATTTACAAAGCAATCAGAACTTACAAATCTAAATTAGGTCATTAATTAAAACACCAAAAACAATAAACACAATAGTGTATGAAAATAGTAAAAATTTGTAAACAGAAAAGAAAAGTACAACATAGAGAACTACAAGCTGACATGGAGGAAAATTAACGTTTTGAAAGACAAACTTTGCTGTCAGACAAGCAACACAAGTCACAAGATATCATTATAATACTCAGTTATACTATAATAAGCCTTACTAAGCAAGATCCCCTTGACCCTTCTTTTAAACACGTTAATAGCTGGTAAACGTTTTAGGATATTTGGCAGATGGTTATAAATCTTAACGCTTTCATATATTATAGATTTCTTCGTCAGTGTTAGAGCCGGAATAGGCAAGGGCAAATTTAAATGAGTAATGTAATGTGTGTTATGGGGAATAAAATTGTCACGATTTTTATACACTAGGCATACAGTCTCTAGGATAAATAGACTGAATTGTTAAAATTTTTTCTCTTTTAAATAAAGGTCTGCATGAGTCCCTAGGTTTCGCTCGACTGAGATATCTTACAGCTCACTTCTGCAAGACAAACAATGCACTAATTAAATAACTACATATGACATACCCCAGAACGAAATGCCATATCTTAAGCGTGATTCAACCAATGCATAATAAACTGTCCTACCCACTGCCGCGCCCAACTCATTGACAATTACTTTAATTGCATAGCAGCCAGAAGCTACTTTTTTAGAAAGTTCAGTAATGTGGGGTTCAAATCTAAGCTCCCTGTCGATAATCAGTCCCAGAAACTTTGTTTCATTTCGACTTTCTACAGTATTATCGCCAATTACTAATCCCTCCATATGGCATCTAAATCCTAGTATATTTGTTTTCTTCAAATTAAGTAAGAGAAGGTTAGAATCACACCAATCCTTCACTTTTTTTAGATCCATAGAGATAATGGTATCTAGTGTATCAATATTTAAACAGTGCCACAAAATCGTTGTGTCATCCGCAAAAACAGTAAATCTGCCGTTGACATCGATGCCGGTCAAATCGTTTACAAAAAGAAGAAATAGGAGTAGACCTAAAACTGAGCCCTGAGGCACACCCCAGTTGTTATACCGTGCCTCCGAGCACTCGGCCCCCACAGTGACCCTTTGTTGCCTTCCGGTCAAATATGATTCAAACCATGAGTGAGCTATACCTTTAAAACCGTAGTGATGTAGCTTCCGCAGCAGAATCTGGTGACTAACGCAGTCAAATGCTTTGGACAGATCACAAAAAGCCGCTGCGGAAGCTCCACCACTGTTTATCTGGCAATATAAACCTTCCAAAAACCTAAACATTGCATCATTCGTAGATATGTTCTCCCTAAACCCAAACTGTGTGTCACTCAAAATATTATTATATTTCAAAAACAACATTGTACGTGACTTTACTAGTTTCTCTATAATCTTTGATATAGTTGATAATAAGGAAATCGGTCGATAATTAGATGGATCCCCCGCCTCTCCACTCTTATAGACAGGGATTATTTTAGCTAGCTTTAAGCAGGAGGGAAAAACACCGGTCTCCCAAGAAGTATTAATTGCTTCACATAGCACTAACAGTGCCGTATCAGGTAAAGCCAGAAATATTTTCGCCGATAAACCATCGTCACCCGAACGAAGCATTTTTATTCTTGATACTCAATACTGTTTCCTTAAGTTCGGTCAAGTTGGTAGGTGTAAAGTAAAAAGAGTTTAAGACTGATATAGAAGACAAATAACTAAGTGGGTCAGTGGATGGGACGAGTTTTCCTGTGAGATTTTCAGCAATTGTACAATAAAATTCGTTAAGTATGTCGGGCGGCAACTGGTCATCCGCAACCGTATGAGAATGGCTTACATTAATGATGTCTTTCACTACCACCCAGCTCTATTTTTGTTTATTAGATGCTTCCTGCAAACGATCTGAATAAAATTTATTTTTTGCTACTTTAATCAATTTTCTGTATAATGCGCGATATTTATTAAAATAAGTGTAAAAATCTTGATTGTCGGTAAATTTTCTTATCTGGTGAAGCGATCGTAGGTTAGTTGATGAGGTCTTAAGCCCCTTTGTTAGCCATGGTTTTTTATTCTTAATCTTAATTTTTTTGATGGGAAATGTTTTGTTGAATATGGTCAACAGTTTATCGTAAAATAACTGAACAGAATCACCTGAACCTACCATATCATTCCAACAAGCGGCAGCACTTGCTTGATAAAACTGAACGTAATTTCGCGTACTAAAAATCCTACCGTATCTAAATCTAGCGCGCGGCCGCACATGACCTATCCGTAAGGCACACGCAACAGCATCGTGGTCAGACATGGCGGCATTCACAACCGAACACTTAATCATACCACCATCCAGATTAGAGCAAATATAGTTTATTAAAGATGAAGAATACCTTGAACAACGCGTAGGAGACTTACATGATATTAGATTGCAAAACAAGATGGAACATAGTCTACTGATATGCTTGAGAGTTTTACCCTATTGCAGAATTATGTTACAAAGACCATGATCGATCTAAATATGACACGGCTGCTAGACTCTAAATGTAAATTAATACAAATTGTCGTAAAATTACTTCAGCTAGTAAAAATAACGATATAGGCGTTGTATCAACGCGATATGGATTGAAATAAAGCTGATGCATCATTACATTTTATGTTACATGAAATTTACAAAATAAAGTCATTTTTTTAGCGCTGATTTGGGGACATCTCTAAATAAGAGAATTAACGAACACCGAACTATTTTTTCCGGGTTCTTAAAATATTTTTCCAATCCCAACTGTACAAATACTGAGTCAAATGAGTGCCTTAGTGTTCCAAATATTTGCAAAATCAGATCTGAATTGGAAAATCTTCGTACTAGGTTAGATAAAGGAAGCAATTCCAAACAGGAGAATTCTATAAATAGCGACGACGAATATATTTCTAATGCTGCAATTATCAGAGCAAAGCAGGCTCCATAAAAAAAGATTGCAGAGTTTTAGAAACGTCTCAACCGAACAGCCACAATCTAGTAAAATATTCAGATTATCCCAAATCCGATGCAAGAAATGGAATTATTTGCCAATGGTGGAATACGAGGGAACGAGGGCGCAACCTTCAACAGGCATATAAATTTTTAAAAGCCATTCCCCCAACAAGTGTTGGATCAGAACGCTGCTTTTCGTTAGTAGGTCAAATTTGCAATAAGTTACGAGATGAAAAAAACGTCCTATAGACCTATGTCCGGAAATGCTTCCTTTCGGAGATACAGGGTGTTACAATTTTTAAGAGGAACACAAAATATGTACACCGCTGCCGTTTTCTCTTTTGATAGCACTGTTGTGTAGGCAGTTTAATGTAAAATAATAATGCCAAGTACCTTTTGATATTTTTTTAATTTCGGCTTTGTTTACGAGATAAATGCAATTTTATAAAACTCTGATGTGGGCATAGCGATTTGCAAATAAATGTAATTTTTTTATTACTCTTTTTCTCGAGAAGGGTTGCTCGTAGCGACTTCTACCAAGCAGGCCTTTTTCACGTAGAAATTATAGAGAAACCTATTTTTTTGCTTAAAAATGTAATACAAGCAAGCATAAAAAATATTAATTGCAATAAAATAAATCCTATAAACAGCGATTCGGTTATCCGATCACATTACTTCGCGAGTAGTCATTGGTCGCGTTTGTTTACCCTTGGCGTCAGACTTATTTGGTTTTAGTATAGGACTTTTAATGCTATTGCTACAAATGACCTCCCCTGTATGACAACTAATAAAGAAAAACTATCTACTCTAGAAAAACCAGTCGCGTAACACTTTTTCTTTCGTCAGTACACGATCGCCACTGGTTAAATTGCAAAAACTCTTAGCCATTATGTATAAAAGTTTTAGCGTCTTTACGTAACGATATTTGCCACACAGACTTTTCAATGTTACCAAAGTTCATTTAAGATATACAGAGGGAATTAAAAAAAAATTGACTTGGCTTACTATACTAAAGTACATACAGCACAAAAACTTTTGAGACACAGAAATAATTTTACACATTTCATTTTTTTTCAGGGACCCAAGAAGTGAAATAACCAGTCAAAATTTGTATTTATTTTAAATGTCTATTGTTACATTGATGTAATTTGAAATAGCAAACCACCATGCATGGTTGACGAGTAATAAATTGATTATTGAAATAAAACCACCTTATTTTGTTATAAATGAGTTTTATTGGAAAAATAAAACAACTGACAGCTAAATACAATTCAAATGTCATTAACCATCCGATATATATTTAGGAAGAGCCCGTAATCTTGGGTATTTCAAATGGTATCTCGTCCTACTTGACATTTGAAAACGTTATGTTGAGTTCAATAATTTGACTTGTTTTAGGAATATAGGTATATATAGTCTACATATACGAAGTCAATTCGAACAGCTAAAAAAAAGAGTCAAGTATCGGGTCTGCTAAGTTTACCAATAAATTTTAAATAAAAATAATCTAATTTTATTATGATTAGACCGCGTATGAATTTTTTCTCGCCCACGCGTTCCTAGGCGGCCGCTTCTAGTTGATTAAATAATTTTAATGTACAAAAAAATAAAATAATGCCTAAAAAATGTCTGTTCCACTGCGTTTTTTTACCTGTTGCTACTGACAGTGGTGTAGTTTAATTATTAATATAGGGGGAAGTAAATTTAGTGTATTCTTTTATTCGTTATTAGAAATTTTAGAAAGTATCTTAAGAGTTTACCTGAGTGTAGTGTTTTCTAAGTTATTTTGTTGTTGCCGTTGCTGTTGCTACTGTTGTTATTGAGTGTCGTGTTTTTCTAATTGTTTTGTTGTTGCTATTTAAATATTTAATCAAGATGGCGTTTTGTAGACCTTTTGATGTTTCTGATATTGAAACGAACAATGTGGAAGCCGAATCCATGGCGGAGCTGTCGGAATTTTGTAATAAAGACTTACATGTTCAAACCCAGAGACTTAATTTAAATATTTATACCTGCTTAAAAAGTGAAAGTCCTGGGGCCTTCCAAAACGAAATATTAGAAAGGATTCGTGAGCTGACTAAACTTGCTCAAGCTACAATTTACACAGTGATTCGAGCAGCAGTTATCCACCATTCCGTATAGCGAAAAAGAGCTAATATAAGAAGCTTAAAAAAAGGTTGATGATTGTGACACAGAAGTTATACTCAGAGTTGTATATCAATTTGACGAGGAAAACAAAGTCCCGATATTAGAAATGATTCGGGATAAGTTACGGGATTATCCTGATTATGAATATAAATCTCTGGACACCTTACGAAGTATTTTGCTTGATTGTGGAAAGTATGCGGAGCACATGGGCATTCTATTTGATGCCTCCGCCCCCCCCCCCCCCCCCCTATAACTATATTTGATCCAATCGAGATGATTTGGGCTGCAGGTCAAGAACAAACTGAGAAAATGTAAACAATCGCCAACTGATAATGCTTTCGTATTTCGAAATATAAGCAAGGTGGTTAAAGTAAACGACAGTGATATATGGATGAAATGTATCCAGCATGTCATACAGAAGGAGGATGAATATTGTATTTTATCGGCAATTAATCCCATTATTATATAGTGAATTTTGACTTTTTATCAAACAAAGGAAATAAAATATAATGAAAAACGGGTGTTAAGTGTTTTCTTATCATCACTATATATAATTCTAATTAAAAAAAAAATAGATCCGTGTAGTTGTATGAAAATGGAATAAGTTTTTATAATTATAACTTAAATGGTACGCCACAATGCCGACCTCAATAGTTTTCATGCTCTTTCAATTGCTTTTGTATACACAAAATAAAATTAATTAATGCGGTAAAATATTCTCCATTTCTAGCGTTTCACGCCGCCCATACTTCGTTCCACATGTACTTGCCATGCCCTGGGCGTCAGTTATTGCAGCGTATGTTAAAAAAAAATAATTTGAAGAAATTAATTATAATGCAGTGCAAAAAGTGTGGTTGTTTCGTCTGCTGAAGGCCTTACGTGAGATTCCAGCTCCTAACAGTTCGAACTTGATAAATGAACGCAACTGAAAGAACGGAACCTTTGATGCATATAAGACCTTTCTTAAAACTTATCTCAGGTATGCGGAAAATTTCTAAAAAAACACTAACATCAGTTTGGTAATGCGCACCAGATAATGCAGATAAGGGAAGGCAGAGGAGTTTCCTAGCTTAAATTGCACTTGAAGAACATTGAGAGTTCCAGCAATATATCTAAATGCAAATCAGATTAGAATAACTCCAATCGTATGAAAAAGTTGTAAGGGTTATTTGGCAAGACGAGCAAGTAAATTTTGGCGTGAGGCCTGAAGACCTGCAAATAAATTTTCTGCGCATAGTATCGTTGCAATAGTACGTATACTTTTTCCAAAGTCAGTTAGATGGCATAAAAAAGTTTTCATTATTGAAAGTGTTCTTACCAGTATTTAATTGAGTCAGTAACTCTCTTTGAAAGCTAGTTTGCAATGTACTTCGAACCAAGAAATTTTCAATGTCAAAGACAGAAGGAACAAGCCATTCATGAATATTATAATAATTTTTTTAGTACTTCAGAAATATTATTTATACAAAAATAATTTTAATCACAACTAAAAGGGATTTTCACTGTTAAACAAAAAAAATAAACAATTAACAAACCCTTATATTCCTCCTGCACTAACGAAAACTTTGTAGAACTGGCAACACCCTGGCGATAGACCGTCGAGGCCCACTAGCAATTTAAAGTGCGAACTATTTTTTCCGGGTGGGGAAATTAATAGAGCAGCATATGAATACAAATTTATATGCTGTAGACAAGAACAGCAAATAGTTACAGGTTCTGCCAATTGGGTGATCCCTGATCAGCTTTAAAATCAGTTGATGTTTGAGTTATGCGATATTGGGAACCGGACAGCGGCGTGACTGGTTGAAACGATTTACGGTAATTTACATACTTCATTTTCTGCTGTAACTGTGTGGTTTCAGACAAGTAAGTTTTTAAGTTTTGTAGTTGACAAGTTGTTTTTATATATTTTAATTACAATACTTTATGTGAACCACAGTAATAAGGTAACATTTTATTTCTTTTATACATTTTCTATACAGGTGTATAATAGGTAATATCTTTGTAGGTCTGATGATGCCCGATTGGGGTGAAACGCGTAACCAATACAAAAATTAGAACTTGAGACCGTGACTTTCTTTTTTTGAGTTACTCTACAATACTGAATTCAGGTCTCTTTGTGAACTATGGACGGATTCTTTGAATTAAGTAAGTTTTTACTTGGTACCTATATTTTATTATATCAGTAAGTATGGCTTTTTGGCGACAATTTAAAACAGAAGGTCAAGGTGAATTATCGCAGGAATATAATGAGTCGGTGCCAGAGTCGGCCATCGAAAGCGAAATAAGTCCGAAATTAAGAAACAAAGATTTACATGTTCAATGCATTATTTTAAATATGTACGCGTTTAAAAAAAGAAAATCTGGGAAAACCTGAAAATGCGCTTTGTACAAGAATGTACCTACTTGTAATGAATTAACACAACTTGGGTTTTATAAGAATTTATAACGTAATTAATTTGGGAACTGTAACCGGTCATTCCATAAATCAAAACGGCTGATAATACTACAAGGGATTTTGTTCTGCGAGCTATTCACAAGGATAATATAGTATCAACTTTAGAACTGGTTCCTGATAAATTGCGAGGTTACCCTGGTTATAAGTAACAATCTTTAGAAGCATTGCGTGGTGTTTTGTTAAAATGTGGCTTTAAACATAAAAAAATTAGCTAATCCAATTGTTATAATGGAATCCCCGCGTATCATTGAACTACGACAGGACTATTTGCGCAAAATAAAGGAGTATCTTCAATCCGATAAAAGTAATTTATTTAGACGACCCTTGGGTTTGATACTCATGATGTTGTTAAGTATGGTTGGGTAGACAGTAGCAATTGTACTTTTGGTTCGAGAGGAAAACGCGTTATCATGCCAGAAGTAAAGATGGCTTTGTACCTAATGTGTTGCTCTTGTCCGCAAAGAATATCACTCAATAATCAATCTCCAACTTTAAGCGCAGTTGTCCTTGATAATATTTGGCAGGTAATAACGAAAATGGATATTCTGTTTCACCGCCTATAGCGCCGGTAGTAATCCAACCTGGAAACGATTCTACTTCTGAAGGTTCTGACGATTCCAGTTATTAAATGGTTTATAAAATAATTATGTTCCTATAACACGTACCTTAAAAACTTGTTATATTACAGAACGTTTAATGTGATTCTGCTGATGCGATCAATTTGTTGTTAAAATATATATTATAGTGAACTACTAACTGTATATTCCAACCAAAATAGTACCTGTCCCTATCCTTTCTTGGCAAGGAAAACTCATACCTCCTGGCGGCCTTGGCTGGACAAAGACAATTTGTTTAAATTGTTTTCGGCAAAATGAGCATTTTTTTTTACCGAAAGACCATTTCAAAAATATTAAATGCATGTGTTCTTTGCAGGCGAAGTCACGGGTACAAACCTTT
The DNA here is from genome assembly GCA_963920685.1 of Polydrusus tereticollis. NCBI lineage: Eukaryota > Metazoa > Arthropoda > Insecta > Coleoptera > Curculionidae > Polydrusus > Polydrusus tereticollis. The sequence continues at coordinate 66,390,805 of OY987327.1, forward strand.
TATCGACATAAACTATAATGAACAAGCTGTAATATATACTATTTAATTATATTAAAAATTTACAACAATCCGCATTTTAATTACTTGGTAGAAGCGACGCCTATGGTCAGAAGTTTAATACTTTTTTATGTCATCAAATTAAGCTTGGAACAACTATACCAAAATGTTTGTGCATTAATGTTGCACTGACCGGTTCCTTCCTGATTTTAACTAATACCGGATTATTGCATTTTCCAATCTCATGGCATGCTAGAGATCAGTGAAGAGGGTACGATAATAGTTATTTACGTAAGTACCGAAAGTGCTATTTCACTGGACGAGAAGCCTTCCAAGTCAGGAAAATTACTTTCGGGGAATGTTACATACTCTAAAATCTGTTTTTTTTTATGTGTTTTAAAGATAAACCGCATTAGTACCAAAAATACCAGATTGGCAATGACACAGTCACTTTCGGGACGGAATACCGAAAATAACTATTAATATAATATCCTTATCAAGTAGATAGGATCAAATGCTTCTTACTTGCTGATAACTTAGATAACTTACGACGAAAAACACCTAGCTGCTTTCAGAATGAAAAATTGTACCGAAAATAGCTAGTTCTTGGACGGTTGTAGAAAAAGTGTTTTTCTATTAGCTTCGGGGAAAGTAACCACTTTCAGCACTCGTATGTGTCACATTCGTAAAAAAAACATTACACCTACGCGCGCGGAAAAGTACCAATTTCAGCACCTGTTAGGTAAATAGCTATTATCGTTCCCTTGTACTCCTTCTCCGGTCTGGTCCAATAAAGATGAACTTTCCGACTAAAAAAAGTGTTCATAAAAAAGCAGTTTTTTCGGACGAGTATAGAAACTAGCGTATTAAAGTACAAGTTCTATAAAGCTCATTTTAGCGCACGCGCCCATGTTAGAAAACGAGCCGCTTGCGGCGAGTTTTATAACGGAAAAGACAAGTGCGCTAATAGCCTCATAAAACGTGTGGTTTTTACTATTTTTTCTATTTTGACATTTTTTTCAATAAATAAATCCATATTTAAAAAGAAAATAAAACATACAAACTTTCAAAGTTTTTAGGCCTAAATTTTATGTTGGTAATACAATCAAATTATTTATCATAGTAGCCTTGAAATCAACAAAATAATTTTTTTTCCGTGTCAGCCATTTTGTCACGAAGTTGTCTAATTTTTCTAACATATACATAATTTTAAAATATGGAGCATGATGAGTTTAGTTTAACTCCCCCAAAGTTAAGCGGCAAATTTTATAGTTCTATGTTTTATAATATAGTAAATTTGTAAGATTATTTGATATTTTTTTAACTCATCTCCATTTCATAGAATTAATGCAACCAAACATACACGACAGCAAAATAAAACATTTGTGAATATCATTACCAACCTTGGAAAAATAATGAAAACTGTTTCATAAAAAGTTTATTACAATACTGAAAACGATATCGAAACAGCTTTTTTATGAAACCAAATTAGAAAAAATATTTTCGTATCCCTTTGGGTAGGTATGCCAGAAAATACAAATGCATCAATAAAGTAGCACTAATAATTAAGTTACAATATTAAATAGAGAGAAAATGGTATACTAGTGGATTTTAAAAGTTTACCAAACAATTTAAAGACATTAAGCATTAGGGTGTATCTTTTTTTGATACATTTATATCGCTCGTCTTGCTCTTTGCACTTCACAACAACAAATTCGAAAATGTTACTTATACTCTTTTTGCTTTATTACCCAATTATTACTGGCTCAAAAAATATAGTTCACATAATTATCGTTAAGTTATCACTATCGCAATTATGCCACAAACAATTTTAATTAAGTACCTTAGATTTCTAAATTGAAAAAGCATAAGATTCAATTGTTTGATATATAATATAGTATAATTTGGATACATAATATTTACACAATACTATTTTTCTATCTACAAAAATGTAGGTACTTTCAAACATTAGTGTGGCCCGATTTACAAGAAATACTGAAAGAATATTTTTTTAAATTATTCTAGATGTTATTCAGGAATGGGATTTTATTTAAATATAAATTACATAGATCTCAAGTCATGTTGTTTTACTTGTTTAATGCAAATAAGGCCTACTTGATACAAATAATAATTATAAATATGTAGGTAATTTACAACCATCACAACTCTTTTTATTTACAATATATCACTGTTAGTGTTAGTATATTATCTTCTAGCAAATGTAGATAAAAAACGAGGAAAACTAAACCTAAAACGACAGACATTTTTCGAGATTTGTGTACTACCATAATGATTTAGCTATTAAAAGTTTTCACGAATAAGTAAGTTTAAATTTTGTCCATTACTACACACGCCAACCTTGCAATATTTTTTAAAACACCCTATACAATCAATTTAAATGAATAAATGACGAAACTTAGGTTATACATACCATTAGTTTAACCACGATAGTACAATATCTAGATCACACTTTCTTATGAGACAAGAAAATACATACAAAATTTTTACATACAATTTTTTAAAGTTTAACACGTGGCTTTAGGTGATGCAAATATTCATTATTTTGGAAAATGGTAAATGAAGAAAAATAGTATTTTATGACACTGTCATTCAAATTTATTTAAAATGCCAATTTAAATATTTAAAAGCAGGTAGTGATTATCAAAAACACAAATAGCAAGAAAATTGATACTTTTGTATTTATTTTCCCATGCCCCACCAAAAAAAAGTGTACACTCGATATAAGATCAAGGAATAGTTTTCCTTACAAAATCTAAAACGTATTATTTAGAACACTAACGCTTTAACCCCTATTTCCATATAGTAATAATAATGGCATAAAAAAAAATACATTTCTATTGTAGCATTCTCACTGGACACGAATGGACAGATTTTTATTCTATTGTACATATATACATAATGCCTAACCAGGCAGGAGAGACGAAAATATAGGTTGAAATATTGTACTTTTAGGCATAGCTAGTCTAAAATCTAATGTATAAGAGCAAATTTAAAAAGACCCTATACTGGTAATTTTTTGTGATCAAAATTCACAGCATAAACAATATACAGTAAAAACATTTCATGTTTTTATAATATACAATACCTTTCAAAAAGTCGAAATACTGAAAAAATTACTTAATCTAAGTAAAAAATTGAAAAAAAAATCTATTTCTAAACCAATAACATTTCATCTAAAGTAATCTGTCTTGTTGTTCCTCTCCTTGTTCTGGAAGGTCTTTGGATCGAATCAAATTCCGCCTGTAACCTTTTAGCCATTTCAAAATCTGACTCTTCCTGAATCTGTCTTTGATCATTCTCAAACTCCTCATTAACATTCGCAGATTGCAAGTCTAGCTCAATATTGTTATTTAATTTCGTCTTGGCAGGGCTTAGCTTTAACTTCCTGATTGTATTTTTGGGTTTGGTAGGGATACTCTTAACTTTAAAAAAGGTATTTGCAAAATCAGCATTTCTCGTTTTAGTATAGGTCAAGGAAGCATCACCCAATCTAGTACTTTTTAATGGTGTATCTGAATCTGTAGATGCACCAGCTGTAGACATACAAGAAATCATGCTCGCTGCCAATGAATCGTCATTTATAGTTTCAGAAAGAGTACCTTTTTTACTAATTTCAGTTTTTCTTGGACTACCATTTTTTTGCTTCATTCTCCAAGAACCATTTGCATTAGTATTTCCAGGTAAAGAACTGGTATTTAAAGAACTTAAACTCTTAGTAGTACTACTGTCATTATTGACATTGATTCTTGGGTTTGACATGACACTTTTTAACTCAGTATCCATATTTCTACTTTTTAAATTTGTTGTGCTGGTTGCAATGTCCACCACATCTAATGTACTATTTAAATGATGGGTGTCCACAAGAACTATTGAATCAATTTTCTTTGTTAAGTTATTGAAACTACTTTCTGATTTATTATTGTCACTACTATTAAATTTAATTTTAGTTTCCACATCATCTGAATCGAGTGTTCGATTACCAAAACTTTCAACTTGTTTTGTATATCCAGAATTTGAATTTTTGTCACTCTTTGTAACTTTTTTCAAGCTAGTGTTTAAGGTTTTACTGTCTTTTGTGAAATCTGAATTCCAAGTGCTACTGTTGGCATTGCTTATACTTGGTTGTGATGTAACTTTAGGAATATTTCGGTTAATATCAATATTTGTTTTAGATTTGTAGTCCTTCGGCCTCTTCACTAAACTTTGAAGTTCAAGTCCCATATTGATAGCCTGGGATTTAATCATACCATTCTTGGATGTTAATGAAATCAGACGATCTTCAGTTGATTTTATATTGCTCCTAGATGAACCCAGCAATTCTTTAAATTGTCTATTTTGATATCTGCTGTAAGTTTTAAAGGTTTTGTAAAATTCGCCGGTACTCACTAAAGGTTTGTTGTCTATCACACGCTCTTCCAGTTTTGTAATTAACTTTTTGATCCTATCTTTTTCTCGATTGGATTCTTTAATTTCTAACCCCGTAAATCCGTAAAAAGTAGAACCACTCACCAAACTAGAGGACTCATTGTCAAATCCATACAACGGAGAACTTACAATTTTTCTTTTATCAGCATTCTGAATGTTTTTCTTGATAGAAACTTGTCTTCTTTCTTTTCTTTTTACAGGACTGTCCATGTTCGACAATTTTCTTTTTAGTCTGTTAGAGAGACCAACCTGACCATTCGACGTTTCATCTACGACTTCATGAGTTGACGGGTTTTGCGATTGCGATTGTAAAACCATAGAAAATCTTGCAAATGCCGAGATTACGGTTCCTAGTTGTATATTTATGATTTTGCCTGTAGGTGGCCTGTAATAAAACAAAAAATTTAAAATGGTTGCTTTAGTTACAAATTAACCGGTATTAATAGGTTTGGCTTAAACTTCTTCTTCTGTGTTTTTTCGCATAGAGTAAATTCTGCACAAAACCAGAAAAAGAAAAAACGCAGTTTATTTAAATTTTTAGTTAAACCAAATAATACCGGTCGTTAGTAGAGAGATTAACATTTAGTCCAATAGTGGTACAACAATAAAGTACTTTTAATTCAGCTATACATTATATTGGGCCATTGAGCAACTAGAAATACCGTAGTAGAATGTTGCTGGTTAATTGAGATAAAGATAACTCAGGTTATGCTGTATTAGAGGTGTGTAGTTCGCGAACGCACTAGTTCAAAAGATTGAATCTTATAACTGAACTAAAAGATTCAATCAGTAATTCTTTAAAGATTAAATCAATGCGAACTAAAGCCACAGCTTAATATAACAATCAGCTCGAAGACTCGACGGCGGCACTTTCATCTATTAGATTGGACTAGACAAGGGCAATGCGCATTTTCTCTCTCGTGCTTGGGCTATAAGTCGGGGCCGGACTACAAATATTTAGTAGTTAGTAAATTATGTGTAACAGTACCGTATTGTATTTTAAAATTTCAAGAGTCAGGTAATTTTTATTTCAAATCCTACCATAAAAAAGCGGCATTAGTGTTTTTTCTGCTTTTTTACAGTTCTTTTTGTGATACTACATTATGTACTACAAAAAATTAAATTGTGTTTAGTAGAGAAAATGAAGGGTGGGGTTTACGAAAGTGACTCGTCATGAATTACCTATATACAGTGACAGAACAAGATGTTGCATTATGGGAAAAAATTTTGTATTAAGATTAAAAAAAAATAAAATACCGTAGATAGCCTCTGCATATCGTAAAACCGAAATATGCATAAAAATAAATTTCAAAAATACAACTGTATACAGGGTAGGGGCACATATTTGATTTTCATTGAAGGGTAAAGTAGCTTTATTTTCAGAGACACGTACAAAGGTTGTTAAGAAAAGTTATTTAGAATTAATTTTTATACCTAATTATAGAATCTTAGTTACCTGTGGCAGATATTAAACATTACACCCAAATTCTGAAAGAAGGTTTAAGATTTAGACCAGGTCTAAATTTAGATCTTCCAGCTGTCCAGGTGAATTTTGTTGGGGCTTTGATATTAGGCGTCATTCAAAATTCATTTTGTTTTTCAATATTTTTCAACTTACCTCTTTTGTAAGTAAATTCTTGTCCTTGGACCATCTTTTAAAATATAGTTTGGTCCTGTTTATTGCAAAAATGCGTTTAAAAACATTATCTTTTAAGAAAATTTAAAGAAAAACAAAAATTAATTATTAATAGAATACTTAGCTGTCTTATTCTGACACTTGTCAGTTTAAACTTTTGATTGTCAATTTAAAACGGTTTAGCGTACGAGAATTAGGGTGTTATGGTTTCAGCCGCTTCGGCTTTACGATAATTATTTAAAATTGCCATAAATAAATTTTTTGTGTGATATTCGTATTCGAAACCGTCTTTGGTTCTAAATAATGTAAATAAGTAATAGGAAAATATTTTAATTTCGGTAAAAATTGGTGCAACATCTTGTGCTGTCACTGTAAGGTATGAATTTGGTTTTTTTGTAGTAAATTGCAAGGGGACTATTTTAATAAAAAAATACCCATAATGATAAATATTTTAATTACAAATAACTAACTACATATATTACAAAATAAACTATTATTGTACTTATAATGGTATTCATTAAAATTTATAATCTATACATCCATACTCTCTCTCTTTCTCACCTCACCATGGCACCAACAAATAATAAGGTCATACTATGACAATGTATAAAAAAAATTCAACACGGGCGAAGCCGCGGGGGAACATGCTGGTCTACCTATCTTTCTACTTTTGCACTACGCATCAGTATTTTAGATCTTATTTAGGAAACTTGGGACTTACTACAACTGTAAAAAAATCAACTAAGTGATGAAGACTGAACAAAAATATCATTAAATTTACTGATTTTTCCATATAATTCATTTATTTTTGTTGATTTTCCTAAAGTTCTCGTTTATTCTTTTTAAAGTATAATAAATTCTTACTCTTAAGTAAAGGCTTATTATAAAATTAGTAGGAAAATATTTACAGGGATGAATAAAAGGTAATAAATTGCATAAGTCCAAATACGTTGCGCAAATGTTCGGTTTCGTTATTAGAGCCTCAAAACGCTCTTGAAATATAGTTTCAATCTTACAAACTAATTTAACAAAATCGTCATTGGGCATTTTTAAATTACCAAATGTATCCTTATTAGAATTTTCGTATGCTTTGAGAAAACAGTATACTGACGAATCATCCAACTCTTTCTGGTCTTTGCTATATTGTAGACAAGTTGTACACTTTTTCTACAATAATCACACAAATATTTTTACGCACGCCGATGCTAGGCTATCGAGACAAATACGGAATACTGCTACCGTCTACGCTGCCCATGATGTGATTTCGCCAGGTGGGCGGAGCTAACTTTACATGCGCGAAGATCGGCGCTAACTGTTCCCGCCAACAGAGATTTCCAGCTGATTGTTATATTAAGCTGTGCTAAAGCCTTGTACTATACGCAAAACGCGAACGAGAGCGAAACGACCGTGAAGCAGATCCTGAACTACCCGGAGCTCGGAGACCGACCGAGGATGTCGGCTGTCGGACACGGACAGGTGGATTTGGTGGATTGAGTATTGAGTTCAGTGGGTGGATTGCTGCCTCACGTACAACTCGTTCAAGATAGCGTACAGCGGTGTGCATGTACCGCTCATTCGATGCACCGTGGCGAGAGACAATATTTGTCATATTGATCGCGACTTTCATACAGTAAAGAACGGTATAGTTGCACTATTTTGTCCCATTTTCGACACTTTTATAGGGTATCTCCGTAATTGTTAGTGCTATTAAAAAAGTAATATAGGTGTTATGTGCAGTGGCGTAGCCACAGGGGGGCGATCGCCCCCCGCCCCTCTTGGCCTGGCGCCCCTTTACTACTTAAAAAAATTATTCTTAAAAAACAATATCGGCCTTATTTTATTTTTAGTAAGAAGAGCGATCGAAATAAACTTAATAAAATCAGTTTTGGAGCGTCCCATCATATTTAATTTATTTCTTTTTATATAGCGGATTTTAACCTCATTTGGGGCCAGACCCCTGTTTCCTAGGGAGCATGAAGAAGGTGAATTCCTACGAAATTTGGGCGTGGTCCCAAAAATTTTTTGCCTGCGGCGCTTTACCTCCGCAGTCTGCACCCCTCCCGCCCCAAAATGCTGGCTACGCCACTGGTCATGTGCTCTTTTTGGGTCAAACTTAAAATGGTAAAATTAAAATTTGAAAATTTTCGCTCCATTAAGAGATACGGGGGAAAATAAAAAAATTGACAATTTCAAAATTACCCTATATTTTCTTAGTTAAAAGAGATACAGAAAAAGGTTTTATACAAAAGCTTCTTTATAATGATTGTTGAATAATCTGCCGTTTTCAGTATAAGTATACGGGGTCAGGTAAAAAAGTTATCGGACCTAACCTCATTTTTTTAAATGGAACACCCTGTATATTTTAATCTAGAAAGATATAATTTTAAATTCTCTTTTCAAATATATAACACACCATGGATTTTCCTAGTTTCCTATGCGATTTATTTAAACTTTATTACTTTAAACCACAGTAGGCCATTTGACACCTAGTTCTTAATAACATTTAACGTCAATTTTATTTTTACATATTTGTTTGTGAAAATGACTTATCAACATTTTGAAAAATTTGATATGATATCAGTTTATATTGAAAGTGGAAAAAACGAAGAAATGGCGTAAAATTTATATTTTCTTCGCTATCCGGAAAGACGGCAACCATTTAAGGACATATTCCGACGACTGGAACATAATTTAAAAACATACGGTTCTTTTACGATGCCGAGATCAAAAACTTATAATAAAGAAAATAAGGAAAATGAAGAAATAAGCGTGTTAGGATTTGTCGAGGCCAATAATCAGGTAATATATCCTGTGATAACTTTGAATAGTAGTAGCTCAACTTTTATTGAAGCGAAAACTTCTTTAGGCGCGTTTAGCACTTTTAGTGTGTATTGAATAAGACTGAGCCGTGCAGATTCGGCTATGCAACGCTAATGATGCAGTCGGGAAAAAAAGCAAGATACTAAAATATGACCAAATGCATAGTGTATTTGCTTTTTATGGATATGTTAGACTGTGAAAGGTTAATAGAGAATCTCGTCTTGGTGAGGTTTTCACTTCTGTCTTGTGGTCTTAAGCACACATTCTAATTTTATTCTCTAAAATCACTTTGTAATTTTAGGAACAAAAATCTACGTGCGTCAAAAACGTAGAAACTGAAACTGGAATTACAAAATTTAAGGCGCAAAGGATTTTGACGTCCAATAAATATTTTCCCTATGTTGTTAAAATTACCTAATCCTGGTGATGATGTGAGACGATTGGAATTTTGTCACTGGTTTTTAAATAAATCTAACGAGGATCGTTTTTTTTTACCAAAAAATAATTTGGTGAGATGAATGTCGAATTACAAGTTGCGGTATTCATAGTCGACATAATGAAAGACACTGGAACTCCACAAATCTTCACATGGTACGACCTGTTCGCCAACAAGGTCGATTTGGGGTAAATATAAGTTGTTTTTTGTTTCAAAACAAACTGGTGTATCGCTTCTTTAAAGAAAATTTAAATGCAGATAGATATCTGGACATACTCCAATCAAACCTTTTCGATATCCTTAATGATGTTCCTTTAAATGAAGTAATAGAGATTTACTTTCAACAAAATGGCGCCCCTACCCATAACGCTCTTCGAATAATAAAGTATTTAAATACTCACTTTAGAAACCGTTGAATAGGAACACATGGACCTATAAGGTGGCCACCACGATCTCCGGATCTAACACCTGCAGATTTTTTTTCTTAGGGGAGTGTTGGAAAATAAAATTTATAAAGAAGTCATTTTAACCCGAGAACAACTTGATCAAAGAATTCATGAGGCCTTTGCAGAAATAAAACCATTACACATCATGAATGCCTTAAAATCCATTCCAAAAAGATGTCAAGAGTGCATTGAAAACAACGGAGGAGCTTTTGGGGGTACTGGAGACCCAAGGTCCAGTAACCCGTAATTAAGTTAACCTCATTTTGTAGAGAAATTAATCAATAAATAAAATTTGTTAAAAACATAAAATCTTTGATTTACCTATATACCCTTAAAGATGTAGAAATAGGGAGACAAACACAATTAAATATGAAGACCAGAAGCGTGTTCTGTGTCAAGTGTTAGGTCTCCAGTACCCCCAAAAATTTTGAAAAGTATTTTTTAAACCTTTATAAATGTGACTTCAACAAAATGGAAATGGTACTTAAAGTCTAACAAAACCTTTCTTACATTCTATTAGACAAATATCATGATATGAACTAGAATGTCCCACAAATCCTCTTTATATATCCCTTCATAACAACCTTCATAGGAAGAACATCATTTTTCTTCATAAACTACTAAATATGACAAACTTTGTACCAATAAATTTGAACTAAACTTTGTCTAACATTTCGGTATGCTGATTGCGTTTATCAAGTTTCATTCACTTCTTAATACATTTTACAAATTTTAAAGCTCCATCAACGTCACCTTCCACCTATAATTTTTTCTCTACTGCTAATACTAACAGCGACATTTCTTTTTTCTCCTGAGGATGAAGGTCACTACCTTCGAAACATGTAGACTTATTAATACGAAAAAATTAAACCTTTATTGCTCTTTTATTAAATTAGTGGAGAAAGACTTCTTGAGTTTCTTTCCTTTCCCTATAATTTCTACTCCACTTTGAGAATGGACTATTTCTTTAAATTACTTATCAAATACTTTCGGTAATCCATGGATAGGTCGGGGTGGGCCTATTTTATGGCCACCGAGGTCGCTAGACCTGACTCCATTGCATTTTTTTATGGGGAAATTTAAAGACGCTTGTTATTCGAAGCCAGTTCACATCAGGGAGATCTGATATAAAGAATAACACACCATTTTAATAAAATTCGAGAAAATCCTGGAATGTTGTTTCAAGTACAGCCAGAAAATATCCGTCGGCTAAGGAAATGTATAGTGTGTCCAAAAAAAGTATGCAACATATGGGAAACTTCTTTATTATTAGTTTCTCAATTATTCTTGATAAAAGTTGGTGCTTGACTTGAAACAATAAATTAGTGTTTCAAATTTCATGTATGGTTTTTAGTGAGGGAGCAAATGTCATTTTCCGAAATCGTGTTAAGAGTAAAGCACCTTAACTTATGCAGATACAGCCAAAACGTATAAGAATAAGTTATTCCAAATTAAAAAAAATTCCAAATATGAAATTTGATTTAAGTACCTCTTACTGAAATACACGTTTAAGATTTCCGATTATTTTAATGGTTCCTTTATGCGGCACACTTCGATTTGGAAATGTATCAAAATAAATTATTCTTGCATCCACACAATTGCCCAGTGTTTGTCCATAAGCTAGATGCATGTGAGCATTAATGAGATGTAATAATGACAAATTTTATTATTTTAATGCGCATTATTAGTTATGTTGTTATTCGATTAATAACTTATGTTTAATTTAAGCAAAAAGACATTATTCTAGGTATAATCTTAAAGGTGTTAGGTATATGCAAGCAAGCATACTTAGGATTATTTCTAATAACTTGAACTTTCGTATAGCAAAAAATTCGTATTATGCTCTAATTGAGTCCCACCTCCACTATCATATTTGTTTTTGTGGTTCTTATTGTACTAGTACTGGTTCGGATCTGTGCTTGTGTTGCAAATATCATGTGTGTAGTGCTAAAGTTCGTGATTCTTATCTTTTGTTTTTTAGAAACTCAATTTTGTTCAATAAAGATGCAAGGCAATGTAAAGACTAATTCCGAAAAGCACTGGCGACAATAATCTCTGTACCTCAGCCCTTATATCACCCGTACACATCTGCGTTGCAGTTTAAAAATTCTCGATGCGTGGGCAGAGTGCCCCCAATTTAGGCCATGTTGGAGCAGAAGTACCCGTGGTATGTCGACATAATCACAGCCCCAGAGATACTACCACTCAAATCAGGTATGTGGCTCTTTAAAGCTTGGATGCAAGCCTATCAGTATGCACAGCCCACGTTGAGTTAGGACCCAAATGAACGACACAGTTATCACAGGGCACTTCTGGCTTGAGTTTCCTAAGAGAGAAGTTTAGATTCTGGTTCTTGGTGTTGGTAATACTAAGCTTGCTGGGCTGGAACCAGTCATGTATTGACAACCTCATGCCCGTGACAATGTTGAGTATAGGATCAGAGGGATGATAGTGCTGCAGATTAGTCGTATCATCAGCAAACAGTATTGCGACGTGCTGCGCATTCCCACTGTAGAGAGGTTGAGGAGGTGGTCACACCATTCAGCACCGATGAACTTTTGGTAGCATTGAAAAAATTAAAATCAGGCAAAGCCCCGGGAGTCGATGGAATACTATCAGAGGTCATCCGAAGGGTTGACGACGAGGAATCGGATTGGTTGCTGAACATCCTAAACAAACTACTGAAGGAGCAAACATTCCCAGACATGTGAAAATGTTCTAAGCTAATTATGATCCAAAAAAGTCGCGTGACTCAGGATTTGGAAACGACGAAATGGAGACCTATTAGCATACTTATCACGGCAAGTAAGCTGTTCGAAATCCTGATCAGAGAAAGACTGACGGATGCGATGCGACGAACGCCGACGCCATGGAGGAGTTGATGGAAACTGTGGACTTCTGTATCAGAGTAGTGAGAAGATGGACAAGGTCCTACGTCCTGGAGCTGGCGAGCAATAAGACGGAGGCCATTATCCTAAAAGGTCCAAGGAAGAGGGAAAACATTCACTTTGCTTGCGGCTCGGACATCATCACGCCGTCGAAGACAATAAAATATCTGGCTATCACACTGAGCCATAATGGCAGCTTCGGTCCCCATATCAGAAACGCCGTAAAAAGAGCCAAGGAACGGGCTATGGCATTGGCCAGAGTGATGCCAAATATATATGGCATGTGGCCACAGACAAACAGACTACTTCTTGACCCAAGTACTGACTGGCCACGGCTGTTTTTAAAACTACTTGACAAGAATCGGCAAAAAAGAGGATGATAACTGTATATACTGTCGAAACGCAGACTCTGTTACACACACCTTGTTGGAGTGCCCGAGATGGCTGGAAAAAAGGCGGCAATTATTTCTGCGAATCGGGTCGGATTTGGACGAAAACAATTTGATTACCAATATGACAGAATCCCGAGAGAAATGGACTTCGATACACCTTTTCATCAAAGAAATAATCGAAACTAAAGAAAGGTAGGAAAATTTACAACAGATATAGGGAGAGAGACGCAAATCTGACAAGAGTTTCCCTGACGCAAAGTCGAAAGATAGTTCCAGGGTCTCTCTGGCGGAAGATAGTGGTTTTTAGTCGGTAAGAGTTCGGCATACCGGAAAGACCGGTATCCATGAGGATTTTCCACTCTCTGACAAAAAAAAGTCCTGTATTGACAACCTTATGTCCGTGACAATGTTGAGTATAGGATCAGAGGGATAATAGTGCTGCAGATTAGTCGTATCATCAGCAAACAGTATTAGGGTGGCGTTGTCGGTAGAGTTTAGAAGGTCGTTGATGTATATGAGAAATAGTAAGGACCCAGGACTGAGCCCTGTGGTACACCATGTTTGATAACTTGTTTTCTTGATTGATTGATGATTGTGAAATACATATTGGGTAATTGATAATGTTGAAGTCTTCCAGATAATGATTTTTGGTCAATAGCCTTCTCCATAATTTTTGCAGATGACTTTAAGATCGTCTTGGTTAACTGACGGCGACTGTGATCATTTACAGGAAAATTTAAATGAGTTACTAACTGGTGTGATTTTAATGGGTTTAAATTAAATACTAAGTACCGGTACTTTTGACACTGATTAACTCAGTCGATAGACAGTTAAAATAATCAGGGTTTTGAATGTGTCAATGCCTGTATAAATTTTTTGACCCACTGGGAATCATGGGTATTTTAATTGTCTATCAAGTGAGTTAATCAGTGTCAAAAGTACGGGTACTCAATGTTTCTGTATGTCGTTCGGTTTAAAGTAGAGCATCATTAAAAGGATTATAAATAACAACATTCTTGAAAGAGTAATGACTTATGGGGACTTGGGTGTGACATTTAATGAATATCTGAGCTTTACTAATCATATTAAAGGTTAAAATTACGGAAACAATAGGACTATGGGCTTCATCATACGGTCGGGGCGCCCCCTTGATATTAATGTGTGTCCTAGAGACCCATCGATGTTCTTCTTTTGCCTAAACTAGAGTACATTTGCTTTATTCGGTCACCTTAGTACATCACCTAGGAGTAAGTCTCTTGATATATAAATATATCTACTATAAAAGGTTTGGCTTTTATTCTCAAAGAGGTTTTGATCATTAGGTATTAGTACATATTTTCAATAGAATGACTCGAGACCCGACGAATCAGAACATGCTTGGTTTTTTTTTTAAAGTTATAAATGCGAGTGTGGACAGTCCTGATATGCTAGCTCAGTTACCCTTCTCAATAAATAGAATAAACGATAGACATAAAAAAATATTCTATTTGGAGTTTCCCAGAACAAATCTGTATAAAAATTCTCCCTTATATACCCTATGTGTCAATTATTTAACAAGTTTACAAGGGAATTAGATGTACATACTCTTACACTTAAGAAATTCACGATGCTTATCAATATGAAACTTTTAAACCATCAGGCTCAGGACTCACCCTAGTTTTGATTATTGTTTGCAATGGATGCAAGTACTCTTATGCTGTATTCGTGTGTTTGTAAATGGCAAATGCTGTTGATTCTGTATTGAAATAAATAAATAACTTTGGATATAACCAAAACCAATGCGTCGCTAGTAGCTTTGTTTGCTTTTTCCTTGGCTATGGCTGCAATAGTGCCATCAGAACGTGTTAGAGGTGGAATGGTTGGTTGGTAAAGTTCTGACTGAAGGCCTTATCTACCGACCAAAATGATCTCAAATCAAATCAAATTATGCTTTATTGTATAAAGAGCTCAGCACTCTCATTTACAAAGCTGGAAGAAAAATATTACTTAAATTACATAATACCTATATACAGGGTCGTTGGTATGTATGGAAACGGTCGATTATTTCTTAAAGTAAAACAGTCAGCAAAAAATATTTTGGATAAAAGTTTTAGGGTTTTTTGAGGTATATTAGAATTTTAAAAAAAATAAGTATACAGGTTGAATCAGAAAACCGTAGAGAAGCAAAGCTACTTTTTTTTAAATGGAACACCCTATATCTTCGAATATTTTTGGATTTTACATAAAATAACAATTATTTTTCAATACGTGCATTATAAGTCTAAACTTAATAGTTTCCGAGATATCGACTTTTGAAAAATGACATTTTTGAACTTTGACAGCTTCTAGTTTTCTAAAGGTACGTTCTAGAGTAAAACTGCTTGCATGTCCCTATCTTACTTTTTTATTATCTTCTCAGAAACATCAACTTCCAGTTAAACCGGATGTAACTCAAAAGCAGAAAATACAGTACTTCCTGTTTAACCGGAAGTTGATGTTTTTGGGAAGACAATAAAAAAGTAAGATAGGGGCATGCAAGCCGTTTTACTCTAAAACGTACCGTTAAAAAGCTAGAAGCTGTCAAAGTTCAAAAATGTCATTTTTCAAAAGTCGATATCTCGGAAACTATTAGGTTTAGACTTATAATGCACTTATTAAAAAATAATTGTTATTTCATGTTAAATCCAAAAATATTCGAAGATATAGGGTGTTCCATTTAAAAAAAGGTAACTTTGCTTCCCTACGGTTTTCTGACTCATCCTGTATACTTATTTTTTTTTTTAATTCTAATACACCTTAAAAACCCCTAAAACGTTTATCTAAAATATTTTTTGCTAACTGTTATACTTTAAGAAATAATCGACCGTTTCCATACATAACAACGACCCTGTATAGTGATAAAAACATTCAAAAACATTAAGAAATAAAAACGTTCAAATAAATATGTATGTAGACGTGAAAAGAAAAATCAATCTAATAACACATCAACAGTAATCAGAGTTGTCAAAATACACTCAAAGAACAAAAAAAAAGAACAGAAACAAAACCTACAATCTATCACTATAAAACTCGTCAAGGGAGTAATAAGCCTTACTCAACAGCAGCCTTTTAACCTGCTTATCAAAATGCCTACCATTGTTCAAGATTTTAAGTTCCAGGGGCAGGTGGTTAAACATGTTTACCCCTTCGTATATAATTGAGTTCTTTGTCAAGGCAGTCTTTGGGATAAGCAATCTCAAATTATTGTTATTAAATCTTGTTGTTCTTGCTGCATTATTGTCCGAAACTTTATATTTATTGTGGACCATATCCACAGTCAATAGAATAAAAATGGAGGTTAAAGTCAGGATCCTCCCCCGAACAAACAGCGGCCCGCAGTGCTCCCCAGGACCAACCCCACACAAGCATCGCACAGCCCGCTTGAATACGGTACCTTAAATGTGATTTCTTGCCACCCTTACAGCATAGCATGCCGATGCCAACTTTTTTCGCATGATCTGTATATGATCCTTACATTTTAGCCTAGTATCAATATACAGTCCCAGAAACTATTAATTTTGACTTACAACCATGTGTCAGAACTATATCTATGTTAGTATAGGTTAGTTGGTTTCTTCTGTGCCAATAATGTGAGTGTTCATTTTATTTAATAACCAGAATCAATTTAATAAAATTTTTGCTTCAAAAATTGTATTTACTTAACAATGTTATAAGAACATTGTATTTAAAATAATAGATAATGGTACTTCTCTTGTAAAGAATGTTAGTTTTTCTTCTTATTAACACCCAGTATCTGATCTCAGATTTTTTATATGGTAAAGATACTAATTTTTTCTTAAATACAGACTTGCCGCCGTAATAATGAGGTATCAGCTCCATCCGTGAACACACTCTACACTGTATAATATGTTTGACAAAACTTGGAACCAGGCTCGATAATTCTTTTAACTTGTTAAAAACTTTTTGGACAAAGTCTCGGCCAAGGTTTATAGGAACAGAGACACTATTTTATGAGCTAATTGATATGTAGGTACTACCCACCTTTTATGATTTTTAGATATTGACTCTGTTATTTATGTTTCTAGGTCATAATGTAGGCGTAAATATAATAGCGTGAGGCTTTAGCCAAGGGCTAATACACGTTAAGGGCGTTAAACACTGTTTTCAACAGAAATACATGACAAGATTAATCTTTACACCTAACTGCTCCTATGATGAGGTGAATTATACTACGATCTCAAAATAATTGGCAAAACTGTTCATATAACCATTAACGGTGTGCGGCGAAAATAATTAACATTGATTCGCCCACTTGTAAGTTAAATAAAAGCAATCCAAACCGCTTGGAAAGATTGTGCATAAATAGGTCATTACATGTTGCCAAGTTTTAATAGATTTTACTGAAATTTTCATAAAATTTACCGTTTTACTTAATTTGGCAACGCAGGTAGGAAAAACCCATGTCTAAAGGCGCTCGCACGCTTTCTTATCGCCTCTAACCAACGTTCAGTGTCGTAGACAAGTTTCAATCAAGAGGATATTAGCAATTCAGTTTTATTATTTTGGTGGTTATTCAAAACAGAAAATATTATAATGCAGGCGAGTTCTTCAAGTGACAGTAACCAACAAGTTACAAAACGACGTCATTTAACACCTGGGGAGCGTACAGGGTTATCCATTTAACACCTGGGGAGCGTACAGGGTTATCCAACCAAGACTGGACAAGGCGATTTTTTGACTTTTCCTGTACTTTTATAAAAAAACTGAAATAGCCATCTTAAGTCATTTTCTCCCGCGAATTCGAATATCTTCAGCAAAAAACAATTGAACATCAAACAAAAGTACTAGGGGCCACTTTGATATTTTTTTAAATGGGATGCCGTATTTTTAATGAGCTTATCCGATTTCTCATATAAATTTTGATCTAAAATGTTGGATTTTTAATTCAAAAACGCCTTTTTTCTTCAGTTTTAAATTCGGAAAATGTTCGTCTACCGTAAGATTAATACCTGATAGATGGATACCCGTTTCACCTGTTCACCCTTTAACCTGCTTTAAAGCGTCCGTCAGTTAGACAAAATAATCAAGTTTCAAATTTCTATATATTTTTCACGAATTAATTACAAATTTAGTAGTTTTTGCAAATCTATTATTGCTTACGTATAAAAAAAGTATGACATATTAGAAAAAACTATAAACTAAAGTGAATAACTTTAATCTCAATAATATAATTGTTCTATGTGTCCTCCATTATTTTCAAAACATGACCGATGCCCCCTTTTCAATCTCTCCAAAGAATCTCTTACAATATTTTGGTCCTGGTTAAGTCTATTAATTTCATTTGTAATTTTTTGCTGAATGTCCTCCAGACTTCTGTTGGGTCGTTGATAAACTACATTTTTTAAATGACCCCATAAAAATGTATCCATTGGCGTGATATCGGGGCTATTTGGTGGCCAATGAATTGTTCCGTTACGGCCAATCCACTGATTGTAACGCTCGTTTAGGTATGTTACCACTTCTCGAACTGCATGAGGCGGAGCACCATCCTGCTGCCAAATGATATTGTTGTAGGCTTGCAATGGCAACCTTTCCAAGAAATCCTCGATATCGTTATGAAGAAAATGGAGGTATCTTTGGCCTGTTAAAGAGCCACGATAAAATAGTGGTCCAATAATTCGATTTTCTAACATCCCACACCAAACATTAAGTGAGCTCCAACCTTGAAACTTTATCATTTCATATCTATGAGGGTTAACTGCTGCCCAGTATCTTGTATTTTTCCGATTGTATACCCCCGATGTTGTAAATGACGCTTCGTCACTCCATAGAATTTTATTATATAAATTATAATCTTCGTCTTGCTCTCTCATCAGCATTGAAGCAACAAATCGAAATCGCCGTTCTTTTCGAAGCTGTGTTAAGTATTGAACGGGAAGGATGCAATATGGTTTTAGACCACATTTTTTTAAAGTTCTGTGAACTGTTCCATAGCTTACTCTCCGGAGCCCTGGACCATACCTTACTTCTCGTACCGCTTGCGGAATAGAACTCTTCGGATTTATAGTAAAATATTGAACAATAGCTCGATCTCTTATATTCCGTCTTTTCATCTTTCTTGGCTTATCTTTCAATGTCTTACTTTCTTCAAATAGGGTCTTAATTCTGAGAATTGTATCCACTGAAATGTGTCTCTGGAAACTCTCAAAAAATGTTCTTTGTGTTTGTCGAGCATTCTCTCCACTTTTGTAATATAATTTTATTACATTTAGCCGTTCTTCTAAAGAATATTTCATTATTTGTAATTAATTCGTGAAAAATATATAGAAATTTGAAACTTGATTATTTTGTCTAACTGACGGACGCTTTAAAGCAGGTTAAAGGGTGAACAGGTGAAACGGGTATCCATCTATCAGGTATTAATCTTACGGTAGACGAACATTTTTCGAATTTAAAACTGAAGAAAAAAGGCGTTTTTGAATTAAAAATCCAACATTTTAGATCAAAATTTATATGAGAAATCGGATAAGCTCATTAAAAATACGGCATCCCATTTAAAAAAATATCAAAGTGACCCCTAGTACTTTTGTTTGATGTTCAATTGTTTTTTGCTGAAGATATTCGAATTCGCGGGAGAAAATGACTTAAGATGGCTATTTCAGTTTTTTTATAAAAGTACAGGAAAAGTCAAAAAATCGCCTTGTCTAGTCTTGGTTGGATAACCCTGTACAATGGTAAAAATTGTGTATGAGGGAATTCTAAGTACACACAGTGGAATATCATTCACTGATGCAGCAGAACTTTGTGCTACATTGACTAAGACATCTTGCCGTACTATTTATTAGAACTATCAAGGAATACTAAAGTGTCCGATCAGAAGGAAACAAGAGGACGGAAAAAGATTTTTATTGATCAGCAAACAAAGTTAGTCATTCGTCGGAAAGTGCATGCATTTTTTTTTCGAAATGAACTTCCGAATTTAAAAAAAAATTCTGCCAAAATTGAAACGGATGAAAATATGCAAAAAATTTCACGAATTCTAATGCGTACACTACGAGAATTGAATTTTCGATTCTTAAAACGAAATCGCAAAAGTCTTATGGTGGAAAAGGAAGAAATCGTATTGTGGCGTAGAAAGTATCTAGAAGAAATACAACAATCTGTGCAGGGAAAAGAATTTACTTTACGGACGAGACATGGTTAAATGAAGGACATACTGTGAATTACATTTGGCAAGATCTCAACATTAAGGATGCACGTAACGCCTCTATAAATGGACTGTCCACTGGATTGAAAGCTCCTTCAGGAAAAGGTCGTCGGTTAATTATAACCCACATCGGGAGTGATTCTGGTTTTCTTGGTTTCTTTAAATCCATCTTACTGCGTATTAAACGTGGGTCGGTAATCGTGATGGATAATGCACCATACCACAGCCGTCGGGTGGAAGCTTTGCCAACTTCTGTGTGGCGAAAAGGAAAGATTGTTGACTGGCTCGAAGAAAAAAATATTGCATTTGGCGAAAAAATGCTAAAAGTGCAGTTGCTCAATCTTGCAAGACTTCACAAAAAAAAATAAAAATATAAGAAATATGTAGTGGATAAAATGGCTCGTGAAAGAGGTGTTACAATATTACGTTTACCGCCTTGCCATTAATATGTAGTGGATGAAATGGCTCGTGAACGAGGTGTTACAATATTACGCTTATCGCCTTACCATTGTGGACTAAATCCAATTGGACTTATATGGGCACAGATAAAAGGCGAAGTGGCGCGTGAAAATAAAACTTTTAAATTAAAAGATGTTAAAGAACTGTTAAAAACGGCATAGCGAATGTACAAGCAGCAGATTGGCATAAGTGCGTATTACATGTCGAGGGTGTAGAAAAAAAAATGTGGGACTTAGATGTACGCGTTGAAGTCATGGTAGAACCTATTATTATAAATCCTGCAGATGACAGCAGTAGCGACAGTAATGAAATGTTTTCATCGTCAGAGAGTGAATAATCACTGTAATGGTAATAATGAATTTAAAATTGTAATGTATCGTCATTATAACACTTTTTAATGTCGGCGTGGAATATAATTTGTCAAATTATTATTAATTAGTGTTCATTAGGTAACAATTAGTTAGGAAATTTATAAACATTTATAATTTAGGTTTAGGTTTTGCCCTTAATCCACTATTATATGTTTCTATTATTATGTAGTATAATAAAAACATTATGAAAATAACATATACGTTGCTTTATTATTCTTTTTGGATTTTACACCTGCGTAATTTAGTTTCTCTAATTACTTCATTAGATCACCAAATGTAGAAGCTTAATTGATTTTTCGCTTTAATTTATAATATTATATATATTATAGTAAATGTAAATATATTATAATAATAATTGAAAAATTCATTTTTATTTTTGAATTATTATTGTTTAAAATTACACGCCTCTGGAGTTGGCGTTCCCCTTACGTCTTGCACACCCCGATAAAAATAAGTCACTGGCAATTATTTTGGTACGGGAGTATAGAATGATTAACATTTGACAGGACATTACACATTACATGATACCTCAGAGGAACAAATATGTCTGAGCATGATACCATTAAGCATGTTAATCAGGTAGTGACAAATATTGGTATTTTTAATCAATATATCAGTATTTATGCAATGTAATTTAATACTTGGCGAACAATATAGGCAAGTACCTAATCTTGAACTTTACAAATACAGCAATCTTTAACAATACAAATACCAAATAAAACCTAATTGGGTATTTTAATAGTTGTTATTGTTTTCATAAAAATCTGCTGCATTTTTTAATATTTATTTTTCTATTGTTAGTTGCCTGCTATATATTATAAAAATGAAAATATCTGGACAAGAAACTAATATAATTGACATTTTATTGATAAGTATCATGTTTTTTGTTCATGTCTCATTTATTACAATTTTAAGAAGGTCCAAAAGTTTATAACTTCATTATTAGTAAAAAATCATAAATTATCAGGGGTTTATCAAACCTTTAGGGTGTACCTAGGCCAGTGGTGCAACCAGAAAATAAGTTTAGGGGGGGCTGGGAAAAAAATAGCGCCGCAGGCGAAAAGTTTTTGGGTGCCACGCCCTTTTTTCAATGATGTTGCTTGGTTTTCAAGTAAGAAAAATAAAAAACACAACAGAAAATCACAAAAACAGCCCGACTCGTTTTAATCCTTGTGTAATTTTACCTATCTTAGGTAGTGAGAGTTTATTGTTCTTGTAAGCATGTAGTTAGACGACATGAGCTACGCTCGCTCGGGGGGGCTGCAGCCCGGTAGCCCCCCCCCCCCCCCTTGGTTGCGCCACTGACCTAGGCCCTCTTGGTGGTGTATAAAGTTTCCTATGTTTCATGTTTAAAAATATCATTTAGCACTATCTATCTGATTTATTGTATAACTGTGTTAATTCCTTGATTGGATTGTGTTTTCTATATTTTTACAGATTTTTATAGATTTTTTGAGTGTTTTTTTTGTTCATGATGTTAATACTTTGATAGTCTTTTGATGAAATTAATAAATAAAATAAATATCAATTTTCAGGTAATACTTATGTTGAATATTCCACTTATTGCTAAATTCCAAAAAAAAAATTATATTATTCAATCTCATTAACTGCAAACACTTACTAGTTTGATCTATAGTTGTCAGTGATTATGGCCTATTACTAATAGAACACCCTGTAAAGAGCCTGCTAACTACAAAAACTACCTGATAACTTAGACTACTTTACTTACCCAATATATGCATTTGAGGCTTTCTTTCCCCTCTGGGTGGGTACTTTAATTGGTATGGTCCCTGGCAAGTGGTGCCTTCTCTGGGTATCAATAGGTTTAAAATAAAACCTGCATTCCTGATCAATGGCATCATCACTTCCACTTCCACTACTTTTGTAACCACTTTTACAGATACTTTCTGCTGATTCCACACCTTTACGAGATTGTCTAACCTTTTTTTGAGCTGTTGATACACCACCAGTGTATGATGGTTTTTTGTACTTGTTTAAAATGCTTGAGGAATTGACAGCAGCTTGAATATGACTTTCAGCATTCAATACACGACAGGTGTATTCCTTTGTTGCAAAGTCACATGCAGGATTTGGGGTTGTAGATATTCTCCTTAACCCCCCTTTATAAAGGGATTTATGTTCTTCAGCTTTATTTAATAATTGCCTGCTTAATTTGGTGTCTTCAATTTTGATGAATTTATCCATGGGTCCATACCTTTTGCTACTAGCAAGTTTTTTCTTCTCTGCTGTAATTTTGGAAAGAAATTTTGATGTTGTTGGTCTCTCCAGATCTTCTGCAAGTTTTTTTGCCAATGCCGCATCCAGTCTAAAACAATAGGTAGTGTCATTTTTGTTTGCTCCTTGCCTTGAGAGGCAAGTTAATTCAGTATATTTGGTAATATTATAGTACATAAAGTAAGAGCGATTCCAATACCAAGTGATCACATTTGAAAATAAAATGTGCATACCTTAGTTTTTCTTCTTCTACTGTTTTCTTAAGTTCTTCTTCCTCTCTCAGTTTCTTGATAAGTGGGGCACTTGCTTTTTCTTCAGCTTCCCATAGTTTTTTCTGTTCTTCAAGTTCCTTCTGCCTTTGTTGTTCATATTCCTTACGAATTTCTCCTGGAGTAGCTACCACAATAACAGGTACATCTGAAAATAAGATAAAATGTAAGAAAATAGATATTTGCTTTACCGCACGCTCCTAGAAAAAATATTAATTACACCTACTACTTAGTTACTCACTAGTAAAACTGGTTATGATGAACCTGGTGCCAAGTTTACAATCAAATTTATCTAAAATTTGATTATTAATTCATCTAACCAGTTTTGTTAATTTATTTTCTTTTGCAGAATAAAACAAGTCATAAAGTGAAATTGAAAATTTAGGGTTCACTTTAAAAAGTATAAAGAAAATAGCAAAACATGAATCTGATTATATAAACAAATTGTAAACAACCTACCTTCTTCTATGACATTGTCAATTCCTTGGTATCTGTTTTTTACTTCTGTAGGGTATTGGGTTTGGATTGCCTCCCAGAGCACCTCATCAACCAATTTTCCTTCCTTTTTGGCCTTTCTTAACCAAGAACCAACCCGAATTCGGCACAGGGGACACACCAAATTTGCGTTCTCCATTGTACCTTCGAAACATAATTTACAAAATGCATGATTGCACGAGAGGGTTACTGGTTCAATTAAAATTGTGCGGCAAATAGGACACAACACATCCGAGGGTTTTAAACTTCCTAGTTCGAGTTTTTTAGCAGTTTTACGTGGTTTTGCTTTCTTGCCTGCCATGTTTTGATTTATGTGATTTTTTGAGAATCTCTCCACTTTTTTGACAGTTGCTTATTTAATCACTGTTGCCAACCTTAAACGAGGGGCGGTGTGGCACTATGGTGGCAGGCAACGAAAGGTTATGGCAGGTGTAGCTCTTTTCTTGTTCTGGTACCGACTCGAGCTATGTTCGTGTACTCGCGGCAGCGCAGGAGCGGCAGGACACGTTCGCGTATCGCGTTGGTTTAACCAATAAACAAAAAATAGTAGATATCGTAAAAATTTTACTTCACTTAAACCAAACCGTCTTGTATTTATTAAGCTTGCGTAGTTGAGAATGTAGAAAACCGAATCTAATTAATTTTGATTTAAAAATTCGCACATTGTCGGCTATGTTTTAAAATTGGTAAAATTTTGTCCCCGTGCGAAAGCTTGTCGGCACAGAACTCAAAAATTCTTGTCGGCTTCTAGGACCATTGGCGTAATTACCATAAGACAAGTAAGCGCAATATACGCTGGGGCCCACTGTAGTTTTTATATCTTTAATTTCCGTCGAAAGTGAAGCTGCCAACAAATTAGACCTTAAAGATTTAATTAATGAATTTGCAATGTGTAAAGCAAAAAAAAAAAACATTTTAGGGTTTAATAAGTTCAAGTTCATTCTTATTTTAAACTCGAGAGATTTTATTATTACAATAATATGCAACTTATTCCTTAATAACTACTATACAGGGTGTAATTTAATTGAGTGCCGATACTTAAGGGTGATAATCTATGAATGATTCTAAGATAAAAAGTTCATATGGACATATGTCCTAAACCTCTTCATTTTTGAGCTACAGGGTGTTAACATTTTAAGAAAAATATAACCTTTTTATATAAATCACTCTTAGATATTTTTATGAAATTTTGTACATACCTTTTAATCAATAAGGAGCATTTTTTGACCTAACAGATTTATAAAAATTTTTACCAGTGACGTCCGTACGGGGTTTGAACTGAATATTTTTAAAGAAAAAATGGATACGCCACTGCTTTTTCTAAAAACGAAACTTACTTTTGAAATTCCCATTTATTTTAAAGCAAATTTCGTTTATGGACTTACTTTTGTACGACGCACCGTTTTCGCGTAAAAAAATAAAAACAAAAAAAACATTTTTTTCTTCGGTTCATTGAGACTGCTTTTATTTATTTTGTTGAATTTGGTTGGCACCCACCATGAGTGGAAACACTTTTTTTGGGACAACAATTTATTTTCTACTCACCAGTGACATTCAACTGAACGTTTGAAAAGAAAAAAACGGTAACCATATTAAATGCCCTCTTAAAGCAAATCAAATAAAAATCAGTAGGCTGGGTAAAGCTACATCAATTTTGACGTTTCTTTTCATAAAGACAAAAGGCCTGGCATTGATTTTGCATTATTAAATAATTATTATTACAGTAAGACGTTAAATTATAATAAAAGAATGGTAAATTTTACAAACAGTGAATTAACTGACATGCATTTTATTTATGGGCTTGCAGACGGTAATGCATACGAAGCCAGGCGGATATACCAAGAGCGGTATCCAAATCGCGTAGTACCCGATCCGAGAACATTTTCTAGGATTCATAGACGTCTCCACGAGACCGGAACTTTAAGAGTAGACCACAGTGCTAAAGGAGTCCATCAAACAGTAAGAACACCGGAACTTGAAGAAGGAATTTTACACGAAATTGAGGAGAACCCCGAAAGTAGCACGAGGAAAATCGCGGCAACATTTAATGTTTCACATTTTCTTGTTTGGAAAATTCTCATCGAAAATTTATTATACCCATATCACATTCAAAGAGTCCAGGCATTACTCCCTAGAGATTTCCCGATGCGCATTAATTTCTGTGTGTGGTTTCTTCAAAACCTGATGGAAAATCCGTTATTTGACAGGCACATTCTTTTTACCGACGAAGCTAATTTTTCTCGAAACTCAATAAGAAATTTCCATAATAACCATTTATGGGCGGATGAAAACCCTTATGCAATTGTAGAATCAAATCATCAAGAACAGTTCTCAATAAATGTTTGGGCTGGCATTATTGATGATTATTCGATAGGCCCATTTTTTCTCCCAAGAAGACTTGATGGACAATCATATTTACACTTTCTTGAAGAAGATCTGCCGCCAATGCTTGAAGACCTTCCATTATTATTAAGAAACCAGATGTGGCTAATGCACGATGGTGCGCCTCCACATTTTAGCTTACGAGTGCGTGAATTTTTAAATCACACCTATCGCAATCGGTGGATAGGTCGCGGAGGAACGCAGCCATGGCCACCTAGATCTCCGGACCTTAACAGTTTAGACTATTTTTTCTGGGGGCATCTGAAAAGCTTAGTGTACCAAGTGCCGATTCATACCGAAGAAGAGTTACGAAATCGTATATTAGTATGCTGCCAAACCATAAGAAACACCCCGGAAATCTTCGAAAATGTGCGTCAGTCTATGGGAAGAAGAGTCCATGCTTGCATACGTGTGGGTGGACGACACTTCGAACAACTACTGTAAATAATGTGGGTTCTTTATTCTGTTTATCTTCTCTTGTCATTTCGCTTTCGATTTAAGGTTTGGAATTTTTCCTTTTAAATTAATCGCGATTTTTGAAATAAAATTTTTTATTTTTTTTTGTTTTTATTTTTTACGCGAAAACGGTGCGTCGTACAAAAGTAAGTCTATAAACGAAATTTGCTTTAAAATAAATGAGAATTTCAAAAGTAAGTTTCGTTTTTAGAAAAAGCAGTGGCGTATCCATTTTTTCTTTAAAAATATTCAGTTCAAACCCCGTACGGACGTCACTGGTAAAAATTTTTATAAATCTGTTGGTCAAAAAATGCTCCTTATTGATTAAAAGGTATGTACAAAATTTCATAAAAATATCTAAGAGTGATTTATATAAAAAGGTTATATTTTTCTTAAAATGTTAACACCCTGTAGCTCAAAAATGAAGAGGTTTAGGACATATGTCCATATGAACTTTTTTTATCTTAGAATCATTCATAGATTATCACCTTTAAGTATCGGCACTCAATTAAATTACACCCTGTATATAGATACTTGGACTTGGTTTAAATTTAAAGCTTGGTTTTTCGTTGATGAAAAGAAATATTTTGTAAAATTATACATAAAATAAATAAAAAAAAAAAGCTCATTGTTTAATTTTTATTGAGTATTTGTGATTTCTGACCGAAAGCATATTATAATATATTATATATTTTGCGTTGGGGCCAAATTCTAGTTACGCCACTGTCTAGGACGGTTCCTTTGGTCGAACGCCACGGATTCTGTTTTATGCCAGTGCGTTCGCCTAAAAAAGGGCCGCCGAGGCAGATTCCGCTTTACTGTAATTTCAACTTAGTTTAGTTAAGGGGGCTTTTTATAATGCAATTTATCACACGATATACAATATACAATACTGACAACAAGAATTTGGTTTATCTTTCTTGATTGGCAACTTATTGGCTAGTTTTTAATAATCGCTTCGTTGACATTTCGACCGAGAAGAACAGAAGAGCCACTGTTCTCGGCACAAAACAGATAAGTTCTCGATTTTGGACATGGAGACTCATAAAAATAGAGGGTCCCTTTCATCACAGAACAATAGGTTAGTCTTTTTTACTCTATGGGAAGACTTCGAAATGCGCCCCGAGGTCACGGATTTAGGAACCTGAGGTCTACTCTGAGGTATGCCATAAATATGTCAGTGATGGGTTCAAATTAAAGCTTTAAATAAACATCTCTAATACAACCCAAGTTGTGTTGGCTCATGCTTAAAGGAAAGAAGAACTATGGCGCGAAAAATTTAAAACATATTTCATTTGAGGTTATGTGATTTGTGTTCATTTGTCTATTCCAATTTTTTATAATTTAAAATAAGTATATGGATGTTTATTTGTTAAATTGGATTTTGCACTATGGATGAACAGACAGTTTCTGTATCCAAGGTAAATATTATAGTTTAAAATGCTTCTTAAAATGGATTTGTGCAGACAATTAATTAATACCTTAATTTTCTTTTATGTAGTGTTGTATATAACATAAATGCCACCATAGTGTTACCAACGTTTATATTGTTAACTGTGATCTTAATTTAATTCAATTTTTCTTAATTATTGGTCTGCATAAATTCACCTTGGTAATATTGGCCGTAGACACGGATTTACTGAATTTGAGAAATCCGTGGCCATAGATAAAGACAGATAACGGCTCACGTAAAGACTCAAGCCCGCAATGAAGTAAAACTATACATAGTTCAATTGCTACCCAGTAGAATTGTGAATAATTAAAGTATTAAACCATTTAGTTTAAAACATTATTTTTAGGGAGTTTTTGTTTTTAAAAATAACTTTAAACCATCCAAAAAATCTTCCAAAAAGTCAGTTGCTTCCCAAGATGCAAACGATTTGTTTTCAAATAATCTGTGGTATCAAGAATACACCAGTTTATGGAGCACAGTTAATAAAGATATAGATGTAAGTAAGTGAGAAAATAATCTTGAACAATTAATACGCTAGTATATGTACAAATTTGACAATACTACTGGGTATTATGCAATTTTTTTTTAGCAATTAGCGGATGATATGTTTTCTTCAATGACATCCGATCTTTTGAATTTTGTTAAAGCAAGTCACAGGAATGTGGTTAGCGAAATTCCAACTGCTGCTCTTTTAACAGGTAAGTCCTTACTGGCATAAGTAGAAGCATAGAAGCATAAGTCTATGAGCCGAAAGTATGTAAGTCATATGTCGATCTGATTTTTGGTCATGAGATATCAAGATGCCCTAACTTTTCGACCCCCAATCCCCAATCAATAACATGTCATTTGGGTAAATAGTATATTTCAATCAGGGACAATAGGTGATTTAAGAATTGACCACTTTGTCAGCCTCTTATTTTCATATTTAGGGTTGATTTTTTTCAAATCATATACTTAGGTATTCCTATTTATTGTGTTACTACAAAAATTTTGCTTACACTCATATCTTTCTTTTTTTTTTTTTTTTTTTTTTTTTTTTATCTTTGAAAATTTTTGAAAATTTATTTCCATTTATAGCCGACCTCGGTAGCTCGGTGGGTTGAGAGCTTGCCTGGCAACCGATAGGTCCCTGGTTCGAATCCGGGCAAGGGCATGGATGTTGGTGTGAATGTGAATTTACAAGTTTTAAAAATAATACTTGGCTGGATGCCGAAAGGCAAGAGGCCATTGCAACACTAGAAAAAAAAAAAATGTTTCCATTTATAAAATTTTTTTTTTACAAAATTACAATTTTGATTTCTTAAGGTCTATAAATACTTTCAGAGTTACAGTAATGTATGCATCTAGGTGATGAACACCTGTAAATTGAATGGGCAACAATCAGCCCATGATAGTTCATTTTTATTATTTTGATATTTATTTAACTATGTAGAATCATTCACCATTACAACAAAAATCTCAGTTAATCAATCAGGGAAAGAGGTTTAAAAATAACTCGAGCCACACAGACGGATCTGCATGGGGTACTTCCAATGTTCAATATATCACAAGAGCGACACAAACCCAAACAGTAAACACACAATACCCTACAACTGCCCTGCAATAAAATTCTCGTTTTCGTATATATGAAATCTACATTTATTGATAAAAGATTTGTATCTTGTTGTAGTTCTTATTTCTTGGGGCAGCGCATTATAAATTTTAGGTGCCAAAATTGAAGCAAACCTTTGATTGGCATCATATTTTCTGAAGGGTACAGCTAACATTCTGTTTGCTTTACTTCTAGTTTGGTAGCAATGGTCTATAAATACTTTACTTTTAGACTTAAAACACAAAATACAGTTACTGAGATAATATAGACATCGGACATTTAATATACATTTACTGTAAAGTAAGTTTGTCGAGTACATTCTGTCTCTAAAAAATATTATTTTTAGGATAAAATTCTGTACCACATTCAGTGGCTTTAAGGCATTCTCGTAAAGCCCTCCCCAGACTATGTTGCCATATCTGAGAAGCGACTCCACTAATGATTTATATATTTGAACTAGTACATTTTTACTCAATATCCTACGTATCAAATAAAACTTATGAATCAGGCTTCTAATTTTGTTTGTTAGGTCTTGAATGTGATGATTCCACTTTAGATTTTTGTCTATTGTGATACCAAGATACTTCATTGTGTCTGTTTCTCTTATATTGAGACCAGACCCAGGCAATGTAATGCAATCGAAAATTGGCCTATTTACATCACTCAATGAAAATGCAATGTAGAATGTTTTGTCATAATTAAGAGTCAATTTATTCAGGTCAAGCCAGCACTTTACTCTTTCCAATCCCCTAATCACTTTATTTTTTGTATTTTCCCAAGTAGTGTCCCTGAAAAACAACACTGTATCATCGGCGTATGATATTGAAATACCCTCTATGTTCAAATTTAGCATCGAATTTATATAAATTATGAAAAGGAGTGGACCAAGTACTGTCCCCTGAGGTATACCGATCTTAACTTCCAGAGGATCGCTGTGGACATTTCTAATTTTCACAGTCTGCTTCCTGTTCGCCAAGTAATTTTTAAAGACGTCCAACACCCCTCCCCGAACACCATAATGTTCCAGAGAATCTATGAGCAACCCATGAGGAACAGTGTCGAAAGCCTTTGCCAAATCCAGAAAAACTGCAATACCCCTTTCGTTACCATCGAGACCAATCTTCACACTATTTATAAGTTCCAACATGGCATCACTGGTACTTACGCCCTTCATAAATCCAAATTGATTATTATTTAATATGTTAAAAGAAGACAAATAATTAAGTAGTCTATGTTTTAAACATTTTTCAAAAATTTTTGCGAAGGTTGTGATAACACTAATAGGTCGATAATTAGCAATGTTTGTTTTACAACCCTTTTTATAAATTGTGGTGACAGAGGATATTTTCAAGATGGCACGTTACCTGTTAGAAAAATGAGGTTTATGATATGAACTAACGGTTTTAAAATTAAGTTATGGAATTTTTTAATCAATCTGGATGTTATACTATCTACTCCAGAAGAGCTATTGTTTTTCAGAGTACTTATATGTTCAATGATTTCATTATTAGTAACTGGACTTAGCGACATGGAATTTACTAGAGTAGGGTAATTCATTGTGACTGGTGAGGTGGGTACTTTTATGCTTGAGGCCATGTTGGAACCTATGTTTATATAATAATCATTACAGAAATTTGCCATTTCGGTATCATTTAAGAAATGTTGTTTATTATGATCAAGTATATTATTTATATTATTGTTGGATTTATTATTATTTTCGTTTGCTGCTTCAGAGATTATCTGATAGATTTTTCTTAAGTTATTAGTATTTGCATTGATCTGGTCTTTATAATAGTTATTTTTGGTATTTTGAATTATTTTATTAAGTCGATTTCTATAGGCTTTATATTCCTGAAAGAGGTTAATATCGTTCTTGTTTTTCATAGCTATTTTCTTAAGTTTATCCCTATGTCTGATCGAAAGTATTATGCCATTAGTAATCCAGGGTTTTATTTTTTTGTATTTCACAGATGATACTGTTGTAGCAGTGGTACACTCTTTTATAATATTTTGAAAGATATTCAAAAACTTATCGTAATCAATTTCTGGGTCATTCAAAATAACAACGTCATTCCAATGTACAGTACTTAGGATATTACCAAATTTATCATCATCAAATTTAAATATAGTTTTTTGATCAATATTTTTTTCAACAGATTTTTTATTAACGCTAACATTTAGATAAATAGGGAAGTGATCAGTAATATCTGTATCAATAACCAGGGCAGTAAGTACCAGATTATTTCCATCCATATGTCTTACAAAAATATGATCTATGCAAGTGCTAGTCTCGGTGGTTACCCTAGTATAAGAGTTTATGTATGCCTTAAAGCCCAAGGAAGATAACACAGATAGGTATTCATTGGTTGCCATTTTTGATGGGTTAAGTATATCAAAGTTGATGTCGCCTATAAATATTTCCAATTTGCTACCCTTTAGATTACTCAAATAAGATTCTAGATCGTTTAAAAATAAGTTATCATTGGTAGATGGAGATCGATAACAAGGCATAATTAAAAATTCAATGTTGTTTAGTGTGAAGGTGATGTCACTTATTGTGATATTTCCCAGCCTAGACAAAGTTTCGTCAGACCTAAAATTTGTTTAAAAGCGTTTGGTGTACATTCACAGAGGATTGTTCGGGTTCCATCTCTATTTTTGCGAATGTAGGTTACTTTAACTTCGCCTATTAGGTCATTCTGTTTTATTATTTGATTTCCGATTTCTTCATATGTATGTTCTTGATTCAGGTTGACATTCACTATCTTTATTTTTGGTTGCATCAATTTGCTCAGTTTAATATCATATGCACCTCCTAATTCCTTATCTAGTGCTTGTTTCAGAACCTCGATTTCATTTTTATTTCGACATTTAATCACCATACCACCAGTCCTTGTTGATCTTATGTTACTCACTCAAATCTTAAGTGCAGCAGGGTTGATATTTGTATCTATATCCTTTTTAGTTTGTTCTGATGTCTGTTGCCTTTTTGGGTTGATAATTATTTTCGGAAGGTTGGTTGTTATGTATTTAGTACATGATATCTGTGGTACATTTTGTTGTATCGCATCAGCATATGATACATTAGATGATTTCTCCAGACAGTCGATTTTTTCCTTTAATAAAGTAATTTTTATTGTTTCCTGATCATTTATGATTTTTTGTTTGTCGGCTATTGAATTATTTAGGATCTCCATCAGTTCAAAGTTTCTGCATTTTTTGCAGTGGAATATTAATGATCTTTTTTGGAGAGGTATACATCTTAATTCAGAAGTACTTAAGTCACTACACTCGGCACAGATAAGATGGCGGCATGAATCGCATGGAAAACAGGGGTTCTTTATATCTCTAGTTGGTTGCTTAATTATTTTACATATTGAACACTCCATTTTATATTCTCATTTTAAAGTCCGTATAATTGTAACAGTTCCACTGCACTGGTAAACAAATTTATCTTATCTCAGTAAGGTTTTTTTGTGTCTTTAATGGGATACAGTTTTTATACTTTACTTATCAGATGTATTGGTTTAAATGATTAGATTTGATCGGCCAAAATGCACTTTTTCGTTGCAATCACTGATTAAACTTTCTTCACTTTTACATCACTGAGAAATACATGCTTTTCTCTACAGCCTGATATCAATTGTTGAAAAAAAGGGCCATTCACAGTCCCCCAAAAACAACAAAATAATAGGACCGATCTAAACGTTTGCTTTCACTCACACGAAACACGAATATCAAAGTATAAATGTTACAGACAGAATCTAACCCTTTAAAAAGTCATTAAAATCATAATAAATAAATAAGAAAACATTAAAATTGAGCCTTAGGAAGTCATCAATGCTGTAGAATGCATTTTCTGTTAAAAATGACTTAAGAGTTTTTTAAATATTGACAGTAGCATAACAGTTTTTTTTAAATTTTGACAGTAGCATGTCCTTTACTGCTCGTGGCAATTTGTTAAAAAGTTTAATCGCTGAAAGCTCTGGGATGCTCTGACACTTTCCCAGTCCACAGTGTGTTGGAGCCGCCTGGTCAGCAGTTTTATTGACATCGCCCTTCTGTTGGCCGCGTCAATGTTAGTCTGGCCACGGCTCCCATTATCATCCAAGTCCCCCAACGTATTATAATCAACCGTTTTTATAAAGACCAGATTTTTACTACCACTCATTGAACAATTACATTTTATAACATCGATAATTTTTTTGCAGAAGTTAAAATTACTCAGTCTATTACCTCACACACATTAAACCCTCAGCCACCCTATTGACCATACCGCAAAATTCTCTCGGCCTACTATTATAATTATACTTGTGAATCTTACAGTTTACCTTATAGTTATTGTTAATTAGGGTGCAGAAAATAGAATTATATTAGTAAAAGCACAGTTACCAGTAACATTCACTAAAAATTGAAAGGAAAGATACCTAATATTTAACAAGTCATTTAAACCACCAAAAACTAGTAAGAAATCGTCAAATGTATAGTTTTTTATTATCTCAAAAGCATTCACTCGACATTGTGCACCAGGTTTTAAGAAATTTCTATTTCTGCGTTCATTTGCTGTGAAGTAAGATATGACCTAAGAGATGCATTCTAATTCTTGCGGGTATCATCAAATAAATAATTTAACCAAATTTGGCACATCTGTTAAAGAATGTAAAGTAGTAGTTTCCTGTATTGACAATTGCTTAGTAGCATAAGAGTAGTTTTCAGAAAGGTTATAATTTCTTACAGTCTTTAAATCATCTGTTTTTTTCCTATTTGTCTTCTTTGTACTGGTCTCCTTTTCATTGATAACGTTACTCAGTGTCACAGTCCGAGTGTATGCATTGGGGCATCTTGGGGCACAGTCCTCTTTGTTTCGTGTGTCATGTTTATGCATGTCCTGATGTGTAATGAGGTTCTCTTTTTGTTTTGTCAGTAACAGGCTCTCATACAGTGCGTCCATAAAGTCTTGCACAAATTCATTTAAAATTCAGGTATTTACTTTTTAAAAACGCTCGGACACGTCAATTAGTACTTTTGTTTGCGCATTTTTTAACGTAAAATGTTTTTATACAGGGTGTCGCACGTATGAGGTATGAGGTCATCAATAAATGTGTTTAAAATAAATTTTCAAACGTCAATATTTCGGAAACCGTGTTTTCCAGAGGTGTTAAGTGTTCATCATAGAATTCAAAATTGATATAATATACAGGGTGTTCCATTAAAAAAAATCCTTGATGACCTCATACCTCATACGTGCGACACCCTGTATAAAAACATTTTACGTTAAAAAATGCGCAAACAAAAGTACTAATTGACGTGTCCGAGCGTTTTTAAAAAAAGTAAGCCCCTGAATTTTAAATGAATTTGTGCAAGACTTTATGGACGCAGTGTATATAGTGAAGGAAAAGTAAGTTGTTTGAAATGGTAAAATAAAGATAGAGGAGAACAAAATGGGATTCGAGTGTTCCATTGTTGTAAACTCAGTTGTGTTTTCATACATAATCGACTAAAATTTGAATAAACATATTAGGATTTGTTAAAAGTGTTGAGATAGCTTTTTTAAGTATGTCATCTTAATTGAAGTACAAACAGCACCATTTGTTTTTAAATTAGGGTCATTTTACATTCTTAGGTATCAATATGCCTGACCATGAAGCACAGTTCAAAAGCCTTGAAAATCAAATAAAAAGCGAAATTTCTCCTCACGTTGCTGTTTTAAACAGTCAGAATTGTGCAAATTTAAAATACCTTATGGAAAATATGATAAATCAGTTTATTAATGATGAAAATCACCTCAGCGTTGAAGTAAGTGGGGATGTTAAACCTATTAAAATAATAAATTACATGTTATGAACTGAACAGACTTTTCTACCTACTTCTCATAGGATGAAATGGATATGGATATAGACCAATCAATAAACTCCATTAAAAAATCACAGCTCAATCTTCCGTTATTGCAAAGCTGGTATGAAGATATTTATGATCAAGATTTAGAGCGCAATTTATTGGTGGTTATTATTCCTGATTTTGGAAGTTTTAGCACGAAAATATTGCAAACTTTTATTTTAATTGCCAGCTCCTACTTGGAAAGCTTACCATTTGTGTTTATATTTGGTATAGCAACGTCAATAACCACGTTACATACTGCTTTTCCTTACCATGTAAGTATGTGCTGATACACTTAGATTAGCAAATAAAGTTTTAATTTTAAATATTCTTAATATCTGCGCTTTTTGACTTTTTTACGAATTAAATGACACAGTTAGCAACAGTATTTCTTTTATTTCAGGTGATCTCAAAAATAAGTATTCGAATTTTCAAATGTGAAGCCTCAACAGTGCACTTAAATAAAATGTTGGAAAATGTATTTTTAAATCCTTTTTGTCCATTTCAACTTGGCGGAAAGGTGTTTAATCTATTCACAGATATCTTTTTATTTTATGATTTTTCCGTGCGCAATTTTGTACAAAATATTAAGGTAGGTTTTTATTTATTCCCATGTTCAGGATTTTATCGTTTTCGTAAAATCATGAATTATTTACAGTATGCCATGATGGAGCACTTTTGTTATGGAAATGCGATGGCTTTATGCAATTTTGATAAAAAAGAAGTAAAGCAGATTTTGAAACTTTTTACACCTGCAGATTTTGAAAATGTTAGACAACTTATGTCATTTAGGTAAAACTTAAGGTGGATTTTCATGCATACGAAATACGACGGTCCGATGATCCGAAAGTGTTCCTATTGGTTGAATTGTTTTCGCGCCAATATTTGTCCGAATAATTTCAACTTTCATCCGACCGTCGGATGAGTTAAAATATTTTTAACTTTGTCCGACAATCGTATCAATTTTAACCTCACTATTTGACGTTTTTTTGTGCGTTTTGTTGTTTCTATTTTAATATTTTAACATAAAACTAATATTAACGAAATAAATCAGTGTCATTAATTATAATATTATAATATCCTATCTGATTATATTAAGAATGAAAAATAAACAAAAAAGAAAAGGATGGGGGGAAAATTAAGGCGCTTATCACAACCTGTTTCAAGAAATGAAATTAATAGATTCTGAAAAGTATTTCAATTGTAAGTCCAAGATTATTAAAAACAATAAACGTACGTGGACAAATATTTATTTATTTATTTATTTATTCAAGTATCAACAGCAAAGGCCAATTACAGATACATTACATTAGCTACTCTAAATACCATATTACAAGACAAATCATATTATCCACTAACCAATCTTAAATCTATCAATTTTTTAAAATCATTAAAACTTATGGTATCTACATCAATATTGGAAGCATAATCATTAAAAAGGTTACACATTTGATAAATTGGTGACATCTTATACAGGTTTGTCCTTGGAAAATCCAAGTAAAACACTTTTTTTGATCTGTGGTATTGACGCGATTTACAGAGAAAGGAAGTTGACTCAAAACATCAGTAGTTGTCAATATTTCTTTTTAACACCTTAAATAGTGTAAGTAAACAAGTTCTTATACGTCTCTTCTCCAAGGACATTCTACCAAAAATACCAAGCAGGTACATGTGATCAATTCCTCTAGCTGGATAATATCCAAATTTCTTAAAAAACATATACTTCAGGAAAAAAATATCAGAAAGTGAAAGACTTGCAATTACACTCAGGTCCTCAGCTCAGGTCACTAAACATAACTTTTTGTTTTGTGCACTCAGGTAAAATTAGGAGTGAATTGGATGACATTAAGCTGATAATGCTCGTCGTTGTCTCACATATATTGCTTAAAAACGTAATGAAACCAAATGGGTAATTAAACGCTATAATTAAGAATACAAAAAGGACCAAAACAAAATTATAACCTATAACTGAAGCGTCAAATGTATGTCCATTGACAAAATTCGGAACAACAGAAACGGAGCCATGAAAATTGGCAAGAACTTCGGACGAAATTAAACGTCATTTCGGATATCGGACCGTCGTGTTTCGTATGCATGAAAATCCACCTTTTTACACGTTTATGTTTATACAGAGTGCATCAATAAGGTGTTTTTCTTCGATAGCACCCAAATTACGGGGATACAAAATAGGTTATAACAGAAGTCGTAGGATCTGCTGCTCAGTAATTATTTGTTTCCTAATATTTATTTCTATATAAAAGGAGCTTTTATTTATGTCCTAAACATGCCACTCCTCAACTTAAAGAACTAAATACAGACGCAACATCATTTTTTTTTAATCAGTTATATATGCATTCAACTTAAATAAAATCGTGTCGACTTGACAAATTCGGCTATTTTAAATACGGATTAAATTATATGTTTGATATTTTAATATCAATGCATATTATATTTTCCAGGTAATTTATTCAAATGCATGACAAGAAACTAAATATTCGATAAACATAATAAACGCTCGATAAATATAATGAATGCCCGATATAAAATTTACATGCATCTTAAAATAATAAACATTCGATAAAAATGATA
The DNA here is from genome assembly GCA_963920685.1 of Polydrusus tereticollis. Lineage (NCBI taxonomy): Eukaryota > Metazoa > Arthropoda > Insecta > Coleoptera > Curculionidae > Polydrusus > Polydrusus tereticollis. Next base: position 66,429,229 of record OY987327.1, read on the forward strand.
GATACTTGATAAATAAAATAATTTCTCCATGCCAAATTCATATTAAGCTTCCTAAATTATAAAATATTCGATAAAAATAATATAGGCTCAATAAATGTAACGAATGCTCAGTATCAAATTCAAATGTTTCCTAAATTAAAACATATTTGTTAAAAAATAATAGAGGCTTGATTAATTTAGGGATAGCTCAGTACCAAACTCAAATGCTTGTTAAATTTATAAATATTTGGTAAAAGATAATTTAATGCTCGATAAATGTAGAATCAATGTTTCATGGAATATTGATGATACTTACGCGTCAACAAGTTCAAAGCTCATAAACAGTAGGTACTTTTATTTTCAGCGAAAATAACAAAACCAGTAAACACAAAATTATTAACATTTATTCAGTGTAATAAGAAATAAAAAGACAAACTCCGATAACTCAAAAATAATTTCTGTTAGCAAATCTATTCCAAAACTAACATGATCGCAAAAAACCTTAAATTGAAAATTGTTTATTTATTGGTATTTACTTATACTAACATAACAAAAATTAAATCTAATTCGCAGGCATAAATACTTTAGGCACAAAGTACATTCGGCTCATCCGAGGTCGGTGAGATTATCTGAAATAAGAATTGGCATATGTATTTACAGTGAAAATACATCAGAAAAATATTAACTTACCTATTGAACTAAAAGAGCTTTTTTGGATTTGGCTGGTCGCCCACGACGTCTTTTCGCTCCAATTGGAATGGCTTTTGCTTCAGGAGGTGGTGTGGTTAGTTTTAGCCGTATGGCTAATCCCACAATGTGTTTACAAATCAGCATTTTAAAATAAGTCGGACAATCGCACTCACAATTAATCCAATCATTTTGGTCGTCAGGAATTGTTACTGTCCATACACTAAACATAACAGTCTTATATTCGTCAAAAGTATGGAAGTCAAGACTCATACACTTTTCAAGATCGCCCTGGTTCACCTCAGTCGTATCTTTTGAGGGAACGATGTAAACATTGCCCGACGGTGTCGCTTTAGAAACAATTTTTTTCTCTGCTTTAGCCCACTGATAAGATTTTGTCCACAAATGTAGGTCAATAACCGGCTTTAGGTGCACTTCTTTTAATTTTGATGAATAGTTCTTAGACCAAGTGGCTACGTAGTCCTTTAGTATCACACAGAATCGAGATAGAGGAAGCCGTTCTCTTAGGGTATTTTCATTTTTGATGACTCTGTTAAAGGCCTCTAGGGCGTTGTTTGTACTTGGGGTTTTCTTGTCAACCCCTTCATACCAGTTACGATTCAATTCTAGCCATTCACTTTGAAAATAACTTAAAAAGTCTTTTTGCTCCTCCCATTTTGAAAGAAACATGATGGACGCTTTATCGAATATCTCTTGACTTTTACTTAACTGAAGACAATCAATATCTTGCAAGATTTTAGGTATGTTTTCTTTTGGGCGCACAAATTGATCAGCTTTTTTCCTTACGTTTTTTTTCATTTGAGCCCAACACATCTTTATTGTAACGTTCGGACCAAATACATTTTTGAAACCATTTTGTATACTGTGGGCCGCATCGCATATTACTATCGACGGATTAATGGTTTCACTCAAAATTTTCTCTGCACCAGTTCTTAGCGCTTTGAATGAAAAAATGAAATCTTCAGTCTGCTCATTGCTACAAACTGCCACTCCAAAAGTGTGAAACGATCTGGTCTTGTCTGTTGTTCCAAACACCAATAGCGGAAAACCTTGCCATATAAGCTTGTAGGTGGCATCTGCATGGACATGGCAAGCATTCTGTGATTGTCTGATTCAATTTTTGGTTGACATAAAAAATCGAAAGGAAGGGGGATCGTCGTAATTCATTTGGTGACTTATTATAAAAGCCTCATCTTCATTTTCTGGTACTGAAGAGTGGTCGATGCAAAATTGCTCTAACTCCCCAAGACTTATCGAATTCGGACCAAATTTGGACTTTTTTAAAGAAGCCAAGTAATTATTTAACTGTTGTTTTTTAGGAATTGGTAAATTTTTCTTTGCCAAAATTTCTAAAATCTTTTTCGGTTTTATTTTTCGATCGTTTTCGAACAGGATATTTATTTCCGTTTTAGTATGTTCGTTTATTGTAACGGTTGCTTTGGAAGGTATATTTTCGCACGTATGAAGCAATTCCGACCGGTATAAAACTATATCTTCCTTATTTGCGGGATAATATAAATATACACCTGAGGCACATTGCTCACCTCGATATTTTACTTTATTGCAACGATAAATTGCACTAACGTTACCCTCTGTATCAACATTTTTATGATAAAAACTCCAAATACCTTCTTCTTTTACTGATTTTTCAGCCAAACCTTTGTTACTGAATACCTGTTCTATTTTCCACTGTTTATCAACCTTTTTTCTTCTTTTCTTTGGGATAAGTACAACATCCGAACTATCCTCTGATGAGCTGTATTGAGAAATCTCACTGGCACTCATATTATTGGTTTCAAAAACAGTTCGCGTTAATAACAAGCACAACACACTTTTCCCACACTGTAGATTATAAACAACATAGGTACAACAAGCGCATACCCGCCTTGCTTTTGAGGTTATGTACTATTGGTCGGTAAACACGCATGAGCGAATAATTACAGTATTGCCACGTTTAATAGAGATTACGACTTATCGAGCTTTTATATTACTATAAATTGAAAAATTTTATTTAATAGTGAACGTAAACTATCGAACATTTATATATATTTTTAGTGCACATTTCATTAACATACCGAACAGAATTTAGCGTACGTATTGTATATTTATATTGCCATTTTATAATAAATATCAGGCATTTCTTATTATTTTATACTACAGTTTGATTTCTTTATCGAGCATATATAATTTTTTTAATCTGCAAATTGTATTAAATTACCGGGCGTTAATTACGACCCTTTTAAATATGAGCCACTTGTAAAAATATGTAAAGTGCCCTGCATTTTAATTTGTCCCATTTTTACATGACTGTAAAATACTTATTTCTTCTGCTAGAAGGCCGACTAAAAAATAAATTGGATGGTTTTGCGTAGTTTTATGCCGTTAAATTTGTGTTTTGTTTAAAAAATGTTATAAAATGTCAAATGTCAAAATTATTTACATAACTTACTTTTTTTATATTTAAAAATATATTCTTTTGCTGAATACGAATATACATGGTGTTTCAATAAAAACTCCCAGGCCAATTATTTCGAAAACTATAATATGTGACATGTAAATTCTGTAAACGCCAATTTTTAGCCTCTATGATTGGCTTCACAACTGTGTAAAAAATGTGTTTAAATAATACAAGATGTAGGTCGCGCCATGGTGCAAAGAATTTTTCCGATGACAGGAACTTTTAAATGTTGTAGTTTCTAAAGATAATTAATTTTTGATCAAATTATGTGTCATAAAAATTTTTGATAAATCCAACATGAACGGAGATATTTGGGGTTAAGTTTTTTATTAAAATAATTTTAACGAGTATTTTAATTATAAATATTTTTAATATCCTTTTGCAGATTTTAATTTAATTTTGGTAATGATAATTTTAGTGATAAAACGCTCGTGTAGCGCTAAACTATTACGTCCAGTGACGTCTCAGGGGACGCCTTAACAATATATATTAATAATAATTAATAATAATATAATAATAATATATATTTTTTTCGGATTAAGCAACTAAAAATATCCTTTTATTGTCTGTTAAATTGTTTTCATATCTTGGCTTCGTTTTCGAGAAATAAAAATAAAAACAGGTGTTCAAAATTATTGCCGTTTTCATACACACACATAGCAAATCGATATAATAATTCGGTTCTGCAACCTCTCAATAGTGTATTTCGATTAATATCGGCTATAGTAGCATAAATTTTGTTGTAAAGGTCAGCCATGTCTTCTATTGGCTCCTTGTAGATTTCATTTTGTAAGTAGCCCCATAAATAAAAGTCCATCGGGGTGAGATTAGGGGACCTTGCTGGCCATCTAAGATCCCCATTTTTTGTTCTGATCACTTTTCCTGGAAACGTCACATTTAGATGATTCATAGCGATATTGCTATTGTGTGCTGGGTCACCGTCTTGATGAAACCACATAGTATTTACGTCAGTTCCTACATTTTGTAACAGCAAAGGGAGATCGTTTTGCAGAAATTGTAAATAACGAACTGAAGTTAAATGTTCATGGTACAAATAGGGTCCGATTATGTAACCGTTTACAATACCACACCAAACATTTACCCCAAATCGTGTTTGAAATTTAGTCTGTCGCATCCAGTTAGGATTTTCCTGGGACCAGTAGCGACAATTATGTCTGTTAATTACTCCATTATTGTGAAAGCGGGATTCGTCACTTCACATAATTTGGTTTAATAAATTTGGATTTTCTTCAAAAAGAATATAAAAATGTGCCAAAAAGTTTAATCTCCGCTGGTAATCTTCTGGTTGTAGATGATGCACTAAATGAATCTTGTATGGAAAAAAAACATTTCCTTTTAGGATTCTGCGACACGAACTTTGTTTTGTGGGCTATTTTCTACTGTTTGTAGGACTATAGCTACATTTTCGTCATTCGTAACCCTCTTCCTTCTTGGAACTTTTCCCTTTTTAAAGCTACCGTATGTAGCTAAGTTGGTACACAAAGCTACAAAAGATTTGCGATCGGGCGTTGGTCTATCTCGAAAACGAGCTCGATAGCAGCGCACAGCTTCTGAAGCATTTTGATGACATTCTCCATAAACTAAAACCATGTTCAATTTGTCTTGATTTGTATGGTGAACCATTTTTATTTTAAAAATGTAGAAATTGCAAATTCTGACACTGACACTGAGTGTTAATAATGTTAATTATTTAATGAATTTTGTTTTCCAGAGATATGCATTTTTATTTCTCGAAAACGATATTTTTAGTTGCTTAATCCGAAAAAAATATAAAAATTACCAAAAACTCAGTGGCGTCTTATTTTTTGCCAATATTATTTGTTAAGACGTCACTGGACGTAATAATTTAGCGCTACACGACACTACACTAAAATTATCATTACCAAAATTAAATTAAAATCTGCTAAAGGATATTAAAAATATTTATAATTAAAATACTCGTTAAAATTATTTTAATAAATAACTTAATCCCAAATATCTCCATTCATGTTGGATTTATCAAAAATTTTTATGAGACATAATTTGATCAAAAATTAATTATCTTTAGAAACCACAACATTTAAAAGTTCCTGTCATCGAAAAAATTCTTTGCACCATGGCGCCATCTACATCTTGTATTATTTAAACACATTTTTTAAACAGTTGTGAAGCCAATCATAGAGGCTAAAAATTGGCGTTTACAGAATTTACATGTCACATATAGTTTTCGAAATAATTGGCCTGGGAGTTTTTATTGAAACACCCTGTATACTACACATGCGCTTCCTTTTTATTAGTTTAACCTAAATAAATATAAATATTATTAAACTTGGATTATTATTTTTGTTTCCAATAACTAATTTATTGCCATAATTTTATACTTTTCAGTTATTTATTAGATAGATTAAAAGCATTTTTAAATATAATTACTCCACTGTCTTTTTGTTGTTCCTAGGTTTAAGTAATTAACAATATGTTGTAAGTTTACAACCACAAAATCTTCCATCTATCTAATAAATGCCTCAAAAATATAAAACTATGACAATAAATTAGTAGAAAAATAATAGTCCAATTTTAATGATATTTATATTAATTTATGCTAAACTGCTAAACTAATAAAAAGAAAGGAGAATATTTTTTTTAAATACAGTAAAATCTCTCAATAGCGGCCACCCTCGGGGAATTAAATGTTGGTCGGTTAACAGGGGTGGTAAGTTAATAGAGAAAAATTGAAACAAGTGGTCTGCATTTTACAGTGTTTGTTTATTAATAAGTATCTACATATATGTAAATAATTTTAAATATTTTTGTTTAGATTTATCAGAACTAAAATTAAATGAGATGAAGCCAATTTACCAACATGTATATGCTGCACCTGCATAGTAACATCATAGACCATAGGTTGGTCTATGGTAACATAGTATATTTTACGATGTACTGTATATTTGTTTTGAAATAATCAGATATTAGTGATTGCTTCATATTTTTTATTTTATTTTTATAAAATTCAGATTCACATTTTAATAGAAATTGAGAAATATTTGTAGACTTGTCAAAATTGTTAACGTCATTAAAAAAGTTTCTAGTCTTTAGGTTCCTCCTCCTCTGCCTCACAGTTAGGAGTAGTTTCATCCGTTTCTTGGATCTCTTCAATACACTCGATGATAGTGTCAATGCTGCACTTTCTATTGGCAAATCGTTATCAATAGAGGCAAATTGTTTATAAGTTTACAAATGTGTCCTTAATGTTAGGAAATAGTTGTGGGAGCGGAATATTATATTTTTCTTCGAAGTCGTCAATATTATCTGTCTTACACATAAATCCGGCTTTTATAAAGCATTTTTTTTATTATCACTGGGGACAAATTGCGCTAGGCCACCGAAACCCATATCAAGGCGTCGGCGTCGGTTATGGTAATATTATTTTCGATTTATTGAAGAGGACACCACTGTCTATACATGTTAAACCCCTCTTAATAAGGTAGTGGACATGTTTTGCATTTTTTTTTGTATCATTATTTAAAAAAATTATTTTATTTTTAATTTAAATGTTTTAATTAACTTTGAAATACATAGGTATTTTTTTGTGCATGCAATAAAGTGGTTTTTATTTTTTCTCTCGAAAACGAAGCAAGATACGAAAACAATTCAAGCAATAGAAAAGTTGTATTATTAGTTGCTAAATACGAAAAAAATATATTTTGTTAATAATATTCGTTAAGGTGCTCCCCGGGGTGCCACTGGACTTATTAAATTTAATCTAGTTAGGGCTAATTAAGTCCCTTATCATTTTGAATAATGGTACCAATAAAATCGGGAAAAGGATATTTAAAAATATTATAAAAAAACGATTTTTTTTTAACTTTAACACCCTGTATATCCAAAACGGGGCAACTCCGGACACATGTTCATATGAACTTTTTCTCTTAGAATGTCATAAGGAATCATCCCCTTAAGTTACGTACCGTACTTCTGAAACACCCTGTATATTTTATATATTTTAAAACATTCCAATAAGAATAAGATTTGGATAATGACATAATTAATAAAAAATAAGGGTATTTAAAAGGTAAACTGAATCCATAAATAATTATGATGTTTTTAAACCAGTCGTTTAAAATTCCTTAAAATAAATATTAGCAAAAAAAAAATCTTACTTTCGCATCGCCGCAAGAAAATTCAAATTACATTATTCGGATAGACATATTTCTTCACCGAATCAAATAGCCAACAACATACATTTAAAAAACATATAACGTAACTAATAAGTTTTTTTTGGGTCATCCAGTATACTGCAAAATATATTTACTTTAGGTATGCCATTTAATAAACCCTACCCTTCGTTTTGTATCTCTTGTAATTTGAGTGCTATCGAAGATCAACATCTTACTGACACGACCTGTATTTTAATAGAGTTACTACAATTTAAGTAAATTAAATCAAAATTTTTACAAGCTAGATGTAAGTAGTAGTAGAGTAATGTGTTTTTCTAGAAAATTAGTAGAGTCAGAATTACACACAAACAGAATAAAATTGTTAACCGACGATTCCTACTTTAAAGAAGTTATTTTCTCAAATCTCGTCAATATTCAAAGGTATATCAGAAGACTGCACATCTTCTTAAAATGTCTTCACGCTTTGGTAGGGGATTTACCAGGACATCCCTTAGGAAAACAGGTAAGGATATATGAGCTCGAGTGTTTTGGCAATATTAAAAACGGGTAATATTTTTAGCTAAGGGAATTATACGCAATAGCAGTTTCAAATAACATAACAAAAACCGCAGAATACAAGGAATGTTTTCAACTGCTGCATTTCCAATCCAAAGAAGAATTGTGTGTGAAGCTCAAAAATATTAGCAGTATACTAAGGGATTTTTTAAATGAGAGTACCAAGAAAACTTTACTTAAAGACTTTTGTAGTGAAATTAATAGATTTAGGGATATGTTGAAAGGTTTGGATAGTTTGATTGCCGAGAAAGACGCCGAAAATGAAGAAATGGAAACTGAAGAAAGTGGTTTAAGTAATAATATGAACAGAAAGGCGTTAAAAGAGGTACGCTTTATTTAGGGTCGTCTTAAAAGGACGCAAAGGCTAACTAGTATTTTTTTAAACACAGAGGTTTAAAAGAATATTAGAGGATATATATTTTTTTATAGAAGACATCGTAGTAAAGTGAAAAAAAATATTTTTATTTCATGTAAATTAAGAAAGGGACTTGTACTTGTATGTAGAGATGGACCGAAGCCGAATAATTATTCGGTTTAAGGCATCGAATATTCCATTTTATTTAAGGTTGGAATAAAATGGAAAAGGCCGTTTTTTTATTATTTTTTATTTTCGCAACAAGAAAGTCCCTAGCATTACGTTACAACTCATCAAAACAAAATAATAATTTCTAATACATATATTTAATAATATTGTTAAGTCTAGACTCTAGAGTCTAGTCTAGAACAATCAACAGAAATACTTAATATCATTTACAGATTTATGCACATTATATTATCATAATAACTGTTAACAAGCAAACGTTTTTAGTTTTAATTAATTAATAATAATTAATACTCACAATTTTTAAGTGGTAGATTGTGGTGCAAAAACACCGGTGCGGCCGAATATTCAGTTCCAATTTGGCCGAATATTCATTATTCGGCAAAGCCACTATTCGTCATATCTCTAGTATAAAGGCTATGCCTGTATTTGTTATTATTTTTTAGGCGTTGCTTTCTAGATCGAAACAGAAACCGAAGCCATTAAACACATATGAAAAACTTAGAAAGGAAATTTTGGATTTTATTTCTCGAAATTTGGAAATTTATTTGTTGGAACCTAGTTCATTTTATTTCTACGAAATTTTTTTTTTCGATGATATATCCATACAAAACAAAGTTATTGGAATGCACAGAACCGCCATTCATAACGCGTTGAATGATCCACATTATTACTTACAGGTGGGTAATAATAATTGTCTGAAAGAAATATCTTTATCAACAAAGCTTTTAGAAATTTTAATCACATTTGATATTTTTTTAATATAAACTGCAAGATAATCAAAAACATTTTTAGAATCATAAATTATAGATTTCTTTACAAGACTTGAAGAAGGAATAGGTAAACATATATTAAAGTCTTGTCTTCTAATATAAGTTGGTAAATTAATCTTTATTATTTCTAGAGATGTAAAATTCTCGGTAATAATCTTTTGGAGAATATTCTGGAGGATATTCTCAAATTAGAGAATTTTCTGAGAATGGTAAGAAAATAGCTAGAAATGGCAATAAAAAGAAATAAAATTTTTACAGTACATTTCTTGTATTAAAATATTTCCAACGTTACTTTTTGGTTTTGTGATACCCTTTAATTTATTTTGCTCCATGTTTTTATACTTTTTATAAGGTCTAAACTGAGCCGAACGGAACGCCAAAATAAAAATAGTCTCACCACATCATTTACAATTCACAAAGCTGTATACGAGTAAACGTTCGCGCTTCTAGGGGATTTCCCTGAATTACTGTTATACTCGGATTCCTCTAGAAGCGTCGACGTAAAACGCTGTTGCCAGAGTTATAGAAAAGGTTAGAGAAGCTCAAAATTTTAAAAATCATTGCAAAATTTTTCAGAGTAGATTATGTAGAAAACTTCTCTAGAGAATATTCTCAGGAGAATTTTCTTACGGAGAATATTCTCGAGAATATTCTCTCACATCTCTAATTATTTCTATATTTTTTTGTGAGTTAAACAAAGGTTTAGAAGAATCTCTAGATCTCTTTTTTGTAAAAATAATATATTTTTATATAGATCCCAACTAGTAGAACTTTAAAACAAGCAAATTTTATAATTATCGAATGGCGTTGCCTTAAGATTAGTTTTGTTTTATAGTGTATATTATGAAGTTTACTGAAACGTTATAGAACAGAATGATTAGATATAGTGTGCAATGCAAAGTGTGCATATCCATGCATTGTAGGACAACCATTTTCTGTAACGAAGTTTAGTTACGCGTTATATATGTAGTTTTATCAAAGACATTAGGACTAACTTTTATCGAGATTTTAAAAACAGTGTTGCCACATTTAATTGAAAATACAATGGTACAAGTGAATTTTATAAATATTGCTTCGAAATCCTAAGATTTAAGATTAAGTCGGAGACGTAAAAATGTAGTCTTAGCGTTATTTTATTAGTTTTAGAGGACTATTCTCTAACGTTATTCTTAAATATCGACATAATTACCTATTTACTTTTTTGTTACTTTCAAAACAGTGCAGAAGTAAATAACGTTATTTGTTTTATCGAAAACAGTTAATCTGAGCAAAAAAATTAAAAATATGAATTTTGTTTAATTTTAAATAAAAATTACTTTATTCCATCCATGTCCATGGACAACAATTTTTTAATTATAAACATAAAATTTTTTTTATTAATTGATTTTTATGTTTTTTCTCAAAGCAAGATACGAAAAAAGTGCTAAAAATTTTTTTTTTTTTTTATATGATAAGGCACAGCACTACAGGATAAATCCTTTATGGCGCTCTAGGAGCGGTGCGTGTGCGCAGGAAACGATTCACGTTGGTCTTGAATCTTTGGAGACTATACTCGTTGGGGAAGACGATCTCAGGGAGGTCGTTCCAGAGTGATGACGTTCTCCAGATGAAAGAATTTTGAAACAGTGTCGTTCGAGGGACACTAAGCTGAACCACGTACTGGTGGGCTGCAGTGGCTTGTCGTGTACTTCTACCATGCACCGCTCTGGGTGGTATTAAGCGGGCAACCTCAGTTGAACACTTGCCATGAAAATATTTGTAAAATAGACTCAAGTCGCCAACCTGCCTTCGATGTTCAAGGCTTTCCAGGTTGTTTGTCAGACTGTGGTCACCGATCAAGCGAATGGCTCTTCTTTGAATGGAATCTAGCAATCTCAGGGTATGTTTAGGAGCAGAGCCCCAAATATGCGAACAGTACTCCAGTGATGGTCGAATTTGGGCTTTATAGAGCATCAAAAGTTGTTGGGGTGTATAGAGGTTCTTTGTTCGGAAAAGTACTCCAAGCTTCTGCGAGGCTGCCTTAGCAATGGCCGCAACGTGGCCATGCCAAGACATATGACTATCCAGATTAACGCCCAATAAATGAATTGATGAAGCCAAGGGAATTGAGTGTCCCGCCATAACTATATCCGGTTCTTCAACATTAACTTTTTTAGAAAAAACTGCCGCCTGGGTCTTTTTAGCGTTAAATTCTACTTGGTTACTGTCACCCCAAGACAAAATTTCTTCCAGGTCTTTGTTGAGATGTGAGACCTCTTGCTGCCTATAGAGATGTGCATTAGCAGCCGATGTCCGAGCATCCAAAGTAAAAGTTGAAACAAGTGTGCTGTCATCAGCGAAGCTATATATAGGATTTTTAGTTTTTTCCAAAAGATCGTTAATGTATAGTAAGAAAAGGGTGGGCGACAATATAGAACCTTGAGGGACTCCGGCGTTGATGTTAAATGTGTCTGAAAGAAATCCGTCCATCGCCACTCGCAGAGAACGGTCTTTAAGAAAGCTCGACAGCCATGAACAAAATTGAACCGGCATTCCGTATGCTCTCACTTTAGTTAGGAGCCCCTCATGCCATACTCGGTCAAAAGCCTTGGAAATGTCCAGTGCTACCGCCCGGGACTCCCCATGGTGTTCTATTGCGTTGTTCCAAACATGAGTAACATAAGCGAGAAGGTCTCCTGTTGATCTAGACTTACGGAATCCATACTGGCGGTCACTAATAATGTTGAAGCCTTCCAGGTATTTTAGTAATTTTTCGTTGATAGCCTTCTCCATAACTTTTGATATAACCGAGAGCAATGCGACTGGACGATAGTTGTTTGGCAAGGTCTTCTTGCCTTTTTTGGGTATGGGCTGGACTCTCGCAGTTTTCCAGCAAGAAGGAAATATTTCTATTTTGTAGGATAAGTTAAAAAGCCTACAAAATACCGGTGTCAGTTCGTCAGCGCATTTCTTAATTACAATGACTGGAATATCGTCAGGACCAGAAGCCTTTTTAGTGTCGAGACTCCCCAAGATTCGCTTAACATGGCGGTGGCGAAAGACAATCTCGGGCATTCTCGATTCTACAGGGGTAATGTTCGGTGGAGTACTTCCCTGAAAATTTACCGTTGAATGTGAAGAGAATAGTTCCGCCAGTAAGTTTGCTTTTTCCTGTGCTTTGGTCGCAATGGTGCCATCAGAACGTGTTAGAGGTGGAATGGTTGACTTGGTAAAGTTCTGACTGACGGCCTTAGCTACCGACCAAAATGATTTTGAGCCGCTAGGACATTCAAGAAGTTTGTCTCTGATTCTCTGGTTGTGTGCTTCTTTGCTTTGGTTTATCGTTTGCTTGCATTGGTTTCGAGCGTTAACAAAGATGGTACGATTTTCGGCGGTAGGATTTTTACGCCATTGTCGGTAGAAATAATTTTTTGATTTAACAGCTCGTTCGCAATTTTTGGTAAACCAAGGCTTGCCGTTAGAAGGGCACTTTTTTAAGAAAGGGATGAAGGCTTCCATACCAGTAAGGATAACCTCCGATATTTCTGTTGCACAGATGGATGGATCATCAGAGGTAAAACAAACGTCCCGCCAAGGAAAGGTTCGAAAATTGTCCCTTAGGTCCTCCCACTTAGCTGATGTATAATGCCATATCTTGCGTGGTTTAGGAGGCTCTTCAGCACTAATTGGTAGTTTGTTCAGTGCCGAAATAAGGTTGTGGTCAGACGTTCCTAACGGCGGCTTCACGGTGACAGTGTACAAGTCGGGGTTTGAAGTTAAGAAAAGATCCAACAAACTAGCAAAATCACCATCTCGGTCTGGAATCCGAGTTGGTTCACCCACCAGCTGGGTGAGGCCAGAGCTGATGGCAAAGGATTCGGCTTCACGACCTTGTTCGTCAGTCATGTTTGAGTATTTGAGCCAGTTGACATTATGAATGGTGAAGTCGCCAAGGATGACAACTTCGGAATTGGGATGGTGGGTTTGCAAAAAGTCGATAGTATTAGCAAGAGAGGAGAACAAGTCTCTATAATGGGTATCGCTTGGCGGCCGGTAAAGGCAGCAGATGAATTTAGTAATTCTCTGCGTTGATATTTTAAACCACATTACATCAAAGTCGTTAGGCTCGAGTGTCTCCTCTCGTTGACAAGAAATATCACTCCGGACAAAGAGACAAAGGCCAGAATTTCGCCTAAATCGGTGATGAAAGTCGTACCCAGGATATAAATAGCTGACCGTACTAATCGATGATCTGACTTTGGTTTCGGTTAGTGCAAGTACATGAGGTTTGGTAGATTGTAGATGTTGATGGACTGCATTGATGTTGGAGTTCAGTCCTCTTATATTGCAGAAGTCAATTTGGAAGTTGCTAATCTCGGGTCTTTTAACAACTCCAGTTTTCACACCATTTCCATTTAGAATATTGTTCGAAGGACCCGCATGGCTACTGGACATGGTGGATGATTGGATAATCTCGCTTGATAAGGCGCCAGGACCCGCCCCCACCCGGAGATCCGATCGGGGGGCGTTTTTAACTCCGGAATTTATTGATCTTGGAACCATCATCACAGCATTTTTTGTATATTTCCCACCCTGGAAACCGGAGACATCGGCACAGTGACGAAACGTTAGCTCAAAGAGCAACTTCACGCCACCTAAGCCGATGCGATGGTATTTCACCGGGCGATGTCGGGTGAGCCAACATCTACCATCTAACAAATAAAAATAAAAAAGTTGTAGTTTTAGTTGCCTAATGCGAAAAAAATACAAAAAAATCAGTGGCTCACATGTTTTTTGTCAAATATCTTAGTTAAGGTGCCTTCCGGGACGCCACTGTACTTAAAAATTTTAAACTAGTTAGGGCTAAATTAGCCCCCTGCTACCCTAAATAACTGCCAAGTTTCAACAAAATCGGCTAAAGGATTATTAAGATATTTATGAAAAAACGTATCTTTTTTTAAAAGTATGACACTGTATCTTAATAACGAAGCATTACCGGACCTATGTTTATATAAACTTTTCGTCTTAGAATCACTCAAAGAATCACCCCTTTAGGTTTGGCCACGTACTTAAGTAACACCCTGTTTATACAGTGTGTATCAGCCAAATGGAATAAATTCGATAATAAATACATGGGAGCGTGTCCGAAAAAATGCTCGGACACGTCGATTGGTATTTCTAGTTGCGCATTTTTTTCAATAAAGACTTTATACAGGGTGTGTCATGTAACAGTGGCCAATACTAACTTTCTTATTTTAAATACAACACCCTGTATATTATTAAATTTTTGAATTTCTTAGAATATTTTAGACATATTTTATGTACAATATCCTATACCTATCTTCAACTGTTTCGGAGATATTAAGTGTTTTCGGATTTATTGCAAAAATTAACAACCCACTAAAAAACTAATAAGTAATACTGCTTATTTCTTGATAATGTAAAAAACAAAAAAAAAAACATTAATGTAGGAGATGTTGAAAACGTTCGCCGCGAACGTCTTGGCAACATCCTAATCGTAAATAGAAATTTCTTCTAACGTTACTGAACATCTCAGGCGTGACCGATCTAGTCGCAAGCGTTATTCGTCTTAAGTCAGCTAAGTCGAGGGATTTAGTTTTGTATACAATATTTATGACATAACCCCATAAGAAGAAGTCTAATGGCGTCAGATCAGGGGATCGTGCTGGCCATTCCATCGATTCACGCCTCCCTATCCACCGATTTGGAAATACTCCGTTGAGATACTGCCGGACATTGATTTGGTAATGGGGCGGTGCTCCATCTTGCTGAAACCATATCATATTCGCTGGAAGTTGTGGGTTTGCTGGATCAGGATATAAGTTTGTCAAAGTTGGCAAGACATTATTTTGGAGCAGTGCTAAATAATTATCGCCATTTAAATTGCCATTAATGAAAAAGGGACCTATGATATGATCTCCAACATTTCCTGCCCAAACATTAACCTTTTCAGGATATTGCGTATGTTCTTCTCTCATCCAGTGAGGATTTTCCCTAGACCAATAGCGGCAATTCTGACGATTAGCATGACCGTGAAGTGTAAAGCTGCACTCATCAGAAAACAAAACATGTTCTAATTGGATCACATTGTTATCTAACATTGCCATCATTTGTTCACAAAAATACGTTTTCCTATTAAAATCGTGTTCCATGAGTAGGTATCATTTTATAGGGATACATTTTATTTTCTTGTAATGTTCGAATAATCGATGAATGGCAAACATCGAACATTGGGGCTGTTTTTCGACTAGAAGTATGTGGGTTTTCCTGAAACTCAAGCATAATATCTAATTTAATAGCATCACTTATTGCATTGGCAGCTACTTTTTTATCTGCTTTACATGTCCAAGCTGGCGAAACTGTTTTCCTATTTTACTAATTATCTCTTGAGTTATAGGCGGCAAATTTGGAAATTTTTCATAAAATAAGCGAGCAACTTCCATTTGTGTCCGTGTTTTCTCTCCATAACCAATCATCTGTAGAATTGTTATTTTGTGCATTTCTGTTAAATAAACCATTTTTCTGATATGCAGTTAACAAAATTCAAGCGACTATAACACTGACAACTACTGTCATGCAGACATACAATTTGCTAAGGTCAGGCGTTTTAGACAAAAGTAAACAAAACTATTTATACCTCTTTTTTATTTCATATCAGTAAAAACATTTTAACATCAATTTTCAACATCTCCTACATTAATGTTTTTTTTTTGTTTTTTACATTATCAAGAAATAAACAGTCTTAGTTTTTAGTTTTTTAGTGTGTTGTTGATTTTTGCAATATATCTGAAAAGACTTAATATTTCCGAAACAGTTGAAGATAGGTATAGGATATTGTTCATGAAATATGTCTAAAATTTTCTGAAGAATCCAGAAAATGAATAATATACAGGATGTTGCATCTAAAATAAAAAAGTTAGTATTGGCCACTGTTACATGACACACCCTGTATAAAAAGTCTTTATTGAAAAAAATGCGCAACTAGAAATACCAATCGACGTGTCCGAGCGTTTTTCCGGACACGCCCCCATGTATTTATTATCATATTTATTCTATTTGACTGATACATACTGTATGTTTTAATTTTAAAGCAAACGTGGCCAAAACTAAAGCGCATCTTTTTTTTCCAATGTTCATACTTAGTTTATCAATAAAGTTTTCGGCGCAATGAAATTTGCGATATTAACGCTAATCCGACATTGTTAAAATGAAGGTAATATAATATAAATTTAGGATCAATTTTTAAATAAGTACATATTTATAATCTCGGTTGTTATGCGCCCCTTTCCAATAATTTGGTTCTAATATTCTGCACTAAAAAACTAAATATCTCTGATTATAAATTATTATATCAGACTGCATTATACAATCACTATACAATATTATTGTGTAAGACTTTTAAAGTGTCGACAAAATATTGTTGTATAAATATCACCAAATACACATTACAAAACAATTCTATAGTTGTTGCATACAATTGCTTTAAAAGTGTTGTACACGACTTTTATAGAACTCCTATGTCCAAAATGTTTTATTAAAGGGGGCCCTTTTTGATCCTATGAATTTCGTATAAGGGTATTTAACCACGTTGTAGGAATTTCAAGCTTCTATAAACTTTATTTTGCTAGTTGTGAGGGTGTTTGGAATAGTGATAAGTACAGGGTGTTCGCGTATATTTTGCCCAATAGATATCTCCATTAATATTGGTTTTAGAGAAATGGTTAAATTACCAAAGTTATAGCATTTTCACCGAACCTTTAGAAAATGAAATGAACAAAAACAGCTGAGTATCGGAAGTGACAGTTTTTTTTAAATGGAATACCCCCTATTTTTTCATTGTATCAGTTAAACAATTTTATCCTGTTTTTAAATATATAATGGTTGTTGGGGTTATTTTTTACCGTTTTCGAATTATACGAGAATATAATAGAATTATCATTATTCTCATTAAAGTTTTCTAAATGGCTCATGTTACTCATAGCAATACCTGTCACCTTGACTAAATTGTTCTTGGCAACTACTGTATTTTTGACAAATCCTAATAAACGTTGTCAAAATCAGGGTTTCAATGGGATACTCTGAAGAGCAAAAGTTTGAAATTCTTATAATATGTATCAAATGTGGACACAACAAGCTAGAAGCGCAACGCGAATTCAGAAGGCGACATCCACATTTAGTAATTCCTAGCGAAAACACTTTTCGAAATGTGTTTCGTCAACTTTCTGAGTGAAAAACATTTCAAAGAAAGAAAAGGCGTTGTCGGATACTTGAGGATGAAGAACTTGCTGTTTTTTTTATATTTTCAAGGCAATTTTTATTTGTTTTTATATTAGCTTCGTATCATTTAGCAGCTTAATTTGTTTTCAGAAAATCTACAAAATTCGATAAGGGACTGTGCAAGATATCTTGGCAAATGTTGCACAGTAGTTTTTCAAATTCTGAAACTGCATAAATTCCACGACTTTAAATTCAGAAAAGTTCAAAAATTTACATAAGAGCAGAAGCAAAGACGTTTGGAGTTTTGTATTGTCACATGACAAACATCCTTAACAATAACGCCAATTTGTTTGAGAACATTATATGGACCGATGAATCTTCTTTTAATACGGCTTCAGCTCCAAATCCCAAAAACACACTTCTGGGTATCGCAGAATCCGCATCTTACAGTTGAAGTGATACGTTCTGGATGGGTATTAGTAAATGTGTCGTGCGGCATAGTGCAAAACAGAATTATCGGTCCAATTTTCATTGATGGATCTTTAAATAGAGTTAGATATCGTGAAATGCTTGCACATGAAATAGAGGATATTCTTGAAACTTTCCTCTAAACGCCGCAAGGAATTTTATATGGCAGCAAGATGGTGCATGCTCCATGTCATAGTGTTCTTCCAGTTAGAGAATACCTCAATGAGAATTATAACATTTAGATTGGTCGTGGAGGGACGATTGCATGACCTCCCAATAGTCCCGACTTAACACCATTAGACACATTTCTTTGGGGCTACCTCAAAGACAAGATATCTGCATCCAGACCAAATAGTGTTGCCGCTTTGCAGGAACAAATCCAAATTGAAATCGACTTTTTCGACTTTGGTAGGCCAGATATGATTGCTAATGCAATTGAAAAACTAAAAGAGGGTTACCAATCCTGCATTTTAATGAACGGTGGCCATTTTGAGCAATTATAATAATAATATATAAATATGTTGTGTTGTTTTAATTTCGTTCAAAAAAGGTAAAAAATAATCCCAACAACCACTAGGTATATATTTAAAAAGAGGATAAAATTTAACGGATGAAACGGATTAAAGAACTGCCACTTCGTATACTCAGTTGTTTTTGGTCATTTAATTTTCTGAAGGTTTGGTGAAAATGCTATATCTACCACTATATCAACCATGTTATGTTTTTGAAAACTATTCATGTGGTTGGTAACTAAGTAAAATAATAAAAAATAAAAATGTTTCTTTTTTGATTTCTCCACATCAACAAACAACAATACTCTATATTTTTTTAGAAACTATTCATATGGGTATCATCATGCTTAACACTTACAACTAAATTTTCCTGCTTTAATAAATATAAAAATTAAAATAATTTAAAAATGTGCTTTTCTACAAATCCACAACGTTGAGTAAACTCAAGTTAGTCTACAACTAAAAAAAAATTTTACTTGATATTATCTTAAAAGTTGTACTCATTAATTTGAGGCAACTACTTTAACTTAAACTACACTCGATTTAGTTCCCCTGAGGATGACTATATATATAGTCGAAACATGTAGGGACAATCGCTAAATATATTATTTAAAATATATCATTTGTGGAGGAAGACAGAAGTGTTGTTTTAATTTACATGCTATAACTTTGCTAATTTAACAATTTCTCTAAAACCAATAATAATGGAGATATCTATTGGGCAAAATATACGCGAACACCCTGTACTTGGCAGATTGGTCAATTAGAGAAATAATTTATATAAGGGGGCGCAAATGCAGCCTAACGGAGCTGAGCGCCTTTAAAGATTACTTTAAAAATGTGGTTTTTATTTCACAACTTTTTACTGCTGTGAAGAATGGGGCCGAGTTTTGAGTGACAAGTTACCACTAACAAACATTATTTGAGGACAATAGACGCTCCAGATTATAATCAGTAGCGTGTTAATTAGAGGGGTATGTTTACATTGTAATGACAATTTTCTTAGTGGGGAATTTTTGAGAAATTTAACATCACCTCGACTGTGGTGATGTTAAATTTCTTGGACTATGGAAAAATGTATTAGAATCAAATTGTTGATGTAGTTATTTAGAACTAAAAACCAGGCTGTGTTTTATTTAGTTACCAAACTAAATTAAACGGTAATGCCACTAAATTCGTTCACAATCCTGCTGAAATAGATTTTCTGACTAAAAAAGATTTAATTTCAGTGTAAATGTTGTGAAATACCCAATCCACACACCATTAGGCCAACTATGCCTGCCATCAGCATAGCTTATAAGCTTCACCGAGAATGCGGTAAAATGATTAACTTATACGATTGGCTGCAGGCCTTCCTCTGCATACTCGATCCAAATGATGAAGATGACCGTGACGATAAATCTAAGAAGATTGTTGATCCGGAGATTCAGTATCCTTTAAAATGTAGTGTTTTTTTTTTATCTTTGTTATGGCCACTTTTAATGAATATGCATGAAGCATAAAAATGATATGTTTATGCTCCATAGCAACTGAAAAATTATATTTTAATTTAGTAACTTTTCTCCTGTTTTAGTATCAGTATATTTCCTTGACAGTATTTTTAGAGCCCAATTTACTCAAGCTGTAGCTGAACTGGAACATTTGGGATTCATTAAGAGTTCCAAACGCAAGGCTGATCACGTTTCTCGTCTTACTTGGGGAGGATAAGTGTTACATTGCAAGATGTGTGTGATGCATTTTTTTTTTATGTTTTAAAGATTCTTCATTTTTCTATTTTTTTATTTAGTAAATTATTTTGAAGATACTAAAATAAAATAAAAAATTGTTTTACACAAAAACCTAAGTTTAATTTTTACATAAACACTAACTAATGAATACAAAGCAACTAGGAAACAAATTTAAATTTAAATATAAATAAATTAAAATTTATCAACTAAATGCAAAATATGTTGCTGTTCTTGGTCACGCCAATCTTTATCGCCTTCTTCCCCTAGATTCCCAGCATACTCCCTCATGATATGTCTGATTGTTTTTAATGAGGCACTTCGCAGGTTTATTATCTGGGGAAAACAGTATTAGTTACTAAAGATTTTTTAATTTCCAATGTTTAATGTTTCTGCTTATATGTATATTATATCCAGTAGTGGCGACTCGTGATGTTAAAACCAGGTAGTGCTGCATACAAATTTAGTCAGAAGTGAATGACATTTTTTTTTTAAGTTATTATTTGAAGCAACATTTTTTATGTTTTGCAAATACCTACTCTCGAACTAGATACAATAAAACGGTATTTACTTACCGAACTGATTAAAACGCAAAAAATTATATTTTAATATAATATAATTAACATCCATTTTTAACAAAGTAAATGGAAAATGACTATTCTTGCATTTTGCACTTTAATTCGCATCTTATCCATAAAGGTAGACTTTCGATGGTCGCGACTCTTGCGACTGATGCGGCCGGTCGTGTGTGCACCGGTTTAATGCATTTACATATATCTCCTTTAAAGGCATCCGACCGCGGCAAGTGCGACAGATGCGATCCAGTGGCGGAACTACCGGTGTGCAATGTGTGCGAAGCACACGGGCCCGGGCTAAAAAGGAGCCCGGGAGCGGAGCCACAAATATAAAAAAATGCAAAACAAAAAAGAAAATATTCTCATAGAAAAAAAAATGCAATACTCCGGAAACGGACCCACAAAACTACTCTACTCAATACTTTTATAGATAGTAACTGAAATAATCACATAAAACGGCATTTATTTTTTTTATTGTTTTTATTAAACCACAATTGGCAATACCGGCATTTAGTTTAAAGGGCGGTGTACGTGTCGCGTGTCGGCGATTATTGAACTAAGATAAATGCAAAGGCGGCCCCTACTACAAAAGAAGCCGCTGCCGCACGTGTTAATGTAATAATTTCGGCTTGGGCAATAATCTTTGTTTGATATTTTCAAATGCCTGTTTAGTAAATTTTTAGTTGATAATGTGCATGGTTTGCGTTCGGGTGTTTATTAACTAGGTGCTCAAACTTAAAAAACAATTCCTATATTTCTGAATAGAAAAAATAGAAATATTAGAATTTAATTTCAATAATTATTTTACTTTGTTACTGGAGTTATAGTGTGATTAGTAGTTACTACGTCCAATAACGTACTAGTGGAAGTGGAATATTAGGATATCAAAAATGAATACCTATAAATATGTATAAGTCGGGTGCTCAAAAACTCAAGGAACTAAGTGGACACTTTTGCAAAGTGCTACTAATGCCAAAATAACTTTAAAAAAATTGACACCTACTCGATGGTCATCGAGACACGATGCCTTAGAAGCTCTCCGTTTTAGATATGTGGATATCTTAAAAACACTGGCAAAAATAATTTTAACCTCTACAAATACAGCGGAAGTTAATGAATAAGCAAAGTCTTTAAGAAAAAACTTAGAAATATTTGAAATCGTTTTTCTTATTGTTTTTCAAAATAAAATTTTAAAAAATATTGATGCATTGTCAAAACTTTTACAAAAGAAAGAGCAACATATTGAAGTTGCGTCTAAAATGTTTACCACAGCCACTGAAATCATAAATCAAATGGGAAATAACTTTCATGTAATTAAAACGGAAGCTGTTATTTTGGCTAGGCAATGGGGCACTACTCCTGAATTCGAAAACAGAAGGATATCAAGACCAAAAATACTTTTTGGTAATGTGAATAACCATTTTCAAGTTTAAACAAGTGATGATTAATTTAGAATAAATGTGTTTTTAAAACTATAGATATAATTACAGCTCAATTAAAAAATCGGAGTTCTGGCCTTTACAAAATTTGTTCTTATTTTCGCGTTTTGTTCCCCAACGTCTTAAGAGGTCCTTCTCTTTCTGATAAGGGTATTTACGATATGAGTCAAGCTCTGCATCTTTAATATCCAGAAGATATTGCAGATATTTTTCTATGTTCAGGAAAATAAATACTTATCAGTATAACAATTGAGGGGGTCAGTGGAAAAGTGGTACAAGTAACATTAACATGATTTAGAGTAACTAAAGGTCAAAGTTAATGACTATTAGTAAAATCCTAGTAAAAGTAAGTCCAAGAATGGCTACGTATATCTATTTAAAAAATCCTAATATAATTTGGAATTGTATAGGTACTTGGGTTTAAAAAAAATTGAATTTTTCTGAAAAAATTATTTTTTTTCACTTGTACCACTTTTCCATACATGATGATTTGGAGTAAAACAAGTATAAGTGACATAAAAAATACTTTATTTAAAAATTCTGATTTAAAGAAGTGAAAAAAGTACATAATGACACCCTGACTAATCTTCATCAGACTCTAAAATAATCATGTCACTTTCATCTACTATGTCTTCGTCGCTGTCATTTTTCTCTTCTATACTGCCAGCACCTGCTTTTGATTTAGTTTTTAGTTGATGTGACAGATTTTTGTAGAAAGTGTGGTACACCGGAGGCACAAACTGCAGCAGCTCTTGAAGATTTTGCCATTTTAGGAATTTAATTTTTGGTGCCTCATTATACAATAGGCAAAGTTTTTGTGCTGCTGGTCTTCCTTTTCTTTTTAGGGCCCAGTCTGCTTCATAAAATTCGAAAGATTCACTTAGCATGTCTTTAAATTTCATTGTAAATGGTTGATCTTTTTCAACTCTTATCCATCTAATTTGTCTCCAGGCAATCTTCCTTTTTTCTTTGTCATTGCGAACATTGGAAGTTATATCTTTAAGCTCTGAAAATGAGAAAAAGTCTGCCGATGTCATTTGTGTTACAGAAAATTTCTTGCAACTCTCTTTAATGGCTCTATTCCATTCACTAGGTACGTATACGTACTCAACGTGGCGCTTGTGCTTCTCAATTAATGCAAAGTCTTCATCGCACTCCATGTAAGTGTGCCCCGGCTCTAAGAACTTGTGGTCCACAGATTGTATATCAAAATTTTGAACAACGAACATCCAAAATTTAATACATTTTTATTCTTATTTTGGCCCCCACATGAGTCACTGAAGGCTATAATATTTTTTGTTGACTTTGGCAGTTGCTGAACAAACTTTAATAAACAAGACGCCACCTCGGAAGATCCTCTACAAGCGATGCACGAACATGTAACCGCAAATTAGCTATTAAAACATACTCACCATTCTCCATTTTAGTATAAAATACCAAGATTATTATTTTAAAGTCACTTTAGTCACTGGCAAAACACCTCAACGTATCCTAACATGAAAGCACGATTTACTAAATGGAAAAATGGTATAAGTGCACCTGTACTACTTTTTCCCAAACGAAAAGAGCTTTTAAGAGTTGAGCTTGAGCTACTGATTTATAGATTGCGCTAAGATGCTGGAATAGCACTTGTACCATTTTTTTTCTAAACAGATATACACTTTAACTAACTTGTGGTGCACTTATCTCCCATAATTGAAAAATGTTACTTGTACTACTTTTCCACTGACCCCCTCAATTGCTTTTTTGTATACCCAAAATTCATAAATTAATATGGTTATCAATACTCCGTATCATAATGGGGGCCCGGCAAAATTTTCGCGCACAGGCCCGTGGCAACGTCGTTCCGCCACTGATGCGATCAACGCGGCCGTACGACTCGACTGCTCTAGAAGCAGTCAGGTCGTGTTGGTCGCACGTGGTTTTATACTACTTATATATGATTGTAACTCAAAATGACTCAGTTTGCCAGCGAAGACGAAAGCAAAGTAATTTTGAATTAGGATGTTATATGAACCTTTACGAGTATGTGGTATATTTCCACCAATGTAAAATTTAATCGTCATCATCTCATTCCTCCTCCAGTAATAACTAGGTAATTCTTTATGAAAGACTTTGCTTACTTTAGAAATAAGAAGAAAATTTGTTTTTTGATTCCAACTCGAGAGCTTAGTTAATATTAAGAATTATTTAGTCAAAAGATTTGAAAATTAAATGATTATTTTCTTCTCAATTCGCCGTCTCCTTCAAAAGTTGGCGATTCATCTGGCGGTTGTAATTTCAGAAGCCGCTGTTTTAAAAATGTCTGCCGAAGCACAATTGAACCATCTGAAATCCCCAGGAGTTTTTTCGTCTTCCAACTGATTTGTTGCCTTCAATTTTCAGTCTGAGCAGCTCATACTTTTCCCCTCTCACTACATGTATGATGTATCTCATTTTTTTTCCTTGATCCATCTTTTAGCTTGTTTTCCAATTTGTTTCCCATATCTGTCTTTGTGTCAGTTCTTAAGCTTTTCTCTTTTTTAGATAAAATAGTGCCTTATTTAGGGACACATTTTTCATCACAATATCTTTCCTACAGTCATTGAAACAAACGAAAACAAGCGAAGGTGAAGCAATTATTAAATTTCATATATTTTTTTCCTGGCCGTTAGTTCAACATTTGATTTTAATTTCCTGGGTTTTCGGTCAATTTCGGAATAGAAAAACAATATTTGTTCTATTCCGAAATTGGCCGAAAACCCAGGAAGTTAAAATCAAATGCAATCATTAAATATTTCAAATCTTTTCACAAAATTCTCATAGTTGCATAATTAAAACTGAGCTGGAATTTGAGCGGCGTGTCTTTCCATATAAACACCGTTATGTTATCTAAAGCACTTGTACTAAAATAGCAGTTTGTGGGGATCTCTTACTTGAACAAACCTCATGCGTCACCTCGAGTTACCTAATATTTTAACTGGGATCATATTAAAACTAATGTATCTATACAGAAAACAGTACCTGCATAACTCGTTGTTTAATCGTGGCCGGTCCAGCAGCACACACCTCCAATATAATATAGTCTATTAATTGTAACGCAAACAGTCCCCCTTCCAATCGTTTTAAGTAATTCGAGTCCTCATTTTCATCTCCATCCTCCAAGCCATCATCTACAGCCTCCACTTTTTCTAAATATTTAAAATGCAATTCGAGAAGACGGTCAACTTTTTCGTGGTCGTTTTCAGTGAATTTGCTGATTAGTCTTTGCCGCTGTGAACCTCTGGAAATAATTGGCATTTGGGTTTTAATATTTTCTACCTACATTTATTTTTGTGTTCGTTACTTCAGCAGTAGGTACTGATAGTTGTGCTTTTTACTTTCTAAGGTTTGTTCCTATTTAACTAACCTGCAATTTCTTAACATAGATGCAATAATTGAACAAACATGCTCTTCATGCTCTTCTGAAGATAACACTTTTCTTCTGTTTTTCTTTGGCGTTTTCATAAATAGCGGAAATATAGTTCTTAGACCCAAAATATCGACAAATTTATTGCCTAAAAGTTGAAAAATTACAAAGATTGGTTTATTTGGGGCTTAAAGTAAAACTTACAATTATCTTTGCCATGGGGTCCAGCCATAGCATAATCTACTACTTTAAGGGACCCATTTCGTGACGTTTTCTTTTCTCGCAGCATCAAATTCATGAGTTGCAACCCTTCGCCCTTCAGAAATCTTTCTCTGTTTCCAACTGCCATTAAAGAACTACACAAACTAAAAAAATTGTTCTAGTAAAAAAAATTAAAATAAATTTAGGCACATTGAAGGAAAAACTGAATTTTACAACACTGCTTCTACCCTCCTACCAATTAAACAAATTTTCCATTAATTCGTGCTCCTCTGCACTTGAGGGATCATGCCTTTTATAAAAGGCTAGTTGTTGCAACAGTGTATCAATTCCGTCAATTTCTCCCAACATTATCCTGTTTTTGTCATTGTCTTGGAGAACAATTGACAACATTTCACTAACATAGAGTTTGTTTTGGTCAAAGGGAGCTTTAATTCGGAGTCTTTTAAGTAACCAGGATAATAGTCCTAAAATGTTTTTCAAACAATAGTAATATAGTTGAACTTCATAAGATTATAAAAAATAAAATAAAATTAATATTTAACTTTTTTCTATTAGAAATAATTGCCACAAAAACAATACCGTCGGATTTTCTATTTAAATTTTATTTAGAAAATTGTAAGCAGACCTTGCCTACACTCTGAGAGTAAGCGCTTATACAGTGATGGGCTAAAATATGAAACAAATTCATTTAAAAGTCAGGTATTCATTTGTTGAAAAAACACTCGGACACGTCGATTATAATTTTTTCTTTCGAATTTTTTGCCTCAAAAAGAAATTATACAGGGTGTGTCAAAAAGTAGATGTAGCAAAAATTTTTTGTATTTTAAATAGAACCCTATTTTTTTCAGTCGAATTTTGAATTCTAAGTCAAATTCTGCGCATAATTTATGTAGCATACCCTATCCTTATCTCTAACGGTTTTAGAGAAAAATTACATCATACAACGAAATTTTTCTTTAAAAAAAGTTACATGTACCTACTTAAAGGTAAACAGGTAAATTTAAATGAATTGTCACTACGATAGCAAGTCATGTGTCAATCAAAAATAATTTTAGGTAAAATTTTGAAAAACGGTGATCATGGTGCATTTAAATGAAACTCAAAGAATCGAAATTTTAATTTTAATTGGATGTGGAGACAAAACAAGAAATCAAGAAGAAGCTCCTTCTCTGAATCTAGGAAAGAAACGTTAGAGCTTCTAACACAGAATCACTTTCCAGGCAGCCAGATTCTGACCAATCAATACACAGCTGTACTGGGACGATCAAAACGGCCCAAGAAAGACGACTGGTACACGGTCAAAAGAATCATTACTCCACAGATAATACGGGCGGCAGTTAACTCATTCCTCCCGTACAAATCGCCAGGAGAGGACGACATATTCCCAGCTTTGTTACAAATCGGACTGGATGTACTACAGCCTTATTTAATGAGATTATTCAGAGCCAGTCTAGTTTGGAACTATATACCAACTAGCTGGTCAGCAACCAGGGTAATTTATATACCCAAGGTGGGCCGCACTTAACCGCATCCAAATTCGCTCAGACCAATCAGTCTGACTTCATTTCTGTTAAAGAGCCTCGAGAAAATACTGGACAGGCACATCAGGGACGGTGTGCTTACTGATCGCCCACTCAGCGCCCACCAGTATGCCTATCAAACAGGCAAATCAACAGAACTAGCCCTTAACAACTCTATCTATACTTAGAGAAGGAAGCCAAATGGGCAACCTACAGAATGCATCAAGCAGCAACCAACAAACCGCAGTTGACAAAAGTACGCAATGAAGAACTGCCCTATAATGTCGTTTATCCCAGTAGGGAGGAATGGGACAGCAATAGTGGGACTTCGCTTAGTTCGGAATTTGGATTATACACAGACGGCTCCAAAACTAATGAAGGGGTTGTAGCCGGTGTATACGGCAAAAGTCCGAAAGTAAAGTTGACAATCAGTCTGGGATCCATGGCGACCATATTCCAGACTGAGGTTCACGCCATTGAAATGTGTGCAAGGCTGCTGACAAATCGACAGTACGCACACAGGGCAATCAAGATATTCTCTGACAATCAAGCCGCTCTAAAAGCCCTTGAATCGAGATGGTGCAATTCAAAGACGGTGTGTCGAACTAAGTCTCAATAATAGAATTACCCTAGTATGGATTCCGGGACACATGGGTCTAGAGGGCAACGAGGCTGCTGACAAGCTCGCTAAGAGTGGAGCGGCAACGAAATTCACGGGACCCGAACCGGCAATAGGTATATCCCATGCTACCGCCAAGATAAAGATCCTGGCCGAAGCAACAGATAAGTGGAGAAGGCATTGGTTGAGCTTACCAGGCCTAAGGCACTCAAAGGCATTCATAAACAGCCATAGAAATCAACAGCTAACTGACAAACTACTAGAGCTTAATAAGACACATCTTAAAGCCCTAGTGGGACTGTATACCGGCCACTGCAGACTGCGACACCATATGCACAAAATTGGACTGGCGCAAGATGAGGAGTGCCGACTCTGCATGGAAGATGCAGAAACAGCGGAGCACGTACTGCAGCAGCAAGAACCAGATTCGCCCTATTTGGCGAGGTGACACTACTGCCGGAAGACATGAAGAATGTCTCCCCCAATACAATTATTAGCTTTATTAAGAAGATAGATCTATTGGGAGAAATATAAATAAGGTGTGAGCCACAATAGATCATTCGGTCGCAGTGGAGGGTTAATAGTAACCCACTCACTTTCAACCTAACCTAACCTAACCTAACCAGAAGCGTCTATTTGGTTTCAGCAGGATGGTGCTCCGCCTCATTTTGCTCGACAAGTACGAGAGTATTTGAATACTGTATTTCCCGAACAATGGATAGGTAGAGGAGGACCCATAGAATGGCCTGCAAGATCTTCCGATCTTACACCAATGAATTTCTTTCTTTAGGGTTATTTGAAATCAAAAGTGTACAAGGATAAACCACAAAATTTGGAAGACTTCAAATTTAAAATTAGATATGAAATTAGGCAAATTAATGAAAATACTGTTAAAAATGTTTTAGAAGGGGTTTTAAGTAGATTGGCATATTGTCAAGCAGTTAATGGTTGGCATTTTCAACACTTAATAAAATAATTTTCGTTTTATGATGTAATTTTTCTCTAAAACCGTTAGAGATGAGGATAGGGTATGCTACATGAATTATGCGCAGAATTTGACGTAGAATTCAAAATTCGACTGAAAAAAATAGGGTTCTATTTAAAATACAAAAAATTTTTGCTACATCTACTTTTTGACACGCCCTGTATAATTTCTTTTTGAGGCAAAAAATTAGAAAGAAAAAATTATAATCGGCGTGTCCGAGCGTTTTTTCAAAAAATCAATACCTGATGAAATGAATTTGTTCCATATTTTAGCCCATCACTGTATAGGCTGCCGTTGTCAAAAAATAAGGAAATTAATTTTTGGAAAATGACGTAAAAAATTATTTTAGAGTAATTTTTTTTTGGGCCCATGCAGTCAATTGCTTAATACCAGAATAAATGATGTAGTTAAGGAAGTTTCAGTTGATATTCTAGAAAAACGGCTGATATTAGATATTAGACATGCTAAGTGGTATATCAAATGAAAGCTTATTTAAATGCGCTTCATTTAAAATAATAATATTCGTTTAAAAAATTGTGAAAAGTTATGATATGCATTTTCTTCAACACCCACCAAAGATTTGAAACCAAAACTAGTCTGCTTATAAACTACAACATTCATAGTATTCTTTGATAAGCATGTATTTTATTTATTTGTTTTTGGGTCTTCTGCAGGAACAAGTTAACTTTCTGTAAAAACTACTAACATTTGACCCCCATACTCCTATATTTAAATGACCAGGACAGTGACAGCTATAATTTAAAAAATTAAATACAGGGTACCTATTCTATTTAAAAAAAAAAAACCTTAAGTTCATTTCATAAATCTTTTTGGTACAATATAAAATAATTTTAAAATGCGCGTCTGAGCCACCCCTACTATAATACATCATACTACTATTAAAATACTCGCATTTATTGCCTGCTGATCCACTGCTTGTAGCCATATTACAGAAAAAAAATACGAAAGTAAAGAAATGCATATATCCCAATAATTATTTCGCTTTTCTCAAACTATGTTCTCCAGACTGGCATCTGTTCCCTATTTACCTCAAATATATATTAAAATAAAAACATTGACAATAAACGTCTTTGATCCAATGCCGCCTAACCCGATTAATAACCTAAACCAGAAGGGCGCCGCCGGCCAGTCGAAACCCTTCAAATACCTATTAATGTGATTAACTAAAGGGTCATTTCATGTCAAATCAACCAGAGGCTTGGCAGGTGACCTTTTTTATAATTTTTGTTACAGTCATTCTACCCATCTAGTAGCTGAAGAATCCCAAATTTCAAATTTTTCTGACAAGTAGTTTTTTTTTAATTGATTTTTGAAAATCAAAAAAATTACCATTTTTCCTAAATACTCGATGGTACGTTAGAAGTATCTGGAGAACGAAAAGAAAAATAATTTTGAAATTTTCACTACGGCCATAGAAGGCTGCGCTCTAGCTTTAAAAAATAATTTCGCGGTTGCAGTGGTGCCAGATCTATTGATAACTGACATCAACTTTGGAATTTTAAATGAGACACCCTGTAGTTTATTTCATTTTTAGATTCTACGAAGCAATCTAGGTTTTTTTTGTATAGGATATTTTTCCATTTCTTTTGCCGTTTCTTAAATATTAATTATTTTGTGTCTTTTTTTTACCGAAACTATGTGAATTAAAACCTCAATATTTTCGTCTCCAGATGTCAAATCAACGTAACATTTTAACATCATTTAGTCAACATGTGGTACTTTAATTTTGGCAATTTAGGATCGCCGACTTCTATACAGAGTGTCCAAAAAATTAATTGCAATTCAGATTTTATAAATTTGATCAAAAGCCACTTTTTTAAGTGGAACACCCTGTATATTATTGAAGTGTTAAATAGAGTGGACCAATTGAATTTTTTTCATATAGAGTGTTCCTCTACCTATTTTGAACCGGTTTCGATTTATAAGCCATTTTATGAATAATTACTATTCATATTCGAGAACTAGGCATTAAAGATCTAAGATCTAAATCGATAAGTGTGCCATGATGTAACAACTGCAATACATAACGATGGTGACATGACATGTCTCACTTTTTAGTTTGGGTTTGCTTATGTCAGATTAAAATAGCAAAAATGGAGAATAATAGTTATTCAAATGCGGATATTTTAAATTACCTCATTTGAAAGGTATTTTCAATACCTTTTAAATGAGATACAACTACTGCTCTAGTGTAAGTAGTTCTTAAGATATCTTGATTTCTTTTAATATATGTTTAGGAAAAATGGTCACTTTTTCTGAATTTTAAAAATCAATTAAAATAAAACTACTTGTCAGAAAAATTTGAAATTTTGGATTTTTCATTTACTAGATGGGTAGAATAACTGTACCAAAAATTATCAAAATCGGTGAAGTGATGCCAAACCTTCTTTTATTTTGGTTGGTTTGATGTGGAATGACCCTAAAATATCATTTTTACAACAATCGAATTTCGAGCAGTAAGGACCATATGACAATACTTGATGGTATGGCGACATGAACGCGATAAATAAAAATAATATAGAATCTGATTATGGTGGCGATCCCTCGAGGATTTTGTAGAACGAACAAGAGCGTTTTTGTACGTTCCCTTTTTCCTATGCTCTTCAGAGTTCCGTTGCATAGCTATTTATTCTGTGACATTAGCAAACTGGCTGTTTTTTTTTACCTTGTTTTCCACATTCGGTAGTAATATCGGCTCTTAGTTCAGTTAAATTCTCAACAATAGACAGGGTGTTGTGCACACCATCGGCCTCTTCTTTCACATTTTCGTCTAACCTATTAAAACAGTAGGTATATATTTAAATATACAGGGTGTTTTCTAACTACGGTACGAAACTTCAGAGGGTGATACATAAGGTCGTTTTAAGAAAAAAAGTTCCTATGAACATATGTCCGGAGTTGCTTCGTTTCCGAGATACAGGGCGTTGAAGTTAAAAAAAAAAACGGTCATAAATATTTTTAAACCGATTTGGTTGAAATTTGGTTCAGTTATTTGAAGTAATAAGGCGCTTATTTAGCCCTAACTAGATTGAAATTATTAGGTCCAGTGGCGTATCAGTGGGCACCATAGTCAATTATAATAATAAATATAAATTATAATAATAAAAGTAAACCAGTCGTGCATTTTATGAGAAGGTGGACATTTTGCTCATTTACTGTAAGGTCGAAATTGTTTATTTCTTATTTTTGGTTGTTATTTTATGTTGCCCATGGATAACTTTTAGAATGAGTTAAAGTGATTTTTATTTTTTTTCTCGCAAACGAAGTTAGATATGGAAAAAACACAAGAGACCAAAAAGTTGTATTTGTAGTTGCTTAATCTAAAAAAAAAGGCAGTGGCCTACTTTTTCTTCTCAATAATAATTGGGTGTGGTACCTACTGAGACGCAACTGGACCTAATAATTTCAATCTAGTTAGGGCTAAATAAGCGCCTTACTACTTTAAATAACAACCAAATCGGTTTAAGGATATTTATGACCGTTTTTTTTTTAAACCTCAATGCCCTGTATCTTAGAAACGAGGCAACTCCGGACATATGTTCATCCCTCTGAAGTTTCGTACCGTAGTTAGGAAACACCCTGTATATAAGGTTATAGCCCTGGGAGAACCTAGTGGCGTGAAACGTGTACCCCTGTTTATGTGTTTTACTTTTCCTTTATATAAATGTTGATTGAAATATTAAAACAAAAAATAAATATAATAAGTAAGAAAAAAAATTAACGTTTTGTTGTAGATTTTAGTGGGCTTGCTTAAATTTAAAGGGTCACAACTTTTTTGCGTCCAAGTGGTAGAAAAGCAATGCTTCACGAGCCAATAAAGCACAGCTGGGCAAACTATTTGATGAAAGTAGTTGAGTATTATTACCTACTTACATAAAAAAAAATTTAAAACTACTTTGTACATAGTATACATAATATAAAAATACAGAGAATAAAAAAGTGGTATTTAGTTATTTAAAACTTTTAGAATGTTTAACACAGTCTTAAACAAATTTATAAAATAACACCAACAAATCAGATCTGCAACAAAAAACCACCACTCTACATGAGCCTTTTTAACTTTTCTAAAAATAAAGTGGTTGATCTTAATAAAATTCAATATATGCTTTTAAAAATACAAATTGTTTATAAAGGGCGTTGCAAAAAAGTAGATAAATTGTGTAGTTAAAACCTGAAGTAACCTGAAAGAATAATGTAATGTTATATATGTAATATTCTCAGTTATCTATAATAAATCCCTACTTACCATAAGATAACGCAATAACATGGAATTTTAATATTTTTTCTAACTAGCTCACTGAGCCATTTAAACAAAAATATATCGAAAATGGTTACTCAGGAAAGAACATTTTTTTAAGTAGGTAGTAAAGAATTTAAAAATGTAATATTTTCATTCAAGTTGTGAATACAGAGAACACAAAAAAGTTGATACTTTTTTAATGTAAGCAAAGGGTCACAGACGGCACCCACCACAATCTTTATCAAATTTTTTTTTTAAGTAATTAAAATCTTCCAGCCTAAAAACCCAAAAATCGAAAAATAACTTTAAAATATGACAGCCTGTACCTTGTTTATGTGAATTTTTGCACTAAGGTAAGTTTGGTCGAGTACTAAATTTTTTACAGAAATAATCTGTTTTGCTGTGTAATGATAAGGAGAAATATATAACTAAATTTTATCCTTTTGGTTTATACCTTTCAAGATTTTGCACTAGCAAGGCAATTACTTGATGCTCCAAAAGAGCTTCAATTAGAACATCTGCACCTTCTTCTGATTCATTAAGTATGTCCACATCAGTCAACTCTTGAAGAAGCTCTACAGTTCCCACCTTAATAAAATTGTAAAAAATAATAAGAACTGGTACCTACATAGAAGATTTTAGATGTAATTGGATTAAGGCCTAAAAATGTGTTAATGTTTGACCAGTTATGGTTCTAAAGAAAAAAAGACATGTTAGTTTTTACCCAAGCAGTTAGGTGATCACCACAATTTGCATTTAAAAGTATCCTGCACAATAAACTATTTTAGTTTCATTGTATTCCCATGGTTTAAAATAAAAAAGGCAAGAAACAATAGCAATGTAGCAAAAGCTATAATAATATAAGAGAGTGACTCACAGCAACATCACTATTATCATGAGCCAATAATTCTAAAAGACTGGGGATCACTTGCAATTTCACCAACAGAGGGTAGTAATCAGGAGCTGTAGCTAAAATTCTCATTTCCTGAAGAATTTCATGAAGTTCTATCTCACTCTCCATAAATTTGTCTGGGGAATCTGGAAACTTAATACGCATCTCACGGTTCTTAAGTGATCTCTTCTCAAAATTCAGAACTATCTTCTTTATAGTTGTAGGATCTACTACTTCACCCTGAAAACTAAAATATTGTAGAACTATTCTTGCCATACCTACCTATTTTAATCTTAAAGAGCTAATTTTCTGATTCAAAAACGGGTAGGTACCTCTGTTTGTTCTGTCTCCACATATTTAAATATTTCAGCCCGTTCTTCCTCACTAATCTGGTCCAAAGCTTGCATAGATGGGGTTGGTGATGGAGGTCTCATAATTTGTTCAGCCTTAGCTCTAGCAAGCCGTCGCATTTTGCGAGCCTTCTCTGAATTGCCCTCTTTATCTTTTCCATCTTTGGGACGCTTTAAAGCTTGTGGCGGCTGGAAATAACATAATTATGAATGTGATTGTAACATTAAAAATTTGTTCTTAACGATAAATCTAAAACTACGAAAGATAATAAATTCAAAATGCCAACCTTGTAGTCTAATAACTCTCCCACATCCATTTTAATTTACTTTTATTGTTAACAATTTAAACAAAATGAGAAATCCAGACCATTTGCTTTTGAGGTTAGATTTTTGTTGACAACTGGATTATTGAGATAAATCGCATAGTTTTATACAGATGGCGTCACTCTCTGGGCCGAACTTCCTTCAACATATTGGGGTCCTTTGGACAACCCTGAAACAAGCCCTTTTGTTAAAAAGCCACTATTGGCACAAAAAAGAAGAGAATTTGGTTGAATTATACAACCAGATATACATGTTTCTACGGGGGTTCCAAAGAAATTATGTTCATGTAACTCTATTTCTAACAATTAAAAACGTATTTTTTTATGATTTGGTTTTCTTTACTAAAACTTTCCCGAGGCGTATTTTGCCTGTGTGATAATATTATATTGCGGAAGCAATTAATTTATTTCGACTTCAAGTCATAAAATTTATAATTTACTTTTACAAAAAAAGAAAGCGTGTCAATATTTATCGCAGAAAGTACGCTGAAATTACATAAAATATTTACATTAATACGTGAATAAAAGGAAGCAGATAACACCTTTATCTTTTAATTTCCTTTTTTACTGCTTGAACTATTGCATTTTATTTGCGTATTTTAAAAACATTTTCATATTTATCGGTTAGTTGACTTGAAGTACCTAAGTGGCATGCAATAAATTCATTTGAAATTTTCTTGGTCAATTTCCAAATTTTTCAAATCAGTGAAAACACCGGTAATTTTTTCTAATTATTTTGCCGAAAGCTGCACCAGATATATTTTTGGGGTTGAACTAACTGGTGCGCGGATGCATACTGATCCAACTCTATCTTAAAGATTTTAAAGAAGAATGTCAACTTTATTATTTATTTATCGTAAAACTTCTGAACGTAGTTGAATAGACGTCGCTACCCTATGCTTGCCGAAAATCGAAATCAGCTGTCAATGAGTCAATGTCAATCAAATGTGTATAATCTGTAAATGCTGTTGGTTCAGATTTACCTAGTTTTTAGTGAAAAACTGTGTTAAAAGCCAGAAAATGAGCCTCTATTTAAAGATAATTTTCCTCAACACGTGAAAAATTTGAACTTTCTCCAAAACATTGATTTTTTGGGGTCCGGTCGCAGTGATAAATATTTTATAAGAAAGATGTCTGGAGTATTTGGATACAGCCGTGAGGCCGTCAGGGTTAAAGTTAAGGTAACTTTAAACTTTTCAATTAAAAAGTATATAGGTTTATTTCATTATATTCCTGAGCACAATGTTAAAAGCCTGGAAGCCTATATTTTCGGTCCTAATGTGCCAATGGGATAGCCTACTGCATACTGAAATCCTATTTTATCCCATAAAATAAAAGCCCCCTATTATGATATCACCCTAGAAAACATTATGATATCACATCAATAATTCATTCAATGCGTCAGTAATTATGCATATATATTTTTTAGAAATGCGAAGGCAATCACCCTGTAGAACTGAGAAAGTTTAGTGTAGATCCTCAAATAACATCTTTTGAGGTGCTCCAAAGCATCTTGGCAAAAGCCTTTGATTTGAAAGGAGACTTTGCAATATGCTACCGAGCCTATGATGTTACAGGCCAAGAAGTTTATATGAGACTTCTATCAGATTGGGACTTGGATGCTGCATTTGTAAAGTAAGAACAAGTATTTTAAAATTGAAAATTGCAGGCTGTGAATAGTGGCAATTTAAATAACTGATAGATTCATAGGTGACTACCTACACTGCCCTTGTTTAGTTCATTTAGTGTAGTTAGAAAAAGATAAGTGCAACTGCAAAGTTTATCATATCATATTTGGTCTTGGCCACCATTTGCTTGCTATTGAAGATAAGTGCAACTGCAAACTTTATCATATTTGGTCTTGGCCACCATTTGCTTGCTATTTTAATGGTACCTACTATTTTTTATGTTATTCTTTGATCTTTAGAGCTCACAATACATCAGTAGCCACCAGTCAAGAGCCTTGTCTTTGCTTACGAGTGGATTTAAAACCATTTGAAGAACAAATAGAAGATTGGGAACAGAAACAAAATGTTTCCATTATTACCCAAATTAGAACTACAACCAGTCAAGAAGCAGTGAAGACACCTGCTTCTAGATTTCATGGCATGTTTAATCAGGTATAGGATTGAGTAATTACCTATTACTGTCTTATTTTATTTGAAAAGGGAGAAACTAATTGTTGTGGGGAGTAACACTGTAGATTTTTTTACATTAGAACATATTTAATCAAAAACTAACATCATTAATCCGGTTTCTTAGATCCCCTTTATTCTTTAGGTTGGCAAAACTCTAAATTTGGTTCAAAAAGCATTCAATTTTGGCGAAGATGGTAATACTAATGTGCAACCACCTAGACCACCATTGAGTGATGGTGAGTTTAGGCGATTTTGTGATGCAGTTGGCCAAATCATTTATACAAAGGAACTTAGATCTGTTATTTATTATGGGGGTATAGAACCAAGTTTAAGGTAAGTTTGAGCAATCTTAGTTTAGGTCTTTTATTAAGAAAATTATGTATATTTTTTTGAATGTTTAATAATAATAATAGATACTTTTCTTGTCATGTAAAAACGTTCTTAATTAACATCGACAATGTCAATATTGTATACATGGTTAGATGTTAGATTACAAACAGATGCGAATAAACTCAAACTCACACTCAAACTCAAATATACTTTATTGTTGAAAGAATTGTTCATTCTCATTAACAAAGTTGCAGTTCTGAATTTACTACAATATAACAGCATACAACAATTAAAACAGTAAAATCTAATGTAACAATGACCAATATGACCATCTTTCACAATACACTTAAGTACACAAAACATTTAACAATTATTCGTGAACGTCTAAAAATATAAATATATAAAACTACAAGTTATGCGTACTTATAATATAATATTTAAAGTGTATCAGACTAACAATGGGCACATCCAATAATTAATAAATTACCTATATCGTATATCACAATATATATATGGTGTTCCACAAGGAACAGTTTTGGGCCCTACTCTATTCGTTCTATATCTAAATGACATTGAATAAGCAAGTGCAAAATTCAATTATTTGCTGATGATACATTAATCTATGTTGTGGGTTGTAACGGCAATGAAATAATTAACACTTTAAACTCAGAACTTAAAAATTTGTGTGACTGGTTGAATGTCAATAGTTTAGCAATTAATACAGACAAAACGAAAATGATGATTATTAAAAGTAAATATAATGCCACCGATATAGCTTCTAACACAACTATAAAAATTAACAATGTACAAATAGAACAGGTAACAAACTTAAAATATCTTGGTGTAGTTATAGACCAAAATTTATGTTTTTCAGACCATCACTTATATATTTGCAATAAAATTGCCAAAAATGGTATTGATTGAGTAACTCTGAAATTAGTACTTTGCAGAAACAACAAAATCAAGCCATGCGTACTATTTTAAATTGCAGTCGTTATACTAGAATTAAAGATATGCTAGAAATTACAAATTTCCTAAGTGTTAGGCAAACTATAGTCTTTAACACAATGGTTTTTATTTTCAAAATGTTACATGAACTACCTCCAAAACATTTAATTGAGAATTGTGTACATGTGCGTGATCTCCACAGTTATAATATTCGAATAAGAGATAACTTTTATATTCAGCCAGTAACAACAAAGTCTAGTCAGAATAACCTTTTTCATAATGGTTTAGAGCAATATAACGAACTCCCCGCCAATATAAAGAGCGGTGAAAATATAAATAGATTTAAAGCAGAATGCAAAAAATATATTAGAAGTAGGATTGGTCCTTAAATGTATAGTAATTTATATTTTCAAAATATATTAGCTGTAGGTTATATTGTTGACTCTTTGAGTACATAGATAATTATTTTCTATTTTTGTTTATATATTATATATCTGTCAATTAAGGTATTAAACATACAGAACAGAAAGATTACTGGCAATAGATGGACTTACTAGTTATGGGCAGAGAATTATATACTTTAATACAGCTCATGAGGAGATCTTTACAAAAAAGAGCTTTTAAGACCTTTAAATTACTTCTACCACTACCGGTTCTGACAATCATTAAAGTTGGATCTTTTAAATACAGCGCATTTATATACAAGTAGGTAGTGCTTACGAGGTCATAATATTAAAGACTTTGAATTTTCCCCCTCATGATTCTCTGCAATGCATCCCAAGCAATATCCTAACTACTTGCTTTTGAACTACAAACACTATTTCCATGTGCACTAGAAACACAATACCAAAACATGATGTTATACACAATTATTACCATCAACTTTAGTAGATCTAACACTTCTTTTATTTTCATCTTGCCAAGATCGACCAATGGTACCATTCTAAGAAATCCAAAAAAACTAATTGGTACAAGAATGCTTCTTTTTCTCTAATATATTCTTTCAAAAATACCAGTCGTTTGAAAGTTACATGGGAAAGTTCCATAAGCCCTCGCCTCGGTTCATCTTTTTACCATCCGCAGCCTATTTTCTTGAAGAGACTTCTTAAATAATTAAGACAACCATCAAACAGTTCTCTGTCTTTTAATTTCAAACTTAAAAGATTGTCAAAATTACATGATGTCCTAAAAAAAGTTACAGTTTATGAATAACCGATGTAAAATATTATAATTTTTAAATAATACAACTTACTTGTTTTGTACATTCCATAAATAGTGTCAGGGACAAGAACCGACATATACCGTCGTCTTTTCATTTGCCAAGTACGATCTTATAAGCTTGCTGGGCACACCAAGTATACCATAACACTCTAACTGCTAACTTATGCATCAACAAGTCATGATCTAACAAGCCAGTAGCCTTACTAAGGTGTATATACAGACAGATACCATCATTCCCCTATCTACTTGCTCTATTGTATAGTTTAAAGATTGAATATTGAAGCTGCTGCTATTGTTGAACGCTTCGGAAGAAAACCATTTTGCCCGACTTAGAATAAGTTGTTCATTATAAAGTAATCTGATAAAGTCAAAGTCAAAATCAAAAAATGCTTTATTGTAGAAAGAATCAGTTTTCTTATTTACAAAGCTTCTTAATGTTAAAGTATCTTAAATATAAGTTAAAGATTTTGTTTAAAAATATCCTGAATATAATATGTCGATATACAGGGTGACGCGGATCTAAATGAACATACTTCAACACAAGACAAAGAATACCTTGGGGGTTCTTAATCACCCATCTTTGATAGTTCAATTGTCGATAGTTAATAAGATACAGGGTCTTTTATGAACTTCAGCAATTTTTTGTTCTTGTCATATTTTTTAATGCACTCCGTATAAAATTTTCATATTGGGTCAACATCTGTAACCTATCTGTCGCTTAAAATGGCAGTATCAGAAAATTTTAAATTCCAGGCCCGTATTAAAAAAAGTTGACATTTTCAATTTTTACATTTTTAACACCCTGTAGATCAATTTTTTCAAAATATTATTTTTTTATTGGAAAGAGCATAAAGAATTGACCCTAACGGCATTATTTTCAAAGTTCCCGCACCCATCACTTGATTAGAATAAATGGTTGTTTTGTAAAAAATTTCAAAATGGTGCATATTTGGAAATTAGAAATTAAGAAAATAACAATAAAAAAGCAAAAACTGCTTCCGAAGTAAAAAAATAAATGTACTAAACGTTTAATAGTTTTAACGAGACTAAATTTTAGGGAACAACACAACAACAAATAACAAAGTAATAATAATAATAACAAAACTGCAAGATAATGATTGCTTTTTAGACATCGACAAAAAATCGTAAATTACAGTCAGAAATTTCAAACTTTGTAAAGTAGGCTTTGCCTCATTTAAAAACAAACCAAAGACTATCGAGTTACTGTTCCATAGCAACAATTCAAGTCACTATCAGATATGTGACAGTTGTCTGACCTTTGTTAGTATTCGGTTAACAATTATTGCAATTTTCTGTTGAAGATGCCTTACCAATTTTCAAATGCCGAATATGCCGACATTATTTTTGTATACGGTTTTTGTAACGGTAATGGAAGAGCTGCTGTTCGGGAATATCGTAGGCGATTTCCGGGTAGAAGATGTCCATATCACAAAACATTTGCAAATGTATTTTTATTTGCTGGAGAACATGGACATTTTCCCACCGACAATAATATTGATCAACCAATACGACATCCAGTTCAGGAGGAAGAAGATATCTTAAATCTTGTTGAAGATAATCCCAAAACATCTACTCGAAAAATTGCGACACGTCTAGGAATCCCGCAAAAAAGAGTTAATGTAACACTGCAAAAGGAAGGCTTGCATCCGTTTCATGTTCAAGAAGTTCAAAGATTGGAACCTGGCGATTATGCAAACCGGTTACTCTTTTGCCAGTGGCTCAGTAGACACCAAAGGAGTCTTTATCGAATCCTCTGGATCGATGAAGCACAATTTACCAGAGATGGTGTAAATAATTCAAGGAATTCCCATGTATGGTCGTTAGAAAATCCACATGCCATCAGACAATCGCATTCGCAGCACAAATTTTCCATAAACGTTTGGGCAGGTATAATAAATAATAAATTAATTGGGCCGCACTTTTTTGCTGAAAGATTAGATGGAAATCAATATTTAAATTTTTTACAAAACATTTTGCCAGGACTTATGCAGAATGAAAATGCTAACGTGAGAGGGCTCTTTTTTCAACATGATGGGGCCCCACCACATTTTTCAAGGGTTGTATCTGAATTTTTAAATATTACGTTTCCTAACAGATGGATAGGCCGTGGAGGGCCCCATTTATGGCCAGCCAGGTCGCCGGACTTTAATCCTTTGGATTTTTTTTTCTGGGGGAATATGAAAAATTTGGTTTATTCAGAAGAAATCAACACGCGGGAGCAGCTTTTGCAACGAATTATTAATGCTTTTCAGGAAATAAAAAATAACCCAGACGCAATTAGAAAAGCAGTGTCAAATTTAAACATCAGAAGACGAAGATGTGAACAAGCCAATGGAGGGCATTTTGAACAGCTTCTTAAATAACAGTGTTCTGCTAAAGTGCTCTTAAAATTAATTCTTGCTAAAACTTTTTCTATGTATTAGATTTTAAGCAGTCGATTTTAACTTGCAGTTTTGTTATTATTATTATTACTTTGTTATTTGTTGTTGTGTTGTTCCCTAAAATTTAGTCTCGTTAAAACTATTAAACGTTTAGTACATTTATTTTTTTACTTCGGAAGCAGTTTTTGCTTTTTTATTGTTATTTTCTTAATTTCTAATTTCCAAATATGCACCATTTTGAAATTTTTTACAAAACAACCATTTATTCTAATCAAGTGATGGGTGCGGGAACTTTGAAAATTATGCCGTTAGGGTCAATTCTTTATGCTCTTTCCAATAAAAAAATAATATTTTGAAAAAATTGATGTACAGGGTGTTAAAAATGTAAAAATTGAAAATGTCAACTTTTTTTAATACGGGCCTGGAATTTAAAATTTTCTGATACTGCAATTTTAAGCGACAGATAGGTTACAGATGTTGACCCAATATGAAAATTTTATACGGAGTGCATTAAAAAATATGACAAGAACAAAAAATTGCTGAAGTTCATAAAAGACCCTGTATCTTATTAACTATCGACAATTGAACTATCAAAGATGGGTGATTAAGAACCCCCAAGGTATTCTTTGTCTTGTGTTGAAGTATGTTCATTTAGATCCGCGTCACCCTGTATAAAAAAAAAATACATAGGCCTAGTTTAACACAATACAAAGGTACAACAAATAGATATACAGAAAACAAAAAATAAAAGTACAGACTTAACAAACAACCCTATATAAAACAGTGTTCCCCGGTAGCAAGATTACCGTTTAATCTGAAAAGGCTAGATTCTTTATACAGACGTCAACAATAAATAAATAGGAAATAAAAAACTTGAAGTCTTCCTCCACAAAATAGATTTAATGTTTTAAAGGTTTATCCCTACATGTTTTGGATGTTTAAACATGTCGGGATAAACCTTTAAAACATTAAATCTGTTTTTTGGAGGAAGACTTCAAGTTTTTTATTTCCTATCATAGAATACCATCATTCCCCTATCTACTTGCTCTATTGTATAGTTTAAAGATTGAATATTGAAGCTGCTGCTATTGTTGAACGCTTCGGAAGAAAACCATTTTGCCCGACTTAGAATAAGTTGTTCATTATAAAGTAATCTGACAAAGTCAAAGTCAAAATCAAAAAATGCTTTATTGTAGAAAGAATCAGTTTTCTTATTTACAAAGCTTCTTAATGTTAAAGTATCTTAAATATAAGTTAAAGATTTTGTTTAAAAATATCCTGAATATAATATGTCGATATATAAAAAAAAATACATAAGCCTAGTTTAACACAATACAAAGGTACAACAAATAGATATACAGAAAACAAAAAATAAAAGTACAGACTTAACAAACAACCCTATATAAAACAGTGTTCCCCGGTAGCAAGATTACCGTTTAATCTGAAAAGGCTAGATTCTTTATACAGACGTCAACAATAAATAAATAGGAAATAAAAAACTTGAAGTCTTCCTCCACAAAATAGATTTAATGTTTTAAAGGTTTATCCCTACATGTTTCGGATGTTTAAACATGTAGGGATAAACCTTTAAAACATTAAATCTGTTTTGTGGAGGAAGACTTCAAGTTTTTTATTTCCTATCATATCAACTCCACTGTAAGTATGGACTACTTTTTCAATTTCAATAAATAAATACCTGTAAGTGTGCAACATTCAAATCGAAAATGCGTCAAAGTAAGCAAGTTCTGGTTAAATAGGTATTTATAGAACTGAATTGGAGATCAAACCCCGTTTTTTATGAGTTTAAAATGAGGCAAAAGTCAGAGACAATGAGATAAACAATGAAATAAATTGAGGGTGCAAATGAAACAATATATTCAACAAAGAAACGCTAAACAAGGAGAGAAAAGGCAGAAGACTTATTCCTCAAAGCTGTCCTCAAAGTACTTCCCCAGTGAATAGTATGCTCTTTTCAACAGTAAAGACTTAACGACCCGTCTAAATCTTCTGAATGGCTTTATTGATCTTATGCTACCTGGTAAATGATTATACATCTTTTTGGCATTATAAAGTATTGAATTTTATATCTGTGTTGAGTGGGGTATTGGTAATGGTATGTTTCCTATTTGTCGGGTGTTATAGTAGGTATTTGCATGTTCAGCAGGACTAAATTTTTTGTAAAGCAGACAAACTGTTTCTAGAATGAAGATACCGGTTAGAGTTAATATTTTGTGTCTTATGAATAAAGGTTTACAGGAATCTCTGATTTTTGCCTTGAACATATATGTGCAAAGTACATTGTTCTTATTGTTCCAAAATCTAACTCTCGCGACGCAACCCTAAGAGCATAACAGCTGGATGCTATTTTGCTGCACAGACTTAAAATGTGCTGCCCAAAGGACAATCGGTTATCTATGTAGATGCCCAAAAATTTAGCACACGTTTTGTTTAAGATAATGTTGCTGTCGAGACTGATATCACCCATGGAACAGTTGAAATGCAAGATATTTGTCTTGGAAATGTTAAATGACAGATAATTAGCATCACACCATTGTTTAATTTTAATAACATCTCTCGAGATCGTATTATATAATTCATTTGAGTTCCTGTTGTGCCAAAGTATTGTTGTATCATCCGCGAACAAGGTAAATGAACCGCCAATATCC
Organism: Polydrusus tereticollis; assembly: GCA_963920685.1. NCBI lineage: Eukaryota > Metazoa > Arthropoda > Insecta > Coleoptera > Curculionidae > Polydrusus > Polydrusus tereticollis. The sequence goes on from OY987327.1 coordinate 66,473,618, forward strand.
AGAGAGGCAACATCATTTATGTATAACAGGAAAAGAATGGGGCCCAGAACAGAACCCTGTGGAACACCACAACCAATCCTTAGCTCATCAGACTCGGATTCCTGGACTCGCACCTTCTGGGTTCGGTCGGTCAAGTAAGATCGAAACCACTCAAGAGTTACCCCTCTAAAATCATATAGCTCCAATTTCCGCAACAGTATTCCATGATCAATGCAATCAAAAGCTTTTGACAGATCACAGAACACTGCCGCAGCCACCTCCCCATCATTAATCTTAAAATAAAGTTTTTCCGAAAACGAGAAACCAGCATCGTCCGTTCATTAAAAGAAACTAGATACAAAACAAAATAATATATCTTGGTGGCGAGGTCTAGCATAGCTATTCTACCTAACCACCCTTTAAGACCAATAAACTGTAAACACTACTGTAATATAAATAAATATACTCTAAAATTATACCTAATCATACAATAATAGAAATGACAGATAACTAGTGGAGCAAAATATTACGAGTAGGTAATTATTGGACACGTTTTAAGAGTTATAAATATTATTTATGAAGTGAGCTTTTTCCATTGGTTACATACTTTTTTAGCTTTCTTCGTACCCCGTCAACAGATACGCAAGACTTGATATCGATGGGCAGTGAGTTAAACGTTTTGACTGCATTGTACGTGAAAGATCGTTGGAATAATGCAGTTTTATGCTTTGGAGTGGAATAAAGACCGCGATGGCGCGTAGCTCTTTCATGAACGTCACTCCCCTTAATCAATTTATCATACAGATATTTGGGTGTCTGATCCTTAGATATTTTGAAGACCAATAGTGCTAAGTGAATAAAGAATCTTTCCTGAAGGTACAACCAAGTAGAGTTCAGGAAAGCGGGTGTAATGTGATCAAACTTACGCAGCCCAAGACTGGATCTAAGACAAGAGTTTTGCACCCCTTGTAAGCTATTTATATCTTTGACGGTCAGGGCTGGCCAGTACAAGACGTCACCATATGCCAAATGAGAAAGAACAAGAGAATCAGTCAGCCTCAGTTTGGCATTAACACTCAAAATATCTTTGTACCTATACAAGAGTTTAAGCTTAGCGTAAGATAATAATAATAATAATAATAATATATTGTCTTTATTGAGGACGTAAAATCAAAAGCAAGAAAAGAAAATTACAATTCCCAAAAGGCGAAGTCTAGCTAACGGAATTGTCAGCTACTCAACATTAACCTAATAATATTTAAATACAAAAGATAAAAATATTCAATATCATTTGCTTTTTTTAAATAATTATAAACATGGACATAGCTATTATAAACGAAATAATTACGAAACTTATCATTAATACGTTAAATCTTCCTATGTCTCAACAACGTTTTCCTGCTTATTAAATATTGCCAATTTAAGTTTTTTACGAAACAAAGACGTAGTCTCAATATCAAAGTAAGCAATGAACTGATTATAGAGCACTACTATGTTGTATGTAAAAGAGCGCTGGAAGATAGCTGTTCGGTGCTGAGGCATAGTAAGAGGATTCGATCTAATAGGTATAGCGTGAACATCTCGGCGAAAAACAAGTTTAGATCTTAAATACGAAGGGACAGATGATTTAAGCAGTTTGTATGCAGACACAAGTAAGAGGTACTGATATGAGTAGGAAAATTTCAGCCATTGAAGCTGTCTAATTTTATTTGAAATGTGATCAAATTTCTTCAATCCAAAGATAAATCGGCAGCAGTTATTCTGGATTCTTTGCAATCTTTGTCTATCAATATAACTCAGACATGGGTAATACACAGTAATACAGTAGGATACCTTGGACAACACATAAGATTCACACAGTTTTTTGCGGACCTTGAAATTTAAGATATGTTTATTGGCATACAGCACCTTTAAAGATGCATAGCAAGCTTTGCTTAAATTAGATATATGCTGAGAAAATCTTAACTGTGAATCCAGATAAACACCCAAATTTCTGGAGGCATCAGTAAATTCAAGTACTTGACTGCCCATTTCAACGTTTACGTAACTTTTTAGAAATTCGGAGCAATTGGCAGGTGAAAATAATAATACTTTAGTTTTCTTGGCATTTAATTTTAAATTATGTTTTTCGCTGTATAAAGTTATTGAGTTAAGATCCGAATTTACATTTGCTTCAATTTCATTATAGTCCGAAGGATCAAACGTGTAAATTAGCTGTGTATCATCAGCGTATCTTTGGGTCTGCGAAAATTTTACAACTGTACACAAGTCGAATGTATATAAAAGAAATAAAAGTGGCCCCAGAATAGAGCCCTGTGGTACTCCAGATTTAACTTCTCTAAATTCAGAAATACCAGAATGCACCCTCACGAACTGCAGTCTGTTAGCTAAATAATTGTGAAAAAATGAAAGGGCACAATCATCAAGGCCGAAATACCTGAGCTTTGCAATAAGCAGCTTGTGGTCAACGGTGTCGAATGCCCTTGAAAAGTCCAGCAAAATTAAAATGGTGGCAAAGCCACCATCTATCGCCCTTATAATAAGGTCGACAACATGTAGCAAGATTGTTGTCGTTCCATATCCAGGGCGGAATCCAGATTGACTGCTAGGTATTATGCCACACTCGCTCACATATACAAATAACTGATTATAAATTACTCTTTCTAAAATTTTGCTTAGAATAGGTAACAGACTAATTGGCCTTAGGTCGTTCAGCGTAGATGGATTACTTGTTTTGGGTATTGGACTTATTATTGCAGTCCTCCAAGCGGCAGGAAAATACCCCTGCTCCAAACAAACATTAATAACGTGAGTGAAATGGTTTAACACAATTGGAATACTTAATTTGACCATAGTTAAAGTAATGCCATCCGCCCCAGCAGAATTCGATTTCAACCCGTTTATAATTCTTTTAATTTCGTGCGGTGATGATAAACGAAAATTAAACCGTGACTCACCATACCTGTTATTTTCAAAATAATCAATAGACTCCCTATCTGCTGGAATATCAGAAAACGCCGAGAGAAAATAGTTATTGATACTGTTGGCATCCTTGAAATTGTCTGGTAACTGTGTTTTTGTCTTTGACGATACTCCAGCAGTCCTCAGCCGCCTCCAGAGAGTTGCCGCATCCTGAGAATTGGCAAACCGAAGGTAAGCTGATTTCTCCCTCCTCACAGACGCCAAAGCAAAATTACGTAACCCTTTATAATTTTCCCAATTATGTGTATTTTTATTATTTTTATATTTTGTAAGGGCTTTATCTCGTTCATTCAACAGTTTCTTAAGAGCGTCCGTGAGCCAGGGAGCGGGAGGCCTACTGAGTCTGACAGTCCGTACTGGCGCATGCCGGTCAAAAATACCCAGCAAATTCTCGTTAATAAAATTTATTTTATCCTCTATATTGTTGATGCGATAAATATTGTCCCATCGTATTTTGCGCATATCCGCAAAAAATGCATCCTCGCCAAAATACCTAAAGCATCTGTACGTATACATTCTCTGAGTTGACCGAGACGCCACGGATAATTCACAGAACACAAGACTGTGATCTGAGATGAAATCTGTATTAATAGTGCCATGGTTTGTGACCATATCAGGCGTGTTTGTGAAAATAGGATCCAGAAGTGTTGTAGTCGTCTCGGTCACTCTAGTTGGTTCATCAATTATCTGATTCAGATCGTAAGCAATGCAGCAGTCACTTAGCGGATTTGACAAATTAAGTAAGTTTATATTAACGTCGCCTGTTATGAAGATACTGTCAAACACCGGCGTGATTTCAGACAACATAGAATCAAAATTTATTATAGATTCCCTGACAGAGTATGTGGGAGGTCGGTACACCACCCCAATAAGTACGGAGATCTTATTAACTTTCAGACTTACAAGTAAATGCTCCAAAGACCCACAATCGCAAGTCAAAGAATACTTCGCGGCCCCATAAGAACTGTGCACATACACTGCAACCCCTCCACCGACCCTATCAGGGCGATCCTTGCGAAACAAATCATAACCCCGAATACTTAACAGATGAGAAGGAATTTCCACCTTTAACCAAGTCTCTGTAAGACAAAGCACATCAAAGCTGTGGTTCAGAGTTAAGTCACGTACATCGGAAAAGTGAGGTACTAAAGATCTAACATTTAAATTTCCCAATTTGAATTTTTTGCTATTCATAAATTTTTTAACTAAGATCATTACCCTTTTGTATTGGGACAACAATGGACAGCTTTAAGGAGTCTGGAAATACTCCCTTGATAAAGGAATCATTTACTGCGTTCACCAACGCAGTTAGAGCTGATTCCGGCAAACATTGAAAAATTCTAATTGATAATCCATCCCACCCTGCAGAATTTTTATTCTTTATTTCGTGAAAAATGTTCTTTATTTCCTCTAAATCCGTAGGTCTAAGATAAAATGAATCAGTTACTGACGTATTTTTTAAATAGTTTAGTGCTTTAGTGGGTCACCTTTATATGTAATTTTACCTGCTAGCTCACCTGCAATAGTGCAATAAAACTTGTTAAATTCATTTGGCTCTATAGTGGTTGAAGCCTTTATTTTTACCACTTTTCCCTCGTATGCTGTTAATAACTTAACACAGTTTTTTAAAAATACTGGAAAAAATTGACTGGTCTATAATTTACAATGTCATCAGGATTGCCATTTTTATAGGTTGATACAACTTTAGCCAGCTTATCAGGAAAAATATCATGCCCAAAACAGCCATTTATAATATTACCTAGGAGAACGCTAATAAGTCGAACTGTTCGCGGACAATTTCTACGAGCAGTTCGACGAATACCCAACAACCGATCCCGAGAGGGACGCGAGGATCTCCAGAACAATACGAATTTATAGTTCTATCGAGCACCCCATACAGAACATTCGCAATATTTCTATGGAAGAAGTTAAAGACGTTATAAAATTCATTAAACCTAGAAAAGCTCCGGGTTTCGACTGTATAAAAATGAAAGCGTTGAAAAATTTGCCTGACAATGTATTAATGAACGTAGTAAATATAGCACAGGCTATTTTAGAAAAGGGCCGCTTCCCCCAGTTTTGAAAAAAAGCCAAAGTTATCTTGATTCCAAAGCTAGGTCAAGGCTAAACTTTAGTTTCAGGATATCGACCCATCAGCCTTCTGTCATGTCTATGCAAGATTGCTGAAAAGCTTATACTCTATTGTGTAAACGATTTCATATTTGAAAACAATATTTTACCACCTAAGCAGTTCGGTTTCCGTTCTGATCATTGCACGGTGCGTCAGACAAACAGATTGGCTTCAAATATATCATCCGTCGTTGGACAACTGGAGCGGTCTTTTTCGATGTCAGTAAAGCGTTTGATAAGATCTGGCATGACAGACTTATAGTAAAGTTAATAAGATTACATATGCCAAACTACCTAATTAAGGTAATTCACTCGTTCTTGTCGGACCGGATTTTCGCAGTTTCGTCAGAGAATGCGCTATCAACTGTGCGACACGTCAGAGCCGGAGTACCCCAAGGTTCCCCCCTTGCGCCGGCTCTGTACAATATCTATACCAGTGATATTCCAAAATTTGCTCAAACACAAAAATAACTGTTTGCTGACGATACTGCGATTACCGCCACCGCAAAAAAGCCTAGGATGGTAATCTCAAAACTGCAACGTCATAATATAAAACTTATCGAGGCTTGGCTTGATGAATGGAAAATTCGTCTAAATGATGCCAAAACACAGGCTATCTATTTCTGGAAGGGCAGAAGCATTCAACCTACATCCAGATTGCTTGTCAAAAACTCTAGGATAAACTGGTGTCAAAATATAAAGTACCTGGGTCTGCTCTTCGATAAACAGCTGAACTGGAACGACAACAGTCTCTCGTTTGAAAAAAGCGAACGGTCCACTGAGTGCCATTTATGCCCTGATAAACAGCAAAAGTACTTTGGATCTGCGTACAAAAACTTTAATCTACAAGACTATCGTTCGGCCTGTACTTCTATATAATATCACCACCTGGAGTATCATAAAGAAGACAAACTTATTCAAAGGTTTCAGAATAAATATTTAAGAATTATGACGGGGGCGCCCCGCTATACGATGACTCATACTTTACATACTGACTTACAGATAAGGACAATAACTGGGTACATGGACAAAATTATAGTGGACTACTACAAATGGACTGACATTTCCCTGAACCCCTTAATAACACACTCACATATACATTGAAACCCTTTAAACTAGTGATGAGATAATTCGAATTAAAAATAATCGCTAATCCGATTTTTCAAATAATCGTTATCATCCGATTATGAAAATATAATTCGAATTATTTGATTCGAATGATGAGAATCTGAATGCTCGCGCAATTTAATCACCCAAAATCGTTCTGCGATCTGCCAGGCCTTAACCGGCGTTGCCACAGCTCGCTCAATCGAGCGAAATCTTGCTCTTTTTTCAGAATCGCTCTGTCGCTCCGACTTTATTAAAATAGTTTCAAACAGCTGATCTTTTTTTAGTGCCGGGTCTAATTATTTAGGTTATTATATTTTAAACTTTTAAAGAAAACTGGAGTAATAAAGAAAATAATAATCTAACGGCAACAGCGCGCTACTCTCGGGGACAATAATCGGCGATCGGCAGCCCTTGTTGGTGGTAGCTGCCCATATTCGATGTGTATTATGAATGATATATAATTCGAATTATAATGCGATTATTGAAATCATTCATAACCTGATAATCCGATTATTAAAATAATACGATTTTTCCCAACACTACTTTAAACCCATACAGATAACCGAGAGACTGGCTCATTCCTCGTCTCCTCCCCCCGCCTGCACCTTAACTTGCTTCCGAATAAATATAATCAAATGACTCAAAAGTAAATACTTTCCTACTGCATTATACCTGCTCAGCTCAATAAGAACCACTAAACTGGCAGGAATGTCGTCAACTCCCGTGGAATATTTCATTGGCAACAACTTAACCCTCTGCAGCAGTCGTAGGCTCCTGGATTTTTTAAAAAAAGTTATCGTTTTTAGAAAGGTAGTGTGGAAACATTTGTTAAATGTTTATCCAGATGGAATGACAGGCCGGGATCGCATGGATTATATAAAGAAAAAGGCAACTGAATATGAGAAATTAAGGGAGATATGGAAACAAGCGATTGCGCAGGTCTGTATTTTTTCAAAATTTAAAATTATTCCATTTTAAACATCATACAGAAGTGATGCTATAAACTTATAAAGCATTTCCCAACAATACAAAATAATTTTTTTAGGGACCTGTGGTTGGAGAATTAGCTTATACCACAGGAATGGTTAGGAAAGATGTTTTAAGGACAGACAGACACCACCCGTTTTACGCGGGCAGCGATGATAATCAAAATATAGCTTCTTTATTTAATATTTTGACAACGTAAGTGTGAACTCTATTAACGTTGTTTAACACACACCACCTGTTTTACTTTGTTGATCTTTTGATCAGGGTTCATTTGACATATTATGCAGGAGATGGCATTACTTGTTTGCGAAATGTTTCTGTGCCTTTTCATTAATTAATTTTTAATGTCTAATTGCTCTTGTCAAAAATTTGACGTTTGAAATGAACTAATCAACGACATTTCTTATAAATTAAATTTTAAAAACAAGTATATATCCAGAAGCTCTTAAAATTGGTGTAATAAAACCTATTTTTAAAAATGGAGATTCAAGTAAAATTATATCTTCATTAGCTAAAGTTTTTGAACAAATTTTAAAACTACGAATTGATAATTATTTAGAAAAATTTATTTTATTTCTAAAAAACAATTTGGGGGCCAAAAAAATAAATCGACGAAAGATGCTATTTGCTATCTAGCAGAACAAATATACAATGCATTAGATAATAAAACACCTTGTATTTGTATTTTTCTGAATTTAGCAAAAGCCTTTGATAGTGTTAGCCATAATTTACTATTAAAAAAAATTGAAAATATTGGATTTAGAGGAAAGCAATTAGAAATAATTAAAAACTATCTTAAAGATAGACCAACTTATGTTAAAATAGGTAAAGAAGAAAGCTATTCAAACGTATTTAAATATGGTGTTCCTCAAGGGACAATTTTAGGACCATTATTTTTTAATATTTCTATTAATGATTTATTTAGTATAAATGGCGATGGGAAAATTCATAGTTTTGCAGATGATACTGCTATTTTTTATAATGATACAAATTGGGACAATTTAAATAAGAAAATTAAAATGATTTCAAAATTATAAAAAATTGGTTTGATAATAAATTATTAACAATTAATTTTAATAAAACAAATTATCTTCCTTTTACTTTAAACCTAAATAATGTACGACAAAATATAAATAGTATCAATATAATTGATGACCATCAAATTTTAAAAGTTAATTATGTAAAATATTTAGAAAAAATTTTTGACTGTAAATTAAATTGGAATTTTCAAGTAGAATATTTGATTAAAAAATTAAAAAGTATATTACCAATTTTTTAATACATTAAAATATTTCTGGATATAAAACATCTAGAAATATTATATTATGCATTAGTCAAAACTCATTTAAATTACGGAATTTTAAGTTGGGGAGGACTAAACGGAACTTTGATTAAAAAATTAGAAGTATTATAAAAAAGATTTTTAAAAATTAAATTTAATAAGGACTATTAAAATTTGATGGCCATCGCTTATATTGACACTATTTATATTTTGTGGTACATTATTTAGGTTTAATGTAAAAGAAAGATAATTTGTTTTATTAAAATAAAAAAAGAAAATAATTACTGGGTTACTTTTGAGTATATTAGGATGATAAAATATAGAGACAAATTATACAGAAGAATGAAAATAGTTCCAATTGAATACACAGAAAGAGAATTTAAGAAAATTAAAAATAAGGCTAATAATATGAGAAAGAAACTTCATAAAGTGTATGCAGAAAAAAAACTCCGAGAAGCAAGTGGCGATTGTAGAAAAACTTGGTCTGTACTAAACGAAGTATGTAACAAGAAGTTTTTAAAACAGAGAATTGTAGGCCACGTTGTAAATAAGAAAGGACAAACTATAAATAATGACAAGGACATAGCCACATCTTTCAATGAACATTTCTCAAGCATAGGGCAATACTTAGCATCACAAATTGATCACACTCGACCAGCTCAGTTCCAAGAAGAACAAGTAAGTGAATCTATATTTTTAAATCCAACAAATCCAGATGAAATCAAAAACATCTTAATGGAACTAAAAAACAATTGTGCACCAGGTCCTGACTACATTACAAAAAAAGATTTACTTATAATATGGGAATCAATTGAGAAAAAAATTATACAAATTATAAATAAAATTCTGGAATGTGGCATTTATCCAGAAGAGCTTAAAATAGCAAAAGTAGTACCAGTGTATAAAAAGGGATCGCATGAAGATTTAAACAATTATAGACCTATCTCTCTACTTACTTACTACGTACACTTTCTAAAATTATTGAAAAGGTCATTAAGTCAAGAATGATTAGCTTTATTAACTCCACATTTCAATTTGATAGTAATCAGTATGGGTTTCAAGAAAAAAGCAATACACTAGGAGCCACGGCGGATCTTCTGAGCTATATAGCTAACGAAATTGACAAAAACAGATATGTTCTAACTGCCTTCATTGACCTGCAAAAAGCTTTTGATACGGTCAACATTGATCTTCTTATAAAAAAATTAAGTAACTTAGGCTTTCGAGGAAAATGTAGAGATTTATTGAAATCATACTCATCAGGAAGAAAACAATTCACAGTTGTAAATAGTAATACTAGCAGGTTAAATGATATTTCAGTGGACGTAGCTCAGGGATCAGTTCTTGGACCATTGCAGTACCTTTTATATGTGCATAACCTTAAATTCGTAGGACTCCAATGCAAATATTATATGTTCGCGGATGATACAGTGTTAGTATTTTCTGCAAGGAGCTAAGAAGAACTGGAACGGATTGTGAACCCTGACATAAACCTATATTATGAATGGCTGTGCTACAACAAGTTGACTATTAATGTAAATAAAAGTGTATATATGATAATTAAACAAAAAGGAAAAAAGACGTGTAATCCAAAAATAAAATTAAACAATCAACTGCTAAAACAAGTATCAGAATATAAATATCTTGGTCTCATAATTTCCAACAATTTAACATGGAATTCTCAAATAAATAACATTATCAATAAAGTGGCACCTATTTGTTGGAGCACTTAGGAGATGCTCCCACCAACTTAATGATAATTCAAGATACCTTTTGTATAAATTGAATCACATTTAAGATATCTAATACCTTGTTGGGGTAATGCTAGTGAATATTTAATAAAGAAACTACAAAGACTACAAAATAAATCAATAAAAGCTTTATTTGCCATAAATTATTATAAACCCAGTGAAGACTTGTACAGAACATACCCATTTCTTACTATAAATCAACTTAGAAAATTTGAGCAAACCAAATAAATTAATTAAAGGAAACACAGTCCTAAAACAAAACAAAGATTATTACAACTATAATATAAGATCAAAAGATGCCTTAAGAAATACATTTGCTCGCTCAAAGAAAAAACAAGACTCTCCATAATAATATTCCTGATGAACTTCTTAATGAACACCGAAAAAAAAATACTGCACACTAACCTGAAAAAATATATTAAAGAGACAGTACCAAACTAATATAATATAGAAAATTTAGCATGTTATTTAGACATTTTTTTACTTTCTCTGTAAAATGTAAACATTAGAATATTAACTTTTACCATTAAGGGAATTTGTTAAAAATGTATTGTTATTATATATATAGGCCTCATTACCAGATTTATCTGTTTCGAGATCAGTAATAAATAAATAAAAAAAAAATTAATTGTTAATAATTTATTAGCAAACCAATTTTTTATAATTTTAAAATCATTTTAATTTTTAAGATTTAAGAAGTAGTCCATATTCTGTGGCGAGATTGTAAATAGAAATAAAGGTCTGTCTTTACCACCAAATAACTTTATTTGCCCCTCTAGGGTAGAAAACAAGGGTTATAAAAATACATAAAATGACGATGCATTAAAATAAATTTCTTAATGAATGTGTTGTACTAGTTTCGACTTTAGAGAAAGTCATCCTCAGCAACTAACCATTTAAGAGATTTTTATATGTAAAGAAGTTAAAACAGTTGGGGGAACAGAGAGGTGATTCAATAATATAATACCATATAATGCAGATTATGCAACCTTTGGAATCGACAGGAGTTTAGTATAAGAACGATGTATCTCCATGTGAAGGTAGGGGTTGATTTATACGCAAGTAGAATTAAGGATCCTAATCATAGTCGAGTAATTTAAGTAATGTTGAAGTAAAAACGTGTTGAAAAAAATAAGAATTGTGACATATCAATTCATTCTCTTTTTAAGTGAAACTAAATTAGCGAGGGGACATGATTAATGTTATGGTGGATTGAATATTTGTTAATGAAATTAAATGAACTTATTATTCTAAAAAGGGGGTTGTCAAAATGAGACTATGTCATTTCAAATAAAATGGGAATGCATCAAGTGGTCACCATTCACTTGTTAAAAAATAAAATAAAAATAAAATTAAATTAATATTATTAGGACATTAGATTGTCGACTTTTTGTTTTTAGGACATAGGACACACAGTTTTCTACCCTAGAGGGGCAAATAAAGTTATTTGGTGGTAAAGACAGACCTTTATTTCTATTTTAATTTTTGTTATTTAAATTGTCCCAATTTGTAGCGTTATAAAAAATAGCAGCATCATCTGCAAAACTATGAATTTTCCTATCTCAATTTATACTAAATAAATCATTAGAATAAATATTAAAAAAATATTGGTCCTTGATAAGCACCATATTTAAATAATTTTAAATAGCTTTCCTCTTTATATATTGTAACATAAGTTGGTCTATCTTTAAGATAGTTTTCAATTAATTCTAATTGCTTTCCTCTAAATTTAATATTTTCAATTATTTTTAATAGTAAACTATGGGTAGCCGTATCAAAGGCTTTTGCTAAATCCAGAAAAATACAAATACAAGGTGGTCTACTAGCTAATCTAATATATTACCTATATATTTGTTCAGTTAGATAGTCAATAGCATCTAATAAAGAAAAAATGATTTCTTCAAAAACTGAAAAATTATGAAAGGTGATGATTTCGCATACCATTTGCATACCTTATTTTATAGCGCCATTTAGTTTTTTGTAAATCGGTACAAAGTTAATTTAATTTTGATATAAATAACGCTGTTGTGGTCTGTACGATGATTTCGATTATACCGTGTATCACATTATTGGCCCTATAAGGTCTGGTTATGTCCTTTTTTTTCAAGATATGCACTTAATCATCCGAAAGTCTCCTACTGCCAAGGCATGAGCGACTTGGCCTCCCCTCTGTTGGTGACAATGAACGACGAAGCTCACACCTACATTTGCTTCTGCGCGTTGATGCAACGATTGGCTACTAATTTTATGATTGACGGCATCGCTATGACCCAGAAATTTACTCATTTGGCTGAGGGATTGATGTATTACGATCCGGAGTTTTATAATTATTTAAAAGCGCATCAGGTTAGTATATGCTGAGTGACAAATATAAAGAAAAAGTAGAAGTTTTGTGGTCTATTACTATCAGTATTTTCTTTCAGGCTGATGATTTGTTGTTCTGTTATCGTTGGTTGTTGTTAGAAATGAAACGGGAATTCGCCTTTGACGACTCGTTGCGGATGCTGGAGGTGTTGTGGTCCTCCTTACCTGCCGAACATCCTCGATTGGAGCTCAAATTGATCGACACGCCCTTTCATCCCATACCACCTAGTGCCACACCTCCGATCAGTCCTTTGGTAAGATACTTTGTTATTTATTCATTGAACATAAATATAGTTAAAATTGAAGAAGTAAGTAGTTCATTCTTGCAGTGGAGTTGATGTAAAGGAAATAAAAAACTAAAGTATTTCTCCACAAAGTGTATTAAACGTAAAGTATGATTATTCCCTTCATGTTTCAAATGCCATAACGTCTATCTTCAGGGGATACCAAAATCAAGTGGAATCAAAATTCTGGTTACTTCAAATTTATGAGTATAACTATTGTAATATATTGAAGGAGTAAGCAGTTTTAACATATTGAAGACGTAAAGTTCAAAAAGTCAGTGGATTATCTCGTAGGGCAGAAAAAATTAATTAAATTTTTCTTTAAATTAGGTGTGAAACATACTTTTAAGTAAGTTGAGTTTATATACATATGTATACAGTGTCACCATTAAACTCCGCACCATATGGAACTTTTTATTATTAATGAGGTTAGTTCAAGTTAATTAAATAACGGCAATCGTTTTTGCTTTAAACTAGACTAAAAATTATATATTCAATTGTCACCATCTGTCATTTGATATCTGTCAAAAATGACATTTTTGTCAAAAAATGCTGATAAATGGCATTGTTTACCCGTTTCAAAAAACGTTATTAGAAAAAGTTGTTTCTAGTATAATTTTAGGCCTATTTACAAAGTTTCAGATGTCTAGCGCAAAGTTGAATTTTTTGCCATTTTTTCGAATTAACATGTTTTTTTTACAATGTAAGTTGACTTAATGGATATTAAACTATTTGCTTATACCATACTCAATATTTTATTTAGTTTGTATGCTTATTTTTTTTACTAGAATGGCATTTTTTTTTCGAAATATAAAATTAGAGGCAAAAAAATTTGACACGGGTGGTGCAAAGTTATCATAATTTAACAATTTTAACAGATAGACGTCAGATGTTCCATTTTTTAAATGACAAATACATATAAATATTTGATAAAAATTTTATTTTATACTAAATATAATTTAATATAACTAACATTATTATTCAAAGGAACAAAAAATTTCACATTTCAGTGTGAGGTCCTTCTCGCTCTATACAAACAGTCGTCCGTCTATAAACGTCTTTGACAGCATTTTGTAAAAAACTTGGTTTTATATCGGCACAACACTGTGATTCTTATAAACTTTCTGTTTAAGATAACCCCACAGAAAAAAGTCTAGTGGTGTTATGTCAGGCGATCTGGGTGGCCAGTAACATTCTCTATCACGCCTTATAACTCTGTTTTGAAATAATTGGTTTAAGCGTTCTTTCACTGCTGCAGTTTGATGTATGGGTGCACCATCAAGCTGATACCATAAGTTATGTCTATTGTGTGAGGGCATGTTATCCAAAACTTCGGCAATCTCATTATCAAGAAAAGTCAGGTACCTTACACCAGTGAGGTTTACTCTAAAGAAGTATGGTCCAATAAGCTGATCTTTCAGAATCCTACACCATACATTGGTTTTAAAATGATACTGGTCACGACATTTAATTGTGAAGTTGGTATTTTCTTGGGACCACCATCGGCAATTTTGTGAGCTCACGTTACCATTTGAGGAGAAAGTGGCTTCATCTGTCCATAAGATCTTGTATGGAAAAAGAATATTCTCCTCGTATTGACCCTGATACCAAAACGAAAAATCTAGACGGATATCAAAATCGCGTTCTTTCAATGTGTTTATAAACTTGGGTTTATATGACCGACATCTATTTTCTGAAGAATTTGTCTAACACTTTCCCTCTTGTACCCTGTTGAATCACTTATCTTGGTTATACTAGTTTGACCGTGGTCAATAACACTTAAACAAACATCAAATTGTGCTTCTTCATCGTATTTACTTGCTGCGTGAGGTTTTTTAAAATTATTTTGAACAGATCCAGTTTCTCTAAACTTTGACATTATTCTTGAAACGGTGCTATGCTGCAAATTTCTTTCTGGATGCCTCTCATTAAAAATGTCAGATACTTGCCGGTAAAGCATATTTTCTCCACAAATTAAGACAATTTCTATTTTTCTTGAATGGACAACATTGGTGATAACATTGAAAACTATAACTTGCGAAAATATTCCAACTTATGACATTTCTTTTATTTATTCGGCACTCTAATTCCTTTTTTTTCCATAGCCTACTTATAAAATTCGAAATTGCCTTGATATTTTATTGTAGATAACAAGAAAATGCGTTGTGAACTAATATGATATCTGCGAATTTTATTGTAAGTTTTTTTTTTAACTTTGTACGTGTATTTACTATAAGAAAAAAATTGAACATCTGACGTCTATCTGTTAAAATTGTTAAATTATGATAACTTTGCACCACCCGTGTCAAATTTTTTTGCCTCTAATTTTATATTTAAAAAAAAAATGGCATTCTAGTAAAAAAATAAGCATACAAACTAAATAAAATATTGAGTATGGTATAAGCAAATAGTTTAATATCCTTTAAGTCAACTTACATTATAAAAAGAACATGTTAATTCGAAAAAATGGCAAATAATTTAACTTTGCGCTAGACATCTGAAACTTTGTACATGGGCCTAAAATTATACTAGAAACAACTTTTTTTAATAACATTTTTTGAATATATAATTTTTAGTCTAATTTGAAGCAAAACCGATTGCCGTTATTTAATTTGAACTAACCTTATTAATAATAAAAAGTTCCATATGGTGCGGAGTTTAATAGTGACACTGTATATACAATAAGGGAAGGGGCTGTGGTGTGTGATATGTAAACTCTATTTAAAGCCATGGGGCACAGTCCCATTCCCTTTTTGTATATATTAATGTAAATTAAACTTAAAAGTATGTTTCTAACACCATTTTTTCTTCCCTATGAGATAATCCTCTCACTTAACAAATTTTACTTCATAAATATGTTAGAACTCCTTACTCCTTTAACACATACAGGGTGTTTCATTAATATTGTGATAAAATTCAGGATGAATTTCCCTACTTAAAAATATGAACAAAAGTTCCGATAAGCCTATGTCCGGAAATGTGTCGTTTTGGAGATACATGGTGTTACAATTTTTAAGCGGAACAAAAAATATGCACGCCACTGCCGTTTTCTCTTTTGATAGCACTGTTATGTAGGCAGTTTAATGAGTAATGCGACGTACCTTTTTATAATTTTTTGATTTCGGCTTTGTTTAGGAGATAAATGCAATTTTATCAAACTCTGATATGGAAATAGTGATATGCAAATAAATGCCATTTATTTGTTTATTATTCTTTTCTCAAGAACGCTTGTTCGTAGCGACTTCTAACAAGTATGCATTTATCACGTAAAAATGATAGAGAAATCTATTTTTTTGCTTCAAAATGTAATACAGGCATGTATAAAAAAGTTATGACTCCTCAAAGGAGTAAAAAGACATGTAGGTGGTGCCCTCTACAAGTGGGAACCATACTAATATCAAATTCCAATTTCGCATTTCAATAAACCCCTAGATACCAATTTTAGTTCAAATATCGACATTATTTGAAAAATTATTTAGAAAAACAAAAATAAAAATACTACTACACCCTGTATCTTCGAAATGAAGCACTTCGGGACATAGGTTTATAGGAACTTTTTTCATATTTTAAGCAGGGAAACTTTTCCTGAATTTTACGCAATATTAATGAAACACCCTGTATAACAGTTATACTCATTCATTTGAGGTAACCACAATTTTGATTCTACTCATTTTGGTATCCCCTAAAAATGGACGTTATGGCATCCGAAACATGTATGTAGGGGATAATCTTACTTTACTTTCAATAAACTTTGTGGAGGAAGACTTCAGTTTTTCATTTTCATTTAGTCCTTAGCTTAAAAAAAAAATTATTGTTTTATTTTTATGATCGACAGTTGCATTCATAAAAAAAGCGTACAAGTCAATTTAGTTGTTGGACCTAGGCTTTGGTGAGTTATTGTTTCTTGGGGTTCTAACTAAATAAGACAATTTTAATTAAATGGAAAAGTGTATATGTATTTCATTTTAGAAACATATAGAAATTATAACAGTTATATGCAATACAACAATAACAATAAAATAACTGATAGTAAGTAATAGAACCTTCTTTTTGTTCGCTATATTCTCTCTTCCCAGCAAAGGCCGAAAATTCCTTTGATATATTTTTCTTAGAATTACAACCCAGACATATTCTATTGGATTTATATCGGGACTGTAAGAACGCCATGGCAATACTTCCACGTTTTTATTTTAAAACCACTCTATCCCGGTATTTGCTATATGGACTGGATAATAATTATCCTGCTGAAAAACGAAATAATTATTCGGATAAATTGGCTCAACAACAAAATATTTGAATACTTTTCAGGATTGAATCTTCCCTCCAATCGGCAGCGTACACTAAGCGCATGGATCCTTATCCAACCCCATACATTAATAGAAAAGTGCCTAGATTTAAAAGTAAGGTGTGTACTACAGGGTACAACTCTTTGAATTGTGTATTGTCTGGTGGGCACCTACGAATTCGTGCATTATTTATTTATTTATTTCCTTTTAAAGCCTGTTTACATTAGGTGCAAAAAATGTCATGCAAAGTATTGCTTCTGCAAAGAATTGCATTGCGTAACCGTAAAGAGATACAGAAAAATGTTTTATACAAAAGTTTCTCTATAATGATTGTTGAATAATCTGCCGTTTTCAGAATAAGTATACGGGGTCAGGTAAAAAAGTTATCGGACCTAACCTCATTTTTTTTAAATGGAACACCCTGTATATTTTAATCTAAAAAGATAGCATTTTAAATTCTTTTTTCAAATATATAACACACCATGGATGATATTGGTTTCCTAGGCGGTTTACTTAAACTTTATTACTTTTAAGCAGTCCAGAACAAATTTGCTAAATTTCTTCTATACAAATACAGATTCCCATACAAAAATTTACCGTATAGTACTAGGATACAGATAGTTGGATTGGAGAGTCTCGAAAATCGACGAAAGAATGCCATGGTGCTCTTTTTGCATAAAGTTGTTAATGGTAAAATAGACTGCGCCGAATTACTTTGCAATGTTGATTTTCGCGTCCCACAGAGATATACTCGTAGTAGGCAGCTCTTTCAGGAACCACCTCATCGGACTAATTATGGATTTCACAGCTGTGTGGATAGATTAGTAAAGAATTATAACTCCAATTTCCTGGACAACGACCTGTTTCACCAGTCATTCGAAACTTTTAGGAGGAACATTTTAAAATTTTAATCTGTTGTTTTTTTTTGTCTTATCTATTTTGTGTTTTTTCTTTTTTATACTTACAATTGCTAGTTTAGAAAATTTTATACCATTTGGAGATATATTTCTCTGTAGAGTATTGTGTAGAATAAATAAATAAATAATACTTTAAACCACAGTAGGCCATGAAACAAAAGCTAATTCCGAGAAACAACTATGTTGACATTCTAGTTGTTATTAATATTTAACGTCAATTTTATTCTTACATATTGGTTTGTGAAAATGACTTATCAACAATTTGAAAAATTTGATATGATATCAGTTTATATTGAAACTGGAAAAAACGAAGAAATGGCACAAAATTTATATTTTGTTCGCTATCCGGAAATCGGATAATCTACATATTTCATGCGTTTTAAATTTATCCAAATTAATATGTTTCGTAAGCTGATTTAAGGGTGTTTACACATGCGTTTTAATAAAATTCGTATTCCGTTGATGCGCATTAGAGTGCTCGTGTAAACGTGGTAAATGCCCCTTCTTCCTCCCACGTTTCACTTTTAAAATTGTGCTCGTATTTTTGCAGTATGATTGTGCTAGAGCACGAACTGACCATCGTTCTTCAATTATTTTTACTATTTGAGGGTTCTTAACTAGGGTTAAATTACTAGGCATTTAACAGTTATTAACATTTAGAAAAAGTGATGAATTGTACCATCACAAAATAAGTGTACGCTTTTTTTATAAATATAACTGTACTATTACGTTTCCTAAGTACTGTCTGAAATGCCAGGGTGTAATTCCTCATGATTTTTTAAAGAAAAATATTATATTAATAATCAAGGTTTAGATATACGCCATTATGCCTCAAGCGTCAATTTTAAATCAAGAGGCGCGTCATAAGTTATCCCACGATAACTTGTATCAAACAATAAAAAACCCAATGGCGTGTTACTTTTTACAGAGAAAACACTGACTTACTTGCGATTCGCTATATGCTATTGGCGCGACAGATAAAAGTTTTGTCTTTACACTACCAGTCTATTATTTACTAATGTAATGTAATGTAATTGTAGAATTTCGCAAACCTAGCAAGGACCCTTAAAAATTCATTTTAAAAATAATATTTTTGAAATATTTCCGTTACCGGGAACAAGTTTATGGAAACGGAAACATTTTTTCTTAAAACATCATACAGAATTACTCCTTAAGTTTCGGAGAGGATCTACTTATTACTTAGATTAATTCTTTTTTATCAGGTCAAAACGCCTCGAGAAAACGCGTACACCAAAGTCTGCGCGCTGCGGCGGCAAAGCTCATCGATATCTCTAAGTAATTATGCTTCCAAGAAATCGGGTCCTGTAAAAAGGCAAAATCACAGTTTAGACGAGACAATTAGTAGGTGCAAAGGTAGCGCTATGGAGATTAGGCTTAATAAAAATCAGAGCTTGGACGACGCTGCACTCACAAGGCACTTGAGGAGTAGTAGTAAAAGTAGTGATTCGAGTCCAAAGTCCCCTAGGCACGGTTAGTACGTTGTAGTGTAGTTTGTGTTTTTGTAGAGCTATTGTGGTTGTTTACTTCATGTATACAATATGATAATATTAAAACTTACACTTACTTAATTTTAAATCTTTGTAGAAGCCCTTTTTTACATCCAGCCTATCCACAATCACAATTTAACTAACAGCTTCAATCCACTAACAGACCCTTTTCTCCCCTCTCAGGTAGTTCCAAGGACGACATAGCCCTGTCTCCCCGCTCAGAACAGCTTCGCCCCCGCTCAGTATCCCCCTTAGAACCAAAATCCGACTCGGTAGTGCTTAACAATCGCATCAACGCCCACCAGATGGCGTTTAAAGCGAAAAGCGCCAGTCTATCCTCGAGCATGTCGAATTTGATTCGAAACACGAAGAAAGGGGGCCATTTTAAAGATTTGAAAGATAAGATTGCCGCGCATAAGTTATTTTCTTCTTTAGACAGGTTGGACGCGACGCAAATGATTAAGGAAGAAGACGAGAAGCCGAAGAAAGTGGTGAAGAATCTGAATGAGTTTTTTAACTTTGCCGGGGTAAATAAGAATAAGATCTCGGACAAGACTCGGAGCCAGAATCAGCTGCAGGTAATCATTTAATCAATGTTTTTTATGGTCTTCTTAACTGTCCTGTTTTTTTTTTAAACTGTGCCCCAATTTAACTGCACCCAATATAAACATAAAGGTATCTTACTTACAGGTAAACGAAAAACCGAAAATTATGCTCACAAAATCGAGTTTCGATGACTCTGAGAGCTCAAGCGACAAACCTAGACATTCATCCACTTCCAACACCATCACCACCGACGATACAGACACCTTCGACGAGTACAGTCCAGATGACAGTCAGGAGTATTTTCCCCTGACCACATCTGTCACCAGAGAGCTAAGACTTGAATTAGAGAATTTAGATAGGAAAGTTTTCGGAGATAAGTATGTGGATCGGTTGTCAGAGTCGCCTTCAAGTGAGGGCGAGGTCAAGGTATCCACGAGAAACGAGGAGTTACTACCCAAAGATAAGCCTAGTTGTGGAGATGTGTTTATCTGGGAGAATCCGCTTCATCAAACTAGCCCGAAGAACATTCGTAGTTGCACGGAGACCCCCGATGAGCAGGCTGATATCGATTATGACGCTCCCACGATGGTTAATGAGACGTCGGCCACGAAGACCGTCACTCCGATCAAAATAATAAACTCAACTTGTAAAATCGAGACCACTCAAAGAGTTGTGGTTAATTTGGCAGAGCCCATAGCTCAGGCAAAGCCGGTTCCTTGCCAAAATTTGCCGGCAAATTTGCAGAATGGCGGAGTCATGATGACAAATTCCTGTGAGGAAGTGACGGAAACTAAAGCGTCTACTTTTTTGCCGCCGCCAAATGAGTTTGGAGGGGGTAATCCGTTCCTGATGTTCCTCTGTTTGACCGTTCTGCTTCAACATAGGGATCACATAATGAGTCAAGGTATGGCTTTTAAGAGTACTATATTTTATTTTAAAACCTTAGAAATTTCTCGTAGTTAATTGTTTGCTTCAGGTTAGTTCTTACTATTCAACAAATAGGGACTATTTCCTATGATGCCTTTGGTGAAATCTGAACACACTTTTAGTAATTAGTGGTACCTAATTTGTTTCATTCTTTCTCTTGGCCATAGAATAGGTCCGCCGCGACCTATCCCACAATTACCAAAATTATCAAACAAATACAAAGCACCATTTAACCTTTGTTCTAAAACGAAGGGCCCGATCAAATGATTCCCAATGATCCCCGCCCACACATTGTTGATGCTTGCTCCATCTCGTTACATGGTTATTTTCTTCATGCCAGACATGTAGATTATGGCAATGTATTACGCCGTCTCTCGTAAAGCCAGCTTCGTCGGTAAACAAAACAGTTTGCATAACTTAATCTTGCAAGATAATCATCTGGAGATATTGCGTGTTTGAATAAGGGTTTTTGAGGAGGATCAACACGTCGGATCCTTATATTGCGATCTATCGAAGGCATTCGACTGCATTTCCCATGATATCTTGCTAAGGAAGCTTAGCTTTTATGGCTTGAGTGAGAACGGTGTAGCTCTCATGCAGAGTTATCTCTTGTTTGGAGACAGGTGACATCAAGCCAAATCCGACCAAAGATTACTTAAACAGGGGGTGCTTCAGGGATCTGGGACCCATGTTATTTTTGATCTATATCAATGACATCCACTCGGCTGTTACAGAGGGCGAGATCATCATATTTACGGATGATACCACAATTACAGATGCCGATGCCGATGCGGATGCAGCGGCCTTGGATCGGAGAATGGATGCAAGCCGCACGAAATGAATGGACTGGTTTATTGCAAACCGTCTTACACTGAATGCAGATAAAACAGAGACAATCATCTGTAGTCTCAGATCTCACGAGTTTAAAAATCCCGCATCAGTGAAGTTCCTCGGCGTTTATGTGGATCCAACCCTAAAGTTTGACTGTCATGTAGACTATATTTGCAAAAGGGTCTCAGGTTCCATGTTTCTACTGAGACAATTGTCGGCGGTGGTAGATGTGCGTGTGGGAGTGACCATTTTCCACGCCCTGGTTCAGGTTAGTTCAGGGACCTGAAGATTCTTACCATCCCATCTAGGTATGTTCTTGAATGTTTAATGTATGCAAAAACCTCACAAATATATCGAACAGCTGCTGATGTCCATGACCACAACACCCGAGGCAGAAATAACCTAAATATCGAATTTCTGAGACTGAGCAGGTCGTGGAATGCTACTCTCCACTATACCCCGGCCTTCTTTCAATAAACTACTGAATGTTGTGAGGGACCTTGAGTGTGACGGTTCAAGAGTGTCGTTAAATACTACTCGACTGAGCGACCACTTTATACCATCAAAGAGTTCCTGAATCCTAGGGTTGATTTAACAGTATGAAAGGGAGAAAAGTCTTCTAAAGTACTTGTTAAGTGTATTGTGGAAAGCGTGAGTGTTATTGTAATGTTTAATCTAATTTTTAATATATTTTATTATTATTAAAAGAACTTTATTGGTTTCGCAAATGGCCATCGACCAAAGTCCTTCAGCCTTATATATTTTAATACTTATTTGACTTTGACTTTGACTTTATTTGAAATACTAGCTTTTAAACGTATTATGGTTTTAATGAGAACTATTGACTTTAATTGATTTTTTTAATTTTCTGTGTTGACGTAAGTAAAAATTTCCAATTTTAAACACGAATAAAGGAATTTTGAATATGGAAGGATTGAAGCAATTGTTCTTCGCTTCACGAACAACCCATTTTGTTGTTCTAGTTGAGCCGCGAGCTTCATTAACGCTGTTAGATGGATTATCAGCTATGTCATGTCACCCAACTTGTTCTTCTAACTCTGGGTTCCTTGCTCTTGGGGGGACCGTTTCCACCACGACACGGGAAAATGCTTTCTAAAATGAATTTTAAAATCAATGGTTTATGCACTTTTTATTTAACTGTATTTTTTACCTGTTTCTCTTAGGCTACGAAATGTTTTTCGAGCCGGTAAATTTCAATTTGGAAATCTCTCAGCATAAGCTCTTCTTGCTTCCAGAGAATTGCAATGTGCTTGTTCATAAATTAAATGCATACCAGCATATTCAGCATACGGATACAAGGCCCCATAAGTAAGCTATGTTCAGATGATGACTTTGACAAATTTTGTCATACTTACGACAGACAGATAAGTACACAAAAATGTCTGAAGTATTTTTAAGCATGCGGACTTATAGTTTGAAGAATAGAGGCTAAAATCATGGTATTATTTGTATCACGATATCTTGCCTTACTTGATGTATGTAATTTTAGACGCTCAGATATAACAGCTAAAGCAGAATTCTTTTGAAAACTCTCTTCCCTCTCATCTGACATATTTGGCACTAAATATCTAATAAGTTCGAAACATGTTTTTAAAAGCTTTTATTTTCATCGCGTTATTCAGGCTCAGGGTTTTCCGAGTTTTTGTGTATTTGTCTATATTAAATAACAAATCTTTCACTTCATTTATATTATTAGATATTAACGGTGTCTTTAAACCAGGTTTAGTGTCAATTTGGAGTATTTGTATTTTGCAGCGATACAAAAATGTTTCTACCTTTAAATCAGAATTTATTATTACAGAATATGTTGGTTACAGGTTCAAGAGAATATTTTAATTTAAACAATGTAACTTTTTACAGATCATTACTATTAAACCAGCATTTGGGTAGGTCAAATGAGTTATAAACAACAGTAAACTCTTTAAAACTGGTATACAAAAGTGCTTGCTCAGTTTCAAACTCAGTTTCACTATTTTTAATCGTTTTTGCAAAATTTTGATTTTCCAGTTCCTTCACGACTTGAGCGCAATCTTACTGTTTTAGATAAATAAGAGGGACAGTTTAGGACTTGAGTAGTTACTGCATCGCGTTTTAGGTTAGGTACAGTTATAGTTTCACCAGTTTTTTAATCCGTTGCTGTAGAACAATTTAATATGTTTTCTTTAATAAAATGTAACTAACCCACAGACCCTACTGAACTTGAATGGAGTAAAATTTACCCATATATCGGACATGGTTGCATCCGTTGGAAAACGAGATGGGTGTACCTTTGGTCCATTAAATAAATAAAATAAATAAATAAACATGTCATTATTGTAATTTACAATGTAATATTACAATTGGCGGAGTTTAAGCTTGGCTTCCTATCTCAACCAAGAAAGTTTTAACATATGTATAACAGAAAACGTAATTTAAAAATATGGAATTTATAATCATCATTACACAATAATATAGTTATAGTTTATGGGCTATTCACAAGACTGATAGCGATAGACCGTGCGATCTATAGTAAAACATAGTATCACATAGGCGGGCAGCGAGATAGCTAGTGCAATTTCAGACGAAATTTTCAACATTCTGTTTTACAAATGATTTGAACTTACAACCAGAGACGTTTTTAAAATCGATAGGCACTTTATTGAAAATTTTTCGAGACCCGATAAGTGAAGGAGGGTTCGTACATAGTAGTGAGATGTGTAGGTGGTGTTATCGTAAATTTATGTCTAATTTCTAAATTATCGTACAGATAATCAGGACACTTATTACAAATTATCTTATTGAACAATACCCAACTATGTAACATACGTCTCTCGTTCATTCTTAACCAATGAATGTCACGGAGCTTTGCACTCCCACCTCTCTCCCGACCGCGGATACCTCCTATCAAACGCACACATGCATTCTGAATAGGCTGTAGTCTTTTGTTACTATCCAAAAGACAGTACTATAATTACTATATTTTCTATATAATTACAATAATTTCCCCTGACATCTCAGCACACAACAGGCATTTTAAGTATACCGGTACTACCGGTAAAACACACCACAACACAAGAATATCACAAAATTTATTACTTTATAATTAAAACTCGAGCAAAAAGGGAAGATGTTAACCGCTTTATTCACTCTCGCGCACTATATAATAATAGCGGATGGCTGAGGGCACATGTACACCTCGCTGTGTCTATGTCGTGCGGCTCTGACGTCAGAGCACCGAGACCTTGTATTCTCGGTACTATTTCTATGTTGCTTTGTAAATTTAATTTTACGCTGTTATATGAACGTGTCGCATAAAATATTGTATGATTCCCTTGAAAACTTTATATCCCTAAGCCGACGGCCTCGTCATCAAATCTTTAATTTCCCCTGACCTATGTATAACAACACACTAGAAACCATAAATAGCCTATTAAATGAAAGTGTTGGATACAATTTTATATGGCACTCGCGTATTATTTCATTAGCTCTTGGAAACCATGATGCCACACACGGTATGTGCATGAATATCTGTAATTTTATAGGTATGGACTACAATGAAATGGCGATGCATTTCGATAAAATGGTGAGGAAGCATGACGTTACCAGGGTGTTAAATCAGGCCAGGCAAATGTATGCCAGGTACATGAAGCAGCAGACGATCGCACATCACAAAATGGAGACTGCTAAGAACGAGAGCTGTTGATTGAGGGGGTAAGCGGGGGGAAAGGTCCTACTTTTTGATTTTAAGAGCAGTTAGGTTGGTTCAAGTAAAAACAATAAGTTTTTATTTATGTTACACACTACTAGACTTTGGACACACTGTAATACAAGTGAAATGAACAATTTTAAAGATTTATTCGGTTTTCTGTTTCTTTTTTTATAGATCATTTACAGGTAATTGCAATTTTAACTGTTGCTTAAAATCAGAAGTACCTTTAATATCAATTCTAAGTCTTATGTGTAGTAATAGAATTGTTACTGTGATATTTTCTATTAATTTCTTTCTGTTTTTGTTTAAATATGAGTTTATATTTATTAATTATTTAAAGTATTCCACTGCAAGGACAGTTCATATCTGCTAAATTTATTTTAATTTTAAAAGTATGCAAACACTTTAAGACTCACATTTATACATATTATTTTTTAAATTATCTTTTTGAAGACTTTTAGTTCCTATGTTTATCTATTAAAATATTTTAAATATCTAGTCAATTGATTTTTTT
This sequence comes from Polydrusus tereticollis, assembly GCA_963920685.1. Taxonomy (NCBI): domain Eukaryota; kingdom Metazoa; phylum Arthropoda; class Insecta; order Coleoptera; family Curculionidae; genus Polydrusus; species Polydrusus tereticollis. The sequence continues at coordinate 66,499,725 of OY987327.1, forward strand.
TCTCTAAAGGTGAGTACAGAGCGGCCAACAAAATGTTGACTACATATCTGTTGGGACAGCAACTTGCATCTAGATTCATGTTTTCAACAGTGTTACTAAACCAAAACAAGCAGTGGCGTGTCCAAGCCAAACTCAGTCTTGAAGTAGTAGTAGTAGCGGACGGGAAGCCTTTGACGCCAAGCAAGTAGGCCGGTTTTGACCCTTTTTGCCAACCCCGTTTTAACGTCTGGGTAATGTCAGCCAGACGGGACCTACAGTTTAACGTGGATTCCGAACCACAATATAACCGACAGATGTTATTCTCGGCACAGTATTTTTACGATCTTGTTATTATAAACGTCTGTTTGCTCACCACAAACCTCGGCGAGCCAGCCCTTAAACGTTCTTCTGTGCAGCTAAGAGAGTTATGTATGTCGCGGGGACCCTCAAACCATCCGGAACAGCATCAGACCCGTGCACTCGAGACTCGAGAGAAGGTTTTTACCTCAACCATACGAATATCAGGCAGTGTCCGAGATACACCATCCGCACCACTTATCATCCTTCACTTGGCTCAAGGGTCCCTCCTTCGACAACATTCCGTTTTTAGAGTACCTACTAGACTAGAGTGCCGTTGAGAATTTGTCGGTGTGTGTTGCACACGCAACACTACGTAGTATGGTGACTTAGGCCCTGCAAGCTGAAAAAGTCTGTTGGGCCAGCCCGGGCTTGAACCAGGTACCTGTATCATGGGAAGCGAGAATGCTGCCACGCGATCAAGCCGTCACCCAGTATTGAAGTAAATGAAAATAGAACTACCGACTAATGTTTGATTTACTTTTGAACGTTGGTAGCTTGTGTCGCAATTTCGTCGGACTAACAAAATGTTATTTCCAAGGGCTTCTTTATTTGATAGCTCCTAAAATCTCCAACTGAGGGACGCCACTAAACTTGTTGACAACATCGCCGTATAGGCTGAGCGATATTTTCCATTTGAAATGGAGAACACAGATATAAGCAACAGCCAAAATCTTTTGGCCGATGGGGCCGCGTATGCATTAGCTAATAGCTCGTTTACGGGATAGATGTTGACGACACTACTATCAACATGTTGCCAATATTTTGTTGGCTTGTCTGTACTTACCCTAAGAATATAGTACAGTAGATGTAGGTTTTTTGGTGGGACTAATTCCCACAAGAACGGGATTCGAATTTTTTAATTCGTTGTTGGTATTATAACCTTATAAGGTGGCAACAAAATATAACTGCTAGCTCTAGCGTAATTCCTTCAAAAAGGTGGTTCTATTTTGAAGGGTCCTTGCCAGTTAAGAAGCTATATACACGTGTATGGCCCCCAAAAGATGTTGCAGTGCAAGCTATAATATAAGATTGAGTTTTGAGCGCTACTCACAGCTGCTTTTGGCTCTAACCTGTCACAACAACACTAATTTCCTGTAAGTGAATAATGGGGTCTACGCACTGTGACAAAACAAACACATAAATTTGATAAAAGTTATTTAATTAAGGAATAAAAAATGTAGATGTTAATGTAAAAGGTTGATTTTAAATTCAAATTAACACCAATAAATTCAACAGCTTATAAATATCAATAGTCCGTTGATTTACTAAAAAATCGGACAAAATAGTAAAAGTCTGATTTTGGGTAGGTTCAATAATACTCCTTATTACAGCGCAAAAGTTGCAACTCTTTTACATATCACTTTAAATATCTGAATACTAAGATTAATAAGGTAAATCAGTTAAAAATGTTGAAGTATTTATACTGTTAAATTGTTAAACAAATAGCTTATGGCTTCAATTATAACAAAAGAAAATTACTTGGTTTAGGTACTGCAAAATAATCACATTTGGCTGTGTCCAAAACAAAAAAGTCAAAAATTAACTGGATATTTGCAGATTAAATTTTAATATATCAGTAGGATCCTCCTGTAGATGGTTGGTTTCCTTAAGGGCCCCTTGTTGCTGCTAGCAATGTTGATGGCCCTCAAATAGGCCTCACAAATGCCTTAAAAAAGCAGACCGGAAACTCAAAGGTCAAATCAAAGAAATGTCCGAAATGAGAGAACGGCAATGTGGTAAAACCCAAAGATGGGAAAAGATTTCCCTATTTTTCCGCAAGGCAAAAATCTGTGACCAGTTTGTAGAGTATGATTTCACCGAATGACAATGACGGTTTTCCGTCCATCTCAAAAACCCACTGCAAAGATCACAGAGAATAAACACAATTTGGGCCAACACCACCTAAAATGAAGAGCGGCTTCGTGCAAGGACGTAGAATCGCGGACTTGCGGTTCCACGACAATCCGAATAATATAACCAGAACAACCTGAAAGTAACAACGTTACACTATGTTTTTGACATACTAAAAGGTTTGAAAAATCTGAGTGTGCTAAATCCATTTTTTTTTACCGCCATCTTGAAAAACATCAAAAATTTAAAAAATTCATGTGTGGTTACGTATTAAATTACACGGTATTTCACGCTGGAAAATAATAGAATGATGGTTTTTAGAAGTAAAATATTTACAAAGATGAAGTAGATGGTCTTGTGGTGATATATTGACACATGGGCTAGGACAATCCAAACTGACTGGAGAAGCTTTCAACTCTGTTACCATGGTTAAAAAAGATCAAGCTGTCATAATCAAGATATTAATAAAAGGTATTGTCATTGACGGATCTATTAAGCAACTCACCCAGATAATGCTGGTATGTTGGTCTGTAAATCCTGATCTGCAAAAATTAAAGGAGAACTTCAATGATGAATTATCTATACTTTCTCCGTCTCTATTTCATCCAGAAACTGAGTTATTGAGAAAAAGTGACAAAACGTTATTAGCAAGAACTTTGGATAACATAGCAACTAGTTTAAATTACATGGAACCTGTGGAATTATCGTATATTCTTGACGGGGGGCGCACTACTACAAAAATTGCCTTGCCCAAATACTGGAAAATTTTGAGTTATGTTACAACTATATAGCACTTATAGCAGTCATATTCGTAAGCAATATAAATCCGGCGTCCCTTAAGGCGCAGTCCTCTCCCCTCATCTCTTCAACATATACATCCACGACATCCCTAAAGCCCCTGACAACACCCTAGCCCTCTAAGCTGATGATACCGCCTTCGTCGTAAGGTCACTGAGTCCACGCATAGTCACGCGAAAACTGCAAGAAGCAGCAAACGAATTTTCGAGTTACTGTGTAAACTGGAAACTTCGTCTAAACCCCGATAAAACCCAAACTATCCAGTTTGCTCGTAGAAGACAGCCACCCTTTTGCGTGAACAACCTGGATGGACGCGACGTCTCCTGGCGCGACACAGTAAAATACCACGGTATCACCCTAGACAAAACCCTCCATTGGCGCCCCCATATCCAGAACACCGCCAACAAAGCCAGGCTCTTCTATAGCCAACTGTACCCACTGCTCAATCGACGCAGCACCCTCAGACACAAAAACAAACTCCTCCTCATCAACTCAATCATCTGCCCCATCCTCACATACGGTTCAGCAGTTTGGGGATACGCAGCCCCAACCAACCTCAACCGTCTCCAATCCCTTGAAAATCGTTACATTCGCATAGCCATGGGCAGTCCATGGTTCATCCGTAACGTAGATCTACACCGAGATATCAAACATACTCCCTCACCCAATAATTACATGAGAGAGGAACTAAAATCCGCACCGCCACCCTCACTCACCTCAACCCAACCCGCTTATCAGACAAGCCTCCGACTATGACATAGGTGCCCCGCACCAACACAAACGCCCTCGGCACCCCCCCCGTGGCCCCCCAGATACTTCTTCCAAAACCTTTCAAAAACCCACATATGAACAGCGGAGTTTGCTGTGAATGGTAAGATGGACCGCAGGGGGACGAGGCAGGCAAGCCTAGGGGGAGTAAGCGGAGATCAGAGCTCGCGATAGCTCTGGCCCCTGATAACTCCTTCAAGGTGGACTCACCTTACTACTCAAGCAACATAAAGTTGTGACAATTGTTTTTGTTTGCTAAGCAATCTCCAGTACAGATGTAGAGCATCAGATCCGCACAAAACAATCATCAGTAACAGTGAAATTTACTGAGAGCTCTCCACTTGTTATTGGCAAAGGACCCTTTCTTTCTAATAATGAAAATAAACAGTGCTTTATAACCATGTTTGGGAAACACTTAGGAACGAATGCCCAGACTGTGATTTATGCAACAGATGATGCTGACACTTATTGTAAAAACAGAACTGACCTTGGCAGAAGAAACGCATGTAATACTTGTTGCTGATGACACCGATATTCTTGTAGTTTTGATTTACCATAATACACGGAATATTTGCTTGCAGTTATCTACGTTCAGTAATAAAAAATACGTGGTATTAAATCGATGCAACATGTGCTTGGCGGGTATGTAAAATTATTCTCTTTTACATGCTTTAACTTGATGCAATATCACAAAGTTCTTTTTAGGTAAAAGTAAGTCGGCAGCATATAGAGATTTTTGAAAATATGCGGAATTTAGCATTTGCGCTACTGTTTGGATCAGAAAATGCAAACAGAAAGGAACTCTTAGATATTGGGCACCAAAGCATTGGTATCATTGTACGGTGGAATTCCAAAGACAGATACTCTCTACGATACAATCTCTACTTGTAGAAATCACAACTACCAAAAATGAATTTAATATAGCAAAATTGCCTCCTACAGAAGATGTTGCTATTCATCATCTTCTCGCCGTTGTCTTGGTTGGAAAACTATGAACACCAATATTGCCAATTCCGAAGAGTGGGGTTGGAAAGAAGTAGGAGAGCAACTACAGCCCATACCATTTAAAATGAGCCCTGCATCAGAGTTATTACTAAACATAAAAGTAAAAAGCGCGCCTCCGCTGTACTTGTAAAACGCCATTGGGACGCGAGCTTCCTATTGGGCGAAACATGGGTCGGGTCGCATCGTGCGCCGGTTGATAGAGACAAGAAGCACGGCACAAGGATGAAGCCAGCAGTCTTCCAAGATGGCTCGGTGACGCAAGTGTTCTTACGCACGTTCCCCGATCTTAAGGCCTTTTTGGGCGATTAATGGTTTTTTTTTAAGTAAAGCTAAGCAGATACGAAATTGAACTCCCTACGATACCGGGGCGGTTTTGTGATATGTTGTAACTGTTCTGGTAGAGATTGCACAAATAGTGCACTGAAGAAAGTGATTTAGAAGAAACTGGAGAAGACTATTAGATTTTTAACTTTTGATTGATGAAATACATATTTATTTGTATTATAAAACACATTTTGAGTAATAAAGATATGATTGTCAACACTGCATAAGCTTTGAGTTTTTTCGGTATTTCAATATTTATTTTTAAAAACCAATATATCATAATATTCTTCTTCGGCCTGAAAATTTCCGCAATTTGATACCACACACGACTTTTATGATTCTTTAAAAGAATTTCGAGATGGCAATCAAAAAAACGCATTTTGCAATCTCACAATTTTCTAGACTTTCAGAAAGTCGGAAAGATACCAACCACGAACTAAAAAACTTCAAACCCCGTCTTTGTGGTAACTAGTTCTACCTATCACCTATTTTTTGCATAATATGTACTACTCTACTAATATGGCATTCCAATATTTATTTTTATTTGTGCGTTACCGATCTTGTATGGACTATGGAAATATAATAGGCTTCTGTAGAAATAAGACACTCGCAAGTACAAATATACGTGTAAAGATACTTTTAACGCTAAGAAAAAAGTACATATCCTACCGCATGACTATCAAATAAATTTTTTCTACCAATAAGGAATCTGAGGTATAGTTCACATACGTCGCTGTGTGTGAAAATTATATATCTTATCAGAAGTAGCTCTACTGAAACTGATAAGGTCCTCTCAATCTATTTTGGAACAATTATTAAGTCAGATTTGAATGTAAAAAGTGTCTTATTTTTATCAAAAGAAATTACATATTCTATTATGAAATAAATCATTCTAGACTATAAATTTTCAATTACTATTTATATTCTTGCACGAAATATAATAGTGTATATCTTATACTTAGCTAGCAATATGATAGAGCCCGATTATGGTGGAAAAATAAAGGCTGTTTTTCTCTTCCAATCGAACTTTACTGACAACTCTTGTTACTTACTGATGACATTTCCTGGATAAAATTCTGTCTCTGTCGCCTTGCGCAGACATTCTCTGCCACCTTCGTGGAATTTTAACACGTGCGCAAAATCCCATTGCTAAAGACTTCGTTTTTCGTTGTATTATATGTGTATTTTTACGTTTTTAATTTAGTCTTTACAATGTCAGAAAATATACTCTATTTGTTCGATTACTCTTTTATAAGTGTTTTCAAAATTTCTTGCCTTATGAGCCGTCGCAGCTCTGGTTTTCGGGGAAGCTCACAGCAGCTAATCGGAAGAAACGTAATGCGTAAGTTTTAGTAGGACATAAAACGATATTACTGGCATACCTACTCCCACATGGAAGTGAGAACTTCTTGGTGGATGGAACATTAGACGTTTATTGTGAGCCGCGCAAAACACACATGCTCTACCCAGCTAAACTGTTTTCGACAATGCAGTGTTGCCGGTTCTACTAGAAAGTAGTAGCAACTTTGATATTTTTCACGGAACACCATGCATATAAACTTATTTTGACAGTCTACTAGTTTCTCAACTACTTTCCTTATCATTTCCCTATACTTATCCGTTAAGTACCATTTTCGAGATATTAGTTAATTTAAATTCTTTTGTCGTAAAACAACGTGCAATAAATGCTGATATTTTTCAACTCTGAGATATTAAGGGACTGGAATTGAGTTCGGAGGTTTTGTGCACTGTGGCTAAATCTTAGTTGCAATATACAGGGTGGCCTAAAAATACAGGCCCTTGAAAAAAAAATATTTCCATTCGGTTTTTAGTTGGTGTGCCATGCACTGCTGTTGTCGGAATTGGCCTTCGAGATCCCCCGATCTTAATCCATTTGATGTTTATGTTATGAAGTATGTTTAAAGCCCTTACGCACGACCCCATCTGCAGGGTCTGATTTGCAGGGCATTTAAGAAAGGGAAAATCGGGCACCTGATCTGGCATTCTCGCAGTTTATTTCGAACACAGAACTGTTTCGGTTAGTTCAGGTTAGTCTTGAGTCGTAAAACGTCGGAATGGCTCGTAAATGTCAAAAATTGGGCTGACTTTGCTATTGGAAAATAATTTGCGAAGAAAGAAAGGAAAATGCTGGGTTAAAAAGTGGCTATTAGAGAGGAAAAAGTTTAGCCTTAATATTCTATAAGAACTAGGACCAAAAACTTCCATTCCTTGGCTCCGCATGTTTATTTAAACAACGACCTAACGCCGTTGGATTTTACCTGTGGGGACACCTGAAAAACTGGGTGTATTCCACTCTGGTCGGCACTAGGGAGCAATACGGTCATTACCTGTTCAGGGTAATAATTTTCTTTGCGATGTAACACTGGTTTGTCAAACGCGCCATGTTCTCTTAAATTTGTAAGTAACCCCTTAAAAATTGATCGATTTGGTTGACGCCGTTCAGGATATTTTTGAAAATATTGCATCTCTGCTTGTGCACAATTCTTATGACTGTGTAACAACTAATCATTTCAAATTTTCCTTCGTGAGAATAATGTTCTATTATTTTAATAATTAATAGTTATTAGGAAAATAACAAGGAAAGTTGATAAGAAACTAATACATTGTAAAAATAAGTTTGTATAAAGGGGATTTCGTTTAACGTATTAAAGTTGCTACTACTTTCTAGTAGAAGCGCGAATTTTTGGATCGTACCGTTGACTGGTTCGTCATAAACGTCTAATGTTTCATCCACCGTGAATCACCCTGTATAGGTTCACTCTGTTGTTATTTAGGCTACTACGTGTTCACACATGTAAGTCAATTAATTGTCCAAAGAAACTATAAATAAACCCTTACAAAGCCAGCTCATTTTACCAGTAATAGAGAGTTTGTAAGCCATCGAAATTTCCAGCGCTTAAAAAGCTGGCCACAGACGTTGCGGTATGTCTGTGCAGGTACACATGCAACGTTTCAGTTGGCAGGTAAATTTGACGTACGGGATGGAAATTTAACCTATTAGAAGTAAAATCGATATCCTGATAGCATGGCATGACCCTATCTTTGCCACAAACATAAGCTCGAGTGTTTGTTGAGCCACTTATTTGACACGGGGTTTGCAGTTAACTTTAGACAGGGCAAGTAGTGCTATTTATAAAACAATCTTTAACCACTAAGTTAAGCTGTGCTGTTAGCTACGCAGTATATGCCATAACGGTTGTTATAAGGATGGAATCCAAAGAGCTTAAAAACTCGATGGAATTGAAGCGAGGTTACGTTCATATGTATGTTGGGTTGCCTATATTGCAGATAGGATCGTGTTAATTCGTCAATCCGATTGCTTTTTACTCTGATTGGTTTAGATTTTTCACGATTGTCTAAATCCCCCAGGCCAAGCCTCGGTGTTGCCACGTTGTTGTATAAACCTTCGCCATTGCGCATGTTCTACGTTACGCGCGGGAACAGAAATTTCTTTGAAATGTATTCCTTTCTATTTACTTTTAGTCAGAATAGTGCACTGAATTATAAATCTCTTATGTTATATTAAAAATATAGTAATTTTAAATGTTTGTCGTGCATTATTGTTAGTTTAACTGGTTAGGTGATGATAGAGGGTAGATGATCTTAAATAAATTAAAATATAAAATATTGTATAAAAAAAATATAATATTGTAAAACTACAAGCAAAACTGCAGTACAAAAATATAAATCTGTAACTGGTGTTTAAGTTCTACACTATCTACTTTGCTACATTAAAAATAGATATATACCTATATATCTACCTTTTACCTTTATTGTTTTATTTCTAATTATTATACACTTTAACACTAACCCTTTAACCAGGTAAAAAAGCCAGAACCAATTTAATGAAATACTTTTTAATAATGTTGTTAATATTATGGTTCGACTTCACTTGATGGTTTTCCTTCTAAACACCTCGCAGTTGTTATCCAGCATAATATATCTATTTGGAGAAATATTTTTATTAATAATATGAATTGTTACTATAAGAAATTGAATATTCTTTTATAATATAACAATATAAAAGTTTCAAAGTATGAATAGGTATAGAAAAACAAAAACACTTAGCTACTTTCTAACTGAATAAGCAGAATTGAAAAATAAGTTGCCTTGCAGATATTTCTGATGTAAGGGGTTTGATCGTGACCATAGATAAAGGTTTATAGGGGAAACGTGACCGTGTATTAAATTCAAATACAAATATGTAATGGGTTTGGTCCTCTGTTACAAAGTGACAGAACTTACCGTTCATATCATTGAGGTGTTCATTACTGTTCATGTCTTTGACCGAAGTTTTGATCATCTCAAATATTAAATTGTGAGCCAGTAAAGTCATTGATCTGCTGAAATTAATTGTTGCAATCATGTTCTAAACATTTAAAATTGCATACGCTTTTGTCATACGAAACAGCGTTTGTTTTTATCTTATGAATATTTCTTAGATGCTTATTCATATTATATTGGGTTGAGACCAAACGTTTTTAACTTCTTATTTGATAGTATCGTCTGTCGGCAGGCAACACGATGTACTTCGGGTTGCCATCTAAATAACGCGATGGGGCAACACCGAAGATTGGCTTGGGGGATTTAGACAATCGTGATTTTTCGCCCTGTACGTCAAATTTAACTGTTACTGCAAAGGATAAACAAAAATTTCGGCAGCTTAAAATGTCTCAAATATTATTTTATATCTGAAATAAAATAACCTGGTAACTACTTATTAAGTAAAAGATAAATCAATTGGTGGATACATAGTACATACATTTTCTATTTATTTAATACCTACTGGTCTTTTAGGCCCAAAACACTGTGAATATGCATACATTATTTTTATGTCATAATACCTTCTTTACCTGTCATCAGTCATAGTATCATAGGTACTTTTAAGGCGTGGTACGCGTTGCGATTGTTACAATGGGCCCGTTTAGCGAAAATCAGCAGCTTACTGATGCGTTAAACCAAGATGCTTACGTTGAATTTATAATACAAATAGGTTTATTTTGAAAAATTAGTCATCGGGTTTAATTTGTCTAACATTAAGTTTTTTCGTTAACATAACGGGCAAAATTTCAAACTCTCAGAAATCTGTCGCTTTAGCGAATTGCCAGCTGCTGCAAGTAAGCGGGGTCAGCGCTTTTTTGATAGCCGGAAGTTGCTGACGTTTGCTAAACGCGCCCATTTAGATATTATATTGGACTAAAAATTCTAAAAAAAAATTGTATTTGGAATTGTTTTTTTTTTTTGTAATAAGGTTTACTGTATACAAACAACTACACAATTTATTATTTATGTCATTAGTTTTTTTTTTCTTTTTATATTTTTGATGAAGTAAATAAACCTTGAAACATTTTTAAAATCACAAATAATAATTTGTTGTCCTCGCCTCAAAATGAGGTTATCATTTTTGGACCGTATAAGGGTAAAGAATCACTTATTTCCGCGAATTAACCTATTTAAAAACGCATTGGAGGTAAGTTTTTTACATATTATACAGGGTGATCCACGGTCTTTAGACATATATGGAAAACGGGTAATAGGATCGTTTTGAAAATTTGGTTTCTCGCATAAGCGGACATGCACTTATCTATCAAAACTATTTTCAGTGTTCCAGTGTTGCCGCTTCTACCGAAAACTAGTTGCGACTTTGTTATTTTAAATGTAACACCCCGTATATTATTAAGTTTTTAGAATCACGTTTTACTTCTAAGAATGTCTTCTTAATACTGTCCTATACCTATCTCTTGCTGTTTTCAAGATAAGAAAATATTTTCTGTTAATATTGCACAAAACATGACCTTATTTAGACATTTGTAAATTTTCGCTCTAAATTCACGGAGAGTTAAAATTTTGGATAAAGTTTAGCGAAACCCAATGGATTTAATCCCCTTATAGAAATCGATTTAATAATATACAGGGGGGTTAAAATTATTTTCATTTCTCTTACTTCTGAAACTAACCTTCCCTGTATGATATTAAATCGATTTCTATATGGGGGATTAAATTCATTGGGTTTTGCTAAACTATATTCGTGAATCTAGAGCGGGAATTTAGAAATTTTTAAATAAGGTCATGTTTTGTGAAATATTGAACAGAATTTTTTTTTCTCGGAAACGGTAAGATAGTATTAGAAGTAAAAGGTGATTCTAAAAACTTAATAATATACGGGGCGATACATTTAAAACAACAAAGTTGCAACTGTTTTTCAGTAGAAGCGGCAACACTGAAAATATTTTAGGTGGATAGAGCATCTATCTGTGCTTATGTAAGAAACCAAATTTTCAAAACGATCCTATTAACCGTTTTCCATATATGTCTGTAACGTACCATTGAGCGTATATCACCCTGTATATATTATTTTGATAGTTATCATTAGATATTTTATGTTAATGAATGACAGATTTTCGAATTAAGTTATTTTTATATACTTTTAATTATTGTAAAAGCTAAATAATATTTTTTTTTGTAAGTTTTCTGCGTGAAAACCCAAATTTGTAAAATAAAGAAGATAATTGAAGTAGACGAAATTTTTCTTACTGCGGAAGAAATTCAGTTATTTATCTTAGTTTCTTTTTAAACTCATTGGTAACAATGCTGCACATGGTTTCCGTTCATATTTTGATCCCTATCCAGAGCGAGAAAGGAAATTTAAATGTTAAACTTTTTAGGTGTTTACAAATAAAAATTAACAAAACATGATCACAATATCGGCAAAAAACAAGCAACTCATGTTTTTTTTTTTTAATGGAACACCGGGAATATTTTTTATTAAAATTATAGATCATTTTTTCTGGTTCCAAAATTATATAGTTTGTCTATGCAGGGCTTTCATTTCAAAGTAACAGACAAAAAACAGGTCAGTTGTAATATCGAGGGGACAGTTTAATTGCTACGCATTTGATAGAATCTTACTACTGATCTCCGCGTGGTGGCAGGCTTTTTCATCAACTACTATTTTAAGTTTCTTTTTGTACTACCTACTATAATAATAACGCTGATTAATGTATCTCTTGATATCTGTACTGAACCTCATTGTTCTTTTGACCTGATTTCTTTAAGACTTCAATAACTGATGTCTGTATCTTAACTTGTTTTCAACAAATATCCGAAGAAACGGTGACATTTAGCGGCTTTTACAGAGAGTACCCTTTTTATGTAAAAGGCATAGGAAAATCATAATCTGATGTCAAAACGGCAAGATATTGATTAGAGAAATGGGGCCAAATTTACCCTAGTACTTGTAGGCTTGCACGCCCCTAGTTAACATTGTCCAATAGGCTCAAATAAATGAACTTACTAACAGTAATTTATGTCCCAAAATTGGTTGCGGTAGCTGAAGTAGTTCCGGAGCTACAAAACGAAAACTAGTTTATGAAGGCTATCTTCAAAGGGCTCTAGCTCCCCGAGGAAGCGTTTTCGGACCCATGTTCATTGTTTATATGAACTCTTATTTTTGTTTTCCTGTGGGCTGTCTACCCTAGAAGTTTGTAACATGATCACATATAAAATTAACGCGTTTTCTGTGAAATCCTATTTCCCTCAAAATCAAGAGATATTTAGAGTGGTTGGTTCTGAAATGGAAGCCCTGAATAGCTCATGGATTTATTCTAGTTTAATACGTCTAGGAGGTGTTGGAAAATAAATGCAACAATATTACTGTCAGTGACGTAGCTATGAGAACCATTGAAACTGCCAAAATACTGTGTTGTCATTGGTGGTTTGCATTGGTTTCGAATGATGCTCTACACACTGACAATAATATTGAGTTTTGAGTATAGAATGCCTTGGAAAACAAGAACAATGTTAATGCCAGATATTTGTTTTTCTGGGGATAACTCTTTTATTATTAATTTTACGAAAAATATCCCTATCTTTATGAAAAGTTCTGTTTTTTGAGCAAATAATGTTAAATTATTCAAATTTGACGTAGCATATACAGGATGGTTAGATTACTTAAAAATTAATAATTCACCCATTAGACTCTTAATTAACATTTTATCCTAAGAAAATAGTTATTAGAATTTAAAAATATGTCGTAAGTTTAGACTCCTATTTAAAATGAAAGTTTTCTAACGTTTGTAATGGAATCAAATAGGTAAGTAAAATATTACATTTTTATTTATGCAACCCGTTTTTTCTATATATTTTGTACCTATTTTCATGAAGAAATTAATTTCGTAGTCACGTATGTGGTTCGATCCTTTAAAATAACTTTGGAAAAAATAAACAATTTTGCACGAAATTTTATTTTAGGACAAGGAATTTAAATTTCTTTAAAATTTTGATGTACAGTGTGTCCAGGTTTCTATGGTTTTACGGGGTATCTCTGTTATTAGTAAAGATAGAAGTATACGGTTTTCGCAGCACTGTGCTGCTTTTTTGTGAAACAAAATATGCCGCAATCAGAATTTTTCTAGTCCTTGCTTTGATATACGGGATGTTTTTAAAAATTTAACATGTTGGGACAAACCCCATATTTAGGTTACCCTGTAGCTTATCGAAGAGAAAACAAATGTTCTTTTTGTAGTTTTTTACGTGGAATCCAGTGACGTACTCAGATTTTTTCTATGTTCAATAGTTTCCGAGAAAAAGAACAAACTTGTTTTATTTTAAATGGGTCACCTTATATATTTTTTAATAATATAATTTAGTTTATAACAACCTTTTCAGAAATATATATTACCTTATTTTTATTTTTAATAATAAGCACGAAATTTACGTTTTATTAAAAAATATACATTTTTGGTTAGTAAGCCATTTATGTCATAATAAAAACTTCTTTAGTTTCTGTCAGAGTATTCAGGTTCTCTAAGTGGTTTTAAAATATGTAATTAATAGTAAAAAATCGGTTTGTCCTAATCATGGCAGAAAATGTAAACTTTGAAAATACTGAAAAATACGACATGCTCGTTTGTTGTCCATTGTAATGAAAATAAGTGTATTTCAATAGGTAAATATACGCCTTTTTGTAGTATCTCTATGAAGATTTATTAAATTTCTTAAATTACGACGACAGCCGGATAAAAGAATTTTTCTAAGGATGAAATCAAATTTAATTGAACACGGTTCATTTTCTAAACCTGGGCCTAAAATCTACAACAAGGAAAACCGCGAGACTGATTAAATAAATAATTTAGCTTCAATTGAAGCAAATCCAACTAGTTCTTGTAGAACGGTTGAAGGTTCGGTCGGAGTAGTTAAATCAAGAGTTCAAACAATCCTAAAAAAACACAATTTTAAGCCATATAAATTCCACCTAGTACAAAACTTACATCCTGGTGATGCACAGTGCCGTATAGAGTTCTGTAATTGATATTTTTTACAAAATATTAACAGCAAAAATAATTTTGAAAGAACCGTTATATGGTCCGATGAGGCTCATTTTACCAGTGCTGGTATATTTAAGCGGCACAATACGAGGTTTTGGTCTCAGGAAAATCAGCATGTAATATTTCTACTCGAACGGCAAGACAGGTTTGGCTTTAACGTTTCATGTTTTATACTAGGAAGCAAAATAATTTATAATATATTTGAAGGCAGCCTTAATGCAAATAAATATTTGGAAATTCTGGAAAACGTTGTGCCGGTAATATTTATTTATTTATTTATTCACGGCAAAAAATCCATTACAAATAATAGAACACGTGCACTTAGCGGGTCTCAATAACTTGCATCTGCAACAAGATGGAGCACCCGCTCACACTGCGCTAATTATCAGAGCCTACTTAAACAATAATTTTCCAGGCCACTGGATCGGAACTAATGGACCTGTAAGGTGGCCACCAAGGTCACTCGGTCGGTTTTGGATTTCTTCTTGTGGGGATACCTTTGAAAATAAAATTTATTCTGTTCAATACCAAACAATTCCAGATTTAAGAAATGCCACTGAAAGAGCATTTAGAGAGTTACAAACGCGGTCTTTTATTATTTTAAATTCATTAAGGCGAATAAGAACTATGTCGTTACCTTAATTCTAAAAGGGCGTATCCCAAAAAACGAAATTTTACAGGGTGATGAAAAAATGCTTTATTGTAGATTTGGGCATATTTCAAAAGCACATAGTGGTTATACTAAGAGTGTTTTTTTGTGTTTTTCATTATTACCTATGTTTTGCACCATTAAAGTTAAAAATCAAATTATAGGGTGGCATACGACCTATTACTCATGTGGCTCCCTGTTGAATAAAACCTATTTATTCAATTTTTGTAGATGTCTAGTGAGTTTATCATTTTTATCCCTGAATGATTTTCATATTATAAGAAAAATAAAATTAAGTTGAAAAACCTTTATTCAAAACTATATATTATTATATAAAAAAAAATCTCTTTTAAAGAAATATTAGTAAAAAAAATTTTAATGCTAGTGTCTTATTGTCTATTATTTTTTGTTCTTTTTATTCTTATTTTTAACATTTTTGGTAGCAAGAGTCTTCTTATCTTCGTCAGTCTTTTTTGGGGGCTTTTTGTTTATTTGTTTTTTGGTAACATTCCTTGAGGTGCTATTGCATTCTTTTCCTATGTAAAGATTCTTATCTGGATTTTCTTTAGAATATTTTGTCTTTGTAGGGTCTTCTTGTTTATATTTTAAATTATCATAAAAAAAAATGGGTGTCTCCTGGTAGGACTTTTTTCATTTCCTGTAGGTGTACCCACTTTTTTTTGGTATTTGAAGTCTTTGGTCATACAGTGGCTTTAGGTTTGTATTTACATGTATTGTTTTCTTTCTTTGTGGAATTGACTCGTACTCGTCTTTATAATTTGTCTTATAAAAAATATCACCGCTTGGAACATATTTCAGACATTTAATGTCGGAAACTTTTAAATCATTTTTTGTTTTCCAGGCCTTAAAGAAATATATCTTGAGATATCTGGATCATCGAAATTCAGAAAGAAACTATGATCTAGGTATTGTACATCCAATGGCTTTGGTTTTTGTCTGGCATTTCTAATCACAGATATATAGTCAGTAGGTAAAAATATGTCCCGTCCTTTGAGATGCCTTTCTATTAGACTGTGAGAAGAGTCACACTCCATTTGAGTGTGGCCCTTCTCTAGGTACTTTTGCTCAATTATGATGTTATATCTTGATGACCAGAGTGACAAAGCATTGGCCAGATAATAGTTCTTATTTTGATATCCGCAGCTGTCTGAGTAAATGACTATCGGTCCCATTCCTTTCTCAACAACTGATTGTAGAAATTTAAATATGCACGTCGCAAATACTGATGAACACAGTTCGCCCTCGGATTCATTCCAAACAAAATTGCTACAATCTTGTGTTTCCAAATTATAAATAGTAAAATTATGTACCTGCAACTTTGTTTTGTAATACAGCGAACTTGCTTGAAGTTGAGGGCACAATTTTACGGCTTGAACATCCATTGTGAAGCAATGAATCAGTTTTTCCTCACTCCTTTTTTTGTCCTGACTTTTCTCTTCTCGGGCATGATCTTTTGCTAATATGTGTGCATTGTATACAATTTCATCCAGTTGTTTCATTTTAAAGGCACAGCAAAGGTCACATTGGTCCTTACGAGGTTTAAAAAGTCCAATATTCATGTCGTCAAATACTTTTAAAAATGTACAAAGTGATAATGGGCAAACATCTGCTTCTGAACACACTTTTTTGTAAACATCGTAAACTTCAGCTTTCGCCTTATAATTCTGTTTTAAGTATAATTTTTTAGTTCTTTTACGACAATAGTGACTTTCCATTTTGGGTAAATCAGTTAAAAAATTTTCTAGGTGCCTCCTTCTTTTTTGCTGTTCTAATGATAATGCTGAACCGCTTCTTCTTTGTACTCTTTCATCATTTTTAGTTTCCTGTCTATTCATCATTCCAAACTTGTTTCCTTCATTAATCCACTGTCTTACCATCTTTTCTTTTATTCCGAGAGTGCTTAGAAATAATTTTTTACACACTTGATGTTTTCCTACTTCAATTTTTAAAAAATAGTCGAACGAAACAGTTTTCCTGGAGGGATTTTTTGTATAACATCGTTTTGGGGCATGATAGGAAGTCATGTGTAATACATAAAGTTTCTTTTGCTCCCAATTCATTGCCCAAAATTTATCAAATATATTTTGTCGCATCCTATCGGAAAACAAATGGCAGAATCGATTTGTGGCTCTTTTACAAAACGTGGAAATGCAGGCTGGACCCATTATCCGTTCAGACCTTTTCATATCATGTTTCACAACACCATCCTTTGTTCTTGTGTACCCAACATAATCTTTGCCCAACATTCTCTTTTTCTTGTTTACATTCTTTTCCCATGTTTCTGGATCTGCCATTTTTTTTCGCTTGTTTCTTTTATTTTCATTTTTGTCAGGTGCGTTTTCAGTTTCTTCAGGCCGTTCTTCATTACTACTATCTATTGCATTTTCTTCGATCAGAATGTAGTCTGGATCATTATTACTGTTATCATTTTTTTCCAGCAGAAAATTATGGACAGCTGTATTTTGTAATATTATATTTTCAGAGTTTTCTTTAGGGTCACAAATCTCCTGAAAATCTTCTACTTCGGTGGTTATGTAGTCAAGATTATTGTTTACGATATTAATATCTGATTCTATTTGTTGAAAGGGTAAATCATTAGGGACATACCGAGTTGTTGCAATGGACACTTTTTCGTTATTATCTTCCGTGGTGATTTCTGAAACAACCTCTATTTCAATGGGAATGTCATGAGCATTGTCATAATAGTCATGTATTTCGTCAATCTGCTTGTAATATTCATTCGGATCAAGTATTTTTTTATGTTGTGGTATTTCGCATTCTTTTTTAAAGTGATGATCTTGCTGCGAATGATTAATTTTATTGTGCATTAAAATATTATAA
Source organism: Polydrusus tereticollis (assembly GCA_963920685.1). Classification (NCBI taxonomy): domain Eukaryota; kingdom Metazoa; phylum Arthropoda; class Insecta; order Coleoptera; family Curculionidae; genus Polydrusus; species Polydrusus tereticollis. Next base: position 66,517,668 of record OY987327.1, read on the forward strand.
TTGTCATTGTCGGTGCTTTCTAATAAAATGTCATATGGCACATTAACTTTTAGATTATTAACATTTAATTCTGATTTTAATTCTTTACTTTTGGCTTCAAGAACCATTGCTATCATTCTTGATCCTCTTCCTGACATCTAAAACAATACAATTTCTTAAAGAATGTGTCATAAACCACACCATGTAATTTGTACAATAAGACTTATTCAACAACACAATAAATGTTAAAAAGTTAAATATCTTAAGCCACATCCTTACAATAGGTCGTATACAACGACGAATTTAAAAAGTATTTTTTAAATAAACTATTATTCTTCGCACAAATCTACTGCATCTACAGCATGCCCGCCATTTCTTTAAATTATTTACAGGGGCGTGCGGTGAGTTATGAAGAAGGGGAAGCACCGCCGGTAGGCCCGCCGGAGGCGAAAAATTTTTTGAGGACCACGCCCAAATATTGGCAATTTTTCGACGTTTAAATACAGGTAGAATACTGTCATGTAGGTACTGTCGAAAATGTGTGATTATGTTATTATGTACCTATGATTTTTTAATATTTCTTCTATTTTCTAAATGGCTAGTTACCTATGTTTTTTTTTATTAATTTTTACGTAACTTGCCCGTCGAAAACCAATTCTTTAGTGACCCAACCCTGCCTAAGAGTCGTTAAAAACAAGTTAACAAAATTTCATAACAGAAACTAATACAGAAAACTATCTATACATTTTTACTTTGAATTCACAGTTTGATTTAATTTTAAACGGATTTTTTAGCCGCCTTCACTTCTGTCTTTAAATTAAAATCTGGTGTAGGCCTACCTGTTGCAATAATATTCCTTTTTTCATCAAAGAAAAGCGTTGAAAATCCTTTTTCCAATAACTTGCATACAGAACAGATACACTTTACATTTCCCGAACTCGATGGGCCGGCAATTGGTTGCTCCATGACAAAATAAATCAAGAAGTAAGATAAACAAAGTCAAGTCAGACATATCCTCTACCGTGTAGCGCGTATTCCTGGCGAAAAATCGCGAAAACAATCGTAACTGCCGAGTACAAACACGTGGAAACTAAATGTTTTGGCGGCTTCGTTCCGGCGTCGCATCGCGGCGAAGGAAATACCGAAGTCTAACGATTTACCCTTTACTTGGCACGGCAGACCATATTAATTATTACTCGTATACGCGTATAGAGTGTAGTATACACGTATTGAGATCATTTCGATTCTTCGATACATTTAATATTGCGTTGGTCAGGGATGCATACAGGGCCGGATTTGGTTTGGAAATTAGATAGAAATAAATACTTGGGTATTTTAATTGTATGGATAGGTATAGATTAATATAAAATTTGTTTTGTCTTATGTCTTATGAAAGCGGTAGGGGAAGCAGTGCTTCCATCGCTTCCATGGACCGCACGCCCCTGATTATTTATAATACTTACATTTAATTAATTAACTTAACATACACGAAACAAAATGAAATAATAACCATGTGATGCGTACAGCAGCACTGTCCATAAGAAACTGCGGGATAGGTCCTATTAGAAATATATAAATCAGGTGATTTATATACGTCCTATTAGAACGCACCAAAAAGAAATATTTGGCGTTGTCTGTGTTTTACGACATATTAAAACTAGGTTCGGCTGATGCTTACAATGTGTTATACGCCAAAACATCATTTTTAAATTTTTGTGGAATTCGCCATATTAGAATTAAGGTAACGATGTGTGAAACATGTCTAAGGTATAATGGAGAACAATGTAAGCAATATTTATGAGAAGGTTCTATAAATTTTCAGCTTATGTTTCTAATGTTTTACGTAGTAAAACACAACTCGATTTATGCATTGTTATTATATTTATTCCGTTGTATGGTTAGTTTATTGAGTTAGTCAAATTAAGACTTTTACTCCTATTATTTAATTGTATTTTTCCTTTGCGGTTACATATTGGAAGGTTTTTGGATTTTGCTTATACATATTTTTTCTTTTTCTCTTTATTTCGTATTTGTTAGTTCATTTTTGATTTTTATTGTGCAGGCTACTGTTACTGCTCTTTATCTATTTCTGTACAGTTAGGGTGGGAGCCAGTCTTTTGGGTATTTATGTCTTTGATCTTCAGTGGAGTGAACGTGTGAATTTGTTATTAACGGGTTGAGTGAAACGTCCGTTCTTTGAAAATACTTTATTATTAATTTTGTGAAATAGTCATCTATTTTCCATGTGCATGTCTGTATGTAGTACGTCTATAGACATAAATCTTGGTGCATTTGTAATTATCCTGAGTACTTTATTTTGAAATTTCTGAACTTTTAGACGTCTCGTATTGTTTACGGTGCACCAGGTGGGTACACCGTAAGTTAGAACTGGCCTTATGATAGTTTTGTAAATTGCTGTCTTGGTTTTGAAATTTATCTTTTTTTCTGGTACAAAGCAGTGGGTATACTCGATTTATGCATTGTTATTATAGTTACTGAAATATAACTGCTAATTAGATTAAGGAGTCCAAAATATGTTTCTTCTGCAGTAATTATCATACCAGTAAGTAATAGTTTTTTTTTTAAATACCCGTCATGGCCTACTAACAAAAAGTGTATATTTTTTATTTAATAAAACGTAAATTTCGTTCTCAATATTAAAAATAAAAATAAATTATATATTTTTGAGAAGTTTGTTATAAACTAAATTATATTATTTAAAAATATATATGGTGACCCATTTAAAGAAAAGCAAGTTTGTTGCTACTTGCACATAGAAAAAATCTGAGTACGTCACTGGATTCTTCGTAAAAAAACTACAGAAAGAACTTTTGTTTTCTCTTTGATAAGTCACAGGGTAACCTAAATATGGGGAGTGTCCCAAAATGTAAAATTTTCAAAAACATCCCGTATATCAAAAACAAAGAGGACTAGAAAAATTTTGATTGCGGCATCTTTTGTTTCACAAAAAAGTAGCACAGTGCTGCGAAAACCGTATCCTTCTAACTTTACTAATAACGGAGATACCCCGTAAAACCATCGAAAACTGGACACCCTGTACATTGTAGAGGGCGGTCTGCTACCCTTTGCTTATGTCTCGAGGGTTACAACTTTTTTGCGCCTTAGTGTATTCACGTTTTGAATTCTAGTTTTTCTATCTTTATTGCGTAAAAAATATATACCGATGATGTCGCTCCGATTACCTAACCGTTTTCTAGATATTTGCGTTTCAATTGCTCCGTGCATTCTTTTAAATTGTAACATTTTTCTTAAACCCAAAAACTTACTTGATTCTTTATGTGACAATAGACGGAAGAAAGAAATAACACAACATTATTTGTAAAAGTAACGGATTTATTTTTTTTAAAGTTTTTACCTTATAATACAAAATTACGATAGTTAAAAAAATTACTAAATATCTTGGTGAACACAATTTGTACCTTCCAAATGACCAACAAAACCTTAACTCTATTTATTTCCAAGCTACGCACGCGCAACTGAGAGTCCCCACAAAAATGCTGTTTATTCTTCAGGTTCATTGCGTCTGTGTACGCGAGTAGCATTCTTTGTAACTTGGAAATAAACCGAGTAAACATACTCAGGTGACTTGGTTACATCAGCTGGTTTAGGTTCTATCAAGTATAAGGATACTGTTAAAATAATTTATTTTTTCTCCTAATGTCTACGTACAATTTTATTTATTAAATCTCAGTCATACATACGATAATACATTGGGAAAGGGGTAGGTTTACATTCTGCCATTCTAAAACGAGTTGCAAAGTTTGTACAAGGGCAACTTATAATTTTTCTGACCAATAACAAGACATCCTGCAGCGCTCGAACGTATAACCCGGTCCAAACCAACAGAAACTTATAGAAGTTCAGAAGTCAGAGAGGGAACCTGCAAAGACATGGGTCTGCAGGTCCCACCGCCAGGTTTGGTCAAACGTCTGTTTATCGGTTTTGACCGAAAACTTACATTAACTAACAATTTAGGAACGAAAATAATTTACATTTCCTCAGGTTCGTCTTTTCCCTTTCGCCAGACCCATCTGTAGCCGCGTTTTGAAATAATTCTATTAAGTTTAGGTTAGTTTGGATGTTAATCATTTTTTGATTGTCAAGCATTGTTATGGCCATTATAATCTTAAGTTGATCTTGAATTATGGCTTTCACAAATGATCACAATATTTACCTTCGCACTAGTCTAGCACACACTAATAGAATTTGGGAATACATTCAGATTTATGTTTGAACGACTTTTAAAAGAACTTCCCAGATCTAGCCAGTATTTCCAAAGAGTTTTTATGCATGCCCTACAAATTGCGTTGGTGTGCTGGTAAGCCAATCGTTCGTACAGGAGATTTTAATGATGTTCGTCAACTTATGGAATACGAGGCTAAAAAATCTTTGAAATGTCTAGCATCTATATGAGATGCAATCATATAAAGCCGTTTGCCGGCAGATGTCTTGCGTAGCGTACTGCCAATGGTTTGTCAGTAATTTAATAAATGACTACCTGTTAAACATAACATTTTTTTCTGACGAAACGTGGTTTCATCTTTCAGGGTACATCAATTCTTAAAATATAAGAATTTAGGGATCGACCGATATGATTTTTTGTGACCGATACCGATATATGCATAGCCGATATCGGCCGATACCGATATATCGGCTATATTTTCTATTATGGATATTTTGCTATATAAATTAGCTACAATTAATGTCCGTCTTGTTCAACTGCCCGCTCAAGTAAAACCACACAGCTAAAGATATTTGAATCCTTTGATAACATGCAGTTATGGGACATCAATAGTACTAAATCTAAAGACATTCACTATTCTATCGGAGAATTATTAGCTATAGGTATACAACCCTTCAGTATTCTGAATGATGTCGGCTTTAAAAAGCGTTTAAAAAAATTGGATCCTTGTTACAATAGGCTTCTGATAAATATTTTAGAGAAAATATACTTCCTGATATTTACCAAAAATGTTCTTCAGCAATTAGTGAAAAATTATCATCATCACTTTCCTTAGAAGAAAACATTAAAGTTTCTGTAACTACAGATTTATGGACGTGCAAACACAATAACAATTCATTTATGTGTTCTACTGCTCATTGGATGGATTTTAAAACGACTGAAAGATGTTCATTTGTACTGGCCTGCAAACATTTTCCAGGAACACATACAGCTTTAAATATTGCCCAGATGTTAAATGATTTACTGAAGAGATGGAAGTTAGTTCATAATCAGGTTCTTTTGGTTTTGGCTGACAATTCCGCCAACATAAAAAAGGGCATCGACGAAGTTAAACTAAAACACCAAACTTGTTTTATACATCTTTACAATTAGCCATACAAGACTCGATAGAAAGTCAACAATCAATCATGGATTTATTGGCAAAAGCGAGGCGTATAGTAACTTATTTTAGTCACTCCTCTTTGGCTTGTGATAGACTAAAGAATATTCAAAAGACTCTTAATATGGCGAGAAAATCTTTGGTTCAGGATGTACCCACATGATGGAACTCAAGTTTTTATATGTTGGAACGTTTGGTAGAAAAAAAAAACGCTTTAAATATATTTATAATGGATGATTCAGCTTTAAAAGATGAGGAACTAGCATATCCCCAGTGGGAACTAGCAAAAAACTTATGAAACTTATTAGAACCCTTTGAAGAGATTACCAACATTTTTAGTAAGAACAGTGCATCTATATCGAAAATAATATCATTACTTAAGACACTTTTGATTTATCTCGACAAAGCTGAAGGAGCTGATTTTTCTGGAGTGCAGACTACTAAAATTGAGCTCAAAAATTCTTTATTTATTTATTTTACTTTATAAATTTATGTTTTAATTTCTTTAAAAAATATATCGGCAGATACCGATATCGGGCAAGAAGGCCGATATACCGATACCGATATCGGTATCGGTCGATCCCTAATAAGAATGTGGGGCACGCATATTTTTGTTTAATCTCCACTAGGCTAAAAAAATTGGTGTTTCGGATCGAAATCGGATGGCAATTACGCGCAAAAGAATAATTATTGAGCCCATTTCTTTTAATTTCACCGTAAATGCAGAGAGGTACAGAAAGAACATTTTGACGGAATTTGTAGTAGAGGCAATAGCTTAATCTCTAGCACCAGTAGTCCTATGTCATCGTGCTTGCGCAGGCAGGGTCTGTAAAAATAGGTTTTTGCGCATGGCCTAAAAATGCCATCTGCCATTTCACGGCAATGTCATAAGTCGTTTAAAAAAAGAAAGGGCGGCTAGTGCCCTAATGGGAGGGAGTGGAAAGTTGCGACTTGGATGTTAAATGTAGCTATTATGAATCTTCGGATTGGCGACATTATATTTCAAACATTCCCATTATTAGGGGCACTAGAGGGGTTAAAGCATAAATCCAAGGTAAAAAATTGAGTCCTGTTTACTTCGCGATTGTTTTTATCACCCGAAGTAGGACTGTCGAGGTTTGGTAATACAGTTTATTTCCTAGACAGTAATGACCTCAAGCACCATCTCGTAGAGTTAGAACTGAAGCGCTTAGCACAGTTTTTTAATGAAAATCGAAATATTGGCGAAACTGGTAAAGATCTATTGATAGGGATGAATTAACAAGAATAAAAGAGAATTAAACTCTGTATACAATGACCCTAATAAATATTAGGTATTGTATTTGAAAGAACTGAGTTTTTATATTTTAAAATTTTCTATATTCAAAGTCGACAAAAAAACACTGTGTACAAAAATTCAACTACTTTATAATTTAAAACAGTTTTTCTATCCCTATGCTGAGAGTTTCCACATTTTATATTTTAGATTTTCTTATTATTAAAAAATAGAGATTATATATTATTAGGGGTGATTAATTTTCATAATCGATTATGACTTTTGATAATCGCCCACCCTTATAATAATATACTATCATGCTTTTCCTAAAATTTTAAGAATTTTTCATTTTGTTTGGCAACGTTGTAAAAAACAAACCAAAGATGGCGTTCTAGGGATAGTTTCGTGGGAAAACTAAAAATGTAAAAATATGTAGGGTGTTCCATTTAAAAAAAAAATATATTTTTATTGTACTATTCTTGTGGACTTCAAAATAATTTTAGAATATACAGCGTGTTTATCAAACATACGGCAAAAATTGAAGAGGCTATTCCCTGGACTATTCTAAGAATGTTCTGTCCTTTGATGGTTTTTGAAAAACCGCTTTGTTTCGAAGATACAGAGCCAGAAAAATTCTCGACAAAAATGCGTTGTTATCTTTTAAGCAAATCAGTTTAAACGTGAATTTCATTTGAAAACGTCTCGTAATTGATCATTTAGTATGTGTCGAATTTGTTGAGACTGATTGACGTTTTGTTGTTTGACGTGTATTTTCTGTCTTTAATAGTTAAACTTTTGTTAGTGAACTCCTCTATCATGAATCGCTATACGAACGCCGAGATGACCGACATACATTTCATTTACGGACTTGCTGATGCAATGCAAATGCAACTGATCATTTTTATATGACGTCACATGGTCGGCGGCCTTTGTGCTTGGAGGGCAAACAAACTAAATAAACACTAAATAAAATGCCGTCCTTTTGTTCAGTGGTTGAGGGGAAACATGGACAATATACGATCCTTTGGAATTCCTGCAGTTCTTCAAAATGCTAGAGAAAACCTTAATCGACTCTCATAAGAACGACGTGAAATGTGGATAAGAGCTTTAAAAAGGGACATTTTAACTAACAGTAACATTTCTAGGAGCTCCAGCAGAATTAGCAAACAAAGATCATCCTGACTGGATCCCTAATTAAAAGATGGGACACTTTCTTCCAAAGGAAGCAACTTGGGCCCAAGATAACAGAAATGAGAGCATGCAGAAATGCAAACGAGCAAAGCATCAGATAGGTGTATTATTGGAAATATAATAGGTATAGTAGTAGGATTAATTGTATTATAAAGTGAACATAGTGTTTTTTATTAAGTAATGTATTCTTGTAAATAGAATAGCAAATTGAAGCACCTGACGAAGATACTCCGGGAAGTAGTAGAGAGGAAGAAAATTTTGAAATTAATGAAAACTGTTGCCTCACAGAGTGCATTAAGTATGAATGATTTATGCAAACTTTTCAAAGACTGTACTAATAGTACTGTTAGAATATATTATAATTTGGAGAAGTGGTTAAAATAATGTTAAATAAATAAAAACGCCATTTACTTATTGTGATTTTTTTATTTATTCATGAATATATCTCTCTCTAAGACAGTACAGGATCTACCAATGAGGTAGTACAAGGAAAGAGTGAAACATTTTTTGGCACCAAAAGCTTGCTACTCGTCTAACAAATATTATTTTGCCCTCTGATGAACTTGATTTTATATAACATTTTAATTTGTTAAATTGTTATTGTGGGTTTAGGCCCCAATGAAATAGTAACAGAGTTATCTAAAACCCAAACCTTATAAGCCCCAATGAAATGGTAACAGAGTTATCCAAAACCCAAATTATTTTATTAGAACAAACGCTACCTCCGTTTCGGGAGGATCTACCATTGGCAATAAGAAATGCAATGTGGTTTATGCACGATGGTGCACCAGAGCATTTTAGTGTGGTTGCTTGCGAGTTTTTAACAGTAACATACAGAGATCGCTGGATAGGTCGGGGTGGACCTCACAGTTCTTGTAGATTAAGAAAGGACAAAATATTCTTAGAATAGTCCAGGGAATAGCACCTTAAATTTTTGCCGTATGCTTGATAAACACCCTTATATTGGCTTATACCCTACAACTTTTGTAAAAATTGTTTTTGTTATCTTGAATAGTAGAGCCGATATATATTACTTTGTAACACAAAATGTGTATTTGCGCGGTTTTGATGATGTCAATATGGCAATAAAACTATCCAATCTAAATTGACAGGAGTTATTTAAAAAGGATAATATTAGCTAAGACATCCGTTTTGATTTTATGACCACATTTGACCAGCATAACTTTGATATCTCGGTATAAGTTCCCGTTGGTTTGGGCCAGGTGATGCGTTCGAGCGCCGTAAGATGTGGCTTTATGCTACATCTGCAGATCATATCTGTTCAGATAAATAGCACTTTGTGATCGTGATACATGATGACAAACCTTAGAAAAAGTAAATTTCTTAGGTTTCTAAATTGTTTGTTTATATTTTTTAGTTTAGATTGTTTCAATTGTTAAAAATACATATAAAAAAGCATGCTATCTCGCCGGACAGTTTCAAATAGGTATTTATAAATCTATCAAAAATAAAATATTGTATAGGGTATAAAACCGACTGTTTGATAATTTTTTTTACACAAACTTTTTTTAGACACACTTGTAGGTATCATTATTAAAACTTTAAAAAATTAACAGCACCGTGACTTTTTTGGATTGCTCTACACACACCGCTATATTGCACAGAATTTAATTAAATCTTTATCATAACATAACAATAACTCATCAGCATAATAAACCTACAATATATTTATTTCTTGTTTATACTTTTTTCACAAAGCTATTGCATGAACTTGAATATTTACAGAATATTAACCCTTTCAGACACTTGCCCATTCTTTTTCTTCCCCAAAAATCACTCGAATCACCCTAAATATTGCTTTCCAACGCCGGCCATTGAATACTGTCTAATTCCTTAAAGCTTTTTTGACTACCCACCATATGATCCCTTACGATGCTTTGCAAAATCGTCCTGGCTTCGCGTTCTTCGTTAAGCTGCGCTGCTAACGCAGCTACTTTGTATTCTAAAACGTTGTACTTCGATTGGAGGAGGTTGACAGCTTCGGGAAGGGATTTTGACAGTTCTGATTTGGGACCGTCGATGACGTTCACTGGAAAGAAGAAAATTACAATCTTAACAAATTCAATACAATTTGGGTACACTGATTTGGATTAGTACAAAAACAATACTTTGTTATTAGTAGTGCGACAGTGCGTATACCGTTCGACCAGGAGGTAAAAAAATACCTGAATGGGCATCTGCCAACTGTCAGGTGTTGTGAATAGCCAACTGTCAGGTGTTGTGAATAGGAGTGGGGTTAGTAGAATATTTTAAAAACTCGTATAGTTATCAAGTACTGGGTTTGTTGAGGTATTTCTGCATCGAACCTTAACTTCAAATACTTGTCCAAATAAAAATATGCATATGGTAAGAAAATGGGCCATATGTCACAGTGGCGTTGAGGATCATAGATTAAACTCGTACACCACTAATCTTTCACCAATTGCACTGTTTCTGCCGTTACTTGGTGGAATTCCATGATTAATTCAAAGAAAAGTAAAACACACTGTTTACCAATAATTCCACTATATTGAAAATTTCCAAAGTTCAACTATGCAGAGTGGCAAAAAAGTCGCGCATAATGCCTGTAACTTTTGAATTACCTCGTTTACGAAAAAGTGACTATTATGAAAGTTGTTCAGTAAATTATTCCGCACATTTGTACCTGCATGAATTTTTTCTGTCATTTCTGGTTTGGTTGCCATAGAGACTAACTTACTTTTTTTAAATGGAACACCCTGCATATGATTGCATATTTGGATTCTACTGGGGAAACTCTGAATTTTTTTGTATTTCAAATTTTCACCTATCTGCAAGCTTTTCCGAGATAATGACAGCTCAAAAATGAAAAACTTTCTAATTATAATTATTCCTACCTAATACCCACCAGTTGAGTCAAGGTGTTTTCATGACAGTGACCTAAGAGATGTCAATTTTGAGTTCCTGTTTAATTTTCTGTTGTCTGATTTCTATTTTGTTTACACTATGGTTCAACTGAATGAGAAACAACGAGTTGAAATTTTAATAATGAACGGTTATGGAAATATTTTTTTAATATAAAGTTTGTCAACTTTTCAATGAATTATATCCAAATAGGCCTCCAATAAATCCGTCAACGGTAGGTCGAGTGGTAAAGAAATTTCGAGAAACAGGCAGTGTCAGGAAAGCCGCTAGATCAGGTCGACCTAAAACAGCAACCGGGGGAGACAAAGCTTTGGATATTATGCTCTCAATACATGAAAATCCAACACAATCATCCAGGCCAATGGCAATGCAATTTAATGTGTCTCATCAGTCAGTGAAAAATTTGTTTAAGCAGGAGACGTTGCATCCCTACAAGATAAAGTTGGTACACGAGTTAAACGAGGACGATTTTAATAGAAGAGCTGAATTTTGTGAGCTGATGATGGAAAGATGCAATAATGATAATAACTTCGCAACAAATATCACTTTCTCGGATGAAACTACTTTCCATTTAAATGGCATTGTTAATAGACACAATTATCGTTATTGGTCTGCTGAGAATACTCACTGGTTCCAGGAAGAGGTCATACTCGGCCCGAAAAAGTTAATGTTTGGGCGGGCATAGTTGGTAGACATATTGTGGGACCTTTTTTCATAGATGGTAATTTAAATGGCGAAAAATATCTAGACCTCCTCAAGAATCACATAATTCCTTCTTGCATAATGCTTTTACCGGGTGTAAATAATGGCATAAACGAACAGGTATGGTTCCAGCAAGACGGAGCACCTGCGCATTATGCGGCAAATGTTAGACAATACATAACCGAACAGTTTCCAGGACGTTGGATAGGCAGAAGAGGTGCTGTTGACTGGCCAACGCGATCCCCGGACTTAACCCCGCTCGACTTCTTTTTGTGGGGACACTTAAAGAACAAAGTCTACGTTAACCGTCCAAATGACTTAGAATCTTTAAAAGTCAGAATTAGTGCTGAAATTCAGGCCATTCCAGAGGACTTCCTTTTAAACGTTGTAGACGGGTTCAGGGATCGACTGGCGCTCTGCTTAGCACAAAATGGTGGTCATTTTGAACATCTGATCCACTGAAAAGGTTTCACTTGTTTATTTTTCCGATGTTAAGTTGTTCAATTTTCTAGGCTATTTATTTTGTCATTATAAAGTTTGTTACAATTTTAAATAAATAAAAATTTGAAAAACAAAAAATTCATGCAGGTAGAAATGTGGGGAATAATTTACTGAACAACTTTCATAAAGGTCAATTTTTCGTATACGAGGTAATTCAAAAGTTATAGGCATTATGCGCGACTTTTTTGCCACTCTGTATATAGTTTCGCTAGCACGGTAGCTTTTTCATGAATGAATAATTACATCTAAAATACAATAAGGTGTAAGTTTCGTGGTTTTTGGTAGTTATTGTAAATGGGATATCAAAATAAATTTAACGATGGGGATCTATTTAGGTTTGTTTGGCAATTCAATAAACGGTGGAAATTTAAAGTTTATTAATTTAAAGCGATTCCAAATTTGGTTCCTTTCTCCTCTGTGTGTAAAATGTAGTATTTTAAAGTATGGGTCAAAATTATGGTTGGTTTCTATTAAATGATAAGCATATTTGGAATTGTTTTTTGACTTGATGTAGCTTGAATAATGTTCTTTTATTCCCTTAGGGAAAGTTCTCCCAGATTGGCCTATACAGGGTGTTACTTAATGATAGGCCGTAATTCCAAGGGCGCATTCCGGAACCAAATTCAAGTAGAGAAGTTCATATAAACATGTGTCCTAAAAAGTCTGATTTTCAAGATTGAAAGTTTAAAAAAAAAATTGTTTTTTTATTAATATCTCAAAGATCCTTTTGCCGACTTTGGTGAAATTTGGCAGTGTTGTTCGTTGTGATAAGAAGCTGAGTTAGCACTAACTAGATGATAATTATAGAGTTTCAGTGGCGGTCGGGGGGCAGTCTCACGAATAATATTGACAAGAAAAAAGTACGCCACAGACTTGTTTAAAAATTTTATATTGTTTTCGGGTTAAGCAACTGAAAATACAACTTTTTTGTCTCTTGAGATTTTTCCGTATCTTACTTCGTTTTCGAGAAAAAAAAATTTTTGACATGCAATGAAGTGGCTTTTATTTTTTTCCTGGAAAACCAATCGATTTGGCGTGTAGAATGTTCCACACAGGTAAATGTAATTAAATATATGAAATGGTTACACTAGCATAAAGACTAATGGTGTACGATTAAGTTTGAATCTATAAAAATATATGTATGCTTCCCATTTAAAATTTTAGTAGAGGGTTAAATGATTTTAGTACAGCAATGAAAATCATATAAAAATATAAAAGCAACCAATGTTAGTATGAAAGTCGCCAACTAGTGTTATTAAAACGCACAGTGTCACAACACAATTTAACGCACACATAAGTTGTAGATCTTCATCAAAATATCCAATTTATTCCAAATGTTGAGTTTTCTTAAGTTGTTTAGCCACAAACGACCCACAACACCAAGTCGAAGCCCTTGGGGGTCCGTGGGGTCTATATCTTCTTGGTTGTAGGGGCTGAGCGATTAGTTCTAAGCTTGATCGGTGCGACGATGAGAGTTTAGTTGGTAGCTGTACGTTGCCACCAGTTAGAATTTCCGCTAAGGGAAAATATTGAACAGTTTACTTTTCAAGGTGCTACAGGAAAAATAAATCTTATTTACATTTATGTAGTTAATAATAACGTGGTTAACTAAACTAACTTCTACCAAACCATATAAATTTTTATAGCCAAAAATAGAAAGGGTGCGATTTTGGGTCCTTGGTGACATATGTTGTGATGTAATACAGTCAAAATTTATCACATGTATTCATCAAACTGTGTGTTAAGTTTCGGACAGGCAAATTAGTCATTTTAAAAACTGCGGACAAGGGTCAGATACTGTCTGAACAAGCCATTCACACGTTTTGGGTTTTCTTAGTATCGGTAATTTTTTCGAATCGGTTTATTCACCAAGGCGCATGCATTTAAATGGGTACAGGATCATTCCGTATATATTGACCCATATGCTAGCGGCTTTATTGATAGAGATATAAGAAAAACTAAGATGCATAAAGTTGTAGAATTTTATCTGAACTTTTTAAAAAAATTATCAGAGGAAACAAAAGACTGTTGGAACTTTAAAATTTTTGCGCGAGTTGTTTCTTTCTTGAATGGAATACCCTATACCGGTCGACGCATGACTTAGTTGAACATAGAAAATCCCATGTAAATTTTGAGGTTGCTAAATATTGGCTCCCCTGTACATTTTAGAGACAAATTATTGTATTATCATTTTTTGAAGAGGCCGATATAATAAACCCATGTGCCAAGTTTGAATAAATTTTAATAAGCCAATCCTAACTTATTCAATTAAATGTGATGGCAAAATTACGAAATTTTCATAGTTTAGGTAATACAGCAAACATCAGCAAATAATTTTTATGACGCTATTGTCAAAAATTTAGTTGAACTGAATAAAGATTATTTCACATTAAAACACATTTTTGTTTCACCAATCCGGCAATAACATACCTAAGACTACAGATTTTCACAAAAACATTAAAAATGTTTAAACAACACTCCATTAACAGCTAAATAATATCCTAACCTAAAACTCATTTCAAACATTACTGAGTTGATATTGAAAAATTCTGTCACATTCTAACGAAATACAGTTTTTTAGCTGGTCTAGATTTTCAAATTTTACATCTTTATAAATAAAATTTTTTAAGTGACCCCACAGAAAGAAGTCGTTTGGAGAAAGGTCAGGAGACCTGGCTGGCCAAAGGATTAGATGCGGTGGGCCAATAATATTTCCGTTAAAAATATTTTGCAAGTATTCCCTAACCATGAGAATTATGGGCAGGACAACCATCCATTTGATACCAGATCTCCTGATTTTCGCGTACAACTTCTTCTAGTGCGGGTTCAATTCGATTTTGTAGTAAGTCCAAATAGGTTACTGCTGTAAGGTTGCCTTCCACAAAAAATGGTCCAATAATGTGATGTCCTACAATTCCCGCCGAAACATTAATTTTTTGTGGATATTGCGTCCGAGTATGAACAAGACTATGTTCATTTTCTTGGCTCCGATACCGGCAAGTTTGGTTCGTTATTGAGGGTGAACGTACATTCATCGGTAAAACAAATATTTCTTAAAAAATCCCTATTATTATTTGCTCTTTCCATTACCTCAAAACAGAATATCATTCTCCGTTCTTCATCATTTGATGTTTGTCATACAGTACCACTTCTGTAGTTCGGACACTTGCTAAAACGGACACTCCAGTAATCCGGATTGCTCTATAAACCGGATATTTTCAAAATTTTACCTCTGTAAACCGGACATTAAAACGTTTCATAAGAAAACCATACAATTTTTCCTGTCTTAACAAGTTTGAAGCGACATAAAGATTTTTGCATTCTTATTATTTGAATTAGTCGTATGTGAGACCCATAGTTATCTGCTTCTGTTGGCAATGGCTCCAAACAAAAGGCCTCACAAAACATTAACTCCTAGCGAAAAATGTAAAATATTAGACAGTCTAGATAAATCCGGAAGTATCCGTCAAACGGCAGCAAATTTTGGAGTGCCTAGATCCACGATTTTTGATATAAAGAAACATAAGGACAGAATAAGAAACTTTGTGTCAAAATCATATCAAGGGACAGGTATGTGCTCAATAACTTATTGTCATTAGAAAAAGGCATAGTTGATCTACATTTTAGGCAAAAGGCAAGTGATCAGAAAGGCCGAAAATCCTGAAGTTGGGGCTGCCTTATACAATAAAATTGGTTTTTACAACAACGACTTGCCCACGTACCTGTTTCTTCAGATCTTTTAAGAAGAAAAGCAAAGCATTTTTATGAACGCATAACCCAAAAAGATGATTTTCTGGCGAGCTCTAGTTGGCTTGATAAATTTAAAAAACGACACGGTATTCGATTTTTAAAGGTCATTACTCCATTTCAAGAAAAGTTTCGTGCTGTGGTGCAGGAAATGGGCTTAACAAAAGAACAGGTGTATAATTCTGACGAATCCGTGGCATTTTGGAGAGCGTTGCCCGATAGAACATGGGTACATAGTCAAGAAAAATCAGCTCCAGGCAGAAAAATATCCAAAGATCTTCTTAATCTTCATGCCCTGTTGTAATGCAGAAGGCACGCATAAGTTACCACTTCTGGTTCTCGGCAAATCAAAAAATCCCAGAGTTTTTAAAAATGCTAAGCTATCCGTTGTCTATAAAGCAACCAGCAAAGATGGATGACAAGACCTGTATTTATAGAGTGGTTTAAAACATGCTTTATACCTAACGTCAAAAAATTTTTAACAGAAGTTAACAGACCCAAAAAAGCTTTATTGCTAATCGACAATGCACCATCTCATCCTCTAGAGGAAGAATTAAATTTTAATCCAGATTTTGGAGTTATGTTCTTGCCCCCTAACTGCACGGCAGTGTTACAGCCAATGGATCAATACTTGATTCAAAATATAAAGGTGGCATACAGAAAGCGCTTACTAAATGAAGTCATATGTACAAATGAAGGAGAGTATATAGTAAAGATGTTAAAAGAATACAATTTAGAAGATGCAGTAAATAACTTTGATTTAGCTTGGAAATCAATTTCTGTAAAAAATATTCAAAAGAGCTGGGGAGCATTATGGGTTGAGCCTATTTGCGGTACAGAGGAATTAAAGAACCTGGAGTCTGATGCAGACAATCTGCCACTTTCGAAACTTCGAAAGAGACTTTGCGTTGTAACTAAGTCAGACCTTAACGCCATTACAGATTCACTGAATATCATAGATCCAGAAAATGACTTAGGTAGCAACGATATTATCCAGTGGGCGATTGGAGAAAAATATTTTATTGTAGAACAAACGGAAGAAGACATAATACACGAAGCAATAGGTAATAAAGACCAACAGAATGAATTCGGCGAATCAGACACTGAAGAAGGAATTGTGCAGAGAGTAAAACATGGTGACGCTGCGGGGTCATTATCATTATCCATTCAATGGGCAGAGAAAAATTAATTTCCAATTCAAGACATATTGCTACTCAAAAGACTAAAGGGAAAAGCGTTGGAACTAGCCAAAAACAAGAGTATTCAAACCAAGTTAGACACCTTTCTTCCAAAAAAATAACATTAACTTGCATAGTTTAAGTTATATGTAACATAGGTACATACATATACAATACATATTATGTACTATTTAAAATATGTATGTACATATTTTACTTATCAGTATTAAAAGCTAGTAGTACGTAGTTTTATATTTTTATAGCCTTGGAATGATTTTCTTAAGATTTTACTTTTTTATATGTATGGACATAGTTTTATAAAATAAGAGTACATATTTATGTACATACAAATAAGCAATATTGCGATTTTTAATCAAAAAATAAATAGTTTCAGTGATCCGGATACCTCGATAATCCGGCATTGACCGGAACGATATGTGTCCGGATTACTGAAGTTGTACTGTACTTGTAAGAAAAATATCTGTTTTTTTTAAGTGCGCAACACTGTGGCTTAATATTTTCCTACGGCTTGCCCAAGAATCCTCGTGCTAATCATTTTATTTTCCTCCACAATCATTCAAGATCTCTATTATCCCTTTCTTCAGCTCTATTGACATTCTGGGTTGAGCATTTACAGTTATTTATTACGGTGCCTTTGGACTAATGATAAGTTTAATTAATGAAATGGAAGGTATAGGCTTATTAGGGAATTGAACTAAAAACATTTGCTCTTAAACTGTTTCCTGTATAATACCACTTGATTATATTTACTGTTTTCTTAATGGAATAGCTCATATTTAGCTATAATTAAAGCGCCTTTAATAAAAATGTTGTCACTGACGCTACTTTTCGTTTTGCCCATGTCAAATAATGATTTGCTGGTGCTTGCTGTTTTACCTAAACTATGAAAATTTCGTAATTTTGCAATCACATTTAATTGAATAAGTTAGGATTAGCTTATTAAAATTTATTCAAACTTGGCACATAAGTTTATAATATCGGCCTCCCCAGAACATTATAAACAACTTTTCTCTAAAATGTACAGGGGAGCCAATATTTAGCCACATTTACATGGAATTTCCTATGTGCAGCTAAGTCATGCATCACCTGGTATACTTTCATAGGATTAAAACGAAGTTAAGCAGTAAACCATGGTTTATAAATACACATTGCAAAAAAGTCGTACAGGTCATCTCCAGACTACGGTCAAATCATATTATTTGCCCTAGCTATAAATTTAGAATAAGTCCCTTAGATAACCCCAATTGCCCCACATTTAAAGAAATATCCGATCCACAACATATCCTATTTAAATATAGGTTGAATACAAATAACATAAACCAGTTATACAATCAGTTAAATGGTTCAAAAACCCCTCCCAACCAATTTCCAATCCAGAGTCATTGAAACTTCCACACAAACACGTGAATCCATCATTCATTTAAAAAAAAAGATAGTTATGCAGAAATATTACATTTCCGATGTTCAGTTATTTTTTCTGATAACGAATTCTAAAGATATAGAGAAAAACAAATCTTATGCCTCTAGAACTTTTTAACAACCAATCAAATAACTGCTGTAAGTAGGGTGTCAATATATGTGGAACGACCCTGTACAGACTTGGCCCATAATCTTAAACATAATCAGGAAATATTGTAAAGAATGTGATTTTCAGTTCGTTCCACCTAAATATAAAATTATAGAAGTTTGAAACTCCTAGAAGTTATATCTGAAACAATATTTATTTTTAAATCTCCCTTAGTGTTAAAAATGTGGGACTTTTTACACACGCCGTGTTGCGGATGATTTTAAAAAGATATATCACCGTACCTGTTAAATTTGTATGTCCTACCTGAATTGACAGTACTCCTGGGCTTTCCTAACGAACAATACGCCTCGATCACATCCAATATCGTGCCGTCTTCTTTGTAACTTGTCGGTCTTCGGCTGTTGTATCTCTGATAAGGACCTCCAGGTGCCGCGCCCAGAGCCAAACAAGGCCTTAGGGGTGGAGTGGGACGCAGACACACCGCAGACCAGGACTGGCCTCTAGGAACCCCGTGCGGCGGAGCAGGAGGAGAGGAGCATCGCAAACTGAGACCCCTCGAACCCCCTAAGGGAGCGGAGGGGAGGGAGTTATGGCTTTGGGCGGAGACTAGTGGGGACGTCTGAAAATTTAAAAGATATTTTAGGATTTTTTGTGAAATTCAATCTATAAAGTTTAATAAAATATACCTTAACATTAGACATATGCAGATAGAAAAGAATATAAATAAAAAAATAAATAAAGAGCATTGATTCAGTATGTATGGTTCTAGCATTGCAGTGTTATATTTTTTTTAAAAGCGTTATTTTCTAATATTTCCGAAAGTGCTTTAGCAATTTTAGTATGTTAATAAATCGACATATTATAGTTAGAAAAGTTATCATATTGCTCCACCAGTAACGGCCCTGCCAACAGTGGCGGCTCGTAATGTTAGAACCGGGCATTGCCGCACAATTTTTTTTGTTATTATGGAAAGTAAAATTCCCAATAAGGCAAAACGCATCTTGTTACTCATGTGCTGCTATGAGTTTTCATGAGCTTTAGGTTTCTCACTTATATGCGTTAAGTCACTAACACACACACTAATGCTTGTTCAGTGTAAATCACAACCAAAAAGGGCATACGTAAAACAAAATAGTACAAGTGCAGTACGAATCTCAAGAAATTATGGCACTCTGATTGGCCAGCTCAAGGTCAAATTTCCATACTGCCGCTGAGTTTTATTAGGGATGCCGAGTTCGTACGTGCAGAAGTATTAAAATACATATGATTGTAGAATGTTAATTAAAAAAATAGAATACTAATTATTTTAGGCAGTGCTACAGCTCTTATTAAAAAGTCGCCACTATGTCACACACAGCCTGGTCAATTCTACATGAAAACGGTCTCTTGCGTTTTTCTCGTCACCGTTCTTGATTAAAATTGAAACTCATTATGGTTAGGTTAGGTAGAATAGCTCTGCTAGACCTCGCCAACACTTTTTTTTTGTAATTTCATTGTTGTAGTTGAGTAAAAGACATGCTTATTTATTATTGTTATTATTACTAATAATACTTTTGTTTTATAAAAATTGTTCACTTAATAGGCATGCCTCCTCATGCCTTCACATCAGATTGCGTTCAAATATTTCAGGCGTATTCCGTATTGTTCCACATGAGGCAACTATTCGCTCTCTTAAATCTTCTAAAGTGTAAATGGGAGTTTAATATAGCAGAGTTTTAAGATGACCCCACAAAAAGAAATCCAAACTATTGAGATCAGCGGTCTTGCTGACCATTTCTGAGGTCCTCCGCAACCCATCCAACGATTAGGAGTTAGGTCGCCATACGCAAACAAATGACACATATTCAGAGCTCTACTGATCTTCCTCGTACTCGTCAAGCGGAGTTCACAGTAGTCAAGTTACTTGACTTCAAGTCGCTTGAAGTTTATTTATCTCCCACTTTACCAGAGTACCAGAGGAGGCAAACCAGCATCTTGTGGGGCTTCGCAGCGGGGTTCTGCCTGACGTCTTATGATGGTGCCTGAAGGTCGGACCGGCGGGAACTTTAGGAAGTTAGGCGGCACGCAGTATCTTTGTAATAAGAGCCAATTGCGAGTACCTGCTTTTAGGGAGGTTATGGATATAGGCGGCACGCAGCACCCTTGTAATTGCGAGTACCTATAGGTGGTGAGGAGATGACCAGGCTATGAACACTGGTCTCTGGCGTTTGGAGTGAGGGTTTTAGCTCTTCTTTCACGGAGGTATTGGGTGAGGGGGGTATGTTTGATATCTCGGTGTAGATCTACGTTACGGATGAACCATAGGATGTCCATGGCCGTGCGAATGTAACGATTTTCAAGGGATTGGAGGCGGTTGAGGCTACGTATCCCCAAGCTGCTGAACCGTATGTGGAGGGTGGGGCGGATGATTGAGTTAATGAGGATGAGTTTCTTTTTATGACCGAGGGCGCTGCGTCGATTGAGCAGTGGGTATAATTGGCTTAAGAAGAACCTGGCTTTGTTGTTGGTGTTCTGAATACGGGCGCCAATGGAGGGTTTCGTCGAGGGTGATACCGAGGTATTTCACTGTGTCGCGCCAGGGGACGTGGCGTCCATCCAGGTTGATTACGTCGAGGGGTGGCTGCCTTCTACGAGTAAACTGGATGGTTTGGTTTTTATCGGGGTTTAGACGAAGTTTCCAGTTTACACAGTAACTGGAAAATTCGTTTGCTGCTTCTGGCAGTTTTCGCGTGATTATGCGTGGATTCAGTGACCTTACGACGAAGGCGATATCATCAGCATAGAGGGCTAGGGTGTTGTCGGGGGCTTTGGGGATGTCATGGATGTATATGTTGAAGAGATGTGGGGAGAGGACTGCGCCTTGAGGGACGCCGGATTCTTGAGTTCGGGGGGTTGAAAGAGAGTGGCCTATGCGGACGCGAATATTGTATTAGACGGACGAGATTGGAGGGATAACCAAGGGCTGTCATCTTGTGAATCAGCCCATCGTGCCAGCTGTCAAATGCTTTTTCAATGTCGAAGATCATATCGACGTACTAATACCAGTTGAATCCCTTGGTTATGTACTCAGTGAGTCTCAGGGCTTGGACTTGGTTTTTAGATTTTCGCGAAAGCCGAACTGTTCGTCTGGGAGTACTTCCAGTTCGGCTGTTTTTTTCTTTAGGCGTTCTAGAATAATAATTTCCATAATTCTTGCCATGGAGTTGAGGAGGGAGATGGGGCGATAGTTTTGGGGTAAAGTGTGGTCTTTTCCGGGCTTGGGGATCATGATTCCTGGCTTGGTTCCGACCCGCGTATTTATAGTAAAAACGCGCTAAGGATTGCTTGCACTTGGCCTAGATCTGGCGCACAGAGGGACGAATTCTCAGCATGTGGTATTAAATTTTGGACTACAGTGGTTTAGTTGACAATATAAACAAGTTAATTGAATGAAGTATATAATAAAAATGGCGTCAAATGCCTTCACAACACTATTAAAACAGTTAGCTTACGAAGATAGAGAAGCATACAATAATTACTTTAGACTTTCTGTAGAGAAGTTTGACAGTAATATAAAACATAAAATACAGAAAAAGTCGACATGTCAACAAGAATAAAATTGTAAATCACATTACGTTATTTGGCGTACTTCTCGTAAATTTCAAGAAATTTACTTATATTTTCATTACTCCACTTATTACTTATTTTCTAGATTATGTCTGGCGTATGACAATATTAATATAACCTCACTTTTAAAATTTAAGTTGGTGGTTTCCGCAAGCCTGTTGTATCCCAGGCAGGTAAGTAAAAATTTGAAAAAACCTCTTAAACCATACTTAAGAGGATAATTCAAGTGCAGTAAATATCGGGTTTATCTTAGTCAAGTCGCTTCAAGTTACTTGAATCAAGCGACTTGAAGTCAAGTAACTGGACTAATATGATCTCCGCTTTCTGCGAGACCATACATGATGCATTGCCATCATTTCAGCATTCATATAATTCACCATATTTACTAAGATATTCGAATAAAAACAAGATGACAAAATAAAATAAATTCAATGAACAAAAAAAAAATCGAAGAAATAATACGATTATGAGATGGTTTTGAATATGACGTTTGTACGAACGTCATTTTCAGAATAACTATTTGTGTTCAAAAATTATTCGTCAATACTGATAAACGAAGTAATTTTAATCAAGAACTGTGCCGCTCACTAATATCGAAAGTATTTTTGGATATATTACAAAATAAGGCTTTAAAATTAAAAAGAAAAAATCAACACCCGGTAGCAACAGATTTACGCCGTTGCGGACATATGTTCACATTATCTTTTTTTCGTAGAATTACCTGAGAAATCACAGCCTAAAATATTAACTTGTCATTAAGGAACGCGCCCTGTATTTATTACAGATTATATTTAACTTTACAGAATTAGTTAATGTTAACATTGAGCAACAAGAAATTCGCCTGCAATGTTTATTCCCGGGTATCCACATATCTATAAAAATATTTGATTTCATAATGTCAAGAGAATTGGTAAAATTTGGAATTTAGGGCATGTCAATATAGCAAAAATAAATAAAATACATCAAATTAAACGCTAATGGAAACGATAATGCGTAGAATATTAATATTTCACTTATAATAATGAATATTAGGATGATAATGATGTACAGGCAAGGGCTAAAAACACACAAAAGCCAAACGAATTAGTCGCACGTTAATACACACCATGCCCAGTTTTCGTCAAGCAAAAACCCAATACAATGACACGCGCATGCGCCCTTGCCTGCAGCCCTGGATGTTTTGCGTGTCCCCTCGTATATGCCCCTTACTACTTCAGGAGGCAACCTGGCCTTCAGCCACCAGTGCGCGTACAGCCCTGACTTAAACACGGGCGCATCCTCTTCCTCGTCCTCCGCCTCTTCTACCCCCTCAGCTGTATCGGAGTGATCTAGTAAGGAACTTGTAGATTTTGATTTTTGAGGCCCCGAAGATATAGAGAGTCTGGAATGCATTTGCGGTTGGGTGCCCCAATGGGAAGGAAGAATGTCCATGCTCGTTACAGAAGTGGTGCGTAGAGAGTCTCTGGTGTGACTGGTTTCACTGGAAGTGCGCGGGGTTGAGCCGAAAGGAGAGGAACATGGACATTGACTCTCAAAGTTCCGAGCTTCAATTTCACTTAAGGTAATGCCACCTCCAAGATGCTCATACTCTTGATATAAGAGGTTTCTTATCTCGTTACTATTCCTTTCTTGATCAGTATCAGTAGTGTTAGCCAAGTCAGGACTATTTAAAGTGCAACTCCCGGCCATTCCCGAGTCTGACGATCTAGGACTATGACAGTACTCTGATCCGCATCTACAAAGGGACTTTCTGGAAGTCCCCGGTTGGTCGTTGTAACCGGGAGGTCTCATGTTCAGAAATTTGGAGCTTACGCACCGTTTCATTGCTTGGTCTTTGAGGTCAGTGGGATTTAGTTGAATACTGCATCTCCTCCTGGGCTTGTCAGAATTTAGACTATGTTTTCTAAAAGGTACATTCTCTAGATTAAGACTAAAAGTTTCGGATGGGCCTGCAATATTGCTCTCCTGATTTTTAAACATTGTAGGGGGATTTATCACAGTTCGTTGAGATTGTTCCGTTACGTCGGATTCTACACTTTCACATTGTGCAAACTCTCCATATAACAGTTCACCTAAAATTCTGTCAGGCAGGGGAAGGATATTCACAGGAAGTTCTAAGCTGCTAGAGTGTGTCGTAGTGCTGCACTCACTGTTTGGAGGAGTATCTTGTGGCTTGGTTCTACAAGAAATATTATTCTCACTGTTAGACCAAGCAGGAATGTATACAGCCGTCAAGCTGCTCTGATTAAACTTGTTGCCAACTAGCTTGGTAGGACAACTCTGCCTCAAAATGGGCATGTAACTGTCAGGGACGTGTAAGGAGTCTAGTTCAAAACTCTCATTTAAATTCAACAGGTTCTCACACGCCAACCCTGGATTTCGAGGGACCATGCAAGAGCTTGCTTCTGACTCTTCAGACCACTGTTTTTTCAACAAATTTACCTTAGCTGTGGATGTTAGAACAATACTAGGCTTTTTGGGTTGATCCTCTACAACTCGAGGCCCTTTAATGGGCGAGATGCTGACTTCATCTGGCTCGGTAACTTTGTTGGGCTCTCCATAGTCAACAAAACTCTCGTATTTTACAGATTCTTCTTTTTGGCAGCCTGTTCTCGGATTGTAGTACCTGATATATCCAAAAGGATTACTAGAACTGCTGGAGCTAGAGTCCGTACGTCTGTCAACTGCATTTTGGCGTTTAAAGCTTACCAAATCGTCGGAAGAATCCGAATCAGAATCTGAATTACTATCACAGTTAATAACACTATCCCTAATGTGCAAGTTTTTGGTCATGATAACGCACTCCGTTTTGTGATGCCTGATTTTCACTAAATTTAAATTCATCTTATTCAGGTGCTCTGCGTACAACAAATTCCGTAATAATTTGCGCGTCAAAGTTCGATCTTTAATTTTTTTGGAAAAAAATTTGGTAAGGGCGGCGTAAGGAGCGGCAGGGGGGTACGAGGCGGAGGGGTATGTCGGGCGGTAGCTCAGTGGTGTCTTGTACGCTAATACTGAAGATCGGTTGCAGTAGCCTCGGGAGTTTAGGCTGGTCAACTGTGAGAAGGATGACAACAGAAATGTTTGTAACGGTTATTGAAAAATATAGGGAGAATACAGATTTTGAGATAAAGTTTTATCACTCGGTAATGTAAACAAATCAAAACCAGTGTTAACTTTACCTATTACTTATTTGAATTTCGCGCTACTACAGGTATTGGAGTTTTGAGTATGAGAACGCATTATGGTCATTTAATTGCTTTATAATAAAATATATAATAGTACAAGTGCGCTAATAGCTTTATTAAACATCTAGGCACTTGTAAGTTTTTGTGCCTAAATTATATTTTGGTAATACTATCAAACTTCTCCTGTCAACAAATAATTTCATTGTCAGTGTTAATTATAAAATAAAAATAATAATTAAACATACATGACTGAAAAAGAAGAGTTTAATGGTCATAACTTGCCATGCCATAAGCCAACAGATTAAAATATTTGATAAATAATGTCATTGCGAACTGAAGAATACCTTTAGGAGTTTATTAATTGTTTTGGTCCTCTCCACCCTCCAGAACCACAGCGCGCCAGTACCTTTAAACTCCAACACCAGGTATGATCATAAAATTAATTTGCTTACAAAATCGCCAAAAACTTTTAATTTTCGAGAACAAAACCGTTTATAAAAATAATTTGTAATTCGTTTGTTTCCATTTTCTTTGCAGTCAATCTTCTCTGCGATATTTAATCCCCTTTGTATGTACACTCCCCGACAATAGATTCCGGACAAAGATAATTTTAGTCAGGTTCATAGTCCTGTAATTGTTCTAATTGTTTTCCGATTCTGGTGAAATCTTAGCGAAGTGTAGACTTGTGTCTTGGAATGTTAGCCTCAATTTTAATTCCCAAAAAATACTGATGGCTTGATCATTATACAGGGAGAAACAAAACATACTTTTTTACTCTCAATTTTTAATCGTCCTGTGGAATAATTGAGCCGCAAAATTTGGCTTCATTATGTTTTCGTTTGAAGTGTTATCTTTTATTAACACAATGTTTTTTGGCTCACGTCATTATCTACTTCTTAAGAAAAGATACAAATTCTTAAAGATAGTGTTGCAGTTTTTCTATTTTATTAACAATTCAGAACATTTTATTATCTTATCTAGTGAGCCTTTGCTTGCATGAGCATTGTTTACCAAAGTGTCACTATACTGCCATTGAAGAATACACTCTTTAAAGTTTTCGCTTAAAAAAATGAGACCAGAAGATGTTGCATTAAATGACGATGGCCGCAATATACGGTACATTGTGGAATTCTTAGGCAAACCAAAAAGTACTGTACAAGATGCGATCAGTTGGTTTCGCGAGACTGGTGAGTACATACGGCGTGAGGGATCAGGGATACCGCGTGTTACCAATCAACGTGATAAGTATTTCATAAACCTAATTGCATTACGAGATCGTGGCGTACCATCTACCGTTATTAGCCGTAGACTTCAAGATGTACGTGGTACCATAGCCTCTGCACGAACTATCCAGCGTAGGTTACAAGGGGGTTTAATGTCCAGAAGACCAGTTGCATGTCCCGCTTTACTTCCAGCGCACCGTACAGCAAGATTACATTTTGCACATGAACACAGAAACTAGGGAGCAGAAATGTGAGCGCATGTATTATTCACGGATGAATCGCGGTTTTGTCTGCGCTCACCTGACGGACGTGAACGTGTCTGGAGGAGACCGGGTGAACGATTTGCACAATGTTGCATATCTCCTAGGACGCCTTTTTGAGGCGGTAGTGTCATGGTGTGGGCTGGGGTATCACTATATGCCCGTACAGACCTAGTATTGATTGAAAATGGTTCTTTAACTGCTGACCGTTATATTCATCAATGTTTAGCCGATCACGTGGTACCCTTCGCCCACTTTGTAGGACGAAACTTTACTTTAATGCAAGACAACGCCAGACCCCACGTTGCACGGATTGTAATAGAGTATTTGGACGGGGTGAATATTCAGCGATTGGAGTGGACCCTGCGTACTCCAGAATTAAATGCTATTTAAACCGTTTGGGATATGTTAGGTAGACGTGTTCGGAATCGACACACGGAAACATTGCCAGATCTACGAAGAGCCCTTCTTGAAGAATGAGAAAATATTCCCCAAGAAGCAATTTAAAACTGCATTGAAAGCTTGCCACGCCGCATGGTAGAAGTGATAAGAGCAAGAGGTGGCAATACGCGCTATTAATTCTTCGATAATTATTTAGGCTCACTAGATAAGATAATGAAATATTCTGAATTGTTAATAAAATAGAAAAACTGCAACACTATCTTTAAATTTGTATCTTTTCTTAAGAAGCAGATAATGACGTGAACCAAGAAACATTGTGTTAATAAAAGATCACATTTTCACAGAATCGGAAAACAATTAGAACAATAATTACAGGACTATGAACCTGACTAAAACTATCTTTGTCCGGAATTTATTGTCGGGGAGTGTATACCGGGTGTTGCATCGTCGAGCGGGACATAGGAAATCCCATGTAATTTTAAATGGGGTCAATTATTGGCTTCCCTAATTATTTTAGAGAAAAATTCTATTTAGGTTTATTAAAGAGCACTAAAACCCACATTCAAAAGAATAACTTTAGATATTTTTGATGAGCCCGTTTACGGGTTATCGCCGATTTCTTTTTAACTATTTCTCCTTTTTATGGCTCCGTATTTGCGGGCACCAGTCAAGGTAAAAGATGACTGTCAAATAAAGTTGTCATTTTGAAATGTGTGCTTTATTGTTATAAAAACTCGTACATCGAAAATATTAGCCATGAATTACACTTCTGAAGAAAACATATTGATGATTAAATGGTATTATCAAGGAAATAGTTATCAAAATGTGTCAGACATGTTTGCTGCTCTGTATCCGTATAGACCGATACCTGCAAAATCTACAGTCGAAAGGACTATCAAGAAATTTGAGACAAAAGGCACTGTAATAAATAACTGCAGATGTGAAGAAAGGCAGGAACAAAGAAGAGATGCAAGAAATGATAGGGACTTGCAAGTTTTATTGTGCGTGGAAAAAAATGATGGGAAGATCAGCACAAGGAAACTTGAGGATGACATAGGATTAGATCACACCACAGCGTTACGAGCTTTGAAACGACATAAATATTATTCATACAAATATGAAAAGCACCAAGAGCTAAGAGATAGGGACGAAATACGACGACAGGAGTTTTCTTTTGGTATGATGGAAAGAGCAAACATGGATAGGGAATTTTTAAAAAACATTTGTTTCACTGACGAATGCACATTTACCTTAAACAATGAACCCAATGTTCAAAATTATCGATATTGGAGCAAAGAAAACCAACACAGGTTTGTGGAAACAAGGACGCAATATCCACAAAAAGTTAATGTATGGGCTGCGATTTTCGGAGAAAATATTATCGGGCCATTATTTCTTACACGAAATTTAAATGCAGAATATTTTTTGGAACTACTTGAAGATCATATTTTACCTACTTTACATGATGCCGCCAGGGAAAATCAGGAAGTTTGGTACCAAATGGATGGCTGCCCGGCACATAGTACCCTGGCTGTCCGGGAATATTTAAACCGTGCTTTTAATGGAAATGTTATTGGCTTAAATCATACAGTAAATTGGCCAGCCAGGTCTCCTGATTTATCGCCAAATGATTTCTTTCTCTGGGGCCATTTAAAAAACAGGATATACAAAGATAAAAAATACCCAAATCTAGACGAGTTAAAAAATGCTATTTCTGCCGAATGCAATAGAATTTCAGTTTACCAACTAGCGAATGTAAGAAGAGAATTTTATGATCGCCTCGGTTATTGTCTAGCAGTCAATGGAGGAATATTTGAACATCTTCTTAAATCCTAAAGTTCTAACAATTTAATAGTACCTACCTATTAATTAGTAAAATATTGAAACATGTAAAATGTCATAATTAACCTTGTAATTGGATACTTTATTTTAGTTTTATTCAGATTAATTTGTACTCATAAATACACCTTTAATATTTTCGATGTACGAGTTTTTATAACAATAAAGCACACATTTCAAAATTACAACTTTATTTGACAGTCATCTTTTACCTTGACTGGTGCCTGCAAATACGGGGCCATAAAAAGGAGAAATAGTTAAAAAGAAATCGGCGATAACCCGTAAACGGGCTCATCAAAAATATCTAAAGTTATTCTTTTGAATGTGGGTTTTAGTGCTCTTTAATAAACCTAAATAGAATTTTTCTCTAAAATAATTAGGGAAGCCAATAATTGACCCCATTTAAAATTACATGGGTTTTCCTATGTCCCGCTCGACGATGCAACACCCGGTATAGGGTGTCCGGTAAGTATATGGCATAATCTTGGGAGAGTATAGAGGAGTCATAGAAAAAAAAAATCCTAAAGTGTCCCTTAAAGGAGATACAGAACCCCAAAGGGGTACCCAGTGACTTACCTTTTCGGCTCTAACCTTTGAACCGACATGTATAATTTAATAAAATTTTAATATTTTATGTAGGTTATAAAGACTCATAAAACCATACTACAGTAGATGTAAAACATCGTCAGGGTAGTCAGGAACGGACTTGCCACCTCACTCGTTGGGCCAAAATTATGACCGGTGTCATTTCATCAGTTCTGTAAGATGACACCTGTCAAAATGTTGGCCCCCAACGAGTGTGCTGATAAGTCCTAACTCCTAACTTTCCTGACGATGTAAAACATTTCCTGTGTTGGGGTTTTATGGGTCTTTATTTTATGGCCTACATAAAATTTTAACATTTAAAAGGTAAGTAGCTGGGTACCCCTTTGGGGCTCTGTATCTCCGTTAGGGGAATTTTAGGAATGTTTTCTATGACACGGTAGGGTAGGAGGTCACCCTATACGCTCTTGAGAGTCTGCCATATACTTACCGGCCACCCTGTATATTAAATTAATTTCTACTGTTCACTAAAATTATTGGACAGATGAGTTTTTACATAATCGAGCGCCTACTGTGATTGGGTTTTAGTTTTTTTTAACCTATTATTTCGATGTCAATACAGGTTTATAAATAGTGAAATAATTATTGAAATATCTGGTATACAGCATAAAGGATATCACCCAATAGCAATATATAAAGTATATTTACTTTCAAAATAGACACGATGCAACAGAATTGTCACGTGACGAAGTAGGCGGGACATCGCCGCGCCTATTCTTATCAAGATGGGCAGCAGTTTACGCTGCTGATATTATGATATTTTTAGCTTTGGCGTTTAATTTACTTGCTCATTTTGCAAGTAAAAATCCCGTTCCACATATTATTATTCATAGTTTCTATATTTCACAATACATCATAATGTCACATCCCTTCTTTAACAATAATTATTGCGAAAATAAATTTTCGATTATTTTAAGTGAGCTGTTCGTGTTTTACGCCAATGGCGATGACATATTTTAGTCGTGTATATCTTGAAAATAAATCGACTATAGTATTAAAGTATTTTAAAGTTAGTACAGATAAAAGTACAATTATTATAACAATAAAGAAATTTGACTTCAAACTCAATTGTATCCTTTTAAAATTTTGTGGCTTAACATTACCATACGTAAGAAGCTAGTTCAGCCTTTTGAATGAAACTGCCTGAAATGTAAAATATACGGAGTAAACTAATTCATATTTTTTTCGCCGTAGCGACGTTTTGTAGAAACTAACTTACGGCTTTGGGCTGGAAATTTTTAGTAATTTTGGACATTATTCTTGACAAAACTATTTGACACGTATGTCAATAAGACAGACTTTTTTTTTCTAAATGTCAAAAAGGTACTGGTGGCCATAAAATCTTCTATAGAGTTTTCTTCTAGACTAGACCATAAAAAATATAATTTCACTTTCAATTAAGACGCGCAGGAACGTATAATCAAAGAGTAACTCCACTAATTACTGAAGTCACTTGTTGGTTAAACTACCCTAATAAGAAGCAACAATTTTTATATCATAGATAGGTAGTTATTGAAACTAAGTTGTAATTTAAGCTATACAACGTAATTTTTTTTCCCGAAAAAATTAAGAAAAATTAGATAAATAATGGTTAAAAACTTTTGGCATATCCATAGAATTTCTACTTGAGTACCTACAGGGGCAGCTTTAAACGCTCTGCTGGGGCTGCCAGAAATCTCGCTCTGGATATAAAGGAACGCCATGGCGGCGTACAGGAGAATAGAGCCTGGATAGGACAAGTAGGGATCGATCAAACGGAGATCGCAAGAACGCTGCGGGGGGGCAATTCCTATACTCTCCTGCACCGGGCCATCCAAACACAATTTTATACTGAACAGAAACTTTAAGGTAGAAATCCCCACGAGGGAGGAAGCAGGATATAGGCCCTAATCCGAAGGCGGTCAGGTCTGGTATACTGACAGCTCAAGGATGGCTGGCCCAGAGCTGGCCGGGGCCGACGTATACCGAGAAGACACGAGAGAAGGACAGGCATTTCCTCTGGGAAGATACACTACGGTGTTCCAAGCCGAAAGTCTTCGCAATCCTCGAGGTTGCAACCAGAGAGGAGTCCAACGACCAAGGACAAGCTCGTTCGACAGTGTCAGGCTGTCCTAAATCAGCCAGTAACAAAAAAAGAGTACAACTTAGCTGGGTCCCGGGACACTCCGGTGTATCAGGTAACGGGAGGGACTATGAATTCGCTAGACTCTTTGAGTGGGTTTGGAGTCGCACGACAGCTAACTGGAGAAGCAACGGAGCCTGTAGACAGGCGAAAATCATGGTTCCGGAGTCAAGCTCGTCCCGGGCCACTAGGTTGTTGTTAAAGGGGCGGGCAGCTTTAGCAGACCTAGTGGGTGTTCTAACCGGTCATTGTAGGCCGAATAGACACCTACTCCTTCTAGGAATCGGGGAAACTCCACTCTGACCCAACTGTGGAGAAGGGAAGGAGACTTCGTATCATTTGGTAGGAGTATGTCACAGGTGGGGTCGCGCTAGAAGGCATATCCTTGGTGCGACAACACTGGCAAGCGAGGGGGGGGGGGGGGAAAGCTTTTCGCCGAAAGACAGGGAGGCTTAGTTAAGGAAAAGAGTAGTTGCTGAGGGGTGAACTATTAGGCCTACTCGCCGGGCTTCTGCCCCCCCTCCCTAAAAGTACTACTACTACTGCTACCTACAGTCGACTTTACAGGAGGCCCTTTCGAAGAATGGATTTCATAAAATCTGAAAATGGTAATAGACGTAAACTTTATGACGGTGCTGTTCCTTCGAGAAGATTAATTGTCGACGGCATGAACAATTTTCGAAAGCGATTATGTGTTTTCATTTCTCCAAATTTGAGAAAACCACCGATAAAAACTATGGACAGAAATGCTAAAAATAGGCAAGCAAAAAAAACCATCGCAAGAAAAATGAAAATGTATGAAAAATGAATCCGCTCAACTGTCATATTTTGGTGTTTCCCAAAGGTGACAGAAGAACACGTGGCTTTAAGCGTGTAATTAGACAGTTTACAAGTTTACAAAAGATACCAATTTCGTAGCGTCGATGACTGACTATGAATTAAATGGCTGGTCCGCTTTTGTTTCAGTGATGCAAAACTTTCTTGAAAATAGAAAATGAAAGATTAAAATGAACTGGTAGAACAACTATTACATTTAAAATATATGGGATGTAATATTTGAGTATCAAACTCCACTTTCTTCACAGATTATTTTTAATAATATAAATTATTTGCGTGTTCTTATCATCTTATCTACTTTTTTGTCACTACAATAAAGTACCCTATCTTCTAAGCACATTTTAAAATATGCCGATGAAACAACATTGAAACAGAGTGGTTTGGAAAAAATGGGTTAATTCTGAATGACACCATTTTATAAAGAACAAAATTATCTAGAGTTGAAAGGCCAGAATACCTTAAAGGCAATGAGATACCTGCGGGACTAACTAAATTTTTGAGGCTTCATATAAATGAATTTTTAGACTGGTCGTATCAGATTGATATGGTTTGAAAAAAATGAAACTCAGTGTGATATGTTATCAGGCTAACTAGTAGGTATATGAACGAAAATACATTAAAAGTATTGTATTTTGCAAACTTTCAGTCAGACTTAAAACTTCTTTTAAAGAGCACCATCAGAATTATTAAAAAAAATAACCTTGGTCCAGGCGTGTAGAAACACTTTCAGGAATTCAGGCATTTTACTATATAGAGTGGCGAAAAAGTCCCGCATAATGCCTGTAACTTTTGAATTACCTCGTATACGAAAAAGTGACCTTTATGAAAAGTTGTTCAGTAAATTATTCCCCACATTTCTACCTGCATGAATTTTTTCCGTCATTTCTGGTTTGGTTGCCATAGAGACAAACTTACTTTCTTTAAATGGAACACCCTGCATATGATTGCATATTTGGATTCTACTGGGGCAACTATGAATTTTTTGTATTTAAAATTGTAACAAACTTTATAATGACAAAATAAATAGCCTAGAAAATTGAACAACTTAACATTGGAATAATAAACAAGCGAAACCTTTTCAGTGGATCAGGTGTTCAAAATGACCACCATTTTCTGCTAAGCGCCAGTCGATCTCTGAACCCGTCTACAACGTTTAAAAGCAAGTCATCTGCAATGACCCGAATTTCAGCACTAATTCTGACTTTTAAAGATTCTAAGTCATTTGGACGGTTAACGTAAACTTTGTTCTTTAAGTGTTCTTTAAGTGTTCCCACAAAAAGAAGTCGAGCGGGGTTAAGTCCGGGGAACGCGCTGGCCAGTCAATAGCACCTCTTCTGCCTATCCAACGTCCTGGAAATGATTGGCTTATGTATTGTGTAACATTTGCCGCATAATGCGCAGGTCCTCCATCTTGCTGGAACCATACCTGTTCGTTTATGCCATTATTGACACCCGGTAAAACCATTCTACAAGAAGGAATTATGTGATTCCTGAGGAGGTCCAGATATTTTTCGCCAGCCATTCAAATTACCATCTATGAAAAAAGGTCCCACAATATGTCTACCAACTATGCCCGCCCAAACATTAACTTTTTCGGGCCTCTGAGTATGACCTTCCTGAAACCAGTGAGTATTCTCGGCAGACCAATAACGATAATTGTATCTAATAACAATGCCATTTAAATAGAAAGCAGCTTCATCCGAGAAAATGATATTTGTTGCGAAGTTATTATCGTTATTGCATCTTTCCATCATCAGCTCACAAAATTCAGCTCTTCTATCAAAATCGTCCTCGTTTAACTCGTGCACCAACTTTATCTGTAGAGATGCAACTTCTTCTGCTTAAACAAATTTTTCACTGACTGATGAGACACATTAAAATCCATTGCCATTGGCTTGGATGATTGTGTTGGATTTTCATGTATTGAGAGCAGGATATCCAAAGCTTTGTCTCCCCCGGTTGCTGTTTTAGGTCGACCTGATCTAGCGGCTTCTCTAACACTGCCTGTTTCTCGAAATTTCTTTACCACTCGTCACACCGTTGACCGATTTATTGAAGGCCTATTTGGATATAATTCATTGAAAAAAAAGTAAGATAGGGACATGTAAGCCGATTTGCTCTAAGATATACTGTTAGAGAGCTAGAAGCTGTCAAAGTTCAAAAATGTAATTTTTCGAAAGTCGATATCTCAGAAACTATTAAGTTTAGACTTATAGTGTGCTTATTAAAAAATTATTGATATTTTATGTAGAATCCAAAAGTATTATAAAATATAGGGCATTCCGTTTAAGAAAATGAAAGTTTTGTTTACCATGACTGTTTGAGGCACCCTGTATAATTACAGGTGTCCTAGTTTTATAGATTTTTTTAAGGCCTACAACTCTTATACCGAAAGTTTTTTTATATTGTGCGCCATTTTCTAAATAATTGACCGGTCCGGGACTTTTTGAACACAGTGTATATTTAAGAGTGTCTGGTCTTTTTCTTGAAAAATAGACAATCATATGAAATTCCCTTTTCGAAATAATACAATCCAAAAACACATAATGTAAATTATCCTTTGTATTGCCCAGCATTAAGAGAGAGGAGTACACATTATATGTGTTTAAAATCGTTCAAGAAGCTACCAGATGAAATAAAAACCATATAGTCTCAGAAGCGATATAAACTAAAAATGAAGACATTGCTAATAAATCTGGAATCGTACACTTTGGACGAATTCTTTAGTAGTTGAGCGGGTTTTCAAAATTTTGTTGTAAATTTTAGATGTGGATGTAGAAATTTTTTTTTCTCATGCCGAAATTTCAGTTTTGTGTATTTAAAAAATAAATATTACAAGAAGACTTTTTGTTTTGTGATCTTCTAGTTGATATGCATACGTAGTTAATATACTTATGCAATTTTTTTTTACCACAGATTAATCAGTTTTCGAACAGTCATTAAATTCCCATCCAGATCACCTTGTTTGACGGTAATGGACTACTACCTTTGTCCTCATTTAAAGAACAATATTTTCAAAACACCAGTAGAAAATTTAGAACAGTTATAAGAAAGGATTATCCAAGAATGTGGAACATTTCTCCAGAGATGCTGGTCAATGTTTTCCAAAATATGAAGACTTGTGAATCTATGCTTAAAGCATGCCAGTGGCCAAATAAATAAATTTGTATTTGTTTACTTCTTTTAATATTCATTAGTTTGGCATATCATGTCCATAATATGAATTTAACACAATTTTAACCTAGATTTGGTTAGATATATCGTCCCCTTATAATTGTGATCTAAACCAAGCCCTACGTTTTTCAGTTCAAGCCTTCTTGGATGAAAATAATTTTTGCTCGCAGGGTATAAGAATAGTAATTTCATCGTCAGAAAAATTGACTGCTCTTTTCTCCATGTTTTTAGCTATTAAATTATAAAATATTGATCAACGATAACGAATACTTTTGTTGTTATGTCAGTGCTTAAACCAGATATTGATGATAGGTTACAGGAATTTATAAAACCTATAATTTTTTCCAGCAAAGTTGGCCTAACAATTAAAATCAAAGTTAACTCTTGCCTTTTTTATAATACCCACCCTAAGATGATATATCTGTCACGGTTAAAAGTAACCGGTTATTGACAAATATCTGCCACTATCTGTGATTCAATAATATCTTATGTGAAACAGTTACAATCTTCGAAAGATGAATTCAATTTATTGAAAATAACTTGTAACTGTGGTATACCGGTGATTTGATAACTAAACATTAAACGATAAAAAAAATATTTCAATGACTTAAATGAAAAGAATAAATAAAATATTGACTCACATGTGGCGGTGGTTGAGGTACATACTGCACCTGACTCGGCAAAACCTTATGACTCGCGGTAGAGGTGGTGGAACTTCTCTGTCCCTGCAGTTTGGTCAGCAGCTCCACCCAATGATCGGCCTCTTGACGACTTTGACAGATGACAACCCGCTTGTCGATCATTGGGGCGCTGATTTCGAAGGCGTTCTTTATTGTGTCGGTGTCCTCAAGGCGATTAACAGAGAGGCCAGAGAGAAATAATTTGCCCTTAAAAAAAGAAATGATTAAGTAAACAGAGTGGTTGTGGAATCTATCAAAACTCACCTCATAGATAAATGCACTTAACCTATGACTAACTGAGAGTATGACTAAAGTTGTTGGAAACAGAACAAAGTATCTATCATGATGTTGCGTCCCTACAGCTACACTACCCATATACATTATTTCACCTGAAAGAAAATGGAAAATTATTCAATTATGAATCTGAACTATTCCATTGGAAGAATTGGAAGAATTTAACAGGTAAATTATTATTACCTAAAGTCGTAAGACTTGGACCTTCCCAACCTCTGACCGGTCCTGTTAACACTTGAAGTTCCAGTTCTTTTTGTCTTCTAGTAGCCAAACAAGTTGTCTATAAAGATAAAAATAAGTAAACTAAACGATTTGTCCAGAAAATGCTAAATATGTGAAGTTTACA
Source organism: Polydrusus tereticollis (assembly GCA_963920685.1). Lineage (NCBI taxonomy): Eukaryota > Metazoa > Arthropoda > Insecta > Coleoptera > Curculionidae > Polydrusus > Polydrusus tereticollis. Next base: position 66,554,611 of record OY987327.1, read on the forward strand.
ACAAAATTGTTTGAACTCACCGATATGTCCTTATAAATACTGACAGACCGCTGCGTGTCCCCTCTATCGGAATGACATTCCTCCACATGTCTTTCCAGTTCTTGTAACATGCCAGAGTATTTATCCAGTCTTCTAAACGGTTTACTTAACATGGTGGTCAGGACCAGAATGCCAGGGCCTGCAGCGCCTCTTGATTCCATATATTTCGACAATTCATCTCTAAAAGATAAATAAATGGAAACGTTTAAAATGATCACCAACAAAATATCAACAAATAAAGGTTGAGATATGATAAATTGGCATTGTTGCTCCTTTCAAGCAGATTGATTTTTTAATTAATATTTTAAGGAATGCTCTACACTTTTAAAGAAAAGGTGGTGAAAGATATATTATTAACCACTGCATACCAGGGTGATATGGTGTAGTTTTATAATTAGTGTTCCCAATGTTAAGGGTTGAGTAAAAATGTATATGTTTATTTTTAATGTACAGTACAACTTTGTAGTAATTTAGCATCTTAGATGCTTTACAGTATTTATTTATTTATTTATTCAGTACACGCACTTAAAGAAAACAAAACTCCAAATAGTACAGAAAAAAAAATGAACCACTAACAGTACACGACAGCCAATACACTAATATACTATAACGCCATATTATCAGTTCAAAACAGAATCTCTTTAATTTTACCCTTAAAAACTACAAGACCATGTCGCCAAAGTAGCTATTGTAAACGCCCATTAACGTTGTTGAAAACCCCTGCGCTCCATAGTTTGTTCTGTGGTAAAGGTTATAGAAAATATGCCTATATCTTGTAGACGACTGTGGTATTCGAAAACGTACCATAGACAAAAGTTGTTCATATACGATTTCATCATGAATTAGCTTATATACAGGGTGAGTCGGGAGGAATGGTCCTAACTCTAAGGGTGTAATCTATGCATCAAAATAATAAGAAAAAACTTAAATGTTGTTATCCAATATTCATTTGTTTTCAAGTTACAGCGTTAAATAAAATAATGATATTGTTAAACCAAAATATCCAACATTAACATTGTTTTAAATAAATCATTGGTTTAGTGAATTTTCAAAAATACCGCCATTAACTTCCAAACATTTCCTGCTTCGTTTACGAGAGGCGCGCGTGGATCTTCTAATTGATTCGTTCCTTTCTTTAATATTGAGTACAGCATTTCTAATGCGTCTAATAAATGCATCCCTAGTATCTACTTTTACTTTGTAAACCTCAGTCAGGCCAACTAATAGGACCACCGCGACCAATACAAACCCCTGGAAACCTTTGGTCTAAATATTGCTTTACCCGACGATCGAAATGGGCAGGCGCTCCGTCGTGTTGATAATACATTTCAATTCTGATGTTTAAAGGAATCTCCTCCAGTAGTCCTTGCAATTCATTTTGTAAAAAACTTAAGTAGTGATCTCCTGTAAGGCGATTTTCCAAAAGAAAAGGGCCAATTAAATTATTATCGATCATGCCGCACCACACGTTTACTGAAAACCTGTGTTGAAAATTACTTTCGACTATTGCGTGAGGATTTTCGTCCGACCATATATGGGAGTTTCGATTATTATTGATGCCGTCACGGGTGAATGTAGCTTCGTCAGTAAAAAGTATGTGCGGTAAAAGATGACAATTATTAATTATCCACTCACAAAATTGCATACGCTTGGCGTAGTCTCTAGGTGGAAGATTCTGTACACGCTGTACATGGTACGGGTATAAGCCTTGCTCGTGAAGCGTATTGATCACTCTTTTTTGGGGAATCCCCAACTGAATTCCAATTCTTCGTGAGCTCGTCGTCGCATCTTCTTCTACTAAAGCTAGAACATTTTCTATTTCATCTAAATCCTGTTGAATGGCTCGTTCGGATGTTACATTAGCACTTGGAAGCGTTCCGGTCTCGCAGAGTTTGTTGAAAACTCTGATAAAGGCTTTTCTGTTCGGTGTTTTTTCATGTGGAAATCGTTCATGATATTCTTCAGAAGCCGCTGTAGCATTCCCATTACACAAACCATAAATAAAAACCATATTGGCGTATTCGAGATGTGAATAAATGTGTGGCATTTTATAAAATTAAAATGATACAAATCCGAAAGTTAACGGTGAATCAATGTAACATTTTATACTGACACTAATAGGATAGTGACAGCACAACAATCAAAAGCAAACAATAATAACATTTATTACAGGAAAGCTAAATTAATGCAGTATTTTGTTTTTGCCTTATAACTTGAAAACAAATGAATATTGGATAACAACATTTGAGTTTTTTCTTATTATTTTGATGCATAGATTACACCCTTAGCGTTAGGCCCATTCCTGCCAACTGAAGGCGCGTAGCATGTGGAAGACCATGGTATGAAGACCATAATTTATACAATAAAAATTTTACAAACTTATTTTGTATACTTTCACGCTAAACATGACAGTTGTATCAAGGACTGCATATAAACCAATTATATTCTAAAATATTACGCACAAGACAATTATAAAGAAACTTAATGGCTCCAATATCGTAAATACTCAAGCATATTTGTCGCAAGAAACCAAACATACGATACGAGCAGCCTTCAGCGTTATATAGTCTATATACTTGCTAAAACTTAAGTCGTCATTAAAAATAATACCCAGATCATTAAAATTTTGTACAATTTCCAAACGGGTGCTACCAATACAATACTGGAATTCTAATGGAGCTCTACATTTATGAAACTTTAAAATCTTACACTAAAATACATTGACTTGCAAAAAGTTTGCTTCACACCATTCGATAAAACAATCCAAATCCCTCTATACCGCTCTACAATCATCGAATGAATTTACAACACTACACATTTTGAGGTCATCCGTATACATTGAACATTCAACCTTTTCAAATACAGATGTAACGTTATTAATATACAGTAAAAACAGAACAGGTTCCAAATAAGATCCCTGTGGCACACCAGAAGAAACGTTTATTTCGCGAGAAATCACTTTTTCAATCCTGACACACTGTTCTCGCCTCGTAAGATAGGATGCAATCCCTCTGATTTACGACCCAGTAATGCCCAGCGCTCTCCATGAGCAGCTGATAGGAGACTCTATCGAATGCCTTTGTAAGGTCCGTACAAATCACATCCATTTGATTTCCGTTCTCCACCCCATTCACCAAGTAATACTGAAACACCCCCAGATTTGTAGCAGTTGATCTGCCCTAAAATAATCCATGTTGCTTTGGTGATATACAGTGCTAAAGGTTTCAAAAATCTCGTCAGTTACGATGGATTCAAACACTTTTGCAGTGACGAACAAGAGGCTAGAAGCCTCTGTACTGTTTTAGGTCCTTTCTTGAACCAGGTTTGAAAATTGGAACAAGCCAAGAGTTTTTCCAGGTGGATGGAAAGATGCCCTCATCAAATGACAATTGGTTAATGTGGCTGCAATTTCTCAAAAACAAAACCGGTGGTGAGTGACTTCAGTTTATTGTGAATCTCACAAGGTGTAAAGGTGCGAGATACCGGAGTAGCAATCCGGCGTTCACTCGACGACAGATGATCAAGTTGTTGTTTTGGGTAGCTTATAGCCGCTCTCGAAATGGTATGCAAAGGCGTCTGCAGTTTCTCTTGTGGTTCTCTTAGTTTCGTTATTAAATTTCATGGTTTTAGGAATTCCTTTGTCCCCCTTTAAAGAGTTTACAAATGACCAAAAATATTTTATGTTGTTTGCTGTCATTTGCTCAGTGTTGGAAACATACAGAAGGTAGCTAATCTCTATCCAGTATTTAGCCTGCTTGCGCAGCCTAGAATAATAGACATGGTTGCTAATGGACTCTGAGGACTTATTTTTGAAATGCTCGGTTTTCCTTTGCAAAACTCTTATTGTTTCCCCTGTCTGCCATTTCGGATATTTCTTCTTTCTCTTTTTTCATTTGGGAACATACGTGAACATCAACGGCACCAAAGAGGGCCTCATGGAATATCTGCAAGACTCCATCCACATCAGTTTCCAGTCAATATCCAAAAAATAATTATTTAGATCCCAGTAGTTTCCCTTGTCAGATAAAATGAGTCATCGTCGAGTTGACGGTTGTTGAAAGAGTAAAAAGTATTTCAACGATGCTGAACAATTTGACCAAGAGGAAATTGGGCTAGTCGTACTTCCAAATTAGAAAACTCATCGCAAACCACAATCTGCCATTCTCGTTAAGTATATGACTAATCTGCTGTAGTTCATTCAAGAACATTTCTGTGACCAGAGTACCAGAGCCTCAGCGGTCAGCGAAGACAGGTTTGAGGGAACATAAACTCCCTCGTCAACTTATGTCATGTTACTATTTAGTTGATTTCTATGAATGAATGAGTGTGCATGAGCCATAGACTTTGTACTTTCAAGTCATGAGCATAAGCTTTATATTTTATTTTCTTACGCCGGTTAATTTTACACAATTTTTACTCTTAGGATCTTTTGATGAATATAGTACGTTATCGAAATTAAATAGTGTTTTCACGATCTGTCAAAAATAAAGTTGGACTTTATTCTCAATAATGTATTTTTCTACTTGCGGAATTTGACAATTTAATTGTAAAATTAATATAAGACAATACTCTTTCCAGGCAAAGTCTTTCAACATTTCTTAAAGTGAGTAACCGGTTTTAAGAAATCAATCACAACAAAGTGCCGAAACAGCGATGATTGCGTTACTCTTAATGCATCCTTAACGATCTTATTTTTAGCATTAAGTTATTCTACCTAGGAGAATTTCTCTGTGATTAATCACTTGCCCGAGTTCCTTTAAACATTAAAAACAGCATTTATGTGATATTTTAATTTCTTTTCATAAATCTCTTTAAAAATATAAATATGAAATTGGGTCAGTGCAAAACGATTTCATATTTTTAACGTTTTTCTTGTTGGTATTTTTAGAAAGTGTAGTTTATGGAAAACAAACAATTTCAAAATTAATTTTTCTGTTACAATATATTATATTATACATATTACGTAGGAATGTAGATTGTATTATGACTTCAATAAATAGTTCATCGTTATGGTTTAAGTAAACTCAATCGAAAAAAAAAATAGTCGGTAAAAACTTGATGTAAATGATCATAGCCCGGAAATTTTATTAAGGTATTTGTTGTGGTATTAACTGCAGTGACAAAAAAATAATATATTTGCGAAAATCTAGATAAGAACATACAAATAAAGCAGTATTAATTAAAATAATCGGTGAATAATATTTATTAAATTAAAATCGTACTTGTGTTTGACACGTGAACGGAAATCACAACGAGTGACGTCATTATACTCAACAACCTTTCAAAAACGACGTATCGTCAGCATACAAATGATATATTCTATAACAAGTAATAAATGCCATTCCATAGTTCTAGACTATACTTTCTCTAACACTATTTTAGAAAAAAGAGAAATACTTAAATTATTAAAATTTATTTTTTTCTCCTGTTGGTGTCAACTCCGTCACCCAGCAACGGAGAAAAGGCGATGTATACGGCCACCTGTCTTCTTAGTCGTAAACAGTTAGTAGCCGCGAGAATAAATGAACAGTAGATCCACTACCCCCATATTTTGAATTTCGCCGTCACCACTCCAATTCGAAGCGAAACCAGTTCTAACTGGTTAGTGGCTAGCGCGAGCATTAATCTGGGACCTTTCGCTTAACGAGGTGCAGGTGCAAGGTGATATTCTCAATTCCAGTAATTTATAAAACTTTAAGGTTTTTAAGCGAACTGAAAAATAACTTAATTTTTTAAATGAAATGGAACTTTCATTCAAACGCCTGTAAAGGGAAAAATGTAAAAATACTATGAATTTTATTTACGGTTGCGAATAAGTCTTTCATTCTTTTTACATTTATGAAAAATATTGAAAGACAAAAACGATTATTATAAGTTTTTGTTAACACGCCACATAAATCAATATTGTTTAGAGAATTTCTTCGGGGAAATTAGAAATTCTTGCGGAAATGCAAAAACCGACACCGATACAGGTTGCGAGAGCATTTAGAAAAAAAATTGGTCTACATTTCTTTGACAAAATTCAGGGAATTAACTGCTTAAACGCTATGCATGGAATTATACTAAATATTTCACCAGATATTTCAGAAAAGTGCAAAAATTTAATAATCGCTCCTAAAACTTCTTTGAAAGTGTACACTACTGACTATCGGGATTTCGATAAACCCGAAGAAAACGGCTTGATATATGTGGGAGGGTATTAAATAAAAAAATATTTAAAGCAACATTCATGTCATGTATGCCGTATGTGAGGAGTATGTTGGAACGCGAGGGAACAATTTTTTCTCGTAGAAAGGCGTATAGAAGTACAGTAGAGAAACCTAATGACGGATTAACTATGTCCTCAACATCTTTTGTGCACTTTCCAACTTCATTGGAAGATATATACACAGTGAGAACGTAAAGGTTGGAACAATTTCATTAAAAATGTATGTGTTTTTTTTTCGAAAAACGCTCAGACATTTTTGTTGTGCATTTTTTTAAGCTTATTTCATGTATACAGGTTGTCCCAAAAACAAGTTATGACGGTTTACTTTATTTTTTTAAATGGATATTTTAATATCTTATTTTAATTTACTATATTGATATTTTATAATATTTTTTTGGTTTCTGCATAAAATTCTAAACATATTTCATGGAATTTGTCATAAACTTAAATTCAGCCGTTTGCGAGAAAACCGATATTCGGATTTTACCAGATGATTTTTTTATTATTATTTAAATCACGAACACTATTGTAAATAAAGCCTTTGGTTGTTGGTTGTCACACTGACAGTCACGGTTGCCCCCTGATTTGAACTAATTCTAATTTTGAAACTTGAGCTTTTAATATTTAGATCTTGCCATACCTTCTCAAATGTGTGCCCTTTATCCTTCATATTGAGCCATGTTCTATCGGTCTAATATAATGTTTTCCCTTTTTCCCGAAACTCCCGTATTTTTTTCAAATATTTTCGCCGTCATACAATAATTTCATTTAAAGTTTGCTTAAAAACTTTTAATGATATTTTAAGATTCTGATATGTCCTTCTTAATTTCAGCCATAATTTTTTTAACGTAGATATTTTATTTAGAAACAAAATCCACGAATCTTGCGACGAATGGCGTACTTTGTGGCATCATCCAGGATTCTTTCTTTCCGTCCCCTTTTCAGGGCTCCTCGAATAGGTTCTTTTTCGTCATAAGTGACACATATTTCTGCAGCATTCGATGTAATTAGTTCAGAATTTTGTTCCCAAATTTCATGGTATACGTTTTTAATTATTATTCGTTCTTATAATGTTAATTGAAATTTTTTTGTAGGCGGACAACTAGTTCAAGGTTCGTTAATCTCCATAGTTTACTTAATTAGAAGCAGTTAACAATATTAAATAAAATTTAATAACTATACAGGGTATCCTTCAAATGACTATACAACGCTTAACCACAAATTCCTTAACGAAAAATAAGGCGATCTAGGCAAACTTACCTATATGCAATGTTGTCTCGTTTTGCCGCTATAGGGCGCTAAAGTTTTCAAATTTATATAGTTTTTTCGAAATAATTTCTAAACGCCTTTATCGATTTTCACTAATTTTGGGACTAAGAACTACTACTATTTTTGGCGTGTTTTGCCGCAAACGCGATCTTCTTTTTAATGCATGGAAAATTAAAAATGGCGCGTGATTCGCAAATAAAAGTTTGCATTTTTGTTACTTCCTGTATAAATGATTTCAATTGTTTCTCTGACACTAGCAGACTTCATTTTGAAACTTTTTTGCCTCTTGTAAAATTTTCGCCAGACATAGTTTCTATTCCAAAAAAATATTTACGATACCTTGTAATTCATCATTGTTGTTTATTCGGAACCAAAAAAACATGCAAAAAGTCTTAATTATGTATGACAACGTCGCCTCTTAAGTTCACTGTCATTGTAGCGGCAACGTTCCTTATATGCATAACAAACATTTACTTGTACAATATTTTTATTCTGCCGCTTACTAGATTTGGTGATTGGTATGGCGCTAGAAACATACTATTACACTGTAACTGTACTTGGCAACACTGCGTCATCTCGGCTGACTGACTGAGGAGAGCAGAGCCCTGGAATTTGCGCTCCTAACAATTTACTCCTCCACTAACAACAAATTTGCACAAAACCCAAGAAGCTTATATTTTAATTAATTTTCTTTTAATGTTTCAATTTCTTTTAATTTTTTTTAGGAATTTTTCTTAAAATAAAAACTTTTGTATAAAAATCTTAATCATTGTACAGGGTTATCCAACCAAGACTAGACAAGGCGATTTTTTGACTTTTCCTGTACTTTTATAAAAAAACTGAAATAGCCATCTTAAGTCATTTTCTCCCGCGAATTCGAATATCTTCAGCAAAAAACAATTGAACATCAAACAAAAGTACTAGGGGTCACTTTGATATTTTTTTAAATGGGATGCCGTATTTTTAATGAGCTTATCCGATTTCTCATATAAATTTTGATCTAAAATGTTGGATTTTTAATTCAAAAACGCCTTTTTTCTTCAGTTTTAAATTCGCAAAATGTTAAAAAAAAAAAAAAAATAAATAAATAAATTAAAAATCCAACATTTTAGATCAAAATTTATATGAGAAATCGGATAAGCTCATTAAAAATACGGCATCCCATTTAAAAAAATATCAAAGTGACCCCTAGTACTTTTGTTTGATGTTCAATTGTTTTTTGCTGAAGATATTCGAATTCGCGGGAGAAAATGACTTAAGATGGCTATTTCAGTTTTTTTATAAAAGTACAGGAAAAGTCAAAAAATCGCCTTGTCTAGTCTTGGTTGGATAACCCTGTACTTATTTGTACCTACAATTCATATTTTTCCATGTGGTCCATTGGCTGCCGACGCCATTGACATAAATAGCTATTTAAACTCATACCGTTTCCACAACTCGTATTTTTTGAAAGACAATAGTTCAGGTTAGTTCTTAACCTCTTCTAAACTTTCATACCTAGTTTTGTTTGAGTAGGATGACGTCACGCTCTCCAGCTAACCTCAGATTGGCGTTTTGGTGGCAAATCTTAATATCAAATAATATTGTTGTGTTTTATCATTGCTATAGGTTTTTTTTTATATGGATTCTCTCTTTCAGTGTATAGGCAAAATAAGGTAGTACTTTTTATTATTTAGTCAAATACTTATTCTTAAATATTTTGATATTTTTGGACTATCTGAAATCCTGTACCCCTACTTTTCTTATTGAATGTCAAAAATTCAATTGGGTTTTCAAATATTAAGGACTAAATAATAATATGCACTTGGAAATAAATAATAATACCTATGATTAAATAAAATAAAAGTATGATGTTTTAGTAAAAGTTGATCTTACTAACCTAAAGCCCGAAAAGTATGATTAAACCAAATAAAGTGCGCTGACCATGGCCATCCATAATCTTAAACTAATTTCATACCCATGAATATCCCTAGAAAACATGCTAGTCATAGTAATAGTTATACCTACTTGTACTTATCTAGTATGACCACTGCCCTGGGATGCTGCGAGCAATATGTCTGATGTACAGCCTTGATCTTGGGTGCCCAATTCAAAAATAGTTTGCCCACTCTCTGCTCATTGCCCGGTTTGGCGTACTCTTGTTCGATCAACTTAAGGAGTTGTTGGTGAGTGTCCAGAACTTCTTGAATGTTGCTCGTGAGTTGCTTGAATTCATCTTGATTTAATCTATAAGTTAAAAGTATAACATAATAAGTACTAGATGATTATTATTATTACATTTTTCACTTAATTAGATTCTGATTTTTTTGCAAAATCTGACAATAAATCGTTAAAATTTGTGCAAACATCCACAAATCTGTCCCAAGTTTAGTAAATCCTTTGAGATAAGTTGGGTTTGTTTTATATGCGCCATATGTTTTGACTTCAAAACAACCATTACATTTTATGACACTACTTTTATTGCCTGCTTTTAACTGCTTTACTGTTATAAAGAAAAATATACTTATTTTGTTGAAAACAATTTGTTGTACGAGATTGACAACGGAATTGTTAGCTGTTAAGTTAGTTGAATGGTATGTGAGGCGGTTTTCACTGCCTCACAAGAGCAGAGTTTCATTGAATATTGTTTTATTTCAAATTATATTCTAATAATACACTCACCGACATAAAATTCGGGACAAACAAAATTTAGATCAAATTTAATGTATGATAACTTTTTCTTCCATAGTTCGATTTCAATCTTTTTTTTTTCAAAATGTAGATAATTGTTTCGGTTTTAATTAATTTTATTCAATTTTCAAAAATACAGTTTACATGTTGAAATATACAGGATAATAAAAAAGAATATTTTTTTTCTCTTAAGTTTGTAACACTCTGTAGAGTAATTTTGCAATGTAAACTACACTGGATATGCTTCTTTGCAGAGTTTGATTCATTTTTAACATTTTGCTACATTAATTTTTGAAATAAACATTACACTTTTTGCAACAATTATTGAAAACACTGTTGATTCTTTTGGAATGTTTAGGTTTCCTTGGAAACGTATTCTGCATTTGTCAAACAGTTTTATCAGACATTTCGAGCATTTAAAACGTTTCGTGAGTGAATTTCGAATTTATTTTTTATTTCACGATGCCTTTGTCATCCGAAGATTCAGCTAGAGCCGTTGCTCTTCATGATGTTGGTTATTCCTATAGAGAAGTAGCGGATATGTTAGGTTTTACAAAATCTAGCGTGGAAAGAGCCGTTGCAAGGTTTCGTGATACTGGAAGTTATGGTAGGAGACCTGGATCTGAAAGAAATCGTGCTACTTCCGCCCTTGATGATCGCTTCATTAGAGTCTTAGCTTTAAGAGATCGGCATACCAGTGCAGTAGTGATAATAAATGAACTCCAAAGAGTTCGTCAAGTTGCTGTCAATAAAATAACAGTAAGAAGAAGACTTAATGAAGTCAATTTACGGGCCAGAAGACCGGCAACTGGACCAGAGCTCCTCAGACAGCATCGAGTTAATAGACCTCTTTTTTCGCAAGAACACATTAACTGGAACATTCAAGAGTGAAGGCAAGTTCTATTTTCAGACGAGTTTAGATTTTGCCTAAGGTCTCCTGACGGACGAGAAAGAGTATGGAGACGACAAGGGGAGAGATTCGCCCAATGAAATTTTAGCGAAAGGGTTAGCTTTGGTGGTGGATCCATTATGGTGTGGGGCAGTATTTCATTTCACGCTCGAACAGAACTTGTTTTTTTTGACAGAGGAACTGCAACTGTCCGAAGGTACATTGAAGAAATTCTGGAAGAACATGTTCTTGTTTATGCACAATTTATCGGTAACGAATTCGTTTTCATGCATGATAATGCCCGTCTACATACTGCCAGAATGGTGGCCCAATATTTAGAAGAGGTTGGAATAAACGTTATGCGCTGGCCCGCTCGTAGTCCTGACATTAATCCGATAGAACATGTATGGGACATGTTAGGTAGATGAATCAGGAAACGCCGAGGACAGTTATTCACTCTCCAACAGCTCCGAAATACAATGGAAGAAGAATGGGGTGCTATTCTACAAGAGGATATCTAAAACCTAATCAAAAAGTGTAATGTTCTCAAAAATTCATATCTCTTAAACCGATAAGGATACCGAGAAGAATAAAACAGCAAACTAATAAAAATTAATCAAACTCTGCAGAAAAGCATATCCAATGTAGTTTACATTGCAAAATTACTCTACAGAGTGTTACAAACTTAAGAGAAAAAATATACTTTTTTATTTTCCTGTATATTTCAACATGTAAACTGTGTTTTTGAAAATTGAATAAAACTAATTAAAACCGAAACAATTATCTACATTTTGAAAAAAAAAAGATTGAAATCGGACTATGAAAGAAAAAGTTATTATACATTAAATTTGATCTAAATTTAGGTTGTCCCGAATTTTATGTCGGTGAGTGTAGTTTAAATTAACCTTTAGCTTAGTGCAATACCTATTTTGAATTTCCAAGGAACTTACCGACTAACTCCGAATTTGCAAACTAAAAATAAATCGCATTATCTATTTAGAGTGTCACAAAATAAACGAGTAGAAGAGCTTAATTACAATCTATAGAGTGTCCTAATAGTCAATAATTAGGGATCAAGTAGATTGGGTCAAAATAAGGTTAGAAGGTCATGTAACATAACACACCGTGTTCAATTAAGCCCTGGCCCCATCGATATTACAAAAACGTCGCCTCTGATAAAACAAATATTTGAAATAAAGTTTAGAGATCTTTTTTTAGTCTATACAGGATGTCCGGTAAGTATATGGCATACTCTCGGGGGCGTATAGGGGAGGTCAAAATAACCCTAATTTGTCATAGAAAAAAAAATTACTAACTGACCCTTAACGAAGATCAGAGCCCCAAAGGGGTACCAGCGACTTACCTTTTCGGCCCTAACTTTTGAACCGACATATACAGGGTGTTCCCTAACTACGGTACGAAACTTCAGAGGGTGATGCGTAAGGTAGTTTAAAGAAAAAAAGTTCCTATAAACATATGTCCGGAGTTGCTTCATATCTGAGATACAGGGCGTTGAAATTAAAAAAAAAAAGGTCATAACGGTGATTTTTATTTTTTTTTCTCGCAAACGAAGCCAGATATGAAAAAAACACAAGAGACCAAAAAGGCAGTCGCATACTTTTTTTTCTCAATAATAATAATTGGCTGTGGTGCCCACTGAGACGCCACTGGACCTAATAATTTCAATCTAGTTAGGGGCTAAATAAGCGCCTTATTACTTCAAATAACTGAACCAAATTTCAACCAAATCGGTTTAAGGATGTTTATGACCGTTTTTTTTTTAAACTTCAACGCCCTTGTATCTCAGAAACGAACCAACTCCGGACATATACGTATCACCCTCTGAAGTTTCGTACCGTAGTTAGGAAACACCCCGCATAATGTAATGACATTTTAATATTGTATGTATGCCCTAAAGACTCATAAAATCATACTACAATAGATGTTTTACATCGTCAGGGAAGTCAGGACCGGACTTGCCACCACACTCGTTGGGCCAAAGTTTTGACAGGCGTCATATTACTGAATTTTTAAATACTCTGGTCATTCCTTTTTAAAAAAGGTACTCAACATTTCTGTGGTCCCGGGGTAAAAGTGTGTCAATATTGCATTATCAATTACACACTCCTTTGATGGATTAAACTTCCTAAGTCGTTTGTTTACTAAATCAAATACATGGTACCTGCAGCAGAACTGCCTAAATCAAATTTACGTCGGGTAGAACATTTTAACAATACATAAAATAATATACAGGGTGTTCGGAAAATACTGTACAGTGAAAGCTCTTATAAGCGGACACTTACGGTTCCAACATTTCTGTCCGCTTATGGGAGGTGTCCGCATATAAGAAAGGTAAATAAAATAATTTAAATAAAAATTTATTTTTTTTTAATAAAACCCAATTATAATCTAACACATACCTTTCACCCAATTTGCGAACACTTAAATGTTCCTGTTCTGCAACGTTAATTACCTCCATTTTCTGTCTTAAAGTTAAAAAAATTTTTGTTGGCGCCATTGCTATACACCTTCTAAGACACTTACATATTATAAAAGACACATAAAAAGCTAATGAAATAACAACCGCAACGCAGGGCATTTACATGAAGGGGAATCACCTACATACTGTACATACTGCGGGGAAACACCAGGGCTGTCGAAAGAAATGAGTGATTTCTACACATATTATGTACGTAATTTTCGTCCGTTGTTGGAGCTTCGCGTCCGCTCTTAAGAGCGTTTCGAGCCTGTCGGTGACAATTATGCTGTCCGTGTCCGTCCGACGGAGCGTCCGTTTATGAGAGCTTGTTTTACATAGGAATTGATACCCCAAAAATTTGGTTCCAGAAAAACTGTCCGGATCTGGAAGATGTCCGCTTAAAGGAGCTGTCCGCAAAGGGAGCTTTCACTGTACAACGTTTAACAACAGATTCCTGACGTCAAAATAGGTCGATCTAAGCCGACTTAGTTATATCGAAACTTGTCTCGTTTAGCCGGTAATGGGCGTCAAAAACTTGTAAAAATATTGGTTTTTCCTAAATTCAAAAATAATCGATTTTAATGGTTTTTAGTATGTAGACTAATACTATAAAATGACGTTTTCTAGTAGTATAGTCTCCGGCTGTAAATAAGTGGAAGTATTATAAAAGTGATATAATACGTCAACATCTCTCCTGATTTTGTATATCAACGGCGTTATGACAACCCAGATTTTTTTGTCGAGTGACTGGATGTATTTGGAAGCTATTTTACCTCTTCAATATTTTTCGTTGGATGAGCTGTTTTGCCAGAAAAAAAATATTTACAATTACCTGCATACATCAATTATTAACATTAGTAACAAAATTAAAAGCAAATTACCTGTAATGGGCGTCAGAGTGTTAGGGGTTTTATGGAGACTTCCTAACCGTCGAATACCAAACCACCAAACATTTGTCAATATCGAGCGTCATCTTCGGGAAACGGGCAGCTTTGAGAAAAAAATTGAAGGCATGGGTCGTATGCGAACAACTCGAACTGTGGAAACAGAAGAGAACACTCTGGAAAGAGTTGAAGAAGAACCAAGTACCAGTACCCGTCGCTTAGAACGCGAGTTACATGTTCCTAAAACGATTGTCAATGAGGTTTTAAAAGAACAGTTGTTTCATCCATATCACGTGCAAAAAGTCCAGGATTTTTTTACCGACTTATCCCCCCCATGCGGCTTTCATTTTGTCAATTTATTAGAAACAAAAGAATCCGTGATCCAAATTTTTGTAGAAAAATATTGTTTACTGACAAGGCGTGCTTTACAAGATCTGCAGTAACCAATCTGCACAACGAACATATTTATTCCGATGAAAATCCACATGCCATTAAAGTTGCACATCATCAGCATCAATTTAAATTAAATATTTGGGCAGGTATTATTGATCGCTACCTTATTGGTCCTATTGTTATTCCAGACAGGTTAGACGGAAATATTTATTTAAATTTTTTGTAGGACACATTACCAATTCTTCTGGAAAATTTGCCCCTTTTACTTCGGAGGGAAATCTGCTATATGCATGATGGTGCCCCGCCCCATTTTTCCGTTGCCGTTCGGCAATGCTTACACCATTAATATCCCAACCGATGAATTGGAAGGGGCAATGGTGCACCAGTAAAATGGCCACCACGTTCTCCGGAGTTAAATATGTGTGACTTCTGTTTGTGGGGCGCTATTAAAACAGAAGTTTACAAGACTCCGGTAAACACACGCCATGATTTATTGACGCGGATTTTAAATGCAGGCAACCATTTTAATAACCCCGAGACATTAAATAGGGTCCAATATCATTTTTTTAAGGAGTGTTAATAAGTGTATGCAGCAAGATGGCGGTCATTTTACACATTTGCTTAAGTAATGTTTTCGTTTTACTTAGTTTCTTACAATATTTTTAATACATACTTCCAACTTTGTTGTACTTTGTTTTATTATTAGTGTTAATAATTGATGTATGCAGGTAATTGTAAATATTTTTTTTCTAGCAAAACAGTTCATCCAACGAAAAATATTAAAGAGGTAAAATAGCTTCCAAATACATCCAGTTACTCGACAAAAATATCTGGGTTGTCATAACGCCGTTGATATAAAAAACCAGGAGAAATATAATGACGTATTATATCACTTTTATAACACTTCCACTTATTTACAGCCGGTAACGATACTACTAGAAAACGCCATTTTATAGTATTAGTCTACATAGTAAAAATCATTAAAATCGATTAGCAGGTTTTCACGTAATTTAGGAAAAACCAATATTTTTACAAATTTTTGACGCCCTTTATCGGCTTAACGAGCCAATTTTGGATATAACTAAGTCGGCTTAGATCGACCTACTTTGACGTCAGGAGTCTATCGTCAAACGTTGTACACGTATTTGCCGGACACCCTGTATATGAGAACATTCCGTGACTAAATTTTCTTAAGAAATAAGTCGCAATAAAAATTACTAACACATGTTGTGAGTAAAATAACTTAGGTCGACTGCATCGCAAGTTTACAGCAAACAGCTATCGACATAAGTCGAGATGATCATTTGAACGCAGACTGAAATGTGACATGTCATTAGTATCTGCGAACGATATCAGGAAGCTGAGTTGATATGACACCTGCCATGATGGGAAAAAGAATAAACGAACTGATATGAGGAATCAGCACCCTCGCGACTATGTACAACTTATTGGGATCGTTGAAAAGAAACATTTTTCGTAACCGAAATGGAACAATAAGACTTATTTGATTTTAAAAATTTTTATAATCAGAAGCTTACAAATAAAAATTAAAAATTGAGAACAAGAAAAATTTATCTGACATGATGTGTAATAGATGCTTGAAAGATTTGCTTCTTCTTGTTTACTTTCGCAGATTTTCGAGATCTTGATGATTGTTTCCACTTGAGGTCTTGTGCTCTTCAGGAATGGTTGATTTTGTCGACTGCTTTCACAAGACCTCAAGTAAAATCAATTGACAAAATCAACCATTCCCGAAGAGCACAAAACCTTAAGTGGAAACAATCAACAAAATGAACCATTCCCGAAGAGCACACGACCACAAGTGAAAACAACAACAAAACCAACCCCTCCCGAAGAGCACAGAACTCAAGTGGAACCAACAAAACTAACGCATCAACAGCTCTTACAATCATGGAAACATGCAAAAAATTAGCCGGCGAACAAGAAAAGTTGGGAACAGAAATAGTGCAGGTCCTGACAAACTGCAAAATTATCTGATTTCTAATTTCTATTTCTAAGGGCACATTTTCTAATAAACCGTTTTGTTGCAATAATTGCAAACACATAGCACCACTTAATCTGCCTTCAATAAAGAACCGTCTAATGAGATAATTCCTAAAAATCCGCGCCCACATGTTAACCATGAACCTTTGTTGATGCTTTGTCTATACTGTTGCATGGGGATTTTATTCATGCACAAAATTAGCTACTTTTAGCATTTTTTTTACTTCGCTTGACTTCCTAGCTCCTTATAAAAGTTCTTCGGTGTGGTAAACGTCGAT
Source organism: Polydrusus tereticollis (assembly GCA_963920685.1). NCBI lineage: Eukaryota > Metazoa > Arthropoda > Insecta > Coleoptera > Curculionidae > Polydrusus > Polydrusus tereticollis. Next base: position 66,571,724 of record OY987327.1, read on the forward strand.
TTGGAAATGTATCAGAATAAATTCTTCTCGCGTTCACACAATTCCTGAGTGCTTGCCCATAAACTAGAACCATGTCCGCATACTCACTATAGGAATGGTCCTACATTACTTAAATCTTATATACTCAATTAATCAGAAAATTTTGAAAGGTGTTGTCAATAATACATTATTAACGAAATAAAAACGACTGATGGTGTTTTATTGCAGTATTCTGATTTATTATTTCAATAACGTGTTATACAAAAAAATTATTTTCTTCGAAAAGGGATAATATTATCGAAACAAATATAGAGTATCTATTTTAAAGACGAATGACCAGAATATTAAAAAAAAAAACAGTTTTCAGCCCTATAAAATGATACCTGTCAAAATGGCCCAAGAAGTGTGGTGGCAAGTCCGTTCCTGACGATGTAAAACTCTATGTTAAATTAGGGTTATTTTGACCTCCCCTATACGCTCCCGAGGGTATGCCATATACTTACCGAACATATTATGCAACATGGTAAACATTAAAAAATTTCGTAAAAAAACAATACAGATTTAGAATCCGCGTCAAGGAAGAAGAAGCCACCTCGTCATCTGCTTACGCCACAGATTATCGATCTCGATTGACACGCGACAGGAACACTTTAAAGTCAAAAAGAGATAGAACACGTTTTTCGCGTGTACGGTGGTGACGCCGTGGCCTTTACTTAATTGATTAATTTTAATAAACGATGAAAATCCGCGATGTCTAGCTCATTTGTAGACTTCTTTAGCGGGCATTAACAGTTTTTTTGGGGTGGCGAAAAATCCAAATTAATTATTTCAATATTTTATATTCGCAAACTAAACCAAAATCCATGTCCATTCCACGAACCTCTCTCCAACGTAAATACAATTTAGATTTTAAAATGTTCACTTACGTGCCGTTTTTTTCTCTTAAAGGTAATAGGAAATTGTCAACTAATCCTTCCAATTCTTGAACGTGCGCCTTTTCGGAATCTATGAGATCTTTTAATACTACGTTTTTGTATTCATTTTCTTGTTGGACAACTGGTTGTGGAATATCTAAAAAATATACCAAACAGAGAAGTTAAATAATTAGTTTTACAAAACTTCCAGGCGCATATTTATTTATGAAATATGAAATAAAACAATGCAGTCTTCCTCCACAGTTTAAACTGTGGAGGAAGACTGCATTGTTTTATTTCATATTACATTGACTCCACTGAAAGTATGGACTATTTTTTCAACAGCATATTTATTTATTTATTTATATATAAACATTAGTACGAAACGGTGGTAGGTAAAAAGTATCTGTGTTGCGAGAACTTAACGTGGGAACCCTAAAATTTACTTTTGCCAATAATTCTTCACAAACAATACTACCGTTGACAATCTTGCACAAAAAAGACTGAGAAAGGCATTTACGTCTTTTATCTAAACTTATGAGCGAAAATCTTTGCAGCTGCTGGTCATGGGGAAACCCTTGAATGGGATAAACACCATCCGTTCTGAACCACAGAGCCTTAATAGGCACCGTATTGTGGAAATTCCTTGTGGTGCGCATAAGAAAACCAAGTACTCTATAGGCAGCGGAGACGGTATGTTGAATGTGAGGAACAAAGGATAGTTCCTTGTCAAAGATGACCCCCAAATCCTGAAATACTTCAGGTCGCGCTAGTGTATTCCCGTTAATGATATAATTAAATAAAATAGTGGTATTTTTATTTGTGAATGACATAACATTACATTTAGAGACATTTGAATTCAACCTATTCTTATTACATCAGTCGTTTAAAACATCCAGATTACGTTGTAAGTTTAGGCAGTCGGCTTTATGAGAGACTGTAGAAAACATTTTTAAATTATCAGCATACAGCAGACAATAAACTGAGAGTTTATCCACAATGTCATTAATGAAAAGCGTAAAAAATAGTGGTCCCAGGATAGAGCCTTTGGGTTCTCCAGATGTTGCAACATAATCAATAGATCTAACCCCACCATAAGCCACAAACTGTTTTCGATCCTCCAAGTATGATTTAAAAAATAACAATAAGGTGGCTGCATATCCAATAGTTGTAAGTTTCTGCAACAAAATGGTGTGATCAAGCCGATCAAAAGCTTTAAAAACGTCTGTTTGGCGGCGCTGGTCAATTGCCTCGGCCAAGAACTGAGTAATACACATTAAATTAGTGGTTGTCAATCGACCTTTAACAAATCCATGTTGTCCATGACATATATAATTTTTAACATTTGAAAAAATAATATTGTGTAACAGTAACTCAAAAACGTATTATACAGGGTGTTTCCTAACCTCTCTGAAAAAATGAAGGAGGTGAATCCTCACCTTATTTTAAGACAAAAATGTGGTATAAAATTTTTTCGCATGTCCTTTCGTTTTCGATATACCGGGTGTTGCATCGTCGAGCGGGACATAGGAAATCCCATGTAATTTTAAATGGGGTCAATTATTGGCTTCCCTAATTATTTTAGAGAAAAATTCTATTTAGGTTTATTAAAGAGCACTAAAACCCACATTCAAAAGAATAACTTTAGATATTTTTAATGAGCCCGTTTACGGGTTATCGCCGATTTCTTTTTAACTATTTCTCCTTTTTATGGCCCCGTATTTGCGGGCACCAGTCAAGGTAAAAGATGACTGTCAAATAAAGTTTTCATTTTGAGGAATATTTGAACATCTTCTTAAATCCTAAAGTTCTAACAATTTAATAGTACCTACCTATTAATCAGTAAAATATTGAAACATGTAAAATGTCATAATTAACCTTGTAATTGGATACTTTATTTTAGTTTTATTCAGATTAATTTGTACTCATAAATACACCTTTAATATTTTCGATGTACGAGTTTTTATAACAATAAAGCACACATTTCAAAATGACAACTTTATTTGACAGTCATCTTTTACCTTGACTGGTGCCCGCAAATACGGGGCCATAAAAAGGAGAAATAGTTAAAAAGAAATCGGCGATAACCCGTAAACGGGCTCATCAAAAATATCTAAAGTTATTCTTTTGAATGTGGGTTTTAGTGCTCTTTAATAAACCTAAATAGAATTTTTCTCTAAAATAATTAGGGAAGCCAATAATTGACCCCATTTAAAATTACATGGGGTTTCCTATGTCCCGCTCGACGATGCAACAGCCGGTATAGGGTGTTAAAAAAAAAACTGTATTTTTTTTTTCATTTTATTAATTAATGCCAAACGATATTCTAATGATATTTGTTAAACATAAGGGATTAGAGCACTTTACTTTGGGTCAATTTTAAATTTCACAATTAGTTTATTGGCGGGGATCTGGGTAAAAGAGTACCTTAATTTTTTAGTTATTTTTCGTATTCTTATCATTTGTTGCGTCACATGATACGAGTAGGCTTTGCTTCGTTCCATGGCAACCACATTTGTTTTCTCCGTAACATTTGTCTCCTGTTTAACATCTTTCAAATAATATCCTTTTGAATTGTTTTTAAATTTATTTGTACTACATTACATACTTTTCATAATGGCTGAGTTTACCAATAAAGAAATGGCTCAAATTCATTTTATGTACGGTTTGGCAAATGGAAATGCCCTAGAGGCGAGACGTTTATATGCAGAACGTTTTCCTAATAGACGAGTACCGTGTTCGGAAACATTTACAAGATTGCACCTCAGGTTAGAGAAAACAGGTAGCTTTGCAAAAAGCAAAAGCGGCCGACCACTTACAGTTAGAACCGTACACCTTGATGAAGAGGTCTAAAACATGGTGGAATAATCTCCAGGCACTAGTACGAGGAAAATCGGGAACAAGTTAAATGTGAGTTACAAAACAGTATGGAGTATCTTAAAGGACTATTTACTTTATCCTTATCACGTACAAAGAGTGCAAGCTTTGTTGCCTAGAGACTTTCCAGCTCGAGTTAAATTTTTGTAACTGGTTTCAAGAAAATTCTTTAAGGGTCCCACATTTTTCGGCAAAAATACTATTTACAGATGAAGCGAATTTTTCCAGGCAAGGCATCATAAATTTTCACAACAACCATATTTGGGCGGAAGATAATCCTCATGCTATCATCGAAGGACATCACCAGTATACATTTTCTTTTAATATTTGGGCAGGGATTATTGGAGATAGCTTAGTTGGACCGTATTATTTTTTTCCAAATCGACTTACTGGTGATGTCTATTACAACTTTCTTAGAGATGAATTGCCAGAATTGATGGAAGCAGTGCCATTAAGAACGAGAACTTTAATGTGGTTTATGCATGACGGCGCTCCCCCTCACTTTGCAGTACGTGTTAGAAACTATTTAGATCAACAATATCCTGCTAGGTAGAGGAGGACCTCACCCATGGCCGGATCTGAATCCATTGGATTTTTATTTCTGGGATCACCTTAAACAACTTGTTTATACTACTCCTATTGAAACTGAAGAAGACCTTCGACTGCGTATTATTGATGGTTTTAATAGGGTTCGCGCCAGTCCCGAAATTTTCCAACACGTAAGAGACAATTTAGCACGTCGTGTACATGGGTGTTTACTGGCTCATGGCGGACATTTTCAGCAATTTATTTGACTTTTGTTCATGTGAGTTCATTATTAAAAGTTTTTAAATCAATGATTAAAATGATTATTATTGCTTTACTAATTTTTTTAACATCCTGTATTTCGAAAAAGAAGCGACATGCGAAAAACTTTTATACCACATTTTCGTCTTAGGTGAGGATTCACCTCCTTCATTTTTTTTAGAGAGGTTAGAAAACACCCTGTATATAGAAAAATTAGAAATTATTGAGATAGGCCGATAGTTGGAGATATCCATTTCATCATCTTTTTTGAAGACTAAACAAACTTTGGAGCATTTACAGATATTTGGCATTTTACATAAGTTAAGACATTTGTTAAATATTATTGATAGAGGATGCGCAAAGACTCCTGCGCAGTCTCTGACGACAAACGCAGGTATTTTATCCGGACCAGTGGTTAACTTGGGTTTAATTTGCACCAATTGCATTAAGAACTTCAGTCTCGTTAAAACTGGTAATATTTATGCTAGTTGTGGATAAATTCGACTCTACATCTATGGACGCATCAGAGGACACCAGATACGAGCGACTAAAGAAATCGGCAAAAGCATTGACAACATCATCAGAGTTGCCAAGATGAATTCCGCGAGCAACTCCCGCAGAGTATATAGAAATCATAATCAACATAATGTACTTTCAAATAGTATAACTGCGCATTAAGAGTATTTTCTATACTATGTACTTTACCTTTGCATTCTTTAACATAATTACTGGGAAACCATCCAGTTTTTCCATTGAGGGTTCCCTCCCACCACCCGTCGTCCTTCTGTGTCACGGTGATCACATCTCCTTTTTTAAAACATAACTGAAACACACTCATTCTTTAGATATATTGACATAAAAAAAAAACATTTTTTAAATATTTATAAACGAATTAACGACTAACTACTTATGTTAGATTGAAATTTTTGGCCGACAATTTTTTTAACATTAATTTTGAAGATTAAAAAGACCCACACAAAATTTAATTGGTTTTAAACAAAGCCAACTTCACTCGATAATTGCTGATTATAATCAGAGATATTATAATCATCACATGCTAACTTGACAAATTTTACGCTAAACCGAATTATAATGAAAATGAAGTCACTGGCTTAAATAGAGTTGTCTAGGAATGCACTTTACATTCAACTATTTGCTTCTTCAATTTGCATCTTAACTCAAACCACTGACACACATTGTTTAAATTAATATGTTATTTTTTATTTATATTCCAAACGAATATAAATTTGATTACTTGAATGTAATTAAATGGCAGAATGCCTTATCGCAATGTTTACTAAATAAATGTGAACCATGAAAAGAATCTATGTATGTAACCTATTTAACAACTTCCTAATAATAATTCAAAACATTATTAATTTTTTACAAACAAAAGTGGATTTTTTCTTATTAAATCATCTCAATGAATATCTTGAGTCATCCCAAGGAATTATCTGATAATTTCTATAGAAGTTCATCCTGCAATAAATTTTGGCATTAAGATAAGAAACATTATCTTTTACTGTACCGCAAATACGTGTTTTTGATGGAGCCGTAGATCGTAGCTCGTAAGATATTTTGCTTCACAATGAAACTGAATTAGTCTACACACGCAAAACTCATTGAAAGGAATGAACAAATTTATTTTAAGATCGTTATTCAAGGTTTAAAAATAGGTCTAAAAAATAAACAAAAAAATATTCTTGGAGTTTTAAAAGTTTGTGGGATTTATTGTATGCACTAATGCACATACTTTGAATTTAGAAATGTTTTAAAAGATAGGACGTTATTTTCGAAATAAAAAAAAACTACTAATGAGATTTAAATCAAATCTGGGAACTTTTTTGTCTCTCAATATCTTTTTGTATCTTCGTAATTTCTTGACATGCAATGAAGTGGCTTTTATTTGTTTTCTCGAAAACGAAGTAAGAGACGAAAAAATATCAAAAGACAAAAAAGTTCTATTTTTAGCTGCTTAATACGAAAACAATATAAATTTTTAAAGAAATCAGTGGCGTACATTTCTTGCCAATATTATTCGTGAGACTGCCCCCGGGACGCCACTGGAACTCAAAATGATTATCTAGTTAGTGCTAACTTAGCGTCTTATCACAACACTGCCCAATTTCACCAAAATCGGCAAAAGGATCTTAGAGATATTAATAAAAAACCGATTCTTTTTTTAAACTTTGACACCTTGTATCTTGAAACCCAGACTTTTTAGGACACATGTTTATATGAACTTTTCTACTTAAATTTGGAATGCGCCCTTGGAAATATGATCTATCATTAAGTTAATTAAGTAACATCCTGTTTATAAACGGTATGATTTTATAATTTTCTATTTATAAAATAAGTAAAAAAAAACAAAATATTAATAAAAGAATACAAAAAACATAGCAAAAGGAAAACAAACTACTCCTTGCTCTTCTTAGAAAATCTTTCTCTTTTGCCCGAACAACTCCGTTTCGTGGTTTTTTTCTTATACTGGCCATAGGAGCATCCCTTTTAAACATCCAACAATAGTCCGTCATCATTTTTGAATCTCATCGTCCCTGATACCTCTTTCTCCATTTCTTTAATGTCTTGGTGAAATCGCTCTCCCTGCTCTTCAGTGACATCACCACAGTCTGTAGAAAAAAAACTGTGCGTGTAAAAGTGAATTTTTATGCTCATATTAGAACCTAATTCCTGAAATTTGTCCAGCATGCTCTCCACAATGTCCACATAATTTTGATCTTTATTAATTCCCAGAAATTTATTTACCACATCCTTAAAAGCCTTTCACGCATTTTTCGGTGCTGTTCATGACCGCTTCAAACTCATTAGATTTCATTAGCGTTCTTATTTACGGTTTTACGGACCAACAAAGATACCTTCTTTAATATTCGTTTCTGATAGACAGGAAAACATTTCAGTCAATAATTGATGTTTCCAAACCTGTTATGTCCAACGCTTTAACAAATTGCTTTATTAAACCAAGTTTAATATGTGGAAGTAATAATACTTTTTCAGGATCAACTAGACTTTCATGAGGAACATTCGCATAGTAGCCAGTTGAGATTTCTGTAGTCTATTCTGATGAGAAGTTCTTTAAGAATTTCGTAAGTTTCCTTTAATTGGGTCGAATGGCACACAGGAATAGAAGCGTAAAAATTGCTATTATGTAAAAAAAACTGCTTTAAGGCTCCTTTTTGACGAGTCGATGAAAAGTCTCCAGTCAGCGGGTCTATATTTGGCAGCACCAACTAGGCCAGCTACGTTTTTACAATATACAAGTGATCCACGATCTACAAAATATTCAACAAATTAACCTGCGATTGCGATACTGCTAAACGTAGTTTCAGGAGCAAGCAAGTGTTTATCTTTTAATCTAGATCCTAGTATTTGGGGGAGATCTTTGGGAAGACCTAAATGTCGGACTAGATCATTAAGCTCCTCTTGCAAAAACAGTTGAGGTACATTTTGACTTGAACAAGAAGGTTGAAACACATCAGTCTCCGCTATAGCTAAGGGTTCGTCATCTTCATCATTATCACCAGCACTTTGTAAAACTTTTGGTGCCACAGGTATAGAGATATCAACGCTATAGGGCACTGGTCTGATTGCCGACATAATATTTGGATGCACAATGTGTTTTAAAGTACTGGTATTATGACCTTTAATGTTGCAAGAGCAAAAATAACAATCGCCTGTCTGGTTCTTGGGCTCTCTCCACATGCACCATCGGTATCCCAAAGGATAGTGCTTTCCTTGTTCCTTTAATTCAGTGCCTTAGAGCTTCTTCGCAAATCTTACACACGACATGCGGTGTCCAAGATTTATCCTGATCTCAGAGTTTTAAGCTGGATTTATAAACTCAAAACGTTGGCAAAGCTTAGTTTCTGTGGGCGTTGGAATGGAGAGTTCAATTTAAACTAAAGGGAACACTCAGTTCGATTTATAAACTCAGTTCATGCAAAGTTCGATAGTTTCGAAAAGTTCCCGGGTAGTTCGAGATAACCAATTTTCTCTGTAGCCGCCTCGAAAATAAAATTTTCGGTATGATTTATTAAATCGAAAGTACCACTTAACACAAATGGTACCGAAAGTAGCTATTTTCGGGACGATTTTTTTCACATTCGAAACGATTTCTTTACTGTCGGAACGATTCTTGTTTCTTTCGGGACGATTTGGGTATCTATGAAGGCGGCGGCTTTGACAATAACATGAACTTTGTATTTTATTATGACAACGCTTGTCATGTAACATTGGTGTGTGTTTTTCGCTTTTCAAATCCAAAAAATGGAAATCAGTAGTGAAAGTAAGGCTGAAATGATTCCACATGAGATGATTGAATCTGCTAAAGCGGCTACTTATGAATTATTGCCGGTAAAGTCAAGAGAGAGAGGTATGAATTGATCTACAATTTATTTCAAAAATGGAGCAATAATAAAAATGTGCATATTATGAATGAACAAGTGATTCTTGCATATTTATTGGAAAAATCTAAAATCTTAAAGCCATCAAGCCTCTGGAGCAACTACTCGATGCTTAAGTCCACAATTAATATTAAAAATAATATAGATATAAGCCGCTATCCCAAAGTTATTGCTTTCCTTAAAAGAAAATCTATTGGCTATAAACCAAAAAAATCAAGAGTATTGAATAAAGAAGAAATAAATCACTTCTTATCAGAAGCTGGAGATAATATCTACCCAATGACAAAGGTAATATAATTAAATCTAATTCCTCTTCTTCCTTGTGATTGTTTTTTTTTTTTAATTTTAGGTTTCATTAATAATTGGCTTGGCAGGCGCTTGTCGTCGTGAAGAGCTTTTTGTAAAATGAATTTGGATGATATAGAGTATAGAAGATAAGACAACCATGTTAGTGATTAAACTTCCTAATTCTAAAACGAATATGGAAAGAACCTTTGTCGTCATTGGAGAAAATAATATTTCTTTAAAAACGGAAAATGTTATACAACCTATTGGTATCCACACTTTTGGAAAAATTAAATTACCGAATCCCAAAGAATACACCGGGCATTGTTTACGCAGGAGCTCAGCCACTTTACTCGCTTAAAGTTGTGGTAGTATAACCAACTTAAAGAGACACGGAGGATGGAAATCAATCAATGTAGCAGAGGGATACATAGAAAATTCTTTAGGAAACAAAATTCACATAGCTTCACAGATTGAAAAGGGCCGTAACGAAATTAATATCTCGAAAACTACTACAATTACTGATGCGTCTAATTCTAATTTCAACACTGCCACTTCTGTTAATATCCCTAATAATATTAATATAAGTAATTGTCATAGTTGTGTCATTAATATTCATTAGTAGTGTATTCATAAGAGTGATTCTAATATGTAATTGTCTATATAAAGTTCATACGTTATTATCCATCGATGTCCTTTAAACATACAAAACGGCTACAGAAAAAATATTGTACGTAACACGATCCAAAAGTGATTTTACGGGACTCGCAGGATTCCAGGACGAGCCGTAGGCGAAAGTTCCTAGTTATCCCGTAAAATATCACTTTCGGAACTTGTTACGTAAATTACTATTAATGTTCGGAGTTCGAAAAGTTTCTTCCCACCAATAAAGACGCTATTGTAAAGTCATGTGGTTTGTTGTTTACATCGCCATTCCGCCATTTGTATTTTCTTTTTGTTGTAAGGTTAGTTTGCGTTTTGTACCGGAAAACTGACAAAGAAAAAATGGATAGTATGGACAGTGATGACAATTTGTTGTTACTCGACTTTATTTAAAATTATGAAATATTTCTATTGGACACAAACTTCAATCGAACTTCGCTACTGACTTTATAAATACGATATTCTGAACTGTCGAATATCGAACCTCACCAACTTGATCAGAACTTCAACCTCGCCAACTTCTCGAGTTTATAAATCCAGCTTTACTTTAAAGTATGCAAAATACGCGTTTATAACAAAGTGACAAAGTCAGTAATACTTCTGTTGTACTTTTTTACAAAAGAGTTACCGCAAATGTAACAAAAATCATCAGGCTTATTTTTGCAACTTCGTTTACCGAAACAAAAACTAACGTTATCATTTTAGTGCTACGCATTAAACTAAATATGGACTATTCGAAGCCTTGATTTATATAAGTATTCCTCAAAATTCAGGGATTACCCGTCGCGCGTCTGGTTTATAGAATATTCCGAATATAGGGATTCCCCATCAGTATTTCACCTAGTAATACTGTAATATTAGTGGTGCTTCTTAAATAAAAACAGTAATCAGCAAATTACTCTTTTTATACAGGGTGTTTGAAAAATGAACATATGTCCGGAGTTGCTTCGTTTCTGAGATACAGGGCGCGTTGAAGTTTAAAAAAAAACGGTCATAAATATCCTTAAACCGATTTGGTTGAAAATTGGTTCAGTTAATTGAAGTAATAAGGCGCTTATTTAGCCCTAACTAGATTGAAATTATTAGGTCCAGTGGCATCTTAGTGGGCACCACAGCCAATTATTATTGAGAAGAAAAAGTACGCCACTTTTTAGTTTTTTTATTTGTTCAGATTAAGCAACTACAAAAAATACAACTTTTTGGTCTCTTGTGTTTTTTTCATATCTGGCTTCGTTTGCGAGAAAAAAAATATTAATCACTTTAACTCATTCTAAAAGCTATCCATGGACAACATAATATAATAACAACCAAAAATAAAAAATAAACAATTTCGACCTTACAGTAAATGAGCAAAATGTCCACCTTCTGATAAATAGCTTTTAGAATGAGTTAGTGATTTTTATTTTTTTTTTCACAGTATATTAATCACTTAAATCAAATACCTTTTTATACAATTTTTAATTGATATTTCTAAAATGTTATCCACTTTCTGTACTAAAACACGCGCTGAAACTTTTATTAGTTTTAATATGATGTGTTTAAAAGCGTAGTGTAAACTCGTTAAACTGAAATTTTCGATTTTATGATTATATATCAATTTGCGTGAGTGGTAGACGTTGTAAATTTTGAGTGAATGGTCGGGACTATGAAAAAATAAACAAATGAGTAAGTGGGTGTAAACTACTGTAAACTTAGTTATTATACCTACATAAAGCAACTTAACTCAGAAGTTATTAATCATAATTGTGTGTAGAACAGTGCATGTTTCCCAAAATGCAAATAGACTTGTTGATTCCGAAAACTGACAAATTTCTAAATGTATGTATTTCCCATAAGTATATTAAAGTCAATATATACTTAAATTCCTTGTATATGTTAATCCGCCAGCCCCATCAGCATTTAATCAAAGAGCAAGTAAAGTAAAATACTGTTGTGTAAGTAGTTTTATAATTTTATCCAAATTTTTGAATTTCGTTCTCAAAAAATACATTTGAACATCAAAAATTTCAAATTTTAAAATAACATACCATATAAGTACCTAAAGTCAAATCTGGTCTTATCTGGCGGGTCCAAAGGTCACCGATTATATGAATCAATTCAAAAATTCCAGAGCTCATCAAAATGTTGTAAATAAAAACCAATATGGCCGTATATGGACAGCTGATTTTCCATAAAATTGAATGTTAATAGGTTAACCGTTAACTTGAAACTATCAGTCATAATAAAAATGACGGGTCTCGTTCCAAAATTAATTTCTCAGGGGTGCGTTCGTATTATTGCAGACGGTTAACACAAAAGTTTTACATTTAACAAATTTAATAACCAAAATGATGGTGGAAAATTAGATAAACAATATACAGTAAAACCCCTGACTAGCGACCACCAAAAATGTCGATGAAATGTTAAATAAATTAAACAAATTTTAGTTTATTTCAGCAGATAATAATAAATTAAATATAAAAAAAAATCAAATTACACATTGGCTAAATTTTTGTTGTGTAATATCAGGCTAGAAAAATATTTCCAATTTAATAGGTTACTTACTTCAAAAGTCAACGAGAAAAAGCTACACTAGAGCCGGTGAGGTATCAAATCCCAAATTTATTTTACACGTATTTTGTCCCTGTTAAGCCAATAAGCGCCCCGCTAAAAATAAGTGGGAGAAAGAAACGTATAAATAAAGTCTAAACCGGTCTCAAAATGCGGGTCCAAAGGTCACGGATCATATAAATCAATTCGAAAATTCCACAGCTTATATCAAAATGCTGTGAGACTATGTAGGTATCAATATACCCGGAGAAAAGATACATAGTTTTATTATTTTAACTGTCGCGAAGTCGTGAAGATAGCCAGGTATAATATTATTATTTTTGCAAAAATTATGTACATAATAGTACAGGGGTGGCGAATCTTTATGTATTAACGTGCATTTTTTCTAAAGAAATGTTTAATGAGGCCATAGACGTGCCGTCGCAATTCGTAATATAATAATTCATAGTAAACTTTGTGATCGGTGGCGAGCCAAAATTTTATGTCGCGTGCCATTGGTTCGCCATCCCTGTAAATAGTATACCTTAAATGTATTTATTAAAAACGACAATAATAAACAGTGTAATTTATTTTAACAATTTTACTACTAAAACCTAAAAATTCAATGGCATTTAGTCTGATAAACTATTTCGAAAATTAAAGAAAAAGTGGAAATTGGCCAACCAATATGCAGGAAACCGTAGCGAAAGCACTGGGAATTAGTTTAAGGACTGTGCAGAATAATGTGCATAAAAGAAAGCATAATATAATACCGAAGAATACTAAAAAATGTAAACAAAGAAAACCGTTTATAAACTAATTATAGACTAAAAACTGTCATCGTCACTAAATCTGAAAAGTCCTCGTCGTCTGAGTCGTCTTCGAATGGAGCAATTATATATCATTGGCGCTACTTCGACATCTAGTACTTGTTCTCGATCCCACCAATCCCTTATTAATATTTCTGTATGTTCCACTGATTTCTTCCAGTACTCTTGTGTAATATGATCCAAAGAATCTTGCCAAACTATTTGTACTTGGTCGGATTTAAGACCATCACCTACATGTTTTTCATAATAAGACTTTGCCCCGGCCCATATTAATTCTATTGCGTTAAACTGGCAATGATATGGCGGCAGTCGTAGAACCTCATGGCCATATTCACGCAATATTTCATCTACCGCGTATATTATTGGTTTTTTAAGAAACTTTGCCATTGATAGGAGTTCCGATTTAAGCATATTTGGTGAAGGATTTTGGTTGTGTTTTTCAGCCACTCATAAATATCATTTTTCCTCCAAGATGAAGTAGGCTGTTTATTTAAAATTCTTGAATGATATGATGCATTATCTAATACAATTAAATACGGAGAATCCAAATTTGGTATCAATTGAACTTTTAACCATTTTTAAAACATTTCGCAATTCATATTATCATGATAGTAAGCACTTTTTGATGTTGAAGAAAAAATTAAGCTTGCACCTGGAACATATCCTATTACAGAACCAGCATGTAAAATAATGAACCGCTTTCCCGTGCCACATCCGTTTTTCCTTTTCACGCTTTTCACAGAATCATCTTGCCAAGATTTTGAACCACTTCCATTTGAAAATATCCACGTTTCGTCTAAAAATACCACTTTTCTAAATTTCGATTTGTAATTCTCCGTATAATTTTTTAAAAACTGAACACGCTGCTCACATAAAAATCTTCGGTTACAGTGTTTTTTATAGCGAAAACCTAACTTTTTTATTAATTTTGATAGCGCTTCAAGTCCAATTTCCAAAACACCCCGAATTTTTAATGTTTCTTGTAAAACTGGAAGAGTTACATTGGTTTTTGATCTGTATAAATCGTAAATCACATTTCGAACTCCTGTTTTAATATTTTCGCTTAAATCCTCAGTCTTTGGCTTTCTTCGTTTACATTTTTTAGTATTCTTGGGTATTATGTTATGTTTTTTTTCATGCGCAATTCTCTGCACAGCCCTTAAAACTAATTCCCAGTGCTTTGGCTGCTGTTTCCTGAATATTGGTTGGCGAATTTCCACTTTTTCTTGCATTTTCGAAATAGCTTATCAGATTAAGTACCATTTTTTTTTGCTTGGGGATGCAAAAACCCAGAAAATTTTTTCATTTTGTCACAAACTGTCAAAGTCACAAAACTGACATCTTTAAATCAAGACGAAGGTGGCAGGTACTTGGGCAGGTACAAACTTTTGTGAATCGCTGAAAATTAAATAAAATACCTATCCTTTTCTTTCATGCCAAAATTGCATAAGTCTGTCATATTTGTCTGACGGATTTTATTTGGTTAGTATGATTAAACGCAATAAAAGAAAAGAAAAATTGAAAGTATGTCTTTGTTAAATCGTAAACCCGCCAGATAAGACCAGATTTGACTATACTATGGAGGGCTTTAGGAAGGAGACCGATCGCAATACATCGATTCCGGTCCAACTTTTGCATTGCTTCAAAAACTGCCGCCAGGGTCGCATTGTTCCATTGCCACTGCAAATTTCATGGGTTCTTATGGGAGAATTAACTGTTTTATCGAAATTAGTTAATTTAAACAGTCTGCAGACCGAGATATGTGTGAGAGGCGGGTGCGGGATACTCCCTAGATACATAAATCTAGCATGTAAAAGGGTGTATTGCATTTTAAGACACTGTATTATTATTACCAGGAGGATTAATTTTTTCAAATACTGGCGGTATTTACTCTTTATAGACACTCAAACAACTTTTTATTTGGAAAGGAAATAATTACACAATCTGCACGTTACTATATACATTTTTTATTTAAATTAAAACTAAAAATAAATTAACATATGTTCATTATAGGTAGTACGTACACCTTTTAACAGACCTGAAAAGAAGAAGATTCTTAACTTATTTATTTCCCAACTAACTTTACAAAAGATTATAAATGGGGATTTTAAAATTAAATTGAAAAGAAACGGAATAAAAATTATAGTATACATATATACTAACAACTAACTATAAACTTTTATTATTCTATCATATATAATAATATATACAATAGGTAGATATCTATAATTGATTGTTTTCCAAAATTGTAGGTAGGTATAATATAATTAGGCGCCTTGAATGCATTTTATGGTTTTATTTTGTAATTTTTTAAAGGATTAATATTCGACGAACTGGCAAACTGATATTAAATATTGAAATTTTGAGTACCAGTACCTACCTACCTATATTGTAAAGTAAATATTTCTTAAAAGTTTTAAGGGGACGTAAGTAGGTACCTATTATAATATCTTAATTTGTATAAAATAGGGGTGCAAAAGTTAGCTCGCCTCCTCGTGGTGCACCCTGGGTAACGCTAAAGAGCTAACAAACTTGGCAGCCGGACAATCTTTTGATCTCCCGGCTAAAGCACATGATGCCCGAAACGACAATTAACCCAATCGGTCCTCCTCAGGACCAAACGACAAGAAATCTTGGACCAAGTGTCAAGATCTGCCAACTAAATATAGAAGGAATAAGCTGGGCTAAATGCCAAGTCCTACATAAAGTTTTAGTGAGTAACGATATTGATGTCATTGCCATACAGGAAACCCATACGGAAGACGAGGACCAGCTTGCGAAAAGAGGCAGGATACCGGGGTACGACCTCATCGGGGCAACATACCACCACGCTTACGGGGTAGCAACCTACGTCCGCTCATCCATCGAACATGCCCAGCTGTGTAAAATATCTAGCACAAACAATATCCACGAGGTAGTCATCAGGGTGGGGGAAATAACCATAAGCAATATATACAAACCTCCCGCTATCACCTGGACACCTGACGACCTACCTAACTCACCCCACCCAGCTGTCTACGTAGGAGACTTCAACAGCCACCACACGCTGTGGAAATACAGGAATACAGACCACAATGGCGAAATATTAACGAACTGGGCAGATGTTAATAATGCATACTTGGTTTTTGACGCTAAACAACGGGGATCTTTTAAATCTGCAGCATGGAATCAGGAGTACAACCCGGATCTTTGCTTTGTGAGCACAAATGATGACAATATACCATTAAGAGCTACCCGTAGAATTCTGGCAGACTTCCCTCATAGCCAACACAGACCGGCTCTTATAGAGATCGGCATAAGCATCCCACTTATTACATCCTTCCCACGACCAAGATGGAACTTTAAAAAAGCCGACTGGAAGAGCTACTCTAACAGACTCGATAAATGCCTTGGATGGATCCCACCAACGACCGAAAACTATCAGAGGTTCACGGGAGCGATTATCGAAACAGCAAAAAAGACCATACCCAGAGGATTCCGTAAAGAGTACATACCAGGATGGAATAATGACTGTGAGGAACAATACAGGACATTTCTCGAGAGCGGAGACAGAGAAGTGGCCGATGAACTGCTGCACAGACTGGACATAGCCCGCCAACAACAGTGGACAGAAACAGTCAACAACCTAGACTTCAAAAAATCCAGCAGGAAAGCGTGGTCACTATTAAGAAAACTCGGCGAGGGCCCAAAAATCTCAAAAAATGACTCGAAAATACATCCAGACAGGATCGCCTCCCACGTAGTGTCCACATCAAGAGCCCCTCGGGACAGAGCCCACTCAACTCGCATTAAACATGAACTCAAAGTCCTAAAAGCCAACAGCCAGGAACAAACCGAGTTCTCACGCCCATTCACCACAGACGAGGTGGCAGACGCTCTGAGGGACACGAAGGCGGGAAAAGCACCAGGGCCTGATGGAATTCATCCAGAATTCCTCCTGAACAGCGGTAAATACACAATAAAATGGCTAGCCCAATTTTTCACGAACATCATGGAAAAGGGAACCATCCCGAGCACAATGAAAAGATCCAGAGTTGTCGCCATCCTCAAACCGGGAAAGCCGAACGATGATCCGAAAAGTTACCGCCCAATAGCGCTACTTAATGCAATCTATAAGCTCCTTGAGAGACTTCTTTATAATAGAATCGGGAGCAAAATATTGGAAAGGGTCCCCATCGAACAGGCCGGTTTTAGACCAGAGAGAAGCTGCACAGACCAAATCATGTCCCTCGCAACCCATATTGAGGCAGGCTACCAAGATAACCTGAAAACATCAGCCGTGTTCGTGGACCTCTCTGCAGCTTACGACACCGTGTGGAGACATGGACTACTCTATAAACTTTATCAAACAGTCCCATGTAAACATACCCTGCAACTTATCGATAATATGCTCACTGGTAGGGTTTTCCGGGTTGTACTGGGTAGCAAAACAAGTTCCTCAAGGACGCTCAATGACGGCCTTCCCCAAGGGTCTGTCCTGGCCCCACTATTCTTTAACCTCTATATCTCCGATATGCCTGAAACTAGATCCCGGAAGTTCGGTTATGCGGATGACTGGGTACTAGCCACACAACACCGTCTCTTTGAAGAAACAGAAACTGTCCTCTCTACAGACTTGGCGAACTTGGGGACGTACTTCCGTAAATGGAGACTGCGGCCAAACCCCAATAAAACGGAGACGACGTGCTTCCATCTCTCTAACAAGGCAGCAAATAGACAGCTCCAGGTCTACTTCGAGGACACTCTCCTCCGTCACAACACGCACCCAAGATACCTTGGTGTCACCCTAGATAGGACATTGACCTATAAGAGGCACCTGGAGAACACGGCTGCAAAGCTGCGAACTCGGATCAACATTCTCCATAAGCTATGCGGTACCACATGGGGCTCTACCGCTGAAACATTAAGATCCTCGGCACTCGGGCTGGTTTACTCAACTGCAGAATACGGCGCACCGATCTGGCTCAACAGCGCGCATACCCAAAAGGTAGATACTCAACTAAATGAGACCATGAGGATAATCAGCGGAACGTTAAAATCTACCCCTACCGAATGCCTACCAATACTAAGTCATATACCTCCCCCAGACCTCCGACGCAAGGCAGCTCTTCTCCGAGAATATAAACGTATCCAAAACAATCCTCAGCTTCCCATACACCAGGATACAAATAAAGCTCGCAGAAATAGACTACGATCCAGAAGACCAACCATAAGAACTGCAAGAGAACTACACACGTCACAGTTCGACCCTATAGACTCTTGGGAGCAAAAGTGGACAGATAACTGCCCCCCCCAACTCAGAAATTTCCCGTGCATAAGGACGAAACCTCCCGCCTTCGAACAGCCCCGCAAAATATGGGCACCACTGAACAGAATACGCACCAACCATGGTATATGTGCGGACTCATTATACAAATGGGGTAGGGCGCAATCTGCGAGCTGTGACTGCGGGGCAGAAAAGCAAACCGTCCAACATATGGTTATGGAATGCCCAAATACAGCATATGAGGGAAACTTTGAAGACTTCCTAATGGCAACCGACGCCTCAATTGACTATATATCGAGTTTAAATGCACGTTTGTGAATTAGAATAGTTTGTAATGTCCTTCTACACACTTTAGGTTATGTTTTTTTTGTACACTTTTATGTGCGTTTTATGCGTTTTGTGACATGTGCAGCCATACGATAAATATATAATATTGTATAAAATACCAATTAAAGGAGAAATATTATTTCTTAAATTATTAATACCTTTTTAAAGTTAGTTTAACAGTTCGTAACAATGAATAAATTTTAATTAAATTTTGATTAACATTATCAAAAATTTGGTTAATAGAAATACGTCCATTGTCGGATAATCTATCTTTAAGATCTATGATGACCGTCTGAGATGATGACAAAATCAAGGATAGACGACACAGACAGACGAGTAACGAAAGACCACTATTAATAAACGATATTGTGAACCTTTTGTGGTTTTTGCTTACCTTAGAGGCTTGAAAGAGACTAGGATTTTTCTCACCACGATTTTTCCTGAGCTTTCTATCAGACGAATAACCAGTTTTACACCCCGGCACGAAGCAAACGCTACTTGTAAAACATTGTACGCCACTCATTGTTTATATTAATAACGCAAAAAAATGATTCCAAAGCTTATTTTTCAAGATATTCGAAAAAAATACCGCATTCGCCTATCAAAACCTGCAAAAAATATATGGGAAGCGTGCAGTGGCGCCCTCGACGGCCAACCAGCGAAGTAACGAAAAACAGGGACGTAAATTTAAAATTCGGCCATATTCGATCGGCCTCCTTCCTAAAGCCCTCCATAGACTATACTTAAAAAAAGACATTATTGGTGTTCAAATATTTTTTTGTAACTTGGTTTCATAAAAAACCTGTTTTGATATCGTTTTCAGTATCGTAATGAACTTTTTATGAAACAGTTTTCTTTACTTTTCTAAGGTTGGTAATGATGTTCACAAATGTTTTATTTTGCTGTCGTGTATGTTTGGTTGCATTAATTTTATGAAATGGAGATGAGTTAAAAAATATTAAATAATCTTACAAATTTACTATATTATAAAACATAAAACTATAAAATTTACCGCAATTTTTCTTAACTTTGGGGGAGTTAAACTAAACTCATCTTGCTCCATATTTTAAAATTATGTAGGTATGTTAGAAATATTAGACAACTTCGTGACAAAATGGCTGACACGGAAATCAAATTATTTGTTGATTTCAAGGCTACTATGATAAATAATTTGATTGTATTACCAACATAAAATTTAGGCCTAAAAATTTTGAAAATTTGTACGTTTTATTTTCTTTTTAAATATCGATTTATTTATTGAAAAAAATGCCAAAATAGAAAAAATAGTATAAACCACACGTTTTATAAAGCTATTAGCGTACTTGTCCGTTATAAAACTCGCAGTTTTCTAACATGGACGCGTGCGCTAAAATGAGCTTTATAAAACTTCTACTTTAATAGGATTAAATTAGGATAAAAACATTAATATTTTGCATATAAATTATTTTGATTGCGGTTAAAGTAAATGCTCCTAGGAGTGGTATTATACAGACACGAGAGTACCAATGTAATGTAACTAAGTATACCTAGTTTACAGTTTTATCGAAATTATGCAAATCTACATTTCAAATAAATGCATCCTAATATAAATTTTGTGGTACTTTCCAAATACCAAGTAACTAAAAGGTTTTAAAAGTATTGGCATCACCTGAAAAATGTGTTATTTTTAAACGCTAATTTATAAACTGCTAAAAGTTAGGAATTTTACCATGTCATCGACTCTTTTAGCTTAACTGATTTCAAAAATAAACTTATTTTCAATTAATTTCCGAAATATTTTTAAATGAGTACCTACTTAAATATTAAATAACGACGTATTTACACGATCTGATAGTTAGGAATTTAAAAAAAAATAGCAAACGGACTAAAATATTCTAATTTTTCTGATAACATACACGTATGGCAGAGTCAAATTATATTAAAAAAAAAAAACGTCCTCGAACTATGCTGCGTAATTAATCACGCATATGTTGAATAAATATTCCTAAAAAGTCCCCTATACTTTGTTGCTTACTGCGAGAGAGTAATAAAATGTAAATTTGCAATGACAGGACCCATTAAGCAGGGTGTATAATAATAATTATACTTAATCATAATTATAGAGATAGGCAGATAATTGAGATATTAATTATTCTATAATTAAGTATATAACAATATATAGAAGTAAGAATAATATGAAAATAGATAAATTAGAATAAATATTAATATTTATAAAAAAAATCTACTATGTACAATACAACAACTTAATTTTTAAATTTTAGTCATCATGTTCCAAGTAGTACGATGAACTATCGTCGTTGGGGTCCAGAGAAATAATAAGGGACTCTACAGTGTTTTCTAACATGTTGTCAGTTTCCCATATTCTTTCTTCTATTTCAATCACATGTTTGACGCACTTACTCTATTTATTTTCCACAATTCACTGTCTTTATCCCTCTTGCAAGAGGGTTCCAACGTCTCTCATCTAAAAAGTGCTGTTATGCCTTGCCACAAACCCTTTTACTTGCGCCTACATCAATTCTATGGGCTTTAATTCACAAAGATATGGCGGAAGGCGAAGTACCGTTATATTTCGTTTTGAAGCGATTTCGTCGACAACAAATTTCGTACAAAAAGGTTTATTCAACTTTACAATCTCCAGTAGCAACATATCTTTATAAAATGGCTTCTTATTTATAGTAAGCCAATGAATGATCTAATTTTTTTTTTCCAAGAAGACGTTGGTATTTTTTCGGATTTTCTTGAGTGGTAGCTGGCATTATCCATGACTATAACAGACCCAAGAGGAATAAGATCTAGCATTTGCTGGAAGTATTCTTTAAAGACATCAGCATTCATGTCTTCATGATAGTCTCCAGTCCGCTTTGATTTAAATGCTAGTAAGCCGCCATCGACAAATCTATTTTTGCTACCAATGTGAGTAATTATTAATCTTTTACCTTTTCCGGAGGGTGATTTTATTCCAGTGGACCATCCTTACATAAACGCTTGCCTCGCGCTTTTTATATGTTTATCCTGCCATATTTTACCAATGGTATATCCTTCATTTATCGAAGTTTCGTCCATATAATAGATATTCCTGTTTTCCCTTCGAAGCTGTCTAACTACCCTCAGCAGATGATTTCGTCTTTCTCTAGTAAAAGTGATTTTCTGTTTTGAATTTTTTCATAACAAAAATTAATTTCCTTCAATGTTTTCTATATTTTCTTCTTATCCATGGGCGGAATGAAATCATCCTTTTTCATTTCAGACATTATTTTGTCCAAGGTATTTATTTTTTTAAGTAAAACGAGCGTATGATTCTTTTGATGGCAGTCTTGTCATCCTCATTGATTACAGTTTCTTTTCTTCCTGTACTTTTCTTTGATGACCTGATGGGGCCGCGTTTATCCTCATGCACAAGTCTGTATATTGTTGACTATCCGACTCCAGTCATATTCGAACACATTTCAAGTATTTTTGCAACTCCGAATGTTGAATTTTGGTGGCAAAGAGCGTTGAACACATTGAGAATAATAATTTTCTCAATTTTAGAAAACGCAATTTTACATATCTGATACAACTAGGTGAGATAAGTATAGTAAGATTTTAAGACAATATTATACTTTCTCTTCAAACGTCATATAAGTGATAACTTATGTGACGTTTCTCAATGACATTAAATGTCATTTATATGACTAGGAGTATAAGTACTTATACTCTTAGGCGTATAAATACATTATAGTACATACTATAAATTTTTTTTTTATTTATTGTCTTTTAGCTTTGAGCATTGCTCATTTAACCACGAAATTTAAATTTATTTTAATTTATCAGTTTTAATAAACGAACATTTACACAATACACAACGATTATTGGTATTAACAGTGGTATTTATTATTTATTGGTAATATTTATAGTAAAAGTACAATTGTGAAGATTTGCATCATTTAAGAATCCTTCACTTATCTTCAATATCAGTACTGCTCATAACAATTTTTCCAGGGTGAACTGCTTTTAAAAATCCATTAAAAGGGTCCATTAAATGGAGGTTGTTCGAGATTTTCGGCAGAGCTAGCTTGAAGAATTCTCTTAGCAATTTTGGTTTTACTTTGCACAGAATCTTCAATGTACCCTTCGGCAACTGCATCAGATTTCCAACCCCCATGCCTTTTCAGCGTAGTAATATCCCCCCACTATCAACAAGCATTGTTGCGGAAGTTCGTCTTAAACAATGCCCTGCATAGTCTTTCCAATTTGGAATCTTCAGATACAATGCCACATCTTTTGCTACACTACCAATTTTATGGATACCCATGACAGCTTTATAACATTTCCCATTTTGATATTTCAAAAAAAAAACGTCGTTCCTTAAAATCGGCAGGTCGCAAATTAACGTAGTTTCTATATTTGCTTAAATATTCATCCCCCAGGACGTTGAAAGTTCTACTCTTATTAGTTTTAGTGTTGGGAATTTTTATTAGCAGTAAAGAACCCATATCTTCAAGATTATCAACTGTCATATTCACTAATTCGTCGCAACGACATGCCCCAGATATTCCAAATATCAAAACTACCTAAAAAATTGAGGGTTGGTTAGCACAATGTGAAACAAACAAAATGTTATTTTATTACCTTCATCGCCGAATACTTTTCATCTGGGGCGTCAGACAAAAATTTGCTGAACTGTTCCCTTGACAAGACTCTCGATTTCTTTGGCTTATAACCTTCTCCTTGCTTTTTTAAAACAGCACGCAAATTGTTGTATTTTTCCATGTTCACATTATGCTTCAAATTTAACACGGACCTTATCATTGAATAATGAGCCCACAAACTAGAACTCTTCATTTTCAGTGCCATTTCGTTAAAATATGCCAATAAAACGTTCTCAGAGTATTGCATTACTTTTTTTCCAGTGCACCATTTGTTGAACTTGACAAAGGCAGCTTCATTTACTGCACCAGATTTCGTCGGCAGCAAGTTTTGAATAGCTATTCTAGCTGCCTCTACTACCTCGGGAGGATCATCAGGCACTTCTAAACTCATTTTCTGTAGATTTATTCGGTCTGAACTGACGCGACACCGAATTTGAAATATTTGTTTTGATAGATGCCAAACAAGTACATATCCATGATAACGATACCAAAAAGGGAATATACAGTAAAATAAGTTAAACATTCAATCTTGTTATCTTCATTAAAAAATTCGTTTTCTTTTATTGTTTTATCTTGAATAATATGATGCACGTTTGAAGAAAAAATAGTATATGATATTCGGAGAATGAGATACTTTATGTGCTTCGCATGGATTGTCTGACGAACGTAGTGAGTCAGACAAACTTTCCACGCTCGGCACATAAAGTATCTCTTATTCTCCTAATATCATAATGTACTATTATTGCTTTAAGTTTGGGAATAGGTTAGTACCTTTTTTAAAAATCCACTTTTTTGCCTGGGTTTTAGCCTTATCAAAGTTGTTACTTTTCGTTACTTTGTAAAACATATTGAGGAGTATCGTACCCAAGTTTGCAAAGTATCTTTGTCCAACACTCCTTGCCATTCCTGGCATTTTGATAAGTCCCTGCATATGCTGTGAATAGTCACTTCTCCCGAGAGAGTATTCACTTATCTTAAGTTGGAGAATAGACGTCCAGGACACAATTACAACGCAACCAGGAACTATTTTTGAAATTAATATAAGTAATAGGATTCAAAAGCAGATAATTTCCAATAAGCGACAGTGAATGAGAATAAAACATAATAAAGCCACTGAACATATTTGTGTTAGTTCAGATATTAAAATTATTTTCGTCACTACAATTTAATGAGCGTTTCGTCTGGTCAATAAAATATAAAAAAAAAGAGTCTGGCAAGCTTAAACGATTTCAAAGGAAATTCTAAATGCTGTGTGTATGTCATGCAAAATTATCCGTAATTTTGATGCAGTTATCAAAATGCAACCTAATAAGGCACTTGGGTTGCAACTTTGGCAAACGTTTCTAGTATACAATAAAATGGATGAATGAATCATGCATTATTATAATTGATAAACATCTTTTCTGACGTGTATCAAAATATAAATGTCCATCAGCTTTCAAAGAAAAGTTCTGAGAACATCACTCTGATGAAAATCGTATTTCAATCATTTTAATTTTCAAAACATTTGGTCAGCTTATGTTTCCGGTTGAAATGCTTTGGCAGGTTTCTGTTTCTTGAGCTCTTATTAAAACATACTCCTCCATAAAGTAAACATCGGTGCCGGACGAAAATAGAGCATTTCTATACAGGGTGGATTTAATTAAATAAAATATTTAAATTTAAATTGTGTTATGAATCAGGGTATTTTTTAATTGACGGATATGTATAATATAAAATACAAAATATCTAAAATAAACATTATTAACAGGCTAAAACTAAATAATTTATTTTTCCTTGTAAAATTCCATTCAGTCAAGTAAAGTTGGCTTTGCGTTTTAAAACACTTGGATCCTGATTTCGCAGGGTCCAAATATCTGGTGACTTAACTATTTTTAAAAAATTGATTTACGTGGAAATACGTAAATCAATGAACTCCTGATGATTCGCTTTTTGTTTTTTTTTTACGTGTGATTTGTTAAAATGTGGCAAAAATTTTAACTTTCGGTACCGTAAAAAAAGTTGCATTAAAAGATGTAGGTTTGTAAAGAATTTTAAACAAAATTTACAAGTAGCCACACATTGTTGTCTGCTTATGAAGTAACTATGCTTACAAAATTTGACCTTTGTCCAAATGAAAAATGGAACTTGGTTTACAACACCGGAAGTTAAGGAACTAAAACAGTATTTCATAAAATACGTTTGACTATTGCCCTAAACCTTCCTAGAAAAGTAAATTTTAGATTGAAGTAATGGCAAAAATACATTGGTGCAATGAAACTTTATGAAGTGTGTATAGAATAGAATGCACAAAAAAAATTACTGAAGCAAGTTAGACAAACAAGCAGCCAAACATTGTTAAGGTGCTAATTTGTCCGCAAAATGTTTGGCTCTTATGAAGTCATAGACTACTTGAATTAAGGGACTTACACTTAAAAATGTATCCGCAAATGATAGTCAAATATGTTCCTTTTCCATATCTACGCGAACTCTTACTAAAAAATCGATAATTTATGAAAACAAAAAAATATTTAACCATTTGCCCATGGCTATTAGAGAGGAGAGATACTCCCATTATTTCGGAGGAAGATAAAGGCTCTTTAGGTTGGTAACGCTTATTACACTCTAAATCAGTATTAGAGATGATTTATAGTATAGTTGATAGTGTGTAGAGAGGAAAAAGTTTGGATGGATACTGTTGTACTCTTACATTTTGCGTATTTTATTGTTGTTAAGATTGTTATTTTTATTAATGGGTTTGTCATTATTTTTCTCATCTCATAACAAGGCATTCTGGGGTCTCCATGCAATAAATATTAATCTGGTAGTCTCCATTTCTGATTAAAAACTAGTCCCGGACTGCTGGTTGGAACAAGCCTTATATATCGAACAATAAAGCATATTATGACTTTGACAATGCAATAATACCAATGCATGGTGTGTGCCAAAGGTAACTTACACAAGTAAATTTGTTTGTGTACTTTATACATTAGACAGTCAGCTTATGAACTAACTGCCTGCATTGTTAATTTAAAATTATTTACTATTGAAAAGTAAGTAAAATTTATTTATTTTGGCCAAAGCATGACCAACATGTAGGTATCCTGTAGCTTATAAAAAAAATGATAATTATTCTTACTTATCTGCTGCATCAGATATTTGGTTTTTTATAATTTTTGTCAAAGTGCTCTAAAATAAGTGACATGTGGTCAAAATTTTATTTAGACTTATTGTTTCCATGGTTGTTAACTTGAACTAACTTTTACTGTTCTGTGGGGCAGATTACTCTTTCCCAACTTACCTCATCATTGTTACTTCCTTTAAAAGTATATAATGCTTGCACAGCTACCGGTTCCCCAGCCATGTTCTGCCATCAACACCTGCCAAAAATTAATCTCAAATAAAGGATCACTTAAACACACTGTGCGTAAAATAAATTAAACAACGCGAAAAAAAGTACTTTTTCTACATAAAATCAAGAGCGCACCAGCTACATTTGAAGCGAAACCGGCCGTCATTGGACAACGAAAAATAATTTCTAAATGCTGACACATTCTTGGCATATGGCAGAGGCTTTTAGATATAACTGGCAAGGTGCCAAGAATATTCCGAGCTCATTTGGTTTTGGGGGAATTTATTAATATGGCAAGGCAACATCTTGGACTAATTATTAATTATTCTGGGAAGAAGCGCAGGTAAACAGTTTTAATTATGTAGTACTTTTTTTTTAAAATGTAGGAACATTGCTTGCTTTAGGAATATTTACAAATAACCATCAAAAAAACCATAAAACATTTAGTTTAGAGTAAATCTTTATATTTAACATATACCTAAGTAGGTGCTAAATAAAATTGCAAATATTTATTAATAAGCATCAACAATCCGAAAATAAACACTGACATTTTTGTAGCCTTCCATACTTAATAAATTCCAATGCATCTACGCAGTTATAATAAAAAAAAATTAGTATAACCAAATGTATATACTTACGCCAACGAAAATTTAATACTACAACGCCCTTTTCACCACAAATAAGATTTTAAACAATAATATTATAGTATAAACGTAAAAAATATATATCATACACTGACACTGACAGTTTAATAACAGCTGATTGACATGATTAGTGCACAGTAAGTTGCCTAACTTAGCATATCTTCTATTAAGAAATAATATGGTCTTATCTGCCTTAGAAACAGGGCTGTTAACTTTGTTGTGGCGTTTAGTACCAAGGCTAAATATTTGGGGTCACTTAAATTTGGACCACTACTATACTAAATATGACAGGTAGTACAAATAGTAAGTTCGTGGTACAATTAAATAGTACAATCAGTACAATCTTGATTTTGATTTGTTGATGTTTTATTTCCAAGGTGGAGAATATTTTTATATTTTTCCTAAACTACAAAAATGACGGCTCCAATGGAACGAATTCAAGTATTAGATTCAATAGAAAAAGACATAATTACCTGTTTAAACAGCGCAGGTAAATATTTTACATTTCTTGCTAAATTAACCACTGAATTTAAAATACTACTTCAGGTCAAGTATTTCTTGAACTCAGCAAAGAAAAAACTAGTTTAAAACAGGCCGAAAATCACACTCAAACGTTTCTGAAGACTTTAGGAGCTGTGGAAAATAAGCTGACTGATCAAATAAATTATCTAACACAAGTATCGACTGGACAGCCGCACGAGGGCTCAGGATATGCTTCACAAAAAGTTCTGCAAATGGCATGGCATAGATTGGAGCATGCTAGGTCTAGAGTTAATGAGTTGGAGAAGATTAAAGTTAAGCATTTACAAGGTAAGTAATACGGCCAATTTTTTCTGGATAAGTAATTTGTTTTAATGTAGTAATAACAGAAACAAGACCGCATGGCAGATGATACGGCAAAATTGTCAAATATATTACCCCACGAATACGTCCAATGCATTCATGTCGATAATGAAATAAATCTAAAGCTGTTCCATCTTGTCAGTCCGGAGGAAATTGTGGATATTGTTTATGAACTAAAAAATTCGTCTGCTAGAGATATGTTTGATCTTAGCAATTCCTTAATAAAATTTGTATTGGAACCTATTTTGGAGCCCCTTGTTTATATCACCAATCTCTGCTTTGAGAGTGGATGTTTTCCCAATACAATCAAGTGCTCAAAAGTTATACCAGTTCACAAAAAAGGCCCTCTGGATGATAATTTCCAATTACCGACCTATTTCACTCACGCCTATTATATCAAAAATAATCGAATCAGCTATAAAAAGGAGATTACTCTCATATTTCAGTCAAAATGGTTTATTTACTAAATACCAATAGGGCTTTCGTCCTGGTTCGTCAACAACTTTGGCCATGATTGATGTAATTGACATTCTAACCACTGCCCTTGAAGAGGGTAAACTTGCTTCAGTCACTTTATGTGACTTGAGCAAGGCTTTTGATTGTGTTGTTCATGATTTTCTTTTGCAAAAATTAAAACACTATCATATCTCAGACAAGGCTCTATCCGTAATTCAGTCCTATCTGTCGGGACGCACTCAGTTTGTTGAAATTAATGGTAATGAGTCATCACAAGAACAAATGAAGTATGGTATACCACAGGGCTCTATATTGGGACCGGTTCTATTTATCATTTACGCTAATGATCTACCCTATAATATCCTGGATGGAAAAGCGTGCCTTTTTGCTGACGACACAACCCTTATTTCCATATCCGACAATCAGGCTTTGCTTAATTTGGCAACGCGCGACTTGCTGAGTTTAGCAGAAAAATGGTTCTCGAGTAATAAATTAAAATTAAATGAAAGTAAAACGCAATATTTAACTGTTTCCCTTAAACCTGACATCGAAGATTTGGGTCCAGTAAAGCTTTTGGGCTTTTACATAGACTTCAAGCTGACTTGGTCATCCCACATTGACAATCTTTCAAAAAAACTCTCAACCGGGTTATTTATGCTAAGACAGTTGAAAAAAACTGTTTCTCTGGAGATGGTTCGCATGGCATACTTTGCTTTTTTTCACACACATTTACAGTATGGCATTTTGATTTGGGGTCACTGTGGAAATCAACTTCCAATTTTTAGAATACAAAAAGCAGCCGTTCGGACCCTGTCGGGCGCATATTATTATAGCAGAGCTCACTGTAAACCGTTATTTGTTAAAAATAAAATACTGACGCTACCCTCCCTTTTCATCCTCGAATGTCTTATTTATACAAAAACCAATATACAAAAATATAACAGTCATTCAAATACTCATGATTATCTTACGCGCCACAGGAATGATATTGACTTGACTTACTTAAGATTGAATAAATCAATGAATGGGGTAAACTTTTATGGTCCTAAATTTTATAATAAATTGCCAGTATGCATAAGAAACCTAGAGATAAAGAAATTTAAAACCAAAATGCATAATTTTCTTATACTAAAAGCCTATTACCAGATATCTGAGTTTCTAGTTGACAATATTGTTGATATATTTTAATTTTCTGTGTGCTTTACTTTGTTTTTTTTTACCTATATTTCGTTATTCTTTTTTGTTTTTTCTCTTTTCACCTATTACTATTTTTACTGATTTACTTTTAATTAGTGACGAGTGTAAGCAAATTGTATTTGTAGTAACATAATAAATGATTTTGATTTTGATTTGAGTAAAAGAAAAAAGTAATTCTCTTTACTTTTAACAGGTAGAACAGCTGCACAGTCGCAAAGAATACAAGCGCAGCCACAGCCTCAACCTGGAGCTAGTGCCCAACCTGCTTCAATGAATGTGCCCCAGATGCAGTCTCAATCCACATGACAGTTGACTGAAATATACAAAGAATTGATTTTTCGAATGCTTGAGTATCAGATGTGTTGCGAGAGTGTAAAGAAAAATACCAATCAGTAAATAGGTATTTTTATTTTAAGATTCTTTTTTTATCTAATAAGGAAAAATTAACCATTTGTACTGACAGTTCCACAAAGTTTTAAGATGTTGCACTTTGGCACCAATATATGAATTAAATTACACATGTCAAATAATTTTGTCCTATTATGTATTCTTATTAAGTGTGTCCTACAACCTACAACAATGTACTAAGTGTAATTAAATATCCCTCACATACTCGCAATAGAAAATAGAAAGTTACTCCTTTTACATTTTCCCTTTTTTACCCTAATTATAGTAGAGATTATTTAAAAAGACCCGAACCCCAATAAAACATGCAACAAAGAATGCTTCAGGGTATTCTTTGTTTTCATAAAAATCAAAAGCAAGAATAAATTAAAGGAAAAATCCAGTTGACTCCCTTCAAACAGAATAAAATACTAAATCACATAAGTCTTAGTGTTCTATCTTTTACCAGGTACCCAAGCGTGTACCTGTGGAAGAGAGGCATAATGTATTAATGTAATATGAGGGTGTATTTTGTCGTTTTATAAACTGATTGATATCTGTTGTGAATGCTGGTGGGATATTGGGTCAGATCCGGAATGTATTATTTCAGAAAAGTTAAGTAAAAATTAAAAATTAAACTAGTATTATTCAAATTATGTTTTATTTTGCATATAATTTATTAATAGTCGTAATATTTTATATTTTTGTTTGTTATAGTTTTTATGTTCAGTAGCGGCTTTAGGATTTGGTCTTTGGGGTGGGGGGGGGGGGGGGGCAAGCAAATCTTAAATTATGTACATAAAAAAATACATTAATAAATACTTTCTAAATATAAATATAATAAAAAGAAAAAAAAAGAACAATACAAAAATATATTTTATAATTATATTTTAATAACATTTTTATAAAAAAATAAAGAAATAGACATACAACTACATACAAAAAAGTTAATCTGAATTTGAAGATAAAGAACTGTCACTTTCAGAGTCTGAACCAGAATCTGACACATGAATTATCAGTGGCTTAACCTGAACGTCCAGAATGTGTTCTTTTTGCCAATAATCCCTTATAATATTATTTTCATCTTTCCTGTCATCCTGTCTTTTCCAATAATTTGTTTATTATTAAATGTTTCGCTTTGGTCCCAAATTAATTCAATAGCGTTGAAAATGCAGTGGTAGGGCGGTAATCTCAAAACTTGATGACCCATAGTACAAATTAATTTATCCACGGCATATCCTAATTTTGCTTTGTATTGTTTTACTATTTGTAGCAATTCGGGTTTGAGTGCGTTTTCCATAAAATTGATATTTTTGCCTTGTAGCCAGGAAATGATATCAGCTTTTCTCCTTGAAGCATTTGGCACATTTTCGCTGAGCCGTGAATGGTACTTTGCATTGCACTAAGTCTGCCCCATCTATAAAGCCATCTTTGGTGCCAGCATGCAAAACTATATATCAGTAGTGGGGATAGGCCGGTTCTGCGCCATAGGGAGCTCCAACGTTAATTTTCGGAGCAATTTTTGACCAACGCTGATTCTTCAAACAGGTTTTGCTGTGTTGTGTTGACGTTGTGATCCTGTTGTGTTCAACGGACCCTGTTGACCTGAACAGCCCTGTTCAGCAGACCCTGTTCAACGGACCCTGTTGACCTGAACAGCCCTGTTCAACGGACTCTGTTCAACGGACCCTGTTGACCTGAACAGCCCTGTTCAACGGACTCTGTTGACCTGGACAACCCTGTTCAACGGACCCTGTTATCCAAAACAGAGTCTGTTGAACAGGGCTGTTCAGGTCAACAGGGTCCGTTGAACAGAGTCCGTTGAACAGGGTCTGTTGAACAGGGTCTGTTGAACAGGGCTGTTCAGGTCAACAGGGTCCGTTGAACAGAGTCCGTTGAACAGAGTCCGTTGAACAGAGTCCGTTGAACAGGGTTGTCCAGGTCAACAGAGTCCGTTGAACAGGGCTGTTCAGGTCAACAGGGTCCGTTAAACAGGGTCTGTTGAACAGGGCTGTTCAGGTCAACAGGGTCCGTTGAACAGGGTCTGCTGAACAGGGCTGTTCAGATCAACAGGGTCCTTTGAACACAACAGGATCACAACGTCAACACAACAGGATCACAACGTCAACACAACACAGCAAAACCTGTTTGAAGAATCAGCGTAGGTCAAAAATTGCTCCGAAAATTAACATTGGAGCTCCCTATGGCGCAGAACCGGCCTATCCCCACTACTTATATCTTTTGCTGGCTGATTGTTTTCTATTTAAAACTGATTTGATGTTGTCATCATGCCATATTCTAATGTCGCTACCATTTTGAAATATCCATGTTTCGTCTATAAAAACCACATCTAACAGAGTTTCTGATAACAAGTTTTCTGTATATTGTCTCAAAAATTTTCTACGTTTTGAAACCATATCCGGTTTCTCCATAATGTAGCGTCTGTCACTGTCCCTTTTAAATTTAAATCCCAAATGCTTTAACAAATGACCTAATGTGGAGTTGCTTAGGTCAATAATTTGTTTGGCATGCAATTCCTCTTTTAGCTTTTGCCGTGTGACATACTTATGCGTGGCAATCATATTGTAAACTACGTTCCTTATTAGAGTTTTCCTTGCCTCAGTTAAATCCCTTGTTTTTGGGGCACGCTTTTCTCTATTAGCCTAAAAAGGAAATTGAATATTATGACTACATGTTCTTTTGTTACTTTGTAATTGAATATAAATACTTATAATAAATTACAATCCTTATACAGGGTGTTCCTTAATGACATGCTAATATTTAATTTAAGGAGGTGATTCCTCGATACATTTTAAGAAAAATACTTCATGTCCTAAACGTCTTAACTTTTGAGATACAGGGTGTTAAAGTTTTCAAAAAAATAATCTATTTTTTAATAATACCTGTGATACTATTATAATATCTTTATGAAATTTGGTACACATCTTCTATGCATTAAGGAGCATTTTCTGATGTACAAACAATTTTATTATTTTTACCAGTGGCATCTGTACGGGTTTTGCATTTAATAGTTTTGGAGAAAATAATGGTACGCCACTGCTTTCTTCTTAAATAAAAATTATTTTTAAAATCATTCATTTCTGACCAAATTTGATCTCTTGATTTTCTTTCGTCCGACGCATTATTTTCGCTATATATTATGTAATATAAAAGTCGCAAATTTTTTGATCCA
This sequence comes from Polydrusus tereticollis, assembly GCA_963920685.1. NCBI lineage: Eukaryota > Metazoa > Arthropoda > Insecta > Coleoptera > Curculionidae > Polydrusus > Polydrusus tereticollis. Next base: position 66,605,283 of record OY987327.1, read on the forward strand.
TAAACGTCTAATATGCCATCTACTGTGGGACACCCTGTATTCATATGTGAATAAATTTCAAATTACTTACTCTGTGACAGGTTTCTGTTGTATATTCCTTTCGGATCCTGGCTACAGTTTTCTCACTAATCTTACAGGCTGCTGAAGTGCATTTCACAGCTGAGATTGGCTGAAGGCTATTTTCTTTTTTATTTTGAAATTACTACAAAAAGTTTAAAATAATTTTCCATGTCTCAGCGTTAAAAATTTTGCACCAAATATTCTATTTTTGGGTACCTGGGAAAAGGTTCTTTGTGCCGCTTTAGTTTCTCACACCTGACAAAGAGAGGCAATTAAGGATTGATACTTGCTAATTTCATGCCTATGATTTGTTTAAAAGAAAGAAAGATGATTAAAAGCTGTAGCTTTCTTTGTTGCAGGTTTTATTGCCCTTTCGGTCTTTTTAAATAATCTCTACTATAGGACTACAAATAGTTTTTTGAAAGGTGTCTGTTTAGGGTTCCAAATAAAATATGTCAATTCCTGTAACATTATACAGGGTGAGATACGGGGTTATTTAGGGTAACATTTTAAATCAAAGACCCTGTATGTATACAAACTTATTTTTAAAATCTCTATTAGTTTTTAACACCTTTTCTTATTATTTTCCTTGGCCTGTCTGTTACCGTTTTCGAGATATTATTTAATTTTCTTTTCTTTTTTTAAAAAATATGACAGCAAATATTGATATTTTTGAAATAGCTATTCTTATTCGCTTTTTAGTCAATGTGCAATGTAGTGTCAAAATTATAAGCAGGACATGTAGCAGTGGCGGCAGTTCCGTATATTATTTTTATTTCCTTAGGTAACATAACTACTAAAAAATAAAAAAAGAGTTAAGTATGTGATTCATCACAGATTTTTTTTCTGTATATTATTATTAATATTTTTTGTTTATACTACTGGCTAACTAAAAATTAAGTAGGTATAATGAGACAATTTTGAAGTTTTTCAAACCTGTTTGTAAATTATTCTATACAGCGAGCTTTAGATGTTGCAAAATGATGAATTACAGCCTCATAAAACTCATTTGTTTATAGAATTTTTTTATTCTATTAAAAATTGTGACAAACTTGAATATCCTTCCTGGCTAATTGTATTAGGAGAAAACAAGTTTTAGACACGAAAAATCTTTGACACAGATATGGGTGAAAATGACAATATGTATTTTTTTTGCAGTAAATTGTTATACATAAATAAAATAATACATTTCCACAAGTTTTCCCATTTTTCAAAACTAGCGGATCAGCATAATATAAAACTTTTAAATGGTTCTTTACTTTTAAAAAATGATGGATAGCATTGTAACAGATTTTTTAACAAATACTTAGGTTGATCCTTAATGTTTCTTTACGTCAGAAGAAAGAAGAAACTTCTTTGACATCCATTGATTAATTATTATATCTATTTAGTTTTATAGTTTGCAGAAATTTGTGATTAGCTCTTTGCTCAAATGAAGTCATGTTGGAAAAATTTTAGCGCATTTTTATTAAATTTCTGATATTTGTGCATGTCCATTTTAGTGCCTCTTTGCTATTGTGGAATGGGATTTCGACCAGCAGGGAGAGTCTTTTGGTAACTTATACGTCCTGATTTGTCTTGATCTTGTATGTAAGTCAATAATAAGTTGGTTTGTCGATACGTCTGTACGTCCGTAATAGTTTTCAAGAAAAACTCGTTACTTGTCAACATCTGAAGGTCATTAGGTAACACTACATTCATAATGTACCTGGGCATGTTCGCGATGAGTTTCAGCGCCTTATTCTAAATCACCTGGAACTTATTAAGCTCCGTTCTGCTTATGTTGCACCACGTAGGTGCACCATAAGTTAGAACTGCTTGACCAATACCTTGTAGAGATTGGTCTTAGTCTTAGTCCTATTAGCAAGTCTACTTCGCCTGTGAAGCAGGTGGTAGATAAAGCCTAACTGTCTCAATGCAAGTTTTGCCTCCAATTTAGCCTTTGATCGAAAATAAGTCCCAGGTATTTCACCTCCTGGCACCAGTTGACTAGGACTCCATTGACCAGTGGTCTTGTTTTAGGCATGCGGACGGTGCTTTTCGAAAAGAAGATGGCCTCTGTTTTGGCGGGTTTCAAGCGAATCTTCCAAGCCGAAAGCCATTTTTCCAGCGCGATTATGTGACGCTGTATCCAGCTGACGATAATTCGCGGTGATTTAGTAGTCTCTCGCGGAATATCGTGAGTATAAATGTTATACAACATCGGAGAGAGAGGTGAGCCTTGCGGTACATCCGCCCTGATGCTTTTATTCAAAGACAGTGCGGTCTCTGACGAGACCGCAAAACTTCTATTTTCCAAAAAAAAGCTACCACCTTGATTAAGTAATTTGGAGCACCGAGCCTTAGCAATTTTAACAAGAGACAATTGTGTCAGACCTTATCGAATGCTTTGCTTACGTCATAGAGGACCGCTACCGTGTGCGCCCTCTTGTTGAAGCCTTTGATAATGTTTGCAGTTAGTCGCGTGGTCTGCCTGACTGTGCAATGTTCGGGCCGGAACCCAAACTGTTCAACAGGCAGAACATTGCGTATGAAAACAAAGGCGTTGAGCCTACTCAAGATTATCTTTTCGGCAATTTTCCATAAGCTCAACAGCAGGCTGACCGGCCTATAGCTAGCCGGCGCCGTAGGGTCTTCGCTTTTCTTATAAATAAGCATTTTACTTTAGCGCGTTTCCAGGCACTTTTGAAGTGGCTTTCTTTGATTATCGTCTGGGTAAAACATTAATATGTTCCCCAAAGCTTGGTCTGGTAGATTTTGCAACGCCATATTCTTTAAACCGTCAAAACATTCAACACGCTTATTATGGACTTAAGCTCGTTAAAGGAACTTGGGGAAAAGGCTGAAACAGATGATTGATGGTTTTGTAAATCTGTATCGTCCTTGAGACGATCTCATTTCTCAACGCGTCATTGGTCGGGGACACATATCACTCTCCTTGCCTCCAGTGTTAATTAAGTTAGACATTTTAGGAATCGGCGGACACAACGATCATTTTTTATTTTCATTTTTCATCGAATGAAGGAAATGAAAATCAACATACTTAAATATATTAAATAAGACCACTTTTTATCAAAGTTTCAACTTGGTTTTCTATGTCATTGCGTGCGTTACGCTCAATGTTTTCGTTCAAACAAGATATTTTATTTAAATTTTAAAGCACTTATCTGAGGTATTATTCTTAAACAAACCAAACCGAAAGTTTTATTTATCAACAGACAACACTTACTCTGACTTATTTTACACTAATTCAGTTCTTTTCTTTCAAGAATATTCACGATAAACTTCAAAAACAACAGATCGATACAAAATGTTTCTGGTTGGTAATGAGTATAGGACTTAACTTTAACCTCACTTTAAATTTAACGGTAAATGCGAATTTGCCGACCAAAATACTGAGTGTTGTATGTTTGGTTGCTTATCATAAAGCCTAAAATTCTAATAAAAAAAGGCGGCTTGAAAAGTAAAACATTTTTTTTAATGGCGGTGTAGTTTCCACTATGACGTCCTGGGTTACAAGGGCAATATAAAAAGTCGAGCGGTTATTTGCTGTAAGTCAAAATGGAAATTGATGAAGATAAATAATACATACTCTCTGTTGTCTCTGTGACACACCAAAATTTTCGTTCGCCATAAACGTCTAATGTTCACCCACCGTGAATAACCATGTATAGGTGATGTCATAAGAAAATAACCTGAATATAAAATCTAAAATAAAAATCATAAATAAACTTTACAACATCACTTTATTATGATAGTATAAAAACAATACAAACTTAAAAATATTAGCAAGTCAGAATGCTGTACTACTGCATAGTGTTAATATGAGATAAATGGAAGTTTTACAGAATGCTCAGAGTACCATCTTTCTCATATTTGACCTTCACAAGAAAATAAGGGAACAGAAAATGGTACACATCACATTCGTGGTAATATCAGATCATGCGCTCAACTTTTAGATAAATTAACCAACTATTTTTTTATCGACCTCCTTACGAATATTAGCAATATCTTTGGCAGCTGTTCTACAGCAGCCTCCTATACCATAAACACCAAGATCTACCCATCTTGACACATAGCTTGCTATAGGAAGACACTCTTCTGTGTTTGTAAACCTACAGTTAATATAAAAATGATAATTTCTTGTACTAAAGTGAGTCTTACAAATGCAGGATTTACTACTTCCTCTAGTGCTATTTCTACATCAACTTCTACTAGTGTGTGTTGTACATTACTACTAGTTAATAACTACTACAGTGTATCCATTTTAGTATGGGGGTAGTCGGGTAGTTGGTAAGCTGATTAATTACTATATACTAAAAATGATCAAACTGTGTCTAAAGGTGTTTTATTAGCCATGCGTTCATAATATTCTATACTTTTTTTTTGGGGTAAGTAAAATATGGTTAATATGGGGAATTTGACGTCAGACTATACTGGGTGTTAACGAAATCGCAAATAGCACCACAGCGTTATGTCAAAATATATATTATTCAAATTTGGGTTACAGTTATGTTTGAGTGGGACCTTAATTTTCATCAAAAACCAAATTTCACGTTCATTCAAGTTAGGTACGCCATTTTTAAATCACGACCTGTATTTTTTTATTGCGCATTCGAATTCTACTCAAAATGACCTTTTTCACGACATACAACAAGTTTAAATTTACTTTCACAAAAACAAAATGGCGTCTAAAAAACAACGTACGCCAGTCACAGAAATTATAAAGTTTACAATTTTGTGCGCCAGTCAGGGTTGAAAAAAAACATGTTTATTTAAAAAAAAACTTAAAAACATGTTTTTTTTGTTTTAAACTGATTTAAACTGTTCATGAAAAAAAAAACACGTTTTAAACATGTTTAAAACGTGTTTTAAACACATCCAAAATTAATTTAAGGTTTGAATAAAAAAATTCATCTAGTAAGGCCCGTTTTTTTAAAAATAACAGAACAACAAATCGAATTAAATGTTGAAAATGTGCGTCATTTATGGCTTGACAATATCCAACGCAATCAGTAAACTCTCTTTGCACGTTTTCAACCAATTCTGAAGTTGTAGCAAGCATTTCCCTTCAGATCATCTCTTTCAACTCCTGCAAATTGTTTGGCCGGTTAACACACACTTTCGATTTGAGGTAATCCCACAAAAAGAAGTTCGGCGGAGTTAGGTCTGGCGACCTAGCAGGCCATTCAATAGGTCCTCTCCTTCCGATTGGGAAAGGTTTCACCTAAACATGTACATACAGTGGCAGCATAGTGCGGAGGAGCACCATCTTGCTGGAACATTTGTTTTTCGTCAGGGGAGTCTGGGTTCAATGGATTCGGAAATAAAGCCACTAATGCTGGAATTAATCAAGTTGGAGAAATTCAAGATATATTTGTCCAGTTAAAGAAATATGGATCAATTACTCCTCCGCGCACTATTTCACACCACACATTTCACATTTGTTTTTTGAGGGTACTGACTGTGAACCTCCATCATCCCTGCGGATTTTCTGTTGCCCAATAACAACAGTTTTTTCTGTCCACATTACCAATCAAGGAGAACGTAGCTTCATCGGAAAGAATTATATTTTTTACTAAATTATTATCTTCACTCAGCTTCAGCTTCATCTGCAGGACTCAAACGCCTTTTCTCACCATTTGGCATAATTCATAGTAAGCTTCGAAATCGATTAGGAACAGAAAATGCCGCGAAACTTGTAACCATATTTAAACAGCTTAATTCAAACCAAGAGTAGAGTTCAGTAGAATGACTAGGAGACTTTTGGTTTAGTTTTTAGTTTGTTTGTCTTTTGTTACTTTTCTAAGGCGCTTTTATATGTTTACACTTTTTATTTGGTTATGTTATTGGAACACGGTACACAGACTGTAGGTAGGTAGATAAACCAAGACCAAAGCTAGTCTTAAACGTGTTTTTATAATTATGTACTTTTAATATTAAACGTTAGATATAAATATTGCTATTTTCGTTTTTAATTTAATATTTTTTGTTTTAACAGATTTTATGTGATTTTTAGTAAAGCTTGACAAAAAAAAACAACTTAAAGAAAACACTGTTTTAAACATGTTTTAAACAAATCTGTTTAAAACACTAGTAAGTGTTTTAAACATGTTTAAAACAGACGTGTTAAACATTTTGTTTTAAACCTAACAACCCTGGCGCCAGTGGTGATAAAATCTGTTAAATTGGGAACATTAATTATTGCCATTTAGGTATATTCTTTTCTCAGTTTTTGAGGAAATCGACTTTTTAAATCCTAACTTTAGGTTAGTTTTCACCTGAAATAATCTAAGTTTATAGAATTTTTTAAATTTGTATCATTATTAAGGTATCCCTAATCATCCAAAGGCATTTTCAAAATCATAATGCGTTTTGCTTCAGTTTTAAACAAGAAATAGAAATTAATTGTTAACTATTTAAAAATTAAATTCGTATTAAAACATTGAAGCAAAACGCACTATGATTTCCAATATGTCTTTAGGTTATTAAGTTTACCTTAAATTTTGTTTTAAATGATGAAAAGTACAGTAAAACTTCTCATTTCGGCCACCCGTTAAAAACGGTCACCCCTCTGAACGGTCAGTTTTGGCTTCTTAAAATAAATCTTATAGCATTTTTAATAATAAAAGACCCCTCGAATACCGAAACACTTCTAAAACGGCCACGGTCACATGAATCCGTAACTTTTAAGAAAATTACCTTGAATTTTTACCCTTAATTGCGGTCGTCTCGACCCTTCTGGGAATGTTTGCACCCAGCCGGTACTTTATTACTGGTACTATTGGAAATACCGGAGAATGATAAAACCTAATTATGTAAATGGGTTTTTAAGTACGTACAAATATAATTTGTTAAATCTTAAGATGTTTTCATAAAAGGTAAAATTTTATTCAGTTGCATTTTAACAGCACAATAGTCGATCATGTCTCTGAAACGTAAACGTTTATCTTTTAAACAAAAGTTCGAAATCATCGCGGATAGTGAAAAATATGGTATCAGTGCTCGAAAGATAGCGGAAAAGTTTGGTGTTGGAAGAACTCAAGTAAATGATATTCTAAAAAGTAAAATTGAACTGAAAAAACTTTATGAAGAAGGAGGAGTTAATGCAGATCAAAAACGGAAGTTTCCAAAAACAGACGGACTTGCGATTGACCAAATGGTTTATGAATGGTTTTGCAAAGCAAGAAACAAAAACATTCCAATATCCGGACCACTACTAAAGGAAAAAGCTCTGGAAGTGTCAGAAAATTTGAAAAATTGTGATTTTAAGGTATCAAATGGCTGGTTAGATAGATTCTGCAAAAGACATGACATCAATTTTAAAACAATTTCTGGTGAGTCTGCTGATGTGGATGAAGTGAGTGTTCAAGATTGGTTCACTAAGTTAAAATTAATTATTAAGGATTATGATGATAAAGATATTTTTAATGCAGACGAAACAGGCCTTTATTATCTCGCAATGCCAAACAAAACTTTTGCCTTAAAGAGTGACAAATGTGCTGGAAGAAAATCAGCTAAGCAACGAGTGACAATTCTTTTTTGCAGTAGCATGGATGGTGAGAAGGAGACCCCATTAGTTATAGGAAATAGCAAAAATCCGCGATGTTTCAAAGGAGCACATGTAGACAAATTACCATTAGAATGGGTCTCCAATAAAAAAGCTTGGATGACAACAGAGATAATGATTTGAATTGATAAAAATTTGAAAATGAAAAACAAAGAAGAAAAGTACTTTTATTTTTGGATAACGCAAGTTCTCACCCGAAAATACAACTGGAAAATGTTCGAATTGTTTTTCTGCCTCCAAACACTACATCTTACTGCCAGCCATTAGATCAAGGCATCATACAAAATTTTAAAATGATATACAGAAAATATTTGATAAAAAGACTTTTAACTTTTACTAACACCGCTACCGAGGATGCGTTTGAAAAAGCAGAAAAGACCATAAATTTGTCAAGTGCTATGGTATGGATTGTTGCAGCATGGAAAAATGTTTCATCTAAAACGATTAAAAAATGTTTCCAAAAAGCTGGATTTATAGAAACTCTCCAAGAGAATGAGATTTTTGAAGAAGAAGACGATATTCCACTAAGTCAGTTGTTTTCCGGTATCCCAGGAAATTCAAACCTGGAAAATTATCTTCAAATCGACTCAAACATTTCAACGGAAAATCCCAGTATGGAGATGCAGGAAATAATTCAGGAGTTTACCAGCCAATCTGAAACTACCGAAAATGAAGACTGTGAAAGTAAAGAAAACCAGGAGGTTTTTAGTTCGTCTTTAAAAAGCATGAGTGAAGTTTGTGAAAAAATAAGAGACGTACAAAATTTTTTATTAGGCAAAGAAAATGGCAATTTGGCCATTGATATTTCAAATATCCTAATGAAATGTGAAAATGAAGCAGCAAAAATTAAAATTAAAAATATGAAACAGACTTCCATTGAATCTTTTTTTCACAAAGCATAATTTTTTTTCGTATGTAGTGCACATTTTTAAACATTATTATGTATACATATTATGTAGGAGTTATGAAATAAATAGTTATGTCTATATATTTACAGTTCATATTACATAATAACGTATGTGTTTGTAATTAGCCCTTTATTAATTAATGAAGTTGAATTTTATTCACATGACACATATGTTATATGTAGATATGTAATTTATTTTTTTCCTTCCCCTCAAAAACGGTCACCCCCTCAAACGGTCAATTTGTAATGAAATTTTTAGTGGCCGCTATTGAGAAGTTTTACTATACCGTTTAAACAAATTCTGTACAGGGTGTTCAGTTTTCGATGGTTTTACGGGGTATCTCCGTTATTAGTAAAGATAGAAGCATACGGTTTTTGCAGCACGGTGCTACTTTTTTGTGAAACAAGAGATGCCGCAATCAGAATTTTTCTAGTCCTTCTTGTTTTTGATATACGGGATGTTTTTAAAAATTTTACATTGTGGTACCACCCCAATGTTTAGGTTACGCTGTAGCTTATCAAAGAGAAAACAAATGTTCTTTTTCTGGTTTTTTACGTAGAATCCAGTGACGTGCTCAGATTTTTTCTACGTTCAATAGTTTCCGAGAAAAAAAACTTGCTTTTTTTAAATGGGTCACCTTATATATTTTTTATTAATATAATTTAGTTTATAACAAGCTTCTCAGAAATATATAACACCTTATTTTTATTTTTAATATTAGGCACGAAATTTACGTTTTATGAAAAAATATAGGTAAAACAGCTATTACTGGTATGATAATTACTGCAGAAGAAATATATTTTGGACTCCTCAATCTAATTAGCATATTTCAGTAAAAATAATAACAATGCATAAATAAAGTTGTGTTTTACTATGTAAAACATTAGAAACAAAAGCTGAAAATTTATAGAACTTTCTCATAAATATTGTTGAAATTGTTCTCCATTATGCCTTAGACATGTTTCACACATAGTTCTTATTCGCCTTAATGAATTTAAAATAATAAAAGGCCGCGTTTGCAACTCTCTAACTAAATGCTGTTTCAGTGGCATTTCTTAAATCTGCAATTTTTTGGTATTGAATAGAATAAATTTTATTTTCAAGGTATCCCCACAAAAAAAATTCAAAACCGACAAGTGGGGTGACCTTGGTGACCATCTTATTTTAGTTCAGTTTACATTAGTTCTAATCTAGTGACCTGGGAAATTATTGTTTAAGTAGGCCCTGATAATTAGCGCATTGTGAGCGGGTGCTCCATCTTGTTGCAGAAGCAAGTTATTTAGCCCCACTAAGGGCACGTCTTCTATTATTTCCGGCACAACGTTTTCCAGAATTTCCAAATATTTATTTGCATTAAGGCTGCCTTCAAATATATTATAAATTATTTTGCTTCATAGTATAAAACATGAAACGTTAAAACCAATCCTGCCTGACCGTTCGAGTGGATGCTGATTTTCCTGAGACCAAAACCTCGTATTGTGTCGATTAAATATACCAGCACTAGCAAAATGAGCCTCATCGGACCATATAACGGTTCTTTCAAAATTATTTGCCCTGTTGATATTTTGTAAATACCAATTACAGAACTCTATACGGCGCTGTGCATCACCAGGATGAAAGTTTTGTACTAGGTGGAATTTATATAGTTTAAAATTGTGTTTTTTTTAGGATTGTTTGAACTCTTGATTTAACTATTCCGACCGAACCTTTAACCGTTCTGCAAGAACTTAGTTGGATTTGTTTTAATTGAAGCTAAAACATTTATTTCCTCGGTCTCGCGGTTTTCTTGTTGTAGATTTTAGGCCGAGGTTTAGAAAATGAACTGTGTTTAATTAAATTTGATTTCACCCTAAGAAAAATTCTTTTATCCGGTTGTCGTTTTTCGGGATATCTACAATAAATCTTCATAGCGATACTACAAAAAGGCGTATATTTACCTATTGAAATACACTTCTAATGCTTCATCTGCATTTTCATTACAATGGACATAACAAACGAGCATGTCGTATTTTTCATTATTTTCACAGTTTACATTTTCTGCCATAATTAGGACAAACTGACTTAACTGACTTTTTACTATTAATTAGATATTTTAAAACAACTTGGAGAATCAGAATACTCTGACAGAAACTATAAAATTTTTAATATGACATAAATGACTGTGTTCTTTTCTTTTTTTTAATACCCGTCATGGCCTACTAACAAAAATGTATATTTTTTAATAGAACGTAAATTTCGTGCTTAATATTAAAAATAAAAATAAGGTTTTATATATTTCTGAGAAACTTGTTATAAACGAAATTATATTATTAAAAAATATATAGGGTGGTCCATTTAAAAAAAAGCAAGTTTGTTTCTTTTCTAGGAAACTATTGAACGTAGAAAAAATCTGAGTACGTCACTAGATTCTACGTAAAGAACTACAAAAGGAACATTTATTTTCTCTTTGATAAGCTACAGGGTAACCTAAATATGGGGTTTGCCCCAACATGTTAAATTTTTAAAAACATCCCGTATATCAAAAACAAGGAGGGCTAGAAAAATTCTGATTGCGGCATCTTCTGTTTCACAAAAAAGTAGCACAGTGCTGCGAAAACCGTATTCTTCTATCTTTACTAACAACGGAGATACCCCGTAAAACTATCGAAAACTGGACACCCTGTACACTAGGGTTGAAGTTTTTCAAAATTTAGAAATCGTTTTCTTCAGAAACTGAAGAAAATAATTTAAATGTTAGTTCTTATAGAAGGGTTCAATATAACAGATTTGATCACTAGTTTTCCCATATCACTCGCATAGGTTGTTTTATAGGGGTAATCTTTATTTTCTTGTAAAATTGCTTTTACGCCGACATTTGAAAATAAATGTCAACTGGTTTTATGTCGTTAAAAAGGTAATTTTAAGAAGAATTCGATTGTCTAATAAAAAATAAATAAATAATATATTCAATTCAATTTCTTCTATCAATTTGTTAATGTTTCAAAGACAACTTTAGTAAAATCAACTTTGCAGTTTCATGGAAAACATCGTGACAGTAAATTATTGATTTTTAACTTTTTGCTAATTTTTATTCCATCCTAATTCAAATTTTAAATAGACAATAGGACAATCTGCCTTAGGTATTTAAAACTTCCTGTATTTTGAAATAAAACATCGTAGTAACTCTAACATAAAACATTTATTTATTTAACAAAATCTTGTTTGAACAGATATATAATATGTAAAAAATATATTTTATATCTATATAAAAAATATAGGGTTACGAAACTGGCATTAATTCCATGCAGTCTGTTACGCAATAACACGTGTTTTTTTGTACAATTCAGGCTTTTGTACATTTAAATATTTGGATTTAGAATATATCGACATGTCATGAAAAAAATCATCAGATCTTGTTAAGTTTAGTTGTTTAAAGGTTTTACCAAAATCTAGAAAAACTTAAATTTTAGGACGTTTGTTTATGTTTTCTTGTACAAGGTTTTTAGATATATTTTGTGCCATATCTACAGGTTGATGCAAATGTAGTTATAGGGTTATACCTAAACCGCCAGAAAATCAAAAAAAAACAAAAAACTGCCTGAAAGAAAAAAATTAACAAATTGAGTTTTTAATGAAACATGCTGTATATTTTTATTTTTTAGAAAAGATCTTTAGAAAAGATTTTAGAAAGCTATGGGTTTTTTTTATATAAGATCGCCATTTGTCGTTCTCAGAAAATCTTCAGTTGCCTTTAATTTTTTTATTGTAAGTAATTAAAACTATATAAAGTCAAAGAGGCTTATAGTTTAAGTGTAATAATTTATGTTCGATGGTTCTTTAAATATTAATAAAACGCATACTGTCCTATTGAACTCTGTATATTCTCTGTTTATTCAACTTACAATTTCCTGTCGTACCGTCGTGAAATAGTAGGATTCAGCAAGTTCGTTATATGCTGAGTCGTTGTCTAGTTTACTATTATTAAATGATGCATAACCCATTGTTTTATTATACAGGGTGTCTTCGTACCATATTGCACCTCCCCGGAATTTTTTAAAATAATTTTCTTTTATTGGAATGAAAATTGTTTTATTAGAAATGGTTAATTGATATATTTAAGTAGTTTTTTCTTTGTGCATCATTTAACAAAGTATATAATATATAGTACCAGTAATATGTTAAAATAACATCAATTATACAGTGTATACTCTAAACTAAATAATTATATATTACATATTTACACTTTAGAATGAAGGTTATGAAATTAGTTTAGAAAAGATAGAGATGGTTTAGCATAAGATGAAAAGTAGGGAATAGTAAGTGGGTAGTAGAAAGTAGGATCCTTTTAATTTTAGCGCTCTGTATAAATGCTAATTGTTATGGTATAATTTAGTTCTATTTTTATGAACTAGTACTTCTTTATTATTTTTAATAATTTTTACATTTGGAGATATATCTTCGACCACTACATATGGACCCAAAAAACAAGGTTTTGATATCTTATCTCCACTTTCGTTTTTAATTAAAATCATATCCCCTTTTTCATAATTGATGGGATTTTTTGTCTTGTCATACGTTTGTTTTCTTTTGAGTTTTGATTGTATAAGGTTTGTCCTTGCGTCATTATTAGGTTTTTGCAGTCGGAATTTTAATTCGATGGGGTAACTCTCAAAATTATTTATTGGTTCTAACGTGTTATTGAGATTACTTGGGATTTCACATTTTCTACCAAAGACGAGTTCGAAGGGGGTATATTTAGTTGCGGTATGCACGGTAGTATTATAACTAAAACACCAATATGGAACCCATGTGCTCCAAGCAGCGTCGTGATTTTGAGTTTGGTTTCTAAGATATGCGCCCAACGCTTTGTGTGAGTTTTCTAAAGCTCCTATACTTTCATGGTGATATGCAGTTGATTGAATTTGTTTTATTTGTAAAAGATTGCACACCTCTATCAAAATAGATGAAATAAACTCTGATCCTCTATCAGTAGCAATTTCCTGGGGAATACCATACCTCAAGATAAAATTTTCCACGAGAATTTTTGCAACAGAGATTGCATCTTTGTGCTTAAGGGGGTATGCCTCTACAAATTTAGTGAGTTCGCATTGAAGTGTTAGAATATAAGAAAACTCGTTAATATCTTTTGGCAAAGGCCCAACTATATCTAAATATAATTTTTGAAACGCGAAAGATGCTGTTGTAGTCACAACCATTGGTTCTTTAGTATACTTGTTTGAATGTTTTTGTTTTTGACAACTGTCACACCTTTTTACAAAATTTCGAACATCGTTATCTATACCTGACCAATAGTAATACTTTTTTATGTTATTTACCATTTGATTAATGCCTGCATGTCCACTAGTGGGAAGTAAATGAAAATCATTTAAAATTATTCTTTTTATATCGTTATCCATTACCTTTGTTACTCCTTTTATTATACATATACGGGGACCGGTCCAATTGGAGTAATTTTTTATTTCTTTTGCTAGCCGTTTAATAAAATCTTTATTATTTTCATTTTTTAAAATAACTAATTCATCAATAGATATTTTCTTGCCTATTTTAATCAAATCTCTCAATATTTCGTCTCGCGCCAATATCGATCGAGTATTTTGATTTAAATATAAGGTAGAGTGTAATGGAACGTAATAAAAATCTCCGCAGGTTAGAGTTATGTTTTCAGATAATTGTTTAATTTTTTCAAGTGATGTTAGAATAAGGTCGGTACATTTTTGTGGTTTTTTAAGAATTTCTACAATGTTTGGTTGATCAGGCCAAGCATGCGTAGTATCCTCGCTTTGTGATTGGATTTCCTTATTTTCTATTTTATTGTATTGTGCTCTGGTCATAACAGCAATCACATTTTCATTCATGCTTTTTAATTCGTCGGACGTGAGGATTATTCTGGATAATGCGTCCGCAGTTACATTTTCACTTCCTTTTATATACTCAACATGAAAGTCATATTCTTCTAGCCCTAATCTAAACTTTGTTAAACGACTATAGGGGTCGGTTAGATTAAATAAGTATAGTAAAGGTCTGTGGTCAGTTAAAATTTTAAAATGTCGTCCGTATAAATATGGACGGTAATGTTTGACTGCCCAGTATATAGCTAGCAATTCTTTTTGAATAGTGGGGTAGTTTAATTCCGCTTTATTTAAACCTCTACTGGCATATGCAATTGGTTTGTTATTTTTATTTGATAAAATTCCCGAAATAGCTGTGTTAGAGGCATCCGTTTGTAAAATAAATTCGTTACTATCAGAAAAATCTGGGTAATCCAATAGAGGAGGGTGGCTTAGTGCATTTCTAAGATAATTAAAGGATTTTTCACACTCATTTGTCCATTCAAATCTTGCATATTTTTTGCATAACTTATTTAGAGCTACAGTTTTTTCCGCGAAATTTGGTATAAATTTCCTGTAATAATTTGCAAAAGCAACGAACCTTTTTACCTCGTCCGCGTTTTTTGGAACTGGATACTTTTTTAAAGCTATTATTTTCTCCGGGTCTGGTAAAATACCTTTATCTGTAATGGTATGGCCTAAATAAAGAATTTCCTTTTTTAAAAATTCGCACTTTTGTGGATTTAGTTTTAAATTTACTTTTCGAAGTCGAGTGAAAACGTTTATAAGATTTTTACTGTGTTCGCCAAGGTTTCTGCCAAATACTATAAGGTCGTCAAGATAAACAAAACATTTTTCATAATTTAAGCCTGCCATAGCTACTGTCATTAATCTTGAAAAAGCACTGGGGCTAGTTTTTAAACCCATTGGCAATCTTCTCATTTGCCATTGACCTCTATCTGTGGTAAAAGCTGTATATTTTTACTGTCTTCATTTAGCCCAACCTGATAGTATCCCTGACTAAGATCTAAATGGGAAAAGTATATTGCTCCTGCAAGAGAATCTAGGATATCAGTAATATTTGGAAGCGGCCATTTTTGGTCTACCAGTTTTAGATTTAGAAGTCTGTAGTCTATAACAAGTCTGCTGCGTTTCTCCCCGCTAGCATCCATCTTTTTTGGAACAAGTAGGATGGGGGATGACCATTCACTCTGCGCACTCTCGATTATACCTTCTTCATACATTTTACGAATTTCTGCATTTATATCCTCTTTTTGTGAATGAGGGAGTCTGTATGGTTTGACATAAGCAGGTGTAGAATTGTCTTTTAGATGAATAGATTCTTTGTAAAGATTTGTAATAGATAGTTTATCGCCCGGAATATGAAATATGTCATTAAATTTCGCACAAATATTTTCTATTGACGTTTGCTCTTCATCGTTTAAATAATTTAATTTTAATAAATTAAGTAATTTTTTAACCCGTTCAACTGACAAATTCGTTTCAGGGAATTGACAAAATTCATAATCGCTTAACCGTTGTGTTTTTGGAATGCAGTTTGTTAAAGTAACTTCGTCTTCTCGGGTATTTAAAATTTTTACCGGAATTTTCCCTTTATTTGGTTTTGCTAAGATACCTGCCATAAAAACTCCTGTACACAGTTCATTCGGTATTACCACACATTCCTCTATCATACCTGTATACAAATATTGAATAGTCTCACATCGTGGGGGTATAGTTAAAATGTTAGTGCTATAAGAATTTAATGGTAACATTATTTTATTTCCAAATGTTTCTAATGATATCGTATTTTCTTCATAATTTATAATACCGTTATATTTTCTTAGGAAATTTTCGCCAAGTATGCCGTCATTGCAACAAGTTAGCGAATCAAAAACATAAAATTTTTCTTTAAAGACGCTATCTTCTACCTTAAGTTTTAAATAAATATAACCTTTAGTGAATAAAGTTCCGCCTATTCCTTTGATTTCGATTGTTTCGTTATGTAAGGAGAAATTTGGATTTAAGAATTCTGATTTAATCGCACATAGAGTAGCTCCTGTGTCTATCAAAAAGTTTAATTTTTTATTTTCTACAGAAAAACTAACACATTTTGAGCAATTATTTAGAAAAGTAAACATTTGCTTTTTATCACATGAATTTTTAGGGACGAAAAAATTTTTCTGAAATATCTTGGTTCTCTGAGTTGCTATGAGTCGAATGTCCCTGACCTAGTGTATCAGTTAATTCTGCGAAATGCATATTGTGCCTCGGTGTAGACGCCCGCAGACCTCTATGATTACTTCTTCGAGGGAATGAACGTCCCCGAAAATTTCTCGAAAAATGCTGAAACCGTTGATTGTAATTATGATTATGTGACTGACTATTATTTTGGGAGTTGTTTGA
Source organism: Polydrusus tereticollis (assembly GCA_963920685.1). NCBI lineage: Eukaryota > Metazoa > Arthropoda > Insecta > Coleoptera > Curculionidae > Polydrusus > Polydrusus tereticollis. The sequence continues at coordinate 66,622,055 of OY987327.1, forward strand.
ATACCTATTTAAATAATTATTGTTGTTGCCTCTTGTAAAATTTCTATTATAAGTAGAGCCACGCGTAAAAGGTCTATTAGAGTTACCTCTACTTCCTTTTGAAAAATACATAACTTGTGAATAGTTATTTCTTGACGTAATTTCCTCATCTTGGGCTGCGACGATTGCGTCCTTTAAATACGAAAAGTTACGAGCAGATATTATTGTACTTAATTTTTGATTTTTGAGACCGTCAGCAAATCTTTTTATAGCTGTTTTTTCATTTATGGGGCGTAATACATTATAAGAATTACTGTCGCCATTAGCTTGAGAAATAGTAAGGTTAACGAAAAGATCTTCTAATTCCTTACCGAATTCCTCAATGGATTTCTCATCTTGTCTTGTGCGCAATAATTTTGTTTGGATAGCGGTGTCCGATTTTCTCGTAAGAAAATGTGTTCTAATGTCATTGGTTAATGTATTCACGTCACTATAATTTGTTTTTAAACGTAATTTGCCACTATTTGATAAACGCGTTTTGAGAACAAATTTTATTAACAAAGGTTTCCCTTCATCATTTAGCATTGAGTCGTAAAGTTCTATTGCGTCAATTAGTTTGTTTGTAGTCTCTTCCCTATCGTCCATAACAGGCAAGAGGCTTACCGCGACTTTTAAATCAAAAGAGGCCATTTTAGATTGAGATTCTGTTTCCCAATTTTTTCCAAATGTTTGAATTTCTTTGTAAATTGTTTTTATTTTCTGAACTAGATTTTTTATTATTAAAATTTCGGAGTCATCAACTTCGGAATTTTTAATTTTTTCATTGAGGTCAGAAACTACGGAATTTAATTCTGTAAAAATAATTTTTGCCTCGTCAAGCTTAGTTTGTACAATCGGTGCCTTCCGCCTTTCGTAATTTAATTTAACTAAATATGTCCTAATTTGTGTCAGTGTTTGTTGAATATCGTTTAACTTAGAAAGTCCCATAAATCGGTTGTATTTATTTTTGTATAGATAACTCCTTTTTTTTTTGTTTTTTGGATCAATATTCAGTAGTTATCGTAATATATATAATAATTAATAGATATGTACCCAAACCAATAATAATAATATTAATAATCCTATTACTAAAATACCTTATAATATTTATCCCAACCTAATATTATAATACAATATCTCTATATAAATGTTTTCACTTTTTTTTTCTCTGAATTGTCCATTTTTGTTAGTGTTTACCATAATAATTTTCCATTTCCATTGCCATTTTTTGTTTCTGAAAAAAAAAACCTAAAAATTTTTATACTTGGTCCTCTTCTTCGGTTACGTTATTTCTTGATTTGCTTATTTCATTTTTATGAATTTCACGCCTTATAGCTCTTCTGAGTGACTTCTGGTAACGCTTGTGAGTCGTGTATATGATTATCAAAATGACCAAAACCGTCAACCCAATCAATAGATAGTCGGATAGGACAAGACCTTTATGTAGTTGGCTTGTTGCATCTCCACTTGCAGTTTGAGCGATAATTATTTCGTCCTTTGAGTTTTTATTGCCCATTTTATAATGCTACTCTTCTTAATTCATCTTAATAAAATTTGTATCCTGGCAGGATCGCCATGTAATAATTTATGTTCGATGGTTCTTTAAATATTAATAAAACGCATACTGTCCTATTGAACTCTGTATATTCTCTGTTTATTCAACTTACAATTTCCTGTCGTACCGTCGTGAAATAGTAGGATTCAGCAAGTTCGTTATATGCTGAGTCGTTGTCTAGTTTACTATTATTAAATGATGCATAACCCATTGTTTTATTATACAGGGTGTCTTCGTACCATATTGCATAAGCTCAACATAATAATATAAGAAAATTTAATTTAATTTGGTTCTGATTAATGTCAATTTTTAAAAGTATAAAAATATCAAGTTTCGTCACACTATTATGTCTTCACAGTGGTAAACGACAACAATAAAAAATATTTACAAAAGTTTTTCACAGAATTGTTGATAAAAACACTTTAAAATTACAAAATCTGCATTTACTTTTCATTTTTAATTACAACGTACAAAGCAGTGTCCCTAGCTTCAAACGTCAGGTTCGTCACATTTCGAAGTTCTTAAAAAAAACGAGGGGGGGGGGGGTTAAATGCTTACTCAACTATACCTCTACCCCTAAGAAGAAGGTTTTAAAAATTAAAAGGTGTTGCATTTGATGAGAGGACGTGTCATCAACATTTTAAGTTTAACAATAAACAATAAGTAAAGCGGTTACTAAAGGTGCGTACGTTTATTGGACTTTAGGCACGTCACGTTAATTAAGCATTTATGTATTTTCTTTTTTTATTACTAACCTCACAGAAATGTACAAACATGTAAATTGTTGATTATGTTCCAAAAATAGAAAAAATTGAAGTTTGTTTAAATATTATTTAGAATTGATTTCGTACAATCATCAGGTTCGTCATAGTCAGCTGCGTCACAGAATCTCGTGAGGCACCTGATCACCGTGTGACGAACCTAAAAATCAGGTACAACCTATTGCAATTTTCAGGTATGGCACTCACACAAGCAGAAGGAGAATACTATCGAGATAGGCTAAAGCAAAATCCAAGAACAAATAGGATTATTTAATGAACAAATGGAATTATCAAGTGCGTCACATCATGTCAAGTTCGTCACATCTGAAATATTTACCCTTTTCGTTACGAAAATACTAAGTATGTATTAGTAAAAATTCTAAACTACCTAAAATTTACATAATATTTCATCCCGAAAATAAATTATATCAACCATCAAACTGTACCCATAACCACAGAAATTATAAACTAACTGCATTGTCGTGACGAACCTGATTTGAACTGCCCTAGTTATAAAATGCAAAATTTCTATTTTTGGAATAACATTAGGTATTTGATTATAGTGAGATATCATTATTAAAAAAATCTTATTTTTAATTTTTATTGGGTCACTTTATATAAGATAGACACCTATATATTTTTGGAATCGAGAAATTAATATATTTCATAAAAATAAAAAATAAGGGGGTGTTTCCATTAAAAAAAACCTAATTTATTTGTTAATTTTTTATAATTTGCTGATCGTCTTTTGCTTATCTTTTTTTCATTTTGTGGCGGCTCAGATAAAACCCGCATTTAAGGTTTTTTGTATTTCTTATAGGAAACTTTGTAGATATGGCACAAACTATCTCTATTGTTTTATCTCTCTACATTTTTTTTTTGTCAAATTGATTGATTTTAAACAGACACGAGACCCAAAAAAGGCTGTCGATGTTCAGGATGTTCGGAAATGGTGGTACCCAATTAACTTTAAGGTCGACTCAAAATAAGACACAAATTTCATATAAGTATCGGTCGCAATTGTAAAAATGTGAACATAACCCCTAGTTCGCACGCCACAATCTGGATCGACTATTATCCTTAAATATTAATTAGTGGTACCTTATCACCCAAAACTCATCCTTCTTCTTCAAAGCGGTTAAAAGTTATTAAAGAAAATCGATTTCTTTAAAGCTAAGGCGACATTTTTTGTCTTGACTTAAAGTTGTTTACCACTATTTCCGAATAGCCTGTAATTAAAGGTTTTGAATGCGAGGAAAGTGACTTGCTGGTGGTATCTTAAGACTAGAAATATTGGCATTTTTTTAGGAGTCCAAAACCAAATTTACGCTATTTTGACTTAAGTGAACAGCATAAATAGTATAAAAGGACGCATTTCAATTATAAGTGATTTTCTGATATTATGTGCTTAATTAACAATTAACATAGAATATTAAGAGATTATTTAGCTAAATTGATAGTTACTTTTTGCACTTCAATCTCAGGTTTGTTCAGGCAAAAATACAAAAAATTAAAATTTTAGTGTGGCACTATAAAAACTTAAGTAGTGATGACAAAAAAGAATATTACCGAAAGAAGTTTCGTAATACTACGGTAATATTACCCCAAGTTGCAGTAGTTGTTGATCAGTTTGTTTTTATTTGTTGTTCTGATTCTTAGAATGTTAATTGTACAGGGTGTCCCATTTTCGACACTTTTATAGGGTATTTCCGTAATTGTTAGTGCTATCCAAGAAGTAATATAGGTGTCATGTGCTCTTTTTGGATCAAACTTAAAATGTTAAAATCAAAATTTGAAAATTTTCGCTCGCTTAAGAGATACGGGGGAAAATCAAAAAATTGACAATTTCAAAATTACCCTATATTTTCTTAGTTAAAGGAGATACAGAACAATGTTTTATACAAAAGTTTCTTAATAATGATTGCTGAATAATCTGCCGTATTCAGAATAACTATACGCGGTCAGGTAAAAAAGTTTTTGGACCTAACCTCATTTTTTTAAATGGAACACCCTGTATGTTTTAATCTAAGAAGTTAGCATTTTAAATATATAACATACCATGGATGATATTGGTTTCCAGCGAGCGAAAATTTTCAAATTTTGTATTACCATTTTAAGTTTGACCCAAAAAGAGCACATGCCCCTATAAAAGTGTCGAAAATGGGACACCCTGTACTGTTTTCAGTTTTTGGTAAATTAATTTCTATTCTTATTAAGAGACATGAAACCATTAAACATTATTCATAGGCTTTTTCCATGGTAAAAAAAAATAAATTAGAAAATTATTTATTTCACCCTAATATTTAAGACATCGGGAAGTAATCTAAACATAACATAAATTAATAATTTTTAAATAAGATAAAAAATTTTGCTTTTTAATGTTTCAATTTATTTAGAGAATAAATCACTCTACATGTTTCGGCTTATTAGGCCTTTTTCAAGAGCAATACAAGATGAATACTGATACAGTAAGAGCAATACAAGATGAATACTGATACAGTATTCATCTTGTATTGCTCTTGAAAAAGGCCTAATAAGCCGAAACATGTAGAGTGATTTATTCTCTAAATAAATTGAAACATTAAAAAGCAAAATTTTTTATCTTATTTAAAAGTTATTATTAAAATGTTTTACAAGGAACCAACCGCCGAATCAGTACAATGTATAACATAAATTCCTGAAGAAATGCAATCAAATATGTCTCAGTTTTGATATTACCGTAACTTACGCAGTATTCTTACCAAAAAATAAATTACGGATACTTTGCCATCACTTAAGATCTAACATCCTCTATTCAATTATATATTTGACTTGCAGTATTGAAATTAACTGCGTTCATTGTAAGAAAAGCGAGTGGGTATCATAGACCAGAGCTTCATTAACAAGCCTAAAAAATGAGACATTTGTACGCAGTACGCAGTAGCCACGATATTGTGTGCTTAGCCTTAACTCCTCTGTCCTTGTTTCCACATTTCCACTTCCCTCCTTATCCTAGTCACGTCAATGGCGTACGTCCTACAACAGCCTCCAACCCACGTGACTCCAAGATCCAGCCACTTTGGCACGTAAGTCTCGACTGGTTCGCATTTGTCTCTATTGATCCATCTGTATGATCAACGTATTAATATTGTTCGAAAGTAGATGAGCGATTGTTAGTAGATTAATGAGGTACGCTATGATGATTGAAGATAATGATTTATCTGTTAATTTAACTGTGGTGGTCTGAGGGATCAGTTTAATTAAGTACAGTCAAGTCGTTAATACTGACACTACAGTGAACTATGCCATACGAAGGTCCTAGTATTTAAGTATGGACATCCATGACAATACAATGTACCGCTACGAATTTTGAGAAATGTGACGTTTACTCTATTGTTTAATTGTTATGGATATGATCAGCACCAAATAATGTATACTCAGTATAACCACTTGTACGTATGACTATGCCGGTAGGTAACGAATGAAAAAATTATTTTATGAAAGCTTTGTGATCCATGTTAACCATTTGCCTAATGGATGTTCAGACTAAATTTAAAAGATGACTCTTATGAAATATGGTGTAATATCCCTTTGTTCTTCCGCAAGTCTTTGCGTCTAACTATATGAATACCCGAGTGATTAATATCATCAAGAGGTTCGTAGCAAGACGTTAGGGAGAGCGCCCACCAGAGCAGTGAAGGGTCCGTGAAGCAAACCTGAAACGCATATCATGTGTGCGCGAAGTACACGCATATCAAAACAGTGTACGAATTGCATGCAGTGCGTAGAGGAGCAAAGGTTAATTGCCACTGTCAAAATGTCATCGTCCGATGATGAAGATGTTTTAGCATTCTACATGATTCTAAATGCTTCACGAATTCAATAATAAATTGTTGATCATCACGCATTTTTTATTAAAATTATAAACACTAAAACAATTATCGATGGGAAAACCGCGCTGGGAATGTCAATGTCAATCAATGGAACATCATAAGATTTAACCTGAAAAGCTCTTAATAATTCGGCGCGTGTATTACTGAGAAAATATAATAATATAATAATCTTTAAATATAATTTAAATATATTCGTACCTGAAGTCCCCAGATCAGGTGGCCGAATTTTACACCTCACACAATAGGTTATTATGACGGTAAGCGATTAGCATTTAGGTATAATGAGTTTGTAAGATATATAGACGGACTTTACGCTGCACTTCATGCGCACCTCATATCTCTTCATTTTAAGTGTACATCTTTGGTGAGCGCTCTCCCTTAGAGTAAAAGTGCTTTGGTTATTATGACGGTGTGTATAATAGAAAAACACGCTGCCGCTAAAACTCGAGAACTCGGTTAATCATCCAAATAGAACCACTTCGTACAAAGATTTGAAAACTTATCTGATTACTTAACGTTTCTCTAGTTTTAGTTTTCATTTTAATTACTTTGTTGCAAATGTATCGTGATGTAAAATTTTAATTTGTCCATACATTACTATTTTTACTAAACAAAAATTAAAACTGTAGAAAGGTCCTTTGTTTCTTCAACTTTTACATTCTTCTTAACATTTGCTTCAATTTAAATTACTTTTCTGGTTCTTGAATAATTTATGCTAACCCCTTGCAAACCGACAATTTAACAATATTTCAAGCCTATATAGTTTGCTACACCTACGGCGTATTGTTTCGCGGTGCGTTGGGGGATCGTTATGCACGGTTTTGCTTTTGCAATGTTATATTTATTACTTTTACACAAACTGATATAGGACTTCGTGCCAACCGTAGTATTCCTAGCACAGTCGTATGCAGTTGACTACACTCCGTCGTTTTTTGCCCTATTTCGAACTTCTAGAGGAGTGTTTCCCAATTAAAATAGACGGCGCAACACTTACAAGCTGACACAAGAACGCCGGAACAGTACCTCTTATTTTTCTGCATACCTACTTAAAATGACTGGATTTATTTACTTAAAATATTTATTACGATATTTCATTCATATAAAAATGAAATGAAAATAATTAGAAGCAAGTAATTTATAATACATCTTGTTTACAAATGTAAAATAACGAAAATTGTTAAAAAAAAAAACTGAAAACATCACTAATCAACGCAGAAAGAACTAATGAGAACAGTGTGATTTTTTTTTATTCTTACAGATTTTTTTTATATCAGGCTTAATGGTTGACAACTACTTTAAACGCAAATCAGGAGCAGCATTCATCCTATTTCTATATTTTGTCTTTGTAAAAACATAATGGGAAAATCCAGATTCGCACAGGTAGGTGGTGACAAAAGGCAACATCACAAGCATGGCACGTTTTGAAAGTTCTGGATATTCGTTTCCTAAATCTCCCCAGAAAGTAATAAGAGGAACTTCTTTAAACTTTTGTTTTAATTGGCTATCTGATCCTATTTCAATAAGTTCCTCAAAATTCAATCCAGAAAAGTCATTAGGTTTTTTTTCTACTTGAAAAGGATTTTGGTTAGTTAATCGGTATTTTTTTAGTATTTTAGTATCTAATACGTAAGATATTTGGCGGAACACCAAGCACGTCATCGCGGTATACTAGTGTACCGCGGAACACTATTTGGGAAACACTGTTCTAGAGGGACATCAGTGTTCCCGCGCTACATTTTGCGGAGATTATTATTAATGCCCTTGAATCTTATTGAATAATGTGCAATATATGTTAGGTTTATAGATTTTCTTAACGATTGCTTTTAAATCCTTTATGTTTTCATCTTTGTATGTAGTGTTAGTGAAAGCAGAAGTTAACTCAAAACAACTAGGTCATAACCTTTGGACATGCAAGAAGGCATTCTAAATTTTAGGCATGCAGAATACTATTATTACTAAATTAAAACTCCTACAAGCTTGAATGGCTCTTCTTAAATTGAACCTATTTTTGAACTAAAGTTATTAGTCTAGTTTTAGTACCAATATCTCAAATTTAAACTACCCAACATACTATAACACTTACCCCATTTCTACATTGTAGCTCTCCCCACTGTTTGGATATGCAATTAGAGGGATGGGATTTGCTCTGCCCTTGTTTATTCCAGTTATCAGAGGTTCAATCAGTCTTGGTGCTGTACAGTTTATACCCACAGCAACCAACTGTTCTGGAATTAGATCGTAACAAGCTCTGGCTACTTCCTGGAAGGATTCTCCGTAGGCTATAGATTTACCGTCTTGCTACAAAGAAAATTTGTTCTGTTAAATTATATATAAATAAATTTTATGTTAATTGTGGATTAATAATAAGTACTTACGGAAACACTAAATGCCAGCCAAGCTTTGGTCTGTGGATAATCTTCTTTCAATAATTTAACCAGCATTTCGGCCTCAGCTCTACAAGGAATTGTCTCGATCGCGAGCAAGTCGACGCCACTTTCTACAAGGGCATTTATTCTGGGTACGTGCCATTCTCTCATTGTCTCTACTGAAGTTGTAGCAGCGTAAGAACCACTGTATTCTGAACCATCGTGGAGCGAGGCGCCGTAGGGGCCGACGGATCCAACCACTAACGGTTTGTCTAAAAAAAAGTGAATCCTATACTCCGGTACCAAAATAATTGGCAGTGACCCATTTTTACCGGGGTGTGCAAGACGTAAGGGGAACGCCAATTCCGGCGTGTCATTTTAAACAATAATAATTCAAAAAATATATGAATTTTTTGTTTATTATTATAATATATTTACATTTACTATAATAAATATAATATTATAAATTAAACTGAAAAAGTAATTAAGCTTTTACATTTGGTGATCTAATGAAGTAATTAGAGAAACGAAATTACTCAGGTATAAAATCCAAAAAGAATAATAACGCAACGGTATATGTTATTTTCATAATGTTTTTATTATACTATATAATAATAGAAACATATAATAGTGGATTAAGGGCAAAACCTAAACCTAAATTATAAATGTTTATAAATTTCCTAACTACTGTTACGTAACGAACACTAATTGATAATAATTTATCAATTAGTATTGATAATATTTATTAAATTATATTCCACGCCGACTTTAAAAAGTGTTATAATGACGACCTCGACATGTAATTTGCACTTATGCCAATCTGCTGCTTGTACATTCGCTATTGCCGTTTTTAACAGTTCTTTAACATCTTTTAATTGAAAAGTTTAATTTTCACGCGCCACTTCGCCTTTTATCTGTGCCCATATAAGCTCGATTGGATTTACTTCACAATGGTAAGGTGGTAAACGTAATATTGCAACACCTCTTTCACGAGCCATTTCATCCACTACATATTTCGTATATTTTTTTTTGTGAAGTCTTTCAAGATCGAGTAACTGCACTTTTAGCATTTTTTCGCCAAATGCAATATTTTCTTCTTCGAGCCAGTCAACAATCTTTCCTTTTCGCCACGCAGAAGTTAGCAAAGCTTCCACCCGACGGCTGTGGTATGGTGCATTATCCATCACGATTACCGACCCACGTTCAATACGCGGTAAGATGGATTTAAACCAATCTTCAAACACTCCCGAGTTCATATCCTCCATGATAATCACCGGTTTTACGAGATTCAAACACGTTTAACCCACCTTCAAGAAAACCAGAATCACTTCCGATGTGGGTTATATTTAACCGACGACCTTTTCCTGAAGGAGCTTTCAATCCAGTGGACAGTACATTGATAAAGGCGTTACGTGCATCTTTAAAGTTGAGATCTTGTCAAATGTAATTCACAGTATGTCCTTCATTTAACCACCGTATACGAACATTGTTGCATTTCTTCTAGATACTTTCTACGCCACAATACGATTTCTTCCTTTTCCACCAAACGACTTTTGCGATTTCGTTTTAAGAATCGAAAATTCAATTCTCGTAGTGTACGCATTAGAACTCTTCGTGAAATTTTTTGCATATTTTCATCCCTTTCAATTTCGGCAGAAATTTTTTTTAAGTTCATTTCGAAAAAAAAAAATGCATGTACTTTCCGACGAATGGCTAACTTTGTTTGCTGATCAATAAAAATCTTTATCCGTCCTCTTGTTTCCTTCTGATCGGACACTTTAATATTCCTATTGTCCTTGATAGTTTTAAAACAGTACGGCAAGATGTCTTAGTCAATGTGGCACAAAGCTCTGCTGCATCAGTGAATGATATTCCACTGTGTGTACTTAGAATTCCCTCATACACATTTTTTACCATTGTACGCTCCCCAGGTTTTAAATGACGTCGTTTTGTAACTTGTTGGTTACTATCACTTGAAGAACTCGCCTGCATTATAATATTTGCTCTTTTGAATAACCACCAAAATAACACCAAAAATAATAAAACTGAATTGCTAATATCCTCTTGATTGAAACTTGTCTACGACACTGAACGTTGGTAAGAGGCTATAAAAAAGCGTGCGAGCGCCTTTAGACATGCGTTTTCCTACCTGCGTTGCTAAATTAAGTAAAACAGGTACCATAGGGTGAAAAGGCCCTTAATGACATGCCGATTTCGGTAAATTTTATGGAAATTTCAGTAAAATCTATTAAAACTTGGCAACATGTAATGACCTATTTATGTACAATCTTCCCAAGCGGTTTGGATTGCTTTTATTTAACCTAAACAATTTTTTTAATTATTTTAAGACCGTAGTTTAGTAATTTATTTTATCCGACATAATGTAACTATATGTAAGATATTCTCTATTTCTTAATGGTTAACTGCACACCGAAGGGTCATTAGTCGTAAAACCACAATAAACCATAGGCGCGACAATAACAGGTACTTAGTCTTAAATTACACAGGTTTTCTAGTAGAATATTTCCAATTAACTTAGTTTCGTTTTCAACGCGTTATCATGAGGAAAAGACTGATAATGTTTTCAAATAGTATTTTGAGCAACCAATGGAATTATTTCTCGAAAATTCTGTCTTAGATAACGCCAGCTATCATTCAAGGCTTTTAAAGATACTACCTACGACTTTTTGGAAAAAAGGAATAAATTGGCCGTCCCAGAAAAATATACTCTTTGAGGACAACATCACAGAAAAACTGTTAAAAAAGAGCTTTTAAAAATAGTGCGAGAAAGAAATTTAGGTTTTAAAAAATGTGTAATCGACGAAATGACTAAAAAGTGTGGTATTATTTTACTTCGACTAACGCCCTAGTTTATTTTAGCCTTGGTACCCATGCATAGATTTTTTAGAGTTTAAAATTAAATTGTGTTCCTCTGAGTGGTTTGATGTTTTCGAGATCATGAGTTGTATTGTGAGTCGCTTGAACTGTGTCTGACTGATGGAAAGAATAATAAAGCTGTGTGTCATCATGTTGAACAAATATTGTAAAATTGTCTGTGGAGGGACTCCCTTTTACTAATGTAGATATACAGGGTGTTATTTAATAAGTGTCCGATATTTTACAGGACGATTCCTCAGTTATTTATAAGGTGAAAAGTTCATATAAGCATGGGGGTCCGCAGACCTTTCATTCTTGAGATAGAGGGTGTTAAAAATTTATTTTTATTTTTGTTTTTCGTAAATAATTTTTAAAATAATGTCTATCTTAGAACGAAAATTGGTATTTGGGGATTTTCTAATATGAGAAATTCAAATTTGATCTTAATTTGGTCCTTAATTGTAGGGGGCGCCACCTACAGGTATTTTTCTCTTTTGGGGAGTCACAACTTTGTTATTGGTGCGTGTATTACACTTTTAAGCAAAACAATAGATTTCTCTTTATTTTATTTTTATATATATTAGATTTTAAAATAGCTTACAAATCAGTAACCAATTTACGTAGCTTATTCTCAAGAGTAAAGGATTCAATTAACGTGTTTGACAAAAGTGGGGTATATTTGTTGTCCTGTAACTCATGCACAGCTGAATATGCTGGACAGACAGGACGTAGTTTTAATATTAGAATAAGAGAACATTTAAACTTAGAAATCGCCCAATGACAAGAGATGCTACATAATGCGAATAAAGTCCATAAGCTGAATTTTTTAGAAAATATAGAAATAGCCAAATTAGAGATTAATAATCAGATTAAGTGTTTGAACGATCCTGTCAACGCCCACTACAGAGAAGCAGCGAAAATAGTAAATGAGTTTAAGTAGTGAATGTTGGTTTAAATAATCGTACCTTTTTTTGTGCAACCTAGATGCCGCTCTGGTTCGGTATTGTGGTGAACGGCATTTTTAAAATATTATAACTAAATAAAACTCGGAAAAACTTTCGGTCGTTTTAGAAATAAAGAATTTATTTTTACTATCATTCAAATTAAAAAGAAAATAATAATTTTATTAAATTTATATTCAGTGCGAGGGGTCTTTAAGAAACAAAAAATATTTTATATAAAATAAGTTTTGGGAAAAAATATTAAAAATTAAAATTATTCCAAAATAAAATAAGAAAACTTTTTGAAAATTTTTAAAGTTAAATTGGACTTCAAAGTTTTACCAGAATAAGTTAAAATAAAGTAAAGAGAATTAAAATATCTTAAATATTTTCGGATAAATTAAATAAATAAAATTTAATTTAAAGTAAATCATCAACAAAAGTGTTATTAGAATACAGATAACTCTAAAATAATTTTATAAAAATAAACTCACGTTTATAAAATAAAATAATCCAATAAGGGGTTTATCAATAGAACACATCACAAATTATCAAAAATATTTCAAACAGAATAAATTAAAATTAAATAAAATTTTAATTTATTTTTTACTGTACTGTTTATTTGCGACTAGTTATTTGACCAAGCAAAAGGTACCGTCCGAGAGAAACTGATGAAATTAGGCGCTGCTAAAGTTTAAATAATCTCTCATATCTCACCTCGGAGATGACGCGCTAGTACGATTTCTGATTGGTCAAAACTCTAACTTAAGCTAGTTTTATCTGGATAAATCGCGGAATGGGGACGGCTCACGTTGGTGTCAACAAGTAACACCTGCAGAACATCTGCTGCTCAGCTGCAACTGTTGTCTAATAAGTGTCAAATAAATTAAGATAATTGCCTTTGTAAAGAAGCCGAAATATTTTGTTTTTCTCGTACCGACAAAGGGATTCCAGAAACTGGAACACTTGTGTGTAAACATCTGCGAGCATTTTCAGGTGTTTTTTTGATCAATTTTCACTTATAAATAGGTGGGATTGCTAGAGGAAAAGTTAGTTCATTTTTAACCGTCGTAATGTTCAAATACCTACAAAGTACCGTCGTCCGTTGAAAGTTGCCGTGCCGTTAGTCAAGTGTAGTGGTGAAAAAAAAGTTCAGTTCGGAAGTTGAAAGTGCGTTGACCCGAAGTCACACGGAGATAGTGAAGTATCGTCGTGGCGGCAGAACCGCAGAAACCTTTACTTATTGACTTGGCACGGTAACGCGAAAAGTTTGATTGAATAAAGCGTAAAGTGAGCGCATTTCTAAAAGTAAGTGTCGACTTTAGGATTATATGTAACTTAAGAAGTAAGTGAAAAGATTTATTGGTGAATTTAAGTTTTAGTGTTGGTGGCTCCGATTGAAATTTAATAATATAATAAATAAGTGAAATTTAATAGTGACTTTGTCGTTTTACTGCTAAAAATTAGAAGTAAACTTATTTACTTTACGATTAAATATTGCTCCCTTTCAACAATATATTGCTCCCTTTAAAAGAAAAATATAAACCACATAAACGATTCAACTACAATTTGGACCTATTTGGTATAACACACTGGTACTGCGAACCCCGTTGAGGATTTTTGTCGCCGACTTCAAGGAATGAGGTCATAAAACAGTAAGTACCCATTTGAAGATAGAAGGTGGGCGCTACAGTATATTTTGTTTTATTTTTTAAATGTTTTTTGGGTTTATCCCGTTGATCAATTTTATATAGTGAGTTAATCTGTGTGCGCCATGGTGAACTTGTTTCTGCCCTTAATGTAAAGTTTGTGATTATATTATGTAAGTAATACCTAATAATTTTGATTTTGAATTGAGATTATTATATAAATGAAATTTTTAGACAGTTCTTGAAAATGGTTTAAGGAACGCGTAGCGCAAGATATTAAATATTTGTGAAGAATTTTGGATTTTTCTTTTCCCTTCAATATGAATAATCTTCACCCCGGAGATATCTATGATTCAAATGGGCGATAGTAAACTCGGCCGCTTAAGAGAACATGTACTAATCCCACAGGTAAACTCGGCCTGCTAAAATTGTTCTGCCGTAATCTTCATAGGTAAACTCGGCCGGTAGATATACACCTGCTATTTTGACCCTAATTAGAGACCCTGATGAGAGATTAATTAAATTAATTAATTCAAATTAAAATTACCTTACGGTTCTCAAGCAATGGGATTTTTCACTTAAAATTTCCTAGAAAAATTATGAAGGCGTGGCGTATAACTTTCTTTCTTTTTTCTCTTCAAAAAAATTATTATTTTTACAAAACTGCCGCTAAAGTTTCATTATGTACGTACAATGCAGAGTGTTAAAGAAATAGTTAGTCAACGAGGCAAAGTTATGCTCTTGGTAGATAACTATAAGTATTTTTTTAAAGAAGAACTCAAAAGTAGCGAGAAAAAGTGGAGGTGTAAGATTGCCAAGTGTCTAGGAAATATTTATACAGTGTGCCCGAAGAACACAATATCGAAATCGAATTTAATTCATAACCATTCGGTATGTGACATTCGCAACATTTAAAGACAAGTGATTAATAAATTAAGTGCAGCAAAACGTAAAGCTGTAGAGGATATTGGCAGTCAACCAAGTAAAATTGTGCGATCCCTTATTGCCAAAGAAGATTCAACAACTATTACAGCAACGGATCTGTTGTATATAAGAAAGAATATATATAACGCAAGAAGAAAATTACAACCTGTACTTCCCAAAGCAAAACTAGAAGTTCACAGTTCGCTTAAACCAGAGACGCAATTTTTGACCAGCCGTAAGGAAGAAATTCTTTTAGTAAACAGCGAAGATTCCAATGTATTAGTGTGTTTATCTGTGTTACAAATGTGAAGCATCTTTGCTTAAGCGAGAAAATTTATGTGGATGGTACTTTTGACTATTGTACAAAATTTTTCTTGCAGTTGTTTACCATACATGGCTGCCTTAATGGTCATTATGTACCATTAGTGTTTTGTGTGCTACCAGGCGAAGCAACAGAAACATACAAAAAGTGTTTTGAATTTGTGACTGAAAAGTGTAGTGAATATTCTCTGTCGTTTTGTCCCACCGAAATTGTGGTTGATTTTGAGATGGCTATCCCTAATTCAGCTAAAATTGTTTGGCCACAAATAAAAATAATTGGATGCAGATTTCATGTAACGCAAGCTTGGTGGCGTACGATTCAAAAACTTGGACTTTCAGCAAATTATAAAGAAAGAAGCGAGGTTGGAAAATGGTTTGGTTATTGTTTTGGATTGTTGTTTCTAGAACCACAAGATGTTGGTGATGCGTATGTTTTTACATTATCTGTTATTCAACCAGAAAATGATAAAGTTACTTTGTTTGCTGATTATTTGATCAACACTTACATATCCGAGGATGCCGTTTTTCCACCTCATGTATGGGCATCAAAAACAGCAAGCGCCGCTCGCACCACCAACGCATGCGAATCATTCCATTCGCATATCAGCAAAACTTTAAATTTTCCTCATCCTTCTGTATTCATTTTTATTGATTTCCTAATTAATTTTCAAAATGAAATATATGTAAAGTTGCAAAGTATTCACAAACCATATGTACCTAATTCGGAAACTAAGTAAAGACAAGAATACTTTCAAAACAAAATTAACGATTTTAATAATGGGAAAGTGTCAACGTTAGAATTTCTTAAGTTAACTTCGCATTATTATAGCTCTACTATGTAATATTAAAATATATTTTGAATTGGTGTGCATTTCTATGTGTATTGTTTTTAGGGTTAGATTTAATAAATTTTTATGATGTAATATGCATTTGTAATTTTATTTAGCAAAATTAGTACAGTTATTGAAGTAATCTCGGCTGCTTTAGATACGTCTGCTAATCGCCTCAAATTGTATGCTTGGACTACCAGGCCGAGTTTACCTATACAGCTTAAGACTTATTTTGACCGCGACGATTAAAATATCTTAAGCGGCCGAGTTTACCTGTGCCCATTCAAAAAATGACATTTATTCGCATATCGCTATGCCCATATCAAAGTTTAATAAAATTGCATTTATCTCCTAAACAAAACCAAAATCAAAAAATTATCAAAAAGTACTTCGCATTAGTCATTAAACTGCCTACATAACAGAGTTATCAAAAAAGAAAACAGCAGTGGCGCACATATTTTTCGCATTGCTAAAAAGTTGTAACACCCTTTATCTCAAAAATAAAGTGGTTGCGGACCTATGCTTGATATTTAATATGAACTTTTCACCTTATAAATAACTGAGGAATCGTCCTGTAAAATATCGGACGCTTATTAAATAACACCCTGTATATTATGTTACTTACGAGCATTTGGAAATTCTTGCATATATCTCTCGACAGCTGTATGAGCCATTTGAGCAGCTTTCTTAATAAGGTTGTATGCTTCTTCTTCTGATACATTTAAATGTTTCACGAACAGGTCCACACTGGCTTGATACGTGTTGGTGATAATTAGATCTGCTCCAGCTAGAAAAATTATAATTTAAGTTAAAAATATTCTGAAACATATAGCAACATAACATAAGGTAACCTTTTGAGGTAAACGTTGTTATATCTTCCTGATGACTATCACTTCCCACACAGCGCACTTCACTTCAGAAATATCTCTGATATAATAATAATATATATACATTATTTCCCTTTAGGTTAAGTTGCGACGGGAACGGTGGCGACAAGCGGGAGCGGTGACGAAAAGTTTTATAAATGCACCTTTATGTCCACATAATATTATTATGATTCATACTTAAAATTATTAATTTTTAAATTTTTACTTTCAGAAAAAAAAAGAATAATTTCAGAATAATTAAAAAAAAAAAGAATAATTTCAAAGATAAATAAGCATCCTATTCTGTATATTCATATTTATTACTTAATAATAGTTTTATATGTTTTATGTTCTTGACATTGAATGATATTTTATTCCATTTTATAATTTCAGAAATATTACAAGAAATTCTTTTGAAATATTTATGAAAAGTATTAGCCTCTAATTTGAAATATTTCAGAATGCAATTATGTAATGTTTCAGAAACATAAAATAAAATATTTCTGAAACATGATTGTGCCGTGTGGGTTAATTTTACTGTGAAATTTTATGTTAAAAGTAAAATTATAATTTAAACTCTAAGCTCCTAAAGTTCTATACCAAATTCCTGACCAATAATTACCTCTTAGAAAGTCCAGATGAGTGGCAATAACTGCCTCTGGATCAGAAGCTAGAAATCGAGCACTCCAGAGAACATCACCATCGATTGGCTGGGTTACATGGCAGCTAAGCTGCGTTGCGAAACCTCCATCCAACACCACGATTTTTTTCGATTTCGTGGATTCTTGCGAGTATTCTGTTGAGCGTTCTGTGGAACTACCGATACCTGGTGGTGCCATTTTAAATATTCAAGCTGCAAAAAAGTTTAAGAATTAGACGGTATCAAAACTATTCCAAAAAAATAATGACTATCGAAAAATATTTTTACTATTACAAAAAATTACTAACTTTTTTGCAAAAAGAAAAATTCGATGGTCACAAATTTCTATAGAAAACAGCTTGTCTGTTGTGCAAGGAATGTAGTTAGATTAAATAAAATGTAGTGTTTACAGATTATTATAGCAAAGCTCGTGACCTCTCAGTGCTTAGGTTATCTCTAACTCTTATCAAATTTAGAAAATGTGTAAATACAGGACATATCAAAATTATTGTCTTCAATATTTAAATTAGTGATTTAAGTATCGTTATCCGGAGTTCCTATTTAATTTAAAAATCTTAGAATTTACAATACAAATTTATAGTTACAAACATTACGATAGGTACAGTATGACATTTTTTTTCGCTCCCAATTTGGTAAAATATGATAAATAATACACCTAATTTGTCTTATCCAACCAATCATGAAGAGGAAAAGTTATGAAGGTTTCCAGTTTTTTTACCACTTTACAGGGCGTTACAAATTCTGGGAGCACTGAAACTATAAGAGATACAAAGTCGGTTAAATGGGGGCAAAGTTCCGAAATATGGTGCTCAACAAAACGCCGCAGAAAAAATTTAAAAGTTCCGAACACTTTCGGAGAAAAAAACGAAAATTACCAAATAGCTATACAGGGTGTTACTTAATGATATTTTTTCGTATCTTACTTCTCAAAAACGAAGTACGAAGTAAGTAAAAATTTAGAGATGAAAAAGTTGTATTTTGAGCTGCTTATCCTGAAAATAATATAAAATTTTTAAACAAGTCAGTGGCGCACATTTTCTTTGTCAATATTATTCATGAGACCGTCCCCCGGGACGTCACTGAAACTCATAATGCAAAACAAAAACCGATGCACGTCGTCAATCAGCTGATAATTGTAAGTCCGTAAGAAAACACGAGGAAATTAAATCTGGGCAAAAAGTATTAAAACTTTATGCGATATTAAATTTACTACAAACTTAAAGTATAAAGTATTCTTCTTTGATACGAACCCACTAATAGCAAATAATTATTATAATTAATATAATATATATAATAATATAATTTTAATTTTATTGTCCGATATTTGGCAACACAACTGTAATCGGTGCGGTGGCGCCAGCTCGTTCGTTGGCTTTAGTTTGACGTTTCATGCAAAACTAACCGTAATTGTTCGTGGTTCCGTGTTGCTGTCCGTCTTTTTTTTAACAAAAACTCCAGATCTTTTCATAAATAGCATTAAAAAACTGTTCTATTAAGAGAAACAAAAGTGCACATACATATCTCTCCCTCTGAACGTTGTTTACTGTTTGTGAAAAATGCCGAAGAATTTAAATAGTCGGTGCAAAGAGCTAATAGCTTGTCTAAGAAGCTATTTTCAGGAAGAACTTAACAACAATGGCCTATTGTTACCCTTGATAGCAGTACAGAGAAGTAAATTTAAAGAGTATGTTAAGGTTAGATATTTTATTTCCACTTTACTAATTTTTAGCGTGTAGCAGCTGCCCTAAATTTGAATATCTCCACTGTAGTAAGGAAAGTAAATTATTGGAATCACATTAAAACAAACGTTCTAATTCAAAGAGAGTGAAGATTGGATATAAGTTCTATCCGTAACACTATTTATGGAATGTACGAAAGAAGTAAGTTTTATTAAAATTATAATATTTTACATCGGTTATTCATAAGCTGTAACTTTTTTTAGAGTATCATGTAACTTTGACAACTATAAGTTAGAAATTAAAAGAGAGAACTGTTTGATGGTTGTTCTAACTCTTTAAGAAGCCTCTTTAAGAAAATAGGCTTCGGATGGTTAAAAGGTGAACTGAGGCGAGGGCTTATGGAACTTTGCCATGTAGCTTTCAAACGACTGGTATTTTTGAAAGAATATAATAAAGAAAAAGAAGCATTCTTGTACCAATTTGTTTTCTTGGATGAAACATGGATTTTTCAGAATGGTACCATTGGTCGATCTTGGCAATAAAATGGAAAATAAAAGAAGTATTAGATCTACTAAAGTTGATGGTAGAAGGTATTATGCAGTAAACAAATATATAAACTATGGGAAATTTTTGTATATTTATCTTGTTTTTATGAAAAAGAAACTGAGTAATTCCCTCACTCAGATATTTTGGTTACAAGCTGGCAACACTGTCGATAGCTGACGTCACTCGAAGGGTATGACGTTCATAGGTTTTTGTTTTGCAAAGAGTATAGTTAGCATCCTATCACAACGAACACCCTGTATCTCGAACATCAGACTTTTTAGAACACATACTTATCTACTTTTTTTGGTTCAGGAATACGCCCTTGGAATTACGGTCTATCATTAAGTAACACCCTGTATTTTCTGTGACCACGTTTTTAAAATACTGTTTGTTTCTACAACCAAATAATTAATAAATTACTTGTTTGATTTTTGATAAAAAATTGTATTATTCTTTCCATGTGCTTTGGTTGCAAATCCATGAAGTAATGAGTTCATTCACTAGTATAATCATGCCATTCCTATACTAGTGAATGAACCCATTATTGCATGGATATGCGACCGTATATCCCTAGAAAATGAGTATTTCATAAAAAATATTAAAACGAGAAAACCACACTTCTTGAACTGCGATTAACCCGTCGGAAATAATCATTTATTGAACTCTGTAGATAAAACTTATACGTCGGGCTATTTTTATTCGCAAAAAAAATAAGCACAGCGGAATAAACTGTGAGGAAAAAAATTAATCTCGGGTCAAAAAACGAAAAATAGATAATTTTGAATAATGAGGTAAAAATTGATAAGTTTGTACAGATGATTAGATAAGCAGTAGCGCACAAATAACAGTACAATTATTAATTATTTGTGTATTTAGTCTAGACAAGAGCTAGACAAATTATAATACAGGCAGGTATCAAGTCATCTTTGTATACAGGGTGTCCCAAAAAATATTTAGATATTTCAGGAGGTTGGCGCGATTTTATTAAAACAATTGTCCTAAGATGCTTGATGTTCAAAGTCAAAGTCAAAGTCAAAAAACAGCTTTATTGTAATAAAACAAAATGTTATTTACAAAGCGAGTTAATCTAATTTAGTCGACATAACGTTGGTCAGACCCTGGGTCTAGACAATAGTAGCTAGAATAAAATCTATATTATAGTTACAAAGAGTACAAAAAATACTATATACAACAACCACAAAAGGTAAGTTGTAGAAAATCGAAACGTCAAAAAAGTAAAAAAAATTTCAATGTACAACACGAGTAAAAACTAATCCAAACGATCATTATAAAACTCTTCAACAGAGTAGTAGGCCTTTCCAACCAATAGCATTTTTATTTGTCTTCTAAACTTAATAGGATTTTCAATCATTCTGATATTTAAAGGCAGATGGTTAAATAGTTTTTTGCTATTGAATATAATTGATTTTTTCGTTAAAGTTGACGACGGAATTGGTAGGGCAGTTAAATGGGAAGAGCGAGTTGCATACAAGCTGGTAGTCTCAATTTCTTGCTTATATTTATTATGTATGAGACAAGCAGTTTTAAGTATAAAGATAGAGGGTAGGGTAAAGATGTTTAGGGATATAAAAAAAGGTTTGCAGGACTCACGCGATTTTATCCTGCACATGGATCGGATGGCCCGCTTTTGAGAAACAAAAATAATATTAAACAGCTGACTTGAACAAGATCCCAGAAGCACACCCCGTAACGCAAATGAGATTCAATCAAAGCGAAATATACATTCCTCGCCATGGACATATCCAGCTCTCGAGATATGACACGTAATGCAAAACAACCTCTAGATATTTTTTTATTTAAATGCAGAATATGAGTCTCAAACCTTAGTTTGTCATCTATATGCAAGCCCAAAAATTTAGTTACGTTCAAATTCTGCACAACTTGATTATTTAATAAAATTTCGTTTATTTGACATTTGAAGGAAATTATATTTGTTTTGGATATATTTAGAGTTCGATAATTAGAACCACACCATTCTTTAATTTTCAATACATCTCTGGCAACATTGGCCTCCCACTCTTTGGTGTCGCCGCCATGCCATAGAACCGTCGTATCATCAGCAAACATTGTAAACGAACCCGATATGTTCAGATTAGAAAGATCATTTATATAAAGTAGGAATAAGATGGGACCCAGAACTGATCCCTGTGGAACACCTGAGGTAACTTCCTGTCCTGACGATTCCTCGTTATTAAAAGCCACACTCTGAATCCGTGCCGTTAGATAAGACCTTATCCAGGTCAGTGGTGCCCCCCTGAAACCGTATATTTCCAGTTTACCCAGCAGTACCTCGTGATTCACACAATCAAACGCTTTGGTGAGATCACAGAATATGGCAGCTGCAACCTCTCCGTCATTCAGCTTGATGTATAAGCGTTCTATAAATGAAAAGATGGCATCGCTGGTGTTTTTTGAAGTCTGAAAGCCAAACTGAACATTACTCAATATTCTATGTTTATCAATGTAGCCGACGACACGCCGTCTCACAAGCTTCTCAACGACTTTAGCCAAAGTTGGAAGCAACGAAATAGGTCTAAAGTTAGAAGGCACCTCATTATCTCCTCCCTTAAAAAGCGGAATTATTTTCGCCAGCTTTAGACATGATGGAAAAACACCAGTAAGAAAGGAAATATTTATTGCCTCCGCCAGGACCTGAATTGCCGGATGAGGAAGCTTGAGAAGTATTTTTAGAGATATACTATCCCATCCGGAACTACTCTCGTTTTTTATTTCGGAGACGACGTTCTTAATTTCATGACTGTCTGTGGGATAGAAGTAAAATGTGTCTCGGACCCTCGCTTTATCAAGAAAGTCAATGTACAGGGTGTTAAAAGGTTAACTGAACTGTGAAGATGGTTTTCTTTGGATATTTTTAAACGCAAATAGAAATTAATACATGCGGGTTAAGATGCCAGGCTGCGGGGTAAATAATGTCATGTTGATAACAACATTTCAAATTTCAAACATTTCAACATAAAAATGGCTTAGTGTCCTGACACTGAAATTAACAGTTTTAAAATAAAATAAATTTTTAAGTTGTGCTGCGTCTCGCAAATGACGCTGCTGAAGATCATCTCTGTATAGTCCAACGACTTACTTGTGTTTGGTTTTGCTTTATCGTCAGTGGTATAGTGCGCCTTACGAGTCTGTGGCTACGATTGCTGAGGAGACAGGGGGTTAAAGGAGTAAAAAGTCAGTTTTAACTGTAGCGGTGCTTTGTTTTATATTAATATTTTATAAGTTATTAAATTTGTAAAAACATAAGAATGAAAAAAAATGTCTATAGATTTATATAACAACACGTTTAATCAATATGATAATTTTAAACTCCGCCAATGCCTGTACAATTTCTGATGTCATGATGGCAAGCACTTTCCCACAAATTCTATATAACATACGATAGAAAGAGACAAAACCAGTTTCAAGGCACAGGTGATAAGTTTTGGCACAGGAATCCACGATCTATTAGACGTGGATAACGGCAGATGTAGCCTTCAAGCGACATCTCGTGGCAATCAAATGCATCACCTGGCCCGTCTAACAAGAATCAATCAAAAACGGAGAAGCAACTACTTGAAACGTATTATATAAGTAGTGGGGATGAATCCGGCGAAAGGAGGCAACTAACCTTTAGATTCCTATTAGACGTAGGTTGCCAAATTTACCAAAATAGTTGATTAATTAATATTTCTTAAATATTATCTTCACAGTTTTAACGGTTATAATTTGCAATGTAAGGGGGGGAATAAACGGGATATATATTACAGGGTGTATACACTACAGGGATATGCATACGTCTAGTTGTTTTATGTAATATATTTAAATTCCATACAAATTCATATTTTATGGAAATTTAAACAGAGTATTACGGCAAAAATGTTCCACGTTCCTTAAATTCCTTTCGTAGCTGTAGACTCGTGCGTCGGACTATATGTATTCCATACTCGATGGTACGTTAGAAGTATCTGGAGCATAGACCAAAGATAAACTCTGTGTACTGTGATCTGGAGAACGAAAAGAAAAATAATTTTGAAATTTTCACTACGGCCATAGCAGGCTGCGCTCTAGCTCTTAAGAATAAATTCGCGGTTGCAGTGGTGCCAGATCTATTGATAACTGACATCAACTTTGGAATTTAAATGGGACACCCTGTAGTTTATTTTATTTTTAGATTCTACGAAGCAATATAGGTTTTTTTTTGTATAGGATATTTTTCCATTTCTCTTGCCGTTTCTTAAATATTAATTATTTTGTGTATTTTTTTTACCGAAACTATGTGAATCAAAACTTCAATATTTTTATCTCCAGATGTCAAATCAACGTAATATTTTAACATAATTTAGTAACATGTGGTACTTTAATTCTGGCAACATAGGATCGCCGACTTCTATACAGAGTGTCCTAAAAATTAATTGCAATTCAAATTTTATAAATTTGATCAAAAGTCACTTTTATTAAATGGAACACTCTGTATATTATTGAAGTGTTAAATAGAGTGGACCAATTGAACTTATTTCATATAGAGTGTTCCTCTACCTATTTTGAACCGCTTTCGATTTATAAGCCATTTTATAAATAATCACTATTCACATTCCAGAACTAGACATTAAAGATCTAAATCGATAAGTGTGCCATGATGTAACAACTGCAATACGTCATAACGATGGTGATATGAAATGTCTCACTTTTTAGTTTGGGTTTGCTTATGTCAGATTAAAATAGCAAAAATGGAGAATAATAGTGAAAAACTATGCGGATATTTTAAATTTGTTTTATATTCGCGGCGAGTGTCAAAGAATTGTTTCAAGAACCTGCAGAAGATTCAACGCTCTTTTTCCGAATTTGCCGCCAATGAACCCACGGAAATTTCTCAGATTTGAAGGTAATTTTTTAAATTTCGGAAATGTACAGGCTTCAAGATATCAATTTCACTCTGTTACTGAAAACGAAGAAAATGAAATTAACGTTTTGGCGTATTTTCATGCCTATCCCCATGCTTCAATAACAAGTGCCAAAAATGATTTAGGAATAAATCGAACATCAATATGGAGAATTTTACATAAACATAATATGCATGGCTACAAACTAATTACATTACAGGCTTTACAAGCAGGTGATCCTCCAAAACGTGTAGATCATTGGGAAATGTTATTAATTTGAACACAGGAGGATCCAGATTTTCTAAAAAGAATTATTTGGACTGGTGAAGCAAAATTCTCACGCAAAGAAGTCTTATTAATCGTCAAAGTAATCACTACTGGGCTGCAGAAAATCCACACGTTATAAAAGAAAGAGGTTACCAACAAAGATTTTCTTTGTTGATGGATAGGCAATTATCAATCTATATTTACGATGAAAATTTAACTTCTGCAAAATATCTCAAAATTTTAAGAACGACCGTATCTGACTTTTTGGATAATCTACCGCTTATCGATTTGAGAAATTGTTGGTATCAATTAGATGGAGCTCCTGCTCATTGTACCCTTGAAGTTTCCGCGGAACTGTATGATATGTTTGCAGATAGGTGGATAAGACGTGGAGGACCATGGAGTTGGCCACCGCGATCTCCAGATCTTAATCCTTTAGACTTTTTCCTGAGGGGTAGGATTAAAGAAGTGGTATATAAAACACCAGTAAACTCAAAAGAAGATCTAGAAAATCGGGTAAGGCGCGCTTTTGAAGAACTTGATCCATTAGAAATTCAAAGAGCAACTACCGGTCATGTGATGACATGTATTACCGATTGCTTACATGAAAATGGTCAGCACTTTAAACATCTGACGTATTAGGTGAGAATTCCAAAAGTTTTAATTTACTGACAAAATCGGTTCTTTTCAGAACCACAATTTATTATGAAAGGAAATTTGTTTTGATCATAGCACACTTATCGATTTATATCTTTAATGTCTAGTTCTCGAATATGAATAGTAATTATTCATAAAATGGCTTATAAAATATGAAAAAAATTCAGTTGGTCTACTCTATTAAACACTTCAATAATATACAGGGTGTTCCATTTAAAAAAAGTGACTCTTGATCAAATTTATAAAATCTGAATTTCAATTAATTTTTAGTACACTCTGTATAGAAGTCGGCGATCCTACGTTGCCAAAATTAAAGTACCACATGTTGACTAAATGATGTTAAAATGTTACGTTGATTTGACATCTGGAGACGAAAATATTGAAGTTTTAATTCATATAGTTTTGGTAAAAAAAAGACACAAAATAATTAATATTTAAGAAACGGCAAGAGAAATGGAAAAATATCCTATACAAAAAAAACCTAGATTGCTTCGTATAATCCAAAAATAAAATAAACTACAGGGTGTCCCATTTAAAATTCCAAAGTTGATGTCAGTTATCAATAGATCTGGCACCACTGCAACCGCGAAATTATTTTTAAAAGCTGGAGCGCACCCTCCTATGGCCGTAGTGAAAATTTCAAAAATTTTTTTTTTGTTCTCCAGATACCTACTTCTAACGTACCATCGAGTATGTCCAATGATTTACCTACAAGATCCCTGATGGGAAACTTCTTTATTATTTTATTGTTGATAAAAGTTATTGCCTTGAAACAATAACTGCGTATTTCAGATTTCATGTATGGCTTTTAGTGCGGGAGCAAATGTCATTTTCCGAAATCGCGTCAAGAGTAAAGTACCTTAACTTATAAAGATACAGTAAAATCTTATAAGAAAAAGTTAAAGTTAAAAAAAAATCTATGTTTTGTTCTTTTGTTATTAGTATACTTGCCAAGTAACTTGAAAATTTATTTAAGATAGAAATTAGTTACATTGTTGCAAAATGTTTTAGTTTTTCCAGAGATAAGAGCCTTAGGTATCGGCAGCGTCCCACACAGCACACATCCTTTCAGAAATATCTCTGATATATTTCGAATGTCTCAAAAACATAACCTTTCATATCAATATTTTTGAAACATTACACCCAAATTGACAGTTGACACGCCTGACATTGACCTTGACACTTGATGGACCAGATGCAGAAAAACCAGCCTGTTTCCCTCACGGGTTTCCCTTATTTTATGTTTTGTTTGTGTAATGTTCAATTAACAATAATTATTATTAAGCATTGTTATTTGTGGGTGAGCTGTGCTACTACCGAATAATTATATTATGTATAATAAAGTATGAGGTATAAGTCTCTGTTTTAATAATATAGGTATATTAATAATTTTAGGTTAGGTTCATTTTATGATTTTCCCCGCTTTAGTTTATTTATTAAACTTGAGTTGTTACTGTTGTGATTTAGAATATTGAACAGTAAAGGGACAGAAAAAGAATGAAACATTTTTTAATTACAAAAACATTAATAGAATAATAAAGGATGCAGTAAGGCATCATCTCCCTCCGGGACAGAACTAGAGGTACAAAAAATTGTTGCACTGTGGCTGTCGCAGTGCAAACTTCGTTTTCCCCGGAAATTGTAAGAACTTTGAATACCTATACAAGTTGAAAACAAATTTTGGCTAAATTTTCCTGTGTTTTATAATAAAATATGTATAGTTTTAATAGTGTTTATGTATCAAACATTGATATACCTGCCGCAGCATTCATGATATATTAGAGATTGATATTTTTCTACCAGGGACCTATAATATAGAGGGCGATTGATAAAACTTTTCCCCATCGCTCCTGCTCGTTGTCACCGTTCCCGCTCGTCGCCACCGTTTTTAGGGTATCATAAAACACGAACTGCACCGTTGTAAATTCGCAAGAGCATGCAGCAACTTATTTTGAGGCTAGAATATTAATCTTCTTTAAAAAAGTGAATAGTGTGATCAGTATTTAATATTAATAAACTATGAGATAAGTTAAGCCCTGTGTATTGTCTATAAATGTTGAAATCGTACGAATATGGAAAATATATTTTTTATCAAATGTGTCAAATTTCTTTCTACCCCTTGGCTAAAGCACGAACGACGAACAACATAAGGTCACAATTGGTCATGTTGAAACTACGAAAGGAAGTGGTGGCGGCTTTTATAAATGCATGCATTATTCCCCTTTAGGTTAAGTTGCGACGGGAACGGTGGCGATGAGCGGGAGCGGCGACGAAAAGTTTTATAAATGCACCTCTATACCCACATAATATTAATATGATTCATACTTAAAATTATTAATTTTTAAATATCTACTGTCAGGGCCCCATGCACAGACAGAAGAATTTCAGACATAAAAAAGTATCCTATTTTGTATATTCATATTTACTACTTAATAATAGTTTCTATGTTTTTTTAATAAACATGTTCTTGATATTGAATGATACCTATATTATTCCATTTTATATAATTTCAGAAATATTATAAGACATTTTTTTGACATATTTATGAAATACAATTATGTAATGTTTAAGAAACATAAAATGAAATATAACTTTTATGGGACATTTTCGGGTTTCTGAAAGATTTCATCAATAAATCATAAATGTTTTGAAATATTTATGGAATATTTAAAATCTTTCGGAGAAATTAATATGAAATATTTCTGAAAAATGATTGTGCTGTGTGGGGTGTTGCAAACGCATTTAAATACTTTTGGTCCAAAATGTATTCTAATCAACATCACGAACGAACCAATATCTTTTCAAAAGTCTTATAGTTTCGACCGTTACTTGATGAAAATCCATATTTAACATATGAAAGAAAACACTAATTGTTTTTTGATTTTTACTTTATTATGTCAACATGACACGTGTTTCACCGTCACAGCGGCTTCTTCAGATGTAAGGTATTAAAACAAATAATATCTTGTAAAAAGATATTTATACCTCTCCTTTGTTAAACTTAAAGCTTTGTCGTTAGGACGTCTAGTTATTATTGTCAATACAATAATTATTACCCTAATGTTTACCGTAGGTTGTTCCATTGCTACCTTTAGTTAGACCTATATATTAAGATATTTGTTTTTAATACCTTACATCTGAAGAAGCCGCTGTGACGGTGAAACACGTGTCATGTTGACATATCAAAGTGAAAATCAAAAAACAATTAGTGTTTTCTTTCATATGTTAAATATCTTTTCATTTCATGTATAGTAAAACAACTAATAATTTATTTGTCATTTGCACCCAATCGAGCCATGGTAAAAAGCCATAATATGGAATATTTGGTTTTGAAGAGTAGGCCGTGTATTTGAAATAAAAATAAATAGCAATAATTTTACTTCAGTTTGACATAGTATGAAGTTAATCATTATTCAGTTAGTCATTTCAATTGTATTTTGTAGAAATTTTGCCAGAAAAGCTAAATACGCAAGAAAGGACAGAACTAGTAGGTAGGTACTTATTGTTGGTGATAAATATAAATCGTTTAGAGAAGCAGCCGCTATCTTCATTGAAAGACATCCTGGAAACAACGTGCGTTTTAGTACCGTTTGCCGAATTTATAACTACTTCAAAGAAACGGGTTCATTAGAACGGAATTACAAGGGAAATCATACCAAATGGGCTTGAAGTGAGGAGAAAGAACTAGAAGATTTACAACCCTTTGTAGAAAATCTTTAAGGTCAGCTACAATAGACACTGAATCTAAAAAGTCTACAATATAAAACATTCTTAAAGATAACAAGTTTCATGCATGCAAACCTGTATTTATTAACGAAATTATGAACGGGATTATGACAAAATTGAGGAAGGAGGGAAATAGTCGAAATAGAGAGCGACAGGGAATTTCATATTATCTTCTGATGAAGCCACGTTCAACCCAAATGGTGTAGTTTGAACACAGAACTGTAGATGGTGGTCAGCAGTGGCGTAACTAGCCCTCTGACCTGGGGGTGGCCTAGGGTGGGCCTGTTATTGTGACTTGTAGTGGCGGCTTGTGTAGATGCGGGGCAGCGGAGAGTCCGCCGCAGGCGAAATGCGCCGCAGACGAAATTTTTTTTGTACCACGCCCAAATTTTAACAAATTTGGTCAATAATCGACAGTAATATCACAAGACCTCGTTTTTTTATCGGTTAGATTTTTCAGCTGTCACGAAAACTTTTTTTGGAAATTTTTCGAGTTGAATTTGGACATGTATATCCTGATTAGATCCCGAGAGCGAAGCTCGAGGGATTTAATTTTTGAATAAACAAGCCCAAAGTTCAACGAGTATTGCCAAAAAAGTTTGAGTGAAAAATGGAAAATTTAACCAATAAAAAAATGATGGTCGAGTGATATTTGGTACATCTTTGAATAAACATGATCGGATCGGAGAATCGGATTGGGTCGATCGGAATCGCCGCGCATGTACAGGGTCTTTGATTATATTTACGTGAACTCTAGAGCCTTTATTATTAGAGATGGGAAAAAATCGTATATACAAAAGTTTTAGGGTTTTTCTTCTATTATCTTTTGAAGTTATCAGAAAAAACAAAGTCGCATCGGAAAATTAAAAAATATAGGCAACTTCAAGTTTTTTAAATGGAACACCCTGTATATTATGCGCTAAAATGAAAGATCTTTTTTCCGTGATTCTACATATATATATGTTGATACATTCTGGTGAGCCATTTTTGACATATCTTAGCTTAAAATATAAATAAATTGAAAAGAAGGTTGATAAACTTGTCAAGCAAACCATGGAAACAATTGTTAAGTTATTTATTACGCTTTATGAATTGTTTTCATGGTTTGCTTGACAAGTTTATCAACCTTCTTTTCAATTTATGTATATTTTAAGCTAAGATATATCAAAAATGGCTCACCCAAATGTCATCAACATATATATATTTAGAATTACGGAAAAAAGATCTTTCATTTTAGCGCATAATAACAGGGTGTTCCATTTAAAAAACTTGAAGTTGCCTATATTTTTTAATTTTCCGATGCGACTTTGTTTTTTCTGATAACTTCAAAAGATAACAGAAGAAAAACCCTAGAACTTTTGTATATACGATTTTTTTCCATCTCTAATAATAAAGGCTCTAGAGTTCACGTAAATATAATCAAACACCCTGTACGTTCATTGTTATGTGAAAATTGATGCTATATTTGCAAGGCGAGTAGCGAGCTTACAAAGTCAGCCTTTTCCTGGGGGGGGGGGGGCTAGCGACGCCTGGGGGGGGGGCCCGGCCCCCCTGTAGTTACGCGCCTGGTGGTCAGACGTCACCCCAAGGTTTAATAGAAAGTAAAAGTTAATATTCAGCAAAAACAAGTGTATGGTGTGGCATCTTGGACAATAAAATAGTAGGCCCATTTTTCTTTACAGAAAACCACAACTCTCAACGGCTTCTATTTCTTCCAAACGAACTCTCAGGTTTAGTATGTGGTATCAGTAGGACGCAGCATCTGCTCATAGTGCTGTGATGGTGACAGGCACTTAGAAAGAGAATTTCATTGTAAATGGATTGGAAGGCATTAAGCTTATAACAGTGGAGTGGCTACCAAGATCGCCAGATCTGTCACCTCTGGACTTTTTTCTTTCGCTATATCTTAAAAAGGCGGTATACGCAAAAATACCTTTTCGTGATTTAAATTATTTGGAAGATGAGATTCGTGTGGCAATTTCTCAAATTTCTCCAGACACCTTAAGAAAAAATAATTGAACATTTCAGTAAGCATACAATAAAATGCATTGAGAGGAATATGGTAGACACACAGACCACAAAACATTCACCAGTGGCGTCCCGTTTAAGAAAAAGTCGAGAAAAAATAAAAGTTTAGGTACTTTTAACTCAAATTTCATATTTAGAGATTTTTTTTTATTTGGAATCATTTTTTTTTACAAGATTTTGCTGTATCTTTATAAGTTATGTAAGTAAAACTATCAGAAGCGTATAGGGGACGTTACTGACCCTAGCTTTTCATAACAAAAAAAAATCCTAAAGTGCCTCTTAAAGAGATACAGAGCCCAAAAGGGGTATCCCGCGAATGACCTTTTGGGCTCCAACTTTTGAACCGACATGTATAATTTAATGAGATTTTAATATTTTATGTAGGCCATAAAGACTCATAAAACCATACTACAGCAGAGGTTTTACATCGTCAGGGAAGTCAGGAACGGACCACATTCCACCACACTCGTTTGCCCAAAATTTTACATGTGCTAAAAACTGATTCTTTAAATTTTAGAATTTAGATTACAAAATTTTTTAAAATACGTTATTAAAATAGGTCGCCCGACATAACTGCATTGAATTTATTTTTATGGGGAAATTTAAAGAGGCTTGTAAAGGGTGATCCAACCTCAGCTACCGAACTTTAAATCAAAATAAATCACAAAAGGTTTACGAAGTATATTTATTTTATTTTATTAAACACAAATTGTATGTATTTCATTAAGTATGAAAAATAATATCAATTAAATGGGCGCCTCGCTGGACCTTCTGCAGTAGTCGATCCTTTTGAGGTAATTTATAATTACATTTTCGTATATTTCGGGCGGTATCTCGGCAATAACTTGGCGGATGTTGTTTTCTAGGTGCTCCAACGTTTCGGGTTTGTTGGCGTAGACACTACTTTTAACTTAACCCCACAAAAAGAAGTCCAAGGGCGTTAAGTCGCAAGATCTTGGCGGCCAGTTGACGTCACCAATCGTGAAATATTGCGACCTGGGAACTTTTGACGTAAAACATCCAACGTTGTACCCGCTGTGTGGCAAGTTAGGCCGTATTGTTGAAACCACATGTTTTCGACTGCAATATCTTTAAGTTCGTTCCAGAAATAATCGGTTATCATGCGCCATGCGCCTATATCGCTCACCATCGACTGTTACAGTCTCACCCTGATCGTTTTCGAAAAAGAGTAAGCCCCAATGACGCCGCCTGAGCACAAAGCGCACCAAACAGTTACTTTTTCGGCATGGAAAGGTGTCTCGTGAATGCTATGAGGATTTTCATCCTCCCATATGCGGCTGTTTTGTTTGTTAACATAACCACATAAGTGGAAATGTGCCTTATCAGAGAATAGGACTTTCTTTGAAAAAGCAGCATCAACTTCCTGCTGCTCTAGCACCCAATCTAAGTAAGTTCTTCGCTGCCTATGGTCTGTGGGCTTCAGTTGTTGTGTAAGCTGAATTTTATACGGGTGTAGATGGAAGTCCTGGTGCAAAATGCGCGAAAGAGAGCCATAAGTAAAGCCCAAAACCTGGGAACGCCGCCGAATCGACAATCTCGGGTCTTCCACCACACTTTCACTTACGGCAGCAATAATTTCCGCTGAACGCACTCAACGACGATGCACAGGCCTTAGACTTAGTTTATATACTTAGATGCGAATCACGAATTGCGAATAATGCTCTGATTGGTCAATTTAAAATTTTTCAAGGAAATTGACCAATGAGAACATAATTCGCAATTCGCAATTTGTGATTAGCATCTATATGAACTATGTCTAAAACCTATCTCCAATGCTTCCAGTCTCTTCAAATTTTCTCACGACGGACGTTGCAAATAGTTTGCTCAGTAGGACGATTAAATGGACCATAATCTTCCCGTAAATGGCGATACACGGTTTGTGCAGAATTGTTATTTCTGTACCATAATGGACAGCCTAAGTCTGACGTCACAAGGGGCGTGACTTTTTAAAATCTTTCCAAACAAAAATAATTTGCATTGAAAATCCCATAAGAGATTTTTAAAAGCAGTGCTGCGAGTTTAGAAACGATAAATAAGGAATTTCTTCAATTTATTCATATTTTTGGTGATATGATTGACCCATTTACAGCCACAGATAGAGGTAAGTGTGTCCTGAAAATATTTAATCGCCATCTGAAAAAGTTTGAGGTTATGTTATTGTTGTTTACATTATTGTTTATTAAGACATAATTGTTAGTTTTTTGTGAAATAAAGCTTGTGGTAGTGTTTATTTATTAATATAAAGTAGACCCAGTCTATAGCCTAAATAATTTATATTATAGATTCAATATTGGCTAAAGTGGTTACGTATTTTGTTACCCGAACAGAAAATTTTCAAGTTTGTGGTATTCCCTGCAAAGATAAAAGAAGGGAAAGCTCGGACATCACTTATAAGGTACCTAATAGAGCAAATATTATTATGTTAAAAAGGGGTAAATGCCTTGGAGTCAAACCATGTCCTATGGATGCAGATGCAATTTGATTCAGGTCGGAGAAGTTCACACTATGATGAAAGACAACAGTTATAATATTGTGGTAATAAAATATCATCAACTGCATTATTTGTATACTACTACCTATCAGTCCCTGATAAGAAGTGCCTTCGAAATGCCCAAAAAACTAAATCCAGCGAAGTTAAAACAGCTGAGCTATATCCCAGTAAGCCTTATTCATGCAGCTATGGATCATCAGATTGATCAGCAATTTTAGTAATACTGTAGACCTTAACAACATTTGATGTACCTACTGAAATTATAAAAATTTAAACAAATATTTATTGTTATTTTTATTACATTGTTTTATAATCTACATAATATATATTTCAAATTAATTGTATTAGGTATAGCATTGATATCCCTGTGCATACATAAGGATAGGTATGAGAATAGTTGTAACTAAAGCGTACTAAAAGTTTTTAAAGGTTTTTTTGAAATTTCTTCCAAATCTCGTATCAAAAAATAATTTTCTGCTTTTAACGATGCTCCTAAAGCATGAGTCAATATCTTCAGTAACATCTGTCTGCTCACTTCTTTTCTAAAAATAATTTAATACAATGTTGGCCTTGCTTTTCTATTAAAAGTTAAATTAAACTATTAAATGTTCACATTTTTTACTTTAGTTTTTAGGAACGTGAATACATTTTGTATAATAAAAGCTATAACATACCTTTTTTCTGGAGATGTAATGCTAAATTGCCTTTTAGCGCTGAACTCAAATATTGTAGCCCTATTCTTTCTGTCATTGTGCCCAAAATGGCAGGTACAAACCAAAAAATGTTGGGAAGGTTCTCTGCTCTATCTTGACTTCTACCATTGTAAAGCAAATAAATGGTTCAACTCCAAGGCGTTTATCCCTTTTTAACATAATAATTGTTCTATTATGTACCTTATAAGATGCTTATAGGTGATGACGAGGCATTCCTCTCTTCTATCTTTGCAGGAAATACAACAAACTTGAAAATTTTCTGTTCGGGTAACAAAATACGTAACCACTTTAGCCAATATTGAATCTATAATATAAATTATTTAGGCTATAGACTGGGTCTACTTCATATTAATAAATAAACACTACCACAAGCTTTATTTTACAAAAAACTAACAATTATGTCCTAATAAACAATAATGTAAACAACAATAACATAACCTCAAACTTTTTCAGATGGCGATTAAATATTTTCAGGACACACTTACCTCTATCTGTGGCTGTAAATGGGTCAATCATATCACCAAAAATATGAATAAATTGAAGAAATTCCTTATTTATCGTTTCTAAACTCACAGCACTGGTTTTAAAAATCTCTTATGGGATTTTCAATGCAATTTATTTTTGTTTGGAAAGATTTTTTAAAACACGCCCCTTGTGACGTCATCACTCTTAGGCTGTCTATTAAACAATTTTTTTTTAAATCGACCGGAAAGCAACCACTTTCTACTCAATTTTTTAACCGGAAAATGTCATTTTATCGGTCTAGACCAGAAAGTCATAAAAGAGGGACCGGTAAAGTACTTTACCGGTCCCTCTTTTTACTTTACCGGGCCCTTTTTTTACATTCCGATCAATATTTGAGAAAACGAACCAAACCCATAATAAGTAGGCTTTGACTTGATTGTTTCTTTCATGGCGTTTCATGGCAACGAACTGTCAAATTTGATACTGCTTATTAAAAATTGTGTTTAAAAGTTAAAAGTTAGATTATATTATGGAAATGAATGTGGATGAAGGTGAAATTCCTCTTGAAATAACTGAAGCGGCTGCTAGAGCTACTCACGATTTGTTGCCGCATAAGTCCAGGGACAAGTATGAAAAAACGTTTGCCGTTTTCAAATGTTGGTGTAAAGAAAAAAATGTCAGAAATATTTCTGAGGATGTTTTGTTAGCCTATTTTGCTGAAAAATCCGAAAAATTAAAATCATTTACATTGTGGAGTGTGTACTCGATGATTAAATTGATGTTAAATTTAAAAGAAAATTTGGATATAAGCAGATATTATAAACTTATAGCATTTATCAAAAGGAAGTCGGTTGGATACATACCCAAGAAATCGAGGGTACTAACCAGAGTAGATACTGACAAATTCCTGCTGGAAGCTCCTGATAATGAATATCTTTTAATCAAAGTAAGTAGGACTTAAATATGTATTTTTTTCATTTTCTTCTCTCCTTATATTTTTTAACAATAATTATTAAAAACGGCTATTTATTTTAATTATTTCTTATTTTTTTTTAGCTTTTACTAATATTGGGATCGGCTGGGGCCTGTCGCCGTGAAGAATTAGTTAATATGACAATTGACGATGTTGAAGATAATCAATCGATGCTGGTGATAAAAATTCCAAATACAAAGACAAATCATCCCAGGTCATTTATAGGTTGACGAACAAAACTTAAATGTATATAGAACATATGTTTCTTTACGTCCATCCAATGTCCCACATCGAAGGTTATTTATTTTTTACAATAAAGGAAAGTGCTCTATTCAACCAGTAGGTTTGCATTCTGTAGGAAAAGCGCCATCAAAAATAGCATCCTATTTGGGATTATCAAACCCAGAGCAATTTACAGGGCACTGTTTCCGACGTAGTTCGGCCACATTGTTAGTGGAAGGTGGAGGCGACATCCTTAATTTAAAACGACACGGCGGCTGGAAGTCATCACAAGTTGCCGAAGGCTATATTGAACAGTCTCTACAAAATAAGATTGACATAGCCAGCAAAATTCAGGAAGCAGGCGAGGGTCAAAAGTACATATTACATCACAAACAACCCATAAAGATGTATCAAAAAATGAAGCAGGAGGGTCAAAAGTACATATTACATCACAAACAACCCATAAAGATGTATCAAAAAATTTTCCATCAAGTCTACAATTTAATAACGTACAAAATTGTACTTTTAACATAACAGTTCAAAAATAGATATTATTAATTATTAGAATAATTCTAATTTTAATTATTTATTAAGTACCTATTATCAAATAATATTTATTATAACTATTATAAATAAAAAAAATTCCTGACTATAGAGTTTTCAATCTGTTTAAAACTATATTAATGTAGTAAGCCATTATCTAAATTTTCTTGTACGCCACTGGTCTTGCGTCGATTTAAAAAAAAATATTGTACGTTACACAACCGGAAAGTACGTTTACAGGACTCGCAGGCTTCCAGGACTCGCCTGGCGGCTCGCCCTGGAAATTGCCTGCTTCGTCCTGTAAAATAGTACTTTCCGGTCTTGTAACGTAATATACTATATTAACTCGTTGAACGGTGGTTAAGCGATCCATTTCGTAAATGTGTTGTTGCAAAGTTGCAAACTGACATTTGACACTTTAAAAAGTAGTGGTTATTGACAACTGTCGGATTTACAGTGGTGCAAACATAGGAAACTCAAATTGGATCACCCTTTATATTCAACGCCAGTTCACACCAGGAAATATCTGATAAAAAGAATAACACACCATTTCAACGAAATTCGAGGCAATCCTGGACAACAAGAACGAGAAAATATCCGCCTGCTAAGGAAATGTATAGACATACAGGGCGCCCATTTCGAAAATCTGCTGAAGTAAACAAGAAGAAGTAAATCTTTCATATTTTTGCGTTTAAGTGATTTCCCAAGTATCAACCCTTTCAATGGTTCGGCACACTTCGATTTGGAAATGTATCAGAATAAATTATTCTTGCATCCACACAATTACCGAGTGCTTGTCCATAAGATGGATGCATGTGAGCATTAATGAGATGTAATAATAACAAATTTTATTATTTTAATGCGAATTATTAGCTATGTTGTTGTTTTGTTCCTTCCATAACAGTGATGGGTTACTATTGTTCTCCTATTCTAATAAGTTCAATTTATTACTACACCACTGATGAAAGTGCAATGGCTTCTTGCTGATATCGCAGAAAGTTAATCATTGCATGCCGTTACCATAGGCCATTATAGTCTGCTTCCTTTATGTGTGATGACAAATTCAATAAGAAAATTAATAATAATAATTTATCTTTAACATAATTCATAAACCCTTATCGGTAAATGTCATGATAATTTTGCAAAATTATGCTAAACAAACTAATTTTTACATCATATATTGATCTAGTGAAAGTGGTTATTACAAAAAGTTCTTTTTTACGTTTGATGTTGTTGCTAAACAGACTGACAATACGTTGACTATCATGCCAAGATAATTTCAGATTATAATTAAAAATATGAATTCGGGGTCTTTAAGCCAAAAATAGTAATGACTGCTTTGTGGAAACAACGTTAACTTTTCCACAAGCAGAGCACATAAATATATCTATATCTATATTTACAACCAATAAAGAACTTGCACATTTTTTTTTTATTGCATAAACATGCTCAATTACATTAAAAAAATACGATATGCAAAATATGACGCCTTAATTAAATATTATCTATTAATTAACTTATTATTAGTTATTAACGTTCCACGTGCCGGCAACTAATTTCAAACAAGTTTAAAGCGCGGGAAGCAGCGTGACGTCACCTGTCACGAAATCGGGATAACATTGACGATTAAACGAATAATAACGTTAATTTGGTAGTTTCAAAAACATTATAAAGCAGTTATTTTGGTTAGGGATCTGCAATGGATATTAGGGTAAGCTTTTATAAATTCTTTATGGTACCACTTTGTTAGAGTACCTACGAGCGCAAAAACCAGATAATATGATTTCAAAGAATTTTTAGTATGCGTTGGTGAAGGCGCTGGGAAACATCGGGGGTACGGGACCAACCAGTTCTATACTGTTGTCATTTTTTATATTATGTACTCATCTATCTATCTCTGTTTGTAAAGGATATTTAACGTAGGTAGTATATAGTTTGTTAAGTTGCAGAACGCTGTTGAAAAACGAATGTCATTTTTCTGCCGATTATGCAAATTGATTTATGCATTGTTTTTAAATAAATATATTTGATTACGTATTTAATTATGACTGAAGGTCAAATCTGATTATTATACAGGTGTAGTAAGCAGTAAGTAGTAGTACGACCTACTTATCATAATGAATATTGGCTTGTAGGAGTTTACCTCGGTATTCCCGTACCAAATAGTAAGAAGTCGTAAATAAAAACGGATACAAATTCATGCAAAAGTGCAAAAAACACCAAAAGTGTGTTGCGGCTCAGTCGCAAGATTTCTCCCCCGCAGCAGTCGGTGGAAGGGTTATTTAAACCTCCGTGGGTTGGCTGGACTTCCTCCACTAAAAGGTAACCCAATTTACACATGCAGTACGGTCGTTCTTTGCCGGTGCGTCATGGATAAACGATCAAGAGACAAAGTGATTTACAACACCCCATCTTTATTTATTATAGCGTTAAAAGTGAATGAAAACATAATAGAGCGGAGTTGCGCAATACGTCTCGAATTCAAAGTAACGTACCTACTAGACACAGACAAAACATATTTGGTAAGTTGTTCATTGATGTCAAAGTCAAAGTCATCCCCACACAGCACAATCATGTTTCAGAAATATATTAGTTTCTCCGAAAGATTTTAAATATTCCATAAATATTTCAAAACATTTATGATATATAGATGAAATCTTTCAGAAAAGTAATATTTCATTTTATGTTTCTGAAACATTACATACTTGCATTTCTGAAATATTTAAATAAATAATAATATATAATAATATTTAATAAATATTAAAAATCAATTTCTACTTCAGATTTTATTTTAGATCTTAAATTATTTTTTGACAAAATTAAAAATAATTGCAATAACGAGACAGTAATTTTAATTGGAGATATAAATATTAATATATTTTCAAATTCTAATGATAGTAATGAATATTTAAATATCTTAAGTGAATACGGTTTTATATCTTTTATAAATGGAAATACTAGAGAATTTAAAAATGAAAGTTCTTGTATAGATCATATATTTATTAAAACAGCAGAAAGTTTAAATAATTTTAAATCAATGATTTTCAAATATCAAATAACAGATCATTATCCAATAATTTTACAAAAAAATCTTGATAATGAAAATATTCAAAAAAATTCTATAATATTTAAAACATATATTAATTATTCACAACTAAATCAAAATATGAGTAAAATAAATTGGACAAACTATTATTCAATTCTAGAAACAAATAATTTAGCTAATATTTTAATAACAGAAATTAAAAAAAATGTTGAAAAATGTACATCTAAAGTTAAAATTAAAATTAAAAAAAGAAAAGAATGGATTACAAATGGTTTATTGAATTCTATAAATAAAAAAAATGAACTTTATAAAAAATTTAAAAAAAATAGTAATAATCATATATTACTATACCAATATAAAATTTACAAAAATAAATTAAACAAATTAATAAGAGAACAAAAAATTAAATTTTATAAATCAAAAATTGATAATTTTAAAAACTCAAATATAAATCTATGGAAAACTATTAAAAATATTTGTGGTAAAAAACAAAAAAATCAAAACATAAAAGAAATAAAAATTGATGAGCATAATATAATAAATGATGAAAAAATTATGGCAAATACTTTTATTGATTATTTTTCAGAAGTGGGTGAAAAATTAGCAAATAAAATAAAAAATAAAAATACATTATTCTTAAATAATTTAAATGATAAAAATAACAATATGACATCATTTTTCTTAAAGGAAACTAATTATCATGAAGTTGAAGATATTATTGATAGCTTAAAACCAAAAAAATCTCCTGGTATGGATGGAATAACCTCTGAAATTTTAAAATCTATTAAACATAATATTTCTAAACCAATTACATACTTAATAAATAATATTTTTGAAACTAGTATATATCCAGAAGCTTTTAAAGTAGGTCTGATTAAACCTATTTTTAAAAATGGAGAATTAAACAAAACGTGTAATTATAGACCAATAACATTAATATCTTCATTAGCAAAAATTTTTGAAAAAATTTTAAAAGAAAGAATAGATGAATATATAAAAAAATTAAATTTCATTTCAGATAAACAATTTGGATTTCAAAAAAATAAATCAGCTGAAGATGCCATATGCTATTTAACAGAAAAATTATATAACACCATGGATAATAAAAAATCATGTATTTGTATATTTTTAGATTTGGCAAAAGCATTTGATACAGTTAGTCATACCATTTTGGTAAACAAATTAGAAAATATTGGTTTTAGGGGAAATCAACTAAAATTAATAAAAAATTACCTTAAAGATCGTCCAAATTATGTAAAAATAAATGAAAAAATAAGTTATTCAAAATATTTTAAATATGGTGTACCACAAGGCACAATTTTAGGACCTTTATTTTTTAATATTTATATTAATGATTTATTTAATATAAAATGTGACGGAGAAATTCATAGTTTTGCAGATGATACTGTTATTTTTTACAACGACATATCTTGGGAAAATTTACATAAGAAAATAAAAAAAGACTTCGAAATTATAAAAAATTGGTTTGATAAAAATTTATTAACAATTAATTTTGATAAAACAAAATATATTCCTTTTACATCAAAAATAAATGATTTTAAAAATATAAATATAAATAATGATATTCAAATAATGAAAACTAATAATATCAAATATTTGGGAATAATTATTGATAATAAATTAAACTGGAATTTTCATATAGAAAATTTAATTAAAAAATTAAGAAGCACATTGCCAATATTTAAAAATATAAAAAAAATTTTAAATATAAAAAATCTAGAAATATTATATTATGCATTAGTCAAAACTCATATAAATTATGGTATTTTAGGTTGGGGGGGAATAAATAGAAATTTAGTAAAAAGTTTAGAAATATTACAAAAAAGGTTTTTAAAAATTATTTATGATAAAGATTATTTATACTCTTCAAAAAAATTATATGCAGAAACAAAAAAAATGGATGTGAGACAAATTTACTTTTATAATATTTTAATATATATTTTTAAAAATAAAAATAACATTGAATTTAAAGAGCATAATTATAATACAAGATTTAAAAATGAAATTTCTATTAAACCAAAAATAAATAAATCTATTGGACAAAAAAGTTTCAAAATTTTAAGTTTATACATATTCGATTGTCTAATAAATAATATTAAAAAAATAAAATCATTTAAATTATATAAAAAAGAAATTAAATGGTGGTTATTAAATAAAAATAGTTTAGATAATATTTTAGGAATGCTATAATTATTAAATAGGTATTAATATATTAATATATTAATACCAAATCTAAATAATATTAAATAAATTTATAAAAATGTTATCCTCAATTATTTACATAATAATATATTAACCAAATATTTTAATAAAATTAACCCCTATACAAGTTAACCTTCAGGGGTTTTATTCCTAAGTTTATTTTTAATGTAAAATATATTAAAATGTATTGTATTTATGTAAATATTTTGAATAAACTTTATTATTATTATTATTATTATTATTTCAAATTAGAGGCAAATACTTTTCAGAAATATTAAAAAAGAAATCTTGTAATATTTCTGAAATTACATAAAATGGAATAATATATCATTCGATATCAAGAATATAAGTATAGGTATTAAAAGTTCTTACAATTCACGGGACAAACGAAGTTTGCACTGCGACAGCCACAGTGCAACAACTTTTTGCACCTCTAGTTCTGTTCTAGATGATGCCCTACTGCATCTTTTATTATTCTATTAATGTTTTTGTAATTTAAAAATTTTTCATTCTTCTTCTGCCCCTTTACTGTTCAATATTTTAATTCACAACAGTAACAACTCAAGTTTAATAAATAAACTAAAGCGAGGAGAATTATAAAATGAACCTAACCTAAAATTATCAAAATTCCTATACCTAATTAAAATAGAGATTTATCTCAGTTTTATTATCCATAATATAATTCGTCGTTAGTAGCACAGTTCACTCACAAACAACAATTCCTAATAATAATTATTGTTAATTGAACATTACACAAACAAAACATAAAATAAGGGGAACCCGTGAGGGGACAGGCTGGATTTTCTGCATCTGGTCCGTCAAGTGTCAAAGGCAGGGTGTGTCAACTGTCATTTTGTGTGAAATGAATCTGAAATATTGATATAAAAAGGTTATATTTTTTGAGACATTCGAAATATATCAGAGATATCTTTGAAAGGAAGTGTGCTGTGTGGTTTGTTTCGTTGTGACAACTTTAATTTGTTTTTAAGCGTTTTTGTGCCATTCAATTTATTCCTATAAACTGTTGTTGTCAGAGTCATTTTTATCGTACTTTCGTGTTGGCGGTAAGTAGTTATGGATATTTGTTACTATTATTAAGTCCGAACGCTAGACACGAAAATTTTGACGTTTATGAACTTCAGACTTTCTTTTGACTTTTTGAACCTCGTAATTTTGATTAGATTCATATGGGTTTAGTCACGTGGAGGTTATGACGCACCGGCAAAGAACGTGATTTACAACACCCCATCTTTATTTATTATAGCCTTAAAAGTGAATAAAAACGTAATAGAACGCCTACGTATCGAATTCAAAGTAACATGCTAGACAGAGATAAAGAATATTTGGAAAATTGTCTATTGATGTCAAAGTCATGCCGTTTCGATCTGTCACCTTCAATTTGTTTTTAAACGTTTCTGTGCCTTGCAATTCAATTTAATCCTATAATTAAGCTGTTCTTTCATGCCATTTTTATCGTACTTTTGTGTTGGCGGTAAGTAATTATGGATATTTGTTATTATTATTAAGTCCGAACGCTAGACACGAACATTTTGACGTTTATGGGCTTTGTTTTGACTTTTTGAACCTTGTAATTTTGATTAGATTCATATGGTTTTTAGTACCATTGCGTGGTCATAATGGTCGGTAAAATAGAAAAGAGGGCTACAGGGCCGGACTCTTCTTAACAGTGAAGTAACTATGTATTTCATTTATAAGAAACTAATTCTTGAAATAATGTGTGTCATTATTTTATTTTTGCATATTTCAATACAGTGTTATAATAATTATTGAAACTAAAGAAATAACAGTTTAATATTTGTATATTTTATTCATTAAACCGAAAACAAAATCATACAAATTTTACAGGCTTGGATGGTGAATTAATAAACTTTGTTACATATCTAATCCTGTTTCGCTATCACTGTCTTCACCTAGGGTATTTATAATAGATTTAACATTATTGACTACAGAAATATAAAAATTTTCTACTTTTATTATACGTTCCTCTTTTTCCTAATTAAATCTAGGTACAACGCTAGTTAAAGTTGGAGATGTGTTTTACGAGTCTATACTTTGAA
This sequence comes from Polydrusus tereticollis, assembly GCA_963920685.1. Taxonomy (NCBI): domain Eukaryota; kingdom Metazoa; phylum Arthropoda; class Insecta; order Coleoptera; family Curculionidae; genus Polydrusus; species Polydrusus tereticollis. Next base: position 66,666,275 of record OY987327.1, read on the forward strand.
TTTTAAATTGTGCCACATAGGTATATATATGCTCTATGGGATTGAAAACACAATAATATGGATAAGCTTTCGATAAGGTCTGGCACGATGGACTTATAAGGAAAATTCTTAACATTAGGTACCTATGCCAAATTACTTAATCAAAATCGTAGTTAAGGATCGGTCGTTCGCGGTGTCGTCAGAAAACGCAGTGCCCAGTGTCAGGGCCGGGGTCCCTCCTTGCGCCGGTCCTGTACAATATATACAAAACCCCAACCAAACTTTATCTGTTTGCTGACGACACGGCGACAACCGTCACCTCGAGACAGCTTCGAATAGTAATTTCGTCCGTCAAAGACACAAATATTTTGCAAAAATGGCTTGATACTTGAAAGATCCGTCTAAATGACTTCAAAACACAGGTAATTTTTTTTTCTCCAAATCACGAGTCAGATTACCAAACAGCAGACTCAAAGTCAAAGTAAACAACAAGAAAATACCTTGGAAAAATAAAGTCATATACCTGGGACTCTTGTTTGACAAAAAGATGGCCTGGAACGACAGTGTTGACTGTTGACCACCGGCTAGCTTGCGCACAAACTTAATTGTGTGCAATGTACCTGTTTAGGTAAAAGAATAAACACTACTTGGTTACTGAGTAAACAAGCTTTATAATTATTGAGAACGAACAAGTGATATTACAAAACGGCCATAATAAACTTATTAACTGTCTGTCACTCTAAACTTATTTCTAGAGCTAAGGAGCGAAAGAAAGTTTGTATAACTACATACCTAAATAATATAAATATATAATATAATATAATAATATGCCGTTGAAGCAATTCAAAGATGTGCAGCCAACAGTGCAAGCAGAACTATTGTTGGTTGCCTATGTAAGGGTAACAATGCTATAAACAGAAAACTACATAGAGGTGTAAAAGTATTTCAAACAATATTACTTTTAACAATACCTTTTGAAACTTTTGATAAATAAGAACAGTATAATAGATAACAGGACTCAAAAACATTTACAAGATAATAGTTAGACCAGTACTGAAATACGGTATACCGACCTGGTGTAAACAAGACAGAATACAAAAAGTTGCAAATTTTTTAAAATAGAATTTTATGAATAAAAACAGATGTGCCAAAATATACACCTACAAGAGTACTGCACAATGACATGCACATAAACACACTCAGTGAAGGATTCAGACAGGTGCAAAATAGCAGGGCGCTTTCAAAATTTTGCGGGGGGCGCACATGCCCTTAGTTACGCCACCCAAACCTTATTCTAAACTTAATCTTACCTTGCCGACTACAACCGATAACATAAGCATTGAGATTTATTTCCTCTGCATTAACATTTTGCACTAAATCAGATTCATACAATTTGAATGCTTTCAAGCCTTTGTATGCCTTCAGCTGTTGGCCAGTGTAGAAACTAGAGTTAATATAAGGTAGGTACTTTACCAAGTCCATCGTTGCTACTTTTGAGGAAGACTTTAAATTTCCAAAATCAGTCTCTCCAAGCAGATATGAGGATCAATATCGCATTTAACATCGCCACTAAGTCTTAAATATTCACTTATTTCCATATTTCTAAATTTTACACTACAGAATATAAACAAAAGATCGAAGCACACACTGGGAAGTTCAAATAAGTATTACGATAGGAATACAGTTGGAATACGAAAAAGTATTTAAGTCTAGGTAGCACAGGTGTAGATACTTTTTAGAAATAGTCACAAATGAATCCTAAAATTACTTGGGAACTTATTAAATTATACCAAAAGAGTCTAATAAGTCATTAGCATAAACGGTCATGAACCTTTGTTTGTCCTCCAGGCAAAATGGCCGACCTGTCAAAGCCTCGTGTTTGAAAATGGTCAATAATTTAATAAAATCTATATCCTATAATAATAATGGATGGAGATTCGCCTTGACATAACAAATCGTGTAATGCACTACACAAGGGCTAATCGTGCATCCCAAGACACTTTCCACAGTAAAATACCCTATTACCTATTTATTTGTTTTGTTTTATTAACATCGGCCATGTTATAATGCATATTTTAATTATTTTCTTCCAACCAGTTGGTGGAATGGTAATTATTAGGAAAATAATTATTTTGAAAAAATCATTAGCGTAACATTTTTTGGTTAATATTGTACATACCTACGCTACTGGTTAAAGAAAAAAGGGTCAAGATGTGTATTTTTATATATTATTATCTAAGCAAAAATTTCGTTTAATATCTCAAACTGATTTCGAGATTCTTGCTAGAAATCGGATTAAAACAAAAACTTTATGATCCCCTAACTAAGCATTTAAGGACATTTACATTTGTATGAACTTATCAGCTTATCACCCATTAAAATAAGTACATAACATTCAGCTTCTTAAATTTGTTGGAAACCTGTATCAAAAATTAAAATGTAATACCTCTGGCGCCATCTGTCGGTTTGTTTACCAACTAGGTATATTCTATTGTCTGAAGAATTTCAGTCGGTATGTTAGATGTCGTTTTGTTTATTCCTATCTGGAATGCATCCCTAATAAAGTTGAGTCGTTTTCTAACCTTCACCGCGTGTGTTTTACTTCCGATCCTCTCCTCAAAATCCTACAGGTTATGGGCCCAGGATTCGTTTTTCGAAGTAAATAGTATCGTGGAAGTGTGTCGCGAATAGACCGGCTCCAGAATGGCAATGAATTACCTTTCTAGTGTGCCAAAATTGATCGGGCGTGAGAATTACGACGAATGGTGTTTCGCCGTTGAAAATTTGTTGGTGCTCGAAGGACTACAGAAGGCGATCGAAGGGAAAGAAGTGGACACAGTGCAGATAGCGAAAGCTAAAGCAAAGTTGGTGCTCACTATCGATCCGAACTTGTATATTCATGTTAAAGAAGCAAAAACCGCCGAAGAAATATGGACGAAATTAAAAAGCATGTACGCCGATACCGGCTTTGCGCGAAAAATCGGTTTGCTACGTGCGCTTATTTCATTAAGGCTGGATGGTTGTGCTTCGATGGAAGAATACATAAACTCTGTAATAGAAATATCACAGAAATTGAGGCGTACTGGATTCGATATTGATGAAAATTGGATTGGTTCCTTGCTGTTGGCGGGACTTCCGGACAGGTACGAGCCCATGATAATGGCGATAGAACATTCTGGAATTACAGTTAGCGCCGATGTCATTAAAACCAAATTGTTGGATATGGGTACAACAGAGGGCAGCAGCAGTATTGGCGCAAGGGGTGCGTTCGCAGCCAGAGGCCGTTTTCCCAGATATGACAGAGGTGGCAGAAATGTCCAGAAATATCAACGCCAAGATGGTGATAAGAAGAATGAGGTTAGGTGCTTCAGATGTAAACAATTGGGACATTACATGAACAAATGCCCCAAGAATAGTACAAATGCGGACAAAAGTTCATCAAATGCGTTCAGTGCAGTGTTTTTAAGCGGAAATTTTAACGCGAACGAGTGGTATGTTGACTCGGGGGCCAGTGTCCACCTGACAGCTCGCAAAGATTGGCTGGAAAACATAGACTATAGTGCTTTCCCGAAAGAAATTGTTATTGCAAATGGTACAACAATTCAAGTACTTTGTTCTGGTGATGTGACAGTATCTACGAAAGTGGGAGATCGTGTAGAAAGCATAAAAATACACAATGTTTTCTATGTGCCAGAAATTGCAACAAATTTGCTTTCGGTGAGTCAGATTTTAAAGAAGGGAAATAAAGTCAAGTTTGAAAATGAAGTGTGCAACATTTTCAATGCAGAAGGATCCCTGATAGCTGAAGCAGTACTGTCAGACAATGTTTATAAACTGAAACTCAATGTGTTGATGGCAAATTTGGCAGTGACTAGTCAAATTTTGCATAGACGTTTTGCTCATTTAAATTATGCTGATCTCAAAGTCATGCAGCAAGGTTCTGTTGAAGGCCTAGATATTACCACAAAGCTGAACATCAGTGACATTTGTGAAGTGTGCTCTGAAGGGAAACAGAATAGGTTACCTTTCAAGAATAAAGGCCACCGAGCCACTTCAATGCTAGAAGTAGTTCATGCTGATTTGTGTGGTCCCTTGGATGTGCCATCGATTGGAGGATCCAGGTACTTCATGCTGCTGGAGGATGATGTGACTCGTATGACATTTGTTTATTTTTTGAGAAGCAAGGACCAGGCATTGCAATTTTTTAAAGAATTTAAAGCAATGGTAGAAAACCAGACGAACCACAAAATAAAAATATTGAGGTCTGACAATGGAGGAGAATTCTGTTCACGACAGTTTGAAAAATTCCTTAGTGACAATGGTATTTTACATCAAAAGACCACCCCTTATACACCCCAGCAAAATGGGATGTTAGAGAGAATGAACAGAACTGTTGCAGAGAAGGCCCGTTGCCTATTATTTGACTCAGACTTGCAGAAGTGTTTTTGGGCAGAGGCGGTCCATACAGCTGTTTACTTAAGGAACCGCTGTGTAGCCAAGGGCCTGGATAATAAGACACCCTATGAGATGTGGTACAAGAAAAAGCCAAATGTGACTCACATTAGGATATTTGGCAGTGATGCAATGGTACATGTGCCAAAAGAAAAGCGTACCAAATTGGACAAAAAATCACAAAAGATGACACTTATTGGTTTTTGCGACAATGTCAAGGGCTATAGACTATGGAACCCTGTTGAAAAGAAGGTTGTTATTAGCCGTGACGTAATAATTATAGAGAAGGACAAGCAAAAAATTCCTATCTCAGTCCTTGAGCCTGTGACAGAAGTGCCATTTTCAGGAGAAATACAGGATCGAGTGGGGGATCCAGATCCACTGTTTAATGAGTTTCTAGAGTTAACATCAGAATCTGAGCATAGTGAGGCAAATGATAGTGATTTTGTGCCTAGTGAGAATGATATGTCTCAAGTATCCGAAACTGAAGGTCAAGGTGCAGTCAGAAGGTCAGAGCGAGAAAGACGAGCCAAGACTTATGAAGAGTATGTCACTTACATGTGTGCTGACTATGGAGACATTGAGGATGTTCCATTGACAGTGAGTGAGGCCCTGTCAAGAACAGACGCTGATTGTTGGAGGCAAGCTATGGCAGACGAGATGCAGTCTTTTGCTGAGAATGATGCGTGGGACCTGGTGGACTCTCCTGATCCATGTGATGGTACATCAGTGGTACAGTGCAAGTGGGTATTTAAGAAGAAATGTGACAGTGAAAATAAGATAAGTTTTAGGGCTCGGTTGGTAGCTAAGGGCTTCACCCAAAGGGCAGGTATCGACTATGACGAGACCTTTGCACCAGTGATCAGATTTTCAAGTCTTAGGTTACTATTGGCTCTGTCTGTACAGCTTGATTTGAATGTCACTCATTTGGATGTGAAAACAGCGTTTTTAAATGGTCATTTGGAAGAAAAAGTATTTATGAGGCAACCAGAGGGATTTGTAGCAAAGGGCTTGGAAAATAAGGTATGTCTTTTAAAGAGTATATGTATATGGGCTGAAACAATCGTCAAGAGCCTGGAACAAAAGAGTAGATGAGGTTTTGACAGGCTTGAATTTTAATAAATCTATTTATGAGCCTTGTTTGTATACTCAAAGAAACGGTGAACTCTTGACGATCGTTGCCTTATATGTGGACGACTTTTTAATTTTTAGTAATGACTGTAAAACTGCTGAAATATTGGAAAATGAATTAAGCAGGCATTTTAAAATTAAAAACTTAAAAGAGGTAAAGCAATTCTTAGGTATGAGAATTCGTAAAAGTAAAGACTGTGTTATTATAGATCAGGAAGGTTATATAAATCAGATATTAAAAAGGTTTAATATGATAGACTGCAAAAGTGTTAATACGCCTATAGAAAGTTTTGACTTTTCTCAATGTGCTAATGTGAATGAGAGTGAAAATCCACATTATCAGCAGCTTATAGGCAGTCTCATGTATTTGTCAGTGTTAACACGTCCTGATATATCTTTCAGTATTAGTTTTTTAAGTCAGTTTAATAAGTGTAATACAGAATATCATTGGCAATGTGCCAAACGTATTTTGAGATATTTGCAGGGGACTAAATCTTTTTGTTTAAAATTTTCTAAAGATAGTTCTGATATGGTTGGCTTTGTTGATTCTGATTGGGGTTCAGACAAGAGAGACCGCAAGTCTTATACAGGTTACGTGTTCAAATTTTCAGGGGGTGCAATCTCTTGGAGAAGTACAAAGCAAAAGACAGTCGCTCTCTCTAGTACTGAAGCCGAGTACATGGCTCTTTGCGAGGCTTCTAAAGAGGCTATGTATTTAAAAAACTTGTTAGGAGAATTGGTTGATATTTCAAAGCCACTGGTTGTGTACAATGACAACCAGAGCGCGCAAAAAACTGTGTAGTAATCCCATGTTTCACGATCGCACTAAACATATTAACATTAAGTACCATTTTGTAAGAAATGCTGTGTTAGATAGTGTTATCGATGTTAAGTATTTGTCTACTGATAAAATGATAGCAGATGTTCTCACAAAAATCTTGGGAGCTACTAAATTTTGTAAATTTGTGTTAGATTTAGGTTTACAGAATGTTTAGCCTTAGGTTTTTGTTCTTTTTTAGTGTATAATTTTTGCTAAGTGGGGGTGTTGGAAACCTGTATCAAAAATTAAAATGTAATACCTCTGGCGCCATCTGTCGGTTTGTTTACCAACTAGGTATATTCTATTGTCTGAAGAATTTCAGTCGGTATGTTAGATGTCGTTTTGTTTATTCCTATCTGGAATGCATCCCTAATAAAGTTGAGTCGTTTTCTAACCTTCACCGCGTGTGTTTTACTTCCGATCCTCTCCTCAAAATCCTACAAAATTAAATAATTGTTGATTGTTTTTAAACTTACTATTTCATTTAGGTATACTATCTATACGCAGACAAAGACACTTATCTAGTCAATCTGTATACTTGAATTGTATACTTTTATACAGGGCTGTGATAAACAAACAGACCAACCTTAGGTATAAATGGAATACCGCCGTTGTTATTGATATTAACAAAGTGTTGTTTACTTGGTTTACGCAACAAAGGGCATAAGGTGGCCCCATATCTGGACCAGTTTTACAGCAAAATAGGCGAAATTAATTAATGGCGGCTTTCCAGGGGCGGCAGGGTCGGCAGTGCCGACCCAGTGTCAAACAGACAACAAACAGTATATATTAGTTATCTACATCAATTTGCATTTTTAATGACCCGCAAATTAAATCGCCCTTATAGCTTAAAACCCAGGACGTCATTGTGGATTACTCGCCACCATCAATTGTATTACATTTCAAGTCGCCTTTGTAACTGGGACCGGCAAGCCGACCCTACCATAAGAAAGAACTTTAAAACTCCGGACAACCAAACATATCTACATAGATAATGTACAGTAATATATTTGCAAACCGTGTTCCAAACTTCACACACCATCAGAAGCGGCAAAAATAGATTTGCCGGTAAATTAAAGGTTTGTTCCAAACCGAACAAGAACCGTAGCAATACAGTCTACCAAGCGGTCGCAAAACTAATTTGCCACTGCAACAGTCGTTTACCAAGTATAAAGTTTAATTGATAGGCTGAAAATTATCGTTCGGGCATAGAATAACGAGTTGGAACTTGAAGCAAACCTTTAAAGAAAGCAAGGTTAGTTAGTTAAATGTTGTTATTATTCGTCTGTTATTATACTCAATAATTAATGGCTGTTTAATTGTTATTATTCTTGTAAAAAAAGGACTGAATTAGAATTAGTGTAATAAGTCAGACTATAACTATAACTCTATATATTTATTTTATTAGTAGTTATGTTATCTGAAAATCTAAAGAAACAAAAATAATATACCGACTCTGGCGCGGATCCAGGGGGGTTATAGCAGTCAGGATCCCCCCCCCCCCCCCAATATGATAATACATAATATTATCATGAAAAAATAATGATTGATTTACATTTTCTTATACCTTCGGCGCTCCTTAACCGTCTCTAACAGTTTTCCCTGGATCAAAGCCTGTACTGAACTACCGACCCTAGCTGGCAACCCACGAGCAGCCACTGAAATAATTAATGTTAAGTTTTTGCCGCCCAACGTTACCAGCCTTCTGCAATCCATGGATCAAGGTGTCCTTGAAAACTTAAAGAAATATTACAGACGTTTGTTACTTAAACATGTGTTACAGATGACAGAAAATGATGAACTTACCACGACTCTGCGGCAAATTACCTTAAAAGATGTTGTTTACAGGGTGGGTTAAGCTTGGGAATTTGTTCGAGCATCCACAATACAATCCCGGATGATGACACAAACGGCAAATCGTTGCCTTTAAATCAGATGGCTCTAAGATTAAGGGACGCTCAAGATTACAGCGATCGTGAAGATGAGTTGAGCTTGTTTGATTTAATGAAACAATTAAAAGGATCTGAAGATGTTACAGAACAAGATGTAAATGAATGAATTGGTTCTGATAACCATGAGCAATAGCTTTCTATAGAAGAAATAGCTGCTTCTGCACAAACTCGTTAACAGGTAGACCTGCTGCAAGAAGAAGATGAAGAGCAAGAGTTTGTTGCTGACCGCATTTCTAATCAAGAAGGTTTTGCTGCTTTAGAAAAAACCTTGTAATATGTGGAGCAGCAACCCTTGTGTATTTTGTTTTTAGTTGTTCTTTTACAGAGTTTTTTTTTAAAGCTAAAGTCAAAATAAACAAAGAATGTACTACAATTTACAAATAACATATTTAAACATAGGCATGGGCATTTATCAAAAAAAAAAAAGATTATCCGAGCTAGGGTACAGCCCACATTAGCTCGAGTAATCGAGAGTCTACTACTAGAATAAAATGTTGCGCTGCTTTAACCCTTTGCGTCCCACTGGTCGGTTCACATGACCACCAATTCAAAAATGTGCTGACACATTCCTACTGGCGCTGTGATCTAACCACCTCGTAAATATATTACTTATGGTGCCATCTATTACAAATAAATATAACTTTGCTCCATTTAGGTGTAATGTGCAGTGGAACCAGCATTCTTTTGTCAGTTTCTAAGAGGTACACGTGTTGCTTAGGTTATTTGTTTAATTTTTATGTAAAAAGTAGCTAAAATTTCAAAATGGCCGGTAAGTAATACACTAATTATTGCATGTTTACATATTCAAAAAGAGAACTGATAATTTTATGTTCTTTCTGGCTTTCACGTCGTCTTAAAAGTGGTGGTCATATAAACTGACCACTAGGAATATGCGGGGTGTCTGGTAAGTGCGTGAGGTTGTAACATTTACAGAAATATGTAAATGGTCGTTTGCAGAACTCGAAGCAATGGACAAAAACGATGTGAATAACATCTTAGCCGAAATTCCGTCTGATGCAGAATCTTTGGCAGGCGACTATTTGTCAGGAGATGAAGATGATATTGACCAGGTCCTTGAGAATATGGCTGAAACTTTGGTTGCTGAACAGGATGAGGTCACGATATATCAAGACGTTGAAATGGATAGTGATGATGAGCCGTATAGCTAATATGCCTATATACAGTACATCCAGACGTTGTGCAGTATGTAGTACGAAAAAGGAAGCACATAGGAGCATGTGGAGCTGTACCATATGTGAAGTTGGCTTGTGTCTAAATGATAAAAGAAATTGTTCCTTAGCGTATCATAGAAGCTAATTATTGTTATAAGGTTTTGTGCAATTTTGAATTTTACGTTGTTCTCAATAAATATTTTTTAACTATATTTACCTGGCCAGTTAAGTAGTCCTACTGGTCGCCTGATGTAACCACCATTTTTTGGAAAAACTACCAACACTGTATATTTTTTTGACTCAGTTATGTTTATTATGTTCAGTTTTAAACTGTATTTTCAATTTATAAATAAATATTCCAAAAGTAAGTTAATTCCGGACTTAAAGGGTTAAGACAATAATATATACAAAAGCGTGGAAAAAATATATTTTTTTTATCTCCCAGTATGCAACAAAAGTGTCGTACTAATTTTTTATGTTAGAAAGAAAACGCAAAAACATATTTTAAACGTAATTTAATAATAAGTAATAATAATAAAATAATAATATAACAGTTTATAAGATACAATACAATTTAAAATTATAGCATATAGGACGGTTATTACTTAAAACAAAATATACATATACTTACAAAAAGTACCGTGTCAGAAAAATAATTAATTATTCTTTCTCTAGGCGACAGATCTATATTTACGTATGATTTTTCTACTTTTTGAACATGCGCTACACAATTTTCCCAGCTTTTGTTTGCAATATTTTGCATTTCTGACTGTCACAGAAGAATTTAAGGTTGGCGAAACATTATTCCTTCTTACCGATGCTTTAAGCTTGTGCCATATATGTTCAATTGGGTTGAACATGCAATGATAAGGAGGACGTCTTAACACGGTATGGCCCAATTTCTGCCTCCAAAGTGCCACAATAATATTGCTTTTTTATTAAAAATTATTTTAAAATTTCGAGCAATTGCTTTTTTTGTGTAATAATATACATATTATTTTCCATCATATAGTCCTGGATGGTAACTTTTGTGTCATTGGAACACGGAACTTTATTTAACCTACGACTGCGGTAGCTCGCATTATCCATCACTATCACACTATTTGGTGGTATATTTGGTAATAATTTGTTTTTAAACCAGCCTTCAAATAGTTCTGCCGTAGTCGTAGTATCATCATGATAATCAACAAAGGAGTCCTTTATATTTTTGGCTGATAAGGCCAACGCGTTTGGTATAAATCCGTTTTTTGTTCCAGCATGAATTGTTGTTATACGGTTACCTTTATTTGATGGAGCTTTGATTCTGCATTGACCCGATAAATCTACCCAACCTTTATCTGGAACTTCGTGTGTGTCATACCACGTCTCGTCCAAATAAATAATATCCCTTCCATCCTGTCTATATCCATGAACTGCAATTAGTGCCAATTAGGTATTCCATCCTTCATCTTTTTATCCGGGCCGATTCCATAATTACTTGTCGTTTGTTAATTTTTTTCTTTTTTAACCTGTTTCTTAAAATACATTTCCTTAGAGTCTCACGACAACAATCTATTCCTGTATCATATTTTTTTAATCTTTGCAATAGGGTTTTTAAAGTGGGGATCATTTGTTCCCTGTACATGGCATATATTTTTCTACGATTTATATCGACATCCGTCGCGTCCAGTTTCTTAAAAGTAAAAGAGTCTTTCCTCTTTCTTCTCTCCACTATAGGTTTATTTGCAACAAACCACACTGTGCTCACTTTCCTGCGTGTCAAAGTTGCCGCTTCCTTCACTGCACCAAATTTTGAAAAACTAGGAGAAGAAGGGTGAACGTCAAAGGTTTACTTTTTTTGTGTCAACTGATAAAATATCACGCTTTAATTGGTTTTTATCACGACCAGTAGATCCACTAGACGTACTGGTTTCTTTCCACGGACGAAACATTCTTAGATATCACGTTTTATTGGCAACAAATAACTTCTTGTCTAAACCAAAACAAACATTGAACTGATTTTAAAACCAAAAATCAACATATTTAAATAACCAAAATAAACCTATTTTATTTTACCCTAATTATTTTAAGAGTATTACTGAGAAAATATAATTATATAATAGTCTTTAAATAGATCCGTACCTGGAGTCCCCAGATCAGGTGGCCGAATTGTACACCTCACACAATTAGGATATTATGACGGTAAGGGATTAGCATTTTTAATAAGTTTGTAAGATAGATAGAGGGACTTTAATTACAAATATTAATAATATACAGGGTGGCCCACCCTATACGACGCGGTAATTTAATGGAAAACGGTTGAATTTTAAATTTTTTTTTATTTGGGTAAATGCATTTGTGGGCACAATTTAAAATAATTTTGAAATATACCGGATGTCCAAAAAAAAAGATCAATATCAAAGTTATATTTTTTTAAATGGAATCTTACAATATTTTTGGATTCTACATAAAATAACAATTATTTTTTGGTAAGTGCATTATAAGTCTAAACTTAATAGTTTCTGAGATATCGAGCTCTGAAAATTGAAATTTTTCAACTTTGACAGCTTCTAGCTCTCCAACTGTACGTCTTAGAGCAGAACGGCTTACATGTCCCTATCTTACTTTTTGATTATCTTCCCAAAACTATAAATTTTTGGTTAAACCGGATGTAACTTAAAAGCCAGAAATGTAGTACTTCCGGTTTAACCGGAAATTGATATTTTTGGGAAGATGATAAAAAAGTACGATAGGCACATGTAAGCCGTTTTGCTCTAAGACGTACCGTTGGAAAGCTAGAAGCTGTCAAAGTTAAAAAATGTAATTTTTCAAAACTCGATATCTCAGAAACTATTAAGTTTAGACTTATAATGCACTTACTAAAAAATAATTGCTATTTTGTGTAGAATCCAAAAATATTATGAGATATAGGGTGTTCCATTTAAAGAAATATAACTTTGATATGGATCTTCTTTTTGGGACATCCGGTATATTTCAAAATAATTTTAAATTGTGCCCACAAACATTTACCCAAATAAAAAGAAAATTATAAAATTCAGCCGTCTTCCATTAAATTACCTCGTCGTATAGGGTGCGCCACCCTGTATAGCTTAATTTTGGTTACCTGCGCTAGATATTTTCGTTTAGTAACTACATATAGGTATTAAGGAATTTAGAAAAAAAAACTTTAACCTCTGTACCTAATAAAAAACAGCAAAGAAAATTATAGCTACGCACAGCTATAATTTTCTTTCGTAACATACACACAATCTCACCTCTATGATTCAAAAAATTAAATTTTACATGTTTTAAAATTCCACTATTAATAAAAAAAGCTATCCACTTTTACTATTTTATAGTAAGATCAACGACCGCATGCAAAGATAAAAATAACTGGTTGTCATATCGCTGCTAAAAAAATTTGATGTGTTTATTCAGTTTATTAATAGTTCAAATAAATTTGTTGTCAGTTGCGGATAATCAGTGCCGTAACAACAAAACGAATATTTTTCAAATTCTGTTAATTTTGCCGAATACGTAGGTATTCATTTATTCACATTTAGAGAAATAGGATACAGGGTGTTTCAGTATTATACCGACAAATTGAAACAGATGATTCTTTGACAAAAAATAATGAAAAAAGTTCCCATTAATGGATGTCCAGAAACCCCTCGTTTGTAAGATACAGGGTGTTAAACTTTTATTTGTTTTCGGTTTTTCCTATTTACTTTATGTATTTATTTTTACCATTGCGACCCTCCCCAACTTTTTTTTTTCTTTTCTACGTCGACTTGATCTCTGTATGGAGCGTGGTGTAAGGAATTTTGAACAATTTTTGTGAAAATGGGTTTATTGTTAATGTTTTTGTGATGACTAAGTCATAATTTATATTGTACAGTGACGGAAATAAAATTTCGTACACTTATTTTTTCCTGATGTGATGTCGGCTCTTGTATACCTAGATCACCTGGAAATGCACTTCACTTTTTGACAAATTGTTATCGGTGTCATCAGATTTGAAAATTATATTATTTCATTTTAACAAATTTTAAAATTAAGATAATGATCTAATAGATTTTTCGCGAAACAATCTATTTCAGACGGCTGTAGAAGCACACAACCAAACAAATTTTCCTGGGACAGTAAGAACGGCGAGAAATCGTATATAAGGAAAAATTCGGAATTGAGAAATAAGGTAGCTGCTAAAAAACCTTTTTTGACCGATATGAATAAAGAGCAAAGAATGGGGTTTGCGCTGGAATATTAACCGCAAGGTATGGATTTTTGGGAAAAGGTAGTATTTACCGACGAGAAGACTTCTCAGTCTTATTATAACGGGCAGATTAGAGTGTATAGGCCACCAAACACACGGTACGAAGAAAGATATACCCAACATGGTAAAACAAGTGGAAGATTTTCAGTTAATGTATGGGGTATATGACTTCCAGAGGGCTAGGAATATATATATAGGAAATTCGAGGAAGATTTAATACTCAAGCTTATATGCACATCCTTCAAAATGTTATGTTGCTATCGGTAAACAATATCGATGGCCTCAAATCAATACCACGTAAGTCAGAAACTGTCATTTTTCAGGAGAGACAAAAAACTTCGTAGTTATACTGAAAATGATAAATTAACAGAGGAAAACAGCTAAATAAATACGTCTATGTCCTATACAAAGGTCTAAAATGGGATGTTCAGAAAAAGTTGATGATATTTTGCTCAATTTGACTTGCGAGGTATTGGACATAAAAAATATAGGAGTTACGAGTTATTGTACAAAATGTGATATTGTCAGTTTATTAATTTAAAATTTTAATATCCATAGAACTAAACAAAATTTCTATACCTAAGGGTTTTATAAACTTAGAAAAAATGTAATAAAACAATAAAATTATTCATAATGTGGCAAGCTATTATAAAATATCCAACAGTCTTCAGGCATTACGGGTTTTAATTCTTGAAGATGATTAAATTTAGTTTTTTTAATCCTCAGCCTTTCTTTATGGAGCATCTTAAAAACGTTTTCAGGAATAGTTGACTCATTTTTTCGCTTTATTCTTTGCGGCAATGGCGTGTAATTATCATCAAAATTAAGCTTGTAAAAAATTACTCCTTCAGGTGTATATTTTAGGGCTCTTATATCCACCACATTTGGATCTCCGGCTTTTCTTCCGGGTCTTATAGACGAGTATATTAGATTATCGTTAAAATTGGTAAAAAAATCATATTTAACTATTTTGACTTCATATTTTTCTGGTTCTGATCTTGCTTCTTCTGATATTCGGGCATAATCACTAGGAAGATAAATTTTTTTATTGCGTAGTTTTCTCTCTATGGTTGCATGTACACTATCGCATTCCATTTGCGTATGACCTTTTACGAGATATTTCTGTTCAATGATAATATTAAGTTCCTTTGATAAGTTTAAAAGGGCATTTGACATGACACTATTCCGGTTTTGGTATGTGCAACCATCTGAGTAAAGTATAATGGGTTTTCCATCACTTAAATGTCTTCTTATGTAGTCCACAACAAATGATGCAAATGTGGATGCTTGTAAGTCAGATTGGGTCTCGTCAAACCAGTAGCATGTGCACTGTCTCGTTGCAAGATTGTAGACCGTAAAGTTATGAATACAGAGCTTTGTTTTAAAATACACAGCACTTGCCATTATTGAGGGACACACTTTTACGGCCTGCAGATCCATGGTCACAACATGCTTGACTCCTCTCAAACTTTCTTCCTTATCGTTTACCTTTTCCGCTCTAGCTCTATCTTTCTGGTGTTGGTGTTTCTGCCACTCTTCTTCGGTAAGATTTTTTTCGTTGTATTGGCAACAAGTATCACATTCGTCTTTCTTTGGCTTATATAGTGATATATTCTTCTTTTTTAGCAATTTGGTCAGGGAATTCTGGCTCATTGCAGTTTGGTTTGATTCCTTCGCGGAATTTACATACACATTGTAAAGCTCGGCAATTGTCGTAAATGATTGCTCTAAATACATTTTATTAGTATCTTTTCTACAATAGTGTGAAGGCAATTTATTTAGGTTGTCTATAAATGTGTTCATGAATTCATTGGGAACCCGAAAAGACCTTGAGATTCCTTCTGATTTTTTTTGTTTTTTTTTGGCTTCATTTATTCTATATTTACTGTGGTCAACCCAATTATGTACTTGCCATTCATGAAGACCAAGTGTGGATAAAAACATTTTCTTGCAGACGGGGATGTTTTCTTTACCAGCTTTCAGAGTATATCTGAGTGTTCCACTGCGTCGTGATTCGTTATTTTCTGTTTTGCGTTGTTTTGGACTTTCTTTGGTAACCGTGTTGCACACAAATGTTTTTCTTTGTTCCCAAGTAAAGCTGTCCCAAAATTTTGAAAATATCTCTTGCCTTACATTTTCAGACAAATCATTGCATTTTCTTTTTTTAGATTTAGCACAAAACGTCGAGGTACATGTTGATCCCAATTGGCGCTCCTTTCTCTGTGTATCATGGAAAGTATTTCTCTGATTTGCTGGTCTTCGATATCCCAGGTATTTTTTTCCTTTTTCCCTTAGTTCTTGATTAATAATCTTGGTATTGATACCAATTACTCGCTTTACTGCCTTATTAGTCGTATTATCGTGAGCAATAATATTATCTTCATTGGGCCGAATTACTTGTTGGGCAGACTGGTCAGATAAGCCATCATTATCAGGTTCATTCTCATCTTCAGTAGGATGGTAATCACTGTCAGTATCTGAATCTATCGATTGACTTGCCACTAACAAAGATGGATCATGACTGATAGGATCCGGAGATGCGGTACTGACAGTGCTAAAATTTGCTTTATTATTACCGTCTACCAACTCCATAGGTTCTTGCTCTAAAGTCATAATCGTGGTATGAACATCCGGGTTTTCTTCCAAATTGTTGTCGACTATATTATCGTTTCGATTATTATCCAGCATCTTATCTGCAAGTTTTGTCGGAGTAGTGCAAATATAATATTTTGAATTCTGAGCGCTTGAATTTGCAGTTTCGGGGTCCAAGATTTCCAAGAAACTATCATTAATTGCAATATCCACTGGCAGGTCCATTATATTGAATAGGGAATCATTATTTTGATTTTTATTGGTCGTGATATCTAAGCATTCACTCATATCTTTGGCGGATCTCTTTGAGCTTCGTTCTTCTACATTGCACAGATTTAAAATTCTTTTCGTGCGTGAGTTCATTTTTAAATCACTGTTTTTCACACCTGAAAAAAAAATCAATACGTCGTAAGTCAATTTCAGATAGTAATCCAATAACTCGTAACTCAATATTCAAAGAAAACACGACTGTAGAGCAATATAAATTAGCTATCACCACTATTTTGATACGAAAAAATAATTATAAACTTCTTACTTCTATTTTAAAACATCCAAACACAAAATTAATTGCAAATTCTAGCTATAATCAATTTAAACGCAACACACACCTAATTCACAACTCTGAAGTATTGAAATACGCTGACTTACGAGGTATTTACTTGACATTTATCGACTTTGATTTACATGGTATTGATTTCGCGCCATTTCTTTGGTAACGTATTTTTGTAAATGCTTCACCGTTTAATAGATGGCGCCTTAAGTTCTAACGAAAGTAAAGGAGTCGAAATCAAAAAATGAGGAATTCCGGACTTACGAGGTATTGATTTGAGGCCATCGATATATTTCAACAAGAAAATTTTATATACCAGCATGACAACTGCCCTGTCCATACAGCAAGAAGAGTTTCGGACTGGATACGGGAAAATAACATTTCATTGTTACCTTGGCCCTCAAGAAGCCGTGATATTAATCCAATCGAAAACGTTTGGGGATATATCGTGAAAGAAATTAATAAGAATAATGATTTCCATCCTCAAAACAGTGCGGATTTGTAGAATAAAATTGAAGAAACCTGGAATACCTACGATTTTTATCACGTCCAAATGCTGGTGGCATCAATGCCCAGACGTTTAAACTTATTAGTGGAAAAAAATGGTGCCGCTTTAAAATATTAAACCAAAGTTTTTTTTTTTTTTAATATTTGAATAATCGGTTTTATATTTCATTTTGAAGTCATGTATTGTAGATTATTATCTTGATTTTCGTTTGAAATTTTTCTTCTACCACTTCCAGTCCTTCTATCCAATGATCCTGTATTTTCGCATTTAGATCTGAGCCTTTGTATAGTACTTTTTGGTTTCCCAACTTGCCCAACTATCTAGGAATACTTTCTTCGAATAAATAATTTTATCTACTTTCATTTAGTAATATGAATTTTACAGTTCTGTAAATCGTTTTGTAAGGGCATCTATTACAGCACTAGTGCTGTAATAGATGCCATTACAGCACTAGTGCTGTAATAGATGCCCTTACAAAACGATTTTTAATAGCAGGTGCATTTTTATTTTAAAAAAAAATGCCTTTTGCCAAATATTTTTATTCATAGATGAAAGTAGATAAAATTTTGTACAATATTCTTGTTGTAAATTCATATAACTACACTCGATGTTTGATTAAACTCGGCTGACGCCTCGTTTAACAACTTTAACATCTCGTGTTGTAATATGAATATTTACAACACTTATATCGTAAATAACTATTATCTACTTTCATTTAGTAATATGAATTTTACAGTTCTGTAAATCGTTTTGTAAGGGCATCTATTACAGCACTAGTGCTGTAATAGATGCCATTACAGCACTAGTGCTGTAATAGATGCCCTTACAAAACGATTTTTAATAGCAGGTGCATTTTTATTTTTAAAAATGCCTTTTGCCAAATATTTTTATTCATAGATGAAAGTAGATAAAATTTTGTACAATATTCTTGTTGTAAATTCATATTACTACACTCGATGTTTTATTAAACTTGGCTGACGCCTCGTTTAACAACTTTAACATCTCGTGTTGTAATATGAATCTTTACAACACTTATATCGTAAATAACTATTATATATAGCCTTTTCTCTATTATTATTGAAATAAGAAACGCAAGGTATAGAGGTGAGATAATTGTAAAAAGCCCAGTTTACCAAAATATTCAAAAATGGCATAAAATGTTAACCTCAGTGTACGAAATTTTATTTCCGTCGCTGTACAAATTTCTTTTTATTTGACCAGATTAAAAGTGCAGCCCTGCTTTAAATCATATTTTACCAAATATCAGCCGAACCGTATAAGATATTAAAATAGTGCAAGAAATAAAAAAGGTAAACGATAAACCAAAAAAGTTGTTTTTATATGAAAGAATAGTCAGTGTCGTATCAAAAAAAAGTTGGAGGGGGGTGGGGGAATAACACCCTGTAGATAGTTTTAAATGACAATAGGTTAATTCTTTAGATACTTTAATATGTAACAAAAGTACAGAATGTGAATATATAATCCTTAAGCACGCATAAAATAAATAGGAAAAACCGAAAAAAAATTAAAAGTTTAACACCCTGTATCTTACAAACGAGAGGTCTCTGGACCTCCATTAATGGGAACTTTTTCATTATTTTTTGTCAAGGAATCACCTGTTTTAATTTGTCGGTATAATATTGAAACACCCTGTATACTGAAACGAAAAATTTTGTCATGTCATTTCCAAGTTTTAATTTATGTATACAACGCTCAGTTTTGGAAAATTACTGAAAAGACAGGTCCATGTGATTGCGAAAGAACGAGTGTGCGATGAAAGATAAACAATTCTTTAAACCGTATTCTTTTGATCACTTTGGAACGATTCCGGATCGATTTAGCTAAGCTAAAGTGAACTGTTTGTGTTCTTTTGTAAATATATCTCTTCCCCTCAATTTCTCCCAAAGTGATTTTTAGCTGAACCAGCGGCAAAGCAGGATAACTAGGATCAATTCAGGTTCAGTTGAATGTTTTGCTATTGCGCCTGGAGAAGTGATAGAATATTAATATTGGATATTTTTTTAGAAACGAAGTTATATTAGTGTTTGGCCTTCATTCACTTAACTCATTTTTAAAATCGAATCGATCCCATTCAAGGTTTCGATAGAATACGCCTAAACTGTCAAGATACTAAAGTATGGTCGTTCTTGACCAAATGCCAACAGTGCCCATCGTAAATCTGAATTTACAAAAGTCAAAAATGCACTTGAATGCTAAATTAATAGAAAAAGCGGAGGAGATACTTAAATATTCCACCATCTTCTACACAGATGCATCAATGGATACGGCCACAATGAGAGTAGGAGTTTTTTTTGCCCCACCCACAACATAAAATTCCCCGTCAGATGGACAGATTATACAAAAATCTTCTCTGCTGAAATTATGGCAATTAACGCAGCAGCAGCAATATGCTAAGAAAATTCTTAGCGACTCTCAAATGAGCGCTATTAACAAAATTAACAGAACCTCACTAACAACCAACATGAACCATGTCTCCTATCTCACTAAATGGCTAATCACAAAGGCAAACTTGCCTAACACAGTAATAAAAATTGGATGGATTTCAGGACACTCTAGAATTCCAGGAAATGGGGAAGCAGACAAATTGGCGAATATTGGAAGAATTCTGAGTGTCCCGCCTCCAATTCTTCTGGACAAAGCTGACATTATCCCGCATGTATTTTTCATCACCGATTTAGGCGGAATTCTGGCCTTTGTCTCTTTGTCCGGAGTGATATTTCTTGTCAACGAGAGGAGACACTCGAGTCTAACGACTTTGATGTAATGTGGTTTAAAATATCAACGCAGAGAATTACTAAATTCATTTGCTGCCTTTACCGGCCGCCAAGCGATACCCATTATAGAGACTTGTTCTCCTCTCTTGCTAATACTATCGACTTTTTGCAAACCCACCATCCCAATTCCGAAGTTATCATCCTTGGCGACTTCAACATTCATAATGTCAACTGGCTCAAATACTCAAACATGACTGACGAACAAGGTCGTGAAGCCGAATCCTTTGCCATCAGCTCTGGCCTCACCCAGCTGGTGGGTGAACCAACTCGGATTCCAGACCGAGATGGTGATTTTGCTAGTTTGTTGGATCTTTTCTTAACTTCAAACCCCGACTTGTACACTGTCACCGTGAAGCCGCCGTTAGGAACGTCTGACCACAACCTTATTTCGGCACTGAACAAACTACCAATTAGTGCTGAAGAGCCTCCTAAACCACGCAAGATATGGCATTATACATCAGCTAAGTGGGCGGACCTAAGGGACCATTTTCGAACCTTTCCTTGGCGGGACGTTTGTTTTACCTCTGATGATCCATCCATCTGTGCAACAGAAATATCGGAGGTTATCCTTACTGGTATGGAAGCCTTCATCCCTTTCTCAAAAAAGTGCCCTTCTAACGGCAAGCCTTGGTTTTCCAAAAATTGCGAACGAGCTGTTAAATCAAAAAATTATTTCTACCGACAATGGCGTAAAAATCCTACCGCCGAAAATCGTACCATCTTTGTTAACGCTCGAAACCAATGCAAGCAAACGATAAACCAAAGCAAAGAAGCACACAACCAGAGGATCAGAGACAAACTTCTTGAATGTCCTAGCGGCTCAAAATCATTTTGGTCGGTAGCTAAGGCCGTCAGTCAGAACTTTACCAAGTCAACCATTCCACCTCTAACACGTTCTGATGGCACCATTGCGACCAAAGCACAGGAAAAAGCAAACTTACTGGCGGAACTATTCTCTTCACATTCAACGGTAAATTTTCAGGGAAGTACTCCACCGAACATTACCCCTGTAGAATCGAGAATGCCCGAGATTGTCTTTCGCCACCGCCATGTTAAGCGAATCTTGAGGAGTCTCGACACTAAAAAGGCTTCTGGTCCTGACGATATTCCAGTCATTGTAATTAAGAAATGCGCTGACGAACTGACACCGGTATTTTGTAGGCTTTTTAACTTGTCCTACAAAAAAGGAATATTTCCTTCTTGCTGGAAAACTGCGAGAGTCCAGCCCATACCCAAACAAGGCAAGAAGACCTTGCCAAACAACTATCGTCCAGTCGCATTGCTCTCGGTTATATCAAAAGTTATGGAGAAGGCTATCAACGAAAAATTACTAAAATACCTGGAAGGCTTCAACATTATTAGTGACCGCCAGTATGGATTCCGTAAGTCTAGATCAACAGGAGACCTTCTCGCTTATGTTACTCATGTTTGGAACAACGCAATAGAACACCATGGGGAGTCCCGGGCGGTAGCACTGGATATTTCCAAGGCTTTTGACCGAGTATGGCATGAGGGGCTCCTAACTAAAGTGAGAGCATACGGAATGCCGGTTCAATTTTGTTCATGGCTGTCGAGCTTTCTTAAAGACCGTTCTCTGCGAGTGGCGATGGACGGATTTCTTTCAGACACATTTAACATCAACGCCGGAGTCCCTCAAGGTTCTATATTGTCGCCCACCCTTTTCTTACTATACATTAACGATCTTTTGGAAAAAACTAAAAATCCTATATATAGCTTCGCTGATGACAGCACACTTGTTTCAACTTTTACTTTGGATGCTCGGACATCGGCTGCTAATGCACATCTCTATAGGCAGCAAGAGGTCTCACATCTCAACAAAGACCTGGAAGAAATTTTGTCTTGGGGTGACAGTAACCAAGTAGAATTTAACGCTAAAAAGACCCAGGCGGCAGTTTTTTCTAAAAAAGTTAATGTTGAAGAACCGGATATAGTTATGGCGGGACACTCAATTCCCTTGGCTTCATCAATTCATTTATTGGGCGTTAATCTGGATAGTCATATGTCTTGGCATGGCCACGTTGCGGCCATTGCTAAGGCAGCCTCGCAAAAGCTTGGAGTACTTTTCCGAACAAAGAACCTCTATACACCCCAACAACTTTTGATGCTCTATAAAGCCCAAATTCGACCATCACTGGAGTACTGTTCGCATATTTGGGGCTCTGCTCCTAAACATACCCTGAGATTGCTAGATTCCATTCAAAGAAGAGCCATTCGCTTGATCGGTGACCATAGTCTGACAAACAACCTGGAAAGCCTTGAACATCGAAGGCAGGTTGGCGACTTGAGTCTATTTTACAAATATTTTCATGGCAAGTGTTCAACTGAGGTTGCCCGCTTAATACCACCCAGAGCGGTGCATGGTAGAAATACACGACGAGCCACTGCAGCCCACCAGTACGTGGTTCAGCTTAGTGTCCCTCGAACGACACTGTTTCAAAATTCTTTCATCTGGAGAACGTCATCACTCTGGAACGACCTCCCTGAGATCGTCTTCCCCAACGAGTATAGTCTCCAAAGATTCAAGACCAACGTGAATCGTTTCCTGCGCACACGCACCGCTCCTAGAGCGCCATAAAGGATTTATCCTGTAGTGCTGTGCCTTATCATAAAAAAAAAAAAAAAAAAAAAAAAAATGTAAAGAAAAATATTTGTATTCAATGGCAAGACATTTGGAAAGACTCACTAGGCAGGAAAGATTGCAAATATTGAGATATCTCATCCTCTTTTCCCTCAAACCTATGGTTTGCTAACTTTCCCTTCATATCCTTTCCGTCAGACCCAATCCTTGGACGCGTTTCGCCGTTTACGGCTCCTCAGCAAGGCTCCGGGTCTGACGGAAAGGTAAGGAACCTCAAAGTGCTTTAACACAGAAATGCAAGTTTACGAATGAAAATTGCAGCACGTGGCTACATCTCGTGGCAACCACACGTATCAACCCAACCAGGACAGCGAGAATCCATATAGGTTCAAACGCTGGCAAGGCGGCCCATTGCGGGCAAACTACGTTGGGTGTCGCTGGAAGCCAGTGTATCGGTTCAGCCTGAAAGGATACGGGATACGGAAAGGATAAGGGACAACTCTATACACGAACTTATTTTAAGTTTGTGTCTTTTAGTTTACATGCTTTCGGTAGGCTGAACCGATACACTGGCTTCCAGCGACACCCGGTATTAGTTTTCTCATTAGCCGTTTAATCAGTAGAGAGTTAAGGAAGACTAATCATGTAAGCATATCAGTACCTAATGAACATTATTTAAAATATCTTATTTGCTAATAATTAATTGTTCCGTTAATAATAAAAATATTCGTTTTATAACTGTGTATTTTTTGGAAAAGTGGATCGGATAAATCTTGTTTCATTTTGCCTCCGCGTATTACAATTTTGTTACTTTTATTATTTGTCCTAAATATGTTTAACAAAAAAATATGTATTTTGTGTTATCGGTATTTTATAATGATGTTTATAAGGATATGTAAGAAAGGTTTATTTAAAAATTAATTAGGAACAGTTATACACTTATTTGTACATCCTGTATACGCGCTTTTGAAGTTTAAATCATTTCACGGATGATGTTCAAGGATGACGTTTCAACCCACTAGTGATTACAATCGATTATGGGTACGCCACTGGTCACGACGAAATGCAAGAAATTAAAATGTACTCGTTGCAAAAGAGGTGGTCCTAAGAAGTTATAATCACTTACCAAAACCCGTTCTTACAAAACATTGTAAGGCCTAATGACAAAAATACCTAAAATTTACAGGGGTTGAGAAAAAAATCGAAATTTCATGAACAAAGAGGGATATCAAAAATTTGAGAATTTATTTTGTTCTCTATAAATAGGAGACCAAGAAAATGCCATTCATAATAATTTAAAATTATTTTTGTGGAAATCCGGTACTTAGAAACTTTGGTAAAAAAAACATACTTCTCTTTGAACCCTGTAGACAGTTAAAGGTTAGAAGTAAAAAAAAATCGGGAAAAATGTGCATATTAAGAATTAAATTCTCTTTTAAATCTTGCAAACCGCGCATCGATAGCTTTATTCGTTCGTAAAATATTTTACTCCAAAGTTCACCTAACAATTAGCTCGGTCCGCTTGAATTGTCCAGCAGTTTATATACTTATATTGGTTAAACAGCGCCAACACGGCATCTAATCCACCTTTTTGGTTCCAATTCGCCTTTTTCAAGTTCACCGGGGAATATTATTATTAATTGTTTGCCCCTTTTACTACCTACCTATCTTTATACATTATCCCCAGTTTACCTGCGACAATTTCAATCCTTAGATTCGCTTGGCCCCAATTTACCTACCCTAAAAAGATTAAATCCCGAATTTACCAGCACCGGGATAAACGATCAAGAGACAACGTGATTTACAACACCCTATCTTTATTTATTATAGCGTTAAAAGTGAATAAAAACATAAATAGAGAGTCTCCGGGGTTGCGCAATACGTCTCGAATTCAAAGTAACGTGCTCGACAGAGACAAAAGATATTTGGAGAGCTGTTCATTGATGTCATAGTCATCGTTTCGATCTGTCAACTTTAATTTCTCTATAAACGTTTCTGTGCCTTGAAATTCGATAATTCGATTTAATCCTATAAGCTGTTCTTTTCAGAGCCATTTTTATCGTACTTTCGTGTTGGCGGTAAGTAATTATGGATATTTGTTATTATTATTAAGTCAGAACGCTAGACACGAAAATTTTGACATTTGTGAACTTAGACTTTGTTTTGACTTTTTGAATCTCGTAATTTTGATTAGATTCATATTATGGTTCTTGTCATATGGAAGTAATGACGCACCGTACAGACCGTATCTGTCATTGTTTTCTAGTTATTGGCGGAAATAGCTGTTGATGCAAACCAAGCATTATCCATGTAACAAAATTAAAAAAAAAATGGGGTTGGCTGGGACAGCTCATATTTTATTTTCCGTTTGTTAACTTTTTTGGCGTTTAATGTCAAATAATTTTGTTAGAGATATTTTACAAGCCATTTAATGATGGTTGAGTTCACAAACCAAGAATATGCCGTTTTGCATTTTATCTTACCAATGGTAAGTTCTTTGAAGCTAAACGACTCCATCGGTAGCATTATCCAAATCGAAGATAGCCTGATTCACAAACTTCTGTACAGGTACACATTGGACTATGGGACAATGAAACTTTCAAGAAAACCACTCATTTGGCAGGGGCACATTGCACTGTAAGAACTGTCGAAATTGAGGAAGCAGTCCTAAATGCTGTTGTTGGGGAAACGATTGCTCAAATGCAATGAAAATAGTTAAATTGAATGCAACCAATGTTTTCAGAATCAACACTAGTTTTTGTCTAGATAAAATGACTGCTTTCAAATATTCCATTAGCGGCACAATTCCTCAACGGTCAGAGAAACAGAGAAACAAAATGCATTTAATGGTTTCAGAACGAATAATATTTTCGTCCAGACAAACAACAAAATTTGCAGATATCATCCTAAAACAGCGGCCTGTCGCTACGGTTATTTAAGCAAAAAAAGTGTTCTCAATACAAATCAGTGTTAAAACGTATATCTTTTCACATGCTTTGCCGCTAAGAGATCAAGCTCACCGCAATACAGAAGACGGAACAATAACAATTGATCCTAAAGAAAACATGGCGGAATAAGAAAAATATGTTACCTTCTGACTGGTCAGTCTGACAGCGAGGCGTGATTTTCTAGCGATAGAGCAAGCTGTCAGTTCCTCGAGAGACACTGCGAATTAAACCCTTGGAAGGCCAATATGTACGTCAAAATTAACGTGGGTCATCGTCCGTCGGACATGACAATTATTGCATCAGCTTAACAAAAAAGCACCAAGTAATAAGTGTAGTAATGTTATAAAACTTGTCTGTACTAAAGTTAGTAATTAATCATGTATTAAATAGTTATCTTGTAAACAAGTGCCGAATTGGATGAATAAACGCCAAATTCAATGTGATCTAACTGTCTAATTCACTTAGCCAATATATAAAACGAATCAGTAAACTAACCTAAACCCGAGGAATATACAAAGCCTCACCGTTTAATGTTGGGAGTTAAAAATACAACTCGATTCCCACAGCTGTAGAAAACGAACCAGACACAAGTACAAGAAAGAATGCGGCTTTAAACATTTTATCTGTGCTAGCTTGGAAAATTTTCATGGATAATTTGATGTATCCTTACCATACCAGACAGTCCAAGCTCTTCTCCCACGCGATTTTCCACCCCGTTTATATTTTTGCTAGTGGTTTATTGAAATGTTGGCCCGAAATCCATTGTTCAAAAATAAAATTTTATTTACCATCGAAGCAAGTTTTCCGAAAAATGCCTTCAGAAATTTTCATAACAATCGTTTCTGAGGAGAAGAGCATCCTCATGCAATAGTCGAAAGTCATTTCTAGTATCAGCTTACAGTAAATGTGTGGGCTGGCATTATTGGAGACTATTTGGTAAGGCAATTTTTCCCACTAGGAACTTTTTGAAGAGGACCTCCCGGCGTTGTTAAGAGAGGTAGGTAGGTACCACTTGAAGTAAGAAACCAATTGTGGTTTATGTATTATGGTGCACCGCCACTTTTCAGTTTGGTGGTAAGGGAATTTTTAAATCAACACAACAACCGTTGGATAGGTCGAGGTGGACCTCAGCCATGGCCCCCCAGGTCCCCTGATTTAAATTGTCTAGATTATATTTTTCGGAGACAGAGGAAGATTTGAGGAACATAATTATAGCTTCATGTGAAATAATCGCAATACTCCTGGGATATTCGAGAGAGTTCGCCAGTCTATGAGACAAAGATTATTATCTAAGACTAACTAACCTGAACTAACCTGCATATTAACAAGACGAGGTCTTTTTCAGCAGTTCTTATATATTTTTTAGTTTGTAGTGTTACGTCGGAATTAAGGCGACGTATAATTTCCCTATGTTTAGGGAAATTTTGATCTGACAACATTAAGATATTTGTCCTTATAAAGATAAAAAAACAAACTACAAATCAGTATTGACTAAATATTGGCACGCGTGTTCATTTTTTTATTTACAGGTATCCGTCCTCATGTCTCTTACATATTTGCAATATTTTTGTTTGTTTTTAAACTAAAAAAAAATAAACTATAAAACGACGACAGATACGACGAAAATGTAGGGGATTAAAAATAATGAGAAAAGAACGGGGAATCAAAATATTATATCAGTATTTATGCAGGGTATCCCAAAAAGAAGTTCAGGAAAGTGAAAGGGTTGTTAGCGCAAAAAATGTAACACTCTGTATACGATCTCTGACAATTTAGACATTTTATTGTGGAGATTCCAAAAACTATTAAGGGCCAGTTGTACAGGTTTCGTTTAAACTGCAAGCTACGGTTAAACTGTAGTTTAGTGTCAAATGTCCTTTGTATACCCAACTGTAACGACCATCTGGAGTTTAACTATCAACTGACAGAGTAAATACCAGTTAAACTTCAGGCTCCGTTTAGACACATGCGTAGACGGAGAAAGTCTGAGGTTTTGACATTTTTGTGGTTTATTTTGGGAAGTCCCCCGTTCCTCCCCCAGTTTTATACAATTCTTCTTTTTTAGAAGCAAATTTTTTTTTTGGCTACTTTGTTTTACATTCTCCCATTTTTCTTTGAGGGCCTTTCCAGTTCTCTTTGCATTACATATAGGGTCTTTATTAAAATTCCCCGAAAATATGTTAACCAGAAAGTATACAAGAACAAGTTGCAAGTTTTGGTTTAAACTTTAGCTTAAACCTATGATTAAACTTAGGTTTAAACTATAGGTTAAACGAGACCTATACAATTGGCCCTAAGTTTACCAATTTTGAAATACTTACCTCGTAAAATATGGGAGAAAAACGAAAGAAACAAAATCAAAGTTTTGACACCCAAAATAAGGCCTTTTGGAGCTCATGTTTATGAGTATTTTTTTTTCTATTTTGACCAGCACTATCATATTTACGATATTATCATATCTACGTGACATTCATTTATACCCTGTATAAAATAGGGATGAAGAACAACCCCAATTGCGAATGCAACCAACTAGGACACTCAAATCAAATTTTTTTTCGAATGTTCAATCAGCGTCAACTACCTTTAGGTATACTGAGCTAATCGGAAGGGGTTAGGCGACACTTTATTCAGTTAGCTCAGTCCTACATAACCCTAACCCAACAATCATCCATGCACTTATAGACTTTCTCAACTAAAGTCAAATTAAACTATAGCTTTGTTCCCTATCTTTCAGACATCTCCTTCTTAATCCGAGGTGACATTTCAAATGTGTAATGCTCCCCCGTTAACCGGAAGCGAGAAAAGTTTGAATCCTATGTTTGTGCTGTCTGTCTAACTAACATTCTTTTTTTTTAACAACTACAAGAAAACACACATCAAGATCAAAAAAAAGCTCAAAGACTTTGGTTATGGATCCTTCCAGATGTCTGTTACAGGGCCACCCGAATAAGACAATAAATTATACATCTGTTTTCATTTTAGGTTTATTATTATGTGGTTTTTAATTATGTTTTCTGTTATACTTATACTTTTAAAATATATGTGTATTATTATTATGTATTTAAGTAATCCGTGGTTGTAGAAGTAAGTAACAAAAAACATCAGACAATAAAAAATAACAATTACACATAGGTATACACTATAATACAGCTATACCTACATACAAAGTAAATGTTTAATTAAATTATAAAAATAATTAACATACAAATGCACGTTTACTCTCCGTCGTCCCTAAGCTAAAAATACAAAATATTAACGCGTTGGGCTACAGAATATTTTGGCGCCAACAATCTTGTATATAGTTTCCATGGAATAATAAATACCTAAATACAAATTTTACTTGAAACAATTCCCTGTTAAACTTACTCTCCTTGGAAGTATTTGTTGAGCACTTAAAACAACTAAAAACCAAGGTTTTTAACAATTTTAAATAACTACTGAAACAATAAGCTTGCTACTCTAGACTATAAAAAGAAAATCATTCGCGATCGCGATAAAATAAAACTGATGGATGGAGTTCCAGTCCAGCTCAACTTCGGTATAGGTACACAGTAGCGCCGACCGTGATGTTTGCCTTAACATATTGGCGATATAGATAAATTATAAATAAATAAAATAAGTATAAAAAAAAATAGTTTTTTTAAAATATGGAAAACATAACATCTATTTGTAAAGTAGATTTTAACACTGGATTTATTAAGGTAAAAAAAGTTCGCAAAGTTGAGATTCAGTTTAAAGAGAAATAAATAGTTTAATTTAAACAAAACAGTTTAATTTATAAACTCAGTTCATGCAAAGCTTGATAGTTCCGAGAATGATCTCATGCAGGTAGTTTGAGATTACCAATTTTTGGTCGTATAGTAAAGTTTACATTATAACGTTGCTCTTTTGACTGCCCTAAAACCCTAATTATCCTTGCCATAAAAGGCCCCAAATTTACAAATACTTCGTTGTACTAGTGTTACAATGTGGCGTCCATGGGCTTGATCTGACAGTGGGACATCTTGTGGTGTCACTTTCAGAAGAAAGCATCTATCTCCTGATGCTAAAGCAATAATTCAAAATGTGTACAATTATTGCTGAAAAGAGATTTTAATTCATGTGATGTTTTAGCTAAAATGTCTAGTTTAGCAAGTATAGTACGACACACGATAAATGGTCATGACTAACTAATGCCTTTATACTTTATACCTACTTGTCCTTCTATCTTGACAAATAAATCATTCCGGTCCAGGGTGGTAGTAGGAAGATTGAAATAATGCTTGTATATGTACAAAGATTTATTGTGTATTGCTGACTTTGACGGAAATTATTAATATTAATATGCGTAAAAGTAGTAAGCCGTAATGTATAATTTTTATTATACAGAGTGTCATACGTAGATTGTTTGAAAACGAATGGCAAAGGCTTTTTTGACATCTGTGTAATTACCGGGTTGAAAATGCGGAACTTCTACGTGGAACACCCTGTATAAAACCGTATGAGTAAAATGAGTCATCTCAATAGTTTGAATCTGTACTATCACTATCATCCACTGATATAATTAAAGGTTTTATGTTTTCACAAAAATTTTTATAATTATTTTCGACTTCAAGTACATGATTAACGCACGCTCTCCAACTGCTCTTTGGTATTAAAACCCTTTATAGGTTTGTGGGATAATAATTTCCCACCCTCTTAACGCGAAAGCTCTTTGGATTATATGCATCCCACTAGCAGCGACAGCTATCTAATTTGTGGTTAAGCATCGTTTTACGTTATAGTTGCGTCAGTCTCATTAAGAGCGTTCGCTAGGGCGGTTGGAGTGCTTATGTGGGAAATTATTATCCAGAATTATATCGGAAACCTACTCAACTTGATCATCTTCCCGTTTAAGCGCTCCTGAAAATTTAAAAATGCCTGGAAATAGTCCTGGCATTGAGGAAAATGGTCCGTCAACATCTCATTCCGATAGAATTCGCGGTTCAAAGAGGGACCAAAAATACACCTTCTCTGATAGCGATGATTAGGAAGGAGAAATTGATATAAACTTCGTTGAGCCAAATCCCCTTCCTATCCCGAATAAACACGTCACTGCTGAAGATTCAAGTTCAGATGATGAAAATGAGGATGGTACAACTTATTCGTGGTCGAAAAATCCAAAAGATCCTTCAGCATTTACACAAAGTCAGTTCAAAGAACCCTCTGGTCCGAAAAACTCGAGAAATTTAAGGGCTCCTTTGTAGTTTTTTTTCATTGTTTTTTACCGAGTTTTTTTTATGTGAAATAGTATACCAGTCCAACATTTACGCTAAGCAACATGGACAGACTTTAGGTCTACATCTAGAGGAGTTAAGAGCATTTTTAAGAATACCGGGGATCAGAATGTATTGGTCCACGGGTGAAAATTTTCATGTTGATAGAGTAGCTCAAGTTATGCCTGTGAAGCGGTTTTTAAAAATTCTTCGTTACATTCACCTAGCAGATAATACCAAGATGCCAACTAGAGAATATCCTGAATTTGATCGCCTATACAAGATTCGTCCCATTTTGGATTATTTCAGCCAACATTCTCCAGCCAATTATTCTCCGTCACGGTGCGTATGTATTGATGAAAGTATGGTGGGATTCAAGGGACGATCCAGCATGAAGCAGTATATGCCCATGAAACCCATAAAGAGGGGATTTAAGATATGGGTAATGTGCTGTGCAGCGACTGGCTATATTTTATCCTTCGACGTCTACACGGGGAAAGAGAAAGATGAGTACTAGACCAGCAGTCTAGGTGAAAGAGTGGTGCTAAAGTTACCTATGGCCCTTGTAGGTTTATGCTATTGTTTATTCTTTGATAACTTCATCAGTTCAGTAAATTTACTGAAAAGGCTGTTAGAACGAAAATTATTTGCTTGTGGAACTGTTCTCATAAACAGAAAAAATTTACCAACCGAAGAAATTAAATCTGATAAAGAACTTCTCAAAAATGAGATAGATTATGCAATGAGTGGTGACATAAGCTTTATCAAATGGAAGGATAGAGGAAAGAAGGCGGTTACAATGTTAAGCTCAATGCATAATATATCTAAAACATGCAAGGTTAATAGAAATAGTAAAAATGGCGAAAAAGAAGAGGTTTTGTGCTCACAAACCATTCAAGATTACAATAACTATATGGGGGGAGTTGATCGACTGGATCAAATGATAGCAGCATATTCTATTTCAAGAAAGTCACGCAGATGGTGGATCAAACTTTTTTATTATTTTTTGGATTGTGCTATTGTTAATTATTTATAAAGAAACCATGAAAGAAAATCAGGTTAAAACTTTGAGCCATTTACAGTACAGATCAACACTTGTAAACGAAGTAATAGGCACTTTCACCTCGAAGAGAAAAAGAGGATTTCAAACGTATCGCGGATTTGCGAAAAAGATTAAGAGTGGAAATTGAGAAGTATCGGAGATGTGCTAGATGCAGCACTAAAGAAAAATAAAAACGTAGCAATCTTATATGTAAAACATGCAACGTAGTACTTTGCAAAAATTGTTTTACGTTTTTCCACACGGAAAAATACTAGCAGTTCATTTATATTATTATGTTCTCTTACCATTTAATTGTTGATATGAGATGTAACTTTGTATGTAAATTACATAAATAATAAACGCATATTTTTAGATGTTTTTGTAATAAAATGTTTACAAATATTAAAAAAAAAAACTCGGGTGGGAAATATTTATCCCACTGCACAATAAAATAAAATATTGTCGAAAATAAACTTTGGGATAATTATTTCCCACCCTATATTACGTCACCGCGTACATATTTTTACAAAAAAAACACACTTTCATAATCCTCATGATCTATATAATACATATACCAAATTTTATTTTCCTAGCTACATCCTAACACTTTTGCCCTATAAAGGGTTAATTCACACTGAGTTTTAATTACTTCAATTACATTAGCGGTAATTTTTGGGTTTACATTATTGCGTCTAATTTTGTTTTTTAATTCGGACCATATCATTTCTATAGGATTCAAATCGCAATGGTAAGGTGGCAATCTAAGTGGTATGTTACCAGCTGCTTTTATAGCCTCATCTACGCAATATATTTTGGCATACGATTCTGTTTTTAGTTCCTACCTCAACTAGTAGTTTTTTTTTTGGTATAATTATCTTCAAAATAGAGGTCATGTTGGCTAAGGAACTCTTGCAGTACCTCTTTTTTGCTGCTTATGGTTGGTATTTTCTCAGCTAAGGTGCTGTGATAACTAGCATTATTATAAACGACTACACTGCCTGGTGGGATATTTGAAAGAAGAGAATTCTTCATCCAATATTTAAAAAGCTCACTTGTCATGTCCTCGTGGTAGGTTAACGAGCAGTCCTTAATGTTTCTTGCTGAAAGTAGCAAAGCGTTCGGCACCCAGCCATCCCTCGAGCCACAGTGTAAGATGGATATTCTCTTTCCTCGAGAAGCAGATACATCTAAAATGCAGTTTGATGAAGAATCTTGCCATCCCTTTTTTATAGTGTCATGGGTGTCGAACCAAGTCTCATCTAAATAGTTTATATTTCGGTTTTCTGCGCGGAACTGATGAATTTGTGTTAAATATTTTTGTCTCCATTCCACTAACCGTTGGGTCTCTTTAATGCAAATGCGCTTGTTAATTTTTTGAAATCACCGTTGTATGACACAGTTCAAATGATTTAATAATAATTCGACAATTTCTAATGTGTCGACAGGTATAATTAATTATACCTAAAATACGTAC
The DNA here is from genome assembly GCA_963920685.1 of Polydrusus tereticollis. NCBI lineage: Eukaryota > Metazoa > Arthropoda > Insecta > Coleoptera > Curculionidae > Polydrusus > Polydrusus tereticollis. Next base: position 66,699,775 of record OY987327.1, read on the forward strand.
ATTATCAAAATAAAAATAAAATACCTCCCTGTTACTGAGAAATGCTTACACACCAGCCCTTAATTGGTTTATGGTGGGTAAAGTCGCCCGATCGTTATAAAGCAGATAAAATCATGACCATTTATCTTGTGTCGGACTCTACTTCTTTATCTTCGTTAAAGGACATAGTACTGAAACCTTTCATTCCCAGAAAGAAGAGAAGTGACTGTGGCACATTTAGAAGTATTGACAAAAATGATTTGGATTTATAAAGAAGGAAAATTTATTAAATGCATGAACAGTGGCGTAGCCAGCATTTTATTTTGGGTGCCGACCGCGGAGCTAAAGCGCCACATGCAAAATTTCTTGGAACCACGCCCAAATTTTGTAGGAATTCACCTTTCTCGTGCTCCCTTGAGGAACGGGGGTCGGGCCCCAAATAAAGTGAAAATTCGCTACACAGCGTGTCTTCGGAAGTTCTTACCAAATGCGAAACTTTTTAATTATTAACTCTACGAAAAAAAGTGCCTCTTCCTAAAATGTCCTGCTTGGTGAGAATATAAATTTGCATAAGAATATTTGTATGCTGGATATACAGGGTGATTCAAAAGTACTTCGACAAACTTCGGGAGGTAATTGCCGGCAATATTTCAAGATGAAAAGTTCTTATAAACAGTGGTCCCTGGCGACTTCGTTACGGAGATACAGGGTGTTGAAATGTTAGAAGGAATGGTAATAATTTTTAAATAACTCCTTAACGAGTAATTTTTTTTTTATGAAATTTGGTGAATTAAATAAGCATCTCAGGACACTTATTTTCAAAGTAAAACACATTCGTAAATTTAACCAGTGGCGTCGGTACAAAATGTGGCTATCATATTTTTTGTGGAAACTATGCCTAACCTAACCACACCACTGACTTATTTGATTTTAACTTTTTTTTTATGAATCCCCCATTCAATTACAACAAAAAAGTTCACGTGTGTTATTTTGCTACGAGGGCCAGTTTAATGTGAAATGATTATTTTATTTGACTATACACAAATATTAAAAAATATGTTTTAAATAATTGATCAAACACTCAAATATTAATTTAAGTATATTAACTAAGATCTATACATACTTACAATAAACAAATATGTAGGTATATGCCAAAGGAAGGCATCTGAGGATGCCTATTTAAGTATAACATGTTCTCAGTGACATGCATATTTATTTATTAGTATGAATAGTATGTTATTTTCTAATATTTTCTATTTTGACAAGGCGGCTTTGGAAATACTTTTTTGATATTTTGTATTTTGATAAGGCGGCTTTGGAAATGCATTTGTCGTGAATTAAAACATATTTGACAGTTAGTTGCTTATGTGGTTTATTTCTCAGTTTTGTCATTTTCATTGAATATTAATAGTATTGTTTAAAAGGTATGGATTACTTAAGAAATAATGCGCATTTAGCTGACATGCATTTTGTATATGGCCTTGCCGATGGAAATGCACGAGCAGCTAGACGAATCTATCAAGAGCGATATCCTAACAGAGTACTGCCTGCTGCTGAAACATTTTCAAATCTTCACCGACGTTTAGCTGAAACAGGGAGTTTTGCGAGGTCACGTGACATTCCTGGAAGACCGCGAACAGCCCGAACTCCAGAATTAGAAGAAGCTGTTTTAAATGCTGTAGTGGAAAATCCAGATACAAGCACTCGAATAATTGCTGATGCTCTCAATTCCACCCAAGCCACAGTTTGGAGAATTCTTCACGATGAGCAGTTGTATCCGTACCATATTCAAAGGGTACAAGCTCTTTTACCCAGGGACTTTCCTCAGCGCATTAATTTGTGTCAGTGGTTTTTGGAAAAATTTGCTAAAAATCCCCAATTTTTAAATTATGTACTTTTTACGGACGAGGCAAATTTTTCTCAGAGTGCGATTACAAACTTTCACAATAACCATATCTGGTCTTTGGAAAATCCCCACGCCGTTAGTGAACGAAATTTTCAATACCAATTTTCATTAAACGTGTTGGGGGGGAATAGTTGGCGATTACTTAATAGGACCTTTTTTTCTTCCACTTCGGCTTAATGGCGAGACGTACCGACATTTTTTGGAAAATGAACTTCCTCCCTTACTGGATGATGTGCCCTTAGAAACTCGAAGACGTATATGGTTTATGCATGACGGAGCTCCCGCCCATTTCAGCATAGTGGCCAGGACCCATCTTAATCAAATTTATCCAAATCGATGGATAGGTAGGGGAGTTGAGGAAGGAAATCAACCGTGGCCACCAAGGTCCCCAGATTTAAATCCTCTTGATTTTTATTTGTGGGGACATTTGAAGTCAATCGTTTACAAGACGCCAGTCGAAAATGCAGAAGTGCTAAGAAACCGAATAATCGATGGTTTTGAGGCAATAAGAAACAGACAAGATATCTTAGCACGCGTACGAGATTCCATGCAAAGGAGATTAGATGCCTGCATCTTGGCTGAAGGTGGACATTTTGAACAATTTATTTAAAAATCATTTAATTTTTGCAACGCACTTATTTAATTATAATTAAATTAAATGTTATACCTTACCCCTTACATAATAAATCTTTGAATTTAAAACATATTTTTTAATATTTGTGTATAGTCAAATAAAATAATCATTTGACATTAAACTGGCCCTCGTAGCAAAATAACACACGTGAACTTTTTTGTTGTAATTGAATGGGGGATTCATAAAAAAAAAGTTAAAATCAAATAAGTCAGTGGTGTGGTTAGGTTAGGCATAGTTTTCACAAAAAATATGATAGCCACATTTTGTACCGACGCCACTGGTTAAATTTACGAATGTGTTTTACTTTGAAAATAAGTGTCCTGAGATGCTTATTTAATTCACCAAATTTCATAAAAAAAAAATTACTCGTTAAGGAGTTATTTAAAAATTATTACCATTCCTTCTAACATTTCAACACCCTGTATCTCCGTAACGAAGTCGCCAGGGACCACTGTTTATAAGAACTTTTCATCTTGAAATATTGCCGGCAATTACCTCCCGAAGTTTGTCGAAGTACTTTTGAATCACCCTGTATAGGGTGGCTTCAAAAAGTACCGGGTTTAAAATTTATAAAAGACGTCGGCTATATCTCCAAAACTAAAAACTTGGAGAGTGTTTAAAGGCCAACAGACTATAACAAAAACAGTTAACAATAACATAATAAAAACACTACTTAAGAGAACTACTTTTATGGTGGATAAAAATAGTATTACAATTTTAGTGCACTAATTTCTATGAAGTGGCCAATTTCCAATTTCCCAATAACAAATAAAACTAAATGACTCGAAAAATAATCTAGGTCTCCACATGGCCCCCGTCTTTTTGCATACAAATGATTGTCCTTCTAGAAAACTCTGACAGCGTTTTTGATCATATGAGGAGTAACTAGCCGGATACACTGCCTTATAGTTTCTTCCAGGTGATCAATTTCATGTGCTTGTAGACTAATTGCTTCAAATGACCCCACAAGAAAAAATCTTGGTGTGTAATGTCCGGTGACCTAGGTGGCCAGGGTATTTCTGAACGGCGTTCTATCCATCTTTGTGGAAAAGTTCTATCCAAATATTCGTTGACCCTGGCTGCGCTGTGACAAGGAGCTCCATCATGCTGATACCAAACAGCCTGTCGCGCGTTTAATGGCAGGCCGTTAATAAATATAAAAATTTCGATTCTTAGGAAATTTAAGTAAATCTCACTATTAATATTTCGATGGAAAAAATATGGACCCGCTATTTGATTATTTAAAATACCGCACCAAACATTCGTTTTGAAATACGTTTGGTTACGGCATTCGATTACGAAATTGGGGTTCACATCGCTCCACCAACGACAATTCTGGGAACATACGACACCACTAGAAGTAAATGTTGCCTCGTCACTGAATAAAATTCTCCTTGAAAAGAAAATGTCGTCTTCAACTTCTCCTTGGAACCAAGCACAGAACATGAAACGCGATTCCATATCTCCAGGTTTGAGCGTGGGTACAAATTTTGGCTTATACGGATAAAATTTATTTATTCTAAGTATTTTACTAGCAGAAGCTCTTGACACGTTATCTTGAACTGTGTTCTTTATTCCTTCCAATGAAATTTTTGAATTTTCCACAACCGCTTGCAATTCTTGTAATTGATTTTCTTCAGTAAGTGTTCGACTGCATGTTTTTTCTTGAAATTATTTTCGACACAGCCAGTATTCTTAAATTTATTTCCGACCGTAACGTGGCTAATATGTTTATTTGGGTGTCTAGTATTGAAAATTTCGGCAGCCTCGCGATGCGTCTTATAATTATCGCCAATAATAAGAACTATTTCTATTTTTTCATCATCAGTCAGTTTAATCATCACTTTTATTGTTTAAAGTAACTAAGAAACGAGAAAACCTTTTTTTAACAAAAAGTTCACGTTTTGAAACAGAAATTATAATTGCCAAACTGTCACTGTCGCTGCTAAAACGCCTATTCTGTTACCAACAACAGTCAATTGTTTCAAAGCCTATACTTATCCAGAAATACTTATTTCCAAAACTGGGTCTTCCGCAAAAAGCGCTCGTGGCCTAAAATTTTTTTACCGCAAATCTTTACGACTATTAGTTTTGGTCTGTGCGTTTTAAGAAGTCCGATATCGGATTAAATCACCAAGGTATGTTATCGCTTTTAAAACAGTAAGTCGGTTAAGTTACAATATCTTCGCACCTTCCCTATACTTGATCACACCGAACATCCCACTGGTTTACTGTATTCTATTTCGCTCAGTAATAGAATCCGATATCGGACTTCTTAAAACGCACAGACTTTATAGCCGACGTCTTTTATACATTTTAAACCCGGTACTTTTTGAAGCCACTCTGTATGTCCGACATACAAATATTCTTGTGCAGATTTATTTTCTCACCAAGCAGGACTTTTTAAGAAGAGGAATTTTTTTTCGTAGAGTTAATAATTAAAAAATTTCCCATTTGGTAAGAACTTCCAAAGACACGCTGTATACAAAAAAAATAATATAATGAGTAATGAGATGCTCTCGAAACCGGTTTTATTACCTACGTTTATTCCCCTTGCTCTTCTTTACTAAATATAAAATAAGTGCCACTGTGTATGAAGAACAATCTGCACCTACCCTGGTTTCCCTAACATTTCTTGTAGCATTTCAAGCCTAAGACAAACTTTGTTTAAAATGGGTTTAAGTATCACACAATTGATAAAAGACAAACCGTAATGGAATCTCAACGTTTACAGGAATGACATCATAAATATTTAACGACTATTAAAAAATATATAGCAGAAATCGATAAATTATCTAGCTTGACAAAACATGGTTCGATACATATATGACACTGCAAAAAAAAGATAGAATGATTTTTCAAAAAAATGTCAAACCAAGGCTCCCTCAGGTAGCGGCAAAGGAATAAGAATGAGACCCGCAGGTTCACAAACACACACAGCACAATCATGTTTCAAAAAATTTCGTATTAGTTTCTCCAAAAGATTTTAAATATTCCATAAATATTCCGAAACATTTATGATATATTGGTGAAATGTTTCAGAAATCCAGAAATGTCCCATAAAAGTAATATTTCATTTTATGTTTCTGAAACATTTCATAATTGTATTTCTGAAATATTTCAAATTAGAGGTACATACTTTCCAGAATTTTTTTTTTGAAATTATATAAAATGGAATAATATATCATTCAACATCAAGAACATATTTATTTAAAAAAAAACAAACTATTATTAAGTAATAAATATGAATATGCAAAATAGGGTGCTTATTTATCTCTAAAATCCTTCTTTACAGCGGCCTGAAAGTGGGTATTTAAAAATTAATAATTTTAAGTAAGAATAATAATAATATTATATGGGTATAAAGGTGCATTTATAAAACTTTTCGTCACAGCTTCCGCTCGTCCCCACCGTTCCCGTCGCAACTTATCCTTAAGGGGAATAATGTATGCATTTATAAAAGCCGTCACCGCTGCCTACCAACTGAACCACGATCAACATGACCAATTTTTAACTCGCTGACCTTGAGTGGTTCGTCGTTCCTGCTTAAGCCAATGGAATACACACATTTAATAAGAAACATAGAAATATTTTTCATCTTCCTACGATTTCAGCATTTATAGATAATAGACAGGGCTTAACTTATCTTATAATTGAAAAATAATATTAAATACTGGTTACATTATCCAGTTTTTTAAAGAAAATTAATATTCCAACTTCAAAATGTGTTTTATAAATATATACCCTAAGAACGGTGGCGACGAGCGGGAATGGTGACAACGAGCAGGAGCGGTGGCAAAAAGTTTTACAAATCGACCTTTATATTATAGGCCCCTGGTAGAAAAATACCAATCTCTAATATATCAAGAACGCTGCGTATATCAATGTTTCATTTTATAAACACTATTAATACTACTTATTCCATTATAAAGACCGGAAAGTTTAGCCAAAATTTGTTATCAGCTTATATAGGTATTCAAAGTTCTTACAATTCACGGGTCAAACAAAGTTTGCACTGCGAGAGCCACAGTGCAACAATATTTCGTACCTCTAGTTCTGTCCCGAAGGGAGATGATACCTTTACTGCATCTTTTATTATTCTATTAATGTTTTTGTAATTTAAAAATTTTCAATTCTTCATCTGTCCCTTTACTGTTCAATATTCTAATTTATAACAGTAACAACTCAAGTTTAATAAATAAACTAAAGCGAGGAAAATCATAAAATGAACCTAACCTCAAATTATTAATATACGTATTATTACAATAGATATATACAATGGTGCACAGTAAACAAGACGAGACTAAAAAAACTACAAATAATACAAAATAGGACGTTACGAATAATAACTAACTCACACCGACATGTACCAGTGACAGTACTTCATAACGATGCAAACTTAGAGACAATGGAACAACACATAACTAATAACAAACTACAATAGACGGACAGACGTATCGACCAACCCACTTATAATAAACTCACACATACGTTCAAACCCTCTACAGACTCTACACTCATACCGTTTCCCTAAAGATTAGCTCCCACCCTAGCTCAACTAAATGAAATAGAATATATTCAAAAATGACATCAAATTAATCTCAAGAAACAATGAAAATAAACAAAGAAGCAATAAACATCTGGAAGAACAATAAAAAAGAACACACAACCTTCAATAGTCACCGAAAAGGAAGACACGAATAATGAATAAAAGTAAAAGCCAAATCTGGCTAACTTAAGAAACTGACAATATAGCGACCTTAGTTTTATTATCCATAATAAAATTATTCGGTAGTAGCACAGTTTATCTGAGGTTTACCCACAAATAAAAATGCTGAATAATAATTATTGTTAATTGAACAGTACACAAGCAAAACATAAAATAAGGAGAACCCGTGGAGTGAACGGGCTGTATCTGGTCCGTCAAAGGTAGGGTGTGTCAACTGTCATTTTGGGTGTAAAGCTGGATTTATAAACTCGAAAAGTTGGCGAGGTTGAGGTTCAGTTGGTGTTGGAAATAGGATTTCAATTTAAACTAAAGGGAACACTTAGTTCCATTTATACACTCGTTCATGTTGTTCATGTAAAGCTCATGTAAGGTTCGAAAACTTCCCGGGTAGTTCGAGATAACCAATTTTTATGCTCGGAATTCGGAATATCTAACCTCACAAACTTGATCATAACTTCAACCTCACCAACTTTTCGAGTTTATAAATCCAGCTTAATGCATCTGAAATATTTCAGAAATATTGATATGAAATGTTACGTTTTTGAGACATTCGAAACATATCGGAGATATTTCTGAAAGGAAGTGTGCTGTGTGGGTTTATATTAGCTTGTTTGTATCTCTGAGGCAATTCTTCATAATAACTACCAACATTAATCTCGCAATACTGAATTACTGAAATATATTCACTTGGAAGCTGAATAATTATATTTTTCAATTTTCTTTCAATCTCATGGACACAGTCGCACTTTATTTGAGTGTGATACTTTTGCTCAATAACAACATTGTGCTCCACCGACGAATGTAATAAAGCATTGGAAAGTATGGCATTACGATTTTGGTAGCAACAGCAGTCAGAAAATAAAACAATTGGTTTTATATCAGTAAGATAATTTTCTTGAATGTGTCTTATTATACCAGTGGTAAGCACGGAAGCACTCAAATCCCCCTCTGCTTCTTTCCATAGATAGTGTACACATTAATGCCTGTACTGTAGACAGTAAAATTATGCCATTGCAGTTTTGTTTCATAATAAAATGCACCCACATTAAGCACTGGACATAATTTTACTGCCTGTATTCATGCTACACGTTATTCTGCATAGCCTTTACCTTATTTTTTATTTTTTCAGCTCTTGTCGTGCTTCTTCTTTGCATATGGTTATTGTATATTTGATCGTTAATAATTTGTTTCATTTTAAATGAGTAGCACGCATCAAATTCCTCTTTCCTTAGCCGAAAAATTGACAAGTTTATTTCGTCGACCATGCAGCTGAAAGGACAAAGTGTGTAGGGGTCTATTTTACACAACTGTCATTTCTCTTTGTATATGTAATAAAGCTGAGACTTCCAAGACTATCCAAGAATGTGCCATTTTCTCCTTGAGCCTCAAGGTACCCACAAATATTCGTTTGCATACTTGAAGTTTTATATCATTTAAAGTTAACTGGTAAATAAATGTAAAAGATCTTCGTGTTTCTGGAATTTTGGAATTTTGAAAACATCTTTTCTGAATCCACTTTAGATATAGAAGAATACTCGCTTTGATTTTTTAAACACTGATCCGAGTCATAAATAACCAAATTTCTTGACGAACGTTGTTGGTTATGACTTAATTTTTCATCATTGTTGCGAGTAAATACCGAATGAGCCTTCCCTTTTATTATTTTTGTTTCGCTTCCAAGTTTTTAGACTTGCTCTTTTAAATCTCTCATTTCTTGTATGATTTCTAGAACTTTCTGATAGCTCTTCATGTATAATTTCAGTATCTTCTTGTAAAGAATTTTTACGTATTTCTTCATTCTCTTCATCTTCTTCAATTTCATCAGAATCGAAATTCTCCGTACTAGAATAAACCGGCTTTTTATTCAGCTTGATTAGGCTTATTTTTAAAAATTAAACCAGCATCTACTGCTATTTTTTTTTCGTGTTACACGCGATTTCATTTGGTATTAATTTTTTTCAAAATTAACTCCTCACAACAAAAAAGGACGCTAATTAGATTTATTTTGGCCAGTTCTAATAAGACGTATTACACATAATTTTCTGCAAAGTTGTACTGGTAATAAGACGTATCAATACAACAATTTAAAAAAAGCGTACATGGAATTGATAATTAAAGTTAATACATAGTACATATTGATATAGTTACTTTATTGAACACTACGTATCACTTTTAATGTAAAACTAACGAGCATTTACGATAAAACACTTTAATACTTAGCAAACATCGACACGCTCTAACCGGCTAAACAAACCAGTGGGCAGTGGGACGCGCGAAATTACATGCAAGAATTTAAGGTTTATCATACGACATATTTAAATGGTACATTTTGATTGCATGGTCATAGGTTTACGCAGTGGCGACGCGTGACTTTTTCTAAAGTGTTACCAAAACCAGATGATGACTGATCCAAGCCTGTGGGATAAAATAAAACAAATCACTATTCCCAAACAATTTATAATAATATATATGAAACAACAAACAAACAACAAACAATAAAAAAAAACTAAACATACAATTCTACTACAAAAAATAACACAAACGAATAAAGTAGGAAAAACATATTTTGAAACTATTGTTTATTCGGCGATTTTCTTTATTTGCAAAAATGTTAATAACAGAATCGTAGAAAGAGGTTTTTTTTATTAATTCATTTAAAAAGCGTTTCTCAATGGAAATTAAAGAAAGTGACGACATTCGATCTTGCAATTGAGTATTTCTTTGGCATGTCTTAATCCGCTTCATTGCTGAAAAACTTCTTTCAACGGATGCACTTGTAGCCGGAATTGTTAAAAATAAATTTGCCAATTTAAAAGCTTCCGGAAATGCATTATTAAGCTGTGAAGATTTTAAATATTGATAAATTTTTTGCAAATTTTTTTTAACATAATCTGGATCATTATAAAGAACTATCAATTCTGTTTGTAACTTTACTGTGTCAAATTTTTGTCCATATAGCTTTACAAGTTGATGAAAGGCGCTATCTGGAAATTTTTTGCATAATTTTTGAAATTGTCAAAATCATATAGTGCCAGACATTCTAGATGCTTTAAGTCAGAAAATCTGTTTTTAAGTTGAATAATCATGATGTCAAAAATTTCAAAAAAAAGTCGTCGATAAGACGTCTCTTTATCTTTGTTAATATTTGTAATTCGTTGCCTCTTATTGGTTTTGGGTACATCATCATTTACAAAGTTCTCTTGTTTTGACCACAGACGACTACTAACAAGTACTAACAACGAGTGAGTAACCAAAACAAAAAATGGTAACAAGCGTACATAATATCGCGGCGCGCCTACGCTCTCGCGCTGTAGAATTCAAGCACGCGACCAGACACGAGACGGCTCCGATCAGTAGCCGACGGACCATCACGCGTATCCACAAATGAAAGTGGTAACATGCAATCGAGTCTAGGCGAGGCAGCTTCATCGCGTTATAAACGCATAACCCGGACAGTATAGAGCGTATTATTTTCGTGCGGATAATTGGCTATTAAATAAAATTATTTCACAGTAGCCATAAAACATAAAATATTTATTTTCAAGATTTTTAACTGTTACCAATGGTAACAGTGGTTACATGGACGCTCCGCCACTGGGTTTACGACTCATTACAAATAAGCGCAGATTAGTATTTTCTTTTATTGGCGCGAAGATCCAGTGTTTAAAAAAAAGTGGGTTACGTCTATGAGCCATCGATATGTCCGCTCCCATTGACAGTAAACTTGTGCATATTTGCCTCGGATTGGGCATTCCCATATATTATGGCTCATTAAAATTTACAAACTGGACACATATTTAACTTCCTATAATTTTCTATAGGTAGAGGAGCGATGGGTAATACCGTACACCTAAGGCTGAAAATGAATTAGTCCTAAACCGTAAATATTACAGATACAAAGTTTATCCCTATGATTAGCGTATATGTGTTAATTAAAACCCACAATGTCATAATCCAGGGCCGTTCCGACCCGGGGGTGCCAGGGTGCGGGGCAAACGGGCGTCAAGGGGGTGGCGACAGCCGCCTGGTTAAAAAAAATTAAAACTAATTTATTAGTAAAATAATCAATATAAAAATATCTTTATACTAGGTAACTATTACATCTACATTAAATCGCGTCGCATCGTTGGCATTGTGTCGGCCCGGGCGGTTTTTGTCAGGTTGCAGGAAAATACTCGTAAGTAAAGTTAATGATATTTTTTTTCTTTTGCGCGGTTAAAAATTCAAATAATACATTTATGGTGTTTTAATATTTGTTTTGCAAAAAAAAGCGAAAATTCATTAAGTACTTAATTCTATTTAAATTGTTTTCATTTTGCAAATGTAAAACATAAAATATATACTACAGGAACAAGTCTAAACTAGGATTTTTGAACTGCATCACCTTATCTTTTTTTAACAGATGCGTGGAGTATGGCAATTTTTTTGCCTAAATCGGGAAAACACAACTTCTCTTATTACAGTAAACGTAGGGGGAATTGTTTTTAAAATATGAACGAAATTAAAATAAAGTCGATTTGGAACGTTTCTTTGCAAAAGTCAATCTTTATCGAGAAACAGCTTAATACATTGCGCCTTTTTTTATAAGTTCTTTACAAAAGGTATGTCAAATTTCGACGAATCGTTATATCATATCCTAATTTTTTTTGCAGATGTCTGATAATCGACTAAAGCTTTCTGGGGCCCAATACAGAAAAAGAAAACTTGGAAAAGAAAAGAATTAGTAAAGAATGCTAAAAAATATTTTCAATCCCAGCAAGATCGCATAAGGCGCCATCAAGTTCCCCAGATACAAATGTGATTGAGACCGAAATCACAAACCCCAAGGAAAATGTTGTAATTGCAGAACCAAGTCCTGAAACCAGTGAAACCGTGACCAAAGACGCCTCAGAAGATCGAGGTTGGCTGCTAGAAGTAAGTTTTAAAGATATTCTTCATGTTTATTATAAAGATGATGTTTATAAGGATCCTAACTGTTGGCCTTCCGTAGGTACTATCGCACAAAATTAAGTTAATTTTAGTAGAGTTAGGCCTTACCCAACTTACAGAAATGGATGTAAACTTCCCTTTAAACAAAGATAACAGAGCTTTCTCATTTATTTATTATAAAAAAAAATTAAGCAACGGGAAAATAATTCGAATTAAGAGTTTGCCTAGTGGATTCTAAATTAAAAGATTGAGTATTTTGTTTTCCTTGCAATTTATTTAGAACTTTTTTTACTGCCTTTGTTAAGGGATATAACGATTGGAGACATTAAACTCAGATTATAGAACGTCATGAAACATCAAAAAGTCACATTTGTAATACAAAATCTTGGATTGATTTAAATTAATCAGTTTCTTTTAAAATAACTACTAGTTCTCCAAATGAGAAATTAATAAATATGGAAAAAGATAGATGGCGCTCCGTGTTAAAAATTATAATTAACTATACCATTGAATTCTTAGCCGGTCAAAATTTGAGTTTTAGAGGCAAAAATAATAAATTATACGAGCAACAAAATATAAACTTTTTAAAATTATTTGAAACAATTGCAAAGTTTAATGATACGATATTAGACCACCTCACCAGAATCAGCAGAAATCCATCAAATCATTATTTAGGTGTTCATAAAGCAGGAAAAATTAACTTTGACCTTGTAACCACTTACATACAAGAATTTCTGCCTCTCACTATGTGTTTTAAATGCAGGGGTTTTGGACACCCAGCTAAATACTGTCAAAATAAAGAATGTTGTCATAAGTGTGGTGGGGAACACTGGGCAAGAGATTGTGACGTAGACACTCTGAGCCTAAGGTGCCCAAACTGCCGGGTGATGGGGTACGGTGAAGCTCACCATTCTGCAAGAGACCCAGAATGTCCCACCTATAAGCGAAAAATGCAGAGAGCCAGATTGTATGTTAACTTTTTTTTTTTTTTTTTTTTTTTTATGATGAGGCACAGCACTACAGGATAAATCCTTTATGGCGCTCTAGGAGCGGTGCGTGTGCGCAGGAAACGATTCACGTTGGTCTTGAATCTTTGGAGACTATACTCGTTGGGGAAGACGATCTCAGGGAGGTCGTTCCAGAGTGATGACGTTCTCCAGATGAAAGAATTTTGAAACAGTGTCGTTCGAGGGACACTAAGCTGAACCACGTACTGGTGGGCTGCAGTGGCTCGTCGTGTACTTCTACCATGCACCGCTCTGGTGGTATTAAGCGGGCAACCTCAGTTGAACACTTGCCATGAAAATATTTGTAAAATAGACTCAAGTCGCCAACCTGCCTTCGATGTTCAAGGCTTTCCAGGTTGTTTGTCAGACTATGGTCACCGATCAAGCGAATGGCTCTTCTTTGAATGGAATCTAGCAATCTCAGGGTATGTTTAGGAGCAGAGCCCCAAATATGCGAACAGTACTCCAGTGATGGTCGAATTTGGGCTTTATAGAGCATCAAAAGTTGTTGGGGTGTATAGAGGTTCTTTGTTCGGAAAAGTACTCCAAGCTTCTGCGAGGCTGCCTTAGCAATGGCCGCAACGTGGCCATGCCAAGACATATGACTATCCAGATTAACGCCCAATAAATGAATTGATGAAGCCAAGGGAATTGAGTGTCCCGCCACAACTATATCCGGTTTTTCAACATTAACTTTTTTAGAAAAAACTGCCGCCTGGGTCTTTTTAGCGTTAAATTCTACTTGGTTACTGTCACCCCAAGACAAAATTTCTTCCAGGTCTTTGTTGAGATGTGAGACCTCTTGCTGCCTATAGAGATGTGCATTAGCAGCCGATGTCCGAGCATCCAAAGTAAAAGTTGAAACAAGTGTGCTGTCATCAGCGAAGCTATATATAGGATTTTTAGTTTTTTCCAAAAGATCGTTAATGTATAGTAAGAAAAGGGTGGGCGACAATATAGAACCTTGAGGGACTCCGGCGTTGATGTTAAATGTGTCTGAAAGAAATCCGTCCATCGCCACTCGCAGAGAACGGTCTTTAAGAAAGCTCGACAGCCATGAACAAAATTGAACCGGCATTCCGTATGCTCTCACTTTAGTTAGGAGCCCCTCATGCCATACTCGGTCAAAAGCCTTGGAAATGTCCAGTGCTACCGCCCGGGACTCCCCATGGTGTTCTATTGCGTTGTTCCAAACATGAGTAACATAAGCGAGAAGGTCTTCTGTTGATCTAGACTTACGGAATCCATACTGGCGGTCACTAATAATGTTGAAGCCTTCCAGGTATTTTAGTAATTTTTCGTTGATAGCCTTCTCCATAACTTTTGATATAACCGAGAGCAATGCGACTGGACGATAGTTGTTTGGCAAGGTCTTCTTGCCTTTTTTGGGTATGGGCTGGACTCTCGCAGTTTTCCAGCAAGAAGGAAATATTCCTTTTTTGTAGGATAAGTTAAAAAGCCTACAAAATACCGGTGTCAGTTCGTCAGCGCATTTCTTAATTACAATGACTGGAATATCGTCAGGACCAGAAGCCTTTTTAGTGTCGAGACTCCCCAAGATTCGCTTAACATGGCGGTGGCGAAAGACAATCTCGGGCATTCTCGATTCTACAGGGGTAATGTTCGGTGGAGTACTTCCCTGAAAATTTACCGTTGAATGTGAAGAGAATAGTTCCGCCAGTAAGTTTGCTTTTTCCTGTGCTTTGGTCGCAATGGTGCCATCAGAACGTGTTAGAGGTGATGATGAACAGCCGCCTTTTTTAGGATAAACAAACAACGTAATAATAAAATTTGTGTTATACAAACCTTACAAGAAGACAACATAACCATCATTCACCAAAACTTGCAATCGATAGGAAATAGTGTTAATTTATTAGAAGATCTTCTTGAAGAAAACCAAAAGTGTCATGTACTCTGTGTAAAGAACATTGGAAATTAGCTACTCAGTCAACAAATTATGGTATTTCGGTTTAAAACTTAGTAAGCAGTTTCCGAGGCAGTTTCTATAGAAAAGAAGAAAATAGACATGGTGGAAGTGCAATTTATGTAAGTAATAACATTCAATGTAAAGCAAGGAAAGACTTAATATCTATAAGCATGGAGGGTATTTTTGAAAGTTGCAGCGGCGCAGTTTAGAATAAATAATAAAAAAAATAATTGTTATATGTCTATATGCCAAATGGTGATATAGTTGATTTCCTGGGAAAGTTTGAGGAATTGTTGTCTTTGTGCATGGATGAGAGCAGTATTATACTTGTTGCAGGTGATTTTAACTTACATTTTATATCTACTAATCAAAGAGTAAAGGAACTGCTTTCAATTCTTAGTTCATTTGACACATTAAACATATGATAAAGGAACCTACAAGGATTACAACTGACACTCAGACATGCATTGATAATATATTGACAAATTTTAAGGGCAACTATGCCACTCAGATCTTGCACTCTCATATTTCCGACCACACCGCACAATAATTGGTCATTTTCGTGGAAAATAAGACAAGTCGTTTTACCGAGAAAAGAATTTTTAGTGAATCAAATAAAAATAGATTTAAATCGAAACTTTTAGCAAGAGATTGGAATACTGTATACATGCTGGAGAATATCCAAGTAAATAGTCAATGGGACATCTTTATGAAAATACTCTTAGCAGATTTTAATGAATGTTTTCCGATAAAAAAATTTCCAGTAAAAAAGTGTAACAAAACAAAACTTTGTCAGAAAAGTCCAGAGATACAAGAGTGCAAGAGACAATTAGATGTTTTGTATGTTTATAAAAATGTAAATAGTGTATATAAAAACTTGTATAGCTCTAAAAAGAAAGAATAGGACACCCTGTTAACTAGACACAAAAAAGTAAACTGTGCGGATCGTTTAAGGGTATCAGACAATAAAACAAAATGTGCATGGACAGTCGTGAACGAAATTATAGGAAACGTTAAAACAAAAGACATTAAAGTTGAAGGAGATAAAACTCTGATGGCTAATTAGTTTATTTTCTGGTGCTTCAAACAATCTATTACAGCAATTAGAAAATATCTCTTTTACAACAAATATACAGGGTTGAAAGAAGTCGTCCATATTCTCAAAGAGACCGGATTTTACAAATCTATGGGGTCGGTAGACACAAAGTCTCGGTCTCAGTAAAATTTAACTTATTGTGTCTACCAACCCCATAGATTTTTAAATATACAGGGTGTTAATGATACCATTTCCTTACAACCAGTAGACGCTAAAGAAATAATTAATATACATAGTTAACAACCTTAAAAACAAATTAAGTAGTGGTATTGACGAAATATCGACTTCCCTTATTAAATACATAATTACAGCTATTACCCAGCCCATTGTCTATATCTTTAATAATTCACTCAGATTTGGCGTATTTCCAGATAAGTTAAAAATTGCTTTATTAGTTCCAATTTTTAAAAAGGGCGATGAGTCGAAGCTCGAAAACTACAGACCAATTAGTTTGTTACTATATTTCTCAAAGATCCTGGAAAGAGTGATGTGTGACCGCATTATGGAATTCTTGATAGGGCACAGCATTCTTGAGGAAAATTACCCAAATTTAAAAAAATGGCAAAAATGTAGGTAACAAAAATATCTTTGCAACGAGATGTTGCTCGACCTCCTTCCAAGTTAAGGTTTTTTATTAGAAATATAATCCCCCTCACTATCGTTTATTTTTTGAGGTGTTTCACCTTTTTCACAAGTCTGTAGATTTAGGATGAACATCTGGTATATCAATTATTTAAAAAAATAACACCGTAACCATATATGTATTAGTACTATATGGCGCCTTGCCCCATTTAACCAATGTAAATGAAGTGAAGCCGAGGTTCCTTGTCGCGTCAGGGTAATTTCGCACAGTGCGCATGCGCGAGTAAAAATAAATAGACGCTTGTCTTTACAGGAGCGGCTAAATCGGGAACTCGGCTCCTAAAATTGCGCCTGCGCGAGTCGGCCACCTGTCACTTTCACGTTGGCGCAGCAAAATTTAAATTAGAAATAAATGATAATGGTTGGATAATAATTAATAATAATAATAATTATAGACTTATATTGGTTAAACAGCGCTAACACGGCATCTAATCCACCTTTTTGGTTCCAATTCGCCTTTTTCAAGTACGTATATTTGGCAACGTCGCGGAGCCGAGTTCCCGAAATAGCCGTTTCTTGTCTTTACAGGAAAAAATTAGGTTATGATGATTTTCAGTCATATTTGACTTTGACAACAGGACAGGAATTTGTAAACCAACATTAAAGTTCTTGGTTTGTTTACGATCTTGTATATTATTTTGATTGAGAAAAGAAAAAGAACGCAGGTAAATATATTAATAAAACTTTTATAATATGTTTAACAATTCTTTTTAGAGTTCAATCGGTAAAATATAAGTTTTTGTAGGATTCTTTGAAGTCCATGCGATTTTTGGTAAAAATAGATAGGAAGGTACCTAATTATATCAACAGCAGCAGAGGAAATTATAATTTTAAGAAATAGACTACCTATTTATTGTTTCTTCCCGAAATTAACGTAAGTAAATGTTGTATATGTAGTATCAATAATAATGCTAGAATTCGAGATGTACGTATGACTTTTATTTCGTGACTTTTTTTACAAATTCTTTATTTTTCAAACTAACTTATGTTCCTTAGCAACTCCGCTAAACTGCTAGATTGAATGAAAATATACCTATCAGGTAGTAACCAACAAAGCAGGTACAAAATCATAACACTTTTTCTCCCCCTTAAATGTACAAAACACCATTAGAGATCTAATCTATTAGGTGCCTTACTATTACGCTTAGATCTCCTTAAACCAGAGGAAGGTTGGTTGGCCTCAGTCATGCAAGACCCTGTAATTTGACGTTTGGCAATACCTCAGCATTATTATCAGTTGTAAAAGAATCTGGATTCGCTTGGAATTCAGGAAATTCAGGTGTAACAGACACATTTGGAGTTTCTATAACAACCTTAGGTATGTTTTGTGCAAAATTGAAATCGCTCGTATTCGAAGGTAGATTATTATTTTGAGGCTGATAAGAATTGTTAGGTAATAGAGGTGTATTTTCCCCCATTGTTCTAATTTGATCAGTGTGTCTTTTCCAGATCTGCGGATTGTCTAGTTTAATTAAGTAGTGTAATTTTCCTAACCTTTTGTGAATTCGACCAAATTCCCATTTATATAAATGTATATAATCACGACATTGTACTCTCTCCCCCACCTGAAATTCCCTTGTATTTTCTATAACATTTTTTTGAATAACTTGTTCAAAGGGTTTAAGTAAATCTAGACGTGTTCGTATTTCTCTATTAAACATCAAATATGATGGACTTATCCCTGTAACTGTATGTGGTGTTCGTCGATAATTTAATAAAAATTTTGCAAGTTGTTTTTCCCGATCAGACACATTACTTTTTAAGGCCCTTAATGACTGCTTGAAAGTCTGAACATATCGTTCTGCTAAACCATTTGTAGCAGGGTGATAAGGTGCGCTTAATTTATGAATTATGCCGTTCTCTTGCAAAAAACTTTTAAATTCGTAACAAACAAAAGTTTGCGCATTATCTGAAACTAAAATGCGTGGTAATCCGAATGAAGCAAAAATTTTTCGTAATAATGTAATTGTATTTCTAGTAGTCATATCTTTAACTATGTGTATTTCGGGCCACCGTGTATATGCGTCGACCAGTATAAAGAAATAAGAATTCATAAATGGACCAGCAAAATCAATGTGTACTCGTTGCATGGGTTCTGTTGGCGTTTCCCAAGGATGTAAAGTTACCTTTGGGGGATTATTTTTATTTTTATTACAATCCACACAATTTTTGCAAATTTTTTCAATATCATAAGAAATTCCTGGCCACCAACAGTATCCACGAGCCAATTGTTTCATTTTAAATATACCAAAATGTGCAGAATGTAATTCGTCAAGAATATCTTTTCTAAGAATTTTAGGAATAACTGCCATTTGTTGTCGAAAAATACAGTTATTTTGTAGTGTAAATTCAATTTATGGTATATTAAATCTATGTTCAGCTTTAATTTCTTTACCTGTTTTAAGTCCTTGTAGTAGGTGGTATAATGAATTGTCTTTTGCAGTTGCTAGTTCTAACTGTTTTAATGTCGTCTGTAAGGTTTCAATTTGACCAATCTCAAATTGATCCATCGTATCAAATGAAAACTCGCTCGTAACCAACCTTCCTCTGTTTTAAGGAGATCTAAGCGTAATTGTAAGGCACCTAATAGATTAGATCTCTAATGGTGTTTTGTATTTTTTTGAAAATGTTTTCCTTGCTGCTGCACTTTGTAGACACCTCCACCTCCTGCACCATGTAATTGGGCTGCATCTCGGACTGAAGTTTCCATGCCAACAGCGATGTCGACAGCTTTTTCTATTGTCAGATTTTTTTGCTCTAAAAGTCTACCTTGGATATTTTGGGTTCTAAGTCCGAAAACAAATAGATTCCTTAATGCTTTCTTCAAATATTCACCAAAATTGCATGTAGTCGCTAATCTTTGTAAAGACGTTAGGTATTCCTGGGCTGTCTCTCCCTCATGTTGTTTCCTTTGTACGAAACGAAAAATTTCTGCTATTTCTAATGGTTCAGGATTATAATGAAGTTTCATTGTATTTACCAATTCTTCATATGTTTTAGATGAAGGCAGATCTGGTGAAATCTTGTCACATAAAACATTGTAAGCATCCGGTCCCATATAATGTAGTAGATAAGCATTTTTTTTTGTCCCCAGGAACAGCAAAAACATTGAATGCGCTTTCCAAACGCATTAACCATCTACTGAACTTCTTTGTCGGATCATATGATTCTATTGAAAATATAGTTTGAATAGCATGTATTGCTCTTGTACTTTCCTGTGTCATTTTCGTATTATAATATTCGAGTTACTGCCTTCTTATTTTGCGTATAAATTCGCTATCCCATCCTCGTCGCCAATTTGTTGTATATGTAGTATCAATAATAATGCTAGAATTCGAGATGTACGTATGACTTTTATTTCGTGACTTTTTTACAAATTCTTTATTTTTCAAACTAACTTATGTTCCTTAGCAACTCCGCTAAACTGCTAGATTGAATGAAAATATACCTATCAGGTAGTAACCAACAAAGCAGGTACAAAATCATAACAGTAAATTAAAAGAAAGAAAGAAAGAAAGAAACGTCCTGTCCGGGTGCATACCTGTGGAACGATAAATCTTTGTTCAGGTTATTACACCTGTTGCAAATAATGTAAACTTTTCTGTTTTGCCTCGGCATCATTACAAAATTATCACACTTCACACACACAATAAAAATTTGCAGACAAGTAAAGATAAACAGTACACAAAAGTGGCTGACAATAATAAAACCACAACTCACAACTCGACGAAACGAGCTATCAACCAAATCAAGATTTGGTAGAGAATTCGAGGTTATGCCGAGTAAAAATGCGACGTTGTCACGTTGTCAGCCTCCAGTTATAGAAAATTTTTATTCGACGCGTTTTAGTTTACAAATGGAAACAAATAATTCGAAAACACTTGTAATTACCGACACGATGCTTTTTTTGCAATTTTTTACCAAGATTTTTTCTGATTTTATCAATGCTCTAGTTTTCTACGACACACTCTTGTGTCCTGCTCTAAAGAAATAAAAGTAAATTTGGCAATTCCCTTACGGAGCATGCGCAGAAGACGAAATTACCCTAAATGTTCCATCTCAGTTGCTGCTTCAACTTATTCAGGGTAATAGCCATATAGTACTAATACATATATTATGACCGTAACTATCAACAAAATTTTATTGCTTGTACAAGATGTACTTAAACCTATAATTAAAACAAGGATTTTAAAAATGCATTTTTATTAATAACATTGTACTTTTTTACAGTTGTAATGCAAAACAAAAACGTGACGCATATTCTTGTCGTTACATTTTTTCTCCCTCTCACTTAGATTTTTGTCATCAGTCTGCTTTGGAATTCTTATTTTAAATGTGTTCAAATAACATAGTAAATGTTACTAACTTAATGTATTGTAAGTAGTAATTATTGCTTTAAAGAGAAATATTTTTTAAAATAAATCCGGAAAAGTTCGAACAAACATTTTCAAAAAATCGGATTAAGTTGTTTTTCAATTTTAAAACAAAACGGAATATATCAAATCTAGTAATACTCACTAAAAGTGGAACACAATAGTCTTAAAAAAATTGTCTAGGTACATACTTTACATTCGGAATAATAAATTAAGGTTGATATTGCCCATTAAAGTCTCGGTCAATTTGATTTTGAGTCTTTTGTCGTCCTGGGTTTTCTCTAGCTTCCCTTTCATCGGCCTCCTATAAAAAGCAAAAAAATATTCATATCTATATTCACACTTATTTTTGCGGTCAATTAAAAAGTTAAAAAGGAATAAGTACATATAGTGTTCGAAATTTTGTTTATTATTTAAACATTCAAATTATTCAATGTTCGAATATTATCTACGAGTATTCAAATATTCGATTTTGAATAATCAAATATTCGAATTTGAATATTCAAATATTCGATTTCGAATATTCAAATATTGAAATTTGAATACTCGTAGTGACATTCGAACATTGAATAATTTGATTATTTTATTTTTAATACATTTAATTTGAATTTTAGCTTAAGCTTCTAAGTATTTAAATAAATTAAAACATTTAAGTATAGGCACTGTACAGGGTGTTTATTAAACATAGCACTAGAGTACATGTGTATCAGTATGGGGTAGATAGTTGGGAGACGACAATAAAAGAGGACTAACAAATGCTTGCCAATGTTTCGCTTTATTGATTTAAAGCTTCTTCAGGGCTTGCATTTAAAAACGGGTTGAGCCAATTTGACATAAAAAAACATAAAAATATAATTTTTCACGACGAAAACAAAATTAGGGTTTAGCTGTAGCTGAAACAATAGATTTTTTTACCTGTTGAGCTTTAATTCCAGCATAGATCAAGTCTAGGCCCTTTTGTACTTCTGGACTAACTGGCGGTGGGGTGGGTAAATGGTCTCCAGTTGGGTGGAAACCCTTTTCGTCGGCGATATAGTTTACTGTGATAATTTGACCGTCTGGAGCTGTGTATGAATAGGAACCTGGAAATACAAATATTGGGAGTAGGTATCCAACAACCTAATATAATTATTACATAAGTTAAAAGTAAAGGCATAGCATAAAAAGACTAGCAGGCGCTCTCAATAAGAAATCCTTTCAAGTTACTAAGTAAGGTTTCGTCCGCAGTCGCCCACTTCGATCATATTTCTGGTGCATACGCACCGATATTGCAAGCGAAACAGCGGAAGCTGGCTAGCCAGCTCTGATCTAATACTTTTTTAAGAGATTATATTATTATCATGATTCTATGAAAAACATTTCGGTAAATAATGCAATTTTTTTGTCAAATAAAACATACAAAATATTAGTTCTATTCAGTGTCTGGAGTATTTAAACACATATAGACAAGGGAAATACATGAAGGAAAATATTTGTTCACTTCTTCGAAATGACATTCTTAAAATGACTGCAATATCCTGCGCGGCACTTATCAAAGTTTTTACGGAATCTTCTAAAAACCTTTACAAGAAGTTGTCTGGGAATCAGCTTTACTGATTTTATTTAAAATTCTGCCTTACTTTTTTGGACGGTGTCGTAAGTCGATGATTGTCTGCTAGAATAATTAATACAAACTGGCCGATATAAAGAGAAACATTGAAAAAAAAGTATAAAGATACATTTTTAGAAGACTCCGTGAAAATTTTGAGGAATTGCGCGAAAGGAATTACAGTCATTTAAGAAATGCCATTTTTTAAAAGTAAAAATTCCTCTTTTTTTCTTTAAGTTAGCAAGTTATTACTGGTTTTTGCAAATTACTAATCGCAGTTTTGTTTTATTGTTTCTACAAAAACTTTAGCAGCACAGCGACTTATTCCACAACCTTCAGTATTAATTATGAATAAAGAAATAATAAACACAAAGTCAATAATTTTCCCAATTTCTGCTCTGTATAGAGGATGTTCGCGCAACAGTCCATTTCAGCTAGACTGACGGTCGGCATCCAGAGAAAATGGCAAATCGCTTGCTTAGGATGCTGTCGGCACACTAACATTTTTACGCTGAGTGCGCCTGCTGGTCTTTCATGCTGTGGTAAAGGTTGCCATTGCCATTGAGATAGTATAAATGGACTGCTATGTGATAAATATGGGTTGTAATGGGTAAGTGAGGTAAGTGATAGTCAGTGGCGGCTCGTGTCAGGCAGTGCTTCGTATAAATCCAATCAGAAGTGAGCGACATGTTTTTTGTTATAGAAAGCAACATTTTTAATTATTTACAAATACCTACTCTCGAACTAGATAAAATAAAATGGTATTTACGTACCAAACTGCTTAAAACGCGAAAAGTTATATTTTAAAATAATATAATTAACGTCCATCTTTTATTTAATGTAAATAAAAAGTTGCTATTCTCTTATATTATACTTTAATTCACATTTCACCCATAAGGCCTAGTAAAAATATTTTTGGTGGTTTATTCTTAAATTGACAAATTTATTCCTGGATAAACTATTTTTATATTATTGACCACCAAAAATAGTAATCTCGGTTCAAGAATACATCTACCCGGCGCGAACAAGTGCAGTACGGATCTCAAGAAAGTATGGCACCCTGATTGGCCAGCTCAAGACCAAATTTCCATACCGCCGTTAAGTTTCATTAGGGATGACGTTGACGTTTTAGCTGCGACCGATCTGGTGAGTGTGCTTTTTAACAGCAACATTAAGGTGTGCGAATTAACATAGCTGACGAGTTCGTATGTACAGAAGAATTAAAAATAGATATTATTGTAGAATGTTAATCTACAAATTAGAATAATAATTATTTTAGGCAGTGCTGCAGCTCTGCAGCTCTTATTAAAAAAACCGCCAGTGACAGTACATTGCATAAGCAGTTTTGAAAATGGCTCTTTTCATACGAGGAATACGCTTGTCGAGTGGTACACTATAGTTTTTTACAAACTACAACATTGATTTCAAAATTTCTACCAGCTTGAATGAACGATTTGTCTGGCGAGTGCTTGGTTGCCTAATAACTCTTTCGTGCAGGGCCATGGTATCAAACGATATGACATAATTGCCAAATTATAAAGGTTCGCACACGGCATGGCATAGCAACCAAACTGCGTGTAAGTTCTTGGAGTGTTTTCAGAGCAACTGTACAAAAAAAGATTTTTTATAAATTAAAAATTACCTTGTTGAACTTGAGCGGCTAGATTTACACCTGCATCTTCTGGATCAGGTCCCAGATCTTTTAGGAAACCTTCTTCTTGTGCGATTATGTTGTTACCAGTTTCATACCTAAATAAGGAGGTTTCTATTAGTAGAATTTTTGGCGTTTTAAGAAAGTTTACGGTTGTTATTTTTTCTATGACAGATAATAACTAATAAATATAAATAATAATAAAATTCTCCCAACACAAGAAGTCACATAATAATATCAATTCAAAAAATATCGATTACTAATAAAATTACTACGGTTTGTCGCAAATTAATGAAAAGGGTTAAGCTTACGCTGCTTTGTAAGAACCATCACTTCCTTGTTCCTTATCGAATCTGATAATAGGGATTGGCGTCGTCAGCTCCCTGAGCCTACCATGGGAGTCCTGTCCTTGGTACTGCTGCTGGGGTGCTACTGCTGGTGGCTGTGAGGGATCATCGTATTGTTCAGCCTGACGTCTTTGAGCAAGGCATACGCCTAGCGTGATGGTTAAGACAACCTGAAATAATGTATAATTTAATAAACAAAGAAATTCAAATTAATTTTCTTTTCTATGGAATCCGTCAAATATAAAAATACAACAAATTACACAAGTTAGCCTACATGACACAAATATTGTAAAAATCACAAATAGAAAAAGAAAAAGAAAGAAACGAGCTATCTCACTTCTGTCAGATTATCTTCTGAGGTATAGTGTGATGAAGACAACAATCCCTAGGTTCTGGGGTGAATTTCTGCTTGCGGCTTCAAAAATATGTAAACAAGGTTCTGTGATGTTTTAACCGACAAAGGGTAATATCATTTAATTCTTCAACGGGTTCTTCAATTTTCTTACTGGCAGTAAACAAGTATGGCCGCTAACCTGGTCGGCTGCGACCTCTGATATTTGTTCAAGAGTGCCCACGTAACCACACGTGTGTGGTGGACCTCCCAGACTAGAGCACTGTAGCGCCATAAACAAACCAGTGTCCTGTTAGACTTTAACGTAAGCAGATGCTCCATGTGGCTAAAACAATAATAGCACGTATTTTGATCTGACATGTGTGTCAGGCAAAGTGATTTTCTAATGTTAAAGTAATTCATATTTTGGGGATGTGTGCCCGGTAACAGAGGCTACCATTCTTTTAAACGTGCAGTAAAAGTATCCTGAATTTCGCAGTTAAATAGACTATATTCTTTGTGTTTAGTTAAGACGAGCACGAAGTTGTGTGGTTTGCAGCTCGTCTAAATACGTGTAAGATTATATTATATTCAAGTTCTGATTCATTCTGTACTGTAAAAACCATTGAAATCCTAACGGCATCTCGGTGCAGTCCTTTAGGGTTGTTAAGATGATGTATTCGTATGTAAATAGTGTAATATTGTAAGGGTGGTCAATATTGGAAGAATAAAAAGACTTAGCGAAATAAGTTGTATTTAATTGGTCTGTCTAGCAAAAATGAAATGAACGAACCTTAAACTGTGGTGACACAGTGTCTATGTTGGGCCAGGGCGAACCTCTGTCTAAAACAAGTAACCTTACCTATATAACTAATAGTATTATGTATACGGGATTTTATTTGGGTTTTTATGTTAGGTAAAACCTTTAACATCTGTTGAGTATCCGAAAACTTATTGGGTCTCCTTATGTAGGTAGAAAATGAATATCGGCTTCTTGCCCTGATTGATGTGTGCGTTGTGCCGCGGTTATTAAGCTTTTAGCGGTGCAAAATAATTTGGTGCCTTTTTCTCAACGATGATTTCGATGTTGGTGATTTTAATGCCTCTCTACTATTAGTTGGGACCATTAGAGAGCCAATCTTTCGGTAATTTATATGTTGCGTCTTGTCTAGCTCTCGTGTATGATAGTCCGAAATAATTTAAAGAATTTGTTAATCATCGGCTCGACAACAGGCTGATAGGCCTGTAGCTCGATGGCGTCGTGGGTTCCTCGACTTCTTTGTAAGTCAAAATTACCGTCGAAACCCGGTGCTTTTCTAATATTTAACGCATTTATTAGGAACTTTACCTCGGTCAGTATAACTTGCGGAAACAACTGAAAGGGGTGGTCCATTGATTTATCAATTTGTATCGTTCTGGCGACTCTTTCATCTCTAGGTGCGTCATTAGTTGGATTATCGCTGAATTGATCGCAGAGTTTGTTTGCGATCAATTCAGCTTTTTCCTTAGCATCAGTTAGTGTCCTGAGTCCTGATTTTTCAGGAATGACATATGAGGGCTTCAGCTGCTCTGATCAGAATCCTGGTCAGCTTCAGCTCTTCTGATCAGAGTCCTGGTTATCTTGAAGATATAATTATCCTTGATGGCCAGGTTCTGGACCTTATATCGTCCCATAGGTTTGACTGCAGTTCTATCAGAATTTGTCTGATAACTTCAGCTTCTCTATTAGCCTCAGCCTTGATGCGAGGGTCATCAGTTCGATACGCCCTGGTTTTTAATAGATTTTTAATTTTGATACGAGATGACAGTGTTATTTTTTGGACATTCAGTTAAGACTTAATTATACTACATAATAAGTTCAGGTTTGTTCAGGTTAGACTGATGAAAACGTAAAACGTCGAAAACAAATATGTAGGTAGATACCCAACTTTGCGCTTAGGTGAAATGATATTTATTTATTAACGGGCAATGCCCAATTTCACAAAATATTCAATGAAGTTAATCTTATTTCTATCGCAGAGTTACATATTAATACATTAATATCTATAATTAAAACAAAAGAACAGATTTATCCCGAAAATTTGCAAAAGTAAGATAGAACAAAACACAAGGAATGGATCTTGAAATTTTAGAGATTCTAGATACTTAGAGACTAATGACTTGCCTTTTGATAATACAAAAGCACACTACACACTCTTTGCGGATGACACTACACTCTCTGTCTCGGCAAGTTCCCTGGATGAAGCGGGGAGGGGGCTGTGGGATGCACAGTTGAGCGCTGCTCAGTGGTTTGGTGCAAACAAGCTGCTTCTGAACCAGGACAAAACGAACAAAGTAATCTTTTCGCTGCGAGATTTGGGGGACGCGACTGAAAACGAGACACATGTAAAATTCTTGGGTGTCCTTGTAGATCCCGAACTAAAATGGAACATCCACATAGATCAAGTGGCGAAAAGGCTCGGAAGCGGCTTATTTGCGCTTCGACGCCTGACTGAGTGTGTTTTTGAAACGGTTTTAAGGGCGGCCTATTTTGCTCTATTTCATTCCACCTTGTCCTATGCTCTGCTGATCTGGGGACATGCGGCTCAGGCTGGTCGTGTTTTTGGATTGCAGCGGAAGGCTGTGCGGGTTGTGGCGGGACTAGGATTTAGGGAGGATTGCAGGCAAACCTTCGTGACTCTTCCGTCCCAATACATCTTGGACAGCCTGATGCACATCAAAAAAAAATCTTGAGAATTACAGAGTGCACGGTGAAGTCCACAGCCATGAAACTAGGGGAAGTAATAACTTAGTTCCGGCATATTGCCGATTGAAAAGGTATTGGGGCATAAATTTTTTTAATTGTTTACCTGGGAGCTTTTTATTCATTTGATGAATTTTTAAATTGTGATTTTGTTAAGTGACAATGTTCAGTTTTTTCTTTTATTGTTAAGTGTCATTGTGTAAACTCTTTGTTTGTTTTTTTTACATAATGTTGATTTCCTTTTTTTACGTGTGTAAGTACTGATTGTATATTGACATTAAACATATAGTTTGATTTTGATTTTTGATTTTGATAAAATACGACGCGAACAAGTTTCATGAAAACCGATTTACTTGAGAAAAAATCGAGCGTAGGATGTTCATTGGCCAGTCTACCCGACCTAGACAAAAAGTTATTCTGGCCATAGTTAGTTCTATGTGCGTGTATCGAGAAGGTGTATCTTAATCGTGTATTCCTAGAAGGAACATGCAAACCTATGTTATTCGGTAAAAGCGGACAGTTATATTTATTATTTAATATATTGTATAGCATTTTAAGGTCCTTGGAATCCCGACGCTCCTCAAGGGTTCTCAGTTGAATGTGAGATTTCAACTGAGAATAGGTTAGTTTAGGCATATTAAGTTTAAAAGCAATTAGTTTTAGAAATTTATGTTAAACTCTTTCTATATTCTGAATGTGAACATTATAACGGGATTCCAGACACTGGAAGCATATTCAAGGTGAGTTCTTATCAATGAGCAATAGCATTTGTGTTAGTGAACTCAAAAGTAACTCGCTTTACAAAACCGAGAAGTTGTAGTGACTTTGATATCATTGATTGAACATGAGGAACAAAAGTAAATTTTGAATAAATAAGTACGCCTAAATTCCTTATCACAGGGACACTGGAAAGTACAGTATTTCCAATCAAATAAGGTTGCCCAAGCGCTGTCCTGGATTTATGAAAAATAACTAAATGACACTTCGACACATTAAATTCCATACCATTGTTCTCGCACCAGGCTTCTAAATGGTTCGAGTCGGACTGAAGTTTTAGGCAATCATTTGAAGAGGAGACCTCTATGTATAGTTTTAAATCGTCCGCAAAGAAGAGAAAGTGACTATGCTCAAAACGAGATCCCAAGTTGTTTATAAACAAGTTTATATATTATGTGTAAGGGGCGAGCCAAGACAAAACCGCAGTACTTTAGCAGTAAAGGAGCTAAGCCATCAGGACCGGGTCCCTTGTTTATGTCTAATGAATTTAAATTCAAGTATACATCTGAGATTGAAATGCGGTAATTTGTGACAGTAGTTTGTTTGATGGTGATTAGGACAAGGCTTGCTACTATAAACTTGAAAAAAATAGTCTGCAAACATATTGGCTATATCTAATCCTGAATCGCTGTAATTTCCACCGTAGTGAAACTGGCAAGGGGTATCACGATTTTTTCTTTCGAAAACTGTTTAGGATTGGTGGTTAAACAATTTTCTGTGAAGGTAATGAAAGTTTTATTGGATTCTACCAGTAGTCTCTTACAGAGCACACGTAATCTAGAGATTTCACGGTAATCACATTGAAGTCCCGATATCTTGTAGGGTTTATATAGGGTGACCAGACGTCCCCGATTTCCGGGGACCGTCCCCTGATCAAAAGTTTGGTCCCTTATTGCTAAACGTCCCCGGAATTTCATAATCCCTCACTAAGTATTTAACTTTTACGTTTGCCTATCATACGGTTTTCCATAACCAAAGATTTCGATCCATGGATTGTACAAGTAGTTAGTGAAAACATTTTACAACACAAAATTCACATGTTCTAGAACGAAGTGTAAAACAATTGTAATAAATGTTTTTGTCCCTTGGGCTCATTTAGAGTTGGTTAATGCCTTAACCCTTGTTAATTTTGTATTTTTGTCAAGCGATACGTCCAATCACGGTGGCATCAAAGTATTACTAGTAATTGTAAGATTCTTTAATCCTGCTGAAAAAGAAGTAAAAACAAAACTTCTGGATTTTATTGAAGTGTCGAGAGAAACATCGCTTACTATTTCAACAGAAATCTTAAAAGTGATTGAAAAATTTAAACTAGATAATAAAGTTGTTGCTTTATCAGTAGACAACACCAATAGCAATTTTGGTAGACTTAAAAGAAAATCGGGTGAAAATGTTGTACATTGAAATTAAATTTCGGAAAGTCAATTTTAGGCTTACGCTGTGTGGCACATGACATAATTTTCCACAATAGTGCGCATACAGCAATAAATTGTGTTCCGATAGACGTCGAGGGAATGGTAACAAAAATATTAGGATATTTTCATATTTACACCGTTCGTGTAACAAAACTGAAAGAGTTCTGTGAATTTGTTGATCAAGAATATACTAGAATATTGGTACATCTGTCTGTAAGATGGTTGTCTTTAATGCCCGCACTAAATAGAATTCTACAAATGTATGGCCCATTGAAATCGTTTTTCTTATCTGAAGAACACTGCCCTATAATACTAAAGAAACTGTTTGATGATCCAGCAACGGAATTATGGTTACTGCTCATTCATGGAATCCTATGCTTGTTTCACGACACAATAATAATGTTGGAGGTGGATCAGAGGAATTTTATCAAATCTGCCCAAATTATGTTCGATCTTCGTCAGAAGCTGTAAGCGCGAAAAGACGAACAATTTATTCCAGTCATGGTAAAACCATTGCTGACAAAACTTGAAGATTAAGGGCTTTTAACTCGGTCATCATTTTTTAATATAAGCGATGCCGTATATTCTAGAGCAGTCGACTGTTTAAATTCGTGGTATGAGTACTCTGATGATCTTCGAATGCTAAAATGTTGGCTTTTAAAACAGATTCCACAAAGAGACGAGATTGAGAGGTCAATTGACTTTATAATAAATAAATGTAGTAATTTTTATATAGAAGAGGCTAGCTTGTTCGACGAGGTTACCTATTTGCGAGATTATCTTTCAAATAAGCTAGAAGAAAACGAAAGTTAAAAAATGGTGGAACATCTTTGAGCATTTTAAAAACAACTCCATCCCATAAAGCAATTTAAAAAATATAGCTGAATTTATAAAGTGTCTACCTGGAACAAACGGGTGTCTGATTTTTTTTTAAACATGAATTTTATCTGGACAGATGAAAAATTAAGGATGAAAGTCGAAACCGTGAAAGCTGAGCTACAGGTCAAAACGAATTTAGGAATGTCCTGTAAGGATTTTAAAGATCATTTGGCAAAAAATGAAAATATTTTAAAACGAATACATTCTTGTGAAAAATACATTCCACAGTTTTAGTTCTAGTATATCATATCATTAATAAAAGTTTACTATGTCAATTTCAAACTTTTATTTATTATCCTTAACCTAACCAGGAATTTTGACTAAAAGGCTTAAAGAACACCCAGTTTTGACAAAATGGTGAAATTTGTCCCCGGAATAAATCCTGGAAATCTGGTCACCCTAGGTTTATGTGCCTTCTTTTTTTCTATTATATGATGCTTAAGCTCAGGTGAGAACCACCTGGAAAATTTACCAAAGGAAATTCGTTTGAGAGGGACGTACATTTCGATTGCTGAATAAATAAGGTTATATAATATATTTACCATATCGTCCAGGCCAAGATGAGCCAACAGAGCATCCCAGCATATAACTCCTAAATAATTACTCTGTCTATACGGGATAGTCACCTTGGGATTTCTGAGGCGGATGCCGGCTTGGCACAGTCAAGAGCTGCAGATTGGTTCAATGCCAATAGACTTAAGCTGAACGAGAACAAAACACAAAAAATATTTTCTCCCTGAGAGATACCAATACGATAACCAACCCTCCGGAGGTTAAGTTCCTAGGCGTGTACCTAGATCCCAAACTTAGATGAAATACCCACACTGAGAGGCTGTCTGGGAGGCTCAGGAGCTGTGTTTTTCTGCTGCGGAGTCTGGCAGGTAGTGTTTCGTTCAGTACGATGATGTCCGCCTACTATGCGCTGTTCCACTCTGTTATGCCATATTATGGTATAATGGTATGGGGTGGCGCGGGCGTCGGCGGATAGAGTCTTTCAGCTGCAGACAAGGGCGGTGAGAGTCTTGGCCGGCTTAGGTTATCGTGACGATTGCAGGCATGCTTTCAGAGAACATGCCATCATTACGCTTCCGTCGCTGTATATTCTAGAGAATCTACTCTATGTGAAGCGACGTGAGGATCAGTTTCTAACTCACGAGGATGTCCACCACCACTATACTAGAACTAATGGGAATTTAGTAGCATCCTTCTGCCGACTGGGGAGATGCCAGAGTAGACCGGAGTTCATTGCCGTTAAACTTTTTAATAAAATCCCGCCTAACTTAATACCATCACAGATATTCAAACGAAAGGTTAAAATTCTCCTACAGAGAGAAGCGTTCTATAGTGTCCAGGATTTCCTGAACTGTGATGGCCGGGTGTTTCTTTGACGGCGTATATTTGAGTGGCTAGATGGATAGGTGAATGTTGTTGGCCGGGTGCGACAGTGTGTCTGGTTTTGGTGTATATCGTTCCGTCTTTTTTACTGTATGTAATATTTACCTGTGTCGTAATATTTTATTATATTTTAATGTGTTTCATTAGTATACTATATTTTAATAAGTTAACGGTCTCACTGGGCCTTTTTTTTTTTTTTACTTGTGTAAATGTAAATTTTGACACTAATAAATGATTTGATTTGATTTGATTAATTAAATTAAAATTAGCCGACTTGAAGTCTCTGTAATAGCCATCATTTAACAGAAAACTATTAGTTTTGTTAGAGGTGAATGGCAAAATAATGTCAAATGGTGGATGATAGTTATCCTGCAGCAACATGCAATCGTCGGACTAGCGAACCACATAGTCGTTATCTTGAAAAAGCACCAGATCAAGGACTAATAGGAATTGTTCATCATCATATTTAGTTGAAATAAATTGTGGAATTCGCATAAACTCAAAACCACCTACAATGACTCAACCTCGGTTGGGGGAGCAGGGGGTACAGATCTTACAATATAGCTTAGACTGCCATTTCCCCATGATGCATGGGATAGATTAAAATCTCCCAAAATTCCAATACTTGCATGTGGATGTTCTACAGACAACCTGTCGATGTTATCACTAAACGTAATGTAGGCTGCGGTTGGTGAACGAGGCGGAAAATAAGCGCTGGCAAGAATAAGGGATCGCTTTCCAATTTCCATGATGACAAAAACATCTTCTATGTTATCATTTACAGAAAGTTGCCTACTTTTAATAGTTTGATGAACTGTTCGCAATATTTGAGGGTAGCTCCATAAAAAAATTCGCCTGCGGCGCCCCTGCTATAATTCAGCTAATTAAATGAAAAAAAAAATAGTAATTCAATTGCAATTGTGAATAGGACTCACAGCTGAGAAACATAAAATTATTACTAGCTATTTGCGGTAACTTATTATTTAATTTGTTTACGGCGTGAAGCAACAATTAATATGCAGTTTTCTGGTAATGTGATTTTTGGATAAATATAAGAAATGTATTTATGCGAAAGTAGGATTACTTCTTATACTTGCAGATTGCATCGCTTATGTAACATAATCGTTTATGGCAGCGTTTTGTAATAATCGTTAAATAATTTAGCAGCAAAATGTTGTTGCAGGAATGTCGACATAATAAGTGGGCGGTCTTGGTATTTTGGTATTTAGTATTAAGCCATCGATAAATATTGAAGATGGACACATATTAAGGGTTATGTTTGGTCTTCTTTAGCAACATAACGGATTGCTTGAAGAGTCAGACATCGAATGAATTGTGATATTATTTGGTTTAATATTACGTAAAGATTTTTTTTTATATTTGCGTACCCACCTACAGGGGCTTATATAAGTGACAGAAAAAACCTTTTAATAAAAAAGTTGTATACTTTTTCCCGTGTTATCTCTTAGACTTGTAAAAAAAACAAATGGGCATCGCAAAGTTGGAAAACAATTGCAAGTTTTCTTTTTTTAAATTGGACACCCTATATATTCTTCGCCAAGACGAACGATCTCTTTCCCCTGATTTAAAAATTATATAACATGTTAACATTCAGTTCAGCAGTTTTTGAAATTGAGTTTATATGTCACGTTGAAGTACCAATGCGGAACGCCTCGACAACTCGATTATCATCAATCATTCATTCAATTTATCAAAATTGTAAACTAAAATTTCTTTAAAACAGCTGAACCAAATGTTGACATGGAGAATGGCAGATGCAGCTTTCGAGCGACACCTATTGGCAATCAAATGCATCACCTGGCCCGTCCGACAAGAATCAGTCCAAAACGGAGAAGGAAACTCCTGCAATGACCAGACAAGCCGGTCATTATTGCAGGAGTAGCCGCCAGGTGCGCAGCAAGCTGCATCTGCCATTCTCCATCGACTTTTCAGGGTCAAGTAGGCTCTCCAGTGTTGCTTTCTTTCGTCGGATTCTATAACCTCACTGACGAGCCGTTATACGGCGAAACGCGTCTGGGGATGAATCCGACGAAAGGAAGCAACCGTTAAATTCTACAAATGTTGACATGTTATATATTTTTGAAATCAGGGGAAAGAGATCTTTCGTCCTGGCGAAAAATATACCGGGTGTTGCATCGTCGAGCGGGACATAGGAAATCCCAAGTAATTTTAAATGGGGTCAATTTTTGGCTTCCCTAATTATTTTAGAGAAAAATTCTATTTAGGTTTATTAAAGAGCACTAAAACCCACATTCAAAAGAATAACTTTAGATATTTTTGATGAGCCCGTTTACGGGTTATCGCCGATTTCTTTTTAACTATTTCTCCTTTTTATGACCCCGTATTTGCGGGCACCAGTCAAGGTAAAAGATGACTGTCAAATAAAGTTGTCATTTTGAAATGTGTGCTTTATTGTTATAAAAACTCGTACATCGAAAATATTAAAGGTGTATTTATGAGTACAAATTAATCTGAATAAAACTAAAATAAAGTATCCAATTACAAGGTTAATTATGACATTTTACATGTTTCAATATTTTACTAATTAATAGGTAGGTACTATTAAATTGTTAGAAATTTAGGATTTAAGAAGATGTTCAAATATTCCTCCATTGACTGCTAGACAATAACCGAGGCGATCATAAAATTCTCTTCTTACATTCGCTAGTTGATAAACTGAAATTCTATTGCATTCGGCAGAAATAGCATTTTTTAACTCGTCTAGATTTGGGTATTTTTTATCTTTGTATATCCTGTTTTTTAAATGGCCCCAGAGAAAGAAATCATTTGGCGATAAATCAGGAGACCTGGCTGGCCAATTTACTGTATGATTTAAGCCAATAACATTTCCATTAAAAGCACGGTTTAAATATTCTCGGACAGCCAGGGTACTATGTGCCGGGCAGCCATCCATTTGGTACCAAACTTCCTGATTTTCCCTGGCGGCATCATGTAAAGTAGGTAAAATATGATCTTCAAGTAGTTCCAAAAAATATTCTGCATTTAAATTTCGTGTAAGAAATAATGGCCCGATAATATTTTCTCCGAAAATCCCAGCCCATACATTAACTTTTTGTGGATATTGCGTCCTTGTTTCCACAAACCTGTGTTGGTTTTCTTTGCTCCAATATCGATAATTTTGAACATTGGGTTCATTGTTTAAGGTAAATGTGCATTCGTCAGTGAAACAAATGTTTTTTAAAAATTCCCTATCCATGTTTGCTCTTTCCATCATACCAAAACAAAACTCCTGTCATCGTATTTCGTCCCTATCTCTTAGCTCTTGGTGCTTTTCATATTTGTATGAATAATATTTATGTCGTTTCAAAGCTCGTAACGCTGTGGTGTGATCTAATCCTATGTCATCCTCAAGTTTCCTTGTGCTGATCTTCCCATCATTTTCTTCCACGCACAATAAAACTTGCAAGTCCCTATCATTTCTTGCATCTCTTCTTTGTTCCTGCCTTTCTTCACATCTGCAGTTATTTATTACAGTGCCTTTTGTCTCAAATTTCTTGATAGTCCTTTCGACTGTAGATTTTGCAGGTATCGGTCTATTCGGATACTGAGCAGCAAACATGTGTGACACATTTTGATAACTATTTCCTTGATAATACCATTTAATCATCAATATTTTTTCTTCAGAAGTGTAATTCATGGCTAATATTTTCGATGATTTCTTTCTCTGGGGCCATTTAAAAAACAGGATATACAAAGATAAAAAATACCCAAATCTAGACGAGTTAAAAAATGCTATTTCTGCCGAATGCAATAGAATTTCAGTTTATCAACTAGCGAATGTAAGAAGAGAATTTTATGATCGCCTCGGTTATTGTCTAGCAGTCAATGGAGGAATATTTGAACATCTTCTTAAATCCTAAAGTTCTAACAATTTAATAGTACCTACCTATTAATTAGTAAAATATTGAAACATGTAAAATGGCATAATTAACCTTGTAATTGGATACTTTATTTTAGTTTTATTCAGATTAATTTGTACTCATAAATACACCTTTAATATTTTCGATGTACGAGTTTTTATAACAATAAAGCACACATTTCAAAATGACAACTTTATTTGACAGTCATCTTTTACCTTGACTGGTGCCCGCAAATACGGGGCCATAAAAAGGAGAAATAGTTAAAAAGAAATCGGCGATAACCCGTAAACGGGCTCATCAAAAATATCTAAAGTTCTTCTTTTGAATGTGGGTTTTAGTGCTCTTTAATAAACCTAAATAGAATTTTTCTCTAAAATAATTAGGGAAGCCAATAATTGACCCCATTTAAAATTACATGGGATTTCCTATGTCCCGCTCGACGATGCAACACCCGGTATAAGGTGTTCCATTTGGAAAAAGAAAACTTGCAATTATTGTTTTTCAACTTTGCGAATCGCGTATATTTTTTTTGACAAGTTTAAAAGATGACACAGGAACCTTTGTATTAAAAGATTTTTCACTTATATTGACCTCTAGGTATAGGTGGTGCGCAAATATAAAAAATAACCCTTTACATTTTTTAAAACACCCATATAACCATATTATACAGGGTGTTTTTTAATAAGTGTCCGATATTTCACAAGACAATTTCGATCGTAATTATTTCTAAGATAAAAAGTTTATGCTGTGTGTGGTGACTTCTTACCCAAAAATGAGACAAATAGTTCCTATCAACATACATAGTCGCTTTATTTTGAAGATACAGGGTGTTATAGTTTTTAAGCGGAACAAAAAATATCTACGCCACTGCCGTTATCTCTTTTGATAACACTGTTATGCAAGCAGTTTAATGTCTAATGCGAAATACCTTTTGATAATTTTTTGATTTCGGCTTTGTTTAGGAGATAAATGCGATTTTATACGGGTATAGCGATATGCAAAGAAAAGTCATTTATTTTTTAAATCAAAAACCGCTCAGTGGCGTATTTAGGATTGTATCACGAAGGGGGGTCCAATTTTTTTCCTTAAATAAAAAATGCGCCGCAGGCAAAAGTGTTTTGGTGCCACGCCCTTTTTTGGAATACGAAACTTCTACGTTTCGATAGCCCGACCCCAGAAAACGTAAAAATAAAGAAATTTTTAAATATAAACGCCAATATTTGTATTTTAAATATTAGTTTCTCGAAGGTTTGTATAACGTACCTATATTATTTTACCCCCTGAAGTAGAAAACACGGAAGAAACAATAAGATTCAACAATTGCAACAACTGCGGGAATTGCATCTTATGTACGCCACAGTCCAGGATCAATACGTCAATAATGCTATGCCTATATCATCCTTTTTGGGTTTATGATGAATTGAAATGTACAAAGGCGTAGATCGAAGGGCCACATTAAATATTAAAATAAAAATTTCTTAAAATTTTGACTTATAACACGAACTTTTTAAAATTTCGTCTCATAACACGAAATTTTAATTTACATTTTCGAGTTATAACCCGAAATTTCAGAATATCGTCTTATTACACGAAACCTTATTTTAAAATTTCGAATAATAAGTCGAAATTTTAATATTTTGTCTTATAACACCAAATTTTAAAGTAAAATTTCGTGGTATAACTCGAAATTTTAAAGTAAAAGTTCGTGTTATACCTAAAACGAATTTTTAAAATTTCGAGTCATAACTCGAAAATTTAAAGTTAAATTTCGTGTTATAAGTCGAAATTTTAAGAAATTTTTATTTTATTATTTTATGTGACCCTTCTACGCATTCGTAGAAATGATATCGATCTGGAAAATTTGAAATAATGTTGCATGTTGTTTATTGCAAATGAATAAATGTGATTTTAAGATTTCTCTACTGTCGAGCCCACGAGGGTGGGGGGGGAGGGGCGTCCAGACCCTCCGGACCCCCTCCTCCCTAAATACGCCACTGAAACCGCTGGTTATATAAGGAAAAGTCTAGTAACCATTTCTGCTAAGTGATAAAGCGGAATTTTGCAAATAATTTTTATTTTGAGGGAAACCAGTAGCGTATCATTTTTTCCTTAAAAATATCAAAATACATGTTAGCGTGAACTGGTAGAAGTAGAGCAAATCTTTTTATGAAATAAATGTGTTTCTACTAAAATTTAAAATAATATCTAAAGCGGTCTCAAAAGTATTAAGGAAGAACATTTTTTTTTTAATATTTAACACCCTGTATCTCAAAATTAAAGCGTCTGCGGACCTATGTTGATTTTATTGATTTGTCTTATTTGTGGGCATGAATCACCACACGAGTGATGGTACATGTGTACACTTGTACAGTCCCTGCTCTCGTATGGTGTCATTGAATGGGGTGGACTGTATGAAAATACATTACGACCATTAGAATCGGTTCACAAAAGAATCATTAACTGGCTTATTCAGAATATCGTTATTATATTGTAACACAGCAGACAGATAAAAGGACTCTTTAAAAAAAATAAGACGAAACAATTATCATACGAGGAATCTTGTTTACAACTCTTATATAGGAACATGGAATACTACAGTAGGTACTACAGTAGAATTTGTTTATTTAGTTTTTTCCTCTATTTTCTTTGGGTTAATTGTTTTCTTATTTCAAGTTTTTCTTGATTACCCTATTTTTGGGAACACATGGCGTAAAACATGTCTGGTAACTTGCTGTCAAGTTTTAAAGTTAGCAAATGCTGGACATCGTGAATCCTTGTGGGTTTACAAAGATACGTTACAAGGATAATAATTAGTAACAATTAATAATTATTTATGAATGTTGTATTATACTATTACGTTTTGCGGATGATATAGTTTTCGCTCGGATAAGAGAAGCATGGGGAAGACCCCCTACGCGTTGGACGGACGATCTAAGGAGATGTGCAGGCAATTGGATACAGGGAGCTCAAGACAAGAGAGAATGGGCAGAAATTTTATCCTGGAAATCGTAGGAATTGCCCTGTGAAATCTCGGACACTTATTAAAAATCATCCTGTATACTTCAAGATCTAGCACAGAGCGCTAACTTATCTCCGTAGGTATAATAAACAGCGATACATACCTCTATAGCATATAACAATGTGATTGATTCGACAGAGTACAGTTACCATTAAACTAAAGCTTCAATTTTTATGACCGAGGTGCAATGAAACGGTTTCTTCAAAGCATTAAATTGTAAATAAATATCTAAAATGATCTTAATATTTATTGAATATAATTTGTATTAACATGATTATAGGTGTACTAGCACGAATATAGTAATACTTGAAAAATATATAATAATTCCAGTATGAAAAATCCTTAAAAAATGTTTTAATGGCAAGAACGCCTTTTTTCTCCGTCTCAACATCTTTTCTCGATCTTATGCTTCGGTAATCCGTGACATTACTGCCGGATTGCTTTTTAAATTGCGTTATGTAAGATCAAGTACTTTCCATCTTCAATGGCGTGGGTGTAGATCTGGCCATCCTACAGGCTAGTAGGTCGCGAGCTGATGCGTTGAATAACTTTACTGTATACGTTGTACCATAAAAATATATTTTCAATAGGAATGTTGAATTATATTAAATATTTTAATAAAGTGAACTAGCATGATATGTACAAGACCAAAATATACCGTGCGAGCAAAAATTATTATCATCAAAGTGTGTTTTACATCTAAGGCCGTACTAAAGGGCTATTGGTAAGAACAGAAAAAGTGGTTGCAAACGTTCGTGAAATAATGCAAAATACGACAACAAAATGTGTAAGACGCCGGTGTCAAGAAGTGGAAAGATCTTATGGAACATGCACGACTGTTCTTAAAAATTAAGCGCGATTTATACTTTGACGCTTGACGCTTGCCGATCACGTTGACGTGGTCGGTTGAAGAAATATATACACCCATTTATACTTTGACGCTTGACGATGACGTGACGTTCCAGATAAACCAATTTTAACTTTTGACGCTCAACACTCGTAGAAATTCCGTAGAATATGACGTAACAGCCAATAGGACGCGAGAGTATTTGCACGTGATAGGTAACTGTCAATACTGCTCTTTCATATTTGTATAATATTTGTACTTTATTATGTCGTCTTCTGTTTATGGGTCTAATTTTATACTGCCATTTTCGCTTTTGTTTCTTTTTAAGTAATGCTGCTGCTGAAGACAACAAAATAATGAGGTTATGACACGAAAATGTTGAACGTCAAGCGTCAAACTATAAATGCACCAAAAATGGAATTCTACAAGCGTCACCGTCAAACTTCAAACGTGATCGTCAAGCGTCAAAGTATAAATCGCGCTTTAGTTAAATGTTTTCCTTTCTAAAGTGCAAGTATTCCAAAAACTACGAGCTGCAGATTTTGAAAGACGCAGGAATTGCTGCCAGTGGTTTACCCAAAATTTATTGGAAATAAATGATTTATTTTTATGCACTGGTAATGAAACTTAATAAAAAAATTCTTTTGTTATTGTAGATGTAAGCCCAGTTTTTCTTATTATTACAGCTGATTAACTTTTATGTTGCCATTCTGATGAAGGCCATAGCGTAGGCCGAAACGTTAATATACAATGTGACATTTTTTCACTGTTTTGATTTTACACAAGGACCTAATCCCCAAGAACCTCAGTGCATAAAAAAAAATATATAACAAAGTCCAAGAAAACTTGAAATACTGTAAAATAAATGATTTATTAGACCCGAAATTTTTTTCTGATGAAGCCTGGTGCCGCCTCACCGGCTATGTAAATATTCAGAATACAAGCATGTGAAGTAGTGAAAATCCCCATTTTTTTTTTCAGAGTCCACATTGCACCCGTAAGAAATTGATGTTTTGTTGGCTGTTTCCCTATGGTTGGTCCTATTTCTTACGGTTTTCGAACAGACCTTGAATTCTTATCTAGATCACCTTGTTTGACGGTTACGGATTGCTTCATTTGTCCTCATTTGAATAACAATATTTTTAAAACACCAGTTGAAAATTAGAACAGTTACAAGAAAGGATTATCCAAGAATGGTAACATTTCTCCAGAGATGTTGGTCAACGCTTTCAAAAATATGAAGAGACGTGTGAATCTATGCTTGGAGCATAGCGGTGGCCAATGTCAGCAATTTCTATAATTTTTATATTTTTCTGTCTCCATATTTTTATTTTGTTAATAATTGTTATCTAAATCAAGCCCTGCGTTTTCCAGTCCAAGCCCTTTTCTATGAAAATAATTTCTTCTCGCACAATACTAAACAGATTCTGATATTTATTTAGCAGGATCGTAGCAAAGTTTTGAAACAAAAATTATGTAAAGATGATTTTGGAAAATATAGTGATTCTTTAAAACAAAACTGAACCAACATAAACTAAACGGTTTATAGAATAAAAATACATATCCCAAATAAAGACGTAAATAAATAATAGAAGTAAATCCCGTAATCTGGAATTATCAAATCTGATTTTTATAAATCCGTATTTGTGTAGATAGGTATCCACTGGTATTAAATAACTTCTCTTGAAATTTTCCTCACATACCTATTATCTCAATTGCATTATTTATTAATTTTAAGACAATAATTTATTTCCAATTCTTTCTAATTTAAATTTCAATTACCAAGGCTAATCGGTAACATTTCTCCACGTCCTAAAGGTTACGTGGTTTTGCATAAAACATGAAATTGTGCATTTTTATCATCCAAAGGATGTACTTACTTATCTTTTAAATGTCAAAATGATAAAATATGAGCAATTATTTTAAGCCAGCATCAACTTAAAATAAAACATAATAAACAAAATTTATTGGCTATATTTTGTTGGAGAACATTTGATAATCTCTCGGATTTGGATAGATTGTATAAAATAGTACATTGTTTTATAATGAGTAAAAGGAATACTTTTTATGATGAGTCTGAAAGTGCAATTATAGACGAGTCATAACAAGTTGCTTTTACTATGAATGAAACATACTATTTTTTCTTCAAACGTCGCGTCGTTAAAATATATAAAGATAAAAATACAAATTTTAAATTTTTTTCATTTAAAAATGTAAAGTTTCTAATTTTACCTGCTAGCGTTGCTATGGATTTATTTTATTATTGTATTGTTTGATACCGACGCATAATTCGATTTGACAAGTGTCAGTGAATCTTATTACAAGCAATTTCCAAGCTTAAAGCTGGATTTATAAACTCAAAAAGTTGGTGAGGTTGAGGTTCAGTTGGTGTTGGAAATAGGAGTTCAATTTAAACTAAAGAGAATACTCAAGTTCCATATACACTCGTTTATGTTGTTCATGTAATGCTCGAGAGGTTCGAAAAGTTCCCGGGTAGTTCGATATAACCAATTTTTATGTTCGGAGTTCGGCATATCTAACCTCACCAACTTGATCATAACTTCAACCTCACCAACTTTTCGAGTTTATAAATCCAGCTTTAAGCTGGATTTATAAACTCGAAGCCGGCGTCGGCGCTCGCGCTGGCGTGGGCGCTGGGAGTTAAACAAGTGAATCGTAATAGAGTGATTTATAAACTTCGTCGGCGTTCGCGCTGGCGCCGGCTGGCGTTCAACATAAACCATCTTTATCTTTCCAGCGCCGGCGTTCATAGAAAATCCATAGCGCCGCGTCATAACCAATGGGATTTTGATTTTAGCATTTCTGTCAAGTCATCGTTGGCATCTGCCAAACTGTCAACGGTCAATCGTCATTTTAATTTTACTACCCCTAAGATACCAAGTAACTTTGTCTGCCTTGCTAAATCCATATATTTAACTCTTTCTTTTTGTTCTAATAACTGGCTAGAGAAAACACCACCAAGAGTACAAACTAAAAATGTCAGAACTGCAGATTATGTTTTTGTTTGTTAACACTGCGAACGCGAACGCCAAGTTTATAAATGCCCACTATGCATGTCTAACGACGCCGGCGAGAGTTTATAAATCCAGCTTTAATTTCCGGTTTTAAAAATACCATTTTTTTTAATCGAAAAATTATTTAAATAAAAATGTCAGAATCAGAATTTACCTGTACGCCCCCAGAGGTTGCCAAAATTGCAGCAGATGTGTGAACAATTTGTTGCCAACCAAATCCGGTAGTATTTACGAAGCTGCGTTCAAAAGATTCCAGAGATGGTGTAATGAGAAATATATCAAAAATAATAATTCTGAAAATGTAATTTTGGCGTATTTCTCTGAACTGGCGAACAAACAAAAAATGAAAAGTTCAACAATGTGGTCACATTATTCTATGATAAAGTCAATGCGAAATATCAGGCAAGGATAGACATAAGCAAGTTTTTGAAGCTACGTGCTTATTTAAGGAAGCAAAATGAAGGCTACACTCCCAAAAAACCTAAAGTATTTATCAGGGAACGATTTGAAAATTTTCTATCTAAAGCTCCTAATCAGAAGTATTTGGGAATTAAGGTAAATTTATATATTACGTCAAAGAATACAAGTTTTTTTATGAAATATATTATGGTATTTTTAGATTGTACTTGTTATTGGTACTTCTGGTGCATGCTGACGTGAAGAATTTGTAAAAATGACCGTTGACGACATACAAGACTTAGGATTTGCCATTCACATAAGAATTCCTAATAGTAAAATTATAAAACCGCGATCGTTTGCTATTGTTGGGGAACAATATTTAAGCATATATAAAAAATATGCGTCATTACGCCCAGAAGGCATAAATGAAAAAATATTCTCTTTAAAATTTGTAAATGGTCGCTGTTGTCGCATGGTAATGGGAATTCATAAGATAAGTACTGTTCCTAAGGAAGCTGCAGTTTTCTTAAAATTACCTGATGCCACAGAATATACCGGTCACTGTTTAAGGAGAACTTCAGCTACACTGCTTGTAGATGCAGGTGCAGACATTACGTGTTTAAAGCGCCACGGGGGATGGAAATCCAGTAGTGTAGCTGAGGGTACATTGAGCAATCGATGACTAACAAGAAAGATATTGCAAAAAAAAATTTACAACCTCATTTTACTGAACTAATCCCTATTAACATTGACATAAATTCAACATCAAGTGGTTCCACGGAGGGTTTAACGCTAGAAGATACAAAAACAAGTCAGGATCGCAACACCTTGTGTTAATTTTTCTGGGGCCACAATAAATAACTGTACTTTTACTTTCGCTGCCTATAGCAATTTTCTACTGTAGAAAAAAGGAAAACTTTAACGTCAAAAAATTAGTAGAAAAATGTCAAGTTTATTGACGTTTGAAGAAAAAGAATATTGTAACAGATAAGTAGGTAATATGTATATTTTTTTCGTACGCTACGGAGATAAGGACTTTAAAAGCAGCTAACCTGAACTAACCTAAACACTTGCATGCTTTTTAATATTCTATGCAACACACTATATAATCTAACATATTTTTATAGTATAATAATATTATATTATTATATATTATACAATATATTATACAATATACAAGTTGTAGTTTGATTTCTCAACCAAACAGAACTTTCCACTTGTGTCACGGTATAAAACCTGGAAGTTTTCGATATCATTTTGGATATATGTATAGCTTACATACTTTATTACAAAAATTGTATTCTGAACTGAATTGCATTGTAAAAACTAACGGTTTTCAAGGAAAATCGATATACCTAACC
Source organism: Polydrusus tereticollis (assembly GCA_963920685.1). Classification (NCBI taxonomy): domain Eukaryota; kingdom Metazoa; phylum Arthropoda; class Insecta; order Coleoptera; family Curculionidae; genus Polydrusus; species Polydrusus tereticollis. Next base: position 66,744,686 of record OY987327.1, read on the forward strand.
AAAAAATGTGATTATAATTTTTTAACTTAATTTTGATTTGTGTGTCTTCGTAACAAAGGCAAACATTTTGTCTCCCGTTTTGTTTTACATAATAATCAATAATAATAAAAAATATTGAAAAAATACAGAAAACCCTATGCGTTTACAATTGTTAGCCAAATAATTTTTAGGTTAAAAATGTGGAGGAAGCTATAGTTATTTGTTATTTCCAGTGGCGTAGCCACAGGGGGGCGATCGCCCCCCCCCTTAGCCCCTCTTGGCCTGGCGCCCCTTCACTACTTAAAAAATAATTCTTAAAAAACAATATCGGTCTTATTTCATTTTTAATAAAGAAGAGCGATCGGAATAAACTTAATAAAACCGGTTTTGAGAGCGTCCCATCATATTTAATTTATTTATTTTTATATAGCGAATTTTAACTTTATTTGGGGCCAGACCCCTGTTTTCTAGGGAGAATGAAGAATGTAAATTCCTACGAAATTTGGGCGTGGTCCCAAAAAATTTTTCCCTGCGGCGCTTTAGCTCCGCAGTCTGCGCCCCTACGATAGTTCGCCCCTCCCGCTCCAAAATGCTGGCTACGCCACTGGTTATTTCCCATCCTTAAAAGCATTATAGACAGTTACAAATTCCAAAAGTACAAAACCGAAATTTTATGAGTAAATTATTTACTATATACTGTATATTGTTATAAAACAATAATATTTTTAATCGGTTATTCAATAAGTCGCCAAAAATAACTACAATATTTTATAATGAAAACAAAGATAATTTTATTGTTTAATAAAAGAGAAATTGTAACAACCACATAATTTCATTTGATTTAAATATCTAAATAATTAATATTAGCTTTTCGCTAAACTTCTTTCAAGTGATCTAATCAATAATCCGATCCATATAACCGATCAATGTAATACTCAAACAGTGAAAGTTTAAAAAGTCAAAAGACCATCGATTGTCCGGCACTTACCAGAACTTTCATTATGATGATCGATACAAAGAGCAACAAAGATCACTGCACAAGAAACAGAAATGAACACTCGAAGATAGTTGGGTCATTTTACTTATATATGCCCCCCATTTCGGGGGGCGAGCCGTCAGTCCTGCGAAAAATTATAACATCTTTCAAATATCAACCGATTTAACTGATGAGTTTATGTAACACCTCAGATTCTTTGCATTTTATTGATTTTTATTGGAAAAAATGATTGTATTTATTTCTAATAAACAAAACAAAATCTGGTCAGCCGATAATTATAATGATAAATACATTTTTAAAGTACACATGGTGTTCCGAAATTAAGGGGCCACACTTAAAAGGCGTAATCTACGTGCCAAAATAATATCGAGAAATGCTTTGTAAGGGAGCTACAACTTCCCAAATGGGGTACCCTGAAAATGGTTTAATTATCGACGTAGAAACTTGAAATTTTAGTATGATAGTCAACTTTATGTGCAAAATCTAATTTTAAACTCAAAATTCCTAAAATCTAGTGTAACGCTTTGGGGCATATAGAAATATGAAAACGTCTTCAAAAACTGAATCCCATGGTATCAAAATGTAGGGGTTTACTCATTTTGCACCTGTAAAACAAGCTCAAGTCCGAGAAAAGCAAGCAACGAGAAGCGACAAAATCCCTAGTTTAGCATTGATTAGATTGGGACCAAATTATATGTTCTTCACCTTAAAATTTTGACAGTTGGCCGGGCTATTAAACTAAAAGAAGCACTAAAGCGATAAAGTAAATGCTTTACACTAAAATAAAAAATGTGGGTATACCTAGTAAGAAGTACCTTTTTCATGAATATCTTCTGTGTTTCATGTAATTGGCTTTCCAGCAAATTTCGTAAAATCATAAAAAAATTAAATAAAATAAAAATATTTTTGAAATGTTATATTGATTGTGCATTACCTAGTGATAGTACATTTTAGAAAGAAAATGAAATAGTATATTACATACTGGTGGAGAGTGGTAAGAAGCTTATCATACACGATTTCGAAAACTACGGTACGAGCGTTAGCGAAAATTGCCCTTGTTAATACAGAGATTATAATATTACGTAACTGCTCTTACGCACAGATTGGCTTCTAATAATATAGTATGTGTCATTAGTTTTACGGATAAAGTAGACAGTGCGTAAGTAGGTTCTTACTAATATAGAAGTGGAAAAACAGTATTTTCTACTTCTATGTGTGTATCCAGTTATTTCTTTTTAAATTTTGAACAGCAGTTTTGTTGCCCTTCCTTACATTTTTAATCAACAATCCTATAGCGGTGCAAATGTACTTACTGTTCAGGATCCTTTGGAAATGCAAACATGCTTATTCCTTGACCTTCTTTTGAGTGACACTCTTGAAACGCACAGGTATTACCAGGCATAGTTTTACAATAGCACAGCACTTACAAAAACAAACAGTTAAACAATACACTTCTGTCAATAAAAACGACAACTAAACTCGATTACGATAACTCATCGACTACCGGACTAGCGGCTGAAACACGGTAGGCTTAAACTTATGACAGTTGGCCGGGTTACCTCTCCCACTACATTGATTTCGCCAAATGTCATATTGTCGCTTCCCGTTGTTTGTTTTTCTCGGCCCAAGTTACATATTTTAGGAACAATTAAATTTATGAGCTATTCGAAATTTAGCACTAAGCTGAATCGACTTGACCATTTAATTGAACCCCGTTGACCAATCTAGCGATTTGGAAACATTTCTTCAAACATTTATACCAGACTGCGGCGGTACGCCATCTTGTTGAAACCATATTCCTCAATGGGGAATATCTGGCTCATCTTCATTAGGAAAAACAACTGCTAATGCAGGTATTAAATCAAATTAGAGGAAATCTAAGTAACGCTGAGCAGTAAGATTTTCGTCAAAGAGATATGGTCCTATAATTCTCTTATTAATTATTTTAGCCCACACTATAATATTTTGGAAAATATTCTTCGTATCGTGCCATCATTTTCTCACAGAGTTGTAATATCCTATTGTAATCGTCCTCGAGAAGTTCCTGTACAATATGCACTTTATATGGGTGATACTCCTGACTTTTTACAGAAGCTCTAGTAACATCGTTATTAAGCGCTAAGATATATTTTTTTTTATGATAAGGCACAGCACTGCAGGATAAATCTTTTATGGCACTCTGGGAGCGGTGCTTGTGCACAAGAAACGATTCACGTTGGTCTTGAATCTTTGGAAATTATACTCGTTGGGGAACACGATCTCAGGGAGGTCGTTCCAGAGTGATGACGTTGTCTAGATAAAAGAATCTTGAAACAGTGTCGTTTGAGGGACACTAAGCTGAACCATGTACTGGTGGGCTGCAGTGGTTCGTCGTGTATTTCTACCATGCACCGCTCTGCTCTGGGTGGTATCAAGCGGGCAACCTCAGTTGAGCACTTGCCACGAAAATATTTGTAAAATAGACTCGCCAACCCGCCTTCGATGTTCAAGGCTTTCCAGGTTGTTTGTTGGACTATGGTCACCGATCAAGCGAATGGCTCTTCTCTGAATGGAATCTAGCAAAGAAACTTATAGCTACGCATATAAGTTTCTTTGAATCTAGCAATCTCAGGGTATGTTTAGGAGCGGAGCCACAAATATGCGAGCAGTACTCCAGCGATGGTCGAACTTGGGCTTTATAGAGCATCAAAAGTTGTTGGGGTATATAGAGGTCCTTAGATCGAAAAAGTACTTCAAGCTTCTGCGAGGCTGCCTTAGCAATGGCCGCAATATAACTATGCCAAGACATATGACTATCCAAATTAACGCCCAATAAATGAATTGATGAAGCCAATTAAGGGAACCGAGTGTCCCGCCATAACTATATGCGGTTCTTCAACATTAACTTTTTTAGAAAAAACTGCCGCCTTGGTCTTTTTAGCGTTAAATTTTACTTGGTTACTGTCACCCCAAGACAGAATTTCTTCCAGGTCTTTGTTGAGATGTGAGACTTCTTGCTGCCTATAGAGATGTGCATTGGCAGCCGATGTCCGAGCATCCAAAGTAAAAAATGAAACAAGTGTGCTGTCATCAGCGAAGCTATATATAGGATTTTTAGTTTTTTCCAAAAGATCGTTAATGTATAGGAAGAAGAGGGTGGGCGACAATTAGGAACCTTGAGGGACTCCGGCGTTGATGTTAAATGTGTCTGAAAGAAATTGAGAGTTGAAGAATATGGCTTTTCACTTAGTGATAGGAGTATATCAAGTTTTTTTTATCTTCAATAGCGGATGGTCGGCCATTTTTAGGTAAATCACGTACTGACCCATGGTATTTAAAATTTGTGAAATGCCCTACTCACCGTCACAATTGACTGCTTAAATGGACCCTTAGAATACTTTTCATTAATAACATACAAACTTTATTTTGAGTTCGTACCTTGTATCCACAACCCAATAATATTATAATTTATATACTGGGTCCGCCAACGCAGCGGGAACAGAAGATTACATCCTTATCGAAGAAGTCATTAAGAAATTGAAACGGCATGAGGTCTGGAATTAAAAGGGGCATATTTTAAAACATTTTACATTATACAGGGTGGCTCAAAAAAGTGAGACAAACAAAATTTGTATTTCTTTAAAAGGAACACTCTATATCTTACACTATTCTTGAATTTTACATAAAATAGCAACTATTTTTTAATAAGTGCATTATGAGTCTAAATATAATAGTTTCCGAGATATCGACTTTTGAAAAATGGCATTTTTAAACTTTGACAGCTTCTAGCTTTTTAACGGTATGTCTTAGAGCAAAACGGCTCACATGTCCCTATCTTACTTCGCTATTATCTTCTTAAAAACACAAATTTCCGGTTAAATCGGAAGTACCATATTTCCGGCTTTCTAGTTATATTCGGTTTAATAGAAGTTTACATTTTTGGGGGGATAGTAGAAAAGTAAGACAGGGACGTGTAAGTCGTTTTGCTCTAAGACGTACCGTTAAAGAACTAGAAGTTGTCAAAGTTCAAAAATGTAATTTTTCAACGGTTGATATCTCGGAAACTATGAAGTTTAAACTTATAATGCACGTATTAAAAATCTAATTTTATTGTTATTTCATGTATAATCCAAAAACAGTGTAAGATATAGGGTATTCCATTTAAAAAAATACAAGTTTTGTTCGCCTCACTTTTTCGAAAAAAGTACAGAATTTGAATAAATAATCTTTAAGCACGCATAAAATAAATAGGAAAAACCGAAAAGAAAATTAAAAGTTTAACACCCTGTATCTTAAAAATGAGGGGTTTCTGAACCTCCATTAATGGGAACTTTTTTCATTATTTTTTGTCATCGCCTGTTTCAATTTGTCGGTATAGTATTAAAACACCCTGTATTATAAGGAACAAAACGGTGCCAAGCAAAAATATTTTTTTAATTTATTTACTAAAGGCATAAAAAGAACATGTTTTACAATTTAAATAAGGTATCCTTTTTAAATATGATGGTAAAATATAAATAATGTAGGCTTTTGCTAATTAATAACAGTTTTTTGGGAAAAATTTATTTGGGTTGGTTTTAACGTAACGAGATGATAAACAGATAAGGAACGATATTACAACATTTTAATGAAGGGACCAGCAAAACTGAAACTATCTTCTTGGGTTAGTAGTATGTCCAGCTAATAAAATTGCACAGAACGATGCGCTATTTCTTTCTACTCTATTTTGTAAAATTATTGTAAAAAAAACCTTTACCCATCTTTTCGTTGCCCAGTTCATTTAGGGTTAGTTCAGGTTAGTTGGGTTAGGTGGGGCAGATTCGGACACTAAAATTCAAACCTTAATATCTCGGGCCAGAATAAGCCGTTTCATGTGAAAAAAATATCAACGGAAATATTGCTTATCTCCCCAGAATGAGGTTACTTACTAGTTGACTTTAAACTGTAGGAAAAAAAATAAAAGAAGAGACGTTGCGTTTGTCCGAAACTGCCCCACGGTGGGGTACCTCCGGATAGGCGTGGGACAGTTTCGGATAAGTTAATCTAAAAGATGAAAAGTCAGAAAGTTTGTATTAGTCGAACAAATTTGTAAATGGAGCAAAACCAAGGTTACATAGTTTATTAATAAATTATGATTTTACCATACAAAAAACAACCAAAAATGTTAAGGTAAACCAAATAATTTTAAGAAATATTTAAACCATAAAAGTTAACATGAAACTTTAAAAATTATGCCATTCCTGAAGTGCCCGAGGTAGAAAATGGTTTAGGCAATTTCGAAATCACTTCAGTTCTTAAAATGGTTGATACGTCTTCATTGGTAGGAAAAATGAAACATTGGTTTTCCGCATAAAATTCACCAAATATTCGTCCGGCTCCAAAAGTTTAGTACTGTGCCAACTTAGTGTATTATTTTCCCTTTTGTAGAAAACCTTACTAATTCATATTTAACTAAAGTCTTGATCTTCTGAAAGTAAAAAGTTGTCTACATCATCCTCAAGGTCTATATTCAAATCTGAATCGCTAAACTCATTTTTTTTCTTAAAAGACGTGTCTGACTCAGAAGTTGGGGATCCATTCTTTCTCGTTTTTGTCGCACAACAACGTTTCTGTTGCCTACTTTTGTTTTTTGCTTAAACATTTTCTTTCTTATAATAGTTTGTCGTTTATTTCCCTTTTGTTCCTCTTTGTCTGCAATATTTCTTGTAATTTTTTTAATTTTATTTAATTCCTCTAATCTATTTTTTTCTAAAAAAAAAACCTTATATCTTATACATTCCATTATTCCAGTTGAGACTGCATTGTTTTATTTACATTACTTTGACTCCACTGAAAGTATGGACTATTTCTTCAATTATAAATACACTTGTCCAATGGTTGCATCTTATGCGTGCAATGGGGAGGAAAAGAGAGCAAGATAATGCCATTTTCACGGGCACCTAAGACTACATGTGTTTCGTTTATTATCTATTACGAGTAACATAGCGCTTCAATTAGTGTAATATTTGATATGCTCAAGTAACTTTAAGAAAATAGAAGCTGTCATCCACCCCGAATTCTTTGCACATCTCACAGCACCGGGAACACAACCATTTAAGAAGTAATCTTTAATACTCTAAGTAATATATAAATGGGAGGAATCGACGATCTAGAGGCAGAAATTATGCCACGCGTTGTAACTATGCTGCCTCTCTCGGCAGCTACACACTGAGCTATGGATTTGAACGTGAACGTGCCTTTATTTTACTTTTGGTATATATTTCCATATTGGATGCCTGAAAATGCATTGTTTAAGGATATCTTCATATTTTAAAATGGAGATGGAGCATAGTTTATGTGCAGGTCTTTTGCATATAGGGTAAACGCGGTCACAGCCACACTCATAAAATTATGTTCCATTAGAAAAGTAAAATGGTTTATTTTTCAAATATTTAATTTAATTTCATTGGTATGGATTGGATTTTGCACAAGTCTGGGCAATGATTTTGGGTGCTTGCAGGACCGGTGTAACTACTGAAATAAAAGAATCAAGAACTAAATAGTAAATAGTTGCAAATAGCGGTAGTCTCATTTCCGGAATCTTCATTGTTGTTAAAGCGTTGACGGTTCCTGGCTTTTTTATAGCATCAAACAATGTCGATTTTGGTATATAATAATAATAATAATAATAATAATACCTTTATGTAATTTAGATACGAAAAGTACAATAGAAAGTTAGAAAGTGGGTGGCGGTATCCAACTATAGCTGCTCATATACAACCACCCTGTGGAAAGTGATTACTACTTCTAATGGTTAAATAGATGATATATTATTATTATGCAAATCAAAAGAGAAAGAAAAGAAGAATTAATGAAAAACAGAAGGTTCTCAGGAATTGTTAAAGAGTTTAAAGATATAAAGGCATAAACATATATTTTTTAAAGAGAAATTAATAAATATAATTTGCGAAGAACTATACTAATTATGGGTAATGGTAGAGATAATAATGAGTACCTATATTGAGAAAAATAGTAAACAAAATAAAAGGTATTAAAAAGCAGTCCTACTTTCAGCGCGACCGGCGACTCGCCAGCAAAAACTTTCTTATAAAGCCGGCCATACACGTTGCGGTATACCTGAGAGGTGAACCTGAACACTACTGAACAGGTAACCTGCACAGGTAAACCGGAGCGTGTGTGCTATCAAGTTATGATATAACTGCACAGGCATCGTGACCTGTACAGTTGACCAGAGAAGGATCAAATTTCGATTCTTTCTACCTGCGCCAGAGTGCAGACCGGAGCGTGTGTGGGGCTCGCGGACAGGTTTCAACTGTGAAGTAGATTTGCACTGTGTATCCAGTGTTGTTTTGCGTTCGGTATGGTGTTAATTTTTTTGTGAACAGGACAAAAATGGCATCAAACCGGAAGCGTAACCAAATTATCGAAGAGTTTATTGAAATTTATAAAGCAGAACCTTGCCTCTGGCTTGTAAAGAGCAAGGATTATCATGATCACTCTAAGAGAGATGGTTCATATGCAAAATTACTTCAAAAATTAGATGAGATAGAGCCTGATGCTGTTAAGGGTACTGTTGTGAAAAAAATTAATAATCTGAAGTAGTCCATAAAAGCATGTCTGACTTGTTTACCTTCATTACTTATATTCCCCTGGTTTCGCCGTTCCAGTGCGATCATACTCGATTGGGAAGTATCGTAGCCGGTAGAGATAACAGTTCCATCTCCAGTATTTTCTTGATAAAAACAATTTGCAGGCGAATAACAACTAGATTGCTCTTAGATCAAAAAATTATGTAAGGCACACGTGGCCCTCACTACTTTTACTATGTTCTCTGGTTCTAAATTAATTTGTGTATGGTAAATACGAAATCGTGATGCAAGTATTCCGAATGCGTTTTCCACAATGTGCCTTGCTCTGGATAATCGGCAATTAAAAATCTCATCTCTTTGTCAGGTGAATCTAATTGCGCTTGTGTAAATGGTTTTAAGATATCTCTTCTAAGAGGAAACGCATCGTCAGCAACAAAGACATAAGGAACATTTTTAAAACTTGCATTAACGTTGTTGGACTGTGGAATGTTTAGTTCGGTATCCTGTAGTTTTTCGAAAAATGAAGTATTTTTGAGAACACCCCCATCTGATATTCGTCGATTAGTCCCAAAATCTGCTAAGATGAATCGGTACATTGAATCCACTATTGCTAGAAGAACCATGCTATGTCTGCCTTTATAATTGTTATAGTAAGAACCAGAATTTGCTGGAGGGACTATGTCTATGTGCTTTCCATCCATAGCACCGATACAGTGTGGAAGTTGCCACCGTTCTTCAAATACATTTGCAATACCACCGCAATTGCATCCTCCTGTGTCGTAGCCATGACTGAAAATTGACAGTTTTTTACCCGACTGTGTGTGTCCACCAAAGGTGTCCACACCTCTACAGGTATAATTGAGAGGTAAACCTATACAGGTGTACCTCTCAGGTATACCGCAACGTGTATGGCCGGCTTTAACCCATACAGAATGAAGACGTGCTGGGGGTAGCTTTAATGTGATCAGGCAAGGACTTGAACGCGCTAACAGCGGTATAACTAAAAGAGCGCTGAAAAAATGCTAGGGTGTGTCTGGGCACACTATACAAGTCTCTATGGCGAGTAAAGTAAGGCGAGACAAAACAAGGAAGTCTGTTAGACGAGGTTTGGTAGCTGTATCAAAGAAGTCCCTATAAATATATAAAAGTTTCAATTTGCCATACGTTTTCTGCATTAAAGATAAAACATGGTCAAAATATCTTAGCTCAGAATTAATCAACAATCCCAGATTCCTACATTTATTGACAGGTACTATGTCGCTACCGTTTATAGAGATTTGAAAGAGTGGATTTTCCAGTACAGAAGATTTAGAAGTACCAAACAACATCAGCTGTGCTCTTTTTTCGTTTAAAACTAAGTTATGAGACTTGGAAACATCGGCAATAATTCTAAGATCATGATTTATTTTATCAATAGAAGTAGCAACATTCGAGGGGGAAAAGAAAAATAAATTTGTGTATCGTCCGCATATTGATGAGACTCGCAAAACCTAAGAAATTTACAGAAGTCGGAGGTGTAAATGGAAAAAATCAAGGGGCCCAAAATACTACCCTGAGCCACACCTCTGCCAACATTATGAACAGGAGAAGGACTGTTGTTGATTATCACCCGCTGTGATCTATTTGAGAAATAGTTGTCGAATAATTTTAAAGCTACTTCACCCATACCAAAGTACTTAAGTTTAGCCTGCAGTATAGTATGATTTATTGTGCCAAAAGCCTTGCTATAATCAAGCAGTATATAAGGCAGCTAGAATTAATAGATTAACTGACTTACCTGTAAGGAAGATTGATCGTAATTATATTTTAGCCCCATCCGAAGATTACATACACTTGTAGTTGCACTACTTTGCACATTTTAGTACAAACGTTTAAAGAGAAAATGTAGACAGCCCTGTCTCCGATCTTCTTGGTCCCTCTGCTCATAATCTTCAGTGCTTGCCTTTGTATTAAGATAGATCGTTGGGATGGCAGAGGGTGGTGTTATGACATTGTTGTGAGAAAGGTGTAAATTGATCTCCATGGAAATGGACTATTGACATTTTTGGCAGATTTTGATAGAAACGTTATTCACTTTGTATTCTTTTTTAATAAGCTTTGAAATAAATTAAATATAAGAAATACAGTCCATTACATTCATTTAAATCGAAGGCAGCGTTTACATTTTGGTCCTTCGAGCCGGATGCATTTGGACCTCCGACCCGCAAGAGAAAGGATTTTCAGCGCAGTTTGCCAGCGAAAACCAAGTTGTCCAAGACATACCTGTTTTCTACAGTCCAGTACAAAGTGAGTTCGTTCCTTTTGTCCACCTTCCTTAATAATATATCCTTGTATTGCCCTTATTTGTAAAGCAAAGTAACTTAAATATTTTTCTTAAAATTTTATTGCTAAAAACCATTCAATTTCTTGCAGTTGCACGCTTTAAAGGGTTTGCCTAAAACTAATATTGCATAGAAATATTGCAAATCCTTTTATTAGTTGACATTGTAACATTCAGAATATTGGTTTATTGCAAAAAGATAATGGGTGAATCGCTTAAAGATTTAATTAAAAAGAGGGGTATAATAAAAGGAAAAATTACTGTATTTAGCAACTATGTTGCAAAGATAAATCAGTTTATAGAAAATCAAGAGGACATTCCTCAAACTAAGATTATTGAATTGCAGGAACGTATTAATATAAATAATGGTCTTAGTAGTGAACTTGACGCTATACAAAGTCAAATTGAAATGGAAGTTTTGGAAGATGAACCAAAATTTAATGAACAATTAAATCAACGCCAAGAGATTTTGCAATGTTTTTATGACGCGTTTTCTTTGGCAAAATATTTACTTGATAAACTTAAACCTAACGACAATTTATTTGAACTACAGTCAATGGTGTCTTCCAAGACTTCTGATAAATCAAATAATAGTGGCATGCATATTGCTCCTGCCGTTAAACTGCCAGACATAAAATTGCCTACTTTTTGTGGCTCTCCGGAGACTTGGCTAGAGTTTCGAGACACGTTTACCTCGTTAATTAATAACAATCCCGCTATAAATGATATAAATAAATTTCATTATTTAAGGGCTAGTTTAGAAGGTAATGCAAGTCAAGTTATCAAGTCTCTTGAAATTTCTGGTAGTAATTATATTATAGCATGGGAGTTATTATGCAAACGGTTTGATAATAAAAACCTCTTAATACATAATCACTTAGATGCGTTATTTAATATAGAAAAAATATGCAAAGCATCATCTTATAAATTAAGAAGCCTTTCAGATGCGGTAGCTAAACATATGAGAGCACTTAATATTTTAGAACTACCGACAGATCAGTGGGATATTTTAATTTTGCATTTAATATCAAAGAGTTTGGGTGATGCTTCTATGGCTAAATGGGAGGAGTTTAAAATGGAAAAAGAACTTCCTTCTCTTAATGATATGTATAAGTTTCTTCAAACTAGGGCCGATTTATTGGAGCGTTTAGAAACAAATAAATCAGATAGGAATCACACGTCAGGAAAAACTAGAGTTTTTGTTTCTGGCAGTGAGGGCGACAATCCTAAATTTAAACTTAAATGCGGTATATGTAACGGTGAACACAAAAATTATTTGTGTGAAAAATTTAAAGCAATGTCAATTTCTGATCGTATCGAGCAAGCTCAAAAGTTAAAGTTATGTCAAAATTGTCTTCGCGGTGGTCATAAAACTACTCATTGTAAAATATATGCTACGTGTAAGATCTGCCGCAGTAAACATAACACTTTATTACATATAGACAATCAGAATGGACAGACAAATTTACAATCAAAATCTGACGAAGTTAGCTTAACCTCAAATTCGGATTATTGCCAGACTCTTTTATCTACAGCAATTATTAACGTTGTAGATGGCGAAGGTTCCTATCAACCTGTACGTGTCATATTAGATTCGGGTTCAATGTCTTCATTTATCACTGAAGCTCTATGTTTAAAATTAAATATTCCTAAACAAAAAATTGATTTTGCAGTGTCTGGCTTAAACAGCACTACATCAAAAATAAATTATAAATGTCAGGTAAACTTTAAATCGCGTTATAATGCGTTTAAATCCGATTTATCCTGTTTTGTTTTGCCAGAAATAACTGGCAATTTACCTACATATAATATTAACAAAAAACAGTTATTTATACCAGAAAATTTAAAACTAGCTGACGACACATTTAACAATCCAGGACCTATTGAAATGCTGATTGGCGCAGATTTGTTTTGGAACCTTTTATTAACGAAACAGTTTAGTTTAGGCGCTAATCGTCCTGTATTGCAAGAAACCCAGCTCGGTTGGCTAGTCACAGGCAAAATTAATAATTTGAAAAATATTAAAAGTACATTGTGTAATTTTGTTAAAAATAAAGATAATATACAAGATCAGTTAGAATCGTTTTTTGAAATTGAAGATGTTAAATCAGCTAGTCCGTGGTCTACAGAAGAGAGAGAATGTGAAAATGTCTTTCTAAAATCCACTAAAAGGATGCCAGATGGCCGTTTTATCGTATCTATTCCGTTAAACAAAGACACTCAGGCACTTGGTAATTCATTAGATTTGGCAAAAAAGCGATTTTATTCACTAGAACGTAAATTTAAAACAAACGAGTCATTTTATAAAATGTATATAGATTTCATGCAAGAATATGAAAGCTTAGGTCATATGAAAAGATTGTGCAACATTTCCGAAATAAATGACAACGGTTACTATTTACCACATCGTGGCGTCCTTCGGCAACATAGTACCACGACAAAATTACGCACTGTGTTTGATGCATCGGCGCGAACTTCCAGCGGTTTATCATTTAACGACCTTCAAATGAAGGGTCCTGTCATCCAAGATGATTCATTTTCTATTTTGTTGCGTTTTCGACAACACCAATATGTGGTGACAGGAGACATTGAAAAAATGTACCGCCAAGTTCTAGTTTTGGCTGATCAACATAAATATCAAAGAATACTTTGGCGTACTAATGAAAATCAAGAACTTTCAGTTTTTGAGCTTGCTACGGTAACATACGGTACTACCAGTAAGCCATTTTTAGCTGTTCGTTGTCTTACTGAATTGGGTACAACTTGTAAAAATGACATAAAAATTGACTTACCAGAAATGAAAACTTGTTTAATTTTATTCCATGAATGTGATTTTCCCTTTGAAAAGTTTTCTAAGATAAGTCGTTTAAAAAGATGTCTGGCATATACTCTAAGATTCGTACATAATTGTTCAAAACCTAAAGACACACGCAATTTTGGAGTATTAACCGCACTAGAATTAGATGAAGCTCTAAAGATATTAATTAAAATTTCTCAAAAAACTTCTTTTGTTAAAGAATATAATGATTTATTAATAGGTAACGAGATCGATAAAAAAAGTAAGATTTTATCTTTAAATCCGTTCATAGATTCCGAAGGCATTATTCGAGTTGGCGGTCGTCTAGAAAATTCTTCATTGCATTTTAATAAAAAACATCCCATATTGTTATCATCAAAACATCATTTAACTAAACTTTTGTTTGAACAAGAACATGAAAATTTAATGCACGCAGGACCACAACAACTTTTATTTAGTGTGCGCGAAACCTTTTGGCCAATAGCAGCTCGTAATTTGGCAAAATCTGTTGTGCATCGCTGCATTAGATGCTATAGATTCAAATCAAAAACTGTTCAGCCTATTATGGGTAACCTACCAGCTGATAGGTTTTTATCCGGTTTTCCTTTTCAAATAACTGGTACAGATTATGCTGGTCCATTCTTTGTTCTTAACAAAAAAGGACGTGGCTCGAAACTCTTAAAAGCGTATGTATGCTTATTTGTTTGTTTCGCAAGTAAAGCAATTCATTTAGAATTAGTAAGCAGTTTATCGACTGAGAGCTTTTTGTTAGCTTTTAAACGCTTTATTGGTCGTCGCGGAAAACCTGCTCAAGTTTACTCAGATCATGGCACTAATTTTATTGGAGCTAACAGGGAACTTAAGGAGTTTTATGAATTTTTAAAGAATAACGAAAATATTATAAGTGATTTCGTTAATAAGCAAGGTATTACTTGGCACTTCAACCCTGTTCAGGCTCCACATTTCGGTGGACTTTGGGAGGCAGGAGTTAAGTCAATGAAACACCACTTAAAGCGTGTAAGTGCAAATTCAAATTTTACTTTCGAGGAGTTTTCAACTTTGCTTTGCCAAATCGAGGCTATACTAAACTCCCGTCCCCTTTCTCCATTATCAACTGACCCTTCCGATCCCTCTCCTTTGACACCGGCTCACTTTATCATCGGCAAACCACTCACATCAACATTGGAACCAGATTTGACGTTACTTAAGGAAACATTGCTGTCAAGATACCAGAAAGTTGAAAATGCTAGACAACATTTCTGGTCACGATGGTATAAAGAATATATTTCGGAGTTGCAGTTAAGAGTAAAATGGAAAACAGAGTCCGGAAAACTAATTGAAGGCGCTTTAGTCCTTGTCAAAGACGATAAGCTTCCTCCTCTAAATTGGCGATTGGGACGCGTAACAAAGCTGTTCACTGGAAGAGATGGTGTAGCAAGAGTTGCAGAAATTATCACGAACGCTGGAACTATAAAAAGAGACTTTTCAAAACTATGTCCGCTACCAGTAAACGATTAGTGACATTTCT
This sequence comes from Polydrusus tereticollis, assembly GCA_963920685.1. Taxonomy (NCBI): domain Eukaryota; kingdom Metazoa; phylum Arthropoda; class Insecta; order Coleoptera; family Curculionidae; genus Polydrusus; species Polydrusus tereticollis. Next base: position 66,759,875 of record OY987327.1, read on the forward strand.
TAAAAGGCAGTGCTTTTAAGGCCGGGGGCATGTTATGACATTGTTGTGAGAAAGGTGTAAATTGATCTCCATGGAAATGGACTATTGACATTTTTGGCAGATTTTGATAGAAACGTTATTCACTTTGTATTCTTTTTTAATAAGCTTTGAAATAAATTAAATATAAGAAATACAGTCCATTACATTCATTTAAATCGAAGGCAGCGTTTACAGGTGGGTTTGTAATCTTCGGATGGGGCTAAAATATAATTACGATCAATCTTCCTTACAGGTAAGTCAGTTAATCTATTAATTATATTTTAGCCCCATCCTTGATTACATACACTTGTAGATGTTGAAAGAACCCTGACGATCTATCGAAAACCACACTTTATACTTTAGTTCTCAAATAAGGAAATAAGATATCTATAGGTAATATTCCTTAGCAGAAATTTATTAGAACTAAGTAAGAACAAACGAAATAAAATCATAAAGTATATAAATGTGTAATATAGAACACATAACCTAATACCAACGTATAATCTTAGTATATAATATGTAATATATTAGAACATCAAACAAATTAAAATATTAGATACAAATATTGGAACCCTTGAGTACGCCTTTGGCAAATGTCGTGGGTTCACTAGCCAGAGGTCTATTATAGAATGTCATAAACATATTCGATTTGTCTGACCATCCTGCTGCTTTTCTTATGGTGGATATATCGACTCCTGCTCGAAAAGCAGCAGAAGTAGAAGCATGTCTAGTCGAATAGCTTGTATATAAGGACGTATCAATGCCAGCAGTTTTTAATATTTGCTTTAACCACCTACTAATAGTCTGCGAGGTAGCTGGATGATATGGCTTTTTATAAGTTAAAAATAAAAAATCATTATTAGTTTGCCTTACATCTATGGTTCGTGCTAAATATACCTTAAGAGTAGATGCTACACATAGTTCAGGTTTTTGTGTAAAAAATGGTAAAATTAATATTGGTTGTTGCGTTTTAGGACCTGAGGTCTTTATTTTATCTGTTATAATAATCTCTACTCTGTCTCTAAACGATTTAATGTTAGATATTCTAATCTGAGAAAATGTCTGAATTCTATGTGCGGTGATTAAGGACATAAGCATAATTAATTTGTAAGTTAGCTTTTGCAAATCTAAACTTTCTAGCGGATACCACTGTGAAAGGATATTTAACACAAGTTGCGGATCCCAAGTAGTAGTATACCTACTTGTTGGAGTATTCTTTTTATAAACACCTTTAAGAAATCTTTTTAAAAATGGTTCATCTTTTCTTGGAATTTCAAGTACCAAGGCTAAAGCTGATCTATAAGTATTAATGGTTGAATATGAACTGCCAGATTTAACTAGCATATTTAAAAAATTTATCAATTTTTCTAGCCCATATACATGTGAATTACTAGAAATAGTTTTATTAAACAGCCACCATTTTTTGTAACAGTGGCCATATTGTCTTAATGTATTATCTGCCAATGATGCCAGAATCGTCTCTAATCCTGTCTCTGGGAAACATTTTAACCTAAAAGATCTCCTGATAAAAGCGCTGCCCCCAGGGAAATGTTCCTCCATAGTGGGTGTTCTGTCCTAAAAGGAGATAAAAGTAGCTTCTTATTTGGAGTAAAAATCACAAGGTCGCCTATAATAATGTTCTTAAAAACTGGATACCATGGTTGGCCAGACCACATTGGAACAACTACAATGCCCTTGGCTTTATCTTTAATAATTTTTTCAATTACTTTATGAATAATTGAAAAAGGTGGGAAGGCATAAAAAAACCATTGAGACCAATTTACAGTAAAATCATCCACTAAAAGAGACTCTGGGTCTGGTTTCCAAGAAATATAACAATGACATTTAGAATTTAGTTTAGTCGCAAAAAGATCTATCTCCGGAGTACCTAGTCTTGCACATATAATACTATATGCGCTTTTAGAAAGTTCATATTCTGTTTCAATAGCCAGGGACCGTGATTCCAGATCAGCCTGAGTGTTTTTCTTGGTATTAATATATGAAGCGAAAATGTATAGACCTCTTGACTCACACCAGCTCCAAATTTGTCTGGTAATTATATTTAGTCGTTTATATTTAACAAAAAATGTGGATAATTTTTCTTCCTTTAGTCTAAATAAAATCAATCTACTTACTAGACTTAGAGCTGGAACAGAGTCGTTTTTCCAATCTCTTCAATTTCTTTTTTAATTTACGAATTGCGTCTTTTCCATCACGTTCACTTTTTCTCTTCGGCATTTTTAATCACAATATTCACAATTAAAGCGCGCCGCATCTGCACTTCAAAGTACAAAATAAAGCACTGAAGATTATGAGCAGAGGGACCAAGAAGATCGGAGACAGGGCTGTCTACATTTTCTCTTTAAACGTTTGTACTAAAATGTGCAAAGTAGTGCAACTACAAGTGTATGTAATCAAGGATGGGGCTAAAATATAATGATCTTTATCCCAAGGTCTGAAAATATCATCGGTTATGGTCAATAGTCAATAGGGTTGTGGTGCTGCTGTGGTACTTTCGGAAACCTGACTGAGTTGGAGGAAGAATATTATGAGTATCTAAAAATATACTTAACTGGTCAGCCACAACCCGTTCAAGGACTTTGGATAGGGTAGCTAATATGCTTATAGGTCTGTAATCTGACAACTGAGCAGGAATTGACATTTTAGGGACAGGAACTATGTTAGCCACTTTCCAATTGGGGAAATAACCAAGCGAGAGACATTTATTGATTATAAAAGAAATATATTCGTTTAGATGAGGCGTTATGTAAAGAAGCAATTTAAGGCCAATTATATCCATGCCAGTTGCGCGACTCCTAATATTAATAATGATTTCATTAACGTCCTCATTAGTTACTTCATTGAACTTAAAGCAAATATTTTAAAGAAATTTTTTATCAGTTTAGTAGTGATTTATGAAGTTCTGATCTAAAGGGCCAGCGTAAGGTAGAGAATTTATAAAAAAGTTCTTAAAATCGTCAGAGCTTCCGATGTTATCTATGCAGTCCAATTGCTGAGAGTTCGAGCTTAAATTGAGATATTTTATAGTGCGCCAGAAGTTCCGGACAGTCCTAATCTGCCCCTCGGATTTTGTCCGAATGTACTCTCTTATAAAAGCGATGGAAATTTTACATCAAAGACTTAATTTTTAAACTTATTCCTATATATTTCAGCCGGTCGAGGTTTTCTGCTGCAACCACTTGTCACGAGTTCTAGATCACGACCACAGATAAGGACTGCCAAATGTAGGCGGGATTTGGCTATTATAGAGGCACGCTTTAGCGGCAAATTTGAACTGCCCGGAGGTGCCCATGTCCGAATGTGCCCCACCTTACCCTACATTGCATTTCCTTGCGGAATCTATAAAAATATATGAGACAGCCTGCAGAAGAAGATGACGAGGAACCCCTGCAGATAAAATTAGAGTCTGAAGACGAATATTAACTATTCAGATTAATTAGTTAACTCCTGTTTTGAATCAAAATTTAAGTTCATTTAAACAGAAGCAAACGTCTATCTTTTCTACGCTAAAAATTTGATTATTCATATTTCTTCTGTAAAAGTGGCCGATAACGAAAAACGGGTTTGGTCGACCTTTGACGTATATTTTAGACTTTCCCTAAAAATTTGGATATTTCAAAAAAACTGCTACGCTTAAGGAGGGTACCTACTATATTTAAGCTTTTTTTCAGATCCTAGTTATATTCATACACACCAACTAAAAGGTTACCTACTAAACGAAATGGACACATATTATAATATGTATTTTACATTTTCATGAATGAAAAATAATGATTCAAAATTCTAGACTTCTCTCGGCATCTGTAACCTTAAATCGCGATTAGGTTGTAGAATGTGAATGTGAATGTAAAAAAAAGTCGTTTTTCCTTTATATGGTGTGAGCCACTGTCGCTATTCTGATGGTCTATAACAGATAAATGTCTGTGTCATTAGTACAATAACCAGCCGGTTTCTTTTCCATTAACGATGTCTAGTATTTCATTTAATATTATGTGGGTTTAAAAAGCATCATTGTAGCGCACGGGTCCACATGTCAACATGTACTTTATACTATTTTTTCTATTTTGCATTGCATTTAAACAAAAACACTCTATTCAAAAAGTGTCATACAAATTTTGTAAATTTTTATGTGTACGTTTGATGTTGTTAGTTACAGATTGGTGATACTATCAAATGTCTATTCTCCTGTCAACAAATAATTTTATTGTCCGTGTTTACGTAACCAAACATACATGACTCAAAAAGGATATAGGTATTTTTCCACTACTAACCTATAACATCGCCATTATTGACCGATTATTAACGTTAGAAATCGTTTTTCTCTACCTTATAAGTTATTATTGACCATGGTCAATAATAAGGCATTGATAGTATATTATTAACCAAGGTTTAGACAGCCAACGATCAGACAAGTAATCTCGAGGATCTGAATAAAAATATTGTAGAATCAATTAACGCCGCTCAAAAGAAACACTGCTTGAAGCAAACAGAAAACGAGGATAAACTCTCTATGAATACTAAAAATTTGATGAGACAGAGAAGAACACTACTAGGAAAACATCCACTACATAAAGATGAGCTGAGGCAGCTAAATAAGAATATAACGAAATCTGTAAGGAACGATACCAGAAGCTACAACAATAAATGGGTGACTAGAGTTATAGAAGAGAATAAAAGCATGAGGGTACTTCGAAATAAGTTGAGTAAGGGAAAAACTGAAATAACTAAACTAGAAAATGAGAGAGGACAAATAACAAACAACAGAGAAGAAATTCTGAAGATCGTTGAGGGCTTCTACACCAAACTATATAGAAACCAGAGTCAAGCAGAAGCATCAGAAAGCATACCCCATATACTAAACCAAGGATCGGAAGAGATGCCAGAGATAACGGAAGAAGAGGTCCTAAAGTCATTGTCAGAAATGAAGAACAATAGAGCACCTGGCGAAGACGGGGTTGTTGTAGAAGCCATCAAACTAGGAGGAAGAGAACTACTCAAAGCAATAACCAAACTCTTCAATAAATGTCTAGATGAAGGAACAACCCCACAAGTATGGAATAATGCTATTATCGAGATTATGCACAAGAAAGGCAGCATCACAGACCTACAAAACTATCGACCGATAAGTCTGTTAACACATCTGTATAAACTATTCACTAAGATTATTACCGCAAGGCTTACTAATAAACTAGACCTGTACCAGCCAAGAGAGCAAGCAGGGTTCCGAGCCGGATATGGAACGAACGACCATCTTCAGGTGATAAAATCGCTAATAGAAAAAAGTATAGAGTACAACAAGCCCGTAGTACTAATATTCGTCGACTATGAAAAGGCATTCGACTCCGTAAACCACCACGAAATGTTTAAGGCTCTCGCGAACTGCCGTATAGATCATCGCTACATTTCCATACTACGACACATATATGAACATGCAACGGCAACAGTGAAAATACATGCGGAAACAGATCGGTTCAAGATTGAAAAAGGTGTTCGACAAGGTGACACAATTTCGCCAAAACTTTTCACAACTCTGATAGAATACATGTTTAAAAAGTTGGACTTAGACAAGAAAGGCATAAACATTAATGGAGAAAAGCTCAACCACCTACGTTTTGCTGACGATATCGTGATGATCACAGACCGACTAGACGAAGCAAATGAAATGATCGCAGAACTATCCGTAGTTTCAAAAAAGGTAGGCCTAAAAATCAACATTGCCAAGACTCAATTTATGACAAACTTAGTTCCCAGTCAAAACTTAATGATGGAAGGACAGGAAATTCAATACGTAACATCTTACAAATACCTGGAACATGAGCTCCGAATGGGTAGAGATAATCAGACCTGCGAATTAAACAGAAGGATAGGACTGACCTGGGCTGCCTTTGGCAGACTGAAACACGTGGTAAAGGCAGATATACCGATTTGTCTCAAACGAAAGGTGTTTGACCAATGCGTCCTCCCGGTACTAACATATGGCTCGGAAACACTCACACTAACTCAGAGAACTGTCAATAAAATAAGAATAACTCAACGAGCCATGGAGAGGTCCATGTTAGGAGTTACACTACGAGACAAAATCAGAAATGAAGAACTACGCAGAAGAACAAGAGTTGCGGACGCAATTGAAAGAATCGCATACTTAAAATGGAACTGGGCTGGTCACGTCGGAAGAATGGCAGACAATAGATGGACGAGGAGAATACTGGAATGGCGCCCCAGAGACGAAGCATACAGAAACAGGGGACGACCGCCGACCCGATGGACAGACGACTTAAAGAGGATTTCTCCGAACTGGATCCAAGATGCCCAGGATCGTGCTAAATGGTCTACGTTGAGAGAGGCTTATGTCCAGCAGTGGACGAGACAAGCTGATATATGATGATGATGATGAGACAGCCATCATTATTGCCCGAGCGGCAAGTTTAAATCACGAGGAGCGAAGCGACGAGGGTTTTAAGACGCGCGGGCTATAAGCTGTCTAAACCGTGGTTAATATAATATTTTTTCCACTACTACAAACTTTTATAAGACATTTATCTTTATAGTATTATTAATTATAAAAAATTATAGGTAGGTATAAGTAGGTATATTTTTTAATCAAGTTACCTGCGCTTTGGAATTGGCAAAATATTGTTTTGTTTTGTTAGGTGGCTTTGTGAATGTCACTTTTTGTTCATTTATGTCATCAGATTTCACGAGTTTTCCATTTTTTAAAAAATTAGCCAAGAAAATGTTAGTGATATTATTATGTGTACACCTCCAGAATTAAGGATGGAAGCAGAAAAAATGTTGATTGTATCGATATTTTACATATCAAGAATCTCTGTTTCTGTTCTGTTCGAAATTTTTCTATGACCTCTTGCCTTTCGGCATCCAGCCAAGCAAGAATCTCTAATAATCTAATAGGTATGTATTGATAATTATCTGGTTGCCTAACTGTTTAAAATGTTTATGAATTCATGTTGTCAAATCAAAAAATCAAGTAACCTGCGTTCAAATAGATTCTTGAAGATCGGTCAATAATGGATTTCAATGTCTTATTATTGACCATGGTCAATAATAACTTATAAGGTAGAGAAAAACGATTTCTAACGTTAATAATCGGTCAATAATGGCGATGTTATAGGTTAGTAGTGGAAAAAATCCATTATTGACTGATCTTCAAGAATCTATTTGAACGCAGGTATATAACTTGATTTTTTGATTCTACAACATGAATTCATTGTGGTTAGGCAACCAGATAATTATCAATACATATTAGATTATTAGAGATTCTTGATATTGTAAAATATCGATACAATCAACATTTTTTCTGCTTGTATCCTTAATTCTGGAGGTGTCCACATAATAATATCACTAACATTCTCTTCGCTCATTTAAAAAAAAGCGGAAAACTCGTGAAATCTGATGACATAAATGAACAAAAATTGACATTAACAAAGCCACCTGACAAAACAATAAAATATTTTGCCAATTCCAAAGCGCAGGTAACTTGATTAAAAAATATACTTTTACCTACCTATAATTTTTTATAAATATTAATACTATAAAGATAAATGTCTTATAAAAGTTTGTAGTAGTGGAAAAAATATTATATTAACCACGGTTTAGACAGCTTATAGCCCTCGCGTCTTAAATTCCTCGTCGCTCCGCTCCTCGTGATTTAAACTTACCGCTCGGGCAATAATGATGGCTGTCTAAACCTTGGTCAATAATATACTATTATTGGCGACAACTTGCCTTTCCCGTAAGCGCATCTCTCTTGTCTATGCATTTGACAAATAATATCATTACCGACTTTTAAAAAATAAAGTTTGAGTCTCATAAACTGGAGCATTATTGAACCTTTTTACGTTTTATACACTGACAAAAATGGATTTACCGGTGTCGTGGGTTGCAGAATTAAAGCTACTTTAACGCACGTTTCTATGTTATTCAAACTGAGCCTACGAATTACCACAAATTATTTAAAAATGCTACAATAACGTGCATTATTTTAACTCATTACCATGTGTAAATTATTTTGAGTTGAAATAGGTCATAAAGAGTGCTCTAAAAACCCATGTCGAGGGTAAATCACCGATCGAAAGGTCACCGAAAGTTCTGAATTCGCGCTTGTGCCGATTTGGCGCGGTAATTTCATCCCATTGTGATTAGTACCTCGTGCACGTCGCGTCGTCATGGACCACATAACTGGACTTGCTATCTGCGCAATCCTTGATCGGAGGGATCTTTTTTTATTTTTGTTCAAAGTTTGTTCTCATACAGGTGCGTGAAAATGAGGATACTCCAACTTTAGGACAGATTAAATCAATAGTCGTTAAGTAAGCTAGAACAACTAAAAAGTCCAGTTTTGATAGCTCGAATCATGAATTAATCTAGCCCGAGTAGTAACGCATCACAATTCCCATATTGGTCTCTGGCAGCTTAAACAATGAATTGCTGCAGCCCACGTCGTATGTGTTCGTCAAACCCAGTTGCGATTAGCTGAGCTATCGCTAAAACAACCCATCTTTAGGGCTATTATAACTCATGAACAGTGATTTGATGCAATTTCTTCGATTTAGTTGCCGTAATTCAGAGGTCTGAGCTGTCCCCTATTAGCAACACGCGTCGGTCTAGGATAACTCATATTTGAGTTATGTCAACTCGATATTTTGCTCAGTGTAGAGTAATCACTATGAAACCTAAGTAAATAGAAAATCTTTATTATGTCAAAATTAACAGTATGATTTTTCAATCCCAACTTCAACTTTATGCTACAGCCCGTTCTACTGAAGCAATACAGCTGAGACTTGGAACAGCTAAATTTTAGGGTCACAGGTTTGGAAGAAATTTATCTATGTGACAAAAAATATCTTTATTTACCAACACTAATAAAAGTGTACTTCCTACCGCTTCTTTTCAGTGTCTAAAATGTCAAAAAATTAATACAAGGATCTCTTTAAGGGTCCATCACGGTAACCCCTGACCGGCACGCAACCGACCATACATCAATGTAAATTAAATGGGGTTTCTTGCGCTCTGCTATGAACAATAAATATATTACTGCATACATTTCGAAAACGAAAGCCAAATAGAAAACCTGCAACATGGTTAATTTAGCAAATAAACTTGTCTTTCAATATTCTTTTAACTAAAGCTAAATAATTTAAAGAAATAGTCCATTCTCAAAGTGGAGTTGAAATTATAGGGAAAGGAAAGAAAGTCAAAAAGTCTTTCACCACTAATTTAATACAAGAGCAATCAAAAACTCAATTCTTTCATATTAGTAAGTCTACATGTTTCGAAGGTAGTGACCTTCATCCTCAGGAGACAAAAGAAATATTGCTGTTAGTATTAGCAGTAGTGAAAAATATTGGTGGAAGGTGACGTTGATGGAGCTTTAAAACTTGTAAAATGTATTAAGCATCAGTGAACGAAACTTGATGAAAGCAATCGGCGTACCGAAACGTTAGATAAAATTTAGTTCAAATTTATTTGTACAAGGCTTGTCACCCTTAGTAGCTTATGGAGGAAAATGAGGTTCTTCCTATGAAGGTTTTTATGAAGGGATATATAAAGAGGGTTTGTGGAACACTCTAATTCATATCATCATACTTATTTGTTTAATAGAATGGAAGAAAGTATTTTATGTTTCAAACAACGTTTATTTTCTATTAATTTCTCTACAAAATGGGGCTAACTTAATCAACAAATTGGAAATCGTACTTAAATACTAACAAAATCTTTCTTATAGGTCGGTTCTCACTTGTGGTGCACCTTCGTGGTGCAACACAATCAAAACGGAGCTTAATAAGTTCCAGGTAATTCAATGTAGGGCGTTAAAAATTATTGCAGACGTACCTAGATACATAATGAACCGTGTACTTCATCAAGACTTTCATATGCAAACAGTTAATGAATTTTGCTCAAAAGTTATAACAGACTATTACGGATGCGTGAACGTATCGACAAACTAATTACAGACTGACACAATAAGATCTAAACAAAACGCTACATACAAACTATCGGAAGACTGTCGACTGTCGGTCCAAACCTTTAGTTAAGCACTTATAGTAGAGAGGCACTATCAATAACAAAATTAATGGAAAAAGCGCCCAAGTTATCCAGAACAAAATTCTTAAATCAAATACACACGAACCACAGTAATCAAGGCAAGAACCGGTTTTAAAATTCTCCAAGTGACAAGACCTAAACAGTTTTCCATAAACCAATAGAAGTCAAAGGAGCGTTCCTGACTTAAAAACCCAGACAATTTTCAATAAGTAATTTCGTATTGGTCCTTTGACTTTTTCGGCAACAAGTCAAAGGTAGGTCTACTAGCTGCTTCATTTATTTCCACATTTGGATCGCTTTTTTCCAGATTATTCATCGAAAATCGCACAAATTTACAAGTTATTCATAGCAATTTTTTCCGTACCTAACAACAAACAATAACCATTGTTTGCCAGATTTATAGCTTTAATTTTTGATTTGGTACAATAGGTATTAATATTTTTTTGTTTATATTAGTGTCTGGTTTAATAGTATTTGTAAATAAAATATTGTTTGATGCGCGTGTTAAAAGTGTTTTAATTTTGTTCGAAGAGTTGGATAACGAGCGTAGCGATAATATAATGACACTTTTATCACTAACATCACAAATAACTATTCAAATCTCCTTTCTCGTAAAGAAATTTGTCTTTTTTGTGCTCCTCCTAATTTCAGAGCAGATAGAGGTGACATATCTTTTCCACAAAAAAAAATTTAAATTGGTGCATCAAAAGTATCCAGAATGTCGATTTACACTACAGAAGATCGTATTCAGATGACCTTTAAACTTCATCAGAGGAACGTTAGCATAAGAAGTGGTAGACAAATTTTCCGTTTCTAATCCTGATTCTCCAGTTCCGCCCATAACGGCAGTAAAGCACCAGCAGTTCCTTAAAAAAATTTTTGACCACTATGTATACTAGATGATTGGATAAATACTAAGTTCTCACGAGAAGAGACAAAAGAAATGCAACTGTAGTAAATAATAATTCAAAATGGATTTATGCTTGGCCCTCAATAGTCTAAAAGCCGAAGATATGGAAGTCATCGTGCTTTGGCTAGAAATCTCCCAATTTGAAATTTGGTCATGGGAGATCAGGATACTTAAGCAACTGAATATGCATTTTAAAAATTATATCATGTCATCGGGGACAGTAAGTGATGTAAGAATTTACCTGTTTGCCAGCCCCCTTCGAATAGTTCCAGCGTCGTAGCTAGGGTCATGACTGGCAAGACTTGGATTTTGCGTCCCCGAGGACCTATTTTCTAGGAAGAGAAACAACACCATAACTTTTGTAGTGTAATTTAAGTTATGTATGCATTTAAGCATAAAATTACTTCTTACTTACTTTTATGTTGGAAGGGAAACAACACAATATGAGTTAGTTCATTTAGAAATTATAAAATCTCTTAAAAGTTTACTTTTCTGGCTTTTTCTGAGGCCAATTTGTCAATAATATGGTCTACATTAATACTTTGCAATGTCATACCCAATCGATAGTATAGCAAGATTGTTCAAACGTTCTTGACCAATCTGCGATCGTAAATAATTTTTTATTCATTTTAATTTGCTGAAAGATCTTTCACAGCTGGCAGAAGTCACAGGCAGCGTCATTGCTAGGCGCAGTGCAATCCCTATATTCGGATAACTGGTCACTAAGTCATATTCTTCATGGCGATTAAGAAGTGCAATGTAATCTGCATTTTCTAATTCAGGCAATAATGATTTTATTTGGTGTTTGTAGCTTTCAATCTCTAACCGCAACTCGTTGGCATTTAAATCCTTATCGTATTTTAATGCAAGATCAGCTGCGGATTTTTTTAGGAAACCAAAATCAGAAGCTCCGACAGCTTAACTTTGAAATCTCCATCGCATTTGCTGAATAAGTGTGTCTAGTGTACGGTAAAGCTGAATTTTACTTTTGAAGCGGAGTCATTATGGCCGCATCATCCTTGGCCCTTTCATCAAACATTGTTTTAACCTCTCATTTACGAGAAGAAAATTCCGGTTCTATCGATAGCTCGTCTGTTAGATTCTTTGCTGAATCAATACACATCTCTATTTGATTTTTTCTGAAATCCACAAGGCCCTGCAAGTGTTTTGATGCAACCTCAATAGAAACAAGTTTTTTTCTGTAAAATGCAGATGATCCCATACGACCAATAAACAAATAAACTCGAAATTAATCATTTTTAAAATGATTTTAGCTGAAGATAAAGAATCAACTGAATATGTCCTCCTTTCGTCAGTCCCTTCTGCAATGGTATGTAATGTTGTCACTACTTGCGGTAGTTGAGTATGTAATGCGTGAATTTAATTGTATTTTGATAGCCATCTCGTATCAGAATTACCCTTCAAAGTCAATTTTAAATTTGATAAAGCTTGCCAACGTTCAATCGATCCGGAAAAATAATTAAACATATTTTGCACTGTGCCGAAAAACGTAGTCATTTCTGGTGTTAAACAAGACGCATGAACTCCAACTAAATTTATTGAGTGAGCATGGTAAAAATCTGGCATCTTGGCTTAATTTATTTACTATTTCGTTTGTCCACTGCCGGTTTTTTCATCCGTTTTTATAAAAGCTAAAAAACTTTTTTCAAACGTACACTTTCCATTATTCGACTTTTGGTCAGTTAAAATTACTGGCTACGTCCCTGATTAACAGGAACTAATTTTAAACGAAGTATCTTCTAATCTCCATTAATTAAATTTTGGCTTTATGAAAGCTATTGTAACTTTATGCAAATTTCGATGACTATCGAGAATTATCTAAAAATTTGAATAAATATTAGATTAAGCGAAAAGGTGACAACGTCTAGGAAGACCAATGAAACTATTTCGAGAAAAGAAAGTTCTTCCATAACCTAGTGCAAATCTTACGCGCCTAAGTAGATTGTAGGCCAGGATGAATGAAAATGAAGGTACATTTAGCAATATTTGCCAACCCTCACTATCTACTTGCTAATCTACGTTTAAATGGCACCCACAATCGCCAGCAATTCGCCATTTATCAGATGATCTCATTGCACCTCTGATATCAAGATTGAAGCTTCAGTTTATATACCTTCTATTCTTTTTGCTGTACTATGGATGAATCAATGTTTGGTAGCTGTATTCTATAGGTATCCATGCGAAACTAATAAATTATGACAATAAAACGTTACGCCACTGGATTCCCACTGACGCGTATAGCTTTATTGATTTTGGTTATCTGATATTTTTTAATATCTTTTGTGGGTGTTTCTTAGGTAAATAATCTTTTAGCACCTTAGAGACAGGTTCTATAAACATGTGCGTACGGGATGTTAATGTACAAAAAATATTTCGTTTTTCTTAAATGTTCTGAAATACTAAATTTACTGTACGTTATAGAATAAAGGTATTTCTGTAACAAAACTGAATTAGATATTATTAGAAACAAATGGTACACCATGCACTGGATTTTTTCGGAATAGATTAGCGGCAATTTATATAGAAAAAGTGTCCTTAACTTTTTTTTTGATTGGTGTATCGTTTTCACCTAACAAAATTCAACGTTTGTCATGCCATGCTACTGTACTAATAATGGATTTATCGTTGTTTGTCTTTTGGTTAATATTTAGAATTTAGACGCTTCCTAAAACAGAGTCGCAGACAAAGATGTCTAAATAAATACCAGCAAAAAAAAATATATTTGAGACGTGACAAACTTAAAAAGGAACTTAAGTGGAACACTTCTTCACAAAAACTAACAGAATATAAGGTATATAAAAATAAACTAAACCTAATAATAAATAACTACATCAAAAACACTTTAACTCAGATGTAGGGTAAAAATAATAAAATTACAACAAATCAAGAAGAAATAGGAGACACATGCAATGAATTTTTCATTAATATCGGAAAAAATATGTCCGACAAATTACAAATCAAAATCAACAACATCAACCACAATACAACCATTATACAACAATGTTTTTACATCCAACATAGGACACTGAAATTAACAAACACATAAACAGTTTAAGTTTAAAGAACCATTGCTCATCGGGTTCAGAGTTCAGATGGCATATCCTCCAGTGTACTTAAGCTTCTGCACAGAGAATTAACTAGTCATATAGTGCATAAAGTTCACTGAGCGAAATATCGAGTTGACATAACTCAGACATGAGTTAATCTAGACCGACGCGTGTTGCTAATAGGCGACAGCTAAGACCTCTGACTTACGACAACTAAATCGAAGAGATTGCATCAAATCACTGTTCATGAGTTATAATAGCCCTGAAGATGGGTTGTTTTAGCTAGCTAGCTTAGCTAATTGTAACTGGGTTTGACGAACACATGCGACGTGGGCTGCAGCAATTCATTGTTTAAGCTGCCAGAGACCAATATGGGAGTTGTGATGCGTCACTACTTGGGCTAGATTAACTCACGATTCGAGCTATCAAAACTGGACCTTTCAGTTGTTCTAGCTTACTTAACGACTATAGATTTAATCTGTCCTAAATGTTGGCAGGGAATCTCAATATAGCCAAGAAACACAAGGAATATTTAATAATATGTACTTTAATTAACAAACACTTGTTACGAAAACACTGACATTACTGACATATCTAACAACATATGATAAACGTCAAGTGCAAAAGAACTACTCTATGAACAAAGCTAGGCACAATAAGATTTGGCACTTTAAATATATTTCAACACTAAAATTGGATTATTCTCGTTTTCACGCACCTGAGAACAAACTCTGAACAAGAATAAAAAACATCCCTCCAATCAACGATTGCGCGGATAGCAAGTTCAGTTATGTGGTCCATGACGACGCGACGTGCACGAGATACTAAAAACAATGGGATGAAGTTACCGCGCCAAATCAGCACGAGCGTGAATTCGGAACTTTCCGTGACGTTTCGATCGATGATTTACCCTCGACATGACTTATTAAAGCACTATTTACGACTTATTAAAGCACTATTTACGACTTATTCCAACTCAAAATAATTTAACACATGATAATGAGCTAAAATAATGCATGTTTGGGTCAAAATGGCACTTTAAAATCAGTTAGTAAGTTTTTCCAATCCAAAAACTGAGTTCAGGTAACTCATAAAATGGTTACAAAATGGAGGATTGTGGTAATCCCAAATGTGTTTAAAATGTTGATATTTGTGTGTTAAGGCGAACCACAAGAAGCTGAGTTATTGTAGCGTTTTTAAATGATTTGTGATAATTCGTAGGCTCAGTTTGAACAACATAGAAACGTGCGTCAAAGTAACTCTAATTCTGCAACCCACGACATCGGTAAATCCATTTTTGTCTAAAGTCTAAAGCCTTTGAAGTATCAATTGTCACAAAAATCTTTAAGTCTAGCAGTAAAGAAGACATAAATAACTCCAGACCTATAAGCGTTATCTGCAATGTCGCATAACATTTTGAAAAATGCTTAAAAGATAGACGTGCCCAATTTTTAAACATCAGTAATTTGTTATCTTAAAATCAGTTTGGGTTTGTTGAGGGCCGCAGCATTGCTGACGCTATGTTTGTGTACTTAAGCTTCTGCACAGAGAATTAACTAGTCATATAGTGCATGAAATTGTTATACTGCATTTAATTTTTAAGACAGGTAATGTTCCTAAATCCTTTGAAGTATCAATTGTCACACAAATTTTTAAGTCTAGACTAGAAGACATAAATAACTCCAGACCTATAGGTGTTATCTCCAATACCGCAAAATATTTTGAAGAATGCTTAAAAGATAGACTTGTCAAGTTTTTAAACAACAATAATTTGTTATCTAAAAATCAGTTTGGGTTTGTTAAGGGCCGCAGCACTGCTGATGCTATGTTTGAGTTGACACAGGGGATAAAATGCATTGCCTTGCTTTTAGACCGGACAAAGGTATTTGACATGGTATCTCATTCCATACTGCTGAATATCTTAAACATTTTATTTATATACACATTGTTTTTAAAAAGAATCTTTCTTAAAATATCGTCAGAAGTTACCTCCTGAAGTTACAACATATATTACTCTACGTACTACTTAGTAAACACCACTTTTTGGGAACCACTCCATACTAAGTAGGACACCAGGTAGGTATACCCTATGATTTTTAATGTGTACGATCTATGGAGATTTAAAAATAAGACTTATGTTTTCTAAAGAGTGTAAATCTTATGTGGTTATTTTGGGTTTGTCCGATTGTTATTAATTTCTTAGAAAATTATATTTGTCATAAAAGTTTTAAGTTCTGCAAAGAAGCACGCAAGAAAAATTGAATTGGAAAATCCCAGGCTTATGATCGTTTAAAATATTAATATTGCAATTATTGCCCCATGATGAAACACATACCTAAATTTACTTCTGCTAGATCAAGGCGTGTAAGAGAGATCGGGGTAAGATGACAATTCGGATAAGGTGACAAACGCGACTTGTTGACAAAGAATATTAAATTTTTGGCACGATACACCTGGTCCTAAAAGCCACTTTCAAACTGGTTTATTTTTAGAAAGCGAAGAACAAAACTGATTTTTTACCTAAACTTCTTTCTAAAATTATAACCAATCAAATCCCTTGTTTATTTTTCAAGCTCTCAGTGCACCTATCTTGTCTTAACCAACTAAGTCAATAAATTACTATCTGTAGGACTTCCTAGGTACTACCAAAGAAAATTATAGCGTAGGTATATAAAATACTATTACAGCGTAGCTATAATTTTCTTTGATACCACCAGTAGAGGAAAACGGAGAGAGCGAGGCCAGGTGGTGCTGGTGGTGCTGGTGGTGCAACTAACCCAGGTGGTGCAGGTGGTGCGTTTTACGATCTAACCCAGGTGGTGCAGGTGGTGCGTTTTACGATCTAACCCAAGTGGTGCTGGTGGTGCGTTTTATGATCTAACCCGGGTGGTTCGGTGGTGCGTTTTATGACCTAACCCGGGTGGTTCGGTGGTGCGTTTTATGACCTAACCCGGGTGGTTCGGTGGTGCTGTTTACAAAATAACCCGAAATTAAACCCGACTTTTTACGACCTAACCCGGATGCTTTCATGAGGCGGCTTCTTATCTAACCCTAACTTGAACCTGAATATTTATGAACTGACCCGAGATAAAACCCGACTTTTTACAACCTAACCCGGATGCTTTCATGAGGCGGCTTCTTATCTAACCCTAACTTGAACCTGAATATTTATGATCTGACCCGAGATAAAACCCGACTTTTTATGATTTAACCTTAGTGAAACGCCGCTGCTAAAGCGGGATAATTAAATCCCAATTTTTATAAGCCATCCTTAAACCCAACTTTTTACGATGCGACCTGAGTCGTCCTTAAACCAGACTTTTTATGATTTAACCTTAGTGAAACGCCGCTGCTAAAGCGGGATAATTAAATCCCAATTTTTATAAGCCATCCTTAAACCCAACTTTTTACGATCCGACCTGAGCCATCCTTAAACCAGACTTTTTATTATTTTCCCTTAGTTGAAACGCCGCTGTTAAAGCGGTATAGTAAAAAACATTATTTATATTTTCTATCTTAGTGAAACGCCGCTGGTGGGTAGTAAAGCGAAATAAAACCCTAATTTATATGGTCTAACAAGATAAGTATATTAAGGCGGCACATTTGTCACCCCGCAATAATTATTTATACCTAAATAACCCTCTCAAACCCTCTGCCGACTCGATTTAAAAAGAAAGGGACATAAACCTTTATTTATTATTCCGAAGGACCCTCATTAAAATTCAGTAGCATATCTAATAATTGATTCCAATTTTTGCACCACTTATATAAAATACAATAAAATAATTACCATCTAGAACCATTAACTAGAGATTTCTTTGTACTGGAAATGGATAAATTATAGGACTATCTTGTAATGAGAACAGAGTAATAAAAAGTAAATAAAACTTAAATACGTATAAAATACCAAGCAGGTATAGGTACTATACAACTTGTGTTCGCCATCAGGTAAAAGCCCTCATAATGCTTTTATAAAAATTTCGGATAATATCATAATATAAGTAAATAGGCTACAATTTCAGGAAAAAAGTAAAAAAAATTAATTCACAGTGTAAAATTGTAGTTAAATGGATTGTAAATACGGAACGTTTCTAACTTAGTGAAACGCCGCTGGTGAATGGCAAAGCGAAATAAAACCCTAATTTATATGGTCTAACAAGATAAGTATAATAAAGCGGTACATTATTTGCGACCACAATAATTATTTATACCTAAATGACCCTTCCTTTTATGGTATGCTCAAACCTTAATTCAAAATTCGATTAGTTAAGGTAAAATAAAATCCATAATATAATTTAATCATAATTTATTCAAAATTCAGGATTATACAAACTACATAATATGTTATGTTCTATACTACTATAATTCTTAATTATATTATTAATCTAAACTAATTAGTATACATTTATCTACCCAAAAAATTACACCCGGTTCGAACAGAACCATCTAAAGCATTATAGCTTAAAAATGCATCGTGTAACACCAATGCAAAAACTTTAATGTTTTTTGCAAATTTGTTACGCGTTTCAAATTCAATTTTTATGTCTACTGTCGAATTTTTTATGTTATTATCCGCTTGCTGACTGGAATCAATGACAAAGACCGGGTTTGCGAAAAATTCATCTAAATCAAGTAGGGGGCTACAATCTTGTCGATTATAGTAACTACGCTGGAAATTTTCGTATGCGTAGTATGCAGGGCCACAAAGCTTTTTGCTAAAATCCAAGTTCCATCTTTCATAAGGAAATACGTTGCTATTTAAATACACGCGAATATCTCGAATACCCGCGTTTATAAAATCTATCGCATTCTTTTTGTAGTTATCCAAACTATCGGCGCTTATAAAGCTGAGAATAAGATATCTTGGTTTTTCAAGATTGGTACTCGTTTTTAAAGCCCATATATCTGAAGTCGTTTCTCGTAGTGTTGGAAGCTCATATAGATCCCACATTCTATAAGCTATATTTACTTGAGCATTATTGCCACCTTTATTTATACGAGAAAGCAGTTTAAGCTTTTCTCGATCTTCGGGGACAATATGACGAACTTTCCATTCAATTTTGCTTACATTAATAGTTGCTTCTACTTCGCCGACGTAGCAGTTAACATATGATCTAGATAAAACCATTATTAATTCCTGCTTTACATTAAGGACTCCTTTCAAATAGTCTTCTGCAAAACCCAATAGATATTTTAAGGGTAGCTTTCCGCTAAATATATGGCTTGTTTTGTCCAAAATAACTTGACATCCCTCATTTAAACCCCATCCTGTGGTAAGTAAGTTTTTACTATGCAGTGGATTAAATGATACCAATGTCTTTAACGCTGTGGTGATTCCAGGTTTTCTGACTATAGATACTTGTTCACCACCCATTTCATATCTAATTTCATCAAATAAAAATGCCAAACAATTATTTGACAAATAGCATTTTTTTGTAGCATCACTTGAATTAAATGTGCCCTCAATATATATGTAACTATCTGCAATATTGAGTATTAGATCTTGAAAATGAATTGGTATACGGATTTCATCAGAATTGCTATATGTTGGTGACCCATAAGGTTTATATGTATGCTCATTTAAACTGACAAGTGAATAATCAATACAGGATCATCGAAAACCTCCAATTTTTCACTTGTTGAAATGGTGGCCATATTTTCTTAAATTTTTAGTTGTAAACCCAAGGATTTCAAAAATTCACGATCTTCGATGCTTATATCACTTCCTTTCAGATCAACGTTTCTTTTTAGAATGCGTGCTATAGTTTTAGGTTTACTGCTTTTATTATCTTTTATTATCTTAGACGATTTTTGATATTTATAAATCTGAGAATTATATTGAAATCCCATTATGTAATTTTCTTTAATTCTAATTTAATTATAATTTTCTCTCCTTGGAAATTAACCAAGTCTCCTTGATCGTCCAAGATTCTCAACGTAATGTTATCTATAAACTGACGACCCAAAGGTTGTATGGGCATATATATTATATTATGGGGCT
Source organism: Polydrusus tereticollis (assembly GCA_963920685.1). NCBI lineage: Eukaryota > Metazoa > Arthropoda > Insecta > Coleoptera > Curculionidae > Polydrusus > Polydrusus tereticollis. The sequence goes on from OY987327.1 coordinate 66,779,955, forward strand.
CCTTAGAAAGTTTGTAACCAGGTTCAACGTCAATATCAAATTCGAATAAAGTATGAGATTTTGTTGAATTCAGATATGCTCCAGAAATAATATTACAGTCAACTCGTATCATTCGAACTTTCATTATATCCACTGGTAGAGTGGATTCATGAAGCTTATTGGCTTTAAACACTTTCTCTGCAAATCCAAGCGTTCTTCCTAAAGAGGATTTTATTGAAAAATCTAAATCCAATGTAGATTTAAGCTGACACTTTAAAGTGTTGTTATTAGCCTCCAAACTAAATATTCTATTCATATCATCAATTTCATTATTATTTTCTAAATATTTCTTTTTCTTGATTTCTTTCTGAATTTCTTTATGGATTTCATCAATTTCATATGCACCTGGTTTAATTCTAAAGTAAGTAAACTTTTTCTGATCAGGCTCGCCAAATCCAAGTAAATTATTATTTTCATCTATGTTAAAAATTGAATTATAAGTGTAAAATCCCAACAATCCTAAACCATATATTGAATTCTTCTCAAGCTCAAGCGAGGGAAAAAAATTAGCACTCAACACGCTGCTATGATCTGATAAGGTAAACGTGTACGACATGACTACAAAAAATTTAGATGTATTTCAATATTTATTGTAATATACAACGTTTATCCGATGGTAAAACCTCGATTTTATTTTCTGTTGCTATATTTATATCCTTCATTTTACAATAACAACAGAATAATTTTCGCTTCGGAGGACCATCATTTACATCTCCATCCTCACTATCATCCTGCTCATGCTCAGTACAAAATAAATAGTTTTTTAAATCTGGATCTTCCTGTAAGTGTTTAGGAAGCTTAGACCAAATAAACGGGATTTCTCGAAATGCACAATTTATAATAACTTCTTTGGGCATATAAACTAACTCCTCCTTTGTCATATTTAATAAGCTTCTCGATTTGAAAAACACTTGCATAGATTGAGAGATCTTTTTTATAGCATCATTCTCCATTTCTTAACTTTTTTTTAGCAAGAAACTTTAAGCATAAATGTCCACACCAGACTGTATCAAAATCTTGCTCGCGAATGTAGTTATAGAAGATATTTTCTGTTTTATATCGCCCAGTATACAAATAACTAACTAACTCACTTGGTGGAGGTAAATCTCCGAAGCTATCGTAATAATATGTTTTATCATTTTTCTTCTTATATGCAACCCAATGCGTCCCTACCCCCTCGGCATCATCCAAATTAACAATTCCACTTTCAAACTTGTTAGGACCTGTTTTTGGCATAGCATCTCTCATATATACACCTCTAAAATATGGAATATTTAGCTGTAATGCATACTTAGACAAGTCGAAATTTGTAAGCGCTTTTGGAGGTAGGGATTTTATTAGTTTTTTGAACTTTTATATGGTTTTAGATATAGCCCCAAACCACTGCGATATGGCTTAAGATATAATCCATTACCCTTTTTTCCTTCATCTATATTTTTATCATAACGCTTTCCCGATGAAACATCTTTAGCTGTTTTTATCGCTCTTATAATTCCAGCGGCCCCGCCAGCTAACGAACCCAAAGCAGAAAGTCCTGCAAATATAGGAATCAGAGGTAAAATTCCTCCCTGCTTTGGTAATGGTATGATGCGCGGAGTTTGTATTTTTCTTTTACCTCCGTGAACTTTTAATGTTTTTTTGCGCCACTATTATTCCCATTTTTACCATTTTTTGTATATCAGAATTTTTCGGGTCTAAATTTAAACGTTTCTTTAAATTTTTACGAATTTTATTTATAATCCCGCTACCAAAAACTATTTTTTTCTGTTTTTTATTTATTTTAATACTCTTTTTACGTTTAGGTAATGCTTTTTTACATCCCATGCCAAGCTTTCTTTTTATTTTCATTCCAGTCGTTACTAGCCAAGCTGCAGTTTTTTCGCCAAAACTAGAGTTTGCCGACTTTACACGTTTCCAAGCACTTTGTTCAAGTTCGTAATCTGCTTTATGTCGTTCACTTAACTTTTTATGTCTTGCATAGGCTATATCATGCTTTTTACATGCAATATCTAATGAATTTATTCCAGGATCACCGCGGGTGAGTCTTTTCTCTAACTTTGTTCCAGGTCCGCAATACTGATATCCAGGTAAATGTAATTCAATTGGTAGCTTATTTATTACAGTATCAACTAAGCCTTTACCACTCGCCTTGGTGCTGCTGGAGCGAGAGGATATACGTCCTAATCGTTTGGCGGCTGACATTAAAATAAAATATAGTGTGCAAGTAACGTATATTTACAGCAATATGTTTATTGAAAAATCAGGTTATGAATTGGAAGTTGACAATCTGGATCAGACCGTTGGAGCAGGGTTGCCGACTACTAAAAGGAATGGACCTTTATTACCAAATTCAATAAGAGCGCTTTTAATAGGTCCTTCAAATTGTGGGAAAACAAATGCTATGATAACCCTTCTAACTCATCCTAAAGGACTTTGTTTTGAAAATATATATATTTATTCAAAGTCCTTATATCAAGCAAAATATGATTATATTCGCAAAGTACTCAAGCCGATTAAGGAAATTGGTTTCTATACTTATGCTTCCAATGAGACAATAGTTAATCCCGCGGATGCTAAACCTAATTCTGTTTTTATATTTGACGATGTAATTTGTGAAAGACAAGATACTATTCGTTTATATTTTAGTATGGGGAGACATAAAAACATTGACTGTTTCTACTTAGCTCAGACATATTCTAAAGTTCCAAAACAATTAATTCGTGATAATGCAAATTTTCTTATTCTGTTTAATCAAGATCAAACAAACCTTAAACACATTTATTTAGATCATGTTTCTCCAGATATATCATTTTCTGAATTTCTAGAAATGTGTGCAGAGTGTTGGAAAGAAAAATATGGTTTCCTAGTTATTGATAAAGATAGCGATTTAAAGAGAGGCAGATATCGAATAGGATTTGATAAATACATTTATTTTTAAAATTTTATATCATTTAACATTGAGGCAGTAAAGGGAGAGGAGTAAAAAAAAAAATGAACGATACTTCAGAAATTGAGCTTAAACGCAAACTGATTGAAGCAACTGATGCTGTGCGTAAAAAATATTATAGCATTAAAAATAAGCAATTTGAAAACAAGAGTGGACTTGAAGAATTTTATCAGCCTGTTACAACTCGTTTAAAATCTATTTCTGATGCTGTTCAAGTTGCATCAAAAAAATCTAATATGCAGCCTCCCTCAGCTAACAAAAGCCAAACCACTATTGTAAAAACAACTAGCCAGCCTTATTCGTCTGATGATGTCGATGTTCATGATGCCAGCTTTGATGAGACATCTGACGCTGTTTCACCGCATATCAGTACAATACCTGCAGAAGATATTTTCTCAACACCGGATTTAAGTGATACACCTCCTATTATCAAACATGATAAACAGCTAAAAACAAGAAAGATAGACTTTTCCTCGCATGCTAGTCCACATTCAATTTCAATGAGTTATGTGGAAAAAATAAAACGTAATATATCCAGGTTTGATGTAAGATATGGAATTCGCGTAGATTCAAAAAATAAACTTCACATGGGGAACACTGAGGTTAGATTTCCTCCTAGTGAGATTTCCTTTTGGCGCGGTAGTACAAATATTGGAACATATCCAGCATCTGCAGAACTTTTGGATATACTTTTTTTGAAACATCCAAAAGCGTTAGAAAATCCTGATGCTATAAGCGAGCAAACAAAGGGTATATATCAAGAAATTCTACATAAAACAAATGTAATTTTTAATCAATATAATCCAACTCAAGGACTTAACCGCAGTAAATCAAAAAAATATTTATACTTAATAAGACCTCTTATTTTTAAAGAAGGAAAATCAATAGCAAGATTACCGCTAAATACCAAACAACTAAACTTTAAAAATAAAGAATTTGTTTACTGGAATACTCCCCAGGAATTGATCGAACGTCTCCGCCTCCTTTGGGCGTCTAAATTAGCTGGAAGCACGGCACATGATAATGAAATTATATCCATTTTAGAAGAACTACGAGAAGCTAATATAATATATTAAACGCCTTATAATACGTAACATTCCAATTTTCATCTCAGTTTATACATAAAATGATGAGTGTTAACACAATAGATAAATTTGGTCGTAAACGTAAATGGAAAGACTCATTCCAGTTTAAACTTAGAGAAACCCCTATAAGCGCCTACAAACTAACTTCCGACGGAAATTATGATTTACAAGGAAAACGGCTAACCAATGTTTCGCCACCTACAGACTTAAATGATGCTGTGACAATGAATTATTTGACTGAAAAAATGAAAGTATTGGAAGAAAAAATGGGAAATAAACTATCTGAAACCACTGAACGAATAAACAAAAATCTAAGTACATATATTGGCTTAAAAATGGAAGAAGATTTAGCTAAAACGCTAAAGGAGATTAGAAAACAACTTGCAAATATAATAAACAATGATGTTATACCATATGTTCATAAAACGGTGATTGAAGAGCAAAATGAGACTCTGGAGAAACTACTTACAGAATACATAGATAAACATATAAACAATTTATTAGATAAAAGTAATATCCCAAAAGAGATGGAGCGAATCATAAATGAAAAAATAAAAGATACTAAACATTCAAAAGTGGTGATTAAAAAATAATGTTGAAATAAAAAATGAATTTAACGCGCTGTATATTGGAAACCTTTCTAGTTATCAAGCTACTCTAGTCACGTCAACAATTTACAAGATGATCTCTAAAGAAAAAAGACAAGTCGTTGAAGAACTCCATAAACCCACACGTCGAAATTTTTCTAGGCGTAAAACTGTAATACGAGATTATTATGACTATTTTCAAATTGACCTAATGGAGTTTCAACCATATTCGCTTCTTAATAGAGGTTTTCGCTATGTATTAGTGGTTATAAATTGTTTTTCTAAATTTGTTTGGACTAGACCGCTTAAATCGAAAACTGGAAGCGAAGTTACTAAAAGTATGAAAGATATACTTGAATCGGCAGGATATTCACCTAAAAATATAGGTTCTGATATGGGCTCAGAATTTAAAAATTCACACTTTAATTCTTTAATGAAAAAATATAAAATAATAGTATATTAAAGTACATGTTTTATAAAGCATCATCTTATAGCACGCGTCCATGTTAAAAAACGAGCCGCTTGCGGCGAGTTTTTTAACGGGACAAGTGCTCTAACTGCTTTATAAAACACGTACTTTATACTATTTTTTCTATTTTGTATTTTTTTCAATAAGAAAATACATATTTAAAAAGAAAATCAACCCTTCAAATTTTGTAAATTTGTGTGTCTAAATTCTATGTTGGTAATACTCTAAATTTCTTTTTATCATAGTAGCCTTGACAATAAATAATATTTTCTTTGTGTCATTGTCACGAAATTTGTGATTTAATATTTCATAGAGTTGTTCATAATTATAATTAAAAAAACATGGAGCATGATAATCTAAGTTTAACTCCCCCTGAGTTAAGGGATATTGCTAATAAAACGATAAATCAACTTTTACCAGAGAAATCCCGAAAACTTTCTTTTCTCATGGAAAACAATAACAGGAAACGTCAGACGTCAACAGAATAAAACATTTAAATATAACCAATGCCAACTTTTAAAAAATAAAATTCGGAGTTCGAAATGGATATATTTCGAACTCGCTAGCGCGTTCGAAATATCTATTTTTCGAGACAAAATTAGAAAAATAATTTTTTTATCTATAGTAATAAAAAAGCGGCGATTGCCGAGCGTGTTATACGCACATTAAAAAACCGAATATACAAATATTTCTCTTTACGCGGAACTCACATTTGGTTCGATATCTTACAAGAAATTACAGACGATTACAATAATAGCAAGCATAGTACCACAGGAATGAAGCCTTGCGATGTAAAACCTAATACACTGTTAAACGTATATAATGTGCCAAAAATAGCTGTTAGAAAAAAGATACTAAAAATAGACGATATTGTCAGGATAAGCAAATATAAAGGTGCATTCAGTAAAGGATTTGAAATTAACTGGTCTCCAGAGTTATTCAAAATAGTTAAAGTGAATATTAACAATCCACCAACGTTTCTTTTAGAAGATATGAATGGTCAGCCGATAAAGGGTTGTTTTTATCAACAAGAACTACAAAAAACCAAACTTCCTGATGTTTATTTGGTGGAGAAAATTATAAGAAAACGAACAAAAAATGGCGTTAAGCAAGTTTTAGTTCGCTGGCTAGGATTTCCCAAACCTACATGGGTTAATGAAACTGATGTTATATTATAGTATTATTAATTCTTAACCTAACTTATTACATATATTTGTATTTGTAGCTTAAAGGTAAATAAAACAACTTTTTAATAAATACTTTGTTTTTTATTTTTAGGTTATTCATTTCATATACAAAATTTTCGTAATATCACATAATATTTGGTGATAATTAAAAGCTAAATATTCTAACATGCAATAATTCTGAATAGATAACTGTAAACTACATACATTTTTAATTTTTTCGGAATATGTTACATCACTATCATAATCGGTTACATATAATAAAATACTAGTATAATGACTTGAGAAATCAATTTCTTTTAAAATTTTTAGTTTATAGTCAATAACATGAGAATATAATTTAATTTCCTGAAGCCATTCTTTACAAAAATATAAAATATTATTATATTTTTCCAATTTTAATAATGTTTGCCCTTCACATGGTATACTTGTAAGTTTAAACTGCTGAAAATCATTACATTCTCAGTCAGTGTTCCGTCAACATTAACTAATGGAGACATATTCAGCATATGTTCAAATAGTTCATGCCAATCTATATCCATGAATGATATAGAAATGCTATCCTTAGAGCAGGGAGCAACATATGTTAGCTTGACTGTCGGTAGAAAGCCCTGCATAGTACTTAAGCCTGTAGAAATTTGTATGGGAACTGTGAGGAGATGTATAATGCTCTCGTTAATCAAATATTTTTCTTCCTCTATTTTTTCGCTATAATTTGGTAGCAACATATTCATATATTCAGGATAGCAGAAATCTGATGAAGTCATAGAAGATTGACTAGCCATGTTATAATCTTAGTTTCTTTAATAGATATATAACCTGCTTCTTTTGTTCGTATTGTTTAATATCTTTTTTCAGTTTTCTGATTTTTTTAGAAAAATTATTTATTTCTCTTTGAAGATGCGGTGACTTGCTCATCTGGCTTACTATAGCTTAAACCATCTGCTTTAAGTTCTTTTATAGTTACAGTCCCCCTACCCATCCCACCCTCGTTTACAAACAAGTTTCGACAAGTCGAAACAAATATCAACCGATGGAAATAGCCTTCAGCAATACAAATCAGCTTTCAACGTCTCGAAACAGCTTTCAGCTTTAGGCGAGTTGAAACAGGTTTAGACTTGTCGAAACATGTTTATTCTTGTTTAGACAGGTTTTAGCATTATACCCAACTTGAAAAATAGCATATGGTTAATATTTTTGAAAAATATAGTATAATTAATAAAAAAATATTAAAAACTTTCATGTATAGCATTTAAAAAGTCGATTTTATAATGACCCCACGCAAGAGTGCTTATTCCATCAGGCAAAATGTATCTCTTATCATCGTTCGCAGATAAAGCTATCTTATTAACCGTTTCTGTATGTATGACATGTTTTATTGATCGAAATACATTTTGTCTAGCTAAGACAATATTCTTGCTAAAGAGGCAATTTTTATAAGCACTATGCTTAAGTCTTTTAATAACAGATTTTTTAACTCCTTTTCCTTTTTTAATTACTTCACCATAGTATCCACTACTTTTTTTAGGCTTGGCTACAACATAATCATATAATTTAGGTCTAAGGCCGACAAATTCAAGAATTGGTAGACCTTTCGCTTCGTCTTTAAATACTCCCAACACTGCTTTATTTACTAATGGTATTGAATATGGATTGTTTAAGTCATAATTGGAAGTATCAAATTTATTGAGATTTTCTTTTATGTCTGAATAAAAATCTTTAGTATCAATTTTATATATTAATGAGTCAGTATCAGTATATAAGAGTTTTGCATTATCTTTATATTTTTCTTTTACAAAATCATAGTGAAAATCAAACATCACAGTTTTGGAAATATCGAGAACGCTAAAACCTACATATATAGGTTTATTGAAAAGAACTTTATCTTTTTTAAGTTGAATGGCAACAAAATTTTCATTAAAAACTTTAACGCTATCTATTTTAGATTGTGAAATAAAAGTTTGAGCACCCTTTTTTTCACGAATATTTTCCCATTGTTTTAGCAACTTGACGCTTTTTCGGTTTTCGACAGCTTCCATACATTTACCAAAAACTGCGTTATTAGCTAATTTATACATATCTTTAGCGAAATCATTTGTAGCCGCTTGCCTCATCGCCGTATTTTTATCAACATATGTTTTTAGCCAATCTGACTGCCTGAATTCAACAATTCTATGGATTTTTTCCAATTTTAGTCCATGTTGTAGAGCCTGATATAAATTTCTATAATGAATTACATAACGTTTTTTATCATTTAAATTAGGTATTAGCTTAGCTAAACGACTTTTACCATTAGGTGCAACTATATTTTCAGGACAGAAAGGGAGCTCATTGTGTAAGTCGTGAAGTTCTTCCGGATAAATTAAATCTACTTCTAAAATAAATCCTATTGCGCTTTTTTCGTTTGAACATTGTGTTAATACATTAAAATTTTGAACTTCTTCATCTTTAAGCCATCTAAAACCACCAAAAGGCAAGTACTGAGAAAGGGCTTGTCCATATAAGTTGTTGGCATCCAGATACGTGATGTATGAGGTAGGTTTAGAAGCATCATATTTTATATAATTGAAATCATCGTCTAAGTTATGTGGTAGGTAACGGTTATTTGCTACCGCATGACGGTGCGCACATTGTACGACGCCACCTCGGATCCCCTTTCTAATTAGGTGTAACATATCTGGATCGGTAAGAAGTTCTAGTTTTACCTGCAATTAAAAAAAAAAAATAAAGCATTAAACCTTGTGATGAAAAAATGGAAAGTTAATCATCATACCTTTGTATAAGACAGCATACAAGACCATGCCAACGCTGATAGGGTGAAATAGAAGCAGGCTTCTAGATTGTATAGAGATCGAAATAGCTTTCTGAATGATTCAAATATGTCCGCCAATAAAAGCACGTCTGTTTTTAAATATAAATCTGAATATTGGCCTAAGTTCTCGCAATTAAATAGTTGCCAAACTTTTTCTGCGTGCATGTAGTCTTCCAAGCTAATGGCTTCTTCACATAACGTGCTGTAAAAATCTCCCATTGCTGGTAATTCTTGTGTAGATTCTAGTTTATCATATGAATCCACAAACTCGTAGGGGAAAACTCCTTTTCGTCGCATTAAATTAAACTGCTCATCATCTGTAAATAGTCTTCTGGTTTCAATTAGTTGGTTTTCATTTAAAGTTTTCGCTAGGCTATCTAAGCTGGAAGGCATAAAGCGGAACGAATCCAAGAAGCGTAAGTAAAAATACCTTTTCTTCTCGCTTTCAGCATTCAAATTTTTGCCATCGCTCGGACTTAGCGCAATTTTCGCTGTAAATGCGATATAAAGTTCTTTATTTTGTGGGATGACTTCTATGGACTCGGATTTTTTTAATAGTTCTTCGATACATATGTGAAAGTCGTAATGTGAGCCGTTATGGAAAAATATAGGTATAAACTGTGGCGTTCTATATTTTAAATTGCACTTGCTATGTGCTGCACCTCTGTACAAACCTAAAACAACGATATTTCATTAGCATCTATGTATTATTAAATTTTATAACTAAAATAGTTTGTCATAATTTAAAATTATTTAAATTAATAGTATCTACTAACCTGAAAAATGACAGTGGTCTCTCACTTTTTTTAGTGAGACGTCTTCAGTATTAGGTTGGAATATGTCTTGGCATAAAAAGCAGTTTTTTGCATTTGAAAATTTTTCTTGTTCTCGAGCTGTTAGTTTTGTCATTGGCTTCGGCTTTGCATAATATGTTTCATGTATTTCTCTGACATCTTGGATAAGCCACTCTGCAAAAACTTCGGCGCAATCCAAGCCTCTATATTGTTTCAGAAATGATTGTGAATTATCATGTTCGCATTTCACAAAATAGGCAAAACTGAATGGTTTGTGTACATGCGTATCCACTGTATATTTCTTGGATGGGTCTGGATTTGCTATATGGATAGGCTCGAGTAAAGTTTCAAAATCTGCGTATATGCAGAACGGCATAGGAAATGCCTTATGATGATCCTTAAATTCGAGAATATTATTCATTTCGGTTGGGAGCTCTGTTCTAACTTTTAGGCAGTCATTTAGATCTAAATGCATTTTTAATTTATCTTCGGCCCGAAATGATACTAGACAGCCGTCGCATACATAAATTTGACCATTATGATTAGTTCTTTGCTTTGAGATTAGTCTGCTTAAATCTTTTATGTAGCAAAAATGTGATGCCCCCGTTGCGGGATCTTCAATGTATAGGAGATTCACATGATTATTTTTTCGTTGCTTAGTATGATATAAAGGTCCTACAACGATATGTTTATCCTTTTTCTTACTAAGTCCAAAAACGTTGACGCTTATATCCATGTTTTGTTTTTCAAATTTTTGAACATTATTTAATTCCATAGGAAATGATAAATTATTAAAATTTAGTTTATCCAAATGTTTTTCATAGTTGCTAACTCTATAAACATGTTCAGCAGCAGGATAAAGATGGCAGAGAATACTATAGGCGAAGCACTTATTATCGGTATTTTTAATATTGATAATAGCCTCTTTATTTTCTATATCTTTAGGGAGTGGTATATAAGACGATCCTCGAAATGGTTCAAATCTGAGCATATTTACTTCTAAATATAAAATTGCGAGCATTGACCATCCGGAATCTTTTTGCTAAAATAAAATAAATTTTTTTTAGATATAAGAAATCGAATAATAATATTTGTACAACTTACCTGGAACTCTTCGCTTTTCACTTTTAATATTTCTGTAAATTCAGAATACATGTCTTCCAAATCCGACGATACTGTTGCAATACGATATTTGCTATTAAATGATTTTGTTTCATTTTGCACATCATTCCCATCTTCATTTTGTTTCGTCGATAGCATATATGAGGCAAAAAGCTCAAAATTAACTTTAAGGCCATTTTCTTGCTCGGTAAGCTCTTTTTTTATTAAATTTAGGGCATCTGCTTTAATTACTGTCATAAACTCGTTTACATTTTGTAGTGTTTCACCCTCGTTGTTTATTCTATAGCTACAAATATTTTTTTTAAAAGCAGAATTAATTAATTGCACATTTGTTCCAATGCTAACACTGCAATGTTTTTTGTGGTATAATGTTTTTAAGTGAGCGCTCATATTTTTTCTATTGACATCTATCTGGCATTCCTGACATCTAACAGTAGATGATGATGTCGAGGCTCCATCATTTATTTTAGCTTGTTTTTCATTTGTCTGATTAATCTGTTTTCTATTTACATTATTAGCTAAAGTGGCAGCTTTTTCGGCTTTTTTTGCATCGCTTTTTTCATGGGTTTTAAGATGTTTTTTAAAAGTATCCTTTCTATTGCTAGTTAGCGGACATAAATGACAACTAAATTGTTTCTGACTACTTGAATGCTGCTGTTTTTGATGTCTTTTTAAAGCTGACAGCGTTGAATAACTTTTATGACATGTAATACATTCCATTTTAATGTAAATGAAATAAAATAAAAGTTAGCAAAATTTACTTTGAAATTATTAATCTTGTAAGGTTAGTTTAGTTTTAACAAGTTGCTTCGGTATCAAGTTTAACTTGGAACTGAAATCTCTATGCGACCAAAGCCGCTTTTATACCTCTTTTTCCCCGGTTGCGGAGAAATATGTTAGGGGAAGTTTGGGTCTCCTCAGACGGTTATATGCAATGATTCAAGCTTCTAAAAAAGTACTAAGGCAAGTAATTATCAATTTGAATTTATGTATGTCGAAGGTAATGTGTTACTCATAAATATACATGATGAAAACATTTATTGTTCGATTGCATCTAATTTTTAAGAGTCTAGAAATAAGCAAATAATGTTCTTTAACGTTTCTTTATAAACATCTCGAGTTACCTGTCCTTCCCCTGCATCATAGAAGGGTATTTGCCGACAAAGTTTGACCATTTTTTTATGATTCGAGAGTTGGGTATTCTCTACAGATGTAAACTGACAAGTTTCAACTTGTCGAAACTTGTTAGATTTTAGCTTATATTCTTATTATGAGATTTTAAAATTATGTATGCGTTTGTTTAATTCATTGTAAAGGATTTGTTATGCTAATTTCAAAAGTTAAATGTTGGTGAGAATATTGAATTTTTTTATTAAAATATCTAAAGTAAATATCTAATTGATTTTTTTTAGCGCTAATTGGGATTTTAATTAACTACCTCAGAGTCGGTATACACTATATTTTGCAGCGCAATTGCTTTCACACCCAGTAATGTATTATGATTTTTTTTTGGATGGTCGTTATATTGTGAGTTTCTTAAGTTAGCCAGATTAATAATAAATTAAAAAACCAACGTGATTTGCTTATTGTTGCCATTGAGAATTAGGGTTGTAAAATATTTAACAACCCTATATTTTTATGCTCGTGTTGAAAATAAGTTAAGATTGCTACTTTGATGCCTACGCCTAATATTCATAATTTTATTGGGGGTTCTACCTGATGACAAATACAGCTTATGATACCTATCTAGTGGGTATTTTCAGTTTAAGGGCCGAATAATATAGAGTTATTGTGCATACATCATCGCAAACAAAAGGTAGCTTTTTTATATTATTTCGTATTTACAATCCATTTAACTACAATTTTACACTGTGAATTAATTTTTTTTACTTTTTTCCTGAAATTGTAGCCTATTTACTTATATTATGATATTATCCGAAATTTTTATAAAAGCATTATGAGGGCTTTTACCTGATGGCGAACACAAGTTGTATAGTACCTATACCTGCTTGGTATTTTATACGTATTTAAGTTTTATTTACTTTTTATTACTCTGTTCTCATTACAAGATAGTCCTATAATTTATCCATTTCCAGTACAAAGAAATCGCTAGTTAATGGTTCTAGATGGTAATTATTTTATTGTATTTTATATAAGTGGTGCAAAAATTGGAATCAATTATTAGATATGCTACTGAATTTTAATGAGGGTCCTTCGGAATAATAAATAAAGGTTTATGTCCCTTTCTTTTTAAATCGAGTCGGCAGAGGGTTTGAGAGGGTTATTTAGGTATAAATAATTATTGCGGGGTGACAAATGTACCGCTTTATTATACTTATCTTGTTAGACCATATAAATTAGGGATTTATTTCGCTTTACTACCCGCCAGCGGCGTTTCAACTAAGGGGAAATAATAAAAAGTCTGGTTTAAGGATGGCTCAGGTCGCATCATAAAAAGTTGGGTTTAAGGATGGCTTATAAAAATTGGGATTTAATTATCCCGCTTTAGCAGCGGCGTTTCACTAAGGTTAAATCATAAAAAGTCGGGTTTTATCTCGGGTCAGACCATAAATATTCAGGTTCAAATTAGGGTTAGATGAGAAGCCGCCTCGCGAAAGCATCCGGGTTAGGTCGTAAAAAGTCGGGTTTTATCTCGGGTCAGTTCATAAATATTCAGGTTCAAGTTAGGGTTAGATAAGAAGCCGCCTCATGAAAGCATCCGGGTTAGGTCGTAAAAAGTCGGGTTTAATTTCGGGTTATTTTGTAAACAGCACCACCGAACCACCCGGGTTAGGTCATAAAACGCACCACCGAACCACCCGGGTTAGGTCATAAAACGCACCACCGAACCACCCGGGTTAGATCATAAAACGCACCACCAGCACCACTTGGGTTAGATCGTAAAACGCACCACCTGCACCACCTGGGTTAGATCGTAAAACGCACCACCTGCACCACCTGGGTTAGTTGCACCACCAGCACCACCAGCACCACCTGGCCTCGCTCTCTCCGTTTTCCTCTACTACCACCTACTACATTATACTTTTCTAAGTAATCTAAAATATTTCAAGTAGCTATTCCTTGGGGCTTTTTATGAAAAAGGCGTCATAGTAACATAGGTCCAAAAATATCTAGTTCCTAAAATACAGGGTGTTAAAATTTGTCTAGCCAGCTCCTTCTGTTTCGTTTGCAATATCGGTTCGAATGCACCAGAAATATGATTGAAGTGGACGACTTCGGACGAAACCTTACTTATTAACTTCAAAGGATTTTTTTTTATCGAGAGAGCCTGCAGGCCTCTTTATGCTGTAGTAATATATACGCCCTAGCAACGAGGAACTTTCTTACTTGCCTTTTAAATTAAAATTAAAAAGTTTTCTGCCATTGTAGAAAATATAGTTCTTTTATTAAAGTTGAGTCAGGAATTGGTAAGACCACAGTGTGAGTGTTACGTAAAGGGTATGTTAGAGTTGTTCTAATTTTAGCGTTCTCTCTTACCAGGCAAGCTGTTTTAAGGATAAATGGACAGCAACCGTTAGTGTGTGTTTATAAAAAGTGCTTTGCATAAGTCTCGAGGCTTAGCTAGACATAGTCACTTAACAGCTCTTTCTTGTAATCTAAATACCTTATTAAAATTGTAGTTAGAGCATGAACCCCAAAACAGATGCCGTATCTTAAGTGGGACTCTATTAAAGCAAAATAGACGTTGCACCAAATTTTAAGTCTTAAGAGATTACCCTTATGCCAGATGATCGTTGTATCGTCTGCGAAGATGGTAAATTCTTCAGTAATATTTAACATTGATAAGTCGTTCACGTAAATTCAAAACAGTTATGGCCCTAACACAAAACCTTGTGGTACTGCTGAAATAATTTCGAGTGGACCAGACAAATTGTCATTCATAGAAACCGCCTGGTAACGTCCAGTTAAGAAGGATTAAAACCAATCCAACAATCTGCCTCTAAATCCATAGACTTTGAGTTTGCGCAGCAGAATTCTATGATCAGCACAGTCAAGAGCCTTAGACAGATCACAGAACACCGCCGAAAAGGTAAAACTTGCATCGTTTATGTTTTTTGATACCAGAAAACCGTACGGCTTCATCCCATACAGCACACTTCCTTACAGAAATATTTTTTTTTTCTTTTTATTTATTTATTTATTTCTGATCTTTAAACAGTATTGCTACTGGTGTAAAGACCTAATACAAAAACAACAATTATAGACAATATAATATCTAACAAGGTATTGCACTTATAAATATCTACTTCATTACAAATCTATCCAATATTAAATTAAATTTTTATATTAATATATTATCATTCGTAAATTTTTATATATTTCGAATGTCTCAAAAACATAGCCTTTCATATCACTATTTCGGACTCATTACACCCAAAATGACAGTTGACACACTATAAACTAATATGAAATATTTCTGAACAATGATTGTGCTGTGTGGGTACTGAGCCATTTGTGCTTCTCCAAGAAGCTAAGTATCTCCTCCTTTTTTACTAGCTTTTCGAGAACTTTGACCAAACTTTAACTTTGGCCAACGTTGGTAATAACGAAATTGGCCTAAAGCTAGCCGGTTCCTCATCATCATCTGTGTCATCTGTTTTCAGATGTGGATTTTGCTTGTCCAAAAACCCTTTTTACTTAAATTCCGCTATTACTAAGATAAATATTTGGTAAAAAAAATAATAACTTTCGGAAACTATCAATTTTTGGTCCAAGGTAAGTTGGGTTATAGATCTTTATCTTTAAGTCGTAGGAATTTGGCTTAGTATGTTCTACAAATCTTTTAGAGGTACCGTATCGAATAGCAGTTTAAATACAAAAAGAACAATTATTAAATATCATTCTTGATAAAATGGCGAATGAATGATTCGGATTTATTGGCATAAAAGATTTAAATTTTACATGCATGTTATAATCAAATTGCTCAGCGGCGGCAATATTGTCACTTAGCAATAAATAAAATATAAAAGTTCTTTAAAGAAAAAGTATATGAAATTTATAATTAATAAAAATCATGATTACCGGCTGAGAACTGACAGCTTAACGATTCCACATCATAAATTGTCGAAATCAAGCGCAAATTCGCTAAACTTCAATTTGTATATTAAACTACCAACCGCTATCAAAAACCTATCTTTAGATAAACTAAAAAAATATATTTACTTCATCATTGTTTTTATAGCATTGACGAAGTTTTAAAATCTTCAGTTGAAGTGTAGCTTTGGTTTGATGTAGTATTTATAATACTACATCGAATTTTTTAAAAATTATTCTTGGAGCTTGCTTTCAAACATATCACACACAAATAAATGTACCCCGTACTTAGAACCCTATGGCTTTCTAAGAGAAGAACACTGATGCCATTATGAAAATGGTTATTAATAAACTCGAAATTTCCTGTTCTTTTCGATTGTTTTTGAAGCTTGTACATACAAATAAAATAACTACTTTTATCCAACACTTTCATATAAAGTGAACATTATTAGTTCGATTTAAGACTAATAAAGCTTATTACTCACACGTGGGTTATGACCATAACTCACTAGTGGGTTGTGGTAAAATATGCATTAATCTCGGTAATCATTGGACATTTATTATACAAATAAAACTCATGAAAATGAATGTAACAAAGCTTTAATGTTATAATAAAAATAATAAATAAATGTCATAACTATCTCTTGATTTGTGAGGAATAACAAAAGAAACACGCCAGGTCCGCTTCTTTTTGAATTTCTGCTGGAATTTCTTCCATATTTTGAAAATCTACCCTCGAAAATCGCAATAATAATAATTTTATTTACTGTATTAAAATTTTTGTTATTAATCAATCCCATAACAACAATAATCACCCAGGGCCGGCGCTAGGGCCGGGCAAACCGGGCCCCTGCCCGGGGCGGCAACCTTAGGGGGCGGCAGGCTGTAAACTAATTAACTAGTTTATGAAGAAAATAAACCAAGATTCACTTGAATACTTAAGAAAAATTAATATGTAAAATTTTAATAAAATTTGCTTTTATATAAATATTATGTTTTACGAACTTTTAAGTATTTTAAATGAAATGTCAAAATATTTCAAATTCAAGGAGCTCACAAGCATAATAAATTATAATTATTTAAATAAATGAACTCACATACAAAATGCTGTAATATAATTTTATTTCATAATGTATTGTAAAACACACCTTTACATATTTGAATTTAGTCCAGAAAATAAGGTTTTACAGCAATAAGTCCGGTAAAATTTTTTTGAAATTGACATACCAGCTAATTTTGAGCTGACCCAGCCACGTCATAGAGTTCGAAGAAGGAATGTTAATTTCGACTATGAGGCACGAGATGATCCGATAGAAGATCCTACTTTGAAATATAAGGCAGAGTTTTATTTTTTGACATTAGATAAAGCTATCAATTCACTTGAATCCAGGTTTGATTTGATGAGTAACCACAGCAACTATTTCCAGTTTTTATACAATATTTGTGATTTAAAAGATACTCCTCAAAACGACGTACTAAAGTATTGTAAAGATCTAGAAATAGTGTTAACTGATGGGAATTCATCAGATATAAACGCGCTGGACCTGGCAGACGAGATAGTATCGGTTCTGGCTTTGCTAAATAAAAAAGAAAGTCCAATCGAGATTTTAAAATTCATATCGAACCTGGATTTTGCTCCAAATCTCGGTATAGTTTTAAGGATATTGCTTACTCTCCCAGTAAGTGTGGCAAGTGGATAAAGGAGTTTTTCCAAATTAAAGTTAATTAAAAAATTTTTACCCTCCACAACTACCGAGGATCGGCTAAACGGCTTGACAACAATAGCCATTGAACATGAACTGGCTGAAAAAATTAATGATAAAGAAATTATAAAAAAAATTTCAGAATTAAAAGTGAGAAAAAAACACTTTTAAGCTTAACTGTATTTTTAATATGTAATTAAGTAAAGTAATTAATATTTAGTGGTTCTATAATTATTTGTTTTAGTATTTTTTAAATATCTGTATTTTATAATAATTATACACTAAAAATTACTCTTTTCTTTTTTCTCTGTGCAGCCGGGCAACCCTAATTTTAATTGTGCCAAAAGCATGGTAAATTAATAAATTAGTATTTTTGGCTAATCAAAACTTTAACATTATTGATAGCATTTTTTTGCTCACGTTTTATTTTAATATTAAGTGTGGGAAGGGTTTAGGTTATCTCTTTTAATTTTTATTATAAATGGGCGGCATTTTACTCTTTGCCCGGGGCGGCGAACCTGCTAGCGCCGGCCCTGAATCACCCTAGCCTACTTTTACGTGTCAAATTTGTCATTTCATTCAAGAATATGTCAATTAAGATATAACACAGGGTTCTCTAGTTTACATTGAAACAATATAATTTTCTATTATTTATTAATATCTATCAAGTCTTGGATAAAATTTTGTATGCCACTCGTGTGTTAAGTCATATAAGTCACTTGGGAACTAGCCCTCTCGGCTTACGGCCTCAAGGGCTAAACATTTCCCAGCGTGACTTATATGAAGAGTGGCAAATTAGTCGCGCATAGTGCCTGTAACTTTTGAATTACCACCTTTACGAAAAAGTGACCTTTATAAAAGTTGTTCAGTAAATTATTACCCACATTTCTACCTGCATAAATTTTTTGTGTCATTTCTGGTTTGGTTGCCATAGAGACCAACTTACTTTTTTTAAATGGAACACCCTGCATATAATTGCATATTTGGATTTTACTGGGAAAACTCTGAATTTTTTGTATTTAAAATTGTAACAAACCTTATAATAACAAAATAAATAGCCTAGGAAATTGAACAACTTACCATCGCAATAATAAACAAGTGAAACCTTTTTAGTGCATCAGGTGTTTAAAATGACCACCATTTTCTGCTAAGCAGAGCGCCAGTCGATCCCTGAACCCGTCTACAACGTTAAAAGGAAGTCCTCTGGAATGGCCCGAATTTTAGCACTAATTCTGACTTTTAAAGGTTCTAAGTCATTTGGACGGTTAACGTAGACTTTGTTCTTTAAGTATCTTCACAAAAAGAAGTCGAGCTGGGTTAAGTCTAGGGATCGCGCTGGCCAGTCAATAGAACCTCTTCTGTCTCTCCAACGTCCTGAAAATTGTTCGCTTATGTATTGTCTAACATTTGCCGCATAATGCGCAGGTGCTCCATCTTGCTGGAACCATACCTGTTCGTTTATGCCAATATTTACACCCGGTAAAACCATTTTGCAAGAAGGAATTATGTGATTCCTGAGTAGGTCCAGATATTTTTCGCCATTCTATGCCCCCCAAACATTAACTTTTTCGGGCCTCTGAGTATGACCTGTCTGGAACCGGTGATTAACAATGCCATTCAAATGGAAAGTAGCTTCATCCGAGAAAATGATATTTGTTGCAAAGTTATTATCATTATTGCATCTTTCCATCATCAGCTCACAAAATTCAGCTCTTCTTTAAGATCGTCCTCGTTTAACTCCACTAACCAACTATATCTTGTAGCGATGCAACTTCTCCTGCTTAAACAACTTTTCACTGACTGACGAGACAGCTTAAAATCTATTGCCATTG
The DNA here is from genome assembly GCA_963920685.1 of Polydrusus tereticollis. NCBI lineage: Eukaryota > Metazoa > Arthropoda > Insecta > Coleoptera > Curculionidae > Polydrusus > Polydrusus tereticollis. The sequence goes on from OY987327.1 coordinate 66,799,584, forward strand.
GCCTGGATGATTGTGTTGGATTTTCATGGATTGAGAGCATGATATCCAAAGCTTTGTCTCTCCCGGTTGCTGTTTTAGGTCGACCTGATCTAGCGGCTTCCCTAACACTGCCTGTTTCTCGAAATTTTTTTACCACTCGACTGTTGACTGATTTATTGGAGGCCTATTTGGATATAATTCATTGAAAAGTTGACAAACCTGATCTTGCGATCTCTTCATATTTCCGTAACCGCTCATTATTAAAATTTCAACTCGTTGTTTCTCATTCAGATGAACAATAGTGTAAACAAATTAGAAATCAGACAACAGAAAATTAAACAGGAACTCAAATTTGACACCTCTTAGGTCGCTGTCATGAAAACACCTTGACTCAACTGGTGGGTATTAGGAGGAATAATTATAATTAGGAAGTTTTTCATTATTGAGCTGTCATTATGTCGGAAACGTTGCGAAAATTTGAAATACAAAAAATTCAGAGTACTCCCAGTAGAATCCAAATATGCAATAATATGCAGTGTGTTTCATTTAAAAAAAGTAAGTTAGTCTATGGCAACCAAACCAGAAATGACAGAGAAAATTCATGCAGGTTGAAATGTGGGGAATAATTTACTGAACAACTTTCATAAAGGTCACTTTTTCGTATACGAGATAGATCAAAAGTTACAGGCATTATGCGCGACGTTCTTGCCCCTCTGTATAACGTAATACACTTGTACCATAAATAACTATTAGAGACGAAGAAAACTGGAAATCTTATGTTACGTAAGGAAAACAAAAATAGTGATTCTGCTTGTTATGTTGTTCTTATATATTTTTTTATTACAGATTTTTGCAGAACACAAAAGAAAATTGAAATTATAAGATCTTATCCTAGTTTTCGTATACTGCTATCATAGCGTTCATATATTCTTGATCTTTTTTGGGCATCCAACGGATCGCAAATTTTACATGTTCAATATCTTTGCTGGCGTTTTTGGGCACAGGTGCGGATTTCATAGAAAATATGAAATTTTCATTGTTTCTGCTTCTTTTAGCTCGACCAGCTTTTACAAAAGCAGTAATGAACTTAGTTTTGTAACCCATTTCAAAGAGTTAACCGTGCAAAAACTGGAGCTAAGACACTTTTGTAAATGGGTCTTTAAAGTACTGTAAATTCGTCATCTTGGTACTTGGATAAAAATCCTTAAGATGTGATTGTTGTAAATTTGGTAGTTATCTGGAAAGGATTCTTACGGTTAATCTTTAATACAAGTCAAAGTAGTAAAAGGGGAGACCAAACATCAGAAATTTGCAACTGTGTTTCAATTTGCGAATGAACGTTGTCTACAACTTGAATGCACGGGTGTGCTTGTAGGGAGTATTTTAAAATAATGCCTTGAATGTGATTGTGTCTAATCAGAAAGGCGGTTACAGTACACAGCGGTCACTTCAAGTTATAATTTTTGTAATGTCTGGGGGTTTCCTATAACCTTACCAGAATCTGTATGAATGCGCACTCACGATATCGTTTCCTGATCGACCACATATGGTCCTCGGCCAAATAGCACAACAAATTTGTTTGTCCAACCACAGAATCCAACAAACAGTTCGCTGTCAAATTATACACGTTTAATTTCTGTTTGTAAAATAAAACAGATACATCGGACTTTGGTAAATTTATAATGTTTTCTAAGTCAAAACATATCACTGCTAAGGGTGGGCGAAATAATTGATTAATCGATTATTAATCAATTGTGAAAATTTTAAAAATCGATTATGAATTTTCATAATCCTAGTGAGCAGCCTGCTAAGCGAATTCTCCTGTTGGAATAAACTAGCTAATATACCTACATATAAACATAAAATAATATTATGCTTTTCTTTCTTGAAGAAAAAACAGTAATATTATATAACGTTAAAATAAAATTTGTGCCCCATATTATGTTGCTGGAACTTTTGAAAGAAAACAAAGTAATAAAAGAGCTAGGGGCGGGCAAAATAATCGATTAAACGATTGTGAAAATTTTAAAAATCGATTATTTCTGGATTAATCGATTATTTTTCGATTAACCGATTATTTTTCTATTAATCGATTGTTTTTCGATTAATCGATTTAATCGAAATAATTAATTATTTTTAACAATCGACAATCGATTGTGAAAATTCATAATCGCCCAGCCCTAATCACTGCATCGTTTTCGAATATCAGTTTATGGGAAATACTCTAATCCAGAACTTTGAAAATCACAAAAATCTGTAGATCTATCACTACAAGAACTCATGTTTAACAATATTTTTGTTACTTCGAACCCTATGACTTTCAGCGACTACCAGTGGCGTATTTAGGATTGTGACACGGGGGGGGTCCACTTATCTTTCTTAAAAAAATGCGCCGCAGGCAAAATTTTTTTAGGTGCCACACCCTTTTTTGGACTTACAAATTTTACGTTTTGATAGCCCGGCTCAAAAAAAACGTAGAAATAAAGCAATTTTTAAATATAAACGCCAATATTTGCATTTGAAATATTAGTTTTTTGAAGGTATGTATAACGGCACCTATACTATTTTACTCACCTGAATTAGAAAACACGGAACAAAAAATAAAATTCAACAATTATTAAACTAAAAGACTTTGGAAATCCCCAAACATCTGGAAAATTTGAAATAATGTTTCATGTTATTTATTGCAAATAAATGAATGTGAATTTCAGTTTTCTTTACTACTGAGTCCACGGGGGGGGGGGGGTCCAGACCCCCCGGACCCCCCCTAAATACGCCACTGGCGACTACCATTATGTGTACCATTTTTTTCTAACGTTTTTGGCGTCATCTATGAAGTAACAGAAACAGTTTTAACACCATTTGGTAAAATTTTTTTTACTTTATTCATAAGAAATGAAATCGGCATTTCTTCAAATATGTTACTTAGAACCCTCTGATGTAAAGTTAGTTCGAGTAGATTTTGCGAATGGCGATTTCAATTACGTTTAATCGAATGACACTAAATACATTTTCAGTTAGACTTTTTTATACTTTGTTCTTTCCGATAGTGATACATTTATAAAAGGCCATGAATTCTTAACTTAAAAAAAATGGCAAAATGTATATAGTTGCGGTAAGTATAGCAAAACTTAAAACTTTTGTTTGTCTAGTAGTTATTGCATAAAATCTAAAATGCCAATACCTAAAACTATTTTTTTTTCACTATTGATGAGCGAAATAAAATTATTTTTAATTGAAAATATTTTCATTTAATTACTTCTGTTGTATTGGATTACTAAAATCACTATGCGTATTCGCAGAAGGGGTTTAAACTAAATACAGGCCTAATTTGAAACTAGAAGTTTTAAATTAAACATAAAATAATATTATGCATTTCTTTCTTGAAGAAAAAACAGTAAAATAACGTTAAAATAAAATTGTGCCCCGTATTATGTTTACTGTTTGCCGGAACTTTTGAAAGAAAACAAACTAATAAAAGAGCTAGGGGCCGGCAAAATAATCGATTAAACGATTGTGAAAACTTTAAAAATCGATTAATCGATTATTTCTGGATTTATCGATTATTTTTCGATTAACCGATTATTTTTCTATTAATCGATTGTTTTTCGATTAATCGATTTAATCGAAATAATTAATTATTTTTAATAATCGAAAATCGATTGTGAAAATTCATAATCGCCCAGCCCTAATCACTGCATCGCTTTTCGAATATCAGTTTATGGGAAATACTCTAATCCATAACTTTGAAAACCACAAAAATCTGTAGATCTATCACTACAAGAACTCATGTTTAACAATATTTTTGTTACTTAGAACCCTATTACTTTCAGCGACTACCACCATGTGTACCATTTTTTTCTAACGTTTTTGGCGTCATCTATGAAGTAACAGACACAATTTTAACACCATTTTGTAAAAAATTCTTTACTTTATTCATAAGAAATGAAATCGCCATTTCTTCAAATATGTTACTTAGAACCCTCTGATGTAAAGTTAGTTCGAGTAGATTTTGCGAATGGCGATTTCAATTACGTTTAATCGAATGACACTAAATACATTTTTAGTTAGACTTTTTTATACTTGGTTCTTTCCGATAGTGACACATATTTATAAAAGGCCATGAATTCTTAACTTTAAAAAATTTTGCATAAAATCTAAAATGCCAATACCTAAAACTATTTTTTTTCCACTATTGATGAGCGAAATAAAATTATTTTTAATTGAAAATATTTTCATTGAATTACTCCTGTTGTATTGGATTACTAAAATCACTATGCGTATTCGCAGAAGGGGTTTAAACTAAATACAGGCCTAATTTGAAACTAGAAGTTTAAAAATAAACATGTAGAAATAAGGATGACAAGTAGCCTTTTATTTACAATTTTATTACTTTTTTCATATATTATCATTAATTCTTAAAGAGATCTTCTGTGTCTTGCCAACTTATACAAAGTATTGATACCTCTGCAATAATATGTATAACTAACTTGAATGAAATGACCATGACATTCTAACACCAATTTAGCAACAATATTATTTATAATTTCGGAGGATACCTAATAATTTAAATAAATATAATAAAATTAACGATTATTTCTCTTAATTACCCTATAATAAATAATACAAATATTCTTTTTATATGAACATGACCTAGAAATAAAAATCCCGAAATAGTGTAATGGCCATTACCAGCGAATCAATTAATCGATGCTATTTACTCATTTAGGTGAATTACTCGCCGTTTTACTAATTTTACAAGTGGATAATAATAATAAACTAAATGAAAGTGCGTTTTTTTTAGGGTCACGGGATTCTGCGTGTTTAATTATTGTCAACCCCATGGAGAGCTGTGGGTAAATTGATACATCTGAAACTTTAAACAGATAAAGTTCAGGGTTCTTAATTAAGGTCAGCTCAATAACTATCCCAAAATATCGATGGAGTTAACTGAAAAATGCGAATTGATAAAAAGTATTACACCTAGCACCAGGGACAGTATTTTCGGCGCCGTCGTGCGAAATAATGATAGGCGCCTTTAACCAATATTGTAGTATTGATCGTTAAAATTTTTGAAGAAAACTCTATACTTTTTAGTATTAATGTCTATATTTATTTGTGGCAAACAGAAAGTACACAAAAAATATTAATACAATACGAAACAACAGTAACAAAACAAAAACAGTATCAAAGTTACAAAACATTAATTCAAAATATTTTCAAAAAATAAAGAAATAAAATAGCGATTGTTTTGAAACAGATAATTCATGATGGAGAGGTCTTACAAAAATTGGACTTTTCTAGCGGTATTTTTTGCAACTTCATTAACAAGATTGTTCCTTTCAAGTTGCTTTAAAACGTCAAACTCTATAGAAATAATAGCAAGATTTTCTAACCGCTTTTGGCTCATTCTAGATCGTAAATAATTTTTAATCAGCTTTTTTCGTGGATTTTCAAATGTTCGCTTAAATGATGCCAATCATTGAAACCGGTTGGTTACTTAATTTAGTGTTTTTAAAAGTCAATGGATTGTTGGGGTTGGGGTCATTGAATATTTTACAGCAGAAGCAGAGAACTGCATTTTTTTCAATAGAATACAGCAACCAATGACGCTGAACCTTTTCAACATTTAACACAATTCGAGTAAAATATATATCGGAAAACTTACGTCCACTTTTGTCTTTAGGATATGCATTAGACCTTTTTCGACAAGTTCTTGCACCTCGATTGGAGACAATAGACTCGGCCAAAGACCTGGATCGTTAGAAAGGGGCGCTTCTTCGGATAATTCGTCTTACTTACTCGAACATGATGGTACCGACACTGACTGAAACGTATCAGGATCTAATTATTTTGGATCTTCATCCTCATTAGCATGCTTTTCTAATTCTGATGCCAAGTTTGATTTTGTTGAATGTCGAAAATCACTGTTATCAGAAGTAGTGTCTTGTGTGGTCTTTCCAAAAAAGTTACTAATTTTGAAATTCCTTTTCTCCAAGTCTTCCTGTCGTTCTCGCTTGTTAAGCAAGTTTTGGTAACCAGACAATTTCTTTTTTTCTTCTCTGGCCATCTAAATAAAATAAATAAAAAATATTAAACACTAAGCCTTATTTGTCTCATAAACAAAAGTTATTAAAAAGAAAAACAATTATTTGCATCCCTGTTAATTAATTTACTTAATCACTTACTTATCTGGTTTGTAATTATTTTTCACAATTGCGGTAGATACGTACCTAATAGCAAATAAGGCACTCTATACGCCTTATGCGCTTATCAAGACAAGAATGAAAAATTAATCTGCTACATCGATTACGAACACGCAAAATTTTACAAGTTTAAACCAACGCGCCGAACGCACGCGGATTTTCGCGCCACCACAGGAAGAGGAGTATTAAAATTTCACCACTGGTACTGGTCGCCGACCGGCGGTCGGTGTTGGTGGATAATGCATTTTCACCACCGGTATTCATAGATAATTTTTTTAGTTTTATGTTAATTTGTGTTGAATGCCTGGCACCTTTAAGGCCTTGGCGCCGGCGCCGTCGTGCGCCGCGCGACCTTGCCCATATAGACGGCGCGTCCCTGCCTAGCTAGCACTAGCGAGGGCTTATAGTCTATTCTGGAATTCGACGAATGCTAATATCAAGGGAAGTAATATGGAAGTCTAACCGAAATCGCCTTTTTGAAAATAAAAATCACTATTCACTTCACATCAAGAGTTAGGAGAGAAAAACATACGATAGGAGCATATACCGTGCAAGCAAAAATTATTTTCATCCGAGAGCGCTTGGACTGAAAACGTAGGGCTTTGTTTAGATCACAATTATAAGGGAACGGTATTTCTAACCAAATATAGGGTAAAATTGTGTAGAATTCATATTATGACATGATATGCCAAATTGATGAATATCAGTGGTGGCTCGCGAGTTGCCAGCCACGGTCGGCAGTTTGTTAGTTTAAAAGTTATTTTGATTTTTCTTTAAAAAATGATACAGTTTCCATTTACCGGTACCCGGTATACCCCTAATAAGCAAGATAACAACTAATTCCATGGCCTACTGTTTAATAAACTATAAAATTTATAATAAAAGTTTAACGAGTCAAAGAAACATCAATAACACTGAATAAAATATGAATATTATGATAATATCATATTATGAGACTTAGACTATGAAAAAGTGCACAAATCTTAGAACTAGAAACAATTTTATTAGCAATTTAGCGAGACAACAATAATAATTAAAATGTTCAAAATGTTTTCCGTCATTTTGTAAGCACTTAATTATTCTTCTGTTAGTTGATAATACGGCTGCCTCAATTTCAGCCGTGGATAAGTTTCTAACGGCATTTGTTATCCTTACCATCATGTTTTTCCTTGTTGTTGGTCTCTCTTGGAAAACCAGATCTTTTAACCTACCCCATAGGTAAAAATCAAGACAAGTAAGATCCGGTGAACGAGCCGGCCAGGGAAACAAGCTTCCTCTTCCAATTACACGATGCGCAAATTGCTCTTCTAGGTATTGGCGTACGTTACGATAGTAATGCGCCGGACAACCATCAAGTTGGATCCACATGTTTGTTCTCGTTTGTAAGGAGACTTCTTCCAAAAGAGGTGGAAGGAAAGTGGTCAAGAAATCTAAAAATCTTGCTCCATTAAGGGTTTGGTCAAAAAAATGGGGACCGATAATTTTTCCTTCCAAGATCCCGCACCAAACATTTAAACTCCAGCGGTTTTGAAAATCTACTTGCCTCATCCGATAAGGGTTTTGCTCAGACCAATAGTGCATATTATGCAAATTCACACCCCCAGCGTTAGTGAAAGTGGCCTCGTCTGTCCATAATATCCGTGAAAGAAAATTTGGATTTTCCCTAATCATATTTAATAGCCAGTGACAGAAATCCAATCGACGATCATAATCAGTGTCGTTCAATGCCTGGTGTAAAACGTAAGGGTGCATACTATTAGTTTGTAAAATCTCGTGGACATTTGTTTTTGGAACCCCCAAGTCAAGGGAAATTTTTCTGGTGTTTAAAGTGGGATCGTATTGAACGTAAGCCAAAACGTTGATAATATTTACCTCATAACGTGTCCTACGAATGCGTAAGGGTCGTTGAATGGGCTGCACATTACCAGTTTCTCTTAATCGTCGAGCTAATCTTGAGAATACTTCTCGAGAATAGTGTCTTATTTGTGGAAATCGCATTGCATACTCTCGCGACGCTATTACAGCATTTTCAAGAGATTGAAAATACATATTCAACATATCATACGCTTCTGCGTTAGTAAACGGCATACTGTTTGTAGAAAAATGCAATATAAATGTAAAAAACAATGCTTAATATTATAAGATGCTTGACGTTTAAAACTCATCAACAGCTTGTCACAATAAATTATTAATTTGTTTTTTTCCATGGCCAACTTGGAACTTCTAATTTAGGCGAAAACATGATGGAAAGGATATGAAATGCCGTTCGAAGCTTATCCACGGCTGAAATTGAGGCAAGAGGCAAGTGTGTTTTTCACTAAAAGAAGAATAACTAAGAGCTTAGGAAGTGACGGAAAATATTTTAAACATTTATAATTATTGTTGTCTTGCTAAATTGCTAATTGTTTCTAGATTTAAGATTTGTGCACTTTTTCATAATCTCATATCATAATATTCATATTTTATTCAGTGTTATTGATGTTTCTTTGACTCGTTAAACTTTTATTATAAATTTTATAGTTTATTAAACAGTAGGCCATGAAATGAGTTGTTATTTTGCTTATTAGGGGTATACCGGGTACCGGTAAATGGAAACTGTATCATTTTTTAAAGAAAAATCAAAATAACTTTTAAACCCCTGGTGATATCGATTTGCGGTTTTGACTAATCGTTCCCTATGCAAATTGTCTCCTATTACTACCGAAAAAAATTATACCATCCAATTTGCAAATACCGAGAAAAATAAAAAAATAAGTAGATTGAATAACAGCGCCATCTTAAAATTGTATCAGGAAACTTGTGACAATTCCTGAATCATTTATTTAAACTCCAAGGAATTCCCTTTCAAACAAGTCCAAGTTATAGAAAATCCGTTGAAGGATAACGACATAATGACAGTTTTTGAAAAATGTCCTAAATGCTTCCCCCACTCCTTTATTAGGCGAGATTCAAAAAAATAACAATAACAAAAGTTGTAGTAAACAATCTACTGATTTTAATTATTTATTTGCTTTTCTATGGTTAAGTGGCATTTTTTGCCGTAAAATGAACTTTAAAAAATAAATAAGCCGTTACGCCCTCTTGCGGCAATTTCCGAAACTTAAAATTATTTTGAATGAATTTCTCTTGGCAGTTTTTATTATGAGAGCTTTTTTTTCAGATCTGTGGGACGTATCGTTTCCGAGATATGGCCGCTCCGTATCCTTATCTGGACACCCTGTACATTAAACGTAGATAATTTACTAAATTGTTAAACTATATAATAGGTGTGTCATTTTGTTCAATTAGTTATAATAATAAGTGTTAAAAAAATCACAGGGTTTTCCAGTTCTGCTGTAACCATCATTTTGTTTATAATTAAACTATAAATAATACTCAATATTTTCATTCATTTAACAAACCTTTTTCAAGCGATCTGAAGATTTATATATTATAAGGGCTACTACTTTCGGCTTTGATTAAGTCATTCAATCATGTATCAAACTAAGCAGAGGTTAATAATGTAAAATATCTTGAATGCATAATTTTTTACATTTTAATTATAAACGCCCTGTTAGTTTGATACGGGATTAAATGACTTAAACAAAATGTTAAAGTATTCTAGCCCTGGGTAGATTATTTTATTACATTCACTATAGTAAAGTCACACCCAAATAAAATAAAATCTACACTAGAATAATATGATATTTACACTATATAATCACAAGTTACCATTAAAAAATGGTTTACTTACACCTCTCATTACTTCTTTTATACCCTAGAAGGATAGGTTTACAATCTGCGTGAGTTTCATTTACACACGATTGTGTAAATGTAAGTACCTACTCATAAATTAGAAGAATTAACACTCATCAAAAAGTAAAAAAACCATTCAAAAATGCCTTTTTTACAAGATATCGGTTAATATAGCCTATTGAGTGTGGTCCTATATTATGTACCACCATTGAGTGTTAAATTTAACACTCAATTTTTTACTGTGAGCTTATAAAACTTACTACCTGCCAATATAAAAGGGCCTATTGAAAAGTGCTACGTATAAGGGCTTTATGAACATTTTTTATATTATTAGAAAGATATTAGCATTGTGAAAATAATGGGATGAACTGTGTTACAAAAATAGTATGGGCCAGCGTAATTCTCGTCCTATCAGTAAATATTTTTAGCCAGTACCTGTGTATCTTTTTTATTGTCGATTGCAGTAAAAATGTTGGCAATAATTTATAAACGAGCATATTAATCTGACGAAGGTGACATCTTCAATTACTTAAGTTGTTGCTACTTTGTGCTAAAAAATACATAAAATGTGTCACTTTTTGTTATTTGTTTAAAGGCATTCGGTCACATCAGTTATGAAGCGCGACCTTTAAATCTTAACTAATCATTTTTTATATTGACATATTTGTAATTCAGTATTTACAGTTAAATGCTTGTAGGAGTAGGTAGTATAATTCAACAAATATGCGTTAAATTGTTTATTATATTACTTAGATAATTATACTACGATTTATGTTAACCGTAAATTATTTCAAATAATAGGGAGTTCTTGCTTATCAATTAACGGGATTTTAAAAATACAAAACTTTGTTCATAGCCAATATAGCTAAAGTGTGTGTTCATTAACTATTGTTCTTAACGCAAATTTTAAGAAGCAGAAATTCAAGTCTAAGAGACAACTAAATGAAATTTATTTTCAATGAAGAACTAATAGTGTTTTAGTATGGGCTGATCTAATTAAAAGTTTTAAGCTATATAGGAATTAAAGCCAGACTTAAACATAAAACCGTTTAGGTTAGTTCAGGTTGTCATGGAAAATGGAATCAGCATTATAAATCCCTCCACCAAATTGTCAAGAATATCTAACAATAAATTGAAGAATGGTAAATAATATTGTATTTTACATGTTTACAGGGATGCAGATAAGGCATAAAACAATTTCTATATCAAAGTGATTAGCTTTATCCAGGATTGTTCCTATGATATTTTGAATTGTGCAACAATATATTTGCCTCAGACTGTGCACTTCCATACGTATTTGACATTTTTTGGCTATAGCTAGTACCTACCTAGGAAAACAAAAATTTTAAAAATCTAAAGCGTAATCAATCCTTACTTTTTGATAGCATAGTCACACACTACTCCGAGCTTTTTATTTTGTTCACTCGAAAGCCCGTTGGAGGAAAAAATATTAAGATGTCATTTTTACTAAGAGATTGAGCTTTATTATGAAAAGAAAATGGGTTTTTTAAAAAGCGTTGATGCATCAGTTTCCTTGTTAAAAATATTTGAGGAAAAGTTAAAGTAAATACCGCGTAAACGTATACAGAGTGTCCCAGAATATGTGGGCAATCTCCAGGATTCAGATAGAACACATAAAAATAATTTGACAAGTTCCTATACATTTTTTTCCTACAACATCCCCCCCCCCCTACGGAGATACGGGCCCTTTTAAATAAATAAAGTACTAGGTGTAATTTAATAATTTTTTTATATGATTTGATTTAATTGATTTTTTAATATGATGGTTTTCCAGAGACGGACTAGATAGATATGTATGATAGGGTGGCCTTCGCCTCGTCCACTGCGACCTTTTCAGATCTATTGTGGTTCCCTGTTACATTTAGAGGACGTTCTCCAGCTTTATCCTTTTAATTAGACCTAACAGCCTTGTCAGCGGCTGCGTTACGTAGCTTCCCGCATCGGGGTAGGTAAGTTAGGCCTGTCTGTGCGAATCTGACTCTAGCTAGTTCGCATAGGACATGTAAAGGGGTCTTCTCTTCTTCGTTGCAGAACCGGAGTTCAGCTTCTTCTGCCAGACCCATGTTGCTCATGTGTTTCCTGAGCCTCCAGTGTCCTATTAATATGCCTACTACTATCTTAACGGACTTTCTGTCCTTCTTTAGTAGGTCTTCTGTAAACTTAGGCGATGGTCTATTGAAAAACTGTTTTGCCTGTCTTTGTCCTGGTGTTTCCTCCCATGACCTTACGGATTCCTCTGTGATCCATTGCTTGATGGCTTGCTTAACTTTTGCTTTAGCAGTGCCGCAAGACGATTCTGGGCCTACAAAAGCCGTTGACGATCCTTGTCTTGCCACTTCGTCGGTCTTTTCGTTTCCCGAATGGCCACTGTGTCCTGGGACCCATGCTAGGGTAACCCTTCTTTTTTGGCTCAAATCATTGAGAGCCCGCGTGCAATCCCATACTAGCTTAGAGTTTAGCTCCATGGAATTTAGCGCCTTTAGTGTTGCTTGACTGTCGGAGAAAATGGCAATGGAGCGGCTATTTTCGCTGTGCCTATATATGTCTCCCGCGCAATGATGTATTGCGGCTACTTCCGCTTGGAATACGGTGCTTTCTTTTGTTAGGCTTACTGAAATCATTGTTTTGGACTTTTGTCTATAGATTCCAGCTCCCACGCCTTCTTCGGTTTTCGAGCCGTCTGTGTACCAGACGGTTTCTGCCCTGATGGGCGGACTATCTTTCCAGTCTTCTCTGTCTGGTATCACTATTTTGTAACTTTTATTAAAGTTATACTTTGTGGCCATGGCATCGCTTGACATACCCATTAGCGGGTTCTCCTTTAGCTCTCTTTCTAGCCTTTGATGTTCCGCCCCCTGCGATTGGCTTATGGGCGGCTGTCCTTGTATTAGCCTGTGCAAGACGGACCTTGCTTCTCCTTGGACGAATATGTGTAGCGGTGACAGGTTGAGTAAAACCTCCATCGCTGCGGTAGGCGTGGTTCTCATGGCCCCTGTGATACTGAGACATGCTTGTCTTTGGATGCCACTTAACAGCCTAATCGCCCCGACCTGTTGGGTCTTGGGCCACCACACTATTAACCCGTAGGTTACCATGGGTCTAATTACCCTCGTATATAGCCATAGAGTCATTTTGGGGTTTAACCCCCAGTTTTTTCCGCACATCCTTCTGCATCTGCCTAGAGCTATCGATGCCTTTTTGGCTGTGTTCAGGATATGTGTTTTTCATGTGAGCTTTTGGTCGAAAGTTATGCCTAAGTACTTTACTTCCTCCGAAAATGGAATTTCTGTTCCTCCAGACACTGGTGGTTTGAGGCCTTGCAGTGCTCTTTTCTTAGTAAAGGGAACAATTTGTGTCTTCTTGGCGTTGACGGATAGTTTTTCACTCTTGCACCAGTTGTGCACTATATTTGGGGCCATTTGCGTTCTTTCTGAAATTATTCAAGCAAATCGGCCTCTGATGACTATTGCCAGATTGTCAGCGTATCCTAGGCAGGTAATGCCTTCTTTGGATAGTCCTTGCAATAGGTCATCGACTAGGGTTGCCCGTAGTAATGGCGTTATGACGCCGCCTTGCGGGCAGCCTCCGCCTGCTATTGCTTCGATTGTGGACCCTCCTAGAGAGGATATAATAGTCCTTTTCTCCAGGGTGGCTTTAATCCATTGGCATATGCTTGGCGGCCTTTGTGCATTCACCAGTGAGTGCGTTGTGGTATTGTTAAAAGCTCCTTGGATGTCTAGGAAAGTGACCATGGCTATTTGTTTGTCTTCTACTGACTTTGAAATTAGCCTGTTTAGGTCATCCAAAGCCGCATCTGTTGATTTTTCAGGTTGGTATACCTATGTATACCAACCTGGAAGATCAACTGGTTTATGTTGAGTGGTGATCGTACTAGGATTTCATCCCTTATAAATCTGTCCACCAACCTCTCTAGTGTTTTTTGGAGAAAAGATGTCAGACTAATGGGTCTATATGATTTTGGTGTTAGATCTGTTATTCTGCCTACCTTGGGCTGCCCAAGGTAGGCCCGTATCCAGAAATTCGTTTCGGGCGGGGGGGCTCAAAGACGAAAATAATTCACTGAACATGGCAGGCTTTTCATAATTCAAAAATATAGGAATACGTTGGATTAACGTCGATTGTGCTTTCCGTCGACTAAAAACTTAAATTTCAAATAATAGAAAATTCTATACTGAAGACTTTTCTATGAAAAACCTCAAATGGAAAAAATCTTCAAATTTCGGGATTTCGGGGGATGCATGCTTGCTTGGGCAAGTATATAACTTTGACCTTTTGCCATGACGTTGGCACATATCCCCATGCCAAACAGGATTTGAAGATTTTGCACAAATGTGGTAACAGCTCCTCCACCCCCATCTGCAGCAGGGCGGGATACACTCCCTCCACTCCAGGAGATTTAAATGGCTGAAACCTATTTACGGCCCATCTGACTTTATTTGGTCTGGTGATTTCTGTGGCCAGTTTCCATCCTTCCGCGCTTGGCCTTTTGTAGCTTTCGCTCGGGTTCATTGGTTCTCTTATGATAGTAGATGCCGGAAAATGGACCGTTAATAGTTCCTTAAGGCTTTCCTCCTTCGTTTCTGTTTAAGTTCCGTCGGTCTTTTTAAGGAACCCTACCTCTTTTGCAGTACCTCCATCCTTTGCCAGGACTTTGTGGATCCTTGGACATGCCGGAGTGTCGTTTATTTCGTTGCAGAACTTTCTCCAGGAGGCTCTTTTGGCTTTTCGGTTTTCTTTGTTGTACTGCGTGAGTATTGTTCTATATTTATCCCATCTTTGGTTATCTTTGGCTTTATTAAACGCCCTTCGCACCTCAGCCCTGAGCTTTTCTAGGTTTATATTCCACCAGACAGTTTTGTAGCTTCTGTGTTGTACTGTTTTTTGTGGGCAGTTTTCTTGATATGCCGTTATAATGGCTTCGTTCATCATTTCCACTGCCAGCTCAAGTCCTTGTGTTTCTCTTTTTTTTTATGATAAGGCACAGCACTGCGGGATAAATCCTTTATGTCGCTCTGGGAGCGGTGCGTGTGCGCAGGAAACGATTCACGTTGGTCTTGAATCTTTGAAGATTATAGTCGTTGGGGAACACGATCTCAGGGAGGTCGTTCCAGAGTGATGACGTTCTCCAGATGAAAGAATTTTGAAACAGTGTCGTTCGAGGGACACTAAGCTGAACCACGTACTGGTGGGCTGCAGTGGCTAGTCGTGTATTTCTACCATGCACCGCTCTGGGTGGTATCAAGCGGGCAACCTCAGTTGAACACTTGCCATGAAAATATTTGTAAAATAGACTTAAGTCGCCAACCTGCCTTCGATGTTCAAGGCTTTCCAGGTTGTTTGTCAGACTATGGTCACCGATCAAGCGAATGGCTCTTCTTTGAATGGAATCTAGCAATCTCAGGGTATGTTTAGGAGCAAAGCCCCAAATATGCGAACAATACTCCAGCGATGGCCGAATTTGGGCTTTATAGAGCATCAAAAGTTGTTGGGGTGTATAGAGGTTCTTTGTTCGGAAAAGTACTCCAAGCTTCTGCGAGGCTGCCTTAGCAATGGCCGCAACGTGGCTATGCCAAGACATATGACTATCCAAATTAACGCCCAATAAATGAATTGATGAAGCCAAGGGAATCGAGTGTCCCGCCATAACTATATCCGGTTCTTCAACATTAACTTTTTTAGAAAAAACTGCCGCCTGGGTCTTTTTAGCGTTAAATTTTACTTGGTTACTGTCACCCCAAGACAGAATTTCTTTCAGGTCTTTGTTGAGATGTGAGACCTCTTGCTGCCCATAGAGATGTGCATTAGCAGCCGATGTCTGAGCATCCAAAGTAAAAGATGAAACAAGTGTGCTGTCATCAGCGAAGCTATATATAGGATTTTTAGTTTTTTCCAAAATATCGTTAATGTAGAGTAAGAAAAGGGTGGGCGACAATATAGAACCTTGAGGAACTCCGGCGTTGATGTTAAATGTGTCTGAAAGAAATCCGTCCATCGCCACTCGCAGAGAACGGTCTTTAAGAAAGCTCGACAGCCATGAACAAAATTGAGACGGCATTCCGTATGCTCTCACTTTAGTTAGGAGCCCCTCATGCCATACTCGGTCAAAAGCCTTGGAAATGTCCAGTGCTACCGCCCGGGACTCTCCATGATGTTCTATTGCGTTGTTCCAAACATGAGTAACATAAGCGAGAAGGTCTCCTGTTGATCTAGACTTACGGAATCCATACTGGCGGTCACTAATAATGTTGAAGCCTTCCAGGTATTTTAATAATTTTTCGTTGATAGCCTTCTCCATAACTTTGGATATAACCGAAAGCAATGCGACTGGACTATAGTTGTTTGGTTATTGGTGCTGTGCCATCTTTGAGAGAGTCCCTGAGTGATTCTTTAAAACCTTGCCAGTTAGTTTCTCTCGGATTTCTGTACCCTTTGACTGTAAGAGAAGTGTTAAGATCGAAGCGAATTTGCCTGTGATCTGAGCATGAAGGCTCCTCTGACACATGCCAGTTTTGTATTATATCACTTACCTTATTTGTACTAACCGTCAAATCGAGGGACTAGCTCTAACATAGTAATGCTATTTTTTTTTACACCCAGTACGATAAAGGCACAACCATAATATTTTTAAACAGTTTAAACCTTAAATTAAAAAAAAGGTACTCTTGATCGACATCGATAACATGAACTAAAAAAATTTTTTAGTTAAATATGTTTTTATTGAATTATTTTGTATGTCGGTTCAACATGAGCTCCTTCTACTCTTATGCATTTCCTAGCTCTAAGAATTGAAGATTTTTGGACCCTCCACAATACCTCAACATTAGTCCTTATTTCGCGACGATAAAAATCAATAATTTCCAATAAGTTTTCTCGGTTATCTATTGGACTGGTATAGACTAGTTTTTAAATAGCCCCACAGAAAGAAAATGTAATGGATTTAGGTCAGGTGATCGACGAGGTCAAGCCACTGGTCCTCCTCTTCCTATCCATCGATTTTCGAAGTTCCTGTTAGGTGCTCTTGAGCTACTAGACTAAAATGTGGCGGGGCCCCATCATGCATGAACCACATATCACGTCGTATTGGCAGAGGTAGATCTTCTAAAAATTCTGGCAAACTGTTTTGAAGAAATTCCGAATAGAGTTCTCCA
Source organism: Polydrusus tereticollis (assembly GCA_963920685.1). Taxonomy (NCBI): domain Eukaryota; kingdom Metazoa; phylum Arthropoda; class Insecta; order Coleoptera; family Curculionidae; genus Polydrusus; species Polydrusus tereticollis. The sequence continues at coordinate 66,816,694 of OY987327.1, forward strand.
GTTAATCTTCTTGACAATGCCAATGGTCCAATTAAATTTTGCTCGATTATTCCGGCCCATACGTTGATGGGTTCAAATTGATGCTGTTACAATAGAAGCATGGGGATTTTCCTCTGCAAATAAATGCAAATTATGGGAGTTTATGATGCCGTTCTTTCCACAATTGTGGCTGGCTTTGTTAAAATTTCGTCAAATTATTTTTGACACTTTAATACGTACAAGTAAAAAATAAAACATAGTAGTTCTTACCTGATTCCCTTAAACGATGATCCAGTCCTTCAGAGGTTTTCCTATCAGGAATTCTGTTACTTGGAAATCGTTCTTCATAAAGCCTTCTGGCTTCTACGGCATTACATGATTCAAGCCCATACATTAAATGCATGTCGGCATATTCAGCAAACGTTAACTAATTAACGAAGAAGAAAAAGATCGAACATAAATCCACCTATGGATATAATATTTATTATAAAAAAAAATTTAATAATTCTGTTATTAGTAAAAATATTTGTTAATTGATTGATGTAGTAAACTTTAAATTTGTTTTATAATTAAAATGGTATTTGTAATAATTAAGCAATAAATTTAAAAATAAAATATGCAAATATTAGTAGAGTTTAAGAGAGCTAAATTATTCATCAGATACGGTTAATTGATGAATAAGCTGAAATTTTTCGAAGACAAATTTGATTAAATCCTTGGATTCCTCTAATTAAGGAAGAAAGAATAATAATAGAAAAAAATTATGGACAAATCTTAATTTGATAGGAAATTAGAACTAATGAAGCAATTTTTTGTCAAGTTAATATATTAGGTCTATTTGTTCAATTTAATTCTCTTAAGACATCTGGGAATCAAAAATGAAATGAAGCTGTTCCTATTTTTAATAGGAGAGCTAAACAAAGCATCAATAAGTCAATTGAGTTAGATTCGTCTAGAAAAGTAATTTTCTAGAAAGAAAAATTACCATAGAAAGTAGTAGAATTAAGGAGCCTATTACTTGAGTAATAAAATATTTTAGAGTTCCTTCTGTGGGAAATTTATTTTTATGATTTTTTAGTAGGGGGATTAGTGTTAAATCGGTATATGTCGAAAAAACTATAGCAACAAAAAAGGAATTTTATGACAACCAATGCAAAAAACCATATTGCACAAAAATATCTTTTTTTTCGTAAACAGTTGATTTTATCGATGTCGATCTAGACTACTTTTTTGTAGTTTAAGGTTAAAGCTGTCAAAAAACATCATTGTTTTGCCTTTATCGTACAGGGTATAAAAAAGTAGCATTACTGTGTTAGAGCTAGTCCGTCCCTGGCAAACTAAATAAGCCGGTGTGTTGTGCTCTAAAACTGATCCGAACTTTCGAAAACATTACTGTGAAATATCAATTATGCTTACTATACCAGAACTAATTCAATGTTATGGTATAGGTGAATTATCTATTCCAGAGGTTATCAATCGATTTAATATGAAATTTCCGAACACAGTTTTAGTCAAATCGACAGTATCCAGACTGGTTAAAAAATTTGTTACTACCGGTACTGTACATAATATACTAAAAAAGAAAAAGAACTTTGATGAAGATAATGTAGGTACTGTGCTAGTAATGGATTCATTACGCGAAAATCCAAAGCTGTCACTAAGAAAGCGGTACGAGTAGAGTCGTGTTAGCAAATTACATTTGCCACGCATTTATGAAACAAATAAGGTAAAACCATATAAAGTTAGATTTCGTCACACGTTAGAAGGAGGGGATGAATCCCGAAGGTTGGAGTTTTGCCTAACTTTAGGTGAGAAGATTCTTGAAGATCGAAATTTCCATAAAAATATTATTTTCTCAGACGAATCGACTTTTACCACTAACGGTGTACCTTCATCACAGAATTGCCGATATTGGTCTAAAGATAATCCAAATTATGTAATAAATTCTAGGCGGCAATACTTTAAAATGGTTAGTGTTTGGTGTGCCATTTTCTATCATTGTGGTGTAATTGGGCAATATTTTATTGAGGGAAGACTTAATCAACATACTTATTTAAATATCCTAAATCAGTTTTTTGACGAACTACCATACGAAATACGAACCAAGATATTTTTCATATTTTCAACACGACGGCTGCCCTGCCCACTCGACATTTCGGGTATGTGAATGGCTCAATGAGCATTTTCAGGTTAGTTTTTTGTGGCCGCCCAGATCTCCGGATCTAACAATAATGGATTTTTATTTTTGGGGTCGAATAAAACAAATTGTATATTTGAATAGGCTTCCAAATGACGTAGAAGTTTTGAAAAATTGCATTACAGATGCAATAAACTCTATTTCCCTGGAGGAGATAAGAGCAGCTATCACTGCATTTCGGGAAAACATTGAGGAATGTGCGAATAAAGGCGGCGAACTTATTGAATAAATAAATCTTTCAGTTGATGTTAGTATATTAAAATTTCAGCCTTTTTCACCTATCGTTGCGTCGATCCGGGGACACACTGTATATAACCGATTTTTAATATAATAATATCTTATAACAACCTGCATGTCTCTCAAAAATAAAATTGTACAAACCTAGCTAAACATTTCTTTCTCGCATACTATTATAATTATGAAACCCCCTGTATAATAATATAAGTATATTTTATACTAGAAAAAGAGTTTTTAGTAAAGAACCAAAGGACATCCAAATCAGCTTTTATATATTATTATTTATTTTTTATAAAAAAAAACATCGAACCATAAAACTATTTATACCGTACGAGCAAAAATTATTATCATCCAAGTGTGCTTTGCATCTAAGGCCGTACTGCTCAGCAGTAGAGCTTAATACCTGTTGGGTGTCAGTAAATACCTGCATTATCAATCAATCAGTTATTCCGTCATCTTTAACAGTCGTTACAAGTAATTTGATTCATCGCTAATTTACCCAATTTCTTGAATAATTCACCCAATATGTTTTACGGAATAGCACAAGAAATTCATGGTTGAAGCCTATTCTCGAAACGAGATTGGAGTACGCCGCGAAAATTTTCCTAACGTCGCTTTTACTGCTCGGTATTTTTATCATTGTCTGAGAAGAACCGTTGCTTTGTTTAGAGAAATAGGTTCTATACAACATAAAAAAGGAGCTGGAAGACCATCTGTCACTAACAGAAGAACTTGTTGCAAATGTTCATGAAATAATGTAAACTACACTATCTTATGGAACATGCAGGACTATTCTTAGAAAGCAGTTAAATTTGTTTATCTACAAGCGTGCGGTAAGTAACTACTTACCGCACTGATTTGAGTGCGGTAAGTATCACTTTACCGCACTAGTACTGTAAGTAATTACATACTATAAAAACTAGTTTTTATATTATTCAAGTGTATTTTTTATTTTTAAAAGAAACTCTATTAAACATTATATTATGTATTTAACAAATACTTACATATTTAAATTTCTAAACTAATCCAAACTTATAAATTAAGAAATATTAATATTAATTGTAGAATTTGTAACATTTCCAAACGATATCGATGAAGGAAGTGTTTTACTATCCGATGAGACACAAGAATTGAAATTTACAGATTTACTAAAACATGAGGTTCTCTCTGCATATTTTTCTACACCATTTAATTGCTGGTACCACTCCAGTTTATCGGCTTATGCGAAAAATGGCGTAAAATGAAAAAGTTTCTTGCAATATGTAGCACGTACTTTCTAAACGACAAATCCGCGAGCGGAAACCCATTTTTTTAATTGCAAATATAAAAAAAATGTGAAAATATGGTACCCGCTTGTGACAATAATGAAAAAAAAAATGAAAAACTCTTGTTGATTTATGTAGATTATACCGAATTGAAACCAAAAAGGTGGATTAGATGCCGTGTTAGCGCCTGTTTAACCAATATAAGTCTATAATTATAACAATTTTTGTCGACTATTTTCGCATTTTTTTTATAGTTGCAATTAAAAAAATGGTTTTCCGCTCGCGGATTTGTCGTTTAGGAAGTACGTACTACATATTGCAAGAAACGTTTTTCATTTTACGCCATTTTTCGCATAAGCCGATAAACTGGAGAATTACCTAATTGCTTTGCAATTTCTATTTTATTTTGCACCGAATTTTCAATATAGCCCTCCGCAACACTGGAGGACTTCCATCCACCATGTCTTTTTAAACTCATGATATCGCCGCCAGCATCTACTAATAATGTAGCTGACGTCCTTCGATAACAATGTTCCGTATATTCTTTGGGACTGGACAACTTTAAATATGATGTAATTTGAGAAGGTATTTTTCCAAAAGTATTTGTACCCAGTGGTTGGATAGTGCATCTTCCTTTTTTATATGCAATAAATAACCGTGTATCGGGTCTAAAGGGTTCTATACTTCTTAAAAATTAAAATATTATTAATTTCTAATGAAAATCCTTCCACGTAAACCACGAACTGTCGATCTACATGTGTCTTTGTATCCGGGACAGTAACAACAAGGTGGGTTTCAAATTCCTTAATATCTTCTATTTTCATTTTACATAATTCCACTCGGCGACATGCCCTAGCGATGCCCACAATGAGTACCACCTGAAACAAGCAAATAAGTTGTTATTTAAAAGTAGATTTAAAAAAAATTGCAATTAAGTACCTTCATTAATAAAAACTCCTCATCTGGTGCCGTAACAAGGAATTTTACAACCTCATTATTGGAGAATGCCTTTGAGTTCTTAGCTTTGTATCCCACAGACTTCCTTTTTAAATATGCCATCAGTTTTGCATACCTGTGTATGTCGACATTATTTTTGATACTTATTATAGTAAATCTGAGCATTGAGCAATAACTCCATAAAGAGGATGATTTACTGTCCTTAAATTTATCCACAAAATAGGCAAGCATCACATCTTCACTAATTGCTTTAACTTTCTTTGTATGTATCTATGCCGTGATTTATCCGGCAATAAATTAAGGGTAGCTGCTTTAGCAATGTCCAGAACTTCCTTCGGAATTTCATCATCACTGCTGCTACTGACTTCCATTTAAAGGACGTAAAACACACTTTCACCAAATTGTTACAAAAATAATTATCATTTATTCCGTTGTCAAGTTTTACATCTGTCATATAAAAGCCAACTATTAAATTTCTATAATTTATTTCCCTAGCAACCTGATGTTAATGCATTGTTGATAACGACTTACGAGGCACCTACGGGGTAAATTAAAACAGTGCTCTTTTAGAGTTTTTAATATTGGTGCCCTAGAACATGCTTGTAGATAAAATATCGTACAATACACTTACGGTAGGTGTCTTTACCGTACTTGTATTGCAATATACTATTACTTATATGGTGCAAGTGCTCGAAGGAATACGAGCTGCAGATTTTGAAAGACACAGGAATTACTGTCAGTGGTTTACCCAAAAATTATTGGAAAGAAGTGATTTATTAGACCTGACATATTTTTCTGATGAAGCCTGGTTCACAGAAAATATAGTTATATTTTCTATGCCTGATTCCACCTTACCAGTTATGTGAATTCTCAGAATACACGCATGTTGAATAGTGAGAATCCCCATTTTTTTGTAAAGTCCACATTGCACCCTTAAAAAACTGGTGTCTGGTGTCCCGAAAAAGAATTGTTAGTCCTATTTTTTTCCATGACACAGTTACAGCACAGCGGTATCGGGACAATATTTTATACCGATTTGTGGAGCAATTACTTGACTATTAACTACTTACGCAATTTTTTCGACAACAGATTGATCAGTTTTCGAACAGACATTGAATTCCCACCCAAATCATCTTGTTTGATGATTTCCTCATTTGAAGAACAATGTTTTTAAAACACCAGTTAACAATTTAGAACAGTTACAAGAAAGAATTATTGAAGAATGTGGTAACATTTCTCCAGAGATGCTCGTCAACGCTTTCGAAAATATGATGAGACGTGTGAATTTATGCTTGGAGCATGGCGGTGGCCAATTTCAGCAATTTCTATAGTTTTAATTTTCTTTTCTCTATATTCTAACTTTGTTAATTTTGTAAACAACAAAAATGAAATTGTATTTTTATCCGATTGTGTCAAAAAATGACGTTTTATAGATCAGATATTTGGACGAAAAGGTAACCTTTTCAATAAGGTATTGATTATTGCGCTGGTAGCTAGGCAACCTTTGTCGTCCTAGTCCGAAAAACATTTTGTCGGACGCTAAAATATTTTCAACAGTTTATTTTATTCAATTATTTACAATATTTATATTAAATGTACAATTAGAACAATTTTGAACAAGAACGGGGTGATGTAAATTTGATTTTGAGGATGTGTTATTATTTTTGGTCTCCGTTATGATATTATTCTCCAATGTTGAACTCGATTGGGAGACGGATTGCGACACCTGAGTCGAGACTGACTGCAGGTCAGATTGTGGAATGTTGAATATTTTCTTGGTCAGCTCTAACTTATTACTTAAGGAATCATCTATGTAGCCCTCGGCTACTCCCGAAGACTTCCAGCCTCCATGCCGTTTTAGAGATGTTATGTCTGCTCCCGCATCTACAAGTAATGTGTCCGATATTCTTCTGAAACAATGTCCCGTGAATTCCTTGGCATTCGGCAGTTTTAAGTAAGATGCTATTTCCTGAGGTATAGAGCCAAATTTGTGTATACCGACAACTTGCTTATGGCATTTTCCATTGCGATAAGACACAAAAAATCGCCCATCACTCATATTTGTTGGACGTAAAGCCAGATAATTTCTATAATACTTTAGATATTCTCCAGTCACCGTAAATGATCTCGGTTTGTTTGTTTTATTATAGGGAATTTTTATTAACAAAGCCGTTCCCAAATCTTGTATGTCATCAATTTTCATATGAGCCAGTTCTTCTCGACGACATGCGCCCGCGATTCCAAAAATAAAAGCAACCTGTAATTAAGAAAATTGTTAGTCAGAAATTTAAAATACTATTATATAGTTACATTTACCTTCAACATTAAGTATTTGTCATCTGGAGCATGGCAAAGGAATTTGTGAACCTCTTCTCAGTTAGGATCCTTGATTTCTTTGGACAATATCCAACACTTTTTTGTTTCAACATTGCTCGTAATCTCATGTATTTAGATATATCAATATTCTGTTTTACATTTACCACTGCACGTAGCATAGAATACTGCGACCACAGAGTAGATGACTTCATAGTTTTCGATAATTCCGCCATATAGACCAAGAAGACGTTTTCGGAGAACGACTGTATATTTTTTTCTTGCCGGTAATCCATAAATTTTTTATAAGCTCTTTCATATATTTCCTTAGATTTTTGTGGCAACAAATGTAACATTACTTCCTTGGCAGTTTCTTGAATGTCAGGTGGTGTACCTTCTATAAGATCATCGTCTATTTCCATTTTTAATTGTGTTTTTCAGGTTTTAAAACTAGCAGAACATGAAAGATTAGTTAAAACTATCGCCTGATTGATAAAACGTCAGTTGATAATATTAATTTAATTATTTGTTAGATCCATGGATACGCATATTACAGGTTTCATTGTTCAAACATTCAAGGGACAAAAAATTACAATGCAAGATGAAATATATTGGTTTTCTTAATTTTTACATTATTTTATAATTCGAGCAAAAACACAATCGGATAAAAAATAACGTATGTTATACGGACGAAAAATGTATTTCGGACTATGCGGGTTACTGGCCTCGGCTTTGCCTCGTCCAGTAATCTCCCGCAATACGTCCGAAATACTGCATTTTTCGTCCTTGTAACATAATATACTATTGTTTACTTATTTTAATATTCATCAGTTTGACATATCATGTCATAATATGAATTTAACACAATTTTAACCTAGATTTGGTTAGATATAATATCGTCCTCTTATAGTGTGATCTATACCAAGCGCTCTTGGATGAAAATAATTTTGCTCGCACGGTATATACTAAACTACCTATAATATGAGTTGCTGTAATTACTGTACCACATGTTGACTAAATGATGTTAAAATGTTACGTTGATTTGACATCTGGAGACGAAAATATTGAAGTGTTAATTCACATAGTTTCGGTAAAAAAAAGACACAAAATAATTAATATTTAAGAAACGGCAAGAGAAATGGAAAAATATCCTATCCAAAAAAAACCTAGATTGCTTCGTAAAATCTAAAAATAAAATAAACTACAGGGTGTCCCATTTAAAATTCCAAAGTTGATGTCAGTTATCAATAGATCTTGGCACCACTGCAACCGCGAAACTATTTTTAAAAGCTAGAGCGCATCCTCCTATGGCCATAGTGAAAATTTCAAAATTATTTTTCATTTCGTTCTTCAGATACTTCTAACCATCGAGTATGGAATACCCTGTATATAATATATCCAGGTGCGGTGCTTGCAATATTTTTGATGCGTCTCAAAAATATTTTAAGATTTTATTCCAAAATGCTGCCTTAAAAAGTGTTTTCATTTTGACCATTTGTTTGTTTAGTCCTAAAGCTTTCACGTTCGTATCTTCTTTTTCCAGCGGATCTTCAACAATCATTTTCAAACATTTGTATATTTCAGAGTTGTTTAGTAATAATGATTTCGGTGCAGCTCCAGTGTGTACTACTAAGAGATTTCACCTTGCACTGCTTCTCTATATGTTGTACTTGTAAATGCCACCGAAGAAAGCAGAAAGCTTTTGTCAAAACGAAAGAACAAAAATCGTAGCTTTCAGGCAAATATTAGCAGCGCATTCTCCAACTAAAATTAGAGAATGAGCAAAACATGGAACGAAGAAAGCAGTGTTCACTGCTTATTGTATATGCTGCTATATGTATATAAGACCATTATACTGTCCAGCCATGTTGCTTTCTAGACCATCGCCCTTCCAAAAAATTCGTGACTACTTCGGACAAAGATATTCCAGTATGGCTAAACATTGGAATAAATCCTAAAAATCTTTCATGCACACCTTCGCTGGAACAGTGACGAATAATAATGAAATATTTATTTGGAAAGACTAAAGAATTAAAGAAAAAAGGTTTTAAATATATTTGGATTAAGAATGGGAAAATTTTTGTAAGAAAAAATGAACAAGAAAGAGTTATAAATATTAATACAGAAGAAACATTGAAACAGTTGATAAATTTGAATAGATACTAAACATTACTAAGAATTATTAGAAAAATTTCATATTTAAATAATGTTTTTAAAATTCTTTTAATAACAGAAAGTTTATCAGATTTTGACTTAAAAAATATTGAAACTACTATAATAGAGGATAAAAATGAATTTAACAGATTAAAATTAAAATCATTAAATAATTTTTCCATATATCATAATAATATCAGAAGCATTTCAAAAAATTTTGATGAAACTAAACTATTTTTTTATCAACTTAATCATGATTTTGATATAATTATTTTTACAGAAACATGGAAAATTTACAATACTGATTTATTTGAATTACCAAATTATAAACTAATTTATAATAATGGTAATATAAATCAGAACGACGGTGTTATAGTTTATATTAAAGATGATCAAAATTACTTTTTTGATATTATATCTTTAGGTAAAATAAAAATAGTATTTATTAAAGTAACTTTCAAAAAAAAAAATCAATATTATAAGTTTATATTATTATAAACCTCCATCAATTTCTACTTCAGATTTTATTTTAGATCTTAAATTATTTTTTGACAAAATTAAAAATAATTGCAATAACGAGACAGTAATTTTAATTGGAGATATAAATATTAATATATTTTCAAATTCTAATGATAGTAATGAATATTTAAATATCTTAAGTGAATACGGTTTTATTTCTTTTATAAATGGAAATACTAGAGAATTTAAAAATGAAAGTTCTTGTATAGATCATATATTTATTAAAACAGCAGAAAGTTTAAATAATTTTAAATCAATGATTTTCAAATATCAAATAACAGATCATTATCCAATAATTTTACAAAAAAATCTTGATAATGAAAATATTCAAAAAAATTCTATAATATTTAAAACATATATTAATTATTCACAACTAAATCAAAATATGAGTAAAATAAATTGGACAAACTATTATTCAATTCTAGAAACAAATAATTTAGCTAATATTTTAATAACAGAAATTTAAAAAAATGTTGAAAAATGTACATCTAAAGTTAAAATTAAAATTAAAAAAAGAAAAGAATGGATTACAAATGGTTTATTGAATTCTATAAATAAAAAAAATGAACTTTATAAAAAATTAAAAAAAAATAGTAATAATCATATATTACTATACCAATATAAAATTTACAAAAATAAATTAAACAAATTAATAAGAGAACAAAAAATTAAATTTTATAAATCAAAAATTGATAATTCTAAAAACTCAAATATAAATCAATGGAAAACTATTAAAAATATTTGTGGTAAAAAACAAAAAAATCAAAATATAAAAGAAATAAAAATTGATGAGCATAATATAATAAATGATGAAAAAATTATGGCAAATACTTTTATTGATTATTTTTCAGAAGTGGGTGAAAAATTAGCAAATAAAATAAAAAATAAAAATACATTATTCTTAAATAATTTAAATGATAAAAATAACAATATGACATCATTTTTCTTAAAGGAAACTAATTATCATGAAGTTGAAGATATTATTGATAGCTTAAAACCAAAAAAATCTCCTGGTATGGATGGAATAACCTCTGAAATTTTAAAATCTATTAAAAATAATATTTCTAAACCAATTACATACTTAATAAATAATATTTTTGAAACTAGTATATATCCAGAAGCTTTTAAAGTAGGTCTGATTAAACCTATTTTTAAAAATGGAGAATTAAACAAAACGTGTAATTATAGACCAATAACATTAATATCTTCATTAGCAAAAATTTTTGAAAAAATTTTAAAAGAAAGAATAGATGAATATCTAAAAAAATTAAATTTCATTTCAGATAAACAATTTGGATTTCAAAAAAATAAATCAGCTGAAGATGCCATATGCTATTTAACAGAAAAATTATATAACACCATGGATAATAAAAAATCATGTATTTGTATATTTTTAGATTTGGCAAAAGCATTTGATACAGTTAGTCATTATATACCATTTTGGTAAACAAATTAGAAAATATTGGTTTTAGGGGATATCAACTAAAATTAATAAAAAATTACCTTAAAGATCGTCCAAATTATGTAAAAATAAATGAAAAAACAAGTTATTCAAAATATTTTAAATATGGTGTACCACAAGGCACAATTTTAGGACCTTTATTTTTTAATATTTATATTAATGATTTATTTAATATAAAATGTGACGGAGAAATCCATAGTTTTGCAGATGATACTGTTATTTTTTACAACGACATATCTTGGGAAAATTTACATAAGAAAATAAAAAAAGACTTCGAAATTATAAAAAATTGGTTTGATAAAAATTTGTTAACAATTAATTTTGATAAAACAAAATATATTCCTTTTACATCAAAAATAAATGATTTTAAAAATATAAATATAAATAATGATATTCAAATAATGAAAACTAATAATATCAAATACTTGGGAATAATTATTGATAATAAATTAAACTGGAATTTTCATATAGAAAATTTAATTAAAAAATTAAGAAGCACATTGCCAATATTTAAAAACATAAAAAAAATTTTAAATATAAAAAATCTAGAAATATTATATTATGCATTAGTCAAAACTCATATAAATTATGGTATTTTAGGTTGGGGGGGAATAAATAGAAATTTAGTAAAAAGTTTAGAAATATTACAAAAAAGGTTTTTAAAAATTATTTATGATAAAGATTATTTATACTCTTCAAAAAAATTATATGCAGAAACAAAAAAAATGGATGTGAGACAAATTTACTTTTATAATATTTTAATATATATTTTTTAAAATAAAAATAACATTGAATTTAAAGAGCATAATTATAATACAAGATTTAAAAATGAAATTTCTATTAAACCAAAAATAAATAAATCTATTGGACAAAAAAGTTTCAAAATTTTAAGTTTATACATATTCGATTGTCTAATAAATATTATTAAAAAAATAAAATCATTTAAATTATATAAAAAAGAAATTAAATGGTGGTTATTAAATAAAAATAGTTTAGATAATATTTTAGAAATGCTATAATTATTAAATAGGTATTAATATATTAATATATTAATACCAAATCTAAATAATATTAAATAAATTTATAAAAATGTTATCCTCAATTATTTACATAATAATATATTAACCAAATATTTTAATAAAATTAACCCCTATACAAGTTAACCTTCAGGGGTTTTATGCCTAAGTTTATTTTTAATGTAAAATATATTAAAATGTATTGTATTTATGTAAATATTTTGAATAAACTTTATTATTATTATTATATTATTATTTGATCAATGTGGGATAAATCAGGTGTTGAATCCACTATGATTGCATAATACTTTGCATTTTTGATTCTCTTGTGATTTGTGCACGAACTGTTGTTGCTATTAGCTGGATAAATTCCTCGCATATCGTCTTAGATAGGTAAGAAACATTACCTTTTCCTCTATTTCCAAATTCTTCCGGGATTGAGTATGACCAGGCTTATCAATTATCGGAGTCGCAGCTCCATAAAAATTTGCAAAAATTGGGGACAGTCAAGTTTTAATCTCATTTCAGTGAATATTTCTAATAAAATGCTCCTTTTTAATATCTTTGAGACTCAGATATTCCTAGTCATTGCGAAAACTACTATATTATACACATACGACGATTTTAGAATAGATCTGACATAACGAAATTACAATTACGCGACTCTTACCGGCTTACAAATGTTATTACACCTAAATCAATAGCGACATCAATCAGAAAAAATACACATAAATATCCTTGAAACATGAAATTTGTTTATTTAACTCATCTTTAGACATGCACTCGCAGGAGGGGCTAAAATCACCATTATTTCATATATAAACGGCAGAAATTTTTTGATAAATCAGTACAACTTTCTCAAATATCTTACTTTTAAAATATTTTTCTACATCATGATCTCCTGCAAATCCGCGTTCGTTTTTGCGGCATTAGTTTGTGCAGTTCTTGGTGCCCCTGCGGAGGAGGAACCAGTGGCGATAGTGGCGCAGGATAGTGATATTCAACCAGATGGTACCTTTAAGTGGTCCTTTGAAATTGCAGATGGAACGAAACAGGAACAGAGTGGGCAACCAAAACAGGTTCGTTGATAAAAAGCTTTCTGGAGCAAAGTTTAAAAATTGAATATGAGCTGGTTTTATAGTTGTACGTTATGTTGGTTCTACATTTATTTTGTTGCCGTTTCCCATACAGGGTGGCAACTATTTAATTGTCCACTATTGGTATCTTGTAAACGGTAACTTCTACAAAGTTGATTAAATTAGAGAAAATGTGCCGCTTTTAATGTTCTTTTAAGATCTACTAAATGCGTTGCCTAATTGTTTTTGATTCCCGATTTGTTAAAAACGTCTAAAATTAATTCCTTTAATAACTCAAAAGGTTTCAATTTTAGGAAAACGTTCTTGAAATAAAAACTTTCTAGTTATCGGCCTTTTTACTTTTTTTTATAACTCTTTAAAACTGAGAAATCCTGGCCCACCTAATTTTTTAAAATATGGACCTAGATTTTTTAATTTTATTTTTCAAAGCACATTTTACTCCAAATATAATGATGTATCGCTCAACCCTATTTACTTACGTTTTGGCACAAATTATACATAATCAGAAACATTTTGAAAATATTCCTTGCCTTTGGTTCTTTCAAATGATATTTTCATTTGGCTTACATGAAATTGAATCAAAATTAAAAAAAAATTAAATTATTTTATTTTATTCACAATGCTGTTCACCAAACTTTAACTGAGTACAACTGAATTAAAATTATAGTCCATCTTTAAATGGCACGAAGTAATAAATGCTCATTAAATTTGCAAAACACATACCGGGGTATCAAGAACAGTTTAAACAGCATCCCTTAAAATCTATTGTATTTACATTAAAGGATCCAAATAATGAGCATTCTTTAGGTAGGTCCACCCTGAATTTATCGCAAGCTATTGTTATATTCGAGGATTTACCATTGTTATTGGAAAAATCCCTTAGCCAGTGTATTGTTGAACTCTTTAAATTAAAAATCTTAAGCATGGCTATTCGCCCAAAATTGTGTTGTATTAGATTCGTAGGTATTTATAACAAGACATATGAAAACATTTACCAAAACCTATTAACTAATGAATAACAATGGGTGGTCATATTTCACATAATATAATTACAAAAACAAGATATAATATAGAATCTTACAAACAAAGCATTTTCAAAAATCGAATAATACTTTGTCGTTATAGCTTTATCATAGTCCGATTCGGAAGGTGAACTTTTATTAACATCGCTTATAATAAGCGGTTGAACGATTTCTTCGATTATTATATCTACCTGCCCCATTTTGGCTTCTTCTTCTCTCACATAATCGATACACTTTTTCCCTCGTCCGCACTGATTTTACCCATAGCTTCATTAAAGAGTCTATTTAAATCCACCATTTTATAAGTCGTGTTTTTTCTTTCGACATCTGTCTTTATTTAAGCCCACATGTAAGTTCGATCGGATTTAACTCAAAGTGGTAAGGAGGGAGTCTCAGTACAGATATTCTTCGTAACTTTGCCATTTCATCGACTACGTATTTTTTGAATGCATTTTTATGTAAATTGGCTACTACCAATAGTTATTTTTTTAAGGAATCTAATGGAAATTATATTTGTCTTAAACTTAGCCATTCTGTTATTTCACTTTTACGCCGCGCACTTGTTGGTAATTTTTTGGTCAGCCTAGAGTGATAACTTGCATTATCCAATACAATTATTGCATCTTCTGGTATAAGATCCAACATTTGCTGGAACCGTTCTTCAAAGACATCGGCATTCGTATCTTCGTGATAGTCTCCTGTATTTTAAGAGGATCAGTAAACCACCTTTAACGAAGCCTTCAGAACTTCCAATATGGGTTATGATAAGTCGATGTCCTTTTCCAGATGGCGGTCTTAATTCTGTGGACAATCCTTGCAAAAAAGCTTGCCTTGAACTTTTAATATTTGCATTTAGCCATGCTTCGCTTAGATAAAATATTTTTTTTCTTTCTTTTCTGGCTTTCCGGATGCTTCTTAAGCAATTTCTTCTCTAACAGACGATATCGCTTCTGTCTATTAAAATATATTTTTATTTAATAATTTTCAAAGCGTATTTCAACACATAAAGTCCTGGTCTTCTCGGATTAAGGACAAAATTTTATCCATCGTGGGAATTTCTTTCTTTTTTTTTTAAAGAGACTATGAACTTTTCGCCTTTTCTCTGCATTGAAACGTCATCTAGGTCAATTTTTGGTTGTTTTGGGGAAGTTTTCTTTTTGGAGGTTTGACGACAACACTTTTTTCCTTCATGGTAGAGGAAATTAAAGTCTTACTTGTTACTGACACGTGTTTCGACCCTTGCGGATCATTATCGAAGGAGTACAACACAATACTAAATTCTACGTTAGTTACAAAGTTAATATCTAAGTAATAGTAATGGTAAACATGTCAACATGTCATTAAAATAAAATTAGGAAGATGAAGTGAATTGACAGACAGATTATGTGTTATTTTGGTCCTTAATTTTCAAGTATTGGCCAAAGGTATAACTAAGTTACAGGTGTGATTATAGAGGTATTTACATCTAAGTAATAAAATTAACAAAATGATACTGTGTATATAATTATGGGTTTTTTCGTTCATAATTATTGACAGTGTTTATTGTATATTTATCCTAAGTTATTACACTATTAAGTATTAGATTGGCACCTGAAGGTATTTCAATTTGATTATTAACTACATTACATCGATTTTTTAAGGCCTTTTTAAGTGCTAATGTTTCTAATAGATTGTAGTTTTCTACCCTTGTATTGAGTATATATCGGTTTTATTTTGTTGGATATTGAGTGGTTATTTATTATACAGTGGTCCGCTATTCCTGTTATATATTTTTTTTTTAAATGCATGTTTTATTAATTAATTATTTGTAACTACACGTCGAATTTAGTATTGTCTTGTACTCCTTCGATAAGATCCGCAAGGGTCGAAACACGTGTCAGGGAACTGTAAGACTTGAATTTCCTCTACCATTGAATATCCATTTCACCGAGTATGTAGCCCATCACAAATCAATTATAATTTTTTCTTCAAAAGTTTATATATTGTTGTTTTCCCAATATTAAGCATATCTGCTGTAAAATGCAATGCATTGTCAACACCCAAATCCGCATTCATACTTTTAATAGAATCGTAACAGTTAATAATTCATTTTTCTTTATTTACTGTACATGGACCGACTAGGACACTTCACACTTTGACTAGTTTTACTGAGATACAAACACCCAAGGTAGGTATGTCTAGATATAATGTAAGTGTATTATTCCAATAGAGGCACCCATAAAGGCATAATAACCACATTATTAGCAAACAGGTAACCAGGATTGGGTACAAAAAGAAAGGAATAAGATGATTAGAGCAGAAACGGAATAAGTACCTAGACTCTAATTAGTTTTGATAAAATTGCTTTCTAAAATTCCAGATAAATGATACGGCTGTACATAATTTTAAGCTTAACAAATCTAATATTAAAATATATATTTGAAGACAAAACTTGAATTTAATGTCGATGCTTGTACTAATTTTGCACAAATTTAAAAATTCAGGCGTATTTATAAATTGCAGTCGCGTCAGGAAAAGGATTACTTTCCGCCCTTGTATTAAAAGTCACCAATAAAAGTAAACATTAAAAATATTAATATACAGGGTGTTTCATTAATATTGCGAAACAATTCAGAATGAGTTTCCCTGCTTAAAAATATGAAGACAGGTTTCTATAATATGTCCGGAAATACGTTTCGAAGATACAGGGCGTCACAATTTTTAACCGGAACATAAAATATGTACGCCACTGCCGTTTTCTCTTTTGATAATACTGTTATGTAGGCAGTTTAATGGCTAACGCGAAGTACCTTTCGATAGTTTTTTGATTGCGGCTTTGTTAAGGAGATAAATGCAATTTTATCAAATTTCGATATAGGCATAGCTGTATGCAAATAAATGTCATTTATTTTTTGTTATTCTTTTTCTTGGGAACGGTTACTCGTAGCGACTTCCACCAAGTAGTATGCCTTTTTGTAAGTAAAAATGGTAGAGACATCTTTTTTTCGCATAAAAGCGTAGTATAAGCAGAGCACGTAAAAAAGTTCTGACTCCTCAAAAGAGTAAAATGACATGTATGTGGCGCCCTCTACAAGTGGAGGCATCTAATGTCAAATTGCATTTCAAAAACCCCTAGATACCAATTTAAGTTCAAATATCGACATTATTTCAAAATAAAAGTTTAACACACTCTCTCTGAAACGAAGCATTTTCGGACATTGGTTTATAGGAACCTTTTTTTTTCAAATTTTTAAGCAGCAAAACTCATCCTGAATTTTTTCACAATTATGATGAAACACATTGTATAAATAGTACAGCCTCTCTGTATAGGGTTAACAGACTTAAAAATAAAAATTTTAAAAATACTCGATTTTTGATAAAGAAGAGACGTGTTTTCTTTAGGAAATGGCAAGACCAATCCGCATGTATAAGGGTGGTGGAAGACGAAAAATTAATTTCATATTTAATTTAATTTTACTTTACATAAGTTTTATTTACTTTTTTATATATTTATTAATTCCATTAAGAAGACCAACAAGATATTAATATCGTCAACAATATACATAAAATAGATTGATTTAGCCGATACTTGATGGAAATCCATTATAAATTTTGAACAGAAACAGAGTTTTAAATTTCCACAATTTTAATTCTTTTAAAAAAGCCGTAACATGTTTCGGCACACGGTGCCTTCTTCGGACGGACTATTTAAATATAAATGTGTCAAATATGAATTTAAATATTCTAGGTAGGTACAAGGTGTAATAAACAATATTAATGGTATGGGATTAACAAACCATAATTAGGTACAACAAATGGGCAAATCCTACTTATGCTATACAATTTGAATAATAGGAATGGTAGAGATGTAATATTTTTATGTAATTAGGTATATAAATTTAATAATGAGGTGTAGTTTGTGTCTAGTTGTTCGTTCAATAATAAACCCAACCTTTTTTTTTATTAATCTCTAAACTTTCCAAATAATTTAGTTTCTATGTGTAAAATTTTAAAATCTTTGGAAAATTGGTGTTTTTCTGAATTTAAATGTAATGCATAATGTAAAAGGTTGTTATTTTTTATAAAACTAGATTCATGTTCTTTAATTCTTGTTTTGAAAGCCCTTCCTGTTTGTCCAATATATACTTTCGGACAAGAACCACAATTTAGCACGTATACCCCTAATTTGGTTAATTTATTCGATTTACTTTTGTTGTTTTTGATAAGTTTACCTAGGTTATTATTGGTTCTAAAAGCAGTCTTTATCTTATTTTTGGAGAGAGTTTCAGATATCTTTTTCGAAATGGTGCCTGCATGTGTACGTGATACATTTAAATCTTTGGTCGAGTGTATTATTGGTTGTTGGATAGACCAAGTTTATTGCCTTCTTATATGATTTACTCCTAACAAGATTATCTACTATACCCGCATTGTATCCGTTATTATTTATTATTATTAATAAAATCAAAAACATACAAATTTAAAAAAATGCTAAACTATTATCTTTTGACGTAAAAAATTTGTTCCCCAGTATCCCACATATTGAAGTCATAGATTTGATTGATTCTCTCTTAACAAAAAATAAAGTCAATATAATTATAAAACAGGATATATTAGATTCCCTTTCTGTTTGCTTGGATCAAAATTATTTCGAATTTAACAATAAGTTTTACTTTTCTGATGAAGGTTTGACAATGGGTAACCCTTTAAGTCCGTTATTGGCTGAAATCTTTATGGATCATTTAGAAAAACAAATTTTTAACCATCTACTAAGCAAAATATTTCTTTATTGGGATCGATATGTCGATGATATCTTAACTTGCTTTACAGGCACTGATAGACAGTTAGATCAATTTTTTTCATTCATTAATAATTTACATTCGAAAATCAAAAAAAAAAAACAAAGTCGAATTAGAAGATAATAAATCTATCAACTTCTTAGACCTAACCATCACCAATAAAAAGGATAATCATGAATTTTCGATTTTCCACAAACCTTCACATACAGACACAGTCATTCATAATAAATCTAATCGTCCATATTCCCACAAAATGGCAGCTTTCTATACATTTGTACATAGACTTTTAAATGTTCCATTATCAAAGGATAACTACGAAAAAGAACTTAATATCATTAAACAGATCGCAGTCAATAACGGATACAATGCGGGTAGGTATAGTAGATAATCTTGTTAGGAGTAAATCATATAAGAAGGCAATAAACTTGGTCTATCCAACAACCAATAATACACTCGACCAAAGATTTAAATGTATCACGTACACAGGCACCATTTCGAAACAGATATCTAAAACTCTCTCCAAAAATAAGATAAAGACTGCTTTTAGAACCAATAATAACCTAGGTAAACTTATTAAAAACAACAAAAGTAAATCGAATAAATTAACCAAATCAGGGGTATACGTGCTAAATTGTGGTTCTTGTCCGAAAGTAAATATTGGACAAATAGGAAGAGCTTTCAAAACAAGAATTAAAGGACATGAACCTAGTTTTATAAAAAATAACAACCTTTCACATTATGCCTTACATTTAAATTCAGAAAAACACCAATTTTTCAAAGATTTTAAAATTTTACACATAGAAAACAAATCTAAGAAACTAAATTATTTGGAAAGTTTAGAGATTAATCAAAAGAAAACGTGGGGTTTATTATTGAACGAAGAACTATACACAAATTACTTCCCATTATTAAATTTATATACCTAATTACATAAAAATATTACATCTCTACCATTCCTATTATTCAAATTGTATAGCATAAGTAGGATTTGCCCATTTGTTGTACCTAATTATAGTTTGTTAATCCCATACCATTAATATTGTTTATTACACCTTATACCTACCTAGAGTATTTAAATTCATATTTGACACTTTTATATTTAGTCCGTCCGAAGAAGGCACCGTGTGCCGAAACATGTTACGGCCTTTTTTTTTAAAAAAATTAAAATTGTGGAAATTTAAAACTTTGTTTCTGTTCAAAATTAACAATATACATTTAAAAAAGCTGGAAGCTGCCTTTAACCAGCATAATGGATTTAAAAAAATCGGTGCATATAAAAAGCACATTCTAATCAAAGAATAAATTAAAGTTACAATAAACAAATCACATTACTATCCAAGATTAAGTTTAATTTACACACAAAAAAAAAAGTACAGAAAATTTCACTAATGAATTAGTAAAAACACTTCTCAAAAAATTTTTTTTTTCATTTTCTTCCGGGATTTATATATTTAATATTCTCTGGGGGGATTGTTAAGAATATAACTGTAAAATCAATGCGGACTGTTTTATATGCTGAAAGATGAAAATTTGCAAGTATAATATTATCATTAGTATACAGGGTGACTCGGATCTAAATGTACATACATCACCAGGAGATAGTGGACATCTTGGGGGTTCTAAAAAATCTATCTTTAGTGGGTCCATCTTTCCTCGTTACTTAGATACAGAGTGTTTTATAAGGTTTGGCTCATTTTTGTTTTTGCCATAATTCTTTTAGCACCCGGTATAAAATGTTCATATTCGGTGGAAATATTTTGAGTAGCTATCGCTTCAAAATGCCGTATGAAAATTTTTTGAAATTCAGGTCTGGACTTTAAAAACAAGACTGATTTAATTTTT
Source organism: Polydrusus tereticollis (assembly GCA_963920685.1). Lineage (NCBI taxonomy): Eukaryota > Metazoa > Arthropoda > Insecta > Coleoptera > Curculionidae > Polydrusus > Polydrusus tereticollis. Next base: position 66,837,532 of record OY987327.1, read on the forward strand.
TTAAATTCAACACCCTGTATATCATATTTTTGTAAATTTTATTTTTTATTTGAAAAACACATAAAAAACTAATTCTAATGACATACTTATCAAAATCCCCGCACTCGCCGCTCAGCCATAATAAATTGCTCTTCTTTAGATGTTGAAACACATACAAAATAATAACTGTTTTTATAACGACAATAATAAAAATAATAACAAAAATAACAAACACATAATTATTTGAGAATATTTTCAAAATGCCCACCATTAACTTCTCACATTTTCTTCCTCTGATATTTAAATTTGAAACTGCACTTCTGATTACACCTGGTCTATTTTTTATTTCTTGAAATGAAGTGATAATGCGTTGCAAGAGCTGGTCCCGTGTATTAATTTCTTCCTCGTAAACTAAATTTTTCATATACCCCCAAAAAAAGAAGTCCAGCGGGTTAAAGTCGGGAGATCTTGCTGGCCAAGAATGGGGCCCCCCACGACCTATCCATCTGTTGGGATATCTATTGTTTAAAAGTTCGGAAACAATTCTTGCATAATGAGGAGGGGCTCTATCGTGTTGGAAATACATTCCTCTTAAATTAACATTCTCATTTTGGAGAAGATTTGGCAAAATGTTTTCCAAAAAGTGTAAATATTGGTTTCCATCTAATCTTTCTTCAAAGATGTGTGGGCCAATCAATTTACCATTGATTATACCTGCCCAAACATTTATGGAAAATCTATGTTGCGAGTGCGACTGCCTAATAGCATTTGGATTTTCTAGAGACCATATAGATGACAATTTTTGGAATTGTTGACTCCATCTCTGGTAAACTGAGCTTCATCGGTCCACAAAGTCCGGTGAATATCCCTTTGGTGCCTCCTAATCCAGTGACAAAAAACCAAACGGTTAGCATAATCACCTGGTTCCAACCTTTGTACCTCTTGGATATGATAAGGATATAAGCCTTCATTTTTTATTGTTGAATGGGTTAATTTTTGCGTTATATGCAGACGTCTAGCAATTTTCCTTGTGGATGTTTTTGGATTTTCTTCAATCAAATTTAAAATGTCTTCTTCCTGTTGTACTGGGTGTCTTACAGGCTGATCAATATTATTTTGTGTCGGAAAATGTCCTTGTTCACGAACAAAAGAAAATACATTTGAAAATGTTTGATGGTTTGGACATCTTCTTCCAGGAAACCTTAATTCATACTCTCGAGAAGCGGCTCGCCCGTTACCATCGCAAAATCCATATACAAATATTATATCAGCGTATTCTTGGTTTGAAAATTGGTGGGGCATTTTAAACGAGAAGTAAATATTTAACAAAAATATCCTCGTAATGCCCAAAAATCTGACAGGTTACAACTGACAATGACTTATTATGTTTTGTTGACCCCCAATATTTCGTTGTTCTGAGGGGCCGAGCCATGGAGTCAAATTGAATTGATTATTTACCTCATCCATTATAAAAGCGGGTTGATTTTCACCTGATTATTCAGCGATAATCTCCCGCTCTCCGGTGAAAATCACCCTTGTCAAAAGTGAAAATCTCACCCGTCAGAAATCCAGCGATAATCTCTCGCTCTCCGGTGAAAATCACCCTTGTCAAAAGTGAAAATCTCACCCGTCAGAAATCGTTAGTTTTTTATTTGGTAAATAATCTTCAAAATACATTTCGGGATTGGGAGATAATCAGAAAATCATTCTCAGATTTTTTGCCATTAGGAAATCGCTTTCCACGGCAAAAAATCTTAGGGATTATTTTCGATAATTTCCCTATCCCTTAATATATTACTACAGAAAATTTCACACCTGTCATTCTAAGCCAATCACACACTTTCCACTTCTATCAGATGTCTATGTTTAATATAATAGATGTAATATTTGGATGCAATTTTGTTCTGCTGAATTCTGGTTTTTCTTAAAAAGGATGGGATATCTTCCTCCAAAATCTTCTGGATAGCTGAGAAAAGGTTTTCTTGGTGGGGATTTAATTCAGTTTTTTCCATTAAACATTGCAAATACTTTAAATTTTTATGAGACATATTAATGTCCCCTATTTCAGAGCAAGATTTACAAACACCGTAGGGCTTAAAATTAGTTTCTTGATTGTTTACTGCCATGATTTAATTATTGTGAACTAAAGAAGCACGTTTAAGAAATAACTGTCGACGTGACGTATAGCAGAGACGATTTTGACATCACAAGCCTAAGCCTACTTGACTGTGGTATCTACTATCTACCTAGATTTTAAAAATTGTTTTATCTGGCATAACTAGCCTAAACTAGACTATACTATGCTTTCCCTTTGTTTTAGTAAATGAAATGTAGTAAAAATAAATAAAAAGGATAATTTTCACTTATATTTTTTGCATTTCGTTTAACTAAACGGTGAGGAAAGTTTTTTTTGAAAGTTTAAGTATTCCCATAATTATGGATAAATAAATTGTTTTATCTGGCATAACTAGCCTAAACTAGACTATACTATGCTTTCCCTTTGTTTTAGTAAATGAAATGTAGTAAAAATAAATAAAAAGGATAATTTTCACTTATATTTTTTGCATTTCGTTTAACTAAACGGTGAGGAAAGTTTTTTTTGAAAGTTTAAGTATTCCCATAATTATGGATAAATAAATTGTTTTATCTGGCATAACTAGCCTAAACTAGACTATACTATGCTTTCCCTTTGTTTTAGTAAATGAATTGTAGTAAAAATAAATAAAAAGGATAATTTTCACTTATATTTTTTGCATTTCGTTTAACTAAACGGTGAGGAAACTTTTTTTTGAAAGTTTGTGTATTTCCATAATTATGGATAAATAAATTGTTTTATCTGGCATAACTAGCCTAAACTAGACTATACTATGCTTTCCCTTTGTGTTAGTAAATGAAATGTAGTAAAAATTAATAAAAAGGATAATTTTCACTTATATTTTTTGCATTTCGTTTAACTAAACGGTGAGGAAACTTTTTTTTGAAAGTTTAAGTATTCCCATAATTATGGATAAGAAAAGTGCTTGAAGAATGACAACCTTTGATTTATTAATTAGTTTTATTCATAAATGGAATTAACAAAATATAAAAATTGAATGAACATACGTTTAATGATTTATTATAACTATCTATAATCTATAGCTACCTACCTATTCAACGATTTTTTCAGATTTTTTAATTTTTTTTCAAATAAATTTTAGGTGTGAAATTTTCTTACCGAATCCCCCGCGTCCTTGAATTAATATCCGGAAATTCTTCCTCAGTCACGCATTTTTCTAGAAAATTTTCAAAAAATGCGTTCCTTCGGAAAAATTTCCGGAAATAATTCGAGCACTAGGGAGATTATAAGTGAAAATATCCTTCCTGAAAAGAAAAATTAACTAGGTATATCTTTCACAGCACAGCTTAAGAGATTGAATTAGTTTTGGGTTTTTAACGCAAAAAAAAAAATGTTTAAGAAGCTGTCTGTTCCTTGGCGCCATTTAAATAATAAACAAGACCATTATTCTCCTTGTCTAATAAATAATTTAATGTGCATGGCAAATTAGCATCAACATTAATATGTTTCTATGCAAATATTCGTTTATCTTTTCGTCCCAAATATAGATATTATTTGTTTAAGAATGTTATGTTATTCAAATTCAGATGTTATATGACGATGTTTAGGAAGATGTCACAATATATTGGGTTAAGAAGGCTAACGGGTTCTAGCGACAATGCAAATTAATGATTACATTTTTAATAGTTTTAAATACGTTACGTTCTAACGAAAAATATGCAGCTTCCTTGTGATTGACCGAATAAATTAAAAAAAATATATATAGTTTTTATGTTTGGTTTGCCTTATGAAGAACAACTGGTGCCATATAACTCACAAACTGGTTAGTTCAGGTATTTTATTGTATCAATGGAAAATTTTATTAAATTAAATTTTTAATTCATTTTCGCTTATTTGGAAATTAGATACTTGTTTTTTAGATTAGTGGAAGGGCAAGCCCCATAGGCATTACTTACATTCACATTAAGACAACCTAATTGTTTCATATCTTTCAAATTTAGACAAATAACTTAACTGCTACAACCGTCACTGATGGAATGAATCTTATACGACTACAAAGGCGGGTGGTATTCTCCCCTGGTTTTAGGTATGTTAATTCTGTTTAAATAAAAAATGTTTCCTATTGCCTGACAGTAATTAGCCCTCATTATAAATTCAAAACACAGATTTTGGGTTACAGAGTGAACATATTATTTTTATAAATAAAAATAAACTTGCACTAAGTACAAAATTAAAGAAATTCTTTCTTAATATTAGTTTTAGACTGAAAGTATATCTTTTTAGGGAGTTATAACATTGTTAACTCGACACACTCGTAATTTATCTTTCACAATGGGGCGGAAAATTATAACAATAAAGTAAGGCGATAATTTAGGATAAATCTTATGACAGTGGTTGACGTTTGCGTTTATATTAAAAATTATGCAATTTTTATGATGTACAAAAAAGCTACAGATTTAACTGTATTAACTTTATTTTCTTAATATACAGAGACCGGCAAAAAGTGCGCAGCATATGGAAAAAATTTTTATCTTTGGATTTAGTAAATTTATTTTAATTGAGAAAAGTTCTGCATATCTTCACACCAAAATAACATGTCAAATCCGGTAAAAGTCTTATGGTATACGAGGGAGAGTTAAAAATTGGGAATTCCGCTAAGAGCAAAGTACAGTGACGGAAATAAAATTTCGTACACTGAGGTTAACATTTTATGCGATTTTTGAATATTTTGGTAAACTGGGCTTTTTACAATTATCTTACCTCTATACCTTGCGTTTCTTATTTCAGTATTGATAGAAAAAAAGCTATATATAAAATTATTTATTCGAAGAAAGTATTCCTAGATAGTTGAGCAAGTTGGGAAACCAAGAAGCACTATACAGAGCCTCAGAACTAAATGCGAAAATAGAGGATCATTGGATAGAACGGCTGGAAGTGATAGAAGAAAAATTTGAAACGAAAATCAAGATAATAATCTACAATACATGACTTCAAAATGAAATATAAAACAGATTATTCAAATATTAAAAAAAAAAAAAACATTGGTTTAATATTTTAAAGCGGCACCATTTTTTTCCACTAATAAGTTTAAACGTCTGGGCATTGATGCCACCAGCATTTGGGCGTGATAAAAATCGTAGGTATTCCAGGTTTCTTCAATTTTATTCTACAAATCCGCACTGTTTTGAGGATGGAAATCATTATTCTTATTAATTTCTTTCACGATATATCCCCAAACGTTTTCGATTGGATTGATATCACGGCTTCTTGATGGCCAAGGTAACAATGAAATGTTATTTTCCCGTATCCAGTCCGAAACTCTCCTTGCTGTATGGACGGGGCAGTTGTCATGCTGGTATATACAATTTTCTTGTTGAAATATATTGTTTACCGATGGCAACATAACATTTTGAAGGATGTGCATATAAGCTTGAGTATTAAATCTTCCTCGAATTTCCTATATATATATTCCTAGCCCTCTGGAAGTCATATACCCCATACATTAACTGAAAATCTTCCACTTGTTTTAACATGTTGGGTATATCTTTCTTCGTACCGTGTGTTTGGCGGCCTATACACTCTAATCTGCCCGTTATAATAAGACTGAAAAGTCTTCTCGTCGGTAAATACTACCATTTCCCAAAAATCCATACCTTGCGGTAAATATTCCAGCGCAAACCCCATTCTTTGCTCTTTATTCATATCGGTCAAAAATGGTGTTTTAGCAGCTACCTTATTTCTCAATTCCGAATTTTTCCTTATACGATTTCTCGCCGTTCTTACTGTCCCAGGAAAATTAGGTTGGTTGTGTGCTTTAACAGCCGTCTGAAATGGATTGTTTCGCAAAAAATCTATTAGATCATTATCTTGATTATCGTTTGAAATTTTTCTTCTGCCACTTCCAGCCCTTCTTTCCAATGATCCTGTATTTTGCCATTTAGTTCTGAGGCTTTGTATAGTGCTTCTTGGTTTCCCAAATTGCTTAGCTATTTTACGTAGAGAAACACCGTCTTCGAATAAAGCAATGAATCTCGCCTTCTCGAGTTGATTCATGTTCACAAAATTTGTTAAAATGAAATAATATAATTTTCAAATCTGATGACACCAATAACAATTTGCCAAAAAGTGAAGTGCATTTCCAGGTGATCTAGGTATACAAAAGCCGACATCACATCAGGAAAAAATAAGTGTACGAAATTTTATTTCCTGACCCTCCATTTTTCATTTTAGAAAACGAATTTATTAAGAAATATTGTTTCAATTTCAAAGATATACTCGAATCCCCAATTTCGCTTATTTTGGACAAAAAAATACCCTAAATAATATGTCAGATTAATTGGGTATAAATTACGGCCTTTTAAAATAAAAGCATGATATTTTGTTATACACTGTAACTTAACGGGCCTTCCAAATGTTATATTTATACATAAAAGTACAATTTTTTTTCTTTTATAGTTTAAAATTGTGATCGTCATAGAAAGAAAATTAAAAATTGAAAATAATTTTTGTACGAATTTTATTAGCCACAAAAATTAATAATGTAAAAATAAGGATTAATATAATTTTGTACACTTTAAATCGAACCATTTTAAACTCTTATTATTTATTTAAAATACGTAGGAATTTATATCCGAATTTGCAGTCTAAATAATAATACAAATCACTTTCTTTCTTCTCATGTCCAGCATTGAAATTAAATTAATTACATTTAGGAAGTCATGTTGTAAAAATGGAAGCTGAAAAGTTGTATTTACAGGAAAAAATAGAAATAGCTTTAATTCATGTTGACAATAATAATTATCACAGTTATCGCGAGACAGCAATTATTTTTAACAATAGACACAATAGAAATGTTCACAATTCCACCATATTTAGAAATGTCAATACATTTAAACAGAGTGGATCGGTGGAAAATATATTGAAGACGATGCCGTTGTCTAAAAGAAAAGAACAAGTTGGTATCTCAGCGTAGTCAATTAAAAGAATATTTAAGAATAACAAGAATCTACCATATAAATCCAAATTTCTGCATAGCCTTCAAGATAGGGATCTAGATGATAGGCTTAATTTTTTCTTTTGGTTTCAAGACCAAAAAGAGGATGATCCATATTTTGGAAATCATATATTGTTTACTGGCGAAGCAACCTTCACAAGCAACGGTACTGTAAGTTCCCAAAATTGCAGGTGGTTTGCTGATCAATTTCATAATTGAATGTTCATTTTTTTAAGGCCAACCTTTGGCGTGGTATATTAAATACCCAAATAGTGGGACCATACGTCTTCAGGGAAAATTTAAATGGCGTTAGATATTTAGAATTCTTGCGAAATGAATTAAGCGATTTTCTGGATGATCTGCCTTTAAACCTAAGAGAAAATCTTCATTTTCAAGAAGATGGTGCTTCTATGCATAGTACCTTCCTTACAAGTAAAGGAATGGCTAAATCAACAATTTCCCCACAAATGAATCGGACGGTTTTTAGAAAATCCCTGACCTGCAAGATCACTGGACATTACTCCTCTAGACTTCTTTTTCTGGGGTTACGTAAAAAACCAAGTGTATAAATATCGGTCTTTTAGAAATTTAGATCATCTGGAAAATGTTATTAGAGAGTATATTGCTGCATCAATCCTACTTTTTTAAGGAACGAAAGCAAAGAATTTAACGAAAGAACGACCAATGTACAAATAGTGGAAGAGGACATGTAGAAATATAAAGTTATAATTATTGTTAATATTAATTAATATTTTTTGTCATTCACTTTTCAGTTTAAAAATTGATTGTGTGTTGGATTATCATTAAAATTTGTAAAAGTTATATTGATCCTAATTTTGCGTGGCAAATAAATTCCGCACAAAAACTATTTTAAATTCTTAGTTTTTTTCTTAAGACGATAATACTTAATATCTAAATAAAGAAAAAACATAGTACTTTTATTTATAAATACACTATTTCGAAGGTGCTTTAAGTTAAAGTATAAACAAAATAATAGTTAGATGAAATATTTTATATTTTTATGTTTTTATTTTAATAGGCCATAATATTGTTAAAACTAACTAATCTAACATATTATTAATGTTTATCTCTAGTCTATAGAAAATACCATTTGCGTACTGTAGGTTCCAATGTACTTTTTATACAGGGTAATTCAGAAAAACTATTAAATCGTATTTTTTGTCCAATATAAGCGAAATTTGTTATTTGAGTATAGCTCTGAATTTGAAATAATATTTCTTAATACATTTTTTTTCTAAAACGAAAAATGGAGGTAGTTTACTCTTAAAGGAATTTTGAATTTTTGAGTCCCCTCGTATACCATAATAGTTTTACCGGATTTGATGAGTGCTATTTTGGTTTGAGGATATGCAGAACTTTTCTGAAATTAAATAAATTTACTTAATGCAAAGAAAAATAATTTTCTAATATGCTGCAAACTTTCTGCCGGTCACTGTATAAATCGTACAGTTCATATTTACAAAAATTTACAAATTAAAGGTCTAAAAAGGTGGCTTTACCATCAATAAATTCGAAGGCCTCGTCTGTGGAGTCAACTGAAAAAATAAGTTTCATCACATCACATCATGTTGTCACATCCTTACAAAACATTGGGGAATAATTATTCGCCATTTTCACAATAGATAATTGATAAGGTGGGGCTGTGTACACTTTTTGAATTAAGAGGGAACAACAATCGTTTTGTGTATTAAGTGTATAATCTTAAAAAATTTTTATAAAAAGAGCAGATCGCTTTCGGCCTTAGGCCATCTTCAGTGCTTCTTTGTCAGGAAACAGGAACACTTCATTGACAAAAAATCTTTTTTCATTAAGTGGACCATCAACACCACAATGTAAAAACTGGTTACATAAAACAATTAACACGTAAAATTGTAAATGACGAACAAATGGGACCAACCACTTTTAAATTTCAATCATTAACTATCATTTTTCCTTTTTCGTTCCACGTGAGAACGTGGTTTCGAGTCGAAATTTGATGGGTTTTTAAAATTTTTATAATAGACCTACAAAATTCGACAGCACGTTGAAAACTAAACTATAGTCTGTTGCTTAATGCGAGAGAGTCATAAATCATTATTGAACTATAAAACCCAGTGATCCTCGCCGTATTCCATAGGTGTACTCCAATTATTATTACTTAATTATGTTAATTGTCAGGGGTCCCGAGATCGGGTACGTACAGGCACAGGCATAGTTTACCTACCTGTGCCTCACTGTTTCAATACTTATTATTCTAATTAACTGCCTGTAGTAACGCGGCTGTCACCCTACTTTCATTCACCACACTCGTCTTTCTATTATTTGCAAATTAGGGTGATCCTATTCTAAGACCGATTCGGGGTGTGTAGGTCTTAAATATCCAAAATACGGAATTTCTATCTATCATTGAAATTTACCTGAAATTTACAATGCAACCTTTAAGTTGGCCACCCTGCTTAATGGGTCCTGTCATGGCACATTTTATTAAGCAACAGAGTATAAGTTATTTCAGAATACTCTACTATGAAATAAGGTATCTCTGTAATTAAGGACCAGGTACCTGTTATTGTCAGGCCTATAGTTTGTTGCGGTTTTACGACTATGACCCTTCACTGTGCTGTCGACTATCGACAAAAGTAGACAGACATTAGCTTAGGAAATTAAAAATATGATATTTTAAAAAGGGCTAGGTTTAAAGTGTTGTCATGTAAATTCTACATTATAAAATCTCTATTAGGTATTTGGTGGAGTAGAGCCCGACCAATCGGTCCTACTAAACCGCAATATAAGGATGGCAATATTTTCTCTCTCTCGTAGGTATGTTTTTGTCGTGAATTAAAATTGTTACTAACTTAGTTACTGTCAGTTCATTTTGTGTATTAAAATTAGTTAGACAAAAGTGAGGCCTCGGTAAAAAACATGCTGGTGTGCCTCTATACCCCTAGGCGTAACTAGATAATAATAAATTAAATTTTTAATAATAAATTGAAAGCCATTTGTTAGTGACATACCTTCCTTAAGGCAATGTTTCATTCAACATATGAAACCGATCTACGAAACGATTGCTCAAAACATTTGGATATTTTTCATAGTGCATATATTTTGATTTTCGACAAGGTAAAATGGCCTTTAAATGCTACTAAGGTGGCAAAAACATTTTTAGCCGATTAAGACTATCATCCGATTAAACTGATGATAACGTGTTGCCTTATATTAGTTGCCGTGCAATTGTGCATTAATAATTATTACTATAATATAGTTATAGTTATGCATATGTTCGTCTCTCAGTTCAACAAAAAATAGTAGTAGTAGTAGTGTCAAATTGCTGCTATATGGGCCTGCGAGAACGAGATTTTATAAGCTATAGAGAAAACAACTAAGCACATATTATATATATCGAAACGGTCGTTCTTTGACAACGCGATTTACAACACCCCATCTTTATTTATTATAGGGTTAAAACTGTTGAAAAGTGAATAAAAACCCCCGGAGTTGCGCCATACGTCTCGAATTCAAAGTAACGTGCTAGACAGAGACAAAAGATATTTGGAGAGTTGTCCATTGATGTCAAAGTCATCATTTCGATTTGCCTACTTTAATTTGTTTTTAAACGTTTTCGTGCCTTGAAATTCAATTTCATCCTATAAATGATTCTTCTTCGAGCCATTTTTATCGTACCTATGTATTGGCGGTAAGTAATTACGGATATTTGTTCTCATTACTGAGTCTGAACGCTAGCCACGAAAATTTTGACGTTTATGAACTTAGACTTTGTTTTGAGCTCTTGTATCTCGTAATTTTGATTAGATTCATATGGTTTCTGTCACGTGGAAGTAATGACGCACCGGCAAAGAACCACCGTACTGACTGTATAGAGTAGGGTGACCAGATTTCCAGGATATATTCCGGGGACAAATTTTACCATTTTGTCAAAAATAGGTGTTTTTTGAGCCTTTTAGTCAAAATTCCTGGTTAAGTTAAGGATAATAAATAAAAGTTTGAAATTAACATAGTAAACTTTTATTAATGATATGATATACTAGAACTAAAACTGTGGAATGTATTTTTCACAAGAATGTATTCGTTTTAAAATATTTTCATTTTTTGCCAAATGATCTTTAAAATTCTTACAGGACATTCCTAAATTCGTTTTGACCTGTAGCTCAGCTTTCACGGTTTCGACTTTCATCCTTGATTTTTCATCTGTTCAGATAAGATTTATGTTTGAAAAAGTTCTTTTCACAGACGCGTTTGTGCCAGGAAGACACATTATAAATTCAGCTATATTTTTTAAATTGCTTCATGGGATGGAGTTGTTTTTAAAATGCTCAAAGACGTTTCACCATTTTTTACCAACAGAAAAACTTTGATTTTCTTCTTGCTTATTTGAAAGATAATTTCGCAAATAGGTAACATTGTCGTACAGGCTAGCCTCTTCTATATGAAACTTGCTACATGTATTTTTTATAAAGTCAATTGACCTCTCAATCTCGTCTCTTTGTGGAATCTGTTTTAAAAACCAGCATTTTAACATTCGAAGATCATCAGAGTACTCACACCACGAATTTAAATAGTCGACTGCTCTAGACAGCATCGCTTATATTAAAAAATGATGACCGAGTTTAAAGCTCTTGTTCTTCAAGTTTTGTCAACAATGGTTTTGCCCAATTGTTTATATTTTCGCGCTTGCAGCTTCTGACGAAGATCGAACATAATTTGGGCAGATTCGATAAAATTCCTCTGATCCACCTCCAACATTTTTATTGTGTCGTAAAACAAACATAGGGTTCCATGAATGAGCAGTAACCATATTTCCGTTGCTCGATCATCAAACAGTGTCTTTAGTATTACAGGGCAGTGTTCTTCAGATAAGAAAACGATTTCAATGGGCTATACATTTGTAGAATTCTATTTAGTGCGGGCATTAAAGACAGCCATCTTACAGACAGATGTCCCAAAATTCTAGAATATTCTTGACCAACAAATTTACAGAGCTCTTTCAGTTTTGTCACACGGACGGTGTAAATATGGAAATATCTAAATATTTTTGTTATCATTCCCTCGACGTCTATCGGAACACAATTTATTGTGCATGCGCACTATTGTGGACAATTATGTGCCACACAGCGTAAGCCTAAAATTGACTTTCCCAAATTTAATTTCAATTTGCAACATTTTCACCCGCTTTTCTTTTAAGTCCACCAAAATTGCTATTGGTGTTGTCTGCTAATAAGGCAACAACTTTATTTTCTAGTTTAAATTTTTCAATCACTTTTAAGATTTCTGTTGAAATAGTAAGCGACGTATCTCTCGATACTTAAAATAAAATCTAGAAGTTTTGTTTCTACTTTTTTTTCAGCAGTATTAAAGAATCTTACAATTACTGGTAATAATTTGATGTCACCGTGATTAGACGTATCACTTGACAAAGATACAGAATTAACAAGGGTTAAGGCATTAACCAACTCTGAATGGGCCCAAGGGGCAAAACATTTGTTACAATTGCTTCACACTTCGTTCTGGAACATGTGAATTTTTTGTTGTAAAACTTGTACAATCCATGGATCGAAAGCTTTGGTTATGGAAAACCGTATGATAGGCAAACGTACCTTCTTGGATGGCCAAATTAAAGTCTACACCTTTTTAAAATAGTTAAATAGTTAGTGGGGGATTATGAAATTCCGGGGACGTTTAGCAATTGGGGACCAAACTTTTGATCAGGGGACGGTCCCCGGAAATCGGGGACGTCTGGCCACTCTAGTATGGAGCTAGAACTAAAAAAAATAGTTGCATATTAAAAAGAAACAAAATCAGATTATACTTATCAGATAAACTCATATTTAAGGAATTTAATAAAATCTAAAAGTATTCCAAAAAGTTATCAAACACACATAGAGACAACCTGGAACATTACAGTCTAAACGGTGGTTCTTTACCGGTGCGTCATAACTTCCACGTGACTAAAACCATATGAATCTAATTAAAATTACGAGATTCAAAAAGTCACAGCAAAATCTAAGTTCATAAACGTCAAAATTTTCGTGGCTAGCGTTCGGACTAAATAATAATAACGAATATTCATAATTACTTACCGCTAACACAAAAACGTTTACAAATTAAAGTTGACAGATTAAAACAATGACTTTAACATCAACGGGCAACTCTCTAAATATCCTTTGTCTCTGCCTAGCACGCTACTTTGAGTTCGAGACTTATTGCGCAATCCCGGAGACGCTCCATTATACAGGGTCGTTGGTATGTATGGAAACGGTCGATTATTTCTTAAAGTAAAACAGTCAGCAAAAAATATTTTAGATAAAAGTTTTAGGGTTTTTTAAGGTGTATTAGAATTTAAAAAAAATAAGTATACAGGTTGAGTCAGAAAACCGTAGAGAAACAAAGTTACTTTTTTTTTAATGGAACACCCTATATATTCGAATAGTTTTGAATTTTACATGAAATAACAAATATTTTTCAATATGTGCATTATAAGTCTAAACTTGATAGTTTCCGAGATATCGACTTTTGAAAAATGACATTTTTGAACTTTGACAGCTTCTAGCTTTCTAACGGTACCTTTTGGAATAAAACGGCTTACATGTCCCTATCTTACTTTTTTATTATCTTCCCAATAACATTAACTTCCGGTTAAACCGGATGTAACTCAAAAGCCGGAAATACAGTACTTCCGGTTTAACTGGAAGTTAATGTTTTTGGGAAGATCATAAAAAAGTAAGATAGGGACATGTAAGCCGTTTTACTCTAAAAAGTACCGTTAGAAAGCTAGAAGCTGTCAAATTTCAAAAATGTAATTTTTCAAAAGTCGATATCTCGGAAACTAATAGGTTTAGACTTATAATTCACTTATTAAAAAATAATTGTTATGTCATGCTAAATCCAAAAATATTCGAATATATAGGCTGTTCCGTTTAAAAAAAAGGTAACTTTGCTTCTCTACGGTTTTCTGACTCATCCTGTATACTTATTTTTTTTAAATTCTAATACACCTTAAAAATCCTAAAACTTTTATCTAAAATATTTTTTGCTAACTGTTATACTTTAAGAAATAATCGACAGTTTCCATACATACCAACGACCCTGTATTCATCTTTACCGCTATAATAAATAAAGCTGGGGTGTTGTAAATCACGTTCTCTCTTGATCGTTTATCCGTGACGCACCGGCAAAGAACCACCGTTTGAACTGTACTTGGTGATTGCATAATCATATTAATAATTGTGGCTAATGATTAACAAATAACAATGTTTGTTTTTCCTCGGTCTAAAATGTGCAAAGGCTGATTTGATACAATGAACGATACATCTATTGTTTGAGGAATATGATTCTCTATTGAAATTATTGACAAACTGGACTTTCCCATAACGTTCCTTGGAAAGTTTTAAATCAACTCTAATTTTGAAAACGACCTTTCTGAATGTGCTATGAGCACAGAAACAGTAAGAAAATTATAACGTACTGTTTAAATATCACTAAAGCAAGTACAAGGAAGGAAGTCCCTATTGCAATTAGATTGTTAGAGAATAATAGTTTCTCACACATATTTGTGCATAGGAAAACACATTTGAAAAAAGTAATTTTTTCAGATCGATCAAGAAACCCCAATCGTCCTCACTGGCTCAGCCTCTTGGAAGGACAACGAGGGTAACACGCACGAACTAACTTACATTGCTGACGAGAATGGATACCAGCCTCAAAGCGCTGATATTCCTCAGGCTCCCGAGGTTCCTGCTGCCATCGCAAAGTCTTTAGAGTACAACGCTGCCCATCCTGAACAAGATGGCGTAACCAAAGCAGAATAAGTTGTTTTGCTAATTTATTTTTCTTGTAAATATCTGATCTTCATTTATTTTTTTTACGTTATTTTTAGTTTTATTGTTACTTTACTTAGAGTGTTTTGATGGGTAGGAATGTCTGTTTTGGAATTTTATTATCAAGTTAAATGATTTGTGTGTCTAGTGATTGATGTTGAGAGGAACTTTAAGCCTCTTTAAAAAAAAAAATTATGAAAAAGAGGGAGAAAAGGTACTAAAACGTAATTTTATGGTATATACAAATAATTTTTATTTTATTGTTTTAGATACAATATACTTATCTTACTTGCCAGCTTTACTTTGTATCAAAATTACTATTTAGTAGGGTGGAGTGCAGCAAAAGTATTGCCTATAAAAATTCCATTTTGTATTTGTTAAATGTTTTAGAAATACTTGTTGCTTGTATATTATGTGTTTATATCTTAGATGCGTCCCTTTGTCAAATGTAGTAGTTTTTATATTTTGGAATCGATTTGTAATATCAGATTTTAATAGTCAAAAAGCTCTGATCACTTTTATTTTTTCAAATAGTAGGGATTATTATATTTTATCGTTGTTAAAATTATATATTTATTATAGAATAAGCTCATTTCTCTACATGTTAAAGAAAGCTATGATCGAAAAAGTTAATAAAGTTTGTTATTAAATGAAATGATTTGGTTAATTATTTATATTATTTTCAGAATATTATCCCCATAGCTCATAAGTCGTAAGGCCCAATTATATAATATTCTGTTAACACTAACTACAAAATAACTAGAGTAAAGCCTCTCAATAGCGACTACCCTCGGGGAATCAGATGTTGGTTGGTTAACAGGGGTGGTCGGTTAATAGAAGATGTTTTAATATAGGGTCTGCTAAATGAGATGCTTTCGAACTATCTTCCGTATTGTCAGCAATCCCAATTTGATGTACTATAAGGGTATTGATATGATAAGTAACGTCTTCAGCTAGTAAATCTTCTTGTTGAGGTATTTGTAGTGGGGATCTTGACAATGCATCAGGAATTAAATGTTCTTTTCCTTTTTTCCATTCTGCAACAAATTGATAACCAGCTAATTTTTCTTTTAATCTTTGAATTCTCGGAGTTTCTATTTCATCCAATGTTTTGTAGTTTAAAATGGGAAGGAGAGGTTTATGGTCTGTTACAATTGTAAATAAGTCCAGACCCAGCAAATATGATCTGCATTTAAAAACTGCCCATGCAATTCCAAGTAGTTAAATTTCTACCATGGCATATCGGGTTTCTGTTTCAGAAAGAAAACGCGATCCGCATTGAATAAGTTTCCACCCATCTTCATGTTTTTGTAGTAGAACATAACCTAAACCATTAAGTCGGGATGCATCTGTATGAATAGCAGTAGGTTTGCTTGGATCAAAATATGAAAGAATTGGCGGTTGTGTTAAAGCCTTTTTCACATCTTTAAATGCTTTATGATGAGAATTTGTCCAGGTATATTCATTTTTTGTTTTCAGCAAATCTCTTAATGGTCCTGCGGTTATAGATATTTCATGTGAAAATGACGGTTTACCAAATCCAAAAATGATCTAAGTTCTGTCAAATTATTAGGAGGCAAAAATTTCTGAATGGCTTCTATTTTCTTTGGATCAGCTTCAATTCCATCTTTTCCGATAAGGTAACCGACATATGGTACTTGAGGTTTTGCAAATAAAAATTTACTAGCGTTTAGCGTTATGGATTTTTCTCGGCATCGATTCAATATTTTTTTAATCCTTTTCAAATGCTTGTCAAATGTTTCATCATAAATCAAAATATCATCTATTACTTTTTCAATATTTTCAATATCCTGTAAGGCTTCATCTCCTCGTCTGCAAAATTCATCTCCTGAGCTAACAAGTCCCATCGGAGCACGCAAAAACATATATCTTCCCCATGGTGTAAGAAATGTGGTAAGTTTTTGACTGTCTTTATCTAAAAGTAGCTGCCAATATCCACTCGTAGCGTCCATTGTGGAAAAATATTTCGATTTTTTTGTTATGTCAGATACGGCGTCCCAAGGGCATTTAAAAGGGTGTACAGGTCTTTTTACATATTTATTTAATCTCGTAAACGTTGGGAAACATATAATTGAGTTTCTATTGCCGAGCCCCAATTCCCGCTACACTCTATTTTAAATTAAATAATTTGGGCGCTAAAAGACTAGACTATATAGATAATTTTAAATATTATTGTTTAAATTTGTCAGAACTAAAATTAAATGACATGAAGCCAATTTACCAATACTGCACGTGCATACTTACATATTATATATTATACAATGTACTGTGTGTTTGCTTTGAAATTCTTATTAAAATAATCAGAAATTAATGATTGCTTCATTTTTTTTAGTTTATTTTTATAAAATTCAGAATCACATTTTAATAGCAATAATTGAGAAATATTTGTAGACTTGTCAAAATTGTTAACATTATTAAAAAAGTTTTTTAAGTCTCTAAAGCTTGCGCAGGCTTCAGATAGGCTTGATATTTTCGACACTGGAGCAAGTTCAGGTTTCTCTTCCTCTGTCTCAGTGTTCTATCTTTTACCAGGTACCCAAGCCTGTACCTGAGGAAGAAAGGCATAATGTAATATGAGGATGTATTTTGTATCCTTTTATAAACTGTCAGATCCGGAATGTATTATTTCAGAAAAGTTGAGTAAAATTTAAAAATGAAACCAGTATTATTGAAATTATTATGTTCTATTTTACAAACAGCGTGTGTATAAAGTCTGGAAACGGCTTAATAACATCACAATTTATTGACCGATTTAAACCTAATTTGGTACAGTTGTGTAAGAGGATCTGACCCACCGAATGACGATATTGGCGTTGTTGCCAGCTTTTTAGCTTGTCTGGAATTCGAACGAATTTTATATTTTTAAATATAACATCCTGTACATTTTTTCATTAATAGTTCTTACTTTAAATTTGTTACACTTTTGGTATAACATACCTTGTTCCTAATATCAGTAGTTTTCAAAATAACGAGTACAATTTAGAAAAAATATATTTTTTATATAATTTTCAAACTGTTTTCCTTGTACAGCTTGACAGTGTGCTAATTGAAAATAAAGCTTTTCAATTGTGTTGTAAATTATTTCTGGCGTTATTAATTCAAATTTGTCCAAAATTCGACGCTGCAAATCGGCCAAATCTTAAGGTTGTGTGGTATAAACTCTGTTCTTTAAGTGTCCCCATAAAAAATAGTCGTTAGGCGACAAATCAGGGTACCTAGGTGGTCACTCGATTGTACTCCCTCTACCAATCCACCTATTCGGAAAAGTGTTGTTCAAAAATTCGCGCACGTTTCGACCAAAATGGGGAGGAGCTCCGTTCTGTCGGAAGAATGTACTTGCATAATTTGCTTAAGGTAAAGTTGTGATGTCAAATTTCCATCAATAAAAAATTGACCGATCTTGTGGTTACCCAGAAGCCCAGCCCACACATTCAATTTTCCAGGGCGTTGTGTATGACCTTCTCTCATCTAGTGGGGATTTTCATTTGCCCAAAACCTACAGTTGTGTCTATTGACTTAACCATTTAACATAAATGTTGCTTCGTCTTAAAATACTATAGATTTAAAAAACTGGTTATTTTGGCAAACCTTTTTACCATATTATTACAAAATTCAATTCTTAGCTCATAATCATTTTCTGATAACTCTTGAACCACATGTATTCTGAAAGGGTGATAGTATTTATGTTTGAATAAAACATTATGGACGGATTTGAAGCAGACGTCACTAACTTGAGAAATTTTACTTAACGAAGAAACAGGGGTTTCAACAACATGTTGTAAAATTCCTAAACTTTTCTCTTTATCTATTACTGCTGGTCGTCCTGATCGTCGCCTATCTCTACAATTTCCAGTTTCTTTGAACCGTCGGACAGTTTTTAGAACAGTTGCTTTTGAAATTGGGGTTCAGTTTGGAAATGCGGCATTAAATAGAGTTTTAAAATCTTCGTAAGACCTGACCCTATCGCCATATCCTCTCATCATAAGAATTGTAATTCTTTCACTTTCAGTTAAAGATATTTTTGCATGTAAAAATGACAGCTTTTGTGACTTTACATCAAAACTGAACTGGTGTTTTAGGCAACCAAATCTTAAATTATGTACAGGGTGTTCTATTTTTGATAGTTTTATAGGGTATCTCGAAAATCATAAGGAATTTCATAAATCTGATATAGATGTTATGAGTTCTTTTTTTAAGGAAACAATAGCTGCGAAAACAGATCATGGCTACCTTGTTCCCCTGGACAGCTACAGGGTGATTTTCAAATTTTGACGGTTATTAAAATTCCATGTAACTTCTTTGTTATTATAGATACGAAAAAACTGTAAATTGATAAAATATGTAGTTTTTTCCGTAAAGTTCAGTGGCGTAGCCAGTTTTTTTCTATCTTGTTTAATTTTTAAGAAATTGACCCAACTTATATTGTTTCTTATGGGACACCCTGTATATTTTCAATTACGTTTATTCTGCTTACCATTAGCTTTCCAAATATATATACATTTTTGCAGTTTTCTAAAGAAATAGCTGAGTAATTTGCAAATTACTTTAGATAGGCCTATTTTGCACATAGCACCCCGTTAGTAAGAAAAGGACAAAAGAATATGTATGACTAATTATTTTTTTATATGTTTAAAACTCTGAAAATATTTACCTCATCATTTAGGGTCACCAACTTTGGAAATACATCGATTTTGTATTTTTTAAATAAAAGATAAAGCATAGAAATATAGATCTACAAAACCATTTTTATTTTAAATAAACAACAAAAAAATATACATAACAATTACAACAAATGCTCAAATTGGAGCCCACTGGCATCGATATATAGCTGGCATCTTCTACGAACACCATTCAGGGAGTTCCGAATATTCAGGTGTTTTATGCTTCTTAAAGCGGCTTCAAAATTTTGTCTTAGTTCTTCAACCGTATTACTTCTGACGCTGTAAATTTTATTTTTTAAAAATCCCCAAAAATAAAAATCTAATGGGGTGATATCAGGTGAACGGGCTGGCCACCTAATAGGTCCATTATTTGCAAGCCATTTTTCTCCAAAATTGGTGTTTAGGCAATTTACCACAATGGCTGCGTTGTGGGATGGTGCACCGTCATGCTGAAAAAAAAGCTTTTCCCTCTCTTGTAATGGTATATTGTCTAAATAACTGATGATATGTCTTTCCAAAATATTCAAGTAAATCTCGGAATTTAGATTTCCTTCAAATATTTCATAGGCTAGAACTCTATTTCCCAATAGAGCCAGCCACACATTAAATCCAAATCGACCCTGATATACTCTATTTACTTGCTGATGAGGATTATGATCGGCCCACAGATGATTGTTGTGGCGGCGATTAAATATTCCGTCGCTTCTTACTCGTGTTTCGTCGGTCCAGATTATTTTGGTAAAAAATAATTCATCTTCACGCAACATATTTAAATACAAATTGCAAAACTGAAGTCTCCTCTCTGAATCACCAGGATGCAAATGATGAGTTTTTCGAGGTCTGTAACATTTAAATTTGTTAGTTTTTAACAGACGGGATGATTTTGAGGGTACCACGCCAATATCTTTCTCAATATTTCTAAGTGAAGTGGTCGGATCCGCAGCCACGCATGCCAATACATTAATGGTTTCATTTGCTTTATTTTCCTTCTGATAGGTCTTTGGCCTTGCTTTTGAAAACGATCCATAATTAATAAGGTTATTTTCAAGCCTTTGAAAAATTCTTAAATCAGGTTGCTGCCGCTCCGGATATCTTTCAAAATTCAAATCAGATGCTGCCCGACTATTTTTTTGACACTCAAGAAAACACTCTAGCATATTATATTTTTCAAAATTTTGGAACTTTTCCATTCTTAACCGCGTATATTAACTTTGCTTTATGACAAATTAAAGACAGACTGACATGTCAAATGATTTTGTTATCCATGGCTTACTAAGAGATTTTTAAATTATTATCTGGTAAAATGTAAAATTTGCAAATGCAAAGAAATTAGTAGATAAAAAGTCATCATGCATTTATAGAAAATTTCACTTTTAATACAAAAAATATAAAAATAATTAAATAATTATATGAAGAATTAAAAAAATTATTATTTTTATTTCTTTTAAACATAATTTTAGAAGAAAGCTATTTTAACAAATTACAGAAAATTAGTCGAGCCTTGGGCATAGTGTTGATAATAAAAAATTAATAGTTTTTAGAATTTTGTATTGCATGTACTAAAATTGAGATATGACATTTTAGAAATGGTGAAATAAGACTTACTCTTTTGTTTTGCTCCAACCTGCCATCGCCCGCTACGAAAAATGAGGAAAATTTATGAAAATCGCTTATTATCGAATTATTTTATCAAAAAACTGATTACAAATATATATATTTGAAAAGCTAATGGTAAGCAGAATAAACGTAATTGAAAATATACAGGGTGTCCCATAAGAAAAAATATAAGTTGGGTCAATTTCTTAAAAATTAAACAAAATAAAAAAAAACTGGCTACGCCACTGAACTTTACGGAAAAAACTACATATTTTATCAATTTACAGTTTTTTCGTATCTATAATAACAAAGAAGTTACATGGAATTTTAATAACTGTCAAAATTTGAAAATCACCCTGTAGCTGTCCAGGGGAACAAGGTAGCCATGATCTGTTTTCGCAGCAATTGTTTCCTCAAAAAAAAGAACTCATAACATCTATATCAGATTTATGAAATTCCTTATGATTTTCGAGATACCCTATAAAACTATCAAAAATAGAACACCCTGTACATTAAAAAGTACATTAATTAATACTTTTTAAATATAAATATAATAAAAGGAAAAAAAAGAATAATACAAAAATATTATTCATATTTATATTTATAACATTTTTATAGAAAAATAAAGAAATAAACATACAATTACATACAAAAAAGTTAATCTGAATCTGAATGTCACTTTCAGAAACTGAACCAGAGTCTGACACATAAATTATCAGTGGCTTAACCTGAACATACAGAATGTGTTCTTTTTGCTAATAATCCCTTATAATATTATTTGTATGGCAAACACAATCAGACCAATTTTCGGAGGTAATGGTTTGTAATGCCTCTTTCCAAGCATCCAAAACGGCATTTTCATCTTTCCTGTCTTTTCCAATAATTTGTTTATTAAAAAATGTTTTGCTTTGGGCCCAAATTAATTCAATAGCGTTGAAAATGCAGTGGGGGGCGGCAATCTCAAAAGTTGATGACCCATAGTACAAATTAATTCATCCACGGCATATCCTAATTTTGCTTTGTATTGTTTTACTATTTGTAGCAATTCGGGTTTCATTGCGTTTTCCATAAAATTGGTATTTTTGCTTTAAAGGTAAAAGCTGTTCTTCCAACCATTTTTTAAACAATGTAGAGTTTATGTTGCCATGATAGTTAGCGCTTTTATTTTTTGTAGAAAAAACTAAGTCTGCCCCATCTATAAAGCCATCTTTGGTGCCAGCATGCAGAACTATATATCTTTTGCCGTTTGTTTTTTATTTAACACTGATTTGATGTTATCATCATGCCATGTACTAATGTCTCTATCATTTTGAAATATCCATGTTTTGTCTATAAAACCACATCTAACGAAGTTTCTGATAACAAGTTTTCTGTATATTGTCTCAAAAATTTTATACGTTTTGAAACAATATCCAGTTTTTCCATAATGTAGCGCCTGCCACTGTCCCTTTTACATTTAAATCCCAAATGCTTTAACAAATGACCTAATGTGGAGTTGCTTAGGTCAATAACTCGTTTGGCATGCAATTCCTCTTTCAGCTTTTGCTCTGTGACATACTTATGCGTGGTAATCATATTATAAAATACGTTCCTTATTTGAGTTTTCCTTGCCTCAGTTAAATTCCTTGTTTTTGGGGCGCACGCTTTTCTCTATTAGCCTAAAAAGGAAATTGAATATTATGACTACATGTTCTTTTATTACTTATATATTATTAAATATAAATACTTATAATAAATTACAATCCCTATATATTATATAATATAAAAATCGCATAATTTTTTGGTCCATAAACGTATACGCCATCCACTGTGGGACACCCTGTATTCATATGTGAATACATTTCAAACCACTTACCCTGGAAGAGGTTCCTGCTGTATATTCCTTTTGGATCCTGGCTACAGTCTTCTCACTAATCTTACAGGCTGCTGAAGTGCATTTCACACAAAGACATTAGAACTTTTAATATTAATTAGAAGTTCATTTTATTCATTTTTAGGATGTCTAAGCTATGCTTTGATGATATATTCGTTAAATCAGATGATGCTGATCGAGTTGCTCATGAACCTTACAAGATTATTTATAATTTTTCTAAGATTTAAAGGTACGTAGGCCCTATGCAAACAAAAGTTGTTCAAAAAAATGTTAATCATGAAGAAAAATGCTATTTGGGCTTTTTCTTTTATTTTTCTGTTGATTCTAGAAAAAAGTTCTATGTCCATCTCTTCGTTTTATTGTAGGCCTACAAATATTGTTCCAAATATAATGTCAGTTCCTGATCCTTCTGGAATTGGGTAAGCATATTTTCTTTTTAGGTAACCTTACATCTTTATCAATTTTAATTAACACAATTTATTTTTGTAAACTAATTTATCATTTTGAAAATAAACATTCCTAACATGGATGAGATGTCATCCTCAATCACCAAAACTGCTTCGGAAGTAGGATAATTTCAACCTAATGAAAATTATGCAGCTATAGAAAATGCTACATCTAGGAAAAGGTATATCAAATTAGTACTCATACAGGAGGGTGTTCATTTAGGTTAAGTGGGTCATTAAGGGGGACATTTAAATGTGCTTTCAATATAAACCTACATATTAGGTACTAGAACAAAAATAATTTAAAATTTTTTTAACGTTTTCCGTACATGTTTCGTATGTGCGCCACCCTGTATAATATACATTTTTTTAATTGCATAAAGGAGTAAAGCTACTTAAAGTGTATTTTTTACATTTTTTAGAATTTTGCAATAGTAGCAGTGTTTTATTTTGCATTTACGTACTTACCCATATTTTGTGATAAATTTCCAACTGAAACTAATTCAAAATAGGAATTTTCCAAATAACCTCTTTCTTTCATACTGGGATTCAGAAATTTCGGAATCTTATAAGTATTAAAGGTAAATTTGTGATTCTAAAATTCAAGATTCGGAATTAATCCAATTTGTTAAAAGGATTTCAGACGAAAAACAATTAAATCAAACAAGCAATGTGATTATTTTTTTTTTATTGTAGTATATTTCTTGTAGCCTATTATTTCCATTCTTAGGAAAAAATTCTGATACAAAAAAATTTATTGTATTATTTTCATACATTGTTGTTAGGTTTTAACCTCTACACCACTGGCGATCAAAACCAAGGGACGGTTTACAATGTTGCCGATTGGGCCAAGGAGATCTGCCTTTCTCTCTCGCACTCGTGAATTATTTTAAAACAATAATAGTCGATACTTTTATGGGAATTATGAATGAATCGTTTCGTCTAATAGTTCTAATGTCTTTGATTTCACAGCTGAAATTAGCTGAAGGCTATTTTCTTTTTCATTTTGAAAATACTCCAAAACGTTAAAAATATTCTAAGTCGAATGTCGAATAAACCCCAAAATTCCTCGCCCGTACCTAAATTTTTGGGTACCTGGGAAAATGTTCTTTGATCCGCTTTAATTTCTCACACCTGACAAGGAGAGGCAATTAAGGGTTGGCACTTGCTAATTTCATGCCTATGATTTGTTTAAAAAAAAAGAAAGATGATTAGATGTAGCTTTCTTTGTTGTAGGTTCTATTGCCCTTTCGGTCTTTTTAAATGATCTCTACTATAATATCATTGTAAGTAATAAGTCCCTATATAATCTTATTAGAGTACCTACCTAAATATTTTATGATCCTATTGGGGAAATTATGATAACTATGTTAGTTGGTGTCGAAATGTGAATTTTAAACAACTCATTAATATGATTTCACCTTATACCTCAACATTTTGTGCCGAAATGCACTGTCAAATAATACAGGGTTTTGAAATATCTGACTTGTACATTTTAAATACTATTTTGATCGGTAGTACTCATAGCGATTAGGAGTATTCCTTAGCTGGTTAGAAAGATGTACTGAAGTCAAATCTGTAAACCATTGATAATGTGACATTTTTTGTAAATGGGTTAGTTTCAGTGCCACAACAGCACCGCTCATTGGTGAGATGATATCCTTGAAACTAAAAAACATTTGCTTACTTCTAAAAAATATAATTCATGCAATTAAAATAAAAACATATTGCTTAAAATATTTGCATTAAAAAAATCTATGTTTTAAAAAATACAAAAAAATTAGGGTGCATGCGACTTGACATAGAGAGGCGGCGGTCAAGATTTTATAACAATGTGTGACAATAATATAATAGTCGGATATAGTTTTTATTTAGTGTTAATAAAGCCGAAACTGCTCTCCAGAAGGGACATGTTTAATGAGGGATAAATAAGAATGATAGGACTTTCCCATTCTTATTTATCCCTCATTAATTAGTGTTAGTTTAGCGTCAGAAATTAAAGAAGAAAATTTGTTAGTTTATTAAATAAAATACGTGGCTTATTTGATACAATTTTTTGAGCAACCGTGTAGAACTGGTCTAAATAATAATGAAATTATAGATTCCAGGAAGCTATATTTTTACCTGAAAAAATTTTCAAATAACCAGTCAACCCGTGACTTCTTACTTAGTTACCTAGGGTACCTCAGCCCAGGAGCGGATCCAGAACCTCGTTTGGGGGAGGGTCATTCACAGAAAAGTAATATATTTCACTTTTATGTATTAATGCTATTATTATATAATAAATCTCCAAAATAATAAAAGAAGTTTTCATAAATACATTTTACGGATCAATATAATTAAATTTTATCATGCATTGGAAAATAATATGATCCCCTACTTTCTTAACACGCTTAATTAGAAATATTCTCAATAAAGTCGAAAACCATGTAAAATCCAGACAGTCATACAAACACTTACATACATGACATACACCTACAGCTAGGTATACATATAATTCTTAAGTATTTACCTATTATATATTATTATTATTATTAACCAACGTTGACATACGCTCGCGCTTTCAGCGAAAATATCGTATCATAATGCCAATTTTATTAAAATGTGGACTATAAGCTGCCGTACACAGTAGACAATATAATTATTGGTTTAATTTACAAAAAACTGTTTTTTTTTTTTAATAATACGTTATTATATCCGCTGAAAGCATTCCTCTACGCTTATTGAAAATTATAGAGTAATTTACCACAAAATTTCTAAATGCTTTATGCTTTACGGCTTAATACCAAACTACATGACATTTTACTATTTCCTATCCACCTAAAAACAATAATTAAACAAAGGACTAAAATGACTTCAACAGTTCAACACAAGCAAAGTAAACAGTGGCGGATCCAGAATATGGGCAAGGGGGGGGGGGGGGTCCATACCGGCTGTCCCAAGCAAAAACACAGTAACTGACATTTTTGTAAAAAGTGGCATTTTTCAATATTCCAGTTGCTGGCTTTCTGACGTACATTTTGGTATTTGAATTATTAAAATCGGTTCATAAATACCGCAGATTTTAGTTTCCCAAAACCTAGTAACTGCCCAACTTTTTCCAAATCCGCACACAAAAACACAGTAACTGCGAATCCCGACGCAAAAACACAGTAACTGACAGTGCTGTTACTGTGTTTTTGCTGTCCGTGTGCAGTTACTGTATTTTTGCCTGGGAAATATATTCAAATGTTTATCCCGAAAGATGCCCCCACCATTGCTAATACCTAGTAAGAGCGTGAATCAACAGTCGCGAAGGTCGCGCTACTTCAGTTGATCTTTAAAGTTTAAAGGGAGACAATGTCAGCCTCATCCAGGATAAGAGAGCGCACAAGACGTATTGAAGAGTACCAACAGCTTAATTTTTTCAAAAGAAGCATACAGTAGCTACAATCCCTGAAATTATCCAGGAACGTGGGATTAACGCAGATAAAAAAGAAAAAATATTAAAAGAACTAATTCATTTAATGCCTGAAAACCGAAAACTATTTTGGCAAAAGCTGTCCGAGTCAAATGAATATGTAGACTTAGTTTCAAAAAGAGATCCTAATGAAGCTGTTGATATTAATTTTTAGTTAAAGTGAAATTTGTTTTTTGTTTGTGACATTATTTTACCTTTCGTGTATTTTTCTGTTTTGTTTGTCTTAGTTTCTTTTATGGCATAAGTTTTTGATAAGTGGTATTTAAAAGCACTAGTTATTCTATGTTAATGCCCTCTTATAGTAAGTTAGCAAGTTTTTTCCTTTTTATTATTTTGTAACCTCTTAAATTGTATAAAATATAGGTTTTAAATTCAGTTACCTACTGTGTTATTAGGATCCGAAATAAAGTTAATTGTATTTTATAAAAAAACTCACAGTCAGTGCAGTTACTGTGTTTCTGCCACATGTATTTGATTTTCTAAAGTGGATAAGAGTGTGGAAAAACAGTTTTTTAACTGCTGAGCTAACTTCATTTTCATAATTTGGTTATAACTAGGTACTAAAATACTGTTCGAAGCACCCCTTCTTTGGTATAAAAATTTGAAACAAAAATTTTTATAAACGTTGTGAGGCAATAAAATTTTATTAAAAACTCGATTTTCTCGAAAGTATGTTTCAAGCAGTTACTGTGTTTTTCCTTGGGGCAGCCGAACCCACATCAGTGGCGGCTCGTCGTATAAAGCAACTGAGGCCGGGCCTCACATGTAAAATTAATAAATTATTTGCAATGGCTTGCATGTTGCCAAATGTTGATTGAACAAGGACACTTATTGACTTATTTACTTATTATTTAAATGTTTTATTTTTCAAAACATAAAAAAATAAGTTAGAAATGATTGATAAATGTTTTCATTGTTCTATAAGATATTATTAATAAATATGCAATTAAATACCAATACCAAAAAAGTAAAAAACAAATAAAAATTAAAGATTACAGGTGGGTGCCTAGTGCCTATTTGAAACTTGGCAATGTTTTATTGTTAACAGGCTCATCTATCTTTTCTTCTCGTAGGATCAGGTGTCGGCTTATTAGGTTTAATTAGATCGTTGGAAAAGCCCTTTGCCGTTAGGTTACGAGTTACGACGCGTGCCATTCGTTTGTGATTGTTAACCTTTCGTGATTTTAGATTTTCGAGGCGGGTCTGCGGGTGCTAGTACCTATTTCAAAATAATTATATTGCTGGTTGAATTCCTAACTATTCATTTTAAGCCAATGACCTTGAAATCGCGAAAAATTTTCGCCTGCGGCGCTATTTTCTAGCCTCACCCTGAAAATTTTTGTAACTTGCTTTTGAGTAAATCATGTCATTAATAAATAGATAAAGTTTTGAGATTTTCTTTTAAAAAGTTATACCCATCGACTTAACCCAAGATGGACGTAGCCAGTCATTCATAAAAAGGTCTATCGTCTGTCTTAAACAATCAACAGGAAAGGGGGGTGAGGGGTATTTACTGCGGCTTCTACTTAGAAGCTGGACTCAAACTGCGATAAGACAAAAGGCGCAACGCTGCACACATCGTTGGTTGTACCCAATTTTGATTATACAATTTTTTTTTGTGTTCCTCTGTTTCTTTGGGGGGGGGGGGGGGTCATGACTCCATGACCCTCCCCTGAATCCGCGCTTGCCTCAGCCACAGAAATATGTATTTCTGTATTTAGAAAAATATGTTTATATCTCAGAATGAGACGTTTGCGAATCAACTTATCTGTTAAAATACCTATTAATATTTCACTAACCTTTTTAATCCATATCATGAATATTTTATGCATATTATATCATAAAACGTAAAAAGTTAATCTGTTACCGAATACCCTGATTTGCCTGGTTCTTATGATACAGTGCGTCCCCACCGCACTCTAGTAACCTTTATATTTTTTGAGAAAAGCTCACTCACGATAAAAGATTTTGTTTATTTTCGGAAGTTATAATTAGCGATTTTAGTCAAGATAATGTAACGAGTGATTTTTAATTATTTTGCTCAAGGGAGGCCATGGATTTTAAAAGCATCATGGCCGTACTGCGTAGATAAGATGACATGATTGTTTTATGACATTTACGTCTTATTTGAATTTGTGTATTTGTAAAGCTTAAAAAATGGAGAAATTTTGTAATTTTTGCAGTTATTTGAAGGTAGGTTACTATTGCTTTAACTAATATTTCTCCGGGGAGTCGTCTTTTGACTATTATAAAGTGCTATTTGCAGGATATGATTTAATTTTTTATTTTTCAGCGTATCAAGTTTTGGTGAACCTTTGTTGCCGGATTGAAAGTTCTACAGTAAAAATGTTTAGTGAAGCACAAAAAATTTTTATTGTTGAAAGTTTTTTTCGAAATGGAAACAAAATAGGCGGTGTGTGGAATTACTCTATGCATGACTGCTTTGATGAATTTCGAACCGAGTTTCCTGATGTTGCGGTGACCTTTCATAATTTTCGTACTGGGTCACAATACCTAATTGATAAATTTCGTCAGACTGGTTCTGTTCAACATAAAAAAGGGGCTGGAAGACCAACGAAACGATCGAATGAGGTTATTGAAGAAGCGCGACAAATTATGGAAAATAATCCTTCAACTTCTATTAGGCATTTATCTCAACAAATTCAGCAAACGGATTTATGCTACAGTACATGTCAAACACTTTTGAAAAAGGATCTGCATCTATACCTTTATCGTGTTACGGCTATTCATGAACTCCTTCCCAATGACGTTCCCCAAAGACTTAATTTTTGTGAATGGTTTTTAAACAATTTTCAAGAAGAAAATAGTGGTGCTTTTGAAAAAACATTTTTTACCGATGAGGCTTATTTTTATTTATCAGGCTATGTTAATTCACAAAATATGCGAATGTGGAACACGCAAAATCCGCATGTTTTTGTAGAAAGACCTCTTCATCCTCAAAAAGTTGGTGTGTGGGCAGCAATTAGTTCTAGAAGAATAGTAGGCCCAATTTACTTTGATGGCACAATTACAGCTGAGAGATATCGGATCGAAATTCTGACAACATTTATTAATGAGCTTCACGATGATGAATTGCGGGAAGGTTACTTCCAACAAGATGGCGCTACACCTCATGTAACCAGAGAAAATTTAAATTTTTTAAGTGAATTTTTTGAAAACAGAGTTATAAGCCGAAATACGCAACAAATATGGCCACCTCGTTCCTGCGATTTAACACCCTGCGATTTCTTCTTGTGGCCTTTTATAAAAAACTCCATTTATCGAACACCAATTGAGGATATAAATGATCTTAAACGAAGGATTTCAGAAAAAATTGCCGAAATTAATAATTCTCCAAACGTATTGGTTAATGTGTCTCTGAGGGTAAGAAGAAACATCAGAAGGTGTCTAGACGTAGGAGGCGGCCATATAAAGTAGGCTTTCAAAGTAAGATAGCTCAGGATTTTATATAACATACCGTCAAAAAACATTATTTTAGGTTTTCAACGTGACAACGCTGCTTTCCTGCAAATTCGCCCTATGATTTAATCTACGCGCTACTGCTACACTATGTATACTGGGTCACAGCCGCCCTTGAGCAAAATAGTTAATAATCACTCGTTATATCCATATACGGGTTTATCTGGTAAAATATTATGTTATTTAGATATCGAAGCTTTGATTTATAAAAAATTGCGAACGAGCTGTTAAATCAAAAAATTATTTTTACCGACAATGGCGTCAAAACCCTACCGCCGAAAATCGTACCATCTTTGTTAACGCTCGAAACCAATGCAGGCAAACGATAAACTAAAGCAAAGAAGCATACAACCAGAGGATCAAAGACAAACTTCTTGAATGTCCTAACGGCTCAAGATCATTTTGGTCGGTAGCTAAAGCCGTCAGTCAGAACTTTACCAAGTCAACCATTCCACCTTTAACACGTTCTGATGGCACCATTGCGTCTAAAGTACAGGAAAAAGCAAACTTACCGGCGGAATTATTCTCTTCACATTCAACGGTTAATTTTCAGGGAAAAACTTCACCGAACATTCCCTTTTCAGAATCGAGAAACAACTATCGTCCAGTCGCATTGCTTTCGGTTATATCAAAAGTTATGGAGGAGGCTATCAATGAAAAATTATTAAAGTATCTGGAAGGTTTCAATATTTTTAGTGACCGCCAGTATGGATTCCGTAAGTCTAGATCAACAGGAGACCTTCTCGCTTATGTTACTCACGTTTGGAGCAACGCAATAGCACATCATGGGGCGTCCCGGGCGGTGGCACTGAAAATTTACAAGGCCTTTGACCGAGTATGGCATGATGGACTCCTAACTAAAGTGAGAGCATACGGAATGCCGGGTCAATTTTGTCAATGGCCGTCAAGCTCTCTTAAAGACCGTGCTCTACGAGTGGCGATGGACGGATTTCTTTCAGACACATTTAACATCAACGCCGGAGACCCTCAAGGTTCTATACTATCGCCCGCCCTTATTTTACTATACATTAACGATCTTTTGGAAAAAACTAAAAATCCTATACAGTGTGTATCAGCCAAACGGAACAGATTCCATAATAAATACATGGGGGCATGTCCGAAAAAACGCTCGGGCACGTCGATTGGTATTTCTAGTTGCGCATGTTTTTCAAAAAAAAACTTTTTATACAGGGTGTGTCATGTAACAGTGTCCAATACTAACTTTCTTATTTTAAATGCAGTACCATGTACATTATTCAATTTTTGGATTCTTCGGAAAATTTTAGACACATTTCATGTACAATATCCTATACCTATCTTCAACTGTTTCGGAAATATTAAGTGTTTTTAGAATTATTGCAAAAATTAACAACACACTAAAAAACTAATAAGTAATACTGTTTATTTCTTGATAATGTAAAAAACGAAAAAAAAACATTAATGTAGGAAATGTTGGCGACGCTGATGACTGTGTCAAGCAACGTTGCCCAATTTGCCGAATCTGGCTGAATACCAACCGGTGAAAGCAAAGAAAAAATTATTAATTTAAAGGAAATGTAAAACTGTACCTATTCTCGGAATATTTTAATAAAACTTCGTATTTGGATTTGCTTTTAATTTATAATAACTTTGCTAAATACCACAATGTTTTAAAGATCCTGAATAGTTTATCACTTTAACTTCCGAAGATGAGCATCATTTTGTATCCGCAGTAATTGTTTCTTTGATTATCAAAAATATGAAAGACACACTGTATTATTTTTTGTAAATTCAAATTTTTTGTAACCATTAAAAATTTGCCTTTTAAACTAGGACGCGTGCATGCCTTGATAATTTTTATTTAAATTACTCTTTCGCAACATAGATGCTTTTTGCAGTAAAGTTTAGTTTTGGGGACATCTGCTAAAAATTCCTATATAAGCCTGAAAATTTTTTGTTATTATCAGTATAAACTTGTCATAGCTTTGCAAAAAGATAAATTACAAAAATGATCTACAAAGCTATTGTATTTTCTGGTTTACTGGCCGTTGTTTTAAGTGCCGCTGTCCAGGAGCCAGTACCAATAGTTTCTCAAAGTTCTGAGGTTAACCCAGACGGTTCCTTCCAGTGGCAATATCAGTCCGGAGATGGATCCTCACAACAACAATCTGGAGAACTAAAACAACTTGGACATGACGCAGGAGAAGTTGTCCAAGGTTCAGCATCCTGGGTTGATCCCCAAGGCGCCCAACATCAACTTTCCT
This sequence comes from Polydrusus tereticollis, assembly GCA_963920685.1. Classification (NCBI taxonomy): domain Eukaryota; kingdom Metazoa; phylum Arthropoda; class Insecta; order Coleoptera; family Curculionidae; genus Polydrusus; species Polydrusus tereticollis. Next base: position 66,870,169 of record OY987327.1, read on the forward strand.
ACATAGCCGATGATAACGGATACCAACCTCAAAGTGCTGACTTACCCGTAGGTCCTGAAATTCCTCCAGCAATCTTGAGGGCTTTGGACTGGATTGCTGCTCATCCTCAACCAGAAAATCAATAGTAGATGATTAATGATGTTTACTAATTTTTTTTTAACACAATTACTTCTAAGAATATTTATTTATTTACGTATTTTTGAGTTTGCCGCAGAAAAAACTCTCAATACGGTTTGAGGTTTTTAGATGCATGTGATAAATATTTATTTTATTAAAATTCAATTTTGTTAGATTCTTTTTGATTTCGAAATCCAGCACTATAGGCTGCAATTACGCATACCTATAAGTAAAAGTTAATTGTAGGCCGTTCCATTCCATTTAATTCATTTGTTCCTTATTAATATCGTGTACTCAGGAAAATATATATAGGCTGCAGATTCAGCAGAATAAGATCAAAATCAAGCATTAAAAGGGCGAACTTAGTTCTAATATATTAAATAGAACATAAGCAGTTACCAAGATATTTTAATGCTTTTCTTTAAAAAAATCAAATTTTCATGATTATACCATTTGCTCTGGCCAACACTATAACATTGAAACAGTTAAGACTACATCCTTACAAAATTCGTTATTTTTTGAGGGAGTTCGCCTTTTTATTGACCTTCCAAAGAGGATTAAAGGTGCAAATAATTTAGGTAATTTTGGCAGAAAAGTATTTCACTATTTAAGGGATACTTACGTACATTAGGGTTTATAAGTTTTGAAACTAATATGTCTACATAACACTGTCTTTTGTAATTTTTTAGCAATAACGGGCCAAGTGCTAAATAAAGATTATTATTATTATTATTATTATTATGATTTTCTGACAGGTCGTGAGACCTGTCATGCACTCCCTCTACGGGGAACATTCACTCATCCCAAGTAACTTCTGTTACCAGGCACGCGTCCCTGAAATAACACTTACTTTAACATTAGAAAATCACTTTGCCTGACACCCATGTCAGATTAAAATACGTGCTATTATGTTTCAGCCACGTGGAGCATCTGCTTACGTTGAAGTCTAGCAGGGACGCGTTAAGTATTTTCGGCGCCGTCGTGCGAAATAATGATAGACTAACCTGAACTAATATTATAATATTGAGCTAAAATTACCACCCTTCTCTCATAGTTGATCGTTGAAATTTTTGAAGAAAACTATACTTTTTAGTACTAATGTCTATATTTATTTGTGACGCACAGAAAGTGCGCAAAAAATATTAATAGAATACGAAACAACAGTAACAAAACAAAAACAGTATCAAAGTTACAAAACATTAATTCAAAATATTAAAAAAAAATAAAGAAACAAAATAGCGATTGTTTTGAAACATATATAATACATTATCATGATATTTACATGATGGAGAGGCCTTACAAAAATTGGACTTCTCTCGCTTTACTTTATGCAAGTTCATTAACAAGATTTTCCATTTCAAGTTGCTTTAAAAAGTCAGACTTTATAGGTGTGATAGTAAGATTTTCTAACCGCTCTTGACCCATTCTAGATCGTAAATAATTTTTAATCAACCGTAATTTAGAGAATGACCTCTCGGCTGTAGCTACAGAAACTGGAATGGTTAAAAATATGCGCAATGCAATCGTAATGTTTGGAAATGAGTGGGTTAGGTTATTTATTGCAATGTAATTAAGTGTTTCTACTATACAAACGTCGGGTTCTTGTCGCCATTTTGCAGAAATTGTAATTTGTGTAAAAGTTCTGTTCCGTCTAAATTATTCCCTTTCACCGATTAATTGCTAGTCCAATTATTAAGAAGAAACCCACAGATGAATCCTCAAATTTATTTCCTGAGGTAAGTCCCAATTCTTGCAGAACTACAATATAAAGTGTTTAAGCAAGGTTAAAAAAATCATACTCGCCAAATGGTAGTCTAGACTAGGGATGGAAGCTTTTTGATATATCGATATTTAGGTATGATCATTATCCATATAACGAATAACAATAACTAAATTATGAAAAATGTGGATACATAGGTAAAATAGGTGTATGACAATATGACCCATCTCTAGTCTAAAAATACTTTTAAAAGCTTAATTTTGAGCAACGTTAGGTAATCATTTCTTGATATACAGGGTGGTAATGTGGCAACTATTTAATTATCCACTATTGGTATCTTGTAAACGGTAACTTCTACGAAGTTGATTAAATTAGAGAAAGCGTGCCAATTTTAAAGCTTTCTTTATATCCACTAACAGCGTTGCCGAATTGTTTTTGATTCCTGAGATACAGGGTTTTTTTGTTGAAATCGTCTAAAATTAATTTTCTTTATAACTGAAAAGATTTTAATTTTAGAAAAATGTTCTTGATAAAATTTGTTCTTCATACATTTTTGCTTCTCCACAAAATGGCGTTATCACTTGTTATAACCGATTATCATGGTCAACTTAATTTTTTTAAATACAAACCCGGTTCATTAATTTTTTTTTCAAAGTACATTTTACCCCAAATACAATGATCTATAGCTCAATCCTATTTACTTACGTTTCGGCACAAATTATACATAATCAGTACAATTTTCAAAATATTCACAGTGTGCATATGTTTATTTCAAATATTATTAAGTCAAATTAGAAACTAGTAAAAATATCTTATTTTATTTTATTTAAAATGCTATTTACCGAACTTAACCTAAGTATCTACAACTAAATTAAAAATAGGCACAAATTTAAAACATTTAGTCGCGAATAAAAGAAATACCTAACTATAAGTAATTTACTTGGTAGGTAATAATATTATCATTTCATTAAAAATGTTTGAAATATTTGAAAAAACCATAGGCATTTATATCTTTCTCGTTTCGATTTTTGTCAGTTAAGGTTTCTTCCAGTTTTTTACAAAAATTAAATTGATCATGGTCAGAATATTTGCCGAAATCCTCAACATTCCACAAAAAATTAAAAACATCAAAATGACACGATAATAGTTTAAATCTTTCATGTACGGAAGAAAGAGTAATGTCTAGCATTCCGAAAAAGAAATTTACTTTAAATTTCATTTCTTGATTTTCAATCGGCTGGTCGTCACCTTCGTAAGAAAATGGTTTATTAATCTTTCGTGGCCTTAAAATTTCTGCGGATGTAAATTTTGCATCAACTTCTAAGCAAGAAGCAAGTTCTTTGGCATCTACTAATAAGTCACTGAAGCCTTTGTCAGATCGATATTGTTTTACAAATTCATTGAGGTTATTTAAACTTTCGCAAGCCTAGGAAATATTAAATGTTTTTGATTGCAGAATCTTAGTAACAAGATCCACTTTACTTAGAATCTTGTACCACAAGACTACCATACACACAAACTCATAATTTTTAATTTTTTTTACCTAGGGAGGTAGCTATATGTTTTGTAGTATTGTCAAAATTATTTCCGGATGAAATTTCATAAGGAGCATCGTAAATTTCAACCCAACTGAAATCTTAGAGGGGTTATTGCATCAATTCTGCTAGACCATCTAGTATCTGACAAAGGCTTTAATGTCACTTGAAATGTTACTTTTCAAAACAGACCACTGATTGGTTGAGACAGAAAAAAAATTATATAATTCTTGAACAGAAAAAAATTTATACTAGAAATATTGGATTTCACAGCATCATTTATGACAAGGTTCAAACTGTGGTTACAACAAGGCACAAACATTGCTCGTGGATTAATGTATAAAAAATTTTTTTGTACACCTTCATGTTTACCCTTCATATTTGAACCATTATCATAACCTTGGCCGCGCATATTATAAATGTCTAAACCATAATTCTCTAAAGTTTTTAGTAAAAATTGGTTAAACCTTCACCTGTTGTATCACTTATAGGACGAAATGTTAGAAAACGTTCTTCGACTCTAAATATATTGTTTTTTAAATTAACGTATCTTAAGCAAACAGAAATCTGCTTCTGGCGGCTCACATCAGGAGTACAATCAAGTAATATAGAAAAATATTTTGCTTTTTTAACTTCGTTTAAAATATTATTTCTTATATTGTCACCTATTAATTCAATGGTTTCGTTATGAATTTTATCTCCAAGGTAAAGTGGAATATTTTTTTGAGATCTATTAATATGTGCAGACATGGCTGGATCAAATTTTGCTATCATTTCTATACATTTTAAAAAATTTCCATTATTTCTTTCAAATAATTTGTTACTAGGACCACGAAAAGCCAAGTCTTGTTCGGCAAAGAATTGAATAGTATAAATTATTCTGTCAATGACACTGCGCCAATGTTTAGTTTCATTTTTAATAAATTTTGCATTTCCGAATCAACGGTTCGATTAGTTTTTAATATTTCTATTAAATCTGACCAGACACGTAAATTTTGAAAATGAGATTGACTTTTTTCATGGATTTTCAAATGTTTGCTTAAATGATGTCAATCATTGAAACCGTATTGGTTACTTAATTTAGTGTTTTTAAAAGTCAATGGATTGTTGGGGTTGGGGTCATTAAATATTTTGCAGCAGAAGCAGAAAACTGCATTTTTTTCAATAGAATATAGCAACCAATGACGCTGAAACTTTCCACCATTTAACAAATTTCGAGTAAAATATATATCGGAAAACTTACGTCCACTTTTGTCTTTAGGATACATAGTTTTATTTTGATAATGCATTGGACCTTTTTCGACAAATTCTTGCACCTGCAATACACTCGGCCAAAGACATAGATCGTTAAAAAGGGGCGCTTCTTCGGATAATTCGTCTTGTTTACTCGAACATGATGGTACCGACATTGACTGAAACGTATCAGGATCTGATTCTTTTGGATCTTCCTCCTCATTAGCTTGCTTTTCTAAATCTGATGGCAAGTTCGAGTTTGTTGAACTGTAGAAAATCACTGTTATCCGAAGTAGTGTCTTGTGTGGTCTTTCGAAAAAAGTTACTAATTTTGAAATTGGTTTTCTCCAAGTTCTCTCCCGTTTTCGCTTGTTAAGGAAGTTTTGCTAACCAGACAATTTATTTTTTTCTTCTCTGGCCATCTAAATAAAATTAATAAAAAATATTAAACACTAAGCCTTATTTGTTTCATAAACAATAGTATATTATTAACCAAGGTTTAGACAGCCATCATTATTGCCCGAGCAATCACGAGGAGTGAAGCGACGAGGGATTTAAGACGCGAGGGCTATAAGTAAGCTGTCTAAACCGTGGTTAATATAATATTTTTTCCACTACTTACTACAAACTTTTATAAGACATTTATCTTTATAGTATTATTAATTATAAAAAATTATAGGTAGGTCTAAGTATATTTTTTAATCAAGTTACCTGCGCTTTGGAATTGGCAAAATATTTTGTTGTTTTGTCAGGTGGCTTTCTTAATGTCAATTTTTGTTGATTTATGTCATCAGATTTCACGAGTTTACCGTTTTTTTAAAAAATGAGCGAAGAAAATGTTAGTAATATTATTATGTGTACACCTCCATAATTAAGGATGGAAGAAGAAAAAATGTTGATTGTATCGATATTTTACAATATCAGGCGTCTATAATAATCTAATATGTATTGATAATTATCTGGTTGCCTAACTGTTTGAAATGTTTATGAATTCATGTTGTAGAATTAAAAAATCAAGTTACCTGCCTTCAAATAAATTCTTGAAGATCGGTCAATAATGGATTTCAATGCCTTATTATTGACCATGGTCAATAATGACTTATAAGTCGTTTTTCTCTACCTTATAAGGTAGAGAAAAACGATTTCTAACGTTATTAATCGGTCAATAATGGCGATGTTATAGGTTAGTAGTGGAAAAAAGTTATTTAAATGAAAAACAATTATTTGCATCCCTGTTAATTAATTTACTTAATCACTTACTTAGCAAATAAGGCACTCTATACGTCTTATGCGCTTATCAAGACAAGAATAAAAAATTAACCTGCTCCATCGATTACGAACACGCAAAATTTTGCAAGTTTAAACCAGCGCGCCGAACGCACGCGGAGGAGTAGTAAAATTTCACTACTGGTACTGGTCGCCGACCGGCGGTCGGTGTTGGTGGATAATGCATTCTCACCCCGGTATTCATAGATATTTTTTTTAGTTCTATATTAATTTGTGTTGAAGGGCTTGCGCCTTTAAGGCCTTGGCGCCGTCGTGCGCCGCACGACCTTGCCCATATGGACGGCGCGTCCCTAAAGTCTAGCAGGACACTCCTTTGTTTATGGTTTATGGTACTACAGCGCTCTAGTCTGGGAGGTCCACCCATCACATGTGGTCACGTGGACCCTATTGGCCAACCAACGAGAAGCGACCGTTGAAGCATTCAAGTTATGTTTGCCCGTTGTCGGTCAAAACATCACAGAACATAATTTACATAGTTTCGAAGCCGCAAACCTATTGCAAAACTACCGATTAACGGTTTTCGTAGACGCGAATTTAATATTATTTAGTTTCGAATATACCACGTTTTTATGTTTACAGAAGGCTTAATGTTTTCCAAGAATTAGAATACTGCGGGATAAAACACTAATAATTTTTAACCATAGGCTAGACATTTGGCGGTCTTGCTAGTAAAATAGGATAAACATATTTTGTCGCTACTCTAGAAGACTGAAGGATTTTTGAACACGGGTTTCCTTCATTTTATTCCAAATTTTGGTGTGAAATTTTGTTTACCCAATACCACACGAGCGTAAATCATTCCGAAAATTTTTTCAGCTATTGTGATATTATAAGTGAAAATTATCTCACGTCGGCTTCGTGACTCGGGAGGGATAATTTTCAAAAAATCGTTTACTCAAAAATATTTCCGTCAGTAATTCAAGTACTAGGGAGATTATAAGTGAACATAACACTGTTTCCAAGAAGTTTTGTTGAGATTTGGGTCAGAAAAACGAAGGAAAAAAACTTTTCCCATATGCCGACGTTTCGCTTTTATTTTAAAGCATCTTCATAGGCTCTACAAAAAGTTGTTCTGTTTATATACAAATTTAACATTAGAGCAAGGATTGATTTTTAAGTACAGTTGAAATATTATTATAAATTTCCAAAAATTATAATAAGTTTCATAAGCAGAAAATAGATACTTGTCATAAAGATTTCATTTTTTCCCCTAATTTTAAAAACGTTGATATCTTGAAAACATCAGTTTAACATCAAAACATTATAATAAAACAAAAACAACAAAAACAGAAAAAGGAAAAAAAACATTACGGGACTTACCGAGAAGTAGTTTTCCAGAGTCAAAACCTAAAATTATAAAACACAAGAAACATTGGTACAATGGGTTTTTTCATCTAAACATTAAACAAAAGACGATACACACACATTAAAATAAGTTAAAAATTTTAGGTTCACTCTTGGCAAATTCAACACTGATCGACGGAGAATTTTTTTGTGGTATTTTTTTTAAGTTATTTCCGTTATTTTCCTTGCAATGAGTGTTGTTAAATATTATGACGATAGAAAGGATATCAATTATTATTTCAAGAAAAATAATAAAAGGGGACTTTCTCACAAATTTTGAAAAACATAATTATTACATATTGGAATGTCCATTAAAACAATAAGGTAACAATTAAGTTGACAGCCCTGCAAATAAATTAAAATAGGAAGTGTTAAGTTTTTCAATATCTTGGCGTGTATTGACACTATTATATTTTTTTATGCAAATCATTTCTTGTAAAAGACTTTTGGCGTAAAAGGGTTGAGTACCTACAATTTTTGTGTCGTCAAAATCAAAACTATGTCCTTGTTCTCGGCCATGTTGAACTAAGGCTGTGGGATTTATAGCATTTAGTTTCCGTGAGTCTCTTTTATGTTAAGCCAAGCGAGTTTTTAAGTATCGGCCAGTTTGACCGATGTAGTATTTGCTACAGTCATGGCAAGGGATTTTATAAACCACTCCAGAGAGTAGGTGTTGAGGGGTTTTTGTCTTTTGCTTAGTGAAAAAATTTTTTCCAACTGTATTTTCATTTTTAAAGGCAGCGTTTATTGTCTGTGTCTGTTATTTATTTAAGTCCCTTGCCAGTTTTTCTGAAATATTTCTTGCATATGAAATTCTTTTGTATTGTTTAGTGGGTTGGGGTATGTTGGTGATAGTTTTGGTTTCTTCTAGAATCTTTTTAATAAGAGAAGGAGATTAATTGTTTATAAGCAAGAAATCTGTTATGAGTTTGAGATTATTTTCGTTAAATTGTGGACTCGCTATATTAAGTGCTCTGGTTATTAAGTTATTAATAATATTTATTTCTTGTTTGAAACTGTGGTTTGGAAAATAATTTAGAAACCTTTCAGAAAAAGTTGGCATTTTGTGTTTTAATTATTTTGGTATTCAAAAAAGAAATACTGTCGTCAGTCAGTGACCCAAATCCCAACAAAACTTCTTGGACACATAACTATAGTACTGCGGGTCGCTCACCTCTCTAAGTACCTGAAAATAACACTGTACAGGGTGTCCAGTTTTCGTACGTTTTACGGGTTATCTGCGTTATTAGTAAAGATAGAAGGTTGCGGTTTTCGCGGCACTGTGTTACTTTTTTGAGAAACAAACGATGCCATCAACAGAATTTTTATAGCCCCCTTAGTTTTTTAAATACGGGGTGATTTTGAAAATTTTGCATTTATCAAAAAGGTAAAAAATTAACTTATTAGTTTTTTTCACGTAGAATCCAGTGGCTTGGTCAGATTTTTTCTATGTTTAATTGTTTTCGAGAAAAAGAGCAAACTTGCATTTTTTAAATGGGACACCCTATATATTTTGAGCTATTATGATTCAGTTTATCACAAGCTTTTCAAAAATATATAATACTTTATAGGTGTTTTCAATGTAAAGCTCAAAATTTACATTTTTCAACAAATTTACATTTTGTTAAACGGCACACCGTATAAATTTTAAGATTAAACAATTGTCACAAGCTTCTCACAAATATAAGACACTAATTTTAAAAATATATACCTATAACAATAACTTTTATAAATATAAATAACAATTAACTCAGTCGTTTTATACGTTCAAAAATTAAAAGCTACAATTATTTGATGATTTAGGAAACTGTCTCATAAATATTGCTCAAACTGTTCTCCATTATGCCTAAGACATGTTTCACACATTGTTCTGATTTGCCTCAGTGCATTTAAAATAATAAAAGGCCGTGCCTGTAACTCCCTAAAGGGTCTTTCAGTGGCTTCTCATAAATCTGCCATCGTTTGGTACTGGACGGTATAAATTTTATTTTTTAGGTAGCCCCCACAAAAAAAAATCCAAAACCGTTAAATCGGGTGACCTGCGTGGCCATCTTACAGGTCCATGTGTTCCAATCCAGCGGCCAGGAAAATTATTGTTAAGATATGCTCTTACAATTTGAGCATTGTGGGCGGGAGCTCCGTCCTGTTGCAAATATAAGCTATTAAGATGAACTAGGGGCACATTCTCTGCTATTTCGGGCACAATGTTTTCCAAAATTTCTAAATATTTATTTGCAGTAAGACCGCCTTCAAATATATTATATAAAATTTTACTTCCCAGAATGAAGCATGAAACGCTAAACCCAAATCTGTCTTGCCGTTCCCGTAGAAATATAACATGTTGATTTTCCTGGCACCAAAACCTAGTATTTTGCCGATTAAATATACCGGCACTGGTAAAAGTGGTAAAATGACTCTCATCAGACCATATAATCGTTCTTTAAAAATGATTTTCTCTATTAAAATTTTGTAAATACCAATTACAAAACTCTACGCGGCGCTCTGCGTCATCGAGATGTAAATTTTGTACGACATGAAATTTGTATGGCTTCAACTTGTGTTTTTTTTAGAATAGTTTGAACCTTGGATTTTGTAACACCGACAGAACCTTCCACTGTTCCACAAGAACTACTTTGATTTCTTTCAATTGAAGCCAAAATGTTTACTTCATCAATGTCCTGGTTTTCCTTATTGTAAATACTAGGTCGGGGTTTGGAAAATGAACCGACTTTAATTAAGCTTGATTTTATTTTTAAAAATATTCTTTTATCCGGCTGTCTTCTTTCTGGGAATCTGCGAATATTACGTTTTTATAAATTTTAAAATATGATGAAAAATATGAAAAGATGCCCATACCTGTTAAAATAAACTTCTTATGCTTCATCCGAATTTTCGTTACACTGAATATAACAAACGAACATATCGTACTTTTCATAATTCTCGAATTTTGCATTCGCAGCCATAATTAAGAAAAAACTGCTATTTATCGAAACTGAATAGAAATAAAGAACAGAAAATGGATAACCTATATTCTGATAGTAAATAAAGATTTTTTTAGATGACAAGCCTGTCATCTTTTGTTTTCCTAAATACCCGTCGTGGCATACTAAAAAAAAAATTAAATTTGTTGAAAAACGTAAATTTTGAGCTTCACATTGAAAACAGCTATAAAAGTATTATATATTTTTGAAAAGCTTGTGATAAACTGAATCATAATAGCTAAAAATATATAGGGTGTCCCATTTAAAAAAATGCAAGTTTGCTCTTTTTCTTGAAAACAATTAAACATACAAAAAATCTGACCAAGTCACTGGATTCTACGTGAAAAGAACTAATAAGTTCATTGTTTACCTTTTTGATAAGTTGCAGCATAACCGAAATGCAAAATTTTTAAAATCACCCCGTATCTAAAAAACTAAGGGAACTATGAAAATTCTGTTGATGGCATCGTTTGTTTCTCAAAAAAGTAACACAGTGTCGCGAAAACCGCAACCTTCTATCTTTAGTAATAACGCAGATAACCCGTAAAACATACGAAAACTGGACACCCTGTACGATGCCCCCGAAGAGATCACAACAGCAATAGTTCATTGTGGGGACTGGATACAGATTAGCCCGACCATATAACCTTAAATATTTACGCCCCGCTATCGGGGTTTTGACATTATTTTGTGATAGTTTAAATACATAAAAAGGTAGGTACCTTAATGAATTTCCAGAAAATGAACCGTTGTCGAGAGAAACCATTTTTTTTTTTAATAAATGGTACTTTTTATTTAAATATTATAATTAGGGATTAAATTACCTTTCATCATAAAGAACAAGGAAAATTAACATATGAACTTACGATGTTATGTTCACGTAGTCTATATGAATCCAAGAGATTGCCCACAAATTCTGAAACACTCTGTATAATTTATGCTTGTTCATTAGTATATTGAGTTTAGGTTAGTTGTTAGTAGGAAAGAATTGGTTGAAGAAATAGAGACCTTCCTAAAGTTAATATTGGTCCCATTACTGTTAATGTAGGGACGTCTGAAGCGCTATTAATTTCATAATAAATTAAATAATGTATTAAGTATCTGAAAAGTAAAACACAAGTTTGTAGAATAATGTTTAAAATAGAGCTATAAAAATGGAAATCGATTATTCAAATACGATAAAACCATTTAATTAAATATGCAATGAGATCGTAGGTGTTTAGGTCACCTATTTAATGTCACATATTATTACTTTAAAATTTTAATCAATCACCACCTTGAACATTTTATACTTTATAATAAATGTTAGTTTTGTAATAAAATGGATCATCTAAATAAAATGGATTTTTTTGGTGGTGACATCAAACTTTGTATAAGTATATAAACCCAATACTGTTGCAGAATTGACATCAGTACCATTTCAGTCAATATAGCTGTACAGTGATTTTGACGCTTTATCGCTAAATCAAAATGTTTTCCAAAGTGGTAGTGCTCTTCGGGGTTATAACCGTTGTTTTTGGTGCAGCTTTCCAGCAGCAGGTACCGATCATCTCTGAAAGTAACGAAATCAACCCAGACGGTTCCTTCCAATGGCAATACCAATCTGGAGATGGTTCTCAACAACAGCAATCTGGGCAATTGAAACAAATTGGACACGATGCGGGTGAAGTAGTTCAAGGAGCAGCTGCTTGGACCGACCCTGAAGGTGGTCAACATCAACTTACCTACATTGCTGATGAAAATGGATATCAACCCCAAAGTTCTGACTTGCCCGTAGGTCCACCAGTTCCTCCAGCCATTTTGAGGGCATTGCAATGGATTGCTACTCATCCTCAACCGCAAGCTCCTCAAAGACGCTTCTAAGAATTGAGATTAGCCAAGTTGTAATTGCATTGTGGGTATTGTTAATGGCTTTTTAATTTGTAAAAATGTAATATATTTTTTATAGTTTATTAACACAACAATAATGCAGTTGCAATATTATTATGTTTTATGATATCTATTATGTGCCATCTTTTTTCTCTATAACTAGTTTGCTTGTGAATATAAAAAAGTACAAAACATATTTATGTGATATTGAAATACTCAATAAAAATGCATTGCTTTGTAAAATTTTTTAAATACATTTTATGTATACCTAACGTGACCATTTATTTTTTATGTCAGAGCGGGACGCAGGGCCGTAGCCAGAACCAAATTTTTGGTAGGGCTACCGGAAATCATAACAGGGCCCGCCAAAGGCGGGCAAATGATGCGCCGCAGGCGAAAATTTTTTGGGTGCCACGCCCTTTTTTAAATTATGGTACTTGGTGGGAGTGGAAAAAGTAAAAAAGCCGCGGCGTGAACCCAGGACCCAGGTTTAAAGCTGGTGCACTTTTTTTTGGTTTTTAAAATTAATGCTAAAAAGGTGGATTTATTGCAAAAAGGTAGATCTGTAACAGATTATTATTTTAGCTTCTAAAATTACTTACTCTTTTTTATTGTACCGCTATTATTTTGTTTTATTAAATAATAAAGTAAAAAAAAAACAATATTAAAATAACCGAAAGTCGGATATTCCGTAATATTCTATTCACCAGGGCTTACATTTTTTTCACCAGGGCTACGCCCTGGCAGCCCCCCCCCCTAGCTACGGCCCTGACGCCTGCGAATAAATAAAAAAAATTATTGGTGTTTTACGATTTATTTAAATACGAGAACATGATAACACTGAACTAATAATAAGCAGGTTAAATTAATTTTAGACGTTAGATTGCAGACGAAGTTGTTTTATACTTGTCTGTGGAGCAAATTAGTTTTAAAATATCCGATCTAGTTTTTAGGTAGGAATGGAGCTCATTACATGACTTGTTGATGTTAGTCTTGGTAATCAACATTGCTTTTAAAACTCCGACACTTAATTGTGTTTTCTCGCTTGTCCATATCTTATTCATTAGAGAAAAAACTCTTTCGACAGGCGCGTTACTACCTGGCAGACATAAAACATACTCAATAATTATACGAAAGTTTGTACAGTTAAGATTGTTAGCAAGGAAATGTTTGAATAACTCCACCCAACGATCTTCAGCACTAACATTTTTAACGTTCCAGCTTGTTATTTTTTCATCTGTGACGTAGTTGGAAATAAGCGAAAACTCGTCGAACACTTCCGTATCTTGGCTGCTGCTAACAAAGCCTTGCGTAATCAATAAATCCGTCACATTTTGTACTTCTTCCCACGTAGGTACTTTTGTCAAACTTGTCCATCCAAACACTTCTAAGTCTGCATTGAACTGACACCACTGTTCCAAGTATTCTTTACTTGTCTTATAAAATTCAGCCACCGCAACTTTTACATTCTGAACAACATCAGCGACAGTTTCTTGTAATTTTAATAGTATATTACTGACGGTGTGAGGGAGGAAAAGCGAATTCTCTTTAAGTGCCAAGTTATCTCGGAGACGATTAATTTCCTTCGCAGATTCTATTGCAGATACGCTTTGTCCCTCAATTTTCAACACGGCTTGATGAAAAGTTGCTGCCTGTGCATGCATAAAATATAACCACAGTTCCGAGCTGGGATTTTCGAAAAATGTTTTTAAAATATTTGGGCATTTATCGATGCTTAGAAAATAACTTTTCAAAGGTTGGAACATTTTCAAAATTCTCTCAAGCGCCGGCATTAATGCAAGCCACCTTGTTTTACTGTAACCCAGCAGTTTGTGATACTCTGTGTCAGTGGAATCACAAAACTCTTTTAGAGATTCTACTCGAACGCTATAGATGTAAAAAAATTAATAAATTTTTACAACGACACATTCAAAGTCCACAGGAAGACAATCTGCAGCTGTTTTAATCGCGTTGTGAACTATGTGGGCTCCACATCCAATCCCAATGAGTTGTCTTTCGAGTGATAGGTTTAATTTTGCGTAAACATTATTACTCCCTTTTCTATTTTTTCCTCCAAAATTGCAGTTCGTATTGTCACCACAAAATGCCACAATTTTCTTATTCAAATCATTGCAAGTTAATACTTCTTTCAAATAATCGACAATTATATTCGATGTTTCGCCTGGTTGCTCTCGAAACTCTAAAATCTTAACTTTTACGCCTTCATATGGTAAAAAATAGCGAATCAAAACAGGGAATAATTTTATCGAGCCATGATTTGAAGCATCTGTTAATAAAATTATGCAGTGGGTTTCGCGAAGGTGCTCTTTCAATTCATCCGTCGCCATAGGTGCCAGCACATTAACAATAGCTTGAGATTTTGTACGAGCACATCTAAATTTTTGCTCAAAACAGGTTTGAATTAAATTAGAAGCACAATCATTTGAGCGGAAGCTGTGATTTTCTTGCACTGTGTGATACGCCCACGCACCTTCTGCTGCAGCTATATCTAAATCTTTGGAAGTCGGCAAATCGGTTCTTTTAAAAAAAGTAAGCATTGACGAGCTTGAAGCAGCAGCTTGATCGGCATTCCTGTGTTTTCCCGATTTTAAATGTTTCTCAATATCGCTGGCACCACTGTGTCCAACACTAAAATCCGTACGACACTTTTCACACGTAACGTCTTCTGCACCACTCCTTTGTTTTATAAATGGATACTTATTTTGCAGAGTAATATTAAAGGTACACTTGCGTTTAGGCATTTTTGTAATGTTGCAAACACGAAAATGTCAAAATAATTGTTCGATTGTACAAGGCGCGCGGCACTCCGACTTGCAGTCTGTAAATACAAGAAGCACTGCAATACGCACATGCATCCTTCCACAAGAGCTTGGAGCTCGACCGGCTACAAAATTTTTAACCTGCCGCGTTGCCAGTTTTAATGTTCGAAGTGAGGTTTTAAAGATTTGTAAGTAAGTCTCTTTATAGACTTTATTGGTTAAACAGGCGCTAACACGGCATCTAATCCACCTGTTTGGTTCCAATTCGCCTTTTTCAAGTCTCTTTATAGAGTTTATTGGTTAAACAAGCGCTAACACGGCATCTAATCCACCTTTGATTGTTTTTGACATAAACAAAACAACAAATTAACCTAACCTCACAATCACAAAAGTGTTTAAAATTTACCGCCGCTTAAAATGGCAAGACTGGTAAGGTAAGAATAAACGCCAATGCGCAAGCGTCTGATTTTGTAGCCGGTCGATCTCCAAGCTCTTTACATCCTTCCCACTTCCCACTCCTCGCTACCAAGCGCCCAGCACTGCCACTGCAATCGCGCGCGCGTTTTGAATCGTTTGGTCTGTTTGCGAAAGCGGGACATTTTTGGTAACGTGGGGGACAGCGGGACTGTCCCGCCCAAAGCGGGACGTATGGTCACCTTATGTATACCTGAACCCTGATCTTATCCCGCATAGACGCATAATTTAGAATTGAGCCGTTGCTTAGTCCAAAACAGTGGGATTTTAAATACGATTTAATGCACTCATAATCGCAGAGAAATATCTTCACAAGTTAAAAATAAATAATTATTTTATGAACACACTAAAAAACTTAATCGTAACTTTTACTGAAAATGATGTTACCAGTTAGAAAAATCTCTATTTTGCAGAATATCCTTGATTTTTCGAAACTACAATTATAGCATAAATAACTTTCTAACCGAAAAGAGCTAAACCCCAGAAAATGAACACGAAATTTTAATACTTTTTTACCTATTTATGAGGCGATTTAAGGACAGTAGGTATATGAACATCTGTAAGCATAAACTGGTTTTTGGTGCAGATTAAATCATCGGCTTGCTATTTCTTATTTTTAATTAATAAAATAATAACCTACATTTTGAGTTTTTAGCACTAAAAGCCAAGTGAAGTAGTTTATGTTGTTTGAAGTCATCTAATAAACAAATAATCACTAAGAATAGACAACTTCTGTTCAGAATATGTCACACACTGCCTATAATTTACAATACTTACAACAGCGATTTATATATCGTCAGTTAAAATTTGTCTATACACATACAGGCCGTCGACAGGTCCAAGCCTGCATATTGCTGGAATCTCACGATCGACTGATGTGTATGGAGAAAAATCGACAGTTCAGATCTTCAGTTCTCAACTTTAAACCTGTTGGAAGATTTCGTCCTATTTTGTAGTAAAATGACAGAATGTAGCAATAGTACTGGCTTTTTAAGCGAATTTATTGATTTATATAGACAATTGCCTTGTTTGTGGAAAATAAAAAGTAAATTTTATTCCAATAGACGTGAAGAAAATAAAGGTTATGAAAAATTGCTAGAATTTTATAAAAGTGTGGTAAATGATGCAACAATTGATATTGTTAAAAAGAAAATTAATAACTTAAGAAGTGCTTTTCGAAAAGAGCTTAAAAAAGTGAGAAAATCAAAGCGATCTAGTGAATCATCCGATAACATTTTTTATGTATATACAGGGTGCCCAAGATAAGGAGGGCCTCTATGGGGATCTCGGTTATGGTAAGAGCTACAACTTTGATTAAATGGGGAAAAAGTTGCGCAATCAGAGGACTAATAATATGGCATAAAAAAAGTTTTAGTAATATTTGTAAGTTTTGAGATATTAAATAAAAACTGATATTTTGGATTTTTGATTTTATTTTTCTTTGGCGTTATTATTAAAGTTAGAGCAAAACTGACAAAACTCTCTCACAGCAACTTGTTATGAACTTAAAGATTACATCGCAATTTTTTTTATACGACGTTTTGTTTCCAAGCAAACACCATCAACTTCATTTTTTCTAATACGGCCCTGATTTCTTATTGTCAAATTTTGAGAGCATTTTTTATTCTTAATTCAATGATGTACCAGACAATGTTGTTTAATTACGTTTCGAGCCTTTTTAACCATCTTTATGAAATTTTCAGGGTCCGGACCTGGATCCTAGAGTGTTGCATATGCTTTTTCAGCTTTTTTAATTAAAAAAATTAAAATGATGGATGTAGAAGGTAACAACGTAATCTTTTTAGTTTCATTATGAATTAAAAAAAAAATAATAAAATTACATAATAGATTTTTAATTATTTATTTAACATTGTAAAATACTGATTCCGAACCCATAATAATTAAACTTTAATTAATTGAAATAAAACTAACATTAACTCATTAAAAATTAATTTTCCAAAAGGTGTTCAAAGTGATTTCCGTCGTTCTCCAAACATAAATAGGATCTTAAAACTGTATTATTTAGGACATTAGTTAACATTTGTGGCGTTACGCTGTGAAAGGCTGCAAGCACTAGTTGTCTAAGCTCTTCTTCTGTTTCAAAATTCTGCTTATAAACACAATTCTCGATATATCCCCAAAGGAAAAAATCAAGCGGGGTTAAATCTGGGGAACGCGCCGGCCAGGGTGTTACAGAATAAGTGCTGATACTTTTTTCTGGAAATCTTGCTGAAATGTACTCTCTAACTACCCTTGAATTATGTGCAGGTGCACCATCCTGCTGGAACCAAGTGTCGCGTTGTTCTGCCAGAGGTAAATTATCCAGAGCCTCCTCTAAGTCATTTTGGAGTAAATTCAGGTAATGCTCAGATGTTAAATTATGTTGATAGAAAAAAGGTCCTATTATTCTTGTTCCCAAAATTCCAGCCCACATATTAAATCCGAAACGGTATTGGTGTCTTGATTCTTTGAATACACGTGGATTTTCCTTAGACCAGTAATGTACATTTTTTCTGTTAAAGATCCCGTTTCGATTTACCATGCTTTCATCAGACCAAATTATCTGGTAAGGAAAATTTATGTTTTCGTGGCATTTTCTGGTGTACCATTCGCAGAATGATCGACGTCTTTCTGCATCACCTGGCCTCAGTCCTTGACAAATTCTGTATTTATATGGGTGAAATTTTTGTTTGTTTAAAATAAATTGAGCAGTTGATTTCGCTACGCCTACATTTTCATCAATTTCTCTAGTTGATACTCCAGGGTTTTCAGTAACAGCTAATAATACGCTGAAAACCTTTTCCTGGTTACTATTTTTTTTTCGGGAGAGCATGGGTTTTTTAAATGCACCGTGTTCTTTAAGGTTAGTTACTAACTTACTGTAAGTCCGTTTGGCTGGTTGTCTCCTTTCCGGATATTTGTCCAAATACATCCGCTCCGCTACATTACAATTTTCTCCGCTTAAAATAAAACATGATAACATATCAAATTTTTCTTCATTTGAATAATAACCTGCCATATTTAGTTCAACTGAAGTAATGCCAAATTGTCTGACACCATACCTACTCATTTTTTTTTCCAATGCCTACTTCGCTAATTTGGGAAAAGAACAATACTTAGTTTGCAACAGCGTAGATTTGTGTTGTTTCAAAAAGAAAATAAACCCAGGAAGTTTTTATTTTTTTTTAAACAGAATCGTAAAGTTTAATTAAAAAAGCTGAAAAAGCATATGCAACACTCTAGGATCCAGGTCCGGACCCTAAAAATTTCATAAAGATGGTTAAAAAGGCTCGAAACGTAATTAAACAACATTGTCTGGTACATCATTGAATTAAGAATAAAAAATGCTCTCAAAATTTGACAATAAGAAATCAGGGCCGTATTAGAAAAAATGAAGTTGATGGTGTTTGCTTGGAAACGAAACGTCGTATAAAAAAAATTGCGATGTAATCTTTAAGTTCATAACAAGTTGCTGTGAGAGAGTTTTGTCAGTTTTGCTCTAACTTTAATAATAACGCCAAAGAAAAATAAAATCAAAAATCCAAAATATCAGTTTTTATTTAATATCTCAAAACTTACAAATATTACTAAAACTTTTTTATGCCATATTATTAGTCCTCTGATTGCGCAACTTTTTCCCCATTTAATCAAAGTTGTAGCTCTTACCATAACCGAGATCCCCATAGAGGCCCTCCTTATCTTGGGCACCCTGTATACCGACGTTATGGTATTTTGAGTTATTGATGTTCACTGCGGTGAAGGCGGACCAAAACGAGCCTTGAACATCAGTATCAAACGATACTCAAAGCGATAAAGAAACTCACATTGAGGTAAGTTTGCTTAAATTTAACGTATAAGATGATGGCTTATGTTCAGATGATCGTAATTCCTAAGTTGACATTGTCCATTTTCCATATTTAATAAGTAGGTACTTACGTGGAAAAAACCGGTTTACTGTTTAAACTAGACGAACTGAGAAAACGGGAAAGGAAAAATCAGTACTAATACATTCAAAACAAATAAACAAACGAATACATACAAAAACGATTTTCACCCTTGTTATTGGCTCTTGTTGTAATAAGGATACCTCGAAGAATACTAAATACAAATACTTTCCAAATCAAATTTATTGTAAGGTTTTTCTTACATAACAACATTAAAGATTGCTTTATTTTTACATTCGAGTTTTTTAAGAGAAATTGTGTTGCCATGGAACTGTTCCTAACCCTGAAAAATATGTCTTGTATACCTCTCGGTTTTCTTTAGCTTCGCGGGATGGATTGCGATTTAAAATAGGCTGCAAGCCATCAAGCATAATTCCATTACGTCAATCGCCTGCTACGAGGCCACCGGTATCTAAAAATTCAAAATCAACGTAGTTTTTAGGAATGTACCGGGTGTCCCACTAAGAATGGCTGTCGGCCGTATCTCAGAGAGTGTTATTCGTATGGCTTGCGGAAAAAAATATATTAGGTAAAGTGGTCATGAGAAATTGCTGGAAATTATTTTCAAGTTTCTCAGACTGGCGCTAGAGGGCGTAACAGTAACGGTAAATATGAATCACGAAGTTTCCTCAAAAGTCGCCTAGCTAAGGTATCCCGAGAATAACATTTTTGTATATTTCGAAGATTTATTAATAAAACTCACCTATAGAACGTGTTCGTCACTTTTCAAATAAAGTGGTGGGGGAAGGTTGAACATTATTTCTAATAAATGCTGATAACTCCGGTTTGGCTTAACATAATTTAGTAAACTTAGTTTTGTTAAAAAGGGCTTTTCTCACTCTATATATCATCTTATGAACTACGGCAATATTTATTTTACACTAGGCGCTAGGGGGGTCTTACAACTTCACAAACATTGCGCGTTTTTTTCATAATTGTAAATATAATAGTATATTCAATTTTACCTGATTACAAGGATGATTAAAAGTCTAAGAAGTCAGCGAAAACCGCAAGTTAATATCTATTTTCAATCCGGAGATATCAACAACAATAATCATAATTACGGAACATTATGATTTTATTTTTAAGTAGGCATTTTAAAGGTTTTTTTAAGAGTCAAATAGGCCTTGGAAAAACAAAATATGAATTGAAACTGTGCACGCGTGTCACCTTTCATTATTACGTCAAAATTTCTGTCGTGCCAACAGTGTTAGGGTACGTATGTTTCAAGCAAATATATCATTACGACAATAATTCTCAGTGGTGCCCTAAATGTTCAAGTTGTCGCCCATCGTTCTGTATACACGACTCCAATCTCTCCCTGGTTGATAATACTGCAGTTTCCACCTCTGCCATAGGGATACGGCGGCTGCTGTCCATCATCCTTTCTATCATGTTTTCCCTTGTGGTGGGTCTGGTAACGAAAACAAGATCCTTCAATCTCCCTCATAGATAAAAATCTAGGCATGTTAAGTCAGGTGATCTAAAATAGAAATTACCACTTTCATTAACAGTATCACAATATATCCTATAACATTACCTGGCAGGCCACGGAAATATACTCCCTCTTCCTATCCACCTTGCAGAAAATGTGTCGTCAAGAAATTGACGAACGTTTGCCGCAAAATGTGCAGGACATCCATCGTGTTGGAAAACCATAGTTCTGCGAATATCCAAGGGCACATCTTCGAGAAGAATTGGGAGTTCGTAATTTAAAAAATGTAAATATGTTTGCCCAGTAAGCGACTTATTAAATACAAACGGTCCAATTATTCTGCCACCCAAATTGCCGCACCAATAATGCATATTATGGCGGTTTACTCCTCCATTACTATGGAAAGTAGCTTCATCAGTCCACAAAATTCTGAAGAGGAGATTTCTATCTTCCAATATCATATTGAGCAACCAATAGCAATGATCCAATCTTCTATCATAATCTTGCGGGGTCAAAGCCTGGTGGAGCACGATATGGTAGGGATGTAGCCTAAAGAAAAACAAAATACTTATTACATTGACTTGAAAACTATTAAGAAAAATATTGGCATTATTCTAAACTATTTAAGAGTTATAACATATAGATATGATTACTTACCTTTCTTTTAATAAAATCCTATGCACAGTAGAGCGAGTAACGCCCAAGTCTCTAACAATTAATCTAATACTAATTTGTGGATTAAATTCCACATATTCCAAAACATTTACAATGTTTTCCTCCGTTCGACCTCGGCGGCGTCTGCGATATACAGGGCGACGAATACTTCCAGTAGTACGAAAACGGCTGGCTAAACGATTAAACATTCTACTGTCGTATCGGCGCCTTTGAGGGTATCGTACTGCGTAAACCCGTTCAGCAATTGTTGCATTTCCCAAACATTCAAAATACACCGCAATGATGTCAACTGCTTCTTCAAGTAACAGAGGCATTTTGAAAATCAAATACGACAAAACACTGTTGGCACGACAGAAATTTTGACGTAATAATGAAAGGTGACACGCGTGCACAGTTTCAATTCATATTTTGTTTTCCAAGGCTCATTTGACTCTTAAAAAAACCTTTACAATGGCAACTTGAAAATAAAATTATAATATTCTGTGATTATGATTATTGTTGTTGATATCTCCGGATTGAAAATAGATATTAACTTGCGGTTTTCGCTGACTTCTTAGACTTTTAATTATCCTTGTAATCAGGTAAAATTGAATATTCTATTATATAATTGCCAAAAATTCCTACTATGCACTAGTTGAATCCCATCTTCGATATGGGATTTGTTTTTGGGGCTCTTGTTCTCAATATTTGTTTAATTCTGTATTTGTGTTACAAAAGAGAGCGATTAGATATATGTGCAGGGCTGGAGTTCGTGATTCTTGTCGTCCATTATTCCTGAGACACGTAATTTTGACAGTTTGCTGTATTTTTATTCTTGAGACTGCCTGCTTGATGTATAGAAAATATAGGAACAATCTCTTCGTTTCTACTCATTATAATATGCGCCAATCATTTACTCTCAGCTGGCCTATTCCTAGGTCCGATCAGATTAAAAAATCTTTAATATATGGTGGCAAAAAAATCTTTAATCATCTACCAATTAACCTAAGGAGTCAGCAATGCGAGAGGAGATTCAGAAGGAAAACAAAAAATTATTTAATTAGAAAAGCGTAGTATACTATGAATTTTTTAATGATACTTACAAATAATTAGCATTATTTTTTGTCGTGATCTTTACATAATTTTAAGTCGTGGGTGTAATTATTTTATTATTTTATTTTTTATGTTTATGATTTATATATTTTTGTGATCTTATGGGCGTTTTGTCCCTCTCTGTTTCTGTTTTGACCTGTAATTTTATGTTAGGCGTAGTTTTAGGTAGCTTTGTCAATAAGAACATTTGTATTCTTGGACAATAAAGCATATTTTTGATTGATTGATTTGATTGATTTGATTGATTGATTGATATTTACAATTATGGAAAAACGCGCAATGTTTGTGAAGTTGTAAGACAGCGCCTCCTAGCGCCTAGTGTAAAACACATATTGCCGTAGTTCATAAGATGCTATATAGAGTGAGAAAAGCCCCGTTTTAACAAAACTAAGTTTACTAAATTATGTTAAGCCAGACCGGAGTTATCAGAATTTATTACAAATAATGTTCAACCTTCCCCCACCACTTTATTTGAAAAGTGACGAACACGTTCTATAGGTGAATTTAATTAATAAATCTTCGAAATATACAAAATTGTTATTTTCGGGATACCTTAACTAGGCGACTTTTGAGGAAACTTCGTGATTCATATTTACCGTTACTGTTGCGCCCTCTAGCGCCAGTCTGAGAAACTTGAAAATAATTTCCAGCAATTTCTCATGACCACTTTACCTAATATATTTTTTTTCCGCAAGCCATACGACTAACATTTTCTGAGATACGGCCGACAGCCATTCTTAGTGGGACACCCGGTAGTTGTTTATATTTCGTCTCAAACAATTGTGTAAAACGACTGCCGCTAGTACTATTTGACTATTTTTATATGTTTCCATTCCAATTCCATCTACTGTTATAATCTCGTGCAATTTTTTGCTATTCTTCAACTGTATCTGGAAACTAAAATTAAAAACTATGTTGTTCGGCAATACATTTTTTAAATAAATATTTTGTTTTATAGTGAAAATGATGAACAGACAAATATTGATTATAATACGGATATGGACTACGAAAATACATGTTCTTCACTACTCGCACCACCTGGTACATCATCATTTAAACAGCCATCGCGAACTCCAAGCAGAACTTCAACAGCTGAACTACCGTCCCGAACTCCTAGTAGAACTTCAACAGCTGCACTACCGTTCCGAACTCCTAGTGAAACTAGAATAGCTTCTGATGAATTTGATGCAGTTTTAAATAATGTAGCTTGCAAATTACGTAGAATAAATGAAAATCAGAGAGGATATGCTGAGAATTTAATTAATAGAACTTCTTTTTTTGGTTCCAGTTTAAATCAAGCGGTTGCTTACCAACTACGCACAAAGTACAAGTTTAAATCAAAATCACGCAACCTACAACTATCGACAAAATTTAGCAGGACCTTTCATTGCCGCACCAAGTGAAATCTATACTGAAGCTAATCAGGTTCTTCGTCAAAATGGTAACCAAGAATTTTCTAAACTACTTATTTTAAAATTCCTTAAAAATTAATTAAAGGGTGTTTTATCATGGACACCTGAAACGGCACCAAAATTTAAATACTTGAATACCTATACTTAAACATGTATTTCTTGTATTCTATTATTGACAAATAATAAAGTTATTATTAGTTTTTATTAGTCTTGCTTGTCAATATTTTACTTGCTTTTAAATAATTTTTTTTAAGGCCTTATATTTGTATTTGCAAGTTTCTGGTATTATTTTTCCAAGGGCTTGAGGTGAAATAACCGCAGAAAACTTCAAATCTTCCAAACTTCGTCGTCGAAATGTTACTATCAATCGCTCTTTGGCCCTAATTGCTTTTCTCATTTTTGTATTTTTCTTTATAATTAATGGCTGTACCAACTCTAAAAGTTTACTGAAACATTCATCATCCATTCTGAGATAGTTTTTAAGGTCATCTGTGGCACTAGTTCTCAACTTTCGCACCAATGTCATATGAGATAAAAATATCAAGTTGCAACAACCAGTCTTTTACCCAAAAACGTTTTTCTCCCTGTGGTATTGGCTCTTGAAACAATAAAAACAATAAAAATACAAGAAGTGCAGACATTTTTTTTTTCTGAAATTGTTGTTTAAAAACATTGTTCATTGTGAACAGCACTGACAAAAAGCTTGTGTGTGTGGTGAAAGCACAGTTCTCCTGCAGTTATAAAACTGTCAGTCCAAAAACTAAGGGCCGCATCGGTTGGTTTAACAGAATACAGAATGGTATGTGACTCGAGAAAGTATAAATCTTCAGTTCCGATCGTACAGTCCTGGGACTGCAGGCGAACTGTGTGTGAATGTGGACCTTAATGCTGCCCATTCACTTGCAGGTCGCCGGCCGTTTTCTACCGGACGGTCAGCGGTCTGCCGCTGCCGGCCACATGGCGACACACACACACAGGCCGCCGGCCGGTTTGAGCCTGCAGTTTCGCAGAACTGACGGATAACTGCGTGTGTGTGGTGAAAAACCGAAGTTTTAAGTCGTCGATGCGATCGTCATCCAGTATTAGATTAGTTTAATATTAAAAAAATTAATAATATTCGGTCATGCTTCATCCATTCGTAGGTAATTTTTTAAGTCCTCTCTGCCTGTGATTGAACTTCTCAGCTACTTCACAAGGTTAATATGTGAAAACTTTTTTCGTTCTAAAAGCCAGTCCTTTACCCAAACCTTCTTTTTTGTTTTGTTGATTTTTTTTTCTTTGACAGAGTCATTTTATCACAATGATATTTAAATTATTAATTTTTAATAAATGCTACTATGCTCTGCTGTACCGGCCGGTCTACTGAATTGTGTGTGTGTACAAATTTAAATCTACGGATCGTACCTGATATTACCTGAAGGCATGATTGCCATTCCTGATCGGAATAGTGTGCGGCCAAACTCAATTCTTGCCTTCGGTACGAAACTGCAAGTCAATTCCGGCCGGCGACCTGCAAGTGAATGGGCAGCATTAGTAATATTTACAAAAACTTAAAAAACTGAAAATGTTGAGTTAGTGAGTTTTTGCAGCAAGCCGACGATATTAGATCTGATACCGTCATTATACCTAAGCCACAAACTAGTTAATCTGCCGGATACTTCTAATCACGTCTGCATAAAAAAATAAATATTGTTAATTAAGAAATCATTGAGGTAATAGAAAAAGTGTCATTTTTTTTTATCTTCCTTCTGCGGACTTCGATTTAAAAATAATATGGTCCGCTGCGGTGAAATTATTTCTAAAAACATAAGTAGACAAACCTGACAAGAAAAAAATCCAACTAACCTAAACTAAAAGTAAACAAGGTATATGCTTAGTAAAATCTTAAAGGTACCACTGACCATACACTGCAATGTATTTTTAATCATAAGCAGTAATATTGGGTTTTGCATCAAAAATAGTTTTTTTATTAATAATATTAAATATAATCAAAAATAACCTAAAGTTATCAAATTGGGCCTACATGTATGGGGATCTTGAAAACAACAGAAGATATAGAAAGGGTTAAATAGGAAAAGTCTTAGACCAATATATTTGCAGCCTAAGGCCGCTTAGTAGGCGATTTTATCTTTTTTTGTAATTGAAATATTTGGAAAGAACCAAAAAGTTGCATTTTCAAAAATATGCTGTAGTTTTTTTATTTTTCACTATTTTGGCAATCTGCATAAATACTTTTAAAGCAACTTTTTAGGTAGATTTCAGTTCTGCAATTGGGTTATAAACATGACGTTTCAGTTGGTTCAGGTTCATTTTTTCTTATGTACGCCTTATAATATTTTGTACTTAATAGTTAATTAATTATTAAGTAATTAATAAGGTAGCTATTGATGTTAGATTTACAACGACGTATCACTTATTGGTAAATAAATGAAACAGACTTGAAAACACAATAAAATTAATTTTCGCAACACGTCAAATATGACAGCAACGCCTAGGGCAGGGTTAATTAGATTTTAAATTTATTTGATTTAAAGATCGTTATGACGCGTTCGTCTTTCATAAATGTCAGAGCCTCTAAAAAGTTTTTCGAGAAGATACTAAGGCTGTTGAAAGTTTTGTGACTTAAACACTAAAGTACATAAATGTAACTGAAACCTCTGCTCTAACCTTAACCAATTAGAATTCAAGTAGTGCTGGGTGACATGATCAAATTTTCTTTTATCTTCTAGCAATAGAGCAGGCCAAAAAAGTACATCACAGTATGACAATGATGATAAAACAAGCGAATCACACAGTCTTAATTTGACAGGTGTTTTTAAACATGTCCAATGTTCTTAATTTGCTATAGCTCTGTTGTAGTAAAAATGAGACATTCAGCCTAAATCTCGATTTAGAATCAAAGTGGATACCTAGGTTCTTGCATGATTTAGCGGCATCCTTTTCTCTCGACAACAATGAAACACTTTTCACCTCGGTATGTAATATACTATTTAATATTCTCTTTTCCATTTTTCTAAAATTGTGAAGAACTTTTAAATTACCACGTATAAGAAAAAGTGACCTTTATGAAGGTTGTTCGGTAAATTATTTCCCACATTTCTACCTGCATGAATTTTTTCTGTCATTTCTGGTTTGGTTGCCATAGAGACCAACTTACTTGGATTCTTCTGCGAAAACTCTGAATTTTTTGTATTTCAAATTTTTATTTATTTAAAACTGTAACAAACTTTATAATAACAAAAAAAATAGCATATAAAATTGAACAACTTAACATCGGAACATTAAACAAGTAAAACCTTTTTAGTGGATCAGGTGTTCAAAATGACCACCATTTTCTGCTAAGCAGAAGGCCAGTCGATCCCTAAACCCGTCTACAACGTTTAAAAGGAAGTCCTCTGGAATGGCCCGAATTTCAGCACTAATTCTGACTTTTAAAGATTCTAAGTCATTTGGGCGGTTAACGTAGACTTTGTTCTTTAAGCGTCCCCACAAAAAGAAGTCGAGCGGGGTTAAGTCCGGGGATCGCGCTGGCAAGTGAATAGCACCTCTTCTGCCTATCCTGGAAATTGTTCGCTTATGTACTGTCTAACATTTGCCGCATAATGCGCAGGTGCTCCATCTTGCTGGAACCATACCTGTTCGTTTATGCCATTATTTACACCCGGTAAACTATTCTGCAAGAAAGAATTATATGATTCCTAAGGAACTCCAGATATTTTTCGCCATTCAAATTACCATCTATGTAAAAAGGTCCCACAATATGTCTACCAACTATGCCCGCCCAAGTATTTTCAGCTATGCTATTTAAATTGAGAGTAGCTTCATTTGAGAAAATGGTATTTGTTGCGAAGTTATTATCGTTATTGCATCTTTCCATCATCAGTTCATAAAATTCAGCTCTTCTATCAAAATCGTCCTCGTTTAACTCGTGCATCAACTTTATCTTGTAAGAATGCAACTTCTCCTGCTAAAGCAAATTTTTCACTGACTGCTGAGACACATTAAAATCCATTGCCATTGGCCTGGATGATTGTCTTGGATTTTCATGTATTTAGAGATTGATATCCAAAGCTTTGTCTCCCCCCGGTTGCTGTTTTAGGTCGACCTGATCTAGCGGCTTCCCTAACACTGCCTGTTTCTCGTAATTTCTTTACCACTCTACACACCGTTGACTGATTTATTGGAGGCCTATTTGGATATAATTCATTGAAAAGTTGACAAACCTGATCTTGCGATCTCTTATCTGTCATTATCTCGGAAACGCTTGCAGAGGTGAAAATTTAAAATACAAAAAAATTCAGAGTTTTCCTAGTGGAATCCAAATATGCAATCATATGCAGAATGTTCCATTTAAAAAAAGTAAGTTACTCTCTATTGCAACCAAATCAGAAATGTTAGAAAATATTCATGCAGGTAGAAATGTGGGGAATAATTTACTGAACAACTTTCATGAAGTTCACTTTTTCGTATACGAGGTGATTTAAAAGTTACAGGCATTATGCGCGACTCTTTTGCCACTCTGTATATACAGTGTGTCCCCGGATCGACGCAACGATAGGTAAAAAAGGCTGAAATTTTTTGAGTTGAAACTTTATCTTCTGGGGTTCAGCCCTGCTTGGATAGAAACTAATTTGTGGCATAATTTTAATTTTGAAAAATCAAGTGTGCTTTGGAAATTTTCAAAAAACTTTTTTGACCCGAACTTTCGAAAACATTACTGTGAAATATTAATTATGCTTACTATACCAGAAAGGATCTACCTAATTCAATGTTATGGTATAGGTGAATGTTATGGTATAGGTGAATTATGAATTATCTATTCAGGCGATTTAATATGAAATTTCCGAACACAGTTTTAGTCAAATCTACAGTATCCAGACTGGTTAAAAAATTTGTTACTACCGGTACTGTACATAGTATACTAAAAAAGAAGAAGAACTTTGATGAAGATGATGTTGGTACTGTTTTAGCAATGGATTCATTACGCGAAAATCCAAAGCTATCACTAAGCTAGCGGTACGAGGAGACTCATGTTAGCAAATCACATTTGCAACGCATTTATGAAGCAAATAAGGTAAAACCATATAAAGTTAGATTTCTTCACACGTTAGAAGAAGGGGATGAATCCTGAAGGTTGGAGGTTTGCCTAACTTTAGGTGAGAAGATTCTAGAATATCGAAATTTCCATAAAAATATTATTTTCTCAGACGAATCGACTTTTACCACTAACGGTGTACCTTCATCACAGAATTGCCGATATTGGTCTAAAGATAATCTATATTATGTAATAAATTCTAGGCGACAGTGTTTTAAAAAGGTTAATGTTTGGTGTGCCATTTCCTATCATTGTGGTGTAATTATGCCATATTTTATTGAGGGAAGACTTAATCAACATACTTATTTAAATATCCTAAATCAGTTTCTTGACGAGCTACCATACGAATCAAGATATTTTTCATATTTTCAACACGACGGCTGCCCTGCCCACTCGACATTTCGGGTATGTGAATGGCTTAATGAGCATTTTCAAGAAAGATGGATAGCCAATGCTGGTCCCATTTTGTGGCCGCCCAGATCTCCGGATCTAACTATAATGGATTTTTATTTTTGGGGTCGAATAAAACAAATTGTATATTTGAATAGGATTCCAAATAACGTAGAAGTTTTGAAAAATCGCATTACAGATGCAATAAACTCTATTCTCCTGGAGGAGATAAGAGCAGCTTTTACTGCATTTCGGGAAAACATTGAGGAACGTGCGAATAAATGCGGCGAACTTATTGAATAAATAAATCTTTCAGTTGATGTTAGTATTGAAATAAATTAATTTTTTGATGTATTGTATAAACCGTTGTTAATGTTACTATTGAAATATTGGTTCATGAATGGGGTTTTACGTCAGGGCATCCCTTTGACATCTTTTGATTCCTCGGCTACTTTTTAGGTACTTTCGCATAAGGAAACTATTGCTATCGGCTGTTGCCTTTATTAAGTATGCTGCGCTGTGTGTGTTGTAACTGAAGATTTTAGTTTGCATATTCTTCGCGCCTCTATCCGTTATCTAGGAATGTGATAGTGCCTCTCTACTATTAGTGCTTCTCTACTATATACCGACGGGGAGCCAGTCTTTAGGTAATTTGTAGGTCGCATTTTGTCTCGCTCTCGTATGTGAGTCAGTGATCAGTGGGTTTGTCGAAACGTCCGTACGTCCGTAATAGTTCGTAATGATTTTTAAAAAGAACTCATTAATAGTTGTTATGCGAAAGTCCTGGTGCAACACGCGATTCATAGTGTACCTCGGGACATCTGCGATAATTTTCAGCGCCCTATTCTGAATTACCTGGAACTTATTTAGTTCCGCTCTGCTTATGTTGCACCACGAAGGTGCACCATAGGTGAGAACTGGCCTGACCAATGCCTTGTAGAGGTTGACCTTTGTCCTATTTGCAAGTCTACTCCGCCTGTGAAGCAGGGGGTAGATAGAGCCTAACTGTCGCAGTGCAAGCTTCACTCTATTTATTGAATTGAGCCTCCAGTTCAGTCTTTGGTCAAAGATAAGTCCCAGGTACTTCACTTCCTGGCACCAATTTACTTGGACTCTGTTGACTTTGAGCCTTGTTTCAGGCCGACGTACGCGGCTTTTCGAGAAAAATATGGCCTTCGTCTTAGTAGGATTCAGGCGAATCTTCCAAGCCGAAAGCCATTTTTCCAACTCGATTACGTGACGCTGCATCCGGCTGACGACAATGCGCGGTGATTTGGCAGTTGAAGTAATTGCTGCATCGTCAGCAAAAAGATAGAGCTGCGTGAATCTATCTCGCGGAATATCATGAGTGTAAATGTTATACAACATCGGAGAGAGAGGCGAGCCTTGCGGCACTCCCGCCCTGATGCGTTTTGTCAATGAAAGTGCGTTTTCTGACGAGACCGCAAAACTTCTATTCTCAAGGAACGAGCCAACTACCTTGACGAGGTAGTTCGGAGCTCCGAGCCTTATCAACTTTAGTAACAGACCGTTATGCCATACCTTATCGAAAGCTTTACTTACGTCGAAGAAAACCGCTCCCGTGTGCGCTCTCCTGTTAAAGCCTTTTACAATATTAGATGTTAAACGCGTCGTTTGCCTAACTGTGCAATGTTCGGCCCGAAAACCGAACTGTTCGTTAGGCAAAACGTTGCGTGCAAACACAAAGTCATTTAGACGACTTAAAATTATTTTCTCGGCAATTTTCCCTAGGCTGGATAACAGACTAATCGGTCTGTAACTCGATGGCATCGTTGGGTCCTCGCCTTTTTTATGTATTAATATGACTTTGGCGTGCTTCCAGGAGCGCGGAAAATGGCCTTCCTCGATTATAGCCTGGGATATGTTTGCTATATTCCCCAAAGCTCGGTCTGGTAGGTTTCGCAACGCCGCATTCCTTAAACCGTCAAAACCCGGGGCTTTTTTAATATTCAAGACACTAACTAGGGACTTTACTTCGTCTACAGTGACTCGAGGAAAGTCCTGCAGCGGATGATTTATCGTTCTAAAAATTTGTATTGTTCTGAAGATCCTCTCATCACGAGTCGCATCGTTGGTTGGATTTTCGCTGAATTGCTCGAAGAGGTTGTCTGCGAGCAATTCAGCTTTATCCATAGCATCAATCAGAACTTCGCCTGTGTCCTGGTTCTTCAGGTATGACATGGGAGTCTATTGAAATAAATTAATTTTTAGATGTATCTAATAAACCGATCGTGTTTAATTTATTATTTTGAACAACTTTTCTTAACGAAATTTTTTAATATCTTCAATAGGGAGGTGCGTGAAATAAAAATAATGCAAAACATCAAAGTAGGCATAGGATTTTAAAATGTATTCTTACTCATTTATTATTTCCGAACATCTTTTTTTAATAAAATTTTTTCGTATCTCCTAGAAATCAAGCACTTTACTGGTGGCAAAAAAAAGTTTTTTGAAAATTTCCAAAGCACACTTGATTTTTCGAAATTAAAATTATGCCACAAATTAGTTTCTATCCAAGCAGGGCTGAACTCCAGAATATAAAGTTTCAACTCAAAAAATTTAATCCTTTTTCACCTGTCGTTGCGTCGACCCGGGGACACACTGTATATACAGGGTCGTTGGTATGTACAGAAACGGTCGATTATTTTTTAAAGTACAGCTAGCAAAAAAAAATATTTAGAACAAAAGTTTTAGGGTTTTTTATAGTCTATTAGAATTTTAAAAAGTAAAATATACAGGATGAGTCAGAAAGCCGTAGAGAAATAAAGTTACTTTTTTTCCAACGGATTACCCCTATATCTTGGAATATTTTTGGATTTTGCATAAAATTACAATTATTTTTTATTAAGTGCATTATAGGTCTGAACCTAATAGTTTCCGAGAAATTGAGTTTTGAAAAATGACATTTTTGAATTTTGACAGCTTCTAGCTTTCTAACGGTATGTCTTAGAGTAAAACGGCTTACATGTCCCTATCTTAGTTCTTAACTCGCTTTCAAAAAGTGCCAACTTCCGGTTAAACCGGATGTAGCTCAAAAGCCGGAAAGATAGTACTTCCGGTTTAAACGGAAACTGGTATTTTCGGGAAGATAATAACAAAGTAAGATCGGGACATGTAAGCCGTTTTGCTCTATAGCGTACCGTTAGAAAGCTAGAAGCTGTCAAATTTCAAAAATGTAATTTTTCAAAAGTCGATATCTCGGAAGCTATTAGGTTTAGACTTATAATGCACTGAATAAAAAATAATTATAATTTTATGTAAAATCCAAAAATATTCTAACATATAGGGTGTTCTATTAAAAAAAAGGTATCTTTATTGCTCTACGGCTTTCTGACTCATCCTGTAAAGTATACCTATCTTTTTTTAATTCTAATAGGCTTTATAAAACTATACAACTTTAGTCTTAAATATTTTTGCTAGCTGTTTTACTTTAAGAAATAATCGACCGTTTCCATATATACCAACGACCCTGTATATATGTACAGGGTCGCTGGTATGTATGGAAACGGTCGATTATTTCTTAAAGTATAACAGTTAGCAAAAAATATTTTAGATAAAAGTTTTAGGGTTCTCCAAGGTGTATTGGAGCTTTAAAAAAATAAGTATACAGGATGAGTCAGAAAACCGTAGGGAATCAAAGTTACCTTTTTTTAAATGGAACACCCTATATCTTCGAATATTTTTGGCTTTAGCGTGAAATAGCAATTATTTTTTCATAAGTGCATTATAAGTCTAAACCTAATAGTTTCCGAGATATCGACTTTTGAAAAATGACATTTTTCAACTTTGACAGCTTCTAGCTTTCTAACGGTACGCTTTAGAGTAAAACGGCTTACATGTCCCTATCTTACTTTTTTATGATCTTCCCAAAAACATCAACTTCCGGTTAAACCGGAAGTACTGTATTTCCGGCTTTTAAGTTACATCCGGTTTAACCGGAAGTTGATGTTTTTGGGAAGATAATAAAAAAGTAAGATAGGGACATGCAAACCGTTTTATTCTAAAAGGTACCGTTAGAAAGCTAGAAGCTGTCAAAGTTCAAAAATGTCATATTTCAAAAGTCGATATCTCGGAAACTATTAAGTTTAGACTTATAATGCCCGTATTGAAAAATAATTGTTATTTTATGTAAAATTCAAAAATATTCGAAGATATAGGGTGTTCCATTTAAAAAAAGGTAACTTTGATTCCCTACGGTTTTCTGACTCATCCTGTATACTTATTTTTTTAAAGTTCCAATACACCTTGGAGAACCCTAAAACTTTTATCTAAAATATTTTTTGCTAACTGTTATACTTTAAGAAATAATCGACCGTTTCCATACATACCAACGACCTTGTATAAGTAAAAATTTAGTGAGTAAAGGAATAACTAAAAATATATAAAACTTTTAACACTTTTGCACATTTTAAGAGTTTTCGGTGCACTTTTAGTTAAAAAAGTTTACGTCGACGTCGACAATAAAAGTTTAAAAACAATTATTCAGCACATATAATAAATAGATTTCTTAAAATAACCCTACAACTGCAAAAGAAACGTGCACTGCACTTTCCTGCATATCACTCACACAATATACTATAGAATTAATGGAAGAAATACAACGATTTCTTTACAAATAATTAGTGTCTCCACAGAATGTAAACATTTTTTTAGAACCCATTATCCACATTTTTGTTGCATATTGTTTTGATATAGCTCAATTACCGAGATATTGCTTGGCATATGTTTAACAAGGTAAATTATGTTTGCAAATTTGAGGTAATTCTTAGCGGTGGATAACCTTCAGAGCAATCAATCAGAATAACCATTTTGATATTTTAGGTAACACTTAAAATTTGTTTGTGAGAAATGATTGCCAATATCATAATTTTTAAAAGATTTTACTAAGGTAACTGCTGCAATCAAAGTATCAAAATTCTGTTAGCTTTTTAGTAGACACACTAACAACTTGCATTATTTCTGAATGCGATTGCTAACAAAACCCTAATTAAAAAATCGTTATACAAAAATTTTTATTTCAATCAGTCACAACAGAATAGAGGAATAGACAGTCAATTACATGGATAGATAAAAATTATTGTTCTGCGTCTTGTTCAGGGTGGGCAGCATTGTATTCTAATGCCCTAAGAATTGCAGGTGGGATTTCGGGAATCTGTGGAATGTCAGCACTTTGGGGCTCGTAACCGTTTTCGCCAGCAGTGTAGCTGAGCTGATGTGGGTTACCTTCTGGGTCGTTCCATGAAGCGGAACCTTGAACGGATTCACCAGCTTCATCACCAGCCTAAAAAAAAAGAAAATTGTTTTACTATGGGACTTTTACCAATTTGAGCTACAGTATTGTAATATGAAGGCATTAGCTATATTATTTTGATCTCCTAAAAACATACACCATAAACAGGGAAATAACCAGATAATAATAAACATAATAATCTATTCCCAGGCGCGTTACGCCGTATTACTAGTCTAGTATCTGACGGAAGCAGGAATATCTTATCTGTACAAATGTCGAAGACTAACGATAAGATGCAACATAAAGGGGATATCTCGTGGCGTTTAAGTTCATCACTCTGCTTAATCAATCAGAAACTTTTGTGGACAACTTCTGAAATCAGAAAGGAAGCACCTGCAAATATCATTATTTTAGACTCAATGACGAGTCGTGATTTGGCGGAACGTGCCTGGGGATTTTCGACTCCAAAACGACAATAGTCTTTGGATGCTGCCTGTGCCTATTATACAGTATGTCTCACTTTTCTTACTCCCCTATTATAGCTTCTTTATTAACAATGCGATTTTTGAAAAATTTGGGTGGCGTAAGCGGTTATGAAAAAATATGTACATAATTTTAGAAAAAAGTTGTTAGGCGTAATTTGAACTGTAAAATAATATCATAATCTTATTCGGCGTTACCAAAAACGACCCAATACCGAATTTTAAAAGTATAGTGTTCAGGGTGTCCACGTTATAAGAAAATAAACTTTTCACTTTTTACAGTGCAAATTTGTGCAAACACCGAAGTAATGTGGCATGCCACTCAAGCTTTAAAGATATTGTAAATTGTTGTTAGGTGTTTATTTGTCATGATCAACTTAAGTTCTTAAGGTAAATGTTGAGAAAATCTAATAGCATTGGCACTGTAAAAAATGAAAAATATATTTTGTCACAACGTAAATACTCTGTGCACTATATTTATATTTTTGGCAATGTTGCATAAAATTATGATAACATTTTACAGTTAAAATTATGTCTAATATACTTTTTTCGAAAATTACGTCCCTTTTTCTTCATAACTACCAACGCCACTGGTGGAATTTGAAATATTCTACCATGCCACAATCTCCGGATGGGTTAGTTAATAAAGGAGCATAATTTGGAAGTCATAAAAAGTGAGACATGCTGTATTTGTTACAATATTATTTATTTTGATTTCTTATTAAATGCGGCAATTCACAGAAGTAGGTACGATATGTCAATGTCTAATGCAGAACCGTTAAATTGTTTACCTCACTTGCCTATTGCTGCTTACAAAGAAAAGAGACAGAGGAAGAATCTACCGATATTGCATATAACCAGCATTCCTGTTAAAAATGCATTAGAAGATAAAAAGACTTAAAGAAAATCCAAAGAGGAAAAAAAAACAAGAAAAAAAGTTAAATAGGAGAGAAGGGAACGAAAAAAAGAAAGATGAAATGCAGAAAAACAAGGAATAGACCAAAAAAGACAAAAACCGAAACACGTCAGAAAAGTGATGTTTGATGATGATGACTCTGACTCCTCTATGTCAGTAAATTATATAGAATATGATGATGATAACTGTCATTTGGAAGAACAAGAAGAAATATGTTTTATTTGTAACGATTCGGGTAAAGATGAAAGTGGGTTCACGCAGCATGGTCTGGACTGACATCATCAGAAGCAAAGGGCAAAGCATATGTTTGGGACTTTTGTAAAAATTAACTAATATATTATTGTCTTTCAAATAATCGTTTTCCTTTTAATCATTAACCCTCCTCATCGTATCCACATACTCTCATCATCTTACCCGTATGTGGGGATAGGATGACGAATTTTACATAAAGTAGTAAACTTAAGAACAAAAAAATTGACATGAGACCTCTCAAGATAAAAAGAATATTGTTGGCAACTAAAATGATCCAGAACGCTCCAATATATGAGACAAGGAATTAGGAGGAAATACCAGGAAGAAAATTAAAAAATGTGCTTACTGTCGTCATCTTACCCTCCTTTCCCCTACCTCAAGGGAGGAATTTTTTAAACAAATATTTTTAATTCAGCAGTTATGCCTTTTAGCGGCATTCGTACAACTTTGAAAACTATTTCCGTTATTCCTCCTTGCCGTTTTACCAATACATATTTTCCTGAAAGACTAGGATAAATACTTTTTAAGATTTGGCCGAGTGCTGCTTTAATCTCAACATCCAGTATGACTATCCAGCGATACTACAGAAAATATCTGTTTATATGCATATAAAATCTTAGTGCTTCAGTAATTTTGTAAAGATTTAAACAAAATTATTTTACTTTGATCAAGAATGACATTATAGAAATTAATATCATACCCCTTGAAGTTGTCCACTTTGCTCTTGTGCAGTTCCATCACCGGATTGATAGCTATACCGGTAAGATCCATCAGGATTTACTTCAGAATCCTGCGAGACAATTGGAACTGGTTCTTCAGCGGCAGCACTGAGAACTACAGCCAAAAGGCCGAAGAGAACGATTTTCGAGAACATATTTGTCAGTTTGTATTCGAAATCTAAACTGAAGACATTAAAAAAACTGTTAGGCTTATATACAAAATAATAATATGTCATCATTCACCTTCTTCACGATGCATAACCAAATTTTACCCGATATCATTAATTAACTCAAGGACTTGTCTGCTACTAATATGAAGAATTTAATATAAATTAAAGATAAGTATTTTAAAGAGCAACCGTCAAATACAATATAACGCATTTATTTAATTACCTATGAAGATTGTACCGTCACACAAGCATTGGCTAATATATGTTAGGCAATCAAACTTTTATGAAAAGCAAAGTAAAGTTAGTTCTAAGCCGCCAGTAGCGTATCTTGGTGCTTGACAGTGCAGTAATTAAATGAAGACATAAACAAGTGGATAATTACTTAAAAATGTGTCCGTTTACGAGTTCCATTATTGTGAGCGTCAAATCTGTTTCACCCTGTACATAATAGATGAGTAGAGTGCAATGTAATATTTTGTGATGCTAATTTTCTATCAGAAAAATGAATCGATTTTTTAGGCGCCAATGCGCGCAGATGATATCAGTTTGATAGTTAAAAGAAAACTACTCTTAACTTGCTTAACTAGCTAGACCTAGGTCCTAGGAATTATAATTTACCGTTATATAAATTACTTGTCATTCAAAAAACGACTCTTTTAAAGTCACAAATATTTGAAAACCTTTGCTTATTGATTATTATAATGAAGAGTGTGTGAAATGAATTAGCAACGACCAAACCATAATCAAAATACTGAATAATATTCAGAACTCTCGATATTGTAAGAGTCAGATAAAACAATGATCATACACGTGGCTTTAACAGGTCGACCATTTTGCCTGGAGGACAAACAAAGGTTCTTCTAAAATGACTTATTAGATTCTTTTGGTGTAATTTAATAAGTTTCCAAGCAGTTTTAGGATTCATTTGTGACCATTTCTAGGAACTATCTGTACCTGTGCTACTTGAACTTCAATACTTTTTCGTGTTCCAACTGTATTTCTATCGTAATACTTATTTGAACTTCCTAGTGTGTGCTTCGAGCTTTCGTTTACATTCTAAATTTAAAATTTTAAAACATGGAAAGAAGTGAATATTTAAGATTCTTAAGTGCGATGTTAAATGTAGATGCTATGCAAAATTTAAAATTATTGATACAATGACCCTTATCTGCTTGGAGAGACTGATTTTGAAAATTTAATGTCTTTGCCAGAAGTAGCGATGATGAAGTTGGTAAACTACCTTAACTAACACATAATTTTTACACTGGTCAGCAGCCAAAGGCATACAAGGCTTGCAAATATTCAAGATTTATGGATTTAATGCAAATGAAGAGAAGTCTCAATGGAGAAATCCCAATGCTTATGTTGTAGGTAGTAATTGACAAGGTAAGATTAAGTTATAATAAGGCTTGGGTTTTGGATATCTCTATTACCGTTTTATTGGGGCCTAAGCCAACAGTTTCATGTTCATATAGGTAGATTATTTACGCTGTGTATGCTCCATTCCACAGTAATTCGTTGATTTCCCGACCGCAATAAAACTTAAACCCAGCCATAAATAAGTGACTTTTGAAAGGGCACAGGTCCTGATTACCTACTAATTTCAATAGTTTAGGTTAGCTATTTTCAACAAAACAACTAGTATAAAATAATAGGTAAGTATCTTTATTTTAATCATGTAATTAAATAGCTATTAATATTTATACAAAAATACTAATCTACAATAATATAATATCATCTATGCCTAAACTAATTATTAAGGGCCTTGCGTTACTATTAATTATGTTATTATATTGGTATATTAGGTAGGTTAATGGCAAATTGCAGGTGTTCAATATAAAGCAGAGTCTTTTCATCTTAGTTCATCAGTCGTTTGGTGTTTGTCAAGCTGTGCGTTTAAGGTATTTTCGTGTGTGTTATCGAGCATCCAAAATATGTCAGATCTGTGTGAAACTTCAGATAATATTGCTTTCGGAAGTTATGGTGTAACGAATAAAAAATATTTATCACTTGATGCCAAAAACATCATAAAGAACGTTTACTGTACCCTTTTAGAAAAAGGGTATGAATGGAGTGCAAGTTTTAGTGAAACGATTATTTTGACCAAAGTTGCATTAACGACAGTAAAAGATATAGTGACCAAACCCATCCAGCCAAGGAAAAAACGGTGTGACAGCGGAAAATTGAGAAGCATCGAAGAAGCTGATAAAGACTTGATTCGGAGGAAAACATATGACATGTACAGTAAACAAATAGTCCCAACAATAGATACGCTAAAAAAGGTACTTACAGAAGACGAAACCGACATTTCATGTGGCAGGACAAACCTTTGGAGAATAGTAAAAGCAATGGGTTTTAAATATCGTACCATTGACAAACGACAAGTACTAATGGAATCGCAGCGTTTACAAGTATGGCGTAGAGATTATTTGAATCTTATCAGACAATATAGGGAAGAAAATCGTTCAATTATATACTTGGACAAAACTTCGTTTGACACCCACGACACTCTTAAAAAAGGTTGGAGCGATTTAACAATAAAATGTCAAACTAAAGCTCCCTCAAACAAAGGACAAAGAATTACGATATTACATGCAGGATCAGAAAATTGATTTATTCCGAACACTCTATTATTATCTGCGAAGAAAATTGCCAATTTATCTTTGGATTACCATCAAGACACGGATGCTACATTGTTTGAAGATTGGTTTCAGAATCGTCTGCTTCCGAATGTGCCCAAAAATAGTGTTATTGTGATGGACAACGCTAGTTACCACAGTCGCCAACTAAGTAAAGTGCCGAATTCAAATAATACAAAAGTGGAAATTCAAAACTATATGATGGAAAATAATATATATTTTGAAGAAACCTATACAAAAAAGGACCTTTTAAATGTTTTAAAAACATTCAATATTGAAAAAGAATATATCTCTGACAATCTCGCAAGTGCTAATGGTCACACAGTTTTACGCCTCCCTCCGTATTACTGTATTTTTAACCCAATAGAACATATATGGAGCCAGTTAAAGTCGATGATTAGAAGAGGAAACACATCCCCTACACTAAGTAGTTCTTTTATAGAATTAATTAAAAAATGTGTAAATAATATCCCAGTAGAAAGTTGAAAAAATTCTCTGAGACACGTTATCCAATTCGAATATTCCTATAACATAATTACCTAATAGTAACGTAAGGCCCTTAATAATTAGTTTAGGCATAGATGAAGACGATAGTGATGGTGAAACAGAGCTAAATATAGAGTAGGCTAAGTTAAATATTGTATAATTATACCTAATATTGTAGATTAGTATTTTTGTATAAATATTAATAGCTATTTAATTGCATGATTAAAATAAAGATACTTACCTATTATTTTATATTTTGTTGTTTTGTTGAAAATAGCTAACCTAAATTATTGAAATTAGTAGGTAATCAGGACCTGTACCCTTTTAAAAGGTCCGATGCCTACACAATAGATATTTGTCAGGCAACTTATTTATGGTTGGGATTAGGACTGAGGGTTGTCATTTAAATTTTATTGCGGTCGAGAAATCAAAGAATTATTGTGGAATGGAGCATACTGTTTTTTTTTGTCATTTGGTTTCAACCAGAGCCATAAACTTAGAACACGCGTTGAACATGTAAAAGTTGATGAACATAGTAAAAATATTTTATACGTTCAAAAATTTAAAATTTGTAATTTAAATGATACACAGTACACACTATACATAATTAACAATTTAACAAATTAAAATATAATATAAAATCAAGTTCTCATAGGGCAAAAATTTGTAAGGCTTATACTGCCCTAGTGGTAGATCCTGTACTATCTTAGAGAGAGAAACATTCATTAATAAAAAAGAAATCTCAATAAGTATACAGAGTTTTCATTTATTTCACATTCTTTTAACCGCCTCTCTAATTAACTATATACCGGGTGTTTCAGGAGGTACGCTCACCCCTATAACTTTTTTACTGTTTACGTTACAGAAATAAAATTTTGTGGGTTTATATGTGATACTATTTTGCATTTTCTAACATGGCGGATGCCATTTTCTCACTTCCGGTTTACCCGGAAATGACCTCAACCTTAGATTTTTAAATGGAACACCCTGTATATTTTTGGCTTTATCGATTCAGAACACCATTCCAAATTCAACGACACCCCATACGTCACTTTTTGACATTTTAAATCATTTTAAATTTTATTTTTATTTTTTCATCTAGATTGCTATGAACTCTCTAAAATTGTTTACTTCTAAACCAAAATCTTGATAAAAATACAATTTTTAAGTTTTATTGTATTTTAAATTTTTTACAAACTTTTTAACTTTTTAAAAAGTCTTTTTCCAAAAGAACTCGATTTTTTCAAATGGAAACATATTGGCTCACTCGGGCAAAAAGATGGAGCATTTTTTTCCCAACAGTTTGATATCACACACACAAATGTCAAAGTAAAAGAGAAGAGATAATTTATTAAAAATAGCCATTAATGACAAAAAATACAAGAAGCGCAAACGGCTTTTCATTTATCTAGGTACCCATGACGCCATAATGCTCATAAACAAATGAACATAATAACAAATTTAAATTCCACCATCATTAAAATTAGTTTGACATAACAGTAGCTTGCTATTTTATCGTTTGATTTTTCTGTCAGTACTAATAATTCTAATTCGGTCAGGTATTAGTAATTTCTAAATAAAATATTAAAATGGAAACTTATAACAGAAACGAAAAAATCGATATGGTGCTAATTTATGGCGAATGTTTGCAAAACACTACTCAAGCGGCCAGGGTGTATGCTGACAGGTTTCCCGAGAGACGACACCCCTCGAGACATTACTTTCCTAGACTCGTTCAGAAGCTGAGGAATGAGCCCGAACCCGAAGAAGAACAAATTATTATTAACCAAGACAAGGAAATTGATGTGTTGGCATATGTTGAGGCATACAAAACAGCATCGCTTAGAGAAATTGCTTTAGAATGCGCGATAACTGTCTCTTCGGCCTGGAGAATTTTACATAAATATAAGTATCACTCATTTAAATATCAAATCCACCAGCATCTTTACGAAGATGATTTTGCCAGAAGACTGGAGTATTGCAATTGGTTTTTGGACAAAAATAATGTAGATCCGACATTTCCATGTAATATTTTATATTCGGACGAAAGTAGATTTACTAACCTGGGAATGTTTAATAGAAATAATAAAAGGTATTGGGCTCAAGATAATCTACACCTAATGCAGGAAGGTAATTTTCAAGCGAGGTTTGGATTTAATTGTTGGCTTGGCATTATTGGAGGTAGAATAATAGGCCCAATTTTTTTTGATGGGCACTTAACTGGTGAAAGATATCTTCAATTCCTCAGGAATGAAATTGAGCAGTTTTTAGATGAGCTGCCACTACAAGACAGGATAAATATTATCTCTCAGCAAGATGGTGCGCCGGCACATAATGCTCGTGCAGTCCAAGAGCATCTTAACGACAGATTTGGAGAAAATTGGATTGGTACTACTGGCCCTGTTAGATGGCCTCCTAGGTATGTAAGAAATACATTAATAGTGACTTAAATAACTAATGATTATTATTTATCAGGTCGCCAGATATTACCCCGTTGGATTTTTTTGCGTGGGGTACAATCAAAAATGAGGTATACAACACTCCACCTGCCACCAGAGAAGAATTGGAAAATCGCGTAAGAGCTGCCATTAACAAAATTACACGGGAAAATTTACAAAATGTGGTAAGGAAAACAATTCAAAATGTTCGCGCCTGTCAGGAAGCACAAGGAAGGCATTTTGAACAACTGGACTAACTAAACCGTTCTTATTGTTTCAATGAATATATTAAATTTGTAATAATTATGTTCATTTGTTTATGAGCATTATGGCGTCATGGGTACCTAGATAAATGAAAAGCCGTTTGCGCTTCTTGTATTTTTTGTCATTAATGGCTATTTTTAATAAATTATCTCTTCTCTTTTACTTTGACATTTGTGTGTGTGATATCAAACTGTTGGGAAAAAAATGCTCCATCTTTTTGCCCGAGTGAGCCAATATGTTTCCATTTGAAAAAATCGAGTTCTTTTGGAAAAAGACTTTTTAAAAAGTTAAAAAGTTTGTAAAAAATTTAAAATACAATAAAACTTAAAAATTGTATTTTTATCAAGATTTTGGTTTAGAAGTAAACAATTTTAGAGAGTTCATAGCAATCTAGATGAAAAAATAAAAATAAAATTTAAAATGATTTAAAATGTCAAAAAGTGACGTATGGGGTGTCGTTGAATTTGGAATGGTGTTCTGAATCGATAAAGCCAAAAATATACAGGGTGTTCCATTTAAAAATCTAAGGTTGAGGTCATTTCCGGGTAAACCGGAAGTGAGAAAATGGCATCCGCCATGTTAGAAAATGCAAAATAGTATCACATATAAACCCACAAAATTTTATTTCTGTAACGTAAACAGTAAAAAAGTTATAGGGGTGAGCGTACCTCCTGAAACACCCGGTATAACATTGCTATTAGTACAGTCTTCCAGAAGTTTGCATAAATTATTTACTTAGGTATCTAATTCAGTCTGTGTGGCAACTGAACAGTTTTCATTAATTTCAACTTCTTTTTCCTACATCTACTACTTCCCGAATGTCACGCTTATAAAATGTCTGGGGCAAATTCTTCCATACTCTAATTGCCTCTCATTTGAAGGTCCTCTTCCTAAAGCTCTCATCCGCATTTCACACCGTTCTTGTAAGAGTCGATTAAGGTTTTGCCCAGCGTTTCGAAGAAGTGAAGGAATTCCAATAGATCGTACATAGTCCCTATTTCCCCTCATCCCACAATTTACCACTGAACAAAAGGACGGCATTTTATTTAGGGCACTTTAATTATTAGCAGAACGAACAGAGAACTCAAATTTCAAGGCAAACTGTAAAGAAAACTTGAATTTATAACCTAAACGCTTGTGTCTACTTACTTTGATTGTCCTCCAAGCAAAATGGCCGCCGACCATGTGGTGTCATATGAAAATGATCAATATAGCTTTGAGACAGAATTATCGAGGCTTCACGCAATATTACTTTCCAACCGCTCCTGAATATTAGAATATATTTTTAGGATTGTCTGGGCTTTTGCTTGTCTCTATTTGGGGGCAACTTTTTTTAATATTACAAATGTTATTGTTAATCATGATCTTAGGATCCTTTTGGCTATGCCTAATAAATTGTTTGGTACTGATTTTTTTGCAAAAGGAATAAGTAAATATACCCAAGCTGACATAGTCAATATTTGCTTTTTTAAATTTTTTTATTATTTATTTTATTATTTTTATTTATCGTTTATTATCCAACAGGTAGAAAACCTACCTAATGATAAGATAATTTATCAGTAAATGCCACAACATAGTATTAAAGTAATTAATATACCTAAATTAAGCTAAGAATCAAACCAATCAAACTAAACCAAAAGGTATCTACTTAAAACTAAATACTCAACAAACTGAGCATTATTAGTACATGACAATTTCATTCATTATAAATGTGTGTATATATAG
Organism: Polydrusus tereticollis; assembly: GCA_963920685.1. Classification (NCBI taxonomy): domain Eukaryota; kingdom Metazoa; phylum Arthropoda; class Insecta; order Coleoptera; family Curculionidae; genus Polydrusus; species Polydrusus tereticollis. Next base: position 66,914,894 of record OY987327.1, read on the forward strand.
ACTAGTTTTAAAAAAGGAAAAACAAGAAATTTTTGTAATGGTTTGACAATGTTACAGTATAGTAGTAACAATAAGTGGAAATTAAACAACTCGACGCAAAGTAAGGCGTGCTGCTGTTTTCTTAAATGTATCGAGGGTATTGCCAAAGATATCAAGATCTGAACCAGCCCCAATGTTGTTGAAGTTGTTACAAGCCTGATATAATGGTGCTTTTTTCTCAACATTTGTATATGGTACATTAAGGTAGAACTGATCATGCTGTCTAGAGCGATATGCCGGAATATTAAAATTAATCTGCTGAAGTAATTTAGGGCAGTTTATTAGATTATTAGTTAGCTTAAATAGAAACATCAAAGAGAAATATTTTCGATTATCCTCCAAGGAACTCATATCAAAGCGCTCGAGCAGAGTGACGTGGTTAAAACCCCTGACTGGGTAGTAACCATCCATCTTGAGGCACAGAAACTTCAAGAATCTTCTCTGTACATACTCCAATTTGTCTATATGGATTTTGTAATTTGGAGACCATATTAAAGATGCATAATCCAATTTCGATTTTACAAGGGCAGTGTATAAAACTTTTAAACAGGTCACATCGTGAAATGATTTAGCGGAGCGCATTAGAAAACCTAGAGCTCTTAAAGCTGATTGGGTTGTGTCTTGAATGTGTTGGGAAAACGACATTTTTTTATCCATATATACACCCAAATCCTTAATACCATCACCCCTCTCCAAATCCATCCCATCTAATCTATAGTGGAAGTTAAAGTCATCGGGTTTTAAAGAAAATGTTACCTGTTTACATTTACCTATGTTTAGGGGTAGTTTGTTCCTCATACACCACTCGCATATCGTGTCTAAATCCTTTTGAAGTTCAATGCAGTCCCTGGGATCTGAAATTTGGCGAAATATCTTGAAGTCATCGGCAAAGAGCAGCCTCTCACTCGTTATGTTTGTTGTAATGTCATTAATAAATATTGAGAAAATAAGCGGAGCCAGGTTACTGCCCTGCGGTGCTCCACTTGTAGCGACGAATATGTCCGATCTGTAGCCCGAATACTCAACAAATTGATGTCGATCTGCTAAATAGGATTTAAAAAACTGAACCAAGCCCTCGTCAAAGCCCAACTCCCGCATTTTTCTTAGCGTTATGCCATGGTCCAATCTGTCAAACGCCCTAGAGAAGTCTGTGAAGATCGCATCCACCTGATTCCTATCATGAAACGATTGATAAATGAATTGTGTGAAACATGCTAAATTTGTCACTGTAGATCGTTGCTGATAAAAACCATGTTGCTCTGAGGAAATTAGATTTTTGATTTGATAGAAAATGCGCTCGTATACAGACATCTCGAAGACTTTAGCAAAGTTCGAAAGCAATGCAATCGGTCGATAGTTAGTAATAAGATTGGACTGACCTGACTTTAATATGGGGCATATACGTGCTATCTTCCACAAATCTGGAAACTTGTAGGTTCTGAGAGACAGATTGAATAAAAAGCAGAGCGGCTTAGCCAGGACATGGGCAGAATCTTTAATGATAAATGCTGGAATCTGGTCTACACCAGAGGTTAATTTGGGCTTTATTCCTTTGAGAGACTTGAGCACCTCCTCCTCGTTTAAGCATTTTAATGATATATTCTGACATATTCCGGGTTCTGGGTTAGGAGCTTCATAGTCATCATTGGCAGGTGAAAACACACTCTTAAAGTATCTGGAGAACGACCGCACAATACTCTCGGGTGAGTCCAGCTCAGTCTCGCCATCCAGCATGGAACACGGAATTCGTGATTTCCTTTTTTTATTTTGAATAAATTAATATTGTATATTGTATAGATAGTTTGGTAAATTTGCGATATTTTTGATTATGTTTAATTTTATTAGTAAAAAAATTATTTTTGTTGCGAAATCCGAAAATACTGCCAATGATAAAAATACATTGCAGTTGTATGGTCAGTGATATCTCTTATTGTAAATATTAGATCTTGCTAAGCATATACCTTGCTAGATTTTTTGCTTGTACAGGCTTGTCTGCTTATGATGTTTATTTTTTAGAAATACTTTTACCACAGCGAACCATGGTATAAAACTAGATATATTCTCCAGTATCAAATAAAAATTTACTGAGAGAATGAATAACTGAAAGTGTTCGAAAATTAAAGTTGAAATACAAGATATCATATTCCCCGTAAAACTTCCTGCAATCTTGCCCATTTTAAGCATTTTCGGGGCATTTTTAGTAACTCATAAAATAACCCAACAACGGCGGAATAAGCGTGCACTCCACTTTCCTGTATGTCACTCACAACTAGGGTTGCCAACTCTGAAAATGACTTTTTCGGGACTTATTGGAAAAAAATCGGGACGGGCAAGAGAAAATCGGGACTTTTAAAAAACACATTTTCAATCATTTAAGTATACTAATAGAGTCGTTTTTTAAACATTACAGTACTTACTACAGACTATAATTTAAGAACTAAAGTAATTAAGAATAAATTACAAAAGGTGAAAATGGAAGCATAACAGAAACTAAAATATGCCCAACAATAAAATAAAAGAGTTTTCCTCTGAAATTTTTAGGATCATGATGACAGGAATAGTTCACGAACCTACTAATTTATTACAATAAAATATATTTAAAACTCAACTACACACTAACATTCTTCATACTAAGCTCAATTTTTGTTTTTAATACTAAAAATAAACTCTTTTTCCAAATTAAACAACTTTAGTATAGACAGTTTGTTGCTTTCTGTGAAATCAAAGCGATCCTCAATATATTTTAGAGCACTTCGATACCACATTATAAAACAATTCTTGATGGATTGTTGCTCCTCAACACTCATCTTTTTCAAAATGTTTGTACTGATAAATCCAAAAAAATTGTCGGTTATTCTTTGGTTTAGTTTATTTTGCAAATTATTAATTATATCATATACTTCGCTGATGACCAAAATATCAACTTTTTCTAGTATTAATATTGCGTCATAAAAAATTTTTAATGCGTTTTAAAAAAATGCCAGAAAGCATTCTGTTCTCAAACAATCAGCTTCTGAAAAATATTTCTTCAAAGCCACTGGACAATTTCCATTCATCTCGGAAAAATACTTTTTTAAAATTGGGAAGCCTCGCAAAATCCTCTCCACAGCAGATATAGTTGGGGTCAAGCAAATATTTGACGCGTGACACTTCCATATTGTCATGGGTGTCAAATACGGCAGGCCACTCATAATATAAAAGTTACTAATGGCTAATTTATATTATAATAATTACCACCCACTCGAAGTATTTGTATCTTTATCCTTTTATATGACTAAAAAGAGATATACATAAACCGAGTTACCTCAAGAAAAAAGAAGAAAGGAAAACACATGAATCGAACATCGAACGTAATTTTGTTTGTTTCTCCCTCTTGTACATTTTCAATGTCATATCACTTGTCGACCGTACGTGAATTCTCGTCGATTTGGTCAAATCATATGGGCTGCAGATCCGCATTTTATTTATTCCAAAACGAGTGATGTCGTTGTCTTGTTGACATTCTGTATTTGGTTTTGGATTTTGAGTATTTAAATCATTTTATTGCCGTTCTATAGTGTTCTATTGTCTTTATTTGTGTAGTGAGAGTTAAACATTGTTTATAGTTTATAAGACTTTTATTTAGTATTATTTTTTTAGACGTGTGTTTATCTTAAGAAAAGTAAGTAACTCTACTGGCATTATATCAATAAACATCATTTACGTTGATAGAATTAGTCGGAAGTGGACAATTAATATGTAACTTGTGAATTGTTAATGCAATTCCTCTGAAATGCCAGAGATTAGAAGAAAAACGTTCAAATTGGGTTTCAATAATTATGCTATTTTGTTTACAAACGTTTTAACAAAAATAATACAGAAAACATATTGTCAAGGCTAAAATATCCAAGGAATATAAGAATATTTAGGATCTTTTTAGGACACGTTATCCGTAGTGTTCTTGAGATCTTATAATATTCGCTCTTAGAATTTTCCTGCAAGGTAATAATTTGAAAACTTTTAATGGCTCTATTTTCCACTTTCTCTACGAGCCATAAAAAAATACCGTTAATATAAAAACGCAGGTAAAAATTAAAAAAAATATTAAATGGCACTACCCCACTTAATATATAACAATCTTATTATGGTGTCGCTGAAAAACATTTCCGAAGAGATGTCGCAAGTGGGGTAGTGACATTTAAGATTTTAAAGTGGACGAGGGTAGTGCTTAGAAGTGGTGGGTGGCAAGATGCCAACGCGTTTTTATAGAAACTATTTTTTCGTTTTTTCTTGATTTGCGTAGACAATATAGCCATTGTAGGTAAGTTTTAAAATTTTCACCCGCTATACGAAGTATTACTTATGTTATATATTTTGTAGTTTAACATAAATAAAAATTTAAAATTAAACAGTTCGTTTTCCAGGTACAAGTATTTCCTGTTTTTATGGTAAGTCTTTATTTTTAGGTAATTACCCATATTCATTAATAATTAATATAAATAATATTAATCCAACCAAAACAAACAAATAGTTTTTAAGTGTAAACTAATATGTACTTAATTGACTTAGGCTGAAGGACTTTGGGCAATGGCCTTTTGGTGTAAACCAATGAGGTACTTAATAAATAAATAAAAATAATATAAATCGTTATACACTACTAAGATTGCTTTTGTTAAGACCTGTGATATTAATGGTCAATCCTGAATCCCACCGTTACAATGCACAGAATGTATCAAAACAAATTTATTTATATTATAATTCATATTCTTAGACCAATTTCCCAGCAATCATTTTCTGCAAAGGTTTATAAATAACAATAGTCGTCAGTCCGGCCCTGACTAAGTATCAGCTGTAATAAGGTTGGTGAAATCGAAATAACTAGTATTGGACAAATATGACAAGATGGAAGTGTCACGCGTCAAATATTTGCTTGACTCCAACTATAGCAAGGATAGCCATCTAGTAGTAACATGTCTTAATATTTCAAGATAGGTTAAGTCGGCTTCCAAAAATAGATCTTTCAGCTGCTGCACCCGTTTAGCGTGATAGGATAAATTTCCATATACCTTCAGAACTAAGTGTTCTACATCAAATTCGCATTTTTCACATGCATTTTTAACTGCATTCTGCAGTAAATGAGCTGGGCAGCGGGCTGGCAACAGTTTATTATTCTCTCAATAATAATTAGAAAACTGAGTGATTCTTGCCGTAATTTACGTTAGCATTATCTGCTGCATAAGCTGAAACATTTTTAATATCCAATCCAAGGTTTCGAAGGCGATCCTTGATATCAGTAAAGATTGCTGAAGCGCTTTCGTTTTGCGTCATCATAAACGTCTAAAAGACAATTCTTGATTCCAGAGTCGACAGTGTAGAACTTTACTAGAATTGGAAATAGTTTGATGTGCCCATCCGAAGAAACGCTAAAATATATAACACTTCTTAGTTCTGTCAGAGAGTCTTCGATAGAAGCGGACCCCAAAAAATTATGAGCAATAGCACTTGCTTTTGTACGCCCCAAACTCATATTAGTGGCAATTTTGGAGTCATTAAAAATTTTAGAACATACCTTCACGACACATTCTGCATAGCGAAAGAAAACCCCATGCTTTACGGCATGATATACTTTGACAATTTCGGCAGCTATCTTTTTCTCTTCATCCAAATTTAGAACTTCACATTTCAAAAACATATCGAGGGTTTGACTTTTCCTATTTGTCTGCTCGTTTTTTCTATGTTCTAATGACGGACTGTGTTTTTTAGCATCATTCAGTCCACCATGGGCAATCGAAAAAACTTTCTTGCACAAAGTACAATGTGATTTATGCATATTATCATTATTTTTTTTTAACCACTGGTATTGTTGTTCCCACTCCTTCTTGTAAACACACATACGCTTTGCTTTTTTATTCTCTCGCTTTTCTTCTTCACTATCAGACATTTTGGTAAAAATTTCGAGCCAAGAAATACGTACGAATCGAACACTGATGTGACGAATAATCACAACAGACTACTTAATTATTCTACCGTTGTCTTCTCTGCTAATAAACAAAGCGAAAGCAAGTTGCAATTAGGAAATTCACACGCCGTCAGAAGTCAGGAGTGACGTGACGCCGCGCCGGCGCCGAGAAGGGTCGCGACCGCGGTCACATCACAGCCCATAGCCTACAGTAGCGAAAATGGCGGAAATAATTATATGGAAAATTGGTAGATGTTAAAAATCGGGACAATTAGCGTCCCGCCAGCCCCCTTATAGGGACACGGGACACAGGAGGCTGAAATCAGGACTTCCCAATTAAATCGGGACAGTTGACAACCCTACTCACAACCTATATACTTATAAAATTTATGGAAGAAATGCAACAAAAAATTATTATAAAATTAACATGCTCTTGGGCTACTTTGTCCTACTGATGGGATCCGACTTTCCGAGGTAATACTAGGACGAAATAGTCCTAGAGTTTGTTAATCTCCTAATAATTTCAATGTTTTGACAGTAAAGTAAAGAACAAAGTTTGTTTAAATTTTCTCAAAAGTCAAAGGCTGTGCCAGACTGCGAATTTCCAGAGCTTTCCATACAAAAGGCGATGCAGGCAGGTTGCCAAATGTTTTAAGAAATACAATGATTTGTTTACAAATAATTAGTGTCTTTACATAAAGAAAACATTTTTTAAAACCCATCATACACGTTTTTGTTGCAAATTGTTTGGATATAGCTCCATCATATATATAGATATTTTCATTTGCTTGGCATAATATGTTCAACAAGTTTAAAATATGCAAGTTTGAGGTGATTTTGAGCGGTGGATAATCTCCAGAGTAATCGATCAAAATGGCCGTCTCGTTACTTTAGGTAACACCTAAAATTTGCTTGTGATAAATGATTGATAATATCATATATCTAAAGGATTTTACTAAGTTAACTGCTGCAATGAAAGTATCAAAATTTTTTAACTTTTTAGTAGACATACTACCAACTTTCATTGTTCCGGCATGCGATTACTGACAAACCCGAATTAAAAAAATAGTCAAACAAAAATATTTATTTCATTCAGTCACAACGATGTGCAGAATAGAGGAATATACAGTCAATTATACGGATAGATAAAAGTTATTATTCTTCGTCTTGTTCAGGGTGGGCAGCATTGTATTCTAATGCCTTAGCAATGGCAGCTGGGATTTCGGGACTCTGTGGAATGTCATCACTGTGGGGCTCGTAACCGTTTTCGCCAGCAGTATAGCTGAGCTCATGTTTATCACCTTCTGGGTCGGTCCATGAAGCGGAACCTTGAACGGCTTCACCAACTGCTTCACCAGCCTAAAAAAAATGGAAAATTGTTTTATAATGGGACCATTAACAATTTTAGCTTCAGTAATATAATATGAAGGCATTAGCTATAATATTTTGATCTCCTAGAACTGTTTCATAAAACCAACAATAAAGAAATCCAAAAGCATCTTATTTCTAGTAAAGATTTATCTTTTCCCTCTCGCCAAATCTATCCCAGCTAGTATCTGACGAAAGCAAAAATATCTGAAAAGCACATATACAAATGTCGAAGACTGACGTTGAGGTGTAACATGAAGGTCTTTTCTATTTCTTCAGATCCTAGCCCTATTCTAGCCTCATTGACGAACTTTTGCTAGAAAAATTATTGGTTGTTATTGGTTTTCGGTTCCAAAATAACAATAGAGTTTGGACACTGCCTGTGCCTATTATATTTATTATTAAATTATTCATATTGTTTTTCAAGAAATGCGGCAATTCACTAAAGTAGGTAGGTATATGTTAGCAGTTTTTTTTTTAATTTTTCCACCATCTTATATTTGCGTCGAAATAGCATGTTTGACAATATCCTGATAGGTCCCGCAACTGATGCTATAAAATAACTCTAGGATTAAGATTTGTTATTTATTCGAATTTAATTTTTAGGATAACAATTTTATTATAAATAATGAAGCCAACGCATGAAAAATGACATTAATTTATTTATAGAAAATAGGTTTACTGCTTACCTAATATTGAATTTTTCCTAATTTATCAAGTTCAAATATGTTTTTGAGAGCTGGTATAGTGCTATTCTCTTTTAAAGATTTAAATTTCTAACTGTATTAAAGTGTAATGTGAAAAACTTAAGAAAACACATGTTAAGTTTTATACAATTATTAATTAAATTCTAATTAAAACGAACCAAATTAAAAATTAGTATCTGTTACATAAAATGGTGAAGCAAAAAATAAAATTATTATTTTTGCCATTTTCGAGGTAGTATTTCAAAATATGAAAGAAACTTCAGACAAAATTCAAAAAGAAGCGAACCTTGCCTGTTCATTTATTATTCCCCACAAGTCAAGAGACACTTATGACAAAGCCTTATATGAATACATATTTTACTACAACCCACCAATGAGTTATGATCATAACCCACTAGTGAGTTAGGGTTATAACCCACGTGTGAGTTATAAGCTACTTTATTAGCCTAAAGTCGAACTAATAATGCTCACTTTATATTCAAGAAGTCACTATGGAGGAGGTGGAAGGTTTTTTGAATAATTTAAACATCAGGAAGGCTCCAGGCTTGGACGGTATAAGAAACGCGGCACTGCGTAATCTACCGGGAAATATTATCAGGGACATAGTAAACCTGTCACAGGTAATTATCGAAGAAGGCCGTGTGTGTGGAAGAAAGCGAAGGTCGTTTTGATATTAAAACCAAACGAAGATCCTACGCAAGGTTAGCTATAGGCCGATAAGCTTATTGTCAAGCCTGGCAAAAATAATCGAAAAAGTAATTCTCAGACGCCTGCAAAATTTTGTTTTCGAGCGAAATGTTCTCCCTGACGAACAGTTTGGTTTTAGGGGAGAACATTGTACTGTGAGACAGACTACAAGATTGGCTACAAGGATTCTACAGGGTTTTAACAAAAGAGCACACACGGGAGCGGTTTTCTTTGACGTTTCGAAAGCTTTTGATAAGGTCTGGCACTGCGGTCTGATATTAAAGCTAATAAGATTGGGGGCCCCCAGTTATCTAATTAAGGTCATCATTTCCTTTCTTGAGGACAGAAGTTTTGTAGTATCGTCAGAAGGCGCGATTTCAAATCCGAAACATATCAGGGCGGGAGTTCCGCAAGGATCCCCTCTCGCTCCGGTGCTGTATAATATTTATGTTCATGACATTCCGAGGGACAGATTTAATGAGCTGTTTTTGTTTGCTGACGATACTGCAATTACTTCTGTTTCAAAGACACCGATGATATTGGTGTCTAGACTGCAAAGGCACATTATTTCACTAGAAAAATGGCTTTCGGACTGGAAGATTCGTCTGAATCCGGCCAAGACGAAGGCCATTTTCTTTTCGAAAAGCACGGTGAGAAGGCCCGAGACCCTGTTACGGGTAAACGGCATAAGAGTAAATTGGGTTGAAGAAGTCAAGTATCTGGGACTTGTTTTTGATAAAAGATTAAATTGGCGGAAAAATTCAGAGTTAAGGCTCAAGGAAGCTGGCAAGCAGCTTAGCGCCATTTATTGCCTCTTAAATAAAAAGAGCAAAATAGGTTACAGGACAAAAGTCAATTTGTACAAATCTTTGGTCAGGCCGGTCCTGACTTATGGTGTGCCAACATGGTGCATGATAAGCAGGGCCGAACACAACAAGTTTCAGATACTTCAGAATAAAGCCTTAAAAATCATTGCGGATGCTCCTCGGTATGCTATCAATAGGGTTTTACATCGCGATTTTGAAATTCCTACCTTAAACGAATTTTATAACAAAATTATTGCTAATTACTTCAGACGTACTGACGTCGCGACTAACCCACTGATCATACAGACTCATGTACAATCTCCGCTAGGCTCCACCTATAAATACCCGAAGAATTGGCTTCCTCCAGTCGTAGTGGGGAGGCACTGAACTGGAGGGCTCGACATGAAGGAGAAATAAGAAATTCAGATTTTGACAAAAAAAAAAAAAAAAAGCAACATGAACAAGCTTAAAGGCCGATTCATAAAACTTTTCGTCGCTGTTCCCGCTCGTCGCCGCCGTTCCCGTCGCAATTTAACCTAAGGGGAAACAGTGTATACGTTCAGAAAAGCCGCCACCGCTCCCGTTGGTAGTTCTGAATTGGCCAATTTTTAAATCGCGTCGTTCCCACTGACCTTGGTCGTTCGTCGTTCCCACTTCTGGCCAATGAGAAGAAAGAAATTTTCGACCATATGGTTTGAAGTTTTGAAAGAAGTGATTTTAGGGTTAGAGTACTTAGAGTGTTTTGCTGTTTTGTGGATTTTACTACAAAAAAAACATTAATAACATATAATAAGGTACTAACATCACGCTTTTTAAAATAAAATACAATTCTTAACTTTGTTTTCCCAACCTCAAACCTTCTTTTGTTATTGCGGCGCAGTTCGTAGTTCGACTTTTTTATAAATACCTATCCAACGACGGCGACGAGCGGGAGCAGTGACAACGAACGGGAACAGCGACGAAAAGTTTTATAAATCGACCTTAAATGCGCTCTCGAATCACTCCCAACTAACTAAGGCTTTGCCCAACCCAAATTGTTAATACGAAGTTCGGCCGATTAATGCCACCGATTAAAGAAAGGGAGTTAAAGGCTGATGCCTGACTCAAAGCCAAGGAGGATCCCAAGTTAGGTCACTTTATATGTAAGTGTTGGATAAAAGTATTTTTCTAATTTTGTCTCGAAAAATAGATATTTCGAACGCGCTAGCGAGTTCGAAATATATCCATTTCGAACTCCGAATTTTATTTTTTAAAAGTTGGCATTGGTTATATTTAAATGTTTTATTCTGTTGACGTCTGACGTTTCCTGTTATTGTTATCCATGAGAAAAGAAAGTTTTCGGGATTTCTCTGGTAAAAGTTGATTTATCGTTTTATTAGCAATATCCCTTAACTCAGGGGGAGTTAAACTTAGATTATCATGCTCCATATTTTTTTAATTATAATTATGAACAACTCTATGAAATATTAAATCACAAATTTCGTGACAATGACACAAAGAAAATATTATTTATTGTCAAGGCTACTATGATAAAAAGAAATTTAGAGTATTACCAACATAGAATTTAGACACACAAATTTACAAAATTTGAAGGGTTGATTTTCTTTTTAAATATGTATTTTCTTATTGAAAAAAATACAAAATAGAAAAAATAGTATAAAGTACGTGTTTTATAAAGCAGTTAGAGCACTTGTCCCGTTAAAAAACTCGCCGCAAGCGGCTCGTTTTCTAACATGGACGCGTGCTATAAGATGATGCTTTATAAAACATGTACTTTAATATACTATTTTCTAATTTTGTCTCGAAAAATAGATATTTCGAACGCGCTAGCGAGTTCGAAATATATCCATTTCGAACTCCGAATTTTATTTTTTAAAAGTTGGCATTGGTTATATTTAAATGTTTTATTCTGTTGACGTCTGACGTTTCCTGTTATTGTTATCCATGAGAAAAGAAAGTTTTCGGGATTTCTCTGGTAAAAGTTGATTTATCGTTTTATTAGCAATATCCCTTAACTCAGGGGGAGTTAAACTTAGATTATCATGCTCCATATTTTTTTAATTATAATTATGAACAACTCTATGAAATATTAAATCTCAAATTTCGTGACAATGACACAAAGAAAATATTATTTATTGTCAAGGCTACTATGATAAAAAGAAATTTAGAGTATTACCAACATAGAATTTAGACACACAAATTTACAAAATTTGAAGGGTTGATTTTCTTTTTAAATATGTATTTTCTTATTGAAAAAAATACAAAATAGAAAAAATAGTATAAAGTACGTGTTTTATAAAGCAGTTAGAGCACTTGTCCCGTTAAAAAACTCGCCGCAAGCGGCTCGTTTTTTAACATGGACGCGTGCTATAAGATGATGCTTTATAAAACATGTACTTTAATATACTATTATTTATTGCCTTCAAATTTTTGTTGTTAATCAATTCCATAACAACAAAAATCACCTTAGCCTACTTTTACGTGTCAAATTTGTCATTAAAAAATATGTCAATTAAAATATCATACAGGGTTTTCCAGCTTACATTGATACAATATAATTTTCTATTTTTTAATAATATCTATCAAGTGTTGGATAAAATTTTGTATGTCACTTGTGTGTTAAGTCATATAAGTCACATTTCGCAGCGTGGTTTGTATATTGTATATATCATAACACACGTGTACCATAAATAACTATTAGTGGAAGGGCTGAACCTGATGCTTTAATAATAAATTTTCAACATTTGGCATCAATTTAGTTAGGGTCAATCTCGAACCTCCTCGGTTAGTGATGCCCATTATATTTCTCTTTTTTTGTTAGGAGATTGGCAACCGCGCTGAAACCTCTTTCCACTAGGTATGAGGATGGACAAGCAATTAAAAACTTTCTTGCGATATTCCACAATACGGGATATGTAACAGGTTAGTTCTCTTTCTTTAAAGCCAGAACTTCTGATATCCGTTTTTAAACTGCACCTTAAGTTCTTCGTTAGTGCTTATTCTGATCAGTTCCTCTTGTAATGTAACGTCCGTTTCTTCAATGTCACCATATGGAGTCATTATCCACTGTGGTAAAACCAGAGTCAAAACATCCTGAACCCTAGTTTCAAAATCTGAATAGAGGGCATTTAAATGTTGAACGTAGGTTGAAACGTCATCTTCCTGGCAGTTTGTCTGTGACAAATTAGAAAACTGGGAAAATTCGCTCCGTCCAATATTTTGCTTCATTAGCTTAATTCTGTAAAGAAACGCGGAAATGATGGACTTTATTTTAATCAAATTTAGGCTGTCACCTTGTAACTGCAAGTTAACCTCATTAAATTTAGCAAGCAAATCTGTTAAATATGCAATGTCTGGTTTCCACTTGATTAATTTTTTTTTTTAAATTGGATTTTTCAGATCTAAAAACAGTTTCAAAAAGTGCAAAATTCTAATCAAACATAAGCCTTTCGACAGCCAGCGTACTTCAGTGTGAAGGAGTAATTGATGACAGTTCTCGTCATTTTCTTCACACAACTGCGCAAATAACCGCGTATTTAACGCGTTGCTTCCTATTCGGATTACTGCGTTAATGACTAATTGAAGAGATTCATGTCATCTACTATAGTAGATGACCACTGAGAGAATTTTCTAATAACCACTAATAGAAATTGCATAGTCTTTACTCAGATTTCTGCATAAAATAGGCTCCAATACAAGTGTCTAATAGTGGTTATAAGTTCTGTCTAATAGAAACCATCTAATAGCTACTATCAGATTTTCTAATAGAATTTTTTATATTGTTTTTTATTAATCAGTATACATTTGTCTAATAAAGGCTATTAGATTTCCGAATAGGGTATTAAGAATAACAAATAGACATTATAAAAGTGTTTTGTTGCCTTTATGCAGACTTCTAATAACGGGTATATTGTAAACAACTAGCCATAACACAAGTGTCCCAATACCTTTATACAGATTTCTAATTGCGGCTATACAATATTTTTATTGTGAGTATTCATAAAAAGAATAACCACCATACAAGTTTCTTATAGTCTTTATTATTATACTGGATTGCCCTTATTAATGTTCTTTATTGTCCTTATTTGCTTTTCTTATTGCCCTTATTAATGCACTTTATAGTCCCTATTTGCTTTTCTTATTGCCCTTATTTGCTTTTTTCATTGCCTTAATATTTTATTGTCGTTGTTTAAGGTAAAAAAAAACACTTCTTAAAGTTAAAACCTATTTATTATGTTAACCACGTAGTAAAAGAAATTAAAGAAAAAAAAAAGAGAACACAAGCTTTAACCAAAACATATAACTTAACATAAAATATTTCAAACAAAACAATAGTAGTTTCACGATGGATGGCGTATTAGACGCTTATGACAAAGCAGTCAACGGAATACCAGGATGAAATTGATCAAAGTTATAAGTTCTGTATATGAATTTCATAGTTTGCCGAGTGTTGCTTTGACATATAAGTGAAAAAGCTGGTGAAAAAATAACACTTTTGTTTATAATCTTGATCAATTTTAAGGTAGTATTTATTGAGGCACCTTTTATGTCGTCTTAGGCCACGATTTCTTAAGGTCTGCCAAGGCACTTCAATGTTTATAGGCAACTAAAAATATAAATTCTGTCTAGGCTGGGTTTTGTGTCGTGGACGTGAACTCTCTCACTTGATTACAAAGTATTTCTTACCTTCAAATTTTTCAATGAATGCCTCCAAACCCCATTCTATCAGTTTAAACTTATACTCTGCCAATATGGGATTCCTATAAAAGTAGCTAAATGAATACGTAAATAAATAAATATTCCTTTGCTTGCAGGAAATTTCAGAAATCAAAACATTTTTTTTAAGGGCCTCTTAAAAATTTACAGAAAAGTATTTCCCAATTTAAAGGAACGGAAATAGAAGTTTAGTAACTCCATAGATAATCTCACAAAAAATAATCAGCAAATGTTTTCTTTAAATGATATAGGTAACCAATCCCACAGATAATTAATTTCATTTTAAAATTTTTGGCCATCGCTTCGGTTACAACTGTTTAAAGGTTAAACATGGCGGCATAGCGGTAAAGGAAAGGCAAGGAATATCCCAATTATTAGTTATGATGATCATTAGGTATAGCGAAAATATGATACATTAATTCTACGAAACAGAATAAATGTTGTAATACTTACCTTCTATTTTTGGAGGATTCTTCCTATGATAACAAGATATCACTTTAATCCGAGAAGCTTTAAGGCCGATTCATACAACTTTTCGTCGCTGTTCCCGCTCGTCGCCGCCGTTCCCGTCGCAATTTAACCTAAGGGGAAACAGTGTATACGTTCAGAAAAGCCGCCACCGCTCCCGTTGGTAGTTCTGAATTGGCCAATTTTTAAATCGCGTCGTTCCCACTGACCTTGGTCGTTCGTCGTTCCCACTTCTGGCCAATGAGAAGAAAGAAATTTTCGATCATATGGTTTGAAGTATTGAAAGAAGAGATTTTAGGGTTAGACTACTTAGAGTGTTTTGCTGTTTTGTGGATTTTACTAAAAAAAAAAACATTAATAACATATAATAAGGTACTAACATCACGCTTTTTAAAATAAAATACAATTCTTAACTTTGTTTCCCATCCTCAAACCTTCCTTTGTTATTGCGGCGCAGTTCGTAGTTCGACTTTTTTTTATAAATACCTATCCAACGGCGGCGACGAGCGGGAGCAGTGACAACGAACGGGAACAGCGACGAAAAGTTTTATAAATCGACCTTTAACCACACACTAGATTCGCGATTACAAAATTTAAATGGTGCTAAGAATCGCTGCGGACTGCATTGAATCGCGTCAAATCGTCTTGAGTACCTGCTTCTCGGGGTAGGTCGAAGAGAAACATACGCTTTCGGCAATGGTCGGAGGCTTCAAAGAATCAAACGGCTCTCTGGCTATTCCGAATTTAGATAATAGTTATATAGCAATCTAATGGGCATTATATATTATTTTATTAATATTTTTTCTAATACCTACAATAAGGTATAGTTATAGGGATAATATGATTATCCAATAAAAGAATTTCCATTGTGATAGCATATTATTCCTATTAAAGTATCTAATAGTTACAGTATAAATTATGATAATGACAGCAAAATTATCTGCATAACACTCTATTAGACGAGATCTTTAGCAGCAATTAGGTCAACTAATAGTGTGTATTGACATATCGTATTACTGCTATTAAAGTTAATTTTATTCGAAAATCTAATAGCATGAATTTTCTCAGTACTCAGATTTTTAGCGACTAAATGTTGTCGATGGATGACGCAGTTTATTGCTAATACCCCGAGTACATTTTGTTTTAAATGGCTTATAAATCCACGATAGCGCCCAACCATGGCAGGTGCTCCATCTGTTGCTACTGACATAATATATTTGATAAAGGGATTGCTTTTCCATAAAGTAATCCCCTAAAACATTAAATATTGATTCGCCTTTAGTGTCGGTTGTCAAAGTTCTCGCGAAGAGTATTTCTTCGTGGATTTCTTGATCCATAGTAAAACGAACATGTGCCAATAATAATGCTTTATTACCAGGTAAAGTTGACTCATCCAGCTGTTTGAACTTTGAACTTTGAACTGTGTTGTTGCTTAAAGGAATTCTTTTAATGATGATTGTGTAAAACAGTTTTTAAAACCTCTTCAACGGCTGGCAAAATTAACTTTTTTCCGATAGTATGCGGTTTTCCGGATTTTGCTATAAGTAGCGAGATATTGTAAGACGCTCGCAAACCATCATCGTTTCTTTGTGACGTTAAAGCAAACATTCTATCCACCGTAGGTCTATCTTTGAGTGTTTGAAAGTATTTCAAATCTTAACCTGTTTTATCAGGGTGGCATCTTCTCAGATTATCCTCCAGCTTAGATGGTTTCATAGCGTTATTGCTTAAAACTTTGTTGCATAAAAGGCGCATAGGCAATAATGGTTTGTCGAATAATGACGGAATGAAGCCATATAGTGTTGCATCTTCCCCCTACAATTGTGTATTTAATCCAATCGAACTAATATCGCACCAAGTCAAATCAAATATTAAAAGGAATAATACTTCCCCCACATTAAATACATCTGTATTAGAATTAGTAAAAAACATTTATTTCTTCTGCAGACAGTTGGAAAACTGTATAAACATGTAACTAAGGTGAAAAATTCTTATATGTGTATAAGTACTAATATTCAACCCTTAATAATAAGTTCAGATTAAGATAGTGATAGTGACACAGAGCTAAATTTAGAGTAAAGTAAAATTAAGTAGCCAAAACTGATTATTGTAAAACTTTTCTGTGTACTCACATTGTACTGTATTTAAATTTGAAACTTAATTTTAATCTTGTATTAGTATGTAGTCTAAATGGTAACATTGTAAATTTTAGTCATAATATTTTGTAAGACTATTTTTCATATACCTGACGTACAGGGTGTCCTTTTTTTGATGTAATTACAGGGTATCTCGGGAACTAGTAAAGATAGAGACTTGCGGTTTTTACATTACTGCGCTACTTTCTCGTGAAACAAGAGATGCCGCAAACAGAATTGTCATAGTTTTCTTAGTTTTTAAGCTACAGGGTGTTTTCGAAAATGTTTGCTCCTCGACCCCCTCTGTTTCGTTTACCCTTTAACTTATCAAAAAATTGAAAATTGTTTCTAAGACAGTCTTTTAAGTAGAATTCAGTGGCGTGCTTACTTTTTTTCTGGGAGTCTTACTATTTGAGATTTAAAGCAAACATATGATTTTTTAAATGGGACAACCTGTATATTATTCTGTAATTTGATTAAGCTATTTTTAAGATTTTTGAAAATATAGGATAGTCGATAGTTACTATTAACAATAAACGCACAAAACGAGAAATTTATAAAATTAGGGTAGTAGGCTATAAAACCAGTGAAACAAACAAAAGAATAGGTATGTCATTACTGCTAAAATAACTATGATCTGTAAATACATTAATATTACAACGTTTATTTGGTCACTTTTACAATTCCCTTTTATTATAATGATTTAGGACATTTTGGTCTTGGTTTTATAAATGATCGATTCATAATTAAATTAAATTTAAACTTGAAAATATTACTTGATTGGGCTGCCTTCTCTCTGGATTTCTAGGAAAGTAAGAACTCTTATAAGTTAGATATTTAAATTACAAAATTGTAGGTTTACCTATTTTCATGGTACTCTATAAAGCAAAGTTAACATATATTTTTAAAAATATTCATACTACTCATTTTCGCCATTTTCTTAAAAGTTTAGTAAAATAATGACATGTATTTCAACTAAACGTTATTTTTGCCTATAAATTTTGACAAATAAGACATGTCGGATAGATATTCTTTTGTTTCTTTCAGTTGTTTCATGGCCTATACAACCCTAATTTTCTAAATTTTTCGTTTTGTGCGTTTATTGTTAATAGTAGCTATTTTTTTAAAAAGGCTTAAAATGGCCCAATTAAATAAGAGAAAAATATACAGGATGTCCATTTAAAAAAACATAAGTTTGCATTAAATCTCGAAAAGTAAGACTCCCAGAAAGAAAGTAAGTACGCCACTAAGTTCTACTTAAAAAAAATCTCTTTGAAACAGTTTTCAATTTTTTAATAAGTTAAAGGACAACCGAAATACAGGGGGCGGTCAAAAGCAAACATTTTCGAAAATACCCTGTAGCTTAAAATCCAAGAAATATATGACAATTCGGATTGCGGATCTTTTGTTTCACGAAAAGTAGCGAAGTAATGTAAAAACCGCAAGTCTCTATTTTTACTAGTTACCTGCAATTACATCGAAAAATGGACACCCTGTACTTTACTGACAACTGTAAAAACTTAATTTTATTGAAACAAATAATCCGTATTTCACTTTCAATTTCATTTGGTTTAAAATAAATAAAATAAAAGTAGGTAAATCAATATGTATATAGCTATATTTTCGAAGCCGACCCTGCACTCATTTATTGCGGTGTGAAGATGTTGGGACCTACACAATAGAGTTCAATCAGGTAGTTGATTTAATGCAGTAAAGGTCAACGATATAATGTAAACCTTACTATACCAATACAATTTTTATCTAGGATAAATAATTCTTGAAAAATGGCTGGAGTGCCTGCCTTTATCTGAACAGTCTGTATGACTCTCCAGTGAGCTCCACTGAGCCAACAGAAAATAGGTGTTTATGTGCTTATAAAATTTTAGTGCTTCAGTACTTTTGTAAAGAGTTATACAAAATTATTTTACTTTGTCCAAAAATGGTAGCAGATATTGTAGAAATTAATATCATACCCCTAGAAGTTGTCCACTTTGCACTTGTGCAGTTCCATCACCAGCTTCGTAGCTGTACTTGTAAGATCCATCAGGATTTACTTCGGACTCCTGCGAGATAATTGGAACTGGTTCTTCAGCGGCAGCAATGATAACTACAGCCAAAAGTCCGAAGAGAACGATTTTCGAGAACATATTTGTCAGTTTGTATTTGAAATCTGAACTAAAGAAAATAAAAAAAACTGTTGGGCTTATATACGATTCACGATGCATAACCAAATTTTGCCCGATATCATTAATAAACTCAAGGACCTGTCTGGGACTAATAGGAAAAGATGCATTGAAGATAAATGTTTTAAAGAGCAAGCGTGAAATAAAATATTTTGCATTTATTTAATTATACTGGGCGACAAAACTTTCTTTTTGTTATAACATAAAGCTGAATAGCATATTGTAGTAGAATGCACTTATCTGAATACGAAAATGGCCAAAAAAAGGTTGTAACACATAAGCTTTTCCTGTTACATTAAACAAAACACATGTAGAACGGCATCTCCCTTATCTATGATCGTAGCTAACAAGTGGTCACTTTTGTAACACAGCAACTTGGAAACACTTTGGAATAGGTATGCAATTTATTTATTAAAATTAAATGGATGCTTTACTTATGTTAAATAGACAGGCAATATAGATGAAATAAATAGAAATCTATTTAAAGGAAATAAATTGCTTTAGCAAAAGTACTTTCGTTAATACAGCTATGCTATTCATTTTATTTTTTGTTGCAAATATAATTTTTTTGTTATTAACGCCAAATTTTCAGTTATTTTAAATGATTTTTCCTTAGCAAACAAATTTATTGGACCAGTTTTTTCTTAATTAATAATAATTACTAATTTTCCAAGCAAAAAGCTTTCGTAAAATGAAACAAAAACTTTATCGGTAAAGTTTTACCACTAGTGGTATTATGTATGATTATTTCATTTTGTCATAAAATTTTAGAATTGCAACATACAACAATAATACAACATATGCTACAAACCCATAGAATTTATTATGGAGTTCAAGCAAAAAAGAAGAAAAAGATCCGGCGCGGAAAACCCTAAAATAAAGAAAAAAAGAATAATGGAGCAAGAAGCAACTAGTTGTATGAAAATAACACAGCTTTTCACAAAAGACGACAAAAATAAGGAGATGGGGGAGAATAAGGATAAGCTGGATAAGGAGGACACTGACAATGGTGGCACTGCTCCAGCTCCCAAGAGCACACACAACCATTCATGAGCCAAATGAAGTGTACTGAAGAAATGATACTTTCAGCCATGTCGTCAGAAACACTACAGTTAAATGAAGAAGCACCAGGTGAAAAATTGCAGTCATCTGCCAACCAACTGGTGGAAATACCTGTACAAGAAGCTATGACGAGTACTGAATTTACAGCTTATGTAAGTCACTCTCAAAATAATCCGTCATTTAACTCAGATATTGTTGAGGCAGAGTTCTATTTTAAAAACCCAACAAATAAAAAAGATCTTGAAGTTTTTATTTACGGTCATCCAATTCAACCCAAAAATTTGCCAAATAATTTAAATGCTAACTTAATTTATAGCAAAAAAGATAAAACTACAAGGCAGTGGATTAGCTTTTACTTAAACGGCAAAAAAAATTAATTGTTTTGTTGGATTTGTTTAGCTTTCGGAAAAGAATAATTACCTTTTATTCAAGGGGAAATGTGGGATCTTAAACATATTTACAGTAGGGTAGAAAAACATGAGCAAAGGTAAAAAATATCTATTGCATACATCTAGTAAGGATGTGATCGGTATTTTTTTTCCCGAGGCTAGGCATAAAGAAAGACAAAAAATAGAAAGAAATCGTCTAGTTGCCACAAGAATTGTTGAAGTAATAAAAACGATTGGAAAAAGGGTTTTAGCTTTAGAGGAACCAACAATAACGAATCAGCGTTTACTCTAGAATAAGAAACTGTCGACCATGGGAATTTTCTTGAATTGTTATTGTTAATTTCCAAATTTGATTCCCTCTTACAGGCAGGGACGTAGACAGAGTGTTTATTTTGGGGGGGCCAGTTGGGGCACATCCAAATTTGTTTTTGGGGGTCATATAGTGCAATTTTGTACTAAATTTTTTTTAAAAAAACCTCAACGCAGTAAGTACATATATACAGTTTAGTTCATAAAAAAGTGGTACAAAAAGGTTATGTGCGTTGACAGGTTTTAATGTAATTCTTATGACACTGTGACATTTAACCTAACCTCTTTGTACTTTCACTTTTCACGTTCACTTTTTTATGAACACAACTGTACCTCAAAATTGTTTTTTTTAACAAAAAAAAAATATTAAAAATAAACGGATTTAATATACGAAAACATTTTAGATACAAATCTAAAAACATATGAAGTGCTTTTTTAAAAGCATTTAAACGCAAATTTGGAAAACCACTACTTAAACTTATGTTAGTATATACAATACAACGTTTTACGTTATTAATAAGTTAGGTCTATTCTTCTCTTCTTTTCGGAATAAAAAAGCTACACCAGGACACAGACACGGAGGACAAAAATCACCTTACTCAGATATGCAGATCGTCACGAATAAAATAATAATGTTTTTTACGCTTATACCTAGCAACAGACAACAGAGTAAAACCGAAAATTCTATATTATCCTAATTGGTGGTGCACCAGTTAGTTTCGCTAGTTCACTACTTCGCTAGGTGGAAATCACGAATCACGACCCTGTTGTCATGCGACAACCTGACTTGCTAGTTGCTATTGGCAACCGCTTCCGCGTTTTTCCACTTCTCGGAACTTGGAATATCGACCGACCGTTCGACGGATATTGAGTATCCCGTGGCGTTGGTTTTGTCTGTAAATACCTACTAATTATTATTATTGAATTTCCAGTTTTATGATGTGTATTTTTATTCGTGATAATTTCGTAAATTGTAAAATCGTTTATTTAATTTATTTATATAGAAAATAAAAAATAAGGATAACATAGGTAGGGTCATTAGGATTGGGGGGGGGGGCAGTGGGGGGGCCTGGCATTAAACAGGGGGGGTCGTGGCCCCCCTTGGCCCCCCCTGTCTACGTCCCTGCATACAGGCACACATTGACCACGCAATTAAATTAAGCAAGCAAATGCATAAGGGTCACTGGAAAGTTTCTCGGGGAAGAAGAGGAAACATAACAACGTTTTTATCAAAATCTACTGCAAATAAAATAATTAAGGCTATAACAAAACTAATTAAATTAAAATTAATCGGAGAAATTCAAGAATCTGAAATATTTTCAATTCAGATTAATACCACCCAAGACATTAATATAGTAGAGATCAATGTTCAGTTGTTGCAAGGTACGTTTATCAAAGTAAGGTATACGAAAGAGTGATTGCTATTATTAATTTTAAGTCCGGAAAGGGGGAAAATTTATTTATAATTGTACAGAATGTGCTACACTGCTACAAAACATAAAAATTGATATAAAAAAGTGTGTAGGCAATTCTACTGATGGAGCAGCAAACATACAAGGTCAGTATAAAGGTTTCGACAAATATTTAAAAGATGCTTCACCAGAACAAATACATGTATGGTGTTATGCTCACGTATTAAATTTAGTTATGTTGGAGACTACCACTAAAACGATAGCAGCTATCAATTTGTTTGGTCTAATAAATAAATGTGCCGTATTCGTGAGAGACTCGTATAAAAGAATAATTGTTTGGAAAAAAATATCACAAGATACTAACTTTGCAAACATGATTGGTGACACCAGATGGTGGGTAAAAGATAAAGCTGTAGTGAAAATTTTTAATATCGAAATAGGCATATATGTTAATCTTTGTGAAGCATTGCATTGTATTTCCACCGATGCAAATTTTAACGCAGAAACACGATTTACAGCAAACAGTTACTTGGACAATATATTAACGGGTATTTTATTTTTAAAATTATTTCGGTATACTAGTTCACTGTCTTTGTATCTACAAACAAAAATTTTTTACAAACTTATCGGATGGTAGAAAATACAGTTCTAAAACTTGACGCTAATTCTAAAGAATATAATAATTTATTTGAAGAAACGCAAAAGTACGTTGCAAAAGTAAACGAGTGCTTTGAAAAAAAGAAATTGGAAGAAACGTTTTCTCGAGTAAGGCAAAGGAAACAGAAAACACTTGCATGTGAGACCTCTAGTTTCGTAACAAAGGAAAAATATGATATTGAAGTATATAATGTTACATACGATCCAGCGGTGTAATGCAATAAATCTAGATTCGCAAATCACAAAAAGCTATACATGGATTTTAAATGCTTACACCCATACATACCAAATTCTTTATTTAAAGCAATATGTATTAAAATTAAACCCTTTTCTCCGAATATCGACCAAGCTGTTTTAAGACAAGACTTGGAAGATTTTGCTGGCAAATGGGCACAATTATCAAAATCTCTCGCTGAAGAATTTTGTGAATCTTTACCTAGCCATTACTGCGATAAAGATGAAGATTGTGATTTTACAGAAACGTCATGTAAATCCTGCAATAATTGCATTTTATGTTGCTATAATGTTTTATATAAATATAACTTATATGCAATGTCTATACAGTGTGTATTAGCCAAATGGAATAAATTCGATAATGAATACATGGGGGCGTGTCCGAAAAAATGCTCGGACACGTCGATTGGTATTTCTAGTTGCGCATCTTTATCAATAAAAAAATTTTATGCAGGGTGTGTCATGTAACAGTGGCCAATACTAACTTTCTTATTTTAAATGCAACACCCTGTATTTTATTCGATTCTTGGATTCTTCAGAAAATTTTAGACATATTTTATGTACAATATTCTATACCTATCTTCAACTGTTTCGGAAATATTAAAAGTTTTCAGATTTATTGCAAAAATTAACAACACACTAAAAAACTAATAAGTAATACTGTAATATAATCGTTTTTTTTATTAATATCTCAAAAATCCTTTTGCCGATTTTGGTGAAATGTGGCAGTATTGTTCACTGTGATAATGCGCTAGGTTAGCACTAACTAGATGATAATTATGAGTTCCAGTGGCGTACCGGGGGGGTCAGTCTCCCGAATAATATTGACAAAAAAATGTACGCTACTGAGTTAATTTGATTTTATTTTATCAATTTTTTGACATGCAATAAAGTGGCCCTTATTTTTTTTCTCGAAAACGAAGTAAGATACGAAATAATATCGAGAGACAAAAAAGTTGTATTTTTAGCTGCTTAATCCGAAAATAGTATAAAAATTTTAAACAAGTCAGGTCGGTTAATTTAATTAATTTTTTTGTTATTTCACAACAAGGATCTATTAAATAATTTCTCTACTTAAGAATAATTAAATAAATACTCTTATACAAATTCGAATTTTTGAATTTTTGCACAAAGATCAATTAGGTTGCTCGGTAGCTCTCTTTTTGCAGATCTATCTAATTTGTCCTCTTTAAAATGTCTTCAAAATCAAATGTATGACTGTGATTGTTTAAAGAGATTTGCATAAGCACACAGATTTTTTCGTGCTGATAGTAATAGATATGTAGTGATGCAGACCACAGCAACATTACCGATATTATAGTGACGTCAAACGATTATAGTTTATATAGAGAAAAAATATATAAGGATAATAAAATAGTGACGTTAAAATATAAAAAAAACAAACATATATTTACAAAACATACAATGTGATCAAAATACCACAGCCTTATAAATTATACAATGAGCTGGTTTAATTCATGATGAGTATATAAATATTACATATTTTTTAAAATAAAGGTCTCCCGGTATTTGCTGATAAGTTTCTAAGAAGTATCCCCGTCTTGTTCTGGATGAGCAGCGTTATATTCCAACGCCCTTTGGATGGCAGCCGGGATTTCTGGACCGACAGGAATGTCTGCACTTTGAGGTTGGTAACCATTCTCATCGGCTGTGTAAGTCAGCTGATGTTGGTTACCTTCGTTATCTGTCCACGAGGCTGATCCCTGCATTACCACTGGAGTTTCCTGTTCAATCTGAAAGTACAAAAATAAGTTGCAGTATTACTGCTAAACTGAAATTCCAGAAATACGGAGGTGTAATGAATTGAGTTTGTAAATAGCGGGTTGCTTGGAACTAGGTCAGGTTCACTATAAAGAACTCAGGTTAATAGATAATAAGTTTATTCTCTTTTTGATTGTAAATTCTTTTGAATGGTTTACTTCAACTATTATATTATTATTTGTGGATTTAAAATTTTGAAATGACAACTAAAGTTAATACTTTTAGGACTATATACAGGGTTTTATATGGTATTATAACCCTATTTCTGTTCTATTAATTTATCTTTTGAAAAATTTGATATTTCTACATTCAGGAGTTAGCGCGAATAGGCTAAAGAAGAAGAAGAAGAAGAAGAAGAAGAAGAAGAAAAAGAAGTAGAAGAAGAAAAAGAAGTAGAAGAAGAAGAAGATGAAGAAAATTAAATAAAAGTGCAAACTTAACAAGGCACATAATATGGATGTTATACCAATAATACAGAGCTTCAACTTAAAACTCAAAGGGCACACAAAAGCGCCGACATTTGTTTAGTATAAAAAAATTCCCATATACACTATTTATCAATTATTATTCTTGCTTTATTTTATGATTTTTAAACTTTGAACACACTCTCTTTTGCAGATTCTGCTTTTAATTTTGTGGCTCACTAAAGAAATCTATGAAAAACTTACTGAAATATAACACGGTTAACGAATTAATTGAGTATATCTATAAAGTGTTCCACAATTTTATGTGATAGACCCAGGTATTCCCATAAGCAATTTTCACACAATACCAGCCTAGAAACATTTTCTAATTTAATTTAATAAAATAGTCTTCGACCGCAGAGAATGCTTAGGCAAAGTGTACAATAGAGCATATTTTATACATTGCCTAAAAAGTCAGGCGTTTTATAGAAAAAATGAAACAGTGCGCGTATTTTAGACCCAATTATTAAAAATGGCGACAGGGCGCCATCTATAAATTAACAAATACATAAAAAGTTTGATAAAATCTAATTAATCTTTGGAATCGTTTGTAGATTGGAAATACCTTTTCAACGAGGTATCACTCGACCCAACTTTCCACTTAAAATTTTTATTCAAAATTACGCCTTGCCGCCATCTTCAAAAACTGAGTCAAAAATTTATATTTAAATAAAATCCATTTTTACACAATTTCGTGTACCTCATGGGCAAAAAATAAAAGTCCGTCAGTATTCGAAATGGGTAATGCTTTAAACCCCGAAAAGGCGTGATTTTATTGGCAGTTATCGTGCCATACAAACTGATATATCTGTAATATGAGTGAAAAACTAATACTATTGATTAACAAGGGTTTGCTTTTTCCTTCTGCCAGAAGTATCCCCAAACGCGTTTTCGCTGTATAAAAGCATCGGCGTCTGTTTTAAAACAGAAAAATTGGAATGAAACAGAGAATGAAACCAGATGGCTCTATCTCGTAGTGCTGAAAAAACATCAATTTGTAAGCATACCTGCGCCCTCCGACATGGACTTATAAAGCCACAAATATCAGAGGAAAACCTGCAAAGACAGAACGTCACAATTGCAGGAGTCCTCGCTAGGCAGCGCTATGCCCGAGCTGGGCGTCTTGTCGGTTTAGTAACCGAAAACTTAACACAATAACAAGGGTTTGCTTTTTCCTTCTGCCAGAACCATCCCCAGACGCGCTTCGCTGTATAACAGCTCCTCAGTGAGGCTATAGGTTCTGACAAAAGGAAAAAGCATCGGCGTCGGTTTTAAAACAAAGAAATTGGAAATTTAATACTATTGAATATTTAATTAAAAAGAAAAGGAGAAATTTCAATTTCTTGCACATTCTGTAAAAATTTTCAAAATTCGAATTTTACGTCGCCTGAAAAGAGCTTTCCGACGAGGTATTCAAAATTTTGATCAAATATTATGTTAGTTATTATTGAAAGGATCAAAATTTCCTTTTTATGACTCTTAGTATAAAAGTTTGAAACTTTAACTAGTTTAAAAATTATTTCATATTTATAAATAGGTATAGCTGTTTTAAATTTTAAAAGGGCACGCGTTGTTGCTATTTTTATAATTATTATCTTTGAATTTCGAATAAAAATTTCAATAATAGATACATCAACAAATTATATATTAAATTTCCGATATAAAAGCAATATTTTAAAGGTCCCTTGTATATAATTTTATTCGATATGCATAATTATAATTTAATTGCAGAATGTGTTTCTATTAGTTGTTAGATATATATTATCTAAGAAATACTAATAACGGGAATAATACTGTTCCTACTAGAGGTTGCACTACTCATAACATATTATATATATTTTTTGTTTAATTCCGCAACTGGTATATTGAAACAAATATACTTAAATATCTATTAACAAACACGCTTTCCTAAAAAAAAGAAACCCAAAATTTTTAGCATCATTAAAAGGCAGTAAATATCGTTAATCCAAATAGTTTAAAAGTCAATTTAATTTTCAACATATAGGGAATAGCAATATATTGGCGAGCATCTTTTAGTCCTAAACCTACAAAATTTCTAAGCATCTAATAATCATACAGGTGTGTTTTAATTAATTCTATCAAGTGCAAGATATGGTTCCCCTGCTCATTTCAGTGATTAATTGACAGAGTTACCTAAGCCATATAGAAATGTCTAGATTTTGTATATTTTAGCCACGAAAAATCAAATTGCTTAGATAAAGTTTCCAGAAAAGTAAAAAATTGTTTATTTGCAAAGTTCTTTGTAAAGAGTTTAATTTTTCATTGACCTTAATCTTCGGTTAATAATTCCTTAACTCAGTCTTTTATATCTATTTTAATATCTGCATGTAGTTCTTGAGTAAAGTTATACTTTTAACCGAATGGATACGAACTAGAAACTACTCCAATGGCGCCATTATTTAATCTGGAAACGCAAATTTGATATTTAATAAAATAACTCTAGTTTTTGTAATCAAATACGTCATTCAAACTATATTTACATTTAACCATCAGGCAAGAGATTTTAACTAGTATACGATGTTGTGTCTATATATCGTATTGAGGTAGCTATTTTACTTTGATAACTTACGATCTCGTATGTAAATGAAATATTTTATTTATTTATTCATTTTTTTTATTAATCAATCCACATGAATTAATTAAAAAACTTTTTTGAATCTCATTGCATTCGTTATTTTTCAAATTAAACAAAATGTTAGTTAATTTTCCACAAATTAATTAGTAGTTTAATAGAGTTGCCTATATTTACTGACCTGTTTAGGTGTTCCATTCTGTTCAGCTTTAGTCCCATCGGCTGCTTCAAACGACCAATGAAACGTTCCGTCGGGCTGGATGTCACTTTCCTGCGAAATAATTTGCACTGGTTCCTTATCTGCAGGAGCACTGAGAACTGCACAAACTGATGCCAGTAGGACTAACGCGACTTTGCAGGAGATCATGATGGAAAGTGAGAAAAGTAATTGAAAAGTACTGATTAGTAAATAAATGTGATGCGCTTATATATGAAATAATAGTAATTTGTTTGCCCCTCCTGAACAAAGAGGATAAATAAATAAGAGAATAAAGATGGTAGTACCTGCTGTGATTTATACAGGGTGTGAAGCTTTGCGGCCCATTTAGTGGTAATCTAAATTTCTCGTTTCATTGTTAAATACTGGTGTTGCTCAAGTCGGTAAATGGCATGGCGTGGGTCAAGGGCAGAGGGACCACGTACAACGTTTAAATACCTCTTTTAAATCTTTCAATTTTAGGCTTTGTATTATTATTATTAATTATGTGCTCATATCCTTAGTTATTAAATTTTTCAAAATTTACAGTGTTATCCTTGATCAATCTATATTATTTAAAAACTAATTGGAATAAAAATATTGTTTGAGAGGTAATAATTTTAATAATTATAATTCTTCGACTATAGAATCTTGGAAACTAACCTTCTTAGCTTCACCAAATAATTTACTATACTATTAACGAAACATATGATATTAAAATAAATACTATACACCTTTAGCTAGGGTAGCACAATAACAAACTGTATACAACATTTAAGGGGCGATTCTTTGGATAATTTTAAGAATATCTTGTCCTTTAGTAATTAGAAAAATAATATTATATTAAATAAATATTACAGTACAGCTTCTTAATCTACAAAAACTGGACTACCACCAGCTCGGATACAGGAATAAAAATATCTCCTGATTGACTGTGAACTCTCTCTTTGCTTCGCATATTAAATTACTTCCATGAACTATCCGATTCTTCAAATCTTCCTCATTTTCCACTGAAGCAGTGTAACCTATTTACTTCAGCTTGCTTTATAAGCAAAAATCAAAGGGTCTTAATCAAGCTGGTTCTAACTAACCTGGACTAATCTTGATATGTTGCATTTGAAAACTCACGAGTAATTACACTAAAATGCATGTAAAATGCTTGTCCTTCGTTTAGGGATTCTTGATACAGAATTTTGGTAACAAGGGCTTAACGACGAAAGATAGAATATAAAAGATGCAATCAATTTTCCCTATTTTGAAAGAGGAAAAATGACAAATCATGAAGGGGTTTTTGATATCTGCACTTGATGACACTAATGTTAGTGCAAAAATAGCCGCTTCTAGCAATCGGAGTGTTGTTAAAAGACAAAACCTTATTTTTCTATAACTTTTATACTCTATAAGCCATAGTCTATCAGGTTACTTCTTGGTTGAGGTCTCGAAGGAATGCTATGGAAATTAATTTGATAAGAGGCTTTGTGAACCTATACTTTGTGTAGTGTACGATTTAATCGGGATTAGTTTCCTGTGTGTGTGGAAACACGCCAAAGTAATTTTGATTCACAAACAATGCGAGGACTCCACGGCGCCATTAAGCTACAGGCCTATCAGCCTAGGGAAAATTGCTGAAAACCTCACTCTCAGCACACTAAATGATTTTGGGTTCGAACGTAACATTCTGCCTAATGAACAGTTCGGTTTTCATTCCGAACACTGCACAGTTAGTCAAACGATAAGGTTAACGTTTAACATTATGAAGGGATTTAATAGAAGAGCGCATGCGGGAGCGGTATTCCTTGACATACGCAAAGCTTTTGATTCGGTGTGGCATAACGGTCTCTTACTGAAAATGATAAGAGTTGGGGCTCTTACCTCTTCAAGGTGGTAGCGTGCTTCTTTTCTGGAAAAATAGAAGTTTTGTAGTCTAGTCGGAGAACCGCCGCAATGCTCACCTCTCTCTCCGAAAGACACACACAAATGAGCTCTATTTATTTGCCGATGACACTGCGATTACTGCGCAATCCAAGCAACTGTGGCTCGTGGCAGGTAACCTCAAAGTTGAAGCGCCACATTAAACTGATAGAAAAATGGCTTTCGGCTTGGAAGATTCGTCTGAATCCGTTCAAGACGAAGGCCATATTTTCTCAAAGAGTAACGTTAGACGATCTGAGATCAGGCTCATAGTCCAAGTAAACTGGTGTCAGGAAGTGAAATATCTGAGACTTATCTTTGATCAAAGACTGAACTGGAGGCTTAATTCAATCAACAGAGTCAAATTAGCATTGTGACAATTATTAGGCCCCATCAGTACTTTCACGTACCGACAATTAACGAAATCTTTTTAGAAATTACCACGGGCTATTACAGACGTACGGACGTGTCGCCAAACCAACTTAATTAACTCATAACGGACTCCTACACGAGAGCTAGACAAGACGCAACCTATAAACTACCTTAAGACTGACTCCCCAATAGTCCTAACTAATAGTAGAGAGCACCAAAGTCAAAATCATCGTTAAGAAAAGGGCGCTAAATTATTTTGCACCGCCAAAAACTTTAAATAACTACGGCAGAACGCACACATTTATCAAGGCAAGAAGCTGCATATCAATATTCTACCTAAATGACGAGACCCAATAAGTTAACGAAGACCCAATAGATGCTAAAGGTTTTACCTAACGTAAAGATCCAAACAAAATCGCGTAGCTAGGGAGTTCGTTTGAAGAACAATATTAATTATTTTAAATCCTTCTTAGCTCTAATAATCAGTCAAGATTTATCAATTCCTCTTTTTGAAGTATCGTGCAGATTCCGGCAAAAGCCTCCTCCGTTATTCTCAAAAAGCTTTCTATTAATGATATCACTTTGGAATGACCGAAAATAATTCATTCATCAATAATCATTCTCATTCAATGACGAATATTTCTTATTCATACCTATTTCCCTCCTTTCTTCAATCTTTCCTTGGGGAATAAGCAGACGTTTGCCTCCCAATAGGTGATTTTTTTTCTTGATGCTGCTCATATAACATTAGCATATTATTATTAAACATCCCATTTTACTGTCAAGCACTGTTAAATAAATAAATTTATTGTTTACTATTTACTACTGGTTACTTTGAATATCTAATATTAGTAAATATAAATATTATGCATATGTTTTAACGATACGAGAGCTTACATATTTTGAAGATAACTAAGCAAACAGAAAAAAAAAAAATAAAACTTGTTTTAAATGATATTGCAAACAATTTGAATTGGTATACTAATTATTATAATTCTTGCAATTACTGCTCAGTAGGCTCCGCTAATTACTGCTTGTTCATGAAAACAAATAAATACGCTAAAATAAGCCTGTTTAATTCCGTTCCTCGAAATACAGCAAGACGTATGATTTTTCATGAATTTTTCACATTAGACCGTCAATACATTTTTCAAATATAAAAATATTGGTAAATGCCAATCTAAAAGTATCAATTTAAAATTGGGATTAATGTCACGACCTTTTATAAAATACTTTACACTTCATACAACACTTGCATCAGGTACCATTACATCTTTTATATACATATAAATTATTTGTCCTAAATAGACAAACAACGCGAAGCCCTCTAGTGTAGGTATACGCGATTACGCGCCCGCCATAAAAAATGTGATTGTCTTGACGTTATTGACTATTTTCCTCTTGACAAACAAAATTATCTGATGTTATATAAGTGTTTTCTCCTCTGAAGTATCTAATAAATTAAGTCGGCATTAAGCTGCAAGTGTAACGGTGGTTACTTTTCTTCAAGAGACAAATTAACTCTAGTCAGAAAAACTTTGAAGCAACTAAAATACCAAAGTTTTTTTGCGACCATTCTTTTTCCCTTTGACTAGGGTGAGGATTTTTTCTTCCCTTGTAATAATATTAAGGGGTATGGTTCATCATGTTGTAACTAACGAAGAAGCGTCATCAGTAAGTAAAACATAAAGTGTGGGAAGCTTCCATACTTTAATTGTGTTGACCTGTCTAATAGGCAACGTCTCAGTTTACTTTTAGCATAAACTTCACTGTCACCAATTCGGCCATTTGTTTCAACATCTACATCTAATTGACAGTTGGCACATGTAAGTGCAAATAAGAATTTAATAGCTCTTTTCAGTTCTCAAAAACCTGTGAGATTTGAAAATTTAACATAGGATAATAATATGAAATATTTTATCAAAAAACTTTGATAGCCCAAAAAATACTCAAGAATCACGCCGATCATCTAAAACCTTTTGACCATGAATCTAATATCACAAGGTTTATTATTTTGATGCATGTCAAGAGATAAATAATGTTTTAGAGAGCTTGACGGCTTTTGCCCCCCAGCACTCTCTGTTTTTGAATGCGAAATAATGCTGCCTAATGCTCTTTGGTAAATATAGGCGATTTTTAACTATGGATTAAAACTAATGTTAAGTCCATCTGAACATATTTCGTTTGACCTAATAACTGCAATAATAGTTTTATTATATTGTAAACCCCCAAAGAAACCCCATTACCTGTTCGATTGCCAAACCTACGCTTTTAAAGAATTTCTTGATAAAATCACCCATATAAAACTGTCGATGAGCGTGCCAACCAGCGAAATCTACCTGGCCCCAGCTGGCATCACTGTTTATATTACTGAAATGAAATGAAATAAGGGGTACTGCTTTGCACAGGATTTTGTAGTTAAATGATAAGCCATAGTATTACCTTATAGTGGCAATGTTTATTATGTTTATTTTTACCATTACTTGCATTATATGTTTTTATTAATTTATTAAGTACAAAACAAGTGTGAAAAGTTTGCGTGCGGAAAAGGGCAACTTTTCGCACGCATTTAGGTAAAAGTAATAATAACAATTAATATACCTACTTAAAACAATATATATACATATATTATTATACACACAAGGTTTAATTGTAATTATAAAACGTTTAAATCTATTCCTAATTCAGTCTCGCTATCACTATCATCCACATTTATAATAAGAGGATGTATTTTGTTTTGTTGTGTAGTTATATAAGAGTCTTTAATATTTAAGACATGGTTATTAAAAGACTTGTCCTGCTACATGATATCGTTGTATCGTCAGCTATTAACCGTGTTTTTAAACAATCTAACGTGAGCACAACATTTTCTCGATACATTTGGTATATTTTCCTGCGAACAACATCTTTGTCACAATCATCTACGCACTTCATTTTTCCGGTATATTTGCGAACTTTTCTTTTGAAATGTCCTTTTAGCATAATATCTCGTACCGTCAATAATGGAACTCTCGATGGAACTTAAGTCATTTCACTAGTATTTTTAATGGCAATAATTACTTTGGGGTGGCCGCTCTTTAACAGCGGTTCACATATATTTTTCACGATCACTTTGGCGTCAGAAGATAAATGCTTCCTGGAATGTTTAGGGAAGCTAGAGATATCAAATTAGCTGAAGATTCCCAAGGTCTCTACATACTTTTAATATTAACTTGTTGCACACTGTTTTGAAGTAAAATAGATAGGTACTAATCTATTTCGAATATTATGTTTACTATTTATATAAGCTATATATAAACAGGTACCTGTAACTAAAAAGTTTTGAAAAATATCCTAATACTTAAGTTGTTTCTAGAAATCCTTAATTAGAGAGTTTATTAATTTTGATAACAAATCAAGTAATGTACCTATCTATTATTATTTTAAACTGGCATTAAAAATAAATGTGGGTTAATACATCCCTGCGGAAGCGAAAGCCGAGTTTCTGAGGGGTTTTATTGCAGGCATTAAGCCAAAAGAAATTTGTTGAGAAGTACTTTACGCAACTTTGGACTTGTTTGATAGCTCACTAAGATTTGAACCGCATATTTCAAATTGTGTTCAACGCTTCTATGTACGGCTATAAAGTTGCTCTACTCTAGTCGTCATGACCTGCCAGTGCAACTTAAAATGATGCTCTGTGATTCTCTTGTGCTCGCAGTATTTATATTGCTTACAATAGTTCTCTAAAACAAACACCAATTCAAAAAGTACAAAACTCTTGTCTATGTCTTATTTACGGAATTTGTAGGTTTGAGAAAATATCTCAGCTTAGTTGCACTAGGCAGGTTGGTTGAATATGGAGAGTAGGAGAACAGTACATTTGTCATCTTTTTTCATTAAATTATATTTTACATACATCTGCTTACCTGCATAATAAAATTATATATCGTTCCCATGTCATTATATAAATATACGTTTTAAAGGGGATACCGTAACATGGGGTGAATAGCTACGGTTTTGTACACAAAACACCACGTATCTTTTTACGTTCGCTTATTTAAACAAATGTTTTAGTGCTAAAGTTTGGGTCTATACTTGGGCTATTTAGGGTGGCATGCAAACTTTTTTTACGGGTGACGAACTCTGATTTACGCTAAACCGAAGTAGGCCCCCTACAATATTTTGCAGGAGGATCCAATTTTCTTAAAACTTGCTTATATTCAAAGCTGCAGACGTCAGGAATATTTGGATATCCATAGATGAATCCGCTGAAGTCCCTCGTCACTTTTGGACGAAGAAATGTTCCCTGAAATGGATCGATGCTTAACACTTTTCCAATAAATTGCAGCGGTTTTGACGTTTCTGGCTTTTTGCTTTCCATGTAGAATTCGACCACTAGCCGGTCATTGATACTTATATCTTTTGCTTTAATTTTACACAAATCCTCCTTTTTTTTTTTAGATTGAAAACATACAAACGTCCTCAGAACCGCTATCATTTTCAAGAAAATTTGGAGAAGCAACATCGAATTAGTTTTCAGAATCAGGCATAACGTCTTCGGAAGCTTTATCTTCACTTCGTCCAGGGTTCTCAACGATGTCATAAGTGACGCTTTTCCCTGGAATCACTTGTAATTTTTTTCCTTGCTTGCGCTTTTTGGGGACATCACTGTATCCCATTTATTTCAGTGCGCCGATAGAAGTTTGATCAGCAACGGCAACGTCATTTTCATTTTTTTTTCATTTTCATTGTCATCTAAATGCTGAGGTATGAGCTGTAATAATTTTTCTCGGTTCAACGGAATTATTCCTGATTTTAGAAATCCTGATTTTATGTTGGAGCCCTTATTCGGCTCTATTTCCGCTAAGAGCTTTGCTAAAAGCCTTGGAAAACCACTTTTTGGAATCGCTGCTGCAGTTCTTCCCGGTCCTATTTTCCATGCCAAAAGTAGTTTCCTCCATGCTGCCTTCAGAGGCCTAAAGAAGGCAACATCTAGGGGCTGCGTTAGATGTTTGGAATTGGCAGGAAGGAATACGAAGTTTATGTTGTTGTCCTGACACAGTTTAATCGAATCAACAGAAAGGTGACTAGACAATTTGTCGCCTAGTATTATTTTTTTCCCCTTGGGTTTCTTCAGATAAGGAACAGCGATTGTGGCAACCTAGTCATCAAATGAGTCACCATCGAACCATCCTGATGGGCTTTTATTATATCTAGTACCGCTCGCCCCCCCCCCCCCCCCTACGTTCAAGTTGAATATAGATTTAAAGCTTTATATACCACATAACATGGAAGAAGAGCTCCGTCACCTAAAGCGGCGAACATTATTTGACTCCTAAAAAAACCTTTACAATGTCAACTTGAAAATAAAATCATAATGTTCCGTAATTATGATTATTGTTGTTGATATCTCCGGATTGAAAGTAGATATTAACTTGCGCTAATCATCCTTGTAATCAGGTAAAATTGAATATACTATTATATTTACAATTATGGAAAAAACGTGCAATGTTTGTGAAGTTGTAAGACAGCGCCCCCTAGCGCCTAGTGTAAAACACATATTGCCGTAGTTCATAAGATGATATATAGAGTGAGAAAAGCCCTTTTTAACAAAACTAAGTTTACTAAATTATGTTAAGCCAGACCGGAGTTATTAGCATTTATTACAAATAATGTTCAACCTTCCCCTACCACTTTATTTGAAAAGTGACGAACACGTTCTATAGGTAAATTTTATTAATAAATCTTCAAAATATACAAAAATGTTATTTTTAGGATACCTTAACTAGGCGCCTTTTGAGGAAACTTCGTGATTCATATTTACCGTTACTGTTGCGCTCTCTAGCGCCAGACTGAGAAACTTGAAAATAATTTCCAGCAATTTCTCATGACCACTTTACCTAATATGTTTTTTTTCCGCAAGCCATACGACTAACACTTTCTGAGATACGGCCGACAGCCATTCTTAGTGGAACACCCGGTACAGCGCTTTTTGGAAGATGTTTTACGTATAATGTAGCAAAATTATATGACAATCTTGCCATCCACTTCAAAGTGAAGCGCCCTTTAAAATTTAATTGTTATGTCTTTAGATATTATTTTAACGGGCAAAACGATAAATAGATGATGTCAGAGTTTGATAAAAATTCATTAGTTCTGATTATATTCTGTTCTTATACAGTTAATTAAATATATTATATTTGCTATATTACGACAACGGAAGGAAGGGTCCTTTAGTTGAGTTAATCACTCTTTCTGGATATTTACCGCGTTTTGTTATTATAGTTTTTTAGTTTTTCTTTAATCATTTTTTTAAGTTGATTACTGGTTTAGTAAACCAGCATAATAAACAGTCCTATATGAGTTATTTATCACTGGACTTCGCCATTTTCGATATTGCTCCTTAGAGTCTAAGTTAGTTCATATATTAATCTACATGTACCAATATCTCAATGCAGTGTGGAAATAAAGGCAATGTTATTATAATTATTATTAATATTATTTTATATAAATTATTATGACCTTTGAAAAAAGAAGATGCACACACTGTAGACTTTTATTGAGTAACTCCTCCAGTGTATATCCCACCTACGTATTAAATGAGATGTAATGCATCGTTTTCTAGGCAAACATTTCTCCAGTCAAGGACTGACTATTTTATATAATGAACGTTTGTTGTTTTGCAAGTGCAATGCAAAGGTATATTTTTGCTTAATGTTAAATTTTATTGTTTTCTACCAAATATGCAGAATATATTTTATAACGAAATTATAAGAGAATTTGAGTTCATGCTGGCAGGATATTAAGGATTTTTAAAAAGTTGAAAAAAAACCTTGACAAAAAGGCGCCCTACTTTGGCCTATGGGAGGAACAACAATTTATTTTCACCAGTTCGAGTCCAGTCCATACTCTCTAGATAAGGATTTCATTCTACTTTTTGGCTTGACTTTTATTTTTTTAACATAACATGATGTTCCACAAAGAGATATACAGTGAGAACGTAAAGGAACAAATTCATTTAAAATGTAGGTATGTGTTTTTCTTTCGAAAAAACGCTCGGACCAGTCAATTTTTTATTTTTGTTGTGCATTTTTTGAAGCTTATTTCATGTATACAGGTTGTCCCAAAAACAAGTTATGACGGTGTATTTTTTTTAATGGATTG
This sequence comes from Polydrusus tereticollis, assembly GCA_963920685.1. Classification (NCBI taxonomy): domain Eukaryota; kingdom Metazoa; phylum Arthropoda; class Insecta; order Coleoptera; family Curculionidae; genus Polydrusus; species Polydrusus tereticollis. The sequence goes on from OY987327.1 coordinate 66,952,468, forward strand.
CTCTATTTTATAATACTTTTTCGGATTCTATACAAAAAATATGTCATAAAATACTTAAACTCAGCCGTCTGCGAGAAAATCGATATTCGGATTTTAACAGATTATTTCACTCATTTATATTTCGACCAATAATTCGAAAAATCCAGCATTCGATGACGTAATCAAAACTGATAGGTGAAACAAAACAATGACATGTCAACAATCCCTTGGCAACCTAATAACGCTATCAGTTTGAATTAGATTTTCCGCGAAACTTCCGAATTTTTGCAAAAAATGAATCGTTTCGGGAACGTTGCAGAGGATGGAGGATACAGGAACTTGGAGGTAAGGAAAAGTGTTCCTGTGAACACAATCAAAACGCACGCGTCAATTTGGAGGCAATTTTTGGATTACGAGTAATTAATAATGATTGGTTATAGAGATAGAATGCGCAAACAAATGGAAGTTTGCGACCTCTTCAATAACAAGTATCCTCGCAGAGAACCGATATCTCGATCTGCTGTCAGTAAAATAGAAAAGTAATATAGAGATTTAGTTCACGTCAGGGACAATTATACGAAAGGTCGACCTGTGGTATTAGAAGATACAAAATTAAATGTGTTATTGTTGGTTCAAGACGACCATACCATAAAGCAAAAGTACTATTGCTTTGGAAAAATAATATCTGCAAAATATCCGTCCTAAAGTATTTAGACAAAATAAATTCCATCCTTACAAAGTCCAATTGATTCATGAACTCAAGGAAGATGATCCAGACAGAAGAGTCCAATATTGGGAGATAATGTTAAATATGTGCAATAATTATCCAGAGTTTTCGAAACGAATTGTATTTCCGGATGAAGCAACGTTTTGTCTAAATAGAAGTGTATACAGACAAAACTTCGGTATTGGGCTACAGAAAATCCACGCTGGATTATGGAATGCCACACCAAACATCCTCAAAAAGTTATAATGTTTGGGCCGGCATTGTCGAAAATAGAATTTTGGGACCCTCATTTATTGACGTAGATTTGACAGGTGAAACATATTTAGAATTTTTACAAAACGATCTGGTACCGTGCCTTGCTACTGGGGTATACCCTTATCCAGAATATCCTGATGCATCGAACACTTTTTTGTGGTATCAGTAAGACGGAGCTCCGGCCCATTACATTACACACAAGTGATCCCTTATCAGCTTTAAAATCACTTGATGTTTGAGGTATGCGATATTGGGAATCGGACAGCGGCGTGACTGGTTGAAACGATTTACTGTAATTTACATATTTCATTTTCTGCTATAACTGTGTGGTTTCAGGCAAGTAAGTTCTTACTTGGTACCTATATTTTATTATATCAGTATGGCTTTTTGGCGACAATTTGTAACATAAGGTCAAGGTGAATTATCACAGGAATATGAGTCGGTGCCAGAGTCGGCCGTCGATAGCGAAATAAGTCCGGAAATAAGAAACAAAGATACACAAAATATACATGCTCAATGTCACCGCATTATTTTAAATATGTACGCGTATTTAAAAAAAGAAAATCCGGGAAAACCTAAAAATGCGCTTTGTACAAGAATGTACTTGCAATGAATTAATACAGCTTGGGTTTTATAAGAATTAATAACGTGATTAGTTTGGGGACTGTAACCGGTCATTCCATAAAGCGTAAACCAATAAATCAAAAACTAAATTAAAAATTCAAAACGGCTGACAATACTACAAGAGATTTTATTTTGCGAGCTATTTACAACTTTTACGAGAATAATATAGTGGCAACTTTAGGACTGGTTCGTGATAAATTGCGAGGTTACCCTGATTATAAGTAGGGCTGGGCGATTATGAATTTTTACAATCGATTGTCGATTGTTAAAAATAATCGATTATTTCGATTAAATCAATTAATCGATTAATCGAAAAACAATCGATTAATCGAAAAATAATCCATTAATCGAAACAATCACAATTGCACATTCCATACCATGACGATTTAATTTTTTGTTAAATTTTTTATATTTGCCTGGTTAGCCTAGTTTTTTTATTACTTTGTTTTTTTTCAAAAATTCCAGCAAACAGTAAACATAATACGGGCCACAAATTTTATTTTAACGTTATATTACTGTTTCTTCTTTAAGAAACAAAAGCTTAATATTATATTATGTTTATATGTAGGTATATTAGATGGTTTATTCCAACAGGAGGATTCGCTTAGCAGGCTGCTCACTAGGATCATGAAAATTCATAATCGTATAATCGAAAAACAATCGATTAATCAAAAAATAATCGATTAATCGATTGATCGATTAATCGACTTTTAAAATTTTCACAATCGTTTAATCGATTAATCGATTAATAATCGATTATTTTGCCCACCCTTAATTATAGGTACCAATCTTTAGAAACATTGCGTGGTGTTTTATTAAAATGTGGCTTTAAACATAAAAAATTAGAAAATGTAATGGTTATAATGGAATCCCCGCGTATCATTGAACTACGACAGGACTATTTGCGCAAAATAAAGGAGTAAAATGAACCCGATAAAAGTATAATTTATTCAGACGAAACTTGGTTCGATACTTATGATGTTGTTAAGTATAGCTGGGTAGATAGTACAGATTGTACTTTTGGTACACCGTGTTCGAGAGAAAAAACGCGTTATTATGCCGGAAGTAAAGATGGCTTTGTACCTAATGGGTTGCTTTTGTCAGCAAAGAATATCACTCAATAATCAATCTCCAACTTTAAGCGCAGTTGTCCTTGATAATGTTCGGCAGGTAATAACGAAATGAGTAGCGATGTATGGAAAAATTGCGTAGCTTATGTTATAAAAACAGAAAATGGATATTCTGTTTCACCACCTATAGCGCCAGTAGTAATCCAACCTGGAAACGATTCTACTTCTGAAAGTTCTGACGATTCCAGTCAGTTAATTTGTTTACGAATTTTAAATTAATTATGTTCGTTCAACATGTATCTTAAAAACTTGTTATATTACAGAACGTTTACTGTGATTCTGCTGATGCGATCCGCAATTTGTTGTTAAAATAACTGTATATTCCAATTAACATAGTACCTGCCCCTACCCTTTCTTGGCAAGGAAAACTTATTCCTCCTCGCGGTCCTGGCTGGACAAAGACATTTTTTTTAATTGTTTTCGGCAAAATGAGCATTCTTTTTTTACAGAAAGAATATTTTAAAAATATTCTCTGCGGGCGAAGTCACGAGTACAAACCTTTTATCGATATAAACTATAATAATCAAGCTGTAATAATATATACTATTTAATCATATTAAAAATTTTCAACAATCGGCATTTTAATTATTTGGTAGAAGCGACGCCTATGGTCACCAGTTTAATGCTTTTTTATGTCAAATTAAGCTTGAAACAACTTTTTTGATAATAAGTCATGTTTTACATGGTGATATAAATTTCTGGGCTTTAAAGGCCAATAGAATATTCATAACAGGAAATTAGATAGAACTTTGTTATCATCCCCGTTGACTCTTAAAGTTTAACGGTATTGTCGCTTCCTTTGATACATTTCTTGCTGTAGTTTTTATACAGATATTTAAATGTAAACGATAATGTTATATTTGTGGCGTTTACTTTACCTACATAATAATAATACGCAAAAACTGATAACTGAACGAAATAAATAAAGTAATAAATGTATTTTGCCACAAGCAATACCATAAGAGCTCAGATTTAGCCGGATATTTTTTATGCTTGGTATCGAACACTTACTTTCAGAAAATTTAACGAGAGCTGTTCCGATAAAATCACGAGAGCGTAGCTACTCTAATCTGAGCTCGAATGGTATTTAGTAAGGCAATTCCACGAATAGGAATGTAATTTTCTATTCCGTTATTTATTTCCTTTTCGTCAATTGTCCCAAACCGCTGCATGTTGAAATAGTATATTAAAGTACATGTTTTATAAAGCATCATCTTATAGCACGCGTTCATGTTAAAAAACGAGCCGCTTGCGGCGAGTTTTTTAACGGGACAAGTGCTCTAACTGCTTTATAAAACACGTACTTTATACTATTTTTTCTATTTTGTATTTTTTTCAATAAGAAAATACATATTTAAAAAGAAAATCAACCCTTCAAATTTTGTAAATTTGTATGTCTTAATTCTATGTTGGTAATACTATAAATTTACTTTTATCATAGTAGCCTTGACAATAAATAATATTTTTTTTGTGTCATTGTCACGAAATTTGTGTTTTAATATTTCATAGAGTTGTTCATAATTATAATTAAAAAAATATGGAGCATGATAATCTAAGTTCAACTCCCCCTGAGTTAAGGGATATTGCTAATAAAACGATAAATCACCTTTTACCAGAGAAATCCCGAAAACTTTCTTTTCTCATGGATCACAATAACAGGAAACGTCAGACGTCAACAGAATAAAACATTTAAATAATACCAATGCCAACTTTTAAAAAATAAAAAAACGGTATCGTAATAGATCTGTTTCGTTACTGAAAACGGTATCGTAATAGATTTCTTATGAAACAAAATTAGAAAAAATACTTTTTTGTTTAAAAATCGACTTTAAAACAGCTTAAACAATTATTTAGTATTTGTGACAATTGCCTGACAGATGATAGTTAAAAATGCAATTGGAGGAGCAGAAAATATATCCGATTTTTTTATTTAGTTACATTTCCTCTTCCTTCCTTTTTATCCGACAGCAAACTACGATTTTTGACATTTTAAATGGGACTATTTATATATGAGTGGAATTGCCGGAATAATTTTAAAAATTTACATTCCTTCTAGGATTGAACATAATATGTTGCGAGCTTAAACGCTGTAAACATTATTGCGAAATATCCTAAAAATTGAGGAAAAAAGTCGACAAATATAAAAATATTGGAGACAAAGCTGAAATAATAAAGTATGGGTACTCATACCCCGAGTAGAAGTAACTTCCATTAGAAATCAACTTGGCCGATTTATAATTGATATCAAAAGTACTATACGTGCGAAATTTCAGTTCATTATGTGAAGATCGGTCATAGAACAGTTTAGGATATTTTTAGTTAACACTTAATGAACCCAATTAGATAATATTAACATTACGCATCACATTCATATTAATAATTTTGTTACACTTGAAAAAAGTTGATGTTTAGGTTTCTCGAACCGTTGTAAATACAATATAAACAGCATATTATAGAAATGAGAAGATTCCTTTGTCACTAAACAATAAAATAAATCTCAAGAATACGACCTTCACATAGCAAAATGTAGGAATATAGCTGGCCCTAATAAAAATAGGTTAGTGCAACAACTATTAATTGAAAAGCGGCAGGATCTATTATACTCGAGTTAAAGATAATATCACTTAGTTAAGCAGTTTTCATTATAATACACTCTTAACCTTATAATAAAAAAATACCTCGTCGATTTATTTTTACAATACCTATATTAATTTATTGTCTATATTATACAGGGAATCCGAAAAGTTTTAGTATGGGTAAATCTCTAAATGTTGGCATACTATTTAAATATAAATTTATTTCTAAAAATTCCTTTTCAAGAATAGCATCTCAGATAAGGGGCTCTTTAACCTCTATAGTACACTTGAAGCACATAATTTTGAGTTTGTGGTTGACAACAGTATAAAAATAGAGAAAAAGTTCGAAATCTTTACTGAACTTCTATGTAATACAATGGTAAGTTCCTTTCCGCAAATATCCAGAATTTCTAATAAAAATTATCAAACAAAACAAAGAAACTGGTTTAATAACAACTTAAAGGATATGCGTGAAAGACTTAAATTCCTTGTCTCTTTGAACAACCCCACTGCCATGCCAAAGGCAGTTTTATCAAATTACAGAAGAAGATACCGCGATGAAATTAAGTCAGTAAAGATTAAATTCAATGACGATCTCATAGCAAGTTCAAGCAATTCTCAACGTGAGATGTGGAACCTTGTATAAAATAAAAAAGTTAATCATGCTTCACAAACTAATTTACATGCCAATGATTTCAATAACATTTTTTGCTCTATTGCCGAAGGTGTAATCAATAATCTGGAGGACTCGGATGTGCCATACAACGAATATCTAAATAGTATGCCCATTAACGAAATCCCCCAATTTAGGTTTGTGCCTGTGGGCTTTGTTGAGGTTAGGGATGCTATCTCGGCACTAAAAAACAGCAACAGTAGGGACGTTAGTGAAATGAACACCAAAATAATAAAGACTATTAAAAACCTGATTTATGTACCTTTGACAAAATTAATAAATGAGTCTACGGCTTGCAGCACACTTCTATCAATCTTTAAAGTAGCAAAAGTGATTCCCCTATATTAGGGAGAGGGGTCTGCAATGACTATTCAAATTATCGTCCGATTTCTATTTTACCAATATTATCAAAGGTCTACGAACGTGTTATTAAAAATGAAATAAACGAGCACTTTGAATCTAATAAATTGTTTGCCACGGTCCAGTTTGGCTTTCAAAAAAATAAAACAACAAGTTTGGCAATAGATCATTTGACCAGTAACACTTTTCACGGGTTTGAGGACTTACATATGCTGCGTTTCTGGATCTTACTAAAGCATTCGACTGTGTAACTCATAGTATTCTCTTGGAAAAGTTACAATTTTATAAATTTCATGATGACGCTGTTCTCTTAATAAACTCCTACCTCCCAAACCGGATACAATATGTTAAATTCAATCAAGACTGTTCATCTAAACAGCCCCTCCATTCTGGAGTACCTCAGGGCTCGGTTTTGGGACCCATATTGTTCCTGGTGTATACTAATGATCTAGTCCACACTTAGGACTTAGCAAAGATTGTCTTATTTGCTGATAATACCACCTATTATGAAAGTTATCATCCTATCGATGCCGATGTGAGCGTGTCGGGGAAGGTTTTTTGCAATGGGTTTTGTCCAATAGGCTTTCACTGAATGGCTCCAAGTCTCAGGCTGTGAAGTTCACACTGAGAAACACAATACTAAATCATCCCCTTTTGGCGGAATGCGTGGATGAGGTCAAGTTTCTTGGGGTCCATCTGGATCCAGGCCTGACCTGGGAAGACCATGTGGTTCACCTTATTAAGAAATTAGTGAAATGTCTTTTTCTCCTTAGAAACCTTGTCAAGATCACCTCCCAAAAAAACTGTCCTTACAGCATATCATGGTTACTTTCTCTCCAACCTATCTTATGCAATCTTATCGTGGGGCCCTTCTTGTCATATAGACAAAATCTTTGGTCTTCAACGTAAGTGTGTTCGCATTATTAGCGGCTTGGGTTTTAGAGACGACTGCCGCCAGTGTTTTGTAGATCTGAGGGTCTTAACTGTACCATGTGTATATACAGGGCTAGGAGAAATTACTAGAACGGTCGATTATTTGAAAAGATATACGAGTTAGCAAAAATTGTCTTTCATAAAAGTTGTAAAGCTTTTAAAAATCTACATATCTGTAATAAACTGGAATATACAGGTACGCCCAAAAAGTTGTGGAGAGTCAAAGTTATATTTTTTTAAATAAAACACCCCGTATATTATTACTTATTTTGATCGTCCAGTCAATTTTAAACATTTCCTATTAACCATATACTATGCCTAAATTTATTGGTTTATGTCACGACATTTTGATCAGTTACAAAACACAAAATAAATTTCAATAAACAATTTACTAAGTTAACATGAAAAAAAATCGGTATAACAAGTCATGGAAACACAGCTCTATTTTTTTAATAAATGTTGAAAATGGCCCCCATTTACTAACTGACAATGATACAAATTGTCGCAAAAATGTCTTTGGGTATTTAAAACCATTTCTCTTGTTATTCTCTCACTTTCATTTAAAATTTTAATTCTTAATTCTTCTAAATTATTGGATTTGTTCCGATAAACATTGTTTTTCAGGTGACCCCAATAAAATAAATCTAAGGGAGAAAGATCGGGGGGTGCGTGAAGGCCACTCGATAGGCCCTCTTCTTATTATCCATCTATTTGGGAACGTGACATCCAAAAATTCTCTAACTTCGCGAGAAAAATGCGGAGGAGCTCCATCTTGCTGATACCAGGTTAAGTTAATATCGAGAGTTAAATTGTTTATAGTTGGAACTATTTCTTGCCGAAGAAGCTGGAGATATCGTTCACCGTTCAAATTTCCCTCGATAAAAAGGGTCCAATTACATGTCCCGCTAACAATCCAGCCCAGACATTAACTTTTTTTGAGAACTGTGTGTGCATTTCTTCATACCAGTTTGGGTTATTTCGCCCCCAGTAAAGTAATAAGGAGTGTAAGGGTCGAGGGGTGTAAGGGTCGAAGGTACAAAGGGAAAGAAACCTGGCCAAATGTCAACCTCACCTGCTCGTGTGGTAGCTATCTAGCTATCCGATGCACCCTGCAAGTAAACTAACGAGGCTCTGACGACTGAGTAACAGCGGTATAACTGTATAAACAGAGAGTTGAGGAAATGCAACACTCAACCCACTCGCCAACACGCTAGGCAAGCGCGGCGTTTTAAATGCCAAAACCTTTTTAAAGTTGAAAATGTTGAGATGTCGAATTTAAATACGAAAATACCCCAGGTGAGTAGTGCATCTGGCACAGAATCTCACGCTAAAGATAATTCAGGCTGCCTCGTGGATTCTGGGGGAGGCAAAAATTCGATTTTACCAAGAAGAGCAAACAAAGTCACAACCAAACTATATATAACATCGTACAACATCAGAACAATGAGTACTCCTGAACGTCTCGAACATTTGGAGGAAGAACTTGAGGATATCAAATGGGATATACTTGGTCTGTGCGAAACACGGCTGCAGGGAGAGAAAAGCACTTTATTAAGATCAGGTCATCTACTTTACCAAAATAACTCCGACACCAATCGCGGGGTTGGAGGTGTCGCAATCCTTATCAATAAAAAAGCTATCCCATTGGTCTTAAAATGTGTTTCGGTTTAGATATAGCTTACAAATAGTCAACGGATACGCACCTACAAGTTCATCAGAAGATGAAGAAATGGAAACATTTTTGGGAGACATAACACACGTACTAAATAAAGAAAGAACACATTTCAGAATGATCATCGGAGACTTTAACGTAAAACTCGGAGAGAAAATGGTTGGAGATCCAGATAATATTGAAAGGTTCGGTTTAGGAAGACGCAACGAACGCGGTGACATGTTCCTTAATTACATTGTAGCCGAAGATTTATACTGTCTCAACACATTTTTCAAGAAACCCAAGCAAAGAAGATGGACATGGAGAAATCCAAATGGTATGATAAAGAACGAGATTGATTACATACTCTGCAATAAGAGGAATATCTGTACCGACGTAACAGTTTTAAACCAGTTTGATACTGGAAGCGACCACCGGTTGATTAGAGCTACAATTTCCCTAAACCTGAGAATTGAAAGAGCAAAACTTGTCAATAAGCATATATGTCCAACTGCAAACGAAATAAGCGTTCACAAAGAGGCTTTTCGAAAAGAATTGGAGAAGAAATTTAAACCCATTGTCAACGTGGATGGAATGAACTTGAATCATCTCGCCGAGAAAATAAGCAAAGACATGCACACAATAACCAAGAAAATCTGTTCCAAAGTTAAAACACCAGACAATAAGCTAACGCCAAACACAATAAAACTTATAAAAGAAAGAAAAACAACATCCAGGGATGCAACTGAGTACCAAGAACTCAATAGAAGAATACAGAAGGAAGTAAAAAGAGATGTGAGATCCTATAACACCAGAACAATTGAAACTGTAATCGAAGATAACTCTAACATGAAAGTTCTTAGATCGAGACTTTCGCCAGGAAAAAACAGAATTGTCAAAATGAAAGATGAGGATAATAATATATTGACTGAAAGAGAAGAAATCTGTAAACATGTAGAAAACTTCTATTCTCGGTTGTATACCTCTATGGCGCGGGATCCTAATACTCAGAAAGTTACCGTCTGCAATGTAGGTTCTGAAGAAATTCCTGATATAACCAAGGAGGAAATACGGATGGCAGTAGGACAAATGAAGAACCGGAAATCACCTGGAGAAGACAAAATAACCTGCGAAATGCTAAAAATGGGCGGTGACTTTATGGAACAGATCCTACAGGTGTTGTTTAATAAATGTCTAGTTGAAGGCAATCTCCCTGAAGCATGGCACAACGCAGAAGTTATCCTGCTTTATAAGAAGGGCGACATAACCGACATTGAAAACTATCGACCTATTAGCCTTCTGTCCCACCTTTATAAACTACTAACAAGGATCCTTACAAACGGACTAACAAGTAAATTGGATGCCTATCAACCAGTGGAGCAGGCAGGATTTCGAAAGGGATACAGCACTATGGATCACTTGCAGACCATCCAAATGTTAATAGAAAAGACAACAGAATATAATATACCACTTCACTTCGCCTTCATAGACTTTCACAAGGCATTCGACTCTGTTGAAACATGGGCCGTACTGCGTGCGATGGATGGAGCAAGGATCGATTCAAGATATTCTACCCTTCTAAGGAATATATACGGAAGCGCTACTTTTCGTGTAAAAATTACGGAAGACATGACAACCGAAAAAATTCCAATTAACAGGGGAGTTTGCAGGGTGATCCCATATCCCCAAAACTTTTTACGCTGGCCTTGGAAGACGTTTTTAAAATGCTACCGTGAGAAAACAAAGGTGTAAACAAGATTCAAGAAGTAGTCCATTTTCTGTGGCGAGATTATTAAAGAAAACAAGGTCTGTCTATACCACCAAACTAAAATTTTATTTGTCCCTTTAAGGTGAAAAAAGGATTAAAGAGTGTACATAATTTAATGTCATTTTAGGTTGTACTAGTTTCAACTTTAGTCAAAGTCATCATCAGCAACCATACAATTAAGAATTATGTTTAGGATGTACCTAAATAAACGAACTAAAACAAATTAAAAAGGGGGGGGGGGACGAAGTGGTTCAACAATACATGGCCATAACGTCCACCTTATGCAGCCAATGGACTCGACAGAAGACAATCACCTACACGATGCTACTTTCAGCAATGAAGGAAATTAGATGCGAAAATTGTAGTAGAGGACAAAATTCCAAATGGAATCATTTATAGTCATGATATGATGTATAGCTGTCTATAATGAAACTTCAATAAAGTAAACGTTTCATGAGTCAACTCCAAGAGAGAACATGATTTATATTTGGTGGGTCAGAATTTTTAATAAGAATAGTAATAAAGTAAAGGGGGGGGGGAGGGAAATTAAAATGTGTTATAGTAATTTACGTCATTAAGTCAGTTGGGGTCATCTGAAAGGAGAAAATTGTTTCCAATTAAAATTGTGTACGAAAATATCGTAATCTATGGTCTCATAATTTAGACTTAAATTTGTATGTGAAATATGATCAAGTACTCACCAAATTCTCCATATTCTCCATTGCAACGTAAACCCGATTATGTCGATATAATTTAAATAATAATCCATAAATATGGAGAATTTGGTGAGTACTTGATCATATTTCACATACAAATTTAAGTCTAAATTATGAGACCATAGATTACTATATTTTCGTACACAATTTTAATTGGAAACAATTTTCTCCTTTCAGATAACCCCAACTGACTTAATAACGTAAATTATTTTAACACATTTTAATTTCCCCCCCCCCCCCCCCCCCCCTTTACTTTATTACTATTCTTATTAAAAATTCTGACCCACCAAATATAAATCATGTTCTCTCTTGGAGTTGACTCATGAAACGTTTACTTTATTGAAGTTTCATTATAGACAGCTATACATCATATCATGACTATAAATGATTCCATTTGGAATTTTGTCCTCTACTACAATTTTCGCATCTAATTTCCTTCATTGCTGAAAGTAGCATCGTGTAGGTGATTGTCTTCTGTCGAGTCCATTGGCTGCATAAGGTGCACGTTATGGCCATGTATTGTTGAACCACTTCGTTCCCCCCCCCCCCTTTTTAATTTGTTTTAGTTCGTTTATTTAGGTACATCCTAAACATAATTCTTAATTGTATGGTTGCTGATGATGACTTTGACTAAACTTGAAACTAGTACAACCTAAAATGACATTAAATTATGGACACTCTTTAATCCTTTTTTCACCTTAAAGGGACAAATAAAATTTTAGTTTGGTGGTATAGACAGACCTTGTTTTCTTTAAAGGTGTAAACGTTGATGGCACCTATTTGAACCATTTACGCTTTGCCGATGACATAGTGCTCATTAGTTCAGACATCCAAGAACTTAAGAACATGCTAGAACAACTAAACGAAGCTGCAAATAACGTCGGATTAAAAATGAATCTATCAAAAACAAAAATAATGAGCAGGATTGAGGAAAACATAAGAATAGCAGATAAAACTTTGGATAATGTTGATGAATATATATATCTGGGCCACGTCATTAAAATGGTAAAGGAAAACCAAACGGCAGAGATAAAGCGAAGAATCAAACTGACATGGATAGCATTTGGTAAACTGAGTCATATAGTTAAAAACCCTGATATCCCTATAAACCTTAAACGAAAAGTCTTCAACACATGCATCCTGCCTGTCGCGACATATGGTCTTGAGACAAAGGCTTTAACCAAGAAATACACCAATAACCTTAGGACAATGCAACGGGCCATGGAACTGGCAATGCTTGGTGTTAGTTTACGAGATAAAATCCGCAACGAAGAAATAAGAAGAAGAACGAAGGTGGCGGACATAATGCATCGAGTCGCGGAGCTTAAGTGGCAATGGGTTGGGCATGTTGCCAGACTAAGTGTGGATAGATGGGTGTCAAAGCTTGTACACTGGAGACCACGGCAAACAAAGAGGAGTGTCGGCAGGCCACAGAGGAGATGGTTGGATGACATTAAAATAATAGCGGGAGGAAGATGGTACCATGCAGCGAAAGACAGAACAACACGGAAACAAATGAAAGAGGCCTTTGTTCAGGAGTGGACAGATAATGGCTGAGAGAGAAGAAGAACGGTAATTTTGTTTATTGACCATTCCGTGTAGTGTGAAGGTCGCTTCATCCGAAAAAACAATATTGCTTGGAAAATGCGGATTCTCTTGAATCTTTTTCGTAATAATTATTTCGCAAAATTTTAGTCTTCGATCATAGTCAACATCACAAAGTTCTTGTACAACATGAACTTTGTATGGATGCATTTTCTCAGTATGAAGAACGGCTCTTACAGATTTTTGATCAATTTCATGATCCAAAGCAAGCTGATTGGTGGATTGTCTGGGATTTTCTTGTATCGAAAGCAGAATGACTAATTTTTTATCATCGGCGGTAGCACTCCTAGGTCTTTCAGATCTTGGTCGGGTTTTTACACTTCCAGTCATTCTGTAACGCTTCAAATTCGAAAAACTGCATTTTTTTTTTTAATTTGCCTATCTGGGTGCAAATTGTTAAAAATATCACATATCTCCTGATATGATCTCTGCTTATCGCCATATCCCCTTAATATTAAAATATCAATTCTCTCTGTTTCAGTAAGTGAAAACGTCATGCTATTTTCTTTTTTGCTCAATTCTGACAAATGTCAAAGACCATACCTAATTAGTTGCTAAGGTAAATACGACTACGTTCGAATAGAGCATTGTTATCCGTTATTATTTGAAACGCCGATATCTCGGAAACTAATAAATTTAGGCATAGCATATGGTTAATAGAAAATGTTTAAAATTTACTGGACGATCAAAATTACTAATAATATACGAGGTGTTATATTTAAAAAAATATAACTTTGACTCTTTACAACTTTTTGGGCGTACCTGTATATTCCAATTTATTACAGATATGTAGATTTTTAAAAGCCTTACATCTTTTTTCAAAGATATTTTTTGCTAACTCGTATATCTTTTGAAATAATCGACCGTTCTGGTAATTTCTCCTAACCCTGTATATTTCAATGTCTGTTGCATATCAAACAAAACATAAATCTTTATCAGGCTCACTTTGACCTGCATAATTATCCAACTAGGAATAATAACAACTTAGTACCAGACTTCAGCCGTCTTGAGAGAACTAGAAATGGCACCAGATATGTTGCTATAAAGTTCTTTAACTTGATTCCAACAAATATTAAGGTCCTCGGTATCAGCCAGTTCAAAATGAAAGTAAAAAAGTATTTAATGGCAAATACCTTTTATTCTTATAAGGAGTATTTCATATCAAATTTTAACATCTAATTTTATCTTATGATTTCAAACTTATTTTAATGTGTAATGTTTTAATTTGTAAATAATCTTGGTAAAGTAAATCTTATAATTTTTATAATAAAATAATTTTTATAATTTTATAATTTATAAAAAATTTTAAAAGAATTTTTCTGTAAGAGGTTTATAGTATCAATTGTGTGATATATGTTGATGTTTCTTGTATTCATGTATTATACACTAAATATTTAGTTTCTATTTGACTTGTAAAAATACTTTGTATGCTATTACCAATAAATTACTCTACTCTACTCTCAGCTATTAGTTAAGATAGAGTCATCAAATTTTATAGGTGTCAAAAAACTACTCTTCATGTACTTCCAATTTTTCAACCTCCAGGTTTAATATTTTAGATACAATCCTGTGCCGAGTAAGACATCTCTTATTTCGAGCCCGAGGACTTTATCACACTCGGACACTCTCACTTCTCGACGTAGAAATTTAAAATTTAATACATGAATTGAAAATTGTAAAAAATTTCCCCCTAATATAGGGCCGAAGAATGGTAATGCCTGTATGGAAACTTAGGCAAGATATAGGGTTAAAAGATGTGAGTAGAATAAAATTATTAAAATCACAAATTCATCTCCCAGCCCTTGGGACATTATTTCTACAGATTCTTTAATAATATTATTATTTTGATTTTTATAAGGGTTAAGACAAATACCTAAAAACTAATTTCAGATTGATTAAATATTGTTATTATTATTATTATATAGAAGTTAAAGGACAGCGAGCTATTTATAACGTGAACTTCTTTTTTACTATATAGGTTGGCGCATAAAAGTGGACAGGGCCGGATTTGCAACTTCTCCGCCCCTAGGCTGAGAAAAATTTGCCGCCTTCTTTTTTAAATATTGTATTGCAGGAGTTTTTGGCAAAGAAAAAAAGTAGGTAGCTTTAAATAATGAATTTATCGTATTGTATTTTTTAAAACGTAAAATTTAGATATGTGTATAAATGTAATTAAAGATTATAGAAAATCTTTGTGTAAACTGAAAACATCTCAATAATAAAACACGTTATGAACAAAAAAATAATTAGTCTTTATTAGACAAGTCAAAAAAAGTCTCTAACAAAAAATAGTTGAAGGTCACAAAAAGCTTTTAAAACAAAATAATTTAAAACAAAGATTTTTTTCGAGCCTTATAATCGGCAAAGTTGTTAATTATATGGTCATAGTCCAACGACATAGTTAGGTCTGACTCTATATTTAAAATTGCCATAGATTCCAACCGTTCTTGCTTCGTAGTAGATCTTAAGTAGTTAACAATTCGCCTTAACACTGAAAAACTGCGTTGCAGAACAATTATATACAGGTAGACTGAGACATAGCCGAAAAATACTATCAATATTTGGATATATGTTTTTTAAATTCATTTCCGTAAACCATTGAAAAAGTCTGTCTGTCGTATTGTTTCCAACTACGTTTTCAGTTAAGGAACAATGCTGTAGAAAATGTGATAGTTCATCTTCCAAATTTTCATTTATATCATAAGGATAATTATCTGGTAATAGCTGAGCTGTCTTTTTGATCTCGTCAATATCAAAATTGCCTTTTATAGTTTTTAAAAAGGCAGCATCCAAAAAACTAAAATTTTTACTCAGCTCTTTATAACAAGATATTCTTTTTTCAAATTGTTGTAGTAACGTGTCAATGGCAACATTAAATGTGGATACTCGAAAACTGTCTCTTCCATTAAGAATGACATCGACATCAGTTTTTCGAGAATCACGAGTTTCATCAGATGCCAGACTCCGAATCTTTCTCTTTTCGTGTCGTTCTCATACGTAAATTCATCAAAAAAAAATATTCTTTTTGCGTCGTTTTCATAATCATCAAATTGATTACGTAGATATTGAATAACACTAATTAGGAAATTGTATGGTTCAAGTGCTTGTAAAATATTGATATAAACACTTTGTAATGATTTATTTACATTATTAATTTTGTCAAGTAGAAATCCCCAAAATACAGTTATAAATGTTGTTTCAAACCTTTCAAGTTTTTTTCGAATACCTATAGCTTCATTTTGACGAATGGGTTTTTGCGACGCATTGTCTTCAAAGAAACATAATGCTTTATGTATTTCAGCAGAAGCTCCTCGTAGAGTTTTGCTTGCGTCATCTAGTTGTAGACAAACTTTTTAAAGTTGGCAAGTTGCAATCAACTTTCTCGTTGCAGAAAGAGTGCAATACATTACATCCGGCGGTTGTTGCTCCAAAAAAATTATACAGCCCCTGGAAAAGATCAAAATAGGCTGTTGCTTCTATGCAACACTCTGCAGCCGAAGATCCAAGTAAATTTAATGAATGTGCAGGGTACGGAATATAATACGCCTGTGAGCATAATTCTTTTATTTTGGCTTGCAACCCATTATAAATTCCTGACATGTTTGCAGCGTTGTCATAGGATTGTCCTCTACAATTTGATATATCGATATCTAAAGACTTAAATGTGTTTGTTAAACACTCAAACATATCTTTAGCTTTAAGTCCCACGTTCGGAAGGAATTTTAAAAACTTTTCGACTGGTACTCCATCTTGCTGGACATAACGAATAATCAATGCTAACTGCTCATTATGCGCAATCTCTGGTGTCGAATCAACAATCATGGAAAAATATTTGCATTTCTTTAATTCTTCTATAATGGAATTGCTCACTTTTTTTGCCATGAGAACAATAAATTTCTCATAAATAGTTTTAGAAAGGTAATTTGTTGTGCCTGATCCTTCTTGACCAAAACGGGCGATATGTTCAGCCAAAAGTGGGTCGAATTGTGCCAACAGTTCTAAACAAATCATGAAACCTCCATAATTTGAAACTCCAAATCGTTGATCTTCACCTCTAAAAGCTAAACCACGTGAAGATAGAGATTTTACAATGGCAACTACCCGTTTCAAAACGTTTTCCTAGTAGCTGATTTCTTCTTGCAACTGTCGTCCAATTTGAGAATCAATCCTTTCTAGTTGGGTTTGCAGACATAAGAAGTTATAAACACAAGTTTTGTGTAATTTTGAATTCTCATGCTCTTCAGTTCTTTTAAAAACGTTCTTCCAATATCCAATATCTACATAATCCAAATTGAGAATCTCCATTTTTGAAAAGGAGGCATGGAATGCAAAATAAGCGGTCGGTTTTTTCAGAATATGCAATCCATTTACGAGTAACTACTTCACCATTCCATAACTTTGTTTTAAATATCGACACTGGGCAATACCGTGACTGATCAGGGTAAACGTGTTTACTTTTAGAAAAATCTAATGAGTGAACATTTTGGGATCTGATGATATTTTAAAGACAGTATCATCATTGGTTAATTGATCCTCCTTGGAAGGTACCATATAATTAGGCTTATTCGTTAAGAAAGAATCAGAAACTGTTGGTTGTACTGGTACTGGTGTATTGGTAGCATTTGAGTCCACTTCATGAATTTGACTTGTTGATGTTGTAGGTTCTGAGATTGCCTCCTTAAAAAGTGTATTTAATTTCACAGTTTGGTTTATTACCTTCTCCATGTTTTTTCTTTTGTTTAATACGCAAACATTTATATTCGTGGTCTAACAATCCTTTTCGTCCACTCATTTTTGATGAGCAAGATATATTTATCTAGTTAAATAATAAAAAAAAAAAGCAAATTAAAAGCAAAAACTTTACGAAATAATGAACACATCTTGTTGTTAGTCTACTTTACGTTCTTTGTACTCGTGAGATTCGTCATAGGCAGCAAGATATATTAATATGCTCGAAACACAAAAAAAAATTTAATAAAAAATAAATCTTATAATACCGATTTCGAAACTAAATCGAAGAAACGGCGCACTGTTTTTGTTAAGCGACGAGCTGTTTTTTTTTTTGTTAATTTACCGCGTAGCATAATTTTATTTTTTTTTAATAATTATTGGCGCCTCGTAAAATTTGCCGCCCTAGGCTTCAGCCTATACAGCCTATGCCTAAATCCAGGCCTGAAAGTGAAACAAGAAAACATTTTATTTTTTTAAATAGAACACCCTGTGTATTTTTGCTCATTTAAGTACCTCCCCAAAGTCTGCATACTGTAGTAAACTTAGTTTTTAATTATCTTGCGACGTTGCCAAATTATTTGATAAATTTCTTATCTTGAAGAAAAAACTTGTAATCCTAAAATTTTAAATATAATTTAAATAACTTAAATTATACCAAATATTTTTGAGGGTATAAAAGCTGACGGCTAATTTAAGACTTTAGACTTTCGGGTGTTTGAATATTTTGTATATTTGCTCTCTACAAACGTATCTCAACTTTTTACACTTTAAAACTTTTATTTATTAAAGGGTAACTCACAGAAATGGCTTTTTGCAATATGATAAAAGAAGCAATCATTTTAAAACAAAAAAAAATTCATTTCTTTTAATTAACTTTTTGCCATTATGTTAAATTAAAAGGTTGTGTTTTAAATATACTAAAAAGCTTTTGTAAAAAGAACAAAATGCATATTATTTTTAAAAATATCATATTTGATTGAAAGAAATATTTAGTATTATTAAAAAATAAATAAATTTCTTTCCAAGTAACATACCACTTGCCAGTGGCGGCTCGTGGGTGTATAATGGGGTGAGGCTAGAAAATAGCGCCGCAGACGAAAATTTTTCGCGATTTCAAGGTCATTGGCTTAAAATGAGTAGTTAGGAATTCAACCAGCAATATAATTATTTTGAAATACTAGGTTTCACGAGAAAAATATTCAATTTGCAAGGTCAGGGTCAATTTCTCTCAGTGCATCCGCTATTGTGTCTCCATTTTGCTCTACTCTCGTAAGCGCCACAGAATTCTTAATATGTTCTTTGGAACTTTCGTGTGATTTTACCGCCCGTGAAAATATTTTTAAATCAGAATACCCACCCCCTGAACTCCAATTGTTTTTTACGCTGCCTAATAAAATACACGGCCAGCAATACAAACTTTGTTTATATGAACTCCCGCAAAGCCATTTGTAACTATCATATTATGAAGTTTGAAATGATCGCGAACTTTCCCGACCCACCCTCTTTTCGCTAAAAGCTGCCGTTATTTGTGGTGTTGGTCGACTCTCCAAAATTTGCCGTTTTTCTATCTCAGGTCGTCGCGAGAAAGGGGTTTCAAGCAAAGACAAAACAATATCGTGAGAGGGATTCATAATTTAAATTAAAATAGGCACAAAGCACAAAAAAATAATTTTATGTAACGAAACCTTGGACCTTGGCAATGGCAATACTGTATTAATTGTTAAAATAAAAAGCAAATCGGCTTACTCACCTGATGTAAAGGGCTCTTGCCTTACCTTACCTCCTATCACCAACCACAACCGACTCTAGGAGTCGATATGTGCACCAACACAACAAGAAAACAAATTAATTAGGTGTCAGTATTTTAACCAGCAGACCTGCCTCGAACATCTAAAATCACGATAGGTTAACAATCATAAACGAATGGCACTAATTAAATCTAATAACCCGACACCTGATCCTACGAGAAGAAAAGATATATGAGCCTGTTAACAATAAAACATTGCCAAGTTTCAAATAGGCACTAGGCACCCACCTATAATCTTTAATTTTTATCTGTTTTTGTTATTGGGATTTAATTGCATAATTATTAATAATATCTTATAGAACAATGAAAACATTTATCAATCATTTCTAACTTATTTTTTTATGTTTTTAAAAATAAAACATTTAAATAATAAGTAAATAAGTCAATAAGTGTCCTTGTTCAATAAACATTTGGCAACATGCAAGCTATTGCAAGCTACTGTAAAAATAATACGATATATAGGCCCAAATAAGTGGGCCTCACTCGCCTACAAAATTTGCCTATTCTTCCTGTTCTGCGCAATTATTGCGGTGGAGGTGCCGGGTTGGAGAGCATAGCGTTTGTGACGTAAAGGAAGCTCAAGTTTATGGGATTACATTTTTCTTTTTATGCGGTCAGGCAACGATTTCAGTTTTTAAAATTAATGTTGGATGGGGTGCGCGCTAAATTTAAAAGATAATATGTTGAACTTTGATGGTAATTCAATGTTCTATTGTTTTGATACTTTTAATGATTGCAAATTAGTTAAAAAACGTTTGATATTTAAATAAATAATTTATTAATTTTACATGTGAGGCCCGGCCTCAGTTGCTTTATACGACGAGCCGCCACTGCCACTTACCGAAATATTAAAACATAATAAATTCATTCAAATTTACCGTTTAATTTTATTGCTTAAGTAACAATTTTACCAAGCGATATTTTAAAAATTATGGTGTCATATTAATTTTAACAATGCTATGAGAAGCCAAAAAAATGAGTTATAGTCTATCTTTAAATGTCGGGAAGTAATAAATGCTCATTAAATATGTAAGACACATAGCGGGGTATCAAGAACAATTTAAACACCATCCCTTAAAATATATTGTGTTTACATTAAAGGATCTAAATAATGAGCATTATTTAGGTAGGTCCACCGTGAACTTATCGCAAGCTATTGTTATATTTTAGGATCTGCCATTGTTATTGGGAAAATGCCTTAGCCAGGAGCGTGAATTGGGGAAGTTTTTAAATTAAACATGCCTATTCTCCTAAAATTGTAATATTTTATATTCGTAGGTATTTATAACTAGGGCTGGGCGATTATGAATTTTCACAATCGATTGTCGATTGTTAGAAATAAATGGATTAATCGAAAAATAATGTATTAATCGAGACAATCGATTAATCGAAAAACAATCGATTAATTAAAAAACAATCTATTGGTGAATTGATCTTGTTTAGCTCCCCCCCCCCCCCCCCCGGCCAACAGCTAAAAATCTCCGGGCAAGACCGGCAAGATCTAGGTCCGAGGTGACCGCGTGGCAACCTTACTTACCTTACAGCAAGCAATCAAAGTAAAAAAATATGTAGTGTTGATTACTGAGTGATAGACGTTTTGAACTTTTATTTTCTTTATTTAAGTTTATCACAACCTTTAAACTGGTAAATCTCTAGTCGTCTTTAGAACTATATTCACCTGGATACTGAATACTGTTCACCTAAAGGCTACTGGAGATTTTTACCAGCTGAAACGTTGTGATCAAAATAAATAAAGGCAATGGAAGTCCAAAACAGTCCCTAACCTTCAAACATAATAATTATATTATGCAGTATTTCTAACTTTTGGTAGAACAATATATCTTCTTGAATTTTGTAATTTATTTATAATATAATCTGTCCAAAATTGCTAAAAAGGAAGTTTCTTTTCTGCGAATTTTGATGTTGAAAAAAATATGAGTAAAGAAATAGAAAAAACCAAATTATCCATTTTTTTTTACTTGCACACTCTATACCATTATGATTTAATTTTTTGTTAAATTTTTTATATTTGTGTCACTAGGTTAGCCTGATTCTTTTATTACTTTGTTTTCTTTCAAAAATTCCAGCAAACAGTAAACATTATACGGGGCACAAATTTTATTTTAACGTTATAACACTGTTTTTTCTTCAAGAAAAAAAGCTTAATATTATATTATGTTTATATGTAAGTATATTAGATAGTTTATTCCAACAGCAGAATTCGCTTAGCAGGCTGCTCACTAGGATTATGAAAATTCATAATCGATTAATCGAAAAACAGTCGATTAATCGATTATTTTTACCACCCCTATTTATAACATATGAAAACATTTAAAAAATCGTATTAACTAATAAATAAACAATGGGTGGTACTATTTTAAATAATATAATTACACAAACAAGATATAATATAGAATCTTACAAACAAAGCATTTTCAAAAATAGAATAATACTTTGTCATTATGGCTTAATCATAGTCCGATTCGGAAGATGAACTTTTATTAACATCGTTGATAATAAGCCGTTGAACCATTTCTTCGATTAATATATTTATCTGCCACATTCTTGCTCCTTCTTCTATCACATGATCGATACACTTTTTCCAATTTTCCCCACTGATTTTACCCATAGCTTTATTAAAGAGTCTTTTTAAATCCACCAATTTCTAAGTCGTATTTTTTCTGGCGACATCTGTCTTTATTTGAGCCCATATAACTTTGATCGGGTTTAATTCGCAGTGGTAAGGAGGGAGTCTCAGCACAGATATTCCTCGTAACTTTGCCATTTCATCGACTACATATTTTTTGAATGCATTTTAATGTAAATTGGCTAGTACCAATAGTTATTTTTTGAGGAATCTTATGGAAATTCGATTTGTCTTAAACTTAGCCATTCTGTTATTTCACTTTTATGCCACGTACTTGTCAATAATTTTTCCGTTATTCTAGAGTGATAGCTTGCATTATCCAATACATATATTGCATCTTTTGGTATAAGATCCAACACTTGCTCGAACCATTCTTCAAAGATATCAGCATTCATATCTTAGTGATAGTCTCCTGTATTCTTAGATTGGAACATTAGTAGACCACCTTTAACGAAACCTTCAGAACTTCCAATATGGGTTATGATAAGTCGATGTCCTTTTCCAGATGGCGGTCTTAATCCTGTGGACAATCCTTCCAAAAAAGCTTGCCTTGAATTTGAAACATTTTCAACCTGCCAAAATTTAGTCACAGTGTGGCCTTCATTTAGTTATGTTTCGTCTAGGTAAAATATTTTTCTATTTTCTTCTCTGACTTTTCCGATACTTCTTAAGTGATTTCTTCTCCAACAGACGATATCGCTTCTATCTATTAAAATCGATTGCCTATTATGTTTTTTCCACCGAGAACCCAATTTTTTTAATAATTTCCAAAGCTTATTTCTACACATAAATGGGTAGTCCTGATCTTCTCGGATTGAGCACAGAATTTTGTTCAGCGTGGGAATTTGTTTTTTAAAGAAACTATGAACTTTTTGCCTTATTCTCTGCATTAAAACGTCATCCAGCTCAAGTTTTGGTCGTCCTGGAGCAGTTTTTGGAGGTTTGACGCCAACACTTTTTTCTTCTTTTAAAAGTTTATATAATATTGCTTTTTCGACGTTAAGCATATCTGCTGTAAATTGCACTGCATTGTCAACACTTAAATCTGCACTCTTCCTTTTAAAAGAATCGTAACAGTTTAGAATTATTTTTTTTGATTTACTGGACATGGGCCGACTCTAGGGCGTTTATGCAATTGTTGAAAATTCTACATATTTAAATAAAAAAACACTGACACTTCACACTTTGACTAGTTTCAATGAGAAACAAACACCCAAGGTAGGTATGTATTGATATAAATAGATATATTATTCCAGTAGAGGCACCCATAAACAAGAATCTTGCACGCCCATGGAGAAGACGGTTTTGATTGATTTATTACTTCGCATCAATTAAAGATCGACTATAAAAAAATGTCAAAAAAATGAAAAAATAAGTTATTTTTAAATATAAACATATTTATAATAACAAATTTATTTGATTAAAAATAATAAATGG
This sequence comes from Polydrusus tereticollis, assembly GCA_963920685.1. NCBI lineage: Eukaryota > Metazoa > Arthropoda > Insecta > Coleoptera > Curculionidae > Polydrusus > Polydrusus tereticollis. Next base: position 66,976,087 of record OY987327.1, read on the forward strand.
AAGAGGAGGGTAAAAGTAGAGCGCGAAATTTAAAATGCGTTAACTTTTAACCTAGAAGTATTGTGATTTTGTCCAAAAAAAAAAAAACTCAATTTATTAAATTTTTGCTGATGGTGTCAACAGTAATGAATTAAAATGTGTATGGAGATTAAAAAATAACTTAAAAATTAAAGAATTTAAATAACGAAATATAATAAAGAAAATCTATAAAATTATCTATTATATTAGCCGAATAAATAAATTATTATAAATAAAAATGCACACTAAGTAAATATTTTAAAAGAGTTTTATTTGTGAATTTACCTAGTAGAGGCCTTAGTATTAGCACAGAAAGGGCCGCGCAAACATCAGTAAGATGTAGTTTATCACAATTCAGTATCGTGCAGTATCTCTTTATTCAGCACCTATACCAATAAGCATTTTTAGTAAGGTGTATCTACACGATTATAGGTCCTTGCACATCCATTGGAGTAATAATAATAATAATAATAAATTTCTTTATTTCAAATTATGAAACCACAAGGGAACACGAAAAGAAATGACGTCATAACCAAGGGTGAAATAACAATATTAATCCTATATCTACATACAAAATTCACTCAAGCAACAAGGTTCCAAATCAATAAGCATTTTTTTAATTTAATTTTTAAACAATTTTTCTATATTTATCTTTTTAATTTTGTTTGGCAAAGCATTAAAGAGTTTTATACACATATAATGGGGCGTTTTTTCCGTGAGTGTAGGCCGGTGTATTGGATAGTTAACGTCCATTGTTCTAGTCCTATAACTATGAATTGTTCTTAACTCAAAAAATGCTTTATGCTTAAAGAAAAACATTAAACATTCATAAATATAAATAGCATACACTGTCAATATTCGTATGACCCGCTTTTGAGCCACAAAAATATCATGTACTGAGCCGTGTTTCCCCCAAAAAATTATTCCATATTTTAATAATGATTCAAAGTTAGCGAATTACATAATCTTTACAGCTTCCGCCTTCGTGTACCTCTCAACAACACGGGCTTCATAACAGACAGAGTTAAGTTTTTTTTGGCAGAATATTTACATGCCCTGACCAATCAAAGCATTCATTAATGTGAACACCCAGAAATTTTACATTTTTAGAGATCTGTATGTCTTGATTATCTATTTCGATAGTTGAGGGACGCTCAGTCATGGTCTGTTTAGTTCCAAAAAGTACTATGTTTGTTTTGCCTTTGTTTAAGATTAATCTATTTTTATTGAACCAATCTGTAACAAGATTAAAGAAATGCTTAGCTTTAGTTACAAGGTCATGTAAATTTGAGCTGCCAATAATTAAATTAGTATCGTCTGCGTATTTAACAATATTCTGGCTCTCTTCATGCATTACAGAAAGCAAGTCATTGACAAATATAACAAAATGAAGCGGGCCCAGGATGCTTCCCTGTGCTATTCCAACTTCATTATTTAATACCCGTGATCTACCAGTTTCTGTCTCCTTTGTACTTGTTACAGTTTGTCTTCGATCGCAAATATATGATATGAACCATTCCTTTACATTTCCCCGGACTCCATACATTTCAAGTTTATCTATAAGTATCTTTCTATCTAGATAATCATACGCCTTGGATAAATCAAGAAACATCCCTAGTGCAAACTCACTCTCAATGAGTTGTATTATTGATTGAAAAAATTAAAAAACAGCAGTCTGTGTGGACCTTCCCTGAATAAAGCCATGTTGACTGGTTGACATTCATTAAACAATTTAAATTCTTTCATAAAACTAATTAATCTTTTGCTCGTGACTAATTCAAATAATTTCGAAAAACGTGGCAACAAACTGATAGGCCTATAAGTGTCTAGGTTTTCGGGATCTCCTTTTTTATACAATGGTTTAATAAGTGCTATTTTTAGATTATTCGGAAAAATGCCTACCTCAAATGAGTTATTTATAATATATGCTAATACTTCTTTTAATTCACAAACTGACAATTTCACAATACTAGTCGGGACTTGATCTATCCTACTGCTATGCTTGTTTTTGATGGTTTGGGCTAATTCCGTAACACGTACTGTAACATAACATTATATGAAAATAATTCATTTATTATTCAAATTCTTGTGGTAAAGGAATATTAACATAAATTTGGCAGTCAATAATTGTATCGTTAAACCTTGAAAGTTTAAGTTCAAATGTCACTGATGATACTGGTCTTGTTTTTTTTAAAGTTGGATTTATTATTAGAATGACCAGCAGGTATCAAAATTAATTTAGTATAAAAGCCGGACAAAAATCTAAACCCATCATAGTATCATCTTACGCAGAAGAGACTAAACAGATAAAATGTTCTTTAAACTTGCTGTACTCACCTGCGTTTTGGCTGTAGCTCTTAGTGCTCCCGCAGAAGAAGTAGCTATTATTTCTCAAGACAGCGATATCCAACCCGATGGCACCTTTGTATGGAGTTTCGAATCCGCAGATGGCACAAAAGTTGAACAAAGTGGAGCTCCCGCAGTACATGAAATACCGGCTGCTGCTAATGAGGGTACAAGTGCACAGAAAGTTGAGGTAGTACAAGGATCCGCATCCTTCAGCGATCCCGAGGGAGGCAAACACGAACTTACCTACACTGCTGACGAAAATGGTTATCACCCACAGAGTGCTGATATCCCAGTAGCTCCAGAGACACCCCCACAGATTGCTAGGGCCCTACAATACATTGCCGAACATCCCCAAGCTGAAGAAAACTAGAATATAATGTCGATCTGGCTGTGTTTTCTTTTTGTTAAATGTAAATAAATGTGTTATTTATGAGTATTAATTCCATGCTTTTAATTATAAGGGGTGTCCTAAAAGGTATTTTCAATAATTAGGGAGAGTAGATTGGGTTAAAATCGGGTCAGAAGGTCATGTAACATTTTGACGTATGCCCCCCCCCCCTCCCCTCATCCCGAACTACAGCCTCACAAAGCGTAGTCTTTAAAGATGTTTTCTTCTTAATATTTTCGAAACCAATAAACAAACAAATTTGAATTTTAGGTATTCTAGTAAGTTTAGTTAAGTTACTTTTTTATGTCAAATTAGAAACCTTCAACGTTTTTTTCTTTAAAATTTAGTCTTCGAGACATGACACGATTTAGGGAAAATTTATGTATTTTGCTAGTGTAAAAATACACCAATTTCATGAAGTGATCAAATAAGTAAATTTTAATTTTTTAAAGCGGACATATTGTAGAAGGAATTTAATTATGAGTGTTATGACATTATTAATAAACAGGATCATGAAAAATATTAAAATTTGGATAAACAACAATTATGTTTTCTTTTTCGAATGCAATGTATAGGGTGTCCACTATTCGTGTGTTTTCATATACCAGCTCCCTTATTATAAAAGATAGAAGTTTGAGGCTTACCGTTCTATTATTTTATAAAACTTTCATTTCCCGGAACGAAATTTTCATAGCCCTCTAAGTTTCTGACATATTTATTGAAAATTTGTCATTTTGACGCTCCCCTGTATCTCGATTTTTTTTATTTTAAGGCACAGCACTGCAGGATTAATTCTGCGAGCGGTGCGTGTGCGCAGGAAATGATTCACGTTGGTCTTAAATCCTTGCAGACTATACTCGTTGGGGACCACGGCCTCAGGGAGGTCGTTCCAGAGTGATGACGTTCTTCAGATGAAAGAATTTTTTAACAGTGTCGTTCGACGGACACTAAGCTGAACCACGTACGGGTGGGCTGCAGTGGCTCGTCGTGTATTTCTACCATGCACCCCTCTGGGTGGAATCAAGTATTTGTAAAATAGACTCAAGTCGCCAATCTGCCTTCGATGTAACAGACTTTCCAGGTTGTCTGTCAGATCATGGTCACCGATCAAGCTCGGCTCTTTGAATGGAATCTAGCAATCTCAGGGTATGTTTAGGAGCAGAGCCCCAAATATGCAAACAGTACTCCAGCGATGGTCGAATTTGGGCTTTATAGAGCATCAAAAGTTGTTGGGGTGTATAGAGGTTCTTATTAAGGAAAAGTATTCCAAGCTTCTGCGAGGCTGCCTTAGCAGTGGCCGTAACGTGTCTATGCCAAGACATATGACTATTCAAATTGACGCCCAATAAATGAATTAATGAAGCCAGGAAAATCGAGTGTCGCGCCATGACTATATCCGGTCCTTCGACATTAACTTTTTTAGGAAAAACTGCCCCCTGGGTTTTTTTAGCGTTAAATTCTACTTGGTTACTGTCCCAGACTACCCAAAGACAGAATTTCTTCCAGGTCTATGTTAAGATGTGAGACCTATTGCTGCCTATAGAGATGTGCATTGGCAGCCGATGTCCGAGCATCCAAAGTAAAAGATGAAACAACCGTGCTGTCTGTCATCAGCGAAGTTTATATAGGATCTTTAGTTTTGGAAAAAAGAATCGTTAGTGTATAGTAAAAAGAGGGTGAGCGACAATATAGAACCTTGAGAAACTCTGGCGTTGATGTTAAATGTCTCTGAAAGAAATCCGTCCATCGCCGCTCGCAGAGAATGGTCCTTAGGAAAGTTCGACAGCCATGAACAAAATTGAACCGGCATTCCGTATGCTCTCACTTTAGTAAGGAGTATTTCATGCCATACTTGGTCAAATGCCTTGGAAATGTTCAGTGCTACCGCCCGGGACTTCCCGTGATGTTTTATTGCATTGTTTGATAACTTATCAATAACGTAAAAATAGGTTATTATAGAGTTTTCTATGTAGAATTCAGTGGCGTAATTAGTTCTTTTCTTAAAAGTTTTGTTTTTGAGTTATGAGTTTGTTTAATTGGGACACCCTTTATATTATCTCTTTGTCCTATCTCTCTTTTTAAGAGTTCTTCAGGAATATAAAATAGTCCATATTTATTTCTTTTAAAAAGGGATAATTTCGAGGATAATTTTAACATTTCTTGCAAAATTAATTATTTTTCCTATAGAATATATTGATTTTGTAAGTTTATTTTTTATTTCTGTGACAAATTATTCAACATGGCACAAAATAATAAATATGAAAATATGGAAAACACGATAATATGTATGTTTGTTTTATCCAAGCTAATGAAGACGCGAACGCTGCCTCGGTGCTGTATTTTAATAGGTAAGTTTTGAAATAATTTGTTAGGCACCATTAATATTCATAATAAGAATAAAAATGGACAAGACAAAGAATTGTAATATTTAGGGTGTCCCATTTAAAAAAACATAAGTTTGGGTCATAACTCAAAAAAAAAACTTAAAAAAAAACTAACTACGCCACTGAATTCTACATAAAAGACTCTATAATAACCCATTCTTACCTTATCGATCAGTTATTAAATAATCGAGATACAGCGTCAAAAACGACAAATTTTCAAAATCGCCCTGTATGTCAGAAGCTGAGAGGGCTATGAAAATTTTGTTTGCGGCAATGAAAGTTTCATAACATAGTAGAATAGTAAGCCGCAAGCCCCATCTTTTTACCTTTTATAATAAGGGAAGCTGGTATATGAAAAGATACGAAAACTGGACACCCTGTCCTTTGTCTTTAGAAAAATTATTGTGACAACTTAATAATCGAATTACATTTTTTGTTTTCTTACTGTTTTGCTATAGTATGTATTTGGTGTATATTTTTTCGTAGATAATTTTAGTGACTTATAATAGTACATTATTAAACGAGCGTATAATGAAGGCTATATTACACGAGATTTTAAAACACGACTATATCCGCCTTCGGCTCGTGTTTTAAAATCTCGTGTAATATAGCCATTATACGCGAGTCAAATACTATACTTTATCTACGACTATTCAGTATTCAAGAAGTTAGAAAATGGATTCAGAGCAACACATTTTATTACAATAGGATTATTATTAATGGTATTTCTTAACTAAAAAATACAATTCAACGATGTTAACCATAATTAAACAAAATACAATTGCAGCCCGAATTTCTGGAGGGGTACTTTGGATTTCGTTTTCGTCATCCGAAATCATGATATTTTACTTTGAAATCAACAACAAAATGTCACAGCGAAACTTAAATAACTGAGGAAAAAAATGATTCGTTTACTTGTCAATCGGTTGCTATGGTATTAATACCATTCACGCCTGCTTAAACTAGATCTGGTGCGTTTTTATCGTAATTCAGGTAACTTTGTTTTGTTGGGACCGTGGAATATGAAATCTCATATTCCACGGCTGTGGAATATGAGTAACTATGGTAATATGAACCACATTATATATGTACTAACAAACACATTATGCTTCTATTATTAAATAGTCGTAGATAAATATATTTTTTAATGGATTAAGATTGGGTGATCACGGAGGCCCATATTGATAACAACAGTGGCTTGACACATGGCACTGCGTGGCACACTGACTAAAAACCTAACACTTAAGGGTGGGAACTTGACTAGTTAGGTAGGTATAAGTATGCAGAAATAATTTGAGCATTCAGCAGCTTTTCAACACAGTAAATATACAGGGTGTTTCTTAATAACATGCTAATATTTAAGGAGGTTATCCTTGGGTCCATTTTGAGAAAAACACTTCATATGAGCATATGTCCTAAAAGTCTTAACTGTTAAATTACAGAGTGCTAGAGTTTTAAGAAAAAAATCTTTTTTTTATTATAACTTTGGTATGATCCCATATATTTTTGTGAAACGTGGGACGCATCTTTTATGCATCAAAAGGCATTTTCTGCTGTTCAACATGATTTTTTATTCTTGTCGGTAGCGTTCGTGCGGGATTTGCACTGAATCATTTTAAAGAGAAAAATCATACGCCACTTCCCTTTTCGCAGAACCATCTATGAATGAACATCAAGTTAGACTGCAGTGACTCCGACAAGTTATTTAACTGGGTATGTGTCTCCTTTGGAAAAAATAATTTAAAACTCAGCGTTATTTATAGACCCCCATCATATAATGGTAATTTATTTTTAAATGATTTAGAGGCAATTTTAAATAAGTATAAAACAAATCATATAATTCTTGGTGATATGAATATTAACTTACTAAATGAAAGTTTCTTGTTAACCAAAGAGTACACAGAGTTAATATCAATAAATAGATTTATGATTGTAAATTTAATAATTTAGATGAAACTGATGCTAGTAGCGGACTCTACTTCTTCTTCTTCAAGTGCCTATCCTCTGAGGATGTTGGCTATCACATTGGTCCATATCACTTTGTTTATTGCATTTCTGAACAAAGCTGTTGATGTCATTCCAGTCCATGTTCTTAGGTTTTTCAGCCACGAGATACGTCTGCGACCTGCTGATCTTCGTCCCTCTATTTTTCCCTGTAAGATGAGCTGGAGTAGGTGGTATTTTTCACTTCTCATGATATGCCCAAAGTATTCCAGCTTTCTGCGCTTGACGTTTGCCAGATATTCCAGTTCTCCACCAATGCGTTGTAGGACTGTTTCAGTTGTCACGCGGTGTACCCACGAGATCCGGAGCATGCGTCGATAGCACCACATTTCAAACGCGTCTATGCGCTTGCATGAGGCGTCGGTAAGTGTCCATGCTTCTGTTCCGTAGAGGAGGGTTGAGAGGACATAGCATTTCAAAGCCCTGATTCTGGTACGGATGCTGAGGGTTAGATTGCATAGTATATTACGCATCTTATTAAATGCGCTTCTTGCTTTTCCAATTCTACATCTAATTTCTCGAGAGTGGTCCCAGTCCTTATTGAGAGTGCATCCCAGATATGTAACTGTCTCGGCCATTGTGAGAGCCATATTGTTAGCCGTAAACTGTAGATTTTCGGTATCGTTTTTACTGATGATCAGCGTTTGCGTTTTCTTGCAGTTTATCTTCATATGATATCTGTCGCATGCAGCTACTACCCGGTCTATGAGTCTCTGGAGTCCCTCAGCGGAGTCAGCTATGAGGACGGTATCATCTGCATATCTCAAATTATTTATTATTTCTCCATTTATTATAAGTCCATCGTCTATGTTGTCCAGTGCCTCTTTGAATAGGTGCTCTGAGTATACGTTGAATAGTAGAGGTGACAGTATACATCCTTGACGCACTCCTCTCCTTACGTTGAACTCATCTGATGTTTCGTTATCAATTCGAACCATGGCCCTTTGTTGGAGATATAGTTTTGATATCACGTCTGCGTCTCTCTTGTCAATTCCTGATTCGTGTAGTATTGAGATAAGTTTATTATGCTGTACTTTGTCGAAGGCCTTTTCGAAGTCTATAAAGCACGCGAAGACGTCTGCGTTAACGTCACGTGCACGTTGGATCAGAACTTGTATGGAGAACAATGCTTCTCTGGTGCCCAGTCCTTTCCTGAATCCGAATTGGGTGTCACTCACGTTCTCGTCGAGTGTTTTATATATGCGTGCTTGGATGATATTAAGGAAGGCTTTTAGGGCGTGGCTCATCAGGCTGATAATTCTGTGGTCGGAGCAATTAATTGCATTCGTCCTTTTGGGAAGCGGGATGAATGTTGAGCGCAGCCAGTCTTTTGGCATTTGACCGCTTATGTAGATTTTATTAAAGAGGGTGGTCAGCAATTTAACCTGTTGTGATTCCAGTAGTTTGAGAACTTCCCCATGTACTTGGTCTGGTCCGGGAGTTTTATTGTTCTTCAGTCGTTTGATAGCTGATTCCACTTCTTCCTGTGTGATGATGGGTCCATCTTCCTCAACCATTGCCGTCCTGTACTCGACGGGTTCATCCCCAAAAAGGTCCTCCATGTACTGTTTCCATCTTACAAGTTTTTTATCGGTTTCGGTAATGATGTTGTTGTCCAAGCTCAAGATTACTCCAGCACTCCGTTTTTGATATGCTCCTGTTGCTTCCTTTATTTTTTTATGAAGATTGAAGCTGTCGTGTTTTGCTAGTAGTATCTCTATTTCGGCGCATTTTTCTTGTATCCACTGTTCTTTAGCTTCCTTGATTGATCTCAGAACTCTTCTGTGTAGTTCCTTGTATTTTATTGTATCCTTGTTCTTGTATTGTCTTCTTTCCTCCATGAGTCCAAGGATAGTCTCTGTCATCCATTCTTGTCTTTTAGCACTCCTCACTGGTCTCAGTTCTTCTTCTGTGGTGGAGGTTATAGATACTTTTATTTTGTTCCATAGGTCTTCTATTTCTGTTTCTTGGTTGTTACTTTCGGAGATATTATTGAGTTTGTTGTTTATCTTCTCCTTAGTTTGTCGGAGTACATGGTCTTCTTTGAGTCTACGTATGTCTGTGCCTTTCGGAGGTCTTTTTTTGATTATTTTCCTTAATCGGAGTTTGGTGCGAGCTAGTAGTAAGTTGTGGTCCGATGGTATATCTGCGCCGGGGTAGGTTTTACAGGAGATAACGGTATTGCGATATCTTCTGTTTATCATCACAAAGTCGATCTGATTTCTTATAATTCTGTTAGTGTTGTCAGCCGGAGATCGCCATGTGTATAATCTTCGGGGAGGTAGTTTGAAGAAGGTATTCATGATTGTAAAGTCTGTTTCTTGGCAGAATTCTATTAAGCGTTCTCCCCTCTCATTTCTCATCCCTAGCCCGAATTTTCCGACCACGTCCTCGATCTCTCCTTGTCCAATCTTAGCGTTCATGTCGCCCATAATTACGTTAACTTCTTCCCTCTTTGTGTGTTTAAGAGCCGTTCTGAGTTGTTCATAGAACTCCTCTATTTCCTGTTCATTGCTTTCCGACGTCGGTACATATGACTGTATGATGTTGAGGTCGAATGGTTTTGCATTGATTTTAATTAGTGCCACTCTGCTCGAAATTGGTATGAATCCCTTTACAGCTTTGTTTGTTCGTTTATCTATAATTATTGCTACGCCGTTCTTGTTTCTGGTGGAGTTGTCTCCGGAGAAGTATACGTGGTATTCATTTATAATGCACTGTCCCGAGTTTGGCCATCTTGTCTCGCTGCATCCCAATATATTGATCTGCAGTCGTCTCGCCTCTTTTATTATGTTTGCCGTCTTTCCTGTCTGGTACATACTTTGCACATTCCACGTGCCAATTCTCTTTTCTCGATTCATTTTAAAGACATTATTGGACAACCGGGGGATTCTTAGCACCCTCTCCCCATTTAAGGGGTGCCCGGGACTGAGGGCCGTTGCTCTATTTTGTGTATCCATTGTGATGTCTTGGGGAATAAATGTAAGTCAGGTAGTTTCCCGTTGCTTTCCTGGCTATATTTCCAGCCGCTCCTACTTGGAGAACAGACGCTGTCGGATTACCGCTCCTAACATGGAGACCGTCGTGTCCTAGGTGCTAGTTTTGGTCCGCCCCGAGTATTTTATTTCCTCGGTGCCACCCATATCTGGGAGGCGTTCCCCTATCCGCCACCTGGGGAGGCGCCCGATGGAGGACTAGCAAACCCCACACGGCGGACTCATTAATTGATCATGTTTTGTGTAATGGGTCAATGAAGTCTAGGTGTAAGGTAAAGGTTGAGGATATTCCTCTTTCTGACCATAAAAAGGTAATATTAAAGGTAAAAGAAAAACTAGTATTCTCTAAACAGAAGGTGCGTATTCAAAAGAAATATCTTAGTACTGAAAATTTTAAACAGAATTTTGCACAAAAAGCTAATAATTTAGAAATAAAAGCATTTCAGGAATTAACAGAAGTAATCAATAAAGCTAAGCAAGTTTCGCAAACAACTAAACACATTAAATATCATGTCAATAATGATTGGGTTACCCCTAATCTAATTAAATTAATAAAATTTAGAGATAATGCATATAAATGTCATAAGAAGAATCCTAATAATATCCAATTAAAGTCAAACTTTAGATTATTAAAAAACAGTGTGAACAACGAGATAAAAATATTAAAAAATAAGTTTTTTCAAAATAAATGGCAACAAGCTGGTGAAAATAAAAAAAAAACAGTGGAATGTTATTAATTCATTTATCAAAAATAGTCCCTGTAAAGACAGTGTAAATGAATTGGAGCTTGATGGTACAATAGTTACAGATGTACAGATAATTGCGAATACGTTGGATACACATTTTTCACAGATAGGCTTAGAAATAGTTAAGGAAATTGAAACTGAAAAAAATAGTATTATTTCTGATGTGATATTAAATAAGATTGATTACATGTGATAATAGTATTTACTTAGAACCAACTAATGAATTAGAAATAGGCGATATTATAATGAATCTTAAGCGTGGAGCTGCTCCTGGTAGAGATGGTGTAACGATTCAAAATCTGATTAATATTAAAGACAATATTGTAACAATATTAACATTATTAATGAATGACACACTTACTACAGGTATATTCCCCGAGGAATTAAAAATTGTAAAGATTTACCCATTATTTAAGTCCGGATTAAGAACGTCGAAGAATAAACACTAATAAGACCAATATCTCTTATTAGTGTTTTTTCCAAGATTATCGAAATTGTTATTAAAAGAAGGTTTATCTCTTTAATGAATAAATATATCACACCAGACCCTTATCAATATGGATTCACAAATAATAGTAGTACACCGGGTGCCACAACAGATTTAATTAGTTCAATATCAAGTGACCTGGACAAGGGTAATATTGCCTTGGCAGTCTTTATTGACTTGAGAAAAGCCTTCGATGTTGTTGATCATTCACTACTTTTGAGTAAACTTAAAAATATGGGATTTAGGGGTGTAGCATTTAATCTAATTGAATCGTACTTAAATAACCGGAAACAGTATATAACCTTGGGTGATTGTAATAGTGTAATAAGAACAACTAATTGTGGAGTGCCTCAGGGTTCTGTACTGGGACCTCTATTGTACACTTTTTTTGTTTTGAGTTTGCGCTTATCGGGATTGCAAGCAGAATATTATACTTTTGCTGATGACACGGTTCTTATTTATAAATCTAAAAGTTCTACAGATATTGAAAATAAAGTTAATAATGATTTAAAGCAGTACTACATTTGGCTTTTACAAAATAAATTAAAAATAAATATAGAGAAAACAAGGTGTATGATATTTAAGCAAGAAAATAAAGTAATTGACAATATTCACATACAAATAAATAATATCACTGTTGAAAGAACTAATAAAATAAAATATTTAGGATTGGTACTCGACGACCAGCTAAGCTGCATATTGACCACATGAAAGAAAAGATAATTCCCTTAATAGGAGAACTCTATAGATGCAGATATTTTTTAACTATAAATTCCAAATATAAAATATATAATGCATACTTTTTCTCAATTATAAGACACCTGATACCAGTTTGGGGAACCTGTAATCAAACCAATTTTAATCAAATTTAAATCCTACAAAATAAAGTTTTAAAAATTTTATTTAATTTAAAGTATTACACTCATACCGAAACTGTATACCAGATGCTTAAACTTCAGCCTGCACACCAAATTCTAGTGCTTGAACAATCAAAATTAATGTTTAAAATATTGAATAACAAATCCAAATGCAATAGTCGGATTCAATATATAAATCAAATTCACGAATATAATCTAAGAAACAGTGATGATATTCGTTTGGCTAGTGAAAGGACAAATAAAGCACTGCACAGCCCGATAAGCGCGGCCTCCGATGTGTATAATGGTTTACCTACAGAATTAAAAAATGAAAGGTGGCAGGGTGTATTTGTAAACAATCTAAAAAAAAATATATTTGATGCATAAGTTATTTCTTTTTTTTTTGACTTTTGAATATACCTACATGTATATATAAAAGTTGGTAGTTGCTAACTGTGAGATTAACAAAGCAGTACCTTCGATACCAATGTATCTTGCATTGTTTTGAGGGTAACCTTAATTTGGATGTTGTTATTACTATTAATAGAACTATGTTAACAAAATGTTGTCATATTATTTAAATAAAGGATTGTTAAAAAAAAATGTGTAAAAATGTTCGTGCATCCGGAATATTTATATACGCAGAAGGTGTGTATTAACAATGTGTGCTCGGATGCTGTTACACTAGTGCAGGGTGTCTCGCAGGGCAGCATAATTGGGCCTATGTTGTTCTTGATCTACACCGCTGATTTCTGCAATTATTTAAAGTCATGTTCATCTCACCAATATGCAGACGACACTCAAATTTATCTTCCATTTTGCCTGTCCGACTCACTCTTAGCAGTTCAAAAGATTAACACTGACTTAGCAACCATTTGTGATGTCTCTGTCGCACATGGCTTAGTAATTAACGAACTGAAGACAGAGATGTTGGTTTTCGAGAATCAAAGAGAAGCACTCATCTCAGACCCCAATTTTAAAATTATTGTTAATAATCAGGTCATTACTTCCAGTACTTCCTGCAAAAACCTAGGCTTATGGATGGATGTTGGTTTGCGCTTCACTAATCATGTTTCTAAAATAATTCAAACTTCATATTGTAAGTTGAGGTCTCTATATTTGCACAAAGATATTCTGAGCAAAGCTCTTAAATTAAAACTATGTGATAGTCTTATTCTGTCATATGTTGCCTATTCTAGCGTCGTGTATTGGCCTGCCATTCTAAATCGTGACAAGGAAAGCTTACAAAAACTACAAAATGCTTGTGTTCGATTTGGATATAACTTACGTAAATTTGATCACATTTCTGTAAGTTTCTCGGATTCTGGCTGGCTTAACCTGGACGAACGATTTCGACTACAATTTGCACGTTTTTTATATAGATTAAATTTAAATTAATCTCCCTCCTATCTGAGTTCCAAAGTTTCTAAACGTAGTGCTACTCATATGCGTAATACACGCTACTGTGATTTTTATACTATCCCCCGCCACACTACTGCTTTGTTTCAGAGGTCATTTAGCTACAATGCTGCTAAGCTATATAATAGCATACCACACACCATACAGGCTCTTCCTGACACGGGAGCGTTCAGCAGGCAGTTTAGGGTGCACATGGTCAATAATCGATAAAAAATTAAAAATATCTCATCTGCCTAATTTGTTCTCCTCCTCGCGCGTATCTATCAATGCATTAGTATGTATTTCGTTTATATTTACCTAACTTTCGTGGTGGTTCTACATAATAGCGCAGTCTGCGAGTAGCGCCACCCCTGCTAATAATATTTGTAAATGCTCTATTTCATTTTAATAAAGACATTTATTATTATTATTATATTACTATTATTATTATTATTTCTATTTGGAAAGCGGTTTTCGTACAACCAACATGTAATGCATATCTGCAAACTCAGAATTCGTGAAATTGACCATGTTTTTTAATAATATTATTAATTTTAATGACTTAAAAACGTCACAACTAGACTAGGTAGACAACTGACCAAACTGTTTGTTTACAAAACAAAATCTGCTTCTTACCTTCTTCTTCTTCCGATGCCGTCTTCTCATTGAAGGTTGGCGACCACATTTCTGAATGCGTCTCTGTCCCGTGCCACATGGAATAGTTCTTCAACATTCATTCCTGTCCACTCTCTTACATTACGAAGCCAGGATTTTTTCTTCCTTCCTATTCCTTTCTTTCCTTCTATTCTTCCCTGCATTATGTTTTGTAGCAGTATATATTTGTCGTTGCGCAGAATATGACCTATGTATGCTGTTTTACGGATCTTGATAATTTTTAGTAGTTTCCTTTCCTGTCCGATGCGCCTCAGTACTTCATCGTTCGTTATTCTATGTGTCCAGGATATCCTTAGCATGCGTCTATATATCCACATCTCGAACGATTCTAGCCTTTTGACGGTTTGGGCTTTTAAGGTCCTTCTTACCTACTAGATACGTTTTTAATCCTTGATAATACCTAATTTTATAACAACGTGCAAATGAATGAATTCTATTTTTTTATGCGAAAACCATACGTCAAACGAAACAAAATGAAATGACCAGATTTGCTCAGAATGGAATGAGGATTTCAAAAATAATTTTTACTTTAAGAGAAAGCAGTGGAGTATCACTTTTCTCTTTAAAATTATTCGGTGCAAAATCATGTTGTACAGCCAGAAAATGCCTTTTGATGCATAGAAGATGCCGACCACGTTTCACAAAAATAAATAGGGTCATACCAAAGTTATCACAAAAAAAATATTTTAACATTAAAAATGTTTAGAACGGTAGAATAATAGAACGGTAAGCCTCAAACTTCTATCTTTTATAATAAGGGAGCTGGTATATGAAAACACACGAATAGTGGACACCCTATACATTGCATTCGAAAAAGAAAACATAATTGTTGTTTATCCAAATTTTAATATTTTTCATGATCCTATTTATTAATAATGTCATAACACTCATAACTAAATTCCTTCTACAATATGTCCGCTTTAAAAAATTAAAATTTACTTATTTGATCACTTCTTGAAATTGGTGTATTTTTACACTAGCAAAATACAAAAATTTTCCCTAAATCGTGTCATGTCTAACGAAGACTAAATTTTAAAGAAAAAAACGTTGAAGGTTTCTAATTTGACATAAAAAAGTAACTTAACTGCCTCCAACTTACTAGAATACCTAAATTTCAAATTTGTATGTTTATTGGTTTCCAAAATATTAAGAAGAAAACATGTTTAAATACTACGCTTTGTGAGGCTGTAGTTCGGGATGAGGGGGGATACGTCAAAATGTTACATGACCTTCTGACCCTCTTTTAACCCAATCTACTCTCCCTAATTATTAAAAATACCTTTTAGGACACCCCTTATAATTAAAAGCATGGAATTAATACTCATAAATAACACATTTATTTACATTTAACAAAAAAAAAAACAGCAAGATCGACACTATATTCTAGTTTTCTTCAGCTTGGGGATGTTCGGCAATGTATTGTTGGGCCCTAGCAATCTGTGGGGGTGTCTCTGGAGCTACTGGGATATCAGCACTCTGTGGGTGATAACCATTTTCGTCAGCAGTGTAGGTAAGTTCATGTTTGCCTCCCTCGGGATCGCTGAAGGCTGCGGATCCTTGTACTACCTCAACTATACCTGCACTTGTACCCTCATTAGCAGCAGCCGGTAATTCATGTACTTCGGGAGCTCCACTTTGTTCAACTTTTGTGCCATCTGCGGATTCGAAACTCCATACAAAGGTGCCATCGGGTTGGATATCGCTGTCTTGAGAAAGAATAGCTACTTCTTCTGCGGGAGCACTAAGAGCTACAGCCAAAACGCAGGCGAGTAGAGCAAGTTTAAAGAACATTTTATCTGTTTAGTCTCTTCTGCGTAAGATGATACTATGATGGGTTTAGATTTTTTCTCGGCTTTTATACTAAATTAATTTTGATACCTGGCTGGTCATTCTAATAATAGATCCAACTTAAAAAAAAAACAAGACCAGTATTATCAGTGACATTAGAACTTAAACTTTCAAGGTTTAACGATACAATTATTAACTGCCAAATTTATGATAATATTCCTTTACCACAAGAATCTGAATAATAAATGAATTATTTTCATATAATATTATGTTACAGTACGTGTTACGGAATTAGCCCAAACCATCAAAAACAAGCATAGCAATAGGATAGATCTAGTCCCGACTAGTATTGTGAAATTGTCAGTTTGTGAATTAAAAGAAGTTTTATGGAAGTAGTCCATCTCACAGTGGAGTAATATTTTATTTATGGAATAAAACACAAAGTCTGCTCCACTAATTTAATAAAATAAGTTCAAATTATATGCCCATACATGTTTCGAAGGCATAAACCTTCATCTTCAGTGGGTTATTATTAAGATGTAATTAATTTATGAAGAGACCAATGACATTGTTAAATTGTTAAACTTATGTTGCAGAAAAAGTTTTTTAATTTTTATAAGAAAACATATGTAACGTTAATTAAATAACTAATACATTATAACTAATAGTACCTAGTAAAAGATTTAAAAATAAATATGAGTTTGAATTAAATTTTATTTTTATTTTATTTTGAACTTATTAAAAAACCCAACTTTGACTGGGAAATTAAAATCAAAGGAGAAATAGGGTACGACCATCATGGTGGAGTCGTACATGGGGTACCATTTGGTGGAAGAGAAGGTGAACAGTTCGCCATATAATTTTTCTGTAGGTTTTGAAGTTATGTTTATCTGTGTTATAAATTCATTTTATTTAAGTAAATATAATAATATTTAATTTGATAATAAGCCAATTCGTTACTTTTATATTTAAATATCCGGGTAAGTTTTATGAATTTAGGTATAGGGTATATTTACCAAAAGTTATTTAGAAATGTTAGTAGAATCTAAAAATGTATTTTATACAGGGTGTTCCAAATTAAAAAAATGAAACTTTTTGTTTTTCCTTGGGTACTATCGAATTTAATTATTTCTTTTATACCCGAAGAGATAATAGTTCAAGTCACCCACGCGGCTGTATTTTTATTTTTTTTTTATTATATCAAATAAAAAAATTACAAGGGGGGTACATTATACGCGATCACCCGGTACACTATAAAGAAAGATAAAAACAATAACATCCAGATTTTGATTTTTCTTTAAAAGATAATACGAACAGTCCTAATAATGTTTCGGATTATGTCAAATTCTAGAAATAATAGGAAAATAATGTTAGGTACACATTCACTAAAAAAAATACAAACCATTTTTAAAAATATTTCCGTTTCACGTATGCATTTAATTTGGTTCCTTACTTTTTCAGTGGACCTTTGTACCGACCTTTTCCTTATTGACCTAAATCCTTCAATATTCCTAGCCCTAAGTTCTTCTAATGTTTATGTTTATAAATTTTATTTTTTAAAGCCCCCTCATAAGAAAAAGTCTAATGGGGTTAAATCTGGAGATCTCGCAGGCCATTCTACCACACCTCGGTTTCCTATGCATCTGCCTGGGAATTCATGATTTAAAAACTCCATAATCTCTCTTGTTTCATGAACTGGGGTACCGTCTTGTTCAAACCAAACGGCTGGTAGCCTGGCGGGCGGGATCTTAGCTAAGAAATCTTGCAAATGCGTATTTAGGAGAAAGGGATAGTCACCCCCCTTTAGTCGGTTTAGTTAGAAAAAACTCGTCCAAACATTTTGTCTCCAAACATCCATGCCCTGACATTGATACTGAAGCGTACTTGTCTGAGTATTTCTTATTTACGCCTAGGATTTTCTACGGCCCATATGCGCTCATTATTTCTATTAAATATATCGCAATTGCTAAACTTCGTCCCTTCAGATCATAGACCTAAGAAAGTTATTATCATCACCAAGTCAATTCTGTAGCCAGTAATAAGCATCTCCTTCTTGCAACGCATGGGAAATATAATTTTGTTGGGGTTAAAACCGTTATTTTTTAAAATTCTCCAAGCCTTAACATGATTTAGGGTTGGCCAGTTAGATTCTGCAGAAATTTGCCTTGTTGGACAGGACAGAAGGTGGAAATTTTGCTCATTTACTGTAATGTCGAAATTGTTTACTTTTTATTTTTGGTTGTTGTTTTATGTTGCGTTTAGATTGAGTTAAAGTGATTTTAATTTTTTTTGTCGCAAACGAAGCCAGATATGAAAAAAACACAAGAGACCAAAAAGTTGTATTTGTAGTTGCTTAATCTGAAAAAATAAAAAAACTAAAAAAAAAGGCAGTGGCGTACTTTTTCTTCTCAATAATAATTGGCTGTGGTGCCCACTGAGACGCACTGAACCTAATAATTTCAATCTAGTTAGGGCTAAATAAGCGCCTTATTACTTGAAATAACTGAACCAAATTTCAACCAAATGAGTTTAAGGATATTAATGACCGTTTTTTTTTAAACTTCAACGCCCCGTATTTTAGAAACGAAGTAACTCCGGACATATGTTCATAGGAACTTTTTTTCTTAAAATGACCTTACGTATCACCTTCTGAAGTTTCGTACCGTAGTTAGGAAACACCCTGAATAGAAAGGAAAAAATTAAAAACAAAGTTTACATGGTTTTAAAAGAAAGCCAGTCAAACTTTTAAATACATACCTGGCTCAACACATCTGTTACACGGTTACCATATCTTTTTCTGGGCTTTTCAAATCTACAGTCTTCGCGTAGATTCCAATCCAATTTTAAAAAAGTCTTTCTGTCGGGCTGTTGTCTTTCGGAGTACTCCTCATAATATCTTTGCGAAGCTGTTACTGAGTTTCTGTTATAGCTGTAATAAACCTTTATCATATCACTTTTTTCCCCAGCAGAAAATAGATTCTTAAAAGATCAACCTATAGCAAGTCACAAAAATCTTGAAATGGATAATTTCGGACTGTCACTTATAAAAATTCGTCATAATTTATTGGCTTTTTTTTCATGGCAAGCTACGATGAAGAAGTTGATATTATTCAAGCGTCCTGGGATTAAAGCCTGTTTACATTAGATGCAAGTGCAAGTGAAATTGCCTGAAGGCATGCGCATTGGTCACTTTGTGATCAGCTGATGCAAGTTTACTTGCACTGCACCAAATTAGGACTTGTTGTTTGGTAAATTTTCTAGTAATATTTTCAATACCAACTTGACAAAAAACTAAACAAAGTGACCATAACCTCCAAAAAAGTGTTGTTTTGATAGTTGATATTAAATTAAATGGGTTTACAAGTTCATATTCTTATTTACTAACCATGGTTTTACCCACCATCGACGTTTCCTTGTTTTTTTTTAGTAAAACGGCCGAAGCTCCAGCTATTAGGGTCAATAAGATAAGTTCTTCCACTTCAGTATTCATTGTTTTAATTTAACAATTATTTCAAAAATAAACGCACATATTATAAACAATAAAATCCAAACATAACTCTTTCTTTTATCAACTGATATTGAGTGGATTTCTGGATTAAGGTTGGCAATAAGTTCTGACAAGCTACTTGCATTAAAATACTTGCATCATAATGTAAACGATCATGCAATGCATTTAAATGCATCTATGAACTTGCATGCAGTCACTTGCACCTAATGTAAACAGGCTTTTAGACATCAAAGTAACAGTTTTTAAATTTTTTTAAACGAGAAAATGGTTTTTTATCTGATCTTGGTTATTGTTGCTTCCTAATTGTTTAAAATATAAATAATTAAATAATAAGAATTATGAGCATTAGCGGAAAAAGTCGATACATACCAACGAGCAAATGGAAACGTTTTTAAACGTCTTTAATAAAACCGTCATAATATTTTATAGTGAATGTGTATTATTTTATCTCTAGAATTTAAAATTAACACACCAAAATGATTTACCGGGATTCCTAAGATATCCAATGATCATTAAGAAATAAATTAATTTAAAAAATATACCGGGTGATTCATTAAGGGTGACGAGGTACCGTATCTCAGGAACTAATAGTCGTGTGACAGAATGACGTGGTGGTGATTAATAGACTTGTTCAGTTCTAGATAACGTGGTAGCAGTAGAGGAAAACGGACAGTTCTGGCTCAGGTGGTGCTGGTGGTGCTGGTGGTGCAACTAACCCGGGTGGTGCGGTGGTGCGTTTTATGACCTAACCCGGGTGGTTCGGTGGTGCGTTTTACGATCTAACCCAAGTGGTGCGGTGGTGCGTTTTATGATCTAACCCGGGTGGTTCGGTGGTGCGTTTTATGATCTAACCCGGGTGGTTCGGTGGTGCGTTTTATGACCTAACCCGGGTGGTTCGGTGGTGCTGTTGTACGAGACCAGTGATGCTGGTGGTGCTGTTTTACGAGATCAGTGATGCTGGTGGTGCTGTTTTATGATCTAACCCGGGCGGTTCGGTGGTGCGTTTTATGACCTAACCCGGGTGGTTCGGTGGTGCTGTTTTACGAGACCAGTGATGCTGGTGGTGCTGTTTTACGAGATCAGTGGTGCTGGTGGTGCTGTTTTATGATCTAACCCGGGCGGTTCGGTGGTGCGTTTTATGACCTAACCCGGATGGTTCGGTGGTGCTGTTTTACGAGATCAGTGGTGCTGGTGGTGCTGTTTTACGAGACCAGTGGTGCTGGTGGTGCTGTTTTACGAGACCAGTGGTGCTGGTGGTGCGTTTTATGATCTAACCCAAGTGGTTCGGTGGTGCGTTTTATGATCTAACCCGGATGGTTCGGTGGTGCTGTTTATGAGCTAACCCGGGTGCTTTCGTGAGGCGGCTCTGTCAATATCTCTCTACTGTGTTAATTTATGCGGGTAATAAAACCGACAAGGGTCGGATCGGCCTGCATGCTTATAGAGGTAAAAAACCGCTTTAGAATGTTTTTGGTATATCTTTTTTAGATAATTTTGGGGGAAATAATTTGCCTGAGATGCCAATTAAAAAAAGCCTACATTTAATTGTATTTTAGATTCTTGAATTTTGTACATGGATTAAAAATCTACTATTTCTTGAAATTGTATACATTATGTTAGATAATTAAGGAATAAAAAAGATGAAAATAGCAATTATAATTAGAAAAAAAATATTTTAATGTTATTAAGACTTTGTAAATATCTGTAAAAACTGTTCTAAATCCTGTCATTTCTGAAACTTGTATACTGAGTGTTTAGAATTTAGTAAAAAATTAAAAAAATGTTTTAACGTTATTAAGCCCTGTGAAACTTTGTAAAAAATGACTAAAACAGTCGCAAATCGTCCTATTTTCTTAAAAGTGTATACTGAGTGTTTAGAATTTAGTAAAAATTAAAAAAAATGTTTTAAATTTGTTAAATCATGTGAAATCTTGTATAAAATGACTAGAACCATTCTTAATCATGACATTTCTGAAAATTGTATACTGAGTGTTTAGAATTTAGTAAAAAATTAAAAAAAATGTTTTAACGTTATTAAGCCCTGTGAAACTTTGTAAAAAATGACTAAAACAGTCGCAAATCGTCCTATTTTCTTAAAAGTGTATACTGAGTGTTTAGAATTTAGTAAAAATTAAAAAAAAATGTTTTAAATTTGTTAAATCATGCGAAATCTTGTATAAAATGACTAGAACCGTTCTTAATCATGGCATTTCTGAAAATTGTATACTGAGTGTTAAAAATTTAGTAAAAAATTAAAAAAAATGTTTTAACGTTATTAAGCCCTGTGAAACTTTGTAAAAAATGACTAAAACAGTCGCAAATCGTCATATTTTCTTAAAAGTGTATACTGAGTGTTTAGAATTTAGTAAAAATTAAAAAAAATGTTTTAAATTTGTTAAATCATGTGAAATCTTGTATAAAATGACTAGAACCGTTCTTAATCATGGCATTTCTGAAAATTGTATACTGAGTGTTTAGAATTTAGTAAAAAATTAAAAAAAAATGTTTTAACGTTATTAAGCCCTGTGAAACTTTGTAAAAAATGACTAAAACAGTCGCAAATCGTCCTATTTTCTTAAAAGTGTATACTGAGTGTTTAGAATTTAGTAAAAATTAAAAAAAAATGTTTTAAATTTGTTAAATCATGTGAAATCTTGTATAAAATGACTAGAACCGTTCTTAATCATGACATTTCTGAAAATTGTATACTGAGTGTTTAGAATTTAGTAAAAATTAAAAAAAATGTTTTAAATTTGTTAAATCATGCGAAATCTTGTAAAAAATGACTAAAACAGTCGCAAATCGTCCTATTTTCTTAAAAGTGTATACTGAGTGTTTAGAATTTAGTAAAAAATAAAAAAAATGTTTTAAATTTGTTAAATCATGCGAAATCTTGTATAAAATGACTAGAACCGTTCTTAATCATGGCATTTCTGAAAATTGTATACTGAGTGTTTAGAATTTAGTAAAAAATTAAAAAAAATGTTTTAACGTTATTAAGCCCTGTGAAACTTTGTAAAAAAATGACTAAAACAGTCGCAAATCGTCATATTTTCTTAAAAGTGTATACTGAGTGTTTAGAATTTAGTAAAAATTAAAAAAAATGTTTTAAATTTGTTAAATCATGTGAAATCTTGTATAAAATGACTAGAACCGTTCTTAATCATGACATTTCTGAAAATTGTATACTGAGTGTTAAGTATTTTAGTTGAAAATAAGATCATAAATCATCTATACAAAACAAGCGCCCCTTATGGATTTGAACGAAAATCATAGATTCGACTATTTTCATGAAAAATAAATCTAAGTACGGAATAATGCAGGAAGATTATCTATTTTCTTGGTTTAGAAAGTGATGTAGTTAAGATTTATAACTTAGGAATAAATAAATTATTATTAATCTTTTCGACCTATTTCTCTTGCATATTTAATTTCTTTGATAGTAAGAACTAATCTTTTTATTTTACAAAGTAAAAAAAAAAAAGCTAAAGATCGGCGTTGTCAGTCAGGTATAAGAACTGATTTAACACGATGGTTTTTGTACAAACGTTCACATACAATTGTATGCTTTTTAACCGATTGTGTCGGAAAAAAATGACGATTTATAGATTAGATATTTAGACGAAGAGCTAACCTTCTCAATAAAGTATTGATTATTGCCCTGCTAGCTAGACAACACTTTTTATGTTAGTCAAAAAAAATTTTTTTTTTCGGACGCTATTACAGATTTCATCGTTAACTAACAAACATTAAGACCAAAAAATTAGCGTGCAAGATGAAATGTATAGGTTCACTTCATTTCTACATTATTTTACAACTCTCAATCGCATTAAAAACAAGATCGAATAAAAAATAACTTATGACATATGGACGAAAAATGTTTTTCGGGCTATTTAGGTTAGCGACCGCATTACGTCTGAAATACTACATTTTTCGAGCTTATAACATAATTTACTATTTTAACGTTAAAATAGGGGAAATGATGTATCGAAGTGGGTACTTTTTTTTGTCGGTCACGAGATTATAGTTTCTTTTAAAATGAGCTCTAATATTTACAACACAAATTATCCTTTAAGCCACATTAGTTTAAAACTCGTCTGTCGCTTTCCCTCTATCGTGAGATTGATTAAAGTATAGCGTAGTATATATTTAGATGAATTTCGTAAATGTTGAATACTTTCAAAACTGAAAAAGCCGCCCTTTGCAATAAATATCTCCGTAGAGTTAGGTATCCTGCAGATTAAGGGTATTTCAGCGGATAATCATATACAAATTCAAATACCTCATTTGTTTCGGAGCAGTAACCATCAACTTTTACACCATTTAAAACAGCTTCTTTACCATTAGCAGCATGTAAGATGTTGATTTTTCTGTGATTCTCGGTCCAAAGTAACCAATCTATGGCAATTTTGCTCTGCCTGTTTCTCCATCGGTATCCATTTTTTGGTATGATTCCTATAGTATTAGGCTTCAAAAAATGTCTTCTAAAAATTGCATTGCATGCTGAAGCAATAGTTGTAGCTTCAGTAAATGGACATACATTGGTAGTTTGTATAAGTTGTTCTCTAAACTTTAAACATGATTGCGCAAGGATTTCGACATCCGATACGCAGTAGTCTACCAGATCTCTTTGCATATCGAAACCTTCATTTTCATGTTCTACAAACCATTTAAGAAATTTGGCTCTGTCTTCTTCTTTCATACTATCTGAGGAGTAATATTGAATTGATGGTAGAGGTCCTATATAGTTTTCATTTGCCTTTGTATTAAATAGGTGCGGGAAGTAGCCTTTTTTAAAAATATCCTCAAGTCCAAATGCCTTTGGTAGTTTGGCTTAAGGCATAGGGAAATAGTTAAGTGAGTCGATAAATTTTACATTTTCAAGTTGCATCGTAATTATTTTGGTACCTCTCATGATTAACTCAGGTGTAAAATCTGTCTTTGTCATAATATAGTTTAATATAAACTGGTGATCAAAAGCCTGACCATTATGGGCTATTACAATAATTTCTTTAAAGTTTTTCCTCATTTGTAACAAATGGCTAGTAAATGTTCCCGCTGGGTCTATACCTCTGACTTTTTGTAACTTTAGACCACATTTTTTTACAAGTATCTGCTTCAGAATCCATGCACTCATCGCAGTATTGTTTGAAAACACAGAGATTGACTTGATGTAAAAACGTTGAATTTTCCAATAGTTTGTCTTGGCTCGTCTCTAAATCGTAGAATACAAAAAAGATCATCTTTAATCTTAGCTTTTCCCTTATCAGACCGAATATAACATAGATGATCCTCGGATGCATGTTTATTACAAATTTTACAATAAATTTCACCACATGCATGTGCTCTTTTGGCTTTAATGGTTTTTAATCAAATAGAACATAGTTTAATTTGTTCGCATACTGTAAATTTGCCTGACGAATAATCCTTTTTATGATTTTCGTAACAGTTTTGACTTCTAAAAAATCATAGACAGTCCTGACATTTAATTTTTATTGCTATTTCACAAGCAGAGACTTGCTGACATGCCTGACAGCTTCCACCACATCGGTGCTCATTTTTGTGATCATATGGGACGTAACACTTTTCACAAAAATAGTTAGAACAAAAAGCTGCTGTCAGCGATGTAATTACATTAAAATGGCTTTTGTAATGTAATAAGTTCAGCCGTTTATTGCTTTCAGTTGAACCTTCAAATATAATATTTCGTCCTTTTGATCCATAGCTATAAACAACTAATTTATATTCTTTTAGATGATTTTGAAATTGTATTAACTCGGGAATTCCACCTCCTGCCTCAGGAATGCTAATTTTAGCTCTCTCCAACAATGATCTTGTTCTTTCGGTTTGAATTTTACTAATATCTCTTCCAACCTTACTGAATTCGGGATCTCTTTTATTATGGGCAATGGCGACTACCAAAGCATGTGCTAAACACAGGTTATCGGTATTTTTAATACTTATAATACCTCGTCGCTTGTCGCATTCCTCGTGAAAGCTGTTATAATTTTTTCCTCTTCCCCCACCAACAGGTAATCTAACAGTTGTCACACTAAGACAAAATGATTCTGTATTAAGACCTGCTGAGTTTGACTGATAAATGCCACTTATAACACTCCAAACATCTTAAAAGGTTATGTCTTTAGCTGCTTTGAAGCGAATCCAACCTTCTCCTCGGTTGAAGTCTTTAGAGCAAAAACTAAAAGCCGCACGATCTAAGGGTTGTAGGCCTTCTGTAGCGTTTTGAATAATTTGATTAATTCCTTTTTCCGCCCAACCAACTGGTTCAACTCCCTGTGGAACAGGTTTTAACTTAAACTCTAGAGTGCGTCCTGTAAGGTTAAATTCTCGTAACTTTTTAACAACGTCTTTAACAATAATAAACTTCTCCATCTTTCTTTTTTTTTTTTTTGTTGTTTTATAATCTACTATCTACCTACATAAAAAAAAAAAAAACAAGTATATTTTCATATTTTTATCGGTCTTAAGTTCGATTTCAAAAGCACACTCCCACTTTTTGATAATTTCACAGTCTAAGCACATAGATCTTATATTTTTTATTTACGATCAATTCATCTTTATTCGCCAATCGTCTCAAACGAGTCTGCTTTTGAAAGTAATATAACCTTAGTATTCAGAAAATATTAATGATATCGGAGCCTAAAACATCCTTAACACTAAAAAATCATTATGTTTCCTAACAAAACCCATCATCTTGTCTATTTAGCTTGCTTTCCTATTGTTTAGCAGGTTAAATAAAATTATTATTTCGCTCTTTTTGTCTGTACTGAATCGTTAGGGAAATACGATTCTAGTCCTATAAGAGAGACAGTTAAAATTTATGTAAGCAATCAGAAATCCTACACTATGAGCTACTTAGTTAAAATTTCATATTTCCTTCCTGGATCAGCTAAAATTTGTGTTGTGTCGGTCAAAATTTATAAAATACGAAAAAAATGCTAGATACATTTTTATCATGACTTTCTATCTAATTCCATCTTATTTCAAGGTATAATTCGGTTGTCAAAATGAGAATCTAAAAAATCCTCGTGTTTCCTCACAAAACCCATCATCTTGCCTATTTAGCTTGCTTTTCTATTGTTTAGCAGGTTAAATAAAATTATTATTTCGCTCTTTTTTGTCTGTACTGAATCGTTAGGGGGGATACGTTTCTAGTTCTATAAGAGAGACAGTTAAAATTTATGTAAGCAATCAGAAATCCTACACTATGAGCTACTTAGTTAAAATTTCATATTTCCTTCCTGGGTCAGAAAAAATTTGTGATGTGTCGGTCAAAATTTATAAAAATACGAAAAAAATGCTGGATACATTTTTAGCGTGACTTTCTATTTAATACCATCTTATTTCAAGGTATAATACGGTTGTCAAAATGAGAATAAAATAATTTTCCCATGGTTTATGTCATCTTAAAAAAGTCAAAAGGTTATATTCTGTAGAGGGTCAGATACATTCAAATTTAAAAATTTTCTACAAGAAGAATTTTAAGATAGTATTATAGTAAATAAAAATTCTATACCTCCAATATTTCTTGGAAACATATCGTGTTCTAGCGACATAACCCAAAAGTACCTCTATTCAGAAACGCATCGTACTTTTCTTGTCAAACTTGACTTTGTTGTAATGTTGTATGCAGAGCACTTTGAAAACAAAAATTAGATTAGAAACCGCCGCCTCTTAAGGTATACTTTTTTAGGTCTTACATAGGGTACACTGGTATACAGAACAAATGTCATCTTTAATTGTCTCATTGTCCCATCCATTACATTATTATAATCTTAAAGCACCTGTTACCAGCATTATCTATTTTTATGGTTTTCATAAAACATAGCGATTACCGATGAAAATTAAACGAAAACTCAATAAATAACTTTTTTTCAACTGAAATAGACTGATTTTCGATGGAAAAATGTTACTTATAACTAAAAATGAATATAAGACATATACGCAATGATATTTAGAATAAATCAATCTTTTCTAAAATTACTATGAAATATTCACAAAATCGTTTCGTTATAACCAAAGTAGCAAGGCTTGCAGATTTCGTATAGAGTTCAAACGCGATACTGAGATGATCTTTTTTTTATATTTTTGTAGGATAATTCACCACTACGTTGTAAGTACTTGAGAGAGGACTTTCTTGAAAAATCCTCAAATTTCTCTGCAATTTTGTTCCTTCTAGAGTTAAATTCACACAGAAAACCCCGTATTCTTATCTTTCAGGTTGGTATATTAAAAAGGGCTTATTAGTATGGTTTAGAAAACAAGCAATATTAATTAACGGATGTTTTTTCGTCGTATGAAGAGTTGAAAATTTTTTTTTTTTTCCACTCCAATGGTTGCGATGCAGAGAGTCGGGTTTCATCATAATCTTTCAGGGTAGCTCAGGTTTGATTGCATGTAGAGAGTCGGATTTCATCATAATTTTTCAGGGTAGCTCAGGTTTGATTGCATGTAGAGAGTCGGGTTTCATCATAATCTTTCAGGGTAGCTCAGGTTTGATTGCATGTACTAAGGTTAGTGCTCCTTGCAATCGGTTTCAGGTTTGACGCGCCCCCCTCAGGTTTGTTCAGGTTTCTCAAACACTTGAGAAACCTGAACAAACCTGAGGGGGGCGCGTCAAACCTGAAACCGATTGCAAGGAGCACTAACCTTAGTACATGCAATCAAACCTGAGCTACCCTGAAAGATTATGATGAAACCCGACTCTCTACATGCAATCAAACCTGAGCTACCCTGAAAAATTATGATGAAATCCGACTCTCTACATGCAATCAAACCTGAGCTACCCTGAAAGATTATGATGAAACCCGACTCTCTGCATCGCAACCATTGGAGTGGAAAAAAAAAAAATTTTCAACTCTTCATACGACGAAAAAACATCCGTTAATTAATATTGCTTGTTTTCTAAACCATACTAATAAGCCCTTTTTAATATACCAACCTGAAAGATAAGAATACGGGGTTTTCTGTGTGAATTTAACTCTAGAAGGAACAAAATTGCAGAGAAATTTGAGGATTTTTCAAGAAAGTCCTCTCTCAAGTACTTACAACGTAGTGGTGAATTATCCTACAAAAATATAAAAAAAAGATCATCTCAGTATCGCGTTTGAACTCTATACGAAATCTGCAAGCCTTGCTACTTTGGTTATAACGAAACGATTTTGTGAATATTTCATAGTAATTTTAGAAAAGATTGATTTATTCTAAATATCATTGCGTATATGTCTTATATTCATTTTTAGTTATAAGTAACATTTTTCCATCGAAAATCAGTCTATTTCAGTTGAAAAAAAGTTATTTATTGAGTTTTCGTTTAATTTTCATCGGTAATCGCTATGTTTTATGAAAACCATAAAAATAGATAATGCTGGTAACAGGTGCTTTAAGATTATAATAATGTAATGGATGGGACAATGAGACAATTAAAGATGACATTTGTTCTGTATACCAGTGTACCCTATGTAAGACCTAAAAAAGTATACCTTAAGAGGCGGCGGTTTCTAATCTAATTTTTGTTTTCAAAGTGCTCTGCATACAACATTACAACAAAGTCAAGTTTGACAAGAAAAGTACGATGCGTTTCTGAATAGAGGTACTTTTGGGTTATGTCGCTAGAACACGATATGTTTCCAAGAAATATTGGAGGTATAGAATTTTTATTTACTATAATACTATCTTAAAATTCTTCTTGTAGAAAATTTTTAAATTTGAATGTATCTGACCCTCTACAGAATATAACCTTTTGACTTTTTTAAGATGACATAAACCATGGGAAAATTATTTTATTCTCATTTTGACAACCGTATTATACCTTGAAATAAGATGGTATTAAATAGAAAGTCACGCTAAAAATGTATCCAGCATTTTTTTCGTATTTTTATAAATTTTGACCGACACATCACAAATTTTTTCTGACCCAGGAAGGAAATATGAAATTTTAACTAAGTAGCTCATAGTGTAGGATTTCTGATTGCTTACATAAATTTTAACTGTCTCTCTTATAGAACTAGAAACGTATCCCCCCTAACGATTCAGTACAGACAAAAAAGAGCGAAATAATAATTTTATTTAACCTGCTAAACAATAGAAAAGCAAGCTAAATAGGCAAGATGATGGGTTTTGTGAGGAAACACGAGGATTTTTTAGATTCTCATTTTGACAACCGAATTATACCTTGAAATAAGATGGAATTAGATAGAAAGTCATGATAAAAATGTATCTAGCATTTTTTTCGTATTTTATAAATTTTGACCGACACAACACAAATTTTAGCTGATCCAGGAAGGAAATATGAAATTTTAACTAAGTAGCTCATAGTGTAGGATTTCTGATTGCTTACATAAATTTTAACTGTCTCTCTTATAGGACTAGAATCGTATTTCCCTAACGATTCAGTACAGACAAAAAGAGCGAAATAATAATTTTATTTAACCTGCTAAACAATAGGAAAGCAAGCTAAATAGACAAGATGATGGGTTTTGTTAGGAAACATAATGATTTTTTAGTGTTAAGGATGTTTTAGGCTCCGATATCATTAATATTTTCTGAATACTAAGGTTATATTACTTTCAAAAGCAGACTCGTTTGAGACGATTGGCGAATAAAGATGAATTGATCGTAAATAAAAAATATAAGATCTATGTGCTTAGACTGTGAAATTATCAAAAAGTGGGAGTGTGCTTTTGAAATCGAACTTAAGACCGATAAAAATATGAAAATATACTTGTTTTTTTTTTTTTTTATGTAGGTAGATAGTAGATTATAAAACAACAAAAAAAAAAAAAAGAAAGATGGAGAAGTTTATTATTGTTAAAGACGTTGTTAAAAAGTTACGAGAATTTAACCTTACAGGACGCACTCTAGAGTTTAAGTTAAAACCTGTTCCACAGGGAGTTGAACCAGTTGGTTGGGCGGAAAAAGGAATTAATCAAATTATTCAAAACGCTACAGAAGGCCTACAACCCTTAGATCGTGCGGCTTTTAGTTTTTGCTCTAAAGACTTCAACCGAGGAGAAGGTTGGATTCGCTTCAAAGCAGCTAAAGACATAACCTTTTAAGATGTTTGGAGTGTTATAAGTGGCATTTATCAGTCAAACTCAGCAGGTCTTAATACAGAATCATTTTGTCTTAGTGTGACAACTGTTAGATTACCTGTTGGTGGGGGAAGAGGAAAAAATTATAACAGCTTTCACGAGGAATGCGACAAGCGACGAGGTATTATAAGTATTAAAAATACCGATAACCTGTGTTTAGCACATGCTTTGGTAGTCGCCATTGCCCATAATAAAAGAGATCCCGAATTCAGTAAGGTTGGAAGAGATATTAGTAAAATTCAAACCGAAAGAACAAGATCATTGTTGGAGAGAGCTAAAATTAGCATTCCTGAGGCAGGAGGTGGAATTCCCGAGTTAATACAATTTCAAAATCATCTAAAAGAATATAAATTAGTTGTTTATAGCTATGGATCAAAAGGACGAAATATTATATTTGAAGGTTCAACTGAAAGCAATAAACGGCTGAACTTATTACATTACAAAAGCCATTTTAATGTAATTACATCGCTGACAGCAGCTTTTTGTTCTAACTATTTTTGTGAAAAGTGTTACGTCCCATATGATCACAAAAATGAGCACCGATGTGGTGGAAGCTGTCAGGCATGTCAGCAAGTCTCTGCTTGTGAAATAGCAATAAAAATTAAATGTCAGGACTGTCTATGATTTTTTAGAAGTCAAAACTGTTACGAAAATCATAAAAAGGATTATTCGTCAGGCAAATTTACAGTATGCGAACAAATTAAACTATGTTCTATTTGATTAAAAACCATTAAAGCCAAAAGAGCACATGCATGTGGTGAAATTTATTGTAAAATTTGTAATAAACATGCATCCGAGGATCATCTATGTTATATTCGGTCTGATAAGGGAAAAGCTAAGATTAAAGATGATCTTTTTTGTATTCTACGATTTAGAGACGAGCCAAGACAAACTATTGGAAAATTCAACGTTTTTACATCAAGTCAATCTCTGTGTTTTCAAACAATACTGCGATGAGTGCATGGATTCTGAAGCAGATACTTGTAAAAAAATGTGGTCTAAAGTTACAAAAAGTCAGAGGTATAGACCCAGCGGGAACATTTACTAGCCATTTGTTACAAATGAGGAAAAACTTTAAAGAAATTATTGTAATAGCCCATAATGGTCAGGCTTTTGATCACCAGTTTATATTAAACTATATTATGACAAAGACAGATTTTACACCTGAGTTAATCATGAGAGGTACCAAAATAATTACGATGCAACTTGAAAATGTAAAATTTATCGACTCACTTAACTATTTCCCTATGCCTTAAGCCAAACTACCAAAGGCATTTGGACTTGAGGATATTTTTAAAAAAGGCTACTTCCCGCACCTATTTAATACAAAGGCAAATGAAAACTATATAGGACCTCTACCATCAATTCAATATTACTCCTCAGATAGTATGAAAGAAGAAGACAGAGCCAAATTTCTTAAATGGTTTGTAGAACATGAAAATGATGGTTTCGATATGCAAAGAGATCTGGTAGACTACTGCGTATCGGATGTCGAAATCCTTGCGCAATCATGTTTAAAGTTTAGAGAACAACTTATACAAACTACCAATGTATGTCCATTTACTGAAGCTACAACTATTGCTTCAGCATGCAATGCAATTTTTAGAAGACATTTTTTGAAGCCTAATACTATAGGAATCATACCAAAAAATGGATACCGATGGAGAAACAGGCAGAGCAAAATTGCCATAGATTGGTTACTTTGGACCGAGAATCACAGAAAAATCAACATCTTACATGCTGCTAATGGTAAAGAAGCTGTTTTAAATGGTGTAAAAGTTGATGGTTACTGCTCCGAAACAAATGAGGTATTTGAATTTGTATATGATTATCCGCTGAAATACCCTTAATCTGCAGGATACCTAACTCTACGGAGATATTTATTGCAAAGGGCGGCTTTTTCAGTTTTGAAAGTATTCAACATTTACGAAATTCATCTAAATATATACTACGCTATACTTTAATCAATCTCACGATAGAGGGAAAGCGACAGACGAGTTTTAAACTAATGTGGCTTAAAGGATAATTTGTGTTGTAAATATTAGAGCTCATTTTAAAAGAAACTATAATCTCGTGACCGACAAAAAAAAGTACCCACTTCGATACATCATTTCCCCTATTTTAACGTTAAAATAGTAAATTATGTTATAAGCTCGAAAAATGTAGTATTTCAGACGTAATGCGGTCGCTAACCTAAATAGCCCGAAAAACATTTTTCGTCCATATGTCATAAGTTATTTTTTATTCGATCTTGTTTTTAATGCGATTGAGAGTTGTAAAATAATGTAGAAATGAAGTGAACCTATACATTTCATCTTGCACGCTAATTTTTTGGTCTTAATGTTTGTTAGTTAACGATGAAATCTGTAATAGCGTCCGAAAAAAAAAATTTTTTTTGACTAACATAAAAAGTGTTGTCTAGCTAGCAGGGCAATAATCAATACTTTATTGAGAAGGTTAGCTCTTCGTCTAAATATCTAATCTATAAATCGTCATTTTTTTCCGACACAATCGGTTAAAAAGCATACAATTGTATGTGAACGTTTGTACAAAAACCATCGTGTTAAATCAGTTCTTATACCTGACTGACAACGCCGATCTTTAGCTTTTTTTTTTTTACTTTGTAAAATAAAAAGATTAGTTCTTACTATCAAAGAAATTAAATATGCAAGAGAAATAGGTCGAAAAGATTAATAATAATTTATTTATTCCTAAGTTATAAATCTTAACTACATCACTTTCTAAACCAAGAAAATAGATAATCTTCCTGCATTATTCCGTACTTAGATTTATTTTTCATGAAAATAGTCGAATCTATGATTTTCGTTCAAATCCATAAGGGGCGCTTGTTTTGTATAGATGATTTATGATCTTATTTTCAACTAAAATACTTAACACTCAGTATACAATTTTCAGAAATGTCATGATTAAGAACGGTTCTAGTCATTTTATACAAGATTTCACATGATTTAACAAATTTAAAACATTTTTTTTAATTTTTACTAAATTCTAAACACTCAGTATACACTTTTAAGAAAATATGACGATTTGCGACTGTTTTAGTCATTTTTTTACAAAGTTTCACAGGGCTTAATAACGTTAAAACATTTTTTTTAATTTTTTACTAAATTCTAAACACTCAGTATACAATTTTCAGAAATGCCATGATTAAGAACGGTTCTAGTCATTTTATACAAGATTTCGCATGATTTAACAAATTTAAAACATTTTTTTTATTTTTTACTAAATTCTAAACACTCAGTATACACTTTTAAGAAAATAGGACGATTTGCGACTGTTTTAGTCATTTTTTACAAGATTTCGCATGATTTAACAAATTTAAAACATTTTTTTTAATTTTTACTAAATTCTAAACACTCAGTATACAATTTTCAGAAATGTCATGATTAAGAACGGTTCTAGTCATTTTATACAAGATTTCACATGATTTAACAAATTTAAAACATTTTTTTTTAATTTTTACTAAATTCTAAACACTCAGTATACACTTTTAAGAAAATAGGACGATTTGCGACTGTTTTAGTCATTTTTTACAAAGTTTCACAGGGCTTAATAACGTTAAAACATTTTTTTTTAATTTTTTACTAAATTCTAAACACTCAGTATACAATTTTCAGAAATGCCATGATTAAGAACGGTTCTAGTCATTTTATACAAGATTTCACATGATTTAACAAATTTAAAACATTTTTTTTAATTTTTACTAAATTCTAAACACTCAGTATACACTTTTAAGAAAATATGACGATTTGCGACTGTTTTAGTCATTTTTTACAAAGTTTCACAGGGCTTAATAACGTTAAAACATTTTTTTTAATTTTTTACTAAATTTTTAACACTCAGTATACAATTTTCAGAAATGCCATGATTAAGAACGGTTCTAGTCATTTTATACAAGATTTCGCATGATTTAACAAATTTAAAACATTTTTTTTTAATTTTTACTAAATTCTAAACACTCAGTATACACTTTTAAGAAAATAGGACGATTTGCGACTGTTTTAGTCATTTTTTACAAAGTTTCACAGGGCTTAATAACGTTAAAACATTTTTTTTAATTTTTTACTAAATTCTAAACACTCAGTATACAATTTTCAGAAATGTCATGATTAAGAATGGTTCTAGTCATTTTATACAAGATTTCACATGATTTAACAAATTTAAAACATTTTTTTTAATTTTTACTAAATTCTAAACACTCAGTATACACTTTTAAGAAAATAGGACGATTTGCGACTGTTTTAGTCATTTTTTACAAAGTTTCACAGGGCTTAATAACGTTAAAACATTTTTTTAATTTTTTACTAAATTCTAAACACTCAGTATACAAGTTTCAGAAATGACAGGATTTAGAACAGTTTTTACAGATATTTACAAAGTCTTAATAACATTAAAATATTTTTTTTCTAATTATAATTGCTATTTTCATCTTTTTTATTCCTTAATTATCTAACATAATGTATACAATTTCAAGAAATAGTAGATTTTTAATCCATGTAC